>OX608054.1:16479696-21479696 GCA_951509405.1 Machimus rusticus | reverse complement strand
AGTAAAAGTTATAGGGAATTTAATTGTCTATGAAAATGGACAATTTTCAAAAGAACAATTGGAGCAAGACTATGAACTTAAAGGCCTAGAAGTTCAATACCGCGTAATCAATCTTCAGTCTCGAAATTTAAAACTTCGTGATAAACCATATTTCGATATATTGATAGTTATATATTTGTAGGTATGTCAGTTAAATCAATGAAATCTACACTTTCGTTCAAATTTACGTTTTTGTTTTTTATATCCAGCTGTTCATGGACTGTGAATCTAATTTTTTAGTGGTTTTCAATTAAAATGTTTTAAAAGTGTGTGGGTTAGAAGTTCGTGATTTCGATCAAAACGGAACAATTACAGCAAAGTTTTAACAGTCTCGAATAAGCGAACATATTTCCTTTCAAAATAGAATAATTTTTATACAAATCTATATGTCGTTTAATTTTTGAATATTTGTACTTTTATAATAAGTAATATATGTATGTACTGTTTTTAAACAGGCATTCTTTCAATCAAAACAATTGCACTAGTCGCAAATATAATTACATTTTTTAAATCTAAATATCTTATATCATATTTAACATATGTTATATCAGATAGATTCACAAACAATATATGGGTAAATAAAAAACAGTTCAGTTTTTTGTTACTTCTATAAAATTTAATTCTGTGCAATTAAAACGGTTTGCTCGCTGGCTCCTCATATATCATCAGTATGCAAAAAGCTTCACGTTATCCACTCAGTAAAATCAGATTTGAAGATTTAAATTATTTTAATCTTAAAAAACTCTACCACTAGCAGAATGATAAATGTTTCACTCAACAAAAGGAAAAAACGCAAAAGGTACAGAATTAAAAGTCCTTTTTCTAACAATAGCGAAAAAATGTTGAGCACCTAATATAGGGAGCAGATAATTTTAGTTTTTTAAAGTAAATAAATAGATAGTGGTTTTATCGTGGAACAGTTCCTTTAATAAATCAATTAAAAAAGATGGAGCAAAGCTTCCTATTCACAATATATTTCTTCTTTCTTTACCTTAATACCGGTCGAAAAGTGGACAAAAATATTGTTCAAAGAAAATTTACGGGACATTCTCGATTTTAGTTTTTCTTCAAAAGAAATTTTCCACTCCTAAAGCAGAAGCAAGAGGAGCTCTTCTTCTGTCCCATTGGGGCCGGGGCTGGGGCCGGGGCTCCCATATATTCTGAGGGTTTTTAAAAATTGCACCATACCAAGAGCCGGTGGATAACGATCGCATGGTAGACGTTTTGGGTTTTGGTAGTGGCAGGAAAACGGCGCGAAAATTCATTTCAGAACTTTGTGGTTTGCTGAAAGCAGTCTCCGCCACAAAGGAAGGGGGGGAAAAAATGGGACGAAAGTGGGGACAAATTTATCGGTTTTTCCTGGCCCTGTGTTTTACCCCCTTTTGTTCTAGTTTTAAAAGAGGCTCACGGCAAGAAGAAGCAACAAAACTTGGTTGCAAATCACACACATGGCGGAACCTTGATACCAAAAGAAAGGGGAGCTGCCAGGGTATCCAGGAGCAGCCAAAGGAGCGCTACCCACCTACGAAGCACCCTGTGTCGATGGGTCTTGGAATGGGCTCTAGGCTCGGACCGGGAGTCGTGGTGGTAGTCGTCGGGTCGCAATCCGCATGAAAAAGAAGCGACAGAATTTATGGCCCTCGATAAATTGCAAATAGAATCAAAAGCCCTGAAAATGGGAGACGGGGGGAATAGAGCCCCAGCAGGAGTATGGTCCTGGGTATTGATTAGCATGTCCTGGACTCCCGGTGGGGCCCAGTGGCTCCTATGCTCGCCGCTGCCGTCGTCGTTGGCATCAATGGCGAGGGGCCCTTTCGAACATGCGGATTCAATCACGGGCTCCTGTTCCGCACCGGTGCCGGGGCCCAAAGGTCCCTGCGATGGAGCGCGTGTTGAGCCCCCGGGATTACACCCGGCCAGTTTACTTAGGAACATTTCATATAATAGGCAGCTTCTGGTTGCTGGAGCCTCTCCGGACACTGCTACCCGTTTTATTGCCTGAAATTGCCTCACTTTTGCAATTCGTCTTGTTACCCCCCATGTGAAAAGGGCTCTTTGCAGTTCCAGAGATAAAACTATTGTCACCCGGGCGATTCCTCTTCATAGAAAGAGTCAACCAGGATGCGATTAAGATGTTTTATGATTGCAGTGGCGTCGCTTTATGGCTAAATAAGAGGGCGCTCGTATGAGCGTTTGTTAGGCTTTTTCTCCCCCTATTTTAGGGCTATTCGAGGGTGGCTTTTTAAGACCTTCAAAGTGCTCTTTCAACTTAAGTTTTAAGGAGTACTTATATAGTTTCACATAAATTCCGCTCATTGCTCTTAAGGATGTTTTAAAGGCTTTCTACTGAATAGTGAAGTTAGAGCAAGAAGAAGTGCTCCGTCGTACTTAATCCATAACATAAAGTTAGAAAATTTATATGGAGTTAGAACTTTGGTAAAAAATTAGAATTTATGTTGCAATTGCTAATAACCCTTCCATCATATCTTGAAGCAATATTAACTTTTTTCTAGCTTACATTACGGTCTTTATAAAAATCTTTGTAATCAAAATACTCTATAAGTAGAGGAAACGTTTTTTAAGCCGAAAAAACATTTTATCATATACAATTTGTTTTATCTAAACTAAAATAAAAGAACGCTATTACAAACAAGAAGTCAAAGTTATTATTTTATAAGGGCAATCTGGTTCTTTTGGACATAAAATTTAAAAATGTATGAAAAAAATATATATATGTTAAATGACACGAAAAATATTTGACGTTTTTTATCAAAGTATGGCGAGGATGTGGCCACCTGCAGTGAGGCATCTTTTTATCTGACGGACATGATTTCTCAAATCTGGAACATTTTAACAAACAATTTAAAGTTCATATTAAAATATAAGTAAGCCGCCATCGTCTGAACTAGAACAGCGCATTTCTTAAAGAATTAAGAGTTTGGTATCAAGAAAAACAATTTCTCAAAAATAGATTAAGGTTCAACAATTGAAACTTTGAAACATACTAAAATATTCTAACAATGAAATAAACCATAAGAGGAAAGAAATGTTCCTTATGTTTAAATCAATGAAATTTTTGAAGGAAACAAAAATAGGCTTAAGACTTTTAAAGACTGTAAAATGTTTAGAATTCAGTTCTTTGTAGATACATTTTTGTGTAATTTAATTCTATTTCTTGCAAACCTCGATCTTTGGTATAAATTTGAAAAGGTCTGTATATGTATACATACCTATCAAATATATTTTGATATTTTCTACTTTTAAAAATCAGAAAAAAAAATATATCGAGGTCGGTAGGATTACTTATAATTAAGTCGACAGTCGGAAGGTAAAACTCAGCGAAACTTTCTTGAAGATGTCACTTAATTAGGATAACTTGTAGCCTTTATAATTAAGAGCTCTTCACGTTTTCCCTGGCAAATCTTTTCTGCGAGTAGCGTTTGCAAAAACAACATCCCTCCCATTTTGGCCTTGCAGCATCAACTGTTCTTAATAAACTTTTCCAATACGAAAAGAAGACAACAGTGCGGAGTGACAGGTGGGCGGGGGAGGGGTGTCTCAAAAAAAAAAAAAAGAAGTGAAATGAAATCATTCTTCGGGATGTCATAATTCAGGCGTTCTTTCACTTTTCCTGCTTAACGGGCGACCGGAAGGTTTTCCGTCTTGCCCGGGGAATGATTTAGTTTCTCATTCACTAGACCTCAAAAAAGAAAGTACACCAAAACAAGAGACGGAAGTGGTTGAGGGAGTGGTTGGGAAGTGGTTGGGAAACGTTTGGGAGGCGGTTGGAAGATGGTTGGATCTTGTGAAATGGCCCAGGGATAGTCGGTATGTGGCTTTTGCCGCAGTCTCCGACGTCTGCAGAGTGTAATTCCCGGTAATATTACACCTAACAACCTTCGGGATGTACTGATGCCCGAGTTAAGCGCAGATATCTCTCCCGGCGGAGGGTATTATATTCATTAAAAACACTCGTAATTTATAAGACAGGCACAAGAAATGTAATAAATGTTAACGCCCATGAAGTATTAGGCAGCCGGATCTTGTGGGTTGAAATGCCACCAGGGCGGAGCACCAGACACCTCGTCGATGGGACGGGAAGATGTGTTTTTTTGCGCGAATGAGCCAACGAAGAAGAATCAGGAGCCCCCGTCTTGAGTGGGGCCCCAAGGATACGGATATAGAGGTGCCCCGGGCGCTGGCGAATTGAGTTATGATTTAATTGGGTGAGGGCCAGAAATGGGTATGAAGTAATACCATGAATCATTCAGGATATGAGCAAGAAGAATGCCCTGAATTACCTCTGGTCATGTGGACTTTTCCCCGTGGCACATGGAAGCGGTGCTCCCCCCGCTAAGGTGAGAGAGCGACTTCACTGGCGGAATGGGGTTAACAAGGTAAATTAAGGCTCAAATGAGATTTCACTGTGGATTTGGCTCTGGTAAACACAAGGCCAGGGATTTAACTTTTTGAGTTTATCATTGCAGTCGGAATTAACCTGGAGCACGGTACCCCATCCAAGACTAAGACTTTGGGCCCAATGGTGTTTGCTAGCTGCTGATTCTACTGCTCCTGTGGTGGATCACTGGAAGAATGAGGTATAATCCCCGGGCTCCGCGTGCTTCATCTTCTCCAGTTTGCATAAGGAGCTGGGAAGACATTTTATGTTAATGGATTTTCTGCACCGTTCTCCTAAGGTGAGCCCCAGCACGAATACAAATTACCTTGAAAATTAACGTATTTTACTGAGTGGAGATTGTTAGATGTAGGGTGGAAGTCACTTTCAAAAAGGGCTCCTTGGTAACTGAAGGTTACTTTTTTAATTTCAGTATTTTTCCTTATTAATTTCGTTTGTCTGTTTGTTACAGCTTACGACCTATTAAATTTAACTTAAATAAAATGGTAAAAAAGGTATTTTTCCTTAAAAGTACATGATAACATAATGGATCTTTTGCATTTTTTATTAAGTTGAAACATAATTTCTCATGGCATGGGACCTTTTTAAAGGAAACGGGCGAAACTGGGCGTCAAATGAATGATACTTACTTAAACGAAAATAAACGTATATTTTGTTTTTTGTGAGTAAAATTCAATTATATTTATACGCGGCTTTCTATACAGGAAACTATAAAAAAGAAAATAATTAATTGTAAAAAACAAACAATTTACGCTAACTACATAAACTACTTTCGTAAACGCTCTTAAAAAAGGCTAGACTTAGAGCAAATCTAAAAAGCGGAAGTCGATGAAAAGTCGATGATTGAATGTTCATCACTAAAGCTTCTTTTCTTAGTTTTTATTATTAAATTATTTCAAATATGATTAGAATTCAGAATTTCATTTTATTCTAATTACAGAGCTTATTAAATTTCGTACTTCTGCGCTAGTGGATGACCTTTCGAGTTTTGGTGAATGCTTTACGAATATTTACTTTGACCACTCTTTCCTTTACGAATATTATAAATAGACTGCGGATAATATGCAATTTTCTCAAATTTTTATATTAAAAACTACATAGTACATAGCCATATAAGTATGTATATACATATATGCATATCTAAATTGAAATTACTATCGATATAAATAATAATTGCGATGAAATTATTTGTTGTTGTAATAAATACGTAATACGCATTTGCATATAATCCGCAGTCTAATTATAAATTATGAATTAGAGTCGTTTTTTTAGTCTAACCTAGCCTAACTTAATAATAAAAGTTCAAAATTCGCATATTGTATTTACTGACAATAATAGAACGTAATCGGTAATAGTAAATTAAGAGAAAGTTTGACTTAAGTTTTGTTTTAGTTAAGAATAACAAAACCAAAAAAAAAAAAATCCAGTAGAATAAAAGGAGAATTTAACTTTGACTATAAAATGCTTCAATGACAATCTTAATTGTCATGCCATGTCCAGTGTATGCTGAAATACTTTTTATATTATTTGTCGTGTCAGTAAAACCTTCTAAAAAAGTGTCATGCAAATAGAACATTCATTTCCAAATAACATTTTACATGTTTTCCATTTATTTGCGGCAAATAAATCCGTTCTGCGGTATTTCAAAGAGTGGACCCACACTCGACAGGTATACCTGTTAAAATCCGCTGTTCGAACTAGCGGAAATCTGCGGAGCATCACCACAAATCATTTTGGAGGTTAGCAAATTTTTTCCCAACTAGTTCGGTTAAAATCTTCATCGGATTTATATCGAGCCCAGTTGGAGCTATTGTGGGGCCTCACTTTGCTCTAAATCCGCCAAAATGATTAATATATCCGTCGGGCGTAAATGGAATTCCGTGGAATGCGCTTCACGTCGTGTGTCCACTTGAACGTTAATTTACATCCAATAATTCACCTCTGCGAATCCTCTGAATTGTTCCGGGGGCTTAGGTGGCTCTAGCTCCCCCCAAAAACAGGGCGAAGCACCCCCGGATCGACTGCAAGCGTCAGCGGGTGGAATTGATTGTGGCTGAATGGCCGGCAGTGGTAGAAACCATATGGCTTCAAACGGTTTTTTAAAACCGCAAAAATTGGCACCAGGTCATTGCGGAGTCAATTCTGTGCCGGGAGAGCGTAAAAATTTCAACGCCACCAGCCGCCAGATGGGGGGGCGGTGGGGCTTAATAGTTGCTCCGGGAAGCGGTGGCGAAGCCTACAATCGATTTCGCATTCGCGGGATAAAGTAGTTAACCCCACGGCCGAGTGGGGGAGGGGTGCAGGCATCACAACCCGCTGGAGTCTGGGCAAACTAGCCATGTGGGACTGGATCCGGAGGAGCAAATGCCCCCCCAAAAGCACATACGCGCATAAATTCTTGCCGGGCGCTCTGTGATGGGGCTCCGTATTTTATCTGGGAATTTATGGGAGCCCTCGCGTCCCTAACCAATAATGAGTGCGCTATTAACCGGCGGCTCCTGCTATTTAAATTAACATTAACGGACGCAGCCCGATATGATGGAGGATTACGAGGAAATATTTTTTAGTCTTTATTTTTTAAAGGTTTTTCAGGGATGCCTTGTATATAAAAATTAAAAAATTTAATTATTAATTTCGTTCGGTTTTTATAGAGTGATTGCATTTAATTAAGGACAGGAGTCGCACTGGGTGATGCAGGATGCGGGTGCGTGTATTTAGGTCAATTTCCACTACAAATTTGGTAAACTCGATTCACCCTATGAAGATGAATTGAAAAAAACAAAAGCTATCTAGGCTTGAACGGTTTGAGAAGCTTTCATTTCTGTTTATAAAATTAAGAATTTATATTTTTATAAAGAATATTGAAAATATTATGTAAACTAAGAGCCTTTCAAAGCTTATTTTTTTGTAAGTCTCGTAATCATAAAAATATAACCATATCTTTAAAAAAATCCCTGCAGTCAATTTGCTTTTGAAGCCGAACGAATTTAAAACTTAAAATTCAGTGATACCAAAGGTTTCTATGTACCACAATTTTAATGGAAAATCTCGTAAAATTGAGTATTTTCTGGTGCCACATTGTGTTCAGTAATTTAAATTTTAAAATTTGAATAGGAGATTTAAAACAACAGTGATTCGGCCTATTTTTCTAATGCTTGAAAAGTTACGGGATTTGAATATTGGAATATTGTAATAACTTTGATAAGATTTTTGAATAGTTGGTATAATGGTCCAATATGAAAACCATATTTTTATTATAATAGTTTGCTATCTAATATCCATCTCTCGTGTACTGATTTGAAAAAGAAAAATACTTTGACTAAAATGCGAGTATAGGCGACCATTCAACTTGTAGAATAAAACGAAAGTCCATCAGAAGACGTGAACTACTTCGCACGACCTCAGAGGCATGGGCAACGTCTTCATCTCCATAAAAGAACCTAAAGTAGACCAAACAGTAGAGAGGATGTAATCTAGTAACTCTTGAATGGCGCAAACTATGATTACAACGCCGATCACGTGTCGTATCCCATTCACCTGAAAACCGACTGTGACTCGTCGAGTTTCATCTCATTTTTCCGTATCCAAGATGCCAAGTGCGATACTAAGCGCCATTCTTCCGGAAGATATTTAGCCGGATGTGAAGGCACTCCGAGGAAGATGGCACAGATGCAGAAGAAGGTGGAGGCGGAACAACTACGACTATGACGACGACGATGATGGTGACAACAAAAGGAGGCTGGGGACCAGGACCACGACCAGGAGGAGCAGGGAGCCCCACTATCCCAGGGAAGCGGCATCGAAACGGGCAGCACTATCACAGCGTACTACTTCGCCTGGTGCCGCTAAGGCGAAATGAAAAGTGGTTGCTCAGGGCGCCCGTAGGCCTTTTGGAATAATGAAAAACATCAAAAAAGAAGAAAAAATACGAGGAAAACCATACGTGCGGAGTGCTAAAATTTCCATCTACAGTCTCCTTATGATTTTAATTAAAAAGAAATGGGAAAATGCGACTCGAGGGTTGGAGGATGAGAGAAAAGCATCCCTAGACCAAAACCCCGAGGATGAGGATGAGGGGCAAACTGGACCGAAAAAAATTAGTTTTGAAGCCATGCATGCAACTTTCTTTCTGCTCCTTTGAATAGCGAAAATTGTTGCCTTGTGTTTTAGTGTTTCTCTCCCGGATGAAGACCCGGCCCCATGCCCTCGAACCGCTCTTCCCTTAGGCCATCCCATCACCATGTTAATTCCGTTCTAATAACTAAAAATGGGAAAAGCTCGTTCCCGAGATTGCAAATCGCACTAGAGATGTGGGGCATTTTCATTCGACGGAGCGGATCCAGTCGCGAGCCGGGCTCCGGACGATTCGAGAGAATGGGGCACCTCATAGAAAGTAATCATTTCTTATTTCAGACAGTTTATTTCTTCGCGGAAGAGAAGCACTAAATACCGAGCAATGGACGGCTTTATTTGCGGGCGGGCTTTATTTTCTGTTCTACAATTTCCGTAGTAAAGAGTTTTTAATCAATTCCTGTGGCAGTCTCCCCTGTCTGTCATGGGTAAATTAAAAAAATCTTAACTATAAAATAGAAAACATTCGCGTATATCTGTTAGATAAACGCTCTCCAACAAAGACAGAATTAGAATCATAAAATTTAATCAGTTTATTGTAATTCGAAAATATGAATGAATGTTAAATCATTCCCAGTTTAAATTCTAAGAGATTAAGTACTATTATAATGGCCAATTAGATGTATCTATTAAAATTGAAAATATCTTAGTTTTCCTAGATATTGAGTCTTAATCTAGGTACGAGTACTTTTCTAAATTTTAAATAAGAGAAATTGTAAAAAGCATGCAAATTATAGATATTTTCATGAAAATAATGGGTTTTATAGTATAAAAATATCCGACTAAAATTTGAAAATCACGATGTTTAGAGCTCAATATATGGTGAAAGCTGCCAAATTAAAGAGTTTTTTTTTAATTGAATATTCTTGAATTTAAATAACTTTAACTTAAATACATAACTCGTTTTATTCTTTAAGTTCATGGAATATAAAATTAACAACCAAATCTAATCCCAGGCGAATTTAGTTAGTAAATGTAGTACCTAAAAAATGAAAAATAAAATAGGGTAAAATTGTCGAAATCATAATTCATAAAAACCCCTAAGCGAGCGGAGGAAATAATTACAGCGAAATGTAATAAACCACTTGAATTTTTCAGGGGTTTTAACCCAAAGTTCCATCCGGGAGTTTGGCGAACTTGCTGCACCACCACCTTCGTACCTGTGTTCAAATTTACCAAAGTTTAGCACAGGTAACGCTCAAAAACTAAGCAAGTGAGCACTCGTCGAGCGTTGCAACTTGCAAGTAAACCGCGCCCCGTCGACCCCCGAAAATGTGGCGCGACAACAAGCATCCTCCTAGCTCTTGCGGCGCGCGGCAGAAGCCTCTTCAAGCCTTTTTCTGCGATAGAAAAAAGAGGGCGCTCGGGAGGAGGTTGGAAATTATTATTTTTTTTTCTACATGGTGGAGCGCACTCCCCCGCACTCGGAAAATGCAAAGTGAAGAGGAAAATTATCGCTCGAGAAGGGAACAAGGGCCGTGTTTACGCTAGTAGCGAAACTTTGCATGCTGGCAACACTTAAGGGATGTTATTAATGCACGAGAGTGCTCCTTGAATATTTCTTCATAAATTTTCCGCACCTTTGGGCGGCTAGTGAGTATTTTGTAGCGACCTGGAAGACGGAGGTGGGACAGGCTTCGGCGCCCGGCCAACAAGAGCAAACGACACCTGTGGAAGGCACCACCTCGTGAGGAGCTCCTCCACGGGCTCACGGAGCCCTCTATGATTTATCGCTGCAGAAAGTCTGTCTCGTCAGCAAAAGACGAAAAAGGGAAGGAGTCAGCCTCCGTCGTGTGGATTTAACAAGTCTACTCGCCTCTTGAGATTTATTTGAGGGGGCGGAACACCCAGGGACCGGTGCTTTGCATTCACCAACTTTTGGGGCCTGTTCGCTCCAGACAACGGCGACTGGGGCATGGTAACATTGATGAATTACGTGTCCCCGGAAGGTTTCGAAAGTGAACTGCTTAAGGGTGTTTCACCAGGTTTCAGGTGATCCAGGACGATTGCATTCAGCCTGAAGCTGAACGGAAAGTTTGCCGAACAAACTATGCCATGGTGACTCTGTGCCAGTGGGTCTTGAATTGTCGGATGAAAAGGGATATGAAATTTGAGATGGGGCGAATTGGCAAACTATAAACATTAGCTGACCTCGCTCGGACATACTGGGCCAAAGTTCCATTTGGTTGCTCTGAAATCATAGGTATATTATACACAAAAAGGTCACATTTTTAAACTCAAATTGGAACAAAATTTACAAGGGTATAAAGTTACAGAACTTTTTCTTTTTTGTTAAAGAGTTTTAAAATTAAATAACAATGCAAGGAGAGGTCAAGACAGTCTGATATTTTGGTAGTAAAATCACAGTTCACATTATTCTTGAGCCAATTCAAATGACACAAATATTGTGTAAAAATGTGCGAAAGAGTGTTTACACTGCAAATTATAGTGTTAACTGAGTGTCTTATATCGAAACACACTGATGTTTTATAATATTTTAAAACATTTAAATTTAATGGTTTTGAAAAAAAAACACATAAAATGTTTTCAGGACATTTTTAAAACATCATAATGTTGTAATGGAATGCATTTTGTTTCTAATGCATATATGTATGTATGATCGCAATGTTTTACAATAAAACAATTTTTTGCAAATAAAACACATCAAATCTTTAAACACCTAATAACAACAAACTTATAAAGTAAAACGAAATTCTGAACTGAGTTTTTGTCGTCCATCATTTTTATGTTAGTGCATGTTAAATGTTTACTAATAAAACATTTATTCAGTTTTGATATAAAGCAGCATTTACAATGTTTCTGATTTTAAAGCACCTTCAAATGTTTAAAACTAAATTGCAATAAAGAAATAAGTACATTATAGTTTATCACCTTTCTGAAAGTTTCTTTATAACTCGAAGAGTTTTCTATATTCCTTACTATAGAAAGTTATCCAAGAATTGTAACTAAATAATTAGGCTCAGACCACACCTTTCACAGCGCCTCAATTTACACCTCTACAGCCTGATACCATGTAGCTTTACCTACAAAAAGATGCCAGCAAGAAATTACAAAATTGGTTTAATTTTAACTTGGTGAAGTAAATAATTTTTTCCTTTACCTTTGGATCTTTCAATCTGGAGCCATCAAAATTGGGGAAGAGTTTCTTTAGGAGACCCTTTAAGGTTTCATTGAACTCTGAAAACTTGTGGTTTACTAACAAAAAAGGGTACAGAAGCCATCTACCTAACGAAACCAAGAATTTTAATTAATGGCATCGAACTTTAGTTACTCCTCTACTTGGTAAAAGGGGCACCGAGCGTCTGGGCTCCCTGATTGCCTCCTGAATATACACGGGGCGCACCACTATGAGGATTTGGGGTGGGTGCGGAACTACTTTTCGCCAAGCAGACAGCAATTCTGAACCCTCCTCATAGACGCAGACACCGGGAAGTAGCGAACAATTAAGAAATTCATACTCCCCAGGATGGAGTTATCTAATGACCATGAACAGACATTTTCTTTTGTTGGGGCAAAATGTTCAATGTGAAGTTAGAAAATATTTATTCACCAAGGGGTTCGGGGCGTTCGTTCGGGTGCTGCGGTGCTCCCAACCTCCAGAAGCAGTAGCCCCAGCGAGCTGGGGAGCAAACAACGGATGTAAGGATGCTTCAGAGCTGAGGGCCATTTACGCCAGAATCTCTACTTTGTAATAATTAGAATGCACTTGGGAAACAAAGGAGCGAACAAATTGCTTTCTGCCCTAAGGGCGCGGGGATTTTTTGTTGGATACTGCCAGCAGGTTTCGTTCTCAGAAAATCCTGATTTAAAGGATCACCCGGTGTTTTTTTTTCGGCCATAATTTCCTTGTTCAACTGACGTTGAAAAATGCAAAATATTTCATGAGCCATATGAGTTGTTTTTCGCGAATTTTTTGAAAAGTGGGACAAGAACTCCCAACGTCATCAGATTGTGCAGAATAGACCTTGACCACATGTCCTAGGCCAAAACCGGGGATGGGCGAAAATTGCAATCTTTTAAAAAGTCTGGAGTTCTATGAATACAAAAATTCAAATTTAAAAAAAAGGGAATTTGTCTTATTATTGTTAGCAATATTACATCTAAATATTTTTACTACATTGTAAATATTTGAATATTTAGACCAAAAAACTATTGATTTTATCGTGTAATAAAATGAACCATATTGCGAACATTTAGAATGTAATAATAGAAAAACGTAGAATAGATATTTAGAAATCCGTTTAAACTAAAAATAAAAGAATAAATCTATATATACATATATGCGTACAATTTCTACATCATAATTTATCTTTTTGTAGCGTGCAATATCATTGAAATATAAGATATTATTAAATAATACACTTCTCTTTTCTCCTATCCCGCTCTGATTCATCCATGACTTATGAGTCATGATAACCGCAACTGAATTGTCCTTTTTGCCCTTTCAATTAGCACAACCTCATTAATTGCTTGCAAAGCCCAAGGAATCCATGCCGGGGGATTTTCGAATATTTTGGTGTTTATTGAACAAACAACAATCAACTGCAGGCGGGCGGAATTGCATAACTCCTCATAAACAAAACAATTGGAAATGTTCAGTCGACCGCTTTTATTATATTCGCGGATCGGTTCTGTGGGCAATCACGATTCCCGGAGTCGGTGTAACAAAAGGCGCGATGTGCGTGATTTTAATTAAGTTTAAATCCGACGCCGACCACAAATTCGATGAAACTTCCCAAATAACAATTAAAAAAATATTTACTTATTTAATAACTATGATTTTGGCCTTTATCGTCATCGGGTCAGTGGGATTTAGGTCGTACAGCTGGGTCAGGTTGGGTTCTTCTACGTGGTGTAGGTAGAAAAGGCTCTTAAATAGGACCAAAATTGTTTCTCTGTGGCCGACGTAGACTACGACGACGACGACGACCGACGACGCGGTGGAGGTAGAAAGATTTCAATTTGAATGGAAATGAGCCCCCTTTAGACATCTCCTGGCCAAATTGGATCGTTTAAGGATTCACAGGATTTGGCCGGAGCCGCCTAGAATCCGGGAATGTCCTGGCCGGTTGCTATGCCCTCGCCCACAATTTGGATCTTTCAGCCAGAAGATTACGCAGTTGTGCTGCACTACCTCGAGTACTTTGCACGAACCTGAGCAGGTGATTTCGGCTGGTTTTATAAAGCGCAAACGATGCCTCCGTGATTAGGCAAGATTTTCGAGATTCTTCAAATTTGGGCCACCGGATTTTTGGGGATATTGTTAAATGAGAAAAAAATATCAAGAGGCAGTTTTGTCGTCGAATGAAACTTTTAGCCCGAATTTGCTTTAAGTTACTGTCCTAAGAAAGCCTAGGGGCTTAATAGGGTTTCTGGATCAATTGACCAATTCGGGGAACGTTTGTTCTCAATTGGTTTGATCTTATTAAGTAATTTCTATGCATTATGTGGTTATGAAAAGGACCTTTAAGGCTTGGTAAATGAGATATCTTAGTGCAATTTTCATTATGCACACAATGATTAAATCAGTTAGTTTAATACCTCTTTATAGTACAAAACTGTGTATTAATTTAATTTAATGGAGGTTCACTTAATTATGTAAATTCTGCAAGTATTAATTATATAGGTATCTACTATTTATATAACAAACTGTATTAATAGAATTATGTCTGATGATTCGACAGGATGTCTTGTGTTTGGACGTTCGAAAAATATCGTGAAGGATACACTTTAGAAAATATTTGACCATAACTTAGTAATATAAAAAACCAAGGTGTCGAATGTGTCATAAGTTTTTTCACATTTCTCCAAACTTGAGTTTAAACTTTTTTAATTTTTTAATTATTATCTCAGTAGTAGTCAAAGATAAGGAACTATAATTTATAAATTCCACCAGTCTTAAATCCACGCCAAACAGTGCCTAGACAACATTTAAATTCATTAATTCAAATCCGATAAATTTGCTTATTATCCAATTTACTGAGTTGGAAATATGTTTCATCGCTGAATATACATATGTATATCATTTTTTTCTTGGAAAATTGACATTAAATGCTTGTTGCTCTTCAGTCTCCCAGTTTCTACATTAATTGAATTTTGTAAGCAAGTAAATGAAAATGTTTTGCTGTATAAATGTGTATGAGAGTTGGGTGACAAACGTTTAATTTCTGTGCACGTACGGGCGATTGTAAGTTACCTACCGAAGGAAACTGGGTCATCATTAAATTTTTTAATTAAATTTGTTATATTGTATAAATGGTGTTGGAAAGGTATTGTTTATTGCAAATTCTTTACGAATTTCTGGGAAATAATTAATAACGTGTTCTTCTCTTTATAAAAATTAAAATGTATCACCATGGAAAATAAAAATTTTAGAATTCAGTGTTTAATTTAAAATTTAAAGAAACAATAGAGGATTTCAAAATAAAAGTTTAATCCTCACAAGTATAGTAAGTGCCTAACTGAATACCTTCTGTTAGATACCACATCCAATTTGGGTCATGAACTTTAAACTTTCTCACCTCTTTCATTTTGTTTGACCCTTTTAATCGTCAACCGAACAACCGGACTCAAAAATATTTCTCAATGTTCACCTTTAAAACGAAAATACCCTATTTTCTTTTAGGTAAAGCTTTCAAACTCTTTCTGTTAAAAAGTTTTTTTCGAATAACCACCAATCTACTGAGGCTTCTAAAGTGGACTTCACTTAAAAATTTAATGAGTTACAATAGAAAAGTTTTTTTTTTTCGCGTTAAAAAAGTAAATGAAATCAAAGCAGAATAAAAAAAAAAACAATGTCAGGAAAATATTCAACTGTTTTAAAGCAGGAGCCAACAACACATTTTCGTTCTTTGCTGGAGAACTCAAATTATACGTTGATTTTCTTTAATTTCCACCTCGACGCTTCTGGCAGCAGTGGCGTCGGGATCGGCGACAGTGCGGGGCCCTAGTTACCATCAACAAGAACGAAAGACTGTGAACCAACCCTTAGGTAGTTAGATATCGTGGTAGCAGCAACACCAGCCTCCAGATGGACCACCAACAAAAGCAACTGGGGTGAAAATAAAAAAAAAAAAACGTAACGAAGCTGTAGCTCTTCTCAGCCAAAATTAAATTTTCAACCGACACTGTCATATCTTCCACATTATGCAGATATTTGCCAGGACGCCCCCGGAGCAAACACTTAGCTGAAGCACAAAAAAAATTTAATTACCAAAAAGTAGCGAAGGCCATCCCCATCCTATATTTAGTGCTAAAAATAAAGGGGAGCTGGTGGGGAGACGGTGGCTTTGGCAGCATCTTCCCGAATCATCCCATTGGACCTCATTTCGCGAGACTCGTGGAAAAGTGACAAAAACTTATTTTCAGCTCTCGGCTGATAGAAATTTTACGTTTGCAGGACAAAATCCGGGATATACCCCCTTTTTTGGGGGGGCTTCATATACCACCGACCCCTAGCTCCTTTTCCCCCTTCCCTCCCAGCCATCCAGATATATTTCCACCGTCTGGTTGCCCGGCTGCCTGCGGGCCTGCGGGCAAAATTAATGAATTCTACAAAATCAGCGCGCCTTCCAGTTTGTTTTGCATTTTTGGTGGGAGCAAAATCAAAAGTTTTTGTCCCATTTAAGAATTTACAGAGATTGCTCCGCTCCAAATAATTAATGCATAATGATGACTGACAGCCAGCGACGTCTGGTGTCCTGGCTCTCCAGAATTTTGTTGTCCCTCGGTCCCGAAACGATCGCAGGAGGCGATCCTCTAGCCCGGGAATTATCACGCGATGAAATCGAGCCACCGAGCTGGCGCTGGTGCTGGCGGAATTTTAATTCATCAAAAATTGTTTAGTGTGCCTCGTTAAAATTTAGAGTGAGAAAAAAACTTTCATTCAGTCCTTTTACCTCCCGAGTCCCGTCCATCCGCCCACATTCTCCGGAAAGAATAACAAAACGCTCAACTTTGGTCGCTAATTTGCATGCGGACCATAGCGACGACAAGAACATGCTTACGCTCTTAATCCTTTCCGGAGGGCGGAGACTTTCATCATTTCCGGGGACTTTTCCTTAAATAGTTTTGATGGCATCCATCCTTAATGCGGGCTTCGCCAGAGCTATCCGTTTTTGAATTTCAAATTGGACACGATTTTGCCCTTTCAAAGTTTTCGCTGAATGTCTTGCAAATTGGTCAAATGTAAGCTGAAACTACGGAAATATTTACTTTCCAACATTTTAGATGTTGGCTACCAAATTTCAGGTTTCCTACCCAACGTTACCATCATTTTAAAGTAAAAAGTTCAAAAATCTAAAATTAAACTATAATAAATCAAAAACCAAGAATAATATTTAGGTAAGTTATTTCGATGGTTAATATTTAACTCTTATACAGAATTCGCTAACATAAAGCGTTTGTCTGCTTGTTTGTTTATTAAATTAAATTTGTCGACATAGCTACACTGAGAGGGATTTCATATTTTGAAAACAAAATAAACTCTTATTTAATTTAAAAACGACTTGAAGCTCTGGTTTTAAAAATGTTCGTTATTGATTTAAAAACAAATTCCTTTATTTTAGCAAAACATTTTAAATTTAAATTAAAAGTACTGTGCATTTTTTAATTCACAAAATTATTTTTTAATTTAATATGGTTGTACTCGTTTCATATTGCCTAAATTTTTTCAATTAAACGTAATTTCCCGAAACGTAATTTTTAATATAAATATGTAGGTAGTATTATAACATGGTCGACTTTCACTAATGAAAATTTTTAATTTCCTAAAAGTCTTAAATGCTTTATTTTGGTAAATCTAAGGCTAGATTTGTGAACGAAATAAGGTAAAACACATGATTTTCTTTGAAATTCAAAAATATCAAATGTACAAAGCAATACCTATATTAGGTACGTTAAGTTTCAAATTGAATTACTGATTTACACTAACGAGTCATTTAAATTAAGCTTTTAATCCTTTAGCTATTATAGGAATAATCTATAACTTTCACTTTTCTCTATTAACAAATTACTACATACAATTCATAGAGAATGAAAATGAGAAGTAGCGCATGCTCATAAAAAACTAGTTTCCCAATATGCACTTTTCTTTCACTATTCAAATATGCCCAAAATACAATAAAATATGTTTTAGTTTTAAATCTAATTTTCTCAAAAATGTATTGGAAACAGAAGAATTTCCCTTTAGTGATTAGGTAGATATCATTAAACAAATCAAAAAAATACATCTTAATCAAAGTATAAAAAAAGGTTAATTTGACAAGATATATGTTATTATTAACTAACTTTTTGATTTTTAAGAACGTAATAAATAGGCTTGGTGACTATGTGACCTAGAATGCAAGGCCTTTACAAATTAAAGTTTTAAAAGTTTTCGTACAGTATATTTTTTATAACTGCCATTTATTATAATTAGTGTTAAAAAATGTATGTGGCAAGAGCTTCTAAATTTGTTTGAATAGTTATTAAACTTTTAAAACGAACAACTTTTATCGAAAAGATTCTAAAAATAAAAATTTCGTCCTTGTTGAAAATTGGCAAAACTTCAGAATGACAGCGAGTTTATTGAGCTTTACTTTATAGAAAAATAATTCCAGTAAAAAATTTTCTCTTACCATCTCTAAGCGGAAGAGGTCAGGATGTTCTTGTCATAAATTTGATTCGGCATAAAAGGAAACATATCTTTTCAAGACCGAACCAAACGGAAAGGCTCTGAAGTAAATATTTTGAATGTAAATCTTTTCGTTTTATGCGATGATGGAAAATTATTCCATGCTCGGGGCAATCCCATCCCAATGGCCATTTGGTCGAACAGTTCTCATCTTCCTGCATTCTGACCATTTTGTTTGGTTTCGTTTCGCAAAGGATAACGAGGCACCGCCTGAATATTCCCGAGCGGGACCACCGCCTCTATTGATTCCGAAGAAATGGGTTGAATTATAATAATTTATTCAGACTAGTAGATCGGGCCAGACCTGTCTCGATTGTTTGCCCATTTCTTGTACTTCTACTGACCTATCTTTTGGGGCAGAGCGCCTTAATGAGGATACGCTTGTGGCACTACTAGAAAATTTTATTGCGCCAGTCCCTCTCCCGATTTTCAGATATTCCAGCAGAAGCGAGAAAAAAGGGAAATTTCGGGGAACGCATGCCTTTTGGCGGGTTCTTTTAGTTCGTAGTTTTCGCCACATGGCAGCACCATCGCTTAAGTAAAGTAGAAGAGGGATGTTTCTAGGCTCGCCTGCAAGGTGTGCTTTGCGGAAGGACATTGAATTTTCAGCTTTGTCGCGGAGTCTTAGCTGAAGACAGCTGGAAGGGTTCTCTGTCCCGATTTAAGGTTGATGCTCCTCCTTAAAAACCGGGTAGGGTACCTATCCCGTTTTAACCGCCAAATTGTACACATCTTATCTTTTATCATCAGAATAAACTGCGTGTAACAATGCAAAAGTACTCGAAACTCTCTTAAAGGGGCGTACACACTCTAGTCTTAGTGGAAAGAGATAAGAACTTTTGTGGTATGATGATAAATCGGGGGAGTGTGAGGTTGGCACAATTATTCTACGTGGATTTTACCCCCTCAACACTCATAGTACAGGAAAAAGGGGGAAAAAAAGTTAAAGACTTTTCACTCTTTGAAGTTGTCCTCTTTTGCTTTACTCAGGGATAATTTAAATTCTTTTTAAGGGACAACCTTGGGCGTTTTTTTTTCTTCCAATTTCGGCAGTTAATTAAAAGTGGTTACTCTACAAAACACGGTAATGGACCGTCACAGGATTGAGTCCCCTCCATCCGGTTCACAATTTCCGGGCGACTTTGGAATAGTTTTAAGGTCCTTAAAAAGGAAACCCGCAAAAATATGAGAATATCTTTTACTCTTTATCCCTTAGAGCTGGTGCAGACAATGGGCCTCAATTATATTGAAATGCGATTTTTTTCATCAGCTTCTACCATTAGGAAAGTTTTTCTACCCCTAACCATCTCTGTTTCATCAGAAAAAGCCCTAATGCGTGCGATTCAAGAAACTTTTTATCGCTGAATCATTTCCATTATCACAACGTTTCGGCTCCCCGTAATTGAGTAAAGGATACGGTCGAGGAAAAGGATTTTTGTGGGGGTGCTCCCGGTTTCCTGTATCATACGTAAGCTCCCGGTAGATCCCCCAAGGACGGCTTATCGCCCGGATGCGCCAGACATTTCGCCATTTATTTAATTTATTTAAGGTTTGATGGATGATATCATATTCGGGCACTTCTAATTTTCGAACGACCCTTCGGTTCGTTTTCTATCTACGAACCCGAAGGATTCACATGAAATATTTTTTTAAAGTTGATTGATTAACTTCCGTGGCTCTGGGCCTTTTCTAGTGTGATAACTGTCTGCCGACAGGTCGAAGGTTTTTATTTGAATTAAAGTCGCTCTTCACTTTGAATGATGATGAACTTTGCATTATTCATTTTATTTTTAGACGAGTAGTGAACAGAAAAATATCGTTAGCTTTTTAGTGATTTATGACGGTTACAAAATTTTACTATTTCAATAATTTTTCAAATAGTTTCCATCAGTAACTTATAGGGAAAAAATAACTTCAAGCAATAACAATTTTAATACACATTATTTGGTCAATGGTCCTTGGAAAATATCATATTTACTATAAAATGGATTAAATTCCGATTAAATTCCGATTAAATTCCATTCTCTGTTCGAGTTCTGATCCTAGAAAAAATACAAAATATTTGTGAAAAAAGTTTGAAAGCATTTCCGTGACATGAGGGTTTAAATTTCAAAGTAGAAATTTCACACCCATGTCATGAAATGGTTTCAGATATTTTCATAAACATTCTTTACTTTTGCTGGAAGAGAAAACTGAGCAGAGCAATGACTATTTTGTCCTTGAATGATTTTTTTCTTGTGACTTATTCTTTATATAAAACCATTGCCACATGGATTATATATTAGTAAATATATTATTATATAGCAAATATCATCGTACGAAAAGTCGAAATAAAAATTATTTTAAGTCGACTTATTTGCCTAAAATGAACTGGATATTTTTATTTACTTTTATTTAAAATTAATGAAAAATATTTTATTTCACGGTTTTCTTTTCGAATTAGGTTACTTTATTTTGGGTCATCAGAAAGAAAAACAAAACGCCTCTAATTAACTTAATGAATACGATTTAAATTGTTCGTTTTTACAAAACACAGTTTCCCTGAATACTGATCTAAAATATTTTAAATATTTTTTAGACAGAAATAAAAGGATATTTTCTGAAGGTCACAGGCTTGGTGACCGCTCGTCGAATCGAAAAGTAAGATTTCGCGCAAATGCTTCCAATTACCAAAATGAGAAATTTGCAAGGTCCCACGCACAAATCAGAAAACTGTTTTCTGCTGTGCGTAAAGCCACCCATTATCATCTGTTCGATGTCCTTCGTCAAAACGTCCATTTTTTGTGGGATAACTTTCAAGTTCACCTGTAAATAGGGTCACCAGCAAATGCCAGACTGTCTTAGCCACAGTGATACCCTTGTCTCAGCTGATACCCGGCCTGGATCAAACCGGCTTGGCGGGAGAGATTTCTTAAAAGTTTTAAAGGTTTCCTCCCACTACTTAAACCCTTTTTGTTTAGCCTTTTTCTTCGATTTTAATGTCAAAAACTTAATTATGTTTTGGCAGTTTATGCAAAGGGTTACACTTTATATTTATAGATTTTGTGATGGTCATCGTGATTATCTCTCTATGGTTATAGTCAGGACGATATAAAAGGACTAAAAGGACTAAAACCTTATTTAAATTTTAAGTAAAATTAAGAAGAATTTTTATCGTATTTAAATATTTCTTTTTGAAGCAATACAATACAACAATACAATGTACAATTTCATAAACAAAACATTTGTTATCTTTCGTTATTGTAATCATGTCATTTTTTAAACTAATCTAAATATTACGTAATTAGTTCGTTAGAATGATTGAAAATTATTATTTTTTAAATTAAATTTATAATGGTGAACATTATTAATTAAAATGAATTTTAAAAAGAGTATTTAAATTCCTAATTTTAATTCAAAATGCAGGAACTCTTAATGCTAAAGTGAAAGTACGAGAAAAATCGATAGAAAGGTGTTTTGTTTTTTGAATAGCTGATTTGAAATTCAGTGCCCAATTTTGAAATTTCAACACGGTAGTCTGAAAAAAATAGCAGAAAATGTCCTTTTGAAATTTTTTGGGTAGTCAAAGAGTGTTAATAGTATCTGTAATTTAAATCAAAAGGGTTGATGGTAGGGGCAAATTTTTCCATCTCCTTTTTTTTTCTAACCATTGTTCGTTTCTGAATATAGTTGAAAATCCCGAAAATAGCTCTATCAGTTCATATCGTATATCGCTGATGTCAAGGGACTTGCAGCGAGGCACTTTAGAGAAGGACGTCTCAGTGTGTGGCTGGCAGCGGAGCACCCTTATGTGCCGTCATGTAAGGCCATCAACTGTCAACTATGGTGATTGACATGTCATTAATTCCTTCTAAAAAAAGTTTTTTTTATTTTTTTTAAACATACACATATTTTTTCCGGGCTGCGCGGAAAAAATATCCTCCGAAACATGTCTCGCCCAGGAAAGCAATCGCTTTTCCCGTCTGCACCAGAGATAGATAGACATGGATAGGAGCGGCTGGTAGACACGCTTAGCCACATTTATCCCAGTTATCCCCATTGATGCTGCACCGGGAGTAGCATCCAGGATCCAGAATCAGCAGCATCAAGGAGCACATGGTTCTCCGTCTCTTCCAGAGGATGTTATATGTATATTGAAATTCTTGCGAATATGCTTTCCGATTTACAGAGAGGCAAAACATTCAGGGAGTAACCCGCCCGACCCGACGTCGGTTTGGTCCATCCTCTTCAGCATCCAGAAAGATGAGGAGGCTTTCTGGCTCCGGTTCCCGGGGAGGGCAACTGAATAAAAAAAAAATTAGAGCTCCACTTAGGGTGTCCTCAAGCATTCGGCTGGTGTAGCCGGCAGAAATCGATCTGACGCTATTAGTGCGCTGTGAACCCGGGCGTGCATTTAATTGACCCAAATTTTCCAGCTTTTCTCCCATCTCATCCCCCGGGATATGGTGGCGGAACTGGCTCAAAGTCGCCTTTTTTTTATGAGCGACTAGCAAATAGGAGCAATTTTATGTCTGCATGCCCGACACGAGCCTGACTCCGATCCAGCTCCAGCTGCAACAGAAGCAGCATCCGAAAAGTCTCCTCTATCCACATTCTACCGCATCCCGGGGAATCCCCCTCTTTTCCCTCCGTTGAACTCAGGTGGAAAGGAGGTGGGTGTAATAAAGAGGCGCCGAATGCCGGATTTTCGGTGGCTATCCTGGAATATGTGTCACCTCTTTGAGTTGCCTCTATGAAAAAAAAGAAAAAAATTGATGCCTTAGCAGAAATTCCCGGGGAGCATGTGGATTTTATGGGTTCCTGTGCGAGACGTGAGTTGCACAAGTCCTTGAAATAACCTCCCTCCTGGCTCAAAGGATGTAATCTCCTGTTGTAATCGAGCTGACGTGCACCCGGGAATAGTGCGACACGATTTTTTTCTTATATGTCTCGACTTTTATCCACTCACCGGACATGTCCACAATTCATTTTAACAAGTTCATTCGATTCGAACGTTGTTTAATACCTACTTTTTTTATTTGAAATCTTCCATTACTCCAACTTATAAGTTCAATTTCAAAGCAAAAACTTTCAAGGAGTATTTTTCGCTAAAAATTGTCAGGATTGAGAAAAGAATCTGTTTGTACACCTAGCATTTCGATGTAATGCAATGGATTTTATTTTTTTGAAAATAGCTCCAACTATCATTTACGTTTATTACAAGATTACTGCTTTTGATAATCGTAGGAGAGAGGCTTTATGGGTTTTGAAAGTAAAATTTCAATTATTTAACTAAATCTGCAATCTTTGGTATAATATGCTATAAGATGGGGTAGATGATTTATTATAATTATATTTTTAATTTGTAAAAATTAAACATGACGTCGAAAGTCATTGATGTAAAACAAATTGAAAAAAGTAAGATCTTTAACTTGGACTGATTTTTCGAAATCTTATATTGAAAATTACAATAATTTCAAACATATGGATCAACACTGGTCTTGTTTTTCACTTTCTTATACATACGTATGTGGAAAATCTCCTATGAAATACAAACAATTGCGACTGCAGTGCTTATACTAATTTTTAAGTTGATACTTCTCAACGGCTCTTACTAGCTAAGTTTTTTTTCAGAATCTAATTTGGATCAGGTTGGCCATAAAATAGTAATTTTATAAGTATAATTTTATAAGTACCTAGTTATGATATGATGTTTTCTTTCGCAAATTGTGCAAAGTAAACTATTGAAAGTACTCCAGTTACGTTTAGTCTGACTAGATTTTTCGATGAAGTCTTTATATCAATTATTAATATATTGCAATTCGTCATATTTTGCTTGGAACTTGAAATTTTGCCTACCGCAACAATTTGTTGTCCCAGTTGATAAATTTTGGATTATTCCACCCAAAAAAGATTGTGTCATGTCACAATCACTTTATCACTTGAAATTAAGTTTGCTCTTACCTGCGAATTCCAACGAGTCTACCAGGTAAGCAGTATTAAAAAAAAATGGTTAAATAATCGACATTCGTGCAGGTATTGCGGAAAGCCGGTGGCTCGGTCGGTTGGAAAATTTACAACTGTTCCCCAACTGTTTCTGACCTGTTTAGAAGTTTTCAGTCGAAAAGTTTTGCCAGGATTCGCGCCCATTTGCACCCACGTTAATATGCAGAGCAGAGACGAGGCCGGGGCTGGGATTTATTTATGTATGTGCGATTTTGCGCTGCGCCGAGTTCCGTGAGCAATTTTTCACGTCAATGTGAGTAATTACACTGAATTGGGATGAAGCCCTGCATTCCGAGAAGGGAAAAACTATGACAAAAAAAAGGAGTGAAAAAAAGTAAGAAAATTATCCTGGAGCCAGGATTCAGCTGGGCGCTGCCCTACTTTCGCCCCCAACTCCAGAGCCCTTTATGATCTTGGTGACGGGGCACAATGGATACGAGGGGCTTTACACTATACCCTTTTTTTTTCTGGAGGATAATTGCTTAAGTTGCTTCCGCACGTGAAACAATTTTCACCTCCTCATTCGCGGTGCATACAGCAGCATTTCTCGCGACCAGATTTAATATTTTCACCGATTTACGAAGTCATTAAGTCGCGAGTGGTCCGAGATATCGGCGCTCATTATAAACGCGCTCGGATGCTGCTGGTACTTGGCTGCGGCTGTAATTAAAAATTTCGCTTCAACTATACGCAAAAATGGCCACGGCCACAATACTCGTTATCCGAGCCCACCCCGCTACCCATCCTTCCATTTTGGTCCATTCGCGGATGCTGGGGAAGAGGGGGATGTTGTTCCTGCACTATGCTCACTGCTGCTGTTGATTAAAAATTTCGTTTACAGCTGATGTTGCACGTTCAAATGAAATAGCCCGTGCGCGGATATTTGCAATAAAACTGGGAGCCCCTCATTAAGTAGTCCACTTGCATTCGAGCACTGCAGCATCCGGAGCATCCTGAACTGAAACTGCGCCGAGTTAATCTCGGTGCACATTACTGGACCTAATGGGTGGCATTGGGTGGCGATTTGTGGCTGTTGCGATTTGCTGCTTGATTATGTCCCCCTTCATGCCCCCGCCCCTATCACTAATACAGTGGCATTGGTGAGATTTTGCATTTTAAGATACATCTTCCATTTCGAAAAAGATGGGGGCGAATAAATAGAGGATTTCTAATTTTACTATCATGCATTGTTCTGAATTCAAATTTAAATTTTAAACACTGACTAAATATTTAAAGTATTTTTTAAATTACATACTTAGGTATTGTTGAAAATAGAAAAGGCTGTTGTACATTAAAACGTGCCTTAAATTTTCGTAGTAATTTTTGACTAACCGAACTCAGCTTCAATATTAAGTAATTCTAAGATTTTCCAAACTTATGCTGGGCTTCACCAAGACCATCTTCTAAGTAATTTAATGGCCCGTAATTTTTTACTTTTATATTTATTTCTTATGTTTGTTGTTATTATATGTTTCCATAACAATCATCGCTATATTGTTAAATTTCTATTAAGAAATTATTGATGTAGGTATTTGTCGGTTAGTTAATTGAAAGGTCGCCTGACGAAATTCATCAGTTAATTACATACAAACATATTTATTTTTTGGTTTGTTCTAATTTATTTCTTCTCATATGTACATATATTTCGTTAAAGAATTTTTCTTAATCGTGATTTTTTTTTTGTTACTAATAGATATTCAGGGATTTAAGGTAAGACATAAAAAACATATCCCCCAATCAAAAATTTTAAACACCGGCAACGTAAACCGAGCGGTAGTATAAAAATCAGCTATAGAATTGACCTAGAAATTGGCTCAGGTTTCACTTAAAATTCCGCAGATCCTCCAAATTAAGGCCTATTTTTAAAATTTTATATTTACCAGAAAGGAAACATTTTAGGGATTTAAAGATGGATATAAAAAACATATTCCCAGATCAAAAATTTTAAACACCGGGATCGTGAACCGAGGGGTAGTATAAAAATCACCTAGAATTGACATAGAATTTGGCTCAGGCTTTACTTTAAAATCCGGTTTTTTTGTTGTAAAGATGCCTAAAACTTGCATGGTCAGATTACATTTGTGAACATGAAGGTTGAATTATCGAACACTATGCAGAAGCAAGTTTTACGCAACTATGCATTTCTAAAAACGCCCTATATTTAAATATAGTGAACACTTATTTCATAATAATACTTTAAAAACTCTGATCTTTTTTAAGGATTTCAATAAGAAAACCCCTTAAGTCTGGTCTGCTGAAAGTGCAGAATAGAAACGTTTAAAGACATTTTGTACAGGAAACTATTTTCTAATCATTTCTTCGACAAGGTATCGATATGCAGTAATTTTAGTACTGCTAAATATACATTATTTTGCACACAACAATTTTTAGCCAAAGTGTACATATATCTTTGGCTAAAAATTGTTGTGTGCAAAATAATTTTGTCTAAAATATGTAAGTATGTTAAATAAAACCTTTCTAAATTTTCTCCCGAATCCAAAAGTTGCGCTGCGCCTCTAGACTGCAACTTATTTAGCTTCTTGATAAATCCATCAGTAAAGCGGTTATGTACTACAAAAATTGGATCGAATTAAACTTTATGCTGATTAACCTCCCAATCGAATTTTCAAACTATGTTTGTCTGATATCTGTCCAATTTTCCCCATCCTCAGCCAGACTATGGTCCAGCTCAATTTCTAATAGCGATTTATTTCGAAACGGTCAAACGTTCTGACCGGCACGTTTTACATATTTAATTACGCATTAAATGATATGCGATCTGTTTCATTAGTTGTGACGTCGGACGACGAGGAGCTCCCGTGTGATTAATTGGGATTTGCAGCTGCCGTAGCTCTAATTAGTGGCGAGATTGCCTCGCTAAAATTCGAGAACGTGCGCGTTCTGCTGTTTCTGGGTCAGCCAATTTTTGCGATATGTTTCCGGTTTTCGGGAAGGGACGGAGGGGCCTCTTCCGTATAATGAGTGCTGCAACAGCATGAATAATGCACATAAATTCCATGAGCCGGACGAAACTGTTTTAATCCTGAAATGTGAGCTATGCTGCACCGGCAGGGTCAGAGGTTATCTGGCTTTTGAGGTGTTCACAGGGTGTGCAGTTTATTAGGATCAGTAGCGCTATTCTTTGAAACATTTGTAACTATTTGTTTACACTCCTTTGACTGGAAGTGGGGGCTTTCATGTTTCTAAAATTATAAATTAGGCCGCAGAACGTGCTGCCCTACTTGTTTTTGGGGAAAATGTTTTTTTTTTTAAATTCTTGCATGAAATTCAAAAGTACCAATGGTGTCTGGCTTCAAGAGCTTTCGTTCTAAATACATAGATGAAAATATCAGAGGTCTAGCTCAAAGAAGTTGCTGTGGGAATTCTTCTTTCAGAAAATTCGTATGTCTGACTTTTATTCAACCGGAAACATTAAAAGACAGTATTTGCAAAGTATCCACATTTCAAATACAAAATACAATTTCTGTCTCTTCTCTTTGAGATTTGAAGTAAAATTTCTGGAAAATCGATTGTGTTTGTAGATAGTTAGAACATAAGAGCAAAAATCCAAAAAATGAAACAAATGAAACTTGTTTTGGTCACTAAATTGTGCTTAAATTTTACAAATTTACTAAATACATATGTATGTTCCATGATAAAATATAATTAAAAATATAATTTGTTTTATTCAATAATTTTATTTAGTGGTATGCTTTGACTGATTAAGCTAGAAAAGTTAGTTAGTCAGCTAGGGCGAGCATTTTAAACGAGTTTCATTTTGTCATCAAACTTTCTAAAGTTGGTCGTTCCTATTTTTGGTTGGGAGAGGGCTCAGAAAACGAAAAGGAAAAATTGCGACATGTACGATTCAGTACCCTTTCCACAGAATCTTGAAAGATAATGAAAAAGGAAAAAGAAAAGTTCTGAGTAAGTAGAATAAGTAGAACAAATGCGACGAACACGCACCACCTTTTCAACTTTATGAATTACCTCTTTCAGTTGCAGACTTCTTGGCAACACACGAAAAATGAGGTATGAAAAGTTATTTGTGGTGTACGCCCCTCGACCCTATGCCAACGTTTTCCTTCCGACACCTATACCCTCACCTGGTGGAACTGAATATTTCATACGGTCGTGCAAAACTTGATGAATTCTATGCCACAGTGTGTGACTTTTGAAATGATTTCAATGAATACATTCGAAGGGCTGTCGTCGACCTTTGCGGGCTAGGGCATTTTACCGCGACGAAAGTTACATGCTCGTTTTGCATTTTGTTTCTCTTTTATTTTAAAATTTATAGGCTTGGACCATTTATATAACTAAAACATGAATAAGTCAAGACTGACGAAAATGAAATGAAAATTTGTTTTAGGACTTTGAACTCTCAAATGGATCTGTCTACTCTTTTTAGAACTGAGTACTCCGAGATTTCTTTTACAAGGACTGGAAAACATTAACTTTTTGGAAGTAGATTTATAAACAAAGTAAGTTATGTAAAGCATATCAATTTTAGAATAGAACTAACGTAGCTTCAAAAAAAACATTTGACTTTAAAGAGTTAAGGGTTTAAATTTAAAAGGTATAATTTATTATTATCGGATAGAATCTAAACAGTCTTTTTCCAATAGTCCTTTTCAAACATTTGCTTTCGACCAGAATAATCCAATTTATTCCTATTTTTTATGCTTCTTAGCAATAGGTATATGCAAATAGAAAATGATGTTCAAAATGAAAATTTAAAATTGGAGTAAATTTGACTTAAGAAATCATTCATTTCGAGATACAAATGGAAAAAATGTGTAGTATGGTAGCATGGATAGCATTTTATTCTATTACATATTAGCTAGGTACTTTCAAAATATATATGTATATACCTATATAGGTTTCTTTAAAGTTTATTGGAAAATATTGTAAATCTTTGATAAATACATTATCCAATGTATAAAATTTGATCAGTTTTAATGATTGCTTTATTTTAAAATCATAATTTGTAAAATAAGACTTTTTATTGTTTTACTAATAGCGCTGTTTTTTCAAATACATACATATGTGAAGTCACTTTTCTTTTTTATACTAATTATGTTTCCAAATTTGTCTTACTTATTGAGGAAATGTCGGTAAAACATAAGTAAATAAAACATGAAACAACTTTTTTTACCTGTAAAAATTGTTCCCCTGAAAAATTTAGGTAATAATAATAGTTGTTTGATTAGTGAATATTTTCACATCCTACTTACTTATTTGAGAGAAAATAATGTAATATCCAAATTAGATAGATTCGAATTATGGAGATTATGCGCATTTAGCCAGTTATTCAATTTTCTTTCTCAAGGATAGAGCACAACATGAAAAATCTAAATTGCCACGCTCCATTCGTCACATTTTGAACATAAATAGTAAACAGTCTTCCAAAACGTTGGAGTGTTTTATTTTTTTATTTTTTTTTTTATACTACGACTGAAAGCGTTCAAAGTCAAATTCCGGTTCATGTGGCATGTCCTTCATTATCTAGTCATTGCCTCCCAAAAATGTCAAGAAATTTCTGCACGGGAATTTATTCTGGGGGATGTGCGGAGACTGACAACTATTGTAATTTCAGAAATACCATGGTGTCAGCTAAACGAACTGACAGCACTCTTCCATCAGTCATGACAAATGCTTCGGTTCAGACTGAAGGGTACTTAGCGATTCTTACCAAGAATCCACTCACTTGTGGCAGCAGTGGCAAGAACATTTATGAAACATTATTAAAACTTACAAGGAAGTATGCTTCGTTTCCAAGAAAATACTGAATTCGAATCCCCACATGTGGGTCAAAAATAAAAGGTCTTGGTTTAGAGTCTGTCCAGGCCCCAAAATTCTGTCCATTTAGAAGTAATTCTCTTCCCTAATTGATCCCGGCTGTATGAATTATTTGCTCCCCTTTTTTGCAAGTTTAGCGAAAAGCAGAAAATGCAGTCTAACGTGTGGCGATCCTCGAAGGACCCGTCCGTTCCCGCCACTAAATTACATTCCCTAATTAAGGATCGATTTATCCCGGTCTCCGGCTGGAAGAGAAACTTTTCACCGAAAATCCCGGATCCTGGGATAGATTTCGTATTTTGGGTTCTTTTGCGTTTCCCAGCAATTTCAGAGCTCCACCGCTACAGTCGGATGCTGGAGAGGTGCGAGGGACCGCCCACTCACGGCCAGGACGTCCTCGACTTCGACGCTGGCGTCGTCGACGTCGTCGTCCAGGACGCGAGATGGCAGCATCTTGTTGTGAAGGCGAGTCACGTCGTATCTGGTGCAGTTGAAACTTTTTGACTTAGCGCCCTTGAGAAATGGCAAATTTTCTGGTAGCTCTATGTGAGTGTGCGGATGTGCGAAAGGACCATGAGTTAAAACGTCGACTGAAACAGAGAAGTTATTTCGGGGTGTTTCTGGTTCAACTTTTCATTTGAAAATCCTGAACCAGGAGAATGGGAACCAGGACCCCGACCACTCACTTTTCCCGGAATTTCAACATTTTTGTTTTCCGAGAGTGGATTTGGCGCTCGAGGCGAGCTTTCAATTAAGTCTTTCAGGGCTGATTGTCACATAAAATTTAATTTGCCTTCGCCTGAATTACTTCTAGTTTGGAACAGAATCACGGAAAAAAAATTTCGCCCTGATCCTGTCGATTTCCATTTTCACTCTCTGACACAAGTTGTTATCGCTCGAGGGCCAAACAATAATGATCACATTACTCAGGTCCCTTTTCTGCTCGTTTCCGCTTTCGAACGAAATTTTTTTATCCCTAAAACGAAGTTTTTGGGGAGTATGGGGAGCGGGAACAATAGGGCTGAATATTTGACAACGCAAGACATCAAATGGAATTGCATGAAATTGAAAATGTGTTAGTCCGAAGGGCCTCTACTATATAGCTTCAAAATAACAAATCTTCATTCAGAATTTATTTTACGAGCAAAGAAACATTCCCAAATTCCCTCGACTATAAACGAGTAAAATTCACACCTATAACCTAGACTCCAGAGGAATTCAGGCTTTTACGCTGATTAAGAAACAAGTCGGAGAAAATTGAGGTAACAACTTTAAAATAAATTAAAATTAAATTATATAATTAATTTGATAAGGAAGTGCCCTTGATATGAAAGATGTTTGCCTATATATTTATTTCGTTTTTCAAGAAATCGCAGTTTTTTCAAAGCTTAAGGGGGTAACCTAGCACAGAAATTCAAAAAGATGCACTTTATATATTGAAGAATTCCAATTATTGTTTTAGTGTCATTATATGAAAGAAAAAACATGAAGGTGTCTCCGAAAATTCTTTCTACATGGCGCGGATGTGCACTCTAGCATCTCGTGAATTATCAGAAAAAAATTATATATTTTTGTAAAGTTTATGAGTAGGTATAGTTTCATGACTGTTCTTCATTTGAAAAAAAAAATTGATTGCAAATTTTATTTTGTTTATAACTTTTTTAAATAATGTTTTTAGTACAAAATATAGGTACCTATAATATTTAGGGCAACTTAATAACCTTTAATTAAAAAATAAAAATTACTTTGATCCATCAAGAATTTATTGAGTCTTTGAGGTATTGAACACGCCAATTTCAAAAACATGATTTTGAGAAAAATGCGTTAAAAATTTCCAAGTTGCAAGAGCATGCGTACTGATCGAGCTCATTTCGGTCCACGAAAATACGAATTCATAATTACGGCTTTGAGGGCATATTCTTGGGACTATCGATGATTTTTTGAAACCGTTACATCAAATACATCAATAATTGTCTATTTCAACTTCTGGTTCATATGTATTTTATTATGTATCGCCTAAAGTAATATGGTCTTTTGTATCTATTAATATAAAACCAAATAAATAAAGCATCTAAAGGCAAACGCTTTTCTCTGTATTATAATTAAAATTTAAAAGATAGTTGATGCGGTAGCTATGTAATTATACATAAATTTGCAATCAATAAATTATATTATTAAAGTTATTATAATAATGAGACTACGTTTACATAACTACTACATGCAACAAATCCTGAAAAAAAGTCACAACCATAGTACCACAGTTATTGAGAACAAAGGGTAACCGAAATTGGTTTTTAAACAAAGTGGAAGTTGGTACTCATTCTTATGCGTAAAAGCCCCGAGTAATCTTACAAAAACTGAAATATTGTGTAATACCTTAAAATTTTCCCATCTTCTTCGTTTAGAAAACGAAAATCATGGTGTTACGTGAGGTAAAATTTACGCTGTGGCTGGTATTCACGTCGCAAGAAATTACGGCGTCCATGCGGTGTTTATCTACGCGACCTCACCAAGTGGCAAATATTTTCCATTTTCAGTGTATTTTCACTTCAAAGGTGTCCTCGGAAAGTACGCGGTAAACTTTTTTGAGATGTCATGAGCTCACGAGGCTTAATGTATCTTGTACCTACCTGGAGAAAATTCAGGTAATTTATATTAAACAAGAATTCCCGGGTCCCCGTTGCTGATCTTTAATTTCGGCAAATAATTCGAATTCAATAAAGAAATTGCGGTGGGTGAATTTCGGTTGTTTTCATGCGCTAAAAGTGCTTCCCCAAGGACGAATGGGGCCCATTTATCGCATTGTGCGGGAGTAAAAATGGGGCCGCACATGTCTGCCTCACGATACTCATACACGTAAATTTCGTGTTCTTTAATTTATTGCGTCTTCGGGGAAATATTTGTTAAACATTTTGGATCGTTGCTCCCCAATGAGGGGTGTATCCAAATGCTAGGTCCTATATTTCGGGAAACATGGAACATTTTTTCGAATACGTGCGAAGTTTCGCCGAAATCGAATTTTAACTCGGGGTCATTTATCAACTGACTCCAAATCCATTTGCGGCGTTTTAGCGTCGCAGTGGAGAGAAACTCAATTTTCTTTTTGGGGTTCCTTTGAGTCCGTTTATGCCCCTTAAGTTTTCAATTAACTTCTGCCAGCCATCCATCATATTTTTGCCATTTTGCTTGGCGTAAAATTGCCAACACTGTTCGCTGTTCTTCGCAGGTTTTGTGCAAAATCGGCGGGTCGCAGAATCTCATCCGTGCCCGATGTGTCCCTTAATTAATGAGTATCGAGGTTTTAATCTTCACCGGCAAGCAAACAGAGTAATTAAGCCGAAACGAGTTAATGAGGTGCGAAAAACGCAGACCCATTTGTCTCATTAAATGCCGCACCGAAATGGAAATTATGTCCACATCGCTTGTGCTGCTGCTGCTGCTGCTTCTGCTGCCTGCTGCCGCTATTTGGCTGCTTTATGGGTCTTATGTGTGCTATAACGAATTACAGCGCTATGATCGCTCCCTGCAGCCGAAGCAAAATTTCCTCGGAACGATTTTGCATTAATATTTCCTCGGGAATTGGAAAATCGCGCGACAATGAGAAAGGAAGTGAAAATGTTTCGCTCATTCTGATTGTATTTGTGAATCAAGCCCTGTTTTGTAGTTGTCGAGGCGCCACCCCCAAACCCTTAACCCCCGTTCTCGATTCTAGTCTCAAGGGATTTCCAATTCTGCTGCTGATGAAAGGATTTCAATCTAATTTAGCTGCGAGTGGATTTCCACACTGCTGTTATCTGGCTATTAGCGATTTTCGCTTCGGATATTATTTGAAGTGGAGAAAATGGAAATTCTTTGCTTTGGCACAATTCTGCTTACGTACAACAAATAGTGGCTTTGCCAAGCCAATTGAACTGCAACAGGGAGATTTTCTGATCGAAATCCACACACGGATAAAATGCTATTTGCTGAAGTTAAAAATAGTTTCCATTTTCCAACGAATGAGGTCAACTTGATGGACATATGTAAAACTGTTGTCCTAACATCGTATAATTATTTTACTGTGTATCGTTTTAAGTTTAAATACTTCATCTCTTACTTTAATTGGAAAACAAAATCGCTAATAAAGAAATAATATTATTAATTCATTAAACATATTTAAATTTAAGGGAAGCCTTCCATCAAAATGCTCAAAAAATATATTTTTTAGGATTTAAAAAAAAATATATCATATTACATATTGGAAACCATCGATAAAATATGTACATCGTGTGAACTATAAATTAAATTATAAAATCAGTATATGTATTAATAATATTTTGATTTATCAGAAGTTCAAGGATTCTTTAAAGCTCAGATATTTCTTTGATAACCACCGAGACATCCAATTTTGCATTTGTTAAATTCCCATTTATACTTCATTTATTTATTGATTGAACAATAATAAATAAAATTATTTTTGTCTTTTATGGGTCAAAATTGATCATTAAAAAAATTTTTTTATTGTATATAGGTAACTGTGGGACTTTCATATAGTTTATTACAAAAAAAAAATTTCATAATAATTAATAGTAGTGTCTAATAACGAGTAAAATTTCCCAAAAATCATTGAAATATCCCAAAAACTGATTGAATTCTCAAATTGATGTAATATCTAAAAAAGGTATTAAGAATTTTGACTTAAAATGTTCACATTTTGAAACGATATACAATAAAAATATATACATATGTATAATTCTAGAATTTTAAAAATAATATGAAAAGTAATTTGATTTTCATTATAAATCTTTAAAGAAGTGCGAACACCTGTCCTGAACGACTCTATATCTTAAAAATTAGAAGTTCCTTAACTCAGATTTCATATCCCTTGTGAGTAAACACAAGGGTATTTTCAAATAAATTCTAAAACATATATGACCCAAACAATAATTTAATGTCAGAGTACCCAAAACGTGACATCTATACTTAGAAACTCTCTAAAAATTGCCCTCACCCTTTGTGTTTGCATTTCATTTTAAATTATGTTTAGAACTCGTCCATGAACACCTTTTCGTCTTAAGGTTTTTTTTCCGGATAGCAAATATTTTATTACGGGCAATTTTTCAACAATACAGCCGAGGATCCGAGAAAACTTTTAACTTTATCCCGGCGACTCCATCACCTCGACTCTATCGAGCCGTAAACCAGTTTTACGGGGCAAAACTTATTTTCCTGTTAGCCTCCAGTAATAAAGTGAAAAAGGGAAAAATCCATTTGGAGTGCGGGGGAGGTGCTCCACATATCCTGCGTCCACGAACCTCATAAATAAGCGGACCATCTCAGATATGTATGAAAGTCAAACAGGACGCCTTCTGCGAGTATCCCACACTCAAAGGAAATTAATTTTCCTCTGTGTACATTTAGAGCATGGAGGCAATTTGCTACCCAAAAGGAGTCTCCCCATCTTGAGGCCTCTTCATTGTCACCATATCGTCCTTAAGGGCAAAAGAAGATGGGCACGGAAAAAAGATGTATTTTGTTCCATATTTACTCAGGATTTAGAGGCAACCAAATACGTAAGAGGTCTCGCAGGAGGACGTGTTTGCACAACTTAAGTTCGTTTACCCATTTGCCTCTACGCAAATGCGAACATGTTTGTATGACACTTTTCGACCCCCAAAAATTGATGTGTTTGAGAAGTATCCACTTGCCCCGATGGGAGCCCGGCCGTGTCCATCAGTCATCAGTCTGAAAGGACACGACAAGCCCTTAGATCTTCCCCCGCTGTGACGTATGCACGACCCTTAGAAAATGGGCCCAGTCCGCGGGTGGTCATCGAGCTGGCCGCGGCACGGGGCGGGGAAACTAATTTGCGTGGCACGTGTCGCCATCTGAAGTGACCACATGCCGGCCCGTGACTGATGACGACCATTCACAACTCTGTTTAGTCTGCACTTTTCAATTAAAAGGCATCTGTCCTCGGATATTTCATCTCTTTTGCAAAACTGCAATATTGCAGACCACTTCTGCAGTCGCTGCAGTTGTTGCAGTCGCTGCAATTGCCTACGAAGCAAAGAATTAACTCCGCAAGTAGAGCTGCTTAGCGGGGGATGAAGTGCTTCCCTGCGGGGGCTGCAAATGCCCATTGAGACGAATCCAACCTCTTTGAGACGTCTTCTGACTGATTCACTCTCAAGGACAAGTGAATGCAGATTGCTTTTCAGATGCAGACTGTCGTTTTTACCAAATCGATTTATTTGGGGAATTCAGCTCAACGGGGCAGGGCTGTAAGATATTTCGTTTCTGGACTTTAAATTTTCTTCCCTTTGTTGTTTGTAAAAATGTCGTTCCTAAAGGTTTATTTCAGAAAATTCTCTTAAAACTTATAATTTAAATTAATTAATTAATTTCATCCATGAATGTAAAAAAGAGTAGATCGTGATTTTCAGATGTTTTCGAGCATACTTATAATACTATTTCTATTAAGATTCTTCTTTGATTTGAAATTTATTATGAATAAACCCTAAACTTATATCCAATTTGAAGTAAAAAATTAATCTAAAAAACGGTATGTTATTGCTCTATCCATTTTATTATTAATTTTAATATAACCTACAAAAAAAAATCATAAACTTTAAAACTAATAATTGTTTTGCTTGTGTAAATCTCTCAGAGGTTTTGTATCCCGCATCCAATATTAATGTTTTGAGAAAAATGTGTTCGAAAATTTGAATGACGCGTGTTGGGGGCGCTCAAACCAAATTCGTCATCAAATTTGGAACAAAATGTACTTAAGGTCTCCTCACTGAATTTTATAAAAGTTTGTAAGAGTGGTCATTTGCAAAAAGAATTTGCCGGTTACTCGTACTTTTTGAGATACGTAGCGTATGTATTTAATTTTGAAATTTCGAATATCGATATTTTGCCGCCCCGATTTTTTGTATACTCAAACAAAATATCATTGAAAATTATACACATAATTTAAATTAATTCTTCTTGGAAATTAACAAATTAAAGGTAAATATCTTTTTCAAGTTATTGACAGTGATTAGCACATTTTTGTTGAGCATGGAGAAATTGCGGCGGAAAAACTACCACTTTTCGGAATTTTAAAGTTAAATAATTCAAGAAGTATAAGTGACCGTGAGAAGACCTTAAATTCAATTTATGCCTAAAATTTAAACTAATTCGAATTCCGGCGTAATATTTTTACAAAATTATCTTTCAAATATTAAAAATATTAAATTTATCGAAATAGTGAACAAATAATCATACAAATAAACTATTGATAAATTTCAATTCAATTTTAAATCTGATCCGGATCAAATTATGAAAAAAATTCACGATTGATTGAAAGCTCAGTCTGGTTTCTAGAGTGGCTTAAATGATCGGCATGTGTGCTGTGCGATTTTCCTAATTGAATATATGTAAATATTGTCGTAAATCCTTAGAATCCTGCTTAAATTTGAGGTCATATACATATAGTCGAAAATCTTTTCTTGTTCGTCGGCCATTCATAGTACTTTCTAGAAGATATATACATTTATATCGTCGTTCCAAGACGATATCCTCAAATAAATCAATCAAAGAAAAAATGTCAACAAATCCTTTGTATAAAGATAAGAAGCCCAAAGGAGCTGGAGCAGGAAGCACATCTGCACAGCCATCAGCGCAAATCCCCTTAAGTACAAGTTGTACATTTATACCTATCGTGCGAGACCGGAGTATCAAAGTAAAATCCTTGGGTAGCTTGCCCCGAATCAGATGTAATCCTCCGAAGGATCTATCCAAAAACTCAAACAAAGTTACGTAAGTCTAATTACTCAACGACGTTGCGAAAGTAGATCTAACGCTTCCCGCCTTTCTATTGCGTTCCCGATTTTCCCGTCCGGGAGAATAGGGAATGGTTTTATCCACGGGCATGGGAATTGGCCCAGTTAAGTCCCTTTTCGGTTTTCGAAGTATATACAAACTGCGTGGTTTAGTTTTTGTGGATCTTTGTCCTCATTGAGTCTCAGTCGCAACTAGAGAACTTGTCTCCGGAAAAGCATTCGTTTGGCAGACTAGGTGTTAGCAATTAGAGATAAGTCTTAGCCGGTTGCTAGACACGTTTTCGATATACCTTCCTTACGCAAATGACAGCGGTCGACCCGGCTTAAACGTACGACTATGGACAATACTGCGTTTCAGGTTAAGTTCGGATAGTGTGAGAGTAGCGATAATGAAATACATAAATCTAGAACTAAGGTTCGACGAGATAATTTTGTCGAATATACCCCAAAAACTGAGCCTTTTTGGTCGTAACTCCGTGCTCTGTGCCAGAACTGACGGGCTCAACGTGACTCAATTGACTGGCCACCGAATTAACTATCCGATCCACTTTTCTACAGATTGTGGGAATATCGTGCGGGGTCAATAATTAACCCAGCAAACAAAAATCTGTCCACAGTGCTTTCGGAACCCGCCCTTCCTTTTCACAAGTTAGCAAACGATCGAACGAACGCGGAAAATAGAGTTTTCCTGTTGAAGCAACCATTTCGCTGGTGGAAATTAATTTGAAAGTCATCCCTAAGATTACTCCTGCTCATCGGTTGGTCCCGGTGAAAGCAAATCAAAGTGGATCCCGCCTAAATTACTTTTTACTCCTTTACAGAACTGTTTTCCTGGATGGTTCATGTCTGTCTGTCTGTCGGTTTTTGGCTCGTGTGTCTGGTTGTAATGAAGATATGTGCTGAAAACAACACAAGTTATACGCTCCGCCAATTGTGCCGCCACTGAACGAGCCTTTCGTTCAGGCACAGGCACAGGCACAGGCACAGAACCAGCCCCAGAATCATCCAGAAGGGCCCCAACCAGGAGCAGTCGAACAACGCAAGCAGGCAAAAAACAGAGGAAATTCTGGATAAATTGCTCCTAAATGAGATTTTTATGGATGGAAATCAATTCATCGTTTGTTCTGGGACCACTGAAATGAATTAAAGCCGCCGGGGGGTTTCACGAGGTCGACGGCAAGAATTTCAATCTACAGAGGCGGAAAATTTGCTTTAATTAAAGCGGCGGCGGCAGCGGCGATGCATTGGCCCCATGCCGCAGGAGTCCTTCTCAATTGACTTGAGTTTGAAGGGACTCACTCCTAAAAGCACCCACCATCCTGGAGAACTCTCTAGAGTCTAGATGATGGGGAGGAATGGATTTTTTGGGGCCCTGAGTCGATCTTATAAATATATATATATAAAAAAAGGGAATTGTCGAGAAAATGGATCGAATGAGTCCTGGGGATGAATAGGGATCGGGAAAGTGGTCCCTGAAACTTCCTCGTGAACAGGATAATTTCGGACGTGACGTGCAATCATAGTGAGAACATTAAACTGATTTGTTGCTTGCAACCACGACTCACGGGAACGAAATTTTATTCATGCATCAGTGAATGCTTTTTAAAGTTTACTTTTTAGCAGAATGATGAAAGGCGCATTAATTCAGAAGTACTTATACGAAAAACCACGATTCAGTTACGTTTTAATAAAATATTCAAAATCAGCAATCCAGAAAATCATTTTCATAATACATAAATAGATATATGTGAAATATGTACTAAATATATCTTTTGAAAATTGAATATTTCGTCACTATTTATTTAGTTACTTATCAAATTAATGTGATAGTACGTACAACACACATAGACCAATAACATTTTCTCTCAGATGTTGCTTAATCTAAACAATAAAACTCGTATGAATTCTTTTTCTTTGCTCACACTATGTGGTTTGAAAACGGATTCATTTTTAAAAAGCATATTTCAATGAAAACTTCTAATTACTGAATTGCAGAACAATAACATAAAGGATTTATAAACGATTTACAAATATAAATCCCATCAATTTTTAAAAAAAGCGTTAAATACAATGGATGGTATGTGCAAAGAAAAGGTTCGTTTCAAGTCAAAAGAAAAATTTTCTCAAAAATGATATTTCACGATATTAATTTCTGAATTTTCTGAATACCAGGACTTATGCTTTACGATGTCGCTTTGAAGACAAAAACAATTCAATACTCCGAATACGTAAAAGTTCTAAATATTTTTGTATCGTCAATATAAAGGAGGTATTCGCAGTCGAATTAATTAGAAAGATTTATTTATGAAAATTGAAAATATAAGAGGACCAAGTATTGTGCCTTGAAAAACATCAGAAGATTTTATGCAAGAAATTGGATATTATATTAAAAATATAAATCTTTTAATAATAACAATTAATTATGATTATTTTAATGCAAGCGATGGAGCGAATATTTCTAAAAGCACATATATACAGTGGTAGAAAAAATCATAGGTACATATTGTACATACGATGAAAATTCAAAATTTGATCTAGCAACGAGTTATAAATTAATCTTTCTAAATTTAGTGTATTATACTAACAACATATTTTATTGTGAACTTATATATTTTATAATTTATTTTTCACTTGTACCTATTATTTCTTTCATCACTGTATCGGGCAGAATTTATTTTGCATACATAAACTTGATATATATTCCCAGATATTTTGAACTGATTAAAAATTAACAACTAACTAACGAAGAGTACCCATTGATTGTTTGAGCCTCTAGGGTTAAACCCCATTTAAAATCCCTTAAATTGTAAGTACTTTAATAAAAAATTTTGAAAATTCAGCTGTGTCGAAAAAGTGACATCCGCTGAACAACTATATTAAAATTATTCGAAAGTTTTCCACTTTGTGCTTGTTGAAAATTGTTGACCGGCAGCAAACACAATAAATGTTAATCTGTCCGGAAGCGAGTCCGGTTATTTTAAGCCAGTTTCAGTGCATGAAAGCGTTTTAATTTAAATGATTTATCCCCCTTGTATCCTGTCAAAGGATTTAAAATACGAAAAATTTTGTGGCCGCAATTTACAGATTATGAAGAGTGGACGAAATCGGATGGAAAATTGCGATAATTTCTTATAACACCGTGTCCGAGCTTGGGGGTTACCAGTTAATCTGATGTTCAAATTAATTACAGTGTCCAGCCACCGAGATGAGACGCAATGGAACGCTGAGTGAATGGAGGCAGATAGCCCAAAATTTATCAGCCGTTGACTTGTGTCTGAATTTTTTTCTTGCCATTCATCCCCTGATGAGACAATTTTTCAGCTCCAAAAAGTGGCGAACTAAAAGCGCCCTCTCGCCCTTCGTCCCAATTAATTAATGGGCGGCAATAAAAAAGTCAACTTGTCGCAATTTGTAAATGGCTTACGGTCCAAATCGTTCCCGGGGATTTGCCCATGAGCACCAAAAGAATTGTTTCTCCCGGTCTTAATTTCGCTAGCTTTAATCCCCTTAAGTACCTCGGAATGTGAGCGCGCGTCTAGGGCTTAAGCATAAGTGCTCACTTGTGTAAGCCGGTGGATAAGACGCTTTTGCCGGGACGTTTCCCAAAAGATAAGTTTATCGAATTTAAATTTGGTACGACCCTGGAGCGGGGGAGCCGCTGCAAAAGCAGCTATCATCGCATCGGTACAGCTGTGCGTTATTCCAGGTCTGGCTTGGGCGTAATCCACCGAAATTTTGGGGAGTATCTCCCAAAAGAAAATTTTCCTCGTTTACTATAATCTGATTAGTCATACGTTAGGTTCCTTATTTCATTGGATTCTTAAGTCCTTAATCCGTTTTCATGGGGATGCGGAGCTGCTCTGGCGGAAGGCTCCCCAAACGACGACGTCTCAACGGAATCATTTTAATATTGCCAGCTGGAACGTCGGTGTGCCCACTCCCCCCGGTGTTGATGTTTTTACGTCTCCGTAATACGGCCAAATTGGGGATTGCGATCGACCAGAATATTTTGCAGATTGTTGGCTTTAAGTGTTCTATCTGTCGACATCCTGTCTTTTGTTCGGCCGCCTGGGGGAGTGCCCTTTTTTCTAACAAGATTATCTCTCAGCCTTTGTCGTATTGTCGCTAAAAAGTCAACCGGCGAAAATAAGCGTTTCGACAAAACTGAATACAGTAAAAATAATTTATACAATGGCTTTGTTCCTGTGCCATCTTTTTTTTTGCGTATCAAAACTTGATTTATTTTATTTTCTTTCCAAATTGTTTAGAAGGTACACCAGAATATATTATATATAAATATTTCTTTTAACGTGATATATATAATATGCCGAATTATAATTGTGTTAAATTAATTTCTATCTTTTGGAACATTGTAAGATGCATTTTACCTAAGTTGAGGTTGTTTTGACAATGTTGAGAGTTGGAGAATGAATTGAAACTTTAGAAATTGAGTAATATGAAGAAGCTGTGTTTCATTTACGCTCTACTTACTCGTACAAAGATCAACTTCTTTTGTACTAAGAACTCCATTTACATGTCTTAAACTCTTCCGAAACTTTTCCCCTAATTTGCATTCGGTTTGAAAATCCACAAGAAATTTTCCCTCCAATTAGGTTCGGTAAAATCAAACGCGAAGGTATTGCCGTAATTTTTGAGAAATTTTAGAAACTTCCGCACCTCATCCTGGCGCGCAAATACTCCTCCTGTGAGTTTCGAAATGTACAAGACGATTTGGCGTTGTCTTGAAGAAGTAGTGTTTTTTTTTATTTCTTATTCCCAAGTGAAGAAAGAGGGTAACAGGGCGCTTCTTCGTGTTCTCGAAACTTAAAAGACTTGACACTTTGGGGAACTTGAACTTTTCAATGTTTCGTAATGAATCTGGAAAATGTGCCTCATTCCCTTTACATTTTCAGGAAGGCAGGACCTCGGCGGGGAACTTGGTCGTCTTGGGGACTAGGTTTCTTCGTTATTATGTCTCTTGATGATTGAAAATCAGGATTTCATGGAAAGTTCACCGGGTGCTGCGAAAAGAAGGGCAGGAGATAAAAAAAAAATAAAATGATGCTTAAAAAAGCGAACTATTTTAGCTGCAGAGAGAGCTCGGGAGTTCAAAGTTTGCCGTAATCCAGTGCACCAGCGTAATAAAAGATTTACGAGATTAAATTAGTTTTACATAATAAAGTATGCAGCAGCAGAGCCGCCCTGGCGGCAATGGCAGAAGGACGTCGGCGCAGAGCTCCGACTCTGGGGCACCAGGGTAGTTTTGTCCGGGTCTTGAGATTACACAAAATTTTAAGTTATTTACATATGTACGCTGTAATTACTCATGATGAAGGGGGTAAATTTTTGGATTCTTGTTACAAACTTATTCAACAGCCGTTGGTAACTTCCGCAGTTTTCTTAATAGATTAAGTTATTTACTATCCTTTGTTACATTGTGGTCCTTAAAGGATCGTAATTTTCAGATTTAGGTACGAAAAATGGAAAAATGTAACTCAAGTTTTTGCAACCGGAATGTAATTTCGGACTATAATTTCCGTCTGAAGCCTTGAAGTTGTATTTTAATAGTTCAAAAATTAGAGACCCATTTAAATGAGTTAGTTAAGGGGCAAATACCTAAATTGAAAAAGTAATTAAATAAGTTAATAAATAGTTTTACCTAGAAAACTAAAAGATAATCTGGTTCACCAATAATACTGATATATTATGATTGCGCAAATAAAATTAGGATATTGATGATTAAAATTGAATTTCAATAGCTAATTATTATCATAAAAACATATTGTTTAACAAAATTAGCCAACAAGTAAATGTTGCCTAAAATTATTTATAGCAAGTATGTATATGTAAAATATCAAATTAGTAAACATGAATTCAATAATTTATGATTTGTTGTTTGGACAGTTTAAAATATTTATTTTGAGGAATAAAGCAATTAAATTGATACTGGGTTTATAAGAGTATGAATCTATGTAACTTAATTTTGGAGAATTCAGTGAAAATATAATATTTTTAGACAATAATTAATTGGATTGCTGAGAGCAGCAAATGCTAGTTATCATGGACAATTCCTATTTGAAAGTGGAGAAGCTCTAGAATTTTATTCCAATTTTATAAAAATCGGAAAAAACATCTAGTAGCATATAAAACAAAAGCTTGAAATTTATTTTTTGGGAAAGACTTACAAGACTTAAATTTTGAGTGATTCTTTTCTGCAATATTTACATACTTGAAGGTTTAGGTCATCTTAATAAAGGTGATGTTGACCCTTACCCATCATCGACATTAAGGGGACTCATATGAAACCGGAGAGTTTATTCATTCCATCTTCTGATTGGATATCCGTCTTTAAATTTAAAACCTTCAGAAAAGTGCTCCAGCTCATTTCTGGGAAGACGAATAAGCTAAGAAAACGAAAAAAAATAACATTCCCGAAAATGCCAAGGAGCACTAAACCCTTCTCAAATCGTAAAAATTTTATACACATTTCTCAGGAGCAGACCAAGTATGTGTGTCCTGCCCGTGAGGGCGGTCTAGAAATTCTTTTCCCACATGGGTCTCGTAAAATGCAAAAAGGGTTAACTGAAATCCCCAAATAAAATTCACACATGTGAGTAAAATTCCCTGGGAGCCCCCGTAGCCTTAGGGCGGGTGGGCATCCTGGACCAGGTTGGGTCTCCAGGTGAGAGAGGAGTCCCGGCCGGAAAAGCCTGGAGCTTCTTCCCATTTGACTGGGAAGAAAACAGGTGGTCTAGAGATTTGCACTTGTTGTTCAAATGGTTTTTCCTTTTGGTGAAATTCAAATTCACCTGGTTCTTTGAGTGTGTTTTGCATGCGGATGTGCGGGCGGGTGTGCATCGGGGGTCATGTTGGGGTATGTCCTCCTGCTTCTCTAATTGAAGGATGTGAGCTGCTCCAAAGGGAAGAAGTCCTGTCCTTAATGGATAAGGCATGCATGGGGACTTTAAGTGCGGTGTCTTCTCGATTTTACGCTTCTCTGCCCACTTAAGGGTCTCTGGGCAGCCAATGTAAATGGAGGCATTTCATGGCCTCGAATGTGATTGCTACAAATTGGATAAGCCATTTTCTGAAGGTGCACTTAAGCCCTCTTATGCAATTTTATGATAAAAAAGCACTTTCTGTGGCTTTTATCTAACTCTTATTTTAAAACTTTAAAGAAATGAAATTTTTCAAGGGAATATTATTTGATATTAATATACTTTTCAACATTTCTTAATCGATTTCTTAGAATGTTGTTCTCCCGTTCGCACCACTTAAACGCTGTAACGCCTGTATCATTAGATAATAAACCTCAATAACCCCTCAATCTTTCTTCAATCTTTGACAGAAGCATAATTGGAAACAGGTAAAGAGTTCTCTATATCAAACTAAATCTGTTTGAACTCTATATATCAAGATAGTTACAAGTTAAATTACAAGGATTCATCGATATAAGTTTTGCAATATAAAGTAGATGTAATTAAATATATTCTGTTTGTAGAGAAGCCATCGGGGTTAGGAATTACATATATTGATTAAATTTCAATCACAATATTCGGATACGACATTTCATTGCCCATAGGAAAACATAAGGGGAAATTATGTGATTAGGAAGGTGATTATAATGAGAAGTGATTCGCATATTTCATTTCAAATAGAGCTTCAGTATGAAATCTGACCGGTAATTTAAAATAAAATAGGGTACCTACGAGTATATTGTAATTGTATACCTGTGATGCTTTATACTTTCTGACATATATTTAATTGTCTTCACTCTATTGCTTTATTGGAATTAAACTAGGAAGTTTTCTATTTTTAAGTTATTTTGCCTCAAAAATAATTAAATTATAGAAATCGATTTTATTACTTTTATTGCTTTCCCAAAAAAAAAAATAATCTCGGTAAATCATTCGCATTTGATTAACGTTTAGAACGTCTGGAGTATTGATAGTGTTTAACAAATGTTTGAGTCTGTAACAACGACTATAAAACGAAATTAAGTTAAGGTTAAGCTACATAAAAATGTTATAGATGAATGAATGCATTGTAAATTCTAGCACTAAATTAATTGCATTGTGTATATTTATATATTAAACTTACAATAAACAATAAATTATAATAATGATTAGAATAAGTGATCCTCTAATTGAAAGATCATTTTTAAACTTCGCAACAAAGCGTCTTCTAGTCTAACTAATTTTGTGATAATTCTGATCAATTTGAACTCTTTATGATGTAAAAATACATTATTTCATTTTTATGGAAAGAAATAGAAAATAAATTTACGCATTTGGGCAGTAAATGGTTTTGGGACGAGGCCCAGTTAATCGATCTTCGTAGGGAGGTGCTAATAAAGAGAGCGTCGACAATTTCGAGTTACGGCAGTCACCCTAATCGATCACATGTTTTTTTTCCCATTTAGTTCAGCACTTTCAGCACCCTTTCGAGGGGGCGCCAGGGACTTTATTAGGGAAGTTAACACGCTCGTTGCGAACCTTTCGTCAAATAAAAGACACGCCCTCTTTCCCCGGGACCGTTCTGCTAGAGTCAGTGTTCATTTTTATTATTATTCAAACCTTCGCTAGAATCACCCGCATCCATCAAAATGCCAAAACAGCTTTTCCCCCCGAATGGCTTCTTCCCTTTTTCGGAGGCCGCTAGATGGTGAGGGGTTCTCGGCCGAAGTGGGAAAGCGCAAAAATTGTGTCCACGGCCCACCAAAAACTCTTCTCTGAACGCGCCCCACGAATAAATTTGACCAATATGGGGGCAGCCGACGGGGGTCTTGAATCTTCAATTCGGTTAAATCCCTTTTACGAGTTCGGACTTCGAGCAGTGGCCCTAGCCCTCGTCCTTACACATGATCGCCCTTTTCGGCCCTCCCCCCCCGCGCGCCACCCGCTGCACCCCCGCTCTGGTGACTCGTCAAATCTGTTGCTCGGCCCCATGAATTATGCATTTCCGTGCAGAGCTCCCGGGTACTTACTGATTTAATAACTGCCTTCTGCTGGACTGTTGCAGTCCTCCGGGGCAAAGTACGCAGGAAAAGTTTTCATCGATTTGACACTTTGACGGGATAACCCTTAAAAAGGGGAAAATCTCGGGTAAGTTTTCCGGTAGTGGGTGTCAAGGCAAAGGTGAAATTGCATAATTGCCCAGTTATGTTGAACAAGTTCTTGTAAAAGGATTACAATTCAAAGAAAGTTAACTTTTTTTTTTTCAGGAAGAATGAGTGCAGTAGGGTGTTTTTTTTTTAAATGGATCTGAATTATGGCAAGATTTGAGCGCATTTTAAAAAGGCGATGATATTTTATTTATATACCTACTAATTTTATAGACGAGAAAACCAGCTAACTAATAAAGGCTTAATTCTTTACATTTTTCAAAAATTAGACATTAATAAATTATTGAATTTTAATAGATATTAGGTTTCGGTGGAGTTTTCTGAAAGTAGAAATAAAAGTTCTTGATGAATCAAAAGTTCTCATGAACATGATGTTATAACAATAGCCTAATTTCGAGCTACGGGCTTTGGAAGTATGGAAAAATATGGAAAACAACATATTTATTTTTTAATTTTTATATCCATTAATTTTCAGAGCTTGTCATCCGAAAATATCAACTTACAACAAGTTATAACATAAAAAAAACATGATTTGGATGACAGCACTTAAAATCCATGGATATAAACTTAATAAACTTGAATTTGGAAGTTGTTTTATTTTAAATTTATTAATAAGCAGGGTCCAAAGTTACTTAACACAAGAAAAATATTTAATTCAAATTTTTTTTAAGATTTCAATCTAAAACGCTGTTCAATGTAACTACTAACCTAATTAAGTAATTATAAAATAACATTCAGCATTAATTTTAAAAATATGATTTTGTTATGGGTGCAAATTAACAGATTTCGCTCTTATTACATTTACTCCGAAGAGTGTAAACTTTAAGTTTTCCTAACTTTATTTCGTTATATTTAACTTATAATATTTTAGCTAAATAACTTAACTTAGATAATCTCAAATTAAAACCAATATTTATGTTTTCATTCCCCCAAAACATTTGTAAGATTATCTGACAATTATTTTGATAACTCTAAGTATGGAATATGGCGTTAAATCTGCCTTAATTTATATAAAGCGATTTTTGTAAACCACATAATTAAGTACTTTTTGTAAAAACCTAAATTATGTTTTCTTACCATACAAAAGACCAAAAAAGTAACGAAGAATAAAGTTTGATGTTTTACCCTAATCTAATTATGTTTTTGTGGGTTAAACACAAAGTTAAAGTTTTTGCTTTCTGTTGTTTCGATATTTCCATGAAATTCATGTGAACGACCATTCTAAATGATTCTTCCGCATGAGTTAGATTGAAGAGAAACGTCTTTAAGAAAGTCTTTTTGCGCGGGAAAAAAAATTGTTTTTCTAAATTATTAATAAAAACAACAGAACGGAAGCGCTTTGCCTTACCTTGAAGGCGTTAACCATTCCAGGAACCATCCAAAGCCATCTGAGGGCATCGTTTCGAATACGCAAAAAGGAGTGAACGTGGAAAAAGAAGTGGCGTGGCAGGTGGATGGGTTTTGGGTGGTTGAAGGGAGGTTGAAGGGTGGTTGTAGGATGGTTTTGGGAAGGTTGGTGGAACAACAGCCGCCGCCGTCGTTGCCTTCCCGCCTTTGTTTTTCCGCCTTTGTAACGACATTCAGTTTTACAGTTTTCCACTTTTGAAGCGCTAAATAAGCTTTTGCCATGTTTTTTAGATGCGCCTGTTTATTTTCATTGTGCACGAGCTTGAAAATTTTATGTTCCTTTCATGGATTCGACATTGAGGGCTTATGAAAGTCGAAGGGGGCGGGGGCTAAGCCCTAGACGGGAAGGGGGCGGATGGGACCTTACATTTGTGGTGTGGGAGGGGCTCATGGTGCAGTAAAAACTCCAGAACCAGCTCCAGGAGTCGACGGCATCGTCATCGTCTGTCTGCCCAGAGTTGTTAGCAAAGTCAAATGACTTTTTTTTCGTGGGGCCCCCTCAGAGCCCCCCAGAGCCTTCCTGCCTTTTGTCTCACATAAAGAGATACAGCTCTGAAGCAATTTCATTCTCTGATGGACACTTGATGGAAAATGAATGCTACTAAAGGGACCCTTGCTGTGAATAGGTTTGTAAAGGTTACTTATTTTCGCCCCCTCCCCGCATGTGGCCCTATATGCAACCGAACGAATATACCCTGTAAATTGAACTTAGGGGAACGCGGGTGCGGGAACGAGATGCACGTTCTTGTTGTTGCTGCTGCGGAAGATCCGATGGCAAAAAGATGAAATTTTACTCGTCGAGGAGCTAAACATCAGCCACTTTTGAAGTAGGGCTTCATATGCATGTCCTGTGTCAGGGAAAAGGGTTAAAGTGGGTCTCTTTTCAAAAGAAAAAAGGGATTATGGGAAGTATTTTTGAAATTTTTGATTATGGTTTTGTGGAATTTTTTTAATATTGTAAATTATTCTATAATTCCATACTGCGACTGTCAGTTTTGAATGATTGAAATTGTTGTGCATATTAAATTCTGAAGTATAAAAGGAAAAAAGGAATTTAATTAGCAATTCACTGAGAGAAAAACCAATGTAAATTTGGCAAAAATAGCATATTTAATTTTTGCAATATAAAATGGAGTTATAGAGATTTTTCAGAATTCAACAGTGATCGTAGTCGTTGTAGCATTTTATAAGTTGCATTATTAAATGGAATGGCATGAAATTAACAGGAGCAATTTTAATTATACAATGACTTCACAAATATAATATCAAATATTATTTAAATAAAAAATAATGATTAGAAAAAGGTTTAAATGATTTTATGATTACTAGTTGGATAATTTTGCGAGACTTGTTCATTATACATATTATAGATTTTATATGTCGTAATTATAATGACTGTAAAAAATCGAAAGTTTTAATTTAGATTGATTTCTCTAAGTGTAAAATATAACAACAAGCCTTAAAAACTATTCAGAATTGAGGTATTTATTTACAAATTCGAAAACAGTTTTTTTTAAGATTAAAAACATAAAATAAAGCAATATTATTATCATTCATATGAAAATAGAAAAAAATCGTCGAGAGGAGATTTTATTAATATTTTGAAAAACAAGAATTTTCAGAGCTACATACTTCAAATCCTCTGGAAATGGATGAAATTTTGTCAATTCAAAAATGTTTTGCATTAATATGCTTACCAACATTTTCAAATTCAAGAAAAAATATCCGATTTAAAAAAGAGCGTCCAAGAATATTCCTAAGGCCTCTAAATAATTGTCTTATTAGATGGCTAACTTTCGAATTGATTTTTAAAAAGATTTTAAACAAATTTAAAATTAAATATTGAAATATGTCGATAGAAAAATGTATCTTAGCAAAACATGATTGTAATAGGTCTTAAATTATGATTGATGGGAAGTCCAAGTGAAACTGCATGCAGTAAAATCGAAGACACTCCCAAGGAGGAATGCCATTTCTTAGATTACCACTTCACTGTCCCCATTGAAAATCTGTTCCTTATGAGAAATCGAAATGCGTGCTGCTGGGAATGGGATTAATCATATCCGAGGCACTGTCCAGACCTGGACTATCTGCAGAAATGCTCTGGTGTTGTATCTGTAATGGCAGCCAGTATTTCACTCAAGGGAAATGGTCAAATTTGTCACAAAACACTTCCTCTTCGCCTGATGGGTGAATTTGAGTGCTGTCGGACCATTGTGGCTCCCCCGGCCCCCTTGGCCCCCGCAGACACTAGTGCAAGCTGCCAAAGTAAACACTATCTGAAACAAACACTTCCTGGAATCAATCAGACGGCGGCGCTGATAGGGGATGAAATTATAGCGCATAATATAAGCCGGAGACCGTTCGGAGAGGGCTATAATCAAAATGCAAGTCTCATCGAAAATTGCTTCCGCAAATATTTTGCATATGGTGGGCGGGGGGTGGGTAGAAAGGGAGCTTCCTGGCGTCAAAACCGTCGGCGACGCTGACAGCAATGTGCTTGGGAATTGGCAGCAGGACGACAGAAATCGAGGCCCCATTATTGCTCCACTTCATTTGTTGCCTCAGATATCAGCGATTTATCATATGTCAAAATAATATGACGGCTCTGTACAATGGCTGCTGACACCCTAGCCTAGGGTCCCTCCTCCTCCTTAGGGACCTCCCCCCACCCCTTCCCCAACTCCCTCACCATTGTCGTTTTGGTGGAGTCCCAGCTCCATGAAACATAACCCGTGGGATAAAATGACAGGCGACGGGATGAATTCCCGGCTTATCACATCTTCCCGTGCGTTTTCAGGCCCATGTCTGGATATCTCTCCCGGGTGGGGTCGATACAAAGCGGCAGGACTCCCTGCGCTTTTGGCCCCCTTTGGGGCGGGTACCCCGGGGGCTCGCTGTCGGGAAAGCGCCCATAAACAAACACGTTGAGGTTAATTTGACTCTTGGCACTTGAGTGACAAATTCATTGGGCATACGTAGAAAAAAAAAACAAGCCACACACTCACAAAATCCTCCCCCGCGGACGTGATACTTCAATTAATTTAATAAATGCGGTCAAATTTTAATGTTTGCTCTGTTCGCCGAATGAGCGAATTATTAATTTCGGGGGAGGTCTGGCATAATATTTTTTAATTGGCTCCAGAAGTGATGACTTAAGCCAAAAGTTCTCCGGAATATTGGACGATACCTTCATACACTTTTCCCAGTTTTTTTTTTTTTTTGTTATATGTTTTTTAATTATGTTGATACCTGGGTAATGCGTTGCATTTACGCTGCAGAATTTAAATTATGATTTAATTTTAACCCCTCTGAATGTCGAATTCGCCCACAGGAATTATCGAGAAGGGATACTGGTGTACGTTTTTAATCTACAAAAATTACAATGTTTTAAAGCCTACGAGTCAAAAATCATAATATGTAAGTAGGCTTTAAAAATTGGGAAATATTGATTTCAGATTAAAAAGAAAATTTTTGTTGTCTACTTCTAAAATATTTTAAGTATTTTGATAAAATGTTTTATCTAAACTTACAGATTCTACAAGTAGGTGCTTGATTTGTACCCTAAAATTATTTGAAAAATTTAACTGCTCATTATATTGCAAGTTCAAGATCATGATGTATGTGGATTTCTTTTAAAATGTTGAATAAAAAAAAATATATTTATTTCTTAGAAACTCAGGTCTCAGATTATTACTCAAAAATTGTATACTAAATGGAATAGATGTCTTTTCAATTAAAAGTTAAGTATGCATTTGAAAACTTTGTATATACTTATCTTTAGAATAACTTATTAACTACGCTCCATAATTTAATAAAAATGGAGAAATTAAAAAAAACATCTCTTTTCTTTCAAGGATTCAGATCCAGCAGCGGAGGATATTGTATATTAAGTATATCAACCTTGCATTAATAAAGATGAATAAGTTTTCGTCGTTTACGTTTGAAGTACCACGAGTTTTATGAATCTCAGTTCCCCCAGGAAAGCAGAACCATACCCTGCGAGGGTACCTACTTAGGTTGGCAATCTAGCCTCAAATCTATTGCTTATTCTATCCACGGTGAACATTAGTTAAATTGCCTCTTAAACAAAAGCTCTCAACAGTGGAAAATCGTCTTTGGGGGGTGGAACCTCTTCGTATTTTCTCTGCACGTGACATAAGCACAAAATTGGGGGGAATCCCCCCATAAATCAATTGAAGACGAGTAGGCAGGGCCGCGGCAATGAAGAATATCAGGTCTATAGACCCAATGGTCTTCTAGCAGCCGCTAGACGTGCAGAAGAAGAAAACCTTCGAATTAGCATAATCCGAGGAACATACATATACCTTTGGTCTGAACCCTTTTATCTCGTCAAAACCATGTACCAGGGGTCCGGGAACAGATACAGGCGCTTAAGCGTAACATGACTTTGCAATTATGTTATTGTTCTGAATATGATTTATGCATTCCATAGAAACAATGCTCGTATAGGAGTTGAATTTGAGGAGGAAAGGGTATTTGGGCATCTGCCCCTTGTACCATCATCTCACTCCGGTTCTACCGATTTTCTCTAGGTTTTCCTGCTCCGGGGGCCATGGTCTGGATAAGGTGAAGAGGTAAAGTGAGCAAATTCCACACGGCAGCCAAGTCATATTCTACTTCAGGTTGCAATTATGACCTGACTTAATGTGTGTCAACCTGTAGTAACAATTACATGCAATTTTCCTAAGTACTGGAGCAAAAGTTGGGTGATGTTATCCAGAGATGTTAAGTGAGTACTTCGTAGGTATAGCGGGTACAGCGATGTGTTTTATTTTACTACCGGGTATGATGGGCATAAACGTAAAATGTTGGAAATTCCAGGAAAGTCTGGTTTTCTCCTGCACAGGTAATGCTCGAAGAAAACCATAATTTTTATTTAAATAGTAAAGTTTTCATGGATAGTGCCTCTTACCAGCTAGTTTCGCCATGTACGGAGAATTTCTGTTATGGGTATCAAAGCAGGGCTTATGGCCTTTTGTTTGCTATATCGAGTTGAAAACTCAATCTGAGAGACTAAAATATGTGTTTTTTTTTTTTTTTAAATATTATATTTAAGTAGGTATAGTGTAATTTTAATTTTTCTTTTTTTGGAAATGTTTTATCATACTACGCAAAATACAGCATATTCAAATGTGATGTTAGGGCTTAAGCTTAAGTGTAGCTCTTGATGAGTTTCTGCCTTTTGAAAGAGATTTAATATTAAACATAAACCGATTCAAGAGCTTAAGCCCTTGTAACTCGAATTCATATTTTATGCAGAAGCCTAAACCGTAAAATCCCTGCAGAGCACATCTACACTTTATATGTAATGCAATCATTTATTGTGGTATAGTTTAATCTTAGGTCGTTGAGGTTCAAAAGTTCACTAAATGTTGTTTGATGAATCACACTCACTTATATACATATATACAGACTCTGCATATGACCAATGTGTTTTATTTGGCATATTAATGGTTTTTAAATTCTTGAAAAATATAAATTAACCTGTTGATTGAGTATGACGATATATTTCGTCATATCCGGAAGCCTACTTCAATGGGCATGACGATATTTTTCGTCATGAGGGTTTTTAAACATAATAGTCGATTTTTTAAATTTGTTTATCTGTTTCTGATTATATAGCAAAATTTACATTGAATTGAATCCTGAAGCTGTATATAAATGTTTTGAAATTTGAGAAAAGTTCATCAAATAGCCATGACATTTAGCCATCCAAACATCAAACTTTGAACCAGATAAAGTTTTTGGTCAAAGGTGGGTATATATGTACATACATACATACATACCTATATCCAGGCAATTTGATTTTATTTTCGCAAATTAAAAATTGATATGGGTAACAATTCATAAATATCAATTCAGGACAAAATTTCCTACTAAACCCAGTACCGGAATCAATTTGAAAAAAGAGAGCTAAGTAACGCATTATGTTTTAGATCGTTCTTATTCATTTCAATTTTAGTTTGGTTATATGCTAACACATTTGTTGTCGAAATAAATACAATCAATAATTGAAAAATGATTACTTTAGGTGCAAAGAAAAAATATTCATTTTAAAACGAGTTGAACAATCATTAATACGTTAAATGTCTTTTGTGTAGACTATTGTTACTGTCATTAAATTTAAAACAATATTATTTATATATTATTTAGTTATTAGTTATTAAGATATTAAAGTATATTCTAAGAAAAAAAAAAGGTACTTCTTTTACTCCGAACCTACATATGTAATTGAGCGAGAAAGTCCCTATCTACTTATAAAATTTTGTTATATCCTTCTCTTAATCCTCACCAAATAATTTGGTATAATCTTCGAAAACTATTAGGATATTGTTTTTGCCTATATACTCAATTATTGGACTATTAATTAGTGAACAAATTGCTGTTGTTATTTATTTCTTTGAGTATTTTTTTTTCTGCCATTTATACGATAACAGAGCACACGTTCACCACGTGGAAGGAAAGCATAATAGAAATTTAGTCCTTGAACGCTTTTTCTTGTAGCCGGAGGTAAGCACCAGAAGATTTGCAAAAATATTTTCTTCCGTTTTCATTTTCTTTACGACGCAAAGAACAATGGTTAGGATGAAAGAAGTAAGTATATTTCTATTGTTTTCTGAGAAAAAACAAAAAAACATTTCGCCCATACTAATTATTTATATTTAGCACAATAATGGTCAGTTGTAAGGGAAAATAGATTTTTGTTTATTTATTAATAAAGTAGGTTAGTAAAGTTCATTGGGGAGTGTTTATAAAAGTTAAATATTACTGAAGCTGTACGCTTTTGAAGGGATAAGCTCTTAAGGACTTGGAAAATCGCATGCTTAAGCACCGTGAAATGCCTTTAAAAAAAAAAAATAGAGCACCCTCGCGAAGTGAAAAAAAATAAAATAAAAATATCTTCAATATTCACTCAGCACTCCGCGGGCGGGAGTGGCTGTTGTGTTTTTTGGGTTTAATTTTTAAAGCGGTGGAACGCATGTTGGCATATTTGCCGAACTCTCATCGAAACCTGAATTCTAAATTGTTGATGTTCTAGGTCTGGAAAGCCAACAGGCCACGGCGGGCGATCCTGCCGCACCCGCTGCAGGTTTTTCGGGATGGGATCGGGAGAGTTTTTCCCCAAAGCAACTAGCACTTACAGGAAATTTTTGCGCTTCCAGGAATCCCAGGGCTCCGGTGTTCCCTCCTCGGTACGAAAGTAAAACGTCCCGGTATTAGGGTACACAGAATCAAAACCAAGGTAAACAAAATGGTCGTGGCGAACGGGAAAAGAGCGGGAGTCCGCGACGGGGGTGGGACTAAATAAAAACCATTTAAAAGGGACCTTACCAAAAGAAAGGTTGGCCTGGCCGGCGGCCTCCAAAGGATCCCGGGCACGAGCTGACCTGCGATTTCCTGGTGTTTGATTTCTTGTTTTTCTCCCCGAACTTAAATTATTCCGCTCTAATCCCTGGACTTTTTTTTTGTTTGCCCACTGTAAAGCAGATAACGCCCACAAGTTGAAAAACAATTAAAATTTTCTCGCGATTTTAGTACCTTCGTAGTATTATGGGAAATTTTCAAAATAATTAAAAAGATTGATTCAGGGTTTTATCGCGAGAGTTCACTTAATACTTTGGACTTAAAGTCGAATTGATGACTATGAATAAAAATAAACATAAAGAAAAGGAATTGTTGCTTGGAAACTAAATTACTAAAGCCTATGAAAATCATATTAGTTTAACCTTTTTAACCTACACCGGATTAATATTTAAATTTTGGCGTGCCGTACCATCTGTAGCATTAATTTGTAGATTCTAAAAAATAACTACTTTAACATTAAAATTCATCATTCCGACCAATTAAAATTCATTTTTTTTATGATTTGAAATAATAATATATAAAAGGCATTTTCAGCCATATATTTCAATTCTTATAAAATGCCAGGCCATAAGGGTATATTACAATAGAGTAAACAAGAAATATTTAACTAAATGGGCAAATAAATTGAGTTAAAATCAATTAGTTACTAACAACTCATAGTTTTTTGTGAATTGTCGTTCAATTTTCGTGGTTTTACTTTTACAGTCGATGGGTAAGTTTCTTCAAAGTTTCGCAGCTGCTATAAAGTAATTAATCTTACTTAAGTTCTTACTTAAGTGATAGAGAGAGCTCTTCAAGGATAGTTAAACTCTGTAATTTATTTTGTGTATGATCTATGCTCTACAGAGCTGACAGACAGACAGACTTGGCAACAATAGAGTTAACCTTCGGGTCGAGATCTCTAAAAACCAGAAAATAATTTTCCTGTTCCGAAATTTTACTGGCTCAGGAAAAAAAAGGGCAAATTTGAGCATAGTCGACTGGGTTTTCACTTCCAGCTTCCTCCTGGGGGATATGCTGTTAAATAAACTGCAGGGCATCCCATAAATAGGAAGTTCGAACCGAGGATATCTTCTCACAAAAGGGGAGCCAACCATATGGAGGGCGACGTGTCGTTTCATTTGCAGCTAACCAGAAAAAAAAATCTCTGGGTAGCACCCGAAATTCCTCCCAATTTCTGCTTGAAAGGCTAAAGGAGCGATAAAAAAAAATGTTTTCCGGGGCATTCCATGGGAAATTTCCATTCCAGCGACAAATTCAATCCCTTTCCACTGGTCCAGTGCCGGGAGGTTGCATTATTTATTAACCGAACTTTCTACTTCGGAAACGCTGAGCTAGAAAAGCCTGCCCACCCCTAGGCTTCTTCGCCTTATCGTGGCCCAGACGTGTTAACTCATTCTTCGGAGTCGCTGATTTCATTCGATGGAGACTTGCTGTTAAGTGGAAAACTTCGCCTGCCGTTCCCTCGACGAAAAAGGAGGAGCCCCACGGGGAGCAGTTTGAAAAGGAGGAGCCCCACAACAGAGGAAGGGCCGGCCCTGGGCCGACGGAGGCGGACCCCGGCGGATGCAATCTGCATTTGCCCGCAGTTTCCATTTCTTCTTAATAAGGAGTAATTTACAAGAAAGTTTCAGGCAAATTTTCGATAGTGTTTTACGAGGATTGCTTAAGTGCTCCTCGGACGGGTTATGAAGTCGATTTTTATCTCCAAATGGATTGGGTGCTTACCAACTTGAATGCTAGTTTGATGCTAATGCGACTCTAAGGGGGTGGACTATTGCCAAAACGAGCCCAGGGAGCAATGGGGCGTTTTATGGCCACTGCAATCCATCACTGTCGCTCTGGAATGCACTCCCGGGTGATGACGGTCACATTTTATCACTCAAACTCTGTTAATTGAGTGAATTTATCATATTATGCTTAGGGATCTTGGACTTCAATGGATAAGGCCCTGTAACACTGGATAACATACAGAAACAATTTGTGGAGTAGAATCATAAAACTTGTCCTCGGGGTCAAATGAAACTCCATTTTTTATCAAGGAGTTGTGTATTATAAGCACATTATTTATCGTAGTACTGTAATATTTTTAAAAAATTTTTAGAACAATCAGTTGTTGTACAATATCATATGCACATTTTCTATATTAAATTTCGACTTAAAAGTGGACATAAGACATGAAAAATTAATGTTAGTTTTAAGAAAATATCAAACCGATATTCTATCTTAATTTATTTTGAAAAAAATGGAGTTTCTATACCTAATTAGATGCAATTTTTTAAATAAATATATAATATGTACATATGTATAAAAAATAACTACAAAATTAAATGGAAATTAGACAACTTAATTTTACTAGGATAAATAAAAAAAAAATTGCTTGTTTCAATTCAACTGCATAAGATACTTGCTAAATTGATTAAGACTTCTATAAAGGTGTGATAAAAACCAAGCCTTGGTTTACTATGCGAAACGTAATTTCAAAACAAAAAATATTCCAGTATGTGAACGCTATCAGCGAATTTTCGTAATTCAAATATACACATACAGTCTTATAAAATTCGAGTTTGATTTAAGTCTTGAAGGCTTGCATGAGCTTAAAGTTATCATGAGCTGGTTACCATGATCTGGTAAGATTTAGAAAAAATAAATAAAAAACACGGCTAATATGAATTGTTCAATACATATTTCTTAAATTATAAACATGTTCCCTGATAAAATTCTGCAACTGAAATTTTAATTAATAGATCTTTCCCCTGGATATTATCAAATATGTTGGTTACAATAAAAATTAGACAAAACATTGCCTCTTAAAATTGTTTGTTAAGTTAAGGAAAAAGTAACAAAATCGAAACAAGTTGTTTTTACAAGTTCAAGATGTTTTGCATTTTGGAAGTACTTCAGTAAAGTTTACTATAGAAAAGGTTTTAATATTAGACTCAAGAATAATTTTCTAGATGTTTTTAAAATGTTTAAGGAAAGAGAAAAGCATCTCAATTTATTTAGAGACAAAATCCTGTTGTTCCTATTGATTAACTTATTGATGAAACAGAGGAATTATTTATTAAAGGACCGATAATTTCGCTTTATATGTAATGTTATTAAGTCTTCGGATTTAGCCTTTTGTTGAAATATGTAACATAGTCGAAACTTCTGTTGGATGAGCTGAGTCTTAAGACTGCTCTTATGCATAAAAACTAAGCAAATGCTCAATCTCAATTTTTATATAGAAAACCCGAGTTTTATCTCATCCAAATTAGATTGAACTCTAGTTTTCGATATAAAAATTAAGATTGAGCGTTTGCTCAGTTTTGAAGCATAAACGCCATTGTTAGACAAAATTAGCGTGGCTACGTAAAATTAGGTAAATGAAAGGAATACTTAAATCGAAGTATGAGCGAAAATACAGGAAAATTTTTGATGAATATCCCTTTCACTGTCAAAGGAATATGAAACCCTGGGTTTCGCCTCACCCTTCAGTTATACCCCTTAAGTCCCTTGTTACCTTTATTTTCAATTTTCATGAAAATTTAAGTAATCCTTCCTTAAATAGGGCAATTCATCTCTAATTTTCCAGCAGAATTTAACGCGATGACCAGTAGCGTAGATGGTGTAGGTGCCGGTAAAATTTTTAAGCGACACACAAAAAAGTCATCAGCCCCGAAAATTTTCTATAGAGAGAGGAAAAAGGGGATCGTTTAAAAATTAAATGAATGGCGCCTTCGGGAGTTCAATTTTTGTGCCCGACAAAAGCTGCGGAATTAATTTTTAAAAGTGAGGTAGACCACGGTCCCGTTGCTCATTGCTGGGGAAAAATGGTAGAAAGGGTATGGTTGGATTCGTGGGTGGATGGGTTTTTAGACCACCCCTTGGACATCGCTTAAATAATGCCCAAATTTTTGGGGTTTCAGGACTCTCGCTCGCTTTAACTGAAATGTTTGCACATTTTTTCCAGTAAATTAAGCTTAAAGTCCGGGATTGGTGACGGGAAGGTTCTCTATGGAGGTATGAGGTGGCTTTCAGAACTCACCCTATACCTCATTCAGCCATCTATAACCCCTGAAAACGTTTACCCATTTTTCGTTTTTCGTTGTTATTTTTTTGGTAATTAAATCGGCTTTTCATTTCATTTCGAAATTCGCAAGGAAGACGGCTGGAATGAAACATTTTGATTTGCTTTCAAGCTCTGCTCTCCCCAATTTCCTCCAGCATCCCGGAGAGTTGCATGGACCACGGGAGTGTGCTGGGTGCGGAGAGCGTGAATTAATTAGAATCCGTATGTTACACAGATCACTCCCCCGAGGCGATCCCGCCCGGCTTGATGAATCGTATTTGCAGATGTCGGGTACAGAGCCATTCTGCATCCAGACTCCGCCTTTCCCTGCCCCGGGGGCATGGTACATTCCCCGGCTTCAATCTAGATAAATGAAAATCACTTTGTTATTCAATAAATTCAGCTTCCGGATCTGTGTTTTCCAGATAATCATCTTAATTAGGTACATGAGGCTGATAGCAAAGGGTAAATTGCCCTTCTTGTTAAACATTAAGCAGCCGGGGCCATGGCACAGTCTCCGGGCGAGAGTGCCGCAACGATGCCCCGGAATCGGATCCATTCCATTCCATTTGCAGGGTACCAGCCTGCGTACCTCATACTTAATAGCAAATAATTTCTACGGGATTCCGATGATAAGACAAATTGGATGGTATAAAACGATTTCGGCAGGCACTTCGTATTTAAGCGGGCGGGATTAATTTATTTCAGGCATATCCTGAGCCACCCTGTAGCCTCTCTAAATCCCCTTCCCTTCCTCCAACCCTAAAAATATATCCCACAAAGCGATGGTGCTGCTCCCCTTTGAACGCGGAAGTTTATAGTCATGATGCGGGACTCCTGCAGGAACCCTATAAATATCGAGTTCAGTGGATCTGGAGTCGCGACAACAAAAGGCGAAACTATACAAAAACTTTAATAAAATTTGCCATGTACGAATGCGGGACTGTGATATTACGCTTTTATTGCAGATTTACATCCTCAATATCAATTCCGTTCAGAAAATAAAAACGAACGAGTCCCGGGTCCTGAACCCATGTCCCTTTGGCTCGAGGAGCCGTTTGTAACACCCGCTGAAAAAAAAAATATTGTTTAAATGTGTTTCGTCGTGCCTTCAATGCCTCTGCCATTGCATTCAAATGAGTTCCGGACAAACAGGGAGACTCGGGAATTATATTGCATTTCAGGACTTCTGCAGCCTTGTTGCAGCCCGCCACCCGCGCGCCATCTACATACACATTACCCGGCGAACCCGGTCTCTTCTCGTTCCCGCGCCTAGCCACGATTTTGTTTATTTCTTCCGGGTAATGCGTCGCAATGGCCTTTTTCGGAATTGTTAACACTTTCGAATGACTTCCGATCGAGGCATAATATCAGTCGAGTTTTTCGACGCCACTGAACTACGAGTTGTTTGGTTTGAGGAAGGAAAAATTTAGTTCATCAATTGTGTTATACTCTAAATTTACAATTTCAAAATATTACGTATTTGTCTATTATATTATAATTTAAATGATTCATTTATGCAACGATGCAACCAGATGATTCGACTTCCACAACTTTATTATTAAAGGTAAAAATTAACTTTTTTATATATGCACTAGTGGAAATAATTCTGGGACATTTTAAGGTTTCTTGGTGAACCCGAAAATTGGTAGGCTTTTGTAATAAGTATAGTCAATCAACTAAATCATAACTGGAGCTGTATACCTTCAACTTGAATCAACATAATAAATCGTTATGAAATATAAAGTGATTGAAGAGCGAAACTGATGGTTCCCTACTACTTTATGGATTCCATGTCCATAAAATATTGAATTTCTCTTGAAATCGAAGACCGAAAAAGGGAAATCAAAGATGTCACACTATTCCGGTCGAATCTGAAAAGCACAAGACGAATTCCGACATACACCTGAAGAAGGGCAAGCACGTGTGCCAAATGAACTCGATGGTCCCTTTGATCTGAAATTCACATAATCTTAAAATGTTGGGCCCAAATATGTGGCAGGGATCACCAATCACTTTGATACCCCTCCCCCGGTGGGTGTAATTTACCTTCGTACCTTCAGAATGGTGCCGATCCGTTGGGCATTGTTTCCTTTCGTCTAATCTTTTGAAATATATCCGTGCACGAGAATCCGAACCTCCGAACCTTCGAGCCTTCGAGCCCTCGGACAAGGACCTTTCACCTCACTCGGACAGGTTATGAACCTTTTGCGCGGGGGTGTGCCCGGGAATGCGACGAACGATGCGGCACTCCGCTGGAAATCGAGGCGTTGCCTGGCTCTGGAGGGCTTTTCAATCTAAATCACGTAAACATGGCTCCAGCCATATGCAAAGGGATTTCTCCTGTGAAGATTCTATCCGCACGGCAAATATTTGATGTCTGGTGGCTTCGGGTTTTCTTTCACCCCGGGTTCAAATCTTTAAGGCGCTCGCAGAGATTAGAGCACTGAGGTGAGTTTGTCGTGTAGAAATTTATAATTTACGCCAACATTGGTGCCATATTTTGAAAAATTTATTTCAGAATTTAGGTACTCTACTAGCAGACATTTAGAAATTATTTTTTTAATTTCTTGCCCTTTGAATCCCTTTTTCGATCCAACAAATCTCACATTGGAGCATTTAAATAGGCTCAAAATTGGAAACAAACATGCTATCTATAAAATGTATTTAAGTGTCGTTGAGATTTATATAAATTTAATATTTATATTTATTCCCTATTTCATTATTTATTATAAATTTATAGAATTTATAGAACTAAATTCATTCATATAAAGGCCTACTATCGAAAAGTTGTTGGCTTTAAAGGCTTTCTAACAGAGATCGGTGCTAAAAAAAATTTAATATAGGACTACACTCTAAAAAACGGGCCAAGTGCGAGTCGGACTCGCGAACCGAGGGTTCCATGATTTTAGGTCAACGGGAAGTACCCTATAGGTTTTGATTCCCTTGCTAGGGTAAAAATACGCCGCATCACTAGTTGAATTTTAGAACTTTAATGTGTATTTCAATTTGTTTACGTAATTTTACTCCATTTGTCTTGATTTTATACATCGATATAAATAGAAAATACTATAAAAGTATGGTAATTTAACACCATTTACTCGACGACAGTCGTTTGTTTTGTGTTCGTCACGAAGTAAACTCATTTGGAAACAGCCATTGCGTGGGTTAAGTTCGTTAATTGTGAATGAAAGTCGGGACATTGTATATGTTTTTACGGAGTGAGAAAAAAATATGTGTAAAAGTGAAAAAGAAAACATATTTAGCTATTTCAATTCTCGTAAAAATATCTCGTCTTTAATATTTTCGAGTGGTGAGATAAATATTGTTATTGAAGTTCTTGTGCCATCATGGCACTTCCATGATGTGAAATGAACTGATTTTAAAAACAAATAAAGATAAATGTGTGTAATAATAATCAATTAATAATTTAAAGAAATCTCTTTCTCCGCATATTTTTTTGTATAAAAATACATCTAAATTTGTAACTGGTTGGAAAATGTAATCATTGTTTGGCGTAAAATTACATAACTATTGATAGAATATTCCCTCTTTTTGCGTACTACTTTAAAACTTGAAATGAAAACCTCTTCATTATTGCAATTACATATTACAATTATTTTGGTGTGAAATTTTAAGAATACACTGCGTTACCATTATTATATTAGAAAAAGAGTTGCCTCTTATTATAGAGATAAAATTACAACAACATTTTTTAAAGTGTAGTTTTATCTACATATAAGTGTAGCTCTATGTATATGGTGGAAAAAATTCAGACAAGGTCCTTAATCACTTTGAGAACTTTCTTTTGAGCGATTTGTTTTTTACTGGTAACATATAAGTGCGAGCACATCGACACCAAGTAATAATTATAATATCCACCAATTGAATTGAATTACTTCGTCTAATATTTATTTAAGTTCTACATAAAAGGATTTTGTTTTACGAGTAGAGATGAGCTCTTTCAGATAATTTTTTTCTTTTATGTCTTTATACTTGAAAGCAGAATTTCTATAGTATATTTGTAAGTAAAACCTTTTGAAATTTTCATTTCTTAAAGTTTTGAGTTTTTGATGTAATGCGGTATTTACTTGGTGTGCAAAAGATACAATGTTGTCTAACACTTTTAGTAAGTAAGGTTAGTTTAAGTCAAAATTGCAAAAGGTTTTAAATGCTATTTTGGATCTTTATTGCATCCTTTACGTGGCATGAATCCGACCTTAAACATTTTCCAGAATATTTCCCGGCAATTTCCTAAAGAGAAGATTTCTCATTACCTAAAACCTAATTCGTGTAATTCCGTGCGACAATCTTGCACGTTGGCACGAGCCCGAATGCAGGGTGCTAATTCACGCTTAATCAAGGATTTGAATTTTGTGTAAAATCAGCAACACCGCCCCGTCAATGATCCTGTCGTCGAGTTATTTGCATGCTCCCGGGGGTATGCTCCTGGATTTTAGCCGAAGGTGTATGTCTGGTTTCGACTGTCGCCTAACGAAAAGTCTTCCCGAATCCTGAATCCGGGAAGGGAATGGAGCGGTGCGACGCGGCGCGGCGTGCGGCTGCAGCTTCAGCTTCAGCAACAGCAGTTGCACCAGAGCGCAACCCCGTCGAATATACGTGAACCAAAAGTTAAGGGTTTTGGCAGCTGGTCCGCATATAAATTTCGACTCGAGGCGACGCTGGCTGTGTGGATGCAAAAACTCGACAAATTTTCTTGGCAAACTTCCGCTGTGTTTTGGGTTCTGATACAGGGAAATAAAAAGCGACTGAGGAAAAAGAGTTCTCAAAAGAGGAAAACGGCTCCGGGAATTAACTTGTGCAATTGTTTGCTGCCGGAATCCCTTTTGGCCCCGGCGAATCTTAAAGATGTCTTAAGCATTGGAGCCGTCTTCACCTGGGCAAATCATCTGCACGAGACTCCGATACCTTTTGGGCTTCATATGCGGGTAAATGCAGCTACATACGCTTCTTACCTATTTCTAATTAGCTCAGATCCCTCCACCTTCCCGCAGCCAATTCCTTTTCATTGCAGCAGAAACCGCATCAAGGAATGCAATTTTCTTCTTGCGAGAACTCCGCAGAAATACGCGCGTCGCCTTCCGCCGAGAATGCTGAGCGTCTTCAGATGGTGGTGGTTCCTTTCAAGTTTCGTCTTAAGGGTTTTTGCTGGGTTTGCGTTGAATGAATGCAATAAAGCCGCTGACACAAATAGTGCAAGTCAAAGGGGCAAAGAAGTCGGAATTAGTGTCACTAGGCAGTCACAGTGCAGTCCCTTAATTAAACCCTAAAGGGAACGGGCACTCTTTAATTGCTGACGACCTGCTCTGTGATTAGCACGCCTTTTAAATATTCTGCATTCCCTGCAAAGTCAATTAAAGGGAGCTTTTATAGATCGTTTTTGTTTAAATGTACCAGAGAATTGCACTATCCTGTAATTGGGTAGAGTGGTTCTAGTTCTGCCCAATACCCCATCAACCATGATAAATATACATATGTATAGTATATGCTCAAAATTGTTATAAAAAATGTGCACGGTCATAGTTACCAGAAATCATGGGCATTTCAATATTTTATATACCAGATTTGATCAAATAAAATAATCAGAATACTTAATCAAATTTAGTAACCCCAAAAAATCGGAAATACTTAATTTAATTTATTTTCGATGATTTAAAAAACTATTTTTAAAACTTTAGTTTCATCGACCATAATGAATGGCTTCATTGCATCATTTCACTACAATTCTTGGATAGTAGTAGTTACTAAAGTATAAGTTTTAAATTATTCTTGAAAACTCTTTTGGAAGTTGTATATCATTTAAATAATTTTATTATAATTCTTCGAGGATTATTTCGAGATATTTGCATTTGTGGGGTACCTACTTTATATATATATTGGAAAAAAAAAATTAATAAAAATAAACAGTTTATAAACTCTATCCGAAATTTATACAACAAACTTTTTGCTTCATTTAACCAGTCTTATTTAGATTTATGTTAATTTACAATTCTTTTCCAAAAAATCGAACATTCTGCAGTAAAATTGAGATTGGATTTAAAAATACTTATATTTTTGGAATTTGTAAGAAAGTCTCATAAATTAGAATAAGTTTTTTATATAAAACTATGTTTAGACGAATATAATATTAAGAGTGGAAACTATTTTGTGAAATCAAAGGTTAAATATAGTATAACCTAGAAATTTTATTGTAAAAACACCTATACTACATCGAATTCAATAAGAAATGTGTAAAATTTAAACTAATTTATAAAATAGTCATCTACGCGAAAAAAGTACTTAATGTAAGTTGAAAAATCTGTGTATACGTCTAACAGATTTCAAAGTAATTTAATCATCATGTATTCGTGGCAACCAAAAGGTATAAACTTAATTTTGAAAAGCATACGAATTAGAGCAAATAGTTTAGGTACTGGAAAATATCCCGCTCATCTCACTCACAACATTTTCACTCATTGTATATGCTGCCCAAGTTTTATTAATAAAACTTAAGGAGGTTTAAATATTTAAACCTCTTTAAAGCTTACAAATTAATACTATTAAACAATGTGCGGTTTTGGTTTTAAACTGTGGGAATATTTGAAATGCCGCTTTTAAACGTTTTTAGTTTGAACTTTAAACTTAGATAGTATGTATATGGGTTTCGTAAATTTTAAAACATTTGAAATTTTTCCTTGTAAAATATATTCTGTGTGGAATTATTCAAAAATTCCGACAGTGTGGAAATGCCAATATTGTAAAATATTGAAGATAAATCTTGTAAAGCATAATAATCCCATTTTACTGAAAATTATAGGAATTGGGTTATATTATATAATTCACTCTTTGAAAAATAATGATCTAGCAAAATGGTTTCAACGCCCTATAATCGGATTAGAGTCCCTTTTTGCATTAAAAATAAATTCGCACTTGTCCTTCTTCTAAATCTAAAACATGCAGACGACGGGACCAATTGTTAGCATCATCCACCGTCCGAAGCAGTGATAAAGTGAAAAATGTCAAGCCCATAAATTATCGGGAGGGCGAGTGGGTGCGACTGGAAAATGCTAATAATTCCTCATCGAGGGTGAATCCTTTATCCAAACATGTTCCGCATCACTGTAAATAAGCTGAGCACCCTAAACATTAATTTGCAAACAAGAGCAATCATTCCGCCATCCGCCGCGGCGCCCCCGTCCCAGGAGCAGGACTCCTCATAAAGTCAATGTGTCAATATTTATGCAAGGAAAAGTGCATGCTATGGGCGGGGATCCGGGACCGGGACCAGGACCAGGACAAGGACCGGGAGCGGGCGCTGGTCGTTCCCATTGCTCCCGGCAAAATCGGACTTCACCTAATTCCCGGGCTGACGTGATTGGCGGGACGGCGGCGTCGGATGAGTGCGCCCCGACGGAGATTTAATCGCCGGCGCCCAGCATCCATTCGAATGCATCCCGAGCTCACAAACAGCGAGATCTGAAAATGTTCGGCGGCAGCTGAAAATGAGTACCGCGGAGCAGTGGGTCTGCTGTCTGATTCATAAAACATGAGCAGTTCCTGTAATTGAAATGGAAGCGAATAATGAAACCCGGTTAGATCTAAACGCCAGTTGATCCTGATTGAGCGGTTAATGGCCGACATCAACGGCTGCAGTCACTATTCGTCCCGGATTGACCCGGCCGGGATCCGCTCGCCACATGAATAACCGAGTGCCAGAATCAATAATAATGAAGGATGCAGCACGGCTGAAAAATGCATTCACAATTTCGTGATTGCAGTGCCTGACCGGAGCAGCACTGGTCTGCATACGAAAAGAAGTTTTGAAGACCCGGAGGAACTGGTCCAGGGCCTCGTTCGAACCTGATCCCGAACTGCTCGGAAAATTGATTGCTCTAGAGAGGTGTGGGTCGAGCAGCTGCATCCTCTTAATCGAACTTAATTATACCTTTCCAGAATCTCTTTTGCTTGTATAGCAAATAATTTAAAGCCATAAGCTGAGCTTTCATATAAAAGTTCATTAAAACTACATAGTTTTGGAACCCTCTCTTCTGAAATTAATGGTTTAACAATAATAAGTAAGATAAAAAGAAATAAGAAGTACTTAAAACTTTTGAATACCCTTCATACGTCTTGTTTAAATATTATAAAATTAGGTTAATCAGACAGTGGCTTTATAAGTTAGAACCTTTTTACTCAACTAATGTTAACTTAATTTTCCTTTAGAAATTTTAAAAAGTCAATGCGAAACTCAAACTCTTTGTCACTAAAATCAGTCAGGTTTAAGAGTTGAATGTTAATTAACAAAATCAATATCAACTTAATTTCGCTTGGATAAATTTTATCGAAGAGGTTTTTCTGTGTTCGAATAACTAGAAATTCTATAGTTGAAATACCTAAAGAAAACTGAAGAAATTGAAAATAGGAAGAAATTCACACTTTCAATTTGACGTCTTTGAACATATGTAGTTACGACAAAATCGACAATTTACATATTAAAAAACTAAGTGTATTAAAATATTAACTGGCTATCTCAACTTTTAAAGGTAGCTTCTTGAGAAACAAAAAATAAGAAAAAATTGTCCGAAATTACAAAAATTTCAGAATTCAAAATTTTTTAAAACTATCATATTCACAACACTACAATGTTCCTTTTTTTAACCTCCCATGGAATTCATGGAATGCAGAAATTTGCTTAAATTGTTTTGAAATTTCGGCCATCGAGAACATGACACAGCCAAGCCTGGGCAGAATTTTATGTATTTTATGTATTAAAAGTACTTCTGAGAGTATTTCGATTTTTTTTTTGAATTGTGTAACAAAGTGTATGTAACGCAATTATGCGCCCGCCATATCAGAGTCCACCCTCTATGTTATTCACCGATGGAGGAAATGAAAATTCTCAGTGCATTTCCAAGTTCTTTTTCTCGGGTGATACGAGACAGAAACTTGAAAGTCCCCCTGCTACAGCTCCTCCCGGGGGAGTCTTGGGGCTGTTGCATTCCTTGCGACAGACACCCACAGGAGCTGGTGCCACGGTGCCACCAGGAGCGCATTCCCGGAATTACTCCGGCCCGAATCCGGTGGAAATAGTGGCAAATTCTGAACAACGTCAAAATATGTTGGGGAGCCCCCCGAATGCATAATGCACGCTTCATTTAGTCCCGCTTTCAAAGTGCATACCGGCTTCCACAAAAACTCGGCTGCGATAATTTTGTTTTTAATACAAAAACTTTAGTCCTTGGTTTTGCCCGAGATAGCTTCAATGTTGCTTCTTAGCGCGGTTCCCGAGGGAACTGCAGGGCCACACCTCAAGCCGGGAATCCGACGAATGTGCCGGGTGGGTATGTGGGGCCCTTCTACGAGTGGCAGAGGGCAACTGCAATTAGCCACAAAATTAAGAGAACATGTGCTGCAACTTCCAGCACGAGATAGGGCCAAAAAATCCCACTCTCTGACCCAGGGACTTTACAGCTTTTTGGCTACTTCGTCGTTATCGCGATCATAATTTTAAGTAGTAAAATAAATAAAATAAATGGAAAATGTCACCCTGGTGCCTGTATTTTATTGGGCTTTAACTAAGCTATTTGCCGGATTTGTGGCGGGACTATCGCTGTTCCGGCGGTGATTTTATCGCCCGACAAAGACCCAATGGCTGCGTCGTCATCCGACGCTGGTTCAGGTGCAGCACGCGTCCCCGTACCTAAATCAAACTCACTCCTGCGAAAATATTACCTAATTAAGCAGAGCTATTGTGTGCAGATGATATTTGGAGTTGTTCTGGTTGCAATTGGTGCAGCTCGCCCTCTCCAATTTGCTTTCCAACTATCAATATTTGTGCTCCAATTGCACGACTGTACTCCAGGTGGGGCGGCGGCAAAAGGTAGTTTGCCAAAAGGGTTTTAAAGGATTTATTTAATTTGAAGTCGTGTAAGTTGCGACTGGGCAAATATGTTGCTACAGCTATTTTCTAAAATTGGTTACATTTTGCGGGAGCACACATTGTAGGTGAATTGGTATGTCGCAAAAATGGCTGTACGATTCCAGAGTAAACATAGCATAAATTGACTAATTTTGTACAAGCACTGTAGCATTTAGAATTTGTATGTAAATTAATCGTAAATAAATGAAAAGATTGTAAATATATAGGTAATCAGAAAATTTTAAAATCTGTTTTTCTTTCAAACCCTACCCCTTATAAGGGAACGTTTCAATATGCCTGGATCAATTTTTAATTTTTTAATTTTTTGAATTGAATAATAAACTTAGTTTTTAGAATTTGTTGATTCTAGGGTATATTTTTTACAATGCTTGACAATGGGGTTTGATATGGAGTGTGGTGGTAGAGAATTTCATTTATAAATTTTAGTATTAGAAGTTTATATACCTAAGCAGGTATATATTATACATAGTTTTAGAATATGTTTTTTTTTTGCAGAGAGTAGAAAAAGAAGAATTATGGGACTATTGCAGGAAAAATTAGAAATCTTGGCTAACAATTCCTCCATATCTCATTCTAGATATGCTACAGATTTATTTCCACTTTAAACGCAATGGAGTCATGGAGCAGGACGAAAACGAAGAGGGTTGCGTTCGACCACTCGAGGACGGATATCTTGATCTTAGTAAACTCCATGAAAGTGCAATATATCCCCCCGATCCCATAATTAAATAGCTCCAGACGATTATGCTCATTTCACAAACTCTTAAGTGGGCGAGAAACAATGGCCCAAGATTTACTGTGGCACAATGTGGGAGTAGGTAATGGATTTCGCTATCACCATAAACTTGTACGTGGATGGATGGAGGACCTTTGGGGGGCTGTTGGGGCTCCGGAGGCTCCGAGGGGCTGTGGGGACCCGGCTGCAGCGACAGAAGCATAGCAGCAGCATCGGTAACTCCAGTCGCCCCCGACAGCATAGGGAGAGAGCCCCGAGAAAGATTTCCCCAAGAATAAATTCATTGTTTAGCTTTACAACTTTCCGGGAGCAGGAAAGTAAATTTAGTGGCTGTGTGTTCCCTAGACATTTGACCCTTTCCGCAGGGTATTTATGTTTTAATGGCGGATGGGTACAATGGAGGGCTGCAAATCACGTACGAGTGCCGCGATAACAGTAACAGCGGCACCACCAGGAGCCCAGCCTGGAACCCAGGAACCCGGCGAACCCGGGAACCAAGCCCCAAAAGTCGCCCCCGCCCTCCCGCCATTCTTCTATTAAATAGTCCCTAGTCCTGCCAGCTGTAGAGAACTTCCCTACAGCGGTGGCAGGGCGCGCAAAGATTTTATTGGACAATAAATTTCTAACGCGAACTTCAAGTAGCGATCTGGGGACCACACTGCTCCGTGAGATTAGAGCTAAAATTGGGATCGCATCGGAGCTTATTTGCTACTTTTATCTTTCGATAAATTTTATATCGAACTCTGGGATTTGCGCCCGCGGTATTTGCATATTCCTTTTTCTATGCTATGTCGCGCGTCGTATCGGGTCGCTGGAGCGCGTTCCCTGGTGAAATGCTTCGCAGTAAATAAATTATACGGCGGGACTACCGACGCGACGTGAGACTATCGAGGGCGTTAAAGTAAAGGTGAATGACGGTTCGGCGATAATGGAGCTAATTTTTGAGTCATTTTGGTACTAAGTGAGAAGATTTAGGAGATATAAGGTTCCAAAATTTACCCGGATTGGTTTTTGGACCTATTCGAAATTTGGGTTGCTTGGAAACAACCAGCCTTTACATAATTTAGTTTATATTGCCTCTTGAACCCTTTTCATGTACTGAGAGTTTAATTGATTTAAACCAACATATTTTTTTTAGAAAAGAAAAGATTTTCAACTAATGCTTATATTTGTTTTATAATCAATTAAATTCTAAACCTAATTTTATTTTTAAATCTGGAATTAACAAAAAAAAAAGAACATAGAACTTATTATGTGGTTAAAAATTCGTAGATATGTAGTTACGTCACAGTTGTATAGAACGATTCAAGGAAGAATCAAAAATTGAAGTACATAATTAATGATAATTTTTGTACGATTTACACGGAAAAAACTTTGTCGGGAATATCGCGTCGTTTCTGGCAATATTCCTGTATTTTCCGATGGATTTTGGGATAGTGCATTATTTTGGTAATATTTATGAAAAAGACTAACTAACTAAAATGTAAGGACCAGCGTAAAATGTTGACATTATTTCCTGTAGTTTTTAAAGAGATCTGCTGCTTTTTCAATAAATGTTGTGGATTTTATGGCGAAAACGTTCGTAAATTGGAAATCCAAACCAAAAGAAACGTGTAAGACACTGAAATTCTTAAATATTCTAAGCCTTGGTCTGTGACTAACACTTTACATTATAAAATATTTACTCATTATGAAAATGGATATAGAGCTCTTACACTTGAATTAATTATAGTTATTTTTTCGTCCCAAAATTTGTGTTTTAGACGCTTTGCTCTCAGTATAACGCTTGACCTTCTGACCTAAAACACGATTCCATTCTTCGAGCACTACTTCTGCTTCTGATTCGATCTACCTTTTGATAAGTAAACAAATTTCCTTATAGCTTCAAGAGCAGAGGTAGTTCCTCTTTTCTCATTGGCGGAAGTACCGAGTTACTTGATATTCCATTTTTTATGATGGGGCACAAAAAGTGCTTCCTCACGATATCAAACAAACGAAAATTTCAGCACATTGCATACAACCAGGGAAGAAGGAGCAAGGGCCCTGAGGAGTGCGGGGTGGATGTTCTGTAGCTTGCTTTTGATTTATTCATGACTTGCATTTTTCAATCTCTTTCTACGATGTACAGTCCACGAGATTGGCAAGCAGCCCTTATCCAAAAGTATGATAATTTTATTTACATATTGCACTTTCAAGAACTTCCAGTACTCGATTTGGGAGCAATGGGGCAATTAGAGGGTGTACAGGACCGGAGACAAATTTAATTTAATTTAATTTAATTGTGTCACCCTGTTAAATGAGAAAAGTAAAGAAGGCCACATTTTTAAAATGTGAGTTTTTAAATATACGATAATAAATTACACTATGACAAACTGCCCCAGAAACAGTACCATGCAAAATTAATAATTATCTCAACCTCACGATAAGCCCTGATTCTGTAAACATTCAATAATAACAAAATTTTTAATTAGACACCAGTAGCCGGTGCACCAAAACGATAATGGAAGCAAATCCAATTTTGACTATAAATTGATATTAAAAATTATTTTCAGTTTACTACATATTCCGTAAAATAAGTAACATTGTTGGTTACATTATAAAATATTCCTGATTATTTGCTAATTAAATAATCCCAGTCAATTGCAATTTTCTGCCGAAAGATGGGCAGTAAAAATAACGTATTTTAAATTCCTCCTATAAAATAATTGCATTTTTAAAAAAATCGTTTTAAAGTTTTAATAAATTATAATTAAAGTCTTCTCTGACCGAGAATGATGGGTATTCGGATCAAGTTCTACCGAAGCGGAAGATGTAATTAAGTCGCGTACGCGGTTGGCATGCGTCTGTTCAACGGAAACGAGAAAAGTGGAAATTTAAATGCCCTTTTTTGGGGGGAGAGAAATCATAATGATCCGCTTAATTTCTGAACATGAGTGGACTCTGAAATGCCTTTATGAGCTGATTATGCTTGTTCACAGAAAAATTTTATATTGTATCATTTTTGGTTAATTTTAGTCATTTGATTATTTAATTTTGATTTTATGTAATTTTTAAGGTTTTGTATTACAGTAATTTATACCTTAATGGACAATTACTTCAATCGATTAAATGTCGATGTTCAATTATCTTCACTAAGCGATGAAAAATTGTTTGGGGATGGGGAAAACGGTCGCTTTTTTATTGTACAACTGTAGCTAGAAATTGTACCTCATACATACATATTAATAAAAGGATAGAAATTTCTTGTTCATAAACTGAGAGAAAACTTATGCAAAATATTGTTAAAAATTGGAATTGATTTACAACAATATTATATCTGAATTATATTGAGTGAAAATGTAATAAATTTATTTCCTGTTAAATGTTACCACGCATGAAAATACATTTTTGCTGAAGAAAATAACTTTAGTCAAAACAAATTAAAAAAGATATTTAAGATAATTTACCCAATCTAAGGAAGCCAAGAATACCTACAAAGGCAATTTTTACTTGAGTATAAACTTCTGTATAAAATATTTTACCCAAGCTGGTTTAGTTTTATCTCTGAATATACGTTGTCTAAAAAGCTGTTGTGACTAAGTTTCAATTTTTATATTTTCCTTAAGACTATTCAAATTTAGGAACTAGCTGGTATACTTGAAATTATGTGAATTTTTGTTAGAAAATTAGTTTTAAAGCAGGTCATGGCTGCCATTTGAAATAATTGTTCTAGTACCCAAATATAATTGACTCAAACATAATTTGGCAAGTGAGGAAAATTAAAATTCATTCACGCGATTTCTGCAAAATGAACTTAAAACACCTCTCGGCCGTTGAAGTTAATTTGCAAATTTTGTAAAACTTGGCCGTTTCTGGGTAGCAAGCATCTGCAAGGTTCCCAGGCTCCCGTTGAAAACATGGGCCATACAGTTTCATTCATAATTTCCGTGATTAAAACTTAAACGTAACAATCTGTAAATGCAATTATCCGATAAGTTGGCCCCAAAAGTCAGCCCCCCCACCTGCTTTAACCCATCTGTAGGACTTGAAGGCGCACGTATCGTGCAAGAAGTTACAGGAACGGTCCTTGGAAAATCGGAGGAAATTGCTCTTGGGCTCCCCCACCCCCATCCCTTCAAGGTTAATTAAACGCCATTTAATTACATGACCATTAACTTAATTAAATCAAAATTGCCATCCTACGTAAAACGAGACTTGGCTCAGCCGGAGCCGCATACTGTGGAACTCGGTGATAAGGGTGCTAAGCGCGCACGGCAAGAGGTCAGGGTGGGTTTTTCACAAAAAGTTTCTCAACCAGGAGCCGTGGGTTGAAAAGTGCTACACCCTTTCTCACACTTAGCGAAATTAATCCAACCCCCACAGTCCCATGGATGCTGTGGATTTTGGACCTGATTGCCCAATTTTGATTTAATAGACGCCACTTGCTGAATAGCAATAACTCGTCGACTAGAGTGGCGGCGATAATACCCAAAAACTGCGACACCTTCGAGATTTATCGCTGAATGTTTGCACTGCGTAAAATCATTGAGATTTATCTTTAGTTATTTATAATTTTATTCGCCTATTGATGTTAGCAAAATTAAGAATGTTTTATTTGATCATATTAATTATAAATAAATCGAGTAGGTGAAGTTTTCCAGATAGAATTGTTAGAAATGCAATGTAATTTTAGTTCGTATCTTTATTAAAAAATCAGTTCAAAGTAAAGTATATCAATTTATATCCTTTTTACCTTATTTTTGAAACCGACTAAAATCGCTTTTTTTCTACGATTTTTACTACGTCACTTAACCTAAACCTTCCTAAAACAGGTCAAGTGCGTGTCAGACGCGTGCACTGAAAGTTCCGTACTAAGTTTTAATTTAAGTTGATAATCGATAATGTAAAATTTCAAGTCTTTATCTAAAAAGAGAAATTTCAAATGTGTTCGTAAAACTTTTTTCTGATTTTATAAAAAAACTATTATATTTTTAGTAATTCTTTTGTGAAACTATGAATAATAAGTAAAATAACTTAATAGCTAACGTAAAGCCAGTTTTGTGGTAGACTTGGCAACAAAATATGTCTAAAACAGCATATGTATTTGTTAGGGTGTTAAACATTTATTTTATGAAATAATCTTTATAGAACTCTTTTCTGGTACGAAACCCTAAAAATCAATAGATAAAAAAATGAATTTCGTAAATATTAAACTATCGAATACATATAAAATCTATATGTCCCTAAAATTTTTGCTGATCTTATATTCTCCTTTTTAAAATAAATTTTATTCGTGAAAAAATTGAAAAGTCAGCGAAATTTGGTGAAAAACGATATCAGCTCAATTAACCTACTTTTGGTTTACCAACGAAAAAAAAAAATAAATAAATAAATACCGCGTTAACGCGTTGAGCTGTCCTCAGGGCCTTCGGATACGTGCGATGTGGTGCGATTCGGTGCGGTGGTGCGGCGGTTTCAATTTCACCCCATCATAACCGATCTGAAGTGAAAAGCCGATCAAACCAGCCGTAATAAATACAAATAAAAATCAGGTAAATTTAAAATCAGAAAAAAATTGCTACAATACGCCTCAGTGCCGCGCATATTTATTCAGCCAGAAATTATTTTTTGGGTTTTGCCGGAGGGGGACCGACCGGGGGCCGCGAGCCGGTGTCACGCCAACATCCGTTTACTAATCAGTGAACCAAAAGATTTTAATAAAGCGCTCAAACAACAGCCGAACGGCGGGTTTAAGCCGGCCACTCGACCAATTAAAATAGCAACCAGGCCCGGGCCCGGGCCGCCACTGCGCCACCTCGACTGCTTTTAGGTTAGATTATCCCCCGCGGATGCAGCCCCATAAATCGAAGCCCTGATCAATATGCGAAATTGATACCTGGAAGGCTTTCAGGGATATATTTGTCGCCGGGCAATTTTTTTTCCCGGCGTGCGTATGTCTGCGTTATATTTTTTAAATTTTTTATTCCGCTCAGCTTAAATCGAGTGAAAATGAAGCACAACGCCGAGATTCTGCTGGTTCAAGCAGATATTGGAAAATTTTTCAATATTTGGTCTCCTCTGTGCAGCCATTTGTTTTCAGTTTTTTAACTGAGATTACCCAGCTCAGTTTTGGGAACTGATGAGTATTCAGCTAGATACCAAATATTGATATTTGATCCGAAGAAGGTAATTGGAGCTTGCTTACTACATATGAGCACGATATTTGCTTGTTCATTTGAAGTTCATCCTACGGCTTATCGGATGTTCGATATCTGATTTGAAATTGATACATAACATCCCTGTGAAAGTTGGGAAGTTCTAAGAGCTTAAATTATTTAACATTGTTTTTAAGAACCAAACAAAAAAAAAATATACATCTTATTTGATTGTAGACACAAGTACACTTGATAAAAAGCCTATATAAATTAATAATCAGTATGGGTATGGGTATAAAATTATTGAAATTTTTTTACAATTATTCTTTGAATTTTTCATTAAACTGCTGCCTTTGGCTATTAAATAAAAATGACAAAAAAATTAAATATAGGGCTTTCAAAGTAAAATAGTGATTGAAAATTATAAGAATAAATTTGCGTATTTTCAAAGCACTTTTTAATTAAAACCCTTGTCTTTTGTCGTGGGATAATTTTTTTTTTGTATTTGGTTGTATTAGGTAAATAACTGATTGATATACTTAAATAAAGCAATATTATAAATATGCACTCTATCTGTGTGCTAGAATTATTTTAAAAAAAAGTACATTTTCACAGTTCAAAACATACATATACATATTTCGTACTCTGGATGGCATTCCAATTAACGACTACAAAAAAGGCTAAAATTCTCGACAAATAGACCAAGAAAATACGCCTCAGGGAGCTCTCCCTCGGTCTGTTCTATTCCAAAATGAACTACATATTTTCTTGAAATTTCTCATTTTCCACTTTACAGCTTTTCCGCGATAAAATCAGAAATCGGCTCCCGTGAACACATTGGCCCAGTCACGGTTGTATTTATTTTTTTATATTTTTCTTTTTATTTTCGCCCTTGGTCCCACTTCTGCCACCAGTCGAGAGTACGTCACTCCCTCAAATGAATTTATTTATTCGACCAAAAATCTACAGAAGTACCGAGCACTTATTACACAGAAATTGACTCCCTGCGGGCAGAACACCCGCCCGGGCGCGCTCCCTTCATACAGAAGATATAGCCACCAAAAATCATGAACAGTGGCAACGGGAGCAGAATCAGGACCAGAATCCACTAGTCCGGGATCCCCGCTAAGACCCCTAAATCAGGGAAACTTGGCGCTGTTATCATGTCGCCATCTAAGTCACCTCATCTAGGCTATTGTGCTCGTAATTTATGATAAATATTCAGCATTCTGTTGCGACGATTTATTTGAATAATTTATGGAGCTTCACTCATTGTTTGATAACTCAATTTATATTTCGGCGGGAAGCTGCGACTGGATCTGGTCCATAGGACGTATGCCGACGCGCTCGCCATGTATACTTCATTCAGTGGCATAGCGCTCTGCGTCGCCCGTCGCGCCAGGGAAAAGTACACCGCGGGGGAATAGACCCTTCGGGCTGGGATTTATCTGATACGCAATCCGTTTTCCACCGTGTTTTTGGTACTCGTATAAATCACAATAATTCTGTGGTTGTCCTGATGCTAGTTAAATACACTCAAGGAAAATAATTTGCAACGATAACGACGGATTCCAGGTACAAAGGGATGATTTAAATTATTTTTGTCCACAAATAACAAAAACTACTTCTAAAACTTACGAAAAATACTTTAAACATTTTCTTTATAAAGTATCAATCCATCAATGAGACTGAAATTGTAATATGAATGAAGTCATTTTATTCATAAACTATTAGGATTATAGTGTTGAAATTTGGTACACATACAGATAATTATATTGTATTTTTTATAATTTTCGATAACGTTTGTGTCGCTCAAGATATCACCCTAAACCCGGAAAAAATTACTTTGCTTTTAGAAATACAAATAACACCAAGTTACTAGAGTTAAATAGTTTACGAGATGTAGCCGACAAATTATGCTTATTTGGACTCAAACAACTGTTCAAGAAAAATCATGCTAAGACTTCGGCCTACGATAATTTTGTTATTTTAATAACATCGCTGGTTACAAACGGGTGTGGTATTTTTTTATAGACTCAATTTTAATCCTGAGTTCAATTTAAGATCCTCTTTAAATCGATTTTATCGCTAAGAGTAACAGCTACGGAGCCCTACACTTAGCATGACCTAACATGCTGCTCATAACCTCTTTTGATATTTCCAGTCCTGCTACTTAGGTTTTATTAATACCAAAATTTCATTGATTTCACATGATAGTAACAATGTTTATGTATGTTGTTTCCAGAATTTTTAACTTGGACAGCTGAAATTTGGTATGCAAACCGGGTTTAGTGAACAAATAATGGAGAAAGTTCAAAATCTTAAGGAAAGTTATAAGGCTTGGTTGTTTCGTGGCACTTTGGCATATGCACATATATATGTTAGTCGTAATATATTTATAAAGTTCCCCGAAGATTTAATTTCAAATTTCAATGTTTCAAATCTGTAGCTACCTTGCCTATACTTTTTTTTATTTTTATTACAAATAACCAATTGCAGCTTATTTAAAATTGAAGTATTAAGACTGATTTTCTAATTTTTTATCGTATTTATAAAATACAAAACTATACCATAAAAAATTCCTCTGTTTTATTTTTGAAAATAATCATTTCTGATTGTTGTTTTTTTTAGATATTTTCAACTAGACTGACCATTTTGTGCGACTTGTCTTTTTTCAGCAATTTTTCAATCTGAAGATGATGCTGCATGATAAAAGAATATTAAAAGCAGAGGCTGTCTTCTAGCTTGTTTTGAAGAATTTTATGACATCAAAAGGACATTAATATAAAAATTGGCGAAGTTCTTTCATGAACATTTCTACCAAAAAATCATAAACCTTGGCCCTTGTTATGATGCGTGCTCTGGTTAAAAAGATAAAAAAATAATATCCTTGTGGATGAGATGTGCGATTCATAGCCGTCTTTTGAACGGTCGAAGAAAGAGTTAAGTAGGACCAAGCAGGGAACCAAAAAGGAAACCTCTAAATCATCTTATATACATATTATATAGTTTTTTTTTCTCGATGATTCACTGCTTATTTGTGGGATCTTCTCCCGTCGAGCGGAAGTGGAGCCTGTGGGACGTGCATGTTACAAAGAAAAACAAATAAGCGTTCCTCTTTTCGGAGGGCCAGAGGAAGTAAAGCACTTTCGGCAGAATTATCAATTACACTTTTGTGCAAAGTTGCCAATCATGAAGATTGATACGGCTTGCTTTGCTCCTTCGGGAGAAGCAATTTCTATTAAAACTCCAGAGACGGAATGTCTGGCCTGGTTGGGCCCATGGAGCACACATCGGGGGAGAAGGCCCCAATCCCTTAAACACCCCCGCATAATAACCACTGTGAAGTTTCGTAATGCACTTTCCGGGACGGGTCCAGGATAGTTTATCACGGGGCAGGGCCGGGAAAACAAAGTTTACTCATTATTTCGGGATGCCTCGGTGCTGGCCTGGATGGTGGGTTTTGGTACCCGGAAGGATGCTGCGTCCGGAATGAGGTGCTGGCTTCGGTGCAGCCTCACTTCGACGGGCTAAAACGACGGAACTAATGATGATTGTGTTCAAACCAAAATTGCTTTTCTCAATACTCCTTAGTTTTCGGGAAACCTTCCTAGATCCAGGCAAAATGTGTAAAGCACAGACACTACTCCAAAAACCTTTGTCCCGCAGCCGAAACGAGCTCGCATCAATTGAGGGGTATTGACTTGGTAAATTTATTTATTCAGGAATTAGGAATGCACGCACGTCTACCATCATTCCGGGGATGTCGAGCAAATATTCTCGCACAACAGCACGGGTCTGCTTTGTCCCCATGGAGCACATTAAGTGCCGTATCTAGATATCTAACTATGTCCAGATTCCTCGAACCCATTCTCTAGAAGTGTACACTTCCCCTGGAGGGTACTGCAAATAACTTAGTCACCCAGGTACAGTGAAAAGAATCCTAGAAGTGATCGTCCCTCCGTCGAAAGGGTTCTCATCACTTCCTAAATCAGTAAATACCACTGAGCCCTTAATTTTTCGTGTTGTGCTCTATCAACCGTGAAAGGTTCCTATCGAAATAACTTTACAATTAGGAAACCTTTCTACATTCCGACAAACAGTTGAAAGGTGCATGGATAAATTGGTACCAGAAAATCTATAGCGACTAGTAAGAAAGTTTGTAAATTGTAATACGCGACTTCGCAAAATCATCAAAGGAAGTATATTTAAAAAATATGTTTATTTAGTTATTACATTTAGTAAAATTAATTCTAACCAAACCGACTTCTTTAACATTATAAATAAGAGTTAAAATTCAATTATTCTTTTAAACTTTAATTCAGCATTTTGATCTCTTATGAAACTATGTTATTTTTTAAGAATTTATAGTAGGTAAAATATGCTTTTTTACAATTTGTTATCTCGCAATTGTATCTATATGATTTATTTTTTATTTCAAATATTCTGTACAATTTTCAAGCTGGATGCAATGAATAGTTGTAAAGATATCCTCTATCAACCGTAGGACGTTCTTACTATTGGCGGCAAATAGTAAAATTTTAAATGCGTTTTTCCCAAAACAATATTTTAAAAGACAAAGACCACTACTTATATTTTAAAAAATACTCGACTTATCTAAATGAAATTTATACAAAATATTCTAGTTTAGCTTTAAAATTATCATGAAATTTACTTTAAATATATTGTAACTACCTTTTATAATATTTAAAATAAAAAACATAATATAATAGTTGAAACAAAACAAAAATTGATAAATAAGAAATGTCTATTATTTCACGCCTTGGATTATCCCTAACCCCTTGATAAAACAATTTATGTAGCTTTTAGATTGTTGATGTTTAATTTGATTTGAAGATAGTTTAATACAATGGCTCCGGATGAAATGTTTGATCCTTTTAAAAGTATGCAAACTCAGCAGAGATTGATGAAAAATAAAATGTTGACCTAACCATAAATTAAATTTTTCTACTTCTAGCGTAAAGAATCATTCGAATATGAGCCCTAATTTATACTCTACAATTTTTACACCTTAAACATCGTGAATCTTGAAAACCCAATACCAAAATATAAAATTAGGATAAATAATCAAATCCTTTTGTATTACAATTTATATCTGAAAAAGCTGACTGAGTAGGATAATTGTGAGTTGAATCATACATTGTGAAATATAACGCATTAAGACATTTAATGAAATCATTTGAAGATATATGAGAGTTCAGTTTTAATTTTAATTTAAGATTTAAAGATTTTGAAAAGCAAGACAATGCTACCGATCAAGAGACTGAATAAAGAGGACGAGCAGCTGTCTTTTGTAACAAGGAACATTTATTACTCCCCGAGCTGTTTCGTAAGACAAATCTCCCAAGAGGCGAGGGATGTCCTCAAAAAATTATTTTATACCTCTAAAAAATGATAATAATAAGAATAATTCCCCAGTGATGTTAGTTCACCTCGGCGCCACTTATATGCTGTTCCAAGGCATTGCTTCATGGGTATTTTAATGCCACCCGAAAGTCCCATAAAGCGCTCTAAATGCTGAAGTTTTCGTGTCTCGAATGTAAAAACTTCCACGGGAGCCGGGTATTTTGCATAATCTACTCGAGCTCCTTTCTAGGTTGCATTGAGATGCTGCTTTAATGATATTAAGAAGATGTTCTCCCACAAACATTTTAAATTATCCTGCCGGGAAAATGGTGTAGAGGGAGTCGAGCGTCCTGAAGATGGACGAACGCCAGAGGGATCGTCTGCTGTTTTCCGGGGACTGGTTACTGCGTGATGTGTGACACATGAAAATCACTTCTTTTCCGGCTGTTGGGCTCCTCCGCACTAGAAACATGGGGCCAAATATGTCGCGACAGTGGCGTCGACGGCGGGGGCGGGAGATAAAATTTAAATTTCAATTGTGAGAAGAAAGCCAGCGACTTAAGTACTCTGCAAATTTGAATTCGCTTGTGAAGTTAAATATTCAGAGGGGAGACCACGGCCCCAAAAAATAGCATACAAGAAGACCCCCACTGTCAGCAGCTCAATCCCCGTCGCCTCCTCGAGGTGTGAGGTTACTGATCTGTGGGTCCTCGAACCCTCTCAGGTGGTTTTGCGACGTGTGACAACACACGTGAACCAACCCACGGCACCAAGTCAAAAAGTTTCTTTTAACTTTGTCATTACTCCCGCACACGGGCAGAGGAGCCCCAGCTGCCGGTTAGGACCAATCCCACCGGGCGGCGGGGAGATGTACATCATGCAGATCAAGACCTCTATTGGGAAAATAAACTTTTCCTCTTTTGAGCTGAGGGAAAAAAACTCTTTTTGTTCCATTTGAAGGGGGGCTAAAAACACTCCAGGTCCTCCGTCACCCTCCTTGGGGAGCACCACGAGAGACCACAGACGGGGGCTACGGTATCAAAGTGAATAAGTAAACTCCTGGATGTCCTTCTGCTCCACCCCCAACTGAGTCTTGGAGTCAGTGGAGTTGTGTGGCAAAATACTTTTGCGGTTTTAAGGATGCAAATCGCCATTTCAGGGAAATGGGGAAACTCTTGAAAATATAATGCTTGAAAGAATATGCTCGGGAAATGCTGTCGTGCCCTGGACCCATCAATATCATGATTGGGAAACTGTGTGCGAGCATCCGCAGTCGCACCCACCAGCTGATTCGGTGCAATTCTTCGTTGCTTTTCATCTTAAGAATTCCAGACGATGCCACCGCCATCCAGTCGGATACTTCGAGATTTTCACCAATCCAAAGTATTTTCGGTTGTACCCAAGTTCTGGGCAAACACTAAAATTTTCTTCTTCGTTGACGATGAACTCCAGTGCTCCGCCTCTTATAGATACTCTTTAGATATTTTATATTTTGATCAAAATCAATATTTAGATGTCCCTTTTGGTCTTTGCTATAGTTTGTCGTAATAATTATAGACACAGAAGAATATTTTGATCAAATAGGTTCGAAATAACACTTATAAAATATAACCTTGGAGTCACTTTATTATTTCTTGATTCATTTAATTTCATGGCTAAAGCTGTGACTCTAAATATTCTCTCTTAATACGTTGAGGGGCAGAAGCCACTATAATAGTACCCTATTTTTTCAGACCTTTTTTAATGGGATCCTAGTAGCTTATAGAAAACATTCCTGAGATCAATCACTACAATATCAGTTATTATAATTAGTTACAAATATATAATTAATGATAATAAAACTGACTTTGATTTATTAGATTTAATTCGGCTATGGAGTCATTTTTTCGGAGACGGAGACGCGAATGACAATTTTGAAAACCCCAGAAAGTCAATAATTCTGGCTGCAATCATGTATGTATATAGGGATTTTTCGGGTATGTGATCACGAATTCAGTCTCAGATTTTGGAAATCCAAAATGGCAAATCCAATAAGTTAGTAAAAAATTCCTGCTGGAAATATTAAGTTTGTAGTCGTTTCGGATACCACCATATTGGGTCCGCCATTTTAATTTCGAAAATTTGATACCGAATTCGTAATTAACGGCTTCAAAAATATATAAAATTATCATAATATTCCTTGTGGTCTAATTAAAAAATGTGCTCCTGAAAAAATTAACTCAACTAGAATTAGTTTCCTAGACATCCAGTCCAAAATCTAGTTTAGTTCAGTGGTTTTTTAGGAAATATAATTTAAAGGACAGGAATTTTTGCTTTCTTTAATTTATACAATTCCACTGTATTTTAAATTTTAATTATTCATATTCCTTACTATCTTATTAAGTGATCGGTTAATGATCTGTCTTCCAGAAAACTTAGTCCATCAGAATGGAATATTTTCGCAAATTTAGAATAAAATGGTGTAAATATAATATTAAGAGTAAATTGAAAATAACGATTTCTGGACTCAGTTATTATATAATTATTCAAAATAACAATACGCATCAGATTGCTACCTACCGGAAAAAATATTTAACAAGGTTTTATACGGAATAAAATTTACATCGTTCGCTGCTCTGTCGAAAGGGATGTCATCAGTGAATCCCGTCGAAACCTTTAATTTGTCGTGCCTTGTCAACCGTGTCAGGTATCGGGAATATCTTTTCAATCAGACACCCAGACCCATTCCATGACGTTGTTCCAGAGGGTAAGAGTTGGGAGACGAGATAACAATTTGCCCTGCAACTCAGCAATTTATTTTAAAAGGATTTCCGAGACATTTGATCTTAATAACGACAGAGCAGAGCTATACAGAAAAACCATTTTGACCCATTCCAACGTCTACCATTCGAAAGATTAAATTTTCTCACCTGGCACAACATCGCCGCCGACGCCGCAACGTCGCCGAACGACGCGATGCGATACCCTGCGGGGCATTCGGGGACGAAAGAATAAAATTTGTCTGAAACATAGAGCAGCTCAGCGTCGGGCGGGGGCGGAGTCCCAAGGAGTTCTAGGGTAAAAGATATCCGCCCGGTTGCGGTGCGAAACGTGACTGTATTGCAGTTTTCTGGTCTACTTCGGAGATAATTACAATACTTCTGGGACAAACTTTGCTAGTTAGAAGCGGTAATTACATTAGTGATAAAGCCACCCTGGGATGTGTTGTTACATCTAATTACGGGGTGGATTGCGGAATAAAAATCTCAAGACATCTCGAAAGTTTTACTCTTTCTTTTAATTATCTTGATGGGTTTCACCGGGTCTGGGTGGTCTGTTGGGGCTTTTGGTCTAAAGGCTAGGCTGCAGCGACCACAAGGTGGCTACGATAGGACCACAGCTACCAGAGTTTTCCTTAAGCGAAGAGGTTAGTTAATAAGAAACTCAGAGAAATTCATTATTAAAATTCAAAACACACACCCCCTTCCCGGCTCGTTTCAGTTTTCACCAGGGACGAAGTATCTGGGAAAAGTTTTATCCTTAACAATTCCCAATCCGGCCGAGACGAGGCTGGGATTTGGGAAGGGTCTCGTCCGGGAACTGAAGAATGCCTTCACCTGCCTAATGATGAAATATAAAACCCTGAGGCGGAGATTTTCACTGGTACCCTGTTAGAGTGCGCGGGGAGTAATTTATGGTATATATTTTTTATATGTATATATATATATAAGAAAAACTCATGCATTGTCCCGAATAATACCAGGCGACACGTCTCCCCGGGTTCTGTTTGTTTATTATATGATAGAAGATAACGAAGGCTTCGTAGAATTCTGGAATAAGGCTGCGGGAAGGCTTCTTTTCCTCGGCAACGAAGCGATGAGAAAGCTTTGAAAGGAAATCCGCTTTAACGGCTTTATTTTAGGCGATAAATCTTGTAATGGAGTGATAAACGCGCTTCTTTCCTATTTTTCCTTAAAGGAGCAGCACGGCGACAATAAAAAGGGAGAGACGCGCAAACAAATTCAAAAGAGGCTTTCCTGAGGAGCTCCGCAATTTATTTTAATGCATTGTGCCTTGACTGTCTCCTGCCGGTGCACCCTGTCTCGCCTTAGATAAAATATCCTCCATTGTGTTCCGCACGAGTCTGAGACCAATCGGAGTTTAAAACTCCAACCCTTAGCTGGAGAACCGGCCGCCCCCGCAATTCTCGACACCCTGTAAAAGAGCTGCTTTATGGCCACCGAGAGTTTGAGGAGTTGTAAAGTACTTCGTCATGGGTCTCATACTGAATTTACTTTAGGTGTCTTTGAATGGGTCTAATCGCTAGATAGTCGCTAGAAGCATTGAGGCAGGTCATTGCCCTTTTTGCACCCTTAAAAGTTTATTCTCGTTACCAGAAGCACCCTGTAAAATATTGTCTATGGTCGTTTAGGAAAATGTTTAATACAATTTTATGAAATTTTATTATGAAAAAAATTTCTCAAATAAAGTGATTTGATATACACCTCCGTATATCTAAGATATTAAATAATTTTCAAAAAACATTAATTTTCTTTCAGGCGTTTGCATTTCTCGCACTTTAATTATTTCCTTAATTTAAACAAGCAAATTTCACAATGGGAATCTGCAAAAGAAATATTTTCTTGAAACTAAAGAATACAGAAATATTTCGATACACTTTTAATTTGGGAGATTATTTTTATAATATTTTGAATGTAGGTCGGTCGGGTCGCTAATAAAAAGTCTGAAGTCAGATTTTCAAAACTCATATTAAAAGACTCAACAAACCGAATTTTAAAGTTTATATATTCTTTTATGTTCTAAGTGACAATTTTGCAATTCTAGGGAAACAAATTTATTATATACAAATCTATTTACAAAATTTAGTTTTAAGAAATAGACAGAGGCTTTGATTATTTCTATAGATTGACTATAGACTAAGCCGAAATCTTTCCAACAGCGACAGTATTCCAATATTTCACTTTATTATGCGAAAAGTTATATAATTTCTGACAAGTATTATTTTCTCGTCGACATAAGCTGTGGTTTTCACCATTTTGAAAATGTTAAAAAATCGAAGATGGAGCACTGCAGGGTGAGTTGTGGCCATCCCCTCACCTTGTCTCAAAGGAGCCAGGAGTGGGCCTACACTAGAGCCCCAAAAAACCGTCTTTGAATAGTAAAAAGCCGGCAATCCCTCCTGTCGACAGGATATTTCAAGTTTGCTCTAATTCCTTCCTTTTGACTTGTGTGCAGAAATTCTAGCTATCTTCAGCTTCTGCAAGGGAGTACAACCGCACACAGCGCCGTGACGGAGCCCCTCCCCATTCGTCCCGTCGGGCGGACCGTCTTTGTTTTCCTATCTCCTCCTGGCTCCTGCGCTAAGTCTCCGGGAACAATTTATCATTTCCCATTCAAAAATTTCATGCGGAAAAGTAGATATGCCAGCCAACTGGTTATTTATGGTTAAAAAATATTTTGCTATTGTTGGGCGTTCCTGTGGCGGCCGGGGCGACGACAACGGCGGGCTCCTCGGCACGAGCCACCTCCAGGAGCAGGTATCAGCGCAAATGAATAGCTATTATTGCAGGTCACCGGGAGACGGGTACCGCCTCCATCCCGGTCCAGCCCCCGGGGCCACTGCATCCAAGCATCCAGAAATCGCGGATTATTTCCGATATTTATGAATATTTGGTGATATATTGGACGGAAGGAAGAAGTGTGCATTTAATTCGACACGCTCCCGATCCAGGATAGCGCCCAGATTTTATTTATTTGCTCTGTCGCCGTCCGCAAGATTTTATATTCATTTAAATGAAATTTTTATTTTTTTACTCGCCATTCATACCAACCGATGCGGAGAGGGCATTTATCCGGATAGAGTAATATTCCGCGGAATTAATTGATACTTAAAATGCCTATGCCCATTCTGACAGGGTTATTTATTGGCCCTATTCATTTTAAATTTGCGCGGCTTTCATTCCGGCTATATTTTTTCCCGGTCAGTCTTCTGCACTCAGTAGGTTAATAGAATTGCGGGTGGATTGAAAGTGGTTAATGGATTTTTTGCGTTTTTTTGCCCAATTATGCTGACCGAAGTTAAAAATTGTTGTCCCCCATTTTTAAAAACAAAATTTTACAGAAAAAGTGGGAAATGATATTGTCATCAAATAAATAGTAAAATGAAATCTTTTGCCTTTTTGATAACTTGACATATTAATCATTGAAACTCATGAATTTTTGATAACTTCAAAAGTCAATTTCAATTTAACATTTCAACAGAACAAATAAAAAAAAAACTGAGTAAAGAACACCATCGATCGAAATTATACGTCAATTATAATTATTCGTTGTGTTGTGTGAGACTGCAATAATTAAATGGACAGTAAAATTCTTCAAGAATACATATATGTATGTCCTGAGAAATAATTATTTGTTATTTTATTGCACCACTACTACAAGCATAATGAATGAAAATATCGAACTGATGTGATGAAAGTATAAAATGTAACATCAACTTATTTAAAACATTAAAGTTTAAAGCAATATTTTTCCGTTCAACACAATATTGAAATTACTGAAAATTGAAAATTTTTTTTTCTTTTATTTTTTACCTTGAATGCCAGTTCTCTTCTTTAGAGTGTGCATTTTTAAATATTACCCAAATTTGTTTTTGCACAGAAATATTGCTGAATATGTTTTTAATTGTTGAAATTTCCTTGTTTATCATTTCTGGATTAGTGAATAAAGAATTCGATATAAAACCTAATTTTCTTCTTCTTTCTAATTGTTAGTCAGGCGTTATATTTTCCGACTTTTTGAAACTTTGAAGTCCAGTAGTTTTAAAGATAAGGACAAGCCCTTTTAAATGATACCCCACATGATATATTGTAGGTATAATATTAACACGATCGCCGCCCAATTTTATTTAGCCATGTATTAAGCATGGCAGTTTAAGTGTTAAAAAGAAAAACAATTTTGAGTAATACAGCTTGCCTCTTTTAGTTATTTCATGAATATTTCAAAGTGTTAACTATTGCAAATAAGATGTATTAGTTATTAATATGTCTAATCGCATGGTTTCTGAGAAAGAAAATCAACCCTTTTGACCCCTTGAAGCCTTTTCCCTATCCTTAATCTAAGATCATAATAAATTTAAGATTGATGTCCTGACTGACTATTTGGGACATGACATGAAAAATTGTTGTCACTCGTCTCCTTAAGTTGTTTTAGTTAAGAATATCCCTAAAAATACATAGCTGATTTTTAACGATTGTAGATTTTCCATGATTTTGGATATTCCATTTTACGGGAACGACATTGTCACACAAATCATAAAAAGGAAATATTTGTCTAAGCGATTTCCCTTTCGAAACATTTTCTCGTTATTTTGATAAAAGACGAAAGCCTACCCACAGATAAAGCGAAGAAGGCCATAAATTGTAAAGCCTTCTAAATGCCCTCCAAAGTGTTAATAAATATTTACGTTCCCCTTTATTTTTCGTTTGTAAATGTAAAAAGGGTTAAAAAATCAAAACTTCTTAAGACCCCTTTGCGCGCCCCAAATATCCTCAGCTATACCGACTTAAGAAACTTTTCCTCCTTGGCTCAGCGGTTTTTTGTGATTATTTCCATCACAGAGAAAAAATATATATATAATATATATAAAGAAAAGAGGTGAAAACCCCGGTCGACGACTGTCCTAATGCCTATATTTGTCGGGAAAGGCCGCTCAAATGAGGCCAACTGAAAGAGGCTGAACAGAGTTGGGAAGAAACCAACAAGAACTTTTATGTAAATCTCTAAATTATCCGTGGCAAACGGCTTAGGGCCACCAGGCCTGGATTCTCTGGACGTCCGGGAAGAGGATCCAGGCGCACCCTCAAGGTAAATTCATGTTCATTAATTGAGCCCGGCATTTTTGGCTACAAAATGGCCTTCCATTACGCCCGTTGGAAACGAATGGCGATCAATAAATTTTATTAGGGTGAATCCAATACATTTTTTCTTGTTAGGAGAGATTCCCTGTGGCGGACGAGGGACAGGCGGTTTCTTGTCAAATTACATCAATTACACAAGAGACGCTGGAATTTTCACCCGAAACTCCTCGGAGGCTGTGCATCGACGTCCAACTCTGATCCTGATCCGATGGACAGAGGAGCTCCCAATTTCCACCCTCTCGCATCCCTCACACCTGGGCTGCGTCCAGGCTGGCGTCTGATAAATTGCGTTCCCTATTGAGGAAATCAATCGGACCCCGTGCTCCCCGGGAACACCAGGAGCAGAAGCAGGAGCATTCCCTGAACACTCCCGCCAGCTAGGGCACTCGAGAAAATGTGATGAAATTAATTTCAGCGAATTCCTTTTGTTCCACCAAGATACCACTCTCGGGCCGTGCGATTGCTTTAAGGTAACGAAATAATTTATATCCCTTTCCGGGCGATGGATTGATGTAAATCGATGGGAATTTGTCCGGGAGCGGGCAATCGAAACAATCGAGAGTTGTCGGTGTGCGGCTGCTGCGCTAAATTATCGCTTGTATCCAATCCACAGTCAACGGCCCCATTCAGAGGAAAAATTAATTCGCAAAATACGTTTTAGGGACAAAAAGGTAACTTAACATTTTTTTTTCCTTATTATTTAAGTTATCTACAATAATATTGTTTTACTGTCCCACTATATTATAACAATTAAAAATACCAAAATTAATACGTATCTAAGTAATTCAAATCTACAGTCCTTCACATGCGATTTCTTTTTCTTTTCATTATATTGTTATATGAATCTTTCTGAATAACTTCTGGAAAGAAATTTACAAAAATCTTGAAAATTGTAAAAGTTATACAGGTTTATAGACAAGCTTTGGCTTCCCAAACTATAGAGCATTGATTACTGAAACTTTAAACGCGGATTTCTTGAAATCACATTTTTAGAATTTGTGTAAGCTATAACTTGTAAACGAAATAAGATATCTACTTACTTTTGGTTTTATTTTAAAATAGACTATGTAGATACATTGGAGGTTATACCTAAAAAAAGCATAATTTGTTCATTTAAAATATTTCTTAAAGCTATTGTAAAAGCATTTAAAAACGTAAGCCTTTTTTTTGGGTAGCTAGATAAGAATACCCCTTAATATTTGCAAATTTATCCCTTCGTTTAATTCAATTTTTGAAGCATCCTAGTTTTCGATTGTAATTAATAATAACATTTGGTATCGATCTCGTTTGGGTATCATACCGACTGCTTTTACAAGTTATATCAATAAGTCAATGTTCATAAATTATTCGCATAACAGACTATGAACATAAAGCTTTTAAATAGCTTTAAAATTTCGATATTCCATTACCTACATGTATTAAAAAAATTATTGCCACCACTATTACGTTCTTCTTTTATATTTCAATATTCATTAAAAATTACCACATTATCGTCCATTAGTATACAAAAATTACAATAATTAATTATTTTTATCACTCCACTAAGAAATTAAAGTTAGATATCTATTATATATCTAGAAATTTCACATAATAGCGAAAAAACTCTCAAATTTAGTGATAATTGTAAAACCAGATGGTATACGTATTATATCAATAGTAAACGTATTTTATATAGTTCCATAAAAGTTCTTATTTTCTGGCAACAAAGTCGTTAGACTTTTTCGATGAAGTCATTAAAAAACTCGTAAAACTTTTAAGAGTGCAATTTTAAATAAGGATTTTTTGAAGTGGATGGTAATTAAAATTACTCAAATAAAAGATTTAACTCTAAAATTGAAGTATAACGATTCATTTACGTTCAGTTTTTATTTATAACCTTTGAATTAATAATATATTTAGAGTTTGATGAAATTTTAAACCTATAGTTTATGATAAATTTTCTATTTGGAGGTTGTTCAATATTTCTCAATTTGTGTAGGTATATCTATATCAATATTAAATTTTTTATAGTACATATAAAGCTTCTTACTACCGTATGGGAAAGTTATTCCGAACTGTGATGGCCCATTTACCAATTTCAATTTCATGAAAACTACTAAAAATCAAGTGAAAAATGGGTCAGAAAATGAAAATTCTGAGAAAGTTTGCGACCTAGTTTTGTGCGCACAATTAAAAACATTGTCGAAGGTAACTGGGGAACGCGCTACAATTACAAGCTCCTTGCAAAACAACTAGGAGCAGCTGAAGTGTCTTTAAGTGCGCAACTTGGAGCGCCTGAAATATTCATCTCCAGCCCCAATTTCTTCTTAATATTTTCTCTGCGAATATTTCACTTCCGCCACACTCAAAGGAGTAGCTGGAAAACGCTCCAAGGATCCTTTTGGAATATGAAAAACAACAGTTTGCGGGGGCCAGAAGCCGTGACGGGTTTAACCCACTGCGGGAAACGCCCGAGTGCTATAAAAGGGTAAAGTAACCTAAGGAAGATTGTAAGGGTTCTGCGGGGGGGACGCATGAACGGAGGAAATTGCAGTGCTATGACTGCCTTTTATGCACTTCCGTTGTGATAATTTTTGCCACCCTCCACTCTTCCGGACCCTAGCCCTTAGTACGTTGCTAAAACTCCAAAGTTGTGCGCTTCAAACTTGCGGGGGTGCAGCTACAAATTGTACAAGAGGATTTGATGTGAACAGAAATGTCGAAATCATTCTAGGCAAAAGCTGGAGAAACTTTCGTAGGGTACCTAGTTCTTGAAAATGCAGAATAATGGGAAAAATCGTAGTCTTGTGGGAAAAAAAGTAGCCCTTTTTTTTACTTCAAATTTGCTGGCACCAAAGTGAAAATGCTTTTACCCTATGTATGTTTTAGAAAAGTGCATTTTGGGTCACATACCAGAGGAAATTTCACTTCATGCGGTTTCCGCATGGCATTTTTTTAGTGAGTTAATTTTTTTTTGTCAGCTCCACTAAATAAGGCATATTCGGCCTGAAGGTATTTGTAACAATTTTTAGCAGCTGACAGCTTTAAAGCATGTCTACGTCCAGCTCAGGATGTGAACATTTTACAAAAGTCTCTTAGTTCATGTTGTGAAAATGGACAGTACCTAACATAAAATTGCATTACAACAGCATCCTATTTCTTTTCGTTTAACTGTCTATTCATTCACTTAATTTTCTTCTTTTTCTTGACTTAATTGAATGCACATGTCGTCATGTCGACTTGTCCTTTAAAAAGGAGGAAAAGCAAAAAAAAAAAAAGTAAGCAATTTCCCAGTCCTTTTTTCCACGCTGTAAAAGAGAATTATCTTTCTTGGTTCGGTAAGAGTTCTGTAGAAGACCTTTCCAGGCACGAACGCTATAAGATGTACTTAGTATTTATCTCGAATAGAAAGCTTGTAGAGGCCGAGATGATGATGAACGCTAGAATGCTACAACATTTTGCAAGAAGGGAAAAGAAAAAAATCTTAAAAGCGACGCACTTTCTTATTTTTCCTTTTTTACGTGCTTATTTCTTGATTTAATGCAAGCTTTTCACGCATTTTACTTTTGAGGACTTAACAACTTAACGGCTGAGATGACAATTACATTACTTATAGTTTTTTCAGACCATTTATTAATTCTGTTGAGAAATGAAAAGTATTTTTAAAGTAAGTTTTCATATTATAAATGACATAGTACGTTTCTTATTACTAATGAAATTTAAAAAGTAATATTTATGGTAGCCCTAATTGTAGACCCCACTTCTGAATTTGAATAAGTTTTAATTTTATAAATGGCGTATTGGTAAAAGTTTTAATATTATAAGAAGCGTAATAAGTTTCTTATTACTAATGAAATATAAAAGCAATATTTGTCGTATACCAACTTGTAGATCCCACTTCTTACTAAAAGCTTTTATTACAAAGGTTAATTTATTTAAAATTATGTAGCTAACAATGCAAAGGTTTTATTTTGATTTCGAACACAATACTTCCGTATTTAGTTACAATTGAAATAAAAACGAAAAATCAAATAATAAGAAAAAGTACAAATACTGAGATATTTTTGTTCATTGCCATAAATTCCCTTCAATTTCCAGTAAAACCTTTGTCAAACCCCCTGATGCTCATGAAAAGCTCAGGGAAACCGGTCGATAAAAATCTTTCGTCAGGAAAACGAAAGGCCAACTCGTGGTAGGTACACTTGCCGACATAACAAGGTGAAACAAGCTCACCTGGAAGCATTTTTACTGTTCGCCATTTTATGACTCCTTAAAGTGCTGCCACAAAATAAAAATACGTCCTATATATTTTTTTTTGTTTTTCTGTGTTTTGTGGCCTTTTGTTTTTTCCCTCCTTTTGAGCTCATTATTTGCATGAAGCGGTCTAGCAGTGGTTTTTCAAGCACCCACTGTAAGACAAGCTTCTTTCATATTGTTTATTGTTTGACTTTATTTCAATTTAACCAGGCGATTGTATTTCTTCATCCCTTTCACCAATAAACTTTATTATCCGAATTACGACCGCCAAGTATGAGCCAAGAAACTGTTGCAGAATATTCTTGAGTGTTATATCCAGTAGATTTGGATGATTCTGTATTTAATCATAAGTGATGCAGAGCAGAATCAAATAGGGCCCTTATTTCTTTTTATTATATGTATGTATATTTTATAGCTATAAATCTTTTTCTATGGCTGATTTTATACAGCTCCAACGGTCAGAGTATTAGAGCGTAAATCCAAAAGCCACAGGTTTCATTTCTGACTCCGTCCGATTTGATGGATTAAAAATTTCTATAAGTATTTCTAATGTATGTGTGTATGAATTTCGAATTTAAATTTCTAGGCGAATCTTTGGATCCTTTAATTAAACAAAAACTAATTTTTTCTCCTTCAACAACTTTAGTCTGACTACAATATAAAAACATACTAATATTCTCCCCGCGACTTCGTCCACGTGTATCTTGAAATAAATAGTAATAAAAATAGAATAGGAAATAAATTGGGGATGAATTTTTGTAGGGAAATTCGTCATTTCAAAAGATGTAGACGTGTAATTTTTGTATTTACACTACATACTAGTTTTAATTAAAGTACAATACATACCTATGTTTCAGGGTTATAGGAATCAACCCTTAATCATACAAACTTTCATGCCTAATTAAGCTTTAATTTACATTTAACAATAAATAATAAAAATGTTGATTTAATTAACGCAATAGCACAGAAATTATGTTCATAAGTCATATTGTGTAAATATGTAATAACTAGCATAGTTATGAACCATTGTCTCGATAAAAAATATATATGTATATTTTGGGACTATGACCTTAATCGGTTAAGTCGTTCAAATGTTACACGATCACAAACAAACGCATCAACGATTATATATGTATAAAGATAATACAGTACAAAATTCTTAATGTATGTCTTATAAAATATTTCAGTTAATTTCGATTTGCTTTCAAAATTAAATTTTCAAGTACATTATTATGTACATCCCTCAACTCTATAACAATTTTATATTTTGTAGAGGATAAGTTTGCTCTTTATTATTTGTTTTAAGTGAGGTACGTTTTAGAGAAATATTTTGGAAATTTGGGTTCCATGAATTTTCCCAAAATGAGTATTCAATTACAATATTTTATGATATGCCTTTGTCATCATTTGGTAAAACATGTAAAGTTTTAAAGAGGAAACTATTGCCGAAGTTGAATACCATGTCATGAAGCAAAACTGTTTGAAAGTTAATTTAAACATACTTTGAAGTTATGTTCAAACTATGATCCTATCTCATCTCATGTTTCAGATTTATATCTTTTTTACATTTGCAAATTAAATCAACTTCTGTGTGGAAAAGTTATCGGCACACAGAGTCGACCTCATGCCACAAACGAAATATTGTATCATGGATATAAATGAAAACCGCGACTTTTGATTCAGAGGCTGTCCAGTAGAAGTAATGTGGTAAAAAGGGGCATTCGTGTTATTTTTTTTTTTTAATAATAATGAAAAATGCAGCTTACTTTCACCGAGATGACAAGGAAAAGTTTTAATTTGAAAATAATTCAAAGGGACGACAAAAACGTACGACCGCATACATCACCACTGGGAAAAAGCCACAAAAGTGTGCTGTATCTATGCGATCCTTTTTTAAAAGTAAATATAAAAATAAAATTAAATGAAGAACATCACTTTTCTGCCGTTTCCACTGGTGAGTCAAGTTATGTTAAAGTGAGGCTCATTGTTTTAATTACCGGGTGCCCATCCACGGAGCCACCCTGTGAAACTTTTTCCCCCCTGGAGCCATATAAGTAGCCACGCAATGTGGTGTGACTCAGACGAAATTAAAACTTCGTCTCCCCATTTGCGGCGTACTGTGAAAGCAATTTAGTCCCAGGTTTCTTCGTTTTTCTTAGGGACTTTTTGTGATCCACCCCCGCAGCCCAAGTTCGGAATGTTATTTATTTTTATTTTTATTTTTTTGTGTTACCCACTCCCATGTATCCCCCCATTACATTTATCATCTGTGTGGAAAAAGTTAATTGCATTTCACGTTACAGGAGTGATTCTGTTGTTATTTTCAATTAAGGCACCAACCACTGGCAGCCGTCGTCTTAAATTGCTCAGACACAGGCAATTTGCCGCATTCCGGCCTTAATTCTCCACTCTCGACAAAAAAAAAATAAAATAAAACTGAAAAGACGAAAAAACTGGGAAAATTGAAGGTTTGGGACGGCGGAGACTTGAGTTTGAATGGGGCCCGGGTATTGCAGCACTATCAAATTTGGGGCCCCCGAGTTTAATGTTCCTAGAGTGTGTGGTGGCCCGGTTTCTTTCTTCAATTTGCCCCAAAAGTGCTCCAAAAACTGGGAGGGACACACTTTCGGGGGATGCCGTACAAATCTCGAAAATTAAATTTCATTTTACGGCCTCCTTCACACGGAGCTCGGTCGCCACAAAGATGCCTGCAATTCCAGATTTTCATGAATTTTCCAGTAATAGTGTGACCTAAAATCACTTTCGGGTTTTCATCGAATATTCGATGCCATGTGAGCGGGGCTTTAGATTTCCCTATTTTTGTAGATTTTTTTTCGCCCTTTCCCTCCGTTCGAGCAGGACACGCCCGCTGATGCTGTGGCCCCACCAGGGGATCCTGCTTCTGGTAATTTATTTTATTGTCGCAAAGATCGAACTTCATCCGGGGTGAAAAAAATAAAAATAAAATTGAAAATAAAATAAAATCGATCGGAATAGAGGTGCAGATTTGTGGCCAAAGTCCATGTATTGAATTTAACCAGGTGCGGCATCCACTCGCAAGGTGTGCTGTTAGGAGTGGCCTCCCGGACCAACCGAAATTGTGGTCAATATACAAACAAGGTACGAAATTTTTGCGGACTACATTCAGAGTCCCGGATTTGTGGTTTGGTTAGCCAAATTTATTGGGATTTAATATCACAAAATTTTTACATTTTTAAAGATTAACCTCCTTTTTTCCATAATTTTATATGGAAAGCAAACAAATATTTAAGAGAAAAGAAGATTAGAACTGAGCGGAAATAAAATCCGACGGATAAAAATGTCCTTTCTGGAATTTCTCGTAATATCTCTGGTATTAAATTTTACTGAAGAATTTATATTTACGCTTTAAGTACAAACAACCATTTCAACGAAATACACAATCAAACAAAATTCAACGACAACTAAATAAAAATCAAGACCAACCAAATCGAAATCAATCCCAATCAAATCGTAATCTAAATAGATACAATGAAACGTAGGAATCTATTATTTCCAATGTTTTAAGTTTTAGAACATTTTCGAAAGCATTTTGTAGTAGGGAAGAAGGGAAAATGAATTAAAAAATCCACCTCCCATTGTTTTCCAAATATTCATAACAACCACGTAGATTTTCCTTTTACAATATCTGAAAATTTTTCTTATATAGTTAATATGTAATAGTAAGTAGTTTAAAAGCATTTCAATATTATTTTTATTTTAAAAACGGACCATTCTCAATTCAAAAAACCTTGGATATATGTACATATGTAATAGATATGTTTGAAATATTGTATATAAAGCTTTAATTGGCTATAATTAAAAACAATTACAAACACATCTTTTAATTCAGTTTTTGTACTAAATCACTTCAACAAATTCAATGATAATTTAATTGGGAAGTATGTGAACATTATTCATAAACTCTGCTGCTCGCAATAACTTTTGTGTACCTAGCTTTATCCAAATTATAAAATAGAGTTGCTAACAAGATTTTGCCTCATATGAGACGTTCTTCTTTTCTACCGACACTAAATTACCACTCCGTCACAGTTTGTGGCAGAGTCTAAAATAGCAGCGTTCAAGGTTTCCGGCATTCACCTAATTATGAATTATTTATAAAACTGGGAGTATAAGACAGAACAGAATTACTAGGAAACAATCAAATAATGTTAGAAAACAGACATTACAATAATATTTTGGAAGAATAACGATTTTTTCTCGGAGGGGACATATCATTGTCGATGAAAAAAAAGAACGACCCATATTTCAAAGTTATATCTGCAGAGAAGTCAATTACCTGCTGCAAATGGCTGTAACTTAAATGAAATTGCACTCATACTTTATTTCCCCTAATATTTGTATCCAATTTCGTTGATTTAATTTTCTTTTACAAAAAGCTGGTACCACGGATTATTACTTAAGTAAATATCTTTAGAGTCTTGAAAAATTGTACAAAATAAGAAGAGACCATTTTTAACTTCAAAATGAAAGTCCCAAAATTGCGAATGTCTCTGCTCAAGGGAGTAATAATCACGTGCTTTATTCAACAGCAGAGAAGAAGAAACTCTCAAAATCACACAAGACAAATTGAAGACTCCACGAATGACCCCAATTAATTGGCGAAAAAGACAATTTCCCTGTGTGCATTCTGGTGAATTACCTGCGAGATAAATTGTCAGAAATTAGGCTCACACCGGATGTGGCAGATGGGTACCTCGCGATTATTTATGAGTTTTTTTTTCCCCAAGATTTTCTAGATATTCTTGTAAATTGAGACTGAGCGCTGCTCATCCCTCAAAGAATTTTTGTTCATTTTGTTGTTTTCGTGATAATAGCTGCAGGGCGGAGGCTCATAAAGCATTTCTGAATGGAGAATAAATCACGCGATACTCCAAAAGGAGGGTTTTTAGAAAAAATTCATTTTTTTTGGGGTAACTTTGGTGCTACATATACATACATATGTATATGAAACAACTTTCTTTTAAGAGGTAACGACTTTCTTAAAATTCTCTGGTCAATTATCTTATGGAATAGTCTTCCGTAAATGAAGCTATTAAAGAAAATAAACATAACGAGGACCAGCAACATATTCAATATCATTTTCCTTCGAAATGAGAATTTCATTTCCGTCCAAATCGTAGAGGGAACAAGATTTTTTTAATAAATAATAAATCACACATGAAAGCGCACGAGAGGGAAAAAAATTGTAAAAAAATAGCGCAACACTGCTAAAAGATAGTTTTATCGTGTGCAGATAAGAGTGGGATTGGAGGAAGTGTTTTCGTCCCATACAGCCACGATGCGAGAAATATTTCTGCATTCTAGCTCTAGTGGTTCAGGAGCTCTAGCCTGCGCCATGTAGCTGCCATCAACTCATACCTTAAAAGGTGGAGTAGAAGATTTTCATGAAACATGCAACATAACTTATCACTGCACCACTCAAGAATGCTTCCGGGAATGATTTTATCCAATTTCCTTCTGCCCGGACTCCTTTAAGACGAGATGAGCTCGAGTTAAGGAACTATAAAAAAGGATGAGAGCTCCAAGACACGATGATGCCACTTTTCATTCCACTGACAAAGTACCTCCTCACGCTCTGATTGTTTTTATCAGACATTGTCCAATTGATTGCTGGGCACTTCAAGAGACTGGTGCTGATTGATGATCCTTGGGATTGCACTCCACGACTAGGACTTTTAAACTCAAAGATGGAGTGTTGGACAGGAGGAAAATTGTTTAACTTTACTTACTCAAAAAATAGTAGCACTATTTTCATAATTCTATAGTATTTTAAGTTAATCTAATTTTTACTAACATTTAACGAAAAAAGAAAAATTGTAAGCTTAACACTTTAAAGTTTAAGTTTATGACTTTAAATGCTTACTTAGTCGACTTTTTATTGACCGTAATAACACTTGGTCAACAATTTTTTTGTTTTTTTTCTATACCTGGAATAATGGGTCTTTTTGATAGGACTTTCTCGGTAGAATTCGAATCCGAAAATAAAAATTTTCCAGCATGTCAGGTTTTTGAGTAATAGTATGAAAAGTTAAAAAATCCTAATTTTGGAATAACGTAGAAGCTCGAAACATATCTCCAAAAACAATTTAAATTTTTGACTACAATTATAAAATATCAGATTTGTTCAGAAGATACATTTTTGCATGGAAGTCCTTCTTCTATGTCCCCAAATCATTTATTTCAGCGCCTAAGCAAAGGTTCATGAAAAACTCATTCTGTGAGAAAATTTTAAGAAAGATTATAAATAGTTGATTTTATATAGATAGTTTATTAGAGGTATGTTTCACAATCGTGCAATAATCCATTTGCCAAGAAATAAGTTCTAATTGAAGCTAATTTAAGCACGTTAATTTTTTATTGCTAGAATAGTGATTAGAAAATAGTTTCTTGCATTTATTCATTCCATTTAATTAGAAAATAGTTAGACTTAGTCATTTTCTTTGCATAAAATTCTAAAATAGTAAATTGTTGCTAGAATTATAAAATGTATGTTTAATACGCGTTTTACTTACTTAAGAGTATTTATCTATATTATATCAACAGTTTTTACAGTGTGCTACAGTTTTTAATAAAAAAAAAGATATATATTGCTTGTCCTTTAGATTAGGTATATCAGTGTCATCCCTTTTTTCAAATTTAGATTACTTCGTCGAGAAGGATCCAATTTAATCACATTTTTCAATGAACTGCCTCCTGCCTCCTGAAGAGCGAAACCTTGAAAAAACCCAAGCAAATAAACCTTACTCACCTTCTTCACCCACTTAACCCACCCAAAAACGTGCCGTGACACCACACCGAAGTCGGTAAAAAAACTAACTAAACACTTAAGAGTTCTCGAGCCGCGGGGGAGTAAAAAAGCATCCCAATAGCCGAAATGATATAAAGTCGAGAGGGTCCGTCCGGGGGATCCACGAAACAACATTTGTTAACAATTTTTTAATTGGGGTAGATTCCTCCCCAAAGACTGGACCAAACAAGGTCTCCGGGGCGATCCAGTGCCGCCCGTCGGGTTAATTAGGCATTTTATATGCGAAAAAGCTAATGACCTTTTTTTAATTATAATTTATATCCGCAGAAGGACTGAGCTACTTCAGTTGTTTAATATTTTCTGTGATTCCTGGGAGCGACTGCTGCCGAGGGATCGGAGCTTTTATTTACGATTAATTATGCACGAATGGAAAAGGTCAAATGAATCTGAAGGCTGTGGAAGGTTTTTGCAAAGAGGGACGAGTTCGAGTTCGGGATGTGGACCTCTACCAGGGGCCTATGAAAAGGAGGCGTTCCGAGAGGTAGAGCCATGAATGGGACGGACAGGACGGGACGCACAATTAAGTGATGATTTTCATTTTGATTCAGTCCAAAAGTTCCTCGAATCGGTCGTTCCCAGATTTAATTTTGGCGGGGTTTCTCAGAAAGAAAATCTGGCGCGGCATACCCGTCGGAATGGGATAAATTTGAATTTTTCAAAAAAGGGTTCCAGCCCATAAATCTGTGGAAACAAGCAATATGGCCTGCGGACAGCGACGTTAGCACCACACCAAAATGCAAATTTAACGCGCCAACGGGCCATTACAGGGCCAAACCCTGTAATCTGTTTGTTTATTTGAAAATTCCTTCCCTTATCGTCCGCTGCACCACTCGACATGCGAAATTTAATAAAATCCGAACCAGACTGTCTCCTTGGGCGCGTCTACACCCCTCGTTGCCGTCGTTGCGCCCTCTGTGTGGGGCCCCATTAAACCGTGGAGTTCCACACAAATTTGCTCCATACAAACGGAATGAAAATGGGGGGCTCCACTGCCGGTGGAGCACTGCCAGCCAGGCTGGTGCTCCTTTTCTTATACTACCCCTCAGCTACTGCTGCGGCTGCAAGAAAGGACAGGGCGTCTAAAATGCGGAAAAACAGATATAAATTCGATAAGCGGCCATAAATCATCCAGTTACGGTCGAATATTACTGGAACTATTTTATTGGCAGAATGTTTGATGTACAAAGCACCTCTGCGTTCCCCGATCAATGTTTTATGAAGTCGACCATGGCCATATCGGCCAGATGGGGCCAGATTTGCCCCGGGGAGCACCGACCACCACACATTTCTCCAGAGAACCCAAGTCGCACCCTCTGAGACTTTTTAGCCATCCCAACACCAACGCCATCGGCTATTTCGATAGCTCATTTGAAGATGCGGGGGCGGTTCGGGGGATCCCCACTATCTTTCCAGGGATTTGCTATGCTTTTTCGGAGATTTTATCATTTTAATGTTTGGGATTTTTTCCATTTTCCCCATGTCTGTCATGTGTGGACTGCTCCTTCGCTCTGTCTTTTATTTTTTTTTATTTTTTTTGAGTAATTTATCCGATGAAATTGGATTCCGGCGATGGCAGGCCCTGGCCAATAGATGCCGAATTTGTTTGGGATTTTGAACATAAAGGCGAATTTTTCTTGTAATTTGATACGCAAATGAACTGGTTCCTCGGAATGGAGAACCATTCGGAATATTGGATTTTCTGATAAAATGTATCTTCAATTTTTCTCGTACTTTATGTCATCCCTCTGGTTATAGAGTACAGCTTCAGAGGGACGGAATGGTCAAGTTTATTTTCTATGTTCTTTGATCAATAAGTGTGTAAAATTATAATAACACAAAACCTTCACTTCTACATTTTTCCATTGACGAATTATCCATATACAAAATCTTAGTCAAAATTGTAATAAAAAATTGTGAGATTATAAAACATTTTTTTTCTCTTTGTAGCAGCACTTTATGATTTTTAAATGAATGCCTTTGTGTGAATTCAGGAAATGAAAATCGATGCAATTTTCATGCATTTTTTTAGCGTATAATAAACTGATCAAAATTTGATAATGGTTTTCGAATGTGCATGTCTTGTAAAAAGTTGTCCATTGAAAAATCAGCCACCGAAAATAATGATAATGTCTAAAATTTAAAACTAAAATATCATCACTATATAGCAAGTTAAAAACAAAGATTTCATTTGCAGCCTTAAATAAAAATATAAAAATTTTAAATTGGATAGTACCAATTATGAGGAAGTTTTTACTTTTTAATGGCTCGGTAACGATTACGAAGTAATTTTTATTTTTCGATTGCTCGATAACGATTATAAAGAAATTTTTATTTTTTGAGCGGTCGATAATAATTAAGAATAATTCAATAACTTCAATGAAAGTAAATCATATGTTTTATTTAATATATTAACAGTGTAAAATAAAACAATTTGTACATGTTTCGTTAACCTTTTATTTAGGAATCAATATACAATATTGTATACAAAAATATCTTCAGTCTTACACTAACTCTTCATTTGGCAACAAATAAATGTTTCAATAGAGTTATAGAAACTTAAATTAAAATTAAATGATTGAGTAATTTTCTAGCACTAATTATGTAAGATATGATTTGATTGTTATATTTCTTCAAAATACTTATAGATTTTCGATACAAGGGCAGTGTTCAATCTTAAATAAAAAATAGCATATATGTATGTATGTGGTATTTTCTCAATTTAATTACAGATATGTATACTTTTATTTCAACTACAATGTGCGCCTTATATGCTTATAGCTTTTACATTTACTTAGAGATGCTAAAAAAATAATTTATATGAAAACTTATAGTTATTATTTGTTTAAGTGTTCGCTCTGCTTGGGGTGCAAAATAACTTTTTTTCTGAATATTTGATCAAAAAATCTAGTAATAAAATAATTAGTAGTTGTAATTCTAATTTGGATTTTGAACAATGTATTTTTGTGATGTTAAAATAATCAATATCCGAATTTATAAAGAATTTCAAATCCTTTTTAGAAGATTTATACCTTTTTGGTTACAATTTAGATTCATAAGTGAAAAGAAAACTTTTATGTAAGAGAACTTCAACTTTGTATTCAGAGAGCCGAAAATAATTGAACAATCGATCGCAAATCCTCCAGAGGAGCCCGATATATGGTTCCCATTCTATGAAACTGTGGAAAGTCCCATATTTTCCCAAAAATGGCCCCAAACCCAAACTCTCGTCATATTAGAGCTAAACTTGAACATTTCGAGGAACTCAATTTCGAGACGAGGTCGTTTGCACGCTACAGACGTTACCTGTACCTGCCGAGGAGCAGTTCCTCAAAGGGAAACGACACCTTCTGGCGGGTCTAGGGGCGCAGCACATTTGCAAAAATATATGTCTCCGTGACACCTCTATAGCAGTGTGATGATTTCAAATTGAAACATGAGAAACAACTTTGCGCTGAGACAAATGATTTAGCCAGGACTTAAGATTGAACCCATTCTGCACGCAGGGATATCTGAATTTGGTCCCGTGGGGATTCTGTTCAACTTCGATTTCGTATTTGTTCGCACGCTATTTTATTTTTATTTTTTCTTTACATTTTTTTTTTGTGAGAGAGCTCCTTCCATTTTCCTCGAGGAAATGCGAAACGAATACGTAATCATGTGCTGTAAAATAGAAATAGGTGCGGAGGTGGTATGGGGCCCTGGGTTCAATTCGTGCCGTGAACTTCAATTATGGTGCATTGCTCTGATTTATGTCATCTCAGTCCGAACGGTGCCTTCAGAAGGGAATTGTTAATTTCAGACCCGATGCAGGTCACACACACGAGATCTTTGCATTTATTGCATTGTATCCCCTATCCGAAAAGTTTTATATGCGAGCTCCTGTTTGGTGGCGATAAATCGCCGGATTGATACCCGGATGTGGAGCACTATAAATCGACCTGGTTGAGCCCCAATGGATTGGAGAGACCACCCTTTTTAGGGCGGATATTTATGGGTCCGATCAGGAACCACTTTGATGACGTTCAACTCTTGGCAACTGGAGAATTGGTGGACGAAATATACTGAAATTAAGAAGAAAATAAAACTTTTAAGAAGCCGATACAAAATTCCTAAGGAAACTTTAAAACTCTGAACTCCTTGCGAATAGACCGGGAGCGGATGAGAGCCGTTCTCAAAGGAATAGCAGCCACTTTCCCAATAGCAAACCAATCAATTGAAACCTCCTCTTGGCATCGATAGTACTTTGATTCACGGGATTTTTTTTTTTGTCTTCCATTGCGGCTCGATTGGATGATTACAGAAACTTTTTTCTCGAATTGAATAGTTCTCCGGTGCAAGTGGGCTAAACCTGTCTACCTGAACCCCACCTGAGCCCTACCTGGACTTCACCTGGCTCCCCTTAAAAGCACATACATAGCATCTTGGTACAAAGGCCAAAGAATTCTGTTTGATCAAAAGTTGCTAGTGTCTGAGGGATGCTGGGTCCAAGATGAGGAATCCTACGACCAGAATCCACTTCTTCTCCCCACAACTTCCACCTATTTTCTGGTTCCCAGCAAATTATGTAGAAGAATTGAATGACCAATTCACGTTTTTTTTTCTTTTGGAATCCTGCTGGTTTAATTCTGGAGATTCCCAACATAATTCCTGCTCGAACCACGCGAACGATAAAAGAAAATGTTCAAGAAAAAAAAAAAATAAAATTCAGTCCTACAATTCAGGGGATGGATTTTGGGGAAGAAAATTACACGTTTGACGGTGTACGCCAGGAGTTGAAGTGCTCCAAATTTTATGTATGGTCGGACTCACGGGGGTTTGGGTTTAAGGGGGGTAGGTTAAAGTATACTTGCGGTAGGATAAATGTGGAAAAAACCCTAGGTCGTAAAAACCACAAGCTTTATAGGGCTAAATTTCTAAATCAAGGCCTATAATGTGATTTCGAAGGCCCGCCTAAGGTTTTATGCATGACTTCGACATTTCAAGCGAATTGGCTCCAGGGAAATTTTGAGCTTGATGCTGTTCACAGCGAATTGGGATACTTCTGATTGAGATTTCGTTTTTCAGAACGTACACAAATAATTGAAAAAAAAAATACGGTTTAAGTTTCGACTTTTCTATGTAGTTATAATTTCAGGCCATGACAGTTAGTTGGAAATATCGTCTTATCATAACGTTTTGATCTTAAGCATGTTTTGGTTGGAAATTTACCTGACAGAGTCTTTAGTCTATGTGCTAAATTTAAATTTTAGAAGTTTGACGAGATAGTTCAGTTTTTGTTACTTTCAAGTCAGATGAGCTAATGAAACATCCAATAATTTTATGCATAGGCATAAACCATCAATAGTCCTTGTAAAATGACGAAGTATTGAAAAGGTTGTTGACAAAGAAGAGTTATTTTGTAAAGTTGGTTTTTTAACTTCTAATATGCTTCAAAAATACTACAAAAAAAAAAACAAGTGTAGATCCAAATGATTTTATGATCATAGGTGGATGATTTTAGACGGGAATATTTAAAATTAATACTACAGTTTTGTAATATGCGTATTATGATACAGGGTATCGCCAAATTTTATATATATATTTATTTATATATGGGTACCAAAAATTACCACAAACTATTTTTTCGAGGACATCTAAATTATACATAGAACGGATCACAAAATTCTAATATTAATTTATACTTCGTCAATTTAAAAGGTGCAAGGTAAAATCGAAATCACTGAAATATATGAATTAAAACCATCACAGAAACCATAAAACTTTTCCTTTAATAATATTGAACATTTCTAAATTTTTATAAACATAATTTTCCCATTTACAAAAACTAAATTAGTCTTATTTTCGGTCTCTGTAACAAAGAACATGAAACATTTGAAAAAAGAACGATTGGCCTTGGTTTTAAATCAATTTAATTTAATTTAAAAATTCCGTATTGACAACTTAAAATTGTAAATCTATAAGTTATATCCTAATATTTTGCACTGCAAAAAATCTCACATTTTCTCTAAGTGTAGTGAATAATTTTAACCATTTTAACATTCCTTCAATAAAATAAAATTTTACGAGTCCTAATAGAGTGACACCATTTAATTGAATTGGTGTTTTCGTCTTGGATAAAGAAATCTCATCTCCCATTTAATCTTCAAGACCCTTAACTACTTTAAAGACCTAAAAACCATCTTGAGAATTCATTAGATCTCTAAATTAACGCAAAAAAACTCTGAATTGAAGGCCAGCATAAAAGGATTTGATTAAATGTTATAAATCTAGAGATCATTTCTCAATCTCATTCTCCACTATGCAACATCTTTAAGTCGCACAAACTTACGTTTTTAATTAAAAGATATCTTCTTCTGCAGTCCTAACGACATTTCCTCTGACTTTTTGGCGGAGCGTGCTCAACTGAAGTTTTGTTTCATTAGCGTCGCAGTGGAGCTGCTAATGAACACCTTGGGAAAAAAATAGTCCAACATTTAGTGCCAGTGGTCCTTCCCGCAAGGGCCGCATTACAAACGGTCCCTAATAAGCAAGTAGACCCGGAGCTGCGGCCCCGTAAATCTCCAGCTTTACCCGGAATAATGCCGAATAATTGCAAAGTGCAACGCTCTATAGTTTGCGTAAACTCCATTTTGTTTGACGGGGCGGCCATGCCAGTTGCTCGTTACTCCGAAAGGCTCCCCAATTTGGATGGTGGAATGGGTGAGGAAAGGGTTAAGGGTTAGAAAGGGTGGAGGGCAAATTATATCCACTAGAAGAAATCACATGCAAACGAATAAAAATGCACATCTAAAGCCCACGGGAATCATAACGACCGGCGAATGCACAGACATATTTCCTGTGGATTTCCATTGTGTGCTATTTTGGCCGTGGCGCTCTAAAATTATTCCTTATAGGTCTTGGAGAGACCGTTCAGAAACTATTTCTGTTCCCATCCCTGATGGTTGGATTGCATGTGTGGAATGAGGCACCGTTTCTGGGTAGTTCTTTCGAAATATTTGCTATAGGTTGCAATTATTGCTCCCCTGAAATTTATTCTAATTAGTCGCGAAATTAGTCGCGTTGTTTGATTGTGCTCTAATTGCATTCTAGCACGCCATTGAAAGGTTTTCTGGTAACCTATAGCAAAAGTCACTGTTCTACATTCGCTTCTAGTTTCATACCTGATGGCAGAAATAAAACGATATTAATTAAAACTTAATCAGACCTATGGCGTATGCCACCTATGCTTTTCATATAAATTGAAAAATCTTGTCAGCACTAACGAAATTCCATGCAAAATTTCCGGGTAATTCAATTGGACTGTGGAATTCGCGAACACAAAGGGCACACTCAGAGCCCATTCAAAAGTCCCACGCGTTGTCGAAATTAGTTTTCGAGCCGAAACTTTATCAGAAAATTTGAGTTATGGATTTTCTATTTCACGCCCTTTCCCAGAACTCATATATCAAAATGGGGCCGGGGACCTTTGTTTGCAACGTTTCGGAAACTTTCTCCTCGCATACCTGTGCCGTGCAACCAGAGCAAATAGTGTCAGTGGAAATTTTATTGGTTTCTATCACCCCCGCATTAATCGTTCGGGGTGCGTTTTTATGGGTGTTACCTGTTTTTCTATTTGATAGGTCATAGGGCACATATGCGACCACTATCGTACCATTTTTGGACAAAATCAATACGATTCTCAATCGATGAGTGTTTGCTTGTTTATTTAGAGTCTCAATTAGGCACTCAGATCGATATCAGTTCGGTTAATTTGAAACTTTGCTTAATTGTTTTAAGTCAAAATCGAAAACATGTTTTTGGGTTGTGTTTACCATGCAAAACATAACATGCTTCTGGTATTTGCGGGATGCGACACCCGTGCAGTGAACCCAATAAATGGGATTTTCGTCTGAAATACTCGTGTGTTAAGATTGGATCAAATTGGAAATTACGAGCACTAATTTTGTTTTAAATTGCTCTTACTAAAAACATATTGGTCTAATACCAATTAAGTCAGAGCCTGTTTGTTTAAGGGTATGTTTAAAATTTAAAACAAATTTAAATACTTCAAAACGCTTTCTGTTTTCCGAATAAGATGAAATTTTATATAGTTAGATTCTTAAAATATTATTAAAAATAGATAATCAGAAACTAAAATATTTGTGATTTGATTATAATGGCATAATTTTGTACTCCATTTTCGAGGATTAATTTCGTATCTTGGTAGTAAATTCAGTTATTATGCGTTCAATACTCCTTAGAAATTCAGATATAATTTTAAAAGGAAGAGATAAGTGCAATTTTGCCAAGAACCCTATAAGATAATATTCACTGCACTTATCCAACGAAGGAGCGAAATCATTCTAACCAAGTCCTGGGACTCAGTTTTCAGTCGTATCTTAAAGTTAGTTGGTTTCCGCGTATTTTACTCCCATCGAGCAATAAATTTTACAATTTTCCTCCGCGCTTGCATTATGCAGAATTTTTGCTTTTTCTGTGAAATTCCTTATCTTGAAATTATGCTAATTTTCGATATGCGGCACAGCTAAGACGAACACAAGGATGGCGGGAAATTATATCCCAAAGCAGATAACGTCTTCTGGCTGGCTGGACTCGTACATTTTTCTATTTTATGGTGCGCCATGGGACGTGAGTGTTTGAATTTAATTTCGTCAGGATAGAAGCAAACCACTGAGCACGAGTAGAACACTGTAGATGCTGTAGGTATGGTACGACATTCCCATTTTTGAGAGGCCAGGAAAAATCTCATGTGTCAGAAAAAATATAGAATTATTGTTTTTAACTCCAAAAGAAGTATTTTTGAAGGAAATAGGAGATATTATTTCACGTCAAGCACAATAAGTTTTAACTTAACTCTTACAGAAAGTGTTATTAGTGTGTCGTATATCGTTCACAATTTTATATAAAAATTCTAATTAAAATGAAACTCGACACGACGTTTTTGACTTGTGTTTAAAAAAGAAATTTTATTGAATGCCAGTAAATTGGATTTGTTGAACTTGTTTTGGTGATATTTTTAGGTCTTGATTTAGGTACAAAAGACAATTTATCAAAAGATCTTAATTGACCACTTTAGATTTAGTAGTATAAAATCGACTAGTATATTTAAAGCTTATCAAAAGTTTTAAGTTGGGCATGGGACATTTGATAGTTCTAAATTTTATTTTGGAATAATAAAAGTTATGAACCAATATACAAAAATGTCTAGTTGCTGTCTGAAACTAGTTTTTGCAACTGTATGTAAATGTTTCATATTAATTATTAAGCAACTAAAAAATGAATAGAATAAATCTGGATTCTAAATATTAACGAACCTCTAAAATATGCATGTACCACAAACTGTCACTGCAAAGTACGTCGTTGAAAATGTGTTGGTTGGGTGCACAAAATTCGCTGCAAGATGAAAAGCACTCAAATTTCGCAGTGCTTCCCAACTTGTTTGAGTGGATTCCTCCTTTTCCCACTATAAATGCATATAATTCAGCCGGATAACTAACTGAGACCGCCTCAAATATTTTCCACGAAGGATAAATTCATTTAGAAATGCTTCAGAGGTGCCTTGGTCGAGGAGTGCCAGCTGCTCGGCTAAAGTAGCACAACCTTCATTAGGATTCATCGTTATGTCTTTATTAGATTACTTGGCCAGGCACGCTTGCTTCTGTGGCCGAGAGGGATAAATTTCTGCTCTGAATCAATTACTCCAAAGGGAACGTTTCGGTGTATAACTTCTGATGGACTCCCCCCTTCCACTCCTGAAGTTGAAGTGGCTATTCTGCAGTCTGACAACTTAGAAACTGAAGTGAATTAGATTCTGAATTTTTTATTTTTCGGTACAACAAGCTATGCATGTCTAATAGTATAATTTTGGCAAATAGCAGCATCACAGCTTATAACATTTGATATCTTTTATTAAAGGATAAATATCTGCATGTGTATTTCGCAATAGCGTAAATAAATATACACGGTAAAAAATTTTGGAGTGAAATCTAATGTTTTTTGTACTGTATATATGACCACACCAGAAAAATATTAAGAACTGATAAATTGTAAATATTAAGCTATCATGACCCATCAACACATCTACGGTTTTACAGATTATGAGTAGCGTTTTTGTTCGAAGATTTTCCTTCGCTTATACTTCACACTTCGAATTTCAATCGGGCGGATATAAGGACTGGCAATTGATTTTACCGTTTTTTTTAAAAATTAATATATTGTATTAAAAATAAACACTAGAAAATGTATACTTAATCCGACTTAATGAAAGTCAATGCCCATCGATATTAGTTTTATAATTGCATACCATAAATATTATGCTGTAATACAAAATGTATTACATTTACGTTCAATATTTAACACTAATAAATATTAAATACAGATTGCATTTCATTTCGGCTGTAATATTAAGGTAGCATTAAAATTTACTCCAAGATTTTTAACCGTGTCAGTATCAAAATATTATCCTATTTCCAAATTAAAGTCCAAAGTGCCATAAGCAACTATAAAAGTATATTATTCATAACCTTCTAAGATTTCACTATATGTATGTTCAAAGTCAAACAAAAAATCTGAATCATAGTTATTAGTTGAAGTTTGGCAAAATTTTATGGTATAATTTTGTAAGTAGATATGGGATATTGTAAAACTATAATTATTATAATTGGGGACTTAAATACATATATCATAACTCTTTACAACTCAACTTCTTAAAAATGACAAAATATGTATCATGATTTTCTTATATTTTCAAAATTTCAATAAAACCTACAAAATAAAACGTAGTGGACCAGATTGTTGAATCCGTTTGAATCGGATAATAAAGTATCTTTTGGGTAAAAATTCATTAACAAGGTCACTAAATTTCTCAGGAATTCATTTCAGTAACATTTGACTTCAATTAATTCTTTCATATGAAGTGTTAAAATTATCAGATAGAAAAATCATCTGCGGAAAAATTAATTGAAGTCTAAGATGAAATGATTTACTGAGAATTTAACCGAAATTGTTAGGGAATTTTTATTTAAAAAGGGATTTTATAAGCTCTTTTCGATCCGATTCGAACGAATTCAAAAATCGGGCCTAGTTGATATTTATAAATAATTTGCTCTTTCTGTGAAAACTATTAAATGTTTTGCGTAATTAAGATTATTCAAAACCATGAATTCATCTGTGGATTAACACAAAAATACATTTATACTAGATGACACGAAGAATTATTATCATTATATTTTCAAATTTCACAACTTCAGCAGTTGAATGAAATTAAAATTAATGTAATAACATCCAAAGTTTTTGTGAAAATCCATAACAAAATTACAGAGAAATGCTTGTAATTGTGCTGTAACATTTGATTTAAAATAGATTCTAGTGTTTAAGCATTGAAAATGGTTTATAACAGAAATGTCACATTATGTTATAAAGGGCTAATTAAAATCAAAAAACGCTTTCATGCTTTCATTCCCTTAAACATATTGTATCTAATTGGCTCATAAACATTTTACCGAGGTAAACAAATATGACAAAAATTATAAAATCAATCGTTTCTTATCGATTAAGAGAGTGCAATATATACATATGAAAATAATATAAATTGATATAATAAAAAAATATTTGCCCAATTGGGTCACAGTGCCACAACTTTAAGAAAATTGAGTTGTCGTCTTCTAGCATTTGTTCGCATCTGAGTGAAGACATATTGCAAAATTGTTGTATTTTATAATAATTGCGCCACTCCTGTCCTAAATCGCATCGTATTCATTCATCGCGAGGACTGCAAGTGGCTGGGGGTAGAATGCGCATATTCCTTCATGGCTGGTGGTTGTTCCAAAATCTCAATGTTTATTTATTCTTCCTGGTTTTCTTCGTTCTACACTTGCCACACAATACAGAGAATAATTTTGGAATGCTCCACATCTTGGACTCGGGACTATCGTAGCAATTTTTTAAACCGTCAAATTTTCCCAAAAATAATTTGTTATAAGGAATCCTTTCGTCCATGGCCGCGAGCGAAAATATCCCCCGAATATGTCGAAATACATTGAAAATGGAATGGCCCCAGCTCGACAGATTGTAAAATATAATTCGCCATTTTTATCACGTAAATCGTTCGCAATAAATTACGTAATACATCATAGACGTGAAGAACAAAGTCGCAGACAAGGAGATGAGAAATTGCATCAATTTATTACGGAGATTCCGTCTTGGTCCTCGGGAGATGGTGGCATGCATCTTATATACATATCGGGCTCCTGTGGGCTTCCGTAGTCCCACCTATCCTGAATTTTTTGTCGGGAAAGCGAGAGCAGTCCTGGAATAGTAAAATGCTTGAGGTGGGTAATATATTAACACAAGTTTCTTGATTATTCCGAAAACTTTTTATTTAAGAATACTATCAAAGATTACTGATTAAAGAAAGCAAAACAAATTTTCTATAATTTCCTATGGTATTAGTTATTATATGAAATAAGTAATACATATTACATTACTACCAACAAATGCTACATATCTACTTAATATTTTTCTGAAATTGAAATAAAGATTCATCTTTGATCATTTAATTTAAACAGATCGTTATAGAATCGAAAGTTTGTTTATTTATTTATTTGTTTATTGCTCAATCACGTCTTAACGCTTGGTCCGATTATTTCCATTTTTTGAGTGAAGGCACTACATATTCCGACTTAAAAGCTACTTTTCATACGCGGGTTTCAAAATGGCGAATCCAAGATGGTGGCAACAAATTGGAAAATTAATGGAATTGCCATGAAAATTAGTATTTAGGGGTTCTTGGTGATCTTGATTTCGAGTCTGCCTTCGAAAATCAAAAATTTAAGATAATAAATTTGAATATATGTATTTATTTATTTATGTATGTAAATTTGGAAATCCAAAAAGGCGGACGCAATTTGGCGAACATTTTTGAAATTCTACGAATTTAAGTTAAATTTCGTACGAGTGGATGTTTGTTGGTCAATCATGCCGAAACGGTTTGTTTGATATTTTTCATTTTTTGTCGGAATGTACTACATCCTTCAACTACGAATTTCATTAAATGTTTCAAAGTAATATCATAGGAAAATAAATTTGAATGTTTGGGTAGAGATAATTTCTATATTTTTGATACACTCGGCGAAATCGGGTTACTTAGCTAGTATTATATAAAATAGAAACTAAATAATGATTTCTATTTTATGCGGATGGTTTCAAAAACTTTGACCTCATTTCTTTTCTCTGTCTTTATTTAACGTATGTATGTATGTTGCTGCCTTTTACTTAAGGCCCTAGTTAAAGGTACCAGTAAAATTACAATAATAAAAGTTTTTACAATTTAATTGCGAACTTCGATTTTAAGATCAATTTCGTTCTTATGATAAATTTTACGATTTTCTTCCATTTTCGTAAATTAGAAACTTTTAATTAAATTACTTATTTACTTTACAACGTTGTAAAATTTGAAGAAGCATAAAACTAACAATAAATTGAAAAATTCATTGATTGATATCGCTTTTGTTATAGATTCTGAAAATTTGGGATTCAATCTTTATGTGTATTTTTTATTTCAGTTTTGTATTCATATTTATGAAATGAAATGAATGAAATTTAAATTTTGACTTAAGGATTTTCTGTATCGTTGTGTAGAAAGAGTGGAATTTTTGTGTGTCCCCGTCCAACTAGAGTGGGGTGGGGTAGATATCAGAAATTGATCGGACACATTCGATTCGGTTTAGAAGCACTTTGGGAACTTTACATCTCGTCTGCGGTGCTCCAGCTGGATTAACATAAAAAACCACTCGCCCTCCCCTATATGGTTGGAGTCGGAGCCCTGGGGGAGCCATTCCGAAATGCAAATTTGCAATCTGCTCGATGCATTGCAGCGATCCCGAGCCCACCCATAACCCGTCCAAGAGGAGCAGCTCCAGCTCCGGTCCAGAGGAGCCCGTCTGGGGGCTCTGGATAAACTTCGGGACTATTTTGACCACAAGGCAGGAGGCACATTCGTTGTACTTCGATAGACTCTCGGGGGCGAAATTTGCCCGCCGCTGCACCCCCATCAAGCGCGGACCGAATCTCGTAAAGTTCGAACTGCTTCGAGATTGTAAATTTTACTTAGCTGAATGTTTGTCAAAACTTTTGGGGGATATGGAAAAACTTTTAACTTTATTCGAATGGGCTAAGGATTGAGGAGTGAGGCGCGAACGATGGGGGGCCAGGCCGGGGGATAGTTTCAAATTTCGAATCGTCTTGCTCTCCTTCTTTCAAGATCTCTGCAATCCAGACATACTCTGGATGCCTTCGAAATAGGAAAAGTTTCGCGTAAAGGACTCGCAAAGGATGGCATTTTGTCAGCTTCAATAAGTCAAAAATATTCGCTGGGAAATCGTTAAAAAATTCAAAAGAGGAAAACTTTTAAATAAATCAAGTGTTCCAGTTCCAAACCTGTTCTGATAAATTATGCTGGACAGTAGAAAACAGAACGAATTGGTTCTAGCTGAGTTGGAAGTTTTTAGCATAGTGTTTTTGTATCTTTATCTCATGCAGAAAACTGAAATGATGAATTTGAGATAAATTAGTTTCAAGTTAATTTAATTAAATAAAGACAATCAATAAAATCAAATAGTTTTTCATAGATTTTGATTCCTAGACATTTCCGTCTGGAGATTTTAATTTAAGTATTGAATATATTTTAAATTATGCTTTACGTTATTAAAAAAGTTGTGACTTTTAAATTACTGAAGCTATTAGTTTTCTATAAAACTCATAGGTACCTTTCTTTTGCTCTATGGACAAGGGCATCACTGTACCTACACATATATTTTTTTATGGTTTGGAACATTAAGACACTTTTGATGGTTAAGCATTTCATACAATTGCAGTACTGATTTTAAATTGCAAATATATGTGTGCATATGTTTAAAATTATGAAAATACTGCATTATATACTTATGTATATTGAAAAGTAGACAACTTAAATATTTAATTTTTTATTTAAAAACTTCAGTGTACGTCTCCTTCTTTTTATAAAAGTATTTATAATTTAATTGAAGTTTAATTTCTCAATAAAATTTTAAGGTATTATATATTTATGATTACCAGATCAATAAGTCTTTCTTAAAACATTGTAGATCTAAGTAAAGTTTTAAAGAGGAGAAAATGACTATAAACATATTATTCATACAACAACTGAGTCTTTTTTTCACAATTGGATTTTGCAGAAAATGTTGTATTGAATTGGAATTTATGATGTTAAGTTTTGATTTGATTCCAATCCGATCGTCTCTCAAAGCCCCATTTTTTTGCTTGAGGATCAAGAAGAATTCCGGGTTTTGTGGAGGTGGCCAGCCATGAGGAAATGGAAATTTTATAGGTACTACTTATAAATAATTTTTGATATTGAGTTTTCCGTACCTTCCATAATTTCCGCCCCTGTACCTTTATGGATACACTGCAGTTCTCAGATTGTTTTTCAAATATTCACAATTTTTGTGGATATTTTAAAGTTTATATTTTTTTCGGTATGAGTGGTCTCCTTTAAAGTAAACATATTAGTCAATTTTTTTTGTACAGGGTACCTCTTATAACCCGGAGTAGGAGAAACAGCAGCAGACGCTCAGACAGCAAGCAGACAGGCCCGAACATGTTCACTTTGTTTTATTAACTATAATTGGCAGAATGTCAAACATATTCCCAGAAATAATATATCAAATGGAAATTTCCTCTCGACCGCATTTCTGGGAGGCCGGGATCCGGTCGCAGGGACACATGTCTCCGCGGAGGTTTGTTGCTGCTCGTTCCTTCGACGTCGGCGTCGGCGTCGTCTTCGCCTTTAAAGCAAAGGAGTCCGCAGCATCCATGCTCTTGGCGGATGTGAATCAAATAAGCCCCAAAATCAAATTTTGTCATCGGAAGAGTACACAAAAATGGGAAATGTACGGGCAAGTGGAGTGTGTGCCCCCCTCCCACTACACCGTCGCCACCGCCGCCACTGCTCGCGCCTTGTTCCCTTTATGACATCGGGATAAGTCAGCCCCTGGAATAAATGTTACGACGAAACTTTTATTGACGTCTCTACGAATATAAATTTGCCTATTGGGAGGACGACATTTTTCATATAGGGGTGGATGTGCCAACGTCATCGTCACCCCCACCCTTTTTCTATGTTGTTCAAATACCTGAGCCCTATACCTCAGTGGCGTGCCTCCTCAGGTGGTACGGCGCACTGAGATTTTGTAGCTGGTCCTGATGCCAGCCTCCGAAATGATTTCCTTCCGCTTCTGCCTCTTAGTAAATTGGATTGAGTCGAACGGAAGGGGGCTTCCGGTGGCGGGCTCCGCTTCTGCTAGGTACTTGCGGAAGGAACTTCGTATGAATTGTCTGAAAAAATCACACTCATCCCAGGTATCCTGGAAGACTCGAGGGAGTTCTCCTTGGCCCCTTTATTAAATTCAGATGAAAACGGAAATAGAACATATTTAAATAACTTTTATTTTCGACTTAGTCAAGAAACAAATTTTTTTTCACCTACCTCCATTTGTAGGCAGATAGTAGGTCATAAATCTAAAAATATCGATTTTCCATTTCATCAACATTCTATTGTTAGACATTCAACAATATTGGATATGCTACTAACGTTTTTATTATTATTTTATTCATATACAAACTCAAATCGCACGTGTTTATATTTAAAGGCACGTGTTTCACCTATTCAACCTTCAAAGATTGAATTGAGAGTAAACAGGAAGCCCCATAATTTATAGACGGTAGTTAAAGAGGCGGAAAAGGAATTTATTTTTGATCAAATGAATAAAGCATTACACGTGAATATCCAAATTTTTAAAAGTTAAGAGCTGTTTTTGTCATTAATTGAATTTTTAATTTCATTTTCCCTTTCATTTCATTTTTTTTTTTTTATTGAGGTTTATAATTCTTAAACTCAGGAAAATGCGACTTTGCATTCAAATTATTGTAACAGAATTTTTATATTATAATAATATAAATTATGCTTTTAACTTCAGGATAAGAGTAAGAAACTTAAGTAGGATAACCAATAAATGAAGCCCAACGTATTTTTACTCTGAAAGGACATTTTTAGAAACATTTCGTAGAGTCAGAAAATAAACAAATTAAGCAATTCGTTAACTTCATAGTTTATTTTTATCTTAACTTTTTTAATATAAAATACAAATTGAACTTTGAAAACTTAGCATTACCCCTGAAGGCCTATAAACTTATGAAAAGTAATAATCAATAAAGTAATATAAATTTTATTAAAGTGTTCTACTTTTAATGTCAATAATTTATTATTGATTACTTGAAATTTTACTTTAAATCTTGTGATTGCTCCTCAGAGGGTAGGAAAGGAGATTGTTATCTGGTTTCTCCAGTGATGTGCTCTGATCGATAAATGCATGAAATTTTAATAAAAAATCCCTCCTCGTTGCCTCTAACCCTAAGCCCTCTTCAGCCGTGCGCAGCCCTTTAAAGGGAAATAAACAAATAATTTGTAGCAGCAATCTGTCTTCCCATAAATATCCCCCTCTCCCTGCACCCGCCGGGGGGTCCTGGGAATGGATTCTCCACCTGTAATAAAGTACATAATGCGCCCGACACACCGTTGCCGCCATAAATCTCCACCGGCCGTATATCATCAAACTTTCAGCATTTATACCTTCATTATAGGGACGTTACAAGAAGTTCCCGCCGAAAACACGGGACCGGGACGCCTTTCCCGGACGGCTTTTGAGGATGACGTGGTGTGTGACCCCGGCGCGATCTTCATAACATGCGATGAATGAGTGGGTCAAGCTTAGATGGATGAACTGCGAGAGCGAAGGCCCGGGAACTGAGTTATCCCATTTTATCATTCGGGATACCGGGATAGCGTTAAATTTTTTTTCCCTCATCCCGACGACGAAGACGACAACGACGACGACCCGGCCATGGACTTGGGCTCCATTTATCATAGATGGGGGGTTCGGGGGAGCTCTGGAGTGTCGCCCAACTCCATTCCCGTACCAAATACCCCAAACTGGGCGGGATACTCCCGGTAACCAGGTTATGGGATATGCATGGAGACACAATGGCCTTTCAATTTTGTACACCCTTTGCTTCATCGACTTGTGGGATTTTGGGGATTTCCCGTATCAGAAACAATTTGAGGTTTAATCAATCTTTGGGGCCTCTCCTTGTTTGTGCTGAAAATTTTAGAGCTCCCGACTTTAGTGCCTCGCAAATCCCCAAGTGAATTAAACCGAAACTGAAGGAGTGGAACACATTGTTATTAAGTCACCTGAAACCTGAAGAGCAAAGGTGGTGATACAAGGGTAATTTCGGAAATTAAGAGAAGGGGGGTCCAAAATGGTTCCCCAAAATACCTTAATCCAGGAAAAAGTCATTATCATCAAGTTTTTGAAAGAGAAAACTGCTTAATTACACCGGACGACTACTGTGCGTGACTCTTTGGTTAGCTATTTTGGATAATTGAACAATTTAGTGGCAAAAAGGCGAATTTAAACTGACGGTCATTAGATTTTGTGGACTCTAGCGATGAATAAAGTTGCAAGAGGCTCCTATATTTTAGGTATGTGGGGAAGTTTTCTTGAAAACTTGCTATGAAATTGCCTCAGACGGGAGCTTCTCGTTTGGCACTAATTTCGCAATTTTGAGGCTGAGTAAATTTCGTTTCGCACAAAGGTTCTTAATTAACTTATAGATTTAAGGGTGAGATCTTTGAAACTTTAACGTCGTTTGAGTTGATATAAAGTTAAAATTAATTTTTAAAAAATGAAGCCGGGCGAACCTTTGACAAAAAGCTTTGCACTTGCTGCCGACTCACTTTTTACAAAATTTACTTAAATTGTATGATGAAGATGAAGCACACATTATTATTATTTATAAAGTTCAATTCTGAAGGTGACTCCGGTCGACAACCGATAGAAAAATCAAGTCACATACATTAATTTGACTCCGGTTAACAAACGCTAGCCAATTGAAGTCACAAAAATGTGATTCCGGCAGTCAAAGTGTGAAATTTAAGAAGAATAAAAGCACAATCTTTTAATCAAAATTTATTAAACAAACTCTTTTTTAATGTGTACACAAATCATCGATTTTTCAAGACATTTTTTTTTATATACAATTAAATTGAGTTTTAAGATTTTGGATTTTTGTTTAATTTATTATAAAAAATAAAACTTCGTAGATTTTTCAAGTATCATTTTTAAATATCTTGAAAATGCTTGAAGATAAAAATTTGATTTTGGATTATTAAGAAAAAGAATCCCAATTCAAAATTTCAGGATATGTTCAAATAAAGTTTATGCGAGCGATGTGATAGCGCCAAGTGTCCTTTTCGCAATTAATCCAAAACCAAATTTTTATATTAAACCGTTTTCGAGACATTTCAAAAAGAAACTTAGGAAATGCAAATTTTCGACTAAATTTTATTTTTTACAATTTGTGAAAAACAATTTTTCCCCAAAATCCTTTGGTGGAATTTGATTGATTAATGGTATTACAAACATAACTACAAAACATCCAGAATTCAAAATGGTCGAGTCCAACAGTATGTCGATTTCGAACATCACATCAAATCATCAAGTTTAATTTGTATTTGTGTTATTCTTGCGAGTATATAACAAGAATAACACAAATCCCTACCTAATGACAAATTATTGATTTAATGGCAAAAATATTGAGTATTTTTGCGTTTTAATATTGTGCTTGATTATTTCAATAGTATATGCATCAAGTAAAGTGACCAGAAGAAAGTTTTGTTTCTATAGATATATAAAGTGGTTATCTACAAATTTTGAGTTTATAGGAGCTCAGGATAAGGGAGTAAAGTGATTTAAATATTCGTATAAAATTAGTGTTGCAGCAGTTGTCGCCAAAGAGTCGTAAACGCAAACGATAAAATCACAGAAAATGTTTGCACTAATTAAGCTGAAAGTGAAACTGCTCCCATTCCGAGTTGTTTCAACAAACCAGGAGCAGCTCCCACATACATCACCTCAATTTTCAGGGACAAGGAGGGAATTGAGAGAACAATAAAAATGTCATAAACACGTAGAGATTCCATAGGATGGGGATTTCCATTCAATTACATGACTGGGAAAATAAGTTTCCATATTGTCAGGGAGGTAAAGTTTTCTGAGACACATCCACATCCTGTGGACTGTTGAAGCCACTGTTTCTTACCCATTGTGCTCGTCAAGTTGGCTCTTTTGTGCGGCCCCGTCTGCACTGCACAGCCATAGAAGCACAATAAAATATATAAAAAAAAAATAATACCCCCAAAGAAAGCCTTCATGCTCGGAACAGAAATAGAAAAGCTGCAGGAGCCGGCCTGGGGAGCTCCAGCTCCTCACGGTGGGTATCTTGGGGGCTCCGGATTGTTGAAAAATGAAATCCTCAAATTGCGCATAACACTTTGTCAGGGGCTGGAGTACATTACTTTGGGGGGATAACGACTATGTTGCGGGCGAATTTCTTGCACGTTTATGATATAAAGTATCGCAAGTGAAGGTAATGTATCTCTTCGGTGACGTGAGAAAAATACTAACAACGTGGTCGTCAGCACCCAAAGTGGGGCGCCATATCGTTCCGATCCCCAGATCCTGGCTTATTCCCGAAGGACTCTAGGAGAATGCCATCGGAGTGGATAAAATTCATTTTTTTTTTACCTTCTATTACTCTTTTACCTGAAGAAGTGCAGACTAGTGGCCCATGGGACTAAAGAGGACGTTGGCGGGAACGTCACCTCTAATATGACTCCGTAAAACCTGCAGAATGATATCATTTCATAAACAAAAATGTGTCGGGCTTAGGGATATTTAGGGATTTAGGGATTTATTTAGAAGACGGGGGTGTAGAATTAAGGGGTCATTCTCATGTGCGGATAGAAAAAAGGCCTTTTTTCACAAATTATTTTCTTATTGATAATGATAAATTATAAAAGCACTCAAATAATACATTCATTTGTTCCATACCTAATTTTTTATTTTGTAACACTTTTTATTATTTAAATGCAGACGTCCTGCCGTGTTGAAGTCACAGGATTATTTGTAATTAAAATTTTAAAGAAATTTTTAATCAGTATAAGATATATGTAAATTGAAACACATTGTCGACAAATTCTTTGATAAATGTACGTAATCTGAAAATTTTTCAATTAGGGAATTAAATAAATGATAAGTTATTATAACTGTTAATTGATATGTAAGAAATATATACATATATGTATATACCTATATTTTATAATTTACTCACTGGGTGTCTTGTAATTAGTTTTTCTCCAAAAATTAAATATCATATGTTATATTGTTTTTGGGTTAGGCTATACAAAAATATTATAGATGAATGAATGGATTGCATGTTACTTCTAGCACTAGCTAAAGTACTAGGAATTTTTGAATAAAATTTTAAACGCATTTTCTTCAAGAATCATATTTTCGAAATGAAAGGAAACAAATTGATTGTTTAAATATTTTACATGAAAATGACCCCTTAAAGGAACGTGGAAATAATTCGAATTGACAAATTTTCTCTATGGGGTGTCATAAAGAGGAATCACTCGTTTTTCTGGCTAGATATATGGCTCAGCGCCAGCCTGGACCACTTGTGGGATGTGTCCTTAATCTGTGTCAACGTGCATCTAACCAGAAAAAGCATAACAGAGGACTGAAATGGGATAATGCCTTAATAGACCATTCTCGTCGACGTCGTAGTCATAGATAGTCGTAGTCGTAGTCGTAGTCGTAGTCGTAGTCGTAGTCGTAGTCGTAGTCGTAGTCGTAGTCGTAGTCGTAGTCGTAGTCGTAGTCGTAGTCGTAGTCGTAGTCGTAGTCGTAGTCGTAGTCGTAGTCGTAGTCGTAGTCGTAGTCGTAGTCGTAGTCGTAGTCGTAGTCGTAGTCGTAGTCGTAGTCGTAGTCGTAGTCGTAGTCGTAGTCGTAGTCGTAGTCGTAGTCGTAGTCGTAGTCGTAGTCGTAGTCGTAGTCGTAGTCGTAGTCGTAGTCGTAGTCGTAGTCGTAGTCGTAGTCGTAGTCGTAGTCGTAGTCGTAGTCGTAGTCGTAGTCGTAGTCGTAGTCGTAGTCGTAGTCGTAGTCGTAGTCGTAGTCGTAGTCGTAGTCGTAGTCGTAGTCGTAGTCGTAGTCGTAGTCGTAGTCGTAGTCGTAGTCGTCGTCGTCGTTCTTGCACTTTGTATGAGGATTGAGGAAGGTGAGTCCCTTTGTCCATCCCTACGCTATGCTAGTTAGAAGGGAAAGTTCGTACTATAGAAAATGGAAACCGCAAGGATTGCTCGTTCAAGTCAAATGTCTCTCATCGGAAAAGCATTGTGTCCTGTGCTCTCAAAAACGTGAAAGGGCCCCTCCCCGACAAAAGGGACGAGACTTGTCCTACATGACAAGGGAGTGGATAGCGACATTTGAATCCATTTCGGGTCTTAATTTGTTTCCTCCACCAGCCATCACTTACAGCCAGAGTTCTGACCGGGTGCGGACTGCGGTTTGTCTCCGGTCGCTGCTGACTAAGGGCATCCCTCAGCCTCAGCACTCAGAATATCCCGGCCCCAACACCAAATTATTGTAATCGTCCGCTTTGTATACACTGAAAGCGGTTAGCATTTTTAATAAAAGAAAAACCCCCCAACTTCTAGTAATATCGTATATTTTTTTTTCCGCTTTTTGTTTCTATCTTTTCATCTACATTTTTTTTGAAAATGGAAGTTATGGGCAGACTCCGTCTTTTAGCTGGACCATTTGTATGCTTTTGGTATTTGCGAGAAAAATCATGGAGACAGCGTGCAAATTGGAACGTCTGGCTCTTTATTGGCCTTTCCATCGAAAGGGCTTCTTTCACTGGTGGCAATTATTTGAAAATTATGCTGAAGAACTGTTTATTCTGATAAAAGACGCCAACGACGTCGGCAACTTGCTAATCTTTTTGTAGTCCATTTGACTTAAATCATACCAAATTTTAAAATTTAACATTTTTTCAGTAAAAAGATGGTGCTGAATTAGTAATTTTTAAATACTGTCTGTCAGCAATTTATTATTATTTTCTATTCTGTGACCATATTCGCTTGGTTTGTTGCTTTTAAGTTAATTTTAGAATGTTAAATATTAAAAGTACTAAATTATGTAGATTTCTGGAGAGCTAAAAACTTGTAAAATAGTACAACGAATTTTAGATATAACATATTTACCGATCATTTTACAAACTCCTAAAATTGAAGTTCAGTAAACAAAATGAAATAAAACAAAACGTTCGAAAAAGACTGATTGGTATGTTAATTTTATATAATTAAAAAAATGTTGCTGTTTTGTTCAAAGGAGATTAACAAACTCTTTCTCATTAGTTAAACAACTCTTATAAAGCCTAACAAAGAATATGAAATCTACCTTAAAAATTCATTTTCCATCAATTTTATACAATGAACCAGGAAGTTTTTTGCAGGAATTTAAGTTGTTTTCCCATAAATTTTCACAGATTTTAGTTAAAAAATGAACACCGCAGGTGCAGCACACAAAAATCCGATGAATTAAATTTTTAACAAAAAATGCGAAATATTCTACAACCGCAAGCAATAAAAAATTGTACACTTAATTAAATTTCCTTAATAATATTTACATCGGTAGGCTATCTACTGTGAAATAGGCAACTATGTTAGAGTGTCTGACTATGGAAGTAGATAATTCTGTAAAATCATAGATGTTCAGGATGCGTTCCAGTCGATGATAGGAAATATTTACATGATTTGCATTCCAGAAAAGGTATATACCAGTCCGTATGGTATTTTTCGCTCTTTTTTTGCATTTTTAATTATTTTGAAACACCAATTAAAAAAGTTTTTGAATATTAAAGCGTTGTGAAATTATTTATAAACAAAGTCGCTAACGCGAAAGTTTTCCCCCACCTAAATGACGATGGTAGGGTATGCAATGTGGTGCGATGTGGTGCGATATACTGCGCTAACTACATAAAAACCTAGCACAGTCCATGGGTAGGAAAATGAGCTCCACCGCGGCTGAGTGGAGGGCACTCACCCTTCAAAAGGTTTTAATTTTAGTATAAAAGTGAAGGGCTTGTGACGAGTGAGGTTATAATTTTTATTTTTAAACATATTTTCATGATATAAATATGTGAGGTACTTGAACGTTAGAGAGAAGTTGCAACCACACACCCGCGGTTTTAACTACGTAATGGCAGTAATTGACTTGGCTTGAGTGACTAATTAAATATTTAGCACTGCAGTCGGACGGGGGGGTTGTTCCGCCTCTTTCTAGGGCTTATGAGGTGGATTAAAGGTGAAATATGTGTGAAATCCGTTTTCAGCAGATGCCCTCAGGAGCGCTATCTTCATTCTGCCGCAAACAGCAGCAAATCTTCCCTCATCCATAGAAGCACCATAGGAAGGGCTGGGAATGGCTTCCTGGATGCTGTAGATCATTGTGCATCTCCTGGTGAAACCGGGAAGGAATGATGGCATAGAAGCAGGGGGTTTAGGGGTTACGAAGCTAATATATATCTTATGCAAGTTGGGAGGGCTTCTTCAACCCTTTACCCTGGATGAAGTACCTGACAACAGCTTGCGTCGTTCGTTATCGAGGCGAGCATTTATAACGAAGGCATGAGGAGAAATTCTCGTTGTGCGAACACTTTTGAAATTTACAGTGCGGCACCACACAATTCCCATTTAGCTGAATAAATAATTATTTTACAGTTGAATAACATACCCCTTCAGGATTTAGTCCCTTTGCACCCTACCCCCAACTATTCATTAAAACCGGGTTTTTGACCCGAACCAACTCCCTTCCCAATTTTAAAGCACATTCCGGAAATCTGGCGAAAAATTTATGCCCTTGAAAGACGGCTGTGTATCGCGGTAATTAGCGTCACAAATTAAAATTCGAGCGAATTTTGACACACACCGCGCCATCGATAATGAGAGCCCTTTCATAGCAAGTTTCCACCCCCGCGCATGTTGGCAATAAAATTTGTTGCCCCCTTTTACTTCTCAAGCGGGTCGCTTCACGGAAGTATTATTACATTTTTAATGCCATAATTACTTCTAAGTGCACGTACTCGTGACGTTCATCGCAATTAGAATCCATTCTACAATTTCCACACTGGATGAGAGCACTTGGGACCTGTGTTATTAAAACCTGTAGACAATAAACACAGAGCGAATGCGACTCGTTTACCTCCATTGAGACAGTCAGGGAGACATTCCCTGGCACCCGGTCTAGGGCCTATCTTTTATACTATCGTATATAAGTTGGGATTCGTTGGGCCTCGATGTGCTCGTGACTGGAGCCCATTTCTGGCTCAATGGAACCATTTTCGGTGAGGATTCTGCACAACACTTCAGACATGCGAAAGAGTTTTGTTTCCGTTTCCAGTAATCAATTTTTATTCTTGCGGGAGGACCCTCGCGTGCAGACATTAGGCGAAAAAAAAACCCTATTCTACGCCTGATGTCATATGAAACATTTTGTGATTCTTTTCCTCTTTTAACTTGAATCAGACGAGGCAAATTTAACGTGAGTATTCTTAAATCGTATAAAAACTGATTTTTATTAAATTTAAGAATACATATGATATTGTATTAAAATATTTTATTTGGAGTTTTTAAAAAATCATAAAATCATGTTATATTAACTTTTCTGAATAATTTCCTGAAAGTAATTCCCAAAAATTTTGAAAATTGAAAATGTTATACGGGTTTATAGACAAGCTGTCGCCGGCCAAACTCAAATCTGAATTAACTGAATTAAATTAAAAAGTGCTTACTCTCTTTGTCATAATTTCCTTTATGAATATAACTAGGATTATGTGAATATATTCATTTTTCAATTTTTTTTTCAACCCTCTAAAGATCAAAAAGAGTAATTGTAATTTATATTATATGTATAATTTCCCTCGTTCTGGACATAGCCACGTCCTTCCAGTATAAAATAGTATATTGTTTTCGAGCTCTCCAAATGATACCCCCTTAGATTAAACTTAAAAACGAAAGTGTTTTTGGCTCTAAGATTTCACATGTACTTACAAATTAATTTCTTAAATTAGAATTACTAGAATTAGAATATATATTTTCAAGATATTTTTAAACAATAAACTATCTTATCATATATAGGTATGTATATATGTAGTTAGAGATCAAACTCAATTTCATGTACTTCTAAGTTTAAAGTAAAAGATTATTATTGTATTAAATCTTTAAAAAAGCTAAATACATCGTGCATTAAACTGACAAGAAAGATAACTTTCTTTTGAGAATGCTTTTATTTTTTTTTACTACTGTTGTCACCGACAACAAATTTATAACGACATTTTCGATGGCAACATTTCATTTTTCTATTTTTTTGCCTTGAAGCGTATCTCCTCATCTAGACTATAAAACTGCCCATTAAGCAGAACCATGACTTTTTCATTCTTTCGGTTGTAAACCAGCGATATATCCGCGAAATGACGAATTAACTCAATAAACTGCCCAGGGGCATCGCGGCTGGCTGACCAGATAACACGTGGAAGCTGTTTAAATCACCAAACGTCCTCTAAGAGGGTGAAATATCTCGTGAAAATGAATGTTTTCGATTAATTCCATAACTTTTTCCCATAATTCTTAGGGTTAGCGTCATCGTTCCTGGTGTCTGGACCGAAAAAAAAAACCTGAGCCCCATGAACTAGGGGGCCTATTCGCTAGCGCCCCATCATCTTGCACCATTACTCTATTTAGTCTATTTCCGGGTTTATGGCTCTGTAAACGTTCGATATAAATGGCCGTAAAATTTTTATAGAAAATACGTGACCTCATTGCTACCAAAATGTGTCGCATTAACGAAAGCTAGCAATAGTCTTCAAAGTGGCGCTCCTCTGAATAGGCAAAACTCTGTCGTGGCATTATTCAATTTTTATTTGTGGGACGAGGGCTGGAAGGGGGGAACGGCACGACGCGTCGCGACGGGTAGAAATCCGGGTGTAGTATTCTATTTTATGGAACGGGAGCAGAAACATATCCATAGAACATTCATATGCAAATTTTCTTAAGTACTGTTCGAGGAGGTGCCGTAGAAGTTTTGCACGTGCAGACCCACTCGAACAAGGTCTTGGGCCTCATCAATTTTGTGAAAGTCGTGTGAATGTGGAATCGCCGGAGCGTACCTACTTAAAATCATATTTTCGTACGTTTGCGGGTGTCGCATTGCACCTAAAAAGGCAATTGAATGAGGTAAACTTTGGCCGGTGTTTGTTCCCGGGATAAATTGTTCTAGGGTAATTTTGAAATAGGGGTTCCAGAGGAACGGAGGGGGGAGCATGTTGTCAAAGTCTGTTAACAGCAACTGCTTTTGTTGCAAACACGAGAGTTATGCCAAGTTACCCCGGCAAGCAATTAATTCCACCGACACTAAAAATGGAGCGAACACCGGACAGGACAATCAATTTGCAACGGGCGTTTTACGCTCATGTATAAATTTATGAGATGTTTGTAATTAAATCCTTGACAAATAACAAATGATGGTCTCGAATACAACAAGTCATTGGTCCCTGATCCATCAATTAACTCCCGGGTTCGAGGAGTGTTTGCAAAAAAATGAGAAAAAAAATATATTGTATATTTATTCCATGCGGGGGTGTGGGAAGATGCATGTAGCGTGCGACTAAAGGAAAATTCTACACCCCCGCCAAGTCGTGCAAAATCCAAGAACAATAAAAAGGCTCAGGGCGGGAATAGAGGAGTTTTGGGAAGTTTCAGGATCATTTATCATGTCGGTAGGCATTCCCCACAAGTCAGGAATCAATCAAATTAAGAAGGAGGTTCTTCTGGCAATTTACGTAAACGTAACACGCCAGCAGGAAAAAGTATGACCGAAGATATAAATCTATTCTAGTTTTATTACGCCCCGGCGGATTTCATTAAAATTGACAAGTGAGACGGTGTTAATGGGACACTCTGGGGAGCCACTGGCTAGAGAAGAATTGTTTTAGGATTTATCTTTTAGATTATTTATTTTCGTAACTACGGCGAAGCAGAGTCAATATTCTATTTTCAATCCAAAACAATTTTTATAAAAGTAACAAGACTAAAATAAACGTATGAAAATAAATACTTCACAATAGTAGTGGTGTCATTTTTATTTCCCTATATAGTTCAAGCTAGATGGCAAATGTTTCATTGAATTGAATTTTAGAAACCGTCACGTATAACAATTCAAAATTTTACATCAAATAAATTTTTGGGTACAATGAAATTAAAAGGGTCTATATTGAGTCCAAAGTTTTAGAAGACATCTTGATATTCATATAAAAACTAAAGAAATCATGATTTCAAGTTATATAATAATAATAACAAAAATGACAACAAAACATTAAAAAAGATGCATAATATTATGCTCGAGAACGTTTGACTGGCCTTATTTCAAAATCTGAGATTGATTAATTGACAAGTTCGACTACACTTCCCAGAGTACATTGTAGCAGAACAGTGTTGTAAAGGTTACCACGTTGTAGGAGGTTTACGTGTATATATTTTTAAGAATATGATTATAAAATTTTATTAAAAAACTCTCTCTGTAATTATGATAATGTAAATAGATGTAGAACGCCTTGCTGTGCGAAGAACATCAAAAATTAAAATGCATTTCCCTCAAATTTAATATTTTGAAGTCAACGTAAAAGACCAAACATTTAACTGATATTTCTCGAACTATTACACAATATTCTGCCTACTCTATCCTCTATCTACTAGTTATATACTAAAATTTTCTTTTACAAAAATACATTCAAAATATTAATCGGAAAAATAAATGTCTTCTTATTTAATTACTTGCAATACTATATTCATTAAATTCCGAGTTATTAGAGCCTTAATTTTAATGTTGCTATGAGATACAATTTTGCACAAGGTTTTGAATGCAATTTTTATCATCTTAATTTTCAAATTCTGTTTTAAGGGAATAGTTTGGCTTTAGAATGGGATCAAAATGTTTGCGTAGTATTTCCTACTTTATTTTGAGAACAATTATATATGTATTTCTTATCACGTTTATGTGTATGTTTACATCCTTCAATCAGTCTTGTCTATACTGTTTATAATATAAACAAGATTTTCAAAATCTTTCCTATAGATACATTTTCGCGTTATTTCCTATACAATTTGAGGCTTTGCTTCAAATAAATAGAAAAAAAATTGGAGCTTCCCGCGAAATAGGCTATTTCTCGTTCTTCAATAACACATTTCGTACAAAATTTACCCAATTCGAAAACCAATTGCCATTGCACAGGCATTCACTGGAGGAGTATCTTCAGAAAATTCCAACGGAGGAAATATCCAAGTGGTACTATTTCACCATATCAACTCCACAAGGTATTAGTGGAATTGTAAGAAAACACCTGAGGCGTAGAAATGGAAGGATTTACACATACGTGGTCCAGGAACAGAATCCTTTTGGTTACACAAACACATCTCTCCGTCATGAGGAGCTTTGCGTTGGAAGCTAAAGAAAATTCACACATAGGCTGCAATTTTCATTTGAAAAACAGTTGAATCACCTTAAACATCGAGGAAGAAAGTTATTACTTTTGTATTTACACCTCGGAAAATTACAGATACTACCTGCTGCATGTGGTAGGTAGTCTTTCGCGACATAAAAAGAAATCTAATTTAATGCCGGATTAAATCCGACACTTTAAATGTGCAAAAAGAGAAGTTCTGAGGAAAAATCTAGCTAATTTCCCTTCAGTCGCGAATACTATGTAGACTCTAGCATCCCGGTAAAAAAGACGAGGAAAAATGCCAAGGCGACGTGTAAGGGACTGAGGAGTTTAATTAAAAAAACAGTGGAAATGTCGACGCTACTTCATTATGTTGTCGACCTTGCTGAGAACAATTTTTTTTTTCATTTCACCCCCTGAGAAACAGCAATTAATTTCTAGTTCGAATTAGCTGTACGCCGTTTTTCAATTTTTTTGTTCACTCTTCGTTTTTCATCCCTCGACAAGGAGTTAAAGGACTTTTTGTACGTTTAAGTTTTTCAATAAAACCATTCGCTTAAACGTTTTTCCTTTTTATAGTTTATTTTTTTGCGCGTAATGAGCTCTTGCTCATTATGTTCACCTGCCTGAGAAATGAATAGACGGAACACACCTTGATTTACGTACACAGGACCTTTAATGCTGTTTCGACATTGAAATCTCAGAAAAAAGACCACATTTCAAGGCTTAACATCCCTCGGGTATACTATAGAACAGTCCTGAAATATTTTTTTCTCTCTGTTATTTTTTAAGTGTATATGGGGATAAACAAAATTGCGGACGTCACCAGTGTCCTTGCACTTCGCCTCGAGAGATGCATGCATGCGCCATGGAAAAAAAATCCAATTTTTGTCTTTAATTTTCCTCAGAGAAGATTATCTCGGGAAAAGTTTCGAAATACTTTATAATCTTTCAGTAGAGGAGAGCACGAGCGCAACATTAAAGCTTCCAACGAGATTCGGGAATTTTATTTTTTTAATTAACTTAAAGACATCTTTCTTCAAATGGTTTAAAGTATTGTATAGCAGTTGAACACATTGAAACCCATTTACGTATAAAATTTAAGCAAACACGAAATTAATTAAACTTTAGATCGACTTAACACAATCTCTGCTAGTTCTCGGGCATAAAACACACCTGGCATGATGGGTCCACGTGTTATGTGGTCTAGAATCAGCTTATATATACGTATGACTAGATAGACGTAATTCGATTGAAGCCATACCTCTAAGGATTCTATTTTAGGCAGGTAATCAAAATCTCAGAGGAAGAAGGTCCAGCGATAGTATCTCTTTACCAGAGACATTTGCTTTGGCACAATCGAGCTCTTGTTGATCTGTGGTCGGATAAAACGCTCCAGACACGGCTCAATATTCGTTAACTCCTGCTTAATGGAAGCCCTCAAGGAGTTTCGAGCCCTAAGGCAAACAGAAGTTTCTGGATAAAAGTCGAACACTCTTCTAATATATGGGAACTTCGTCAATCCCACTTAAGTTCTCTTGTAACTGCTGAAGTTAAAGTTTTCTAACTTTACCTGATACCTATATCTACCTATGCGCCAGAAGCACATGCGGCGAATGAAAAAGTTACTAAAATTAGAGTCAGTTCGTTGAATTAAGTTTTGATCGGAATTAAAAGGAATTCGGACACTTGTACCTTACAAGGCTTAATCAAATTCACAATTTTAACTTCTCTATCTCTGAACAGAACCCGAAGCACAAGAAGGAGTGTCCTAGCTTCAAAATTCAATTTGACCCTAATCTAGACTGGTCCTTGAATTTCCACCCCCATTTCGAGTAAACCCGAATTCAGTTACAGCAGCATCTAGGGCTCAGCTCCAGATGAAATGTAAAAAAGCTGTTTCGTACTGAAATGGAATGTAAACAAAAAGATTACACAACTTGCGGAATGTCACGTTTCGCATAGTTCTTAATGCATGAAAATCGGAACCACAATTTGCACTGTTTGCATATTTAATGCAATTTTCATCGTCAGGAAACGTGATATTTGCCGCAATTTAGCAAAAGGGAGTACGCTTGTTTAAAATTGTTTAAGTAATCGGAAGTAATCAGACGAACGTGCATTTTTAGAAGATTTCTGGTTTTACAGCGCTGTAATATTACCGGACACGTGGCACAAGATGGAAAAATATTGGTTAGCGCACGTGATGGATTTCGATAGTATTTTATTAGGAATTTTATTCTTATTTGATTCGTAAGAGCTTTCACCTCGTACGTTAGAGAAAAAAGTCATAAAAGACATATAAAACTGAAATATAAGGACACCTTTTTAAACGCATCAAATATTTAAATGTACGAAATTTCATGCTCTCAAAGATTAATAATGGTAGTTTTCAAATTAACGACAGGGATTTCTTTAGTTGTGTTTAAAAAAGGGAACTAATTTTTTTGGGAAGTTTTTTAATTATTATTTAATTATATTGGGTAGTAAGAAATTTGTTTGGCAGTAATTAAATTAATTGTGGCCAGAAAAATGATAGCAGTAATATAAAATAATTCGAGAGGTGCATAAAAAAAATATTTGAGCAGTAATATGAATGAATGGGCAGTTAGATTGTGCAATTCTTGGCGTTCGGTAAAAGCACATAGAAAAAAGGATCAGTCGGGTACGGGATTTTATGAGGCACAACTTTTTGAAAGTTTTGTGTAGGTACCAGCCTCTTGATATCCGATGATATTTGTGTTAAAAAACATATCCGCGTAAAAGGTAATACGTTATTTTAAAAATATTATATGATGGTTATAAAAACTTTCAGTTAATTGTAACCTAATTTGGTTATATATCATAAATCTGATCAATACACTAATACATAAGTAGAAATTCCACTGAAAAATTCACTATTGGAAGAAAAACTGCAAACTAAAGAGTTGAACAACATAGTTTTACTGAAAATGGAAACAATTTCCGGGAGAATAATTTGTGGAAAGCCACAGTAAAAACATGAAATACGAGAGAAAGGGTTGAACGACTTTTAGCGAGCCGCAACATTCCAGACGAAATTTTAGCAAGGCGTCCAGCGCCAAAAAAGATACGGGGGGTAAAGGAACTAACACGTAAAACTATATTCGCTATACTCAATCAATACTCGAGAGAGCTCCACCAGGACTTGAGTGTTTCCTGCAATTTATTTGTCTTTTCGTAAAAATGGCCCTCCAAGATTTATGGATTCGCTTTTTATTGCCAGTTACCCTACATTTCCAGGCATTAAAATCTTTCGCCCGATTCGGAGCCACCCTGTATACATCAGGGTGCCCCAAACCCATGTCAGTTGGTCGGGGCGGTTGGCGGTGGTGGTGGCGGTAGTGGAGACCCATTGGAGGTCGACGTTATAAAATTTCCAGGAACATGACATGGGTGATGGAGCTCCGAGGGGTCTCCCGGAGGACCAATGTCCCAATGTTGGTATTTGCCCCGCCGCCGCCACTGTCACCGTCTGCTGGCCTTCAGAGCAACGGCGGTCGACGTGTATGCAAAAACTAACATTGTCCGGCTAGCCACCCCCAAACCCCTTTTAGATTCGACTACATTCTCGTAATGTCGCAAAACTAAATTTATTTTCAGCTTGGCTTACAATGATAAATTGCGTCAGCATTGTTCAGTTAATTGAAATCGAATAATTCGCCACTCATACCCCCTAAAATGCTCATAGCGTAACCCCAAAAACTTTAGTTTTGCGGAATGATGTTGGACATTTTTGAAACGTGCTGACTATGATCGTACAACGCAACCACCCACAAGCGACCCTAGAAATCACGGCGAGTAATTAGGTTTAATGCCTTGTGCCGAATTTTGATGGTTGCGGGTCGTTCACGTGATGATATGGTAACGACCGGTCACTGTGGGCAAGTGATGTCAAAATGTTTTCGGGACTCTCATGGTACTTTTGGGGAAAGGGATAATTATAATTAAATATACCTACCTTCTACCTAGTTTCATGCAAATCATGGCAAATGTCCCATTTAAATAGCTATGTTGGTTAGGTGTGAGTTTAGTCAAGTTCGTGACTTTGACTCATATTAATGGAGCCACTTACCAAAATAATTTTGTTTAAGTTCTTTGAGGACGTACATTTATGAATATTGCTTTTTGGAAAGTACATACATTACAAACATATGCATATGCTTGCATGTTTGATAACTTTTGATAACTTAAAATGTAAACTTTAACAGTATAACGGTAAAATCTTATATGCTTTCAAACTCTGTAAAATTTGTTAAAATCAAAATTTTTACTTTATAATAATAACTACCCTGCTCCCGACTCTCACTTCAACTCTTTCATATAACTTCATCTGAATAAGTTCAAAAATTACAGTGACTAGAAAAATTGAACCAATAATAGTACTTATGGTTTTTGCATGTTTTTCATTAACAGATATCGTAAGAATAGTTGCGTAATATTATAGATGGTAAAGTTGGTAGTCTATAAAAATGTTTATATATAATATTTTGACGTCCGATTGATCATTTTTGAATTATTTATAAAATAAAACTCGCAATTTCACGACAAATTACTCACAAAATAACAAAATTACAGGAAAAATGATTGTAGTTGATTTTGTGCAGAATTTAATTCTCTACTCTACAAGTTACATAGATGAGGAAGTCAGAAATTTGTAACATTTCTATCATCCTTTAAGTTTTTTAAATTCTAATAAGTAATACAAATATTAAAAAATTCATAAAATGTTTGTCAATAATTACTCTTAAGCTATTTACTTAAGTTTTCTATGTATTATAACAAGAAAAAATATAATTGAAAAACTTGTTTTGCATGAAAATCTTTGATACCTATATTCCAGGAAATTATTATTATCATTTTGGCTTGACGAAAATGGAATAAATGAGTGCGATGGGGGTTTTAAAACTAATTATTTTGTTATACTTCGTCGATTCATATATAATTCCTGAAAATGTTGCTGTCTACGAAAAGTTAATTTTTCAGCAGAAATCACAATTTCTTGAGTTTTGCGCAATAATTTTCGAGAATATTTTTTTTTTCTCGTTTTGATTGCCCCGTAATGGAGCATATCCAGGAAGCGTCCGCCTGCGCTTGGTAGTAAATAAATTTCAACAAATTTTCAGGTACAGCCCTCGTCTTGTTTTACTTTGCATTCAATTAATTTCCGAAATGCTCGCAGTTACCTAAATAATTCGCAGTGCGAGGGCTATAAACAGTAGTCACCTTGCCGGTGGCAGCCAGGTTCCCCGGATTCCCGGTTTTCCCTGTGCAAAATGAAAATCTCCCGAAGGGAGGCTTCTGGATGACTGCAAGGAGCAGCCTGAACATAGCACCGTCGCCGTCGCGGCGTCTTACACATGCCGGTGAAAATTGACCGTCCTTGAGACTACTCAATAACAGGGAATCTCTGTGCTTCTTCTGGGAATTCAAATAACGTCGGGATTCCACTCGCACCAGATGTGGAAAATGAGTGCAGAGGTTGTTCCCGGCTTTGCTGTAAAGGAGCACAAATTTTGCACAAAGTTTACTTGGTGTATATTTTAAAGAGGACTAAGGTCCTGTCTCACCTTCTCGTCCCGCGCCCATGAAGGGGCTTCTGTAGGAATCCTGTAGGAATCTAGAGCACGAAGAAATGGGAGTGGTACTGCTCCAGGTACCTCTCAAGGTGAATATTCGTCGGGTTTGGCTAAGTAGTTGCTATTAGAGGGAACAAGTCTTCTGCATTCATAATAATTTCATTCGCTGGAGATGGTGCGAAACTGGAAGGGATTACACCACCTAGATTACCACTAAATTTGAAATTTTGAGCTTCTTATGGTTGTCAGTTCACGGGAATTACAAAGTTGAGGAAAATTTTGTAAATAACACTCTCAAAGATGCAGGAATTATGTCGAATATGCATGGAAAAGTAGATATAATTTACACAATTTTCTTCTTTGTAGAATAGAAGATATTTTTAAATATACTATACTAAGACATACTGTACAAAGTCAAGACAAACATTTTTATTTTCATTTTTAATAAGATACAAAATTAACTCTTTAGTAACTACTTTTAAATTTTTTCTATTATGTTTTATTTTTTAAATTTCAGTTGGATAGGTATTTGTTTCCGGTTGAATCGGTCATCATATCAACATATTGAATTTCTTAAATTCAGCGCAAACATGAACCCTCAAAAACTTTCTAGTACCATATTAAATAAAATCTATCATATATTAAATACAGGGTGTTCGGATTATGCGAAGGAATCGTCATACCAAGCGGGGGCTCATTCAAAAGAGGGGAAAATTACCTAAAACCTTTCTTTTATATTAATTTTTTTCGTTTTCCTATCTGGTTCAGGTTAGATAGCAAATTTTACATTAAATTAAATTTTAAAAGCCTTCACGTATATTACGATTTTAAAATTTGTGTAAAGTGCATCAAATTGTCATGATATTTACCTATTGAAACTTTAATCCTTGAACCAGATAAATTGTTGGTTTAAGTTTTTGACTCAATGTGGGTTTCGCGGAAAAAAAAATGCTTGGTAAATATTAATTCAGTTAATTCCCTGCTAAACCTGGAACCGGAACCAATTTGAAAAATACACAGCTATTATGTTGGTTTTGTTTTCCGAATCTTTCATTAATTAATGTTTTTTGAGAGATTAATATCCATGCTACCGTATACCGTATATATTCAGTACAACAGACTTTCAAAGAGCTTAAAATTCTTTGAGTCTAATTTCGAATTTAATTACAAATTCGAGCTAAAATTCGTTATCTGATTTCGCAATATGTATGTCACTTGCCACACGAAACGTTGTGCATAAGTGTCATGGGCGGGATTCCATTAAATTATCCAAAACTCTTATCTGCGAAACCCGAAGAGTTACTATGGTTCTCCCATATCATGCCAGAGATACGGCATAGTGGAAGCTCACCCAAGAGTAGACTATTTCGCCGCAGCTGTCTGATAAAATGCCCGGCCACATTTCCATATTTCACTAAAACTTGCCCTCGACTGAACATATCCTATAATTTGCGAAAAATTTCATTTCATTTCCTCCCCACACGTTGAGTTAGGGCTCCACCGCCGTACAGTGGAGCCCCATTGCACGTCTTCTCTCCTCGAGAGGGTGCGTTCGTTCGGCCATCAGACAGCCGCTGCACACGGCGATACTTGACGGAATTAACCTCTGCAATTTCACAATTCCGCTTATTGGAAAAATATCACCCATGCATTAAAATTAATGTGCCATGAACTTGACTGCGATAAATAACGAAAGTCCCCCGGGGGAGAGACAGGGAAAAGCACCACTGTTCCATCCAAAGACAATCAGGGCAGAGCCCTGAAAAGTGCCAGTGTAGCCAGATCCATGGCGAGTTTTAGCCCTACATTTATGGGCAGTAGCGTCCCGAGCCGAAGTTGGAGCTCCCCGGACGCCTGCAATAAAACATGCATGATGGGCCCTATGCCGCTTACGTGCTATTTACGAGCGAATACATTTTCTGAGGCACCCTGTTTCGTTCCGGGACCAGCACCCTTTTACGAAGACCTATAGTCCTGGACTCCGGGCATGAAGGGGTAGCTTATGTATTAAACATAAACTTTTGATGTAATCTTCTCAAAATTACAAATGGAGACACATCGTTCACTTTCTACTTCGAAATGAACCCTCCTCAGGAATGCTAAACATAGTTTAAATTTAAAGGATGCGGGGGTGTGGTGCAGTGGTTATCGTTTTTTAATTTAAACACCACCAGAGCCCCAGCCAAGGAGGGTAACAAAATATGAAATTATTATAAGGGGTGACGGGTGTTTAAGAAATAATGCTATTAGAAAGGACTAAAAGGATAAAGAGGGACTCCCAAGAAAATGGGTGGGAAACCTCACTTCACTCCTGGAGGAATAATATTAAGATGCATGATGTGTCCAAATTTCATTAGTTTTGCTTTCGACTCACTGGGCTTGACGAGAACAAGTTTTAACTAGTTACTTCTCAACATCGTCGTCGTCGTCGTCAGGGCGACCTAAGCCTTTGAAATGTGTTTTAAAACTGTGTTCACTCCGCAAATTGAATTTATCGACTTTAGTTGGAATTTGAAATTAACCATGCTGGAGAAGGATTCCATCGATGGCTTAATTGCTGGCAACGTATGCGGTCTATTTATGGACCCTATAAACAACGTATAGCTAAAGATATATTAGTCACTAGAAAACTAGGATGTCCCCGTAAATAGTCTTGGAAAATATTCTCTTTGAAAGGCTCAGTTCTAATTACGTGGACTTTGGTGAAGGACATTTTACCCTTCTTGAACGCTTGTTAAGAGTTTCCGCACGTATGTTTCTGATTTGTTATTAAAAGACTTGTATTTAGTTTGCATAAGATATTTTCTCCTGACTCCTATATTTCTTTTTATTTGTGTTTAGTTGAAACGCTTAATCAAGATATCTAGGACAGAAAGCATTTTATGTAGATTTTCCTTGTAGTTATAATAAGCTATTTGCATACCAAAGAAATTATTATATTTATTTAGATGGTATTAAAAAAATATATTACTAACTAACCACCAACCAATAATATTATATGTATTTATATGTAGTAAATTTTTAAGTAGTGCTGAGTTTAGGTACTATTACAGTAAAATACTCCTAAAAATTGTGCAAGGTATGAGTGAATTTAGTAAAATTTAACTATTCATATTCCGAAAATTCCTAAAATATTCCTTATTCTGAGAAATTTTACATCGCTCATAAAATAATGAGGAAAATTAGGAACAGTTTTTCGTGAAACGGTTATTGATTTAATTATACTCCTGAATGCACAATCAATTCTGGAAAATAACGTAGCTCGTTTCTATCCGAAACCATAAAGTTTAATAGAGCATTAAATACTTAACATTTGTGTAAAGGAGAGATCAAAGGAAAATATCGCACGAATAGTTTTGTAATTTTGTAACAACGTACAAAATCGTCTTCTATCCTAGGCAGTTCTATTTAACGACTATACTTTAGTAAAAAGTGTATTCTTAGACAGTATTAGTTTTTTTTAAGAAGTTTTTCTATTTTTTTAGAAATCTTAGATAGTGGCAATTAAACTGGGAAGACGAAAAAGTGATTCATTTTACAAGTCAAAGTGATCTGCAGAGTGGTAAAATGTATCCTCTATTCGTTGGTTAAATTAAATGTCGACCAAAAGGAATCTCTGCGTGGTCAAGTCATTAAAATAAACAGACTTAACAGAAAAGTGCTCAAAAGCAAACACTCAACTTCAGCTAAAATAAAAAGAAACTCTCAAAGGCGAAGGTATCCGTCCCAAGGAGTTAGAATAGCCTTCAGTGCAAAAATTGCGCACAAAAGAAGAACGTCTTTATGCCTTCCCATTATCTACCTCATTTTAAGGGTGAGTCCTCTACGGCGGCGTCTTCCCCGTTCCTCTCGATATTAAGAAGCTGTGGATAGTTGGAACCCTGGAGCAGGACTGCAGGAAGAAGCACATAGCCCTTTCAAGCGCTCCACTTAAAAAGTTCTCAGGAGCTTCGAATTCCCTCAAAAGTGGCTGGAATACCCTTTCGACCTAATTTACGTGAATTGCAGATATCGTTTATCTTTGCTACATGGTGCTCGTGCTTCAAGTGCTGCTTTTCACTGCCACAGCTCCGGAGGTATTAGAACTCCGGATTGGGGCTCCGCCCTCTTCTAGTAATACCCGACCTCTTCACGGCAGTAAGTAGACCGGAGTCGGATAAAAAATAAAATAAAATAAAAATAAAAGTCCGTAAAAAATTTTCAATGAATAAACTTGCCCTCATGGGTGTCAGTGACGAACGAGTACAACCGAAGTTTGGATTGATCGATCCTCTTGAAAATAAGTGCACAAACCCCTCGTACTGCATCACGATCCCCAAATGACGAGAAAGTTTCTCAATCTCCTTTTGTCGATTATGTCCAAGTAAAATTCAAAACGTGACACTGTTCGACAAATTCATCAAGATTTAGTCCAGCTCTTGGGGTTCCATTAAAAAAAAAAAAAAAAATTAAAATAAAATAAAAGACGTTTGCTCCCTAGCTGTAGATATCTCGACCCTAACTTTATTTGACAGAAAACTCCAAATGCGCCCAAATTGAATCCAATTCCCTGACCTGATTGGGGCCATGTTCCTTCGAAAAAGGGGGGAAAAAAATTCATCAAAGTAAAGTTTCACCACTTTCCATCCCCACTTCTGGCACCTGGGAACTGTTACACCTCGTCTGGGTTGCGCTAACGAACTTTAACTGGAGCTCGATAAGAAAATGGTAAAATTCCGGGGAAAATTTGTTTGCGTTAGTCACTAAGTAGGAAAACGATTTTATCGGACGATTATCGTGCTCTGATCGTCTTTGTATTATTCCAAACCTCTCCCGTTTCCCCTCGTCATCGTGTGGACTGAGGCCAGAAACAATTAGTTAACCTGGCAGGAACTGCTCGCGTTGAGTTTGCATAAATTTGAATTCACTTTGCTGCTTACCTGCAACACCTTACCGGACATGCAATGCTCCTGACTATGAATAATTTCCCTCCGTTTGATTAAGCTCCAATGATTTATGCTCTTTTCCCCCGCACCCACCCGTCAGGAAGTTAGGCTAGCTAGCTAGGTTTGTAGGATTAAAAAAAAGAAAGTTATACCCTGTCCGTCTAGCCCTCTTGCGAAGATAACAAGCTGCCGGGTATATCGCCACTTAAACCTTTCGTCACACATCCAATTTAGCCCTAAAAAATAAAATCAGATAAGCAGAGCGACAACCCTCATATTCAGCAACCTAATCCATCCGTAAGCCCCCCGAGGATAAATAGACGTAATTTATAATTTGTATCCCTTTGTAGACGTCCGAGAATATCCATCTCAATTTCGTTCAATGGACGCTAAAGGTCGTAAGCCTATTTCACTTTACGACTGGCGAGGAGAGCTAAAATCCCAGGGAATTTTTTCGATTGCCACAAATATGTTCGTTCTGTGATTTGAAAAATGTTTGTGCACATAAAACTTAACCATCTCTGTAGGTCCAGGATTCAACCCTCCTGGCCAGGGGCCCGTCATCATTCGCCAGGAGGGTTTGGCTTATGTTGTCCACCATCTCAACCCCCGCGGGGTATGGGTTTTTTTTTTCTTCCTGGACCCACAGGACATATAGTGGACTGGGAGTTGGTCACAGTAGACACAGGAGCACATCGATCGACAAACGTCCGAATAAGTCCTCGACCATTATGGGGTATCCTGGATTTATATCGGTTCAGGATATTTTTATAGGCGAATATATTTACTAGAAATTACCTTTCATATCGACAAAATCCAGTTACAGTCCATTTCGTTTTGTCGTGAATGCAGGACCAGGACCTTCAACATTCACCATGTAGCCAATCGGGCGGCCTCAACCGTTCAATCTCAGACGAACCGAGGTTTATTCAATTTCGACCGTCGACTGGTTTTGAACGACGTTGTCAAAGGAGATTTCCACCGTCGGAAAGACACTTTTCTTAAATTATTTTCTATGTGCAGCTCCAAGGGAAAAAAGGGCCAAATGGTTCGAGGCGGGGGTGAAGGGTAAAAAAAAAGAAAAAGAGCTCTGCCGGAACGTGTAGTTTTTCCATTAACTGATTGAGTTCACTCCGTCGAGTACTCAAGACTAAGGCTAGACTCCTTGAAACGGCTCAAAAAGGGTTCTATTTCGCCCCCACTGCGAGGCTCCGCAATTGGCCGAACAAGAAGCTCGTTTTAGCCACAAAGTTTCTATTCGGTGAGATAATGGAAATTAAAGTTAAAAACAATTTCAAATAATCGATCCGCATCGAGAAAGTAGTGGGTGCAAGTGCTTCTCACAGAATTCACTTCAAGAGTGATTGCTGTTTTTAGTTCCGACAAGGGCAAACTTTCTCAAGGAGAATTTAACTCTGTAATTACTTCATAGACAATGTTTTCTTTCGGGAGATTTACCACTTTAAAATTATTGAATTATTTTTCCTTTAATGTAAAAATTCTTTTTTGTGATAAGAAAATTGATTTGAGCAGACTATTTTTAAGTTTAGCTCGCGTAATATCTTTAGGTATTAAAACTTTAGGATTGAAAACGCACATTCACTTGGAGTTCTGTAAACTATCAGAATAAGTTCCATCGATTGGAATTCTTGGAATTTTTATTACTGCTTTAGTATAGAAACAAAGAACGTTTTGAAGAGTTATAAAAATTAAATGATATTATTTTATTTTCTCGCATCTGATAGTAAGAAGTCGTTATACATTTTTCGTTTTCTTGGTTTTAATTTTAAAAGTTCGGACATTGAGTTTAAATTTTAGGATATAGGGGAGAAGTGGCATGAAAGAGCCAGTTTTACACAAGGCCCAAAAAAACCAATAAGGAATGGAAATTTTTTTTTTTTTTTACAATAAAGTTATAATTTCGATAGTATAGAACAAAGTTACATAGGCGGAATGAAGAAAATTTACAAGATTAATATTTATTTTTCGTTTTGAAAAAAAATTGATTTTCAGCTCTTTCATAACTTATAGGTTTTGAAAGAGCCACCGCGAATTAAGAAATGGAAAAGATGAAATTTAATAACATATACTATATTAATAGTGATTGCAACGAGATATTTTTGTAGAGGAGAGGGAAGAGAATATAGACTTCTTAAAAAAAATGCTTACAACCTGAAAAATTACTTGTAACTTGAAAAAATTGTTAATAACTTGAAAAGAGTATTAAATGAACTAGATTTTTTTTATTTGTTAATAAAAATTAAAAAGTTTTGGGTGTTGATATTGCTTTCGATCATTGTGGGATTTCAAAGGTGTTAGAAGCCCTCTTTTTTCCCACAGGGTTCATATTGTCCCCCTTTCCCCTATATTTTAACAAAGTGGCTCCTTCATAACTTTTTATCTTAAAAATAATTATTTAAAAAATTAGTATAAAATAAAAGTGCTCAACTAATAAAATATGTATCATTGAAAAGCTTAAAATCTATAAAATTTTATAGCATAATCAGTTTTTCATGAGATGTTGGCATTTGACTGTGAAAAACTAAATAAAACAACATCAAAAAGTTACTTTTGGGGTCTAAAATATTTAAAACGTTGTATCAACGTCAGTTATTGACAAATAATTATGAAATTTTTAGGGAGTATCAGTGATCAGTAGTACTAACTAAAAAAAAATACATGAAAAAAATTCACTCGGTAGTTTTTGTGCAATAGAGAACGGCTCTTTCAAAACTCGGCTCCTTCATGCCACTTCTCCCCTAGTATAAAACATTTTTAGTCTAACTCTATTAATTCCATTCGTGTATAGTGATTTTCATTTTCCTTTGCTTTTTTGACTAAGTAAGCTTTCTAGAAATTCAGTGAGTTCTTCAAGGTTCCTAATTTCAAGTAAATAAAATAGCAGTTAGAGAATATTCTGTAATCCATTTAGGATTTAAAATTAATTTGGATGATTTTTCGAGGACATAAAACTACTGCAATTCTGCTGCAATTCTAATTGTAAGTTGAGCTGCTGCAAATAAGAATTTTGCAGACTCAGCTAAATCTGATCATGTACATAGATCATAGCAATGCAGTTTTCACTTTGTGAACGCTCTGCATTTTTTTTATATTTGACAGCTTTTGTGATTAAATAAATTAATGCAAATTAGTTAATGCCATTTAAAATGGCAAGCGTATATGTTAATTTTATTATTAACGTAATAATTGATAATACAACGAAAAAACACTAAAATTAATAAATTGGCTTGCAAGAAGAGATATACCTCAGGTTTCAAATCCAATCTCTCTAAGAGGAGTTTTGTTTCGTTCGAAGTGCACTTTAATTTATAAATTAGTTTAAAATTTGTTGTTGTAAAAATATCAAAACTCAATTAACTTTTATTTTTTTCTCAATCTTTCATTATTAATTCACTCAATCAATTAATTTTTATTTTTTTCTCAATAGTTCATTATTATTGCGTCAATTAATTTTCATTTTACATATGCAATAATTGTTCCATTTAGTATTATTCAATATAAATTAAAAACTCAGTTTAATTAAATTTGAGCACTTTTCAAATTTACAAAGTCTACAAATTATCAAAAATTAAAAGGCACACATACAAACATCGAAAAATGGAAAGCTTACAACGCATCATTGGAATTCCAACTTGCAAAATTGTTTATTAAATTATGGTCGATGGTACGTATACGTATGTACTTTCCAAATATTTAGAGAATTATGTTGGATTATGTAAATTAAGGGAGCTCAAGTACTAATACTTGTAGAATAAAGTATATTAGTATTAATCTACAAGGGATTTTATGTTTAAAATGGGAAATTAAAATGGTGTTTCAGAACACATTAGAATACAAAATCGTAGTTTAAATAATTAAAAAGGAGCTTTAAATTACATCTCATGGACAGAAAAGATTACCCCCTCATTCGGTCAATAAATGCACGAGAATAAATTTCCAGTAAGCCTGGTTTTGTATATTTTAGCCGTATAGTTACGTAAATTTTCGAAATAAATACGTGTTTTATTCTCGCCATCCCTGGCAGGTGTATCTGCGTTTGTTGACTCTGTGAAAATGGTCAGATACTGCAATTTATCAGTCAGTCGAAGTGAAATCCGACAACTATTATGAGCTGTTTAATGCACATACTCTGGACTGCAACAATGGCCCAGTGCATGGCCAATAAAATGCATTGTCTCACAGAGAGAAGTCCGCAAATTTTTGTTTTCTATACATGCAGTTTTCATACATTTTTTTTGCATTTTCTAGTAAATCGGCGCATTCATTGAAAATGTGGTGAAATGTATTCTAAAATTTATTCCAATGCGGCGGCGACGCAGCAAGGAGTTATTTTAATATTTCGACATCATTTGGTAGAATTGATGATACCGCCCCGGAGCTCCCCCGGGGGGAGAGGGGATGACACTGCTCAGTCCGGCTGCATGTGATAACAAAAGGGATTTGAAATTCAATTTTGTCGATCATTTACGTCACATGGGAGCATAAATTGTGTCGTATTTTATTTATGGGCAGATATTGTGCAGCTGTCCATGTACCCTCCTAAGTTGAAATTATTTTAAGCTCTCGGGCTTATCAAGAAATTTTGATTTATTATAATTTCAGGTTAACCCTTAGCTAAAGAGTAATTTACTTAAATGGATTAAACTGCTACAAAATGATTCTCATGAAAAATATTAATATGAAACATGAGACATCATATTTTTCGAAGAAAGTGAGAATTTTACTTTTAAAATCGATTTCTTTAAGGTCATCGTCTTTTTGTTCTCGATAACAATTTTTCTCATTAAACTTGTCAGAATTTCTCCCCAAAAATTAATTATCCCCTTCCACGTCGTATCCGGGGGGAAAAACTTTGAGTTCCATCCCCAACTGGAATAAATTGAGACATTCATTAATGAGTCCCTCAGCGGAAACGGATATTATAACAGAAAAGTGCCAGAGTTGCAAAATAAAGTAAAATAAAATAAAAGACAAAAAATCCTGGAAATCAAGTTAGAAGTTTAAAAATCCCTAGAAGGTTCCAGCATCGTTTAAGAATAGGGCGGCTACGACTAAAATTATTTATACAGGTACGTGTGCATGCAAAATACAAGCAACAATTTCGCATGAAAGTAAGACATTTCGGGTTCAAATTGAAAAAGTTTTATAAGATTTTTTTATGAGATTGAAAATGACTTTGTAAATTGATTACTAAAACTCGACGCTTTCCGGCTTTTCATCTACTTAACGAGATAAGAACGCGCCTCATAATAAAAGGAATTATCTACATATTTAAGGGGGAGTACGTTTGGGGTCGTGGATTCATGAGTTCGCCCCCGCGGCTACGACAGAAACTTTTCTCCCTGTACATGCGACCGAACCTAATTTTCCAGGTATTTAACGTAAAAAGAGAAAACCTTTCCTTGGCTTATATTTTCGAACTTTGCAAAATATTTAGATCTTCGCGGAAATAAAAAAATATGGTAATATAAAAAAAAAATATATTCATATTTTAAATTTTGATATATGTATGTACTAGTTTCATATTCATTTTAGTTTTCTCTTTACAAAATACCTTACTATTTTTATACTAAGAGTGACAAAAAGCGATTCGAATAATACCTTATTTATTTAAATCAGGTTTTTAGCATTACAAATCAACTATTATATTACTAACAAAACATTTTATGAATTCAATTGTCTAAATTTTAAAGGTAATACAAACATAATTATACCAACACAATTCTCCAAATATTCCTACATAAAGCCCCTCTTCTTCCACAATAATTTCCAGGCTATTTGAGCAACAAAATTTGCTGCAGTCCAACAAATTTAGTCACCTCAAAGAGGTATTCAAAATTTAAATAAACGACGATCCAGGAACAATATCTGATTTAGTCATGTGTCCCCATGCAGCTATAATTTCAGGTGAAACTGGCCACACACACTGGAATGAGCCGTACTGCAGGTAACTTAAATTTCCCTTGGGATTGTGGATATCTTGAAAATTCAAGGAATTTTCAGCGTATGAAAGGGAAATTTCCATTTAAATTAACCGAATACTGAAAAGGGGCAAATATGCCTTACTAGAACGAAACATGGAGTCCCAATCTCGACGCGCCCAGCGCATTTAACTAATTTACGTGTTTTGGTCCAGAAATCCAGAAATTCAGAAGTCCCAACGAACAGACGCCGACATTTCTTAAGCTTCCACCACACTAACAGACCGGGGGCATTTCTCTGGCTCGACTTACCGGATGTACATGTGCGGCCTCACCTTTAGTTGGAGTGTTATGGGGTCTCTCTTTTCATTTTCCCTTTGACTCAACGAAATACACCTGAGTCAATAAGTTTACCTTAATTCCTTAACCATTTGGGGCCCCGGTGCTTCCATTTCTCCGGCTTTAATGAACGACGGTGGTTAGGCAAATAGCCTTATAAACATTTTCAAGGAGTCTAGCTCCAGACAATTGGATGCTGTGCGGATCCTGCGGTTGGTAGATAAAACAGAAATTGCCAGACATGTACCCGAATCGAGTTAATTGAAATTCCACAAGTTTTAGTTGATCTTTGTCTCGTGATAGCCTCTTCCTCCCCCGCTTACCATCGGAACCAATCCCGCCTACAAAATCTAGTATATTCATATCGCATCGTCACTTTGTACCTTTTCGAAGGCATCCAGAAGCACGTGCATGGGTGTCTCAACCCACCTGGATATACGGATCCACCTTGACCATTATGGGCCAACACAGTGATAAATTAGAGCCAGATCCTGTAAGGTTTGTGCTTAGGCTGAAATTCTCCGGGAAAGGACATTTAATAATAATTCCGCTTCTACCTTTTCGGCTTTTGAATACAAATGGGCCAGTTGCCTGCACGGATGAGTAAATGAAAATTGAATTATGAGACGCTTGACTTAATTCATTCGAAAATACACCAGGAAAATTATTTTCTGAAAAGCTCTATTGTAAAACAAGTAAAACTGTGCTTTATATGTATAGTAGAATGAACAGAAATTTCATATTTAAGATATTCCAATTCTCACACTATGCTGTAATTAATCTTTTACAGTCATAGCTAAATTACAACTAATTTATGACTACAGTCCTTGTTCAACGAATCAAAATCACTCACAATCTTTCTAATTTTTCAGAAATAAGCAGTATTCAGGAAGTAATAATCTATAAGTTGAATAAAGAATTATATTAATGATTAGAAAAAAAAGGCAAATATTATATACTCATTTGTTACATATACTATTGTTTATATTTATATAATTAATAACAAACAAATAATCATTTCGATATAAAATCGGTTGATTTGAGTTAAGATAAAAACAGGAGACTCTAATAACATTTAAAGCGATTTACTTCATGTTCGAAAGAAATCTTCCTTTCTATCAAAAAGAGCCAAAAGTACCTGAATAAGACTTGTCAGATGCAATCGCCCAAAAAAGCCTCTCAAAAGTTGCTTAAGTGAAGAAAACAGCTCAAGTGACTATATTTTGAAATGTCTTCCGTTTGGCGAAGGATTTGATTTCATATTCATGTAACTGTATGCCAGGCATTAACTTTAAGATGTATGGTAGAGGAAAATGGCCCTGTCGACCCGTCGAACTGACGTCCTTTGAGCTCAATCATACACGACATCTACCCAGAACCGGGCCTGGCCCGGTATATCCCCCATTGTGACCGCTCAGCCGTAAAATATATTCCAAAATGCTACTTTCACAAATCAAGAAAACATTTTCATATTCAAGAAGCTCAATTGACCAGGAAAACCCGATTCTCACTGAACCATAAACACGTCCTTTTATCTTGGAAAAGTTTCGTGACACTGTCAAGAGGCCGCCACAACCCCCCTGAGGGGTTGGGCCCATATTTCACCCTCTCTCTCTTCAAGGACATAAGTTCCTCTGTGTGCGCAACATCCTTGCAAATATACAAAATACCTACATACATATATATGTATATATAAAAAAAAAAAATTATGTCAAGACCTGTCAACGTTTCAAATACACGATCCTTGCTCAGGACAAGAATCAGAAACTTTGTCATTTTTGAAACATTCCGCCAAATTATCTTAGGAAACTTTTCGAGCGTAACCGGAGCGATGGGGGTGGTGTGTTCAGCCCCAATTCGATTTTTTGCTTCCTTGCTGAGTTGCCAAATATTTCCGACTTTAAATTACAATTCTTTATTATATGTTGAAATATTACTATTCTTTAAATTTTAACCATCATCAGAGAGATTCCAGTAAGGGTGTCTACAGAAATTCAGTTTGCCAATAATTTTCGTTTAGTCGAAACCTTATTCTATACTGTACCTACATATGTCTAATAGTAATTGGGTGAAAAATGTGTAAACTTTCACATTTTAAGGCTGAGAAAGTCTCCTAAATTAATTTTGCTAAATTTTTACTTGCACCTATGTAGAATTTTCCGGGCTTGACAATGCTGACGCACCAAGTAGACTGCCCCAAGCCTTAACTAAGGGTTAAAAAGCGTTACTTACAATTAGCTAAGTAGTAAATTTTTTCTAATTATTTAATTTAATTACGTAATTTTTTTTTTTAATTAAAAAAATTCAAACTTTTGTTTGTTGTTGTCCTACATGGTTACAAATTTTCTTTTTAATATATCTATATTAAATTATCAGAAAATTTTACAATCTGTAAGGTTAATATTGAAATCAAGATGTTTTTCTTTAAAAAAAAATCCATGTATGTATTTTAAATATCTCTCAATTAAAAGTAAAATTCATGAAACCTTTTTTAATTAAGCATTCCAAAAAAATGGTAAGGTAATCTGAATAAAGTGCAGGCTCACTCAATTTGAGTGTTTAAAGGTAAATCCTGTAAAATTGTGAAGAATCGGTGGAAGTAAATCTTGATGAAATATTTCAGGTATTTTCATAACTCGAAATTATTGTCGTCCAGAGAGCGATGGTCAAGAGTGAAATATTCGATGGATTCCGGAGACCAAAGGGGGAGAAAGGAGTATTTTATTTTCCAATAAATCGCCCGTCCTCACAGGAAAAGAATGTCCTGCACTAAGAGCCGAATCTGTCTTCTATAAAGGATGGTGCCAGATCCTTGGCATGTGCTATCTTTCCTGGGTTTCCTCATGCGGCTGGGGAATGGCATGCAATCAGGAAAAAAAAAATAGATGGTACATATATGTACAAACATATGTTATATATCTATAATGTATATTGTATACAGATGAACAAAGGAACTCTCAGGAGGAATCTTTTTTGAAATAGTTGCGCCTATGGGATTAAACTTTAATTTCCTGTAAAAAAATATTTAATTTCTTTTATTTGGATATGAAAATATTTTCTCGCAATTCAGATAATTTCCTGCTGTTGTATCGTTATAATTTCGGCTCCAGGCCAACAAAACAGAGATGCAATTTGGGGGGTACAAAATCCTTCCAGACCCCAAACCCATTGGGATATTAAAATTCTTATTAAATGGACCAACTAGTTGCGATTCGTTCTGAATGAGGACGTCATTAATTTCGGGCACTGAGCTAGTTAGCGCGCTATTTCCTAACACCACATGAGCCAATTATGCTAATTTATTGCAACAGAAAATTTGTTAGCGACTCTGTTCCCGTCTGGAGCGGCCGGGGCCTAATGCTGGTGGGGCGCATGGACCAAAGCAGAGGCAGAGGCTCCACCAGTTCCTCCAGGTGGACTGCTAATGAATGGGGCACTTGCATGGTCGGCGCTGTTTTACCTGGCTGCGTAAATTTGCAGCCAAATGCTGTTGACTTTACGCTTAATTAAGTCAATTGATATTCCTTACATTATTGCAAGGACTGCTCGGGGACTAGCGAAGCATCTCGTTGTCTGCCAGGTTTAAGGTCTAATTTAGTGATGGTTGCAGTTCCTTTTATCTAACACCTTAACTATCTTTCTGTTTGGTTTCCTGCTCACGCACTGAATCCTTTAAATTCGCGAAGTCTCCTCCTTAATAAAATGCCATAAAATATTTCGTTGGAGCTCCTGTGACATCCCCAGCGCTCACAAAGGCCCTATAAATGAGCACGTAAGCCCTCCACTCCTGAACGGCCCCGGTGGAGCTCCGGAGTTGGTGTCAGAAGTGGGAAATCGCTAAAAAAATCAGGTTAAACTTGCAGTGCTTTTTGGGGTGCGAAGCATTGACATTCACCGGAAGTTCGTGCGCCCAAAGAAATTTTGTTTATTGTTATCAGTCGATTTGCATAATTCGATCTCTCCTTCATTCCGTGCGATGGCCGACTGAGCCCCAAAGTTCTGGCCCATAGAAAATATTTTCACCGGGGCCGCCACGGGCGGTTGGTTATTTACGTGCTTATAACCTAATTCACAGGGTGGTCCATCGATGACTTACGTGTGATGTCAGAGAGCCCCGCTGCCAACCAACCACCCTACGAAATCGATGAGTGATAACCTCCCTCGAGTACCTCTGATATCCGGCGGTTTATTTTTGGCATTCAGAACATGAAATTATTCCCTTCGAAATCCGCCTTCGTGCGAAATTCGGCACTTTATATAAAATTATTAGAACTAAGGGCTGATTCGCAGCCGGAATTTCAATCAGGGTAGAGACCGTAAATTTGAAGATGTGAACAGTTTTACCAACAATTTATCTAACAAAATTTTGTTGGATTTTTTTTTTTTTGAGTTGTCTTAATTAGAAGCACGTGAGAAAGTTATTTAACTTTAATTTAACTTTAAGCACCAGCTTTATATTGGATTTATAGAGGAAGTTTCTTATTTATACAAATTTTATATTAAAACTTGAAATTTTCTGAATTTAATATTGAAATTCAGTTCAATGTAAATTAGAATTTAAATATTTCATTTAAAAATTAGGTCAGCCACGGAAGTATTTTTGAATATATATTTAAATTTGAAATTTATAATCTACAAGGTCTTCTTTAAAGTTACATTTAATAATAATTAAGACCAAGAGAAATAAGGCTATTGTTTTTCCTCTCTCCATACATAAATCCAAAAGTTAGATATTCAAACAAAATTTTTAATTCGATAGTGTAATTTGATCTCCACTCTGTTTTATTTAATTTATACAAAAAAAATAAGAAGTAATACCATATAACAAATTTCCAAAATTATCATTATTTTCGCTTTAAAGGAGAAACAAAGCCACTTTATTTTATATTCTTCTGGTAGAATGGGGAAAATTGTTTGCTAAAAATAAAAGTAAAGTAGTATTTGTTACATTTTTTGGACTATTTATAAAACAAAATTCGGCTTTATGGTAACCTTGAAATAAATTCGACATATGAAAACTATAATAATAATTAAATGCACTGACTAATTGACCAATTTTGATTCGATATTTTCCATATATTTTAAATCTAATTTTGCGTAAAATTCCATTTACAATGCGGTTAAGATTTCTATAATGCTTCTTTAATTATATAAATATAATAATAATTTCAAAAAAAAACAGGTTTCTTGCCAAAATAATTCCATCTTTTAATATGCTCGAACTGCATTTATATTTTTCAAGTTGCGCATACCTTCTTTCGGAAAACAATATTTAACTTTTGTGAATACTACATTCTTGAGTCAGTTTTTGGTTGATATACCATAGGAGAAATAAGTAAACAGTTCAAGAATTGCCATTTATCCCACAGGAGTAGCTACTATAGAAAAATGTCTGTCTCGAAATGAAGTAAAAATTGAAAATTCCTCGGATCGTTGAGGAATATTCTAAGAAGTCGAGCTATTCGAGGGCGAAACATTCGATTCAACCCCCGTAGGAGACATTCTAAGAGCTAACCACTTTGGCACAATTAACCCTTGTGAAGGTACATGATGTTGGCGCAGAAATAGCTCTCTCAGCTAATCCCGAAATCCTTAGTTACATTTGTCAGCCGGGAATGTCGCGTCATCCCTCAAATACTTTAAGGTAGCACACGACCCTATTGTGTACTATCAACAGAAGAATTCAATTTCGCAGCCTCACTTGAGTGGGTACCTGAGGGTACCTGAGCAGCCGGAGCATAACCCGGTCGTTGGCAGCGGAGGTGACTTCTTTGTCTTCGGTCGCACGACATAAGACGAAAATCGATTGAGGATCTGGAACTTGAGCTAGAATCCGACAGATCTATGAGTCGCTCGACAGGACGAGGGCGGGGCTCCGACGGCGCACAGTTGATAATAGCACGGGGCCCACTGCATCCAAATGTGCCTCAATATCGGAGAATTGCAATTCCTTAATTTCCCTCAGGAAATCTTATTTCAAATCATTTTTATTGGGACGAGTGCAATTGCAAACTTCTCTAGATGTTCCTCTTCCGCCGGGAGTTGCTTGTGCAAGCATATATAAAATGTCTTCAGCCCGACCACCGAGCGGGAAATTCTGCTCCAGCTCTAAGGGACTCTGAGGGTAAGGGCGGGAAATTTTTTATGATTTGCACTTTATATAGAGAGCGATGGAAAAGAATTTAAATTAGGAACGAAATGTTTAAGGAGTCACATTACATCCGGGATTTGCCGGAAAGAGACTTGCTTCGTTCGTTGATTTAGCAAAGTCGGGACACCACTACCATGGGATTTTACCGCCCAGAAAAGTGCATGGACAAAATTTGGAGGGAAAATTGCATTTTCTGGATGCCCGCCGGTTATGCATCAGGTGCACAGGAAGTCCGCCACCACTGCCAATTCAATCTTCATACTTCGCGGATTTTGTGTCAGCTTTTTCGCTGATAGCCGGCTAGAGCATGGAACATATGAAAATTTCTAGGACATATAGTCGCAAATTATAAAATTCCCAGGACTATGAGCATCAGTCACAGGGTTTTATGTTCATTTCCCATAAAACATTATGTGACAGGATGTCCCTAGAAAGGGTGTTTAAAGGTGGTCCTGTCGCCTCGAAGACGAGCGGATGTCAGAAACATCACAGGCCCATGTTGCGACATCCATGCACGAATGAAACATTTTATGTTAAGTAATCATACGTGGGGCAAAATCATCAGTGCGGATCACATTAGAATTTAGATGACGAATTTTGTGGTGCATGGCTAATGATATGCGTACAGGAAAAAAAGGGAGGGGGAACGAACATGAAAACCCTACATGCGCAGATCCGACCTTTTACTTACTCACCAGGGTCCAGAGGCTATGATTTTTCCAAATCTAAGGTATCTCTCAGTGCATTTTATCGGCTGTTAGCTTTTTAGGGGCCATATTCGTTAAGGGCTTTTTGGTGGTATAGTGGGTGGCTATTTGAATTTAATCTTTATTGCTTGCTTTTAGAGCTAATGCCCACATATCTAAATCTAGGTCACTAGCTTTGGTTCTTTTATGACACTGTTCAAAATTTTTAATCTTTTTTCTATTACTACCTCGGAAGAAACTTTTAAGTGTTAATTTGAAGTTTTGAAATATTCTTGGATGTTTCTGAATCTATATATAAAAAATGTTTTATTATTCAAACTTGGAAATAAATATCAACCAAATGCAAGTCGAAATTCATTCGGAATTGCAATGCACCAAGTAATTTTAAAAATAATAATAAATAAATAAATAAAATTAAAAGAAAAAAAGAATTTAGAAATTAAAAGAAAAGAAGAATTTAGAATTTGATACTGCAATTAAAATAAAACTCTTTGCTTGATGGAATTTGATAAAAGAAATTAAAAATTTCAAAGATGATAACATATATGTATATGGTTAAATTTAACAAGCAGGAAATTCTAAATTGTGTTCATAGGTACTGTATCAAAAGAAATATAAAATCAAGAAATGGTCTAAAAACAAAGAATTTCGATTAATGAATAAATTTACATCGACAAAGTAACCTACAATAAAAAACGGATTTCAATAAATAGACATTTTGTTTATTTAATCCCAAAAATTCGTTTGAAAGTTTGTTAGGTTAAGATATTGGTTAATGTATAATTTAAACAAGACCTTATTACTTTGTTCAGTGCATTTGTTTCAAGTTATATTATAATAACAAATTTATTTTGTTTATTACATATAATTTATTTTGTTTATTACATATAATTGATATAGGCTGAAAATATGGTACCTACATATTTCGTAAATTTAAAAATTTTTGGTTATTTTTATCAGTATTTTTTCTAAGTGTATAATATAGCATATGCATGACATAAAAATATTATATTCATTATAATTTTCTAACATTAGACTTTTATCTTTTCTTATATATATGTAAATGACCATTTTGACTTGTAAACATTTCATATTTTAATAATTTTTAAATTACCGATGGAAAAATTACACTATTGCTATTTGTAACATAAATACTGACAACTAAATTGCAATTTTCGAATTTAATTTGTATAGAAGTTGTGATACCTTTTGAAAACTTTCTATCAGACCAGTAGGTACGCTTTCTGAATTTCATTACAAGTTAACTACAAAATTTCCATAAAATATCGAATCGTTGGCTCCTTGCGGCATCGGAACTAAAGTGATTCCGGCCAAAATTTCTCAACTGCTTCAACAGACACTAGTATTTATTTTTTGGAAGGAGATTACACAACTTGCTTAAATCAATCTACAAATTGTTGAGGGTAAGGTGAGCTCCGGTGCAGGAAATCGAATAATTGCCGGGCTCATATCAGGGTCGGCTACGCTTTAGTTTCGTGTTTAGTCGCCACAAGGGAAGTATCCAACAACAGTGCAACACTTCCGAAAATTTTGTGCAAAAACTTATTTTTGTTCAGTCGAAACGAACTCAATTAAACTTTTCATGTGGTCCCCGAGTCCCGGGAATGAAGGAAATGTTGACCACCGGCATAAGTGGTCACGTTTTAAACCGGACAAGGAGCAACTTCACTGTAACACATATTTCGTGGGAGTCCCTTCTAAAATGTGGGGCTGCGGGGGTGGCGATTGTGCCCCCAAAAAAGTACTATCGTTCGCCCTCATATGAATACGGGGTACAGGAATTGCAGACGTCAGTAGAAATAAGATAAATAAATAAAAGTGAAGAAAGTTGTGGGTGGGTTTTTCGTTCTAGAAGGGATTTTTGGGTATGGTGAGGAGGACATGAAAAATACTGCAGCGACAGCAGCAAAGTTTCTTAAGTCCGAAAACAAACTGCGGGAAACGTATATTGGCACTGCACACGGGGGCCAGGGGGTTACCGGTTCCGGTCCCGGGTTTATTCATGAGTTCCTCCTCCCCCGCGACTTGGATTTTCAGGCCAAGAAATCCGGATGAATAGTGCGGGGGCGGAAGGAAAATAATCGGCTAATTAAATTCATTTCCAATTGGGCAAGCAAATGAAGCCATAAAATCGGGCAACTTACAGTGAGGGCGAATTAGTCGCGATGCACAGCGATAAGGAAGTCATTTTTAAGAGGGGCTCCAGCCGAGCACCGGGCTCCTCCTGAATATTAACAATTTTTGCCCGACAGTGGCGGGGTTTGGTGTGCGGCAACTTTTAAAAGTTCTTCTTATCCTCTGATCTCCCTAAGTGCAGGAAAACTTTTTTCCGGTGAGATATCTAAGGGCCATCCTGATAGAATTCATGCAACTCCACCCCGACCCGACGGGAACTCTATACCCCGAGTAATTAAGGGGACCCAATCCGGGAAATTCAAAATCAGAGATCCTCCAGCTGTTTATCATTTTGAATTGTTCACCAAGTTTCGCCATTCCAGATCATTACGTTGCACAATGGAGAGAATAAAAGTTTTCCCCATAGAAACTTTATCAACTCCCTAGAAAAAAAAAAAAAACACAAATCTGGGAAAAGGGAACTCCATGGGGCTGTGGTGGCCCTCTGAGAAATTTGCATTTTATAAAATTCCTTTTAAAGCAAAAATCCCCAGGAAGAACTAGTGCCATGGACTTAAACTTTGCAGTTCGGCTAAATGGCAGCTAAGCGGAGAAATTTAAACTAAAAAATTCAAAAAAATTCCCGGAAATTTTGCACAGAAAGAAATAAAAAATAAAATTACAAATAAAATAAGCAAAATAGAAAAAGTATTACAGTGGGAAGAACGGCCCAACAAGTCCGGGGGAAAAGTGGAGCATTGTGCTCCAGTAAAAGAACTGAGAAGTTGTTAAAAAGGACTTTCCTTAGAATTGAGGGGGGAATTATCCTACAAAGGCTGCGTCCAAATACAAATAATCTGATTTCCTTTTCCTCGCTTTACTTTAGGAAATCCACCTCATTTAGGGAAAGAGTTCCAGTTCCTGGTTATGAGTAAAAGGTTTCCTTTTCTGGAACAATTCTGTTTTTCTGGTCTTTGTTTTTCGCACGAAAAGTATTAATGGTAATAATTGCATTTTTTTAATGAGAAAAGTTATCAACTTTCAAGTTATATACTTTTAAACTACCTTATTCGTTTTTTATATTCTATTCTATTATAGAAACTATGAAATAAAATAAAATGTATATTTAGTTTGATCAGTTCGCTATTAAAAAGTTTACATAATCAAAACTTTTATTCCATGTATATATGATTAAAATTAAAATACTATACATACATATATGTATTTGTATATTGATTAGACTAAAAGTTTTAGATTTTCTAGCACAATTTAAATATAAGTACGAATGAAAAGATTACTATAACAGAATTAAAAATGCTGAAATCTCATTCTTCAAAATTGCCCACAACTATTCAATAATTTTGTTCAACAGAAAAATTAAATCTAAACAAAAATTAAATGTGTGTCCTTATATGTATTTCGAAAAAATCTGTCAACTGGCACCAAAATTCGAATAATGAAGACATCTATTAACTATATTTTAAAGCTATAAATTTAAGTCGATGCATTTTATTATGAAAAGCCGAACTCGAGTGCGCTTAAACTACCCGCAAAATGGCGCCGTAAACGCGAAAATTTGACTTCACCTTCACATAAAGAATTACCAACCAACATAAAATCATTTGTATGTCATTCTTGAATAGTTAAGGGAGCATTTATAAGACGATAAGTAAAAATTGTAAAAAGAAGTTTAGAAGTATCATTACCCCTTTAAAGTTTTCTCAAGAATATCAGGAAGAGTTTTAGACAAATTACATCTTTTGGCTCGAATTTTCGGTTAAATATCTTTTTGCCAAAAACTGCGTTTTATTAAATGTTCAAAAATTACCAAAATATAGCCTTTATACTTTTAAAATTGATTTCGTAAACGGGTCGGTTTAAGCTTTAATTAAGAAACAACTATATATGTACATTATACATGAATATGTCGATATAAGATTCCACGAATTCGAAAATTAAATTTTTATATAAAAACTTGTATGCATACGTAGGATCAAAATTTATATATTATTTTTACCTACATTCCAACAGAACTTTTGGGTATTCTTCATTTGATTCTAGAACTAAGGAGAGGTTGAGCAATTGAATAAGCACCAAGACGGGTATCAGTATCAGGTAACTTAAACCTTCTGCGGAGTCATCCGGAAACATCACCCTCAAAGGCATAGTCCCTGGCCCCATTACTCCTCACGCACCGAGCAGCTCGTTTTCGTATCGAAATTCAAGGTTAAGTCTAAATAGACGATGCTGCCAAGTCCAATTAACTTTTCAGCTGAAAATTACCTTGTTAGTAGGCATAACGAGGGAAATCTACTTCAATGACCTCAAGCGGCTGTTACCCACTTTCCTTGTTACCTTTGATAGGTACCCTAGGGTCGTTCCCAGCCTACAGGGATAGGAGCGGGGGAAATTTGCTAAAACACTTCAGTCAACATAATTAAGAGCTATTCCTCTAATTATAGAGTAAAAGTACATAAAACCGCTCGAACTTCTGTTAAGGCGTGCGGGAACTTTCTCAATAATTTTGCAAAAGTTCCTGAACCTCCGCACAAACATGAGGAGTGAGAGCAGTAAACAAACTCATAAACGGGAAAGGAAGGACTTCATCCACTTACTGCTGGTTCTGGAAAACCGGGAGCACAGCTAGCAACACTTTAAAGTTGAAACTTCGACGTCCGTCATGCCAGTGGCGGAGGTTTGGGCCATCTACACAAAATATTGCACAAAATCAAATCCTCAGATCCCCCGGTCGCGTGCTGTTCGGGGCTGGGTGTCGACCTAAAGGAAAACTTCGGCCAGAAAATGTGTCATAACACGCCTCGAAAATTTCAACCGAGTGCTAAAAGCCCACAATGAGGGTGGCCCTGGTTCTGAGGGATTTCTTTTTTTTTCAACACCTCACCTTCCGCCGTAACATGTTGAGGGACTAAGTGATTCGAAAAAAAGTTCCCACCCACCCGTGAAAATCTGTTCCATCTTAATCTAGAAGAAAGCTCTTCCGGTTTTGTACCCGGAATTCTTGGAAAGGTGTGAACTTCACGACACCAGGTGAGCCAGATGTTTTTGCCATAGCATACGACAGACTCCAGAATGTGTCACAACCATTTACCAACGAAACTCGTTCTCTTGTCGAACATTTCAAGTAAGATTTTTACCTGGAAAATTGAATTTTCAAAGTTTCCAACTAAATCTTATGAATAGTTCTGCATTTGGTATGTTTTCAACGTATCCTTCATATTTTTCAGATTTTTCTGACATAACTTTACGTGTAAGATAGCAGCTTAAAAAATAATTTTATTGTTGTTCAATTTATTGTTTTTTATTTAAACGATGCAATTTAAAGAGTAGTTCGCTTACAGACTATACTTTAACTAATTTATCTAAAAAATCTTACAATTTTTAATAAAATACAAACGATTTTTCTAAGACATTTTCCGAATCTATGTACCCCACTGCTGATCAATTCACCAATCTATAAAATAAGTCAAATTCATGAATTACAATATTTCGAAATGAGGTACTAGCATAAGAATAAAGTTTCTTTAATTACTGATAACATAACCTCCTAGAACAATTCGTTATTTTGTAATAGTTTATTTTGTATTTTTTAACGCTATTGTTACTGAAAATGGAAGAAAATTGGGTATGTACTTTTGTGTTCGAATTTATAATCTATGGAAAAAACCTTTAAGATGATCAGAGTTTCTTTTTGGACGCAAATAGGGTTTTGATCTGTGGATAAATTTTGGGAAATCCTATTAAAGTCATATTTTGATTTTACGAAGACGCCTTTTGACGCCTTGTTGTATAAAAACCGACTTACGAATTATAAAACATGTTTCTCAAATATTAATAAAACTAAATTTTAAAGGGAACTTTTAGATCTTTAGTAGTACTTTTACATTTTAATTAAAAAGTGTCAGACTTTCAAAATAAAAATATATTTGAGCTTTCGTTAGTTTAAAAGTATAGCGTTACAGTCGTTTCGCTTTGTTATTGAAGTAAATTTCTCTCGTCATGTTTGCTAACAAGGTAATTTTCTTTTGAAAAGTTAATTGGACTTGGCAGGAACGTCTATTTAAGCATGACCTTGAATTTTGATACGAAAACGAAGAACCCTTTTTCACGTGGAGGAGTAATAGGGCCATGGTCTCTGCCTTTCAAGGCGTTGTTTCTGGATGTATGTAATTCACAGAAGGTTTGGGTTACCTGAAACGTTGTTCTCATTTAACCCGCCCACCAACTACTACGGATCAAGTTAAGGAAAAGGGGGAAAAAATAAAATAAAAGGCTACAAGCCCGCCCACACTCTCACGTAGCCATCCTCATTTCCTGCTGGCATTCAAGTCAATTAAGCCGCCAGAGACGTTCGGTTATATAAGTGGTATAGGGACTAAGCGGGAGCCCCGGCGCCCCATTCACTTCCCTGCCCTGACCCAGCCGACTAGAGGAACGTCGGGCTCCCATAGAAACCGCCGGAAATAACTTATATTCCACGCCTAAATCAAATATTTAATCAGCAGTCAGCGAAATGCTCGTTTGCTGGAGCATTCAAAAGAAAAGCAATTTCCCAGTAGTGAATGCTGGCAAATTAGTATGTTCCAGGGGGATGCGTGATGATGGCACCTCACCGCGCCCGCCGCTTGGGGGTTCCACACCCCCGGGGGCTCAATTCTATCCCTCACCCCCAAAAGTGGCTCGAGGACGTTCGCTCATAATGGCAATTCAAAGAGCGCTCCTCTGAGCCTCCACAGCCGCCCCACAGCCCGAACGCCCCAATCTCAAAGTGGTGGAGCATCTTTCTGGCGGTGTGCACGGGATCCATCTCCTCCTTGTCGGAATTTGAAATTTACTTAACAGTCGCATAAGTACCAGCACTCGTGAGGCTCGTGATGAGCAGGTACTTTTGATAGAGTCGTAAACTGAAATTGCTCGACATAAAGTGGCCAAATAAACGATAGTGGCAATGGCACATAATGCTGTCATGTATGCTGGCGGGTTCATGTGAAACCGCGCCATTTCTGCCAGAGATAACCTCCGAACTCCGGCCGCATTTTCACATACGAACATATCTTTCCTACATATGTATCTACGTCTGTAAATCTTATGGATATGATGCAAAAAAAAAAAAAAAAGAAAAGAAAAAAACATTTTCATATCCTCCTGAATATTCCATAAGACACTGTCGGGGCCACACGGGGCCTTTCTAGCCAAAACGAAGGTGGTGCCATCCGCCAGCTAGAGGCTAGAGCATCATGCCGGGCTTAAGCTGGATGAGGATCACACCGGGGAGATACCGCCATGAATTTTAGGTAGATTTTCAGCCTTCCCTCCTTAGCTGTCGTTTTATAAAGTTTCACTCGTTTGAGTCTGTAACCCCATAAAATTGTCAAAGCGAGAGTTCACTACTTCGGATTTTAAATGAAGGCTTAGTGCAAAGAAAAGGTTTTCACTTTCCCAGCCTGTTTTTCTACTTACCCGCTCCTTCTGTATTTTACGTTCCAGGGTTTTAGCATAATTAATTACGTAGGAAGTTGTCGAGGGACTCTTCCTCCCCCCGAAACCCCTTTAGTTATTCGCGGATATTTTCGCATTTCGAGGAAAACCTTATAGAGGGCTTGACTGGATCTGAGCCACAACGATTAGGGACAAAATGCTTGTGTTTCCGAAAGGTTTACCGCCGTTTATTGCAAATCTTGGGAAGATAAGGGCTTTTTGGGCTGACTAAGATTTTCGCTTAATTTTTTGAGTACCTTTTTGGGCCCAAAACTAATTTGGAATCGGTAAATCCCACAATTTGCATAGGTTTTTCGGTACAACCTAAACATCGGTTGTGAAAACTTACCCATCGTTTCTGAAAGGTATTTTAGTTTTTATTTTAACATACATATGCATATTTTTAAATATTAGACTTAATTATTTTACCCTACATGGAGTTCAACTTTAAAAATTAATATTGAAATTTCTTTTCTGGGCATAAAATGGAATATAATAATTATTAAATAATTCGATATATTGAATATATTCCTATCTAATTTTGTATTCAACCTTATTTAGTGATTCCTAAATTTAGAGCCACTTCACTGGATCGATTTGTTTGAAAATCAGTCATATTTTACACCAATTACTATTCAATTTATTGGTAAAATTCATTATGTGCAATTTGAGTTATATTGCCAATAAAAATTCAACAAAATTTGTAAGAATTCTGTTAATTTCGAAAACATGTTAAGAACATTATATTAAACTATTAAAATTTTCTGTGTGGATTTCAATTCAACATATGTTTTGTTTTATAAAAAATTGAAATTTCAGCAGAAGTTCCAGGAAAATATCGCCCAAAAACTATCCGTCGAGTGGGGTTGTGTGCTACTTTTTCCATCATTGCTTTTCTTGAATTCCACGAATAAATTGGCGCTTTAAAACACCATTTGATGGATCAACAATGGGGCTATGGATGGTAATCGCGAATTGAAATGCTTCGCATGTTTTGCCCTTGTAAATTGAAATATCGCTGAAATTTACTCTACCGCAGCCTCATTTCCCGCGAATGTCTGCCGAAGGCCACCTGAGCTCGTTGCGAATTTCGAATCGTAATAGCCCCAGATCCTTTTCACTATTTTGTTTATTTGCATTTCATCCTTGTATGGTTGCGGTCAAATTAACTTTCGCTTAAAGCGATTTTCGGTGAATTTTTCGCTTTTAAGCCTTAATCCGTCCGCCAACCCTACAGCTTCGTGCAGGTAACAAATCACCTGAAATAGGGGCGAGTAGAAACTAAGGAAATTCCATTATCCCTCGCGTTGTTGCTAATTGGCCAATTTAGGAAATTTTAATACAAATAGCCCGCAGCGCGAAGGAATGCCTAATTCGATTATACCGAGGCTAAAACTACCCCCGTTGCGGTGATGGCCGTGAGACGCGGCGACCTACTTTAAGTTGCCCGATTTATCAAATCTTAACTGGGTTAAAATTATATTTCCCTGGGAGTCAACGAGAGATGGCCCCATAAATACAGAGCTCAAACTCCACCTCGGCTTGTCCTGGTCGTTAAACCACCAAGCGTCCCGTCAAGTGGGTAAATGATTTACGAAACGCTTCGTTGCTAAATGGAAACCACCTGAGATCTTTGGTGCGAGACTGTCGAAAGTGAAATTCAACAATTAGGAGAGTTTTCGAAGATATTCGGGGATTCTTCTATTCACATTTTTATTAGATTTTCTATATTTTGCGCATAGTTATTATTAGGTGCTTTTCGAGACTGAAACTGCCAAAGATTTCTTCTAAAGCAGGTAGAATTTCACATACGAGTACATATGTATATTATGGGACTGGTGAATACAACACTCCTGAAATAATTTTAACATGAGAATTATCCGAGATCCACGAATTCAAATAAAACTAAGTACGTACTAAGGGTATTGTAAGGTCATCGATTTTGAATCTCAATTTATAAAATAAATTTGTACCACTTTTTAAGCATATTGGACGGACGAAGGAGTTTGCGAGATTTGGCATGGTTAAAATTTATATAGAGAAGAAGTGCAGAAAGCTAAAATTTATATATAATATGTGTTACAAATACATTAAATTAAATTAAATAAATTCATTATTTACGTTCATACTGTTTATGTCAAACGCATAGTAGTCTGTGGTCAAATTACCCATGAATGTTGAATATAGATCTTGCAGCTTCCATGTTAGCAGAAGTTGTAACAATTCTAGATCTTCCTCACTGTTTTCACTGTTTGTCATCACTATAATATTTTGCAAATTGACGTCGTCACAAATTTCACTTGGTACTAATAAATTTTTGTTCGTTTTCATTAATTGCACCCGATAAAATGTGCCTGTGGCGCTGACGCTTGATGACATTTTTATAATAACTTGTAGGGTGATACGACGGATATTATTACGTTTATATGTCATCATATGGCATTAACATCTTATCATATTAGATTAATACATTTTACAATAAGTTGATAATTGTGATTTTAAATTGATATGGTTAGCATATATCATACATTCTTTTCAAAACAATAGGAAAATAGTTGATCAGTTTTATTCATAAGACAATAAATGTCTTTTACTTATTAAATTTTTCTTTTTAAAATTCTCAATTTCGTATAGAAATCATACGAAAATTATTTTATTGATAGGAATAAGCAGCAAATTCATAATTTTCTTATTAAATAGTTCCAAAATTATTGAAATGTAAAATTAATATGAAAAAAATATGGTTTTCATACGACGTCTTTTTTTCGGTGAAGGTGACCTATATTTTTTAATTTAAAAGGGCTTTAATTTATTATTCTAGTATTAAAATAATTCGTTGACAACGATTTCCAAACTACTATCAAGGTTTAGTAAATTCAAGATAGCGACCAGAAATATTAAAACCTCAAAGGATTTAGATGAAAACTAGTATATGAAGATAGTTATTGTGAATCTGCTTTTAAAATTTAAAAAGAAATAGATGCTATGAAATATTAATTTTACCATACTTTAAAAAGATAAAATTTAACAGCCAATAGATGAAGGTAACTTTATATTTCTAGACTTATAAAAAATGCCCTATAATTTGAATGAATTGTAAGAATGGTACACGTATTTACATAAATATCTACAAAATAACGTAAGGCCCAAGGTGTTCTATCATATAATTATCAATTACAATATTCTCTACAAGCCGATATAAATGCGGATTTCCTAGCACTAGAGAAAAATGCTCTTTTGTTATTATTTCCCTTTATTGTTTCTGCCAACAATTGGTCCCTATTAGCGTAAGCAAATAAGGGGATCAGAGAGAATGTATTGCAGTCCTATGGTAAAAATCCCTCCATTCCTACCACAAACAGCGATACCAGGGATTTGCCCTTTGCCCTCCGTCAAGGAAGTCGCCAAGGAGGTCTCCCATAAGAAGCAAATAGAAGGATACTTGTGCTTAACAAAGCGTAAAGCATAACATTTCAAACAAAGCGTCGACAACCTTTGTGAAACCTTAGGAGCCAGAAAGGATCCAACTTCCTGGCCATTGTGAACAAAAAAATAAATAAACGTAAACGGAAATATCAACCCATCGGGAAAAATTTTCTTAATGATGGGGAATTGTCGAGCGAACTCACCTTTGACACTGTTCAATTCAAATCAGTTAGAAGGAAAGGAACGCATACCTGCCCCGGAGGTTGGGTGGACGTTTGATTTAAAATAAGGGTGAGTTCAGAAATCGTATTTTCTATTTTTTTACGCACTAAGTTCATTCGAACTATATACCTACATTCTACTATATAAATACCTTTGCGATATTTTGCAGAAAAAAAATTAATGAAGCATGGTGTCGATGACGACACAGCCAGAACACCATAGTGCGAATTTCGGATTTCCAATCACCAAATCGAAAAGAATCAATACACAGGTTTCCAAGTCCCTGTGCCGCGCTCCCTATTTTTATTAATTTTTTTTTTCGGAAGCAATCAATTTCCATGCAATTCTCACCGTAGCAACAATGTAATTATCCCAGTTGCTGGGTGCCGGGAACTTCTGGAGTTATTACTGATAATGGCGCAAAGTTCGTCAACTGTTTCAAAACATAATCGAATCCCATTAAGGGTAGAGGGACATTGGCGGGGCAAAAAGAGAACGCGCGATGGGGCTAAGTGGGCGGGCACAAGACGGCACCTATAATGACGATAATGTCGAAAATGTCATTTCCAGTAGACGACAATCAATTTGAAAAGTTCCATAATGAACGCTACTCAGGGGATAAGCTGCTACTCATCCGTCTCTTAGTAGCCAGCTATCTCGGGATATTTCTTTGAGATGTCCCCGGACTAGAGGTTGCCCTAGACTTTCTCGTTGATATCACCGGAACTGGGTCAGGTCTAGATCCTTTCGAGCCCCGATGGGGAATGAACGGGTGAAATTATGAAATTTCCAGATAGCCAAGATTATTTGTGTCTACTTCTCAAGTTTGGAGCTGTCTTGTTAAGGTGGCACTTTTGGGGCTGATGCGATTTAATGGCCTGAAATAATGCGGCGATGGACTGACGAAGTGGAGATGGGCTTTAGTTGCAAATAAAATTAGTCGTCTTTTGATTAAGCCTTAATAAAGCTGTGTTGCAATATTGTAGATTTGGCTCTGTACTTATAAAAGTTATAACCGAATAAAGACAACCCAATCTTAACGACAATTTGTATAATTGGGATAAATAATTTATACAATATTGAAAAATCCCTTATGCTTTTAATTTATACAGTTAAAATTATGCTAGTCATCGAACATAAATTAAAATTTATCCATTTAATTGGTCTTCTTGAGAAACTTGGGTCGAAAAGTGAAAAATTTTACATTATAGGTAATTAATTTAATTTTATTTTGATATATGTATTATAAAATCGGCTTAGAACTACAATAGATGTATATACAATTCAGAAAAAAGATTAAAATCGAAAATTATAAATCTGAACTTGTTCGTTTATTCGATCAAATAATTTAAAAGTAATTTGCAACATTTGTACATTACATGTTACACTTTGAAGTTTTAATTAAGCCAAATTTAATTTTATTACAGACAAGCACGCATTTCTGGCGTAATTGCTATTATTTATTAGATAGATGTAGATATTATAATAAAATTAAACAAGTAAAATTGTGTTAAAATTAAAACTAATTGCTAATCATTATATTTTAAGCGCCGGCTATTTTTTTTAAGTTCAATAATGTTCTGAATTCTTCCAAATAATGAATAATTTAATTATATGCATATTGAGATGTTTTTCAGATATCTAACTTTGTAAAAAAGAATTTTTTTCATTCTATGATTTACGTTGTAATGTTCTTAATCTGTTTTAAAATTCCTTTATTTAATTATAATTAATCGGCTCTGCTAAGGTATTAATATTTTACAAAAGTTGTCCTAGAAACGTAGGTAGGTACATGAGTAGACAGCTTATATTTATAATGCAGATCTAATGATGTTTAAAAATTATAGAACAAATAATTGAAAAACATCAAGGAATTTGGGTTCCAGACTTTTTTAAAATTCTCTTGTCGTTGTGCTCTTTCAACTTTCTGCTAAAACTCAAAAGGACAGAAAAAAATACCAGTTGAGTCTAATCAATTCGTTTGGCCTCCGGCTAGGAATTGGAGTCCATTGAACTGAATTTCCAGGAACTGGTTTGTCTTCTTTGATCTCCGAATGAACATTTAATTGCAATTAAGTTAAAAAAAATGTTAAAGACTTTCCAATGGCTGAGACTACTGCTGTAGATGCGCTCGGGTTGGGTCATAAAAATCTGCAACTTTGCAGCCAGATAGTCGTCCAAAGACCAAAAGCTACAAGATTGCAGCGCCACCGAGCGGGCGAGAAGTTCACTTGCCAACTTTGCACATAATTAATCTGAAGACGAAGACTTCATTCTTGCGCCCGACAGGTCTGCATAAAAGCAGTTCCGTGTCTGACGCAAATCGAAGGGCGATATCTCCGGGGGGATGGGATAAATCGGGTTCACACCTTTTTTTCTTCTTATCCCTCCCGGGTTTCGCCCCCATTTTATTGATTTCGAATTACTGTTGGCCACCCGCACAAGCGGATCCAGAGGGCCGTCCTAGGATCGCCGAGGTGAAGGGCTTCATAACAAGAGACAAGGACTGGACCCACCCATGCCGGGGCTGGCCCGGCTAATGGAGTGCTAAGTGGAGGAAAAGTTCAAAAATTAAGTTTTCCACAGCGCTTCGCCCGGGCACTGGCCCCATGTCGGTTTTTGTCCCTATTCCCCCCTATTCCCATCCGTGCGGACTAATTCCTTTTTTTTTACATGTCCCAGTCTTGTGCTCCCTTCTTTCGAGGAATTGTTTTTTTTTTTTTGCAACTTCCCGGAGCCCCAGAAGGAGCCCTTCGCGCAGAGCCCCCCAGCCCCACCGGGGCTGTGCAGTGCGGATAATTGGGAAGATTAATGAGGGACGGAAAACTTGAATAGGTGCCCTCCAAGGGCAAATCGAGTACACCCTTCAGCCGAGCTTTGAATTTTTATGAGAGACCACTTGGGGACTCAATTTGTCGCCGGCCCCTAAAGAAACTCCTGATGAAGGTTCCTGTTCTGGGTGGCACGCGTGCTGCACCCTATGTTTTTTTCTTCTTCTTATCCAGCCCTTCCTCCCTTAGTTTGATTCGATATTGCGAGGCCAATATTTCTTTGAAAGCAGCTGAATCAAATCCAATTGTTCGAATTCAAACTCAACTCATGTGCGAAAAATATCGAGCAAATGCAAAAAATGTTCACGAGATTTTAGACAATTTCGAAGTGTTTTTCTTGGACACCATGCTCCTTACCAACGCTAATTACACTACTCTCCATAATTATAGGTATACCTTCATTGATTGAGAGAATGAGCTATTAACAAGATTTTTTGTCCGACTGCAAATGCTCGACAAACCATTTGCCCGACAACAGCTAAATGTTTTTCTTTCACAAAATGCCTATTAACTAAATATTTTCCTTTTACAAAAACTGTGTTTTGAATAGAGAGTTTTATAACATTTGTAGAAAATATAACTGTGCAAATGGACGGTAGTCAGATTAAAAAGGATATCGTCCCTAATGCTTTTCCACGAATTGTAAATCGTCGTTTTAAGCTCTAAAATTTATCTGTAGTTGGAATTATTTTTATATATCCATCGAAAGACCTATAGTTTCTTTTCATATTTCAAAAAAGTTTTCCATCTATTCTTCCTAGAGTTATAGTTTGGTGAACAAGGATCCGAATCCAGCCTTTAAAATTCATCTAAATTTTCGGAAATATGGTTAAGTTGAAAGGCCTCTTGGTGTACTCTTCACTATTCATCTTGGAAGAGTTTGAAATTCTTTCATATCATACAGTTTCCACCACAAAAATTTTCTCATTTGATTATTAAAGTATTCGATTGCTGATCCATGTTGACACTTGCTTCATCATTCGATTTCCAGTTCTACTTAATTCCTAAATCCTTAATTGTATAACGTTTTTCCTAATTTTGTACCTATTAATTTTTCTCGTATTTAAATTTACGTCTATTTATACCTTATACACTAGGCAGACAGCGCACGTAAATTCCTAATTAGTACTAATTATTAATTTAGACGTTATGTGTCATTGGCTCAGACCGCTAAATCACGAAAAACTTCATAATTTATAATTTACTAAATTACCAGATTCTTTTCATCATTTATCCCTAAATGACAAAAAATATGCTAGAATTCAGCAGTTTTTGTACTTGGTTACTATGCGATACCCATTGTAAATAACAAGTATAATTTTCGCGCACGTGTCACAACTGACAGCAGATCCGTTCTAATTAAGAAGTGGCTGTGTGTCACTACTTCATTAATTAATGTTTTATGCTAAATGACTCATTTAGTAAGTCATGATTTAGAGCGTTGTCTGTCTAGGGTATTATAAGCAAGGAACGACGAAATTAAGTAGTATTGCCAATTCTTCTGATTGAAAAATACTAATAGTAATAGTAATGTAATTTTAAATTTTTGCTGTACATATAATTATGAGGAGCACTGTATTTTGCTGCACGTGAAAAATATAAAAATACACCTGTCGTCGTGTAGGTCGATGATTGGAATTTGAGGGAGTGGGAGGAAAAAAAATATTATTTATGCAATGCGGAAATTGAAATCTTCCTCCGCGCGCCACCTTGGAGCGGAAGGGGACCAGACGGGCCCTTCAGCCCCGATTTATCCCCCCTTCAGAACGTGATTTACCCCTTGTCAGGGGAAGAGGGAGAGGCTCGACGTGATTTCATCGCACGCAGGAAGCCGGTGATTGGTGATTAAAATTTTAATCTTTCCGATGCCTGATGAACTGGAATCTGAAACGGCGACCGAAGTCATATGTGTGAATGGATAACGAACGATCATTTCTAATGTAAATAATTAATCAATTTACCTGAAATTTTAATGGTAACATATTTGCATGAATTGTTTAATCTCCGGATATTTTAATTGCGCGCCATTTCGCCTTCGTTGTTTACTCAACATACCGTAGATGGGTCTATACCCACCGGGGTGAGATACTTTTTTAATTTTTATTAATTTTTTTTTATTTTTACCAAAGGGTATATACAATATTTTCAACTTTTTATCTATTTAGATTGGCGCTGATATTTTACTCCTTCAATGAATGGAAGAGAACTTGATGTAAGGGTTCAATAAATTCCCACTTCAAATTAAGTCTATGTTTTATCTGCTTAACATTCAGAGCGGTAGTTAAAATGTTTTAGATGAATAATTTCAGTATAATGTATTAAAAGGATTTCATTTTAAAATATATTCATTTGTCTTCAACAAGTCTTTTAAGTCTCAAGAGCTAACTAACTAGGTATTTTAACAGATTACTTTTCATTTCAACATTAATAAGGAGGATTCTTTCACTTAAAGTGTTTTATTCGTTATATTAAGTTATTGATAAATTCAACAGTCTGTAAGAATTGTATTCTTCGGACTAAATTAAATAAATAAATAAATAAATATGAAACATCTGAATTTTCAAATTGAATTCAAAATTAAGAAAAAATTAATGAAACAATTTTTTAAAAAATATTATCTCATTAGGTATCTACTTTATCTGTTTTTCTGTAGCGACCTCTTGAAAGGTGCTTAATCAAATTAAAGGTCTGTATGACTAATTAGACCCAATTTTGAGCACCAAAACCAGAATAGAAAAATTAATTCAATATTTTTTAAATGAAACTCCCTATATAGGAATTAAATCTTCCTTATTTTTAAAATAAGAAATCAAGGACAGAAAAAGAACATTTTATTGTTAAAGAAATCGATTGTTTAACTTAATTTGTGATTATGTTATTATTACATAGAATGGGATTTCATAGTGGTTCAAATCGAACATTGATGCGATTAAGCAGTCAGAATTAGTTTGATTTATGTAACATTTATGTATAAGCAGGTAAGCCAAATTAAAGCTGACAAACGTTAACTTAATCTTTTGATTTCGCCCGGATTAAACTAATTTACTTAAATGTATGTAGGCTGCAGGATATTATCATGCTAATTCAATGCTTATAATATCAAATAATTATCCTTCATTTATTCATTTGTTTATTTAATGATATAAAGGTATAAATACTCGTATATCCCTCACCAGTTATTATGATAAAAATGTAATAAAATATTTAGCGAAAATCTTGGTACATTTTAGTATTCAAGAGTTAGTATTAAAGATAACTTTTTGCGACTTTTCGCGATTGCCAGCAGCATTTTTGGCATAGTAAAATTCATATAATTTGTGGGAAATTTTCTACGATACGCAAACAATGGTAGAATAATTGTTTGATTTATATCTTAAATCATGGAATATCTCTCGCAGCTCAACAAATCTCAGTAAATTAGAAAGGCAATTAACGAACTCATCTAAGTGTTATTGAGTTCCTTTCCAAAAATTCAGACCACCAGCCGCAGTTCTCTGTTTCACTTGATAAATAATTCATAGCAGCACTCTGCATTTTTAATTGCTCCTTAAGATCCGTGTGATTTAATTAACAATTTTCCCTTAACACGAACACATTCGTAACGTATATATCCGTGTTAATATAAACACGAAGGAGAAAGTTTCTCAGAAAATTTCTAATTTGCTTAGGCAAACTTGTTGTCTAGCAAACCCGGACCGGCGCGTTTCCTTTCCGCTCATAATACGAGAAACACGAATATTTTCGAAATTCTCCAGAAAAGCCTGCAAATATGGAAAAGTTATTTGCGTACATCTAATTGGCCCCGGCGCTTATTGTGTTTCGAAGTTTCCCTCTGCTTTCGATGGACTCTTGAGGAGTCCTCCAGCATCCACCAGGAGCATCTCTTGTTCGGCACAAATTGATGTCCCGGAAAACTTGTTGTTTTCCCGTAAAATGTGGGCAAAAGACATTGCAAAATTAACCAAAAGATATTCTCGCCTCAAATGGATTTTTGGTCTTAATTAGATGCAAAATTATATTTCAGGTATTTTTATCACTTTCAAATAATTTCTAGTGCATCTTCAGCTGTATTCACATGAACGAGAATCTCATGTGAATACGAATTTTAAGCATTTTATGGTTTTTTGAAATTGCTCTTCTTTTGTTTAATATTTGCTTTTAAAACCGCCGGCGAGATAAAAATCTGCAAAAGAATTTGCATTCACATTCAAATAGCGATTCAGAGCAAAACGGCCCAAAAGCCGCAAAACGAAATCCTCGGTGCTCCGCTGTGGAGGCGATGGGGCCCTCCATAAGCTATTGAATATAGAAATGCTCAGCTGCGCCGAGGACAAATCAATGGGAAATTTGTAAAAAAATATATATATATTTTTCCTCACCGTTTTTCTGCTCGTGGAGGAGGGAAATGTTGTAAAACATCGATGTTCTTCAATTCACCTGTACTTGGTGGTATTCGGGGTTGCTGACCATACCCCCCCTCCACCGCTAGACCTAGACGAGCTCACCTGCCCGCAGGGACATTAAAACTTTCACAAAACATTCCGCATGCAGATATTGAAAAGTTTATAAAACGAAATCGTACATATCCCCTGTCCGACCCGAAAAATGCAAATTTTTCGGTTTGGCACAAACAAATATATTTGCATAAACTCTGAAACAAAATTAAATTGAAACTAGTTGTGCTTGTCCCGGTGATATCGTGCCAGGTTTGGGGGTGGATTTGCTGCTGTCGCACGATAGAGGCAAATTTGCAACTCAGGTAAAAATCCACGCCCTTTACACACACAATTTTTTTTTTATTATTATTTTTGTTTTATTAAAACAAGAATCAATTTCAATTCGCGTTTATTGCTGATTTTCTCACGTAAATTTAATTGAATTTGCCCCTAGAGCGATGAAATTATTGCCGGCGGGTGATAGTGGTATATTTTTTTTTATACATATGTCGGGAAAGCAGAACAGGAAAATATCAAAATACATATTAAAAAATTTTATTAAATACGATGGCCAATTTGAAAATCAAATAATGCCGCCCACAACATGAGCATTATTCCATGTGGACAATTAGCTTGATTCGATTCAAATAAACCCCAATGTGTCCCAAATTATGTCAGGCGGAAATTCAACTGCTTTGGAAGGAGCCATATGCGGGTGGGAAGCAAGGAGAATGGGTAATTATTATCATTAACCATTAAAAATTCAATTTTAGTAGTCTGTGCGGATTAGTGGTATAACAATAGTATCCTCACTGGATTTACTAACGATTCTGAATCAATCTACAGGTGTTCTAATATGAAATAATACAGATTTCCTTTAGGGAATTTAAACGGAGAAACTTTGGTTTTGTTTTAATTTTTCATAAGTCCTTGAATCAAAATAATGCTCTATTCGTATATTTGGTTACTAATTTTATTTTGCTTTTCCCACGAAAAAAAAAAACTGGCCAAGTGCGAGTCACATCAGATTCGCGTAGCAAGAGTTCCGCACGTTGGAAAAAAACGTATAACAAGTTATTTAGTTAAATTGACTGACCGATTCAAAAACAATGAGACCTGGGTTTAACGCTATAGTTGTGCTATAAATTTTCGCACTATACAATTTTATTTTATCTGATTATATTTATTTTAAAATTTAAAATTTTAAATATTGTTGTTTGTATTTAAAATTGCCCTGAAAGAAACTATGAATAAGACATGGAAATTTATAGATGAAAATTAGACGGAAAAGTAAAAAAAATCAGTCTCTCAGGTCACTTTGCAGTTTAAATTAGCCTTAACTGTCTCGAAATAAAATTAACTGACTGATTTTTGACTAGATTCCGTCTAAAATTAAATGTTCAGTTTCTCGTCTTGTTGTTTTACCCGGGAAAGGTTATTTAGAAATACGGTTATACATTTGAAATTTAAAATTAGAATTAAGATAAAGGTTGATGTTATTCTGCGCAAAAACATAAAAGATCAAAACAAATGAATAAATAATCAAGTAAAAGTTTCATCTTTATTACCTGTATGACACCAAAATCGTTTCGTATCACTAAATCTACATATGACTAAACTAAGTAATATGTATGTTTTTCTTTGATGTGAAATTGGCTAAAAAGTAATCTTCTTTTGAGAAATTTGTAAAATGTGGAGCCTAAGTACGAGGTGAAATAGGTAAATGACTGGATAAAAAGAAGGAAATTGTAAGATTCTTGTTGTTACACCATGAACCCTGAAAAGAAGAACATTCAAAATAAACTCGGAAGTGCCCTCTTTGAAGTTTAGTCGATTATTGCGAAAGATCTCCAATTATTTCGCTCCGTAGCAACCTACAGAAGGGTGAACGCTCTGAAAATTGGGTCCTTAAAACGGTTGAGGCTACACATTTGAATTTTTCTGAAGATGTCTAAATAATTTGTTTCCCCTTCTTAAATGAGGCCGAAAAGCGGTCCATGAGATAAACGAAACGGGTGAACAAAAATAAAAAAAATTTTCCCGGAAAAAACTTTAATTTCCAGAAGTTTTCCACGGAATAATATTCTTTCAAACAAAAAAAGGAAAAATTTTGCCTATTTGGGTTGCGAGCTGAAAAACTTTCGGGGCGAGTTCATCTCAAGTTTAGCAATACAACGGACGGAAAACAGAGCGAATCGTATTCATTTTGGCCATCGTTCGGGTCGAGAACTTTTATAGAACCATGTGGGACAGCCTACTTCCTCTACGGAATCCTTCTTAGACCCCCGCTGAGAAATGTGTGTTATATTTTTAGGGTGGCTACTTAAAAAGTTTTCGCCAAAATGGTCAGAACTTACCTTATAAAGAACATTGGGATCTTGCCAACCGTTTCGAAGCCATTTTCAAGGCGATTTCACTTCCAAATAGAGAAAGACTGTGCTCGTTGGAGGTGAAATGGAAAAGCATTCAAAATGGACCAAATGATAGTGAACTGAACTTTTAATATGGTCGAACTCATTTTGGGGGTAAACTAAAACAATAACCTCGAGAAAAGAAGGGGCCAAAACTATTGAACCTCACCCGCTTAAAATTTTAAGATTGTGGTTGAATTATTAAAACTGGGTTCTTGTTTAGGGAATCCATATATTTTCTTGACCTAATATTGCAGTCGTATTGTATAATAGAATAAGTAAAGAAAATCGGTCAAGTTCGTGTTGATATTACTAAAATAAAGTAGACTCAAATTAACTTGATTCACATATATCACATATATGTATGTACTACGTTTATACAATATCCAATGTCGGGACTTTGGCCTAGAGTAGGTCGAATGTTTTTACCCGTATAAAAAAGCAAGTCCGAAATATATCCTAGCCCAATTGAAATTAATTGCCTCTATTGCTGTCAGTCAAAATCAGCACTTTACAATAGATTTAAATTAGACGTGAGCCTTCTGTAAATTCTCTCAATTTATAAAGCTGTTGTAAGATTGTTGTAACACTGGACTTTTATAAATAGCACTTTTTGCACTTGGATTTATGAGTTATTTTTAAGTTTTCATGAATACGGCTGTTAAAGTATGCTTCGAAGAATTTTATTTTTATAATTTTAAATTATTATATAATTTATTTATGATTACTAATATTACATTTTATGTTATTTTTATCATTATTATCAATGTAACATTTTGTATTTTTCTATCCCCTTGGTATTCGTAATAAAATTGTATTTTGTATGAGAAACACAACTTTTTCTCGGTTTCTTCCAATTTTCACAAATTCTCGTCACGTAAGACCATCGGAAAATCGATCTTAAAGACTTCCAGAGGCCCTTGAAGGGTAATTGAACACCTGAAGGCATAAACTCGAATGGTGCAACGTTTTAATTTTTCTGCAGAAACGTTAGTAACATTTCACCTGATTGGAAGCGAAACTATTCCTCTCAATTCCGATGAAAATAAACCGAACGAGTCGAAATTCTATGGGATGGTTATTTCGTTTTCTGTCCGATTTTTTTGTTTAATTTTTTCCTATTTTTAAAACCTTTTTTTCGGGATGTTTCCTTGCACTTCCATTTCCCACAGCTATAGAGCGTCGTGGTGGAAAACGAGGAAAAGCCAATTGTGATTCAGTCGTTAAAAAAGGGGCTCCCGGGGGATAGAGTCACTTGTAACCGGGTTCGACTTGCATGCCTCCTTCGATTTTTGTTCGACTGTTCGACAGTTCGACTCTTACGTTACCTATCCATTTGGTCGCGTATCTAACCAGCGGGAACAACAATTTAATCGATTGAGTTTACGAGACCAATAAGAACCAGAAAAATGGGAAAATGCCCCGGCTCTAAACTCGGGACCCGGGAGCAATTTAACTCACCCGAAAGGAGGTCGACGTGCGCGAAGGGATCCCGGCGAGTAAGTGGTTTTCATCAGTTTTCCTTCTCTGTCGAGGGCTTCCTTTAAGACACCAGCCACCGGTGGCGGCGGTGTCTCATGAATTTTCCAAGACGCTCGCGGTATAGCTCTTCTTCCAAGGAGTCTTCCCGAGTATCGGGACCGGGCCATTTCTTTCTCGGATTTCATTTCAACTGCTAAAAAAATGTCTCAAATAACTTTTTATGTGGCTGACGAACGAATGGGTGCCGGCAGGAAAAACAATTCAAGCTCCAAAGTGGATATTGCGCCTCTTGTCAATATCCGCGGTAAAAGAGGGCACAAAATACCAAAAAAAAAAAAAATGTTTGTTAAGTGCAAGGCGACCCTCCAAGATAAGAGCTCCATTTCTTTTCTCGAAGTCTCTCAAATTAAATTTTAATTCTGTTAACTGTGTAAGGGCGAATATAGCTTTCTTGAAATGTTTAAAGACACTCCTACACTTACAAGGAAATAACTCCCTAACATCGATTTCGACTTAAAATCTAAAGTACATACATTCCGAAAATAGCGCCTTTAGCTTTCCGCTTAAATAAAATGCCTGCAAACAAAATGGAAAATATAACTCGTATTAAATTACTTTTACTTTTGAATATGTATTACGGAAATTTACTTAAAGTCTAAATGAATTAATATAAATATTAAATATATTAGATAAAAACTTCCAAATTTAAAAAAAAAATGTTGCTCTTAAAGGAATCATTCCGCTCTCCCCAAAATCTTTGGGAGATAATTTCAGATGATTTTGACTGAAATATTAGTAAACTGCGTATTAAACTAAAACTTAAGTAAAATAAACTATTATATGTTGTCAATCCTATGAATTTATATAAATCGATAATAATCGATATTGTTATTTTTAGGTTAAGGTATTTTAAATGTAACCAATAGTAATAGTGTATTTAATAATTTTTTAGTAGTAAGTTTTCATTTGTAGTAAAGTTAACTATATTTTCCTTTCAGTGTAGCAATGTTAATGTTCTTACATAATTCAAAGTAAATTACTTTGGTATACAAAAACTCTAAAAAATAATATAAAAAAATATGAAATATTTAAAGCATATCTCTTTCGATATGGATATAGGTACAATTCTTATGAAATTGTTTTAACTGAAAACAATCTATGTATATTAAGTTTATATTAAAAACACAGACTTAATTAAAAATTAATGCGCGGTTTAACAGAACTGCAGTGAATTAGGGAAAACTTCCGATTTTGAGGAAATAAAAAAAAGAATATCTGCAACTCCCAACTTTTTATTTAGTTGCGCATCCCGGATAGAGAATTGAAATTTTCGAATATTTTGTCCACCTCCACTCGCATAATGCGGAATGCAGGAACATTTTTCAGATAAATAATTCATGCGAAAACTCTCACAATAATAATTTTGTGGAAATTTAAATATTTATATTACCGCGCCGCGGATATTATGCAGCTGTGCAATAAAACTGAGCGTTCGCGGTCGCACCGTAAATCACTTGTCTAAAAAGGTGCGGGTGGTTGGTGTAGGTGTGCTATTGAGTCCCAGCTTTAGAACGATGAATAAACCTTTCGGCAGCTGCTATTAGAAATGACCGCACTTTTGAATTGAATCCGATTTGGGCCAATATCTCAATTAATAGGGCGATTTTCCGCCCGCACCGAGTAATGCGCGAAATTGCCGTAATTATTAGCGCTATTATAGTTATTTTGTAGGGTCATTGAAGTTTTAATGTACCTGCAGGATGACAATCACATCCACCCCCAGCCTATCGATAGTCCAGCGAGCACAAAAACTCGATGAAAGGTAAACTCACACTTTGTTGTGATTACGGAGCCTATTAGCGCCATTTATTTTTAAATGAAAAGATTATTACGTTTTGTTAGCCGACCAACTAATTAAGCAATTGATAAATAGAGTAGGGCTGCACCAGAATTGCGTGAATTTCGAAAATTCATTCTATTCCCTCGGGAGATCCCTGAATCAGCGTAATAAAGTTCTTTGACGAAGTTATTAAATGAAAGGTTTTCAGTGTAATGCAGAGGATTTCAGCAAAGGAAAACTTTAAGAAGTAAACTCAGGAAATGCTCTTCTCAAGGAAGTAATTGAAGTATTACGTAATTCGAAATTGGTTCACAATTTCCTCATTCAACGGTGGAGCAGGAGAGAAGGAGGTGGTACGAATGACAAATTACTAAGTGCATCCGCAATCCAGTATCCGTTCTGAAATGAGAGCAATCTACAAAGTTTTCGAAGAATTTCAACTACCTACTTGTCCGTTTTGCCTTTTCACATAAAATCCAGTTCCGTCGTACGAACGAAAATTGAAATATTTCCAACTATTTATTAATTCTATTTGTATAAAAGCCAACTAACTTGCTTAACAAGAGATAATATTACTTTTGTTTTATGATTCTTGGTTTTTGAAAAATACAAAAATTCATAACAAACTAGTTATAATGTCCTTTAAAACGCTCGGGAAAGTTAATATAAGAAAAATAAATTTAAGAGGTTTTGGTACAATTATTGAAAGTATATGTATTAGCGATAGAGTTTACTTCTATTTTTGTACGAACACTTGAACAGGGTATCCAAATTCATTCAATTTAGGTTAGACATTGAACATTTAATTGCAGACTTTTTCCAAATAAATTTTTAGTCTCTCTCAATATTTGCCTACGTGCATTTTAAATTTCTTTAAAAATTCTTGGAAACTTTACCCAGTAGGTATTTATTAAATTATCTCAAGAATATCTTTAAAAAAATTTAATATTTATTATTATATTCGGAAGAATATAAAACCAATTTTAATACCGTCTTGAAACTGAATAGGAATATGTAACTAGTTTTTATTTTATTAAAGCTCGTCATAAATTTTATGAACAAAATACATGCATATATTAACCATCTTATATATAATACATAGTTATATTTTACAAGAAATCTTAAAACCCGTAAAAATGATGAGCGCTGATATTTCTATATATAGTGTTAAACACTCTTTTAGCAAAAAATTACGAAATATATGACATACGTCTAGATATTTAAGGATAAAATATATGTTACGAGAAGGTACAGTGCTTACGTGACTTTATCGTCGTCTGTTTGTCTCCAAGGGCCACTAGCCGCCCTAATGTCTTTGAGTAGCATCTTTCGAAATAAAGTTAATTCTTGTGACGAAACTTATGCTGTTCCCAAGGAAAAAGGGTCCCAGGGATCACGTTACTTGGTCAACAGCTATTAGCGCATCTGCCGATGTGAGAAGGGAGCATCGCCCTATGCCGTGCCCGATTACCCGGCAATCGCACTCATTTCGAACTTAGTCGACGAATTGCCATTTGAATGGGCCGGAGAAGACGTTGCTAACTTTTATTGCCATCGAATCGGATCCGCCATCGAAGCAATCCTTATGTCTCAATATGCGGGGGGAAGGAGGAGGCTCGGAAGCGATATGGCGCTGTATCGGGATCCATCTTCCGGTTGGGGAACAATGGTGATTAAGTGGATGGGGATGACACAGCACTTATTTGTAAGCCCACTGAACCTGAACCCCGTTTAGGAGCCCCACCCTCGCAAATAAAGGTTCGAATCCTCGCAAAATTTCCATGCAAATACGAAGGGGGGGCGACGACGTCGATGACGACGACGTCTATGTCGACGTCGTTACACGCTAACCCGGCGAGGAATGATAAGCCCAAGAAGAATTTTCATAATCATCCCGGGGGAGGTTGAACAGACCACGGAGCCCACACCATCGAGGCCCCATCCAAGCCCCATCCAGGCCTCATCCAGGGTTTATCCAGACCCGCACAGCACAGCCGAATAAACGTAGCCAGTCGGCTTACGGCATGTATGCTGTCGACGGCGATATCTTTATGAAAATGTAGTCTCATTTATCCATTGATATCTGTCCCCACTCTATGGAGCCTATTCTGGGGGAGCAATAAAAATGGGTTAAGCCTCAGACATAAGCAGAATCCGCCTCGATGGGAAGATTATTCTAATTCCTGGTGGAAGTGATTAATCCGCACTTGTATTGGGAATTAGGATAAATAAATGATTCCATCACTGAAGCAGGGATGCTGCGGCTCCCGGGGACCACGACGGATTTATTGGGGGCTGACGAAGGAGCGCCTGGTATGATGGTTTGGGTGGTAGGACTACAGTTGGAAAATTCTCGGATTATTTCACCATTTGCAGTAATTAATACCGAAAATGAAATTTTCCTTCCAGGGACGTTCGTAATAAAAGACGGAGGATGCCGGGCGTGCAGAAGAAGGTATTATTCGGTGATTATCGATGCATACACAGCCCGTTCTCGGAAGAGCCTCCGAGGGTGCTGCGGGGGCGGTTTGGGGCCCTTCGAAGCCCTTAATGAATGGCACTTCAAAAGCAGACAACTCATGTGTGCGTTCTTCTAATGGGAAACGGATGCCCGTGCCCGGAACGCACATGTACTGAAACGTGTATCCGTTTTTTGTGGTGTTTTTCCAAATTGATTCTTCCTTTCCTCATTTTCAGAACATGAGTGGGTTTGGGTATTTTCAGGAGTTGCTAGGCTAGGAACCAATTCAAATTTTCCTCTTACCCAGACTCCTAATTTCAGGGAATGAGGTTATTTCTCTGATTTTCTTCCGCCCACGAACTGATGAGGGATTAAAACGAACTTTGTCGTGGAATTAATTTTTTGGTGGATGGTATTTTGAGCCATTAAATAGCAGTTAATAAATTTTTGGTGGATTTTGCGTTCCTGGAAGAAACTTAATCTGACTTTGAAGAATCACATTTTAGGAAAAACACCCAAACTTGTGGTTGAAAGGGTAACAGTTTCTTTGAAGTAATAAAAAACAATATATAGAACATATTTGAAGTTATTGCCATTCCACAGAAAACTACATATAAAAAGATTACGCAAAAATTACTTATTATTGTGGTTAAAAAGATACGTTCCATCAATTATTAAAACCGCATTTATCTTTATATTTATAATCACACAATTAATAATTGCTTTTTGCACTTTTCTTTAAATTGCCGCTTATTTTCACAATCGAAAGGCCAATTTTTCAAAAGTTTAACAAAAAGTAAAAGTGTTATAACATATTCGTTTTTCTAGACTACAATAGTGAAATATTCCCAAGAAAAAAGATCATTAGTATTATTGTTGTTTCAAGAAGGTTATTAGAATGTGGTGAGACATAGGCTCTTATGCATAAAAACGTAGATAAAACAATATCTAATTTTATGATTCCAAAAATCTTACCAAAAAATGATCCGAATATAAGAGAAAGGTGCTTATTATAAATATGTATGTATGACCTTTCCATAGAAAATTTGAAGCAAATTGTATCAATAAAATAAATAAAAAAAATTAAAAATTTAAATTTGTTAGGTCAGAAGTTATACACAGGTTTCATCATTGGAGTCCTCCTCTGGTGCTCCAGTTCATTTATTTCGTAGACTTTAGGCAAAGGTTACTAAAAAGTTATTCCTTAAGCAAATTTTAATAAAACTCATAAATATGTATATAACTGATTGTATATAGATTTTTAAGGATTTAATATTTTATTTGAGTTATATTTGAAATTCGTATGATAACTCGTTATCTTTTAAAATGTTTTCAAAAAGGGCCAAAATATGGCTTTGTTACATTTCAACCTCGTTTTTCGGAAACATGAGGCGCTGGAACATTTTCATTTTCGACATATAATCTGCAGAAAATATTTTATTGTATAAAATTAGCCTTTGTCAGATATTCAAAGCAAACATTTTGCAGCACGGTAAAATTTAATCAAGTTCCAACTTTTTTTAAGGCTTTAAAGCTTGTTTTATTCGGAAGTTTAGCACAAACAAAATACTAAAAGTATGAATTAATTTATTAAATGTATACGTATCATCATTTTAAGAAGATAACTAAATTAAATTTCTTACAATGTAATTTTCTTTTACTCTAATTGCATTTGGGAAAAATATAGAGTTAATTTATTGTACAAATTAAATTTAGACAAAAATAGATGATAATTCCCACAATTTTGACTAAAAACAAAATGGGTATATTTAGGTCAAAGTGAAATCCACCCCTAATTTGATCCTTAGCCATCAAGAAGAGATTAAAATTAAAATTAACAAAGTTGCCTGTGCTTACCGGGAGGCGGACACAAGAGCCAAAAATCTGAGAATTCTCAGTAAACCCAAGGAATTTTACCTTTTCCACTTTTAACCACCCAGTTCGCCCAGTTTATTCTTAGACTTGACCAAATTGGACTCAGAAATTTACCACCTGGATCCTTAGCGGTCGTCTCAGAAATTCTTGCCACAACCAATTAGCCACAGCGAATCTTAAGACGCATGGTAGCGACCATCTCAGAAAATAAGGAAACAAGATTTTGCTCTCAGTCTAGCCGTTCTGGAAGAGTTAAAAGACAAATGAAAGCTGAAAATAAAACGCCGCAGACATAATGGTTAAAATCCTCGCCTGAAACTATTTAACCTTTCCATCCGAGTAAATTATTAGCCAAGCAAAGGAGGAAGATGTTTCCTTGAAAATAAATCAGAGAAACGTCCAAATGGATTTAACGCTGTAAATTTGTGGCGAAATAAGTTTTAGTTTGAGTTGAGTGCGACGATGAACGCCTGTCTTGGGCAGCAGATCTCAGATATAGTTGAATGTGTCCCATCTGGCGAAGATATCCATCAAAAGTTTGGACAGCAAAGGATATCGTCTCCAGGTGATTCCCACTTCTCTGATGATGTCCTGGAAACGCCTTGGACGGAGGCTCGTAGTTTGCCTTTTGAATCTGTTTGAGTTTGCTTGAAATTTTGCAGCTCCTCAAGTGGAGTCTGCACAGCTCGAGGAGAGTAATCCCGACTGTGTACCATCACAATTATGTACATAATTCTTGAGGAGAGATCAAAATATCCGACCAGACCTGCTCCACTTGGGGTCCAGGGGGAGTATAACGCCCCACTTAAGCACTGTGCACAGTAACCACTTATCCTCAGGGAATCAATAAATATGTTTAGTCAAAAACTGGGTATACATGTATGGGTGCGTTCAGAAAATATCTAAATCACGTCATAAGCAGAGATTTGCGATCAATATTCGCCATATATCGCAAGCGTCGCATAACACACATATTACAAGGGCCGGGACAGCCAGGACTCGTTGTCGTCGACGTCCTCGTCCTTGCTACACATCGAGAAGTTTTGTGCAAAAACTTTCGCAAGTTTCATGCTTATCTAAGCAGAAATCGTAAATTTTCGATACGACTGCCTTGCAAAAGGCTTTTCGGTACGCAAAGATTTACCGAGCTCGACGCGGCGGTCGGCGGTATCTATGGAGGTTTTGTTCATAAAATCAACATAAAATCGTCCCCGAAGGCGCACTTGCATCGGCCGCACTCCTTGGGAGGCCATTTTACAGGACCTTCGATCCCAAGGAATTGGCCAGTTTTATTTTTCAACCCGAATGTTTCCTTTTAAAAAAGGAAGAAGGATGAGCTATGCACTGTGCCTAAGACGGGATTGTTCAAAACATGTTCCTTCTTTAAAAGGATTTGGCGGAATGATACTCATATGTATATAAAATAAAATATACTGATTCAAAAATTGCATGAGAATTTAAAATTAAGGTATTTTCATTCAAATATTATGAGTAGAGAGATTACTGAAAATATATTTTTTTTCATTTTAAAGTGAAACAATTAAAGTATGAATTTGAGTGTAGCAAAATTAGTATTAAAATATCAAGTAACAAATTCAATTCTTGAACCACGAAAACTAATTAAATCGGCTATATACACATTAGGTATCAGTATAACACATCATTTGATACAGGCTTTAATGAAACTTGATACTCGAATTTAGGGTTACTTTATACCGTGTACTGTCAGGGTTAGCATTAAAATTTCGAAAATGTAATAAGGGTAGAGTTCAATATTATACGACAGGAGTATACAATTAAAAAAATGACTTCAAGTTAATTTAGTTTCAGAATTGATAGCTATTAATTGATAATAATAAATTTTTTAGTAATGAAGTTAAATATCTCAATCTATCACAATGAATTGTACTTGTAATTTAATTTTCTACCATTCTGAAACAAAATCTAGAAATTATTTTCTAATCGATTACTATGTGAAGAATTCGTTTTTTATTTATCCTTTGAAGGATTAAAATCAATAATTTTATTGACGTGAGCGGCTTATTAAATCCATGTTTAGTTCTGTGGTTCTGAATTCTAAGAAAATCTATATGCCTCAGTGAACTTTTATCGAAAACGAAGAAGCAGAAAAATCGATATTTCCTCGAAAACATTCAAAAACGAAAATGTCTATGTTGAACTAAGTCTAATTTCATGAGTTTAATCCTATCTACACAGATAAGATGGCATAATGATATCTTTTTAAAAATCGATATTGAACTGATTCTGAGCAGTTAATGCGGATAGAGAAATACGGGGACCATACACAGGAGGGGCATACTTTAGAATATGAGTTCTAAGAACTAAATGCTTTTTTAAAATCCAATTCTATAAAGAATTCAATATTTCAATTACAAATTAATTTCTAAAGAAATGATTCTGATTTAACCTCGTTTGGTACTACTTGAGTTTTAAAATATAATACTGAATATTTATTTGGAGTCAAAAGTGATAATTAAGGTGAAAGGTGAAATAACTTTTTGCACTTATCCGACGATGACAAACACGCATTTGCCTTATAAAGTGACAAATCTAATTGTAGCGGAAAACTTACACTATTCAGAATTGTAAAGTTAAATATGTCAGTAAATATGTATATTCGACCGACGATTTTTTTTATATATACATACATCATTTTTTAAACTAATTGAAGATTCCTAAATAGTTTCATCAAAATCCGTGAGGAGACCTTAATCTCAATTTATACCAAAGGAATTTTCATAAAATTTGTCGCTTTTGTCAATATTAATAACAGCGGGCTGTCATTTTATGGCACTGTGTTAAGGTATACTCTAACTTTTTTTAAAAAAATGTATGATTAAAATAGAAACTTCGCTATATTGCTTCTTTAAAACTCTCCGCTATTTCATTAAAATCTAAAAGTTAAGTTCTTATTAATGTTGAGAATGAAATGTTTAGTTTTTCTTTTGAACTTCCAGAAGACTTTAAGAACTTCTTAACATTTTTTTGCATAAGAATTTTAAGTGGATGATAGGGATAGTTCCATCCACAAGAATTCCTGTCATTCCTGTAGTACAATGGAGCTATCAACGATCAGCTTAAGGACAAAGTTCAGGTGTTTATGCAAGCAACCCTCAAGTTAGTCTCATGTCTCATTAGCAGTAATAGGGGAGCTTTCCCGCTTTAATTTTCCACCCTTCGTCCTCGCGATGCATTTTTTTACCCCTTAATACAAATTTAATGAGTTAAAAGTGAGGTAGCTGAGAAAGCAGACAATCTACTGAATTTCACCTGAAGGGCATTCTTGAAAGTGCAATGACAAAAACGAACTTTGTTAACAAGCTACCGGATGAATCAGGGGGTCTAGGGGGTTCTATCGCATACCCATTATACGCATAAACCCTACATACACGCCCCCGCCTCGTGTCTCGTTCAGCTCAGTCGTCCATTAACCTAATGTAAGTACGTGCATGCCCTGGAAGACGAAACCTAATTAACATGTTTTCCATTTTAGACTAATTACAAAGGTACTTAGTACTTAAAGCTGCTACGAAACTGTATCGTATGGTCGGGATCCGACTCCACACCCGCACAGGGTGACACAGAAGTGAGAAGTATGGTCGTATAACAACTACTGCCTTCTGTGGAGATTTGAGGCACTTCACAAACATCCTACCATCATGAGGTGAAACTCGAATTTTTTGTTTGTTTTAAAGTTCGTCAAGGCAGTGAGTCGGCTCGGAAGGGCATAAGGGCAGCAGGTAGGTCAATTTTGAATCAAGAACCCACTTTAATGAACCAAAATGTTGCTGGCCTAGTCAAATGCCCATTCAATTAGGGTCGTCCCTGCTTTGTCGCGTAAATTATTAATAGCAATGTCGTTTGGGCTTCCGAAATCCCTCGGCATGAAGGTCTTTTCAACATTAAGTGGAGAAATGACCTTGCTCCATCCCCTCATACCTCCTTAGAACAATAAAATCTGAATTTGTAAGTTGATTTCGTTCCTTTACTGCTTTTTAGTATCTTCAGAAAAATACGGCGGTAAAGTAAACAGCAGAAAATCCAGGAAAATCATTTCCCTGCCATGGTCAGATCCCTGTCGGTTCCTTTTCTATTCCCTGGACGGCCTCAGGAGCTCACGTAACAACGGGCAGTATGGTGGTCAAGGATAATGTTATGAGCACATACATCACATGTGGTCACGAAAAAATTGACCCTTTCAGATTTCGTGAATTCTTTTTTTTTCTTCTTCTACCCAAATAATGGCAGAGATCAAAAGCAAGGGATCTGGTCCAGCACGGTCTGCTCCTCCGGTGAGTTAATAAAATGTACGGGTTCTATGATTTATTTACTTTAGTGGGCTCAGCCGGTTTCATGGATAATTCAAGACTATCTCAAGGCCTGCCAAAGGATTCACGACTTTTGGAATAGGGCGCTATAAATCACTTCCACTGAATTACTTTAATTTTCCTTCTTATTTTTTTCCTTAAGGCTTATACGATTCTTAGTATTTCCCTCACGTTTTCAGTTCGAAGGTGAAGAAGAGGTGAGGCTCCTTCCCTCGCCTTCGAGCAAAATTCTTTTTCATGCTAGAAAGACTGAAGGTGATCTTATTCTTAGTTCTCTAAGGTGGCCCCGGTGTTGTTACGTGAGACGCTACGCTACAAGATAAACAATGTCCCGGTAAATTTGTTGTGGATAAAACAAAGAAATATGAAGTTTGAGTCGTTCGACCAATTTATGGGGATGCTGATAATAGCCAAATTAATGGCGCCTCTTTGGGACCCTCTGGAAATAGAGCCTGAAATTGATGTGGGTCTGCGCTACCTTTAAGGTGGTGCCATTTGTTATTTAATTCTATACGAGCTAGGGATATGAGCTGAGCAGAATTATGCGTATAATAATATAAACCTTGCGTTCCTAATATCTCCTTAAATTACAATAAATGAGCTGCCCTTACCAATGCTTAGATACATTTATATGATATACTCCAGGTAAAATATTTTTATTCTATTACTATTACTTTTATGGCAAGAAAACAGATACATTTGAAAATACATACATTTAAAAATTAACCAAAATACATATAATATGGAAATAAAATAAAACTGGTTTAAAATTCAATCTAAAGTTTTACTCTGAAATATTTTAGTTTCGGATTCAAATATTAAATTGCACTGAACTTAAATATAAATTGTACTTATATAGATTTTTAAATAACATACATATATATTTTAAATTAAATAGTGAATTAAAAATTTGTCCATAGTTCTAAATGTAATTTAAAGTCGGGAGCGTGTTTACGGAGCGCATGGCGCTGAATTTGGTGCATGTTAAGCATATTAAGCCGCGGAACAGGATGTTGAACGATAAAAGATTTTACGGTTTCTAATATGCGTGTCCTCGAGGAAGAAGCCTGAGGATAGAGTAAACATTTTTCGCTGATGTCATAAACGTTTCGATCATTAAAATTGTACATGGTCTAACGATAGAGGCTGAAATCCTGAATCCTGGTGGATCCTGTAGCTGGAAGCTATTTTATCCGGGTGGAAAGCGCTTAGCCGTTAGCCGGTATCGAGGAGCATTTAAGTAAACCAAATTATTGCACTTTATGGGGACGTAACAGCCGAAACAGCCCTATGCCCCTTACGTGGATGCCATAATAACCGCTCCGGGAGCCGCAGCAGCTCTAGCTCCAGAAAATTTATGTTCCCGGGCCCTTATCCTCCTCGGCACTCCCGGAAAGTGTCATCTGCAGATATAAAAAGCTTTCCGTCACAATTCTGCAATCTCCCGGCGGGCCTGAGACCCGGTCGGTGAGGGAACCGATTCGGAGCTTTTGTTTTTAATCTTATAATCTTGTAATGGGGAAAGTTTACGTGTTCCAGAGTGCTTTAAGCAGACATCGCTTGACGGGTTGTAAACAACATCGAGGCCCGGGACCGGGATCCGGGACAAAGCCCGGGGAAACCTTGTTAGCTTTCTGCTCCTCTTTTTGTCGTTAATTCGACCTCCAGCTTCAAACCAGCCATTGTCGTCTGCAGCAAGTTTTATGACAAGTTGCAATTGAGTTTTGTTCCGGCCGGGCGTATGATGTCCTTTTACGACCGGTACACTATACTATAATATATAGTAGCATAGGTACTCTCATTGTTGCTGAGATAATCGGATATACCCCGATACCTAGTAACACTCTGGATGACTTTCACTTTTTTTTAAAGATTTTCGGTGAAAATTACAAAAGTTCCCTGACATTGGCCCGGAATTTCGAAGTATGCAGAAAGGGAGTTAAAAAGGGACAGAAAGCGATAGTCCATCCTGTTAAAATTTCATATTCCCAGGAGATATAAACCAAAATCGATGGAAATTCTCCACCGGAAAGCGGAAAATTAATTAAATATTCCCAACGTAGCTCAATCGTACGTCGACGTCGATGTCGATGTCGACTATTACCTTTCCATGCCACAAGACAAATATTAAAGTCTGATTAGAAGGGATGAAAGGGAGGATTCCTCAGAAGCTGCTTAAACACGATGGCTTATCGGAAATTCGTCCGGCCACAAAATTCCCCATAAATATCAAAAGAAAAAAAAGAGATTGTTTTTTTTTTGCTTTCGTAATCTCTTCGGGGAGATTTGTGCCACCCAGTTCAAGAGCCTCTACTACTTACACCCCCCCAACTCTATGTCCAGAAAGCCCTTCCTTCCGACTCGTTCGTGTCATCAGTCTCCTCTGGGGCAAAATTACATTGAGGTGGATTCGCAAGGGATAAATATCAAAGGTGATTTCGTCTTATACGTCTTTTCGGCTTTCTTTCTGTTTTCTTATTTTTTATTTTTATTCTATTTATTTTTTTGCGGCGACTGTGACGGCGGCACAGGTTCCTTCACCTGGATCCTGAATCCTGGATCCTGTATTATGGATTCTGGATTCTGGATGATAGTACGTGTATAGCGTGTGGGAGGAGCACCTGAGCTCCGTTTCAATTTATTGAAATCCCCATCCTTTTGAAAATGTATTTTGAGTGCTCAACGAACCTGAGACGTCTCTTCTTCCCCAATAATATCTGACTGATTCGAACGGGCTTATTGGCATTCAACTCCTGGATTGATTGGACTTTAAGGAAGGACAAGCTTATGAAATTTTAAGGCAACCGGTCTGCTACAGAACATCTGATGATTACCTGAATTATTGGGAATATTATTGATGTCAACATCTGGATCGTTTCCAATATCCTCTCTTTTTATATTTTTTGCGACCTTTGAAACATTTTTCTTTTGAACTTTGAAGAACTATTTAAAAGAATTCAATGAATTTTTATGAAGATAGTTTATATTAAGGGATTAATTCGCTTTACAAATTGAGATCGGTGCTACATTTCTAGTATTTATGTCTTTTCAATACCTTAAACTTTTAAACGCACATCTTACCTTATTAAATATCTTTAAAGGGAAATATAGAATACATAGAAAAACATAAAACGTTCAGTAATCTAGGATATGTTTAAATTCTGCATTACAAATACTATAATTATAATCAAGCAATTGGGAAAATGTATTCTAGGAAATAAGAAGAAGAAGTATGAGTTTCGAAGATTATAAGAAATTATGTTTAAACCTCTATCAACTGACTGCTTTGTAATTTAACTGCGTTGATCAAAATTTTACAAGAATATATGTAGTAATAATTTGGCTAAAGAGTGTGCTCACTCTTCATTATAAGCAAATATTATAAATTTACTAAAATATTTGAATAAAAATGCATCGAGGAGTCAATACCTCTAATAGTGAGTAGACCTAGTGTGGGATTAGATTAACACATACATTACAAACATTTCAAAACAAAAAGTTCTGTGATTTTTTCGGACAATCGTCTAATAAAGCCAAGAAGAGAATAATTTTTCATGATAATAAAATCAATATGTATTTTGAAATCAGACCTCTTGAGATTTTTAAGAGAAATTTTAAATACCTACTAAGTATGTACTATGTGAACTTTAAAATTATTAAATTCCGTGAAGGTTTTTAAAGTTTCCTTGATTTGAAATAAAATAATAAACTGCAAAGGCAGCTTTAAATGGATTGAATGTGTTAAGGATGAAAAATAAAAATAGAATCATTGTGTCAAATGTAAAATTTTATATTTTCCCACCGACTTTTTCAAACCTTTTAAAAGGACAAAAAAGCAAATTTAGCAAGGCGTGAGTTTCATTTCTTTTTAACCGAGCCACCTTACATGAGATACTTTTTGTATATTTCTAAGGATATAAAGCAAAATCCATAATCTTATCGAAAATATGAAAAAAGACACCACGAGAAGTATTTTACCGGATAAGTGCGTTGTCTTGGCGAATTTCATCTAATAAAATAAAAATCGAAATTTCGCCTGCATCGAGAGTGTTAAGCTTGCAGAAAATTACTTGGCCTCCCACTCAAGCGTGAGGAGGGACTGACTACGAAATCCCCAGTGAAATGAACTTGTTCCCCGATAAAACTGTTGTACTTAGGGGATAAATGCAAAAATCCTGCTGGTGCGGTCCTAAATCCTTCCATCACCTCAGGCTGGCATAAATCCTGCTCGCTTGCTGAACATCAGCGGGAACAGCATCAGTCCTGACGGGTCCCGGACTATCCACTGTCAGACAGGAGCAGGGCTGGGGCGGCGGTTGCCGGTGCTTACTTTATGCCTTCTTAACCTTAATCTGCCGTAAAAAATTGGATCCCATATATCAAAGGATTTTTATCGCCTACAACGGCGAGCAGACACAACAAAGTCCCCGAAATGACGGGAATATTAGAGGAATGCGGAAATCGTGTAAGCGCCGCTCCGCGATGAACCCCATTAAGCACGGCCGGCGGAACGGATTGCGCATAAAAACGGATTTGAGCCGCCCCCGCCTGAAAATCGCGATTATGATTTTATTTATGAAATCTAATGACCTCTAATGGCACGGCTCATTGACGCAACGCGCCGCACCGCATCCCATCGCACAGCGCGAGGAGGTTCCTGGAGGAGTCGGGAGCTCACAGCCAACATCCAGTGGGATTGACAATTTCAGATCGAAATAAAATTTTCACGAAAACTGTCGCCTTATCGCATTAGGTTTGTTCCACAGCTGGGTGTCGCGCTGCGGGGGCGTCGGCAGATTTCTTTTGCGGCCTGGTGAATGAAACAAAAGGTTTCATGCGGCTCAAATTTAAATGGGTTTTTTAGCGAAAACGACGCCTGCAATAAACACGCACTCACCCGAAACCGCCACTCTTTTCAATTTTTCAATATTCAATTTTCCTCGAAATACGACTTTGCAATTTTTATCAGGTTCAAGTAAAATATTGAAAAAACGCTTCAAGAATGAGGCAAGATTATTGAAAGTTTGTAAAATGTAGACTAAATAATCTTTAACTTTTTAAGTTTATGCAATAGGACAAAAGGGCGGCGTTTAAAAAAGTTTTCATCTTTGAACTTTAAAAACATAAAATTAACTTAGTCCGTTTTAAGTTCAGGGACCGAAAGTCTTATATGATTATATTTTTATTCTCCCTTTTATAATACTTTAAAATACATATTATTACGTCGAAAACTTTTTCCATTTCATAATAATATAGGTATATAGAAAAACACTTTATTTCTAATTTTTCGAATTTTCCACTAAAAATTTCGTTTCGACCAATTACCATAGACACTTAGAAGTCAAATAGTTTCGTTTCGTTTTCGAATTCCACAAAATAGAATCCATGGATATTTATTTAGTTTATTTTGTATTTTAAAAAATTAATATATTTTTTTTTATTTGAGCAACTTTATAATAATATCAATTAATATCAAATATCAAGAAAAATGTTTTTAGGAATTTTTTTTTAAGGTCATTAATGATTTGGACCAACTTCATTTTAAAATTTCCAATCCAATTGTTAATCAGAAGGAAAAGCAATAAAATACAGCCAAACCTGGCACCATTCTGGAAAGAGAATGGGAAAGTGGATCCCATAAAAAACTGCCTTTTTTCCAGCGATCGGCTAGATACTTTGTCTTTTCACTAAGTATCCGCACAATCGGCGGACGAGACGGGTAAAATCGAGAACTTCGATGCCATCGGGAATCTGGCAGGCAATCAGAGATAATTTACGGGGACATGGCCCGGCAGTGGCGGACATTTCCCGTCACTTCAAATTATAATTATCGGAGACAGCCCATCTAAGACGACATTAAGTGAGAACATAAAAAACTCCAGTCCATTAATTTCCCCATCCGAGCGAACGATGGATGCTGAGGTAATGCGGACCAGAAACGGCGGCGGTGATGTCTCGATCAGAGTCCGGGTCCATCTTCCCGGCTCAAATCTAAAGTCCTGAGGGTTGCTGATGTTCTAGCGGGGCGGTTGGGGAGCCAAAAAGGATTTTCGGAATATTCACAGAGCCCCCCGTAAGTGGCAGTTTGTTTATCGGGAAGGGCTCATAAAACGACAAATAAATGACAACATTAGCGGACCCCTAATGTGGTTTTAGTGTTGCGCTGCCAGCACTTAAACTGAAATGAGGATATCCCGGAACCCGTACCTGGGCTCCTGATGACTTCTTCGGGGATGGCCCCGGTTAAGGTACTTCGGAGGACTCTAATGGCCCTGCAACTACACAATTTCTGGGAATTATTCAGTGTCCCCATCTCGGGGAACGCAGAATATAAATAACTTTGTTAGCATATTCGGGGGGAGTTGGGAGCTTACCAACGTTGTCGTCTTCGCTGCCAGGACATGGGTATGTTTTTGATCTTGGAAGATGAACTGCTTGGGGCGGTGAGTTATCGCAGCTCGTCCCCATCAGGACCCCCGAAAATTGTGGGCGTTGCAGGGATGACTTTTTCCCATGGCCACACCCGTTCGAAGAAACTCAGCCACTCTAAGGCTCCTTCGATTGGAAGATAAGTGAACGCTTTTACTGAGATTAGACAGGCCCCGGGGCTTTAGTGGTCGGCTGGTGGCACCATCGTGCGAGCCCCACATAGTCGGGTGCCCTCACCACGTGTACTAAACCCCATAAAGTTGCTCAAACTCTTTGGGTAGGATTTATAGTCCGCAAAATGCAAATGTAATTTACGGTGGGGTCCTTCAAGAAATTTCTAAGAACAACTCAAACTTAAGCAAGTTCTTGCAAAATTTGATTGAGTTCTGCACGAATAAAGGGAACTATTTAGGGTCTCAAACTGCCGCAAAACTTTCTTGTTTCCGGTAACGACGACAACGTAGACAACAAGTCGCGATTGTGGTTGAGGCGGTCTGACAACGACAGTAGTAAGCCAGAAACTTTAAAATTTTCATTAAAACTTTCCCTAAAACTAATGGAATTGTTTTGATTTTTTCTTATTTTCAATGAAAAGTGGGTGACCATGCAAATTTCCGCCAGTATTTCTATGATGCACTTTGAAAGGAAATAGTCGATCGTATGCATCGACTGCGCGTTTATCCAACAAAATGACAGGTTTTAGCAAACTTTTTGCATATTACACTTCAACTTTATATTTCTTTTTACTCCTTTAAGATTGAATAAAAAACACTTAAGAGAAACTTTATAGTTCGTTTAAATTAAGACGGTATTCTACTTCTGAAAGTATGAATATTCGCGTAAAATGTTGAAATATTTTTAAATCCAACTTCAAACGGTATTTTATAAAAATTAACCTACAAATTTTAGAACAATTTTCTGAATAAAATCCGTTTATAACGTTTAAAGTACAGATCATTTTGTATTATATACTACAGTATTCATAACGCAATCAGTTGATAATAACAAAATGAAAGAATTGTTGAAAATCATTCAAATATTCAACAATTAACAATGCTATGAGCAACATAGCCTTTCCTAATATTTATTTGAATTATCCCTTCCGTCCGTGAGAACAGTCTCATACCTTAAAATATTATAAGTGTTTGTATTCAAGGTTATTTATTTATTTTGCTTAATACAAACTATACAAGGCAAAAAATGATTTTAAGTAAACTAGCTAACTTAAAAACTAAAATTTTATTGGGCTCGCATCACAGTATTAAAACAAAGATTTTGTTTTATATTATTTTCTATTTAAAGTTAAATTTTAAGTTTAGGTAAGTTTAAAATTTTAGTCACTTTGGTTGCCAGTATGTATTAGAAAAAAAAACAAAAATGTAACCTACATTTCAATCGGATGAAGAAAATGTTTTTCTTGCAAAATCAATGCTTTTCGAGATATGGTCGATTTTTAATATATCCATAATTTAAATTCTTGAAGAAACATGTTCGATGGATGAATTTGACAACTTTAAGTGAAAACGAAGCTGTATTTTCATAATTTTTGCTGTAATATTAAAAATGTTCTAATAAACACTTACAGCATAGTTTTAATAATAAATAAGAGGATTACAATTAAACCTATATGTACTAATTCTGATAAAATTTACACCAATGCAAGCAGTTAGCAAAACACACGTGGCAGGGTATTGTCAAATGTGGGTAACATCGTAACGTGAAATCATTCTCAGCACAAGCCCGGTTTTCGCAAAATAGGATGTATTACTCTGCTCCCCAGGGAGTGTGGCGCATCAAGAATTTCGGGATGAGATAAAAGCTATATGCCTTTACCGACGTCCATTAACGTCATTTACAGCACAAGACCACTGACATTTTGATGTTTCGACCTAAGCTGGAGATATAGTGAAAATCTGGTGCTTGCTAATATTTCCATTCGTTCCATCTATAAAACATTCAATTTTGCCAGTAGGTGCTATAAATTAGCAGCCACTCAGCCCGGCATGCAGGCACATACCCTCGTAATTTGTACATGCACTGACCATAATTCTGGCGCCTGGGATGAAGCCCTCTTTCCCAATTCGAGACACAAATGACCCACATAAACTCAGACTTCGAGTATTCGAGAAAAAAGCATCAAAAAATTACAAAATCGAGAAATATACGAGGGAGTCAGAAGGCATTCAGAATGCCATCACTTTTCAAGTTTTTCATCTTCAATTTACGTTTGATTCCATTTAAATACGGGGGAGTGAGGGCATCTAAAGTTAATTGAGTCGTATTCCTGATTTCCCTAAATGTAATCCCCTTCACCATCCTATTAGGCCTATAACTGCCGTCAAAGATATCAATTATGGCTAGTCGCTATACAATTTCGTACAAAGCTTCTTGTTTTGGGCGGGAACAAATGAAAGTATGGTTGAAAGGGTTATTTGTCATTTTGTCAGAAATCTTTGCTCCTATTATTATTAGTTGAACGATGGCTAATTAAGGTCTCTCCATTAATAAGGAACCATTATCTATCGAATAGATATACCGAAGGCGGAAAATCGATTTCGCTTTAACATTCAATTTAATATTTCATATCTGGGAGGAAAGGCAGCCACAAAATTGTTTCGTAAGAATGAATAACTTTTCCAAACATGAAAATGATATTATTTTTGATTTCCCCAACAATAAAAGATGTAAAAGATATTAAAGAATAAAGGAAGATATTCTGTACCAGGTGCAGAATTTCTCGTCCTTGGAGTGTAAATATATATGTATCTCAATTTGTTTTTTTCCTAGACAAGTCCAAATTCTTATGATTGTTCTGCAGATTCTTCTGGCACTAATAATAACTGAGAAGTAGGACATCGATTTAAGCCGATTTTCTGCCACATTAAGTTATATTTGGAATAAACTGAGAAATGCGAATTCTAATTGTGATGGTCATTCAAGGGTATCATCATTTATACCATCAGATAAATTGAATTATTGCTACTTGTGCAGATTTAGAACGATTAAATAGATCTTGTTTGAAACGAATATGTGCATAATAAAAGAAAATCAATGAATTCAATTGAAAGAGAATTTGAAATGTGTTCTAAGAAATGTTATTGCATTTGTTAGTAAGACATTTAAGAAGTAAGACAATTTGTTTGTGACCAAACTTCTAGTATAGCTATACTATATGACGATGTTGCGCCGATGTTGGCGATGTTGCGGAAGAAATGTGGACACTACAAGCTATTTACGGCTCGAAAGACCATTTTATTTTGTAGCGTAATTTAATAAAAAAGAGATGAACAATTGCTAGTATAACTTTAGATCAATGGGAAGTACCTACTCTATAGGTTTTCATGTGTCAGAAAGTGAGTTTGATATGAAAATACACTTTGAAAGGCCGTATATTTTTAATGCGCTGAGTAAGAAACTTAAATTTTTTACAGATACTATGAGACCGTAGAATTTAATATTTGGTATTATTAATTTCAACTCAATGTACTTTTAGTTTTTCATGAAAAAAATGTTTTGGCGGATAGATAACAAAGTGATCCTATAAGGGTTTCCGGAACCTTAAAAATAGTGGTGATATTTTATGTAAGTAAAGAATATTTAACTTCAATTCTTCCGGACAAGTGAGGCTGGATAGACTAAGTTGTACACATCTTTTTCTATAAGTAAGGGCAATTTCATTCTGTGGGGGAAGGACTATAATGAATGTTACAATTGTTGTACACTTGTAAAAATGTAATTTATCTTAAGCCTTTGAGGCGAGGAAACACTTTTGTTTGGATTTAGCTTAAAACCGAAGGTTGTCAAAATTCCATTTGTTTTCGATTGGGACTTAATGGGGTAGAATCTAAATAAAATTTTGTATGGTTATCCTCTTGGCATTGAGGACCTACCTGTCTTTTATAAAAAGTAGTGTAATATCTTCAACAAAACTGATACAAACATATGTATGTATATATCCTGGATATTGCATATCTTCCAGAATGTAGGTCGGGAATATCCTGGGGTTTAGCGTGTAGCGTTTGGAAAAGAAAAATTGTTAAAATTTATGAGTGGGAGGGAGCGGGGCGCGTTTACACTATCGCATTTGCACGTGAACATCACGAAATGCACATGAAGTAGAATATCTGCGGCAGGGTCTGGTGCTTGGCAATATTGCGCCGGGGAGCATTACACACACAAAGCGCGCGATTTGTGCTAAATGTGAGGGCTTTAGGTGTGAGGAATTATTTAATTTTAGTAGCAAACAAAATAATGTATATGCGTGCGCCCGCCCGACGAAGGATTATTTATTCAGGAGGAAGCCGTCCTGCAGGTGCCATTCGCCGCTGAATATCACGTAATGAGAGATTTAAATTTTAACACGGTAATTTTCGCATTGTTAATGATGAGGGAGAAAGCGGAGCGGCGCGCGGCGTCGCCGACAACCCGGTGCGGCATTCTACAAATGATAGTGCGTTACCCGGCTGGAATGAATAATTTTATTTCAGTTTTGGTGGAAATAGGCGAATAATTCGAGCCTAATGCCGGTTAATGCTGGTGGATGATGCTACGTGGAAGGGAGCGGAAAAGGTGCTTTTACTATTGCCTCAATTTATTGCGGAATTAATTTTTTAATTTAACTGAGTTTAGTGCGCCGCCTCTTCACGACCCGAGCGCCCTCTAGTCCTTTGTGGCCCGCCACAATGCAGCCGCAACCGATGATGCACTGTAGCCGCGTGCATCCCTCAAATTAAGTCATGGGGCTCCACAAAGCCATGTGGGGGTGGGTTATGTTTTCTATTTTCCAAATTTGTTTTTTTGTTTCCTTAAAATTACGTGAAAAGTTTTAATTTGAAAAGTTTTTTCATTAGTTCCCTTTACCAAGTTTAATAAGTGGTCGCCAACTTGGCGGCAAATCAGTGGCAGGGCTGAAGGACTCCTCCACAGCACCTATATCCACTTCCGGGGACAGGGACGAAGCCGTGGTGATGGGGGAGAGCCACCAGGAAGCTCCTGTATGTGGCAACAATTTTTCTCTAGAGTGAAATTTTATTTCATTTTTTTTTTATCCACGAAAAAGGTAAATCATTATTATATCCCCCGCGAAAAAACTTCATTTATTGTGGAACGTGGGAGGGCTTGTTTGATTTTTTAAATCTTATTTTCTGGGAAGGGATAATTGAGTTTTGGGTTTGATTTGTGGACAAGTGGAGACAAACTAGGAGAGATGTTGTATACAAATTTTGTATACAGTATATAATTGTTATTTTTCTTTTTTGAATATTATTCAATAAATATTTTTTTGGAATCATGCATAGTGTGATATTTAAGTCCGTCCGTCCGGGTTTAGATAGGATTTTCAACAAATCATTTCTTTATGTTTTTTCAACATTAATTTTGGATATTGGATTATTGGACCACTAAGAAGTTATGGTAGTCACCACAAGAGAGCTGGTAAATAATTTAGAGATAAATCCCTTTGTAACCCTAACAAATTTACTTCTAATTTTCATATATAAATCGATTATGCAGTATTTAAAAATAGTTCATTTAGTCTGCATCGTGTAATTTTTTCTACTGCAGAAAAATATATCTCTTTATATTAGAAAATGAGCTCATTTTTAAGCTATTAATTTAAGTTATGAATATTTCGAGTGAATGTAGGTTCTTTGTATTTTTTAATCTATTAATTACAAGAGCAGAAACTAACTCTACTACTAAGAAAAACGCTAAGGATTGGTGAATCAAATAAATTCCGATATATTATAAATGGGCATAGTCGATATCCAACAATTTAGTTAATAGCATAAAAATCTAATAAAGGATTTCTACAATTTTAGTATTAGCATTAGGTAGATTGCCGGATTACATTAAGCAGATTGTTCGCTGATTAACTTGCAACAGTAAATTTGTCGTGATCACTCAATCCGGGTGCATGTTGTCTAGACAAAATTAATTAGTTGACCAGGATGTCCGCAGCATCCTGGCGCTTCCCTGGCCGGAGGAAAGATACTGGCTAAGGACGCTGCCACAATATGGCAGACCAATTAATTGCCCGGGATTGGGCTCCTCTTCTGGAACAGAAATAGCACAAAGACCCTTTGCCCGACAGCCGAACCCTTGGCGAATGAATAAGTGGCCCCCTCCCGGTTCATCGGCACCTAAGAGCCCTCGGGTCTTGGACCCTGCATTGTCTCCTGCGGACGCCGCGCCGTGTGGTCACATCTCTCGGGAAATATATGGGACAGAATTATTTATGCCATCGCAGTAACGACCGTTTAATGGCCTTGAAATATCACTCCTTGTGTAATTGTTAACGAAATGATAATTATGTGGCTTTCGCGGGGATCACAAGTGCAAAATGGGACCGGCTTTACAGGGAAATTAATCAGACCGATGACTGTCGAAGCCCTGGAATTGTCGTCAGCCAGACACAGACGTAGGGTGCTATTTTTCGTCCCAGAATTACACTTTTAAGAAATATTCAATTGGCAAAAATCTCCTTAATTTGTTTGATATTAAATGTGATAATGGACACAAATCTATTCAATATACCTAAACAACGAATTGCTTTTAGTTCTTCGGTTTTATAACGAATAATGTTTTAAACAAAATTTTTTTACTTTAAATTTGAATATTTATATTAATTTTGGAAATAAGGTTATGTTAAACTAGGTATTTAAACAATCCTGAAATCATCGTTTTCAATTTAAGGAAAATTTGGAAAAATGATGTTTTGATAATTTCTAAAATCATAATATCAGCTTCGGATCAATTAAAATATTCGTTTTAACCCACTGTACACTTTTTTACTGCTCTGACCACTGACCACTAATCCGTTTAAGCTACTAAATAATTTCATTTAAAAGATTAGATTTGTTTTAACTAGAACTCTCAAATTATTGCTTTTGATTTGCTATGGAAGAAGTGGGTTTAACGTGTTTAATTATACTCATCTTATTACTGGGACAGTTCGATTTTGAAGCAGTTAATTTAAAAGTAAGTTATTTGTACTATAAATATTAAAAGAATTTTTCACAAAAATAAGAAATTTAAATTTTTACATTCCAAACACTATCCTCATTTTTTTTTCTTCCGGAAATTGAAGATAATGGAAATATCTGTTTTTTAAAGAAATAAACTCCTCATTTAACAGCCATTTTCACTTAACAGATTTCCCTTTATTTTTTCCCCAGAAAGTGGGTTAATAATGAGATGGTCACAAAAGAAGTGAAAAGACAATGAAATAAATATTGAAAAAATATAAGATCCTTGGCTCCAATCAATATCGGGAATATCTATCCAGTTGGAGAGACAAAAGGCACAAAAAGGTCGCTCCAAGTTGGAAGCATTTTCCTACAATTTTTATAAAAAACTGTCAAACAAAAGGAAAAAACCTGCAGGAAAAGTGGGTATAAAGGACCCATCTGAGGATGGAGCTCCAGGGCGGTGTGGTTGATGCTTTTTGGTGACACCCCCTGCGCTGTTCCATTCAAAAAATTTTTTTATTCGATTTGTGTGAGAACTTTTCCGCCAAATGCATTTCTCGGACACCCCCGCCCCACGTGAATTCTATGGATGGTCAGTGGCCTGTGCCCAACCATTTCGATGGTCATGTTACAACTCGAAGGCAAAAAGTGCGACTACGCTCGTTAAACCTTCTGGTTTTTGTCGCCCTCCATAGAGTGTAGAATTTCCACAAGGAGATCTTCAATTTATTTTTACTTTTTTACTGTAGAGTACTGCGCCAACTTGAAACTTTAACTCCCACCGCTTTGGTCAGTTTTTTAATCGAATGAGGACAAGGCACCTACCACTTCTTCACTGTTCACCCACAATTTTGTTTATTCTTTTCAGGTTTTTTTTTTTCCTTCCATTTGAGGATAGGTCATATATGCCCTTAACTGCAGAAGTGTTCTAGGGTTTTTCGAGTTATATGTTCGTATGCATGTTGGTTCATTTTTGGATATTCGTCGGCTGTAACAAAGCTGGAAAATACGTAGAAACTAAATTGTTTTTTTGGACTGTAGCCCACTTTACATCACCTCGGCTTAGATGGGATTTTCAAAAATATTCCCCAACGGGATAAAAAGTTTAATGCAAACATTTCAGGGGATAGAAATGCGTAAAAACCCTACCAGTGCCGGTGCTTTCCACAACTCATGTTCTAGGCATTAACCCACCGTAAAGCCACCGCACTAAGCATGAAACCGAAAACAGACGCACCAAAAAAGAGCAACATAACCAATTAAACCAAAAAGCAAATTTAGCCCCCCATATGCCCATACATTAAAATTTCCAGACCTTTAGGGCCGATGGTACACCCCCGCCGTACCACGTCTAACCTTTTGTGCCATAACCTCCAAAGTTGTAGTACAAAGTGCGCTTTTATGGCTTTTAAACTAATCTCAACCGAGGACCGTTCTAGAACTATGAGGCAGGTACGGCTCCTATGTATTTGCGTACATACATATATGCTTTTCACGAAACGTTTGCTAATTCCCTGGAACTCATATTTATGCTGACGACGACGGTTTCCAGTGTACGCCGCACTGCTCCCCGGTATATGCATTAATCCTGGGGGAATAAGTTTTCATTTATGGCATATCCTTTAATGTGTTTCATTAAATAACAAAGCCGCAAGATGAGGGAAAAAACTGCTTTCTACAGAAAAAAAAAGAAAATTGTTTGCGTGCACGCAGATAATCGCTAAGGTGAGCTATAAATACGCACCTGCTAAAGATTCCCCAGAGCAATTCCTTAAACGTCTTCTTTCCGTGCAGTTTACCTTAAATGTCTTAATTTACCCAACAATGATACTACTCCTATTTCCCTATCCCCTAACTAACAATATCGAATTTCGATAAACAGCCAGCCTGTCAGTTCTTAAAATCTTAATAATCGAATATTTGGTTTGCCTCAACCTTTTCAAAATTTATTCACCACATTATAAGAACATACAAATCTTTTTCGTACTTATGTTTAAAATTATTAAATTTCAAAAAGTACGATTTATTTTCCAGTTGTGTAGAGAAAAAGGTAAACAATTTTTTCCATCTAGTTCTAACCTTCCAGAGGCAAACTATGCTATTACTTGACATAAAGGGCACAATAGTTGTGTGACACCTATAAGTTTTTATTGGTGTACTAAATTTAGATAATGCTTATTTTCATGAAAACTTCGTGTCCAGTCATCGAAGATTAGTCCGAGACCTGCACTAAAACTTAACCTAGGGTTGGTTCTAAAACTTGGCCGAAGGCTAATATTAAAATTAGGCCTAATGATCGTACGGAAATATGGATTGAAGGGCGGCTTAAATTGTGTGAGACTTATTTGGGCAGAAACCTAAGAAAACAATAAAAAAAAAAATTGCACAAAATTATTGTGTAGAGAAAAGAATAAATGAAATCATTATTATTGGCTTGGGCTTGAGCGTGAATTATAAAACCCAGAATTTACATTCATGTCTCAGTCGAAGCTTGGCTAAAGCTTGTTCCAGAGTAAGAAAGCCAACAGCATTCAACCAATTTAACACCTCCATTGTCAAACCTGGTAAATTCTATATATGTACATATGTGTATGATAAATCCAATAAAAATGTATTTAATCTTAAATTTTAAAAATATATTTCCCATTATTATTATTATTTTTTTTTGAATTCGTAAGTCCAAATTTGTCCTATGTTTCCGATTAATAGACTGATTAGTCTTGCAGATCTGATCTACGCAATTTTCAAAAGTTGAGAAAAAGATCTTCAAAATTACACTTTATAAAAATAAATGTACCTACATATAAAGCTCATCGGTTTTTCGATGCTATATCCGATAGACAAGCTTGCTTACATATTTATTTCCTCAATTTATTTAAAATTTGAATCTATTTTTAACCGACTTCAAAAAAGGAGGAGGTTATGAATTCGTCGGAATCTTTTTTTTATGTCTGTTACCTGATTTCTCCGTCAATTGTGGACCGATTTTAATAATTCTTTTTTTAATGGATAGGTTATGCCTCACAAGTGGTCCCATTTAAATTTCATTAAAATATTCCACTTCAAAGGGTGGAAAATTAGGGGATGACTGAATTTTATTGATTTTCATTCACTTCATCGCGCGATAATTTCAACAATTATGGATCGATTTTGAAGATTATTTTTCTGACAGGATATGTATCATTATAAGGGATTGACTAACAAATACTAAAAAACCAAAATGGCGGATTCTAAGATGGCCGCCTTTATAAACACCACTAAAAAGCAAAAAATAAAAATTATTTAAAAAAAAAAAAAACCGCCTTCAAAAAACAGCTAGGAACTAAAAAGCAAAAAATAATTGGTAACATTTACATATACGATTTCCTACCTACTGATGTGTTTGAAGTCGGTGCCAAAGTCCAAAAATAACAATGAGCAATACTTATACTTAGTGACTTATAAAGAGTTGAATTAACAACGAAACGTATTTCACACATGTGTGTGCCCGTTTGGGTTGTATCGCTCAGCCTACCCACGCTCGCTCGAAAGTTCGTCGCACATGCGGGGTGTAGCGGGGGACCTATTTGGCTTGGCACCGAGTTCAAACACATCAGTAGGTAGGAAATCGTATATGTAAATGTTACCAATTATTTTTTGCTTTTTAGTTCCTAGCTGTTTTTTGAAGGCGGTTTTTTTTTTTTTTAAATAATTTTTTAAATATTTGTAATTTAATAAATTGGTAGGCTTAGAATTAGACTTTTTAAACTCGGTTGTTACTTACTTTATTGTTGTAAATATTTGTAACTTAATAGTATCTATGTATTTAATAAGTGGTCCTGCGCGTACGAAGTCGTGGGCACAGCTAGTATATTTGTAAAATTTAAATCCAAATGGCTACTTGAATTTCAAAGTAGAATATGTAATGCTTTAATTTTAAGCCAGCATGGTTGGAAATACCATAATTTTTTATTTTAGTCTGGGAGTTGTCTGGTCACTAACCAAATTTAATATTGTATCGTCGGCAAATAAGCGTACAAATTGTCTTCGTTTGCTCCAATTCCAATAAATAGATTATTTTCATTCACATTAAAACCCGCCTACAGTAATTCGGTTTTCATAAGATAAAAAAATATATTCTCTCTAAGGAATTTCGAGTAAATTTAAACATAAGTCCCCGTCTTTCTGACGAACCGAAGCGCCTTCGAATACGCCCCATTAGCCAGCAATTAGATTTTCAGCAAGATGATACCTTCATTACAGTGGAGGAGTATGTGGCAGGTCATAGATCTACCTACGTAGGCACGTACCTTGGATGAGGATAATAAATACAATGTATCTGTAAATAATCCCTTTTCCTCTCGCGCCGAAAATCCTGTATAATTGTAGAAAATTCTGTGGCATCACCATAGAAAAGGTTCAGAAAGTTCACCCAACCAGAACCTGATCCAGAAGAGCAAAAGAATTTCCCGAAAGGCGCTTTGTCGGTAATGAATAGAAATGTTCCGTGAGGAAAGCGTCTTATTTTCACAAAATTTGCTTAAAACAAGATATTTTCGCCCGAGACAGGCGGTGGGGCTTTCAAGTAACTGATGCTGTCATTTAAGGCTAGGACTCAAGGGGCGGGGAAGCTGTGGGGGCGGAGGACCACTGGGAGCCCTGTCATGTGCATATGACAAGTGTTTTCCAATCGACTTTCATTTGAATCTCGCATATGGATAACGAGCTCCACCAGTATTTTTCCTCAAGAAAATGTTCCTTGTTAGCACAGGTGTCGGGGCTTTTGCACGATACAAATTTTGAAGGTTGACAAATGATATCCGACGAGATGCGGGGGTGTATCACACCCCATCGCCTTAATGTTATTTTGTTTTTTTTTACGTCGACGCAGGTTGGGGATGAAGAAAATTTTCAAAGTACACGTATGTTATGTACATATTAAGGTGCTGGCTTTTCGGAGGGAGCGATAAATTTATACAATTTTCTATCCGAAGTTATTCTTAAGTGTTTCCCGGCTTCTTCCTTCTTCACTTAAGAATGAATTTTTTCTAAGGGTTTTATGAATGACTTGTAACTCATCCTCTCCTTCACAATTTAGATCTTTATTAATTTGTACACACCCTAAAAGTAAGTAAAAGTAGACACAAATTTGTCGAAATTCTTTTGTTGACTTAATTTTAATATTATTTCGAAAGATTTTAATAAAAATTAATAATTAATACAATTATTACAAAATTCTTTAATTGAAAATTGTACTTAATTATGCTCACTACAAATAAAATTAAAACAGATGGAAATGGGTATAGTATTTTGTTGCACCTAAAATATAATAAAATTTTAATGTAAGTACCATAACTATGAGTCATATCATATTATATACAATAAAACTCTACTAAAGATACATAAAATAACAACTGGGTCAAGTTAAAATAAAATCATATCTTAAAAATTCCAAAAATTTTCGATATGAAAAGTATTTGATAATTTTGAGGTGCTGAATTCTGATATGGTATTCACTTTTTTTTCTATAACATAGGGTTCTTGTCTTGTTCTAATTTACAATACTAGTCCCAAAACAAGCATGGTAAATAATTTTAATAAAGCTTGTTATCTTTCTTTATTGTTTCTTCACAACAAATTCTCCACAAATATAATAAAAGATATCTGGTGAATTGTTATAACTTCTTGAACTGAACTTCAAGCCATTTTCGGATTTAAAATGTACAAATTTTAAATGATGTTTCTAATAAAAATGCTTATATTTTTATCAGATTCAGTGATTGAGTAGTGATAATGAGAATTTGTAGCTTAATTAATCTGTGATCAAGTAATATTTGTTAGAATATCTAAAAAACTTTATTTGATGAAGTTTTTTAATAATATTTTCTTTAATTAGCACCCCGAATATAAGTATAAGAATTTGTGGTTTCATTTCAAACAATTTTACCGATGCAGATCTGTATGACTTTACCATATTTTAAAATATTTACGATAATTTGTACTTCCAGAGAAAAAACGTTAATTTTCGTTCGGCCAACTGGACTAAATATAGGTACACTATGGTTAAATTCTTAATTTTAAATACCATTCGTATAAAATTAATTCTCTAACCGTGAATAACATTTTATTCGAAGTAATTTACAGTATGAAGTTTTAAGTTTTATGAGTAATAGAAATTAAAAATTTCATTTATCAAAAATTCAAGGATATGGCTAGATAGAAGTTAGTTATTGGGCAATAAATTATGTAAACGCTGTAAACCTCTACCTCCGCTGCCGCAGGTCTCCTCTCCTCTAAAACCATGTCAATCCGCATAACCTGATGATGATGATGATGATGATGATGATGATGAGCCCTGGACATGTTTAATTAAATTTAGATGGGCCAAACCAGGAATAGCTTTTGCTTATTAACTCCCCCGCACAGGGTGTGCAAATACGCAGATGCAGCCATTGTTGCTAACTTAGATAGAAACCCATTATCGGGTAATAATTGCGAACTATCTGTTTGTCGAGTAAACACCGTGACCATCTCATGAGTTGATTGAATGGTGACCCGCGGAAGCTTTTGGGGTATGGTCTGCTCATTAAGCCTTTATGACGCTGTACACTCCCATTAAAATTTACTTTTCATTAACCAAGTACATGAGGGCTCTCTGTAAAAATTAATTCGAAAAGGATTAAATGGACCGAGCGGTAATATATGTGCTCACCGACGGGGAAATTAAATAAAATGGCGAATTTTGGTGTTTGACAAGAAAATATTAATGAGTTTCGAAGGATGTGCGGGGGTGGGCCGCCGCTGGGCTTATGCAGATATACCGGAAATGAGGGCATGTCACGCGGAAAACTCGTGTTTTGTAGTGATTTGTAAAATTAGTTCTGTAAACGTTCGACACAGGTCAGCGAAGCTATTTCATGTTTTATCATGAATTTTGTGAGGTTTTTAGGATCACACATTTTTCAAATAATTCTTTTAATTTAGGTCATGTTAATTGACAAACATTTTAATTTTCTTTCATGTCTAAGATGGTGCCCAGATGGTATGTTTGTTGAAACAGAACAAATAACTTTATTTTGTGTAAATATAATACATTACATTAAAGAATATTATTAGGAAATAGTGTATATCGGCGTTATTATTTTCTCATCGACGCTTTATTTTTCGACCTCACCAATACTCATCGTTATCATCAATTTAAATAAATCATATCAATATACATTTTCGTGAATCAATTTATCTAATCGTGAAAACCGCAAACTTTTGCATTTATAATATAATAAAGAATTGTGCTTATATACCTTAGAAAATTCGATTTAAATATAGAATAGGAAATTGTTCATTCATCACAATAAAAATGTGAAAACCTCAAATACAAAGTATCCAATCTATTTTTATATTACATCAAAACTGCTTCTGATTAAAGCTATACATATCTTTGACTTTATTTGTTAAAAGCATTCCCACAAAGTTACGCCATCTATTCTCATAACTGCGGCGGGAGAGCATTCAGAAAATCGATAAAGGTCCAATTATTTGTTTGACGATATTAAATTTCTGGTTGGGTTCCCCTTCAAAAGATAATATTTCGTGAAAACAATGGGAAAATTAGTAACGTTCTTTGTACCCGACGAAATTCAGAAGAGGGACCGAGAGCATTCATTGTTCCATGTTTGTCTTGTATTTTGCGGAATTCCTGGCTTGGCAGAACGATTCTAGACGGAATGCATCAGATCGAGTTTGGTCCAGTCCAGAAACCGGAGGAGAATATCTGACAAACCAAAATTTTCATTACAAAACAAGTTTTGGTAAAAGTCCGTTTCCTTAGAAAACATATTCGTTTATTCAATCCTGGGGTTCGAAGACGAAGACGAAGACTACTCCTAAGGGGTTTTGGGGCTGGTTCAGGACAACGAGGACATTGCGACAGATCTCCTCGGTGGGTAACAAAATTTTCCAGGAAATGAACAGACATTCACCTCGTGATATTTGCGAGAAATTGTAGAAAACGGCGGTAGTTTGGCGGCGTGTGTGCGGGACACATGGGGAGGATACTATGATATTAGGGATGGTTCCGGTCCATACGGATCCCACAGGAGCAGAGGAAGCTGTGAGCAATGCAGAGGTTGTTTCGGTTCATGTTTTTACTGCTCCTGCTCCAGAAACAGTATGATTCCGGCCAGCCAGAGCGTATTAAGAGCACATCGTCGTCATTCTGAAAGTTGTAAACAGATTTTGCCCGATTATTTGAGAAGAGAAAAGAAAAAAATAAAATTATATGTTCAGTGATTGAAGGTGGAAACGTATTGAAGAGCTCAAAATCATTCCTGAATCTTCACGGATGAAAGGACATTAAAAGCTTTAGCTTTATATCTTCCACCAGAGGTGAATCGCACACGTGTTTTTCAGATTTTCAGATACATGATGAAGTACCTTCAGAAGAGCCCTTACCCTATTCTTGTACTAGGTACTCCTGAAAGGTTCTTCTGCTACGGTAGATGGATTCAAAAGTGGACATATTCTGAGTTTCTGGCCGACTTCCAGCCATCTCATTTTTATTAAATAAAATTTTCAAAACAACAACAAATATATATTTTTATACGCCCCAGAAATATGGACCACTAGAGCAACATGGCCCTTTCGGCCATCAGCCAACAGCCTGAAAACAATTCCCGAAGTTCACAGGGCCGAGGGCTCTTTTTCCGTCAACTTTAAGCACGGAAAGAAGGAAATAAATTTTTTGGCCTGGAAGTAAGTGGTCTCTGTAAATCCTAATTAAGGTGACCTCCAGTATCCAGCATCCAGCAGGAGCTGAGATGGAGATCGAAAAAAAAACAAATATTATATAGAAGCTTGTGCAGCATCAGCAGGACCAGCACCAGGACCATTCAAACATTAGAAATAGGTCACTCCTGCGGCTGAAGCCACCAAAAAGCAGTTATCTCTTAATTGGTTCCCAGACCGCCCACAGTAATTGCGATTGCTATTAGTCCCGCTTAGCTGCCGTTCTGTAAAGAACTATCCCGAACTATCCCAGAACGCTCGAGAGTTCTTACCTCCATCCAGATTCCAAAATCCAGACTATCCCCGGGCTCTGGATGTGCCCTGCCAGTAGTGGGAGCTCGAAGAAAATAAAATAAAAAAATATATAAAAAAAATTTGCAAGTCAGAAAAGCACAACAGAAAAATCGAAATCAAATTATCGGGAGACTTTCGGGGAAGAGAAAATAATAGCCGGGAAATCCAGGAGTATCACATCCAGAAAGAGGTGTCTGTCACGTCTGGTTTTGGATTCTCGTTAGGAGTGCAAACAGAGGCGAAATCTAATTTTTATGCTTGTGCGCTCGGATGCCAGGGACCCGGGCTACGGGGGGAGGTTAGAAGGGGAGCAGGTCCTCTGGCTCCAGCCATCCAGCATCCAGCAGAGTCTCCGGGATTTGCGGGTGTCCCGGAGCGCTCCTATTACGTGAAAAATGGAGAAAAAGATAAAATCCCCATACCGCCCCCGATACAATTGAAAACGTGAGGTGGTTGAAATAAAGCCATTTTTCTCTGGCACCAGCCAAAAATGAGGAGGGAACCTCTTTCGAAAATTAAGGAATTACTGCGGCGGCACTCGGCATTGATGCTTCTGGATCGAAAAGTTGCCGGATTTTGCTGTAATTCGATAATCGAACTGCTTTTGTCGCAAATACGGGGGGACTGAGTCCTTCAGATCGGTTTTTAGGCGTTGTTATACGGCTGCGTAGAAGAGTGAGAATTTCAAGCTTTAAACATGAAATGATTGAATTATTTATAGAACTTAATGAAATTTTATCTAAAAATATGTATGAGTTAGAAAGATTTGGTTAACTATAATATATACCTTAAATTCAATTGTAGCATACTTTGCATTTTAGTGTGATATATCTATACATATTATATTACCAGCTATTTTTAAGTTTGTAAAATTGAAATAAATAAAGAAAATTTTAAACTTTATAAGATAATAAAATACTTTGCAGTTTAAGAAATAAAAGAGAAAATTATGTATATTTAATTTTCTACAACAAAAAAACCTAATTTCTTGGAAAAGTAACATTAGGTACCTTTAATTTTTATAAAAATATAAATAGATAAAAATAAAAAGATAAAATTTTTCGGTAGGTACCTTATATTTCCTGACATATGTAGTTTAATTAAAAAAGTAAAATTAGACATATATATATCTTTAATTTGAAATATAGAAATATACTTATTTGGTATTAGATTAAGATTAGTGTGACCCTTGAAACTAAAGCTCTTCCATTATTGAGTAAGTTTTTGGGGAAAGTTATTATTCTGGTTTAGTTAATTGGGCGATGTCTCAGTCTCCGAACTAATTAATCAAAGTTTCATATTTCTTACAATCTTATTTCTGAAAATCCCGCATCGTTCCTTTAACAAGTAATTATCAAGAAGCTCTTTGTTTCAACTTCACGCCAAGAAGCACAGTGACGTTTTTTAGGCGGGACACACTTGAAAAAGGAAATTAACTTAGCTAATTACATTCGAACAATGTCGCCGTCAATTAAGTTATTAAGGAGTTAGAGCAATTTATAATGCTCTTATCGTTCGTCATCTCACTGCAGCATCTGGAAACATGCTGCAGGACTTTTCTTCCATTTTCTGTGGGTTTGTCCGCTTCGTTGCGGTGTGCGGCTCCCTTGTTAGACCGTGACCGGGTCACATTAATGAGATTTTCCATTATCTTCATTTAAGTCGACTTTAATCCAGACACGTTTTATGAAAGCATAAAATGAAAGCATACTGAGTGAAATGTTCACGTTCATTTTAATAATTAAAATTTTTGGATGAGATGGAATTTTCTGGCATTGATTTTCGACGGTTTTTGGGGTAAACATTTATTTGTACATTTATTCCCGTGCGTGAGAGTAATTCGGTGGTATACTCGTATTTCATAAAATAAATCTGAAAATCCCCAGTATATGTAGGAAGCTAACATTTTAAAATGATTTCCTGAACAAATGAAAGCCTGCGAGAGACACAATAAAAATTCGTACCGAACAAAAGCCAATTGAATTTCGTTTAGCCAACAGAGCAACTGGGTGGAAATGGAAACAATGCCGGGGAACACAATTAGCCCTCCTCCGGCGGTGTCTTCTTAATGATCCTTTTGAAAAATGTGCACTCCAAGGAGATTCCTTAGGGTAAAATTACCGCCCCGGCTGCAATCGGATCAATCAATCAATTTGAATGTATAATTGCACCGGGCGGCACCGCACACCTTCGGAGGTGGCTCCATCTACCGGGCACGCCGCAGTTCAGGGCAGGTGAGAAGAGCCCGCATTCTTTCGAGGGCCCCGGCCCCGGCCCCGCCGCACCATTCACAGGTGAAGAAGATATTCAGAGCATTCATTAGGAGCTGGCAACACACTCTGATTGCATTTGCATTCATGCACATGCTCTTGATACCTCCGTCTTCCCGGAGCCCTCCTGGAAATGCACTCGAGCAAGGTGCTGCTCCTGATGGCATAAATGTTGCACAAATTATTCACAGTGTTTTGCGCCATCGAGCAGGAAAATTTTAATGCTTCTCGGGTGGGTGCAGCTTCTGAGGCATTTCTTTGTTATTCAGGAGATTCGAACTGGCGCTAAGATTAACACATCCGTCCCGGGGCTCCGGTGTCGGGCATGTAAACGAGGGAATTCCCGGCGAGGTGTGCACTGCAGTTGCAATTTACTCAAAAATAGCCAAAGGTGCAAAAGTATTTTGGTGCATTTCTCCCGTTTTCTTTTCCTCGGAGAATAAATGGAAAATTTACCAAATTGTTTAAGATTTTCTCCAGTTTAATATTTCCGAAGGAACTTTGCGCAAATCCACACAACTTACTTAACACGTTCACGACGGTGTGTACCACCGGTGGCTCACATAAGACTGACTAGTCTAGACTAGTTCCCGAAAATAAAATTTTGAAGTAAGTAGTGTTATGCATGATATTAATTAAATAGGTATTGGAATCAAATTTGATTATATGAAAAAAAAAATAAGCAGACGAAATTACACCTCGGGGTTAACAAAATATGTCTAGAACTATTTTAAAATACGATACTTTAAAGTATTGGTATAAATAAATTATTTCTTACCATCCAAAAAAGATATGCAGTTACATTTCAAATAACTCGAAATTAATACTTTTTCTCTCAAATCCTAAGAACATTTTCAACTCATATTGAATTTATTAATCCTAATAACTCTTTATTGACGAGGTGGAGTCCTGAAATATTTATTTATTATTTGTGCCCTTTAGTAAATACTACATACAAACCATATCGAATCAGTGCAGAAAACATTTACGAAATTTTAGTTTCAGTTTTAGACGTAAGGTAATTTGGTTTTTGGTCTTCATTTGAGACATTTTGACGAGTCAAGTTGAGCCACTTAAGTTATAGAGTTTGTATATGCCCCTGAAAAGTATATTCATTAGATACCCTTGCTCTACGTATTAGACGATGTATATTATGTGGTTATTACAAGCCTATTACTTACTATATGGTTTGTTTCTAATATTCCGTTTCTTAGATTCCAAAAATTTTAAAAAATATATTTATTTTTTATGTTCTAATTATATGGTATTAGGCATAATATGCAAGGCAGTAAACGTTTACGATATGTAGTCGTCGAATTTGACCTCTAGATATAAATAACTAATCGCTAATATGAGACAAAATAATAAAGCCAGAGACACATGATTTTTCCAAAAAGTGCGCTCACATCATACCATTCTAGTTTTTATATATTTGAGTTTGAGTGAATTGATAGTAGGTGTGTACTATAATATTTATTTTTAGAATCAAAAAAGTCTATCAGAAGCAATATATTTCCCCCCTTCCATTTTATTTAAACAATTCTAATTTTCAAAAAGTCATATGATTACTTAATGTCAGGTAATATGAGAGTTTTCCACCGTATGAGTCAACATTAATTGGAAGTCATATGTTTTTTCATATGATTTATCAGGTAGTGTAAAGTAGTTTTAAAACTCTTACTATTCTTAATAAAAACTGTTTCCTCAGTTCGTCAAGTGATTTTTTATCAATTTTAACTCTATTCATTACATAATCAAATTGTTCTAATCATTATCATATAGTGGCTTTATATTTCTTCCCCAAATTTATTTCGTATAATAAAGTTTTGAGAATTCTCCCTCAAACTGTTTAGGGACATTTAAAAAAAAGGGCATTGAGTTGCCTGTCACCTTGGCTTCGTCTCTACCCTCCACAAGTCTTTTAAACGCTCAATTTCCCAGATAAAATCCCTAAATTGCCTTTTTCATGTGCACCTTAACAGCAAAAATCGTGGACCCACCTTCGTTTATTGAATTTTAATGGCTTCCTCAACGGTCCAGTTTGTCCCATCCTCCCGGCCATCGTTATGTTGGGTCCCAACTCTGATTCGATTCCCGTGCCAATTTCGCCGAACCTGGACAAAATTAACCGGGAGCTCTTCTGAATGCTAATATCAAGCGTGCAAACCCACCCAGCTCCCACCATTGTCCTGTTCGTCCCTCTCGTTTGAGTGGCTTTTTAAACGGTTTAATCCTTTAACAAATTTAACAAAGGACTTCTCGTAGGAATGATTACAAATTGGGCACAATACGCACATCCCTTTCGCCTATATGCTCCTTAAATACCGAACCTGACGACAGACGACGATGTCCTTTCAGAGTCCGGACTCCTTCCATTATTCATTTATTTTCGAGGGTTTTACCTCTGGGTAAAGGGGGTTTCGGGGGTTTGTGGGTGGGTCTGCTTTTGTTGTGCGTCATAAGCACTTTTCCCGACAATACCGGAAGGGTGCGGCTCAAAAGGCATCACTCGGGGGTTTGGTGACGGGGTTTTCTTCTATCCTATAGATTTCGATGGGCGGGGAATGGGTTCGTCATGGACCAAAAGACACTTATTTCGTTGTGTTCGATGAAATCTATGCCAAAAAATAAATAAATAAAAGAACAGCCTCAGCACAAACATGAAGTTCAATTGGTCATTTTTTTTGTTTTTTTATATCTGGGAGGTAGATGGAATTTATACCAAAAATGGTACTTCATCACTCATTCCTAGAGAGTAGTCCTGGCAGGCGAGTAAACATAATTCAGTGGCTAATAAATCACAGCCTCCAGTTCTCAGCCCGAGAAATGTTTCCAATCTTTGGACATACCTACGTCCTACTGGAAACAAAAAAATACAAAAAAAAAAAAATATATACGAAAATCTGCTCACTCTACGTTGACATCATTTGAGTGATGGCTAGCAGAGCGGCTAGAAAAAAATAAAACGGATTGGCTAGAGGAAAATGAAAGCGTTTCCAATCAATTCCGTGGTCCTCCTGTCCAAGTGATAATGGGACGAGGGGTATGGGTCTATAAGGGATGAAGGGGAGGTATAGTGGGTTGGAAATCAAGAAACCACTCATCACCTCCGGCGGGGGTGTGATTGATTTTCCACCGAATTAATATCCCTTAGACAGTGTATCTTTGTACTTTAGGTTTAAGTTACAGAGAAAATTTAGAAATCCAGAAATTCAATTTAACGACAAAATGTTCAGATTTCTTGCCCGGGAATTCGAAACGCGCATAACCCGTCCTATCGATTTTTAGCTGAATTGGCGCTGTCATCTCGAGAGGGCCTCCTCTTACCGAGCATCCCCCGGCCCACCTCCGCATCCCCAAAATCATCTGATGCCGGGAGTTGAGCATGTGGCGCGCAAATCATCTTTTCCCCGAGAAAGATTTTAAGCTTTGCTCCAGTTAGTTACTACCTGACATTTTGCCGGATCCGGAGCCGGAGAGTGTAGAAAAGCTGTGTCAAGGACAAACTCGTTATCTGTCTTCCATCAAAATTTAATCAGGATTTTCTGTTTGGGTTAATAAGTGGCACCCGCCTTTAACACGGTCACACCAATGTGCCCTAATTTACCGCGTAAGTCTGTTTTAATTGAAATATTTACCTGGGCGGAAAGGGCGGACACCTCAAGGACCTGTGCGATCACCGGGGAATTAAATCGTATTTATGAAAACATGTGGCCATAATGAGATTTCGCTGCCGGGAATAGCAATGTTATTAATGCGCTGAATTAATGCATAATTAAGTAGCTCCAGGGACAGGGACATCGGTGCAGAGGAGGGGAGTCTGGATTTGTTTTGCTCACTTGCATATTTTATTCCATCCACCCACACCTCAACGTCACTGACTTCGTCCCCGAGTTTTAAAGGATGAGTTCCCCGAAGTTATTTTATTCCCGACAAACTCTTCATAGGGACGATGTGGGTGAAGCATTTTCAGGTGTAAATCGGTTCAGATTTAGTCTTTGGGGACACACCAAACATAGAAGGTTAAGGGGATGATGGGGCTCGAAAGGGTTTCATCGAACGAATATCACTTAAAATGTTGGGCAAACCAAGCAAAAACGAGGTTAAGAGCGTGATTTAAAATATTTTTTTTGGCTACATTTTATGCACTTTACAATTTTTATACGAAGAGCTTTTGGATTCATTTTTTATTACAGCCTTCTAAGCAATAAACTTAAGGTTGAGTGGGTTTTTTAGCTATTCAACAGGTTCAGCAAAAATGTCACGTATACATTTTTTTTTATATATTTTTACAACATCCGACCTCTAGATTGTCATACATAAAAATTACGCACGAGTAGACATTCTTATTAAAAAAGTATTTTAAATAATATCGATTTGAAAGCCTCGTTCATTTTAAGTAACGTAAATTTTTACCTTCTGTTGAATATTGAAAATTTCTATTTTTATAACCAAACATGTTTACGTTGACTTTGACCTTAAAAATGTATACCTATCATAGAATATGTATGTTTTTCTCATTTACAACTTCCGCTGTTGTTATTTTTAAATATTATTGCTCGCTTTGAAAACAAACAAGATATCATGGCATAGATAAATTTGAATTAAGACAAGAAGAAATACGTATTTCGGCTTACTTACCTTAATGACAGAGTTGAATTAATTCCATCTTAAATGTTATATACAATTTTTATATATGGACCTCACTGAAAATTTGTGATAGATGCCCGATTTTACATATGAACAAAACATTTATTAAATAGATATTTAAATACCTCGTTCCCATCAAAAGTTTTACTCATCTTTTGTATTAAAACTGACTCGATGTCGAAAAAAACTAAATCCAAAATTGTTCAAACAATACTTCACCAAAATCGTCTAATAAGATTTCGACTTATAACCCCCAAATAAAAACTCTCAAGGTATAAATTTTTAAAACTTTTTATTTTTCTTATATATAACTCAATAACTTCGGTTTCTTTCCTTTTCGTATTTTAGTGATAATTAGTTTTACTAATTCTCTGTTTCAAAAATTTCTCTCATTTATCGATATTTACAGCAATCATACAAAGTTTTATTAATTTCTTGTTTTCTCTCGATTTTAGTTTTTCTTTTATTGAAAAAAATTTCACCTTTATTTTTTCTTCATTTATTCTAATAAAATTAAAGTTTAAAGAAAAAAAATTCTTATTCATTTTCACAGTTTCTAACAAATATGGTGTCATTTAGAAAAGAAAATGATTTTCTTTTTAGAATAACAAATATTTAAATTTTTGATTTATTTTCTTGTTAGCTTGTAGAAAAGATAACCATAAGTTGAACTTTTTCTTTATGTTAATTCTTCGTTAACAAGAAATTATCTAATGAGAAGATAACAAAGACGATATTGGGATTTTTGCAGGATATCATTTTATAGTGTTCTTTTTAAAAAAGGGTTTTTTTCTTTTTCTCTATGCTTCTTATCCCACTTTTTAATTTATTACATTTACTATGCTCATGCAATTCAGTCTTTTTAAGATTTTTTTTTGTTAATTATTCTTCTTTTTTAAAAAAATTAGATTAATTCTTAAATATAGCAAAGGTGGTTTGGTTGTCGTATTCCTAAGTTATTAATTTAATTAAGGAAATTATTATATAATTATTATATAATATAATGTAATTAAACATTAGATTTTGATCGAAAAATATCAGAAGAATTGTGCTAAACTTAAGGATAAATTTATATCCTATGTCTGTAAAATATATCTACTTTATTTTGATCATAATTTTTAATTGTCTTACGAACAAAGTGCAATCGGAAATGTTTTTGGAATTTTTAATATAGAATAAATAAGTGGACGTTTAACCAAACCACCTTCGTCGATTCGAACAAATTTTTTAATATCGAATATAATAAAAAAGAAAAGAAAATTGAATAGTACAAAAATTAGAAAATAATTACACAAAATCGACATCGTCTAACCGAGAATTGTCCAATGAATTGGTTTTTTTTTCATTTTTTGTTAAAAATATCTTTTTTTTTGTACAGTATAAAAGTTTTCCTAACGAGCATCTCCACTTAGACGTTCACGTTTGAATTAATTAATTTTTCTAATCCACTCCTAGTTGCCTGAATGCCTTTATATATATATTTATAACATAGCTACAGTCCTCTATGGTTCGTACAGAATGATCATACACCCTTAGCATTAAAAGTTTACAGATTTTTATACAGCTTCTGGTCGCCCTGGCCTTAGTCGTTTTTAAAACTAACAATTTATTTTTAATTTTTACACCGATTTCTTAGGTCATTAGTAATTTCTTCATTATCTCGCTCGTACGCCTCCAACTTTCTGAAGGAGGGAGTTTGACAATTCGACGACCTGAGACCCGAAGGGTCTGACTACATTTTTTTTTATATTTTGTTAAAATTTCTTCGAGTTCTTTATTGGTCCTAAATCACTTGAACATTTACTTAAAGGTTACAAAGTGAGTTAATTGTGGCCGCAGTGTTCCTTTATTTTTTTTTCGCAAGATATAAAAGGGTATCTGTGCTCCATTTTGGGGTAAGAGGAGGGCCCCACCCATCCGATTTTGGGGCCCGGCCGTTCCGATTAATTTATTTTTCGGTTTTTATAAGAATAAAACCATAACCGGATTTGGCGGTGCTTAGCGCGCGGGTCAACTATTATTTTTACAGGTAGGTCGCGCTAAGCTAGTGTCACACCCGCAGCTCGTCCATGATATTTTGATTACTACTGCTAGAATTTTGCGATTGTGTCTGCTTCATGCAGCTTTTTTTAGTTAGGGTCCCGCACTGATTCCCGATCATTTGAAGGGCATGGGGCGGCAACATGTTGCCCTCTGGCACCGATTTAAGGTGCTTCGGCGGTGGGGGCGCACGTTGGGGTATATCCGCGAATTCGGGCGGTGGCAGTTGATGATGTTGTAAGGCATGGTGATGGCCAAGGATTGTGGCTGGATCACTTTTTGAATGGATCGTTAGGGTCTCAAGATCCCCGCAAATGTTGTTCGGCATTTGGCCGTTCTCATTGCGTTTCTTATGATTTCGCGGCTCATTCAGTCGCGTCTTATCGCGCTGGTAGTAAACCCCCGCGAAAATGAGCACATTCAAAATTAGGAGGCTACACCCGATTGCGATTGTGACGCTAAGGGCGGTGCTGTACGCCGCGAATCCGTCCTCCTGCGGCGGACTCGTACTGTGCTGGTGGTCGTCCATTAAATCTTGATCCTGTGATAAAGGAACTTTGTGTTGATTATATCTACTACTGTTGCTATGATGTAATGATGATGATGAGGCGGACGATGACAAGTTAAGCAGCGAGAATACCTGTGTCGTAAATATCGTGTAATTGGATGAGTGCGGATCCCTTTGGGCGGGGGGATTAAGGGGTTTTACTGTCGGCTCTGGATGTACACTCAAGTCATCGTCCTCGAGCTGATGATGCGACGAGGGCACGTTATCACCGCCAGGTTTATGCAAATCTGGCACTAAATTCAACCAAAATGAGAGTCTGTGGGCACGGTAGTGGTTTTTAAGCTTCGGTTTCGTATCTGTAAAATGGAAAAAGCATTTTTATGTAATTTCACAAAGTTATCTCATCTGTACCGCAAAATAGACAGATAGAGAAGAGGTAACCCTTTCAATTAAAAATTAAATATCATTCAACACAAATTCCACTTAGCATTTACACTTCATTTTGCGAATATTTCCTGTAATTTCTCTCCACTTCGGTTATTAAATATTAAAAGTGAACAAGATCACTTAACGATCGTATTTATCATATTATAGTATAACTTCGAGAGGACGAAACAAACAGATGATGGAAAATGAAAAATAATTAAAAAATATTTTTAAAGAGGCGCCCTTATTCAGACCATTCTAGAGCACGTAAAATTATTACAGTTTAAAATTTTTTGTTGGTGCAAGTAGGTATAGCACATGAAAAAGTATCTTAAATTTAATCATTTTTCAATACACATATTTATTTGTTTTTTTTTTTTTTTTTAATATATATTTAATATATATTCAAATTTTTTTAAGTTTAAGTAGGTGTATCATACAGTTGGTCTGCACTAAATTAATTAAATAGTTAAGAATAAAAAGTTAAAAAGCTCGAAAAAATATATGATTTTAGCATTCTATCAAAACCAACAAATTTGTTGGTAAGCTTATTTGTGAGCCATTTATATCTTTAATTTAATATTGAATCCTTAAAGAACATTTCCAAAACTACTAAGAACTACGAACTTTTGCAATAAATTTATGGAAAAGCCACAAGATGTCATCTATAATTCAAAGAATTTTTGTGACATATAGACACAAACTTTTCGCACCCAGGTACCTACATCCTGCACTTTCTGCAAATATCTTCAGGTAAAATAATTTTAAATTCAACAGAATTTTAGTTAAATTCATGGTTCGTTTTCCATTTAAATTTCCACAAATGCAGGTGGCAAAAGCACCTGGAGGTATTTGCATAAATCATACAGTGTTCCTAAAATTATTTAAAACTTTCCTTCCGACGTGGTTCCTAGCTAACGCAGGATGACCAAAAATTCCCGGAAATCCCTGGTAACTACCCCAAACAAGGTATCCAGACTTACCAAAATTCAGATACTTCTTGTGCACACTCTCGTAAGCTGTCCACTCAACAGTTTTGTAACGACCCCGCTCCTGCCGATTGCTGTGCTCGTTATCCAACTGCTCATTAGGATTGCTGGAAAAAGACAACAAGGTCCAGTGGGATAGTCGGGATTGCCGGGATCGGCGGGATCAAGAGCAACAGAGAACGGATTTAAGTTAGAGCGAATAATTAGCGTAGCAAAAGTAAGGTCTAGCATATGCTCCCGCAGCGTCTATAGCTGCAGACCTTTTAATTAAATCCTTACCCGCTTCGGACGAAATTCGACCAGTAGAGCATAACAATTTCCGAGAGGCCAATTTCTGACTTTGTGTAATTCCTGGTGAAATGGTTGAACCCTCCAATTAAAGGTGCACCGAAAATGTACGGCAGATCCTCGCCATGAATGCATCCCTGGCGCTTTATTTCGAAAATTCCACAGACCAGGGACAGTACCCAAAATATATGTTCGACACATGCAACAAGAAAACAGAAAGGGTTTTGTGTTACCTTTCCACATATGCACTCCACCTCTCGAATATATTTTAATTGCAACTTACCTGGGGGAAATCTCCGAACTTTGTCTGATAATCGAACACGTACAGGTATGAGTTTCGATGGTCAGCCGAATGTAAATCAACAGTTTGTGCTGCAGGTGCCACGACCTGGGCATCGCTTAATGCCTCCAGTGTCTCATCTCTATGGACCAGAGAATAGGGATTTTAAATTTTCCAAATTAAATTTATTGATCTCAAGCGCAAAATTTTAACACTCAAACTACGGGAAGAAACCAATCGATGAATGTGGGGGGAACCTTTTTGTTCACAATATCTGGACGAAAAGTTAAATGGTTAGATATTGGAGAAATTTGATAAGCAGATTGTTAGAAAATTTATAATCCTTCAAAAGATGAACGTTGGGATCACAACTTCTTAGCACTTTGCTCTGCGTCTTAGGCAAAAAGTTGAATCAGTGCCAATTCATGGGGAATAAATTCGTTTTGCGGATTGGAGAATATTCCCGTCAAGAGACTTAGAAATGATAAAGTAATTTGCAAAAGTCTTAAACTGTCTTAGTATTTGTATTGCGGTGATGAAAGCAGCTTTCGCGGGATTTTAAGTCAAAAATTGAAGATATGGATTGAATTAATATCTCAAGGTTTCTTTGTTTTTCAAAATTTTAGTAAATTGTTGGCTGTTTAAATAAGTTTGCACTATGTCACACCTTAAACATTCCTCCTGGTTTTGTAACCTATACATACATAAAATTATTTATAACATCTAAATAAAAAATAGTTGCTATGGGCAACAATAATTGGTAAAAATAAAAACGAAGCTTTATACATATATTTTTAATAACTTGGTGTAGAGTTTATGACTTTTGTCACTGAAATAAAGTTTTAGCCTTACCTTGGCTATTTTGTAAAACTACTGATATCAGCAAAAAATTGGTAAACATTTCACGAAAACCAAACAATTTTATCGTCATAAAATGATAAATATTCTGTTGACTCACATAAAAATACCAGTGACAATTCCAATTTTCGTGGGAGTCACTCAGTACTTCTAGTGCCAATTTGTAACCAATTAAAAACAAGTTCTAAAAGATAGACATGGACCGGCGAAACTTTACTCCTTTTTTTTCTACAGTGGTTCTCTCTTTGACCGGGAAGTGCCCAAAGTTAATTTAATTTCAAACGTGAATAGCCCTACAACAGTCACCTTTTTGGGAGTAGTTCAATTTTTCGGGTCACAAAAGCTGATAGAATTTAATAAATCACGAAAAAAACAGAAAAGAGCGGAAACATCGAAATAATTCAGGACAATAGTGGCATCCTGTTTGCAGTGTAGCGTTAATTTACGCACCAGTAAACGTCACTAAATATATTGAGGGTTGCTTTTGGACTGCACGTTTATGATGATAATAACTCCCGGAATGGATACCTGCAGCCAAATGGTGCGAAATTTTATCCGGCGCCTACCAATCAATAAATTGCGGACAACATCAGTGCGTTAATGGTAGTGACAAATCAATACGACGAATGTGCAGAAATTTCTCTCGTCCAGAAATTACTTGGGTGAAATTAACTCCTCGATATTATTGGGACTAGTTCTATTAGAAGGACCTAGGGTTAAGTTATGAGGAAATATTTTGGGGGCAGAGGTAGGTAGCCTTAATGGTTCTATCAAAGCAATTTAACCATACAAGTATAAGGGCAGTAAGCGATAGAATCAAATTCCTAAATGTCCTCAAGCCTTTATTAATCTTGCTTCTCAGCTGAGGTGTCTGACGATACATAAGTCTTAAAGTTCAATGTTAGTTAACTGGCTTAGAAATATAAATTTAGTTAATATATCTCTTGATTTACAACAAAAATCACACTATTAAGATAGCTTTTATTGGTTTAGGTAAACAACAGGGCATTTCTATCATTTATCAATCTCCAAATTAAACAAGGTTTTATGAATTCCATCATAGTTTTATATATATAGTGAACGCAGTAAAAAATCTATTCATCGAAATTTTTCAATTTCAAATTAAATTTTATTTGATAACTATCACAGTTTTAATATTTTTGATAAAAATATCCTTTATAAAAAAGGTACGTTCCTCAAGCAAAGACATTTTTAAGCTACAATAAAAATTTGAAGTAATTGGTAAATTTTAAAAATATGATTGCAAAATATGTTTTGGATTATGGTACTAAGTATACCAAATCTACAGATTTTAATAATAGGTACTCCTAAACAAGGTGAAATTTCAAACCCGAGCATTTGAGAAATCTTTAACTAAAGATAAGGTTTAAGATACACTGGGTGAAACCCGGTTACTCAGGTAGTAGATATAAAATATAAGTACCTTTATATACAATATTACTCTTCAAAATAAAAAAAAATTAAATATGTGATCATTTTCAGTATTGGATATAAAACCTTCGTTGCTTTGAGAGCCATCTATTATGGATTTAATAACAAACCCGCAATTTTCTATAATTAGCTTTTTTAACCAATTTCCAAGAGATGTTTTCAGTTTTCTTTCTCATTAATTAATTGCACTTTTACATCAAAAGTCTTTTGCATCGTAAAAAAAAACATTGGTTGCTTCTGGGGCTTTTGTTCAATTTTTTACAAGAATGCCTCTCGAAAGGAAGCACAAACGACAGCTCCTCAAAGAGTTTAATTTTTAATTTTCACTCTGACGAAGAAGAACGTTGACGAAGAAACATCTCTCTAGAAAATGAAAAAGATGGCATCCTTTGGTGTTGACAATTTTTCAAAAACTCCATAAAAGGTACCGTTGAAATCTTAATTATATAGAAACACCCTTGAGATAAATTTCGGGCAAGGGAAATGGGAGGTCGTAAATTAAATGGGATTTTTCCACGTTGTGAGTACTCCAACACCGGGAAATCCGGGCAAAGAGCAACCAACACCCGGAGGAAAGGTGTCGTCGAGCGCTTAATTTGATTTGCAGCCATGCATGGGACGCAATTTCAATTATGAATTGCCCTCTGCCGCCGCGACGCCCGCGCCCTTGTGCTCGAGGAAGCTGCAGTGGCGTTTTCATTATTATCAAAGTAAATCATCCGCAAATTTATCCAAGCACAATCCTTGGGGAAATGAGAAAATAACAACGTCATCAAATCATCACCCTGGTGGAGCACCCTCGGCACCGTTTTGTGCCTAAAGCCGAGAAAACTACGCTTATCCCCCCGTCTTGGGGCTCTTGGCGCTTTCGGGGCGTCCTCATCATCTGCAGCATCTCAGCTGAAGATGCTCGAAGCGAGTAAGACGTATCCCGGCCGGGATGCTGTGCCGCACGGAGACGGATGTACCGCGCGGCAGAGTCATCTCCCGACTGCCGGGGGTTCATTTAATTTGAAAGACAACTTAAGCCTATCGACACCGAGCCAAGAAAGCTACGTCTTACCTCCGTCTTCTTCATTTGCCACCGTCTTACCTTATGTTAATGGGATGCTGCACAGGTCGCTCCCAGTCGGTGTACTCGTTGACAATTGTGGCAAAAATCTCATTTAGGTGGTAGGTGTAGGTGTTGCGCACGTAGCTCTTCAAAATCTTCGATCTGCGGTCCGCTTCGATCCCGTACTGAACGTCCTCCGAGTTGAACGAAAAGAAGGCCTCGGCACGCGTAACACCTGCCATCAGGTCATACCTGAAGAGCAAACCCAATTAGAACCCCCACGAGATCATTAGGCTACCAGAGCTTAGAGTGGGATAAAAAAGTGTTCAAATGTTTTATGATTTTCCATCTATTAATTTTGTTTCACGACAACAAATCTATTTATTGGATAATTCTATATATAAAATCAAAAAAAAAAAAAAAAAAAAATTAGAAGTCATACCTACATTTTGTTTTGTATTTTTTGGAAAACTACTCTCTTTATAGAATAATTCTTGCAATTTATATTTGTGAGTAGCGTTTATTTGATTTTAAAACTTTTATTGAGTTATATATTTAGATAAAATACCTTAAAATCGACTGTTAAAATTGTTAAAATTGCTTTATGAGTCTGTTTTATTTTTCAAAGTCTGTTAAATTTTCTGACTCTACGTCTGGGGTTCTTTTAGTTATGTACATATGTATGTAAAAAAAAAGAGGATCACCAAAATTTTACACTCAGGCCAACCAAAATTAATATGCAAACATTTAATCGTATGATTAACTGACGACAATAAATAATAATGAGTCTTAAATCGCCTTAATATTAAAAAATGTTTATTGTTAAGCAAGACTATCAACTCTATATTTGAAACTATGAATTAGTCAAAATAACATTGAAATTCTTGCATCCTGGAGTCTTATAGAGATCTTGAAACCAATTTTTTTTTTAAATATCTTAACCATATTGAAAAAGGCTAGACAATTTGGTGACTGTTTCTTCTTGATGACTTCGATGCAGAAATGTAATTTTCAGAACAATATCTTTTAGTTTTATGAATTGCAGATCTTAATTTACCCACCTGTTTGAAAAACAGTGCTTTGAGAAAATCCTTTTTAATTTAAAGTTTTCATTATGTCCTTTGACACGCAGATTGAAATTTGATTCGAATTGAGTCAAGCCTATTTCGAAGGTGTCCCGTTCCAATCAAATTGAAAAGAGCTTACAAAAGGTCTTTTTGTACCAACAATCCATATTAAAGTTGCTAAAATTGTCTAAATTTATTTTAGTAACCTTTAACATCAATTAATTTTGTCGTTCAAAGTGATTAAAATAATCCGATAGACTTCAATCAAATTATTTTGGCGTTATGTGCGAAAAAATTAATTGAAGTTAAAAGTTACTGAAATGATTTCCTGAGGATTTTAGCAACTTCATTAAGCAATTTTGGTCCAAAAATTCGATTCAAATAGGGGAAGTTGTTTATGGCACTTTTTGATGTGAATCAAAAAAATTTGTAGCTACATATTTCGAAATGAGGATTTATTGATCCGGATCGAAAAAGTGTTTATGGAATTGGTTTAAATTAATGTATATCAATTAGGACAGGCTTGAAAGAGGTCGCAAACAATGTAATATTAATAAGATTTTTGAAAATATTAAGTATGAAACGTAGGTGTACTCTTAGTAGCTTATACTAGAAAGAGAAACGCCCTAAGATTAATGTATGAAATTTATTTTTTTAGTAACTTTAGAAAATTTTGGCAGAAAATATTTACTTTTTAAGGATGTTTAAAATTTACATATTATATCTTCAGACTAGTACAAATATACCTGATTTTCAGTAATTTTCAATGCATGTTTTAGAGTTCAGTTTATTTTTTAGGGTTTTTAAATCAGTTTAGGCTCTATGATTTGGTATTGGTATGCTATATTATATAACTCTTTTAGTTTTGATTTACATTTCTTGTTTTAGTTGTTGAATAAGTAAGATGAAAAGTAAAAACATTTGAACACTTTATTTTCCCGGATTTGCACGTACCTCGAGAGCTTATTGATGGCGGTCTTCCTCATCAGAACTGAATTAATTAAATTTAAGGTATTTGGTTGTTGTTGAGAACTTTTCGGGGCTGGTATACCGTAATCATAATTACCCGTATCACTTGACGAGGGCGCCATCTCGCCGATGTCTATCACAACGCCATCCACACTTGGCCCGAACGCGTACCCGAACTCCGGCTGCCGGACGGGAACGGACAGGAGCTGATCCATCGGCTTATCCCGCAGGCATTTCATAAGATGGGAGTGGGGCAGGTCCGGGGAGCAGTTCACGTGATGCGACACAATTGCAGCGTACTTAGACGGATTGCCGACGAGCGACCAGGGCGCCAGCCCGGATCCCGACATAAGGATGGCCCGGTTGAACAGCAGCCCTGCGTGGGAGGTGGGCGGGATCGATTATTCCAACGCATTAAAGCGCCCCGCATCCTTCCGGGTCCTGGTTAATTTATGTGATTAGATCGGGCGGGACCCGGGAAGGATGCGATGCGCCCCGGCGGCCATAAATGCGGGCACTGACGCAGGACTTACCCTCGGGTACGGCGCTCGATGAGATTAAAAAATGCACGCACGCCGCCCCCGTGCCGTGCCCGGCCAGGGTGATGCTCTGGGGGTCGCCCCCAAATGCGGCGATGTTCTCTTTAAGCCAGTGGAGCGCCGCGATGATGTCCATCAGGCCGTAGTTAGCCGGCAGCTTCGAGTATCGATCGGTGTTCGCGTTCAGAAAGCCTGCAAAAGACATGAAACTGGGTGAGTTTGCGATAGAATCGCTCCCCGGGGAAGAGGTCAATGGTTATCCCGGAAATTTTCATTAGCGCGTGATAGACATTGTTTCCAGATAGGATGGGAGTCAGAAGGCAATTGAGTCACCTGCCCGGTGTCACGGCTTCAGAATCAGCTGCGGGCGACCCTTTCCTTCAGGCGGTTTAATAAGCCCGCCAATACTGAATTAGGTCCGGTCCGCCTACGCAAACCCTGGAAATGAGCTTGCACTTTGAAAGCACCTGACGGCTTTAGGTCGCAGGTTACTCGATGTAGGCTTATATGTATATAGAACAATTTGTTCTAGGACTCAATTATCTCTGCACACCGCAGCTCAAATCGTAATAGTCATTTCAAGCAGAAAATAGATAACTGATACAGGTAATAGTAATCGAAGTTTGAAAGAAACTCAATCAGAATTATTTTCCCGTCCCACTATCTGAAATATGCAGAATTTGACTCTGAAAAGATTTCAGTACCACTTTATTTGGCTTAAAATACTTATGTCAATCACATCGTCACATATTTTTTTCAGATTGTTGCAAATACTCGTAAACAATTATAACAATATTCGGGATATTTATTTGTTACTTTTGTTGTAGAGCCACTTGCATCTAGACTTTTAGTTTTTACTAGGGGTATCAATTTGATATCCACAAAACTTTTGCAGATGCGATAATGAAAATTTTTTTAGGTTTAAATAGTTCTGGTCAAGTTTTTGTGAATAAAGGAAATACTTTTAAAACCAACCAACGATTTCTGCGTTATGATGTTAATTTTTTAAATTTTAATTTCTTTATAAAGCCTAGAAAGGTATATAAGGGCGGATTGAAGAATTCGTGATCTCAAAAGGAACACAAAAGCAGATTTCAATAAAAGCACTTTTATTTTTCAACAAGGTGCCTGACCGATATAACAAATATGAAAAAGTTCAAACTAAAGGTTATAATCCGACCCGATTGTAGACATTTTATAAAAAAATTTTCGCATCCATGACCGTTTCATTTGGATTCTTTCTTCTTCAAATAAAATTCTGAATATACCGGTCCGCTTTAGGGAAAAAGCATTTTTCATGATACTTGCACTCAGTTTTTTTCTTTGGGTCTGCGTAACATTACTCGTACTAAGCTCCAGAATACTTTTGTAGTGCTATTCGAATGTGATGAGTATTTCTGAATTTACACTTATTTACTATCTAGTCGTTTTTGTTAATAAAAGAAATGATTTTTAAATAAAAATAACGCATTTAAACATCATCGAACGCAACCGAACGAAAAATAACGAAAAAGAGCGAAGAGGAACGAAATTTAGCGAATATTGCAGAAAAATAATGAAACATATCGGGTGTATTAAACACACACAGATCTGAACTTTATCTTACAAAATGAAAAGCAAAACGTTTCATTTCGGTTCAATCTAACCGAAATAATGTTGGTACATCTTTATTAGACGAAAACTTTTGTCATCCTAGAGTTTTAAGTAGCTGGATGAAATTCGAAACAAAACTAACACAGATATAAATTCAATAAACTATATCTAATATCTAGCCTTAGAATCAATTACCTAACAAAACTCTGTTTCTTTTCCTTATACATTAATAAAAGTCAGTAGGTATGTTTTTATAAAATCAAAAAGATTTGATTATAACAGAAATGGTAATTTTAAAATTCATAGGAACTATAAGAATATTCGTAAATGGATTTTTAAAGAAAGCGATCTTAGATGTATTTTCGATATGTTTCTTGATATTTTTCGATTAAAAAGATCTAATTAATTAAACGGAAAAGGGATAAAAAGTTTACAGTGAATAAATCGGAGGCTTTGTGTAGTTTCCGAATTAATTAATCAAATTGATTTCGCTTTCGTATTTTAGCTTGAATTAAATCAACGAAAAATCCGACATAAAATTGAATTGAATCCAGTCGTATTTTGTACAAAACATTTAGTTCACCAGTATCGACAAAAACTTGACAGTCCCCGAAATTATCTTGTCCTCTCTGTTGAATTGGAGCGAGCAGAACGATCGGGCCCATAACTCAAAAAGTTGAAATTCAAATAAATGTGACAAAACAGGGCACCGCGCTTTGGCAGTGCACACCCTAGTCCACGACCAAAATTAATAGCGGCCAAGTGGAGCACCCTGCGAGAGATTTATGCTGCGGATTAATACTTTTCCGGACATTTAATTGGCTCAAACTGCGCCGGGACAACATACACTTGGGGCTGCCATTCGGGCGGCAATTTGTCCTTACCGAGGATTCCAAGTCGATAATTAATTGTGACAACGAGTATCTGGCCGTAGCTGGCCAAAACGGACCCGTCGTAGGGGTTGCCGCTGTTCCACTCGTAGGACTCTCCATGGACGAAAACGAGGACGGGGTACCTTCCTTGGGCGCCGCCCCCGCCACTGCCGCCGCCACTGCTGCCGCCGCTGCTGCTGCTGCCGTATCCGCCGCCACTGCTCGAACTGCTGCCGCCGCCGCTGCTGCTGCTGCTACCGCCCGAATCCCTCGAACCAACTGCAGAGAAATCAAGTCGTGAAAATTTATTGACTTATGAAAACTGCTTAATGGATTAAGTCTGGGCTCATTTAACCTTGGGGTTTGGGGAAGGGTTTCGGGAAGGGCTGGGGGGTGATAAACATAAAATTGCCTTCAAACGGAAATCTTACGACCACTCGTCGGCCCTAAAAACCCCACCCCGTCCTCCATCAAGGGCTGGAAATGGATTCGCAGACATTCATCCTGAATATGGAGGACGGATTCTGGTTCCTGCTAAGCCCCTCTGGTCGCAGCCACTGCAATAAATCAGTGGCCATATGTGCGAAATTTGAATAAACATTGGTGGATTTTACAGCGGATCTGCAGTCCGGGCCACGTTAATCACCCTGCAGTCTTTATATAATTTCGATTAATGGACACTGGCAGAGTGCCCCATTCATTTCCCAGAGCCCTAGATATGCCCGGAAGGAGATTTTGGTGGATTTACCCGGAAATGCTATGAAATTTCCCAAAGAATTCAATGGGATGTTTAAATGTTCTAGATAAATCGCCTGCTTAAGCATAAGAAGCAATATTTCTTTTAGAAAAGGATAAAATTGAAATCGCAATAATCTACTAGAAACTTTAAATTAAAAAGAAATAAATTGACTTTACCGAAAACACAAGTTGATATAATTGGAAACTGTTTTCTGAAGATAATATAGTATCATTATTTTGTTTAATTAAAGCCGAAGATTTTATTTCATTATAAAATATGTTGTCTTGAACAATTTTAAGACCAATAGAATAAAAAAGTCTACAGAACTCTCTGTCTCATAAGGACAGTATACGTATAAAAAATCTTATTAAAATCAATTCAAATATGATTTTCAGATTCAAGATTATTCAATTTTAAGTTAATACTGAATATTGTATGTATAGGAGTCGAATATCATAGATATGTATTTATATATTTTGCTATTTTGTAGATTTATTAAATCTATTGCTTTGATCGTAATTTCTTTCTCGTTGGTTTGTTTTGTGAAATAAATTTGCTTAAAATTGATTTAGTGAAAATACATTTTTACTTTGATTTTGTCGAAGCCTGTTAATTTTGTTCCTGTATGTATACGAGGTCAATTTAAAAATTTTCATTGACATCTTTTCATAAAATATTTGAATTCTTCATACCTTTCCTTTTTAATTCAATATTATTTTGGGAACCAAATTATTTTCTAGGACGTGAATTTGGACTAGAATGTGCCGAAAATGATGGAGATATAACTAAAATCACTCTCCACAAATTTTAAAGAGTAAATCATTTTAGCATCCCGTTTAAACATCGAAGAGCTGGAAACAGAATTATCACAATTTAATTATATTCTGTGTTACTAGAAAGGTTTCCTATTTTGATTGTTAATATGTTTCAAATTACATCTCTTGAATTCCATCTTTAACTAATAGGTGTACATATCTTCGTTTTGATAGACATTCTCTTCCAATTTAGCATATTCTCAAGCTTCATCCAATTAAATTTCACAGTACGAAGAAATATTATACTATAGTACTACACACTCGTGATGCACAGTGGGGTTGTCTCGCTAGTGTCTGAAATTTCTTTGGTCAATTATTTCGACTTATAGTTTAAACTTAAGAACATAACATAACATAATTTTTTTAGGCTTGATTGAAGAATATCAGTATATATATATTGTTGGAAAAAAGTGGTACAAAATGTAAAGTGGAGAAATGATTTACATATATTTATCCTATATATTGTTTCTACTGTTAACATCTCTTTTTCTCCGCTAATAATTAACCAAACTCAATAAACCAAAGACCAAATGATGTGTTTCGTTTCCGCTTGTGACATCGCAAAATCACTTAGCATTAAAATTCGCTATTTGTTTAAAATTTGCGTTTAACACCAGAGGCCAACGTCTTTAGTAGATGCGAAAAAAGTATGTGTTTACGAAATTTCGTACGGGCCCACTGGTATTGTACATATACGTAATAAAACAGAAACAGTAGTTAAATACCTTTACTAGACCATAATTTTGTCTTTTTTTTTGTAATAACGACAGTGCGTATAAAATTTTATATTTTACGATTATAATTGCTAAAATGAAATCATCATACCTAAAACCATCTCCTTCAAAATAACGCCCCTAAATAAAAGCAGATACTCTAAATTGTAAAATGTGTAAAATTGTTGCTTTTCTTCCAGAGACATTCCCTGATTGCCAATAATTCGGTTGTCTATTAAGTGTCGCTCGTTGCAGAGTCAATAAAATTGTGTCATTAAATCAATCTGCGCGCGATTGGTGACAAAGCAGGTCCGAAACTTCCGCAAGATGCCATAAATTGAGTAAAACAATTTGTGACTTCCTTTCGTCCTGTGTCCTTGTCCACTTCCCTGGAAAATGGCGAACATCCCTTAAATCCACTCGACAGGGAATCGAGCCTATTCCATCGCGATCCAATGGCCACGGGGGGGTCCTCCCCAATTATTACAGGCAAAGAGCCGCCATAAAGCTTCCGCAAGTAAGCAACTGAGCGTAGAATCCGCTGACAGGACCCGACACGACACGACACGACACGACACGACACGACAAATCTAGAGGAAGGAAGTGGAGACAGAAAATGTCCCTTTTCGTCCTGATCGGAACTGAGAACGTTTCCTTTTGGGTGAAGTGAATTTTTTTTTTCGGTAGCCAGCAGAAATCATAAAATTTTATGCTCCCCTGGTACGAATCGAATAAATAAAAAAACAATAAAAAGCCACTTCATGCCGAACGGCGGGCAGATAAATGCGTGGCTCCATAAATCGGCGAGGCGCTTCCTGTTCCAGTTAAATACAATCGGGCGGTACCATTTGCAGCCAGCCCCCGCGCGTGAGTCGCGTCGCGTTGCCGCGGTGGGGCCCGCATTTTGGGGCACACATTCGATAAGTTATCGCGGCCCCGTGCCCTGCTCCACAGAAACCACAAATCACAGTCGTAGGAGTCGCACGAGTGTCGTAAACGGGGCTACGGGGGTGTAGGTGGCGTTTTTGGGGATTGGGGCGCTCCTGGGACGTAGGCAAACGCGCCAGTGGCGTAAGACGCGCCGCTAACGCCCGTATTTACGACCGCCGAGGTGTGAGGCGGTTTTGCCGCGATACGTCACGAAAGAACGCTTCGCAGGAAACGGATACACTGAAAAATCGATAGGGCGGAAAAACTGACGGAAGTAGGTAAAGGATATCTGCAACAATAAGCTGTTTGAGGGGGTTCTTCTTGAGGAGTTAAAAGGCCGTTTATTGCCCTGAAAAATCTTCATTATCGCTTAATGCGGGACACTGGCTATTAGAGCCCTGATGGAGCTTCCTGGGGCTCTGTTAGACGTCCTTCCACCAAAGGAAGAAGACGTTAAACGCATTAATTGGGAAAACTTTATTATGGTGGGCGGTCTTTACGAGATCTTAAGTAAATTGGATGCTACCTTCTCATTATGGGGTTCAAGTAATTAACGGCTCCAAGAGATCATTCCAGAAAACGAAATAGGCGATTCTATCGGTGGAGTTTTCAGTAAAACTTTTCACTTCACAAGTCATTTGATTTTGTCGTTGATTTCAGCGGGCCATTTTGCTTTTATTTTTAGACGGTTTTCAGTCTATCAAATAAAAGGAAGGTTGGTTACTAAGACAGCCCTCAGTCCCAAAACAACTTTTCTCAAAGTGTGCCCATTACTTCAAATTGACGGTAAATGAAAATTGTAGGATCAGATTATCATTTCCCAAATTAGAGAATTAAAAACAAAATTCGCTGATACAACAATTTCTTACTTTACTTTACAAGGTCAAATTTATTTTAATCAACAAATTAAAAAAAAAATAGACCGGTTTAAAAAATCATCATTTATAATATATTGAATAAAATAAGCAATGCTATTACACATTCCAGAGTAAAACATTGACTTAAACGTTTTTACATATTCTCATAGCTATAAGCGTTTTATATTTTTATGTTATAGCTTAAGATTCAGATTCCTAGAATAAGTCGTTAATTTTTAATGACTTTTCATAGTTAAGTGGTATGCCTTTTCTACTTTTTAACCCTTCTTTTATTGAAAAGTGAAGCCAAGTGAATATTTTTATTTTCGAAATTTGTAATATACTGATTTTTATAAATTACATAAAAGTTGCTTTTAACGAATTTTCATTGAATTTAATGTTTTTGAGGTGCACTTCAGCTGTACTAAAGTCAATAGATGGCACCTGTAATATTTAATTTCCGTAGTAGAATTTTAATTGTTCAATATTATATTTTTATTTTGGCGGTTAAATTGTATGTTTTATTAATGAAAAATTAAAATGTCGAAGCCTTTCTTCAAAAAACTTATTTAATTAATAATAATTTTTTCTAGTTTAAGAGATGTAGGTATGTACATTAGTGAAGATAGATTTGAACAAGATATTTATTTAAAGAGTAGACTAAAACGACTTATTTATGAAAATCTGCCAAAAGTTGATAAAAAGTTTGGAGTGCGAATTAAGTATTTGAGGCGCAAGGTATGTTACTATATGTGATCTAGGCTATAATTGAAGGATACTTAAATAAATTGTGTTAACAGCACATCAATCACAAAAAAACGAAACCTCATGAAACTCAGCAATAAATACATAATGAGGATTTCTCCTTAAATGAAACCGTAAAGATATAAAAAGCGCCACGCATCCTGAGGATGGAATCACCTGTGGGTAAATGTGATTAAGCCCAATAATCACATGCTCATTTTCTGGAATTGTTTGCGCACAGTCCAAGTTGGTTTTTCTGGTATTTCTCTAAGAATAATAAAGTGGGTTCTTTTCGCTACAACAGTCCGTTGATCTGGAGACATGAAGAAAAATCGCAGAATGGCCCATAGCTCCATTATCCTGTTCCAAAGCCGGGGACTAAGAAGAGACCCTGCGGGACATACCAGGAAGAAGGCTCAAGTCCTGGATGCTTCAGGAAATTCCGAGTCATTTTGATCTCCTAACAAGGCAAAAACAGGCAGCTACAAACGTGGCAACATTAATTTCAGGATGACTATGCTCCTGGAAGGATGTCGGCCATCCACTCGACGGGTGTACCTGACTGTAGGAAAAGGGAAGATGCCCTTTAATCGAAAACAAATTAATTTCCTGGACTATGGACAGTGACAGAAAGTGCGGGTGCGGAACGGGAAGACGAGGTAAAAAATTGTTTCTTTCCCCCTCCTCCCATAATCCTGCGTTAAGATTGGATTGGCGGATTTAATGACGTGGCAGATTAACGTTCCCTATGTAAGGGTGGGGTCTCATTTCATGTTCCCGGGGGTTGCATACGTGTGCTGTGCGCACCACCCCCGCACTGCCCAAAGTGACGTGTAACGAGAATCCTGCCGACTCAGCACGTCCCGGGCCGGGACTACGACTTACCTTATTAGTCCCATTTGGGAAGTTCTTACAAAAAAAGCTCACTGGACTGGAAAACAGGATCAAGGTGCAGGTGGAGTCCTGGGAAAAGCACACGTTTCCTCTGTTATCGCTCCCACCAACACCAAGACCCCCATCAGCCGATGATGCGGGGCTCCATCCGGGGGCTTAATGAGCGCCCGGGTGGGGCGCGTTCCGTAAAGGGGCCCAGGCGAAATGGGTTCACTTCCTCCGCCCTTTTCCCTTTTTATTCTACGTTTTCTTTATTTTTTTTATTAAAAAATGAACCGGGGGATACCTTCCTCAAGGAACAAAGTGGCGGGCACAATGCTCCCCTCGTGGGGCCGGAGCGTGCCGTGCTGGGCTTTTCAACGATATTTTCTTTTTTTTTTTTCTTTTCCGGAGCCCTTTTACGAACGGAGCCCCTGGATGTATGCATGAAAAATGTACGTAGCGATTTTCAGCTATTTTGCATCACTAAAGGGTGAGGGTGCTCTGCCCCCTGAGGGGCCGACTGCCGACCCGTCGACCCTCTTCCCGGGTGCCCGGGTGAATTGCTAGTGGCAAATGATACCATAAATGCTGAAAAACGTTTGTTGCAGAGATGGAAATGCATAATTTATGCGATGCCCGAGCATAAGCGATTTTCATTTGCGCCATCTCAACCCTCACCGTCTTATCCCTCCCCCTCCCCCTCCCTTCTCATGCAATTCATGTCAAGGATAAGTGGTCGGTTAATCTCTCCTGTTTAATTATGCAATTAAGTAGCTAAATTACGAGGGCAGTTGTGCGAAAACTGAAATAGAGCATCATATCCTAACCCTTTTCCATCCGTTGCAATCTAAAGCGACCCGGGTGCAACTCTTGACAGGTCCTTGATACTCCTTTTTTCGTCATATCCCAACCCTTTTTGGTGGAACACATTAACTTTTCGGCATTCCACTTCAACTTTAGCTCTTGGCTTGGCCCGATTATGAGAAAATTTTTTAAATTTTCCGGCAATTTACGCTTTAATGACACTCTACCAACAGTTTTCTCATTTTTATCATGGCAAAGTATAAAATCTTATATCTAGGGCACCGTCTTACATGCAACTTTCGTCCAAGGTATAAGATTCTTGCTCCTGTCCTCATAACAATTGTTAGCTCAGCACCTTATCAAATTTCTCAGCCCTTTTTCCCTACCCCTCTTTTGGTGTATTTGATTTTCTTTCTTCAAAAAGAATTGTTTCGCCTGAAAAAACTTTTCCAGCACATTTTATAGTAGACTTGGACTTGAAGTTACATTTTATAGTGTGTATAAAACAGTGTTTTATTTCGTTTTTAATTTCTGGTGCCCTAAGGGCGTTTCGCTTTCCTGGAATTCATAATTTTTCTACACCCATAAGCACTATATAAAGTACTCACGTAGACGCAGTGGCCGGGAAAAATAGCTAGGGCATAAATTGTGACCACCTCTATAATGCGAACAATTTTTTGTTTCTAGGGCATCTTCATTTTTTTTTTTTTAATTCTTGGAAATTATTAAAAACGCGCAGGTTTGTATGATGTGGACACTTTTTGGCTCAGGGTCATCCTTTAGAATTAGATAGAATGTATGTAGATCATGTCTGCAAATATGTTAAAGTCCAGAAAATACAATAGCAATAGCAGCATTTTTTAATTCCTAATTTTAAGCTGACTCTTAGAAATATGAAGCACAGATACATGTATGTATATACATATACTTTATAAGTCCAAAGTCAGTCAGTCTTCACTTTTACGTATAAAATTTTATTTAATTTTGAAATACTCAACATGAAAGGGTAATTACAGTTTAATCTGAATCAACTCTACTAATGAGTATCATTAGTTTGTTGGCTCAAAGATAACATTTGGCGAATGTTTTAATTAATTCAAAGCTGAAGAAAATTAATATTACTTAAAATATAGTAGTGCCTCAGTTGTCTATTTGTAAAATATCTCTAACGATAAGAAAATACCACATAATCTGTGCAACTTTACAATTTGTTTTTTAGTTTCTTTCTAAGAACTAAAACTTTGTGTTTTGCTATAATATTTGTATATTCAGTGAAGTAATATAGGAAGTAAATAAGGTTGTTTTTACGCATTTTTCAAATTTTTTCCCATTAATATAAGTAATTTTTCAATCGCTTACAATATCAGTATGTATTTTACAAATTCAGGCATAATTTATTTACATTATTATTTATTGAAATTACAATCAATGTATATATTATCTTAACCTGGTTGACAAATACAATAGTGTTTTATGAATGGATTATTCGTAACCTGCCTAACTTTAAAGTAGTATAGAATGTTTTACTATGTATGTATTTTTGTTATTTTCGATTTCCTTCAGTTTTTTTTTTAAGAAATAAATTTTCGATCTCTAATATTTGTCTCTCTTTCATGCTAATATTAAAAATTTTTTGATCGAATTCATTATTAATTTTTGTTTTTTATATTTATCTTCGAATGAATAAAGCCCAAAGCGCGATAAGAATATATAATTTAACAAATTCATAGCAATTATGAAAATACTCTTGCATATATTAAAATATTTGAGATAAATGGGAGCAAAAAGAGATGATATATGAGTTCAACCTTGGTATCTTAAAATACTTACTCATACTCGAATCTCTAGCGAAGAAATTGAACGTAGCAGAAAATGAATGATTTTGTTAAATTGCTGAGCCATTAATCTCAGCTCGGTTCGATATTAGTTAAGGAAGGGGCCCCCATACAGGACTCTTGGGATCACCATCTCAACATAAAAATCAATAACTATACATAGTGGAACGAGCGATATCGTTTCCATGTGAAATCTTCATTTTATGATTTATTACTCCTCTCCGAAGCTCATTTCCCAGGGATATAGCATCCCATTTTGAAATCATATTTAATTTAACGTCTTACCATCTTACCTGGAGGATAGAAGGCACATTTGAGACGTTGGCGGAAAGAATTTCATTAATTCCACTTTTCGTGGGGAAGTGCTGAAAACGGAACAGGCATCTGTCGACGTACAATTCAGAGCCAGCGGAGCGATAGCTGGGACGTGGCCCCTTTTGGATGCCGGGGGAGCCCCGTCATATGTCCCGGGACGGAACCGCTTGTACGTTTGTATAAGAATATTCCAGGAATTATCTCAAGAATCATCCGCCATAAGAAGGCCTTTGTCATCTTTTTTATTTCCCTTATTTTTTTTTTATAGACGATGCAGGCTGCACGAAGAGCTCCCATATTCCTCTTCAACTGTAACGATTTATGCTTTGTGCGCTCCGCGTCTCAAAGGAGCCCCATCGCCTGGTGGTGGCCCCAAAGCGTATAGAAATGATATGGGGCCGAGGCACTAGTTATTAATTTCATGAGAGCATCAATTGTACCCGAGGATGCATAAGAAATGCGGAGGTCTGGGAGTTGAACGAAAACGTCTTTTCAAAGATTTCCTTAAGATGATCCCTGGCGCCGCTGCCATTCCTCCAAGAATATGGAATTGTGGGTGGTGGCTACAACATGTCAACCACTCTGACTTAGATAAATGACTAAGTGTTTATCTGGGCATCGATTCAAGGCGGTATATCAAAACCTTATCACGGGCAAGAGCAGACGTCAAATTTACATACGCTGAACGCGACGGAAGTCGGGCTCCTTCGGTGAAAATAAGAAGAAAAAAATGGCATTTTTGCAAAAATACCAAAAGTTTTCGAGTAGATAACGTTCGATTTTGCTACGAAACGAAAAACTTTTTCGTCTTTCCGACTTCTATGGTACTTTTGGGTTTATACAAGAAAAAAAGCTTCTTTTAGAGCAATTTTATGACTATCCTTGAGTGCCAGGAAGAAGAAAAAAAAATTGTTTCTTCCCTGAATAATTGCAGGGCATATCTTCCCTGAAATTCCCTCTTGAGCCAGATCTTTATAAGCAGGCAAAACTTAACAAGGGCCCCCGCCGTAAAAGTCTTCTGCCTCTCGACAGTCTTGTAATTTAGAGCCTCTCTCAGCAATTTCTTGCCTCGTCTGATTACGGGGTGCGCACGATTAAGGCCGAGCCCAGTTTTAGACTAGTCATCAAAAGTGGATATTTTATCGCTGAGACATTTAATTATCTCTGTCTAAGTAACCGGTTCAGATAGAGACCCTCTCATCCTGTGAATGTACCCCCTGTAATTAACCGGACTGGCCCACCCGAGGGGGTGTTAAAATTAACTCGACTAGTAGAGTTCATCAAAGTTCCTCCCGGCCAGGCCTAATCCGAATTAATTAGCTTTTAATGAAATTGAGAAATTTCCTAATTTATTGAAGACGCGCGCCTTAGGCTTTTGTACTATCTCCCATATCTTTTTGTATCTTCCCAGTACCCAAAAATCTTGCTGCAAGTTGTTAAGGATAATTCACATTCAAATCTCGTTTGGCATTAGGATTTCATTCCGCGCGTCGCGATGTCGCCGGAGCCGGATGGATATCGTTCTGAAACGTTTGAAAAAATATCCCGACAGCGATTCACGGCACAGTTGATAAATCCGTCATCAAAAGGAGAAGTCCGTCGTGCTCATAATGGACGTAGGCACGGCAGATCATTTGATTGTCAAAGGAACAAGATTAGAGGCTTCTGATTACCCTGAAGAATTTGTGATTCAAATCCAACTTTCATCCTATTTCTAAGGGAAGTTTTTCCCTGAAAAATCGCAGATTAAAGGAGAACTACGCAAATACGAATTATTTGAGACTACTATAACCAACAACTTCAGCATAAAATATATTTTCAGATTGTACATTTCTTACTGAAGAGATTACTAGTTCAAGTTCTTACTTTAAAGATTTATATTCAGAGGTATTTAAAAGTTTTCTGATTATGGAAAAACTATTCTAAATTTAATATTTGGACCCACTGAAAATACTTTTGAATATTGAGATACCTACTTATAGAAAAATTACTAAATCTAGTTTAATCTCAAACATAAAGCAGTTTTTTTTTTGTAACTTCTGAGCTAGGTTGAGAAATACTTGTTGCATATTTTTAATTGTTCTACGGAAGAATTTACACAACATTTTGGAAAAGATATCTCAAACATGTTACTTTTGAAACTATGTATGTTTACTTTTGTGGATTTGGAATTTCATTTGTAATCCAAAATGTAATCATATTATATTAAAAATATCTAAATTCTTTTTGCACGTCCGTAACGCGCTCGATGTACCTACCTGCATTGTACTTGCAATAGGCCCATATTTCCCTAAAATACGCCCGCAACAGGCCGAAAACTTTTTATGAAACACACCTGCAGCACGCCTAAATTTCTAAAAATTGTTCTCTACTTATCGTAATATTCGTTTAAAGAAAGAAATATTCTATATCTATTGTTTTGATAACATAAGATCTCTAAATTTTTAGGGCGTATTGCAGACGTTTCTATGATTTTATATCTCTTCAAAAATTCTACCATCTTCTTGAATTATTAAGGAATACGTTTTCTTACTATGAAAATATATAAAAATTGCCTCATTTAAGTGGCTTTTCCTCAATATCTATTTTTTTTCGTTGCACGAGCCCTTTATAATGTTGTATTTTATTTAAAACATAAAATACCAAATCAACATTTTTATTACTATTTTATTATCTTCGTTTTCGATCCTTTTGGTTCTTACTAAAAAATAAGATATGTAGATAGCTGATGTTTATTTCGTGTTTCCACTTTGTATATCTGTTCTATCAACCTATTTTATAGCGGTCATTAGAAAATATTTTGCCTCATTTAACCCCTGAAACCCCTTACAATTTGTTTTAAAGCCGTTCTATCGTGCTAAATTTTAGAAATTCGCAAATTTATTCAGAACATTCGCAGTATTGCTGCAAACTTTATTGCTTTTAACCATCGCATATCGCACTTTTTAATGAGCCAAACCGCATAGCAATCATTAGCATCATTTGCTTTACCATCTCTTTTAAAAATATTAGTCAAAGACATAAAAAGTGATGGAATGATCTTTTAACTTCAAACGAGGGCTGCCTCTTCAGCAGACACGATTTATCGTAGCGCAATAAAATTTGCTTTCCAGAATAAAAAGAAAATGGTTAAGATAGAAGAGTTGGGGGTATACGGTGGGTTTTGCGCTATATCGCCACAGTCTGGTTGGGTCTCCCTCTCTTTTCCAGGGTAGTTTTTGCATAAAGGCCAGCATTAATTTACGGTCCGCATTCATAACCGAGATAATTGTAAGCACGAGGGGCAATAAAACAAAGTCAAAGAAGGTTGCGGAAAAATAGCCCCAATCCCCCACACCCAACAAATGGGGGGAAAGCCTTTTTAGCCCATCCAAGCCGACTTGCGGGTCGATGAAGATAAAGGCTCTAAGCCTCGACTCAGAACACACATTCAAAGGCAATTCATTAATTGTACGAGCGGTTTCACTCTTCCAGTGACCCTAATTAATCCACGCATAAATCTCCATGAAGATTTCCATTCAGGCCTTAAATATGAATAATTTCGTTCTGGGGCAATGTGGATATCTTTGGATACGATTGCGTTCAATACGCCTTATAATTTCATTTCTCGACTATGAACCCACACACTCCAAAAGCGGTTTTATCCTACGTCTTGAAAAGATCAAATCTTACCTTGTATTGGTGCGTAGATATTAAGATATAAACAGTCCTCGGATTGATTTCTTAGATAAGGAATCAGCCGTTTCAGATACTCTAATCGTCCTCGGGGCATCCTTTCCAGCGCGGCTGTCTCATTTGCGATGTCCGGAAGACGCTGAGGACAAACTGGTCCGAATCTGCGAGGATGAAAGATGGCGAAAAATTAGATTAATTGGTTGATTCCAACATTTCGGGGATTAAGATGATTGAGAGCAATAATGCTAACGAGAAGATTTATCAGCGCCCTTTCCCTTCATTTTTCTCCTTTAACCTACAAAAAAATTAAATAAAATAAAAAAAATAACATGAAAAAAAAACCCTTCAGCTGAGGCATAAAAGGATTAAAGTTCTTGCAGTACCTTTTAGCCCTCAATTGGGGCGCTCTGGGGCATCAAACCAGGCGCTAATAAATCGATACGACAAGGAACCTAAAAAAGAAACGAACCTTAACCCTTATCCTTTTCACATTACTAAAGGTTCCCCAAATCCTGGATAAGACGAGCGGTCGAGGGATCATTAGTCTCCCCAACGACAGTTGCAAATGTATCGATGAAAAATTGCGGATAATTTATAACCACAAAACCCTCCATCCACGGCCACCCAGTTCAGAAGTGGGACCAATAAATTTTCGGTGGTACGCGAAAGCGAACCTTCGACAAACGTTTCGCCGCGAAAACGGCAGCGGTGGGTTTTCTGGTCGAAGGTTTAAGGGTACTCCGCTGAAAACTTGCATATTTTACTTTATTTTCCCCCATCCGGAGGGCGGCCCGGCTTGCTAGGATGATTGATTGATAGCGACAGAGCCTAATTCAATTATCTACCCATGGGTGGTCTGATCAAAGCTGATTTGTTTGCTTGATTTACATCTATTCCTTTGGCTGATTTATTTCATTACTTTCTATCTGGCGATGGTTTCGCTGAATTATTGAATAGACCTAAATTATTCATGAAAGTGCTGAGCTGGTGCTTATCCTCAAATGGCTGAATAAAATTCTAAACGAGACGTAAATTATCGCCGGCCGAATTATTTTCCTTAAGGGGGCCAACCAGGAGATGAGAATGAACGAGGTACATGGACCCTGAAAATTCCTTTCTTTCGTTGACAAAGTTTTGGCCCAAAACCAACATAAAACCCCTTTTTCAACAGTGTGGGTTATATAAAGCTGTTAGCCCCAAAAATCCAATGTCTGTGGACTATTTGGGGTGGAAATGAAAAAGTTTATTTTTTCGACGCAAATAAATCTCGTCGGCTTTCAATTGCAAAAGAAGGTTCACGAAGAATTTTCACCGCTGAAAAGCAGAGTAGACATATTTTTAGACAAAATGGCTAAAAGGGCAATTCGGGACAAAATCTTGGGATATACATATATATATACAGAGTAAAATCGAAGAAGATTTAGGACTTGCGAAAAAGTGGAGCTCTTGATACGAAAAGTTTCACTATACCTACTGAAATGATTGTTTGGTAATGCGAATTTTCTATATTTAAATACATTTAGCCTCTTTTCTGTCACTAAACTACATTCATCATTCTCTATGGGAAGGTTAACAAAGAATCAATTTAAAAAAAAAAAGAATTATAAATTTTAATCAATTGAATACATTACTTCTTAAGAATATTAACTGAGAAGTAGCCTGAATTGATTCTGTTTCAAAATTGTTCAACTAGAAGTGTTTTGAAATAGGTTTTGTGTAATTTACATGAAAGATGTATCCAACAATAATTCTAAAATTCTTTGCTATGCTGATGATGCCAACATTTTCGAATTTAGGTACGTCTGATACCTACTAATTTCTGCGATATTTTAAATTTAGACCTAGAAATATAAAAATGGTTTTCTCTTAACTGCCAAACGTTCAATGTAATGAAAAATTTATAAAGTAATCTAGAATTTATTTTATTTAGAAACTATGTAAATACTAAATATAGTAAAGAATTTTACTGAGTTGGTCGTATGAGAAATCGATTTTCTCGCAAGGGTGGAAATTGTATTATAAATCCAACCATGAAAAGTATTTATGTATCAAAACTGTGATAGTTTCAAAACATTTGATACTTTGTGAATATCGAAAATATCGCAAGTTGGAAGTTCTACGAATTCGTTGAACTGCTGCACTAAACAAGTTATCTGAAAAGGATTTTCCCAGACAGGATTGACCCGGACGGATAATCCGCAGCTATATTTGAGGGCGGTGAGGGCAATTACCGTGAAACCATCGTACAAAGCCCCAATAAAAGTTGTATCTCATGTTCGCGCAAAGTGCCCCCCTGGTTTGGAGCAATTTCTAAAGTTTAGCCGCCACCATACACCTCGTCGTCGGAGTCGTTAGCCGCAGACTGCGGGGGTTGGGGGTGTATGTGGGGATGGGGAGCGCCTTGTTACGCTCGAAAATCAACAGCTGGAAGGCATTTAGTTTTTTCTCTGGCAATCGGACTTCTGACTCCGTACTATCGCAAAATGTAGCAGAGGACGTGCTACTTCTGTCGCAAAATCGACGAGCCTTTTCTGGATAAAAGTTGCCATTCCTTTATATGTATTTTTTTTTTGTCGTTTTGTGTTTTTCCCCATATTTTCCCTGGAGATGTCCCAGCCAGAGCTATTGACTTCTCTTGTACAATTCTGACGCTCTGCGACATTCCCCCCGGCAGTGGATGCCCATTTAGGAACGCTCAAAACTTTTCCCAGAATTTCTGTATTTTTTCCGGAGAAACATTGGCCATCCACTCGCAACAAGGGAGCACTTTACATCACGTGCGAATGTTTTTATGAGTGGCAACATCTGTCGCGTTTCATACATAGAAAATCTCGAAATCGCGAAGAGATGCTATTTATTTATTATTATTTTTTTGTTCCTTCATTCATATATTTTTTTCCTTTTTACTTATTTTGCGTATGGCTTAACTCCTACGACTGATGCCTGCGGAGGAGGAAATTCGCCCTATTTTGTAAGGAAATCGGAAAATTCAATAAGAAAAATTATTCACGGGCCAGACACACACTGGAGTAAAAGCGTACCAGGAGGCTTCGGATTCAATTGAAGCGATTCGCCTCCAAAATTGGTTAAATTTCGTCGAGCAAATTTGCATCATCCCCGGCTTCGAATTTTCCGCAACATTACATCTAATCAGAATATTGGGGGCTCCGCTGCATGACAGGCGAGCCTCCTCCGCTGCCCGCGTCGCCGTCTGTCTGTTACCGAAGGGAACTGGAGGGGGGGACTCCAGCATCCCTCAGACAGACGCGCAAAGGGATCCAGCAGCATCCACCAGGATAGGACCACGAGAACTCTTGTCCTGGGAATTTATGCCCCCCACCGACTGGGGAGCACCCAAACACACTTTGGGCGGAGGCCCCGTAGCAATTTTCATGTAAATAGATTATCTGAAAATTGCAGCTTTCACGTTGTCCTTTCGCATTCTGGTTGCGGTCCGGGTCGCGTTAACCGTCACCAAGCGGGATGGATTGGCCCGAATTTAATTACCGTGAAATTTATAAGGATTATATGCCACTCAGGCCGGGCGACGTTGCTAGGTAATCAAGACGGACAGCCCCGGGCCAAATAGCGTTTAAACAATTTACCCGGGCGTCCACCCGCACCCCGCTCCGCCAAGGAGCGTCGTAATGAATTGCTGAAGTGATTTTTCGAGAATTCCATCATCTCCTGAGTGGGTGGCCATGCTCCAAGACAAGACGCTCGGTGCCGGTGGAGCTCGTATCCGACCTGGATCAAGCTGAGAAATAGAATTTTCTTCACCCAAAATCGTTACATGATGCTGCGTCATTTTTTTTTCGTTTCGGTTTCCCTTCTCGTTGAGATTTTCAGATAATTCCCGACAGCAATAGTTAAGGGTGGATAGATTGAATTTCCCCGGGGGAAGAAGTTTCCTTGAATTAAACCCCATCGTATTAACAGCGAGTGTTCTTTTGCCTTTGATTGAGAAACCTCGGAAAATGACGAAAAGACAAAGACAACTGAATGAGTTTAAGACAATCAACAGATATCTAGAACTTGTAGAGGTTTCCTTGAAACTTCATTTATTATATTATATAAGATCTAAAATTTATAGAAAGGTATTTCTTGTAAAAAAATCAGAAAATAATCTATTCAAAATATGTTTATTTTTATTACGAAACTTCTATTATTTTAGTTTAGTTTAGATTTTATAGCGCTTAATACTTAATTGCAAACTTCAAACGCATTTATCTCAAAACATTTTTTGATGTGGGAAACAAATCTCGAAAATTTAAACACTTGTTTAGAAATTCTTTCTAAAATTGAGAATACATAAAATTCATCCTATTCAGCTTAAATTGAATGAATTAAATTAAGTGAATGTCCTAAGAAAGTTTACAATGTCCTTATTAAATAAATTCGTTTTAAAATTCTTATTAACATAATTTTCTCTTTTTTCCCAACCTTTTAAGAAACAACTCACTCACTTTAATAACATTGACAATTCCAAAAGCTACCTATAATATGTATGTATACTGTATATAAGTCTGTTCGATGAGTCCTGATCTCGATCAGATCAGATCAGATTCAATTAAATCAACTTAGATCAGCTGTCATATAATTGTCAGATCAGATAGATCAAAACAGATCTGAAGTCTCAGCGAACGAAAATCGATCAGTTAAGGTCATTTAGTATCAGTTGTAAAAAATGTCGAGAAGACCAAGAAGTTCGAAATTATTTAAGTAAATTATTTTACAAGTAAGGAAATTACATTCGAATAAATCATTTGAACGTGCCTCGAACACGTTCCACGGCAACATTATATTTTAGGTATAAACTAATTCCACCCTTTCCATTTAAAATGAAAGGTTTTTTTTTCATAATGTAATTCATTTTACCTTACTACTTGAAAAATAACTTTTTAATAAATAACAATTTTTTAAAACAGTTTGTAACCGCCAACTGTCACAATCGAATCAGAAAAAAATTGATATTAATTAATTTAGATCAGGCTCAACGAACGCGAAGCAGATCAGTTTAAATCACAAAAGAGAAATGACAGCTCTCATCGAACGCGGATCTCTTAATATTTTCTGATCTAAATCGATCTAGATCAGCAAACGAACATGACCTTGTGATTGAAATCAATGAAACTGCCTAGCTATAATTTTTATTATATTTTTTTCCTTGTTGTTGAAAATTCCTTATAATTTTACTCCTTGAATTTACTGTGACAGTTGAGTTAAGTCTCCTATTTAAAGCTTTACATATAAATGGGTTTTCGTGTCGCTTAATGAAAGAATTACAGAAATTACAGGAAATATAAAACGATGAAAAGAAAAAATTTAAGCTGAAAAAATTCCCTCTTCTTTATGTGAAAAGTTTTACCCTATTCCAGCAATTTTGCAAATAACAAGGGGCTTTTTATGTCCCTCACTAGGCTGCAAATCACCTCTCAAGCCGACCATTCAAAATTATTTTGCCGAAAGGAAGCAATGAAGCTAAATGCTTCGGAAGTGCTTCCACGGGAGCTATAGTACTTTCCCCCGGGCGAGAAACAAAGGGAAGCGAAGTGGCACCAAATCAAAATGCAAATCGTATGCATCCATCCATTTGTCGTCCTCCCGAGGAGGATCCCAGCCGACAACGCCGATCCCCTGGGGGGCGATCCGAACTCGGTACCTGCACCTTATTAAAATGTGTCATCATAATTGCCCCTCGTTAGCACGTCAGCTCATTAGCATATGCAGCTCGGAAGACGAACTTCTCCGGCTAATTGAAATTAACATATCCAATTACCTGTCAGCCTTTTTCACGCCCGACCACAATGCACCCGTAACCGGCGGCATGAAGCGCAGCGACCCGACGGGCGGCGAGGCGTACGGGATGCCCCGGTAGGCCTCGACGGGCTCCAGGTGACGTCCTTCCAATTGGACGATTATGCCTGAAACGGCGCCGTGCTTCGTGTGCACGACACGTGAGGAGAGCGTGGGCGGAAGCGTGTCGCCGCCCCCGCCTTTTCCACCTGAGCCGAGGCCACCTGAGTTGCTGCTTCCACTGCCGCTGCCGCCGCTGCCTCCGCTGCTGCCGCCGCTGCTGCCGCTGCCGCTGTTGCTGCTACCGCCCCCGACGCATATTATTAGCTGTGTAATTAGAAGATAACTGAGGATGGTTGCTATCACCATTCTGGCGAAAAAGGAAAATATCCTCCTAATGCGTTCGTTAGCAACTACACTTCACTCAAATTCATCTGCACATTTTCACCCGATGCACTCTAGCGACACACTTTTATCACGTGCTGAATCTGGGTCTGGGAACGTTTCGCCATCGTCTTCCTCCTCCTCCCTCGGGAGAGTGTCGTCTTCCTTCCGATCCTATCCAGATGAGGCTCTATCTGAAAGACAGATAAAAATGATTCCAGTGTTAATTGAAGAGGCACGAAAAGCTTTCAGACAGATTAAAAATATAATCAAAATCGCATATCGAGATCACGACACTTTGCATAACACAAAACGACAGAGGGTCACATCTGCAAAATTATTTAAATTGAAAAGCGGTGGAGGATGAAGAAGATTTAGGAATAGTTAAATCAGATTTGAAAACTCAAACTGAAAAAAGGTAGAGTACATAACATTTTAAAATATGTACATTGAAATTAACACTCCAACAATATATTTTGTACTTTTGCATGAGATGTATGTATTTTATTGATTTGATTTTTAATGATAACTATAATCACTAACGTTGCTAACGTGAAATTCGTTTGTATCAATCACGTCACATGCATTTTTGAGAAAAATTGAATAAAAACTAAAACAAATTGAGTCATATTTTGAGAATATTTGAAATTTAAAAGAATGTGCTCCTAACAAGGTTCTTTTATTTGAACCTTAAATCATTACTATTATCTACATATATATATACTCATACATGTATATGAAGTACCACAATTCCACATCTGTTACTAAAGAGATGTATAAGGCACAATATTATGATTTTAATTAACAATAAATTTATTGAAGTTACATAGCTTTCTGCCCGCGACTTCATCTGCGTGGATCTTTAAATATAAACAGAATAGGGGTTCATGGTTTTAAATGGCGGAACTTTCAAACTTTCATCCCGTATCTCGCCCCCTTAGAGTATGATCCAAAAACGCTGAAACATGTCATTCTTAATTTCTAACTTAAAAGCCAAATACCAATTTTCATGGATTTATCTTCATAAATGAAAGATTTTCATGTAGAATTACATCCATCCATTACATGAGTCTACATTATTTTGTACTATTGAAACCTATTCTTCTCAAAAACAAGATGTGATGGGACATTTTCATTTTTTTTAATTCATAATGTGCAGACAAATTTTATAGCAAATAAAAATTAGTTATTGTTTTTTTTTCTTCAACAATCGTTTAATTTTGATCAAAATATCACCATATTCTATCGTTTATACTGATTGTATGAATCACTAACTTCTAAGTTAATTTCTTCCATAATTATCGATTAAGATTAAAATCTGTATCTTTACTTTTAAACAATAAAGGCAATATAAAATTCATAATAATACAACTAATTAATATAATACTCCGGATGCAAACAAAATTAAAAACCTTGATGAACAATTAGCAAAGGAATAAATGAATTCTAAAAGATAATATTTATCAGAAAAATATTCTCAGTTTACAAAATCATATTCATTGTCAAGTACAAAATTTCAAATTTCCTAAGGAATCTTGAACGTTCCCACTCGAGAAATTCAATTTAAAGTCAACCAGCTAGCTTTCTTCAGATATGTATAGAAATATGCTTTCCAATTTATAATTCCATTAAATTGTAATTAGAGACAAATATTAGTTGTAATTACTCTGTAATTACGGCAAACACAAAATATCATGTAAGCAATTATTATTTAATTGATTAACATCCAATCGTGCTCGAAGCTATGCTTAGTGCATTCATAATGATTAATGAACTTTGACGTAATTCCGTTATAGTATTTGGTTTATGTATTACAATTTATGAACTTTGAAATACCTTGAAATATTTAAATTATAATCAGAAATAGCTCTATGTGCACTTTATAATTTTTAAAAAACTTTCATACACAGAAATTATTTACAATTAATTAATAAATTAATTAACAGAAGTTGTTGTGTTACAAAGGTGCAATTAGGTAAACATTCTTATCGCACGATTTCCAAACGCACTTGAGATCTTTTTTACTCTTAAAGTTATGACACTAATCATTTTTTAGGTTGCCAACAAAAATGATAACGTCAGCCTTGTTGGGCTCGAAAAAGTATAAAATGATTTTGTTGAAAACCATTTGCTTTTAGTCTGAAAATAAACTTAGTAAAAACATGACTCGTCTTTTATTTATTTATGTAATAATTTTCCTAATAGTTATCATGCTCTCATCAGAGGTGAATAAATAAGAAATTTTTAAAATAAAGAATTAAAATTACATTTTTGCAGAGCAAAAGTCTGCCTGTAGGTTCACTTACAACAAATTCTAATGGGAAATTCAAACTTATTGAACTCTTGAAGGTTAGTTTTTATTATTAAATTCTGGTCAATTGTCGTTTCAATTCTAATGGCTTTTACATTTATTAAGAACGAGAAACAGTGTAAGAAAATTGGCGAAATAGTAAGTTTTCATTCAAGTTATGATAACATTCAAATATTTGATTCATTTATTTATTTACAGTGCTACAGGCACGAAGAGTGTTGTTCTACGCGATGTCCTTCTTACTGGGCGAAATGTGTGTCGTGATTTGTTTTAATTCATTAAAATTACTTTTTGGTGATGCATAAATAAACAAATTTCATAAGATATGAAATTATTTTTAAATCTTAACTCACAGTAAAATTATATCGAAAAATTTAGTTTTAATTTTGAGGGATAGATTTAAGAATAAACACACAAAACTACTTTCCAACTAGAGTTGCCATAATCTAATGAAAATAAAGATTCTGGAATTTCATTGACATATTTTAACTAGATATTTAAGCGGTAGAATTCTATTGACTTTGTTTTAAGTAGAATGCACTGGAATCTCAACTAAACTAAACTTCTAAATGGAATTGCCAGAATTCTATTGGTATATTTAAGTAAGACTTCTGCCTAAATTCACTGGATTTTCAAAGTCTTTACTAAACTAAAAACTATTATTATATTTATTATATTTGCATTTTCTATAGATCTATAGATAATAAAGTATACTGGGCACTGTCGTGTAATTCGATTCGACTGAAATAAAAACGCGACTTTTAATAACTGAATTTTATATGCAATTGAGATATTTGTGGTTGATTCATATGAAAAACAACTTACTTACTTTTTAAAAACTTTCAGGACGCACAACAGAAAACGCATTCCAATTTATATGAAAAGTAGATGAGAAATGAGAAATTTTATGTCGAGCCTCGCAGACGCAAGACATTGTAGGCAAAAATCAAATTCTAAATATCGGTTATGAGGTTTATATTGAACACACACTTGATTGATTTTTATGTAATTTTTATGGTCTAACTTTTAAGATAAAAAATGAGACCAGACTTTTTTTTTTTTATGTCGAACGAATAAAAAAAGGCAAAAATACTGCTGAAATATCTTCTTAAACTTTTGTGATGCAGAATTTTTACGAAAAAAAAGTTAATAAATCGTCATAATTTTTCTATTTTATTGATATGAATCATTGTTGAGCGCCTACGAATTGAAGAAATCTAAAACTAACGACTTCTATTCAGTCACAAAATCGAGAAAATTGCACATAACTCATAAAATAGTTGCCTCAATGGTTGTGCTGTTGAATTCCCTTTGATTAGTGTTCCATAAAAACGAAAACTTATCAAACTTTTTTCCAACCCGCCCTCCACCCATCTTAATGATCGTAAATTTCAATAAGACGTAAATGAAAAGCCGCGAGCAAAGTATAGCCACATAAAACCGTCATAATGTTCAAATTGCGTTATAAGTTATAGCTATGCTTTCTATTCGAGCAAATCAATATATGGACCCAGCTCGGGATTTGGCCCCTGCTGGTGCCTCGGGGCTACTCAGGGACGAGCGGGTTAATAAATAGCATCTATAAGAAGAACGCTATAAAGTTTCCCCGGCAGCCAGTGTAATAAAAGCAAATCAAAACTATTATTAAGGTGGGTGATCGAGAGGAGTCGTAAAGAGTGAAATCTATTACCGAATGGAAAATCCCTTAAGGATATTTTCTTGAAAATTATATTTTTTGAATTCCGAAGGCGGATATACATGTCGTCATCATCTGCAGGACGCATCGGAGTAAGACGACGTGAAGACGTTAGAGTCGTTAACTTGTACGAATGTCGTAATGATGATAACCAAAGAATCAGACGGGTGTACTCCTTGTAAGAAACCACAACCATGAGACACAAATTGTGGTCATAAATAATATTTTCTTGGAGACAGAAAGACGGGGGCAGAACGTAAAGTTCCTTCTATGTCCGTAGATAGGACAGAATCGCAATTTCATGGTGAATGGAACGACAATTCCACCGCACTATCCTTTCTTATGCTAAATATGATTTTCACTTTGAGCATATTTGTCGCTGGGTTTAATGCAACGATGATATGACACTGTGGATGCACAAAGCAATTTGCACCGCCCCCGTGCATTCATTCGCTATGGTTGAAATATTCACCTACCGGTCGACTGAGGGTCGAATGCACCTGCATTGGATCAATAATTCAATTTTCATCCCTCGTCCTCTTTCTATGAGCAGTGTGTTTGAAAAATTGAGAATTTACCGACAAAAAGGGGTCACATGCAGTGCGTTATGATTTCAAATAAGTTTCTGTTTCAGTGCAGATTTGCTTTTACGAAACAGAATCTCACAGTATTTTTGCAGAAAAACATGATGCCCATGCTACAAGCCGGAATAATTCACTTTTCAGGGAATTGTTTGTTCAATGCTGAATTAAAAATAGCGCCAATGGGTTAGATTCTTTTCTTTTTTATTTATTGTGTTTTATCATAAAATTCACAACAGGAAGGAAGTTACATTCATTCCCCGGGGAAAAGGGTAGATTCATAAAATCCTAATTCACTTTTCCTCTTTTGGATGGAATCAAAAAATCCCTGTCAAAAATTAACTATATTTCCTCGCTGGTCCTATTCCCCCTTTCAATTCAATCATTCGTATATACAATTTTTCGATCCTTCTAAAAAAGCACAAAATATGGTTTTGTGACTCTATATGAATTTTGTTAACTTTTACAATTTCTGTTCAAGCAACACGCCATGTCAGCAACAGACTCACTCGTAATTTTATTATCGAAAACTCTAGCTTTTCTGTGTGGATTTTCTAAAATTGCTGAAATAACACCTCCGCACAACGCGGCATAGCAGCAAGTGAAACTTATTAAAACTCCATAAAACTATCAAAGTTCACTTGTCTACCACAAGTTATTATTTTCTTTTAATTTTCTCCTTTTCATACATAGTCGCCTTAAAGCCATTCAGAAAATTTTATTGATTTATCACTTACAATTACTGTAGAAATCCCAGAATTGTTTAATTAAGTTTCAATCATTCTCTGCTTCGTTACGTTAAGTCAATATTTTATCAGTTTCTGAAACTTTACCTTCGCTAAAGATGTTGGAAAGGTATTTTTGAATAGTATAAATTTTAGTACATAATTAATTTACTTAGATTTGAGGTTCGCTACTCAAAGTACTGTCATGCAAACATGTGACTGTCGTAACGTACAATTTATCAAATGTGTCTGTCATAATGAAGTTATGATTGTTAGGATCCTTGCAATAAATCATTCAGAAATCATTTATGACTTATATTGATTGGTCATAATTTTACTACATATGACAGTTAATGATGAACGACCTTATGACGCTTATAAGTTTTTGATTGGTGGAAGTATAGGTAGATATATTGGATTTTCGCTATAATATTACCTCCTTGCGGCTTGTTTGAAGGCGACTGAAATCGTCCTCTATTTTATGGGCTTTTATTTAACTTCTTTGAATGAAATCTAGAGAACCAATTTGGTTTGTTCTGTAGTTTAGCAGAAATTATTTTCGATTTTTAATATTGAAAATTTGGGAAAAAATAATTTGATTAGCTATAAAGCAGCGCCAATGAGAAATGACTTTGTTATTTTGGCCAAGTATGAGTTACGGAAGGAATAAAAAAGGCAAGTATGTTGTACATATTATAAGCTAAAAACGACCTAAATTATTTGCAATCAGCTTTCGAAATGTTAAATTTTCAAAAACCTCGCAGCGTTTAACTTCTTTGCTGATTTAAAGAATTCTAATTTGGAATATTCGTAAAATCTTCTTAAAGAGTTCAAGATAAAAATCAAATATTTATTTTCTTCTTCAAAAGCAAAAAAATCCCTTCTAAGAGGATCTTCTGTTGACAAAGTTAGCTCCCAAAGAGAAACCTTGATAAGAGATGTTTCAAGAAGTGTCTGATAACAATTTTAATCTTTAATTCTCAATTTGTAACCAATGATTCCTTATTATGGTAATCTTCTCTTTTTATTTTCGTGTAAGCTTATTTCATTTAACGTTTAAGAGTATGGAGAGTGAGGTTTTCTATGAATATTCTTTGAAATTATGATTACAATGGTTTTTGTTCTCGTTGGAAAAAAAATACCTTTAGAAATATGTAGATGACTGTGTGGCATAAGAACGTGAAGTCAACATAAAAGGCATTACAATATTTTCTAAAGCTTAAATGTTGAATTCAATTTGAGCATTCGAAAGAATATTTCGGATGTTGGTTTATGCTCTTTTTCTTTTCTAAATGCAGGTAAACGTTCCCTTCCTTCGTTAGCACTATGTACATAAAATTTACCATGTTTTCAGGTATAAAAGAAGTGCTGGAGCGTGCAATTCGACGAGCATACAATATTAAAGAATTCAAGAATTTCCGATTGTGGAACAAAAGGGGGAAAAAACGCAAATTGTTTTGCAGAGCATAAACTGAATTTCCTTCAGTGAATCGCCAGATTCCCTCTTTTCTTTTAGCCAAAAGTCATAAGAAGTCACAGTCAATTTGATGATAAACCGGTGCTTCGTCCGCATGTCTTACATTAATAAGAACCGAAAATTGAACCAGAGGAGAAGAACAATCTGAGATAAGATCCGAAACCCAGCAGCTTCCGACAGATACGGCAGGGGGTAGATTCTTCTCAATATTTTCGGGGGGAGGGTGGAGCGGTTACGGATCATAAACAAGCATTTATAGGTCCTGGCTCTGCTTAGATTTTCAATAAAGATAATCACTGCAACACTCCCCGGGAAAAGGGCATAAAGCGGAAGATTTATATCCCCGGGGAGGATGCGAGGGCCCAGTTTCCTTCGTGTGCATCCCTCCGAGATGGAGATGTTTCGTACAGAATCGCACCGAGAAGCACCACTATGACTTCCTCTTATATGTGCACGTCCTACTTCGGATATCCTTGGAATTTGTACAACCATCCTTGAACTATCGATCCGTCACTGGAGTTGAATTGTTTCCAAGTTTTTCCTACTCTTTCCCGAACCATACAACTCTTAACCCTTTCCTAGTTGCATCCTTCCGTGCAGTTGTGCAGCATCTTTGATATTGTAGCCCTTTTTGGCTCACTGCATTTTTCGTTCCTTTCTTAGGGATGACTTTAAGAAAAAGGGGCCTCCCACCGAAGTGGATAAAGAATAAGGTTGATAGATATTCGAGAGGGTCGCGAGACGGCTTCCATTCGGGAAAAAAGGGGCCGAGAAACTGGGTAAATTTTATCATGAAAAATTCATGAGCAAACTCGCCAGGAAATAAGTTGAAATGAAGCCGAAATCTATAGCCCCATTCCCCGGGACTATAGATCTCAAAGACTTGAATAGTTCCGTCTTTTTCTTGATTTCAAGCGAGGGAGGATCCTCCATTGGACTTAAGCTATATTACTGGGAATTTTTATGGCAGCCTCAAGGACCAGGGAGTAAGTGAATTTTTTCCTCCACCCACCACTCCAAGGGTGTCACTAATTGCTATTGCCTCATGGGCTCGCATGCCATTCAAGAGGACTTTTCAATTTGGCAGCCAAAAAATGCTCTGTTGTTCGGAAAATTTTTGATAATGGGACCGGCCGGAATAGACGTTTTTGTTGGTCATTTCCTTGAGAAAAGAAAAGTTGTAGAAATATCAGAAAGTTTGATAGGTTGCCAACAATTTGAAAGAAAAAAAAATTGTTTTTTAGTCATGGTCTTTTGACAAAAGAGGGTTGGTCCTGATGCTTTATGTTTAAAAAGAAAATTAAATCATGCCACTCAGAATTTAAAAGCTTTGTAATTACTTCATTAATCGTAAACGTGCAGCTTTTACAAAATTGTATATATTGTATAATATATTTTGATATAATATATAATATATATATATTGTAACTTCATCGATTACAGTGTTAGAATTTACCCAGCATCTTCAAGGTTCGACAAAATACAAAAACAAGTTCAATTTGCAAAAACCATTTTGAAAAATATCTTTTCTTTTAAAATGAATATGATACTAATCCTTAATCTGACTTTTTTCCGAAAACAGATTTCTTTATAACTGAAGTTACTTCAATTAAAAAGTTTTAAATATCTCATAGTAGAGTACTTCTGAACTTAATTTCAAAGATCAAAGCTTGTGTGAACGGATTTTGAATACCAAGATCTCAAGAACAAGAAAACAATTATCCGAAAACTCAAGAAATATTTAAGTAGGTACATACTCAATTCAAGAGTCTTTCATTATTTCAGTTTTATAGAAGACGAAAGAATAAAAGTTAATTAATTTGAAAGTTTCAATTAATAAAAAAGACCTTGCGGCATACATCAATAAGAATGAAGTTAATTTCTTATATTCCAAATATTTTTAGATATTTAAAGGATATTAAGATTAAAATTTCTATTTTACATCTTGTAATGTCCGTTCTGCAATAACCTCTTTAACGTCTTTAATATCTTCTAATTCAATTATACCTGACAATCTGTGTATATTAATTTTGATTACTTAATGATAGAAAGAATTTTAAACTAGAAGATAGAAACATTTCCAGCAGGGAAAGGGTTTAGATAAATAGGATTAAAAATATTCATCTAGTTAGACATTTCCTAGAAAAAGTACCTGAAGGTTTAAAGTAGAAGATCGATTTAATAAAAAATTTCCAAATATCTTTTTTAAAAAGTTCAAGCTTAATAATCGAACTTTAACAAGTACTGATCATCAGAAATAAGTATAGCCTTCTGCAATGATTTGAAAAAGTTTCTAGTATTAAGTTGCATGATGTGAAATGAACCAAGTGGTGGATTAAAATCCTAATGAATTTAAAATCGTTAGCAGATATTGAAGTCAAATGAAGTATTTTAAATATTACTTATAAACCTAATTAACTATACCGTATACATATGTGTATTGAAATTTTGCCTCTTGAAATGAAGTGACGTGTTTAGGTCGTCATGAACTTTCTTAGTAAACTGACAAGATTTCAACCTTTTTATAAGAAAAGCATCTCTAAGTCATACTGATCCTATTTGCTCTAGGAACAGTTTAAATGTAGTTTGTATAAATCTATATACTATGTAAAAGTAGTACCCTGAAAATAAATTGCAGTTCAAGGGGTTAAAGACCTACATTTGTATATAAAAAGGGACATTTATATAACAAAGCTGCAATTTCCGTTTAAAGGAATTAAATGCGAATCGAAATACTTTACAATGCGAATCTTTTAAGCGAAACCCGGAATTAAGGCATCCCAGTGGCATAAAAGTAGCTCAAACACCCCATTCGCCGTCACTGCTCAGCCAAAATTCTGTACTGAAACACACTGTGAATTTGGCGAACCTTAATTACCAGCAAATACCCGAGTCCCCGCCGCCACCAGGGCACGAGCAAACTCTGTTAATTAATTAATGACTTTCATCCGTCTACATATGGGCCGCTGGGACGGGTTGAAAATTTCCACGACTAATTCCAATTTTCGCCTTTCGAGAGCAGTCGCCCAGCCGTGCAGACGGAATCTATTTAGTAATTGTACCCACGATGTAAGCCGTGCCAGAGCTCAGGTAAACTTATCCAGGTGATTTTATGCTGCTGTGCACCGACAACGCAGCAAGCACGTGTCAAAGGTCTTTCCCGATTTGAAGGGGTTTTCAGAAATTCTGGATTTTGCCGTAGACGAACGCTTCCGCGGTACACGTCCCGGAATCAAAAGAGGGAACAATATCTCGTGGTACAAAGACCGGATGCTGCAGGTGGATGCTACAAACGTCGGTGCTGCAGACAGTGTTCAGATGCGTGCTATTAATTTCCTCTCCTAATTCATTCGCTAGGATCCTTTCATTTGTCACTCTTTGAGTGCGCCAAAGGAGTTCACTGAGCTGCTGTCTGTCGTGCACCTCCACCTATGTCCTATGATGGTCCTTTCAGGATTACTTAATATGGTTAGAGGAATCTGGGCCATAGCTACGTCCACTCCCGGCTGCATTATGCTCAGTCAGCTGAAAGTCCCCCAAAAGGACACATTCTGGCAAGATGCCTTATTATCCAGGAAAAAAACTAGGAAACTCCAGTCCCAATTCCCAGAGGATGGCCAGTCGGCAAAGTCCTTCGGTCATAGTCGTTTCATTTAGAACCGGAGCAACAACAAAAATAAATAATGTATCCGATTTAACCCCCCATTCCTAGTGGGTTCAATCCTCCTCCTCCCGGCTCTTAATATGGTCCTGCAGGAGCATAGAATCTGCCGAGTGTTTTCTTTTTTGATGTTTCACTCGCTTTTGTGAGTGAATTCATTGGAGGCACCATTGTTGAAAGGTAGCAGATTGAACCGATGGGCCAGAATTTGACCTTTTTTAGGATCCAACAGAATTCAACACACAGTCGAAGCGTTGGCTGGGCGCTAGAATTGGCACTCGTCATTGCAAGGGACTTTTTTTCCATTTTCCTTCCTTTTTGGGAGTCAGAAATTGGTTTTCATTGAAAAAAATCGTCTTTAATTTGTTCATGCTGCACCTGGAGAATAAACTGCTTTAAAAGAGATGATTGAACACAAATACGAGGACTTTTTCAGCAAATTTCGTGTCTGCAGTTACTTGTATTTTCAAGAAAATAAAATTTTCAAGTGAAACGATGTTCTTATATATTATTAAAAATAATCCAATATATGTACATAAACTGACACTTTATCTATATCGAACAATCCTTACATATCTATATAAGTAAGTAAGATAAAAGTCTAATAATAGTCGTTATTGTATAACTTTAAAATAATATAAGTCTTGCCAAACATATTTTGCTAATACCGAAAAGTAACCCACATATTGTAAAAAATAAGAATTCAATTAAATTGAGATAAATATAAATTTTTTAGATGGAAAACGATAATTATACCTGTAAGTATTAATTAATTTATATTTATGTCAGGGACTGTAATGATTATGATCAATATAATATAAATTGCAAAATATGTAATTATTATCAAGTAATTTTTATTTTTCAACTGCTCGATAAGGACTATCAAGTAATTTTTATTTTTTGATTGCTAGATAACGATTATAAAGCAATTTTTATTTTTCGATTGGTTCACAACGATCAAGTAATAATTAAATTACTATAAGTAATGTTAACCGTTCAAAAAATATTATCTCATAATTGTTATAACAACCCAATTTATAATTTTTATTTAGCCGAAAAAAAAGTAAAGCTTTTACCGAAATTATTATTGAATCTAAGAAAAATTCATCCCTGATTTATATTTAACTGAAGTACTTTAATAAAATGTGCACAAAGAAAATTTTATTAATAATAGATAAAATAAAACTGAGAATATTTGTGAAATCATAGAAAACAAATTACTCAACATTTTGACAGTGCTTTTGAATGATTTTAATTATAGATAAAAACTTTGAGTACCATAATATGAATTTTGCGGAGTTTTACTTCAATTTTTTTATTCAATTTTCAAAAATAAATTTACTTAAGCCATCCATCAAATATATATATTTCCATCGAGAAGTGTTTCAAATTTCAAGTCAAATTGATTGAATTTGATAAATGTCACGTACATTTCATCTCATGTAATACGTTCTTTTATACATATTAATGTTTCAGACAATTACTTGAGTGAAAAGGTGATAAAGTGTTGTCGAAAAAACATTTAATCTTTAAAATGCAAATTTAATACACAGTTTGCTGTGAAAGCGTTTTTTGATTCAGTTTTTTGGTACAGTACGCCAATGAACAACTCGACTGTTTTACTTTTAGTAGAAATAAAATGTTCGTTTCTATCAATTCTAAAAATTTAGAATACATACATATAAGAAAAATCGTTTTTCCCAGTTATATTCTAGAGTCTAGAGTCTAGACTATACAATAAAAGGGTATTTCTGTGTAAGACACTAAAACCCCACTTTACCACAAATCCTCTTAAGTACTTTCAGTCGCACTAAACCTTCCCACATTTATAATCTATTCAGCTGAAGTTGCGTGAGATCTGAAATCTGATCACTCAGTGAACAATCAAAACAAAGATGATTGCCATCTTCGCCGCTGAAATAAAACCCTTTTCGTTTCTAATCAGTAATTCCATTAACATTGTTTGCCTGACGATGTCATTTCAGCTGCCACGACAATGAAGACAACGACAGTCTGGTGAATATTAATCAGATACCCTGGCGTTTCTACTCACCCTTGAGTACGTTTACGTAATTAATTCATCACAGAGGTGTCCATTAGTATCAATGGAGGTATCTTTCAAAATCAAAACAGCCCCTTGAATTGAAAATTTGAATAGAACGACCAGAAAAAGTGAATAGGTAGAAATTTCAATTTTTTTGCATAGAAATATTATGCAAAAGGGCAGACAGTTCAACATCGAAATAATCGAGTATTTTGCCAATTATTTATTTATTGTTTTGTATAGACGTTATACAATCAAATTATTTTGCGTTCTCGAAAATCAGGAAGGAAAAAATGATTAAGTGATAACGACTTGAGATATTAATGCAAAATAATAATTGCCGGACCTCAACGCGCGGGAGTAATTAAATGAAATATTACAGCATCTGACGGACGAAGACGCGCTGCTTAAGGGCTCCTCAGCTTCCATTGTGTTTAGCCTCTTTGTTACAATTTTTGCTTTGAAGAACGTGAATTTGTTAAACACGATTTATGGGGCTAATTGATTTGACAATGACAGGCAGAATAGTTAGGCGCAGAAACAGATTTATCGGTGGCGGATTTTGAGAAATTACAACGCCGCAAAATTAATTAACTGCGCGCCACAAAATCAGTCAGCGTGGTAAAGTCCTGCTGCTTATAAGAAATGGGGTAGATAATGTTAATTAAAATTAGGCTCTGTAATTCGCAGGATCTTTGAGAAATTTTCAAGATGATTATGCCACTTTGTAGTACATGGGAGATGTGGTTATTTTTAATAAGTGGAAAGAGATTCTATACATTTAATATGTATATCATTATATCTACTTTTTAGATGAAAACACTTTACTTTAAATTGGCTCTATTATATCGATTACGAAAATTCTGAAATAAAAACAAACAAGTATTATATAAAAATTATTATACCTATCGAGTGTACAAATTAAATTAAAGCCTCGTTTTGAATTTTACCAAAGTGCCAATAAAAATAAACTTAAGTAATAATTGTTTGATTTTGTTGGTAATAATTACTCTGTAAAACTCAGATAATAATAATTATTTCCGTACAAACCGACAAATCAATTAAAATCTCTTCCGGTTAATTTGGTAAATAAAGTCCTTTTAATAAACTTTTTTTTGTGAGAATAAAGTTTAATTGCCATGCAAAAACAAAATACAGCTCTTAAAAACATATTGAATTAAATATTTTAATGATTTTAGTAGTAGTAGGAAGAAATTGATTTGTTTTGCAGGGTTAATAAATACTGAAAGTTACATTGAAACAAATAAGAATAAATCCGCTCAATTTCCAATCTTTGTTAAAGTTTGAACTAATGAAAAATACTTTATTGCAACCAACAAAATAGTAAAGAATTATAAAATATATTTTCGTAAAACAAATTGTGCACAAATATCTTTTAGTAGGATATGGGTATCAACAAAAGACGACCAGTGAGTTTGACTCCGGCTATTAATTATTGGGTAATTTGAAAATAGGTAATTTTTTGGAGTTTCTAAACTCTTCAATTCTCAAACGTAATATTATGCTTTTTAAAAGAAGGGATACGAACCAAAATATTTATTAAGAATAAATTTCTGTGCCTTTTTTATCAATGGGTCTTAAACCTAGACCGTTTTCGAATACAAATGTATTTGTATTTTTTAATACAATATATATTTAATTTCTTCAGCGATAATGGCACATTATGTGAACGTTTTTTAGAACTTAAAATTATTTTGAATTGAAGCAAAATTGAAACTTGTTATTAGATTATATTATAACAATAAAACCAGAAAATTTATAGTATGGTAAAAACCTAATCTGTAAAATGAGTTTTTTTTATTAATAAGAATTACTGTCAAATATACGAACTCATTTTCGTCTTGTATACTAATTGTTTTTCCAAATTTTTCCCACTATTCGTCACCTTTAAAAAATTCGTCTCTGGAGACGTTAGATGATTTTTAATCTGCCATTGCATAAAATTGCGGACTATTATCGCTTATTCTTTAAAAATAAAATAAAATTGTTCTTTCTCAGTAAATCTCTCAATTAAAGCGGTCAGTAAACTCGTAGGAGTACCTAACAGTTTTAAATATTAATAATACTAGATTAGTAGAATAATTTTTCATTGGACTATTCGTACAAAAATTAAGATATTTTTTTTTTTGTATTAAAAGCGAAATAGCCATTAAAGATTAAAAACCATCAATACATTCTTAAAGTGGGAGGGAGCTCAATATCTCGCACAATTCAATTTAAGAGCGCCTAGTCCAGTCGATTGAAAACCTTTCATTAATACTCGGCTGTCAGGATCTCAAAATGGGAATAAGAATTGACTTCATCTACCGGTCCATTAAATCACTTCTCACTCAATCAGAGGAGTAATTACAGGGCCCGTAGTGCTTTTCAGCCATTTTGTAGGGCGAAACAACCGTCGGGTGTCCCGGAGGAGAGGAGCGCTAAGCAGCCTAAAACAGTGAAGAAATCTTGCGAAACCTCTAAATCTTGAGCGGCTCAAGTGCCTTTTGTTATCGGAAAACAAAAGGAAAATCCACCGGACAGCTGCTAACAAAAAGGACGCAATAAGCCGACTTTTGGGGGCTGCTCGACGGCTCGACGATGACGCCAGCCGCCGCTGGCAGTACCTAAAGAAAATCCTCCAGAGACCATAAGAATCCAAAAAGCCCTAATGGATTAGGGGGCCCCGTGGTAAGATGGCGTGATCAAAAGCGGGATTTCTACCGCACCCTCCCCCTGATCTGCGTAATAAAATGTCCCACTTCGACCCCCGCGCAGAATTTATTTTCCCATTTGATTTTGTTTTCTCCTGAATAAATAAGAAATGCCCGAAAGAATTGGCCACTTACCTCGAGATACACGAGAAAATCGGGACAGCGGGTCAAGCCAAACAAGTAATTAAATCGCACTCATTAGAGGCACGCAAAGGTGGGTCAATTTTACCCCCAGGAGGCCCATAAGCGAGGGCGGAGGCGACAGTGTTAGGGCTCTAATTCGAGTGCGGCAATAATGACAGCAGTTAGATTAGCGCAGAACAAAGCACACACCTGCACGCATCGATAAGCAATCGATTCACCTGGCTTGATAGCGTTTTAATTATTGCCGCCGACACGACCCCAAACGTGTAACGCCCCTGTTCGCATTTATCGGACTGGTCCTCTGCGCGGTTGTGGCGCGCTATCGCAGCCCGTCGCGCTCAGCTACACGACAATAAAACGTTTTGATTTAACCCCAAAACTACGTCAGATAACAGTCGCAATAATGGCGACACTTTTGACGACCCACATTCACTGCAGCGAACCCTTGGTGCAAAATATGAGCACTGCAGCTATTTTCACCTGGTGCACTGTGGTGGCTGCACCGGCGGGGGCGGTGCAATGCAACTCCACCACCGCTGGGGGTTTCTAGTGAATCCAATGAAGTGCCGGAAGTTGTAAATTTTTACAGCCCTCCAGGAGGTCAAGTACTTTCCTAGGCCACTAAGTTCAGGAATTATGGGCACTAAGCGTTTTAAGGGACGGGGAATTGCTCTATTTAAGAGTTCTGCTCCTTCAGATGAACCCATAACCTTATTCATGTTTTTAACACACCAAATAAACTTAGGAATGGAATTAATTCTTCAAGATAATTCTACCAATGAAAAATGAGTCTAATTCCTTTTCATTTTACTTTAAAGATTATTGGATATCTCTATTGCGCGGACCATCCATCACATACGAACATAGTAACTATAAAAAGAGTTTTCCAAATAACAATCTTTAATGAATATCCATAACGAATATTCTTGTTTGTCTACTTCTCTGTAAAACAAATTTTTCATATAATGAGCCAATATAAGTCACACTTTCAATTCACTTTACTCAAAATTGCATCTTAAATTCGAAAATTGCGTCTAGAACTCGAAAAGTAGACTTTAACTTATTAAAAAAAAATAATGCGTACGTTAATTTTTTTCTTAAATAACACTAGCCAAAATCAAACTTATACCTATTTCTATTTCACATTTTCGAGAAAAATAGGGTTAAAAAGTGTAAAACATCATATTTAACTACTTATGAATAATCATTTCAAAGCAAAAGAATTTGTAGAATTAAATTGTATTCGAAATTGCTAGGACTCAAAACCTTTATTTAAACCACGCTAAAAACTTCTAAAATAAATGAGACGTTACCATTTACGAATTTGTAATCTATCCTATAGATTTGCCAATTCAATTCAAAACAAACAAAGAGTTAAATTTGTTGACCAGTGTAATAAGTGTCTTTTAAAACATTTGTTTTTGTTTATCATATTATTGTTTATTATTTAAGTATCAAAAATTTAAAATGATTTGTTTTTTTTTTTTAATTTTACATATTATGTAGTTTTTAAATTCAATTCTGTATTTTTATATCATCAAATATCTTTTGCTTAGATAATGACAAGAAAATTTTCAACTGCCTTCTAATCTTGGAAAAATATTTTAATTCTAACTTTTTTATCGCTCAAAAGTGTATTTCTCATACAAGTATAATAAATGGTTTGATTGCTTGATTTTAAAAATCACTTGAATTGAACTTTTGGTTTGAAAATCCATGAATAGCATGAATCTTCTAAAATTAAATTTTTGAATTTAAATAAAATACCTATATATCAAAAAAACAAGAACAGAATAACTACCTTCGCACACTAATAAATATGTAAAAATAAAATACAAGCAAGATCAACTAAAATTCTACACTGTCTAATATGTAAGTACTAAAAACATGAATTAGACCGTATTAAATAAATTTTTTAGTGAAGTTCTTGAAAATGTAGACGGTATCACGGAAATTATATGTATATTTGTATACATATAGGGTTTTCCAAAATTTAAAAATAATGAATAAAACATCAAAGTCCTAGAAATGAAACTAGAACGGAGTAAAATGCTCTTCTGGTGAAATTAAAGAAGGCAAAAAGGCTTTTAACTATTAAAAAGAAGACTTCAAGTATACACCGGATCCTGTTGCAATACTCTAAAAGGTTCACAGCCACTGGAGCAACTTAAGGCATTAGACTGAAACACTAATGAAAAAAGGTTTTTTCCTCTTCGCAAATAGGAGCCACTGTCTGTCTGTGGACTTGACTTAACCCTTTTTGTAATTACGGGGATAAAGTGAGAAGAGGAAATGAGGGAAACTAGGAAATATCACACACACTGTATCCTCAGGTACACACATGAACACAGTTTTTCCAACTGAATAGTAAAGATCTTAATGAAGTGATTTTTAATTGCTCATAAAAATTCAAAAAATAAATAGAGCTACAAACTTTCATCCCAATGCTCATTAAAACAATCAACGTTTGAATATGGAATAGCATATTTATGAGAGAAATTCAACATTCTATATTTTTTATGAAACATTAAAATTCAGTCATTAGTGAAAACTAGGGAATACTTTCAATCAGCTCCAATAATTTTTTTCTCGTTTTTTTTTTGTTTTTGTTCATTAAAACGAAAATACTCCATAAAACCTACTTTTTATTTAAATGAACACTGAACGTGGTTTTATTTTGTTTTCTTTTATTTTATATTTAATCAAGTTGAATTTGCATCAGGTTCGTTCACACTTGTCCTGCTTGCTTAACAAGTGGAAAATTTTTTCGTACATTATATGCATTTGCTGCGCTAATTAAGCATATCGTATTCTGAAAAACTTATTTATCATTTTTGCATAAAGCAAAGCGATTTTTCATGATCGCAATTATCTACAAGAAACATGTTCTACTTTTATGTTACAATCGATGGTGAATCAACCATATAATGGCTTTACAATTTTATTTTATTTAAATTATTTATTAATTAAAAATTCTTCTTCTTCAAGCAAAATAAATCAAATTTTATTATTTATTGACAGAGGATTTATATTTTATATCTTTAAAAGTGAAATCTAATAAGTTATGAAAATTATCTCTAAAAGGAAAATATGATTAGAAATACCATGACAACGTTTTTTTTAAGATCTAAGATAAGTGATATAGACTTATTTTCTTTCTAAAATATTACTCTATCTATCTTCCAACCAATGACATAACAATTCTCCCATTCGCAAGTAAGATCAATCATGAAATTAGTAAACTCATTCTCACTGTTTTGTGGAAATTAAATTTTTCAATGAAACATTTTTATAAAAGCCTCGTGGTAACAAACAATGATTCAGCAGAGCCTTGAGAGTTATTTTTATTTTTGTTATCTTGGAAAGTTTAATTTTTTGCTTATAACGCCCAAATCTAGTTTTAAGAATTAAATAAAAAAAAGAACTTCTCCGAATTTCTTTAAAAGTTTTGAAATAATTTATATATATATATATTTATATTTAATTTTAGACAAATCATTTTTAAAAACACGTACCCAATAAAAATTTAAATGGAAATAGACTTATTATTGAATAGTTAAATAGAAAAACTTTGAATATTAATTTTAAATCATACTATATCTTAATCTCCTTTCCTGTATAAAGAAAAAATAAATTTCAATAGTTATACTATAATACCAAAAATTTTATTCTAATAAATTGGATAGTACCTAGTTTAAAAATACTAATAGTAAGAATTTTTTTCCTCGTTATGAAAATATAAATTGCATAATTGTAAGATTAACAATAAAAAATGCATTGGTACAGGTTCAATTTCTACTTCTATAGATTACATACTACACTATAATTGAATAATAATCTTCTTATTTGGCAACAATTTTGTATAAGCTGTTTGCGATTGCGCTGTATCAAAGACAATGTAAAAGACCTATAAAAATGTTGGCCTGAGTAGAGTACGAGTATGAATATCAGATAATCAAACATTTTAAGTATGAATATAAGTACTTTTGTATTCGCAATCGAATATTTTGGACTTGTATTGTACTATTGCCTACTCGTTTTTTTGTTACTGAAGGAAATCCATGTTAAGTAAGTTCAAGGGTTGATTACGAATTTTATGAAACGATTTTTAAACATATTTAACTGGCTCAAGTGGGTATTTGCTTTTAACAGAGCTAATTTATTAAAAATATCGTCTGAAAGGGCGCGTCTTCTAGCCCGCTGGTGAAAATAATCTCACTCACTAAGCCCGCTAGTGAAAATAATCTCTTTCATTTGGGGTTTCAATAATACCTAAATAGAATAGTTAGTTGATTATATCAAACTAAGGGAGACTTCAAGAAACTTCAATTCGAAGATTTACGATCTTTCAAGAATATAACTCATGTGATTGAGTATTCAGACTATTTGAGCCGTAATTTAAGCCATATCAGGCGTAAAGCCTATTTAAGATAGTGTACAATAAAAAATCAGTTTCTCCTTTTACGACAAAATTACAATCTCCTTTAAATTCTGGGATTATATTGAAAAATTACTGAAAAAGAGGCCTTATCTTGAGAGGATATCTACCACGAAAGTCCTCCTGAAAAACAACCCCCAGTTAATCTCTGATTTCATGGCAATCCATTAAAGACGGATCAATCTGCACATCACTGGAGTGTTTTTAACCCCATTTCCAGACAGTCGATGCAGAAGAGTGAAAAAAAAATAAATAAATACAAAAAATATAAAAAATATATAAAAACAAATCCTTCTGGGAGTGTCTAGGGTAAAATTTATTGGTTTTATTGCAAAATATTTAACCTCTCATGGGTCAAATGTGACATGGCATAGTGCCCTAGTCAGAAAAAGTAAAAAAAAAAATTTTTTATATCTAAAAGGGCAGAACCTATGAAAAATCGTAAAATCATAAAAATCAATTCCCACACACGCGGCAGACAATATCTTTTCTCCATTTCCTTTAAATAAGGGATTTCCTCTTTTTTTCTCTCTTTATTTCACCAAGGAGCCCCAAGGAGCCCCAAGGAGCCCCAAGGAGGAATCATATAAAGGTTTTCCCTGACAAGACGGTCGTGTTGTTGTTGTCTTTTTCAGGAAGGAAAACTTTTGAGGGCCATCCTTGTGAGATAAATTATGCATCTGCCTTCGATCCCCCTGGTTGGAGTTTTCCCCCCGGGGTGAGTTCTGGGGGGCTGGATCAAGACTAAAACATGCCGAGGCGCGGGGCGGTATCAAAAGTACCTCGAATACCTTAAAGGGGATAATTTACGTAGGTTCACATGTTATTGGCTCATCCGGACAGTTGTTGGGGCCAGGGAAAATCACCTCAAAGGAACAATTCAAGGTAAACATAATTAAAACGGATGACGGGTAACTGCCCGAAGTGATTTTATGGTTTTATGCGGGCGAAAAAAACGATGCCAGGGATGTTTGCTATCCTGCTGAGGCTCTGAACCTGAACCTACCATCGCTGGCGGCGACTGTATACTCCAAAAGGTTCACTTTGTGGACCAAGGGAACTAGGGAAAATCAATAAATGCGGGATAAAATTAATATTTACGTGAATTCCCTGGTGAGACGACGGCTATTGCGTGGGGGGTTGGGATGATTCTGTTGATGTATCCCAGATTCCTGAAAATGATCTCCTTGTTTTCGTTTCACAAAGAACTTAAGGGCATTCACTTGAGCCTCTTAATGGCACTGATTCACAACAAATCTTCCGAACCTTGTGGGAGGGATCCTCTTCTTCACTTAAACTTAAAAAATGGCACTGATATATCTTAATATACCCTAAATTCAGACACTTCAACCATTATTTATTAAACTATTTTTATACATGCACTGGATATACCAACTGAGTTGTACACAATCCTGCAAAATATTCCACAGTGCGTAATCCTTGAACACAATGAGGATAAAACATTTCTTTAAAAAAAAAGCAATCACCGAATTTAAGTAGTAAATAATGCGGATTAATTACGTAATCCGGTTAAAGTTGAGAATGATGAAATGATATCCCGAAAACATACATATAATTCCGGTAAGATATTAAGGGTAAACACTATGAAGGTGGGATATCGGAAACATCGCACATCGCAAAACTTGCACTATTTCAAAATTTATACGATGCTCGTCTTCGTCGGTCCATCCTGAACATGTGACTTACTAAATTTATTCCCTAAAAAATATGCACAGGAGAGCTTTAATATTATTTATATATATATTTTTCTCTGATGCGTAAAACTTCACTGAATCAGCCCATCCCACAAGTACCGAACCCGGCCGAATAAATATTTTTATATCCAAAATATGCCACTAAAAGAATCTAATTTCGATTCTCACCCTATGATGCATACAATTCGATACGGTTTACTATTTTTTTTCGGCACTAACCATGACAAATATCGGTCTAAGACTGACGTCAGATCTATGTATTTCGACTTAAAGGGAGCATCCCCGCGATTTTAGTAGGATATCCCTGAATCGATGGTGGCGCCCAACTGAAAGGATGGTACAAATTTCAGAATTTCTAGTGAGCTTTTCCCGTATTTCTAGAGTATTTTTCCTCCTGAATACGGATGTGGGACTCTCTTCCACATCGATTGGGTTCTGCGCATGAGGTAACTTTAGGAAATTTTCTGGGATTTATCAGAGATTTTCTAGCAGTTTTCTCATTCTCAGATTTTATATATATTGGAGAAATTGTGGGATCCATCTGTTTCCATATTATTATTTTTTTTTCTATCCTCCAAAAACCCTTCCCAGACTCCCTTTAATTCACGCAGATGTCCACAACGCCCTAACAAAACAAAAACCCATGAAAATTGGCAATTTTTTTTTTGTTTTCCTGCATAGTCTTGGTTTTTTGTATAGTAGGTACAACTTCAAAAACTACCATCAATGGCAAGGAACCGTCACCGCGAAAATTCATAACTAACCAATCTATCTTTTTGGGGCCCTCGCCCCTTTTTTTGTGGCCCTTTTATAATATTATAGATATATATCCGGCAGACCATCGCCACTTCGACTCCATACATTCTGAAAATGATATGGCAGCAAGAAGGCAGAAAGGGAAATATGGTTGGAAAATTTCGTGGACTGAATGGGTGATTTTCTACGTTGGATACTCCGGCACTACTATATCAAACCCTATAAGAGAATAGCCGGTGTATGGGAGTTTAAGCCAAAGGACATGAACTAGCCATTAATCAAAGGACACTGATGCTATCGATCATGCCACGCCAAAATATTTGCTAGGACAAATTTTTGAGTCCAACCCCGCCAAACTCCCGCGGGCATTTAATATTTCACGGCGTGTGTTTTTCGTATGTCTAGATTTTTGAGATACGATATAAACTGCCCGTTTTTTTTATTTTTTTTATATTTTTTTTTTTTTTTATTAATGGGGGTCGTCTAGGGGCTGTAATTCCGAGTCAAAATTCCTCCGACGATCGACGTCGGGACGGCGGCCAAGATACTCCTGATTGAGTCGTATGTGAAAATAAATTTCGATGAAAAGTGATTCTGACGCCATATATAACATAGCAAAAATTTTACAGATTAGCTGACGACTGCTTGCTCCTCTTGGGGCAGTGACTGGACAAGTACAAATGGTGGAAAAATTACATTTTGATGACGGTAGAGCTTGGTACGTCCAATTGGTTCTATGGCAAGGGTCTGTTTTGGGGGATTATCCCCTCTCAATAGATAGATATATCGAAGCTATATCCTCGACGTTCCTGATATGCATGGGACGATGACTTGACGGTTGTGTCCTATACTTTACCCTATTCAACTTTAGTCTAGTGAAAATCGCACGACTGGAAAAACGAGGATGGGTCCTTCCACAATTTGTTCGCAATTGAGCGTAACAATTTCTTTTAAAGGTTTCACATAAATTTTTTGAAGGTGAGAACTGTTTTCAATTTTGTTGGGATTACTTTTATACGATTTAAATTACAACATCACAAAAATGAGTTAACTATTTTAAAGGGATCAAATATATTTTTTAGGTACGTAGTAAAAAATTTTTACTATGTGTATTTCATTTCATTTACTTAACTTTAAAATATTAACAACTCAAATCTTAATTTATTTATTTTACTACAAAAATGTGTAAACTACTAAGAAATCCAGATGCAATATTTTAGTCTTTATAATACTTTAGTTTCAAAATAAAATTCTTTTAGTTTTGATAGTTTAATACTCTATGTGGAAAGTCTTGGATTCAAAATTCTTTTAATATGTTTACAACTCTAATTTCTACTTCAAAATCGTTTTGTGAAGAATGTGAAATCATGTTAAAACGATGGATTTGTTTTTATTCCCCAGAATTTCAAATGTCTATAGGAAGCATGTTTTCTTGACCCGTTTTAGAAACCTTCTAATTAATCTTAGTTCTAAATTTATTCAGCGATTTTTCAAATACCGCGTTACAATAATTTAAAACTTTGAAAATCCTGAACTATACAGCGTTTTTCGTGACTCACTTATTATACCTCTACCCACAAAATTGACATTATTTAGAGATATCAATTTTGTGAGTAGATGTATTCTCTCAAACAATAAGTGAGTTACGAAAAACGCTGTATAGTTTTTAAATGTTTAAATTTTTATATTGTAAAACTTAATGTATTTTAGTGTACTCCAGGAACTATTAAACAATACTTGAATATTTACTAGAATTGTTTAAAATCTACAATGTTGCCGAGCATAATATCAAATTAAAATCGAGCTTCTCAATAAAAACTCTTTTGATATTATTTTTACTGTGCTCAATTTAAAAAAAAATCAGCTTTGTATGTTGAATTTAATTGAGGTTACCCTTCGAACCATTTTAAAATACCTACATGATGCCGAGGAAAACGCATTTAAAAATTGCAACTGATTTGACTGAAGACCGAAAAGCCTAATTTCAAAAGCGTATAGCTCTGAAATGGTTGGCTATTTTCTGAAAAATCTAGATAAGTTTAAGCGAAAAAGCATATAGTAGAAATGTTTTTAGATATTTTGCGATTTTATTTAAATACGTTGTAAAATGCAGTCAACCAATCGAATAAAAAGTTGTATGCAGCGTAATAAGAAGTATTGTAAATAAAAAATCTCTTTGGATACATTTCCTTCTATATATGTATGCTGAAAGCACAATTTAGCATCATGACACCAATTAATTGTACTTCACACAAAATAAGTAACTTCAGCCAACTTGTGCTATCAATAATAAACTACTTACTGACAATGCAAATTTGAAATACGTATGTTCCCTTTTTACTACAACTGAAATAAATACAAGTAAAAGCCTTTCTAAAAATTAACGGAATGTGAAAGTCGGTAAAATCAGTTGTCTTCATTTATATGATGTATAGAGTTTTGTTTAAAAATTTCAGATCAACGGTTTCTATGGGTAGAAACCCCAAAAAATTCATAGTTTAAGACCTATATTTTTTGTGATGCCTTTTTTTATTGTCCTAAAACATTTTTACATAATACCTTATCACAGTAAAAGTAAGATAGTACGAAAAGAACATAAACAACGAAATGTAAAAATAGGAACCGCGAAATTGTTCGATGGCTTTAAATAGAAAACGAAAACCCTAATGGATTGGTTTCAGCATGCCACCAACTGATGCACACGTCCTCCTTTCCTTCCGTCGAAAGGGTTACACCGCGATTTTACAAAAGACCCGCAATGTCTTTTATGCGCCCACTTGTGTAAAGCGTTCGGTGTTCCAAATTTGCCGAAAGGTTCAAAACCCGTGTTTTTAGGGGCAAACAAAGTGGAGCAGAATAACTCTCCTCCATCAAAATAATTGGTAAACAAGTTGCATACCGCCCGGGTCTGGGTTCCGTCAGCGGAATTGGCATTGTGTTATTCGACGAGGACACGAGGTTCGCTGTTTGATAGCGCCGTTTTCCTCCCAGCGCCATCAGGCTGACAAATGCTAATGCTCCCCAACGCCCCCGTCATAGTGTCATATGGAACACTGGGACAAAAAAAAATATTAAAAAAAGATATATACAGACTACGAAGGGAAACGAACTATCGACGACGGCGGCGGAGCCAACTAATTCCCAACGACCTCCGATGAGACATCTTGACACATAAAAATTGCTATTGACATTTTTGCAACAGAAAATAAATCTCATGACAGCCGTTCACAACCATATGAAAAGAATAAACAAAAACGCTGCAAAAAAAAAATTGTACATACATGAAACAAGGTGGAGCATAAAACAGACAGAAAAAACAAAAGCTGGCAACATCAACAAAACAAAAAAATATACATATACGAGCAAAACGAGGACATGAGCAAGAATAACGAGTCGCGAGATATCCTCCGATCCTCCGTCAGACCCGCCCGCTAAAAATACATCCCCCCGGAACACACATGTGTCCCCTGCAAAACCGGGAGAAATAAAAAAAAATTCATTGAAATGAAAAATCTGGAGGCATCCACAATTTTGTACTTTTTATCATTTTAATGTGTCACTTACAGCGCATAAAGCCGCAAAATTAATCTGGGCACAAAGTCATAAAGGAGCCTTCTAGTCAGATAGAACCACATCCTGGACATGGTGTGTGCCCCTCCCTCCCCCGCTCCCAATAATCCTTTTCGCCAAAAACCTCTTAAACGTGTGTCGACGGCACATAAGGACTTTGATAAGACTCATGTTCCCGTCACTCCCACAAATTGACATTTAATTTCGGGATAACTATCCCGGCCAGATCGCATCGATGCGCATTACGGTGAGTGCAGAGGACTCGAGGTCCTTTTTCGAAATCTGGAGCTGACTTCCTGAGGTGGTTTGATTAGTAAAAGCGCACCTATGGAAGATTTGCTCCCGTGATAGAAGAAGTTGGCGCTTTTCACCTTCGTTCTTCAAGAAAGTTAATTTTATAAGACTTAGACCCAAACCCTAAAAGGACATCCACCTCAGATAAATCGTATCCTTGATTCTAAAAGCTTTGAAGGCTTTCGGTTGGTGTCGAAAAATTAGCAAGGCCTTCAAACGTAGAAAGCTCTATAAAAGCTTAGTATTTGTGGAAAAACTTCTTCAACCGAATTGCCAGGAACTAAAACGTTTTTAACCTCCAGTAAAATACATATATCCTTCAATTTACACGGTATTTTATTTACATGATTTCAGCTTTACATACTATGTATCTAATATTGTTACAAAATTTTCCTTCGCTATAATTCACACTTGAAATTCTAATCAAGTAGGTATGGATATAAGGATCGGCTTTCGATCCGCTCGATCGTGGCGTCTGTGGTAAGAGCACCAGTCATCCAGCCACACTGAAGAGATCTGGCTGGCGGTCTAGATCGAAACGCCGATCATTTTTGGGCCCGTCTGCCCCAGCGTAATTCTAGGTATTTTTTAATTCCATGGATCAAATGATCGAATCGTCATGACGAACTTACAAAATTGTGAAAATGCTATGTGAACATTTTCTAGTTTGCTTTCGGTTTACGTAGTTTTAGATTTTTATACATCTAGGATTTTGATTTACACGGTTTTCTGAGGCACCGATCTTCAGTGCAAATCGGGGGATATATGTATGCATTTCTAAGATGATCTTTGAATTAGAATCTTTTTATCTTTCCAACTTTAAATTTATGTAATGTATGTATGTAATGTATGTTCTTTTCCCCAAATTTTTCCCTTTGAGCTTCTTTAAGTTTTACAAATGTCATTGATCAACATATTTTATTTAACAGGACAAGGAACTTATTATACAGAATTTTGTATGTAGATTTTAAAAAATTTTAAAATTGTTTTATATGAAATATGTAGTAATGCAGCTTAAATAAAACATTGGACCTTACATTTTACAAATTGTCTTATACATATGTAAGTATACTTCTTTCGTAGAATACTTGTGGCCATTGGTTAACTAATGATAACTTGGCACAATTGTAATAATGTTAATAACAATAATACTAATTATTTCTACATTCTTGCTACGTAACAATTGAAATTTTGAGCGCCTATACTGAAAAACTTTAATTTAATTTAATTTTTTAATTATCATAATTGACCAATCGCCACATATAAATTTTAGTGGATTTCCGATTCTGAGCTCATAATTCAAACAGTTCAAGTTCACATTTTATGTATAATGTGCTCTAAAATTCTATGACGTTTTAAATTAAATGGTTTAATTTTTCGACATTTCAAAATTGGAACTTTTTAAGTGATATTTTTATTTTACCCTCAATTTGAAAATTTGAATGAAATTAAAAATATTCCTACCTTCTTAACAGAAATAATAATTTAATATATCCCAATTCCCAGAATTTTGAATCTTATAGATAAATATATATTCCTTAAGATGTAGATATAAATAAAAATATTTTTTTTTACTGAAAAATAGTTCTAGAAATTGCAAAAGTTAAAAAAAAAAAATTATTCCCATATTAAATTCCCTAAAACCTAAACTGCACGTAAAGTACAAAAGAGCAAAATACAATCAAATTAAAAATCAATTTAAATGTTTTAAAATTTGAATAAACTATCATTTTTCTATAATATTCATAGTTTTATGACTATACTCGCCACGAATTAAAGAGATCAAAGGATGAAATTTTCACGATTTTTCCGTAAATTGATTTTTAAAATATGTAGGGCAGGTCAAAAGTTGACCGGACATACCCACGGACAGTATACATTTTGTACAATCAGATATTATTTTGTAATTAACCGGAGTGCTGCAATGGCAGTGTGTGCAAGGGGATAGCTCTGTTCCTATTAAATTGAAACTTTTGCCGTCATCACACCTCGAGCGCTTTGAATTTTGTTGTTTAATTAACGCAGTAACTTCACATAGGAAAACATTGCAATTTCCACGAGAATTTCATTTAACAAATTTTATTGGAATTCAAAAAACCGACAAAAACTAGGTGCGGGTACGTGTCTCGGTGACGGGCTGGTTGTTGAATTTAGAAAGTTATATAAATTCTCTATTTATGATATGATACGGCTGCAAATGAACTGCAGAAACCCTTCCGCTCTGAAACAAATAAATTTTGAGAAGTTTTCACCACACTTACTCAAAGCAGTAAAGGCCATTTGTTGTGGGTTGCTCCAGAGTTTTGGATGAATTTTCTCCTATGGCATATTTTACACAGATACCTCAGGTACATGTGAAAAGTTTATCTTAAGAATTAATAAGTAACAATAAGTAAATAAATAACAAGAGAACTAGGTCAGTTTGCAGAAGATGAGAAAAGTTTATTTTTAATCAACCTGAATAATTTTTTCATAATTTCTTGTTTTATAGTCGTCCGGAGTTTCTGAAAAATGGTTTTAATTCTTAAATTTTTAAATTTCTTAATTGGACAATCTTTTACTTTCTTTTAGCAACTATGTGCACAAAATTCGGTAATTTAGTGCTACAGTCTTAAATATCCTTTAATTCTATCGCCGCAAAGTGCAGGTTAAATGCTTCCGGCTACATTTTCTTAAGGACCCATTTAATTTTTAAAGTCACTCTTTTGCAGTCTAAAACCGGAATATAAACACATACTTATACAAAGTAAGGTTTTCTAACAATTTAATTTTCTTTTGTGAGATGTTCGTTAATTTGAATTTTATCAAATGGTATGGTATTATGTTTAAAAAATAATTTTTTTAAATTTTTCATTGGTTGAAGTTTTATGTATGTATAAATAAAATAATTTTATATGTATTGTGCTCTAAATTATTATAATATCAACTTTACCGAAATGATTACTATTCTTTTTAGTATTTTTTAAGGTATTTACTGACCTTTGTTTCGTAATCGATAAAAATGAGTAGATTTACTAGTAGAAAAGACATTTTATTACTATTATTTAATATAGGTATATTGTTATTGTTAAAAGTAAGTTTATTAAATTTGGCGTTCTTATTTGGTTATCTTTCCTTATATGATATATATAACAATTTTAAAATAAATGAGTAGTCTAATCATAACTTAACCCGTTCTTGTCCATTATTCTAGTGAAATAAGGCTAATTTTTCTTCAAGATCGCGACAGCTTGAAATTTTGAATAAAATGTGTCATAAAATTCTTCAAAATTTAAAGTCCCTCGTGGGCCCAAAATTATCATCCTATTTAAGCTTAAACACTTTTCACTCGCTCTGCTGCCGTACTTTACCCAAATATTTAAATTTTGAGCGCGACGCGTCCGCTGAAATGGATCAGCTGCACACATATTTGCTTTTGGGTCAGAGATGGTAAACGGCGGCCCGAATGCCTACAATTTGCATATCCTCGCTCATATTGAAAAGTTAAGAAAGTTTCATCGCAGCAGGGCGCCCCAGAACACGTTCGCGGGGAATGCGGGGGCGACATGTTAAAGGTGGCGAACTTTCCGCTTAGACAGAAGATACTTTTACATTTTGTATTATACAATTTCCACATATATCCTCATAATTTTCATCGTTGTCGGCGACGGCGGCCTCGAATTGTTGTCCTCGATTTTCGCTATAGCGCGAAATCCTTACTTTATCTTAATTGCACAATTATGTCGACATCCGGGAAAATTTTGTAAATGCGGGAAAGTTTCTATATCTTTTGGTGTTTTGTTGCTTCTTGTGATTTGTTTGAGGAAGAAACAATGGTTTTCCATTAATAAACATATTAAAACTCTCAAACACTCGTTAAACGTTATAATTGTAGAAATGTGTTAAAGTATTTTTTTAGAAATTAATATATACATAACATATTAAAATACAAATTTTACTGATTGCCTCAAACTTCTAATAATCTCGATCTATTTTTATAGAAACCAAAAAATCTTTCCTATTTTAAAAATGTTAAAACAGCATTGTAACTGAATTGAAACTTAGTTTATCTTATTGTCGTAAGAATTTTTTGAATAAATAAGTAAAATCTTACCTTACCAGCTATGGTACTCGTAGGTTTTTACTAAAACATTCCGGTACTAATTGTACGTCTTTATTCTAAGAAGTTCTGCACTCTACTGAAATAATTTCACTTACTCTTTATCTACTCACAGCAGGAAGCTAACTCACTGATAACTAAAGTTCAATGCATGACATACTCTGACCTGTGATACTCCATCTGTGGTATTTAATTATTATAACATATCATATTCAGTTCACATTTATACTTTCATATATGTATATCACACCAGTAATGTTTTAAAAAATTAATAAAGTGATACTGTGTGATGTTTTCAAAAATTTCAACTACTATTTTAAAAAATTTTTGACAAAAAAACGGACAGAATCTATTGGCACCAAAAAATATATTTTATAGGTATTATTAAATATTCTTGATTATTTAAATCATGAAAAATTTTAAACGAAATTTAAATAAATTCAAATTCTATCGAAAAAAAATTCGAAGGTGTTAATTCTTTAAATTCATTAAAATGTTTGGTAATATAAAAATGATATGAGGATTTTCAGGCAAAGCTAAACTATACAACCACAAAAAAAAAATATATATAAAAAAAAATGATTAAAATGAATGCTTTAAAGCCTTTTAATGTAGGTACTTACTTTGGAACGACGCACGGTGGTAGAAGCAAAAAGGATAGAATAATTTTTTTCAGTACGACATTGCTACCCGGGTCGGATGAAAACCACCATATGCCCAAAATGAATAAATTTACTTTTTTTTCCACAATTTTACCTACATTACATATACAGCAGTACAAAAAGAAAATAAAAATAAAAACAAGAAATAAACCTAAAGGAGCCCAACATTTTTTCCACCAGACCCTGACCCCGAGCACACCGTAAAAACTTATATATTTTTTTTAAATTTTCTCGTGGAATGTGCTGTTCTTGTTCGAAAGTAAACTAAATAAAATCAGGTGAGCTTCGGACAGTTGCTCAGGTGAGGAAGATAACACAGGTGAGATTCGTCTGAGTTAAGATCGTGGGGGCGTATTTCGGTCGTTCGTTTATCGCAACTAATCTTAAGAGATGCTCCCGGGGTTGGGACCCGGTGGAGCGTGAAGGGCTGTCTGCCTAATTTCTAAGTGCTCCTTAAGTACCTCGTCGGGGTTCTTACCCTTAACAACAAAAGTTGCCGGGTGGCACCCCTCCCACCACCGGATCAATTACGCTAAGCTGCTTAGCTAATTCTGCTTGAGTTCGGTCTTGACCGTTCCGGTGCTGGAGCTGGTCGCTTCCGAGGAGGAGGATTCCGGGGTCGATTTGTCCCGCTCCTCGGTGGCCAGGGGAGCCGGACCCGCCCTCAGCTGCGGTATTCTTGACAAGGTGTCGTGCGGTCCATGCACCCGGGGGATGTGGAACTTGTTGGACGGCACCTTCGGTGGACTTGGCCTAATTATGATCTTCGGCTCCATCCGGGGGTGCTCCGACTCGTTTTGGGGCCTGCTCTGGAGCCCGACGGAGGGCGGCTTAATGCCCGATGGCCTAATTAGCCTCAGCTCGTTCTCATTATCCTGAGGAGGTGCTTGCTCTGGATGGCCGAGCCGGGGCTTCCTGTTGCGGTTCACCGTGCAATAAATGCTCTCCTGGCTCTTCGGGACGAGGGGGCCCACGATCAGCGTGTTTTTGGCTATTTGGGGCTCCTCTTCCTCATCATCGGAGCAATTTTCAGCCAACATGAGAGGCGATGTGGTTATGTTGTCACTCTGCCTCCTGATGGACGACCGCCTCCCAGAAGTCGAAATTGTCCTCGGCGGTGGGGCTGGAGGCACCTTCCCGGTTTGCATTGTGGGAAAATTGAACGAGGAAAGAGATTTCCTGTTCCCAATCGACCCCGGAACAGTCCCATCCTCTGTGGGCAGAACTTTTGGGAAATTTCGTCTTTTGATGGTTTGGAGCTGCTCCTCGGGAGTGAGTGGGTCCTTAGGTGTTCCTTCCTCTCGACTTGTTACGTTTATATCAGCGTCGATGAAACTGGTCACCTTCTCGTCATTCGTGTGAACTGAATAGTACATTTCGACCGGGTCAGACCTCGAGTGCTTGTGGTCGATTTTCAGCTCGTTTCTCGAATCCGGGATTGAACTGCTCGAACCACGTCTGTAGCACAACCCAGAGTCCACTGTATCCGGACTGAGGAGCTCTGCATCGACGTCAACCTCCTGGCAGATTATAATGTTCCTTGAACCGTCCATGGCTTTAAGCTTGGTAACCTTAAAATAATTAAAATTAATTAGGAAGGAGAGTAATTCGTAAAACTATTTACTATCGTAAAATTAAAACTAGCTGCAAGTACAAAATAAAATGTCTTATGGCAATTTTAATAGTCAGAATAACCAAACATTTAAAGACAATGGTTTTTTTTTAAACAAAAATACATTAAAATGTAGAAAACGTTGTTGTTCATATCATAACGTTGAGTGTAGCATATTATTATACAGCCAGAAAAATGTTTCGTAATATCAACACAAAATTATACAAATTCTATAAAAAATTAGGCACAATTTGGAGCTAAAGAAGTACTACATAAAAGTTTATGAAATGTTTTCCATAAAATTGTTGCGACGAGGTATTCTACTTGCCGAAGTGTATATATAACATTCTATTAATTTTTTTAGGTTCCTTCCACAAATGGTTGAAATATCTTTTATTTTACTTTTTAATACTATTCTTCTCAAAACCTATCTGTGTTTAAAAATTTTCGTTTTCAGTGTCATGTTTATCACCTTAAAGTTGCTCAAATTGAAGTAAGTTTTCATAACACATATTCATGTATTATGCACTCTTGTCTAATTTCTGCTAGGAAATAAGTAAAAAAAACATCTTTATAAACTTTTATTATTTCATGGACTTTATATACGCTTGTATTGTAAAAAAAGGTACTAGAATTCAATTCAACTAAACCCGGACTAGTTCTAAGCCTAAGGAGCCAAGGTGAACAATATACATATTTCAATATTACGTCAAAAATGAAAGAAGAAACCTTTTACATGAAGTATATTTTAATCTAAATCCTCTGTAGTTTACTCTAAATTTTATTGAAAAGCGAACAAATAAAGCTCAACCAATATCTCATCATTTTCAAGCAATAAGTTTTATTGATAAATAAAAGAACTTCATTTTAGTGTAGTCTATGAAAATATTTTATTTAGTCAGAAGTTGTAATTACGAGAAAATGCAAGACTATTAAATTTTAATATTCACAGTTTTCATTGCATAAATAAAAGTCGTTATACTCTTTGAAAAGAAATTTACAGGAAACAAATTTTGTGTCATTCAGTTTGTCCATTGTCAATAAAGCTTTAATACTTTTTGTTTGAAACTACTAAAACAAATAACCCTTTAGCAGCTAACTGGGTCTCCTGAAGCTATAAAAATAGAACGTTATAGTTTTTAAAATTTTTCCGTTTGACCTCACATTACTCGTAGGTAAAAAGTGAATGGCGTTTTATTTTCGTGGATATTTTCTATAAATTTTACGTTTTAAGGAATAAACGTGGTAACTAGAATCCAGCAAATATTATTAAAATAACTAATAACAATTGCGAAGAATAAATTATTTGTTATTCGCAAACGATGAATAATTTAAAGTTAATTTGTATAATTTATTCTTATAAACGTATTCGTTATCTTAAGGCAATTTAAGGAAAATTAATATATAGCAGATTTTGGTGCGAATTTCAAATCTATCGAAGTTAAGAAAAGTATTTAATAGTAGTAAAATCAATAGTGGATGTACATGAGATTTAACAGATCGTAGTAGTGTTAATCCGATAGTCAGGTACTAGATAAAAGTACCTAACCCAATAATTTTAATTGAATTTCAATGAAACCTTTTTCGAACATATTATCTGAAAGTCATCATCATATAAACTTTATTCGTGTCATTTAAATAACGAATAATCATTATACCATATACATATTTATTTGGTTTGGTTTAACTGACTTATTTTGTTATTTTATGATCATACCTCAATAGGTTCCTGGCGAAGAATGCTATTACTCCTAGCCTGCGGGGTGGCATCAATTGCAACGCTGACTTTCCGTGGTTTTCTTAGAAAGCTCCGTCTTAAAGAAAACGATGGCGAACTCTTTTTCGAGCTCTTCGGACTGCATTTTCCCAGATCTTGGGAAATCCAATCACTGACCTTCGTATGGGGGTCCACCGTGCTGGTGCTCAGCTGTCGAGTTATTTTGAACCCATTTATTGGAGAGTTGCCCGTTTTGACCGCCTCGTAAGTGTTTGACTTTCGGACAATGTCCAAGACGTAGCTGTCGTCGCCGTCGTTATTTTTGGAACGTTTGAGTTCGTCATCGGTGGTGCCATCATAGGAAAGAATGGTCAATTTTCTTCCGAACACAGAGTTTTTCTTCTTTCTCTTCATGACGTACGTGATCCCAACAATAAAATTGAACACCACAAAAAGGATTATCACACCAATTAGGATATGCATGGCGTTTTCTGTCGGCACAATTTCCTTCTCATTGTCCTCGTCTGGACCAAGGGCCAGTCCTGGTCCTTCGGTGGCCCCAAAAGTCGGCTGGGCATTGTACATGCTGTCAGCAGTCTCCCCCGGAGCCCCTGCGGGCTCTTTCAGGAGGTATTTTATCGTTTGATACGGATCCCGTACCTGGCCACTTTCAACCCTTTTTGGCGGGTACTTGTTCAGGTACCCGGTGATTATCTCATTCGGTTCCGTCGACGTCCCGCGTCGCGGCACCTGAGTGGGACTCGGCGGAAAAAAGTGGATAAATGGGGGCTGGACAGCCGCAATCTGGTTCACGTCGTCGGGAAGTTCCTTGTTCCAGAAACTCATATAAGCGCTGCGATATCTGTAGCCTATAGATGGCGGGATTCCTGCGGGTAAATGAAAAAAGGGGATTTTCCTGAACCAGTGTGAAAAGTCAATAGGCTTTTGAGGGTTCGGAGGAGCATGGCTTGTTTGCATTCTTTCAAGCTTCTAGGGATTTTGATTTGTTTTGGTGTTGTTTTCTTAAACGACAAATTCTTTCCGGGGTTGAGGGAACTGGGGCGTGTAGTTTTTATGCTAACTAAACCTTCATAGGGATGATGAACAATTCCATTTGGTATTTTACCCGATTGTATACCCAATAAACGAAGGTTCTATTGCTTTTGTTTGCTTTTATCCAGATAAAGCTAAATAATAATAAAATCGGTAACATAATGATTTTGCATAAAACAACAGTTCAATGATTCTTTTAAAAGCAATATCCGAGGAAATCGAAAAATTAAAAATTATACTCTAGTTGTTTTGGTTTCAAAAGTTTATTAAAAATCACGAGTCTGAATTTTAGTGAGTTTATCTCAAACGAAGCATTAATTCCAAAATATCTAGTAGAAGTATAAGATCATTTCATAATGCATTAATTTCCAAGTATGTATGTAATTGAAACCACTTTTAAAAGTTGTAATTATTGTTGTTGAATATTACTGAAAATCGGGGCGGGAAATATAAGCGATTTTTGACTCTAAACAAATGCGTACTAATATGAAATAGCAGCTAACATTTCCTTCTCCATCCATTTAGACTATATATGTATGTATATAGAGAAATTATATTTAGTAACTAATAAAACAGTCTAATATTTTAAATTTTCTAATTAGAGTGCAAAGTATTATAGGTTAAGTTGCTATTATGGTAATCTACTAAATAGAAAGATAAAATGTCTTAAAGTTCTCATTCTTTTTATCAAGAGGTATAAAATTATTTTAGGGTAGCCTATGGGCTTATTGCATCTTAAATCCAAATCCAACTAACAATAAGTTCAAAGATCGCTGCAAATTTGAGTAATCACCAAGAAAAAATAATTAAATTTCACTTCAAAATTCCAATCACACTGTAATATTGCATATTGACTGAAAATATTAATTCCTTTCGGTCGGAAAATCAATTGTAATTAAATATTCAACTTACCAATATTAATAAAGCATTGATTCCGGGCACTAAACTCTGGCCAATCGATATCATACCTGTCCCACTCGAGGGCATGCAGATTAATAAAGTGGTCTCTCCATGGTGCTTTAGGGTTCCTGGAATAAAGGAAGATGGTATAATTGTAAACAAAGTAAATATTTAGTGAGTAAACCATCGGTTCATACCCAGTTTTAGCGAAATTCGTCCAATATAGCATCACAGCCTCCGACAGAAGTTTCTCCTGCAAACTGTATCTATTATGAAATGGTCCAGCTGGAGCCAGAGGTGCTCCAAAAATGAATGCAAGCTCTTCCCCTGTAATGCTATGCGGAAGCTATGGAAAAAAAGGAGCAAAGTCTGTGATCACATCCGTGATAATTATGAATTATTACGAAAAATATCCGCCGCTTTATGTGATAATAAAAGATAGACTATGAGTTTACTGTGAATGGGCCTCCACAACGAAGGAAAAGTGGCTCATTGTGGTAATTTAAATAGACGAGAGTCATTAAAAATTTCGAATAATATTTAAAACTGTCTGAATAAATCTCCGGTTATCGGGAATAAATTGAAATATGTTTAAACGATATTTATCCAGAAAAACTGTCAGTTTCAGATTTTTTTTTTTTTTTTTTACCTATCCTATAAATGGTGGCACTTTGTTTTTAATTTAGTTAATTCAGGGTTTGATAATAAATTTTTGAATTAAATATGTAATTTTATACAGTTATTTAACAATTTAATTAAAACCTTTATCTAATTTACGAACAGTTTCGATGACATAAATGAAGAAAACGTAAAATTCTGATTATTTAAAAAAAAATACTTGCTAAACATAAAATTCTTGTTAAAAAAAAAGATTTGGTATCACTCATACCAAAGTTTTCACGGTGAATAAATTCAAATGTCCTCCAAAATGTACCATAATTCAATAGGTGGAAAAAGTCGTTTAATAATCACCCATGCCTATAAAAGACGCAAAATAACTCAATTTCCACTCAATAAAAATCCGGAATGAAAAAAAAAACAAGGGCAATCCAGAGCAGCAGAAATTCTCGCAGAAGTGGAAGAATCCTTTTCGAATGCATAGGCCTTGAATAAAACTAAGGAAAACATTTTCTTGGGAATACTTCGCCACATCTCGAGTATGTTATAAGCGCAATATTTCCTTCAATATGAGCACATTGAGCACAGTGCCACGCTTTATTACTCATCCATTCATACATTCAAACATACATCCGCGATGTATGACGACAGTCGTCAGATGAAATGAAACATCCTTGCCACCATCGTTCCATTTATCATCCCTCGGGAACCGTGGCCCGCGGTGCGCGGGAATAGCTTGCATGCAAGATACCTTCCTAGCTCTATATATTAGCAGCATATGGAAATTCCAGAGGGAACCTACAGCGTAACCGGTAGGGTTGTCATGTTGAAAATAAGGTTAAAATTCTCACACTGGTAAAATAATTTAATAAATGGAATACCCTCTCCCTGGAATTTTCTCTTGTCTATGCAATTCCCGAAAAAACAACAGGAATGAAGGCATCTGGGCGACTAACCTAACTCATAAAATTTCCTAGAGAAAATTTGATCAATTTTCCACCACATCAATTTCTTAGTTGCAACATCAATTTTAATTGGATGTGAATCCCGCCGCCGGTACGAAAAACCGGGAGGAAATCTTTAAGGAAAAAAGAAAAGTTATTTTTTGTTGACAAACATCCATGAGGTTGTGGATGGGAAGTGGCTGCAGGAAGCGCAAGAAGAAAAATTATTTTGGCGCCGCCTTAAACCAGAAACGGCGGTGGCTGCTCCATTCCCAATTCCCTTAATTTCTAGTTGGCTCCAGGCCAAGTCTGTCCGGCAAGGGGAGGTTTTATAATTGGCGAATCTTCACACAATTAACAGGGGCTCACCTCTCTAATTTTCTTTAAAATACTTTACGGCAACTTCATTTCACCAGATGCCAAATTAAAACATTTTGCAGTTTTCAATTAAATTAACGAAAACCGGCTTATTTAGTATAAAAAATCACTTTAAGTTTAAAATAATTAAAGTATATCAACCATACCTACTCTTAATTTCTTAGATTAACATTTTGCAGCGAATTCATAATTTTTCCACAAATTATCTTCTTCAGGTACAAATTTTTTAAAGGTCAAAAAAGTGGGGTCATGTTTTATTTGATCACTTGTTTACTTATGTTTTACCGACAGCTACTCAATACACACGAAATATTTGGAAAAACAATTAGTATAAATAAAAAAGGAAAGTGAATTCACATATTTGACAGAAAAGTACTATTAATAAAAAAAATAAAAAGTCTTGTGTTAAAAGTTACGAGTATGTTTTTAAAATTTAACAATCATTAAAACTGATCAAATTTGATACATTGAATATGTTATTTAAATTCCCGATAATTTTAAAATAAACTTAAAAGAAATCTCGCGGTTATCAGAGACAAGTTTAAAATATTTGGAAAGTAGTTAATTTCTAGTAGAATAAAATTTAATCCATATGGCAGACATGGAAATTTTTTTTGATTTTATTGTTGAGTAGTGAGTAGCTCTTTACCAGATTTTAATTTTCTTCCAAGTCAGTCCAGGCGTCTAGAGATTAAATAACTTTATAAAACTAAAATCATTTGATTTATCTAGAGCGGCTTTAGCTTTAGTAAATCATTTATTACCCACCAAAAGTTTCGAGTTTACATTTCTTAGAAAATCACTAAACTAATGTAGAAATACGGGAAATAATTACAAACGGATTCTAATGATTCGGTTTTAATTATGTTTAGAACTGCATAGTGCATATCTAGGAAACAAACTCTAGATGAGTTGAATTTAATACCGATTTATTTTACCAGCAATTTAAAATACAATCTATTTGTAAAATGTAAAGCCTTAAGGGAATGAAACCTTTTAAAACTTATGAAAGCAAGGCACATCTAAAATTAATACCTTAAAAGAAATTTATGCTGATAGTAAATCATTTTTTGTAGTCCTGTTCCTGGCAAATTTTTGAAAGCTTTCGTGCATCCAAGTGCAGATTCTATGGATAGTGGGGTATATTAATTTTTTTTTTAAGTTCCATTGAATTCAATGCCCTTAGCTATTCCTTTAATTTTCACGACATTTTTTATTTCCCAGGTCGTTTAATATTCGCCAGAATAAATGCACCCTACAAAATTGGGGTATCTTTTTTTTTTTGGAAAAAAAAAGCTTTTCCACGACCGCATGATTCATTGTGCAAAATTTAATAACCACTTTAATCGTTCTAGCATAAAAGGGCTGGAAAATAGAAAAATGAGCTGAATAAAAAAATAATAAAAAAAAACATGGTGGATGAGGTGTGGGTTGAAAAATGCTTTTCGCTCCGATGATGGATAACTGGGCGCCACCTGACAAAATTATTAAACGAAAAATGAAAATGCGCGCAGAGGCGTCAACTTACATGAGCGTAGGCCCCGGCGCCGCTGTTGTGGCCGAACACGTACATATAGCTCCGGGGATTCACCCTGGCGTGGAACACACCTGTTTGGAGCAGTGGTCCGACAACCCGGCCATCGGACAAAATGTCCAAAACCACGTCGCGGTGCTCATGGGTAGTTGCCCGGTTCGGATTATTGTAAACGTCCTCATATCTGGATTGAGATGAGAAGAAAAATAAAAAATCAATTATAAATTTTTGGCACCATCGCAAAAAAGGAGGTCGAGGTGGGTATAAGGTCCATACCGCCTTAATTTGCATACCTTTTAAGGGTTGCAGCCCGGGCCAAGTCTGGGCGAACCTCAAACCGATTCTGCATGTAAAATCGCAGTATATCATCGCGTTCATTCTCACTGAGGCCATCCTCGAGCGCCTGGGCGTTTAATATGTGGTAGGATTCCACTTCGGTTACACCAAACAATAAATCATATCTGAGGAAAATAGTGGGTTTTACTACGGGTAAGAAAGTCAGAATAAAAAAAAAAATATTAGTTTCCACCGCCGCCGCTAAGCCGCCGGATGCGGTGTTTGGGGCGCCGTTTGCGGTAGCGGAAGATATGCGAACCTGCTAAAGAGCTCCGAGAACGTGCCCATTTGTTTGTACGGCTGGTTTGGTATCACCCATCCATCTACAATTGGTCCTAATGATGTGGAAAATTGCGGCGATGATGTCGGAATCTTGAGCAAATCTTTGTATCTGCAAGAAGTAAAGGGGTGACACGTGAATCCATGCCCTGGCCCCACACGTTGAGGCTTTTCGGCTCTATTACGCACGACAACCAGATAAATTGCACTGGGGAATATGTTTTTCTAGGGCCCGGTCCTGTGACAGATTGCTTTCACAGCAAAATGCTGCCACCGATGTTTGCTTAAGATTTCGGAGAAAGACTATTTGTATCTTGAATTTCAGGAATTAGTCATTTCGCCAGACAACTTCTGGAATGTGTTGACACATAAAACTCCCCTGTTCGGGAAAAATCATTCTATGCAATTTTGACGAATTTAAGCAAAAATCGCCGGATAAATCCCGATAAATTGAGCTGAATTCGGCTGAAATTTACTCGATATAAATTCAATTTACCTCCGCTTCCTCAGACAGGTGAGCATCTCCTCATTAGCATCAACCAGGGGACAGTTCACGCCGTGGGCTATTTGCATCGATATCTGGGTAGTGTGATTGGCCGACGCCCAATCGGACATCGCCGACCCGGACATGAGGATGGCGCGATGGAAAAGACCTGAAAGAGCGTTAATTTATTCATAAATATTCAAATACTGGTTCCAAATGCCTCCAACCACGACCACCGTCTATTTTATAAAATTCATTGAAATATTTGCCTTTTAAAAATATTAAATTTAACCCTGTCGAAAAAGTCAGTGTTTCAGTGTTTTTTTTTTTACACGACGACATTTAAAACTACATTCGAAACATTATGACATTATTTTGAAGCTCATATCCCACAGAATATTAAATTCTTTAAAGTTATTTTTGATTTCATAGAAATTAAGGGACCAAGAGCTTTAAACATTTTGTCACTATTTGTTTTTTAAATCGAAAAATGGTTTAAAGTTCAAAAATTTGTATTGCTATAGTTCACCCGGTAATTTTTGTTATATTTGTGGATAAACAACGGAGGAATGTAAAAAACTTTGCTGAAAATGTTTACCATTCTCATTTTTGGACTAGTATTGATTATTGTTTTAAAATTTCACTTTATGATAAGGCTCTACAAACTCTTGCTGTTGTATTAGCATAATGTAGATCTACGTACTATGAGTAAAGAAAATATAGTAAAATAATAGATTTTGGTTATTTTAAATTGTTCTTCACTGCTTTAAGAAATTGAAAATCAACAAACCTTCGGCAATCGGCGATATCATCAAAAAGTTGGCGCAGGCAGCACCCGTGCCGTGTCCCATAATCGTGACAATGGAGCTGTCGCCGCCGAACTCCTCGATGTTGTCCTTCACCCACTGGAGCGCCGCAATCTGATCGAGGAGCCCGAAGTTGCTCATGGTGCGCTCCCCGAGACCGGGCCTCATGAAACCTGAAGCGAAGAGCCCTTTTCAGACACTCTGCCCTTTGTTCCGGCCTCAAAAGGGCAATTTATGGAATTGTTACCTAAAACTCCTAAGCGGTAGTTGACCGTGACCACAATCACCTGTCCGTAGGTAGCCAGAACGGATCCGTCGTAGGGATTGCCGCTGTTCCACTCGTAGGACTCCCCGTGAATGTAGACAATCACCGGATATTTGTGGACGACCTCCTCCCCATCTAGCGAAATCAATCGATCAATCTATCAGGTAATAAGATTACTCAATCTGGCACGAGACCAGGACACTTACCGCCCCTCGGGACGTAGACGTTCAGGAACAAACAGTCCTCACTCTCGTTCTTCAGGTAGGGAAGCAGCCGCGACAGCTGATCCAGTCTGCCTTTAGATAGACGCATATTAGTTTTATTGAGATCCGGAATATTTTGCGGACATACCGGCGGAAGGTGGGCAGCTACCTTCACTCCATTCCACGGGGGTGGAGCTCCTGGAAAACAGACAGAAAATATCTCTTGTCAGCTTCGGCAATTTTCAGAGGAAATTGGTTTTCATGTTATTCTAGCCAAAGCAAATCTTGAGTGGGTGCTCGGGCTATTTAAAATTTATATTATCAAAAGGACAGTGTAATGCCATGCTCCGCGCGTTTTAGACGTCCCACGACAAAAATTAAAATAATATTGAATTTATATTGATAGGAAATTTGAAATTACCATAAAACTGAGTCTTCAAAAAATCAGATACCGTATAAAATAATGAAGATTAATTTTAACATATATAACATTGTTAAATTCTTCTCAAAGCAAACAGACTTTCGCTGATTATTCGATTAGTGTATGGTACTCAATTTATATTTATATATGTAATAATACTAGCTAACCTGACCTGCGTTGAAATTGTATTTCTTTTAACTAAAATAAATTAAAATCTTATTTATTTCAAGTAAATAATATGAAAGTTTATTTCTTTTATTTACAAACAATACCATCGCAATGCAAAACATTATAAAATACATGTGTCATGGAATGTTATTTAAACAATTTAAATATCATATAAAAAATACAATATTTTCAGCACTACCGATTAAAAAATGAAACTATATTCTAAACCTTCCTGACATAAATACAAACATAGCCTATAAATTTGAGCTCAATTGGTTCAATAATTCCCATATTTATAAGCCTCATTAAAAGTAGCATTCATTTATATATGTATGTATATACAAAATAATAAATAATATATGTAGGTATATGTTTATAGATAAAAATGACAATTAATATATACTATCTAAAATGTAACACTCAGCCCTTTTGAATTTAAAATACTTCCTTTATTTATTTCTTACCTTTCTTCACAACAATGTAACAAATAGTGGTGAGCACAAACGTAATTTTTCAAATATTTGAATACAAAGTTTGATTCAAAACTCAAGTCAGGATTTCAATTTTACCATTTGATTTATTTGGGCAATTTACGTATATTGAATGTGTAATAAAATTAACAAATTCGTATTACTGATATCAATAAAATTGTTTTCTGTTCTTTTTAAATGGATTGATAAAATTTTTATTGTATTTTTCGATGGGAACATTTTGACTGCCTGGGGACTTCACAGATTTTAATCCAACATTGGTATAAGGCAGAACAGCTTTTATCCCAATCTGGCCCTCATTTTCAGTTGACTAGCACCGACCGCCGTAAATTAGGAGCAGTAAATAAATTACAGGAAAAAAGCGGCCTGCGAAAACTTTTATGTTCCATTAGACCTACAAGAATTCGCCATGTCTCATCTGCTCGATTCTCGTAAACTCTGGGCATAGGCATCCTAAAATCAAGGACCTTTCGAGCATCCTTTTTTTTTAAGTAATAAAAAAGTAATGGATCATGTCTACCGCACTTCCCGACTTTCGAACAGACCTCATCCCGCCCTCACAGTGTCCTTGGGCAGCGAATAAAATTTCGACCCTGGGAACTCATATGAGATTCAGAGGGCTCGTAAAATGGAGTCGGGAACTCCTTCCTGCTCCACGGCATGACTCCCAAAACTAAGAGCTCAAATATGAGCTTCGACGACTTACTGGTTTCAGTAAGTCAACGAATTCATGACAAGACCTGCTGAATCCTTCAAATCCCCTTTCCCCGAACCTCACATATCCGGGATATATTGCACGTCCTCAGTATGGGATCTCTGCAAAATCTGGCAGAAGTCTCCTTCAATTCTCACAATTCCATGAGTCTTAGCTACGATAAATCTTCGCCTTCGACGTATTTATTGATTTCGTTCGATGACATGCTGCCTTTCGGATGTTGTAAATTTTCTTTCTCAGTAAATGGAAATAGTTTTGGGTTCATTGGGGAGCTCCTTGATCGATTTCACTCGTATTGTCTTTGAGAAGTGCTCTACTGTTAGTATTGAAGGGAATTTCTCATTATTTCAAAACCTCGCCACTATTTGAATTGAAATACGATATATTGAAGACTTTATGGAAGAGCAGACAAATTGTTGGCCAGAATTTTTATTTTTGTAAATTGTGGATTACTCAGACACAACATAAAATTGTTGGTTTAAACTGGATAAAATTGGAATCACATTGCCAAATATATAGAATTTAAGATGTATTTAAGAAAAAATCAGGTAAAATATGGTATGTATAGTAGCCCGCATAAAATTAGGAACGCTATGAATTTTGAAATATGAACTAAAAAAAATGTACAACAAAACTTCTCGGTATTTCCAATTTCAGGGTAGGCTACACTGTATATTTAGAGACAAGCACGCATTTTTGTATTAACGAAGTGCTTCAAACTAATAAGGTTATTTTTCTACCCATACTTATAACGTTTCTCGAAAATTGTATACACTATACAACCGAATTTTTACGAAAACATACAATCGTTTAAAACTATTATATAATTTTTTCCTCCTAATTCTAATAATACATAGATATATGTATGTATATTGTATATACGTTTAAAAAAATTTACTATTTACTTGCCCATAATTCATATTTCCACTTAGGTAATACATCACAGATATTTTTAGAAATTTGAGTTCAATTAACGAAGTAATCAAATTTTCTCTATGTGCTTTGATCTTTTGATAATCAATGAGTCACGCTAATTTTGCTTTATTATTATGCCTAGTATAATAAATCCGCCTGTTTGTTTATATGAAAACCAAAAGGGGTTAATGAATGATGAATCGTAAAGCCTGTCCCAGCTTTATTTTATTTTTGTTTGAAAATCAAAATTCTAGGAAGGTGGAAATTGAACATACCGCCGATTTTTCTTTATACATACTATGTCTAAAAATACAACGTTATAATGTTTTTTCTTAAGTTATAATAATTACAAAATTTATTTTGCTTCAAAACCTTTTCCTTTCACGGCAATCAATAAAATAAATTCATTTCCTTTTAAAGTCAACTTGACATTAAATTAGAAAATAAAATTTGCTGTCTTAGCATCTAAAGCATCCTTCCGGTGGTGCTTGAATGGACCATGTGTCTGCACCTCGAACGCCTTTTGCGACACATGCTTCTTGGCTTCCAAGAAGCACACACAAGTTCCATCGCACGGAGCAGTGATCTGTGAACTGTGCCCCACTTGGTGAAATGGTGCGCATCTATCATCTTCCGTTTTATTTTTTTTTATTATATATTTTTAAGAAAGCATTTCCGCTGTTGCCCCATGCACACAGCACACACACGGTTTTACGACATAAACATATTTTTAAAAATAAAATTGTTCGCAGAAGTGAGCAGTGATTTGATTGATGAGATTTTCCGCCCTACATACCGCCAACTCATCCCATATTTAATTTTGTTTTGAATTTCAAATCGAGCAGTTAACCCTTGTTACACCAAAAGTCAAAAGGTCGAAAAACCCGAGAACCCACTTAGCACCTTTCCTAATATTTATATTTATATTTATGCAAGCCGTAAAGTTTCAACTTTCAAGTATCAGTAGGTACCTGAACTTTTTAAATTTATAAATTCAATTGCCAGTACAAGTATCAAGATTTTGTATTTTGACCTATTTAAGAATTTTATATCGCGGTATTTTATAAGTCCATTTCAAGTCCAGCTATAATTTAACTATTATTTAATCTACCCAGTTACTTACAGCAACGCTTCTCTTAATTGCATTATAACTCTTATTAAAATCGAAACCGGGGATGGATTCTATTATCTCCGCGATATTTATAAAAATGTGCACGTTTAATATAGTAATAAGTAGTTTAAATACATTTCCATATTAAAAAAAATTTGTCAAATCGAAAAACCTCGGACATAACAGACGCATTTTGCGTCTGCATTTTAAAATATTGAAAGAGAAGAATTTTAAAACTTGATGCATTGCTCTAATTACTTAGCATACATATGTATAAAAATGGGAGCTAATAAAAGTTAACCAATAAAAATCACTAGTGGTTTTGTGATAAAAAAAAAGTAAGTTTAACTAAGTATTTCATAATAAATTTAACGTACTACCGAGGGATATTTACTTACTTTTACTTAAAATAATCATAAAATTGTATCTAGATGATAGAGAAATTAAAGACTTTTCTGAATGTATGTAAATTCATATCATTAAACCCAAATAACCCAATGAACGCAAAGCAGGCTGCAAGCCTATTCCTACTTTCCCAATTTTAAAGTAAATACAATTTTTTTATTTAAAATATTCGAAACGTTGCAAAAACTGATTGTACCTACTTCTTTTTTTTATAAAAGTATTTATAACTTCATTTGTTCAATTTCAATTATCTTGAAGTGTTGTAGATCATAGTTATGTATGTAAGTTTTAAGACGCTAGTATCCAGGGTTACGTCCAGGGACGGTCTGTCATGAAATTTCACTTTTATCTATAGACAAGTCCCACAAATAATAGCTTTTTTACTATTCCTTTTTCCTAGACTTTTAGTACAGTATAAGTATATTGAACATTTTAAAACTGTAAAATTAAGGACTTGTACGAATTCTGACTATATTTTAAAATTTTCATAGAAGGTGTAGGTACTAAAAGTTTTAGAAAATATTGGGAAAGCGTGATAGGAAAGTCAATATGCTGGATTGAAAAGAATTAAAATTAGAAAATTTTACTATTCTTTTGTCTCAAGGATCATAATATTTAAAAATTAAAATATTAAAATTCCTATTAAGATAAATGGTATTAATTTTTGGTACTAGAGTAGGACTTACATACTTATTGTATTTGAACTGCTACTTGAAATTATTTAAAGCCAGGTTTTTAAGTGCTTTTAAGAACTATTTGTGTGTAGTATATAAATAAAAGGAATTACCTGGTGGCATAAATCTCTTGCTGCCCACCGGGGCCTCAGCATATGGTAATCCCAAAAATTGTTCTACATCTCTGAGGCCGGAATTTAGATGCATCTTTCTTACGATTCCCTTGAGTCGACCCTGCTTAACAATTATCTCTTTTGTGTAGACAAGCTTCTCGAGGACTGGTCGTCTCCCGTAAGGGTATGAATGGGTCTGGGCCCTTTTCCCGGCGGGAAAATCATTCAGTGGACCTTCCTCACTTAATTCATCACTGGGGATGTCATCAACTGCATAATTTTCCTGATACAGAACATCATCCCCGGTGAAGTGGTTATGGTCGTCGTCCTGGTATGCCGCGTCCTCAGCGCCGGAGCCCTTAAATCCGGGCCCATTTACGCGCGTGTTAACATCTGTCTTCTGCCCATTTCCGTGCATTTTGTTAATGCGGATGTCGGAGGAGACCGGTCTAGGGCCATCGTTGATTTTTTCCCTCTGTGATGCCGTTCTGGCGCCAGTACTGCCACCTAAATTGCCCTGCTCGGAGCGAATTAAATCCTCCGCAAGTACGTCGTCCTCGTAAAGTATGGCAGATCCGTAGGGACTCCCGGCCCTGCTGTCGACACACAACAGGATTAACAGGAACAGATACGCTCTCATGGCTGCAGACTGTCGAGTGTATCTGATCCGCACTCAATCGGCTTGAGTAGTCTTTGAGGCTTTTTTTCCCCTACGTGAGGCTATTGAAATTCCAGAAACGTCCAGATAAATGCTTCCGAAAAAGATATATTTCCAGGATGTTTGTTTACATCCTCCCAGATGTTCCCAACCGCTTATACCTCAAACAAAAATTAAAGCACTAAACTGCGTCTTTAAGAAATAAATTTGCTATACTTCTTCTCACACAAAATTATTTTACTTTATTCACACTCATAAACCAGCAGATACCGAGCACTCAAAAAAAAATTTTTTTTGAAGAAAATTATTTATTAGCGTATTTTATGCTGGGACAAAACTAAATTTAGCCGGCGAAAGCAAACGTATGCAGAATTCGAACGTTGGGTTAGTGAACTCCGTCCAAGGGAATCCATTCTTTGAAATGATGCCACCTCAGATAAAATTGCACTTAGCTTTACTTCTTAGCTCTATGAATTTTGTTCTTGTTTAAAAAAAATAAATGGTACAAACTCAAAAAAAAAAAAATACACTCAGGTGATTTATGCAAAACAAAACAACCCAGGTGACGTGTTGGTCACCACAAATAAACTCGGAAACGAGAGTAAAATTTATTCACGACAGCATGCATCCGCATAAAAATAACGAAGCGCGTGTTATCCGCACAAATTGTTTCGTAAAACTGAAAACGAAAATAGCCAACAAATCTTTGAGCATCCCATCCGTTTGGGATTTTTCGCAGCATCCCCAATGTTTACCTTCTAGATCCATCGTGTGCTCATCTTTAGATCGACACTAGATTTTTGGGGATCAACGACGAAGCGACGGTTCTGTGCAGCGTAAGATGCAACTTTTAAGTATATTTAGCTACAGAACGAAAACATCACGTTTTAAGTACGAGAAAATCTCATTTTGTGGTTTCGGGCCTCTTGCTTAATTTATTGACTGAAACAGATTGATTTGATCATGTCGTTGATCTTGATGGACTATGGCATCGCCGAGTTGCTTCATTTTTAAGCAGGAAAACGTGGCGTTTTGCAATTAGTTAAATTGGGGATTTCTGACCATTTTAATTACTTGCCACTCGCTTGTCGATGTCTGTCAGTAAATATGGTATTTTTAACAGATTTAAAAAAAAGGATAAACGTTTTAAATATTCATCATAAAAATAATTAACTTTAGCAGAAGCAAAATAAAGCCAAGGTTTAGCGCAACCAGATGCAAAAAAACAAAGATCAATCGAATTATTTAAACGAGAATTGTTTTCGCAATTACAATATAAACTGAAAACTTTTTCAGGAAAATTGTTCATCAACTAAAAAATTAAATTTTATTTTTAATTTAAATTTTAGAGATGACTAAAAACATCACTCAATATATTCAATTGGATATTTAATTACATTCGAACGCTTCAATTAAACTTTAATGAAGTAAACAAAAACATCAATCAATTCAAGTATCAATAAAACAAGGCAATAGTCTGTGAAAATGTGATTAAGCAAACAAAAACGTGTAGATATAAAAGAGAAATATTTTGTGGCTTATTTTATAATCTTTATAAGTTAGTTGAGGGTGTATTGATTATATTTAATTTACAATTATTTTTAGGGTTACGTAGCAAAACAAGGAACTTTTATAGTTTCGCCATGTCGCCTTCCGTGTGTCCGTATATCGCAGTCAGAAATTATCAAGACTATAACGCTGAAATTTTATATGAAATAATTATTTTACGTATCATAGCGAGGAGTTATCGTTGAAAAGGGAATTTAAAATCATTATGAGGTTCTTTAAACTAATTTTGAAATATTCAACTCCAAATCCAAAATCGTTTACATATTTCCGCAACTTTTAACGAAATTAGCAAAAAACTCACAGAATATTTATACTATATTTATTTAATGTTGTCTTTAAACTTATATTTGGGATACTGCTCGACTAAAAGAGAATTTGATTTATTTAGGTATGTATCATAATTAATTTTAAAAAAAACTTCAAATCTATCGATTTAATGATTTTGGAATGATCGAAAATGTCTACCAAAAGTAAAGTTTTCCTTTAAATAACACATGGCATTATGACGACACTTTGTACGCAAAAGTAAAATTTAGTCTAGAATCTAGTCATTGGCCTCTCATACTCAAAAAAACGAAAATGACTTTTTGAGAACATGCCAAGTATAAGGCGTTCTGGGTGTGCATATGTAGCCCTTAATTGCAAACTATAAAAGAAAGTAATGTTCATATGTACGTTTACGAATGTAGGTCAAACCGATTTTATTTTTCTACGTTGTTTACTTTTGTAAGGAATAAAGTATCTCACTAAAAGTAAAGTTGTGTCGGCTCTTTGAAAAGGCATTGCTCATTCTAGAAAATTTTATTAAAAGGAAAACAAATCATCTATATCAAAAGAGCAATATACAGCGCAAAAACTAAAATCAAAGGATGCTAATCGGCTCTGAGCACAGTCGGCGCGATAGGTGTTAGATGGCCGGTAAACAGTCATCGACTTCTGGATCAAAAGATACCCCCAGCGCTGTTCTGTTCGATATTCGCATCCGGAAGAGCTATTCGCTAGCCAAAAAAAAAAAAGAAAATAATCCGCGGAGGTGAGCTGAACGATTAGGTGCTCCGCCACCGGTGCAGGAATGCAAATGCACCGAAGTGGCTGCACTCAAATGCGCTCCCTGTGCCGAAGATAAAGTGCCCCTTTGAGCTGTTTCTAACGAAAATAGCGTGCCTGTGCTTAATCCGAATCCCAATCCCGATGCACTCGCGTTCGAAAATAGACGGAGCAGAGCGCCCGAACGTGTGGCACTTTTGAAACGTAAATAGAAACGTAAACGTATTGCGATGCCTTTTCACTTTTCGTTGATATTATTTTTTTATTTTAATCTTGCTGGCTATGTCGAAGCGATGCAATCAGCAGTCCATCCACCAGGCTAAAAATACGTTAAAAGAGCGGCAGAAGCGTACGCATGTGGCGTTTTATTGCGCGGAGCCCATCATTTGTTAATGCAAAAATGATATGATTCTGTATGGGGCGCGGTAGTTCTATTTTTGAAAATATCGAAGTGCGTACTCCTTCCGTCCGCTCGTCGTACCGTCCGCCTTCCAGAACCGACCCCATTTTTACACTTAAGCATATTTCAGATGTTTCGCAAATTTTCGCGGTGACTCTACTCAGCTGCTGGCTCTGATTAAAAGCAGCATCCAAATCGACTATTTTTTTTTTTACTGAGGGCAGATGTTCCTCTGATTTCGCGCATATCTCAAAATATTTTTTTACTTTCCATCCTGTTGAAAGACAGGGAACACGCATAAAATGAATATTTATTTGATAATTAAAAATTTTCGCGAAAACTGAGGTGAAATGAAACCCATCTGCTCGTCTGCCCATATTCTGTGACTGCATTATGCCTTTAATTTACTCAACACTCGGCCAAAAATTCTGTGGCCTATCTTCGAAGTGCACTCAGCGCATATTCGACGAGCTGCGGCTTAATGAAGAGGCCTCTTTTTTACATTATGGAGATGCAGTCACGACTATTGGACGCGCACGCGACGGAATTTTTATGGGATATTTTTTTTAAGCATCGACATACCCGCCGCCGCCATCCACGTCAACACATTCGACTTTTCCACTTTGGCTCATTTTAAAATTGGAATGTGCGCCGAAATAGTCATGAATTTACGTTTTCCGCAATTTTCAGTAAAATGCTTGAGTGCGATGATTGGTTTCAATTTATGTTTTGATATAAAGCAACAATGTACCACTCACTCTCTGGTAAAAATATTCAATAGTCCGCATCGAAGTATCTACTCGTTTTTTTATTATATTTTACCGATGAAGTTTTCGATTTATACTTATCAATTATTATGCACTTTTTGATCGATCAGCTTAAAAAACGTTTCTTCTTTTTTTTCAGTTTAAGGAAAAAGCCTTTTTTGAGCTCTCAAAAAATCAATTTATTAAAAACCTCATCTTGTAAGACTTCATATAATTATGCATCGATATGTCGTTATAAAATTAAAATCAGATGTGAGTTTTAATTTTGGCAATCATCAATCAATATAAATATATGTATTTTGATTTTTTTATTGTAGGCTAACTTATAATATGATTTCTAAAAAATTGGATTGTACCTATACAATGATGTTTTAGAAACAACAATTTTGAAAATAAATTAATAGGGGTAATCACGATTTGATACAATTGATTCTTGAATATTTGCAAAAAGTTTAAAGCATTAAATAACAATATTAAAAGAGAAGAGTTTGCAATATTTTTTCACTTTTATTACATTTAAAATTACGTTGCAATTAACGTATAAAACTGAAATGTCAAACTGCTTTAACGAATTGAAATGCATTTTTATTCAAATTTTGAAAAATTATTAATGGGCCACTTGACTTCACTTAAATTTTTCCTTTAAAGTTTTAAAATACAATTCAATGTAAAAAGACTCAACATGACCCAATAGTAAAAATTACCATTGACATTAAACAGACAATCATAGGAACTTATTTTTGACTGCAAAAAAGTCTTGCATGGATTCAATTAAAAAAATATGTATGTTTGTGTAATAACCACTGGTATAAAAATTGCTTTATTTGAAATTATACAAAAAACAAATTGCCTTACAAAAAATACTTTAAGACTAATGGCACTAGCAATCATTGCTAGACTGTTTGAATTAAAACTGAACTTTAAATATAGAAAAAACTGAAATCTTATTTTATTAAAATTAAAATTTTCTAAAGATTGTTAACAGCAGCCCTCAATTCTGTGTTAAGTCCACAGTTGCTCAAAATTGTCACAGAATTATCCTACAATTGAAGTTGCTCTCAAAGCGTTCTAGAAGTGATTGAAGCAACCCGAAAATAGTAAATTATACACAGAGCAGAGTACTCACTTCAATCAAATGACTTGGGTAAATATTTACTGGGGGCTTTTGCAGCATCCACAGTCCAGTGACTAAATAAATTCTGTGGAGCCCACTTCATGCTCCAAAGGGGGGAGCAACTCGATCTCGTCCAGAATGCTGCGAAAAGCCCCAAAATAATCATCAGATGGAGGCAAACCAATTTGTCGAATAAAACATAAACGACGAGCGCAATCGCCACTTGCTGCTGTTGCAACTGAAGCAACTGATGCAACTTGATGCAGTTGGTGCATTACTGACCACTGGTCGCATTGGTCGCGGTTTAATGAGCGAAAATGCAAATAAATTAGCGAACTCGCGCGAAATCACTTACATGCATGCCAATAAATTTCAAATGGACAAAAACCGGCGTCAGAAAGTTTTCGATTTTTGCGGGCCGGTCAGAGCAACCTGTCAAGTTAGTAACGAAAAGAAAATATCTAGGGGAGCCAATTGGCGAGATGCCCAACGATTCCTAGTAATACTTCAAAATGATTTCGCCGCCCCCGCACACCTAGTTCTGGCTAAAGATGCTAAAGATATTCGGAAACAGAAAAGATTCCGCGGTTCGGATGAGAGGAGTGCGAGGACGTCGACGGTGGTGTGAATTTGTTATCTGCTCTATTTCCTGATGGCATTTTTTCCCAGTTTATCACGTTTCCCACACATTTAATATTTTTATGAAACACATTAAGTCAGATGGGGATAAAAGACGCATAAAGCAACCATTTAATTTAACCCTCTCTCATACATTTTTATTTTGTAATTTTTATAAATCCCTGAGAAAATGAATGTCTTTTCGAAAAAACGAATGAAATTTTCATTGTGAAAATGTAAAAACTGCGCCACATGAACAAATCGGGGTGAAAATTGGAAAAAAAAATATTGATCTCCGTGGAGATAGAGGATAATGAATTAATTTGCATACTCGAAGAGGATATAATTTATTCTTAATTTCAACTGAATTTCGATTGGGCCCACATCAAAGACTGTGATGAATTTTAAATTCGAAAAATTTCGATAATATTTTTTTATTTTTTTATTTTTTTGCAATTTATTCCTGAGGTTAATTACGAAATAACGACACCCGTGAAAATGCACGTTCGGTTGGTGTAAATGCTTTTAAAATTCTGCCTGTTCAAGAGACGATAAATGTGCGTGTCATATGATTGTTTTTGTTTTGTCCTCATAAATAACAATCTGATTGGATAATTATTTGGTTTTTTTTTTTTGTTTGAACAACAGAGGTTTTATTATTATCCGACACATTTAAGCACCTAATTTTAACACCTAAAACAACAGAGATAAGACGACGATTTTTTTAAATATATGCCTAATTTTAACTATGTATGTAGGTACTCGATAATAAAATACAAATAATAAAATATATTATGTAGTAAAATGTTGTCTGATTAATAAAGCTCTTAAACCCGACTCAAAATTGAACATCGTCAAACGTAGGTAACCCAAAAGAGGCACGGCCCGGAAAAAAAATTTATTTTTTAAAATGTAACCCTATAATATTATATAATAAATCCTAACACAATGAAGCAGAATATCGCTTTTTTGGACTAATTAAAACACACTTGCAAAGGGGATGTATTTTAAAATTGTTCTTCCTGCTTTGGATGCGTATGTTCCTGCAAAGGGGCGTATTTTAAATTTGTGTGCCTGCAAAAGAACAAATATTTAAATTTTCGTGCCTGCTTCGGGCATTATCATGTCTGTTGTGGGCGTATTTGTTCTCTATTCGAGCTAAGTTTGGTCTTGGAAATATGTAAGAAATACTTAAGTGAAATATGTAAGAAAATACTTAAGTTTAAATTTTATGAAAAAACTATAATTTTTAAAATGTTAACTTTTGCTAGTCTAGCAAAAGATGAATTTTTCTGAATAAGCAATGAATATATCATGTTGTGTTATTCTAGTAAACAAAGTGTATAAAAGGAAAACATAATTTTTGTTGTTGTTATAATTCACCAGGCATATGGCATTATCAAACAAAACTACTTTAAAAAAACTTTTTAAAATTTCATTACTCAAAACAAGGGAAAAACTGTTTTTCTCTGAAATAGAAACATACAAAAATAACTATTAGGCCAGTCAATCTAACCTCTGAATCGGAAAATAGTGGTGGCATGCTCATTTTTGGATATGTTGTTGGGGACGGTGAGAAATGAAGCTCTACGTTTTTTCCACCCTCAGGGGTGTCGGCGAAGGGGTGAAAATGGGTGAAAAAGGTTTTTTGTTTATAACTTTGAATAAAAAAGTCAGCCTGGGTGGAAACGTTAGAGGGTGATATAATAAATGATTATTCATCTTGTATTAAAGTTTCCACCGGTTTTGTTTATTGCAAAATTGTTTATTAAAAAATACGAAGGCTTCTTCCAAATACGCTGGTAAAAATATTATGGATGACCTTCGTTTGTTTATAGAAGAAGGCGGGAAGTGACAGAGGGGGCCCTTAGTGAATGAGAATTAGAGAATTTGTTTGCACAGGACGACATGGGTTTGTGTAAAATCGACGAACCCATAAAAGTTGCGCGCGCCGGCTGTTTTTATACATGCAATATTTCGACGTGGGTTTTGCTTTTTTTCGATCAAGGCCACGCACTGCCGGTTCCTAGAAATGGGAAGAGTTTCCATCCTTATAATAAAAGGGGGCTCGCTCTCACAGCCGGCGCGCGCAACTTTTATGGGTTCGTCGAATTTACACAAACCCATGTCGTCCTGTGCAAACAGAATTCTCTAATTCTCATTCACTAAGGGCCCCCTCTGTCACTTCCCGCCTTCTTCTATAAACAAACGAAGGTCATCCAGAATATTTTTACCAGTGTATTTGGAAGAAGCCTTCGTATTTTTTAATAAACAATTTTGCAATAAACAAAACCGGTGGAAACTTTAATACAAGATGAATAATCATTTATTATATCACCCTCTAACGTTTCCACCCAGGCTGACTTTTTTATTCAAAGTTATAAACAAAAAACCTTTTTCACCCATTTTCACCCCTTCGCCGACACCCCTGAGGGTGGAAAAAACGTAGAGCTTCATTTCTCACCGTCCCCAACAACATATCCAAAAATGAGCATGCCACCACTATTTTCCGATTCAGAGGTTAGATTGACTGGCCTATATCTCCTACTGAAAAATGAGGGCAAAAGTCAAATCAGCGAGTCCCGGCTTCAATCACAGCAAAAAATAATTTAATCAAGTCAACCAGAAGATATTAAAATGACACTCAGCTGAGGAAGCTGCGGCAAAATCCCTCGATCTCAAAACAGAAAAGCAGAGTGATACCCCGCTGAATGGAAAGTTAATTCCCCTGAAGGACGATAGTTTATAACCCAATTAGCGCCGCCACGGGGACACATAAATACATATATGTATGACAGAAGTTTTGTTGTCACGTATAAGTAATTTTTTTTCCCCGTGGTTTGTATTAATTGAGCCCAAGAGCAGTGGCATAGAGGGATAAAAGCGGACGGAGGAGCAGCAGAGGCAGCAGTGCTCCTTTTATTGCAGATCCCTTTGAAATAATACACCGACCACATTCATCCTTTGTTAGCGGATGAATAAGATTAGGATGTCGCAAACTTTCGTTTGACCTGGTTTTGTGTAAGAGGGCACTCTTACATTGTTCCTCCTTCTTCCCGCGTCGTCCGACCAACAAACCGACCGCCCTGCTCCCCTGGTCCATGCTCCAGAATCCCATCAGCGCGCCACTGGCTCGGATTTGTCTGCTTCTTTCTAAAAGCAAACGCACAAAGAAGTCCATTTAAACAAAAGCAAGAAAAAAAATATTCAGTGAAATAGCAGCGAAAGAGCAAAAAAAATATATATATATGTATAAGAAATGTAATTGCATCGTCGTATAGTGCTGCGATGTCTGTGATATCCCCAAGAAAAATAACTCCCATCAAATATTCAGCCAAAAAAAAAGGAAAATCCAGAAAAGCGGAAGATACTCATGGGAATGGCTTTCACACGTTCGCGCCTCTACTTCTACCCGACTCCTTGCGCTGCAATAAAGCAAACCCCCGCCTTACCTCCGGCATCCCCGGGGATGTCCAATGGTCCAGACTAGCGAGCATCTTTCCACAGAAATACGAAAAAAAGAAAAGAAAAAATTCACGTAAAATATTGCACCCAACGATATTTAATATTTCCATTTGCATCGATTGCAATGGGACGATAGGCGAACATTTAAGCGATCCCATTACACGTGACGAACATTCCCCGCAGTGCAAATTAAGTGCATCTCGGGGTGGATGCCTACATTAGCTGAGAATTATCTCAGAAGTGAGCAGCTCAGATTCCAGGCGTCTGACCCGATGGAAAACTACGCTTGTCGCGGTGGGACAAGGAAAGTACCCTAAGATAACAACGTAATCGAACCCCTGAACCCCTTTTTAGGGGATCGAGCTTAAAAAGGACCTGCGCGGCATAAAAAGCTCCTTCTAGCACTCCAGCTGATAAAACGAATACATCCCTCTCTAAATTCCTTCTTCTCAGTACATCCTGCTGGTCCATGCGACCAACATCCGAAAGATTTAACTCCGAACTCCTTGAGGCAGGACTGTTCGAAAATTACAAAAGGCAAGCATCGAGTGAGCGATTTTACGCCTCAACAGTTCCATGATTTATACCTTTTCCTTTAGTCCTTGGAAAAAGAAAAGCCTCCCAGTATCACTCACTTTTTAATCTTCCCTTCTGGTCCATCCACCCACCTCTCCCCCAGCATCCCCGCAATTCGGCAATCACAACCACGAACCAAACCGAAAACCACTTCAGCTCTACCCACGAACAAATGTAGGTCGCCGGCCTTTAATTCATTTTTCAATTTTATCCAAAGGCTTCATTTTGAAGAATCTGTTCCTAAATTGCCTTCGGACTCTGTTTTCTTACAGCTGAAGGACATTTATCTTGAATTGATTGCAAAAATAGGAAACCTTGACTATGTGGGCGACTCTGACGACAACGACTATACCAATCCCTGAAATCATTCAATTCTAAAGTCGTTTTTAATTGTTCCTCTCTCTTATATAAATTAAATCTGTACATTGTGCAGTATAAATTAAAACGATTCATTAACTTCCATTTGTCCAAATCTTCTGTAAATTTACTATGTGCTTTTCGAGAATAATTGAATTATTTTCGTCTTCATGAAAGTATAAATTAAATTCATATATTTTTAACTTTAAAGCTTTTGGTAGCTTAAATTTGCAACTTAAACGCAATGATAAAAAATAATTAATTCTATTACACTCGTTGCTATAACTTTGTCATTCTGGACCTATTTTTCATTGCTTGGTAATAAAATAATCATCGCGACGTTTAGTTTCCAAAATAATGAAGCAGGCAAACTGGTACACTAAGCGATTAAATTCAATTCGCACACAATTATTAAATTAATTATATCTATAAATTGAGTCCATGAATATGAATAGCTAGAAATCTTTTTATTTTTAGTTTTTATAACTTAAATTCTTTGTAGCATGCCATTTGCAATTTTAGAAGCGTCTGCAAAATGTATATTGACATATGCAAGTTTCGTTAATTAGATAAGTAAAACATCATTTAAAAAATATATAAATAAGTAAATGAATACTAATTTCGAATATTTTACTTTTAGATTTTTGGATCAATTCGAATTGACTGTAAATGGATAGATTAAGAATTTAAAGAGTTTAATTAACTTTAGTCATGGGAAGTAAATATCGGAAATTTTAAAGCAAAGCAGAATGTAGGCATCAAATTAGTTCGAAAATTGTTTCATTTTGTTGTGCATTTTAAGTTACATATGTCTTTTTTCGTAAATAGCTAGTTTTGAACAGCAATAAAAATTGGAAAGTAAAAACCTCCATTTTTGAACAGACAATCCTCAAATATATGTTTAATGTACCTATGTATATAGAGTTTTGAGATGTAAATTCGTTCTGAACTATTGGAATTCAACACCAAGAGTTGGTAATCACGAAGATAAGTGTTTTTATCTATAATTGTTAAAAAAATATTTATTTGTGAGAGATTAATGTGGTATATATTTGACTAAATTTGCCCTATCTTCTTGAAAAGTGAAACGTTTAAAATTTATCAATATCTCAAACTTTTCAGTCAAACACAAAATGATCTTTTAAGAGAGAAATATTGTTTATAAAAAACTTTAAAAATACTTTAATCCCATAGTGCGCTTCCTGAAAAGAGCCCTGTCGGTACCTGATAAAAGGGCCAAAAAAGATAAAAAAATATTGAGAATCACCTTCTTCCGCAAGACCCGACCAAGTTTCATAATTCAATAAAACTCCCCCTTACAAGAAGCCCTTGACATAAAATCATGTCCAGAACTCCCCTTAAATATTGCCCAGCTCGTTGTTTCCACAATTAAAGTTGTGGGTCAGCGCTTAACTGCCAGTGACATGGCCACAAGAAGCCACCCACAAAAATCATCAGGCTTGCACAGTTTGCGCAAAACATGGGTCCGTCCGTCCCCGCTCGGCCCATCTACGTCGCTACGTCACTTGGCCCTGGAGTTTCTACCCGAAAACCCGGAAAAGTTAGTGGGTTCAGTGGGAAACTCTGACATGGCCGTCAATAAACCAACTCCCGGGAATCTCAGTTTCACTTTTCCTGCACCAACCAGTTCGGCCCCCTAACCTCCGTTCAACGTTGAGCTACCTAAAATGCATAATTTTGCGGAAACTTTGGGCCCCGAACTCTTGCAGGGAAATTTGGCGGCAAGAAAATGGTATAGACGGAGGCATTTTCTTCACCCGTTTAAGTTATGACTCCACATTATTATTATATGTCGCGATTTTGCGATAGTTAAAGTTCTTGCACGTTATAAATTCCAACAAAGTGAATAAATTTTACAAGAGATGAGGCAAGTCAATACCACGAATCGAAAGAAGGAAAGGGTTCAGGAGCATGCAAGTCTACCTAAGTCTAATGGCCCATTTATGTATGCTGGAATTTGTCGTTTAGCAGTAAAACTTTAAATTAGTTGTTATAAATCTAACCAAATAAGACCTCAGATCCTTTTTAACTATTTTAGAATGCAAATATCATTATTAACTAAAAATAGGTCGAATAAAGTTAGTCAAAAGGAAACTATCAGAAAGTTACGGTTTATAGTTAGCTTACATTAATTTTTTTAATTTAAAAATCCGTTTATTGAATAATTGGACTTTCTAGCAAAATAGACGTAGCTTTTAATTAAACTCATCATTAATTTGGGTTATTTTAATAGAACTGAATACGTACACCAATTCTCATTTAAGTAGAAAATTTTCCCAATTAAGCGCAACTGGAACCCAAATAAACAAATAACTCATTGAAAAAAACAAGGTTTTTTATTAAAATTAAACTTCTCTACCATCGATCGCATCTCAAAATAAATAGAAATAGAAATATGTAGATTAGGGGTAAAATGGTTATAAAATTTTGTGGAAATACCAAGGATTATGAAATAGAAACAAAAACGTTGTTCAATATACTGCGATATTATAATTTTTTAACTTAGGATTAAAGATTTAAATAACAATTTTTATTAAAGTCACTGATTTATCTACGACTTATACTAAAATATTGATTCGCTAAAGTAAAGACATTTTCCATAATTACAAATCTTAAATCCAATTAGAGAATTCTCGTTATTTTTAATCTTTATCATTATCACATTTTGACATCATTTCTCGAGATAATACACAAAATTTACCAATTTAAATTACTAATTCAAATTCCGACATTCCCAAAAGATCTTAATGCCACATCACATGCAGAGCTTACACTAACGAATATTTTACTTAAGCAGATTGTATCATCTTCAAAGGCGGTTGAATTCCATGAAGTTTCCATCAGGCAGTTAATTAAACATGCTCCTCAAGCAGAGAGCCTCCACAAAAGGAGCCTTCAAGGAGCGTCTTGAAGTAAGCATAAGGTACATTTGCTGAAATTCGGTTCTGTAGCATTAATGCCTTCGGAGTTAGTTACCTCAAGCGGTATGCAGAAATGATTCTAGATTCTAAAATATCCTCCTGTCGGTGAGTTTGTTATCTTATTTATCAAAACATTCTGTCTAAGCGTCGCAACGCCGTGCATCTAGATTCGGCGCGACGGAAGGTGGAATTATGTTATAATAAACCTGAAATGCATTCATGCACGAGATGTCCCCGCAAATTATGTTCGTTCCACTTGCAGCATAAACAGAAAATTGCAGGGGTGCGCTTAATCGATCGGGGGGATTTTGCGGTGGTCGCCGGAGGTCCGTGGTCTCTGTTTATTCCGGCGATGTTCATCGATACGCGAGAATTTGGTTTGCTGCCCCACCCCCGCCGCTATAAATACTATGCAAGAATAATTATGAAATTCTAATCAAGCCCCCCGGGCGGTAGGCTGTCACGTCTCCGCCCGAAAGCAGGGGCAAAGGGCCTCCGCCACCCACGGCCCCAATGCATTTATGTTAATACGCTTCACCGTGGTCATAAACCAGCCGAGCATTTGTCGCACGAATTAATAATTCAATTTGTTTAATAATGTAAAGCGTGCCCGGCTCAATCAGGTGGGATCAACTGGTCAGCGGGGGCGAGCTCTGCAAAGGATGCTTGATTTAGTGGGCTCTGATTGTGCTACTTAGTGCATTATTTTGGTAAATAATTGAAGATAATGCAAATCTAATCAGGCGGATACAAATTGTGGCGCAATACCGGACAAGAGCATCATAATTTAATAGCAATAATTCAAACTTTCGTGACATTGCAATAAGGTTCCATTTGGATGATGAGATTAACGAAATTGATTGATTGATCAATAGTGTCCGTATAAAATAGAGAGCTTTAGATACATTATTTTAAAAAATTTTAAAGCTTAAGCAAAGGACCCCGCACAGATTGTATGGAAATCCGGTTTCCGTCAAATTGGCTGATTTTTCAGTATGTTGTGTATTTTAGCTCCCTAATCAAAAGTCTCTATGGCCGCTAAGTCCTAGAAGCCCAGAATTTTGAGATACAGGGTGTAACAAAAGTTCCGAAACGGTCGAATATTTCGGAAAGAACACATCGCAACGGAAAATAAAAAATTGGGGTACAATATTTTGAAAAGAAGTATTCAATTCTACTAACTCTTACCCCCACCCCCACCCCTGAGGGCGGGAGTGGGGGTAACTTTTTTTTCAACCCATTTTTTTTGCAGATTTGGTTTCTACATTAAAAAATTGGTAATTTTTGTCCAAAACATTTTTCCGCATTCGCTACACATGGCGTTATTTAGAATTCGGGCAAAAAATATGGGTTGTCTTATTTCAAAAAAAAAGTTACATTCACCTCTCCTTCCGCTCACAGCGAGTGGAGGGGGTGAGGGGGTGAGTATTGATACAGTTGAATACTTCTTTGAAAAATATTCTACCCCTATTTTTTCGTTTTTCGGTGCGACATTTCCCATTCGAAATATTCGAGCATATTAGGATTTTCTTCTTTTTTATGAATATACAGCGCCATCTACGTCGAATACAAAAAAGTGTTTCAGACAAAAATTACGTATTTTTTCATGAAGAATCCGAATCTGCAAAAAAAAAATGGGTTGAAAAAAAAGTTACCCCCACCCCCGCCCTCAGGGGTGGAAGTGGTGGTAAGGGTTGGTAGAATTGAATACTTCTTTTAAAAATATTGTACCCCTATTTTTTTGTTTTCCGTTGCGATGTGTTCTTTCCGAAATATTCGATCGTTTCGGAACTTTTGTTACACCCTGTATCTCAAAATCCTGGGCTTCTACGACTAAGCTGCCATAGAGACTTTTGATTAGGGAGCTGAAATGCACAACATACTGAAAAATCAGCCAATTTGACGGAAACCGGATTTCCATACAATCTGTGCGGGGTCCTTTTCTACATAACTTTATCCACTGTGTTCCCATGCTTTTAGATTAGATTTATCATGTGAACTAAAAGTTTTGGTATTAACTAATAAAACTAATTTTCTATTTTTATTTTGAAGAGTTCTATATTATTTTCTACTTAAGCAGGTATATGTACGTATTCTCTTCTTATACCTATCGGCTAGGAAATAAAAATGGCACTCGGGTTTTTTGCTACATATTTGTTATGTACCTATTCAAGTACAAAAAATAATTTTTTAAAGTAGAAATAATCTCTTTTTTTAGATGTAAGCTCCCATAAATTAAGTATATTTTAAAGTAAAACTAAAACTATGTCGATATCTTATTTCGTGCCATTTGAAAAATGTGGTTTCGGGAAAATCACGCTTAAAGTTTAATTAAGGACGTCATGGCTAGACCAGCAAACATTTGTCTGTAAATCCGCATAACTTTTCCAATTATTAAGATTTTTGCAAATTTCTTTTGATCTTTTATAAATCCCAAATTAGAAAACTTCCAACACTTTTCTATCTAAGTAAAATTCGAATCTAATTAATTACATACTTTTCCAAATTGATTTATACTTTTGCCGATTAACGTAACTTTAAATAAATTAAACAGAAATTCATTACGGAAAAAGTTTATTTCATTCGAATTAAACTATACATATATACTTATCAAATCAAAACAGCTTCATACCATTCCGATATGCACTTCATTTTCTTTGGTCATGCAAATTTGTATTTAAATCCAAGTAGGAGAATGTAATCCCATGAGAGTTACCTATTAATAATAAGCTTGTCGTATTTTCAACATAAATGGGAAATTCATATTCGAAAAACCATCCTTGGCAAAGGAAATTGTCAGAAGTAAGACGAAAATAATTTTCAGAAACAAATTCTTTCTTCTTAGGAATATCATACAAGAATAATCCTATAATCCCTGCAAACTGATATATTATATATGTATATGTACTTCGTGTAGTTAAATTATATTTCCGGACTTAAATTACCAAAGGGTACGAATTCCTTTTCATTCAACCAAAATATTAAAATATTTTAAAATCTCTGCCCAACCAAACTTGAGGCAAGATTTCTGTGCATAGTCCTAATAATAAACATAATTTTCATCCTCTTATCCTTGTCTCCGAGCAACTTCTTCAAATTGAATTAATCCTAAAAAAATACGTAGTTTGCTTTTCCCAACAATCTTACATATGCTTAAAGTACCCATATGAGGGTAAAGTACAAAGAGGTCCTATTTTTGGGGTTTTTCTCTGTTCTGTTGTTGTTTACAAGTATCCGTCCCTTTTAAGTGTCGTTCAAAATAACTTCAGTATTTTCTTCTTCCCCTCAAGGAATAGGAAAATCTCGAATGTATAGAAGTTATCAACCTAAAAGGCGGAAAAGTTTTTAAGGAGAATAAATAAATGAGTCAATCTTACTTAGCTAATCCGCGTTATCCGAGGAGGATATAAACAAAATTTGGACTCATTCATGTAACGCTCATTTCAGATGTTAACCTTAACCTTAAGAAATATGAGGTTACGTGGCGTCTTATTGGCTCCTTGGAGTCCGAGATGACTGTCTGTTTCTAAATCGGACGCTGTTTTTAACAATCTAACTTTAAACGAAAAACGAAATGAATTTCGAAATCATTTAGAAGCTCTTAGGGACTTAATAAATCAGGGAAATGGTCTATCCTGGTGAAATGTTACAAATTAAAGTCTTTTTGAATAGTAGTTGCCCAACAGTCAGCCCTTTTCTCGTCCTCGAATTCCCTGTAGAGTTCTCGATTCCACTGTCATTTTTGGGGGACATAAAACAAAAAAAAATGGGAATTTTTAAGGTTCAGTCAATGGACCAAAACTAAGGGAATAATCACCGAGGGCTGGCCTAGGGGCTTATTATTTGCGCCGTCCTTGGGAATCCGACGGCGTTTAATGAGCCCCACTCATAAAGCCTTCTGCACAAAAAAATTGTCTTATCAGCAGAGCTTCACGTTCCATTTCACTTCAATTTAAATAATTCCCATCCTCGGCTCTGAATATTGGTTCTGATGGTCCGGGAGCCTCACCCGGCGGGGGGCTCATCCCGGGCCGGTGCTCCTTTTCCCGGAGCGCGCACCGTGCCAGTGGCTGGGGGTGAATTAATGTGGCTGGATGATTCTTGGTGACTGGCGGGGGTGGCCCAGGCGTGTCCCGGAAAGCCCAGGATAAGCCCGGGAATGAAAGTTTTTAGACAAAGAACTGGGTAATCCCTGATTGGTCCCGAACACCGCTGTCTAGGACTACTGTTTCAAGTGGCACACAATGACGGCGGCAACGTCAGCGGCAGCGGTAGCGGCAGCGGCATCAGCGGGGTTTGCCGGGGAACCATAAATTCTGGTGGCGTGTAATCAACCATGTTCACATATTGCCATCTTCATCTGAAATTTATAGCGTCGCTCTGGAACTGTTGGCCAAGTCATAATTCATATGCATTACGGTCCGTCAGTTCGGTAATTTAAGAATCTCATGATTAATGAATTCTTGAGCAAAATCGCACTCAATTCGTGATCTATCACTTGAGCTCGAGCACTGGGGATAATGCTCCAGATATTTGTGGGCGGCATCGCATAACAATTCGCCTGGCGCGGACGTCGCGACGCGACGACAATTTTGTGTCTCCTCCTCTACCATCTGCATCTGGAGCGGAGTAACCCGGTTCGAATTCCATCCAGGCAAAAAAAAATAAAATAAAAATGTAGAGCAGCGATGTGTTCCAGTGTTTTTAAAACATGTCCTCCTCCCCCGAAGCTAGCAACATAGAGGTTTTAAAGTAAAACTTGTTGATTTTGCCATGACATCAATTTGCAACTTTTATTGTATCCGCTGGAGTCTTCAGGCAACTGAAACGTTCCGGATTTTTTCCCTTTGTGCTCTGATAAACTACAAATTGAGCAGAATACTTGCAAATTGCAGTCCACGATTAAGCAGGATTTGCTCCACTCCAAAAAAAGAGACAAAAAAAGAAATCTAGTAGATAGTGCAGTAAAAAAGATGTTGTCAATGTTCTTAAGCATGCCGGAAATAATTATTATGGTTTTGTTGCATTTTTGCTATGCCAGCTGGAGTGTTGTCCTATATTTTTCAAGTTTTTTTTTCTGAATAGGGCTCTATTTAAGTCACGGTTAAATCTTAAGGTATACCTGCCCATAATTAGAGCTACTTTAAAAGGCATTTTTGTTCTACGAACAATTTTCACACATTAATTTTCTTAATGTTTACATTTTCACTCTCACAAATTTATACCCAATTATCTCGGAGAAATGTTTCACCATAATAGTATCCAATTCCTAACTCATTAATTTTGATGTATTTGTAAAAAATGTTAAAAATTTAATTTCTATACCGTCTAAACACATACTGTCTTCATTCTAACCTTTAGGACTACTTTATATCTAGAAAATTGTTTACGTCTTGCCTACGTCAGCCTTCTGTATTTTTGGTTATAATAAACAAAATTTTGTTAATTTGAATTCTAGACAGAATATAAAAGAAATCTATAATTTTGTTTGTACCTACTCATTTTTAAACATATCTTTGAAATTCTTAAATTCTCCTGTCAATTTCCGTAAAGCAAAGATTTTGATTTTAATTGCTCTAACTTTAAAGCAGTACGATAATTCTTAATTACGTTAATGGGAGGAATACCTATAATCTAAATTACTTTTTTGCACATCTAACACTTCGTGACTGTTTAGCTGTTTAGAGTTAAGATCCTTTTAGAAAATGTCCCTAGCTAAACTAAATAATTTTATTCTGATACTACTCGAAAATCGGTATTTTCTTCTGTCGCAGGGGAAGATTTCAACGGAGGAGCAGTTGAAATTTAAAAAATTTTTAGAAAATGTGCTCATACTATCAAAACAGCCAGTAGCCATTGTTATAATCAACTTTAAAAACCAAATTAAAATTCAACAATTAATTTTCGTTATGGCAAACAAACCGTTTGTAGAGTTTTGTTGAAGTAACTTGTCCTTTTTGTTGCTCTTGCTCCAACATAATTTTGGTTGCATTTAACTAAATTTTTTGGTAGGAATAAAGTGAAACAAGCAAATTTTGTTAAATTTAAGTTTTACTAAATGCAAATATCATAGCATTAACAACAACGTAAATATGTCAAACAAACCAATAAAAGATTAATAGAAAAATTTTATAAAATAAAAGTTCTTGACTATTTTAGAAAAGTGATGTAAAAATTTTTATTCGAGCATTATTTTGCATCCACTAAACCGTCGTTTTGTACCATTTTTAGCTTTGTCTCTTTATTCATGTTTGTGGTTAATAGCTACATAGGCCTAAAATGAGTATGCAAAATATGGAAAATTCTGACGACAAAAGGACTTTAATGCTACGAGTAGGAAGGATATCCGTTTTCAACAAAACATCTGTTAGTTTATGGATGAATCTATGTATGTACAGCCTCTATATCCCCTGTTACTCGTTTTTCTTGCTTTCAAACCAACTAAGCTTTTGATGTTTCATATAACACTAGTGCATTTAAACCTCAATAATAATCAGGTATTAAAATTTAAAATTAGTCCCATGTTACGGAAAAATAAAATATATTGTCCGCATCGGTAGTTTTAAATATTTTATAGGGTATTGGAACGTTTAATACCTTCTATAGAACTTTTGTGCAATGATCCATAAACCATTGATGAGGACAATAACCTTGGAGCAGGTCACTGTCGCTGCAGCATTATGCAATTTAATGTCGCATCACCTGCATAAAATGTTAATTTACCATTTAACCAATTATTCTGCGTTGTCAGCGAAACAGAAACGTAAATTGAAAACGTACGCAAAAATGGGCTTTTAATAAATCGAAGACAGCTAAGTGAAAAATTTTCTACCCCCTTCTGAATATATTTAATTTTTGATTTCGGTAATGTGTAAAAATATAATAAAAAATAAAATATAATTTAATTGCATCCGAACGCCAAATTGGGACGATGAACTGGTCATAATTGAATAATGAAATCAACGTAAATGATTAACACCCAGCAGCGTTCAACTGTTTGCTTGTTTGCTGTATGATAAGTTTAATTGATTTTAATCTGAACCAAATATCCTCTTTGTTTATATTTAATTATTTTCCAGGTTTCCGTGGGTAATGGATTATCCCAAACAACAGCAGGTGTCTGGTGGTAGGAACCAGGAAGGTGGATGCTGCAAATACTTCGTTACACTATGTTGACTGGAGCTAGGTCCTATAGTTTGTCGTACCTATCTGGGAATAATTGAGGTGTGCTTGTGCTTGTGTTTTAAGTGGGAAAAAATTGTGTTTTAGAATGTTTTCTATATAAAAGCAGCCCTAGGGCTCTACATGGGACGGGATGACTGGGGCTACACCGCAACCACCCACACATTCTATAGAGTCCAAATCCCTGGTAAATGAAATTTGTATCTATTCGGATGAAATTTATCAGGCTGTGGTTACACTGTAGACATTTTTTGAATTAGCACCGCTTATCGGGCCACCGCCCGAAGCCTCAGCTCAATTTGTTTATTGCGTTCCAACATCAGCAATTTAAATGACCCGACGGGTTTATTTTCATTGCACTGACTGTATACCTACTTCTATATAGCTCAATCCAATTTTGGTAAAATTAATTTTAATTTGAAATTTTGTTGCTACCCAACCAAGAGAATCAGTGCCCTTTTTTTTTATTCATAATCTCGTCGAAGTTAACTTGTTTCCAAAGCCTTTTCATTCGAGAGCAATCACGCCGATGAATAGAATTTTGAAAGAATCCCGTCGACCTTCCAAATCCTGAGTCTGAGGCATGAGGTGAAATTCCTTCGATATCACTTTAAATCTTCTCATCGACAAGATAAATCAAAAGTTACGAAACTTTGGTGAGAGAATTACGAACTTTTAAATATCGTCTCTAGGTTCGAAGGAACTGGCGGAAAGATTATACCCTTCCCTCCTCTCTTCCCATGGACCAAAATCTTAAGAAGTGTGCCAAGAGAGCTCCTTCTCATGTGCAGGATAAAAGCACAGACGTCTAAAAATATAGTCTATATTTTTATTTATGCCCTCGCTCGACGGCGCGTGATATACACCGAGCCGTTAAACTTAGAAACAACTGGCGAACACTTAACGCGGCAACTACTTAGTCATAATAAATCTCGAAGTTATCTCATTAAAAGTGATATAAACGTGGTCAAATTAACTTTTTAGCAGCGACGGATGAAAAAGGCGGTAACGTCGGCGGGTAGTGTCCCATTCGCCAGTTTCTTCTCACCCATACACGGCGAGATTTTCAACTAAGCAGCTCCTTAGCAGAGTTTTAAAGAACTGCGGAAAGTTTCTTGTCGGATAGTACAAGATAAGAGCCACTTTGGGTGATAGTGCCTAAATCCCAGGACGTAATATATTTTTTTTTTCTGAGGGAAATTACTCCTCTTCCGTCTGCACTTTTCACTTTTTGATGTCCCCATGAAAATTTTATCTATTAATTTCTGTGCCGGCGACGACACTATGGCTGTTCCGGAAAGAAATGAATTAAGGAACTTGTCCCTGGTGATTTTCTTTAAAACTTTTAAACGGTTTAAGCATTTTTAACCATTTGAGGTATTACAAAGGACAAGTTGCTTGTTATTCCTTAGTAAGAAGAGTGTTAATCACTAGAAACACTTAGTGTCTTTTCGTTGGTCTAAAATAAACTTTTTAATATAGTTATGGCGATGACAGTAACTCAATTAATTGTATAAAATGAATTTTCTTTCCTTTAAAATCAAAAGTGGATTATATCGGAGCATTACAATAAAATATACCTATTTGAATTACATATAGTATTTACGTTATCATTCATAAGCACATTTGTTAAAAATGTTTTAATAACTGGATAGGGGTCAATAAACGCGTCCCGAATAAAAATTTTTGAAATATCTCTGGCATAGATAAACAATAACTCTATTTGTATAACTAACTAAATTCTATAGGTTTAAATATGTAACTGCAGCAATTTTATTGAAAGTTTTTCAATTCGGCAATATGCAACTGAAAAACCTTCTTTGAATGAAAAAGAGAGAGAAGCCGAAATCAGGGCATAAATATTTGCCAAACATCAATAAAACTTCTCCCTCTCGTAAATTACTTTGAATAAAATCACGGCACGGTTTCATCTAGCCCTTTTTACCTCATTCTCTACCTTTACCTTTATGAAATATTAATATAAATATTTTCCTCCATTTAAAATGAAGCAGAACTTCATTGATTCGCTCCCACTGAAAAAGACCGGCAAGAAAGGAGGAAGATGCCTTTTGAATGAAGGGGCTGTTTACAGAAGCACTGATTGATTTAAAGATGTGAATACAGCTTTACACTAGAAGAAAGTCGTTCTTTGAGCGCACATTATTCGGCATTTCATTTTTCTTTTCTTTTTTCAAAGAAAAGGGTAAAATTTCACGTGGACAAAATGCAGTCTTCCGTGATATCTTTTCTTCATATCCGAGAAAAAAAAATGGAATTATTCACGGAAGGAATGATGTGACTTTTCCTTATTTAGTTACGCAAAATGGGAGTTTCTTCGGAGGTATGTGGGTTTTCCATTTTCTATTCAACTCATATAAGCTTTCTTGAGGCGTATCCTCCTTACAAAAGAAGCTCTCAAATTCTTGAGAAAAAAAACATCGATACAACCCCTTAAATTGCTTGGCACACACAAAATTGTCCTACGAACCATGTCCCAATTAATTTGCTCCAATTCAGTACTTCTTCCCAGTTTTAATTATCGAATTTCACAGTTCATGACATGTTGTGAAAACTTGGGGCATACACGCCTTTCGGGGTTTGGGGATCGAATCAATAAAAAGTAAATGCCCGCCCCCATCACTGGATGGGGGTTACTCGTATAATTCGAGGAATAAAATTGCTTTCTTGTTTCACGGATTAATTTTTGGCAATTAAATGGGAATTTTGTCAATTTGTGTTGTCGACGGTGTGTGGAATATTTGTGTTGATGGCGACAGTTTGGATGCACTTACATCAGACATGTGAGTGGCAGCCGATATATGCAAGTTAAATCTGTTCCGAGCATTTTTAGAATATTTTATTTGTAATCGATTGGAAAAACGCAAAAAATATATACATACGTACCTACCTACATTCAAATTGCACATCAATGTGCAATGGACATTTTAACTGAAATTTTATTAAAAACGTTTACGTCAATACTTATGAAATAATTATCGAATCCATCTACATATTATTGTCATATTAAATTGAATGAAAAGTTGATTTTTACTGTCAATATTTTGATTTTGTTATTCCGAATAAATAAGATATGTACTAATGGGTAGAAAATGCACATGCTCTAGAACTTGAAAAATTGACGATTTTTAATACTTATACTAATTATAACAAATTTTATACAATTACATAGTATATTCATGAAAATGTTATAAAATGCTTATAATAAGCAATGAAACAACCTTCAAAAATTTAAAATATATTATTTATTTTACCTTAAAAATATTTGTATCATTACCTTCAAATAAATATTATTATAGTTTAAAACAAAAAACTAAAAACACGCTTCCTGAGGTGACGCTTGCGATATGACAGAAACAATAAATTATCCGTTGAAAAAATTCGAATTCATTGCATAAATTCTTTTTTCAACAAATTCAATTGTTGTAGTTTTGTTTACCATACCTTGTCATCCAAACCAAACGTGTATGCAAAATTTCAGCTTAATCAGAAACTGGGAAGTGGGTCAAATTTAACTGGCAAGATTTTTTTAACATAGTTAGTTAGTTACAGGTGAAGCTAATAAAAGCGTGTTAAAAACCTGAATCACCAATGCCACTTATATATTTTTCATAATATCTTCAATTAACTATAATACAATATATCATTATATAAAAGATTCACCAAAAGTAGAAAAATTAAAGTTTTCTGCAAGGAAATTGCTTTAAAGTTCTGAAATATTTAATAAATTGTTCGCGAAAAAAGGCCACACCGAGCACCTTATACATATAAGATGCGGCGGATAGAAGCAATAATGCATCAAGTATGCAAAATATGGGGATACCCATTTGGGTGACTTAATTATTCATGGTGCATAAATTTCGTCGAACAGCTACTCTTTCGTATAAAATAAACGAAATTCTCACGACCGAGAGTTTCGCAGATTTTGAAACTTTCCTAATAAGCATCCTTACGGGAAGTTCGCCCCTAATACGAATATATGAAAATTATCAGAAAGTTTATGTAGCTGTTTGATAGACTGCCGACAGAATCTGCATCTATGCAGTGCATGCATTTATTCCATGACTCTGGAGCAGTCTTCATAAATATTCCTACTGAGTGCAACCAGAGCTAAGTTTTAATGTGTGGTACCCTCTGTACCTATCCTGATTTTGTAGAGTATAGTTTCCCACTTATTTGCAGGCTCTTTTCAGTTAAAATGGGCGAATATACGTCCATTTAAATGTTTCCATTCCCTGCGACCTGTGACTAATTCAAATTTAATTTCTTTGAGTAAATAAGACCGAAAAAGGGCTTCGAAAACTTGATCAGAACTTTTGCCGTAAAAGACCGAAGAGTAAAAGTATAAAACTCAATTCCAGACCGAGTCATACTCGTTGACCATTGCTCGACTATTTTAGCAGTGGTCTGCATCCGTAGAGAAATATGTTCCACATTGCATTAAATAAAACTTTATTTTGTTACCCACGAAGTTACTGTAACCATCATAGTTGACTGCAGCACGTATCTGCAACAAAGATATGCCGCTGACCAGCACGGACTCTGTTTGTCTGTCTGTCTGTCTGTCTGTCTGTCTGTCTGTTTGGTTCAGCAATGGTCATACCCACATAAGCCCTCGCATTTGCCATATATGCGATAAAACTTCGTTTGCGTGCATAACCTGCGAACGGACGATTATATTTGGCATTCACTGAAAATTGAATTTTGGACATAAAATTTTCATAAAATCCCCTTCCCAGCGGGCCAGCTTAAATTTGAAGAGGTTTAGACAATCAGCTTTCAATTTGCGTACAGTCGTGCTTCAAGAGTCATTCCCGGGTCCCGTACCCATCCTTCCCGTCTATTCTGCTGGGAATATTCCAAGCCCTGTGTCCCGTGTTTTGAACATTTTACACAACTCAAGTGGTTACGTATTCATTTGCATGAAATACATTTGATTAATATTAAAAGTTTATTCAGGCACTCCCACTTTTTGTGACATAAAACTCACCAAAAATATAGGCCACGCTTTTTTGAAGAGGGGCAATTTTTCACAATGCTATAAATTTCACTTTTTAGAAAAATGCTTTTCTTTTTTAGTATGCAGATACCTACTACTCGAAATGAAACCGTTTACCTAAAAATATTCGATGAAAACCTCAAAAGCGGCAGATTTGTGAATGCAGAACGGAACAAAGTGCATTCTCTGCAATAGATTGCACAATTTTTGCATAAGAGCACTCGAAGGACATTTGCCTTTAAATCGGATTTGTTATATCAAGTTAGGTCATGACCTCCTCCACCCTCTAAAAGAATATAGAAAATCTGACAATTCTATCTTAAAAGACATTATACATTCGCTGCACATGCAAAACTTCTCCACTAAATTCATCCAAACGTTTCAAGAATTTTCTATTTGAAAGCACAGAGAATTTATTTATAAAATTCCATGTCCTTGCCAACTAACTGAAAAATTCTATTCCTCTCCTTAATCCTTTTAATACCTACGCAAACGTTAATAGAAAATTTCAATTAAAACTTGATTACTTAACAATTTGAGGCAAATTAATGTTGCTAGAAAATTGAACACTGCCACCTGTTATGTGTCGAAATTAATTATTTATGCAAAAGTACGTGTGATAGTCGGCTTTTTGGGGCTGTTTTCGATACCAGTGTTATGTAGGTGGATATAAGGAATAAATATTTAATGACGATGTGTTAGGTTGGTCTGCAAGTAATTTAATTTCGCAGATCCCTTAATCATTTTAGCTATTCTATTTTGGGAATTTTAGAAATTCTGACACATTTTTCAATTTAATTTGTAATTGTTTAGTATTTTAGAGAAAATTTAATTTAAAAGCATTGAGTAGGTAACAAACGAATACATGTATAAAAATTATTTTCTAGGAATACAATTTAAGCTTCAATTGATTCCTATTTTTTTATAAATTTCAAACGTTTCTTCGAAATGTTAATTCTACATTATTCAATTTTAAAAATTGGGCATTGCGTAAACGAACCTTTACAATTAGGCTATTTTATATTTTATTTTTCGAAGAATTATATTCTACCAACCAGCAAAATTTTTCTATATTATATCCTATATTGCTATTTTATAAAAGTGTGTTTTAAACAAAATATGCATGTTTTGATACAATTTATGCTTTAATTTTTCAGTCGCTTTTTACCTACATACGATTTTCTGCATATACATGATATCAAGTATCTAAAAGCAATTTTATGTTTACTTTTTCGCTAGCTTAAGGGGGTATTTTAACTCATAATTAAAACCGAACGTGTTATGTAATCAACACGTTTACTGCCAATGACAAAATAGAAAATATATTGAACGCCTGAAGCGCCAGATGGTGGAAAATTAGTTTTCCATATTTAACCCCATTTACCTGGTTGCGATAATTGGATGAAACCGCACAAGTAAATTGCACAGAGGTGTTGCAGAGTGCGACTCACCAAAGCAAATTAATAACGACAAAATTGCACTCCAGGTCGCCATTTCCGTTGGTAATGCGGTCTTCATTTAATAATTCCAGCTTCCGTTTGATAAGAAAGATGTCGAATCTTGAAACTTCTGAAAAGGGGTAAAGGAGCAACCCATCCGTGCACCCGCATGATTCGATTCTAACTTCACTTCGCAGTTAATTTCACGTCTACTTATGCTTCTAGCCTCGATCTTAAGACAATCTTCAATAGAAGACGCAACAAAGTGAGATATGCCCTCCTCCGATGTTCACCTGAACGTGGGAGCAATTTAGAGGTTCATTCGATAAGAAATTTCAGAAAGTGTTCACCAATTGTCATTAAGATAAGAACATTTGAAAGTTTAAGATATTGTCGGCGGTATAAGAGCAAAAGATGCAAATTACCTTGAGGATTTTGGGAAATTGCAGGCGCCTGTAAGCAAATGTGAACCTAATCCGAACGGGTTACAGAGCCCCAATAGAACTCCTTATGCTCATCAATTGGTGTTTGTTCTACTCCACAAATTCGGGTCATGCTGCTTTCAGATTGAGGTAGGATGGCTTTGCTGCCTAATGAATATTCGAATATTTGGGAGACAGAGTTAACTAACTTCGTCTAAAATAAGAGGTAGACCTAGATGGAATATCTCATGGATAATGGTCAATTTTAGGTAATCTTTTGTACCACATTTTGGTAAAACGATTTTCTAGAGAGTTTGTCCATTAGTGCGGCTTTGCAGAGATTTTCTAATTTGAATATTGGCCCAATTAATTTATAAGCACTTAAAATTTGCTTTAATTTTATCCTTTTGTAGCTTTCATTTAAACAAAAATAATTTTCACATAGCTGCCTTCCATAGAAAGTTTTTATTCAGTATGAATCAAAAGTTGCCGCTTTTAAGAGCTGTGCAGAAAATATAAAACTGAAACTCGTATATTTCAAACTCCTTTGTTTTTCGGTCTGTCTTTCCACATGTCCATCTGTCTATCTTTCTAGCTTGTGACAGAACTGCAATTCGTACACGGTTGGTTTCGTTGTACAAAATTGAAATTTGGCTTCTGGATAGATTGATGCAACGTGATGTTGTTCAGATAGTTTTTCTGAAATGAATATAAAGGTATACAACTTGGCAATGAAGCTTATTTAAATCCAATTACAATTCATATAAGATTAATTCGACTAAATTAATATTGTTGTTCTATTCTATTTTCTATTGTATTATCGTATTGTGGGAGGACAATAAAGCAGAAAACACTAGGTTTTGCTAACATTTATGTAGTTTTCAAATTTTTATATCAAATATCAAAAATCCTTTTTTTTAAATTTTCATTGAAATACTTTCAATTAGAAACCGATGTTGGATCCACGAATTTTCAAATTGTAATAATAAATTCGAAATTTGTTTACACTGATTTTCAATAAAATTTCAAATACGAGTACATACCGTGGATGTTATAAATATGTTCGTTACACAATCAATGGCATTACTTTGATAGTAGATTCAAAACCAATGGTCTTAAATTACTATTACCATTATTATATTCATTTAAACTCGTTGAATTACAAAAAATTTAGGTCGCTATCTTGGATTTCTAAATTTTGAAAGCGGATTCGCAATCAGCAATTCCCAAAACACCTAAATACCAATTTTTAAAGCCATCCATCGGTCTATTAAGTCCACCATTTTGAAATCCTATATTTTATGCGCATAAAACCTAGTCTACATGTTAAGTTGAAATAATATAATAATAATATAATATCAATAACTTCAGTCAAGAAATAAAAAAATAACGAACCGAGTGTTTATGCGTGATGATCGGAGAAACATCTTTCATATTTAGTAAGATAGAAGCTATGTTATATGTAGGTATATAATTATGTATAATAAGAATAATCACTGTGAGTACTGCTGGCAAACTATGGAACATGTGGTTGCCACAAATTTCTGAAATATTTACCATACTCTTTCAGTTCAAAGTCTCAAAGAAATATGTTCCACTTTCAAATAAACTTATTAAGAGCGAAAAAGGTAAAATTACTTTGCGGTTTCCCTATAATTTCAGGTTAATTTCGCCAGTACCTTTCAAGGTATTATCAGACATTGTAATTAAATAAATGGCTCATTGTCTGGTATTTTACTTTGTTCTGTTGGATAAAAGCAAAACTGAAACATTGAACCTTTTTGAAAATTCTCCCACCCACTGATTCAATAGCAACATCACTGACGCTAGAAATTACCCTTTATATATTTTAATTTCCCTATGGAATCGTGTAGTTTAGTGGGAATCGTAAAGCAAAAACAGGATCAACCCCGTAGCACCGGTCCTGCGTCCCTGGAACACTCCAATTAACCATTTCATCTAATAAAACATTTTGCACGATGCAGGGAACCTATTTTAATTATCCCCTTCAACAGGAAAATATGCAAATTGTATGGAATTAGCATTTTTCAGTTGGAAAAGAGCCGTCCGAATAGAAAGACGAAAAGTGCTGGGGCCAGGTGGGGATGATGTGGGTGGTTATGGGGGTTTTGATATTTGAAAAAGGGGTTTCACCTCAGTGACGACGACAACGAGAGCTCGTGATTTTTTTTTTCCAACCAAAGCATGCCTTTTTCGGGTCCTTTCCCGTGATGGTATCCTGAATTTGGAGGATGGGCGGAAAATAGTCAGGAAAGCAAAGTTTTAGTGAAGAGCAAATATAAGCGATAAAGTGCGCCAAACCCTCCCTCTAACCCCCGCTTGAGTATCATTCACTAAAACAATGTGGATTAATTGCGTTTGTACAGCGCGCGATTTTGTATTTTTCTGTTCGACCAAAGAGTGCTGGATTTGGTTCAATCACCGCGTGAGCTTCAACATTTATAAAATTGCCAACGAGCTATCGAACGCCAAAGGGAGTTTCTATTTTATTTTATTTTTCGTATCTAATTTTTTTTCTCGAATCGAATAAAAGCAAACGTTTTATTTCTGGACACGATGGAACGATGAGGTTTCCTGGAGTCGTTCACTATTATTTTCGCTCGCTACATTTTTCATTCGTTGCAGTCATTGCGTCTATGGTTTGGAATTAGTGCGAAGGATATAAAACGCTCAAAGGGCTAAAAAGACCAATGTTCACAAAAATACTGCAGTTTGTTTAACTCTTAGGTTATAAATTAAACTGGGATTTCATAGCAAAAACCATAAAAGTAGCAGAGATAACAATTGCAGAGGTTGCATACCCCAGTATTATTTCAATTTGGAAAAGCTATTAGCGGAAGTGTCTCAGGGTGGGGATTCTTTTTTAAATTTTGAACTCTATCCGGAGTCGCACTTGCCGATTCCTTGGAAGCCAGCGGGTACACGTTCGATTGACTCAAATCCACTGGAACTACATGAAAATGTTATTACGAAAATGGCTCTGGCCAGTCCTTGTTTAACGTCTGCATTAGACGTGTACGTGCTCGATTTATGAACGTTTCTGGGATACAAATTCGTTTAATTTCTTAGTCGGGTTCTTGAACTGCTATCTAAAAAAAGACTGGCAAAGGATTCCTTTAGATTTTTCTCCCTCTTTTCTGTTCCCTTCATCCTTCTTAAGAAATGCAATAATTAATGCTGAGAGTTTTTATGCAAGAATCCCCTGCTCTTTGACTCTATACGACTATACAAACCTTCTTGTGTCCTTTAGATCAATGTAGAGTAACTTTAAGTAAAAGGGTTAAACCAAGATTGCACCCAGCTAAAAGAAAAATGAAGAAAAAAAATTATTCCATTTGAAATCGATTTTATAAGTGCCTGTGAATGGTATGGGACTATAGATGCTAGAGCACCCGAATTCGAGCTGAGTTTCTAAAGGAAACTGTCCAGCAAATATAAATTATTAAATTTAAAAGTCTTAACGAAAAAATTCCCTTAGCTCTTGAATTTCTCTCAAAGACGACTAAACTAGAGAGTTGAAAATAAAGAAATTTATATGATTTCAAGTGAGAATTGAATGAAAAGTGGATGGAGTCCTTTGAGAAAATTAATTAAAAATGTTACAGAAAAAAAGAGTCGTTACCCAATCGAGGGACACACTCTTGGAAAAAAGGAAGTTTGAACAGAGAGAAAAATATATATTAAATCTGCACTGTCTTATCTACTACTATTTATTTTAACAAGCTCAGATAATTAAATTGTAGTTAGCGACACCAAGAGTTCATATAAATAAGGTCGAATATATATATTTATTTGTACATATATTTCAGATTCCAAGAATATGAGTTAAAAAAAAAGTTATATTATAAAAGAAAAACTAAAGAAGGGATTAAAACATGTCTTCATAGCCCAATACGGAATATAAAGATTATTATTGTTATCTTAATTTTTTCTCATACAACATGTATAATGTATTTATGCGTAAAATCCCAAAAACAACTATCGACATTCAGCTATATTTTAATTTATATACATATATATAGTATATTTCAATTGAATTAACTAATTTAAAATCGGATTCCCCACTTGTTCAATCCTTTGGATTTTAAAAATACAAAATCAAATTTAAAATCAACAATTCCAAAAACTATCACCACCGTTTTCTTTTCCTTCCTTACCCTCAAGAGTACATTTTCAAGTGATCTTACAAAAGTGCATTTGGTTAAGTATAATGTACGAATCATTTTAATAAATTTAATCATTTTTCAATGAAACACAAATTCGTAATTAAATAAATATGCTTCAAGTTAAGTCACATTATTTCGACAGCAGGGCAGCAGAAAGAAAATACCGAGCACGCGCAAACTTGGACCAAAATCCATTGATAATTGGGGCAGTTGCCGCGGAAAACAAATCATTTTTAAAAACTGGTGTAACTCCTCACCCCTTTCACCGATCAGTACCATTTTTATATACAACTTAGGACTGCATGTTGTCAATGCGTATATTAAGTTTGGTTAAGAAATTCGAATGATATCGGATCAAAACCATTTTTATATAACTTACGTAGCGTTCATATATGTACATATGTATATTCCTATCTCCTACAAATCTTCCTAAAAATAGAAATAAATATAATTAGTATTTTGGAAATTTTTAGATATGTTTGTATGTTTGTAAAAAACAATTGTAATACAATATATGCATAGTTATTTACATATACATATATATATATAATTTATATATGCATTTTAATGACAACATGAAAAACATGAGTCGTAAAGGTCAAATTGTATTATCTTTTGAACTATAAACCGAATGTGTTAACGAAAGGGGAAAATCCAAAAATGCAGAAAGACCAAAGCGAGCAAGCCATTGTATTGTAATTGATAGCTCCTGAACGAAATCCTGGCTATGTCCTTTGTCGTTTTTGGCCACCATCAGTGCCGTATAAGAGACATTATCCGGAAAATGTCCTGCAGAGCGCCCGAATACCAAGCCATTCACATTTCTCACTTTATTAAAATAGAATGTCCTTGTTTTGCACATTTCCATTCTTTTATTTTTTTTTATTTTTTGCAAGATTAAGATAGCAAACAGCTTCAGTCCAACCCTCTAAAGAGTAGGGGATCCCCCAAAAAACCCTTAAACCCATTTTGAATTTTGTGAGAAACGAATGACTCGAGCGGAAGACGAAATGGGATAAATTCCCGCTTGTTCCCGACGTGAATTTTTTAAAGCCTTCCTCGGAGCACATATGAAGCCGATCTTTTATTGACCCCGACATAACGAAAGTCCCCCCGGAGGAGCCCCGGCTTATCATATCATCATGAGCAGCGACTGAGCTCTTTCATATTGCAAAGATTTGTTTCCGTTTTCTTTCAATGATAGGCGGCAATGGCTTAAAGTGCTAGCGGGCTGCTCTCGAGCGTCTGCCAGCCTAAAGATTTGCGACGGCATTGGATGCTGTGCTCCTCAAATAAAGCCCCACCCGAAAATAAAACCGGGCTAGGGGTGCACATTTTTATACCACTTTTCTTTTCTTTTCCCCGAGAATAGCTCAGACATAAAGCGCTACACAAACACATTTTATTGTGAAATAAGAAGTCGAGAGCTAATACAGTCGGGCGCATAAATTTCGTAAATGATCCCACTCGGGGGCGCCCCATTCAGCCAATTCAATAGTTACTTATTTTATGGCATCCTTTGGAGACCGGGCCGCCTCGACAGCACCATGGGACATATCAACCAAATAGGATCCCTCGAATTGGGCTAATGAAATTTCTCAGTAATAAACGCCAGTTTGAGAACGATTAATTGGAGTTTGGCTGCAACCTTAGTTGAAATGCATTTCACATGTGCACTTTGTCTATCTAGTTCACGCAATCAACTAATTCTCACCATTACTCGACATACCAGCTGAGATATCTGGTATTTTAGTGTCTACTATATTAACTCAACCTGACCTCGGGCAAATCTATTTCTCTGTTAAATTTAGCACATCTACTCCTCTTATTGAGTAACAAATCTTAAAATCATAACTTCAATAACACATTTGAAATAAAAAAACCATACCTTTGTATGTAATTTTCCTCAATTCCGATAAAATAAGAGGACCAAACGTTTTTAGGATAACGGATATAACGAAAGGTATATTTTTCAGGAATTGATTTTAAACGCTTTTAAACCTTAATATCTTCTACAAACATTTATAGAAAATGTGTATTTGATTTAAAATTTTTCATATTTACATAAATACTTCAGGCATTTTAAGTTAGCCGCTATTTTGGTATATTGATCAATTTGGATTTTAAATTTTATTGAACGTGCTCTGAACTGAAAAGATTCAGATATGTAGAAGAGTAGACAGATATTTTTTTCATAAACATTGCACATAAAAAAATACATATGATGTTAAATGGGTGATAATCACCTCAAATGTCACCTCAAAGCGATTTTTTCACGGTGATAAGAAAATTGTTATCACTTTTCATTTGTTGCGAGCTGATAGATTTAAGTTTAAAAAAAATATCGATATGTTAATTAATTATATAATTTATGTTATTCAATACAATTGGTTTTGATGGCAATATTTATGGAAATTTCCTCATTAGCTAGGGGCAAAACTGAATCGAGTAAAAGGCGAAAAGCCCAAAAACTATGGCTGGAGCTCAAGGATCGACTAAGTGCCACCTATTAGCGTATAGTGATTTAAACGGAAAAAGGTTAGATAATCATTTAAAATTGATTTAAATAATAACCATAATTATATTTAATAAAAAGTAAAAGACAAAGAAAAAGCTGAATGTCAGTCTACATACATATATAAAAAAGCGTCCTTGTTGAAAATATCAATTTCATTGCTCAGCTGCCTTATATTAGTATATTTATTTATTTCTATCGCTTTTGTAAAAAGCAACAGATAAAAATATTTACATTTACGGCGTCAACAAAAAGCAATATGAAAATGTTGACAGAAAATTTGCACTGAAATTAGCCGCATTGCAAAAATAGCGATAATGAAAGTGATCATCTTAAAAAAATAATTGAAAAATAATGATCGTCAGGATTTGTCCCCAAAGTGACCTTACAGAAGGCCATCACAGATACACAGTACGATATAGAATGGCAATTGCACAAATATTCCATAGAAGCTTTTAATACAATATAAATAAATATAAGAAAATATAGATTTCGAGATAACTAATCATCCATATAATCAGACTCAAGCACTCAGGCTTAATTAAAACAAACAAAAATTTAATTAGAACCCCAATTGTTTTCGTGCATATTTTAACTTTATCACATGGCTGTAAAGTTGCACGCGATTGTCGTTCTGTCCAATTTCCATTAATTTTTAAGATCGCCTTAATCTTCAATTAGAAAGGGACTCTTACAAAACTCCCTTCTGGTTTCATTGGCTTTCCGTACTCACTTCTTTTGAAACGCTTAAAATGTATCAAAATCTGTTACTCATCGTGATAACATTTTAAAAAAACAAAACAAGCAACCCTGGAGGGTGCGAAATTAGAAAGTCGCGCGTCGTCCTCTTCCTCTCTGAAGCGTGAACGAAAACCTCCTTATCGAATTTTAATTTAGCTGCTAATCGGATGCCGCCAAAATAATTATGAAACTGCCCCCAAGTTCCCAGTCTTATGGCCAGTTCCTTACCATAGCATCTTTTAATTTTTTTATTTTATTTTTTTAATATCGCGCCATTCCGCAATAAGAAGGCCCCGGCCCCATTGGTGGCTAAGTGCTCAGAAAATGATAAATGAATTTTAATGCCCCGCGCTTTTCGCTTATATAGTGGGGCAATTAGCATATTCAAAAGCTCTCGGGAACATAATTTTCTTGAGTGCCTTTCATTGCGCCAGGGTTCTTTTGCCACCACTCTCCGCGGCGAGAACTGGGTGTGAAGCATGGCACCTTCCACCGGCATTAATTCCTTACGTGCCTAAGCGCACTTCATGAAATGCCAGTAGGTTACCAGTTGGTACCTCGTCTGTACTTTGAACGAGTATGACGATGGCTTTCCCTCCGAAAATTTCATTTTCCCATGAAAACTTCTCCATTCCGGAGGTCAGGCACTTTTCTGTTTGAATTTTGAATTATTAATTATTGTTGTCTGCTCCTCATCTCAGTCGATCTTTTTCAGCCGGCAATAGCAAAAGAGTTGGAAGAAAATTTATTCAACGCCCCCTGAGACAAATGCTAATGCTAGCTAAAAGAAAGTCAAGAAAAGAATCCTTTAGAACTCGACCAGTAGAGTAAAGTAAGGGGAGGTACAAAATATAGTTTAAATTGCTTTTCATTTTTACATTCCACCATTTATAATGTTATATGTATTTATACAACTATTATTGATAAGTAAAAATAAGTTACATACTTTTCGTTTTCCCCATAAAACCTATAAAATTATCGAAAATGTAAAAATTTCGATTTTTTTTTTTTCAAGGTTTTTTTTTTTTATGAAAGAGTTTCAAAGTTTTCACAACCTCAATAGTAAATGTAGTATTACCAGAAAATATCATTTTATATTTCGAACACGTTCCCACTTCTGACACCAATTGTATTATATTGCACCACGAGTAACTACGAGTTTGTGAAACTATAAAGTTTAAATGGCAAAAACGAAACAATCGCTTTCAAAGTTAAAACAGTGTACTAAAAAGTCTTGTCTTTCGAGGCAGTAATCTTTTTGGTAAAAGTCATGATTTCTCCTAGAATAAAAACCTTCTTCAATACTCCCATCATCTAACCATTTTTTAAAGTTATACAATAAATCAGAAATAATCTTGTTAAGTATTTCCTTTCTATTTTTTAGAGCAGTTAGAAAGCTCGGGTCTTGTTCAATTCGAAATGTAGTCCTAGCTGTCTAAGCCAACCATAAACTTTGGTGTATATAAATTTAATGTATCCTCTGAACATTTGGGTATATGTATTTTCTGAAGTACTTACATTCATCATGACATATTCCCACAATACTTCAAAGTCTGAATAAGGACACTTGTTTTCGTGAAACGCTGGTCCTTCGCAATCTTCTTGCATAATTACAGTAGAGATAGGGACAGATTGCTAGAGCTACTTCGACCTGACACTGTTTCGTGCTCCTCCCCCGACCCCGGCGGCGAGTCTAGAATTATTCGAGCGCTAAACAGCCATAAATTCGGCAGATTAGCAATTACGAGGGTATCTGGTACATTAAAGGGCTAAAAATGAAGCTGCCCCTCAGCCAGAGGGAAGGCGGCTCCGTGCCAAAATAATTGCGAAGATAGCTACTAACAATTGGTAATGAGCTAAAGAGCAACACCCCTGGCCGTGACTCGAATTCATTAGACGTCAGGGCCAGCGACGGGGATTATTAAAAATTGTATCTTTTAATTTTTTTTTTCTTCCTTCTGGTGACCTTTTGAATAATTTGCAGAGCAAAGCAACCTGATGGCGAATGAGCTCCTCAAAAGTTTGCCAAGCTCTCCAGATCGACACCGAAAGATAGAGAAAATGACAAATTTGCCAAAAGACTCTGAATGGGCTCGGGAGTCCATAAAAGTTTCCCTTTGATAAATTTATTGGAAAACTTTTGTTCTGCGCCATCACCATGAGAAGTTGAAGTTTAATCCGCACGCATTTGCTCGGTGTCCCTTTTTCGGTGGACTGTCGAGAACAGGACTCCGGGCTGGCAAGAGGGTTTGAGAGGCACTGAACCTATTTGCAATTATCAAATCGATCTGGATTTGGTCCCCCTGCAGGGTCGGTCCATGGGTATATTTGACCCATCCGTGCCGCAGTTTCCCCATCTGCCCGGATGGCCCCCGCACCGACCGCAATAAATTCTATGCGCCATTGAGGATTTGTTCGTCAACTTTGGGGCGCTTTCTAGCCTTTAACGTTTTATTCATGCCAAAGAATAACAGTCGAAGATATGACGGGAATAAAACGCTAGAGCTCCCAATCCCTACCCGGCTGGGCACAATCCCTAACCGGGAGCACCATGTGCGTCCAGTAATTTGATTGATTCCTTTTGTGATATAAAGCTGACCTTAACCATAAAAACAGTCTTGCGGAAAAATAAGGGAATTTTGAGAAAAAAATGAAGTGGAGGATGAACGGAAATAGATTCTTAGATTCCTCTAATAGACGTCCTTTGTAGGATGATGAAAGCTGAAGAAAGTCGAACAGTGGCGCTTTGAAGTTTTTCAGCTTTGTTAGAGTAAAAGTTTGGGAAAAATTTCATACTCTTCTTACAAGGATTTGCATAAATACCTGAATCAAAGCAGTTATGGTAAAAAAGGTATACATGATGGAATTATTTTGACAGTAAATTAAGTAGGAAGATTTGAAAACGCTTAAATGAAACAAACACTTTCCAAATCACTACTCTGACACAGTCGGTATTTTTTCCCTTTAAAACATTAAGAATTAGACTCGTAATTTATTTTGTTACTTAAATTACGTTCAATGAAAATTAACTTAGCTTTACCTTCCTCCGTTTTCCGTTTCCGTCTTCCCGTCTTTCCGTCTTTCCGTCTTTCCGTCTTCCCGTCTTTCCGTCTTTCCGTCTTTCCGTCTTTCTGTCTTTCCGTCTTTCCGTCTTTCCGTCTGTCCGTCTGTCCGTCTATCCTCCTGTCCATCCGGGGGTTTGTCAGTTTGTCACAGTCGCTTTTTTTAAGCAATTGCTTATATTATCGTCTTGAAAATTGGAATAGTTTGAAATAATGCTTGCCTATCTTCATTGCAAATGACAAAATATGTAAAAAATATTTTTATTTTCATTCAGTTCGACTTGTGATGGAAAATGCTAAAAAAAAAATAAAAATTTGAGGCGGTCGATGAATTTATCTAAATAACTTTTTATGCATGCTCTTCCTAAGGAGTCCTCAATGCGCGAACCCGACTCGCAATTGACCGGTTTGTTTTTTGTTTTTGTTTTTTTACCAAATATCTTGTGATACCTAGTGTACATTTTAACATTTTTGTAATTTATTTTTTTTATTTCTCAAACCTTCAGTTTCAGTTTTTTTAATAAATTTAATCGTTATGTAAAAGGAAACTTTCAAGAACAGCATAATTTTAATGAATATTTCCTGATAAAATGGCTCCTTTAAATTGAAACTTTTTCTTTCTGCCTGCTCCTCATTTTACGCATAATATAATTCAAAATTAATAACCAACACACCTGTCCGGAAAGTGAGATATCTGGCTGAGATGGCAAGGGATTCAACGTTTCAAGGATCAAAAATCATCGTGCTTCTGGCACGTCAAAATGCGGATATGGATCAGTGGGGCTCTGTTCTAAAACTGCCGGAAGCCCTATGTTGCCTGCTTCAACCCACGTAAGCAGAGTTCCCATTTAAAATTACAGCCCTTGAGTGAGCGCGCACACGTATCCACGTATCAAATGAGGAAGAAAAAAAAATTAAAGACGTCGGCAGAACCTTAATAAAATCGATTCGAGAGTCCTGATTTATTCCTACCGACTCGGTAATTTTCCTTATTTTCCCAGATAATGTTACAGGTCGGAAGTAAGTAGCTTGAACAGCAAGTGGAACTGGGTCTTCTACTGGCTGGTTGAAGCAGGGATGGACGGATAGATGCCAGGGGAAGGAGGTCTTCGGCCTCTTCAAAAGGGAAAATGGAAAGGAAATCAAGCACACTTTGATCTAACACCAGACCAGTCCGGCAGTGGTTAAGGTCGGTAATATAAAGACCTCTGTGTACGGGCTTTAGGCATTTTTATCCAGCATCAGAGTGGATTTTTCGCTAAAAATAAATTTGTAGCGCTAATTGGTTCTACAATAAATACAAGGATATATTTGTACTCTACACTCACCTACGTTATTTGCTGCCAAGCGAACAAAATCACTTCAAACCTACGAGAGCTACTTAAAAGGTATTCCCATTCCAAATTACCCGCTTTTAAATCAATTGTTGTCCACAAAGCAACAGTCTAGTTCTAGTAGATAACAAGAAATTTCAATTTCAGGAAAGATGCACCTATATATGTAGCTTTAAAGCTAAGTAATTTTTAGATTCCTAAAGATTACGAGGAATATATTATTAAATCTCATGTTAAAACCCATCTTAAACTTAGCAAGAACTATAACTAAACTAGGGTTTAACAGCCGATTAAACCAAGCAGAAATTGACGGTCAATAATCTTAGAACTGACCTCAAATTTTCCTAATTGGCCCTTTGAAGTTATCAAGAACTATTACAAGATGTTTCGTAAATGGGTTCATCCGGTTGGAATATTGAAAGACCTTTATTTAAGACAAGCTGTTCAACCAGTAGGAACTTGAGGCTTGGCTATTTGCATAACTACGCTTTTGTGAAACTATCCCTGAGGCTCTTCTCGAAACAATGTACCAATTCATCTACCTGGCAGTAAAGCAAGAGGTGTAGGATTAAGTTACGAAATAACAGAATATTGTCATGAAGGGCATTAGAATAAGTCTGTCGTAACAGGCAATAGTTTCTAAATTGAGACACACAAAAGATCATTAGTCCTTTTCCATGCTTGCTGCAGCTGAGAAATGGCTTAAGATGTTTAAGTATTTCACATCCTCATTCACTTCTCCTGTCCTCTGCCCCCTTGAAATGATTCTTACCACCCACATTACGAGGGCACGACAATTGGCTTCCACTGCAAATTACTGCAGGGTGAGAAATAGACAACGTTGACAATTCTTTTGAAAATTGATTGAGACAATTATCGTTGAAATGCATTAAGAAAATTGAATTTGAATGATTGTCTCCCGGAGCCAGACGACCTCAGTTTAACTGCTGTCAGCAAAAATTATGGACAGATGGTGAAATTCTAAATTCATTGAAAATCGATTCAAAAAATATATATATTTATTGGAAAGGGCACGAAAAAGTCAATCAAAGAAATTTTAGGTAGGAGTGGTTTGTCTTGGAATCAAAAGACTTCTCAAGAGTTTTAAAAGATAAAATTTACAAATTATAAAAGAATATAAACAGAACAAATTTAAAATGAAGATATCGAGTTAGGCAATTAAGATCTTTTCGTTTGCTTTAACTTAATCACACTGCTTAAGAAGAAGTCAAATAAAAACCTCGTGTGAAGTATTGTTTTAATTCAAAAAGTTAAATTAATCCTCCATGCGAAAACTTTGTTTGACGTCGACAGGACTAAACTCACACTATAATTTAACTTGGAAAACTATTTTCATCAAAAACTATTCGTTAAAGTTTTTTTTTTAAATAATACGAACTCTTCGTGAGCTTATGGGACCGGTCGATCCAGAATTAAAATTAAAGTCCTTGAACAAGTTTCTACAGTTTTTTAAAAAATAATTGTCTATAGTTTTGAAGTAAAATTACAAAACCTCGTGGCTTAATTATTTTGTTTTTGCCACAAAAAATATCAGTTTTTTTTTATTCATTACGCAAGCTCAAAAAAATACTGTTTCTAGAAGAACGCAATTGTTATTTATTCATACTGCTTTGACAACCTGAATGCTGACTTTAAAAACTTATTATATATGCTAAAAAATAATCTTTTTATTGAACAACAATCTCTTAAAATAGTCAATAGTAAAATCCTCAAACTGATATTAAATTTATCGTTCCACTTCTCCACTCCTGAACTATATTGTCGGGCTAAAGAAAATTAAATATGTATTCTAGCTGCTAAGTTTTTTGCAAGATCTAATTATTCAGTAAATCCCCTTTAAGACGCAGTTAGTTTATTTTATTTTTTAATATAAGTAAGTTATATTTAATTCCCAAGGTTTTTAGAACAGCACCATAAAATTGAATGAACTAATAATTCTGGTGTTAAATACAATACATATTATATTATCAAGTAAAAACAGCAAGAAAAGAAAATTTAATATAGAAACTGACTTTAACTCAAAAATGAGTCGTTTTCATGTACCGATTTTGTAATTCACCACATAAAAATAAGTTTTGAAGCAAACCCAGAATAATCTACTGCACCCAACTAAAAACAACTGTTCCCAGTTTTTCAATGCAAAATCATTAGTTGGGCAGTGTACAAACTAAAAATTGGTTTTTATCTTTAATATATTCACCATTTAGGGAGAAGGGATTCTGGTTCGTATATTGAGTGGAGTCATCTTTGCAAGAGTTTGTTTAAAATTTTTCTTTCGCTCTTTTGTAATTCGAGTGCAATTTGAAAACAATAGAAGCCCAGGTACGATTGAGATATGTATGTTTTGGACCCAAAGGTCACACACACCTTCCATGAAAGTTCATAATTAAGCACTTGAAATGAAAAAGTCCAATTTGCCGTGCTCATTATCGCAACAAAGGCGAGTGACCATCCGTCGGTGCCTTCGTCCTCATCTCCGTGGACAAAAAACCATTTTAATTTTTCGTCGCCCTGACCTCGTCCTCCTCCGCTGCGGTGCTTTTAAATTTAAACCCATTATATCACTTAACACTGGCATTAAATATTTTCTGTCGTCGCCTCTAATTTCATTCCCTTGGGGGTCCCTCGACAGCCCCTCACGACCGTGTAATGCACAATTATGCAACGATGCACCTGCGAGCGACGCCGTGGCGAGTAATTTTGAAGATATGTTTTGAAGTTGGGCCCGCCACTTCATTGCATCCGGGGTTGGGGGGATAAAGCTGGTGACAAGGATGTCACCAACGATTTAGTTTTATTGAATTTTCAGCTTTTACCCTGATGCTGGGTCTAAAGGACCCACTTCAGTTGTCGTGTCCTCTGCACGGCGTAGTGCGCTTTTTCCCTTTATAAATAGGCAGCGACAGTGACCTAGCGCGACGGCGGGTGTGAAGCGATGTCGCTAAGAAATTGAAGATTCGTTAGAGCTCAGTGGGACAGACTCCACTTGAATTCAGGCCGTTTTATCTCCGCTGCAGATAATAGCATCACTTTATGCACACGCCTGCAACCAGGATGGTGCAGCAGCGGAGGTTTGTACGCCAGCTCCCATCTTTTGTGCACTGAAACAATTACTTAATTAGAGTTTAGCTGCACTGAAATACCGGTGGCCCGGTGATGCAGAAGTTAATTTCATTCTATTAAATTCGCCCCCGTACACAAAGTCGAAAAGTGTGTTACTTACCGAAGTGCATGAGATTGCACACGAGGCCCTTCTCTCTGCTCGATGAATCTCATCAACACAAAAGTGTTGGTGGGCCTGCACCGGGGATGAAGGGCAAAACGAATTTTAAAGGGATAAGAGGATGAACCATCGTATGCCGAAAATACTTGTAGTACTTATGTTGCATCCCATCCTGCACCTTAATTCACTATAAATTTGTACTCCCAGGTAAAGTTTACGGACATGAAACTTTTCGGGGAAGGGATTTATATACAAAGTACCAGCGATGCATTCCGTACAACTTTGAGAAACAATTATTCAAACGAATATTCAGAAAAGTACACGTTTTATCTGCGAACATGCTCTACTCTCCGGATTTTGTTTAAAATTTTCTAATCCAAAAGCAAAGCAGGGAAGAATGAAAAGTTTATGTTCGTTTGTACAGTGAAGTAGTAGTTTAGCACATCCGCAATCTTTAAGTAAAGTCTGTTCTACAAAAATCTTTTAAATTTATATCGGACGGATAGAGAAATTTACAATAATTTAACGTAAAATCTGTTTGCTTTTTTAGTAACTATGTACGTACATCTGCGGACTTTAGAAAAATTTTACTGAAAAGATAAATCAAGATCCCTTAGTTATGTTATGAATCCGAAAATGTGTGTGGTTGTTTTTATGTATGTTACTCTTTCACGCTGAAACTACTGAACCGATTTTGCTGAAATTTGGTATAGAGCTAAAGTAAAGGGCAGAGAACAACATAGGATACTTTTAATCCCAGGATTCATTTAACTCTACCAAAATTGTACAAAAATTTGTTTAGAACATCCAAAGATGATACTTCTTAACAAATACAAATTTTCATGGTTTTAATTTTAGGAATTACGGAACTCTCATACAAACTCAACAATTTTATTTGATTTAAACTTAGTTTTAACTTAAAGTTTTGGTTTAATACATATAAACAATTTAAAACAAAAATGCTTACTCCCATAAGTTAAGTTATGCGCCATAACAATCATGGATTGTAGACGGTAGTAATTGAAAAAGGTTTTATCTAAGCTGACTGCGTCATACAATCACAATATATCAGACGTAAACGCGATTATCTCTAATCAAGGGAAGATTCAACGTTAGTTCTAGACTTAATCCACCCCATTGCACTCCACCCTCAAAGATTTTACTTATAATCCGCTGAACAAAGTTTCCATTGTTGTAATCAATCACTGTGACTGTCCCGCTGCTAACTCCATCAAAACTTCTCGTCAGTAACTTCCTTCTTCCTCTCATCTGGAGGCATCCCGAAGGTATATCACGACCAGAATAACAAAACCATCCCCGCGGTTTAGGGCTCAGCTCCGGCAAGAAATCGGTAAAGTAATTGTTTTTGCAATTGCAAGGCATTAGCGCCCATCAGTTATGTAGCTCGTCGTTGTCGTCGTAGTCCTCGTTAAAAATCGAAGACGGTGTGTTTATCTGGTGGGAAAAGTTGAGCATCTTCAGCACAAAAGTCCGCCTATCCCCCCGGTCTCCGCCGCCTCCTGTTCGACTCTTCCGGGAAGAATGGGAACCAGTGCCACTGGTGCCTGGAGTGAGTTAAGGAAATTCTTCTGCAGGGCACAGCCGTGTTCTGTCCTCCTCGATGGCTGCACTGAATCCACCCGTTGAAGAACTCATTTATCATTCTCAAGAATTTTCGCAGTTTAATAACAAAACAATGCTCCAGGCAGGTTTACCGGAGGATACCGAGAAAAGCGCCCAGAACTGGATGGGAACGCCTGAAACTTTAAGAAGACAACGCAACGAACGTTGCAGTGCATGGGCAATAAATCAAAATGCAAATTAGTAATTAAGTCTGAGCATGTACACCATTTAATGAATACATTACCCCTGATCACAACCTCTCCCATACACCCGTATTGCACAAAATTTCTACATACCATCTAAACTAGGAAATAGTGACTTATTGCAAGATCATTAAAACTTTTCTATAATCACTTTTTCTGCATCTTCCTCAGTCCAGTCTTAATGCGTATTGCGTAGGTACATATGTTCAAACTTCGGTAGAACTTTCTTATAAAATATTTTATCTTCACAAAATTTATGATTTTTCAATTAGCTACATAATTTTATAAGAAAATAAGGAAAACCAATTAATTTATTTTTAAAAGTCTTAACTCGAACTAGTCTTAAGCCAAGTTTGAGTCAGGTTTTCCGTGACTAGTACGAATTCCGTAAACTACAAATAAAACATTTCGAAATTCTTTTTATGTAGATCTTGAAATATTTGTTTACTTTTTGATCAATGACCAAAATACTAATATTTTATAAAAGTAAATTGGAATTGAGTAGGTACGACAAAGTGCTATAGTTAATATTTTGGGCTGAACTTGAGCAGTGTTCAAAGCTGCGTATATGTACGTTAACGAGGTATCTTCAATACTTATCCAACTACTAAAAACATTAGGTAATTTTCTGATTTTTTTTTCATACTAGTAAATAGGTATGACACTCGGTTTTTTGGCAACATACATATTTATTATGTATTCAAGTATTAAAAATACAATTTTTTAAGTAAAAATAATATCTTTAAAACTTGTTATGCATGCTGGAGCGCAAGTGTCCAAAAAAATAAAGCACTTTTATGTATGTAAACTGTAGAGCTTGTATAAATTTATCTGAAATTTTAGAAAATTAAAAAAAAATATGAGTGATTGATGGTACTTACACCATAAAATTTTTAAAAGGTCGAAAATTACCATAATGACATGGAAATAAAATTTTCGTCACGATTTTTCTTTCGATTTCGATTTCGAGAAAATCGAAGTTTCAGTACGCCATTGTTTTTCCATCGAAAACTTGTCTATAAACATGCATTACGTTTCTAATTTTCAAGATTTTTGTAAATTTCTTTGAGCTATTCAGAAAGGCTCATACATATGTAACGATAGAATAAAAAAAAAAAAAACTCGATTTTTTTTTAAATTCCAAATATGACAAGGGGATATTATAAACTTGAATAAGACTTAAACTACGCTTTAAGATCTTTATCTTCCCAGGTTGGTACTTAAGCCTTGGTAGTGAATTAATTTAAATCAATTTTGTAAAAGGTTAAACGCCCACTACAACTCTGATTTCCTCCACAGAGCTATCTCTTTCTTAATTGATTCTGTCGAAAGAAAGCATTCCATGGTTTGCCCACAAAAATAAGGGCCTGGTACTTGAGGACGACAACCTTTTTTCTTGAAAAAGATAATCCTTCTCATCAGAGGCATACCGAAAGACCCTGAGGGAGTGCACCATCCGAGAAGAAGAAACCCTTGAATCGCGAGACCCATTTACTTTCACTAAAACACTCGAAATTCATGACAGTGCCTTGCGGCGCTACTGGGGCGGCTCCTGAGTGAAAGCAAGCCTCAAAATGAGATTTTGTTCGTGAAATAAAATCCTAAGTATTTTCACAAGCTGAGGCATCTATTTAAACCCCAGGGTCACCGCTTGACCTTCATGCCGACCATTAATTACGGGGAAAGTTTGAAGTCCCTACTGCGGTACCCTTTAACCATAAGAGGAACCCTCGTCATCGCCCAGGACGCGCTCAGTTCTATCCACAGAGGGAGCGTTTTGAAAGGGTCAGGTCAGGAGTTGCTGAATTAATCTCACCACCATTTAACTCTAAATTAAGTTCAACTTTTTGGCAATTGAAATTGTAGACCACCCCCGCGCACCCGAAGGGCTTCAGTGAAATTTACCCTCGTGCACACTTCTTCATGAACTCGCAGCGGAGTTAGTGCCCAGGTAATGCCCGTAATTAGCATGCAAGCTCCTCTGATTGTCTAGCAATGAAGGCACCTGGAAAGGTGCGCCCGGGTAACCTACGTCCGGGTTGAGTGATCAGCCGGGTCAGCCCGGGCAAATCGAGCAGAAAAGGGCGGACGGGCCGACCGCCCCTTTCCTGGAGCGCACTTAATAGCCCCATTTTATCCCCGAGCAACTTTCCAGTTGAAATTTAAGATTCCTTAATCTGCGCTGCAATCTTTCTGCTTTCAATTAAGCCCGCCGAAGGGCGTGTGGCGTGGCACTCATCCGGGAGACGGCCAGGAATGGGCTATCCAAAGAAAAGTGCCCTTCGCTAATGTTTTCAAAGAAAACCGGGAGAAGTTCCGAAATAAAGGTAGAAGTGCAATTAATGCTTCCAGGTTAACAGGCTAATTAAATTAATTCAACGAGATTTACAATCCTACTCCGTTGCAAACAGAAAATTCTAGAGATATTCGGGGAAATTTTCACACATTTCCCAGTTAAACAGGTTGCGAAAACTCTGGCTTAATTGGATTGATTGTGGACAAAGGTAGTTGCTTGGATGCAGCGCTAGTGTAACGCTCTAAAATAATAGCACTTGTCTAAATAGCAGTTAAGCAGCCAGAACACTCAGCAGAGGTAAATTTCTAGGTTTTACTATTTTCAGGATTCCTGTAACAAATTCCATTCGGTATATACTCTGTAATTTAAACTTCATTAGAGCCAACCACAAAAACTAAATTAATTAAGTTTATTTGAAAAATACCGAAATATTATAAGATAGTAGTCAATTTTTTACTTTTATGTAAATACTAGTCTTTCCTTTAACGCAAATAGCAATAGTAAATCATACTATAAAAGTAAAATAAAAAGTAATAATATATCCTCTGGAAACTATGAAAATACAATAATTTATCCTTTCAATAATTTTGCAACTTTAATAAAACCCAAATCTCAGACATATTTGTACATAGATAAATCTCAATTTCGACCATCACATCACAGTTTATCTATCATATCGATCTTCTATCTATTTTTTGTGCAACACCTAGTTAAAGATATGAACAATGGAATCGCAAAAGCTGTTGAATGTCTAAAAAGGTTAGGAGGTTTCTTGCGTACAAAGCAAACAGAATTTATAATTTTTTTGCGATTCAGTTTATTACTTTGTTTCTTACGTAATACAATCGACTTTGGTATAAGTAGGTGCTTGAAGATAATAATTGGAATGCCCTTATGTATATATTTCATATTTTAATTGATACATACATACATATGTACATATATACTATATCCATGCATACATATGTATATCATCAAATTTATCAACTCGAAAATAACTTCTGTGATATCTATTCTACATATATTAATTTCTGTATCTTTTCTAAAATGTGTTTTCTTTTGTGACAAGGGCGCGAAAAAGAAACTTTCAAAATTAATTTAATTATTTTAATATTCTTTTAATAAAAAAGCGGAGCAATTTTGGAAAAATCCTGAAAAAAATAATGCACATTTAGAATAAACAATTTCTTTATGGAATGATCATGTTACCCTTGTTCTCCTAGTAAAAATCGATAGATGATAAACTTCTTAAGCAAGCTCCATCCACAAAAATAATAATTGTTGACGAATCAATTTCTTTTTTTTAATGCCAGAAACTATGTGATACAAAACCCGATATTTAACATAGCCATTTATTACTAATCAAAAAAATGTTTTAAGCAGTATAATCTCTGTCAATCATAGCAAAATTCTTTCAAGAATTTTTCAAATAAACAAATTAAATATCTTTTTCGACTTATCGACAGTGACGAACACACGTTTGGTTTATAAAATGATAAATCGAAATAAAAATTTAATTTTGCATATCCAGCTCGACCCTAAATGGACACTCCTACAAAATTTTATCAAAATCCGTAAAGAGGCTTCAAACTCATTTTCTTTTTCTGAAAACCAAATTTTTAACTCTCGGACTACCTCGAGTCATTTATTCAATTTTTACTGTAAGAACTTTGAAACATGTTTCAGAGGAATTATGTTGTAAAAAGCTTTCCGAAAAGTTGCAAGTGATTAACGAGAAAACTTGAAAAGTTCATTTCGTATAAGAAAGAAAGTCCTCCGGATTCGAGAAATAACGTAAAGAAACTTCCCGTATTTGGTGTCTTTGATATATTTTTTGTACACCCTGGCGTCAATTTTGATGGGATATTTTGAAATCTAGTGGAGATTTAAACCAAAGAGACTGGGTAACATTTTCTCTTTAATTGAAGAGAAACTAAATCTTAACTTTTTACGATATTTTTGGGAAATTTTTATACGGTTACTAAACTTACAAGGTGAACTTTTTTATAGTAATTGCAGAAATACTTAAGGAAGTTTAGACGAATGAAACGAAAATATGTATTATATACAAAATAAAATATTTATTTTATTACCTCCTTACAAAATTACGCCAAATATTTCTGCAAAACACATATGCTTTTATAAGACGTTCGATTTTTGCACTTATACACAGTATCTTCATAAATATAATAAAATATCAGTAAACTTAAGATTATTTACCTAATTTTAAATTACAACGCATATTTGATTGGTTCCTACTTACTAATGATATGAATTTACCGAGGACAAAGGATTTGTTCCAATTAACACCGGACAACAAACACTAAATTTTTTATGAATCAAACCAAAGTCCACTACCGCTTCAATCTCATAATTAATAGTTATAATTGAGCAACTATTTTTGCTATTTGGTGGTACCGATGGCACACGAATTTCTCGCAATATTGTCTTTTTTGTGCATCCTTGAACTTGACCATATTTCTTTTTATATAAACAATTCTTAGAAACTAAATAATTGCTATCGTGAAGGGTTTTGTATGTAACGATTTGATTAAAATTTATTTTACAATTTTTAATTCTAGATTCGCTGTCGTTTTGTATGTTTATCGTGACGGGCATCAATTGTCCTGGAACGAATCCCATTTGAGGTAGTCTTATGCCCACTGAACAAATAGACGAGTTAAATTCTTTGCTGCTTATTATCTCAAACGGCAACTGTAGTTATAAAATTATTATAATTAATAATTATATAAAAAATAAATATTTACCTTTATTTCTGGCTGTTCAAAATTCAAATCAAGTGGTTTTAATACCTTGAAATTAAAAACATACTCCCGATCAAACTTCCATGGACGCTTAAGGGTGACTTTTGCAAGATATAAAATGTGTCCATGTTTTCCTTCAAAGGATGATGGCAGCGTGGGGGCTAAATTATGGGAAAAATTGAATGTGTGGACTCTAGGCTCAAGAGTTAGTCTTTTTTCAGCTTCAAATAAAAATCATTTATATAAGAAAATAACCATATAAAATATACTGCATACTTACCTCCTGGTAATCCAGCTAAAAATTCAGTGTCATTGAAATATAATTTTGTACCTTCAAACCATTTATACCCGCCGCTGAGGTCTTCTTCAGGCCATTTTGTTTTTGCAAATCCGGTTAAATTTAAAATTATTGCTGCAATCATTCAGAAAATGAAGAATGTTAATGCGAAGATTCCCGATTTACTAACTTTATTAAATGTTTGGTTTCCAGTTTATCAATGCAGACTTTTGAGACCACACATACATAGTCTTAGAAGCTCTTATTTAATTTATAATATTCCTCATTGAAGGTATATTCATATAACATTAATCCACTACATTTAATTAAACCCATAAAATATCCTCAGTTTTAATTTAACCGGCTAAGAAGTAGTAATATTTTGCAAAAAAAAATGCATTCTGTGATATCAACGTTTTGCTCAATAAATTTTTATCGGCATCTTCAAGACAAGGTTATTTACTATATACCTACATATATGCGTTGTGGTAAGCCTTCGATTTAAATTGTAAATTAGCGAGGGAATCACCTTAGCTTCAAAAGAAGATTGTTTCATAATGCGTCATTTCTATCTTTTATAAACATCGAGATTTTCCAAGCAAATTTACCGGCGCGGCACACCTACGCCACTCCGAGGCAAACAGAAATTGATCAACATTTCAAACATTTCTTACGATTTATTTATTTATTTATTTTCTTATTTTAACACTAACTACTGCCATAATTTTCAATAACCACTACTTCTAATTTTATTAGTTAGTAGATGCATTTCTTAAAACTTTTATACTTCTTGAATCTTTAACGATAACTAAACGAGGTGTTAAGAATACCTTGGACATCCTTCTTTTTGGAGAGTGTAATTTTCACTTTTCCTGTCACTTGTTGACCACTGTAATAAATCCCTTGAGGATTATTGTCGAACAAAATTTCGCATTTCACCATTGTGAGATAAATCAAAACACAAACTTAATCGCTCGCTGATGCAATCAATACTAATTTCACACTTAGAAGAATACAATCACTGTGCTGCAGAACTTAGCTTTCGTAGTTGATTTGTGCAAGTTTTGTATGAATATGAAGTATCTAATCACGCGTAAACACGGAACTAACTGTTTGCAATTAAAATTAATTTCTTTATTTACATAAAACGAAAATGTGAGACAACTCACATAAATTATGTAGGCATTATTGTTGTGAGTATTTATTTTCGTCACAAAAGATTATGAAATAAATAATTAATATATTATTATATATTTTAAAAATTATGTTCCATATACTGAATATATAAGTAATAGTAACACGTAAACAAAACTTTTAATAAATTTTAGGTATGACATCAATTATTCCGTAATACTTTGAATCTGAACACATAGGGCTTAGTAAATTAAGGAAGCACAAAGGTAATTTTCATAAAATATAAAGATGTCCCTGTTTTCCTCTGAGGGAATAAATACCTAGAATATGTAAAAGGTAAAAAAGTATTTAATTATCCGCTGAAAGCAATTTTCGGTAGGAGTTTGAATATTGGAAAAAAATACATTCTTCTGGAAGCTTATTGAAAATTATTAACTGACAAAGGACCGAAGAATCCATTTTGATTTGACAAAACATTTTCATAAAACGTTACCCAATTTTCCAAGAACAATATACCTACGACGAAATCAGAAAACCATAAGCAATTACATAGCCTTACGTAAGCTCTATTAATTATTTTGTAATTTCCCACCGCAAACCCCTACGCAATTAAATTTATGATCATTTGCATAAGCTGATGCAATGATTAAATTAATTTGTCAATTTTAAATGTCTAAACTTTTTAAAATAAAACAAATTAACCACACATCCAGAATTTTCGTTATAATGTTCCTTACAACAATGAAAAAGTGAATAACCATATTATTATGATTTGGAAGTTGGTAGTGATCAAACTACTTTTTTATTGTACAAAAAATATTACAAACTATTGTCAGTTATTTACATGTTCTAAATTACATCAAAAATAAATCTTAAACTTTTTCTCTGCCTTTATCCTCAAATGTGTAAACTGGATACCGAGGAAGAAAATTGGACTCCTCAAAAGGGTGTTCCCCTTCATCACTTACTATCACCTGGCTCATTTGCATAGCCTCTTCGTATGAAGGAAGTGCTGCTAAGTTATTATTTAGTACAAAATTAAAGTTCATATGCAAATGTATTTACCTAATTCGGGACTCCAATGCGTATTTAAAGTACTCGTCGAAGAATTTCCTATAGTACGTCTATTTTGAGTTGAATTTGAAATTCCTTCTTCCATCAAAAATAAAGGCACGGTCCCGATTATTATCGGACATTCCATCTTTATTTTACTTTGAAAGAAACCAAAATAAACAATCACCTCAATCTCATAATCAATAGAAATAATTGAGCAACTATTTTTACTAGTCGGTGGTACTGGCGGAACTCGAATTTCTTGTGAAATGGTCTTGTTTGACTGCCCTTGGATTCTTCCACAATTTTTCATAAATAAATAATTAGTTTTCACTTTCTGAGATTCAAATTTCTGTTTTTTAGGCCTAAATTGTGCCTTAAATGTAATAATTTGTTTAAAACCTATTTGCAAATTTTCAGCATTACTACTACTCCCATTTTGTACATTCATTGAAATCGGTATTATTTGACCAGGAACGAATCCCATATGAGGTAGTCTCATAACAATTGAAAAAGGCTGCTTACTAAAAAATCCTGATCGCAATTGTTTAGTGGTTGATAAGTTAAACGGCGCCTAAAGTTATTAAAATATTTTAGATATATTCAGCAAAATTAAAAATCAAATTACCTTTTTATCATGCTCCTCAAGATTCAAATCAACTTGTTTTAATACTGTGAAAGCGGCAACATAATTCTGATCAAACTTCCATGGACGCTTAAGAGTAACTTTTGCAAGATATCGAATGTGCCCATGTTTTGCTTCCAAGGATGAGGGAAGCCCAAGAGGTAAATCGCAAGCAAAATTGAACGTATGAATTCCTGGATCCAGGGTTATCGTTTTACCTGTAAAATGTGGTTAATTGGAATTTATTTATAGAGCTTCAAAATATAATTACTCTCAAACTTTACCTCCTGGTGATCCTACTAAAAACGTATTAGTATCAAGATATTGCTCTCTTCCTACGTGCACCTCATGTTTTTCTGCAGATTGATTATATTCGGTCAATTTTGTTTTTGCACGTCCGGAAATATTTAGGATAATTGCTGAAATTAATTAAAGTTTAAAAAGTTTAATTACAGGCAACTTAAATAGAAATTCCCAATTAAAGCTGAGGTAACTAAGATACATGAAACTTATTGAAAATTATTATGTTTATTTATTATATGATACTCTAAAACCGATGTTTGTTGCAACTACAAAGAAAATATTTTATGACATATTTTCGAAGTTGTTTATAGTTAAGAATTTAACAACATAGCGAAATTTTTCAAATATTAGCAATTTTTGAAAATCTGGAAGGATACTTTTATAAATTTTAAAATGTGTTATGCTCCATAGATGTATGTATAACGAATTCCTATATTAAATAAGTAACAATATATCATATACTGAACACACATGAACTTTAAAATTACTTGAGAAAGAACCGGGAAAGCCCCCCTAAAGTAAACATTTTCATTATGAGTCATCTCAAGCTTAACATTTTGATTTCCTAAAAATCGACGTAACCAGAAAAACCAGAAGCAAATAGAAGCAGCAAAATTTGTTTAGTCGAAAAAGATAAACTTATGACGCTTTCATCGTAAAGAAGCAATAAATACCTTCAACATTTTTCCTTTTTAAAAGTGTAATTTCCACTTTTCCAGTTATTTTCTGTCCACTGTAATATACTCCACGTGGATTATTGAAAAATCGTATCTCACACTTCACCATTATGAAATTAAAACATAAACATTAAGAAACAAAACGATCTGAATCGTTCGCTAGTCCAATCTGCACTGATCGCTGATCGCTAATCTCAAGTTCAGATGAAAACAACTCGTCGTGATTCAGAACATCAAGAAAGCTTTTATATTCTTCAAAGCATAGGAAGAATTGCGAGTAATAAATTCATAATTAAAATTAATGAATTAATAGATCTCTTCAAATACCAAAATGTCTATAAGAAGCTTGTTCACTTTCACTTTAACTTTCAGAACTATTGTCATATACATATATTATGTTTTACAACAAATAAAAAATACTACTTGGATTTTAGATTTTAATTAATTTTGCATTTTTAACATAATGCTTGCGTGAGAGTTATTTTCTTTTATAGAGTGAACAATAACGAAAAAATTTAAAAATCAAGACATACATATTAGATAATTCAATTTTATTTTGCGTATGGTCAATTACATGCTACTTAAAAAATTGTATCACTACAGCTCTGTACTTTTTTTATCATCAAATGTGTAAACAGGATACCGAGGAAGAAATTGTGATTTCTCCATAGGGTGTTCATCTTCATCACTTAATGTGACCCTTTTCGTCAGTACAGCTTCTTCATATGATGGTAGTCCTGAAAAAATTAACAGCAAATTTCAAATAAAAACATTGAAAACTTAGTCTAGAAACTTACTTAATTCGAAGTCGAAATTCGAAATTGAGTTTCTTTTTATCGGATCTGCTATGGGGATTCTAACATCAGAAACACGTCCTTCTGAAACTGGTTGATTTTGTACCACTGAAGACAAAGGCACAGTTCCAATTGTTACTGGACAATAAACATTTAACTTTCTGTGAAACCAACCAAAATTCACCACAACTTCAATCTCATAATTAATAGTTATAATTGAGCAACTATTTTTACTAGTTGGTGGCACTGGTGGAACACGAAATTCGTGCAATATTGTCTTTTTTAAATACCTTTCAAAACGTCCATAATTCTTTTTAGCTAAATAATCGCTTTGGACTTTAGAATTTTTGAGGTTTTCTGTTTTAAAAGTAACTACTCGTATAAAATTTATATGAACATTTTCTGCATTAGAGCTGGTATCATTTTGTATACAAAGAGTAACAGGCATTTTTTGTCCTGGGACGAATCCCGCTTGAGGAATTATTATATACACTAGAAATGACTTAGAATTACAAAATCCTGATCGTAACAATTTACTAGCTGTTGTTTCGTATGGCAACTAAAATTTCAAAAACAAAATAGTTTTAGTATTAGTCTTGCAACATGTAAAAATGACTAGAAGAAATAATTACCCTTAAGTATGGTTCTTCGAAATTTAAATCCACTTTCCTTAATACTGTGAAGCCAACGACATGTGTCTGGTCAAATTTCCATGGACGTTTAAGAATTACTTTGACTAAATATCTAATAGATCCATGTTCTCCTTCAAAGGATGAAGGAAGCATACTTGGTAACCTACAGGAAAAATTAAAAGTTTGAATTCCAGGGTTGAGAGTAATCGCTTCTCCTGAAAGTTGAAAAATATTTAAATTATTTAAAGTAAGTAAAACGCAATATAGATTTACCTTTTGGTGATCCTATTAAGTATGTTTGACTATCAAGATATTTCTCTTTACCAACGAATGTTTCATATGAGTTGTCATTTATATTTCTCTCGGACCATTTTGTTTTTGCACGACCAGAAACAATTAAAATAATTGCTAGAATTATTTAAAAAAAACATTTGATTTATTATTATGATATTAAATACATAAATTCCACTCCTCCACTCCATTATATGTATGTAAATCTTTTACAAGGTCAATCTTAATCTTAAAATTTTGTTTCTTAATAACAAATGATGCGTTCTATTCTATTGAGTACAAAAAACCACTTGCTTACAATATAAACAACACATACGAGTGCTACTTCAGAAAACGTGGAAAGTAAATAAAAGTTGTCAACACTACTGTAGATCGAAAAAAATAAATATTTATTCAGAGCAAAACATCTCATATTTAACCTCTAGATTACTATCTGCTGCAGTATCTAGGGGTATTCGATTAAATTAATTAACATACAAAAAATCGCACTCAAAATCTTAAATTAAAAACAAATGCTTCAACATTAATAGCCTAACACAAGAGCTTTTCAAGTAATTGGAAAAGAACTGGGGAAATCCTGTCTACTTTGTCAGATATCATTTTTATAGTGCGCCATTAAGATATTGCGATTTCCCAGGTAAGATAATTAAAACAAACGAAATCAATGCAAACAGTAATGCAATTTTAATGTACGGACATACAAATAAATTAGGTTAGAACAACCTACAATTTACAGAAATAAAATAAAATCCAACACTGCATGTCCCCAAATCATGTTGGTCGGTTTTCATAAGTTTAAAGAGTTTTAAGTTATCTATTAAATATTAAAATACACTTTGCTAATAATACCTTGAACATTCTTCTGTTTAGGTAGTGTAATTTCCACTTTACCGGTCACTTGTTCACCGCTGTAATAAATTCCATAAGGATTGTCATCAAATCGAATCTCGCACTTCACCATTATCAAATACGAATTCGAGAAACCGGCATTTATACGAAAATATTAAGAAAAAACAGCACGATCTGAATCGGTCTCCAGTGGAATGATTACTGACTGATATAAAATTTTCAGAAGAGAACTGGTCGCTTTTTAAAAGATACTAAAGATCTTGCGCGCTCTTTTAAACGACTCATGTAAAATTAATTATTAATGAACGATACAAATTCAAATTAGACTGGAGACGTAGGAATTTACTATAACTTGCAATCATTAAGCTTATTCTTTTGAATAACACTTAGAATTTGAAGTAGAAATTTTTTAATTTCCTCCGGAATTATATTTCTTTGTAATGCAAAATGAATTTGCACTATCAATGACTAAGCGGCAATCACCTGATAAGCTTTAGCTTTTGAAGATAACGTCAGTTAGCCAGCAATCAATTTCTTTACATAGAAAAAAATAATTTATTTGTTTACGAAATAAGTACCTACTTAAAAAAAAGAACAGATAGAGGATGTTATTTGTGTCTGTCAACATAAAGTATTTCAAATTTTTAATGATAAAAAACGTGCAATTAACTCGTTCAACCCAGCATATACGATCGGTGGTCCACAGGAATTGCGTTCATCTGGCGGCATGAACCACCGATGCTCCACACCTAGTTTTCTCCATCTGGCGGCGTGGACCACCGGTGGTTCACATATGCAAGCAGTGAAGCAATCATGCGCCACCAGATGGAAAACAACTTATGATCTCGTGAATGCCGATCATAGAGACTTCGAAAAAGTGCACCGGGTTGAACGTGTTAAATGTAAAACTCAAAAGGGGAAAACCAACTTTTAAAATAATAGTAATATAAAAAATATATAACTGCGAGAAATAAATATGAATTTTGTAAAAGTTCTAAAAATTAACATTTAAACTTAAAAAACAATAACAATTCTAAAAAGCGAAAGGAAAAAAATAACGTGGTTGATTTCGGATATTTTATTTACCATTTTCATTTTTGAAAAGATTTGAAAACCAACATTTTGTTATTTTTATTACTGATTAAAAACAAATCCCTTCATCTTCACTCATTTATTTCAACAATAACAAATAGGTATAAATGCAAATTTTGATGCTGAGCGATCACGTGTCATTTACACAAATTTTCTCACATCCTCATCAGCTGTGTAGTTGCACGTGCAATAGCTAGCGCTGCGCGCTGCGAAAAGCTGTGTAAATGATCATTTCTTTTATTTATTTTTTTTGTTATTTATATTTATTTTATAATTGTTTTACGGAAAGAGGTTTAAAATCTCAAATCTGTTAAATGTTTCTTAGCATAGTTTTCACCTTCTCCTTAAAATTCAAATTTGAAATTTGTCTTAATTCGAAGCGGAAATTTTGTAAAAGGTAGAAAAGGTACACACACACATTTGTGTTCTTGTTGATATTTTATAAAAATATTCTTGCATTATATATAATTATATATATATACTTTTCTTTCTTTTAATATAAACGTTGTGCGCAAAATATTTTATTTAAAATGGGCATTTAATCCTTCAAGGTTCATAAATGTGTGTTGTTTTGCGATTATTCATAATATATATATATTTTTTTTTACAGTTTCGATTTTAGCAAATTTTCTAGGACTAAAAAATTAAATTGGCAATTTAAAAACAATACAAATTATCGATGCGCGTGAATGGCGCTATATGGAGCTCTTAGACGGAAGCTAAGTTGAGTTTGTTCACTTTAAAAAATATTCGCGATTTTTGTTTTATTATTATTTATTTAACGTGAGGCAAAAATATGTTCGATTTGTATTACTAAGGTGCCCAGCTATATATTTTTTTTTTCGCAACTAAGACGCTTCTAGCGCGGATTAAAATTATAAAATTTGTTTAAAACGTTTAAATTGGCAATTTAAGTTCACAGTCTGTTAACACGGGATAATATCTATCTTCACAGCATTTTGATTTCTTCATTTTCAGTTGCCTGGCAAATAATATCAGCACAAAGCTCGTTCTCTGCAATTAATAAAGAGACGTTAAAATTTTAAAATAATGGACTTATTAAAAAAAAAATTATGTTACCTTCAGTAGCTAGAGGAGCAACAGACGGTGTCTTATGATCGTAATAAACCGGATATTTTGGAGTGAAGTCAGGTATATCAACTTTTGCGTCATCAACATCAACAAATTTTTCATAAAAAGCTAAAGCTTCCTCATAAGGCGGCGGATCTGAAAGAGGGAAAAAATTTCAGGATAAATGCCAAATATTTAATTGGTGGCATACCCAAATATCCCGGCGGTTTATCCTTACTACCCTCCTTCTGCAGCTTCGGTTGATCCGAAATAATTCCGTCGGAATTAACGACGTCATCTTCGAAAACTGGGACGGTACCGACAGTCACTGGTATTTTCATTTTTAATCTTCTATGGAAATCCGAAGGCTTTATGATCACAACGATGGCGTAGACGATGCTAATTACACTGCACGATAGGAATGATGTTGGAGGAATCGATGGTAGGTCTAAGGAGCCCTTGTACTCCTTGCGACTCCATCGGAGGATCCTTCCGAAACTTTTCGATGCGATTGTTACTTTTTCATATCGAGTTTCCCTGTACGGATGCCGACTCTCGTAGGTGACTTGCTGCTTAAGATCGACTATCGTGTCAAGACAATCGACAGCACTCTCGTTTTTTACGAATAAATTGAAGTTAATCGTTTGTCCTGGAGCATAGCCAGAATATGGGATGCTGAAGGTTACTGTGAGCGGACCACTTGCACAGCAATGCGACCAGAACTTTGTTCGTTCTACAACTTCCAATTTTTGCTGTAGAGAGTTTAATAAATTTAAACATTAATTCATTTTATCGATTTTATACTGACGAATGACGAAGAATGTAAAATAACTAAATAAATCTTTATAAACTTAACATGCCATTGCAGCTTTTCTTAATACATATTATATCTTTTTTAATTAACACAAAAAAACCAAAAAAATAAATAAATTACATGTAGGCATATGGAATACAAGCAGATAATCATCGCAAAAATATAAATGACCAACATTTAAGTCAATCAATTCAGAACTTCAGAGGTATACCACTTAAAAAAATTTAATTTCGAGAAAAACACAGAATTATTGCAGTACTATTGAAATAAATACTTAGCTCTTTTACTGCAATAGAAAATTCAAATTTAACTGATTTTTCTAAAACAAGTTGATGATGAGAAATACATATTTTAAAATGTTACTCAGTATAAGATCGGAAATAAGGTTCTCTAATGTTTAAGTTGAAATAACTCTCTTTTTAAAAAATTCGCCCTTAATTTACAATATCGCTAAAAGTAATGCCACTAGATAAACATGTTATGTAAAATAATTCCAAATCATTAATTTCTCATCACTCGTCAGTATAAAAATAAAATGTTATAAATTCATAAACTCATACTTACCCTATTAGTTGGATCAAGATTTAAATCCAACGGCTGGATGACGGTGAACGGCTTCTTAAAGACTATCTCCTCATCTTCAGGGCATTCTAAGGTAACCACAATTTCATACCTAATATGGCCATATTGGCCGTCGAAAGATGTTGGTAGGGTTTTTGGCAATACCACATGGAAGGCATAATTGTATTCACCGGGCTCCAAAAACGAAGGCGGAGCAAATTTGAATCCAACGACATACGATGTGGACGAAAGATATTGCTTATAGGACATATACACTGGACGATCGCTGTCTTTGGTGTAGTTACCTTTTTTGGTCCAACGGACCTTTACATATCCACTCACTGTTATGCATATTGCTGCAAGATAAGACGACATATGTAATTAATACCTTTTAAAAAATTTGGAATCCACCCAAGTCATTCGATATAATTGCCCTAATGTCCTTAATGCTTATCCACATTTATATCCAGTTGTTTGCGCAAATAAATGGGCGAAAAGAACATTTCTCGGAAATAATGTGAATTAAAAAGTTTATACCTAAGTATTTGAAAACGGCGACAATTTTTCTAAATATAGCGCATCCCAGTACCCTTCCTTCCAGGGAAAGGGCTGTAATTCGAAAATAAAGTGCTTCTATGTCAGCTTAATCATGTGAAAAGCTTAATGACTGCGTGCACATAATTCAAGGACAATTTTATGCATATTTCCCTCAGCAGCCAAGGTGTGTCATGTTTTGTTGATTAAGGCACAAATTACAATTATCTGGGTCTACAGGTATAGTAGATATAATTCAATTCGCGAATTGTTTGTTATTTCTATCCAATTTCTCTAATTGAAATTCATGGTATTGATCGAATTTTGGTGCTGTATTGCCTCAGGAGCTGCTAAAGTCATGCTAAATTTGGATAAATCAGTATACGAGTAATTGCCACAAAATCGGTTCTCTACTGACCAAAAATAATACATCCGCATTAGACCTATTTCTAGGTATATTGATATATCTTGACAACAAGCCTCGAGGGCTGGTTACAAAGCCGGGCCTCTCTCGACTATGACCTAAATAATGAGGAAATTCTGCGAAAAAAACATTTTTGGCTGACGCATAGACTCCCACCTTTGGAAAGGAAATACCAATCACAAGGACGAATCCAATTGGCCACCTGGTGAATATTTTTTTTTACCTGTACTCCATATAGGTAATAAACAAAAGATGATAAAAATGAAATGAGAAAAATTATTTTAAAATAAAAGTATATCAAACATAAACAAAACATAAAAGTATGGTACTTGCGATAAAAATTTTGCTTCGTCACTACTTTTAAATTCCAATTTCCTCAAGGGCACTTGTTTTCAATATCAGCAGGGCATCGCTGCTAACAAAAGGTATGGCCGTGATATATTTTTTCCCTTATTTTTATAGTATCCTTGGAGAGTAGGGCAGTAAAATGGGGGGAAAAAAATAAAATAAATAAAAAAATCTATGATAAAACGCCTCTAGCACACCTCTAATTTTTACAGCTTCATCGACTTTTAAGTCCACATCACCGGAAACCTCTTGGCCAGCATAGTACACAATTTGCGGATTGTTATCGAATTTAATAAGGCACTCGATGGGCATATAGGCACTTTCACAAATCTACAAACTGCGCCACAAAGAAAAAAAATTAATAATAATAATAGTTTAGAACGTCTTCTCCTTTTATTTCCAGTTAAAGAGAAGAGAAACTTTTTTTTATTCGCCCTATGCGGATAAATTCTGCACAAAAACTGATTCACACTTTTAAAAAGAAAAACTAATACAATATAAGCTCGAAGCGGAAAAATAACAATATCCTTCCACAACTGGCGTTTTATTAATATGTTCTTCTACTTCTGCCGCTAAACTACTGGATGGATGCGATATACCCTTTATGCCAAGAACTGGAGAGGCCTCTGAATCGAGGAATTTTACAATGCGTTTTCCGAGCTCCGTGTGCTTTTCGATATGCTATGCTATGCTATGCTATTCAAGGACATCCATGGAAACTTTTTAACATGGTGACACAGATACGAATGCGAAAAGCCCTAGGAACTCGAACGTCCGCCCTCCCTGCCCAGGAGTTTTGGCGTCGTACTGTCGTCATAGAGACTGCCATGCGTACTTCGGAAAAGTTCATACAGCAAAATATTTATAAGCCAGTAGAAGAGAAAATTTTGGTTTGAGGAAAGTTGAATCTCAAAAGAGGTGAAAATACCTATCAATGGGCGCTATACCGCGCATTGTGGTTTCTCTTGAGGCCTTCAATCATTTTAAATCGCTCTGACAAACAGGCAAAGGTTCGTTGACTCTATACCTACGGTTGACACGTGTGCTAATTTCCACAAAATCTTTGAAATTTTTAACTGACACGCAATCAAAAGGTGCTTTACGACAATGCGGATGGAAACCCACAAGAGCGTAAATAGCTTATGAGGGTGAAAAAGTAATTTAAACCACGTTTCTGTGCTAAGGATATTTGCCTACGGTATGAAGATGAAAAGTTTTATCTCTAATTATCACTTTAAAGAGGACCTCTACACTCACTAACCTACACAAGTTGAAGCTTTATGTCTGTTTGTATTTTGCCCGCGCACAATTTTGAATCAAGTTTATCTTCAAAAACAAAAAAGTTCAAGGGCGAGTCGCAAGCCACACGTTGACGATTTCATAACCGTTCCGTAAACACTCTGTTTGTTAATCTTAATTATCGTTTTAATTAGACAGAACGATACACTGCACAATGCTACATTTTAACGAGTTTCATTAAAATAAAATGCTTAGACTTATTAAACGAACCAAAATAGTCCTTTAATCCTTAAACTCATATTTCTACGTGATGTTATTTATGAATTAAAACTTAAATTCATATTAAGTGTTTGGGGATTAGCTTCTTCTGGTATCCTTCAATTTAAATCTTTTAAAGGAAAATTCGTTTAGAATGCACATGCAATATACATAAAATTTGTTAATTTACATTTACTTTAATATAATCAAAATGTTAATGATCTTTTCGAATGTATAACATTTTATATTTATATTACTTATTATCAATTTTTAGGATCTTTTCCCTAAAATACGAATCTACGAAGGAAAATGTCCTTTAGCAGTTAAACTGATATTAAAAGAGCATTAATTGCCTCGAACTAAATATAACAAAAAATCTGTGATCGATTTTTTCATATTATACGAGTATCATATCTAAAAGCTATAGTGATAGAATACTCAATTCGTACGCAAAATTTCTTTTATCTACTTTGAATCGAAATCCGCATGTTCTATCCATTGCCCAACAGGCAGAAATTATTAAGAGAATTGACAACTCCGAAGAGTTTAAAAATTATTAAACGATAAGAAATTGTATACTCTTTCGTACTCGAATGTATCTTAAAACGTTGTTATTACATTATTTTTCGTTGAGTTTATCTTTTAGTCCACATTATGAAGCAATAAAGAGATTATTGGAAGAATTATACCAATAGATTTGAATATGTATCTAATCCATTTAACTGCTTTAAATTCTATAATCCATTTTTCTTTAAATAATTTAAGACAATTATTTTTTTGTGATTTATTTATAATTTCAAAGTATATAAGTACATACTTCCTTTCAAATAATTTACCTGACTATTTTTCGCTAGACACAAAAGTCTACTTTAGTTTTTACATATGTTCTGAATCCATAGACCTTGGTTGATAGAATTTTCAACTGGTTACTGGTTTCATGAAATTCTAGATCTAGAAATCATCAATTTAAATGTGAGTATTGTACAACGCTTTTTTAATTCGTCTTATTTCTTGTCTACTATATAACAAAATTAATTAAAGATAGGGTCCCAAAAAATAAATAAAATTAAATTCTTATCAAAACTTATATAACAAATAACAAATCTTGGTAAAAGCCACTTAAGCTACCTGCCGTAAATAAAATTTTTTACTATCAAAACCTGATAGTGGACTGTTTTGATTACACTTTTAAAATGCGCGAAATGCACGCCTCCAAAGCAAGACTAGCAACTTGATTTATTTTTCAGTAAACCAGTAGAATTCACTAGCTGAGCACAGTATTTGTTTAGTAATTAGGAAGCTTTCAGCTTTTTGTGACTATTAATAGAATTTTGATACTGAGACTTCATAAAGTGAAACTCTTTCGAAGAGATACCAAAAGAATCTATCTTTTTGCATAAAAATAAAACTGTCTTTCGTTGTGCAGAGAAAATTCGGACACTCATTATCTCGTCTTAAGGTGCTTGACTGTAATAAAACTCAGGAATTTGACCAGATCCGGACTGTCTCTGGCCTGGAGAGAAAGTGGACAACATCCCAGCACCCAAAATGATTATGTATGACCATAAGAAAAAAATTCAACTTATCACCAAACCCGGTCTCATTTGTTGGCGAACACCACATATATCTGGACGCAGTTGTGTAGTGCTATAGAATTATATACAATCTGAAGTTCGTAGTTCTTCCTGGTTTAGTTTTGGGCCCCGCAGATACTCTCTTCGTGCCTCTTGAGAATACGCGTTCAGTCTCAAAGTTTTATTGGAAGAAGTTAGTTCAGGTGTGTGTACGTTACGTTTAGCCGGCACATATTCATTCCATATCCGAAGGTGTGAGAATTTGTTTATTTTGTATATTTTCTCTGAATTTTACGTGAGATATAACCACGTTGTCAGAGATTTTCTGCTAAAAGAAATCTTAATCATCCGACTATGCCAACACACTGCGAAATTCGATTCGACAGTCCAACTGGAGTCTACTATGCTGGACAGCAGTTATCTGGAACTGCGATGCTAAATACTGACCATGAAAAGACCATCAGAGGTAAAAAATTATATACATTTAATGATATTAATATTTACATACAATAACATCTACTTACTAATAAAAATCGCTAAAAATCTAAGTGGAAATACTAAAGAAGTTCCTCCCCGAAATTGTTAGGCTATGTTTCTAGGCGCCAGAAAATTTATTTTTCGAGTGGTAGTCAATCCATGTTTGTGTGAACGAGAGATAATACGAGAAATTGTTTCATGTTTTATTTAATTCCACAGTATGAGACTGTATGGCGGTATTTTAATGAAAAAATCTCAAGCTATCAGCAGTAAAGCTTTTTGGTGTTACTTAATATCAAACAGCGCGGTTAGTCTGCTTCACAATATTCACAAATTCGACGTTTTTTTTGGTGAAATTCATCGAAATTTGCAATTTTGCGATTGTCGTCTACAGTTCAAGACCTTGAACTGCTCATAACATTTACATTACAAGGATTTTATATAGTAAATAATTTACTGTAGAGTGCCAGCTGTGGCCTTCCCTTTATAAATAAGAAATTTTTCTAAAAGGAATGTGAAATGGGAAGACGTGCAGAAGCATTTTCTTTATCGTCGGCATGACATGACTCATCGTTATGCTCAAATCGTTTGCCAAATATGCTGGTTATGTGATAGTAATATCGATTGGGTTCGCTATTATGTGTTCAAGGCAAACAAAAATCGTTTATTTGGGATTTCCAGCTGTTATTTTCGTATGCAATCAAACGAATGTTATTATCTTACAGAACACGAATCCACTGGCGCCACTAATTGAGGAAATTTTTTTTTGCAATTTCCATTTGTAAAATAAAAATTGGAAGTGACTGATCACGCAAAAATTCGATATTAAGATATTTGCACATTCGTTTATGGGTCTTATGTTTTAGAAAAACTTTCTAAAAACTCTAAACCAATGCATCAGTTTTATTAAAGTTGTACAGTCGTCTTAAGGTCAATCAATCATTAAGACGAAATTTCAAAATAAAGAACACCTCGAATGTGAGAAAAATGTAGCCTTATATAAAAAAAGTTACGGAGTAGAAAAGTATTTTATTCTTTAACAAAGTTTTATTTGTATACCGGTTGATTTTTTTAGATGCATATTTTCACATATAAAATGTTGATAGTTAAATTTAAAAAAGCTATTATATGTATGAAGTACCTAGGCTAAATACCTACCTCAAATTTTAATTAACATTAAAGTAGACTTCAAAACATGTTATCTTCTATTGAATAACTACAGTAAATGCAACTATATTCTGAACTATTAACAAAAAGATATTGCATTCCCTTTTTTAATGATTCAATTAGTGATTACCATTTTTTCAGTTTCCTTTTAAACCTGAGAGTGATCATTTTGCCACGTGCTCATTGATCTTGTGACTCTGCACACCTCTGACTGATTCCTTTCACGTACAAGACCATAAAAAGAAGTTACACACTGCGTTATATTCTTAATTTACTATGTTAATTAAAACTTTGGTAGAAAAGAAGATGACCTTGGAAATTATTTATCTGTTATTCTTATTGACCAAAACTTTATATATAAATTTGAACTATAATTAGTTTGTAGAGGCATTTTATCTTTAGAAGTGAGGTAGCAATAAACAACATAAAATATATAAAAGAAAAGTAGTAGTAGTAGAAAAGTACAAAATATATTAAAAATGTTCGCACTAAGTTATGTATTTAACTTATTTTTTATTTTCCACAGCAATTCACATAGAAATCAATGGCCTAGCAAAAGTTCGATGGTCTGAAACAAAATCTCGGAGAGAAAATGGAAAAACGAAATCGTATACGGTTCACTATACCGCTCATGAGCAATACTTAGCGAGTAGGACTTATACAGCGGGTTACGAGGGAGGACCTTCTTTTAACCTAGCCCCAGGAAGCTACACTTATACATTCCGGTGCTTCCTTCCCTTGGAACTACCAACGACCTTCAACGGAAAGTACGGACACATAAAGTATGAGGCCGTCCTCACCATAGACCGACCTTTTCGATTCGACAACGTCTTCAAGCAGGCCTTCACCGTCATCCACCCCGTCGACCTCAACTTGGATCCTCGGTACAGGGTAGGTGTCATGTCGACCTTAATTTTGTTTCAGAAATTTTAATAAACCCTATTCGTACTATCCCTAGTGGCCAGCTGAAAGGGCTGACGAGAAACAATTTTGCTGCTTTTGCTGTGCATCAGGACCCTGCGAAGTTAAATTGCAAAGCAGTCACTGTGGTTATGCTCCAGGACAAAAATTAAACTTTATATTAGCTGTGGCAAATGAATCAACAGTCGATATCAATATTTGCAAAGTTAAACTGGTGAAGGAAATTGCATACAATTCAACTTTACCAGAACATAAAACTAGATATCAGTACGAAACTGTTGGTGAAAAACAATTCGGACAAGTTCTACGGCTCAGTAAAAAGGAGTTTCGTGATTTTATTTTAATGCCTTCAATACCACCGACAAGCTCGGATTCTTGTAGGTGTATAAAAATTTCATATTCGCTAGTGGGCAAAGCATCTCCAGGAGGATGCCATAGTGATCTTAATGTCAAAGTACCTATTACAGTTGGAACTGTACCAATACTTAATCTTACACCAGGAGCTCCATCCCCTGGACCTATTGTCATTGACGAACCAATTTTCAATCCGTCCGCCCCCGCAATACCAACTCCAAGTTCGGAAGGAGATGTACCTCCTTCTTACGATTCTTTTGGTAATTATATTTTGATCTTCCATCAAACAATACATGTATTAACATTTATTCATTTAAAAATTATTTTAGTTCCTCCATCATATGAGGACGCAACCTTGAAAGGTGACTTTGTAGACCCAGATGAAATGAAGCATAAAAGTGGACCTTACGTACCAAAATATCCAGTTTATCACAACTACTGTCCACCACCACCAAATGCCCCTCCCGCTGATTTTTAAAATCAAAAGGGGGCAATGGTATAAAAGAATTTAAAATATGCCTTACAACATTAACTATTTTACTACAACTTAAATTTTGCCTTAAAACTTTTTTTTGCTTCTATGTGTAGCATATAATCTTATGAAGGACTGACCCAAATTTAAATTTTTGAGGGCTTCCTTTTGAAGCTATTTTTAAAGCTATTTTTAGCTTTTTTTTTTTAGAATAATGAACGATGAACAAAATGTTATTTTGTGGTTTTGATGTTAAATTACTTATTAAATTAGTAACTAAATATAAAAGAATTGGTTTATGTACGCAAATACTCTCAAAACGTTTTTGCTTTCATAACAAATATATTGAGGATTTATTATATGACATACAAAAAACGTACAAACTTATCACTACATATACAAAATTACTTACTTACGTATTCCAACCAATCATATTAGATTGATCAACGTTATTTTGCATAGGATAGGGTGGATGTGCGGGTGGGTATGGTGTAACATTAGCACTAGGGTATGGATTTTGATTCGGTTTGCCATAAGGGGATTGGTTAGGATTCATATAGCCTTGAGGTTGATTTGGATACGGAGATCCCATGTTAGGTGGCATTGGACTTACTGGTCCAGTTCCAGGATAAGTTAACGACGGATGATGCGGACTTGGAATCACATTTTGACCTGACACTGTATTTTCTCCAAAACTGTAGACAGGGTACTTTGGGAAAAATTGAGCTTCCTTTGCCGTTTTATGGTAAACATCGGTGCTTACAAAAAGTTTCGTCTTATTTACATCTTCCATATATTGTGGAGTAGCTGAAAATAATAAAACGACATTAAAGTTGAAACAATTATATTGTGAATAAAAATAACTTACGGATTGTCGACATCGACACTTGCATTCCAGGCTGGTTTGTAATAGGACCCCCTCCATTCCCTGATAGTGGTGCTGTTCCAACAACAATCGGTATAGTCATGTGCAAGTTCATATGCATTCCAGATATCTTCACAGAGACCATCAAACTGTACTCAATATTTATAATACTGCATTTTCCCAAAGTGGACGGAGTTGTTGGTGGTACAACAATTGAACCATTAAGATCTTTTTTCATTAATTTCGGAACTGGCCCTAATTTTGCTTCACCAATACGAATCTCATCAAAGCGTGATTTTTGTTCCGGTGTTCGACACGTGTATGTTCCTTTTCTAAATAATTTTCCTTTCACTTCCGTACAATCTATGTTGGACTGATTGTCAATAAGGACTCGAAAATTAAGAACTTGTCCTGCAGCATATCCGTTTTGTGGAACACTTGCTTCAACAACAATTGGATTTTTTTCCCCACAACAGAAGCCGCAACAAAAAGTTTTCTCTTCCCGAGCTTCTATTCGATTCTAAAGTAAAATCCAGAATATACAAAACATTATTTTTAAAATAATAATTAATTAATAAGAACTTACGGCATATGGTGACAAATCGACTGGTGAAATCACAGTAAATGCCTGTTTAAAGACGTTATCATATCGATGAGGTCGATCAATGGTAAAAACGGCTTCGTAGCGCACTTGTCCAAATTCGCCATTCATTGAAGTTGGACAATTTGGCGGTAGCATCACTTGGAACGGGTAAGTGTAACGTCCTGGTGGTAAATTTAGTTGGCCTCCGCCACTTTGACCGTAGACGAAAGTTTGAGCTGATAAATAGCATTCTTCGGCTGTGAAGGGTTCGTTGACATTACTCTGAGATTGACCATCTTGAGATGCCTTCTTTACGGTTTCGCTCCAACGAACTTCTGAAAATCCTCGGATATTAACGTGCATCGCTAAAATGATAAATATTTAAATATAAAACATGTAAATTTTTTAAAATTATCTAAATCGAATGGAAGGGATGATGATTGTGGGTCTAATTTTAACATTTTAACATTAACTTTCTAGCTAACATACGTAATTAATTTAAATAACAACAATTTTCATTTTGGAGTGCATGGAGTGGAGGCTGAAAATTTGGCTCGACAATTTTTATTAACGCTCATTTTATATTTTAGCATTGAGTCGTTTATCTTAAAAATAAATATTTATCGTTTTATTAAATGCCTTTAATTATAACAATAAATATCTCTATTTATTTATTATTAAGTTCATAAGAAGCTGTAATCCAAGAATTGCGATGTCGAAAAAAAATCTTTTAAAAAGCTCCAAGCCTCTGAATGCCCAAGCTTATCGTTTATAACTTCATAACTAAATAAAACTTTTTGATAATTTTATACGAAGTTTAATAATTCTTGGAATATTTTTTTATTGCGTTATTTCTAATATTAAATTAGTTATCTTATTCTCATGATCTCGAAATGAAATAACAACGCCGAAAAATATTGAAAAAATATGATTTTCGTGTGTTTCTAGCTATACTTATAAAAACAACAGGTTTATGTTATATTTGTTTTTTTTTTATTTTATAAAAAATTTTAAAGGTATTCTTTTATCCAACAAATGCATCTCACACTGATTTACTACAACTGCCTGAACCTGTTCGTTTTCTTTAGAATTATTTAATATTTTTCGTTTCGAATAATATTAAATTCCCTCCTACACTCCCAAAAGAAAACTAGTTCTGAGTTGTTCATAGAAAAGGTTAGAAAATAAATAGAAAGTGAAAACACTTTTATGTACTGTACTTAACTCTAAATTTTGGAATGCAGATTAGAGTACGAAGTTTGGAGTTCCATTCCAATTTGAATACACTTATAAATGTAGCATATCTTCATTATTATAAATTTACTGTACAAATAGAGCTAATTACCTAATAAAATAGAATCAGCAGAGCTTATGCAAATTATCATAGAAATGCTCCCACGGTACAATAACGATAGTTACTATAAGAACAAAAATAGATTTGGCGCAAAACAATGACCTCATTCTATCCAGCCAAAAAACTAAATTGGATGAATAAACCCGGAATTACAGCACCCAAAAGACCGGTCCCGACCATTCGTCGGTGTGTCAAAGACACACTGATCTCCAGCAAAATTAATCGTAATTATTATCCGCCCATTTCGGATAGAATCATCATCTAATCTAAAAAGCCACGCCAATGCACTAAAATTTTTCAATTACATAAAATTTAATTCCATTAATTAGACGAATGGTTCACGCAGATCAGATCATGAAGGTCATAGAGGAGTCCCAATGACAAATTTCTCACTGTAGTTTTTTGTATAGAAATTTGCAACAGAGCGGATACTTCGAAGGGTAGAGTTAGAGCTCTAAAAGTTCGTTGTCATAACAACGAACTATGGAACTAGTTTAGCTGCTAACCAACTCGTGGAATGGATACAAATTTCTAGCCTATCTAAGCAGAACAAAGAACTTGAGAGGAACATAATTTAACTATTAAAATACAAACATCGTATGGTCTTCGGTTTGGTCGTAATCAGCTCCACTGTTCCGGATACCATTTGGCCAGCATAGTAGACACCGACAGCATTGTTCTCGAAATTAAACGCGCACTTGCTGCTCGACATCTTAACCACAACGTCTTCTCTTATTCTTCGTAATTAAAAAACAAAATACAAATATGCTGAGTATGGTATCTTATAGTAGGAGTATAGGCACTTTCGTTTTCTTAATTCCAAGAGGAATGAATAATGCACGTCCACTAAATTACACACTATGTATGGAGCCTTGAAAGACAAGATAATTTCAGCCGTGGCGGAAGATAGTTCGATCCACGGCTGTAAAAACTGAAACCGAATAGCACCGACGAACGCGACAGAGTGACTCCTCGGGCTAGACAGAACAATGAGCGGCGACGGCCAGGTCCGACCCAGGAACTATGGAAGGGTAACCTTCTCAGATTATGTTATGTATGTAGGTGACCGGTATGTCGGCTCAGAGGGGTTCCTTCAGGTATGTACATTTACACTATAGCATATAGGATAGTCTCAAAATTGAATACCATTCATAACAACTTTTATAACTACAGCATAGTGGTGAAATACGAGTGGTATAGTCTATAGATGCTAAAAGTACGTGCTGAAAGAAAAAGACTCATCGACGCACACCACCATCATAAAATATAGTAACATAAGTATAGTCTTGGGTTTTTGGGTGGCTTTTTATTGGCTTTATGCTTTTATTTCATCCCACATGGCAAGCTATTTATTGTAATTTAGCTCCACCTAAGATTTCTCAGAACGATGAACAGCGGTCGGCTGTGCTGCGGTTGAAAAGAATGCGATTGATAAGCCATCACTCAGAACCTAAAAGTGAAAATGCAAATAACTTATCAATATATTTATTATTTATTTTCCAAACAATATCAATTTTTTTGGCGATCGGTTTACATAATCATTACCTACACAAATAAACGCCTATATTTTTCTTTTTTAAGAAATGCACGTGTATTGATTAAATCCCTTCCCTGCAAGCGATCTCTTTAAGATTAGGGACGTCGCAAAATTTTCTTGGAATTCAACTTTCTCACTTTCTTTCTTGTCTCAATACACTCAATAATTTGTTTTCAATAAACGTAAAAGAAGTATTAAGTATTAAAAAAATAATTTCCGAAATAATTAGTTAGGTCTGTTAAAACAAATTAGGCAAAAATTAATAGAGTGAACATTTTTGTATAGTACCTACAGTGATATTTACTGTAAGCGAACATATTTTTTAAAATATCACTGGAATTTTCTTATCAGTACCTACAACATATTTAGGCTAGATGACAAACCGGAAAATTCAACGAATTCTACTAAATTGAGAAAGAATTTTCAATGATTCCAAAAATTGTTGAAATTACAGAGGAAAATTTAATAAGTAATCTGAGGAGAGTCTTTTCAAACGCGGGCTATTTCAACACTAGCAATCTGTACTTAAATTGAAAAAAAAATTATAGTGATCATTATTTTTCTAGTGCTGTTTTTCCGATTTTTTATTAAGATTTTATTAATTAAAAGGATAACTATGTACATAATTATTTTTACAGCAAATTGGTTTTCCAGTTTAATTAAAATGGTTTGGTTCAAATATTCTGAAAATAGCATATTTTGAATAGGACTATAAAAACAAGGCTAATATATTTTTACGAAATTAGTCAAAACTAAAGACAGAGTGGACCATAAGCTGAAAATATGTAACTCTTTTCTGTTTCTCAAAATACCAAGTTGAAAATTTTAAACGGCTTTTACATACACTATGTATGTACATATAATTAAAAAATCATAATTTTTATTTGCCTTTATTTAGTCCCATAAACTTTTTTTAATTTTCTTTAATTAGAATGATAATAAAGGAACAGGCATCTGCATATGTATGTAGAAATTCGCCTAGATTTAGATTGAAATTTTTCGAAAGATTAATCAGACTATGTATTTATTACTCAGGTTGTGGCTTGAATGCCTTTTCTCATTAAAAGCCTCAACTTTAGAATATAAACTAAAATATTTAAACCGTCGAAGGCATCCAATTTTTGCGAAGTAAATTAACTTGATGAAAAACAATTTGAACCAAAAATGATTAGAGGGGTCAGGAAATTCAAAAAACTTGCAGGTATTAGAATTAAAATAAAAAGGTAGAATAGTTTTTAACGCGGAAAAATAACAACCCGGAAGTCGAAAATTGTTGGTGCCAAGAACAAAATAAACTTAAATTGTCCATTGTGAATGATTTCGTTGGTTGTTCTGCCGCTGACAGCCGCTGGGCGAAGAAGAGCCAAAAGTCAGTTTTCTTTCTTTCAGTGGGCTGCCGAATTTTTTCGCGCGACTGTCCGCGAATTGAAGAGCCCGTGAGACGCTCGGGGCGCAGTTTCAGTGCTTTGCGAGCTCCTTGGCCTCTGGGTGCGGATGTTTTTCTTTTGTTTGTGCGCGGCGCGGGTGAATTTCTTTCACCAAAATCGGTAAACAGAAGCTTCGCTCAATGCCTTTGCGGGACGGCACCTCCGGGACGACGGTGAAAAGAACTGAAAATTTGGCCCCAGAAAATGGACAGCGAACGGTGCAAAATAAAATTGGACAGCCCCGAGAGCATTTACTACGGCGGGCAGACGATCAAGGGCGAGATCTCGATCATTTTGACGAAGAAGACGAAGATTCGCGGTAAGTTCCTTTGTCGGGAAGATGCTGGATGATGAAGATAAGGTCTTCGTTTTGTGTGACCCGCGGACGCATTCCGCTCGGGGCTCCTCACCTCTTCTTCGGGGATTTGTTGACATTTTCTTATTGCCAGTCCGCTCCCGTCCCGAGACGACTGAGTCAGCTGTTAGGGCTGCCAGGGGGAGGCACTTGCCGCGAGTTTCTGTTTGGGACCCGGCGAGGAAAATACCCTGTTTAAAGATGAATGGACCGCAAAATTGAATTAAGCCGGTTCTAAGCGAAGTGGACAACTTTAGCCAATTGGCGGAATTGATTTGTTTTCGGGCGCGCTGGCCAGTGCATTCCACCTCTTATTGGAGGTGACGGGTCATAGTCGAAATCTCCGAGAAATCAGACCAGCGCAGCACTTTCAGGGGCTCGAGGGCCATTTCTCTTCCACTTAACCCGAAAGCACCTGTGCCCCGAAGAGCTTCTGTTCTACTCTAATCTAATCTATAGTACAAATAGGTATGTAGGTTTTTCCGGGACTTTAAATCACGAACTCAGCATTTCAAAGTCTGTGATTTCTTTAAAAGCTAAAACCGACACTTTAAGACATTTTACTCACCTACTTGCAGTAGTAATTTAAGTCAAGTATCACATTCCTCAGCGTATCATCAATTTCTAAATAGCTCCACACATAATTATTTGATTTTAAACTAGCCTACGTCTGCAGTTTTAGCTGCCCGCTTGGGCTTTCGATTTAGAAAAATTTCATCCCATGTGGGCGGAATAAAAGGTAGCTTAAGATTTGAATTATTGTTTTATTTACAATTTAAATTATTGACTCAGAAAACTCCAACATAGATATAATTTGTTATTTCTAAATATCAAAATCAAAAACTATTATATTCTCTCCTACAGGTATTAACTTCAAAGTACATGGATACGGAAAATGCAATTGGTACGAGATTCTTCGCAGAGAATCGGAGGCGGTATTATATCCAAAAGGCAATCCCCGATCGATCGTCTACTCTAGCAATGAAACATACATCGATTACGACGTCTATCTTATTGGCTCGAAATCCGCACGAGCAATGGAACTGGATCCCGGAACTCATACGTATCCTTTCACCTACAGTTTACACCAAAATCTTCCATCAAGCTTCACCGGAAGTTACGGGTACATCAAATATCGGCTCAAATTTTCAGTAGATAAAGCGTGGAATTTCGACGATAAGTACACAGTTCCCATTACGATAGTGAGGTCTAATCCTTTATCCCTGGTGGGAGGACCTGTGCTACGGCAAGTAACCAGAAACATCGGTATGTTCGGAGGAGGCCCCATCTCATTAGTGGGGGTATTACCACAACCTAGCGCAGTGCGAGGGGGTCAGACCACCCTTCGTGTTACTGTCGACAATAAAAGTAACACCCACGTCGAGAAGCTGAAATTCTCGATTAAGCAATACGTTAAATATTTTAGTCACCAGCCCATTTGCATCCAGAAGGATGAAATTATAAAGCTTTATAAAAAGGAGGCTGGAGGGATTCAGAAAAAATCTGAACGAACATTCGAGCATGAATTGTACGTACCACCATGTCCGCCAACAGAAACTATTTCAAATATCTGTTTCCAAATGCACAATTCGATAATATCGATTAGTTACAACATTCACGTAGATGTCGTACTTCCTGGACTATATAAAAACATTTCTCTAGTTCTTCCGCTGGATGTGCGATCACACGAGGAAACAAGCGAAGTGATCGGACAAGCACGATATGGTTTTTGTCCCGATGTCGTTTTCTATCCTGTTCCTAATCTCGACACAGGAATGGTTGGCGGCCTGCCGTATGCACGAGATAATTGCTCCTTGTCTTCCTTCGACGGGAGTTTGTCGGAGATGAGTCCTTCAAACGTGGTACCGAGCACGTTTCCCATGACTGATACCGGCTCAGGACCGAGTACCCTGAGGAGGGACACATCTAATCGAAGTAGTATTGTTAGCACTTACTCGGTAGCACAGACTAGCCCGCATTCTTCTTCCGCTGCCGCAACACCGGTGGGACATCGACATGTTGACGAGCCACGTAAGTATGAAAAGTATTTAGTGCTTCAAAGTCGATGATTAGAATTTCAATTACTGATTGTTGATATATCGTCATTTATTGTCGACATCGACAGTTTTTATAATACGAGATAAACAACCAGTTTTTGATATAAAATTTCCGAAAAAAAATAACTCACTATTAACCTCTATGACTTAAAAATTCTAGTCGACATTAATACGTCGATTTTTATTTTTAGCATTACATGAAATAAATGTTTGTATTATTTTTATTACAGCTCCATCCTATGACGAATTGTACGGGGATAGCCCTGAATCGCCCAAGAGTGTTCCTTCTGCGCCACCACTGTACACAATGCAGAAGTAGACGCAGATCCCCTTGTACATGACTAACGACAAATTTACGAGTAGTTAATAGATTTTTTTAGGCAAGAGCACAAACCAGCTTACAGTTGGACGCATCTTTTTTTAAGTTTTCGAGATTATTACTATTTTTTTCTGCCTTAGCCAAAAATTCTGTGATTTCTAGGGCGCATTTATGACGAAGGGGTGTCAACTATGTTTCCAGTATTAGGCCTAAAACCTAGTATTACTCATCTCACTGACTTCGTTATCAGCACACAACTGTTTGGAAGTGCGCCTTGTTGTATTTACAGGTCTCATCTTTTAAAAAAAAAAAAATCGTTCGCATTGTTTTTTGATTATATTTATTTATATCCGCCCAAAATGCACATTGCAAACCGCAACCAATACTGTACATAACTTGTTTAGCAATTAACTGAATTTTATATGTTATAAATACTAAAAACAACAGCAAGCACCCGTAGGAGTTTTATATGAATATTTGTATGGCGCAAAATGTTGAAGCAAACTAACTGAATTGTTCCTTAGCAAATAAATCTCATAAAATCAGGTAAAATCATACTTTCCCACCACTGTAAAGTATGTGTAGTAACGAATTCTTTTATTCAATAAATTAATTTGTTAAACAATTTTTTACTTTGTGTGCTCGAAAATTATGTTTGTGTGTGTGTTACGAAATTTTATTATTCTTACTCAACAGCGATGAATTTCAGTAGAAATATTTTCCAGATGAGGATGGCAAAAATTTTATTATTTTTTTGTTTTGCTCTTGCATTATAAATTCTGGGTATCGATTTATTAACTACGAACCAGAAATTGGTCCTTATCCTTAAGGATTTAAATAAAAATACCAGTGGGTACATACGGCTCACTTTGTAGGATAATAAATCTAAGAATACTTTTTGAAGTTTATGATTCAGTCAGGTTCATTCAGCTTACATGAAATTAAACAAATCATATTGGTTTTTGGAAGGGAGCAAATTGAGAGCGTGACCCACAAAGCATTCTTTCAATCATTAATCATTTGTAGTTTAAAATATTGCTTGCATACATTGAACACATACTCCCTACCTTACTCTCTATGTTGAATATATTTGTTATTTCTGTATGATCCCTAATAAGAAATTCAATATGCAAAAAGATCTGAAATTGTCGTCAAGCCTTCTTAGATTGCACCAGAAATAGACACTGGACCACATAAATAAGAAGAACTCGTCTATTTTTAAGCCGATTGAGCTGCAATTCTTTTCCTGCATTCGTGGGTGATTTGTTACATGCATTTCATTTTGAGAAAGTAGAACTCTGGGAACATTTTGAAATCTCACTGTTAAAATCTGATTACGAATAAACACTTTCTTAACTTAGCAGATCTTGCAATAGCCACATTAACTCAAGTCTAAAAATAAAATTTCCTTGCATTCGCGGAAGTTGGATTATAATCGAGTGATTTTCATAGTACTGCTTGAGGACAATTTTTTTTTTCAACAACTTTCTTGTAGAAACGTGAAAGCGATCGTAATAAATGTAAAGAAATGCATAATTAAAAAACCGTTGAACAAAATTTGGAGACATTAATTCAGAGTTACAGAGTGTACAGAGATTTCAGGTATATACAACTTAGTTATTTAAATAATAATAGTTAACTGATTGAAAGACGACACATGGTTCAAATACCAAAAGTGACAATTTATTTTAAAAATACAAAAATGTTAATCCTCTTTGATGATTACGCGTAATGATTTAATAGTTTCTTCGGGCTTCATGATTTTGAGTGTTAACGAAATTTGTATAGAGGAAAAATAATGGGATAAGGTCTTTATATTTTGCAACAAATACTTTTTTATTTGAATTGCCCATGCATCAGGAAGTTTTTGTTAATTGTTAATTTGTTTATGGTAAAATAGCAATTGAGTTTGAGTTGTCAATCCACCGAGGGTCCCAAAAAAAGGCACCTTTTGGTGTTCACTTAACTCCATTCTGGATCATTAGAAATCAAAATAGGTACTAACTAATTTTGTTAAAAATCGCATATCTCCATAAGTAATACTTAGATTTTTATGAAATGTTCACAGAATACTTTTGAAATAATTTACTTTCAGAAAATAAATCTAACACTTATGAGAAAAGGAAAAGGATCTATAATTTTGGATAATAAAAAATTGCCTTTCGAAGTCGCCTGGAGGTCGAGCTACGTTAAATTCGCCCGCCTCGGGCTGTGTTTCGAATCTTGTAGCCCACTGTTCCTCACTATCGCCGGAGCGCAGGAGAGAGCCCCTGCAGCCCGAGCGGGCCCCGAATCGCTCTCATCTTCACAGTTGTCTACTTGCTCCTCCAGTGGAATTTGGGTGTGTGCACCCTGCAATTTTCACCGCTGACGGGCGAAACAATTTTCGGCTAGATTTAATCTCAACCAGGGGCTCAACTAGTTATCAAAAAGGTACTCCAGCCGCGAAATGGGTCTCAAGGGCTGCCAAATTCAACTGGACAATCCGTGGAACACGTACTACGCGGGCCAGACCGTCAACGGGCAGGTGCTCCTCACACTCGATGCACCGAAGAAGGTCCGAGGTAAGTCAGTGAAAGTGGGGCCCCACGGGACGGCCCCCCAAATTCGCGGAAGTGCACCGTCCGGACGGATTTTTGTGGTGCCGCTGACGGGGCTTATCAGCCAGTGCCCCTGTCGCGGGGTATTTTTAGATATTTGTCAGGCCTTCGCCGTTCGCAGCGGAGCGGACGGATGAGTCAGAACCCAGGTCGAAGTGGGTCTTCTCTGGAGGTTTTTGTTTTTATCGCAGTCCTAGTTTTGTTTTCTTTATTATTGTCCGACTTTGCAACGGCTGGTTCTGCGATTTTTGGCCATTAAAGGGCTTGAATTCCTCCGATTAGCTTAAAATATGTCGCCACGTAAATTCTAATGATGGCTAAAGCGCCGGGACTCAGTGGGGTCACAGATTTTCTGGTAAATTCCTTCAGTATGACATCACTCTGTTGTCTAGATTATGTAAATTAGCCGATAAAGAGGAAGTGATGTGTCTCCCCGAAAGGGTTTTTCGAAAGGAGACCTTGATGGGCTCAAACCCTTCCTAAGACGACATATCACCTTGTTTGTTTAGTGCGTAAAAAGGGTAATGACGTCGCGTTAGAAATAAACAGCCTTAACCCAGTTTTTAGGGAAACTTCCTTGACCAACTTCAAAGTTCAAGAGTTGCTCTGCTATAAAATTTCATAAATTTGTGTTTGTTCAATCAATTTACCCATATTATACATTAAATTTGGGGTACGTAATTTCTCTAAACGTAACTTTATGCTTAATTTATTGCGGGCACAATAGCTCTAGCCTGATGTAACTATGGTTGAAGTTTAATTTAAATTTAATTAGAAGAAACCTCAATAAGCGACCTAATATATCAATTATTTTAAATTCATCGCATAATGGATCCCTAATTAATGGAAAAATTATCAGGTAGATATTCATATGTATATATTTAATTCCCAGGAGTAATAATCCGCTTCCTCGGCGAGGCAAACACTTCTTGGAATGAGACCCGCCGGACTACAAACAGTGAAGGCAAGGACGAGGAAGAGACTGAGAATTTGACTGGACATGAGGAATACTTCCAAATTCAGTATTATTTGCTAGGAGGAAAAAATAGTGAGTAGATCTTCCGCCAAAAGCGGTGGAATATTGAAAATTAGTCTCATTAGCAGTCTGTCTAATTTTCAGGTGCCGAAACTGAGCTTCCGTCGGGTACCCACACGTACCCTTTTACCTGTGCTTTGCCGCCAACGTTACCCTCATCTTTTGAAGGTGAATTTGGCCATGTGCGCTACACAATTAAGGTGACTCTAGATCGACCCTGGAAATTTGATCAGGACATTAAAATGGCCTTCACTGTAATCTCACCGGTCGACTTAAATCTCAACCCAAGGGTGAAGGTTTGTACTTTAATTTATAGTAGTAAAGCCCGCTGTTCAAGAAATCAGTTTTCGTTAATTCAGCGCTTAAGCTGAATTGAGTAGTCGACTGCAGAAATCGAATTCTTGAAGAAGAGAAAAGTATAATTAAGTAAAGTATATTTAATATGATTAATTCTTATAAAAGGTTTTTGGGATTCCAAATGTTGTTTTTGAAATGTATCTTTTTTTTTAATACATAAAAAGGAGCCCACCAAATTGGATTTGGAAAAAACGTTCTGCTGCTTCTGTTGCCAGTCAGGGCCACTGTCTGTAATAACAAGCATTCCTGTTACCGGCTTTGTCTCTGGCCAAGTAATCCCCATCAACGCTGAATGCGACAATGCAAGCAATGTAAATGTGAACACTGTGAAATTCGTCTTTCGGAAGGTGGTGGCCTTCCACACGACTCAACCCAGGAGGGAAACGAAGAAGGATAAAATTGTAATTGCAGAAGTCGGAGTCGGACCAGTTACTGGTGGTGAATCGAAAAATTGGAGTCAACAACTTGAAATTCCCCCTCTGCCGCCATCAAACTTATCGAATTGTGGAATCATTGACTTGGACTACGAACTCTATGTATGATAATTTTGTGTTAAATGGATTAAGATTGTAAAATTTATTAAATTCAGGTTCTGGTCGAAGTCGCTGGTCCGCATAGAAACCTGGACGGAAGTATTCCTATTGTCTTAGGCACAATACCACTCTCCAATTTCCAGCCACCAGCACCTGCAGCAGCTCAGCAGACTGATATATCAGCGCAAGATCCATCGCTCGCACCAACTCAACCGGTCAGCCCCGCCAGTCCTCCAAATGGGGCTGGTGGTGCTGTTGGGTGGAGCATGGCTGATAGCATGGGAGGGCAACTATATCCTAATATTCGTAAGTAGTCCAGGCTACTCTTAGAATTTTTAAAATTATTTCTTTATTTTATTAACAGCTCCTCCAACATTTTCCGAAGGCCAATTTAGGGCGAACACAATTGTTGACAAACAGGACTCTGAACATACAAAACTTGTCGGTGGTCAGGACTATGCGCCAAGGTATCCAACGTACCAGTTCAACGCTAGCGCTCCACCTCCAAACGCGTAAGCGATTTGGAGGACACGGGAATCTCGGGATATTTGAACAAAAACGCACACCACTCACCTATAACACAATTTTTACTCGAACTCCTAGGCTTGTAAGAGGAACTCAGCAAAAGACTTTTGCTACTTTTGCCAATTGTAAACAAGGAATCGCCTTTGTTACCATTTAATAGACCGCTAAAAATTGCGTTGATCATAAATTTGCCTTCTTCATTCGCTAGCTTACTGCCCTTGTTTCCAGCTGCTTCATAATTATAAATGCGTTAATTTTTTTATGTTTTAAAAAGACATATTTCGCGTCTATCTCTCTTATATCTCGCGAATGACTATTGTTGCATACAGCATTAAACGCATCATGCAAACGAGTGCCTATCGTCGATACTAATTAACTAAAAGAAAAAAAAATTAAAAACACAAGAACATGGAGTAAATGTTTTATAAGCGTTTCACTAGTCAATCTAAAATAAAAAACTAATTAATGGGGGAAGCAACAGAGCCGTCGAATATATAGCAACTGAGTGATGAATTATTTTTTAGATTTTTACGCGCGCAATTATTACTGTTGGTTATCTTTTTTACGATTATTTTTTCAGAAAGTAAATTCTATTATAATAAAGCCAAACAAATGTTTTATTTTTTCCCAGAAAGTTTTCTTCTTTCAATAGCAACATGGTTAATTCATTTCATAATTCAATTACTTTTCAATTAATAATAGAAGTTACCAAAATGTAAGTATTATTGTAAGTGTTGGATTATGGAATTTATTATTAGTAAACAAATGGGAGATAACGTAAATATAATATTAATTTGATTTAAACTACCTGAAACGCTTTAAGTATTTGAATATAATCTATTTTTGTAATATTTTCCATCTAATGAAGTCCTTAGTGACCTTGGCACTTGTGAATGTTTTTAGTAACAATAAGAAATATGAAAGCCATCCCTTATCTCCTAAACATTTAGCTAATTGATAATTTAAAAACATTACTGCAAAACCTTTGAAAAACATCGATAATAATAAAGTCTGCGTGAATTCTTTTCGCAGTTCTGATTGTATTGTTTCCATCTGGACAGAAATAGAAACACTTATTTAAGTAAAACTCTGGGACAGTGAACCGCTCTGTTTTAATATTTGCTTATTTCTCCGTCTCACTGGGTGGATACATATAAGTGATATTATGCAAAGAAACGAACCTAAACTTTGACGATCTCGAGCTAAGCGGTGAGAAAAATAATGACCACAAATCTCATAACTCCTGAGTCCGTTTAATTGCCCCGCAAGTGATAACCTTTACGCCACAGCACGGGGATCAAAGGAATCTGCTAAATTGAGGTTCTCTTACAATCGACAGAGGAAAATAGTCTTTTCAGTGCTGAGCTTGAATGTAGACTAGCGCTGCGTGGCTGAAGAAAATTAGCCAAGTTATTTGTATATTGGGGATTTGCCACTTTTCAGAGAATACTACGAAAACTACCTGTTCGATTTGAGTGACTGCAGCCGGCTAATTGATTTTTTCCCGAGTAAAGTGAGCATTATGGCTACAGATAATTTAACTGCTGTACTCTATGGAATCGAAGATATTAGACTGGTGAGTACTAGTTTATATTTTTAATTAATTCCTGTTTGATTAATATAAACCCGTGCTAGTAACAGCACCAAGGTTTTGTATAGTTTGATGATAGTGGAAATTACCCAAACAAGGGTAATATGAGATAAGTAAATGGTATTTACAAAATATATATACGTATTTGCGGATTACTCAACATAAAATCAACAAGCACAAAACCCGCTCTCTATAGGCAACACTCTCCTTTACTTTCAAAATTATTTTTTTTTATAAAATATAAGGCACTATTTGTAAAAAGTTTCCGATGTATCAAAAATGTAGCGCAATTTAAAAAATTGTTTGATTTTGATTGAAAACCCAGCTCTTTTATATTATACATATGACATACAAATAAGCAATTTAGATTATTTTATAATTTAATTACTTCTTTTTCAGGAACAACGGCCCATCCCGGAGTTATCTGATAATGGTAAGTAACGGCTCTTTGTAATCTTTCAGCTCAGAAGATGAAACATTTTTTAATAGATGTTCTCTTGGAAATGGATTCCGTTGGTATCTGCGGCTCTGACGTCCACTATTTAGTCAATGGAAGGTGTGGAGATTTTATTTTAAAGAAACCCATGGTTATCGGGCACGAGGCGTCCGGTGTGGTTGTTAAGCTAGGAAAGAGAGTTAAAACTCTTCAAGTAGGTGATAGAGTTGCTATCGAGCCCGGATACCCTTGCAGGATGTGCGATTTTTGCAAGGTAATTAATTTACTACAAATTTTGAATATACATATATTAATATTATTTTCTTTTAGACAGGGAAATACAACCTCTGTCTTGAGATGACTTTCTGTGCAACACCCCCAGTCGACGGGAATTTAACGAAATTCTACAAACATCCAGCGGATTTCTGCTATAAGCTACCACCTCATGTTACCATGGAAGAGGGTGCTCTTCTGGAGCCCCTTTCGGTTGGTGTTCATGCTTGCCGTCGTGCAGGGATTGGATTGGGCTCAGAAGTTTTGATTTTGGGGGCTGGCCCAATTGGGCTCGTTACTTTACTAACTGCAAAGGCTATGGGAGCATCGAACATTCTTATAACCGACTTGGTTCAACATCGTCTTGACGTCGCTAAATCGTTTGGAGTAAACAACACGCTTCTTATTACAAAGGACCAGAAGGCAGAGGAAATTGTTGAAAAGATTCATGAACTAATGGGCGTGGCACCTGATAGGACCATCGATTGTTGTGGCGCTGAATCAACTGCACGATTGGCTATTTTGGTAAGATTGACATGTTTTATAAAAATTTGACGAAAATGAATTTTTCTGTACTCAGGCAACAAGATCGGGAGGTTGTGCAGTGATGGTCGGTATGGGACCACAAGAAACAACAATTCCTTTAGCAAATGCACTGATTCGGGAAGTAGATATCCGAGGAGTATTTCGTTATGCAAATGAGTAATATTATTAAGTTTCTTTTAAATTTCCAATATTTATTCTTCATTTGTATTTTAGTTATCCTGCTGCTTTAGCTCTGGTGGCTAGCGGAAAGGTAGATGTGAAAAAATTAATCACCCATCACTTCGATATTACAGAAACACAAAAGGCTTTCGAAACAGCGAGGTATGGACACGGTGGAGCTATTAAAGTAATGATTCACTGCCAGTCACGCGATAAAAATAATCAAAAGTGATTTGTGAATTTAAATTTTCATATGCGGAAAATAAATCAAATTTTATAAATAATGGTGTTAGTTCAAATTGTCGTAGTTGTTCTGCGTTCTGTACTGCTGGATGAACAAGTTAACAAACTGTTAGAGCTAATATCAAATTTATTAGATCGCTCAATTTTCTATAAAATTTTAAAACAAATTAAAATTCCCAGCCTGCGTATTCCTTGACAATGTCCTTGTTCTCTTTGCGATGTCTATGGGTAGCATTGGCCTCACCTTTAGCAATGCACTTCTTCCGAATTTCCCTTTTCTCCTTTACGTCCATATTTTTCTTTATCCTTTCTGTAATTACGCTAGGAGCTATAGTGCTTGCCGTTGTTGAGAACGACCTCACACTTCTCGCTTCTTCCAACATTTTCTCAACCATTTTCAATCGATACATTCTTGAATTTGGATCGACCCCCACTAATTCAGGAACTTCATCTCTTTCTAAATCATTAGAGCTTATTGAACCTGTCTCTGAAACTTTATCATCATTATTAATTTTAATCGACTCCGCATCGTCGTTTGATGTAGCCTTGTCTTTTTCATTCAGATGTAGATTTTCTGTACTTCCAAAAGTATTTAAAGCATCTTGGAATAAATCTTCGTCTGAATCCAAAACTTCTGGAGGTTCAGTGGTATTTTTAAAGTAGCTCGTGCAAGATTCAATGTATTTTCGAATATAATCCATTGTATCTTTTGGCTGCTTCTCAGAAAATTTGACTTCATCTTCAACTTGTTTTCTGTACACAGTCAATTCCTCTTCGGTACATTTTGGTTTTGAATCCTCAACAGAAGGAGTTTCATCGTCAGATTCTTCCTCAACGTCAGAGTTTTCCATTCCGTATTCCTTTAGTAATAAAAAAATTATAAGTTTATGTAGCGCTACAGAGGAATTTTTTTCGCTATGTGTGGTGAAAACAGACCTGCAAAATATCTCTTTCCATTTCTTTTGTAAAACCAGAACATCTCACTTCAGCGTCTAAATCATCCTCCCTTTTAAGGTCTTTGAACGTCGGATACTCTGTACTTTCATAACCAAATTTTCTACGGAAAAGCTCTCTGACGCAATTTACATCTCGATCGAAATAACTGAAAAGTTTGAAATGGTTTTTTTACTTTACTACTAAGGTTAGGAAGTAAATAATATTACTATTCTGCATTTGCGTGAGAAGTTGAAATCATTTGAGGAAAATCGATCAATATTGGCTTAGAGTCTTCGGTGATCATGAGGTTAAACTCGTTAAAATCTCCGTGAATTACTCCACAATTTCCTAAACGGACGATTAAATTCATAAGTTCATCGAAGAGAGCTTCAGGATCCCCTATTTCGTAAATCTGAGTCCTATTAAAAGAAGATTAAGCAAGTTATTTACATATTTAAATAAAAAATATTCTAATAAAAGAACTTACAGCGGATATCCATTGACCAGCTCCATGAGGACACAATGCCTGTTAAAATCGATTGGCTTTGGTACAGGGAAGTCTCTCTCATACAACGCGGACATATAGGCGAATTCTCTGGTAGCTGAGATCCTGGATAAATATAACCAAGAAGCCTTGTGCCTCCTCCCGTGGTAGTCTCGCTTTGTCTTGATATTCCTGAAGCAGGTGCGACCCAGACGATGCAGCTTCAAGCAAATTGGGTCGCCCTCTTCGTTCGCTACGACGTAAATGTTGGACTCCTTTCCAACGCCGATTTGATTGCCGAACGACGCAACTGAGCCTCTAAGGCAGAGCGCTTTTAAGGCGAGGTAATCGTACCCAGTGTTTGTTAACCTGTAGCCATCGTCTGTAAAAATTAGTAATATTTAACCTGTTCCATTTTTCTTCCTTCTTCCGAACAGCTTACATTTTTTTCCTCTTTCGTAACTAACCAATTTGTGCTTGGACATCTCTTTTAGGAGTTTGTGGACTCCTCCAGTCTTCAAATTGGCAATTGATGCAACCAAAGCGCCCGGAACCAGTTCGTGGTTCTTCATCCCCATTTCAATCTGAAATTAAAAAGTAATTGTAGAACGACTCGAAGTAACAATTGTGCAGACTTTACCGCAGAAAGCACTCGAAAATCTTCGCGCGTCAAATAGCGCAGAATAGTCACGTCTAACTTTCCCATTTTTCAATTTTTTCTCAGCAGGACGAATTGTAACCAGAAAACATGTGGCTGTCACAATAAAAAGAACTGTCAAGATCCCATTTCTGACAATTGAATCGCTAATCAAAACTGGAAATCCACTGAACTGAAGAGCGATTGACCGCTAAAATTAAAAACTAACGACTTCCAAGTGCTGCGGTTTTGCACTGTTATTAGAATTTCCCTGTAAAAAGCAACTATTCACGTATATAATTCACAAATTTAAAATTGAGCCTTATTGTTAAAAATATTTGTCTCATACGCTCATACGCAATTAAACTGAGGCTGGCAAAATGAGCAAAACACCTCAAAAATAATTGAAATACAATACGTTATTTTTATTAAAGAGGAAACCTTAATTTCCTAGATATTTGTCCTTCTAAAGGTGACTTATATCCTTTGACTAATCCGTGTGATCCAATGAAATTAGATACATTTTTAAATTATTTGCAAGTATTATCCAGTTTTTCCCCAATTACAAAAAAGAAAGATAAACCCAGTAATTTTAAACACTAATTGATATTAAGAAAAACAAGAAAACGGATTTATGAGAGTTATAGTTTGGCGAACAAAAACACTTTTTTTCTTATTTTAAATTAAAACACACTACAAATTTGAGAGAAAAACAAGTTATTATTATGTATTATATGTTACTGAAATGTCTTTTTTTTTCTTGTCTCATTTTAACAAAAACAGTATAAAATATATGTACTAAAATATATCCATCAATTTCTTTCGCAAATAACGCATTCAAAACACTAAACAATAATTATATATGTTTGAACTTATCGATTTCATTAGGAAAATTTCTGGTGTTAGCCAAGAAGATTTTCGATCCTTAAGTCCTTTTCATATTGTTACCCTTCTGGCATTTGCTCATTGCTCTCTTCTTGGCATTTAATAATAACTTTAACAGCCTGAGCAGTTTGCTCATCTAGGGCTGTTTCGAAAGCCTTTTTGATATCGGACATGAAATATCGATGTGTTATTAAGTGGTACAATTCAGCTTTGCAATTATCGACGAGGGATATTGCGTGAGGAAAACTGGAAATAAAATTCTAGTAAAATGAAGGTTTTTTTTTATACTATAAGGCCATAATTTTCAACGGCACCCCATGGAGCTGTGGGCTCATTTTCGAATTAACCCTTTTTGTTATTACAATTCAACTTACGTGTTGCATGACCTGAAGCTGGACATCATATTTATCTCTTTCATCAATGCCTCCAAGATGTTAAAGTAGCCACATTCTGTCTGACATCCTGCTAACACGCATACACCTCCAGGCGCTAAGCACATAACAGCCGTATTTAAAGACTTTGTGCATCCAGAACAATTTATAACAACATTGGGTTGACCTATACGGGTCATGTTATTAAGAATGCCCTGAATAATATCTTTGTTCGTCATCTTTTCATTCAACAAAATCGGAATATCTGCGCCTAACTTTTGAGCGACTTCTATATTTTTTTCCAGAGTATCTGAACAAATGTCGATCGTATCATTAGGTGTATTAAAATAAAATCACTGTTACTTACCCACAATAGTGACATATCGAGCGCCCATCGCTTTAGCGCATATAATGGAGCATAGTCCCAAAGGACAAGCACCTATTATTAAAACATTCGATTTAACCGATACATTTGCCCTGTTGCACGCATAAAGCCCTAGTGCAAGTGGATGAATCAGAGCTCCATCCTCCATGTTACATTGATCTGGTAGTTTATGGCAAAAATCGGCAGGATGTACGCAATATTTGGCGAGCGAACCATTAAAAATTGTGTCTCTACAAATGTTATACCGTCCCCGCTTGCAGTTGTCGCATGTGCCACAAGGTACACCTGGCTCTACGGCAACACGATCACCAACATTTATGTTTGTCACATGTTTGCCAATCTAAAAATTATTGAACAATTGTAGGTTGCCTAAAATATGTCACGGGTACCTTTTCTACAACACCAGATGCTTCGTGACCAAGACTTACAACATTTTCGGTTTTAGCTCCTGTTTCATACATATATAAATCAGATCCAGAGAGCGCTACCGTATCTACTTTTAATAGGACATCTGTTGAAAAAGAGTGTATTAAATAAATAGTCTATTGATTCAAAACAGAGGACACCAAATATAATGTTTGTTTTCGTACATAATAAGTACATACAATTTCTGATCAGATAAGTAAAACTCGAAACAGATAACTTAAAATTAGATTTATAGCAATTTTTTAAATACTAAGTCTCATATATATTTAAACTAAAAAAAGAAAATCATTCATATGACAATAATTTTGAAACATTTCAACAAAAGATGAACATTCAATTAAGGATGATCTTCTTTTATTGAGAAAACCTAATCATATTAGGTGTCCATCTATAATTACAAATAAGATTACCATAATCTCCAATTGGGGCAACAGGGATATAATCCAAACACACTTCTCGACAGTCAATAATTTTTACTATTTTGTTTATAGCCACCTTATCTGGTTCAGTTGAAGAAGAGTTTGATATTTCTTCTTCTAAAGGTACATCACTTCCTGGATTTAAATATGTAATATATCCAGATTGTTTTAGATTTTCTGTGTTAGATTTTCCTCGGAGCATTCCGGGTGCTATTATTTTAAATTTCTTTTTAGCAGGCTTAGTTTTTGTTTCAGGTGATTTTCGGCTATCGGTGCTATATGACTTTACATCTCCTCCTATGAAAGGAGAAATATTTTGACTTCTTTTATCATTTCTCAATTTCTTTTCAGCTCGATACGGGGAGATCGCTTTTGTAGGATCATCGAAGAAAATAGAAATTGGTCCAATAGTTAATTCACCAGTTTCTTCTTCTGGATCCAATGTAATACAGTTTAAGGCACCAGATTTACCAGCTTCATCCGTATCTGATTTTGAATTTAATTTACTCTTCAACATATCCTGTACAATTTGAATGTTTTCCTTATTTATTTGAGCTGCTGTTATTTCGATGTGCATACCCTGATTTAAAAAGATTTTTATTGTTTGGACCGCACTTGGATTATCTTTCTTTCCACATTGACAATCCTTCATTCCACATTGGCAACCTGATTTAGTTTCACCTAATTTCATCTCATCCTTTTTTCCACATATGGCGGAGCAGTCTATCTTCGATTCAGATTTATTTCCACCTGGTGAATCTGGTTTTTTACCACATACAGCGGAACAATCAATTTTGGATTCTGTTTTTTTCCTAGGTGAGGATTCTGATTTCTTTCCACCTAAGGCTGAGCAATCTATTTTCGGTTTTGATTTCTTTTCGTCTTTTTTTCCACATATGGCGGAGCAGTCTAACTTCGATTCAGATTTATTTCCACCTGGTGAATCTGGTTTTTTACCACATAAAGCGGAACAATCAATTTTGAATTCTGTTTTTTTCCTAGGTGAGGATTCTGATTTCTTTCCACCTAAAGCTGAGCAGTCTATTTTCGGTTTTGATTTCTTTTCGTCTTTTTTTCCACATATGGCGGAGCAGTCTATCTTCGATTCTGATTTCTTGCTACCTGTGGAATCTGATTTCGTCCCACATACAGCGGAGCAGTCAATTTTGGATTCTGGTTTCTTCCCAGGTGAAGAATCTGATTTCTTTCCACATAAGTCTGAGCAGTCTATTTTAGGTTTAGATTTGCTGTCATCCTTTTTACCTAATATGGCGGAGCAGTCTATTTTCGATTGTGATTTCCTTCCACTTAAGGCTGAGCAGTCTATTTTCGGTTTTGACTCCTTTTCTTCCTTTTTTCCACATATGGCGGAGCAGTCTATCTTCGATTCTGATTTCTTGCCACCTGTGGAATCTGATTTCGTCCCACATACCGCGGAGCAGTCAATTTTGGATTCTGATTTCTTCCCAGGGGAAGAATCTGATTTCCTTCCACATAAGTCTGAGCAGTCTATTTTAGGTTTAGATTTACTGTCATCATTTTTACCTAATATGGCGGAGCAGTCTATCTTCGATTGTGATTTCCTTCCACCTAAGGCTGAGCAGTCTATTTTCGGTTTTGATTTCTTTCCCTCCTTTTTTCCACATATGGCGGAGCAGTCTATCTTCGATTCTGTTTTCTTGCTACCTGTGGAATCTGATTTCGTCCCACATACCGCGGAGCAGTCAATTTTGGATTCTGGTTTCTTCCCAGGGGAAGAATCTGATTTCTTTCCACATAAGTCTGAGCAGTCTATTTTAGGTTTAGATTTACTGTCATCCTTTTTACCTAATATGGCGGAGCAGTCTATCTTCGATTGTGATTTCCTTCCACTTAAGGCTGAGCAGTCTATTTTCGGTTTTGATTTCTTTTCCTCCTTTTTTCCACATATGGCGGAGCAGTCTATCTTCGATTCTGTTTTCTTGCCACCTGTGGAATCTGATTTCGTCCCACATACCGCGGAGCAGTCAATTTTAGATTCTGGTTTCTTCCCAGGGGAAGAATCTGATTTCTTTCCACATAAGTCTGAGCAGTCTATTTTAGGTTTAGATTTACTGTCATCCTTTTTACCTAATATGGCGGAGCAGTCTATCTTCGATTGTGATTTCCTTCCACTTAAGGCTGAGCAATCTATTTTCGGTTTTGATTTTTTGTCCTCCTTTTTCCCACATATGGCGGAGCAGTCTATCTTCGATTCTGATTTTTTGCTACCTGTGGAATCTGATTTCGTCCCACATACTGCGGAGCAGTCAATTTTGGACTCTGATTTCTTCCCAGGTGAAGAATCTGATTTCTTTCCACATAAGTCTGAGCAGTCTATTTTAGGTTTAGATTTGCTGTCATCCTTTTTACCTAATATGGCGGAGCAGTCTATTTTCGATTGTGATTTCCTTCCACTTAAGGCTGAGCAGTCTATTTTCGGTTTTGACTTCTTTTCCTCCTTTTTTCCACATATGGCGGAGCAGTCTATCTTCGATTCAGTTTTTTTTCCACCCAAGTCAGAGCAGGCAATTTTGGATTCAGGTTTTTTTTCAGATGGATTATCCGATTTCTTCCCACCTAAAGCTGAGCAGTCTATTTTCGGTTTTGATTTCTTTTCCTCCTTTTTTCCACATATGGCGGAGCAGTCTATCTTCGATTCTGATTTCTTGCCACCTGTGGAATCCGATTTCGTCCCACATACAGCGGAGCAATCAATTTTGGATTCTGATTTCTTCCCAGGTGAAGAATCTGATTTCTTTCCACATAAATCTGAGCAGTCTATTTTCGGTTTTGATTTCTTTTCGTTTTTCTTTCCCAATAGTGCAGAACAATCTATCTTCGATTCTGATTTCTTTCCACCTGAAGAATCTGATTTCTTGCCACATAAAGCTGAGCAATCAATTTTGAATTCTGATTTCTTCCGAAGTGAAGAATCTGATTTCTTTCCACCTAAAGCTGAGCAGTCAATTTGGGGTTTTGATTTTTTGTCGTCCTTCTTTCCGCATATAGCGGAGCAATCTATTTTCGAATCTGATTTCTTTTCACCTATGGCGGAGCATTGTATTCTGGACTCCAATTTTTTCTCATTCTTTTTCCCAGAATCTGTTTTCTTTCCAAATATAGCGGAACAATCTATTTTGGAACTTGATTTCTTTTCATCTTTCTTCGCACCAGAAGATTCTGTTTTATTCCCGCCTAAGGAAGAGCACTGTATTTTGGATTCTGATTTATTTTCATTCTTTTTCCCAGAATCTGTTTTCGTCCCACATATAGCGGAACAATCCAGTTTGGAACTTGATTTCTTTTCATCTTTCTTCGCACCAGAAGATTCTGTTTTATTCCCGCCTAAGGAAGAGCACTGTATTTTGGATTCTGATTTATTTTCATTCTTTTTCCCAGAATCTGTTTTCGTCCCACATATAGCGGAACAATCCAGTTTGGAACTTGATTTCTTTTCATCTTTCTTCGCACCAGAAGATTCTGTTTTATTCCCGCCTAAGGAAGAGCACTGTATTTTGGATTCTGATTTATTTTCATTCTTTTTCCCAGAGTCTGTTTTCGTCCCACATATAGCGGAACAATCCAGTTTGGAACTTGATTTCTTTTCATCTTTCTTCGCACCAGAAGATTCTGTTTTATTCCCACCTAAGGAAGAGCACTCTATTTTGGATTCTGATTTCTTGTCATTATTCTTCCCAGAGTCTGTTTTTGTTCCACATATTGCGGAGCAATCTATTTTGGAACTCGTTTTCTTGTCGCCCTCTAGAGATGCTGCTGTCTGCTTACGTAATGTGGAACAATCAAACTTGACATCTAGGTTTTGATCCTTTTTTCCAGAAGAAGAATCACCTTTCTTCTTAAATAATGCGCAGGCGCCTTCTCTTTTTGAAGTGAAAGGAGAGCAAGGATCAATCTTGCCAAAGGATGGTTTTTTCGATTTGGCACAAGGATCTGATTTTGATTCGCTAATTTGCCCACAAGGATCCGATTTTGATTCGTTACTTTGTCCACAAGGGTCTGATTTTAATGAGCAAACTATATCTCTTTTTGACTTTTCATCTTCTTTTTTGCTGCCTGAGTTAGTGGTAGTACAACAATCTACTTTTTGGACCCTGTTTTCGTTTCCCAATTTTGATGCTTGGCAGAAACTTGGTAGCATTGTCCAGTCTATTGGATAATTACTAAATCCTTTTTTAAGTTCTTCTAACATGCGCTGATCAAGAGGAAAATAATTCTTCTTAAATAAAACGGTGCAGCCAGCATCAGTGATTGCTGAACAGTCCGTTTTTGACCGTTTGGCATCGGTCTCTTTATTTTCATTGCAATCTATATTGGACTTGTTGCTCACTTCTCCTATGATATCCTTCGAACATTTGTTCCCTTCCGATGCGAAATGAGACCTTATTTGCATTGTAGTGCTTAATGCACATTGTTTCACATTATGTTCGTCAGCTTTGCGCTCGAGTTCCTTTGGTTTTTGGGTCGTCTGACTTTCGGATTCGGCGCTAGTGTTAGTCGAGGTCGATTTGTTAGTATGATCATATATTTGACATTCATTGGACCCATAATTTTTCGATTTGGGCAAATTTTCACTAAAAACGTAGCCTTTGGAATATATCACGAGTGTTTCATTTTCCGATGTTGAAGGATTTGCATTCTTTTCAAGTTTGCCTTTTTCTGTCGTATGAGAGTCGCTACGTTCAGAGATTGGAGTTGTTGGCGCAGTAGTTAAACTCTCAACTTGAAGATTTTCCTGTTTAATTAGTTTATTTTTATTATTAGCCTCTGACATTTTAGCTTTCTGTAATTCAGAAGATTTTTTTATACTGGTTTTATAAGTCTGAAAAAGATTAGATGAAGAATTGCTAATAGACGTGGAAAAGTTTCTTTGTTCCATATGTTCGTAACTTTTTTGAATTGCTATACTGGCCAAATTTCCAGTAATGGCTGTTATTAGATTTTTGAAATCCAAATCCTTTAGTTCCTGCAATTTTTTCTCGTCGAGTTGATCCATACTTAGTCCTAAAAATCCACTGATTTCAGCTTTAAAATCAAGGGGAATTATTGCATTTGGCGTAAATTCTTCAGGAATATTGTCATTTTCGGAACTTTCCGCATTAAAGTTAGAATTGAAATGTTGCTTGGATTTTGAGTTGCTTTGACCTAGTTTTTTATCAAAACTTTGCGGACTGCTCATTAAATCTACGTAATCTTCCACTACCTTTTCTACGTTCGGGAGCACCATTTCAAAGTCCACTTTCATCGAAGTAATTGGTGTCTTTTCCAAATTTGGACCTAATTCATTGGGAAGTTGGAAAGAAAAGCCTTCATTGCCGTTTTTAGTTCCCTTTGAATTGCTCGGACTAGCCATGGAACATTCACATTCCAAGATAGGAGGTGTTTCCTTATCATCATTTTCATTATCAGAGGCAGCAGTCGAAAGTTGAGCATTTTCGTAGATCACAAGTGGGACAAGCATCAACTTTTTCGACTTTACACTATCGAATTTGATAGCCGTAATTTGTGCAGTATTAACTTCACCAATAAGACCATCGTCTGTAACTGTATCCGTTGAAACTAAAGCAGCTACCTTAGCTGGTTCTATACCCTGACCAATGTTTTCAATATTTTTTTCAATTTGCGTATTAGGCGGAATGTGCAGCACCATTACATGCTTGGGCTTGAAATTGCCCGATTTTCCAATAGTGGGAGATACAGAAGAGTTGGCACTATTTTCGCTTTCCTCTAAGCCTACATTATTGTGTCCACTCTTTTTACCTGCTCTCGTTCGACTTTGTTCATTTACATTTTTCGCTGGAGTCGAACACTTTTCTTCACAAGAAAGTGCTTTTGAAAAGGTACTACGTTTAAAGGCTAAGGGCTGTTTATAAACCTCGAGCTTGTCGAAGAACCCCTTTTTTGTTGTCGGCTTTAACTGCAAGAAAAAAAAATTTTGATAGGATGAACCATCCTAGTTTGTTTTACTTACACTAGAAATTTTCCTGATCGTTTGCATTTTGATATGCACTGAATTATTTGGCTTGTAACATATAATTTATATTGAATATTATTTTAAAATTTGCTATTTAAAGTGTTTTTTGAAGGCGACAGTTGTGGGAATACACTAGAATTTTGTTTGAATGGTATCTTAGATCAATAAATAATAAAAGTGAAATTATTTTAAAATCTTGAGTGCATTGAAAATTTCAATGTAATCTATTTAATAACACTGTATTCCCATATACACTGCCCATTACATAATTAAATTGTTATTTTTTTTAAATAAAAGGGAACAAATTAGTTAATAAGAAAATGTAGCAATTTTTGGTAGAGTAGTTCATAAACGAAAGTTGTGAGCTATATAATTATTCTGCAAAATTTTTTAAATTCTGGAATAATATAAAACTTGTGTATATCTAAACTACAATAAATTGAGAAGTAGATGAAAAACCAATTTTCAGAAACACGAATCTACCAAAAAAATGCTGAAAACTGAGACGCAATATTTTCATTATAAAATTATCAGACAAGGGCAAATGCTCAAATTTATTAAGGAAGAGAAGGGACTTGTGTCTGTTTATTTGAAAATCTTACAATGCTAATTGGAGTTCTGTTATGACTGTTTTTTTTAATCTAATTTTTGTAGTTTTTACAGTTCCATTCTTAAGAAAGGGAAATAAAACTGAAACCTTTAAAGGTATAATTAAGTTTATCTTCATCGTTTTTTGTTTTAAAGACTGTTTGGCGAAGAAAGTAAAAATTCGGAAAAAATAAAACTTACCCATCATCATGTATTGTATAAATGAAAGACCGTTGTACATAAAGTCTAGATCTCAGAAACGAATGCAGTGCCCATTTTGAAACTTTTGGTGTAACATCTGCATAGTTTTAGCTTTATTTTGAGCAAATTAAAATTTAAAAAAAATTGTCCTAGTTTAAAAAATATTGCGTTAGAAAGTTCACTTCCGTTTTTCTATAAGAAAAAAATAATAATAAAAACCACATATTTGTTCTCGATAAATCACTACATAAAATATTTTTTCATTCACTTAGTAATCCCAGGAGCCCTATCCAAAAAATGTGTTCTTCATAGTTGGTGCAATCTTTCGTAGTCCATAATTTCACAACCGAGTGTCATAAAAGAAAAAAAATGAATTTGTATTCTTATATCCTCAAGGACTATAATTAACCTAAATATGAGCAAAATTCAATCAATTTGTGGAATAGATTTAAAACAAATACCTTTTTCATGCTAAGACAAGCAACAATTTGTGTAGTATGTAAAAATCTTTAGTCAATAGGCAATTTGTAAAAGGAAAATTTTCAGTTAGAAGACAGTTTGTAAGAATTGCCGCCAACTTCATGTCAGTCTGCGACAGCGATTGCAGTTGACCCTAGGGTTTTTCTGGGTTTTCCATAGTACGAAACCACAGATAAATAACTATATACATAGTTATTTATCTCTGACGAAACCCTTAATGCACGAATCCAACTTGCACTTGACCAGTTTTGTGAATGTATACAAAATTTCTTTGGTCCAAATAAGTAATAAGACTAAAACAATTAATTCTTATACAATTTTATTTTAAACAGAGCCTAAATTTAAAAACTGGGATATTTGATATCCGGAAGGGTGAATTCAATAGAATTCGAAGTGTAATATCATTAAACTGTTGTTTTAATTTTTAATTCTACAAAGTTGAAAAAATAAATAGTCTTCCGTAAAAAATGGTGTTATACTTTTTTAAGTCCGTGCGAATTTAGAAAAATAACTTTTAATATATTTACGATTTAAATAAAATCCTTGGACTAAACAAAGCAAGTTACCATAATAAAAAACAAATTTTCGCCGAAAATAAAAAACACCCACGAAAATCACTTTGGAACTGAGTTAAAAAATGACATCTTAAAAAAAAAGCCGTTTGGACTTTGGAAGGTGGCATTACTAATATAACAGTATAACAGTGACCACTGGCATCTGACACTTCCTGGAGACCTGGCCGAATGTTGTCGACAGCGAGAATCGCCGGAAGGAATGTCCACCGGAGCTGGAAAGTAAGCACCACGAGAATTTATGGATTTTTGGAGTTACTGAGCTCGTTCATGTTATTCAAGGCCTGTTTATACCCGTGTGGCACGAAAGCGCAACAAATGGCGACCGAATTCCCGAAAACACTGGACGGATTCGGGTACACGTTCAACGAAGGTGCGGAGAGGCGTGTTTTGAGCGCCCTTTTTCCGGTAGTTTTCGGTTTCTAATCGCTTTTCTTAACTTCAGAGGGAAAACTTCGAAAGATAGACCCTGTAACAGGAAAAGCAACTCAAGAGGGTTTCGATTTTAACGTGTCGAGCGATGTCGCTAAAAATCAGAAGCGCTACGAAGCTTTAGGAGATGTATTTTAACTTTTCTCGCTTTACGAAACAGCTTTTCAATCAACTTAAATTTTCTAGGTAATTACGGAGCGGGTTTATGAAATACTCGAAGAGAACGGAATGCATAGGGTGTACGTTCCCGAGAACGTTCCAAAGGAAGATGCGACTTTTATTTTCCTGAGTAAGCCGAAATTAGAAAAGCCGAACAAGTTGCTAATCCTGATCCACGGGAGCGGAGTTGTCCGCGCTGGCCAATGGTCCAGGAGGTGGGGTTTACTTTTTATTATCTTTTTGCGGATGAGGTGATATAAAAGAGATTCTTTCAGCTTGATAATAAACCACTCTTTGGAGCACGGAACGCAGATTCCCTACATTAAAAAGGCTCGGGAGCTCGGGTACGAGATTCTGATAACAAACACAAATGACAACTACCGGACGAGAGATGGCGTGGAACGTCCCATTCCTGGACACAGTTCACCGAAGGCGCACGCATTCAATGTCTGGGAAAAGTACGTGATTGGTTCGGATCCAGAGTCCGTCGCGATTGTTGCCCACAGCTACGGAGGCGTTGTTACCGTTGAACTGGTAAGTGCCTACTTTCAGACCTCTGAATTTACTTGTTTTTATTTTTCTTTAATCACCTGGATTACAAAAGCCTTTCTTGCGTAAAAATTCCTTAATAAAGTTCCTAAAATTCATACAAATTCATTTTTATTATCTTTTATTTCAATTTCAAAAATGATTCTGACTTGATTTGAACTAATTCAAGAATATGGTCCCTGTGGTGCTATAATTAAAATAAATTCTAAGAACTTTATTAAAGAATTTTTATCCAAAAAGTCCTTTTATAATTGTAAACTACTTTCGATTCAATGCAAACGTTTTCAACGATGGGATTCTGATTTTATTATAAATTTTTTTATACAGTATACAATCATAATCATTTTTTGCTTTACCGATATTTTACTATATTTATAAGTGAGCTCATTATAAAATCTGTTGACTAATATTATAACTTAACTCGATAATCTTACAATTTTACTTACAGGCTAAGAAGTACCTGAACTTTTTCAAAGAAAAAGTTTTTGCCGTTGGATTTACAGATTCAGTCCATTCGATGTTCGGTTGCACAAATGATGTCCAGAGTTTCTTGAGTAGCATCGGTAGAAATTGGGTGACCTCAACTAAGCCGCTGAATGAAGGCGTCTCCTCGAGCGGTAGCGACATCGCTCGATACTCTGCAGGTATTTTTGTTACCTCAATTTAGTTGGAGGTGTATTTCTAGTAATTATTGAATTTTTTAGGACATACGAAACATGAATGGACTTCCTACTCCTGCATGTCTGCTCTCTTTGAATTCTTTGAACGAAGGTATCAAGAATTTACCGAGAAAAAGCAATCCAAGAAACCAAAACTTGAATTATGAAATTAAAGTTGTTTAATAGATAACAAAGTTGTTTGTAAAATAAATTCCTTTGTAATATAATATTTTTGATACTTGGAAAAAAAATGGGAACTATATAAAATCATTTGTGAAGTAGACAAAGGCTTTCATTCTTGAATGTACAGTAATAAAACAAATGAATGGAGATTAGAATGAATTTATAGCTGAATTGCATGAATAATAAGTTTGTCCATTCAAAGTTAAGTTAAATTTCGTGTTCGAGAAGACCGGTTAGTATAAATTTTCTAGAAGTGAAAGTTTTTCATTTCTAATATAAAATTAACCTTATTACAAAGAGATTTGCTAAGTTCGTACTAATTTCGTGCGAAGTTAGGTGCTTTTTAAAGGTGAATGTGAATTTATAAATTTTGAAGAAATTGAAAGTTTGAATTTTTCGAAGCGCATTAGAAAGCGTCTGAGTTACAAAATTGTTGATTCTGTAACCCACGCCCAAATGAATTCTGCTATTTGTCCCGAAGGAGATGCTGTCTTCAATCGGTTCTACTTTGACCCGATAAAGTTCCTCCTTTGTGCCTGGGGAAAGTTTCTTTCTGGTGCGCCTGAACGTAAACACAGAGCTCCACCAAAAATTCCTTCTGTATGGGAAAAGACTTATTTTCTTTTTTCCTAGAAAGTCACTCCCACTTTTCACGTCATCGGTAAGATGCTGTGCTCCACCAGCCCGGGGGGCCGTATCTAGCAGTGGGGAAAAAGACGAAAAATAAATAATATAAAAAGTAATATAAAAAAAACAGGTAAGCCAGCTAGCTTCTTCTTTTTTTCTAATAAAAAATAATAAAGTCGCCTTAAATGCTAACAAGAGTCCTTTAAGAGAATTTCGTACCTTTTTAAGTTTCTTCCCTGTCCCGGGCGCTCCTTCGACTTTTTCGTCACATAAAAAAATAAAGGGAGTAGGGGTATCCTTGTGAACTTGGTGAAAGGCACTTTTCAGGAAAGGATTAATGACTGCTGATAAGGCTGCCGGGACAGGACAAGAACTGCTTTGAGGATAGTTTAAACGTGAAACTTTCTTCGCTCGCTGTTTGTTTTTGATCTTAAAGCTTCTCAAAATCTTTAAATATTGCCGCATTACGTCCCTCTGTAAGATAAAGGGAACAATCTTGTTACAGGGAAAAGCCGAGGTACTGCACAAAGACCGGGAAGAATGTTTCCTATTTTTTAATAATCCTGGGACTGGGATTTTACAAAGAATGAATTGAGTGAGTTTTAAACGTGTTCTGTGAATATGTGGGACAAAGCTTCTTTTGTTAATTGGGAGACAGGTTTCCCGCTTTTGTATGTATAATAGTTGGAAGCATAAATCGGTGGTTAATTACATTTATTATAAATACGCTAAATTAGAATTCAATATTTTAAAGTGATTTGGAAAAAGTTTTCTAAAGATATCATAGCACGTACATATGCCAAATTTTAGATTTAGATTTTCGAGAAAAAATTAATTTACTTTTCATTTCAATATCCTTTTAAAATATCCAGTTAAAAGAAACAAATAAGTTTTTTATATAATTAAGGCTTTAAACACGCCTAATATTCGTACTAAAAATAGTTTGTCTTTTAGAATGACTCTTGAAAATATTTTGCATTAAGGTAGGTAATAAAATTGTTTCGGAAAAATGTATGGGCAAATAATAAAAACTCAAAAAACAATTTGTTATTCGTTCTAACATACCTACATACATTTTCAAAGTTTTATTTCAAACATTTCACTACGGAGTTTTTATTTTATATCCAGCAGAAGTATAAAATTTCTCAATTTTAGTGAATTATATCAACATGTGTATGGAAAAAGAAGTGTTATTGCACATGAGAAGTCCTTGGTCTTTACCATTATTCTGGGATAAATAATCCCAGTAAAGATTAACGGTGGAAAAATATCTCTCAATATTTGTAGCCAACGAATCAAACCCAGATTTTTCAAAAAAAAATTATAATTTACTAATTGTAAGTACATACGTATGTACTTATTTAATTGTATTTATTTCAAAATTATTATGTTGTGAACGCCGCATAATGTTTTGAAACGCGGTGATATTGTTCTAGTAGGGCTGAAAGGGTTAAGAGAATAGCTAAACCAATTTATCTTTTTGAATATCAGGGAATATTTAGTATAACTTCATTTTAAAGTTTTTTTTTCAGAAGATTTCAGAAAGCATTTTGGAAATGTTCCTGGACAGGAATATGTTTGATTCTTAAATCCTTAAATGATGAAACGATAAGAGTTCAACGGCGTCTTCAGCCCTTGTTCCAGGAGCCCCATCAGAAGGCGAAGAGATGCATATGCTGAGTGTCCTCCTTGGGTTGCCACCGGCAGCATTTCAAGGATTCAAGATTTTAATCAGCAAGGACATAAAGTAGAAACTTACGCTTGGCCCATTCTTATAAACTTGTGTAAATTTTGGCCGAACGCAAACGGGTCTCCGGGAGAAGGTGCAGAAACGATAAAGGACAAAGGGACAAATTTACAGTTTCTCTCCAGCTGAATAGAGGCGAAATTTACAAGGACCCCACACAGGAAGACGAGTCCTGCTGGAACATCCCCGTCCTCATCGGGATTTATGTCGAAAGGGTTTTGTTTTAGCTTTTTAAGATGTATCAGTCCCTGGGCATGTCTTTTACGTTGGCCGGGAAAGGCGGGGCTCTATGGCACTGGGGGGTTAAAGGGTTTTAAGGGCTCCTTATCTAATCTGCTGAGAGAGATTCATTGTCCCTCCTCAGCAAAAATGTAATCCTTTCACTGACAACTTTTCTGCTAGAATGGCAAAATTTCCTGAAAAAGGGCTAATTTACCGGGTGCAACCCGATGCACTGTGAGGCTAAAGTACCTATTCCAAAAAGTGGCCAATTGCGCAACTATTGCTAATCAGATAATTAATTTGTCGCCGCAAACGTTCCATTTGCAAATTCCCAACGAGAGTGGCTCTATCCTGCAGGACGACCACTTTCAATTTTAATTAATTACGCAAACCTCCGACTGGTCACTGTATGCTGGGGCCCAGGGATGGGCCATGGGTTAGTCCAGGGATTTTTGGACTCTTCCGTCGGTACCCCTCTGAATCCCATTCCATCCAATTGTAGCGAAATGCAGCAGACGTTTCGCTTCGTCGTAATCAAGATTTCATTGTAATTAGAATATTTCAGCTGTGCTCGGATTTTAATTAACTTCGCAATTAAGATTTTTGGATAAGACACGCTCCGCACTTTCTGCGGGATCAGGTAAATTGCGATAATGGAGCGATGGGTACATGTTGTTTTCCGGTTCGAGTCACTTTCAGTGAATATGATTTACACATAAAATTGATTTAATTTTCGCAACCGCGAAAAATAATAAACCTCATCGCCTTAAGGTACTATACGAGTATATACTTCCTGAAAGATGGTACTTTTTCAAAGAAAATGACAAAAAATTTTTCTGACGAAAAAAGAAATGAAAAGTTAAACATGTTACCGCAAAAAGTCGCCGAATAGGATAAATGTCCCTCGGGAGTAAGGGGGAACGTGAAAGTTGATTTACATTTCGCCACTTAAAAAATCAAGTGACGTCGCTCCTTTAACAAATTGTATAAACGTGTCCTTTTTATTTCGTCAAATTGAGCGCTTTTTCACGGTGTGTGGCTCCTTCGCCTTGGCGTGGCATCTCACCCCTGGAAGATGGGGGGATGAACACAGCTGTATTTTTTTTTTACAAATTTCGTCTTTCATTTTTTTCCCTGCTTTTCCTGATTTTTTTCGGGCATATTCCCAATGACATCGCCTTGACACTTGCTAGTCGCTTTTTGCGCGATGGAGGGGGTGAATCCTCCCCCATAAAGTGGAGAAATAATTTTTTCCTAGGCCTCCAGGGATTCAGAGAAATAAAAGTTTTGCTTGATGCCTTGCCGCAGAGTGACAACTGGCACAGAATACCTCAAATTGTGAGGACATGGGACAAGACAGAACCAAGTAATCTTTTGGTAAAAGACTCAAGCAGTTTTCACTTTTGAGTAGATATAACTACATAGGTACGCAAGGAAAATGACATTTTAAAAAGTAAAAAAAAAAAAAACGATATCTTTGGACCCATATACGTTTTAAATCGTTTTTCCTTTCAAAATTATTGCTACCTATCCATATTGAACACTTATTCAAACTCTAGTATAGTATCTGGAAAAATTCTTATACGATTTTATATGTAAGTTATGCAATAACATCACTACAATTAACGGAAAGAACAATACTCAATTAAAAATATTAGGGAAAAATAATAAACGAAGTATTAGTCCATAATTTCAGCGGTTAAGCAATAAGAAAAAATTTTAAATTTTTTGCAAATAATATTTATCTTTTCAAGTATTTTTTGGTAGACCCATAAAAATAATATAAAGGGTAAACTACAGAGTTTTGCCCCAGTGGGGTAGATGCCCCAATTGTCATAAGTAAGACTTCCAAGAACAACACCGAATTAGTTTGCCATTACATTGATTGAGACGTGATATGAGCATATCATTTCTACAGCTACAGGACTTGTTCCGTAGATTAGGTACGAATTTACAAACGAAAATGTCAACTTTTTCACTACATTTCTAAAAATTTCTTACAAAATAGCGGATTCTTATAGAAAATTGAAATGTGGGTGAAATTAAAATTTGAAGCTTTAGCTATAATATTAAAATACCGCCTCGTTTAAATTTAATTTACTCTACTTGATATTTAAGAAAATAACATATAATTTTTATTTATTTCAAACCTTATTTTGAAAGCAACGTACGTATCTATAGGGATAGGGAACGTATACATTTGAAGGAAGTTTTGAAAAAAGGATATGTATATATGTATGTATGTACATATTTATAATCCGCACTATATGTAATGTTATAATGCGTTTGATATAATATTTTACGAAGTCTTTTATCCAAAAAATTTCCTATAATTAAGGAAAATGGTTAATTTATTTTAAAATCGTTGTCGTTAAGCAATTTCAAACCCCATGAATAATTCCGGCACAGGTAATGCCTCTAAAACTGCCAAACAGGGTCTGCGGCGGTGATAACTTTTCCGAACGAGTTCGATTCGATCGGTGCGGTGCAACTGCAGAGACAGAGCAAGAGAGTCCCTCTGATTTATCAATTTGAATTTGTCCAATTTATCACTGTACGGACGAATTAAGCAGGCCCACCCACGAGTGCACCTACGGAGCAGTAAATCACTATCATTTGAGGAATTAATCACGCAAAGAGCTTAATTGAACCCTCCCATGGCAAGTTTGGGTGAAGCATGTGCACCAGGAGTATTTAGTGCTCTGATAAAAATTGCTGCAGATTTGGTGGTATTAGGAGCTCCAAACAGAAATTGTAGAATAAGCGCCCCCGCACTAAACTTTGAGTAAATTGGCTAAGTCCTGTTGTTTGGAAAATGCGAAAAAGACATCAGTCCCCAGATCTGGCGGGGCTCATTAAACATAAATCACACGTGAACGGCCACAAATCATTTTAATACTTTGGAGCATTTGTGGTTAATTGTGGGTCCCTCTGTCGGGGAAACCCCTGAAAACCCTTTACCTACCTCCCCGAATCCTTGAGGCTTAAGAACAAGTGCTTCAACGTGAAGCTGTATGTTAAAACCAAAATTAAATAATTTGTAAAAGGATTAGGAAGCACACATGTGCGACACTTGGTAAAATAGGGCTTTTCGGTTTGTTTTTTTAGAAAAGTTTTTCGAAATAATTATAGGAAAACTCTCAACCCTTTGTAGGAACTGAGTGGGATAGGGGTTGTGATGGAGCGCCATTAAAAGTCTCATCGCCAGTTAATATCGGTCCGCGACTCATCCGAAAACAATGAAGTCATCATAACCGAAAAACATTTTTATTAGGTTGTCCGGGCTGAAAAGGGTTTCTGGAGAGATAAAAGTCTCCCCCACAGGGTTACGCGCCAAAAATAATTTATTTGGTGAGCAGAAACGCTATCATCGCGGTTGCGACGACAATGACTCCTCTTCAGCGGTTTCACCGCGATGCCCTTTGCCAGCCACCACCGCGGCGAGATAGGGTGATGATAAATTCACTTATACAAAGGGTCGATTATTGCTTTGCTCCCCGGGGCTGAGAGGTAAGAGCCCTTCGGAGCACCCTAGGGGTCGGAAGTGATTTAAGAAAGAAAAAATCAGATTTTTTTTTTATTTCGTAAAAGTATACGAAAAAGATGAAAGCCCTTTAAGGCAGTAGAAAATATGCGGTAAATTACGTCGATTGTTGGCAAATAGGCAAAATGGGATCAACAGGACGAAAGCACCTAATCTGACATCTAAAATCAGGCAAATTATCAATTATACTGGCGAGATGAGATTCCCTTATTACAGATCCTCCAAATTTTTTATTTTCGCTTACAAAGGGCTTTTTCCTCCTTCCGCCACAAGGACACATTCGATTTTTGTGGCACTGAGCTGAAAGAATGGGGCAATTAAACAAATGCGAGGACAAAGCCCGCGCGATCATTCGCGGGGCTATTTAAAAAGTCACTGCGGGGGATTGTCGCTGATGGACTCGATGAAATCCTTTTCAATTATTTACGTTTTATAAATTTCTTATAACCCTTTTACGGCGGGGTGATCCAGGCTTAAGGGTGGCTTTAATTACAGGACGAATTGAGGGATGTTCGTAAGTTAAATGAAATGGCTTACTCCCGACTTTTCGACTTTTTCGATAATGGCCTCTATGCTATATTCTGAATACATAATATGTATCTTATTTAAACAATTTTAAAAGATTTAATTAATTTTTTACTTGCAAAATGGGCATATCTAGCTTATTAAGCCATTATTTTTTGTATCTTAAAACAGAACCATTTTATTGTATTTGTAGTAATCCCAAGCAACAACGATTTTAATTTCTATCCGGCAATCTGAATTTTTGAATGAAAATCTTCATGTTGTTGAAATTTTATGGTAATTTTTCAAAGTAATAAATGCAGAAAGTCAAAATTATTTCGAGAAATATGGATTTTCTGGTTTTATCAGGCGTGGATGACGGGATTTTAGGAATGTTATTAAACCTGCTTTGGATTCGAGTAGGTACCAATTTCAAGGTTGTGGGACGTATGGGTGTCATTTAAATATGAAAACCATAGTTGAAAATATAATTTTACATTTATTGTTTAATATGCTATTGCTTGATGGGGGAACGCTACTGTGGTGGGATAAAAATTCGATTTGAACTTTTCACAGCGAATACTCGAAGAAATGAGGCAATTTGAAATTTGTTTCTTTTACATTTTTCTTTTATCGTCCATCATCGCAAAATGCTAAATTTAAAGTTTGAATTCCAAAGGGGATTTTTAGAACGCGCCTCTGTATTACAAATAAATACATAGAAGAGTCGAAAGGATGTAACTGATTAATTTTTCTTCGATTGGTATCTCCCCTTTAATGCACCTGATGCCAGCATATGAAGTACCACCACTCAGCCGCTGAAAGGACACTTGAAGAAATGTTACTACAAATTGCAAACAAAGTGCTCTTCGGCGTGTTAGAACCTCTTTACAAATCGCATTAGCGCATAAAGTCACAAATTTAATTACGGGAGCACACCCCATCAACGTGTCGCTCACCCTGTAGCCGTAGAACCGGGCAAATCCGCCTAATACAAATAAATAAAAATGTTAAAACAACAACAAATGATCGGATTTTGCATTTGTAATAAACAAGGGGTTGATTATTCTGGCTGTCGAAGAGCGCCAAGAGTCCCCGAATATATAGGAGAGCGCCCTGGAACCATATCCAGCCTGGTTCAGGATTCTGATTCTGGACCGCTTAGAATTTTTCATCCCGACAGTGCCCCAGTTGAGTCCGCATTCAAAGCGAAAATGCCATGGAAAAGAGATTTTCCACCCTTTGATGCGCCGATATATGCGCGAGGATATGTATCCTGTTTTCTGGCGGTTATGCTCCGGTTATGCTCCGGGACCGGGACCGGGACCGGGACGTTGTGGTTTAGCGTTGTGGTGGTGTATATTCTTTTCATCATCTCCCATTTGCTTGAGTGTCGAGTGTTAGACCACAAAGGAGGGTAATGCCGGGCATTATGGTGGCTTTTGCCGGGGATGATCTCGAATTACAGTGAAAAGGGTTGAAGCACGAGAGGTGAAAAGGGGAGGACATATATTGTGCTTATTTTTTGATTACGCCGGAGCAGGACACGGGCACAAGGGTTTTGGGCTGTATATGATCGTTGAACCTCCACCCCCGCATTCAGTTTCCGACGCGTACTATACCGTGTATTGTTGCAATGTCGCAGTTGATTAATTTTTAGCCTTCGATGGAGAGGTTCGTGGTTTGGGTGGACCCGTGGCTCAATAGAATTATTTTTAGTCGAGAAATCTAAGCCCACCATCAGACATGAAACCATCGAACAAATCTACTACGCAAACAATTCCCAATTCCCGCACGTTGTGCAGTCGCAGCAACAAAAGGACTCTTATCAGCCGCAGTTACACAGTCTGAATCTCAACTGGCACTTGAACCACGCCGATTTGCATACCCCAACATTTCGATTGGAAAAATTTAATTTCCTGCCATACAGTGTACAGTGGTGGAATTGTGGCATGCGATTGGGTCGGGGACGGTATCCTGCGAATCCTTTGGCTCTCTAATTTTTTTCGCAATCCAAATAACAGATACGAACGAAGATAGAGAAAATCTCATATCCCACAGCACAATCGTTATGGTGTTATTTTCGATTCAGAGTATCCCCCGGGATCGATCCGAATTGGAAAAGTGCTAGTCCCCCATGAATTGCGATATTTTCCCGCCTATACCTAAATTAAGTGTCACTTCGAATTTAATCCAGGCAGTCGTCGAAGGAGGACTGATTAGATATACTTCGGGGAGGATGGAGCCTATAGGAATCTGCCAAATTACCAAAACCTACCCAAATCAGGCAGAATCAAATTTTTCTGAAACATATTATTACGCCTCAAGCTCCTGATTTTTCTTAAGATGTGTTAGAGTGTTGGGGATATAATTCTATTTGACTGTATATTTACATAGATATTTACATTAACACTAAATTTCACGATCGATTGAATAACAGATACGAAAGTAAAGTAGGTAGGTATTCAACATTTTCGCATAAATATTGCTTCAGTAATATAGTACAAACAATTTACTACACAATATGCTATAGGTATGTCTTATTTTCACAGAACACTAAAAAAGTAATTTTTACTGGAATTTTGAGAGCAGATATCTATTTTTAAAATGTAAGTTTAATATGCCTATGTAGAAGTCTTTAATGTGATATGTATACAAATATATTCAAAAAATCGCATATAATACTTAATATTATCTTTGTACTAATTTTGGAGCCGGATTTTACATCCCTAATCTCCGATGTCATACAACATGTAGTTTTTAATAAAAGCTTTATTTTTTTCAAATTGGCTCTAAGTTTAGTAGAAAATTTTACACTGAATTGAAATTTATGTTAAGTTACTCATATCAAACATTTTTTATTTCGTGAAAATAAAATCAAATTACAAATTGAGAAAATTACATAATCCAAAAATTTATCTGGCTCAAGATTTGAAGTTTGGATGGGTAAATATCATTGCAATTTTCCATAAATTTTGAAATTTTGATATAGGTGAGGGCTTTTAAAATTCAATTCAATGTAAAATTTGCTATCTAACCTGAACTAGGTAGGAAAATTAAAACACGCAGCAAAAAATATGATTCTACTATTTTAATATATTTTTCTAAGAGCCGCGGGCAAATTATTTTCCGATCTAACCCTAGCATTCTTAGAAGGGTTCTATCGAACAAAAATATTCCCATCTAAAATAACCATTGCTTGTGTTTCTTTTATGAATGAAAGAGTTTTGGGCAAAACTTTCGCAATTTATCGCTTTCCACTATTGAATCCTCAGAATAGCGCAAAACTTATTCGAGCCCCTGGATGACCCTCATTTCGCCGGAATAGTTCCAATAGTTTAGTACCACAGAACCTAGCAAATGGCCAAGTAATTGCTGGCAGAAACTCAAAGGATTGTCCGTGGAGAAGGGCCTCTATGGGGAACTATTTATCAATGAGACGATACCCCCCGGAGCTGTGACCTGCACACACAATTTTGATTTATCACCTCCGTCCCGGGAATGCGACTATCCCCGAAGGGGGCGACCATCGCACACCGGACAATGGCTTTATGCCCATGCAAATTATTGTCGAAATATTTGTCATATTCGAGCCAGCCGTCCTCTGCCGAATATTATCAATTATTAAAGCCGCCCCTGATTTATGGATAATCTTGAAGGAGGAGGTTTTTTAGCTGGGGCACCCCAGCCACTCGATCTCGCATGCTTTTGCCGCCACCGCGCTATCCCGGCCTCATAGTCGAGTCCATAGACGAGATTTATTGGGCAATTTTTTATCATCTCATATAAATTACTATCAGAACGTTAAGATAAAAAAACAAGGAGCGACCAGTCGATATGTGTGGGGTGTGCTCCTCCAGAAATGAGTGTACTTAGGAGAGACAATGGTCCGCATGATGTGGCTGCCTTAGCGCTCCTCCGGGAACATAAATATCCACCCATCTCGTTAGGACTCTATAAAGGAAAGTTATCGCCCAAATATTGTGGCTCTTCGATTTCTGGGCTCTTTTTTTCCCCCGACTCAGGTCCTTATGATTTGATGGTACAGGACACAACTGATTTCTTGGGGAATTGTTGGTACCTACTATTTTTAAGTTATGATCTAGATGAGATATAATAGCTTTTAAAAATCTTTAAATTAATTATAACCCTTTTACGCGGAATGTTTTTTTAATACAAATGTCATTGGATGACAAGAGGCTGTCTCATAAAATTTTTAAAAATTTGAGCCTCTTGAATGTCCTACTCGGTTGCCCCTATTTTCTTTGTGCTTTTACGGAACGCTGAGAACTGCCCAATCTAACTGCAAATTCATTCATTTTACTGCACAAATATTTGATCTACTGCTCGAATTCTTTTATATTACAGGCTACATTTTACTGACCACAACTAATTTGATTACTGCCAAAACAATTTCTTACTTTTCAAAAAATTAGTTGCCATTTCAAAGTGGGGTTTTGCTAAGTTGACGTATCATAGGAAAGGGTTTCATTTGTGTATTCTAAAATAATTTTTTCTTTTCTTTTATGTCAAATTTGTAGTTTTGGATTCACAATAATTTTAAATTTTAAATTAGAATATAGAGTACAGATATTTGAAGTGTTTGTGCCTACCAGAATATATAGTTATTGCTATTGTATACATATATTTATCGTATAAGTTTTTGTTATAAAAAATCTTCTTATAGTCTATATTCTATACCTACCATACCTATTTTGCATTCTAGATAATTAACTCGTTTTGCTAATCGGCCCATAAGAAACAAATAAGTACACCACCTTTTCCTGTTCTTCGAAGGACCTTCTTCCGCCTACTACCTACTTTTATAGTCGTCAAGGTAAAAACGCGTTTATTCATTGCTTTTACCTACATAATTGGGTCGTTGCTGCATCGCACTGCACTGTGGCGGTGCAATGTGCATACACCACGTTCCTGTTGTCGCCGAATGAAGAAAAGGTATGGCACGGAATCGTGCTTCAACTGCATGCACATATCACATTTGAGTGACTTCCACTTTTGTCTGAAGAGATAAAAAGCAATTTTTGCCACGCCATTGTTTTTTGGGGGTTGCCCGCGCCTTTTCAAAGCAATCTACTTAAGTCTTAAACCATCGCTTCGGTCTCTCCCCTCTGTGGATATTTACTTGTCCACAATGTCAGTAAGTGCTTAAGAGCTGTATTGTCTTTCAGGCGGTTCTTCATCTTCAAAAAAATAAAAAAAATATATAAAAAAATAAGAAAAATAGGAGGACAAATTATATAATATATGTAGGTACTATATACAGGAGTATGGAAAAATTGCGCGCTATTCAGCGACATGTGCTGACACAGATTCACGCTAGAATCGCACGTTCTTTTATTGCAGTCTCTGTTCCGGGAAGAGAAGGATTTAAGAGGACGAAAGCGGGGATGGTGTGAGTAGAGGGCTTTGGATGGGATGAACTGGTTAATTATTTTTTATACATATATGAGCTTCATATGTTTTATTATTTGCAACATTCGTCAATCTAAGCGAGTATTATATTGTTGGAAAAGACATACTTATGTATGTAGGTATATGTGTGTCACAATAATTATCTTAGCGAAAGGACCTCTTTTGGTTTGGGAAAGATTCAGGTAGAAACTAATATTATAGGTTATAGGTATGGTGCAATAAAATCTTTTAAAATTTGTTCAAAGTACCTACATCAATATACATATAGGGTGTTCAATAAGTATCGGATCTGTTGTCTTGATAATTTTTTACGCCAAACAGTATTTTTCGAGATAGGGGTGGTCCGATACTTTTTGAACACCCTGTATAGTGTATATTTGTGTCAACCAAAAGGTCAAACATAAAAGTTTAAAATTCAAATTTATTTCAGAATCAATTTAGTCAAAATTTTGATTTAAATTCGAAGGAAACTATGAAAGTTTGAAATGCTGTTTTTAAACTTTTTAAGTTTGGCATTTAAATTTATGAGTTCCGCTAATTTCAAAACATTGAAAGTTTTTCTTGTAAATAATATTTCGTGTAATATTATATGTAGGTATGTATGTATGTATATAAAATCTTTTTTGTTTAAAATTAAGACCAATATTTCCGACAGTGCTGCTATTTACCTTTGGAAGCAGACAATATTATTGCATAATCTTGGTATTACTAATAATAATAACGTAACGTATAATAATGTGTAAAGTATCATTCAAAAAATTGATATTTGCATAACTTTAGCAAAAGATTTGAGTATTGTATAGCATTAGTTTGTAATAAGAACTCTTCGAATTCTATATACATACATATATGAAGAAGTGATTTAATTGTGTACTAGATTAAGAAGGATTTGTAGGGCATTAAGGTGATCAAAGTTATCACATCCGCAAACATATTAAAGAATCTTTAACATAACAGATTGCCTCTCTTGTATACCCGTATTTAGATAGCTATATAACATGAACATACCACCTACAGTTTCTTGGTGAAACTTGGTCCTGATGGATGCTGTAATAAATGTTCTCATACTTTATGCACCCTTCGTCGAATTTGGCGTAAAAAGCCAAACCGAATGGGCCTCCAGGCGGAGGAAATGTTCACTTGAGTTTCGGCAACCTGGCCGATGGGTGTTAAATGTTCTGATTGTGATTTATTTCGACGTGTAACACCTCAAGTCCACTAAAAGACTTTTTTATGGAGTTTCGAAACGACAAAATTTTCGTATATGGGGGCAGGGCTCTTAAGAAAATTGTGTTTCGCCTACTGTTGTTTAAATGACACTAAAGGTGGAAAGAAGAGGGATATGTGTCAGATTTCTTGATTTAAGGAGTTTCTACTATCGAATTCTCTAGGAAATTCACTTTGGTCGAATTAACCCGTTTATAATCACTTACAAATTTGTTTAGTGAACACCATCCGTTTTAGGTTATTTTACAGTAGCCAAGAGTGGTTTGATTGTGTTCCCGTGACGCTTCATTATCTAACCCTTACACCAACGGATGGTATCCCAGAGGAAATTAATTATTTCGCCGCTGTCGTCACGGGAATCGAATTAACGGACAAACTTAAGGCAACAAAAACAAAAGCAGAGCTCTTCCCCGTTTCCATCGTTATTATCCTTGGCAACTGGAGATGTCACCGCGGCTTTAATTACACTCAATTACCGGGCGTTACCCACCCACAAGTCCTGATCTATCCCGCTCTCCAGGATCAAAATCTGGTTGCTTTTTGGGGCTTCGGTCTGGCAACAGGTATCCTTCCATTCAAATTATGCAAATTGGAGGCGGAAATATGGTTTGTAAAGTAAAGCCTCCGTCCTTCATTTTCTAGCGCCTATGCCCCGATTTATTCCCGTCTTTCTAGCATAAATCGCATTGGGAGGAGTGCAACTCTTTGGCATCCTCCCCCGCAGGGTATCACCTTTTTGCCAGAACATTTTGCGGTGATCATCGGCGGCTTTTTTGTGGGGGGCAATAGCAAATTTCGGAGATTATAAGTGCTACCGAGGGATGGGGGATGAGGGCGCGCATTCGATACGCTCTGTGATACAGCAGCAGCGTCCTAATCCTTTTTAGCGAAATTAATTAACGAACAGCCTGCCTTTATGAGATATGACGATGACACCCTCCCTTCGTCGTTTTTGGTCGAAATTTAAGGCACACAGGGTCTCTGGCGTGCACCGAGTGAGGGTGGAATTTTGACGATAGGACACTCACATCAAATGAAGCCATTCAGGCCATCCCTGCTCTATAAAATCCCCCGTCAGCTGGCTGCTCCTATCACGAAAATTGTAAAAAATTTCTAAAACAGCACAAATTGCCCAAACAAAATTTGTACACGTTTTCTCTTATCAAGCGCATGTGAAGCAAACGTCCTGGCGGGGAATTTAACACCCCATGCGACGAGTCACGCTCCACTGAGCCTCAAAGGTGGCAAAAACGTGTCAATAAATTTTCACACATTTTTCATTTTCCGGAAAAAAAAGCATTTTTCAACTAAAACCCATCCTTAGATAGGAGCCCCCAAAAACCAACCCACTTTCGGTACAGATTGGCGAATAGGTGGAAGGGTGCGGTCGGCGACAACAAAACTACTGCGGTCTGCATACAAATTGAGATCGATAGGCTCCGGAAAGGAACATAAATATCAAATTTTGAGAAATATCAATATCCACTTTACGGAACGTTCCTTGAATAGTTAATAAGCTAAGACCATTGCGACAGTCCTCTAAATTTTATCCCCCCAGTTGGAGGGTAGGTTCAGAAACAGGATGACTACCACTTCAAAATGGGGTACCCGGAAGGACCGCTTTTTGGCATCAGACTGAAAAGTTTTCGTTATAAAGTTCGGCGGAAATTTAACAGGAGCAATCTGTTGGTGTGCTCCGCACCAAAATGTTAAGTGCCGCGGCACTATATAGTATTATACTTCGGAATGAAGCTGCTGCAGCCAGTCGTCCTTGTCGTTTGCGAGAAACGAATGGAAATTTATGCTAATTTTATTTGTGCAAAGAATTATCTGCCTTCGGTTAAGGACACAATGTTTTACTAAAAAAGGGTTGACTTCAGGGGAATTTATGGCCCGATATGTTGTCCTTCATAGAAAACATTTTGTTGTTTCGTATCTACTACTCAAGGATGATTTAAAAAAAAAATGCATTAGTGTAATATACTTTTCAGATTAATTCTATGGAGTATAAAATACAAAAATTCACATCTAATCTTATTTTTACTATTTAAATTAAAGTGTTGAACTTTAGGACACCACTCTATCTTTAAAAACTAAAAATACCTACCTATGGTGGCAATTTATTTTCGACAGTATTTTTAAAAGTTTAGAATTTCATAAGTTATTCTTTACAGCTTAGATAGATTGATTTTGCAAACGAACAGAATGGTTAATATTTATTTAAATTTGTTTTAAGCGATTTGAAGTTTATTTTTATATCTATCATACTTACTGATGCTCCATATGTCAATACTGCTAGAAAAACTACTTTGTATATTAAGAGCTTATTGTCCAGGTTTAGGGTTGATTTCCTGTTGATGAAGGGATATAGTATTTTGGTCAACATATTTTATTTTATGAATTGTGTGGGCAATATATATTTGGTATATTTAGGGTTTTGTCTAATTCTAATTTGTCTATTTGCATTTTTATTTTTCAAGGGTTCAACGAATTTTGTAAATTATTTATAACAAATTAGATTTATAGGTTCAATTCAATATTACGATTTAAGTTTTTTAATTATTTATTACAGAAAAATTAGACTAATTATTAGCTTAATTAATAGGCAATATTCTGAAATTTATTACAACAAGCCAATGAATGTGATACTTCTAAAATTTAAATAGCTTAGGTACATATTTCGATATTAAATTATTAATTTCAATTGGGTAGGATTTGTATTATACAATAGTTTAAAAAGTTTCTCTAACTCTAACTTTCTATTCTTAGATCTATATACAAAGATAAAACACCTAAAAATCTTCCAAAATATTCATGAGCTTATGCTTTTAAGAGGGCTTCCATTTCTTCCTAAAAAAAGGAAAATCTTTTGAAATTCAAAGTCCTTAAAACCCGCCCAAGTGGGTCTAATAGTTTTACATCTTTGCATTAATGCAGCGGTGAATGTTCTTAATGGCCATTAAGGGTGGGCTCAGTGTAGCTAATGTCTTACTCGGAAGAGCCCCACGCGGAGCACCCTGGAGCACCCGGAGAAAGTACTAAAACGGACCCATTACATTAAATTTACGCAGTCGTGCAGCAGGTGCTGTAAATTTACCTTGAGAGCATTTTATAAATTTTTATTATTATGCCATTTTTTCGCCTTTTTGAAATTTCATTTTATTTGCATGCAAGAGGTTAACCTTTGCCTCAAAAAAATTCCCCACAACGACTTTATAGTGGTTTTTATGATCTCGTAAACCGCCCTGTTCAGTTTTTGATAGCTGTGACAGCAATTCATAAAATTTTGGACGGCTCAATTCGCCCAAATATCCGAATTTAAAAGTTCGCTGGATATGTGTGGTTTGACCTTAAACCAGCTGAGCCCGGTGATTTATAACGCCCTGTAAATCACACGGACATCAGCCATTAGCACCACGTGCCAAGTGTCCCTGGTTGTAGTTAATTTTTTTTTCAGGGCAACTCCCTGGTCCTGATAAGACAATAGAGATAATGAAGCAATCCTCCTTGGTCCCTAGCAATTCTGCTAATTTTCCCATTTTTCCTGCGGAGAACGTAATTAAAACATTCCGCGAATATTTTCATCATTTCCCGGGGGTTCTTGCATATTATACAGTGAGTGGGTGCGCGCTAAAGAAGAGGATCTCACAGCCTCCGGATCCTGGCCCTAGACAGGAGGTGTAGCCTCCACAGGCGAAGAGGGCCATGTACCCACGGCTCATAAATCAGAATTTTCCACCGAAAATCGAGAGAACTTAATTAACTTGAAAATTTATTAAGTCTTTTATCATTGAAATTCATTGGACCCTGAGCTGAGGCTAGAACAACAACTTGTCGCGTTTGCGGAGACTGAAAGAAGACGCCCGACCGCCTTCTGTCGGACGGAGATAAACTTTTCTTTGGCCAAATTTATATGCAAATCATTTTTTCCCGGGCTTTCCCCTCCAATCATATCGGGATATTCCCGAGGATCCGTGAAAATCACTTAGATGCTAGGCACTTTGCTTAAGAAGCTCGTCGGGGCTTAGGTAGACTTTGTTAACAGTCTTGTTGTGATTTTAATTAGTTTTCATTGCGACGAAATTGAGGTTTCGCTGATTTTTTGTCCATAGAGCAGAGTTAAAAATTTCTGAAAATCTGTAGAGGGTGAGACCATGATTCTGGATGGTGACCGAATCCTCTCCCGGAAGATGAAGTGACACATCTGCTGGGGATGATAAGAGTTATGGATTGGCCACTTCATGCTTGTCCTTTATGAATAATGCATTTTTTTCTCCGCAAACGTCGTGACGTGCGAAACGAAGGATAACAGAGCGCCATAAATTTTCTAGAGTGGACTTCTTTCTGCTAGTCCTATGTTTGGGGCTAGATCAGTTTTTGGATAGAAGAAGTGTCGCCATTCCGTTTGTCGGCAAATTAAGAAGATGTTTAGAGCAATTTAATCTCTTAATGCATTTTTCAGCGTCAGTGAGCGTAATTATACAACTTTTTTTTTTATTAACTCTTGTGTTACTAAGCAAATCTGTCCACATTATTTACTAGGCTGGGTATCTACTTCTAAAATATTTATGAAACGGAATTGATTGATTTGTTGTTAAAATATTTAGGGCTAAGCGTTTTTAAGATATTCACAGTCAAACTAGCTATAGTGTGTAAAAATTCAGAATTTTGTCCGAATATTCGAACTAGTACTTAACACCACCGTCTTTTCACAGCGATACAGCTGCACCCTAATATGCGTTTTTAATAGTAAGAATTGTCAGATTGAACCGCAAGAAAAAAATCTAAATTATTCTCCTCTTCTTAGCCTTATAATAACAGTTTAGGATTAAAGTAGTTTAAGTATTATTAATTATATTATTTTTAATGATAGGGATCACTATTTATAATTTTGTACAAAAACATTAATAAACATATCCACAACACCGGGTATCTCATACATAGAATAGTACCCGAAATAATAAAACTTATGCAAATGAATCTTTTTGAAATTACTGGACCGAAAAATTTGTTTATTTGTTTTAACGTCGATAGACACCTTACCAGGGTATAACTTAGTAACAGTAACGTAAGGGTTAAAAAACCACAAAATGTAGGTATATGCAATAATGACTAAAAATTGTAACTAATTTTAAATCTGGAATACTCTGTTCAAGCTCTCTTTTTTATTTTATATAAAATAATCAAATTGTATTAATTTTTTGGTAGTCTTTCCTATATTCTAAAGCACCTGTACCTACCCAAGTTCTTAACAAGTTTTTTTGTTTTTTTAAATTAGACCGTTTGGCCTTTAATAATTCGTTAGAAGGAGAAAAAAGGATTTTGGCCTACTTTTCTATAGACCACTTGCAACAATTGTTTAATAACAAATAAATAAATAAATTTCCAAAACACAACCTTCCTTTAATATGGTTTATGTCTTTAGATTCTCTAGTGGACAAAAACAATAGATAGTTGATCACTGTGTTCCAAACTATTGAACTAATACGATCAATTGGGGGATATCATGTGTACTAAATATTCATTAAATCGACTCGGACCGATATATTCAAATATCAACAGAGAACAATTAAAATCGGGAATCTTATCAATCCCTGTAAAAGGCGATATGCAAATGAGGAGCAGGCGATTTTGCATATGTTGCAGCAGTGAGGGCAAGCAAGTCAGTAACCACCTTAGTCCCTGTCGGATAGGCGATGCAGCAGCTCCCTTGCAGATCGATAAGCGAAATCGGGAAAAATCTAAAAATGTTCAATCACGACAAATGCGGAATTAACATAATCTTTCCGCGGTGAGGGTACGTCGTCGTCGCGAGCAAAACTTCTTTTCTGCGCGAAGTTAGTAACCGCACCACCGCGCATCCACCATATATACCGCCGTAAATCGCGCGGCTTCAGAGAAAGTTCGGCGCTGGTGTACCAGTTGCAAGAACTACGCTCGGAATCGAGTCGATTACAAGATGCACGGGACGTCTATAGCCCATAAATATTTAATTGAATCGATAGCCGAAGAGACGATTAATCAAACGGCTGAAGGTGCACGATTAACAGTTCCGAGTCCCACTGACTGGGGTTTCTTGGTGGCGGCAGCGGCGGCGGCGCGCGGCTGCGGGACGCGCTGAAGTGAGTGCGAGCGCGCGGATCCCCAGCGCACCTCAAGGCATTACCTGAGAAGTGCCTCGAGTTCCCCAGAGCGCCTACCTTCCTCAGGTTGCCACTTGATCGATAAAAACGCCTTGTAATGGGTTGCTAACGATCGGCATAGTCCTCGATATCGACGGTTCGCCGTTTTGCAATTTATTTATTTATTTTTTTCTTATTTTTTTCCCCGGAGACCATGGTGGAAGCTCGTGACACTATCGCACCACTCGAATCAAATTGTTTGGAGAAAGTATTCCAGAGCGAGAGGAGGATGCATACTGCAAGATCTAACCGACGAATATCGCACCGTTTCGCCAAAAAGACAGGTTTTACAGCCTTAACCGTATCTAGATCGGCTCGATGATTACAAGCGGTATTAACAGTGACTATTACACCACCCTTCATCCGGTCAACCCCTAGAAAGAAACATTCCTTTTTTTTCACCCACGATAAAAGCCTCATATCGCACGATAAAGTTTTTACCAGAAACGAAATCAGTCACTACCATTAAGCGTTTCCGGGTGAGCCACTTTCGGCACATCCTCGACTTCTGACGTCTGACCCCCAAGCCCCAACCCCCAGGAGGTTCTCAAGTCATGTCATATATCATAAATCGCCCCCGATTCTGTCCGTCTTCCTTGTTTTTTGTCTTAAGCCATAAAGCGATATCGAGGACTTTTTATGAGACCCTATACGCGTCGCGCCATACCCCACGTCATATCGGTTTCGCTTGAGGATGATGGCTCTCCCGGCGGACATCGGAATATATTTTTAGGATATGTTCATATATGTGGCTCCTTGCAGGAGGTTTTTTCCTCTTCATCCATGTCACTTTTATTTAGTCGCGCCTTGACTTTTTCCAGAAGAACCTTCGCTCTTACGTCTGATTCTAATGGAAGGGCAGTGTGCTGGTGACAAATGCGACTAGACTTGTTCGGAGCCGAACGAAAGATTTGCGCTAGTTTTTGGTCAGGTTCTTTGAAAAATTTATAAAAATTAAAAAAATAGTGCTTATTTTGGAGTATGACCTTGAATATTTAAGAAAATTTGAAGTCTTTGATATTTGTAGGCATTAATTTATTATTTAAATTTTTTGCGCTTTTTAGCATATTCTTTCGGTAATGCAAAACATTTGATGATCTTAACTCTAAGTTTCAAATTTTTAAAAAGTAATTTTCAATTAAATATTTTAGCTCAAATATTTGAAAATTGATGAAAAAGGATATTAAAAGAACGTTAAACTGTGTTAGATTTTTTTATTGCAAAATACGTACAAGTTGTGTATAATTTTTTTATCTTCAATGGTATAACTACGAATTTTTTTTAATAAATATAATGTTCTTTACATTATTTTATGTAAAGGATTTTTGTTGAGTTGCAAAAGTGGAAAAAATTAGATACACATACTAAAGCGGAATTGGATGCAAGCACTGAAGATGTTATGTTCAACTTAATTTGGGGAATAGAGCTTTAAATATTAAACAAATTTATTACGAGTACTTACGTTTAATTTAATTTTTACAGCGGTTTATTTAAATTTTCTTTTCTTTTTATTAAGGATACATATAATGTTTTTGTTTTAATAATCGAAATATTATGATTAACGAAGAGTCTGCGGACATCTCATTCTACACTGATAAATGGAATCTAGACTGCGTCGCACACTCCATAAAATACCCGATGATCCCACTGCCTCCGAAATTATTCATTTCAAATAAAAAAGGGCGAAATGGCTAGAGGCGATTAGGAAATCTTTTGCGCCCCCTTGTTAGCAGCAGGCTCGTGGTGAGCCACAATGGACCGATATGGAAATTCCGTCCACCGGAGCCCTAGACCACCACCGGGGCAACCCCAGTGCCGGTGGTTCTGCCCGATGGTGACATTTTCCCGGCAAATGTGTTTATGGACAGCTGCTGTTGTTCTTGTCGTAATCAGTTGGCCTCCGGAAATTAAAATGGGGCGCCCCACACAGCATCCCTCGCCCCAGGATGCCATTGTTCACCGGCCGAGAGTTAGTCATTTGTAAATGGGAAAGTGGAGAAGTCACAATCTTTGCCCGGTACAGAGAACGCGCTCTTTTCTGGGGCTAATGAATTGTAAGAATTTAATTTTTTGCCTTCCTCCCTCTAGCCCTCGAGGCGAAAATATGAATGAAAAAAATGTGATATTAAATGAAAATTGGGACAAAAAAGGGATAATGTCACATGCCAACCTCTCCCGCGAATTTTAATGACTTTTTGATTTGTGATCTTGCTCATACCGTTAACAAATGCCAGCGGTGCAGCATCTTCGCGGATTGTATAAATGCTCGAAGATATGCAAAAAATATCTGAATCAAGCCACCGCCCACTAAATTGAATTCCATGAAAAAAAAAAGAAATAACAAATCCAGCGGCTGATCGGATCGCGGCTTGAGAAATTTTTCTGATTAAATAATTTATGCACGCACCGCGAAGCAGGGCGATAAGAATCAGCCGGGGCCGCGACGTGTAATAATTCAATTAGGGACGAGTCTAACACACGTCGAAGGGGCACCCTTTGGTCGCCGCGGGCTAGAAAGACGGGAACAGGTCCCTTGCGTTGCGATCTCGTCCGGGCTCCGCTGGGCGGAAACTTATAATTTGCGAAGATTTATGCGGTGTCCTCGGAGGAATGTCGGGAACCGATCGAAGGAGGAGGTGGAGGTGGGTCCTGGCAAATTTGAATTTTGCCCGTAAGCCACGATTACACCATATGTCAGGTGGTTTTGAATTCGACGCGTCCGGGAAAATGCACCATTTCCTCGTCCTCTGGGAACAACGAGGTCATGGACTTCGGTTTAATGTCTTAATTCCCGGATCCCCGAACCCAGTTCGACTAAACGACCGCTGGACGGTAATAAAGCGGACATGGAGCCCACTCAGGCGAATTTATTGGAGATTAAGTTTATCTCAACCGACCTGGCCAAATGCTGTAATTAACCCCATACCCCTTTAGCCCCTGGTCTATCCAGAGATCGGAGTGTGTGGTGCCCGTTCTGCGCCCCCTCGTAACACGCTCGTATGAATTTTAATCCACGTATTATAAAATTTGCGGTGTGGTTAATGCGGCCCCTACACGGGCCCCCCTTTGTACGGCACGGACCCCGGGTGCGGCTGTTTGGCCCGCTGAATTCTATTAGTCTTATCGCGTGAAACATTGCGAATTTAATATACGACCGAGTGGGCGGGATGTGTCCCTTTGGTCCTCCTTACAGCATCCCGGGAGCCATCCGATTATCAGCAAACTTCGCATGCGAGAGGTCGTCCGGGTTGTAATTCTATTAAATAAAGTGTTATCGCACCGCCAGGGCTTTAGGCCATGATCCACCCAGGGTAACGATGATAGCTTTATGATTTTAGTTTAACCTTCCTCGGGGCCGGGAAGTTTCCTCATCTTCGAGCCAGTTCTGGCTGGAAGTCATTAGGATTCTTTAAGGCGCCAAATGTATTCAAATTAATGTTCGGTTGTGGGTGGTTGTGGAAGAATGTCAGAAGATTCTGGTATACGTTATTTTATTTTATTTTTTTTGTATGTCCTCTATAGAAATATAAAATCGGAGGACATAAAGATATGCTTTAATTTTTAGTAAGGTCATATTTTATTTTGTTACATTCTGAAAGTATGTACAGACGTTTATGAATCTTTACTAAAAATTTATTTTTTTTTAAGAGGAAATCCCATTAGACGATTCAAAAAATTTTTTTATTACATAAATTGTTACAATTACTATTGAAGATTATATTCCCAAAGTTCCAAAGAGAAATTCAAATAAGTTCCAAAGCTATGATTACAACAAGGCGTTCGAGTGGTAATTTGTTTTTCTCGACATTTTTTTTTTAAATACATACAAAACATTCAATTTTCAAAATCTTTAGTTGGAAGTAGTTTCATATTCCTAGAAAATATGTTAATGAAATAAGAAGTATTATATAAATATTGATTTCAAATGCGGAAAGAGTCAACTACAACGATGACGATCGATGGACGATGGCCAAGCTATAAGAAGGCCATTTCCGTCGGCTAATTATTTTTTCTGCCATCTGCCACTGACCCTTAACTTACAATTAAAATTTGAAAATTCAAGATCTAAAATAGCAAAACAAATTATCTCGGATGAAACACCAACATTTCTAATCCGAAATTAAATGACTTTTTCTTAAAATCGGTTTACAGCATTTAGTTCGATAGGTAGCGAGATCCAAGTAATTTTTAAAATTATTTTGTACCCTTTAATCAATTTTTGAAGTCGTTTGTATTTCTAGAGAGAATTTTTCATAGCATATTTCCTCTCAAGGATCAACTCCAGCTGCAGTACCATGACGAAATGATTGATTAATGTACGGCAATTCGTTTTTTATGTTTCTCTATACATTTTTTCTTTTTAATACAAAAATATTAAAATGAGCAAAAGCTCACGTCCTCGCGAAGGTATTCAGTCAGCCCAATGTCTTGTAATGTCCGCGAGCTCCTGAAGTGGATCTGTCCGTGTGCGTGATGCAATCACAGTTGCATTGAACCAAACGAACCTGCAAATCGATTACGTCTGATTAAAATCACGTGCACTGATCGAAAAACTTAACTAACTGGAATAATTCAACACCTGTTCAATTGCACGGTGCGATCGCAGCGAGCTTACCGAAGCGATCCGCATCAGAGTGCGAACCCTTTCATCACTGGACGCCTCGCCGAGACAGAGGATCCCCATATAGGATACAAATTACATTCATTACGGCATTAAGCCGTTATTTAGAGTCTTATTGAAATCTGATTAGTTTAAGTGGATTGCGCATGCGAATCCGCGAATCCTCCATGCAAACTCAATCAGCCCTCGGATCAGCCGCGCCCTGCACCCCCCAGCATCTGATCCGGAATTAGCTCTGAAGGTGTCGAAATCGTTTTTCGCTTCAATTTGATCAGATGATGATGGGAGTTGGCAGTTTTTCGCGATTACGACTGACTCGGTCGCCCGGTCGGATCTTGGCGGATTCCATTTCTTCGCCTCCTAATCGATGACTTCTCCGTGCATATAAAAAGGAGCAACAAAGCGCAATCCTCAGAAATGGACCGGATCTCTCGGTGCGGCAGATAAATGATTTGCAACGCACTCGCCGTAGTCGACGTGATGAAATTTCTGATCGCACTCATCGACCATATCGAGGAATCCTCGACGCGATGCGGTGGAAATGTTTTACGCCTCGTTCTGAGCTAATTTGCTGAGAGGGTTTCGGGAAAATTGAAGGATTTTTACGAGGGCAACCGGCGGAACAAACTAAAGAATGGAATGTTAAAATTTTCAATTATAAAATGAATGTAAAAATAAATGGCATTTAAAATCTCCATTAAAATTATATTTTCTTTTCTTCAAAATCACAAAATTTAGATTAATAAAAATACTAATAAGAGTAATTTTAGCAAAGATAAAACAATGCAATTAAATTAATTAACTAATTAATTAAAATAACTCTCCTTTCATATAAAAAGTAATAAGACATGAATTATACTTTAATAAACATGCCAAGAATATTTTTAATGCACCATTATAAGCATTAATGCGTAGACATTTATATTATTATACATGCTATGACAGTTGCATAATTTTAACAGGTAATTTTTGCTTTTAATTAAATTCAACAGCTCATTAAATAGTTATGGATCATTTAAAGACAGGAATATTAGATAATAATAAAATAATGAGTTATAAAATTTGCAAATAAGAAAGCTATATGGTCATCAGAAAGTCAATTACCTAGTCAAGTTATGTTCATTTAAAAATTAAGTATCTATAAAAAACTACCAGGTTATTATGTTTAAACTTGAATATCGACATGACTATTCAGTTCGAATTTATCATTCGAACGGTTCTGGAAAGCAAATCATAAAAGGCAAAGATCAGAAGTGAAATATTTGAGTACCTAATAAAAATTTATGTTAGTTGGAATATTAAAATAAATCGGACTTTAAAGTTATAAAAAAAAAATATGCTGAGGAATTTTAAATATTCTTAAAAGAAATTTTTGAGGGTATTGTTAGATAGCTTACATATTTCCTTAAAATATACATAGCCGATGGTCAACACCAATTTTCACACCGAACATTACTTTCATAAAATTAAATTACGACTTCGGCAATGAAACGGAAAAGTTCTACTACGTCACGTTTCCGAGAAAAATAGATTCTATAACGTATTTTGGACATTATAAAATAGACAAATTGTAACTAAACAATCTATTATAAAAAATACATACATATATCGAATATTCCTTTTTGTCAGTTGTTTATGATACATTTTTATAAAGTAATTGCGTGTTACAGAAAATACAATGAATTTAGAAATGAGAAAAAAGTTTAAAATTGATAGTGCATATTCCTTATTTATGTGGATTCAAGTTTTTTTTCAAATGGTAAAATTTAAATAAGAAAAGGTTACAATAGTGTTCTCAACCCTGGAATAACCTTTAATGAAATTAAAATTTCATAAATAGGAAAATTAATCACAACCTTCTGAAAGTAGAAGGCCATAAGCAGCATTATGTTCCCAGTTTTCGTCCAATCTCTTAAAATTTCTATAAATCAAAAAAAGAATTCGTTACGGCCACCAATAAAATCGCCGAAGCAGAAAACGAAATTCCTTGGCCCTGGGGTTCAATTTTCGCGTAGATCTTAGCGACCTTAGGAAGCGCTAAAGTCGGCCATCCTTCGACTTTAAAAAATTCCACCTTGGGGCCAAGGGGTTTGCTGTCCTCGTCCACACATTGCGTCTACTTAGGGCGGGGGTGGTTCTGGCCTGGTCGGGAGTTTGTCGTCGTTCGCTGAAATGCTCTGGACGTGGTGATTTATCTAAATCCACCGAACGGCAGCAAAAAGACAGCAATTTTTTTCTAGGGCTAGCGTTCCGACCTAGGGCTGAGGGGCACACCGCAGGGTCCCCCGCCGGTAGTGGCAACATCGTTCTTTTTATTTATGGCCCGCAAATGTCACGGCACTACATTTCCCCGGGTTTTTGCCCAGAAAACATGGAAGGGGTGGGTGGTGGGTTGCGCAACCCGAGCCGGACAACATCTTGTCGCAGCTATTTGCGCTAAGTAATTTCCACAGTTTTCCAATGTTCGGTGTCAATTGAATGTGACTTCTGGCCATGTTTGTGGTGCTCGTTGTTTTTTATTGGCCGCACACCCACTAAACCACCCCCGCAGCCCCATCAAGGGCTGTGTGCCACTTGTGTGACAGGCTTTTCACTTTTTGGCGGGGGTTCCCCGAATAAAATTTTCTCTAACGAATTCAGTGAAGACCTCGCACCCTCACCATGACCTCGAATTAATCTGGCGCTGCAACTCCCAGAGGGTGACTCTCTCCCAGGCATGAATTTATTAATTTCCGAGGTTTTATCATGCTCGCCCTCAGAGTTTGGGGTGGTTTAATTTTTTTGCAAGGTGCAGGGTGGAAATTGCCGCTTTTGTGGCCGCCAATTTATCGCGGGCGATGTTCCATGAGATCTCCTTCTCTTTGCGGCTCGATGAATTCGCTATGCCCTGGCAACCGATGTTTGTCGATGTTTTAATTAACCATCCGTTAATTTTGCGGAATGATAGGGGCAACTGCACTTGTGAGTGGTGAAAATCCACCGAGAATTCATACTAAGGGAAAAGTTTAATAATAACAATGAAACATTTTTAGCAATTTTAACGAAATATACATTTAACAATACCGAATAGTTGATTCCTCATAAAATACTATCAAGAATTTGGTCAAAACAGTCGAAAACCAGACTCAAGTGTAAATTGCTATAATAGCTACACTATACACTATGTATTATATTATTAAAATTAATTAAAGTGTTAGGAGTTAATAATAAGACATTGATGTAACAGAAAAAAGAGGCTTAGCGATATTGTATATTAATTGTATTAAAAACAAAAACAAAAAAACAATATTGATTTATTTCATTTTATTAAATATAAAGACATAGTTCATAAGTCATTTTATAAATATGAAAAAGAAAATGTAAATATTCTACAACGCGGTAGATATGTTTCTTAAAAACTGAATTGTGGGAAATCATTCAATCTTCAAAATGTGAGGTTAACTCTTTGATAAGTTCGAATGCACTTCTAGTAGTTTTTGGTTTTAAAAAATTATTATACAAATTGTTTGGTCTTGCTTTGTAAATCTTTATAAACTTCTTGACAGGCATATAAGGAATATTGAAGATTTATTTTAAATATTTCCGCTCTCCCTGGCAGAGGATCATTCTATAAAAAGTAAAATTTTTCTTTATCTATACATCCAGAACTAAGCTTAAAACTAAAATCTAAGCTAACATTTATTTAATATTCTCCTACTAAAAGACTTTAGTAATTTGGTTTGTTTAGCTGAATATGTAGGTATTAAATTTTTACCCTATGTTATATTTTTCATAGCATACAAATTTTGGTTTCGAAAATTCAGATTTAAACTTCTTATTAAATTTTAACTGCTAATTATGAAAGTAAATTAAATCATAATTAGAATCCTTCTTTACAGCGATTTTAATTTAACTAGATTTAATTGATATTGTAGAATTCCTAGTTATTTTTGGGAAACATTTACTATGACCTAATGCTAATGTAGGTTTATGCTAAAAATCCGTATAGCGTAAAAATTTCTTATTGCTAGTTAGTTTGCTCATCTTAAAGAAATGTGTGGAATCTCGTCATCAGCAATCAACTGTCAGGACTGAATTATTCGTCTAGCTCTACGCCCAGGATTTTCTGGATCCTTCCTTCCACTGTTTGATGCATCACCACCTCAGAAAGAATTGGTGTCTTTCGGCACCATGTGCCCAAAAATCAGTGAAAACATTCCCGAAAGTGCGCCGGGAGAGACCCATAAATCTTTCGATCGTGCGACGTCCAGAGCGCAAGATGAACGGGCTGCTAAGCGTTCGCGTAACCCAATTAAATGGATTCCTCCGCCTGATTTATTGATCGCCTCATCCATTCTAGTGGACGTCTTTATATTTAGCAAAATGTCCCGGAACGTCTCATTGTGGCGGCTCAGCGAGGACTTGCGGAATTAATATCTCCCGTCCCGGGGCTGTCACACTCCGGCACGCTTTTCAATTAGGGGCGCCCTGCCCTATTTCCTTCTGGGGACAGTTGAGAAGATTTTCCACCCCCGCAACTCTTCCGCACAAGTTTCCTAGGAAAGCCATTGTCCAGGAGTGTCACACATGTCAAAGTTTACGCTCCATTGTGCAAACTTTCCTCAACATCCCTATGCATCTCAGATGAACTTCGGGGGATAAATATCTTTTATCTAGGTTCTAAATTCTAGAATCTTGTATCTTGTCTGTTCTGCATAAATCGCACCCAATGGCTTGTGGCGCGCCAGAATAAGCGCTGGAATTGAATGCCGAGAAATCGCGATTTGTTTTGGTTTTCTGTGATTCCCAAGAAAATTGATAATCATGGGCCACGAAGGGCTTCATTGGTCCCTCCTCTTGTTCCTCCTGCTCCCCTTTTCCCGGAGGCATAATCCCGCAATCAGCCAGGTGTTAACGGCTGCAAAATCGCACAAAAAGTAGCAACATCTTAAGCCGATAAGCGCGAAATTCAAAATCCGTCGGATGTGCTCAATTCATGTGTTAGCTAAGCCATCCGCGGGGGACTGGGGGGAACAAGTTCCCTTAGGAATTTCGCAAGGAAACACCTCCTCAAATCAGAGAATCGTATTAAAGATATGTTCATTGAGGCGCAAGATGTTAAACGTTTCGTCGTTTTTATCAAGTGCTCGCTCCCGTTGCCACCAAAGGAGCTTCTCCTGGCTCCTTCCCGGGGGAGCTAAGATGCCTCGAAGTTTATTCATCTTATTGGGCAGGCATTACTTCGAGGATTTCGTATGCAAAGTGGATTTATTCGGTCGAAATGGAAATTTGTTTGCAGATACTTCTTGGCAGGGAGTTTGATCACTCTCTGAAGTTCCTCATTTTCTTACTAAAGGATTACTAACTGAGGGCGATGTGAAAAATTTGAATTTTAGGTACTTTTGGCTGAGGACTTTTTGATTGAGAAATTCATTTTAGTTAGATATTGTTACCAGGCATTTACTAATGCAGAAATCGAATCTCAAAATAAAAATACACATACATATTAAGAAAAAATTGTAACTTTCAAGTTACACTTACTACAGAATTTCATCTTTATGAAATTTAAGGTTGCATTTACTAATGTGGAAATTAAAAGAAGATTTACTAAAATTAATTAAGAATTAGGAGGATTTATTTACTTTATATTCACCCTCAAATGAAAATTATATTTGTACATTCATAATTCATTTAGATTCTTGAAGAAATTTTTAAAATTAAAAATAAGTAGACTTTTGGCACTTAAATAAACATTTGGAGAATTCTCTTAGATATTAATAAAAATCGTGCAACGTTTTCGTTCTTTTGCTATGTGAATTAAAATTTTCTTTTTACAAGATATTTCTATTGACTGAGAATTTTCTTTATAATGCAGTAGAATAAAGAAGTTTCTGTTTAAATGCATTTTCATGTTGTTTTTATTATTTTAGAAACTGACCGTTCTCAAGTCGAAAAACTTCGGACATGATGGCCATGTTAAAATTTGAATGAAAAAATCGTAAGACTTTCCTACGTGCCAAATTTAACGATTAGGTAGGGAGGTAGATATATCCTATCAGTTTTGATTTGCTAGTAAGTTAGAGTTTGTCAATATGAAAATACATTTTTAAAGGCCGCTTCTTTTTAATGCATTGAGTTAGAAACTTTAATTACTTGAAAACTGATCTCTACCCATTCCCCTTTTGGGTTGATAGACAGATGGATGGGCAAAACTGATCCCGTATGTTTGCTGGATCCCGAAAAAGAGATTTTTGAACATTTTAATTTTCCATATATAGTTTGACTGTAACGTTTTTGGTTTATTCTCAGGTTTTTACGAAAAAATAAGAAGTGTGCTTTTTTACTATATTTAGGTACTTATAGGACCAAAAAAATTGCAAAACTCTTTTGAAAATCGTTAAACAGTAACATACATTTTTCATTTTGAATGTCGAAAATTTCCTCTCTGCCAAAGATGTCACGCGATGCTCAAAGTTGTAAACATGGATTTCGCCAGCTTGGCCATCATGTTAAACTTAATTGAAGGGAATTCTAAGTTGAAAATATGACGCCTATTTGTGTCCGAAAAAATAAAGAAATAATAAAAATAATAAAATCTTTGGCGTCAACGCGGCCGCTGCATGTTTTTCGCAATACCATCCGCAGAGACATTGCGCGCAGGTAATCGAAAAAACAGCGCTCGCACATACGATAATTAACAAGACACCTAATAAGAACGCGATTGAGTTAAATACGCGCATAAATCTGTCCCAGCTAACAAAACTAGAAGGCAATTTGCAGTGGAATTATCGGCCGAGGAGTCCGGCGACATAGGATCGCGGAATCGCGCAACAGCCGTAGTAAAAATACCAATTTAACGATATTATATGCAAATTGAAATTACCGGTTTAGTAAATAATATGATCCCTGCTGTAATAACTTAAGTCGATTGAGTACGAACACGAGATACCGATCCCGTCCGACGATCTGCTCTCGGATGGGGCTGCGCTGGGCCCCAGATCCAGCGCCAGAGCCCCAGTGGGGCCCGAGTTAGAGTCGGCCGCCCGGTTGAGCATTGATCCCCGCGATTTCTATGCATGTTCGCGGCGGTAATATGTCGTTATGCGACTGTATCGCCTATCTCGCGGGGGGATCCGCGGGAGTGCGGGGCGAATCCAATTCACACTTTGACTGATTTCTGGGGATGCTGATTAGAGCGAATTATTCGATTCCTGGAATTTATGTTAATGGCGCGTCGACTGCGAACGCGCACTGTGCAAATGATTTACATAATTGACATCGGCCGTGCGATCGTGCCAATCTCAACTTTTATGCGGTGCAGAGGATCATTACCTGGTTTCCGCTGCCCGGTGATCGCCTCCGCGACCGAATCATTTTCCAGAGGTGCAACACGGCCGTAAGGTCATCGTCGTCGCGGTTGTTACCTCAGAAACTCTGCAATTAGCCAAGAAGGGGACGGACTTTGTTTGCTTTTAATTTGCTTTCTTAAGTATTTTTCGGTTTTTTAAAAAGATAATTACCAAATATCCTTGACTGTATTTACTTTAAGTGGGCAACTCTCGTTTGTAACCAGTATAAACGATTATTCAAAAAAAGCCCCTTTCTCAATTGTCCTTGAGCTCCTTTCGCACATCGCCGGGCGATTTGATTAACCACATTAAAATGGGATTTGCATAAAAGAGGAGTAATTGAGCAACCTCTGGAATCACTCTTATCTCATTGTGTCCCTTACCCCCCGGGGGCGGATGATCCCCGGCCAAAGAGTCCTTCTTCTGGCCGGGTGACTAGGGAAGAAAAATAACAGCAGTCGAGATTAGATAAAACCTGAAGACGACAGTAATTTGCACCCCTTTTTGTTCGAAAGATACTCGCTGCTTCCAGAAGAAGCGAATGTATAAAGATTTGAAAGTCCTCCGAATAAACCGAGTCGTGGTTTAAGAAGGACACATTTAGCGAGCTCAAGGAGCTGGGTATAGTCGAAAAAAAGGAAAATCTTTGCGGCTGTAAACGTAAGTTATGGGTGAGTACTGTTTGGGTTTTTTGGCCGCTTGCAGATTTAAATGTAATCCCCGGCACTGGGTGGCCCCAACCTTTAGCAAGGATGAGACATTTTTATGCAAAAACCAAAGGACCTTACCCGCTGTGACGGGTGTGCATCACAAATCTTTAGGTCTAGTGGATTACGGCGGGATTTGGGAGCAACGTAGGGCGTTTTGTTGACACAAATGCCCATTTTTTTAGGAGTTTAAGGACGTTGATGGGGGTTGGTGTAGCCAAGGATATCACAATGAATGCTTTCAATCATAAATCCTGCAAAAACTTAAAAATAGCAATAATGTAGCTAATTTTCAGATAGGATCTTTTTCACTGAAAATTTAATTGAATTTAACATAAACGGTAGTCTACTAATCTAAATGCTATTGGATTGATTTTTCGTAAATGACGACTGCACCAATAAGCAAAATTTAATCTAAGTAATTCTTCTAATTTTCAAAATAAATTTCCACTTTGAAATTATAACAGAATCACAAACAAGATCAATTCGGTGCCGGTAATTCATTCGATGGTTTTAAATACCAACTGAAATCAAAGGTTTCTTTTAAAATGGTATTCCAATAACTAAAAAGTAAATTTTCGTATAAAATTCCATTAATGGGATAAGTATAAAATCAGTTCTTTCTTACTTAGGTAAATAGCAATATGTTTTTTTTTTTTTAGTTAAACAAGTTCTACTTACAATATAGAGTAGATGAACTAACTTTGAGAACAATTGATCACTTAAACACAGTATATTTTTTTACGTCATAAATAGTAAAACTTGAGGGAAGAAATGTTAGTATACGCATAAAATTCAATAAAAAATTATTTGTTGTGAGAAAACGATAACCGAATTTGAAATATCTTTACATTTCATTTTTAATTCTTTAATTTCTTTTCGATATATTTAAGGATAAAATAAAAAATTTAATATTCCTACAACATATCATCAAATTCCATTTAAGCCTTAAATTTTGTTTTCGCATTGTTGACTAGTGAAAATGGATTTTATAATCATAAACAATTGTTCTCAGTTTGTCTGAGGCTGTGAGACATTTATTATTCCTTTTTTTTCCCCCGATGCCCCGGAGCTCATGTGTGCTCCGTCGAATCGGAATTTCACTTTAATCGCGACGTATTGAGCGGTGCTCCATTCGAAGCGAATATTTTCCATTCACGGGTGATGCATGGATGAAAGCAACTCCCGCCCCGGCCCGTGCCCCCTCGCCAGTAACTCATGCATGCCAGGCGGGGAGGGAAAAGCTCATCAATAAATGTCATGTCAGTTGTCATGTCGACAATCAAACAGAGTGTCCTCCTCGAAATCGAAGAGGCACGCCAGCGCCATCAGTATCAGCATCAGCGTCAGCATCATCATCATCATCATCATCGCCGCTGGTCCCCAGCATCACCCCAGTGGCGGCGCGGTCGTGTGTCGCGGCCGGCAAAGCTCTAATTTTCGCCGCGACCGGCCGCCGTGTGGGCATTTAATAAATTAAACGCGATGCGGCGGGCCATGCATGTAAAAGTGAAATTTGATTGAGGCTCCCCGCCCCCGCCGGTAAGTAGCAGTGGACAGATGAGGGAAATAAGGGCGACGAGGGCAGGAATCGCGAGCCGCGGGTCCGCGAGATCAAAAACGGCGCCTCGTGATTAATAGGAGAATTTTTCAGGCCCTAGATCTGAGCCTGCCGGTGCCCCGGTCGGCACCGCTCTATTTTCTAGGGCCTGTGTCATTAGGGAGTTCTCAGGCGATTAATTGGACCATAACTTGGGCATTAACTCGTTCGGGACCAGCATCTCGAGAAATTGACGTCATTAATTGATCAAGATGATGAGGACTGGCTTGTGGTGATCGCGGCGATCGTCGTCGTCACGATCCACAGGCGCATATGGGCGACAAATTATGCTCCCCGGCCCTCGCTGGCCCAGAAACTGACTGAATTGTGACCCATTTGCATTTGATTTGAAGGCAAATAGACCGCAGGGGTGCCAAGTGTTGTCTAGGGGCACTATTCGGTGACCCCCATGTTTATATCGACAATTATGCGTTTGAATGTAACAATTAATTGCGTGTCGGCACGATGCCAGGGGTCATTTACCCTTTTTTCCCGGGAAAAACTAATTTTCTTAGGCACATCTAATAAGCTGAATGAGTAAAAATGCAAGAAAATGATGTGCGGGTTTAAGAAGAATATAAGGGAGCAGTCAGTGGTACATTTCATAATATGAAAGGCTTGAGCTCTCAATTCTGAATGAAAAATCTTGCTATACATATAGTTGTAGTTACAATTAATTGTTAAGTTTTATTCAAATAATTCAGAAATATTGACTACGATATCTTTTAAAAAGCATGAGTTAATTTGGAAACCATTATATTTTATTTTGAATCAACTATTCTAATTTTCTCTAACTCAGTTATTATTTATTAATATAATCATTTGATTTGACTATGGCGTGGCAGTAACGTTGCTAGGCTTTGAATTTTCCTGGCCTTGTATATCAAAATATCTTAAAGGGGAGAAGCCTTTTCTCCGAAAATAAACACTCTTATAAATAAAATATATATATAAACTTAATGTTACTAATATTTTAGGATTGTTTATTTACCCTTGTTGAGGGCATGATTTTCATATTAAGAATTGGTTTCAATATGAATTTTTAAAAATAAATTAAACTGAACAGCATAACTTTGTATGAATCTTAAACTTGCAAAAAATTGTTCTGAACTCTCAACCAAGCAAACACCTCAGCAAATTCCATCTCCCGCGTCTAAGTCATGTCGAAAATATTTTTCAAATTTCGTAATATCTCTTCGGTATCGGTTTGGTAATTTTATTTTGTGGTTTAACTAGAATCCGATCGGCGGGCGCGCCGGGCCCCAATATCTCAGAGGGGGGAGCAAAATGCATCGATCTCTGGGGCTCATCGGTCTCCGGTGCAGTTTCTTCCGATCGTGCTGCATCCCATCGAGTTCGACCACATGACCTGGCCAAGATTAGCATCGAAATTTGCGTCTTAACTGCCCGCATGAGGAGCCGGCCCCGGCTAAAAAGAAATTTATCAGTGGGAAGCGAGATAATCAGAGGGGCCCTCAGTGCTGGGGGCCCCGCGCGGTACATGGGAGCCTCTGGAGGCTCTCTGCATGGAGCACTCGTTTTCCTCGGGCATATGCCAAATGCAATAAGTCAGTGAAATGCTAGGGAAATCCAAGAGCCGCCGCCGCTGGCCGCCGCGCCGCGTCCATTGAAATTCCATAGTGCGGCCCGGGAATGGCTCTCGACATGGAGTAAATGACCATTGTGAGGGGGTAATGCTTCGCCTTCAAATTAGCCTTATTTATTGCCGGACATCATAAACACCTTTTCAGAGCATACACGGCCGAGCATCCTTTAAGTTTGTCCACTCGAGTGAACAGCGCTCGGGACAGACATAAATTATCGACGAACATAGACACGACCATTGAAATGACCAAATGTTTACACAATTTCGTCAGGACGCCTGCTGTGTCCTGAGTACCAAGTCCCGAGTCCCGGCTGCTAAAGTGGGAAACTCTTCCTGATTACAACGCCTTTTGTCCCAGAGGGTGTTTTGCTCCCTTATCCCCGATAAAAACGGCTTCTTGTACGCTTATAGACATTCTTTAACTAGAAAAATTGTCTTTATTTAACAGATAAATATTCTTATGTTAAGAAAAACTTAATTCACGTAAAAATTACTTTATTTTTAATATGATTCAAAATTTATCTCAGATCTTGTTGCAATTGATCTTCGAATATCATTTAAACATCATTTCAAAAATTTCAAATTAAAGTAGTTTTTAAATTTAAGATATAAGCATGTCATTTCTTTCAAGGTATTATTTCGACTGTCCAAATATTAATTTAATTCTTTTTTAATAGGAATTATTGTAAGTCTTTTATTACGTTCTATGTACATCGATTTATTTGGGTATAGAGTTGAATGAATATGAGTTCAATTTTATTATTTACTTAGTATTTTCTGCCATTTTCAAATGAACCATTTAGTATACCCCTTTTTTCGAAAACGAAATAATTGAAATGCTATATCTTTCACTAGAATATGCACACGGCCTCAGTAATGATTGTTAAAAAAATAAAACGACATATTTCTTAAAAATTGTTCAAAAGAATTATATCAGTTTTGAAATTATTTGCCTCTTATACCTTATTTGCCTCTTACCTTACTCTAGAAAATTAGAATCGAATAGAAAATATAGATGTCAATGTTAACGCAGAACAATAACTCTAAATGTTTTGTTCAAAGAATTAGAAAATCATCATCATACAGGAGTTTTTTTATTGAGATAAATTGTATTCGATAGTCTACTTAGAAAAAAAAAGAAAAAATTAACTTTGTTGACTACTGTAATTTTCTGCTTACATTTTTATTGCAAGAACTGAAATCAAACCCTGAGCGGACTCAAATTTCAGTTAACAGATACTACCTTCTAGTCTTAATCAGGATTTAAGGTTATGTATATCGACTAAAACTTGAAAAGGAAGATCGATTCAACCGAGTTGGGCTACGATGCACTTTAATTTAAATGTTTCTTTAAGAAATATAAACAGTGTCTTTTTAAAGCCGAAGCAGAAAAAAAACTCCCTTAAGGTTTAGCAGTATGTACTTATCTAATAATAATTAACTAGGAAAGGATCAATCTTTCAAAGAATCTGTTGTGAGTTTTAAAGTTCATCACTAAGCCTGATGAGAAGGGAATTACTTTAAACTCCATCAGACCGCCTGAATTATTAATGGCGAGCGGTGGGTTGGTTGATGAGCTTCACCAGAAAATCATCGTGGTCGAAGTGAAGAGTGGTGAATTTGCTTCCACCACCTCAGTTTGTCCTGGATTTGGAACCCGGGACTCGGGCACGGACTGTGGTGCTTTTAAGTCATTATGGCGGAAGGCAGAAGGCGCAATGTGTTAATAAATTTTTAATCTCTTAATAGCTGCCGCATCGAGCGAGCCAAAGAGCGACCAAAAAGTCGACGAGGACACAGATGTCTTAAGTTAATTCGCAAAAGCCACGAATTAATTATAAGTAGCCTCTGGGGTGACATCGCAACCACCAGCCGCGGTGCGGGTGGACTAGGTGTAGGTGGGGTGGGTATAATTCATCAGAATTTGAATATAACCCCCGTATTTTTTTTCAAACCAACCCCGGCCGCCGTATTGCGGGTGGTTGATAATTTCAGCGAGTGCACAAAATTTTCGTTAATCAGGGGAAACTGCCGTGTTCATATGCACCCTGTCACCAGCGACTATTTTCGTTGATTAATGAGCCCCAACGACCGGCATGATTAAAATTGCCCAATTTGACGGGGGGTTATCTCTGGGTTGGCGCTGCGACAGTCCGAATGCACTCAAATTGGAACTGCATCGTTTTTCATTTTCGCTAATAGCTGCTACCGGCTGCTGAGTGGGCTTAATTTATTGCCTCTTCTCGTAGTGGATTCCGATAATCTGTAAATTATTAGTATGCTCATTATTAATTAATTTTACACACATTTTTACTGTTTACTCATTCACTTCATATTCAGATGTTATAATAACTTAGTGGTCGATAAGTTGATGATGATAACCGATGGCAATATGTATACTGAAAAATATGTTTTTGTTTAGAAAAATTAAAGAACTGAGATCTGGAATTATATAAAAATCTAAACTTCAATTCGTTACTTTCAAAGATAGTTGACGAATTTTTTAGAATGATGGAAATGTCTTTAATTTAATGTAAGTACGCATTCTGAGTTTACAATTTAATCTCGTCTTATGCTGCTCAAAAAATCGATTTGCTTCGCTTTATTCTTGATCAGTTTAATCGCATTCATATTTTAATCCGGGCGACTGGACAAAATCGGCAGATGTCCTTAAATTAAGCCGCCCAAACAGTAACTTACGCGAGGACAAAGGAACCTCCAGACAGTGGCTGAAGGAGGAAGGCAAACAGCAGGCCCTCTTTACATAACAAGAAGATGCTCAATCCTCACGGAATGCACACGTGGCTTGCATCTTCGAAGGGGCATCTCTGAAAGAATAACAAGATCTTACACCTTGCCATCGTCTTCCTCGCCCGCTGGACCGCTCTGCTCCCAGGTAGAATCGTTGTCCATAATTGTCGCATGCTGTAAATTGAGGGCTCATTCTTGCGCTCGGCAAGGCATCCTATTGTATGTTAAACAGATTTAAAGAGCCGATACAAATTCTCCCACAATAGACAAATAACCGTCAACAATGCGGTTTGAGTTACGAAGATCTTAGAGGTGCCCAGGGGGCGTGCTACTTTCTTAGCCCTAAAGTCAAAGGAATCCTGAGGCATTCCTCGGATAGATCGAAGAAATTGTTTCGATGGCGGTACAAAAAGCGGAAACGTATCCGATGATCATTAATTTTGTACCTCATCTCGTCGAAGCATAAATCAGTTTCGTACGCACAGAAACAAATCTGTAAAATATCTTCAGTTCTGCAGCTCATAAATTTGTAAGATGCTCAAGAACATCTCAGCGTCGATCATCATCGCGCGAAGGACATGAGAAGAAACGATGTCCGAACACCGCGAAGGGCCTGCCCAGTTGCCCGAGCAATCGATCGATCGTAGCGGCGGCGAACGGTCCAGAGCGATGGTGGGCGGATGGCAGCATCTCTTGCGCCCACGCACCATAATCGATCACATCGGATCGCGAAAAGTTCTGCGTTTTACAAGGAAACTGCAGCAACTTCTTGAACAGTGATGCCAGAGCTCTGTTGTTTTTGATCGTCTTGATTCTTTTTCTGTCTACTGCTTCAGCTGCTGATCGTGCTAAGGAGCGGACAAGACTTGATCATTTCATTTTAATTTTTATTACTATTTTTTATCTTTCTATCATTTTATTTTTATCCATGATGAGGACGAAGTGATGAGTTTCATTTAATGCGCTGGTTGTCTGATCTTAGTGCGATTCTCGGACGATTGTAAGATCCCTTAATTGCCCCAGCATCTGGCACTGGGTCCACTCTAAAGACGCTCAGATACTTCTCCTTGTTAATCAAGACGAGCTCGAAATGGAGCTCTCGTGTATGGGGCAATTTGTTCTAGTTTTTCTTGAGCAAAAAAAAAAAAAAACGTCGCGCCACTTCACGCGCCTGTGACACCCAGCATCTTTCGGGAGCACAAGGCGACCGTCAATTGCTCTTAATAAATATTTATGACGAGGAATTTGTAAATAAAAGCCGCAAAATGAATGACTCCGCGGCAAGAGGTCCTCTCCAGCGGAATTGTCGCGTAAGTTTGTATAAAAGTTGGTGCAGTTGGGGCCTCTCAAGACACTCGCCTTAATTATCCCGAGGGCTAATGGCGGGAAGACTTATGAGTGTCGCGCGCGCTGACTAATTAACCAAGTGTTAAGAGGGTCAAACAATGGAATTATGACGAGTACCAGCTGCGGGGGCCGCGTGCAATTCGCGCTGGAAGCCGCCAAGGGAGCGCCCCGTGAACGGATCACGGATGATGGTCATAACCGCGATTATGGGTCTGCCCGAAAACAGATTTAAATCAGTCGACGCGTATATTTAGAAGAGGTCAAGTGCTCCATGTTTCTGCCTGATCCTGGGGTCTGGATTGAGACGGAAAAGGAGCCAAGTAAAATTGTTGCGACGGAAATAGGTTTCTGGTTTGAAATGGGTATCAATTTTGAGACCATTTCGAAAACATCTATGGTATAGGAAATCAATTTCCGATTATGAGGGAAGTCACAAAATTACTAAAAATATGTTTTAGTACGCTATAGTTTTCAGACTATACTATAATTTAATTGTAATTAACCTGTAATTAATTCTTCTGTCTCACACTTAACCAAAAATTGGGCAAGTAAGAGTTTTGTTATTATTCCGCAACGATACGATAAAAAAATTTTTGATTGATTAGAATAAATTAATAAGAGTTTATAGAAAAAATTCAAGAAATAATTGAATGATTAATCTAAAGTAATTGTAATTGTAAAATGTATAGAGAATATTATTCTGGATGCAGAAGAAAATAATAAGATAATAATAAGAATAATAAGATTTATTTTCTATATTTTACACAATACAACTATTTAAATTTACCAAAATCGGTGTTATTTAGAAACAAATTCATTAATCATAACATGAGGTTTTCGTTATCTTCTTTTTAAAATAATAATAAAAATTTAAAATTTATATTGCAAATTTAGTTTTCAGTGGCAACCAAATTGGCATAAATTTATATATAGTGAAATTGTTTCTAATATTTCAAATTGTCAAAACTTATACTACTTGAACTTCCTACTATACTACTTAAAGTAATTCATTCCATTGATAGACTTATTTATCTAACATTTTAGCCTTGAGAATGTATCTCGGCTAGCCGTGAATGTAAAACAACATTGAAAATAGTACAAACGAAAAGATAATTAATTTCTTACAGTCGATATTTTCTTTTATTATTGTAATATGCTAGTTTCGATGAATTGCTTGCGATCATATAGGTTTCATAAAACAGTCATTAGTGGAAATTTAACTCCAGTCAGTATAATTCAATGCCGATATTAAAGGATTTGTAACGTAATCTCGACATGTTATCTTGCAAAAATTTCTGAGAATGTAATTGATTTGCTTTGGCACATTTTATTTAATCTTTTATTGAAAATAGTACCAGGTAATAAAAGTGCGATTTTAAGGATATAAAAATTTATAGAATATCATTTGATAGTAAATTAATTAATTTAATTTAATTAGTAATTTAACTTTTTTTTTCTAAAGGGAATTGCTTTAGAATAGAAAGATTGAAAAGGAATTTTTGCATTTGACCAGAACAGCTCGTTTTCAAAAAGCGATAAAACAACATCAGTTTGTATCTTGGAATATTTTTAGATTGTTTTAAGCTAACACAAATTTTTCATTAAAAATTTATTGTAGAGTGTTGGTAGCGAAAAGTACATTTTTATATCCTTTCAATTCAAGTATAATTTTTCATAGGGTGCTTTCCACTATAGGAAAACTTTTGTTTCAGACCTAAATGGAATGGGCATCTGATACACCTCGGTGTAGCGTCCATCCAGGCAACAATGGACGTTATTTAGGAACTAGCAAAAAGTTGTAGAAGAAATAATGAAATATTTAGAGTGTCCATCAAAATAATGGAAATTTTGCATTTTTCTTTCAGCATTTTAGTATTTCCATGAAACAAAACATCCAGGTGAACGTCCACGGCATACAGGTGTCTATGGGTCCTTTTTAGCCTTACATTCCGGCAAAATGGGAGTGGAAAATTTAAAGTCGCGGAAAAACAATGCCCACGGTAATTAGTGGAAAGTCTTTCATCCTGCATTAACGCCAGCCTGAAATGGATGGAAAAATTAATTCGAAACTCTATTTACTGGCGCACGAACGGTGGATTTATGCATGATCTTTTTGCTGGTGAAAATACCTTTTAATTTTGCGGCTTTAGGGCTATTGCAATTTATCTAAAATCAAAATATTAACAATAAAAACAGCAATATATTTTAGCGAGTGTACGCGGACGTGGTCAGCTCCCATTGAGGAGATCTTGGGAACGTTGCGAATCGCGATTACGACCAGAGTCACTATGCAAACATTCGCTTGGTATATAGCGGTACCGGCGCGGGTTAGTCGCTGTCTTAGAGGTCTTAGACTAAAGCGCGCGCAAAACAACGATTTGTTTACAAAATCGAATCGCGCGGCTGCACTCTGCCTTCAATTTCATGCATATCATTTTAGCGAGAGGTTAAGCACGGCAAATTGCAGATGGGGCCACACCGGACAATTGCAACTTTCTCACCTTTTGTTATAAATAATGCAAAATGAGTGCATTCCCTCAGTCGTGGGACGAGGCCTTTTCTGAGATTCCGAGCGTCTTGTTGGTTTTGCGCTTCTGCTGGGCTGCTGTAAAATATACGAAGGCAAGCAGCCCAAGATGCATCTCAAGCAGCCACTCACCTGGGCGAATAGGTTTGGGTTTCCAAGTCCCAATAGAATAGAAAATTGAAGCCCTAAGATGAATCGTGTGAAATCTATGCGAAGGCGGCTGATCACAAAATTGTTAAAATATAAGAAATAAAATAAAAGGTATTTGTCGTAATGTACCAAAGGAATTAGAAATAGTTGAACCTTGCGCTTTTATGGTTCGATCGGTTGAGGGGATCTACTTGGATATGGAGTGGATTCAGCGAGACCAGGTCCAGGGCATTCCGGTAAGGTACAAAATGCAAAAATCACCGCAGAAGGCTGAAGGAATGCAATCGCACGTTCGCTGACAATACGCCCAGATTCCGCTCTAGACACGGCTAGAAATCGCTGATAAGGCTCAACATGGCAGCTAGTCAATACCCGAACGCGAAAAAGGTTTCTATGCGGCTCCGCGAACATGAATAATTGATCGGTCCTCGAATGGATGCTGGCATTTTTCACGTCTCCGCGGCTTTTTTGTACTAAGAAAACTATCCATCTGGTATCTGACATTGGAAAGTTTAAGAATGAGAATTAGAATTTTCTTAAGCATTCATCAAAACAAAAAACGAAACAATAATCGACTCCACACAATCACACTTGGTAGATATGCAAAAATTACAAACAAATCTTCAGATTTGTTTTTGATTTTCAATTGAAATTCTAAGCATTATTTTAATTGAAATTCTAAGCATTATATGACAAATTTTTAAAGGCCAATTAACTTTTTCTTAACACAATTGATTTCGATTTTTACCCATTTTGCGTCAGGAAAAACTAATCCAAGTTCGGATCAATCAAATTCAATGAAAAATTTCCCAACTAAGTATTCCGGATCTGATTGTAAAAAAAAAATGCGGCTATTATTGCAAATTTTTAGGATATAGTCTTTGAAATAGTATTTCAATAAAAATAAGATTTTTATATGTCTGTTATTACAAAAATATATGGAGAAAGAAAAAAAGTTTTAACCGAATGAAATCTCTGGCTTTCTTTAAAGTCTAAATCGAATTTTTCAAGTCGGCAAATTAATTATCATACCACAACCAATATCAGGAACAGTTTTACATATATTTGCTTTGTATTGCTCTGTAATTTCTAAAAATGTTTCTAAACTTTTAAGTATTAAATCATATTATGATACATACTCGCAATTTGTTAAGTCTCCCAATATTTTACTTTAAGATAAAAGAAAAGGGTGCATTTGATTCTCGAACCCTTACTTTATACTGTCCACTAATTAACCAAAACCTCTTTCTTCCTTAACAAATTTTTGTTGTCTTCTGACTTTTGAAGATAACGTCTACATAATACCCCTCCTTTCTGATTTCTTAGTTAAAAAGTACAACATGAAGGTTCTGTTTAAATATCGGTGGCTTGTTTACCCATAACCAACGTCTGCGGGGCACGAAAGGAGTCCTCCTCCACGAAAGAGGCTCCCCGGGAAAGATCCCGGCCGTGTGTAATCAAGCCGCACCCGCCTCTGCACCGTGTCCCCAGCAGCGGGTCTGATACGATTAACTCCGGTGACATTCCATCAGCAGCATGACATTTTAATGATATGCAAATAGAGAGTCGATTTTGTGTCACCCGCTGTTTGCGTATGTGTTTATAATTAAAGTTGAGGGCAATGTTTACACGGGCTTACACGGGTAATAATCGCCGGGTGAGCGAACAATTCAGGCACCTGGGGGTTTGGGGGGTTATATTGAAAAAAGTTCAACGCCGTGCCCGTTGACAAGCGGCAAACAAAGCGGATCGGCTACAATAAAACCGGTCATCATCCGGCTGTTAACAGGCCACTGAGTGACATTTTAGCACAAACAGGTGATTTTATCGCATCGGTTAATTACTTTGCAAAGATACTTTGTGCTCCAGGAATGTCAGGCAGCTACTTAGTGCTTGCTTTCCTCAGTCGATTACAATTTAAATATGTTCGCACTAAATATAGGTACGTCTAAAGTTATATAAAATTGTTACAAAAATTACAAATAATTAAAATATGAATGTACTTAAGAACTGGAATCAAATATTTAATAAATTCAAATGTAAAATTAAATTTTGTGCATTACGAATGTGGGCCCTATTTTGAAAAGAATTAACTAGAAGACCGCACTTATACTATACTAATCTATTTGAACTTATAAAAAATTTTGCAACTAATCAGATTTTATTTAAAGCAGGTACATACATACATATATGGACGTAACAATTTTATTATATAAATAAAAAAAGGTTAGCTCAGATTCGTTACATGAAAAGTAGGAAATAGTCAATTTTTGACGCTGGTTTTTAAGCAACTATTTTTGAGTTTATAAAAACTGCCGCCTGCAAAAATTAAACTAAATAGAGATTTTACTTAAAAAATGCTTTGTTAAAAGTCAAGGAGGCCTTTTGGAATAACAAAATGAATTATATAAAAAAGCGCTGGACTAATTAATATAGGCCTAAAATACCTTAATCAAAATGTTGTTTCATTAAAGCCTTAAGAATATAAATTTTTGCGTAGGATTAAAAAAAAACAGTGAGAAACGCCGATTATTCAATTTAAACTGACAAGATACATTTATAAAACGGTAGTAGACTAATCCAAGAATTTTCGAATTCATGCGGGCCGACTGAAATAAGAAAAGGCTTAATGGCGCTTAATCCGCATTCTCACAAAGGCTACCCACTGTCCAGTGAGACTGGAGTTCGAGCCGAAAATTGCATAAAATTTTATTGAATTATTTCGCCGACAAGGAAAGGAATTTGGGTCAGTGGAATCGTTAACGGCGGGCGCCTTTGCATAAAGGGTTTAATTATTTCCCGTACATGGGGATCTCCTTGAAGAAAAATTGCACCTGAAAAATGAAAATGAATATTCATGAGGGCCCATGCGAGGCGAGGAGTCGCTGAAAAGCGCGACTTCGGCGGGCAATCTCAAGTCGCCACCTAATTTGAGGTATAAGTCGGACTTTGGTGCGGTAGTGCTGCACTGTCGCTGCCGCCGTCCCCCCGCGGAGTTTGGGTGCGAGTTCAGAAAACGAATAACTCAGGCCGCAAATCGAACACGAGAGTCGCAATAAATTTGCATAATTCCGTCGCATTCAATTCTGTGACACATAAATTACGAATTAACGTAATCCTTTCAAAAACATAATTTCACGTTTAATATCGGCCGTCATTTTCATTTTGTGCAAATTACTTCATGTGCGCATGCGTTTGCGGCTTAAAGGCTCCTCTGCTGCGCCTCTGCCGGCCTGGGGTACACCTCCGGTGCACGTGAATGTCTCGCGGAGTCGTAAATTTTCGCGCAAACTAAAGAAAACTCATTCCGAAGCGGGAATGCGGGCAGACAGAGGGGCGTACAGGAGGAATTGCGCCTGTGAAACTGACCAAAAGCGCGCACCGGTCCGAGGCCACGATCCCGCCCGAATAGGTGCAACACTGTTTCTGGGGGGAAACCCCTCGCCCGCGGGGGTTCCCCGGGGCCGGAGAGGGTTCTTTCATTGGGGAACAGTTGCGCGGCTTTTCATATGCCAAGAAATGAAATGATAAATAGGCACGAGTTCGCACGACCACACACAACCGCGCGTATAACGCGAACCTTTTCGCGAAATTGAAGAGAAAATCGCAAAACTCCCTGCCGTCCTCGGCCTCAGTCTCGCGGCCTGGGCCACACGGACAAGGAAGGAGCAAAGTAGGGTTATTTATTGTGAGGAATATTTCATGGGATTTGTTTTGATTAATTTGTCAGATTGGCCGCTTTGCGCATGGGGTCTCCAAAAAAAGATAAAAAAAAATGTTATAAAAGAACTCTCAAAGAAAAGAAATTGCTCCTTTTGAGCGCGGGTGACCGCGGATTGCACTAAATTAACTAACAAAGAGCATTTCCGCGTTGCGTCTAAATCTGAAACAAAGACGCGATCGCATGGTGTCATTGAGGGCCCCAACTGGGGACCACAGTCACCGCCTCGGAATGCTATCGGCCGTGCAGAGTTTTCTTTAAAATTTATATCTTCGAAACGCAACGCGCCTGATTAAAACCAAAGAATTATAAAAAAAGGCAAGAGCGTGTTTTCATCTTCGAGAAACACCCAAGTGGTTAAATTTAGCCTCCCAAGAACAAAGTCAAGTCAGTCATTCATGTCGCCTTCAATTAAGACCAATTAACTCGTTGTCGCGATGAATGGCCGCAAACACGCCAAAGCCTTTATAATCGCGGCTCGAATCCATCTGGACAATCTCCTCGCGAAATATATCAACAATTAGACTATAAGCATAAATTTGCGCGACTTCCTAGATCATAGCGCGATTCGTCTCAATCTTTGAGTCTCCCACGAGATATATTTGTATTTTACTTCGACAAAAATTCCACCCTCACGACGCGCGACGGTCGACGCGACGCGTCTGCAATTTTCCCCCTTGTGAAAAGAAAAAATCGACTTTAGTTCGCCTTTAATCAGATGTAATCAAGCATTTAGAGCCTCCCCTGCAGGTGATGATCCCGGTGGTTACGGCCCGGCAACGGTGGCATTAAGTGGGGTAGTTACCGCCGGATTATGCACTCGATTACCGGGATTAGGGGCGTTGATTTGGAAAAGCCACAAAATGGAGACCCGCTGCGACCGTTCCCAGCTAATTGTTGGGGGGGGACTTCATCAATGTAATGCGCTCTTTTGCGTCTACTCAACCGGCGGCTTTCGGGGGGAATTTTAAGCGCAATTTCTATCAATTGTGGCTGAAAACGCGTAATTTTACGGTTTTTGTCAGAATATCTTATAAAAGCTTTTGTAGTCCAGTAGTATAGTTGTACACCAACAATTAAAAAATCTCCAATTAAATCTTTACTGAATAGATTTTCGTAAAATGTCCTTCATTCACGGCAAGGAAGCAATGACTAACATTTTAACTTAACACGTAAAACTCGTCTTTTATCAAATACCTTTTCTAATTCATACAAAATTATACAATGAATAAGAAATTAAGCTAACAATAAACCGTAGATATAAATAATTTAATTTTGTTCGTATAGTAAACAAAAAGGAATTTAAACGAAAATACCACATTTAATTCGAAAAAGTCCCAATGGAATAAATATATTCTAAAAAAAGCAAAACCACATTATACATACATATGTAAATTGACTCTAAAGCGCATTTTAAAATATTGAATAGATACTGTAACAAAAATTCAGCGAAAATTTTCAAGTAACCCTCAACTTTTGGATTTTGACTAAATGTAATTTCCATAATGTCTTATGTAGGTAGGTACTTATTACATTTTACTTAAAATATTTCGAGAAAATAAGGTTAAAAAGGTAGCTTACACTACAAATTTAAAACATGCATATATTTATTATTCATTTTAAGCAAATCGGAGTAATTTAAGAGAAGTATTATAATATTTTGATTAAAAAATTGAAAATTGGTAAGAGTTAACGACTGTAATTTTGAGAGATGTTAGAAGTATGCGGAAACATTGCGAAATCGCAAAACTTATAGAATATCCCATAAAACACAGATTTCGAAACATGTAAAGACTTTAATTTTAAAGCAATACGTATAAGACTGAACAGATTCGAATGGGGTTTTTACTGTTGGACAATTTTCATTCAGGATTCACATCATATTGTATAATTAATTTTGCTTTTATAGGGAAATAATTTATAACCTTATTCGCAATTTTATTAAGAGTTAAATGATTATTTCTGCTGGGTCAAAATACATAACCATTAAAAGTACCACAAAATAGAAAAATACTTCCCACGTGTGACGCACTAACGATTTTTTTAATTTGATTTGATCTATTCAAAACCTGCGCCTTTCAGAACACTCCCTATTCAGCGATGTTTAGAGAAATTACTAAAATTTTACGAGTACCCTTTCTAAGTTGAGACTAGTGCAGCTGAAGAGGGCGTCGGACCGGATCGCAAGGTTTGCCCTCGGTGGGAAAAATGGAGCCAGCGCGCTCGTAAAACACCGGCTGCGGCCACCCCCGCTCGATTGCGCCATCGCGCAGTTCCTCATATGAGAGAAGGAGGTCCGCGCGTTTCTATTGTTTGTCCGCGCTATCCAACTATTCGCGGCGCATTCAAATTTATTGCCATTTTCGAAGATCTCCAGATAGAGGTTCTGTTTTCGTTTCGCCACCTACCGCCCACGCGTTGCTTCGTTGTGCGCGCGCTAATCGACAAATGTTCGGCGGATGCCATAAAACCGGGAACAAGCGCAGCGCTAATCCGGTTGAACGCATTAGCGAGTTTATCCTCTGGAGCAGTTCTCGCGGAGGTCGTAAACAAAGGGAAATTGCAAAATTGTTCGCGGTCTCGTGGTAGTGGATCCGGCCAAGGAGCCCGACGGGCTAAACCCGGCGAGCTCCACGGGGACAAGTCGGGAAGATCCTGAAACCTCATTCCCACGGCATCGGGCAGCTCCACCCACCGGGCTCAGTTCACATCCCCCGGGACGCATCATACATCATCCGGGGAAAAAATGAAATTATCAAATTAACAGCGGCCATCCATCACGGGAAAATCAAATTTTCGGGATGGCTCCGGTGCCTGATCGTACGGGCCGCTTCCCGGAGGACAGGCGGGCAAGTGGTGCGTTTGTTAACATTTACCCTCGTGAACGCAACTGGGGCCCACCGCGCTCTGGCGGAAGAGTTCCCGAACGTCCTTTCGTCTAATTGTCATTCAGATATGCAAATTCGGACACACGTGAAATGAGCAGGTTTGCCGAGGGTGCACCGCCTAATCAGAATTTCTAGTGGTGACATACGCCCGTTCATTATGAGCCCCGGAGGGACTCCCGGAGGATGTCATGACGGACGTCGCTGGCTGGGGTTAAACTTTTATCTGGTGTCCGATTTCAAAAGAGCCGAGCGTCCGAGTGAATGGGCTCGGTTTGCTGTTTACCAAAATCTGTCATGGCTTTTCAGAGGACTTTAACGATTTAATTATATTCACCATGACATTGGGTAGGTGGGGGATTGGGGATTATTAAGCCAACCGGATTTAAATACTATCAAACAAATATTTTATATACCTTAAATCTCTCATACTTCACATAGTAAATTTAGAAATTGAAATCAAAATATTTTAGACTACAACAGTCTGCTACGATGTTAGCCAAGATTTTTTCTAGTATACATAGACCGTGTGCAATTCTAGCGAAATGATATCGTTTCAATCATTTCATTTTCAAAAATAAGATATTAATAGTTACGAAATGATGCATTTGAAAGCAATAATGACAAAAACTGCTAAGTAAATAAAATTACGCTTATTTTCACCTATCTCCATATCTAAACGTAAACTATGCCTTTTATTATAACATAACAATTATTATTATACCCAGTTAAAATTTAGTTAGTATTTGGACAGTCGAAATGATACCTACTTTAAAAGAAATTACACACTCATTTCGACATTTAACTGCTAGTTTCATTTTAAATGATTGAATGCTGTTGAAATGATATTCAAAAATCAATTGGCACATGGCCATAGTATATTTTAAAAAATTATTTTAGCATATCTTATTATTATACTCATTGAAGTTATTGTCTAAAATTTGGAAATCAAGTTAATATAGTAAAATCGTAACCCCAATTTTGCTTTGTAGCTTTTTGATCTGAGTAATTTAATGCTAATAATCCCAAGAAATCGGCAATTTATTAAATTCGCGCGTGGTTTATAGCAGTAATAGAATAATTCCTTCAAAAAATGTCTTTTGATCTAAACACTGTACTAAAAATGTCTGGGAAATCATAAATCTAAAACTGTTGACCTCTCTAGATTTAAAATTCAATTTTATTTTAATCGTTTATAGCATATACTTACTGTGCGAATTTTATTTTATGTCCGAGGTGATTTTATTAATTTAATTTAAATTTTCTTGCTAAGAGTTTTTGAAGACAAATAATTTTATTAGCGGAAAGCGGAAATATTAAAAATGTCGAATTTAATTGTGAAATTAAATTGTTGGGATTTAGTTTTTTATACTTTTACTCTTACAACTGGCCTAAAAATTAAATGAAATAAGGTAGAGATCATTTTCGATTCGCCATTGATAAATGTACTGTTTATTCATTTTAAAATTCCTGCTCTTGTAATCGCTAATATTATTAGTAAACTTAAATCTCACACGATCTGACTTCGACTACCATGATACCAAGTGACCTGCAAATTTCTTAAAAGTCTTTTCTCGATGCTATTTGTCTAAGTTTGCGCATTTTCTCCAATTACCAGCAATTTGTACTAATGCTGCTGATTACGTGAAATTTTCTCTAAAAACCCGAGCCGAGAAATGTTGTCGGTATTTGATGCAGGTCCAAGGTATCGGAGTTTAACACTTCGGTGCCCCAGGGCCCCATTGGTTCCCACACGGCAACCTGCCGGAGCGCTTCCCGGGGCTCCGATTTATCCCTCATTGATTTCATAAAACTCCGGGGATAATAGCCGGAGAGCACTTTAACACCTCATCTAAGCCATTTACCCAATCGATTTAGCGCGATTAGACGAAGCACGCTCATAACTCTTGCGCGGTCTGCTCATCTGCATTTCACGTGCGCGCCCATCGCGGTCGGCGTCGGGCCGCGCGCCCGTAAATTCCGACACCTCGACGGCAGCCGCCCGTCGCGGGGCCCTTCTCCAGTGCGGAGTGCTGCAGCAGCACCTCAGGGCCCCGCGAAGAGTAATGTGAGAAAATTGATCCATCAAATCGGGCGGAATCAAAATAATTTCGGTCCTAATTTGTCATTTCGGGCGCTGTGTAAATCGCCCACGGGGACGGGGGCAGCGTCGTGCCATCGGGCAAGATGTTTTGCCGCTGCATCGCAGTGGTGCATCTGCGGCAGCGCGAACAGATTGAAAATTCGCGACGACGACGGCTGAGATGCATATGCACGCGATATGCAATTTATTGCATGCAAGATGCAACAGTCTCGGCCGCGGGGACGTGATCGCTTCGCACATGGCAAATTAAGATTCCGAAAGTAAGGCAGAAGCGGCCGACTTCAAGGAGCGGCGTTGTGCGTGGGGCAGCAACTACCTGAGCTTATCATTCGCAGGTGAGCACTTGAAACAGGAACGCCGCCCCGCATCGCTCCAGAGTCGCTGTTTTGTTGCCCTTTTTTCCTGTTCCCGTAATTTGTGACGTGTTGATCTGATTTGTCTTGTAAGGACGATGCCTCGCGGTTTGATTAAGATACGCCCGGCAGCGTCATTGACTTCGAAAATGTTCGCATTCTTAAGCGTACACTTTGAAAAATGCGCCCAGTACTTAACTTTTATAATTCGTATACGAAATTTACAAATATATTATACCTATTTCAATTCATATCGTTTTCTCACTTTTAAACACCGTAACTTCTATATGGTCTATTAAGTTAGTACGATACTAGAACTCTTTTCTAAATTGTAGTATTACTCCCCATCTTCAGCAAAGTTCATACCTCGTTAAATACTAATAAGATAATACTTTGACAGCGATTCCAAAAACCTCCATGTGTCTAATTATTTGGTAAGAAATTGTACAATGTTTTGAGATTTTGAAAACTACTCATACGACTAGCAGCACAATCAATAAATAGATTCGTAGTCCTCATTGAGGTCAGGTTTAAAAAAAAATAAATTGAAGTCAAAGCATTCTTAGAAGTTATTATGAACGAAAGAAAAGTCTATACAGAAAAAGAGACAGACTCTTATCATACGAAAAATAATTTTTCTTCATGTTAGGATTATTTTTTTTGAACATCTTCTTTTGCAAAATAAACGTAAAAAAAAAAGGAACAAATTTTCATCTTTAATCATTGTTAATATTTTCGAATTTTTCTTCTAACCAGAAAATTCTTGAAAATATTGTATATGCAGCTATATTCTTTAAAATTCCTTTTAAACCTTCTTCATTTCTTTACATTTTATGATAATTAACCAAATTTGGGTCTGATCTCTAATAAATTTAAATATCTTAGGAAATGTGACCAATTAATTTTAAGTAATTTTTAAATATCCGTCATTTTTGGCCCAAAATGAATGTTCTTTAAAACTTAATTTATGACTTATTTCTTTAAAATAGTAAAACCAAGGAAAACAAATTGTATTAATCAATTTTAAAGCTATATTTAATTAAATGAATACAAATGTAAAATTTCGTTGTATATAAATATACTATATTCTTGTACAGTATATCTTCAAATAAGGTTTACATTGTTATGTAAATATGGAAAATTAATATAAGGTATTTTAAGAAGAATGAAGTTACCAGGAATTAATTCGATCAGGATTTGGCTGTTGAGTTAACTAAAAATGCTCATTTGTAGTAAGTCACGGAAAAGTTGTTCTTATACACAATACACAAATTTTATATAATAAATGATCTTTTATCAAACAATACCTAGTTCATCACAATTGTGGCATTTTCGGCGTGGCAACAATCTTGTTCGAATCCTCAGAAGACTCCCGCGGACAATGGGCATTATGAGTTGGTAAGAAAAAATAAAATAAAATTGCCAAAGATGCAAATCACGTGAGCACCTTTCAGGGACCACGCAAGCGTCGATCATCGGAGGGCGTCATTCTGAGACGCGCAACTTTTATTCTAATTTCGCCTCTTATTGGGCCGTTTGAGAAAAATCATTCCCCGGCCCCGGAATGCGAGGGCCCGAGCAGGAATTGTTGCACCGTCATCCGGTCGTACTTAATTCCGAGCAAATAGCCCCTGATTGAACAACAATCCTAGAGGACCACCATCGGTTGGCCAGCGGAGCCCGGCGGGAACGGCGACTTCGCAAGAACATTAATCACTCGGGGGCCCCAAGAACGGCCGCCCGCCTCGGGCGCTCCACTCGAGCTGTCTTGTCTCGTTGTCATGAATATCGACTTCATTGTGGCGGGAATCGATGAGGTAAATTGATTGGGTGTGATTTACCTGCCGGGGAAAGGTTACCTGGTTCAGGGTGTCCTTTCCCTTTAATTCGGCCGGGACGTGAATAATGAACAGGATACGTCGCTCAGAAGTTAGTTAGTCAGGGGCTTAGGGCCCAGAAGAAGAAAGGCGAGGAGAAAGTGTCAGAGTCGCTGGCAGCAATTTTTCATCCTCGGCCAGAAAGGCAATTAATCGTTCGCTCGGAAAAGATGCACTTTAGCTAAGGAAACGAGATAAATCGAATCCAGAGGATATGAGTGATTTGTGAGATAAATTGCTTTCGAAGACGCTCCCAGTGGGCCTAGGGCCTGGAGTAGGGTTACCACTTTTGTGAAGCATAGAGCATCACAAGTATATGTATCTAAGTATAGGCTTAAAAACTTAACATTTAATATAAACTCGAGAAAAGCCAAGAAAATTTCTTTTTAAAATGTAAGACACAGATTGATATTATGTTTTCCAACATTTCGATATAGATCACAAAAGCGGTCAAGTGCGAGTACGATTCGTATACAGATGACTTCATACCATATTTTGTGGCCACCTATCATGTTATCGCAGTGGCCCACAATAAAACGAATTATTTAATTAATACAAATCTATATCTAAGATCATTATAATTTTCCCTTAAACTATAAGTAAGGCGTGGAATACCGGTTTTTGAAAATCTATTTTTATTACTTAAAGTCCAGAAGTTTATAAATACATGGCAGACGGAGAGTCTATTTTTACATATAATGTATTTAGAATATCTTTGTAAATATGGTATTTAAAAATATGAAGAAACAATATTTTTGTATTCCTCATAACAGGCCCTTTTAAATGATACCCCACTTGACATATGTGTAAAATTAAAACCAAAGCATTTTATGACTATAAAATCTGCCCCCTGTTTAGTTCGTATAAGTAAGTAATATTATATTATATCAAATTGCAAATTTCAATGCTGTAAAGTTTTTAAAAAAAATCGATTAAAAATTTGATGAAGTTCAAATCCATTCAAGTATTAGGAGATTTCAAATCAAAATTTCTATCGTTTCGAAAAAATTATAAAGACTATTAATATGTATGTAAGTTATGCATATTTTCGAGATTTTTAAGATTTCATACATAAAAATTCGGGAACCATACATTTTAAACGTCACAAAAAACACATATACCATGTTTAGTATCTCAGTACTATATTTAAATGTTATTCTGAAAGGCTTATTTTTCGAAGTATTTATGTAAATAAACATATTGAAAACTAATTATTTTTTATATGTCTTTTAAAAAATTGTCGGACTATGTACCTATTTAAAACTTGTTCTACCTTGTGGGGACAGATTTAAAGGTAAGATAATTGCAATATTTTTATGCTTGTGTTTTTGTATATTATAATTATTACTTAGTTTTAAGCAATATATGTTTTATTTTTCAAATTAGTTTAAGTTCTGATATTTTTGAGACTTATGTGATCGTCGTTTTTTTATCGATTGGAAAAAATTTATACATATAGTAGGTACCATAAAATACTTACTGAAATTCTTTTATCTCTAGCGTAGGGTTGAAAATTATGAAAAATATACTTACTGTCTACTGAAAGAAGTATAATTGATATACTTGGCCAGGAAAAAAAGGTCCTTAACCCTTTTTCTCCAGGAGCAGATGAAAAGGCGGAGTTCGCGAGCATTGCGCAACATTTTTTGCAGTGCAATTGGAATCGATCGGTTTTGTCAAGCGACTCCCGCGACAGAAACGTTCGATAAATGCGGCAATTTGTTTTATCGCTCGCTGCCCCGAAGCCGTGTGTGGTCCCGGCCGCGGAGACAAATTTCCGCTCCGGGTCGAACGGCTCCGGTCCCGACTTATGTCACAATCGACTCTTAATGGGGGCAGCCCCAGAAATGATTTCAGCAGCCACCTCACCTTGCAGATCGCGACGACGTCGCCGGCGGCGCTGCAGCGATGCGCGTGGGCGACCCTGCACCGGCCCCAGCAGTCCCTTAAGTGGGTACGCGCGGTCCCGGCCGCGGATTTGGGGCCCTCGGGGCTCCTCGGGCGGCGACTTGGGAGCTCGTCTTATCCGCAGGACCGAAGGAAACAGGGCGACACGCTATCTGCGGAGTGTTTAGCAATTAATTTGTCGCCGTGCGGCCGTCTGTCGCGCGGTCGTACCGCTGCATCGCCCCGGCCAGTTTCGGTTATCTCTTCTTAATTTGTGGCAATCATTCCGCGGGAAGTGGACAAGTGATAATTGACTTCGCCGCGGGTGGCTGATTCGATTGCGATCGGTCGCGGGACACACGGTCGCAGCGATGCAGCGCAGCCTGGGCCTACATGCGGCCCAATGTTTGTGGACTTGTTGAGGTTTAAGAGGGTTTCAAGTTTTTTATACCTTTTGGCAGCCGCAACTACACTGACTTTCATTGAATTAATTTATTAATTCAAAGGGTTATTTACGGACTCGCAGTTCAGCGGGTATTGGACTTACATCTGAAATATGTCCCTTCATTTGAGCGTTTTCAATCCACTATTCGATTGAATTCGGCTGATTATGTCGGAATATATTTTAAGATACCAACAGTAGTGATTTACATATATTATAATTAGATACATACTTAACAAAGTCAGTAATAATTAAATAGAACAACAACAGGCTTATGGATTTTCTCATATTACCTGCATAGTATTTTTTCAAGGCATTCATTTTAGAAATAACATATTTGGAAGATTCCCGTGCCATTCGAAAATTGTCTTTAAATGTTTTGTCCTAAAATGTTGGCACTTAATTTTACCTTTTACTTATTTTTATTTAAAATAAGTACAAAGATTAAAAACGTTAATTTTTTTATTATTTCTATTTACAAGAGCCTATATTCTTCTTAATATATTACTGTCTTTTTTTCAGTAAAAGATCTGTGGCAATTTACATGAATTTCTCTGTACCATTTTATATCACTCGTCAATGCTAGTCGTTTTAATCTCCTTGATTATCTTCGTACGTAATCGTAATATTTGCATAAATTTTCAGAGACAATATAACTTTCCATCGATTTAAATTGTTGCAATCACTTCTCAAAAATAACAAGTACTTTTTGATTCGAATCTGAACAATTTTATAGCAAATATTTGCGAATCTATTTCGAAATGTAGGAAATCATTGAACTTTAGTCAGAATAATAGTCTAGGATTACTTACCATCTATTTTAGTTAATATATAATAATAAAAAAATATTTCTGTTGTTTTGTTTGTTTTGCTATTATATCCACCTATATATATACATATGAACCTAAAAAATGAAGATAGAAATAAAAATTGCGTTATTTTTTTTAATAAATGTTTTTTTATTATAACTCTTTGAAATTTTACAATTTTACAATTTCGTCACTATCACTCGCTACATCATTTACAATGACTCATTTCCTATACAGAAGTATTCACACAAAAGTAAGTAAAATGGCGTTCATCACTTGGGTCCAAGTGACTCCTGCTCGGCACCGTCCTCTCTCTCCCTCTCTTTTGTATAACTAACGCTTCCTCTCGCTCTAGGCTTATTATACTAAATAAAATCTCACCTTCGAGTACAAATTAAATAGACACTTGTTCAGCATAATTTACTTTATTACTGAGTCTTCTAACACAGATTAATAGTAATGTACATTTACTCATTTTTTTTTTATTTATTTATATCTATTTACAGGGACTTATTCCACTAAGCATATATACGAAAATTGAGGCCTTCCCACCGGGGAGGGTTCGGTTTGTTTATACTTTTCTTGTCATATATTAATAATGTTAATAATTTGCTACTTTGCTTTTTACTCATATATTACTTCCGCTAGCATAAACCTTTTTAACATTGAGTCTATTTACATGCTCTCCTTGGAGTTTCTCCTAGGACTAAAACACATTTACAAAGATGTAAAATAAAAATCAAATGAAAAATTAGAAAGACTAAAACAAAAGATCAAAATCACAACAGTAAGAAAAGTATCTTCTAAACAGGAAACAATTCTTCTTTTGATTTGAATGCGTATTTTTTTTTATGAACAAAAGTTATTATGTATATGGTCGGTTGATATGATTTTTAAATTTTATTTTTAATTTAAATTTTTGTTTTTAAGCGAGTATGTGTGTTTACAGCTTTTTATAAATTCACTTGCTTGAAGCATCCAGTGTTCGTGTAATTTGCTTTAAGCAGAATTCGATTGTGTGCGAAAAAATATTCTTGAAAAAGTAAATTTTAATGGCAGGATAAGTTGTGTGCTTTTAATTCAATGTACAAATTTATTAATTTTTTATTTCCTTGCTTTGCCCCTTTTATAAAATATTTAATTTATTTTAGTGGACGGCTTTCATTCAACAGTAGAGTCAGAATTGATATGATTGATTTTCTTCTTATAGTTTCTCAATTTCCTTGCAATTTTGAAGAATATTTTTTCTAGAAAGTAGAAAAATGTTCTCCAAAAGTGGAAGGAAAAAAGAGCTGGTTTAAAATTAAAATTTGAAATTTTTCGAACCATCAGTTTAGTCAAAGCAACCAAAATCTTTTTAATATGACTTAATCATCATTTGGTTCGATACCTATTAAAACTTTACTAACTTTCAATATTTCAATTAGCATACTCAGGAAAGAAGAGTTATACAAAATAAATGTTAAATATTCAAAACCTAATTCTGATTTGGCTATTACAAATTTGTGTTTCTCAATAAATAAATAAATTAATTAATATACTAACTCTAAACTTTGTTTGGCTATTTTTGTTGTTAATTTATTAATTGAAAAAAAAATATAGAACTTCAATTTCATATCAATTTTGACTCTTCCGAATACCGTCGAATTGAATGTTATAAACGCTCACAAAAATATTAAAAAAAAAATTAAAACAAAAATCTTTAAAAATAATGTTGCACTTGTTCACATCTTAAAAGTTTAAGTAAAACCATTAAATTAATAATAGTTAACACATTTCCTTAAAGGAAGCAGAGTTAAAAAGTCGTAAAAATCGTATCCTTTTCCATCGAGAAAATAAAATAAAAAAAACACATTTATTTACATCATCGCGCGATAAAAAAAAACAATGAACACGTTGTACCTATTCAAAATAAGAAAATTGCATCTAAAACACGTCTGTTCCACAAATGGCACCTCAGGAGTATTTTGCGATAAAAATTAATTTAATTAAAAAAAAATATATAGTGTAATAATAAATTGCAAGATGAGTGTGCATTAAGTGCGAAAAAGAATAAATAATAAAAAGAAAGAAATAAGTTAAGTAGGAGTGCCATTCGAGGAGGGCGGTCCCGTCTGACGGGCGTCCTCAATTTTATACAAGAGAAATTCGCCAATTAGCCTCATTTCATCTTTTTTACAATAAATTTCTTAAAAAAATACTATTAATTGCTCCTGCGCTAAGAATTAGCTAGAAAAAAATAAAACATACAAACAAAAGCTGCTCGCGGCCTATGCCCCTACAGTGCGCTTCTACACTTTTTCTATAGTGTCCTAGTTTGGATTGGATATTTGGCTCCAGGAAGTGAACGACAGAAGAAACGATAGTAGAAAATAATAATAATAATAATAGTAATAGGAAGAAAAATGTTGTAACGAACAAAATGCCGGTTGCGCCCCCTACTTGACATCAACAACAACAGGAACCTCATTGGTGTCGACCAGGTTTGACGAGGAGGACATGCTGTCCGTCATCGAAGACGCCAGGTTGACGTCGTTGCTCAGCATAGCGTTTGTAGCACCACAGTAGTTTGGCAATGGGATCGTCGATCCCATCGACGATGATCAGGTCGTTGTCAGCTGGCGCCACATCGTGTGTCACATTGACGGCAGGTACGGCCACGAGAAACTGTTCCCGGACAGGAGCATATCACGAATGAGCGTTTCAATTGGCGTTTTACCGACTAGACGTACAAAAAACAATTGCTCTATGACCTGCAACGGTAGGATGCGTTTTTGCAATTAGCACGCTGACCGAAAATTGACGTGAATACGCAAAAACTTACTTGCGAAGAAACAGTCCGCAGCGACGGAAGCCTCAGGAGCAGCTTCCCGAATCGAGTGGGCTGGTTCGGATATTGCGTCCGACAGTACTCCTCCAGGGCGCACTGGGACTTCTCCTGAAGAGACTCTATGTGCGTCACGTCGGACAGGCCACAGGCATCTGGGGGAAGAAACATTTTTTTAATTATTTCATCTACTATCTAAAGGACAACTTTTGAATTTTACTCGGTTAGTAGGAAAACACAAAAACACACAATGCGACAAACGTGTACTGTGGTGAGTATGAAAAAATGAAGTTGTGTACCTGTGTCTGTTTAGTTTTAGGTGCAGTTTTATATACACTTTTCTTGTTTCTTCTTGGGTTAACCTTCCGTGGCATAAGATGGTTGGTCACACTATCTTTTTTTTTTAAATTTGACGAGTGTTCCACTCATATCCTAAAGATATTCTATATCTATACCAAAAGGTCAAATGGAAAAAAATATACCTAGTATTTTTTACTGCAACTACTTGATTTTGAACCTCTAACATTTTATATAACATTGGGAATTTAGTCTTGCAAACTATTTCCCATAATAACGTTTAAATTTTACCCTAAACAGTTGTTGTGTTATGTTATGCAATTAGGTATATCTTACTAAAACCAGAGAATGTTTGCCCTAAAAAAATTAGAAATTAGAGTAACTTTAAATGTATACTTTTTAAATCAATGTGGATTAGAAAATTTTCTAGCACATTTAGTGAAACTTTATGATGTTATATTATAAAAAAATAGTGAAGAACTGAAAAATTAAAATTAAGGGTAATCACACTTTGGTACAAATAGGTCTTGTATTGTTGCAAACAGTGCAATAGTGCAAAACTTTGTAACTTTATGGAAAATTTTTAAAATTAAATACGAAATAGAGTCAATAAGAATTAGAATTGAGAAAATTTGAAATGAAAAGATAAAAAATTGAGAAAGATTCTCTTTTATCATCAATATTTCACCTTTTGGCCTCAGCATTTCACCAAACAGCATTAACGAGCTGATTCAATAAATTTTTTAGTTTTCCCCAGATTTTGCAACACTTAATAATGCGGAGGTGTTCATCTTTGCATGGATTTAAAAATTTGCACCAAAGGGTTATTACTCTTATGACCTTATTATTTTAAACCCTTCTAATTATATGACGTTTTTTGAAGGCAATTTGCTTTAAAAAAAATGTATCAAAATGAGTCTGAGGTACAGGTATTAGGTACATTGCATCAGATTTTATATTAGCGATTTAAACGAAGTACGGAATAAAATGTTTTTAGCAAAAATTTACAATCCAAGGTCTCTAATATATAAAAACTGATACTGCTCGAATAGATAAATAATTGCAATATCTTATAATGTTTTTTTTCCCCAAAATTTGGTTTAAAAAAAATACAAATATATAAATTAATGTTAGACTGTGACAGATAGACCGATTTTCGGACTTTTGAAACTTATATGAACTTAAAAATACTTCCTTAAGTTTCAGATATTTCCCACACTTCCCTGAATAGTTCCATTCATCCACTTCTCACCATGCCGTGTCATATCCGCGCCAAAACATTTCATCTTCGCCCTCCCACGCATGTTATGCAAATTGCAACAAAAGACAAAAAGACGCGCGCGGCGTGGTGTGGCGCGCGGCTCAATGTCGCCGCATCGCGACTTCGGGCGCCTTTGGAGTGTGTCGCACCACATTAATCGCGCAACTCCCGTTGTTTGCGAGGTACATTGATTGGGCCCAATTGTTTCAACATTCGCGAAATTAGCCCCGCAGCCAATAAGTTTTCTCATCTCAATTAAGAGCCCACCGCAAGTGGGGTAACGCTATAAATAATTCATCGCCGCGCGACGCCCCATCCCAATCTTGCATTCTCGCGGTCGCAATCAGAGTTCCGCGGAGTCCGCGGAGTTGTGAGGCTGGGCAATTTCGCGGATTCCGTTTATAATTGGGGAGGAATGTGAGTTTTGAGACATTGAGCAGGTCGCTTTTGAAGGCAGTCGCACCGGAATTAAGGCGAAGGAACGGGGGAGAGCGGCTCACACCCGTTCAAAGACGCTGTATTTCTTGGAAATTAATTTTCTTAGGAGTTGAGCAGCAGCTGACCGGTGCTTTGACCACCGCCGTGCAAAAGAGCGCGGAGCACCCGAGTCCCAAGAAAGACAAGGCGCAAGGCCCCAAAGGTGGGACGCGAAGTGCCGGCCCGGGAGGCGCTCAACGCTCAACGTCTGGAGATTTCCTTCTTTGACCAGCAGCAGAGCTTTTTGTTTGTCGCTTTTGGCGGCAAAAATGCAACTTCTCTTCCTTTTGATAGCTGCGGACACGATTTAGGTGATCTATCAGTTTTATTTGCCGGAGACTCGTTGTCTTCTGAAAATTTCCCTGGCAGCCGGCTCCTCCGCGCGGACCGTAAGGCCGCGGCAGTTAGCAGCCGGAGGAGCCCCAGCATCACCGCAGCGCGGCGGTGACTCTGAGTTTCGCGACTACGACTTTTATTCCTTTCTCGGCCGCTGCCTTCAGTCACGACTTGCTTAAGAATATCCCATCCGCGCGCTGGAGTGCACTTTTCTGCATCTTTCGCCGGATGGCTGCCGCGGATTTATTTACTTTTACGGTTTTTCTCAACTAGAGATTTGTGCCTTCTCGTCGTTTGAGGTGTTATGAAATGTTTTGACTAATTTTTTATGGAACGTGAAGAGAGGACTTCAAGTCCGCTTTCCTCGCAAGATATGCAGTAACCATTCCTTCGTAATTTCATAATTTCATATTGCAACGATAACCTCTTTTTTTCAGAAAGTAGTTTATGTTTACCAGTTTTATTAAACATTCGAATTTTACTGGACCTCTGTTATACAAGAATGAAAAAAAATGTTTTAGTACAAGAGTTATTTCCAGACTTTCACATAATTTTTTAACAAAAATAGTTTTCCGATTATTGCGTATAACAGTTCTTTCATAGAGATATAACAGTTAATTGGAACCGTATGACGGTTTTTATTATACTTATTTTTCTTGCCTTCAATTTTATACAATAATTTTCTTATATGTATTTTTGGTACCTTGAAGGAGTATAACAGTATGTGGGTTCATCCATTTTTCTCAAATTATTGAATTTCTCAAATTATTGAAGTACGATCAAATAATTTTTCTAATTAATATTGTAGTTATACTGAAACGGTTCTGAAGCAGTTCTTATTATTTTGACATTAAAATAATTGGGTTCATTTTGATGATGTGTTAACGACTATGATTTAATAGGTATGAGTTGGTTACGACCTATCTTGTAGCTATTAACGAAGACTGAGTTATACCTCGGTTTTATCGAATACATTTTTTTGCTGTGACCTTTTAATTACATATAAATCCATTAACCATAACATAATCTTAAATACTAGTTTCATGGTTATGATGAACCCAATCAATCGTTAAAGTTCGTTAGATAATTTTCCATATCGTTTAAAGTCTTCTTCTCATAAAAATGACTTGCTAATGTAGGTGATTTAGTGATAAAAAATAATTTCAATCAAACCGATGCACACACCCATAATTTACTGGACTCTGCCGCATAGTTATGGTATGGTACAGTGATTTTTGCGCGAACATTTCTTATGTTTTTTAATTTTTATTTTTTATTATCATGTGTGCATACCTCATACCTATGGGGCCATGGGTAATATGCCAAAACGCCTTGGGGATCGACTAAGAAAATGAAATGTGCCTAGCCCAGGAACGAAGAGACTTTTTTAACGTGTTTTTCGCGGAAAAACCGGTCCGTGCACACACCTTCTTCTTGGCCGCGCGGCTCTACTATATGGTGCTTTACCGTTTTATTCGGCTCGTCGTCTCGGCTGTATCTTGTACTTTGTGTGTTAATCACAAAGTTGCGCCTTTGTCTTGTCTAGTCGTGAAGCCTGGCTGGTACTGTTGGATGCTGCGGCAACTGCGCGGGATACGTCTTGGCGCGCGCGCGCTAGCGCGAACAGGCGACGCGTTTTAGTGTCTAAGATAGAAAGAGAGAACGTCAAGACAACCTGCGCAGATGAGCACTAAGCCTTAGCTGTGAATGCTGGGGCTCTCGAGACTCCTCTGGCCCATCGACTTCAGATACGGGCTAGAGTTGTGCGAGCGCGCGCGCGGGGACGACTTCATTTTCCTCCTGTGTAATTAACTTTTTATATTCTTAACGAAAAAGACCGTGACTGGACGATTGTTTTGTTAAATGATCATCATCGATTGAATCATGTATTCATTTGCCAACATTGTGGCTATTCGAGGGGAATTAATGGAATTGTTCTCGGCCGCAAGTGGGTGCACCTTGGGATTTCTCTGCTGGGTGCACAAGGATGGTTTGATCATCTTTCTTTTTTTAATATTTTTTTTTTCGCCGTGCTGCTTCTTCTATAAATTGAAGATGAGGCGTATTGGCGGTTTAGCGAACAAATAAAAAATACGAGCGATCATTTCAATTCTCCTTGTGGATTGTTAGTATGCCAACGAAAGGTACATAGCGATAAGGATTTCCCTAATTCCCTAGAAATGTTAAACGAAATAAAATTGCAACAAAATAAAATTGTAAGTAAAGATCGTTACAAATTAAAAGCAGTGGCAGAAGTAGAAGAACAAAGAACGCATTAAATTAGAGCTTTTTAAAAGCTTTAAAGCTTCTTTTCTATATTTTCCAAGCTACATTATAGTCAAAAGCATTTTTTTAAAAATTCTTTCAACCCTTGTGAAGAACAAAGTAAGTTAAACGTAATTTAGGACAAATAACAATTTTCAAAAAGCTTTAAAAGATCGAAAAGTTTCCCGATCTATTTTTGTTGTACTACTTCTGCTTTTTGCTTTTAAAAAGCAAGACATGCTTGAATTTAAAACAACTATAAAAATATTAAATAAAAAACACAAAATATTGCTGAAAACAGAAACAAATTTATTGGTAATTAGGGCGGGTTCTTTATCTACAAGTGGACTAACTAAACTAAAAATAAATAAATCGAGTCTAAAACTAGGCAAATAAATAAACAAAAACTAAAAATACAACTAAAACTAAAGAACATCTACTGTACAAAATAAAATTTTAAAGAAATGGCTCATCTACGACTTGTGTGTTTTGAATTTTACACAAAAAAATTGTTCACACTATACTTTTCCCAAAAGGTAAATGTAGATATGAAGGCCCCTGTGGTGAGAAAAGAGGTGAAAATACCCAAAACCTATATACCATTGTGAAAAATTCAAAACAGTCAAATTCGATACCCAACAAAATGACCACCAGCACCCCAGACTACAATTGCCATCTACTTGTAAAGCTGTAAGGTGAATATCTATAGCTAGGACTACTGAAAGAGCCACTACTGTTCGCATGGCTGACGAATGGGGTGCTGTGGTGAAACATGTCGAAGGCGCCAAAAGATCTCGGCGGGGTCTGGTAGAACATCGATGGTGAGTTGTAAGTTCCCATACTTCCCGTGCTCGGATTGCTCAGTGGTGAATTGGTCACGTTACTGTTACTGGTCAGAGTTGTGGTGGAGTTAGTAAGACTATTAGCGCTACTGTAATATAGGGGATTGCCGCCGCCCGTGTGGGCGTTGAAGGCCGACGACAGGGACGGCAGCAGGGGGGATGAGGTTTTAGGTTCATGTGTTGTGCTAGATAAAATTTCTGTGGATGGTATTATGTGTGATGATTTCCTATCAGATTCAATCGAACCTTCAGATTGAGCTGGAAACGACTGCTCATCCAGGTGATCCTTGATCACCTGCATGAGCTCATCGTTAAAGCTCTCACTGCAATTATTGTTGTTATTGTTGTTGTTATTTGCATTAGCCCTGATTTTGGCTGAAACTTTTGTTAGTAAGGCTGGAACATCTTTGTATAAGATGTCCAACAGCTTACCTGTGGTGAACAGGACTATTGCTTTGAGGCACGAATACTCCGCCGAGTCGACGTGAAGCGCCTTCAGCTTCTCGACCTGCTCCTGGAATATTCGGATATGGTCCATGAATGCGACCACACGATCAGCTGCCATTGGGGACGCATGCAGACCAGCCGCCGCTAAAAGTGGCGCCACATGCAGCGGCATCGAGCACTGGGACGCGTTCAGAACGAACAGCTCTGACCACACTAGCCGGAGTAGGGCCACCTGATCGGTGACCTGCAGTTCCGGAAAAAATGGGATATTTTTGGCCCATTCGACCGCCGAGAAGAGCAGCCGGGCTGCCAGCTCGCAGATATTGTCGATGCCCATTATGTTGTTCGGTTGCATACACTGCCCGTATCGCGACGTCGGATATGGCTCGGCACGTAGTAGGAGTGAAATATAGGAACTTAGATACGAATGGCCGTTGAAGCCGACACCCATGGGATCGCCGTTCGCCAGCTGATACTGTCCGTGCATTCCAGTTAGTCCTGGCTGCGTGGGTGGCACTCGTCCTCGCTGAACAGCTGGAAGAAAGAAAAAATAAAAAACGATTAAAAGTAAGCTTCAAGCGCTAGGGCGAGACCGCTTTGGATCGATCGCCGAATACATCATATCTATAATATAATTTTTCCAAAATTTGTATGGGCAATATTCTAAAGTAATTATAGGTACTGTTTGGCGACATAACTCCTAAAATTTAAACTTATTTGAAACATTTCTAATTGAAAATAGACATACCCCTACATACATACATAATAATTTTTATTCTGGTAAGTCTAGCAAAATGTTGATAGTAACTGAATAACAGAAGACCAGCATTTAATTCTTAGTTATCCAATTGACATAATATTAAATGTATTTTCTGTTCGTAAAACATCTCAAGAATATATCTAAAAAATTTCATAAAGATCAGAGAATTGGTTCAAAAGTTATAGGGATTTAAACTAGAACTCTAAACGCAATTTGCGATGGATTTCGATGTAGTTCATGACATTCTGCTTGAAATTTTAAACTGTCAGAAAAGTCAAGGCATAAAATTGTTACCACATTGCATCAATCTTCTCCAAATTAATAACTTATGTAATTTTAATTCAAAACAAAATTAATTTTCCATCGGTGGTCTCTATTTCCATATCTACATTTTTAAATTTTATTCATATGTGAAACAGATCGGTCTACCAAATTTTAATTCACAATGAAACGTTAACCCAAATCGTTCTTTTCACATAACCTAGAACCAGAACCGGGACCCGATGAAAATAACGCACCTAATAACAGAATCCTATTTGGATTTTAAAACATTTTCAAATTTTGAATCAGCGATCCCAAAAACCTCCTTATCAAATTATACAAACAAAATGTTCAAAGGAGAGGAAAACTCATAATAACGATTTTTGTTCTATAGTTTCTTAATTTTTAATATTTGCTAATATTTTTGCTCAATACATTCTTGAAATTAGTATTTGCATAAATTTTTCATAAATGGTATTAAAATTGTTGGGAAATGAATTGTGCAAACTGTTAATTATAGTTAAGTAGCCCTTATTAAATTTAACCCTCACAATTTACGCATCGCTTGGCAGAAAACGCGCAATTAAGGTATAATCACGCCTCGAACAATGCACACGTTTGATTAGGCCACTCGATGAGCCGACGCAAATTCAAATAAAAGTAAAAATTTACAAAGCAGCACCACTTTGGCACGTGCCCCCATTGAGCCGGCGTCCCGTAAAAAAGTGAGGAAGCTGCTCGATCACACTGAGGACCATTCATCCCGTCTCCACAGCATCCATCCCGGCAGCTTGAGAGCGGCACGGTGTCAAGAGATCGTGACCTTTTTCGGTGATATCGAAGAAAATCGACGCCGTGCCGCTTCAAATAAAAGAAAATAAAAATAATAATATAAAAAAATAAAAAAGGGCACCTTAAGGGGTTCTAGAAGGGGTAGGCAAGGATTTTAGTGGTTTTTCAGCCTTTAAAAAGGCTCGTCGTTTTTGTCCTCAAATTTTTCAAAATCTTTTGTGCTCGCTGGGTTGAGACTTGGGACTATGCTAATACCTTTGGCGGGATTATAAATTGCAAAAGCAGGCGAGGTTCCCCCTGTTCCGAACTTCTGGGCCTTGGGAAAAGTGTGGATTTCGTCGTCGTGCGCATGGTCGTTGTCGTGTTGAATTTCGCCGGCGACGCAGAATCAAAACACAATTACGCAAATGTATTGTGTAAATATTAAACAGAATGGCGAGTACGACAAATAGCGCCGGACAGAGGGATATCAGGCGATTATGTTTCTCTGGCCCCCGAGAATTTTAAATCGAAATAGTCACCGCCGGGGACTGGTCAAACTTGATTCCCATAAAGGGTCAGGCCAGATAAACTGACCACTCACCGGAGCATGTGAAATTTCCTGAACGTCTCCGTCCTGTCTTGTGTTTGTCTTGGCGTATCTTATGTCCTCTCCGTTTCCTTTCCAGAAACGCATAAAATATTGAGACAGAGTCCACAGTCCGTCGCTGTCCCGCTTTCTGTCGTGTGAAGACGACGGCCAGCAACAGCGGCGCGGCCTGTGGTCACTTCCAAGGAGGCTACCACAACCGGCCAGGTGGCTCGGTTTTTTTTCTTTCTTGTTTGTCTATAAGATAACCAGAGAATTTTTGATTTTTCATAACTAAGAAGGTTCTTTTTTTTATTATTAACCATTTCCCTCCAAATTCCCCTTGGTTACCAGTGGGCGCAAGGGACGAGGGGCGAGGAGGAAATTTTTCGAACCCCTTTTGTAGCCCAGCCGTTGAAGCTCGGTCTCTATGGGATCTTTTGTAAACGTTTTGACGTCCGATGATTATCGAATTCATCAAAGCCGAGCTTGTTTGATAGATAAATTGCTCGCGATAGGCTAGACGGTTTCGAAACCGCGCACGCTTAATTGCGTTAAATTCGAGGCGTCTTTTCTGTGCGTCCTCGAGATTTTCTAGAATCTAGCCTCTACCCGCAAGCCTCATCATCCTCTATCTTGACATCCGCGTCCGCGACGACGACGTCAGCGGCGGCGGCGGGCGTCTTAAGCGGCCGTCTTGAGCGACTCCTCGGCGTGTGGTGGATTCGATACACCTTCCCGCCGGGGCATAGATCATGCTCTGATAGATGACCAAGACCCGCAACAATCATTCGATCGGCGCGATTCCATGCAAATGACGCGTCGGAGCCCCCAGAATATAAAATGCACATACGAGCGTCTGGAGGGGCCCCAGTGCGCGCGGGACGCCCGCTAGAGAGTTCAAGAAACTGCTAAGATGTGATTCAGCATCTTTTCTGACACATTTGAATGATTTTTGTTTTGTTACCGCGCTCCACAACTGAAACGCACTTTGTAGCCTCGCTTTGTACGGGCGATTGTAATTAAATATTCCTCGCTGCCCGGTACCCCGAGATATCAAGCTGTCGCCGTCAGAGGGCGCGCAGGGGCCGGACCTATCTTGCACAACGCGGGCGTGATGGCCAACTGAAATCGATATTTTCTCGCTGATATTGATTGCCGGAAAAGGTTTATGGGTTTAATTATTAATTAGGAGGTTACGGGCAGCGCCGCATAACACCGTGAACAGCGGTGCAAGAAGTTTTGCATGAATGGAATATGCACAGCATTTTCTGATAACCCTAATTGTGAACTTCATACATATATGAAAATGAAACTGTTTTGATTACTATCAGCAATTAGAGAAAGTCAGTGCCTCTCAGGGTCTTGTGAAACTTTATGCATATCTTTAAGATTCCAAGTCACTTTTGTAATCTCAATAAGTCTCAACGAAATAATGACGACTAGTGCAAATTTAACTCTCAAAGAGGTTCGTATAAGTTGATTAAGAAATTTGTTTTGGCAAATTTCATCACTTATTTATTAGTTTTTTAATTTTATTTCGTCGACGCCCGATAGATGGCACTGGCCGTAAATTAAGATGAATCTTAGTTGTCCGATAGCATAAATAAATGGAGCCATACGAAACAATTCTACAAGATACAACTACATAAAAAACACTAACTAGGAAAAATGTAAATCCGCCTGTTTACGAGAGGAAGGGACGTAATCCGGAAGTAAATTCCTAGTGAGTGTTAAAACTAGTGTTACAAAAACAAAACAAAACAAAAAGTATATACACTGCCAAAGGTTATAGCAATCTACGAACAATTTTACTTCCAGACTTTGTTTTGAAAAAAAAAACCTTATCAAATTAATATATGTAGGTAGGTAACTTAAAGATAAAAATTAAATCACGGAGGAATTCATATTTTTGCAAAATTAATTATACTTTTATTTAATCCAACTATCTTTATTTTATATAAAACTTGCTAATCTCCACAGCATACTTTTGATGCAACTATTTATGCTTTCGGCGATAAGTGGACTACTACACTGAAAAAAAATAGCAATACTAACTAATCTTTTGTGGATTATCAGCCAATTAATTGAATTAGTTGTTATAACAATTTAAAGTAGTGAAATCAACAAAAATAGTTGAGAAACTAACTAATTTTGTAAATGTTTTTTTTCACTGTTTTAGACCTATCAACTAATTTAATTAGTTGGCTGAAAAAATAGTTAATTTTGCTGCTTTTTTTCTTTCAGTGCACCATATGTCAAACTTCTTTGATTTTTTACCGATTTCATTGAAATATTGGTTCGTAATGGTACTTATTTTTCATTAAATTATAACAAAGGAGGTAAGAGAGTTAATTCTGCGGACAAAAGTTAACCACTGATTGATTGCTTGCGAGAAAAATGCAATTAATATTCAAATTTTGGAATCATAATAATTTTGTGGCACTATACTCTATAGGTAAGTACTTGAGGCAGCCTTTAGTTAGCTTAATTTGAATATAAGAAATTTATGAGAAATAACGAAATTTTAACCCTCAAATATCTATTCTCTTTGCCTAATTGCCATAATTTTCCGTTAAAAAATTTACACCGATAACATTTTTCCCACATACCTTGAAAGTGAAACCCTCTTCCCAATGGTCACCGAAAACCATCAGCTAAAAATCCGTGCGATGCAACAGGGTGAATATTTGTCAGCCTGAGCAAATTATGTAAATTCGGTGCTAAAAAAAGCCCGTGCAAAAGGGAAAAACCGAAAAACCTTTTGAGTATGGTCACGTCCTGTTGTCCGCCGGCATTGTTCCATCATCGCACCGAAGCGGATTTTTAACACTTCACCTTAATTGATGTCCACCCCTTTTTTTCGGCGACGGCAGAGGGTCAAGCGCGCCCAGCAAGAGGTCCTCGCTGACCACTGTCCAGCAGCGGCATCTAGCCCTTCGCAGGGTCCCTAGGACAAGGGCGCCCCAGGAATGTGAAATAAATCTCTCACGCTACCTCTTTCTTCAGGTAGAGATCATTAGCTGCAAAAGACCTTCAATATCCGCGGTGCCCTGTCCCCCGGGATCGGATTGCGCGGCGTTCACCTCCGCGGGAACGGAGGGACCTTGTTGCCAACTATTGAGCCATTCATCATCCGCCGCGAAAAAATGAAGTTAAAAAGGAGGACAGCCAGAATGGGAATAAAAAAGCGCCCGAAATTGTTCCTGAGTCATGGAGCGCTCGATTTGTGGTGCCTTACTTGTTGCGGGCAACAAGCCCGACTATGTCCAAATACCTCCGGGACCATGACTCTTCGATATTAAAAAGAGCCCAGTCGGAGGATACTCGGAATTCACTTTGGGGCCCATATGAGCCCGGCCGGGAAGACGGTTGCGGAGCTCCTCTAGACTGCTGGACGGGACGGCTATAAATCTTCGGGGCCACTCCAGAAGATGTGGGCTATGTGGGGCTCTTCTGTGGCTCATGTGGCTGCATACTTTCCAGCCGATAGCCGGAGTGTGTAACTCTTCAGGGTACACCAGAGATTTCTGGCACCCAAAGGGTACCAACGGGGAAAATGTGGCCCCCATGAATTTTTCCTTGTTCTTTTCCTCAGATTCCAATGGATTCTTGAGAATGAAATTTATTTTTATGGGGACGATTTATATTTTTCGTTATTTATCGTTCGAAGAGGCCTTTATTTATTCCCGAAGCGATCTGTCCGCTCGAATAGATGTTGTGACACTCTATGAAATATTTGGAATTTTCGATGAGAGATGGGGTGACAAGTAACTAAAAGAACTACTAGCGCCATCTTTGATTAACATTTTATTCATTGCTTGATACTACTGTTACTGTTAGTATGGGGAGTTAAAGCGCTTATGGAATAAGTAGTATCAAGTTTATATACTTCGATTGGAGTTTTTATTGTCGTGTATTGTCGATAATACTTCATTTTTCCTAATTAGAGCCGCCTTATTGGAGCCGCCATATTGGCTCCGCCATTTTGAATTTTTTAATGGGCCAGGTAGGATCTGAAAGCTTATGACTCAAGCTAAAATTTATTTTAAAATTTAATGAAGCAATTTTATAATTAGGTGGGTACAAAAAGCGCAAAAAATTCCATTAAAAATACCTGAATTCTCACGACCAGCTAAAGAAACCTTCAAGAAGTCGTATTACTCTAAAAAACCGCTGACAAACCCTATTAAGATCAATACCCATCAAAAGATACAATCGTCAGTCACTTGAACACCACTCGAGGCTAATCGGTCTGAAAGTCAACGAGAGTTGCAGAGACACCTGTAATTGCTACTAGCTCTGAAGGGGAAGTGGGGAACAGAGGGGTCTTTCTACACGCGTAATTAACTAGCGAATAAGTCTTAACCTGATTTAAATCAATTTTGTGAAATTAGTGTGTTTGCCGCGATATTATGTTATAATGACACTGCAGAAGTTTCGCATATAAAATGAGCAGAAAATGTGATGAAAAACATGAAAATGCGTCAATGTCGATGATAAGGGGGGATGAGGGGGCCCACTGAGGGTCATATGGGTCTGAGCTGCAATCAAATATTGACATTAACTGGAATTGGCACACATGACACACATGGCTCATTCTGGTCGTGTGCTCTGCAAGTGCCACAGCATGCACTTACGCGGCGTAATGGAGCCGTCAGTGTCAATCATCGTCGCGTACTTACCTTTGAAATGAGGGGAAGGGGGGCGCGGAGGGGAGGTTTAGGTATGAACCACAGGTTGTTCGCTTGTTGTTTGACCATTGCGACATAAAGTGGTATGTTATTTAAATTTTATGGTAATTGCCGGTAGCCGCGATATAAAAATGTTTATCCATTGGATTACCTGCCAACGACGACAATCCCCTTCGCAGTCCGCCCCCGTCAAGGTGGGGAAAGTCTGCTTGGGTGTCCGCCAGGTAAGATATTCGGACGACATTGGTTCGGACGTCCACTTCTTAGCCTCTTTGAGGTGAAGTGCATCATGCGCGCACCGCACTGGAATGAGCTGGACACGCATGCGTGCAACCTTTTTATGCGGCTGACTGGCATTTTGAGTCTGCCGTCGCATTAATGTCACCGCTAATCACTCACTATAACCTGGCAATTACCAGCCGCACGATGAGGGTGGTTTACACCTGGGTGTTTCTCAACGCGCGACTCACATGTATATTTTTTTGTTACGTGTTTTTTTGCGCATATATTCATCGTGTGTGCATGCGCGAATTGCGCGCGCAATCATTAAACCACTTGAGTATGACAAATGAAGACGGCGTCGTCGTCTGGTTTTTGATAGCCCTGGTCGCGCCGCAAATTGCGCGGTGGTAATTACCTCTATTAGTCCTGGCATTAAACTATCATGGCTATGTAATAAATAAAAAAAAGCAATAATAAGAAAAAAAAAACGGTAACTCAACGGTTTCTTTAGAAAAGGTAATTTATCGCAATCATTGAGAATTGCGCAACGTGCGCAGCTAATTTGGCGCAAATTTGTGCAGCGTTTTAAATGCAAATTGTCATTAGTTTGGCGCTATAGTGGGCAGGTATTCTCTCAATTTATCATAAAGTATTTGTCACCTTTATATGGATTCAATATCGTTTTAGGCAACAACTAGCAACTTCACTTTGACTTAATATGGCAATGCAATTTTTCTGCATATAAATAGGTTAATAAGAAAATATTTTAGACAAAGAAATATTTGAACAAGCCTTTCTTACTTTAGATTTAGATAATAACAAAAAAGCGAAAACCACGTAGCAAAAAACCAAAACATCGTTTTTACGTATTATCCAATATAATTAGAATTTTTTAATTAATGTTGACTTAAATTATTCACATAATTTTAAGCTATATGATATTATAACATACAATTTTGAAAATTTCAAAGAATTCTAAAATTAACTTGTCATAATATATAATATAAAGCTAAGCTTCAGTGGCGGTGAATTGATATAATTTATTCGACTATTTTCGAAACAAATACAAACTATTTGTTTTTTAGTATAATCAACATCTTGCCATAAAACGTAAGTAACCTATTATTTAAAGATCCTGGAATAAGCGATTTTATCGTTGTCTTAATTACAACATTCCTGCAAAAGCCTTGGTTCTCTCTTATATAGGGGGTATAATAAATCATAAAGTTATATTCATCGTGAAATTATTAATTATTATTTTAAAATTCAGTCTTACCGCTGACCGCGTGCATTACCTGTCCAGGAACGTAGACAGGCGCAGGCGTTGCATACTGAATTAGCAGAGGTGTCAAGTTTTGTGTCAATAATTCATTCATTTTCTGTTGAACTTTGCTCATTACAATTTAACATTGAAAACAAAATTGTTCCGCAGCCGACTTGTATCTTTGTTCTGGCGAACGACAGCGATATATTAAGTATTTTTCACGCCCGAGTCGTACAGTATGAAATTATTTTCTAGCCGTGTACCTACTCAAACAATAAATTTCACCCGCCAAATTATGCAAAGTTATTTTGCAGCCGACAGCTGTATGGTTATTTTAGTTTATTTTCTAGTGGTGATAAATATCGGGGAACAGACTATATTTTTGACGAACGATCAGAGGTTATCGCCTTTTGTACTTTTAGGCTATTTTTTTGTAAAAGTCTTTTCCTGTTCAAGCTCTGATAAGAGAAGATATTTTCATTTTTATTCAAGACAAAGTCACATCTCACACAGCATAAACAAGCACCATCATCTGAAAATTGCGGTAATCCCCGCGCGTGTAATTAAAAGAAGAATTAATTAAATCGCCTGACTGTGCACAAAGGCAAGTAACATCCCTTTAAGCCTCTTTTCCTCATTTTGATCCGATTGTGGTCGTGCTTTAGGGGTATGGGGATGAAACATCATCGTTTGCGGGCTCCTTGAAAGACGTTCCCTTTTCTCATTGCCGTGAGCACACATTTGCCCTTTATAGGCATTGTTAGACCCATCTCAAGGTGGTTCTTCTGCTGCATGCATGCTCGGAGTTAATTTTAATATTGCGTACACCCTGTTAAATCACTTAGCCTTTCTTCGGAGAAGAAGGGCTGGATGAGGCGGGGAAGGGGGATGATATGTGCCTTACCGTGCCGGGAACTGAAATTTTGATACCTCCGACGAGACGGGACTCCTCAAGATAAGGAAATTGACGACAGATAGAGCAAATAATGAGGGAAAATATTTGCATCGAATTACAAAGAATTTATTTTCGTTTAATTAAAATAACAATGCGAGGCGAGGATGTTTGCGCCGTGGCGTATTTCGCCCGGATGTGTTTTGATGGAGGACACGGCGGTATGCGATTTTGGTTAACGATAATGAAAGCCGCAAATCGATTTTTACATTCACATTCCACGGTGTTTGTCACAATTATATTTTTTAAACAAATTTAATTAATTTAACCAATAAGAAGTGGTAATGAATTATGTTATTTTTATGAGAAAATATAAATTTTATATATTTTGGATATTCTGAGCTATCATTCGAACTTTTAACTATTGACCTTGATATTTGTTATTTCTTCTAAAGTTGTAATAGTTCTCTTTGAATCAAATATTATTAGGAACAATCTCGATGAAATGTCTTCCTAGTTTAGATATAATTCTTTTAGTATTTAAGATTTCTCGTAAGTGTCCTAATAAGTTTACCTAAATACTAAGAAAGATTAATTTGATGCATGTAACTGCCAAAGGTAAGTACCTACCTACCAAAAAAAATTATAAAAAAATGCATAGTCCACTTTATAAATAATTAATGGAAGATTAACAAAACAAATTTTAATATCTTTGTTTAGATGTGAAAAGCATGCCAAATTTCCTGATCTTCACCGAAGCAAGGGCATAAGTGATAATTTTGAACTTTTGAACTGACCTTTTCACCACGTAATTTTCGCCTTTAGACAATTTGAGCTAAACTGAAAAACAAAATACCTCTCAATTGGTCCCGGGCCCGAATTTCAAATATTTTAAGAACTAGTCGAAGCATGTGTTTCTATCTTATTTTTAAACTTTGACATTCTTTCGAATAAGTTTTGTGCACATGCCGTTCTTTGCTCCCTTTCAATTTGCGAAGTACGAACGGGGTCGGGTTCAGACACGGTTCACTTACCTTGCACATACACCAGGTTTGGACAGAGGCCGAGGGAAGGAATTTTCAGTGAGGAAATTATATGCGACGATATTATAATTAGCCTACGGTGGAGATATTTTTAACAATTACTCTGCGGGTCGTAATCGCATTCTTGATGAAGCTTGACGAAAACGAAATCGCTAATCCGCACAAAATTCTTTTAGGGTTTAGAAAGGGTTGTAACCAGGTGGAAGGTTATGTTGTTGTATTTAAGGGGTTATAGGGTTTTCGTGGATTTATAATCTGCTAGTTTGTTAGGTAGTTATGTAACAGAAGAAATTAGCCAATTTCTCACATAGTTCTTTTTTTGAAAAGTTATTTGAAAAGGGTCGATATAACGAAAAAATGTAGGTCAAGAACAGGGATAAGTAGTGAAAATTGTATTTCGAATTACGTAAATTCTATCTACGTTATCGGAAATTCAGGAAAGTTCTGTAATTTTTATTATTATTATATTTTTCGATATATTGCCTTATATTTGTAGTTTGGGTATTGTCTATTTTAATTTCTTTAGGGCACTCAAATTTTACTTTCTATACGATAAGTTAGACTTCCACTTACCTTCTCTCCGCATACCCATCTTTAGGCACTTTCTTAACCTGCAGTATTGACATTGGTTCCTATGGTGCTGGTCTATTGGACAATTCCTATTGCCTCTACACGAGTACGTTAAATTTCTCCTAACCGATCGCTTAAAGAAAGATTTACAGCCTGAAAAGTAGATGAGAAAAGGTATAAATTAATTAATGATTTCCATTTGCGTATTTAAACCAAAATTAACATCTATTTGCTCTGTCTTCGTTCCATGTAAGAGAACCGCGGAAAATAGGGCCCCGCTCGATTAAATCTCGGCATCATCCCACAAACGATTCCGATGATCCTTACCCAAGTAGTCGTCTGTCTCGAAAACATTTTCGTACATTTAAGGCAGAAACTAAACGCCCATAAAATTACGCTAAATTGGATTCAATTAACGAAATCTCAAATAAGAGTATGAGACCGAGGAGTGGTGGCGGGATGTACGGTGGAGCGATGGATAAGCCCTGCCGAAACCGTAAAACCACATAATCCCATAAATGTTTCACATTGCTAAGGCTCGGTGCACATATGGAAAGGAAGGAAGAGCCGACAACGACGTCGACGACTATCATAATGTCATATCACAGCACGACACTACTCCGGGCGGGTTAGGCCAGAGGCCCAGCGCGCATAAACCGCCGCTCCAAATGGAACCGAATATTTTAATAAGACAAACAAATCAGGCTCGCACCGCACAGGTATCACAGGTATCAGAGGTACCCGAGCCGCCGAGACCACTTCGACGGTGGGGCCCCCGCGACGGCGGCGGCGGCGGCCTCAACCTGCTTACCTCCTCGCATATCCGCGATACGAAAATTGCTTAAGGAAAGCGGCGCACGTGTGATTCGGGCCGGTGATAAAATTGTAGAAAGTTTATGAAGTGCCAGGTGATTTGCTGGATTATCTGGAGCGGCAGGCGTACGGCACGGAGCACACTTCTCAGTCCGGTGCGACGCGATGCGATGAGGTGTGGTGGGGTCACGTAGACCCCGCGATTCTAAATTTATGACATTCCACATAATTGATACAACGCGACGTTCACTCAACTCTATGGGAAGGTCTATCGTATCTAAAGATTGTCGCAAATTCGCAGCGCTACTGTTCTGAGCTGGAGCACCCCCGGCCACTCTGGGGCTCCGTGACCTATTGCAGCCCAGAATTATTTTCAAATCGTGCACTGTACGAGACCCATGGTATGGGCTCGATTTTGTGGATTTTTTCTTTTTTTTACAAAATGTCACGCTTATCGATGATGGTATGACTGAGAACCTTTCATATGCGCCTCACAAAGAAGGTTCGTGCCTCGAGATTGGCCTAAGAGGCAAATTGTCACATGATCTGAGCTAAAAGCCTTAAAACTATGTCGCCTGTTAAGGAGCCGCTCAAAAATTACGTAAACTTAAGAAATTTATGAGAGGTTATAGTTAGATGAAAGATTATTAGAAGAGCAGTTGTGCAATTTTATTAAACAAAATCTTCTATAGTCAATTATGAAATATTTAAATACTATATTAGTTTAATACCTTTCATGTTTGCTCTTTACATCCATCTATAAGATAGAAAATACTGAGGAAATCGGTATTAGGCAGAGGTTTAAAGTAGCAGAAAGATAAATGAAGTTCTATTGGATAAACGTGCAGTAAAAATTATAGAAACAGGATGTTTTCAAGGTCACACTATTGAAATTGTTGAACATGTAATTTCATTGCTTTGGATTTACTTCACTAGTTACTTGAAAATATGTTTTAAGCCAAAATAGTAAATTTAAAAAGTAACCCTTTCGCTATTTGAATCGTTCGTCCCTGGAAAGAAACTAAATATAATGGTGTTCTTTCAAGTAATTCTGGCCTATACAGCCTTGTTCAAAAGTATTAGGCACCCCCAATATTTTTTAAAAGGAGCCATATGAAAAATGTTTGAATAAAAATACATGTATATTCTTAAAGAGCATTGCACTGTATTGCTATTATTAATATTTTGTACTTCGTTCGTTTGCTTTTATGACTGCTGCTACCCTTTTCGGCATAGTGTTAACTAGAGCGGCACAAACATATGGAGATATTTTTTCCCATTTTTCGAAAATAGCCTGGCGCAGGGACGAAATTGAAGTGTAATTGCATTTGTTGACTCTTGCTTTTAATATGGGCCAAAGATGCTCAATTGGCGACAAGTCTGGAGACTGTGATGGCCAATCAATTACCCTAATCAGTTTTTTAGACAACCACTCTCGATTTTTCTTAGCCGTATGCCAAGAAGCATTATCTTGTTGGCAGATGTACTCGTTGGGTACTCCGCTAAAAATTTTGGCTATTGACGGTTCCAAAATGTCTTCCAACATAGTTGTATATTTTTTAGAATTTATCCTTCCTTCGCCGACGAAAGGTTTTCCGACTCCGAATGTAGCCATACAGGCCCAGATCATTAGACTTCCACCACCATGCTTTACTGTAGGAACAATACTATCCGCGCGATATGCTTTCCCTGTCCTTCGGCGCACGAATTTTGCCCCAGGTTGACCGAAGATCTGTATTTTGAAGGAAAAAATAGCACAATTAAAATTTATTTCTTTTTGTAAACTGGGAGTCTCAGTTTATTGAATATTTTTATAAAAGCAAAGAAGAACAGCTTGCAGATTTATCTCAATATTTGTTTCGTCGGATCATACGACTTCTGCCCAATTCTCGGCTTTCCAATTTTTGTATTCTTTTGCCCGGCTAAGTCGGTTTTCTTTATTTTGCTGAGAAAGCCATGGCTTCTTTCTGGCCTTACAACCTCGATGTCCTGACTCTAGAAGGAGTCTTCTTATCGTTGCAGCCGAACAACTGGCTCCCGTTTCTTCCTGCAGATCATTAACGAGATCTTTTGATGTTTTTTTCCCATCTTGAAGTGACATTAAAGTTAAAAATCGATCCTGCCTTGACGTTGCAGCACGCTTTCTTCCACCTCTCGGCTTGTTTTTAAAGGACTTAGACTCCTTTTACCTTTTGAGGGTTGTTTGCACTGCATAGCGTGAACACTTTAATTTTTTCGCAATTGCACTTTGGCTAACACCTTTAGCATCCAAAACCACTATTTCAGCCCTCAAAGACTCGCTTAGTTCCTTCACTTTGGGCATTTTAAAACCGTCAACACTTCTAAACAGAATAATCACAACCGCTTTACCGAAATCACCTCAAACCGTCTTTTAATAACAACTTGTCGGATAGAACTCAGTTACATAAATGAGCAAAAAATTAAGAAAAACTTAATTTTTTATAGTTAACGGTACTTTACAACCGGGAAACCCAAGTAATAAAACGGCGTCGTTACGATCGAACACCAGGTATCTTAAATTTTCCTAGAACTCATGTCAATTTCGTCTACCTACCGATATTCGAGGGTGCCTAATACTTTTGAACAAGGCTGTATATAATTCAAATTATATGAAATAAAACTAAGCTGTTTTGCGGTAATCAAATGGAATTCGTGCATAAAATCCATTTCCGTTTCAATAACTTATTTAAATTTATATCTTAATTCAATTCAAACAAAAGACAGCCAAGAAGCACATGAATATTAACTTTCTCCACACTGTCAACCGAGGTATTTAGTATGCAATGTAAAAATGCAAAATCGCATCCGGTTCGGTACATAACCACCAAAATAATACCCTTAATTACGACAATTTTAAACACTTTTAACATCGTTTTTCCATTATCCAATATTCTCACCCATTTCCAAGTATATGGTGCACTTTTGTGTTATAATTAAATCACAAAGATGTTTATTAAGCAAATATACAACAAAACGTCGACGAAGACGATAGACACATATCATGAAACTATCAATTATTCGTGAAAAATGCAAAATCACTTATAGTTGTATTAAAAGCGCACATATTGTGAACGCAGACCCGCAATTAATTACGGCTTAGTAATGAATTATTTATAAATTCTGACGTTATAATGTACGGCGGCATTTTCCCTGCTGAGGTGTATAAAATCGAATTAATTTGAGAAAAAGATTAATTGAGAACCTTCAGGAAGGAAGGCATTAGAGGCGCTACGAGGCGCTCGCCACACGAGACAACCGTGAAAGAAATTTTTGTAAGAAAGAAAACAAAAGAATGCGTCGAGTTATTGGGTATAAATGGGACAAAAAATGTGTGAGAGAGGAGAGAATTGTTGACGTGCCTAAACTGATTAATTATGAGTGACAGCTAACATCAGGTGAAGTGTTTTAATGTCGAAGAAAGTGTTTGATGAGAAAAGATAGTAATTTTTTAGTTTATTAGGTTGTTAGAGGGCTTGGTTTTAAGAAAAAAATGGAGTTTTTCTTTAATTGCAAATAAAACATTTTAATTATTATCAAGCTTGATGTACAAAACCTCAGTAAAACTTTTTAAAACAACGGACTACATATTAATTTTATGGATTATTTTATACCTTTTTGTAACATTGTTCCAGATAAAATATAAGGGGAAAAGATATTGAAATTGAAATTTATAATAGACGGAATTCAGTTGGAAATCAGTCGGAAGTTATTATTTCGAGAAAGTTAAGATTCAAATCAGACGGAGACCAGGCGGAATTATTTTACAGTCGGAAAAGAGATTGATAGAAATTTTAAAACTTTTGGATTTAGAGTTATTTTCGCTAAAATTAGTGTTAAAAGAAACCACCATGGGGTTTTAAAATTTTTCTAAGATATGCTTATTATATGCAATCACACTAAAATGACCACAACATTTTCTTTTGAAATAAAAATTTATTTCTGATAGATTCAGAAAAGTGTTAAACATTAAATTTAATGTAATACTAGCTCACCCGTCATGCGTTGCTATGGTATTTTTTGTAAGTAAAATAATTTAAAATTTAATTACATGATTGAAAGTAAATATTATAATATAATAGTTTTGTTTGTTAACATTATTGTGTCGGTTTTGGATACACAATTTTTATAGTTGTTCCATCTGTGCATACACATTCTGTATAAATAAGATGGTTTCTCAACTCGTTAACAGAACAGCGAATTTTATTTACAAACAATTACATAGTAACGTGTGAAGTTCAGCTAATTTCACATAAAGCATTATATAGAAATTCTAAAAATTTGAATCTCAAATACAAATTATTTTCTACCGATCAAAAAATTAAAACTGTGTTCTAAACAATACGAACATAACTTATAAGCTCAATTGGTTCAGAAAATTCCATGTCTATAAACCTCATACAAACGGAAATTCAATTTTATATTATAAGTATTTCCTAGCGATATATCTAAATTATCAAGCTTATTCATAATTTTTGAAATAAAATAGGATTAATGCCATGCAAAATTACCGGGTAAAGCTCCTTAACCTTTCGAAAAACCCCATTAATTAAAAGCGTGGCTGGTTGACCCAATTTTTGGAGCAGAATTAATGGCAGAATTAATGTGGTGATATAATGTCACCACCCCGAAGAGTATATATAATAATGGTTAAAAATAAAAAAAACTTATCTAAAACCTTGCCAAACCAGTGAACCCATTTGTAAGTCGCCAAGTCGACACCTCACGATTAAATTGTTGACCTGAATCAACTTTGCCTGATCCGAGCAATCAAATTATTACCGTCGAGGAGGAAGGCAGCTAAGATAGTTAAAAAATACAGAAAAAATTATAAATAACAGCTCGGGGAGCAAAAAAGCGAGTTAAAAATTGAGAAAAAGGTAAAAAAAAGAGTGTTAGCACGGCTCGCTAAGGTGCAATTAGATTTAGCACTTGCATGGCACGGACATGGACACCACCATGCCGCGGTGGAGCTCCTCCGTCTTCGCTGCACCGTCTCGCGGCCCGCGAAGATCATCTCAATTTTCCAGTGCGATTGCGATTATGTGCATCGCGATGCTCACCGGAGCGTGTGGTGCATGTCAAACGGCCGAATGCATATACCAACGACAAGATCTTCCCTTGCGGATGATCGTCTTCGTCGGCGTCGGCGTCTTCGTCGTCGTCGTCGTCGTCATAGTTCTGGGCCATGGGCCACATCTTCCACCCATCTTAAGCAATCTGCGCCATCTGAAGACACACGGGAGTTGAACCTCTTAATTATGAGGCGCGCAAGTCCAGGAGGAGCCGGTCAATGCGCGCGCCGGTGGTGCTATTGCTCTCGCGGCACTAATTAGCCGTTCATAGCGTAATTGCTGGAGGAGTCCCATGGCCCCTCGGTGGGGCCGTTAGCGCTCCTTCCCTCCCGGGGGCTCCTCCGAGAACGAGGGCCGCATCTCTTCCCGGTTAATTATAATTTGATGAACGAGCATGAACTCGGGGAGCAACGGGAGCAGGCACATGTGCACTGGTGCCATGCACACGGGCACCATGTGAAACGGCCGGGGCACCCACCTGGCCGCCTTTATGCCCACCCTGTAGCCCCCCGGTTAACCCACAGAAACCCCCTACATCTGTAGCTTTCTAACGAAGGTAAGAAGCATCTGGAGGGAGATTCCGCCAAGAAAATGTGGGTCAATGAAATTCTTCCTGCCCGGTGTCGCTTCGGTCTGCTGGATGCTGCCTCCCGAAGGGAAAGGGGGCTCCAAGGGGCTCCTCCTGGAGTAAGCTGAGAACGGCACGACCGGAGCCCGGGAAGAGCCGGAGACGGGCAAAAAGGTAATGCACGAGAAGCAGCTCTTCTGATATGAAGAAATACCTGAAATAGGTGCTTATCGCCTCGGCCACACTCTTTACCTGTCTGTCTGTCTACCCTGTGACTGCTTCGGCCCCCTGCTCCCCCGGGTCTCTTCCCGGCTCCCGGAGGCTACCTTGGTGTTGCTTACCTTGCCCGCATGCAGCAAACCTCCTCGCGCCGTTTTTCGCTGTGCGCCGCGCTTTTCGCGAATATTTCGCGGTTGTTACCTTATTTTTGCCTTTTTGGTGCCCGGTTAAAATCTTATTTTTAGCTGGTTTCGTCGCTGTTTTTATTACTGGCTCTCTTCTGTTTTGAGGTAACGTAATTAATTAAACCGTTACCGGAAAGTTGTATTTTTGATCACGACTTCATTTTCTTAACCCTCTCACCCCGTTCGCGGCCGCTAAGAGTCCTTTATTCGGCGCCTACCTTCCTCAATTTTGTCTTGTTCAGTCATTAGGCCGTGGCAGGGTGAATGCAACCGAGGAATTATTGCCGAATGAAATTGAAGAATTATTCAATGAGTTAAAGCGATTATTTATTTTTTTAAATTCAATTTCGTGCGCCAAAGTCTCCGGAAATGTTACGAATTTTTGGCGGTCAAACATTCAGTTGAAAAAAAAAATAATAAGAAAACTTGTTTAAACCTGAAATGGAATTTTCAATTTAAAACGAAGTATGTCTAAAATATGAACATAGGTACCTATAGATAAAAATTATTAGAAATTCGATCTTTTTATAAAAGAGCTTTTGGGTAAAATTAGCAGAGCTTGCTTACGCTTCCTCCTTTAATTAAACATGTAGGCGAAATCGTTATTGCAATTATCTATCATAGGAGCATGTAACAAAAATTATAACTATACTGAAAAAAAAAGTTGTTCAAAATAACCAAAATCGTAGGTTAAAAAGGCGCCAAACAATAAATTCTCCTCAGGAGATTAACTATTTTTCGTTGTTCTCCTGACGAAGAAGCTAATTTTTTTGTAACATTGTCGACTAACCGTGGCTGGATTCGAGTTTGCGATCTTCAAATTGGCGCTTCGCAACTCTACCAACTGAGCTACCCATGCCAACTCCTTTTGAACGATTGAACCTTAATAAAGTGATGTGTGGCGTGGGCTGATTAGGAATAAAATTTTGAACATCGAAAATGTTTAAAAATTTACAGAGTTTCCGCAATATGTATGGCGTGAGCATTAAACAATTTTTTTTTTTAATTGACTTAAACTTTATTTTTTTGAGTATGGAATCACTTCGTAAAAAATACTATATAAAATACATTACTTATATGTCACTATATTCGAACACCCTCGTAAGCACAATTATCAAAAATATGTCCAACCTTGGCAGTGAACATCATATGAAGTCGTGTTCATTTGTACCAGCACTATGTTTTGCCAATTCATTAAGCGTTAAGCGTTAATAACACAAAAAGAACATACCAAATATTTTTTAGTTGTCGTTATAAATATTTGAATTTATCTAAATTACTATAGTTTTTAACCAGCGACCGCACAAATAGCTAGTGCCGTGCTATTTAAATTATTTGGATATTTCTTGAGAAGTATTAGCTAAATTAAGTTGTCTTATTTCATTATAATTTTGGCTTCAAGTACTTTTTATTAGTAAGTACATCATTTAGATTCCTGTGTACGAAAAACATATGTAAAAGCTACGAGAAATGAAATCAAATAAAACTTACATATATACGAGACAACGTGTAAAAACATTCTTTTTAAAATTTTGCGATTATACGAATGAAAAGTTTATTGTACATCAACCAATATAAACATAAATGAAAATATTTCGTACCCATAAAAATTGTATTTCACATTTTATAGTCTAATGAATCTGCACTCTCATGAACTCAGCTAATTCACAAGAAACACAACATTTTTTACGAGACATTGACACGAAACGGCTCAACGATCTCTGGTTAATCGGTAACAAGTCCCGCAAAGTGCCTCATTAGCCCGATTTATAATTAAAACTGTTCCTGCAGGTGCTATCAAACTTCCTTCCGTGAATTTATCGAGTAAAATAAAAGTGTGACAGAATTCACGGGAGCAGTGGGACAAAACAATAGAATAAAAGTGTCCACGGCTCCGTTATAAGCGAGAATTTCACCGGGAGTTGAGCAGCTTTCCCGGCTAATTTTCTACAGTTCGCCTCTATAATTTCAATTTTTTTTAAAATAACATGCAAAAATCGTCTCATAACTCCCACAATTTCTGCAAATTTCGTGTCATGTCTCAGAGTTTAATGCAAATTTTCCGGACAGTTCGTACCCCAGGCGAAGCCCTCTTCCTCGACAGGTGCAAATAACTCTAGCCAACAGTTGACAATGATCTTGTGGAGCAACCTTTTCTTTTTAAGTCTTTTGTGGCAAAATTAATTTCGCGCCTTAATTGGACCCTGGGAATGCATCTTACCTCTGCGGTGGGTCGGTCTTGGAAGACAGAAGTCGACACAATCGCGTCATGCAACGAAATGTGACGTGTCGGCTGCAATCGCGATGTCTGCTGTTATCGAGCACTAAATTAAAGGTCTCCGGTGCGCTGATAAAATTTTATCTTTTTATCTTCTCACCAAGGGGGAAATTATGGCGGCCTGTTTTGGCGCACTATATAAAAATAGAATTTTCTTGCGACCGACTAAATAAAATGATAAATGCATATGCGGGGGAGGAACACGATTTAAGTTTTTAGTTTTTTAATCGACAAAAGATATAAAATTAGACGAGTGTGAAAAAAACTGTTTGCTTCGGATAAAAATAAATATTTATTGAATTTTGCATTTCAAAAATATTTCGAATTTAGACTAAAACACTACAGCATAAAGAAAATTAAATACTTTTTAAAATTTACAAAAATTATATTTCAATATTCACTTATCCAATTCAAATTTTCCTACAAATTAAGTGTGAAATTTTTTTATAAATACTGAAGCATATTAATGTAAGTAGGTATAGAATTTCTATGTATTGCAAATTTTACCTATATATTTAAAATTATAAAAAACACGATAGTTTTATCGACCAATAATTAACTAATCTTAAGTTTTGCAATAAGGCATGAAATATTAAATGCAAGTTTCAAAAAGTAATCAAATTAGATAGAAAAACTCTTCTTTTTAACTCGTTTTATATCTATAAAAATTAATCTTAATCCCGTCTTAACGGTAATAGATGCTTAAAGCGACGAACTCTAGTTTAATGTGAGTTCCTGAACTACCTTGGTAAATGGGAGCAAACTGCCACAAAGCCTCTGGTCTTTGCACGGCATAGTTAGGAGCCAACGGGGCAGAAATCACGCGATTTCCTCAAAAGACTTTCTTGAGTGAGTTTCTTTGCTTCAAAATTCGCTGAAACGACCACGCGTCGCACCGTCTTTAAAAGCTACCAACCTAAGGCATGAGACACACGGCAATTTCTCGAGCCAAAGGCCCAAAATCCTATTAGCGTTCCGTTTTCCAGCTCAATCCGACGAAGGAGCCCCAAGAAGCCCCCCAAGTTGTTTGCAGAAGGTGGCTTTTCTAGAAATGCTAAAGTTTTACACCTTCTTAGGGCAGTCCGTCGGCCGGCGACGTGGGCAAGGATGTACCATTTGTTAACCACCCTGTGGCTCCCCGCGGCGACTCCGCTCAGGTGTTAAAAGCGTACAGGTAAAAGGGTAAAATGCGGGGCTCTGTCCATTTTAATCTTTGCTATCTGCCATTACCCTCTGGCGGGCGAGCGCCGCGCCGGTGAAAGCGGTTCTTGGCCGCCCCGACGCAAGCGAAAGTAGGTTCTTGGCCGCCATTAGGGAGTTAAAGGGCTAGAAATAAGACGAAAACGAATGTGGGGCCCGCTCCAAGACGTAAGACGGAGTTGGGAGGCACCTCAGAAGGAATCAAAAGAAACAAAACGGTGCTGCACTTTTAAACGTGTCGAAACGCATTCGTCTGGCTTTTCTGACCTCTGGGGTAATTTAGTGGAATGAAGCCATTTGTGGGAGTTCCGAGCCCCGAGGCGAACCAAATCGAAGTGCTTCACTGATTTTGCTGGGCGCGGCGGAGGCTTTTACCAATAATCACCGCTTAAGGGATGACTGCTTCTTTTCGGTGTAACTTAAGATTTCGCCTAGAATAAGTCCTCATGGGGGAGTGATCCAATTATAGGGCTTCTCTTATATGGAGCGGAAATTTCTGTCATTTTTAGATCCAACCGTATTCTATATTCCACGCATTTTGTGTGTCACATTACATTATATGGGGAGTATCTTAAAAATTTTAGTTCTTTATTTATTATTCTCACACACTTTGAGCTGAATCAGACTCATAATTTCAATATTTTGATCAACATTTCATAATCAACGGATTTTGAACACTACGGACATTGAATTTAATTCGATTTGGTATATGAATACTAAAATTCAATCGATCGCGGTCTTGAACTTCTAAATTTTAATAAAAAGTATTCAGAGAACATAAAAAGTCCTCTAATTAAGGAATAATGCCACTCTAGTTTAAGCCAACATACTATAATAATACCTTAGAATATGTTAGAAATAAGATATGTATCTTGAAAATGATATTAACTATATAGAAGTAGAGTATCGACTTATTAAACATGCGACAGTTTTACACAATACAATAATGTTGTTTTTCTTTAAATTTTCCTACGTACATACTTGTCTAGTTTTTCTTATATAAAACTGAAAAAAAATTGTTTGTTTTCTCCAGTTCAAATCATCAAAGAGTCATTTGTACGGCCGCATTATGAAAAAGACGTTTTGTATGATAAGCTGTGGCCCCACAATTTTTTCTTTTGTTATTTTTTAGTAATGATTTTGAATTTGTTGAGCTGCTGGAGTGGCATGCCTTTATCCATTAATTGTTTTAGAGTATTAAAGTTATAATTTCGAATATAATATAATATAATAAATGATCAGCTTCATCGCTATTTTATTTAAAATTATAGTTTTGGATTTAAACATTTCTTTGAGTTTCCAAACATTTTCCAGTTCAGCTAATTTATGTACATAAGCAGGTTTTTAAATATCCGGGCAGTTATATTGGGTTATAGTAAATAATTCATGTGGACAGTATTAAACATTTTTTGCGGTTAGTTATTTAAATTCAATACAGCAGTACAAAACTGCAGTTATTATTTGAGCGTTGGAGAATTTATTTTTGAATTTATTTAAAACATGAATGTGTGCTGGTCTGCGCCGAAAATATATATGCTTTTAACTGAAGATTTTCCTTTTACAAAACGATTGAATTCAATATTTCTAGGGGACCTATTCTGATTAGTGCTGCTTCACGCTGACCGAAAGTTTGATACCACCCGTTTAAATAATAGCCTTTATTTTTTATAGGTATATTATCAAAATATGTTAATTATTTTAGATTTGATTCAAAATTCTTGGTTTTTACCTTGTCTACATATTTATAAATCAAATAAATATGATAGCTTCCTACAGCAAAACTACGTCAGCACACTCCATAGGTAAGAAATGAGCAATCTTCTTGGGCTTATCTAGATGTGGTTTTAACAACATTTTAATTGCGTGACCCCGCTCTATTAAAAGAACACAAAGAGTCCGCGCGAACGGCAGAAGGGCAGACAAACAGTGAACTTGTCTCGCCAGAAGCTGGGTCGCCCCAATAAAATGACATAGGCGCTTTTATCGCACCTTTCCCCCCGCGATGAAACGGCCGCGGCCGGGCGACTGTACCCAGCTAAACACCTGAAATTGGACCTGTTCCCCCCGTTCGCGCTCGTAAAGCCCGGCCTTTTCCCACAATTAAACGCAACACACTTCTTGGGATCAGTTTAATCCGTCAGCGCCGCGGTGAATTTTAAGTAGATAAGCCCGCCGCGACTCGCGGTGATTTATGGGGCACCACCGGAAAAAAATCGTCAACACGATGTCGGACAGAAGGCGGTCGGTGAACAGCCCGCCACCGCCCAGAAAACGAAGAAAGTCCGACGGGAAGTTCTTGGTAAAAAGATACATTTAATAAGAAAACGGACAGAAGACAACGAAAGTCGATTCTTCAAACGAAATTCGGCTTAATTGCGACACGGCAGCCATCCGTCGGCGGTGCAGCGCGCTAGCCGGCAAACAAATCTTCTGCGGAATTACCACAGATGAGAATTTTACCTGGGCTGATGAGGGAAATTGCTCGAATATTTCACCTGGGAAAGGTGTGCGATCGCCACCGCGAGCCCACCATGAGAGCCCTATAAATGCGCGTTTGCGGGATGACCGTGATGGATTCATCGCCTTTGATGGACAGAAAAAAAAATAAGAAAAATTAAGATGCGGTCATATTCGTGCGAAATATTTTGACCGCAGTTTGTATTCTGGTGGTTCGGATGCATTCACGAAATCATCTCACGTGAACAATTTCCACACCTGCTGCGTTTTTCAGTGAATTTCGAGGAAGTCGATGATTTTTAAGGATGCTGAATAAACGTTTTGATCATGAAACGCTGATTAAATTCAGTTTGTTTTATTTATTCTAATTCTAATATTTAAGATATAAAAAAATAATTTAAAATACGTATACTAGTTAAAATACTATAGAAAGTAATATGGTTCAAATTATTCGTTCCTATTCTTATGAGAAATATGTGAATATTGGAATGAGTACTATACCAGGAAATTGTTACTAAAAAATAAATTAATGAGTAAAAAATCTTATCATTTTTAAGATATTCTAATCTTTTTTGAAACAGATTTAAATGTTGGCAGTTGAAAAAATATTATAAAAATTAGATTTTATACTTCTAGTATGTCAGCTTCAAACCAGAACTCGCTACAGTGCACCAATCTTTCCTAATTCGAAGGTGTTACAGACCTTTGTCCGTGAGTTCACCCCACAAAAGTTCGACGTTGAATTGGTCCCCGTCAAGGTGACCATCGTCAGCTCGAATTGCAACCGTCTGATCGCGACGATATCTTGCGAAATCGTTCTAAATGAAAAGTCATGAAAACAGAGCGAACTGACCAAAGGTTCTTAAGTCGGCGCGGTGCTCCCTCCTTATTTAACCTCTGTCGTGCCGCAGCAATTGACAATTTAATAAAAAACAATCAGCGATCGAGCGGTCGGTGCTCGACTTGGGCCCCAATCCTGGACGTCCCGGTGGGGCTCCGAGGGGCATCGGGGAGCTGCGAGTACGCCGCAACGGCCACGGCCGGGGCACCGAAAGTGAACAATGGCCGAGTGCGCAATTTGGTAATAAAAAGGGAAATCGAAGTATCAATAATCGTTTTCGTATTCAATTCATCGGCTGTATGGAGTCTCAGGGACTCTTGTTTGTTCGCGTCCGCGTCCTCGTCCGCGCGTCTTGAGGAATTTTTCTTCTGCGCCGAGGTGCCCCCCTCGAGTGCGCTGCGCAGCATGCTTGGCGCAATCGCGGCCCCAACTGCTGTTGTTCTAGCGGGGCCGCCGCTGTAACATCATCTTCCCAGCGCATCTTCTCGCGGGCTCTTTTCCTCGATTCTTGTGAATCAGAGGTCCAGCGGAATCGCCGCGCCGCCCGGCCGGCCAGCAGCGGGCGGGCCGGGTGATCGGTTCGATGGGCCGTGCGGGGGAGGTGCAGGACGACGATGACGACGTCGAAGAAGCGACTACGATGCGGCGCGCAAGATGATAGTGAAGACGACGCAGAGGACGGACGGACGCGACGGATCGAGGTGAAGATCGGATGCGCGCTGAGATTCATTTCTTGAACAATTCATGGACGCAGGGAATGTGGGGAGCATGTCGGCCGCGCTTGGGGTATGCGAAAACCGCGCGCGCTAGAGAGCATGCTCCGGGATGCCAGCCAAACCCTGGTATTGTTCCAGTCACGATTTCCCAATGTGAATATATCCCAAAAAGGGTGGATACATGCTGCACTTTTTATGAGTGCCCCGTGTATGAGCATCGGCTCTTTGCCCGGTTTACCTTTTCTTATATATATTTCTTATTTTTTTCTGGAGCTCCTCCAGCTCAAACTATCCTCAAAATTTTTACTTCTGCAATCTCAGGGGGGGCTTTGGGTCCATGCCCGGCGGAAGACGGCCATGTGGTGCTCCGCCATGGAGCTGGACCGCTGTTTTTAGGTATATCGATCCCAGACAATGGTCGCTGGCCAGGTTGTACAAGTTTTTAGCGGTGCTGAGTTGAATTTTCTCATGGGGATTTGCACGGTCGCGCGTAACATATGGCGGCCTCATATCGCGGTTATGCAATTTAGATAAGAATGCGATTGCCGCGCGCTATTCCCGCGCCTGCATTCGCGCTTTTTTTCTCTTTCGATCAGCTGACTGATGAAGAGTCATTGTTCGGAGGAATGACTATTTCCGCATTTTCATAACCCTTGCCATCATCGTATGAGAGAAATCTTCGCAGTCGTAATTTTTTTTTAAAATATTTACGTTCTGAGGTTTTAGTACAAAGACATCGTCATAGATGGCGTTGGCCTTGATTTCGAATGTACATAGATTATTATTTTTTAAATACATGATTTTCTTAATATACACATACAGAAAAAGAAAATTTTTAATTGAAAAACAGCCTCTATACATGATCCAAAACCGGATATATAGAGAAGGCATTTTAAAAGTTTTGCTACTATTTACCATAGATTACGTTTTAAGACAAATTAGAAACATTTTGGGTATTATAAGCCACAAGAATGAGATAGATTTTTTTATGTCTGTTTTTAGTATGACACGGAATGTGTTCAGAGCACATTTTAGAAACCCTTTAAAAAAACCTATTGACTTATACAAATCCTCAAAAAGGCCTAGAAATAAGCAATATACATATATGTATGTAGTTAGAATGTAAATAGTGCAGACTTGAATAATTACTGATTTTATTGATTGATTCTTAACTTGAAGCACTCAAATATTCAATTATCTGAGTCATTCTTAGAGCCCCAGTTAGAAATATTAGTTGATTGACAAATTTATAATAATTAAGAAAAAACTTTAATGTTTTCTCAAAATCGAAACGTTAAGCCCTTATCAAAATAAAGTGTGAAAAATTTAATGTTGGTTTACTTATCCACCGCTATAGTTCCTTGAATCTAAGAATCTTACCATAATTTTATGGTTGTTCTTCTGGGTTTTTACGTTTTTATATGCTTCCGCGTAAATTCGATCGTGTGCGCATGGGAATGCAGCACGTCCCATTCGCCGCTTATTTTATCTTATTTCCCGTAAAATTGTAAAATTCACGCTCGAGTGTATCGCAGCCGCGACTCTAGGCACGCCTAATAGACCACTTAACCCCATCCAGAGGTAATCTCTCCACCGTGCACTATCCCGCCGCAGTGCAGCACAGCAGCTTTGGCAGCCACTTGCGTGACTTTTGACGCCGATGGTCGCCCAGGTAATTGAAAATTGTTGATAATTACGCCAATGGCTGGCTTACTGATTCTGTACACATTCTGCACAGTCGCGCAGAGGTTCCTCGACCTTCTTACGCCCGCTTTTATCTTGCGAGGTGTCAACCCTTTTTATTTGGCCCGATTCGCATCTTTGCACGCACCACACGCACAAAATCGATGGCCCCTCGAAGCCCCAACATTGGCTCTGAAGCCTCATATCTGAGGGAATTTTCAGGTGATTTTTGATTTCTCTCATTAACTCCGATATCTTTCGCGCCATTCGACGCTAATTGAATTTACCCGGCTGCGCCCGAGCTGCAAATAATTGTTTATTAGCGTACTTTGGATTGAATTGTGGACAACCAGTGTCTGTGGCTCGAACAGTGTGTTTGTATAGTTGGCCATTGCACTCGATGCACTAAGGCCTGCAGGTCCGCGGAACGAGGGAATTATTGGTGATTGGAAAATTTAATTGAATTACCCAACCACAAATGCGCGCGCGGCCTTTATCTGCCTTTATCACTCGCCAGAATTGACGACGCGCGAAGAAACTCGCTAGAGAGATTCAAAGTAGGCGGCTAATGCTGGATAATAGTTGGGCAATATCGCTGCGACGTTTACTTACGTCTGCGGTGGATTTACATCGATTTCGACCTGTCGTAAAAGATAGCAGTGTACACGAGGTGCACGGGCCTTATCCATGTTTTTATGGTCCGCAACAAGATTGAACGCTATGCAGTTTTTGTCGAAAGGTGTTAGTCGGATAGCGTCAAAACGATTTGGTTTCAAGATGAAAAATTAAAAACAATATTCATGGCTATACTTGATAGTGGTAGACGTTATAATGCCTACTGGCTGACTTCTATCCATTAGATTAGAAGATAAAGAACATAAAACATAATTTATTTTAATGCAGCAATATCAATGCTAATTGGGTCGATTAGGTGAAATTAAAGTTTATTGTACATTGAGAAGATAAAGCACCAGGTACATATAATAAATTTAATAAACGAAAGAAAAGTAAATCACTATACTATACCTATTTGGAATAAAGTTTATAGGATTTCTAAACCAACCGCACTTAACAGATTACTATATAACGACATTTCGTATATTCGACTTTGAAAAACAAAAAACAAATATAAAACGTTTGAAATCGTTTTTGCCCCTAAATAAAAAAATTCGGCAAACTTGTATAAAAATATTTAAATAAAAAGGCGACATTCAAACACTGGAACTTCTATAATGGTTTTATAAAACGCATCATGTTCAAATTTTGTGTATTTTCCAGAAATTTAACCTAAATGACCCCTTTTTTGCATAAAAATGAGCCATCGTTGGTAGCGTCATTTGTATGAAACTAAAAAGTAAAGCACGTGCCTAAATTCAACAATTCACTTTAAGCTCGTAAAGGGTCTTTTACAACAAAATTTGACCCGCACTCTTACCTATTTAAAATTATACGGGTAAAAAGATATGTACATCTGTAGCAGATGATGCGTAAATCGTTTAAAACACATTTTTACAATTTTTGGAAAGTAAAATGAAGGGTGAACCCCTCGATTTCAATTAGAAATTACAATAATAGATTTTTTTATATATTTTGATAAATGTGAAAAACACGTGGTGTTTGCCTTAAAAAAGTACAAATTTTAATAAAGAAATGAATTAGGCTGTCAACCCTAAAATGAAAATTGAAGAGTTTTGTGTTACTCTCCCTTATAAATCCAATCGCGGAAGAAGTTTTGGTAATTTAAAAACGATTTTTCAGGGTCATTAAGGTTAAATTGAGAAAAAGAAGGGATTGATTGGTGTACAAGGGATGATGGAAAACATCACTGCTCTTTTATTTTATTGACGCACGCGACAAATTCTTTTTTAGTAGGATTTCTTTGCATATTTTAGCTTTTAAAAATTTTAAATTACGTATTGTTGAAATGTCAATACACCTATACCAAAACATGTTTATAAGCAAAATTCTCAAAAAAAAGAGTAAAAAATAGCCATTACGGGTTGGAGATTCGAAAATAACCTGCATATGTTTTTCATTATTTTGTTTGTCTATCTTTGAAATTACTAAAATTAGTTCAAAATTGAATTTTCTCAATTATGTAATAAGACGTACAACAGAAGCCGTTTCATAACTTTTAATAATATCAAAATCGCGTTAATCTTTTGCAAAAATGTGCAACACGTTCGATTATCTCATCGGGCTGAAATGAGTCATCTTCTACAAAACCCGATCAGGCCAAACGAGCACCCGTGAGGCCTTACAGTAGCAGTGGCATTTCGAAATTCATGAGAATTTGCCCTGGGGGGCAGAAAGCAAAACAATTCCGTCCATCATTTAACACGTTTTAATTAATGCCATTAAATTCTGCATGTCAATAGCGGGACAATGGCGGGGAAAATATGAGAATTCCTCCGATCTGTATAGTCGTTTGAATGTTTCTATTTTTACTATTCTTTTTTTTTTTCTACCAACATCTTGAATCTCACTCAAATGGAGGGTGATGAAGAAACGCGCGCGGTAAGAACAATAAATAAAAAGAAGGTACAAAAACTCCTCTCTCACCTTTGAACCGGTCACGATCATTTATTACGGCGATTATTTATGTACACATAGTCACCGGCGGTAATGGTGGTGCTGCGGAGCGCGGCCCAACATCCAAACAAACTTGTTACAGGCCCCGTGGATCTATCGATCTAACTATTGGGGCCCCTGGTGCTGGTGGTGCTGATGTGAAATGGCCCGAATACCACGTAGTCTGCGAAATCTTGAAAACGGTGCCGCCGAGCCTTCGATTTCTTCCTCCGGTGGATAGATTCGAGATCGGACCGATCCCGGGCTCCTCACTTCGGCAGCCCCACCGGAGCTCCCAGGCCCCATCATCATCATCACCATCATCATCGTCGTCCACAGTCTCGTTCCCGCCAAGACAACTCATATGCGCGCGCGGTGCTCCGTTCTGACGCGGTGTATCTCGGTGTTGGCCTAAGCTCACACCACACTGGGGCCTGGTATCTTATACCCCCTAACCCCCCACTTCGGTGGGTACCGAACGAGCGAAATACCTGGCCGTCATAGCGCACCCGGCCGAACCTGAGATTGATCGGAGTTCGACCAGTGATTTGGCGCAAAAGACGCGCGATTGATCCCTTCTCGATCACCTCGTCTGCCACCACCTCCTTCTTCTATCCTGCCGCAATCCAATCTACCGGGACAACCAACGTCTTGAGCCCTCAGCCTTAAATCTCAACTTGACGAGTATGAGTCCGATCCGCGGGGCCCGCGATCACGCGGCTGATTCTTTCGTCAAGAAGATTAATTGAGGCGAAATTCTGACATCTGGCCGTTAAATATTGAGGAGATATTTTACCAGCCCGGGATCCGACGATGACGAGGTCATCGACGAGCCCTCATACGCGATCTCGGCCGAGTCGAGGAGCCAGGAGTCAAGAGGGTCTCGCCGTTAAGCGATTTATTTATGCATCGTTAGATCTGATTACCTCTTCGCCGCCGACGACCCTTTCTTCCGCAGCGCCGCGATGCTGGCCATCATTAATTATGACGCTGTTAAAGGGGTTGGGGCAGTCCTGTTTTTTACACGGTTATGTACAGCGCCCTCTTTCGGTTTTACAGCTTCATTAGGCTTGAATCAAAAGTTAAAAACAAATACCTACTGTTTTTACTTAATTAAGAACTTTTATGCATGGAGTCTTATATTTAATTCTTTCATATGTTCAAGGTGTCAGACTGAAGTTTTCGATTTCAAATTTAAATAAATCGAATGACTGTATTTATTTATTAGGGCAATTAAATTAAAGAAAAGCGGATTTTTTAAAATTTATGCCGTCAACTTTTCAATTGCCTCGGAAGAGAAAAAAAATTTAAAATTGTACTCCAAAATATACGAATATGCTGCTTCTGCTTCTTTTTATAATTTCTAAGTCATGCAATAAGTTGAAGTTAACCACGACATAAGCCTGTATTCTTCTAAAAAAGTGTAAAAATTTATTATTTTACCACATAATAACTAAATAATGCGAAAAAACTATGCTTGCTTGTTCCAATATTTTAGGATTCCCAGAAAATTTTGGTATTTTTCATTTCATTTACACAGGAAATTGATTTTTGAACCTGCTATGAAAAACAACTATTCCATAAAATAAGTCTCAATTAATGTGCCGTTGTCTGCGGAAATGTGATAATTCCAAAATGAAATATTGTATTTACGAGTATATAGGTGAATGAAAAAGAAATCCAGCTAACAAAATTATACGTTGGCTGACGATTCAAATGAAATGCAATACAAATTTTATCGAAAAAACGGTTCGATTCTAAATTCCTCACAACCCCTTAAAATTAAATATAGACCAATTCTTAGTATTCTATGGAAGATAAACTTAGTTTAGGTAAACTATTGTAAGCCCCTATATTTCGTAAAATATTATTTTCCTTTTTTTAAATTCTAATTTAAAGGATTTTGTTTTTAGTATTCCCGATGTTTATTAGAGGTTGAAATCTTCAAAATTTGTTAAAATAAAATTGCATTTTCAAAATTTGCTTCAAAATGTTTCAAGACCGAAAAAGTATTTGCGAAAATTGATGATTATTATTAAAAAGATATTCCAGATAAGAATCCGAAAAATGTTGTTGAAATTCTTAAAGTATTATACAAGACAGAAATCTTATTCTTACCCAAAATCAAAGGCTGCGCAACATTGAAGTAGCATATTCTCTGTAATCAATAAGCAGGCAAAAATCCATAAAACATTCAAATCACATAATATCCGGACGATAAAGCCTCATAAAAATCATCCACTTGACAAATTGTCTAGGCCGGGTCCTGGAGGCGGAAGACGTCGGGTCAGAAAGAGCCCCATTCCCCCCTCCCTCTTACAAGGAGCCCTGGCGCTCTTTCAGCCTATATCGCGATTTATTCCCAGGCGAATTGCATAACTTCCTTGAAAGAGCCCAGACATGGTATAGGATAAAAAACAAGACGGAAAATATCCGCCGTCTAAACAGACGACGACGCACAAATTTTTCCCGGATTTCCCTGCCGCCCGGGTGGATTGTAAAATTGTACGTCGGTCGCTAGGAGCGGAAGGAACAGGGGGACGTTTACATGGCGGTGCATGTCGTTCTGGTTTTTGACTGCAATTAATCAACGAAAAGTGTACGTACACCGGGCACACCCTGTGCCAGAAGGATAAAAGATGTTTGCTCGCAGATCTTCCCGTATCTAGATATAATTTTTTTTATACCCGTTTTTGTTTCTTTTTGTCTGTTTTGGAGGCTCCGGGAGAGAACTTTGAAATTTCATTCCCGGGGACAGTTTGAAGTCGCCAAAGGACAAGGACTGCGACTTCTTTTTCTTCTGCAGGGCTCCTATTCGGGATTGGATGTCGGGGCAAGCGGGACTGGGCCGTCCTACGGCGTCCTGGAGCCCTGTCATCCCTCGGTGTGGACAGAAAGGAGAATTTTAAGGAAAGTGCTAAAAAGTCTATGTATGTAGGTTTCGCCGACGCGAAGTTACAAGGAGCGTTTTGCGGAAATTGAAGATAAATCCCATCGGGCACGGCCTCAAGGCTTCTTTGGCTCAAACGGTAGCAAATCGCCTTTTATTACTTTCAGAATGTTTTTAAGCCATTATTTTAAAGACATGGTATTTTTGCACTACCACTAAATCATCATTATTATCTCTATCACTAATGATTCGTGATAGTGAAGTGCTTAATAAGAAAAAACCTAACTAAACTTTAAAAATTACTTAAATTCCAGTTTACTTTGTTAACATAAGTAAATTTCAAATTATGAAAATTACACCAATTTACTTCAATTTCGTTTGAAACAATGATTTATTTATTGTACTTTGTACATTGAGGATGACGCAAGTTGATAGAACTAGCGCAGAAACAACTTAATAATTTTTCAAGAAATACAATTTACGCTATGCATATAATTAAGCAATAAAGTAATAAAATTGATGCAGCTGTAGTTATAAGATTTCATAGTGAATGGTGGGATAAATTGGGTGCGGTTTAAAAGGTTCACTTTAACATTATTATTGTCAAAAAGAAAATATTTCACAAGTTTTTTAAAGCCCTAAATTTTAAATAAATGGTCACTTATTTTAGTTTTGATTTTAATATTATGTTTTTCTTAAATGTAGTTAAGTTATATTGCACACATTCCAGTCGATACGAAAATGACGCATTTGTATAAAATGAAAATTATTTCAATGAATTCGTTCGATAGTGTTTTTAATTATAATTAAGCTCTCCATCATGATTTATTTTAATTTATGGTTTCCTAGAAAGAGTATAAATCCCCATCGCATGTTACGAATTGAATGAAAGATTATATTTTCTGGGGACGGAAGCAGTTCTGATTTTGATAATCAAAATCTGGAAAATATATTTGATGAAGAGCCCCTTTAAATACAAATGTGAAATCAAAAATATGCATATTTAGAGTAAAAAAGGAATATGTTGGTACAATTCTTTAAAAAATAATGGAATGTTTTTGGAATCAAATGAATTTATCTATATCATACATTAGTGAATGAAGATTATTATTTGAGCAAACGAGTGAACAATATTTGGAGGAACGGAACAACACCGAAAGTAGTAGTAAAACAGATAAATCATGATTAATAGCTGATAAACCTTTTACTGAATTTCGCTTAGTTATACTCTAAAACTAGGCAAAATTCAGTAAAATGTTTATCTCCAAGAATTGCCTTACTAAGTACTTTAACGAAATATGTAATTATCTATTTCGAATTCGCAAAATCACTAGCAATACAGATCTTTAAATTAGCATGCGTTTTTGCTATATTATTGCAAATAAGTATCTAGGTAACTAATGACTAATTCAGAATTCGGTTTTGTTTCAACAAATTTTTGCTGCGAATAAATTGCTGTTTGCTACATTTTTGGTCGTGAACGAAAAGTATAAAAATACTATTGTTACAATTTGATAATTTTTTATAATTCCATGATGTATGGACAGACAAGCCCGAAAATTGGTGGGTATTTCGATCCAGAACACCAAGCAAATCTCATCAGTGTGGCTACGGGTTGCAATAGTGTGAATTATAAGCGAAGGGGACAGTTGTCTTTTTTTACGCAAATCAAAGATCTGTAGAGAATTCATTCCATTTCAGTTATAACTAAGAAATTACCAAGATTATAAAGGATATTGACAATCTCGTGTGTTTTTACTTTTACGTATTTTTAGTATTACGCTGAATGTTAAGTAGCTTTCGAAGCTCTGTGACACTGTCGGTTGGGTTGCGTGATCTTAATGATTATATTTGATCTTTATATAGTATTTTTTGCCCCAAATTGGTGGTTGGAACGAAGTAGAGCACTTAATTTGTTTAGACAACGATCGACACCTTCTGAAAAGGGTTTGGCACGTTCGAAGCGATTCAATCTACTCACCTTCACACGTGAACTGTCCGTAGTGCTTGCCGGAGCTCTTGTCACCGCACACGACACACTCGATGTTCTCATTCTTAAGCACTTGCGACCCGCCACCACTGCTACTTTGCGAACTGTTCGCCTGTGAGCTGGGCGTTGTGCTGGCGGGAATGCACTCCTTTGGGGTGATAATAGGTCCTAGGCCGCCACCTCCGCCGCCCCCGCCCCCTCCTCCGCCTCCGCCACCACCTCCCGCGGAATGGTGACCCGAAAGGTTTGTCAACTCTTCTTTTGTCGCCGACGACGAGGACGTCGTGCCGCCAACGCTGGACGATGTCGAGGAGACGGGCAGGTGACTGCTAAGGTTTGGATCGTGCCACGCGCTCGGCGGCGGCGGGGCGACCAGGGCCATACTCCGGGGGAATCCCAGCTCGAGGGCGCTCAGCTCGGAGGATTGTGAACGCGGATTAAAGAATCCCGTTGCTGTGGACGGTGAGGCGCACATAACGCCACCCCCGTACACACTTAATGAATTATGGGTAATAATTTTGGCGATTTATCGTTTCCTGGCCCCCCGGTCGTGCAGGGCCCGCGTGCCGGTAGTTAAGGGTAGGTGGGGATTTGGGGGGATCCAAGGGTGCTTCTCAAAGCGGTGATCGCCTGGCGTAATTGCGCACAGTTGAGTTTTAAAAATAGAAGAAGAAAAAAATCACTGCACAATGTTTTCACTTGTTTTGGAGTGATCACTTGCGCGATTTGCCTTGCTAATCGATCACTCGATCACTTAACAATTCCAAGCACTTCAAAACCTCTGGTCATCATTATTCGGTTGATTTGCAATTAATTGTGACGACGACAATGAAAACGACGGCGGCACTACCTCGCCGGACATTTAGAGTAAAAGACTTTTAAATAAAAGCGCGATTTCACTTCGCGGTGATCAAAAATAAATTTATTTAATCAACCCGCTTCACTAGTTCGATCGTAACAATATTTTAGTAATTCACAAAATTCCGTTAAATAATTGCGCGCCAAAATAGTAACGTCCAAAATCGGCGCGTAATAAATATTCGTTAAATTCGATGCCGCGACAATATCCGACGACGATAATAATTGTAACAATTTCGAAAAACAATCGAATATCGAACGTAAAGGTTTTACAATAAACGGAAGAAGCAGCGACAGGAGGAAAAAATCGGCTGGGAACAGAAAGAAAATGATCGCTGCGGCGCACACAAATGTCATGCGACAAAACCTCAGCTGTTCGAAAGGCCTTTTAGAGCCTGACTGGCAAAACAGTCGGTGCAAAAGGTACACGACCCGACCCGACTCGACCGTTTCGACCTGACACATCACATCAGCACACCACCACTGGACCGACTACAGCTAAATGACAGTATAGAGCAGGGCACCCATACACACACACACACATACGAAAACAAGTTCGTAGTAGCAGCAGCGCCATCTCGCCCCGGCCCCTAAACATCGCTAGTGGTGGAAGGAGTATGGCACCACTGTGGCCCCGGAGATAAAACACCTCCCCACCCAGCGGTTAGGGTAGAGGAGGGACAGACAGAGCTTGTTCGTGTCTCCATGTATTTCAAGGGGGGAAACGTTTTTAATTTTTACCCGCTGCCACTGCCGTGCCCCGTACAATATAGATAACGGCACACAGGCACACAGGCACACAGCTTGGCTGGCGGCTCAACGGCTCACACCCGGGACCCGTAGCCCGGTAGCCGTATAGCCGACGACGACGGGCTTTTTCTTATTTTTGAACTTTCCAACCCATCTACAAGCATATTTTTCAACGCATACATCGAAAAAAAACGGTCGCGGCCCGGAGCTCGGTTCAGCCAACCGACGGTAAACACTTCTGCCCCTGGAAGCCGTAAGCCTCACACACACCGAGCCATCAGCCAGCCGAAAAGCCGTATAGCGAACAGTGTAACGGTGTGCGCCGAACCGTTCGGATGTGTGGCTGCTCCGATGGCATGGCATTTGGCTCCGATGCCACCTCTGAAACTTGGTGCCACCAGTGGCACGGCACGGTTCGCCGTTGGTACGTACCCCTGACCCCACTCTGGCGGTATAAACATACCCACAGAGGAAGAAGGAAGAGGGCCAAAAGCGCCGTTCAACGGTACTACGGGGCCCCGGGAATGTATGTATTATTATATATATATAAATACATATGCACATAGTTAGCTCCCGGACCGGGTACGGGCATATTAATAACGGATCTGTGACAACGAACTTTTTAGCCCCGCCTTCACGTGATACCGGAGAGGTCTAGATCGGGATTGGCCTCGTCAGGGGGTTTTAATCATTTGAAATTTGCCCGGCTCGGAGCGTATTTATCAACCCAGAGGAACTAAGCTGAGGCTCACCTAACCTACCCGTGGATGGGTGCTCTGCTCCTCTGCTCTTTTATTTATTTTTTTTATTATTTCGCTTCTTTCATTTTATTTTTTTTAAGGGGGGGCCGCTCATCTCACACGAACGCCACCCGGAGCGCAGGCGGGCAGAACGCGCGAGACTTCTTGTGACACTCACGGGCGTGTTGGAATGGGATCAAATTCACATCGGCCGCGACCGGGGCCCTGGGTTGGATAGAGAGAGCGCTGCGCTGTCGTCGGTGCTAAGGCAGGGCCAGGGCACGCCACTGCACGACGACGACGACGACGAGGAGGACGTGTACATTATCAGTTATATACGGGGGTGCTCCATCTGGCCACCCTCTGACCGACAGTTCAGATAGCAGTGAAAAGCCAGCGCCCGGGCCATGTCATCGCGGTTAAACTGATGGGCGCAGACGAACTGCATAGTTCAAGAGATTTGTGGTGTCTCTGAACTGTGTCCTCCGCCCCCGGTGGGGAGCTGCTCTGGCCGTCGCAGTTGTCGTTGTGTGCGGCTATGTGCCGCAGATGGGGACCATTCATTTGGTCAGTGGGTGGCTGGGGGTTGCGAAGTGGGTGCAGTCGTCGTACAGAGCTCTCTAGGGGTGGTGGTGGGTCAAGGTGTGGTGATTTCTTTAGAAAAGTTTTTCTCAATCTTTTTCTTTTTTCTGCATTTCTTTTCAGCGAAAAGGGACGAAAATCAATCTGTGAACATCTTTGGTCGCATCAATTGGCCCTATGTACCAGCAAATGACTGGTTCAATTTTATCTAATTAGATGTTCGAATACAATATTTTAAGCTATAAAAATGGTACGTTACCACTTAAAAAGTAAGTATTCTTCTTCTTTACTTATTATAATTTAGCATACCTACTAATTCGTAAGAAGGTATAAATATTATTTAAAACTAGGTACCTAGATACTAAACAGGTTAGTTTTGTTTGCTAAAAATTGACATTTGAAACTTTCTTCTCTTCGTATGCAAATTATTTTGTGTATTTAAATAACCCTAAAAATTACAGTAATTTTCCTTAAAGGGGTACGACTTCACCAACCTTACCTCATTAGGATAACTCTATCCCATAAATCTTCTTACAGTTTGAAGATTTAAAAAGATTTTGTCAACGTTACGGTAGTGTAGAGACGTAGGTACAATACAATAACGATATTTTTGCGCAATTAGAGTTGTATTTGATGCATAAACGTGATAAGAGGCCATAACGACAAAGTAAAACAAAAATTTCCATTTATAATAAGAAGATCTAAAAATTGCTAGACATATTATTCTGCTGCACGGAAAAAAAGTCTTACTTACGTACAAAATTGTCTGGAATTTACATACTAAAAGACCTAAGAATTTACCACTTTACATTTAAAATTATTTCTTTTAACAATGGAAATAACACACATTGAATTTATTATATAAGGAGAATATTTAAAAGTTTTTTTTTTCAAACCAAAAAATAAAAGTTTAAAATGAGGTTATGAGAAAATCATAAGAATATAAATAAAATAAATTCAGCTACTTTATCAGAATTTAGAAGCAAAAATTCGTTTAGCTTTATATCGATCTGCGTTCAATTAGACATTTAATTGCAATGATTTGGGCAAAAGAGACTCGTTTTTGTTTCTTTTAATTATTTGGAATAAAGTTTACAGTTTACTTAAGTTAATATATTGTAACTTACGACTGCTAAGGTATATAGTTTGGTAAGAAGACGTATTAGGAATAATTTTATAACAAAAATAATAATAATAATGACAACAAAAGAAACTTAATTTAAGAATGCGAACTAGTACTAGAGATTTATCAAAATTGTACTAAAATAAGAATTTTCTTCTCACACCACAATACTTTGATTTCTTTTCATTTTTTTCCTGCCAAAAGGAGTTTTCTCAAGGAGCGGTGGAATGTGCGCATGGCATAGGTCATGTATGCCAACGAAACGAATCCTCCACCCATTAAATGGCAGAAACCAATCAGCCCTTATTGATCCGGAGCCTTTCGGGTGGCTTTTTATGTACCCTCCCGGATGGCGGCTCCTTTAGGCTTCCCGGGACATGTGCCATGCGGGGGAGGTGTGGAAAATTAACAAGTGACTTCTCGGTAAATATGTCGGCTATACGACGACGATGGATTGGTACCTATTTCGTGGAATTGAATTGCAGGTTGGTAGTTTCGCTATATTACTTTTAAGGTCTTTTTTCTTTTTGTGGCTAAGATTTGATGGAAATTTGAATTACCATTAAGTGCCATTAAGTAATCAAAAACTAAAATCGTTGAAAAAATGTTTATATAGATGAAATTTCAAAGATATAGTTACTATTTTTACAATATAAAACTGGTACAGTATTTATACGAAAATGAATTTAATTTAAAATAAAATTGATCTTATTGAATTTTTAACTGATATAAGATTGTTTAAGTAAAAAATGGTTTTCTTAAAGACTTTAATTTGAAATTATAAACCGTTTTTGCCTCACAAACAATAGGTTAGAGTTTAATCATGAAAACTAATGTAATAGCGCCGACAGACTGCAACTTAAACCAGTTAAGTTAAATCTCTTTTGCTTAATCCACATAAAAAAACCTATTTGATTTAACTGATTAATACACAGTAGGCAACACCAATTTTGTGTAATGACTGCAACGTCAAACAATTAAAATATGAAGTGTTAATTTGACCTTGGATAAAGTGATTTATAAGGACGATAAACTATATACATACAACTCCAACCAGTTAACTGAAATCTCTTTTGCTTAATACAAATAACAAAAAACCGATTTAATGATGATTGAAACGTCAAATAAAATTAAATATGAAATGATAACTTGAGCATGGAAAGTGATTTATTAAACAAATTAAGAGTTTACAAGTAAATAAAACTTTTTTACCTAATTCGGTTTTAAATCGATTTTTCTTAAGCCAATTCTTGACAGATTGCAACGTAAAACCAATTCGACGAACTAAGCTGGTTTAAATGCTGCAGTTTATCATTGATATAAGAAAATTACAATAAACTTACTTAGTCTAAAGCTAGATCTTTATATCAATTATTTCTGTTTGGAAACAAAAGTTTTCGATGTAAAGAATAGAAGGAAAGTTTACTAGTAACTAGTAAAACCTGATTAAAATGTTTCTTCTGTCAATCAAGACAACAATCGCACTATGAAAATTAGCCGAGGGCGTTTGATCTTTGTTTTCCACTTCAAGGGCATCAAATTATTCAAAGTTCTATAGAATGCATCTGTATAACCTTTATGAAGTTTTTATTAAAAAAATGTCAATAGACTGTTTAGGCAAACAACCTAAATTCCCTCACTCATCGCCCTTTCGTCCCGGCATATGCTGAAATATTACCGAAATAATACCTGCATCCTCTTACCCTTCCTTGCAGCAGTCTAATGACATTACGATCCTTTCTAGGGCCCCATCTTTGCCTTTTCCTTTGAGACATCCGAACCGTTCTAGAGTCTACAACAGTCCAGGGATGGATAAACCTTTTTAGCCAGTGTGCCGGACATTGTCCAGGCGAGTTATTGATTACATCAAATGTCCAGCAAAAAGGAACAATGGGCACCGGGTGCAAAAGGGACTCGGTTGCAGGGAAAGGGACCTCAATCGGTTTGATAGGAAGATTTTATGGTCATACTAAGGGCAGCGTGAGAATTTTTGGGAAAAATGTCTTCGACGCAAAATTAATGGATTTATGCAAAGGACGTGTAATTGTTCATTGAAGGATAAAAGGTTGAGTTCAGAAAGAAAGAGAATTTCTTTAATTACCTTAAGCCTGGTGAGTGTGTCGTAATACGTCCATTTAAAAGGGATGGATTTAAAGATACACCTCCTAGAGGACTAAAAGGAATATTTATGATTTTTTAGCAACTCTTTTGGATTTAGGACGAAAATGAGGTTGAATATATGCAAAAAGGATGAAAATAAAAAAATATTATATACACCAAAAGGGGTAGAGAGGATTATCATAAATTTTCGAGGTGGCGAGATTTCTGTTTCAGTATCTTAATGGTCACTAAAAAAGCTAGAGGACATCGTAAAGCCGTTGGTGGTTGACTGTTAAAGGGCACAAAGGGTTCAATAAAACTCCGCGTGAGGCGGTAAAAAAGGACACCTTTTCTTCATTCCCTAGTCAAATATTCCCCGGGAGTTAACATAATTTTCAGTTTTATGGAAAACGTTATATCTTCTACTGATCTCTATGCAGCATCCAAAGCATCATCGCTCAATGTCATCGGATTGTTTGCTTACTTGGAAGATGGTTTCATTTCAATCCCTCGTTCCCGGTCCAGCCAATAACTCAATAAACATGCAAATGGCACCGGGCATTGTCAACAATATCCCGAAGGAGATTTATGCCGTCGCCTTGATTAAGGTCAATATGCCGGGATATTTGCGATTTGCTTGTGGAATGCATTTCCAGTATAAGACAGAAGGTCATGTTTACACGCGGGTTAAGGGGTCTGGGGGCATTGTGCGTGAGAAATTCATGACCCTATAGAATTTATAGGCAAAATAAAATTTATTGCATTTTACAATTTATTTGTTTGCTTTTTTCAAAAATCTACCTAAATGGAAAAAAATTTCAAAAACAAAAAGATACGATTGCGGTGACATAGATTTTATCTTAAAAAGGATGGGTATAACCATGAAAACAAAACACCTACTGTTTAAGTGGTCCCACGCCCAGCAGGTGGCTCCCTGGAGGGTCATAATCACCTGAGCCTATTTCTTCGCCTGAATACCTCCCGGCAGGTCGGCTATATATTTTCACTGTATCGAACCGAATCCGATTTTTATTGTTATTAGGCGTTGTAATCCCGGCTGTTTACACACATTCATCCCGGCCAAAACCCGGGGCATCATCTCCTAATCCTTTCAATGCGATACTTAAGCCGATCATGCGGTGCATCAGAGGATAAAACATGGCCCTAACGCCTCGGAGCACGTCTCCGGGACGGTGACGGGTTACTTTCCCGTCGCAACGCAGCATCCAGGGCCAGGACCGGGAGCAGCCCACGGTTCAGCCACTTGGCCCGGGGCAAGGAGGCATTTGCGGTCGATTACCATCTTCGGGAGCAAGTCTCATGGAAGGGTTTTTCCACAATTTTCGGGTTTTTTGTCTTCCTCCCGTATATCGGCCGACAACATGACGAATGGGCAAAGTGTGCTCTGTGCATGGACCAATTTCGTTGATGGCCCTGAAAAAAAAGGGGTTGAGGATCTCACCAAGGCTGAGGGCTGGCAGGCGCGCCCTAGGTCCTAATAAAACTTTTTAATTCTCGAAAAAGTTATTTTCGACAATTGGGCGACTTGTGGGTCTCAGGTTTCCGTCCCGTTGACACATTTTTGTCATAATTTCCCTCGATTCAAGATGGGACGGCGGTAGGGTTGTCTATTCTAAAATTCTTTTTAAATTGTCTTATGATTTTCGAGAGGGTTTCATCCGATGATAAGGGAGGAGACAGAACTTTGATGGCAATAAAACTTTTAAAAGGGACTAATTGCTATCTCGTAAAAAGTGAAAGGAAACAATCGATTCCATGGGTTTGTTTTTGTTGGTTTTAAGCTATTTGAAAGATGATTTATTATTATGATATTTTTTTTCCATTGGGGGTTTTGATGATTAAGAAAACATTTTAAAGAGAACAAATCCAAAGTCTTGTAGACTTAGTTATATCTACAATTCTTAACATTGAAAATAAAAAAGAACTTATTCTTCCTAACTTTAGTTGGTACTAAACGCATTTTGTAACTTCTATTTTCACATTTTTAGAACTCATGAATGCCTCTTCAATACCTTCTAAACGAATTTGAATAAAATTGGACATCTGCAACATAAAACGTAGTATATTTTGAATTTAGTCCCAATTGCGTTACAAATAAATAAATATGAAATATTTTTCAATACAAACTAGTACTCGACGAGTTGAATATGTATTTAATAAAATATCCTTTAATCTATTTCACAGGTGAATACTAAATTTTTTCTCAAAGATTTTGCAAATCACATAGGAATTTTTCAAACGATAGCTGAAATCTTAAGCTTTGAAATAAAAATACAAAAGCATTTCAAAGTGATCTATGAATTAGATTATTTTCCATAAATCAATTTTTTTATATAAAAAAGGGGTAAATAATGAACATACTAATCGTACACTCATGAAAAGCGACAAGATAAAAAGTGTTGGCGTTTGATTTTCTTAGAGGAGGATTTAGACTTGCAAGTTACAAATTTTATTATGATCCTTCACGATGAACGATGATTCAAAAATCGTTAAAATTTGGATTATCGACACTACAAAATCAATCAGGAGGTTTTGGGTATTTTTTCATTATTTCAATGTATAACAAATAAAAATATCATGAAATAAACCGGAATTCAAGAAACTTTTTTTTTGTAGACCGCTGTTTAATTAGTAATACATGAGAACAATATTTCTAAATATTTAATTGAATTTTTGAATTTTTAACCCATTACTGTCGCAATTGCCTTCACTTCTATTCTATTCTATTGTTTGAATAAAAATTAAAATCTTAAAACATAAAATAAACTTTTAAAACCATCATACTAATGGATCAGCTAGATATATAAAATTTGTATCGTAACTCTCAAAATTTGAGTCTGTTAATTTTAGGAGCATGTAATTGGGTTATTTTTATTGCATCTGATTTTTGGAGTAGGTTTTAATGTTAAACAAAGTGCTCAATAATTTGCGGATCGTTTAAGACACTTAGCCCGGCAATTAACACCATTTGTGCGACTCTGGTGCGTTGGCCCACGGCTAAAAGGGAACAGAAGTCGTAAATTGGTGCCAGGATGCCAAAAATAGCCGATCTTTTTTCCCAATTTTCATCGTGAGACACTTTTACTTTTGCGTAGAGGCGAAAATTGGCAGGCTATGCATCACCCGGGAGACGCCCGGCCCAGAGGCGGCGAAGAGATTCCTTTCTAGCCGCGAGGGACCCGGGGGGCTAAGTCTCATTTGGGGCTGTCCACACAAAGGCATCCGATCGAGACGCGGCAATAAATCAGCGGAGCACGCTTAAGCGATCAGTAAATCACGATCGCGTCTAATTCTGTTTTTGGCCCGGGAAAAATTCTTAGCGCTCCTCGCTCCCGATCGGAGTGATGTTGCACATTGTGCAAGCGCTCCCCCGGGAGCCCCTCCAGCCGCTGACGGGCAGCCAGCCTGTCTCCGTGAACATCAGGAGCCTTTTGTGCAACGACGACGGACGTCCCGACGGACTATTTTTGTGTTCGATTAGCAGAACCGCGCGCGGGACGGCGATCGAATTTCTTATGCAAATAGCCCCAGCCCTGATCAAAGGGGAGCCACTCAGAGGCGGACAAGTGGCTCTTTGTGTTCTCCGCGCGGCGGGAATTCCTTCGCGATCCGTCGACCGTCGCGCGATGTTAGCACCTTTGTTTTAGGGAGCTGTCCCACCGGTGATCAGTGGGCCCCACTGGAGCCTGGAGCTCTTTGCCAGTTTGTCACTTTCGCGGAGATGAAGGAGCCCTTTGTTGTCACCAACTCCCGCGCCCCGGTGTAGGAGTTAATTTGTTGAATAAGCCGCGAAACGACGGATGGGTCAAAGACGCAGTAAATCTCACGTTCCCGGAAGTTTGCGCAGAATGTTTCCTCTGGCGTGATTTATACAGACATATCGATGCCATCCGAAGGCTATTTGTCTTCAGTATTTTCTAGGGTATGTTTGTCAAGTGGAAATTGCGAAAAGAAACTATTTATTTATTTTTTTCAAAACTACTACAAAGTAGGGTACAACATTCTTGTATATATGATATACAAAATATGTAAAATAATATATAAAAGAAATAAAAACTGATTTGTTTAAAACATTTTTTGTAGAACGGTACCCTTTTAACGAAAGGTTTTTATCCCACGGTTCCACTATAACTGACCAGTAGAATGACCTGGCTTAGTTCGAAAACCAAACAAATCCACTGTCCTGTCCCAGAAACTTTTCCCGCCAAACCTTGTTAGACAACCGGTCGAATGAATCGTTTCTATAAGTCCTTGTATACCATCTTAAAATTCAAATTAAAAAAAAAATAACAAGCCTACAGTAGTCTTCCAGAACAAAATTCTACTGGTATCAATCACTTCCTTTACATTTCTAATTATTTCTGCACGCTTTATTGATTTTGGGCGCCGCGAGACGCCTTTTATCCCGGGGGCTACAGCCAAGGGACCTATCTGAACCCGGCTGCTCCTGAAGGGTTAGCAAGCAGAGATTCATTGCGTCATCAGTCAAGTTGATGAGGTAATTACGTAGATGGGTATACGAACGAATTGAAATCCGACCCGGAGCTCTATTAATTTGCATATCGTGCCAGCATATATGAGAAGACAGAATCCGGTAGAAATAGGGACTCTTTCTGTGGGATATGGGAGGTCATACAGGAAATTTAGGGATTTTAATTAATTGCTCGTCTGCAGACCGAATGAATAAATAGCTCTTTTTGATTCTCAGAAACAAAACAATATTAGCTTGTTTAATAATTGTAAGTTTTGTTGATTTTGTAATTTTTGAGATTTGGTAGGATATGTGTGTCTCATTTTTGTGAAAATAAATTTGTTGGACGAAGTCTTTCATATTTAACGAAATTAAAATATTGGGGACTCTACAATTGTGTTTAAAAAAAATAATACTTAAAAGATTAATTCCAAAAATAAAGATCGTTATATCATGGATTTTAATAGGTAGTTATATTTTGTTGTTCAATAAAATATGTATGACGGCTTTTTCTTTAGGCGAGTATTAAAACGATTTTAAACACGTTTTGTGGTGGTCTGAATTTGAATTTTCTTTAAAATTGTGTTTTATAAGATTCAAATATAGACAAATTTTGGCTCGACTAAACGAAAAGTAATTCATCTATCAAAGTGATTTCCCCACAAAAATTAGATATTTAATATGTTGACCAAAAACTAATGAATTAAGGCACCTTAGGTACCAGATACGTCGCAGTTTCCCTTTAAATTTTCAAAAGGATGACGACGGGAGTATCTCGAAATGTCTGAAGGAAGATTTTATCAGCGATGTTTGCATCTTGAGCGCACCGAACAACGGGCGTAGACCCTTCTTTTGAATGCAAACGCTGATTGCGACATCTCGATAAAGGAAACAGAAACAAATTTTACATTTTAAGGGTTCCCGGGAGCTCCTTTTGCGTTGAAGTCAGTCAGCGGTGGCGGCGTTGCGAACCATCGAACCGTCGAAGGGTCCTCGAGATTATGAGGCTCAGGACCAAGGGAGCAAATAAGACGTTAGATAAAAAAAACTTCGAAAATCGAAGATTTCAAGATTTCGACTGCTCCTTTGGATGGGTCCTTTTGTATCGCCGGTGAATAACGATAAACATAAGGAAAATGAAAAGAAATGCGGCGGGGGATGCGTTCCAAAGTGCGGAACCTAAAAACGTATCCGCGTGGAAATCCTCATTAGATTGCATTTTGGTCATGGCGAAACTCGGGGGTGAGTGATGCTCTTTTAAGATGTTTTTCAAGGAGGCGAAGGTTATCTGTGGGAACTGATCAAGGAGCCCTTGTTTTGGACCATTTGCGGTCGAATGAGCCTTTGTTGCGGTTGGCGGCTACTTGAGAAACAGAAACAGCGGGAGTCCGCGTGGGACCACTTATGCAAACGTGATTGATTGCGATCGGAAAGGTGAGGTAGTTGGGAATAGGGCGATTTATCTGAGTATCCACAGATTTATGGCAGAAAATAAACAAACAGATTTTATTTTAGGGAAAGAGATCTTAAAAGCAAAAAAAAAAAAAAACTATCCGAACTCATTTCCGATTCGATATAATTTTTTTCTTATATGGGGTGTTTTTTTTTCTGTAAAATTTTGAATTTGAGTCTAAGCGGATTTGCTTGAGGAAATCTGTAACGAAGGTAGGACGCACCAGAAAACGGAGCCTGATGGTCCAGGGACGTGTGCTATTTACCTTTTCCTTGCGCATAATGAGATTTCATGATTTCATCCTCGTCCCCGGTGAGTGACAATTTAATATCTTTATCCGTCTGCTCCCGGACACAATGCGAGAAGGCGCCGCCGCCGCCGAGCGGGCCACCGACAAAGCGGAAAAGATCCCTGAAAAGTGGGAATCCGACGTGTGTGGAGGAAGCAACATTTCCAGTCACACATATGTATGCCCCTCCGCCACTGTCGCCGTTGACTTTATATTTTTTGTATTGTATATTTACTTTTTATTTTTAACGAAATTCGCTGACATCCTTTGCAGCGAGCATTTTTAAGTGAATTTCCTTTGTAAGGCGTAGAGCGGGACGTGTGACACGTTATCTGGTACCCATAGGCACGCATTACAAGAAATTGAGCTGTCAAAAATTTTGACATTCGTTTTCTTTTATCATTCCAAAGGCGTCTCCCCCGTCTAAGGTGAGGTGAGATGGGCTGAAGGTGCCGGGGAAAAAAAAAGAATCTCATTTTTGAGCATCCCTCAGCTCATCACAAGCCGCACCATGACAACTTTAACGTGGCATTTTTTAACGGAAAATGATGCTATCAACATAAATCTTTTTTTTTACAATCTTTTAAAATTAATCTATCTATGCAATAAATTTAGTCTAAGTAGGTATATTTAAATTCTAGATAATATTGATTTTTAATTTTTACTTGAAAATATTCTGGAATCATTTTAGACAAGTAGATATACCTATTTAAGAATTTATGAATTTTCAAAGTATATATTTTTAATTTTCGAATGTTTCGTTACTTCTCTTTGGACATTATTAATAAGTATTTACATGAAATCTCTTTATTCTTGCAGTATACCTTGATATATTAATATAAAAATTATTTTTTATTCACGCAAAGAAATAAAAAGTTAAATTGGAATGAAAATAGATCATTTACTCAATATCTATTAATTTAAGAATTTAAAACTAGGTACATTTTATAATCTCTACTTGCTTTTACCAATATTTTCTTTCTACTTAGGAGTAGTGCTTAAAAATTCGAATTCTCGGTTCTGTTAATTTTTTCCCTCCAAAAGACTACGACTTTTTGTGTTGTTTTAATAATATTGGGACGCAGTGGAAAAAATTGGAAAAACTTACGATTTTATATCTTACCATATACATACATATTCATGATAACTAAAAATAGATGCTAATAGTTTTAAGAGAAAATCAGTCGTGAGAATTGAGAAATTACCGGAAAAATTGTAATGGCACAATGTTCTAACGAGGTACAGTCTATCAGAAATTTTTCTGTTAGTGTAGTTATTGGAAATGCTAAAAGGTGGAGAAGTGCCAAGACAGGATGTGGTATCATTTTAAGAATTTCGTTTTATATTTATTTAATTTATAACTTTGACTGAGGTTATCAATTTTTTTGCCCGGCTTAAAGTTCAACTTGCGATTTAATAAACGGCGGATAAACGCAGTAAAGTAAAATGTAAAAGGCATCTAAGTGTAAAATTTCAACGTGTGATGTCTAAAAACAATATTTATAAATGCTTAACCTTAAATTTAAATTACTAAAACAATGATTCACTGAAATGTCTACAAAAAATTTGAGATGAGTTAATTTGGGAGATCTAAAGTATCTTGTACCTAAGCAGTAAAAGCCGCAAATTGCGCGATATGGGACCGTAAGTCACCTCTGGGGGACTTAAAATATTTGTGCGAGTCATAAAGAGGCCCAAACAATGGGTAATTTCTGAGCTAATTGTTTCTAACGCATCTTCTTCAGCATCCAAGAGATTTGGGCGAATTGGCGGTTCCCATCGTAAATTCCGCCGTGCAGCAGGCCTAAGACCCCTATAACGCGATGACTAACGAGGACAGGTTGTCACTTAATTACCTAATTATGTTACATTTTTCGAAATGACTCAAATTCATTTTTCTACGGAAAGGCGCAAAGCGCTTAAGTGGTGCGCAAAACTTTTCACTTAAGACGCCCTGAGGCCTGTGAAGTAGGTACTGCGACATATCTTCGCGGCTAACTACGCGCAAGGTGACAAAGGTCGGACAAATCTTGAAAAGGTTCACCGTGAGAAAACACAGGGGCCTTGCTGTCGGGGCGATCTGTCCCACGGTAAATCACTCGCAAGTGCGTCTTCATTTTGCGAATCGCTGTAACAAGTGCGTGTGGCGGCGGTAAATTGTCTGCAAGAGGATTAAAGCGCTTAGACCCTTATAATCCTTTTGCAGCGGATTCGGTTGTTGGTTGTTGTTTTGTAGCATTTTCCCGGCCCGCTCCCTCGGGATGCTCCCTTAAGCGTAGGGGCTAAAGACCTGAATAGGATATAGTGAATCCTGGCCGGTGGCGGAGAGGCGGGAATAAAACGCATTTAAATGCGCTCAAGTATGATTTTTGAGCCCTTTCCCGCGCCCTTCCCGCCCACCAAAAGTGCTGAGGCGTTGTATTAATGGCTCGCCAGAGTGTGGCGCGCGGGAAGGTATACCGGGCCACACTGTGACGACAGTGCGAAATGGGGCGCTATTGTCACAGAGGCGCACAAAAAAGGATTTTTCAGATAAGATAAATCTATCACGACTTGTGCTCCAATTCAGTGCGCACTCGGCGGTTCCTTGCCCGCCCGGGCTGCGGGCTCTCGACGGGAAAAAAGGACTTAAAAGGGATACACGCGATATAATGGCCCTTGAATGTCATTAGAGTCGAGATAAAGTGCTCGACGGAACTTTGCGCCGACGACAGGACCCAAAAGGACTTGATGAGGAAGTCGGGCGTTGAGTCGAGCGCGCGGGGTTTCGCCTCATTTTTTATATCCTTCTACTAGCCATTCCTTCTTTCTTCCAGACGAAAAGGTCCAGCTGTTGTGGAAGAGGATCTCAAGGATTCACTTAATCCAATCCTTTTTTATCCTAAACGGGCTTACGACTTAATTTTGCGTTTTGCAACAGACCCCCACTTTTGAATTTTATGCTGAGCGGCAAGGACCGCACTTTTCTATTTTTTTTTTTTTTTGTTATATTTTTTTCTCAAAACCCGGAACCAGGAACTGCTGCGTTTGCAACATTTTTATCCTTTCATCCCATTTGCAAGGTGCCTAAGTCCTTTTCCAGTCAAAAAAGCCCTTCCTAGCATCAGCACATTTAAGATCTTTTCAAATTTTATTAGAATCTCGCATTGTGACTGTCCGGCGCGGACTCTGAAAGATTCGCTGAGCAATTTCTCACGACATAACGAGATCTCTAAGATGCCTCACGGTTGGATGGTTCCGCTTCATTGGACCATTCAAAGAACCAAATCAATCCAAAAATTGGCCCAAAAATAATTTAAGCGGGCAAGAAAATGTGTGGCATCATCGGCCACAAATCAAAGCCAGACAAAAACGTCCGACCGCAGTGGTCTCGCTTCATTAAAATCGGATTAGCCGCAACTCCTTGCGAGGACACTTTCTTCCTCGGGGATGACCAAAACGCACGCCGTTCTCACGGAATTTTCGGGTCTGATCCCGGCTGTCCTGTGTTTATGCAGCGACGGATTTTTGAAGTCCTCAAACAAGCGACCGGGACACGCACGGAGTTCCCCCATTTCTTGGACAGATGGACAAAGGGCTCCGGGACAGTGACCAGCGGCCTCGAGGAACGTCCGCATCTTTTGGGGTTAATTTCCTTATTTCGTGGGGTCACGCAGCATCTGGAAAAGACCAGGAGACTGCACCCGGGATGTGCGGATGTTTTGCATTTATGACCTTCTGGTCCATGGGACAGAATCATAACTTGTAGGCCAATTAGGGAGATCATCTTGGAGGTCAAGGAGAGGAGGTTTTTTCGAGTGAACTCACGGGGCTGGACATTTTTAAAGGTCAGATCATCCTGAAAATTAATGCGAAAAAATGAGTCTAGTTTAAAAGTTCAATTATTTTATTTAATCGGTATAACATTGTTTTTTTAATTCAGGATACCTATAATAAACATTTCCATGTTTAAGGAGTTAGGGCTACTCAGAACCGTGAACAAAATAGGCATGTGTTTTATTTTAATGTCTTTTAACAGTTATATATTATTATTATAAATACTGCAACAAGTATTTGCATTTTATATAGATATTTAAAATAAACTCCATGATAATATCGAAATAAAAACATTTATTCTGTACCTACATGTTCTACATGAACATGTTGAACTACTTTTTAAAATAATTGTTCTTTGCGGTGACCAACAGAACTTCGTTGTCAATTCAAAAAATAATTCTTTCAAATTGAAAAAAAATGACAATCTATGAATGTGTACATAATGTATATCAGATTTGTTCAAAAACAAAAATCCTTTGATGAAGGACTAGCTTTTAATACCTTAGAATAATAATCAGCATCTTAGCATTACTCATATGAGTAGGTACTAAACGGTTAAAAAATTCGACATTTTTATTGTATTAATTGCTTATAAATCATCTCAGGAATATACCAAAATTTCATCAAGATCAAAAGTTATAGGAATATAGCGTGAGCTATCTGAAATGTTGATTTAAACTAAACTAAAGCTTCAAATGCGATTGTCTGTAATATTTTTAATAACAACATTTTATAAATATATTTTATCAATTATTTATTATGTGCACCAAAAAAACATGAAAATTACATCGATTTTACCATAAAAATTTTACAAATTTTAATTAGTTTACTGAGTCATGGCCTTATAGTTTCACGAAAATAATAATTAAAATATTAGTTAACAAGGTTTCTAGTTTTGTTATCTCCTAATTTTGTATTACAAATTAAAAATAAATTTTTTTTAAAACACTGAAGCAAAGTTAGCCAAGACGTATATAGATTTTACTTATAAAAAAAAAAACGTTGTTTTGTATGAAATTAAATTATGACAACAAACATCGTATTTATGTCAGTCTACCTAATCTCTTTGCGGAAACTTTCCACAATTAAAAGAAAATTAGTGTCCAGTGCTCCAGAGGGCAGACATTTTACGTAAATTAAATTGCTACATCTGTTGTCCCTGAAATGTGCTGTCCAAATAAATCGACTACTTAAGAAAGCGACAACCGCAAATCCTACTTTATGGTCAAAACAAAGCCGATAATTCCCTTTCGCATTATTCAATCATGTCAGCCCCGAAAACTACTGGGCGCATATATATTAATAGCTTCACAACGCGCGATAAATCCCCCGGAACTGTTCGAAAAACAAACAAATATAATCCGGGCATGTCCTCGTCGCCCGTCAATGTTTTCGCCGAAAACATTTAGAAGGCCACAAAACGATTTGAAAAATTAGAACAGATCTAGACGGGCCATTTAGCGTGCCCGCAAAGGTGACATCTTGAAATCTCTCCCAAGTAGCCGTGGTCGCGACGCTGACAACCCGATGAGGAGGTGATCTTAAGTCGCGCAGCGCGCGACCACTTACGAGGCTTCTTAAATCGTCTCAGATTACGTCTTGAAGTGGAAGCTGCAACGCGACCAGAGGGCTTCCAAGACGATTTCGTCCCGGGACGAGGCGGGGAGATGAGCGCCTCTATCGCGTCTGTACCGCTATCTTATCGCGCTGCCGCTGGTAGTGGGTGACCTCTGATTCCCCGAACTCGAAATCTCCACTGTCCGGCACCGGGGAGCTGGCTAGTGGAGCTGGACGTCGTCGAATGGCGCGATCCGACGAGATTGGTAAGTTTTCTTACAGCAAAATAGCGCGCGGCTTGGGTTCGCCGCGCCACGTTGTGACAAGGAAAAAAGTGGACCTCTGTCCTTTGCCATTCTGCGCGGATCTTTCGACACTAATTTACAGGGTGAGCAGATTCAATTAGATGCGCGAATTGCCCGATGCTGGCGCAATTTGTTAGCGCCACGACTCGGTCGTGAACTTGAGATTGCGAGCGCCATAACTAGTCGCATTGGGAAATATGCGTAAAGGCGAACCCCAGGTGAGTTCAGGGGTTAAATGCTTCCGAGGGTTAATAAGGGTAATTAGACTTTCTATAGTTTTTTATTTGTATCACAGTTTTATTTGAAAGGCCAAACCAGGTAGGGCATATTTGTTTTAATTTAGGCTCCTTCCAAGGTCAAATTGAGGTTATTTCTGACATAATGACCTAACAATCTCATTTCATCAAAATTCGGTACTATAATGGACTGAAAAACCAAAATAAAGACTCTCTTCATATGTTAGAAAAAATCTTAGGCTTGACCCTTTAAGACTTGAACAAGACCAATACTCTACGGCCTTGTTACTTGAATAATTGTGCAAATGTAGCTTTGAAATAATTATTTTATGTACGTGGAGTTTTAGTTCCTCTAAAATTATCAAATATTTATTATAACGTTATACCAATCGATTCCACTCACTCCGCTCACTTAAGTTCTTGTACCTAGATCGTGATAAGGTAGCATCATTCAAAAAAGAGTAAAAGTGCCTTCCGAAATATGACTCAAGTGTAAGGATTGTAATTTCCAAATGTAGGATTTATGGGGTTTCAAATTCAAAATTTATCTAAATTGTGATTAAAAATTTCCTAGTCGAAAAAACTTCTAATGTTTATGAATTAATACACTTCTTTTGATAGATGAAAACACAATTTCTCTATAAATTACAGAGTTATGATACATATAAAATTCACGTCATATGATATTGGGCATACTAAAGAAAATGTGAGGTGACAATAAAAGTGAAGTGAGTAGGCTGGGATACAATGGACGCGACGCGTTTTTGTTGCGCCACAAAATTAATTCAACTACACGAGAACCAGCCTGCTCTGATACAATGCGTAGCGATTTTGTTGCGCCGCACTTCTGCAGTTGTTAGGTATAGTTTTGTATATCATTGAGTTTACGCTTGTTTTTAAAACCCTGATGTGCTTTTAATAACCGACATGTATGACTTTGATTAATATTAGCGTACTTATTTTAAAGTTTGTTGGCCCTATTGGCAGTCCAGCGAAAATGTAGCGTCGCGTGCATTGTATCATTCCCCAACGCGATGAAACAAAAGTGCATTCAGTGTATCCTAGCCTTTATACCTAAATAAAATTTGGAGTAGAGTTGAAATAAGATTTTTAAGATAGCATAAGATAAGTTTCTTATAATACTATGGTTAGGTGTCACCCTAAAATTTTCATACCCAGCACACCTGCCCGACAACCTCGTTCACCTCGATCCTTCCTGTTCCCTCCCGAAAGCCGACTCCAATTAGCTCCTTGGAGTTGCACAAGCGTCGGGCCCGGCGAATCGATTAAATCACCGCCGAGTGGGGCGAATGGATGTAAATGATATTCACGCGATGGTATCGCGGCCATCAGCGGCCCATCGCGCCGTCATCGCCGACCGGTGGCAGTTACCAGTTACCTGTTACGACTTCCGTCCGTTTGGCGCGTTATCCGCCGGCCCCACCTGGGAATCGGCTACCTTCGTATAAAATTGTGATCGTCAAGGAATCAAATGTCGGACGTAAAATGCGTTAAATTACGGCCGAATCGCCGCCGCCACCTGCGTGGGGTTCGCGCGGCCGACGGGATTGCGGTGCGACGCGGTGCGGCGGTGAGGTATCCGCTGCGACGATTTCTTCCTTGAAATGAGAAACGCCGCAAAGGCACGCAGGAAGGCCGAGGAAACGAAAAACCCCTTTCAGTTTGCTCGACTTCTGGTGTTTTCTTGTTTTCCGATGTTTTTTAAATGACACGAAAATATTTATTGGCCGCATTATGAACAGGGAAAAGTTCGAGGCCGGTAATTTGAGTAGCTGTGATATGATAGCTCATAATTTGATTGGACTGCTTTGATTGCGGACGAAATTGGTCTCAAGGGGAATATCGGTGGTACCAAGGGGAAATTGTCAGGGGTTTTTATTGATAAGGTATAGTTAATGCAATTGTTAAAAACCTTATATTATTTTACAATGAGCAAACTGTTTGAAAAATTAATGTAAGAGTTGGAAGAAGTGTAGGTATGTATATCTTTTTAATTTGATTTCATAAAAATGAATAGGTTTTCGATGCAAAATATTTTTAAAATTTTATTACAAACTAGTTTCAATTATATATTTATCCAAATAAGAAATTTTTAACTAAGAAGTTAGGTATGTATATTTGGTATGAGCGTTGTAAGTTGTAAGGTAAAAAGATTTCAAAATAAAACTCAAGACGTTTGAAATAAAATAAATCAAGTTAAAAAGTGAAACGCTATAAAACTTTTAGTCGTTTTGAACTACACTTAAATTTCTAGTGAATACCTACAATGTGGAGGACCAACATTATTTTATTTAATGATATTCTTATGCTGGACGAATATACTGTATTTAAAAAAAAAAACTTATATTTGATAAGGTTATTAAAGTGAGAGGTTTGTTTTATTATCAAACGTCCTCAAAATAGAATATTACCTTGTTATCACATGAATTGATCAGTACTTACTAATAAAATATTGCTTGCTTCACAATTAATAAACATAATCCCAGTTGATCTTGTAAATCAAAAATACATTTACAATACACTAGAAATTGAAAGCTACTATAACCTACTTATTATTTTTTAACAAATTTTTATATGGTAGGTCTAATAAGAGATAATTTATTTAATTGTATCGCAGCTGAAAAAAATGGCCGATAATATTCTAAATTGCTCATATGTTCTCATTGGCGGGAAAATTAAACGAATGAAAAAATTACTTACTTCCTTGCCTCATTGCGCGTTGTCGCCACAGAATAAGTAAAAATTTTGTTATGCAAACTTTGCAAATACAAAAAAAAAAAAAAAAATTATGCCATGCAAAGCAATTGAAACGTTTTCATTTATATAAGAGCACTTTGTGGAGCCAATTAAATTTCTTGAGACAGAGATAATCTTTCGTGCGGAGCTGAAGTTATCGCGCATTCTGGAGATACGTCCTCATCGCAAAGCCAGAGCCTGGCTAAGCCGAGTTAGCTTGCTTCTTAGCAGCTCAAATCCAGCTGATGGATTGGGCAAAGACGTGCACGGCTCACATTATAATAATTTTCCCCCCGAAGAAGTTCTCTTTTTAATAAGATTCCTTGAGGTTATCGCCGCCCGCGACCTTATTCTGTGAGTCAAAACATGTTTGTGAGCGTTTTCGTCGACTGCTGAAATCAGCGGAGCGTCCGTGATAAGACCAAGCAAAAATGGAGCTAAACCGCGTCTGATAAGGCGGCTTAAATCCGGATCAAATTGAGTTTTATAAATAAACAAAATGAATCCGGTCGGGCGGCAGCGACGGTGGCGGCGGCGGTTGTTGGATGATGGCGTCGCGATGCGCAACGAGCAACAACGGGCTCAGCAAATCGAGTAATAATCGCTGGCATCGCCTCATTTCAAAATTTCCCATTAATCAACGCGCGATGTCGTCCTTAACGACCGGGATCATGAGGAAGAAGCGCCCGTAGGAAGGGCCCCAGAACGCGCCCCCGCCGCGAGCATCTTCTGGGTATAGGGAGAAAAACTTTGAGTCCCATTAGCGTGGCACAAAACTGATCCGATCGAGGTGCATTTGTGCCTGAAAAATTTACATATGCGCGGATGGTTCTATTTACGTCTTCCTGGGTCATCTCCGGGTCAATCTCGTCTACTACTTTCTCCCCCCATCTGCACGGCCGTGCACTTCAACTGTCTCCCTATTTCACGTTTTTAACATTTTTATGCTGTACATCTGTTCCTCCACTTGAGCCCGAATACGCACAAAAGCATATGTCTTAAGATGGGATTCGGTTGCCTCCTCCCCCGCGCTGCAGCTAAAATAAACGCGCGCATTATGCTGCACCGGTGAGCGACATAAATCGGAGATGTGATAATTCTGGTAATTAGCTGTCTTACCAGGAATTCCCAGGGATTTTGTAGGGATTCTGGGGACTCTTCCCGAAATTAAACCTCTAAAAGACCCACACAACTCTCAGGGAAATTAAGGTGGTATCTACTGCGGCTGCTCGCGTAATCCTCCAAAATGATTTTTAGTTTTTACGATTTTTAAGAACTAAATATCTTAAAGGAACAAAAAAATCGAATCCCGGTCACAGAAGTCCTTTTTTCGAGGTGCACCTGCCCCAGGATATACCCAGGACCAGATCTACTTCCTTCCTTTAGTAAAAAAATCTCAAAAGTTATCTTAATGCCACAATAAATCGCCCTGGTGCCATAGCATTTATCAGGGAAGAAGGGTTTTTCTCCCGGAATGCCTTGCATTTTTGGGATTTTCTAAAAATACCACGTCAACCCCTTTTGGTTTTTAACTTTATTGCCTACACGTGGATTGTTGCGTAACGTCTGCTTTAGTTGAGTTACACTGAATTAGAGTGCACCTGAAATTTAGTGTTTTTCAACAATTTATTGATTGACTGAATATAGATCGAATTTCGTTTCTTTAAAGATTGCGATAAAACTTTCAAAATATTTATTATTAAAATTTCGAAATGTGGCATTAATCCATTTCGATTTTTTTCAAATTCCCATAAAGTTTCATATCCCTCTACCCTCAACAGTATCAATCTGAATCTTTTCAATTAAAAAAATGCATCGAAAAGAAAACTGCATAAAAAGCGTAATCTGTCTCACAAAATAAGAACCAACCCCAAGAACTTCACGCCTTGTTAATGGAATTATGATACAAAAAATTGTCGCAATACTAAAAAAAACTGACCTTCTTGACCTTCACGCTTCAATAAGTTTTCTTTTCCTAATTTGGATATAGTACCAAAGAAAAGGTACTCACGTCATTTTTAAAATAGGTTGCCCTTAATCCCTGTCCCTGTACTGACCACTTACGTAAAAAGTTACACTTATTGTAATTTATTCTTTTCTACATAAACAGGACATTGGAGTGAACTAATTTAATTTCTTTACTGGACTAATTTCATGGGAATGTTTGTGACGCCGGAAAAGGACATTGTTGATTTATTTTTTAAGATAGGTTTTAGAATACTGCTGGTAGATTTTTCTAGAAGCTATTCATTTTTGTGTAGGTCAAGAGTTCAAATTAGGTAAATTAAGGTATGGTATAGGAATTGTAACGTATTCGTTAAAGCAGCTGCTCAAAATTTTGGTTATAAGTAAAGCAACCAAGTCGGTATAGTTTACTACTTTATTTTATTTTTATGAATATTAATAATAATGGGGTTTTTGTGTTCTCTAATTTCCATTTTTCGGGGTTTTTAGAATGCTGATTTTAGAAGTAATTTTTGACCTTCCAGGTACCTACGCTAATTTTAAATATTTTGTCTGTATATGAAGAGACCAACTATAAATTAAGTTCCTTTATGTATTCGTTTTTGCGGAAAAAAGTGAATTAAAATGACACTGAATCTGAATAAATATTTGTTATACCTAATCATATATTTTTCAAACATGAAATATAGGCTTTACTTTTAAAAAATTATGAGTAATTTTCATTGCTTTCAAAGTAAGAACTTGTGGTACAGCTAATTGTAAGATGAAATTTACAAAATGTGTTCAGTGAAATTTGGTGTAAATCAGAGAATTTAGTTCTTAAATTTACATTCGTTTCGTTTGATTCATTTTATATATGTGTCATCAGTAGCAATTTTATGTCAATTTGGTGTAAATTTACATCAAATTTACACAACTAATTAAATATTGCACCTAAAGCTTAAAAATGATGTAATTTCGTACTCTTTTTTATTTTTATAGAAAATAATGTAAAGTTGTTTTTAAATTCAGTGTTATATACTATATACATACATATGTATTGTTTCTAGAATGTATAAATGTGAAATTGTTTGATTGTATTTTAAAATTTAAATGACTGTTGTCACGTAATAAGACAAAACTTAATTATCAGTCCGCAATGAAGCAAGAACATGACTTTTACTAATTTTCCCATAAAAACGCTAGACTATTGAAATTCCCATAAACAAACAGCAATTTCAAAATTGCTCCTTTCAACCGATTTTAATTTGAAAGAAAATCAAAAAAAGGACTTCCTGTTGCAAGTCAGATGTGCAATTGTTTCTGAAATTGTTTGTATCACCACGCAACTGGACGGAGCAATTAAATGCTATTAAGTGTCCGTCGGGGGTGTTCCGTCAGCGGAGCACCCTTAGCCGCGTGGGGGTGGCTGGAGGGCTGCTGACGGACAAGTGTTGCGCTCCGATGGCCAAGAAGAACGAGCCCACTTTGTTTCGTAAAATTCCCACACACAGCTGAGGGCCAGAAAACCGCAATCATACAGAAATCAGCCCTCGAGCGGCAATTGTCCCTTGACGAACGGAGCCCTTTGGCCGCGGCAGGATGTGGGCGATGTATGTGATTTTTGTATTTTTTTTGTATTACTCAGGAAATGTGATTTATGGTGAACAACCCTTCAGTCGTTCACGAGACGATGAATTCGGACAGGTGAGTTCGGTGCGATGCCTGTCGAAATTTGATTTTTCCTTGCTCGGCGGAAACCTCTTCGCCCTCGCAATCACCGGTGGGGCGTTTTTGGTGGTTTCAACAGACCGGAGGATGAAAAGTTCGCCGCGAGGGGGTAGTTGCGTCCCCGGGACCAGCAGCAGCTGACAATTTTCAATGAGTCCCGCCACCGAACCGAGGAATTTTTCATACAAAATTCACAGAACGTCTCCCGACTGCGTCCTGATTTTGATCAAATTTGCGTAACGTGTGTCAAGTGGAGCGGAAACGCCGCGTTCCCCTCGTCTCTTATCTTCGTCTTGGATGTGGCGCGCCAAAGAAAATTAACAAGGCGTGAACACATCCGAAGATGACGCTGATGACGGACTCTACAATTTTTAGGGCTCTGCTGCACATGCAAATGCCTTCCACACATCTTTGGCGGCTTTCCCTAAATCTGAAAATTCCTTTGTATCTTTGACGCATTTTTTTGCCATCCGGTGTCTAGCTGCAAAATCCTCTTGCCGTGCATAATCAAATATTTATATCGCGTCGAACATTGTTGCATCGTTTGCATTTACCTGGATTATTTTTTCTAGGGGCATAATGGTCATAAGGGAGATTTGCAATCCAGTTTCCTGTGTCCGGCCGTGTGAAAATATTTCAATATTAGGGCAGATCAGACTTCGTCAGCCGTTTTTAGGGATTCCTTTTTGGACATTTTAGGACGTTTTCTCGATAATTCTTTAAGGGAATGAACTTCATTAGATTTGTTGACCTTTTATTTTGTTAAAAAATAGAGTAGGCTTGAGTCCTCTCAAAAGGAACAATCGTCTAAACAAGATCGATAAACAGAAAAATTTGTGAAAAAAATGGATTTTTTTTTTTTAAGTAAGTACCTATTACCTGTATTTTTTAAGAAAGCAGAGGATGATGTTAAGAGTTTTGTAAAATAATCAGTGTTTTGTTTAGTGATGGTAGTTATAAATTCTTGAAAATAATAATGTATATTTAAATTACAACGCTAACTTGCTTATTTGTGAAGATTTTTTTATCTCGATTTTACTATCTATTTACAAAATCGTTTATTAAAACCGAATATATATATTTTTAATATATTAGTAAATTTTTCCACTTTTTCAGTCTAAACCAACATTTATATTTCGGTACTATCTAAAATGTTATTTCAGTCTGTTCGTCTGTCCGTGTGTTAATTTTTTAAATTTTTCGTTTATGAGCGCCTCGTAATTATTAAAATACGCTGTAGCTCTGCAAGATTGATCTTGAATACATTTGGAGCATACTCCTATAAAGCAATTTCTCAAAAAAATATTTAAAAAAAAAACCAAAAAATTACTGTCCATTTCTGGAACACTATTCATATTTATTTTATATAATTCACTAAATTACTATAAAAACATACTCAATTAAAAAAATATCTTATCACTTTTGCTTTTCTCAAGAAAATACAATATATCAACAGACGAATATTCCATTAATTTTACCAAAAACGAAAAATAAAATAAAAGTTGTTATTAGCTAAATGCAAAAAAATTTTTGCAACTTCTCATTAAGGTAAAGTTTCGTAATAACCAAATGCATTTAATCTCTGTGGCATATTTCAAAATTCTTAAGGAATGATAAAAAAAAAAAGAATTAAACAAAAATCCCAAACACGATTAATCAAAACAAAATGTCGATTACTATAGAACTGAATGCCATCGATGAATAACTTCATCTTCGTGGTACTGAGCAAAGAAAATAAAAAAAAATATAAAAATAATAACGAGGAATGATAACCTCAAAAGTCTGGGACCCAGCTAAGTCAAAACCGCCGAAAAAAGAATTACAGGCTAGAAAAAAAAAAAATAAAAAACAGAAAAAAAAGCAAAGTAATCGAAATCTATTGACACTTCAGGTATGACAGGTTAATAAGCCGAACATTAAAGACTGATTGATGGAAAATCATCAGTCCATGCCTCAAAGTCCATCATGCAAAATAACAATGGGAAAGTGAAAAATGATAAAAGCGAAGGAAAATATTTAAATAAACTCGCGCCTTCAGGCGTCCTTCATCATGGTAATTGGAATGGTGGGACAAAAAAAAAACCTTAAAAGATAATTCGACAAAAAATTAGAGATGCGCTTCTTCGGTGATATTTAAATTAAGAGTGGGTCTGGGTCGGTGGGACCAGTGTTAATTGATCATTTAGCGGAGCGGTCGCATAAGGTGAGATTGCCGCGCTTGGAGACGCCTCCGAAAATTTTTGGTTGACGCCTGTTTACTTTCTATTTTGATTTGAATTCAGCCCAAAAGGAATCCTATTCAGGGGGATTAGATCGAAATGAGTTGGGTGGTACAGGTGCGGCAAACATTTTCGATTGGGTGGAGTGGTCGTCAAAGTAACTTCTATTGTAAAAGGTATTTCAAAAGTATCTTTTTATCTGACTATCTATGTACCATTGATATTACATATGTATCTATCAACCTTTTCCTTTGACGCTTGTTGAAACCCTCTTCAGTACAAAACCTATGTAGGCCTGAAAAAAAAGTAATGTCCGCGTTTCCAATCAGCGAAAAAAACTCGTATTCATACCCTGTACCAAAAAAAGAAAAAAAAAATTAACCGAGAATTATCTCGTGCTCCATCATGTTTCGTAGCCACCCCCTCAGTTGAGTTTTTTAATCATCGAGCCGAACATTTGCGGTCTCATTAAATTACACCCTCAACTGTGGCCACATACCAGACCGCATGGTGGCGGCCAACAAAAGCCGCAGCGCCACCATCGCCGACCGGAGCACTGGCCACCGTTCGTTCTCGTCGACAGGAGCCATCCCGATAAATGATACCCCGCATGTACAGGGTGCGCACCCCGGGGTGAACGGTGAACGTTGCACCGTTATATTCTGGCTGTGGTCCCGTATATGTATGTAACGGGTATACTGCGAGGGAGAGAGCACTTAGATCCCGGAGGGTGTACTCAATCAAAGTTTTACGCAGGTTGGCCCGAAGGGTTGCGCCCGGCCGAGCACCCCATGACGGCTCACTTGGGTAATTGTTGTTGTCACTAGTTGACTACTAGTAAAAATTATTGGCTGCCCGGTGGAGCCCCTCACATGGGTTTCGTCATCGCCGGAAGGCTCATGTGCGACTGGGAAAAGTACCCCCAAGGGCCCGATCCGTAACAGGGTGACCCACCCCCGCACTCTTATTCCGCTCACTCGAAAGCGGAAGCCCATGTCCTTTGGGTGCCCGGCTACTGGGAAAGTGCTAATTGAATTTTCATAAGGTTCATAAGTTGGGCCCATACCCGGCACTGCGGGGGCGGGTGAATGATGGGTGCTTTAACTAATTGGGTATGATTTCGACGAAAGTTCACGCACCGGGGAGTGGGGGGAGTGCACACAGACATAGGGCTGAGGAGTCGATGCCGTGACATTTACCCAATGCACGCTGAATGGGGCATCGCGTGCACCCGGGGCCAGACCCGGCTGGTCGACATGAAAATGTCAAAGAGATAATCAGCCCATGTAAAGTGATTTCTTGTGTTAATCGACGAATTATTTATAAAAAACTGCCATTTAATTGCTGGCTGCCGTGGGCCGTGATTTACCACCGACAGCATGGTGGGCCCAGCCGATGAACGCCGGGATAAGGCCCTGTCCGGCTGTCCCCTGTAATTTGACTTCCATTTACGGCTTAATGGGGACTAGTTGCTTTCTCGTTTAACTGCAAATTAACCGAGTGTTCTCATATCTCGCAAGAGGCATGTCGTTGGCTGCAAGTCCCCAAAACGATGTGAATTTATTTTGCAGCTTTACGACGGACATCGCGTTTCTCTATGAGTAGGCAGTGGAACGCCGCAAGTAGGCGCCTGCTACCCCCGCAAAAAGGTTTCGAATTCTAAAATAAATTAGAAAAACTAGTAAATTCATTGTAGCAGATTGAAGTTATTTCTATGTTACTAATCATAAGAATTTTTAATTGAGATGCTAAAAAAATTAATATCTTCTTTAGTCGAGTCCAGCGAACACAATTTCGTAATATGTATATGTATGTATGACCTTATTTTAAATTTTTCAATTCATATACATATATAAATGTGGAAAATTAGGGACAATTGTAAACGAAATCATGTCGTTTTTTTAAAAATTATTTACTGAAAATAATTTTTAGCAATATTTAATTCGGTTGTAGTACCTAATTAAAAAAGAAGAATTAATTAAATGCATTAAGAAAATATAAGACTAAATCTTCTGAATAAGTTTTTAAGAATTAATAAATCACTCTTTTATATAATATGAGTTATGAGTCACTTTTTTTGGTCTGAAACCATAATATAAACCGCATGTATATAAAAATAAGGTTTTCGAACAATTTAATCCAAAACGAAATTGCTAATATTATATTAATTTCATTTCCGCTTTTTGTGAGATTCTCAGGAATTTCAATTCTATCAAATAGAGTTATGCTTGTAAAAGATTTTCATTATAAAATATAAAATTTACCAAAATGAATAAAATTTCGTTAGTATTTTTAAAATTTTACTGATCTTAGCTTCATGATAAAGATACTTTTAAGAATATTCTAAGCGTTTCCACATATCAAAATTACTGATTTACAATTTTTTGATTGATGTTGGAAGGCCTAAAACTATTCTGAAAAGTATTAGTAATAACAATCGGTGATAAATTTCCTTTTTAGTTTTTTGGAAATTTCAAGGTATAAAACAAAACTAGTTAACCTTCAAAGAAGGACGCTATCTTTACTTTAATCGGTGAATTAGGTAGGTGCTGTAGGAAAAGTTACCTTAAATAAATTGTTAACTTAACAAAATTAAAGTTTTCAACAATCACAATTAAATTGCATCATTAGTTTAATTTGTGGAAAAAAGTGGCGATTCTTACCCTTGTTTATAGAACTAAAGCTGAGTCTACCTGCGTTTTGTGTACCTTTCTCATTCAGGCCCTCATCCGTGACAAACAACGGCATGCGTCTATTACCATTAACTTTTAACACCCACAAAATGGCCATGAAATTGGTTTCGGAAGTTCAAACAGCCCCGGACGGGCAGAACCCGGGGAGTGACCGCCGGACAAAGGACAGTCGCATATTTCATCAAATTGCGTGTGCCGGCGGAGGCGGTGGTGGCGATGTCATTCGTGGTGGACATCGTCCGAACAATGCCGTCACGGCCGTAAACTATTCCCGGAGGATGCTTTTCGCCTTTTGTCTGGCCGGACCAGATGCCCGGTTTGTCTGTTATGTCTTTATTTATTCGAAATTCTTCCGGACATTGCTTAGCACCCCGGGACTCTAATAAAGAAGTCTAATTTCGGGCTAACCCTGTCGCACGGGCATTTAGCGCAATATTTCGGGAACAATTTGAAACGAATTGGTCGCTTCCGGTTGCGGCGTCCAGAGGAGACGCTTCAAAGGTGGCCCTCAGCCACTTAAAGAAAATGTTGCGCCACCTCTGGACATACTCCCGCAACCGCAGAGCGTGTGACCGGCTGCTCGCCTTTTTCGTCCGACAAAAACTACCCTGCGATCCTTTTTCGGTGCAGGGCAACCGGAAGGTGCTGGCGGTCCACATGCATCCAGCAGCCGATATTCAAATGAGGCGGATAGAGGAAAAAAACTTTGTAAAAATGTGAAAACGCGACTACAAATGGCCCATCTGGGAATAGTCGGGATATTGCGCGTGAGAAGTCCCGGACATTCCTGAAGTTGGTAGACGGTCCGCAGACTGGAAGTCGTTGCCTTATGACAACGCGTGAGAAAAACGCGCTTCAGAGACTGAAGTGCGGAGGTGACTTTAAAAACGATGGAAGATGCTCGCAACGATCGCAACTAATCCAAGGAGGCTCTTCCGCATTTCTTTGCGTGGTGTCGCCCTGGGGGAAGATCGGCGGCGACAGCCTCTTGGATAAATCTCGCGGGCCTTGAGAACAACCGAGCGGTTCATTGCATCTTGAGGTAACGCGGACTCAACAAATTCCTACTTCCGCTCGTAAATATTTTGCTTTTAATGGAAGGAAAAGAAACACGAGGGAAAAGATCACAATTAATAAAGTAACAGTTGACACTGGTGCACCACTGGCACCTTGGGTAGAATAAACTCGCGCTGTTTACTTAAGCTCTGGTAGCTACTTGCGGGTAGGCAGGGTAAACACTCAGGTGAAATGATAAAGGCCATGTTTATTTTGCGTACCATACCATTTGAAATTGCGTTTTGGAGCTCTAGAATCTGAAGATATTATCGTAATTGTAGTTAGATACAAAAAAGTCGGCATTTTTGATTACCACAAAATGCATGTAGGTAGGCATACAAAAGTTTAATGGTTTAAAATTGTTCATTTCCAAAATTGACATTTTTTTTCTTTGACATAGCCTTGCAAAATCATGTGAAAAGATAATTTTTTTAAATATCAGCATGTATTCTCGTCATATTAGAAATCTCGTTTATTAGGGTATTTACCCTATTTTATTCAAAATCCAGTTTTCTCCGTCTTTTGACAATGTAATTTTGAGAAAAAAGCATCTAAAGTTTCACTATCTGCCGCCAATATTTATTTATTATTTTATTTAACCCATAGATAACCGCCCTGACTTTACAAAAGTCATGTGAAAACAAACCAGAATACAATAACATCTTAAAATGTAGAGAAACAGACAAATATTAGTTATTTTTAAACCTATTTTTAAATTGTAATTTATCTACATTAAATTCTAAGAAACAATAATTTCTGTTGCAGCGAGTTATTAGTGAATTAATAACACAATGACCTACCATAGTTGGTTCGATGAGTAAAATTTTGTAAAATGTCAGTTGTTCGGAGATTATAAGGTTTAATGCTAATGTTAAGCGAAGAAAGTAGCTCAGGACAATAAATTTCACCAATTTCACCAAAATCTCACGTCAGTGCTCTATACTGTCTGTAAATTCATTGGATTAAATTTCAAGTCTGTAACAAATTCATTTTTGTTTGACTTCAAAGATTTTTTTCATTTAAAGTGGTTAAAATAATTAATAATAAAATAATTAGATAAAAATAATCGAATTATTTTGACGTTATATGCAAAAAAAGTAATATAAATTAAAAGCAACAGGACCCATAGATTCTACATAAAAAAGTAAAATGCATAAATCCTTACCCAGATAAGCGTGAAGTAATAAAAGAATTGTGGAACCGAAAATATTTAAGCCGTCATTTAGGATTCGCCTCAAGCCTAGCTCAGTGACGACTATTTCATAAAACCTACAACTACAAAATTTCACCAATGAAAATGAACTTTACTGTCTTTATAAACTCGATAGTTCATTTCATATTTTAGAGGCTCTAAGAGGAACAGTGGTAGATAATAGAAGTTCTTATTATCTGTAAAATATTTTGTTTCTCAAAGTTATGGCAGGAAGAAATAGAAAACTATAGTTTCAATAAAATGACCTGAAGAGTGAAGACTAAGACTAGTCAGGAGTTCCCGAACCTTACTAAAATTTAGTTGCAGCCGGATATTAACGCTGGTTGTTTCTAGAAATTATATTCAAGTGTAAATATACCTTTAACCACCTTTAAGTGATCCATAACTTTCCAATACGAAATTGGTAGTCATAAACATAATTTTCATACTTATTCTTTCAAAAAATAGGCTTGGGATAATAAATAGTTACCAACGCATGTCACTGCCGACGAAACCCGATGCCAGCATAGTTCACAAATAAATTCGCTGGGGCTCTTTCGTCTGTCTGGCGGGATCCCTCGTACGATTTCGGCCCATAAACCGAGCGGGGCAATTACCGCGAACAAATTACATTCCAGCAATTTTGGTGGGTGTTTAACGGCTAATTACTCCGCAGGTATTTTACGACTAGCACACGCCTACCTCTAGTTAGACTCTTAGTTACCGGCGATACCTTCGCGGGGGCCGCGCCGCGCGATGCGAGGCTGAGCCACTCTCGGCGCGCACCGAACGCATTCACTTGCCTTTACGGCTGCGGCGTTTACGAGCGCGCCCGGCCATCATCATCCGGCGTCGCGGCCACGAACCTGCTGTCCGACCGGAACATTGATGAACAAGCCCGCGGATCGCGGATCGCGGATTGCGGATCGCGGCCCGCGAGATCGTAAAGGTAGGGCTGATTGCTCGTCTCATGTCATCCATCTGGCGGGCGACGACCATCGTGGCCGGGGAGTGCGTTGTGCAATACCTCGGCTGCTGCCGCCGTCGTCGTTGCGCTGCGTCGCGCCGTTGGGGCCGCGTATGTAAATTTCCTCATGCGAGTGCAGAGGTCCCCGAACGCCTGGAATTAAAGCAACCAAGGGTCGGGGGGTCAGCTCGCGGCGCGGAACCAGTTCGGCGACTTCGTCGGAAATTGAAAATTTCACCGGAGTTCCAGGACAACTCTGTCCGAGCCGGGCGGCTAGCCGACGGCCGTCTTCCTGACTAGTTCTGGTTTTGGCATAACTTTTTCCCATGGGCATCGGTTTGCAGTGAGAACCACGCCAACAATTACATTCTTTAAAAAAAACCTTCAAGACGATTTGTAGTTAACCCTTTCCTAATGTGTTGTCATACACCGACATTGGGATAAAGAACAAATATCGATTTTGAAGAATTAATCAAAACAAGTAAGTACCAATATACCATACTTATATTAAAAATTCATATATTTTATTTTCAAACTATCATAATAATCATAACAAAGTAACAATTCGTAATTTTCTTGAAGCAATTCAGAGTCACAAATGCAAATCCAATTCAAATTAAACATTTTTGGTATGTAGAAAACAATAATTTGAATGTTGAATCATTTCGTATTTCATTGAAATAATTAAAGGTTCAAGGTTTTATGTGAGCTTTATGATTTCTAATAACGATCTTAAAATTTTCAATACAAGTTATAAATTCAATTCTTAAAAATCTGAGAGAAACAATTAAATTTGAAGAAACCAAAAAAATTTCAAGTACATAGTACCTACATTAAATTGGTTTTTCCTATTTTCTAAACTAGAGACCATTGTAAGTTGTAATTAAATTTATGTGTAGCGTATAAGGCAGTAGATCCAAATTTTTAAATGCGCCCAGAGCAAAACTTTGAAGTGGAGTAGCTTCGTAACCAGGCATTTCCGCCTAACGGTCTTTTATCTCAAATTGATCCTCTCTGGGTCCCCTAACACCCCTTAAAGTTTGTAACCCTTCTCACGAATCACCCTGTATATTATGTATATATATATTTTAAAATAACACTTCCTCTTGACGTTCAAATTATTTAAGAAAAATAAATTTTTGTAATATCATACATAACCTCTATTATTGGTTAAATAATTTTTGATATATTTTTATATACATACATAATGAAATCGGGGATTCAGACTACTGTGCGAGGTCTTTCTGACTAATTCTGCCTCAAATGGTGCAAATGTTCTCATTGCAACAATGTCTATGAGAAAATTTGCGGCCAAGAATCGTATTTCTTGAAAAAACCTTCAAGACGAATTGAAGTTGACCCTTTAGCTGTCCTGTCACTGGGCGCGGGATTGATTTGGGGAAACATTTCCCGAATCGTCAAATGTTAGCCAAGTCTCACATAAATTAGCGCTGAAAGGCCACCAAAGCGGTGGATGTCGCCAGACGCCCTCGTCGACGTCTTCATCGGCCGGAGTAGAAGGGTTTGTTCCACTTAAGACGTCGAGAGCGATGTCAGGGCGCGCAGCATTGACCTTTGCGACAAGCATTATGCCAATTCGACTTAATTAGAGTTGATCAAATAAATCATTCCCGGCTGATTGCATTGGCGCATACACGCGGCTGCTTTTTGTATTCCGCAAATCGCCGGTGTCCCGCCGCACCGCGCGGTCACAGGAGTCGCGCAGTTGTGCCAGCCTCCGATTAAAACCTGATGGGTGGTCTTTCTTAACGTCGATGAAAAATTTGTTGCCATTTTAATTTCGTGGGAAGTTAGCAGCGGAAAGAGAATAGTACCACAACTATGGAAGTATTCATCCGTTTTATAAACTGAAATTAATGAATTTAGTTGGTTATTATATTTTCAAAAAGCTTAATTGAGTTAGAAATATAAGAAAAAATTAAGAACTTTATGAAAAATGTGTAGGTAATTATGAGAAAAATAGTTTGGAAAAAAATAATATCAGTTCAACTTTCCGTACCTAAAATAAGAATTTTTACGAGTACCCAAATTTTAAATTTTACATTTTTCAGCCTTACCTACACAAAATAAAAATTGGTCTCAAAATCAAGTTGTACAATTAAATTATAATTCATATTAAAAATATATTTTTTAAGTTAAAAAATAAAAAAAACGATAATTTTTAAATCACAGAGGTGCCATTTTAATTCAATAAAGTTGCTTATGATATCAATATGTCTATATCAAATTAAACGCAAATAAGTCCAATTTTTTAATTCAATTAAGTGACTTTTGAAATCAGAAAGTCTATTGTCATTTTCTACTTACGAATTATATCTTTTTGTTATACATATAGTATAGTAATAATTTAGCAACATCATAAACTCGATATTCTATAAATATTTGAAAGTTGTTTTACGTGTTAATGTGTTCATCGTTTATATATAATATATTTGCTTTAAGAGTAGATACTGATTTTTAATTATCTCTTAAATTATAGCTGTATAAGGAAGAGCTGTGTTTAATTTACGCAGAAAAATGTCTAATAAAATGTTATGAAATTTTCCCTTAATTCGAATTAAGTTGAAATGTTGCAAGTTTTTCTTGAGTTCAGAAAATGTCTATTGCTTTGACTCATTGTTTTCCCCCTGTAAGGAACTAACCTTTGCACTATTTACGTAACAAAAATAGTTCAAAATCCCGAAAAAGTTCCCACACACAGGGCCGAAACATCGCCAGTAGAATCAAATTCCCCCTGCAATCCAGATATTTAAATTGCATGACAGGCGACAAGTCCTGTCCCTTTGGAAAGGACTAAAAATTGAAAAAAATAAATTTTTGCATGTTTCCTTGCGCAATCGATTGTAATCAAGGGACGAGGGGTCATTTTAGGCACAGTAGCCGAATCGAGCCCTAAAACCGAAAGGTATGTGGACACAATACGCAAATTTTTCCTGCTACCAGAGGACAACGGCGGGAATATTTTCTTGATTTGTCTCCTTTCACATTTTCTACGGTTCCTGAATAAATCAATTCTTCTCCCGGTAGCGGAATTGGGAATCGAATCGATCCCGAAATCCCCGGAACCCGGAAAAAAAAGGCGCATAAATAAAAACGATGGCAGATCAGGAACGACATCTCCATTGTCCGGTGTCCTGCTGAGATTATTCGAATCCTCGAGGACATGCGGAGCCAATTACTTTTTTATGGAGTGTGAAATGCACTTTTTAAGCGATTTTTTGATTTTCATTCAAAGTATTTTTGAATTGAAAGGAGCGAGTCGCCCGATGCCGGACTTGAGACCTGATTTAGATCTCTTGCGGTGAAAAGAAATTGATGACGGGATTGATTGGGTACCAAATTAATTTTTAAGAGGGTTGTTTACGTCTGGGCACTGCCTTACCTTTTTATCTGTAGTGCAAATATTTTTACAGCAGGGGAAAATGACTTGAGATATTTTTTTTTCCCGTTTGTCCGGAAATTTGCTAACATTTTATACTTTTGTTTACGTCCAAAATATATATCTTAAAATACATCTTGATTGGGGTTTCATAAAAAACTAATTTCGTCTAGCCAAAACCATCTCGCGTTCAAGTAAAAAGAGATCTTTTCTTTTGCCGCGATAAGGAGTTATCTAAATGACCATCAGACGCATTTAAGGAGAACTTGTGCCCTCGGCTCGCTTAAGGATCAAGTCACAGTCAGATGAAAGAGTTATGAGGATCTGAGTTTATGGCTTTAAAAGAAGTGGTGATGTCTTCCAGACCCTCTGCCGAATTTGGCCTTTTTCGTGTAATATTAAACCGCCGTCATGTGTACAACTGGTCAGCGGTTTCTTTGGAAATTTTTCGGAAAAAATGTTCATGGATAATTTACGAGAGGCGTTATAGATTTTGGTTTCTTGTTAGTTTTACGGGGAAATTTTTATGGAAGAGAATACGAAAATTACTCAGATTTTTGGGTAAGATGAGAACAATCAAAATGATATGAATATAGGTATAAATTGCGGACGTGATTCAAATCTGTATTAATAATATTTAAACATTTTAGAAAGTATTTTCTTTGAATTTACTTACGTCCGAAATCAATTTCAATTTTTCAAAATTCTGAAGTGTGCCATAGATACAGCCTCCCATCTTGAGCAATAACAAGAGCTATCCTTCATTCCATTTTATGTAAAATCCATAAAAAATTATACTGACAGAAATCGTTTATCAGTTCCCATAAATCCACTTTTTTTCCTAGTGATAAAAATTTCGTGTACAATGCGCGAGATTGACGCATTCTCCGACGAGTGTATCTGCGGTGACCCCGTCTCAAGTATAAATCAAGACGATGGACAGCCAGCCAATAAGACAGGAATACGATCCGCGGCTGGAGAAAAAAAAATAAATGCCATCCGCTGATAAGTAGCAGCCGAAATTACAAAATTTTTAAATTAAATTTTTTTTGTTCGGTGGCTCGGCCGATAACAAGAACTAATGGTTGACGAAAAACGCTTGATATAGAGTCTAACACTGCGAGGCTAGACTAAGTGGCCGCGAGGATAGTCAATTTGTTTTCATCTTTGTTATGCTTCTACTATTGTTTTTGTTATTTTTTTCTTTAATTTTCTAATTTGTTATTTTTATTTTAGAAATTTTTTAAATTAATTTTTGAATAGATTTGCAAATTTTAAAGCATCACTGAAAAAAATTAGAAATTTCATTCGATTGACTATGTTATCAGTTTAGTGTTTTTTGGATTACATACAATATATACACAAATTGGAAAAAGTGAAAACCATAACGTGGGACTTTGGAACCTGTTTGTATGTTTTATTTGATTTTCTCAGAAATGGTTTTTGATTAAATTTTAAATAGTATATAGAGAATTTGGAACATTGATTGAAGTTATCTGTAACAGTTAGCGAATTCCACTCGTATTTAACCGTATTTCTTTCAATAATTTTACTAATAAAATAAAGCTAGAAATACTAAATTATGACTATTAAACCGAGCATAACATTTTTAAAGAATGTTAAGTAAAACAATAACTTTATTTGTAAGAAATTCGTTAAAAATATAGACAGTAATACGGAACAATTTCTGAGCTAGAAATGCATAGATAGTAGTGAAAATTTTAATATATTGTAGTTATTATTTTCAGAATAGATTATTGAGAAATTTGACTGAATCTGCCAGTCATGCTTGAATAAAATTTATATTTTTGTCTTAAAAAAGTCATATTTTATACTTATACTTTATATTTAAAAATTTTATTTTTAATCTATAGTCCAATTTTTCTCTAAACTGCTATAAAACTGGGCTATACCCACCAAAGTTGCTCAAAAATCGGCTTCCAGTCCAGTGGCTTTTGTTAGCCTCTAGTACCCTAAACAGCAGCTACTGTGCGCTTGCTTAAGACGTCGGCTGCGTGAATTCTATTTACGGCTTCTTGGGGTCAGCGAGGGGTCACTGAACAAATTCCGAGCTCTGTCTTAGGCCCCAGCCGCATGGGCTTCCTGCGGCATGCACACCTCGCCGGCCGCGCACTCGCGCGGTATAATCTGATTTTAAATTTCGTCCACAAGACCGCCAAAGAAAAGACTCAAGGGGCCCCGGAACATTTCTTTGGCTTTGTCCCGATTCCCGGCCGTCTTCCCGGTGCTGCTGCACGCCCGGCCGTCTTCCGCTGCGTCCAATTTCGTGAGTGGCAAGCGTTGCATCACCGCAAAATTACGTAAAAATATTGCGCCGCAACGCACAACTGCAGCCGCGATTCAAAATTTGAAACCGTGAATAATTCTCCCCGCCAAATCCGGTCAGGACATGCGAGGGCAGAACTATCGGGATGCAAATCGGTTTTTAGGGAAATTGTGGAATTCCTGTGGACATGGTTTTCTTGATTTTTGTTTTCTAAACTTTGTGGGAATTTAGAATCTGAATATAATGGAAACCACCTGCCTTCCTCTGCTCGCATTTTTAGAGGATTTTCCTCGGGCGGACAAAATCACGAAATATCTACGGGCGCCCAGGAAATAAGGGAAAATTAATTTTAGAGGACAAGTTCGCTCCCTTCCAGGAGTTGTGGTTAATGTGGGAATTTTTCATGCTACCCCGAGGTGCAGTCAACTGGAACAAGGATATGTTATTTATTTATTTTAATATTTTAGACTATTTACAAAATGGTATGGTATATTATTTTATGTTATGTCACAATTTTAAGTTTGAAGTAAAAATAATATTTATTTGGGACATCGGAATTAAACTTTAAGATTCTAAATTACTTTTGTATGACTTCATTTTCAAACCACAAAAAGTACGAAACTGTTTTGTTAATAATAGTGGAAATAAATTTAAATGTAAATACTAGAGCATATATAAATGCTGTGCATAATCATTTTTCATATTGCCCTGATTTTTCTTGTCATTTATATAAAAGAAAATTTTCCGCTTATAAAAAAACAACCTTATTTTCGATGAATGCAACAAATGGAACGTTTTAATCTACATTTATTTGATATGATTTTACAATGTCATTTTTATGTAAGTGTAGATATTATTTTTAATACAATTTGAAAATTCCCTTAATTAGGGAGATATTTTAGTTAGTAGATATATGTACATACATCGCTAAAGCCTAAAATGTTATTGTAACCTCAATTTTTTTTGGATATCGTTAATGTAGTATGATAGTATTTTGGACCCATTTCACGCGTTCGAATTTTTGTATCATAACTAAAAATATTCCCAGGATAACTAAAATTTTCCCAATTCCTCCCGCGAGTGAAGAATTCCTTTGGGAAAAACTAAAAATCTTTCCCATGCCCAATTCATTCCTAATTAGTCCTTTCAGGATTGTATCTCAGTTTACAAGAACTTAAGGGATTTACCCTGTTTTTTTTTCTTTCTTTCTAAAAGTTGTGAGACCAGACGAAGCAGGTAGACCTCCGGTCCTAGACGTAACCGGATACCAAGGACCGCAACCACTTTTCGTCTGTTAGACTTCCGAATTGAATTACAAGTGTTCTGCGGTTTCAAGACATCGCCTTGACCAATGGCGGAATTTCGATAGTTATTTGCGTAGGTCGCACGCATCCAAATAGAAAGTTAGGGCTTCTTATAATTTTCTTAAAGATGTGGGGGACAACTCGTTCATAAATCACAATTTTACGAAGCAGACGCGTTGCGCCTGTCCATAATATAAACTCCAATATTCTCGCGGCGCTTTTATCACTTGCGTGCTGCGTTTCACAGTTCATTAAGAAACAAAACGGACGCCCCAATAAAACAGGGTGTTCGTGTCATTCACAGGCACTTATGCCATAAAATATCCAAATTTGTTTACAAACATCGCGACGTTCGCTTTCTTCAAGAAAGTGTCCGGAGGGAAAGTGTTTAAAAGATTTTTGTGAAGAATTCGAACAAATGCAAGAGGCTCAAGTTACGTATGGAGGAACGAACCCCTTTTTCTTTAGGTCTGAACTAAAGCCTTTTCTGTTCCTTCGGGAAAGGGGAGAGAAAAAAAGAGTTGAATTACATTTCGCCCGCCGATTTCGGAATTTATCGCTTTTTAATTGCGACCATTGGGATCGGATATGAGGGAAAAAGGTGGCTAGAAATAGTTTTACTACACTTTTACGAATGATTCACGATTTCCTGAGAAAGTTAATAATTTTTGAAGGCTGTTGTCAAGGATAGATATAGCTTATTTTAGAATTTGATTCAGTGGCTGATCGTAAAGTCACGTTTTTAAACACCCTTTTCATTTCTATCAAAATCCCAAATTTTCGTTGGAATTTGTACCAATATTATCTTGCATAAAAGATTCGCCTTAGAAAAATTTTGAAAGCATTGCTTATTTTAAGGAAGTTTAATAAGGTATAAATGTATATAAGGGTTCAAAATTTGACCTGAGGGTAATTTCGTAGACACTTTGTAGAAATTTTAAAATAACTGATTACTTTGTCTACTTATTTTTTATTGACTATAACTAAGTCAAAAAATTAGAAAAACATAGTAATATACATAGTATAAATTAACAATATTTTTCTAATAAACTTAAATATAAAATATAATATTGTGATAAATCAGAGGCATATGTTGAAATATTTTTAATGCAGTTAATTTCAAGTAATATATGTAATCTATATTGCCATTTATATAAATTTTTTGGTTTTACTTTTGAAATACAATCTAATGAGTAGTTCTCAAACAGAAAGATTATCGAATTTATTGAAAAAATTGTCTTAGTAATGTAAGGAATCATCGTTAAAGATTTTAATTTAGAATTGTTTCTTCTATGATTCTGAGAAGCAACTATTGTGATATTATGATTTTGGCTATAAAATGAAATAATATTCAATTAGAGAACGTAAAAATCATCCATATTACCGACATATTTCTTCTCTCTCACGACCATATCTAAAATTATGATCATCAACCCCCAGTTCTTGCATACTGACATAATAACCGCCAAAAACTCAGTCGAGCGCTATAAATCGAACATAATCACTTTATGAGTCCATTCTGCAGGATGCACATCCCGGCTGAGTCGTAATCGAGTCATAAAACAGTCATAATCTGACGTATCTGTCTTTTGTCACCGGACTCCTGGCCATCCAAACAATTTCTCTAATTGCCATCTGCACGCAACATGTGATGCCCGGCCGGAGCAGGAAAGTGCGGCCCGCCTCCCCCCGGGCGTCCATCGGTCAATGCCGGAGTCCCTCTTTCGGTCAGGGAGTAACGAACCAGGACCTCCTTGAGTAAATGTGCCAAGGAACTGGTTGGTCTTAGGCCGGAGAAGACATAAACAGTCGTAAATTGTGCTCATCCCTTTTTTTCCCCGGGAACCGAGAAGGACTCTATCCTTCCGAAGTGACCAGTTACTGACCCCGGTGACCTCTAAAGTTCCTGAATGCTATGCCACGGCTATGCCTTAATAATGGGATTTCGTGCGCAACCCCAAACTGCTCCTTTTGAGCTGGGTGTATCCAGACTTTCTGGTTCTGGATGAAAACCAGTTCCTTCTCAGATCCTTCGTCATTGCAATTAAAAATATTTTCTAAGAAAAGGCGAATTCGTCTTGATTGACGGAATCGATCAGAAATTCTCGTTTTATGACTCCGATCAAAGGCTGGGGTTGCAGCCGCCAAAGGTGACATTGCGTTTGCACAAGAAGCAGTTAATTACGCGTCTTGGCCGCACACCGGCTGTGTGAGAATTAAGACGGAAAGGTGATCCTTTGGCTGTTTGACAACATCGTAACGAGCGCCGCGTGAGATCAAATCGAGAGATCCTGACATTTGACCAGCTTTTGATGCTGGGGTCCATGATCTCTGCTGCTTAAGGGGCGACATTCAGAACACTTTTTGGCTTGTGAAAGGTCGTGATCGTCTTGGCCTAGCCCCGGCAGATTCCTTATCCCCTATAATTTTTCTTTCGTTTTGTCAAGGTGATTCTGTGACATGACAAAATATTTCTTTTTCTCAAAATTATGATGAGGAGATTATTTCCTGAAAAACTTGTTAATTCGATCAAAAAACTGAGATCAACTAGAGCAGGGTATTGTGGTTATAATTTTGAATGGGAGAAATTTGAAAACGAGTATGGAAAATTAATTTGAATATCATTATGATTTGTAAAATGTTCATTTAAAAGTTAATGCTGAACTTTTTAAATATTCAAATCGAATACAAAACTTCAAGTTTTGATAATCGGAATCAGAAAAATATCTTAGCGTGAGCGTCTTTCAAAAATGTCGATTGTTTAGTCTGGAAAGTTAAGGAATGTTTTCATAAAAATTAACCTACATTTCTAGTTTTCTAGATGTCCCACTATTTTGGTTTAGAACTACCTGTAATAAAAAGGACTTTTGCGAAGATACGACTTAAGTGGAGTAGTATCTTAAATTATTAATTCCGCCGTACTATACTGCCATTTGAATACAGCAAGTTCAATTATGCACTACTGTAAAATTTAATATTTATATATATATTATATAATATAAAAAGAATATAAATTAAAATTTATACAAATCATATTACAGTCTACTGAACATCAGGAACGCCAAACCGAAAACATCAATGCTGCTTAAGTAAAATTTAAATGTTTTTTGAACCCTGCTAATGGTTTTTACATTAGTTCTACGGGGTAAATTGTACTGCTGACTATTCGAGCGAGACTATTCATGTACCCTGAAAATACCTACACAAAATACAAGGATACGATATTAAGTTATTAAAAACTTGCAGATTAAATAGCTTCAGTCTTATCTAATTTTATAAAGATTTTTCATTTTTGACAAAATTAATTTTGTAAGTTTATTACATTTCATTTTTGAGTCTATTAAGCTAAAATTGTACTTTTTCATTCTAGATAGATTTTCGAAAATCAGATTTCAAGATACATGATTTTTTTTAACCAATTGACCATTGTTTCGTCGAAGTGGCGGGTGCTAATGAACCTTGTCGGTCAGTTCTGGGGTTTTTGTGTTTGGTCCACAGTCCGCTCGGAGAGCCGCCAAATTAACCCGAAAGGAACTCAATTATATGGGCCTCATTAATCACCGGACATGCGCGGTGTAAACCGCACAAAATTTGTCTGCTTGACCTCTTAATGTGTTTGGAAGTCAGCGAGGCTACCATAATAAACTTTTAATAACACGCCGATCGCATCCCGCCGTCGACTTCGATTTCTCGGTGTGGCTGGGCCGGGCGCGCGGCTGTCCGGCGAGCAGACAACTTCATTTCGGCGGGCGCGCATCATCGCATCCGATCCGCGACTCCCTGGTCCCAGAGGTCCCAGCCGAGGGGCCCTCGGTCGTCGGGCGGAGCGCTTGACTAATGACAAAGTCCATCAGTCGATCAGGGCCGGGAACGAGCCCCACTGGTAAACGGGTAAACGTTTCAATCAGAGGCTGCCTTTTCAGTTTTGAGACACAGGGCCTTCATTAACCCTTTCCTCCTGCATCGCGACGCGACGCGGCCCAGAAAGGTAGTCGTCCCCCCCGCGTGATGCCGCCCGGCTGGCTGTTCCCGGACTCCTACAATAAGGCACCTTTCACACGGCGCGCATTCCTGGGCCCCTCGCAGCGGCCGGTGTCAGTCCCTCTTGTTTCGGTAACAAACACCGGCCCACCATTAGTTACCTTCAGATTTGATTGATTTCAATTAATCTTCGACTGGCGATTAATCACGGCGCATTTTAGCGGTTGCCTCGGCCCGCCCCCGGCCCGTCGACTGTCCGCCGACCTCTCGGGGGAATTGACTTCCACGGCCGCGACTCCTTCTTCTTCGTTGCCCCGCTGATTGCGCATTGTGCGCGCGCAAGTGCCGTTTAGAGGGACCCGAGCGGCCGCGCGGATCGATGCCCGAACGCGGCCAACTTCATCGAGGCGGAGTAATCAGCGTTATTACCTTAATTGTCTTGTTATCTGATAAAAACCCGCCGTCTTTAAAGTCTAAGTCTAGAGTTACCTCGTCTATGCGTCTCGAAGTCTGCTGAGCTTGAAACCCTTCCAAAAGCAGGTAAATTGCAAAATCCGTATCTAACAGATAACAAATTTTAATTCCACAGTACAAAATATAGAAAATTTAAAATAATTGTTTTGTAAGTATAATTAAGAAAAATGTCCGCCTATAATTATCTACATATGAAGGGCACAGGGAAAGAAAAGGAAAGTCAGATTTACTTGAAATCAAATAATATACATATAATCAAAAATAATTAATGTTAAAAATTGAAAGACTTATAATTCGGTCGTAAAGGATAATCCAAGCGAATTTTTAGAGGATTTCCGACGAACAGAAATATACTAACAAATATCTGTAACAAAATAACACAATAATAGCATTTAAAATATTTTAACAAAAATCAATTTCGTACAAAGAAAATTCAATATATGTTAAGTCCAAAAAAGCAGAAAAGCAGTCTATTTAATGCGGAAAGTTAACTGATCTTTTTGCAGTATAATTTAAATAACAAAATATGGAACTTTTTAATTTTATAAAAGTTTCTTCCGGCTACGGTTTATATTGTTCTTCCATAAAAAATTCGAAATTAATATATTTTCACATTAACACTATTTGTAAGTGCCAATTTTTATAATTTTAAATTCAATTTTTAAGGATTTTTATTGCTCATAAGGTACCTACATAATTTGTCCTATCTTTTCAATGGTAAAATAATAAAATTTTCAAAAATTTTGTTATTTCCCTGCGTTCTTCATATATATTCTATGTGTAAGAAAACAAATAATTTAGTATAAGACTCGAATAACTCATTTATTTATAGAGTAATTCAAATACTAATATTTAAACTTATAATTTTCCAGCCGGGATTAATTGAATATATTTCAAAAAAAAGACGGACAGCGCCTTGACGGTTAAGCATCGTATTTTCGGAAAGTTAAGTAAGTAAGTACGTAGGTTCATTATATGAAAGGTAACTAGTAACAACATTTGCTTAATTTGATTTATAAACTCGTTTTAAAGATATATTTTCAATAGTGTGGATTTGAATTAAATTAATTAACAATCCTTAAATCCTCATATTTGGTCTATAAACAAAAAAATGTCCTTGCTCTGAACCAATGCCCTTTTGTATCTTTTGAACTACACCAAACAGCAGGGGCTAATAAATTTCGGATATTAATCAGAATTGGGTGAGGAGAGCACTCATATTGTTCAATTCACGGGAGATTTTAATCAGGAAGCATCGTAACCCGATGCTGCTCCCGAAAGCCACCCGGGATTTGAAATCCGGGATAAAGATCTCGATAAACGCGTGCTTATTTTACTCAAACCCAAATGATGAGGTCAAACCGCGACCGCAATAATTGAGAACTCAAAAAAAAAAATATATGAAAGATGAAAATTTCTGCATCCGAACCGACTCAGATAAAATCATGACCGGGCGGGGAATCACCGTTAACATTTGACATCTGATACATTTCCAGCATCCATTGTGCGGCTGATCCCTAATTACCCAGCATCCAGCATCAACTGGCTGCGTCCCGCGTCCCGGGTCCCGAGTTCTGACGATTCCCGCCATCCAGAGGGAGATGCGCTGCGGCGACACAGCCACTAAATTTCGCCGTATGTCCCGAATGGGAAGTGACGAGTGGGTCGGGGTGGGCGGCAGCATCCCCGGGATGAGGAGGATTTAAGGACTTGTATCTGGCTTAATTAGTCCTCCTCATCCCGGGATCAATAAAACGCCGCGGATCCGCTTCCCGTCCGCCAATAAACCGCACCGGAGACGTGCGGCGCGTCGTTAAAGGATTTTGAATTGCCATGCCCGAGGACCCGGAGCCCCGCAATCCTTCAGGATTTATCTGCGGCCCTGAGATGTCCTTCTTTATTTATTTTATTTATTTTTTTCTTATGTCTTCCCGGGCCCATTAAATGGGATTTTATTGACGGCCGCAATGGGCGAACTGTGGCAGTTTTAATTTCCCCCGGCGCGGTACTCGCGGGGTGTGCTTTATTAGCGCACAAATTTTAATTGCCCCGTGACGTTTTTATTTGCGAATTCCACGAGGCGGCTGATTTAGGCGAATTTAATTGCGTGCAAACAAATTTTTTTATCAGTTTTGAGGACCAGTGGGACGGGCAATAATAATTTTATAATACAAAAATAGAGATAAATAATTTGAATTATCTCAATAAGTATCATCTACACGGAAAAAAATATTAGCCCGATATGTCATTTTTTTTGTATGCACAGCGCCATTATTATAGGAGTTTTTGGGTCTGCAATATTATATAGCACTTACAGCAATAAAAATTGTACCATAGTGTTTTGGGCTTATATACCATAAATATGGCTATGTACCCTATATTAGTTGCACTGCCGGAAATTTTGATCTTGGTAGTTGGAAGAGCCGCCACGGTTCGCGGTTCGAGCCTCGTCGGATCACGGACCTTTTTTTAAACCAAGCATAAAAAGTGCTCGTGACATCCCTCTGGCTGGCGATTGAACTGCCATCTCTGCGAGAGAATTTGCGGCTGCCATCTGAGTTACGCCCTAGCCGATGCCTTTTTAAAGTTGATATTCCGATTGGGTCTTGAACCGCGAACCTTCGGATTTCCACTCCGATTGCTCTAGCACTGAGCCATCTGTTTATCTATGCTTTCTGAGCGATTTAACCTTCATAAAGCTTGGCTGCATGGATTCAGTGAATTTTTTCCAACAAATTATATGGCACTACGCGCAATCGTCATAGGATCAGTTGGTAATGGGAATGGTACAACCGCTTATTTTTAGAACTTATGGCGCTAAGATTGTTAGAACAAAAGTTATATAAATATCAAAATTGAAGGTTGAGCAAAACGTGCCATTTTACTAGCGAGAACAACAATTGGGTTTGCAACCTCCGCTTTAATTTATGTTGCAATTTTTTAGCTATGTAAATAGCTTTATCTGCTTTATATTATGTAGCTTTTCCTTTAAGGATGACCATGGCGGATAATTTGCATAGCATTCACTCCCATATTTGCTCCGCAACAAATATAGCTCATTTAGCAATACATTTTTTTTTCCGTGTACGAGAATTAAAATATGTACCTCATAATTTTGAGAATAAGTAACGACAGCATTATTAAAATGGTATATATGATCTTTTAGGTTTCAAAACAAAATTACCTACTTTTACTTAATGAAGCTTGGAATCTTCCTCAACTTTTGAGGTTTGTTAAATTTAACGACTCATATCCAGAAATATTTAAATGATTAAAAAATTTTTTCCACATAGCTTTACATCTTTAAAATATTCTGTAAATATCAAGATATTATTATTAATTTGGAATTCATATCGAATTTTGTTTGGAGGACATCAATAAGTTTCATACTAATTACAAGCTATTAAAGGAATTTATTTAAAATACAATGATTTTCGATTGGAGTACAAAATACTGAGAGAGACCTAATTATATTAATCTTTGGATATTATCAAATATTATTTTCAAATGTCTACTACATATTTCGTCAATTTTCGTTATTTAAATTCAAATAAGTTATTACTAAAGAAAATTCGTTTACCTAAAAAGTTATGTTAAACCATGCTAAAAATTTCCTTATTTTATAACTTAACTGTACTTTTCGTAGTCAATTGAGGGTTCAATTTATATGAATTTAAATGTTCTCTTTAAGTTATTGTACCCAATAAAGTTTTAACTATTTTCTGACAACTTCTTTTGACGATTTTGTTTGTAACTAGAAAAGTTTATTTAAATTTTATTTATCACGGAAAAAAATTTGTCGTGAATACCGCATCGTTTCTGGCAATGTCCCTGTATTTTCTGATGGATTATTTATTTATTTCAGTAATATGTACCTACATTTGTGAAAAAGACAGTGAATTTAATTAAAATTTAAGCCCCAGCGTAAAATGTTGACATTGTTTCCTGTAACTTTTAAAGAAATCTACTGCTTTTTCAATATACATATGTTTTGGATTCTATGGCGAAAACGTTCGTAAATTTGTTGGGGATTTTTGCTACTCCAAAATTTTTTCCGTGATATTTTATTATGTTAATGTTTTGATTTTAACCGATGGAAATGAAGAACAATAAGAAGTTATTGTTATGATTAGATTTAAAATGTAAATTTTCAGTGATAGCCTGGATGGTTGACTTTTACAAATTCTAATTGGGTTACTTAAGATTAGCATAATGCTAGAAAACGAAAGCAAATTCGAACTTATCGTTATCAATAGGTATCGCTATTACTCAAAAATTTTGAAATGTGTCTAAGGCTGTGTGCGAAATCAAGTGAAATGATATCATTTCGATCATTTCGGTCATTTCAAGTTCGAAAACAAGATGGCGCCGAAATGATGAGCCTCAGAGCGGGCATTTCAATGACGTTCTGATCATTTCAGATCAGATCTTGAAAAGTCACTTTTGTGCCTTAAGTCCTCTTAAGGTAAAAAAGAGATAATATTTCATTATTCCCATATCTATTACAAGTTCCTTTTACTCTAAAACAAGCTATATTATTTCAACAAAATACTTTTATAATAAAGTTCGGTAGCTTGACAGCTGAAATGATACGTTAAAGATTTCGCACACTTTTCATAACATTTCCCAATTTTTGTCATTTGAAATGATTGAAATGATCGAAATGATATTCGAAAGAGATTTCACACACAGCCTAAGAAAGATAAATCATTTTAATTTTCTGCCACACATGAAATTGATGTTTTCGTAAAAACGCTCAAAGTTTTTCGTCGTGGATTCAGTTGCCTTTGAGGAATGCAACAAACACTTTAAATTGGACCAATTAACAAACTCCGACTATTCAAACAAATTTCTAATCCACTCCGAGCCCGCGTCGTCCATCGCGCCCCGGCGCCACCGGGTCCCCGGGACCGCGCGGCATTCCTCGCAGCAGTGCGCCACTCGCGTTTTCACCACAGCCGGCGAGGGCCCGAACCGATTCGCAGGGGGCGGAGCCTGCTTATGTACCTCTAGTACTCCACTTGCCTGACATAGGGCCGGCGAACCGGTTCAGTCGCAGGGGAACTCACCACCACACCCAAGCGGCTCGGAGGAGGAGCCCGGCCCGCGGTCGCTTCGCAGGCGCGCTCCCCTCGCGCCGCACCGCGCTTCCTCCTAGAGCGTCCGGCGCCGGAGCGCGAGGGGAGGGGTGACAGCGCGCTGATAACAGAAATCCACCACCCGGCCGGGAGGGGGCGCGCTGCCCTGATTCGGCTGACAGTTTGCAACGTGGCCTGGTGCCCGCGCGTTGTAAACAAATCGATCCGCGGCAATTTTTTGAGCTTTAAGAGCTCCACTCGCGGTTTGTGGGGCTTTTTCTGCATCTTATCGCCTCGTGATGTGATAACAAAAAGATTTTCTTTCTCCCATTTTGGGGGATTTTGTTCAAATTTACGCTGACCACTCTTGAAACAACCCTTAATTTAGGTATAAAGGTATAGGTAAAAGCACAATTTTATTCAAGCAATGCAAACATCCAAAAACTTAAAAATTATATGTTAATTATACAAAACTTCAAATCCAACAATATATCTATCATATTATATATTATAATGACGTGCTTCTGTTTAAAAAAATTTCAAAATCTATTCAAATTAAACAGGAACCAAGAAACTATAAGCACACATTAACCACAGTAAATTTGTTTATTTTATACAAGGAAATTTTTATTCAGTGTAAATATGAATTCAGTGACAAGACAAACTTTTGAAAATATTCGTTTAGATATATAAAAAACTTCATTTTTAGAATTATCTCTATGTAGTTTCAATTAAATTTAGTGTGAAGAAGACTGATTTTTTTAAAGTTAGTTAAAAAGATAACAATATCAAAAAAATTTGAATCGTAGGTATATTATGTAGTTGTAAAATTGATAAGCCCAAAATTCTTATCGTCTCTAATTGAGTTCGCGTTTTTTTATGTTGGCATTAAAGGTATTTGTTTTTCAAATGCTGTTTTATTTTTAGTCTTCAATAATTTTTATTTTTCAAATTCATCGAAAAGTTACTGCTGGATTAATTTTTATAATTCTAAACTACTTGGCAAATGAATTTCTTTTTGCATACATATGTAAACACTAAATTCATTTGTAAATTATATCTTGCGCGAAAAAAAAATATTTTGGAGTAATAAGTAGGTAGGTACTTTAAAAATATTTCAAATATATCTAAAGTGTTTCAATGGTATTTAATAAATTATAAATTTCAAATTACTAAATTAGCGCCTAAAATGCTGGGCGATAAGAAAATAATTTTCATACGGCACACAAGTTTCAATTTTGAGTTAGCAAATTATTTTTTGTTTTATAGCTCCAAAACTCGTCTCACGAATCCGTCAAAAGAAACCATGACTTAAAATTTCCGAAGTTCTAATAAGCCATCCTGAGAATGGTAAGGTCATCTACCTTTTTTTCATTTCCACTAAAGATCCAACTTCACTTCAACAGTGGCTGAGACTTTCCTGGCCATCGGCCGCAGATCGCAATCAACTTTTTATCGGTCCGCCGCGAGGGCATATGATGGATTCACTTAAATTTTTTACTCCGCAATTAGTCTCACGTTTGTTTCTGCAGCACTAGCGCTAGCCGCTAGATGCGTTGCTAGCCACCGCCGCCGCCGCAAATCGTGTATCATTCCTGTAACCTGGTTTCGGAGCGCGGCGCGGCGGCCCCAAAAATGTTCTGTTTTGTTCAAACAATCGCCTTTAATGAGGTGCCATTAATTACTGGAGGAGTTTATTACGCTTGTCGGCTGGATGGGGCCCGGTCGGAGCGCCCGGCGGCACCGGCAGCCCCCGTCTTGCATTCGACGTACGTGAGAAGTGCGCGTCGGAGCCGAGAAGAGTTCCCACGCGCGGCGACTTAAGACGCTCGTCGAAAGACGGTCATTAGAGGCGACGGTGGCCTGGCGAGCATCTGGAAGACGAATTTCGGTCGATGTCGCCCGGCTGTCTCCCGATCAAAGACGGGACTTTCCCTCGGACCCGCTTTCACCTTCCCGGGATCAGGGACAAAGTGGGATAATTAATGATGCCAATGCAAATATTTGGCGCAGCCAGCGCTGTTGACTCTGCGGATCAATGGGACGCTGGCGCCCTAATGATGCTGCTGGCGGTGGGTGCGGGTTGCTCTCGTTTTCCGGGCCCCGGGTAATTAGGGAAGCGCCCCGGCAAAATGAAATTTGTCATCCTCGAATCGATTTGTCAAGTATTGGCAAATGTCTCGCTAATCGGGGAGGAAATGTCAGAAGTCAGACGCTGGGCTGGTCCATGGGACTCTGGATAAACTTTTGTGCGACAATTCGAACATGCATGAAAAAAGGGCGCGCTAAACGATTAGGGGTTTCAGTTTTTTTAATCGTTTCTTTATGCTTTTTTATCCTACCAATTTTCGATGATGTAAAACATTTCTATTGTTTATTTTTTTATTGAAAAATTAGTACCTAACCAAGTTTTATACAAATTGTATACCTACACAAGTAAAAGGTATTTATAGAAAATAATTATTTGACTAGTTTTTTAAATATCCGCGGCATGTACTTTATTTAGGTAAGCAGTTTCTCGAGTAAGCATATATGTTTAAAATAAAAATAAGAATTTAAAGTTCAAATGTTACCAATAGCAATATATGACTCTTTCTATCTGTTTTCTTTAGACGAAGGATTACTATGAAGAATAGATAGTAAAATTCTATTTTCTTAAATACATAATTTATTTATAGGTATTAATTTTCAATTTTTATTCACAATATGTTACAGTGTTATCTGATTGTTCGACAGACGATTCTGTTGCAGGCTTAAAAAATGCAAATTGTTCCAATTATTAATTAAACGACTCTTATATTGCATAATTCTCTGTTGTCTGTCGCAGTTTCAAAGCGAATCATACAAAAACGGCAAACATTGGTGTACTCTAATTATTTTGGCATTGATCTAATATAATTTTTAATTTATAAAAAATAATTAATTTTATCTCCGTTTGCAATGTGTTTTGAATTTGTAAAATATATGCCTAACCCAATGACACATAAAACAATGCTTACTACTACTCGCGATATATGTATGTACGTATGTATGTATTAATGAGTTTAATTTCAATTAATCTTAATGTAAATCTAATCTAAATATGTAGTTCTTTGTATAATTGTACAATTAATAGGTTTTTACTTCAATTTCTTATTTAAATTTTAAAAACAATATAACTATAATGATAATTTAATGTTACTAAAATGAGAAAAACTCATTTCGACAACCTAGTATAATTAGGTAACTAGATGTATTCATGGTTTGATATATGTATGTACATATATACCCACATACATTTATTGAATTAGTTAGAGTTTCTGTGCTGAAGAAATATTTAAATTGTGTAGTAAAATTTCTTCCGGGTGTAGCCTCCTTGATATTGTTTACTGAGTCTAAAACCGCCTCTAGGCCTCTGTCTGTTTTTGGTACGAGGTTAATGGTGATAAAATAAAACTTTCCCATCAAACAGAAGTCTCGCGTGTTGCCCGCGGTCATGTACCAAATCAGAGCCAGCTAAAAGCAGCTTGTCACAATCGCCCATCCCAATCGCCACCTAAGGCTGGGACCACAGCTCCTGAGCGACGACCGCACGGTGCGCGGCCTGCCTACTTTCCGCGGGGCTATCAAACAATGCCCCGCGCACCTACTTCGCCTTTTCGCCTAAGTGAAAAATGCACTCAGGCGCTATCACGAGAACACTCATTGTAGCACCTGAGCGCCGATAACGCGGTCCGGAGGTGCACGCGCTCGCGAAGGCACCCGCGATAAGCGGTACCGTCGCGGTGCGCGGGAATCGCCTCAGGCGTGATGGACGCTGGAAATCCGTTAAAATGTGAAATGTCCGTGCCACCGATAATGGGGAAAGCGATCAATTTGTCAGGCTCCTCCGAAAATAGTTTGCTGTGGCGAGGACGGCCGATAGCCGCGGGGCCACGGGGACGACGGGATGACAAATGACCGCGGCTCCGCGGCTGTAGGCCTCAAACTGCGCTGACCATTTTCCGATTGACATGAAGACCCATTGGCAGACGCGGATACCGCGCATATCGCGGCTAGCGGAGCAGCCAGCCAATTCAATTGGTGCCTCGGGGGAGCAGCAAATCAATGTCCATCAATTAAAAACTGTCGAAGGTGATAAATTATGTCGGCCGTATGTGCTCGCCGTGAAGTGACATATTGCAGCGGCAGGTATTCCGTTTTCCTGGCAATTTTTCCAATCATAATTTTTTTGATTGGTGGACACATGGTGCACCATAACTTTAACCATTAGTGCAACAAAAGTAGTCCATCTTTTTCGCTTATTTTAAAACGACCGAATAAATAAGGGATGAAGTAAGGATTTTTTAAAATTGATATATATGTATATTTTTATCTAGGCTTTTTACTTTCTTCTTATATTTTAGTACTTTTGAAGAATTATTTAAAAATTGAAGTGTCACCTTTTACGAGAATGAAGTACGAATTATAGCATTTAATAATAATCAAAATATAGTAGATATAAACACACACATATACATATATGCATATGCATAACTCTTTTAAATAACCATTTTAAGAATAAGGAAGGTAATGAATAAGGTTTTATTAAAGAATTACATAACATCAATTTGATTAGAAAACGATAAGTTTTCATTATTTAAATTATATATGTAGGTAGTTTTAGTCTTACTAGAGCCCTTCTTAAGCGGATATTATATATATTACTTATACCTCGTCTTTTTAATTAAATGAATTAATTACGTAATTAATATTGCGATATTCACGATTGGAGATCACATGAAGCTGCGCTGGGATCCCGTGGAATGTTAGGAATTACAGCGTTTGTCCAGCATCTAAGGCACTAGCGCTGCAGAAACAAAGTGAGACTAATTGCGGAGTAAAAAATTTAAGTGAATCCATCATGAGCCCCAGCGGCGGCTGTGAACAAGAAGTTGATTGGGATCTGCGGCCGCTGGCTAGAGGAGCGCCCACAACTGCCGATGCGATGGAGTTTTGCTGGACCGCCAATAAATACGGGAAGAGGTAGATGACCGTGGGGCCCTCAAATAGATTTCCCGCCGGCCTCAATGATCGCCAAGATGAGCTAATCACTTGTCATTAGGGCTGCGAGTCTGGCACGGCTTTGTCTTTAATTAAAAAAGGCAAAAAATAACAAATAAATAAGTGTCAGCGGACCATTAATTCCCCTTTTTAATCAAGCGAAGAGATTGCGCCGGAACGCGATTCGAGAGGTTCCCACCCACGCCCAGGGGCCATTAGAAGCGCTTCTCAAGCGCGGAATTCCACAGGAGGAGGACTTTTGTCTTCGAGGATAGCGTTAATAAGTCCTGCTCCTCCGTAGAAGCGGACCTAATGGCTTCCGACATCGACGTGGAATTCCTCTATAGAAAACACGGCAACCATTTGCAGGTGAAAAAAGTCCCGAGCTGAATGGCGCTCAATTGTGGGCAGTTCAATTTCACACCTTTCAGAGCCTTTACGCGTGATTGATCTCGCGGGTCCGCCGTTGAATGGGGCTCCGGTGCGTTCCTTTCCGAACGTGACCCCGACATGCACTCGCACTCGGCCGACTCCGCGCAGATTTATCTTGCGAAATTTACGGCCATGGCGAAATGCAAATGAGCGACGGGATGAGGTGCTCCGGGGCCTGACGGAGGAGCAGCCCCGTTTTGCGCGGTTTTTTCTTTTTTTTTTTGGCCTAGTGAAGAAACGGTTAACGGTAACGTAAAGTAGCATCATTGCCGCAAGAAAATGCGTTGCGTAAGAAGTTCTCCTGCCAATGGACGCACAAAAGGCTTGTATAGTTGATTGAGTTTTTGGCAGAGTCGCGAACTCACGCGGCTGCTCCTTTTGTGGCGATTGATTTTGATCGATTGCTGCGGCAAATATTGTGAAGTGCAGCCAATAAACGACACTATGCAGCGAATTGTTAAGATCGATTTCAATATTCGCGACCCAGTTTGAAAATTGTGAACGGAAAATGAGGATAATTGTGGTCAATGACACTAGAGATTTGCTACCTACGACTTAAGTTTTATAACCTGTTTCAATAGTCTTTCAGTACTCCACCAAACCGTTAAAGTTGTTCTATTTTATTTAGAATAGAATTAAAAACCTTTCTATTTCGTATTCATAATAAAATAATAAAACAATAATGAAGGATTTGAACATTTCATCTTTTAGCCCAAGAAAACAAATTGAATTTAACTTTACTTTTAATAAACTCAGAAAAATATTTCCAAATTGAGAATTTTTCGCAAGATTTAAGAAAATTGTTTTACATTTAAAAACTGTAAACCATTATCGTAATACATATAAACACTTACATTAAAATAATTAAAACTTCATCAATTTAAAACAATGTACTATTGTAAATTATGTAATGTCATCAAATGTAGGTACGAAATATTTTATCAAATTAACGAACAAATTCGTTTAGGTATACTTAGCAAAATTAGTTGTGGCTTTTATGGAAAAAGATGACAGAATTTAATTTACCACAGCTTCGTAATTTCTACGAAACATCACGGAAAAAGGTTTTTCGGAAATAGCCCTGTATTTTCCGACGGATTTTGGGATAGTGCATTATTTCGGTAGCATTTGTGAAAAAATACAGCGATTTTTACTAAAATTTAAGGGTCAGCGTAAAATGTTGACATTATTTCCTGTAGCTGTTAAGGAGATCTGCTGCTTTTTCAATATGTGTTGTGGATTTTATGGCAAACGTTCGTAAATTGGTTGGGAAGATTTTTACTATCTCATACCAATTTTTGTGCGATTTTAGGCAAATTTAGATTTCAAATAATGTTGAAAACTAAGGAACTCAATTCAAAGCCTGGATTTTCGATTTAAAAATTCCTTAGGTTATGAAATTTCAGAAGTTTAAAAACATTGTTCATAATTTCTGACTCTCATTGAGTGAAAAATTTTCAAATTATGATTCTGTGTTCAAAAATAAAATTCAGAAGACTCGCGCATATAAAAAAGTATTCCGTACGATATGAAACTACTTTGAAATAAAGAATGTCGTCTATGTTTTCAGTATTTCAATCTTCATAAAATAGTCCTACAAATCAAAGTTTTGTTGTGATCCACCGATCTATAGGTAACCGTGGTGATCGCTTCGGCAGGGAATCCGCGAAATGACAACAAATCCGGTGATGCAGAGCAGCGATACCAACGAATAATTAAATTCAGATAAAATACGAGACATTCCCGCTGGGCGGCACCGCAGGGGACTTTATAGTCTTTTTGAGTTGGCCATTAAAGAATTAGTGGCACCTGTGTCACATCTCATCGGCGAGTCGAAAATTAGGAAGTTTTCGTGTCATCACGGCACGGTGGGACGCCAAAATGATTAGTGGGTCCCGCGCCCCCAGAGGAGCTGCCCTGGGAATCTCGTGCAAAGAGGTGATTTTCTCGTGAATATTTCAGGATATTTCAGGCCGGAGACAGAGTGCCGGGAAGAGCAGTAATTAGTGGCGCACACTTAAGGTGTGCCATCAGGCACCTGTGCCGGGGCAATTAGGAAAAATTGGGATCATCCCTGTCGCTCGGCGATGAGGAAAAAGTTTTCCCTTCCCAATTCCCGGAACTCTTATCATCAGGCTCGAAAATTGTTCCGTTGAAAGTTTTACGGATGCGACGCTCTGGTGGATCGCGCGCGCGATACGCGCTGAAAGCAATTAATTTTCCATTTTCTTCCCATCCAAGAAATGTTCCTTCGCACCGAGTCCTGGATGTAAAATAACCCAAAGCCCCGGCGGGGGAGTGCACACGCTCCCGGCCCCATCAATGGGCTCCTCCCTGGCAAATTGCCGAACAATAAACTCGTCGCTCATATCCCGGGCTCCAACAAATGGGGCGCTCTCATTACGCCCGGCTTCTGCCTAATTATCCCGGAGATGTGCGGTGAGGAGTTCCGGGCCGCACAACATGAACGCCACACATTCATAAATTCTTCCTGTTAAATTCCAATTGACACCCGGGAGGGAGCGGGACTCGGGACTCGTTACTGGAGGAGCACGCATTGTCTCCGCGGATCCCGAGGGCCCCAATCGGCGCATTGTTGCCACCGCGGCGGCGGTCGACGCTGGGGGATCCCAACTATCACGACACCAGCGACGTAGAATCCCTCCCAGCGCCTCATCGTTTTTCCAATTTGGCCGGGAATCACAGGAATTGACATTCTCATAAATTTAGCAGCAAATTATTAACACCGACACGGCGGCGGATAATTGATTTATTCCCGAACACATCAAAGAATCGATTGGGGCCGGGACCGGGTGAAGTCGTGAGCGAGCGACGCGCGGCGCGCTTGTCTCAGGCGCGTTGCGTGCGCATAATTCACACACTTCAGGTGCTGCGGGATTAACAAGGTGCTTCGCGGAGCCGCAGGTGTTCCCGCGGAGGGTGCTCCGGATGGGTTCGGGGATTTATTCGCTGTGTACCTTTTTTCGCGGATTTAAACTGCCATTCCGTGATTTCAGCAGCTGCGTAAATATTGCCAACCGAAATGCTATCGAACTTTCAAATCAAAAATTTAAGAGGGGCCAATTGTGCCACATATGGCACACAATAGCGTGTTTTAATATTTCATAAAATAGACTTTTCAACATTTCAAATACTAGAAAGGTAGGTACTTTAGATGTGGTAAGTGGCATTAAAATTAATAATTCTTCTCAAAATAACAAAGCGTTATTATTACATTTTTAATTAGCGAGAATTTATAATGAAAATAATAATATATGATATAATTTTTAATGTTTTAAGTACTCAATTTTCTTCTAAAAAGAGAGTAAAATTACGCGAAATTTTTCTAGAATAGGTTTAGCTGGAACTTCTACTCTAAGTTTTAAAAGGACATAAGAAAGCAATCTAATGTCAGCTTTTTGGTACGTCTGGTTTTTCGGACCTCCTAGAAAAAATTTACTTAATTTTCCACCTTTATTTCTTTTTATTTAAATTGTCTTTTCATTTTTAAAGTTTCGTTTAGTTATAAAAAAATAAGTCACCCAACTGGTGGTCGGAAATAAAATACAAGGTATATTCAGGTCTACATACATTTCCCTATTTCAGAAAATTTTAATAAAATTAAAACAATTTTGACAACCGTCTTGCGTTGGGAGCTCGCCCACATCATCCCTCTGCAATTCGTGCCGTGTCCCTAAAAGGGTCATTCAACTGGCATGAGACATAAAACCTCAACCGGCCCATACATAACCGAATAAATTGCGAAAATATTTCCAACCTTTCGCATACGAAATCGGTCCTAGAATCGGGGAAAACACTCGGGAGTCCTGTCTGAACCTCTTTAAAATAAATCCTCCTGCCAGCAGGGCAATTTAATAATATGGATCATAAAGCAAGTTGAATTTTTATGTTTCTGCCCCGGGGACGAGGGGGAGAGGATTTCTTAAAAGAGCTCCGGAAGGACACACATATGCATACCAAGATCCTGCTCGGAAGGGTCCATGGGGAGGAGGCAGGAACACAATAAGGGCGTTATTCGACGTCTGGCACTAAATTCTGGATTCAACCTCCAAACGGAGAAGAGGTGCACTACCTCAGTTTGTGGGATTGCAGCTCACCCCCTCTAATGACTTATCATTTAATTAATTAGCAGAGGAGCAATTGCCGGATTCCAAAGATCGCCAGAGTAAAGTTAATCAAAATTACCTCTGACTGGGAATCAATCTCCGGGAGCCAAGGGGCTTCTCAATCATTCCTCGCCGATAATCCCTTTGAGCACCCCCGCAACTCATCCCTTGGTCTCCCGGGGCTCGGTTCAGCCCAATCCAGGGTGAATGGCAGTCATCCAGAAATCTGACTTTGTTTGACCAAAGGGATGATGGCTTCGATTGAGCTGCCTGAGGTTTAATAATTCAATTGTGATCCCTGGACAATTGGTGGATTGCGGCGGGATAATTAAATAACTGGGCGCCCCACTCGGCCCCCGATTGGATAATGCCAAAAAGGTGGATGATTTTGGAAATCTTTTTTAGAAAATCTGTCCGTATTTTTATGCTGTCTTCCTAAGTTTTAGTATTTTCTCTACAAACACTTTTGGTACTTTCCCAAAAACTAAAGCGAAATAAATTTCAGCAAACATTTAAATTCTTTGTGAATAGGGATTTATAGTAGTTGATATTTTAACGAGCCTTTATTTGCGCAGACTGTGTTCATCTAGCTATTTGCTAACATAACTTTACTTTCGAATTTTCTTCGAAACCATAAAAACTTTTAAATTGCAAAAGTGCATATATCTATGTACTTTACTTAATTTACAGGAGTGAAGAAATTTTCGAAATAAGCATATTTTTATGCCTATAAATGTTTGAGAACCAGCAGGATTTTCCGTATTTTTATTTATTTTCTATAAAGCTATTTACGTCCAGTATTGGCAACAAAATAAGATATTTTGCCATAAGGTGATAAACCTATTTTTTATATTACTCGCATTCTGACTGGAAATTTTATAAACTGAGTAGGTAACGCTGATAGGAACGTGTTAAACCACATCGTGTCATAAAAGGTTTACAAAGACCCCCTTTTTCATGCGCATTGACACCCTTTAACCCGAGCACGCGTCCACCGATCCATGCTCCACGGGCCCTGTCCGCTCACCGATCGGTCCTGCCGTCGCATAATCAATTTAAATCCAATTTGTCATTTAATTTACGAGCCGAGTTTACAACCGCGGATAATCGTCCGCTTAATATACACAAACTGAGCTCCTCGCGCTTTTTTATATTTATTTATTTTTATTTTTCACTCGTTTATTTCTGGCGGCAGTGCAGACGAACAGTTCGGCGCGGCGCATCCTCCTTGCGTCGAAAGGTGCGCTGTCGTCCTAACTTAAGCCTTTGACCAGGAGGGCCGAGCGACCTTCTCGCCGGACTCATTGCGCGTCTTAGCGATCTGGTGTGAGGAGAATTCTTTTATTTTCTTACTTTTTTTTCTTAAGGGCCCGCGAAAGATATAAACTCGCGCTGGACCGGTGATACTAATCCGCGAGTGGCAGAGTGCGCGCCTCTTTATTTATAGTACAGATCCGCGGATCTTAGGCCCCATACACCACTCTTGGTCCATGGGGAACTGGTTCGCGGTGCTCCTGGGAGCCCGGCCCAGCCGGCGGACACATTCCTCAGATGCCGTTTTATGTGTTACAAAAATTTATGCCCTTTTGTCTCTGGACCTTTTTTTTCCCCCGGAGATATCCCGAGGCTCCGGTGATGGTCCAGAAGATCTTGTTCCCGCTGACTGCTCGACATAGTGTCCGCTGACTGTTTCGTTGCGGTGGTGTATCCCCGTCTAACCGCCTGCCATCCGCGGACCGTGTCCCGCGAACCGTGCTCCGTAATAACTCTCTTCCGTCCAGGTGGAGGACGACGGCGGCGGGGGGCGGTGAGGTATGGACCGCGGTTCCGCGATGGTACCGTGGATGCTGCACTCGAGATGGGTTCGTTTTGTTCCCGATCTTGTCGTTAAGTTGAATCACTTTCCGCTGAGAGGTCGACGGGGTTAATGTTGTTTGTGTTGTCCGATACCACGCGGGAACACCTAAAGCGTAAGCCGATGCCACTACCTGCAATTTGGTGTCATGTTGGATGCCCTGTACCCGCGAATCGTAATCATCGCGAAATTGTCTTCTACCATTGTAAAGACTCTTCGAGCTTCCCCTTCTTCAGACGACGATGAGGTAGATGCCAACGACAACGACACAAAACACTACGACAAGATGTCACAGCTGTGACTTGGGCTTCGGCCTTACAAATGATAACCAGAAAAATTTTCAGACCTCTTTAGAAACTCTAGAAAACCGATGAGCCATGACCCCTATTAGATAATATATGTATTGGATAATGAGATCTAGATATTATGCGAAATATACACGTAAAATAAGAAAAGAGAAAGTTATTAATACAAAATAATAAATTTTAAATATTCGAGTACAAAAATGCATGCAACCATGTACCAAACCTGTTCTTGGTATGTTTGACATTATTATTATTCTCCTACAACTCTGTAGTAAAGGCAGAAAAAAATTTGATTAAAACTCGCAAAATTAAGATTAAGTTGAACTCGACCTGATTAGGTTCATAACTTAAGTAAACAGTTTTGAAGCTTAATAAATCTGAATCGAAACGTCAAAATTAAATTTGGTATTTAATTGTTCCCAATTAGACCCAATACAAAATGTTACTAGCATGATAAAGGGCAACACTGTTTTGTTGTCGAACAAGTGGTAGATTTTATACGATTTTTTCTTTAGATTAAAAACTCGTAAATAAAGTGTTCCTCAAAAAATATTTTAAATCTTCAGCTATAAAAATACAAAGCGCTTTAAAACATCTTGAAATAATCTGCAAATTTTACGTTTTACCATAAGAAATCATCGCTAAAATCTAATTGACAACAACCTTAAATTTAACAAAAAATAACAAAAGTATATTAATTTTATAAAAACCTTAAATAAAATTTCTATATTTATAGCATGTAGCTTTAGTCAACAGAAATAATATATATTTTAACAAATTGAAAAAGAGTCATAATATTTCGAAAATGATAATATTGTTGCTAAGGTCAATGTTATTATAGTTATTCTGGTCAATCATCATAAAATACCTAGGTATATGAAAATTAGCGCTCTTGAAATTTTTGAAATTTGAACAGTATCTCGTTGTCATACAATATGAGCTCAAAAATATTAGTCTAACTTGTATGTTGCTGAATACATATGTTTTGAGCTGAATTTTTGAAATAAAAATAGACTTAATGGAATTTAAACTGACTTAAAAATGGACTAATATATGAGATAAAAATTTGCATATCTTCCAATTTACTATATTGCGAGCATTCATGTAAATGACAGGACTATTTGTAACCTGTATTCTTTACAATTAAAATAAATGAGAAAATTTCCCTGAAATTACTGCTGTAATAATTCAGCTGCAGCAATGTTATCACCCTGCAATACAACCTTATTATTTTTTTAAATATAAAATGATCCCCTCCCGCGCCCAAGACGATTATAATCCCCTCAACCACAAGGAAGAGCGGCTTGTTGGGCAATTTACTGTTCCCGATCCCATCTCCCGGAGGATTTAATGTGGGGTACAAAACCCCATCTAAGAAATTAACTATCATTTTAGTGACGAAACTTAATTTCGCGCCATCACCGCGGTCCCACTGTGCGCCGGGATGATTCTACGACTGCGCCCGGTGATATTAAAAACATATCCCGCCTCGGCCGCGACGACGACCATTATGCACAAATGAAATTGCCTTTTATAATAAGCCCGGACATAATCTTCCGAGTCGGGCCGCGAAACTACCGCAAGCGCGGACCCGTCGCCGAGGCCTACCTAGGCCCTGGACCCTGGCAGGATGCTGGAGGTGCTCTCCGGCGAGATGCAAATTGTGTGTGGTCCATTGACAGAGCTCGGCCGCGCGAGGTGGCCCCGGAGAAGACCATGAAATCGCCGTAAAGTGTTTGCACACCGCGGCCATAAGTGCTGCCGCGAGGTTATAATAATCAATTTGTCTTTATGGGGCCCGCGGTGGAGCTGCGCCCGAATGGGGGAGCTTTCGCGGCCAGTCCGGGCCCCAGAGCGTATTTGCGTAATTTTCAATTTGTCTAGTCCGGCAATGTCCGGTGGAATGCTGTAAAGAGGATTATTTGCAGCCTTCCAGGGCCCACTGATAGACTATAAAATTTCGACTTTGTTTTCATTAATCTCAAATTCGAATTATGTGATCTTTCCAAAAGAGAAAATCGATTATTATCTTGATCGTATAAATAAGTATGTATATTATCGTAAAATACGTTACAAAAAAAGCTGCCTTTGCAACACGTAGACTATCTAAATATTTCCATATCGAACTTTCATATGAATATTAACTATTGCAGACAAGCGAAGAAATAATAATTATTTATCTATTTTATATACCTAAAGTAAAAATAATAATTATACGCATCCTTTCAAACATCATAGATCCTTCGTTATAAATTTAATTACCATTAGATATAACTACCCAAAAAATTAAAATAAGTATGAGGCCAACATTAAATTTTATTGAGAAATATAATATTCCAAATTAGGATTAGTAGATTACATATATGTGTGTTAATATATTAATTTTAGTACCACACTGAAACTTCTTTAAAAGGCTGAGAAGCATTACTCTTCGCCTTCCTTTAATATTTAATATTCGTTGAAAGAAGATCTAATTTAAATTACACTAACACTTACCGCTTCAGCCTCATCTACCGGGATTTCCTGTAATATAAAGAAATATATTTTTTATTTTTGCGATAACTTGAAAATAAATTTTTAAAAATATACTTCTTCAGCTTCTTGTGGAGCTTCTGCTGGTTCTGCTTCTTTAGGTGCTGCTTCTTCAAACGGAGCAGTCTCTTCCTCCGATTTGTCGAGTCCGCTTAAAGGAATTTCTTCATGCAGAGTTTGTTCGTCATGTATTTCTTCAGCATCCTTATGATGAACAAACATCTGTTTTAAATTTATCAAAAATTAATATTCAAGCCCCTTTTATTTGAAATTATATTATTAAATACTTTATTGAAAACTATGTTATGTGTTCCCTTATTCTCTAATAGTATAGAAAATCATATTCGTAACTTACCCCATGATTGTCTTTAAAATGTTTTCGCGTTATGTACCCTCTGTAATTGGACTGGGAAGAGCAAGGAATTAATTAAATGTTTGCTTTTATATAAAACATACCTGTATTTTTATTGCCTCCGCATTATACAAATTCCGTTGATCTTCGTTAATAGATTCACCATATTGTTGCTAAAAATAAATAAATTTAAAAAAAAATCATAAAAAAAAATTATAATAGTGTATTAAAATGAAGGTGTAATACCTGTAAGTCTACCATTTTTTTCTCGGTATCTTTTACTGCATGGTCCTGGTACGATCTCTGAAATAAATGGTCATACATACACTCATTTTAAATTTTAAACCCTTTGAGCTTTAAAATAATTGAAGATACTAAACAAAATATAAAGTCAAGCATTACTTTTTCAGTGTTTTTTAGCAATTGCACCTAATTAAAAGAGAGTTTAAAAACGGTTTTGTATAAAAATAAATAAACCCTTTTTTTTTCTAAAGTAAGAAATCACACTAGCATAACTTACCTCGCGATCGCGTTCCAAATTTTGTCTTGTTTTGTATCCTTTGTAATTGGACTACAAGAAAAGGTAAAAATTAGACATATATTTTAATTTTTACATAAAATTTACCTGTATTAAGGTTGCTTTATCATTATACATTTTATATTGATCTTCGCCTAAGGATTCAGCAAATTGTTTCTGAAAATATTAAGCAGTCAAGATGTGTTTACTCATAAATATAGATAAATTAGCAAAATATGTAGATTAATACCCCGAAAACGATTATATTTTTCTTCTTTTTTAATTCCTTCCTTGTTTTATAGCCCTTGTATATTTTCTGAAATTGTCGTTTTATGTTAATATTTATAAAAATATTAATCAAATTTGCGTTTTGCTTTTATATGAAATTTACCTGTATTTGAGTAGCTTTTTTGTTATAAAACTGTAATTGGCATTCGTCTATAGGTTGACCATATTGTTTCTAAAAAGAAATAATTATATTAGAAACCATTAATCATCCAAATCCTACAAAAACCAAAGAGAAAAAATAATTATTCATAAACATAAGGAGGTCAAATAGATACCTTGTAATTTTCGAATGACTTCCTTGTTTTGTACCTTTTCCTTGCTAAAAACCCCCGGTATTTTTTCTTAAATAGGTTATTTTACATGAGATAAAGATTTAAAATATCATACTAAGAACTTTACCTCTATTATGGTAGCTGCTCTATCCAAAATTCGTTTTGAGTACTATATGAAGATAATTTATAATTTATTTCAATTATTCAAAGTAGGATGATAAAAACTTACCGCATAGTTGTAAAGTATCTTATTGTGGAAACGCCTATAATTTTTCTGAAAGTTAAATTTTATCATCAATATAGGTACATATAACAGATAATATAAACCCAACGATTGGATAATACCTGAATTATTTCAGCCGCTTTAGCAAGTTTGCAGTAAAGCATTTCATCTTTCATGCACTCATATCTTAACTACATGGATATAAAGAAATAATTAAGCAAAAAATTATATAGCATCATTAAACTAAAATTACGTACAGGATCAAATGGAGCGCTTCTCTTGATCCTTTCTTTTTTCACATATGGATGTTTCATAACCTTAGTGATGAATATGTCGAATTCAAGCGATAACGATCTCTATATTATTTGTTTGTTTCCTAAGAATTAATTGAACTAAACCAATATATTTTATGTTATACCAAATAAGCCCGAACTTTATAACCTCGAAAGATGGCCTGAATTATAGTGGCACTGTTGTTCAAAATATCCAAATTCCCCTGAACTGTTGCTTTGAATGTAAATTGAGCAATGGGAACAACAGCTGAAGCACCAAAAACTGTTGCCTAGGGAAAATAAAAGTTTTTTATCAATTATTATTAAACGAAATCTCAGAATATGGAATTAAATCTGAAATCGCAGTGTCATTGTGGTAGAATCAATGGCTCTTATGCATAAAAACTGAGCAAATACTCAATCTTAACTTTTATATAGAAAACCCGAGTTGAATTTTATCTCACACAAATTGAGATTGAGCTCCAGTTTTCTATGTAAAAATTAAGATTGAGTATTTGCTCAGTTGTTATACATAAGAGCCAATATATCTATTTACTTAAAGGTCTTATTTAAAATTAAAACTACAAACCTTCATCAAATTCAAATAATCACTCATGAATTGTCTAAAAGCCCTGCGAATTGCAGGTGAAGATCGCTCAATTTCTCTTTCTGTAAACTTGCATTTGGTAATTAGCTCACTAATTAGCTCTATCTCCTTAAATTCTTGAAGCTGTTCAACATTATTACAACGGTTCGTTTTTACATAATCAAGGAAACATTTTTCTATAACAGCAGCAGCTTGTCTTGCTTTATAGTAACAAACTCCTGATTGTTGGAGGAAGTTACATGTATTTTGGGATGATAGAATTAAATCATCAATAACCGATTTAGTAACTGAAAAACAAAGTTATTTTAATAAATCTATAATGGAAATAAAATTTAAATATAGCCGTTCAGAATATAATAAGCAAATAAATAAAGTATACTATAGTACTCAAAGTTTTCTCTCGAACTCGTAGAAGGGCATCAAGATAATCCGCGATGAACTTGTAGAGGCAGTGCGCTGGCGGATGAGCCCTTAAAACCTCTCTGCTAATATCCGACATCAAATCAGTAAGACCGTCAGGAGGAGTTGTAACTTTATCTGGAACATTTTGACGATGCAATAGATAATACATGGCGGTAGATTTTTCTAATAAAATATTTTCAGTCCTAAAATTCTTCCTTTCAATTCCCCCCCTCGCAACCTTTAAATCATACTTCTTTCAAATAAATTGGTTTACTGAGTTTTTGATTATTAAAAATATAAAGCCAGTGAGTGAATAACGCTCGATGCGCTAATTACGTTAAATAAATAAATTGACGCCAATATCACTGTTTTAGTTAGTTGAAAAGTTCATTCAGAAATTCCCGGCATCGCGTTATCAATTTTTAAAGAATGCAACAAAACTGCGTATAAAGGTTAAAATTGTTTTTCTATGGTGGCATATGACGCATTTGAATCAACTGGACTTCCACAAAGTCTAATTTAAATAATTACAAGGTAAAATTATAATTCAGTTTCAGGGTAAATGACAAGGGCAGCATTCAGACTATCAAAGGCGGACATCATTCGATTTATTGCATTGTGCTAGTAGTAGGCTGCAGGTGCGAGAACATAAATTAGTACATACATATTTTAAAATATAATATTAGATTTATGTTCTAAAAAATACAGACTTTGTTTTCAGAATTTTGCTTCAAACGACAACAGAAACAAAATCATATGGCTGTTCTTAATACATGTAAAGATTTCAAAAGATTAGACAATTTTGCTAGTTAAATTTTGCCACTTAAAATTATGAATGTAGTTTCAAGATACTAGCCGGCCACACACAGGACAGTGTTTGGCGTACAAACTTGTGACAATCTTTATGACAAACTTTGTTTGTTACGCCATTTTACCCACAAACGGTGATGGTTTTCATTTCTATAGCGAAATTTAAATTCCAGAAAAAAGTCGCGACCCCACAATCTAAATTTAGAGCAATTCGTCTTGACAAGTGATAAACAAAGTAAAGCCATGGACAAATCAAAAGGGAGAAATATTTGGGACGGTTTTAAGTTTGTACGCCAAATTGCCCACACACGATCAATCTTATGTTTGTACGTGCGCTTGTACGTCAAAAACCGTTCCGTGTGTGGCCAGCTAATAGCTACTAAATATTTGTATTAAAAAATTCTGGAGACCAGTATAATATAAGATCTACGTACGACACAATAAAATACCATAACAAATTTTAGAAAGACCATAAAAGAAGTTAGAAACCTTGTAAAGGGGAAAAATTACATTTTATTCAGAAATATAACAGTCTAAAACAGAATTAATAAATATACATATAGTGTAAATATTAAGTTTTAATATCACACTAAGTAAACCATTTCTTCAGCCTCTCAACCTTCTTTATTCTTCCCCTTCCTGCAATAATTAAAATTAGTTTAAATTAAATCTAATTAGTGAATATTTTTATATTAACTATATCAACACTTACGATTTTAGCTTCATCTACTGGGATTTGCTGTAATATAAAATAAAAACAAATTTTATTTTGCGATAATTTTAAAATAAATTTTCAAAAATATACCTCTACAGCGGGTATTGCTTCTTCTACTACTTCTTGTGAAGCTTCTGCTGGTTCTGATTCTTTAGGTGCTGCTTCTTTAGGTGCTGCTTCTTCAGGTGCTGCTTCTTCATGGGCTGCTTCTTTAGGTGCTGCTTCTTCAGGTGCTGCTTCTTCAGGTGCTGCTTCTTCTACTGGTTCTGGTGGTAGGTTTTCTTTCGGACCTTCAGATACAGCAATCTCTTTCTCCGGTTTGTCGGGCTCTTTTACAGGAGTATCTTCTTCTAAAGATGGTTTATGATGTATTGCTTCAGAAACATTATGGTGAACAAAGATCTATGTTTCAAATTTAAATTTATAGTTTTTAAGCCACTTTTATTTGAAATTACATACTAATATGAAATTGGAAAAAAGATCACAGTTCACACAAAACTATGTATACATTTATTTTCTGAGAATTTGAAATATAAAAAAACATTTGGCAACTTACCCCAAGACTGCGTTTAAAACGTTGTCGCGTAATGTAGCCTCTGTAATTGGACTTTATGGGAAAAGGCAGAATTACTTAAAGGTTTGCTTTTTATCTAAAACTTACCTGTATCTTCGTTGCCTTTTCATTATAAAGATTACGTTGGTCTTCACTCATGCATTCACCATATTGTTCCTGAAAACAAATAAATTAAAAAAACCTTATAATTATAATTATCTATACTCGTATAGTAATTAAAATGAAGGTGTCATACCCGAAATTCGGCGAGTTTTTTGTTCGATTCCTTTTCGATTCCCTGTAGTATATAGAGCCGGTACAATTGCTGAAATATATTTTCATGTATTAATGTTCCTATTACTTGCTTAAGATTGTAGTTGCACCAAATTAAATTAGAATGACAACAAAGACTTTATGCAAAATTATCTAAACACATTTTTTTTATGTTAGTTCATAATGCAAGGAATCACACTCATAACTTACCCCACGACGATCGCTTTTAAAATGTTTTCTTGTTATGTACCCTCTGTAAATGGTCTTAATGGAAAGATAAAAATTAAATATATTACCTTAAATTTAATAAAATTTTACCTGTATTTTTGTAGCTTTTTTATTATAATATTGCAGTTGACATTTGTCTATGGGTTGACCATAGTGTTTCTAAAAAGAAATAAAATAAAATGTTAGAAACTATACATATTAATTTTCCGAATCTTACTAAAACCATAGAGAAAAAAACAACTATATGTTCATAAACATTAGATATTTAATATTATATATCTATACCTTGTAATCTTCGAATAACTTCTTTACTTTGTATCTTTTCCTTGCTAAAAATCCACGGAATATTTTCTGAAATAGGTAATTTTACATAGAATTTAGGTTTAAAATACTAAGAACTTTACCTGTATTATGGTAGCTGCTCTATCCAAAATTCGTTTTGAGTACTACATAAAGATAATTTTTTATTTATTTCGATTACGCAAAGTAAAATGATAAAAACTTACCGCATAGTTGTAAAGTACCTTGCTGTGGTAACGCCTATAATTTCTCTGAAAGTTAAATTTTATCATCAATATACATATAATAGAAAATGTGAACACAACGATGGGATAATACCTGAATTATTTCAGCCGCCTTAGCAAGTTTGCAGTAAAGCATATCATCTTTCATGCACTCATATCTTAACTACATTGAATAGAAAGAAATAATTAAGCAAAAAAAAAAAAATATATATACAGTTATGGCCAACTAATTAGAAACGCCTTGCAAAAACAAGCCCTGCCTCGCTTAGCTCGCTTCAGTTTCAGTTGTGCGGCTGTAATTGTTTACAACTTATATTTACCTAGAATCCCAAAACCGTTAACTTCTATTTCCGAGTAGAAAACACAAACTAATAATTGACCGAGCTTCATGCGAACGATATTTCTTGGTACAATTGCAAAGTGAATCTGAAGAGACGTGGTCACATAATTAGAAACGAAATAAAAAGTGCATTAAATTTTAAGTAATTTTGAATTCATTGTCCAGTGTAAGTTAACAGTATTTAAATTAAAGGTAACAAATGCAAAATAACAACATTTTTGTATATAGTTAAAATGGGAAAGGCGAAAAATTGCACTATAGCCGAAAGAGGCGCTATTATAGCCCTTTACAATGAGGGTTTATCCTACAGGGAAATAGGGGAACGACTTAACTGCTCCAAGAAAAAAGTATTTAATGCAGTCTCGTATTTTAAAGAGAACGGAACCACCGAAAAAGTTCAACGTAAAATCCGACCCAGGAAAACCTCGACTCTCGATGATAGGCTTATTGTTCGCCTATCGAAAAAGGATCCATTTGCATCTTCGAAACAAATTGCTACCAGTTTACGAGAAACGCTACACCTTAATTTATCTAGTAGAACAATAAGAAGAAGATTACAGGAAGCGGGACTAAATGGACGTATGGCAAGGAAGACGCCAAAGGTATCTACCAAAAATTTAAAGAAAAGACTTGAGCTGGCCAAAGAATATGTTAAGTGGGACTTGAGAACGTGGAAAAATATTTTATTTTCGGACGAAACCAAAGTTAATTTAGTCGGCTCGGATGGAAGATGTTGGGTTCGACGTGGTATAAATACTGCGTTTGAGCCTCAATATACCAAGAAATGTGTAAAGTTCGGCGGAGGCAATGTCATGGTGTGGGGTTGCTTTTCCTGGAAAGGTGTTGGCCCCATTTGCAGGATAAATGGTAGAATGGACCAGCACCAGTACCTCGACATCTTAAAAGAAGTGTTGGAACCGTATGCCGAGGAACATTTGTCCGTGCTTTGGAAATTCCAACAGGACAATGATCCGAAGCATACTGCACGAATAGTTAAGGAATGGTTGACAAAAAAAAGTATAACAGAAATGGAGTGGCCTGCATCGAGCCCCGATCTTAACCCAATCGAAAATCTATGGGCAGAAGTAAAAAGATCCGTAGGGCAGCGAAATTACTCTTCACAAAATGAGCTTTACCAAGCCATCGAAGAAGCTTGGTACAATATCCCACAACGGACTTGCCAACGTTTAATAGAGTCTATGCCTCGCAGAATGTTGCAGGTTATTAAGAGCAAAGGGCACCCAACGAAATATTAGTTGTAAGTTCTCGTACCTTATAAAAATCCAGTTAATTAACTTATCGTTTCTAATTAGATGACCAGGTCAAAGACGACTTTTGTTGAAAATTCGAAATCTTTATGAAGAAACAGCCTAATTATTTTACAATTTTCTGAATATATTTTAAGTTTAAACCAGAGTAAATAATAATGTAAGAAATTGAATACGAAATGACCGCTGTTTTCATTTCATTTCATGTTTTAAAAAAATTGTTATCATCGTTTCTAATTAGTTGGCCATAACTGTAGGTAGTATTATAAAATTAAAATTACGCACAGGATCAAATGGAGCGCTTCTCTTGATCCTTTCTTTTTTCACATATGGATGTTTCATAACCTTAGTGATGAATATGTCGAATTCAAGCGATAACGATCTCTAATTATAATTTTTTTAACAATTAATCGAACCAATACCAATATCAACATTTTTTATCTTACCAAGTGAACTCGAACTCTATACCCTCGAAAGGTGGCCTGAATTATAGTGGCACTGTTGTTCAAAATATCCAAATTCCCCTGAACTGTTGCTTTGAATGTAAATTGAACAATGGGAACAACAGCTGAAGCACCATAAACTGTTGCCTAGGGATATAAAAATTATTTATTAGTTAATATTAAACTTAACCTCAGTATTATAATCGCTTCTAAAACTAATAATTCAAAATATTAAATTAATACTAAAATGTGGTATACAATCAATATCTGCTTTCTTAAAGTTGGTATTTAATATTAAAAATACCAACCTTCATCAAATTCAAATAATCACTCATGAATTGTCTAAAAGCCCTGCGAATTCCAGGTGAAGATCGCTCAATTTCTCTTTCTGTAAACTTGCATTTAGTAATTAGCTCACTAATTAGCTCTATCTCCTTAAATTCTCGAAGCTTTTCAACATTATTACAACGGTTCGTTTTTACATAATCAAGAAAACATTTTTCCATAACAGCAGCAGCTTGTCTTGCTTTGTTGTAACAAACTCCTGATTGTTGGAGGAAGTTACATGTATTTTGGGATGATAGAATTAAATCATCAATAACCGATTGAGCAACTGAAAAACGACGTTATTCTAATAAATCTAATATTATAATACAAAAATGTAATAAAAATTAAATATATCCCTTCAGAATATAATATGCAAAAGAAAAAGTAAAATATAATACTTGTAGTTTTCTCTCGAACTCGTAAAAGGGCATCAAGATAATCCGCGATGAACTTGTAGAGGCAGTGCGCTGGCGGATGAGCCCTTAAAACCTCTCTGGTAATATCCGACATTAAATCAGTAAGACCGTCAGGAGGAGTTGTAACTTTATCTGGAACATTTTGACGGTGCAATAGATAATACATGGCAGTATAGAATTTTTTAATAAGATATTTTCAGCCGTATTTCCCTTCCCGTCACTTAAATTATGCTTCGTTCAAATATTTTGGTTTACTAGGATATGCTTAGCCAAGTGAGGTTTTGATTAGTAAAAATATAAAGGTAGTGAATGTACGCATGATGTAATTAAATAATGAAATGACACCAATTATACATTATTTAGTTGGAAGTCAGTTTTTCTGAACAATTACGATTTGTTTTTATTCATATAGGGCCAAAACTGTGTCACGAAAATAAAAAAACTCTTTCTCAATTAAAAGAATATTACAAATGTGAATAAATGATGATTGATGTTTAAATATTTAAATTGGTGTACGCATTAAAGATGTAACATAGTTATAAAATGAAATACAAATTAGAACAAAAAATGCTTTAAGCTACAGATTAAGATTTTAGAGTTGTTAGTAATACTATGAGAATTTATTTAATATTTTCCCTTTGAAAAGAATTGTTGATTCGCTCCAAAACAAGCGAACTCCTCGTAAGATAACTTTTGATTTTCTTTAATTCGTGATCTCCTTTAACCTCGACCGGAACAATTTTGTGCCAATAATAATCCGTGGAACCTTTCTCACCTTTTCAAACACCTATTGCCCTCCATCGGGATCGTTTCCACGAAATGTGCCGGGGCAGTCATCCGGGAGGGTTCCCGGTGGCAGCGTATGCAAATTTCCGCGGAATCAATTCCAAGATATCGCTGGAGGAAAATCAGCCAGCAAATGGGTGGCCCAATTAACTTAAATTAAAACATCGACCAACATCCCGTAGTTCGGCATTTAGTCATCTTGCGAGGGCTCGGAAAGATCGGCCAGGAGGGGGCCCGTTCAGATTCAGGGAGCGAAAGATCAAGCCTGTTGACTAATCGAAAGGGATAAGGGCGGTCGAAAGGGATAAGGACGCGACGGCGGATGGTGCGTCGTCGCGTCGTCGTCGTCGCCGGGGCCTCCGCTAATGAATGAATGGGGCCCCTCGAGAGAGAGATACTGCAAAAGTGCCACCCACCATCGCGCCAAAAATAAATCCCTCAAGTCTGGGGCTCCTTGTTCACTTAATTACCCTTCTTCTCGGTTCGAAGCATGAATGAATATGAATTACCACTTAATTGGAGTCAGGGACCCGTGGTGGCCGCGGTGGCGGGATCGCGAAACCGCGGCACCATATCGCGGTGTCCACTTATCTGATTGCGCTACCTGCATAATTTTTTCTCGCCCTTCGCCCGGTTAGAGAAGTACAAGGTCTCCGGAGCGGTCTTATCTTGGCTTCATTGGACGCAAATTAATTGATTCATTCGTTGAACGGTCGCCGTCGAAGGCGATATCTTAGGCCGCGAAATAGCGTCCGGAGGTCGTCGCCGATTGAATAATTGATTACGCACCAATTAAGCGGGACACTGTATACCCTATACCTGCTCAGTCTGCGGCAGTGACATCTTTTTTTCATTTTATTTCATTTTAATCGAATGCGTTGCACAGTAGCTAACATTTTGGGGGGGCTCATAAAATTTAGGCCCACCTCTGAACAACGCCTTGGCAAGGCTGTAAAACTCAGAAAAGTATCAAAAACATTCTTCTCATTCTTGAATCTGACGGGTAAACGAGCTCTCGTGAATTTGTTCTAATTAGCCTGAACCAGAGGATTTATGGCTACTGCCTGCAGAGGGCCCCACACATGCTCTAGTAGGCGAAGGAGCACCTAAAGAGTCAAGAACAATTCACGAGTCTTTGGCAAAAGGTTAACTGCCCAATAAAACCTTCCACACTTTCCCTTACTCGACGGAGGAACAAAAGCGCCGAAACGGCTCGTTTTCAGAACACAGTGCGACTGCGCTGCCTTCTTAAGCCCCTTTTTTGAGACTTCTCCACCGTCTTCAGACGTACTTTCAATAAAAAAATCCTTATAAAGACGTAAAAGACTACAAAATGGAAAATTTTCCTCCGAACTCTGTCCTCTATCATCGTGCAGATCTCAGAAAATATTTTTATTTTATTTTTTACTTAAGTTCCATGGAAGCGGACCAGAGGCTCTTACCTTTAAGATGCCTTTATAGTCCGTAAGTCTGCAGTGGATCTATCTTAAATCGCGGACGAGCCATGCTGGGAGCAGGCGAGTCGATGTGGCGACATGGATAGATCCCTGCTGCTGATCAACATCATAAACATCCCTGGGGACGACGGGGCAAAAATTTGCGAATTTCGCGAGATGCGGGCCCCTAAAATGGACAATTTGATCATAATCTGGAGCCCGACCGAACGGTCGTATGCTCAGTGGGGCATCCTTTGAATTGTTCGCGTACCTTCAGCAAAATGGATCATTACCACGCATCACACATTTTTATCGCGCCCGCTCAAATGCGATGAAGACGTTGTTCGTCTTCGACAATGAAGACGACGAAATACGACGAAAATAATGCGACTACGACGGCAATGATGATTATTATGATGGGGCTGCGGTTTTTTGTTTTGCGCCTCCGCGCTCACTTATAACTCTAACTCCTGCCAAGGGTATATCGTTTTGAGTGGATAAATCACAGTAGCCGAGCTACCCCATCAGGGAAATCATCCCGAGCTCTTCAATAACCCACCACAAGGCCCCTTTGATCCATTCATTCGCAGATTTTAATCTCGAGATCATCCGCCTTGTTTATTAACTTTTGGACTTTCGCCGCAAAATTAAACTCGACTCTCTACCTGATGCGCCCTCCTGGGGGTGGTGAGGGGTGTTTCAGATGTTTTTCTGCATTGCAAGGATTTGGTTTTTTAAGGGTTGCAGAAGGAGAGCTTTTGTTTGCTCTACTAAAATTCACCCCGGGTGGGCCCTTTTGTGTTGAAAACCCATCTGGAATTTTGCCTACTTGAAATTTTCGAGAAATAAGAAACGCGATTGGGTGGAAAATGGATAGGGATGGACCAGTTGTCCATTAGCCATTAACATCGGAGTAATTATCCATTGTAGAACGTAAAAATGACCAGGTACCTACCAATACTACCTATAGCAAGCAAACATTTATAACTTTGCATAATACATAGAAGATATTACTTTTAAAGTAGGTATCTATCAAAAACGGAATTTAAATTCACCATAATTAAAATATACATACGAGTATGTATCATTTATCTTCTAAAAGGAACTGGCATCAAATCCTTGTAAGTATCCCAAAAGATATGAAATTAACAAATATGTATTTGATGTATTTTTTAAAATGATTTAGGAATTTTAATGATTTTTTTGAACGTTCATACAACAAATAACTAATTGATAACAAAACAAATCCAATAGATAATGGTTTCTGAAAGTGGATGAATTCAAGAATCCGTATGAAGATATTTTGTACCTACCTATAGTTGGATCGTAACAATCAAATTTCAAATTTTCTTTTGCATAGTTTACTTAAGCTTGTCACTTTACACCGAGTTTTTTATTGCCTTGAAAAAGAAATTAGTACGATTACTATTATTATTAGATATTTTGTTATTATTCAGCAATTGAAACGCATGATATAAAACATATCATCCTTAGCATCAACATTTCAACAGAAAATTGGAATGATTGACTGTAGCGAATGAATTTTTAAAAACACTGGTAGATATAAGTTTTCAAAATTGTTGTATTCATAATTACATAAAAAGAAAGAAATAGGTAGGTACACATGTAAATATATTAAATGCCTGCTATCGGGCTGTATCTATATAATAGCTTTTAAACCTAATATTCTTGAAAACCGTAATACTAAATATGATAAATGAATGTATTTTTTAACACTAGGTACCTTCATATGAACAAATGTTCATGTCTATTTATCATAATATGTAGCTTGTTGTATTTTCAGGTTAATCGCTAATATTAAAATTGACAATTTGCTTTGATTACAAGAAAATGTTTTATTGTTTTATATTTTAAAATATAATTAACTATTATTATTATTTGCGAAGATAAAAAAATTATGAAGACATGTTTTGTGTATTTGGGCAGAAGATTAATTGCTCGTAGAATGAAACCATGACCCAAAAATAAAATTATAAGAAATTATGTTACCCTCGGAAATCTCTTAGAAACAGAAAATTTGAATTATTAGGGTCTAACTGGTCTTCCTTCCCACAATGCCCAATGCTGTTTCACTGAAAACCCAGATCCACCATGAGACGGACAGTCCTAAAAAGACAATAACAATTTGATTGATCTCGATTAGTGCCGTGAAACATTTTCCTCACGACAACTTCACTAAAGCAGATCAACGAACCTATGGTTGCTACTGTAGCCAGAGCCGGCGGGTCCGCTCGTCCCGCTTGATTCTGCTGGTCCAAGGCGGCCGCAAAACCGATGTTGCGCTAAGAGAATTTTCGCGTTCGACTTCTTTTTAATTTGGTTTATCGGGCCAAAATCATGTCTGTCGTGAATTTCAGCTGAGAAAGTACATAAATAACGTTGGCCGAGTCAACTCTTACCTACTACTTATCTAAGCCGTAGAGCACACTTCAGAAAGAGTGAAACATGAATCCGGACGATTACACGTTTCGGACGATTAATACTCGTACGGGCGAGCTGCCGGCGAGTTCTTGCGCGACGAAGACGGAGACTGAGACGAAGATGAAGACGAAGACGGCGGAGGCTGCGGTGGACCGCGCCGGTACCGTACTGGATGATCGCGCGGTGGATGGGCGAGAGCAGCGCCCATGGGATGCCATATGGTTTGGCGGTGGCCATGGCAAGGAAAAATACCTTTCCATGGGACTCCGGTCCACTCCGCCGCGGCACGAAAAGAACAAGTTGTGTGAGAACTTGGCGAGATTATTTTCTTTTTAAAAGTCCAAGCGTCTGCGAGTCTTCCGCAGTTCGGGTCTAATCTGTGGCTGCAATAAGAAGTGGTAACCAAACATGAGAGATTAGAATCTGAGGTCGATTTTCAAGCAACAGAACTGAGCCGAACGAATAAGTCAACGGCTGCTGGATGCTGGTGAGGCTGGGCCTGGACCTGAACCAGAAGAGATCGCTCGGACCAGGGCTGGGGCCGGGGTATCCGACTTATTCCGAGCCGTAGTAGCCCTCGTCCAGCGATGTTCATTTATCTCCGAGGTGGGTGCTTGGCCTGAACGTAAATGCGTGAAATTATCGTCGATATATCTCTCCTGAGCGCACAGGGCCGTGATATACCTCGGAGCTAGTAGGAAGTCATTAAGAATCTATCGGGCGGCTAACACTTTCGAAGCGGTTCGATAACATGCCCGATTCCACCCAAACGGCCGCGGTCCAGGTGATTTTGAGTTGTGCACTCACCAGCTATATCTCGTCAATATTTTACCTACGACTGGTGGGATGCTGTGCCGCCACAGTCCAGAGATTACCTTCGTCGCGGATATTTACGGGCACTAAATTTACCTCGAAGAGTGTCACAATGCCTCGCGCACAGAGAAATTCCGCCTGAAGGCACCTCTATTGGTGATGATTTCCTTCATTTGCAGTAATGAGGTGCGAAAGTAGTAAATTCCATCTTTTGTCGTCGCTCAAATAGCGCAAATCTGTCGTCAAACTAATAAAAATAGGATTTATCACTCAATAGATTAACTCATTACATCCTATACAAAAATATTTCTTGTGAAACAATTCTAAAATTTACAAAAGCGCAATGCTATTTAATCTAGAGCTACTTCTCCAGCATCGCGTGCAATTTTCCCAACTTCCCAGTAATCTCCTTTTCGGTTCGCAATTTGTAATTTTTCACGTTCAAATTGAATCAATTCGTGATGTTTTGCGAGGAGCAAGCCAATTTGCCATCTGGCCAGATTACCTCTGTGCGAAAAGATGCTGTGTATGAGCTAATTTCTCCGCATCGCATGTGTGCAATTTGGTTGCATTCCATTTCTCGGACAAATCGATTTCCCTGGCCCCCGGCATCGACCGGAACGTGTGTGGAGTGTACGACTCCGCGCCCGATTTGCGCCTCATATGTGAGCACATCAAGATCGAACAAAATCAATCAATCCAGACGAGAAAGAGATGAGTTATGAGAAGATAGTGAATATCTTGCGATCAATCGATAGAATCTGTCCCTCTTCGTCCACTACCCCACTGAATGATTTGTTACATCAGTTGCTGATTTTACTTGAAGAAAACGCAATTAATTCTTCGTCATATGGCCTGCAGTGTCAAGTGATAATTTCCTGTTTTCGGACTTTAAAAGATTCTAACGATTATTAGAATGATCCGTCAGATGTGGAATCCGATAATTGATTAAACGACTTCAATCATTTTGTCACCATGTATGTACATCACTTGAATTTCCGAGCAATCAATTAACAATTTAAATTAAGTTAGCTAGTTGTAAATTTGAGAAATGACTGCACTGACATGCTAAATTATATCATTAGGATAAAAAGTTTTACTATACCTTGGAATTATTATACTATGCCTTTTTAAAATATTCGTTATTGTACCAATTTTATAGAATTACAGATTAAGCAATAGCAATTTTAAAAATATTTCAGTACATTTAAAATTTTAGTATCCGATACGTTACTGGTACGAAGAGTAGCCAGCATAAAGTTTCAGTTGAAATATTCTTTATGCTTATAAATGCACATAATACAATAACAAAACAATAAACATAAAGTAGCCGTAGTGAGTAGTGAACCACAAATTTAATTTTGAAAAGGAATAAATTAATAATAATATTGAGATTTTAATAATATATTTTAAAAAATTCCGTATTATGATTGAATTATCTTCCGAATAATTTAATATTTCGGATCACATTTCGCAAATAGCAAAACTTTTTAGTTTTGTGAAATGGGCATCAAATTACACTGAATTATGACCACTTTGCATCAAAGACTATTTCAGTAAATTTTTCAGTTCATGATTTGACGGTTGGATGGGCAAAAATCATTGCAACTTCATAGACTTTTTCCAATTTTAAAAACGTTACTATAAGGTAACAGTTTAAAAAAATCAATTCAATGCGAATTTCGATATCTAGATCAGATCACCAAAACAATACAGCTATTGTTACAATGTAATTTATAATGCAATTGTACTAAAATTTATAAATGTCTTTATTTTTAATCAGTAATTTGTTAATAGTTGAAAATCAATTCTTAACCGATACCAATTTTCATGGTTTTAAACTTAGAAATGACGAAATTTCCATACAAAACTTTCATATCCTATTTTATCCGTTTAAGGGAAAAATTTCGGAAAGTCCTGAAATACGTCTTTCTTAATTTCCAACAAGCTAATTTCCATGAATTTAAACTTCAAAAATGAGGTATTTCATACAAATTTACTTCCCCTTTTTTACCTTCATAGAGGATGAATTTACAAGAATCCTTTCGTGCTGTTCACATTCACTTACGTTATATAAGAAGCTCCTGTGCATAATTTCTAGACCCACCGGTTTAGTCTGCGCGTTGTCTGTCAGTCAGTTGTAGATTTTTAGATTTAGATTTTTAGATTTAGAGAAATTTAGATTTAGATTAAATTTTTAAATTTAGAAACATTTATGTATGTTTATTGGAAAATGTTTATTTAAGCATGTCTAGTATAGTTTTGTTATATAATCAATGTAAGTACCAAATTCCTTTATTTCCGCCATTTAAGGGCCTATGCCCTTATGACGTAGTAAGATACTATGGGAAAATGGCGAGTTACTGCAAACCACTTAAACAAGGCCTCATTACGATCTACCGTTATTAATAGTGAAACAACGAAAAACGCGAAAAAAAGGTTAAGAAATTTCAGAAAGGAGAAGAGGTGCAGCGTGCAGATATAATGGACCGAAACCACCATAATCTCGAAAGCACACACAACAGCTCCATCGCGCATCGGGTTCAATTTCCTCGATATTGCGGCGGCGGATGATCCACGTCGCGGCGGTGGCGGCGCGGCGGCGTGGTAGCCGGGAATCGTCCAGGACCAGGTCAATTGCATAGTGAGCGGCTAGGCACATCGCGCAGTTGACCCCCGCGACCTCCAGGGGAGCACACGAGTTGTCTTGGATGCGTGCAGCGTCCCGCGATCGCGTCGGCCGCGCTCCTCGACCATTGATGAATTATTTTGTTAATTATGTTTACAATAAGACACGGCCAATTTTCCCCCCTCTGATGCTCCATTGAAGTGGCCCCACCAACACCACCAAGGTCCGGGATGGAGCCCGCAATTTCGTCTTGGGCACCTGGTGGAACCGGGAGCAGCACCTATCTATCGCTCGTGGGGCCCCAGAACGCGGATTTTTTAATACCTTCGAGGTGTACGTGAACGTGGACGTGGACGTGGACGTCGGCGTCCTCGTCCTCGTCGTCGTCCGTCGTCATCTTAGCCGTCGTCGCCTCCTGGAAAAGACGTGCGCACTCACCTGGGATCTCGTCGATATCGCGGCTGCAAACGGTACCGTTCGGGTCTATGGCAGTCACGATTTCCCAATGAATAATATACTTCCGTAAATGGGTGGTATTGCGCATGATTTCGCTTACCTTCTCCTCCTACCAGGCACCCAGGCACCTAGGCACCAAAGGCACCAAGGTACCTACGCCGGTTGTCGTCCGCGCGCTCGTTACCCGCGAGACAGCTCCGTCTGCCGTCCGTCGAGGGCCATTCCTTCCCGTTTTCGCTGCTGAAAGACGTGGACACAGCGAAGCTGGCGATTTACTGAAAACGATCACACTTAAATTCCCAGCCGAGCTCTGACTTTTCGCCTTCTTAGGGCTAGGCCCTTTGGACGCGCACAAAAACCGACGACGACGAAGCTGACCTGTCGGTTATTCAATTTGTCACAGGAGCAGTGTACGCCCTAATTTCGCCCGATTCTCCCAATCACCTAGAATTTTCCTACACAAAAACCACACTGTCCCTAAGGGCATCCATCACCAAAAACACACCCCCACACTATGTCCAACCCCAACCCCCTATCGGCCCGCTTAACTAGAGCTAATTTCATTAACGTTGCGGCTTTATGCAAAATAAGCCCCCAAAATTCGTAACTAGATCCAGAGCACATTCATTTTCTGGATGGCGACCTGACAGTAATTGGGCATCCCTCACGGGCGGGCGGGCAGCGTCCTCATGAAAATCCGTCTTCATGTGGAAAATGTGTTAATTATTCAAGGTGATATTCAATATCCATCCGCAAGACCAGCGGGCGCTCTTCCTTTTCGAGGTTTAATGGGATCAGTTTTCGGCCCGGGAACAGATTCTGCTACGAATTTCACCCGGTCGGGCTTGGGGTTAGTGGACGGAATTTTCTTGAACTTCATTTTTTCTATGTTGTTGTCAACCAAAGTTTATGAAGATCTTGACTATATTTTTAAAGTCGGGAACTTAATTACCTGAAACGATATGCAATTATAAGAAGTTTTAATGTGTAAAATGTTAAACATCTATTTTCTTATCTTGCATAATAGAGATAAGAGAGTGTACTTTGAGGGGTGAAAACATTTCGAAGCTAATTTTTTTATGAAAACCTTTTTTCAATACTCCTATGAAGGTGAAAATCTGCAAGCCTCTTTTTTAAAAAGGTCATGTGTTTTCTATACATTTTCAAACTTTTAGTGCATTTTTCAAAATCGCGGAGAGCAGTACAACGTCAGTCATTTTTACCCGATTCGATTAACTTAAAATAAAATTTGAACTGTCTGATTTTCTACTTAAGTTCATACGATTTTCATAATCGGTAAATAATTAGGTGCCATATGATATATGTAGACAAAAATAAACAATTCTTCGAAACCCCCAAATTTTATAGCTACCCTTGTATTGCAGTTTTACATTCAGAGTTTTGATTTTAGGTCTACACTTAAATTTTTGTTAATCTTTATGTAAATAAATTATATTTAAGGGCTGTATAAATCAGATACAATATCACTTTTTTCAAGAAACACGTGTTTATATTTAAGAAAATTTTAAGTTTCATAACTTTGTTGAAACGACGATTTTTTATTTAAATTTTGTTATTCACGTGTATCTTACCTTAGTTTTTATCGTAAAGCCAAAAGTTTTTATATAAATAAACAAAATAATTTATTTATTTATTTATTTTTATTTTTTTTTTTGTTTTAACATTAAAAATTATCTAGCCCAAATTAAAGAATTTCCTTACAGAATAATAAATATAAATGTTTCTTATAATCATATAATTTACGAATTTATTGAAGGAAACTCAAAAACACAATTGATAATCTTAACTAATTGATTTAATTCGTATGCTGCTAACAATTATTCTAACATTTAAGATTTATTTAACCTTTCATAGTTTCTTTGCACCAATCTATGAACTCCGAGACCCTGGTGAAGGCGTCTGGACTTCCTGAGGAGCATATCAAGGACCCATAAGACACGATTCCAATTTGTTTTGTCCTTTCCTTGTTAACTAAGGGCCCACCGGAATCGCCCTATATGAAAATGATAAAATATTGTTTTTTATATCTAACTAAAATAAAAGGGTTCATATACTTACGGCACAGGCACCTCGGAAGAGCCCTCTATAGGTGCAAATTTCAGTTTTTGTAACATTAAAGCCCCTCTCCTTGCATTCCTCGTTTGAAATTGTTTTGTAGTCGATAGTTCTCAAATGCACAGGAATGTTCCCGAACCGAATAGGTCTGGAGTACCCCCAGCCGGAAAGGGTCACTGGAACCCCAGCCCCAATGTGCGCTTCCTCAAGTTCGATGGGCTGGACCATGTCGTTGTACTCGAAAGGAGTTTTCACTCTTATAATGGCGATGTCACAAGTCACCAGCTCCTGGTAGTCCGGGTGCATCTTGATCCATTCCACGAGGTGCCTGCTTCCTCCAGAGTTCCTGTTTAAGGTTCCGGCCAAAACCGAAAATATTTCCGGAGTGCCTCCGTCGACGCAGTGCGCCGCGGTCAGGACGTGGTTTTTGTCCAGGATCGATCCGCCGCACGTGTGCGCCCAGTCACCTGTTTCACCTGTTAAAATCGAGGATATTAAACTAGGCCTATTTCTCCTTTTCACCTGTAGTGATATTTGGTAAGGGTAGGGCTCTGTTGCTTTGCTCCCGCCAACAATCCGTGTATGATTTAAGGAACCTTTTTTTTAAAAAAAAAAACATTATTTGAAAAATTTTTACTTAATAACAAAATTATAGAGCCCACCTTCCGTGTCAGCACGAGCGATCGCTAAAGCGATCAGAGCCGATAAAAATATAAAAAATATGTCGAGACGTGCCATTGTAACTCGAGTCGATGAAAAGGTTTTCTGTGCCCGGTAGCTTTCCGGGGGTGCCTATTTATGAGCAAATTCAACCGCTCGTTATCTCATTAAATTCTAGCGGCAAACGCTAAGGTAAAACTGGGTTACGCGATGAATTGGGAATTATCGCGTGACACAGCCGCGAATTATCTTGGAATTTGGGAATTTGATGAGACTGTTTACCTCGCGCACCGGGGGTACAAAGTTAGCAAACAGTGGGTAACCTTCCGCTCGCGAGGACGAGATATGTTTTGGCGGGTGTAGGTTGAGGTTTGTTTACATTTTTGCGGATTTAATGATATTTGAGAAAACAAATATGAAGCTGCAAGATTGCATTGTTGGTTTGTTTTCATACTATCATAATTTTTATTATTCTATCTCAAACAAGTTCAAGGAAGATCAGAGTCAGAGATCATATCTAGTTGTAAATATACAAATTTAATACAAATGCACACGAAAAGGGTTTTGATATGGCTGAAAACTCCAATTATTTACCCGATTTTATATTGCAAACACTTAGATAGTACCTACTTTCCATTAAGCAAACAATTTTTAGATTCTTGGAAATTTTACAAGGTTAACTTATCTTAGCAAAATAAAGTTATTCTATAACTTTTGCATTTTGAAATAAACAAAATTTTTTAGCTTCGAAAAAGGAATTTGAAAATTGAAATATTTCTAACAGAACGATTTTTGCAGGTTATTTGATAGTGGAGTAAAAATTACACTTTTGTTTAATGCGAGCCAAATCTAACCCATTCAATAAATTAAATATATAATATAGTGAATTTTTTTTTCGTCTTTTATACGCAGATTAGATTCTTAGAAAATGGAGGCTTATTGTTTTTAACTTAAATGAATGTTAATTGTCAATATCAACTAAATTCGTATGGTTTTTTCTCAGAATATGTGAAATAGTGAGGAATGACCAACAGAACAACGTTTTTTTTATATTGTTTTATTAATTATGTTTATAAGAGATAAAAATGCGTTTTAAAGCCAATCTGATTCACTAGTGGTCGCTACAATCAAAAATTACATAAGTTGTAAATTTATGGTTGTCGCTCGATTGAAAAATGCATGCTTATAAAGTGGTTCGCCCATCTGGGGCTTTGCGAAAAATGCAGGTGATTAGCGCGGCCGTATATTTGAGGAGCAAATTGAAAGGCTAAAAGCAAAATGTTGTCCGCGCCGCGCTTGTAACCTGCCACGAAGTGCGTTAAATTGAATCGCAATTGCTTGCGCCGTCCCGTCGATCGCGGCCGCGCTGTCGCATGAAGGTGGTGGCTCGGACCGCAGCGTCGCGAGGCGATTATCGCCCCGGCCAGGAGTAGGCTCGCGGCCGCAAGTGTCGAATTAAAATGTCGTCAAATGAATTGAAGAACATATCCAACACCATCGGGGCAATTACGGACCCCTGTGCGCGCCCATTCGCAGTGTCTGTCGCGCCTTAATTTGCCTTAAGTGCGCGCTCATTTCTCTTATCCCCGAATTGACCGGGGAGATAAATTGAAGACACTCCACTCCGGCCCCGGCAATTAAGCATGAAAGATGGGGCCGGGGGCCCCCAGCTTCTTTGGATGATGATTATACGAAAAGGAGCAAGATTACGACTCGCTCCGAGGAATGTGTGCTGCTGCTAGTGCTGCTGCTGGGGCGCTGGGAAAAGCGGCTAAAATATTTCGTCTATTTCGGTCTAGCTTCAACCGGCCCCAGCCGGAGCCCCAGCCTCGCATGTATAGCGCGATTAATTGCAGCCGAGCAGCCTCCCCGGCCCAAGACACTGGAGCGCGGTCTGCGGAGCCCCATTTAGCGGTTAATTGGAAGCGCTGGAGTAATTGCTTTACTACTGGTAACATGTTCTGTGCTCGCCTGCACTATCGCCAAACATGACCCCGGACACGGCGGCGCAACTCCGGGAATTTAGCGATTTTTAGGCGACGATAGTGCGAGCTTAAGATTTATGGTCCTCCAGGAGACCTCTGCCCGCCACGAGGACGCGTTTCGCAAAATTCTTCGCTGGATAATTTCGCGTCCGTGAGCAAAACTCACTCAAGAGAGGCTGCAGTCACGCAGCATCGACGGGTACATTGGATGCTGCTGGGCCGCTGATGCCCGCCCGGTTACCCGTTGATGCACATAAATCCATTTAAATCAATCAATTCAATTCGTTTGTCAATAAATTTGAATGAGATTCCATTGGGGCGAATTAAGGCCCATTTCTTACATTTTTTTTTTTTTCTAGCCCGGTCGAGTCAGGCGCTCCGTCGGTCGTCGCTGTTTGGATTTTACGCTCAGCGACTAATTGGACCAATTTAAGTGTGATCATCGCGAGTAAATAAAGAATGTGAACTAATGTCACGCAGGCCGTGCCCGTGGGTCTGGGATGATTCAGAAGTGGGGCCCTTTTCGGTACGAAAACGAAATTTATGCGAACTACTCGATCTTGGGAGTGATTTTAAAATTTATTAATTTATTTATAAATTCTTGGGAACATAGTTCAAACAGCAGCCGTTAAAGAGTTCAAATATTTTTACAAATTAATTTTAATGAGCACAAAACCCCATTTTGGTTGTCTTATTTGCTTTAACGTTTTTAATTATGTATTTTTACTAGGAATTCAATAGATAATCTTAAGATAGCATGGAATTTTTCATCAAAATTGAACTTATCATAAAAGGCTCTTTCAAAATATATTGAATAAAAACAAATTTATGGTAGTTTTTCATAAAACAAAGGCATGCGAGCTGAATTTAGTAAATTTAATAAATAAATTCGCAGTTTTAAAGTCTTCTTTTCTTTGAAACTACCCGCCAAAAACTTTCGGTTCATAACATAACTAAGTGTACTAAAACTAATTATATTCTGCCAGATGGCGCTGTACGCAATTTTAGTTATTTGGAGTTTTCTGTTTAGTATAAAGCATTCAGTTTTATTAGAAATTAAACAATGGTTTTATTTTTTAATTTCAATTATAAGTAGAGTCAAAAATTCCAGATAATTATAAATAAAATCCTTTTACTGATGTATGCCGTATCCTTTGTTGTCATTCAAAAACTGTCACATCCGGTGACATTTCTCAAAAGTTTTGTTTACGTTTGCAGTTTACCTTAAGTTTGTTTCTGCGAAAATGTCCACAATTAATTTGCTGGATATTGACGTGGATGCGCTCTTTGAGCAGCACACAATTTCCGAAATAGATCAAATTCAAAAAAAGCTAGAAATTGAAGTGGAAAAGAAGCGAGAAGAGCTCCGAACGATGGTGGGGTAAGTCACCCTGGGAATTTGTGCCACCTCCTCCGGCTGAGATTTTTCTTTGATATTTTTCAAGGGAGCGGTACAGGGACTTGCTAAAAGCAGCAGATACGATTCAAGCGATGAAGACTACTTCAAATTCTGTGATTACGGAGGTCGGGAACATAATCGCGACGGTGAGGTGCCTCAACGAGAAGCAGTTGGTCGGATTCAAAAACTACCGGCGGGGATCCAGCCCCACTGGGAGTAGGCGGAGCAGCGACTACAGTACGATGGTCCAAATCAAGCTCCTCACCGATATGCCTGAATTAATTTGGTCCAACATCGACGATGAGAAGTTTTTCGTGGCCACCGAGCTGTTCATTTTCGCAAGACACATCAGCACCGGGCTGAAGCTGGACTCAGGGAATGCGCTACTCGAGAGGCTTTCCGTCGCCGAAAAACAGTGGGAAATCTTAAAGCCGTTCTTCTTTACTATTAAGCAAAGTTGCCTGGCCACTTTGGAGCGGGAAAATTTGTCACCCGAGGCTGCTGTTGACTGCCTCCTCGGTCTTTTCATTCTAGAGAAAATACCCTTAGATCAGCTCCTTTCTATTCTAATTAAGCTGAGGAGCAAAGCCTTCTTATCAGCGCTATCCAGCGACCACAGTGCTCAAAGAAGGGTTAAAGACAGAATTTTGTCTAGTGTAAGGGTGCTGAACACAACAGTCGAGTTAATTTACAAATGTTTCTTTGGTATAATTAATTTATTCTATTGTATTTTATATCTCAATCTAAACCTTAATTACCTTAGAAAACGGGGGTGGTCTACTTGTGGAATCCCTGAAGCACTTCGCCAGCGAAGAGAGGGCTCCAACAATTTCCCTGATGAGCCTCAATGATGAAGTAATGTTGCAAGCTCTTCCTGATTTGATAATAAATTTTAAGTAAGACCACAAAACCCATTATTTAGTTCCAAAAAAAAACACTTAGAAAATATTTTTCTTGCAGACCAAATTTCGAAATACCCACTCTCACCCCAGATTCGGTGAAGGCTCGATCGGAGGAGTGGCTTAAATCGATTTCTGAAGTGGCGAAAACCCACTTAAGTGGACTGTTTGAGCTTGTGTCGTCCATGAAAACAATCCAGGAAATCAGAACCGAGGCACAGGGTATCCAAAGGCCTTTGAATTGGAACGAAATGTGCGAGTGTCTCTCACTGCCCAAAGGGTTGGAGTTTTACGTGCACGAGTATCAGCCTCTGTTAAACGGCCGAATTCGGGACATTGTCCGGCAATCGTGGCTGAAATGTATCGATTCGGTCCATGATGATGTTAGAGAGATGCTGCGGGTGTCTAGCAAGGAAGACGGTGCTAAGAGTAACCATTTTTGGGTAGAGAACCCATCAGAAATTCCAAAAAGCCTAAAAGAAGCTCTTAGCCAGGATAAAAAGAGTAACACTCTACTTATGAAAGCGAAGGGTTTCGACCCGAAAATTGTTCAAATTTGCTTGTCTTTCGACAAACGGTTAGAAGCTATTTTCTCAGAAGTAAACGTATTTCTTGAGGACGACGGTGGCCAGGTGACTGAGAAGCAAGCCATAGTCGAATTTTTAAAAGATATAAGCCAAGAGCACATGTCGCGCCTTATTACGAAGATAAAAGGCTTAAAATTCGAGCGCCGCTGCAAAGAGCTGGTCCTGCTCGGGCGGCTGTTTATTTCCTTCATCGAACTGTGTCCTCACTTTCGAATGTGCTTGTCCCACAGCTACTCAGCTTCTAGTTGGGAGAAGATTTCTATGGATAAAAAGAGCCTAGAAAAATGGACTAAAGTGTGCAATCTACTTGAAGAGGAGTCGTTTCAATTCTGGAAACAGTTTTGTGATGTTTTCCTCCAAGAACAACCCTTCGAGAAGACCGTGGGAAAGACGCTGGGATATGAGATATTATTAAAGGATTTTGTGGTAAGTTGTTAGTTGTATTCGACTGTTTGAATTTAGCGCTTACCTTGGATTCAAGGAGATTTTTAATAAATTAATTATTAAGGGTACAACAGAAGTAGTATTTTTTATAATTATTTTATTATTTCTTTATAGAATTGGGAAACGATAACAATTGAGGAAAAAGATGAGGAAGATAATCCAATTCAATCAATGATTAGAATTCCATGCCAACCTAGAATATCAATTCAAACTCATTTAATTGAAATAATCCAGGGTCTCAACAAACTGGTTCCTCAGACGCTACCCCGCAAAGTTTTATTGCACCTAAACACTAAACTGATTGAGGAACTTTTGAAACAATATAAAAATCTTTTGAGCAGCAACTTTGTCACTTCAAATCAAAATATGGCCATACAACTTTATTTTGATCTCAAATTTCTCCAGCTTCTTTTTATTGGACGCGATGATAAAAAGACTTCTGATGAATTCCAAAAACTAACCACTGACCTGAAAAACGCCGTAGATCCGTTTGACTTTGAGCTGTTTCACCCGTACATGAATACGAATATTAAAAAGTGCGCCCAGCGTATGCAATGTCAACTTGGGGTATTACTTCCATTCCCAGAAAATCTTGGAATCCTTGCCGACGTAAAACAGCAGGCTGGGATGCTGGATAAGGATCCAAATGTGTTGAGTTTAAGCTCGAACGGATCATCCACGACTTGGTTCCCTCTTTTGCCCATAATTTCACCGGATAGCAAAAATACTTCGATTGTGCAGGACGTTGAAAAGGTTTGTAGAAAGTTTTATATTTTTTCTGGATTTTCTGGATTATGTTAATTTCGCTGTAAATTTTGTAAATTTTCTATTTTCTTTAGGACGACTCCGCCATTGTTCTATTTTCCTAAGTAAAATTGTTGTTCTGTTAATTTTCTTCCTAGTTTTGGATGTGATAAACGCTTTTAAGTGGTTTTGCATGGAATCGCTTAGATGGTTTTTATTAACTAATAGCAGAAGTTTTGATAGTAGCTTTCTTATAGATTAATCACTCTTTCGCCTTTGACTTCTTATAGCTGGAAAACAATGATAATTATATTTTAACACCACATTCGGTGATTAATTCAGCTGTTAGAAGTGAAAGGTGAATTAAGTGATACCACAATTAGGCCCTTAGTTATAAGTTATAAAGGTTTCTACTAATCCCCGGAATAAAAATCCGGATCAAGCATGCTTGCTTCTCGTTTTAAAATTTAGAGCTCTAGAAATTTTACTAGAAGCCTTAATTGTGGATTATGTTTCCTTTTGTTTGTTTTTGCTAACAAACGACAGAAACGTTTCTCAACTTAAGATTAAAAGCTCAAACCCTCTCCCACAGGCCCAGTCAACCAAGCCAAGGAAGTCGGAATCGAAACTCACCACATCACAGCAGATAGCGCAAAATTACGCGAGCAACGTTAAATCCGGCGCTGCGGCCTTCTTTGGGGCAATGTCACAGGACTGGTTCCGATAGCTTCCCGATGTATAGTGCTCGCCGTTGTTATTTTTAGTAATTATTTTACCGCCGCTACTCGCATGAAAGTTATATATTTGTATGTAAATAAAAGGCAGTCTTATTTTACCTCTACTGCTTTATTTATTAATATATTTTTTTGTTATATATATTCCACACTCTGACCGGCTCTCTTAATTATATCACAATTTCTCATTTCATTTCACAACACAGTCACCTTATTCATGGGTCACTCATTTCATGGGGAGTTGGGATACCGAAAGGGGCTTTGGGTCACTTCTTTCCTCCTGGAAAATAAATTATTTGTTAAAAATAGAAAGGTATAATTTAAAAGGCGTCACCTTTCTTTCCAGCCTTGGTTTCAGCTGGTTTCGCTCCTGCAGCTCCTGCTGCAGCTTTGTTGTCCTTTCCTCCTTTAGCTCCACCGCCTCCGGCTTTCTTCTGCGAAATATAAATTTAAATTTGAATAAAATAGTCAAGTCTTTTCAAGAATTTCTGCATTTTAGCGAATTTAAATTGTAAATATAAACATCTCAAGGGATTTATTTGTGTATTACATTTTCGAAATTTTCTTTAACAAATTAAATGCGTAACAAAAACCGGGAATAAATACACATTTTTTGGAAATATGTATATCAACTATAGTTGAGAATTTTATATTTATGGCCCGGCAAATTTTGTAAACAGCGGAAAAATACCGGATGATTTAACTCAAAAATAGATAACAAGCTTTCCTGGTTTTTAAGTATATAAAATGTATGTATTTATACGTATGTATACGAAATGACGAAATTTAAAAAAAAGTCATAATTATATGAAAGTCTCATTACCTAGACACAAAATTAATTTGATAATATTAGTCGGTGGGAGAAATAAAATAAATACAAAGTGTTCATCTAAAAATAGTGGCAACCTATTCATCAAATAGATTGATCGTTTAATTTGAAAAGACAGTTTTTTTTTAATTCTTCGGTGAACCAATTTACATTGTAGATCGATTTTATTAATTTATTATTTTCTTTAAAGCGAGGATGTTGTTTGTTTTTGAATCAAATTAAAGTAAATTGATCACAACCAGCAAATCTCTTCCAGAACAGTGACGCTTCCTAAATTTTCAGTAACCGATTTGTCCTTGAATGTTTATTTGTGTATTTTGTATTTCGTGAACCATTTAATGTTTGTTTATTTTGGTCTCACGTTCAGGGCTTTTACTTTCGTTGCAAACAAGCATTTTTTATGCATTCACTTCCGAACTATGAAAAATTCATAATCATCATCATCACTGACTAAATCAACGTGGGGAGGAAGTTGTATTAAGAATCTGCACATATATTAGAACCTCCCCTCGGTGTTCGAACAGCATAGCAGCCACTCCGCAAAACTTTTTTACATAATTTGAATTTCCTTAAAAAAATATTGAAGAAGGCACTCACATCACCGCCACCGGCTCCTCCGCCACCACCTTTGCCTTTGCCCATTGTTAAATGTTAAAGAAAAAGGTTCCAAAAGAAATCGCAAGTCTTCCAAGAAAAAAACGCACCGCCTTAAGATACTTCCACCAACTTTCTGCGTTAAGTACTGACGTACACTTTGGAATGCAGGCTTGGCTGGGGCTGCGAAGATGTTTTCAAAACACTTTTTCTAGCGCGGCCCCACTTTGCGGCCGAGGCCAAATATTGTATAATTTGATGCCAAAATCTGCAGCTAAAAATAAATCGCGGAGATATTGTATATTCGCACCGAAGCCGCTAAGTGCTAGATGGTGCTAGTTAATTTGTTCTGTTCTCAAGGGGTAGGCGGCTACTTGTACTTTAGATTTACGAAACCATGGCCTTCGTCAATGGCGAAACTTCCACCAAGGCTAGAGAACTTCTTCAAGGTGCTTAATCCGTTCGATCGGCGATAAAAGTGAAACTTATACCAACCCTATGCAATAAGGCCGTTTGTCTAGACTATTTCTAATGCAGGCTAGATTTAGAATCGTGCGACAGAATGTTGTTTTCGAGCAAGGTTTCAGTCAAGAACAATAATTGAATAAGTACACACATTTCCTCTATTTGGCTTGGTAATGGGCGATTATCTGTAATAGGTAAAAATTACCAATGCTATTTTGACCTTGAGGTCACTCAATCAATAGCTAAACTGGGTCTCTTACAACACATCCATAAAGTATTTGGTTTTAAATTGGAAAGATAAATTTAAAATGTTTGCCTCATAAAATGATTTCAATTTTAGATTATGGTTTGAGTTTTAATGCGCACAACTTTTGAAATGAAAAACTTAATAAAATTTACAATCTCCATTAAATTTACTAATCGATTAAATCAATTAAATGAGTAATCTATGAAAAAAGCACAAAGTGCTGTGTTGTTAAACAAATGTTTGTTGTTTCGTATGAATTTAAGAAAATCGAAATTAATAATTTTTTTTAAGAAATTGTTAATATAATGTGTATATGTACCGAAAGATCATATCAATTTATAATGTCAATTTTAAAGATATTTCGAGAATTTTTCATTTTTATTATATTGTATTTATAACCCCGATAGTTTTATTACTATCCCCAATTTTGTGTTTCTTTAACTATTGTAGATACTATAAATAAAATCCCTAAACATTTTACTGAAATGTGTTTTTAATTGAAAGTACATTAGCAGTTAGAAATGAGACCGATTTATAAATTGCTTTTATTTATACAGCAAGTAAAACTCACAATTTTTAACTACTATTGTACTTCCCATTGAGAACTTTTCATTCAAATTTGTATGTATGTATTTACAACGTTATTAATTCAAAGAAGTATTTTATTTGAAATTAATTATTATTAATTAGTTAATTCGAATTAAAATCGCTCATATTTAGGTTAATTCATTTTGGTATTAAAATTTATATAATATGTATTTCAAATAACAAATCAATTCATTTTTCCCGAGATCTGTGAAAAATAGTAAACATATAGTGTATAGTTTTTTGTTTAGCGTTTTTATTTAAGTATATAATTTTGTAGGTCAGTGCAAAGCTCAGTTCACACAGGGCCTCTATCGGAAAGGCCTTAAATCGTGCAGCAGCTTTCCGAGTGTAGCGCACCTCTGCGACCAATATGCCCCCGGCTGCGGTGAGTAAACTTCTTTTAATTTCGGCTGAGTGGGAATCAGCCCGAAAGTCTGGCTCTATTCAATTTTATCCCTCAATGACCCACTTCACGACCGCTAATTTCTGTAAAACTCTCCAAAATTTCATTTGCCGGCGACACGGATGGGCGGAGGTTTCGGCTAAAAATCACACAAAATTGCCCAAATGCGAGCACGTTCTTTGGGTCTGGGTTGGAAATTGGCAAAAATCACGTACGGTGGACGGGCAACCAATTTCGACGCCGGCGTCGACAACATCGTCGTCGGCGTCGTTATCGTCAACATATTCTTTCGTTGCCGAGAAAATTTTTGGGCAATTGGAAAATACGGAAAATTGTTGTCGCCACTTCCTTCGTACTACTTTTGGATTTCCGGGAGTTGGACGTGTCGAAGGGAAAATTTTGTTCTGCGGGGCTGGGCCCGATGCAGCCCCAAACCTCGATTGCGCTGAAAGGACACCCGGCACCTGTGCTTCCGGGTGGCTCAGTAAATATATAGTACACCAGTCCCTCGATTTGCACGGTACTCGAATTACACGATTTCGCTTTTACACGGTTTTTAAATCACAAAAAACAAAATTTTTTGTTGTCTTATTCTGATAGTTTTGCATTATGCCATTTATCAGTATCATATTAATGAACGTACTCTTTTAAAAGCTCGTTCAAAGTTACCAAATGCACCCTTTTCCAAAACTTCAATCGAAAAAGAAGAAACCAAAGTAATTTTTTCTGATTGAATTCTAATAACAGGTGAATAAAGGCAGTTTGTTAATTTTAAAAATTTATTTCGTAATATTGCTTTAACTTTATTAGAGAAAAGAAAACCCGAGGAAAGGAAAACAATGTTTGAATCCTTCTATTGTTTTTATTTGTACAGAATATTGTCATTTTTATTACGTTGTTTATTGTTTTTAATTGAAAGGAATATTGTTAATTAATGTTTACGTTTTGAAATTGAATGAACCAATCCCCTTTTTATTCTTCAATCCTTATCTCATTTACACGATTATAATGAACACTAGACTATTCTTTGTCTTCTTTAGTTCGATTTACAGGGTTTTCAGGTTAATTGAACATATCCCTCTACTTTTTATGAACTCTGTGTCTCGTTTTACACGGTTTCGTTTTGCACGATTTTTACAAGAACGTATCTACCGTGTAAATCGAGGGACGAGTGTATATGTAAATAAAAAGGGCGTGGGAGGCCGGGTTCGCTTTGTTCCTCGTTAGCCTTTAAGCCGGGTGCTAATGCATGCGCTGCGCTCAGCTCAGGAACGAGGAACTGCGGCTTTTGTGAAGGAGATTTCCTGCAATCGCTAGAACACCGGAGTCTCCGTGGGGAGTGTTTTGATTGCAAGATTTATGAAAATGGGAGCCCCAACCTAATGGTCTCGGATGGCTGGCAAAAGTGGTTACCTGGGGGTGCTGAACTGACGTGTTAGCGTCGTCGGCTCACTTCCGAGGATGAATTTACGGCTCGTTTTCTAGGTTAGAGTTAGACTTTACTATATCTAGCTTAAAAGCAGCCCTTCGCTCAAAGTCCCCATAGACGTGAAGATGCCGGAACAGGCGCTTTCGAGAAAGGTTCGCCGCCCTAAAGCACCCTGCTGCAACTCTTTGCAGTAAAATAACTCGAGGCTAAAGGGGTGTTACGTATTTATCTAATTTGTTCCTCTTTAGCTTAACCGCGGCACACCAAAGTGGGTATATATTGTGTGGGGATGTAACCTACTTTTCATAATTAAGAGGAAAACTAACAATTTTTTCAACTTTACTCTACTAATTTCAATTAAATTACTTTCTTTTAGACATTTCTTAAGTGTTTATGGTATGCTTTTTTGTACTTTTGGATCAAAACATTTTTTAATTATATTTTATGAACAAACATAAATTTAGAATTTAAACAAAATTCTTTCTTAGCGAATGACACGATTTGTCATCTGTAAAATAAAAGTTGCATTTTTTAATTTTAATTTTTACAAGTAATTTAGAATTTCGAAAGTTTTATATGTAACCTAGATAGAAATGTATTCTTTTGATCTATTGATTATATATGTATATGTATATTTATTTTTGATAGCCATAAAAATGCACATTAAAAATTTAGAAATTGCCCGAATCCAAGTATACTAATGCATTTGATATTATACCTCGTTTACAACGTCTTTCAATCCAGCTCCATAACAAATTTCATAAACACTTTATTAAAACGGATCGAGACTTTCAAACTGGATTGATAAGTCTTCATTTCAATGCAGCTTTAAATTGTTTTTAAAATTAATTCATGTCAAAGGTAACTGAAAATAATTTGTTGAAAAATTTGGATCTTTATTAAGGAATTTCAATTCAAAGATACGCTCTTTTCTATTCGATTCGAATAGATACAAGAAGAGGGCTCAATTAGAAAAGGGCGTCAAGACAGTTTTCAATTCAAATCAAATTTCAATCCGGATGCAAGAAGTCATAAACAAATTATATTAATAATAATAAACAAATTAGACCAAAGAAAAATAAAATAAATTTTGAAATTTGCACATTCATATAATTCCCAAAACATTTCCGAAAATCAAGAGTAGATTCGAAAGTTTCCATCAGAATCAATCTTTTTCAATGGATTCCTTTCAGATGCCCTGACAAAGTGTCCACGCAGAAGGAAAGAAGTTAGCCCATATCGGCAGGTGAGTTTCCTTCCGAAGAGAAATTGCGTTCGGACGTGCCCTCGATTCCCAGTTAAAATCGAGAAAACGAAGTTACTCAGATTCCCGTGAAAGGAATTCTTTGAGTTTGCAATATTTTCTTTTTTTGGGACCGGTATGGTCTGAAGATAGAAAAGTATAGAAGCAGCAAGAACTCAGAGGGTGGTGTTGAGGGTTCAGGAATGGGTCGAAAAGAAATCCCCTAGGATGTCATTTACATCCGCACAAAACTAAGGTTGGCTCACTGGAAAAGTGTATTAAATTTGTTTTTCAAAAAGCAAAGGATAATGTCATTCAGAAAGGTAGGAAAGGTCCCTGTCATTTTCCCATTTCACCATCAGTCTTCAAAGACTGTGCTGGGGCAACCGGACGACAGATAAGATGCGAACGACAACGGCAGCCAGCTCGAGAGTACTCCGGCTGACAAGAAAACTAATGACGAGGAAAGGATACCTCCGAGATACTTATCCCAGCCAGTTCATATCACATGCTGATGATTCGATACGCACTAAATCAGGGGCTCCCCGGAAAGATGGATGCGACTGAGATGGGCCGAGAGAGTGCCTTTTATGACGGCTATAAAGGTAGCTAGGAAAGGTTTTATCGCAATAAGCCCTGACTTATGTAACGCCCCCAGGGCCTTTCACAAGACGCCCTGGGAAAATATCATTACAAAAGGGAAGAAATGGAATGTTCGCCCCAAATCAAATAAAGGAATTTTTGGTAAACAAATTTGCCTTTCATTCTGCTCGCACCGTCCGGAAGTCGGGGCTGAGGGCAACCGATTCCGCCGTACCGCCCTACCGCCCTAAAGCCGGGTCCTTCTTGGCCTAGTCCAAGTCCTGGTCCTTCTCTGACCCGCAGACGAGGGCTTAAGGTCGCTCGGATTTTGGGCGCTCGGACTATTCCACTATGAAATTTGATTTGTTTAGAATTGGCCAGAGGACGGAATTTTTCTGTCTTTGATGTCAACCGAAGGAACGCCTCAGTAAGTATTTACAAGGGTACGTGGCCCAATAAAATTCAGGCAGCGTAAAAAATTTCATTACTTGCATTTTGGCCTAGAAATGTCGGCAAATGAATCGCCTCCGCCCTTATCGCTCTCACCGCTTCCAGAGGTTGAATTCAATTTTATACCGATTTTTTTATGGGTGTGAGTCGAATTCGAACCAGAGACTGAGTTTCTGAGACACAATCAGACTAGGGAATAAGTGCAAAATAATTTCGAAAATCAACTTATTTGGAGATTTGGTCGGCCAAGGGACGAATAGAATTAGGTTGGGATGGTGAGTTTAAGGAACTTTTCTTTTCAAGTATTTCAGGAGTGGAATGGGCTATTTTATTGTAGTCAATTAAATATTGGAATAGAAAATGTGTATAACGGAGGTAAATTAAGGTAATACTTAATACAGAAAGAAAAATAATTCGAAATTCAAAGTGAAAATTTTAGGTATTTTGGCCTGTTATAATAATTAATTAATTATATGTTTTTCAAATTGAAATTATTCTAATTGAGAGACATTTTAAAATCTATTCAATTTATTTTTTACTTTATATTTTGAGTGCTGAAATTTTTATACGGCAAATGCGTGCTTGTCACTGTCGAAAGTCGAAAAAGATATTTACCTTTAATTCGTTAATTTAAAATATCCTCGAAAATTTTTTTAGAATAAAAAGGCAGAAATGTCAATGTCAATGATGCAAATTCTTTATTAATTTTTCATGTATCTAAATTACATTTTAGTGACCCTTTTACATAAACGGTCAAATTTTGCAAATGTTTTTTTCAAAACGAAAAGCTATGATATCTTTTTTTTGAAAAGAATATTTTATTGAGATAAGTGTCTTATGCTTTGTTGAACTCCTTTAATTTTGTATTGTTTCCGTTGATGTTTCCCTTAATATGTGACGTTTTTCTGTAGCATAAAGGTAGTTTAAAATTAAAAATAATTTAATATAAATTAATTCTTTTTTAAATTTTTAAATGGAATGCGAATAAAATTTCATTTTTTTTATACTATAGGTAAATAAATATTTAAAAATGCTAATTAGTTTTTAGCATCTCTCCAAACATAAAGAGTCGCATCAAAGCTCTTAGCGGAAATGCAAAATAAGAAAGTCCGGAATGAAAACTTTATGTGTTCATCGTCGCCTGTAAGTCTCAAGAACAAAATGCTTGTTAACGAGGACAATAAACTCGGATTTGTGTTTTTCTTTTCTTTAAAGAAATTAATTTAGTAAGCTTGGCGCGTTTTTATGTGGAGCACCACCTCATTTTTCACTTTAACGAAGACCTGTAAATGAAGCGTCCTTTGGCGCTGGTGGCCACCCGCACCTTTGGCGCGGTTACTCAAAACCTTAATAGCCTCAAGCGTGTGAAAATTACGACAATATTTTCATGCCTTTTCAGCGGCTAGGAAAAATGAGTTTTCACATAAGGAGCGCGGTGCAAACTACTCCTCTGGGGCAGAAGGCCCTCCGTCGAGGCAGTGGCGCCCCACACACCCCCTGTCAGCGCCAAAAGCATTGAGATAGATGTGAAAAGAAAAACTACCCCCAAGTAGGTCTCTGTAATGCACACGCCTGCAGATAAAGTGAATTTTTAATTAAATCCTTAAAAGACAGGCGTGCTCTTTACACGTTCACCGAGTTTTCTTTTGGTAAGACTTTGCAAATTTAAATAAAGTTCTTTTTTTTGGTGTTAAAAATTCGCTTAAGAGTTGGTTGAACTTCTAGGCGCCTTTATGTATTTAGGTTTTTTATTTATATTATAAAAGGCGTTTGGAAGCCTAACGAGGGTATAAAACGAGTACAAGGCTTTCCGAGCTGCAAATTGGAACTTTAAACATTTTGCTGAACTATAGAGGTTTAATCAAAATGGGAAATTGCAAAAGGGCGGGGAAAAAAATGGGCATATGAATGTGAATGTGGTGTTTCTATGGATCTTTTTGCAAATTCTTTTAAATTTTCAAATCTTTTCAAATCTGTTCCTAGTGCGGTGCTGCAGTGCATTAATCAAATCGAAGCGACTATGCTCTAGGAAATAACGAAATTAATAAAAAAAAGCAGGCATCTCATCCGGGGGCTGATATATTTCCTCATATTCACGCGGTGGTAGTGATAATAAAGAAAGAAAAAAAAATTATGAAACTTGACATATCTGGAGCCAACTCAAGGCCACATATCCAGAAGCTAAAAACAGTACCGGAATATGGGGAGCACAAAAAAGTATATTATACCGGGAAATAACCAGAAAATGATAAACAACACCACAAAATGCTCTCTCCTCCATTTGACAATTTAATGGATTCACCCTGGAGCACTACGCTAGTGTAGAACATATGAAAAGCGAGATTAATCATGACGCTTGCTCTGCATATGAAAGATAGGTTTTGCCACCCCGGAGCACCCCGCGGCCTTCTACCGAATTCTCAACAAATACTTTATTACTCCCCTGCACTCGAGCAAGGATGCAAATTGCACCGCAACCCGTGCAACCATTCAAAATTATGAACATCGGATGGATGGTTGCCAGGAAGCACACACTTTTACTCATGATAATTTTCTCGGTTTTCTCATCAGCGATGCTGAAAAATCTCATCATACCCATGAAAAAAAATTACCACCCACATACCTATACCCCCAAAATTTGTTTGGGGTTGGGTGAATTCGCTGCAACTATCAAATTTCGAGGAATCTGATTGGGAAATAATCAAGCGGTGGTGCCCATTTGTGGGTGCAACTCTAGAAGTCAGCCTCTGAGGTATTTCCCGCGAGAAAGGGTCACTGCACCTCAAACAAAATTTTCTCGACCGCTGCTGCGCCACGTTTGTTTCGCGAGGCGGAAATCTAAAATCCCGGCTTCCTTTTTCGATTCAAACGAAAGGTTTTTTTCCTTTTGCTTATGCAGACTTTGATGATTTTTAATTCTTTAGAATTTAAGCCTTGCCTTGTCTGAATAGGAGGCATTTATAATTAGAAAAATTGGAGATGGGGTAGAAAACTATGAGATCCTCAAAGGTTTTTTTAACTCGGTAAAGCCCTAAAGGGTTTAAAGTTTTTATACGTTACTTCACACAAATGATTTTCTTTTTTTAAAGTTTTACTCCACAGTGGCACCTACCGACGCACGGAACGTTTATGGCGAGAATTCGTTGTCTGTCTGACTATTAGGGCGTGCCTGGGTTGTGGCGGGGGTGTGGCTAGGGCGTGGCGGGTGTGTGGCGGGGGTGTGGCTAGGGCGTGGCTGGGGTGTGGCGGGGGTGTGGCTAGGGCGTGGCTAGGGCGTGGCTAGGGCGTGGCTAGGGCGTGGCTAAGGATGGCGGGGGTGTGGCTAGGGCGTGGCGGGGGTGTGGCTAGGGCGTGGCTAAGGCGTGGTTAGGACGTGGCTAGGGCGTGGCTAAGGCGTGGTTAGGGCGTGGCTAGGGCGTGGCTGCGGTGTGGCGGGGGTGTGGCTAGGGCGTGGTTAAGGCGTGGCTAGGGCGTGGCTAAGGCGTGGTTAGGGCGTGGTTAGGGCGTGGTTAGGGCGTGACTGGGCTGTGGCTAGGGCGTGGCTAAGGCATGGCGGGGGTGTGGCTAGGGCGTGGCTAAGGTGTGGTTAGGGCGTGGCTATGGCGGCCACACCCCCGCAACACCCCAGCCACGCCCTAACCACGCCTTAGCCACGCCCTAGTCACACCCCCGCCACACCCCAGTCACGCCCTAACCACGCCTTAGCCACGCCCTAGCCACACCCCCGCCACGCCCTAGCCACACCCCCGCCACGCCCTAGCCACACCCCCGCCATCCTTAGCCACGCCCTAGCCACGCCCTAGCCACACCCCCGCCACACCCCAGCCACGCCCTAGCCACGCCCTAACCACGCCCTAGCCACGCCTTAGCCACGCCCTAGCCACACCCCCGCCACGCCTTAGCTACGCCTTAGCCACGCCCTAGCCACGCCCTAGCCACGCCCTAGCCACGCCCTAGCCACACCCCAGCCACGCCCCTCATTTGCATAACCGGTTTTGGTTCCCAGGCTCAAGTGACTCCATACCTACAGACAAGGCGTACTTTAACTCAGTGCGATATTCTGACCCTAGATTTGATCCCGAAGGGTTGTGCTATTCTTATAAATCTGCCGCACCTCCAGGATGAAGTTAGACATCGCTTCAGCCAACACTAACTCGGTTCCGCTCTCGAGCTAATCAGGATCCCGTCAAGCGTTACCTAGCCCTTCGAAATTGCTTTGGAGTTTTAAAATTACAAAAAAAAAAAATTAAAAAAGACTCCTGGGGGGTTCTCATTACTCCAATTAAGCCAGGCCGGGGCGAAGTCTAATTGTTAAAGTGACTTCCTCAGCCCGATAGTCTGAGGCGGTGGGAGCGCGATGGTCTCCGTTTGCCCTTCGTCTGCTAATTGGAAGAATATCCTTTTCTGCGGAGGACAGGTCTCTGGAGCGGCACCGTCGCCGCCGCCGCCGCCGCCCGAATGGGGCTCCGCGGAGGCCTTCCTGGGGCGCACAAAGAAGCCGTGTGCACAGCACCGTGAAATTGTTGTTCAGGCTAAGAATCAATTCGCGATTGCTCTAATCCCCAAACAATTCCAGACAGGCTGTCACTTTTCTGCTCTGTCTGTTCCAGAGTCAGCTAGAGGGTCGCTGGATGGCGGGTGTAAGCGAAACAATAAATAAATAAATAAGTAAAAGAATATATATATATATAAAAAAGAAAAATGCGAAAAAGGGAAAACTTTTCGTCCTTAGCGCCCTTGGCGCGGATGTAGAAATGTCGTGTTGGCGCAACTACGCGAACAGGCGAATTCCCACGGCTGGAGTAAATAAACACGAGTCAGAAAAGTAAATTCGTGTGTTAATCCACTCGAGTTTTAGCTGCCGTGGGGCCCTTTGGGGCAGAAGCAAGAAAATCAGTGCCGGTGGGGCAGGCCCCACTGAAAGAAATGCCGTCCGTCCCCGACGCCGCGATGCCGACGCCCGACGCCCGACATTTCTTATTCGTGAGAAGTTATTCAGGAAATTCCATCAAGGAAGATAATCTCTCAGATACAAAGATACACGATGCACGCTCGTGGTGTTTCGCATCGTGTAAATTCCTCGTTTAGGGAAAGGGACATTTTGCGCACATAAAGACGGAAAAGAAGCTCCTTGATGGCCCTCGTTTCATCCCGTCTTAGAAAATGCGCGGAACAGAGGCGCTCCTTTAGTGGGTTTCAGGACGAACGGGACGCCGGGGAATATAAATTGGGTTTTACCTTGGGCACGGAGAAAATGAACTCAGTTAACGTTCGCCGGCCCGCCTGTTGTCTCCTAAATTTCATGGTGCGACATGGCCGGGAATCCGGGAATCCGGGAATCCAGGAAACCCGGGAACCAACCCTGTAATGTCGCCTTCGATATGGCGCTCCCGGTTTCTCAAACGACGGCTGCTTTACGACCGCAAAATAAGATTTTTGCATGTGCACGAGAATTTCCTGCGGGCGGGATGTTTACGAGGGAATTCCTCACGTGTAAACAAAATATAACTTATTCATGGGGAGCCAATTGGCTGCACGGTGGAACCGCTGACGCCGCTAAATTGGCCAATTCCTCCGGTCTGATGGACGGGTGTGCGCTGCATCTCCGGGCCATAAGATGAATTTCTTCTGGGAGGACTTGTCACACTGATACCAGAACATATATAATGCATACTAAACCACGGCTGCCTTGACTTAGAACCATAACTCCGTCTAGTTTATTCCACAAATATCCGGAGATTCATCCCGAACAGTAGTAGTGAATCCTTCTTTGTCGTAAGCTCAACTTGTATAGTAGTACATCAAAAAGAGAATAAAATAAACTTCGATCTAAACAAAAATCCATGGTACTTAAGCGACATATGTATTTGTTTTAAATAAAATTTATACATTTCAGTATTTTTAGAAAACTGTATACATATGTATTTTGTTTCGAGATCTCTATAATAATATGCAAAATATCTGATATCACTTTTGATAAAACTTATAACTTTTTGTAATATATACGATCATAAATAAAGCCAACATTCTAAAATATTTAAAACATTTGTGTTCTTTTATCAATAAACGCGGGAGCTTTAATCGAGACTTTAAATTTATTGTGTATACACTGAGAAAAAAAGTGCTGGTAAATTGTGTAAAAACATTTTAAATCTGAACCATTCCTCCATTAATATCTACAGTCGAAGAAAGCCAATTTTTGGGTACTATCTGAATTGATAGAAATTAGTTAGCCAGATCAGATTTTTTGCATTTATTACTGAGTTTGGATAGTACATATATGGAGGCTGGTAATTGAATAAAGAATTTGTTTACAATTAATGTATTTAATAGTTATTATCAAAATGCAATTATGTAATATCAAAGTCTTTCCCTGAAGTAAATTGAAAGAAGGATTTAAAAAATTCTGAAATACAATAATTTTAATAAGCACACACAAAATTAATATGCAATTAAAATAAAACCTTATTGATTTGTCGAGTGAACTGGGTTGAAATTAAATGAACAATATTAATTTGTTTATTATAACAAAACAAACACGGTAAGCTAAAAACCTGCAAAGTATTTGGTAATTGTAAACTTAATTTTTGGTTATTTTTAATATCTTTTTTTTAGTGTATATTAAAAATGATCCTTATTTTAACACTTTCCTATAATCAGAATTCCACCATAGCGCTGAAATAGAACCCATAGCCATCCACTGTAAAATAATATAAAATTTCTTGAAATTCGTGTCAAATGCGTTTAAATTTTTGTTTTATATCTATATTTATTTTAAAAACTTTTATATCAAAAAAATATAAAATAGTTTACTTGAAACGCGACTGTTATCTTTTTCCGAAGCATCGTTTAATTAAAGTCCCGAGGGAGAAGATATTAAAAATATACATATGTATATACGAGTAGTTATTCAAAAAAGAATACTAATAATAGCTTTTTGAACATAAAGTTGCTCAAGTTTCTATAAAAATAAATCAAATATTAATACGAAATACGATAATTTTTGGATAGACAATTTCATCCTCTTGAACCCATTAAATGAAGAAAGGATGAGAAGTGTTTCTAAGAATTGAATATCAAACGCGTTTTCCATAGCGACAAGAATTGGGTTGCCAGCAGCTTATCTCTAGAAAAAGAAATATCTTATTTGCCTGATGGAAGCAAGAACACTTCGCCGTCCAATGAAAAATAATTTATGAGAAAATTTTGAAAATGAGCAAGAAGTACAATGAGAGTTAAGAAGTGCTTCGAATCAAAATGAAAATTTTAGAAGTTGTTGCCTTCGCTGGGATTATTCCGTATAATCCCACTTGAAATTTTGTTCGCTTTTCAGGTGAACTGAGCACAGGTAAGGTACTCATTTTTAAATCAGCCAATCTGGCGTATTAAACATGCCTAATTAGAGAAGTAATCCAAGTGGTCTGTTCAATTATAGGAGGGCACAAAAGGTAATCGGGTATTGTTTGGTTGCTCTAAAAAAAGAAATGGTAAAAAATTCACATTGTAAAAAACCCATCAATCCTGGATCCCAGTCGAAGGGAGGAATCCCATCAATCCTGGGGAGGAGGCGAACATTGGCCATTTCGGATGTCAAGTCGCTCATACATGGGACCCGGGATTGGTCCAGCTGCATCCTGGCAAGAATTCTTCCTCCGGGAATGGCAAACTGCCACTCGAGGCTGGTGCCCAATTACGGCCCCATCGTGCCCAATTAAATCCCCTAAATCACTTGCAGCTCCCCCGGGGAGCAGAGGGGCCATTGTATTGAAATTTCCCTGAGTAGTGATTTTTAAGTAAAGACCCAATGCAGGACTTCATGTTTTGGTGCTTGAGTAGCCTCTGTCCGTTGAATGGTCGAACTTCTTGGGTATATCGTCCTGTCGTTATGCTATTTGCGCTTCCTGCAATTTATTGACCATTAAAAATAATTTAAAAAGTTTTCTCCTCTTGGATCGAATTCCTTCGGGTAAAAGATATGATGGCTGGGCGTTCGGATTTGGAATGAAAAGTTTCATTGAGCAGCATGTTTTCTTTGTCCATTTCAACTTTTCTTCTAGATTTTATACCATCACTCGGTCCCACCAGGCACTGCAGGGGTCCCTAAGGAGCCACTGGATGCAATTGGGTGCAGCAAAACTATATGAAGTTGTTCTGCATGTAAAATAGAGTAAATAATTCGATTCTGCTTTCTATTTAGTCCAGGGTCAAGACGGGACGCGGGTACAAAATTCACAGAAAAGGAAATCAGCTTTTCTGAATGAACTCTAGTATTATAAAATAGTTATGCATGCGACTAGTGGTGCTCTGTGATCGACAAATAAGGGATATTTTCACACAGAGCATAAAAATAAAAAAAAAATACGGGAAAATAAAAGAAACATATACCAAACCAGAAAAACGACTAGAGCCTTATTACGAAACGAAGTCCCCTTTGAGATTGGGTGGAATATTTCTAAGAAGCCCTTACAGTCTGTGGTATATTGCAGTAAGTAGCTTTCATTGCGCTTCTTTGTTGCCGCAGTTCTCTGACTTGACATCTAGCAGATGAGAAGCGAAAGGGCTTCCCTTTGAATTACCACACTCATGAACTACCCTCCCCCCGACCATCGTCAACACCCACCCACTCTACAATGCCCTATATTTTCATCATTTTCAACCCTATTTTCCTGCCCTCTGAGCCCAGTTCCCCCAGTCGGATTGAGGAAAATTAATTTTTAAAGCATCTAATGGATCAACTTCGTTTCGGGCAGTTTCCGCGATTTCAAAATTGGTTTGAATTATAGCGAATGCACTGAATTAAATATAGATCTCGAGTTGGTCCAGTCTGTAGGTAGGAAACATAGGAAACATAACGTGAGACATGGTCCTGCCGAGGCAATTTAAATTTTGAATGAAGCCATTAAGGGAAAATTGTTATACCTTTCCTACGGGGCTAAATTTGAGATTGCAGTCCAGAGTTGTGCCATACAAAGCGACCAAAATAGGTTGCATCTAAAATATATGAGCTCCTGCCAAGTTGGTATTTATGGAGGTGTTAAGCAATTACCTATAGTTTCTATAGCCATTTTAATTTAATGGTTAATTTTGGACAATTCAATAAAGTTTGATGCATAAGTGCTCTTTCATCCAAAATAGACGTCATTATTATCTTAATGGCAAACTTATATACTATTTGTATAATCGCATTTTCTAAGAATTATTACTCAAAAATAACTATACCTACCTACACTGGAAGTTTTTTCAGGGAGTGAGGACAATATAAATTTGGATTTTTTTTTGGCTTTCTTATACAGATATTGTTATGGAATTTTTACAGAAAAATTAATTTAGTAAATCTAATATACTTTTCAGAAAAATCCAACTCCTTGATTAAAATCATATCGTTTCTAAAATAATGATGTTTTTGCAATATATATTTGTATAACAGGTATGATAAATTAATAAATGGTGTAGCGGCTTTAAAAAATTGATACTTTTATTTTATTATCCCTAGAAATTGCCCCCTAATTTTTTTCAAAAAAAAAGATTTTTTAAATTGTTTATGCTGAAATAATAAATTTTTTAGATATGGGCTGCGTTCATAAAAATTACAAAAGTATTTTTTATTTTGTTTTTTATGATAGTTCTACGAGATGCTAGAGTACGCGCTGTGAATAAGGCCTTCATATTGTTTTCAATACCTTGCTTACACTCTCATATAATAACACTAAAAAATTAATTTGAATTCTTCAATATGTACACAATATATAATACATTAATTGCAAAAATATATATTGGTTAATGCCTTAATATAATCAATGTTAAATTAAGAATTGCAATAAACATTGGTTGACCGGACTGAAATGGTTAATCAAATTCAATTCACAAATAAATTTTTAAGTTATTAAATAATATAGTAAGATGGTAGGATAATAAATTTGGAATCATTATGTGCCTTTTTTGAGAAAATTGTATAAAGAGAGTTTTTAATATAACTACTGCTAACATGTTTATTTTCAATTTTATTAAATTTGAGCTGGAAAAATAAAAAAATAAAGTTTTGTTCTTAAAAATTAATACATATTATATAATATTCGATATTCTTTTAAAAATAATAATGAGTGGATAGGTAACTACAGTAAAATCAATATCTAAAAATAGCTGCTACTCAAAATTTATTACCCTGAATTTATATTATTTAAAAGGACATGCCATATTTTTAATGCTACATATTTTCGTGGTTAGCGAAAGTAGCTGTCGAAATTTCAGTTGAATGTAAAGAAAACGAAATTTTCTGGCTTTTTTTTTATTCACGGTGAGACAAGGGCATTGACGGTCAAGAGTGAAGAAATCGAGTATAAAGTGATTTGTTGTTTCTTTTTAAGAATAAATGAAAGAATTTCTAGAATATCGATGATTAAGGATTTCTTTGAGGGATAAATTGCAAAAATAAGAAAAAATTGAAAGACAAACACGCACGAGTAAAAAAGAAATGATTTATTCATGTAGTAACACACGCAATTACATCCATCACTTGCAAAAGAAATAAAAACGTTCGTGGTAAATCTGACTATACCAATAAATGGATATTTACAGGGCGGGGGGGGGGGAACTGCCTAGTTTTATTGCCTACAGCATCCTTTGGCTTCCTTTAGATATTTTATCCTAGGATTAAGTCGTAATTTGCTGCCTCAACAGTTTATTTTCAAATTATGTACAAAAGCGCCCCTTCCTCGCGGGATGAGGGGATGATCGAGGGTGTGGGTGGGCGGCGCATCGCTGTACCCAGCCGGTTGCGCCGCCCCCGCGATTGGGACGAATTTCGAAATGTGGAACAGCACCGGGATGGGTGGATCCTGTTTGGCGCCTCCCGTGAGCAGTCTTTAAATCGACCGGACTACCCCGGAAGATTTTGTCATATTTTCGTGAAGATCTCCAACAGTCCTAGAATCAGGGACCAGAGGACCATCGGGGGCAGGAGGGAGGGATGCTGCCGGTCCAGACTCCCTGATGTGATTGCGGATGCTGAATACTCCCCTGTGGGAAAGAGGCAGGGAAATAATCGTTACAAATGCGCCTTTCTACGTGTGCATCGGCGTCGGAATCGAAGCTATTCGAAATTAATTTACCATTAAGGACATGCAGGACGACCGTAATTGATTCGCTGTTTGACGGGCTGCATGTGTAGTTCCCGGAGTCCTTCTTCGTTACGGCCGGGATAATTAATGAGGCAATCTGAAAATGGAAGCAAGAGCACAGGACTAAAGCATAGAAAAGCCGGAACCCCTAGGGTTGGGGGATGTTCGTCTTACCGTATTCTGCTTATCACTGTGATTCCCGGCAGCAGCCTCCCGGTCCATTTCAGTCCGCCAGCCGCTCTGATTATGGAGGAAAATTTGCTTCCTGTCGAAGTACCAGTTGATGAAAAGCGGAGGCTCCAGGGCGCCGGTGACCACGCACCGCAGCACCACCCGGCTCCCGGCTTTCACGTGCCGATTCGACTCCCCCAGGAGCTCTGTTTTCGGTTCTGGAACCCAAAAAAAAGAAGCAAGAAATTTCATTAATTAATTGAAAACCAATTCGCCGGACCGAATGGTCGCCCTTTTGACCCACCCACGATCTGGAGCCGGACCCGGGCGCTCATTTTTGGCTCGGTTGATACCTGACACTCGTAGGAGCCGGCGTCCCGGGTCTGCACGTATTTGATTTGCAAGGACCACCGCTCCTCCGGGTTCTGGGTGTAGATCGATTGGAACCGCTGGTCCGCTATAAACGTGGTCTGGTCGACGGTCAGGATGTGCCCGTCCCGCACCCGGATCCATGAGACTGGCTTTTTCACTAATTGCTTCACCTGCGAATGCGAAATGTATGCATGTATGTTTTATTTTTATTTTTTTTATTTTACTAGCTCAACCTCTCGCTAGACTGGGGCTAAATTAGAATTCGCTAGCTAACTTTACTGGAAAATTAAGTAATTAAGTGCTCAAATCTCATTTCCGGCTAGATGCATCTGGACTAATTGAAAAACGATGGGATTAGGTCACCACCGCCAGCAGTTTCGGACCAAATTCGCGTATCCGTTTAGGGGTTAATTGCTTTAAAATGTCACACCTCCAGGGCTGGTTGGGGGCAGTGGGTGGGAACTGTAACAAAGCGCTTCACTAACTAACCTTTTTATTTGCGCTTAAATCACTGATGAGTGAGGGTTGCTATTTTGCATACAATTCGTAACATATAACAAAATGGGTCAACTACTAGAATAAGTAATGAAATAGTATTGATATGGCGTAATTCTTAAGCTATAATTTAGAGAGTGAAAAGTCAAATGAAATAAAAGTTTAAAAACAATAACGCGACGACGCAAAAACTGAAAATAAGCATAAATTATGATCCGTGTTTTTTTCGCATAGGATCCAGTTCCAGGTTTTGCAGGTTTGGATTGAATTGAATTTTATAAGCAGCTACCATCAAACAGTTTTTATTTCTCGAAAATAAAATCTAATTGCATTGATTTATACCCACTTCACTTATGCATCAATTTTCTATTAAATCGATTTTTATTTTTAAATAACTTCTGAAAAATGTCCATATTACGGTTTTTTTCCACTTCTTAACCCTATTTTCATTTTTGAATTTGTATTCTACGAAATATTTTTTGATTTGTCTATAATTCATTATATAAAACAAATCTAAAATTCTTTATGTTTCCGTTGACAAAATGCGACGACAAGGAGGAGAGTTGCTTTAAAAACACAAATTAAACCAATGCATAAAAAGTTTCATTTGAAGCATTTTAAGACCAAGGAGATAAGAATGCATTTTATGATACTGAAGTTGACTATAACTTTTACTAAGTTTTGCACGAGAAACTCTCATAAAATCTCATTTGTAGTTTTATATTTTTCGGATTTTCACATTTTATGAGTTTTAAATCTCTTACGAAGCACTATCATAAATATACTTTATTTTGTTAAGAATGACTTTTTTACGTAATCGGATCACGATCTTGTTTTACTATTGGCTTATTTTAAGGATCGCTGGAATGTTCCTTCTGGCCAGTTAAGGTAAGAGTTTTTAGAGATTTTGGAGTTATTATACTATTTCGAGTAGAAAATTAATGAAATGAGTTAATGTTTTCCTAAGATATTTAAATATAATTATTTTAGCGTTTATTGAGATCAAATAGAAATATTACAACTCTACGTAATTCTAAGTATATGTAGGTATAATATTTAGAGTGAGGTTATAAAAAGAATAAGAAAGAGCTACATATAAGAAACCTCCTCCGGAAAAGTGTTATATGTTGCCAATTTAAAAATTGGATGGTAATGTTGTCCTATTCTAAAAATTTGTGAGAAAAGGAGCAGAAATTGAAATTTCGTTCGCTTTAAAAAGACGTTCTACCTCCAGCGGGTTCAATCATATTCGCACCATCGATTTGTTTGATTTAAATTTGCGAAAACGGGGGAAGGTAGCCGAAAATAAGAAATCTATCATCATCGAAGCCGCCCTAATTCATGCAAAAACATAGCGAACTCCTCCCCCTTTGGTGGCGAAGTACTCCTTAACAAGGTCTGTGCTAACACCGCTGGGAGGCAGGTTGGGAACGACAAAAAAGCAACAATTTCGCTGAATTTAGACAGCATCCCGGCGCAACCATCCAGAGTTTGCCAACCTATCCCGAATAGAGATTGGGATGCGGTGGGGGTGTGAATTCGGGTGCGGGAATTGGTTTGATGGTGGGATGTCACGCAAAAGCGGAAACAGCTCGAGGCTACAAACAATTTGGTTTTTTTTTTGGGTGAGAAGCAGAAAATTTGAAGTTCGGCAGTTCAACGCAATATGCTTCCTTTTGCTGACAAGTGATCTCTGACCCGGACCCATTCTATTCCCGCGCTTTATACACCCTCTCTCAGATGTTTTGGAACCTTTCCACCCACGATGTTTAAAAGTGTCATTCAGAGGTTCGGGCGAAACAATTTTCTAGGCTGAAATGTGCTTTTTATTGGGAACTAAAACTCCTTGCGACCCCCTTTTTAAGCCGGGTGAGATTTGGCCCTAACTTTAGGTACTAAGGCTACCACCACTACCACCACCAGTATGCCCCTCCCCCGACCGGCAGTGATCCGGGTAAACAAGAATGGCAGTGTGACACAGCCTTGGAGTCATTGACGCCAGCTTGATTCGGGGCCACCGGAGGCATGGCCGGATTATAAAGAGGGGCAGGGAAAGGGCGGCTCCCGGGTGTTTGCCCAGCACATCAAGTAAAAAGGCTAAGCCAACACAGCGGCTATTCATTTTTCATCCCTAAGTCAATACGAGCCGGAGATTTGCTTAAAAATGCTGCGGATACTTACGTTGCACGGGAGGTAGGCATGGGTGCCCGCCTGGCTGGTTATATTTAGATACCCGCCGGAGTGGGCCGAGGGTGGGGTGCCCGTATCCGGGTGGTTCGGGGACCGGCTAGTCGCAGTATTCACAGCAGCGGCGGCGGCCGCAGTGGGCAAAGATTTAGTGGTGGTCCTGGTCGGGACTGTCGACGTTCCCGTCGGAGCACCCTGAAATCCTGTAGCGGCTGGCTGGACGGGTCCACCTCCTGCACTTCTAGCTCCACCAGCTCCTCCATCTCCTCCGGCTCCCCCGGCTCCTCCTCCTGCCGTTGATAGGTCTGTTGTCACTGATGGTGTCGTTATAGTCGTCGCCAATGCAGTCGACTTGATGAATGTCCTGGCGCTCTCCTTGAGCATGAGGCCACTGGATGAGGTCTCGATGTCGTCGTTTGTTGCTGAACCTGGAAGTGAACAGAAAACGGCAGACCATACATAAAACGGGCAATCAATTTATGATACACACGGCAATAAAACAACATCAAATCGATCGAACCGACGACCGCCGTCGCCACGCCGTTCAACCGTTCCTCCCCTTTCTTATGGGGCAGAAGGGGGTATCCGTTCCCGACACAAATCGGTGCGATGCGGTGCGGTGGTCGGCGGCGGCAGCGGTGTGTTTATCTTTGGCCGAGTTTTCGAACTTTTCAAATCAACGACGAGTATTGACTTAGGATTTTGGCGCGGCATTCGACAATTGAATGGAAAAGCATCAACACGAGGCTGCTGGCGCCACATTAAGTCAACATTTATGGGGTGCAGAATGGGGTGGAGCTCCACCATATCCCCTTAACCTCCACCGCCAAACCCTACAAATTCGAACGATCCTCCTTTTGCGGAGCGAAACATCAAAAGGCAATTACTTTTACGAGCGATGAGCGCCCTCGAAAAACGCCACAAGACGTGTCGGAATTGAGCGATGCCTCCGCAAATGCTATAAAATATGGGTTAAGTGGCTGGGAGTGAGCACTTAGTCCGGCAATGGCTGCAAATTGAAAATAGCGATCTAGTGCGTGGCGAAATTGCTTCGCCTTAAATTGCTTCTGGAAATTGCCAACCACTGGGATATGACGTTTGATAGCCGTTGCCCAAAGGCAATTGGATTGATCGCCGTCCATCCAAAACATTTTAAAACGTTTCGGGTACTAAAACTACACAAACTACTCATTATATGATAATAAAACTTAGTCCGCAATTTCAACTTTTCTAATGTATAATCTGCTTTATTTACCAAATGAATTCAACGTACTGTTAAATACGCATTTAACCTCGCGTTTTGTTTATTTTGATTATGTGCATTTATGCGATTAATTAATTTTAAATGATGACGAGTATGGTAGCCGAAAATGCAGACAATTCACTTGGAACAAAATTGTTTGGTTGTTTGTTTTTAAATTATATTACCCTTTATAGAGGACGAAAAATTAGTCTTCAAATAGTCAAATTGGTCTACTAGTTTTTTAGATATTGTAGTTACGAGTTATAAAACCATAGTGCGAAAAAAAAATGTATACCCATACTGTAACATCTTTAATTTTGTACTTTTTTCAATGGGCCTTTCAATATAAAAATGGGAGTTTATAAACCAATATCATAGTGCGAGAAACAATTTTTGGAAAAATGTTGCTTTTTAAAGGAGACCGTCACTGTGGCGGAAAAAACAGTCGATTGTTTTTTTTTAATTTCTTTAAAGTATACATTTTCAGAAATATGTTATAAAAATGTTATGTTATTATATAATTCCGAAAATTGATAGTTACAGTGACTTTTTTGGGCTTCAGTCTCTCAGTCAGCGAATCATGGAAGACTAGTGAAATGATGTGAACATTTGTTTTTTAATTTTAATAATCGCATTGACTATGGTTGTCTTGTAAATAACTGATTTTTTACATTTTGATAATTAGGTTTAAGACCATTTGAATAAAACTAAAGGTCGTCATAGCTACATTTATATTGATGATTTTCGGTTTTTGTTTGTGCGACTTTCCTATAATCCTTAACGAAATTTCGATGAAATAATGAAGGGGCTCATTTTTATTATTATATCGCAGCTCATAACTTTTTCAAAAAAAATTAAATTATAATACCTAATTATATCTGAAAAGACATTTCCAAAGATTGATATTTCTTTGATGTAGAACAAGATGTACAAAAATAAATTACGATTTTAAAAGAGAATAATAATCTTTGCCATTAGATATATTTTAAATAAACTGAAAAACAAATGGCGGGGTCTTAGGAAAAAGGAATGTATCTAAGTAGGTAATTATAAATGAACGAAAATTATATACTTATTTTTTGAAAAAGAAACTCTAAAATATATTTCTATAATTTCATTTACGTAATTAAGGCATACATATAACGATTTATTATTTAAAACTAAAAAACCACTTGAAGTGTTTCAATTTCAATCAGAATTTCTATGTTGACCTTGAAAATGAAAACTAATAAATTGTAAGAGCATAATCAATTTTTGGTAGTTAATTAGTCAGCAAATATACAAAAGTGTTTGCGAATGAAAGAGAACTATGTAGATTGTAGGTATATTATTAAGCTCTTTGGAATAATCAGACGTAGTTATATAATCTATTGGGAATAAGATTGAATAGTTTTCTTGCAGAACTCGGAAAAGTATTCAATCCAAACCCTAGACAGTGTGTAATAGGGTTGGAGAAAAGCTGAAGTCCTACCGTATCTACACATAAATCATTAATTTTACCTAAGAAATCCTTCTTGAATACGAAATCCAATTATTTTCTCATCAAAAAGTACCACCTTTCGAATTAGCTAAAATAGGTTATTTTCCCGGATTTCTGTATAGGTACTGTTGGGGTTTTTCATGGGCCACAAAGCACGGATCTCCCCCGCATTTTATTGTGATAATAAAAATAATTGATTAGCGCCTATAGAATTGCTGACTTACTACAGAAAAAAAAGAAAAGAAAAGAAACTAAAACCTTTTCAATACGATTTTTGCCTCCAATTATTTTCTCCCCTGCTCTGACCTAATTTTTGTTCGAAAGGAAAGGAAATAAAAAACAAGTTCGTCAATGAATAGCAAGCAAAAGCTCCTTTTGAGTAAGCTTCACCTTTAACCTTTTCATAAGAAAAAAAAATTAAATAAATAAATTGTTTGAAAGGTCGCCTAATTGGATGAAAATCTTTTAATGAAGGGATTGATTCTAATTTCAGTCTATAGAGAATATTTTATGAAGCGATTCACTGTCGAAAAATTGGAAAAATACGCAAAAATTTAAAAAGAGAACTCTAGAGGAAATTTCGGATGACGAAAGCAGCTTTAAACGTCGATAAGACTGAACCTGTTCGGACAATCCTTTAGCAGGACTATGTCCCATAAAGTGACCCCCAAGTCCTTGCTGTCGAACAGAGTCCTGGAATAAACGTTGCGTAAAGGCCTCTATCCTGTTAATTAAGAACCAGAAAATGACCAAAGCGGCTTAGCATATTGCAAACGAAAGGAGGACACTGGAATCTGGTCATATGCCACCAATTTGCGAGCAGAACGAGGACCACTCGTTGGGGCCCCTGGGGAGCGCCCATCTCGCAATATACGCCCCAAGAAAGTTGCGGCAGTGCTTCTCATTTTCAATTCACCTACTCGTTCTGGTCATTTTCTTATACCCCACGTATGGGGGGCTCTTGTTTCTGCTAATTTGTGCAGATGGAACGACCTTCTTGCCAATTTCTGGTTTTTAATGAAATATTTACTTAAGGCTCAAGGAAGAGTTTTAACCTAGATTTTTGAGCACACACTCAATATTGGTTGCAATTGCGGGGGAATTCGTTAAGTATAAAATAAAACCATACCATAAGTGTCGTTTTTCTAGGTACTTTCATATATTATAATAGTGTAGCTTTATTAATGTAATATTTAAATATCAAGCAAAATATCGCATAGTCTCTAGTTTTTAATGATTTACATTAAATAAAGTAAATGCAAGGCCTCTAACAATAAATCTCTTTATTTTATGACTAATTGAATTTGAACTTCTTGGTAGATATACATGCATACATATCTGATATTTACTAAATAAAAGAAAACAATAATAAATTTAGACTTTATAAATATTTCGAAACCGCTGAATGGTCCCAGATAAGTATTAGTGTGGGTTCGGAAAGAGATTTATTAATTGGAATAAAATATTTAAAATTAACAATCGCAAATATTCTTAGAAAACTTTATTTTGAACTTATTATCTTGAAATTTTTTAAGCCAAAGGTAAAATACTCTTTAAAATCAGACAAACGAAATAATGTTTAAGTAAGTGGCAAAGATGTTTTGGTGTCCGCCATTTTTAATCTTAAAACTTATGGTCGTTTGCTTACATAACATTCACTTTTAATTAATTCTTTTTGAACTATTGTATAAATAAGATAAGACATAAGCATTTTAAAATAATCAATTCATTTTACTTTTTTCCCATAAACTGATTATTTTATACGACAGATGACGATTAAAGAATACGGCAAGTGTACATCTTATGAAAAACATGTTCGCAAAGGGTTATAAAGGTAAATTTTGTTTTATATTCCTGGATTAAGATTCAGGCTTTTATTTAAGCCATATTAGAAACTTCCACGATGTATTTTTATTTTTCAAGATTTTATTAAAAAGGACCAAAATACGTTTTTTTGTATGCTTTGGCTTTTTTTTTCTCGGAAATAGAAGCTGACTGAGCATTTTCATTTCCGAGTTGAGAATCTACAGAGAAAAACTTTAACAGGTTTTAAAGGATATATCTACTGGTCGATTTTTTCAGATTCTTAGAACTTCTTTGGTAGAGTTAGATGTTATTATTGTACTACATTACTAGGAATACTAAGATTGGTTTTTTATAATAAAATGGGCAGACGTTGTACATATGAATTTAAATTTTAGTAAAATATGATTATTATTTTTTGTTTTTTCAAAATTGAAATTTTTGAAGAATATTCCTAAATGTGTGGAAATATTTATATTTTTCCATTAATGAATCGAGATGTATATTATAGGTAGGTAAAACAGTGCTACAAAAGTATTTTAGGTTTCTCACTTTGATTGTACACATATGTATATTCAAAAATGCGAATAAAATTAGCCCAAAACGGAAGAAAAGTCACATTCTTTATGGTCTACTCAATTACTGAAAGGTTCAGTGTCAGGCCGATTCAGTTCGGAGGGTTCCAGCTAGATAATCATAGCTTTTATAGTCTTGAATGACTGAAATTTCGGAAAGTATCTCTCGTTTACATCATCTCGTCCCCCCAGCAGGCAATTAAAACGTCTCCAAGTGCACAAATCAAATGTAAAGGAGCCAGTGGCACCCAGGAGCACAAAGGCGAGTAGTCCACAAAAGAAAACGTTCTGGCACCGCTTCAAGAAGTCCTGACCTCTTCCGCGAAACAGCCCCGCGGAGCACCCCCAGAGCCGCCCTATTAAGGTACATCAAATTAGATTCCCTGGGTGTGCTCTAGGGGCGTTGTCGTAAATTGCATAATAGCTGGACGGGGGTAGGGGGACGAGAGTTGGTAAAACCCTAATTGCCGAGCAATGTTCAAATTAGTGCAAAAGCCGAAAAGAAATGTTGCTCTGCTGAATTCCATATCCCGAGTGCACCCGGCAGAAATAGCTCTGTATAGTCTTCCAAAAAGGCAAGACGTTCTCTGGAATCCGGTGCTACTTCCGTGAAAAAAAAAGAAAAACAACGGCCATAAATTTTCGACAGTATTTCCCTCCTTGAGCATATTTTCTTACAAAATATAACGTAAGGTCGACGGCGGAGCACTTATAGAATGAAATTTTAAGACCGAAATATACGTACCAAAAAGGCAGTGTCTCAGCTCACGAGGCATTAGGGAAAAAGGGGTAAAATTAGGACTGAAAAAGAGTTGCGTTTGTGTGCAACCGGGTTACTTACCCGAAACATACACCAAAATAATAAATACTGGCAGGCATACGATGGATATCATCTCTCCGGCAAAAACTTAATGCAGCGGCTTCCTGTTGGAGTTTTCAATGGGCGCACATTTCGGTATCAAACCGAACCCAAATCGGGTCGCACTGAATTCTAGCATTAATTAGACACCATTAATTTAATAAACATGTTACGTTATCATTTATGTTGAATGGCATGTGTGCACTTAAGCACGTCACTACTTTTTGGCCGCAATCTGCTCCAAAGTGGGTACCTGTAATCCATTAATCATCGCTTAACATCCCTTAAAAAAAAACTGTCACAAAAAAACACGTCACATCCGCGAAAATTCTTGTAAGGTAAGAAAGCTCTTCCGGTCGGATGGGCTCCTCTGTAAGACTGAATTTGGGGCTGTGTCCCAAAAATATCGTCACAACTTATCACCTGTACACACCTCACGACCGATGATTAAATCTCGAAAATTTAGCGAACACGTCGAAATCACGACAACGAGATAATCCAGCATCCGATAAGTGGACCATTTCCAGAACCGTATTCTACGCCGGCTGAACGATGACTAGAAGCGTCCTCTGGAGAAATTTCATTTTACACCCCGAAAATGGTGCTAAAACTCGACTTGGACAGGGGCGCACAGAGTGAAACATCCATTTGGGCGCTCTGATTCAGACCCATACAAATCTGCTGAAAATCTTTCGCATGGACCAAAAAGCATCCCAAAGCTTGAGTCTTGAATATCACGGGCCGCGGAGTGGTGTTAGTTGCGGCGGGTTGGATGCGAAAAGGGCGCATGACTGTTCCAGGATACCTTTTTGGTATGATACCCTCGATAAGGACCGGGATACACATCACTAAAGCTCAGCGGGCATGCAGGTCGAGATATTCCCAGAGCAGCCTCTTCCTTGAGTGCACTTATCTGGCGGAATTCTTCCTTCCCGTATTCAAATTTAGAGGAAATTAGGCCCTAGATGATATCGGGAGCGGTTGCACAGCAGCCGGGCAATTAACGGATCAGTGCTTTCCCTTAATTGAAATTAGAAGCCGGGCGAACATACTCAGGAATATGGGGCAACTAGCCCCCTCTTACGGGCGAGGAATCCTGCTAAGGGTCCGATCTGACAGAACTTCGCAATCAAAGACAAGGAATATTCCTGGCGCTTCTAATCGGATGCATTCCTTCAAAATACCGAATTCTATGAATTCCCAAAGTCGGCCTTACCAAAATCGCTTCGCCCACCTTAGAACGTTAGCACCCTTAAAGAAATTCGGGAATTTCCCTGTTGACGGCTTCTAAGGCAGGTGAAGCCTCTCCCGTCAAGGGCGACTTGACCTTCCTAACCATATGCATATACAGCTCGTAGGGCCTAGACTAATAAAATCGAAATTTCTTTACATAGAATTATTTAAAGATTCTTCCGAAAATATTCAGTTTAAGAATTAATATAGTTAGTAACAGAGTTTTGGTAAAATAATTTACGAGAAACTTATGGAAGAAAAGAAAGTTTTACTTTTAGTTCGTAAATAACTTTTCTCTAAATGCAATTTCCATTAACAAATGTTTGCAAGAATAAACTTTACTTTCTATAGGAATTCACCTTTTTATATAAATAATCCGTTTTAACTCATAGATATGTTAACCTCTTTAGCTTGTATTATTAATAAATAAACATTTTTAATAACAGATATGGTTGTTCTTATCAAACTAACCTTTTCTGATTTAATTCACTGACAAATTAATAATAAATTAATGTAGACGCAAAAGTAACTTTCGATAACAAAAGTATATGAGCATGAACATGTGTGAACGATACGACTAAAATTCCTTTATTTTTCGAAAATTCTTTCTTTAAAATAATTAAATTAAATATAAATATAAATAAAATTAATTAATAACTGGATATTGTGTTAGGTGGAAATTCAAAAATGTTAAAATGGATTAAAATATCTTGTTTTGTCTTAATAAAACACCTTCTGTATGTACATACAGATTGATTAAAGTAAATTAATTACAAAATATCAGTCAGAAGTTATTGACGCAGAGTTCTTTTTTCCAGTTTTTAAAATTTTCATTGTAACAATTTGACATTTTTGCATAAAATCTGTATCTAAATTAGCAAAATATAATATGTAAACGATACGAATATCAAAAAAGTTGGCATGAACCAACATTTTATTAAATCGTTTTTGCGTGCCTTATTAGGTATATCCGTTGGTTCTTATTATCCTAAGAAACTCTGCTTAGTACATCTTTATTTTTGTTCTTTGAAATTTCCGTTTATCCCATTATAGTAGTGACCAAGCATTTTCTTTATGAAATGGTTCATTAGGGAATCATTATGAGAAGGTTTCATGTTTTCCTTCTCTAACGAGGTTTGTTTTTTTCCAAAATAAATGGAAACAAAAGTTTACTTTTTCATTTCATCAAAAATTACTTAAAGTATTTTTATTACCTATGTCGAAATTTTGTTAGATTAATACAAATTAAAAGTAATTTTATTCAATTTGGTTAAAATGGTTTACCTGAAACTTGAACTAGTAGATTTAGTTTTCAAATTGATTGCTATTTCAAAATAATAAAACAAAGCAAATTTATTAGTTATCAACCGCGATATATTGATTTATTAAAAATGCTTCCATACGTAAAAAGTTAAAATTTTTCTCGGATATGGTTTCTATTAAATTAAAAGGGTTTGCATTCAGCGCACACCGCAAAGGGACGTGAATCCACGCCCGCAACAAGACTCGTTTAAGTGCCACTATTTTGGTATGGCCGCAGATAAAGTGGGCACGTCTACCTCCTCCTGCAGTTCATGTGATTTCTGGTTTTGAATGAAATGTGCTCGTTCAGGATGTCATCAATACCGAGAATGGTCGTTGTAGGGCCATTTGGTCAATCTGGTGTCAGGGATCATAAATTGCGATGGGGCGCATCCCCAGACGCTTGGTCCTGACAATGCGGGGGCCCCACCACTACTCAAATATAAAACCGAAACGAATGGCTTTACAATTCGAAACCATAAAGTCACCGTCAGCCGAACCACATCCCACCCATTGGCGTTCGTGGGGCTCCCCATCCGCGTCATAAAGTATCCTTAAAGAAACCAAATTGACCACATTACCATAAATATGTATCGGGAGTAAAATTGATAAATGGTCGAGATCTGCTTAACATGATGAACCGGATAAAAGGGGCGCACCCGTGCCGGGGCTGGTTCGTCTGGCACGACTCGACCCCGAAGAAGATATTGATCCTTTTTTGGAAAATTGAAGTTTTCGCTCACGTAAAAGCCACGCAAGATCTGGTCCTTCTTAACTTAGCTTAATTCGTCTTCTGTTGTGGTTGGCAATTTTGCCCAAAATTCGAAGTTGCTGAGGGATGAAATGAGGAAATTGCTTTCACATATTTTGCAGGACTTCAGGAAATACGTTTCGAAGCATATTTTAATATTTCCTTCCAGGAACTGTTCCGAAGGTACTCCAGTTTGCATGAGGCCTTTCGGGAATAATTTTCTTTGAAAATTTACGATTCGACTAGAAGACCGTGTTTAAAGCCTAATTATAAACAAATTAACCGTCAGCATGCTTTAAAAGGGTGGTTGACGTGATTTGTGGCTACATATTAATAACACCGATAAACGCGGCTGCGTGAACAATAATTTGAAAAACAAATGAGCTCGTGAAGGAAAGCGTAGGTACTTGGCAATTAAGTTCGAGGAATGAAATTAGGTTAGAGTTCTGTACATAATAGATTTTTTCAATTGAACCCTTTTCAAAACCAAACCTTAAAAGTTTTGTAAAACATACAATACCCCGGCTAGAATTTATAAGAGGCATATCTAAGGCCCACACGCTATGGCCTTATGGGGCAAATGAGGGGAATGCCGATAGAGGGATTTCCTCGTGGATTCCTCATGAGGACCCCAAAAAAAACATCACCGACAGAAGTGAGGTGTGGCTTAGAAGTTTTTCATATAATGGTCTTATGTGGTAAACTTAACGCATGTATAGTATAACTTACAATGAAATGGACAATCCCACCATATGCCTCAGCGATTCCAAAAACTCCTAAGTACCAAGTTTTGTGCATTCATATGATGCAAGAATGAGGCAAGGCGTTATATGCCCTTTGTGCGCCTCATAGGGTCCACACGAGGTAATTATTCCTATTACAAGCAACTTTTATTGTCCTTCATTCTTCGAGTTAAATAGAATCCTGTAAAATTGTTTAATAAGTGACCTTGAAACTTCTTTATGTTGAGATAGTAAATTTCGTCATTCCAAATTTTGAAAGTTCGATTACTTTTAACGATATCAGAAAAGTTTATAAAACATTTCAAACTTTAAGCCATATGTTCATGAATATAGCGAAAATAATGCTCCTTTACTCAGAGTTTCTTAAATGTAAGTACTATTTATAGTACAATTGAGTCTCCCCCAATGACAAAAGTTTTGCAAATTGTTCTTAAGAAAAGTCAAGGCCTTTGGTCTTTGGCACCAAAATCAAATGCGTAATTCTGAAAAACTAGGCCTAAAAGTTATGCAATAAGCAAGAAACTCCCTGACATAATAAAGCAGGAGCCAACATTGCTAAACCGCTTCGCCCAAAAAGGGATCAAACGTTTATCTTGCACCCATCTCAATCTCGCCCATTTCCTTCAGAAAACTGCTCGACGCTCTTGTCTCCGGGAATAAAACGATTTCGCAGCTAAACTAGGAAGCTACACACCTTCCGAGGATAAACACCCCTCCCCGGGTGAGCAACAGCAGCCGCAGCATCAGGACCAGCCCCAATCTCCGGGACCACCGCAGTGGCGCAGAGAATCCGAGGCGGACATATCCGGGGGCGATTATGCTAAAACACTTCGGCAACATTACCAATTCCATTACTGTTAGCCACTGAAGGAGTGAAATCGCCCGCCGGAATGGTCCAGAAGTGATGCTCCATAAAAATATTTCAGGGAATCCCAAACAATTTTTTACCACTTTATCCAATTGTCTTCCAAAAATATTCAAATGGCGCTGAATATTTCAGCTGCTGCCACCCCAACTCCCGGGGGCTCCTAGACCCATAGATGCTGGGAACCCTTTTCCAGGATCAGCACACCCACACCAACAAACATTGGCTCCCATCGGTGGGACCTTCGCATATGTAATGAGGTGAGGTGCATGTTTAAACAAAAGTTGAATTGAATTGTGCTGGGACTGCACTGGGAAAAGTGGAAAATTTTACCAGAAAACGATGATTAGGATGGAAAGAAAGTTTCTCGAACAAAATCGACAGGACTAGCAATTCCTGTTTTCTTCCCGGGCGGTAAATTTAAGGGAGAAACTTCGATGGTTACTTAATTTTATATTCTTGACACGTTGCGCTTTTCAAAAGTAAAGACAAAGGTGGAAATAATTCCACGGTATAAGTATAAGATACTGAAATTCGATAATGAAAGAAAACTCAATGCAGAAATCATACAAATTGTATAAATTATAAATACATGTCTTTTTATCATTAGCATTATCATAAAGAAACCAACCAACAGTTTTATTACGTTTTGGAACATTACAAATTATGGGTTATCACGGAAGAGATCACCATGTAAATAAATTTTCATATGGTAATTTTTTTTATTTTATATTACTTAAGACCTAATATAAAAAAATATTTGTTCATTAGATGTAACCGATCCGTATTTATTAAATAGTTTAGATTAGTTTATATAAAAGGGTTATTGTTTTCTAACATCTCACAATTTAAAAAATTTGTTTTAGAAAATCCACAAATAGAGTATTAGTAGGTACTAAAAGTTTTTATGATTAAGAAGGGAATAAGCACTAAGTTTTTATAGTAAGAAGACTTTTAATCCAATACATAATATTACTAGTTTGATAGGTGTAAGTTTCGAATCCAAAAGGAAAATATTCCATCACACCACTATTAAGAATTTATTAAAAAGTAATAGCATGTCGCAGTAGATCGAAACATATGTATGTATCTACATATGCACATATGTCAAAATAAAACATAAATACCTACTATATAGATATAAGTTATTTGTAAGGTCCATCAAGCTTTGTTCAGAAGAACTGAATTTAATAGGTACATATAGTTAAGAATCTAATCTCTTATTTGAGTTACGTTTTTCCTTTCAAAAATTTTTCAAAAATGGCCATGGATTTTTCCACTGATATACTGGAAAATTTTCATTGTTTTTTGACTTTTTGCTAGACATTAAACCTAAAACACATTTTTTTTCATTTCATCGCTGATATACTTTTTGATTTTTTTAAATCGGGCCAGTAGAACTTGAGGTATTTGTTGTAGTTCAAAAACATAATTTTGAGCTAAACATTGTAATTTTTTCGTATCCGTATTTCAAAATGTCTTTCTCACAAAGTTTGGAGTAGAATGAACTGCCTAAATTCACGAATTCGGTGTGTTCAGTGCAATTTATAATCGACAGGGAAACGTTATGTTGGGTTAATTTCAAAATAATTGATACTTAGAGGAAAGGTTGAGAAAATTTAAGCTATGTAGGTACTTACTTAGTAAATAAATATAATATTTATTTTATTGGAACTCAATAACATTTGAAAGATTTCAGTTTTATTTTTTAACATTTTAGCAAAGCATATTTTATATTTGAATTAAATTCCGGGCCATAACGAGTTTATAAGTCATAACCTAGAAATGATCAAGAAAGCACTTTTTAATATGCTTTTTTAACAGATGTTGTATAACCTAACACCATGAATCATTAAAAGTTATTTTCTCCCTTCAACGCTTCAACCATTATGATAAGAGCAATCCGAATAAAAAGAAGAAACCTAAGAAAGGCGCTAATCAGGTTCAAGATATGGGTCGAATAATTTCAGCTTAAATTAACCTGGAAAGCCCCTGAATATTCGATTCCCGGGCAATGGCACCATCCGCCCCCAATATGATTACACGAATCTCGTAATTTATTAAGAATTACAACTGAGCACACCCCCCGTTTTCCGATAACATGAAATTTATTGATCACTCCATGCTGGGAGCAAACAGACCGCCGGTGCTGCGCTGGTGCCGTGTGCTGCCGTACCGCAACGCAACCTGCCGGCACCACGCGCCGCCACTACACCCGAGGACGTCCTGATGGAGGCGGACGCCTGCCGAGGGGAGATAGTGGGGCCTGATTACGAATTCCCAAGATTAATTTGAGAATCCTTCATTCAATTTCAATTTCAGTGAATTTTTGGTGCTGTGGAAACGACTGTTAATGTTCGCATTAAGTGAAAATGTATTGAGCACACATCCAACCACTCGCCGGGTCTCTTCCACCGGGAGCGATCTCGGAGTGCTCCGGAACGGTGGAGCAAAGGTGCCGAACCCTCCGGGAGGAAGTGGCTCGGTCGAAGGAAAAGATTATTGTAAAGAGGTTACCTTACGGACAGAGAGGTGTTTATTGAATTTGAATATTTTATCTGCCGGAGGAACTCCTTGACGCGTCCTTTCCCGCTCCCCGCGGTCCATTTCCACGTCCTCTGCTCGTGCTTTTAAAAACTTCTTAGCACAACACTTTGAAAATCGCATGAATTTATAATGGGGCCGAGGAGTTTGTTCTCGAACAAGAGTTCCTGGGGTAGGATTTGACTCCGTTCTGCGGCCGTCGCGACGTCCCTTGCGTAGACCGCTGGGCCCGGGCGGCAGGCGGCGGCGGTCCATCTGTGAAACAGGAGATTAAAATAAGCGCCAAAGTTGCCCTCAGCTTCGGGTCCCCGGAATCCTTGGAGCTGGATCGCATTCGACCTCCCGCACTTGCTAAGTCTTCTGAGAAATGTTTGAGTTTTGTTTCCAAGGTTTCGGTGTCTTCAAGAACTTTTTCAAGAGTGTTACACGACAACAGGGAAGACATTGTTTCGCCCTTGAAGATTCTTTATTGATGCGAAATTTTACTAAATTGAAAAAATCCATAAATCTGAAATTTTGAGGTAAGCTTACACCTGCATTAGCCACTTAACGTTTCAATAAGGTCTTTGCTTTATAGGAACATGTATCTCCTAGTAAAGTTGAGTTCCTATCAAATTTTTAAAATCAAACGCTTTTACCTACTTACAACTTCTTAAATACAGAAATAAGTAAAACTATTTTGATTTTTAATTAAACCATAGCAGTAAAAATGTACACATCTGAGTAGTAACTAGTTTCGTTAAAGAAAGTCTGAGTTTTACTAAGGAAACTATAAAGGTTATTTCGTAGATAAGAACTAAAAATGGGTAATTATATTATTCAAGATTGTTCGTTATTTCGCACTGTTTCTATAACAGCACAGCGCTCTTCTTGAATTTAAATCTGTTCAAAACGAAGGAAATTTTAAATCAGGCTGGAAAATATAGAAATTTCAGAAAATGTTGAGCAGTCTAATAGTTCCAGGTTGCTTATAAATATATTAAGCATTTATCAAATTTGTCTATTCAATATGAATATTTTTATAAACATTTATTGAATTTTTTTACAGTCAGTTTTATGAAGTCACGAGTAATTAATTTGCAGTGCATATTTATTACTAAAATTACAATCAAATTGGTCATTTCTTTTTAATAGTTGGAAATTAAAAATTAAAAGCGTATAAAGAGCAAAAAAAACTCCTACGTATAAAAAATTTTATTTTTCTTAGTATTAAGTAGGTACTAAATATTCTTAACACAATTTTTATGAGTGAAAGATTCCAATTTAAGTTCAACCCAGAATGAAGAATTGTTCATATTTTACGAAATATCGCGAGCATTTTATGAATATATGGGACATTTTTCTTGGAAAATGATGTGTCCCTAGAGTACTATGAATTAGTTGGGCATAGAGAGGAATGGGTATGCAACAAAATTTATTTTCACAATAGCTTCAGAGGAGTTAAGTGCAATATGCACTTATGAATATATTTTTATTTGTGGGAAATATTTCCTTGTCCCTTAGTTTGCACCAAATCAAATAATAAGAATATATTAAGTATATTATTATTTATTATACCATAGGTATAATACGCAGTGCGACCAATTTGAAGTAAGAAACTTTATTTTATGATATCTTCTTTAGAAAAAGGTAAAAAAGTATTGATTTATAACATTCTACTAAATTTTCAGAAATCCCACAAAACCAAGAATATCTGACCATGACTTGTGCAATAAATGAAGTCAGTATCAGTGTCACGTTCAGCATGAAATTATGAAAAAAAACAAGATACAAAATACTAACAAGAACAAGAAATGCAACTCGGTGGTTTTGTGAACAGTGGACGTGGAATTAATAAATATTTCCAATAATGATAACGACTTTCCGTCGTTGCTCTTTATCCCAGTCACCCAGTTCTGGAAGACTAGTCCCTGCCGGCAGTTTGTCCTCTACAGTCTGAAGTTACACTATTGAAATACTGGGAGCCGCGGAACATAAAATTCTGCGCTTGCAAAAGTATCTCACAAACAAAAATTTCTGAGTGAAAAACTGGGTGGGTGGAAAAAAAACGTAGAGCATAAATACGTATATCTTTCTACAGAAGAATAGAAGACGTCGAATGCGACAGAGAACTTCCCACAGTTGGCCCTAAGCTGCCAGTGTCAGTTTGTTTCTTCGAGTCGCGCGAGAAAATCGGCGGTGGCGCGCAACGCGAGGACAGAGAATTATATCGCCGGCCAGCAGCGCCGCCACTGCTGCTGCTCGTCCCCCGAAGAAACTTTTTTGATTAAAATTTATGACAATATCATGCAAATTAAGCTCATTATGGTAATTTTGTTTGCCCTATACACCAGTGAATGGCATCAGTTCGGTGACTGGTACATTGGCGCTTGCAGAAATGGAAATCTGGGCACACTGCGAGCCCAGTGAGGGCGGAACAAGGAGGGGGGCCTGAGGATGACTTATTTATGTCCGCTCCTGGATTATGAGAAACTTCGGCTACAAATGACATAAATTTAAAAGAGCCCGAACCGAACTAGGTTACAGAGCTCTGTACATTGGAAACTCACCTCCACTCCAATTATTATCATCCGTGCCCCCCCTAACCCTCCCGCCCCATTCCTACCTTGGCTTCCTGTTAGGTTGCCAACCTGCCACCCGTCCGTGGAAAGTTGTTTCTTGACTTTGTTAAAGTGTAATAAATAACGAGAATTTTGAGGAGATTTAAGTAATTACGGAACATGATCCAGAATATTTTGTTGGAAGGTGCGAGCTCAAACCGTTCCAACAACCCGGTAAGATTAATTAAATACACGTGGCGGCCATTCGCCCTATTGATTGTCTGAGATTAGAGAATTTAAATTTTTTATTATATCTTCTTTTTATTTTTCGAGAACATCCGCACCACGTTTCGTGAACCCTGATTTTATAGACCCTAATAGCACTTGTCTTTCATTAGTGAAAATTATCTAATTTCTCATTTATAATTATGCTACTGGGAATAAGAAAGGAACAATTCAAATTTAGATTCTCTTCCCCTGGTGAAAAAGACAGATTGGGATGAGATAGAGCATAGATAGCTAAGATTTCTGCCTTCTGGGGACCTCGGTAATAAATCAAAGCCCTATTATTATAAATAGAAGAGATTTATCGGAAAATTGTTGATCATGTCAAGAAAAGCAAATTTTTAAAGCATTAAAATCTTCCTTCTATAAAATAAAGAAAGGCAGCAAAGTTACATTACAATATAATTTTTGTCTTCTTCTATTATTCTACTTTGACGGGCCGTAAAATTTCTTGATTTTGTTTTATATGTATAAAGGTAATAATAGTTATTGATTTGATTTCTTATTTTATATTTATAAACAAAATTCTACTGGCGTTGGTAATAACTCAGTATTAATTGTAGGTTGGTGCTGGAGTAGATTCATTAATTTGAAATGAAATTTAATAGTATTTTACAAGACTTGAAGAAAAAAACCGAAAAATCACCTATTTTTTTTTTTTTTTGTATTATTATTAAAAAATATCAATTTATTACTACAAAATAGCGATTGATGTATGAAAAACATCGTATACAAAATTGAGAGAGATCGATCCATAATCATTCGTTTACTATGTATTAACTTGCAGGGATTGTAAGAATTATGATAATGATGAAGTAATTTTTATTTTTCGATCCCCCAATAATTATTAAGAATTAATTTTTATTTTTTGATTGTTCGAAATAAAACTTATTTCATTATTTTCCTTCCTAAGGAATGGAAAAGTAAAAAAAATTAGATAGGAATTATAGCCTATTCTTTTTCTTCAAGCCGGTTAAATATCATTTCTTATTATCATTTATAAAAATTAATTACTATTTGGCAGTTATCAACCGATCGAGGAGTAAAAATTACCTGAAAATAATCGTTATTGAGCCATCGAAAAAAAGAAGACGTGTTATATAGTGACGATGTTTTTGTTTTAAATTTCAGAAATAATATAATTATTTTGGGTCTTTGCATATAACAGCTTTTTGTGACTAGACTTGCTGAGTTAATTGCCGATGCCAACGTTTGGCTCTGTGAAATCTAAAATAATTCAAATATTCTGAACAAATTTTTCGCGAAGATGTTTAAAACCATATTCCAGAATATTACAAAAAAAAAAAAAAAATAGAAAATTTAAGTTACAAAAATTTTAGAGTTCTGAAGCATAATTTAGAGTTAACTCGTTTTTATCCATACCTATGCACTAAATAGAGAACTTTAGGAAATTGAACAGGAAAAAGACTAACTTGTTTTCCATTGTCTGAAAGACGTTTTTTTTTCAAGAAAAGTGTTCGTGCAGAACAAGTTAAGCTTATGAGATGTTCGCTTGCCACTTATTAGATAATCGCAGCTGAAGTAAGAGTCGAGAAATCTGACTGAAAATCGCGCGCGCAAATTATTCTACACTTTCCTCAGTGCAGGGTGCAAAATTTAATCCTTTTGCCGGTCGGAGCGCCATTACTCGAGAACGCCAGCACATGAATATTGTGCGGAGCCCCCTGAGCGGCCCCCGCAAGTTGCACAGCCCCTCGCCGTGGGGTGCAGGCAACAAACTTGACATTTGCCATAATTTGGAGAAAACGTATGTAATCCTGCACAACTCACCCAGGTTAGGGCCGGGCCGGGCTCCGGCTTGGCTCGTTGAGCGGAATAAAATTACATGGATGTCTCCGTGCAAACAGCGTGTTATCACACCCGGAGGTGAGAAACTTGCAGCCCTGGCAGCCCCTGCGCTTCGCCAACTGGCAACCTAAATTTCGCTGATTTACATTTTATTCAGGCGACATTTTGCATAAAAATGAATATTTTATTTCATATTAGTTTCTAGGTTATGAGCCCGGCAGAGTCCTGCGGCCGAATAAGTTACTAAACTACTAACGTACTGAAAGTGCAGTCGGTTTTTTGCTTGTACACTTGTGCACACCCCCTCACAATTTTGTCTAAAATACAATTCGGGAGGAAACAAAGTCGCGTACGTTTTACCCCTTTGGTATAAAACGTGAACCCACACGGTGATGCAAAATGGTTTTTTCCATTAATCCTGGTGCACCATGGTCGTGGTGTATTTTGGCAATAAAAGAGCCCTTTCTGAAAAAGTTCATTTTCCGCGGTTTCTTCCGCGTTTCGCTTGTCGCCTTTTATTTAATGTGGGTTTTGTTGTTTTTCTGTCAACACCTCCATGTTAAATTGACGTGACTCAAAACAGGAGCATTACCACTTTTGACTTTACGTTGCATTAGTGCAGTAAGTGAATGAATCCTTTCGGGGTGCGGAAAACACACTTTTGACGATTTTCTGCAGCCAGGGTACCGCGTAAATTTATTCATTGGGCTTTTATTTCTCGCATTTTTAATTACCTTCCTGGCGGAAGGAGCTTTGAAGATTCTTTCTGCTCTTCCTCTGAATGAGGCTAGAGGGTGGCACCGTGTAAGTACGACAATACTCAGTTTTACCTTCAAACGACATGCCTCCTTCACTCTGTGTTAGAGCTGCAATTATGGCAAATCTTAGACGCTCTACATATTTTTGGCTTTTATAAAAATCTGACTATGGTAGGTACTACCTATTTACATTTACTTCAAAAATTTCCAACGCGTACTAATATATCAACATAATGATTTTCAAACGTGCTTTTTTAAGATTTCAGCGTTGCATTAGATATACATATGTCAAAATTCTATCTATTAGTTGTCTTTTAGCTTCAAAGAAAACAACTGAGCATATTTGAAAAAATGTCGTTTTTATATTTTGATTTAAGAAATTGTATTTTCAGAATAGCTATATGTAGTTTGAAAAAAAAAACGATGTACATACTATATTGTTCTATCCATAAAAAGAATCTAGGTCGGAGTATGTATGTTGCTTCTTATATTTTTCATTTAGTTTATTTTAGTATAGTTTTGATTCTTATAATTACAATATGAAGCATATTATATTTTAGAATTTTTAATTAGTCACTGGTCAAAGAATTGTGTGCAGATTTTTACTTTCATATTACGAGGTCAGAATTAATACAAAAAAAAGATCATTGGTAGAAGGCATTAATTTATTAAATAAGTAAATATTTATTACAACAGTTGAAAATTTGAAATGCACTCATTATAGTAACTATTAGCGATTGTTTTAATTTATTATTGAATGTTATAGAACAAATAAATTAAAAAGTAATAATTAAGATTACCTACCACTTAATATAATTTAATTTTAATATAATTTATTTAAGTATCAAGGATTATAATAGGTAAAATCTTGTATGTCAGTCCAAAACTAACTAAATTGTGCATAACTTACTTGTTATATTGATGTTACTTTCATTACTTGATAGTAGGTACCTACTTAATGAGATGGTTGATGAATTAGGGACAATTTCAAATTGGCGAAGTTTCGAATACAATTCGTAGTTAAGCATGTTAATTTTTACTTAGTTTTAAAAGCGTGCAGTAGTGAAATTGTGTAAATGAAGCATCGTTTAAATCGAGGGATATGTGCATACAAAACTAAAATTAATAAATTTGTTCTTATAATTTTGAATATCAATTCAAATTAAAAATACTCTTTTACATATTATGTTACCTACATATCTTATCTTAATTTTTAAGAGTCAATGATACCATTGTGATTCAAAAATGTCTGTTATGATTTTCGTTTTCGGAATGAATTTCGTGAAACTGTCTTTGAAATTAAATTAAGTTATACATTGAAAATAATGAGAAAACTGCCGCTGACAATCGCTGAGAGACTCTCTTTAGTCGCAATCGATTGGCTCGGTCTAACACGAATTGATTTGGATACCTTTTTCCTCAATCCCGGCACTGTAACAAGTGCGTGAACAATAAAATCAGTCACGCTTCACGCACAGCTCACATACGTGTGCAAAACATAACGCCTATGGAATTACAGGAAAACCCATTGGCAAAAATTGAATAAATGCTCCGTGGAGTAGCGCGAGCCGGGCATGAGGGGGGATGGGCGGGTGTGGGACATTTTTTAATATGTGCGGAAGATAAAAGCGCCGCCTGCGTGCGTATGAAGCGCGGCATAGATCCGGATCCGGTTTTCCGCGTCTCGCATTAAATTAAGCTCAAAGAGGGAGCGGCTCAGAATAAATTTACTGACAGCGGGCGTGCAGTACATCCTTTTAGTGGGTGAAATTTATCGCAACAAATGGCACAGAAACTCCGCCGCCAGCTCAGCTGAACAAGCCGCCGCCCACGCAACCCGTCCCCCGCGCCATCTACATTCGTCGAGCCAAAGAAGATGTTTCGAGGATTTGTTTAGAAAGCACAAAGGAGGCAAAAGAAATATGAAAGTAAAATAGGAGGAAAAACGAAGGAGTTTCAGCCGGAGTTGGGGCTGGAGCCGGAGCCGGAGCCGGAGCAGAACCCGGCAGTACCGCGCACTCCCCCTGGCGGCAATAAAACAAATGGAGACAAATTTCAAAGCCATAAAAATATTTCTCCTTTCCCGAGCTTATGAAATATAAACGATAGGACGAGTGTAGCCCTGCTGTTTTATCTACCTCCCGGTCGTTTGCCGGGTGCAAACTACTCCCGAAATTGCCGGGCAAACAAAAACTGCGCCCTTAGACGGATTTACGGCGAGTTCTTCTTCAGTCGTTCGGAGATTTACATGACCTCTTCTACCCTGCGCCCTTAACCGCCGATGTTGTTGCCATCAAATATGTTGATGTGTGGCGTAAAGTTGTTATTGAATTTCTACTGATTTTCAAAGAAACCCTGATTACAAGAGAGGCAACTGTTGTCTTCGTTTCAATTTTGAAAGAAAAAATCAGAAAAATGAATTTCATTTAAATATTATAGGTACCTACAATATTTCAAATTCTTAACAAACCCGATTCAAAATCTTTTACTGAAAATTGTTGATATATGTTGGACGAATATCAATTTAACTTAATGCAAATTTAAATGAAAATTTGAATAATATTTACTACCTTATACTTAAGATATATATTAATAAATTTTAAATAACCTTTAATTCTTTCTCTACTGAATGGTTAATTGATTCGAGCTTTATTTCTCTAATAAAACCCAGTTAAATTTTACTCAGGCTTTATTTAGACTACTGGTGTTAACTACATTTCCCAGTATAAAAGCGTAATATAAAAGCATAATAAATAAGGTTTTCTTACAAAATTTCTAATATTATTTTAATCTTATTTTCTAAAAAAAAGTCGATTTTCGACTAGAAAAGATATTTTGTTATCGTCCTTTAATGTACATATAAGTATAACAATATAATTTCGAAATGTAGTAAGTTTATAATAAATTTATTGCCCAATTATAGAGTGAGCCTTATTAAAACGTGGATTTCCTTAAAAAATATTTTTTATAAAGTGGAAATATTTAAAATGAAATAAACCTACCTTTGTTTCTTCTAAAAATAACTAAATAAGCAATGAATTAACAACTATGTATATGGGCTTTATTTGGTTATTTTACCTTAAATAATTTTTAAATATTTTTAAAATGAAGGAAATTATAAATTTACATCATAAATGAGATGATTTTAATTTAATTTTCATTGCGTTGAAATATTTTTTTTCCAGAAATTCCTTAGAAACTCAGAAAGCGTTTACATCCTGAAGGAGAAGTGGTTCCACTTTGCAACACCCACCGAGTTGAATAAGCAAGCTGCCTAAGAAAAGTGAAAAGCGAATTACTGCAACTGATGGAGTTTTCATTAGACGCATCTTGTCGTTTAACTAAGTGCTACACTCGACGGCGAGGAAGCAAGTGGAGGAAAATTATTAAATATTTACGTAGCATAAGTGCAATTTCAGTGAAGAAATGTCGCAAATGTCGTAAAGATAATTAAAGAAAGTTGAAAACGTCTCTACAGAGCAAACAACTTCCTCAATTGCAAAGGAAATTTTCAGTGTACCGCGCTGTAGTTAGTTCTTCCCGAGTGGCGGGTGCCCTTCCAGGGGCGGGGTGTGGAGTTTTTGAGTCCCGGAAAATGGGGGTTTGGGCACCGCAGCCTACACCTTAAGTACATAACCTGTACTTAGACGAGTGGTAAAATCTTGGTTTCTTATTTGACTTTACTTTACCTTCATTAAACCGCGTAACGTTTGTGTTTCGATTGTCAAAGCAATTATCTTAAGGAACTTACTGAGGAGCTCTGCGGCACTCCCGCAGATATGGCGTAAGATAGTTTTGGCGACAGCACTGCACCGAAGTTTAAAGAACTTGCTCGCTTCTTATTTGAGTTTCAGGACTCTCTTCGGCAAGGATTCACGTCCTGAGTAATTAAAAAAAATTAGCGTCGCTCCAAAGGAACTTCAGTTTCCTCATTGTGGGAGGGACGCCGCGACGGCGATGCCTGGGAAAGAACAGTGAGAAAATGATTTTTTTTATAGTCGGGGAAAAAAAGGGAAATCTTTAAAAATTTTCAGGGTTTCACTTCTTTGCTGTAATCCGAAGACGGTCTTGGGTTTAGCCGCGGAAGGAATTTTCCAAGAGGGAAAAGGTGGCTCGTCGTAGTCCTTAAGATAAATGCCGCAAGGAAAGCGGATGGGAGCACAATCTGATTTATTAAACTAAAGTCTTTTCTGACTTAATACTATGACATTACTGCCCCACTTACGTGCACTGATTCAAAAGGCTAAATGCAGGACAATTCCAGCCATTTTCTGCTCGAATACATTAAATTAAAACTCAAAAAGTAGGTCGCAGATTTCCTTGTTTAATTTATTATAGAACTGAAATTTGACTCGTCCAAAATTTACGATTTCTCATACTTTGAATACAATTCAGTCTTGATATTCTTATCTGTATTTTTCTAATCTTACAATGACTCAAACATTCAAAAAGAATCATTTGATTATCGACAAGTATTAAATAACAATCAATGTACCTTACCTACATATCAAAACAAATTCCTTTTATAGTTCTCTAAATTTGGATAGTTGTAAATGCGACAATCTGCTCTCATCCACTTTCATAAAACAAAGAATATATGATTCTGAATGAATATTTGAAGATGACGTTATCAGAGGTTATACATTTTTCCATCCTTGAAAAATTTCTCGTTTTGAAAATCGAAAATCCCTCTGGCTGACAACAAGGAATATCTTGAAAATTTTAAACGTTTTATTCATGTGCATATAGCCCACCTCCGATATCCTTTCCATTCATCCATTCATGCAACCTCGAGACGAAATTTAATATTTTTCTGGCTTCTAACTTCTGGTGCCTGAAGAGGGTTTTTTTCTTCAAGACTTATCCCTTTCAAGTTTTCGAACAATTCTTTAGTCTTAGCCACTCGTGCCGTGGTAACGCCTGGTTACCTCAGTCTGGATTCGAGCAGAGCAATTTATGCAATCGTATTCAAATGCTTAATAAAATCGAAGTAATTTTTGCGTTGAGTCTGGTGCCATTCGTTTATATTTATATTTTGTTTAATATTTCATGAAATTTCATAGATATAGCATAGAAACGTTAAAATTAATGCGCGCTCTATTCTAATGTGGTGGGACTTGACTTTTGAGCAACTTAAGAACTTAAAATAGACATTAAATTAAAATCGCTTAATTAGCAGTATCAATAATTACTTTAATTCTACTTAAAGGACTTTACATCTTTTAATAATTCTACTGTTTAAAAGTGTATTTTACAGTACAATTAAAACATTTTTATTTTTTTAAAAATTATGTTCAAAAATTACCTGAAGATTAAATTTTATTTGTTGAAGAATTAAGTTAATTTTTCACTTGGAATTGAGACGATGTGGGTGTTACCAAATCCCATTATATTCTGCAGAAGTTCCAAGTAGCTCTATTTGGAAAGTTAATGACACTTTTTGAAGTGAAATAACCCCTCTGTAGAGGAGTGACAGGCACTCTATTAAAATCAAGGCAAAACTCAACATGTTCCGCATTATGGTTGTGGAAATTTTGTGGAATTTAACTATTTTTCATCGCGCAGGTAGCAATTAAAGTTTGCTGTTTCAACGTTGCCGTGCGTTGAGGTGGTTACTCTCATCTGCTGCTACCACCGAACGTCGGGGTGCGATGTGGCGCTTTCTGATACTTTGTTAGTGGCCCCAACTTGCACGGGTGTATTTTCAGCTGCAACAAACGCCCGAGGTGTTGTGCACTGAAGCAATAAATCTGGGCGAAATGTACCCGGGTCTGAGCACCAAAGAAGAAGCATCAGGACGGGAAATTAAAAGGAAGGAGACCATAAACATCACTGCAAATGGAACTTTTTCTCGGGGGCCCCGAAAGTTTGAAAAAGCGGAGGCCATCCGAAAGCTGAAAAGGGGCCTCCTTACCCCCAGAAGTATCGTAAATAAATAAGAGAACATTGTAAGAAGGGCCCCGGGTTCATAAAAACAACACTAGAACCAGGAGCCGGGCTATAAAAAGTATGCCCGCCGCCCTTAGGTAAACATGTTAAGAAAGTGGAGCCCTCGATTGGGCCGGGCCCACCCCCGCTGCACCAAATATTCATTTCGTTTTGAAGAAAACTTTAATTAAGTTCGCTTCTATGGGAAGTGTTTGCGATAGGAAGCGGCACATAAAAGTGAATGAGCTGCACTAGCGCTGAACACAGGGTGATTCGCCCTCTTTTTTGGCGGATAGCGCGGGGGTGGGACCGATCCACCCTGTATTTATGTTTACCTTATCCCTAATTTAAAAACTTTCCCAGATACTTGCACGGAGTTCTTCCAGGCGGTAAATGACAAACTCGTCAAGGAGCAGCACCGCAATTTCTTCGCTGTTCACTTCCTCGACTTTGAAATATGAGAGTAAGACAAATTACATTGTATGAAGACTTGGGACTGTTTTTTAAGGGCGCCTCCTTCTTTCTTCCTATTTTTATATATAGTATATATTTTGTTTTTGTACAATTTTTACACGGGCAACCATCACTCTTTCATTCAGGCTAAGGCCCCGATGTCAGCAAAAAGTGCCACCAGCAACTGGAGGCACTTACCACTTCGGTGTAAGTCCCTTGAACTTCTTCTCAAGATAGCGAGCGACTTTTTAATTACTTGAAGATACACGATATCTTTAGAGGTTTATTCTCCCTTTTTTTGTGTGATTTTATTTTTATTTATTTTTATTTTTCCTTTCTTCCCTTTTTTCACTGGACCTGAGACAACGTCCTTTCGTGAAATTTTATATCACAAGACGGAACAAAGTCGCCGGGAGGACAAAAGATGACATCGTCACTACTTAGTTGCACGAATTTGTGGCGCTTTGTTATTTTGTATTATTTTGGTTAGACTTACTTCACCAATGGCTACAAAGTCGTTTTAATAAAGAAATGTATCTCTAAGTAGTTCAATAATTATTAATATAAATTATCCAAATATGATGATGACCTTGAGTAAGTAAGTACCTATATAAAATTAGTATTATCAAGACTGATATTTTAAACACGCGTGCAGCATAAAAAATTCAATTATTAACTGATCGATTTTAAATTATTTAAAAAAAAATCCTTTCTTCAATTATATAGATTAAACAGATTTTGGGCAATTATGCTCGTTGTTTTTGCCACTGCAAAAAAAAAAAAAACGTCTACAAGTATCACGTTGAAAAATGCCACTTTATTAAAAAAAAAATAAATAAATTGTTAATTTTATATACTTCAATTGTATTTTATTGTATGAATTGATTTTCGTCATTTTCTTTAAAAAAAACTTAATAAGTTCAAAGTGGTATTACCCAGCCCTAATTTTTCTTTGTTAATAAAATGTGGCGGTATTCTTCATCGTCTAAAAATATATATACCTAAATAATAATAATAATAAAAGGAAATTTTTTTGTGGGTAGCTATATTATACTTATATTTTTGCAAATCCAACTAATTTTAACCCCAATGAATACATTACAAACTCACAGACCAACGAATTTAATGAAAAAGTGTAAATGGATTTAACATAAATAAATTACATAAATTTCAAAAATCTGTGTCGTTTACTAACTGGTCACAAATTAATTAACTAATTAATTAACTTTTTGTCATTGTTAGAAATAAAAGCTTTCAAAGTTTAATTTTTAAATAATTCCTTTATAGGAACGTAAATTAACTTCTTTAAAATAAATTAATTTTATTTAACGAATTGTATCTTTACTAAAGCAGATTATGGGTAAATATGACCCAACAAAATTAAAATTTGTAATCCAACACATCTGCGGTGGTTCATTTAAAAGCCTTAACAGAGGGAACGTTTTGCGGCGAAGACGTCGGTACAATTCAACTACGGGAAGGAAATAAAAGCGAAACATTTCTACTTGAATATTTTCATCATCTGCGGTGGGTAGGCGCCCAATGAATACGTCTTCAAGCTTAAAACATTTCAAAATTCACACCAAGGCAATTTTTCTCCTTATGGAAAAGTTAGCGGAAGGAAAATCGGCGCGGCAGTTGGGGGTGCCAGCGGAATAAGGGCAAAATGGTGGATGAGCGGTTTGGAGCGAACGCGAACCGCATTCGCGCTTGTAAAATGTGAACAGAATATTAACAGAGCATTTTTTTTTGGCATGGTGTAACCCTTTCTCTTGGTTCTTAAACATTTTCTTCTTCTGTTGAAAATACTTCCTTGGTAGAACAGGGCCGGGGGATGAAAGGGGATTACAGTTTCTTAGTAAAGTTTAAGTTAAGGGAGCCGCAAAAATGCGGCGGAAGTGATCCACTGAATAGACGACAGCAGTCGCTGTTTTTTTTTTATTTTTTCATCTTATACAATTTTTTTTTTCTATTTTATTCCGCGTAGGCGGCAGTAGCGCTTCCACGGAATGTTTATTTACAGCGCTTGGAGGAGCGTGAAATTTCTTAATTAAAACTCCATTGTTAGACTTGTTCTTAAGTGTTCGACAATGGGCAATTAGGTGACAGCAAAAACAAGCTCAAGTTTTTCTACGGACTTAGCTAGAGGGAATAAGGGAGGCTCTGGTGCTGGAATGAAATCGCAAATATAAATTAAATGCGAATTATGTTGCCTGCTCAATGGCCCGCAATCGATTAAAGTCAACTCATGCCACTTTGAAGGAGGTTTACGACGTTTTTGCGGAACACGCCCTACTCAAAAAGGTAGAAGACGGAAGCTTTAGCTGTGCTAAATGTAACGTAACGTAATTTTGCGCAATGATCTGATTTAAACTTTGAATTTATATAGCTTCTTCCTAATGTCCCTTAATTAGGTCATGCATAATTCAATTTTTGTGATAGTTTAAGAATAGAAACACTCATCTTGATAGAAGAGATTTTGAGCTCTGTTAAAATAGGAATTAAAATTAGGACTATATTATATTGTTAATTGAAAATAAATTATGAATTTAAATTAAATTATTTACATACATACAATATTTAATTCATAGTAACTATTTGCGGTTACTGTTAGAAGTATACATATATTGATTTCAGAAAATTAAATTGATTCACCTCCTGTAGAGGTAAATCTGATTAAATACATAGTATCTCTGAAATTTTACTAAAAAATGCATTTTACGCTGTAGTCAGTTGCTTCTCTTCGATGCAATTTTATATTTCCAATCAATTTGCCGGAAATATATTTTTTAAACGAGTTTTCGCTAATAAAATGAAAATATGGAAAGGAAAATATCGAATAATCGAATTGCGCAAAAACGCACCAACATGCCTCTGTTTTCCTTTAATTTATTCACACCCGTGAGCATTCGATTTCCTGCCAAATTCACGTAAAACAGCCACTGATATTTTTGCATCCTGCCGGGGAAAATCCTTTAAAATTAATAATATTATATATAAACTCCTTTACAGTGGTTTAAGCTGCGAACACGACATGTTCAATGCAGGGCGCAATGTGATTTCTATAGGGCTCTGTAGGGTGCAAGGTATCACCTAGCTTAAGGGTGGTTTTATGTAGCAGAAAGCAATGAAAATTGGGTTAAAACGGAAATTCTATTTGTACCAATATCATCGTTGTAACACGACAGTTCGAGTTCTCATCGAAAGCGTCACAATTTTGCATTTTGTAGCACAGGGATTTTGCCCATATTGCAATCCGCCGGGGTTTATTTTGCTGCGCTCGCAGACAGCCATTCGCAAGGCTTTTCGTAATATTTTTAGATTTTTCAACTTTTTTTTGCCAGTTTCAGTACAAATGAAATTCAAAACTCTTTTGCACCAGCCAACTTCAAAGAGCCAATATCTCGTTACACCTGTATGTCCAGGACGGTGCTACACGTCCCTCAGAGAGCCTTCATCACGGTTCTTTAAAACGTATCACTTCAACGAAATCAATTCAGTTCGGTCGATGTAATAGAGCGCATTGTCGTTCTTTTGGAGGATTGCAATTCGATTGTGTTGCATTTTCTCGGTGCATGAAATCCCCTGTAAACATCCCTTCAGCAATCTTTTGTAGGCGTGAGAATCGAGTTACGTGAGCAGACATCGCAGAGGCATGCAGCACGTAATCTGGTCGGTTTATGTACGCCGTACCCCTTCGATGCACTTCGTTGCAATGGTTTCCAGGCGCCATAGCAGATGCTCCTAAAGTGTATGTAAGCACATTCCAGAAATTGTAAAAATCGGCGACGACCAACCCGGAAGAAGAAAACTACCCGCGTGAACAGGTACCACCGAATATGCTTCCTTCTTCCAGGTTTACCTCGAAAAACCTCTTCTCGAAATACGTTCATGGTTCTGATTACGAAAGATCAGAATTTGATATTACTATACTTATTTTCAACGTGAGAAAGGGATATTCAAGTACCAATAAAATCAACAATTGAACGAGTGTTTCAAGGACATTTTAAATAAAAGAAATTCCATGACATGAAATGATACCCTTGACATTTCTTTCTTCCTATCCACGAAATGATATATCGATCCGGTTTTATCTCAACTATGTACCTGTTCCTCATTTTTCTGGTAACTGGGATTACATATATACAAGATATTTAAAAACTTATTAATTTATTGAAATATTTCCTAAACGAGTATATAAAAAAAGAAAACTTTGCTTTTTAATATTTTGTGTCAATGTTTGTTTGATTTCGGCATCCTAATATTTATGGACTGTAATAAATTTATTAGTATACCTAACTAAAGGTAAAGACAATCAAAAATTCTGGAACTGCAATTAAAAATAAAATAGATTGAAATTATTATTGCAGAATCATCCTCTCTATCAAATACAAACCTACCACTAAACGGTGACACTATCCCATGGGAAGACCATGCCAAATACCTTGGAATCGTTCTGAATAAAACACCAGTCTTATTGTACATATATTCATATTCAGAAAATCTGCAATTTCTGCCTAACTAGTTTTATAACTAGGATAATTAAGATAGGTTATATAGAATAGATATGATTCAATGGTAAATATACAGGTAGTCAAATTAATATTGGCAATAAATAAAAATATTGACGACACAAAATATAAAATTTATGTTGAAAATTTAAAATATTAAAACTTTCTTCATATTTTTCAAAGTAATATAACTAGGTACATATACATATGCTATGCATTTTTTAAAAATTACTATAAGTAGTTGACTTGGCTTCTTTTCTTTAGAATCTAAATTTAATTACATTTCTATTTATTATCCAGATGTATAATTAATTGCAACCCTACTCATAATCAAATGTTCCCAGGATCTAGATCCATATGGCGTGTCCTGCCAAAACCTCACCTAAGCATTTGGTTCTACGTAAGATAATGGCCCTAAATTGAATTAATTTAATTTTACGGATTCTTTAGGTTAACTTATTAGTGATACTAATTTTAGTTCCAATTTTCATTAATTTAAAATTTAAATAAACTTTTAGTTTACAATTCTCGTTGTATTTAATTCGTTCTAATTTCAACTCCAGCTCGAATTCTTTTCAGGATGGTTGTAATACCAGAGTTCTAATTTTAAGTAATATTTCACATCACACATTCACTTAATGGTCATTTACTGCTTAATTGTTGTTGTTATTAAAGACTGCTGTCTATCGAAGATATTACACAGTTTTCTTATGATATCCCCTTATTAAATTATTTTGGGACTTTGAATATTCTTAATTTTGTGTTTTTGGATGTTATATTGTAAAATAGTTGTTTTTTTCTTAAAGATTTTGTTATGTTTTAACTGGGGACGCTGTTAAACATGTTTGCTCGTTTTAGTGTTAAACCTAACAAAACATTAAAAAGTGTTATACTTGAAGAAGTAAAAGCATAAAGATTCTTTCTAAAATTTTAGTAATTTAAAAAGATCAAATGGCTGGAATAATACAATGATTTGGACAAAATTTGCATAAAACATAATACAAAGTTTTCATTTAGATCTGAAATTGATGCAAAATTCAATTGAAAAACACTGACGGAAAAGGTTTTGTTGTTTACCATGGTCATCAAGAACTAGCAAGGGGATGACATCGGATGCAAATCGATGGAAGAGAATTATTATCGGGTCAACGGGAGGGTTGGGGGGATATGTTCTGCAAAAAAGTTCTAAGTGCGCACTAAAATTGCTTGAGTGGACTTTTAATTTGTCTCTCCTTCAGGATCATAATACACCACTATAAATTCAGCCTTTAACAGTTCCACAGATAGTCTAGATATTCTAGATACTGCAGCATAGTCTGGAATCTGAAGTCTGGCGAGCGGGCCTTCGGGTGGGCACACACGGGGGGGACATACAGCAGAGCGGACAGACAGACAAAGTGCCCCGGAGATAGGACGTCATTCGAAGTTTCTTGGCTGGGGGGATTGGAGGCTCGAGCTCGGAATGGCCAGCCCTGGCTCGGGGACAGCCCTGCGATATCGATAGATTGCAACTTGTGCAAAAGGACGGGAGCGCTCAGAATGAAGCATCGAAGAGTCATAAATTTTTATCTCATTCAATGTGCTTGGGAAGGGAAATTTATTGCTCTTAAAACTTTTTCTCCTGGGAAAACTTTTTGTCTGACTGTGCGAGCCGGGGCAGGGGTGTGCAGTCTCACACGCTAGATTCTGCAGGACCTCCTTCAGGGCTGCTCCAGCGTTTTCCAGCCCGGGTTCACAGGATTCAGGCCCACGCTGCGCTGCCGGCTGATGCGATTGAAGTTGTGATTTATCTACTGTTGGCCCAACAGATCAATTGAATATTTATCCCGGGACGGATGTGCTAAGCCCCAGCAGACGGGGTGACAGATTAATGTGGTAATCAGTTGAGCACGAGTTTTGTCTGTTCTTCCACATTTGCCAAAAAAAAAATAATACGAAGAAAAAAGTAAGTTTTCGAAGTCGACTTTTGTCGGAAGCAGACATTCTGCAGATGCGAAATGATACCGCTCGGAAAAGTTTACCCGGTATAATTTGTCGTTCTCGGTCTTTTCATGTCATGCGCAAGTTTTTGAGATAAGGTGAGCATCAGCCCAGGTATACACCATACATACATATAAATACAAAAGGTAACTCGCATAGCCGCCCCGGGCATTCATATTTAATAAATTCCTTTGTGGACAGACAAAACGCAGGTATTTCAGGTACTCCTTTCTGTTGGCATAATTAATTAAACAATTTCATTAATTGCCAAGTTCGCCGAAGGCCGAACGTCGGTGAGGATCAAGAGAAAGAGGAAACGGACGTTTTCGGGGGGGTTGAGGTAAAGAACAGCATAAAATTAATGTAAAATTTTGCAGACTCGGACCTGGGGATGTAGGTACTAAAATATGCACACAAAGCCAGCGGGACAAAGTGGCCAAATTCAAGCCCATCTATTTAATTAGGGCTAATTAAGACGAGCTCCGGCTATGGCTGGTGTCTCTCCTAACCGACAATTTTAAAACTATTTCTGTCCCACTTCGCATGGAACTTTTTTAATTAATTCTCACTTTATAATTTGCAAGGATCCTCAAAATGAATGGACTCACCAGACCTTTTACGATTGTGGGGCATAAAATTTGACACAAATTGAAATTATATCTTTAAGGGGTTCTATAGATATTTTTGAAAATCCGGTGGATGTAGTTGAAATTGTGTTTTCCAAAAATAAGAGGAAATTTTATTAAATTAAAAAACCTACATTGTAAAAAATGTTTGTGTAATTTACGCACATAGCGGCGTAAAATTAAACAAAACATTTATTTTTTTAAAGCAGCTAAATTTACCAATGAATGAATGAATGTAATATTTTTACTGTACAGATGCTTTTAAGGGGACAATGATAAAAAAAACGCAGCTCGCTAAAAGAAAAATTTTCTCTCAAACTTGAATTTTAAAGGTCAAATTTTCATTATAACTATAAACAGGAGAAATTGCATTTTAAAGATGGAGGTAATAAAAATGTTTAATTTTACTTAAATTTAGGGTGAATTCACACTCAGTTTTTAAAGTGTAATCACTTATAGATAAACATATATATATATATATATATATATTTTATAAGAAGACCATTTTTTCCAGGAACGGCTAGGAATCGAGTTGAAATTGATACCAAATATTAAAGTCTAAAGGTGTATTTTCATATTGACAAAATAATTCACTGAATGACATTTAAAACCTAATAGGATACTTCCCGTTGATCTAGAATCTTGAAATTTGGTACGAAGTATGGGAAAACAAATTCGAAAATCATTAATGTCTAATTCCATGCAAAGTTTTCTTTTTATATAAGTTAAAATGATACAATTAACACTTATTACGTATAAGAAATACTTAAATTATGTTTCTGATTTCAAGTTATTAGCTTCTGTTTAATACACCCACCATTCAATAAATTCTCTAATTTGTACGACGCATTTTGCTCAAGGATTTTCCTCTAAGGAAAATCTATGAATGGGCCTCTACTTAATAATGGTAGAGCCGCTGATAAGCTCCCCCAAAGTAAATTGAAACGATGTGGTGAAACATAATTAGACTGATAATAATGTTGGTCAATAGTAATAGAAGACTGAAGGCCACCTTTAATTTAGATGAGGGTAATAACAATAGAATGACGGAAATTGCTAGTAAAACAAGGAAGGATTCGATTTATTTGTTCATTATTCTTAAGAATGGCTAGGCCAATTCGTCGTAATAGTTTTAAAACTTTCTTGGGAAAATGTGTATATTTTTTAGGAAAATTAAGTGTAGTTTTCCCATATTCAATTGATTTTAAAACTGGTCGTGCAAACTTGCACAGACCTACAGAAGTTTACGGATGGGCAGTAGCAATATTGGGAATGCCAATCGCTTATCGTACTCTAATTGAATTTTTGTCGAGTTCTCGTAAAGAAGCCAAGGAATTTGTCTTTATCCTAGTCTACGTAGGTTACTTCTTGTCCTTTGTAATAACGTGTTACATTATTGCGTTTAAAAGATTGTGCACCACTAAAAAAATTGTGAATCTTATTAATTGTGGAATAGACCTAATAAACGAAATTGGTCAAGTTGAAACAGAATTTTTGAGAAATGTAATGTCATATCTTGAGAAGAAATTCATGTTGCTAGTGATATTTGTTATTGTTAGAGTTTTAATGATGAGATCAGTGTATAAAATGGTTACATTATCCGAAATTTGTGCAGTAATTATAACATCGATCATTCCAGGCACCATGCATTTAATTGTTATTACTGAAATTACTATTTCAATGAAATTGTGTTACTTTATGTTTCTCGAAATTAACATTATTATTTATTTATTTTATAATTTTAATTTATTTTTCTTTTGATTTCAAAAATATTACTTAACGCTTTAAATGAAAGAAAAATTAGAAATTATTTTAATTCTTCTAGTTTCTTAGATTGTTATTTTGAAATATTAAAATTACGTAAAACTCCAATGACTTTTTGAATAAGCAATCCTGGTTGTTGTTATTTGAGAAAATTCGAATTATTTCCCCAAGTTAATCTGTATCAGCAGAAATACTGTGCTAAAAATTGCTGTCGATATCTATCACACAAATACAGTGTTTATTCAATTACTTTGTTTTAACATTAATTAAATTATTTCAAACCTCAAACAGTCCTTGCAGATCCAAGCTGAAAAGTCTGATAGATACTCTGGTCTTTTGAGTGATTAACTGCAGCCAAAATATTTCAAGCTAAATATAGTTTTAGTAGTAAGACTTCATATCAAAGAAATATGGTGAAGCAACCTACATTTTGTCCGATTATATCCTTAGGAAAATCATTGAGATTGACGCACATAATATCTTTCGTTTTTGCCGCCTCATTGGATACTTCATTGGCTGCATGAAATATTGATCCAAGTAGTATCATGTTTAGAATGGAGGATGCCATCAAACTATATTCTGAATATATATCATCTGCAAAAGTGTTGAAAAAATAGGCGGAAAAAATTTGTGACACAATTAATACAACATGATTTGAAATCAGAAGAAAAAGTTCCACGGAATAGAATTCACTGATATTTATGAGAAATTTCCAACTTTTGCGATGCAAAATTGACAATCTTAAAATATCTTCCCCGATAGCTTCAATTTCATTGTTAATTCTTTTAATCATCGCCCCAGATAGATCCAAATTTCTTATAATTTCCATATGTTCGGAAAGTTGTCTGTTAATTCCTTCAAACAAGTAACGACATAGCATCATCGATAGGTTAAATTCAATGATCACATAAGAGTTTATAATAGATGACGTTATTCCAGTGAACATTGGAGACAGTACAGAAAGAAGCTGGCTCCAGTTTGTGATATTAAATATTGCAAGCATGACCATTTGTCTGAAAAAAACGTTGAATACCATCACAATGGTGAGACGTGAAATAAAAGACATTGCCTCCTGACTGAATTTTTTTTCCACATTTCCAATTTCTCTAAATAGATAAGATCCAAAATTAATAAGGTTTACTGTTTTTCTCGTATATAAATTCCGTTTGAAAATGGCGAACATGGTCGAAAAGCCAACAACACAGGCACATATTACACATATCAAAACATATGTATTATCAAGAACTCTTCTGTTAGGATTTCTATCAAAGTCGACAAACGTTTTGAAAAGAATCGGTAATGCAGTTGGAATTATAATCCATCCATAAATCTCAGTCACAATATTTACGCGAGCTTTAGGCATACCAGTTTTAAAATCCATGTTAAAAGGAAAAATTATGCATAGTTTTCCCACAAAATAGAAAAATTTACACAAAATAATTTGTATCCCACGCAGTAGATTGAACATTCTTAAAGAAGTTCTTAATCGAGCACAACCAGACGAGGAACTGATTTAGTCGATTATTGTTTGTTTTGATGGTGATTGCAACTAATCACTTCGTTTCCACTCTCATATAATGAGGCAGGGTACACAAGCGACCTTGGATTTATTGTATTATACAATATTACGGATGTCCTTCAGTCAGTTTGCGATAAGAAGGTCATTATGAGCGTAATGATGTGTAGTTGGGCCACTGAATTTCCTCCTCTGAGATTTTACGACCAGTAAGTTTATGTTGTTATCACTATCAATTGTACCGAAAATAAAGGAGATATAATATTTTATATGTACCTACATAACTATTATTTATGAAATATTTTAGTTCTCTATTGCATGTGATGTGAAGTAGTTTGACAATAATCTTCTTAAACTCCAAGTTTGTTTATACTTTGGAATGAAAATAATTCATCCACTCATAACTATAGAAAAGTAACTTGAATGGGGTTGATTAGTTTTGATTTGACTGGCGAATGTCTTAACCCTAGTGTACCCACTATATATATAGAAAAAAATTCAGATTTCATCTTTCTTAAAAGGGTACACTAATTTATAACTTTCAAAACTGTAGGGGGAAGTCCCCTAAGCCCGGACGGCATTTGAATCAGTGCGCCAATTAATTGCTTGTACCGCGGTTAGAAAGCTTCTCCTAAGTGAAGTGGGGGGGGGGGGGGGAGGGGGGGGTGCCAATAGTCAATGCTGCCTCGTTCGTCGTGGAGCGTGATGCAAATTTTGAGGTTAGTAAACATTTTGTTCCAAGTAATTTTTTGGGGTCTGTAGACAGTATTTAAAGTATGGGACGATATTCATTGTTATTATTTATTATTGCTATTGGACTAATCTGATATAACTCATGCGTTTTTTTTTGTGATTCATAACACACAATGTGAATGAGAATTTTGTTTGTATGTAGGTACCTAAGGGTCCCTATGTTCGGACACTCTCAAAGTCCCCTAATACCAGACAGTTTTACAGCAAATTTGTTTTTATTAGTCATTATTTTTGTGTGTGTTTTTCAGTTTCAACATAGGTAAACCCAAATCGAGATGTGAAAATACCAGAAATATTGAAAACAGCCATCCATAAGGTGTACTGATGTTGAAGGGAGCTAAGTTAGCTACATTTGTGATTTTTGCAGGTTGTACACTTAAACTTTTGTGATTCTATAGAAAACGTTCCTGATTATGATCAAAGTTTATTAGAATTAAGAATAGTTTTCTTTATCAACATTTTAAGCGTAAAAATGAACGAAAAGTTGGCTGTCCGTCATTAGGGGACCTTTTTGAAAACGTCTTTTTTCTATATAAATTATTCTTTATTATCTACTGCATTTAAAGTAACATTTGATACTGCTGATATATCTGTGTTGATTACGTATATAGTTGAGAGTTTATTAAAGTGAAATAAGCAAATTAGACTATTACACTTTTTTTTTTTATTTTGTTTATTCCTTAAGTGACCGGTTCTGGGGGACCTTCCCCTAAGGTATATAACAATTTATTTACTTTATAATTTTAATTTATTTTTCTATTGATTTCAAACGTACATATTACTTAACGCTTTAAATGAAAGAAAAATTAGAAATTATTTTAATTCTTCTAGTTTATTATATTATTATTTTGAATTATTAAAATTACGTAAAACTACAATGGCTTTTTGAATAAGCAATCCTGGTTGTTGTTATTTGAGAAAATTCGAATTATTTCCCTAAGTTAATCTGTATCAGCAGAAATACTGTGCTAAAAATTGCTGTCGATATCTATCACAAAAATACAGTATTTATTCAATTACTTTGTTTTAACATTAATTAAATTATTTCAAACCTCAAACAGTCCTTGCAGATCCAAGCTGAAAAGTCTGATAGATACTCTGGTCTGTTGAGTGATTAACTGCAGCCAAAATATTTCAAGCTAAATATAGTTTTAGTAGTAAGACTTCATATCAAAGAAATATGGTGAAGCAACCTACATTTTGTCCGATTATATCCTTAGGAAAATCATTGAGATTGACGCACATAATATCTTTCGTTTTTGCCGCCTCATTGGATACTTCATTTGCTGCATGAAATATTGATCCAAGTAGTATCATGTTTAGAATGGAGGATGCCATCAAACTATATTCTGAATATATATCATCTGCAAAAGTGTTGAAAAAATAGGCGGAAAAAATTTGTGACACAATTAATACGACATGATTTGAAATCAGAAGAAAAAGTTCCACGGAATAGAATTCACTGATATTTATAAGAAATTTCCAACTTTTGCGATGCAAAATTGACAATCTTAAAATATCTTCCCCGATAGCTTCAATTTCATTGTTAATTCTTTTAATCATCGCCCCAGATAGATCCAAATTTCTTATAATTTCCATATGTTCGGAAAGTTGTCTGTTAATTCCTTCAAACAAGTAACGACATAGCATCATCGATAGGTTAAATTCAATGATCACATAAGAGTTTATAATAGATGACGTTATTCCAGTGAACATTGGAGACAGTACAGAAAGAAGCTGGCTCCAGTTTGTGATATTAAATATTGCAAGCATGACCATTTGTCTGATAAAAACGTTGAATACCATCACAATGGTGAGACGTGAAATAAAAGATATTGCCTCCTGACTGAATTTTTTTTCCACATTTCCAATTTCTCTAAATAGATTAGATCCAAAATTAATAAGGTTTACTGTTTTTCTGGTATACAAATTCCGTTTGAAAATGGCGAACATGGTCGAAAAGCCAATAACACAGGCACATATTACATATACCACAACATATGTATTATCAAGAACTCTTCTGCTAGGATTTCTATCAAAGTCGACAAACGTTTTGAAAAGAATCGGTAATGCAGTCGGAATTATAATCCATCCATAAATCTCAGTCACAATATTTACGCGAGCTTTAGGCATACCCGTTTTAAAATCCATGTTAAAAGGAAAAATTATGCATAGTTTTCCTACAAAATAGAAAAATTTACACAAAATAATTTGTATCCCACGCAGTAGATTGAACATTCTTAAAGAAGTTCTTAATCGAGCACAACCAGACGAGGAACTGATTTCGTCGATTATTGTTTGTTTTGATGGTGATTGCAACTAATCACTACGTTTCCACTCTCAAATAATGAGGCAGGGTTCACAAGCGACCTTGGATTTATTGTATTATACAATATTACGGATGTCCTTCAGTCAGTTTGCGATAAGAAGGTCATTATGAGCCTAATGATGTGTAGTTGGGCCACTGAATTTCCTCCTCTGAGATTTTACGACCAGTAAGTTTATGTTGTTATCACTATCAATTGTACCGGAAATAAAGGAGATATAATATTTTATATGTACCTACATAATTATTATTTATGAAATATTTTAGTTCTCTATTGTATGTGGTGTGAAGTAGTTTGGCAATAATTTTCTTAAACTCTGTTTTTGTGTAGGTATATTATATACTTTGGAACCTAAATAATTCATCCACTCATAACTATAAAAAAGTAACTTGAATGATTGATTAGTTTTGATTTGATTGGCGAATGTCTTAACCCTAGTGTACCTACTATATATTAAACATAAGTTTTGTGAATTCAGCAAAAAACAATTAATTCAAATTTCATCTTTCTTAAAAAGGTACACTTATTTATAACTCTCAAAAGTGTATATTTGTTTTTTTCAAAACCACTTTTTCGTACAAGTTACTTATCTCAAACAATATTTGATGGATCATTATAAAATTTGGTGTACATTTTGATTAACAAGAATACTTTCTTTACAAACCTAAACTTTTTAGAAAGTTATTTCAAAAAAGCTAGTAGAAATATCATATGAAAATTAAATATGTATATTTGCTTTCTTTGGATATATTTTTGATCCCCATATAGGGATTGTGGATCTTAGACATCTGATTAGAAGTGGATGTTTTTTTTTTGTAAATTAAATTATAAAATTATAACATGTAATGGGCCAACTATAAAGAAAAATTGCTTAAAGTAAAAGTACACTGTACTAGTAAATGCTGGAAATTATGCGAACAATTACAACAGAAATGTAAGTTATGCGGAAATTGTTTTTAAAAATCGCTAAAGGATATTTTTTTGCCACAAATGAATACATCAAAACGCCAGTTCTTGACGCACTTGAATTAGAAATAATCATTAAATTTTATTGTGATGATTAATACGTGTTGTTTTTGAAAATGCGTTTATACATATGTATCTGCAATTTAAAATCCAATGCGTGATATTATCGCTAATTAATTCATGAAAATAATTGTATTAATTAAGTTTACTTGAGTGGCTTTTGGTATAGTACTTAAAAAGAAATCGTTTTTACAATCTATCAGTGCAAAAAAGCACTTTGAGTGAAATTAATTAGCATGCAAACGAATAGTGCTCATGTAGGAGCCTCTTTTTGTGGCCCCAATTCACCTGCTCTTCTCTGGATATGAAGAGCACCTGTGTGGGCGAGGCCATTTTCAACAATTTATTCAAACCACACGAAAAACAGCTTTAGGGAGCATAAAACTGGATTCACTCATTTTTCAGGGTTTCTTTTTACCAATGCCACTTATATGGCACCATGGAGCAGAGTGAAAGGAGTCACTCTGTTCGTGTATCATCTGCTTACGAGGTGTCTCCTATCAGTTAATTGGAATCAAATGCACCCTGGGAAATGACATCGATGGGAAGACGAAAGAAATTTTCACCTTTTTTTCATCCCCCTAACCATACTTTGGTATAAAGTGTAAAATTATCTCAGCTCACGTACTCGGTTATGTGTCCCTGGGAACTAGTGGTGTCACCCACTGATGCATGAACGTGTTACATTCACTTTTTTTTTTTTTTTTTTGGTTTTCCGGTGGTGTACTTAACAGAAAATCGAAACACTTCATCTTGCAGCATCCAAAAGTACCAACGAGTAGAAAACAGAAGAACGTTTGTATTTTTACCCATATCCGACCCCCATGGGTAATCTTTTGTTTGACAACTCCGGCGGCTCCTCACGTGTTATTAAAAATGCATTAGGACCACAGTGGGGAGCAAGTGAATTGTTTGAACTGAATTTGTCACGTCCAATATGTTCCCGGCCTTGACGACGGGAACGACAGAACCATCGTACGACAAAAGAGGGCCTTTTACTCCTGTTTCTGGGCCGTTTTCTGGGGACTTTTTTTTTCTTCGTTATATATCTGCTTTCTTGGCTACGAACCGACAAAGTCGATTTCTTCGAACAAGTAGACCATTAAGACCCAGGCAGGGGTGTGTATGTAGATATATAAATAGGGGCAATTTGTTATCATTAGATGTGCGGTGTCCAGAATAGTTACGATGCGGTCACAAAAGTGGCCAACCGAACCACACACGCATCAATAAAAGTTCGAAATGTATATGAAAATCTGCCATTGAGAAAACCGAAACCGGAGCCAGAGAAGGAATCGAACTCCGGCACGGCATATACACCTTTTCTTCCCGAAAGAATGGATTTTTTTTTTTTTTTTTGGTTCCTGAATAACAACCGGGTTTCAATGGCATCAGCCAGACAAGTCAGGAGCAACACACATTCAAACACAAGGCATGAGGGTGCTCCAGGAGGGTTAAGGGGACCTGGGAAACGAACTGCTTTCAGGATTAAGGAGGCCCTGAATGGCACGTTTTGCTGAAAGCCAATATTTTTCTTGTCTACTGCACGAGAGGCTGACAGGACCCGAATACAAATGGTACGTAAATAGTGGAAATGTACTGGGTCCTTTCCCTGTTTACGACTTCAAAAACAAGCTATACGAAGAGCGGTAACCGTGTCCTGGAGTCTCAAGTCCAGTTGCTGGTACCCACGGCACGGCGGCGCTGGATCATCATCAAACCTCTTTCTTTAGAGCCACCCTGTCGCCCCTAAGTGCGAAGTAGTTAGATTCCATCTCTCCAGCTAGACGTAACGAGTTGTAAACGAGATTTCTCCCCTGTAATCTGGTTTCATTGATTTTCTTAACGAGCACTCCAGCAGCTAACGACTGCGCCCCAAGACAGGCAGACAGACAGCCGGCGCGTTCTCTGCCGCAATTTATTTGTTCGGTGGAAGGTTGAGAATCCACCCTTAAACCACTCCGTTTCTTCTTATTCCAGGAGATTTAACTAATTCCCACCCCTTTCAACGTTTTCTTACCAATTAAAAATATTATAACTCCACTGGACGGATGATACTTTCTAATCCGCGCTAAATTTCCCGAGGGATTTAGCGATTTCATTTGGAAAATGCAAACCCTCTCAAGTCCCAACTCCCAACTTCCGCGGTCTTCAGGGTGAAATTGGCGTTAATAGACATTCTGGCTAGAGGGAGTAATACTTTAATAAAAAAACTGCACAGAAATTTCCCTGTGGACAATAATGAAATTGGTAAAACTTTACTCGATCGAAAATGATCGAAATCTTATAGATATCGCAATCGATAACTATTCGCTCCTCCTTCCCTTCATAATAACCTATACAATTTTTCTTCACACCGAAAGTTGCTCGAAATGCTCCTCCTCTTCCGGATTTCGCAAAAATTTGCATAATGCGAGGTTTCCACTCAAATACTTGTTCATCGTTATTAATTTTGCCCGCGGCCATGAGCTTATCTCTGGCTTCCTTATTTTCCTGTCCGCGCGTCCCGGATTATTTCCGCCGGGGGATGGGGTGGAGTACAATGTAATGCAACACTATGGAACACGAGTTTTGCTCGAGATAAAGATTTTAACTCGTTTTCTTGCTAGAAATATCTAGACGGGTATTGTTCTTCCGATGGGAATTAGTTTTTGGAGGATACATTTCCGTTTGTTTTGGATTTTATGTGTTTTTCTTTTCGGAAATATTATGAATATTCTCGAAAGAAAACAACTTTAAGGGTTGAAGTAGCACAAACTAGGGCACCATATGGAACCATTTTCAATTTCACATATATACCTACTTAAATGCACCAAGTCTTAGATTATACTCCTCGTAGAAAAGGGTTTAATGGATCTTATTGCAATAAAAAATGCAAGTTTATTAGAAGAAGGGCAATTTTGTTGAAATATAGAAAACAACCAGGCTTAGTTAGTTTAAAGTTTTATCTACCTCAAAAAAATTGAAATATGAATCAAATTGGGTATCTTTTCTAGTAATACTAATTCGAAATATCAAACCTAATATTAAAAACATAATTGTCAACTACATTATATCATATTGTAAGAAATATATGCTCATCTCTGTGATTATGTATTATATAGGTACATATAATACTTAACCTCATTCGAATTCAATGAAAAAAAAATTGAATTGAATAAGGGTTGTCGCGTGATGTCGTCATATCAGTTAAATAAACGTTGTTGCGTGTTGCCACCAAACGCTCATATCAAGTTACATACTGCTACAAATTAACATATTAGAAAGCAACTTAATTACCGATGACGATATCTATCAAAGTCTTTATTTCGTGAAAGTTCCTTTCCCCGAAACTTTCTTATATGGTGGATACTCATACATTCAAATTCTTTGTAATTCGAATATTAAGCTTCTCATAGAAAAATGTTTTCAATGATGATTGTATTGAAAAATAAAATTACTTCTATTATAATTGTCTATACAAACTCTAAAAATAGAAAACTTGAGGTTTTAACGATTCATTATTCTGCGTCACAAAATGAAAAAACAAATTTTGAAAAAAAAATGTTTAAAACAGATCACTTGCTTTATTTTGTTAACTTTCAAAAATTAGATTATCAATCTATGCATGTTACAGTCTAAAAACTATATTTAAAACTACATATGCGCAAATGTGTTTTAAAAATATACCCTTTATTGCGTAAAATTTATTATTATTGACTGCCTCTACATAAATTCGGCGTGATTTGACCAATTTCACGGTTTATGTTGTCCTTAAGGTCCTGAATTGTTTGATTTTAATTCTTGTGTTAACTGTATCTTGTTAGATTTTAAATGACAATTTTTGTGTAAAATATTGCAGAAAGATATTTTTTTTAATGTTTAATTCCTATGAACGATGACGAATTAAAATATTAGCTCTTACGGCCGCAATTTTTTTTGTCTGAACGACCACTACGATGGTAGATTTTGCCACTTTCATCATTTATAAAACCACTTTATTGAAATTTGTAAATAAGGGTCAGTTTAATTTCCAATATTTTTTACGCAATTTCCTACAAACTTCTCGGAAACTAATACACTTTGGTTTGTTAGATAAAAATCTTTTATGGTTTTTAAAGTCTTAAATTAAGGATTTTTATTTGCATTTTTAAATAGTGTTGTAAAACTACTTACTCGTATATGTGTAAAGCTTTTAAAATAAACCCTGGGTTTCACAATTAAATGAAACTATAATCCTAGTGTTATCCGATTTGCATCGAAAATTCTAAAATGCACTGAAATAAATTCATGCACCCATAAACTGATGCAGCAGCTCAATCCTTCAAGCCGGCCTAATTTCGCCAGTGTGCAAGCCTTTGGGCCATTTCCATCAAATGCGTGTAATTCCCGCAGGCAGCAGGGGCGTAATTGGCGTTTTGGCTCAATTTCAAATCTCATAAATTCGACGCTCGGTTGCCGTGAACATAAAAAGCAAACATTTGCTGCAAAACGTACCCACACCGGAGTTGGTTCGTCAATTGAAGAAAAGCGATGTATCCTGGTAGATTACCAGGCTCCGAGTCATTTATCTCTCCTAAAAAAAAGGGAAAATATTCCCGGCCACCAGGACCACCACTACGACCATTTTCCACCATCGACTTGTCCACTGGGTGGTCTGGCAGACGCTTCAAAAATTCGACAGGGTTTTATTCCTGGTTCCCGGACAGCCGGGATAGAGAGACGGGTGCAAAAAGGGGAGAAGAATTCAGCCTCGAAATTACCTAGGTAGCACCCGAAGCTCCATCCAGACCCTCAGGAGCACAAATAAAAATTCAAAACGTTTTGCATGACAAATATTTGTCCAAATTTGCTACGGGGATCCATCGAGGATTTTGCTTTTAATTAGAAAAACCCTTTTAATTCCTTACACCGTTATTTATACGCGCCGTTGGTATAGTCGTTATTTTTTTTTTTTTAATTTTTCGCTACCCTTTCCAGCAATTCCCTTATTCCTGATGTTGGAATATACCAAAAATTGGTTTTTTCCTTCATTTTAGGGAAGAAAACAAGGGAAGTGCGTGAGTTGAAAGCGAATTATGACCATCGCGGTACCATAGAAAGTTGGGACAGGTTGACTTATTTTTGGGCAGATCCTTGCGACGGACCCTTCGTCCAGCACGCAAACTTTGAATTGGTTCTAATGAACGTGCAAAAATTAAAAATTGCCCTAGGCCGCGACCAGTTTATAAGCTCCATTTTCGCGTCGAGGACACGCAACTGATTGCCAGCCACTTTATAACCCCCCACCTGGCACCAACTTCCCTCAGATAGTTCGTTTTATGGCCCAGTTAATGGCTATTATCGCTCCCGTTTAATCAGCCACATAGCGTTCAGTCATCTTAAGTGCTTCCAATTTATAGGGTGATTCGCACAAGGTAATATTTGGCCATGATTGGTTCAGGGACAATGTTAGCTGCGAGGCCGAATTTACTAATAAAAAAAGAAAATCGCAAAATACCCATTTCATCATAGTTTTGAAGCTTGTATATGGCATAAGGGCATTAGTTAAACCCTTTTTTTCGCCTCGACGACAAAATAAATCGGAATGGTCCATTTGCATAAATAAACTGGCCAAGTAATCTCCGAATAAAACCCATTCAAAGTCGGCTCATTTTTTACCTCACAAACTGTCTCCGACTAGGAGCTGATGATTTATTAACATCCTCACGTCCCATACGGCACCCTGATGTTTTAGATTTTTGTTCAAACTTTATCTTTGGGTCATTATCTCACCCCGGTCCGTCTAAGATGTCATCAATCACTGACCACTTGCCTCCGAAGTTCGGGATTTAAGCGCTAAATCATCGCTTAGGAGGTCCGGTGATATCGATCAAATCCCTAGACCATTGATTTAGTTGGCTTCCTGTAGGAACCCCTTTCCAAACAGTCCATTGTTTTTTTTTCACAAATTATCATCTCAAGGAAAAATTGCGAACAGTGCTAGATAAGATGCTACCTCACCATCTTGCTGTTTTCTTATAAAATCAGCACAATACCCCTCGAGCCGGGTATAATTATTTCGAAATTAATACCTTTTAATATTTATTACGATTTTCGACCCTGTTTTTCGCCACTCCCTCTGTCTTCTACAGGGAGAGGAAGCTCGTAATTAACTTGTCTTGAAATAATCGCAATTCACCAACAAAGGCGACAAATTGCTGCTGCAGCGCGTCCCCTTGGCGCTGTTAATCAAAAATGAAAGGAAGGTGCCTGGCACCGAGAGATAATAACTTAGGGCACCTGTACGATTCTAAGACGCTAGACTTAAATAAAGAAAAGAGCTGTTCCACACACTTTTGTATTGTCAGAAGATATAATGCCACCGCGGGAAAGTAAACCCCATCTTGAATTTTATGACTCCCCTGGTCTAAGATATTGTTTGCTTTCATAAATTGAGTTAAGCAATAGTGAGGACAATGACGGGAAGAAATAGAAAATTTTGTTCAGCAGGTACCTATGTATGAGGTAGAACTTTAGTAAAATGAAAATCGATTCAATATCTACAGTGTGCCCAATGATAATAGACGAACATTGCACAAAATTTAAAATTAAATTTAATAAATGGGATAGCTAAACTAATCTTTGTTAAATCTTCAATATGCAGGTACATATTGGTTAAAACGACGAAAATAAGATAACATGTCTAATAATTGTAAATAAAAATAAAATAATGTTGTTGTAGTGCAATAAAAATCATATTTTTGGAATTTAATTATAGATATCGTTGTAATTTGTATAATCGTAATAAAGAACTGACAAGAAACTACTTACATACTTTGATTACTAGATGGTGTTACTAGATACTGAAAAGCCCGATGTGATTACAGCCTTAGGGCTAATTTAAATCATAAATTAAAATTAGCTGCATCGCCTCATTATATCCAGGATAAGGATACTTTCAGGATGCTTTGATTTGTTGCTACTATCGACCTTTATCGACTGTTCAGCATTTTACGAAGTTTTCTGTGAGGATTATGAAATAAACATACATATAGGGGATTAACGTTTGTGTGGAAGTTCCGTCCTTTCTAATATTGGTATTTGAAATATGAAAACGCTAAATACTAATTTTCATCGATTTTAACTATGAACAAATATAACGGAATTGAAGAGGTATATTTCGAAGTATAAATTTTCATGGATTTAATTAAAAATTTTCGTTTATGTTGTCTATGGCGTAAATGTAAATATTATAATCTTGTTGTTTTGATTCTTTCATAAAAAGTTATCCTTAGAAAATTATGTAATCTTTATGCATTTGTTTTAAACTATTTTGAGTGAAATTATTAATTAGTTTGTTGTGGAAAATATCAAACTTTTTGATAAACTCCGCCTCCCACTAGAAATTGAGGTTTGTGAACGCATAATTCAGTTTCTATCGCCATTGCCGGGAGCAGTTCAAAGTTTTAATAAAATCCCACTTCATTATCAGCGGGGGCCAGACAACAATTAAGTTGCCCTCAATCATCCGCCAACAGCGGCCCACTGTCAAAGCTTAAAAGCTTGTGCAGGGCACTGCATCAACTGTTGGACGGAACTTTCAGTAAAACTCAATTTGAACTGCAGAAAAGTGCTGCACATGCAGGGCCCGGCCGGGCCGAGTCCGGGGCGGGTCCGGGACGATTCTAGGGCCAGGGCCCGTCTATCCTCCGGACTCATCCATCTTGGGGCCCGATGCGATGCCTGCCAGTAGCCGACAACGCTGGCCAACGCTTTCCGGGAGCCGAAGGAAACCGGGTGCCACCCGGACGGACACCTTACAAAATCCTCGTGTAATTCGTTATTGATTACACGACATTAACTCGCATTGAAAAAGTTTCCCTTCGACAATATTTAGGGTCCGGGGAGCCTGCGGGATCTGTCGAAGTTTTGTCGTGAAACGTTGACTGCATCAATATTTTTCGCCGCCTTTTTGTGTGGCCCTTCTGTCTTGCGGCAGGGGCCTTCTGGGCACTCCTTGATGCTGAAAAGTTTCCGGAAGAAAAAAAGAAATAACTTCCCAAACATCCTGTTGATGTAGTAAAAGTTTACTTTAAATCGATGATATATCAAAACAATGTCACAACTGCGTTCCTGGGAGTTTTATGAAGTTCCACGAAGTGCTCAAACAGTCGTTCCTCAGGAACAGCAATTTTAGAATTTGACCTTTGGGAAGGAATCACAAAAATTTATGCGTACAGTCAAATAGCAGCTGGCTGCTCTAGAAGAAAAAAAAGAATATCTAGCCCGGTTGTGCTAGTGGCATATTCCCCGAAACTGAACGCTCTGAGGCAATTCAATAAAGCCACGCTCCAAATACCAAATCTGGCCATTAGAGAGAAGCACTTCTTTTCAAATTGAAATGTTTTCCAGTCAAATTTCAGGCAATTCTACTTTTTTACTTTTTCAACATATATTTTTTTTTTCACTTTTCCTACTTTTCCCAGTTTTATTTTTTTTCCAGCTGCCAATAAAATGCAACCAATTTGCTGGGGATAAAACTCAGCTACAGGAAATGCTAATAAAATGTGTTTCGTTCTCGCATGTAAACAGCGTTAAAAAAAAGAAATATATACGAAATATAAAACCTAGAGTTGCTCTCTACGTCGAATATTAAAATTTACTATCCAGCGACTAGGAGGCAGGTCAACCGTGTCTATATATAATAAAAGTTCATGTCACTAGTATCCGTTGTCCTTTTGGTCGACTTTTAAATAATTTAATAACAATTTCTCGACTGTGTAACACTTTTTCGATATGTCAGCCAAAGGGAGCAGCCGGAGAACCGCCCGGGAAGGGGATGCTTTCATTAAAATGTAATATTTATGGAGTTTTCGATTACTGCTTATCACTGCGGAAAAATCGCGTGAATGAAAGCTGCCCTGAAAAATATTAAATAAAGATGGAGTGCAGTTTAATGGTTATTAACGTATATAGTGGCCACAATTTTTCGGAATTTCCACTGTTTATTATACATACTTGGAATTGCCGGCTGACCAGGGTGCGTTCAGATATATTAAACATAATTGCTCTACGTATATTAAAATTGTATGTTCATAATCGTACGACTCACTGCATCGACAGGAAGTCACTCCATTTAAAAAACGAATATTGACTTTCCGGGAAAATATGAAGCACACTGATATTATTTGTAATCAAAACATAAACCGCAACATCCCTTATGGAAAAACACTAGTAAACACTTGTTCCAACAAATGAAAACTTCAATAGTAAAAACACTAATGAAACATTTAGTTCAATAGAGTTTTAATGAATTGTTCATCAGATGTTTTTTTTTCATGAGCGAAACTTAACAATCGCCTCGATTCTGAAATATAATTCAAAATTTTGAATAGTAGGCAGCCCTTGATTAATTCGGTTAGAATTACTGAATCAGAACAGGCGCCAGGACTAATGGGCGGAATACCAACTCTGGCTAATTTCTGCCCATGTACGTTTCAAATTACAAATCTTAGGGGCAAGAGTTGTGGTGCACGTAAACCAGCCACTAAATGGGGCGTGCTTGTCCGAACACCCCCAGTTTGCCCCCTATTCATGAGGCAGTCCAAATTATGATTGTTACTGTTGTAACCATTTGCTTGACAGGAATTATTCAACCATTCCAATTTTCATCTGAATTGCTTCAGTCTTTAATTATAACTAAACCCTTTATACCCCCACACATTTTTCTATGTACCTACATATATGTATTTTTTATTTTCATTTAAATAGTAGACAATTATATGTTTTATAGTCCATAAAAAGAAGGTGTGAAAGTTTGAAATTTTATCTTAATAGAATATTACTGTGAAAAATTAATAAAGCTATGCCTGAAAGAAGTTTGTTGAATTAAGGAGATCAGGATTTTTTTCATCTTATCGTTATATGAACTATTCTGAATAATTTACAAGAAGGAATTTGCAAAAGTTTTTAAAATTGGAGAAGTTATGCGGGTTTATAGACATTTATATATATAAACTTTAAACGCGATTTTCTCGAAATCACATTTATCAAACGAACGGAGATACCGATTCAGTTTTGGGTTCATTTGAAAATATAGACTTAATGTATGGAGCTTAAAATTAGTTCTTAATTTAAAGATAAATATTTAAAAGCAATCTTTTATTGTATTGTATACTCGTTTAACCCATGTTAAGGGGTGATTATAAAAATAATACTACACAATCTTATCGCGACCGCCATATTGGATTTAGAATGATGTCATTGCATTGTCACCAAAACCAAACGTGAAAGAAATGAAACTTATGTAGTTATGTTGTTAAATCAGAATATTAACTACATATGCAATGAAAAAATTCCTTTCAAATGGAAAATGGCCGTTTTCATGTAATGAGCGATTAAACAGAGAAAATATCCTAAAAATAATTGTTTTGGCCTCTATTTTATGCCAAACATCCGTCATTATAATTTTCCCTAAAATTTTTCAATGTACAAACTCAGGCCCTTTTACTTTATTATTATGTTATATATAAGTATAGATATCTGTTTGTTTTCAAAAGTTGCTATATGAGCAAGTAATTTTTTTAATGCAGAAGAGTCTAATATTAAGTTAGTTTTAGCTAACCAAAATTTGTAATTAGACAGTCTTGACACATTCTGAATCAAATAGACAAACTAATATCATCTTAGGTACAACAAATACCACAATTTTGAAACAAAACAAAATATATCATCAAAATATTTGTTTTGGTTTCGATTTTTCGAAATTAAGACTACCTACATACATATGTATATGATATGTAGTTATGCATGAGTATATTTGTTGGATTGGCAATAATAAAGGAACATTTTAGCAATTAAAAGCATATCCTGTTATGTACATACACATGTTTATGTATGTTTGTATGTTTGTATGTAAATATTTTTTATCTGACCTCAAACAATGAAAATTGCTGGCAAAGAGATTTACAGGAAAGTAGGGTAGATTACAATGAAATCGGATGGGTAAATATAGTGAATGCGACTTTTGCGGGAAATCGGGTGTAAATTTGCTGAAATAACGCGCTACTAGCAGGAGATTAATCTTAATCCATCAGAGCTGCACTTTAACTTTCACACCATGCGTACAGGGGAAAATAATTTTTATCGCAGTTTCGCAGAAATATTACGTATAAGTGCGTTGGGCCGTGACACAGGGCTTTTTTAATTTTTTTTTTTATAAATAATTAATCAATGTAAAGGAGGACGATATTGACTGATTAACGTTCGGCTAGATGGCGCCCTGTGCTCCTTTCGGCTCAATTATGCTTGTAATTCGCCCAAGTGCTGTGAAATTTGATTTACAGGCGGTGGCACTCATCGACAAGGGAAGTATTAATTTTTCCCCCTTTTTTTTTTAGGGAATAGAGCGAAGCGTCGGGACGAAAGCTCAACCGACGCTGAATGGCTTTCCTTTTTACGTCGAATTTCCACAACTTTTCCTGTTCGAGAGGGCGAAGTCGCTCGAATCCCGGCTGCCGGCAGACGTCTCAATGCACAACGACGTCGACGGCGGCGGGGCGGGGCAGAATCATCCCGAAACCGAGCCGGGACCGATGCCCGGCGAGTCCTGCAGGAAGAGCCCAGCTCGGCTTTTGGCACGAGAGAAATCAGGGACAGTCGAATGCCCAGTTATCATTAAAAGGAAAACGAAAATTAATAGAACGGAAGTGAAATAACTGCTTCCTGCTGTGGGTCCTTTATTTATGTGAAGCGAAATGGAAGGAAAATTGTCTCCTCGCCCGATCCCGGAGGATCTGCCTTTTCGGGGCCCCAATTCTGTCCCGGCAGCTGGAGCACCAGGACCATGGGGCCTTTTCCATTCCCGGGGAACACTCCGGCGACGTGCTTTTGAACGATTCAATTCTTTTATCGCCTTATCGGATGCATGTCAAAGAATACGAAACAAGTTTACCCGAAGACGCCGGGATCGGGATGGAGGAGAAAAATCCCATCGTCAGGGAAACTGGACAAACGTTCGAAACATGCTCCGCCGGATTCCGGTAGATTGGCCGGGTCCGGGCCACCTGCCCGCCTGCCCCTCCGTCTGGATGGAGCCTTGCATGCTCTGGATGACGTGCATCTGCTCCTGATTTTCGGGCGCTTTGCCCTGACAACGTGATTTCCTATTTCCAAGTCAAATTGCTGTTGATCGGAATTTTGTTGGAACATGCACAGTGCAAATTACTCGTCTCTCGTTGATGGCTTTCAATTTTCACCTATACTTGTCTTGTTCGCCACATACACATTGGAGGATATTTTCGATTTTTTTCGTTTAGATTAAGGCTTTGTATTAGCGAAAGTAGCAGGAAGCATACTCACTATACTCAGAAAAATTATTGGTAACATTAAAGAACAATTTGTAAAGAAAATACCTACTTTTTACAAAAATTACACAAGTCTACAATGCAAAAAATTCTTAAGTACATATTAATCATCCTTTTCCACATGTTATATGATGCTCTTTAGTATAAAAATAATAAAATAATCCTTGAGGTAAAGATTTCCAAAACACACGTAATATAATACTATGTTTTTCGAGGATAAAAAGACAAATTGGCTTACCTCATTTAATTGAAAGTTAAATAAAAAAAAAAATAGTTTATGAAAGAGAAAGAGTTGTACCTACTATTTAAAATAAATGACAATCACTTCTTAAATTATAATCAGAAACATCGTACCTGTTCCCAATAGTCCTATAAATAATAAATTTTGTCATGAAGGCACTTTTTTACTCTATTTGTTCCTTTAAAATTCAGCGAACCTTCAAGCCATCAAACCTTCTTCAAACGAACTATGTACACCTATTGATTTAAGAATTTTTTAATTAAAAAAAAAGCAGACCTATGATATAACTACCTGATGATACCTACAAAGTTTGTTCCGATATTAATGTCACTACATCCATATTTTATTACGATAATTTCATAAATCTTATACGACATACAGTGCTGGAAATTGACAAATACCTACCTACATTCATTTAAAATGTTTGCTGAAATTTTTATCAATTTTAAGTTTGTACTTTAACAAACTCAATTAAAAAGTTTTGACATATGCTTTATAAACTTTTATTTTATAGGCCAAAACAAAATGTCCACATCAATATTGTTCATTAAACTTTTCATTAAAATGTCGAACAAATTGTATGATCCAATTTAACGTCTATAAAATTCAAACTTAATTGGAGCGTAATTTTAGCGGCATTTAATATCATCTCCCAAATCAAAAGTTTTATATTAATAGTAAAAAATACTATTATCAATAAATCCTCTCTCAGAGAGCCAATAAACTAATTTTAATTTACGTTGTATAGTGCACTGAAAATAAGCCAGAACAAAATTGAACGACTCGCTGAAAGTATAGGACTTACCGATTTTTTTGTGTAGGTGTACCTCATACCCTCTAAAAGGGGTTGGACTTGTCCCGAATATGTTTTTAATTCAATAATTGAAAGCACTGTCAGCAATAAATATTCCGAGACCATTCATGTTAAATTATTGATATAATCGCTATTGATTATGACAGCTAGTTGAAAGGATATAGAGGTATGTTATATATAAACATGTAAATATGTACGTATATTTTTCTTTTTATGAGTCCCGAATTGGACAACAAACCAACAGTAGCCCATCGACCCTGTCCGGGTCGTCCATCCACTCAGGCGTCGCGTCGGGCACTGTTTTTGTTATAGCTCAAAATATTTGGTCCGATATGATTAATATCTCATTGAAATTCCGAAATGATTTAACTCATTTCATATTTTGCCAAAGAGGATTTACCGAATCGAATCCGCCTCCGCCCACGCAACCCGTTGAATATTTTACCCGAATTCAGGGTATCGTCGGTAGGTTTCGGGGAGTTTGGGTTGGAACCGATCGTTGCATCCAGGGTTTGTTTATTGGCGCTTATTCCGGGGATGGGGCTATTTTAAGATTTAATTCTCGTTGACATGCAACCCTTCAATTTAGCAATCAGTGGATGCATCAAGCCGGATAAATATCGCCAATATCACAGATACATTAATGCGGGCTTATTCTAATGAGCTGTTTATTATGGATGGCGTATGGTCCGCCCCCTTCTCGATTATAGCCGCTGTCCGACATGCCACTTTAAGGAATAATTATGCAATGCCAAATTCAAAATGAGATGTGACAAGGACCTACGGAAAATTTGTCCGAAATTGTCGAAATTTTTAGCACACACGCCTGGAGGTTTTGCTGGAGATTAAAAATGATAGATATAAATTCGATTGCGTTGATAATTATGGATAGTCTTTATAATCACAATTATATACATACATATATTGAATTTGGAGATTTTCAAAACTGTTTTTTAGAGAAAGATAAAAATTTGATTTCATCGCAGGCATCGTCGTCATCAGAGCCAATGAGTAACTCAATGAAAAGTTTTTGAGTAATTAAAATTGTACCAACTCGAGCGTGGAAACCGATAAAGGTTCAAGAGCTCACGGCAGTCTTAATGATTCTTGAAAATCGTCTTCCGCACCCTTCTTTCCCCTTGCGAAGAAAAGTTTTACACTGTAAAATTTTACACTTGATTAACTGCCTCCCAAAAACCCAACGTTTATTATCTTAAAATGAAGGCGGCGTAGCATCAGTTTTCATTATCATTACAACCATCTGCTTTAGCACCATCCCATTCCACTTCGTTTTCTATTTTAAAATTAAAAAACCTGAAGATTCTCGTCTCCCAGAAGAGGGACGAGGAGTAAAAAAAAAAACATTGGTTGAATATTTAATTAAAAACTTTTTGAAGACGATGTTGTCTCTGAAGATTCATCGCTGCCTCATGTGCACGTTAAGAAACATTTTTAATACCAGGACTCTCGATAATTGGATTTTATGCTCCGGTGTATCTTCTGAAAAGTAGAATGGGTCCTTTCATCTAAGGGGGAGTTCCTTGAAACCCTGTATTTCGACCTTCACTGAACCTCTTAACTAGGGAAAACAGGAAAATATGCACTGTCAGTAAGAAATTCTGAACTCGTCCCTAGTGTAACGCGGTTTCTGTTAATTGCTAAGTATCTGTTAGAAAAACGAGAAACGAGTTTCTACACCGCAACAACTCATGGGTATGTTTCAGAAATTCGCGAAATTCTATGTAAATTCGAAGCTCATGGAAAGTAGGTTACTACTACTTCTTCAATTTGTTTTGTCATTATTTTGGAAAAATACCTAACTCCATAAAATACAAACAGTGATCAAGATTTTTTCTGGTATATGTATCTTAATTAGAAAAACTAAAAACCTCAATTGTTTATAAAACTCAAATTAGGTATATAAACAAGTACTTATAAAATTCAGATATGTATACAAAAAATTAAAAATTTTACTATTAATATTCTTTACTCTTTAGAAACTACCTAGTAGGATTAAACTTTTAAGTCGGTTTTCTAAAATTCACGAAATCAAATCGTGATACACTGTCGAAGGCTACTAATTTAAAATTGAGAATAAACATTTGTACCCTCCGATTGTATGTCACGATTTAATAGCATGACTTTTAGAAATTCAACATAAAGTTTTAACGCTAAGTATTATCTCAAGGGTAAAAATAGTAAAGAGGTGAGTTTTATAAATACCTTTTTGCAACAATTTTTTTAAAAACAGTCAGGTTTTTTATTTTTCTAATTAACTTATTTTATTTCAAAACTTTTACGTTTTGCTCTATACATATTTATTCAATACATAGAACGAAGAGCATTACACTCTTTTTGGTCAATAAGTAAGATGTTTCGTAACGTTAATTATATAAACAATAATCTAAGTATATGGACTCACTTCATCAAAACCTTTCATTTGATATCCATATCGATTTGATTGAAAATAAAAGAATAGGTACACATATGGGACAAAAAGGGTGAATATATTTAATTTTGTTTTTTTATTTTTAAATTATATAGCCTATAGCATTCAAACTACACCTCATTTATTAGAATCCATCAAGCTATTTAGCATTATAATACCGAAAAGTCATGTAAAATTCAATTCAATTAAATTCAATAATTCAAAGTGTATTAATAATAAATATTTAGAGGGAACCTCTTCTATAGGTACTGTAGGTATTAAGTTGGTATTATGAACTAAATAAATAATTTGATAAAACAAATGAGTTTTATTTTCGATTTTCCCTTTTTTTCCTAAATTTATACTTTCTGGAAGTGTTACTTATTTTATAATTTTATTTTCAATCTACACTCTTGAGGTAAGAAGATAGACCCTTTTTCTAGATAGATATTCCTAACAACCGCCATTTCTGCCATCGTTCCGCAAATTAAATTTGTAGTAAAACTTCGTCCAAAGGTCTTTTATTTGATTTTGTTCCTAGACCCAATTTAAAGGATGTACCCAATTCGCCCAATGATGCAAATTTAAAAATAAAAAATAAAAAGAAAGAAGCGAAAAACTGCTGAAAACTTTACCGTGTGCCTTGCCCGTACCTGCGGGAAACCCTTTTCACATCCCTCAAAGAGTCCTGTAATATTCCGGGAACCATTTCTTGGTGGCGCTCGTTCCTTATTTTTCGGGGGGATAGTCGGCGGCCAAATAAATGAATATTCACTCACAAGTGACGATACCTTAACCTAATTTCAGCGGAACCCAATTTACACTCCCGACCTGGATAAACGAAACTCGAGAAAGTTTTGATAGGGCAATCAGAAGTTTTGATATTCCAGAGATTGGGTCTAGGTAGGTGAGCGACTTGTTCCTATGTTATTTTACAGGATAGGCCCTAGATATAAATGCGGACGTGTTTGCATCGAGATCGGGGAGCCCGGGATAGCCATTTTCGCCCAGAAAACTCCTTCATTCTTGCCAAAGGTTAAAACTTTTTTCATTCGCCACACTGCGGAGGGTAAGCAGTTTTTTGTGTGTGCTAAGTTCCCTTTTTTTTCTCCTCCTGGACCGGTGGGTTTTCTACCACCAAACGGCAAACCCCCCCGCATCTAATCGGTTACGGTGGAAAGTTTGTCTTGTGCTCCCCCGGCGGTATGACCCTAATTTGATTTTTTCCACTTTACAAAAATTAACCGGCTTCTAGGCTCGGTTACGCAGCCCATTACGAAATAAAGCCAAGTGCGGCCGTCTAATCTCTCCATTTGTCCGTAATTATGGTCCCTTTTTAAATGCAAATAAATTTAATCACCCGGGAGGCGTTCTCCCCGGCCCCGCCCTTTCGACTATGCTTCCCAGTTTCCATAAATTTTGGGGTTTTGTTCCTAAAGACACCCAGAGACACCGTCGCTTTTCTGGGAAGGAACTGCAGGGAAATGTCTAAAGTCATACACTTTCCTGGGGACCATGGCAGGTGTATGCGTGGGTGGGCGCCACTCCCGTCCACCTAGAAATGCAGCTGAAATGCCGCCTAATCTCTGCTCCTGGAGCGCAAATTGCATTAGCATTGTAAACAATGGGTTCACTCCCGAACATGAAAACGTCTTGCTCCTCGTCTTGAAGACTCCCCCAAAATATCTTCACTTAATTTCTTCTGCACCGAGGAAATCTCCACACACGAAAATTTCTCGCCTTCAAAATATGAAAGCAGGAACCGGGCCTTTTCTCGAGATGGGTCCCCCCATTCCCTGATCATCCCTTTTCTTATATTGCGGGGGTGGAGCACCGGGGGATGCATTCTGGAGTGGCAGTTTGTTCAACATTTCCTTCGGCGAATGGTTCATTAGACTAATGCGGTGTTTAGATTGGGGCTTATGCCTTTCCCCGGCTACAGCCAGGGCCCCCCGGAATGCACTCTGCGAATTTCACCGCAACGTCTTACAATGAATGGAATTTTCTCAGGAGGGATATCTTCATGCATACAAAATAAATCAGAGGATGACGGGGGATTTTCGGAACGGAGAGTAGCGCACGCGGCCCAGAAAGCGACGAATGACAAACTTTAAACTGGAACACGAAAATATTTGAACAAAATGCAGATGTACGTAGGTATAGGCAACTTTTACCCCCCTAAGATGATGGAAAAATCCATTTTCAGCTCCACCTTTCTTTTTAGTTTTCCTTAACTCTTATTACGTATGTAACTTAAGAAATAAATTTAAAGATGACGAACGCGACCACAGATTTCAAGGAAACTCAAAGAGCATTTAATAAATTTTACATTATAAAAATATCTGATTTTCTTTTTTTATTTATGCGGTCTACAACAAAATTTTTTTTAAATCTCGGTTTATTTCATGAATTTTTTTATTTTATATGTATCATAATAATGAAAAAATACCAAACACCTCTTTAAATGTTGCTTCTGTAGCGTTGGTACTAATAATACAGAGTTCGAAAACAAATATATGATCACTTTTGAATCTCATTAAAAACTAAAGAATCATTATATTATAGAATTTTGTAACTTGGCCTAAATCCTAATCTAGGAAAATCGAATGCTATTTATCTCAAAACCATTTTTCAACATATGTAGGTACATATTGTCGAACAATGTTTTTGCATTTTTAAATACTAGCCTAAGATTTCAGCTTTATATACCTAATATGAATAACATTATAATTAATTTGTTACTTAAAAGTGGATAAAAGATACTGAAATTTGATGGTATTTTTGGAAAATTTTAAATTGTTTCCTATAGGTTATTAAAGATACATACATTTCAAATCTAAGCAAAATCTGCTACTGAATGCAATACCAGGCTTAAAAAACAAACAATTCAACATTCAATCGCCAGATAAAATTATTCTTCATATAAAATAACAATAAAATAATAATAGATATAATAAATATGTGATAGGTACATATATTTTCACTTAAGGGTTTCAGAAAAAATTTTCCCAAAATATTATACTCATTTAAATAAAATTGTATCTACCTTTGATCGACTACTTTATAATTATTATTGTTGAAAGAAGAATTTACTTCTATCTCTAAATTTAGTAAATCCTATTAAAAATAAAAATGAACTCAGTCTCAAATAAACAAATGAAATGAAAATGGAATTATTGCAATGTATTCTCAAATGAAAATTTGTAAATAAATTTGTATGGTTATATGTTACATTGTAGGTAGGTATATATATTTTTCGACTGTCTAAGATATTCTTAAGTCAATTTTTATTTTCCCATAATAATGTATATTTACATTATATGTAAAGCATATTAAATTTTCTTTTCCTTTCTTTGAAATATTTCCAAGCACGTAAAAGCAATTTTGAATGGAGTAAATTGAGCAGTGTTATTTAAAACTCAAATAAAATTAGACTTCTATGGAAACAACTTGAGTACAAACAGAAACACGTGAGCAGTGCACATGTTCTAAACAATTGGCCCACGCCCGGGTGACTCAGTGAAGAATTAGATTAAAATCTTCCTCGAAAGCAATTCAAAAGTAAATCAAAATATTCATAGACAGCATAAAAATGTTTTAGCATGTGGTGGAGCCACAGCAGGTAAACGAAAAGTGTTGCTCGAATGAAAATAGCATAAAAATTTAACAAGTGATCTCCTGGCAATAATTCCTCCTCGGTTCCATCAGGATAGACAATTCGATTACGAAACTGAGCAGATTCCATTGGCACTTGCTCCAGTTTATGGAGTGCAAGGTGGAGCTCATGTGTCACTTCATTTAACACAATTCTCAGGTATCAACCCTAGACCGACTGCAGTCCTCCACTTGGAACGACGAGGACGTCGGGACGCTTTTCAGTATGGATTGTAAATCTAAAGGATATCCATATTTCTGCGGCTGCACTTGTTCAAATCTCCCTCAGGAGGCTCAAATTAATTACCGGAGACCGGCCTTAAATTGTGGAATTTTCAATTTGAGTGTTGCCATGGTTTATAACTCATTTGAACTGACCTAGACTTTATAATTCGTTTAGCTTGATACGATTTGAGTGATTAATTTACTGAAGTGAATCCTCGTCCACACATGTTTCGCTGGTCGTTAAACCGATTAATTTAGTCCCTCTGAATGTGAATGACTCTGGAAATGGTCAAGACGTCGCGACACGCCTTTTAAGCGTCTTCTAACCACCGACGCCAACATAGACGACCTTTTCTTTAATTCTCATCGCTTCAGGAAATTAACTTGTTCGAAACTTCGTCAGAACTCTTCGGGATTTTCGCCCCGCTGCATACTTTGGGAAGCGGACGAGAAAAGAATTCCTTAAGCGCAGTTCCCGGGAGATTTTAAAATCTCATTAAGTTTGATTCCGCGAATCCCAGCTAAGGAGCGAAAGGAACCAGTAAAAATGTTGATTCCTCCACTTGGGACAAGCACGAAATGTTTAAGGGTCCCGAGGGAATTTTATGCTGGTGGAGCCGCTTTAATGATTTAATCGATATATGGGTCAAGGGCGGATGGGGAGAATTTCTATTTTTGGAAGATTTTTAGGGAGTATGGGAACCAAATTTGCTCTGAAAAGCAAAATCAATTTATTTTAGGGAGAAATGGTTTTGATCTTGTGCATTTTTTTCCAAAATAACGACGGGGTGAATTTTTCAATAAACGAGGGTGGAAATTTAGAACAAGCTCCCTGGGAGCGATTAGATGATGCGAGTAAAATCTTTTAGGATAAAGACAAAATATTTTGCACCTCTCTGGCTAGCTCTATAACTAATCTTTTACCTAATTCTATTACCTACTGATATTATCATCTATCATTTAAAAAATCAGAGAAAAGGATTTTATTTAAACTTTTAAAAGGTTTTTTCTGGGTATTGTCGACATAATTATATTTGAAAAAGTACCCTAACAATTTGCGTTACTAACTACATGTAAAACAGATATATACTAATATAAAATGCAAATCGAAAAAATACCTTAAAAGTAATAGTGCAAATCCATTTAGCATGCTAAAACGTTCGTCCAATTTCTTCTAGATACAATTTCTCGTAACCGATGCGGATTATAAACACTTTATTCCAGCAGCCAGCGATAATTTCTAATTAACTTTCCCACAGAACGAGATAATCTGCTCACGTCCGACAATGGCACAGTGTTAATTGAGATTATCGGACGTGATTTGAATGCGGTCCGAAAGGAAATGACGAAAAAGTGCAGTCCAACGTCCTGGAACTGATTAAATTACCCCCGATTGGGAGCAGATGTGGCAATTATGGACGCATCGGACGATCCTATGGACTCCTCCTGGGAACAATTCTTGGGGATCCCAGCTCCCGTTCAACAAAACTGGAACTTACGACTATTCGGGTCCTTTAAGAACTACAAATTTCCTTGGAGCCACATCGCGCTCGCGCCATAAACTAATTTATCCAGCAGCTGCCTTCCATCTGGGGCACAGCAGAGGGCGCCAGCTGCAGTGGGGGGCCCTGGGAGCAGCAGGAGGAGCTGCCCCAGATGCGGGAAAGGACCGAGAAAGAAATCCCGGTAAGAAATCCAATCAAATGTAAAATGGAGCAGAGCGCCCGATTTTTCTTTTTATCGGGAAATATTGATACCCAGCAGGAGTGCCTTTTGTTTGCACCAATTCGAAGCAATCCGATGAAGAAATTGCTGTCGCATGGTATCGCGTCTCGATGTCCTTCTTGGGAGTTCGCGCCCGTGGCAACTCGTCACACTTTTTGTTCCCGGTCGTCCGCCCCCCGCCTCAGGTGGGAACGGGGAAGTCTGCACCTCGGTCCTGAGGGAATTTATCGCAAGATACACGAGCGACTGTGCTCGGTTAATTTCGACCATATTTCTGGAATTCCCTGGATCCACTTTGAGGTTATGATGAACAATAAGTGAAAATGACAAGGATTTTGTTGCTTTGACAACGGATAATATTCTGGATGTATGTAGTTAGTAGGTACGGGACAAATATGTTTGCTGGAGAATGAAAATCGAATTTTGCAGAGCCCTCATGCAGTAGATATAAGAAAATACTGTTCAAGTTTTCAAAGTCGACCTCCATTAAATTTCAGAAAACTTTAACGCATTTCGATAAAAAGGAAATCTTATAACATCTGAATGGTATTTAAATCCATATCCATACACTCATGAAAAATGCTTATCATTAAAATAAGGAAATGTATTATTGATTTTTATCAACCGTATGAAATCTTTCTAAAATCAAAAAGAGTTGTACTAATTTCTAAGTATAGAGTTGTTTCCTAATAAGACGGAAATTTACTGATTTCAAGGACGGTCATATATGTATGTATTTTAAAAAAGAGAAAGGTTCTTTAAAGTTTCACTCAATATAATTCACACGACAATTTGCAAGAGCCGGTCTATAAGCAATATACATATGTACTTTGTAAACCAATTACTAATTCGAACACACATACCTATGTATGATTTAATGAAGTGCATTGTAAGAACTTGTTGTTTTAAAGATTTTTTTTCCTTCGTTTTAAATCAATAATTAATAATAGATAATATTAGAGAAAATCATATCACTACGCTAATGAACTGCATACTGCATACTTCATATCAAGATGAATGATTACTTTAAATCTATGTACTTGTACATATTAATTGCCATATTTCTTACAACCAACTTTTAACATACAAAATATAAGAACTACGTTCATCATTAAAGTAATGAAATTATCACTTATAATAGAGATTGTATAGGTATTTCTTTTATTAAACGTAAGAAAAGTAACATTATTAAAATTGTATTCTAATTTTATATTTGAAATTTTGATTAGACCTTTAAAAGAAAATTTCGGTAATACCATAATGATTTAATGAAACAACGTAATTAATAACAATAATTCGTTATAATATTTAAGTTAAATTAATACATATTATAGAGCTACGTACAATGAAATTTATTGTTTTCAATTTCCATCTGCCGTCTGTTTGCTAGTATTCATAGGATTTTCATAAAATTGCAGAATACAATAAGTAAACTTTTGTATAATATTGAGAACTTTGCTTTTGAAAAGATAAAAACTTTGTAGTTTTAATTAAAACCATAACGAACTAGATCCATGTTTTGAACTCGTCACCAATCCGGTGTGACGTAACAGCGTTATCTTAGTCTGAACGTGAGGACATCGTCCTATTCCTGTCCACTGTCCAAACATAGGTTGAAATTGGGAAAGGACCGAACGTTGGACGGGGATGCGAACTTGCCCCATTTCCGGTGGAGACTTTTCGGTTTAATGGAACCCAAAACTGGGGAGCATGATAAACAACGAGTCCTGGTGGCTTCGTCAGCTCGATACGGCGCCGTGGATTTATTTAAAACCACAAAGGCCCAGCTGGTGGCAGCTCACCTCGTGCGGACAGGATAATGCGATTTTAATGAAAAATGGACCTATGAAAATCGGTGGAGATGGGTAGGCGTTCCTAAAATTGCCTGTCTGAAGAGGTGCTCAAATTCGTTAATAATTTGAGGAAAAATGCAAGTCAGAGGGACGTTATCGGATGATTCCAGGACAAAAGGGCTTCTCGAGTCAAAGAGCCTCCGGTGAGTGGGTGAATCCTTGGCGAATATAACGCTAATGCGATAAAAAGCAGTTTGGGGCCAGATCGAGCGTCAAATCTAAAACAATTGCGCGACGATAACGAGCCATTGAAACGTTGACTACAGCCACCCATCGGAGGCATTTTACAGGGGTGGGAAAATTTCTCTTTTACCAACCCTGGTCGCGTACGTGACAATACGCCAATGAAGCAAATGCTGTGCCCCTCCCCCGCGCACATCGAGAGCACTCGGTGCGCGCCTCTGCAAAATTGTTTTCCAAAAATTTTCCCCCGATTTCATATTAATGGTTGTCGGATTGCGTGGCAACTTTCTGATTGGCGAACAGAAGAAGAACTCTTCTAAACGCTGGTGGCACGGTCTGGTGATCCTGGTGGCGTCCGGAAGAACCACACCCCATAAACTATCCGGAGGCTGATGGTCCTCCGTCGGGGCGCTCCGCCAGACACCCGGACGCCCCCCCGGCATCGCATACAGGCAAATTTAATAATCAACGTGCTAAACATATGTTACACAAGCTCCATGAAAGCCATTCCTTGTCACATGAGCCCCCCGTCCTTCCCCCCGCATCCGCGGATGGAGTTTCCCTGATATCCTTAGTACGAACAATTTCTACTCCTGTAAACCAGCAGTATCACGAATTTTCCGGCGAATTTAGGTCCCTTTTTATTTCCCTCCATCTCGTCGCTCCCTGGGATGTTCGAGGACTTTTGTAAAATTTTCTTCTCCCAGCAGAGATGGATTAATCAAAAAAAAAAAAAGCCAGGAGTCTGAAGAGGAGCGTACCGCGCTAAAAAAAGAAAACTCGAATTGCGCGGGAAGACTATTTTCGATATTGTTTTATCGGGGCTTAGTTTCATACGTTCCTGATTACTAATCGGACGTGCAGTGGTGGAAAGGATCGACATTTCTGGAATAAGGTGGGATAGAATGAAGTAAAAATTCTAGCCAAGCTGCTTTCGAATCCCCGGTAAATTGGGAAATGTTTATTAAGAAAAATAAAATCGATCAAATCGTAATTTGAAGAAGTTCATTATTTAAGAATTGAATAGGAAAATAGAATTCTTTTTTTGTCCAAGAATGGTACTATATTAAAGAAATGTAGTAATTCTCATTTCCAATTCAAACAATTTTATTCTCGGATTTTCAGGAGAAAACGACAAAAGGATTGATTATACCTGGATATGTAATTTTGACATAAATTTCAATCTTACGTTATTAATTTAATACTTACCTCAAAAATATTATTGCAAATTGGTGCGATGCGGACTATGGAATAGTAATGTAAATCCGTCTTAAAAAATTTACCTTTATTAACCTTTCCATTACTTATCCATATTTTTTAGTTATTCCAATATAGTTGGCACAACTCAGTAATTGGCTTTAATAATTTTTTACGTTTTTTTGAATGAATAACATAAAATTACCCCAAGAAAGATTCTAATTCCTCCAATCGGAGCAAAAATCACAGAAATAAGTATAAAAGTGTCTTTTTTCGTTTACAAAAAGAATCACCTCTTGCACGGGAGCTTATAACACTTACCCTTTTCGGTTTCGGGTCTTCGCAGGAGACACTTAAGTAGCCCGTTGGCGTTCCAAAAAAAAAGGTAAAGCATCCCGAAATCCCTTCAAGACTCCCAGAAATAAAAAGCGGGTAACGTCACACGAAATAACTCGACTGAACAAACTCGCAATTTCGTTTATCTCGCCATTCGAATCGTTATTGAGCTTATCAGATTCCATGTAGTATGACGTCCCGGTGCGTATTCGGGAGGACGGATTCAGGAACATAAAAGATTTTTACGATCCTCCATAAAGGTGAAAAGCGAAAAAAGCTTTTACGCCGTGATCCCATGTCGTTAAATACATCGATATATGGAGGTGGGGGGATCCTTAAGGAACGTCTTACCTGTCCCGGTGGCCACTTACAATCTCGAGGATCTGACTTGCTCCAGGAGGATGCTGCAGGAGGAGGAGACGACGACGACGACGACGACAGTCGGGACGGCTCTCACACATCGCAGGAGCCATTGTCCTTCCGTCCGTCGTAATTCCTTCCGACATTAACCATATTGGGGGGATGTAGGAACGCTCCCCCGACTCCCCAAAGATATTCCCTGACATTTCTTTTGGATTAGCAAACGACGCAATGGGAATTCGGGCGAAAATGGATGAGACGGGTGATTGTGCTTCAAAGGCGCCGGACCCTCCGCCGGGATTATCTGGCACGACGTGAAGTGATGGAGCGTGCTCACGACACATGTAATGAAATCGTCGTGGGAACGTCTTGTTGTGTCATTTTTCTGCGATGCGATGAATTATTGCTCAAACAAACTCCAGGGAGTTTGCACTCGGCTGGCTTTCATTGGCACGCCCCAGTCCCGGATCCCGGATTCCCGGATTCCGTTTCCCGGTGAGAGGTGTGCACTTACGTGGGGCCACGTTGAGCAGTCGCCTGCTTCCGGGTCCGCTCCAAAATACCCCTTCTCAAAGTGCAAAGTGCAGAAAAGTTGAATTCTTGCAACTGCTTAAGGAACAATCTTGGTAAGTACTTGGAGGAAACCTTTTAGGGATTTTGGAGCCCTCTCCCCGGTTCGGGGATCTACCATCTCAAACAGATGGTCTTTGCTGCTTTTTGGGTCTCTTAATGTCGCAAAATAGGTGGGAATATCATGTTTTATGCAAAGAATTCAGAGAAGCAACAAATCGGGCTTCGGGCGTCTAGGTGCATTTTCCCTAAGGATTACAGCGGGCTTACCAGCGACACCTTAATCTTTCGGGACCGAAAAACTTTGGACAACTTTTAAGCTTAATCCTGTTTTCAACTGCTTCAACTCAGGTTTGCTTGTTTAAACAAATGCTGCTTTAGACTTAAGAAGGCCAGGTACTAGGCATGGCGATTTAAACGGTCCTTAGAAGATATGTGGGAAAAGGTCTCAGGAGAAAAATTAAAGTGGAAGATTACTAACTGGAAAATAAGATCACAACACATTTTAAAAAATCTCTATCAAACGAACTATTTCATGGTTCCTATATATCTACATATATTTTCTTATATATACACTGAGGAACGAGCTTATCTACAGTAATAATTAAAAAATTATTAAATATTTGAACGTAATATAAAAATTTTTTCTTGCATATAAGATTTTTAAATCTTCTACATATTTTGGGATCTAACTTAAACAATTTAAGCATACAAAATTTCGATTCGTATTTTGCAAAACGTATCTATCTACCGTAGAACTTTTTAAGACCTATTAAATTTTAACTGGAACAGACTGTATAACAGATTTCAAACAATTTCATCACCATGACCTACTTTTGTCAGAAAAGAAATTTTAGCAATTTTGTTACAAGATTACAGTATTAAACAATGATGCAGTGTAGTTTCAGTTTTAAACTTTGCCAAGTTTTGAAATGCCATTTTTAAACCTTGTTAGTTTGGTCTTTAAACTTATGGTTATTGCTCATTTTAAAACCTTTCAAAGTTCTCATCATAAGCAACATTCCATGTGGCATTATATATGTACATATACTATCTTTTTTGTTTAAAATTAAGATCAAAACTTCCAAAAGTGCAGTAATTAGGCTTTCAAGCTTTTATGATAAACCTATATTTTTTATAATTTATCAAAAAGGCCAAACCCCAACTTATGTATATTATAAATCCGAAAGTGTGTCTGCCTGCCTACTACAGAAATTCAGCAACTGAACCGATTTTGCTTGAATTTGGCATAACTAGTACTAAATTAAAGGGCGGAGAACAACATGCGATACTTTTTATCTCTGAAAAATTGCATACCTCACAAACGTAAACGACTTATCTTCTAGTTCTAACAAAGCTCAAACTATGAAAGTGGTCCAAAAGCAGAAGTTATTTCAAGATCACCACAGACAAAGTCGCGGGCAGAAGGTTGAAATCATAAGGGTTTAATGTTGACTATTTGACTACCTACTATCTATATTTATAAAATATTTGTAAGTTAAGTTTTGCAATAAATCTGTGATAGGGTTCTGTCTTCTATTTTCTATTCACTACTATATATGTATGTTCAGATTAAATATATATAGTATCAGATGTTTCATTATATTCTATGTAGGTATAGGATGCTACAAGCTGCAGGAGGTTAAACGAAGATTGTCTTACGATGGGCTAATTTAATTGCATAATCTTGTCGAAAACCTGTTTGGAAGCAGTAGCTAATACAATTATTTCCAACAATTTGCACCCATGTAAATCTCCTCGAATATTAAAACGTTGAAAATGGACTAAATTGCCATCAGAATTAATTAAGCTCCCAAAGGAGGTGTATCATTACGAAAAATTCTCGACTGATGGCATGTCCTCGTCAGAGTCTCGTTTTCGGTGGATGGTGTACCTAATTTAAATTCGGATTCTGGAATGCACTCGTTGCGCGCTTTATCCTATCATGTTATCGCGTTAGAAATATTAAATTAATCTATTAAGCGGCGAGGCGGGAGGAGTAGTCGAGCGGCTGAATTAGCTAATCAACGTCAATCCAAATTGTTCTCGTATCCACTTTGCAGCAGCTTACAAGAGTACTCAGTCGTACGAAATGGAGTTACCGCGGCGAATACAAAGTGAATTTTCTTCTATGTTGGGGAGGTCCCATCTTGTTATCTGCCTGCATTTTAATGCGAGGAGGTGCCATCACCTGAATATTCCGGCTCTACGGTAGGTGTACCAGGCCTTAGTGTCGACGTAGACAACGTCGTCGTATGCGTCGTACCCGCCTCGTCCGACTCAACCCCCAGTGGCGCACTCTGTTTCAATTACCCAGAGCCTAATAAGTTTAAGTAGAACGAAGACGTGTCACTGAATTAATTAGGCACATCTTATCGAACTCGGCACACCATTCGTCGACTTTTCTTATAAATTTTCGCGAAGAATAAATGTGTCAGGCATATGCAAAGTCATCATCATACGGCGCGCGATTGTAGCGCGCGGGTCCTGGAGTCTGGGCACCATGGACCTAGCTGGGTGACATCAAATCCTGGGAAGCTGTGTCGCTTGTAACAGGGTAATCCCCTAGGTGAGCAAATCGGGAAAAGGGATACCCGGGAATCGGGGGACTCTTTGCCGCAGAGGACAATTTTCCTTTTTTTTTTTTTTTTGCTTTATTGCTTTCTGGGGGATTTTGGTATGATGTGAGCTACCATGAGTTCGCCTCGTTGGAAAACATGAGAGATGACTTGGCGGAATTGCGATTTAGTACCATCCAGTGACGGGGCCACCGCAGCATCCAGTTTCTAAAAAAAAAAAAAAAAAAAAAATACTGAAGAACTAAGAGATTCTGTTTACCGCGGCGAGCTCCACTGGGGCAACCCTTTTTTATAAATTTTTTTTTCTATCCCATGGGCTCCTATATATTCCCGGATTTTGGGCCTCAAATAGTTTCCGCGTTGCATCAACCCGGAATATGGCTTGAGGGTTTTACGCCAGAAGTTCATTTTAGATATTGCAGACAGCAAATGATGAATTGAAGTAATAAATTCTAAATAGGTTCCCTAGCCGCGCGGCCAACAGTGGAATTGTCGACTATGCCACACCACACCGACGACATACACCAGGGACGCATCCAGGGGGTTAGGCGCTACTTCTGGGTGCGGATATAATTCCGTGTGCAGTCGAGTGTGCCCGGCGGGATATAAGGAGCAAAAAATTGTGTGAAGCATAAAAAAAAATATATACATATTTACATAACATATATACAGATGAAGTTCCATAAATCATCTCGCCGAGCTCCTCCTATTGATGGTATACATCATTTCCATATTTCTCCGTGATAAATGCAAAGTAGGTGCGCGTTTTGCTCTGCCATCGATACCCTGCGACTGACACTTTTCAGGGAAATTATCCAGGAGTTGGTGGCATCCCTTTGACTGCTCGTTAAGGTTCTTGTGCCCTATCGTTTCTGAACCGCTCCCCCCGAACCCTGCTATAACCCTGAAAAGTTCTCGGAAGTCACACCGAATAAATCTCCAGCGCAGAGTTCCCTCTCAATAAACCAATGGGTGTCGGAAAATTCAATTATTTTATTACCTCAGAACTGCTCCCGGCTAATTGTTATGTATATTTGCGGTTACCTAGGTGGGAATTTACCGCAGTCACTTCGTCAGCAATCACCACAATTTTCCGAATGGTACTGCCTCATGGATATGGAGATCATCTCCAGTTGGTTGATGGTGAATTTTTTTAAAGAGGTGACGAATGATTCTCCCTTGTTACTGGGGAGCATTCTTCACAAAAGCTGAAATTTGCATTTTTTTTTACTTATTTTGAATGAAATGTGCCTTACCATAAAATTTACCGAAAAATTAGAATCAATGAGGTGTATGTTGCTACCCTGAGTTCTTTTATATGCCTTTTAAGTTCGATTCGATAGGCACATTATCATTTTTGTTTATTTACTAGATCTTGGGTCTCTGATGCCTTTCAATGGAAATATTTTGGAAACATGTAGCGATAATACTAAAAAAATAAAGAAGAGAAGATTGATTACTAAAATGTTGGTCATTTTAAAAACCTAACAATTACACATCATAAAATTACCAATTACCAAAATAATAATTCCGTAGATTTTGAACTGGAGAAATGTTTTTTCACTTGTTCTGTGAGTAAAAGAATAACGCTGGTTAACATTAATTTTTACATTGAAGAAGTGATGCGAAAATGTCTCATTACGTCACGTTTTCGAGAAAAATAGGTTTAAAGATAACAAGTTATCATCAAGTAATTTTTGAGCTACTAATTTTGAAGTTATTTAACTTCTAATTTTCATTTCTTTTATTGTTCACATTTTATCGGCCAATAAGTTACTGAACATAAAATTTATATTGTCATACAGACCGAAACTGTGATATATTGCTGACCGTTTATATCATTGCCATAGATATCTACATACAGAGATAAGGATTTATTTATAGGCTTTCATTTTCAGCTGTTTTCACGTTTCTTCATTTATAAATATTTTGTTTTTATCTTCAAAAATGATCAAAACATGATTTGTTTTACTTTTACTCCTGTTTTTTCTCAAAAACGTGTCGAGATTGGTATAGGTAGGTATTTTAGTTTCCGGATTCATAATGTATGGAAAATGTGTCATCTGATTTGAACATTTGTACTTACAAATTTAGATACAGGAAATATATTTTAGATATATACTTTTCCACATAAGATTTTAACATATTAGTTATGCCTATTTGCTATTTCTTCCCTTATTTACATATGTAGGTATAACATAATAAAGATAATATTCAAAGGCATTTTTAAATTGGAAAGTTATGAGTTCAAGAGGTTAAGGCCAGACGCTCTTTTAGACTAATTCGTACCGCATTACAATAAATGCATTAGTAGTCTGGTTTGAGTGAATAGACAGGATAACTCGTATTCGGGACAAGGTTGTTAGAATACGTTTTTATTTTAATTTTCGGGAATAACACACCATTCACTGCGCATTTTTAAAAACGTGTTAATTTAGGAAATGAGAGCATGTGGTTTAACTTCTACATTAAAAGAAAAAATATATATATTTTTAAAAAAATTCTATCTATAAGTACCTCTCTGCTTGAAAGTTGTATGGGCTTAGCTCTGGTGTTTTTCTATAGAATATCCCAGACCCAGGGTCAGAGAAACTCAATTAATATAGGTAGAGAGTGGTGTATATGAGCTTAGCTTAAACCGCTCATGAAAAGAAGTCCCGACGATATATGCGGCACCTTCCTACAGGAATAAATTACATCCAGGCAGGCAGCGTACGGCAGTTTTCATTTAATAAAAGCCTCATTTGGGCGGGTGTGAAAGCGAGCACATCCGTTCTGCTGCCTTTCATAATAAAACTGGAGAAAAAGTAATTAAATTTGTTGGAGACTGGGGCCTGGGCTTTCATTAAAATTTTCGCTGAAAATTTCATCTCGCGAGATAACCCAAAACAGAGCCCGTAGCTCAAAAGTAAAATTTGCCTTCTAGTAAAATGTCTAAATAAAAAGCATTTACATCCATGGAAACATAATTTGGTTTTGCAGTATAAGGGTGCCGCTCATTGCCGCCCTTAATATTCAGTGTGGGGAAAAGTGGGCGCTCTTTGGTGGTCCAACACTAAAAAACGCCATACTCAGATCCTAGAACCTCCTAGAAGAGAATCTAGAATCTTTTCCTCTACCCGTGCACCAAAGTCTGGAAGAATCAGTTTCTCGGTTGCCTGAACATGAAATATGCAAAATATGCACGCGAATTCCAACCCTATCCGCGTCGTTGTCTACATTACAACCGAAAACGTTATGGAGCGTGGGTGGCCGCAACATTTTCGGTTATTAAAACAGCCATTAAAACAATAAAAGATAGCGGCGCAGTACTTCAAGTTTAATTAGCCTGTGTGGCAGGGAACAATGGTCTCGGGCTCCCTAAACAAAACTCTTATTAAGGGGACTCCGCTCAAAGGATCCCCGAGTTCACATACTTCGCATATATTCCGCACAGTTGGAAAATTAAAATTCTCACCGTCCCCGGAATTGGGTCACACGTAAAACACTCGGGGAGAAGTCCTTTTCCCCTCATCCCGAGGGATCTTGTGGGTGGGATAGTCTCTGGACCCACAGCATCCACCTGCATGAATCTCGTTCACCAACGGAGAAAAGGGCGCTTTTTAAGGCTACGGTCGCTCGACGTCCTTCGAACAAAGTGCGAATGTTTCGCTAAGGATCTTCTTAAACACCGCGCAGACGATGAATGCGCTTGTTTCGTCCTTCTTCTGGGAAACTACCCTTGTCTGGGTGACGTAGCCCCGACTGGAAGTACTTGCGCAATAATGCAATTTACTTTCTTTAAGAGCCTTAAATTGTCTCAGGAACTGACTGATAGGATCATTTCATTAGTGCACTATCCACGCCACTTTGAGTGGTAACTCAACGACTGACCCGAAAAGTTGAGCTCCGAGAGTTAATTAAAAACAGATAGACTCTCGATGGATTCAATACTCCATTCAAAACTTTCAGGACAACAAAAATAAAGTAAAATAAAATAAAACGTATATAGTTGCTGATAAATAATCAAAAAGTTTCACGATATATTTGCTGTTAGCTCTGAATGGCATTCAATAAACCTTTTGAGGTAGATGTGTTTAATTTGGTGGAAAAGTCAATTTGTTTACAGCATCACATGCAGCTCAGGATAAATATAGGGAAAATATTCATTAATTACGATATCCTGGTTCATGAAATATTTGTTATTGAGCTTACGTCAGAATTTTATCATGTTTTCTGAATATATTTACAGAAGAGAAAAATACCTGTACCTTACATCTGAAAATGAATAACTCATGGAATTTTCACAATTTTATTAGTACAGTCATATAAATGAAATTTTAAAATTTTATTTGAACTTCAAATAATTGATAAAATTTAAAAAATATTTATGTACTTAAGCATTACATTTCATTATTGGATTTCAAAGTAATTTGAATATTTCTATAAGTATGCAGTTTGTATATAATTTAATAACATTAAAAATTCCATATCAATAATATTAGTTTTTTAGAACACGTTTTTAACTAAAACCCTAAAAAGAAGCATTTGAAGTTTTTTATTAAATTGTAGAAAATTGTTTACTATTTTTACAGTTGGTGGGATAATAAAAATGAGAAGAATTTAAAATCATATTATTTAATTGAGTCCTAAAATATTATGCATTTTTTGATTTCAGGTTACGTATACCATAAACAAATATTATTTTATGTTTTGTAATGGCCTAAATTATGTTTTATTAGTTTTTAGTTTGCTTATTTTACTTATTTGAACTGTCTATAAAGTGAACTTACAGAAAGATCTTTAAAAACTAGTTAAGTAGAACTAGTTGAGATTTATGTATTAAAAATATCATATATTGCAATTCTAATTTTCTCATATATGAAATTCAAATAAAGCACTATCCTCAAATCAGATTTAAAATTAAAATGTCAAAAAAATCTTTATGATTAATAGGTTTCATTTGCATCTACAAATACGGCCTTTCCGTCATTTCAAATTAATTTTTGATAGTTGTTTTATTTGATAGTGAGACCATTGATATCTCGAAAACGGTTTTATTTAAGAAAATTTGAGCATTTATAACAATTGCTTATTTTATTTCGCTGTATATTCAAACGGTTACACAGAAATACATAGCATATGTCATGTAAAAATTAAAGTAATATCCTCTAATATTTGTTACCATCATCTATTTGAATTTGAATTTCTTATTCCGAAATATTACATTTTGGAATGTTTACATTTTCAAATTTTCAAATTTTAATAAAGGTTCCTGTACTTGAGTTTACCTATTCCACATATCCCGGATGAAAATCCCATGAATTGTCCTTCTGCCAGAAATGCCAGATAAATTCACTCAGTCCTGTGTAAGTCAATACTTCAGGGCAAAAGCTACACACCCTCAACGGGAGGACATTTATTTGGTCATCTCAATTATCCTTCCGTTTCGTATGAGTATGCAAATCGAGGTTCCTATTTGTAGCGCAAATATTCATAGCCCAAAAATGGATGCCCATTATCGGTTGTATACTATTTTGAGAGTGGCCCCTTGGCGCCCCAAACCCGAGCCCCAAAAGTTTTGTCGCATCCGTCGTTTCGGAGCCCCCCACTTCCCAGATCCAAGTATGTGCGTTTTTAACATGAAACCCTTCCGGCTGTGGTTGGGGCCGCCACCCGGCGGGGTTCAGGGCGGCAGAAAGTCGCAGCAAACCCACATGGACTTTGGTAGTTCGCAGTAACCAGAGACTTACTGCAAGTGCATGGTGCATGGTACATCAGTTTGCATAGAAATTAATTCAAAACGAAAGAGTTTGTTGTGCACAAGTGTTTTGCATTCGGTGTTCTGCGTACGTGACTGTTTGACTTTTTGCCGTGCCGTGCCGTGCCGTGCCTGCGACGGTGGCTGGCTTCCTAGGGAGCGAGTTCATCCTAGATGGCGCCACTGCTGCCACTTCCCACAGGACGTACTACGAGCAAATCGAAATCGTAGTACACTTGAATCGAGGAGTCCGACGGACACGGGAATTGCCGGGTGTGTGGGCTAGCGACATTTCTGGAATTGCTTCGAATGTAAATTTTCAATAATTGCTGAAATTTTTGGATTAGGTGCAATACGTGCCTATCTGAAAGAGGACTGTTTCGCTTTTTCGCACTGTTTATATCTCTCGGCTATTTCGAATAGTCTGGAGTACATGCATCGACTACCAATTCGCTCGGATCATATAAATTTTGCTACCATTTGGAGGTCTATTAAAGCTATACACTCGTACATTTCAAAATATTGCTTGCGGCAATTAATATGCTACAGGCTAAAGCAAGAATTGTGCTAAATTTACTTTAAGGGGTGACACAATATTTACTTTTATTTAGATTTTATGTGGCAAAAAAAAATAGATACACTAAGGTGCAATTATTTAGTGGCCACTTTTTCCTGAAAAAACTGTACGAAATCACTTTCATAAATTATTCTGTCATAACTATTGAATTGACGTATGAACTGACGTTATAATCCAGATACAAAACATGCATTTTTGAGTGGACAGAAAAATTAATACACTCTAAAGTATCTCAAAACAGAAAAACGATTTAGGTCCTTTTCATTGAAGGAGAAAAATAGAATATAACTTGTTATTCTTCATTAAATAAAATTAGGGAAAAACCATATAAATTTTTTTTGCTATTGTTTTGCACAACACTGTATAAATTTTTTTATCCATAAGTGTATGTATGGCACTACATTTTTTAATTGTGTCTAGACGCCATTGGTATAACTTGAGTAATTCTGAATCTAGGTTATCTTGAGAAGTACGAAGAGGTTTTGGAAATTTTTGTTGTTTTTTAAAATGGTGCGTTTTTTTGGATCTGCCAAATTGTTTGTGAAAAGAGAAACAATTATTCAAAAAATCCACGACGAATTTAAAAAAAGTTATTCTGAGAAAAATACATTTAAACTTTTGGGTCGCATTACTTTATAAAAATGTTGTATTCATCTTTAATCTGCGATATTCTTCGTCTTATAAAACCAAGTGTACCTTTTTTAAAACACTAAAGAATAATTCTAGCTAACAGAAATTTTTTCGAAATTTAAAAAAAATGGAATTCCTCCTTTAAGAAAAATATATTATCACAAAAGGAGTTTATGAGGATGTGCGGCATTGATTACTATAATATAATAATAAGTAACTACAATAATATCTAATAGTCTATTTAAAAAGAAATCTTTAATGCTAGTAAAAGTAGATTTTTTGACCAAGTTATATTTTTTTTTAATATATGGTATATAAAGCCAAAAACGACTTAATAATAAAATAATCAATCGTTATCAATGATTTAGGGAATAACTCCATAAAAAATATTTTGAAAATAGATTAATATCTATGTATACATGCTACCTTTAAAAACTGCAAAATATTATTTTTATTTCAACCTTATTCTAAAAGTTTAAGAATTTACGAAAATCTACGTTTGAGTCTATTTAGGTTTATGGTGAATTTTGCGATTTAAATTCAGTTGAAACTATGGTTCATATTTTAAGAAGTAACCAACAACTAAGACTCGATTTTTGTATAGATCGAACTCTGGTTTTCTCGAAATGTATAGGTATGTATGTATGTATAAAACTTAAAACAGCTTTTGCTTACATTTTAAGTATATGAGTTGAAGTCAGAAAAATGTTTATGAAAATTAAGAATTAACAGAAGGCAAGTAACATCAGATGGGTTGTAGACGTTAGCAACAAAGTCCCTTACTTCACTGACCTCAAATCAACCTAAAATATGAAAGAGAGATAAAATTGACTACGTATGCTATAAATATTAATTGTACCGCAGCCAGATAACTGAGTTTACCAAAATTTATTGTTTGATAGAAAACAAATAGTGTTTTGGCCATGGCGATGCATAGCAATGAGCCTCGATATGCAGAAGGTGGTTGGAGTAGAAAAACAGACGCGAACCAGATCCTCGTCGAGGTGAATGCCGATTAGAACAAAAGCCCGGATATTTTTCTATTCCCGTGATAAACAAATGCAAACCGAGAAGGTCCCGTGTGCATATAAAATAAATTTCATTCTCGCTGTTCGGTCTGAGGAATGATCAAAATGAAAATGTTTTTCAACTGGAAAAAAACGCGAAAAACAGGGTGTCTCACCCAAAACATGATACCCGGACAATAGTGGCCGCAGTGTTCCGACCACTTGGACCAGTTGACCGGTGTTTCTGGGGATTGACCAGCACACAAAGGAACCACCGCCATTGAAACTATTTTAGTTGACCGATTGTGGTTGGGAATTAAAATACTCGGAAAATTTTGGTTATATAGCTCGAAAACAAACTGCCCACCGTTGCCCGCATAAAAATCAAAATTGCAATTTTCAGCATGAGCTGGTGTCATGGTAAAAAGGGTTTTTCCCTCTGTCCGGGTCGCGACGGGTTCATTCAGTGGAATGTTTCCACATCGCATATTTTCAACTGCCATCCGTCGCAGTGAGTAATGCTGGCCGGGGGTTCTAAACTGGAAAGAATTACCGCCGTTTAACCGCTTAACAGCAATTTCTAATGAACCGTGCAGACAACTTAATTTCGGGAACAAAAGCCACAAATTCTCTATTTCATGTTAATGCCCCACGAACTGCACGGGTTTGGGGCTCGCCGGATGGCCCCATTTATACACGGGTTTGAGACCCGAAACGCTCCAGTCCCAGGCTCCAGTCCCAAGCTCCAGACCCAGGCTCCAGCCCCAGTCCCGGGCCCAACTCGGTCAAATTGAATGTATTAATTATTTTGAGCAATAAAACTCGACTGAAGACGCCCCAGCAAATAAATTGCGATAAGTTCATTTCCCTCTGCTTTGCGGCTTTGTGAGAATTTTATTTCGCAACAAGTGTCCTTTGAGCGCCCCCGCTTCCAGCCCCCAAAAACCCGGCTCCAGGGCTCCTCTAGCCAACCCCGTGGGGTTTTAGTAGTAGTTTTCGGCGGTTTTCAGTTTTCGAGGGCGGGAATTTTCTAGGGGGCCAACTACTCCCCTTGATATCAGTCAACAGTTTCTGGAGAATAATCCCTTCGTGAAATTACTTTCATTACCAGGAATGTGGGTTTCATTTGTTTTCAGTTGCCTCGTCAGAAAATTTCCGCCGGGGGTTGTGCTCCACCGACTTCTCGTCCACCAGAAGTGGAGCTTCAGGCCAGACGGAGGAACATTGCAAGACAAATTGTTTCGGTTCTAAAATCTGGAATTTTCGGGCAGGTCTGCAATTTATATCTGGTCCTGCCTGAGGCTAAAAGTTAGCTGGTTTTCGGGCTCATCGAAATTATAGGGCACAGAGACCATGAGAGCCACACATTGTAATTATTAAACAATCTATGAATTTACGTACGACAAATATATATTTCCCCATTTGCACACTTTTAGAAACCCAATCAATTTTGTATTGTTGCGGAAATTTTAATCTAATAAAATATAATTTAGTTGCTCATATAGTGCAAAATAGGATTATTTATGTTGTACCAAAGTATCTCTGTTTAATTCTAATTAAGTTTTAAAACTTACAACAGCTTTGTTAACTATTCGAATTAAATTCAAAAATCCCACCTACATTTATAAAGAATATACAGAACTTGCGTGATAAATATTGCGCTTCAATGAATATTAATTATAGGTAAAAACTTTCATAATAGTATACGCAAACAACAATCCTGGTTGGAAAAAATATGAAATAATAAAATATACATATGTATTTTTAGTGGAAAATATCGACCCTAATTTTAATAAGTACCGTCAAAGTAACTTTTAAAACATAAAGTGTAGAATTAAAATTTATTCCTTAACGTGTTAAAGGTTTCAAAAATCGGAGAAAATTTTAAATAATATATACAGTCTTGCCCATAAGATTAAAGCCACCTTAGCTTTTGTATTATCCGTTGAATTTAATCTTGAATGTTGAAAATTTCGGGTATTTAAATATGATGATTCACTGTCACGAATTCTTGAGTTTTCAATATACAACTGCTCAACTCAACTGATAATAAAAAAATAAAGATGGATTTTCTATGCAAAATACTGTATTCACGACATACAAGTCCAATCAAGTTTGGCCGGTAGCGATATACAATCTAAAACTTTAAATTAAAGCGTTTTTCTGAGAACTACGTTTTTCAAATGGCCGTGGACTTTTCTTTAGCAATACACACAGCACTGCCACCGCCATCTTTAAAATAAAATAAAAAATTATATTAAATTTTTATTCTTGAAACTACAACAAATAAAAGCCTCTAGTTTTTCAAAAAACTCTTCAGTTCTTTGTAAAATATATATTTTTAAAAATCTGTAATTTTTTCAGCCTCTAGAATGGCAATACCACTTAAATACAAAAATGTTAAAAACTTAAGTTTTTTCGTAGCGAATTTCGACATAATCTTTGAAAATCATGACAAAGGTTAATTTAACTAACAGAAATAAATATTATTAATATAAGAATAATGGTATAGGGGTATTTTTTAATATGAACTTTAATACATAGCTTTAACTTTTTAACATTCGGTTCAAAATAATGATTGTCTGTGACTTTGATTACTACTATAGATTTTATTTTATTAAAGTACCTGTTTTCAACCATCTTACATCCATCCCTCGATAATCCTAAATACCATATGTCGAAAAGCAAACTGATTAAAATAGTCGACGGAGCTGCTTAAACTGCATACACCCGTTTCGTTTCGAAGGATAAACTTTTCCCATAACAATTAATTTAAACCGGGTAAACTATTAAATCAACTTTAAAATCTTTTCTGGAAGGGAATCGCACCGGGAAGCGATTCTGCGATACTCCAGGACCCATAATACGTATACAATTCGAGAAGCGGTGTGCTGAATCTGTAAATCAGGAATAAACTCCGCGCTGCTTTTGAGGGAAGAAGGTTCATGAAGGAACTCTGAAACCCAAAAGCCGAGGGGGTCGTTAAATAAATTTCGTTTACAAACTTTTCCCCGACACCCTGTTCCTCTTCATCCGAGCACACCGGGAAATGTTTCAAGTTATGTTTTATTTTTTATTTTTATACTTTACGGTTTTCTAGTGCTCGAAAATTAATTTTCCTGCAGGCTAACCCCATCCGCGATTAGCACAGCTTTTCGAACGTACCCATCCTCAAAATTTATTTTAATTCTCTGAAAGTAATTTGCTATTGTAATAAATTGCGGAAGAACTAATCACCCTTTGATTTATGCCTTATTGCTTTTTTTTTTAAAGGTGAGCTAATCCACCCTCTAACTCGAAGTACTCAAGAACCTCTGTTGTCTTAATTTTCAAAAATTGTTTTACATAACGTTCCGAAAACGGCTGGAAAATAAAAAGGGAGACACATAAAATGTAATCAAAGGCACCCTGTGATGGGGCGGATGCTGCACGGTGTACATGTACCCGTCGAATTGCTCCGGTAAACATCTGTAATTTCTACCAAACATGCGTTAAATTTTTATGAGCGTGTAAATACGTGCTCAGCAGCATACGGATGGGCTCAAAGGGATTCTGTCGGTGGAGACTTCAAATCCAGGTTTGGAGATGGGCTTGATATGCTCAACCACTTAATTTTCATAAACTCTCAGGTAATGTAGAGGTTATCGTTGTACGAGTTTTGGAGGCGCATTCATATATTCTTTATTTTTTTACCGGTAAATAAATAATTTCGTTGGAACTCTGCACGAGATAGGTAAAAAGTTTTATTCGTTACACTGCAAATTAGATTTCAGAAGGCTTTTAATAAAATACCTGGATACTAAAAGTCCTCTTTGACAAATTTTGTACAGAATTATTTCACATATTTGGATCATATAGTCAAAAGTCAAAAAAGATGCTATAAATATATTTTTTCTAAGTAATGTAAGCCGTTTATTTTTCAACAGTATAAAATTTGATCACATTCATACAAAATGGAATGTACCAATTTGTTAGACAACATTTACCATAAATTTTTAAACCTATGTGTATTCAAAATTGCAATGAAGTACTTCAAAATCTGTGGCGCATTTTTGAAGTTCAAGATGTCCGTTCTACAAAATGATAGAAAAATTGCTTTCCAAAATTAAAATATGTGATATTGAGGAACTTTCTTAAGTAAATTGTCTACCTGTCTATACAATATAATTTCAGACAAATTAATTTTATATTTCGAATCGAGTTGAAAGAGCAGTTTAAATGCTGGATAAAGGAAAAAATTTTAATCCTTGTGAGAAGCAGGCTGGAATTGCAAAAGGATTTTCAGGAAGTCAAAATTTTTTAAAAATTAATTAAAAAAACATTGATATTGACTTCTTTATTAGTAAATTTTGCTGCAGCAAGCGTTTAAAATTGAAATACTTTGCAGACCTATTTTGATTATTTGTTTGCTCAAATAAAAACAGATATGAATTATTTTGTATTCGAAAAGTAATCACTACTATACAAATCAAAAGCCTTTTTAAAAAGGCGAGTAACCATAAGATAAAATAAATACTAGAAATCGATATTTTCTACTTTAAGAAAAAGTCTTAGTTACGCTCAATTGTTGACTTCTTCTCAGAATTTTTTAGCTAAAGGCACTTATTTGCTGCTCTTAGAGTTCAAATTTGAAAAATTGCTTATTAAGGAAAGAAGCTTCTCAAGAAGAGCCTTTGATGAGCAGATGAATAGAAGAAAATCAAAGGAAATCGAATTGCTGTCACTCCTCCCGGGCAATCGGAATTTATCTTAAGCATCTACAAATGCACGAACTGAGAGGAAAAATCTTTAATATCACCGAAGTATGCCCAAGGGTATTCCAAAAAAACAGGAACACCTTTCCGCGAGCGTAAATTAAATTTAGATTAACCCACGACTAAGATGATTTCGTCTTTTAATTAATAACTGTAAAAAGCCATGAAGGTTGGTATAATTTAAAAAAGAAAATTCATAGATCCGGATAAAATAAAATTTACATATATGTAATATCATGCCATGTTTGTTTTTCTTCAGAAATTGCGGCTGGCTGTATTATATTAAGATAAGCTTGAATAAATATTTAATTAAAGGACCCCGCACAGATTGTATGGAAATCCGGTTTCCGTCAAATTGGCTGATTTTTCAGTATGTTGTGCATTTCAGCTCCCTAATCAAAAGTCTCTATGGCCGCTTAGTCCTAGAAGCCCAGGATTTTGAGATACAGGGTGTAACAAAAGTTCCGAAACGATCGAATATTTCGGAAAGAACACATCGCAACGGAAAACAAAAAAATAGGGGTACAATATTTTTAAAAGAAGTATTCAATTCTACCAACCCTTACCACCACTTCCACCCCTGAGGGCGGGGGTGGGGGTAACTTTTTTTTTCAACCAATTTTTTTGCAGATTCGGATTCTTCATGAAAAAATACGTAATTTTTGTCGGAAACACTTTTTTGTATTCGACGTAGGTGGCGCTGTATATTCATAAAAAAGAAGAAAATCCTGATATGCTCGAATATTTCGAATGGGAAATGTCGCACCGAAAAACGAAAAAATAGGGGTAGAATATTTTTCAAAGAAGTATTCAACTGTATCAATACTCACCCCCTCACCCCCTCCACTCGCTGTGAGCGGAAGGAGAGGTGAATGTAACTTTTTTCTTGAAATAAGACAACCCATATTTTTTGCCCGAATTCTAAACAACGCCATGTGTAGCGAATGCGGAAAAATGTTTTGGACAAAAATTACCAATTTTTTAATGTAGAATCCAAATCTGCAAAAAAAATGGGTTGAAAAAAAAGTTACCCCCACTCCCGCCCTCAGGGGTGGGGGTGGGGGTAAGAGTTAGTAGAATTGAATACTTCTTTTCAAAATATTGTACCCCTATTTTTTATTTTCCGTTGCGATGTGTTCTTTCCGAAATATTCGACCGTTTCGGAACTTTTGTTACACCCTGTATCTCAAAATCCTGGGCTTCTAGGACTTAGCGGCCATAGAGACTTTTGATTAGGGAGCTAAAATACACAACATACTGAAAAATCAGCCAATTTGACGGAAACCGGATTTCCATACAATCTGTGCGGGGTCCTTTCTATTGAAATTATGAAAGTCTGCCTTCATTCTGAATGCTCTGTTTTTTGATGTGGAAATAATTTATTTGAATCATAATTTGTTTGCGAAATAAGTGGATAGTAACTTAAATGCTTCGGCTAATGAAATCATCGCAAATATTCAGGCTATATGATTTTATCAGAATTTTTCAATGCTATAAAAGCTAATCGTTCTGCATTGATGAGTCGATTCCCCAGTTAATTATCCACCGAAGCAAATATTTACCTGTTGAGGTTCAAGTAATAGGAAAAAAGTTGAGGTGAGGTTACCTCCGGTAGACCGAAAGGTGTACTATGTACGTTGGCATTCGTGCAAATATCCCTTGCAATTAGAAGAAAACCCTTTGTAAGCAGAATTGGAGCCAACGAGCTCAGAACTTTCGCAAGCACTGGAAATTTTCTCTCAAAATTCTCCAATCGACCATTTTTAATTATTACGTCTGCTTAAATGAATGGAGGATGATGTTCGAAGGTAGACTGTAGCTCATGCTCATCCTCATCCTGAATCTCATCCTCTTTATCTGTCTGTCTGTCTGCAGTGGATTTGATTACAACGCAGATAGGGTCTGTTTGAAATTCCGGGCACAGATGAACATCATCGCACTTGTGAGATTCTTTCAATTACCTCTGTTTAATTAAGAACAGTAAGAAGTGGGACGTGCTATAGAAACCCTCTGCAGTGAAGAAAATGCCAGAGGGAAGAGGGTTTTTGGGGGTTAAACGAAGTCTAGTCGACTGTGTAATGAGTTGACTTTGCCAACTATGAGTGCGAGTAATTCGAAAAGGGATTCACGCAATTATAGCGAGTTATTTCGGGTATATTTAGTCAATTTTACTTTGTAGAGATTTTCTTTAAGAATTCATTGATTGAGATCAGAGAAACTTTAAAAATTAAACGAATGGTAAAATGAGAATTTACCAACAAATTAAGGGTCAATCTTTCGTATAAATTGCATTACGCATGAGTGAATATCTTACATTTCTAATTGCTTGATAGGATAGAGTAGAAGAACTAAAAGTCAGCCAATTAATAAATCCTAAAAGTAATTTCCGAAAAATCTATATCTTAAATTTGCTACGAGATGTAACCGGCCAAGTTATACTTATTTGAACTCAAACATCGATTCGAGAGAAAAAAAAACGTAAAAACAACTTTGCACGTGAAGACTTTAGCCTGTGGATTATTCGCTCTTCAGCTATATCACCGTATTTTATAGACTTGATTTTAATGGCAATTAAAAACCCTTTTTAAACCGATTTTATATCATTTGTAGTATAACAGGTACGAAATAAATTTACTCCTATATAACTATTTTTCAAATTTTTTAGTAAAAATATTAGATAGTCGACTACTTGCTTTCTCTTTTGAAATGATTCCTAATAATCAGTCTTCCTCGGCATACTTTTGAGTTCAAATAAATTCTGCTGCTTCTAACTTTTAGCTTGTCTAAATTAAAATTGTTGTTAAGAAAAGAATTCATTGGATTTTCAAAAATTGATTTTCCGCAACCGATATATGTATGTTTTTTTTTTTTTTAAATATATGTATATATGTGAAACATTACGTCTAGATCCTAGATTGTATCTATTTTTCTTTAAAAACGTTAAAAAAGTAAAGCGAGATCTAAACATTTATTTAATTTAAAGGGTTAGGGCTTTAAATGAAAACTTTTATGTTTTATTGTACTTATAAAGGTCTACAGACGTGTTTTAGTTCAAATTTTATAAAGTTTTACTAGACAAAAACACAAAGAGGGTTTTATGAAACAACTTAAAATTATATACAATTTTAGGAACCGAAAAGCCCTGGTTGATTACGTCTACATTTACATATAAATCCATAGTTGCTTTCCTCGGCTAATCTCCTAAGCCACAAAACGCCTGGTGGCACCTTAAAATCCCCTTAACAATATTTAACCCTTAAGTGCTTTGAGTCAAGCGTTTTTCGGTCCTCCTCAGCGGAATTGTCCGGGTCTTGCTCCGGCAGGATGGCAAAAAGCATTACAATGTTTGCTCGAAGGAATATTTCATACATTACAACGTTTCCCGTCCCGCGGGGGGATATGCAATTCGTTGGCGGCAGGGGGTTCTCCGGGTTCCACAATTTCTGACCCACTTGCGGCTCCGGTCGCGAAAATTCAATGGGCCCCAGAGCAGTTGAAATTTCGGAAAATCGCTCTGCGACAAGAAATTAGTGGTCCACGGTGCATTACAAATTATCTGATAATGGCGTTATGCGTTTAACGCTGATAATTGCACCCGGATGTTTTATGGTCTAGGAACGGACAATCCGGGAAAAGTGGGATAACAACCGGATCGATTTGGCTCTCATATCGCATTTTTTTCTGGTATTTTTCTCTCCTGAAGGTATGAGTTTTCAGGTCATCGCAGAGCACCGACTTCTGGATGGGGAGAAAGTTCTAATTGAAACCGAAGGCAAATGGGCTTATGAAGTGGCCGTGTGTCCTGGACTTTATTTGCCGTGCGGGGGCGTGTACCTGTAGCATGACTCATGAACGAATGTACTTTGCTCCTGAAAGGTGAACATTCCTCGAATTCTGTAAAGTTTCCGAGGAATCAAAGGTCCCCCCAGTATTTTGGTCAGGGTTTTTTACTCGGCCTGTTGGAGTCGAACTTTTTCACCGTCCTTCGTACGGAAGGGAAGCGATGCTCCTAGTGACCTAACAAACTCACCGGGATGCTCTGGCTTAATTGAGCCAACGTCCTTGCCCCGCTCAGGAAACCCTTCCTGCCCTTTTCTTCTATATATAAAAGCAACAAGTCCCGGAATTGCAGTCAAGACGGTCAACACCACGTCGACTGACGTACTCCCCTTTATTTTTGTGCTTTTGTGCCAGAAAACCGGGAAGAGCGACAAATAAATAAAAAGGGTCCCCCCATTGAAGTCATTCTTTTGGGGCAATTTTTTTTCCATTCCTTCAACGACGATAAATTGCTAACTTCAGGTGCACTCAAAAAAGCTAACAAAGATAAAAATTCTGCAGGGGGAGAAAAGAGAAAGGTGAACCTCACGCTACAGTCGACCCGAAAAAAAATTTATCATTTTGGTCAAAAATTTTTTTTCTGTCTTAAAGCGATGGTATGGTAAGAAGAATCCACGGCCGAGTTAAGCAGAGTTCGCTAGGGCTGCAGAAAATTTATCACTTTGTCTGAGTTTCGCCGCCATTGTCTCTGGTAGCGTCTAAAGTTAAATTGAGTGGAACTAATTGCCCAGGGTTTATGTCTCCAGAGGAATAAAAGGTGGAAAAGGATTAAGAGGCTATTTGGGAAGCTGAGAGCCGACTGGACCATACCCCATTCGCCCGGAACGTAAATTGGAGTTTCGTAATAAACAGCAGTCTTAGTATTTTGGGGGGTTTGGGGAAGATATGATTCCTTATCGGATCAAATACTGCTCTAAAAGTACTTTCTTTGACCGATGTTTATCACACGGCCGTAAAAGATATCTTACGATTGGCGAAAACGCCCGATAACACCGTGCCGTGCGCATTCATTTAATTTAACAAGCGATTTAGGCAGCTGTAAAACGCTCTTCTCGCTTTTATATATAGACAGTAAAAAATTTCCATCAGATAGTTACCGGAGGATGAGTCCCAGAAGTTAAGGGCCATCCTAAAAGTGGTAATCGTTTGAATAAATACAATAAACCATTTATCGCTGTATTCACTCAACGAACTCAAGAGAAGCGCGACGATCGAATGGGGCGTAATTTCTTAGGCCTTTGGAGGAGGGTTCAAAGAAAAGGCACTGGCATATCCCCGAAGGTACTGAAGTCTTATCCAGAGCCACCATTCTAGAACGGCCTTTTAGGATACTTTAATTATAATATTAAGAAAAGTCGTAAAGTATAAAGTCTTGTAAAAGTAAATATTTAGCAAATTATAATAAGTCTAAGAACTTTTCTTAACTCTTATATTTTTATAAATAATATATTAAATTAGATTACTTTTCAAATATTTCTACACTCTTGTTTTTATTAAAATATATTTCTGATATATACGAGTATCTAATAACTGATCAAAACAAAATTAAATTCTAACGACCCCACTGAAACGTTTTGCTCAACTTGCTCTGTAACATTCTTGGCAATTTTTTCCAAAATATTGTTTTAGCTGAATCAGCCGCTCTTCTTCTGATCATAAAACTAATATTAATCTGTTCATACCACTTCAAAGTTGTTTTTGACTTGTAAGCCGGTGGTAAATCTAGATAGTAGGTCAACCATGTTTTCTAATAAATGTTAATAGATGTGTTTGTAAGTTTAGTTTTTAGTTTTTCAGCCTTGTTAATTCAGATTATATTGAATTTTAAAAACCGTCCCTTTTTTCAAGATTTTAAATTTTGAGAAAGAAGCGTCAATATTAAAACACCTATCAAAATTTCTTTTTTCTAAATTTTTTAAAATAATTGAACATATTTCATCTCGATCTGATTCTGTTCCGCGTTTGTAAGGGAATGGAAATAATTTGACGGAAATACTTTTGACCATTTCTTATACTTACACACTTATTTCAAAACTTATTTTAATAAAGAAATTTCTTAATAAAGAACAAAGATGACAAATTCTGTACATAGCATTTTCATCATAATAAAATTCTTACTCCATATATAAGCGTCAGTAATAAGTTAGTTCGTAAAAAGCTATCTAACTATCTCAAAAATTAAGCCCCATACTAAAATCCAAACTTCGTATTGAACCGAATAAAAAGAATTAAAAACTAAAATGCTTAAATGAGCATTAAATGTTCAATTTTATAGAAGCTTAAACATATATTCTTAAGATAATGGTTCAAAGAATTTTAGATAAAAATTTGCTAAGAGAGAATACTTTCTTCGAAGTTCACTTCCAAAAGCATGAAAAGCTAAGAAAAAATAAATCATTTTTATTTCTTTTTAATTCTTATTAGCCGAGATGAAGGACATCCATTATCCTCCAGATTTATATACGAATCTGGCACACATTGCCTAGAGTGTCGTGCGTCTTCTGGTGACATCAAAAGAAATGGGCTCCTTTTAGTCCTTTTTTTTTTTTGCATTTCTGTTCAGTTCAATTTAGTTCAAGGAAGAGAACAGAGCTGCGGAGGAGCATTTTTTCCCGTGATCTAATGAAGAAAAGCGCCATCGGTACTGGCTCAAAGGATTTTCTCTTCTGATGTGACTTCTATTTCCGCCTGCCCACCACAGTTCATAAAAATGTGAAAAATCTTTCCATTCAAGGGAAACTGGATAAAATTCCCTCTAATGGAGTCCTTTGAGTCCACCATCTCAATAGTCTAGAAAACCCCATCAAATTGATCGCCTACCATTCTGGGCGCATAATTACGCGTCGGCTATACATTCATTTAACTTTCTTTAATAAAAAACCACCGCAGCCGGCGGCGATTTCATATTCGCGGGTGTGTGCCGCCATTCTTGAGGCTACACCGCTAATCTGAGCCTTTAATTAACTTTCTTTCCCGCAAAAGATACACTAAAGGAGCGTGTATTGTTCATATTGCTCACTTTACCGACACCAGCGCCACCATCGTGACCCATCTGCGACTTCCGCGGACCTGGATTCAACGGCTAGGGATAATGAGGCGGAATACTAAAAAATGGGACACACTTTCGTCCTCGAATTAAGACGAGGTCGAGGGAAAAAAAATAAAAAAATAAAAGAAAAGTTTTCTTCGTTATCATCAAAGTTCGTAATGTCGGTGACGGTTAAGAAGACCCGGCGAAAGGCCTCGAATGCCCTCCTGATGAGGGGACGATGAAAGGGGGATTAGTTTAATCGGCGGGAACAGTTGTTATCCAAGATTATAAATTGGAGGAGAATGAACAGCTTTTTTGCATTTTATAGACCGCAGGGATTGATGCCTAATTTAATTCTCAATGAAGGGTGCTTAAATGAATCTATCCCTTCTTGCAATTAACCACTCTCAAGACAGCGATTTCTTGCCCCCGTTTAAATATTTGAACGACTCCTAATTACCTTAATAAATCATCCGAAGTGCACTCTCATCGATGGCCCCGAGGGATAGTCACATCTAATTGAGGAATTAATTGCATCCTTACCCAGTTAAAATCGCTTTAACAAAATTTCTTCAATACTCCACAGTTAGGAAGATTTACTTAATTTTCTCAGAAATTTTCACCCAAATTAAGCTGTTTCCTCGCAAAAAACAAATATTTTTAGCTAAAGCGCACCAGAGGTAATGAGATATTTTAGCTGAACTAAGGGCGCCTAATTTGCCTCTTTATACGGACGATAAACGCTCGAATCCAAATTAGCTCTACTATCTTAGTGGAAGGGTTCTGGCTTCTCGGTTTTATGATAAAGACTTCCCAGATATTCGAAACTTTCCCTAAAATATATTAGCGTTCCCGCCCGCCATCGTCTATCTTTTGCAAATTTTCAACAGAAATGTGATCCCGTGAGTAATTGTGACTATCAAGCAGGCAAGACGCTTACGTGGTACGCCCGAAACCCTTTACTTTGATAGCGAAATACTCATGTAAGTTCCGGACGCTCTAAGCACGTTATTATCTCATTGGCATGGCCTGTAATTTGTGGCGCCCCATTGTCTCAAATAAGCCGGAGAGGAACATGTCCTGGAACAGCGCCCTCCAAAATTATGGTTATTGAAATATGAGAGACAGAGGCCCTAGACTAAGGTTGTCAAGGACTTTGAAAGTTCTGGAAGTTAACTACTGTTCATTAATTTCGACCAACTCTGCCTGCAAGATATAAATGCAAATTCGAGATCCTGAGCGATTCTAGATAATTTTCCTTACTTAGAATATAGAGCAAATTTCTCAATCGACTAGTAGTAGACTAAACACAAAAGATGAACAAAATTATTTTAGCTTGAAATTCTATATACGTAGATTAACTCAATTCAGATCTACGATGACGTAACGAACATTATGATAGTATAGTTTTGTATTTTAACCACATTTTTATTTAAAAAACTTTTTTTTATATAAAATAGATTAAATTAAAGACTGTTGGCGACCAATTTTATATTCTCCTTTTATTGCTTTAATATTCACTTTTTTGTATACCTTATATCAACGGATTTGTTACTATTTTATTGTAGAATTTGCAATAAATTCGTAAAATAATAAAAAGAAAATTAATAAAAATCGGAAAAAACAGATTGTTAAAATTGATTACTTACGTTCTAGTGTCATTGATGACTGTTGTGGAGTAGGTACCGCAGAGAAGCATCTGTGGTCCTATTTTCTTTCTTTCTATTATTCATTGATTACATTTTCCTTAAAGGTATTTCTTCTTCTTCTAAATATGACTAAATATCATGTAATTTCGATCTGTAATAAATAAAAATAAATATATTGAAATCTATTGGAATTCCGATTAAAATCATTAGAATTGTATTATTTCTCTCCTTTAGTGAAATTGATATCTTAATTCTCTGGATTTCCTAAGTAACAAATTCAAATAAAAATGTCTAATAATACATTTCACTTACATGAGGTTTTATTCAACAAATATGAATCGGAACAGCGCGATGTTTTCGTCAGAAAATGTTTTTAAATTATGAAATAATTGAAGAATAAAATGATGGAAATAAAGAAAATTTTAATGTACATATTTATTTAATTGTATTTATATGAAAATATGTAAATTACTTTTTAAAAACATTCTGGAGACATAAGAGAGAACGTACTTAATATGAAAAGCAGACGAAAAATAACAAGTTTTATACTGAAAGCTGCTTTTTGTTTCAGTGTTGCCAATAGATTTCTAGCTTATTTTCGCTAGATCTGGTGGACATTTTATTTTCTTTAGATTTCAATGAAATTTTAAAAGAAACTTAGTCAGAAACTCAACACTAGATACAGTATAATAAAATTTCCGTAGAAATAAAACTTAGAGTGTAGGTACATAGGTATCTGGAAAGAAGAATTTAGTGTAATAATTTCATGTTGTTTAGGTTAAATATACAATTTTTGAACTTCATGCTGTATGATTAATTTGTCAGCTATAAATAAATAAATAAAACTTTTTTATGATTCTATCTTACTTATAAGAAAAAAACATTGTTATTTTTCTTTTTGAAACAATTGAATTATATGATTACCTATCTGGTCCAGTTTTAAGATTTTCAATTAAGAATTTGCTTTTTGTATCTAGTTTGAAAGTAAATAAAAAGTTTTCTGTAATAAGACAATTATGCAATCTCTAAAAAATGATTTTATTGTGTAATATGTTAAACAATATAAAACAAAAGAAGCAAAACTACAAATTTGGGACAAATTCCCGGATAAAACGTTGACCTTCAGGTGCTCCTCGTAAGTCGGTTTCTCAGTGTCTAAGTTGCAGTGGCTGCTCATTCTGCAAGTTATCTGTGGATCTAAGCTCTAAAATAACTCCTCCTGCACCTTGAAGGAGCGCACTCGCCGGGGTGTCGCGTCGTATTAAGGCGCCATAATCCGACTTGGCACGCTAATGCGGCTCTAATTCCCGGCACCTGATTGTGCCGGGCATCCGCGTCCCGGATTCATAACTCCCGTCGCCGCCGCTATCTCTGGCAAGGATTCAAGGAGGCGTGACATAAAAACTGCACTCGCAGTTGTCGGGACCTCGGAAGCGCCGGGTAATTGCCCGTCCGGGTTTCCATACGAAACAATTAACTTCGGCTATAATTATAAGTTGAGACGTCAGCTAAAAGAGGTGTGCGGTGGTGGCGGGGAATCCCCGGGTAGAGAGGACACAAGAAAATAGATGGTATCACCGGGTGGCCGGGAACAGGGAAAACTTCTTCTGCTCCTGCAAGCGCACCAGAAGTTGTCTTCTGCTGTGTTGTCTTGGAAATTTATTTACTTCCCGGAGGGAAGGTATGCGGTATCAGCGAAAATCGGGAAAAGCGCAAGAACATAAAAAAAATAAATAAATTTAATGCACACCTTCTTAAATTACATTGTCCCTAGAGAGAACATGCGAAATTGCACTTTCCTATTTGTCCTGAACTATTATGGGATACGATCAGGAAGGACACCGTCTTTTCTGTCTTCTTTTGTTTTCATTAAGACCGCAGCAAATTTAACCGAATTTAAAGTCGCCCGGATGAAAACAAGCAATTTTACGCTGGGATAAAATATACTGACGGTAATAACTTATCGTCGTTATTTTTTTTTTTTTTTTTTTTCTAGAACAAGGCCCCAGGGGCTGGAAATGTCAGGGCAAATCTTGAGAATTTATAAGCGATTAAAATGAAAGAAAAATACGAGAACCCAGGACCCCACCTTGGCCCGGCCGGATCTCCGGCCGGACATCAAAAAAACGTCTGTCCCTGGCCTTCGTAATTATTTGCTTAGTAGGAGTAAACGGCGAGGAGACTTTCATTAACTTCATATCTTCTGCATCAAAGGAATCTGTGCTTAAGATGAAGAACATCTTCTAAGTTAGAAATAAGAAAAATCCCCCCTTTTTCCCGGGTTCTCCCACTCTTCCAGGGTAGGGACTATACTTAGGGTGTTCCAGCAGGGCTCCATCTGCACGATAAGGCTCCTTCTCTAAATGGCTCAAGTTTGATGCAAAATTCATTCTTCTTTGAGATGCAAAATGGACCACTTCTTGCATAATGACGAAATCTGGTCTCCCAGCTTGTTAATCGATGTTCTTTTCAGTGCTCCTGGAAAAGGAGCACTCCCGTCTTGTGGGGAACGGGCGCGGGAGTAGGACTAAAAGCCACAGAAGACTTTCAGTTGTTGATCTAACGAGGTTCTGTGGGACAAAACCAAAGACGACGACGACGATTCATTTTATTTTTTGTCATCGCCGGTTATATGCAGCAGCAAAAATTCAAAGTACTTTCGCAGCGAGCCAAGTGCGGTGGAAAGCGGATTAAATGCTGAGTATAAGGACGAAGGACGTGTGTTCGCATGTGCACACAATCGCCAGGAGTTCCCTCGGGAGCTCCTCGTCCCTTTCGCAGGACTCCCCTGAAGCTTAGCATACCTTTGTACTCGCCTCATCTTAACAAGATTAAGGATTTTCGGGACATAATCATGCAGTTTCCTTCGACGGGAATTGGTCTGTGTATCTTACTATGCAAAAAGGATAATACACTCGTCCTTCGTGCTCCGCTTTGACTAACTAAATCTAATTCGAGTTAATCTCAGCAGCGACAGTTTCTTGCCTGAAACTAAGAAGGGACTAAGTCGCTTTATTAGGGCCACTCAGGGACAAAAGAAAATTCTTCTTCATGGCACATGTCCTGAATTTTGTCTTCTTTCCTTGCAAATACCTTTTTGTCCTTTTTGACAGAAACTTGATTTCTTTTGCACACTGTGAGCAATTTTAGAGGATATTTTTATTATTATATTTAGGTAAGTATGTAATAAAATAGAATTACATTTGTAAAGCTGATATCATATTTATTCTTCGAAATTTCATTTATTTCAAATTAATATTAATTATTATATATTAAGGGCAAAAGGCTTTAGTATGTTGTATTTGAATTTGTGCTGCAATCTGTTGCTGCCAAGTGACACTAGTACAGATTTTTAACGGTCACGAAGCTTGACATGATTTCGGTTAACCTCTAGCTAGATATTGGTTTGAACAAATGTTTTTTTTCTAGAGTCCACGGGGTATGACTTTTACGTTCGAAAAGTAAAGTACCTAATAATTAAATTTTTATAAATGAAATAATCATAATACAGTAGTGTAGCATAACGTAGTGAATATTAAAAACTGTGGTACCTACTATACATATACATATATTCCAATGGTGTACAATTTACGATCAAAATCTATCGGGCATTTCCTTACGAAGGATGATGAAAACTTTAGTGATTATTAATAAAATGATAAAGTGCTGTTTTTTGCCTTTTTTTGATTCTTCAAAAAAGTGCCACATCAATTTTCAGTTTTGCCAGTACTAACAATAATACTTATTTTTATGCAAAAGTACGTATACTAGATATATGAGGAAAATGTCTCTCAATTTTTACTTCAAAATATTGAAAATTGTAAACTTTATGACTATTTTTGGAACAAATAGTGTATGTTATCAGAACATTTTTTATTTAATTTCAAAGTTAAAATTAAAATATTTCAAACAAAATTACATTAAAATTATTATTTTACCCCTATTCTGTTTCTATTTCTATTTGTTTCGAGATACACGCGAACGCAGAAAACTAGTTTTATATAAGAAACTTTTAGAAACAAATCTTTTGCCTTACAAATTCTGTAAAAACGTAAATAATTGTACAATTAATTGCTTTCAAATAATTGTTCAATCTTATCAGAATTTTCAAATTCCATAGATTGACATAAAATTGACTTAACAATGCTCTCGATTTTACCACCGCTTAGTGACAGAAGAGAACAAAACTTTAATCATAAATATGTAAAAGGAAACTTAAAGTAAGTTTGAAAAGATAAGTTTGCGCTTCATTTTAATTTCTTTTAATTATTGGACAAAATTGTACAATTAGTAATTTGAGTAATTCTATTTTTAGAAAGTTTAAATAATCAAAAAATAAACTGAAACATTGTATTTCAAAGTAATTTCCTTAACAATCAGTCCTCGTAAAATCGATGGCGATTTGATCGCTATTTCTATCAAAGTTCTCGACTTTTGTTTATAAAGAAGTCGCTTTAAAAATTAAAGAAAGTTTTCTTCAAAAAGTCTGAACTCTTTTGACAAAGTACTTACTCAATTATTCACTCTTGTTCCCGTCAATATTTCCCCAGAGTGCCCTCCTAGAAGAGCAAGTTCACGTCGAAGTAGTTTAGCTGTGATACATTTTTTGGGGACTGTCGAAATTCCCCGTGTCCCCCAAGGACTAAATTTTGGGGACTCGTAGCAAAAACTGGAGCTGGGGCAACCCGTCCGCGCTGCCGGGCGGCGATCGCTCATCCGCCGCAGAGCTCCCGAAAGTATTGCACCTCATCCATTAGGAGGTGACCAGTTGCTTAGAACAACGCTCATAGCGCCTTTTAAATCTCTCAGTTTCCCGGATGATTGATAAGACTTCACGGGACTAAAATTGAGTTTCCCGAGTCCCGCCGGCTGCCAGGGGATGTTTCCATCAACTGCTGCTGCCGCTTCATACACAAGTGCTGTAATAACACGAATTTGTGTTGTAACATTTTTCACGGCATGCATTTTCCCCATAATCTCGGAAGCGTGAAAAGTTTTATTTTTCCGGGTAGCAAGTTTTTGGCCACGTGGAGTGGGCGGGGGGGATGGCGTTCATTTTTCGGTTCCCTTCCTCTTCCCTCGGGAACTGGGTGCATGCGACGACGTCGCCCTCTGGAGGAAGTGGCACGGATCGGAAGGCGCACAATTAAACCGATTTGTCTTAATTACGGATTTGTCCAGTGGGACTGTGGCTGATTGATGTTCCCTTCTGCGTGCTCGCCGTGTGGCTCCTACTCAACTCCATTCGGGAAATATTTTCATAAAGTCCAATCAATAGTGCGTGGAAAAATCATTTCATTAAATTACCTAATTCTGGAAAAAAAAAATCTTTTTTTATGACTATTTATGTATGAAATGTAGATAAAGGTTTACACAGAGAAACCTAATTTTTTTATATTCACCAATCTTCACAATAGAAGTTCTAATTAACTTTATAAATTTTCACTTATAGTCGATTTTTGATTTTACAAAATATTCAATGTGTTATGATAGTGTTACATTGCATATATAAAATCTTACACTATACTATAATATTTTAAACTGAGTTAAAATCAGTTCTTATGAAATGAACTAGAAGCTATCGCAGGTATAAAGGGAAAGATCAATTAACAATTGAACTTTTAGCACTCGAAATTTTTTCTTTGATTGAATTATTTTGAGTCTAAAGTGACTACTGACTAGCCTTAATACCAAATGCAGCCTACCTTATGAAGGGATATAGCAAATTTTGTCGACATGATAGAGGTCGTAGTTTTTAATCGATATTGATAAAACTTCGCCTATACGTTTATTCTGTCATTATCTTGGCTACGGTCGTAATTAGGGGTAATTTGTCAAGGGGATGGGGATGCATGAGTCGCATACGTTATGCAAAGATGGTTTGGGTCCGATATTTTTCGTATTTCTTAATCGCAGTTGACTAAACCAACATTGACATCATTAAGTTCTAAGTTGTATACTAAAATGTTGGTGATCGATTGAAGGAGTAGGGAGCTGCATGAGTTTCTAAAAATGAGTTTGTTACCACGTTAACTGCCGCATTTCTTAAAAGATTTTGATCCAACATCATACGTATGCATTTATTGGATCGATTGCTTTTTGGGAAAGGTAAGGGTAACTTTCATCTCTAAACATTTTAAATGTTTACCATACAGATTTTGATGAAACTTCGGTTACATAGTCTCCACATGGCAAATATTTCGGCTATGTTCGTAAATGAGATAAATCGGTTAAAATGGTAACAATCATATGCATCATATTGAAATCGACCTCTTCCTTCTGGCTGCTTTTAAAATGCACCTTTAGTAAGACTAACAATTGATCAGCTGAAATCGAATTCAGTCGGATGACATGACGAATCTTTTGAGTTCAGCTGACGCATGACCCACATTTAGCAGGTTGGCTGGGTGCTGGACCCGGTTGGCTTGGTGCTCACCCCCGCAAAAGAGCGACCTTTGAGTGGCGCTGCGCCTTGTTAAAGGCTACTTAGAGAAGTTCGCCATTTGGACAGAAAAGCGTTTTCGAGACTCGGTGAAGCCTTCAGCTGAAAAGGGCGGCTCATCAAAAAGCGGAGCCGGAGTCCTTGAAAAAAAAATATATATATATAAATATAAATATATTTTCGTTTTTTCCCGTCATTTCCTCCTTTCCTTCCTGACCAAATGTACCGGAAAATTAAGAAATCTTATCTTTGGGGCGAAGTGGGATTGCGTTGCTCTCCTATTTATCTTTCTTTTCCTCTCGACTTTTAAGTCGCATCGCGGTGGCGATGTGGTCCACGAGGAGACGTAGGTGAATACGACAGACGAAAGGCGAAATATCTTTGTTTCTGTAGGGATTTAAGGGAAATCCGATGAGAGAAAAAAAAATAATACCAAAATAAATATATATTTTTCTGCGCGCCATTGCAAAAGCCCGACTAAAATAGCAAAATGGTGCTTTTTGTGGACCTCATTTTTTTGTATCCCCGATTTGCGGCGGTATTTTCCCGCAAATCCAAGCATTTTCCTTGGGTCCGGCGATGCGTAAAAAAACCTTCGCAGCATTATCACCAGGCCGAGTGCTATTAAACTGATGTTTGGCATAAAAATCACAGCACCGTGCAACAATTATTCATGCCTCTCGTGGCCCCAGAAAAATAGTAGCTGATGGCGGGTGCTCCCTGGGAAACGTTCCCGACTAGCGAAAACACTTGTCATCGTGTGGATGTGGTCCGCTCCTGTGTATGTAAATATTTCCCTGATAAACACCGGGAACAACTCAGATAAATGCCACCAGCTGGAACGAGTGCGGTCCTCGGGACCTCCGATCCCGCGACCATCCCCTGCTTAGCGCTGACGTTGATTAATCGAAACAGTAGTTACCGATGTTGACACTTTATGGCGGTATGAATTCTGATATATTCCGAGCAGATGACTTTTCTATCTGGGAACAACCGCGCAGCGCGGGGACTTCTGCGGCATAATGGGGCCAGTCTCGTTAGGAGCCCCTGGAGCTCATGACACGACAAACCGGTGGTGGAATACAGGAGCTTTTGATTATTTTTATGTATAAAAAATAGTAGATACCTATATATAATAAAGTAATTATGTGAGTCTCGGGACCTTCGACAAAAGTGAAACTTTATTAAAAATATACTGAAAGAAAAAGATTAGAAAAACTAACTACTTTTCTAGACTACTAATTAAATTAGTTGATAGAGCTACCAAAGTTGAGTCACGCTAGTTTGACATTTTTAGGTATAGGGTCTCAAATTTTATACAGGTTTTTATTAAATCTTAGTCAAAAATGAATTAATATTCCAAAAGAGGAAAAACATAGGTCAAACCACTGAGTGCAGTAGCCAAATAATAGAAGGAAAATCCAAGCTACTGGATGCAACAAATTACATATCAAGTGGTCAAACTATCGCGACCGGATAGGTACTGTATATATTTAAACTAAACGATCTTATTAGGTACATCAATTGAACATTTTGGATTTTGAACTAAATTTAAGGATACTTCCTGGTGAAAACTTTTCAAATAATCGATTTTTTTCAGATATTCTGCTAGTTTCAATTATTCAAAAATAATATGAAACACTATCTCGAAATGGGTAATTATTTTTTTCTAAAAATACAATTTAAATTCATCCATAGGTACTCAAAAAATGTATAAATGTTGGGACAATTCTAGAACCTAGTACTAAAATATAATATTTTAAACATATCAGTTCAAATTGCCCAAATGATGACTTTAGAATTTTGCCACATATTGCCACAAAGAAATCTTGGAACTCTCTAGCATGATTTCGAATCGACTTCCGTGAGGATTTCGAAAAATCCGGAGGCGGTGGCGTTGGACACCTGTAAACAATTTTTCCACTTGACGGTCCAATCGAAGTGCAATTATCATCAAATTCCCGTTTACAGGCCACGGGGGATGGAAAATCTTCGAAATGTCAGACATCACGAAACGACAATTCATTTCGTGTTGGAAAATCAATTCGAAAGCGGGCGGGCAGAGGGGGCCGCCTCACATGTCAGGAGTTGGTAAAGCTCAAGGAAATTTCGTCCCTGCGACTGAGGTACGTGACGAACGTCCTGAAAACAATTTAACTTCGATTACGGTCATTAATGGATATTTGATGCGACCGTCGAGCACTCGATGCCCTTTCGCAATACAGGCGGACGTGTTTGCAACCGACACGGCCCGGCCCCGGCGGGTTCGGTGTTGTTCCTGAGGCCCATGAAGGGCAGGGGCTTACCACCGTTCCCGGCGATTCCCGGCTATTCCCGGGTAAGCCCGGCCCGAAAGGGATACAGCCGCATCGGAGATGACCCGTGCGAGTGGTGCTTAGCCAAACATGATTCCATTATCCCGGCTTTTCATTCTCTAGATTGGTAATTAAGCCCGGCATGGACGGCCATGCAGGTGACAAAGTGTCACTTTCGTAGCGGGACCTGCCAACAAGGACCCCAGCGATCCGCGGGGAAATCAAATTTTATTTTGTACGGAACGAAAAAGTTCTTTGTAGCAATTGATTTTGGGCAATTTCCTTCGAGGGTAACGCCATAAAATATCGTGACTATTGTCATTAGCGCTCAACGTGACCTGGGTCAACTCAAAGTTGCTTGTCATCGAGATATGGATATTTTTATTTCACTTTTATAAAATATGAATTTCATTTACTGGCGTAGGTATTTATTTTGCTTTCCTTTTCCATAATATCATATCCAATCAGGATCTGGGTTACTTTAATTAAGGGAATTGTAAAAGTACCCAAATAACATATACTTAAATATATAAACATTCTCCAAAATTTGCAACCTATTTATGTAGCTTAAAATTTTTTAGGACCTAATTACGGGATTTAAATTAATTTTTTGTTTGGAGTACCTACTCAGAATAATGAGCTTAATCAATATGCATTATTTTTTGTTATTGATATTGTTTTTTATAAAAAATGCTTTTTATTATAATTTCTTAAGTTGTTAGAGTTGAATTTTATTTTTATTATTTTCAAATATATATTGTTTATGAGAACGTTTTGATATACTTTGCGAAAAAGAGTTTCAAGAAATTTTGATACAGGTTGTACAGGTATTTTTGTAAATAGAACAAAACAATATTTTGTTGCACAAGTGTAAAATTAAAATTAAAAAACCGAGAAATTGAAATTATTTTAGTTTTTATGTTTGAAATTAAAACGTACTTTTGTATAGACGGCTCACTAAAAAATAAAACTGTCAAAATTTTAAAAGCCCAATTGATTTTTTAAAAATCGTTCGCCACACAGTGTTCACTCAACAGGCTATGCCACTCTAATAGTGAAAAATAAATTTAATAGTTGACCTTAAATTCAATATATTTTGGGTACTTTAATTTCGTAGCACATTTCACCTATACATAGTTAATTTTCAATTTAATTCAATTAATTTATTTTGCGTATTTACCTATATATATTCTAGAATCTGTCGCTATTCTATACGTAGTCTTAAAAGAAGATACTACTAATAAATCATTAGTTTTAAAGCAGAATTGTTGATATATAAATTTAAAACTTTATGAACGGTAATTGTAAAAACCTGCTCTTCTAAGCTGTTGAAAACAACCAATTCCACTACGCCACAGAATTCATGAATCAAAAATTATAGTGGCCATGCTCCGGCTAGATAAATCGTGTAAGACTGTCAATTTGAACACGAAATCAACGACCTTGATCGTACATTTTTTTCCACTAATTTCGTTGGCCCACCCTGTAAAAATCAGCGATAAATATCTGGAAGTCATTAAATCCGAATATGATTCCTGGCGGAGTGGTTTAGGTCAAAGGTTCCCATGTGTACGAATGTAAACATAAACTTGGGGCGCATTTTATGTTTCAATTTATTACTCGACAGAATGGGGCTGTAAAAGGCGGTCGAGATCACCGGAATTTGTGTATAAATTGCATTTGGAAGTTTTAACATTGTGTACTTTACAGGGGTGGTACTTTATTTTCGAACAGTGTGGGGGAAAAAAAACGACAGTCGATTTTTACTGCCGATCGAATTTTTATCAAACACTTGTCGAGGAAGCAAAATATTGGGATTCCTTTTGGAATCCTTAGGGGTTAAGTAGAAGGGAGGATTGTAACGAGTTATTAATAATAAATTCAAGTGGTGATAACATCTTTGGTACCATAAATGGTACCTTTATACCGCAGAACTTATGACTGACTGCATATTGGCGGTTTAAGGGTTTTTAAGGTTATATCCATTCCTGATTTTGTTTGGATTGCATATTCAACCGGACTCGTTTTATTTTAGAAAAAATAAATGTAGTCCCACAAAACTCGTGTGATCCCTCCTGGAACCCGACTTCTGGATGAATCGAATCCGGCGCCGGGGAGTGCTTACAATAAGTGAAAATCTGTGAAAGTGAATCCTCTCAAAGGGAAAGGCCGCGGGGGGATTTGCAGGGTATCTATTGGATTTTGGAGTGTTTTCATAGTGGGGTATGTTCGCCATTTATCACCACAACACCCCCGCACAGTGCCGGCGGCTGCATGACCCACAAAATGGGTTGTAAAAAGAAAACAATTTTCGTTGAATTTTTGTTTGTTTATCGTTTCGCTTTATCGCCACTGCCTTTTATATTGAAATAAACGAGAAATGTTTCACTTATTTCGAGGATAAGAGCGCCTGATAGCGCTCGACTTTCAGCTGACATTGAAAAATGGTTTGTTTAGTTTATTTCCGTGTAAATAATGGTGAAAACCGAACAAAAGTTTCTGCAACGAATCCCGATAGACGTCCCTCGCACAGATGGAGTGCACTCACATTCCCCCCTTTCGCTTTTCCCGAGTTTGAAAATCGTCTTGTGGTTTTTCCCCATATTATTCCTGAACATTTCTTCTGGATCCTTTTGCAAAGGAGCACCCGTCAAAACCACGCAAAGCAGTGGTTCTACCAAATCACTAGAAATGTTGCGGGAATTTGCTGATTTATGCAGCTCCTTAGGGAAACTTTTCACTTACAATGAAACTTTTGGTTTTCCAAAATTTTAACACTTTTAAAGTGCGGACTAAACACATTTCAAGGAATCCCTTAAACAACTGAAAAACTCTGAATGCCGTTTATCAGAATTATTTTTAGAAACTATTTTCGGGAATCTTTTGTGCTCTGAACCCAGATATTTATGGTTAAATCTCAGTCTCTGTCTCATGTATGGTTTTGCCTGTATATTTTCGAAAATCATGAATTATGCATATAAATGTTAAATCGCTACATAGGACAATAATATCGTTATATAAAGTATTCTAGGAATCGATTGCTCACATAGAATGTCTCTATGTTTTACGTCTCTACGTATGTAGATACCGACATATATGTATATATGTGATTCGTTTAAAAACGTTCGAAATTTGTATCATACAGGCAATATATATTATATTATTTATTTATATATATGTATATACATATATGTTTTTCGAGACTAATTCGACTCATAAAACATCAACACATAAAAAAATAATTTTAGTTTTAATATGATCTTAATTAAAGCTAAAATTTCCTTTCCTATATTCAAACAAAAAGACATAAATAAATAAATCACTAATAAAATAAGTTTAATTTAACAAGATTTTTTTTTTTGTGAGAAAACTATTTTCATTTTAAAATAACAATGAAAATAATTGTAAATATCATCAAGAATATATTATATCAAAATAGATACAAAATTAGAAAATGAGAAAAACAAAAATTGTCACGACCACCAAATTAATTTGTCAGGATATTCCAAGTATGTAGCATTATTAGAACATAATATTTATTTTCAATAAAAACATGATTATGGAATGGTTAGAAAACCTATGTTGACTGTGGTAAAAAAATTTTAATTGATGTTATAATTCTATTATAAAAAGACGCTCAATCCATTGTCCGGGGACAAACCAAAATACCTACCTAGTCCCAAGATTTTTTTAGGAAACCTTTTTATAGTGTGGGTGGATACATATCAGGGTATGGTTAGGTCGAATACACCTACAAACGTTACCGAAGTTAAACCTGTGTGCAAAGTTTCATAACTTTTGTTTGACCTGTGCAACTCATGTTAAATAAAAACGTTTAAAAAAGGAGCATTTGTAAAATTTATAGAGTTTTTATCAAACTAAATCAATTTTAAACGTATTTTCAAGACGACGTGCCATTTTAAATAAATTATGACTTAAATTTAATTTTTGAGTAAGCGATTTTTCCAAATCCCACTCAATTGCGAGCAATTATTCCACCCTCACTGAAAGCAGATTGACGAGGTTTAAAACAGCCTTTAAATATTTTAACAAGCCAACTGAACGATGACGGTGGTAAAAGAGGGGAGTGTACTCGATGGGGAAAGCGTAGGGGAAGGGAGGACTGGCACTTAAATTACGCAAACAGCTTGCATAAAATTCTTCCGGCAAAAACGTGAAATGACGGCGACTGCAATTCGGTTAAACTTTAATGACACTCGCCGCCGCCCGCACGAGCGACACAATTTAAAATCGAAGAAGCTGAAAAGAAGACGTTTGCCAAGGCAGGGCCAAGGAGGAGGTCAACAGAGCCGGAGCACTTAAGTTTACTTAAGGGGACTTTTATTCGTAGCGCCAACAGCGACGAACCGGGCCCGTCCCGTCCCGGCCCGAACGAGGTCCAACAGGCTTGTGGGTGGGAGTTTCCCGGTCTCCCCGAACACCGAGCGAGCCGGGCAGGGAATTTATGATAACAACTGGGAGCGCACCAAACAGCGTTCAATGAATTATTATTATTGTCTGCAATATCGGGGAGCAAGTGAAGCTTGAATTTCCACTTGGAAAACAAAGAGGGAAAAATGGGGGTTGCGGGGGTGAAGGTCAGTCCTCGTCCCAGTCCCGGTCCCGGTCCTGACCAGCGAACCGGGCTGAATTCCCGAAAGGGGCCATCACCGGAGACCTGAATCTCGACCTATGAATATTTTAGCTCGCTTCGAAGGAGTTCAATGAAAGTTGTGCGCTGCTAGCTGCTCTTGACTCCTTCTTCATTTTTGTCGGGAAGAAAGGAGTCAGGACGATATCCAGGAAATGTGGTAAAATGCGAAAAAATAAGAGAAATCCAGAGTTTGTTGGAAAAATATCTGCACATTAAGAAAAAAAAAGAACAGAAAAACGAGTTTCTTAATACGCCTGAAATAAAGAGTTATTCTGGGATCGAATCCAGTCAGCCCCGCAAGACCCAGTGGACCCTGAGATGGATACGGATCAAACTCCAGAAACAGTTGGGAGTTGGCTTTCCCGATTAAATCGAGGAAAAAATTGTATTTTGTGCTATTCATCCGTCTTCCCATTGGGTTTAAATTTTTTCGAGAATCGAACAAAGTGGCAGCCAACAGTAGGCTAAAATACCATTTTGGGCGCTATAAAGTCATAAATAAATTCTTAACCGCTGAAGGTAATTGAATGAAATTTTACAAATAGACAGGTAACATTTGTACCTTTGAAACTGAATTTATAAGACGTATTTTAATACATGTCAAATTACAGAATAGGGTATAATATGTAAAATGGGCGCGTTTCTTATATTATTCAATTAAATTCAATTCAATTCAATTTCAATTCATTTACTTAACACTCTAATATCAATTCTTGGCAACATTAGTTTTATAGCAGAATTATTAATAAATAAGTATTTAAAAAAAAACAACCCTTAACAGAAGTGAAACTTCATAGAAAATATGATTCTTTGTAATTTTTTAATAATTAGTTTTACAAAACTGGGATTAGAGCAGAAGCCAGAGGCCGACTGTCAAGTGCGGTTGGAGCCTGCTGAGTTTGTAAGAAGTGCCGATTGACAAATTTTCTTACATCGGTTTTTAGATGTTAATTTAACTAAAATAATAATATATAGAATAGTTATTATTTTTTTTAATCAAAATGTTCCGGTCTCCTTTTAAAAATAATGCCCGTTGATATATACGTTCTTAAAACATCCTCATAATTTATTTCGCTTTCTGTCCAAATATGGTGGTGGATGGGAATTATTAAGGGAATTTGAATGATACTTGGAGGTTAGAAACCAGTCGACACGACGGAAGCAGGCCCTAATTTAGGCTCATGTAGACAAATGGCCATCCATAACTGCTCGGGACCAGCACTCACCATTTTGTACCCATGAAACCCATTTTAGGTTCCGTCGCCAGTGTTTCCATTGTTGGGTTGGGGCGTTGGGCCCCATTCGAGAAAGGTATCAGCGCCGATAAGGCAACCCATTGAACTCGAAATGTAACCGAGGCAGTGGTGGCGGACGATGGCAAATGATCCAAAGAAAATGTGAAGATTTTGAAAGAAAGGTCATAAGGAAATTAAGTTCGCTTGAATAATTCCACTGTTCCCCGAGTGGGGGGTTTTATCCGTTTTCGGGGGCGTTTTTATTACGGCAGTCCGACGGTATTTACTTTGTGTGCTGATACTGCTTTGATGGAGCCAGAAAATGACAATTTCGTTCGGATTTTGTTGCTGTTTTTACTTTGAGGCCCTATACCACCGCCTTGGTAAGGATGGGGTAAGGGGTGGCTGTTTGTGCTAGTCCAGCTTACATTTGAAAGGAATTCGGTAAGCCTTATTTCATCCTTCAGCGAAGTGCTACACCTAAAACCTGCACGCATACCCCCTAAGATGCTAAGATTTTTCTAGTCTTTGTGGTATTCGGGTGTCGTTTCCCTAGTCCTCCTTTGGCCAGAGAAGAATTTCATTTACGGCCATTATACGTCCATTATACTTCTGAACGCTTTTGCGAAGAGTTCTTTTAATGCTGTCCTCATCTCATTTCCATTAGGAGGGACTTTTCCTTTTTTCGGCTGTGATTTCATTTGAGGTTCCATAAACGGAAAGCGACTGTAAAGATTTTCTAGATTTCACCAAAAAGTCGAATGAAATCATTTTCCTCTCTTCTGCTTTTTTTTGGAGATTAAAACATTCCCTCAACAGTTACTAGGGAGGTAAAGGACCCATCGCTCAGTTGTCTTAAGCTTGGCAAACCTTTAAGAAAAACAGAAGACCCTTTTTTTCGGTAGAAATATCTTTGCCCGGAAAGGAAAAAAATTCATTTCGCCCAGGACCATTAGTGGTTTAGATCCGGTAGACCAATGCCCGATTTTGCATATCCCCAGTGGTCATGACACGGTTTTAAATAAATATTCGCAATTAAAATTAAAAAGACCCTATACAGCTGAATGCGAAGAGTGTTGATAACACAATTTTCCGCATTAACCAGCATTGTTCTATTCCCTGTAGGTGTGACCGTGGTGGCAACAAGCATCACAAGAAGTAAAAATTGTTTATTCATGCCGAACACACGCCACGCCGGGGGAAAAATACCAGGGAATCCGGATTTTGGGCTTTAGTCCCGGTGTATTCTGGACCCACTGTCCGAGTACCGAAATTATTTTAATTTTTCAAATAGATCGCATGCAGTTAATCGTGTCATTTTAAAAATTAATTTGATTCCATGCGGCCCAGACGATAATGTCGCGCGTTTAATAAATTAATTTTAATTAAGGTAATGAATCGGATGAACGTGACGCGATAACATTATTTGGTGACTTCCCTGTAGTTAAAGCGGCCGTGTGCCAATCTGACGGGCCTAATTGGGAATTAATTTCGTATGTATTACGCTGGCATTAATTGGCCGGTGCGAATTAACATAAAATGAAAAATTCACCTTCGATAATCCTTTTAAATAGGCTTCGACGGGACTTTGCGTTAGATAGACCCATTCAGATATTCATTATTTTAGTAATTGTGTCGATAATATGACTTTAAAATGTTTTTGTTGAGACTATCTTTAAGAAAATTTATATCATGTGGATAAAACTTCCGGAATGGTCAAATATATCGAAAAATAAACATCGGATCGAAAAATAAAGAAATTATAGTTGTTCAATATTTTCAAAAAAACAACATATTCAATAATACAAAACTCGCTAACTAACTCTTAGTTTTGTAATTAATAATTGAATATTTTGATACCACGTTTCGGTTTTCATTTGAAATTATTATTATTATTTTTCATTATTATTTTTATTTTAATTCGTGATAGATAAATCTGTAATTGCAAAAAACAAAAATTACACTTACAGCCCGAAACTGAAATCTAACATGCTAAAGTTTTTCAAGAAAGTGCTTTTAGCATTATGCTCTTCAAAGTACATATTATGAAAATAGTGGCTTAAAAATGAAAAGTTTATACAGAATCACAAATTTCATAGTTTCATGAAATACATAATATTATTTAAAATAGTTCAGCAGAATGAATTGAGACTTAGCTTAACACATATAAATAAATAAGTATACATTCAGGTAGTGCAAAAATAAATCGAACGATTTCGAAATTAAATAAAGTCTCACTTATTTATTTTTAAAAAATATTTTCATTTGATATTTACATTTTTATACACGAAACCATTTTTTGTTTTACACATTTTCTGTATAGAAAAGCAATAACCTTTATGTAAAAGTTCTAAAATGTTCCTTTGTTCGTCTTTCAACTTAAAATAAACAATTTACACTAGAAAATAACTTTATTGCTTAATAATGCATAAATTATTTCTATCGTATAAAAGTTTCCGTCCGTCCTCGATTACAGCTGAATACAATTAATGATACCTAAATGGTAGATACATTATTATTTTTATTTTTATTAATTCTGTTTTAAATTTACTATCATAGCATTCTGTGATGTGGTAAATTTTTACACGGTACGATATTATTCTTAATTTTTCAATTTGAACTATTCCAAAACATTGTGGTCCAGAAAAATGTATATCTTAACTGCCTTCTTTCCAAATCGATTGTCTTAGAATTCGATTGCAGGAAGATGCAGTTGGGTGGCTAACAATGGGGTCACATTACAGCGACTCACGAAATGGTTTAACAAGAACTTTTTAAAACTAGAATTTCGATGAAATTTGGTCTATTAATAAACATACGGTGAAAAGTTCTACCATCGGTCTATCGGTCTTGGCGGCTGCTTCGATGTATGGCCTCATGCATTATTCAGCCACATCAAAGTCCGGCTTATTTAAAAGTAAGTGTGGTCCTCGCAAGGATGCTGTGCCGTGCCCTTGTAAATATTTATGAACCCGGAGGAACTGCTCCTGCAATGCTCCTGACACTGCGGTGCGGCTGGACTTTCCGGCTAAGGTGGATCGGCCAAAGCCACCCATTGAATCGGTTTAAGTACAACGTCGAGGCCAGTGGAGCTCTTTTTGTTTCGCCTCGTTTTTTTTGGTACACAGAGTCAAGGATGACGATAAGGGAATAAATTATGCAAACGAAAATATTAGATCTGTAGTAGCCTATGGCCCTGGCCGGGACGACTCCGGACTCCGGACTCCGCCTCATCCAGCCGGGGTGTTGCAGGACACACCACTTGCCGACGTCGTCTTGGAGGCGATCATGTGGCACATGATTTATGCCACTTCCTCGGCTGAATATCTCCGCCTGTATTAATAATGCAGTAAGGAACTGGTAATGGGAATGATGGCTCAAATGAGATTCTTAAATCACTCACTATCGGATAGGATGAATTCCATAGCATCCGAGTGGATGTTTGCTCCGGCCTTGTGTGGTTCTGCCAGTAGGACTCAAGGACACCACATTCTAGGAGATAGCCTCTCTTGGGATTACCTCGTCTTTAAAAAAAATTAGGCCTTTGGGCATTCAAGAAACGAGGTCAGATCAACTGAAGCAAACTCGTTTTATCTCACAACCTGTTTCATGTCTCTTGATACAATTCCCTAGATATTATTGGACCTTCCAATGCTGCTTCTATTTCGTATATCAGAGATATTACGAAAGAAATAAAACTACAGCCTCTTTCTACAAATTTTCAACATCCAAAGAAGTCATAAAGTCCCGAGTCGAAATATTGAACCTTATTTGAAACTTTTCCTCCCCAATATCTTAGGAGTTAGTCAAATTAGATCTAAGCCAATGTAAAATGAGATCCTATTTAGCGCTTAAAAGTAGCACAAATTTTCATTTTTTTACCAACGTTAGAATTTAAATTCTATCGAGTTGTTACTGTCATTATTAATATATCTAGGTATATATGTACATATATGTATACTTTTAAAAAATAAATTAGTAAAAAACCACTAAAAACTAATGATATAAATGTTGACGGTCAAATGTATTATTATTCAATTTAGGAGGAGTAATAGATCCAATTGAAGCGATAGGGATTTTAGTGATAGCTAAATAGGAGCATACATTTTATTGACGAGGAGTTAGAGGTTCAATTTAGCAACTATGGTATTGAAAAATATCATATTAAATCCAAATATGCGTAAAACACTTTAAAGAATATTTCGTCTTTTTAAAAATTCACATTAGAAACTGATATGCTTGGATATTTTGATAATTTAATTAATTTTATTTATCTACATATTTGGACGTTACTTTTCATTTACATGCCAAGCCACAGTAAATTAAATGCCATTTTGAAAATTTTATTTTCCATAACTTGCCATTTCTTAATATGAGTGTTTGAGCATCTAAGAAATGTATTTTTCAGTTTTGGTATTCTTGGCAATAAGTGAAGGGTTATCACTGAGTTTGTAAATTATATTATTGTTTTGGTTGACACTATTTTTATTTAGATTTTACGCTTATTAAACCTATTTAAATTACGAATTAGATGAGAGTTTATATTTTATCTCTTGTATATTTTTTCGAAAAATTGGCTAGCAACTAATGCCGTAAATGTTCTTTACTTTTTAATATTAATTCTCTCGCTATATTAATTAAATTCCACACCATCCAGTGTTTTGTCGAGTTTCTTTAAAAAAAAAAAACACCTTTATGAAATGAAGTGGAAAAAGCTGAGAGGTGCATAAAATATGCTGGCCCCACTCTTAGACGGTGCGATATTAAAAGCATAATTTGCTGTGGGAGCCCAGACGTGTTTCTCGTTTTAAATAACAATAACTCACGGGGTGGAGTGGCCGAGTCCGGTCTAGACTGGTGTACATTTTGGTGTGAAATTACTCAGTTTTTCGGACTCATGAGTCCGCTCCACCTTCACTTCTTTTTTAATTCCCTGAATTCTGAATGAAGCTAGTTTCCTCCATTTTTTCCCCGGTCGACTTTTCTAACCATTCCAAAAGCGTTTTTGGGGTCTTTGGGGTTTTGGGGGTCATCGGACAGTGCTATTTCTGAAGAAAATAAAAAAATAATCCGGGCCAGCGCTGATGTGCAAGTGTCGCCTTTAATTTTCAGCTAATTTTTGTCAGGTTGTCAGCTTTAATCCAAGACAGCGAGATTGAGACGGTTTGACTCCGGGTGCCTGCCGGGGGGCTTATGAATTATGAATTGGTCCCAGGCAAGGGCCTTGAAAGTTACAGGAAGTGGCATAACTCGAACGGACGGCTGCCAGTCCGCTTCCTCGACAAAAGGGTAAATGGTTTTTTCATTAAGGCTATCTATCGGCATCGTAAAAGGATTTACTAATGACGTGGAAGCGGCAGCATAATAAGGGCCCGAAATCCCGCCAAAAAGCAGAAAAAGGTTCAATGTCGAGGAGGTGGTATGGGTTTTTTTGCATTTTTACAAAGGGGACGTGTAAAGCCCCAGGTAAATGAATATTTCATGAGTATAAGATAAATTTTTTCTAATTTTCGAAAAGGCTCACAAGACACAATCTCACTTCCGCTTAAGTGAATTCGCGAAAGGGAGCGGACTTCCAGGGGATGATAATAACCTGCCGGGGCTACTCATATATTATTTCAAGGGTATCTTCCAGATGTTTGGAAGGGCCGGGGGGTGGTATTCGTCAAACAACGCGGGTAATCGCTATAAATAAAAGTATTTTGTCTGCGGCTTTCGTTGCGCCCTTAAATCCCTCCACCCGTCCACTAGCCGGGGGATGATGCGAAAATTGTTTTTATGTTTCTTGCATGAATTAACCTCGAGCACGTATTGGAGTTGGTGCCGGCACCCTGAGATACTCAATCTCTTTTGATTTAATGCTCAGGCGGGATTTCGTGCGGTCTGGGGTTTTCCGTAGATCCTCTACTCGAATATGTGCGTAGATGTAGCAAAACCCGTGAGTTTTTAAAGGGGGGACGCTAAAGATGGGGCGGGAACTTTGATCCTTTCAAGACTCTGAGGGTTGATTAAATGAACCCTGTTAAACCACAGCGGCAATTTGTTAAAAGGGGGGCAGCACATGCGGCTCCCTATATCCCGGCTGGCGTATTTCATTAGAAGGGATTGTTGCTCTTTATTGCAATTTTATAAGGCTGTCGGCACTTTTAATACCATGCGAGATTTAATGGATTTCACGCACAATATCATCCTAAAAATTTTTCGTTCAGGAAGTAAAGATTTCCCCCTGTTAAGAGAAACATTTGTTAAACAGAAATTCCCTTTTCTCTTCTAAACTGGCTCATAACAATATCTATAGTTTTAGTATAGAACCTTAAGCCCTTCGTCTAGTCTAGATCAAGAATATCGAGTCACGCCAATGGATGGTAAATTGAGCCAAAAATGATAATCACAAGTCAGGTTCGTATGGTAAATCGATTGAGCCAAAAAACGAGTCTACATAGTTCGTGGCAAAAATCATAACTACAAACTGTGCCATTTTGAAATGAGTGGATCAATCACTGATCGATCTGTTGAGCGTGCTCCGCATTGTTGGAAGTTAAATCGTAAACCAGGGGGTTAACCTTGGTTAAAAGAAGGTTGATGATTAAATACTAAATATTAAATATTAAATAAATAAATAAATAAATTCATATCTGAGGGCCATTTCAAGTTTTCTGTAATTATACCTCAGCAGAGGTCAAATGAGAGCATACTAAATGGGGAGACTTTCGAATTGTTTAGTGGCGGTGGTATCTTAGTAAAATTTTCACGTCACCTAAAACACTTAGGAGGAGCAAAGAAGAAGTTTTCTGGTTCATGACCCTGCACAACATTCAGAGTTCGAAAGAAGTGACTTTGTGCTGGGAGTTAAGTTGCGCATTCGGCGTCCTTCCTCCTTCGATACATACACGTGTGGAAAACTTTTTCTTGGGACATATACAGCCATTCGCCAAGAAAAAAATTTCCAGCCATTTGAGCCCAAAATATATTACATTTACGAAGAAGGTCGACGGAGCGCCGCTAGTGGATGCTACTACTACTGATAGTCTGGGGTCAGAGGTCGGGAAGAGTTTCACGAAATGAGATATTATTAAGCTACGTGATAACGATCCAAAGGAGCAAATATTTGAATAATGATAGCCGGAACGTGAACTCTCCGTCTGTGATAAACAATAAACTCGTGACCCGCTCCAGCGAGCACCGCAGAGACACACGTTCGTATGGGGGGCAATAAAAAAAATTATATCCCACCCAATCGTGTTATGTCTCGCGAGGGCACTATTCAAATTGGGTGAAGCTCCATAACCCGTTTAATGCCCGGGAGGAGACATTCAAATTGGCGTCACCATCCCGCCCCCGGAGTGGCCCAAATCAATTTATTGTAATAAATGCAATAGAATCGAAGAAGCACCCTTCGGTTTCATCTTCGTCGACATCCTCAGTCGACCCGATCAATCCAATTTCGCCCGATAATGGCGCTCTCAATCGCAGCGTTTTTATGGCGGAACGGCTACGCGAAGGGCCGCACCCGCGACACGACACCCTGAAATTAGTGTCCCAGTCATGTCGAATTAGTTTCCCCCCGATCCCGGGGACTCTTCGAAAGTGTTTTCCACGACACTGTGGGGACAACCGACCATTTTCAATTGTCGCAGAGGAGCTCACCTCGACAATACTTCGCGCCATCACGCGACGACGTCGCTTAGTGCGGCGCCCTGCGCCCTGTGGAGCATAAACTGGAGCACCTCCAGCTCCGCATCCAGCGACAAATGACGACCGAGGTGGCGATTTTTCCTTCCTTTTTCTGTCGCAAGTGGGTTAAGCGATCGGAAAATTGATGGATCCGTGTGGTAAGTGCGAAAGAAACTCCCTGTTTTGTGGTCCAATGGAGTCTCCTCCTTTCTTCAAAACTAATTGAGGAGAGAAATCAACGTCCACAATAATTTTTGTGTTAGTTGGCTCTGTCATGCTAAGAGGATTTAAATATTGAACTTACACAGTTCATTTGAGAAATTTAAATTTTGACAACTAAATAGTATTCAAATTTAAGTGTAACTTTTAAATTTGCTGCAATTTATATTTTCTCTACAATACGAGTACTATACACTATACTTTCCTTTATAAGAGTTACCAAGCATAAACATTCAGGTTAATGATAATGGTACACTATACAATTGAACAACGTGTCTTTATTGCTAAAAACTATTTTAAATTTGATGAAAGTTTCGCAGAAGTTTGTAGAAAATTCTATAAAACATATGGAAGAGAAGGCACAGATGTACATGTAGTTTCAATAAGACAGTGCTACCTGTCATACAAAAATCGTAAGAATTTATTTTTTGGGAGAAAATTTTGGTAGCCGAAAAACTTCAAGAAGAGAAGAAATTAGTTGGCCGCCTAAATCGTGCGATATAATATAACACCCTCAGATTTCTTTTTACGGAGTTGTATAAAATAATTTATTAGAACCCGTTTTCTTTAATTACTAGACACATTTCTTAGGGTACAACCATGATACTCCAAATAAATTTAAGCAACGTTCCTGAACCAAAACGTTATTAATATGTTTATTATTTTAATAAATTTGTACATATTATATATGGAAGGAGTATTTTTTTCAAATGCCTTGTCAAAATTTGTAATATTAAAATTCTTTTTATTAAATTAAATATTCTTAGTTTGTTTGGATGAAACTATCAATAATATCTCAAATTCTCTTAAACTTAATTCGATGAAAGGAAAAAATATTTATTAATTTACTAAACGAAATCTTAATATTAATTGGTGTAATGTTTTTGATAGTCTGTTAGTCTGTCTTACTGTGTTTGCGTTTGTTGATTATTATATTTGGTATAGGATAATAAATTTTTGTTTAGTTTACATGCAACATAAAATTTTCAACAAATTTATTTTTTCGCGTCTAAAATTGGTTTTCATTTAGTCTTTTCCTCGGTACTTCATATACATTTTTATAGCAAGACAGATCAGGTCAAGTTTATATGTCTTGAGAGATTATATAGTAATTTCCCTTATTTTTTCTCTAAAACACTGAATCAAATCACAGCTTATGGCAATTAAATATTCAAAACGTCCCTTCTGAACTATCAGATGCGTACTAAACTAAGCCGATCGTATTACATATGCCTAAATTAATTCAACACTTGTCACGCTGGAGCACGTGTCGACTTATGAATTACGTCGCTTAATATCCTGGGTGATGCCAGACGAAAAGTATTTTCCTCGGCAATCAAAGGGCTGCATGGGGTTGCTCCAGCAATCTATTGAATGATTAATGTTTGTACTCATCGGGTGGGTGGGTTTCTCGGAAATTCCTACCCTCGACTTCACCGCACCCTAAATACACAGGATGTGGAGATTTTGTTCGTTGGAACAACCATCGCCGTACAGCTTCATTCTTTTTGCCCAATTATTGCCGTAACACTGATTAAATGTGAAATGAAACGCGCTAGAGCGACCTCACATAACAACGACTATAATTGAAAAAGAGGAAATACCATATGCAACTGAAAAATGGCGGAAATGTGAGGTCTGTGAAGTTGGCACCCACATTTTCGAATTTTGAAATTTTTATATGCGCATTCGTTTGTCCATCGAATGTCCATGATTGTCCACCAATTAATTTCGTTTGTCCACCCTTCGTTGCAAAATGGCGGCCCAAAAACGTTTTTTGCAAATTTTTTGCACTGACACCCACAAATTGCAAAGAAAAAAAATTAAACTGCATAGGTCGTTTGTCCTTCATTTACCATTGATTGTCCACCAATTAGTTTCGTTTGTCCACCCTTCGTTTCAAAATGGCGGCCCAAAAACGTTTTTTGCAAATTTTTTGCACTGACACCCACAAATTGCAAAAAAAAAAAAATTAAACTGCATAGGTCGTTCGTCCTTCATTTACCATTGATTGTCCACCAATTAGTTTCGTTTGTCCACCCTTCGTTTCAAAATGGCGGCCCAAAAACGTTTTTTGCAAATTTTTTGCACTGACACCCACAAATTGCAAAAAAAAAAAAAATTAAACTGCATAGGTCGTTCGTCCTTCATTTACCATTGATTGTCCACCAATTAGTTTCGTTTGTCCACCCTTCGTTTCAAAATGGCGGCCCAAAAACGTTTTTTGCAAATTTTTTGCACTGACACCCACAAATTGCAAAAAAAAAAAATTAAACTGCATAGGTCGTTTGTCCTTCATTTACCATTGATTGTCCACCAATTAGTTTCGTTTGTCCACCCTTCGTTGCAAAATGGCGGCCCAAAAACGTTTTTTGCAAATTTTTTGCACTGACACCCACGACGATGCGACTGCGCGAACTGTAAGAATTCTCTGAATTTGCTGTGAGGAGTTGCAGTTGGCGTATACCGTGAAATTAAATCATCTTTGTGAACGCTACTTTGTGCTGCAAATCTCTCCCTTATTGTGGAAATGCGTTAACTTTCCGGCGCGTTCTATTAAAAAATAATTGATGGGTTGTAAGTCTAAAAGATCTAAGTACCAAAAAATCAAAAATCAATAGTTTTACGAAAATACTTTCTAACTACGGAGCCTAATAATATCCAAATGGATCAAGTACCTGTTTCTTTTAAAATATTACATTTTGAGCGGTTAGTTGACTAAATTACGCGGTAAAAAATGGACGTAAAGTTACCCAGTGAACAAAACATTTAGAGAAAACGTAACCTGAGAACTTTTATAAAGGCGCTTAGCCTATTTTCAATATTACTTCATAAGGAACTTTTCGTTTTTTGGTATATCTCTAAAAAATTAAATTGTCACTTATGTAGATCCTTTAGATTTACAACACTTCAATTCAAGATGATGCATTCTCAAATTTTACATAATTATATCTCTTACGATTTCCGGCACATTTGGTAATTGGGGGTTTTTGGGGCCGCTGATTTTAACCCGACTATTAAAATTGACGAATTCAAGATGGCGGACTGCCAAATCTCAATTGTGATAAACTCAAACTAAAAAAAATTCTCATTTTAACAACCATTTTGTTCGTTATCGAAGTTACATGTTGTATTAACATTGGCGAATACTGTAAGAAAAGTAGTGAAGATGAGAAAAGTCCCAAATGGAAAGTGGAAATGAAATTAAACTTTTTGATTTAGTAAATAGTGAATCTTTTTTTGTATGCTTAAACCTAAAAATAAACAACTAAAAAATCGATTACTTTTTTGTTCCTCCACGCTAAAAGCTCATTTGTTTAGGAATAACTTGAATGTCCCATATACAATTCTCGTTTTTCCAGATTTTTTCGTTTGCCCATGAATAATTTGTAGTGTACATATCGAGTTTTCGTTTGTCCAGATCTTATTTTGATTTTCCATGTGAAAGCCTCGTTTGTCCAGAAGTTTGTGTTTGCGAGTACCAGTGGAAAAAAATTGTAAAAAAAGTTGTTTGGCCGCCATTTTGAAACGAAGGATGGACAAACGAAACAAATTGATGGACAATCATGGACATTCAATGGACAAAGGACCTACATAGTTTAATTTTTTTTTTTTGCAATTTGTGGGTGTCAGTGCAAAAAATTTGCAAAAAACGTTTTTGGGCCGCCATTTTGCAACGAAGGGTGGACAAACGAAACTAATTGGTGGACAATCAATGGTAAATGAAGGACGAACGACCTATGCAGTTTAATTTTTTTTTTTTTGCAATTTGTGGGTGTCAGTGCAAAAAATTTGCAAAAAACGTTTTTGGGCCGCCATTTTGCAACGAAGGGTGGACAAACGAAACTAATTGGTGGACAATCAATGGTAAATGAAGGACGAACGACCTATGCAGTTTAATTTTTTTTTTTGCAATTTGTGGGTGTCAGTGCAAAAAATTTGCAAAAAACGTTTTTGGGCCGCCATTTTGAAACGAAGGGTGGACAAACGAAACTAATTGGTGGACAATCAATGGTAAATGAAGGACAAACGACCTATGCAGTTTAATTTTTTTTTTTTGCAATTTGTGGGTGTCAGTGCAAAAAATTTGCAAAAAACGTTTTTGGGCCGCCATTTTGCAACGAAGGGTGGACAAACGAAACTAATTGGTGGACAATCAATGGTAAATGAAGGACGAACGACCTATGCAGTTTAATTTTTTTTTTTTGCAATTTGTGGGTGCCAGTGCAAAAAATTTGCAAAAAACGTTTTTGGGCCGCCATTTTGCAACGAAGGGTGGACAAACGAAACTTATTGGTGGACAATCAATGGTAAATGAAGATCAAACGACCTATGCAGTTTAATTTTTTTTTTGCAATTTGTGGGTGTCAGTGCAAAAAATTTGCAAAAAACGTTTTTGGGCCGCCATTTTGAAACGAAGGGTGGACAAACGAAACTAATTGGTGGACAATCATGGACATTCGATGGACAAACGAATGCGCATATAAAAATTTCAAAATTCGAAAATGTGGGTGCCAACTTCACAGACCTGGAAATGTGGATTATTGGTATAGCCATGGTGAAAACTCGACATGTGTCCTTCGCTATTTCCAAGTTTCTGTATATAAAATCGAGCTGGAAAGGGTTTCTGTTTCTGGATAGTACAAACTTACGAAATTACGACTATCTCATTAAGGGATTTAAAAATGGAATGCCCAACCCTCAAAGGACCACATAATTTCCCGGGATTTCGAAAAGTTGTGTGGCAAACGACTCGACTATGTTTACCCTCTTGGCGATAATTACCATTAGTTCTAATCCACAGTTCCAGGGCTAATGCTCCCACATCAACTGGGCATACACCAGCCCCCCCATTTTGGATACACGAAATAATGTTGAACCCGATGTTTAGCAACGAGGACACAACTCTCGGAATTGTACGTCCATCTGTTACCCCCCATCTGAGTTATTGCATCAACTGCAAATAACGACAGTCCAGGCGCTTTGCAATTTGGGGGACCGAACTAGAAAATTTTTACCATTTCTCGACCAACGGGTATGAGTGGCCCCCCGGGATGGAAACAGATTTTTAGACATTTATTGGAGCATAGGCTTTGTATTTTATTTCAATTTTTGGCTTAAATTGTTAAGTCCGGTTAGAAATGGAGTGGATTTTAATAGTAGAAGAAAAATTAGTGTAACACAGAGGAGTTTCTTGATTCTATGCAATACTTTGTAACTTTTACACTTTGTCATGACCCTTATCATTAATTAATTTAATTATTAAGAGATATAATTAATACAGATGCATATAGATAATTGATTTTAAAATTACCTCTTTTAGACTCTTTAAATACGAAACGCTAAAAATTTAAAAAATTCAAATATTTGCTATTTTTTCAGTAAGAAAAAGTTTTAAAATTGCAAAAAGTATAGTAGGAAATGAAATAATTTGATAAAATTATATCAATTTAAAACAAGTTTTGGTCTTTCAAAACGTGTTTTCATACTAAAAGTCTTACTCAAAGACTGATATTCAAAATCTATAAGGTACTTTCTGGCAACCTACGCTGAAAAAAATATTAGCAATACTAAATAATCTTTTGTTGATTATATCAGCCAATTAATTAAATTAGTTGTTATAATAATCTATAGTAATGAAATCAACTAATATATGTAGTTGAGAAACTAACTAATTTTGCAAATGTTCTATTAACTAATTTAACTAGTTGGCTGATATTTCACTAATCTTTTCTTTCAGTGTATAATCTTGAAATTTGGCACGAGGACAAAATCGGCAAAAGTGAAGAAATAAGTTCGAAAATCATTAGTTTCTAAATCGATATGGAATTTTCTTTTTATTAGACAGACGATGATGATTAAGTACGTGGTAAACTTAGATATCTTCTATATGGTAAGATAACCAGAAACCCTCAAGGTGCGAATTCTGTTCGCACTTGTTCGTATTTTTTAACTATATTTTTCAGCCAATTCTAGTGACAATTGAATCTTGGAGATTTGTTCTCGAATATTCAAGATGAAATCAAATCAGATAGAAAAGGGAAATCTAGATAATCCGTCCCTCAACCCAAATTATTAAAAAGAAAGGGCGAAAGTCTTCTGCTTTATGAATGTCTCCGCTAATTAGTAATCATTCCCTCAGGACGCTTCATTCACATCCGGGCTCATTCCCGGAAGCGTTAGGCAAAAACATATCTATAATTAGGTGCTGTACTCCGGTACAAACGTGTTAAGCCTATTGACACATCATAATGAAAGAAGCCTTAACGAATTTGCTTCCTCCCGAGATGTCCTCGTGCGTCCCGGGACTGTGCGCCCCAATCCCCGAATATTCACACATACGAGCGCCCCATATGATTAATGGCTGAACAATCCCGAAAGTTGCGGTATCTTTTTCGGTATTAAGGGACGCCTAGAGAAAAGAACAGGGACATCCCGGGCGGAAGCTAATTCGCAGCAATAACCGACAGTAGTTATCTCCCGCTGTATAATTAATTAATCATTAATCATGACCGTAAGGAGCTGCGCGCCATGGTGGCTTTAATAAGTGTAGCCCAGCTCAATTTAATAAGAGGCAGCGGGACCGGGGGAAGGGCACCTCTCATGTGCCACGCGTAATATACTGGAGTAAACCTAATTACTTATTTTCTGGAATTATTTTCATGAGCCCGGTCTGCGTGACTAGCTTTAATAACACACCACGACCTATGGGGGCTTCACATGATCCTCGCATGCAGCACACTAGACAGACGGTACGTGACATTATTCGGAATCTGCCCTGGTGGCTCCTGAACTGCTGCCATTCCATTTGGCGTTCACCGGGACCAGGACCCAGGACCCGGGACCGGGAGGAGGACCTCTGGGCCCCAACAATGCCGAGGCAATCACCCGGCAGTTGCTCTGCTGCTGCCATCTACCTATTCGCCGTATTAAACTTTAACGGGTGCCCTCACAGCCGACCGGATTCAGTTTAGATGGATAACCAGCCGAAGCCCTAAAGCGTACTTGATTTCAATCAAAATTGATTTTTTTTTTCTCATCCCATCCTAACCCTGTTGGATACGTCTCCCATCCCCTATTTAGCTGACGAGCATCCAACTCACATTGGCGGATTTATTGTGATTTCCTGCGGAGATTATTTCAGTTTTGAAAATGCACTAACCGCCGCCGACAACTGTATTAGGGATTTTGAAGTGCATTTTATTCCAACCAATATAGATTAACTAAGTTTAGTATAGTATAACTCTTCCAGTATTTTTGGAGAGAAAAATTTTAAATCAATCGAAAGATTTAAAATTTTCCAGAATTCAAGATTTTAAGATCTTGGTATATACCTACATATATGTATAATATATTTATTTAGCAAAATTGCGACTTTAGACTCTTTATTTAAAGGTAGTTATTAAAAAACTTGTTTGTGAACAGAAATTCAGAATAGGCTATTATTTTCGAAAATAAGTAATGTAATTTCTTCTTCGCCATTAATGTTATTAATAATCGTGATGTTAGTTTGAGCAGCTTTAATGATGGCTTTATTTTTAGAAACATAATTGGTAAAATTAGGTTTTTTATTTAGTAGTTTATTGTCAAATACCTGAACTCAGTTTCCATTTTTATACTAATTGATTTTTGCTTGTAAAGTTAAATTTTGATAGCCAGAGTCCATCCATATCCATATTACCTCCACTTTTTATTTTTGTTACTTAGCATGAATTTTGTCCTTTTAAACTAAATTAAATAGTATGTAGATGCTCCGGTGGATAGTCGGAAAACAAGTTCTAAGCTAGTAACTTATTTTACTTAATGCATCTTAAAGTGAAACTGAATTGCTATATTCGTTACAAATGAAAACTTAGATGATTTAGAACTGTCTCCTACAAGTATGTATTTAAAATCTCACTTTTCTTAAGAAATTTTTCATTCTTTTATTATAAGAAATATTTAATTCTTATAGGTACTTATTTTTATATTGCTCTGATATTTCGGATCAATACAAATATATGAAAATTAAAAAAAAAAATACTGGATACGATAATGTTCAACTTTCTTCATCGTTTTTGTTCATAACTACCTTAAGTAAATTTCCATAAGAACAAAAGGGTATTTCATTAGAAAATAAAAAGAAAAGAAAAGAAACTTACCAAACAGACCCGTTAAGGTTGATGCTTTTCTTGGAATGAACCCTTTACTTGGCACCTACTTAAGATTCGTCGAATGGCCGTGGCATAAAGATGCGTTTGCAGAACTTCTTATGTGCTTTCAGAGTCTTGTTCCTGGAGAATTCGAGCTCTTGCCAGAGGAGCCTTGCCTTCTTTATTCAGTCCCAGTGGGGCTCCTTAACGGAGTTTTCCATCCAATTCATATCTTTATGCTGCGCAATCCTTGTCGCCCCATTCAGAGCAGTTCGAAGAGTAATGCCAGTTTATTCAGGCCCCGGTGCTGCCATGTAAAACATCTATTTAGGCATTCCGTGAGCGCGCACTGCTTTTCTGAAATATCCAAATTGATAAAAATCTTCAAAAATTACATTTTATTCAGTAAATTTCGTTCGTTGGGTAAACGTGTCTCCCAATGGATACGGTGCTCCCCCCCGCCGCCCTCTAGGCACCAATATTCCACCTGCCGCCACTACCACCCAACCCCGCTTCTTAAGACGATTTCATGTATTTGCTTAGAAAGTTCTTACCACACCCCCGCATCAGCAGCATAATTCACCCCGCACCATAGAAGGGCGAAGGGACGGGCAAGGGGGTCTATGGGACCCGGTGAAATTTACTTTTTTTTTTCTTTTCGTTTTTCACCTGTACTCGGCTTTATGTGCCCCATCACACAAATATGCTGAGCACCTGAATGAATGGCCAAATACAACAGTCGAAATCTTTTATGATGTCATAAAATCGTGAATTGTGAGAGAAATTCTAAGTCGCCCTTCTTTCGACTGCCGTTCGAATAAATTCCTCGAATATTGCTAAAAGACGGTGTTATTCCTTGGGCGTGTGCATGAAAAGGGAATTCTCGAGGTGGAGCGGCCCTTCGAAGGTATGCTCCGAGGTGCTTCCAAACGTGGGGCACCTGCCCGGCTTTAATATTTTGCTCATGGGTGACCCTCCCGCGCTGCGCCCTTCGATGGGGCTGCGTATATATTTTATAGCCGCAAATATTTTTCTCTTCTATGTAGTTCAAGGGATAATAAAGCAGTTTGCTCTGTCTGGACAATGGATCTTAAACAGATCCCTGTTAATTTAATGACACTAACATGAATTTTGTCGTGGTTTTATCACTGAACACTTTTCAGGATAGTTCACACGAATTGAATCTATGCATTTCAGAAAAAATTTCCCGACGAAATATTTTTCAGAACATTTTAAATTTTCAAAAACCGTCAACTCCTTTTTCGCATCATTATAGTTCAGAGCAGAATGTTTCATTAAAGTAAAAGTTCGAACTTTAATTAACTTGCAGTTGTGGCTCAGAAAAGTATGCTTTGAAATTAACTAATTTAAAATGAGTTACATAAAACAGCGTCTGCAATAATAACTTTTTAAAAATTTTAAATATCATAATTTAAATATTTGCGTGAAAGTAAAGTTCATTAATCATATTGATTACATTTAAGTGCGTTTTGAGTACATCTAGGAAATAGTGTTGATATTATTTTAACTGATTTTAATAAAATGAAAAGCTCTCAGTGGAATTTCCTGCAATACAAATAACAAGCGAAATGCTCATTCATAGGTACTTGTACCTTGTAATCCAATTAAATAAATAAATGGTACAAATTCCCAATTTTGATGGATTTTTCTTGTAATATTTACCAAAACTCTCATTAAGCTCTCAAAATTACACTTTTTATAGACGTGACCTGAATCAATGAAAGCAACTGCCCAATTTTCGAATTATTGATTTTAAAAAGACGAAACATCAATTGCGTTTATTAATTACGTTTTAAATTGTTTATGGATTTCTCTAAGTTAAGATATGTGTATGAATAGTTCCAATTCTAACAATATTTGGAAAGCTTACCAACTTACGTAAGCATTTTAATTAAAATTTAATTCAGATCTTCAGGAATTAGTTTAGTTTTAGGGCTGTTATTACTTGAACTAATCTACTTAAGTATTTGAGTACTCGAGTTCAAAAATATGCGTTTGAGTACTCCATACTTTAATAATCGAATACTTAAAGTAGCAAAACACTCAATTATCCGAGTAATTCTTGGCTTGGAGCCATAATTTGTTTGGAAAACTCAAAAATATTCTACAGTTTTCTCTATCTATTGTTTAGTTTCAAAAAATTTGTCGGATTTAACTCGTTTATAATAAAATTATGCGTGTTTGATTGACGTGAAATTTGGACAGTATCTCAGTTTTATACAAAAATTGATAGCATGCTAAAACCACAAAAGCTACTATTTATTTCGTTAACCAGTTTTGGCAAATTTTAGCATTATTCGTTTAATTGCAATATTTTATGCGAAAGGCGGTAAGTGTCCACGTTAGACGAAGAATGTACTTAAGGTGACTTCCCTAAGCAACTGCGATAGCCTCTTACTGCGTTTTACGATCTTCACAGCTGGGGGTTGCTCAGACGGGGGCCCAGAAAAGGGTACGATCCGGGCGCCCAACCCTCAGCAATTTTCCCGGGTATAGAGCGCAGCGGTTGGGGCGAACGAGCCCCGCAACTGGCATCCTTGAGAAATATTAATTGTGTGTAAAGAGCTTATGACAAGGAGGTTTTTATCTCCATCTAGCCGAAGGCCGGAGCCATCTTCCTGCCGTGACGAGGAGCGCGCCGCCATCTTCGCTGCCGGGCGTAAACGGATTTCTGTTTTTAATAAGCCCCCTCCACGGGCGCCGGGACGCCGGAGCCCGCCCGGCGAGAGAGTTACGGCCGCTCCGAGCACGACCTTCGGCGTGGACTAATTAATCACAGGAGTGGTGAAGTGAACAAGGGATGTCACAGGGAACATTAGTCAGTGACATTTACAACTGTTTTGCCCTTATCTCAATTAATGCATTCATTGTAGCCGGTGGACGAGTCGAGCTGATATTCGGGACGTCGCCCGGTGCGGTCGCACAATGGGCCCCGATACGCCGCTTGGCCCACCCACGCCCACGCCGGGCCCGCTGCAGGCAACCCCCGGCCGGGGCCCTCGGCGAGGAGTGGCCCTAAACAAGCTCAAAATGGTAAATGACACCGGTGACGTGAGGTTGGGATAAAATTTGATAAATGCTCAGCTGTTTAGCTACTTGTTCCTAATGTGTTTGCTCGTCGAGGGCATGTCTACGTCAAGCCGCTCCGTCTTAATGAAATGATTTGTCCGCAGGGAGGGGGCCGGCCTTGTCAGTTGTCTTGTTTCGGTTCTTGTTACGACTCAGGTAACAGGTGCCAATTACAAGGGGAGCTCTGTTGTCAAAGCCCCAAACGGTTGGATACTCGGATCCCTTAAATTCATCCCATTTATGAAATCCTCACTCTACAAAATTGTCTATACCTAGGTCATATTGACACTAAATTTTTGTGAACGCACAACAAACTAAATTTGTTAAAATGAAAATTTTCCATATTTGGCATATTATTTGTATGTATGTAACATAAACCTCTATTCCGACAGTCACGTCACTAGCCACTGTCGTTTATCGAAAAAAAATGAGAATTATTTGATTTCTGAATATGACAAAAAATAAAGCGAAAATGTCGTCTGAGAAAACGTAAGTTAAATATAAAATTCTAGTAAATTATAGAGTAAAAGTTACTATGAACTACTTATTAAATTAAAGAAAAATTTCAACAAAATAAATATTTTTATATGTACCTACATATATAGTAAAACATTGTCAATTGATGTATATATTCTATTTATAAAGGGTATTCGGATTCTAGGTAGGAAACGCTATAACTATCCATAGGTGTTCTGAGCAAACTTTTGTTCCTGAACTCGCCGAGGTCGTGCACTCCATTAAAGCCATTTAGATCCTGATAAGGGTATCATTAAAAAAAAGAATAAAAGTACCTTCTCAACGATGCCTCATTTGTTAGGATCGGTTTCCAAGCTTCAAAATCAAAATTTATCGACATTTTCAATAAGAAAATTCCTAGTCCAAAAAGCTACTAATTTTTATGAATTAATATACTTTTTTCCATAAATTAAAACACAATTGACAGCAGATATTCTCTATAAATTACATAGTTATCTTTGACATAAAAAATTAAAATGTATTAAGTTACTAATGAGTTTGAATGTTATTTTAGAAAATAATGTAATACTAATGACGCCATTTCAATTTTAATCAGATTACATAATTTTTATTATTTGACTTATTAAATTTAGTAAAATAATTTTAACTTTTGAAGAAGTAAATTTTGTACGTTTTGCCTATATTCGTTGGCTTTAAAAGAAGCCCAAACAAAATTAAGATAAATTAATTCAAATTCAAAGCCAACTTATTTAAAATCATATACATGTTGAAACAATTGTTATTGTATTCAATAGTTATTATTAATATTAATCATTCTCTGATGAGATTGTACAGGTCATTTTAAAATAGTTGGGGTCAGACAAAGTTCCTTTATTTACAGTGTGAAATATAAATAATAATATATCCTCGAAGCGCTAATTTGACCATTTTTCATCCATAGTCGTGTTCTCGCTAAACCATTACACTATTATATAATTTATATATAGATAGACTATATAATTCGTTGTTTTCAACATAAATGTCTTGATGATTCATAAATATATGTATTATGCTACCTTTGATAAAATTGTTGTGGTGCTATTTCTATTTCGAAAGTTAGATTAATAATTTTATCAGCATTTTATTCTTTTCAGTAACTACACTATAGGAAAATGAAAATTCTCAGGACTTGTATTGAAAAGGTAAAACTATAATATAATTTTCTTTTTTTCCGTCATTTGTTGCGATTTAGGTAACAGGTGTAAGTTACAGGAGCCCTTGTTCCTGGAATCCCTGAAATCCAGCTTATTAGCGCACACAGCCTTCTCCCAGTGGCCGGAGCAATTTCGGGATGCGCAAAAACAGTTTAATTGAAAATTTTGCTATGGAAATGAGCTGTAATCTTTTTTTCGCAGCAATGGCGATGTGACCTATTCAATTTGTCAGGTCACCTTACAGCACATCGGCTAAATCGAATTATCGCCAGTCGCGACCCGAATTTCGGCAAATTTTAGTATTTAACTGAATTTCAGGGGGCGGCTTTAGTGGCACAGAGCCGGGTCTATTCGGGGGACTGCATGCTAATTGATTACCTGTGTTAATTGGACGCGAAATTTTATTATACGGGCACTAATGCGCGACGAAAGGTTTAATGGGCGAAATGTAATTACATTAAAGCTGTCGTGCGCGGTTTTCGGCGGGGATTCACCCGGGGGATGGTGGGCTTCTAATTAGAAACTATATACAATACCTAAAAATGCAACCCGATACCTGCAATGCTGCGACTTATAAAATTTTTAATATGCACCAATTGGGGTATTATGTTATTTTTGCCGAACTGTAATTAGTGCTGCACCAGATCGACCGATGTACCTCGAAATATTCAATAATTAATTAATATTGATCACGTATACACTAATTTATCCACGGCCGCAACATCTATTGTTATTCACAAAGTTTCTGAATTGTGAAAGCGAATAAATTTCACTAAATGTCGGCCATAATTTTTAATCGCTGTCGTTTGTAGAATATGTTTGGTAAATAATTATTATCAAACGAGCTCACTCGCGCTATCCGGGATATACCGCTTAATCGCAACGCTTTGTAAATATAAAGAGTAAAATGGAAATTATTATCACATTAATTCGGCGATAATTCGCTTTTCGAACTAAATATTTTGAAAATCTGGTGATGACCGAGTCAAAAACAAAAGTGCATTCTGTTAAAATGTAGTATAAATTTTGCAAAGCTATTTTTGATACTAAATCGGCTTGCTTTTTGGATTGAAAATTTACACTGGAAATTTTATCGAATCAGGAAACTACTGGTATGATAATTGGGGTAAAGTATTTATGTATCAATATTGAATTCTAATTCAATAATATCAAAAAATACTTAACGAAGGCTTATCTACTTTTATATAAATTAATACATATTTGGACTTATCAATTGGAAAATCATGGATAGAGTAGTTGGTTGCAATATTCAACACCTTTATTTTAAAACCATAGAAAATTGGTAATTTTTAATTGCTTTTATCATAGAAAATATATTGTTGAAGAACTGTTCCGAAAAACGACGTCGAAAATATGTTTTAATTAAAAAGACAAGCTAAGAATATTTTGGACTTATGCATATTTATGTAAAAAATGAGCTTTATGTGGAAAAGAAATTAAAAGTATGTTCAAATTTGAAAGTAAAATAATAGTGTCCTAGTTCCAAGGATGGTCCCATTCTATTCCCAGAGATTTTTGGCCTCAATAAATTCGTCTGGGAGTAGCATGAATATTTACAACGACGTGAAGAGCTATGAAGTCCATAACAAGGCCCCCCAGGCCTGTTCCACAGTAAACAAATAAATTGTGAAAAATTTTAGGACACTCTAAATGTAGTAGAGGGAAAAACTTTGGGTCGTAATTGTTCCGTCTCATCCATATATGGCCGATGTGGAGGCTTTGGAGCTCCTGGGACCAGAACATACAGTAAAACGTAAAATTTTCTCGACAAACTTGTTGGAAACTTTCGACTTTGCGATTTGTTACATTTCGTGTCGGATCACTTGCCAAAAACTGCAAATATTGCAACAAAACTGCGAACAACTTTTCTAGTTGCACCAGAGTGGATTATTTGATTTAAATATTTTATGCAGCTCCGTTCACCCCTCGCTCCAAGCGGAAAAGTTTGGTTTTAGTTGAAATCAGCTCGAGCCATTTCCTCCCCAAAAACACCAAAATACCCCGGCTGGGGCCCCGAAAATAGAACTCCGAGCGGAATGTTAAGCAAATATTTCAATTGTTCGCGTTAATGCTCCCCATTCCGGCCCGGAAATAGCTTAAACCGGGAAAAGGGACTTCTTTAGCTGTTTAAAAATAATACAAAAATTAGATTTTTTTCCACGGTGCATTAAAATAAATTTTATTCACTGCTGTTTACCTACCCGATAGTAGGTGGAATCTGGATAAAAGCGAGGGCGGTACTTCAACGAAATTCGTATTTGAATTCAAGTTGTGTTCACCTGGGGGAGTTCCATTTCTCTCTCGCCTTGTGTAACTTAAAATTTCATTTTGTTTTTGAAAATCGACACCGAACCCACCCACCGACAACAACTTTCCTGATGTCAAAATGAAATAAAACTTTCGCGGAAAAGCCCCTCGAACCGTCCCCCGCAGCCCCATTTTTTCCCCGCGAATTGTCACCTTCAGACGGTATGGACTGTAGCGAAAAAAATCACGCGAACTGTTTCTGTTCAGATTTCCCAGATGTGTACGAACCCAATTCAATTTCACTTTGATTCAGTTGTGCCCGGCTCCCCGAAAACAATTCATAAATAATTTTGAATATATTACAACTGATGCGATGCGGGGGTGGTTCCTCCTTTTGGGGTGTCACGGTACACTCTAGTGCCGCAACCGAAAAACTTTTCCACTTTCGGTTAAATAATACACGGGCTAAGTTGGAATATTATTGGATTACAGTGCGAGTCTATTGGAACTCCCAGATAAATAGGTTTATAAACCTCAGTGCCCCCAGGGCTGCCCTGGCGTTCGTCGGCATCCGGATTCTCGGAGACGAACTGAAATTGTATAAAAATTCAATAAAGTTTGTGATTGAATTTTTATGTTGCTCACTCTAGCCGCCTCGAATTGTTGCTCGAATGCTACATAGATTTTTATCCCAAATAGCCCTTGCTTAGGAGCAAAAATTATGAAATTGCAAATTAGTTTCGTTCCTTAGCATTTTTCCTTCTATTCGAGGTATTTGAGGTAATTTATTGGGCTAATCTTGGAAATCATTGAATTAATTGAACTTATAAAACTTATTTGATAAATTAAATCTGTTCTATTATATAAATTTCTACATAGGTATTTGCGAGCTATTCATTTTGCATCACATTTATATCAAAAAGTAGTTTATTACAATTAAAATTAGGCTGAAGCAACCAGAAGGACAAGTTACTTATAAACATAATCCTAAATTGGTTATTTTTAATTTAGTTTTTTAAGTTGGATTACATTAATGCTACTGGTTATTTTGATAGTACGAAGACATTTTCTACAAAGATTATCAATCTGCACTATCCGCTGCGGTAGTAGTAGATATTAGATAAGCCGATTTTCAGGTACTATCAGAATTAATAGAAATTAGTTAGCTATCTCAGAAGTTTTGCATTTATTGCTGAGTTTGAATATTATGATATTATTTTCTACAAAAAACTTAAATCTAATGGATAATTGGAATCTGTTTTTTTTTTAAGTTGATTATAATTTTCAGCAATTCAACAATGAATTGAGTTCTTGGTAAAGTTTTCGCTCTGACTGTGTTTTATATGTTCCCTTAAATCCCTGAAGAGTTTCCTTTGTATTAAAATTAAAATTTTCAAAATCGGGCTTAATTTGGGAGTTTTGGGGTCTTTAAACAAAATAAACTTTCAGGAAGGATTGTTTAGGTTTAATTTGAACAGGAGAGACATTCGTAGTGAAATAAAATCTTAGAGGTTTTAACATTTTGTATGATGAAAAAACATTAACAAATAATCCATTTAATCACCTTTTCTTTTTAATGAGTGGATACAAACAAAATTAGGAAAAAACAATTAGTCAAAATTCGATAGCAACGGTTTTGGTAGAGAAAGGATTAATAAATTGTTTGTAATTCGATGAAATTTTAAATTTACAAAGCGATATTCAGAACTCGGATGTTTATTCAGTGCCAAAGAGAGATTACGAAGAAAATTAATTTGATATGAATTGAATTACGACAATAATTTTAATTATTTCCTACTTAATTTAAATTTTAATCATATTCTATTTAATTTATTTTAAATTATTTTTTACCACTTGAGTTGCATTATTATTAAAACTAATCGTTTTTCAATATTACGGAGAACAAGTGCGTTTAATGTCGTAAAATTGCATCACTCTTGCCTTTAGGTAAGTTATTGTATAAAAAATTACTTCATTTTTCCTATAAATTTTTATAAAGGAATAAGCCTTTTTTTCCGGGGCAAAATACATATTTTTTGTTAAGAAATTCTATGGAAATCATTGCATTTTGCAACTTTACAAAAATGTAAACAATAAAAGTTAATTGCTAGTAGCCTTTAAAGGAGAAATACTGGGAAAAAGCCAGGAGCAAAGAGATCTTACAGATGCTGTACACAGAGCCCTTAGGAGTTTCCAGGAAGAATCCCTTTCCGGGCATATTAATGTAATTACCAAGTTTGCTCGTTACTTGAACGGGGGAGTCAAAACAGATGCAGGAGCACTAGCAGTTAGTTTTCTAGAATCCGCACACCACTAATACTCTTCCCGGGTTTAGCCCTCTGAGCCTCCGGGTTCTGGACCCCGGCAGGAGCACAATAACATCAGATACAAAGAGGAGAAAACCCGAAAAGATTTTATGAGGCCATTATATCCGCTTGAGTAATTCCCTTGTATACGTGATCCCGGAAATTTTATTACTTGGACAAATTTTCTTTTTCCCTTCACCTCCTAAAGGGCGGGTTCCGATACTTGGGGTGCTAGAATCTAGCTGCCCTGGATAGAGGACGACAGCATCCCTTGCACCCTGCTCCCAGTGAATTCTGACGGTGTTATGTCCACGGGATGTGGCTTGAACTTTGTACCGCCATTTGGGTCCGGGGCATTACGATGGGGCAAAAATATTTATTTGAACTGCCCCGGCCGCATGGAAAGTAAGCAGTTAATGGCCGTTCTGCATAATGACGTCTTAACGAAAAATATGGTTATTAGCTCTCATATATACAACTAAACGAGCTGGTAAATCCAGTGCGGAGCTGTTTGCACGTATATACCTCGCCCCCGTATTGTGATATTTTTTTCGTTGAATCAACTTTAACAGAATATTCGAAAAGTATTTTCAAAAGTTCGCCCCATTTACGAAATACGCCCCCGCATCCTCAATTCCTCGATTATTGACTTGTTAGCTCATGGACCATACGATGGAAGGGCAAGACGAACTTCCTGGGATTTATCCCATCACGTCCAAAATGTCTTCCCTCCCAATAAGAAGTAGTCGAATAGGACAAAATATTTATTAACAAATTCACCGATATTTAGCTTAGAGGACTTTCAAGATTAACAGATTGCCCCGATGTTGTCCGTCCATTGTCTCAGGATATTCTCCCGGGGATACCTGAGCTGTCGCAGGATCGTTTACCTGTTATTATCCCGGCTGAGGCGATAAATCGAGGAATTAGGGCGAGGCGCCATGTAGGGAAAGGACGCAGGTTTCGTGCTCTTGACCTTAACAACTTTCAGCACCGTCCTTTTGTCGGGATTAATCAGAATTAATGTCATCGTCCGTTCGTTGCGTGGGCGGTTTATAGTATCGTAAGTCCCCCTCTAACGACAGATGATATGATAACAATAGTTCAATGGCATTTATTTTTTTTCTGCTATTCGATCCTACCAATATTGGGGATTTGTTAGCCTGTTATTTTAGGGAAGATGATATGACTAAATGTATTCGATGCTCACTTAGATACAATGGAATTATTTTTAGGAAAAATATCAACTTTAGTGAGTATTATCACAAGAAAAATCTTTCTTCTGATATTTGGAAAAATAAATGTATAAATGTACGGCATTCCATGCTAAATAATGATGATGTTTTCGAATTTGAACGTAGTTTTAGACAAAATAAATAAATAAATAAAATAAAATTATTCGAAATAATTATCACTTAGTTATTAACGTTTATATAGATTAAAATCGACATTTTCATAAAGTCCGACCCCTTCGACTTATAAAAAATTGAGCGAAATCGAAGAGCCCACACTTAATATTTGAATTTTGAAGCAAGTTTTAAATCGATACATAAAGAAGTTATTGTGTAGTATACTGAATTTAAAACATATTAATCCAAAATAAAAAAATATAAGTTAAATTTAAATATTTAATAAATCTCCTGAAAGAAAAACAGAAATGCTTTGTCTTTGATGAATATTACAGTTTGACATAGATTTTCACTAATCAGTTTAATAATAGTAGTAATTTAAAGGCCATCCATAATTTAAGTCACACGCAAAGAAGGGGCGGAAGATTCCTGGATTGATGGTGTCACTTATCTCAATTACTGTAAGTTATTTATTTATTATTACTAATTAATGTATCATTCCAAAAAGTTGTTGAAGTAGCGCTTCTATAGCTCTAGCTCTAGCTTCTACAAATTTTTGTTTATTCTCTATGTAAATGTACACTATCTTTATATAAACAATTTTAAAATTATATAAGAATAAATCTATTTTTCGTTTCTTCTATAAATGCTAATTTATATTTCTTAAAGAGCAGCTTCGATATTAGTGCCGATATTGCCGAAAGTATAGTTTTGTGTTTTTTTCGCATATTCTACAATTTTCTTAAGCACGCAAGATAATGATGTCACATAAGGAAGACTGAAGACTGCAAAGTGATAAACGCGTGATGTTACTTTTAATTCACTAAAAATAATTATGCCCATACTTTTAATATAGCATTGAATAGTAGGTATCTAATAAATACGTAATATTATATATGTATTTGTTTGTATATTTATAATTCTGTAAAATGAGATAATAATTATCATTGTTAAGATTCATCAATGTGGATGATACCTTTCCAGGGTTAAAGAAGACTCCTTTTTAAATGAAATCTGTCAATCTAGAAGCCAGAAACTAGAAAACGCTAATTCTAACTCTGGATTCTGCATACTATTTAAAATTAGAATTGCTAATTTTAAATTCAGGTATTTGGATTATGCTTGGCCTAGTAAATACCTACGAAAACGCTTATTCTGACCTGAGGATGTAAGGAGAGACAGTGTTCTTCGATATAAGAATTTTTGATTGATATATTGTATAATATTTACACATAATTGTTTGCGTACCTAGTACTTTTGATGTCATAATCACGCTAAACTAAGTTCATTGGCCTTAAAGCTGTCGGACGCATTTTCTTTGGCATTTTTTAGATGCCCTTAATGCTATTGTTTATACATGAAATAAACGTGGGTCGGCAGCCAATATGACAATATATAAGATACTTAGGTATATATTAATGTTTTTGGTTCTCAATATCCTTAATTTCTTCAGACCTTGAGTAAACTATATGTATGTGCACCTTATCTTTTTTTAATTTAAACAAATAGTGACATTTTGTGACAACTAATTGCACTTGAGATATTTTTTATGAGTGAAGAGTTTTCAATCCTAATCAATAGATGGCTCTGAGGGAGAAGATAATACTTCCAATTAAAAAAAAAACTACCTATATATATATTAAAAAAAATACAAAAGCAGTTGTGTGTTTGATTTATACCTCAATCACTATAAAAAACCCTTTAGAACAATATCATTCCATTTGGTTCATGTTCAGCTCTTTAGAGGTTAATAGTAGTGAATAATTCCTAACTCTTATTAGGTACTACCTATATAGAGCCTTTTTTTTGAAGATACTAAAAAGAAACCATCGACTTAGTCTTGTTCTTGGCGACTCTTTTTTCTTTGTGTTTTTTACTTACGATAGATTTATTTCCAGGTAATTGTCTCCGTTCGGGTGGATTGCGGTCGACGTACGGATGATTGATGACCCGCAGAAATCAAACAATGAAAAATCAATAAATTTTAAGATAAATATTGTTTTCGGGCATAAATTATGGGTCCCGACTCGGGTTTCACTTTTCAATTGCATTCATCCGCCTCCGTGCGCACACAATTGTCCAAAATTGATATCCAGGCCCAATTAGGGTCCTGTCCCACGGTCCCGTTCATCGGATATTAATGGCGTCACTCCCTGATTCCGTGATGCAAACGGTGATAGTCGGCAAGCCGTATCTACACCGGCAGCAAATTTATGATAAATTCATGCAAATTACGAAAAGTTATTTATGCGAGTACTTTGTGTATATTGCCAGTGGATCGCCGGGTGCTTGGGCCGCGCCAGGAGAACGAAAATTCCCATGGAATGGGGGTGAGGGGCTCCCTGCCCCGGATCCGGACCCGGAGCCCCAAGAGTTGGCTTGTCGGCGGCTGGTGACCTCCGATGCCAGCTTTAGCGCCGTAATGAGAGCAATTTCGCCCTGTTGTTATATTTATAGGTTCGGCGAGTTGTTCTCCGTGTAACACATCTAATTTAGTAATTTGGCTAATACCGATGGCATCGGGGCTGGCGGAGCACCAGCGCTCCAGGCAGTTTACACCGCTCGCTCCCAGGACAAATTGATATATTGGGGCCGGGGCCCCATGAATAAACTAGCGAGATACTGTGCACTTTTTGATCTCCGGTTGGTGCTTAGGTGGCCCGTAATTGGTCCCGCCGCCGCCAAGGAATCCGGAGCGTTGCTCGGTAAAGTGTACATCAAAATGGCGGAGAAGGAGCCCTCAAGTGTGGCAAACATCCTTGGCAAGGGTTCGTCGAGTGTGTTGCGGTCGCCGACTCGTGTTTACGCTCCAACAAAAGGCAAAATGTATTTATTCGCAGTCGAGTGGAACGACGCGTTTTGTACTTACTTACAAGGGAAGGCCTCTCGAACTTCTTCTAAGTTACTCTTCTCGGAAAAGGAAATGGACGATATTCTTCGTAAACTAAAGATTTCCCGGAAATGAGCCGCACCCGGTACGACAATAGCGACAGTAGGTATTTTATGTATATTAATATAAAATCGACTGTACAAATAAAGCATGATTTAGAGTTAAAATTTAGAGTCTAAATTCTAAAAGTAGAGCACTCCGCGATTAAAACCAGTTTGACAGCCCTGAGTTAGAGCAAAATGCGACAGTGGCGCTAACTTTCTGCAAATAGTACTTAAATTAAATAAATGTACTCGAACATCATAAATTTAGAGCAGTGTTGAGATTCTTTAAACATGTTTTCTCTAACTTAAAACTCCAAGTTAGACCGATTTAACTCACATATCAATTGCATAATTAGATTCGTCGTCAAAACCGGGGTTTAAAAATAATAATAATTGTGGATTTATTGCATAATATTGCTTGTCATTAATATGAATTGCAATATATGTATATTTCCTGCAATTTTTTAATAAAATTTGATTCTTCTTATTTTGAAGGGAAACTAAAACCAACTGGGAGCAATTCATTATATTCGACAATTACGTGGATGGAAATACATTCGGATTTAAGCTTTTTTGTTGTCGTAATTATGGCCTCAAATTCCTATGCAAAACTGAAAAATTCTTTAAACCTAACAAATAAATTTTAAAACGCGCAATGTCAAAAAATGTATAGAGTTTAAAAATAATATATAATACTTTGAAAAGACTATAAACGAAATTTAGAATTTCGCGTTGGTACCCTCAATTTCAAAAATATCATATAATCTTTTAATTTCTTTAAAAAAATTAAACATTCATTCCATTAAACTAAGATTTGATTTTTAATGTAAGATTGAATATGCCCTATATTAAATTAAATTTTGTAAAAGTGTGTCAGTAGTAAGTTTAATCTTTTATTCTTCTAATTTGGAACAACACAGTAACTTGTTCAAGCTTATTCGGAACTATCAGCGCCAATTTTTATGCAAAAATCTAATAATAATAATATGTAATGGAAAAGCATTAAAACTTAGTTTGAATTCACAAGATTAGCTGCACTTGCTCGACTCAACAGGCATGTAAGAAAATCGCTATGAATTTTATAACCTTACAAAATTTCAATAATACTGTTTGTAGTAATTATTTAAACAAAATTTTTGTTGATTATGGCAGTAAGAATTATTAGCCAAAAGTATGCACACTGAAATGGGAAAGATATTTATTTAATACATATATACGTCTATATAATACATAGAAATCGTTATTTAAAAGCCCACTAGAGAAACAGAACATATACAAAGATACGTTTAAAAATTGAAATCCAAGCCGAGTCTTGTAATTTACTTACGCCATAAAACAATATTTATCTTAAAATTTATCGATTTTTCATTGTTTGATTTCTGTGGGTCGTCAATCATCCGCATGTCTTCCACGACCCACCCAGCCGGAGACAATTACCCAAAAACAAGTTTGCCGCAGTAAAAGGTTCTTTCGATCGGGCTACAGGGAAACATTCAAAGAAAGAAAATTCTTTGGTCAACCACTTGGAAAGCGAGGACAACTTGGTGGTTCCCTTCAAGGCCTAAAACCTGTCGTTGTTTTGAACTTGAGCAAATTACCTAATTGAAATCCAAATTGGAAATTCGACAGGGTCGCCAGTAATTTTGTTAATACCACAATTCTCCGAAACAGTCCTTTGTGGAGTCGTGGAAATTTGTACTTTCTTGCAAGTTGGGTGATAGCAGGATTTATGGTCCGGGTCCATGCCTCATCATTTCAAATTTGTGCAGGAGGCTGCCCGCAGCATAAATCAGGGGAAATCAAGGAAAACGCCTTGGACTAATTTGAGGAAATTCGGACTCATGAAAAAGTTATTCCCATCCAACAGGCCGTTTTCGTAATTTTGCTTCACGGGCGTACACCGCACTGTCGGTTCTCGTCCTGTCCACCCCCAGAGAACGCCTCGGGAGCATCGTTGAATCGGGACGAGAACTGGCAGGCTCCTTTGTGTCCAACGGGGTAAGGCACATTGCGGCCCCAATTCGGCTGGATCCTCTTCCTGAACGGCCCAGATAAAATCGCATGCAAACACGCACTATTGCGAAAATTTCATTCCATTTCCCTTATCCCTTTGGGATATGACTAAATTGAACTGTCAGCCATTCCGAAAACATAGCGTACCTATGGGGGGCTTAATTCTTATTAATGGGGAACTGTTCTGGTTTGCAAAATCAGGAAATGGATAAGGGTGCCACCTTCTGCTCCCCAAAAATCTACCTGAAAGCAACGAATTATAAAAGTCGAAATCCCTGATTTTAATCGGGCAATCAAAAAACGAATCTAGGCGTTCGACACCAACGGACTGGTTGTAAAAAAACTTCTAGAGAAAAGAATTCTTTTACCGCCTATTGCCTTCCCTTCAGAAATTTATTCGTGTTTTATATTTGTATAAGTCAAAGAATTATGCTATTATGTCCTCTGTTTATTAGTTTTCCCAAAAAATTACGCCTTCAAAAGTTTTAACTTAAAATTATTTGTATCCGTGTTTGTGACAACTAACTAACTAAAGAAAAAATTTCCATTTTTCTAGATTTCTTTTTTCTAGAGACGTTGTCTGCTCAAAAGAGGGCATTTTCATTCAAAGTTTTTTTTAAATGTTTCCATTACTAATTACATAATCTAAAATTCTATTCGCAAAACTGTCTGTACTTTTAATCAAAACTAGTTTCTTCAATCTAAATATGCTATTTTATCTCCTTGACTCTTGAAGTTAAACTAATATGTACGTTAAACATTTTTAGTCAGTCAAGTTTTGTCCCAGGATTGCTTAAATAATTATCAATTAATAATTAATTATAAGTATGTAATTGAATAATTAATATTTTAAATAATTAATTACTATTAATTGTCGTTGCCATTTCTACGGAAGACTTAAAAAAGTATACATAAATAAATGGAAGAAGGCTTATTTCTGAACGCATTAATTAATTAATTAATTTAAAGTACTAAAGAAATTTCTTATAAAATTAATTGTTAAAATTTTTTGGTTAAGTTAAAGACAGACTCTTTGTATGTAGATATATCAATCTATTTCTTAAAATTAAGCACAATTTTACTTTTTGTCTGATAAAGTCCGGCGGGTCGGGATTAATTATTTATTAATTAGGATGTCGAAGGTTATAATACCTACATATGTTTATTTTCTCAGTAGGTCTGTGGAAGAAGTCTTGAGAATTTAGATATCACTTCTCAGATATTTTTGGACTTTGATGACTATTAAAAACTCATACTCTTGTATTAGGGGAACCGGAAAGTAATGTCGTTTCTTTTACATTATAAATTCAAACAAATAAATTTTTAACAAGTTTTTATTTAGAATCAATATTCATTATAACAACCTTTTGCCATCTAGTGTGCAAATTTTCATGGGGTTGACAAATATCAATTTATTTTCGAGAATTTTTGATATCATCTAAATTTTTATTCATTCATTACGATTGAAATAAATGGATTCGATGGTGCAGTGTCGGACGATTATTGTGGGTGAGGCAGTACCTACCTCCTACCAAAATTGATTAAAAAAAAATTGAAAATTTGGATAAATTTGGATGATACCAAAAATACCATCTCCAGATAGTTTTGAGCAATTGATTTTTATCGATCCGGCATTGAAAATTTGCACAATAGATAGAGGATTGATCCAAAATAAAAACTAAAAATTTATTTGTTTTTTTTTTACGGCATTACCTTCCAGAACCTCTAATATTTGCAAATATGGAAGGAAATTATTGAAATTACTTAAGCATTGGATCTTTGACTTATACAGTATAGTCTATAGGTCTATTATGCCAAAATTCTTACCTGAGGTGCTCCATCTTGGGCCCTGGCAGCTTCGTCCTCGATTCGCGTAGTCCATGTATGTTTATAACATAAAGTGGGGAGCTTTCCGGGAACACGGGACCAGGATAGCCGGGAGCTTTGTCATCTGCGGGAATCCCGCCAGGGGCGCCTCGCTGGCTCCCATGTGTGGAAATAGGGCCTTTGTGGCTTTATTCACGTGCTCACATGGCTCATAGGGGCTGCGGGTGACGGTGTTCTTGTTAAGTCCCACTGATGGAGATAAGCTCCTGGAATTGCATTTTGAATTGTAATTTAGTTTCAGACGAGATCCTCCCGCTCCTTTGTTTGCAACTCTAATAAAAAAATAATAAGCGCTGCTCACCCCGTGGGGCTCCTGATGAGCCCGGCTCCTCCTCTGTCTGATGGTTCTGGGCCATAACCCGCAAATGGGATTGTAATTGGACGTTTCTACGGATGTGGGACAGCCGGGATTTAGCAGCACTACGCGACCGTTTGTTATGCTCTTTGATTGCAACTGCATTTGCACTTTGCGTTCGCGGTTTCCGCGGCATTTCTCGGTCTTTTTAGTTTTGATTAGTTTCGCTGTTTACTTTACGTTTTGCGATTATAATTATTTCGTTTCGTCGGGAGAACGACGACGACTGGGTAAACTGTTGAACCTGGCGGACAATAGTCGAGACCACAGAAACCAAATTCGGTCAGCAATTTGACCATTTCGTTGACTGAAATTGGAATAATTGATTTCAAATGAAAACCTTTTTGTAGAGATGTTGAACTTTTCATTCTTTTCTTTCTTTTCCTTTCTTTTTCTTTTATTCTTTTGGCTGAGCGTTTTGGCTGAGAGTATGCTATTTCAGAGGTTGTGTCTTTGATTCCCACATTAAAAAACAATTTACTGAAGATAGAAGTAAAGCTCACATTTAAATATTTAAATGTTTATCTACAACTCATATAGGAAGCCAAAGCCAAATAAAATTGTTTTTTTTTTCAATAAATAATAAAATCATTTAATTTGAAAATGTTTGAAAATTACAATCGGTATTTATTTTTCAGTGTATAATTTAAAAATGTGATGCATATGCTTTTACATATTCCAAAGGCAAGGGAAAATTATACACTAAATAATAATAAATCATAATATTCAGTAACATTTTCAAATGAAATGTTAATTTTATTAAAAACAATTAATTTTATTAAGCTCCCTATATGTACGAATTTTAAAAGTTTAACTACATTTGTGAAAAGATTAAATTTATCTGTATTGGAGGCTAAATTATTTGTGAAAGGGTTAAATAAATTTGTGTTTAGTTCAAACTCATTTGCCAAAGGATTATAATTTGCTTTAGGGTTAAGTCAATGTGTGAATGCTATATCCATATACACCGAAAAGTGAATATCCCTAATATAAAATTAGAAATACATATCTTCAATTAAGAACCCTTAAAATTGTTTATTTGTTCAAAATTGGAATAGAAACAACTGGGATTAAAATCAACAATTACAATTACACACAATTACATAATATAAGATTTGAAATTAAATTTATGTCAAGATTTTACTTAATAAAAATATTGGCCTAGATTTGTAAAAAATCAAGAGTGACACGGCATTCTCTTAAGTGGATTTCATTTCCACTTTAATCTAGATTAAGTAGTATAATGGTCTGTCTGCGATAGTTTTCATAAAAAATATAAAAGTTTCTGCTATAGAAGAAAAGTTGAGTGTAAGAGAAATGCATGACCAAGGTCAAAGTGGGGTTCAAACTCACGACCTATTTTGTGCCGCTCAGAGCACTTAACACTGACCCAGGTTCGAATTTCCTCTATTAAATATTTATTTAAAACAAAAAAATTAATTTATTTATTCGATCTATCACGGCCAGAACTATGATGACAAAAAATAAATTTCCCGCCCGACAGTAATTGAGAGGTCTCGAGGTCGAGTGGCCATCGGAGGCTATCGAGGGATCCGCGTCACCCGCCGAAATAGGCCCGATAAATCGTGACAAATTTGCGAATGGGTCCCTCCAGGAGCGCGGTGCATTCCCCGCGTGCAGTTGGTCCTCTCTTTTTCCCGAATAGACCGCACTATCGCCAGATGTCCTAGTTTTCGAAAAAGGAAGGACTTTTTCTGCTTTTCCTGTTTTCTAAGTGGGAAGTGAAAAAGGATTTTTGTATTTGTTGCTTTACATTCGGGGGACGGAGGGCGGTTGGAGGTGCTCCACCAACAACAAACGGGGCCCCGAGAAATCCGTGCCAATGGCCATGCGCCCTGCCGGAGAGGAGCAGGAGCCAGGATCCAGCACACGGGTTGACATCGCCGCATGGACGGCTCGGGACTCTGCCGTCGGAAAAGCGTCTGGAGAGCTCCATCCTGCCTTTTAGTTCTTGTCTAACGACCTGGTCGAGCAGAGGAGCTCCTCAAGTGGGACTCCGTCGTCGTGGTGTCTTCTGGAAGCACACACAAAAACCCTCTGGAGGTTCTGGTTCTAGTCTGGTGCAGTGCTAGCGTTAAGAGGACAATAAATAAATAATAAAAATAAAAATTATTATATTATATTTCTGGGCAATGCCCCGTGCGGCGGTTCCCGGTGCCGGGTTGAGGTGTTTCAGTGAATTTTTCACCCAGTTCTAACTAGCGATGGCCAGGAGCCTTGGTGCCCCGCTGAGCCCCCAGTGAATGCCAGCGAACTCGCTGTAAAACGAGGAAGTAGCGCTCCGCCACCCCAGGACGTGGTGTGAGCCCCGAGTGTGGTGTGTTTCTCGGTTTTGTGAGGAGTGACCCCCCAAACCATCCCCCCGAGGAGGTCCCGAACCACCCTACAGTCGACCTGCTGCTGGGGAATATTCGCCTTGGATTCTGTCACCCAGCGGAGCATCCTCCCGGTTGATACACATCTCCAGAATTTAGGGCACCTCTCAGTCGGGTCTTACATAAAAATAAAACTAAAATAATAATAAAAAAAAGAAGGTTTTGTCGCACGGGAATCTTTTGAAATGGTTCCAACCATCCGGCTCACCATCCTGGCGGCTCTCTTAATCGGTGCGGGTAAGTGCGAAGTCCTTTTTTTAATTTAAAATGCAAAAAAAAAAATGTAAAAAATGCGGGATAAAAATCCCTAGGGATGAGAATAGACCGCGTCTCTCCAGGTTTCATTGACGGCCACAGCTGGAGGAGTTTTCATTCCATTTTTTAGGGATTTAATCCCATCCGTACCAGGAAAAAAAGGATTGCCTATGAATTCTTCAGGTGTTCCATTTCTGGGTTTTTCGCAGTTCTTCTGACTAGCAGCGTTTCACAGTCGTTGCTCCTGGACCGGATGGGATTCATTCAGGATTAGCTGGTCGGAAAAGGTAGGATCAAGCTGCCTTCAGGAATTGTCTCAGTCCTGACTGCCCCGTGACGCACAATGAATAATTAAAAACGTTTCACGGCGCCTAACAAAAGATCCCCTTACGAGCCCCCCCAAAAAAAACCCACCCATCCTCATCATTCTTCCCGAATGTATTTCAGGATGAATATGTATGCTTCCGTCGCCGCACCTTGCCGCTCCGTGCCGCATCAGTTTGTTTTCATCCGGATATAATTCCTTCGAGAAATCTCAGTGAAAATTTTAAACATTTCGCATCGTCTTACCCATTTCGCTCTGATTGATGACAAGAAAATTGCGTAAAGAACCCCTCGAGAGACCCCCACATTCACGCACATATTCCTCTCTTAACCCCCATACCCTCAAATCCCGACAGGGATGCGTATATAGGAAATCATTTGCGTGTTACCTTCGAGTGTATTCCCGAGTTTTGTTGGATAAGTGTTTTTGTGTTTACTCCCCATCTCTCAATTTAATTCCCATTCGCAAACAAATTGTTTTTAGAACTTCTTGAATTTGATCAGATGCCTCTCATCCCGACCTCCTCATATGGTGCGACCCCCCGCCCGTGCGGCGGTATTAGCAACCAATGCCCGCTCCTGCGCCCAACTGGAAGCATGCGCGTTCGGACAAGTGGACAAACTTTACCCCCCGGGGGTTTGGGGGTTTTGTTTGCAATCAGTAAACAGATGAAGTATTTTTGTCTATTTTTAAAAATTATACAAACACATTTTCAATACTATCAAATGAATTTACGAGAAATGAAAAATGTAAGCTTTATAAAATTTGTCTTGTATGATAAGTTCTATTTAGCAAAGGATTTATAAAAACAAACTCTAACCTAATTTTAAACCCCTATTCTGTACAACAAATCACTTGGCTTTTTCGGAGTTTTGATATATTTAGTACCTATAGTTGAAATCAATTAGAATTGAAAAATTGCATATTATTAAACTTTAAGAGCGAAATGTTATCTACAGTACAATTGTCTAAACATTAAAAAATATATATGTATGATTATATTATAACCTATAGAACGCATTTCATCTAAGATTGGATTTTCACGAAACATTAAGAAATATTTTAATTAGGAAAATTAGAATACAGTAATACCACATAATATAAAACTTCAATAAAACTGCATCAAAACTGATAAAATTCATTAAAATATTAAGGGTTTAGGGCACGCATAGAATCTTGAAAATCATGGAAATTATTTTTTTACTTAAATTTATTCCTTAGAGTGTTCAAAATTAGATACAATAGGTCTTATAAGTTGGAGGACATTTTAAATATGTATTTCAGACATATTAGTCCAGTGACATCTTGCCATATACCTACACTGCGATCTAAAACTTTAAACGCGTTTTTCTTGAAACCACATTTTTCAAGCCGGCCGGACTAATTTCTCGATCAAATCTCAACCAATTGACTTGATATTTTAACCCATTTAGACCTGTAACTATTTTTTCAAAAAGATTTGTTTTTGTCTATTTTTTATCATACTCCGTAGAAGTACCTACGTAATTTGTTTTTTATATTGCATGGTTCAATTATTGTTATTTGGAAGTTTACGTTTTTTTCAAAAGCCCAAAAAGTTTGCAAAAATCAATATCAAAAAAATTCCTAGGTACTTCCCTACCAATTATTATACTATACAAACATTGCTCCAGAGTTATAATATAATGCATACCATAAAGAAAGCCCTCTTTACCAAATTTCAATAGGTATGTTGTATAGTTTCGCTTAAAAAACATTCGCAAAGTTTACCCTACTTTTTACTTTTGGAGTGGCCTTACCCCTTAAAGAGACTTTCTTAAATTTCTTAATTTATCTCAAAATAAAACAAATTCATAAAAATTAAGAGATTTATAAATTATGTATTATGTTCAAATTTCATTATACAAGACCTTTAAAGAGTCACCTCCTTCAACATTTTTCAACCGATAAATACAAAACTTGAAAGGTTCAAAAAATTATTAAGAACCGATTTGGAAAGAGATTACGGCAAATAAAATTATTGCGAAGATTTTTAAAAGCAAAATATTGCCTACAGGGCTCGAAAAGGTTGTGCCTTCCCTTTTACGCAAATTTTATTTAATAGATATAATCCTTCATTAAAATTTTCGCAGAAATTCTATTTCTAGGACGAGGGGTAAAGGCCATTGCCCTGATGATACCTAACCCTAAACGTTTTTTATGAGTTTTTCCTTACTTGGTAATGGGTCCGGGAGGCGTATGTTTCCCAAGTTGATTGAATTGAATTCACTTTAATATAAAATCCCTCTGTAGGCGTTAAAAGTAATTTCACTTTTCTCACCCTCTGGATCAACAGTTTATAATTTGCCTTTTGTAAGAGATATTTTTCTTCGAAAATAAAAATATTGTGGGAGTAACGAGGAGCGTATTTTATTCATAAACATCCGGAGAGCTCAAATATGTATGTAGTTTTTTATTGCTGGTAATTTAGTCAGATTTTCATATTTATACGCTCCTTTCCTTTGAAATTGGAAAGGATCCCACGCGGATTAAATAATTTTTTGGGAGACGTCTTTGAGAGTAAAGCACATTTATTTAAAAAAAATATGAATTATAACGACTGAAATTTGACATAATTCACTCACCTGGATGCTTTCAAAAGGTTTTTAAGACGATAAACCGGATCATTCAGATGGATGAGCTCCACCTACGCAATAAGTGCTATTTCGGTAGAGGAGCAAACTACTTCCACTCTATTAATTTGATTTGCTCAAAAACAGCTCTTCACTATGAAGGTAACATACTACCCACAAAATAATGAACGTGTGGCCCATCCGCAGGCAGAAATGGTTCATTAAGGTCTTCCAAGAATACCTTCAAAATGAAAACGGAACTTATTCAAAGTTATTCAGACTTAATTTCTTATTAGCAAGTTCATGCCCTCATCATTTTAATTTCTATCAGCGAAGCACTAGGCCCGTAATTATTTCAAGATGAATATCCACACAATACACCGGCGGGGGTGGACCCGGGGATGTTCCAAAGGAGCTGGGTAAGGTGAGTTCATTAACATCGCCCGTAAGAGGCAATTTGTGAACTTAAATGAACTGAAGGGTTTTGCTTTTTAACGAACTAAGTACGTACTACGCGCTTACTCATTACGCCGGAATCTTCTTTCATGGTGATTTAATAATTAATTCGAGTGGATCAACTGCTTGAATTGCTTCTCGGGCGCCACCCTCACTTACATTGACCCCTTCTAACCCGGGAGCGGCTTAGTTTTTAACCATTGAGGTCTTACAATTCAAAAATATGCTTAACGTAAACAATTTTCTACCTTCTAGTACGTGCCAAGGTCTTTCGGCTCTGAAGAAAGAGGTCATTTTATTGTGAGGCTTTCACTTTCACTGATGTTTATTTCATATCCTATCAAGGACTGCTTTGCCTCGAAAAAAGGGTTTAGAATTAAAATGTTTTGCTAAATGTGTTTTTTTAGATAACTTTATTAATTACAAATTGTGATAAGTTTTAAAAATAGGTATTCAAAATACGATTCCCAGTATAAAAGCTACTATAATACTAATATCTGAAATAAAAAATCATACATTACATATAAGGTTTGACAAAGAAAAGCAGTAGATTCATTTTTTAAATGTAATGTAAGAAAACGGGCTAGAAATATGAAACCGCAAATTTGAGTATATGCGAATAAGTATAAAATTTAAGCAACTAAGCATACGAGACCGTAAAAAAACTTTTTAATTGGTGAAATTTTCCCAGATTTAAAAACCATATAAATAAAGAATTTTTGTTTTGATTTCTGAATATTTTTGAACTACTTGTTGTTGTTCTGAAAGGAACAATTATACAGAATAAATATATAGACTATCCTAATTTTTTCTTATTTTAAAATTGTCTATGAAAAATACTATTCTCGTACATACTAGTGGAATTAACTTTAGACTTTCGTACCAAATGAATCGAAAAAATTTACAAAAACCCATTTCTTATATAAAAATTCTGTAATAGAAATTCTAAATTTTAAAGAATTAATTTCAGTATTTCGGTTAAAAAAATTAATTTGAGATTTTAAGATTTGTTAACAAATTTGTATCTAAAGAAGGTTTTTGTAGGCTCTATTCGATTCGTTTCATACGAAAATTAGAACAGGGCTCTAAAAACTTAAACCATTAAAAACCTACCAATTTTCGGGTTCACACAAAAACCTACCAATTTTCGGGTTCACCAAAAAACCTAAAAGTGTCCAAGATTATTTCCATTAGTGTACTATACAAATATGAGTCAACAACCTGTGGAAATTCATATTAAAGTTTAAAAGGTATAGTTTCGAGTGCTATACTCTTTTGTAAAAATTTTATAGTATCTACATATTCGAAACTTAAGTCATTAAGAATTAATGTTAGCATGTCCATTTAGGTTCTGTAAATTTTTGGACACAGGGATGGAGGCATCCACTTTCAAAAATATGACCCATTTCAATATGCAAAATTATTTTTATTAGAAGCACTTTATTCAGTAGATACTAGCTAATTTGAAAAATGACAATTATTTCTAATCGAGTTCTTGGGATTTAGTATGTAGTAGGTATATTAAAAGGGGTCAAAATCTAATAATGTTAATTTCTTCGAAAATAGCTTAATGTATGAAATGTCATATTAACCTATAATATATGTAGGTACCTACCCTAATTTTTCCGGTCCTCTTCTGGAATCACAAGCTCCCAATATGTGCACTCACTAGTCGCATTATTGCAGATTTGCAGGGCCATTGCGCCATCTTTAATGAAAATTAAATGGAGTCGGAAGTCAAAAGGGCCGCCACCGGCAGGGACGATTATTAATTCCGCGCCAAAATACAGCTTCCAAAGATTTTTATATTTTTTTTTCGGACCCATTACCGTCGAGGTAATGTTGTAAAAAAAAAAAACAGAGAACTGCAAGTGCACTCTATGCAGCGTTGCAGGAAGGCCGGGGATATTTTCTATTCCCACCATTCAGAAGAAAGGCCGTCAAGAGCTCTTAATTAGCTCCACACGTGGCACATGCATATGCATTTTGAGCTTTTTTCCTCCTATTTTTTTTTTTTAATTACCATTAAAATAAATGAGTCATTATCCGGCAAACAGGAGCATTTGCAGTGGTTCTGAGTTTATGGGAAAAAGCTTTTAAAAAAATTGGAATTTTATAATGGTCGACGTTTAATGGGTAAAGTGAATGTTCGCGAATAAATTACTAACTAGAAGCATAGTTAGGGAATAAAGAGAATTTCCAATCAGACGCTGTAAAAAGTCACCTATTACCTTAACTAGGTAATTAATATTAAACGAAGGTAAACTGCCGGATATTACCCAGTTTTAGGGTTAAATACATCGTAAAGGCTCGACTATGCTATCAAAATTTGCTTGTTTTAAATCATTATGAAATCAAATAGTAAACAAGGGTTCTGTGTACGAAGCCCTTCAGAAGTGCAATGGTTTCTGAGGATTAAATTTTGAAAAAAAGACTTAACAGCGCCAAAAATACAATTGTCGTACTCTTTTGGCTCGAGCGATAATAGCCCGTTTCTCCTCGAATTTTAAAGGGCTCCGGGTAGGAGCTGTTCGCATTTTGTAGGGAGGAACCAAACAGAAAGAGGGCCGGAATCAACAAAAGACCAAACAAAACATCCAAGTAATAAAAAGCGCTCGCAATTTTATAATATAGAAGAAAGTCAAACAAGGGAAAAAACGTTTGCTAAAAAAATACAAAGGGTACGCGTACAGAACCAGCAAGTTCCGCGCCTATCTCTGCCATACACTCGCAGCATATTTCATCCGGGACAGTGGCTATGCTAAGGGCTTTTTATTTATTTTTATATTTTTTTTTTTATTTCCAGCCATTTTGTTTATCACATCCCCTCTCATGCACTCTGGCGAATTACTTTGCAAGAGGAGCCCTCTGAATTTCCATTATGTGTGCCAGTTTTCATGAAAATTTCCCTCGATTCAAAGATTAACTTTTATTTTTCCTGAATTCCGGGTGGCCGAACCACACGATACACTTTCGATGCGTCCGGGTCCAGGATCCGGTGATGGGGCCCTAGAGCCTCGTAAACTGAGATCGACCCGCGCTCTAGATACTCCCTTCAATCGAAATTGCATCAATATACAGATGCGCGGATAAAGGATTACCTAGTCAGCTTTTCAGGGATCGCCTTCATTTCTTTTTTTTTCTGCCCTATTTTTTTTCCACCCTGACTGTATAATAAGCCAGAAGTGCAGCTCCGGACTGCAGAACGAGTTCAAGGTTAAGCACCAGAGTCGCAGCATCCCAGCGAAATTGACTCCTATTGACACAAATGTTGCAGAGGATATGCGGTTTTACTGAGACTTGGCGGAGAGATTCTCGGTTTTTTCCCGGGGATTTTGTGGCCACTGTTTGAAGATGCAACTGCATAAGTTATGCAGTTTTAAGGTTTTGTGGAAACAGTTTGGACGTATGGGAGGAGTTTTGAACCAATTTCCGTATGTTATATTCCTGATGTCCTTAAAAAATATGTTTCTTTTCTTACTTGCATATGTAACGAAAAAATGTCTATATGATACAGACAAAATAGGTCATATCAATAAAAATTTGGATACGTACTATCGCCTGCTGGCACTTAATTGAGTTTTACTTAACTTATGCGAAATCATATTAGCAATGACCGGAACTTTATGCATTTAAAGTAGGCGAAATATGCACATAAAAGGAACTGAACTATACTCAATTCGCCTATATCCTCCAAACATTTTCAAATAGCGATTATTCAAACAATGTCTTTTTAAGCAAATATATTCATTTTTATGTTTATACTCGTATGTTACAAATATGCAAATATATGTGAAAATATGCATTTTCAAGTTCTACTCTGCTACTGCTATATTAGTATTGATTTTACAGAAGTACAATCAAGTAAGATCGAATAAAGTTTAGTAAACTATATAAACTATACTAAAAGTTGACTGACGTTATTAGTTTTGTCAAAAGTAACTTGGTTTTTATGCGCACATGTTAACAATCAATTACCCTTTTCATCTCAGGTAAGTTTTCTAATCTGACCAGACGTCAACTGCAGCATATTATTTTGCTTTTGACGAAGGGAAATGTATCCAGAGAGACTTTTTAATTAAAAATACCTCTCATTACACTGCACAAAACTTTTCCCATAAAATGAGTTTCCATGGATTCAATACTTGTTTTTATTATATCTAGGAATGAAAGGAAGGTATGAACAAAAATATTTACTTAAACTATATGAGTAGGTACCTGTATATTTTTGTTATAAGTCATAATGATAATCTTGAATGAATACCGAAGAACTCTATAGTGTATACCTATTTAGAGAAAGCTCAAAAACATTTCAAATGTAGGTACCTTATACTTCCTACATACATATACTAAAATTTTTGAGGAGAGTAACCAAATTAAATATAGAATAAAATGTTGTTTTTTGTTTTTGTCAAAAAAGAAAATCACTTTACAAACTCAACACTTTTAAAGACAATAGTATTCTAATCTCTTGATTAAGTTATAGTGTTATGTCTTCAATACTAATTAAAATTACTAAAATTGTATACAAAATTAAAATAAGTCTTATTTAATATAGTATTTAAAAGCCATGCCTATATGATTCCAAGTAAAATCATATTAAATAAAAGCACGAGTTATATTTAAATTCAACTCAGACAAAAATCCGAGATAATCTTATAAGACTCAAAAATTTACAAATGTTACAGTAAAGTATCTTCTCTCAAAGTCTGATTTTCCTTAATATCTTATGAGTTTAATATTCCCTTTGAAGCTATTCTGAACTCATATGAATCCTCAAAGGGAAAGTATATTTACGAACATAAGATTTGAGTGCCTTCATCATACAAATTTTCTTGATAAAATTAAATCTTACCTAGAAGCTGTCTGAGTTCGACATACCCATATTTCTCAAAAGATATGGCTATTGACTTGCAACCTTCTCCAAAATTCAGACTCAATTTTGCGCTAGCCTCTTTATATGCCATCTCCAAACTTCACCTCAAGATGTTCGCTAAGAAGTTCATCCACTTTCAATGCAAAAATCGATTGAAACTCTACTGTGATTTGCCTTCCATTTTACCACTGCAGTCAGATAAAACGCAAGAGGTAGTTCCAAGGACATCCCATACCTGCAGGTTGCCTTGTATCTAGAAAGAAATTGTATAACCAAATTTCTGATACCATTCCCATCCTTGTGCAGATGTCGAGTGCAATGTTCGAGAAAGATCAAACGTGCTGTGCCTTCCCATCTATCTGATTAGCAAAGCTTCTTTGAATTTTTCTTGAGAAAAAATTTGTTTTTCCTAACAATTCGAAGCATTTTTGGGTGGGGCACAGAGGTTGTCTCCGGCTCAAGGTACTTCCATCTGTCACAGAATCGCATACAAATAGGCTCCAAGTTCTTTCCCGCCCCGTGTCCTGCGGGGATGACTATTCCCTTATCAGATTCAACTGTAGAGCACTGGTAAAATACACAAAAAGAAGTAATATTATGCAGAACCGAAACAAAAAGGTATTAGGACTGCTGTCAACCGGGTGACATGAGTGGAGAAAGGTCCTTTCATATGAAACGTATCTAATGTCAAACCCTTGAAAACAATCCCAATTTGCATATGTACACAGCTCGGGGGTCCTTTTTCTGTCATCGGAGAGTTCATTCTGTCCCATCTTAAACAGAACTACAGCTGAACACGCTCCTTACACTCTCGACCAGAGATTTAATCGAAATAATTTCATTTGTTGTGTAGTAAAATCCCCCAGCTGGGGCTAGCTAGATTTGCTAGAAAATGAGTCACGTAATGAATGGAAATTCGCAAATTCTCACAGTTCTACGGATAAACATAGTTGGGACTCATGCTAAAGAAGAACTGGCAAGCCCAGTTGCTCAACCTTTGAACTATCGAATTTGTTAGTTCCAATTTATTAAAATTACCAACATTTGAGACATTTATTTAACAATAATTGAGTGGCACCTTGTGATGCATCCACATTACATTTAAAATAATTAACTTAAAATTTTGAATAATTTAAAAACTAAATATCACTCATTCATCCAATTTGAAAATGAAACGATATTTCTCGAAATTCAATACGTATAGAGGTACGACGAACTATACAAGGTTATTTGGAATATTGTTTTGGTCATAGTTATCATAAGTAATTAAAATTATTAGTTAATTATAAGATGCAAAAAAAAAGTATTTAATAGAAATAGTCAATTCATTCCACTGAGAAAAAAATACTAGTGAAATAAACAAAAATGGACCAAAGCGCGGATTGTTTGTTTGTTGTAACGACAATGAATGACAATGACAATCGAATTATTTGGTACTATCAGAATTGATATGAAATTAGTTAGCTAGCTCAGATTTGTTGTAGTTATTGCTGGATTGGATAGTATGATATTTAAACTTAAAATTAAATTATTTTGTTTATTATGGTTTTGAAGTGAACAAAATTCAACGTAATTCTTTTATCTTTTGTCCACATTGTCTATGAAAATTACAAAAATAATAATCTTTGAATTTAAAAGTTCCTTAATGAAGCCTTGATCACCTAAAGTAAGTATATGTATCCAGCCACTTAGTCTTAATGAACATAATTGAGAAACTATTGTGATATGTAGTGTGGTTAATCAGTATGCTATTTAGAAGAGAAATTTTGCTCGTTCGATATTTATAAACAACCACTTTTCTATCCCAAGTGGGTTTAAGAATTTTGCTAAAACCAGTATAATTGCGATTGCTAATTAAGCTGTTTTAGTGGAGAAGTGAGTTGTTGTTTTTTGGTATTTCATTGTTGTTAAAGTCATTACGCCTAATTAGAGCTGTTCAAATGATTAGAAATTTGTTGAATTTTCATACGATATTTCGGTGAAAAGAGTCACAAAGTGGAGTCATTGAACCTTTTCCCGAATAATTCCGGAAGTTTTCACAGCAGGTGTTTTACGTGAATTCAATGTGTTCTGCAAATACCACAAAAGTCATCGGAGGATTTTGGGAAGTGTACACATATGGTCAATTTGCCATGTCGAGTTTTTACAGTCACAATTGCATACCGGAAATGCGAAATTTACCTAAACAATTCAATTGGAAAACTTTTGGCTAAAATCGAAGTTATTTCGGATATAACATTTAACCCTTCTCGATTTGGGACCAATTTGGGGATTTACTGAAACAAAATTAACATCCGCCATAGCATTCACAATTATCATTGGCCAAATTGCTTTTATTATTTGAGGGCTGTTGCAAGCTCGAAGCAAAATAAATTTGCACCTAATTAAGAGTAATATTTTGGAGCTGTATCTTGCATGTGTTTTTGCTAATATTGTGGGTACCCTTGGGGTGCAGCATAAAGTTGATAACTTTTGTATTTCCATGCCTCATTTAAGTTGAGATTTAAATCCATGAAAATTTTACTGATTCTGATATAATAACACGCCCTTAAGCATTTATCCTATGTTTAAATGTCGTTTTAGGAAACTTTCTGTCTGTAAATTAGTTGAAAATTAATATTTTAAAGCATTTAGAATATTACTGTTCCAAAATGTTTTAAGTTTATGAATTTTAATCTTTTCATACATACATATAAACTATTATTAGTTAAGTTATCATTTTCATAGAGTGTGTGCAAAAATTTAGATTCGATTTTTTAATCTTAATAGAAAAAAAAATTGTTTCTAATAAAAATATATACGTACATTATTTAAAAATTTAGGTTCTTTATGTTTGCACCCCGAGGTTATTGTTTAAACTAATATACTATGTATAAAATTGTTGCTGCTATCAGTTAAGTTATTATTTTAGGATCTTTTTAGTGAGAAATATTGAAAGTAGGTAAAGCCTATAAACAATTAACGTTTATCATTAATTTCATGTTTTCAGATTACGGTATTATATACTAGAAAATTGTAATAAATTGACAGCAACTAAACTCTTTTACTCAAAGTGTGGAATCTCATTTGATTTAAGATCGTATTTATGTAAAATCTTTAAATTAAAATCGCAAATATTAATTTTTTTGTCTACATAATTTATCTTATGCAGCCCTGTTTGAAAAATACATGGTAATTTTTTGAAATTGGTTTAGTACCAGACGAACCCTGAGTGTGACGGTTACGTGATTCTGGGGAAATGTAGGAACAAAAGTTTAAAATGTGTATTCAATTCTGTACATTAAGTAATGTTTGTTTAGAGAAGTAATTAACGATTTATAAAACATTTTAGAAATTACAAAGTATGACAGTTTGATTATATAACAGGATCATCGTTTTTAAGAAATTAACGCATAATAATCAGTGTAAATGACATATTTTTAAAAAGTTCTACATTATGGAGAGTAAATTAAATTTGTAAAGTAAGTCGCCCCTTAATTGACTTCGAATTTCAAGAGTCAACTTGGAACCTACAAGAAGTGCTCAAGAAGCCACAATAAATAAACTTTTTAAGAAAGTTGTCTAATTATATGAAAAATATGCAAGAACATTGGTTTGACGTCATCCGACCTATATTTTTAGTCAAAAATGAAAATAATAAGAAAAAAAGTCAATATTTTTTCCTGTCCTTTCTTCCAGATCTCACAATAAGCGATGCGGAATTTCTGCAAACGATGACGCTCCCGGCAGCATCGGGATCATCCATGTTATCATCGTTATCCCCCCCGGCGGCGCAGCTCCCGCCTTTGTCGAATACATCAAAATCAGACGCGAATGTTACTGTGCAAATTGGAAGTCATGCCTACCTACCATGCAATGTAAGTAAGTTAGTCGTCATCTCTTCACAAAAAAGTTACAAACTTTCTTTGGGGCTATGTGGGGCTCATTTTTTTTCGTCTTCCCTTATTCTCAGTCCCACAGCCCTGAGGGAATCCCTGTGGAAACGTTTTCGTCAATGTCATTCCCAGTTCATTCCTCCTTGATGAGAAGTCGAAGATGCTGGGACGGGGATGAGCTCCCCAAAAAAAAAAAGAAAAAAAATAGTAAAGAATATGAAGTGTCCTCCTCACCGCGAGGAGTCCAACAAAGTCGACGAAATCGATACCCGTCAATTGACATCAATCCATTCAGAGTAAAAATTTTATTGTTGGAGCCGGCAAGTCTTGGACACACAAAAGATGGCAGCTAACTGGATTTATCTCACTTTGGATTTGGGGTCCCCCAACCCAAACCACCCTACGTTTCTACCCTTAACTTTTTGGAAAGTGTTCCACATCTTCAGCTCAATTTTATCCACAAGAAATACCATCTCCTTGGGATCATGAAGTTTTTCTTGGCAAAGAAACAAAATTTCCACCCGCACCCCTTTTATTTTTTTGCGCCCTATATTTTTATTTTACAAACAAATGTTCTTTCAATTTACGAGTGGAAGCTGTCAGAAATAATTTCCGGAATATCGCAGAAGGTATAGGGAATGGCTTCGTCTTCAAGGAGGTCACGATCAAACAAGCGCTCTGGAAGAAATAAATAAAAACTCTATTATAAAGGAGCTCCTCTGCAGGAGGTCCACGCTCCATGCTCCATGCACCACCCTGTTATTTATTGTTCTTCGCATTTTTCGATGTTTTTTTTTTCAACTTTACATGCTTCCAGAAATCGCCTTAGTCCCACGTGTTTCGTCGGTTGATTTTCTGCCAGCGCAAGCTGTTTCAAATTAATTTTTCACAAAGGCAGCCAAATTACTTCCGCTAAGACCTGGAGATTCCCAAGTCGCTTTACGAGGCAGGTCAAGGAAAATTTCTTTCTTAAAGTCTTTTAATTTGGAATTTGAAATTTCGTCCCAACGCCTTTATATTACAACATTATTATTTCATTTCCGAGATTTGAGCAGGCCAAATGCCAAATAAATGTTTATGAAATATTAATTTAATTATGGAAAACGAATATACACTTTGAATGTATTTGGGACATCGATTGTAGGGCAAAGACGATGTTTAGTTCAATCCTCACCTGTGTCCAAGTAATTCTTTTCGTAAATTGCCCTGTACCTACAGTACATAACCATACGCAAAAAATATTAGAGGTCATCCATAAATCACGTCACACAAATTCAACATTTTTCAGTATTTTCTTTTTTTTAACACATGTACATATAATGCCATAAATACTTCAGTTAATTTAATATAGGTATCATTTCTGATCTACATATTTAATTTGCTAAAATCAATCCATATTTACTTAAAATTGCAATTAATTTTTCACAGGGCATTTAATAAATGTATATAGTTACCGTATTTTGTAATTAGGTATTTTGTCTGAGTGTGTGTGTTTAGTGTAATTTAAAATATAAAAAATATACATAAAGATCAAACCAAATTTTATAGATGCTTCTCTGCAAGCCAAATACTCTTAACGAATGAAATATTAAATTTGGGTTGAACAAATATATAATACCATTTGGGAAACCTGCTAATAACCATTAGACATGAATGTTCAAAATTAAAATTCTGATTTTGCTAATTTTGGCATGGGACACAAAAAATAAAAAAATACCCGATCGCAAAATTCTAGATGATTAAACAATATTTTTATATGTTTAACACTACAAGAGTAAAAGAATAAGTTGACTTAACCCACCAAATTTGTTACAATTCTGTTTTCAGTAATAATATTTTTGAATTTTGGTTTTTTTTCAGGTCCGCCGCTTATTCGGAAAGCCCGTATCATGGGTTCGTGTTCGAGATGGGCATATTCTTACAGTCGATCAAACCACATTTATAGCCGATCAAAGATTTCAATCAGTATACGCAGGAGAAGAAGAGCGTTGGTCTCTGCAAATCAAATATGTCCAAAAGCAAGATCAAGGATTGTATGAGTGCCAAGTATCAACAGAACCTAAAATGAGTGCTAGAGTTTATCTAAAAGTTGTTGGTAAGATTCTACATTTTATCAATTTTTATAAGCTATTTTATTTTTAAACTTATTTTTTTTTAGTTCCAAAAACAGAACTGATTGGAGATCACAATCGGTTTGTGAAAGCAGGTAGCAAAGTTGCTCTGCACTGTATTGTCCGCGGTTTTATTGAGCCACCTTCTTATATTATCTGGTTTCGTGGAAACGAACAAATCGTACAGGGAAATAAACAGGGATGGTACATGCAGATTGATAGAGAAATCTTTGGAAATGCTAGTGATCAGCAAAATGCTGTAAGTTTATTACACATTTCTATTCTATTCTATTTCTAGTTAAAATTACTTTACTTTTTTTTTCGAACTTATTTTTCAGATCGGTTCTCTAATAATTCCTTCCGTCACAAAACGTGATTCGGGAAACTATACATGTAGCCCTTCGAACAGTGCTTCTGTTACTGTTGATCTACATGTTCTGAATGGTAAGTTTATTTCAACATATTTATTAAAAAAAATATTGCTTACGTGTTGTATTATGTAATTTCTTAAATTTCGCACCGTGGCACCATATGGCGTCACATAAAAGTGCCATGACAAAAGAATCATTAAATACTTCATGTATCCACTTTAATCAAATGTTCTTTAAATAGGTGAATATTCAGCGTCCGCAATTATGTCCGCTGGAGTTACATGCCGGCATACAATGACCACCCTCATAATGCTGCTGATCGTATCAATGGGACTCTCATGACTGGTGTCAATCAAAAGCTATAAAAGGTTGTAATTTGTAAATATAACAATTATAAAGGTTTAAGTTCATCATTCCTTGCCGGATACCCGCGCTGTGGAAGATCATCCGCGTACAGCGGATTAATTGTAAATAAATAAGGTCGGAATCATTGTTAGTGGTTCGTTAAGTTTAAAACTAATAAAACTAAAGAAAAAGGAAACATTTTTAAATTATTACCGGCATAATAAACTAAATAAAAAAATTAAATACCTAAAACTTAGCGAATACTGGACAGAGTGTGAATAAAAACATTTGTAATCAAATAATTAAGTAAAAATATGTAATAATAATAAAAAAAAACTCACAATTTTAGAGTAAAATTGTCATGGCCTCTTCCCTTTCCATGGGTAGGTGCAATATTGAAAAAAAATTTTAAAAAATTGATGTTAGGTAAAATTGATAAATACTAGGAATTTTCGAAAGAGAACGGAATATTTTGATAAATTTTTGTGCCTTCGATGAGAGAATTTTATTAAATAAATTTCATTAAAAATATATCCTACTGTTTGTTTTATTAGTAACCTTTGTTCCTTTATAAAATTTTGCTTTTTATTTTTCTGAAATATCTAGTTGTTTGAGATTGAGATTGATTTTGAGGTCTCCTTACAGATCTTGATAATGAAATTGGATGAAATTTCGCTAATTGACATTTTGTCGCTACGATTCTTGTAAAAAATTTCATTGCGAGGTAGGTACATGAATACCTTAAATTAAGGAGATTTCAACCTCTTTGTACTGAACAATTTCAATAAAGAGTCTTTGGACTTAACGAATTAAAGGCAGGTAAATATCTTTCTAAACTTATCGACGCTAACAAACATGCATTTGTCTTACAAATTTTAGCATTTTTCTTATTTTCAGCACTCTTGTAGAATTTTTTGCATAAATGCGGTGGAATCGATTTAAATTTAAAGTTTTTCCATACATTCAAAAAATTGTGGAAGCATGGAGAAATTGCAGCGGGAAACTATCAGTTTTCAAAATTTTATAGTTCTAGAAATAGCTCAGGAAATATGAGTGACCTACAAATTGAACTTAAAGTTTAATCAAAATTCATAAGGAAGCCTCAAATTGAATTTATGCCAAAATTAGGTATATATACAGAAACTTAAGCATTTCAAAAACAATTGGTAACAGCTTAACTAAAATTGTGAAAACTCCAGGGTAAGTATAGAAGTTTATCCATATATGTATGTAAGTGTTATTTGAAGTACATATGTGTAACAATTAAGATATTTGGGGTAGGACATGGTTTAGTACAAGTTTGGCAATTCTGTTTTGTATGTTAGATCCTAAACAACTTGTCTATAAAGTAAGTATTATTATAATCCCATTATATTTGTTTACAAGTTTCTTTAAACTAAAATTTCGAACAAGATAATCTAAAAAGGTCATTTTCCCATGGCATAGTCTACCACAGGAGCATATTGGGAACGAAGGGATTACGGGAGCGAAGGCCATCCGAGGACACATGCAAAGTTCGCCAAACATCCGGGGAATGATTAATTAAAGGCAAACAGGAGCAGCAGCGTTCATACATCAAACAGGGCCATTCCGATGCAGCTCCCCCGCTCTCGCCCTTCCGCCCCCATCCACCTGGCGGCCAGGGATAGAATGTTGCATTTATCAACCCTTATCGGGGGTATGCAAGGAATCGCTGCCTCGAAGGACCTCCGTCGACGTCGCAGTCGACTGAATGGAATTTCGGTTTCGCATGTCATCTCTGCGGATATCCAAAATGTAATGGAGCATAAGACAAAAGCGGGGGAGCCCTTAAACTGCAGAGATTGGGCCATTTAGGGCGCCCCCTAATTACGATAAGACCGAATTTTGTGTACACAATATACACCCACGCCCCCTACCCCCACCCACGGATGGTACAGCTCTTGCCCTCGTTATCTGCCGAGGGGTGGGGGGAAAAGGGCGGTTAATGTGGGCCACAAGGGCCCAATCGATTCGAAGGGTGGGGAAATTATTGCCCTAGAGGTGCCACCCGTACAGAAGGGCACATTGGCGGTATTGCGGAGCAGTCGAGTGTGAAATTTTCCTTCACGCTATTAAATCCAGGAATTATAATTTCCAGAAAGTTACGGCCGCAAAGGGTTACAGCCACACACTGTCTTTTGACTCCGCCAAAGAGTCAGGGACTTAATGATCCCTTAGAATAACGAAAAGGGCGTGGGGGGGGCGTTACATTTTCATCTTTAAGCACTGCATCCGTGTGGCGCATCCCCAAACCTCCTCCAACCTCCAACCAGCCAGAAACCTTGCGATGGATGGGTCTTGGGAGGAAAAAGGGAACACACTGACAACAGATAACTTTTGGCCCTATAGCCTCCTTTTCCACAAAAGATCCATGCGTCTCGGTGGATTTCTTAAAGGGGGGGCCTCATTACTCCACTTCAAACCCAACTATGCATGTAATGTAATTGTGGCGGTGATATACTGCGGTTAAGTGGCGCTTGCATGGCAACTTTAAATTTGTTAGCATCTCGACAGAGCTGCGGTTGCCTAACGAGCGATGGCAAGGGCGGGCGGGACCTGAGTTTTGATATTTCAAAATGCAGCAAGAAACTCACAAATCGTATAATTGTTCGCGTTACAGACTAATTAAAGTTTTAATCGAACAAAACTTAGGGCATAGTTCATACAAAACTTGCAAAACTATACTCCTTAGGTTTAGCAATTTTCACAAGAGATAAGGGCAAGTCTCGAAATATTGCATACATGAAAGTTTTGAAAATTTACTTAGTAAAGAATATTTTCATAATATAACTTTTGCTAAAGTCGATATTTCAAGTTCCACAAAGCTTTAGGAGTCTGACCATTACATACAGTAATAACCTTAAATGCGATTATTTTTCTAAAAATTTTTTGAAGAAAAACATAACTATACAAATAGATATTTTTATATAATCTAAACTTGAAAATTATTTAAATTCATTGAAATATGTAACTAAATTAAACGCCTTCATGTTCAAAATTAAAGACATAAATCCACAGAAATTTATTGCCAGTCTTATTGTTAGTGGGATAGAAAAATAAATTCAAAATTAAACTATAATATAGAAATGCAGGCTTATTGTTTTGAATTCTCATTATTTCAAAATTAAAATTAATGAAACCTTAACCGTGATAAAAAAAGAGTTGCGTGTAGAATAAATATGAATTAAAAATTTTAAATAAATCTTTCTGCTTAATATCTACCATATATGTATCTTTGTGTTAATAAACGATGCAGTTGGAAATTCTAATGTCATCAAAAGAAGAGGTTTTGTTAGGGTTTAATTGAAGCCAAAAAAGTAAAATAATATATAAACAACTTTTATTATACTCTAATTAACAACTCCATTGATGGCAATGTACCCTCATAAATTAAATAAAAACAATTAAAAAATTTGAACAATTATAATTATAATATAATCTCTTAGAGTATGATTTTATGCTATTCGACTGTTATTTACCTTTCCACAATTTATAGGATAAGTAACGACTCTTTTATATTCACTCAAAATTAAGTGAGATTTCAGTTCTCTGGTTATGCTCGAAGTTAGAATGCTTTTGCTTATACGCTTAAAGGTAAGATTCAACAGTCATCCATGCAAAGTGAATACTCCGGGGGTATGATATACATTTCTAATTTTCAAAGATATACACAAACTCAGTTCTGATTTGAGAAAGTTTCAAGATCCGAGTCAATGTCTTGCGAAATCCCTTGAAAGAAATCTTTTCCTTGCTACGAGAGTCGTCGAGAAAATTAGCTATGCAAGCAATCAAGGGAACAGAGGATTAAACTCATTCTTGTGGCAATATGACGGATCCCGCTGCATCATATCGCAGTGCAGCGGGTAAAGGACTAAACATAATTGCAGTAATGCTATAATACTCGACGTCGGGAGTGGATAATGCAAATTACATCCTCTTTGCTGTTGTTCTCCACTCCTGCTAAGTAACTTTCCGAGGAGTCCTGTTCACTCCCCGGTGGAAGGGTCCTAGATAAAAAAAAAATACACACACGCCCCCGCCGCTGACGTGTGCATTAATTATTACAATGAGGGCGAGATGAAAGAGAAACGAGTGCATTTTAAAAAATGCAAAAATGCAGGTCGCGGTGTAAAATTGGGTTGAAGTAAAAAGGTAACAGGTATGCAGGGGTGGTGAAGTATTTAACAAATTTAATATTTTAGCGGGACAAGCCGTGTTTAAAACTAATCGCATCTAATTACATCCTCGTTACGCTATCACAGCCCTTAGTAATCTCCGGCTGGATTACAGCGGAGATCCCTTTTAATTTTTTTTCTACCCCGTAGATGTGCAAACAAAAGGTCTCGGCCTTGTGGAGGGCGCTTCCTTGTCATCACTCAGCCGACAGCGCCTTGAGACTGAGTTAATCTACAATACCATTATCGATAATAATCGTCACTGCTCCAGTGGCGGCCGCGAAGGGATCCTGGGGGGGGCCTATACACTAAACGCCAGAAAAATCCAGCCTACTGCATTAGGACGCCCTCCGCCCCTCCGCCCCCACGTCATTAATTTTTATCGCGATAGCACAGAGCATTATCTTAATTGCAATCTCCTGTAATGGATTTAAAGTGTCTTCGATTGATGAAACCAAACAAGAAGTCGGCGATTATGGCCGGGTGGTCCTCCGAGATTTCGAGATGCTCCTGCCGTTGGTGGGACATAAATATTTGTGTCTCGGTGACGAAGATGCCCTTTTTTTCCACCCTGTTCTCCATTGCTCCCTTAATCTTGATCAGGGAATTGTCGAAAATCACTCAAGAGGTATATTTAGTAGCAAAATTATGTTTTTTCCCTTGTTGAACCAAAATAGGGATATTGTTTCGACTAGGAAAATATTTTATTTTAGAAAAGTAAGAAAATATTGGTGTAAAAGTAAACGGCCGACACTAAAATTAGTGTTTAAAAACAACAATTTTTACGAGTTTATGGGGGTTTTCATGCATTTTTTAAAAATTTAGATTATAATACCTACATTTCAAGAACGTGTTGCCCAAATATTATAAAAAAATTCGTCTTCTGACTAAAGTTTTTAAGATACCTGTGATATTACTGAGCACGCTCCTCACAAACTTTAAACTCGTTTTCCTTGAAATCTTATTTTAAAACGGTAAATAACTCAAAAAGCAATCCTCCAGAATAACTTGATTTTTGGAGACTTTTAAAAAAATAATATTTCATATCGGCTGAACTTATTTATACTGAGAAAAATATATGATAATGAAACATTTTGATGAGCATATTTGTTCTTCAAAAAATTCAGTTTTTTTTAAATTCTTCTAATTGCTTAAGTTTTAATATACATGTGTATACCTACTAATATTCATAGTAGTAATTTTTAATCAGTCCAAAAAAAGTTACACATTGATTGTAATTTTAATAAATCAACACTGTAAATAAATTCAATCAATGTTTGCAAAACTACTCTTATTGATGGAAGAAATTAGAAAATTGTGCGAAATTTGTCTAAAATTTACAACGTTAATTTTTAAACCGATGGACTTCACGTTCATTAAAAATGTAGGATATTTATAAACACCCTCCATATATTTTCGACAATTGCTGAATTTCCTTCGTTTCTAACGAATCTGAATTCCGAACTACTGCGAAATAACAAATAATTAGCAATCTAAATTTTTCGCATGGATATAGGTACATATTTGGAATGTTAAAATAAATTAGTGAGACTACTATTCACATGTGGAACTATGAAAAAATTAGGTTTTATCGTAGAAGATAATTTCATTTATTACCTATTTAATATATTTACACGGAAAAACATTTTTCGTGAATATCCCTGTATTTTCCGACGAATTTTTGGATAGTGCATTATTTTGGTAATATATATTTGTGAAAAAAACAGGGATTTTAACTAAATTTTAAGGACCAGCGTAAAATGTTGACATTATTTCCTGTAACTTTTAAAGAGATCTGCTGCTTTTTCAATATATGTTGTGGATTTTATGGCGAAAACGTTCGTAAATTAGTTAGGGAGATTTTTACTATCCAAATTTGTTTCTGTGTATATTGAAAATTTTAAACTGTATTAAAATGTAAAGTGCACAAATGTATCGCAATAATATTTATTTTTGCATTTTATGCATTCAAACATTTATGCAGTTACAATCCTCGGATGCAAGCAATTGTTGCATTTTTCTACATTTTATAAACCCAATAGAATTTAATTCAAAGGCACTTTACATGTTTTTGTATTCCTCCCATGTGGAGCCATCTGAAAGACGCAATATTGACCATGTCAGGGCACAATTTCACGTATTGAGAAACGTAAATATCCTGGGAAGAAAAATTGACAAGACACGGCGCACATATTGAAAACTAAACAAGTCCACCAAGAACGTGATCGGAACGAACCCCTCCAAAAACCCCATCCCACCAAAATCGTTCGGCCGCTGTGACCTAGAGCAACACATTTCGACATTTTCCTTGATGGACAATCGATTTTCCCCAGAGCAAACTATTAAAAGTGACTAAAACTGGGAAATGTTTGCGGAAAGTGGGGCAACATGTTTACTGGCACGTGGGATTTTCGAACTTTGAGGTTAGGTTTATGTACACCAACTTACGACCTCTGAGGTGTGGGGAGTCAGAACTATAGAAGGTTGAGTTTTTCATTAAATTCTTGCCAGAAGATGCTAAAATACCTCGGAACACATGCGAGTTCAACGAAAAGTTAGACACTTCAAATCTGAATGATCGTCACTGTAAGACATGAAGTTTGTTTCAAAATGAAGATTTTCATAAAGAATTTTAAAGACTTCATATAGAAGGGGTGTACTGTATAGTAATGTCATAAAAATTCAAGAGTATAGTATGAGTTGCTAAAGAAAATAGAAAAGCAGAGGAAAATTACCTTTGAATTTCATATAATACATACAATATCTTAGGATACTATAACTATACTTTACTAAAATACATTAAATTTATAATAGTTTTCAATTATTAATAATGGCTTTTCAAAAGAGTTTTCAGCAAGACTGGACAGAATTTTTTAGTTTAATGTTCCTACATACTTTAATAAGTCATTGTTCATTTACATATGTATATTTCGCTTTTATTGCTTTTGTAATAATTTGGTATAGATTTGTTTCGCTTTCGGCAGCCCTGCTGGTCTCGTTCTATTTTCCCCAAAAATATCTTCTATTGTACGATACGAGGCCAGCATAGAATTTAAAGTTATGCCCCATTGGGGGATACAAATCCCAGTCCTCGACTTGGGTTGTAATCAGCGCAAAGTTGTAAAGTACATTGTTTGAGATGTAGGACATCCTGTGTGCAGAGTGGTCGGGAATTAATATTTCTAGCTGGAGCCCCATTCCACCAAACATGCGGGGACTCCAAATACAGTCCCCCCTCCGCCCCACCGTAGTTTCTAATAACTCATTTCGTTTTTCGCTGAGCTCTCTGCTGGATAATCCGCGAGTTGTTAAATAGTTAATACCATGCCGCTTTCTAAGGAATTCGACTTTTGTTGTAAGTTTTTTTTCTTTTATCAAAAACGCGAGCAAAAGTAGTCGCATGGCGCAGTAATTAGTCCTGGCAGGGAAGTAATTACAACGTTTTCAAGTAATTTACATCTTTTTTTCGTGTTTCGATTCATTCGGTTTTGTTTCCGACTTAAAGAGACATCATCCTCGAGCTTATTTGCATCGGGTTTCAGCAACCATTCAGTTTGCCTGATGCATGCGGTGGCTCGAATTCAGCTGCGTTTGGAAGGCGAAACAAATACACCAGTTCCCGTGACGTCACGGGGGAGGTGTGGGAGTTTTATGTTTTGCCTGGTAAAGAGCTGTGGGGGGTGCGGGCAAAATAATGAACGAAAACTTGCAGAATTTATGTTGATGGCCCAACGAATTTGTTTCGGATGAAGCATAGTGTCCAAGTCCCAGTCCAGCGTCCAGAGTCGAGATTTCGTTTCCAAACAAAGAAATTTCACGTATGACTTGCTTCGAAAATTAGGACACAAGAACTCTTGTAAAAGGATTCGCGATCACTGTCTTCGTTACTAACATTCAACATTTTCTCCCCACCCTGTACTAATTTCAGTGCGGATGTCTGTAACATTCCCCACCCACACAAATTCTTTCAACTCAACAATAATTACACAAGCAATTTGAAGAGATTTTAATTACAAGTTGTGGATTTATTCTTCGTTGAGATGCTGCCGGTCCAGTGGTGCTCCCTTTTAGGAATTTATTTGAATGAATTACCCCTGCCTTCCAGACGCTTAAGACTTTCTAGAGTGCAATGGTCGAAAAATCTCTGATATTTTATCATACCATGAAGAATTTTTGAAGAAAAATCCCATTTTGTGAAACTTAAGCTAGGAGTTTCTCGCTTTCAGCTACTTACTTCATCAAAAACAAAACCGAAAACTTACTCAGCAAACCGTTTTCCTGGAATTTTTCTTCACCACCTTCTTCTTATTTCTTATAAAATTACAAATTCTCCGCTTCATTTCTAAGTATTGTAAGTACCTATGCAAATTCTCTAACAAATTGAAACAAAATACAGGTCATGGCTGATAGCAACCAGAATTAACAAAAATTTATATTATCCTTTTAAAAACCCCCTTCAAAAATCGATTGAGAGTGGCTTTAGATTGCAAGTGACTTTTCGTAAAAGGATAATCTTTCGATCCGGAAAAAGGCGACACTTAACCACCTTTTTTCTTCTTTTACTTGGCTTTTAATCGGTTGCAAATTCTCGAACCATCCGTCGAGGGAAGGCCACTGGAAAATATCTCGGACAAGGACACGGTTGGCGGTCCCGGCGACACACCTCAAAGCCGAAGATGAAAGAAATGTTGTGAGCATAACGCGCCTCAATTGCCGGGCGCCTTTGTCATGGCTTTTTGCCAAATGGGGCATAGCTCTAAAGTTTTAATTGCTCCTTTGTATGGCCGGTCGCATTGTCGTTTACTTCGGTTTTTTGCCACTGCGAGCGTGTAGATAACTACAATGCACAATTTCCCGTCGACTGACGTCTTCGTCGTCGACGTCGACATCAACGTCGACGCCGTCGTCATTGTGCTCATCAGAGCTAGGCGTTTTTCGCCTTGGCTGAGATAAAAATAAAGAAGAAAAAATAGCGAAAACACCGAAGCGATGGTTCGCCCAGGTGAGGCGGGGGTGGACCGGATAGGCTTCATTTTGGTCCTGGCGGAGGCTGCGGCGGCGAGGTGTGAACAATGTTTAAGCAAAGAATGTAGTGCAGGCCGGGAAATTGTCCCCATTTATATCATTTATGCCCGCCAAGAACAGGTGCTCTGGGGAGGGCTACTTGTTTGCTTACTGGGAGAAAGTCAACGCCCAGGCCCGAACCGTCCGCCCACCCGCCAGGGCTCCAACCGAGACCCACCCGGGCCCCGCCCGGGCCTCCTCACAAGCAGTACAATTTGCGTCAAGTGAGCTATTTGCTTTTGGGGGCTGTTTGTGCAGTGCTCCTCCACTCGTTAAGGATTTAGGAGCCCTTTAATGTCCACACGAAATCGTATCGAGGAATTCCGGAAAGGATCCGGGCCGTTGTAAACAAAAAGCGACAGGGACACGACCCGGTCCTGGGCCAAGTTATTCCGGCCCTTCGCACACTTCCCCGGGGATCGGTAGGTCACCATCTGCGGCAGTTCTGTGGCCCTTTGTCTCACCGGGGACAATCGATTTTTTTTTCATGCAATTATTCAATTCGCCGGCAGGTTGCCGATTATTATTTAATTTCGATTTCGCAGCAGCCACACTGAGGGAGACAGGGGGAGGGCAAATGATTAAAAAATCTTCCAATTACACCCGTGGGCTGCTGGTTGATTGCTCCTCGCTGAAAACCTCACTTCCGACACGTTTTACTGATGAACATTGTTGTAAATTGTAACTAGACAGGGCCAGGGAGAGCCTCGATATTATCAGAGGAAAATAATTTTAATTTTAAATTTAAACCCAATCCCAAACAAATCTATATTAAATCTGTAAACCAGTGATTTTCATAGAAGTTAACAAGATTTAAATGAACCATTTAAAGAAGATGATTTACGTTTCCTATATTTCTAATTCAGTATTATGAGGACTATCTAAATTTTATATCAATATTTCCATCTATATATAAATTTAAATAAAACATTTTTTTAAAGAACTTTATACCAGCTTGTCTACATTAGTCAACGAAGCACAAAATATGACCTCCGGATCTACTCAAAATACTCAAAATGTACATTTTCTTGGAAAATCGTTTTCTACGGGAAATATTTCGAAGGCTTTACTTTCAACTTTTTTATTCACAGACTTTAATCTTTTCCACGCAATCTAAGAGAATGTTTAAAAATTCTTTTATTTTTTCAAATAGGTAGGTATGAGTATCGCTTTCTATAAATAAAAAGTGAAATACAACAATAGCAAAAATTATTTTATAACATTCTTATTTGTATAGAAATTAAGATGAATTGTTAGAACGATTTCAAAATTTAATGTTCGTAAAAAAGAAAAACAATTGCGTAAAAGAGACTTTAAATATGTTCTGTTAAATTGTTGCTACATAATTTAAAAAAATTAATGAATGACAACTGTGTCTTCGACCCCGTGTGACTTCTTCATCAACGCTAAAGGGAGAAGCTAGCAGATTAATTCCTGAGAAATGTCTTATCAAGGTTTTTTGAGTGACCTTTCAATTCAGTGACTTTTCCGCGTATTGCACCTGTTTCAGATCGAGAAAAACTTTATTTAAAGCCGATAAAAAGTAAATTTAATCAATTTCACCTGAATAACTTCGAGCAGAGGAGAGAAAAATGTGCACGCCCTTCGCGAAGGGAGAATAAAAAAATAAGGGAATCTTTAAGACGGTGAGCAGCTGCACGTTGAAGAATGTTCGCCCGGGGGAGCAGGGCGGCCGGCTCCCCGGAAGAAGAGCGCCCTCTGGGTGTTTGTTGACTGTACCTTTATGTCTTTGTCCCAAAATTTAATGATGGAGCAAGTCACGTAAGCCCCGGCTCCTTTGCATAATGCTATTAGTCATGCAGATTTTTTGTGTGTACTTTGACAACGATACGCGGGCTCATTCCCTAAATACCTCTGCGGCCCACGTCATCCCCCACGTGAACCTCGCAAACATGTTTTGTATTCAAATTTCATTTTCGAGACGCGCTCGTCGTCGGTCCTTTTGCAGAGTTTGACGACTACTCGACGGCGACGACAGCGGCGGTGACGGGAACGCCGGGACTGCTCCTTTTGGGGCCCGGCTCTGCCCCGGGGATGACATTTTCACTTTGTTTCATCCCATTTTGTCGGCTAATACAACTTAAGCAGTTTCTCACGGCGCCGCTGAAGACGAACGTCTGCGGGAGGGACAACAGGTAGGTGGTTGCCTCGACACGTCTAAAATTTAACAGATCTGCCGCGGGCGTTGTCTGAATAACGAATGAGCCCCGCTCGGGGCCCCGTGGAGGCTCCTCTGTCGCGTTGTGCCGATTTCACGGCGAGACACGACACGACACACTAACTAGCCCCAACTAGGTCTCGTTTTTGGGTCACGCCTGAGTCCCACCCCGGAACGAGAGCATTCGCCGCCCTCTTTATTGTCTGAATTTAGGCGAATTTTCCTTCCTCGCTGAATTCTGAGATCTATGTTAAAATTTGTACCTAACCCTAGAAAAATAAAACCTTTTAACTTTACGCTTACCATCAACTATGTATTGTCCAACATATTTTCTGTTAATAAAATTGTTAAGAGGTTAGGACTAGTAAATTTTTTTTTTGTTGTCACTTAAATACTTCGAACATACTATTTTGAAAATATTCTTTGTATACATAGGTATGTCAAGTTGGTCCAATGAATAGTTTTAGAAATATCCTACAATAACCGACAGGACCTTCTGTACTATTGATGGCAGATAGTGATAACTTAGATGCATTTTTTTCAAAATTATATTTTCTAAGACATTTAAAAACCATTCGAAAACCATTTAAAAACAATTTCTTTTACTTCCATTGATTTTGGATAAAACACTAACATACTCACTACAAAATACTTCTTGAAAAAGAACGTACAACAATCCAACAGATAACTTCATTCAAAATTTATATTTTGTTTTAAAATTAACATGACGTTTACTTAAAATATATTGTATTTAAGTACTTGATATAATATTTAAAAGATTATGCAAGAATTTACAAAAATAAAGTAAAATGCCTATATTTTTACGTTTCTGACTATCCCTAATCATTTAACTCAATTTTAATTAACCGCAAATACGAATATACAAATTATTTAATTATAAATATAAATGTTAAATTAATTTAGCACATGCAGCACATAATTTTTTGCATTTTACCTATATTCTTCTCATATCAAAAGCATATTTTATATATGTACATCTTCACTTCTTTTGTCTCACACTTTTGGTCAGAGTTTAAACATTTTGTGGTTTAATAGTACCTACCTAAAACTAGTCTCTTCAAGAATATTGCCGCATGTGTGTATGATTAGTTTTTTTAGAAAATAACATTATTCTTACTGGGAATATAAATTAAAAGTTGTTAAAAAACTACGCACTAAAATATTTGAACTCAGTTTCCTTTTTTAGGTTCCGAGTCAAACAAGATGGTCAAGTGGGCATTTTCTATTAGGATTGTGTAGGGTCTGAATGCATTTTGGGAAAAATCTGCAGAAATGTAGAATATTAGCACATAGACTGAGATACTTAAAAAAAAATACTTAAAAATAACATCACTTATTAGAGTCAAATTAGTTTACGAGATTTAGCCGACCAAAGCTATGCTTATTTAGATTCAAACAACTATTCAGGAAAAATCGCAAAAACGTTTTGTTGGTACAAAATAAAGTAAACAAATATTCAAATATAAAACCACTTTTTTAATCTTCACAAAATTCATTCCTGAGGAGGTTAATGAACTTTATTTTGCAAGGTGACTACTATCAGGCATTACTTTTGAGTGCGGCTGGTAAAGTACGAAAAAATCCTAAAGAAGTTTCACTCAATTAAGATACTAGGTATGTATTAGATTAAAATTCATTATTAGTAGTTTTTCGAGAAAAAATTAAAAAAAAAAAATTTCGCTGATTAACTTAAGAATTTAAACATTACTAAAAAGAATTAATCTGTCAGTCTCTTAACCATTCGAAATTATTTTATTTCTTCATACTTGGAGTAAGAAAGAAATCTATAAACTTAGAATTGAAATTTTCTTCCGAGCATTGTTTAAATTTTTCTCTTTGGATTGATTTAATTTCGAATTTTTTATCAATGAAAAAAGCGACAGCCTGCTTTAAAATTCCGTATAATGCTCTGTTCTTTAAATGATATACTTAAATGCAAATTGCACTGATATTTCGTGCTGGGGCTACATTAATACACCCCAAGAGTTTTCCAGGTAAACAGAGCCCCCAATATAATCCCAGAACAAATATCTATAAACATCTTCGGTCACCTCCTGAAGGACTCTTTCCGTGAAAAAATCCATAGAAAATCGTGAGCATTATCACTTCACTTCGATACTCGAAATTCGTTAAAAACGAGATGAAAATCTTCTGAATGCACCTTTTCGGTGCGACACAAATCCTTGAGGGTCCTTCAACTCTGCCAGCACACGTCATGTAGAACCCGATGAGAATGAGCCGAAGGCTGCTCGCAGCATGCACACGGCTCGTGGAAAACAACATAAAGGTGCAATCAGAGCAGCATAAATAATTCGCCGTCACATCGTCCTGGCAGCAAATCTTATTAAGGCGCGCAGGAGTCGAGGTGACAAAACATAGAGGCAAAACGAAGAGGCTTTTGTGTCTTGTCTGCGACGAAAGGATTTCTTGAGAATTGTCGCTGTCGCCAAATTCGAGATTACTTCCTCCCCCGTAAGACATCACATGCGATGTGCTTAAGGATGTCTCGTCCTCCGGCGGGAGACAAGGGGAAGGGCAAATAGTAAATTTTCCGGAGTGATATAATTTATTAGACGCCCCCGTCAGGGAATCATGTTCCATTTGATATCTACGGGAATTGAATTCTATATTTATTCACTTAAGTCGTTTGCCTTAAATAATTAAAATTGGGGCTCTCGCACATATTGCACAAATGTTGTCTCCCAGCCGGATCCTGGCTCCTTATTGCTTGAACTGGATTTCTGGATGGCACTGTACCCGCTCCCCTGCTCCCCCGCTCCCGCCCCCGAGCATGCGACATCCCCAGGGCGGAATGGGAACGGGCCTAGATGCGGATAATTAATTGCAAATTTAGTGCTCTTGCAATTCTCTTAATTAAACGATGGGAGGGACAAGACTTTGTTGACTTTGTGTAATATTTTAGGTTTGAATTAAGGACAAGAGCAGATTCAAGTCCTGCGGGGCACATGATGTGTGCCAGAATGTGCGCCTCCGCCTCTACAGACCCAAATAATAAATTATTTTTCGGAAACTAAATTTTCGAAATTTTTGGAAATATAAATATCCGAAAATTTAATCTGACGGTAAAAAATTAAAGGAAAGCTAAGTCCAATATTTTCGTCCATTTATCTTTGTAACTAAATACTTCTTAAAGCTAATTATTGTGAAAATTGTATAAAAACGAAATATTGTATTTCATGCTCGAAATTCTAAATAAATATTAAATTTGTTACCGAGTGCTAAAGTACCTACTAGACTTACTAGAGGATCAAGAGAAGATTAGGAATTTTTTCGGTTGGATTCTTTTTCGATATTATATATTGACTGTTGAGCTCCAAAATCACGGTGTCAATTAAAAACAAAATGACATCCTTCAGTTACTGAAGTTTGACGGAGCAAACCGTGTATACCCGGATGGCATGTAAAATATTGCTGGTTTCTGAATTCTGCGATAAACAAATTCGTCAGGGTATTAAAATGAGGTGTTTTTACTGGAGGTTGTTCCTATTGTTTGCTGATTTCATTTATTATTCTAGTAAGGATAAGATTTTAGCAATGTTACAAATTCTATTTCCAGCCTCCCTTTAACAAACTAAGCCTATAAGCGCCCGAGTTTCATTAGCTAAACTAAGTGAACAAGAATTTCAAATGATAAAACTATAAATAACTAAATTTACTTGATCTTATTTTTTCTAATATGACAAAAGTCATTTTGAGCCATTTGTGATATTTAAATGAACGTTTAAATAAAGGGACGGCTACTTTTCAAAAAACTTTAAAAATTATTTATCACATTTTAAAATTCTTATTTATGATATCTTGTACTTTCTTAATTTTAACCGAAATGTTTTACCCTATGAAATAAATTAATAAATAGAAAAGGTATTGTTTAGACTATCTACAGAAACGTAAATATTTGCTTGGATATTTACCCCATAAATTGTTTAAAGCTTTCCTGGGTTCTATCCAAATCCGCTCATTTTTACTACGACTTAAATTATCCTAATTTAAAGATTTGATATTGATTTTATGTTATACATTTTGGGTTTGAATGTAGACCTTTGGTTTGCCTTAATCTACGTCAGAGTGTGTCCCCCACCGAAAAACCATGAATAATTTTTATCGGATGATCCACAAAAATTTTTAGGGGATACAAATAGCCGAAAATTTAATCTGAAACCGGGAAGTGAGTGGGACGGAAAAGACAAAATCCAACTGGGGAGCTTCTGCTCGACTGTTTACCTTTTCATGTTCTGCCGGCAAACCCGATAAAATATTCAGGAGCAGAGCGAACGGCTTCTTTGGCAATAATAATCGGAGATCGCGGCAATAATCTTTGGCCCCATCACACATCCCGCCGGCCTGGGTAGTCTCAGGATGCACCCGGTTTTTTGGGGTGTGGGTGGCTGGAAGATGGGGGGACTCTTTCGGGGGAGCAGTCGAAACGAGAATATTGCTGCAAAACAATTGAGATGGGAACGAGGACAAAAAAGTGGGATTGGTCGGGAAAAAAGGAGCTCCGGCCAGGAGGAGGAAAACAAAAGACCCAGATGGCATTCATGCCAAAATGGTTAAATGCAAAGGACCCGGCCATGGACCTGGAGCTCCGAACCCGGCCGGATCCGGGGTGGCAAATGTCCAAAATTGGATTTCGTTTAGCGAAAAACTTCGAATGCTCGTTCAATGGCAATTATTGTCGTTATTTGTTGCATTTTTGTCGACGTTTTTCGTCGCTGAGGGGCTCTGGCTGACTACCGAGAACATGCTATTCGGAGGCATTTCGACATCCAATCGACGTTTTCATCGATCAATTTACGAAAAAATGAAATTTTTCTGCCGCTTTCCCTATGTTTTTTTTTTTCTTTTTGTATGCGAACACTCTTGCCAATTGATGTGGATTTTACGAGCAATTAATGAAGCGATTCGCTTTGAGCCGCACAATGAGCGCCTGTCCATCCACCCCCGCATCCGATGGGATAAAGCAGCGCCATCGCGGCGTGCGGGATGCTGCGGAAAAGTTTAATGGAACCGCACTTAATGCTCCAGTGGCCAATGGGACAGGGAGATGAGGACGATTTCGTTCGCGTTTCCGGAAAATTAGGGCGTCACTTCTGTTCCCCGATTAGGCAGCTCGTTTGCTGCGTGACGGGCCTATTCATTCGGCGAAATTTTATCTTCGGACCAATGCGACCATAGGGCCCATTTTCTGATTAATTATTTCACTTTTGAGAATAACAATGCATTCAGCTGGCTGAGCTACGAATTGTAGTTATAAATATTGACGTATTAACTAATATTTCATTGTAAATTCTACAATTGACTTGGTTTATTTATTATTAGCTTTCCCGCACCGATATACATACACCTATATATACTCGTGAAAGCTATTCAAAAACTACCATCAAATCTAGAAATTTTGATATGGGGGATCTAATTTTTTACATAATTTATAACAGTTCCCTGAGATTAGAGCACTTCAGATCAACTAAGATTACTCGAAAGTTTCTGTCGAACGTAAAACCAGTCAAGTTAGAGCACCTGTCAAAATATTTTAGTAAAACACACGAACGAAAAGCTGAAACACTTTCCACTGACAGTTTTGAATTGAAGCGAAGTTGCTCTAACAAATTTTTTAGAACAGAAAAGTTAGCTGGGTTCCTCTAGAATTAAGATTAAATTAGAACAAGGTCATGAAACAAAAGCCAAAGCACGTTCAAGTAACTTAGAGCAAGAAAAATCTCATGAAACACATAAATATTTTGTGAGCTAGAGTAACTCAGGTTAACCTGGAAAAGGTAATTAAACAGACCTATTCAATCGATCTGAAAATACCCTGAAAATGTCAAAATACCAAAATAATAGGAGTATTCACTCTTCGGTGTATTTAGTCTTCTATCATAACAAATTCTTACTACATTGTATAATACTTTAATACTATGTACGTGACACAACAAAATGCAATGACACATATTGTATTAGATGTTAAAAAATGACTTCGGCTACTGTTCTTTCACACTCAATATTTATCAAGTAAATAACTGACTGCTTCTATCATTTAACCAATTGATTGAAATTTTACAAGGGTATAGTATAATATTTTGCTACAGGATGCCCACTCTTCACTGTAAGAAAATACTACAAATTTTCTATTAGAATAAAAATACATTGAAGAGTAAAATTACCCTTACCTATACCGGTGACACACTAACCGAAATTTAGAAATTCGAATATTCTCAATTTCAGAAATGTATCATATAACCTTTGAATTACTTAAATTCAGATGAATATTATATTAAAAATAGAGATTTAGGCATAAATTTGACTTTAATTTCAAAGCAATAGGTACTATATATTGTGAAATTGCATACGCTTGAAATTTTAAATTTCAGCTGGTGTGTGTGAAATTTAGAATTTCGAGTGTTCTCAATTTCAGAAATATATCATATTACCTCTGAATTATATGTTTCAGTTTTTACTGGTGAAAGTAGTTGTAGTAACCAATCCCTTTTTTTTTCATTGTGCCCATAGATATTCGCGCCAATTCAATTATCTGCCAATTTTACATTCGGTTTAATCACTTAGAAGCTATTTTCTAATGCTGTCCAGGACTAGGGCTAGAGACGGGAAAAGATGTCTTTCTCCCGACGGCCGAAGACAGAGCCCAGGGATGGCAATTTGCTCGGAGGTTTTTTGCTATTATCCGTGACCTGGCATATATTTTCACATTAGGGGATGGTAATTTCGTTAGAAGAGCCAGATATCCTCAGAAGATTAGGTCACGTTCGCAACACCTTCTTCTTTGGTATCCGGCAGTGTGTCTCGAAGGCGACGGATGCTGGGCGAGCATCTTTCGTCCTGGAGCCCTGGAGGAGAGGAGCCAGGCACGACCTACCAAAGGAGCCTTAGAGCTCTAGTGGTGGGTCGGCCGCCCTAGGACAGAAACCGGGATAAAAATTACAGCAGGTCTAGATAATTAAGTTAATGTGGTCGACAGATGTATTCATTTCTCATACGTGTGCATTATGGATGAGACGTGGAAGGAGCTTCATTAAAGTCTCCTCCTAAAGCATGGCCTTTCACCACCGGAATTGGTGTCCTGCTTGCCATCCCTGAAATTTTAATGGTACTGAATAATCACGCAGAGGACAGAAAATCCAGAGAAATTTTCCTTACGAAAATTAATCACACGGGAATGCTTGGGTCTCTGTGACCCGTGTCGTCGGGTATAAAACCTTTTAAAAGTAAAATAAAACCGCTAATAAATTTCTCCCCGGTGGAAGTGCATCCAGCTCTGCCCTTCCACGGCTCCTTGGCGATACATCAGACTTTAGTCATTAATCGTAATTGAGTTAAACTCCTTAATAGCGAATGAATGTGTACTGAGTAATTAAATTACAGGCCAGTTGCAGGCGGATTGAATAAATTTAATCCGGGTAAAGTCGGGCCCAGGCACATCGAGGTGGACAGAATTGAGCCCTCTCTTGGCACGGACTATGCAACGACACGCGGGGGAGGCACTATCTATTTGAAAAGATGTTCTCTGGTTAACTCCCTGCGCCCCCAATCGAAAAAGGATAACTTCCAACAGGTGGGCATTGGTAATTTAGATAAATGACTTTTAACAGCTATTTGCAAGGATTTACCTGCCGTCACTGTTTTATTGGATCCTGTGCCTTCTTTTCGTTTCCCAACATTTCCAGTGTACCGCCGCGACGCCTGATAAATCTCATTTGAATCGCTCGAAACGTCTTCGGAGAATTTAAATTTTCCACCCTGACTGGGCCTTAAGGAACTTGTCTTCCTTGGAATTTGTACTCCTTCCATCAGCCGTAATCCGGGAGTTGTTTAGGGGAAAAACACTGAAGGAGCAATGGGGGGATTATACAAGGTAAGATGGGCACAACAGGGGAGCAATTTGAATTTCTCTTGAATTTCAAGTCCTTAATGTAGGAAGTGTTGTTATTTTACAAAATTTGAAAATCATTTTAGTGGGCGGGAAACGTGTTCAAAAACTTCTACAAATGATGCTACAAAATAAGTTAATAAATAAGGAAACAGATATGTAAACAAGGGAACGTGTATCTTTATTTTTGACTTTCAGGATAATCTTAACATTAAATATGACGTAAAAGAGATTCGAAGGAGTTACTTTAATTCTGTCCATCCTATTAATATATTAAAGTAATTTTATATTATAAATAGCCGATTTGCCTGCGAAAAAACCTTTACTGAAATTTCTAACTGATGGAGATTTCGCATATGTCTGTCCTAAATTTCATCAAAATAGATATAGTCTAAAAACAATAATTTGCAAAATTTGCAAATGTTATTAAAAATGTTTACAAATTTGCAAATGTTATTAAAAATGTTTACATATTAGTTAAGTGCGTATGAGTATGAGTAGGTACCAATAAGAAAAAAAATCAGATAAAAGTCCCAGGCCCTAAAAATTAGAATATTGCAAGCATAAAGTAGGTACCTAAAAATTTAAGCCCTACAAACTTAATACAATATTTTCAGAGTAATAATAGAAAATAATATGTTAACCTACTCATAAACAATATATATGCTTTATAATTATAATTTTATTTTGAAGTATATTTAAATTTTGTGTGGAGTTATAAAAATACTCATCGGGTCATTTTATTTGTTGTCTTAAAATTCTTAAATTTTTTACCAAACGCTTTTGATCACTTTGGGATACTGATTTCAAGAGATTTCCTTCTAAATGTACATAAAGGATTTTAAAAGCAGTAGAGATTCGAAATATTACATAAATATCATTAAAATGCCATGACTACCTTACATTCACTTTTAAAATCTAAATATTTTTGTTTAAGGAGGTACCTACATATAATTTGTATTATACTTTTGGACCAAATAGCTATTCTTCTTGGTTCCTTAATTTTTGTAAGTAAATAGACCACTAAAATTAAGTCATACTCGTAATTCAAGAAGGAGAAATAAGTTATAATTCGAACTTTTACATTCCTTGTACTGACAGTGATATTCATTAAATAAGTTTTGAGTTTCAAAAATTAATTTTACCAGATTTAAATATTGTAATTCTGCCTCCGTTTGTGATTTTCCCAGTTTTGCTTTTCAAGTAAGACTCTATCATGTAAACTATTAATTGGGTCATTTGTCCAATAGTCTGATTCTTGACTAAAACCAGTCACAAAAGTGCTCTTTTGCTGGATACATTGCGCAACACTTTCACATAACTCATTGTAAAAATTGGTGTGGGTCACCTCTAGAACAGGGTGATATTCAAATCCGACACGAGGTTTTCGTGTACCAATTGAATTTTATGAATTTTAATTCGTGTGCCCCAGTGTCAATGGCAGAAAAACGCTTTAAGCCAACGAAACGGTGCGGTACGTGTCGATGTCACAAAAAGCAAAAGACCACTAACCCTCGTCACCCTGTGCACGGACGCGTGCATGCGGGGGTGGGTGATCGAGGGACATACAAAAAAAAAATATATGAGAAATTTCCATAAAAAAGTTTTTGCACGTCTATCAGATATTTGGTATCACGTTTTGATGGATTTTCAATGGCACTGAAGGAGGCAATATATCTTGTGGCATCTGGTATGTATCCCATTAAATTCTTGTTTATAATAAAAGGAAGTGTTTGGAAATAACTCGGGCCTTAGCATATGGTCGTGATAGGTCCACTTTTCTTTCCCGATGTTTTTGACTTTCCGAACGGCGGAAATGGCCCACGGCCCTCACTAAAAGGAATATTTTGCTTTATAGTCCTGAAGTTTCGATATGGCAGCTATATTTGATGAATCTCAAGGAGCACCCATTAAGCGACGGTTACAAGGGCTAAAAGCAATTAATTGTGCCGTAAAAATTCTGTCACATACTCCACACCACACTCAGTAAAGTTCATATGACACTAAGAGTAGATAATATAAATTTTATGGTCTTCATTAAAATTTCATCTTTTGTACATATTTTCGACATTTTCAAAAGGATTCTCAAATATAAAAGGCGTATAAGAAAGATGACTGTTTTAAGTAAACATTTTATATGAGGCTTACAATTTCGCATATTCTGTAAAGTTAATTAAATAATCTAGAAAATTAAAGATTTGAGTTTAATTCAAATCATTATCAAATTCAGTGAAAATTTGCTTAAGACTTGGAACTAGTATTAATAAAATTATTTGCTAAAGGTCTTTAATGTTTAGTCAGGGATAATTTAATACCTACTAATGTCGTTTTTTAAATATTATGTATATAATAAAAGTGAAAAACCTTTAACATGATGTAATTTGTCATGTGTAAAAATGAGAAACTAAGTATTTTTGTAAATGTTTTTCCCATTGTGTTAGTTCTATCAACTAATTTAATTAGTTGGCTGAAAGAATAGTTCATTTTGCTAATCTTTTCTTTCATTATTGCCATAAACTATATTACACAATCTTCCATTGCTGAATAAACACTGTTTGGTTTATTTAATTTATAAATTTTTGTACCCAGAGTTCCTATAGAAGGTTTATTTTTCTAAAAGTTGTTTTATACTTAAAAATCGCACGGAAAAGTAGTAACTTACAAAGTAATATAAAATTCGTAATAACTTTAAAAAAACAAAACTTACCATTTAAATTTCGGAATCCTCATTCGAAATTTGTATTTCATGTAGCTGAATAAATCAAAACTTCCAGTTTTTACCTGCCAAGGAAGAAAAAACATAATATTAAAATTACTCCTGTAAGAGGCCAAAAAATTACGTAAGAATAAGAAGTCAGCAGAGGCAGAAGGAGCTCCGTGCACTCAGCTGTTTTTGCTCATTTGACTTCTTGCGCTCAAATCAGCCCTATGCAAATTTCCTAATACCCCGTAATAGTTAGTGGTGGCAGCACCGCAGCCAGTAGGGCACATTCATTTGCATAATAACACAATTACTGAAATTAATGTTGGTCTCTCCACGTTAGTCAATATTTAATGACGACGTAAACAAATTTCTCGTTTTGCATATACGTCCATTTGTATTGGGGCACTGCCGCGGGACCAGGGAGGGTTCAGGAAGCGCGCCCGAACATTGGCATAGTGGCGGCATGCGTCCTTGTGTATGTTCCCGAGGGAACATCAAAGGACGCCCGCAGGCTCGTGTCGATCCTCTGGCCCGGTGGACTGCACAGGGAAGGAACTGATAGGCGCCGGGTAAGGCACATTAAATATTCCGGCAGTTGTAAACTTTTCTATCCCATCCTCTACAGTCGTTTCCGCTCCGTAAAGTAAAAACGAATTTATTCCTGTCCGCTGTGTCGTGCTAAATTGGTTACTAATTTACAGATGGAGAACGACTAACTTTCATAAATTTATACCCTGTTTTCTGGAGAGTTTAGGTATGCCAAGAGTCTTTCTTGAAAGTTCTGATGAATCAAGTAATGAATAATAGAGAAAAACACTTTTGTATAACTTAGATTTTGTTTAAGTTCATTTAAAATTAATTAAAAAGTGGTCCAATGATATCTTGACCTTTCGTAATGTAAGTAAAGGTTACCCTCGAAGAACACGGTATTTGAAGAACACGACTTTCAATGAACACCCATATACCTTTTCCCGATTTACATACATGGTTTCAATCTACACGATAATACCTATTAATTAATAAATATGGATACCTACTATCTACAACTACATAGTTGAAATATGTATTTTACTAGGATTTTGACTAGATTTAGAAATTATTTCTATATTATATGTAGTAGAATTCCGCAAAAAATAAAACTTTATGTTAAATATAATTAAAAATAACCAAGGGCATGTTTCTGGCAGTTTTGCAACTATCTATAAAAAAATTAAAACCTGCAAGAGGGTGTATATATGTACATACATATGTGTATAAGTTTTGAAGCATTTTAGTAATTTTTTAAAAATCTAGTTGAAGAATATATTAAAATTCATACTCAAAATAATAAAGCGCTTCGCGACACAATTTTTTAATATGATATCTGTATTTACGTGATTCAGGCAATTATGTATAATTTATTTATTTTTTTTTTTTATTTAATGCTGCTAAGTTAATGACAAGTATAGATAAGTGTAGTACCTATAAACGAATTAGATATTAGTTTTCTCTCTATTTTCTTCTATTTGTTGTTTTCTTGAAAAAACTTGTAATAACATAGCTAATTTTAAGCCATATACGAACTTAAAGATATATCTACATAGATATACATATATAGTCTGCAATCAATGTATTCTTGGTCTTCACAATCTTAAGATTCATAGACAAGACATCGATAGTCTACAAAACTTCAGTCCAAAATTTATTCACTTGCAGAAGTTGGCCTATTAGTAGCTTAAGACAAACCCGTAATAGCTGATATTTTATTTTTCCTTTTAAATAAAATACGGTTCGTGCATCAGGTTTAGAAAAAAGAAAACTTTACATAATCGTTGTCAAGTTTTGGCGGTGTTAGTCCAGTTCGATTGACTGGTGTCAGAAAGTTTCTAAAGAAGTCTCCTTTTTCCCTGCTCTAAAGTTGTTTGGATCGCTTAAAACTTTGCTGCAACTGAAGTAAGCGACGAAACTAATTAACCAAAAAAGAGCTAACCAAAGTGAGCAGCATTTTTCACTTGAGACTCTGAGTGAATTATCCAGCGTTTGACTCAAACCATTCAAGAATCGCCACCGGGAAGTCGCTGTCGAGAAACTTATTCGTGGGATTCATCAAGTTCGATAACTTTGGGCGCAACTTTGGCGGGTAAGGCACTTACAAGACGATGGTCTGCCCGCCAGCCACATTAAAAGTTTACCACGATGATAATGTGGCTTCTGAAGTGTCGTCATCGAAGTCGTCGTCTTCATCGACTTCGAAGTCTTTCTTGGACGGAAAACGGGCGAAATCTTAAAGATTTTGACACAAAATCGCCCGTCCCTTTAGATGCTTTTTTTTATCCCTTATATTCTTGGCCACAACATCTTTAAGATCTGGTTGGGTGCAGGTCAAGTACACTCGATGCCACAGTTAAGTGGAGGCCGGGGATTTATTTATTGGGGCGAGGGTGATTACCCCCAGAGCCTGGTGGATTCACACCATTTTTCCAGGACTCTGGATATAGTGCTCCAGGCCGGGACGGGACTGGGTTATCTTCTATGCACACGACCTTCCCCCGGGCTACTCAATCGCCAGGAGCAAACAGGAGTCACCCACTCACCTAAGGGTGCAGATTGCTTAAGGTGACCCTTCCCTATCTTGGCCTCGTTTTTATTTACAACTGCAGACTGTTCCTCTTGAGCAATCGATTACAGTTGATGAAATCCTTTATTACCTGAAACAAACATTAGCACGGTTGACTTAGCAGAAATTACCTTTCGTTTCTAACATCGCTGGGACTCGTTTTCTTTGAACAGTGGTGCCCGGGTATGCCCTTCGGGTCGAGCGTCTTATCTCAGGAGCCCTCCCTGCCCGGCCCTTCGACTCATCTGTCTCAAAATGACAGAATCATTGTCCCCAACTGGGCGTCTCGGGCAAAAAGTAAAAATCCATTAAAGAAGACAATGAGACCCCCGATTCCGGGCGGACATGGAGGCTGGATCCCGGGCGGTTCACTTCAGAATGGGTTCGTTTTCTATTTGGACGTTTTTAAGCAAGTGCCCCCAAGCACAAAAATATAATTAATCATTTTCTGCAATGAATCCAAATGTCCTTTTCCCGGGCTCGGATATCAACCATTAGTCTCCGTCGGCCGTGCAAATCGTTTTATATAAAGATTGATACACTTTGACTGTTGAATGGAGTCTGAAGACGGGGGTTGAAAGGACCCATGTGGCGCCTCCCACCTCCTATGGATTTGTTTTCATGCAAACTTCATGCACTCTTTAAAAGGGATAAGCATAGAAAAAAAAGAAATCCTTTTGTCCACGAACAAATCACTCTAAGTATGGACGAATCATCCTCTGAGTGACGAGCTCTAGAATCTTGTCTGGCTAAGATACGGATAAATCCGGAGGACGTGGAACACGTGGATAGACGAAATGGGCTGGCTTTCTGCCCTAGCCACAATAAATTCCCTCCATTCTGATTTCAGAAAGATTTTCAGGGCAGAAGGCAGATGAAATTGTGAAAAACTCAAAAGAGTTCCATTCAAGTCGAGTTCTCACCCACAAAAGAATAGTCCGAAAGAAAGTCCTTAACTCCAGAGACAGAATAAAAATTGACTCGACTGAATGGTTGTGGGAGGCGTGAAAATAAGTTTCAATTGAAAACAAATGAAATTTTCCTCATACCAAATGCAACTCTTCAGCTCGAGGACATTAAACTGAATGGTTGCATTTATGTTATATCTCTATAGAAAATTTCATACATATATTGTACAATTTAAGCTCACACAGTTTGAGTGCGTAAAACTCAATTTTGTACAATTCAATTATTTCAAACGCAATGGCGTGCGCTGTGCTCCTGTGCGACCATTGCGGGCAATTTGATTCACTCACGGGCAAACTCAATTGCGTGAAACTTGATTTTACGCACTTTAAATGTCCGAACCTCGATTGCGTGCAAATTGTGCTCTTGAGACACGATTGCGTAAAGCTCAATCACTAATAAATTGATTTTGGGCAACTTAATTGAATATGCAATTTAGATTCGCGCAACTGCATTGTATGCAACTCACAAGCGAACAAACCAAATCATTAATCATGGAAAGATTAAATTCTAATGATGCAAAAAAATATTTTGGGAGTTTATAACAAAAATAGAGTACCTAAAATTAAAAAAACTACCGCGAATTGGTACCGATAAAGATGAAAACTTTTGTATAAAAGAATTTATGAACCAACGTTTTAAATATAATTTTGTTAAAAATTCTCGACTTGAAACATTTTGGAAGATTGTCACAATTTGCAGTTTCTGAAAATACATACATAGGAGAAAAACGTTTGAGCACAAATTTTTAAGTACGAATTCGAAAAAATAAAACTCTAGCCTTTCAAGTGATCGCATTGTCCGGAATGTAAACTTTAGTTCTTAATTGAATTTAAGCTCAAAACGACTTTTCTTCACTTATAGCTGTAGTTGGCCGATTTTCAACTAATATAAAAACCAAAATATTCGTGATTGTAGTAGCTATGGTTGTTAGAAGTAGCCGGTTTTTATTGTTTAATATTTTTTTAAGCTTCTGAATGTTAAAACTTTTTTTAAATAAACAAATTTTGCATTGAATTGAATTTTAAAAGCCCTGAAACTGAAACTTTATAAAGTTTTTATAATTTTTAAGAAAAATGTATCTACACGAAATAAATTTTATAAATATTTAAGTCATTATTTTTGAAACTTTTGTATAAGTCCACTTTTTGAAAAAATTATATGAGGGTTATCTACAAGATAAGATTTAATGAGAGAAGTTGAAAAGAAGTTAAAATGATATGTTAAAAAAGGGGTTATACTACTTTCAAAAACATCGGCTCATACGCTTAAAATCGTGCTATTTTTCAAATCACAAATAAATAATCTAATAGATAAAAAAAAAAGTTCGAATCGAAAAAAATTGTCCACTGTTCTTTTATAATATAATACATAATATTGTTTTTTTCTTACCATATTCATAAAATACTGCAGTTTGTTAACTCACCAAATCCATGTCTCATTTTAAGACGTTATACTTCCTATTTAGAAATTTCGGTAGTGATATCTTACTTTACATTATCCATTCCATCTCTTATTTATGTTTTATTAGAGAAATTAGATTAGATACCTATTAAGATTAAGAATTCCCTTATCTATAGTTAGTTTGACCTTTCCTCAACGAGGAGTACGTTTCCTTCTACCCACTTGCTTTTGAGAAGCACTTTCATGCTCTTAATGCACTGCACATACATGAAATTTTGGTATCTCATAGGTCTGTTATTTGCAGTTCTAATTTTAGGGTTAAATTAATATACACATCTTATAAATTTACAAGGGTATAGAAGAGTAATCTTGAAAATCCTATTCTGTTTTAGTTCTCAAATCCTGAGAGACCTCAAAATTGAAATGGGCTCGAAGAAAGTGGTCCAGGGCGTGGTGGTTGAAAACAAAACTGGTTCATCGGATGGTGAATGGCAAAGATGTGCGCGAGCAGAGAGAAAAATCTGCGAAAGGCAATTTTCTGCGTAATAACGCAAATTGGATTATGAAGTATCAACATGGGCTCTGCCCGGAATCCAGAATCCAGGATCCAGAAATCCACGATTCCCAGGCAAGGCTGGCAGAGGCAAATGATGGATTATTCGCTATAAGGATTCCGGGGGCCCCTCTGATTCTACGAATAGTATATAGGATGAGCACCAGGGTAATAGAAAATGCGGCCTCGGGGCCAGGGATGCTGCTACTGCTGCTGCTGGTGCTCTCAAATGATTCAATAAACCTCTCGTGCGAAAATGATAAATAATTCAATTTGTCTTGACGAGAATCGACAGCGGTGGGGACTACCGTCGGATAGGACTGTTCTACAAAAGCGGCGACAGCGACAGCGGGCGGTATCGGTCCAAAATTCAATCCATCCATCCATCCCGGGATGGTGCAGACCTCCTTGTTGAGGGTAAACGTATTCGATTTATGTCACAAAGAGGCATATGGCCCAGGAATAAGTGGCAAGGAAATTGCTTCTTTCAAGGAGGGCCCCATGAATGATAAAGAGCCGTCGACTGGGAGTCGTTTGGGCTCCCCATTACAAGGGGGTAATTTTGAGTGTAATGAACGAAAGGAGCCAATAAATTTGTCGTCAGAATGGACATCCAAGTCCGAATTGTCGACCGTTCAAATTAATTCGATTCGCCCCCGCGCCGACATTGACCACTGCCGCTCGACGCCACTACCGGATGAACGGCTGGTCCAGTGGTTGAAATTGAAATTAGTTGGGGCCGACCGATCGATTCTAGGTCCAGGGGAGCCCCTAAGCCGATTAGCCATTTTTTCGATGCTCCACAGTCGGGCACAGCTTGCGTGCTAGTAATTAGCAACTGTGGCTCCTAGCGGCAGTCATAAGTCAACAGCGGCTGGCTATTCGTAACCAAATTAGTCAAACATCGTGGGACCCTTACCCGGCTGGGGTTAATGGGGTTAACATGAACAGGGGCTGGTCAGCTCGAGGCACGCGAGTTCGCCTTAAAGCCGCCACTTTCAAAGTGTAACCCAACAAATGTGGGGGACAAGGGCTCCCCAGAAACACTGAAAGTGTTTTACAGTCCTAAGGGGGAGCATATCATCAATACGAAGCCCGGTAATTTTGTCCGCCGAAGGGCTAAGACTCCCGAAAATTACACGAAAGCCGCCCCGCCCCGTTGAAAGCAATTCTATTTTGGGCCGTTTTTCACAATCCAGCAATTGGGGGAATTTACTTTAAGTGGATAAATAGGGTTTCGGCTTCATAAACTGTTCATAATTTGCCGTTTAGGGCTGTGACCAAATTAAGGGTTGTCGAAACATCTCACCCGGTAGTTTCAATATTCAGCTGTAATATGCACCATGTATGAAGACAGCACTCTTGGAAAATCAGCATCTACATTTTATAAAAACAAGTAGAATGTCTGATATCCAAGAAAACGATCCAGTACAGGGTTTCAAACTTTATGTATAAGTATATGTATGTATATTGTATATTCATAAATATTATACTCGTAAGTCTGATTTAGTAACTCATTTTTTTGTCTATCTTCTTAGAATCTTGCAGGCCAATTTCAAACTCTTTCCTGCTATCCGAAGAGGCTGAAATTTTCCATACATGCATAAGTCTCGTGACAATACATTCTTTCTAATACTAATATGGCAGACGTCTCCTTTTCCTTTATAACTCCGTTGATATGGGAATCAAATGAAAGGGTTTAACGAGTAGAATACGAAACCCAATATAGTGTCCCATTTTAAATAAAAGTTTTTCTTAAAAAATATTTTTTCTTTCATTTACCTACTTGTTTGTTTATTTAAATTTTAGCATTTAAAAGGCTTAATTGTTTACTTTGTAATATTAGTTCTAGAGCAAAAGTGCTACTTCCTCAGGGGCCATTTACACATACACAAAAGTATAAGTTCGGAATATATCATACGTATTAATTTTTTTAAATTTATGCTACAGGTCTAAAGTAAAACTAAACTTCCTATGCATGCACTTCTGTACATAAAAATATTGAACGATATTATGCACTATTACGAAATATATCTTTTTCATAAATTTCCTGTAAGGCTATAGATTTGATTAAGAAAATTAGAATTTATCCCAAACATTTTAATGTGTAATGTGAATAGCTCTTTTAGTTTTCATTTCCAGCAAATGTAGCTGAAGTGAATGCATGTCGGTAATTTAAACTTTTATAGCAATAAGTATACCATATATGTACTTGATTTTTTTAAATTATTGTTTGCAACCAAAATTAACATAATTTTCTCAAAAAGTAATTATTCATTTTTAATTAATTTCGTTACATCATACGACTTTTTTTTTACAGAGAAAACCTTTTTCCCTTTCCGATGGTCCAGCGTTACGGGTATCACCTTCCAGACTTAACATACATATATCATACTAAATGTGAAAAAATAGCCTAGAATATTTACTAGGCCTTAAGAATAAAAACATACCGTCGAAACAGAGAAAATATGGCTAAAATTGGCTAGTCCCCAAAATCCCTGCGGCTGTATCCATTAGACATTAGACGCTAGAAGCAGTCGAGCAGACATTCAAGCAAATAGTGAGTTACGCTTGAGTGACACTACCTCCGCAAATTCGACAACTGATGTTACTTATTCGGTGAAAAGGGCTCCCGGAAGGGGCAGGAAGGGAACAGGACTGAGAATGAGTCCACAGAACTCATGCATTGCATGCTCCCCATAATTCTGTTAACTATTTTCCATCCTTTGAGCGACATCAACCTTCTTCCCCAGGATCCTATTTGATCAGGATACACGCCTGGATTACATCCGGTGACACACAAAACTCACACATAAAACAATTTGCTACTGAATTTTGGGTGCCAGCATGAATAATGTATGCGCCGAAAACCCGCCCCCGCCCCGACGGGCCGGCCACCGGGCTCTTTGGTGCCTTTTAGTACTGGAAATAATAAAAATGTCTTTGCAGCTCATGAAAAATGTATAGGAGCTGGTGGTGCTCGGCATTTCTGCGGCTCCTCAGGAACTTAAGTAAGAATGCCCCAAACTCCTTGGCCGGCGGACGTTTTTCGGCTGGCGAAAATTGTCCCGGACCCAGTCCGTCTAGGCTCCAGAAGAAGAAGATTTTCCCGAATTTCTCCCGAAATGTGTAAGGACTAGGTACAAGGACCGGTGACGGAGATTAATGGAGAACTATAAATTCGACAGAAGAACCAGAACCGGGCATATTATACCCTACCATACCAGAAATCCTTGTGATTGGAGGCCCTTGTTCGATCCAGGCCAACCTGCCCGATGATAGAGGTTACTCCTATCGTGCGAACCAGGAGCAGATGATTTCGTTCCATTGGGATACCCCTAGATGAATTGGGTGACTAAGGTAAAATTTTGCATTGGGGGTATTTAGGAAAATTGTGTTTGATTTTTGCAGATTTCCGGTCTACAGGTGGGCGTTTTTCCTAGCAAATTGCTTTGTTCGTACCTGTCCTTTGCTTCCTATTCATTGGTATTGTTCGCAGAATAATAGGAAATTTAGGCTTCACCAGGCACATGTTTATTAGCCAACTTCACAATGTGTATAAATTAAATTATTTCCTATTGGATTCTAGAATATCTTTTGACCCCATTCATATGCACATAATTTAAATGGATAGAACTGCTTTAAGGGTTATACAGGGTGTTTTTATAGCATATGCAAAAATGAATGGGATGAAAGGTCTGACCTAGACAAATGAAACATTGTATGGAGTTACAGGGTGATTCGTAAATTCAAATTTTCCATGATATGCACATTTTATGTTTATCTTTTGATATATTCGATGCAGCGACATCTGCTATTCTAATGTGCTTTCCAAAAATGCGAGCAATGCCTACAACATAAATGCAGGTACACTGACTTCCGAAAATGGGAATAAAATTTGTTTTCCTAAAATTCAGCTTTTCCCTATGTTTTCTCGGAAATGAATGTAATTTAATATTTTTACCGAAATTCATGTAATTTATTATTTTTATCGAATTGCTTAACTTCTTACGTTTCCAATAAGCTACAACATGTCCAAGTAAAGAAAAAATATGAAAATTTATTCGTGGAAAGCCTTATGTGGAATATTAAAAGAAATCGAATTTTAAAGACATTAAACTAAAATTAACCACAAAATACTTTTTGTTTCATTAAAAACGGATATAAATTAATATCAATACCTATCTCACAAAAGTGTAAAAATGTAATTCTCATTTAAAAGGGATTTATGACTATACAAATTTAGTTAATAGGTACTTTAATCAGGTAAAATAATTATTTTCGAAAATTCATAATTTGAGAAAATATACCCAAACGTTAAAACTCATATACAATTTATAAAGTCGAAATAATGGCATAGTTATAGAAATTTCGCATAATATGTGGGTGTCTAAAACTAAGTTAATCATTCAGCAACTTTAAAGATGTCTTTGTAAATAAAGCCGTAAAATAACTTTCTCCATGCGAAAACTGCAAGATTTATTTTTGTCATATGGAAGTGATGGGAAAACTCAGAAAAGTCTCGAAAAGTTATCCAAAGTTTTTAAACACGCTAGAAGCAAAATTGTTCCCTGCTCATCTTAAACGTCTGCTGCAGACGTGTTATGGTTTAAACTTTCAAGTCTGAATAAAGTGACTTAAGGAAATTACCGAATTTTCAGTTTATTTAGTGGTTATTCCTAAAAAGAGTAATATAATCAGGAAAATTTCATTCTAGGTTAGCATCCCTTTAAAACATTCATTGCAAGGGCCTTTTACTTCCCTCGGCCGACGTCCGCCCGACATAAAATCGGAGCACGCCCTCAGCCGCTGCCCTCTAGTAAATAAAAAATTGTTTACTGCACACACCTCCTGAATCGCATGGCTTTCACTCAATGAATCCGCCGTCCCGTGTCCATAAATTATCGATAAAATACTTCCAGAGGGCGCAAATATATTGCCAAAAGGGGATCCCTGGATCCTGCGGCCCTTCAGCCCTTCGGCAACTACTTCGCTCCGCACGGACGCTTCCCTTTCGCTCGCAATAATTTTTATCAGCTCACGCACATAATCAGGCTGTAACAGCGAGGACGTGATCCTGAGCCGCCCGAATCTATTTAAAGAAATATAAAAAAGGGCTCCCAGAGGTAGCCCTGGCGGTACTAAATAGAATGAAGGATTCTAACAAGATGCCACTTCCCTCCTTAGGGCTCCGCCACCAACGTCGTCTGTGGCCAGGGCACCAGCTCCCCATTCGGGCGAATGTTGAAATTCTAGAAAATTTTTGTTGCTGCTGTTGCTATTCCCGGGCTATCCCGGTCCCCCGCAGGAGCCCCACTTTGGCCCAGGACCCAGGCCCTTCCAAAGGGGGATAAGGGCAGTCAGCCAGGAAAACTAACTTGGGGATTTGTGCTCCTCCTAAGATAATGCTGTTCGCGAAGCATGTTGCACTCAGGTCGTAAAGTGGATTTTAGCGTGTCTTCAAAGTGTCCTGACAACATCCTCGGAAAGGAGGCGAACCAGCGCACGGAGGATTTTTGTTCTATCTACGGGGGGTTCTTCTGGTTTCAATTAAGATTTTAGCATTAGAGCGGAAATTTTGAAATTCCAATCAGTATAGTCGCTTTTAGGTGACGTGACGACAAATGAAAATTCTAACTACACCAAACTGAACGAAATCATTTACCAATTTTCAAATTTGAATAATATAAAATCCAAAATTCTATGAATTAAAAGAGTTGATATTGCTTAATACTAAGTATCTATCTACAAAAAAGAGGATATTTCGAAAGTCAAACCCTAAAGGAGTAAAATGAGGGTTCAAAGTTTTTATGGACAAACAATATTAAATAAACATTTCAACCCGAAAGCTCGTTGGAGTACTCCTTAAAACAAATAAGCAATTAGGTACGTAATTTGCGATTTTTCGAAAATTAACCCCTTAGGGGTGAAATGGGGTAAATAAACCTAAAAATCGATATTGGTCTCGTTACTGAGGTTTCTTGGGACGTTGATTACGAAAATGGTATCAATTTTGAAATCTTAGTTGACGCCATGAAATGAAATTAAAAGTCTGTAGTGGAAAATCGGTTCAAAGGTTTTATGGAGAAACAATATTAATTCCCGATTTAATTCAAAAGGTTTCCTTCGCGAGCGGAGCCGCAGGTAAAAGTTGACAAGATCAAAATTTTTTCAAAAGAGATGAATATAGCATCCACGCAATGTTATTTAAATCTAAAATAATTATAAAATGTCTTCAGTTTTCGGTTTGTGGTATGAAACAATTTCATTTTTTAAAATTGAAAAGTATTGTGTCATATTATTCACCAACATGTGATGGTTGCAATTAATCAAACCCAAAAAAAAAAAAAAACTCGTCAAGTATAAGTCCGACCAGCGAACTTAGGGTTCCGTGGTATGGAAGCTGAAGTATTATAATAGAGTTGGTAAGAAAATATGCCCAAAAACCACGATTTTGATGGATAGCCAAAATGTTAATTTAAGTCAAAATATTGCAGGTATATTTGTATATTCCTCAAGTAGATTTAGAATATAAATTTTGTCTTTCGCATGTAGGTAGGTATATAGCGCCCTTATCAAATAAAGCCTTTTATGACTTGAAATATACGATTTTCAACTTCTGGCCAAAGACTATGCATGTGTGAATTTCAATTAGCTACCTCATTTCGTTTAGAAGTAAGAAACCTCTGACCTAGACTTACGATAAATAACTCTAAAAGTTTAAAAGACGTTAATAAATTAAATGATTGTGATCTAGGAAATTTTTCATTGAATTGAAATTTATGAATAGTTACCCAAATCGAACATGATTTTATTTAGTGAATACAAAAACGAATTGCCTGAATTTATACCTACGTCAATAGTGTAATCAAAAAATGTATCTTGTTCAAGGTTTGAAATTTGAATGGGCAAGAATCATACTATCAATTTGATGGGTTTTTTGCAAAACTTTAAATCTTTATACAGTTGACTGTGTTTTTAATTCAATTCAATGTAAAATTTCCTAGTAAACCTAGAACCGTAAAGTGTTATTATACATGAACAAATTCATCTTCCGCCAACTGATGCTATCAACTAAACTGTCCTTTGAGTACTGAAAATAAACATAAATCTTTCATTTTGTACAATTCCCAAGAAAGCAACGAAATGTTGACGATCCTAGGGCACAATAAAAATATACTTCCGTCGGCCTGTCCATGTTCTCTCTGTAAAATCTTCATGATGTTTTACAGTCCAATGATTAACGGATTAACATGCCCGGCAATATGTCCGGGACGTACATCATTCAGGCCATAATCATCAAACTTCCCTGCTAACCAACCCTTAAAAGTAATCCTCGGGTGAGACACCAGAGTGCGCAGCACAATTGCTTCTACCTCAAAATTGCTTCTGGAAAATGGAAAGATGGGGGTGGTATTAAAATTGTGAGCCGACCAAACGTCGAGGAACGACTGTGGCTCCCTCCTTAAATGTTGGTTTTATGGCAAAATTATTGCTCTTATTATTTTTTGCATAAATTCAAGTTGTAAGAAAGCAAGACGTGCCCGAGAGATGGGGTTGGTTTTGATGACTGGACAGAAGTGGTGTGGGGGTGTGGTAGGGTGCGATCGTTAAGCGGAGAAGACGAAACCGGGGCAAGAATTGCACAGGAGCAGCAGCTAGAAACGAAATGAAATATAATTTTGGTTTATTACGGGAGGACAAAGGAATTCTTGTGCATTTTAGTTAATAAATCTGGCAATAAAAACTTCCCGTCGCTCATAAAGTATCCCCGGGGTAACGAGCAGCTCTCTGTCCGTCGAGTGGGTCTAACTGGCATTTCACTTTGTATATCAGTTTGTAACCCATTGCACTGTTTGTACACTCGTCCTAACGACTGATGATGAAAATAATTCAGGTCGACTGCAGCGCCGGAATAAGGACGCTGCAGGGTCACCTAGAAGCTCTATCTGAGCGGGAAAGATAGGGCCAAAACCGTCCCTAGAAAGGGAATCAGTGTTAAGTAAAATATTAGACAATTGTACAACTTTTTATGAGAAAGAAGATCCTCTCGTATTACCTCCAACCAACTCAGCCAAATTCATAGAAATGCACTCAGTAACCACTTTTACGTCAAGAACGATAATTACAGCTTTACGACACTTCTGCTAGAAGAGCAAAATAGCTCTAGATTTTTCCTTCGTCAGGTACCTTCACCTATTTGCTGAGGTTTTAATATTAAACATTGTATTATCCACAAGCGTATAAAATTAACCAAAGTCTTATATGAACAAGGCGAATTACATTAATTTTACTTAATTTGCTAAAAGCCATGTAAAAATCAACAAATTTTACCCTCTATAACATGCCTTCACCCCCCTGTGATTTCATCCCATCCCAAGGAACTTAATCCGAAACTATTCTCAGAAGTGTTTACATTGCGGAATTCTGCTAAAATCCACAAATTCGTCTCAGGAGGAACCACAAGGAAATCTTGTTTATTTCAAACACAGCCACCATTTCCCAGGTGCCCTATACTTCACCTCCCGGCAGACAGTGATGATGGCAAAATTTAATACAAATAACACTGAGAAACATCTCCGAGGAAATAAAGTGATTCATTCATTCCCACCAAGGTTGGCTGGGTTCCATGACGATAGTGCTCCTAAACGTTTTCCAGCCTCATTCCATGCATAACAAGAATTTCGCCGCCCCCCAGGACCTCACCCTGGGGCGTAAGTCAAACACAGCTCGGCATTAGTTTCAAGTTGGATGTAAATTATTTACCCATTTTGGGAATATTTGTTATAATTTTCCTTTTTTTGAGACTTTTTTAGGAAATCAAAGGGTTTTGTAAGAATCACTAAATCTCAGAGTCAGAACATATTCAATAATTAAAATTTTATATGTGGCTTTTTTCATCTTCGTATTTCAATCACAATTAATTTAAAATCAATATTTAATTACATTCAAATTGAAACTAATTGTATCGTATTTCATTAGTTTTCAAAATTATTTTTCATATGTCAGAGACAACAGTCACCTATGAAGTAATTCAATGTTATTTCTGAAATTCAAAACAAAAAAAAAAAAATCATCACTTTATTAACCAATCGAAAAATAAAAATATCTTGATAATCTTGATCATAATCATTACAGTCCCGAAAATAATTAAATTACTCTTAATTATTTGATCCGAAAAGTAATAAAGCATTATAGTATCTTTTTGTTTGCCTTAATTTTTCACTATTTGTACAGAGATTTCTATGTATATTTTTAAATATAATATTTGTTTTAGTTATATCTCACGAAAACCGGCTGAGATTTATGTTGTTGTTGTAATATGTTAGGAGCTAGAAAAAAAATCGAACTACATACATTAAGTAATTCATTATTATTATTAATTCAGTCTCTATATTTCAGGTCATAGTCCATCGTTCTCCGTGGGAATTTATGCACCTATTTCGACCTATGTAGGTGCGCTGGTATTTCATTCCCACATGTATTATATTTAGTTTCATTTGCGAAACAATAGTGTTTATCACTTTATATAAGAAAAAATAAAGTTTAAGAGAAATTTCGTTGAAATACTCCTACTAAGTAATAATTAATTTTCGCGACAAAGATATATTTATAAAATTTCCTTAGTTACTACTGTTAAAGCGGCTTGACTTTCATTCGATATGTCAATAAAATTATTTTATTTTTCGTTTCAATTTTATAAGATAGGTTATTACTGATGTTAAAATAAGACATTAGTTTTAATTGAATAAATAAGTATTTTAGACGGATAAATGATACTGTGAAAACATGACTAATTCATCTAAAGTCCCTAATCCTCAGTAAGTCGAAGAAGATGTCATTGTATGGTTTTGATACATGTGCATGTCTTCTAAGTATGTATGTATATTTAGTTAACCATTTATTTATTTATTTAAAATAACAAAGTCGTAAATCTGTTCATTTTTTTATTTAAATGCCCACGAGTGCTTTAAAGCATAGAATTCGTCTTATTTGGGTTATTTTTGATCGTAACAAACAACATAGTTGGCCTTCGAAATAAATGAACCGTAAAGAAAGCTCCTTATAGTCTATATAATATTTGTTATACAAAATTAGAAGTCTTGGCGTTTAAGGAATTTGATCATATAAGGAATATAATATCCTAATTTTTGGATAAAAGGAGTAACATACTTAGCTATTTAAGAAAAGTATCTAAACTCCATAATACCCGAGGAGTGTTTCTAGCCCCAACGTTAAGGGCGAGGATCTAAAATTCCTCGGCATTTAACAGGCAGTAAAAGACAGCCGATTGCCGGAATGGAGACAATTTTCTTGTTCTACGTAAATCGTAAGACAGTCGAAAACGACTCGCACACGTCAGCGAGGACACAAAAAGCGAATTAAGACGGTGTCCTCGGTCGTTATTTTTGGGGCGGATTTAGTGCCTAGACGGAATCTCGTTAAATAATTACCGCGGCCGGAGGGAGTTCTGCGTGTCCCCGACAGAGGGCGACAATGCACTGTAATGGGGCTATTAAATAGTAAAATAAATTTTGGTGTAATTAACCAGGATGACTGGCCAAAAATGACCGTAAAAGCCATTCCCGCCCCGGTATCGCTCATATCCTGCATTATCTTGGCACGGTTTATGGGTGGCCCCATCACGGTGACAGGGCTCCGGGACGCACTTGTCGGGACCATAAATCCCCGGCGTTCGACACGTGCGCTGCACTCACTCACGTAATAATGATCTGGGAATATTTCCCCCGGGGAGCTCACCCCTTCACGCCCTCGACCGGACGGACAACCCGGGTCATACGGCCGGGCCGGACCTGAACCGAATCAATATTTAAAGATAACCAATTTAGCGGAATAAAAATCAAGCGATGAGCAGCTATCTAAATATTTGGGGCCCGCTGTGATGGGTGTGTTGCGGGGTATCGCAGGAGACCCCGCGATCGAGGTTTTGGCATTCACCCGGCTGGATCCAACTCCGGGAACTGGGGCTAGTTGGTGGCCCCTCGAGAGCACTGGGGCTCTCCAGATTTTTCGGTCAGGGATGGGCGGCAACTAAGGGAGATTTTAATTATTCGGGTGAAAAAAAAAAATGCTTTGGGTGAAGGCCGCCCCGAGTAATTGATTTTCTCCTTTGCCTTCACCTAGAGCCGGCTCGAGCCCTAGATCCTGGCTAATTTAGATGCGCAGGATGATAAACAACTTCGGTAGAGATTAGCGGAAAATTTCTTGTCATTCTCGGATTTCTCGGCTTTTAAACAGGGCCCTAATTATCATTTTTTGTGTGTAAACAGGACTTGGTGAAATATTCGAATTAATTTTCGAGGACTACCCGCAACCAAGAAATACCCTATTTCTTATATTTGCTTAGAAAGAGTCTAAGAAACTAACAAATCGTTTCGGGAGTTGAAATGGAAGCGTCTCCTTTCCAAAAAAAAAGGAAACGCTTAAAATTTAGGTGTTCTTTTAAATAAAAATGATCGCTGATCTTACCAAGATATTTTTTTACAAGTAAATCCTTTTATTGGGGCTATACCTCTTTAATATATATGTATCATGTATATGTACCAATAAACTGAATATAATATCAATTTTGCACAAAAATCAAAAAAACGATAGAAATAAGCTTTTTATTTTTGCGGTTCAAGACTAATTAAAGAACTTATATTAGTAGTTACTTAAGTTTCTACAAGAGATTAATTGATTTAAAATTTTTTAATTTAAAAAAAAAGTTATGTATAAAAAGAACTAGCGCGTCTATTATTTTTTCAACTTTTTTTTTTTTTTTAAAATGGTGGATTTGAGTAAAAAGGCCCTTGTAGGTACATAGGTATAAGGGACAAGAAATTTGCAAAATTTTTGATAATATCTCGAAAACAATGCTAGGTGGATTTATTTCATTACTTTTTCCATATCCTTGTTTCAATAAATCAGATACATTTTGAAAAATTCGTAAACAAAATAATGGATTTTTAAAGAAGATTGAAATATACATATATCAATTAAAAATTTGAAGCTTTAACTATTATATTTATATATTAAGGGCTTTAAGACTTTCTGAAATACTCTACGAATTTCAGTATTTTTTTCTGTTAACCGATTTGGTAGCTACTTCATACTTCATCTTGTTGCTGTCTAAATTATCTATCACTGTAGCATAAACGAGCATTAAAAATGTTGATCAGTGTAACATAACACGAAAGAATAAATGATTAATTATTTCATACCATTCTTTTCTTATAACCTCTTATTGTAATAAAGGAACGCTAAAATATTGCCTATTTTTCGCCCTTATAGCAGAATGACCTTAAAGTGTAGACTATTAAAGGTTTTATTGATTCTAGAGAATTTTCATCCATTTTATTTAGGTCTCTTTATTAAGATTGAAAAGTGCTCCACATCGGAACGAGTTAGGCTCGGAAGCGGCTAGGCTAGATGGCACAGTAAGATAATTTCCTTAATTATCCGAACAAGGCCACAAGTTAGAAACGACATCCACAATTAATTAGCCCTAGCCACATCCGCATCCAACTGGGAGGAGGCTCCCCCGTGGGGCGGTCTGGCCCCCGCCGAGACAGTCCCTAGGTGAGAGGACTTCCTGTTAATTTAGGCGGCCATTAAACTGCGGTGTTTGCAAATAATGTGAGGCCCGGTGTTGTCATGCACCCGGCCGGACTAAGGCCCAGGCCGGTGTCAATCAAACCGAGTTGAATGGGGCCTCCGGTGTGCGTAAGGCTCGGACGGGATGTTGTGGTTGATGCATGGCTACAACAGTCGGACTCATGGCGAAATCACTCGAAATTTATGCCCTCGACGTCCGGCCATACACCTGGAGGGAATCGTCGGTGGTGCACTGATTTCAGCACAATCCTGTAACGAATCGGGGGTCTCAAGGATGATCCCAGATACCGTCAATTTCTCACCGGATCTGCGTAACTAGCGAGTAATGGCCCCATCAATTTGAGTACCTTCATTACCTGTTTAGCGCACCTTGCGTTACGTGTCGGGCGGCTCGAAATCGCCACCTTAAAATGCTCCCCAGACACGCACCCCACACGTGTTCTATTTGCGTTCGGAGCGATTCTAATTAATTCGCACTCAGTCAGCTGGTCCGCGAGGATAAAGAAGGGGCGTCGAGACGCTAGACGTTCTTCTCCTGCGCCCATACGCCGTTCCGCTGGAGCGCGGTACTCGAGCTTAATTTATTATAACCCGAACGTTATAAATTTTAACCATCCTTTGTCATCCAGCGGGTAATTTGTCTTTATTCTTCCACATGAGGAGTCTCGGCTCTTTTGTCCGCTCGGCGACGTGATTTATGAGCGGTTTATGAGCCGATCTCTCGGCTAAAAGGGAAAACAACAGGACCAAAAGGAGATGAGCTGGACCACTTTATGTTGCTTCTATTCCAACTCCCGGTTCTGGTCCTGGTCCTGGATGCTGCTGGCTCTGGGGCTCCTCACTACTTCTGCTGATGGAGCAGAACCCAATCGTACTTCAATTAAGATCCACTGCAATCAGCGCCAATGGAGCAGAGATTTCTCGGATTTGTCCTTAATGATTCAGGCTGATTCGATGGAGACCCATATCAATGGGCAAAAGTATGCAAATGAAGCAGAATACATTAAACGTCCTGTTTTACCATGGTTCAGTAGATTTTTTTCCTCTTTTTCGGACTTGAATTTTTGTTTCGAATCGAAACAGACACATGAATCTCTGTTAGAGCTAATTGTTCTGAAAATATTGAGATTTCTGAAGCAAACATTTCGTAATATCAACAGAAATGCCTTTTTGTCGGGTAATTCATTCCAATTAAGATACACGAACGATTAGGATTAAGGATGAACCGACTTTATTGACGATTTATGGAAAACATGAATATCCAATAACCTCAGACAGGATTTGATTTTTTAATTTATTACTGTATATAAACAATAACTTATGTTACTATTCTCAAGCAAAACTTAATTCATTTCGAAACTGAGGTTAACTCAATTGCTACAAATTATATAAAATATTAGATTTCAGAAAATGTTCAATTTAGAAATATAAAATCTACACACAAAACTAAAGTTGACTTCCTAGAATTTCCAGTAAGTAATCTATAGTGAAAACAAAGATACTAGAAATCTATTCACATATTTTAACTAGATTTCTAATTAATTATACTAGAATTGCAGATATACAGTAGAAAATATTACTAGAGTTCTGTTCTTCCTCTGCTATAATTAAATTTATTTCTAAATTCATTGGATTTCTAAACATAACCACCAATTAATTAAATAATAAAATCAATAAAGCAAACAAATTTTAAACCAGAACTTTCAATGTTAGTCAAAGATAAAAAAATCCGGAAAATAAATATTAAGGTAAAGTTCCCCCCTAAAATTTGATGATTGCTAGGAAACCCATTTAAAATTTATTCAATGCCAAAGAACTCTCAACTCGAAATGTGATTTATTTCTGAATAGAAATCACACCGGTCAATGTGTGATCCCAAAGAGCAAATAGCATTCCTCGATTTCTACGCCTTCACCGGAAATTAGGTCTATTTTCCGACAAAAGCATCGTTCACACTAGCGGACAGCATTAGAAGTTCAATCAGTTCCAGATCCCATGAGGCTATCAACCACCAGGACTCTGACTGCCGCGATATTCCCCCCGGGGCGGGGGGTCTATCCCGGACAATCGAAACTTGCAGAGGAAAATCAGCGTAAAGTAACACATAATTTTCCGATTTCTATTCAGAAATTTTCCTGCGAAGACGACAAATTTTCATTAAAATCGGAAAAGTTGAGACCGGCGAAAAGTTCGTAAACTTGATTTGTCTCCAACATTCAAAAGTCAGAGTCCATTCGAGGAAAAATTCATGCACACGGACATTGGGACTAGGGATCCGGGCCAGTTTTCTTGAGGGTCTTTTGCAACTTTTTATCATATAAAACAGAGTCCTGGACGAAAGTTTGTTTAGGGAATCCCTCGCTTCTTTGGCCATCCCGGGCGCAGAAGAAGAAATTCCTGCCAAATAAATTTTCCCTGCAAGATTTTGTGTGCACATAGAAAGGAGGCTGGCAGTGGCAGCTACTGGGGCCCGAAGATGTTACTATTTCTGCTGCCTCCGCCCCCGAGGGCCCCATTGTAGGGACCCATCTTCCCGGGGAGAGGTTGAAAACTTCTTAAATTCGGGACGTTGCAGAAGCCCGTCAAAGTGTGCAAAACTTAAGTGCACGACAGCATCTCAAGGAGATGACGACGGTAAACAGACTGTGAGGCGAATTTCTAATGAACCTAAGAATAAGATAGTCGCGGGGATGGGACAATCTGAGCCCCTAATAAGAAGCCGCGATAATCAGAAATGACCTCGATTGGAGTTTCTCGAGCGGTTTAAGACGCTCCCGTGGGCGGAGATGATCCCCTGCTCACATACCCCGAGGCCGGGATGTGTCTTTAATTTTTATGGTATTTACGTTTGCTCATCCAGCAACTTGATTAGGTCCATTCTCGCTGATACCCGGAGTTATGGTGCTTCAAAAGTTCGGTTTATGTCTGTTTTTACAACTTTTCTGGTGATTTGATAAAATCTCCCGGATTGGTCGTGCTGACCTCGACGAATCAAGCTAAGACCAAACTTCAGGGGCTTATTCTTCCGAGACGAATTACAGCCAAAGTCATATCATCAAAATAAAAATTTATGAGACGAAACGTCGTAGGTGCCTGGATACCCTGCGAAAATAAAATATTTTAAAACTACCAAAGATAATCGCGGCCATTCTAACAATTTTGTATGAGTGAGGGCAGGTAAAATTCAGTTTCCTTTCAGTCTTAAGAAAATTCGGAATACTTATAATATAAAATTCTTTCTATATAAAATACATTTTGTGGATGACATAATGGATTTGAAATATTGAAACATTTATTGAAATCAATATATTATTGTAATTAAATATTCTGCCCTCATATTTAAATTCTTGTTAATCTGATTCGACTTCAGTGTAATTGTAACTAAATTATTTTTTGTGGGAAAAAGCAGAACGTTTCAAATTGGAATTCATTCATAAATTTATGAATTTTAATTTTAAATTCCAAACAATATGGTTCCTCTATGAAAATATTACTTAAATTTCCCTGAATAATCCATAGGACAGATTTAAAATTTTCTGAAAATAACTTAAAATTAAAATTAATAATCATGACAATTTGATGCATTGTACATGAAAATTTCAGGAGGACTCTTAATACCTAATTTTCAATTGAATATAACAATTTTCTATTGATCTGGTACGCGTTCAAAAACGTGACTATAGTTAACCATAGTTAACTATGGTTAATATTTTCCGTTCAAAAACTCTGAGGTAAACCACAACATAACCGCGACATAACTATTTGCCGTTCATAAACTTTTGATATTTAACTATAGCATAGTTTAATTTTAACCATACTCCTTGAGTATGGTCAGCCCATGGCTATAAAACCCATTTAAATGTAAAGAAGAAGAAGAATTTTTTGAACTCTCTGACAGTTTTTTTTGCGTGAGTTTTGATTTTAGGGATTTTTCAAATAGTACAACAATATAATTAAAAAAAGGTTTTTTTACAAGATGATGGCGAATTCCATGTTAAGATGCCTGTATATGCTTCTCCTTCTTCTTCTACTGGAACCTAACCACGGCGTAATTAACTACGAGTCGTTCAAATATACTCTCGGAATTGTCACGAAACATTTTTTTTTCGCAAAAATAAAATAAAACTGCCTGGTTTTATACCCACTGTGCATCAAAAATTGACTAAAACCTTAATATACAGGACTGTAAAATCAGGTAGGTATTTAAAACTGGTTTTTCATACATTAAAAGGCTATATTAAATTGAAGGTATTTTGTACTTATAAAAAGTAGATATTATTTGTCTGTTACCATGCGAGAAAAAATTAAAATTCCACAGATTTTTTATTATTCGAATTTATGTTCAGTCATACCCAATCGAAGTTGAGAACGCTATGATAATAATGAAAAAGATAAAACAAAGACGCTTAATGCGCCACTTTTGGAGGGAAATCTATAAACCCAATAAAAATAGAAAATAAATCCTCCCAGACGCTTAAATTGAGAGAAAGAATTGAATGAAATTTAGATAAGTGTCCTCTTCATCCTAAAAGCGGTTGCATTAAGTCTTCAAAGTTTGCTGCTAAGAAAAGAGAACATTATCCTTATGCCTGGACACGTGTAGGCACTAAAGAAAGGCTGCTTTTTACTTGCAGGGTGAATCTATGTATTTAAAGGTTGAATGGTCATTGAACTCCATTGTGAGTTGTGACCAAGACTAGAGGACATTGAGTTCATATTTCTTATAATTAAAACATATTTTCTCATCCTATAGAAGTCACATTCGCGGCAAAACACAAGAAAAGCGAAAAAAATAACAAGTTTACGTCTCTCGGGTATCCGGATGTGTATATGTGCCTTTTGCGGACTACCTGAACCGGAAAATTTCTCAAAACCCAGTAAACAGGATCATGTCAACCTTGAAAACTCAACAAAGCATATCATGGAAAGTTGAGGTCAAGACCAAATGCCAGGATGTCATCATGGCTGAAATTTAAGCCATCTCTATTACGGCAGAAAGCTAACTAGGGCAACGATTCGGTGGATAGTCATCATTTTGGAAGATATCCAAATAATCTGTCCAGGATTCCGCACAGGAAGAAGGATGCGCTTCCCCAGGGAAAGCTGCCGTTTTTTTGGCGCAATCTCTAGACGTGTGGAACGTGATATCACTTCCAAGCGGGGTATAAAGAGTATTGCTGATTGGAAGGACTTGCGCAATCCTGAACTCTTCCATCAAGATATACCCCTAGATGACGTCAGTTACACAACGTCCTGGCACAGTTTACAGCAATGGAAAAAGGAGTGGTACCTTGGTAATTTCGTAATGAGAATACGTGCTTTTAAATTCCTCAAGATGGTTTTTTCCCATTTTTCTACCTGGAATATGTTAGAAAACAGCGAAAGGAACCAACAGGTGAGCATACATCCTATACCTCTATATTTTTTTCCAATTTTTCGCCCTATAAAACTGCACGGCCCAGTAGTTTTCCTATTCAAGGAGCAACCTCAGGAGTTTGATGTGAAATCTGGAGGAAGAGCCAAGATGGGATCAGATACATCTTACCTGTCCCGATTAACTAATTTAGTATGCCCTCCACTGTATCTTACGATGCTGGCCATGACATGGTTGCTTCCTTGAATTTCTAACCACTTAGTTATGCCCATCGGTTTGGTTTACAAACATCTTCACCCCCAAGAGGGCTGACCCAGTTTACAATTGGGACTGGGGGAAAAAGAATTTTTTGGTTTATATATTAAAAAAATAAAACGAAATCTTCTAAAATTTTCGATAGCAAGGCCAATCATATTTCTAAAAATATATTTTTCATCCTGGAACGTGAAAAGGTCAGACCAAATCACGAAGTAAAGCTACCAAAAATCTTCTCTGCCTTCCGGCATTTTATGGTAGATATAAGATTCGTTCGTTCACCTTGTCGAATTTTCGGGAGAAATGTATGGTATCTTTCTCCTTTTATTTCAAGAAAAATATTATTTTGGAGCTTATAGAATTTTTGTTGATTAAAAATTAACCTTTTTTAAGTTTTCTTGAAGTAAAAGGCTTTATATGCTTCTTCAAATAGAAGTACGTAGTTCATCCAAAATGAATTTTACGTTTTTACGGAAAATCGGAGTACATTCGTTTAAAAATTAAATTTTTTTTATTTAAATTAAGTAATTAAATAAACTCATTAAAGCCTTTAAGCAAATATGATAAAATCAAACTCATTAAATCTGTTCTGGAATTATTACAAAAGAACCAACTTTGAATGAAAAGGGGACAAAAATTAATGGAGTTTAAAAGAAAATCTGAAACCATAATTTATCCCGCAATATCCTTTGATTAGGAAAACCCAAACAGGGCCTTTTCATTTCGAAAATCTTTAGTCAGGTCCAGGTGGAAAGGTTACTATACAGTGCAGGGCATTAGGATATGGCTCTTGAAAACTGAATTTTGGATTCAAGCTTCCCATTCTGATGTAAATTGAAATTTATTGCATGGCTATTTAACTTATTTTAATAATTATCTAATAATCAACGGATGTCTTTTATAGCACAAAAATTTTATTGATGATTATTCTAAGAAGGTCTAAGAAGGTGATTGGATTATCCACACACTTTAACAGGTGATTATAGTTCAATTCCTGCGTTTTTTAATTGGTGGACAAAATGGTTTCAAGTGTAATTTGATTACTGGTTTACTTATTTCTTTACCGATAGCTACTCAGTTAGTAAGAAAAATTCGAAACGAGACTGTGATTGAAAGCCGGTCCCTATATCCACTAGATTAAAATTTCAAGTGTGAATTATAACGAAGGGAAATTTTGTAACAATATTTGTCCAATAAACTAATAACAAAGCTTACGGTAAACAGAAGCAACTTTGATATAATGTAGTTTAAAATCAGTTAATTTCAAGTATACTTACAATAAAATGTTGTCCACACTGACACATTTAAAATTTTTTGGTTTTATTCTTCTCTCGTGAATAGTTATTTCCTTTCCATTTTCCATTTGGGTTTTCCAATTTCATTAATGAATTTTTTTTTTCAGAAGACTTAGTTAACGAAAATAATAAAATAAATAAATAAATAATGATACCTAATAATAAGTAATTATACAATTAATTTTCAAAATGTTTTTGCATGTAATTTTATACTTAACAATTTTGAAATCAAAGCTCTTAAATTAAGTTGTTATCACCATTGAGAGGTACCTGGGCATAATTACAAGAAATTGTTTTCAGTGCGGTGATTGATTGGAGTGGTTTTAAGGCTCTTATGGTCACTCACCAGGGAGAGGCGCTTTAATGTTTACGTCTGTATGTTTGAAATTCAATTCCTATCGCTTATCCCTAGGGAGGAGCTTGAATAGAACACCAAACCAGGGGCTGCATGAGGCTGCAAAGGACGAGTCCAAGTCCGGGCACCACTCCCGATCCGGGATTCATGCAAATACAATACAAATCCGTCTCCGGATGAATCTTTTGAATTTCTGGTTTATTCACGGTAATCCTTTTGAAAGCTTTTTTATACTTTATCGCATAAGTAATACCGCCGCATAAGCATGTGAGCACAGCATAAGCCAGCGCAGATCTTTTCATTTTGCATGGGATCTCTCTCGAAGGAGCTGGGCGCGCCTCATCCGGGAATATTCCGGCTGTATCCCTGTATATTTTCTCGCTCATGTTTGAAAATAGCAACCTGCGAAAGTTCGTCCCGGGATCCCGTCGGGAATTTGAATTTCCCCGGCTTATTTTAGCCGAGCCCGATATCCGAGGGACCTGCTTCATTAGGTGGCCACGATGAATTTCATTAGCCAGGGCCACTCCATCTGAAAAAGGGCCTTTGGCATGGAAACCCCTCCAGTTCTAGGGCTGTTCGCTTCTTTTTGGTGTGAGTTTTTCGAGGAACCTTTTTATTTAGTATAAAGTCAAGAAAAAGCCCTCAATTTTTTTTTATTTTTGGGTACCCTTGTGGAGCGCATTCCATAGGAATGAATGAAACTCTTCCGATGAAAGAAAAGTGCCCTGGATTTAGAGATTCAGAGCTTACAACAGGTGGCGCAGCACCACTCAAAATATTTCACCCTCGCAATTCCGTTCGGGTCTATCCCGAACGAGCATTTGCTTAAGTTATTAATTTCAGCTGGTGGGAGCGCACGTCTTCCTCTGAGAAAGGTGTTAAATTTATACAAAAGTAATTTCCGCCCTCTGGCGGAGGGGCGGAAATGACTTTTCAATTTGAAATTCTTCGCTATAGAACAGACCCAGAAGTTAGAGGAGCCCCAAAAGTCTGCATGAATTTCTCAAACATATCCGGATCGGGTCGGGAGCGCCTTTTGGTGCCTGAGTGCCTCGTGACGTGTTACACTTGAAGACGCCCGGGACCCGGTAATGAGACCTCTTAAGAACCGGGAACGTTGCCCGGATATTTTTTGCCCACGACTCATTTACTTTATACATTAATAAATGGAATATTTCTATGAAAGTCGCGTGCTGTCACCGAACAAATTTATAATTTATTTCTCATATTTCTGAAATTGAAAATTATGAACTAAAACCACCCCCATCTTACCCTTAAAGGTAAGGATGACGCTTCTTCTACTCCCACCGCGGTGTGGTGACGCTAACACCCACGATTTTTTAAACGTTTTAGTCCTTTCCGAACGAGTTTAATTTTTTTCAATTTGTTCAGTCCGTGTTTTCGCAGGTCTGCAGATGCTCCGGCAGTTTAATTAAAAATAATTTTTTCTACCTTCCACTGCAAAAGGTGCTTCCTTTCTTACCCTTTTTTTTTTGTGTCTTCAGGAAGTGACAGATGTCTTCCATTTAATACAATTGAGGAACAGACGCTCCTTCTTCGTTTTTGCCCTTTTCTTTTAAGTGCTCTGCTTGAGGCTGTGGCATTTTTTGAGTAGGCAAACTTTATTCGCGTCTGAGCTGAATTAAGAACTCATTTTTAAATTTTGAATGAATGCTTAGAACTTGACTACTGACCTGACCTTTGGACTAAAAGGAAATCGCAGAAGATAGTGGGCAGTTTAAAGAAATGTTGAAGCAATCTTAAAATTTATTTTTCTTTGAAGTTTGGGCGTTTCTTTTTAATATAAATCAAGTTTAAGGCTTAAACCTACGCAAGAGGTTTGAACTTGAAAAAGTTTCTTTCGGAGTTCTTATTGTATCTTATTTCGGAACGTTTCTTTCAGTTATTTTTAATTTTATTAAGAATTAAAAATTAACAATGGAATTTCCCTCAATATTTAAGACTACAAAAGAAATTGTTCCCATTTTCTATAACAACATTATATGTTTAGGTACTTACTTGCTTCACTTTATACTACTCCTAACACCTAACTGAAAAAAAAACTATGTTGTTAAAGTGAGTCTGAATCTTACAACATCATATATTTTTTACTCATTTTTTCAGACAAACGTTTTTTCAAAACATCGACTTTTAATTTGCATTTTCTTAAAGTAGCTATAATATCTTCAAACTATTTATGTTGAATAAATGAATAGTTTTAGAGATATCCTACAAAGACCATAGAAACTCCTTACTATTGACAGCAGATAGTGAAATTTTAGATGCGTTTTTTTTTAACTATATTTTCAAAGATGCTGATTATTAGCTTAGAATAAGTACCTATAGTTTAAAAACTTGGTATAATTCATAAACTTAAAAATCTTTATACACTATTAAAACAATTAAAAAGAATTTCCTTCCTATTTTTTCACGTCTCAAACGCTTTAAAATTTGAAGAAACTGATTTTAATAATACATAATAATATTTCGAAAAAGTATTGCAAAATCGGATTTCAAAGGTTAATTTATGAATTTTTGTTATTAATTTTTTGTAATAATGAATACTATATTGATGAATGAATGAATAAAATAAATTAACAGGAATTCTCCGCGAATGCTTATGTAACTCGCGTGAATATGATTATATTTAAAAAAAAATAGAAAATAACAATAATTAATAACTGATTTTTGTGTTGATGTCAGGAAGATTTATAACACAGTTTGAAGATGTTTTGATAGGTATAGTACTAAAAATATGTAATATTACATACATTCAAATATTAAAAAATTCATTCTTTGACACATGGATTTTATGATACTTTATGTATGTGAAACTAAATTATGCTCTTTGTGTTGCTAATTTTTCATAATATTTATTATACTACTGTGGTGAGGGCTATTTTGTAGTCATAAAAGACGATGACCAAGTTATTTTACAGGCAAACCAATTGACAATTTGTTAAGTCTGGTCTGTATACTTATTTATTACATACCTATGAAAAAATTTCCTTGTTTGCTACATTGCTTTTTTTTTCAATTTATGTAGTTTATAACAGAAGTGTTAATTCAAATATTGAACAATTGTTTATAGCCTTGTTATTAAATCGTGTTGAATATTTTATTGATTTTCAATTCTTCTAATTTTTATTAGATCACTAATATATATGCGATAAACAATCTTCTAAATTTTAATGATAAACTTTAAATGTTTCTAAAATTCTAGATATTGTTCTAAAATTATATTTATGAAATTAATTTTAAAAATCGTCCCCTTAAGGATATTCAGCCTAGGGGTCTTTACAGACGCTAAATACGCCCCAGATATAAGCGTACATTCTAACTTTAATTATGTTACATTGATGTTAGTCGCAAAAGTCTACATATCGATTTGTTCCACATATTTGCATATAATCTGGTTGGGTGTCTATTGTTCTGGTGCTCATCTTATCACTTAAAATTTTAGAGATTTATTGATGCAGGCGATTTCAGGTACGTCGTTCGGCTAATTATTCCGGGAGATATCGTCTTCTACGTGTTCCACTACTCCCACAAAAACGCACAAAAGAAGTGGAACGCATCGAAGCGTTAATAAAACACGATTCCTGTAGGAGGAGGTTGGTTGAAAAGAAAAAAAAATACAAGGAAAAACTGAAATAAACAGAAAAGCAGTCGTTCGTCGAACGCTTCATTCTTTTGCGGGTTCTAGCCCTATGTAGGGCCAACATCCCTTAGATTCTGGATCCCCCCGTTCGGCTCCCGCCTGCGATGCGAACTGGGAAGAAAAACTCAATTTCATGAATGTTTCATGGACTGGAATATATTTGCATGGACACATCTAACGACGACGGAGTGGAGCAGCTTTCGGTTCGTACGAGCATAAAAAATCTCCGTTCTAAGCAAATAACTTTATGACTGTGGAGGAGCAGAACGGCGGAGAAGAGCAATCCATACATAGAATCGAATGTGATCCTGTTCGGGGGCGTGGGACGTGGGGTCGGTGGGAGTTTTGGGGGTCATACTGACTATCCCCCGAATCCCATTACGTCGAAGGAAGAACAAAAAGATGTGCTACCGCCACTGCTACCACGAATCCTGGATACCCGTCGGCCTTATCTTTTGTATGTGGACCACCCAACCCATCAGAAATCCGCCCCCGCAGGCCAATGTGTTGTATAAAGTCAGCTCATCTTTGGCTCCGGGTCTTGATTGACCTTCGGATAAATCAATATATGACCTGATTGGACAGGGAACGATATTATACCTATTTGCCCCCAGAAGTGATTAGAGATAATGTTAATAAGATTCAACCCATCAACTGATGGCTCCGCGCTGATTATCCAACGAAACCAGTCGTTTCTCTATTCTCCAAACATAAATTAAAGCGAACTAAGATCATCCCATCCTTTAAGATTTCAGTTTTTGTTGCCGGATTTCTTTTTTTTTTCAGAATATATTTTACGTTAAATATAGCTTAACGATTTTTATCAAAGACATCTTGAAATGGAATCTCTAGCTAAAAATTTGGAAGTAGTCAACTGTAGATGCTCGTAATTTTGTTCTGCATTCGGTTCAATGCAAGCTTCTTTTGTGCCAAAACTGGATGAGATAGCTCCAAATCCCTAATTCAACATTCATAATTTTTTGAAATAGTCCGCTCTTTTAGTCATATCTTAATCTGTTTGAAGTACCTTATTCTAAAATTGTAAGAACGTTATGGATGCAGTTTATGCTATTTATTTCTTGAAAATACTGTATAAAAAAATTTTTTTTTCCTCATAGTATATGCACTTAGGTACATACCTACTTATACTGGTTTGAGATTTAAGTTGAGTATAATATAGCTAAATTCGTTTTAAAATGTTCTTTTCTATGTGCACTCGGATATTTTGCCACAAACATATTTATTATGAGTTGAAATACAAACAAAAATTTTTTTAGCCTATTATGTTTGCTGAAACACCATTTTATGCAAACTGCAGCACTCGTAAAAAACATCAAGCAAATTTTCAAAAATGTTCATAAAATGTATGAAAGTTATATTAAAACGTTAAAAACTAACAAAATGGCAAGTAAAATTTACGTTGCTTTTAAAATAGCTTTACGAAATATTTGCAATGAAAAATTTTTCTCTTTTAAAGTATAAGCTCCAATAAATTGAGTCGTTTTGCAATTAAAACTAAAACTAAACCTGAGTCGATATCTTATTTCTCTCAAAATACAATATTACTCATCTATATAGGAGTTCGGAAAATTTGATTTCGAGAAATACTGTTTAAAAGTGTCAACACACATTCCAGCAAAAGCTGTAACTTGTCCAATTTTCAAGATTTTTGTAAAAGTATTGTATTTTCGGAAAATTATTCAGAAAAGTTCATACATATATGTTTGATTTCTTTAATTTAAAAGGTAATACCTTCTTAATCCGAGTACACCCAAAAACCTTTGTTCATGGACATTGCCAATTTTTGCTATTGTCTTTAATGTTCTAATATAAGCTAGGGATCTACGTATTGAATCTACGAGTAGTTTCTTTCTAGACAAAAGACTTCCTATTATTTGTAAAGCATAGGTTCGAATGACAAAATCAAGAGTTTGAGTCACTTCTTGACAAAGTGCCACTTCTAAAGAATAGAATTTTCTGGTCGTACCTTAAAAAGTGGAATTTCCCAAATTAAAGAGCACTACTTCCTTCACAAAAGAGGATCTTACGGGAATTAGACGACCGAAACCTTTTCTCGCAAAACTAATAAAATAGATAAACACTTTCCCTAGCTCCTGGCGGAGACCCACATACCGACCGAAGACCGTCCAATGTCCAGAGGAGGGAACGATTTTTGGGATGACTCCAGAGTGAAATCATCTCCGGCTTTTGGTGCTATTCACCCATTGTTGACACTTTTCGGACCTCCGTCCACCCAGCTGCCTCGGGACCATTCATTACGATACCTGAAAGGTTCCTACCTTCAATTCCAATTGTTTGCTTGAAAAAAAAAAAAAATAAGAGGAAAAAAAAAATAAGCCCGAAGGATTCTACTTTTCTCCCTTTTCCTTGTTCCCGTGATTTTACCAACTGTCGGCAAAAGTATAGAGCTCCTGGGCAGATACGGGGAGATTTTTCAGCAGCCACCTGAATGGGACAAATTTATTCTTGTCATACTTAAAGATAATTGCAAATCGAACGTTATAGTCTTGGATGAAAAGGGGATGAGGGAGGCTGCGGACTATCGGTCATGGTCCATGAGTCCAGGATAGGGCCAGGGAGTTGTTTATTCAGCTAAACTCATCTGCCAACTAGTTTTGGATGCTGGTGGAACAGCCACTCCAGTTCCATTTAGCATATTGTGTTAGGGTCCGGAATTTTCTTATCGATTGGGTCCTTTCCTGATACTCTGCAACTAACCGGCAAGGTTTATTTAATTCGAAGTTGCTTTCCGAATCGTCATCTTCTTTGATTTCCTAAGACCTGAGTAAAGTTCAAACGGAAGTTTTGTTTTGCTCAGGTTCCTTAGGGAAGATCTGATGATGATGACGAAGACGACGAAGACGATGGAAAGCTGTTTTCTTTAAGCAAATTGTATCAGTCATCTCCGGGAAGGTGCAATTTGTGCAAAATTTCCTTCTATCGAAAGACGTCTTTAGAAGCAGTAAACCTTCTGAATTCTTCGAAACTCCAATGACCCACCTCCAGAGAAATGTAATAGTTGAAGACTTGTGGTAAGATACCTACCGAAAGGAATCAGATTTAGGAATTTCCTTGGATCCTTTTCCTTGCTTTGTTTACTGGACCACTAAATGAAATCATTACAAAATAACCCTGAAAATTTCTCACTTCGTTTATCAGCTGTCGCCCATCGGATCGTCAAAGAGTCCAGCACCCATGGGTACCCCAATAATTTTGTTGTCAATTTTCACAACTCAAACAAAATTGTGAAAGATTTGGCCCCAAAGATATTGGGCCTGAATGGGTCTGTTCGTATGAAGTCTGGGATTTCTTTTTTTTTTTATTTTATAAACTCTGTTCCCAGAGCTTGAGAGTTACGGGGAGACATTTTATCTCCGGGTGCCCGGGAAAGGGCAGCAACAGTCTAAGGTTCGACCACACGTGCCCCTTTAACACATCACTGAATTTCTTCGTGTGTGCGATAAACCTTCATCGGCGGTGTACTCGCCCGTATGCTACAAGTTTTCTTTAGGTGGACCCTGTAGCCCTTCACCCGGCCCCTGCAGTACCTACCATCGTCTGACCACTGGCGACCTTTTTATTGGCCAATTTCAATGAATTTGAAAATCTCCTCAGCTTAGGCTTTGGTTAAGGATCAGAACGAAGACTCAAAGAGTAAATCACCGGGGAGCTTCAGAAAATTTTATGCAAAACACACAGAGGCAGAAAATAGAAATTGCGATAAACAGGATAATCCCCCTTGGGCTGGGGATCCTTAAACCTTTTGTGCACCTTTAAGGGCATTATGCGGGACCGCACAATGCAGACTGAGACTGTGTGCGACTATGGCAACTATGCGCATTAAGACGAAAGTTGGCATTTTTCAATTAATCTTGACATCTTCGAACCCACCCAGCGCGGCTTATCAGCATTACAGCACCACCGCTTGTGTGACAAGCGGCATTGCACTGTTCAAGTCACGAAATCCCGCGGATATCGTGAAAATCGTGGGCGGGTGGGTGCTGCGTGCATTCGGGCATTGTTTCACAATAGCTACATTTTCATGAATAATGGATGTCTCAATTTACGGGCCCAGGCTGCAGGACATGTTGCCGCTGCTGTCACAGCTCTGTTCTGAAACTACTCAGGTGTAATTACGAGTGGCGATTTAAGGGAGATTTCTACTTTCCAAGACAGATATAGGAGTTGAGATAAGGCGGCTCCCATTTCGTCGTGTCGTTTCTCCTCCTGTTCGCGAATAAATTCGCGTCTTAATTACATCTGTCGGAAAGTCCGAGCGCACCGATCTGCGCTCCACTTAAGAGAATGCCCAGCTTCTATATAGTTTGCGAAAGATAAGTTTTCGGGTCTAAAGTTTTGCCCGGAAGGAGCTCGAAGACAGCAGCAGAGCCCTGCAATTAGTGGCTCAGGTAGCAAACGAAGGAAGGATCCCATTTTCTGAGGGAATTATGCTGAAATCTCCTTGGGGCCTCTTTTGCATTTTGCGATAGACCTCATCCCTGGCTGGTGTTAGCATCAGTGTAACTAGGATTTTTTTCTCTCTGGGTCTTATATCCTTCGTCTAGAAGCATTACCTCAACTCGGCTCTTTTGTAACATTAATGCATGCAAACATTGCCTCTACTTTAGTTACTTTAGCAAAATTATTTTCACTCAAAAGAAAACTTTTTTCAAAGAAATCCTTAATATTAATAGAATTTAGAATGAAGTTAAAAATGGAAAAATGCCATTTGAATTTTCGGCTATACTTGACATCCGCGGCTTTCATCGGATTTCAATGAAATTGAGCAGGTGCCTTCCCTTTGGCCTTAAACGGAAGGATATGAAAGAATTTTGCGGGGCCGGCATTTAGTTTCGGAAATTTTCAACTTTTAATTCAAAGTTCAAAGTTGAATATTTCCGCCGCAAAATAACTTTCCACCTGCACAATTTACATAAAATCCGATTAACCACTCACTCACTGCACATTTACGGTATCAATACTCACTTCACAACCGAACCGAACCGAACATTACACAAATTTTGTTTAAAAATTTTTCACGTCCCGGTATGTCACTTTTTTCCGGCCCGCCATGACATTTGAACTGTTATATTCACTTTTCAGATGGCTCCACTAACACACTGGGCCGCGTTCCATTAATTCTAAGATATTATAATGTAGGAATTCCAATAATAATATTTGTTTAAATTTTGTTAAATATTTATGAAATTATATATATATATAAGTGAGTATTGATACCGTAAATGTGCAGTGAGTGAGTGGTTAATCGGATTTTATGTAAATTGTGCAGGTGGAAAGTTATTTTGCGGCGGAAATATTTAACTTTGAACTTTGAATTAAAAGTTGAAAATTTCCGAAAATAAATGCCAGCCCCGCAAAATTCTTTCAGATCCTTCCGTTTAAGGCCAAAGGGAAGGCACCTGCTCAATTTCATTGAAATCCGATGAAAGCCGCGGATGTCAAGTTGCTCCGAATTTTCTGTTATATCATTTATTCTTTTAGACTTTTGATACATAGTCCTGGACAACATTAGAGATACTCTTTGCTTCTAAGTTATTGCAATTTTGTTTGCACGACTAAATAGAAATATTTGTATTCTATGAAATTAAAATTAATTTAGTGTTCTAAAAGTGTCAGTTATTTTGAAATGTCTTTAAAGTACCTACCTACTATTTTTAAACAAGGAGATTTTTAATGCTTAAGCAGTACTTAATTGTTGTCATTTAAATAATTAACAAAATGGGAATAAAGAAAAAATTCTAATCCCACAATAATAATAGTTAAGAATAGTATAAAATCAAGACGAAAACATAACATAACATAAGGTATATTTTCTCTTTAAAAACTGCACCTGCACGCTGCACCAGGCAAACAATTGCAAATCCTTTTTAAGACATTATCAATTTTTCAATCACAAAGTTTCAAGAACATCAAATATGTATTTCAAATTGTAAAAACCGAGTCGTTCGAATATAACGTAAGCTGCAAATAAAATTCAAAATCCAAATATATTTGTTTACCTTTACCTTTTCGTCTTTTAAACCATTGGCGATGAAAGAGAATATATGTATTTATTTTAAAAAATGAATCAATATGATATGTACATACATATATCAAAAATTTTCTCTATATTAATTTAAAGTAAGCACAAAAATGTTGCAGAAGAAATGTTGATAAAGGAACAATTTTAATCTACAAATTCTTAAGTAATCAAATGAGTAAATCATTTGAAAAATGTTTTGAAGTATCATAAAACACATCGTCCGAAAACCCTCATATACGAAAATTCATTAAACCCTGCTTTGTCCTAGGCCACCCATTTTCAGAACAACCATTCGCCTAGAAGGCAATCATTTCACAGGCGGTCCAGTGAAGATACCTTCGGAGGATCTTCTCGCATCACTGGCTCCTTTAACGTCACCTCGAAAAACCAAAAGATTTTTCATCGGTACGGGTCGGGGTCCGATACCCTGAAAAGCAAATTTGCTTAATATACCCCCGTCCCTGGTCCCGGGCTCCACCTCTGGAACGATTCCGGGACCATTTCTCATACAAGGGGAGCATGTTAAGCCCAAGACTGAGGAAAGACGGTCCCATTTATTTCCCATTGCGAGCGGGTACGACGTCGTGATCCTATAGATTCGCCTCACTTTATTTTGTGGACGATATCTGTAATGTTGGCAAATATCTCCTCCAGTGGCTTTCGAAGTTTATTCGGAGTGAAGTCAAGCGTTAACTAAGGACATGACGATAAAAATTTATTAATGCTTCCTTATGGGAACGTCCGAGACTGGTGGTCGGGATATTCGTGGATCCGGTGTATCCCGAGTATCCCGTGTATCCTTTCGATGTAAGCACTGCCCTAACCCCCTCCAGTTTGAGAAATTTCAATTTAATCCTTGAGGATTAAAGTGGAATTCCTTGAGTATATTCTTGCAGTTAAACTGGTTCCATTTCAGTTGCCCTTGTGGATCGCAGCCTCCCGGTTCCCCTTTCTTCCCATTAAAGGGACAGGACGCGACCTGGCTAGGGGCGGGAAGTGGGTCAGAAGGCTTCAAATTTGCGTACTGTGGCATTACTCAAAACGACATAGCAATTTCTGGAACGTTCCCGGTGCGGGGCACTCCATCAATTCGTTCGTCTCTCATATAACCGCTAAAATTTGCATGCGCCCAACGACCGATATGCCGTAGAAAACATGTGTTCAGGTGGAAAGAAATTGTCAAGGAAAAAAACTCAAAGCGATTCTTTTTACATTCTTAAATGTAAATTCAGTCGGAAAAGGCAAATAGGACATGTTTTGCTTCTGCTGGTGCTCGCTCATCTCATTTTTTCCGCATGCCTGGCTCTTCGTTTTGCCCGGAGACCTTGGGAAATTTTTCTTGTAATATATGACCCATCCCCGCGCGAACCCTCGCTTTCTTTCACCGAATACCAATATACCTCTTTTGTCGATATTGCTTTTTACTTCAATTATTTTCGCATTGCCTTTGAGCGGTTCGAAACAGAAAGTGCTTTTCCGGAGGAATTTTTTGCGTGGCCCCCGTGGCTCGTAAGCATACCTCATAAGCCCATTAAAACCTAAATGCTGAATGGATGGGGTCAAACCTTCGATTTTAAAGGAATTGTGCCATTTTTATGAAAAATAGATATAGATTTTGGGTATGCTTCAATGAATCATAAATAACTTGACAAATAATAAAAAATAATAAAACTTACCGTTGAAGCTTCGACATGAATATTCCTAGAATATAAGTATACCTACATAATAAAATAACTTATATCATCTAAAGAAATGATAAATTAACAACCTTGAATCTTGGCACCTTCTCTTACTTTACAAATAACAATAAATATCTGGATGATCGAGCTTGCTCGGAAAACTTATGAGTACCTGACCTGGGCTACCGAACTTTACTCATCAGGATAGATGTAAAACGAAGGAATTCTACAAAGCATTAATTACACCTCAAAAATAATTCTGGCCGATTTGATTGGATATCGATAAAACAGTGATGTTCTGTAGAAATACTATAATCAGACATTTTTCGATCAAATCTTTGACCTGCTGGTAAAAATGTACGCATAAAGTAGCGCCATGGAATTCGAACGCGCGCACTTCGAAGTGGCGAACCTAAGATGTATCCACTGGGCAATTGAAAAGACGGTTGGACAACTACATATGTATAAATATTGCTTATACATAGGATAGGATAATTTTTCTAGCTAGGGGGCCGTGTGGGCTAGAATACTAAAAAACAAAAAGGAATAAAAAACCGGAGAATTTTTCAATATAATAAATTGGCGGTAGTAACCCCACTCACTATTACACTTGGTTGCTTCCTAAAAATACATTTTCAATTTTAAGACTTAAAGAAAACAGAAGAACAAATTTTTGTTTTCGAATTGTTGATTATTTTAATTTATTACAGAATTGTATTAAGTTTGCTAATGAACTATTGTACTGCTTTTTATTTCTATTTTACAATAAAGTTTCATTTTTATCGTAAACAACCGTGTTTCAAGCAGTATGTGCTTTATGTAGGCTGTAATATCTATACAAACACTTACAAATGATAATAGTGCTTAAAAATTACGCTACTCTCTGCCAAGAGATTACATTTTAAGGCAACTGATAAACGTTTGTTTTATAAATGCATGGAACTATTATCAATGAAAAAACACAGTACATATTTTGAAACTACTTCAATAATTATTTCGAAATTCTATTGCAATTATTCACAATTTTTTTATGATGGGCCATCATTCTGGGTTGGGAACACGCCAGACGTGTTTAAAATAAAATAATTTCATATCGATGATAAATCTTAACTTTATTATGTATTATGGGTTGTTACCGTTGATGTAACAATTAAATTATTTAAATATCATCTTATATAGTAAAATACCAAAGGACATTAATATTTTACTATATTACATATACCCTAGTTCAGTAGCCAGTTCTTAAACTAACTTTCAATTTGGTAAATTATCATTCTAATTATGTATTAATTGATTTAATAAAGATATGCTGTATCGAGAAATTTGCGAAATAACACCCAGAGAAAAAAGTTCTTCGATCAATGAAAAATTACATTAATATCAATAAAAAAAGGTAATGAATTCGAGCCCATGAAAATTTTTATTGGTAGAAGAAGCTCGTTTTCATTAAGAAAACAATTTTGGTTTTATTCTAACCAATGTCGGTTCATCCTTAAAGTAATGCCTCAAACAAATAATTAAAATATTACTTTGATTCAAAAATAAGGTAGAATTAATTTGCGAAATTAGATATGTAGTTTAAACTTAAAAAAATCAAAACTTCGTTTGCTTCTGAATTTGTTTAAAATGTTTTTATAAGCAGCACAGAAATAAGAACATACTGCATTTGGATTAAAACAAGTTACAATTATTTAATTAGTAAACATTAACTTTTAATATTATTTGAGACATTGTTATTAAGTAAATTATACTTTTATTTTTGTAAACTAAAGTTTTATTATCTTAAAATTTTTCTATACATAGATACAATACCTGAGGTAGAAGGAAAAATCTTATATGGATTTCGAAAATTATTAAAATATTTTCATACCACCTAGGTAGTTCATATAAGTTTAATTGTATAGTTAATACTTTTCTTAAGACATGAAAATTTTAAATACTCCGAATTGCGAAACCTTTTTTCCTGTAGTTTAAGATATTAACAGTTTGAGTAAGATATTAATAGTTAAAAAGTATAGGTATAGTAAGTTAGGTTTAACAATTCTTGGAAAACCTTTTTCTGGGAAGGTTCGAGGTAATTCAGCGGTGTCAGGAAGAGATTATAAATAAGACTCGCTCTTACTTCCCGCCTTGTTAGTTAATGTTATCTCCAGTTAAGGGGCCATTAATCCGTGAAAAGACCGAGTGTAGACAGCTCCGAACCGGTCGGAGGGAGGAGGCTATATTTTTTACTGAATGCAGTAAAATAAATCTGCGAGTAATTAAAGAGGCCATTTTATGGGTCGACCACGTTTAATTGCACACCAGACGCTCTAATGGCCAATTGTCAGCCGAGCCAAGCCAAAGATAAATGCTTGTATCATTTTTATGGTCCGATGGTAATAAAGGCGGACGCAAAAAAAAAAAAAAACGGAGCAAAACAGAGCTAGAGCTCCTAATGGAGCCAGATAAGAGCTTTTCTCAGAGTAGGTTTGTCGCCCCAAACCCCACACATGACACTCGGCGGCGGCGGCCAGTGGCAGGAGGCGATCGGGCACAACTTTCCTCGGCCCTAAGGGACAAAAGATGCTAAAATCCTACCGGCAGCCTGCCGTATATAATACGCCATCAAAACAGCGCCAAGATGACAAAATTATTAACACATGACACGCCACGAGTGCTCGCTTACAACGACGTCGACGTCGAGAAGCGCCGCCGACGGACGTCCTCTTACAATTTTCTGCTCGGTCAGGTGTGCGCGCCAGGTATTTTTGCAGGCGCTAGCTCCTGGCGTTGTCCTGTTGCAGTGTGTCCTTGGCTGCAAAAAACTGAAGCCGAGCGTAATGTTTAATTACGGGCCCACAGGGCAGCCGAATGCTTGAGTAGTCTTAAGGGCATGAAGTCAACTCCATGGCGAAATATGAAATTATATGAAAATGGACACGGCGGGCAGCTTTTTCAAAATTCCTTCCGCCTTCACACCTCCTGAATTTTGACATTCCGGCTTAATTTAGCAGGCAGAAAGGCGGGCTTGCATCCGGATTTTCGCCCTGCCAACCCCGCAGCTCCATTTTCAACATGCACCGGGCTTGCACTACGCCGGAGTTAAAGTACACTTATTTGCATAAAATTAATTCATGCGACGGGGGAAGACTCAGCTCCGGATCCGAGCTACTAACAAGCTTTTTAGCAGGGTGATTCCGTCAAAGCATTAAATGTGAAAACAGGGAAAAACATCAAAGGTAGAAAATTTATTTGTGGAAAAACACAATTTTTTTGTGAAGGGCTCTTGTACGGACGATTAGAGGGAGACATGTGAACTGCCATGTGACTGAATCGTATTTCGGGTTTTTGTTCCCAACATATTTTTTTGGGATATACATATGTGCCCTCAAGTCGGTACCTTATAAAGAATTGGACAAAAAAGTATATTTCATTAAAATTGAAGCATAAAAAGTATTTATAATTGCTTTGGAATGTTTTCTGAGAGATATTTACAAAATATAAAATTCCATAGTAACAGGAAAATGGGACAAAATTAACATCTTTAGATATTACATATCTTTTTTTAATAAACTTACAAAATTTTGAATAAACTTATGAAGCGAAACTATGTTGTCTGTCTACACATCTAATTTACTATAATTTTTTACGTAGTTTTCTTAAAAATACATCGAAGAATTTACGAAAATATTCTAGATTTAAAAAACAAATTCTTAAATATTACTATAATAGGTATTTCTTTTTTTTACTTAGTTAAGTAATTAAATATTTGTCGAATAGCGTCCTAAAAAAAAGAAAGTATGTATAAGATCAAAAGCGAACTCTTCGAAAAAGCTGAGAGACTACTTCATGGCACTGCAGTTGCAGATAACTAAAACTATTTAAGTGATAATTTAAAAACTTCGCACTCTTTTAAATTATTAAATATCTAAGGGAATTCTAAATAAAGCAGACAATATGATTTTCTCTCCGAATACAATAATAGCGGACCAAAATCAAGACTCTGTTTTATGAATACAACAAGCACTACGATTCCGACTTTTTTTTAAGAATGGTGAACAATAGAAAAACATTGTATTCAATAATTCAAGCACTTTTATACAACGAACAATATTCTGGAAACTTTTGTTTTTAAAATAATTCAATTTTGTTCAAAATGTTATTAACACAAAAACTTGTGAAATACCTACATTTCATGTTACAACTATAGTGTTAATATTTTGCAACTGCGAGGCATCGAGGCTGTGAGGCATCGACTCAACTAATTTTTGTAATATGTATTGTAATTGGTATACGATTCCACTCTTGACTAACAGCGGTAAACAATTCATCACCGTTCCGGAAGCACTTTTCTTTTAAACATCTTTTTATTTATTTCCACAAAAATGTTCAATCGGGTTCAGGTCCGGAGATTGCGACGGCAACTCATATTACTCGAACATCATTTTCCACGAACCAGTATTTAATAAGCTTTGAGTCGTAATTTTGCTGTAGTATCCACGATTCTGGCATGTTTTTCCTAGCAAACGGCAGCATTACATTTTGCATTATTGCTCTATACTTTATTTGATCCATGGACCCAAAAATTCGATGCAGTGGATTAATATTCGAATGACTGAAGGCTCCCCAAACCATGTTTACCTAATGGTGCCGATAGTGTATCTGGGATTGGATCCGGTATTTACTGGCCGTTTGATATAACGGATACGCCGGATACCACCACTCTGCACTAAATTAAACTTGGATTCATCCGTCCAGAATACCTTTTTCCAATCTTCGAGTGACCAGTTCAAATGCTGTTTTGCGAACGCCAGTCGTTTTATAACGTTTACTTTGGAAACATAGGGTTTTTTTGCAGCAACTCTCCCAAGAAGTCCAAATTTCGCCAGGCGACGACGAACTGTCCGCACGCTCACACTATTAACTCCAGACGCAGCCATTACTTCAGGAGTAGTTAGTTTTGGGTCCTTTTTTGATGTCATCGAAATTCTGGTATCAGTTTTATAAGGATAAATTAATCTTTAATCTTATACATATAAAAAAAGTTATGGAAATACATATTTTATTTGCCTTTTATTAGTTTTGCTAGGCCTCCCTAGATGTTTGGATACAGACTATGACCAGACCAGATTATTGTCCTTCACAAAAAGGATAATATTTCAGTTTTTAACGGTTTGTTGTTATTTCTTTTTGATAACAGTGAGCAAATGTTGCATATAAGTAGGACGGAGCCTAATTGGTACATCGGAATAATTGTTTTTTATATTCTCAGAAAAAACCAAGAAATGCACACAATTCCATAATTTTGTCGGCTACCGTATATACATAAGTTTTGTAATAATTTCTAATACAATATCTATGTTTTGGTTTTATTTTTATATAGGTATGTTTAAAGGAGATGTATTTGAAATTTTAGCTAGTATCCAGTATCTCTCCTGCTAAGACCATCCACCATTCTTCTGCTTAACCTAAATAAAAAGTAAATAAAGGGGGACGCAATGAACAACAATTTTTACTGGAGAAATCCTCCCTTTTGTAGCCCGCCTTAAAACTAATTTTCGAAATTTCACTTTATCCCCGCCTGAGTGTGGCAATGGCATTGTCGGCGACATCCGAAATCCTTTAAGCTCTTCTTTCAGGATGTGTTGCAAACCTTCGGTGGCAATTTTCAAAATTTATTGCGTGAAGGTACAAATCCCACATTTAAATGCAATACAGTGCCGTGTCCCAGTGAGCCGGCGGCGTCCGCCCCGCTGCCGCCCGCCAATAAAAAACTGCTTTATTCCCGGTATCCAACCCGGCTCCGGGGACCACCCCCACAGCGAATACCTGGAGCGCCGCACCCGCACACCCCCGCAAATAGCGTGAAGTGCTGAGACTGTTGGATTTGCTAAGGTAAATTTACAAATCCTATCGCATCGGGGAATAGGCTTTCCCTGTAATACTTGATGAACGTTCCTCCCTCGCAGGGCACACGCAAATGCTTTTCTGGTCGTCAACATTTTTTTCCGTACATTCTAGCGTTTACCGAACCCGGCCACCATACAGCTTTTTTTAGCGGGGGCAGGTGGGTTTTCGGGGACGATGTGACATTAAAACTTTGCTGAATTTTAACTTTTTGGCATTCGGCTGCTCCAGAAGCAGCAGCAGCACCACCAGAACCAGATTTGTTTGCTGTATGTTCGATGTCATGCTGGGAATAAAAAGGGATTTCCACCGAAATATTAATATTGCTCGCCGCTACGGAATGGTGAAATTTTTTTGTTCGCTCTTTCGGCGGCAAAATTCCCTTTTGGACCTCTACATGTGGTCAATTTTCAGCAGACACGTTCGGCTTTAAGTCACGTGGCAATAAAGTCTGCCAGTCAAGGCCTGATTCTGCAAATGAGATAAATCTGTATAGTCGGACCGAATACGAAAATGAATGCATGAGTAAATGGAATAGGTACGTACCTACATATGCTCAACAAAAGATGACAAACAAAATCCGTTTGAATGACAACTTTGCTCATTTTGAATGAACTTTATTCCCAATCACGTTTTTCATTAAATTGTACCCTATGGTAGCCTATTTTTAAATGGAAAATTGTATACTTATTTTTAAATAACCATTATACCGCCACTAATGCACGAAATATAATTACATATTCCTAGTATTTAGATTTTGTTGATGTTGATGTTTTTAAATAAACAATTATCTCTCCCGAACTTCGAATATATTTTTAAAATGTGTATTTCGTATTATTAAAATGGTATTGAAATTATATCCGAAAAATAATTGATACAAGCTCTGAATTAATTTTAGGTACCTACTTCCGTTTGTTACCTAATTTATAATAACAAATGAATAAAAATAGAAATGAGCAATAACTCTCAGATATACCATTAACAAAATCTTTCAATAAATTAACAATTTATCTATCAATTAATTGGAACTTAAAACAGTTATGACATTCTTCATCAATCTAACAATAAGACTAAATAATTATATAAAAACAATACATGTTAATGTTAAAATGTTCATAGAAATGCCGGTTGCCCGCTACTGTGAGACCGAAGTAAATAAGAAATCTAAAAATTATAGGTATATGCACCCGTAAAAGCATTCAAAATAAAATTAATTTATCACATAATATCAATGACTCACCACTAAGAAAAATGTGAGTAAAATCTACTCCAAATTTACCATTTAGATTTCCTCCCAAATTTTGCTAAGTGTAGTTTAAGTTCCCTAGCGTGGTAATACCCTAGACTCAGCGCAAGTAAATTACAAATTATCACTAATTATTAATTTAGACGTTGTGTGTGACGGGTTCAAAAAACTAAATCACGAAAATCTTCATAATTTATAATTTGCTAAATTACCAGATTCCTAATGAGGAAAAATATGCTAGAATTTTTCAATGGTTACTATGCACTATGGCAAATAACAAGTAAAACTTTGGCGCACATATTAATAACCTTTTGACAATCAGTCATTTCCTTTATATAATACTGCTTCTTCATTTCCAAGTCATTATATTATGTAATGAAATTAATGAAAGGGAAAGCCAATTTGATTGCTTGATCTTGGTCCATTTTGGCGCTATTCTTGCCACATGGGAAATGTCACAACTGACATGCGATCGTTTCTAATTAAGAAGTGGCTGTGTGTCAACACTTCACTAATTAGTAGTTTGTGCTAAATGACTCATTTAGTAAATCATGATTTATAACGTTGTCTGTCCCATTACTATTACTATTATGATATTAAATTTAACCATTAAATCTTTTAAAACTAAGTATACCCCAATCGCAGATAGAAAAATTGGCCCATTTCCACGATAGATCCCACGGGCGAGTACCCTCAAAAGCAGGGCTGCACCTCTCAGCAGTCATAATCCCTTGAAGGACATATTGAAAGGATAATCGCCATTAGCACCGCTTGACACGATGGAGGAGCTCCTTAAAAATCGACCAAGTGTGATCCCCTATTACCTTGTTCACCTGCAGACTGATCGCAAGAGTTTCTCAGCAAGTCTGTCGTTTGGGCATTTTTCTTGGAAGAAACTTCGGCACTCTTGCCAGGAGGAAGGTGGAGCTCCTTATGGCGTTTAACATGTCCATTGAAGATGCCAGCAAAGACGCGGGGAGGGAACGATGAAAAACTTCCCTATGCGCCTCGGGCTGCTGGGAGAAGTTTCGCAATACTCGAAACTTACGTGCAATTTAGTTTTACCACATGGATAAGTTTGATTTACAGATTAGCTCATTCCAGTAGACAAAGTTTCATTCTTTCTTGGGAGCAGCCCGGCTGGTGGACTTTCTTCGATTTTTATTTTTTTTTCCAACGTTTTTGCACCCTATTATATCCCGGCTCGGTGTCCCACTCCTTAGGGAAGAAAGTACCCATCGCAGCGGATGCGGGAATTTCATGAAAAATCAGTTCATGGCTAATAAACATTTTGCGGCCCATAAATCAAAAATTGCCAAAAGTTATTGGAGCAAGTTTTAATAAGGTGCCCTCTCGAGTGCTATTCGAGCCCGATTAAGGGCATGGGATGAACGATAATTAAAATTACTGCGCTTGTATCTTTTCGAGCCAAGTGATTTATTGCCGAACAGAACTTTGCTCTTTTAGACATTAGTCCGAGGAAAAAACAAAAATCTAGCTCCAAATACAACGCGTCCTGATGATTCGTCAGATTTCATTGCTTCTCCAGACGTCCATTTCTTACAACTCCATTTACTTTCTTCCATTACTTTAACGTCTCGGGGAAAGTAAAAATAAAATAAGATAATAAAAGTAATAATTCTTAGAACCATTTTTTATGCTTATTCCCTCCACTGACCGAAAAAGAAAGGGTTAAGCCATAGCGAGAAGATACATTATTTTGTACTCACTCTTAAATCACCCTCATTACGGGCTAAAATCGCAGGTTGTCCTTCCCCACTGCGAGGACTGTTTCCCTAAATTTCAGGATTATTTACAGGCGAAACATTTCGAGTTTTAAAATTCATAAAAAGGAAATTATTTAAAATTTAAGCACCGCCCGGACCAGGCTTTAGCCTGGAAGGCAACGAATTGTTTTTTGATTGTGAGGTGCTTAAATAGAGGGCCCATCCACCCGCACCGGAGCAGTCATTAATTTCATTTAAGAGCAGAGAGTAGACCATAAAAAATGAATTAAATAAAACACTTTTTGACTGCAGAAACAGGTTTTTACGACAACCGCTTCAGGGCGTGAGAATTTATTTGAAATATTTTTTTAATTTATCACCGTACCTCCCCCATCCTGAATCTTATCTTGCTAAGGGCAATTCCTAGAACTTGGAATTTTTTTTCTCTTCGTTGCTCCTTAGAAGACTTTTAATTAATAGTTTCAAACAGAAGAAGTGCAAAGTGTTTTAATGGGGAAAATATTTTAAGGTGAAATACCCGCACCTAAGAGAGGAAATTGAAAATTAGCTAGAATGAATTCCACTTCCGCATCGCTCTGGAATTATTTAATCATTTTCAACAAAGTAAAGCTTTCCGCAAGAAATTCGATTTGAGCCAAAATATCTATTGTATACAAGCTGCCACCAAACAAAGTATAAAATTACACGGAAATACATGGTAATGTCTCTCTAAATAAAGTTTATTAGAAGAATTATACATATATGTATTATTGTATTAGCAAATATAGGTACTCAATTTCTACAACAAAATTTCAATTATGTACATCTTATTACACATAAATCGTTTGAAAAGAAAAAGTGTTTTTGCACATTCATTTGAAAATTAATATTTTCAAACAATTTCAGTATTACGCTTTAAAACTGATATTTTTCAAAGTAATACTAATGAGCTCAAACAAAGAGTTTGCAAATCTTTAAATAATCTCTTATGAAAATCACAACAAATTTGGCCATGAAATACATGTACTTATTAATGTATTTCCGAGAAATTTATATTTAGCTTCAATGTCATAAAAAAGCAACAAAATCCAATGTAAAGAGATAAAAGCTGCGATATTACAAATTGGTTATTAAAAAGAACAGACCGAAATAATATTAAATTTCAACGCGAATAAAAAAAAGCCCTAAAAATTTTAATTTTAGACATTTATTAAAAGTAGGTACAAACTCTGGAATAGGTAAATTGCGTCACGTTAATATTCTAATTATGTTCGTTTATTTTCATTATTCTTTAATTCAATATGTTCATTTATTGTCTGCCATATGGATGAATAAATTATTTGTCCTTGCTTTCCAATCGACATCATTCAATAAATTCCTGGTTTGATATAATTCCTAGAAATTCACAGAACAACCAATCTACAGTATTTGATGGTTTTAAATTGTTTGGGCATTTCAATCGAACAGTAAAATGGTTGTTCGCACTATTTGGAATTAACGAGATAACCTAAACTCTTATGCAATTATTAGACCATTTCTATAGAATAAATTTTGGGGTTTATTCAACAATAGTTTTTGAGTAATTATCAATTTAGTTTACTATTTTCTAAATTTGTATAGAAATAATGCATTCAGTAGTCAGCTTTTGTGTAGATTTATATTAATGAGCTTTAGGATTTTTATGAGACTGATAAATTAATAAAAGAAAAAACATTTTTGAGTTCGTAATTCTTCTAATATTTACTTTAAGAAAATATTTTTATGTAATTAAATTATATTATTTTTTATAGTTTTTATGCAGCAGACATTTGAGCAATTTTAATTCGTCGAGAAGTGGATTAAGAAAAATCGGTTTGAAATCGAATTAACTAAGAAAGTTTTATTTACAAGTTAAACTTTTTATTTATTTAATAAACTAAAAGTATATTCTTGACATTTTCAGGGTATTTTCAGATTTATATAATAGTAGAAGTAAATTAAAAAACGGATTCCGTCATATCAACATTTGTAGCTTTGATACTCAATTTGAAAATCCCGAAGAGAAGTAATTTAATTTGAACAACATAAAAATAAATAAATCAATATGTCAAGAAATAATCATGAAGACAGTGAGGTTAATTTTTTAGCAGAATCTTTCAAATTCTCATCATATGCATACACATATATGTACATATATTTTTTATAAAAATTATTGTTTACTAATTGGCTTTTTGTAGTTTTTACATACCCTGAAAATTCTTAAACAATTATACAATAAATATATCAAATATTAGGAATGACTGTAAATGACACCTGGTAACTAATGCATATACATGAGTCCATTATCTTACAGAATATAAGAATACTAATTATGTATTTTTCAATCAACAAAAAAAAAGTCGAATCAATGAAGATACGACTTGATTCCCACAATAGGTCCCTAAATTAAAAATATAAAGAGCAGGTTTTCACGTGATTAAATAAAAATAACAAAGAAAATAATAAAACGTAACAATTGATTATTATATTTATATTATACAATTAGTCTTTAAAAATTTTAATAGTGAACAATTCGTGCGTTGATTGCTTGCACTCGAAACATTGAACACATTTCTCTCGTCTGTTTTTTCGTGTTCGTGTTTAAGGCCTTTTTTGTTTGCTTCTGTATTTAACTAATTAAAGTAATTTATAATAAGACGACAAGAGTGCTATACAAATTAACACGTTAACGCCGGCATGTACCATCGGTGGCTCACAAAACGTGTTAAACTTGCAACTTTGGAGTAGGCGATTATGATAAAAAGTTTGTTCAAACGTTCATTTACTTCTTGCTCTAGTATAAAGTGAAAATATAATATATTAGATTCTTCTACTCGCATAGTTAAATAAGCGAGTTTTTAATTTGATACCACTACGTAGTAAGTTAATTTTGCAAAGCGTCTCTTTATTACAAAAGCGTTTCTTAAGCGTAAAACAAGATCTCCCTTAATTTTCTTGTAAATAAAACGACATCATTTCCCTGGACTGTAACTAAAGACTGTGGAATTGTTTTTTATCTGGGAAATCTGAGAACAAAAGTCGGTACAAATGAAGTTCATTAAAATGGGGGTCGTCAGTTTTTTCAAAATGGGAAAAGAAAATTGCAGAATTCATGGTAAATTTCTCTTCCTGTCTGTTAGAAAAACTTGTCCGCAAGCTCAACTTGCAAGAATGCACAGAAGTGGGGTTGGAAGTTGGCTAAAATGGGGATGGTGTCGTTTTATTTCCCTATTAACTGCCGGTTTCCATATTCCTGGCGGTATTATGGGATTAAGAGGAGATTTTCGGTTGAAACGGGGACATGCAACGAAACCATTGTCACATAATCACTCGAAAGCCTGCAGTGGAACTCAAAGGGCTCCTGGGATTTATGCTCGCTAACACGCCGTCATTTGGGATTACAGTGCCTAGTCAAATGCGCTTTGGCCGGACCGGGATATGTATAAACAGGCTCAAAGGGGACCCCAAAAATACCCTTCTGGGGGCGATTGCTCCCCGGACGTGGGGGCGGAGCGCCCAGCGGGTTTCGGCGAACTCCGAGCCGTGGGTATCCTTCGCCGATGCTTTGACATGGGCGAATTTAGTGCCCTTTATGAAAGGGAAATGGGAACTGCAGCAGCGTTTCAATTAAGTAAAAGAGTTTAGCCCTTTTTGTGCATCCGGCGTCCGGGTCTCGGGTAAAGATTCATTCGCCCGAAGCACGCCATCGCAACCTGTTGACAGGCTCAATTAAAATGCACTGAGAACTCATTCCGGGCAGATAATGAATCGGCCGGGGACGGTATCATTTCTAACCAGGATCGCCATGTTCATTACCAGCCGTAGTCACTAGAACTTGACTACTTGTTGAGCGCGCACCTTCCCCCAGGAGCCCCCTGGACGGTCGGTGGTGCCCCAGGAATTAGAAAAGGGGTTCTTCAACGAGGCATCAAATGAAGTGTCCTCCAAAGTCAGATTGTGAACATTTTTTTATTTTTATCCCTAGTCCTTCTTACAGTGTTTTCATCCTTTGAAATCGTAAAGGGTTCAATTAATTTTATAGCTCGAAATTCTCCAGAGTAATTACACCCAGTGACATACATCCGGGAAAATCAATTACCGAGTAGAGAAAGGGTGTAGTTGCTCTATTTGGCGGATTTACGTAATCACTTTGTACCGAAACATAGAAAAATCCTGAAAAGGCGTTTTCAAAAGATTTTGTTATTTTCCGGGGAATCCCCTACAAAAGACTCAAAGCGAAAAGCCACTTCCAGATAAGATATTTTCCACATTTCGAATTCACTCATTCCCACGGGAGAAAATCGGTAGAATGGGTAATAGGTGTATGTCACATTAATGCCTATTCAGGTTGATAAACAAACCCATAAATCGTGGGGTCCTGAAATTTGTTGGAAATGTACAAAACGGCTGTTAGTCTCGTTATTTATCCCGCTTTTGTAAACCCTCAGATAGGGCCAAGAATATTTAAGATATGCGCCCATCGCTCCCAACCGGAACGCCCGTGGACATAAAAAGATTATGGTAGAGATGTAGTTCTTCTTGGTGGTTGGTTCTGTGCCCGCTCCCAGCAAAATATTAAGGGCTAACAGGAGCACATAAAGTGACAATGTGCGATTATTGCGGGATGTTCGGTGAATTATACTCTATAATGGCGGCTCGAGTAGCACATGCATGCTGAATTATAGCGAAAATCGTTGAAAGTTGGATTTTATAGCACCCAAGATGAGTTCTACACCCGTTTTTGGTAGGGAGGAAAACGGCAGTAAGCTTCAATGAATTTGAAGTTGTTTGAATTATTCCCTAACCAACTGTCGCTCAATTTTTTTGGTACAAATCTGTTCAAATTTCAAGAAAGATGATGTGCTTTCAGTCGAAAATATATCGAAAACATTTTGTTTTATGATACAATGTATTAACGTTTTCAATATCGTTAAAGTTTACTTCAATTTTGTTTTAAAATTGTACAAAATAGTAGGTACAATAAAATCAACAAATTCTATATCCTTATTTAGATTAATATAACATTTTTTAAATTAAATTTCATGCAGTAGGTATCTGGGATTTCAACTCGAAAAACTCAAATTTTGTCTACGTTTAAAAATAATATATAATTTCATATCTTACAGAAAAATTCCGCTTTGAATATTCAAAGTCGTTTTCAGATCTTATAGGCGTCTTATTACTTATCTAAGATTAACAAGATAGACTAAATGATCTAATAATCTTAAAATATTCATAATTTGAGAAATTTAACTTAAATACTTATCTACCTCTATAAAAAGAAGTACACTACACAGAGTTTGTCCATGTTTTGCAGCGTTCTGAATATTTGAAGTAAAATGTTAAATATAAAAAAATTATAAATTCATAAGTAATGCTTTTTGTATAATTAATTATATTGCAGTATTTGTATAATTTTAAACATATATTTATAATTTAAAATCTATACTGCTACATTCAATTTCGTTTTAATATTGCATTATTTCACAGGACTCTTATACCCTATGGCAGACAGCGCACGTAAATTAATCATTAGTACTAATTATTAATTTAAGCGCTGTCTGTCATGGGCCGAGGCCGCTTAACCACGAAAAACTTGATAATTTATGATTTGCTAAATGACAAGATTCTTTTCATCATTTATACCTAAATTAGGGAAAATGTGTTGGAATTCAGCTAATTTTGTACTTTTATACCCAGTTGTAATATTACTGTGCGCTACCCAATACAACTGACTTAAATAAGAAGAAGAAATTTTGTTCTTCACAACTGGTAGCCTATCGTTTCTAATTAAAAACTGGCTGTCTGACAACACTTCGCAAATTAGTAATTTGCGATAAATGAGTAATTTACTACATAAATTATGATTTAGAACTCTATGTGTCGAAGATATTAAATTTAAATGTAGGTATCAGCCAGAGGTTGTAGGCGCATAATTTGTTTGCGTTTTATGTAACAGGTTTACAGACTGTTTTAAGTTTACTCGGTTATTTTGTTTTCATAGTATTGAATTTCGTACCATCAAAAAGATCTTTAAATGCCATATCATAAGAAAATATATACGTAATACCATAGACAAACTAGATATCTATCTTGTCTATGGTAATACCTACCTGGGCATTTCTGCGTGATACTATCGCATATAAAAAGATATTTTGAAATAAAATTTACTGCTTGAAGTAATCAAATGTACATAAACCAAAGGACATCGGTCAAAACCCATAGAATCCTAGGATTGTTGTGACAGAATCGAATTTTTTAATGTTAGATATATGTATATAAATTTAATTTAACTTCTGTTACTGCTACTATTATATAATGAGTTTTACCTACTCTCATTCTTTCTTAACTCTGATCGTCTTTAAAATAACTTAAAAGTAAAAGCAAGGAAATATGGAATATTTGCTTAGGTTTCTTGGACTGGCAACAATAAGTTAGTGAAAACTGTTGGTTTTTCTCTTTTTTATGTTTCATGTAAGTACAATTCGTACAATGTTAGACCCAGTTTCGCCAGTTTATTTCAAAATTTTGTTTTGCGGCGTCATCTCATAAAATTGTTAAACACAAACAAGATTGCGTAAGACTGTTGCTTTTTGTGTTATGAAAAATGAGATAAATATTATTTTGATTATTATGACTGTTATTACGACTAGAATTTAGAGCCCTTTTACATTCTTAGCACACCCCATTTGCTGATGAAAAGCGAACATAATTAGATCGGAGATTCGGAGCTTCGAAGTCTCGAAGGCTCAGAGGAGTCATCCATCATTTGCCCGATTTCACGGATCGTCGTCTGCCCTCCGGATCGTCGTCTGCCTCCGCGGAAGATTGTTGCTATTACTTCCGTCAATTACATTGCAAATTATAAAATTTATTATCGACGCGGCGACGGTACTTCGGCGTCCTCCCCGGAGGATCTTTATTCCCCCGGACGTGCGATAAAACTTTCTTCAACCGGGCAGGGCAATTCCTTCGATTCCTTTAAGGTGTATGCGGCGGACGTTGGAGCCTCGGCGCTTGGGCTCCTCTTCTTTTTATGTTCATTGGGCGTGCAATATTTCACCCCGGGGGGGCTGCGGGGGAGGGCTCCAACACCTAAAAGCACTTCGCTCCATTCCCATCACCCGATAGCATCGAAAATCACAAGCATCCGAGGATAAAGTACAATTTGTACGCTCTTAACACGCGGAGAAGCGTTTGCGTAATTTACGGATGCCGCATCCTTACACACGTTTCGGTGGTAGCACTTGATCGCATTACGTTTCACCCGAAATTAGGTTATGTGCCCCTCTCTGGTTTTGGGGCCGGGCGGCCCGAGCAAACATCATCCAGGAGGCTGAGGCTCAGCACACACGGCGGGCCCCAGCAGCTCCTTTCGAATGCTCGTCCGTTCCGCCTCTATATCATTTTTATCGGGGCAATAAATATCCGAAACGTGCAATCAATTTATTGATTATTTGTAAGGCGAGATACCCACTGGAGAAGGCCGGCTTAATTTCGTAGAGCTGCCGCTGCGTCTACGCATCCCATTTGCTCCCCGAATTTCGTTTATTTCTTATTTAATGCACGGGCGGTGTTGAGTACCCATATCACTGGCCCACTCTAACCCCTAGAAAATCAGACCCATATGTTTCGGCGTTTCAGCTGCATATTTGGTTCGGTGCGAGGTATTTTGGACTCGCAGTATTGTTTCAGAGCATATTTTCAAAATAGTAGAAGTATATACAATACATATACCAATTAACCTTTCATATTCTAAGTAGGCATAAAATTGAATATGCCGAAGTGACAAATTCTAAAGTAAGAAGTAGGTAAACAAATCCTTAGGTACTATGTATCTAAAAGTCAAAGTCAAAGGAAATATTTTATTTTAAAATACTCTAATTTTCATAAACCTAAAAGATTTTGGTGATTATAAAATATATCATATTCCCTAATAAGATTTGTTAAGAAGTATGAAGAAATGTTTTCTAAGCTTTAAAATATAAGTTATAAAACTGAAGTAGATTTTGCTTTTACTTAACGAAATATCAACTTCTTTAAAATATAAGTTGTTTCATTCAATGTAAATCCTTAATGTACCTAATTATATTAATGTAAAATGATTCCAGTCTATGAAATTTTCATTATCTATAATGACAAAACTTTCATAAGAACTAAGAAAAAACAAACTTTTATTTAAATTGAAGATTTTGTTTCCTTTGAAAGCAATCTTTACGTTTTTATAAAGAAAATTCATAAAATATACGAAATGTTTGTTGATTAAAAGTGTCATTACTCCAAAACTATATCCAACCTATCAGTTTCATGAAAAAAATTTCTTAAGTCGTAATACACATTTCGGCTCCAAATCATGCCTAATTTTTTTTAGTATTTATGTAATTTTGCTTTGACACTTAGAAAAATTTACCTACGTGTTCTTTACTTCAAATTCTTGAAGATCTTGAAAAAAAATAAAAAAATATTGATGATATACATTATACATAGTTAGAATAAAATAATTCTTAAATATATTTATCCTAATTTCGTTGTTTCATATATTAATTCAACATAAATCATATGTACCGAGACTTTCAATTCCTTTCATATCAACGGAATTTTTTCCTTAGATAGTGTTGTTATTTATGGTTAAGAGATTTTGAAAAAAAGAAAAGAAAAAATATGCCGTATCTGTGTATTTCGGCTGCCAAATTTGATGAATAAAAACTTTGAGTTATAGCCGCATCTAATATACACGAATAAGAGATATATACAGTGCGAAAGAATTAGGCCGAATTAATTTCATATTTTTTGGCATAGTGCGAATTTAATGCAGTCTATCTATCCCTTTTGCTAATCCCAAATCTATGGAGGTACACAACCAGCCCGGGTGCTTCTGAATAGTTTTTAGGATGCTCATATGCTCCACTTTTCAGAATTACTCGACAGCAGCGGCTTTTATCTGCATTTGAGCTAGGGCTGCAGGCAATTTCAATTTTTATGCGAAAAAAAAAAAAATAAATCGAAATAAAAAGACTAGGAAAAGCGAAAAACCTGGGTGGGTACTGTGGCAGGTTCTAAAATTCAATTGAGCCTCAGCCCGGACCCATCGTCCCATTTATCATGCGCGAGGGATGGGCCAACGCTTAGGAAACTATTTTGTAAAATTTAATACAACCAGAGAACGGACAGGAATCGGAAATGAATGGGCCAAGATAAAATATCCTTTAAAAGTTGCCGTCGTGATGAAATTCAAAACTTTCCATGAAAATCTCCATATCGGGCCAAATCGTTCGTTCTGACCAATGCAAATGGAATAAACGGATTGGCAGGGCTGGGCTCCGGCGAAGTTTTCCGCACCGCTCCCAGACTATCGTGATGATGTCTGAAATTGGAGTTTACATCCGGTGCTAAACCTCAAATTCGAAACGGAGGTGGAAAATGGCAGCGTAAATTTATAACTTTGCAAATTGGATAAAACTCTACCGCCGCGTGATCGTAGACTGGACCAGGAGGCTGCAATGGACCGGACGCTGGATGATGATCCGCCGTTTTTAAAATGCGCGATTCCCGAAGAATGTGGCTGGAGATATTGGCAGCTGGACGTCCCCAATTCCTGCTCCCTCCACCCGCATTCATCTCCTAGAATCCACAGAGCGTTGGCATGTAAATTGGATCCTTTTTATCGCGGCAGGGACCAGTTCAAGAGCACTTTCGAACGAATTACGATTTTCTGCGGAGGAGCTAATCTCAGACAAGAAGTTCATGTGGTTTGCTGCAATTGTTCTGATCCCAAAAACCGGCTACTCTGGGGCCACCGCCGTTTGGCTTATTTCGGTCAGTGCAGCAACCATAAAACACACACTCGACCTTAAATGAACGCATTTGTTTAAATTTGGTAAAATTATTACAAATGTGGCCCTAGACAAGATTCACACACATGTGCGCCCCGGGACTGCCGCAATCGAGTTTGTTGTATTTGCATTCAAAATGAATTATTCATGATAAACCGCAGAGTAAATTTGTCTAATTTTGACAATAATGGAAATTAATAATGAGCCCAGGGCCGTCTCTTGTCGCACTATGCAAGCTCATAAATTTGCCATTTTGATTTGTTCTATTTACTCCGTTTCCATGCGGTAAATCTCAAGTTTTCGAATTTGTTTACATGTGCCCCAAATTCACGACGTAATTTGAACCAAATCTGTCCTATTGCCTGCCCGCAATATCCTACATGCTCGGATTTGGCCAATATTGTTCCAAACTATTTATTCATTGAGCAATTTCAATTCGAGTTGTAACAGATAAATGACCGTACTTTAAAGCCACATAAACGTTTATCAAAGTTAGTCCTGCAGCACCAATTGGGCTGTAATGAAATATTATACTTAGTAATTGAGAATAGGATAGACGAGCCGACAATTTTAACTCAAAAAACATTATTATATGATAAGAAAAAAACATATATCTACTTTGGAATTCTGATTTTTAAAAAAAAAGTTGTAGGTATACTCGAATAAAAATATCTAAATTCTTTCTAAAAAGCTCTATGTACAAGCCCGCAACAGGCACGGTTGTCGAACAATCACGCCTGCATCGAGCTTAAATTAGACCCGCGTTTATCTAAAATACTCCCGCATAACTTGCTCGAATTGTTGGAAAATACGCCCGTAATACGTATACAGGTACAAAATCACAGAACCCAGATAACGATGTAGTATATTGTGAAAAAATATAAATTGATTGTTAATTCATTAAATGAATTTAATAAATTAATTAGGCAGCAAGAGTATACTTCTATTGCTTTGTTAACATAAACTGACAAGTCTCTATGATAATCCCAACTAGAAGTTATAGTGGTCATGCATAAAATAAAATGCGGCTAGCAAAAGGCATTTCAGGTTTTGCCTAAGTTAGGTAGGTAATCCTTACCACATGAGACCCTCATATCTAGTTAAGATTGAGAGCTAATATTTTTCGTCAAAGATCTTCATCCTTTAAAGGTATGTAGAATAATTACAAGCATTTTTTAAAAATACTGGAAGATCACACGTTTACTTACATATATTTATTAATAAATATTAATTTGTATTTTATATTAAATAAACTTAAAGGTGGAGTTAGTTTCTTCTTCTTCTTTCTGAGGTCTGAATAGACCAGTCAAATTTTCATTTGGACGTCGCCGATTCAACATGAGGCTCTAATGTTACGTTTAGGAAAATGGGATGTGACCCAAACAAAATATTTCTAGTCCGGTTATTTCTCTTCCAAAATACTATGGGCTCGATTCGGGCGTATATCGGGCTCCTCTTGAATTCAACGCGTACTGTCGTTTCGGCCCTATACATATGTATATGTATTTTTCCTCCGGTAAAAAAAGCCAATTGCAAAATATCTAAAACATAGTATAAACTGAAAAGCAAAATCAATCAATACTCTCTCTCTTTATAGCCCTGAACATGTTTCAGTTGATTTGCTAAATTCGAGTTCAAAAAGGGGTAATTGCTTAGTAACAAAATCGCGACAATAATCGCTTTACCCGTCAACCGTGCTTTCTTAATAATGAAAAATAACGTTCTTCTCCGGTCTTAAGCAAATTAACCATATTTTTTGACTTCATTTTAACAAATCGCCGACATTAGTGTGAAAAATTGGTTCGTCCTCATCTCGGTGGCCCATTAAACACGTGTCAATCGAGACAAACCGGACGCCATCAATAATACTCGTTTGCCCGGAAATTAATATCCCAAGTAACCTGGGAGAATTGCCGAAGGCCAGGGATAGCTTCTTAAGACGTTCCGGGGCAGAGTAAGAGCATCTTCTCTTAGCTAATTCTCGGCTCTAAAAGACGTAGAAGCACTGATCAGAGCCGGTCTATATCGGTGTGAAGTAAGGAACAAGTGGTGCCGTGCTTAGCTTCAATTTATCATTTTATCGCCGGAGCAAAACCAGACGCTCATTAATTTCATTACGACCAAATGCCGACATTATTGGTAATTATTGAGCGTTTGCCCCTTACCAGTAATTTCTCAGGCGGGACCGGTGCTGCCACACTCGATTTATAAATCGAAAGCTATGCTAGGGCTGGGGCTGAAGTGAAATCTTCTGCAGACCGGATGCGAGGCCTCCTATTGTAATTCAATTAGGCCATAAGGCCAGATTACGATTAATAAACGCCAGTTTAAGGGTTGTGAACGAATTAATTGAGTTAAAAGCATCGAATCGCGCCGAACGGCTCCTTTAGGTAATTAATAGATTTGAAGGGCTCTAAAACACTGGACCATTGTGGCCGGATGCGTTCGGGCATTAGGCCAGACAGTTTTGAGCGGGTTTCGACTTAATTATAAAGCCCTAACAGCTTAGTCCCATTAGCCCCTTTCAGTGTCATCAACTGCACTGGAGACAGAAGTAGTCCTGGCACAGGGGAAACTCCGCGGGATGTTGAGCCCATCCAGCATTATTTTGGAATTTAAACTCTATAAATGTTCTACCGTCTGCTTAACGTAAAAGGATAGAGCTGACATGATACTTAGACGATAAAATTTTATGAAGCCAATTTCAGGATATAGCGAAGATTTTCTTTTCTGGTCCTGGGCTCAAAACGGGCTCTTCCTGTCTCCCATTATGGCGGTGCAAAATTACCCGAGCCATTCAGCTTTCTCCTGTAATAAAGCTAAAAAGGTACGACGCACCATATGCACGGGAGTACCCAATTACGTTCCACTTTTTGCGGCCATTTCGCCTTTTTCATTTGGTAATTATAACCGCCACGCGCGTTTCTCTCCAGCATCTGCGGCGCTGCACGCGTCCCGGTGGCGAACGGGTGAACCTTCGTGGCCTGGACCTGGTGGTCGCCCAGTCCCTGGAACTATAAAAAAAAACAAGAAAAAAAATCCACCGGGCACACTTCTGACAGCCGCCCATAAGACACATACCTTGCGAGTTGTCGGCCCTTACTTTCCCCTCCTCCCCACCCTTCCCTCCTGTCCCCTCCACCCGGATAGGAATCGGAAAGTTTTTATCATTTATCTCCTGTTTTTGGACTTGTTCGCGAAACTTTTCAACTTTGCGAAAATAATTAAAACCAAAGTGTGATTACTTCGTACAACTCTTCGGGATAGGAGGGAGGGAATAAAAAAAAATGTAGAAAACCCGGCAAGTGATAAAGTTTTACCCAGCAGCCAACATTCCCGGGTCCCAGCCGAGGACGGCAAGGAAGTTGTTGCCAAGAAAATATGTGATGTTTTACTACGTCTAATTCCGTCTCGTCTTACGCAAATGTAAATCCACCCCAACTCCTTCTCTGGCGCGCGCCGTAGCGTTGTAACGTCCTGAATTTGCTGGAACTCCTTCAGGAGCGATAGTTGTAAAATCCCATTTTGCCCAGGATGCAGATTCACATTTAAATATGCGAACTCCTCTTTTAGCAAGCTCAGTTTGTCTTAAAGTAATTTGACAATTGCATTGTAAAAGGCAGCATGGAGGAAATTTTAATAACTGAAAGATCCCAAAAGATATGTAGGATGATGTTACAAAACCAGAATTAAAGAACGCAGAACAACGGACAGTAAATTATGAAAAATGTCTATATGACTCAAAATATATGACAGTATATTATTATCAGAAGAAATAAAATTTTTTGATCACTGCTTTCAGTTTTAATACCGAATTTTTAAGTGATCATGACATTTGATTTTCAAAATTTTCTTTAAAATTACATGTAATATATGGTAATTTTGTGGTTAACAAGACTTAAAAATTTACTGATCCACTGTTGACCACTTCCATTTTATTTTCTATTTAAGGATCGTAAACATTGATCTTATTGAAGAAAAGTTAACAAAAAGATTGTTATTGATTCTGCAACTGATTCAGCAGTTATGACCAAATTAAGATTATATTTTTAGGTAGCTTAGAATTCTAATATACTTAATCTCTAAAAACAATGATATCCTAGCTCCAAAGAATACTTCAATAAATTCTTATCTCTCAAAATTTAACATTAAGGTACTGTTGAAATCCTGAAGAAATATTATGATTTAATTTTTATTCGTAACACATATTAATGTTTTGATTGATTAACATAATAACTTCTAAATGCCGTTTCAATATCGTTAATCATAATTTTTGCTTTATAATCAAGATTCATAAATTATATGTATGAAAGCAGTATTTAAGGGTGTTGGTATATTTCGTGCCTTATCGATTTATTTGTTTTGTTTGGTAATTTAGTATTCAGAAATTAATTAATTAGAATTATTCATATACGATTATGAAAAATAAATGTAAGATAGAACCACCTGAATGAAACTCTTATAACATTGAATTAATTTTCCTTTTACTCCGGAATATCGATTTCCGTAAGATGACTTTTATTTCATATCGATGATATTTTAAGCTTGCTTTGACGAATTCTGAGCCATTATGTTATTCATATACATATGAAATAAAAATTTATGAATTATTAAAAACTACTTTTGACACTAAATAGATTTTATAACTGTCAATAATGCAGGGGTGCTTATGGTTCATTGCAAAAAAAAAAAAAAAAAAAAATGGAAAGTTGCATGGGTGTTAAGTGTAATAAAATAACATACTATAAACCTCTATCAAATCTGATAAAAGACAAACAGTAGTTTTCTTCGTTTTATTGAAGCTTTTTCCTTTAATCGCATTTAGTTTAAAAAGTCCTTCCGAGTAGGCGACAGATAAATAGATAAATTGTAACTACACCGCGTACGACGTCAATAAAAACAGAGTCTGACTCCTAGACAGACGGAAAGACTTACCCGAATGAATTTAATTCATTATCTCCTGTCCGCAGGAAGATTAGTCCTTGGTGTCCACTCGACGGGGGTTAGCGCGGAGCGGAGTGGAGTGAAGTTGGGGGCGTTTTAGCGGCAGTTCCGCTGTCTGAACGCTCCCTCGAGCCGGGCATCTGTAGCATCGCACCAGAAGACAATTCAGATGGAAAATTAACAATGGTCCAGGGAAGCAGTCGCAAGTAGAAGCGGATGTGTTCGCTGCCCGCCCGCCAGAGGGAGCTCGAAAGCTGCCAGGCTATAAAGTACATTACCCGCCACAATAAATTGCACTCGCCGAAGGAGTGGACCCATAAACCATTTTCTTCCCGGGGATGTGGATAAGAGCACCAAAATAATTTTTATTGCCACAGAGAAGCGCTTAACTGCCGATTAGCAAATTTCCTCCCCCGCTAGGTTGGTGGATTTTCTGAGTTGAAGTCGTTGGCCGGCTTATCTCTAGCATAGTCTGCCATTTTGGGGCGTCTGGGCATTTTCCACAGACATTGAGCATTTTCCTGAAGTATAGTTGGGAAAAAATTGTCATTTCATATTGTACTTACATTTTTCACATTGTATTCAAGAAATTGTGGAAAATACCACAATCACCACGTCCATGTATTTAAGAAAATCAATAAAGCTAACCCAAAAATGAAAAGGTCAGATCTCAACTACACAACCTGAATAGGTTAATAAAGGTTATTGTAAAAAAAAGATATAATTAACAATAAATGAAAAATACTTATAAAAGCTCTATGCAATAATGTTTCTTTTTACAAAGAAATCTCTTTTAAATCCCGATAATCGAACAGGCAATTATCGTAATTATCTCAACAATTTCGACCAACGACGACGGATAAATTTCCCCACGCAACACAGTTAATTTTTCTGATTCATAGGTTCGGTCAAAATGAGAGCCCTTATTATCGAAAAGACGGCAAAATGGGCGGCATGCTCGAAATTAATTGAAAATAATGAAGCCTCTCATACTGCGCAATTTAAAGGGGTTTTAAGGGATATATTTTAAGGGCGTAATTGTCAGTAACAGATTTTTCGATTCAGTTGCGATGCTATTTTTGAAGATTATGGAATCATGACCTTTTCCATTAACTTTTAACGAAAAGAGTGTTTCTGATAATTGTCTGTTATTAATAAAGTAAAGAGCAAGGCTAATAAATATATATATTGAGTTATTTTAAGTCAAAAGGCATGTGGTCCTTTTCAACCTACGCTTTGACGTAGCAACATGTTGAAAATGAACGATATTAAATAGAAGTTCATATGTTCACTAATAACTTTTTTATATAACATGTTTTTTTACAACAGATCCGGCAAATCCGGTGAATAGTTACCCATATCGAACTTTATTTAATTACGGGAACATAAAATCGAATCGCCTGAATTTACACCTAGTTTGCGTCAAAAATGTAATCCAAAACTGTGTCTGGTTCAAGGTTTGAAGTTTGAATGGACAAGAATCATGACAATTAGATGCGTTTTTAACAAACCTTGAAATCTTTATATAGTTGACTGTTGTTTTAATTCAATTCAATGCAAAATTTCCTAGTAGACCTAGAACCGGATCCGTTGTAAAAAAGAGACAGCTATTATAACAAGTAGCCCTCTAGCTAATATACAACTTTCCAATGGAAGAAGACATTGTTCATGAAGGTCGGCGATACTTATTTAAGTTTTTTTCAACGGCTGTTGTATTTTCTAAGGTCTACTAAATTTGTCCTAAGAAGTAAACTACTTTCCTTTTACACCATGACTATTTAGCCAGCCTCTTAAGCTATTTTATTCCTTAAAACGGTCGAATTTTGCCGACACAAGGGCAGGTAAACGTGAATTATATGCTTGAAAATGCCGCGCACGCAGTGATTTATAACAAGAGCAATTGAGGGCGACTTGGGATAATTATCAGGTGCTTACCTGCATGCGAACTTTCATTTATCCACGAGAGTAAGCCTGAAATTGTGTGTCTATTAGTGACGTCCTAATGGGGAACGACATTGAGCACTTTCAGTAATTAAGCCAAAGAGCATTCAGCAATAACAATACAGCACGGCAAGTTAGGTGGCATTTGCAGAAAGTCTTTGGGCCCTTCAACGTATGACGGCATCCTCAATTAATTACCCAGGGGCCACAAACTCCCAGTTTACTTGGTACGTTGAACAACAAAGGGATCAGGTGTTTGGCTGTTGTGTGGCATTTGGTTTCGAGTAATTAATTACATGATTGAAACCTAGATGTGATGATTTCTTAACCCTTCCTCCTGCCCGAGCATAGCCGGTGCACAAAAGAACAGAGAGCCAGTGTCGTGTGAAAATTTCCAAACCATATCATGAGAATAGCTCCATATAACCAGATGGGACCCAACGTCTTCCCCCCGGGACGCCAATGTTTCCACTAAACTTAATTAAAACCCTTGAGGACATTTTCAGAGATTAAAAAGCCAATACTATTTCAAAATGTTAGTGGATATAAACTGGTAATGAAGACTTAATACATTATAGTCAATTTTGTACCATATTGACAATAGATTAACACAGTTTTGACACACTCACATATATGTATATAAATATGTATACAATGTATATATTATTTAAGGAAAAAGCTTCACATCAGAATTACATATCTCACCAAGTTCTGATATTAAATGTATAAAACTAACTCAAATCTAGAACTAAACAAGATAGGATTTTAACCAACCTGGCTAAAAGTAAAGCAATCTAAATTTTAAAAAATTGCTAACAATAATGTTTGAATAACTATTATCAGGTCTTAACTTCGAGTTTAGTCATAGAGTCTTCAGTGGAACCAATGTCTGTTTTCCCATCTTTGCCTCATTTGTTTAGATTTTATACATTTTTTCAATCTAAATTTTGTCTCCCTAGATTGTGTAATTCAGTGATAAACGAATCACTACGTTAGTTAATTGTAATGAGTACAAAAGAATTTTTTCTCAAAGCCATATTTTTAATCTGAAGAAGAAATTTATCAGCCAATTGGAAAATCGACCCTTACTAACTAAAAATACAGTATAAACTTTTAAAACCATTCAAAAAATACGAAAACGTAATAAACCAAAAATCAATCCTTTCAACTCAACTAAGCTAGACGCTAGAATATAAAGTGTTTTTCACCTTATTCCACTTTTTAATATTAAAACGATTGATACAAGGAATGGTGTGAACTCCGTAGAAATCGAATTCAATAGAATAAAATGCAAAAAAAAACTATTTGATTCGAACTTAAATCTCCCTTACTCAAGCATATCAAGTGAACCCCACAATTTCACTGCTAGTGCTAGCCCTTGTCCGCATCCTAACCTCAAAATCTAAAATTATGTTTTGCCTCAAGTCGAAGGGAAATTTCCCATTCCTGAAAATCCCATCTGATCTCCATATGCACCAAAGCTCGTTTTAAGAAATGCAAAGAACCTGAAAAATTTTCACATCCGTCGTTTTGTTCGCGCATCCCGGGGAGCATCTTATCTGGCGGCGAACATCAGTTGATTTCGCCCGACGTATGGTCTTAAGTGCATTCTGCCATTTATCCAATTGTTTCCTAACCTCCTCAATAAAAGTCAGAAACACCGTGGCGGAATTCAATTGCATATATTTTGTTGAGTCAGTGTCTATGCGCGCCAGGACCGCACTATGGGCCCCCTTGCGGCTCCGCCCTGCATGGAGCCCTGGTCCCCATCTGCCGGAGCATCTAAGCTCCTGGGAAGACGGAAATCGCCTGACCTGGAAGTAAGTGGATACAATTCACCTGGCGAAGTTCACCATACAAAACTACGATTCAGTTTTCCAGGGTACAACGTTCTTTGGTACCCATTTTCAATTTTTGAGAGAATCTTAAATAAATTGAATTTCTTCAAGGCGGGGTCCGCCCCTTCGACGAGTTTGTTTACAAGGAGCCTCGCCTCATTCCACTCGTTTATCTCGAGGACTCTAGGAACATCCAGTTTGACTTATGCGACATTTTGCGGTACCGGCTGAAGCGAATGGTATACAAATCGAAAATCAATTCAAGTAGATGATTTCCTTCAAGGGTTTAATAGTTGCCGGTCTTAATCGGGTGTGATACCCCCCATACATTGTTCCAAATATTTGCCCGACCCCAGATATTAATCGATCTCTAGGTGCACTCGGTTTGCTACTCCAATCAGGCGAATTTATTTATCCAGGAGCTGCTCAAGTGTCAATGCCGAGGATAAAGATAGCAAACACAGAGCCAGCTGAGCAAATCATGTTTATCGGTCGAAGTAATAAGATTATTCCGAACAGACACAGCCCTGGGGTGTGGGAAACCCCAGCTTGGATGTGGCCCCCCAGGGAGTGTATTGATTTATAGTGCACTTCCAGGCATGCAACTAGGATGAGGGCTAAACTTGGATGATGATTTCTGCACTTCCTTCATGCCAAAAGTAGTACCAGAGCGCGAATCCCAAGTTATATTAATATGCATACTTTGAAAATAGTTTGTGAGACATGACACAGATTATATCTACAAATACAGGATAAACCCGCAATATATTATGAAAAGTCAAAACTAAAGTTGTAAACTTTATTCAATATCCCACTCCCTTACTTAAGGTATTTATAAATAATTAAAAATTTGGCAAGTGCAACAGACCTACGTTGGCTTCCCCCCAAAGAACTGAGTAGTGCCTAATTTCGGTAGGCAATGAGTACCTACTTGTTAAGAAAAAAAACTATTTACGTAAAAATATTTTGTTATAAAAAAAATATTATATTATCCAGTTTTGAAGAAAGTAGACAAAGATATTATCTCTTTTTGATTTATTTAATCTCTTAGGCCTTCCTTAAAACTAATACTATTCGCTTTGTCACTAAACATTCAATTTTATATTCGTTAAATTTTAGTTTTTCAGAAAATTTTTTCAAAAATTTGACAATATGCATATCATCCATAATAAAAATCTCGATGTGCTGTAAAAACAACAGCGATGTATTTTAATTTCGCATACCTAAACAATTAAAATAATAACAAAATTATTTAAAAAAAGTTAAATTTCGCAGGCCTGTGTATGTAATTAATGTAAAATTCTTTATTTTAAAGTGAGATTTTAAATGCGTTTTCGTAAATTATTTACAACTATATTTTTATTTATGATAAACTTTTTTAATATTTCTTTTTTAGGTACAGGGTGTGAATAATATTGTACTTAATTTACAACTGCCATTTTTGTTTTAAACCTGGTAATAAAATTAGCTTAAAAACAGCAAATTTGATAGGACGTCGAAAATTTATTTTAAGTCAAATATTAAAAATAAAATACATTCATTTATATTTGTGTATGGGTGAACGCCTTAAAAAATATTTGTTTTATATGTTGTATTATTAAATATTATGTGTGAATTTCATGTTGCTATCTTATTTCGTTTGGAAACTAAAGGCCTATAACAGACAGGGAGACAAACAAACAGACATCAATTCAATAGAGTTATTTTCTAGTACAGCCTTTAGGGGAATTATAATTACACATAAAAGTCAATTTCTTACTCTTAGAGGACGTTTTAAAATTATTTTATAGGTAGTGCTTATTTAGCAGCAATTAAAATCAAGTATCGTTTCCTGTATAATAACTTTTTAAACTCAGTATAATATAGTAATTTAATCAACACTATCGCGTTTGTAATATAACACAAAAATATTCTCTTGTATTCCTGTTTTAATTTTTCTAGTAACGAACTCCAAAAATGCTTGTTCGTACCATGAAATATTTTTTCTCATATCCTTTCCAGGGCCACCATACCTGCCACAACCACCCGCACAAGACGAAAATAGAATTCATCGGTGGTGCACAAAGCATGCCATTGCGAGCTGCTGCTTTGTTACACGATCCGAATTTTTTCGTTAAAAAAGAAATTTTTATTCTCTTTTCCATGAATTTTGTTTCACTTGTTTTTATGCTGCAAAAAGTGACTTTGAAACAAAATTCTTTGAAATTTCTAAATAGCTCGCTTTTTATCTATTGAAGGTAGTAGAGTCATTGTTGGAAGGGATGTTAAAATATTTTTACATATATGCATACATTTTCCTATCCCACCCCAAAATACACGTACCTAATTATTATTAAAAAATGGTATTCATAATTTTTAAGCTAAGAATAGACTTGTACTTTTTGTAAATTGAAACCTTGTTAAAAAGAAACCAGTTTTGTATGGCATATACAGACTAACAAAATTATGAGAATTTCTCCTGGGTTCTTATTTTGTTCATTCGAATAAAGAAAATTTAAAATTAAAATACGTGAATCTAGCTGCTGCCTTTTAATTTTCAAAGCTCTTATTTTATTGAGTACCTAAGTAATTTTAGAGGTTTCGGTCTGTATAGCTTCCAACCGTTTTAACTCTGTAAATAAGAGTTTTATTTTAAAACAATTTTATTATGTAAAATTATACTATGTTTTACTGCAAAACATTTTATGCAATTTAACACCTTAGCAGATTTTTTTTAACTTTATAAATTCTTTCCAAAGTTTTTACCTTTTAAGAAAAACAAGTCAAGTAAAAAATATTAGAAAAAATAATTTTTAATGTATAAATTTAACTGCTTATTAAAACGTTTCTATTCTACTTATTATATATCTTTCGGCAAGTTTATAACGATTTTTAGAGCAAGCCCCAATTGCATTTTTCATGCGGTAGGTATATGTAATTTATATGAAGAAAACAGAAAGTAGTGTTCGCAATATTTCATATTATACATATTCAAACACTTAGATATGAAACACCCTGTAGAGCAAAGCCTATTTCATTTGGTCATCCATTTAGAAAAATTCGATTCGAACATACTACATCTAAAGAGCTCGTAAAGTTTTTCTCATTTTGTAGATAGACTAGCAATTGTTTCTCCAATACATCAAATGAACTACAGTGTCACCTTTGACCACCAAGACAACTTTTTCCTTCTCTTTTAGGTCAAAACCCTAAACAAAAAACCTTTTTTTCGACACAAAAATATTCCTGTTGCTCATTCTCAACCCCCACATCGGTGGGTTTGGGTGGAATTGTGAAATTCGATCGCCAAAATACAAATAAAATGCGCAACATGAAAAATAGCCGAGTGGCACATAAAAACAAAACCCCCGGAGCAGAGTTGAGCATCATTCAACATTTGTTCAACGCTCAACTCGCCAAACCCCTGATGCATGCGACGTCACTGTGGCGTCGCCGCCGCGCCGCCCGCCACCGCCAACACCACACCGAGTGTCGTCTGTGGCTAGGCTAGGTGGTGAAATTTATATCTGGTCTAAAATATCTCGCAACTATTTTTCGCAGTGTCAACAAACAATAAATAACGAGAGAAATTGTGCTCCATTTTGAGTGTGTACTTGAGCGCAAACCAATGAATTGCAGCCACTTTATCACGATATCAAGAGCCCTTCCGAAACTATTCAAGCAATCGTAAGTAGGTGGGTAAATTTGAAACTTTCTAAGCTAAGGGATACAGGGTGCCGGGGTGGCACCCGGTTAAATTGGTAATTTCATTATCCACCCGCATGAGAGTTACGCGCTAATAAATCTGTTCGAGTCCTCTAAGAGACTCTAAAAACTAAGCCCCGGACGCCGCCGCCGCGACGCCCTTTGGGACGGACTAAGCAATGGGTTGAAGAATACCCTTTCAACTTGGGGGAAGAAAAAAAAATTCAAAAATTGGCAGCTCACCTTTCGTCTAACTAAGGTTAAGAACTCCCCACGGGACACGGTGACCCGCATCCCCATCGAAACCCACATAGATTAGGTTTGCTTTTCGTGCCCTTTCTCAAGGAATTGATTCAAGGCTGGGACCAGACCCGGCGCAACCCGAGTGTAACGAAGAAAGACAAGGGTCAAATTGGTTACATTATAAATAGAACGTGTGTCTAGGACCCAAAGTCTGCATCTTTCCGCTCGAGGGAAAACTATAGACTGGCCCTGGTAATCGATTCCTCATCATAATGACTCGTACATTTGAGCGCGCTGTAATCGAGAAGCTCATTAGGTACGAAATAGTGGGTAATTAAGGTATGGTAGGGCTATCTGGCGGGTCCGAAACAAAAACCCATGCCCTGTCGAATCCTTCGAATCCCTCGAATTCTCCCGGCCAAGAGCAATCGATCTGTCCAGGTACGAATATTTTCGCTTTAGTTGTCACTTCGATAGCCCAAAATGAGATATTAATGGAACGCTACATAATTGAAAAGCAATTACTCGCCGGTGTCGTGGCTCGAAGGCAATTATTGCTACGGAATTAGGAAAACATGTGATAGCCTCCAAGTAATTGAAAGCTCAAGGAAAACCGCAGGCACTATGGCCAGTAGCTGGAAAAACAATGGCCAGTCCCCGCCGCCGGAACTTGGTTCAGTTCCTTCAGAGACCCTGTCCATGGTCCTGGAGAAAAAAAAAAAAACGTTAAACACACTTCTTTGACACATTACCCAGGTTTTTGCCGTCCTCCCGACGATGGAGCTTCTTTTCCGGGGCGTTGATCACGTAATGGAAAGTGATTAATTTCCTGCTCCGAAATGAAGGAATCGTCAGGACTATAGAAGGTGTATACATGTATTATATATGTGTTTTGGTGGGCGCTTCCTCAAGGAACTCTGTTCCATCTACCAAGACGCATTTAATTTCATATAATCACTTTTCAGGAAACGAGCGCTTCCCCGTGAGCTGAATGAGGCCGGATCGTCGTCGTGTTGCTGCAACGAACGTTAAAATGAACTTGGAAGGTGGAAGACGTTTTCTACGTCGAGATGAAGAAGACTTTGTAGGCCACCTGAAGCAATCTCCCTCAATGATAGAAGGATAGTGAGACACATTAAAAAAAATCTCATATAGTTAGAACACTGCATTCTAGTTCCTCTATTCACTTCCGCCATCATTCAAAATTTACAATAATTAGGTTAAAGCTTTACAAGTTCCATCTTTTGACTCTGGAACTACATACAGGAATCTTTAAAAACTTTTTAAGTAGTTAGGAAAAGTATGAATGCAAATTACATTTAGCCCTCTCCAGTAATATGCAAAATAAGCAAAATCTCTATTAATAGTTTAAACTTAAAAAATTAATTAAATATACAAGTCATTGATTTCTTTTTTTATTATTAATTAATTTTATTTAATTGTACACCTTTCCGTCAATTTATATGATACATGACAGCCAATGCCATTCCTCTTTTTTCATTTAGATAATTAAATATCTTATTTTTTACTGTTATAATGAATATATCTCGTTTTAAAATTAAATCGAACATACATATTCTTCTATTTTGTACGAATTTTGTGTCTTATTTTACACGGTTTCGGTTTTCCCAGGAATTTATCTACCACCTACATATATCGATGGATGAGACAATGGGTGTATATTATTTTAGATTTGACTGACATTTTAAAACAAAATAAATAGAATTGTTGAAAACAACGATGTTATTGTTCATACTTCTTTATAATCAAAAATATATGATTAATAATTTGCGTTTCTCAAATTTCGCCTGGGTTCAATTCCCAAAAGTAAAAAAATAGTTATCATAATGGGCCAAAAACATCCCACAATAAAAATGAATTAATTTTACAAAAGATTGTCTACGACACTGTGGTGGCGTTTATAAATATTAAATACTATAGAGCAACATTATCTCAAACGTTTTTTTTCTTCTATAATTAAAATATGGTGTGAATAGGTGTTAATACATGTAGCTTATACAAATATTAGGAAACTACGAGTATAAACAATTTATTTTTCTAAATCAGTAAGTAAAGAAAAACTATGTGACACTATCGTACAAGTAGACAAACACGAGAATGATTCCATTAATAAATTGAATGTAAAACTCATGCGAAAGTTCAGAACAACCATAAAATTTAATTATCTTAGATTGAAAGTGATCTTGCTGTGATCTTCTACTTCTTAGACAATTTAAATTGAGGAAATCCTTCAGTTTTTAAGAAAAATCTGTTTCCTAAATTGCGTTTCTCACAGTTTGCGAAGCGAAGCGCCCGCCATCGTCGATGCAGACAGGATGAAAAAAAACCTGGTAGCGTTCCAAGACCAATCAAGCGTTAAATAACCACGTGAAACTTATTTTCATCAGGTGGAATAATTCCGTAAGACCCGCGAAAGGCGGGGATTCCCCTGACAGCTAATTTCCAACTTGGGTACACCCGGGTACTTACCTCATGCATTTTTTACACAGGCAACTTGCTGGGAATTTCGTTAGAAAGTTTTATTGCCCCCGATGCAGGAGCAGGAAACATCCCCCGGGTTCCCGGGTTCCTGGGTCGGGCAACGCTCCCTTCTTGGGGTGGGTTCTGATGGTTCTGTTCGCATAGGATCGCGCCCGCCTCTTTGCATATCATTGCGTCGCATTCTCGGCAACTTGCAGTGCAACTTACGGGGAAATTGGTTTTAATGAAAAACCAACTCGCGGTATTGACACATTTTCACAGTTATAAACTTTATGATGGAATTAAACTTGCCTGGGGTAAAAAAGTTAAATTTACTCAAACTACCATCGCTCTTTTGAATGGTAAGTTAAAAGCATGCGACACTCTCGCGTACTCTGGTTTAATTGGCAGTGCAAGTTCACGGAAATTGCATGCAAATTTGCGATTGTAGTTTGCAAGGACTGTGTAAGTGTAGCTCTTTAGCTCTGTAAGGGAAGGCCAAAGAACTCTTAATTTGCACGCACTTACTCACTATAAAATGATATGCAGTAACATTTATTTTCAAAAACAAAATGCCCAATTACAGCTTTGCAAAGTTTATATTCAGATCTTAAATTGTATGATTTTACGAAAGCTGCCGGTTTTTCAATCGGATCAATATCAAGATCAGTTCCCTAACACGGAATAACTAAAGCAACACGTGATCCAGACTTTTATCTGGATCTCAACCTTCATACGGTCCTCCAGGTCAATTTTGACCCATTTTGAGATAAGTCCTTCTCTTTTAGATATATGTATGTATAAAGTTATAATTTATATACATATATGTAAATAAATAAATAAACAAGAATTCTGTATTTAAAGTAAAATATAAAAGAAAAAATGGAATGCTTTTTTTTATTCTTAACTCTTATTTATGTGTGATACTAGCTGTGTTCCATTGGGCTGTGTAAAGTACTCCCGAGTACTTTCTCTATGGAACGCTACTTTGATCGTCAGGAGTAAAATATAAATTCAAATTTTGACATTTCATCGTATTATATTAGTTGCTTTGATTGTGCCTTATTTATTAAAATGGAAATATTTATATATAAATATGTTTTGCTGCCTAAACTACTTAAATTTTATTATTTGAATCCTTGTGATTACTCCAGAATAGCTAAAGCTGCAACGAAAAATGAGGAAAAGCTTTCATTTCCATGCAAACCTAGTACAAAAACCACCATCCACCTGGCGGGAAAATGTGGCGTAACTACTCAGAACTTCTGCTCGCCAACTAGAGCTAGAGTAGTTCAGCGTAGCCAGAAGTACTTGGGAGTATTTTACACAGCCCAATGGAACACAGCTACTATTACTAGGTCAAATCTGACCCAAAGCCAAAGCACAGTAACGTCAGTAATATTAAAGAGTTTATGAAGGTTAATCAAGATTGATAATTGGATTATTATTGATTTCAAATTCAAACCATATTTCTTTAATTTCATAACATTTGTGCTTATTTTGGTGTTCTACATAAAATTTGTCTACAGTATTACAGAATTTTACAAATGATGGGGTTATTATTTCACAGATTTTTAATAACGGTATAAAACAACTGTATATTTTTATATTGGGTATAAGCCATTGAGGTTACGTTGGTTGGAATAATTTTAATGAAAAGAAAGTCAAAACAAAGTCTTGAAGAAATCATTGACATAAACTTCATATATCAACAAGTTAACGCATTTATGTATCTTTCGATACCTCAATTTTATTTCTTTAGCTATGGTTTTGCTTGTTAAATATTTTCTTCCTAATGTGTTATTATAAATATACATATTTATTTTTTTATGATAAAATATTTGTTTAATTTTAACGTTTAAAGCTCTTTGCACTAAAACGAATATTTAACCATTTTAGATTTTAAGATATATAAACTTTACTAAATGCTAGTTTAGTTCATGAAAACAATTAGTAAATAACATTTTTTATTAATTATTAAAAATTATATACCAATTGGATAAATTTGATTCATACTTAACGTTGTTACTCTATTATAATAAAAATAGAATAAAAGATATCGAGCTTCATAAATCAACCTGCCTTCAAACCCCTATTCGCACTCACATGACCTAACTGATGAGCTAAAGTATGCGTGAAACTCAGTTAAAAGCGGCAGTTATTTCGCTCGCACAGTCGGAGTTCGGCCAGTTCGTCGATGGCAGGTTGCAGCTCTGCGCCAATACTGCACGATTCAGTGCGCCCTTTGAAAGTCGCTTTCACGACTGATTGAACATGAAAAGATTTCTGGTGCATTCAGGACGACTGCTGGCCGAGGACTTCAAAGCTAATTGCACGTAGGTGTCCCATTGTGCGGCGCGGTCAACTTGTTTTCACTGCTAAATATCATAAATTACAGGCCGGGGTTCAGGAGTTGGAATCGCAAAGGACCAGACCACCCACTACCACTGGTATCTATGAAATCGTCCGTTTCTATGTATTTATGCTGTGTAAGGCCATTGAAGGTTTTAGGTATGAGCACCCTACCAGTGGCGGGTAATTACTCGCTAATTTCGAAATTTGATCCCGCGGTAGAGCGCACGGAGGCGACCTTTGGCCTGATACATTTAATGTAAATTTGGTTTCGTATAAATCGAGCCAAACGCTACAATGGCTGGCAATTACGCCCATCAGAGCTGATGTGCGGGGCTTGCTGATTACCACAGCAAAGATTTCGGCAGAGCGCTAATTCGTCCTTGATGGGTATGAACCCCCCGCTTTAGTCCCATCCCTGACTCTGTGCGTGGGAGTCGATGTATGTGAATTTAACTTTAGAAACCTTTGCCTTTGGTATATAAATTTTTGAACCAAATCCGGCTGCGTTTGCCAGTCGGTTGGGCTGTAAACGTTTCGATCGTAAAAGGACTCCTCATAAAACCCCTTACCCCAAACTCCCAGAGGTAATTAAAAAGGAAATCAAATTCATCGAAGTGTGGCTACTAAAATTCCCGCCTTTCATTTTACCCAAAAAGTATAGTCACACCAAACCGTCCCAAGTTTTCGTTGTAATTATTCATCGAGCGGACTAAATTCAGGCGACAGGGAAAGAGGTTCAGCCGTGGTATCCATGTCACTCCCTTTGATTAAATTTATAAAATTGCTTCGGAATCCCTTTCCCGACCAGTGGTATTTAAGGACTCGCTCGTATCTAGGACTGAAGATAATAAATTCTTATCGCCATGTCCCTTGTCGGTTTAGCTTTTACACTCGACTGCCTTTCTTATATATATAACGTAACATAAACGGCGCGCCAGTCTTATGGGGGAAATCTGTTTGTTCTGTGGAAATTATGCGGGCGCACCTTAATAAAAACTTTTCCTTTTCCGAATCCAGGAGAATTTAACTCGACCATAAATCAGGTATGGAACGTGCACGGAAAACTTTACATGGCTGAGAACAAGCGTAAAAGGTACCCCTTTTTTACCCGGATTAAATTCACCATTCTGCCGGGAATGATCTGTCCAGGGACGAAATCACACTGTCTGAAAAACGGGTATAACCTTAAATAAAGGGCACCTGCTGGCCACCGACACAAAAGAAAACTCAGTCTCAACGAAAGGAGGCTAAAGTCCATCGGAAATTAAGGTAAAGCACAAGTTACACGCCTAATTAATCGCGTTAATTACGGGCCATCGAACGTTCGGGGAAGTTACACACAGTTTTCTGGAAGGAAAGTTTAAATGGGTTCTGTGCGCGCACCGCACCGTCTCGACGTTCGGCGTCGTCCCTCTTCGACGGGTACAGGTGCTCCAGAAATATAAATATAATTATTCGGGATCAACTGGTATTTGCCTTTCGCACGTACGGAAAAGTTAGGAAAAATGGGTTTCATGGAGCAGAGGATCCAATCATATTAAGCCAGTCGTAAAAATTTAGGGATGAAGAAATTTTAAAAAGATGAGAATTCGTGGAGCTCTTTTCCAATTTCAACTAGAACAACGCTGATCAAATTCGCTATCTTATGCAACCAGCAAAGTAAAGTAAGATATTAATTTTTCATTACCAAGAATTAATGGAAAAATTAAATTTGGTAATTGTCTTTAGTTGAGCACACCTATCCGCATGAATATAATTAAAGTATGCAATGACAAAATCGTTTTAATTAAATAAACCATAGAAACCATTGAAAAATGGATAAAGAAATAAAAATTTATCGGCGTAAATAAGTTACACATTTTATTATATTTTATAAAATAACATCATCGCTGTTTAGGGGTTTTAATAGAAATTGGAAATTTTTGCTACATTATACAATATACATTCGAATGTTATATTTACATAACACTATTTTTGAATCAAGTTTTATAGATTTCACTGAAAATGTATGTATATCTAAATAATATATTTCCGTATTCCAAAAAAAAACTTTTAGCGATTTATTTAAAATTTTGTGTGAACCTTCAGTATTAAATATGTACTGCTCTTTAGTACCTATCTTAATTTACGAGAGAGAGATTTACGAGAGTTTTTGAATCGTGTCAACCACAGAAAAACTTTTCCAGAATAATTTAGATTAAATAAAATAAAATTGAATTTTCTTGGTAGAAACAGTCTTGAGTTTCCATAAGAGATTTTATGAGAAAAACAAATGCCAAAGGCATTGGATAAAAATGTGTTAAATCCGAGCTTAATTTTCTTCTTCATATTAAATAATACCATAAAATAGAAGGAAATTCGATTGAATTTTTTTTCCCCGGAAATCTCTACTGCAATGTGACATTTCTCGTGCACGTAGAAGACTCTGATCCTTGGCAGTAAGCAAAAGGCACCTTTCCCAACCGAGAGACTGTCTGCAAAATCTCGATATCTCTCTTCGAATTATTGAAAAGATAAAATATTTTGACATTGCAGTGCCATTTCCCACAGGGATTGCCCTATTTACTCGAAGTCCCTTCTCTAGAAAATTTCACTTCGATTGCCCATTTTCCCAAACGTGTGCCCCAAAGGGCAGGCACAGGGGCGGTAAAGTACATTTTCGTAAGTGCCCAGGATATCGGCTGTCAGAAATTCCGAACGACATTTAAGTTTTGAACTGTCCCGCCACTGCCAATGTCCTTATCGCCTTCATTTTCGTAAAATTTGCATATTCCCCAACTCATGCACGATCCAGTGGTATTTTCGATACAACAGAGGACCTATTTTGTATGATCATATTGAAAATTTTGCCCAGTACAGTGGCGGTGCAGTCCCTTTTCCCTCTTTTCCCGGATTATCCCCAACACACTTTCGGCAGAATAAATCTTGCCTACGATAAATACGCTTTCTTCGCAAGAAATTTATGCAACTGCGGAATTTACAGCACTTCTCAAGTTTTATCTGTCTTTGTCCTCGAATGGCCATAAACCGACGGGAAGAGCTGCAACAAATGCACTCAGGGAGCATAAAGTGTCCTTATGTCCTCCGCGTGCTCGTTGCCATTGCAGTTGCAGCTGCATCCCAACGTGAATGTTTTCCGTAGTCCTGTTTGCGATGCGCGCTGTAACGCCGCCGCCGACGCCACTACTCTTTAGTCCTGAAGGACGAGAGCCAGGAAAGGAATTTGTAGCCCGAAGAGGCTCTGGACTTCCGGGCCCCCAAACATATCCGAAAATTTATTACCCTCGACCATTGTTGATTATCCATTATATCGCTTAGCGATTGCGACTCGGGTGAAATATTTATGGTTTAATCGGGATCATGAACCTTGGGCCGGGGTTGGGTGAACCCCAACTAATAGCGGGTCACTCCCCGACCGCTGATCTTGCCCGCGTTGGGCAAAGAAAGTCCCCGAACAGTTCTTCGTCCGACGCAAAAACCAGTAAAGTTTACACATGCGGGAGGGAGGGTTCCTACACCTTTCCGATGTCAATTTAACCGGCTTCCTGTCCCGGGGATTACATCCGTCCTCGAATCCGTTCCTGGAGGGCGGTGGTTGCAGGGCCGATTGTATTTTGGACACAAAAAAATAGTTGTTAAAGTGTGGCAAAACCACCGCACAAAATTCAAGACGACCAACACCCATCCCCGCGGGCGTCGGGACGATCGGCGTCGGTATAAAAGAGCGCCAAAGGTATAGAGGGGGGCAAGAATAAATGCCAACATAAATTCTCCGCTCTGGGGCAGACATAAACTTCCCATAATTCGTGCTCGGACGTATCCCCTTTTGTTGGGCATTTCGGGACGCGCTTTTTTACCACCCGCATCCACCTCCATAATTTCGTCTGAACGCTCCCCAGCAACATATGCTTTGTCCGAAGGAGCATTTTTCGTGACACCAAAACGACAGAATATTACGGGAGGGTGTCCCGGACCGCATTTAATTTGTTACCTCCCGTAGAATGGGGCTCCGGCCAGCGGAGTTAAGTCAAAGTACAATAAAATAGCAATTTTCCTGCATTATGTCCCCGTTAGGAATTTTCAAATTGAAATTTAGTTGCCACCCACTGGACCGATGGGGGAACAGAACGGACCCTTTAAAAGCCCACGGAAGGTCCAATTTTCGAAATAAGCATGCCGAGCGATCGCCCCCAAAATTCGCCCAAAATTGGAGCTGAAGTCGAGCGTCTGGCATGGTTTGGCTCCATCATCCCCCGAGTTCCCAATTATTTCCTAATTACTATGGCAAATAAGGACGTAAAAGGGCTCTGCCAAACTTAAACGTCTGCGGTCGCTACAATCCCGAATTCCCTTTAACTATAATTTAATTGAAATCCCGAAGCCAAACCGAAGAAATAAACTGAAAAGTTTCGTAGGGAGTAGTTTTCGATTAAAATCGGAAGAACCGGAAATGGGTTGCTGCCGGTTCTGCTGCGAGACCACCCTGTGACGGGTGTTGGCGGCTGGGAAGTAAGCAACCCTTCTTTTGCTCCACTCGGTCCACAGGGTGGGTGTTTACCTAATTTAAATTTAATTGTGGCAAGTTTCGCTTAACAATGTGAAAATCGCCCGCACAAAGCGCAGAGACAACGCAGCATAGTGCGCCGTGCGCCGCCGTGCCGTCCGCCCCCGCACCCTCCTTTTCTGTGACTTAATTGCGTTATAAATTCGCAATTTGAAGGATTGCTGCGCGGCTAACTGTGCAACCGTGTTGGTAGTTGCCGCCCCCCACCCCTCCGCGGACATGAGCCACTAAATATATTTTTGAGCGGAACGCTTTTTGGCATCCTGCCAGCTCAAGTGTTTGGTTTGAATACGTAATTAAATAAATAAAGGGGTCCAGATTCACAGAATCTTCAAAACAACATAACCAACATACGAACAAAACAAGTGCAACATCCAAGTATCATATTATGTAAACAAATTGTTTAGCATAAATTTAACAATTTTTCACCTAATTTTTAAGGCAAGGTTAATTTTTTCAATAATATCAAACTATTCTTAATGAAATTCATTTCCTTAAAATATTGACATTTCAAACTATCAATCTTCAGGACGATTTTAGAATTTTCAAGACAAAATTATTAATCCAAGTAGGATTACAAATTTACGTCGACTTTCTAAAATTCATGCTAAAAATCAAGACACACTGTCGGAATATACCAATTTGCAATTGAGATTTAGAATAAACATATTATGTAATGTAGCCTCCGACTATGTATGTACATGTCACGATTTGATAGAATAAAATCGGATCACGATATATTTATATTATATCGATTTTTATTTATTTGTAAGTTCTACAAAAAAACCCTATTTTACGGGCAACATTAGAGAATTATATGTTTGCTTTGAGTGCATTTATCTCGAGTTAACGTCTGAAATAATTTTTATCCATCGACTGGAAATTTTAACTGCATCTTAAAATAGATTATTAACCAAAGAGCACAGGATTTTTGTACTCTATAAATAATTATGACAGCACTAATCCTAGCGTCACATTTGTATTACATGTATAGATAATGTTTTACATTTTAATAATAACTCGTTGAAAACCAAAATTGAAATATTTATGTTAAAGCAATTTTCAAATATTTGGGTTTAAAATCTGTTATTTAAAATTACACCTTAAACATCTCAATTTACGAAACCCTAGACCCAAATATAAATCTTCAAAATCTTATATAAATCGCTTAACTAAAAGGGACAAAAAAGACTCTTTCGTTTTTAATATTAAAACAGATATTACCCCTTGAAGAGAATTGGCATATTTAAATATTCAAAAATAACCATTATTTTATATTAACCGAATTAAAAAAAAATTTGATATTCTAATGAATATAGAACTCATCTTACCTCTATAATGCTATTTATAAATTATGATTAATAAAAAACTTATATCTTTTTATTTTGTTTTAAACTATGGAGATTAATTGAATAAGTTAAATTTTGTTCACAAATAGTGTATGTATATATATATGTATAGTTATAAAACAAATTAAACAGAAAGTGTTCCCTTTATTTCTTGAGAAAAAATCTGAATGATCGCATATTTGAAATAGTCAACTCGTGTCGAACGTAAGCTAGAAAAATCTAAATACTTGAAAGATGGCCCAAATAGAAAAGTTAAGATCTCAAAAGGGCCGGAAGAAATCCTCGTCCCTCTTCAAATAGAATAAAGGTAAATAATTCTCGAGCATCAGGTGAATTGCCTCATCGGACACTGGTCTGAGGGAAATCAAATAAATTCCCGAAAGTGCCAATAAAAGTCCTTGAGGCTCTCCTTCATGCTCCGGGAAGGCGATAACTGGCTCAGTTCAATTGAATAAAACAACATAAAGCGGGGCAATTTATTCACTTGTCGTGTCCCGGACCGCTCCCGGGGGATGAGGCCCAACGACCAGGAACCAGCCAAAAGTAACAACACCGCTCAGCCCGGCAATTCGGCAATAAAACATAAATCTAAAAATGTTCATGCGCCACATCGCCATAGACGCGCGACCGTCGCCGTGCATATGAAAATATTCCTCATATTCAACCATCTGGGAAATGGGTCCGGGGTTTGATAGACCCCCATCTCCGGGGGGCTGGTTTCGCCTGGAGCGGTGGGGGGAAGCAAGAAGTACCTCGTATCGGACGCCGAAATCAGGGACAGATTTCCTGTCACCAAATAACAACCCTCGTAACAAACTGCGGAGCACGGCTCGACGATATCGATGGAATCCGGGTGTCAACACTTTGTCTACCTTTGTAACAATTTCCGGGAATTTATGGGACGGCGGCTCGGGCTCACCCGGTTCGCATCGCATTTAAATGCAACACAAAGTTTCATCCCGGCCGTAAAAAGATTTTATTTGGCTCCAATTTAAGATTTTGAAAATGGGGCTGGCTCCGAATTGGATCGGGGCAACGGAGTCGGGGGACTAGGGAATTTTTATATTTATTTCTAGAGTTGGGGCGGACGGGGATGAGGGAGCAGCCATCAACAAAGCACTTTCAGAACTCCTAGGCTGTTTAGCATGTCGATGGGCAACTGAATTACCTCCAAACTAGCAAAATAGAATTGCACCCCCAGCCAGCCGGAGCACTGTCCGGGGAGTTATTTTGAAAGAATCCCATTTAGGGGATGTTTCCCGAGGAGAACATCTGGAAGAAGAGGGATCCCCATTCTGAAAGGATTCCGGTTGTATATGAAATTTAACTGTTATTTTTCCCGTTTAGGCGAGGGTTGCTTAACGGTATAAGGTAAGGGAGGGCAGGACCTGATTTATCTAACATCTATAATTTTACCAAGTTCTAGAACGCACTAAAATATTTAGTAGTTAGGCTATTTTCGAATTCTATCTTTCCCACTAATGATTCAATTTTCTCCAAAAATATGCAGAGATTTCTTGCATTAACACTTTTTTATCTATCCAAACTTAAAGTATTCTTTAAAATATCGTACACTAAACAATTCGTTGATATTATAATCGAAAATACAATAATTAAGATCAGTTTAATTCGAACAACCTCTAAACACGAAGAAAAGTGTCAAAAACAAGTGTAGTCCAAAAGTTCGAATTTTAAAATGGCCGCAGTATTTGATTTCAGTTTCCAGAATTATTTTTCAAATTTCGACGAAATTGCAATATTGCCCAATATTCCCAAAAACAAATTTTAATTAGACATTTATTAAAATTTCTAGTGTGAATTACAACGAAGAGAAATTTTGTAAAAATATTATTAATGCATAAAATGTTTGTATAAAAAAATGTTTTGTTTGAGATATATTTTTTTCGAAATTTAATCTGCTTTCAAATTTAATTCCCCTTTTAATATACTTCAAAAGAAACGTAGTTTTAATGAAGTTATGCAGACTCACATTACACCATATGTAAATTTTAAAAATCATTGCATAATTGACATGAAATTAACTATATTGCAACGCGATTTGATTCACTTAAACATTTCTTTTAGTCCAGGTAAATTGTTATAAATAACAGCAAATATATGATGATAATTATTAAAAAATTTTCTACCCAAATATTTTATAAATTCAGAAATTATACTGAAGCTGAAGCTATTAAAGTCATTTAAAGTAGACACCGCATAATTTTATATTTAACTAGGTGGGACATATCTTCCTAAAGAGTACAGCGGGGTTAGAGAACCCTATTCTATGAGGATTTTAGCCTAGAGCTACTCGAAACCTAAATCATGTCCAGCCTTGGGTGAGGATATTGCTTAAGGCGATTTGTCGATATGCTGGACCAAATTACCGAATGAAATTTTGCAAACATTTGCGGGGGTGGCAAGAGACAAAATGCACACGACCCATGGTAGCACCTTCGCCTTAAATCTGACCAAATTCATCCGCAAAAAGCATGACAGTATCGAAATTCGGCTTCCGAGAAGTGCTGCGGGGAACGAGAGGGGCGGATGGGCGGAAAAGATACTTCCGAAAAGCTGGACAACCTTGGGGCCACCGTTTATGTTGCTGTTTCACGGCAGCCCACCCATAATCATTTATGTTGAGATAGCCGGAGCTCTTTCGCCCGTCCTCGCACATGGTCAACATCTGGCGCAAAGGACTAATTCCTGCAGAAGCCACAACTTCATAAAATTACACTTAATTGCATTTAACCACTGGTGCTGTCCACGATTGCAGGCACTAGCATAACATAATCCTTCCCGGAGCCAGTCCCCCCCGGGTATTGGGGGGAGGACTATGTTTTATGTGGACGTGTATGTTTGTCTGTATGCTCGGCGTCGATAGGTGACTGCTGCAGACACCAAAGGGTGCCATGTTCCTGCCAAAACTTTTGCACCAACTTGGATGAAGTGGTCATTACTCTCAAATGGATGCAGCAAAATGCGAATCAGATTACCTCGGCCGGGTTAAGCCCCAAATTTTGGGGCCAACATCCGGTGCGGGGACGACTCGATTTCTGTTTCACGCACTGGCTCACCTTACATTATACATTTTTGCGTTACACCTATTTTATTTATTTTTTTATTTTTTATTTTTATATAATATTATACATATAGTACATATATAGTACATTTGTGTCAAAGAATCGCCGCATAAACACCAGCGGTGTCATCCGCATGGGACATTTTTAATAGCGTGCGCACGAGAAATACCCCCGACACTTGCGGGTTCCTCCCGGGATTTTTTTCCGCATTTTTGTTTTATTTTTGGTCGTCCAGCAGTGAAATATCTCTGCGTGCCCCCAAAAATTGCCAAGTCGAAATGTTCATTGTTCGGGAATTTCGGGTAATGAGATGAAAATCAATGCCCTATTATCCTAAATTTATGGACAGAAACGAAAATTTTAATTAATCAGACGTGAAGTATTAAAACCGCCTCCGACGTGATAATGTACCATAAAGGTTTTCACCCGTAATGTTCACGTCACGTGCCTCTTTTGTGGCTGGTGACACGAGCGCATACTTTTTCGCACTTTTGGTCATAATATTTTTCCTCGTGAAACCGTTCCATCCAGTTCATTTTTATTCTGGACAACACAAGGAACAGTGTTTCGCGATTGAGATCTCTTTGGGCAAAATTATTTAGGTGTGAGGGAATTGCTAAATTGTGTCAATTGATTAAAAATAAGAGTGCCGCCCTACACAATTGAAAAATTTTTAGGCACTTTACCAGGCACAAATCTCATTTTCATATGACCTTTAATAGCTACTGCCATTATTGATTTTGATTTCTTATTAGTCCCCGTTTTTGTATCTTTCATTATCTAATTTGTTCTATACTAACAATTTATACACACATCATAATTATTGCTATTAACACGTGTAATGGTAGTAAATATGATATAAATTGTGGGATTTGTATTTAATCGAAAGTGATAAAATCAAGCCATATTGTGATTAAATAGAAACAATTTGTATTAAATATGTAGGTTAAATTATTTTTGTCCCTATAATATTTAAAACATATGATCGACATTATAACAAAGAGTTCAGAAGTAAAATATGCAATACGCTTACAAATACCCTCCACAAACTACGACTTTTATGAGAATATTTCATATCCAAGATAAAAAAAAACGAAATTAAAAGGTAATGAATGCTGAAGCAGCATAAAAAAGAGAGCTGTTTCATTTTATTGCGAAAAATGCTTTAATACTTCAAAATTTTATGAGCTATAAAAAAATTTTACAAACATGAACTCTTCCTGTATAACGTTTATAGTTCAGTTTAGTTCTTTCTTGAATTGTCTTTTATCTGTGATTTTATTAAAAATTCTTTCAGAAGTTCTATTTATTTCAACGAAACATGGACGGACCGGGTAGTAAAGAAAATAATAAAAGAGTGGATATGGTGAGAATTACAGAGCTCTTATTTATTGATTTAATGCATTTAGAGAAAACTCGATGTGTTAGTAAAAACAAATAGCAATGGTAGTAATTTAACAATTTTCCCATTTTAGTAAAATTTATTCATCATTTAGTTGATTTTACCAAGGCAACCATTGTACATCCAACCAACATAAAATATTTAAAAGGGGAGAAACTTGTTAAACAACGAGACAGATAGATTTTGTCTTCGTAATTTTATACAATGTTCCATTAACTCGTTAATGTTAACTCTAACCACGAACGCTTAATTTTATAATAGTATCTATTGGTAATTTACAATTTCATTGGATATTTCGGAATATTAATTCTATCGTAATTGCTGGTTGACCTACTATTTATTTAATACCTTAATCAAATAAGTTTTTTTAGTTTGTTAAAATTAACTAAAACTTTTTAAAATATTTTAGGCGTTTCCACATGTCAAAATTCCAATTATTATACCCTAGACACACAGAAGCCCTTAATAGTCAATTAAGCTTTAAGCTATTAAGCGACCGTGTGTCAAGTCACTATTAGATTAATACCCAAAATATTTACTTACTTACTTATGAACTCCTCCTTTTAGAGTTATGGGGTTATACTTCACATTAAACCTTTTTTTTTGCGTTTTTTGAAACTAGTGTACAACATATCTTAAGATTATACTTAACCGATTTTGATGAAATTCAAACTATATATTTTTAAAAACATTATCTAAGATAAGATTTTTCTTATTGGATGCCGCGTTAATTTTTTATAAATTTTTAAAACTCAAAATTCCGTTGAAAATCTCAGTTTTTGTTTCAAACAGCTATCATTTATACAAAATAATTTTTTAAAAAATGTTCATATGTTACGTCTTAACTATTACCTTTCTAAATAAGAGAATTGTATTTTATTTTCCCTTCAAAAAGAAAGGTTTTGAAAACAGGGTCATACTTGATAGCTCATATCTCCGCCATTTTTAAATTATGTTTGTTTTTTAATTATATGTAGACAACATCGTTTAGGCATAATAAACATTATTTTATATATTTTAAAGCTTCGTCAAAAAACAATTTTCTTTTTATACCTATTTTCAGAGCGCCAAAGTGGTGTAACCCTTAAGAAATGAAAATCAAATGCAAAGAATTGGCTTGACATTTTGCAAAACCCATAAAATCATAAAATCATAAAATCATATAAACATGGATTTAGCAGTTTTTAATTGATTCTATTGTATATAAAACCAAATAGTTCGCAAAATGTTACCTCCAATTAAAGGCAAACTTAAAAGTTATTTTAAGTATAAAATAACTCAAATTAAAGCAAGACTATTGTTGGATCTTTATTAAGCCCAGTGGCTTAGCAACATTTTACTCCACTGAGTTAGGTTTAAAGTTCAGAGGATTTGCCTGCATCCCCAACGATATCTGAAAATTCTTCAAAGAAGTAGACAAATTAAAGTAATCAAAGAAAATCGCCCAAATTATTGATCTCGCTTGTTCGACATGCCGAGATTTCTCTATGAACCAGGAGAGGGGCCGCCAAATAACCTCCGAAATCCGCCTCCTATGCGAAATCCATTTTTCCGTGGATGTTTCAATTACGGAAAAAAATCTGTGAAATTAATTTATCTCGAGGCCGCCCGCGGGGGCACAAAGATTCTGTCTGTGTGATCTAATAAAATTTCAGATGTAATCTGATTTAAATTTAATTTGGGCCTGCTCTACGGCCACGGCCTCGGATGCTGGGTTGCGAGGGTGGATTAGTACATAAAGATAGCGAATCTATGAAGTTTGGAGCAACTTTTAGCTTTTTTATAGGCGAAATCAGTGAAGGGAATCGCCTTTTGTTTTTGTGATTTTTCTTTTTTTTTTTTTGTTCATCCACCCCCGACCAAGGGATTGATATCGAGCTGTTCGAAGTGGTGTTCTTCGGCAGCAATAGCTGCGAAAATACAAAATACAAAATAAATAAATATACTATATATAATGAAAAAATTCCGCCAATTTTGCACGCACACAATGCTGTGATTTTTCGGGGAAAAAAAACTTGGTCAAAATTGAGATTTCCCTTTATTTTTTTCCCCCCTATACAAACAGATCGTCTCGGTCAGATATCTTAAGCGTTCTAAGGACAGCGTTAATCTTCAATCGATATGAAACCGAAGAGGGCCTATGCCACGGGTCCTCGGTTGCCAGCAGATAATCAATAATTTATTTATGAAATCCCGGTATTTATAGGGCCCCATAAAAATGATAAACGCAGCCGAACGTGGATAAAAGTTCGCCGGTTTTTACTTAGAGCACTCCTGTAGGATCGGGCCAACTTACTTCCACAACCTCCCGGGGACCGCTCCCGGTCCGGGCAAATGGGAACGAAGTGGATTGGCGGTGGGCCGGGATAAAACCCTCTCAGATATGTGCTAAAATGTATATTGCCCCCGGATTGCCGATATAAATGTACGATTTGCAAATACAGAAAAGGACGAATGCTGCGGATGTCGTGAGAGGGCCAAACGTTATCATAAATTATTTGCCAATTTTCGAGAAGGCGAAAGAAGAAAAATTTCTTGGTTTTTTTTTTTAGAAAAAAAAATATAAAAAATACACCAGAACTTGGGGTGCCTACAAAAATTATGAATTATTACCAAAAAAAAAGGCAGTTATGTCGGGTTATGCGAGACATCCCCCGTCGAAATTAAGATATGTGGACGGACGTTAGCTTCGCCTAAATACATTATTAGGCCGGAGCTGACGTCGTCGCACGTGCGGGGGGAAAAACGAAATATTGCATGAATAGGTAATGAAAGTCGCCAAAACGATTCGGAATATTTTAGGGGGAAGAAATTTTAAGACGCGATATTTATTTACCCATTACGGACCCGTCGAGCTCGTGTATTTAGCCGAAAGTTTATGGCCGAACATTTCATCTCGAATATCCGCTGTTATGAGAATCTGAAATGTGGGGCTCAGACTTTCGAAACTGCTTAATGATTTATGTCCTAAAATCCAATGACGCTGTCGCGTTCGGTCTCAATGAATTTATTCATTTGCCTGATGGGTCACACGATTTTCGTGGAACTGAGCGTCGCGACGGTTTGCGCCCAAAAAGCTGACGGGGATGGTGCACGGCTCGATGTAGCCTGATTTGCAGAATTTTGTTTTACAAGGAGAGTTTAATGAAAGTTTAGTGGTCGCCCCCGAGGGTCTGTCGACCGCTTAATGAATTTATGCCGCCTCCGTTCGTCATTTGAGGGGAATGGGAATCGATATCCCCACTTTTTTCCACTTTTTTCCACTTTTAGACAACCTTGTGCCACCGTGAATTTCTTCAAAAACAAGGTTAATCGATATTTTGAATTCTATTTAATTTTATTAGTGACGATATCGACGTAGATTTTTATGCGATAATTATATCGATTAATTCGAACTTTTAAATTTTTTGAGTAAAGAAGGAAAGGAAACAGTCAGGAGCATATGCTTATGTAGAACTCTTTATAGTTAGATAGAAACGATAATTAAATATATATATTTATTAGTACATAACTTACACATACCGACACACACACATACAAACAGTTGCGCGATTTTTTGAGCCCATAATAAAGCATAATTTGTGTTATTAGGAATTTCAGTATATGTAGGATTCTAGATTTTTTTAATAAAATTTCGAAATATCGTTCAAGCTTATACCTATGTATCTTAGCCGACAAAAATCTAATGACAACTTTGTAGTCTAATTTTCCAAAATTGAAGCATAATTTTGAAAAACGTTTTAAGAAACCTAATAATGATTTCAGGTTCACTTTCTATCAACACCCCACTCGGTGGGGTAAATCAAGATTTTTTTTCATCCTCAATTTGTATGTAGGAGAGGTAGCTTTAATTTTTTTTCCCAAAACTCTTAATATACAATGTATGTATATACATATAATATTTTTGTATTCCGTATATTTATTTATCATTTTAATATAAATTAAGATTTGAAATTTTTCAATTTTTATTTTTCAGAATTACCACATTTTGTTCAATATCTGTTTCAGGACAGGACCCCCATAACGCTACCAGAATAGCCCCTTAAGATATAAAGATACAAAATATTTGAAGCGGTCCTATTTTTGTTCTTGCATAGAAGTAATTTTATTCTTTGAACTCTAACCGAAATGTCTTTATTTTTCACAATTCATGTTATCTTATTTATACAGGGTGTCGCAGGCAACCTGTACTACGAAGGTCTGGGGGGAGGGGGGTCTGAGTGGTCTGTCTGGAGACATCAATACGAATACCTATAGATTGGACCCCATGTACATATGTTCCGCGATTTTTTATAGTTTTCGAGATATGAATTTTTTTGTTTTATTTTCAATTTTTTTTTAAATTTGGGATGGGACTACTAGTAGCTCGGATTTTGATCACAAAATTAAAATTTCTGTTTGAGAGAAATTTTTACTAGATTAAAAAAAAAAAACTTAACCCTGACTGAATAACTTCCTTATAATTTAAAAAACTTAATGGGTTTCTTAGCTCTCAAAATAACACAAAAAAAGTTGGTACTTTATAAGGCATTTTTATGCGAAAACGGAGTTTAAAGTTGATAAAGTCGAAAATAGTAACATTTATTTCATGCATTTGAAATGACTTTTCTCACATTTTTCCGACTAATATCGTGAATAATTATGAATGTTAGCTAAAAAGATGTAAAATAACGTATATTTACATAACATTTTACTCGCAAGTGCAACTTTTATTTAAAGCACAATTTAGGTAAAAAATGAGGTCTCGGGAATAAAGAAAAATTAAACATAAGTATTTTCTAAATTCTAAACAAAGTTTCGTTTTAATTTACCAAATTATTTATCATTTATAAGACAAAAAACAATGAACATCTTACACCACCTTCGATTAACGTTCGCACTATGCACGGTCCGGTTAATGCTCTTATGCATAAATTCTCTTCATAATCCGGATATCTCGTTAAAAACCATCATTTTCCATAAAATTAATTTTTATGCTGAAAGACGGTTTATATTTCCGGTATGCACCCCCGCTTAGCAGAAACTACCCGCAGGGTCTAAAGCTGCTTAAGCACGTAACTTAGCCGTGGCCCGGTGATAAGGGCGCCGGGTTCGTTCTATACGCAATTTGTGGGTGCGGTACAACCGCCAAAGAACAGCAAACCACCCCCGCAAAATGATGCTATATGCAAAAAGTTTATTGAGATTCTCATAAAAAGTTAATCACAAGTGCCGTCAAGTGCATATTTACGAGGTGGAAATACAGAAAAGGCCCCGCCAAGAGTTATGGGCGCCATCATTACGACGATAATGACAAGCACTTGCGGGGGCGGGGGCCGACTTGGGACAGCATAAAAATAGAGGGGCTGCATGGAGGGAGCATCGTAAATTTGCAGAACTACGTTCCCACCGTGTCGTAAAACTAAGCTGCTCCACTGGTTATGTTGCGAGCGTGGGAGGAGGTCGAAAGCTGCTATCAGATGATGCACACGGCAAACTTTCACACGTCGGCTACCGGAGCAGGGAAGACTAATCGCTTAATGACGGTGGGAATCGCACACACCGCACAATTTTCAAATGGACAGCAAAACATATGCTCAGGTGCAAACGTTGTCTCTTAAGATAAATGTGCAAGAAGATTGCATTAGTTATAGCGTCTCTAGAAAAAATGACATACCTAAACAACGTAATGCTCAGTAGTTCCTTCGAAACATGTTTCTAAGAAAAATTTTAGTCTTAAATGTTTACAAGGTCACCAAAATTATTATATGTATTACTAAAAATTAAAACTTTAGAAGTATATAAGATCTAATACCCTAGACAGACAGTGCTCTAAATCATGATTTACTAAATGAGTTTAGCATAAATTATTATTAGTTAGTGAAGTGGCGACACACAGCCACTTCTTAATTAGAAACGATCGACTGTCAGTTGTGACGCGTGCGCGAAAGTTATACTTGTTAATTGCAATGCATAGTGCATAGTAACCATAGTAACCAAGTACAAAAACTGCTGAATTCTAGCACATTTTTCGTCATTTAAGTATAAATGATGAAAAAAATTTGGTCATTTACTACCTAAATTATAAATTATGAAGCTTTTCGTGATTAAGCTGTCTGAGCCCATGACACACAATGTCCAAATTAATTATTACTTCTAATTAGTAATTTACGTGCGCTGTCTGTCTATACACTATAACAAACTTTAATTGAGAACTTACGACATACATATGTATTATATATCGAAACAAAAATACTCATTTTATCTTTTAAAGTTAATTTAATTTAATGAGAAAGACAGTAAGTGACACTAGGTGGAATCTTGAAACTCGACCAAAAATCTGAAGCTCAATATACACTCTATACAAGACATTTATCCATTGAAATTGAACTAGACGGGCTCTTAGTAAATTTTTTTAATTATTATTCAAGAAATTTACCTGAAAATACCGGAAATTCATTTCACCAAAACTGAATTTGTAGACATTTTAAAAAACTCTGATACGTATACTACAGTAGTTTCTAACTAAAATTCTAACGTGCGATCCCACCGACTATACGAAGTGCGGCCGGAGCCTGCCTAGTTCACTGAAGTATCAACCAACAAATTTTCGTTACATCAGTTTTTATTATCCCCCATTATAAAGTACAAAAGTTTTACTTTAAAAACATACATATATTTATGTAGTACTGGTGAAGCAAGCAAAATATCCTGCATTTCTAGTTTTGTGTATATTTCCCAGAAAACCATTGAACTAAACTAAAAATGCAAGAAATTATTACATTTACTTTTAGGTAGGTACTGCTTTTTCATAAATTTTGAAATGCATATCTAGGAAATCAACTCAGAAAATTTAGAGCAAATAAAATGTCAGTGAAACTTATAATTAAAATACCAACAGTTTACAATTTAATATTAAATTTGAAATCAGAATTTATAAAATTGTAGTTTTAGAACCACTCATCCTGTTTTTAATAATCAAAATTAAAATAGCTGATGCTGCCGCAGATTCATCTAATTTGTTTTTAGTCCATCTTGTGTAATTTCCTCAATAGCAAAGTTTAATTTTGTAAAAGGGTTCTCTACCATGGAAACGTATAACACGGCCTTTAGTTAAATTCAAATTCAATAAAAAGTTTTTGGACCACATAAAAAAGTTTGTTTGTGAAGGATTTCTAAAAATTTGTGCTAATTAGAGATATGTCGTGTCATTTTTCTTGTAATATTTGCTTAAACCTCTATTAAAACTATTTCAGATTTTTCGCTTTGCAAACTTCGGAGCTAAAAAATTAGAATGGTAATTTTTTAAACATTTTTCGTCATATGTAGGTCGAAAACCTATTTTAGAATGTACAAATTCCTTCGACCCCTTTTGCAATAAAAATAAGACAAATATACAAAGTTGCACCATGGGTTTTATTCAATTCGAACTCTTAAAGAAAAAAACTTATATTAGCAGATTCACTTTTTTGTAAGCTGAATTTGTATTAATATCATTAATTAAAAAGGGCACAAAGAATTTTACCCTTAAAACAATTGCGCTAGCACATCGCGAGCACTAAAATTGGGCCAAGGCAATATCGTGAGCTCTTCTGGTCATTATTTATCCGAAAAAAAACAACATTATAGTTAAAAAGTATAAGAATTTTTAGAGCATGAAAATTGAAATCTTAGCAGTTTCCATATTTATCTAGAAATGGAGCACGAAGAAAAGGCATCTGCAGAGCCAAGGAAATGCTCGTTCCTGGTGGTGGTCTTAAGAGTCCACCCGGTTTTAGCTTTTAGACATTTCGCTCCCAATTATAACTTCCCCGGGGTTGCCGGGAACAAATGCACATATTTCTGGGAAGGATTGCGCTGGAAAGGGTGCTTCCCTTAATGAAAAATGCCCTTCACGGGCACAGCTCTAATGCGTTAAACAACAGCGTCAAGCACCAGTCTAAGAGTGCAATCTTGTAATATTCAATTACTTCATCTGCGATGCTCTGCTCCATTCCGCGGACGAAAGCACAGGGTGCCTCAGTTGCTACACTTTGATTGAATCGAGTTGCCCCGCAAACCAAGATTCCTGTGGGGTATGTGTTGGCAAACATTTAATTAAGGCATTTCGAATGAAATTGTAGTGAGTTAATGGTATTTCAAATTAGAAAAATTAAATATGAGTACCTATTCAGTTTCACAAATAATTATATTACTTTTAAATTAAAGTCAAATTTATGTCAAAATCGAGTATTAAACTTATGTAGATAATAGAAGTAGAGGATATTAGCCGATTTAGCTGACCCAAATTTCCTAATGTGTTAGTGTGCTCACTAAAGCAGTTGTAATTTCAGTGCAGGCTGAAATTATCATGTAGGGGAAAAAAAGGAGCATATATAAAGGTGCCAAAAAGTGAAATATGGCCCCTCCAAAACCATTTTTAGACTACAAAACTGATTAGCTCCATAACAGCTGATAGCCGATGACATTTTGTTCCCATTTGCCCCATAGCAGGCTGACAGCCGATGACATTTGGTTCCCATTTTCTAGTACCGTTTCGCTCTCTCTAATGTAGTAAAAAATTTCCCCTTCGCATTTTCGGAAGGAGAAATTGGGTCGCTGACGATAATCATCGATTATAATCTGAAACGTCTTCTCTATCCCAGGGCAATATATGAAACAATTAATTTTGCGTAATTAGTCTGCAAAAGATTTAAAAATGTTAAAACAAAATAGAAAGTATAATATACAAACTATCCACTCAAACTCAACCCTTCCGTCATCCTGTGTGGGTGGGTGGTACAAAAAAAAATTAGCTTTCTCGTTTCTCTTCAATTATCATTTATATCATTTCGAGGGAACTAATGAATATTAATACTCGGACAAGGTATTTTCTATTAAGTAGAACAGCGGTGAGTGGGGTCCGGGCAAAAACATCCAGGTGGAAAAGTGCCCGAGTGCAAACTCTCGCTCATTATTGAAAAAATTTGCATTTTAATTTAAATAAATATTTCCCTTACTTAGAACTTATATTATCAAGTTTTAGCACACTGGCCACCGCCAGCTAGTTGTATAAGGCGCTTATGGTGTCTGCGAACTCCGTCGTACTCGAAAAGAGCCCGCGACCGGACCTCGTCCTTGCTCCGCCCCAAGGATGAGATGAATTTTTATTATTCGCTTCGTCCCAACTTGGGGTTCGCCGATGTGATAATTTCTGGATATCACAGATGAAGGAAAACTTTTCGCATTTTCATCTCCAGATATATGCACATTTTTATACAAACTATTCTTCGAGAACTTTGCTGCCGCTGCCGTTTTAATCATTTTTTTGAATAAAAAAAAATTTCCTTAGCGCGAACCATATTTGCATAGAGCCTCCTGAGGGAATAGGATGATATTTTGATCATCCCCTGCGATGGTTTAACTAAACCTGCACTATAATGCTGGTAGTCCCAGATTCATGCTTATAAATTAAACGGGCTTTATATTTAAGTTTAGAATTAAAAAACGTATTTTTGTGCATTTCCTAAGGAGGTAGGTAGGTACAGCATTTTTCCATAAAATTCTATGTAAAGAGGTTAGCCAGATTTACGAGAACCTCAGGGACTCCACAAATCCCTGGATACAAAAATTGTACAACTATAACATCCTATGTCAAATCTCATATTTAATTAAAGGCGATTTATTTAAGAAAGTTATAGAGGTACTATTTTTATATCTTAGAAAAAATATCATTGCGATGAAAGAATTACCCGATTATCGTTTAACGTTTTAAATCGTTCCAAAATTATATACGTTATATATTATATTTTGACCTACTAAGAAACGCGTCCTGTAGGTAGGCCTTGTTTTTAGTTGAGCCAGATTGGACAATTAAGTGCAACGTGACACCACTTAAACATAATAAACATACCTTTTCTTCAATTTATGGGACCTCCTTCTCCTTTCTCGAGCACTGACACCTTTAAATCCGGTTCTGCAAAGAGAATTACATTATAAATTAGTATATATTGCATAATTATAGTCGAAAGATTACTCATTTATTTCACATTTTATTTGTAGACAAGGGATTAAACTTTCTTTAAATTTCTACTTATGTAATATTTCAAATCCGATAGTGTAATATATCTGTCTGTTTGTTACTCTTTCACGCTGTAACTACTGAACCCATTCTGTTAAAATTTCGCACAGGCCTAAAATAAGGAACGAAGAATAACATAGAATACCTTTTTATTTCAGAAAAATACATAGGTCTACGCTTATATGAATGTTTATATGAAGATTCTTAATTTTTTAGGTTAAATCAATGAAAATTGGTATATATTGAGTCATTAAGTTAAAAATTAATGTAGACGCATAAAGAAATAATAATAAATATTTTGTTATTTTAAAAGTTAAATCTATGTAATTTGGTATGAGGACTATTAGCTTGAAATCAATACATATTTTAATGATTTTAACTTTATAAATGTTCTATTATACATATATTTATATAAAGAACACCGCAGACAAATTCGCGGGCAGAAAGCTAATAATGTGTAAGATTAGTACCTATATTCTTCATAAATGTATAAAAATGAAAAATTGCTGAAACTTCTCTACAAAAATTTTCTTCATTATTAAATTTCTTGTTAAATTCTCATTTTGAAAATTTCTAAAGAGACATTTATCGTCAATTTGTCGCAACACCCGAAACTGAATTTCTGCCGGCAACTTTTAATTTGTCGAACGTCAACAGGCACCCGAGCCTCTACTCTACAGTCTACAGCAAAATATTATTTCATTTTAGCAGCAAGATTCCAGTGGGTGCCAATTATTCGACCAGAGGAAGCCTCTCGGGGCGCAAACAATCGCCGTCTACTCCATTTACCTTAATGAGTTTATAAGAAATGAAACAACAATTAAAAGTTTAAAATCACAAACAGCGGCTATATTGCTCATTATCTTGTCTGAGGAGCATCGCTAACTGATTCGGCTGAATGAGGGATGATGGGAGCGGGGGTGGATCTTTGTGGGCGGTGTTTTCGGGGGCTTGAATTGGAGCCGGGATTGCTTGCTTCATTCTGGTCATGATGCACCGGGAGAAGAGTGAAAATATTCTCGAAAAGTGTTTCCTCATTAGTAATTTGCCTGCGGTAATTAAAAGTGGAGCTTGCCGCCTCTGTCCGCGCGCCGCCCCGCGCTCTACGTCCTCAAATTTAAATGTTTCGCCGAATGAGTCTTATTCCCGCCAAGGTCTAATTAAAGGCTGGTGCACTGCTTCAAAAACTTAATTTTGATAATTTAGCTCCGGCAGAAGGGACACAGGCGAAGGCCCTTTCAGGGAAGAAATGGCACTCGTTGCTGCTTCTTCGCAGAAATTGCATTTAACACTATCTCGCGAAGGTTTGGGGGCGGATGGAGGCGAAAAGGGCTGGGCTGCTTCGAAGTCTTCGCCTCGTGGATGTAATGAGGGCCGGCCCTACGAACGGCGCATAGGAAAGTTAAATTATAAAAAGATTGCTCTGCAGAATGGTCCAATCACTCCCAGCCGGGAAATTTCGCAAGTTGGAAAATGTTTGTTTCCTTGCCTTTGTGAAACGCCTGTGTTCGGGATGAAATCAAGTTGCCTCCATTCGCCTCGTTATTTCGCGTTATGGGAAGCTATTTTCCAGGAACGTAGAAGCAGCCCCCAAAGGCATCCCCCCAACCACTGGCTGTTCTTTTCTGCTTCGCGGGGGTATATTTGACTATATCACTTTGTCTTGTTTGAGAATTTTCGCGCATTTCCTTGTTTCAATATCGCGAAATTTATTAAGACGAATTTTCAGCGAAATGGCTGAATAGGAAATTTTTTAGAATTTTTCAGGGGAGGAGGCGATCTCTTCTTCATCTTCATTTAGCCGAATTGCACTGCATCGGAACAATTCAATCGTTTTTTGTAACAAGATACTTTGACTATTTATATTCATATACCTCAATAACGACCTTATTACACTCTGAAAAATACAATCACATATATATAGCAAATGTAATTTACTCCAAATAACTTTTGTTTTTCTATAACAACTTTGAATACTTATATCTACAAATGAAGAAATCAAAGCAAGAATATGTCCTTTTCTACTCATAGCATTGGGATTTGAATTTTATTTTGAAACTTTCGGAATATAATCTTTAATATTTACCTAATACATACATACATACCAGAAATTTATGCATAATAAAATAAAATTTACTTTTTTCATGTCAAATAATTTTTCCTTCTTTAACCATTTCATTTCGCATAATTTATGACTTAAGTATGCTCACTTATACGTATGTAAGTAGGTACAATAAATATTTATGAAAATCATTATAAATCATTGGATTATATAAAGTGTCTTTCATTCAATATGACGAGCTTAATAAAATCCAATTTAAATTTTGATGAAAATACAATTTCCCGAGACAGTAATGTAACGAACCGTTTTTAATATTAAAAGAGAATGAAAAAATACTGCTCATATCGCTGACTACTAATAATTAAAAAAACAAAACTGAATTAATTACTGGCTAATTAACTTTTTAACGTTCATATGACTGAATGAAATAAATGGAAATTTACCATATTTTCTTGTAGTTAATAATAATTTTAGGAATCACCTACAATCAACTCTGATATACTTAATTTGTATAAGTACCTACTTTATAATGAAGATGGGTTAATTCCCAACTTTCAGTGTCAACTTTCTCGCAATCGTTTTGACTTAATCATAAATTAGAAGTACGTGAATTGAATATTTGGTAAAATTTCAGTCGATTTACGTCACAAATGTTATGTCGTAAAGTGAATTCATTGTGACAATTTTCTGTCCAATGCCAAAAACCTCGTCCATTTCGCGTATCCGTGTTATGAACAATCATTCAAAATTCCAACTAACCGCTTGCCAATTTAGCTGAAAACTCCAAATGCGGTACTTGTGATACGTGCTCAATTTACTGGAAAATTTTTCGATTATTCCCCACAACCAGAATCCGCATCCGCACTCAAACCGCCAAAATGTTCAGATTTAATATCCGCCTAGTGAAGAATTTCAACAAAAATTTTGCTCTGTTAAGGGTAGGAAAGGGAGTAGGCGGGGGCATCGTGGGTAGTGGATGGCATAAATTGTGGCTCCGACAAAACTCCTAATTCGAATCGCGTTCGTCGCTTCGAATAAAATCGCCATAAAGCGAAGGCACACTGTGCGGCGCAATTCGCCGTGATAAGTAGCTCGGAACAGTGCCGGATCCATCTGAGATAATAAATATAAAATTTTCCATATTTCAAGAAGCATGGCGCTCGGCGCGGGCACAACACGTGTTTTAATACCGAATGCCAGCAGCCATTAAAACCTCAACTGTGCGTATAAACATAAATTTTCCGAACATTGCCATTTGTTATGCTCCCGGCAAAAGTTTATGTAATAATCTCCAACGGTTGGATATTGCCAGCCAGCCAGCCCCAGCATAGTGGGAGTCCACCAGCCGCTCAAATTTAAAGCGATCCGTGCAATTCGGAGCATATGTCGCCCCCTAATAAGCTCCCTAAAACCTCCGAAGTTTAAAATAACTTTTCGCTTCGGATGATGCTGGTGGCTGGGGGGAAGACCATGATTCCCAGTTAAATGCTTCAATTTTTTTTCTCTGATAAACTCGATTTTTGAGATTTCCATGGACCACCTCACCTCCGTAAAAAAAATACACCCTAGGGCCAGTGGAATTTTTTCCCGTAAAAACGCTTTTAATGAATTTTCAATGTAAAACGGGGTTTTCCCGCGAGTTCGATGCATTCCGCCCCACTAAAGATTTATTAATTTTTTTGATGGGTTTAATTAAAATTTCTCCTTGCTTTTAAAACTATAGATCGGTGAGGTAATTATACTCGAACAGGTTACAAACATCAAAAGGGGATCTTTTAACATTATTAACAGAGCTCAGTGTCGGATTTTAGTAATATAGATTAAAACCGGATTTAATAGCATCTTTTATTTACACATCGCCCGTAAATTTAACAAAACTGACTTGTTTCACTTTCCTCCTATAAAAAAGCAAACGCAAAACAAAAAATTACCTTAAGAAAGCTCTAACGAAACCATAACGAAAATAAATTAGTTTAGTTAATGTTTCTTGGCTATTTAAGTTCATTAAGTATAAAATAATACTATTAATTTAATGTCTTGTAACTTTCAACATAGTAAGCTAGAGTTACAAAGTGTAAGATCTACTAATAAGTTATTCGTTCCAATTAGGAATTATCATACTGCTTTCAAGTTAAAATATACAATTACTTAATGGCTCGTATGCTAAAAAAGTTAATCAAAACTCAGTCTCAATATTTACATAGAAAGACTGAGTTCAATCTCAATTTGAAACTCAGTTTACTATACAAACATTGAGTCTAAGCATTTTACAAAATGGCTCTTAACTAAATATTTTCCTTTTACAAAATACCTATTAAGAACAAATTTTCCTTTTACAAAACGCTTATTGATTAAATATTTCCTTTTACAAAATGTTTATTAACTAAATATTATGTTTTGAATATACATATGTTCAGGACATTTATCGGACAAATGGACGCTAATCGAAAAAAGCATGAAGAAATTCAAAGATGATAAGACGTTTAAAATTGAATACGCTCAGAAAATTATGTTTAATTTACGAAGTTCTTATATATCAGCTTAATGATTATTTAAATAAAAAGAAATTAATAGATATATTTATATATTTTTATATATGATTATAATTAACTCGGTCCCTTATGAAAGAAATTTACTAAAGGACTCGTTAATATGTACATTCAAACATTAAAGTCTAGACCCATCGTCGGTTATCGATCGCCTTGAGGGAGTTCAACATAGAATTTAAGCATAAAATCCAAACATAACTACCGTTAAGCTTGACGAGCTTATTATGCTCCACCACCAGGAGCTTCTTATGCGACAAAAATGGAAACCGTCAGCGAAAGAATCGATGGTGGGCGAGGCGAGCCAACTTCTATACGGGTGGAATCAATTTGCCAAGAAATTTATCAACCCCCAAAAAATCCCCAATTATTAAAACAAATCCTCTCTAATCGGATTGGTTTGGATACTTGCAGATGTAAGGAACCACCTCGGTATGATAGTCCATAAAAATCTCATTAGGGAGGACGGGGGTGAGGATGGTGAATCACATGGTTTTCAATAAATATCCTCTTTTCTGGGTTTAAAACCCAAAAAATTTTGCTCCGGCTATGTGATAACGAAGAATTTTCTTATGGCAGCAATAACTTTAGCTGCAGAACATCTTCCAGGAGTATTTGAGTGGGCCATCATCCCGTCATCCAGCCCGGGGGGCGGGGGGAGTAACATCTTGCACCGCACCCCCTTTTGACCCACACAGCTAATCCCTCATTAATCTGGATTCCTGGAAAATGAATAGCAGCCAGCTAACGTAGAGAACGAGATTAGTACTATCCGGCAGAGTGAGTGTTTTGCTGGCAGCCTGCTAACGTTTTGTACCTTTCTGATCCTTCTCCATTTTTTGGGGCCAGTTCGTATGTTGCTTGTCAGTTATTTCAAATTACACGGTTTAAGGGTTAACGTTGAACAGAAGGGCGGATGGGCCGAGTTCGGATCCGGGCACTTTGTAGGCCCGGTCGGGGCGGGGCTAGACGAACTGCTTGCGCGAGGATATCAGAGCGAAGTGTGCCCTAATGAAATACGGCCACCCGCAGAAGGGGAGCGTTCGGATAAGAGATGGAGAAACATTTAAGTGGATTCAGTCGTAGAAAGATATTTTATGCAATTTATTTTATTTTTATTTTTTTGCTTAAATGTGTGCCAAGCAAGGCATCGAGGCACAGACGGAGGGATTAGCCAGAAAAATTAAATTAAAGAAGATTATTACTCCTGCCGAAAAGAAGAGGATCTTCACATGATATGATACCGACGATTTAGTTTATTCCATTTGGTTATATGTATGTATAGCATATATCAATTTTTTGCACTATAACTATATAACATATATTAGATTCTAATTTTTGACGTAAAATTAAAATGAAATTACTAAATTTTTTGTTAGATAATAAATATAATTGAAAGCGTTTATAAGATTTATTATATGTATATTATACATACAAGTTAAAATTTCAATATCATGGCACTAATTACCTAATTACATCACCTCATATTAGGTAAAAGCGCCAGTAATCGCCACCCTTAAGGCCTTATTTTTAAAAGATTTATTTTTTTCACATGTTTTAAACATTGTATTAATATGTTTATATAGGAAATTTTTCGATACCACAAAATAAAATTTAATCTTTATTACAATATATGTTTAAATTTTAAAATTTCTATCGAAAATACCAATTTCAATACCAAAATGAAATTTCAATATCAAAATGGAATTTCCATATTTACGTATAACAAACCTAAGACCTTTAAATAGACTATTTTCGAAAATCAAAGTTCAAAATAGCCGATTGGTAAGAAAATGACTTGAAATTATTTAAGTCCCAAATTTAAACCCCGGCAAATTAGATAAGAATGTTTATGTAATCGGTTAATTTAAAATATACCTAAGTATTTCAAACAAAAATTGTATTAATGCTCAAAATGTTCTACTTTAATTTTGCACATTTCAGTACAGAGAGGTGAAAATAGTTCCGCTTGAATTGTATTCATAAATCTTTAATGTTTTATTTTCATATTGTGAAAGCTAATTACCCAATTTAATGACCTATTAAAGCAAGTTTGTAACCTTTGATTTATTCATTTTTATAACCCTCTAACTCTGAGGGGGTATACTATCTGGTTATCAGACTGGGTTCTAGATATTATAATGCTTTTAAGTAATATGACAAAATTTGGTCAAAAATACCAACATGCCATCCATTTGCCCTTAGGAAAAGTAAAAAAAAACTATTTCTACCAATTTCTTCCTCCTTAAACCTTCAGAAAAAGTGCGAACACGTAAGAATTATGTAAGGAAACAAAATGAGCAGGGAAAACATCATAAAAAATGTAAATGAACACTAATGTCGCCTTGTACCCGTCGTAGCGCAGGGGGTGAGGCCTTGTCCTAGGTCGCAGTAATTCCTTGATAGCTACCAAAGTGCGCAAATACGTCTTGTGTATGGTACGTACGTCTTCGTCTCCGTCTCCGTCTCCGTCTCCGTCTCCGTCTCCGTCGTCGTCGTTTTCGTCGCTCCGGGAGCCCTCCCTGGAAAGTGGTTGTTCCTGGTCGTTATATTTTAGGCGATTAGGAATTCCCGGGCGCACGCGACATTCCACGCTGAGTCAGAGGAATGAGGTTCAACCAACTACAACAAATAGGCAATGAATGTGGCAGTGAATCATTCGTGTGGCACAGTTTCGGCAGTGGCGGCTCCCCGCACCCCCTTAATAGCGCTCGATCATTTAAATTCATAGAAACGATATTATTCGAATGATTTCCTGTCACTTCGGCTAATCCTCTGAATACGGCCAGGTGAGGTATGCGCGGTCCCAGCCGCCACCAGCACTCCCGCACTTTGTTCGCGGTTACCATAATTTTTCTGATCGAAACTCTGACATCGTCAGAAACGACGCGACGTCGTCGTTGTGTCGCGTTGTCGCGCGCCATACGCCTTCTAAAATCGTGTGTCAACGGAGCGGGCTCGTGGGGCTGCTGCGGGGTAAATTATAATAAACCAATGAAAGGAGCTGAACGGAAATTATGATATTAGTTTTTATCCCGGGACGAATAGTTGCCCCGAGCACTTCCAAGGCGACTTCATAACTCATCTAGCTGCTGGAACTAATGTTGCGGCCGGGGTGGGAATCGTGCGAGGAGCGTTGAACGTGGTTGAATGGGGTTGAATCAGATTTCGCGCAGAAATAGTCCTTTGTCGTGATTTCCAGGAGGACACCTTAAATAACTTTTATGGGTGGTGTTCACAAAACTAGGGAAGGTGGTGCGAGGGCGTTTTGCTGATTTTGAGAAATTAAAACGGTTGAGTTACGAAGAATGGCTGGCACGGGTGCGTTCTATTGTGGTAGAAGACGTAGAGAACTAAATTAAGGAGTCTATTTTCTTCATGGTGAAAATAGACAGGCTAGATTAAATTATCCCCAAATGAGAACCCATTATTTACCATTCTTAACGATTTTTCTGACCAACTTATTTGTATTCTTTAAGTGCAATTAATTTTCTACAAAATGTGGCTCACATAAACGTATATACCTTTTGCTATTATATTGCATTAAAATACTAAAGTCTGCGTAAGGCTTTCTGAAATAGGTACTCTATAAATTTCACTTTTTTCTGTTAACTTCATACAATTGATACCTTGTGAATGAAAATGTTTAATTATTTAATTATTATTATTAATTATTTTGTTTTAATTTTATATTTTTAAAAATACTTTTGCTATTGGTTTCGTAAATTGCATTGAAAATACTTATGGAGTAAGAACCGAAGAAAAACGAAATTTTATTACTGCTTGAAGAATTTCAAATATTTTCTCTTTAGTTGTAAGGCAAATAATCCTTCATTAGATAATATTCATGATCGCTTGCGATTTGTAAACATTCCATAAATAATAGCATTTTCTGGCTTTCACGCAACACAAAATCGTACGAAAGTGATGTTTTCATTTATTTAAAAAGAATGTAGTTGACTTTCATATAATTTATCAGGACGAATTTCGATCTCAGACGCAATCGAATATTTTGAAGATGTCCTATATGGTAAAAATAGTTTAACATTTATTTTGGTGTCTTTGTATGCATATATCCGTCCAGCTTTCATAGATTATTCTAAGAAATAAAGACTTTGATTTCGAAAACATTCTCAAAAAAGATTGATTTTTGTGGAGACCTTTATTTTGATATCCAAAACATGTCCCCAAAAGTTCTCTTAATTTGAAACATTCCTCAAAAAAATTATACATTTCGAGATGTGTAGGTACCTATACTTTTTCAACTTCAAAAAAGTCAATTTTCAAAAAACAGAAATCCAATTTCAATTCCATAAAATCGTTTTTAAAATAAAGAGATCTATTTTTATTCTAATCAAGTCAATGTACATATATGTATATAAGTAAAATAGGTCCAAAATTCAATGAATTTGTTTTTTTTTATCAAAAGGTGTATTTTCTTTGCACACAAGTACCAATTTTTTAACTTGAAATAATTTCTTAAGATATATTTTTATTGCATAAGGAAAAAGTTTCAAGAAAGAGATAATTGCATTATAATAAGCAAAATAAGAGTCTCATCCCCAATTTTCAAATTGGTGTCATCGCAACCGAGCTCTAAGAGGGGCTAGAAACAGAAGGAGCAAACTGCCCTTGAGGAGGCAATTTGAGCGCCTTTTGAGCACGTAAGCCGTGAGGCGCAGAAGGGCCCAAAAAATTAACATTCACGTTAGGTGTTGCCCTTACCCACCCTACGGCCTATGTGAAAATTTATGCCCTTTTCGCGCACTCACAACTTCGATAGTACTTTCCGTCCGTTGGAGCTTACTTTGGATCCTTAAAGGGTTCCGCCAGTAAAAATGTTCTGTTCCCTTTTTTTTCGGTTTTCAGGGAAAGATGTTCTTAAAAGTCCCCGAGATGACACTCAGCGTAGGGATAAGAACGAGCAGCACTTTGGGGGATTCTCAAGATCTACATCGCATTAATTTGACAAACATCAAGAACAGATCTTCTCGTGTCCCTGAGCGGGTTGCGGGAACCCGAGCCCCCCGTCTCGGCCCCATCCGGCACGGGGGCCATCAGGACGAGCCCAAAAGTTTACTGTCGTAAGTTTTTCATCCTGCCGCCCGCCACACGCTCCTCCAGGAAGTTTCGAACGGGCTGTAGAAAAGGCATCTATCACTGGAGGAAGCCGGCAAAAAAATTGTAGCAGTTGTAGATAAATTACCGGCTTTATCCATTTAGAGCCTCCATTGAACCCCATTCGGCTTTCCAGAAATTTTCAATAGTGTGCCGCTCCCGGTTCCCGCAGCCTTTCGTTTCTAGGAGTTGCACGAGTCCCTAAAAAATTTCAAAAGGGTCGAAGCGCGTGTATTGCGGGAGGTGCGGGCTCCGTACAGCGTATGCCGGGGGAGCACGTGGACTATTTTATGGATGTTTCTGGAAAACAAGTGCATTTCGCCAGAGCGGCAAAGGGATTTGCAAGGGCTTTCGTTTCATGCGTAAATGGGTTTCGAAGATGAATAGCGACTTCTGCCAGCCTGCACGAGTTTTTCTGCTTTAAATTTCCATTCAAGGGCTCTCTAGCCAGGCGCATCGCAGATTAAATGGGATGATTAAAATTATTAAAATGGGCGGCTTTGTACCACTGTTCTTTTGTCGAGAGGAAATTCAAACAGAATAAAATCGCACAGACCGTCCTTGCTAAGGCTTTTGATGAAACCTGCCAGAAACAAAGGGACTTTATATTCGCGCCTTGATTATACTTTGGGTTCAACCCAAATTAAAACAAAGAAGAAATTCAACAAGAAAATATTTTAGATTGGCACTGAATCTTGAAATCTTACATTCATTTTTGATCTCTAGAAATTTTATTTCAAGAAAAATACAGAGAAGAACAAAGAATCACATTTTTTATCAATCCAAAATCCAAATCGAAATTATAAAAATTAGCACTTAAAAATAGTGTAAATGCTAAGAACTCATTTAGTCCAACTTTTTTTATGAAAAAATAATGTAAGTTCGTGGGCAGCAACTTTCATAATATTACAAAGTTCCATACTTGCTATTATTTCTGGCAAAAATAATGCCCCTCGGAAAAAAAGCACCACCATTACCAAGCACAATTACCAGTGCAAGTAATGCAAGCAAGACAAATTACCAGTACCATTACAAATATTTGTACTGCAACAAATTTAATTACCATTACCATTGGTACTTCACCACTACCGTACTTTAGAAGCATTACCTAGCATTACTCAGCATTACCGGGAATTGCGGGCAATGCTGCGCTGCGAAATGTTAGGTAATGCTGAGTATTTCTAAGTAATGCTTCTGAAGTACGGTAATAATTAAGTACCAATATCATAACTTGGTAATGGTAATTAAATTTGTTGCAGTACCAATACTGTTACTGGTAATTTATCTTGTTAGCATTACTTGTAGTAGTACTGGGAATGGTAATGCATTCCAAAATAATGCATTATTTTACAGTTCACCTCGGAATCCGTTTTCTCATAGTTAAATGAAAACCTTAAGCATAATATAGGAATATCAAATGCAACGTACCTCTAACATATTTTTCTTGAGTGTGCGGTTTCCGGTTGTTTTGGAAAATCCGACACCTCCCAGAATGAAATACTGGTTACACCCATGATAAGTATGGTAAATATTTATGTTGAAACTCTTTTAAAGGTGGAATTAAGCTAATGTTTCGAATATGCAAATTTTTATAGGATATCCCCCTGATGCAGGTGCCCTAAAATCGGACTTCTCTCAAGGGCACCGAAGTAATTAAATGTATAGAACGCGGCCCTAGTCTCCGATTTGTGGAGTCCCCGAGACGTTTTAGGGTAATCACAACCCCGAAAATTCAGAAAATGGTCCCTTCCGCGCAGCCTTTGGGGGATTTCAGCCTTATAACCCTTTTTCCCTTTAGCCTGATAAAAATTCATGCCTTGGGTGGGGCGGCGATGGGGCCCAGTCCCAGCGCCATCCTTCATCTTTACGTCGGCCTTTAATAAAAAATTTAGACGGCTAGCAGTTAGGCCCCTTCGCCGGAGGAACGCAAGTGTCCATTACAATAAAAATCGTTGACCTTCTGAAGGAGGCGCGCAGTGAATTTTTCATTGTTTCCACTCCTTTTGGAGTTCATTACTTAAACATGACCGTTGGATCAAAATTTATATCCACACTTTGTAAAAAGGGAAGTTTGGGGGAACGGACAGAGTTGTGGGTGGAAAGAGGGGCGTTCTGGGTTTGGGGCCCGCAGCTCGGATAAATGAGCGAATTCAAAAGTATAGGGCCACCCCGGTCGAGATGAGTGTGATGAGGCCCTAAAAATTATTGCAGATTCCGGCGGGAGTGCTCCAGCCCTTCACCAGGCTGCTCGCCGAATCCTTTCTTAAGGTCTATCACCGCTTAGCGCTCGGCGGCCCCAGTGCTTCAGATAAATCATTTAAATGAGTGGTTTTGCGTAGCCGCAGCTGTTACGGACGAAATAAATTTTTCTCGTGCGGGAAACTTTTCACTGGCTTATGCTGCTGAAGTAAACATATTAATCACGGCCAAACAGAGATATGCCGGCAATATGTACATAAATTATGAGCGGAACAAGAACGCGCTCGCGGCCCGGGGATTCCCCCTGAAACCAGTCCGCCGCCGCCGCCAGCCGGAGCTCCCGGGACCCGGGCCCCAGGCCCCGTCTTAATTGCACGTGATAAGTAAAAGTCTTAAATCTCTCGAGTGCAGAGATCCTTACGCACCGCGACGACGGAGCCAGGGACGAGGACGAGGACGAGGACGGGACGACGGATGGAGCAGCTTTTTGCTCCCCCGACTGATTTAGATAGCGTCTTGGCTATTAATCTTAGGCTTTCAATTTGCTCGCCTTTTGTTCAGGAGCGGGGGCGGAGCGCCAGCTGGAGCCAGATAATTCCTGCTGAGGTGTGATTGCCCCACTCCGCCTCAGACGAACTCATTCGCTCCTCACGGCTCATTTTGCCTCATAGTTGAGCCGGGGCTCAAAGGACAGTGGCTAATAATTCATTAGACAGCAGCCGGCCGGACCTTGAAATGGTCGCCAATCCGGACGCACTCGAAGCATAAAGCAATCTCTCAATGACCTTAGCCTGAAGGCTAAGATCATGCAACAGATTACCAAGAAGCTCATGATATGTAGACCGATTGGCAGTGACAGCACTGGAAAGTATGGAAAACTCAATATCTAATTATTTATGACCTTGAAACTTTACCAAGAAGATCAAAAATGCTTCAAGGTTGACTAATGATGTAGCAGTCTTAACTAGTTACATCTGAGAATTTGAACTTAATAACATGTGTCCATAATCTCCCCAAAATCTCGAGATATGTGAGATTTCACGGAATTCATACATATGAAATCATCAAATATTAAATAATGAAATCGCGCTACTATGATGGAAACACCTCTACATAAATCAATTATTCTAAATCCCAAGATTTCGGGAAGACTGTTACATGGTAGGTATAAATGAAATAATAAATCTATAAAATTAAAATCGTAACTCGTTTCATGTCTCTGTACCCATCACGCAAAAACTGCTGGAAATAACAAGATGCGGTTTTTGTTTTGTAATTTTTCTTTATTTTAATATGGCTATTTTGCGACAAGTCGAAATTTTCCAATTTACTATTCATTCTGGAGTCGTCAATGTTTACATTTTAGTCAGAGAAGAGGACCTATAAAATCTACAAAAAAAATCTACGTTAAAGTTTTCTTTCAGTACATCATCTTACGTTTTCGCCCTTTACAAAATGAGGCAGTGTGTAAGCCTTATTTAATTTCCTAGTTATGTATGTAATTAATTGAAAAATCTTTCTGCATTATATTAACACCTGAAAATGTTAATTTAATATAGACCTAGATATAAAATAGATTTTGTTTCACGATGTTTATTAAGATTTTTATTTAGATTTTCTACATTTTAAAACTGTGATTTGAAATTTCGGAATTCAATTCTTCATTTTTAATTAAAAACAAAATTGCACCATGGATGAAGTAAATTTCATTAGAAAATATGTAATTGGAACAGGGTTATTAATTTAATACCCAATAAGTTGTTACAATATTATGTATATCGATCTTCTTAAAGGACTACAATATGTAGCAAATAAAAATTCCTTATATAAAATTGAAAGTTTGTTTGTTTGTTTGTTTGTTGCTCAATTTCCCGTAAAGGCTGAGTCCGATAATTTTCTTTTTTTGAGTGTAGCCACTACATATTCCGGCCTAACATATAGGCTACTCTTTTTTGCGAGTTCTAAAATGGCGGACGCAAGATGGCGGGCACAAGATGGCAGCCAATAAATATAAATGTCAAGCGATTGCCGTGAAAATTAGTATTCAAGGGGTTTTTGGAGCTCTTAATTGTGAACGCTCGAAATTTCGAAATTCAGGATGGCCGATCCAATATGGCGACCAACAATTTTGGAACTACAGCGAATTTAATTAAAAATTGGTGCTCTATAGGTCTTAAGGCCACTTATTTCGAATCTACTATCAAAATTTGGCAATTCAAAATGGCGGACACAATATGTTTGCTCAATCACGCCTTACGTCTTGGTATCAAATTTGAATATTTTGAGAAGTCCCGATTACTCAGCTAGTAACATGTTGGTATATACATATATGGCCATAATTGATTAATTAATTTTTTTCTATGAAAAAGGAGTCTGAGTTGTGAACTTTTAATATTTTTTTGTATATTTTGTCGAATAACTTCCATTACTTTCTCCAGGGATTGTGGTAACCTTTTGCTTTTAACGTAATTCAACCTTAGAACGGACTGTGTAAGTAAATATTTACACGTCGACGAGTTGAAGTTATGACTTCCCATATCCCGGGAGCGTGGAATGTTGTTCCCCATGTAATCCCAAGTCGCCCCGATCCTAATCCTAATTTAAAGTTCTCGCGTAAGTAAACATTTCATCGCTTCTTAACTCCTGGGAAATCTTTTCAGCCGCAAGTCGAAATCTGATTACCCTCATTTAATTAATTAATTGCGAAAGGGTTTCGGGAACGGGTGGGCGGTGGCGACCGCTTCTCTTGAGTCACCCACCCTAGCTTTTTAGAATCCTGCGCCCGCCAACACTGCCAGTCCTAATTTCAGAGGATATTAACTTATCCGGCCCAAATCTCTGTCCTAGAGGTTTCTGTTATTAAAAATTAATTAGTGCCGTTTAGATGAAAGACCACAAAGGTCTGAAGCAATTTTAAAATAGAAAAAATAAATAAATAAACAAATAAGTGGAGAGCCCAGAAAACGCGGCGGCACACGAAAGTAGGGCACCGAGAAATTAGAACGGCTACAAAACTGGTGGGGGTGAGTGGGGCTAGCGGTTGGGGAACAGGGTTTAGTCCCGGCGAGGTGGCTTATTATCAGTTGCAGAAAAAAAAAAACAACCGCAATTACTGAGACCCAGTTTTAGAACCCGTAGGGTCTGTAAGCTAAAAGTAATGGCGAACTGGGCTCTGATTGATCGAAGGATTCGAACTGAATAAATCTCAAAAAATGAGGATGGGCCGTCGTCCTTCGAAGCTGTGAATAATGAGAGGCACCGGAGCCAACCCGGCGCGGGATGGGCGAAGGGACTTCGGTGACAAAAGGTCGCTCCGAGTCCCACTTTTATTTGCTCAAACTGTAAATAAGGATTACATGTGAATTTAGATAAAGATAAAAGTTCACTAAGTGTGACCAGAAAATTGAGTGTCTCGTTGGATATCCGGGTACGGGCAGGGGTTGGATGCTAATGGTCGGATGGGGGACTTTTGAGGGAAAATTTATTTTCTCCGAATTTGTGGCGAATTGCGAACGAACTGGGCCCAGTGATGTTCCTATTTTGCTTTTTTAACTAACTTTAGGATTAAATTGGTGGTAATCAATAATTGGATTTCATGTTATTTATATCATAAATCTATTGCCATAATGCAATAAACATTTTGAAAATATAATCGATTTAAAAACAGAGTTAGTTATAAGCCGCACAGTTCACAATTCGTTTACAATATTTTATTGAAAACATTTATCAGATTAAAAAAAAGTAAAACTACACACTGAGAGTAAGACCGCATGTATATATATGTACATATATATAACGCAAAAGTATAGTCAATCAGAAATACTTAGTCTTTAACCTTACTTGTTTTTCTTCAATTAAACCTGTCAATATAATCAAATACAAACCTTGAATTGAATTCAAAATATGTCTAAAAAATTGTTTTTTAATGGTAATGCAACATTAATAACATTTTTGAAAATGTATAAGCTCAAAGAAAAATCACATTGTAAAATCACATTAATGTTTTAAGCTTTTACGGTACATAATGTTAATTTATAAGATTTATATTATTACGATATTGTCAATTGAAGTTTTTAAATTAATTTTAAAAGTTTAAAGGAATTATGAAATTTCAATTTTCTACGTGTTTTTAAAATATCAGATGTAGAATCGTAAAGTGGCATACACAAATTTAGATAAAATGGACGCAGCCGGAAAACTACTTTATACATATATTTGAGTGACTTTTTGTCTTTTTGTGATCGCATTAAATATACATAGCTTAAATAAATTAATTTGAAAAGTGTCATACTTTAACATTTTTATTGACTATAGTATACCATGCCTAAACATCCGTCAATTTAATTTTCAGTCAATTTTGGTACATTTTAATATTACATTTAAAATTTTCAAGTATGCCCGACGCTGAAGCAGTTTGCAGTCTCGTATTGTACACAGTGAATATAATTTACCTGGCATTTGGAGCAGCATTAATTGCAATCGGTTGTCGTTACCTCGAATTAATCGCATTAGTAAGTGTAGTGATGAGCGAATCTCAAGTGATTTCGCCGGCAATCTACGTCGTATTCATTGGCAGCCTCATATTACTCCTATCCTTCCTCGGATGCTGCGGTACCTTTCATAAGTCAGAAAATAAGTTATTTTTCTACTCCGTAATGGTCACAATTGTTCTTGCAACACATCTGATAGTTCTAACGTACATTGGAATCAGGAAAGAATCAATTATGAGCAATGTGGAGAAGAAAACTGAAGACATTTTTATTTCAAGTGAAATGAATACAAAAAGTGAGTTTGCAAACAAGATCCAAGAAACCTTAAAATGCTGTGGACTTGAATATTTTTTAAGATTTCGACCTCATAAGTTAATACCAAAGTCTTGCTGTAAAGACTTAGATTGCGACCGCAACACACCTTATCAGGAACCATGCAAAAGTACTGTGATGAAGCATACCAAAAATATCCTCACCAATCTTTGCATAGTTCTCGGAGTAGCAATGGTTATTGAAATAGCTGCGTTAGTATGTGCATGTAGTCTAATTTGGTACTATCGAAGTCCAGAAAGGGAAGGATCGGCAATCTTCTGAAGTAGACATTTAAAAGCTTTAATGTGACCTGAATAGAATTATATTTGACTGTGAAATGAAAAAAAAAAAAGTTACATCAAATTTGGAGTCAATATTAAAATGTTTTATTAAAATGATTTAAATTTCTTACTTCTTCTTTAATTATATTATATTTAATAGCAAAGAAATATCATTTGCAATGTGTGTAAACATGCTTCCATGCTTCATTTACATATTTATTTAGTACCTATTATACAACATTTTCCTGGTTGGAGCTAATTCATTATTTCAGAATTCAGTCAGACTCGTTATTTCTCTAAAATCAACTCAAGATTATAAAGTGAGCCTCTTTAGGAATGTCCAAGCAACAAAAACTCACATTTGACTACTATCCAGGTTTTCTTCTAATGGAGCCATTTACAAAAATGTAATAAAAAAATTTATAGCTTATATTTCGTATATTTTCTAAAATGGATAAATAAATATGAATTAGGAAAAAAAAACAAAATTCTAGCTTTTCGAATTGAATAAATGGTTATAATATTGCTATAATGATTTCTATTAAGGTTAAAGGATGTAATTTATTGGAACAGATGTATTAAACCATAATATGGGAGCTTCTTAAGTTTTTGTAATGGTTTGCCATAACACACCCAAAAATGACACCAATAAACTCAACTAATAAAACTGCAACGCTAAACCAGCTGAGGCAATCTATCAAATTTTTCATAACTCGTCCAACAGCAAAAAAGCATCCTTCTTTGTAGTAATTAATGTCATTATATATCTTGTTTGGACTACAACTTTCTGGAACTCGTCCAGGCATGTAATATTCTTCTGGTGAACTAAAACCACAGCATGCGAAGTTTTGTTGTATTATCTCCTTTAAATTTGAATCTTCCTCAAACATAGTTTGAACTGCTATCCTTGTTTCATTGACAATATCCAATTTTCTTGTGAAAAGCGCTGTCACAATTACAATTTGCAGAAACATTAAAACGAAAAGAAACATTGAATAGAGTAAAGTTATCCAATGTGATTCTTCAATGGCACCGCACCATCCAAAAACAGCCATTAGACATACAAGACAACCAACGATTATTATAGCCATTGGCACTATTAAAATGTCTGCAGTGTCCAGAAAATCGAAAAATAATTTAACTTGATTAATTGAAATAACACCCATGACAATAGTTACTGAGCCGAAAACCAAAAATAGTAAATTTATTATTAGAGATAGGAATTTTAAAGTTGACAGAACAAAAGCCATTATGGAAATTATAAATAATTCAGGTCTATTGCAAACTTGACAATTTGGAGGAATGAAGATTATTTACTAATACTATTGACATTTTGGCATGGTTTACTTAGAAAGGAATTTATTTCAATTTTTGAAGGATAATGTTGCCAGTGTTTAAGAGGGTAATTCAGAAAATATAGATATATCTTAGGATCCAGGCACAATACATACATAGTATTTCAATTCAATTAATTTTGAATTGATATAAAAATTATCAATGGAGCAAGGTTATTCAAGTTGTAAATGATTAAAATGGCTTTAGTTTATTTTAATAAACAATAGCATTCAGCAAGAATAATAAAAATAACTAGACAAAAATTTGATTCAAAATTATATTCAGTATAGGTTTTTTTTATAAACTATGTAGGTACTTATATGCGCCATATAACCTATACTGGAATAAAATTATTAATAATAATAATTGCATTATTGGATTTCCTCCAGTTACGAAAGAAAGAATGCACGGTTAAAAATCTTGGAGTAAATTTTAATACTACCTTAATATTACAGCCGAAATGCAATACAATCTGTATTTAATTTTAATTAGTGTTAAATATTGAAAGTAAATGTAATAAATTTTGTATTACAGTATAATATTTATGGTATATAATTATAAAACTAATATCGATGGGCATTGACTTTCGTTAAGTCGGATTAAGTATAAATTTTCTAGTATTTATTTTTAATACTTTAATAATTTTTAAGTGTGAAGTATAAGCGAAGGAAAATCTTGTAGCAAATACGCTACTCATAAACTATAAAACCGTAGATGTGTTGATGGGTCATGATAGCTCAGGCCTAGAGCATCGGTCAGCAACTTCGGAGGCCGGGTTCGAATATAGCCACGGTGAAGTCGGAATATCACAGGAAAATCAACTTTCTAAAAAGACATCGGAATGAAATGAAGTAACTCGATGGGTTTAGAGCCCCGCCAAATCCACAAGTCGCAGGTTTCGAACCCAGCACTGGATTAAATAATTTTTGCATTTCGGGATATACTCCTTATCAATTAAAACTTAATATAAACTTTCTTAAAATTTAATTTTTTTATGTACTTAGTTCTAATGTCAGCATTATTAAATCCCTCGTTGTAATATTTATATTTTGTTAGTTTTTAATATTTTTCTGGTGTAGTCATATATACAATACAAAAAATATTAGATTTAACTCCAAAGTTTTTAACCGTGTGACTACCTACTATGCAAATTATTAAAAATCTGAATTTAATTAAATAAAGTGTAGGTTTTATTTAATATTTTTTTATTTATTTCTATTATATTTTTTTAACTAAAAAATTAATTATAACTATAATAATATTCTTCGATAAACATTTTATTGAATATTTACGAATCGTTTCCATGAACGCGAGAAAATTGGTTTTGTTTATTACAATTTGAGAACAGAATTTTGTATTTCTTGTCATACTGGCGATAAAGAAGAGATTGGCTTATGGTGGTAATGTCAAAATTTAAAGGGCTTGAAGCCCTTAACGAAAATTCATATAAAATTCCATTTTTTAGTCGATAACAAATGCTCCGAAGGAGACATAAATAATAATCGCATTGTGAACACAATGGGCTCAGAGTAATGACAAATCAAAGAACATTATTTCGGGAATATTTTTATGGCGCATAAAATTCGAAACGCTATTGAGCAACCATACTGTGTTACAGGGTGTTCCATCTCCCGCTCTCGTTCTCCTCCCGGATGCAGGTACATCGCATAAAAATTCAGTGAGGCCATCGGTGGCAATAAAAAGCGATAACCTGAAATTAATGCATGACGAGTACGAGATCCGACGTAAATTATTTGGTCATCATTTTAATGGGCTATAAGTCTTTTATTTGGTCCCATTATGAGGACCATTCTTGTCATATGCTGCACATTCAGTCCGCGGATACGAAAATTTTGTCAACTGAATTTTATTGTGGACGTATTCATCATTCGCAGCTCGGATATAGTGCTTGGTATTTTTATGGTATTAATGTATGAAATTATACTTTAAATCGTGCATATGTATCTCTTTACAGTTAAAAAAAAACATCGAGAAGAAGCTAATTTTCAATACGGAATTGCATTATACCCCACATACGAGTAAACCAGATTTTGAATTTAGTATTGTTAAAAAAAAAGGTTGAACAAAAAAATAATTTTTTTTTTCTAAATAGGTAGAAAGAAAAGAATTTACTTGAAAATTGAATGGATATTGAAATTGGGTCTGAAAATGTATTCCGTTCATGATTCTGTTGCTAAATTCGTTCAACAATATCAAACTATTGTTTCTCAAAGAAGTCATGAAATTATTTCAATAGTTATAATGAAAATTATCATTCACCTTAAATTTTGAAATCCCATAAACCTTTTCCGCGCTTCTATAGAAAATCATAAATACAAATACAGACCAAACAAAAAAAATTAATTTAAAATTCAGTTAAAAATCAATAATAATTGATAACAGTTATCGTAATAACGAATATTTAAATATTTTTATTGCCTCTTATATTAACTTCTAAATTCCAAATGTTTAAAATTCCAAATAATTTTTTCCGTAGATTACAAAACCGAAAATTAAAAACTATCATGCGAGATTTTTTAGAAAATTTGGCTTAAAACCTAAAAAAAAGTAATAGATTAAAGAGAAAAGAGTAAAATTCATAAAGCATTCCTGAAAGTCTCAAAGACCTTAGTGTTTTAATATCATGTAAGGAGTTTTTAAAAATGTTGAAAATATGATATTTTAAATACTCTTTAAACCTATTTTTCTGCAAAAATTGACGTGTTGGGACATAAATTCGTAATCTACGGAAGGACTTTTATAGAAATTATGTACATATGTAACACTTGTTCTGTGGCAACATTTTGTTGACCAGGGTTTTTTTTCATTTTGTTGAGTTTTTCAATAAATAATAGGTTTTATTATTATGATATTTATTTATAAAACTTGTTAGCCAATTTACAGAATTGAGACAAACTGAAAATTTCAGAAAAAATCGAATGTTTCTTTAAACCCTCAAATTTTCTCAAGTGCTGCATCAAATCAAAACGGCGAGGAAAGAATGCCTAGGTACCTTCAAAGGGCCCAAATAGTCCCTTTAAGGAGTATCTTCTTAAAAAGAAAGCTCCCCTTTGGCCCGCCGGAACCGATTGAGGGGCGCGGGTGCTCCGCCAGGCCGCCGCTGGTTAAGGGGCACGCACCACCCACGTCTGTCCACGAACTTCTCGTCGTTACACTAAATAACAGCGATGAATGGAAGAAAGTTATCTGGGGCGCCCTTATCTCGAATTGCTTTACAATGTTGTGTACTGAAAATAATGGTGGGAAAAATTGCTGTAATTGTGCAGTTAAATTTACTCGCTTTAATTGAAAAATTTGCATAGAGATTTGAATAAAGATTTGCGCGCCTTCCCACGCTCCGTGCCGCGCACCGCCGCGTTACCCCGGAGCGATCCTGAGACGGAATCGCACAGCAGGAGCGCGTTTTGCCGCTTTTAACGTTCGAGGCGAAAGAGAACTTTGCGAATCTACTTGTAAATTGTTTTCATCTGCATATTGATAGCCCTGGAAATCATTTCAATTAGTTCTCAAGAAATTCACCGTCGAGTTATTTGGGGGAATTATCTGAATTGTGCCAATCAACAAAAGATGCATTCCTCATTAAAACGAATCTCGCATGTTTCTACGCTCAAACACGAATTATTAAAATGACTTGTTTCAATAAAAATTTAGTAGATTTGGAGTAATTCAGACTGAATCTCTAGCACCTCTTATTATTTATTACAGTGTGTTTTTGAAATCTTATAACTTCGTTCTGGATAATATTGGAGTGTTTAAATTTTCAAGATAGAATGTAATTGCCGAACAAATGAAATATACCAAATTTGGCTAATGGTAATTTTAATAAATAACATTCCTGAAAAATTTCATGTAAAATTTAGAGTTGAAATTTCGAATCCAAACTTTTAAATTAGTGAATTTCGCAATGCTCTAGCAAAAATAAAAAAACTCTAAGTTGCAAAATGCGACAGTGGTACTATCTTTCGGTAAATAAGTAAATTAAATAAATGTACTAGATCACTTAGTTTAGAGTAATATTGATATTCTCTAAGCATTTGTTCTTATAGCTATAGGTTAAAAAATAATAACGTAAGTGTGGATATTGCTGGCCATAAATATGAATTGTAATATTTCCGGACATTTTGAATTTAATTAATTTTTTTTTTACTTTAAAGAGGAACCAAAATCAGTCGGGAGCAATTATTTATATTGGTGAATTTCATGGAAACCCATCCGGATTTATTAAAATTTATTAAACTTCTTTGCAGTCATAAACATGTTTTATTCAAATTTGTGTTAAAATATAATAAATCTTTCGTAATTCTGGAGTTCTTTAAACCTAACAAGTAAAAGTTAAATTGCCTCATGTCTACATTTACGATAAGATCTCATATAACTTTGTAAGAGTAAAAGGACTCCAAGTTTTGGGTATATGTATATTATATTTTTAACATGAAGTGTTTTCTATGGGATTTTATTTATTATTAAGTTAGTTTGAAAGCAATAACTAAATTTCAAGGTAAGTGACTTTAATGGTGATAATGAAATTATCTTGTTCTATGGTAACAAAATATTGCAATAAATGTCTACAAGATAAACAAAATTATGTGGAAATTGTCTCTAATAGTGAACGTGCTATGATATAATTGTTTTGATATGGGTTATTATATTATTCTTATTTATTCAATAATTGTACTATTACTAATACTATTGTTTTTATTGTACTGACTTTCTGTTGTTTTTAACCTACCATACATCAAGTTAGTTTAGTTTTCAATCTTGTCTTTCTATTTCCATGTTAATTAATTTAATTGTAAATTAAAGTAGGTACCTACTACCTACATTACATACATATGTATGTACATTATAAGGTTAGATCTTTGTACAGATTTTAGTATTGACAAAAGAATTAGCTTATCTATATAACTATTTAGACTTGTTATATGATACTTGTTTTCTGTGTTCTCGTTCTAAATAACTAGAACGTAAGATATAAGGTATATAATTTAATTTCGTTTCCTTCAAGGCTAAACTAAGAGCTCCTTTATGTAGCCCATTTCCTCGAAGGTACAGAAAGCTCACATGTGTCCTTTTACTAATTATTCCTTTGTATGTTCGCATCCACCTGAATGCCCACCTGCCAATAAAGGGTAATCTCCCGAACCCGAAACCTTAACGCAGAAGAAACGTTTTCGATTCTCGAATTCTCGTTGAACGAATTGGGCCAAGGGTCCCCCCATTGGCCCCACACCTGCCCGGGACAGTCAATCCAGTTAAGGAATTTTCCCAATTCCACCTGTCAATTATTTATTTACTGTGGAAGACTCGCCGAAATCGAAGTCTGAAGTCTGAAGTCTCATCCGAGGAGACCCTGTTGTAGTTATCTGCGATCAAGTTTTAATGAGATTTGAGCTGCCGTGACAAGGAGAACGCGCTGAAGGATGGCTTCCTTATCAGAAAATAATTGAAATTCCTGTCAAAGCCAGATTACCATATCATGTATGCAAATTACCGCCCGCCCGGTGTCGATGTCGGAGCCGGTCTGACCCCCGTTCATTGAATTTATATACCCCCTCTGGAGGAGGAGGACGGGACTGATTCCTGGCCCTGGTTTTTGGGGTCCTGATCTTGATCGGAGCGGAGCTCCTGACGCGCTCACAGCCACTAGCCTGGATGGCAGGGTTGAAGGTCGAGTGGGGGTTGGGGCCAAAAACGTGCTATATAAAATATGTGAATTCCTAACGACGCTGCCACGGACATATCCGTTCCCAGGATGTTTGGCGAAAGGCTCCCGACATTGAAATTCTGCTCGCAACTCCACCAATGAAGCGACCCCCGCCCCCAAAACTGAAATATTTGACTTGCCTTGATGGCCATCAATATTCGATCCTCTGGTGCTCCACCATCTAGCAGATGTCGTCATCAGATGTCATAAGGGTTTTTCGGGGCGAAGTGGCTCCTGGCCACGATTCCGCCCGGAAGACGTGGGGGCTGGTCGCACTTTCCGCGATAACAAATAGTCGATATATCGGCTGTATCTGGTTTGCGTCAATCATCCCGGCGCTTTCCACCGGAGCACCCCCGAAAAACCAGCCGAACCAGCAAAAGCTGCAGGGAAAGCCGCTTAGCCCCGGCGGATAATATTTCATCTATAGAGGGTTTTTGGAGCGGGTTCGCGGAGGCTTCTTTTGCTCTATAAACAGGCGAAAGGGTCGCCGCCAGCGTCAAGGACAATGAAATATTGTCGGCGCGGTGATTTATTCGATTGTTAGACATCCCCCTGTCAGCGGAGGATCCCAGCACGGCGCCCTAAAATCGGTACAAATTGGTCCCCGATTAATGGCGTCGCAGGAGCAGCCTATCCGGGGGTGCTCCGCCACCAGAAACGAGAAGACGACAACGTCGAACTCTTCGATCTGTTCAAAATTACACTTAAAAGTGATTGGCATCTGAAGGGTCCGGAATGCGTCATCATTATCCGAAAAATACGTAAAGTTCCTCCCCGTCTTAAGTCCTTTTATACTACAAGAATAAATTTAGCACGTGGCACTCCATTTTTTTCTTATAATAATTTTTTTTTATAAAACTGCTCCTTAAAATTTATATAAAAAATTGTATCCTTAAATACATCCTTATTCAAAAAAAACATTAAATATTTAAAAATGAAAGAACCACGAAAGATTAATTTAAAATAGTATATACACATTTCATTACTGCCTTCAATTTATCAAGTTAAATAATTCGAAATAAAATACATTATTATTATATATATTTATAAAAATTATCAAAACCTTTTAACGAAGTCAGAAAATTTATCAATTTTGCTTGCTATAAATAAATATAGGTACCCATAGAGTCAATGACTGATCTAATAATAATAATATATAAAACTTAAAATAAGCCCATTTTCAAATAACGGAGGTCTCATTTCAATTCAATAAACTCAGTTTTAATATCAAAAGGTATATTTTAATTTCAAATAATTTGGTATATTTAACACAAATACTTAGGTCCAATTTTACTTTATTTTTTTCCAGTGAACTAATATTCTTAAATAATAGTTTCAAATATTGTATCCAAACTTCCACAGCTATTGAAAGTCAGATTCTAATATAATTCAAGACACAATATTAAATATTCATGCGTAGGTATATATCAAGAATTTTATTTCACCAGAAAAAATAAAGCTTTTTGTAAAATTGTAAAATTGGACCTTATTAAGTTAAATAAATCGGAAATTCGTTTTTCTGGACTTCTTAGAAAAAGGTTAAAAGAATATTTCTTTCTTTTAGAATCAGGTCGCTTTTCGACCATGATATAACTTCTGGTGGTGGTGGGTGGAGCACCAGTGGGGCTCTGGTGGGGCTCTGGTGCGGTTCTGCCGCAATGGGGAATCACTTCGTTGTGCAAACACAAAAGCTGCCAAAAGTAATCTCGTTCGGTTAAATTGGCGCCCGGACGAGCCCCACAAGTTATTATTGCGCCAGGAGCGGCCTGATCCTTCGTAAACACTCCTCGTAATCCCCGCGCAAACAACCTGCCGAACACACGGCCGAATTTGAATTAATCTCCGCGGCCGGGCATCGCAATTAATTAAGAGCCTAATAAATGACCGTTGCTCCGCCGCAGCACGGCGCCGCATTGAAAGTGAACGGGAATCACGCGGATTGCGGGGTCTTACATTCCGCTTCAGTACCGTTTCATAATTAAGAGGAAATGTTTGATCACGCATTGTTCGAGGATTGGTGCGGTTTCCCGGACGGAGCCCTGCTCCCCAAATCCACGAGATGGCTCCAATCCACCAAATACCGCGAATTTTTAAATTCACCTAATCCAAAGCGGAAAGCCTGGCAGTTTCAAAATTTCTCGTTATACCAATAAATCGACGTGGAATATCGTGGTGGAAATTTTAGTCGAGAACAACTCAAAATAACTGAGGCAGATTGAATTAAGATCATTTCAAATAAGGTTTTTGGTATGAGAGGTACAGAGGCTAAAATTACGAAAGCCAATCTTTTCAATTTCTTGTTTTTGGTACATTTTGATTATACCATTCCAAGATTACCCAATAGACACCATTCGCAAGCAGCATCTATTTTTTTTGTGTAATTAAGCATTATAAACTGGAAAAAAAAAAGAAAAAAAGAAATTTTTTTCTGTAAAATTAAGATTTTTTACACAAAATTGTTGTGTGAAAAGCCAACCAAAATCTTTAAATTAAAAACCTTTTAAAGCGAGGACACTTTTAAATTGAAAATACGGACATTTAGAATTCAAAAGTTTAACTTCTTAAATGTTATGCGTTTTATATACATATCTTAGAACAACCTTTTGTATCAAAAAATGTTAAACTCTTATAACATTTTAAATCCAATGTCTCAAAATTTTAAATCAATAGTTAAAACATTCTGTTTGCATAGATCGTTCAAAAATGTACAAATTTTACTAATTATTTATTTAACGATCGAAATCCAGTTTGAGATTGTGAAACAAATAATGTTTCGTATTAGTAAATTTTTAAATGTTGTTTGAGACATTTAAATTAAATCAAAAGTGTGAAGTTGTTATTATAACCGACATTTGGTTTAATTTGAAATAAATTTCGTCTAATCTTGAGCAATTTAAAGGTTAAATATGTATATTTCTTTAAACTAATCATTTTATTAAGTCCAAAAGGCCGAACCAAGAAACCTTTTCTACGAAAACAATTGTTTTAAGCATCCCTGAGAAACCCTAAGCTCGATTTTTAAAACGATTACTGTACTTACCTTTTTTTTGCTAGAAAAATCGGCCTCTTCCTCGGTGTATCTTGTTAAAAAACGTCATGGGTTAAACACTTTCAAAAAATTTCACTTTCACTTTTTTTCCTAAATAAAACTGCGACACTTTCAATTTAATTCAGAGCACTTAACGACTTTTATTTTTACATTTTCAGTGTGGCGGACAACCTGCAAGAGAAAACATAAATAAAAAAATTTTAAAAGTCTACACTTCAATTTTGTTAGTTTAATCTTTTATACTTTTGAAATAAACTGAAAAGGTCTCAAATTCAAAAGTAATATTAAAGGTTTTTGTATCCCTTCTATCCAAATATATACATATATGTATTATAAATGTTGGCAGGGAAATGATCATTAATTTTGTCATACATCAGTACGGATTAAATTTGAATGATCATTCATATTTTCATCCCAATGCTACTCACGGAAGTTCTGAAAACTTCAATCTCACTGAATGAAATTAGCAATCCTGGGAAAACAACGTCTTATTTAGCAAAATATTTGTAATATATATAATTATACCATTTCTTTTTAATATATTTCTATCTTTTCTTTGAAAACAAACAATTCCACGAAAAATTCTGTACTTCGGATATTTTCATTTTTAGTTATTAGAAGAAAAGAAAATTCATATAAATTATTATTTGGTAAAATGAAAAAACGTAATAAATAATCTGGAATCGTTGGTTACTTAAGGATGGTGCCAAAGAATGTATAGTCAATGAATATAAGGAGGTCGGAAATAAAAATTGTATTAAAATTCTTAATTTTAGAATAGTGATTCCAATATGGTGGCAATAAAATTCTTAATTTATTAAAATCAAATCTGTGTTTAAGATATAAAGAATTTCTAGTTCTTACTTTTTCACTATATAAAAAGGTCCTCCTTATAGGATAATTTTCTTCAGTGTCCGTGAAATAAAAATATGCAATTCATTCCCGATTACAGCCATCAGAAACATAAATGCACTTCCCGGGGAAGACGTCCTTTTTAAACTATAGTAACATGCTCGAGCACTCAGTTTTTTCGAGTTTTCTCCTATTTTACAGCCGATGTCCACTGTTGTCTCGGATAGAACATTTATGGGCTCAGCACCGCTCCACTCGGCGAGTAGATTTGTCCTAGAGACAATTTGTTTAGCTGGTGGTGCCAGCGAAATAACTTTTCAAATAAAATGCGACTTTTTACGGGGAACATGACGGCCGCTGGATAGCAGCAGCACCACCAGGACGTAGAATTTTCCTTTTTTTTTCTTCTACAATTTCTATTTTTTTACATAAACTTGGGGCTCCCTGTGGAACAAGGACATTACTGGTGCAGAGGAGCGCCCCAACGCGGCAGTCATTCTGCGATTTTAGGGCACTTCAAGAAGAAATTATTCATTTGTCATCATCAGACACTAGAGCATGATTTTCCATTTTGCGGCTGTAAAAACTCGAAATCTGTAAATAATTCACTTAAATGTGTCTCTCCGGCGTGGGTGGAGGAAAATCGCGTGTTGATGTAGCGCGGGTGCGCGTGCCGGCAACTTTTTCTCTGTTTATTTTTTTACCAACCCCACCCAAAAAAAACCAAAGTTGGTGCTTTTAAAAAAAACGCGCGTTGAGGAACCGCGTTCATGAAGGGAAATTGGCAAAGGTACGACAGGAGTTGAGCGTTAATGTCTAAGTCCTGCCCTGAATTTACCCTCCCTCGACGGCGCGCACCATCTAAATAATAAATGCGTGAAAAACCGCGCTAGAAAATCTAATTCATGAATATCTCCACGACCTGTTGAGAAGTTGAGTTACAAAATTTGAAAATGCGAAAAATGGAAATGCGATGAAAGCTATTCCACGCCAAAGTAGAGAAAGTTGAACGTGTTTTCATGACTTAAAAGAATTTTCGCCAAATATTTTTGTTGGCCGATAAAATAGAATAATAGCTGAGGAACATCTAAAACATTTTTATAATTCATTCAAGATTTTGAAACATAATTTCAATTATTTGCACATTTAATCCCCTAAATGTTCGACTTTGTTACACTCCTGCTGTTAAAATATGTATTTCATCAGAAAAATCATTATTTAATATTCTGTTCTGTGGGTTTAAAAAAGGACTAACGCGACTAATGCTTAACACAGTTTTACTTGAATCTAGGTAGTAAACAATTATACAAATTATATTAAATAAAACTAAAATGCAACAATAAAATTAATCCATTAGCTAATTCTTAACTTACCTCGATCTCAATGAAGAACCTAGAGCAACTGGCCGCCCGAGAATTTGGAGTCGTCAGCTTTTTAAGTGAAAAATTAGGAGCTATCCAGAGACCTCCGCTGCTCTCCTCACGGCAGATATGCAAATGAGCGAGGATCCTGCTGCGGGTCCAGCATCAGCTGCAGTTCGACTCTTAAAATTAAACTGCATGCGACGCAATTGCACTCGGCACTTGCTTTTTTTTATTTTAAAGCCTCCGATCTTAGATTTGACCGCCAAAAATTGCATTACCACCACGATTCTGACACCACTCCTTTGCTCAACGCTTGTCGCTCAGTTTGACGCCTTTTTACCAAAAAATTCGTCGAAATAAAACCAAACGAAACGAACACAATCCTTTGGCGGATTAATTTGAAACCCCAACGACGAATGTTTTAATTTTAGCGAGTAGAAAGGAATCCCTATAGGGCTTTCAGAAAACATATTACCAAAAAACCGCCGGAGCAATAATTTTAAACACCAGTGCCCTAAAACGAGGTGATAGTGTAAAAATCAGCTCTAGTTCTAATTTTAAGGTAGCAGAAGACGTTAATTCAACGCTATTCTTAAATTGTTTTCATAAAAAGAAAAACTTATTCTATTTTTGAGATTTTTATTTTAAAAAACGGTAAATCCTTGAAGGATTTGAGGAAGAACATAAAAAAATACCTCCGAAGCAAAAACTTTAAATGTCGGCACCCTAAACCCAGGGATAGTGTCAAAATCAACTAGAAATAACCAAAACATTGGTTCTGGTTCTAGTTTCAAGGTCGCAGAAAACGTAAATTCAAGGCTATTTTGGAAATTTTTACTTCAAAAGAACGTTTACCCTCCCTTAATTTTTTATGCATTTTTCCAAAAACCATAGAATCGCATTTCGATGGTTGCGAAGTTTTTTTTTTTCGAAGACGACTCATGCAATATAATCAAATATTTATAATGATACAATTTCTTAGGATTTTGAGACTTTTTATAAAAAGAAGTAGAAGAAGTAATTGTATCATTATAAAAATAATTGTTTTACTAATTGAAATTAAAAAGCAGTCAAAATTACTTCTTTGTGGGCAACATTTTAAAAATATAAATTAAATTAGTTGATCTTAAATTGATTAATTTACATATGTATAATTTTAAATAACTTTCCAAAACATATACATATATATTTCGAATTATATAAAGAATAAAGTTTAGTTATTCTATAATTATTTTAATTGAAACAGTAAGAAGTTGCTAAAATTCTAGTATGAAATGGAATTTAAAAGTTCGGTCTAAATTGTGTTGAGTCAAAACAAATTTTGTGAAGAGGAAAATTAAAATTATATATAAATGAAAATTGGATGGGAAATAACCAAATATATGTATCTACTATCAAACTGATGTTTGTAAATACAAAAAGCTGTTCATGTCAGGAGCTGTGCATTATAGAAAATAGCAAATCACTTCCACTTAGGCGACATATGTGAAAATATTGGCAGGAGTGCCATCGATTGTTCGTTCGGGTTCGGTTTAAAAGCGTTTCCACCTTTAAAATAGCTCCTGACATCTCCGTGGAATACGTACAAAAGTGCGTCTGACGAGGCAAAAATCCCCCACCCCCACCGCCGTCCGGAATGGGGCTCCAAGCTGGCTCCTTCGATTCTAGCCCTAGCCGCCGCAGCTCCAGCATCTAGAAATGCTCGAGCGAATTTCATACGTAAGCACCTTTGCGGCTGTTACCGCTGTCGTATCAGAAAAGGCGGAATCGTTTCAGACAACTCCTGCGGGGGGGTGCACAGGAATCGAAATGTGTGCCGTCCTGGAGTTCGATTCAACTTTTTATCGATTACGGGGCACTCCCTGAAGTTGGCAGCAGGCGGGGGTGGACCTCCGGTGCGACAAGTTATGTGCACATTATGCAGGTAACCCGAACGAATGTTTTCGACGGTGTTCGAAAAGTGATTACATTATGTTTGGATACAGATTTCCCTTTGTTTTTCCAATTTACGAGCAGACCCCCCCAATGGTGACATCCCCGCACCCATTTTCGTTCCGCCAGATTCTCACAGTCTGTGGACTGGGGCCTGGGGCCTGGGGGTGCTCCTGTAAAACAAAGTGCAATTTTATTAAATCTCAGGGAACGCGTGGAGCAGACCTGCTGACACTGCTGCGATCAGGTAATAAAAATTCATTCAGCGTAGGGCTCCGCACCCGCATTTTAAGGTGCTCCTTTCACTGCAATTTTGCAATATTAAGAACACCCACTGCGGTTTTTTTGGTTTTTTTTTAGTCACCGAAAGGTAGGTATCGAGGCTCCAATTTTACTGTCGTACTTTCGAATGAGATTTTATTACCAAAGATAAAGAAAATCTTTGAGGTTATGAAGATTTTCCTCGACAGAAGTTGTTCAATTGCTCTTGGAGGAGTATGCAAAGCTTAATAAAAATTTATCCTGTCGTTGCTATAACATAACGAAATTACTTTTTCGCTGTGAGTCATTTTGAAATTAAATTAGAGAACCCTTATTAGCATCATCATGTTTTCTTCATATATCCCTGCAATATTATTTATTTTATACTGTTAGTTAAAATAAAGTGTGGTTCCGCAGTGACGGTTTTAAAAAATCAATTTTTTTTGCATTTTTTTATTCCTCAAAAATATGGTTGTAAATGAGTTTTTGAAAATTCGTTAAATTAAGTTATAGGGCTTAGAAATTCAAACGCGCATATGAGGTGTTATTGTGTAGGTAATTGTAATCCAAAACTTAAAACCCCTTTTTCTCAAAACCACGCTTATTAAATCGGTAGCCACAATATTTCAAGTTGTACTGAATCGATTCACTTACTCCGAAATAAAATACCTAAAAATCACACGTTTCTCTTTGTATCAGCATATTTTTAATAACTTTTAATATTTCACCTAGCCAATAGGTTAATAATTAATAACAATTTAGAAATTCAAAAAGGACTGCAATCGTGAGCATTGTTGAATTTATATTTCTGTATAAAAAGAATCTATAAATATATGATATAAAAAAGTACTCCGGAATCTTTGACTTATGCCAAGAAAAAAATGACTCAAATCAATTTAAAGGTATATATGTATACATACATATATACATTTTCAATACTTAGTTTGAATATTTTTATAGTGCACTTATTTTTAGAGCAAAATACCTACTTTTCTTAAAATTCTATAAACGAAATAAATAGGCATTGATGAACGAAATTATTTCTCTAAAATTATCACACAGTCTCAAAATATACCGATTTATGTAATAAATGATTTTTATAAATCAGTCCTTTAAAAATCCCAGTTCTTTATCTTGATGCCTATTTTTTGATTTGATGATTTTGAGGTTTTTTTGCAATCTCTAAGGGATTGCCCAAAATCATCCGATAATATACGTGGGTTTGAAAAGGTCAATCACACCCGATAGTACAAAAATCCTGAATTTTCGGGATAACTCTTCACATATGTAAGACCTTCCAATGCCCGGACAGGACATCAAATGTTACTAATGGGTCGAAAACCCTAAAGGCAAAAATTACCCCCCCTAATTCGACGTAATCCAGCAAATCTAATTTCCCCGATGGGCCATATTTATGTGTATAACCAGAGCAAAAACCTTTTTTCTTAATTTTCTTTTCGTTTCGCCTTACGTGACATGATTTGGCCATGCTAATGTGGCAGACGTGACATGTGCCTGCGAAATAATGAAACAATTCAGAAACATATTTATGACATGATTCCCCCCTCCCGGAGCTCCTGCTCCGGTTGGAGCTGTTCCTGTTGGATCCAGCTGGATCCTGGGTGCCAACGTCAACCTCGACGTCGACGACGCGCTCGGGCGATTAGGCGGAGCGGAACCGGAAGGCAGCCAGTCGCTGGTTATTGCCAATGTATTTCTGATTTGAGCTGAATCCTCACCACAAGGATAATAATTTTCAGGGCGATTTGAGCCCGAAGTCCCTGGGAAGCCTCCGTGCGCGGCCCCCGGAGCCGGCTTTCACCCGGTTTCGGGTAATTTTATTTAAATGGCACCGCCGCAGCAGCCCCAGCACATGCGAATTTTGTACACGGGAAAAGATTCCGCGCCTCCGATCCCATCTGCGACTCTTTCAGCCATCCTTACGATGATTTATGGCCATGAACGACTTTCTGTTTTATTCCGCGTTATTTGGGGCGCAAACAGAGCGCTTTATGGGATTTTTAACAGCCGGGCTCAAAATCCGCGGTATGGCGGTGCAACTCACTTCCTTGTGTAACTTTTAACAGAGTCACCAGAGATCACTTATACTGCAAAAACAATATTCTTAGAAAGTATTCTATCTGAAAATTGAGCGAAATAGATTAATTAAGTAATTAATATTAAACCCCGAACAAGTTTAGTACTATATGATTCGATACTCGCACTATACTAAATTAGGTAACGTTCCGAAACTGTGGTGTATCCAGAATTTGAAATTTTAGTTACGCTATGACGAAATATTAAAATGAAATAAATAATGAGTTAAAATATTTATTATATTATATTATTAATATTTTATATGCCATGCATTCTAGCTGAGCCGCCATGGCTTTCTATGGTATTTTTTGTAGTTAAAATAAAATTGTTTTTAATAAAAATAAATAATATTATAGTTTTTTCCTATTATTTTCTTAAACTTAGTAATAAAGCTTAGAGTTTTCGTTGTATGCACTACTCAATCGCGAATTCTTTTCCGAGTAACAACAAATCTTTAACTATTTCTAAAAGATTTTTAGCGTCAGCCGTCCACCATCTTTCACATGCAAAAATACCCGCGCCTTTTATGAATGAACATAAAATCAATATTCTTCCATGGCCAGGTAATTATCAGGATATAAAACTGTTGGGCGAAGCTTAATAAAAGTGCGTAATCGTAAATATACTACAGTGCAAATGCTGAAGTAAAATATTGAAGAAATCTGAAAAAATGTCAATGATATGAAAAATTTGCATAACCAGCTTGCCGAAAAGAGTGGATACATTTATTAAAAGAAATAAGGATATTTTACTAAAAATTGGTAAATCTTGCTAAAATACATACATAAAAATAAATGTTTGTTTGTATAAGGCATATGTACAGACATGGAAATTACTACACCAATTGAGATAAAATGTACAAGCTATGTTTATATTAATGTCAGGAAGGTTTAGAATATAGCTTACAAATTTATCTAACATTCAAATTTTTAAAATTACATTTATGATATCTGTTTTAGTAAAATGATTTCTATTAATATCATTTTACATTACATCAATACATTCATAATCAAATATATCATTCCTAAAAATATTCTGCTTAAAATATATATACATATATTATAATAATATATAACATTAATTTAGCATACAATTATAAAGTTTTATGTTATTATTATTGTTTTAATGATTGGAAAATTAAATTGTTGAATTTAAGCTTTCGATCGAATTAAAAGAAAGGAGATTATTTAAAACTTTAGCAAAATAGCAAAATTTAAAAAGTTAAAATCCAATGGTACGAAAATGTTAGATGATAATTTCAGGTGTCTAGAGCTATAATATTCTTAGTAAAAATTACTGTCTTGAAGAATTAGAACTAAAACGAACAGTTCTAATTTTCTAGGAAAGCAAAATTATTATAATCGCTCTGGAATACAGGATACCTTACAATTATTAAAAAAGTTAAAAATGTACCTTTTTATTTATAAAATAGCCTAGCAATGGTCGAACTTGTTCGAGAAACTTTTATTTTGGAAAATTAAAGAACAGCACTCAGGTCTTGGACCAGAAGGAAAAAACTTTTAATTATGAAGTGTCAGAAGCCAAACTCACCAACAAAAAGGTTCTTTGGGCAGGAAGGTTTCACCCTTATATATATATTTTTTTTTTTCTGTTCACATTTCGGTGCAACGTGAATTCAGAGGGCTGTTTAACTTTCGAATTCCTTCAATTCCCTAGGAACTTGTTTTGATGGAGGCTCCCCGCAGTTTTTGCCTGGAAAAGTTTATCCTTGAGTGGGTGGAGTTTTACCACCGGGAAAGCAACTGAAATCGAAACAGCTAATAGAAAATATACCAAATTTCGGGAATAATTTTTTTTAGTACTTTAACTCTAGTCATCCGAGCTGAAGAGAGGCATCCAAAGTTTCTACAAAAGCCGGGTGGGAGGTGATTATTACGTAATAAATAGGGGCTTTGAAAGTCATCCCCAGTAATTTACTTACCCTACAAAAAAAAAATCGCACCCCGACAAGGTTTTGCAGGAAAAAGAGCCACGCTCGTCGAAAATCTCGGAACACTTTTAGCACGCACAAGAAATTAATTTGCAGCAAAACCAGAAAATATTTCGGAAATCCTCCCCCGAACTCCGGTCTAAGCAAATTTACTAATAAGAAATTGTTAGCGAGTGCATGCGAAAATTCCAGGGAACTTTATTAATCAATACTTTCCCAGGGAACCTTTTCTACAAGACTCATTAAGGCGATGACGTGACTGCGAATACATCAGAAGCGGGAATTCCCTGCATGACGTGAATTTTTCTGCCACAAAAAAAAATTCAAACAATTTCAATTGGCGCTCGTGAAAAAATTTAAAAGAGTTTTACAAGGAGCAGAACGCAGAGCGCGCTATTTGCACTTTTGCTTTATTAACTTTAATACGTGATTCTGCATAACGAGCGCTGCATTTCGCCTGCACCTCCGCTGCATACTTAAGAAGGAGCCTTTGCCTGCTCAAAATCTTAATATCGCCGAAACTGGCGAGCTCAGCTTTTCGTCCTTCCTCGAATGTTTGTCTTCTGGCGCTTTGCAAGGCAGACTATGCTAGCGATTAGCAATAAGCTTTGTTTGAAGAGGTTTTTTTCATGCTTTACGATTTTTTAAAACTCTTACATCTTAAGCTACAATCTTGTAGAATCATAAACTTGGACCACGCTCGGAGGTATTCAAATGCTTATTTTTGTAAGGCCATAGAACATTCTAAGACCTCGTGAATATTAAAAGTTAAGAACAATGAATCCGAAAAGGTACCTTGAAAATCGCAGACATATTAACTGATTTTAAAATGTTCAGTTAAATTTTTAGGTTATAGACGGTTTATTAAATTGCATAATCTTAGGCATAAATTGAGATTGAGATCACTTCACAGATTTTGATGAAACTTTGTAGTAATGTTTATTTAAAGCCAAAAGTGACGGATCTGTAAAAAAATTTCCCGGAAGCGTATATTTCCTTTTTGACAAATGCGTGCTCAACCTTGTCAATAAATCGAAAAACATTACCGTTGAATTTGTTAATTTCAAAAATGTTTTAAGGATTTTTTAGAGTGGAAAGATGAAAATGTCCTTAATTTATGGTATTTTTATATCAATTTTCGATATTTCAAAGTTAAATATCTCAGGAAGTACAAGTAACCGCCCAATTTTTTTGCATATTCATAACTTTTGACTCCAAATGAACACTCCTAGAAAGTTTCATCAAAATCTCACTCAATTCCCTAAATCCCTACTTTACGTACCGAAACGGGCAATAAGGCCTCGGCCACTTGATAAGGCGAGGTCACACCGAACTAACTATGAAACTCATGAATATTTTTACAAATAAATTTATTTTTCGTGAATCAAAGTTGCTTTAATTACTTTAAATTTTTAAATTAGTTATCTTTTTAATTCTTACTATTCGGAAATATACACGGACCAGCAGTTCTAAAGCTCTAAGTTTATATACGCAGATTGAAATTAAGTACCTATATAAGGCTAAAATATCTTCAATTAAAATTTCCCTTCCTCAAAATAATATAGCTACAAAAATTTAATTCAAAATTGCATTATACGCTAACAATTGCAAAGTGTTAACCAAAACGCAGACCCAAGAAAGTTTCCAGCAAAACATCTTTTTCATTTTAAAAGCTATGTGCCCAGCTAACTCTTGAGCCATAAGAAGCGTCCTTCTTCACCAAAGAAATATTTTATTTATTATATTTCACCACTTTGACCCTCTTTCATCTCTCGTCGTCTATTCGAGTTTCAATGCGATTATGTACTAGATTCTATATTATAATTACTTCCTTGTCGCGAACTGAAGCACCAAAGACGTCGACGACGACAGAGGAAAGAGGGCGGGGGCGGTCGGATGCTGTGCCCGAGCGCATTGTAAGGACCCGACGTCGCTGTAATTGAAATATGCTCCCTGCCCCAACAGAAGTAAAAGTTTAACTCGTTCCCATTAAGATCGTCGAATTTTCTTGAGTGGGTCGCATTTCCGCGAATGAAATTTGAATTCGCTCTGTGTCGTCTTCGTTGACGACCTTCTTCCATGCGATGGCTTAAGATGCGATGGTACTATATATTGTATATTGTATAAGAAAATAAGAAAGAAAACGCGGAACCATCCATAAGTTGTCGTGTTGTGCGAATTATTGTTCGACATCATCCAGAATTTTGGGGGCTGTAATAGAAGAACAGAATCCACCCACAAAATCCCTTTCCCATTGGAGCTCGCGAAATATTCGACTCCAGGAAATTTTCATTAACGTTTGATTCCTGTTGTGCCCATGATTCTTCTTCGAGTGCCATTAGAGACAATCTCCTTAGTCCTTAATTAGATCTGCGTAATAAACTCTCGTTAATATAAAGGAAAAAATGGGAGTTGGGGATGTCGCAGGGAGGCTAAGGGCTAGGTTACAGCTCCAATTCTTGGAGGTTCCGGCAAAAGAAGCCGCCACCGCCGCCCGCCGGGATATCGGGTGCAGGGCCCAGGAGCCCCAAAGATATGTGGTGCCTGAGCCCTGCCGGGTCTGTTATCTATATGGAACCCTGCACGGAGGGACGGGCCTTTCAGCCTCTATTATGCCGAACATAAAATTAATTCAAAGTTATCTCAGCTGGCTGGCAGAAGAAAACACAATTAAAAGCTATTTCTTATGGTTGTCTTTCGAGAGGTCTTAAGGAGTTATGTCAGCAGAGATTCCTCTCAAGATTTTCGCCATATCGCCAAGAAAAGATTCCGGTGGGAATGAAATTATGCTACTCTCCTCGAATGTGATGAAAAGAGTTTCGCAACTTGGATCCCACTTAATCTCCGCTCAATCAACCTTAAGTGCTTCCGCACCCCCGCCCTCTTTCGGAATTCATCCACATCATGTGTATGGTTCGGTGGATGCGTGAATCTTAAGACATGAAATTTCTCTTGGCTCCTTCTTGTTGGCGATTTTATTAATTCGAAGTCGTTCAAAGTCGCCTAAGTTTACGCCGATTCAAATTCGTTTCGCTGGCGTAAAGCCTTATTTATGGGACCCAGTCTAGACGTTTACCTCCCAAGAAAATGGGTGTGGGAAGCGACTTCATATTTTCTTCCCCCAGGAACTTAAGGGAGTTTACTTTTTTTTTTTTTTTTTTTGAACGCTTTACAGATAATGGGGAAAGCCGAGTGCCTGGAGCACTAAAAAACCTCCATAAAATTCGAACGCAAATAGACAGAGCACAAATAACAGCCTGAGTCCTGACACGATTTTCGGGAACTTAAGCGGCATTTTTATGAGTCCCGGACTTGCCCGCAACACAGTCGAGTTCATTGGGAGTGATTTGGGCCTTACAGGAAGACTTAAGAAGGGTTCCCCTTCCAACCCGGAACCCGGAACCCGGAAGTCTTCCCATTTCTGATATTAATTCATTTGGGAGCAGTTAATTTTCCTACCCCCGCCGCAAACTTTCTTACATTGGCAGAGGTGGCTGCAAGGGCTCCGGTGCTTAGTGGGCCCCATCTTGCTAAGTCTCCGCCTTGGAGCTGTGGGGAGCTACAAATAAAGATCTTGTTAAGGGCCCTTGCTTATGCCTTCGTATGCAACACGACGGCTCCTCCTTCGGGCTCACATGTGGCGCAGGTAGTTCCACACACGGAACTTGGAGCTCTTCCCGAAAACGCCAAGGACGACGGCTCCATCCCGGCCCTGCAGCCCCACCCATATGCACGTAATTTTACCTCAAGAAGATTTTGGGAATGAGAATAAATTTATTTGAAATGTTTTTGTACTCCCGAGGAAAGCAAAATGCCCGGGATCAATATTATAGTATGGGAAAATCACAAAATTCGCTTTTCAGAAAATCTCAGGAGGAAAGTAGAAATTTTATAGATTTTAATGCACCATGGTTTTCTCAATTCCTATGGCCAATAAATAAAGACCGATCCATTTCGATTGCGAAAGTTTTCCGTTTTTTTGATCTTCATCAGTGAACAAGTTTAATTTATTGATGAGGCACGCAGAGGGTATGAAACTTTTTTTATTGAATGAGATTGATTCACAGAATTGGTAAACAACAAATTTTTTCTCAAATTATTTGGAAATAATTTCTATCAAACTTTTTCCATAGCTTATGAATTCTTAAATTTATTTTCAAGAAAAATATATACTATATTTTGACCATTTATAAAAAATTATTACAAACTAACAAGGAGTAAGCAAGTTGCTTCTAATGTTGTTCAAATGAAAGCTGTAATTTTAAGCTATTATATAAAAATACATAAGGTCTTAAAATATTTAAAAGTAATCCTTGAATTAGACTATTTTCCATAAACCAACTACCTCAAGTTCTATGACGATCCTTTAATTTTTAAGGATGATTTAAAAATGGACAAAATACCGTCTTCAAAATATGTATTATTACTATCAACAGTACAGAAACAAATTTTGAGAAGGTTGCGGGTATTTTTTCATTATTTTGATACCTAACCAATAAAAAATCATGAAACAAACATTTTTTTTAGACTATTTGATACAAATTGAGAGAAAAAGTTGTGAATGCATATATTGTAACCAAAATAATATGTCTCAGCATCTTTTCGATTAACAACTAAACTGAGTGCAGCTCTATAATTTGTCTGAATATAACTATCACTACTTAGATATTTTAGTGGTACTTTTCAAAAAACACTTTCTTTAGTAATATTTGAATGTAAATACATAATTTTAAAAGCAGAGAGCATATGTTTTAAACAGTTTCTGTTATTATAACCATAACCTTTATAACCATAACTTTGCATTTATGAAATCTCTTCAACGTTATAAGACTAAGGGGATTAAGTAGAATGAGTTTTATTTTCTATTTAGTGTGGCAAACAAATTAAAATCAACTTCTAAACTTAATTATTACAAAGTAAAACTTCTTAATGCCTATGTAAAAATGTGTTAGGTTATGTTAGATACATATATGAGACAAATTAATTTTTCAAATTTTTCAAATTGTTACTCTATATAGATTTTATATAAATATAAATATAAATTAGTATAGTTGTATAAGATGATAATTCCATAATAAAAATGAATTTTTACACAGACTATGTAATTTAACATTTTTTAAAGTGTATCTTAAATTTGTGATCTCATCTATCTATTCACTTGGTCCAATGTTTCATGCCAATAATATTTTCAAATTTCAATAGATCTTTTACCTCTGTCGACTTTCACTCTGTTGTTAGGTTCAAGTAATATAGGAGTGTACCTTTTCAACTGGACTGTATATGATCCTAGCAAACAGAAGGATCTATATAATCAAAATTTTAAAGACTCCAGGTACTGCGAAATAGCTTAAGACTCTGCCAGTCGCTCCAAATCTCATTCCCTCAGGAAACGAGGGTTGGGTGCCCTTTGTGAGATTCGAATCAATGAAGTAGGCTGGGAAACTTTGTCGTCTTCTAATTTGCAGAGTGAATCAAAGCAGAGGAGTCAGCGTGCCGCAAATAACATCGCCCAGATTCATTCGATTGTTTCATCAGAGCGCTTTTCTGTTTGTGCATTCGCGCGAACGGCGACAGAAGCCGCAGCATCATCGGGGCGCTCTCAAAGGGCAATTGTAATAATATCTCCTGAAATGTGTCTGTGGAGGGTCCCGAAGGAGCGCCGGGCGGCCGAGCCCCAAACCGAGAATCAAATAATGTTTCCCAGCCTCCAGAGCCGCCCCCGCTCCGGGCGATACAACAGCATCCGTCGTAACAAGATCTGGAGCAGCACAGCATCCGAAATGGACCCGGGAGGGGAGAACCATCTCTTCAGGGCGACGGGGTGGGAGAGAGGGGAATGTAGGTCTCGACAGCCCTGCGGGGTGTTAACGGCGGGTGTCGGAGTGCGGGCACTCAAAAAATTCCAATTTAATTGAATTTTAATTAGAAATGAGCGAATGATGAGACGAGCGGCTGCTCCAAATTAAATTTCATGTCTTTCTAGGCGAAGAAATTCTTCCCTTGTCAGTCGGATTTAATTTGATTTCCCAATCAATGGCCCCCCGACAAAGAGCAAACTCACTGACAGATGAGACGTATCCTGCGGGAGCTGTACTTTCTGCCCTCGCCCCGGATGCTGTTCACGGGCAAATAAATTAATTCGAAACGAAAATCATAACGATGAAGTTTATTCGCGTCGATAATAATTCACACCCGAATCCCCTCGCCTGAAAAAAATCTTAAGATGACGAATCCAGAGGTAGGTTAAGGAGCGCTTGCATCTTCGGGATGAAGATGAAGACGAAGTCGAAGTCTTTCGAAAGGGTTCGTGAGGGAGTTTATCACGATCCCATTCAGTGCACATTTTTCACTCAATCCTCCCGGAGGGTAACTCAATTGGGATCTCGATGTTTTTGTTTGGCTGCTCGATTTGAGACAGGTACGGGGGCGGAGACGAGACGGCAATTCACCTGGAGGATTGGGAAACACTGCGCAAAGCTCTCCAGGATTTGTTGATGCGTTTTCAACTCCTTTATGGGAATCATTTGGGAAAGAATCCAGGAACTGGGAGCACTCAAAAGCATCGATTGACAATGGAACTTTATTTATTAACAAATCCCAAGTTTTTTCTCTTTTTCTCGATTGTTTTGAGTGCTTGCTACTCCGGGAATATTCAATAAATACGTTTTCAGTCCACAAACTGTACCAAATAATGCGGAAAATAATCAAAAGAGCAGACAATTTTTATCCTGTCTTTTCAGGGCTAGCGATACTTATTCAATTTTGGAACTGTTTTGTTCTTATATCCCAAATAGTAAATAAAATTATAAAATTTAGAACACTTCTTCAGGTATTTTAACGAATTAAAACACTGGAATTTAAATATATTCCTTAATCTAAGCGAACTAGTATTTAATTGTAATCTAACACAATTTAGTAATTGCAAATGTGAATTTTCAAAACACGACATTAATTTTTAGATATCCAAAAAATATTCAAGAAACAATGTGATTTGCAAATCGTTAAATTGCACTAGTTCATATGTAAAGGATAAAAGTGTTTCGAGAAATAATTAAAATTTTCTGAAAATTCATTGAGATTATTTGCCATCGAAAATATTTCAGAACAAACAATTACAAACAATATACTTATTTAAAACGTGTCCTAATTTCATTCCAGTTGGCAAATGGGCCAGACAAAATATGAACTTATCAAAAACAGGATATTTTAAGGAACAGGCGACCAATTATTTTAATTATGACATACTTATTACTTATACTATTGAAAAGTTCATTAATGAGCTGCAGTTGTTATGCAACTGAATTATTTGCCGATGTCTGAAAAATTTTCATTGATCAGGAAGATGATATTCGTGAATTAAATTGGAATCAAAATACGATAAAAGCTACTGGTATTAGTGGTGGTATTATATATTTTCATATTTTAATGCTTTCAATCTTAAAAACTCATATTACATTAGTAGTTTTTCTTCTTAAAAATCGAATTATTGATTAAATATGTAATAGTTAAAATTTCGATCTAAAATGGACTTATTATAATAAATTCCATAGTTCTTAAGGGTTTTCAAATGTGAATTTAAATTCTATGTTTTGTATACCAATTTCTATAAAAAAGTGGGCTAGTGATTGAATGAATTCTCTCTTTCATACTTCAATAAGTGAGTTACATTTGTGAAAGGACTCCGCGGAAGTTGTTTGAGTCACTCGTATTTCCTCTGAAGCATTTTCATGTCGTAAAAAGGAAAAACTATTTTAATGGAACCGGGTCGTTGCCCAGATTGACCGACTGGGGAGCCCTAGGGGCAGTAAACAAGGGTATTGGAGCGTTTATCTCGTTGTCATCGGCAAACATCGCGCCCTAAGCACGTATCACTCGGACGCCCCTTAATAGGGTTGATGCAATCAATCAGCTATCATGACACATCGATAGATTGCCCCAACAAAGGCAATCCAGACGGAATGGTTAAAATATTAGAGTCGTCCCAGGGAATATTTCGGGATACACTCCGGTGTGTGGTCGGAAAATTTTAACATCTTTCCATAGGAATGTCGCATAAATTAGATTTAGTCGTGGGCTGCTCACCGGGGTCCACCTCCTCCCGAAGGTATACCGCTGCCAAGGAGGTGTAAATCCTCGGGTTGACACTAATGCGAGGTTTGGTTTGATATAAGATCCATACGAGGGTAAATGCCGACTTCATTCAGGATTTAATGTCGTGTGCCCTGACGAAGGTCGCATCGAGATTTATGTGCGATTTGCGGAATTAAAGGACACACCCACTCCCAAGACCTATCCTCTTCCGTCAACCGTTTCGTATCTGTCTTGGCACGTGCACTTTATTTTACTACCCCTGGGCTGGAACAATTAATTTTACAGCGGATTTACATTGATTTGGGACTGTGCGTGAAGGAGGTCCAGAAAAAACAAAAATCCGTCAGGAATTCGGTTGGAATCACATTCCCTAAACTGAATGGAGGTTGTGAGGTTTACTCACGTAAAAGGTCTAATTGGCGGTGGAGATTGAGATAAAATTCCCGCATAATTCACCCATCCCTTTAATCCCGACCTTTTAAACCTAACATCTATTAATTCTTTACTTTTTTCAATCTCCTAAAATCAAAACGTTTCAAGTGAATCTAAAATTCGCTCAAATCAAACATAACTATACTTCGCGTTTTACCCTAAATTTCATTTTCGCTGACTAACCCCTTTGATTCCTGCGGCAAATTAATGAAAATTTTCCCTCTGTACTGAGAGACTGCAAAATTTTTGAGTGACATGACATGCGGACGGGACAGAATTACGTTTTGGTATTATATAATTCTAAAATCTGGAATTTACGCCAAACTGAGCATACAAAATTAATAATTTAACTGAACGTAATGATGGAGAATTTCTATTAATTAATTGATTTAATTGAAAATTGCCATCATGCTACAATTGGACTGACGAAACGAGGACAATTTAAATTAAACTGAGCGTCAAAGTTGACCTAAATTATTTATATTTTGTCTCACGTTATAGAATCAGCTTAAACTAAATAGTACACAATTTCATGACTTATTGCTGTACAAATTAAATAATGATATTAAAAAAAAACGACTTTGATAAATTTTATAAAATAGTGTATGGTTGGCTATAATTACCAAATAATATTCATATTCAAATATCTTTATGTATTGTACTTTACCGCGCATTACGCGATAATATGAAATTTTATTTAACACTTAGATTTTGATGATTACTACAAAAGTTTACACTACCAGTCTGCATAAAAATATCATACAAAAATCTTTTCAAAACAGGTGTTTGAACGTTTTTTAAATGCATAGGTACCTTCGGTACGATTAAGGTATCCGGTTTCCCAATTCGTACCACCTATAGCCTAAGTCTTACTGCGCAGACATTATTATTAAATAATATAACAAACCTCATAACAAAGAAATAACAAATTAGAAACTGCAAACTGATACTTTCTTATAAGAGATCAAATTACATTCTTTTTAATTTTAGAGTCTTCAAAGTAAAATTTATATGTAAATTACAGGTAGAAAATAAAATATAAATTCGTAAGGAATAAATTCCCTTGGCATGTAGAAAATCAGTTGGCTTAAACGCAAACATTAAAGATGTACTTAGTATTTCTTTATTTCAGTTTCTATACCAGCATATACCCAACCTTCACATTTTATACTAAGGATCCTGGTACGACTAACGAATTCTTCACAGATATGACTTAAGCAGCAAAACTTTCATAGTTTCAAACCTTTGATTATACTTAAATAAATGGCAGAATACCGCGAATATAGACATGAAACAAAAAATAAATAGTTTTATCATCATATTATTTTCTGATTGACTTACTTACAAATAACTAAGAATTTTTAATGACAACAGTGAAGAAAACTTTTTTTTTTAATTATTTTTTTATCATGAAAGCCGACGGCCGCTCGCTGGTTTTTATTAACTTGCACGACTAGATATGTATAATTCAATTTGACACCAATAATTAATTCAATTTCGGCTCAGATATTGCTGGAGTACGATTTATTTAGGTTGTGGTACAACTAATGTAACTTTCCCCTAAATAATTTTACCAATATAAGGTATCAGACTCATGCTCTTAGCTCTACTTAATCTTTTGATGTTTGAAAGTATGTACCATTAAAAAAATACAATGACTCTTATAACTTTTAAAACAAAAAACCTGTAAGAAAATATATCAAATAGAAACATAAAGCTGATTATAGGTATTGTAAAAGTTTGTGCACTGTTTAAAAACATCGCTATTTAAAGTCGAGCATATATTGTATTTAGGTCTAGAGTTTCTAGACGACAGCTAGAGGACAAGGGTCTAAAAAATAAAATCGTATTTCTTCCAGTGGACTCGTTCTTTATTAAATAATTGCAACAAGAGGGAAACAGCAGCTTTTGCAGCCTGGCTTGCAGGATTCGCATTCCTGTTTCGCTGGGAATCGAAAGAAAATAAAGAGAAAAAAATACAAAAATATGAGGATAGTATCCCGAGGGAATTTTTGCGAAGCAATTATATGCTTGAGTCTCAGTGGCCGCCCTGCCACGTAAGCATTCCATCCAAGGACTTAATTGCTGGTCTGGCTGAGTCCATCACGGTGGCCCCTTGGAGTCCTCGTGAGAGCTTCACATCAGCAAAACATTTTTCGATCCCGGAACGATGTTACATGCGGGAATGATATATGTAGGACTGGACATACGTGTCCAGGAGGAGCCCCATTCCCGGCGAAAGGGCGCTCCGCCGCCGTAATGGACAGGAGATGCACTTGCATTGTTACTGGCAACTCGGCAAAAGGTAAGGTGCCTCTGCCAACTGATATAAGTGACACTAATTGTATGTGTCCTCCAGGGAGGCCCCGGGAGCCTCCGATGCCGATGGTCTGGACACATATCCCGAAGTGCGGTGTAAGCCCTTTTAAATTGATTGCACTTGAATATGTCAATGGCTCTTCGTTTTCCAGATATGTTACTGTATGTTGACACTATCTGTCGAACGTTTTGAGATATGGAAGATATGGAAAAAATATTAAAATTAACCATATTACATACAGCGAATTAAATTATCATTAAATTGACAACTCAAAATCCTCTTTGGGAAAGTGCCTGTTTTACCAATAGGTATTATAAGAGAATTATATTTAAAATAAACTATATAGAAAATTATTTTGTCGAATAACACACAAAATTGTTTTCTAACTAAAACGCAACTAAAGATAGCTTCCTAAAATTTGCAGTATGTAATCTAGTGAAAATAAAGATACAAGAAATCTATTGACATATTTTAACAAGAATTCTAACTAAATGTAATAAAATTCTAGATATAAACACTAGACTTTCTTTTAACTAGAATTCACTAGATTTTCGATTAAAATCACTGAAATTTGATTATTTATCTTCTATATAACTAAATTTATATATGTATATGTAAATTCATTGGATTTCTAAACGAAACCATCAGAATTCAATAGGTTTCCGAAGTAGTAAATATGTAAATATGCATATCTAATAGACATTTCACACAAGAGGTTTATTAAACAAATATGAACCAGTCGGAACACATATTATTTAACACTAAAAAGTTTTAATTTATTCATTTAATTTTATTTATAGGTACGTATACAAAAATAAGAAAAGAAGCTATCTCTATGACAAGTGTTATACTCAGAGCTGTTTCTTGCTTCGAATGTGTTTCATAATTAAAGAATCAGAATTCCAATAAGTTTGCACAATGTTGCCAATAAATTTTTAGTTTTTTTTTGCTAGCGGAAATTTTAATTTCTCTAAATTTTAATGAAATTTTAAAACAAACTCAGTCAGAGTAAATAATTACATATACTTTCTAGTGAAAAGCACTAAAACTCAACACTAGATGCAGTCTAGTAACATTTCCCTACAAATAATATGTAGAGTGTACGTAAGGATTTTTTAATATTAGAAACAAAAAGACGGACAAGTGCGAATAGAACCTTTGCCTTGAAGTCTCCGTAACTTTATATTACCATTAAACTTAGTAACTAGGTATCTACTTTATAATTATCTATTAAAAAAATTTTATGTTCACATTAAAAGTCCATCATTTTGACTAATATATGTATGTACCTAAGTTTAAAAAGAAAATTCCGAATAGAATTAGAAATTATTTTCCGATTTTTTCTTTAATTTCCGACGAAAGACCTCCTTTCGTGCCAAATTTTATGATTATAGTATGTATGCAGATTACCGGGAAGTAGGTACTCTACAAATTTTGATGATTAATGAGTGAAATTTTTCAGAAACAACATTTTTTACAGCAATATGAAGCAGTAGGTTTTAGTATTGGATATTAATTTCAACTTGAACCTTAACAAATATCTGTTTATTTTTGACAGAATTAATTAAAGTACATATGCCTATCAATTAGGTAATTCTATTGAATTTTACGTTTCAAGAATCCTTTTCATTATGATGATGAGTAGGTAGTAGTCGTAGATTTTTCTAAAATCTAAGTATTGATAAAACGTTCTTAGAAAATAAATTGGGAAATTAATTTCATAATATGTAGGTACGTAGACTATACACTAAGCCTCCCAGCTATACAAATCAGATTATTTTAAAACATCAAAAGTTTCATCACCACTCACTTAAAATCTTCTTTCCACATATAATCGCAAATTCCCTTCTATTTAGATCAATTTTGTTGTAGCTTTTACGATTTCGTCTCTTACTCATTGATGGCATATTTCAGTTTTCAAGAAAATTTCCCTTGATATGGGAAAAGAAATCCATTCAAATATCATTCTCTTGTTCAGTGAGCTCTGACAAATTACTCTGTGTGTACACAGGGCCCTTTGAGCCCTCCCAGCACCCGGCCAAGGTGCCCCTGGTGAATTTCCAGATAAATAACTCGTAAAAAATAATGCTGAATATTTCATAGGCAGCAATAAAACTTTCGACATTGTCACAATCTCAGACAAGCCGTTCCTGCCGCGCCATCTACACCCGGAATCCTCTTCCTTGCCGTGTCCTTGACAGAAGAAAAAAAAGAATTTCTTTTTAATGTTTTTACTTCCAGCGCAACGAGCCGGAAACCCTATCTGCTCACGGGTATATGACTTTTGTCTTGAATTCCAATTCCTCCAACATGTGGCTGGAGGTTAGCCCTCTGCTTAAGCCCAATCATCCCTCACAGGATCCCCTTTTCCCTGGGGGGACTTTGAAAAAAAGAAGAAACATATTAACAATTTCCCCCCGAGGGTACGAAGAAAACAGCAATGGAAACCCGCATGTTCCGGATGAACCACTCATATAATTCGACTTCTATCTTTCAAAAAGAAATAACCTTCAAATCGAAATGAGTAAGTACAAGAATATGTACAGTAAACGAAAATTCATCATTATTTAAAAATAATTTACTATTCTACACTAAAAATTATTAGTACAAAATATAGCCCAGTCAAATTAGACATTAAAATTGCAAAGCGTGATGTAGTTCTAATTTTTTTGATATATTGTTAGGACCAGTTAGAGTAGTGTAAACTCAAATTTGCAGCTGCAGAAAACCTGTGCTTCCTACATAATACGTGAAAATCTGCAGCTTTTTTATCAGTTGCCTTATAACTCATAAACTGTGCATTTGCTGATATTAAATGTTCCTACCAGAACAAAATTGGCCATATCTCGAAAACCATTGAAGGCACAGAACTGTGGTTGGGCTTAAATTGTTGCAAATTTAATGTATGTACTTAAAAAATGGTAAGAACATCAAATTTATTATTTATTCATTAATTCATTTATTCATAATCATCATCAATCGTCTATATAGATGGTGGATACCAAGTAAAAAAAATGCACCAAGTACTCTACCGCCAAGGTGGTATGGAAAGGATTGAAAGGAGCGCATATTATGAGAATTCCAAGTTTGCAGTTTTCAAAATTGCCATAACGTGCGAACGATCGTCTGTAGCAGAAAAAGTGTAAGAACCTTTTTGGTCGGAAATCGCATGCTCTATAAATTTAATAATAACTATTTTTACAATAAAACTAACCTTTTAAACGATATTTACGAAAAACTGTTTTTCATGACCTTTGACCTTGAATAAAAATTTTAGCACATGTCGGATCGATGGGGACTTTTCACATTTTATTTAAAATGACTATTCGAAGGTCTGTGCAAATTTTCAGCTCTGCCGGAATTTTGTCTAGGTTGAATGTCTATTTTGACTGGACCAAAAATATTTTTACAGCATTATATGAGGCTACGGACTTTAGTATTCGATATTAATTTCAACTTGATTAAGCCGTTTTTGAAAACACATACGGATAGACCGAAAACAAAGTGATCCTATAAGTATAACGTTTTTGTTTTTCTATTATGAGATACGGAACCCTAAAAAATAAATGTGCACTTATATTAGTTACGAAATTTTAAAAAAGTTAATAATTGTGTTGTGTGTCATGTAATTCTAACAATGTTTTTGAATAATTAAGTTACTATCATATAGATAGATAGTATTTGATGTCTAATTTTCGGGTATAAGTTCTGTTATTTTATGAATTTTGAATTGACAGAAAAAAATGTACATAATGATATATAATTCCCCTTAAATTAAATTGATAGATGATTGGCCCTGAAGGAAAATTACACCCATAGCTCCCCAACATGCCGGTCCCCATTTCAATAACTCAAAATTGTGCTACTCAATAGAAAGCGATAATATTTGCTCCAGGTGCCCATATTTTTTACGTAATAATTTATCACGGAGTGTTACGAAGATATTATATTTCCGGAAGTGGCAATCCCCCAACTGACGTCATCATCAAAACAGAAAGAAAACGTATTGTTCGAATAATCCCCCCTTTTGCCAAGGGCGGCTGGCATCTCCAAAGTTCATTTACCGACACCCGACGGCGGCCGCTTCCATTAAAAACGTAATTAACTTCCGCAAATGAGATCTATTCCTGACAATCAATTCCATCTGGCGTCATATTTTAGCGTCGCACATAAAAATATAATTCCTGGAACAAGAAAAAGGATCTCATCCGGGACCGTAGCCGACATTAATAACTAAGATTTGTGCCCGGGTGAAAAACGACACCTTGTCAAATCGAAACGGAAAATAAATAACGCCAGGTGGGCTAGGGCTTTAGGGGGGATGTGCGGGGGAGGCTCCCGGGTACTCACTCGGAACAGTCATTTTCTTATCATCTGAATAATTTTTTTTTTTTTTTTTGAGGAGTTGTTTCTTCGTGTAGAGTTCCCGCCAACCTGCCGGGAGGACGCTAAGGTGGGTAAATGTAAAACTTCTAAAAAACGGAACAACAACACTGGGTAAATCAAGAGAGCAAAAAGGCAAACTGCCGGGACACAAAAACGTGCTGATATATTTTAGCGTGGGTGTGGCCCCGGGTGCGGGGGAAGTCCCGGAAAAATTCTAACAAGATAGGAGCCCAAATTTTTCATCAAATAAAATGTTTCGTCATTACTTTTGTTTTTTTGCCCATTCGAGCAGAGCCCGGCTCCAGGACAGTCCCGGCGGGTGCGGAAGGATATCGGCCTTAAAGTTCCAGTATTTTTCTCCAAGGATCTGACGGGAGTGGTCTTCCTTAAAACGACACTGGCGAAAAAAAACGAAGCTTTCACCTGAAAATTGGTATATAGATTTAAGCAGTAAATAGGGGCTGCATAAGTGGTGTCCCTGCCACATGAACATTAAACATAATAAGTATATTTTTTTACCATATAAGAGAAAAGTGAAAATTTCGGTTGTATCTGGTTGTTTTTATTTGACTTCACAAAAAAAAAATTCCTCATATGTTGAACAAATCACTTAGCCACAGAGCATAGTCTCTTTTCGATTTGAAAGGAAATCTTGTTAAAATAAGAAAATAAATAAGTAGTGAAAACCACAATGCAATCCTGTTTGAATAACAAGAAAACTTAGTTGTCTGCTAATTGTATGTAGATATAAATAATTAATTAGATAATTAATTAATTTAATTAATTTGATAATGGAGAATTATTTAACTTAATCAGAACGCATAGCTATTTTAAAAATATAATTTTAACTAGTGTTTCCTTATGAATGCTCATAAAAATATTGTTAGGTTAAAATCAACACGAAAAATTGATGAATTAACCCTAAAACTAATCGTTTTAGCAAAGTATATGGATTTTTTCTGAATATTCCAACGACATGAGATCAGAGGACTAACGAAAAACATGCATGCGAAATACAACATCAATTACCAGAAGGCTGAGGAATTTAGGGAAATATTCGAAATATCTTTTCAATATTTATAAGTATATTCAACTATTTTTGGTGCTATTAAATAGGTCGCCAAAATATGAAATAAGAAATAAATAGAAAATTCATAATCAACTGAGATTTTATTTAGGCCTAGTTCCTTAAAAATGGTTTAACATTTCGGCCCTATTTCTAGTGGGGCGTGATATATTTTCTAATTTGTAATGGAAAAAAAATTCTTCGTTTTTAATTTTAATCAAGTCTTTTAAATTTTAAAACGTTAGCAACATATTAAAAATTAAAAACCACAATTTTCCGTAGATGCTAATTTTCATAGAAAAAAAATACCATTAAATTTCTAGTAGACTGAACTAAATGGAACTGTTCATTTTTTATCAGATTTGATTATTACTTGATTTTCATGTAATGGAAATTATTTCACATATTTAAAAAAAAATACATTGTTTGTCCTTTTTCGAACAATATATCCCTATAGAAAAATAAATAATCAATAGATTCGTTTCGTTGTAAATAAAACAAAATAAATAAATATATAAAATGTAGTTTAGTAGGAAACATCCGATATTTTCACGAATCGATTCAAATTCGAATCCACACAGCAGGGAAGGAATCCGATAAATTTGCATGTGGCAAACGGAATTTTGTGCAATTAATTTTTGACAGGAAATTAAGGGAATTTCATGGCACTTTGATGGTTAAACAAACGGTGTTGTGTGCACCGCATCCCGGAAGTGCTCAATTTCCTGCCCAGAATACAGCGCCAGCGCCCCGAGTCCCGTGCACGGCGATGCAATGAAACAAAATATCCCATCCCGAGCGGGGCCGCTAATTTATTGCAATCGAACAACGCCGCAAGCCCCAGGAGCGTGGCCCCGGGTGAGAGTCCCAGATCCCAGATTTCCCATTTAGAAGATAAAAAAAAAATGAGGAAAAATCGGATTAATTGGATGCCGCAGATAGGGAGCGGGCCGGCACTTTTCTCGGGTAATTAGCGACACGACGCCGAGCCGCAGAGCACAAATCAGAGTTGTTTAGGTCCTTCATATCTCAGGCAGCATCCGAATGTACCAAATCTGTCATGTCATCATCAGTCATAAACTGATGGGGCGCACATAAAAGTTCTCATCTTGATCTAGTCGTGCTCTGGATGTTCACATCATCTGATAGGGGCCACCCTGCACGGATTAACGCGGGGCGGCGGACACCCCCAGCGGCGGGGAGCACCCGCCGCCGCCGCGACGCTGAGGCGCTCTCATGCGCACGACGCCACCATCCACAGCCAGGCCAGGAGCACTGTTACCGTTTCTGCCGAGATTTTAAGGGGAGATTCTGGTCCAGAGCAGAGCAAATGAAAATCGACTGTTTTAAGGAATTTCTTATAACAAAAATACCTAAATATATTTATTGAAATCTATATATGTATTTTAATAAATATGTATGTATTCAGCCAAAGTCTCACTATTTTCAAGATATTGATAAACATAGAAAATTAACCTCTTTTGTATAAAAATAGCTAATAACTAATTTTCCATTAATCAATTAAATGGCTAGTTCATCAATGAAAAATTAATAAATCGGTCAAAAATAAGTACTGCTTCGATGTTTTTGAAGTATATAAATGCATATTATATTTTTTAAGCCAACGAACATATGCCTCATTCGATAGCGTTAAAAAAAAAAATTACGAACTCTCTTGGCCAAATCAAAAATTATAAATTAAATTCAAATAAGTATAAAGACAATGATTTTCGACTAACGTCGTATGACAAATTAATAAAAAATTAAAACTATGACCTAGAAAATAATTCCCTACTATTATCTAACCCACTTTAAGTTACCTCATTAAAATATTGTCAAATGATGAGCTGCTTATAAAATTGTTCTGCTAGAACTACAGCTTTGTCTGATATTATTGCATTTTCTAAATATTATGTAAGTATTTAATGCGTCGAATTTGCTCTTTTGAACTTCTAAAATTTAGAGCAATTTCATTAAAACTATACGTTTTCAAAATTTTAAACGTGTTTTTCTCGAAACCAAGTCCTTTTTGAGTTGGCGTGCAATACCTACTTGTTAAGATTTTTCGCGATATTAAGGAAAAAGTAACAGCCCTTTTTTGAATTTCGCACCATTTCTAGACATTTTGGAATTTTAACTTGAATGAGATCAGAGATAGTCACATAAGCATCTACTTTAAGAATCTGACCGATTTCTTGATTTCAGATAACAATTTTTCGTATTCGTACCTTCTTTTATATTAAATAAAAAGACGCAAAAAGTTTTTAAAATTGTGGAACGGAAATGCAAATTTTATCTGAATTCAAATTTTTAAAATCTGTGAAATTGTTATCATCAACCTAATCTTAATCCTATCATGCGAATTTTCGTAAAGAAACTCGGCATTTTAAATCTCAGTATTTTAAATTTTGAGAATTTGATTTCAAATTTTTAATCAGTGATTCAAAAAACCCCTAAGAACCAAATTTGATAAAAATAAATTTCAAAGTATGTAAAGGATTTTTTTCCTATATTGTGATTTATTAATTTTCTGGGTCATTTTCTCGTTGAATGTAACGGCAACACTGCCGCAAGCAGACGGGAATTCCCCCGAAAAGCTCCCGGAGTGCCGGGGATGCCGTCGCCGGAGCGCCCTTCTTCCGCCACTTTTGGGGCGCTTCGGCTGGAAGAAGCTCCTGGAAGCGTTGCGTGCGCCCCGCGCCAGCCGGAGCCCCGCAGTTCGGTTACATGACTTCCAGGGCGAGGATCAATCGAGAGCCGGACGCGCCTCCCGGAGGAAACAATCACATGTAGCTTTACATGCGGAAGGAGGGCAAAAGTTCCGAGGCTTCCAGATGAGTTAGTGATGTCGCCCAAGGTGGTGTTCGCAAGGTGCTGACTTTCCGCTGCGTTTTCTGCGTCGTCTTCACGGGAGCCAGCCCCCGTGTGCCGTGTGCCGAGTGCCGAGTGCGCGACAGTCGAGGGAGAATGCGGCCCGGTCGCGTTTGATTGAACCATCCGCGCCCCAAAAACGATTTTTTTTATACCTGAAAAAAATAATAATAAACGGTGCCACCACTGTGCGATAGTGCGTTTTATAATTTTATTGTGAATCTCTGTCCCAATTTCGTGCCGTGCAACCGAAAGTGATTCTATCGGGCGGGATGACCTCCTCCTGCAGCATCCGGATGCTATTCGGACTCGTTAATTAAAATATAAAATAAAAAGGGGGTCTATAAAGATAAAATAAAAAAAAACCGAAAAATCGCCATACTCTTCCGGGGACAAGCAGTTAGTGCTCCGCAGGATCCTGCTGTGTGAAGTGCGGTGCAAAAGGTTGGGTTTTATTTACAAAAAAATAAATAAATAAATAAATAAAATAAATAAAAATAATTTAAATTGATTTGGCTCGACCGAGAACAGCCCCGAAACAGGAATTTTCTCTGCCAACTCCGGGGATCAATAAAATAAATAAAACACGAAATTTTGTGTGCCAGCGGTGTGTGAACTGAATTCGTGATGTAACCCCCCGCACCCATCCCTCAGCCCACAGGATACGCTCAGCGTCAGCCGCACGCTGCACGCTGCAGTCAAGGACATCGGTAAGTGCAAGGCCCTCCAGTTGCATTCATTCCGTTTTTGTTTTTGCCTGCGTGGGCGGCTCCTCTGTTTGCCGTCGAATTCACTTCCGGTCCTCCTGAAGCCCTTCCCGAAATGCCCTTTTAATTCATTTGAACCTCGCCCGCCCACCTGCTCTTTCACCTGGCCGCCGCCGCTCGCCCTCTACCGGGAAGAAGGGAATTTTCCTTTCTGTTTTAAAACGACCCCCGGGTGAGGGGAGCGCGGGGCGTGTGTTATTGTGGCTAATGGACCTGCTTTTCCCGAGCTGTGGCCAGAAACGATGCTAAGTGGGGAGCAGCCGGGGCGGGGGGACGTTTCTCGTTTATTTCATGCTTTTAGAAGGTCAAATCGTTCCCATTCAATCTTTTAATTGCTTTCTTTTTATTACTCCGAATTTCCGGGATGCAGCTCCAGAGCATTTTAACTTTAGATGACCTCAAAAGTTTACTGAGATATCTTTTCAATTTACTTTCGTATGTGTGATTTGGAGCATTATCATGTTGAAAATTACGAGAGATACTTGAATTTTGGGGTTGAGTACCTTCACTATTGTAACATTAATATCACTAATTTGTTTTGTCCCAAAAATAAATATCATTATCTTATACAGTATAGCCATGGGAGATTCCATTATTTGAGAACGGTTTCGAGGTGTTGTATACATAGGGAAGGAAGGAAAAATAACGTATTTTATTTCCAAGTAGTCTAACAATAAGTAGGTACCAGTCCTTTTTCGTTATATTTTAACCTAAAAGAATTCAGGGAGTGTAAAAACGTAACGAAAACGTTTAGAAACAATTGGCTTAGCGTACAGAACTTATCGAGACTTAACTAACTACCAGAACAATTTTATTTAATTATCTCCAGGTTTTTGACACTTAGACCCTTTAAAACTTACACTTTTCAATTTAAACCCTGTTCGGATGTATGAAGCGTTCGAATTATAATAATGTAAGTAATTTTTTTACATACAATTTAGGTTTTTAGAATTTACAGAATATTTTAAGCATGCAGAAATTGTATACCTACATACGTTCCATATTTAATTAAAAAAAATTGGCCTTTTCCTAACCTAAAACATCTGCAAACGATTTTCAGGAGTTTTCAAAGATTTTCTGGCGCCTGGATAATTTTCTTCATTAGCTATAGAACTTAGAAAATATTTTTCTGAAATATTTCTTTCATTGAGTTCTAATAACTTTTGAGAAGTCCACAATATATGTATATAAACCTAGTGTACGAGTTTTTTTTTTTTTTTGTTCTTTGTATTCAAAACAAATTATTATAGTATTTTCAACATAATAAAACGTTTCAACCATAATAAAACGTTTTGTACTGAAAAAACTAATGAACCGTTTTACATAGGTATATTCGTTTGAAATATCAAATGACAGAGGAATAATTAATACCGAATATTTGTATATGCCTACTGATAAAAAAAAATTGCGAAAAACGGAGGAATTTTAAAAACAGCATATTTTTTATCGTATCAGGTTCTTTTTGATATGCGAATTTTTATGAATTCTAGAACACTGAAAAACGAGTTTCATACAGAATTTTCCGGTAATTCCTTTAATTTTTTGTGTTGCTTATTGTGTAAATATAAGCTGGTAGGTGTTGTTTTTGTTAATGTTCCCTTCAAAAATTAAACTCCACATATGTATGTAATTAAAAATGAATAACAACTTTTCCTCGAAATGTGATCGAATACGCTTATGAAATCTCTATGGAGACTTATTCAGATGAATATTCAATTTCATTTGTGTTAATTTTTTCTGAAATAAATAATAAGGCTTTGTATTAAACCAACAATTTTTTCATTTATCTATACAAAACATTTAAAATTGAAATTATTGTAAATATGAATATAACAAAATTTATCTTAACGTAAATCCACATATATAATAAAATGTTCAAAAGTAGGTACTTATAGTAAACATTGTTAAATAGCGTATTAAGTATAAAGTATTTTTCAAAATATATTCACATTATGTTAAGCTTTACTAAGATTTTATGCCTACGAAATATCTCTTTAGCTAAAGTTTATTTTTACCTCTTTGAATAGATTGTCGTAAAGTTATTAAAGGGAATTAAAAAGGTTCTGCCCGTTTGACTTTTGTGGCTGTATTTGAAATTCTCATCTTATTTTAATCAGAATGCCTTTTAAAGATATCATCTACTTAGTCAAATTTTTAAATAGATTTTTTCTACATTTGAATTCAGTTACCTTCATGTTCATGGATGAAAACCATGGTGAACATTTCTTTCTTAGCTTCAAGGTGAATTTTTTGAGTGTAAATCCATCCCCTTACTTGAATCCGTTTGAAGAAAAGGCCCTCTTGACTTAAATTTGAAAATTCAATTTAGGAAATTAAAAGCATGGCCCTATACCGGCTTACATGTGACCCTCAGAAAAGAAATAAAGCTCCGTTCCCATTTCCCGGGATGATCGTCACCCACACAATTGAAAATCGAGCAATTTTCAAGCACTTGGGCACGTTTCCAAATTGCCGCATTTCAACAATATTTCCCCATTTGATAATTGCGAATTAAATTAAGCGCGCCGCTGACAGAAGCGTTTCACATTTTTAATATTTATTTATATTTTTTTCCCCCTCTTGCTTTATTTCACCATATTTAGGACGAAGCCAGCCGAAACAGGAACGTTTATCATATTCAACCGCATCCCGTAACGTGCCATTCCGGGGATAGTGTCAGAGGGAGACCCATCAAAATATCGTGACGCCTTCTGCCACTTTAAAATGTCCCCAACTATTTAGCAGCGGTGGGCCCCCAACGTTGTCTCATCATCCAGCAGAACTCAGGAGCAGCACAGCATCCAGCTGGAGCCCGGGGAGCCCCATAGCCGTCGTATCGCCGGCACCCATCCGCGGGGTACAAATGTGTGACTTAATTTAACGTGTACGGCAGGAAATGAGTGTAAACTTCAATTAAGGGATTAAGTGCGGATTTGAGTGTGAAATTAATGTTTTGAAGGTGTTCATTTTGCAAAAGTAAATGGTGTGAAATTTAGTCAGAGAAGAGCCAGATGCTTTAGTCCGGGGCGCAAACATATAAACATACAAACGTACACACCACATACACCTACATACACCTGGGATCCCCATTTGCCCGGTTAACGTCCAGGACTCAGCAGACATCCCCAAATTTTGGGAATTTTGTTGTATGCTATTAATCTGGCAGCCAATTTATCCCAGTGATATAAATTCAGCGAATATTTTGTCGTGAAATCTGTGGTCGGAACTGTTCAATCGTTCGAACGCGATTTAATTGTGGTTTTCGTTAATAACTGCCCCCAAAATAGGCCCCCCCGGACGATAGAGAGGTAAGCACACGATTTTCACATAAATTCCTCCCCATCATCATCCAGCCTTATATTAAAAATTTATTGAATTCCCAATCATCGGAGCATCTCCTTAAATCCAATCACAGCTGCGATGGACGCGTGATGTTCATTTTCGAGGATATTTTCATTTAGCTGAAATGAAGTGATGCTGATCACTTAAATCTGGTTCTCCCAGCGGCCCCAGTTCCCACAATGTAAGTCGCCTAGTGATTCGTAAAAATCGAATGCGAAATCAAAATCACTTCCAGGTGCTGCGGCTGGCACCGGAAGCGGGATGCAATTTAATTAACTGCTGCAATTTTGTAATTGCTTTAATCCTGCCCAATGAATCCGATGAAGGGGATTCTGCGTTTTCGGACGGACTTACGACCCAATTTCGATAATGAGGCAGTCCGGCTGTGAATTTCCAGCGGATTCCAGCGACGCCTTAGGGTTTGGTCGCATTTACAAACGCCGAAAAACCAAAAACCCCCTAGCCCTTCAACAACATTTTTCAGTTGAAATGGGACAAATATTCGGTGTAAAATGAGCCTGCTAAATCTGAACAGAAAACATTTTTTCCTCAAAACTTTTTTAAAAAACTGAAACTTTATAACTTCTTTATTCGTTATATAAAAATTTGTATCATGAAAGTTGCTTCAAGTTTTATTTTCTTTTATAACTTAATGACTTTAAGAATTCGTTTTATTTCTGAAAAGTTGAAATTTTTGGGAGAACACCATAAAGTATTAATTAAGTTTACCAACAGAATTATTATACCTACTTATTTCTTTTTTGTAGAGAAATAAGTTTCAAAAATACCTACTACTGATAGTGCAGTGTGGAATTTTCTAAGAAATTGCACCTTTCCTGAATTTTCGTTGTTATTGTTATTTAATGTTTATATGAAAAATTATTTTTAACGTTAGACTATCCAAATTAATTAATTACTAATTATTCTCTGGAAAGGTTGGGCAATGAATGATAATGACTAAAACATAAACGAACAGATGAAAACCATATAAAAAAAACCAGGGTACAACTTTTGTCTAAGAAAACTATCGCCATATTTACATATTTACAATTTCTAAAGTTGAAAATTTAACATAAATAACAATATTGCAGTATTTTTGCTATTAAATTTCAAATAAATGACACGAGGTGTTACTAAACTAATTAGTTGATCCCTTGCAAGAATTCTGTGGAAGTTAAAATTGTAATATAAAATGAATATTTCTACATATTTCTTACATTAGGAATATGAACCTACTGCCAACTGAAAATGTTGATAATTAAATGTTTTGTATATATTTAAAAAAAAATTGTACAATTTTCACCTTGGTTTTACAATTGTTTTGCAATCAAAAACACATTTTAAATTATGCTATCATATGAGTATAAAGTAATATTCTTATTAATTAAATAGTTTTTCTTTATAACGATTGGTTAATAACTTTTTGAGCTAGAGCTCTTGCAAGTCGAAAAAAAAGTTGTTTTGAAAATAACGTGTTTCAAAAATAAATTATTATTCGAGCGTCTTACTTTGTGCTTATATCTATCATTGGAACCAATTTGAATTTCATTTTGAAACTTTCGAAATGTAATCTTCAATAATACCTAATATACTAATAAATTATTCAATTAAAAAAAAATTGATTTTTTTGATCTCCTAGTCGCCACAATCAATAAACTATAAATAGATAAAAGAGCAATAACAATTCTTCGAAGTGTTTAGATTAACTTAAGAGTGAAACAAAGTAATAAAAATTGCTAATTAATAAAGAAAACAATACCCTCTTAAGACGTTCTCGGATCTCGCCGCCTTCTTCCTTCCTCTAAGGACCCATTGCGGCTGACCCTAAAAAAATTCGACTCGCGGGGCTTGTGAAGAGCCCAGCAGCGGTAATGAATTTCGCAAAATTTTAATTCAATAAATTCAGAAAATTTCGGAAAGTTAACTTTTCGCCGACATCCCGCCTCCTCGCCCGATGTGAAGAACAGAACAGGACAAGACAAGGCCCCATCCCACTTTTGATTATGAAATGAACTTATTAATGCCGGGGGAGAGCAACATGCAGAGCACTTAAGAACTTTGTTCGACCTTTTGTTTATCTTCGGGGAATTTGAGGGATTAGCAGTGTTAAGCATATTAAGATAATTCGTCGTCCTCTAGAGGGTCCTACGTTTTGTCAGGAAGCTTAGAGATTCCCGGCACAGTGTACACAGGTCCCCCGGAGCCCGGAAGGAGCAATGTGGTCCCATGTCCTTCCCTTCGTTATACACTCAGTGGGTACCTTAGAACTTTCTCAAAATGCCCAAAAAAAAGTAAAAACTTATTTTTCGACGGATTAAGGAAACTTTATGCCAGCCATGTCCGACACACAACTTTCCATCCACTTAAGCTTATTGCAAATCATCCCCCGCCCCCGGATTAGCCTTAATGAGATCCACTGCCTCAGACCTGGAATCATTAGCGCCAGTCATCCGATTCTTATCGGTGGTGGCCGCGGTTACTTCTGAGGTTTGGTGGGTCACCGTCGACCCACGACAGGACTAGGTCCGGTGGGATCGAAGGGATCATTGCGAGAAAAAATAAGCGAAACGATGAGGAAACCGGCCGGGCACCTTTAAAGTGACCCGCCTCGATTTCGTGATGTGTCCCCACATTTTTAAGGGACCGGGTCCGGGAACGGGACCAGGGCGGTATAATGCGAAATAAATCTTCTTGGTGGAGCTCAAAACCACCGACGGGGAGCTCCAGGAAGGTTTTAGCTGTAAAAACGCTCGATAGCACCCCCGCATCCGGTGGAAACTTTCATTATGGCCATAAGATTTTATGGAGTTATAGCAGAGCGAAGCGGATACATCGGGACATAATCGATTTTTGCTGAACTAGCTCCAAAACTGCCGGCATCCCCATTTCGGGCTCCCATTGATTTCCAGATGATTCCCCTCATTATCTCGCCAGGCACGACACGATCAGGGTGGCCAGATTGGTCCATTTCTCACCGATTCGACTATCTTTTTGTCCTTGAGGCAGAAACTTTTTTTATTATTCAGTCCTGGTGCTACTTTTTCGAGAATTCCCATCTTATATAACTTTTTTCTAATTCATTCCTTTAAAGTAATTTTAAAGCGTTAAGGACTTAAAATTGGACAAACTTCGGAATTAATGGCCTTATAGTCATCAATTTTACTTTCAATTTTGTGAGAAAAGGGAGATTTTTAGCGGGTCAGTTTCAAAGAAATCAATTTTATTGTTTTGAATTTTTCGATACTCTGAAACCCCTAAAATAACCTTATGTAATCCTTTACATCATATCTGGCCTAGAAAATGAGTTATACGCAATTTCATGACAGCCGGTCGGGTAAAAACTGTATGTTTTTGAAACTTTAAGCATGTTTTTCTCCCAACTATTTTCCATCACATTACATAACGTTTTCGAGAAAAATTTGGTCAAAACCTGAGAAAAACAAAATGCGTATTTTAACCAGTTGTGAAAATTTATTCGAAAAATTTGAAACGTCGAAAGAACTCGAAACGAAATTTTCATTTAAAACAAACTCAATTCGTTTATGATAAAAGTTAATTTAAACAAATTTCGTAATGTTCAACTGTTTAAACTAAAAAGAGCTTTGATCAACCAAATCTCGCAGGTCTGTGTATTTTTTAAACGAAACTTCAATTAAATTGTGTACAGTACATTCATATTTTTTTTTTTAATTTTCATCCATCCATAACCTTAAAACTCCTGATATGCATTAATTAAATTAAGTTAGTATGTATAATATTCCATAACTCCAGAGATAAGCTATAGTTATTAATTACAACCATCTTATTTAAATTTTCAATATGCCCCTCCTGTGATAATTGGCTAAGATACCTTTCACCTTTAAATTAATTTGAATGGTGAAACCATTACCTTAATTGAGTCTTAATTTCCAAATCGCGTAATTCTTCAGCAGAGGTGAGAAATAGATACGTCTTGAAGCTTTTACCAACAATAGAAGTTTGTGAAACACGTCTAAATAACTACAAATATCTTGTAATTGAGTACAACCTTAATATTAATTAAGCAAATCAACTTGCAGCACAGAGGGCAACTTCTGCATAACTACACATAAGTCTTACTTTAACTAGGGTGAGCACAAAATTTACACTAATCCATCAAGAGCCAAGTTGCTCAACATCCAGGTGAAAGGTTAAGGTAAATTTCTGATCTGACCTGAGGCGATTAGGACCAGAGTTTGAAAGTGAACTAGAACTAGACCCTGAGTAGGGCTCTTAGTAGTCGACTAGGAGCGATGTATTTTTGCAGGAACATATACTTCCATCACAAAATCGTAAAATATGAACAATCGCAGGATGCTGTGCTCGTTTCTCACCTGGCATTTGACTCAACCAAACTATCTCCAACCATCAGGAGAATTGGTGTTGGTCCCAGACAATGTTGTAAAAAAAGTTTTAAATTATCCGTGGCTTCTTCCAATATTTGGATAACTCTCAAAGTTTAATTTATCCTAGAAAATTAAGACAGCGTGCTTCTGGAAACTGATTTTAATTGGACTTCCTTATTATTCCAATAAAAAGTCACACTATTATATTTTTAGTTTAAAAAGTAAACAGAAATTGTTGGAATTTTGTAAGCGATTAAAGTTGTAAAACAAAATTTGTCTTGGAACGTTTCCAATTATAATATTAAAATCTTGGGCGATTACCTCACTCATTTTTAAAGATATTAAAAGTTAAAAATATTTTTTTTATTTGTTTAAGTAAAAGTAGGTAACGAATACAATTTTTTACATAATTTAAAAAAAAAAACAATCATTAAAGGCATTCAAAGTTTGAAAATGTTAAAACATATGAAATTTTTAATAAATAAATATTATTTGATATCATTTTTGAGATGTTTTTGCGACATTAAATGAAATAAAGTGGAAAATAAAAAATTCAAAATGATATTACACCTTAATACATGAAAGGAGTCAAGTATGGCCAAAACGAAATTATCTCAATCAAAATTGTCAAAGAAAATGCATGTCCTTTATGCACAACAAAGTTAATCTTTGATGAGGTTTTAAATTTAACATTAAAACGAAAATTCGTCGTATTCTCCCACCATAAAAATCCGTATCAAAAGAAAACTGGCTGGCTAGACAAAATACCCCAACCATCGTCATCGTATAAAATTTTCAATTTATTAGAGTTCACCTTAATTTTTCAAATGTGAAATTATATCGCTCACAGCAAGAAGCCTTGCCAGTTGTGACCTTTTTAAAAAAAAAAAGGGACACACGTCGATGACGACGGCAACAAGAAAAATGATTCAATTCCACCAAAAATTTGACAGTATAAAAAGAGCTAACGTCTGAACGACCGACGACCGACACACGGCGTCACAACGTGAAATCCCCCCGTCCAAATTTATCATATTCCGTGATTTGTCACGCATATCACATTCAGTCGCACGCAAAAAGAATTAATTCACGGCGGGGGTGGGACGATGTTGTTGTCGTCGTCGTCGTTTTCGTCGTCGTTTCGGCAGGAGTCACGGTGACATGTGACTGACCTGAAGGCGTTACCCTTAAACCCTCACCCGTACCACGCAGTAAATAATTAAGTGACATGATCGAGATCAAAGAAATCCTGCGGGAATTAGACATGTTGAAAGACACCCAAACCTGGATGGGAGCGACTTATAAATCTCGAAACCCCTGAACCACCCCCGTCCAAATCCCCTAAGCCCCCCTTTTCACCAAGGAGGTTCTCATTAAAACTTTGGCATTGCTCCGGCACGAATTATTAATTATGCGCTGCTCCTCCAGAAGAGGTAAATTTACATGCGGATTACCTGGGCTCTTTTCATTTAATAAAAGTCGGCCGGGCGGACTCCTTGATGCGCACAACTAATTAAATGACACACAGCCCCACTGCTCGGGGCGTCCTTTTTCCACATGCTCCCGTCCATCCCTCGGGCTCCATGCGAAGTCGAGGGGGTTGGGTACAGCCCTGGTTTCTTGCGGGACAGCCGCTGTCCGTGTGGTGGTGCATCATCCGCCACTTATCCCAATTCCCAATGCAATCAAATCCGGGATACCATGGCTATCGCCTGATGGTACTCTTGTGTTTAATTAACACCACAGCTTCAGCACGATTATCGGATTATCTCAAGTAGCCGGGTTGGGCGGAGCGGACCCTTCGGCCGCACGGGGGTGTGGCGCGAAAAACACCGCCCAACGCTAGCCTACCCAGCGTATTTATTCTCTCCACCGAATTTATTCGAATGGACGCGTGCCAAGATTGGGTGTCTTAATTAGACGGGATCTGTTAAGTGGTCCTCAACTGGAAGGTTTCTTCCCAAAAACTTTTTATTTCGCCCAAAATCCAGGGCCCAGCTTCATTTTCTGGGAATTAAGCTTGTTCGGAGGTTGATGGGGCCCCCGTCTGGCGCGGGGTCATGCTACATCCTCTGATGCTCTGATCCTGTTAAGCGCCCATCATCCAGCCCCTCCGCCCCCGCGTTATCCTTCTCCGCCGAAAGGGTTAAGTGTTCTTTGATGTTCATTTATCATTAAAAAATGTTTGCTGTGTGCATGAAAAGCTCCAGACTCTGTGTGGGGCGCAGACAATCGATGGGGCTTCTTTTTGCCCGGACGAAAAGTCCTCCAGGGGGGGCCTTTGTGAAAATTCTGTGCAATCACGAAATTAAGGCGAACGAGCACGTTCAATGGATTCAGCCGCACCATCATACCACATCTGGCTAAATTTTCAGTTACCAGAAGTAGCCGAATCAAACATTTTACATAGTTAATCGAGCCAAGTAACGATTCAAAATCTTTATTATTTTTTTTTTAATAAGATTAAAATGGGAATAAATATGTTAGAATGAAGAAAATGAAATGCAATCTTTTTAAAAAAATATACTCAATACCTACTAGTAAATCTTAATATTTTAAGGTAAACGATCTTTCTCAAAACATAACAATTTTCTGTCGAATTATGACGAAATTATTCGATATATTGTCATCTTAAATTTGTTCGAAATTAGGTATCTCAGATGTTCTGAGATAAAGAAATTTAAGTTCCACTTCGTCGGAATATATGTACATATTCAAAAGTTCGTAGACTCAAAATAGTATGAAATTTCGATAATCTCTTTTATTTTTCCAAAAATTCTTAATAAAAGCATACAATTTCTCTAGGTTTTATTATAATCAATAGAAAACCGTAAATATATATATTTTAAAAGCGCAATATTCGTTTTTACTTTATACAACGTTTCAAAAAATCATTATATGATAAAAATCAAACATTTGTTATTTTTTTTAATATTTACAAGGATTAATGAATTAAGGGAATACAATAATGTTGTTTATTCAACATTAGATGATAAGAAAAAATCGATTTTTTTCTAAATTGTCAGCACAACATCGTAAGAATATGTTCTCAAAGTTTCAGAACGAAATTCTAATTCTTTCCATTGAAACTTTGAAACTTTGTGTTTTTCTAAAAATATACTTTTTTTCAATTTGCGAGAATGAATATATAGGTACTCAAAAAAATACTTAATACAATTATTAAGAATATGAAATAATAATAATTAGGTAGAATGATATCATTGTTTAAAGTTTTACTCTCATACAAAAATCAATTTTCAGGCCGTAGTTTAGTTCATATTTTTGGAAAATTTGTAGGTAACTTATATAAACATTTGTTGCCGAAGAATTATTTAAAAAATGGACAACCAATATGTAGAAAAGAAGGTGAAATATATATTTTGAATTATTATGTTATGAAAACGTGCATAAATAATTGTAGTTTGTGAGTTATTACAGATAGAAGAAAATATAAAGTCCTGATGGACCTGTGAGAGCAAAACTCTTGTCTATATAATGACTCAAAAAATAAATATTATAGTAACTAATAAACAAATCATTCGACATATTGTCAAATAGATGTGAGCAAAAAGAACTAAGAAACTCAAAGAAAAAATGATATGTTTTATTGGATATAGTGTAAAGCCTATACTTAAGCGGATTCTGGTGAACCATTTCATGGAGTACTGCGAATAATCCTGATTAACTGAAATTATTTAAAAACATTAAAACCCAAAAAGTATTTAAAATTTGTGCAAATGTGGTTTCTACCTTAAATACATAAAAATTGGCCTGCAATTAAGTTTCTGAGTAAAAGATTTAAAATAAGTGCTTCTCTAACAAGAGCCGTCTGAATGTTCTCAAACCTCAGCTTTTTAAGAAGGTGAAAATTTCGTACTTTTCCCATTTCAACACAGAAAAAAGGTTTAGTTATCAATTGCAGTCATTAAAATAAAACCTCTCGCAAATGGTAGGCCTTTAAAAAGGCGAAGTAAGATCCTTCCAAATAGGCGGAATGGCCAAATTGTTTACATTTCTTGAGAACCAACATATATCACGGGAAGATAACATTCGGGGGAATAATTTATAGCCCTCATGCTCTTATGAAGAAAGAGAAACAATCCTGCCATCATGTGCAAATAAATAAATCCCCGCTGGAGCCACCTAATCCCGGGGAGCATGGGGCGCATCCCCGGGCTCCCGGTGCTCCCTCGGGAATGAGATAATTGTATCAGGGCCGCACCGAGGAATTACATAAAGGTTAACGAATGCGATCACGAAGTGGGCATAATCGCGGCACAGTTTTCCTCCTCCGATTGTACATGACATAAATCCATTATCTAAGGGAATTTGTTAAAATCTGCTTTGATTAAAGACGCCATAGAGGCGGCAGGCCGAGGGGAGTATCCCACCAAAATCATTTGTTTAAAGACATCTGTCTCGGGCAGATGCATTGTTCCCGAGGAAGGTCGCTTTTCGTCGAAAGGGAATCGATTGGGTCTAATCCCCCCGGGAGGAACTTTTGTCTTATCCTGAATATGTTTTCTTTCACATTCCCTTTTATGTAAACCCAGCGAGTGTCTCTGACATTTCCAAAGGGTTTGTTTTACCCACCCTTTAAGACCTTCCGGACCCCCTGGATGCCAAGCATCTCACATTGAGCTCCATCCGATTTCTTCCCTCATACTCCTCGACAAAAAAAAAAAAAAATAAGAAAATGATGAAGAAAAACTGAAGTCAACGCAATTTTTCTTTTCAGTAAAAGAAGATTTTACTTTGCTTTTCCTCTATTTCATTTAAATATTTACACATGTCAGGACGGTTTTCAATATTTCCATGTTCACTGCATTGAAGTAATACCGAAGAAATGTTCTAGTCGTCACTGTCTCAAGCGCGACATGGAGTGCAATAAAACGATTGATATTTCCGAGATATTGACAAAATTGACGGAATATTTGACTATAGAGTATTAAAATATTCAAACTTTTCGAGATTTACTCAAACAAGATATTTACAAAGTTTTCAATTTGTATTAATATTACAGGAAAATATCTATGGTACTCTTTTATTATAATGAATAGCGCAACATATACCTACTCAAGTTTTCATATCATGTAAATTTTAAAGGGAAAAATAATAATGAAATATGTGTGTTATTTTAATCGTAATTTAAATAATCTAAATTAATTTTGTATTAAGCAATATTATTACATATCTTTAAGATATAACTTTTGAGTAAAATAATTCGCTATACCTTATATTTATTATTACGATTAAATTCATTACGTGCGAGATCTAACGCTATTTTAGAATATGCCCTGATGTTTTAATTTTTAAATATGGCTTTGGAAAGTTTTAATGTTTTTGAATGTGTGTGTCTTAACAATTTCGAACTTTCGACAGCAGTTTTTACCCAATAGGAGCGCGAAATTTTGCCTATTTCTGTAATCGTTTCTAGTTCCATGTTTACCCTTTTGAAAATCAATTTAGATTTCATATGAAATACTACCTATTCCAGCCTTTCTGATGAAATTATTTCCGAAAATGAATGATGCCACTCGTTTTAGACGTCTTAGATTTCCAAAATACAATTTATTTGGACAATTATGGGATATAACGAAACTTGTGGACACGATAGAGGCCGCATTTCTTAATCGATTTTTACGAAACTGCGCCTATACCCGTAAGTATTTCTTAACCGCTATTGACCAAACTTAACATACACATTAATAATATGTGGTTCTAAGTTATGTTGCAAAATAGTGGTGATTAAAGTGGTGAGAGGCTACATCAGTCTCTAAAAGGGATTTTTGTTATAGCGATAACTGCCGCATTTTTAAATGGATTTCGGTCCAACTATATGCATTAAGGGGCTCGATATCTAGGTCATATTAAAAAATTGCAGATTTTGGGGAATTTTTGGAATTTTCTTGTAGACCGTATATATCCTAATCGATTTGACTGAACTTCGCTAAAATATTCTCCATTCGGAAATCAAGTGAATTAATGAAGTAGTTGGGGAATTCAGCATTACATTCCCTTAAGTAAAAATAATTTTTACCACATTCAAATCTACATCTACATTCTGGCTGCCACCGAAAGGTCTTTTTTAATGACATTTTGTATTTGGAGACCATGCCGTTCCGTGTCTGCATGATGGAAGGGGTTTTGAATGTTGTTGACAATTTCCTTCAACCTATTTCGAAACTCTCTTATTCACTCTAGATAAGGCTTTTTGTCAAAATTTTGTATAAGTAATCAAAACGGAATCATATAATACATTCCGAGAAAATTCAGTAGAAAATATTTTAGTGTAAAAAATAAATGCTCTGGTAGAAATGTAGTACAAGATTTAAGTTCAACAAAACTGGTCATAGTAGAGCTAACATTCCGAACAAATTATATTCTTTGAGTTCGACACGACCAAAAAAATGTTCTCAACTCCACCATAGTGTTAAAAAGTGAATGTAGTAAAGTTTTACGTAACACAGATTGTAATAAGGTCAAAATGAAATGAACTGGAATCGACTGTCTGCTGCATTTCCCACATGGAGGTCGACGACCATCAGGAAACCTTCCTCATTTCGCGCCCTTTCAAAAAAAAGTGGCTCATAAACCACTTAAGTCGGTTAATAGGATAAGCTGGCGCTTTTTTCCCCGTCTGTTGGAGCCATCTTTTAGATCTCACCCGGTCTGGGCTTTTGTGAAAATTTAAAAGGGAGCATAAAAATGTTTCCAGCCGGACTTTCGCCCGCCCTTAAAGTTCGGAATTATTTAAACCACCAGCTGGTCCAGTCTAATTAATTAATTTTGTTTTGAAAACTAAATTTCTAGTCTAGAAAACGCAGTAGCTGAAGACCAAGAAGCCAAAGTTGTAGAATAAAAAATTAAAAAAAAAATTCGGTTAATTACACGCTACTTCCTAATTAGCACAGAAAGGTCCTTGGGACGCGTCGGGGTAGCTACTGCCGGGGCTCCGGACCCTAGAGGACAAGCAGTGGGGCTCTTTTGAAATGATCCGCACGAATAGTCCCAATGAACCAGTTTCCCTTTGAGGAAACTAGGCGGGCTAAAAGTGTTGTAATATTTAATTAAGATCATCGCGAGCAGAAAAAGGAAGAGTTTTCGGTACGGTGGTAGTAATTTTATATCTTTTTTTTTTCTTTCTCTTTTTCGTAAATAATTAAGGAGACCCCATTATGCCGTGGTTTGTCCCTTCTGTAATTAAGTGTCGAGCAATTAGCACTCGTTGAGTACAAATCTACGAGGAGTGGGTCGGGTTGGAAAATACAAAAAAAAAAGTCGCGAAATCAGCGAGGAACACGGAGTTCCTAATGAGTTCCAGAGGCGTAGGTGGTATAGGATAAAAGAGGAACGGGTGGTCAATGGGAGGACCAGGCAAGTTTGTAATGTTCCTTGATTACTAGCAGTTGTCTAAAACAAAAACTTCCTTCTACCCGCTCACACCCGAATAGTCTTTAGCACCATCGTCGTCGTCGACGTCGTCTGCGACGCCTGGCATAAGAGGGGCTCCCGAAGGACGCCCATTATGCACACTGGTCTGGGGCGTCGTCATGAATAGAAAATAATTGCAGCCAAGTCGTAAATACGTTTTCATTTTTTTTTTATCTTTTTTTTCATGCCTGGCAAGTCTGCCTTTCGGCAGAATTGCTAACATGACGGAAACAGGATACCTGCAAGTGGTGGGTTTCCCTGAGCATACTCTCTAGTATCCACTTATTCTTCTTCTTCTTGAGTGGTAGGACGAGGGCAAAAGTTTCGTCATAAACCATAAGATAAATGGCGCAAGTTTTTCTTAATGACAAAAGAATTTATTCAAGGGAGCGCTCCCATCCGCCTTCACCTCACTTGGGGCTTTTTATAGTTCCTGCATGATCTTGGGGGGCACAAAATTCATACTTTCAGCGTTATACCCGAAATGAATGCGACTGCAAATTGGAATGGGGGGGGGATTCTAAACGCTATTTACTCTACACCACTGAAAACTTGCACAACAAGACCTACCAACAAAAATTTTTGGATCCCCTCCCTATTTTTGTTACCCTCCATCCGCACCCGCCACTGCAAATAGGCGCAAAGTTTACCTTTTTGACACTATCTCTCTATGCAAAACGGATAAATCATGCTTTTAAAGTTTTTTAGGGCTCCTAAGGTTTTTCACCATCATCCATTGGACCAGCTTATGTATAATACTCGAAAAAAAGAGGCAAAAATTAAATTGAAAAGTTCGAACATCAGGCCCTCGTTGGGTAACCCAAGGGACTTAAAGCAGCCCGCTTTTCTTTAGTGCTCCAGGGGGTTAGTTGCTAAAATGTAAAAGGATAAACTCTAGCCTGATAGGGTCGACTGATTCGATAACCAGGAAAAAGTAGGGTGCGGGTGGCAATTATATTTGCAAAACTTTCCGATTGGGTCAATAGGTTGCTCCGGTTACTTACTGGGAGCTGAAGTGTTAACCCCGAGGGATGCTGTGATTACACTTCGCTAATACAAACGAAAAGATATTTTTTTTTTCGTTTATAGCTTTATTTTTTCTGAGCTAACCCTTTAAGGTGTCTCGAATTTTAATTAACTTTGCACTCTAATGAGCCAGCACGAATCATTGAAGCAATTAGGGGTAGATGGCATACATAAGTAATTCGCCTGATTGCACCCAATAATTGCCCACTAGAAGTGATATTACCCCCACCATGCGGTTGCCATGAGCTGATTGATTAATTAGAAAAGCAAAGGCACTTATTGGCCAATTTGCCTTGAGATCTGTTTATGTTTCAGAAACTCAAGATTGGGTAACCACGTTTAGAAATTTGCCCAAGTGTAAAACACGATTTTAGCCCCCAACTGAGTTGAAAGTGACATGAGTCAAATGACGATTAAATTGTATACTAATTAAATTAATAAGGCATGAAGATACAGTGGGGGTGGTCAAGCAATTGGAACACTTCGCAAATTTTTTCCTTATGCGGCTCAATGCAGGATGACCACTGACCCCTTTGCCTTTATGCAAGATGGGGCTCCTTGCCACACGGCTAAAACCGTCAAAACATTCATTTCTGCAAAAATTATCCCCCTTCTACTTTGGTCAGACAATTCTCCAGATCTCAATACAATGACAAACCCTAAAATGCCTTGTTTACTTCCGTCTCAATCCAAAATTGCCTATACTTAAAGAAAATATTCTTAAAGTGTGGGTAACAGTTCTAGAAATAAGGACATGCATCACCAATTCCATTAGTATCATGCCACGCAGAATTGAATTGAATTGAATTGCTTGACCACCCATTATATTTCTATTTTCAATAATTGTGTATATTCGCATATTCTCTACAATGCAATTACGGATATAAATTCCGATTCATTGCACCATTGCAGCAGATGAACAAATCATTTTAATTAATATTATTGTGCCTATTGTGACCCATGTGTTAATTGCTCTAATTATCAAAGCATACATTTTAAATAATAAAATTTCATATACTATATGAAATTCGAAATTAAATCAAACGTTTTACTAAACCACTATTTTCAAAAAGAAAAACAAAACTCACTAACATAATTTCGGGCAAGGTTCTCGCCAGAAGCTCTCTGCTGCATTCATTTCGCATAAATTAATTGGTAGCGGAATACAGGAGGATAATTGAAAATATTAATCATACTCAGTCAGCAACCTGCCCGACTCATCACGAACAATACCTAGGTACCTATCTAAATGAGCCCCAAAAATTTTAGGAAAACTTTTGCGAGCTCCCATGCGGCGCAGAAAGTCTGCTATAATGATAAATCTGATATTCACCTGAAATTCAGGGGAACTAATTGAATTAAAAAGTTTGACCACGGGAACATGCACGAATATAGTATTAGCGCAACCTAGACGGAATTTTTTGCTTCGCCGAGGACGAGGCACTATCACTTAGTTAGGTGGATATGTTTGCTTTTCTCGGGATTAAACCGCCGTATCTGACGAACATCGCTAAAATTAGTCCGGGGTACCGAAGCCATCGGATTATTCTATCTTTTTGAAATCCGTGCTCCGAAATATAATAAAACTGCGAGTTAACACCTTTAGAGAGCTCTGCATCATTTATTGGCCAAGGGCGGAAAATATCCTCTGAAGGAACTCGCCATGGCAATTTCATGGAAACTGAAGATCTGAAGGTCATGTTAAAACACGAATTCTGACAAAAACGAGATTACAAATTATTATCCTAATTATTTTGTTAAGTTTTAGTTCGACTTCGGTTTCAATTAATACGATGCCTAAGTAAGCTTCTTTCATTTGATTGATTAAACCCCGCATTTAAACACATTATCTTAGTAAAATCCACCTAAAAGAATTAAAATTATTGTTATGATTTTAATCTTTTTAATACAAAGTTCAATGTTTTGAACAATGAAATTAATTTTCTTAATTAATAAGAACAAACAACATGATTTTTTAGGGGACAATAAAAATGTTGGTTAAGTAAATTTTTAAATACACAGAGCGGAGGTAGATAAAATATGAAAATGCTTAATGAATCAGTTGGCCATTACTTTATTTTGAAATGCATAATAATTTAAAAAAATAACAAGATTGTATAAAATTAAATGAGTACCTAATAAAATATTTGTTTTAAAATTATATATCCTTAATTTATCTTTTTTATATATATAAATCAGTATAGAATTATAAAAATATATGTTTTTGAAATCATATGTTTAAATCATTAGCTGGCTTACAAGAAACATTTTCGTACCTGAGGTCACGCGGACCCCACAATGCGATTCTACGGAAGGATTAAAATTAAGATCCTTCTTTTTTTATATGTACATATAACAATAATATAGTAATATATTTCAAAAATTCTAAGTTTCATCTAACATATAATGAGCAAATAAAAAATGGAAAATTTACAGATTTGGATAGATATTGTTCAAGCGTCTAAGGCACGTTTACTATACCTACGTCACAATTTATACTAACCACTTATCTTATCCAGGGAAGAAGTTTTTAAAGTAATTATATATTTTAATGCTGATTAAATCTTATATGTATACTATCAAATAGTTACAATACTTTTTTAATAGAATGAGACAATCGGAGGAAAATTTGACTTTAAAGCAGTAAATTCCAAGTGTATGTGGTACATTTACTACTTTAATTTTATTGGCTAGATTTTTTCCTTAGTAACGAGCGTTAAAAGTGTAACTTATGTATTTTTTGGAGAATCGTCAAAATAACGATCAAAGCACGTGTTAGGACAAAAGTTTTATTAATTAACTCATTCAATAAACTACCAAAATTAGTTTGTAGCTCCTTGAATTTTGTTATAGAGCGCTTCAATTAGGATATCTTTTTTTCGGCAGTTCAGAGACGAGATCCAGGATTCGTAACTCCTTCTGGTCCTGGACCACCTCATCCTCAGCAGTTTTCGAGACTGTTGCAAAATTCCCGGAGTCCGGAGAGAATGGCAGCAATCAAGGGAACTACTTACGCAGAGATGGAAAACAGCACAGGCCAACGACAATTTGGATTACAAAGAAAACTTCTATGGAAAGCAGCAGCGAAAAAGGATGTCAGCTAGTAAACAGAAAATTCTTGCTGTTCCTGCTGTTCGGGGGCGGCGCGGCGGCCTGGCCGTCGGCGTCGTCATCTTCGTCGTCGTCGTCGTCGTCGTCGGCGTCGTCGTCACTGTTGGGGCTTTTGGGGCCCTCGACGGAGGCGGTGGTGTGTGACAACGACGAAGTGGGAAAAAGCACCCATCAGAGCTGCCCGGGGAGTGGGTGCCAGCCCCAGTTGGAGTGGAGCCACAAACTTGGACAATTTAATAAAATAATAAAAATTTATTATTGTCAGAGAACTAGGTCAGAACCTCTCTTATTTGAAGTTTTACTACCTACTTCTGCAGATGATAACTGAATAAAGTCACTGTCACCAGCCACGAGGCGATGGTGGGGCCGGGACAGCCGTTTACTTCGAATTAATGGGGCTCCTCTCCTGGAAGATGACACTGTCCGGGACGTGAAACTTTCCTGATTTTACGTCATTTTCATGTTGAACTAATTCTGGTGCTATTGTAATATATTGAAGTCAAAACGAACGCGCCCAGTTCGTTACTTTTTGAGCGACACTGCCTGTCCCTTTGATGGGAAATGGTGCGGAAAGCAGTTCTGGATCCCTCTGGAAGTGCCGGAACTTTCGGGCATTCTCGGGCAACATTGCTTATTTCGTCGAGGAAAACAATTGTTTTTGAAGCTTTGTAATGCAATCCCGGGGATATCTTCAGAAAGGAGCTGAATCCTTTTTATGTTTACTACTGGGGGTACTTTGAAATATACCATCAGCAAGTATCATACCATGTTTTATTTATGCTCTAAAATGAGGACAGTAAAAACATTCACTGGAATTTGAAGACCTCCTTAAACTTAGCTATTTTAAGACACTTATTTCAACAACCCTTGATCCAATTTTATGTCAGGCTATATTATAAGATACTACAAAATTTTCTTACTTATTAAAATATTCAATTAAATTGCACCTCCTTTTGTCACATCTAGATAAGTCAGTTGATTTCTATCTAATGAAATTGTTAACAAAGTAGCCACATATGCCACATAATTAGTTATACAATGAGAAATGCATTCTAGAACTATTTTCGTCAATAAAAACAAAAATTACTAAAAAAAAGAATATTTTGTTAAAGTACTTTTGAAGAATTTCCTTTAGGTTACTATGAGCAAAAGTAAAATAAAAATTCGACTGAAACTTGAGAGTATGACATTAAGCCTCCGGATTTATAGATTTGTTTCCCACATGAAAACCTTTGTTGAAAATAAAAATTACAAAAAAGAAGACATACATAAAGCGTCTTATGGGCTTAGTCTCCGGGTGTACAAAAGATGTTGCATAATTAAAATTAATTACATCCATATAAATGAACTTCTATTTAATAAAAATCTCTCTAAAAAGTTGAAATGAATTGAATTTGCTTTTGTTGGTTTACCGAAGCACCCACTCTGAATAGCGAAATACGTCATTATAGGATTTGAAAACGCTTTCTAAGTTGCCGTGAAATTGATAAAAACTGGAAATGGATTTACCAAGGATTCTAAAAACGCAATAAAAACCATAGTCCTTAAGTTTCGCTATATAGAATTTACTCCGATTATACATAAGAAAATAGTAAATATTCTATCCTTTTTCAATATACCAAAAGAAGTTTTAGAAATATCTCTTAACACTATTTTAATTTAATAATAATTATTAGTTAAAAAGTCGATATTTATAACTACCAATAGTGGTACAACCAACTATAAACTTTTACAATTTTTATGAGTTGACTCCTTTTTGAAAACTGGGAAAATAGTTATAAATCTGCAAATTTAAATATTTTAAAATTGTTTCTTGTCTGTAAATCTGATTTTTTATTTATTTAAAAAGAGTTTAAGAAAATAGAGAACGAATAAGTGGGTTAAATGCAATCATTTTGAGAAATACATTATATGTAAGTACATAAATTATTGTGTCATATTTTCTTACATGAAAGGAATGAAGGAAAGATGATTCTAATTAAACACACCAGTGCTGAATCTCAAAATACATTCTTATTTTCTGAACCGACAATTATCGATCTGAAAGATCACATTAAATTTCTGCAAAAAATGTTTTATGTTACAAAATCTCTTATAAAAAAGATGTTTCATTTACGTCTATAAAACTGGACGTTTTAAAAATATAATGAAATTTTATACTTACACAAACTTTTTTTCTACAGCGACCTTAAAGAAATAATAAAAAAAACTTTTTTTCTTCTTTCTCAAAATTAAATTTGCCAAAGATTTTATGTTGCTTTAAAATACTTTTAAGATTTTTTGAAATACAATTAAACTTTATTTTTCGAACTATCTGTACTATAGTCTGGAAAATTGTTGAGACATGTTTTTCCAACACATTATTAAAATTAATATCGCCAAGTTCTAGACTTTGTATCCAAAACTTAGTACGAAAATTTAAAGTTTCCTTGCTTATTTTTACAAACAAAATTTGTTTTCTTCTATATATATATAGCCTATATATAGCCTATATTTGTCATTTTCTAAATTTGAGATTATTTTCTTTATTGGTAGTTTGAAGTTTATACATATGTATTTTAAAATTGACAAGATTATGATTTAATTCACATTACTAATTCATGCAACAGCTTTAGCGAGAAGAGTATATCTAATAATTACAAGACAGAATATACAAATCTTGTGTTATTTATACCGATTTTTCTTTCAGTATAATTAAATAATTAGAATAAACGAAATATTAAAATAAACTTTATTTTCTTTTCAAAATGATGTTAATTTTTTCAACAACTGTTAAAAAGTAAATCTAGGAGAATTTTGTAAAATCCTCGAGATACAGAAAATTTTCTAAAACTAGTATTTCATAGTACACAACTGTTAATTTCCTCACCATCTAATCTTTTGAGGACAGTGACCCAAATCACTTCTCCCAAACAGCCCGCATCCGTGCATCCCTGAGGCGCTCATTAAACTACATAGAAAGAAAAAAAATAGGTTTTTTTTTGCATTTCCCTTTCCCACAGGATAATGTGATTTTTTTTCATTTCACCATGTAACCAATGAAATGCCCGACAAAATTTCTGAACTCCTTCATCGTTGTTTCCTTGCAGTGATCCAGCGGGGTGCAGCGAAAACATCCAGAGGTAAGGGGCCCGAAAACGCAACTCGTCGGAAGGCGGACGTCATCAGGAGCAGGAGGAGCTGCAGCTAAACCAGCGGTTGCCCTGGAGTAGCAGGAGCAGCAGGAAAATCGCAAGGAACAGCCCGAAGATTTTTATCCCTAAATAGCGATAAAGCGTCCCACTTAAGCTGGAGCCGGGCAGGGAGCGGCCCCGAGGAACGAGCACAAATCCACCAGCATCACCAGGACCAGCTCCAGGACCAGAGATATGGGAAATTGCATCATGAATTTACAGGACTGCCACTTGGTACATTTTCTTCTCGCTGCAGTTTTCTACTTTAACACGGGTAAGCTTAATTTATCTGACGAGATTTTTCACTTTCAACTTTTATTTAATTTAACCCAACCCCCCGCATGCCCAGCTGGAAATTGTGGCGGTGGTGGGTGAGGGCGGTTTATGCGAAAGAGCGGACTGGGCCAGGAATTATGTAGCGCATAAAGGGGGACGGGGGCCGGGACACCAATTCCCGGATCCATGGGTTCCAGGTCCTGGAAACTAAACTGAACTCTGACATATTATCCAACTTAACAGTTCCGCTTTCACCAGAAATGATTTATGGTGAAATTTTATTTAAACGGAGCGCCTCTTCCGCCCCAGGATATATCGTAAGTAGAGCAAATCACAATGGCGACGAAGAGCTTCGGGCCGCAGGGCCCTATCCCCCCCCCGATTATCCCCTGAAAATGTGGATACTGGCTGCGGTGAGACTTAGGTCTGAATGGAACTTAATGAGGCTTAATATAAAGTGATGGAAGCTTGCATAGCATTTTGTTTGTTTGCCAACTTCATGAAAATGAATGAAGCGCCCACACCCACCAGGTCTCCCCCCGCCGCCGTGGTCCATATCTTAGCCGGGCTAGGCCCGGTTCTAGACCAAAACCCTCTCTGCAGACCCCCTTTCCTCGATGGATTTGTGACACACTAAAGACAAGACAGAAACGGCCGAGATCCAATTCGCATAGTGTGCTCTATACAGAAAGTCAGCCAAGAAGTCTTGCTGATGGTAGCTTAATTTTCCGGTGGAGTGTCAGCATTTTCTGCCGGGTATTATGCTCCAGCCGGGATTATTTTCAGACTCCTTAGGAGCCGTCTTATTCTTCTTCTTCATCGTACAACCCGCATTGAAATGCTATTCCTTAAATATTTCAAGACGGTAGAGTTATTTAGAAGCGTCCTCCCTCAACTTACCTCTCAGCGGTGAAATTATCCTTAAGATTATTTTCTCAACTCTTTTAATTACGGCGACGACGTTGCAAGAAATCACATCATCTGGAACGTCAGCTAAGCCACCAGCACACATTATCCCTAAAAAGCCCATGGGATGAAATTGGGATGAGGCTCTAAAAATTTCATAAACAATCAGCGGAGGCTCCTTTCTTGGGTGGATGGGTTGCGGTAAGTACACTTCTGGAAACAAGTTAATTTCCAGGAAGTGACGATGTACGTTCTTCAGATTCTAACAGATTACGCCCGTGTTTCTCTTCATCACTTTGAGGGATCCGCGAAGAAGATTAATGCGAGATAAGATTTCAAAAAGCAAGACAACCACTTTATATATTTATGCATTTATGATGGAATGGGTACTATAGATATGTTTATATAATGACCCATAACTTAGCAAAGTCTTACTAATATTTAAGATGTTTCTAACTAAATCTCCTACTTTGATTATTTTTTCACCAGCAATTGCAAAAATTACACCAGTCACAAAATTTGTTTTATTGAAAAGCATTAAATCAGTATAATTCTTTTGAAGTAGGTTTAATGAGCAATTTACAAATATCTATGTATGTTATTATTTTTCCATCATGTAAGGTGTTCTTGAAAAAAAAATAGGCTTGAAGTTCGCTGATTGTGAAAGCCAAAAATAGAGCAAAAAAAGCATTCGTCACAAATTGTATTGAAAGTTATATCTAAATATCATTACAAGGAATGTACTAAAAAAGTCTTTAACATATCAACAAACAAAATTAAACGTTAAGGCCATCAATTAAATTGAAATTAGATGAGGTAACAATATTCCCATCCTCGATAAACATAAATAAGACGATTTTTAAAAACAACGTTACATGACTGATATTTTCTATTACTTTTACATTAAAATACATCATATAACATGTGAAAAAGAACGATCAATATGCAAGAATTTGTGGAAGTTGTGGTTAAAAAATATCAATTATTTCAATTAAGGAGAATTAATTGTGTGTTAAAAGTGTTTCAATTTGAGGTCTGCAATTATTTATTCATTTTTTAATTATATTTACATAAATATTTCTGAATATATTAATTAAAAAAATGTATTTAAAATTGAAATGTGCATCAGATTGAAAAAATATAAAAACATTAATTAAAACATAAATCGTTTTAATTTTTAATTGAAGAACGACTTACCACTTAATAATTAATTTTTTTATGGATCAGTAAAGGTACAATCATTTGAGGCTTATATGAAAACTAATCCTTTATAGACTTTTAAATTGTAATTCCTTTAATTCAAGTCGTGGTGAAAAAATCTTTATTTTCAGAACTAAGATACTTTTATAAGTGGCAAGTTTTGTACTGAAATATATTTCTTTATTTAAATATAAAACCTAACTGAAGTATAACTTTGAAATATAAGATTAAAAAATGTTTTCTCTTTATATTTATTTGCCATCGCATACATATTTTCTTATTTTTCACGAAAGTTTCTAGAATTTATGTCTGCATTGCTGTGATAAACCTTATAAAATATCGTGGCAAAGTATTTTTTTAAGATAAAAAAATCTACCATTATAAGGACTAAAAGCAATTTATTAACTACAAGGTGAAAATCCCCTAATTGGGGCAATTTCATCTTCCAAAACAAAATGAACGAGTGGAAATGCAGAAAGAAGTGGTTATCTTCAAAGTTCCTTTTCTGGATGCTCATTTTATAGCAAAATTTTCTTACCTCATCCTCCAGAATCTTTATGAAGATAAAAAGGAACATTCCCGTGAGCAGGACCTCGTAAATCCCCAAACTGAGTGGTTCTACGAGACCAAACAAAAAGCACAGACAGCCAAAAAATTTAAATTTTTTTATGGACCAATTGAAATTGGATGGGGCACTCTGCCTGCAAATGTGGCAATAATTAGGCCTTAGAATTATTTTTTAAGGGAGGAAAATCGGCTTAGAACAGGCCCTATGCGACAACATGGGGCCATGGAGTCCCTCCTAATCGGAGCCCCGGACGAAAATGTAGAGTTTTATGATCGACGAAAACTTCACGGCGGCTTGCGATTTATTTGCCAATTAAATTAATTCTCTCCGCTCAACAAGTCCTTTGGGCGAGTTAATTACGAAATTACCGCGTGCTGGTTCGCTATTGTGAATGGCCAACATAAATTTTCACCATTTTCCCTTGTGTTTCATATATTTTTTGTTTTTTTTTTTCTTCCTACTTTCATTTTGTCCTCCTTTACCCAGTATTTTTTTTTACAGGGAAAAACTCCAGAACTTAACACAGGTTAGCTGAAGCATCAGAAAAATGTTCGCATTTGCTTGCATTCTTGTCAAATGAAATACACATTTGACGGTGTATACGTTCCCGGGTCCCAGGTCCCGGGTTCCGGATCCCCGCACAGGGCTCTGCGGCTAAATAAACATCCTGCTAAAACCTGAAAGGTGGATTAAATGGGAACTGCTGCACCTGCCCGTGACGGGCGAGCAAACTCGGCCCCAGAGTTTCAGCGGAGCGCCAGGCAGCCGTACACATTCAAAACTTTGAATTATTTTTAGGGCAAATATGAGAAACGTACTCAGTCAATTGCCATTAGGAAAGGAAAACAGGAAAACACAGGAAAAGTGACTATTTATCCCGGGACCCGGTCGTCTCCCGTGTCCCGGGCGTCACGGCCCCAGGAATTGCAAGGCTCATGGACTCCTGAAAAGGAGCCTAGAAGTGGGCTAGGAAAAAATGTTTTTTTCCCCATTTTTTCGCATATAATATTTTTTTTTGCCCTATGTTTTGAAGACTTCCGCACAGAAAAGCACTGCATCTGGCAAATGTTCAAAAGTGCATCTTGGCAAAATAGTTTGCATTTTAACTTATTCCGGATGAGTTGCCTCCGTTTTCGCTCAGGCCCGCACCTCTTAAACTCTGGGAATATATCCCACCACCACTAAAATATACGCCTGGATGGGGCTCCGGTGGCGGTGTGGGGCCCTCCACGTCAATAGAGCGCGGAAAAAGGCCCTTTCCTTCGACCCGTGCAGTCGCACTTTAATGGCTTTTATTGTTTAACACGTCCCACCGGATGGGAGGAGAAGGCGTCGCGATGCGGCGCAAGGACACCGCCGGATACGCTTTGTGCCCAAGTAGGCTGACGAACTTTCCACCCTATTACTTTGCCCGATTGGGGCGAAATATGTGCCAGGGATTCATGTAGATAATTTATGATATGCGCATCCATCACCCGTAGTCAGGACCTAGCTTTAATGAGGACTGAGTACGCGAGCGTCCTATCTCGAGGCAAATCTTTTAAGTACTTTTTACATACAACGCCATCATTTTTTAAGAGCAATCTTAAAATGGCAGTTACTTTGAAAGGACAAAATTTTAAGATATTACCAAAACAGGATTTAGTAAAAGGATGATGAAATACAGACTATATATTTTACGTTCATTACTTAATATGTACTAACAATGAATCTACCATAGATATAACGAATATTTTTAATATACATACATATGATGAACAAATTTTCTTTTACCTACTAACGAACTTTAATGACTCTGTAAGAAGCTCCATTACAATAAACTGGTTATACCTTCCTATTAGGTGCACAAGTCTACATATTATTTTTTTAAATATCTAATAGACTAATTTTATATAAAAAAATTTTTAGACTTTATAATAATAATAATAGATTTATAACGCAATTCTCAGCATGTCGCTGGAAACATTCACTTAATTCTATGCCTCAGGCTTTAGAATTTAGGCTCTGTAGATCCATTCCTAAATAACCTAAAATTGCAGAAAAATAAAATAATAGATATTTTGGAAAAATAGTAATTAGTCTATCTGTTGTGCTCCCCAGACAAATAGAAATTTGGTATAAGGGTCATACATTAATTAAGAATATTTTTAATTGGACGTTTGAACTTGGATATTTCAGGTTTTCGTTTTTTTTACATAATTTTTAATCATCCTTTTAAATTCCAGTATGGTGCGACCGTTTTTTATTTATTCTGGTAGGTAAATTATTATTATTATGAATTCGAAAACAAAATATTCCATTGAAAGAAGATCATATTTTAGAGTCTGATTTAAATTTAACCTTAAGATTAGATTCATAACTATAATCTATACAAAATCAGTTATTTATAAACTTTTTTAAAATGTGCTCACAAAATTACTTTTTCGTCAATCTTTCCCTAAGCCATAGGAGGACGATTCCCATGAAATGCTTTTTTTTCTGAACAAATCCTGATAGGCCTCCTCAAGTACCTACTAACTAAAATGTATGATCAGCACTAAAATCTCTATCTGTGCTAGATATTTTTAATTTTTTCTCTTTACTAAAAACCTACATATGGTTACCTTCGAAAAATATTGGGAATGAAATCCATCGATAGTGCCTCTATTCGAAGGAGGTGATTTTTCCTGCCTTCAAATTCTCATTTTTTCTCTTTACAAAATTGCGAACCACTTTTTACGCTTTTCTTTACAAAGAAAAACTCCAATATTTTTCGTTTTTTCGTTTGAGCTTTTAACAGGCATCAGAAGACTCTTGGGAAATCACTTGACTTACTTTTTTTTTCACCAAAGAGGAGCCCGTTCATATTTCTTCCCGAGGAATGAAAGTGTTCCCGAAATCAGGAAAATAATAATAATTTTCACTCTTTTCATTCATACCAGAGAAAGATGCGAATAAAATTGAGGAATATGGAGCTCCTCTGGTGAAAGGGGGCTGCACTGTTCCTCCCAGAGCCCTAGTTCCATTCTCCCGACTGCAGTAAGGATAGTCAGTCTGTTTGCCGAGAATATATGGCTCGAATTATGTACACACTTCTGGGTCTGAATGGCCGTGCATCAGCGCAGCGCTTCCATCCCTTCTGGTGTCTCAAGGAACACAGGGATCTATTAAGGACCCCATTCAGATTATAATAACTTCCTTACTTGCAAAAGTGACAACCACTTGAAACGTCTCAACAAATTGTACACGGAGCACTATGCTTATGCTTATGCTGCACATGCAGTTCCACTGTCGTCGAGAGGATTCTGGACCATTTAAATGAGAAAAGGTAAGATCCGCAGATCGCACGGGGATTCCCCGAACTGCCAGCAGATGCTGCCATCTCGAAAAGTAATGGGTACTTTAAGACATCGTAGTCGGAAGAAGAAAGCATCTCGGGGGGTATTTATGTTACTTAGAGTGCTTTATGCTCCGAATGTTGCTTCAAGTGGGGTGCAGTACCACTCCATTCCACCCCCGCACGAATCCTACTCGTCCTCTGGAGCACCCTGTGTCCCAGCTAAAAAAAAAAAAAAAAATAAGAAAAAATACTCATCAAATATTAGCGATTCTTCGCTTTGATGTGAAGCGCTTTTTTTTCCAACCCCCGCCCTTCAACTTCCGCCTTTCGTTAATGTCGTTTCCTGGGTAATTTTTTATTTGCGCCTCTTTGTGTCGATCTCAAATTGTCCTTGTACGCCGGGGCCGGGAAAAGTGATTTATTTCGGCATTATTGACTCAACAATCAATCACAAAGATTAATGCCACCTCGACTGGCGTTATCACCGCCCGGAGGATGGGTGCGAATATAAAGAAGTTGTTCAGCTAAAAGAAGGCAATTTCTGTAATAAAGTTCTAGGGATGAAACAATACACCCCACCGCCATGGTGTGCGACTATGCGACAAAGACGAAAACCGAAGAAAAACGCCTCCACCACCATCTTTGGGAGCTCACTCTTGTCTCAAGATCCCTCCTATCAAATATGTGTCGCTCGTTCCCATTTTTTTTCTTCTGACTGTCAACACCTCACACCAACCTACCCCCGAAATTCCCTACTTTTCATTGTAAATTGCGAAAATAAAGATAAAATTATTTATGAAGTGCCCAAAAGAAGCTCTACCCCCCAACAAAACTCCGGAAGCAGACTTCCTAAGGCTTTTCTTGAGATGACCGATAAACGAACTACTTCCCAAATGGACCAAGCAACAGAGGCCAAGGCAATTGTCCTTTATACAATAAATTCTTTTTTTTCTTCTTTTTTTTTTGGGATCAGATTCCTTTTGCGATGGGGACCAGTGGGAAATTTTCCAGAAAGAATTCTGTGCCTTACAGCGAAAAATTGCTCTCACCTATCTTTTAGAGTACCTACTTTGGATCCAACATATTCGATTTTTCCCCAAGATAACGCCCCCGCGCTCTTCCCACTTATTAAAGCTGGAACTGACTACTCTTGATTGATGCGCATATCATAAATTATCCGCATGAATCTCTCGTAAGTACCCAAATCTTGAGCATATTTCGCCTCAATCAGGCTGGGTATAATGAGATGGAAAGGTAAAATTTATATCAAAGATTAGTAAACCTACTTTATTTAATTGATCATGCATTACCATGCTACATTTTTAAGAAAAAGTGGCTAAAAACTAAACAAAAATTGTACCTATATTTAACCTTTTTTTAAATGTTAAAGACTAATAAATGAACGTAATAATTTTTAGATATCATAAAAATGGTTGTGTAATGTTGTAGAAAGTGAAATTGTCGATAGAACTTCTCAGATCATTTTGAAATCCGGTTGACAATTTTTAAATTTATTAAATAAAACTGTCAAATTTCACTACTTTTATCTTAGCGAATAAATAAAAAATATCAAAGTTATTGTAAACAATTTTATGCAGAATTTAATTCTTTATAAGTAAAGGATGGATGATACTTGTCCACGTCAGATTAGAAATAATTGATTTTTTGCGGAAATAGAATATAATATATTGTGCAAAAAGTATTGAAAAATAATTTTATCTCGAAAATTATTAATCTACAAAATCCCTGAAGACACCTGCCTACGTCAGATTAATAATTAATTAATAGAAATAGATGAATTATTTTCGAATTATAATTGTTTTTCAATATTTTTTACACAATCCATTAGGTTCTATTGGTGCAAAAAATCACAAATTTTTAATCTGACATAGACATGTGCCCGCAAACGTCAAAATTTATAGGAGAATTTCTATAGACAGTTTTACCCTCTACACAACCACTTTTACTTATACTTATCTGTTACAGTTAATGAACATCTTGCATACATACATATCTACACTGATTTTTAATATTTTTTTAATAGAATAATTCCGATAGAAACAAATAGAATATATTTAGAATAGAAGAAGTAACTATAAAAGTCTTATTTCTTCTAAAAACGTGACGAAATAGAACACAATGTGAATTTTTATTTTACAGAAAACAATCTTATAGAAATCATGTTTACGATAAAAGATAAACTAAACTAAAATAAAAATTAGGCCTATAAATATTTACATCGAGTACTCATAAAATACTCTAAAATGCGCTTCCTCTCCCATTAAAGTAATACTTTACTTACTTTAAATCAATATTTCACCAAACCATTACATCGCATAAATTTCTGTTATGCCCAAATCCCCGAAGAAAAGTTCTCCAACATTTGCTTACCTTATTAATCCTCCCTCGTTATTCTAGAAGCATTAAAACCACACCTGAATTCGGAATACCACCGGGCACCCGTCTAGGGCCCATTGTGTTTAAAGTTCCAAAGAATATCAATTGCTCACACTCCAGTTAACTTGAAAGAGTAGGCGAGCTGCCAAAGCCGTGCTTACACGGGGTCTGCACAAAACCAGAGCTTGGCAAGGTCTTGAACTCGGGGCAGAACTCAAAACAAACTGAAAACGAACTTTTCCATTCAAGTATTTTTTTTCAGATTGACTATTATGAGGCCTTTTATGAAGATGCTCCCCGGATCCGTCCCGCCGGAGCATAGTGCCCGGAGATGGGGGTTCTGAAACATATTTTTTTTTTATTGCAACTCCGCTGAGCAGAAATACTCAGATATGCTGAGTTTGTTAGTGGGCTTTTGATTTGTCGAAACAAATAGCCTCAGGGGGGCAGGAATAATTGCAATCAAATTCATTCGGTGGAGTAGGCAGATTCCAGCCAGGTGCATTCATGTTTCTATCCTTTCCCACAGCAGACAGGGGCTGGAATTTAATTGAAACATCCAGGAATTAATAAAGAATTATTCGCTTCCATTATGCGATCAAACCTACCTAGCGTATGTCATTTTCGGATCCGGATTGTGCACACAAAAGGAAGAAATTTGCTCCACCGGTGGGTTAAATTAAATCCTTTCATACCATCGCATGGGTCTCAGCGAAGCGATTCACGGGTCGTGATTAATAATTTATTGATTTAAAAAAAAAATAATAAAAAGAAGTATTAAGAGGGAAAACATTAAGGACTATCCTCACAAATGAAAAAAAAGACTGATGAGCTTTTCGAACTTCTGTCGATTATCGAGGGGTTCGCCGTTCAAGTTGACTGGAAGTCCTGTCAAAAGTTTTGATTAAAATTAATGATAAAAAAAATATATTCCTGAAACGCTTGTCAAAGTGCCGATGTCTATGAAAAATTTTTTGGATAAATAAACATTGATTTACCTGTTTGAACATTGTCGACTCCGTCGTCGGGTGCACACTAAACGAGATTCCTGGTAAAGTGCATTCAAAGGAAATTTTAGAAGTTCGTCGCCATTACGGCTTATCGCTGCGATATTTAAATTGAAAATTAAATAACTTTTTCCGGTACAAAGTTGCTAGCAAAAGGAAAATGTTGAGGGATTGGGGTCAACAAAAGTTCTCAAAGCAACAACCTATCAAATTGGCTGCCATTGATACATTCAGCAAATGAAAACAGTTTTTCCTATTTACTAGATACCCTGAAGCACGTTTAGCAGTTTTTAAAATTTGTAGTATTTACTATAACAAAGTTACTCTAAAAGTTATTCTACGTTATTTGATTCATAAATTATACTGTAGCTAATATATACAACAAAAAAATATGGTATAACAAAGTACCCAAAAAATCACAAAATTTTTCAAAACTTTCATAAAATATATGAAAGGGATTAGAGGTCATATCCTACCAATAAAATTATTAAAGAGTCGAAAATTAATCAAAATTAATGTCACGGGATTTCTTATTTATTTTGTTTTTAAAATAGCTATAATAACTTCTATGAGCTTGACGTATATAACCTAACTTCGTAACATTGTAAGAAAATCTTCAAACTCATTTTTCACTCACTTCTAATTATTACATATTATGTATATCGATCTGAAACTTTGCAAATAAGTAGATGCAATTCTGATAACAAAACAATATAAATATGGATAGTACTTCTGTATTTGACCAATAGAATACGATAAGCCATGTGTCATTTGGAAAGGCGGTGTCATTATAAATCCAATATGACAGAGACCCCTTTTTGTTTTTTTAATGCGTCACTAATAAAAGCAGGTTATTTAGTTGTTTTAAACTATATATATATGTATATATTGTTATTTAGGTATAAGCTCCAATAAATTAAGTCTATTTTCAAATAAAACCAAAACTGAGTCGATATCTTATTTCGTTTAAAAGTTGTAGGTTACGTATGTAAGTTCGAAAAATGTGGTTTCGACAAAATCACGACATGGTTTAGCCAGCTAAAGCTTGTTTATAAACTCTCATAACTTTTTCAATTTTCAAAACTTTTGCAAAATTCTTTGAAGAATTTAATAAGAAAGGTTCATATAACGATATTTCAAATTTCTGATGAGAATATGCCCTTAATATTACATCTTACTTGTATAGTTTTCGCATAAACTTCTTATTTTATTTAGTTATCACGCTATGAATTTAAAGCAACAAATTATAGATCAAAACTACTCCTATCCCACTTTACCCTATTAATATTAACATATAATTAAAAAATCATTGAAAGTGCCAGAATTTACTGTCTGTTTTTTATACTTGCTAGATATTTAAGTATAATAAATTTTTGGTGTAATGATTTTTACAATAACTTTGTTGATATTTAAAAATTATTAAAAATAATAACGACTATTTTAATATAACCTAACTAACCTAACAGTTTTACAATTTTTTTAAATGCCTGCACCAAAATACTTAAGGGTATGCAAAATCTTATATTGTTGAGTGCCAACACCTTGCTTTGAAGTGTCTAATACCAGCGACACACCAGTCTAAATTTAGAATTTCGAGTGTTCTCAATTTCAGAAATATATCATATTACCTCTGAATTTCTTAAAAAAGTTTCAGGCAAATATTCTGTAAAAAAGAGATTTTGACAAAAATTTGACTTTAATTTCAAAGCAATACAATAATATTGTGAAATTGACTAGGCTCGAAATTCTAAATTTCAGTTGGTGTGTCGCTGTATAACTTTAAAAAAATTTCCTAAAAACTGGCATATGTCAGCAGCTACCTAGTTAAGGAAGTTTCTTTATATAAAAAACGATTGTCTCACACCGAAAAAAGGAAAACTCCTTTCGGGTTGAAGAATTATTACAAAAGAACGCCCTTTCAGCGAAGAGACAAAAAGAGGGTGATAAAGAAATATCACATATATCCATCGAAATGGCTAGAGGGTGAAAAACCATATTCTACCCGACATCCAGGGTTCATAATTCAAAAAGCGCACGAAAGTATCTAAGTCTCGGCATAAAGTGCCTGTTAAAAAACTGTTAAAATATGAAGATTGAAACTTAGCACGAACATGAAATTTTCATATAATCGAAAGGCGTCCCGAAAAACGCCCGAAAAGGATCCCGGTTAGTGGTTACCCGTTTTTGCTCCCCCAAAAGAGCCTGACATGTGCAAGGATAGTTAGCAAATTTTCTTATCGGGGGCAATTCGATAGAGTGCCACTCCACATGCAACAAGGGCAGGAGATTAATTGACGGTTACGGATAGAAAAGTCCCTTCACCAGATTACGAGCGCTCCTCTGGTCGTCCTGATTTTTCGCATTGCAAGTGGACAGGATCAAGGGTGCTTGCGTCCTAGAAAGATTAAAAAACAAAGGGAAAAATTTCGTTTCCCAGCATCCCGTCGAACGGCCTCAGCGCTTTCGAGGAAGGAAGAAGGAAAATGGTTTTTTAACTAAGAATTACCCTTTTTATCCTTACCTCTGGCGTCCTCTAGTTTGTTTTAAATGCTGCACGCAATCTGCTGAAAGGACTCTCTAGAAATTTAATATCCGGCTCAACATTCCATCTTCGATGCCGGAGGGATGGGGCTCCCGCCCGAAGGGGCTCCGGGAGGAGGGTTTTCTCACATTTTCAACGTCCTTCCAAGAACTTCCATAACGTGGCGAATATAGAAGAAAAAATCACCTCGAGATGAGGTGTCAGAAGGAGTGTGCTGCATAATTACTCCGTCAGGATCACTTTGCGAATCATGCTGAGAAGGGTTCTAAAATGCTTCAATGGAAGGGGCGAGGGAAAAAAAACTTTAAATGTCCTTCAATCAGAAGGGGTGCAGGAGGAAGAGCTTCCCCTGCCTCAATACTTCGATATGTAGGTGACCTCTTCCAGTCGAGGTCCGGGAAATTCGATTAGCTTGCAATTAAATTGGCGCACACAAATGCGAATGAGGGCAGTTTTAATTAACATTCAAATCAGGGACGTGAGATGTAAAAATGGGAATTAATTCAGGTTCCCCCGAGGGTCGGTCAAATCAGCGAATTAATTCCCACCTGCAAAACGGCAATTTGCCGAGTAAATCCTTTTATCGCCTCGTTTTTTTTTTATATATATTCCAAATGGCCGGAAGAGATTTAAATTGTCCACGAGAGAAAAATCATTTCTAATGGATATAAAATTCTAAACCGTCCCTGGATCACCCCCGTCCGACAGAGGGCGCATTGATGGGAGATGAGGGCTCGCTTGATGCGTTATCGCCTGCTGGAATTCTGCTCGAGATAAACCTCCCGAGTGGGCCCCATTGTGGCACCGTGCCCGTTTTAATAACCAGGACACACTCGGCGCTGTCCTCCAGGAGCCCCACAGCCCCCTTTCCCCGCGATGTTTTATAGCGCTCTCTAAACTCGGAATGGAACGCGTTTGGATTTAAAAAAAAAACCAAAATTTTTAGCACGCGTTACAAACGCTTTTCCGGGATATTTCAAATAGTGACGCAATGGCGAGTACGCAATTTGAATTAAATGGGCTCACTGCCGCTGAATAGGTGAAAATTTGCTGACAGCAGCTGTCCCAATCCGGCTAATGGAGAGATTTTGTAAACGGTCTGCCGATTTTCTTCACGGCTGTCGATTTAATTCTAATTGACTGGTGTTACACAGGGACAATTCACCTTTTGGGAAGGACAACACCTGCCGATTGAATTCCAGTGAAGTGATCCGAGAAAATATGTTTTTTTCTCCTTTTGTCAAATGAATAAATTGGATATGAATTTCAGAATTGGTTGGTATTCGGTGCTTTACGATGAATTAAGAAACATTTTAATCTTCTCAAAGTCTATTAAATAAATTCATTATTTAATCTCTATAATGTCCATGTACTTACATAATTAATTAAATATATTTAAAATTTTGCAATATTTAATTTTGTACCTATTTCTCTCTATCTCAGTGTTTCAGTGAAAAAACTTAATTAATTGAAGAGTAAATACTTTTATAATAAAATCAAAAATTTTATTTTCACCAAAACCTAATTTGCATTTACGTATTGTAGATCTAAATTACAAAATGTATGAAACGTATGTTTCTGCAGTCGAAAAACTGTCTTATTATGTACTGTTATTTAAAGTATCATTACTCTTAAAATATATCTATACACATACCCAAATAAAATTGAAATTAAACTTTAATAAATAAAATTTAAGTAAGTAAGTAAAGCAAAGAACTTTGTCAAACACTTTTTAGTTAAATACATATGTAGGTACCTAAAATGAATACAGAAAGAGCACCACTAGTCATATTATATTGTATATTAATTTTGAATCAACTCATCAATACCCTTCATTTGATACCATACACGACAAACTTAAGATCCGACGACTAGTTTCAGAGTTACGGAGTAACTTAGAAAAACATAGACGTGCAATGTATTATACATATACCAACTAAAAACATTACCTTCCTTGTAAGCTCCGCTGCAGTCGGATAAAAATAAGTAACATTCAATTGTTTAATTGTTTAAAACATATAGATATAAAATTTACTTTGGCTTAAGACTAGGATACAATGGTCGCGACGCGCTTTCGTGGCGCCGCAAAACACGAAAACCAGTTTGCCTTGATACAATGCCTGCGTGATCCCCGACGCTGTGCAACAAAAACGCATCCATTATATTCCAGCCTTTATACTCGTATACTTCTCCTGGAGATATTTTTCATTGTTTTTAATAGCTTTCCTTTTTTCCCTAAATTTTGTTTTATGATGAAGTTGTTAGAATTTCGTTTTTTTTAAATTTGTAAAAAAGCAATGTCAAAATGATTTAATAAAACTGTTGCGCTAGTCGAATTCGTTGCTCAGTAACAGACTGAGATGTAAATTATCAAAATAATTATAGCACATTAAAATAATATTGCGAAGTTTTTTTTTAATTATAGAGGTATCTATAAATGGTAAAAAGACAAATTTTCTAACGCTAAACATTATTCATGAATTACATTTCGCTTTTACCTACTATCTATCTTACAGTGTATTAGTATATCGTTTGTAGGTACAGTATTCGCTTCTAAATAAAGGCGAATTTTTTAAGGATTATAATTTAACCTTGATATTACGAAAAATGGTCATGGTGAGATACACGAAATTCTAGAACCATATGACATGCCCCAAGTACCTCAATTCAAAAAGGGTTAGGACTTTGAGAGGGCTATCTTTGTTTATGCGTACACAAATATCAGTATATTCAGAATTCGGGACGAAATATGGCCTTACATAACACAAAGTGTAAGGACGGGTATTGTGTTGACATTAAATTATTCTCCGGAAGGCGTTTTGTGCCCATTCCCCGGGAATGATTTAATCAAAGGCACCGATTGCCGCCGCCACCCCCGGATCTTACCCTCGATTTAATTAGATCCCAAAATAACCGACCTTGCTGGACCGATAAGGATCTCTTTTCCGTATATGAACTACACCTGGCCCGGTGACAATCTGGGGCCCATTTAATAGTTACGCTCAATGCTATTTGATGTCCTTTGAAATTTCAGACACTGCAGGTGCCGACGTCCTTTCGACGCTGGATGTGGCCAAGCAGCACGCAGGATCCTCGTATTACACAGAACCGTACTTAGAAGGACACGGGACGACAAATGTTACAACACAAATTGGGACACACGCCTATCTGCCGTGCAAGGTAAGTGGCCCCTCGCCGGGGGACGGGTTGCCCAAGATCCACCCATCCCCAATACTCGTTACAAATTCTATCCGCCTTCTGCCCGGCTCTAGCCATAGCCACGACCTCGGACTTAATTTCAATTCGAAAAACTTTTTATTGGTGCGCCCAAGGGAGGTTTTCTTTCGGGGTTCGGAGGGTTTTGTTGGTGCAAATGAAGGCTCACAAAACAGGAAACCTTTCGGCGCCAAGTGGCGACGGCCCAGTGAAATTCCCGGATCAGGGCTTTAGCCATACGGGCTCCCGGCCTGGAACATGCCCGATTAGCTCCGGGAACAGGGAGGGATCGGCTCAAAATTAAAATGGAAATTTCGCCTCGCTTGTTCTCTATAATTTAAGATGGAAATGCGGCTCTCCCCTTTTCATAAAAAAAAAGAAGTGAAATTCGCCCCAAAGTTTTTCGATGCCACCACAGCCGTCGTTGTCTTTACCGCCCTTTTTCCCCGCCTTTCTGGGCGGTAGTGCGGGGGAGGTAGACTCCTTCGCGGAATCGCGAGATTTCATACCTTCGCCCCAGTCATCGTCGCGTTAAATATTCATTAACTTGGTCACAAGGGCTTAATTGAAAAAGGCCAGAAATTGTTTTACTGTAAATTGGAGAAGCTTTTACGTAGCCAAATCGGGCTCCGCCGGTTTTCCACGAAACTGCGGTGTCCCGGGGCCCCCCCAAGAGCTATGTTGCTTTACTCCGCCGCGTGGACGGCCCCTCGCGGCCCGGTCATAAAATTATTTTGGTTACCAAATTAGTTCATTTTCTTTTGATGGTCGTGTAATATTACACCAGGCCCAGTCACATTGAATTTGTCGGATGAATAAAATTTTGAATAATGTCCGAAGTCGGGCCTTAGGATAAAGAAACACGATGGCAGCAGCTTAGGACGACGGCAGCGGCCCAGCCCTTGGGCCGTTCGCGCTAAGGGCCGCGAGATCCCCCGCGAGGTGTATTTCGCAACTAATTGCCGAAACGGCCATTTCCGGCGATATCGCCACCCATTCCAAAGAGCCAAAAGTTTCTCGCTTTGAAATTTAATTTTACTTTGATGGGGCCACTGTTGGATCCGTGTAATTAACGTGGTGGACTAGAGCACTCCCGGCCCTAATCCCTAATAGAATATGGACGGAACCGCGGACGGTAATGGAACATCCATTATTCTAATAGCCATTTAATATCTTCCAAGAGTCGGTACTATTTGGAATACAAAAACGATACAAATAAATATAAAAAATAAATACTATCCCTCAAAAACGATTTTCACCTATAGAGAGCTTAGTTTTTGAGGTTTACAATAATTTATTTCTTTTAACACCTACATACATATACATATACTACGCAAAGGTTTTTTGGTCAAATTCTAACCCAAAAGGTAAATCCGGTTTTTTTATTTAAAAGGTGCACAATTTCTACAAAATTTAATTTATAAAAGCCTACGTATTTGCATTCTATACATAGTATATAAATTATAAACATTTTTCGTTTGGTTTTTTGTTCTAGGTCTTATACTTCCGTTCTTCCTTGAAGGAGTTTAAAAAAAAATGCGATTTTAAAAATTGGCTTCGTCGCCGCAATTTTTTTAATATGTACTTCAAAATTTGTTAAATAAGCCCTCTGAGAAGAATTCCTATTCCATTTTCAATACTCCCAAAATAAATCGTCAAAGTTAAGCCTTTTTTTCAACCACTAGAGTGGTGTTATCCCTTAAGGTATTTGTACAACATTTTGTAATGGAAAATACATATGTAAAATTCGGTGAAATACTGCGAATTTCCGACGATATATTTTTTATTAGCATCGCTTGCGGTGGTAAAGACAACTCCTGAAAAAAATTCGTTTAAAAACATTTCATTTTATTATTTCAAGCAATCACACAAAATTCGAAATCTATCGTTCTAACAGTTTTGGATATATCGTAACCGCGAAAATTCTACTTTTGGAAAAAACAAATAGTTTCGAGATACTTACGTTAAAAGCTTTAGTTTAGCTCGTCATTTCTTTTGACTATATAGCAATATGACTACAACTTTAGAAAACTTTTATAAATTGGTATTCTTAAGATGATTTAAGTACTAACAGAAAATGCGCTTAAAAAAATCGGGGATGAAAATAAGTAAAATAATGTATTCTTCGGTATTTATTTTAAAAAGATAAAATTTATGACAAATGAAATTTTATTAACATTTTGAATGCACTGTAATTTCTCTAAATACTTTTAAAATATTAAGATCAATAACTTGGGTTCTTAAAGGAAAATTCTTGCATTTTTTATGTTATAATTCAAAAATTTGGACATTGTACAGATGGAGTATGCAGTGCCACCCAATGTTAATAAAATATTTTCATTTCAAAAGTTTTCATTTCTAATTTAAAACTTCCACAAAAAAGCGGTGAGATGTCATTAGACATCAAAAGAAAATAACATTTGTAATTTCTCTTTTCAGGTAAAACAGCTCGGAAATAAATCAGTATCTTGGGTCCGTGTGCGGGACGGTCACATACTGACTGTTGACAGGTAATTAAGAACTTGGTGCCACAGGGCATTACTATTAATTACTTCCCCCAGAACTGGGTTTCTAGAAGGGCACTTGCCCAGATTTGAGACTGTTGCCAGCTTCCCACTTTATTTACTGAGTTGCCACGAACACGTGTCTTATTTGCAATTAAATGATAAATCAAGTGCCAAACACTTAAGAAATATGTGAATCTTAGAGATGAGTGATGAAATTGGCCACCTGTGCTCCGGCCATTCTCACCTTAGAACACTTTGGGAGGAGGTTATGCAGGAGAATTTAGAGGCAGTGTGCAAATATGCTAAACACTGTTTATGGCTAGAAATTTCGAGCGGAACAGATAGCCCAACACTTGCGTTAATTCAATGATGATAAACTGAGATGCGCCAGCCATATCCCTCCCCCAGCAGTAACAAGTGAATTTCTAATTCTGGAAAGTTTCCCATCCCATAGTGATATGCAATCAGGCTCAGGACGTAACCCTTTTACCCGGCAGTATGCAAATTACCTTAGCTAGCAATTACTGCTCCATTCTGGGCATTTCTTATCTTCCCGGCAAGAAGTAGTTTTACTTAGATACCCTGCCCCAGGCGGGACGCCAGTTTGGTTGAATGTAACTACCTTGTGTATCTTCACTTAATCTTCTTACCATGGAGCAATCCCATGATGCCGAAATGTGAATTGATCCAAAAATTGCTTTTGCTCCAGGTTAACTTGATTCATCCCTGATTGAGGTGTTTCAGGTCAGGGTGGATCACAAATCTTAACAATGAACAGTTTCCATCCTGTGAGCTTGGACTTTAGTAGGTGAAACAGTGCAAATGGAAGCACTAATTTTCAGGGGGACGACAACGACAAGTTTCCTTAGCAATGAGAAAATGATAATGTCTTCATTAGGGAAGCATGAAGTCCTTAGGGACTTGAGGGAAGACTCTGAATGCAATCCTTAGACTCTACTATGTCATTTGCCAGGGGAATTTACTCCCTTCGAGGAGGACAATGAATAAGTATTTAAAGGGGATCGGAATTTATAGAGCTCTCATGAAATTATTGCAATTTACTATACCAGAACTTATCCATCACATTATAATCTAAATATGTGCACTTAAGAACAAAAACATAGATACAGTATTGAGCAAAAAAATAGTAACCATTGCAGTACTAAAAATTAATGTAGTTTTTTCCTCATTATATTTAATAGAGAATAAAAAGCTATATCCTATTTTTCTCCTTTCATGAAACATTACAAATAGTTGACATCCCTAAAAATTCAGAACCCAATTTAATTAAAATAATTTAAAAAAATAACGAACTTTAATACTAGTGTATACCTATAATTAAATTCAAAATTCCAATCAAATCCGGTAATTGAACCGGCAAATCAAAAACTTAAGCCCATTCTCATTTACCAGCTTCGATGGGTCATTATCATACTGAAATACCTACCCATCGAAGCGGCGTTTCCTACTCAGCATATGGCAACATTTCCTTTTCTTCTCCAAAACAAGTTTGTAAATAAGTTGGTCCTTTATTTTAAAAAAAGCGGACCCACACCGTTGACTGAAAATCATTCCTTTCGAAAATCAAATAAAAATGAATTGAAATGAGTTCCCTGCAAAGCTGAAGTTATTTGCTGGATTTTATCACTATATATTTATTTTATAATACTTGCAATAGTAATAAAATAAATATATAAAAATAGTACTCCCTTCAATTTTGATGAAAATTCTATAAACCTAGAACAATTGCTCTAAAATGGCTCTATTCATTAATTTTTGATTAAAACTTAATTTCACTCCCAAAAGATGAGATTTCTGACTTTAAAGATAAAAGGAGAACTGCAAAGAAGACAAGCCTGAGGAAAAAAGCAATCTTTTTTTTTTAGATACAAAACCCAGGCGGGCACCTAATCGTGTCCAACAAATCCGAAAATCCCCAGCTCTTTAGAAATTGAAACACAAAAGGTTCCCCGGGGAGTGTGATTAAGACAGGCCATTTGGGGCGCGCGCCCCACAACGAAGAAAAAAAAAATATATATAAAAAAAAATAAAATTAGAACAAACCTTGCAACACGTCTTCAACAGCAAAATCGTCCTAACTTTGGGACAAGAAAAAGAGAAAATCTTCAGAGGGTAAATTGAAATAATTAAAAAGGAGAAAGAAATCCGCGTCCATTCTTTTGGGTACCTCAAACACTACCCACCGGGAAGAAAATCAGAAATGAGACACTCCAGAGGTATCCCAGATCTCTTCCCTTAACAAATTGGGGATAAAAGTGAACGTCGTTGTCGACGTTTTCGTAATCGTCGTAGTTTTCGTTGTCGTTAGTGTGAACCGTGCCTTTGTTGGACGAGTTATTAAGCATCGTACACACTGTCGGCCTCGCCAATTACTTGGATCCCGAGAGGGGTTGGTGGAGTCTGTTCTTACCCCCCATAAAATAGATTACGAAACACTCGAATGGCCATTGACGTCCGACATAATTGCAAGCAGCTCCACTTGTTTATGAACAACTCGAGTACCACTTCTTTTGTAATATTGTTTTATATTTTAAGCAGATTCCTTAGACTAGAGCTGAAAAGCATTTAAGGCAAAAGCCCTCCACTCGCAGACAAACGAGCGAAAAAAAAGGATCCTATTCAGTCAGAAACGAGCCTGAGAAGCACCACCTACCGGCAGGAGCAACAGAACAGCTCCCGGGACGACACCCTGTGCCCGTTAAGCTCCTGAGATGCGAGGGTGCTTGTCAGGACATAAAAAAAAAACGGATTGCGTAAGAGCTCCGGCAACTTAGAAATCGTACAATATCAAAAAGAATTTCTTAAAAAGCTTTTATCTTTGGCCCAAGCCCCTGTTTCTCCCACTAGTCCCGGGTGTTCCGAGTTCCGTCGGGTGCGGTTTGGGAGGCCGGGATGTTGCGAACAATTCTGCTACAAAATATAGTACAAGTCCTAATTTCAAACAGCAGAAATTCAACTACAAAATATACCCTAGCTCCATACCATCCCAAGCCAAAACTTTGAACCCACCCCAAAAAAAACTCCCCGATCCCACCATATAACACACAACCCCCCAGAATATGCGCACGGTGCGGGGACTATTGTTGGAAATGAGTTTTCCTGATGTCTTGCTGGAAAGGAGGATTTCCGTTGCATTCAGATGCAGTTCCCCGTTTTATTATTTTCCTCCTTCTTCCCAGGAAAAATATTAAAATTTATAGTTCCCAGCAGACAATTGCACCGGATCGAGAAAGGGTGAAACCCGCCGGCTCATCTCTGGTGGTTGGCGCGGCGCTACTTTTACCCCGGTAACTCCTCGACTCTGGCAGAGACCTTCCCCGAACCATAGTAACATGATTTATGCCTTAATTAAACATTATTCCAGCAAAATTAAATGAGCTAAACGCACCCTTTGCCCATCCTGAACAGGTCGCTAGAAAATTCCTATCCGCACTATCCAACTAACTTGTGGGGCCCCCCATCTTCCTGAAAGGGTTCATGGGCCTTTTATTAAAAAAATGTCATAACAGGTTCTTCAGCGGACAAGTCAAACATATTTTCCCTAGAGGGAACCTTTGCAACCATCTTAAGAAGCACCCGGAAGGTGGCCCGACAAGAATTCTCCCGAAGGGATGAAATGGAGACGGGATTGCAATTTATGAAATATTGCAAAGACATAATGCAGATAAAAAATGGATTTTACTACTTCTTAAAAATGAAATCGCTTGAGAAATCATTACTTGAAGTTATGAACATTTCACTATTTTATCTGGGTGATTCTTAAGTATCTTTTCCCGTAATAATTTAAAATTCCTTAAAGATATTTCAAAATTATTACAAGAAATTCTTCAAAGTTTTCTGTGAGGAATTTATAAATTAAATACCTGCCCAAAACGCTTAAGAGATTCAAAACTTCTAGGAAATGTTGTCATTATCTTCAAAACAGAGGAAAATAATTTAAATTCAATAATTTTAATTAATTAATGTAAAATTGAACTTGGTATTTTTATTAAATTTTCCTGAGCATAGAAACGCTTTTAAAATTCAAATTCCAATTTCATTTGACCGTCTTCACTTTAATTTGAAAACAAAACTTTTACTATACTTTTTAACTTTTAATCTTTAAATGAATAGCCATTGGCACTTTTGTAATCTTAATCCAAAATTGCTTGGAATTAATGTAGCCGAAAATAAAAACGTTTTGCAAATAAAATACAATAAAAGCCAAAAAGGTCTCAAATATCCACAGTCTGGTTAGGGATGCACAAAAGTAATCGAAATTGCAGGACATAAAATTGCCTCCATTCCGTCTACATTCCCTCGAAACCTGAAACACGTCCGTTTGGTGTCCTATTTTGGCCTTAATTATTTACGGGTAAGGTCCATCAATATGAGAGTATTTGGAAAATACTTATCCAGGGAATCAGGGATGCTGGCCCGGAGATTCCTGTACTCACTTCCGGAGCGAACAAAGCAGTTGCCGCCCGATGGACCAGTGGCCACAGCCAAATCACCAGCAAACATAGTCACGTTTATCCCTAGAGCCTTTTCGAGGCTCGCAAATCGATAAGTCTACATACAGATAGTACGGAAGGTGCGTTCTTTCGGTGCCATTTCACTTAAAGAACTAAATTACGCATAGTAAGTGCATAGAGCACGTATGTTTGTTTTTGAATTTTTTAAAAACTACTAATAGGAATTTTAAGTTTAAGTTTATGATATCCTTCAATTTGAAGCGGATATGTCCTTCTATATTTCTTACCTCTCGAGAATTTTTTGTTTTTGCTTTTTTTTTTTTGGACCAACAATTTTTTTTTCCAAAGGACCCGCAGAATCCTTATGAAAATTGGGTCCCATTCAAACTGGCTGAATTTTTAGTATATTTATAGTACATGTCCTCCCGATCAAAAGTTCTCATGGGCACAAGTCCCAAAAATCAGTAATTTCCGAGATATAGGCTTCGAAAGGGGAGATTACGCGATTCTTATGAATTATATAGCTTTAGTGAAGATTTAAAATCAACTATAGCTCAAAAAACTCACTTATTATCAGAACTCTTTTTCAAAATTCAGAATTATCCCCAAATAAAATTCTTAGCAAAGAAATACTTTAGAAACAGTCCTTTTCAGAGCTATTCCCAGTTCTTTCCAGAGTTTATTTTTCAAATCAGTTCTTTTTAATATTTGATATCATGTCTCAACATTTAATGAGTTACTTCATTTGTAACGGAAGGTTTCAATTCAACCAAGGCTAATACTTCGTATTGATGGCGACGAAAATGTCGTGAACAGAAATATTGCCATCGCACGATTTGATATGATTGGTAATGCAACCAATGGATGTTACAAATATCACCAGAATATGCTTCAATTGCGATCGGCTTATCAATGAAAAACTTGTTTTACTCGAAAATAATCCAATGTGCTTTCCGTGTGTCACCCGTACGCTCGGATAGAATTATTTTTGGTTTCAACACTAACAGACAGTTTGTTGATTTGCTGGAAGAAGATGCAACGTCAGATTTTGTATGACAATATACGACAAGTTAATTATTGCAAGAAATCTGACGTTGCAGCTCCTTCCAGTAAACCAGTTTATGGATGGAATCAGCTTCCTGCCTATCTTTGAGAATCGATAGTGAAGTTTTTTGTTGTGTAGAAACTCTCATCCAGAAACTAACAAAAAAAAAATTAATTCAGAATGACTTTTTCTAATATGTACCTACCCGAGTCGAAATATTGAACCCTATTTTATCCTCTCCAATATTTTAGGAGTGAAATGTATCAAATAAGGTCCAAGCCAATGTAAAATAAGATCCTATTTAGCGCCTAAAAGTAGCACATACTTCTCTTTTTCCAATGTTTCGACTCGAGTATTTTAAATGATTCTGTCTTAAAATTCTGGATATATTATAAACCAAAAACAAAATTAGACGAAGAAATCGATTTCTGATTGTTATTGCATAAATAATTTTATGAAAAAGGACTTTGCAATACATATAGAATAGAGAATACATTATTCGATATTGGCGAAAAGGATGGATTTCAATTTGATTTTTGATCTTATTTAATATAAAACAAATATGCAAACCTTAATATACATATACGACATACGTACATTATTGTTGGTAGTAGCAACAAAATCCTTTGAAGGAATTGGAATTTTCGAATGCATGCCAATTTCTTTAAATTTTTTTCTGTATTGTCAGCTCACCTGGCTTTGAAGGTAAACTTAAAAAAAAGGGAATCCTACGAAGTGCTGGGAAGACATCAATTAAGCACTTTCCTATCTGCTCGAACAGGAGCGACCACTTGTCCGACGAGGAGCCCATTGCCCAGAGAAAATTGGGCATCTCCTGAAAAATAGCCCCGACCCACGATCGGGAAGAAGAATTATCCGGCAGTTACATACTTTCCCTGTTAGTGGCCATTGGCCAGGTGTGCATCCAGCCGGGTACAACGTCCTGGAGCCAACCATTGATAGGTAATCGATAATTTATTTTTTTTTTCGTTCATTCTCTCCAGTCCTTTCGTGCAACGATTTTCGAAGTGGTAAAATTGATTTCGTGCACATTGTGCTCTGTCCCAAAACCCACCCCCAGAAACGAGCTCAACCCTTTCAAAGTAGTCGACATTCTTCTGGCTTTGGATAAATCCCGATATATTGTATCGATTACCGCAGGTCATCCACAATTTCAAGATTTCGTTACCGCATGGTGACGAGTACCCTGTACACCGAGGCACAGGGTGCTCCATAAGCCATCGCCAGTCTTTACCTAAAAGCAGAACGTGGCACTAAGACTTCGCACGTACGCGCGGTCGTTTTCCAGATCTACGAGGGTCTGGAGGAGGATGCCTAGAACTTGTAAAACTACAATGTCCGGGGGTAGTGCCTTTAATTTTTCTTTTAATTGAAAAAGTTCTTGGCTTTCTCTCGGATTTAATCAAATTTCATTTCACTCAGCTTCTCTATAAGTCTGAGCCAGGGAACTTACAATAATTCTCGCATCTTGCCACTACCCCCTGCCCTCGCCGTCGTATTGGGATTAAGAATTTCCAAAAACGTTCACGACTTTATCTCCTACGATAGTCCCAGAGTTTTCCCCAAAAAGCCAGGAGTTTTGCGTTAACTTTTCCTTAAGTCCTTCGAGTAGATAATTAGAAAAGTTATCGAAAATCGAGAAATAATGGCAAAGCGATATGGCGATATGTGTGATACAAGGCTGGAGTTCTAAAGGGGGCCGATTTGGAGGTCCTGCTTAAGTTTAATCGGCTCCTAAGACCTAGCCACACTCGAAAAGGTGAAAACTTGTACAAAATTCATTTGTCTTTATCTGCAGAGTGCGGAAAGATATCGTTTATACAAATTCCCCCCCGACCTCACTCAATGCAAATTTCTCTCGAATTTAATGCAAATTCGACAAAGGGAAAGATGTGGCTTTGTAGGCCACCCAGGGCAACCGCCACCCCCTCATCTCGAAGCCGAGTTGCTCTGTGACTCGCAGATTAAACACTAGTCCCTGTAATCGAGTTTCAAATTTCTCACAGGAGGAGCTGTTGCAATTCGCTCAGGATTTCCATACAATTTGCCTGCCAAGAGATTTTCCGGGGTTTTCCCTTCTTCCTAAAACGAGATCGGTAATGGGGTTACTCCTGCTTACCGGAAATACGAAAATCTTTGAAATTTTCTTTAATAACTTCTGCAAGCTTCAACGGTAGTCAAAATTTATTTTCTTCTATTTTATTACCGGGGAAATACTAACTACAATATCTGAGCATTCCTCGCAAATGTTTCATTTTGTTTCTCAAATATCTGCAACCAAACAGAAAATTCACCTCCAGTTAAGGAATATCAACATTCAGTTTTCTCAAACTTCATGCCAACGGAAAATAATTCGAAGAATATCTATGAAAGCATTCAATTCAAACTTTATTCATGCACAACAGAAGTAGTTGGTTTTTTGGACCTATTAAAATGCAAGGAAAACTTGAGATAAAAAAGAAATATGAATTTAACTAGTAGATACTCTTAACAACTAATGTTTGATAAGTTAAAGAGTTTGATATAAAGAGTATTTTGTAAGCAGAAACAACAGATTTTACACTTTAATAATTCAATTGCGAATTTCAAAATAGAAAATTCTTTTAAAGAAATTATAAATTTTACGTCTCTTGTTTTAAAGTTACTAAACAATGAGCCTGAGGGTGGTGTAAAAATCATAGAGACATAACCAAAAAATTGAACGTGACTTCTTAGGCCGCAGAAAGCCGAAATCAATGCTATATATAAACTGTTGGTCTAAAACGACAGTAGAAAGTTCAGGGATGAAGGAAAAAATAAACAATAAATACCTCCAGAACAAAAAATTTTAAACTCGCTGAGCCTGGTGGTGGTGTGAAAATCAAATAGAAATAACCAAAAAAATTTAACCTGGCTCTTGTTTTTAGACCGCAGAAAGCCGAAATTCAACGCCATATTTAAAATTTCAGTCTTAAACGAAAGAAGACGGTTAAAGGATTAAGGGAAAAATATCCAAAATATATCTTCAAAACAACAATTTTAAACACCGGCACCCTATAAGTAGTACATTTTTCTCCATTTATCTAGATAAAAAAAAGAGCCAATATTTGAGTTTACTTACTTAAATTTAAAACATCTGCTTAATTTAAAAAAATTATACTTATCCTTGATTTCGATGCAATAAAACTTAACATAGGATAAATAAAGTTGTGATTTTAATGTCATATCTTCTTTTCTTTTAAAGATTCGATTTCAAAGGCGCCAAATTATGATGCATTTTCATTCACACTAGATTGCTCAGAGAAGTCATTTTGACTCCAATTAGTAAAAAAATTATATTTATAATGATACAACCAAAATGATTTTGTTAAAAATAATACGTCTCTTTCTGAGTGAGTAAAGATTAAAAAACATTCGACTTTCTATTGAAAATGTAAAATTCCATCAATTCTTATTGATCAATTTTTACTTTATAATAAAATGTAATTTTTTGACACCTATTTCTTCCGAAACTGTTTAGCCGTTTAAGCTGTAGCCTAGTGTAAACATGAATATAATAGCTTTAAAAAACCTTTTGGGGTAAAAAGGCACTTCTCCACCCCTTGTCTATTTACTGAGTGATATCCCATCTAGCTCTATAATATTGCAATTTCGAAAGCAAACAGGAAGCCCTTCTGCCCGTTCTTCTTAAAGGAGCCCCAAGAAAAGGGGCACTTCCTGTATCCAATTATTTGAAAAAATTTCTTCTCACCCATAGAATGTATCATAAAGCAAAAGACGTCGTTTGGTTATGGCGGTAAAAAGGACGTCATTGTGTAAAGAAACGATGAAAAATTCACCGAGTTCCTATTTGAAACTTCGGAAGCAGCTCGAGGCCACAGGAATTGCACCTCTCCTCGATATCCCCGGGGATGGCGGGCGGGTGGTTTCGATGGTGGAAGGCCCCATAACTCAGCATGTTTCGGACATGCACTTCTTGCCCTAGTGGGCCCCAGCAAGAGTCAATAGTTTACATCGCCTTCGAGGATGAGTGATGTTGGCCCATCGATTTTGTGTCTGGGCCGCACTGCTCCCGGTCCTGCCTAGTCCCCGGGACGTGCCCTATTTTGTGTTATATATAGAGTCGACGAGTTCCCAGTTCATACAAATCCTCGACAGAGAACTTTGCCGACCATCCAGGAAATTATTACCGGGATTCTCCCTCACAAGTACAAAACCCGGCGGCGGAGCACCCGCTGTGCTGAATTTCAACCTTTTTCGTTTGTCGCAGGACTGGGAGAAGAGCCAACACCAGCCTCTATTATGTAGGTGATCCCCAGCACAATTCTGCATATATAGTTGAGACGGCCTTAACAGTGTACTATGTACTACTAAAATTTTCATGCTCCCAAGAAAGTTAAAGAACGATCCCGAACTAATTTCACAGAAACCGAGTTGCCCAGTTCACTACTTCAGCTCTTAGCCGTTTTCATGCTTAATGCAGAAAGTTATCAAGGCACCGAGACTTCAACAATATTGTACTTAAACTGAGCCAAAACACGATTTTGTCTTAATTTCAGGGCGGTTTTCATAGCCGACCAGAGATTCCAAGCACTAAAGCAGCCAGATAAATTTTGGACACTGCAGATAAAATATGTACAAGCGAGGGATGCCGGGATCTACGAGTGCCAAGTGTCAACGGAGCCGAAAGTTAGCGCACGAGTACATCTTCAAGTGGTTGGTAAGTTTCAATGTTCCTCAACACTATCCCTGACTATTAAATCCATGTATAGAGGCCCCAATTCCCGAAGGTGTTGCCCTGGCCCCATCCAGAACCATCGGGTTATAACACAACGACTTTAATGGGGAGCCTCCTTTCCCAGCCCCTTGTTATCTCTGGAATTGTAGGTACACACCGGGAAAAGGGGGGCCTCACCTCCGACCGGAATTTATTAAAAAGCCACCGCAGGACAGACGACCCATGTACTTTTAGCCCGAAGGCCTAATGTGTACCAAGAAAGTTTGTCTTTAGCACATTACTTCTGTTTGCTTATTCATGAGAATCTCTCTGAATGGGGAGCCCCCCATACATGGAACTCCCCGAAATCCTGCAGACCATATGCTGCTATAGAGCCCCAGATAGGCTATACCTGCTCTATCAACCCTTGCCAACCTGTACCTATCTGGCCTCCGGCAGTCTGTGTCATATCTTTAATTGTAAAACGACAACGATTTTCTTCTTTATCCCCCAAACAGTCCCCAGGACGGAGCTAGTCGGAGACACCGACCGGTATGTTAAGGCTGGGAGCACAGTCGTCCTCCGATGTATAGTCCGTGGTGCCCTCGAGCCGCCGTCGTACATTATCTGGTACCATGGGGCCCAGCAGCTGACTGATGACACTGTCGGGCTCCGGATGCAAATCGATAAGGGCCTCCCTGAAGTCGAAGGAGAAATCCAGAGTACTGTGAGTATTTAAACGTATTTTCTAAAAACCAGCTCTATTTAAATTCACTTTATTTTTATTTTTTCATTTCTTAATATTGTATGTACATACATATATGTACATATGTGTGTATAAAATTTTCGTGGCCTAAAGCTTTAAATATTATATAACCTAATTTATTAATATTTTGAGGACATTATGTAAAACGTTCAAATATGAAACTTAAGAGACTATGGTAGAATTAAATCTGAATTTTCCTACTTATTTGATATACAGTACTGTGAAAATTTTTAGGATCAGTCAAGTTCTTCAGAAACTTTTCCGAAGTATTCCTTTTTTATATTGGTCAGAAGAGAAAGTCAATACAGGAATAAAATATACCTCAAAGTGTCCTTTTCCATTTTACTTAACTGCATTCCTTTTTAATAATTAATAAGAAAAATAGAGCAATTTTACTCCAACAAGTATACCTACTGTGAAAAATTATAGGACCATGGCATCTCAATAAAAAGTTTATAGTATTATCCTTTAATATAGGCATAGGAATAGAATGTATTAAATGTTTGGCAAATATTAGAGTGAGACCTTTTCCATTCGTCAATTAATACATCTTTTAATTGCTGGAGAGATCCTATAATTTTTTACCGTAACTTTTAAAATAAAATTGTTCTCTTTTTCTTATTAAATTATTGAAAATATAAAAATGTATGCAAAATGGAAAAGGACATTTTAGGGATTGATTTCTCTCCTCTGTGGAATCAGAAGAATTATGTTACAAAAAATTAAAAAATTCCAAAACATTGAAGTGGTACTAAAAATTTTCACCGTACCTACTGTATATTATTTTTATTTATTTATTAACAATACCACAATTCTACAATTTATGTATTTAGTAAATAATAATTCTGAAAATCTTTCCAATTAATAAACAGAAAACGTCACTCTGAACAGTATAGAAAAATGTTTGGTACATAACGAAACAGATGGAATTTAAAAAGATATTCAAAATTTGTTATCCGCCTTAATAAGCTTATAAAGATTTGTAAGAAAAAAGAACAAACAATCTTTAACAACAGATTTTTTAAAACTTAAAATTTCCCAGTTACACCATAAAAGGCAGGTTTTTCCTTTTTAGAACCGAATTTTCACATTACGCTTTAAGAACTTTATCTCATTTTAAATAAGCTAAACAAAATGCTTGGACTTTAAAACGAATATTTGTTGGTTTTTGGTTTCACTTATTGTGAAATAAAAAGGATTATACTCAACGCCGAAGTTAAGTTGAACATATGACAAAAATTAACCATCATTTGCTTCCTTTCTAGATCGGCTCATTAATCATCGAGTCGACCAAAAAGCGGGACACCGGCAATTACACGTGCAGCCCCTCGAACAGCCCCAGCGTAACAGTCACACTGAACGTCATAAATGGTAAGATAAGATAACTAGATAAGTCTGCGGGATTAGCGCCACCCGCCCCCGCATCCTCCTAACAAAGATTATATCGGACTATATCAATTCAGCTCTAGATGCTCTAGATTCTTCAGCGCCTTCCTTTTGGGTGGTGGTCTAGCTTATAATTTCAACTCCTCTAGAATTTCTTTGTATTTTTCATCGATTTTTACGTTCATGAGCATTCAAAGGCTAATTATTCAAAATGATGGATGAACTCTTTCTGGCGAGTGACTTCGCCTCGGCTCGCAATCTAAATTAACATCGGTGCGGACTTGGTTGGGATTAGGACCCTTCTGGCACAATGGCGGCGCCGTCCCGAGAAATGTCTTCGAGCGGGTTTTATTGCTTATGACACCTTTGAATACCGCGATTGCACCACGATAAAACAAGCTATTTTGAGTATTTATTACTTCAAAAAATTATAAAGTATTGGGCTCCATATTTCTGATAAAATTTTTGCTCTGCTATTCTCAAGTTCTCTATTAATTTTACTACAATACATCGTATTTAATCAATTATTAATTAATTTCGATTAATGTAAATAGATAATTGCAAAAAATAAATAAACGAAAACATTTTAATTAAGAGATAAAAGAGATTTTATTCGATGTAAATTTCAACTTGAGATATTTTAATTACGATGCTGAAGAATTTTGCTTGTAATTTTTTATAAATTATTGAAATATTAAAGTATCATATAATTTTGTGGCGTATAAAACCGTAAAAGCTGTGAAAAGCTTTTATATTTCAATTACTTAAAATTTTAATGTATAGAAATAACAAATTGTAAATAAATTGAGGACATTTAATTTGTCTTATAATCTTTTTAAAATAAGTTTCGTAATTATAGCTCATCTACGATACGATTAACATTATTCATTATTTTAGAAATCATTGTATTTTCTTGAGCGGAGATTTGAAAGGAGTGTTTTTAATCTAAAGCTTATTATCGATTCAGTTATATCGATTAATTTTAGGACTTCATTTACAAAAGGTTTCTAATTATAATTCTAGTGGTGCTTGATTCGGTCAATTTTGTTTCCCATACACCAGGTGAATTGCGGAATTTACGAAATGTACGAAATTATTTCAAATATTCACCACTAGCAAATTTTTCGAGGAACAGCAACAACATTCAACGTCCGCAAAAATCCTATTGTTGCAGCAAATATTGGTAAACATGAATAGGGTATGCCACAGTAATTAGCCGGATCTAGGCAAAACTTGTTGTCATAATGCAAACTAGGGCTATGCTAGGTATTCTATTCAAAATTGCGGAAAATAACACAGGAATTATAATAAAAAAAAGTGAAAATTCATAGAAATATGCATGCCGCAAGTAATTAAAAATTTCATTTATGCAGCGCTAATATAATTGCCACAGAGCGCAGAGCACATTAGCCGAGTAATTTATGGGGCCTAATGTGAAATGAAGGCTGGCACACCTCCGGCATTAAAATAATTGCAAATCGCTTTGTCCCAAATTAACTCGAATAAACCGCGAAAATATTGAAGCTGACGTCTGCGCCGCCTCGTACCACACGGCCTGCAAATGCACTGCAGCCAAAGTTTTCTATTAAATTTATTAAATTGCGCGCTTTATCAGGCTTTTAGGTACGAGGGGTGCAGGGGAAGAGCAGAATTTTCCTGAAAAGATTAAATTTATACAAATTTAGTTGTTCTTATTAAAAAAGAAAAAATATATCTATATACGCCTGAATACGCCGGCAGGTTGGCATGGCGCGGGTACTTCCTCTAATAAATTTTAAATCAGATCTCGAAGTTGGACGTCCTCCTCCGCCGACCAATCTAAATATTCCTCGGCGTCCCGACGACTCCCGTCCCCCGATCTAGAGGCATATCCCTAACACCGAGCCGGATAAAGTTTAAAGTAATTTTCGCTTCATGCAAATTTCCTCCAGTGGACCGCTCAAAGGAACAGGGATTCCTTCAGGAGATAATATCTCCTGCATTTGCTGCCTTTGATGGACGCAATAATTTAAAAAGTTCGTCCACGCGACCGTCCGGACTCATTGCCGGCACACTTCCGGGCCAGTCCCCTCTTTAATCAAACGGTTACACTGCTCAAACATAAAAAGTGGACATTATCATTTTTAGAGCTAATCGCAATTTATCGCTCGCAACATTTATGTAGATCAATATCTCTCTAATCAAAGTTATGGAACAGACATTTTTAATCGGCTCTTTTTAATCTAGTAATATTGCACTTTAACGCTACAAAAAAAATAGTCATGATTTTTAGATAACTTTTATATTAAGAGATCCTTAGACTTTAATTTTATTATGTCATTTACGATTTATTGTATAAAGATGATATTTTATTAAACACATTAAAAATATATAGGTTCAAACATAATCACATAGCCCTTCAAAAAACAATTAGCATTTTAGTACGTCCTACCAAAATTGCTATAGCAATTAGGTATATCTATTAATTAATTAATTTTTTAATTAGAAAAACTGAAGATTAAGATTAGAACTACTAGACAAAAAAGAGATCTAAAAATCGTTTGCTTCGACTTGTACTCTGCCTATAATTTTCAGATCTTTAATTAGATATGTTTTTATTTCTAATTACAGGTGAGTCGTCAGCATCCGCTGTGACATCGTCAGCATCTCACACAGCATACACCAGTCTTCTGGGCATCCTGTTCTCGGCGATTTTAGTGTATAAAACATGACATGTGTGTAGACTAGTTTAGGGCATAAGTTATGTAATTTTACTAATTGTGCATTTTGTACATAAACCATACCTAGAAAAATGCTAAAAAGAGCTGCAAAAAAATGATGATTTAAAACAAAAACAACCGACTAAATCAAAAAATTACACAAAAAAAAATGATAAAATAAATGTCGCCGTCATTTTTGGTATTAGATCTTAAAATTTAGGAAAAAAAATAAAAGTTGTGTTAAGAGAGAGGCGGGACGTTTTCTTTTTAATTTGAAATATATATTTTTATTTTATAATATTTGTTAAAATTTGAAATTCAATAGAGCTACCTAAGAATGTTGATCGATAAGAGATACGAAAATTTATTGTACATTTACTTAAGGAAGCAAAAGAAAACACATGAAATAAGAAACACTTTAAATATTGTCCAGAAAAAAAATAATGTCATTTAATGATTTTTTAAAAGACTGAAAACTATAATGGTAAATTACTTTAGACAATTTTACTATATTGTGTCCGAATCGGCAAAACTGTTTTTCATTTAATTGTCGAATTTTAGGGGATCTTTAAGAAGTTTTGGAAGTTCTTTTGTTACGAAAACATAAACAAAAATTCACAAGAGATGGAAACCACGTTTCCTTAAATAAATTTATCTCAATTTTAATTTTAATTTATAAAATTGTAAAAGTTGTTGTAAAATCGTTGAAATGATCCTGCTTAAAATATGTTTTAATTTGTTTTTTTTTTTATAATTATAAATATCAGAACCTAAAACAAATGAAAATCCCCTAAAATCGGTTACTTTATGTAAGTAAATATCTCTAGCGAATAAATTAAAACCAAAAACCAAAAAAAAAACTTGTATAAAGGTATGTTAAAAGTAAGAATAACAAAATTTTACTATCACTTCAAAGATAAACAATAATAAACGAAGAAAAATGTATTTGTAAAAAAGATAAAATAAACCAAATTGAAGGTTCCAGAAAGACGGAAACTCGAACCGAACGAGTTCGAACGAGTATAAAACAAATCAAAAATGTTCTGTAAAAAGCCGAAAACATCAAAAATTTTAAAAGCAAATAGAAAAGTTGAGGGCGTGGAGACAGGATACTTGTAAATAAAATACAAATAAATAATCCGAAATGCAAAACCATTGTTTTTATTCGCCCGCACATATCCCGAATTTTCCCATGGGAAGTGCATGGCCAAGTTTTGCGTTTTGCAACCATAAATCTGCGGCGGTGAATTTCAGGTGCATGGAGCACAAACTTCGCGCGGACAGGACGGGGGAAGTCCCAAAATTGGTGCATGGTGGAAATATCCATTTCAAATGGGAATCCCCGGGTGCGACAGGGTGCGTGTGGCTGCGGCGCGGATTGCGCCACCAAGAACAAAATATTCGCGTTCACCACCGTCGTTTCTGGCCGAAGTTCCCTCTTTTAATCTGGCGCATTTCCTTCACTGCGGGTAGCGTACCCCGCTGCTGGCACCAACGCTACCATGCGACATTATTTATTATTGCAATTTTTCCCACTGATCCATTTTGGTATTTCTCCTCGTATATTTCTCTTTTATCGAAAACCTTTAAAAAGTCAAGAAAAAAAATTATATTGTATGTTGAGCAGCCCCACAAACAAATCTTTCAGATCGACAGGTTGTAAACAATTGTGGTTTATTTGCCATCGACGAACTCATGGATGTCGCCGAACGAACCGGCCCAACATCGACTTATGCTGCTTTTATGGTGGCCAAAAAATTTTTTCCAATGTGGATGAAATTACATTGAAATTTTCCTATTTCGATTTTTGTCTAGTTTTTTATCTTCTTTTCCAATTTTTCATGTTTTACAAAGTTTTTCCTATTCCTCGTCTTTTTTTTGCAGAGTAGAATGGATTTTTGTTGTTTTCAACGAATGCTAAATTGCAAATGTAGCGACAGAGCTCTCTGTTCAGTCGCGACCTTGGAATAAAATCGATTTCAACATTTTTATCAATTTCGTACGACATATGCGAGTATTAAATAGATTTTTTTTTACATGATACCGTCTGCACCATGGATTTTCAGTTACAGCCACTTGCTGCAAACAATCGGATTTGCTTCAGATTTTTAGAAATTTATATTTACGTATACCCTGCTACATGGATTTGATAGATTTCAATTTTGAAATTCATAATAAAATGTATTAATAAAAAAAACGATAAATCGCTATTGTTGCAGTTATTCGAATTGTTCATACTATTTAGTGCGAAAAGCTTTGGGATCAGAAAATAATCCGAGAGGGCTCTTTGTTTGTATTATTAAATACAAAATAGAAAAATATTTACATTCAAATAAGTTGGGCAAAGCTGTAATATTTAAAGCTTTATAATTTTACAGCAACGGAAAAAATATTCAATTATTTAAATAGTATTACGAAAGAACTGTTGGATATATTTCTTTCAAAATAACTCAAAAATTAAATAGATAAAAAATAATTCGGTAAAAATGAATGAACATAATACAAACATTGTTCAACATTAAGTAGTCTCAATTTAAGCTTTTAATTATTATACACCTCTACAAATATCTCCTGCCAAAATCTGGAAAAAATTGTCGTTTGATCCATTAGTACTAATATATACTATAGAGTTAAATGTTTTTAGATCAACGTGACTCAATTATTTATTAGTCGAAGCTGAGTGTAATTGCTATGATTTATTTTTATCAATATTATAATGTAAATAATAAATCCTAAGAAGAAGTTTCAACTTCGTAACCCTACAGTTTTTATAACCTGTCAGGGCAATGTATGAAATTTTGCTAAAATATCTAAACTTTTTACTTGCATCATCGGACTAAAACTCTACCCCTTTTCGGAAGTTTGACAAGCCATACGTAAGAAAGGTATTAGAGTATCTTATAAAACTTTTTTTTGGTTAGCATAATTTATAACGAACACCTTGCCTGAGAGAAATGCGGAAGAAGCAGCCGAAACCATGAAAACTCATGCAAAACTGAAGCAACAGGATACGCCTCATTTCGAAAAATATTTACATTTAATCCCCAAAGAGATTTACATCCTTGAGGAATTCTCTGGCTGGCATCCGATGCAAAACTTATTAATTAGTCGTGCACTCAGAAAATAACTTGAGCAATAACAAAGGAAATCTTCCGGACTGACGTGCATGATGCACTCAACTCCTCTGATGGCATGTAAGCCCCAAAATTTGATTCCTTTTGTGTGTTTGTGTGTGTGAAACGCAAAACCCTAGAAATTTTCGGGGGAGAAATTGATTTTAAGGAAGTAAACTTGGAACGTCTTCGTGCTCTGGCATCTTGTTTGATCCTTCTACCACACAAAATAATTTCTTGACGGAGCATCCATGACGAATCCTCTGCTGTGGGGGGCCCAGGGCAGAGCTCCAAAGTGTTGATGGCGAAAGTTTTGGGGTTTTTGGGGGGAAGGATTGCTCCTTAACTTGGACTTGGATGCCCAGTTGACACCCACATCGCCCATGCACACACACACCCCCTGCAGAATATTCCTTTTAATTTACACATTCCGAAAATTGTGTCCTGGAGTTTAAATGTTGAGAAAAGACTTAACGAAAATTTTGCGAATGGTCGTGGCTTAGAGCCGGGCAAATTCCCGGGCCCGGGCCCAAAGGGTGCCGGATTGAATTTCAGGTCATGTAAAGCCCTACCTTCCCGGAAGTTTTTATTGTTTTCGGAAGGCGTCCTGTGTTCCCGGCTAATGAATTTCCCTGCTGCATCACCTTCCGGAAGTTCCTCCTTAAGTATCAGTTTTGTAATCTTCCAAGGAGCCTTCTGCACTCTCCAATTTTGCGTACTTCCCCTCGATTTTGGCACGGTTTTCGCCCAGGTGAATGCAACAATTATCACCGTGCCTAGCCCCAACGGATACCTGCCTCTTGAACGAATTTTAATTAGATTAAACATATATTTCGCCGGAGGTGGGTGGTGCAGTTTGCTAATCCCCCGCCACCAGCTGCCGGCGAGGAGTAGTTAAGTTGCTCAAACCGATTTCGAGGCAGCCTTAATTCCAAAACAGATTTGTTATCCTGCCCCGGTGTTAACGAGCCCATTCGGAGCACGCGTGCTCCGCAGCGGTCTTTAATTACCGCCAAAATTTGCATTTCGCCCCCCATGAGGCTGAAAGTGCTCTTGTCTTGGCAACACCCACCACGGGATGCACCGCGGTGTCTATATTTTCAACGGTTATTGTTTGCACATTGGCAAAGTGCATTTTGATGCATTTTTGACTCTCCCCACCTTCCAGCATGTGCACAAAGATATGCTTCCTAATGGGGGTGTATTTAGCTGAAACAGATAAGCCACGCAAAATTAATTCCCCATTGTCTAAATCCCAATTAAAATAAAAAAAAAGGGTGTCCATTTGGGAATTAAATATTATTGGGAACTAATTTTTTGGGCAGTTTTTTAAATATTCTGGATGTTACATTGGGCAGTTAATAATTCATTTGAGCAGGAAATTGTTTTGACAGTAACTAAATTAATTACGACCAGTAATATAAAAAAATTCAAGCGATAGATTAACTATTTAAGCGGTAAAATTAATTAATGGGTAGATAGATTGGAAAGTTCTCGGCGGTCAGTAAAAGCACAGAGAAAAAAGAAGCAATCGATTAGAAAATTTATGAAACACAACTTTTCGAAAGTTTCGTGTGACAGCCCCTTGTCATCCGATGACATTTGTATTTAAAAAACATTCCTCGTAAAAAGTTATTTTTTATTTTAAAAATATATTATATATTACTCCAAAAATGCGTGCTTGTCTGCGCGAACTTCTTAATTTGTTTTATTTTACCAGCTACATTTTTCTGCCCATTTAATATCATTTTACTGCCCAATTAAATGTTCGCACATTCAACGACTTTTTGAGGTACTCATTTTCAAGCCATTTTTTGCAAAATTGGCTTATGGTGTAAATATGTAGCTTCTTTCGAAGAGACACTCCTTAACTCTAAAGATTAACAGCTTTAATTAAAATTAAAGTTTGTTTACACATTTCCGACAACTTTAATTCACAACCAAGAGTCTTTACACCTTCTTTTTTATTTTATAGCGATAAAACATTTGTAAAAATTAGTCAAATTAGCTATCTATTATTATACGAAAATAATATAATATACCATAAATAAAGAAGTACAGTGATCCGGGGCATTAAAGCATGATTAGATCAATATTATGTAAATATGTGTAATAAATTATACCCCTTCGAATTATTCTGCCCGTCTACCTACATTATATTGTTCTTTTAAGTAGCTCATGCTCCTTAGCAAACACGTGAGGTTTTCCCATAAATCGAGCGTGAATTTATAATTCAAAACAATTCAACGCCGTTTAGCATAAAAGAATATTGATACTAGGCACGATGCCGGCAAAACTATGCATGTTGAACAAACGAGGAACATGACCTGAGCTGGGGTAATTTTGAATTTTGTTGTTAATAAATAGATCTATGTAAATTATGTTTTCATAAAGTGTGGCAGTTGAATAAACTTTAAATAGTTTTTGAGCTATGTATGTACATATATATGTATAATGAAAATATGTTAATATTTATTTTTCGATCGCTCGATTAAAAATTAATTTTTATAATTTTTGACTGTTTGAAATAAAACTTATTTCATTATTGTTCTTCCTTAAGGAGTGGAAAAATGAAAAGAAATAGGCACAGTTTCCCTACGAAAAAAAAAACTGTTTTACTATAAAAAGGAAGGGTTCACATAACTTCAACATCCAACGCGTACAGAGGTTATATCAAAAGATGAAGCACACGTGTAGTTTGCAACGTGTAGTTCATCTTTAAATACACATTAAGTTTAATTCGTGCGCCTCTAGGTCAATTTGATTTAATACACGTGTACAAGGGTAGCATGCGTGCCATCCCGTCACGTGTACAGTATTACGAAATTAATAAGGAACAACAAGAGCCTTCAAGCTGACCATCATTCATTTTTCATTTAATTTGCTCTTGTATTCAAGGGGTATGGATAAGTTCTTACCAAAGTTGTTTCATAAGTCAGTGGCTCTGCAACAACAAACCTTTTTTCTAACTAAAATTGAAAGTTAGCTCCTTTTAGCTTTATACCCAAGCTTTAAAGAAAGTCTGTCGAATATGTAGATTAAAAATATCTTTCTATCAATTAATTCAAGTAAACCAATGAGAAATAAAAAAATAAAATATGAATATCTAAATCGGTTTAATTAATTTGACCAACAATATCTACACAAAATATAAATTTATATATAATCTTCAACACTATCTAATTGCGGAGTAAAAAAAAATTTAATGAACTATGGTTACGTAAAATTTGATTGTAAAATAAATAACAAAAAATAATCCCTGCCACCTATAACTATAATTTTAATAATAAGTGAATCTGTAAAAAAAAATATACATACATATATATATATATATATTATTTAATAAAATGAACAATAAAAATTAAAAAACATCGTCATCAAATAAAAAAATTATACTTGCATAATCTAGCTTAAGTTCTTTCAATTCGTCTATTTTTTAAATATAGCCTTTGATTGATACTCTTGCTGGTAATAATTATTTTTCTATTTACTAAATTATTGTTTTATTTTATATTTATCTTTTATTTTTTGAGAATTTCATTCGCAAACTTACTATTTTGCAAAATTTACATATTTTAAGCCACTATAAAATAACAAATGTTGAATTTAAAATATTTTAATTTCATTTAATGATATGATAATACGATGAAAATTATTATGTCTAGAAACAGAGAATACTTTACAGTTCTTGAAAATAAATAGTGAATGCTAATTTTTCGTGTCTCGTAATTTCAGAAAGAATGCGGTATTTAATTCATAGTCATTTTAATGTCTTCTTTGGTAGCTACTCACATATTCCCTCGGTACGTCGCGTCGTTCAGTTAATATAAATTGAAAAACAAGTTAAAGTTTTGCAATATGTGTTTTGCCAATTTCAATTTAGAAAGATGTCTGTCTTTGACTGTCGTACCTCAGAAAATTGAAGAAAACCCTGAAATTCTTGGTAAATTCCCAACTTTATTAAACTTGCATGGGTGCAACATGAATGCCTCATTTTATTTAGATTTTTTTTTTTAATATAGCATATACATGTAAACTACTTTTTCTACATTCCCTGATATTTGATATATTTGATATCGACAACTGAAGCGTCAAATATTCGACATTTGCTTTGATTTGAATGCGTAACATATCTTCCTTTAAAAATAAAAAAAAAAAACTTTTTCGTTTCCTGGAATGCTCAAATCAGTCGCGAGTCCGATTACAATCATTAAATAGTAAAAAATCCAAAATCCTTCAAAGGGAGTCAGAGAGCGAAGTTTTTGGCTTCCTACGATGCATTATGCAGTCATCTGAAGTTTAACGATTTTATTGGAGCAGAGATTTCTTGAGCTTGAAGCTGCACCAAGGGAAGCAGTCGAAGAAGTAACGAGCTTCAACTTTCGAATTCACTTCATGCAGAAAAGCATCGTTTTATCCCTGTGAAAGTAAAAGGGATAAAATCTCTGCGCAAAATTCTCATTGGGAAGATACTCGCTGAAGACGGGGGGGAAGGGGGAGTCGAATGCAATAAATCGCCGTCTATCGGAGTTGATTTATAAACCGATTGCAGCCTCCGACAGCAGCCGGGAGCAGGGCCCCACAGCCGGGGCGACTGATTCCCCTGGGTCTGATTTGCTCTACAATCGTCCCGACGACCCGGTGCTTTACAACTCCGGATGACTCTAATTCGCCCGATTGTGTGCATATCTCTGCTCCTATTTAGGTATTTATCTTAGCGCGATTCGTGCTCCCAGCGATCCGAAACTCATTTAAAACTCGCATAAAAGATGTGGGAGGACGCCTAGGGGGCCGGCCACCGTGCCGCCCGTCGCGCCATCTATGAACTTTTCAAATTGAAACTATTAAGGGTCGCGAAGCCAATTTGGTTCGCATTTTTGCCCCATTTTCATGGCCTTCGAATCCACTTAAATTTACATTTTTATCACTTGGGATTGATGCGACGTGCTCGTAGATTGCACCCGGTGTGGCGGACTCTGCGTAGAGTCGGCGGCGCGGCGCTCCAATGGCTGGGGCTCCGCCACCTTCGGGTGCATGTCCTATTTCATTACGGGGGATGCCGCTGATTAAAGTGGTTTTACATGGAACGCTCGCTCGACTGGACGACTATATTGAATAGAGCAATACGAAATTTTATATGCGTCCCCATTAAGGGACCGCAGAGGATCGGTATTAAGTAAGCCAAATTGTTTGCACGATTGTGATTCGAGCGGACCAGTTTAAGCCCTAATGCAGCAGCTGCCCGATTTAATGACCTTCACGTGAAGGGACGGGGTTTTGATATGTGCGGTTGGCAATGTTTGGCAAACACATCCTTCCCTACGGAATAAATACACAAAACAGATGACCTGCGATGGCTTCATGGCTTCATATCGTCAATAAACCTGCCTTTTAGACTCAATTTGCCGAAAATTTTATTTCATTCAGAATGCATTTTCAAAATCCGCTATCTGCTCATTTAGTAAAGCAGATTTTATACACTATAAATTATATTTATTTCTATTTTGAGGTTTAGTATCTGATTATTATGGTTTTACAATAAGAATTAATACTGTGTCAAAAATCTGGTTCACTTTTTAAACTTCTGTTTTAAACCAATAAAGAATATACCGCATTGTTAAAACTACGCAAGTTTTATTCAGACTCATTTTTTAGTTTACATGTTTTTTTCCTTTAACACGTTCGTTGCACCGTCACCCATATTTGGGTGTTACCGAATAGCTGAATATATGGCTGAATAAAATTGGATGACGAACGTGTTAAAGCAGACCTTATAGAAAGAAGAAAACAATGAAAGTTTTATGTTTAATCTCAGAAATCTTAGACAGAGATATTAAACTATTGAAAATTAAAATGTTCTCTAAGAACAAGTAGACGGCAACGTGCTATTTGCGAAGTTGCACCCTTTTTGTGTATCGGTGTAATAGTTTTTCTCTATGTTTCCATAACACTGTGTAATTTTTTAAAAGTATAGTACATAACATACATACCAATTCTAATAAAAAGAAAACTTAATTTCTAGATTTTGAAAACTATGATACTTTAGTTTTTGAACTCTGAAAATGGAAACGATCTCACTTATCTCATCAATCCTATTCAAAACATTTTCACTCATTATATGCTGCCCGAATTTTATTAATAAACTTTAAGGAGGAGGTTTAAATACTTAAACTTCTTTAAAATATATTACATGTTTCAGTTTAACACTGTAGGAAATTTTTAAATGCCGTTTTCTAAAATCTAAATGGTTAAGTAGGTAACTGAATCAATTTCGCAAATGCACTTTCAAAAAAATCATTTTTCCCTTTAAAAGTTCCATTGTTTGCGTAACCCATTTTCGAAAGTGTTTAATAACCGCATTCGCCGCTGTTTTAAGTAACGACGTAAAAAAAAATAAGTTCCACACCAGTGACGCCTTCGTTGATGAAATGGGTCTAGTAAAACCCGTCGTCCTTTGTGGAAAAGAGGAGCTAGCTAAAAAATTCATATACTCCAGTTTTGTGCGCCAGTAAGCAGCCGAGGAAAGTGGCTGGGAGCGTATCTCATATATCAAAGAAATTACTACCAAAACAGGAACTGTCCCAGTGGAGCTGAAGTATTAATGCGATGGCTTAAAGGAACAAATCCGAGAACCCCCAAAGAACACGTTTTGTGGCTAGACCGAACCAGGAAAATGTTTTTCAAAATGTTCGCTGCATTCCCCCCGCCGATGTAAACGTTTTTGGGGGGATTCCCCTCGTCTGATTTAGAACTGGGGTTATATGTCTTTTGTGAAAATTCTTCTTGGTGGCGTGGCATTCTCTTGGTGGATGCTGGAGAAGATTTATCCCGACCAGCCCTAAATCCAGAAAATGACATATGCAGGCGTTTCTGGCGGTGGGGCGCCGCCGGTGTGCTCCTCTGTGCGCTGCGACGGCGGTGGCTCCTGCAGACTTTTGGAGGCGACCTACCCTTTTACACGATAGTTCGCCAGCGGCATGCATTTCTGTCCTGTCGGTGTTTATTTTTACGGTGGTGTAATGCATACAAAGCGGAAATATTTTGCTTAAGGAATGGGTCCTGAGAGGAGCCCCTTTTTCATTTGTAGTGGCTATTCAAGGAACTCACTCTTTTGGGGGTTCCTCTTTACTTTTTCACATTGGAGTTCCGGGAGGAAGTCTCATTTTAAGAAATTCCACCTTCAGGCGCCTTTTTCTAATTAAATCCGCAAATTGCACGTGTGGCTGAGGGGTGCACTTCAACAGAATTCGTTTAGCTCCAGAACCCCTATGGATGCACTTCTGCAACAGACACTGCGCTTTGACGAATTACACACCCCCTCGAAGGAAATGAGGATCTTAGAAATCGCTTTTCCAGTCAACCTCGTTTCCACTTGAACAGTACACCTTTGCTCTGATGTAGAAAGGGTTTAAACATTGTGCAAAGGGTTTGAACCCCACCTTCCCCCCGCTTACAAAAATGAGCTCCTCTCACCCATCCTTATGTAAGTAGATGAAAAGCCAAACCAACCGAAGTTCTGCGCCGCAAAGCAGAAGTGGAAGCAATTACATCTAAACCACTTAATTTCATTTTCATGTCTCCGAAATGAAATTTCAAAGAACTACAGAACTGATTCCCTTCGTCGGGAACTTTTCCGCAACTTTCAGCCCCAAAACTGCTTTGCCCCGCCCTAGGGCTGGTTCCTTCAATCCTTCGGGATGATGATGGCGGGCAAAAGGACGGGAAATGGTGGAATGAAACCCAAAAAAGCCCCAACAATATAAAGAGTGGGAAGCGCTCCCGACCGAAGGCAACGTTATTAACTATTTGGCAATTTGTTGTTTGGCGGAACGGCCTCCTAAGGAATCTGGGCCAAGGAACGACTCCAGAAATTGGAGGAATTCCAGGATAATTGCTGCGGGGAAGAAACAGGTGCGCCATACCAAAAAACCCAGAAATATTCCTTGTGGTTGTAACAAATTATTATCGGTCAATAGGTACTATCGAACGCGACTCGATTTGCGACACTTTTACTTTCCATGGAAAGTAACAGAACCAATCTAGATTTATAGAGAAATCCTGTTCAAGCTCGTTATCTTCTTCTAATTTAATTTAATAATGCATATGAAACAATAACTTTTATACAAAGACAAAAATACAGACAGAGTGGGTAATTCTTAAAATTCCTTAGCATATACATAGGTACTCTAAAAATTAAATATAATTTAATTTCCATGTATTTTGAACTTGATTTTAAAATAATAAAACAAATAATTGAAAATTCTAAAATTTCTTATTTAATTTGAAAATAGTGCAATTAATTATTCTATAGTATGTACATATAAAAAAAGTTAAACACAGCTCAAAAGCTTGGTGAGATTTTCATTAATCTGGTACGGAAAATTTACGAGAAAAGAGGAAAACATTCACCAGTACCTTTGTTGACTGGTCCTGGTTGTGGCGCAATTAAAAGGGATATTGCTCCTACAAAATCAACACAGCCCTCTAGGAATTTCCTGGTCCCGCAGGACTCTAGAAGGCGGATGCTGATCTCCAGGATCAGGCGTAAAGTGGACAGGAGTCGCATGGTCTCCGCAGTCCGGGCCACATCCTCCGATGGTCGGGTGCGTTCGTTTTTTTTTAATTTATGCCTGGAAACGTTCGATGTCTGTCAATACAATTATCTGATTTATATTTTAAAATTCCTCCAAATTGGACGTATAGGCGCAGCAATTTGCGATCTGTCCTGTACCCCAACCCCTCTCCACCCGCTTCTTTATTTATTTGCGTATTTCGTCCCTGTTGTTTTGTAGCGCCCTTTTTGCCCCCGAATGCGTCCCAATGCACGTCGCACATTTTTAACTGGCTTTCGGAAAGGTTCCGGATTCGAACACGGCTCACATTAATTTGCGCCATTTGTACTTAATGAATTACGACAGCTTTAACATAAAACAATAATGTCGATGTCGTAAATTATAGCAGTTGCACGTCGAGTGGAAATGCGCGCTTACAAATTGCACTTACTAAAATCGACAGCGTAAATAACATTAACAGGCTTTTTATGCGTCCACCCGAGTTAGTTCTATTTTATTTACATGACCCGGTGACCAGGCGGACCGGACGTGAATGCACTTTCTATCCGTTGCAAAGTGGCGCTTTAATGGACGCGAGAATTGCACTGAAGATAATAAAACTGAAAAGAATCGAAAAAATGACAAAAATTGAACTGAAAAAGTACAAATCGGTAAATTTATTGGAAAGTTCAAAGGGTTGGGTGCATGTTTCCCCCCGGAAAGTGTTGAACTGGGCTGAATTTGTCAGGCCCGGGGTCAGGTCGAGGTCCTCTCGGTGATGTAAATGTTTTTTAAAGTGCAGTCATCTACTGCTTTATTCCCCCAGAACAATTAATGGGAATATTTCTGTCGATAAATCTCAAACTGTCGACGTATTGGAGAAGGCATCTCTAGCAAATACTCGGCGCTATGCGACAAATTGGAAATTTAGTTTTAACAACAGTTTAAATATCCAATCCCATTATTTTAAATAATTGAACTTTTTTATCTTCCCCAATATAATTTAAATCAGATACTTTCAGAATATTGTATTTTGTAAATTACTAAGCGGACAAAAAATAACAATTTTGTCTAAAAATGGATCCATTAGGTCTATCGGCTATCGCTGTTATGACTATTTTTATTTAAAATCAAAACAAATTCTCCTTAAATCTGGTATATTTGTTTAAATCCTCTCATATAATCCGCGGCACAATATGGTTTTATAAATATTTTTTATACACTCTAAAACAACATAAATAAACTAAAACGGGTGTAAGTAAATTTCTAGTAAAACTGCACAATTTTTTTGTTCACCCAATGTCTCGAATTTACATAAAATTCGGTGTAAATAGAAAATAATCTAAAATCATGGTAATTTTACTAAAACAGTCGTAAGTCATTTCTTTATTGCTCGTAACGACGTAAACTCGACGTGAGTGAATTAAATAATTTAAAACAAAACATAATGTATATAAATATAAAAAAAACTGAATTAAAAATTGAAATAAATCTTTCTTTTTCAGATCGATATCTATTTATAAAATTTGCTGTTGGAAATTGTAGTAATGTCATGAAAAAGAAAGGTTTTGCTTAAGTCTTATTTAATGCACAACATTAAGATAAAATATGTGGTATATGTACTATAAACAAAACTGTTTTTAATTAATATTCGCTATTTGACTGACTGTCTGTTTAACAACAAAACAACAATAAAATCACCTTTATGTTTATAATAGTATATTTCGTCTTAACTTTGAGACGGAAAAAGGCTTCATGAAATCTCCTGCTTTACATGCAATTTCAATTTCTAAGCAAAGTTTATAAACTAAATGTTGAAATCTTTAGACAAAAAGAGTGTTTTTGGTTGGAAAATATACTCATTGGCGTAAAACAACAATTATTGATCGCTAATAACCATTGTAGTTCTACAGCGACCTTAAAGAAATAATAAAAAAAAACAATTATTGATTATTATGTTCCATTACACTTATTTTGGTGTGAAATTATAAAAATACACCGCGATGTAATTTTACCATTATTATACATATACATACCTACTTAACATATACATATAAGGGAAAGAGTTGCCTTATATTATAGTGGCAAAATTACAACAAAATTTTATAGAGTATACTACTAAAAAGGGAACTCGATATTCCAAATTCTTTTTTCTCAAAACTATGCTTTTGTGACTCTGAAATATTGATTTCAAAAGGGATGAAGATTTAATTGGATACTACCATCTAGGCTTATAATTAGGAAAACAGAGAGGCTATTTTCTTCAAAGACCGTATTGATTCGTACTAATTGCAAGAATAGGTAACCTTAACTCTTTTGAACTTGAAAGGACGTTTGAATAGTTCGGCACAACTACCTTAAGCGCCCTTAACGTGACGGAGCTCCAATAAACCTCTCGACGGCTGTCCATCATCCACGGCACAAAGGTAGTCAATCAATGTCTCTCTAATTAAACCTTTCGACCAGAAATGTTCGCCCTTGATTTTCCATCTGACGTACTGTGCCCTACTTCAACTTTTCGAACTCCTCAAGCGAAGCGGCCTTGTCCACTTGAAGACCAAAAGCAGCATGATTCATACGCGCAAATAGGTGCCAGCAGGCCAGAACACAGCCCTGAAGGATCTCGAAGAGTTGATGAAATTGTTGGGTCTTTTGAGTCAAGCTGCAAATATAGGACCCCTTTTCCAATCCCATTACTATCGGCGGACGTTTTGCAATTCCCGAAGTAAAGAGACGGATATTTGTCGAAGGACTGATCTCATATTCATCCGTCCAATCAAATCCATGAAATTTATTGCTCGATGGTATCCGGGTCTCTGTGCGACCATGTTCCCGCCGCCCTTTTATTTGTATGTGGGAAAATTTTGTTTGCGGGAATAATTGAAAATTTTGAACTGAAATCCCCCAGCCCTATGACCTCTTCCCCCTGGATTCGGCCATTTCCCAGAGCCTATGGAATCCAGGAAAACTCTAGGCTTCGGCACCAAGTAATCCTTCAATAAACCCATCCTGAGCTCGAGGGAGGACAGCCGGTAATCTGGCGTGGCCCAGCATCCCAAACCCGGACCCCATATCATTCCTGTTGTCGTCGTCGTCATCATCGTCGATTTCAGGGACTCGAAATTGTTTGCAATTACATTAGATTGCGACGAGACCCGTCAATGGCTTCCGTACAGCTCTGATTGGGTCTGAAAGAGCCGGAGCAGCTGCAAACGACAGCTTCTCAGGCGAGGCCCTCCTCTGCGGAGCTCTAGGGCTGCTGTTGTACGGCTATTAATACATCGCAAATTGTTATAAAGTGTTCGACAGGGCGATGGTGTCATTATGGCAAGTACCTGGAAAATCACTGGGAAAATTCAGGTGTGGATGCGATGGACGGGACCTGAACGAGCCTCCGATCGAATTCCGTGAATGGCTTTTTGAATTATTTAAAACACAACGTCGAATAACCCGGCACCCAGTGGTCCATTTAGAATTTGCTTGCGGCCCGCTGAAGTCGTCTTTTCGCGACCCTCTTCAATCCACAAAAATTAAGGCGTGTGAACCTATAAAATAATTTATGAAAGGATTTTATGCTTTGGTAACTTCATAAAATCAAAAATATTGAAGGTAATTGTTCGTCAATTTTCAGTATCGAACAACAGAAAGTCTCTGTTTAAAAATTAAGGGATATGGAGCCAAACAATTTAACAAGTGTAAGAAAAAAATTTTTGTTTAAGAAACCCTTTTCGTCCAGAAGCACATCCACAATGTATTGTCATCGAAATTGAACATGTATGCAAAATTGCAAAGCTTTTGGTAAGATAAAAGTATGAGAATTTTTCGCTTCAAGATTTGACGCTAAACAACTCAAGTTAATTAAAAGCGTTTAAAAATTGGACTACCTACTTTTTAAGTTAAGACTTATATTAAACAGATTTTTTCCCAAAACTAAATTTTCTAAGTGAAATTTCTCAAATACTTACCGGATTATCGGATTGGTTATTTTCAGATACATCGTCTGCATGGTATAGAAAGTATATATGTAGACTAAGCCAATGAAGAAAAATAAAAAATTTAGTTCAAAGCAAAAATGATTTTATCATTAATATACTTTCAATTCAACACAGCAGTTTTATAAAACTACACCAGAAATGAATTCACCACTCTCTAAACATGTGAGAAGATTTTGCAATTTTCTAAAAGATTTACAGAAACCTAACTTCTTAATTTTCACCTCTTTTAATCTTAGATAGAAATAAATAGCCGCATATACAGCATTGAATCCAGAACTTGTTTCTTTATTAAAAATTGCTGGCACGTCAGCAAATCGATAAAATTGAACTCATGAATTTTTACCACGCGTAAATGAAAAACAATTTCAATGGTGAATAATGAAAACAGGCATGAAATTAATAAATAAATTTTAATGTTTATTTTGAGTTTGAAGAGTAACAATGGAAATAATAACCTCAAGTACCTATGCGCTTATACATAGGCTTGCATAATTTACTAATTTACAAATTATACCTAATACTGTTAAAAGGGTTCCTTATCAATATTTTAGAAGGGCACGATATCTTTCCATTTAAAAGGTGGTTGTTATTTTGACGTAAGGAAATGGCATTTCATTTTACCTGTTTATTTTATATATTTTTTATTTATTTTTTCCTCATAAGCCTGTGCATCGATATGAATCTGTGTTTTTTTTTTAAATTACAATTATGCACGGATGAACGTGAGCAGGTTTTGGAGCATGTCGCGACCACCTCCGTCTGAAGTGAAAACTCGCTAATGATGCGCGACCCCCTCGACGGCTCCCCAACCCTTGTCCAATGGCTTGACGTTGCGATAAAACCGCCAAAGAAGGTCGGGTAGACCCTGGAAAGGAAGGATTGCATGTGAAGAGTAATTGAGCGAAATAATTGCTAGTTTGCACAAAATTGCAAGGTGCCCTAATCGACGGAGCACCTAAATTGCACCGAAAGTGCATAGTTACCGCCTTGCAAGCTCGTTTGGCCAGTGTTAATTTTCACGTAAACCCAAGAGCCAACTATGGTCCAGAACGTTATTTCTTCTGGTAATTAAAATATCATGAATTTCATGATTTTGTGAGCATGATATGTATAGAAAATTGGAGAATAAGCAACATAAAAATTGCCCCTAGTCGCACAAAACAAAACGATTTAATTCTTTTCAAAATGCTCTCAATCACTGCACGTGTTCAGACCAAGTGCAGGGCATAAATATCCCGATGTCTCCCAAAAACGGGGGAATCCCCTGGTCCTGTTCGACCACTATGTTTTTTGTGTGCTCCCTGTACTTTTTCCAACACATTAACCCAGTCTGCCGAAATTCATTACTTAATTGACTAAATGGGTCTTCGATTTTTCAGCTTCACACGTTACCAATTAAATTGGAGCGACATGAAATTAAAAAGCTTCAATGAAAATTGGAAAAATTTTCGAAGCTTTTTATTCCCAAGACTATGGTCATCCCGTAGGAGCATATATCCCTGAAAAAAAAACATATCTATAAAACGTATAAATGTTGGCCGAACCCCACAGACAAGGTAAAATTTATTTTGAGGTTAGTCTGCCTCTTTTATGGGCTTTCATCCGGCTGGTCCCGTGTGTTCTGGCGGCCGCCTCCTCGTCCTGTTATCAAATTGATCGCTAAGTTTTTAACCCTATTTTGGGGATGGATTGATGTATGATGTTGTGCGGCCCATTTTGGTTCGCGGCTCTGGGACACAGGCTGCAGTCCTCCTGGCCATTTTTCGGGAACCTGTCCAATATACTATTTTTTATTTCTTTTTTCCAGCTCCCAACAGTCCCCTACTCAATCCCTTTCATTTTTCGCTTATGCCCTTTTTCCGCGGGACCGCGGACAATTTGTTCATCATTTCGGACGGGAATGTTCTTTTAATTTCGTTAGCATCCCCGCTTCCGGGGAATCCCCCGATATGAAGGCTGCCGGATAGCGTTACAGAGCGATGGGAGTTAAATCCACCGCGACGCAACGCATTGACTGCGCTAGAGAGTGTTCCTCTGCGAAATGGAAAATTTCGAGCAGCAAAAATATACCTGCAGTGTATTCATTTTTGTGCTTAATGAATTGAAACTTCATGCGGCCGAATGCGACTGTAAAATTAACACCTTGGGAATTCGCATATATGGGTGGCTTTTGGGGACAAAAAAAATAACGTGGTTTTCTGTCATCATTGACTGAATAAATCTCCGGGGATCTATCCGCCTGACATTGCTCGTTATTGCATTTTTTTTATTCCGCTTTTTACTTGTTAATTACTGATAAGGCCCGGCGACACACGGGTGCTAAAATTTCACTGAATAATTAACACGGGTTGGACTTTTGTTACCCCAGTGATGATAAATTTTTATTGGTTATTTGGAATCACGCTTATAGCTTTTGACCTAAAATTAATACCTGACTAAAATTGTCGATCTACCTACTACAAAAATTTTTAATTATAATTTGAGTAATATTTCAACTTTGGCTAGCTCTAGTTTGTAGAATTTTACATATAGTAACTATTGAATCATAGAACAGAACGGGAAAATTTCATCGAATAAAAATACCCAAGAACAAAAGAAAATCTATTCATGCAAATGAGGCGCATCCTGTTTGGACATATTACATGTAAAGCTGCCACAAATTGGGCAGGAATTAAGCTCGTTGCGAATTAAATAAATCATTCAATTCATACAACGTATATCGTTTTCGGTAAATTTTATTTCGTATTCCCACTAAAGCTTATTCAATTACCTTTCCAGCAATAACAATCAGCTTCCATTACGATGTACTTTTGCCTACCTTCGTTTTAAATTTTTTTCATTGATATTCAAATCCATTAAGTAATAAAATGATTCGTTCGATTATGTTGCTCATGCAAATGAAATAGAAGACGAGATAACTTAAAAATAGCACTCATGTTAATTCCGAAGAAAGTTTTAAAAATAAAATACATTCAAAAGTTGTTAACAATGGGAAAATCTGTTACGAATGAAATTTCGCTCGTGTATGTATTAATTTATGCAGAATTCTACAAAAACATCAATATTGATTAAAAATTGACAGCGATAGTCATTATAAAATTTAAGGTATGTAAATTAGCTATTTTGCTGATGAAATAATCACCATAGGGTGCTAATGACTACTGAAAAAATTTGAATTTAATAAAAAATGCAGTACATAAGTTGAAGGTTTAAAATCAACTCTTACTATTACAACAAAATAAACTCTTACTACGTCATACATGCTTTAAAAACTTTTCATAGAAACACAAAAATTAGCCAGTTTTGGTAGCAATAGCAAATAGGGTAAAACTGAATTAACTTGTGTTGTTAAATTCAGAATCTTTAAGATTCTTCAAGGCAAAATGAAATAAAAACATTACTGGTGGGTATCAATTTGGTGAAGGAAAATACAAATGAGTATAAAAAAATATAATAGTTTAAAAAACTAAATAACACGCTTGACGTGTGAAATTAAATTTGCAAAATGAAAATGGATGACAGTTCTAGCGAAAACACAGAAAATCAATTTTCCCACAAATTTCTTCAAATAATAATTGAGCCGTTGGAAATCATAGTGGCGTGAGTCAACAATTCTTAAAAACTGAGTTAAGACTAAAATCACATCACTTACCCGTCACCCTGTTAAATACCATATAGACTATTAAAACTTGACTTATGCCACTATGATTCTCAACGGCTCTATTGTACCTTTAAAATAAATTGTTAATCATGGATATCCTATTAAGGACAAATTTAATAGGGACAAACTTATTAAATTATTGTATTATCATCCAAACTTAACGTATATGAAAAATTTCAGCTTAATCGGAAACCGGGAAGTGGGTCTAATTGAACTTCCAATATTTTTTTACATAGTTAGTTATTTAGTTACAGGTGAAGCTAATAAAAGCGTGTTAAAAATTCAATGGTGATTTATTCTATCAGCTAGAACTTCTCAACGTTTGTTGGATATAAGTAGGTAAATAAAATCCAGGTCTTCATCGCCTTCGATAGCTCAGTTGGTAGAGCGGTGGACTGTAGAAAGTTTGTGGTTGCAGAAATCCATAGGTCGCTGGTTCAAATCCGGCTCGAAGGAGTGGCTAAATTTTTTTAAACTTTTTTTATTTTCACCTAAAACGCAAATTAGAAATGTATAATTCAGTTAGAGGAAAAAATCAAACTAACAAGTCGTCTTTCAAAATGATATTTAAAAGAAATATAATAAAAACAGTTTTCTAAAACAAATTTAAAATTCAATAAAAGAGAATGTTTGGTAGAAAAATAACTTTATGTGAGGACTTTTGCTCCAAAAATGTGCAACATGCTACAAAATCGCGATATTTAACACAAACATAATTCACAGTGGCTATGAAGGTGATATTTGTAGCTACATGTAACCCAGCTCTTATGCGACTTCAATCTGAATACTCCTCAGAATCCTTTTCTCGCTATCAGTCAACTGGCTAACAAATGTGTTGAAGTGTTCATTGGTGCTAAAATTGCCCAAGAATTTGATAAGTGTTTCATCGATGTTCGCTTGAAAAATGGGATCCTTCATAAGTTCCTGCATCAACTGATCGTCAGCAGCATCTTCGTCATCTTCGTCAGTTAAAAGTAAATCGGAAACAAATCTTGACTTTGGGGAAAACTTTTCAGTACCATCTCCAGATGCGACATTTTTATCCTTATCAACCTCCTCATCACCATCATCATCATCACTCCAACTGTTATCATCTTCTTCTGCCTGCTTCAGTTCTCTAAGGTTCTCTAGCTCGTTGATAAGAATTTTAAAAATTTTTACGAGAACAGGAACTGTGACCCAATTTTGCGCTGCAGCGCTCTGTGATCGTGTCATAACTTTATCAGTGGGCATCGTCTGTGCCTCTTTAATTGTTAGGGCCGTAAGCCGGTTGTCCTGCACCGTCACGCCATACTCAAAAATCCTGCACAAAGCCATAGTAGCGACCTTTCGCTCATAGACGCCGTAAAAAAGACTCTGACGAGGCAGCCAGTTGGAAAAAACGAATTGCATAGCAGGTTCGCCTGTGGGTCCAGGAACCGTATTCAAAAAGTTCAGCACGGCCTCCATTTGAGTGAGGAATAAATAGGCGAAGATAATAACAAGACTCATGCTGACTCTTAAGGATTGCACTAGCTGCATTTTGCTAATAACCGCCTTCAGAAGTAGGTCAATGTTATCACCTAGTAAATTACCCAACTTTGTGATTATCGTGATCACAAGTCGCCCGATCTGGCTAGCAGTGTTCTCGCTGTTCATTGGGTTCAGCAGCATCGTAGTGACCTGCATAATGTAATTCAGGCCCTCCCCATTTTTGTAAGCGCAAACTTGTTCCGGGGAGACTGAAATAAATGCTCGGAGGCATTCGCCTCCACTAAGCAACACCGAATGATCATCACTCCTCAAAACGCAATGAACGGCCGCTGGAAATGCGTTTTCAATAAGACCCTCGCTAAGAGGAGGCTGGGAGTATTTTACAATTGTCGTAAGGACGTCCAATGCAATGTCCTTCTCTGATGGGTTCTGATTTTCCCCTTGCAAATTTAGAATGCTTACCTAAAAGTACCTTTTATTAGAATTTAAGATCAACATTTCCTTTATATTCATACTAACCAAAGTAGGAATAATCTTTTCTTGCAACGGCTGCAAGCAGAGTGGATTCTGCGAAAGAACCTTAAGCATATCCTGTACAAGCTCCAGAATGTACGGATCTCCTGAATATTTTAGAAATATTGCAATAGTCAGAGGAATCACTTTTGTATGTACTGTTGCCGCGAAATTGTTGTCGAACTGAAAAAGTTCAAAAACCACACATAATTTAAAAAACCATAATTAAAAGGAAAAAAGTAATAAAATTTTAAATAAATAATTAAAAAAACAACTTACTATGTATAGTCGATTTAAATTACTTACCGATACAATTTTCGTCAGAGTCTCCATCAATAGCGCAAGCACAGAATTTTTAGACGGTGGGAAAAGTTCTACCATACCTTCAACAAATCCTGAAAACTTCGATAAAATTAAATGTCTTCGTGTTTCATCTGATGTCTGTAGGTTTTCTGTGTACCTATTTATAGCTCTGAAAGTAACTAAGATTAACGACTAAATCTTTCAAAACAGAAATACCCAAAAATTACCTCACAGCTGAAATTTTTAATAAAATTGGTTTGTCTCTTGATAAGCTGTTAAGAGTCACCTCCAAAATCTCCTCAAGCATTTGAGGATTAAACAGCTTTGATCTCGAATAGAGACTTAGTGTGCAAAGACACTTCCCCAAAAAGTACGGTGATGCCTGGTAATTCATAAGATTTCGTACAAGATTCAAATAATTTGATAAATCAAATTTATCCTCGTTATCCAAGATAACATCAGCAAAAGTGTTCACAGCCACCATAGATGCTTCGTGAATTTTCCAGAAAAATGGATTTCCAGCAGTCTTTTCAGCCTCAGCCACATTCAAGTGACGATGAAATGCCTCAGAAAGGGCAGGAAGGGCTTTAACACCAAAATAATCTTCTATAGCCTGAAGACAATTTTGTTAAAATAATAATTGTTTAGTTAAAAATTAAATCTTACAATCAAAACATCATGAGCTGAATGTCTAACAGTCAGTTCAACGCCCCAGTCGTCGTCATCGTCAACAAATTTTTCTATATCATCATTCCATCCCTCGATTTGTTCCTCGCAAACTTGAATGTAGACTATCGTTATGTAGACGAGGTCGGTCATAACATTTTTTATGACAGAACGAAGCTTCACGGTTCCAATCACACACTGTATAAACTCAAGGATTTGAATTATCATTGTTGCAAACGTAGCGTTCTCATCATCTGTAGAAGTCAAATAAAATTATTTAATAATTGAAAAAAAATTTAGTTCGTAGCTTTTAATTCGATAACTTCGAGACGAGACTTTTTCCATCAATTTTAGAGAAAAATAAAAAAGAGATCTTACCTTCATCACCCTTGGAGCCGAAGGGATTGCTCTGTGTCTCATTTACGTTCACTTTAACGAAAATATCTGCGGTCTGAGTGAGCAATTGCCAAATAGGCTGGAGTATCTGGTCCATGAAGGGCTGGATGTAGGATGAGAGATCAGTTACCAAGAAGCTTAATACTATAAAAAAGCCCTTGTTATTCAATAATAAATAAATAGTAAGGATGTCTTACTCTTAATAATTTCTATTTTCAAATAAAAATTCGAATGGGATGCACTGCCAATAGAAATATTGTGAATCAGCTTGCCCATGAAAGTCGAAAGCACAGAGTTCATCATAGCCGTCTGCTCAGCCTTGTTGCTAATGCAGCAGCTGATCGACATGAACAGGGGCTTCAGTATTTTGATGGCCCCAGCTCTCGTCTTCACGCTGTACAGCTGCTCAGCCTCGAAAATCCTGTAAATTTCGGATATGATGATGGGCCCCAGTTCCTTAATTGACTTCTCATCGTGCGACAGCTCCAGGAGGACTTGAATAGCCCCATGAATTGAATCCTCGTTGCCACCTAAGCACTTTGTGATTATGTCGAACAACTCGGACCACTCCCCTGGCCAGTCAGAGGCCGCAATTGTAGAAATTGTGTGAGCAACAGCCGAACGTATTTTGCTGTTCGGATCATAGAGCCCATTCGGAAGGATATTTCTTATCGTCCTTTTTGCTTGTTCGGGGGCTATTGCTGGCTTCGCCGGCTCAGTCTCACTCCAGTGCTCCTCGACGTATCTCGTGAGCATTATGCAGGCCAGCTGCCTCATAGCCAGTTCGTACGCCTGATTCATTATAATCTCAGATAAATATACTCCATATCCTGAAATAAAAAACCTGAGGAGGGTCTGGGATAATTAAATTAGCGTTCCAAACCTTCGGTGAACTCCAACTGCTTCATGTGCATTTCTGCGGATGTTCTCACCGCTGTGTCGGAGCTTAAAATGTTTTGGAGCTCAGCAAAAAGTGCCTCCTTAATAGATTCTGCATTCTGAAATCCATGTGCCATTTTCTGGGACATTCTGTAGTTAATTGGCGCTCCAGGACAATCACTCGTCGCACCTTTTTCGGGAATCTTTTCAGCGGAGAAAAAACGGCACGCCAACGGAATTGTCACTTTTGTTTGAGAGGTTATGGGTAGTACTTTGATTTTCGTCCTGGCGGCGCTGATGATGGTGTAAAGTTGTTTGAGGTCTTTTGTAACGACTTCTTATTGTGAATATTTTACTTGTTTTCAAGACACGAACAGCAACTTCTTCCTTTCAATTAATTGTTGATGTTTTAGCAAATACCGGATTTCAACGGCGTACAATAAATATGCATGCACTATTATATTAACGTTAACTTACTATTATATTTGCAATCCGCCAATGTTTAAATAAAAAATAATCTCGGATTTTTACAAATGGCCTTGTTTTTATGTTTTTTGATACTGATGAATTTTGAAATTCTAAATTTGATCAAGAAAAGAAGTGTTTTTAAATAAATTGCATTCTTAAACTCTAATAGATTGTGTATTCAGAATATCTTGACTGAGATATGCATATACACTGTATTAAATTTCATATCAATTTATCTTTTCTGTCTAGGAAAATAATAACTTGCAAATTCATTCAATAAAAAATCATTTCCCCCAAAGCCGACACGCCGCATGTGGTCACAATTTCCGGCAATTCCTTTTAAATCGACCGCCTTGCGACCAGTTGTCTTTCATCGTCTCAAAATTCCAGCAGAGAATCCAACTCCCTGGCCTCCGCACTTCCAACCTCCAGTCGGAGGCATTACCACCCAAATCCGTAGAAATTCTCCACCTTAACACCGAGCAGCTTTGCGAAGCTTTTCACCCATAGTCCGTAGATTCCAGCAGTCTGCTTTGGTCCGTCGTGTAGGTTCAACCTCTATCTCGACTGTAGCCCGCGAACCTTCTTGGTTTTTTCACCTGTTTAACTAAAGTTGTGAGTTACCCAAAGTACCCTTAGAAAAGATGCCGAACTATCACAAACCAGAGCGCAAAGCCGTCGAGGAGTTGAGGGACATCGCCCACCGCCTCAGAATCCACTCGATTACCTCGACTCAAGCATCTAAATCGGGGTAAGTTACTAAATCTTAATTATCATCACCCAAATGGAAATCACTCCTCTCAGGCTCAATGCCATGCCGTTCATATTTTTAGAGCTCGAACCCGGCAGCCGGCTTGAGAAGGTTACCGCCATGTGATTTTCGGCTCTAATCAGTGAATTTACCGACAAAAACAGTCGTAATCTATGCTATTTATGCTCTTTAGTGGTTTGATAACAAAGTTGAGTTGTATGACCTTTTTCCGACCTTTGGGCTCCTCATGCCCGCTTAGATAGTCGATTTTTCGTTCGATGAGACCACGACATCCACGCGTTCTGTCTCCAAAGGCTCCATCTTGGAGCGCATAATGAAGCCCACTAGCGTGATCGCATCTTATCGGCAATTTTTTATTTCCTACGCGAGGAATTCTAAGTTGCCGGCATGACCACGATCATGAGACACCTCCAAAGCTTACTTAAGTTATTTAATTACGCAAGGCTAGATTCTAGCGCGATAGCAAGGGGACACTTTTCGTTTATGCGGCCCTGGGTGCAAGTTACATTCTCTACGGTCGAACACCGCTGAATAATTTTTATGCCCCAAAAGCCGGCTTCTGTTGATTCAGGTTTTCACTGGTCGCGTTTTTTTTTCGGGCGAAGAATGAAAAATTAAAATTCAATTGAGAACTGGTTTCGGCAGTCGCAGATGTGCCTATGTAGCTTCTGAACTCATTTCAGGGGATGTAAACAAAAAAAAATTTATCTATGAGCTGTAGAAAGCGCGGTTCTGGGTGCATGGATTACTTTATTAACTCTGCAGCCCTATTTTTGAGTACGAATTTGAACGGTAGAGTTCTTCAGCATTTAAATATTCGTATAGTAATTTTTTTAACTATTCTTACTCTTTAGAATATTTAGATAGACTTACCTTTTTGAAGTGACCCCTGTTCAAGAATTCAATTTTTGCAATCAACGAGCTATTCATTTCAGCGATTGATTCTCTTAAGCTGAATATGTAGCACTTGACTACAGAAAGTATATTTTACAATTTTAATAAAAATAAGACTCTAAACAATTATTTTCCTCAACATTCCTATTAACATTTGAAAAATTAATCGCATATTTACACCAACCGGAAATGAGAAAACTCAGTTTTTATTATTTTAATTAGAATGTACGTATATTTTATTTTTAGTACATATAAGAAGTGACTATTGAAGGCTAATTGCGTTCATTCTAATCCTATTCTTAAAAATGTATTTTCTACCAAATTACAAAGCCGAGAAGGTTCAAAACATTCAAATCCGTATACACTTAACCGGCATTGACCGATTATCTAATGCAATTGTGCCAGATCCATACCTTTGCCGACATGCACAGAACAAGGTCAAGTCGATTTACTTTCGCTTTTGAATGGGCTCAGCTCGAGAGACATTCAGCCGCCTACCGCCACCGGCAAGGGGATAATTAAAGAATATTTTCTTAATCTTACTATTTTCAGACACCCGACATCATGTGCCTCAATTGCTGAAATCATGTCGGTGCTCTTCTTCCACACGATGAAGTACAAGGTGAGCGCCCCCAAGGATCCATCGAACGATCGATTCGTTCTATCGAAGGGCCACGCTGCACCTATTTTGTACGCAGCCTGGGCTGAGGCAGGACTCTTCCCTGTTTCGGACCTCCAAAACCTCAGGAAGATCGATTCTGACCTGGAAGGACACCCAACGCCTAGATTGAACTTCATCGATGTCGGAACAGGCTCTTTGGGTCAGGGAGTGGCCGTTGCAGCCGGCATGTCCTATGTTGGAAAGTATTTCGACAAAGCTGACTATAGGTGGGTTTTAAAATACAAGGTTTTTTTACATACTATATTATAATATATATATATTTGCTCATATGCTAAATATGCATAGTTAAATTAGTTTAAAATAACTTCTTCTATCCGCACTTATAATACTCTAGAAAAAATTTAAATTATAGGATACTAAAATAAAATATTTTTAGGACTTACGTCGTTGTTGGAGATGGTGAATCAGCCGAAGGCTCAATTTGGGAATCGCTCCACTTTGCTGGACATTACAAATTAGACAACATGTGCGTTATATTCGATGTGAACAGGTTGGGACAATCTGAACCAACGTCTTTACAGCACCAGATGGAAGTCTACCGTAAGCGCCTAGACGCTTTTGGATTTAATGCAATCGTCGTTGATGGACATGATGTCGAGGAATTATGCAAGGCCTTCTACGAAGCTTCACACACAAAAGATAGACCCACCGCAATCATTGCGAAGACGTACAAAGGAAAATTCTTCCCAGAAATTGAAGATCTCGAGAATTGGCATGGTAAGCCTATCGGTGACAACGCCGATAAAGTAATCAAACACTTACAAGGATTGATTCACAACAATGGTGCTCTGAGCTTAACTCCTCAGCCACCACCAAAAGATACCGCCCCAGCGGTTAATATTTCAAATGTTACGCTGGCCTCACCACCTGCTTATAAAAAAGGTGAGTCGGTTGCCACAAGGCTGGCCTATGGCACCGCTCTTGCTAAGATTGCAGTCAGCAATCCAAGAGTAATTGCTATGGATGGTGACACCAAGAATTCTACTTATTCTGAAAAACTTAAGAAGGCCTTCCCTGACCGCTACGTCGAATGTTTCATTGCTGAACAAAATTTGGTCGGAGTTGCAATTGGAGCTGCCTGTCGCGACCGAACAATTGTGTTCGCCTCCACGTTTGCGACATTCTTCACAAGGGCATTTGACCAGATCCGGATGGGTGCTATCTCACAAACAAACGTAAATTTCGTTGGATCCCATTGCGGCGTGAGCATTGGTGAAGACGGACCCAGTCAAATGGGTCTTGAAGACATTGCCATGTTCCGAGCTGTCCCAGGAGCCACAATCTTCTATCCATCGGATGCTGTAAGCTGCGAACGATCAGTTGAACTGGCCGCTAACAAGAAGGGCATCTGCTTCATTAGGACCTCACGGCCAGCCACCGCTGTAATCTACGCAAATGATGAAAAATTCGAGATCGGCAAGGGTAAGATCGTGAAGCAATCCCAAACCGATCAGGTTCTGGTTATCGGCGCTGGAATCACCCTCTATGAAGCTCTCAAGGCTGCTGGTGAGCTTGAGAAGAGCGGAGTCAACATCCGAGTCCTGGACCCATTCACTATTAAGCCTCTTGATCGTGACCTGATCATCCAGCATGCAGCTGCCTGCGGTGGACGCATTGTTGTCGTTGAAGATCATTACAAGTACGAAGTTTTATTTTCTAATTATATTAATATCTTTACTAATATTTCTTTTTTTACAGAGAGGGTGGATTGGGTGAGGCAGTGATGGCTGCTGTTGCTGAACAGAGGAACATAGTCGTAAAGCACCTCGCTGTTCCAACAATTCCTCGGTCAGGGCCACCAAGTGTTCTTATTGATTTGTTCGGAATTTCTGCCCGACATATCATTCAAGCTGTTAGTGATGTCCTCAAACTCTAAACGGCCTTAAAAATGTTGAAATGATAAATTCACGAAGGAGTTGGTGCATGGATTCTATCGAAATGTTAAAACTATGAGCGCATTTTTTGGCAGAATGTCACAAAATTTACAAATTATTTCCATTTTTGTTTTTATATTACAACTTATGAATAAATTGTTTGTATTCTAACACAGGCGTTGTCTATTCTTAAGTATTTTTTTGTAATAATATATACTTGTCTCAGATTCTAAAACCTTTCTCTATAGAAGAGTCAAGCTAATACACACTTTTAGCAAAATTTAGTGAATAATTCACAAATTTCAGACTAATAATTAGTTTCCTTTTACTCTCTCAGATAAAAAAAAAATGAAAAACTTATCCAGAACACAGGTATAGAGCAAAGGATTTTAAAGGATGAGTGAGGAGACAGAAAAACATCAGGTTTTATTTCCTTTGCGCTATGATTTTATTCCTCATAGTTGTCCAGTACGAATCGCTTGCATTTCTTACTTAACCAGTAACCTACTGTCTAAAATATAAAATTTCTAGTAATTACCTGTAGTTGCAGTTCTAATTATTTGTCAAATGTTTTTTCTTCTTTTTTAATTATTTTTTGTTACAATACACTGCATGAGTACCATTTGCAATTTTTATTTTTATTTTATACAGAGGTCAAATTTAGAGGAACAGGGGCAAAGTCTACACTTTATACAAATTTCAGAAGAGTCTTCCGCTTAAAAATCACAAGTTCTATAGTATGAAAAGAAATTTCAAAAAAGAAAAGCCTCAGATTACGAGTTTACCTCTTAAGTGTAAAATTGTTTGTATGTGCAAATGTGTAATTTGTTTTGTGTCCTCTGGATTAGCTTAGTGTCTAAGTTTAAGGTAAGCAGAAATTTTCATTTTATCCGAGCAGCAGGTGTTTTAATAAGCAATTTTTAGTTCGATAAAAGCCGTTGAGCTGTAGTAGTCAATAGTCGCAGTTGTGTAATTGGTAAAAAGTAAAATCTTAACCATTATCGCCTGGAGAAGGGCACTCACAAAACCCAAGGAACTCTTCCAACAGCGAAAAAAATAGGATGAATAAAAAAAATTAGAAACGCCTCTTCAAAATAAAATGAGTTTTTTTATATATATAAAAGATAGTATAAAAGTGTACAAGCTAACGTAACTTCAAAACACTGGATGAGAATATTTCAACGGTCGCTCACTACTAAATAAATAATGTAAACGTACAAAAAGAATGGAATAGGAGGCGCATGCAAATGATTGAGGGTAATGAAAGGTGATAAGGCCGAATTACCAGCGTGATTCATCTTCCTCGATTTTTCGAATAAGTCGGTACGTGCGATTCCGGGCCAGGGTGGTGTGTGCCTGCTTAAAATAGTAAACAGCAGCAGGTCACACCCTCGCGCCGCTTATTTAGTAATTATTCACGGTTGCTGCATTAAACACGATTTAGAACTCTTCTATTACAACAACATAAATAAAGACGATACAAAGTAGTAAAAGAAACGTGAGGAAAGAAATGGTTCAATTTTAGGTTTGCTTCTGCTGTTTCAGCTGCGCCAGCTTCTGCTGAAGGTGCTCCAGACGCAAAGGTGATAGTTCAGGCTTCTAGGGAGCATCTTCGTTTTGAAAATCATTTAAGAGAAAAAATTTCAAATACTCACATCTTTTCGGACTGAAGACACTTTCTGCGAGATCTGGTTCAGATTAAGATTCTCGTCAGCGACTTTATTGTCGACCATATGTCCGATCTCTGGATTCCTTATTGGCGCTAGATTAGCCTTCGCTCGCAGTCCGTGCAATTTCTCCATCCAATACTCTGGGTCGAGCTTATTTTCCGGCCGAGATGCGTGCATTGAAACCAGATTTGAATCTGTTTGCAAATTAGTAAAAATCAAAGGGTAGGGTTCCTAGAGGACATTCATTATTAATTTAAGAGGACATACCCATTTTATTTTCAGCATTCATGACAGTGTCCTGCTGCCGCTGTCTATCGATTTCTGCTAAACCGTCTTCGATGTACTTTTGGAAGCTGGGGCTGGCACCTTTTAGGAACGGCACAACATCCACCTCAGGATTTTTTTCCTGGAAGAAAAAGTATCACAATGAATTTGAATTTTTATAAACTGACTGACTCGACTGACAAGCTCTAACTAACATTACAAATATAGTTTCAAACAATGATTGGTTCTTAAAACTTTGTAACTCCGAGGTACTAAGGACCGTATGCACCAAGCAATTTTCAGGGAAATAAGCTTAATTTAAATTACTACAATCGCTTGATATAGCTTTATTATAGAAAACAACGAACATTGCTTTGTACAGATGGTCACCATGAGGGCCAGATCTAATACAAAACGCTTTTCTTTTTCTATAGCAGTGTTTTTAATTTCATTAATTTGTAAGTATTGAAGTAGTAATAAAATCACAAGCCACTTAATTGACAAATATTCTCCCATAAAATTCGAAAAAGTACTTTTTTCAAGATATTCTTAAAATATCAGCCAATTGATATAAAGATTTTGTAAGTATGACTACAAAATCGCTAATGCATATTAAAAAACAAATATGTTTCTGCCCTTTGAAAACAAAATTTTGTGATCAATACTCCGCACTTTCATCTTCTTGGTGCATATGGCCGTAAAACATGATCAGTGTAATTCACTACTATGGAAAAGGAAAAAGTTTGTGGTCGCTACATTTGGGTTTGAAACTAACGTGACAAAAGAAGAGTTTAAAATAAAATGATTTTGTTTTCAAATTGCAATCATATTTGTTTCAGTTTGCGTGTCTTAAATTAACCATTTTTTTTAATCATTGTAATTTTTGTAGTAATACAATTAATTAAGTGTAAGTGTATTGCTTTATAAGAAATCGGATTTTGCTATGAAACCACATGAAGAACTTTACTCTTGATGCTTAAAAAATTCGTAGAATTAAATTAATGAATATTTTGAAATGGAGAATCCCTTTTGTCAATTTCTCAAAAGAAATTTTATTTTGAGTTTCGGCTAAATCCCGATGTCTTTCACCCCAATTTTTTCAGAAACCTTAAAATATACATACTTCTTAGTTACGAACCTGTCTTTTGGATTTTGATAAGTTGAAAAGATTTCCATTTTCAATTTCTGTATTATTTTAATTAGCTGCCGCGATTACGTGTTTTCTCACCACTAAAATTATTTTTAAGAATTTGAATGTTCATTATGGCAGCTGTACTTAATGTAAAATTGTAAAAGATATTTCTAATGTATCTCCGAATAATCCGACTGAGTTTCGTGTAAAATGCTGGGAAAATCCCACATGTTTGTGTTCAACACAAAACTAACAAAGTGATGAACAATTGTTAAAAACACCACAAGAAAATTGAAAGCGACATGAACGAAATGTTTTGCAAGGAACAAGCTATATAAAACAAGCACCTTCAATTCGTCAACCAAGTACTTAAGAATATTGATATATCTAAGTTCAAATGCGTCCACTGGAACCTAACAGTAAAATTGTTTAATAGAAATTGTTAAATGTTGACGAAGGCCAAAATATAATATAAAATCGCATACTCACTTTGAACTCGTACAATTTAAGAAGACCCTGTCTACTGGTTTCTTTGTCCGATATCAGATTGAAAATTTGTGACATTGTCTCTGTTTGATTTGCTAGTCGCTTAGTTTGATCTTTAGATGAATTTGATCTTTGAGGTGATAGGCCAGGACCATTGGCATCTCGCTGCAGGTTCTATTAAAATATAAAATAAAAATGTGAATAAGACGAACTAAAACTAGTAATAAATAAAATTAGAATAATAAGTTCAATGGATACTAACCTTCAGGATTCGTATAAGATATGCGTGCAGTTCTGAATGTGTAGGAATTTTATTTAAATGTTGCAGAATTGAGTTCCCTTTAATTTTTGCCATATTATGAATAATAGTTTTCACTGTTCGAAGTGGGGTGTCTGAAGGGCGTTGTTGCCACCAGGCACTAGGTAAGGCTAGCATAAACTCATGAACTTCATATAAGACGGCATCATAGTCCAGCTCGTTTGAGCGTTCCGGCATCATTTTAACATTCCTCCAAAGGCATTTCATTAACAGATCTGAGAATTTCGGTAATCCTGCGCTCGGACATGTCTCTTTTAGTAGACGTATAAGAGCACTAGAAAATATAATTGCAGTCATATAAAACTGAAATTTTTATTAATAAACCTCTTACCAATTCAAATTTGTAAAATTCGTCTTATCGAGAATCTTTAGACAGATTCCGTTGACTACTTTCGTATACTGTCCATCATCGCCTTGTGACAATTTTTGATCGGCCATTAGACCCAAGAGGACTGACATGATATTTTTTAGGGATGGAATGCTCAGGGTTTTGCCGAGGGTTTTTGAATTGAAAAATGAATAAATTATAGAGAGCAGGGGCTGATACATGATAAGGGACTCCGTTACAGATTGTTGTGAGAGATTCTGGAATAACAATTAAATTAGCTTCATACCTTAGCGACAGCATTCGGATTGTATTTTAATTTGTTCACGAATAATATTAATTTAAAAACTTAAGATTCTTTATGATAAAGGAAGAGTGCTAAATTGAAAGGGGTCGGTTTTGTGTCCAAATTCAGCGACGGCAAAAACAGCTCAAAAAACTATTACATACCTTAAATTGGGCTAAAATACTCTGAATGAAGATTTCTTCATAGTCGCGTAAAACTGCTTGCTTTTCAGGTGACTCAATGATGTCTGTGAGTTCGTTCATCGCTGCTCTTGCTGTTAAAGAGTTCGTACTTGCGACAGATCGAATGATTTTCACCAAGTTAGGATCTAACTTAGGCAAAGTATCCGCTAAACTGTAAGAAATGAAAAAGATACAATCAAATAACTTTCTTTCAGGCAAAAAACACTTAGAAAAATACACATCATACTTGGGTGATGGTTGTGTATTTGCGGGTGGCGTCATTTTCGTGCTATACGCCAGCGTGCTGGGGACAGCTTGTGGGGGACTCATTGTGTAATTGATATAAGCTCCAGGTAGTGCGCCAACTGAATCGGCTGAATGCGCTATTAACCGATCAAACTTCTCTTGAGGATAGCCAATGCCATCCTTAGTGAGGACTATTTTAATGGGCTCATACAGAAACGTTAAATCTACCGCTGATCTTTCGATTTGCTTCATTTGATCGGATTTTACCCAATCCTTTTCGATTTCAGCTACAATATCAGGATCAAGACCGAAAGGACCTGATGACTTTTGTGGTAGTACAGACGGTTGTGGTTGATCAAATGTTCTGCAAGAGATTTATAATTTTTTTTTTTTTTTTGCGATTCAAAGATCTGATACACTCTTTAACTTAGAAACAGAGAAAAATAAAAGAAAAAAAAATATTTTAAACAACTAGAAGCAATGTGCAATGAATCCTCGCATTTTCGCGAGCAGAGAAAAGGATTTCATTTTATTTTAATCACTATCTTAATACGCCAGGATTCGCTGCATTTTCGAATTCTTTTTATTCAAAAGCAACAATTGTGCATTACAGTAATGATGGACTTTAGAGTGCTCCAAACTTCGTGAAAACCCTATCAATTTAAAGTCACGACTGGTCCATGTTCGGGCCTATCCTGATTGTGAGAATTGTGAAAATGAATATCCCCACTTCGGGAAAATGACGTAATGCAAACCTTTACCCCACAGTATGATGAAAACAAATACTCCCTTCACCAAAAATTGACAAAAAACACGTCCCTTCACAAAAATAAATGATACTTGCAACACACAAAAAGCAAAAATTGCCGCACTACATGATCATTTTCCTAACATAATGAAATAATTTTTTTCTGCAACACATTTTTTTTTCTAAGAATAAGAAAAATAAAACTCCTCATAGACGAAAAGATTATTTACTATCTTTAAAAAAAAAAAAGACGCTGAAATACTTAAAAAGTATAAATACAAACACAATAAAGGCAATGTGCCTAAAAGCACCTGATGAATAAGATGGTTGTGAAGAACTGCACTGCGTCTATCTATTAAAAGCGACATAATTCTGCAGAAAAATTGGAATAATAAAACACCGAACTGAAAGTGGCCATAAAATAAAAAGCACAAAATTACGTAAGTTTTTAAATTCTAATAAAATTCTATAAAACTACAAGAAAGAATTTTTGATGGCATATTGAACAAATTTACTTCTCAAAACTTACGAAGGCATCAAAATGGACTGAATCTGAGCTACAGGTGAGTGGACACAAAGCGCAACTTAACAAAGTAAAAAGTAATGCCCAAGCTTACCAAAACTGTGTTTTTTTAGAGAACTAAAAGAAAGAAAGTGGAACGAAATAATCCCCATTTACAATCAAAATTCCATTTTTATTTTAGTGCTTCGATAATGCAATACGATGTGGTAAGCCGGAGCTGATTTTCAATTCTTTAGCCAATATAACTTGATCAATATCACTTATCTTCCTCGATCTTACGATAGTCTCCTTGTCCATTCTTGAAAATTTTCGTAATTGCCTGTCACACCTCGCACGTCTAGAAAGTTTAAAGTATTTTTTACCTTAGCAGTCTTTTCATATTACCAGCATAAATTGCAAAAGCGTTTAAGGAAATAAAAAGGCTATGAATGCGTTAACGTTTATTATGCGCTGCTCAACTACATAACGAGGCCCATATACTTTTTCTTAATCGTCCTAAGATTTGTAATGCTTAGCCTAATTGCTCGGGTCTACTTCAAACTGATGAGCTGAAATGTTCAAAATACAGTGCGCATCCAAACTCACAGTAGAGAAAAAGAGCGGAACTTTGCAATAAAATAATTAAGACAATTTAAAAGAAAATCCGAAATTCGAAGGAATCTACTTGCAGTTGAGGTAAATGCCAGCCAAACAAGTTGCAGTGCGTAAGCAAACCAAAGTAAAAGGATTATCGTGTCCCCTATCTGTATCTGATTTTCTCTTTTAAAATCTTAAATTGCGGAAAATTGAAGTTGATTTCGTAACTTTTAAATGCAATGAATAAATTTTTTTTAAGTTTTATCCACCAACGACTAGTTAGTATAGAATCATCCGGAAAATCAAGAATACATATTACATATGTATGTTCATAATTCAAAATTTTATTTTACTATTCTGAAGTTAATGTATGAACTTATTTTAAAAAATTGCAATCCCCTCATCGCTTTATTTTAATTATAACTCCTCACAATTACAAATTGAAATTTTCATACCTAATTATATTTTATTTTTATTTCAATAATAAAGAACAAATTTTCTTACTTAGGATTTGTTTGAGAATTCTGTACAGTTAACAATAATTGTTCTGTTTAGGTAATTTTGCGAGTTGATTAATAACTTAAACATTTCTAATAAACGCCAACAATTACTAAATAAGTGTTTAGGCGCCTTCTACCTGCACCCGCAGAAGTTCCAAGCTAAATAAAAAATACTGTGAAAGAAAGTGTGCACAAAAACAGAAAATCGCCACATGGAAATTTTTAACCTAAGATGCTCTCATTATGAAATAATCCTTGTCACCTGGAACAAAACTCCAAATGTAAAAAATCTAAAAGATGGAATATTAATAATTTAATATAGGATTCCCGCAGGCCTTATTATTGAAAAGAATTTTTGAAGTGGTATAAAATTATCTTGCCAATTCTTGCTTTATTTATATAGATATATACTAGTGTCAAATTTGAATAATGCAAAGAAATTCATTAAACAAATCTTTCTAGCCAGGGGCGTATGAGCTTAGTTTCCAAATATTAAGCATCACTTAAACTTCGGAGTACATTAAACTAATTTTAAAGCTTAAAGTTAATAAGGATAGGCTATAAAACAAAATATTAAGTGTTTTTATTGCAAAACAAATGTGCTTTTTAAATGATGACCACTCTAAAATGACCGAAAAACTTTAAATTTGCTTCGAATCCTTAAAACGAAGCGCTGCGAAAAATAATTTATCCAAAACATCAATTCATGTAATAAATGAATTCGGTTGAAAAACATAAAACATAGCAAAAACGCGGCACTAATACCATACCCCTTCACCTGTTTAAGGATATTCCCTCTTATTTAGGAAAAAAGGAATGTCCTTCTAATCGTAGAAAACAAAACACTAAGACATCTAAGTAAATTTATAGAAAAATCAAAATTACGCTTCTCTTTTAAGTGATCTTTTCTCTAACACCCGTTGCGAACGATTCGTGTCCGTATCTATCGATCTAGAACAAAAGTTGGAAGTCCCCAACGCAAAATATAAGCTATTTAAGTTCGTTAACTATAAAAACACTCTACTTACCGTGTTGAGACAGGGGAGGGATTACTCTCTTCAGGAGGTGGTAACTCATCGTTTACGGGCTCTTCGATTTCAATCGTTTCATTTGTTGTTGATGTTGCTTTAGCGACTTCGACTACAGGCGCTGGCTTCCGAGTTTTTCTAGCCCTCTTGATTCTTTCATCCAACATAGAAAGATCTTTTTCATTCAATTGCCCAATTAATTTATACACTTTATCCCCATTTATGAAATACGCCTGCACAACGCAATTCAGAGCTGCATTACGAACAGAATTATCCCGATCCGAAATATGTCGTGCAATCTCTTTTAGAGCTGCCTGAGGTGTAGGTTGGCAAACACACATGCCATACGTTTCGATCAAATAACCAAGCTCGTCCAGGCACTCTGTCCGTTGGCGAGCATTTTTTGATTTCAAACCCTCCATTATATAGGCAAAAACTTTTGTAAACGGATAAACCAAGCATATTTGGCGTAGTAGGGTCCTTACACCGTTTCGAACAGTATCTTTAGGATCGCCAATCTAAATTGAATAAAATATTTAAAACATTTTCGAATAATCCCTAAATTTTTAATAATACCTTTATCAACAAATGAGGGATAAAGGAGCTTCCTTCATTTTCTGCGAGAATATATTCGTTTTCCACGAGCATTTGGAACACCATGTTTAAGTACTCCAATCCTTTTAACAGGACTGAGGGGTTAGTGTCATAGAATCGCAGGGACACCCATTTTAGGATGAGATCTAAATTGCAAATCAAAGCTTTGCTATTAGTTGGTAAATCTTCTATTAGCGAGTCGATCACTTTCAAGTGATACCTACAGATCAAAATATTTGTTACATGAATTCTCCCAAAAGAATAACATTGAAATTTATACCTAAAATCCTCATGAAACATGTTAGCCATGAGACCTTTATTAACATTTGCAGTGGTCATTTGCTCTCGCAGTAACTCGCTAAATTCCTCCCGCGGCGTGGTAAATGTCCATTTCAAAACTCGTAACTTTTGTTCGTCAATGAGTCTCTGATTTTTAGTATGATTAACAGCAAGAAGAGGTGAAGTGTCGACCTCCTCTTCTTTCTTCCTTGAAGATGATGGTTTTTCAACAGCCTTTTGGTTCTGCAATTGAGACTTTTGTGCTCTGCCTGATAAAACTTTAATCGGCTTTGATTCCTCTACGATCGGTGCTTGCTGTTTGCTCTTTGGCAAAGGTTTCACTGGAAGGTTCGGACGTGCTTTATCCAGGGCTGCTTGAATATCTTTCCTCGAAGCAGGTTTTTGTTTATCTAAAGCTTTAAGCATGGCTTCATACCCCAAATGCATCATAATGCCCAGAACTGCTTCGTTAGCATTCTTCCTTACATCGGCATTTCTATCAGAAATATTTGCATAGAGATGAGGGAGCATGGAGACCAGCTCTTCTTTAGGTATAGATTTAACAGCAATATTTGGTAGTTTTTCAGCCAACCATCCCCAGAGTTCGGTTTTTAGTGCTGGACTTCCAGCCTTCAAGGAATCTGCAATCATTTCACCTTCGAAGAATTCTTTATAGCCGCACTGTTCCACCCAAACATTTATGCAAGTTAGAGAAGCAGCACGAATAAACACCTTACTATCTCCTAGACCATGCAAAAACCCAGGGAATAAAGTTCGAACATGTGTTTTACACGCCGGCCCCATCGCTGTTGCCAGCTGCTCACAAATAGTCAAAGCAGTTTGTGCTATTTTTGCATTACTATCCACTAGCCGAAGAGCTAGTGCCTGAGGCAGATCACCGATTGATGGCTTTATTAGTTTTGCGTCGTTGAGAATTGCTAAGAAATATGTAGGAACATAAACTCTATAATAGACCATTTTTACAAATTACACACCTTGCAACTTTGTTAGTCCTTCATTGCGTACCTTCCAATTTTTATCAGAGAACTCCGCTAATAAAGACTCTGTAATTTGCGACGAAATGTCGATTCTGGGTAACAAGTCTGCTACGTTTATTTCACCAGCATTTTCGTCACCTCCTCCGCCATCACTATTCCGAAAAGGTAGAATAAAATAAATAACGAATTTAAAATTTGCACAAAAATGTTAACATACTCATCCTCTTCGATATTTACTGAAACACTGCTTGCGGTTTTCTTTACACCACGTACAGGCACTGGCGGTTTCTGTCCAAGATTCTTTTGCATTTCACCTTCAATTTGCGTTTTAAGAGCTGGTTTCTCATTATCAAAGAACATCATGAGATTGTTGCCCATGTACATGCATAATACTCCTGAGAGCCGAGTTATAAATTAGAATTGTTTATTTAAAATCATTCAGATTTTTCTAAGGCAAAAGTAAAAGTTCTAAGGACAAAATGCTATCTGATAAATTTTAAATTTAATACGAGAACGAAACCTAAGGTAATCAAGAGAAAAAAGATAAATACATGGCCCAATGCATACTCAACTGACATTAAAAATAGCATAACTTACCTATCAGAGATATAGCCGACCCCCTTACAGTGGGGTTGGTACTCTGAATAGCCTTTTTTATATCGTCAATAAGAGGTTTTGCGTTCACCTAAACAACGTACGTAAAAAATGAATTAAGAAAACTAATTTATCATATCTTCACAAATGTACCTGCAGTCCAAACTCCTTGATTGCAGACCCTACCCAGTTCAGAGCTTCTGATTGAACCTTTGGGGATTTTTGCTCAAACGCAAAGGCCATAACACGTGAAACGATAAATTCCAATTTCGTCGCTTCTGAGAGTGCGATCAACGCCTGAGCAGCACTGCCACTGTTTTTCGCATCACCGAGCTTTTCAGTGACTTCGTTAACAACAAATTCAGCAGTCACCGTGGATACTGTGAACTTCTCCGCAATAGCTCTAATAATTTCTAACTTAACTTTTAATACTTGGAAGTTAGTTTCCTAGAAGACAGCAGATCCTTGTTCACCGAATTTTACAATGAAATTTTTATCAGTAAATTACCTTTAGCCCTGGCTTCCTTCCGCTTAGTGTACGTATCAAAACCTGAGATATACCTGGTGTCTTTGGCTCGATTTCATTCACAGAATTCATTAGACCTTCAACAGCTTCAAGTCTTGTTTTCCAATTTGAATCAGTTAATCCTGAGAGAATATTCGCCGCAAGTACCTCCTCAGCGCGGCATGCAATCTCTTCTGGGGTGAGTTCTTTTTCAGTGGCGATCACTTTGTTAGTACTCGCTGATTTAGCCAAAGGAGCAGCACCTCCAGAAGGAGATGCTTTTTTCACAATAGTTTTCTTAAAACCTGCACTTGCAGGTCTTGTAACTGGTTTCGGTTCAACCGATCCGCCCTTAGGAGCTGGTTGTGCTACTTGCTTAGCAGGAGCTGTTGCTGGCCGTTCCTTCTTCGCTCCAACAATCTTCACAGTGATAACAGCCTTCTCCTGGCACTCCTTGATCTTAGCCATTTTCAAGCTATCCACATCGGTCAAATAGCTCCCAACAGCTTTTTCTCCCATCAATTTAAGCAACGTCCCCAATGCCTCGGCGGACGCATCTCGAACAGTCACATCCGATTCGTTTAAGGTTTTTAAAAGCGATGTAACCAGAAGTTTGAGTAGTTTCTTATTAAGCGCAGCTGGCTGCGTTTTTGTAAATGCTCTCGCGAGGAACGACGCTACCTCTGCTTTAATACTGGGATTTTTGTTGTTCAAAGCCTCGACAATGTCTTCCTGAATGGCTTCAAGTGATGTGGAAGGATAAATTGCATCAATAGCGTCTCGTAATGCATTTACAGCATTTGGCTTTTTCTCTTTGAATTTTTCAAAAATTCCCGGAACACAGGCCTAATTATAAAAGGTCCATAATTCATATAGACTTAACTGTTATATAAAAAAAAATATGTACTCACCCCAGAATATATCGAAAATTTTTTTCCTAAACCTCTAGCCAAGGCAGCTAAACACTTTCCTGACTGTGCAACCAATAAAACATTCGAATCTTTTGTTAAAACCTTCTTTAGAGCCCTGACTAGATCTCCGTAGTCACCGCTCTCAAGTTTTGGATTTTCAAGTAATTTTTCTAAAGCATCTAAAGATTCTTTCCTTTCCTTCCAGTTTTTCGCTTCAAGTTTCTCATAAAATTCTTTTGGAAGTTTAGATAAAATATCCACAGGATCGATTAAATCCATTGGATCAATATCCTCGGCCTCCCCCTGGGTATCATCTGAAATGATTTTTAAATACGCGACCGGTTTAGTTTTAAATTATTTTTTTTAATCAAATTGATAGCCATGCATGTTTATCTACTGAATAAAAGCAAAAGGCTTTCTACTCCTGTGCAAGAACTGTTGGAACCAATATAATACATATACATAATATAAAATTAAATCAAATCTTTGAAAAATCATATTTCTTTTTTCCTTTCGATTTTATTTAATTTGTCAAGAACCAAGAGCCCTAAAAAAGGCTTGTCACATATTTTCAAAACAAATCGAATAAATAATTATAATAAATAATATTCGTACTTGGTTTCCTAACTGAAACCCACAAATTCAAGCTCAATTTTCATTATTATCTTAAACATAAAATTCATGCAAATGAGTGCAACAACCATGAATAAAGCTTATCCCTGATTTTATAAGTATGTATGTATTTCACCTAGAACTTATAGCTATTAGTTCTTAAATATTCATAATAAATGGAGACTGTAACCACCTTGAAAAAGCGAATTCTTTACTACCATTTCGCCAACATCAAACAACAAAAACCACTCAAATACAGCTTATGAGATTTTATGAAAAGGTTATTTACATGAAATGATTTCTAATGAACAAGCAGCAAAAAACAAATAAAATTCAAAGAAAGCAAGAAAATGAAATGTAACAATGCAAAATTAGTCCACAACTTTATTACCATCAACAGCATCAGCTTCCTCTGCCGCTGCCACGACAAGAGCCTGTTGTTTTTCCTGTTGGGACTTGAGGAGCCTGTGCAAACATAAATAAAATTTAATCAAAATAAGAAGTACAATCCAAACTCAAAGTAAATGACCTGATCGGCTCAGCCTTTTCGCCCTTAAGCTTGTCGAACTCGCTCTCCAGTTCAGTCATTAGCACGGCGGGCAAAGTTGCTAATTGTGGTTTCATCGCTGGTCCAATCCACCTAAATAGAGCCAACAGCCAAATTGGTACGTTTATTTTCGGAAACCACAATAAGAACAGAAAACCAACTGGTTGCAGAACTTACCGATAAATTTCAATAGCCAGTGCCTTGCCCTCGTCGCGTACTGTTTTGTCCCGATCGCTCATTAGTGTGGCCAATTTCTTGATTAGTGGCTTCACGTTAATTACTTTGCTACCAAATTCGCGCAGAGCAAGTGTAACACACGATGTGCATGCTGAAACGATCTTTGGATTTTTATGCTCCATTCCCTTGATCAGCTCTTCCATGACTGGCTCCTGCTTCTCAATTTCGATGTACATCAGAGTGACTTGGACTGCAAGTTCCTTGGTTTTTGCTTTTGGTGCAGCGATGCACTTTTGAACGATGCCAGTCATAACGTCTCCCACAGTTTTGCCAGCATTTGCGCAATTCTCCACATAGATGAGTGTAGCTTCAAGACCTTTCTCCTGTGCAGCAACATTTGAATCGATCACAAACTTTTTCACAAGACCCAAAAACTTATTCCATTCGGGTGATTTTTCATCGTCTATTTCACGAAATATTTTTGCAGCTTCCTCGTATCCATCGACGCGCGCCTTCCACAATTTGTGAACGCATCGATCCTCAACAGGAAGCTTGTTATAAGTTGCCTCCTCCTCCATTCTGTAAGCCTCGTCTGCGTGGCTTCTTTCTTCAGTTCTAAGATTGAAATGAGAACAATAATTTAAAGTTTTGAAATCAAAGAACTTTTACATAAGAATTATGCACCCATGGAGCGAGACCATCTCAGCTGAATCCCTCCCCACCCAACAAGAAAATAAAAATTAAAAATACGTTTAAGGTGCGACAGGCTTACAGACGTGTACAAAGTTTGTGTGCCCCACAAAAGTCGTCGAGACTGACAAAAATTGTCACAGATCACTAGAGACGAGGCCTATTCAGAAGTTCTCCAGTAGAATCGTGCCTCCGATCGACCGTAGTCATTCGCTGTTTTTCAACAAAAGATGCAAACTTCCGGTGTCCCCCAGGCAGATCACTTATTAAGCTATTGTTTTTCATACCATCGAGATGCACTGATGACCCGAGATGAGGTGGTTGTAAAATTAGCAATTATCAAGAAAACATGATCTTGTTTTGTTTACGAGACAAAAGGCTTATAACCAATTATTTAAATTAATTGTTGTTTAATAATAATTAAAGCATTTACAATACTACCCACAAGTAATTTCATTAATTAAAAATATGATCGTAATTTTTGTTCAAGGGTTCTTCTTATGTCTTCATAATGTTCCGAATCATTTAAAAGCTGACCAAAATTTAAACTTTATGGGGTTCCTAATTTAAAATTTACTATCCATGGAAAACAGAACAATTCAATTCCATTCCACCATGGTACCATTTGAAATATTCTATAATCTACCCAATTTTTTAAAATAAGAGCACGAAATAAGCTAATTAACGAGAATGTAAATACGTTTAGTTTTTTTAGTTTATCTAATAAATAAAACTCTTTCTGCTTTAATAAAGTCTACGATTTTGTTTTATTTCCCCTTCAAGAGAATTTTTGCACTGAACTATAGTAAAAATTATAAACAGCTCTAAATGTTCTTAAATAAATTAAAATTCGACCTACATAATAAATTCAAGTTCTTGTATTCTTGCTCCGCTTATCTTCTAATTTACCTGCATCGTGGGTGGGAGCAACTAAATATTTCGTGATGTACTGCTTTAATGCTTAAATATGTGGGTGTTTTACACCGAATCTTAGCTGTTATGAAACCTCACATAAAAGTTGCACATACCGTACCATAAATCTTTGCACGGAAATTTCTAGGCTACAACATTCTGAAATCTTTCAAGCCGTACAGCACACAGTTGAGCCGTAAAAATTATGGAATCTTAAATCCAACAATTCAAATTAACCATACCTTCTAAACCGAATTTCTACAACTCCAGAAGGTTTTACAACTCAAGACTTTACTTTTTAATTATTTTCTTCCCAGTTCCCTCTATTACAAACAAGTTGAATTAATCTGGAAGAACCTTACATAAGTCGCGTTTTCTGCAAAGGTAATTAAATTTCTAAGTTCAAGAATAAATTCTCACTTCTAAGAAGTTAAACATGAACTACTTTTTAAATAGAACGATGGGATTGGCTTAAAGAACCAAAAGGTAATGGTTGGAAAAAAGTAAAAAAGGGTTTTAAATTTATTACATGCGCTTTTCTTTTAATATCGGCCTCATTTTATTTTTTATTAAGATATTCTAAAGATCTAATTTCTAAACTATCTGGACACAAGCTCAGTCTTTTACATCTGCGCGCTGACGACTGAGCTAAATTAACCTGACCGACCCCGGATTTATTTTCGAAACAGCTCAACATTTTATCTCTTTACTTTGATAGAATTTAAGTTTGTTTTGTTCTTAAATCTTTATATTTATATATACCGACAAAGGATACAAAATTAAGCTGATAGTGAAGCGGTTGGCGCCTAAATAAACTATTCAAAAAAAAAGTGTCGTACAACTTATCCCCAACATAAAGTTGCAATCTGCAATTTGATTACGAAATCGCTTCACGTACAAAGGGGCCGACGAAGTGGCGCATTGTAAACAAGGAGTAAAAAATCAATAAACGACCGGCATACCTCATTCTTAGCCGCTTTCTTTTCTTGAAGATAAAACAAATGTATAGGCATCATGAGGTGCAGTTCGTGCGAAAAATAAAACTGCCAGCACTGGAGCCAGAGCAGAACATATTGCGACCTACACCGGTCGTGCACACAAGCGGTTTCGTTGTTACTTCTTAAGATGGTCATGCACATCTAAGGGAAATATCAAGTCGGCAGGTTATAAATATGCGCATAATTAACTACGAATCGTTTCTGCCTCAATTCGAGGATTATCAATGGGAATTATTAGCAGCTCCACAGTCAGGAGTTATTATTGGTCTTTATTTTAATTGTGCGATATTATTCGCGGATTTCTTTGTGAGACTTCTTTGGGAATGAAAATTGAATAGTCTCGATTGCCAAATTGGTTCTATTTGTATTTTCTAATATAATGATAGAAACGGAAGAAGTGTTTTCATAAATTGTACAGTTCAGTCACCTGGTGTAATTAAATAACTCTCTCAATGACCTCATAATTGTATCATCTGTTGAACTTAGATTATGACTGTTAGGCCTTTTGAAATAAAACGTAGAATATACCAGAAATGATCTCAGATAAATTTTTCCATTGTACAACATTTCGACGCAAATCCATTCATCACCAAATCAGGTCTTAAGAACATAAAACTCTAAGGAAATATTTTATTGAATAGAGAGAAGAAAAATTAAAACAGGATATTTTGGTTCGCTAATTTCAAACTTTCTGCCAAATACGACAAAATCAATATATCGGATTTAAATTTCGACCAGTGTATAAGGAATATATTAAAACCTTTAGTCTCCTCCTTAGGTGCATAATATATTTAATTTTGGAATCCTGAAATAATACACATAGATAAACCCAGCTGTAATAAATTTGCTAAAAAACAGTAAAACACAGAATGCCATTTAAATAGGCGCTTCGCCACCAACTACCTATAGGTCAGGTGTTCTAAAGGAGGCAGCTCAGAAAGCAGCCAATTGGAGAAAATATTTAAAGCATATCCAACCTCAAGACAGTTGGGTCACCGATCCCTCTAATAACTTGCATCCAGTTGGCGAAAGTCCAATCTTTTAATGAGGCCGACCATTAGTCTGGGATCCGTTCTGCCTACAGAAAGTACTTCCCTTATACAACACACGAGCATGCACGGGTTTGAGGAGTATTATTTGTTGTAATTTCTTAAAAATATATCTCTGTAAATGTATCTTTGTTTGTTGTTTTTCTTCATTCTTTTATACGATTAATTAAAGATTAGTACAACTTCCAAACTCCCAATCTTTTTTAATCTACTTTTTAATTATATCCATAAACACCACACACCCAATAATTTATAATCAAAGTTTTTGGCAGAAGGTTCAACGACTTTGAGCCAATGGTGGTTCGCATGTTAAATAGTCGATTCAATTTATTGTTAGCATCCAAAGAAAGGGCGAATAAGTTGCGTGTTTTCAGCTGACTGGCTGGCACAGGTAGAGGTTTATTAACAACGTAAATTTGATTACAAGAGCTGTGGCAGACACCACAGCATCGCCAGGGATTTATTTAGCTTGCAATGGGAGTTGGACTATCTTTGCTGGAACGAAAATAACATGCTAACTTATAAAACCAAATAACTGAGCGTGAAGTCAAAGTGCATTTCAAATTATTTAAGAGTTTTAGAATCTTTTTAGACTAAAAAAAGGCGGAACGAATATCTCAAAATTCTAAAATTTTGAAATTTTAGAGAGAACTTTGATTTTGATTTTTTATTTTACAAAGATAACTACTTAGCAGAAAAACTTGATCTTCGGGGTTTTTGGAATCTTTTGGAAAGTAGGAAGTGAAATTGGACAAAAACAACGGTAGCCGTAGAAAAAAATAATAATAATTTTGAAAATATAATTTTATTAAAATTGCGTTTTGTTGTTGTTATTATTCAAATGTGCTTTATAAAAAATATATTTTTAAAATAAGTATATAATGATTTTATAGTTTTTGGATCTTGTTTTTATGGACTTTACAATGTTTGGATGTAGTCCTTCTCAGATTGTCAATTCTGGATTTTGGCGGTATGGATTTTTTTATATCTATGCATATTTTTAATTTTTCACTAAACAAGTATAAAAACGCCCCAAATTAAAAAACCTAATTTGTCAAATAATTTTAAGGCGCAACGACGGTAATTTCGTCCCTTTTAAGGAGAAAATTACTGCGCAATTACCTCCCTCACAATAAAAAACTGTGCCTACCCCAACGCCAAAAATGGGCACAGAATTTCGATGACTAACAAATGAATCAGTTCGGAAAGCCCTTGGCATCCTTAAAGAATCTGATTAAACACTTCCTTCCCTGCACGTGCCGCAGGGTGTTTATGGTGCAGAGGCCCCATCTGGGCAGACGGCCTTGAGTTCATTTCGAGATCAATGGGGCTTTATTGTTTTGCCGACAATGCGGCCGAGGCGAAACGTCTTTCGTGCCGGTGGTGAGCCTCCATCCGGCCGAGGTAGAATAGAATCTATCAAGTGCCTCCCGGTACGATGCAGTCATGAACTCTCGGCTCGTCTTGCTGTCTGGGCAGGCACGACGGCACATATTCGCTTCCTAAAGGTCATTTTAATCTATCGAGTGGGAATTGGAAAAGAGCCCGCGTTCGTTCGTTCTTGGTTGGCTCTGCTCTGGCCCCCGAAAGTGTGGTAAGAGTAATCAAAATCTCCTGACTGCACTGAAACGCCCAGGAATCTCCTCCTCGAGATTAACCGCAGTAATAAAATGTGACATAACGTAGAGCAACCTCAGGAAGATTGAGAAGGAACAGCAATCGGAGCGGCTCATTTTGCCCCCTTTTCCGGCGGAACTAATTTAGATCAATGACTGAATTGGCAAAAATTTATGAAGTCATCGGTGCTATCGACGAGTCCGCGAACAACGACGACAACGAGTGTTCCGCTGACAGGAAGACTCATCATCTTGGCTCGGCTGTTTTCAAGGGTAGCACTGGGGTGGAAAAACAAAAACACAAGCCCCAATCGGTGCTTGGCTCGGGGCTGCCTAGCTGCGCACAATTTTGACGTTTCACCATCGATTTTCCGTCTTCCTTGGAGCAATTTTCATTTTTATGTGTATAAGGATTTCTTTTTGCGTAACGCCGAGATCGTTTTCTATTTATACAGCCAAAATTAAGGATGACTGTCGACGAACGAGCCACAGGCACGCAGCGCACTGGCGAGACTCCGGCTGAGGAATAAGAAAATTAAGAACAGAACACTGCAACGGCTGAAGCTACTTGCTGGCTAGAAAATGCCCTGCGGCCAGCCAAATTTATGCGCCCAGCAGCAGCACCAGCGGAAAGGCAATAAAAACCAAGGGAAGACGCTGTAAATCTTCTCTCACCTCGGAAAACGCAGTGGATAGGTGTTATTTTTGGGTCCTCGTGCACAGGTCGCCCGAAGCAGGAGGCTTTCGTTGGTTCTTTTTTTCCGCTTTTCATCCAAATTTACTTCAAATTCCAAACGGTTGCACAGCCCGGGGACTCCTCCCCTTTTTCTTCTCCACAAAAATGTTCCCACGACACCGCGAAATCGGTCGAGGGGGAGCACCCCGAGAAATTCTCACTTGAGACACACTTTTGTAACGGTCTCGATTACAAAAAATTTCGCTATGGCGGTGGCTGCATGTAACTGTTTTCTTTAACTTCTTTGCTCGACGACGACGTCTCGGGCTCCGGCACACAAAGCCCACCAGCTGAAATCGATGTGCAAGAGGCAGAGGCCGCACACTCACCTTTTTTTCTGCGGGGGGAATAAATCACGCCAATTTCGCACACCTCACATTTAACTAAATTACTGTTTATGATTGTTTTGCTACAGCACAACACAAATGTCCACAAATCACATTTAATTACCGCCTTCGTTCGCAACTATTTCAGAACTTTGCCAATTCCCGAACACTCCGCAAATGAGCAGCAGCGACGAGTTCTGATCCGACGTCCATTTACTTCTAATCTTCTTCTTCTTTTCACTTCCAGTATTCGGAGTGCCAGATGGAAGGAACGGAGATAATGCTCAAATTAAGGACGATTTAAAGCGTAAAACAATTGCAATTTGCATTAATTAGTGTTAAAATCTTATTAATTAATTAAAAGAAACTAATTTTATATGATAAATATGAATTTTATGGCTGCAAACATAATAAGCGAATCGCATTTCAAATAATATCCTCTCATCTGGCAAGGATTTTGCGTAGAGGAATGCGACAGCTGAAAATTCCGATGCAAAAAAGAGGACCATATGTTCTTTCCAATACTTCCAGTCGATTCAAATTCGCAGTCGTAACCGTTAAAAAAGTTGATCTCTTTTAGCTTATGATCTGAGTTGGGTTTTGAGGGTGAATCATTAAATATCGCTTTTAAAAAAAAAATCCATAAAATATATCAAACAGAAAACTATTTTATCCATAATTCCCTTCGAACAAATTAAACCTAGAACAATTTAAATAAAATTCTGTGTACTGTCGTAAAAGTAAATGTTTTCTTAAATTCTAAATGAAAAGATTGTTTTTATAGAACGATATTCCTCCATCTCTCAAGATGAATGTAATCGGTAATAAAAATTAGATATTTGATCGATCATGTAATTTATTTTTACTTAGATCAGTCAGGCAATTTAAAAAAGCTCTCCAACATTCAGATCCAAAATAAAAGATGCATCTCTTGATCTAGATTGACTTTAAAATAGATTGAATAATGGAAATAAAGAAATATAACTTCAAGAAATTCAAAAACAGTTGAATACTTTGAAAAAGTCAACCAATTATAATTGTATTTTCTGTACTTACCCTAAGATTTTAATTGTAAAGAATAAAAGATATTTTAATAGAAAACCGATATATATTTTCCAAGTAAACACATTTTTTGTTCTACTAACAAACAAAGTGGGGATGTATAAAAGAGGAAATTCCAGGGGTCGGGCGAGAATTAAATTGAAGGAGGCGCTTGGACGCGGGCGGTAAAAGAACTCGCTGCGGGCTGAAGGTAGTCGTGGCGTCCGCGCGCCCCGCCGTACCTCGGATTAAACTCAATGCATCTGGTGGATTAAAACTGAGTATGCAGTGGATAACGATCATCGCCAGGGAGGGTTTTATTGCCGGGGATGGGGGTGGCTAAGCTACACGACGATGAGGCCGCTGCTTTGTTTTTGCTTTGGATGAGGAGAAATGCTTGGGAGATTTCACGAGTTCTTTGTTCTGCGTAAATTTTTTTTTTCTGGCTTTTTCTTTTAAATATTTATATATAATAATAGTTAATATTATTATTTAAGATTTAAATTAGTTCTCTTTTTCATCTTTTTCTTCCTTGGCCGTGTCCTTTTCTGACGACAGCTGTGGAATATTCTCGTCGTCCGAGTCCTCTTGATCATCGTCAAAATCATCGAATGATGGCTTCGAGTCTCCCTCACCCACCATCCCCTTAAATAGATTATACATATTATTTGAATCGGAGTCTGCAAGAGAAGGAAAATTTTTGTCAGTTCTCCTAGCCTTGAATTAGAAAAATGGTTTGAATCAAATCATTTAGGAACTATTAAAAAATTTCAGGGCTACGCGAAACTACTTTTTTGTTAGCTGAATTGCATGCATATATCTATTTCCTTCTAATAAAGCCATGAATGAAAAGATTCGTCTCATATTTAAAAGAAAAATCTTACACTTACGCTTACCTTGTTCTCCATCCGATCCTTCATCACGCCATTTGTTAAAATCTACTTTTAAGAACGGAGGCTTTTTCTTGTCATTTGTGAGTGTTGGCCAGTAAGGACCGGATTCTGCCTGTAAGCAAAAAAAAAAATTGTTACATTCAACTCAAAAAAAAAAAAAAAAATTGGAGCCAAAAACAACTTACTTTGGAAATGGTGAACTCGAGGCATCGTGCGATATTCTTACTCGTTACTTTGTCGGGATTTATTTTGCGTAGGAAATTCAGCGTCACCTCATGCAATTTGTTTTCGACTACCGATGTTCCTTTAAAGTACAAGCTATCCTCTGTAAATCTGTTAAGTTTAGAGGAATTAGCATTTTTTTTTTAAATGAATTTATTTTTAGTGTACTCACTTATATTCAACATCCTTACACTCGACGTTAATTATCACGAATAGCAAATCACTTCGCTGGGCCCATGACACTGGGGGAGGTACTCTGAAAATTTAAAGTAAAGGTCAGTGTCCGTTAAATTTTGAGTTTTAAGAAAAGAATCCTGTTTAGTAAGTAATAGTGGTTCTAAAATTACAATAATTAGTATTAAAAATTAGCTTTTACTAAGACCGGATAACATGATACCAGTCTCCCTTGCACTTAAAAGCCTTTATCTGTACAAGGTATTTATTTGTATGATCCAATTTTGATTACTTGGAAACGGATAAGATAAGATCAATAACAGACAGGAGTTACTTAAAACTATATTATTTCTACATTAAATAATTTATTAAAAAAATGAATGGTGAGCCCAGCGATATCAGTTAAAGATACCTCCCTTCAATTTTAGATAAAATCAATGTAATTGATGTAAATTTTTATGGAATTTCTACTATATTTTTAAAGTTAGAGACCTCCTCCAATGCTAAAAAAATTATCCCGGTTAATGGAGGGTTTCTAGAAGAGATCTAAGGATGGACTTCCACGAGAATATAAAGATTTTCAAGGATTAAGAACACCACCTGCCACGCAAGTGGGCGGAAATTCATTGTATGAATATAGAAATTAATAGACGCTCTAAATTCTTCGTCGCTCCACTAAAGGAGGTAAATAGCCTGAAGTGTTGAGACATGCAGTTTCTTGTCTTCCGAGAGTCCTTAAAGGAAAACGTGCGTTAAAAGCCTCTTGAGGAAGATACAGATCTTGAACCGCCCCTTCAGAGCACCCCGGAAGCAGTTCTTCTCCCTGGCAACGCTGGACAGGTGAGGGAAATTCCTCGAGATCCCTCGCAATCTCAGCGAATGCGACACTTTCGAGAATCTGCTCAAAATTCATAACCTCCATGACCCGTGCCCGTCGGGATCGGTGAAACTCCCTTTTCGAAATCCCTCCCCGGAAGCGGTACGCAATTAACATGCGCCCAAAATGCAAATCGCTGCTGTGAACCCATTCACAGAGGCGATGACAAAGCGGAAATCAACAAAACTAAAAAATCGATTTAAGATGGACGCCGGGAAGCACGCGCCGGACATCGGCCTGTGGGAACCTTTCTTGTCAAAATTCGACAGAAAACTCAAACTCCTCGACGTATGATTTAATCTTAAATGATGAAAACTGGACGCATTTGGACGTTGGACACTTACCCAACACCTGGTGACATTTTTCTCGTTTATTATTAGCAATTAAATCGCGAAAATTATGAAAACTACTTTGTACGCTACAAAGTTGACACCCGAACCTATCAGCGAAATTATCAAAATCGTGATGGGGACTTTTATTTCATCGCAACGCAATTAAAGTGTTGTTCTGTGTGGATGGCGGTTAAGGGACTGTCACAGCAATTATTTTTAAGGCGACATCTTGCGTGAGTTTTTTTTAACTAAAAAATTATTAAAATAGAAGTATTACGATGGGCTGTTTCAATTAAAATAGGACTGGAATCTTTTAAAAACATATTAATTTAAGATAATAAGATCAATACATTAAAATAATTGAAAGACGTAAAAATAATTTTCGCACTAGATGTCTCAAAAGTATTAAAATCAAAAAACTACTTCTATCTGGATCGCGTTTAGGTCATCCGATTCCGACGTCTGGATTGAATTGGTCTACTTTGCAAAGTGCTTTGATAAATTCTGAAAGTCCTCAGGTATTACCTAACACATTCAATTTAACTTACAATTTACAGTATTTTCACGGGATTAAGCAGTAATAAAATCAAATTTTCTAGATATCCAAAATGTTCCGGACTGTTGCAGTACGTTTTTCTGGAGCCCTCCGAGGCTCAATGGGGCTCAACAGGGCATCCATTGGAGCCGTTCGGATGTCGTCCCACAGCTCTGAGACCGACGAGCAGTTCGACAAGCGGTACGAGGACTATTTCAACCGCAAGGACATCGACGGCTGGGAGGTTCGCAAGGGAATGAACGATCTCCTCGGCATGGACTTGGTTCCTGATCCCAAAATCATTTCGGCCGCTCTAAAGGCCTGCCGGCGCATCAACGACTACGCCCTCGCTGTGAGGTGGCTCGAAGGGTGCAAGGACAAGTGTGGCGACAAGAAGACCGAGATCTACCCTTATCTTCTGAACGAGATTCGACCAACTTTGAACGAACTTGGAATCCTCACCCCCGAGGAGATGGGTTATGACCAGCCCGAGCTTGCTCTCGAGAGTGTGTACGATAAATAAATTTGTCTGGGTTTCGCCCAATAGCTTTGTCCAGGTCAGTGTTATGTAACCAAAGTCGCTGTGTACGGCTCGATAAAATGAGGTTAGGGCTCAGTGTTTTGCTTGGCCGCAATAAAAAAATAAATAAATCAAAAAATAAACTTTTTATCGAAATCCCTTTCGTCCACAATAATTGCTGAGTCTATAGACCACCTTAAATTTGCCTTTTAACATAACTAAAGAAGACATCAATGGTAAGTATAAGTTATTTGGAATTTAATTTAAATCATCTAAAAAAACCACAGCTCTAGTCATTGTACCAGTCCAAGAAAAGCAGGCTAAAAGACATAACCAAGAGAAAAAAAAGCGCCCACACCCTAAGACCAGCATTCCTCTGGATCGCCTGCTTAATTTGCTCATTTGCGTCTTTAACGTTTTCCGTCGTCCCAACAACCGCATTTGCGATACGCTCAATGTCATGCTTCTGCAGGGCCACCTGGAAAAATTTATTTTGAATTTAATTTTAGATCTGCACATTCAGGCAGGTTAAAATTGTACAAGATATTTTCTATTAATAATTTTACTTACCTTTTCCGTAAAGATTTCCTGTAATCGAGCGATATCCACGACATTCTTCTCGATTTGCTCTACTTCCTCCGAAAGCCCCTGAAGCTCGTGGTAGAGTTGAATATTCTCGGACTCGAACACTTGAATATCCTCGGGGCTGAGCTCCCTTTCCTCTTGTTGCTTTAAAATATCCTCGTCGAGTGCAGCTTTCTGGGAGGCGATTTTCTTATCCTGATCCGAATCGATACTTTTCCTATATTGCGCTATTTCGTCTACATCATCCTCGTCGTCATCTTCATCGGATCTTCGTCTAGATACCTTCTTGGGGCTGTCCGAAGCAGGCCTGATTGGAATTTTTTTCTTGTCCGAAGCGAGTTTGAGCAGGCGATACGTTTCCAGCTCGTGTTGCATCCTGTACTTCTTCTGCTCGAGGTGGATGTTCTGCACCACCTTCACGTAGTTCGAGAGCAGCTCCAGGACCCCTTCCATGTGCTCGTTCAGCTGCCTCCCGTGCCTTCCCTGCCGCCATTCGGCCCGCATTTGTGCGATGTGCTGCGTGTAAAAATTTACGAACTTCTCAGACTCCCTGTCGATTAAATCCCTCTGCTCATCGGTCATTTGGGCGGAATTTTTAAGATGCGCCGCAAATTTCATGTAAGCAGACCGATTCTCGAGGAGCAAGTTCTTCAGCTGGGTGACTTTGTTGCAAACATCCTTGGCCTCCTTCGAGAACTCATTTCTCACCGGGGTTTTCTGCAAGATTCTGTTCTTGTTCGGTGTTGGATGACCTTTTTTTCGTAACTTCACCGTCATAACGCTCGCTTTGAAAATCGGTGTCAGGTCCATTTTTTCATCCGCGACCGGAATTATCGGAAAATGTTAAATTTTACTAGAGGTGTCCGGTCTTTGGGGTGGTGGTTGACATTTTCCGGGTGACGTTTCAAAATTTTGTTGATACATCCACGCTGACGGCTATCAGCTGTTCGAGTTGCTGAATGCTGAATATGGTTGAGAGTGTGTTAGTTCGAACAACAGCTGAAGGCTTTAGAATTTATACAAAAAGGGATGTTTTTAAAAAGTTTTTAGCATTGCAATTCAATTTTTCTGATAAATAGAAACAAAACAGATTTTTCAAAAATATTTCCTAGCAATATCAAACCGAAATCACACTATAGCGCTGAATATGTTTCATCGTCAAAACAATTAAATTCTCTTCCCTTTTTACGTCTTCAACTAGTTAATTTTTAAAAATCGCACGATATGTGACGCAAATAAACTGAATAAGTTCGCAGTTCTCCTCTAATTTTGCATCAAAGAGGCAACCTTCATCTTCGGCAGGTGATAAAAACAAAGCCGAATTCACAAATTAAATTCGCGGGCTATCAAATCAGTTGCTCTTCCGCTGTTGTGTAACATGGCGTTTTCTGTAAGTGTACAGTCAGTCTACCGAGCATTTGGTTAGAGGCCTTTAAAATTCTAACTCCAGCTTAATCCCAGACTCAGATAAAGAGTTTAGCTCGCAGTTAACTCGCGGACGACCGTCTGCATCTGTTCGTCTTTCAGATAACACCGACGTCGCGGGCTGCTGCGGTGGCAAAGTGCCTGGCGAGGAATTTGAGACCGGCTCTGTGCGGTGACAGTGCAACAAGGAGGAGGATTTCTTCAGAATCGAAACAGCAAAGGAGCTCCATTGAGATGGATAAATTTGACTTGCCCAAGCGGTACCAGGGGAGCACCCCTAGTGTCTGGTAAGTCGCAAAAAACTTAATTTTAATCTTATCTGTGAGAATGCTAATTACTTGGAAACTGAGCACTGAGATCAGAAAAACCAATCGCCAGAGCAAATTGTTGTGTAGTGGAAGAATGTGCGACGTCACGGTTGTATGAGCCCCAAGCCCCCAATAATTCATTGAAGTCTTCGTGTGATTAGCACTCAAAGCTGTGTTTATTCATTAATTAAAAATGCACACTTGCCTCGTGCCTCGAATCTTGCTTTTGGAATTCTCTATAGACATAAGATTTTTTTTAAAAAACCTTCCCCAAACATATGTCTTTTGGGGTAAAATTAATTAAAATTTTTCATACAATTGAAATTAAAGAAATGACTTGACAAAAAAAGCATTCTCATTGAAATTGTAAAACACAATCTCTTTACGTTTACTAGAAATCATACTACCTCTCAAGAAAAGCATTGGTATTGACTGAGATAAGAGGCATTTGAAAATAAAAAGATTGAAGATTAAAACCGCCTCTTGACTGACATTCAGATCAACAAATTTAAATTTCATTTTTGTCCGTTGATTACTATCCCAAAAATGATGTTCTTAAAATATGAATGTAAAAATTTTCTTTAAAAAGTAGTACCAGCTCGATCCTTGAATTCTAAATCAATTTGTTTAATTACTAAATAAATAAAATTATTAGGGTTGAATACATTGCTCTAGCCCTTCAATACAAACCGCTGAACCTTGGACAGGGATTCCCAGACTATGCAGCCCCAAAATACGTAACCGACGCATTGGCAGCAACTACCACGAGTGAGAATCCACTGATGAATCAGTACACTAGAGGATTTGTAAGTAATGAACGTATATTCAACAAATTTAAAATACTATAGTTTTTTTACCCCAACAGGGCCATCCGAGACTTGTCCAAGCTGTGGCCAAACTTTACTCCAAGTTAACTCAACACGAGTTAAATCCGATAACTGAAGTCGTTATAACATGCGGAGCCTACGAAGCGCTCTATTCCACGATCCAAGGACACGTGGATGAAGGTGACGAGGTCATCATCATTGAACCATTCTTCGATTGTTATGAACCCATGGTGAAGATGGCTGGAGGCGTTCCGAGGTTTATTCCATTAAAACCGGTAAGAAGATTTTTTTTAGGGAGAATCAGAATAATTTTCTTAATTCTACATTATTTACAGTGTAAATCAGGAGTGATATCTTCAGCTGATTGGGTCCTGGACAAAGCAGAGTTGGAGTCCCTTTTCAATGAGAAGACAAAAATGATTATTTTGAATACACCGCACAATCCACTTGGAAAAGTTTTTGATATGAAAGAACTCGAACATATTGCAGAACTTTGCAAAAAATGGAATGTCCTCTGTGTTTCTGATGAAGTCTACGAATGGCTCGTGTTTGATGATAATAAACACATTAGAATTTGTAAGATCACATTATTTTTACTAGAAATAGTATCTTATATACTAAAAAAATAAATAAAATAAATTACAGGTACCCTCCCAGGGATGTGGGAACGAACGATTACCATTGGTTCGGCTGGGAAAACATTTTCGGTGACTGGATGGAAAATTGGATGGGCTTATGGACCAGAGAATCTTATGAGAAATTTGCATATGGTCCATCAGAATTGCGTTTACACATGCGCTACTCCTATTCAGGTAAACTTGCTAGAATCAATTTAGAAAATATATAAAGTATAATCGAAACTAATTATGAATTTAAAAAATTAGGAAGCAGTTGCTCAAGGTTTTGAGCTGGAACTCACAAGACTGGGGACACCGGAGTGCTACTTTAACTCTCTTCCTTTAGAGTTAACTGCTAAACGAGATTTTATGGCAAAGTTCCTTCAGGAGGCTGGAATGACTCCGACCATACCCCAAGGAGGCTATTTTATGTTGGCGGACTGGACAGCTGTTGGTGGGTTTATTTTTTATTTCCCCTTTTATTTTTTAGAGTTAATATTCTTAATTATCTATCAGAAAACATGGTTGACTTGAGTACCGAGAAGGATGCCTACCGAGACTATCGGTTCACGAAATGGATGACTAAAAATATTGGCTTACAGGGAATCCCACCAAGCGCCTTCTACAGCGAGGGCAATAAGCATTTAGCCGAGAATTTTGTTCGGTACTGCTTTATAAAGAGAGATGATAATCTTCAAAAGGCTTCTGAGATCCTTAAGAACTGGCAGAAGAAGCACAAGGGGCATTTGTAGATGAATTTTATATATTTTTCTAATTTGTTTTCTTTTAAATTTTAATAAAGAGATTTTGTATTTGAAAGATTCAACTGTTTTTACTTTTTTATGGTATTCCTTTTCAAACCATTTCGTTTCATTTAAAAAATTGTCCTTTATACCACATATAAGAAGTTTGGGAAGGTAAACAGTACTATAAAAAATTATTGTTTCCAATTAATTATTTACAATTTATTTACTTTAATTATTGTACAGAAAACATCGATGGAAATCCATAACTAACATAGCCCATAACGTAATCCTAGCAGCTAAATTTTATACCTAACCAATCTAGTCGCTGTCGTAGTCGTTCTTTCCACTAGAGTTAAGTGGTCTGCGGCTCTCGTCCTCGGACCCATAAATAACCTCCTCGTCCGAATCGTTGATCATGGAAAACGCCGGATTATCTTTAGTGATGGTCAGTTCATGGACGGGCCGACCATTCGGTGAGTAAACATACGCCATGGTATGCAAATAGAAGTTCAGCAATCCGTAGAAACACATAAACTGGGCCGAACTCTTGTACGTTGTATTCAACGATGCAACAAAATTATCCTCTAAAATTCCAAAACCAAATCGACACATTGTAACAGCGAGAGATATGCAAAGGACGAACAACATGAGTAGGGTGAGAAATTTCAGCCGCATATCGAAGTACGGCATTGACCTGAGTTCACTGTAGGCTCGAAGGACCAGAAGGGACAAGTAGAGGATGTACATGACTCCGGCGATGTAGAAGAACAACTTCAATCCGTTGTAGTTTTTGGTATCGACGAAGTGACTGTATGTTGGATCCACGAGCTCATTGTATTTTTCCCACGTGGCGAGGACGATGGCGCACAGCCAGATCGGCATAACAACTATTAATTTGGGCAGGTAAAATTTAAAGAAGCGTCGCTCATTTTGCCTGAGACCGTGGTAAATGCACAGCCAAAACATGAGAAGGGCACAGAGGAAGGTCGCTTGTAGAACGGCGTCCAACATACCCGGAACCCACGAGTTCATTAAAAACACTAGCGGGAAAAAAGGATTGTTGTATAATAGCAAAAGTGGGAGTAAAACTGATATCCACTTTTGTTCAATAGACCAATCATGTGCTGGATATTTTCTTAAAGTGTGGGCAAACCAGCAGGTGACGATGAACGTGAACAGTAGAAATATGAATCTAAACCAGATTTCGATTTGTGTAAAGGCAGGACTGTATGTTTTTATGTAAAAAGTAATTCCTCGGATGTTATATCTTTGATGGAATGCCTCCAATCCGTAAAATCTTACGGTTATCAAATAGTGGGCATAATCCAGGAAACCAAGATGAAGTACGATAAATTCATCGCAATTGTTCCTTTCGCAGAGTAGGTGTCTTGTCCTATTCCTGGCTGCTTCTGCACTTAATATACTTTTTGGTGTATGTTGCTCAGTAATCCCTTCAATTGCAACATTTACAAGGAAACTTTTATCATATTTTTCGTCATCGTTATTGTCCGTTTCAAGTTTTGCAATTAACCACAATTGTTGGGAGTATGTCGTAAGTAAAGGTGTCCTCATTACGAAGGGTCCAGTTGCTAAAATGGTCTTACTTTTTGCTAACGATGTATTTCCTAATATCGAACTTGAGGTTATTTCCGTTGTACTAGTTATTGGAGGTCCGGCAAGGCCTATAAAAATCCCCAAAGTGAAACATCCAAAAAATGCAACAAACACCATAAAGAATTCTGTTTTATGCATTGAATAAAGTCGCATATGAACGGATCTTTCGCAACGGTCATGGTGGTACGCTGGAGCAATATATTTATTAAACTCACTAAAAAGATCACTAAATTGCGATAGAGAGTTTCTAATTCGCAAAAATAATCCTCCAGATGGTAGGTGGTATGAGTACCCCAATCCTGAGGTATCTGTTGGTGGTTTCGCCATAGTACCACACCAAAAATTTTAACTTTCAATTTCACACGAACTTGAAAACGCCTCCGCACTATTTTGTGTATTTTGATTATCTTTATTTATTCTATCCTATGCCACTAGAAAGGGGCCAGACATGAGGACCGACCAAAATGGGGCGCGATTTTCACACGTCCTTCGTTGCGGGCAGCAGCAGCACTCTCTCGATAAACAACACCATCTCGCTGTAAACAGTATTTAAATATTTTATATTTCTTCAAATTCACAACAAAACGAATGAATTACTTGTGTTTTTAATAGTGTCACAATTGAAATCCTTCCACCGGGGACACTAAGTGGCCGCTTATTCTAATTTTTTGGTAATATTTACGAGGAGGGGCACTTATCACATTACTTCGCAATAGAAAAATAGCTCGGGATTTTCATATCTTAAGGTGCTATTCAGGAAAAATCGATATCAAAATAGCGACATGGTTACGGAATATGGGAAATAAGAAAGCGAATATACTCGGGAAGGGGGTGGTGGTGTAAAGCTTGTATATAAAGCACTTGGAAAAGTTGAGAAGCTTTGGAGAAAAATTTTGTTGGGATGGAAAGTGAAAAACAGCTTTCTAAACATTAAAATTACCTTTAAGGCACCGTGGCGATGTGCCTTAAATTTTTAAAACCGTTTTTGGATTACACAAACCTACAATGAATTTCCCTTTTGAAATTCAAATAACGATTCTTATAGATTTTTGTGTACTGATTATAGAAAAAATTTCATCACGATTTTTATGTTTTTGCTATTTTTGTATAAGTAGTAAATTTGAGAGCGAAGCAATTGTAATGGATCAGTTAAAATGAATAAGATCAATTAAGATTAATATCTCATTAAAGTTAATTAAGTAATTAATTGGTAGAAAATTGGAAGAAATCTACAACATTTCATATCATTAGAATATTAATAAATTAATGAGGGTATATTCAAAATAATATTTATTTAATTTTTGAAATAGAACGTATCGTAAATATCCTACCTTTAACATGGCCTCGCGCAAATGTACTAACTCCCGTGAAAATTTTTGTAATATATATGTATGTAATTTAAAATACTTATTCACATGTTAGAATTTTTGGAAATAAAAAAAAATTAAAGCTACAATCTTATTTTTTATTATGAATTTTTTCATTTAAGCACCTCAATTTGATCGAAGGAAACGAATTCAGATTCGCAATTACGAAGTCTTAAAATCCCATAATAAGCTACCAAATTCGAGGAGGGATTTTTTTTTATTTGCAGGCCTATGTTAATTTGTTAAACCATATTTATAAAATCAAGATCATATTATTATCTAATCTAATTAAGACATATTTTTTAAAAATTTAGACGCCTCCATGTAAAACAACAAAGCTTCTCTAGTTGTAATTTTTACAGCCGATTTAAGGCAAATCGTTGAATTTTTATTGTATGTATATCTTTAAGATGCTTTCCCTGTTCTTAAAATTTTTCGTAAGATTGTTTAAATTACTAAAGGCAATCGAAAACATTTCACTAGTAAAGATTTGTGAAAATTGTCTAGTCATTGGCTCATATGCTTAAAAACTAAACCAAATCTTAGTCTCAATATAAAACCAAACTCGTTGAATGAGATTAAATTTATATCTAATAATTATTTGTATCTAATATACCAATTTAACCAACTTATTTACTGAATGCGGAACTTTATTTTATGGAGTGTTAAGTACGTGCCTGTCCTTGAAAACGATAAAACTTTATCCAGAAATCTGAAATTAGGATTAAAACTTGACCTAAAATGCGTGAAAGAGCAAGGTTGGGGAGTGCCTCACATATTAAATTACTCCAAACTAACAGCATGAGTTTTGCTAATTACATTCTTATCTCAAGATCTCGCGGTGTTTAGCTCATTACCTAGTTAGCCCGCAGCTCAGCCAATTTGTTAGCTGAATCGATAGGTCCGTGATTTGTGCACGAAAACTTGAACTTGGCTGGGCTGAGGGAGTTAATTAAAAGGCCGACCGTTCCGCAAAGTCCTGACAGACAACCTTGATTCGATTGCGCCTTTAAGTTTCATCCTGAAGAACCTTCCTCGTCACTTTTCTCCTCGGAATTTAGCACGCAATCTTGAATTATAGTGGGGATGGGTTTCTGAACCCGCACGCGTATCCGCCGAAGGATACTTGTTGCATCTCGCCGAGCCCATTTTCATTCAGAAAAGACGACTTCAACGGGTGTGGGTTGGTGGTGTACGAATAAACATGAAACTTTCAACAAGTTTTACGAAATTTGTTTTTACATAATCGCAATGGATTTGCTAACCATGGGTAAAAACACACGGGCAGCTGTTTCGGCGCTTACCATCGATCAAACATTGTCTTTTAGGAGTCCATAAAAAGGATTCGTTTTGGGGATTTTTCAGTCAGTAGAGATCGGTGAATCAAACTCTTCGGTAGTGATATTTTTTTTTGTTTTTGCGAAATTAAGAACGTTCCCCAAGGATATCCGGTTTTGCGACCAACAGTGTCGTTCGTGTTCGTAAATCTAAAGATCTTTGACCATGGATGACCGCACGATCGATCAGATCTTTGCCGGATCATTGGAGAACCTTCCACCGGTCAGTTCGAAAATTGTTCGTATTTTCACTAGTTCGACCTTCACTGGTAAGAAGAAGCTTCTACTGCGCATTTTAGTTAAATGGGATGAGATTTAACGATTTCCGCTTTAAGACACCACCATGGAGCGAAACACACTGATGGCCAAGTGCTATCCAAGGATTAAGGACTATTGTCGGGAGAAACACGGCCTGGAATTTCAGGTTAGTCGAAAATTATATAGGATCTCAGCACAATGGTAGTGTCACAGGTTCGTAGGAGACGAAGTGAAATAGTCACAGTCGTTACGGGGGCCCCGTGCCTGGCACGACCCACCAGGGAACCTTGTGCGAACGAATTGGGGCTCCGATGTAATGAAAAGTCAGCTAAATTCGTAACAAATGCACTCGGGACATGTGAACAGCAGCGATTCCCAGCGGAAGCGGGCGAAATTGCTCCTCGACACTGTTTCCTCGCGTTTGTGTACTTAACAAGTTACATGTGAAGAAAACTTTTTAAAGTATTCAAATGAGCAGATATCGTGCGCTCGGGCTTCGCTGCCGCCGCGGGGAATTTATGGAAATGCCTGCGATTTTGGGCAGCCGGAGCGCTAAACGATATTTAGAAAGGGGCGAATGCCTTCGGCGCTTATTTCTGATGTATTGATCTAATGAAAATCTGAGCTACATATGTGGAATTTTCGTGCGTTTTATCATGATTTTCCCGATTTAGACATCATTTGTACTTGATCAATAGAATCAAGGGTAAAATACTACCTAAAGGTGGTCTAATCATTCAATCTAGCTTAGTTTAGCTGGCCCCATTTATTTCAGGGCGAGATGTAATCTGAGATTCTGCGTATACTTGCTTTAAATAAACTCTTCCTGATATGATTGAAAAATACTAAAAATGAATGAATGCTTTAAATTAAAAAAGCGGCCAAGTGCGAGTCGGACTCGCCCATGAAGGGTTCCGTAGCAGCGATTTATGACGTATTAAAAAAAAAACTACTTACTAGATCTCGTTCAAACCAATTTTCGGTGGAAGTATGCATGGTAATGTACATCATATATTTTTTTTAGTTTCATCATTCTCTTATTTTAGAAGTTACAGGGGGGACACACATTTTACCACTTTGGAAGTGTCTCTCGCGCAAAATACTTAGTTTAGAAAAAAAACCTCAATATCATTTATGAAGACCTATTCATAGATACCCCACACGTATGGGTTTGATGAAAAAAAAATTTTTGAGTTTCAGTTCTAAGTATGGGGGACCCCCAAAAAATTTGTTTTTTCTAGTTTTGTGTGAAAATCTTAATGCGGTTTATAGAATACATCTACTTACCAAGTTTCAACAGTATAGTTCTTATAGTCGTGGCTGTGACATACGGACGGACAGACAGACATGACGAATCCATAAGGGTTCCGTTTTTTGCCATTTGGCTACGGAACCCTAAAAAGAACCTCCTCTAGTGCTGTATCTAAAACGATTTTATTATTTAAAAAAACTATTAGAAAATTAGAAAAAATTTCCTCCTTTACTATAAATAATGCGATAAAAATAAAACCTCCCTAAGGTCGTAGACATGCGATGGGGTGTCCGTGACGAAGCTACTGACGATCATATGACGACAGAACTCTGCATGAGGGAAATTGCGAATTGCCAACGTTTGTCGATGGGTCCCAATTTTGTGGTATTTCTTGGCCAAAAATACGGCTATCGACCGATTCCAACATACATTTTATCTTCAGAGCTCCAAACTATCAAGTAATTACCCTTATTCCTCTATTCCATCTATTTTTTTCTATTGAAATAAATTTTTTATATAGAGACGAATTATCTGCGATGGGTATTGACCCGATTTTACTGGAAACGTGGTACAGAAAGGACAGTAATGCAGTGCCACCAATATCAGTTCTACAACCCATTTCGTCTATTTTGATTAATTTTAATAATAAGGTATAGGTGTGATATAGTTTACGTTTAAAAAGAAGGTCTCTTTTATTGCAAATTATAAATAATTCTACAGAGAGTTCCGAAACTGCAAGCTGAAGACCAAGCTGTTTGGTGGGATACACTTACAAAAATGCAGAAATTACTTCGAAAAGCAGCACACTCTCTGCAACAAACTGGGAAGTTTGATAAAGATACAATGCACAATTACTTCATGTCTGGTATGACTTTTTGGATAATTAATAAAAAAAAAATATAATTATGAATTTTATATAATAATTATTTCAGTTACTGAACGTGAAGTTATTAACGGGATCCTTAGTGTTAAAAATACTAAAAATCACTGCCTTGCATATGTGCGGTATATCAACAATATAAATTTGCAAAATCTTAAAAAAGCTTCCCTTTTCGTGGATATTATCAATCGCAGTTTGGACACAGAATCATCAAAATTGTTAGCGAATTTGAGAGATGAGCGTCTTCCAGCTAAAATAGAAACGACTAACATCCAAAAGTACGTTACAAGTTTTTAAAAATCTAGATTTCTAAATGTTACTTGTTAAAATGAAATTTTAGATATACAGTGGAATGGATTGGTCGGGAAGGTCTGGACATAGAGACCCATGAAGAGTATCTCAATCACTTTATTGCTCACTTTTACAAAAATATTGTAAAATTAGTTGATCGAGCTATGCGAAAAGAAGATTCCAGCACACAGGGACAGATAGTTACAGAAATTTTGCAGCATCTGCATGCTTGCAATAATTCTGTTAAAGTATTTTATGGTCGCGAGGAGAACCTCGATCACATCAAAAGGTATATGTTTGGTGAATCCGATAAACCATTGGTGCTGTACGGCGAAGGTGGTTGCGGCAAAACCTCGTTGTTAGCCAAAAGTGCAGCTCTTGTTGCTAAGGACTGGTTTGCGGATAAGAGGCCTATTAATATTATACGATTTTTGGGCACGACACCTGATTCTAGTGCCTTAACACCTACTTTGATTTCAATCTGCCAACAGGTGAATACATTAGTAATTTTTTTGAAGATAGACTCTCTTTTTTGAAAATGTTCCGTTTCCTACAAAACATTGGGCCAAATTGTTGAATCCGTTCGAATCGGATTGAAAAGAGTTTACAAAAATCCTTTTTGGATAAAAATTCCTTAAAAAATCGCTAAAATTTTCAGGAATTAATTTCAGTAATTTTCTACTTCAATTTTTTTTTCAAATTTGTTAAAATAATCCAATAGAATACTGAAATTAATTAATGAACATCTTAGCAAGGATTTTTGTCCAAAATGGATTTTGTTACCTCTTTTCGATCCGGTTCGAACGGATTCAACAATAGGGCCCATATTAAAATTGCATTTAATTTTAGATATCCTACAACTTCATGCTTCCATTTGAGAATATTCCTGATGACTTGGTGCCACTCACAGCGCATTTTAAGCAGCTTTTAACTTATGCTAACCCCAATCAGCCCATAACTCTTTTCCTGGATTCCGTTGACCAGCTTACTGGAACACAAGATGCAAATAAAGTCTCTTGGATACCCACTAGACTGCCCTCGAACTGCAAAGTACCTACTCGAATTTCTTCTCAATTTATGCTATTTATGTTTCCCCAATTTTCAAGATAATTATATCATGCGCGAACGAGGAGTCGAATCCCACAGTGTCCCAAGAGTACCACGTTTTACGTCGTATGATCGACGTTGACGACAACTTCATCGAGGTAACAGCCCTTGGCGAGGAGTTGGCCATGAACGTGATAAAAATGTGGATGAAGACGGCCTGCAGGGACCTCAACAATTACCAGTGGCGGCTGGTGGCTAATGCGATTAGCAAGTGCTCCCTGCCAATTTTCGTGAAGCTCGTCTTTGCTGAAATCTGTCGGTGGAGGAGCTACACACGTCCGCAGGAGACTCACTTGGCCTCGACGGTAATGGACTCGATTATGATGCTATTCGAGAGGATTGAAAAGCAGCACGGGAGGATTTTGGTTTTTCATGCTCTGGCGTATATCACAGCCGCGAAATCGGGACTGTCTGAAAGCGAGCTGGAGGATCTGATTTCGCTGGATGATAAAGTCCTGGATGATGTCTACCAGTACCATATGCCGCCTGTGAGACGTATTCCTCCTCTCCTCTGGACCAGGATCAGAAATGATTTGCCAAATTATTTAAGCGAGAGGGAGGCTGACGGGGTGAATGTTATGAATTGGTACCACAGACAGTTCAGGGACACTGCGAGGGAACGATATTTCAAAAATATGAACATGGCGATGTATTTTCATTCATCAATCGCTGACTATTACTTGGGCATTTGGGGAGGAGGTGTACCAAAACCTTTCAAATATACCGAGATACAACGACACAGGTAAATACCAACTACTTACTCTAAAAGACCTGGTTCTGATTCTGGTTCTAAAGCTTCTAAAGCGTAGATTTTGAATAGAGTTAAATGTTATCAAATTTTAATCCTATTATAGTTTACAAAATGTACTTTTTTATTGCTTTCGTTAAAAAAAAAGAAATATGGGCCCCATTTTTGAATTTATTCGAGTCGGATCGAAAAGAACTTACAATAACTCTCTTTAGACGAAAATTACCTTAATAAGGTTGCTAAGATTTTCACAAAATAATTTTCTGACTTCAACTAATTTTTCTGCATATAACGACAAAATAATTCGATTGGATTATTTTAATTACTTTGAAAGAAAAAATTAATTGAAGTCAGTCAGAAGTAATGAATTTGTTAAAGAATTTGTCACTTTATTAAGGAATTTCAATAAAAAATTATCATGTAACTTGAAACTAAAAAAAAGTACGTTTCTTGCCAGTCAAATTTTTAAGGATATTGTTGGGGCCGCTATTTTCAAATAACGGTTTTAAATTTGAGAATTAAAGAAGGTGACCTATTACTAAGAAATTCCCTAGAAATTGATATCTGAAAGGCTTTGCATAGCTGACTTAATATACATAGCACCAACGAAATCTATTGTTTTAAGTTTAACAATTAGAAACATCTATAAATTCTGTAGAATCGATCGTTATTTTATTTCATATATTTTGTTTCAAATAGGTTCAACCTTCAGGATAAGGAAGGCTCAGCCGACAGAAAAGTTCCAATTCAGCCTTTGGTATTTACGAATAAAGAAGGAAAAGTGACACGATATAATTTGAGAAAGGTTACAAAAAACACTTTCTTTTAGCATATAGAAGCAAAATAAAATTTTTATCTTTTTCCCTTAAAAAGTTTGGTGAATTACCTTTCCACTTAGTGCGTGCTAGACGCTTTAAAGATTTATATGCGAACGTCCTCTTCAACTACGACTGGCTGCACGCAAAATTGTCGAGTTGTCCTCTTCAAGCAGTCCTTGCAGATTTCGAAGACGCTTCGACCAACACCGACGACAAGGAGGCGAAAAGAGAGTTAATGCTGGTAGCTGATGCGCTCCGATTAGGCGGAGCGATTCTTGCAATTTACCCAAATATGTTGGCCCCCCAATTAATAGGTCGCTTGTTACCCGAAATCGGAGGAAATCCAAACATAAAAATGTTGTTGCGAGCTTGCGACACTAGCGGACCAAAAGATTGCGCTCTTATTCCAGTTAACCACTGTCTGCATACTCCTGGAGGTCCTTTAAAGGTGTGTTTTCTATTTCTGAAAAAAAAAATTTATTTTTATTATATGCATTTTTTTAAGTACTCTTTGGAAGGACATCAATTTGCTGTTTTCGCTTTCTGTCTAACCAGTGACTATCGATATATGGTTTCAATTTCAACTAGGTTTATCACTTGGGACTTGTCTACGTCTGATCTGACTAGAGATGTAAATCCAGGGATTGAAGGAATCATGCAGCAGCTCGTCCTCAGCCCTGATAATAAATGGGCTGCGGCGTACTCAAACAATAATCAAACTGTCCTTCTCAACATGCTGTCCAGTGAATTTGTTATAGTCGATAATCCTTTTAGCAATCACGAAAATGTAACTGGAGTATTTCTTCTAAATCACAAGTAAGTTACTAGATTTTTTCTTTTGGATAATACATTTATAATTTGAACAAAAATTAACTTAGAAATATTATAATAAAAAATTCTTAATTCAATAATCAGCTTTCAAAATTTCCAAATGATTAAATTTAATATTACAGCCTTTTTATTAACACTAAACTAAAATGGGTTCGTTTCGATATGCGAGGGAACTTTATCGAACAGACGGATGCCCCTTCAGGGACTGAAGGATGGGAAATTTTAAGTATATACCTAAATTCGAATTTTTGAAGTCGTTCTTCTTATTATTTAAGAACCATTCCAGACATGGAATTTCAATCTACGACCGAATACAACGTTGTCTATTGGTCAGGAAAAATTAACGAAACTCAGCTCAGAATTGATACTATAAAAAAAACGAAACTCGCACCACCAGTTTACTTCCACAGTGCGATGACACTAAATAAAAAAAGAGACACTTTGTATTGCTGCACCAGCGAGGAAAATTATCAGGTTGTAAGCCGCAAACTGATTTTAACTTTTAAAAAATTCTTAAATTTTCTTTAGGTCAGCGTTTTTACGTTTCAAATCGACGAAGAGAACGACGAAATTGGGTGGGTTTATCAAAGTGATTTACCACGTTATGAAAATGATGAAAAAGAAATGATTCTTCAGTTAAAATTAGATCAAAAAGATCGAATGTTGTTAGGAACTACAGGGAAAGGATTCGTTATTTGGGATTTTGGTAAAACAAATTCTTTGGGAAAGGATGCCATTTATTTGGCTTTGCCTCATGGAGTAAGAAATATCACGACAAAAATGATGCAATCAAATTCGATTATGGTCAGTTCAAAATTGAATTATGCTGTGGCTGGGGTTAGGAAAAGCCTTTTCGTCTGGTGTTTAAAGACGAAGCAGTTGACTAAGGTCTTAGATGCACATTTTGGGAGAATAATGCAGCTGGAGGCACTTACAATTGGTAATTGGAACAGCGTTATTACCTCTTCCATCGACCGATCTGTTAAGATTTGGAATATAAACAATATTTTTGAAAAGGTCCACGTTATAGACAGGCATGAGCTACAAATTGATAATATAAGGTAAGAAATTTGGGTTTTATCAGGATTTAACTAAAATACTTTAAATGTATTAAAATCTACCTAATAAATTAACATTAATTTCAGCCTTTCGAACGTAAATTTAGCCGTAACAGTGACAAGGAGCTGCGTTGGAGTTTGGGAGACTCGGTCTGGTCGCCTACTAACAAAATTAGCCGATAGTCCTTTAGGTGCTATTGTAACTTGTGCAGAAATCACTCCAGATGGAAAACACGTAATTTCATCGGAGACAGGAAAAATTCTCATTTGGAATCGCGTCTCAGAACAAGTTATCTTCAGAGACGATCAACCTGGCATCCAACAAATTTCTTTCTTGGAAGACGGCGCAAAAATTATGACCGTTTCATGTCCAAATATAAACACCAAAGATGTTGGTGGCGATGACAACAATCGGCTAACCGCAATAACCACTATAAGAACTGTGCCTGGTATGAATTAAATTTAAAATCCTTTTTTTTTTTTAAATGGCTTTACTAAAATGTTTTAATTTTGAGCAGAAGGTGCAATTCAGTTCCGTTTCGAGTACCCCATCAGAATGGTACCAGGCTTACCTTTCCGAGCGTCTGTAGTTTCTGCTGATGGGGCTTTTATTATCGTTTGCACTGTTGACAAAAGTAACAAAGATTGCATAGGTATCTATAGCACAACCAACGGCAGTCATGTTAGTAAAATTCTTCTTAAGGGATGCTATATAAAAGTAAGTGAATGCTTTTATAGACTGCTTTTTGAAATTATAAAGAATTTTTCCAAATTCCATACAGGAAGTTATCATGCTAGTTCCACTACCTCATAAAGCCCACCAAGTTGCAGTAATAAGCAGTGAGAAGGGCAGCATAATCGACATTAGGTCTAAAAAGCATATCAGGTCTATTCTGAAGTGGGGAGGCAACATAACAAAAGACGGAAAGTATGGGCTCTATGCTCCTTCAAGGTAAGTAAATGAAGGGTTCTTAAAATTAAAAAAAAAAACCTAAAGTAAAATATTGTTTTAAATAAATAGGGGTGGTTTAGAGCTTTTAGAACTCAGAAAAGGTACCACTGTAAAGACGTTCATTCCAAAAGTAGCCGAAGGTGTCTTCTCTGTAATTTGCCTTTTTACTGAAAACGACGAGTACGTTTGCTACTATCACAGCGGAAAAAAGACAATCCGCGTTTTTCGCACCTCTGACACGGTAATGATTGCTAATTACCGCCTACAAGCGGAATTGACTGCAATTAAAAGCACCAAAGACGGCAGGACTCTGGTTCTAGGAACAGTCGACGGCTGCATGTCCGTTTTAGCCATTGCTGATCCCATGAAGGAGGAAATGTACGAATTTTTGGATAAACTCCCTTCGAGGGACGAGGAGTGGAAGAAAAAATTGGCCAGGATGAAGGCGAGGGTCGGCTTCAAGGCTGCCATAAGAGTGGCCACCGTGACCGCGAGATTCGACGGGCATAGATCGAAGAAGCTGATCGAGGAGCAGCCTGTGGAGGCTGAGGAGATCGAGAAGAGCTAAAATTGTTAATCTGTAGCTTGAAGTTGTTGTTGTATTATTCTAAATATAAATAAACTTTAGTCTGTGAATTTTTATGTTGTTTTATGGCAAAGATTCAACACGATGGAATCGCAATACTGAAAAAACTAGTATCAAGTATTCTTCAAAGTTACTGATTCAAAATAAAAATATGATGATGTTACGGATAAATATTAATATTTTATATTTTATATATAATATATACTTATTTTCAAAGTTTTCCCGACGACTAGTAACTTAATAAGAGGGAATATTAAAGGTGAAATAAAACGCACAAAAAAAATTATGTAAACAACAATTATTTATTTTACGAAAAAAGGATAAGGCTCTCGCTCATTTAAGTTGCTTGTCGCCATTTCTTCTGATATATTTTGCAGTTTGTTTTGATTATACATAGGATAGGATAGTTATTTAACAACAAATTCTCAGTAAAGCAGTTACAGAATCAATTAAACGCTAAAATGTCCACAGACTTTTTTTTTTATACACTTATACAATAGAACTTACGAGGAAAGCGCAGTCAATCAATCAAACAATTCAATCACCAATCATCGATCCCAGCTACAGTCCTCGATGTTCGTCCAGCCCAGAAAACGGAGGACGTTAAAACAAAACAAAATTTTAACGTAAAAATTATGGAGGACGAGAGCGACAGCGATGCGATCTCACTTTTCTTTATTTATAAAATAATAATGCAGCTACGTATAAATTAGCTTAACTACATAAAAATATTTATATATTACGATTCATATCAATAAAAAACAAAAACAAAACAATTAAAAGACAGCTGTGGTTGGTGTTTGGACAAGTTATAAAAGGTATCTTAACTGACGAGTTTATGCAAAAGGTCGCTATTATTTACGAAATCTCCCGCTCGACTCCTCGGTTATTATTGCTTGCTATGACAGTGGAAGCATTATATAAAAGTTAATGTTCCCGAAGGGGTACTGCTTGGCTATAAGAGTAGGTTCGCAATTTTTTTTGTTCATTTTTTGTATAAAAATTAGTGATTATTTTACGCGAATGATGTGTCCCCGTTCGCAGTCGACGGCGATGTTACCGTGATCCTATAACAAGAAAAAGCTGTTAAAAATGAAAAAGAGACGACCATTAAAGTTGTTGTTAGTTGCGCCTGGATGAGTTAGTTGTAGATGTGCAGAAGAGTTAGTTGGTTGTGTGCTGAAAGAATTTTTTCAGGTGTGGCGAAGACAAGTTACCTGGGGCTGTTATCACTTTTTTTCTCTCTGAGTACTAAGGTGGTATCATCCAGTCCGTTTGTGTCTTTCACAGCTGTTACCGAGGTCCTTTTCACTTGAATCGGCCTCAGTCTCTGTTCTAAGTCACTTAGAGACGCATCGGTGCTATCACTCTCCTCACTGTTAAAGAAATAAAATAGGAATTCAAAAAATCATCATATTCTTCATTATTCATTATTCATTATTAGAGAAAATATAGAATATATAAACGTTCGAAAGACTAATAGCGTTTCTAGAAAATGAATTTATAATTTATGAAGAAGACTTACCTTTCGGTAACATCATCATCTCCTTCTTCCATCGCTTGTTGCAAATCGGCTATCCGCTGCAACGCCAGTCTTAAGTCATTTCTAAGTGATGCCACTTCAGCCTCAGCAGTCTCAAGTTTCTTCTCTAAGTCTTTGCGCCGCGTTATGCTCTCCTGTTCTCGATTCGACATCACATGGAACTCCTCGCGAAGTTCACGCAAATTCTTTTGTGTTTTTTTAAGTGTTTCCTGTGCTTGTAACTCACGCATTTTTGCGTGCCCAACTTCATTTTGCACCTTTTCTAAAGCATCTTTATGCCGATTGGCTTGTACTTCGAGACGAGCACGCGTTGCCTGTTCCAATTCAAGCCGGGATTCAAGTTCTTTGGCTCTTAGTTCAAGCCTGAAAAAAATAATTAAAATAAAAATCACTAAGTTCACATTCCGAAAAATATCTTACCGTTTCGACTGCACTGCAACAGATGGATCACTCATATTCTCAACATTTTCCAATCTTGTCTGAAGTTCTGCAATTTGTTCTTTAAGTGAGTTTCGCTCAGCTTCAAGCTCAGATATTCTAATTTCAGCTTCAGAAATGGCTGTCTGTTCGTTATTCAACTGTTTCACGGTTTGGCTAAACTTCTTCATCAGCTCGGACATCTCTTCCTCATTCTCTTCGATTTGTGCTTGAAGTTCAGCTCGATCACGTTGTGAAGCAGTCGCCTTTTCCTCAGCTTCAGTTCTGGCTCTTTGGGCTTCCTCCAACAAAACTTGAATTTCACTCAATTCCGCTTCTGCTGATTGTCGAGCCTTAATCGCCATTGATCGGGCTGCTTCAGCATCCTCAAGTTGATTGCGCAACTGACGAATTAGGGCTTTTCCGGGCGAATCTGCTTTCAGCCGTTCCAGCTGAGCGTGGGCATCTTTGAGAAGTGCCTTGTATTTTCGCAAATCTCTTCGGAGTTTTTGATTAACTGCTTCCTCAGCAGATCGATCTGCACGATCCTGCTCTTCCATGGCTTGTAATCGCCGCTCCAACTCGTGCTTTTCTCGAAGCAGAAGCGTTCTTTCCTCATGTTCTGTTTCTAGTTGACACTCGAGTGCTGTGCAATTTTTAATATTATATTAAAATTTAATGGACTAAGTTTATTATATTTTTTGTTGAATTCAGAATTCTAGAACTCATTTTCTGTAATCACCAACCCAATTCAGCTATTGCTTTTATTAAGCTAAATTGCATAAGCGACCTCAAAAATTGAATTCTTGAACACAGCCCTCGAAATCGACCCATTTTCCAAAGGTTTACCTTTAATCTTCTTATAAGCACTGCCCCGGGCTTCCTCTAGTTCATCGTCCCTTTGCTGGGCTTCCTTTCTGGCCTCTTTCCTCATCGTCTCCAGGGTCATTTCAAGTCGTAATTTGGCTTGCTCTAACAATTGCACTTGGCCGGCCATCTCGTCTAGCTCCTCCTCTTGCTCCTTCAATCGACGATCTAATTCCATTTTAGATCGCCTCAATTGAGCAACCTCCTCCTCAGTTCCTCCGCCGAATGTCATCTCTGCCATATCCCTCTGCAAAGCAGCCAACTTCTCTTCCTTGAGATCAAGCTCAAGACGAGTGTCCTATTTTAAACATAAAATAACATTTTCTAGGAGATTGGGAAATTGAAATATCGTTTTTGTTTATTTAAAAATTTTCAGGAGTACCTAAACGCAGCTTAAAAATTCTAATACTTTTAGAAATTGCGCCCTTTATATTTACGCTTACATAATATAATATGGCAGCTTTAAGTATGTAATCATATTAAATTTATAACATAACAGGTGGAAAAACTGGTCTAACATGAAGTCAGAAGAGAGTAAGTAATTTATGAAAATATTAACAAAAGTGGACCGAGATGTGAACCTTGTGGAACTTCAAAGCGTGTTTACAGATCAAATAACGCCTGGCTACAATCCATTAGATAACTTCGTAAACACTTTCGTAAATTTCCGGAAAAACAAAATTGCTTGAGTTTAGGAATCAAAATTGAATGGCAAACGAGAAATATACAAATATAAGAAGCTTGCAACGGAGTTGGATATTTTCACCGGTTTTATCACTGAGCTATGCAAATTTCATTGCCACGGTCGTCGTAGTGCAGCATAACGTAAACAAGAAAGCAAGCATATAAAAAAAAATTCTACTGAACTTACCGCTAAATTCTGTTCGAGCGTGAACTTCTCAGCAATAAGCACGTCCTTTTCCCTTGCAAGACGCTCCTTTGCCTGCCTCTCCTGTCTCGCAGCATCCTGGACCATACCATTAAAAAAAATAAGAGAATGTTTTCGGTTCACACATAAATTATATTATAAAATCAGTTTAAAATCTCACCTGCAAGGCCTGACATTCCGAATCGAATTTCCTCTGCTTCTTTTCGAGCAGATTGTTTCGTCCGTTTTGCTCCTCGAGCAGCATCCGCAGATCATTCATCTCGTTGGTCATCTTCTGGGTTTTCCGCTTCCATTGACCGACAACTTGTCTCTGCTCTTCGACTTCCTCGTAAGCATCGGCCAACTGATTGTGTGTCGGTTTTTATGGAAAAATAAGATAAAAAAAATGGAGGGAAATTGATAACGCGATCACCAGCCCAAGTCAGACGAGTTTTATTTTATTTTCATTTCTTCACAACTTTTTCTCGTCTCTTTGGTTAACTTTAAGTTTCTAGCTAGCCGTCGCAACGGCACGACATTCCTTACCTTCTTCTCAAGCTGCTTTTTGAGGCCTACAAGCTGCTCCAAATCGTGTTCATGCTGGGACTGGAGACGTCTTTTCGTGAACTCCAGCTCACGTGCGACACGTTCATATTTCAACTTGTAAACACCGCCGGTATCTTCGTTGTCTGGGTCTTCGTCCTCTGAGATGCTGCATAAATTGAATTTAATTAAATAATTCGCCTCGAGCTTCAAGACCAGAAAGTAATTGTATATGACATTACCCATTCAGATCTGATTTTGCACAAATTAGCTCCATTTCGAGCTTCTCTGATGTCTCCTGTAAATTTTTCACCTTGCTCTGCTGCTCTTGGAGCTCCTTTTCAAGCTTAAGACGTTCCGCTGTCTCAGCCTCCAAACGTTCTGTAGCAATGTTCGATGTTGAACGCTCTTCGGCTAAATCTACCGTCATTTCAGATAACTATAATATAAAGAAAGACTTATTAGTAATTGAAATAATAAAAATATTAATAAATAAAAAGATAGTCCTACTTAAGGTTAACTAGAGTATGTTGTTTAAAAATATTAACTGATTTTTTTTAGAATTCCCAAAAGAAGAAGAGCATTCCAAGTATCGCTAAAATTAAGAGTTTTTAATTTAATTTTATGTAACAATTGTAAAAATCATTGTTCCAAACAACAATAGTCTTATCGGTTTTCACCTTTACATAATCGCGAAAATAAAAGGGGCGATAAACAGAATTTTTAACGATAACAGTTGTTTTAATAATTGTATTACCATTTACGATTTAAGAAATAATTAATATTTTAATATAAATTCTTTCTGTGGCCTGTTTCTATTTTGCCTCATAAATAAATTATAGTAGAATTAGGTCTACCCTTTTATTACTCGTTGTGTCAAGGAGAAAAAAGGTTTACCTTTATCTTCATATTCTCCAATTTAAAACAGTTTAAAACTAAGGCACAATTCCACGTGACCACTATTCTTTTCGGGCGTAACGTCTCTACCTCAAATTTTAAGAAGCTTAACTTGGTAACGACTTTACCTGCATCATAAAAGACAGGAGATTGGTTCACATGCGAAATTGTGAAGGTGGTCCAATTACACTTGAAAACACCGAGAACTGAGCCACATACTAGAGCTTAGCGCAAAGTGTTAAAACACGACTAGAGCTACAACCTCTGGAGTATTCGCTAGCAAACTGAGGAAGTGAAAAGATTTGCTTTTTTTCCCGAGGATTTACCGACGACAGTCGCCGGTCGTCTGGCTGACATAAGAATTGCACGCGTAATTTCCATCCCTAGTTACTTAACCGAAGAGCCCGGCAAAGGTTAAATAGGCACTTTTCTAGCACACACCTGTGAATTGTTCGAACTTGGCACGAGCGAAAGAACAATGAATGCACCACCTCATTATTTGGAAGTGAAGCGAATAAAAATACAATAACTTCAGCTTTTTTCACCGCTGATTTCTTTTCTCGTATTGTATTTCACCTGAGAGTTATGTCGGGATTCGTGTCAAGAGGCTGGCTCCACTGGAACACTGATCATTTTAATAACGCGATTAACTCCTTACCGATTAATTAAAAAATTGAAAATATTAATTGAGATGTTCTCTGCGGCCAGGCAGTTTTTCGTGGCAACCTTCTCTTGCGGTTTGGCGGCATTTCAAGTGAAGGTAGATTATCTGGCAAATAGAACGTGGACTTTATTTATAAGGGAATTGCACGAGATCATAAAATACAATGCTCATAGTATCCCATATCATTCAATAAAAAAAATTATGTCTTACATACCCAAATTTCTTCTAATAGTAAGACAACAACGATCACGAATAAATATTTTGAATTTTCAGAATTATTTTTCTTAAATTATCTAAAAAGGTACACATTTGCTTTTATGTTAATTTAAATTTAATCTGTTAAAAGTTTAAGCTACTTAGCTATGTGTTCGATGTGGCAGTACTTTTCATATTTCTGCTATTGTAAATGATTCAACAGCTAAAATATATTGTTCGTACAAAAGTTTTTGAATTAATATTATAAAGGCCAGACTTAAGTTCAGTTTTAATCTCAAATATTATGACACTTACTTGTAAAAATAATCTGTGTTAAGGTCATGGAAATTAGGCGCTTAAATTAATAACACCGTACTTTACTTTTTACCGATTTATAACCAAACTAATTTTTGTTTATTATTAATCAAAGCATTTTGTTTCTAGAAAAATTGTATCGACTCTATCATTAAATTTTGTAAAACGTTACGAAAAACGGTGATTTCTTTTTTTTTTTCCTATACGAATTAAATCAAGCGTGAAGTATAAATAATTAAATTATTATTGAAAGCTCATTATTTTTCTCTAAAAGCATTGAAAAATAATGAATTAAAATTCTGTTTTTGTAAATGTGTAAAGATCAATAATAATAATTAAAATAATAATAATGTTCTAAAAATACGGAACATTTGAATAGATCGATCCACTTCCGTAAGTATGTCCAGAAATTTTTTACTTTTTGGCAACAAATCAAAAATCGTTTTATAAAAAAAAAAATGACTTTATCGTTGATCAAGAGCATTCCAAACTAGCAGCCAGGACTGATCTATTTAAAAAATTGGTCATAGTCAAGAGCACACGATCGACAAGTTCAAAGGGTTCATTTGTTTCAATTCTATTGGCATCTCTTAACTTTAGAAAATAGAGGCAAATAATGAAAATCCAAAATATCCGACTAATTTCTCTTGTTTTTATTTTTCTTCTATTTTTGTACATTTTTCCGCTGTTATTGTGTAACAAAAAAAAAAAGAGAAATAAATAAAATTTGAAAATTGTACTCCACTGACTCAAAATGTTTTAAAAAAAGACACATCAATTTAAATTTGGATTTGGAAAGTCTATTTTTGTTCTTCAACGGTTTTAAATTGCAATCTTATTACAGAGAATTTAAACAGCCCGAATTGTGTTGCAATTGACAAAAAATGTTGCTAGCTTGATCTGTTTATTACTAGTCCTGTAGGCGGAACAGGAAGTCACAACATCTTCAATTTATTTAATGAATCCTCTAAAAATGTAATGCATTCAAAAAAAATTAAAAAATCTGGCTTTTTAGCAAAAACTTTTGGGTAATTTGGGTCTGTGGTATTTTCGTACTTTCAAAAAGACGTTTTAGACATACTATTTAAAAAAAATAAGGAAGTATTTGCTGAATTGGGAACGACAGAGTGTGTTTAATCAAAGTAAAGAGGACTTCTAAAAATTTCTGTTTAAACTTGTTTTTGGTGGCAGGAATGTTTTTAAAACTTTATGAATGATCGTTCCCATTAAAATATTCTTTTATAAGAATTGGACTAGAAATGAGGGAAATTGTTGCCAAGGAAGTTTTGATGGCACTTAAAAAAAGTTCGTCTATGAAAAAAAGTTTAGTCATATTTGTGCCGTATTTTGTGCGTCACTATATATCATTCATCATTATCTTCATCTCTTGTGAAAACTTTATATTGAATTTACGACCCAAAGTTTTGTAGTCCAAGGCCAGTTTTTATTTTCACGATTTAAACAATTTTCGTAAAAACGTATATTTAGAGAAATCGTTAGTAAATATAGACAATAAATATCGATCATTTTTAGATTTAGCAGAATTTATAAGAGATTGACTATTATTTAATAACCGGAAACTCTTGTCGGCAAAAACAAGGTAAATATAAAATACATTAATTTATTATTTAAAATATTCTAAAAGCTGATAGTGTAGAAAACTTGGTTTTGCTTATTAGATGAGCAGATAAACGATACTGATAATGGGTTCTAGAATTAATCATAGTGTATGTGTCGACTTATGGCCCAAAGACTTAAGTTTATGCCCGCTCTTTAGTGCGGTCGTTATTAATTCAATGTCTGCATATGCAGGAAAAGGAGGAGAGCCTTTTGAGTTTTTCTTAAGACCTTATAATTTTACCTCTAGCTACTATTTAAACTTTTTGATCGCTTAGGTAATTGATCAATTTGATACGAGGTAAATTGATAGATATGCCCAAGAGTCCAACTCAACTTAGGAAAAGTGTAAAAGAGCGGCTATTAACTATTATTACAATCTCTGTCTACCAGAGACAAGAAAATTTTATGAAAATTGAAATTTTCCTTCTAGACTTTCTTCCTAGAGTTGTTTCGCATAGCAAATTTATAATGTCTACCTTTCCTGCGATAGTGCAAATCAAACGCTTTCATCGGTGAGACATCAGAAAGCTGATAATTACCTCATCACCTTCAGTTATTGTTCGGTCATCATCTTGAGACAATTCTCTAGCAACAGAGCTGGATCTTTCGGTTGGAGGTAGTGATTTTGATAATTGATAGCCCTTTATGAGAATATTCGTAACACTGCGAGATCGGCGGCCCCTTTCAGCGCTCCGCTCCCGTTGGCGTTCGACTAGACTTATGGTGTCATCATCGCACCGGCCGGAACGTTTTCCCAGCAATTTCCATTCTTCCATCACATGGTCAGTGCGATGCAAGAAGTTCTGGATCTGGGCTGTAAGATAATTTGAGGCGGTCTGCTTTTCCGTGTGAGACGGCGATGGACGAAAAGTCTGGCGAAGAGGCTGCTTCTTGCATCCCAAGACGAATGATAAATTTGCGTCAAACACGACTGGCGCTGGTTCCAGTGACTGCAGCTCGTAAATATTGAGGCTGTTTTGGCCGTTGTACGTTTGTGGGAAGATGCGGCGCGGCGTTAAAGATCGATGTTGATGGTGTCGATCGTATGAAGATGGTCCAGAGAAATTGCTCCTCGTCGATGTGGGACTTGACGACCGTGAACTGAATACTGAAGATTCTCTGGACATTATGCGATTCACTATGCTGCTGCTCGACATATCTGAAGATGGATTCATCCTCCCACTTGGGGGCAATTTTACAGACGCATCCATTGGACTATCGTTCATTCGATCCTCGACACTTGCTAGAATCTCGGCACTGGTCAAAAATTTTGGACGAGTTGATAAACGAGCACGACACACAGGTGGAACAGGTGGCCGACCAAACTCCTTCTTGGCGCCGCCAATCATTGGTTCAGCCGAATCTTCATGAGATTTTGGCGCAAACTTGGGCCCTTCGACATTTTTATTGGGCTCAGTGGGCGGGTTAATCGAGGAAATTGGAGGTTTATCTGGAGCTGACACTTTTGAAATACTCGGCGCTGAACCGACCGAAGTAGCTGGTGGATTAGGAGCCATATCAAGGGTTTAGCAACACCAAACAATTCACAAACTCTTTTTTAAAAGACTCGATTATCAACAAGTAGGGAAAAATAACTTCGGCGCCAAGTCGTACTAAAACCAAGAATTTGGACAGGTTCGAAAATATTGGACAAACACCAAAAACTAGGAAAATAATTAAATCTTTTCGAAATTTCGTTTATAGTCGTAGTACATTTTATTTAAAATAGAACTTTTTTCAGCACAATTACATAATTTCGGGGCGCGTAAAACGAAAATATATATATAAAAAAAATTAAAATCAGAATCCTCTCAAGCGGAAGATACTGAAAAAGTGAAAAGGTACCGCGACGCGCTCTATTCGCAGCAGCCTGACTAGGACTGAATGGGGCGCCGAGATTTCGATAGTGTTAAATTTGAAATCTGCGGGCCAATTTCACACACAACGTCGACTTTTCTAAGCTTCTCACTCGCAAAAATTTTTGTGCGATATTTTGGTAGTTTTGTTTCTACCGCCCCTCTCATCCCCCGAGACTCCCCGAAACGAAGATATATCTCGACTAAAGCCCCTCACACATGGCGTGCAGATTGATGCAGTCACGTACGAATGTACGCTCGCATTATTTTGTTCCACTGGCCAAGATATTTTCGAAATTGTAAAAGCGAATAGAAAACCTGAAGACGATTTCATTGTTAAACATTTAATTTTAGCTCTCGCTCGAGTGCATGTATAGTGGCTTTGGCGCTTGGGGCTAAAATTCGATTTAGAATAAAATCACTGGATAAGTTCTTGACTATTTTTGGATACGGTTCGCCTTCAAATAGATTTTGTGCATTTCATTACACTTTTAAGTCAAGCCCAAGAGATGCTTAAGCAAATCACATTTGAATTTATGACATGTGACGGGTTCATGGTTGGGTCGTGAATTAAATTTTGCATGCAAATTAATTATCTTTTCATGCACTCACAATTAGCTGTGAAAAACCATTTGAAAATTCTTAAGATGCTAGCTCATCGCGACTTAGATTATGCTGACATTTAGATTTGCATAATTACAAAACTAGCACAGGTGCAGACAAGATTTACGAGAGTTATGTGAAGTTTATGACAGAGAAAAGGTGGGGTCTTCTATTAGCATTTTCAGTGCCGAGGTAATTGAGATTGAGTAATTTACCAAAGACCTACAAAATTCAAGTAAATAAGATGCTTATTTTGAAATATTATATGTTGACTGGACGAGAGGTGGAAGTTAGAGATTGAAGCTATTTTAACAGCTGCATTATACAAGTAACTCCTTTAAGAATCAAATAAATGGCAGTGAATTGCATTCAGCTATTAGAAGTCGTTTTAATTTAATTCGACAATTGTTACATAATTCGACTCTGGACTTTTGCAATTTTAGTGTTAGCTAAGTCTTAAACAAAGCATAGAAGAATAGTGTAAATAGATAAACTCTCATTTCTGTGTCGAGAAACAAATAGCATTGAGTTGAATGGGGGTAGAAAAACGTGATTGCAAAATGCACATTTTATTTCATCGTTTGATATATAACAATAATAATAATAATATTATTAATATCGCAATTTATCGAATCAGCTGAACAAGTCTGTCACTGATTTCAATAAGGCAGATTTAACTACATAATTCTTATTTATAAATTGTATGTTTTTGGTTCTTTATCTTGTTTTTGAACTGAATTTCTTCATATTTGTTTAAGCATACCCAACATGTCAGATTTTGTGGTATTCTTTGAGACTTTTTAAGATTAAAAAACATCTGGTGTCCCACAAGGTGGTCATTTCGATCTCTCATTTCGAAATTGCGCTCCGATGTTCTAACGTCTGAGTTATCGTGGTCAGCTACCGATGTTTTCGAATAATTTTGAGCTCTGATAATGCTGCGATCGTATGTATGTATGTGTAGATAGATGTATGTAGGTTTGAAAGTTAAACATGATTTCAATTTATTGTAGCTTTGCTACTTATAGAATTGTAGATACTAATCCTTTTCTGTTTCAGTTTTATTATAATGTACAGATACTGATGCACTGATGCCTACTAACAATAACTAAATAATGAACTACGTGAACGTGAGTCAAAGCCCTTAAATTCGAGTCACGCATGAGGGAGCCCATAAACAGGTGGCTCACGCAGATTTAATTGTTAAGGTCAGCCCACATAATTGAGCCGGCAGACAGGCAACATCATCATAAAGTTCAACTCGCCCAAAAATACTTCGATTTCCGGCGTTGGAACTAATCAAGCTCTACAGCAGCACGACTGGCCATTAGTGTGTCGCTTTACATTAATTTAATTGAGTAAATTTCCTCCTTAGCGCGAGCCAAGCGAAGCTGCTGCCACGGCCCCAAATCGTATTTTGTAACTCCCGGGGAGCCTCCGCAATTGGACACGACTGTTTTGGAGCGCATCCAAAAATTGAATCAGCTCGCACACCCACAAGAACTCCACACTTGTTGATGCCGGCAACCGTTGTCGCATCTTTTCCCCGCTCCCTTGAGTTCTAGAAAATTTTCTTTGAATCGCAATTTAAGATGGAATTGGTCTGATGAGGGCCGGCAAATTGAAATCGCAAGATTTGCCAAGATCTTCTGACCGGCCGACTTCCTCTCTTTTGATTAAGAATCGGTTTCTTGTCCGCTCGGTTTGTCTTCGTTTCTTAGCCGGATCAGCTGCAGCGGCTATTGTTAGAAGGACCTGACCTGCAGCGCTATTTCCGGTGAGTTATTTCCTCCTTAATTAATTGCAGCGGGGCGACGACGTCTTGGATTATTTAATCCCACGTCTTCATGAATCGTAAATTTTATGCCTGCAGTTGCAGAACGCCAACATAATTCAATTTTTGGCTGAGATTCTGTGGGCTGCTGCAACCGAACCCGTCTGTCGTCTACCTCAAGCGAAAGCGGAACCACACTTTCCCTCTTTTTTTCCGCTTTTTATTTTTAATTTATTTTTAAATTTATTTTTACTTCATCGTTTTAAACAAAACGCATCTTGCCACCATCATGCAACAGCAATTGGTTAATGTTTATATTTTGCCTCGGGTTCTTGGCACATCGCGATGCATAAAACTTGCGAAAAAGCCAGGGATCTTGGGATTGTTTTTATCACTCTTTAATTATCGCGTGTGCCCTGAAGTAACATCGTTTTAAATGTTACGCAATTTGGCGGGGTGCCTCTGTTACATTTCCTCGTTTTATTTTGCGATTTTTAAGGAACATACTCTTCGATATTTTGGGCTTTTATGAAAAAAAAATCGTTACTTTCGAGATGATATTTATTGCCTGCCAGCTGACTCTGTATTTTGAGATGAACAAGAGGGCGCCTTTGTGGCAGCCAAGAAAATTAACAAGGACTTTTCTTTCAGAGAAAGCTCTAATGAAAAATTTAAAATTAAAATTGTTGACCGCTAAGATATTGTCCTTTGTTTTGCGGTTATTTTTATAAACTACAAAAAATTAACATAGCATTTAAATGAAATATTTATATACATTATTGCCAACAATAAAAGCCTTGAAAAAGAAAATCACTTTTAAGATACCTTTACGTAAAATTAATTTAGATCACTGTAGTAAATAAACAAAAAGGAGTCCCCATTTTCTTGAAATTCTTTTAAAAAAATTCTAAATCTTTTAATTTAAATCAGATCAAAATAAAAAGACGTTAAATGCGTAATTTACTACCGGCCTTATTTTAGTCAATTATAGAGCTCAAAATGTAAATCCCTTGATTTTAAAACGACTAAGGTCTAAGGATCGCTTAATTACAAGAAAACTATTTTTGTGTACAGCCTGATTTTATTACACCTATCTGGGAGCCAGATAAAATTCACATAATATTGCAATATAATTGAAGGGAAAGACTAAAATAAAAAATCAATAAAATTTATTTGATGAACTTACCTTCGCTTCGAGCTTATCATTTTCAGTCTTGAGTGCATTTCTGTCATTTTCAATCTTCTCCAATTTGGCCCTGAGGGTCTGGAGCTCATCGTTGGCAATCTTCAATTGTTCCTCGGTTCGATGAACGTTCAGCAGAGGAGTAACACGGACCAAGAGTCGCCACCAAGGCCAGTCCCGAACTGCCAAGAATGCTTTAACATTTCGCTGAATACAGCGCACAGCCAATTCCTAGAGGTATAAGGAAAAGTGATACCGCGATAAGTGGCCGAGGAGCAAATGCGAATTAAATTTCATATGTGGCTCCAGATTTAATATAATCCCTTAAAGCCCCCCGCTCACCTGCACTCTCCGCTGGGCAACTCGGCGTCTGGCCAGATATCCTCTGCAATAGGCCTGCAGTTGGACAATCCGATCCGATAGCAGCTCATCACGTTTTGCTTCCAACTGGCTAAGAACTCCCGATCGGAAGAGCACCTGAAAAATAAGATATATATATTTTTTTCAATTAGTCGCTGAAGGCACACTCGAAGGAAACAATAAGCAGGATCTTGATATGGATCGCATTGCAAATATTGGAACTTGAGACAACTGCGGCTGAAATTGATGTGGCCGGTGGTGGCTGGTTGCCCGGCAAGGAGGTAATCGATCAGATCTCCTTTCGGTCTTGTTGCAAAATGCCGCCGGCCACATTCTTGTGAACATTTATAAATTATGAAAGCCGTCTGTCAGGTACTTTGAGATGAAAAAGGGAAAATTACACAGTTGAGTTAACCATTGGCATAAATATTGGACTGGGTAAAATATTTATGTAACACGTTTGCTGCAGGGCTATAAATGCAAAAAATGCAGGATGTAGGCTTACAATAAATAAATAAATGCATCAAACTGCTTTAACATTCAATTCAGCGTCAAATTTTGAATCGCTTACGCAATTCAGCTCAACAAAAGTAATTGCTGAATTGAGCCGCTAGGTGCAAAAATTCAATTTTTCTGTTTTAATTTATAAACAAGCAATTTGAGTTTGATGCTACCAAAAAATACCTAAATACTAGTTACTTTACATTAACTTTATAAGTATAGCTGTATTTTACTTTATTAATAAATTACACCCCAAATTCAAATTCTTTGCAAAATTATTCAACTAAAAAAATCAAAGTGCTGAATTTAGCCTAAATGAATACTTTAGTCAAATTTGATTAAAATTATTCTCTAAAATAAAAATCTTCCTGAAAGATAAAATCATAACATCTTTCTAATTTGGGAAATATTTGAAATAGCATCGCGTTGTGCGTTTTAAATTGTTTATTCACAAAACGGCCTACTGTTTAATTTGGGTCGAATTTGCGATTTATACTGATACCAATGACCTTATAAATTCGAATAAAAAAAACTGATGAAAACAAAATCGAAAGCTCACCGAAACGAATCACGCACCTGTCCACATATATCCCATTGTTTGTTTTCATAATGTGAAAACTTTCAAATCACACCTTTCGATGAATAAATGAAAAATACGAATTTATCAGACGAGAAAGCAGGCTAGAAAAAACTGCAGATTTAAGAAGGCATAAATAAAAAAAAATATCCAGCATTTGTTGGAGTGTAAATTGAAATTTCCTTCACCCATCCTCTTTGTGTTCGTTACATAAATTCGTCGAGGTGGCTGAATCCCAAACATATCAAGAGGCAGCAGCTCTAAAACGTTTTGTACGATGCAATGGTTGAAAGATGTGCAAGACGACGAGTACCATAATCTTGTCTGGTGCTCGCCTTTTTGTGGCCTAATTAATAAATGACTTAAACACGTCTTTTTAGAATAATCAGAGCTTGAGGTAAACCGCTAAGTACCTTATGTTGCGAAAAGCAGACAATTTGAGATTTATTCCGTCTTCGCGGTTTACTTCGAAGATGCTCAAAAGCAGAAACCGCCGCTGGACGAGCCGATGTTTATTTTTATTGTGTCGAGTTGTGTACAAAGAGATTAATACGAAAATTTTCTTGCATCTCAGATTTATTATTTCTTGAGTAAAAGACTTCATATTTTGCCCTCAGAGATCGTAATTTATTTGTTTAAAATAAAAGAAAATCAACCATACATCGGAGTTCTGAGATAAAAAGCGATAAAAGTATTTAACTGCAAAGGTGATCCGTTCCAGTGATCGCCCACGTTTTAAAGAATCATTTGCGGGTGGTCTTTGCTTACACTTTTTATTGTAAACTACTTTAATTCAACCTAACTTCATCCTATTAATAATTGAAGATGTTTTGAAAATCAGACTGTTTAGTGTTTACTCAACGCTTTCAAGGTCCAACTTTTTTTTAAAAGTTAATTTATCTTTTTTCTTAATTGTAAATTTTCGTTTTTTAACAGATTAATCTTAACTATAAATAGCAAGAAATTCAATTACCGAATTCTAATTCAGCGACTTTAGTGCAATTAAATTGAACTGTCTTGTATAAAAGATCTTTGTAATTTAATTTTCTGAATAAAACAACACCTTAGTTTTAGGTAATAAGGTCAACATTGAAAAATAATGAGATTTTCCAAATTTAGGTTTGAGAAGAGAACAAGTATGGCAAGATATTGCAACACAAAAAAAAATTTTTTTTTTTGTCGTTTAAAGTTCGGCCGAGCCCACATGTTAAATTTTGAACATATTTTCTCCCATTCTGAATGTTTTAAACAGACGTAAATAATATCTCAGAAAATACTTGAAAAATTGCCTTTTCTGACAAAGGCATAAATCGCACGTCCATCTATAAAGACGAATTATTAATGGAATAGATTTCCTGGACGTTTTCACAAGAATTTTCAGACAAAGAGCGTACAAATTGAGGATGCTTTTAAGTGTTGGCAGTTTGTAATCATGGTTAAAAGGATTAAATTGCTTTTTAATTACAACTATTGCCTGTATAAATAAATGAGATGAGTCATTGCAACAAATATTAATAGAGGATGGATTCACAAATTTGTGCAAGAGCTAAGATGCATAAATCAAAGACCTCATTATAAAAATGAGACGAATCATTTAGTTCCGTTTCTTTTTTATATAGCTCAATTGCAAGTAATAATAAGAAATTCTGCAAGCACTTCATCTCTTCACTTCGGACGAAACGAATTGATTTATTAAATTTTATCCGTCTCCGGTCTTAGAAAATGATGTGTCGAATTAGACATTGATGACATTTTGAAATGTTTTGGAATCAACGCTTTTTCATGCTAATAAAATGATAGTTCAGTTTTAAATATTTCTGGAATAATGTTTTGTTAAAACCATTCCCATCCCGTAAGATTTCCGATAGCTGAGTTAAAATGAGTAAATACATACATCAGTTGAAGGAAATGTTGTGCTGAGTTAAAATCGCTGTAATTTTGAAACGTTTACGAAACTCCTATTTCTTTAAACAAACCTTTTAATTAACTATATTCAACTAGAATGCTTTCTAGCTAAATTCCTTACAAAGTTAACCCATTCGCTGTCAAGGACGAGTATACTCGTAGTTGGCAATAGCTGAATATTTGGCTGAATATGCTCTCGGCAGCGAATGGGTTAATTTCGGGTAATTCAGCCCAAAGACGCCAATTCAAGTGGATCGGAATTCCAAATTACGAAGACCAGCCTAAGCGATTATGTTTATTAAGAAAAACAGAAATTCAAGGAAAGCAGAAGCACGCAAAACGCCTACTCAAGTAGAAAAAGAGTAACTAATCTGCTTAGGCAGTTATTAAGACGCTATAAAATTGCATTTCTAGGAATTTAGGATAGGGATATTGCGGGGAAAGGTTTTAAGCTAAGAAAGAAAAATTAACTTTTAGTCAGCGGAAAAATAATTTAATTGAAAAGAACAATAAAAAAAAGTTAAAATAAAGACAAAAACAAATCATCATATATTTTTTTTTCTTTTAGAATCTACTTCAACGCACGAGGAATTCGCTAATTGTGATATTTACCTCAGAGCTGAACATCGGGCAAATTTCCATTGAGGAAGTGATGCACTTGACTGGCCTGACTTCGGCCACTTTTACCGTGGTGCAGAGCTTCTTTGGGGCGCTTCCTATGCCGCATTCCTCAGTGCCATTGATGGGACTTGTGGCGGTCGCAGCGCTGTTAAATGGTGCTTCTCTCCCGGCGGCTGCAACAGGTTCAAATTTCTCTAGCAATTCGCTTATTTTGGTTCCTTTTTGATTTCTGCCGAGACAAATCGAGGAGTTGGTTGTGGTCGTGGATGCTGCGCTGATCGCAGACGATAGCATCTCATCATTTTCGTTCGATATGTGGCCAGAATCATCGGAACAATCGCTGTGATATTCCTTTTCGCTGCGCAGCACGTCGCTATTTACGCAAAGCATTGAATCTTGGTGCACCCGAAGTGGCTGCTGCATGGCTTTCACGTTGACCAATAATTCCGCGGTTTGTTGCGATGGATTACCCAAAATTGGGGGGATTATCTTGCACGACTCCAGACGGGGGAACTGGATTACCGACTCGGTCGCATAGACAATCTTTGGAGCTGGTCGATTCTCCAACGGGCAGTCGACAACATCCTCAGACGGTCGTACTGAAATAGTCGAAATTTTCTTGTCCACCACAAGGTTATAGTCCAAATCTTTCGGCTTACTGTCGCGTCTTGACGGGGATATTTTAACGGTTGGACCCTTTCTAGCCTGGTCATGTTGGGGCCAAACTTTCCTAGATTCAGGCAATTTTGTTACACTTCCAAACGCCTCAACCTTCCTCAAAAGTTCATGTCCCTTCTGCAGGCACTTGTTAAGTAGGACGTCTTGGCTTTTCGTCTTATTGCAGTTAGACCTTGTGACTGGTACTCCTCTCGGCGGTTTAAGATTGGTCAGCGACATTTCACTATTTGCACTTTTCATTTTCGATGGACCCGTGATGGATGCGGCCACAACTGATGATGGAATCGCTGCTGCTTTCACAGAAATTCCAATTTTATGCAGTGAATGAGGTGTCGAAGATGCGGAACTCATCGCTGATCGCCTCCTGGCTGGAGTTAAATTATTCAGAGGTGGATATCTTCCGAGATGATTCGAAGATACTGAAAGAGATGATGTTGCTCGTACTAGCGGCTGCTTAGGACTCGATGATGGTCCTAATTTAGATGAAGCTGATGCACTCATTTCATTCAAATTGTGAACGATTTTTGTAACTGTCGTATTTTTGGCGGGAGATTGTCTTTTCGGTGTTGGAAGTACTTTTCCCACCTGAATTGTTTTTGCTTGTGGTGTTACATGTTTATTAGGTGAAATTTGATCGCAAAAACTGTTGCTACGCCCTGTAGTTCCCAATTTTTGCGGATGGGTTTTCATTACCGGAATTTTACTACCAGAATATGTTCTGGTGCAGGGACTGTTGTGACTAGGGCTGTTTTGAGAAGGTGATAGTTCCCAGACACTTTTCGCTTTTGGAAGGATCACCTTTTGAGAACTCAAATTTACCTTAGGTGTTTCAAGTGAATTCTGAGCTCCTTCTGCATTTGTACTACTTTTTTCCACTTTATAAGTGTTATAATTCGTCTTCAAAATGGGTAGCTTGCATTCAAACTTTTCCATTTTTTTACCAGTTTTCGCAAATTCCTCAAAATCTTTTAAATTCCACAAACTTTTTGTGACCTGGAACGCCTTAAAGTGCGGAAAATCGTCCAAAGACATGTGGCCTGTCTTCGATTCAGTCGGGTCTGAGACACTCTTCTTTAAAATGCAGCGAGATTCAATTATGCTGCAAGTTTTCGACTTCTGCAAAGGTTTGTGTCCTCCACCTTCTTTTTCTGATTTTTGTACTTCTTTAGAAGTATTTATTTCTTCAAGAGTACCCATCTCCTGGCTAGGTGAACTAGGGCTGCTATAGCTTGTAATTTTTAGTATCGGAGTGCTATTAGATGTATTCCGTTCATTAAATTCCGCAAGGATTTTATCGAAATTTTTTAAGACCGCCTTAAGTTTTGCTTCGTCATGCGCCACTTTTTCCAGTTCTTCAAAAATTTCATCCTCCAAAGATATTGTTGAATCGTTCATACTCATCCGACACTCCTCGTCACTATCGTGCAATCCGTTGGGATTCGAAGATATCTTGATGTTCTCATAATTTGCAGATAGTGGTCCTTGGGATGAAGGCTTCTTTTCCATTTCAGTCGATTTTTTTCCACTTTGCAAACGATTCCTTCTAGCCGCTCGAGGTGGTGCTGTCGGTTTCTGAATATCCGGACTGATCTTTGGGGCCACAACATTGCACTTGTTCAGCTTGGCAGAAATCTTTGGAGGTATATCCTCAATCTTGTGACGTATTTTAGTATAGAATTTCTGCACACCTTTTGTTGGCGATGTCGACGTTGATGCAGTCTTCCGAGGCTTAACTACGGAATCCATTGTTCAACAGATCTTTTTCTGTTATATTTACGGAAACAAAACTTCTCTATTGCTCTTATCTAATAGTGTTAAATTACACTAAAAAAATCAAGTAATATCTCCTCCGCTGTCCACATCAAACGCGCACACTTCATGCTGGATAGTGTTACATTTTTGCACCGTATCGCTATCGGGGATCGTCTGAACTGATCACTTTGATAAAAAAACAAAATTAATCAAATATAGTCCAGGTCCACACCTCTGGATCCCTTCCAGAGATCACATGCCACAGAAATTGTCACAATTATAAATTTTGAGGATCACACTATCAGATCCCTATCAGCTCAAGATCTCTATATTTGTGGCAGCAAAAGTATCAAACCGCGACGGAAGCGCGCACTTGCAACGTTCGTGAAGTCTTTCGATCAACTGAAAACGTTGCGACTCCGCTGGCTGAGCCCGCAGTAACTGGAATAAAAACGTTTCAATGTTCAGGTGGTTGGGCCTGTGGTTCTTCTCTTCAGCGGGGCACACCACGAGCCTGCTGCTTCTCGAATAAAAGATAAACTGGTCCTCTTCTTGGGTCTCTTGCGTACGCTTTACGTCCCAAGATACGCGATACGACCGTAAGGCTCGTATAATAACCATTCAGAGTTTGATTACATGTGGGCATCCGAACATAAGCATTTATCGAGTGCCTGTAATATGGGCCTAACTTGTTTTTTGTCTAAAGTGGCTATGTGATGCACCACCGGTCTCACAGTAGCCTTCTTAAACTCTATAGCACAGCAAAATGTTTCATTTAACTCCGGTCCTCTCTCTCTCCGCTGCAGTGATTGAGTTTTTATTTCAGCGTGTCTGGGCTTCATTTCAGGCTTATCAGCCACGGCCATATTAAGATAGATTAAACTGCCCCAAGACCAAACACTTGGCCACTATTAAAAACGATCGTGCGGTGCACCTTATCAGACGCCGACGATGCTGTAATGAATGCCTTTTAGCCTTTGGTCGTTTATATACCACTTTATGTGACTAAATATTAATTAGGTGCTCTTTGTTGGGCCTATTCTATAGCTTCCTAGAAAATTTCTTGTCTGAAGAAGATGTCTTCTTTACGATCTATAACTAATAGCAGCTGCTGGCTTTGTTTGCGCTATTTTAATGATTTGTTAATTGCGGCGTAAGAAAGTTGTCGTAAATCGGCTTTTAACCCTACCAGTGAAATGCTAATGCACTCCGTGTTTATTTACTAGCGGCGGCAAATAGAGCGAAACGATCGATTCACAATATCAGCAATTGCCACGTACGGTCGGGTTCGAGATGTTTTTCTACGAACGGTTGCAGAGATTTTATGAACCTTAACAAAACTGTGGAAATACTTATTGATGGACGTTGTTTCAAGCTAAGGCCTGCTCATACGAAAAATTTTACCCTTTATTGTATTAATTCGTCTTTTATAGAAAAAGATTTGATTTAATCTTACAAATCGACGACTGGTCTATTCACCACTCATTTTTTATAAAGCTAAATTTCCTAGTCGAATGTAAGAATTGAATTTTCAAACAGAGGACAATAAAACAAAATTGTTCTCGTAATAGAATATTTTTCACAAAGCCGCCGTAAAAACAAAACTAACAATTTTAGAAAAATTAATCATTCAGAACAAAAAGTATTTCAAAATTTTAGAATAGTGTATTTTGTTATATAAAAAAAAAATCCAATATTTCTTTGATTTATTTATGATAAATTTAAATCAAAAAACGCTAGCAATTCAAAGGATAAAATAATGTTTAAAGTACGTTTCTGAATTTTTCATCTTGTAGGAGTTGAGTAGGTACCTTGGTTATTTAAGAGGTCTAGACCCTTGCAATATGCCTGAAAGTCTAGACGAAGAGAGGAGCCAGCATTAATTTTAGTCGTCTTTCCTCTGAAGGTGATAGTCTTAACTCTTAACAGAAACGTCTACGCTGTTTTAGGTCCGGTTAACTCTGTAAAAAAATATTATCCTCCATAGTGAGGGCTCATTAAAAATTCTAGTCATCCTATATTTTTCCAGTAACGGAGACAACGAAGATTCGAGTTCTCTACGTTCAGGCGTTCACACGTCAATTATTTAACTTTTTTTTTTTAAAAAGACTCTACAAGTTCTCAAGGCTCTGGACATTCGCTGATATGTGGAAAAACTTGCAAGATCTCAACCATAATGAATGATAGGTTAATGCGACATTTTTCTTGTTTTTCGATTGATTTAGAATTCCATGAAACATTGTAACAAGACCACGTCTGGCTGGTATGTGACGAGAATTTTCAATAAATAGCGCACAAGAGACGATTGTTGATTTTCCTTTTCTTGGGGCATTTCACTCCTTACTTTCTTTACAAGCAAAATCTTAAAGAAATTAAAAAATAAAACTGGAGAATGTTCCACTAAAGTGTGGCGTGAGGCAAAATAAATACCTTCGGGTACCTGACAATTTGTTCTTCGCAAACCATTCATCGAACGAGCAGGTGCGTTTAAGTTTTTTTTATTAAAAGTAAAAATAATATAAAATAATAAAATCATGTTAATCACCTCTCGTGCATGTTTCACTTTTGCTGCAGTGAGTGATCTTTTGGTGGAGCCGTCGGTGCATCGCACCGCTTTCATACAAAAGATATAAATCAGCAACGCATGTGACGACGCACGGCAATTTGTATAACCGCCGCATCGTATCGCGGTGAAATTATGATTCCCTGCATGAGGAAGGAAGAAACAAAAAAAAAATATTTGTTCACTTTCACTGAATCAGAATAAATTCTTTTTTCGAACATTTTTAATTTATATCACGTGAAAGAGGCGACCACGCCTACTGATCTCCGGTGATCGTCCATTTCCTGGTATCAAGCTGATGCAGGTGCTTCTTCAGATGCACTATGGTTCCAAAATAAGTTGCATAACATTTTTTGTTTAGGTTTTCATTAAACGGTCATTACCGATGCCATAATAATCTCATCGGGATGGATAGATTTAACTCCGCATAATCAGGCATTTATGGGCCTGAAGACGAGAGATACCAATCGCAACGATCACCTATCATAAATTTGTCTGTTTAAAGAAAGTCCCAGTAAATTTTCATAATTTCTCTGTTTACTATGTCGGGAGATTTCGTCGGCTCTTTGAAACCGTGATATTTTGTGATTAGCCGCATATCTGCATGTTTGAATTTACTCTAGCTCATTTCGAAAGATATCAGACTTATTTGGTTTCGCTTGAAGATCACTCCAAATACGCATTTAACTTTCGCTATTACCCAAATTAAGATCTCCCCCAAATCAATGCATTCAACAAATCTTTTAAAGTAATAACCACCAGCCAAACCTGTTACTGTTTTGATCTTTATTTAAAAGAAAAAAGTAAATTGTAAATCGTACGGTGAGCAACTTATTAAAGCGAGAAAGTAAAACTTCTTTTAGTAAGCCGTCTTTTCTAAGCAGTTCCGCAACAAATTATAGTGCGTTAATCCCCGCACGATCGATTGAGCCTTGGCGAGGAATTAGTGACCGTCAGCACTATCATCATTGACGGTCAGACATTGAAAATGCAACATAAGAACTATCTTTTTTCCCCTGTTGCAAATTTACACTCGCGATTGCAACTTTTAAATCAAAGTGAAATGCCTCGAGTTGCAGCTAAGTGCACTGGTCGCAGTGGTCAAGCAACTCGGCCATGACAAGCACCACGTCGAACATGTTCTTATCTGCGATCGATGGTCGGTTCGCATGCCTTCGGACAACATGCGGATGGGGAAAAAAAACGGCGTATTTTTGATAAAAGATGGAAAATTGTGCGATCGCCGGTGGTCAGTTGTTGCGACGATCAGTGAAATCAATCTTGCCACGATCAACTTGCGCAGGTAGGCGCAGGTGTGCGTGCGGGCGCGCGAATCAAACAACGCGCAGATCGATTCATTGGCGCACTCAACGACGGGCCTTCCATGTCCACGCGATCATGTTGATCGATTGTCTTTTGAATCATTCTCGGATCGGGCGGATTTAATCTTTTTTCGAAAAGCTTTCACCTGTTTCGCCTTTGTTTTTTTTTACGGTGCGGTTTTTCTGCCCATTTGCTACTTTGGATTTCGCTTATATGTTAGATGTATCATGCGACCATGTATCGCACGACTTGCAAAAAATCCATGAGAACGCGCTGGGAAATTACGCGGTCAATTATCTCGTGGAAATTTCATGCAGGTCAATCGGACAAGAAATTAAAGAAGAATGTAAGATACTTGGATATATGTATGTACGTTATGGAAGTAATCTAGTTTTGGGTCAAGAAACAAATTTTTTATTTATATGTACCTATTATCTAAATCTTCTTACTTTCAACAGATAGATTACATTCACTTTTCAACACGATTTTTATCGCAATACATGTATAATACGTTATTTCATATTAATAATTTTTAAGGAAATTTTTCTATTACTATTTGGCTAGTGTTTCATTAAAATTATACAAAATATTGAACCTTGTACTCAAAACAACTCTTTCCACGCAAATTACAGCGTCAATTGAAAATTGAGAGTTGCGTAAAAAGAAAGAAGCAAATTTCCAAAACCAATAGTAAAATAAGAAACCAAAAAAAAAACACTTTCTTGGCAATTAAGTTATTAAAAAGAAAAACTCAAATCAGAATCCGATAACAATAAATTATATTAAAGGTCAACAGTTTCTTTTGATGATTATCTAACGCAATAAATCCGCCCAAATATGCATATTACAACAATCAGCCACACAATCAGACACTGAACATAATCCGAAATTAGAGCCGGCACCGACAGCAGAATTAAAAAAAATAAAAGAAGGCCAAGAATTCCTTATAAGTAAAAAAAAATGAACTTACAAAAACTACAAAAATGAAACTCATGCAAAAGAGGCAGCCACCCCCACAGATCATTAAAAAAAAGCGCGCGCTAATACCGCGATTCTCGCGCGATCGGAGCCTCAAACTTAAGAGAGTGATCCCACGCGATCTAACCAAAGCCGGGCCACAAAAGGCGGAGGGATTAATAAATTATTAATAAATGTTATAAACGAAATGACCACGATCACGGCACGTATATAAAATGTAAGTGTGATTATCGCGCGCAAAAAATCTCTTCTGATGTGAACTTGACCTTAAAAAAAGAAGTCAGCGCAACTGAAGTGTATTTTTCTGCGAGGTGATCATCGTGCAAGATCAAGTTTATTTGCGGCGAGCACGACAGCAACCTGCGCAGGTTTGCGCCGCGGTCGGTTAGATTTGAATAGAGGTTAGGATGATAGGCCTCCGTAATGTCGCATTATTCCCGGCATTGTTTTTGCCCAGCCAGATTTACCTGGAAAATGATCCTGGGAGCAGTTTGCATACGCTGCTACTTTACCACGATCTTGTAATAGACTCGAGGGAGCTATTGCACGCCACATATTGCCGTGAAAAAAAAAAAATTGTGGGAATTGGCCGAATGGGGAGCAGAAGTAAATCGCCAGACCATTTAAAATATAACGCCCTGTCACGGTTCCACCTAGAACAAAAGGATCGAGTGATCTTGTCGAATTATCCCCTAGCGAACGTGTTTTGCATACAAAGTGCATATTTTCACCGTCTTGACCAACACCTTCCAACTAGCCCTAGCACTCAGACACTGTCCAACTCTCGAATATCTCTAATTTTTTCGCGGGAAATGTTTTTTATTTAATTTAAAATTATCTCAGAAATTGCCGGTACATCGCACAGTGTCCGCAGAACGAGTGTTGAATTTAAAAAAAAATTTAATTTTCGTTGTCCACCGTTGCTGAATAAAGAATGCAACTTGACGAGGTGTGCTGAGAGTAACTCTCGTAAATCTTCCGTATCTGCGGTGATTGGTAAGCAACTCATTTTAATGCCAGTTGACACTGACTTAGATGCGGTGAAGTATTTACTTTTTTTATTTTTATTTTAATGAAAGGGGAAACAACGAGAGATTTCTTTCAGATTTACTCGTAAATTGCAAATTTTGTGAAAGGTAATTGAATTGTTTGCTGCCGGGAGATTTGTAGGTCAATCGCAATTTAAACGTGAGGTTTTCTCGTAGCGCTACGTTTGATGGATGCTAATAGGATTCAATGACCGGAGATCGTTTCACTGTGACGATGGAGCCTGCATAAGTAGGTAAACTAGACATAATATTTTCGAGTATATTGAACTTTTTAAACATCTTTCCTAAATACATATATATGAATGACCATAAGGTTCCATTTTTTATCAAATATCGCATAAATGACTTTAAAGAGTTATTACAACATTAAGTTATTTTTCAAAGTTTTTATTAGATAACTAAAGCTGTAAGAAAGGTTGAGGGAAGAAAAACAAAATTGTTATTCACCACCACAAGTGCGCTACCAAGCCATAAAAAAATATCATTAAAATTGATTAATTTTTGCTTTTAAAACTCTGAAGACAGGAAAAGCACCTTGTTTTTAGGCTGTATGATTATAGAAGGGGATAAATTATTCGGACCATCAAATGTTTTTACAATTTATTTACAAAAGGTTAAAGGTCCTATGAACCCTTTTCCATTTCCAAGAGATTTCTCTACAAAAGACAAATATTCGAGATACAACAAGGTTCTATTTTGGGACTACTATTTCCCGCAATTACTATAAAAACAAAAACTCTTCATCTACATCTCCAAATGCTTAAAAATTAGAAGGCAGTTATTAAGCGATTCATAATCTGCGAGGTAGAACACATGCACCGTTAAATTAAAAGCGTGATCACAGCTACGATCATTAAGGTCATGTTCTATTCGATTCAATTGTTATGAATGGCGACAAAACAGTCATATTAAGGTCAGTGTTGAATTTTCTCCTATTACCCAAAACCGATTTGGAGGCCTAAAATTAAAATTAAGAAAGCCAGAAAAGAGCCTATCAGGGCTGCAGGGTAGGCAATTGAAACGTAAGGCCAACATTCCTCTACATCGCCAGTATTAAGCGGTGCACGTAATGTTCACTGGAATATTCGTTTCGCTTGTCCCTTCTCGGTGAAGCTTATCTTCTCATGCAAATCGGACAACCGTTTTTATGTTTATAATATTTCTCTTTCAATAATTATTATTCTCCTCTGCGTGCCTATTGTCCAAGTATGTTGCGTTTGCTTATCAAGAGTTCTGCGAGTGGATGCCCTCACGTTTTTTAATCGTTTTTAAGTGCAACCGCGCGGCCATCTTTTGCAGTTTGAATTTTAAAATTGATCGCACACCAGCTCCTCTAGAGTCTAGGTAAAAGCGAAACGAACCAACCAAACGGCGGTGTATGCTAATTGAATTCTACTTGGACAGTGTCCATAATTTGCAAGAAAAATCAGTTCACCTAACGATCGCACGATGATCGTTTTACACTATCCAAGACGATTCCGCGCTTCTCTACGGCGTGTACTATGCCATTGACGGCCAAGTAGGCTTCGGGCCTCAGAAAGTGTCAACATAAATCATAGCTGCGAAATAATGGGGCCCACCACCGTCAGACAGCAAACACACGGTAGACTGACTGCCTGAACGCGTGAAATGACGATTAGTAAATTTTGCAATTAATGTCGATGAACTCGGCGCACATTCAGCAAAGTTCGCGCTTTTTGGGTTAAATGTTTATTTTTGAAAAGACCTAGAGACGTTGACGTGCACCGCTTCTTAGGAGGTGCCACCTAGAAGGTGTGGTCTTTGTTTTAAAAATTTTCATAAAACCTAGAAATACCATGGGAGAAATTTGTCCGCTAATTCAGGAAGAATTTTCTACGACAAATAGCTGTATCAGGTGACTATGAATGAGTTATGAATTCTATTGTTGTGAGTGAATGCAAATTTGTTTCAGAATTCACGACAATACATTTTGAATGAGGTTTTTCCACAAACGAACAAAATTATCAACTCTTTCTAAACTCGCATTCCGAAAATTTCGTTTGATCTTTTGGCTGAACTTGTTTATTTTGTCAATATTTTAAGATGATCCTCAACTCTATTTAAATTCCACTTATGAAAGTTTCGATTTATCTTTCCACTGATCTTGTTTCCTTTGTCAATATAAATCAAATAAATGTTTTGTATAATAAGAAAATAATATAATATAATTTTCCTTTTTTTCATTTTTTATATTACGCTAGTAATTTGTTTCGTAAAGTAAAGACAATTATATCTTCTGTATCATAAAAACGAGGTCAATGATCATATTAAATGAATTATATGATTACTTACATTGCAACAATGACTCACACGAATTAGACACCGACTCGTTGCCGCCTTCTTTTGCAGCCTTGCGTTATGATTTGCGAGGGTGTTCCATATCAAGATTTTCCAGACATTTCGTCCGCAAACGATCAGGTAACTAATCCTCAACTATTTATTTATGCCCACATTCCAAATCTTTTATTAACTAATACTAATCCATGTATATCTACACGTTTCAATTATTACATTACATTTTACTTATCTTGCTGTACTAAAGAACAGATAGTAAAATTCATCTTTATTATTCTCGCCAATGTTTTGGGTACCTTAATAAATTATAGTGAAAGTTTTTTTTTATTCGAAAAATTCTTTCCAGAATTTATACTCTAAGGTTTAAAAAAATAATTCTGCAAATGATCAGGTATGAATCGATCCCCAACTATATATTTAAGCCGACATTCCGAAACTTTCATCGGACACCTGCTGATCTTGTTTTCTTTAGCTGCCTTATTACCTGGAGAACAGATAGTGAAATTTGCCATTATCTTTAAATACATAAGTGATCGTGTTCCTGCCATTACGTGCGAAATGATATTCCAAGGTCTCTTTTGGCTGGAAGGCTTGGGTCTTTGCCCCAATTGGCACCACACACATACCTCTTGCAGGCTAAAAGCAATGCGAAGGAACAATTACAGGCAATTTAGAAAACAATAGCTTTTAACATCATCATATCGCCAACGACAAGCTTTCATGCTAAGAAGCAATTTTCTCGCTGAATCAACATTCCTGGGCTGTTCCGCTGTTGCTGAAACAATTCGAGGTAATTTCACCAGAATTTCTTCTGGTACTTTATAGCATGCAGGTAAATGTCAGGGTTTTCGCCCTTTCCCTCTGCCCATCCGCCCATTCAGCTGTCCAGTAAAATCTGTTGCACGTTTTGGCGCGAGAAACAAACAGAAAATTGCTTTGCTTGAGGCGGCTTTATCGCCGCCGCCGCTGCAAAAGAAAGCCTGGCGGGCAATTGCAGAAATTCGTCCATACTAATTTCGTTTTAATTCAACTATAATAGTAGTCCAACCTGCACCACTTTAGATCGGAAAAATCCCATCCATTAGTGTGGCAAATATGTATGTTGCTAGATCGGACTGGGGCCGGGTTACTGGCCAGAAAGCCTTAACCGCTCAGGTGATCGAAGTGATCGCGACGATCGCAACGTTCGCGACCGATCAACCCAAGGGAAAGTGATACACGCAACCAGCGACACATGCAGGTGACGCCGATCGCGGTGAATAACTCCCGTCCGTGATAATGACACGATGTCGGTATGGTGCAAAAACATTTCCTCAGGGTGTGGCCCTAATTGCCAATTACTGGGCCCCGCTGTGTGTCGCAACATCGGCGTTTTTGCGCAAAATCACAGTAGGTAGAACGAGCGATAAATGCAAGACGCGCAGTTGGCTCCATACGCCTATCTTTAAGATTTTGCGAAGAAAGTGAAGACGGGTGTCGTTTGGAATTCAAGTGCTACCCAGTTGGGCACAGCAGCAGTCAAACACCCGAAAAATTGATAGCAATTTCGAGATTGGCAGCCACTTCGGCCACTTTTACTACCTTTCTCGATGATTTAAGACTCAAGCCGGTGCGCGCAAATATTTTTTTATACTTTCACTCCGAGGAGTCGTTTTGTCTTCTCTGGTCGGCGTCTTTAGGAATTTCGTGCACAAAAGGTGACCGTGGTCAAACATCACAGTCACAGAGGCCTACTCTTTCCCTGCGTGAAATGGGCGCAAGAGTTCTGGCCCCCAAGACATCCGACTATCAATCTTAAAGATTTTTTTTAGTTGACTTGAGCTGGTGCGGTGCGGTTCGGTTAATTTCACTTTTTCTCTGCAACCTTTTTGCGGATTAAATTTTTAGCGATTGTCGCACACCGGTCCGTAGGTAACATGTTCATTAAGTGGCATACTCTGCTCTAGTATCTTTAGCCGTCGAGGAGGGCATTAATTTTTGTCGGAAAAAGCGCCAGGTAATATTTAGTTTGTCTGATCATTATCTGCTATTAATACATGACTCGAATGGTTTTACTGTCGACTTGCTGCTAGCGAGATGAATTATTAGAAAAAGTCGATTTGGCAGACAGTGCTACCGTAGCAATTCGCGTCGTCGCCTTGTAGCGGAAATGGTGTCTAAATTATTGGGGACATTATGCAATTACACAAAATTTATAATTAATAAGCAATTTTCTGTAGTAATTAAAGAGTAGTAATATCACTCGCAGTCTAAAATAGAACATTTATTTTACGCTCAGCAATATTCGTTCTAATATATTTTAAAGGTCTATCACAAATGTCGAAGTTTTCGGCAACGAAGAAAAATTAGACACGTTTTAAGGATATAAGTTAGGTAATAAAATAAGGATATATTAATATTTAGTATTCTATTCTTTTATATGCATACATATATATAACATTTAGGCCAGCACTTTCATTAAAATGTGTCACCTACTGAAGATTTGTAATGAGAAATGAGATAAATTACTTCGTTTCGTCTATAAAAGTAGAAATAAAATATTTGCAGTTTCTAAAACTTTAGTTCATAATATGTAGGAACATATTTCGAAAAATATTAATTTAGAAAAAATATATTCTATGGACTGAAAAATTGTTTGCTTTCTAAAGTATAGTAAGTTATACTATGCTTTTGTAAGCAAGGCTTGTCCATATCGAGTCCATTTATCTCACACTACTTAGATTGCTATTGCGTCAGAGTAAATACGGCGTATCTGCGTTACAAATGCAAAATAATGGGTGAACGCAATGAGCCATAAAAATAGAATGTTGCGTATCGCATATTGTGTTATTCCCGTGTCCAACCACCTGTAACGACTAAAACCATTATAAATTGATTTGTTTGTAGGCGAGCTTGTGATATTTGTTAATTTATTATTATTTACGTTTTTAAATTAAACTTTGTTTTTCATCTTAGTGAAAAACTAGCTAAATACACAATTCAGCTTAAGCGACAAATACGCTGAATTATGCAATTTTAGAGTTTTTGTACTTAATGTAGACATAAAATTAGCTCTGTCTGTTGAATAAAAAAATCGGCTGCAAAATTACTGCGTGTTGAACGGAAGAACACAAAAATAGATAGTCCTAAGAAAATCCTAAAATCTTAGTCATTCCCTCTAAAAAAGGCACTATTTTTTAAAAACTCAGCTGACCATAAAAATGAAAATTCATTGAGAAAATTCTTCAATCGGAAATAGGTCAGGGGGTTGTGCAACGACAAAAGTAACGTTTTGTTCCATTTCTTTGCCGTTTCTTGATGACAATGAACCCGCATTCAGGTGGCAAAGTAGCGAACATGTTTAAAAGAAGCTCAATCTCAATGAACATGGAGCAATTCGCCAACACCGCGGCTTTCGCACTCAATTGATTTCGACCTGAGTGGCAGCAGCTACAAAACATTTCACATCCACTCAATTACATGGGGATTTTAGCAAAAAACGGGTGATAAAATTTTATTGTCTTTCAACGCATTAACTTGAGCTAGCGCAAACGCTAGACGCACTCATGCATACTAAAGCCACTCTAGTAAGCTAAATTCCGTGAGAAGTAGAAAGTTCCAGTAGCCAAAACTGTCTTCGTTGAGGCATGAGTGGGAAATTGATGTGATTATTTGTTTTCGTTTTTCTCAGTTTTACATTGCCTAACCAATTCCTATTAAAAGTATTTTTCTTCTATTATTCATAGAAAGGGATCGGAACTATAACTTTAGTACCAATTTTATTTAGATCTAAAATATCTCCACGTAATCATTTAAGGTAATAGGTGACAATCAAATAGGTGCTAATTAAAAAAGTTCACATAAAATATTATTTTAGTATACTCTAATCGTAGCCAAAGCGAATTAGTACCAATATTTATGAAATTATAGGTTTTTATTCCTGTTTCAGATATCAAATTCTTAATTGATTCCTAATTCAACTTTTACACCCTACCGAAATTATTAAATAATTCTTCTTGCAATAAAACTGCCATAGCTTTTTAAAAACCATTACTGGAAATTGGCAATTCTGAGAGGGCTGACTGAGGAGCAGAGTTTCCTGCTGGCGATTGGCTGAACAACTCGGGCCTTTAACGCCCACCTTACACTAAACTTGGCGTATTGCGGTGCTACTCGAGAGGAAAGATGGTCAATGTAGCGTAATTGCTGAGACCAATAAGTCCTGGAAGGGACACTATTCCTCAGGAATAGTAACAAAAAAGACAACAACAACAAAAACAAGAAATTGGCAATGATTACTTAAAAAGAGACAAGAAAATTTAAAGTGTAATAATGATATAGAAAATAAATGCCCGAGAATTGGTTGTTAATATGCCATAAAAAATACCATAACTTTTTCTTTCCCATAATTCATACAAATCAGAGATTTTTATTGCACCCTACCAGATCTGCATCAGGTGGAGTACATTTTTTAAATTAAGTAATTTTAATCTTATTTATGGTCCGAAACCATAAATACCTTCTTTAGGAGTTGTATACATTTGTTTTAGGTGGCCATAAAAATTAAGATCGGCTCGTTAACTCAGTTTTATGTCTTATCATTAATTAAGTTTTATACACCTTTTAGCATATATTTCTTTTAAGTTCATTAATAATAATTTCCCGATAGCAGCAGGTCAAGAACAGTCCCAATTAAAATTATGAGAACAAATAATATTGGCCAACAAAATTGTTTCACTGAACAAATGATATATTATTTCTATAAGACTTTTTCCGTAGATTACGAATTCATGAACGAAAATGTTCCAACACGTCTCGTTTTCGAGAAATATGGGGTTGAAAAGTGAAAAAAGTTATATATTAGACATATTTGGAAACTTCTTCAAAAATAACGAGTTATCGCACGATTGTGAAATATACCTCTAATAAAAGATTAGATCCTTAACTATCTATATAAAATCAGTTATTTATAAACTTTCTTAAAATTTGCTTACAGAATGAGTTTTTCATGAACCTTTGCTTAGGCCATATAAAATAAATGGACCGCCCACATAGGTGGAGGACTCCCATGCAAAAACTTATCTTCTGAACAAATCTTGATAGACCTTTCAAATAACTGATATTTTATAAGTGCAGTTAAGCATTTAAATTGTTTTTGGAGATATGTTTCGAGCTTCTACGTCATTCCATTATTTTTTAATAAATTTTCAAATATTGCCAAAATAAGGATTTTTTCCCTTTTCACACTATTATTACTCAAAAACTTGACGTGCTGGGAAACTTTTATTTTCGGATTCGTAATCTACTAAAAAAATCCTATCAAAAACACCTATTATGCTTCCAGGGTAAGAAAAAAACAAAAAATTTGTTGACCAGTGTAATTAAACTTTACAGTTATAGGCAGGTATGTAGTTGCAATCATAATAATAAAATAGTTGTTCTAATTTCGGAATACAAGTTTTACTATCCTTGTGGATATTTTGGAAACTGCATAAAACTATGATTCTATGATTTCAAAATTACATTTAGAACTTCTTTGCAGCGGAAGCGGCTAGGATAATGTTTTATATTTTTCAAATTAGGGCTAGAATTTCAAATTAAAATTCGTGAAATTAAGAAAAATTTAAAAATAAATTGCAAGCTTAGTATAAAAAATTTTGTATAATCCTTTTTCTTGAAATATTATTAGAAGTTTCTTTGATGCGTATGACAGATAATCTCACGATACAAAATAACGTAAATCCAGTAAAAATCGTTTATAAGGTCTGCGCATTTTATTGTTCCTCAAGTTCCAACGATCCAAATAGGACTTATATAATTCTAAAATACATACCTGACTCGGTCCTATTCGATATGTGGACGGGTCAATCTCGTTAGCTGTTAGTATTTGCTCAACAGTCAATTCCTTGGATGAAGCATCACCAAGTAGACCGAATCTTCTAACAAATTCAGATAGAGGAACTGATTCTGGGAAGCCCAATCGATGAAGTCTAGCAGCTTCTAAAATTTGAGAGCCACGAAGCTGCAAAATTAAGAAAAACAAAGGTATAACAATTAAATACATCGTAAATTCTCGGTGACCTACCTGACTTCTTAATAGAGGAACATTAACCATGTCTTCATTTCCTTGCAGTGAATGATTTGGAGACGAGTTAACAACGGAATGTGTTCCAGCGTTGTGCTGCAGCAGGAAGCAGTGGACAAAATGCGTCCCAGTTCTTCTCAAGGTGTCGATGATCCCGTCCACGGTGAACTTCACCTGGAGCATGACGGAGTTTCGCTTGACTCCAGCTGAAGTGAAGGATCTTCGGATGCTGGAGACGCGTCGCAGGGATTGAGTCCCTTCGAGGCCGGCTATCGACCCGCAGAAAACACTCGCGCTCCCTCGGGCTAGAGTGCCGACGAAAAGTCGATTGATTTCATCTTTGGAGCTGTCCTGGAGCAGGGTCGCGGCGCTTTTCACAGACGGGTGCTCTCTGCTAGCTCTAAGCCAACCGTTCACGGTGTAGAGCACGGGATTCGTGCCTTGGAGGTGCTGCAGGACAAAATTTCTGGTTCCGATTGTGCGTCGAATGATCGTCTGGTGCTCTCTGTCGCCGTAGTGGTTGAACAGACGTTCTACAAAGGTATCATCGTTGGAGTTCGGATACATCGACTCTTCGTCGAGGAGCCTAAAAAATAAATATACGCGTACTTAAATAAAAACTAGTTCTTAAATAATATTTATTTTGTTTATCCTCGCTTATAAAGGTACTAATTAAAATAAGAAAACTAACTAGTTTTTAAAATTATTTTTTAGGTTAATTTTTGGATCAAAAATTCATTCAGTGGCGCACCCGCTGCCTACACTCATTCAAATATTTTTACTGCAGTCAAATGCGCTGCAATTCTTCTTTCGAAATTTCAGTCAGTAGCTAAATTTTCGTACAAACGCAACCAGATGATTTAGCCGCGCTTGACTTAACGATGGGAAATTTGAAATTTGTAAATAAGTTTTACCTCACGCTTCAAATACCGAAATTAATAATTGAGTTCAATAAATGTTTTGTTCATATCGTTAGAATAATTCGATAGAAAAATCTAACCAAACTATTTTAACGTTATGCGCATAAAAACTAACTGAAACCAAAGGTTACCAAAATGAATTTGTGAACATTTTAGGAACTTTTTTAGTATTATTTATTCCAAAAAAGCTTTTGTATGCTCCTTTCACTTTGAATCCAACGTATTCAACAATCGGCCCTGAATTATTTATGTTCGCTATAATAATTAAACATTATTTGTTTAAAACAGTTTTCTGATAAAAACATACTTTTGTATATGTAAGTAACTTAAAATAGTTGAAAAACGACGAATCAAAAAACGTTTTGTTTGAAAAATGCGATTCGTTATTTCAAACCAACGATACTTAGGCCGTTTTCGAATTCACATGCATTTGCACTGAAATCTCTTTTCCGCACTAAATATTCTCCTAAAAACTCCAAACAGTGCGTAAGGCGTTTGAAATTGTATGTAGATTGTTATGCACTAACACTTTTTTATCTGTCAAAAGTGTAGTGTACTCGCGAGTACACTAAATGGGAACGTAGAAGAGAGCAAGTGCAGTCCGAAGTTCCGAAGGCTTAGTGAAAAGTGCAAGTGCATGTGAATTCGAAAATGGCCTTATTTAAGTAAGCTTTGAAACTTTACTTTCATATTTTTATAATTTGTTATTATATTATTTCACACAATCTTCGGACCGTACTTGTCCTTGACACTTCCCTTTGTCCGCGCAAATACACTATTTTTTCAGAAAACTCAAGTGGGAAAAATAGATATAAGTGCAAGTGCATGTAAATTCGAAAATGGCCTAAGTTACACACTGGTCTCTTAAAATAATTAATTTAAAAATTTTGTTATGAACATTGTTACTGTAACTAATTAAAAGTAAAAAACGAAACCAACTGACCACAAAAGCCCTCTTCTGTCCTGTTCCCTCAAATCCCTTTGAGAAGTTCGGACTACATGACTTTGGGGGGCTTTATCAATCAGCGACACCAAAGGCCCAGGATGTGATTCGGGTAGTCCTTCAGTATCAATTTCTACCAATTCCTAAAAGATAAAAAATTCCAATAAGCTCAAGATGAAAATCTCTGATAACAAATAGTTTTACTTGAGCATATCTATCCCTAGGAGCGACCAGCGTCATATGATGGAAGAGCAGCTGCAGCCTTTCCTGCAGATAGTTATGCCTCAAATCGGACAGACTAGCTCCAAGTTGGACTCCACAACTGCCAGGATTTTGAAATCCAGGAGTATCAACTAGGAGGATTGATGCTATTGTGTGGGCGGAGGTGCAAATTGCTCGATTGATAAGCGCTACCGCCGCTGCCATTGCTTCTGAATACAAGCCAACAACTAGACCTTCTAGACTCTCCCATGCTGAGTCTGTAGAATCAGTTGGAGAACGTGCAGGACTCGAACTACCCGATGTTGTGGGTGGAAATGCTGCAGCTAGAAGATCTTCCAGAGATACTCCGAGAAGGGAAGCAGCTTTCCGGGCAGCGGATGGGTTTGAAAACTGAATCCGTGAAGTGGGGCCAGACCCAACTAGAATTATTAAATAATGTTAGAATATTGAAACGAGTTAAGGTAGTAGAAAGTCGAACTTTTAGTAACTCCAGCGACTCCAAGGTGGCAAATAGCCGCCAGAATGTACCAAATGCCTTTCACAGCCGTTTGATCGACATTGAGCGTATCAAACGCAAGTAAAGTCCGCTCAAACTCTGAAGCAGCCTTGTGCCTGTCCTCCAACTTATAAGACAGTGAAACAAATGGGTTATTGTCCTCCGGGGACACGTTTTCCAGATGTAACTCCTTCTGCAGCACCCCTTCAGCACCGGCCAGTAATCGTGTCAGAATATGAAATGTGTACTCGCCCCGTGAGCGTTTTCCAGCTCTTGACCTTTCCAGTAACAGAACCTGAAAGGAAAATTAATCGAAAAATTTTCATTACGAATCAATAAGATAGATTTACGGTGTCGAGTTACCTGGACTGATGCGGAGGCGATCTGTCCGCTGTGGTCAAAATCTAGACTTAGCAGCTGCGTAAAACGAGTCGCATTCGAGTTGAGGCAAGTCTTTGTATTGCCAAACGCCTCAAGAATTGTGTTAATTGCATTCACCTTTTCAGCAGTCAACAATTTGTTCACAGAGCCTGGCGAAACGTTATGAAAGGTATATGAGTTCGGGTTTTATTTTTTAAATATAAAATGCCTGTCGAATTGAAAGAAATGTAGATCGAGAGTAATACGTACCAGCGGCCAGGGCCAGATAATATAGTGCATGCTTAAAACTGGTTGTCTTCCCGGAACCAGAACGTCCCATAAATATAAGACTTTGATCTCGGCGAGTCTCAAGCATGGTCCTGTAGGCGGTCTGCGCTAAGGAGTAGACATGCGGAGGCATATCTTCCGTTTTACAGCCGCGAAACATTGACACTACCTAGAAATATATTTAAAAAAAATAGAACAAATTATTTTAAGATCAATAACATTTCATTTTTTTCGAGAGCACTTTTCGGATAACAAGACATTTCAATTTAATAATAAACTTTACTTGTTGACAAAGTCGTCATTCTCGCATGCCGCCTATCTTCCGACCAGACCAGGTGAGGACTTCGATTGTTACTAAAAAAATCAAGCCGACCGGTAGGGCTTCTTTGTGCTCGACAAATGGAAATCAATAAATCGAATTACAGAAAAACAACAAGAGGAGTCACACTATCAAATGAGACTTTCTTCTTAATCCCTGCAGATTGTCTCGATCCGTCTCAAAGAGTATGAGTGATATAAATCTAAGAAATTGATCTTGCCGCAGCATTCGATTAAGATGGAGCTCACCCACTTGCAAGAGGGCGGCGAGGAAATTTGCAATTGATACGATTTTAGCTGTCTCGCGGTATTGCTTAACTGTAAAAGGGAAAAACCTACTCAACCGAGGGTGATTACCTTTCTGCTGATGGCGATGACAATGAAATAGGTGAAATTGTTTCCTCTTCATAGATGAGGAATTTTGATAGGTGTGGTAGAATTCTAACGAATTTATACAATGAAGGAAGAAAACTGGAGAAAATCCAGAACCTTGTGGTACACTAGTTCTTGTTACAACTGGTAGAGGTAAAGGTTAAATATAAGATTTGATGCTTTCTAGGAATAATTTCATATATATTTTCTTCCAACTTCCATTAAATGTTGTAAGGTCTAAGGAACTAAACTCTAAAGGCTTAAGATTGTTTAAATCATATTTATACCAGGCTTGAGCCAAGATGAGAAATGTTTAAACTAAGTTTAAACCAAGCTTAACCTTAAAAAAACCTTTAATAAGTTGAAATTCGAACATCTTTATAGTCAATATCATGCAATAAATCTGTTTCGATAAAGTAAAGACCATATAACTATGTATGTACTTCATTTAATTCTATATTTTGTTGATTATTACGCATTAATAGAAAGCAAAATAAATGTCTGTCGTAAAAAAAGGTGATAAATAAGAGCCATAACAACGTGAGGGGGTCAATGCATCAAGCGCACATTAAAAATAGTCATAAATCCTAAAATAGCGCGTACTTCGTGGATGCGATGACCGAGAAACATTTCCCGGCAAACAGAACTATCATGAAGCCGTGAGGTTTTTATCAGCAGGTGCATATACCTGTTAAATGCTTGGACAAACAGATCTTTATCAGTCATGTTGTATGCTCCATTAGACCTACAGCATGCAAGCCAAATATTTGCTCATTCCCTCAACAAAAAGTAAATTTTCTTCATAAAGCTGGGCCCTTATCATGAAAAAACGAAACGAATCGACTCATTTGACTCATTTCTTATAAAAACTTCTACCAAGACAGTGATTTATGTTGTTTTTCACAAGTCCCCAGAGTCGGAGATAAGACGCTGAAAAGTAAGTTAAGTACGTCTGAGAAGCACCCACCTTTTCTGAATATAAAGAAAGCGGTGCCATGGGATTCACCACGATCAAGATGGGGCCGGCTTTTGTGTGAATGAGGTTGCTGGCGTACCTCTGCCGGAGGACGTGGAGGACGGAGGCCTCGTTCAGGTGCTTCAGCTGGCAGATGTCCTCGACCAGGTCCAGCGGGGGTGGATTCGCCTTTTCGATGTCGTCCTCGTCGACGGTCATCTGCTCGCCGTTGTGCAGCAGACGGATGGTAACTTTTCCAGTTTCATTTTGGCTCTGCGGCAGGCGCAAAGCCGCCGTAAAACCGCCTCGATGCACTAGCCAAACGTACTCTCCAGAAGTGGGGCTTTGGTTTTCGTCGGTTATTTGAGCCTGAAAGAAACAAATGCATGTTTTTAATATTGTTATTATCAAATTTTCAAAATTTTATATACATCAGCGACTCCAATAACCCTCTAATTACTCATTTTCACCAAAAGTCTAAACTTAAGAGTTTTTTAAAAATTAAATTCTTATCAACTAATTTATACGCGTAATCTATTAAAAATGGATCTAATTTTCCTTGCAATTATAAATTATTGTTATAACTACGTTTTAAGTTGTGACAAAATATTCTTATTACTAAGTATATCATTAAATTTTTCTAATCCTTAGTAAAGTTTATATAAAATTTTAACACAAACTCCCATCGTGCCTACCTAATCATAATATAATAAAGTCACAAAACTGAATAAAATGTCTTGGGATTTATAAATTCTTAATTTAATTTACATATTTTAAATACCACTACAGGAAATAGTAAAAATATCGAAAACAAGAATCAAGCTTTAATTATGTAACAATCAAGCAAATGCAAAATTAATTCTATTATAAAAATTAATTAATTTATAATTCATCCAATGACAGTAAGAAACGTTGATGCTGAACAATTAAAAAGCAAAATTTTGTAACATAAAATAATTTAAGCTTAACGGATTTGGTTTTTACAATTGCGTCGCGTTATAAGCTTGTGTAATAAACTTTTATATTTTGAAACAAAAAACTGGGACTGATTGAGCGTTTTAATTTATAAATTCATACATAGTCTACCCAAAAAGCAGTATGAAAATAATTTACTAGAAAATATTTTAAGTATACTTATAGCATACCTATTGGCAAAAAGTAAATGGGTTAATTTGAAGCGTTTAAAAATTATTATTTTGTTTTTTTTAGTTTGTACCTAAACTTCTAGTATATGTTCATAAATACTTTGTTTTGTGAGGTTAGAGCATAACCCAGAAATTTCCGCAACTTCCGACTAGGTCTAATTTTAATCTGGGCATCCTCCAAACGGGTCCATGTTTTAATTAGCATTTTATGTATGAAAACAATTCGGACACGTATCTCGTCGGAGCATAACAAGCATGCTGCACCAATGACGTTCCTCTGCGTCGTCGTGGAACAAATTCGTCCGGCGGCGCGGCCGCGTGTACATCGCGTCTAACGAGATGTTGTACGCATGAGCTGCTGATTCAATTATGATCGCTAGCAATGATTTTATTTCTGGATTTTTGGAGCAAATTCGTTAGTCATGTCGCATGTCGGGTTCAATGATCACCGGCCGCAGCATAGCCACCCGGCCGGCCTGGACGGAGCCCGTCTTCCGTATTACCCAATGAGCGCGCACAAATAGAACCAATTTGGTACGCGTAGTTAAATGGGAACTTTACTTACGATCTGTACGCAAACAAAGCGAATTTATCGTAATTATCGCCGGGCTTATTTTTAGATCAAGGAAGAGAGATCCACCGCTTGATGCACACCATCGCCATGGTCCATTTGGTGGCGTTTGGTTGATAAGCGATCATCAGATCGGATTGCGCAAGGTATTCAGGCCAAAGGGGCTATTTAAAAAAGGGATCATTTTAAGGGCAATTAACGAACAATTTCTTCTCGCCGACTTGGCAGTTGAAAGTTGTCCGGTTGCGAAAAAAAAGAAAACAAAATTATCAGTCGCAAAAATTTATAATATCATGATCAGCAATCTTTGCATTGATGCACGAAACGCTGTTAAATATTGACCCCATGTAAACATTCGGTAACAAGGCTTTTAATTATCAGAAATTTTTTATCTTCCTCAGCCTTTTCATTTTTGCCGATCGTGTCGAATTCCACCTGGGTTTCGACAATCTTTATGGGTTTTGATTTAATTAGGGAAGTGTAGAAGGTTCATTGGGTTACGTAATACGAAAAATCACCTTGACTGCTTGAGATAGGTGGATCCAAAAAGTAATCTTCGTAATAAAACTGATCTGTTAATAGCACCAAATCACAGTCAAAACAGTCCTTGTTTCTCAGAAATCAAACTAAACATCAAGTAATATTTCGTAAAAATTTAAATGGTTAAACCCATTAACCCACCATAAAATATCGTCTTTAATTTTAGACACATAATTTCCTCCTAAAACCACTTTGTAGAGAGAGGAAAACAGAAGGTTGCGGCGCTGATCACACACCTGTACCCAAGCTAATTGCAGATCACAGAGGTGAGCGGCAGGTAGCAATTATCCGATGCTCACTGCTTAATGAATAGTTCGCAGTAACAAACATTTTTCGTATGAATTAATCAAAAAGGCAAGTTGAACAGGTGTTCAATTTGCCATTCATTTTAAGCGGTAGCATTTAGTACTGCAGCTAGCGTCCGGCTACTAACACCTCAAAGAATTGAGATAATCTCGAAGAAGGTTAAAACACCGATCAAATCGATGTTTGTCTTGTCTTTATCGCCAGAAGATTGAAGATGAATAAATTGCTTGGAATTAATCATAGACGAATTCCGGGATGATTCTCAAGGATACAGACATGGGTACCAAGCTTTTAACTATTGAGAATGGCAAAATTACTAACTTTTAAGCATCTTTTAATTGCGCGATATGTTAATGAAGCATGCTCCCGCGGTTTAGGATAAATGTCACGTATCAGTCCTAGGCTTCTTAAGTTTCTACTCGTTTGCCCCATTTTTGATGCAATTACGCCTCCGCAAATCATTTTCTCACTGTTTGCCTGAACTTTGGAGCTGGCAGACATTCTTATAGAATATTCAGTTGATGTAATCCAGATAAGATCTTTTTCGTTTTTACATCATTAAGGAAACATTAACATCAGTTGTACGTGATATCACATTTTTATCTCTGGGAAAGAATTAAATCCGGATTTGTGTGATTTCACGAGTATAGGATAAAATCAGGGATCCAAAACTAAGAATGCATACAAAAGTAGTCAGTAATTTGGAACTATTCCCTTAGGTTTCCTATTGTCTTTAATAAGAACTTTTTTTTTGGTTTTCGTATAAACTAAATAAATTTTCCTAAGTTCTATCTACAATCAGTGACCCTGAAGACCTCGCTATAATTATTTCCATGAAATACTTCTCTATTATAAACCACTTGAGATTATGGTTATTATTAATAAATTATTATGTTTTATATCTTCGTATTATGTAAAATTTTGAATTGTTTTATGAACTAAAATCTTGACTTAAGACTTTGGACAGACGGATATTTAAGCGAGACAAATAGGATTACGTCTGGAACCTTTTGAGTAAGAACCCTAAAATTTAAGATAGACTTAACGATTCATAAATTTGGACTTAAATTCTTGTTGTGATGGTGCAAAAGATTATTCAAAATTGAAAAAAGAATGGCATTTTAAGTGAGTCTAGGAAATTTAACCCAATCTTAATGTAGGTAACTTAAAACAAACATTCCCAATACGTAAATTTAGCATTTAACCATTAATAAAATTTTAAAATCTCAATAGTGTTATTTATTCTGATTGGGTTTCATCCCATTCGCTTTCATTCGTGCAAGGTAGAAAATTCATGACATAATCCCACTCGCATCGGGTCAGCACCCACGAAAGTAAAATTTACAAATGATCACGACTTCTTGCATCAAAATCGAAAAATGAGGATATATCGTCCCCGTGAGGTAAGTGGGTAATGTAACTTAAGATTAAGATTTGTGCCTTAAAAAACTCATTGACTGGCTGCCTGCGTGCAGCAGCAATCCCATCAAAAGGCTGCCCATTTTCTTAAGACGTTGTTCGAGCCCCAATAAATCTGAGGCGGTGGCGGCGACGATGGAGTTGGGAGAGTCTCCGTCTAGTGCAAAATCAAAGGAGCGCTTGTTGGACAGCGTAATAAATTACTATTGACGTCCGATAACATTATTTCGATAAATTGAATAAATTGCCCCAGACAGCAATCAAGTTGGCGATTTGATCGAATCGCTCCGAGGACTTGATTCGATCAATTGACCAATGAGCGTTTGTAAATCTGTTCCATTCACGCTGATGGAGCGATCTTTCAGAAATTTTATATTTTTTCTCAACGAGATCAAAAGTGGGGTCAAGTAGATGAGTAATGAATTAAGAAGTGTGTCAATTCTGAATTAAATCATTACTCACCCTATTCGGTAGCAGGGACAGCTTTTAAAACTGCTCCCATGTGAACCATCTGTTTTAGAATCAACAAGACACTCATTAAATCCCCAACCAGACTTAATTGTGTGTAAGAACATTGTCAAAGGTCTGATCTTCAAAGATCTTCACACCAAAAATAGATGGAAACCTTAAGATATACCTCATTTAGAAAGATCCGTGATTTTGGTGAAAGAATTTCTACACGAGGGTGTGATTTAAATAACCACAACACTGTCTAAATTTATCCAAAGAACGATCTTTGATCTTGTCCAACATTTATTGGAACGACATTGAACACTTGGAAAAGTAAGTTTTTTATGCCGTTCTCGTAATTTCCGAGCGGGAGCAGTGAAATCTTACAATTATTATTAAAATTCACTGCAATTACGCAGAAATTATCGGGAGAGCTGTATGATTTCTTGGTAATCATAAGATGGAAATTCCTTTGATTAATAGATTTAATCATCGTGTAATTGCTTCGAAGAACGATTTTACCTTAAAACAGATATATCAGTAATTTTACAAAAGGGGTTATATCAAAATCAATTTATCGGAACTTAATTATCTTTGTATTAATACAACTTTTTAACGTTTTTATACTTTCTTTTTTAAAGAGGATTTTCATGGATTTTGTTAGTTTCCGACTTATATGTAAAAGTCATTTTGGTACAACTCCATTGAAGTGTTTAAAATTCCGCAGTTCAGTCAGAAATCAAGATTTTTTTCATTTTCTTAGTTAATTAATATTAATACATCCATAAATGACTAGATGGCAAATTTGTCTTTATTGTAGTCATCACAGGACCAATTACGGCTGTTTTAAATTATTTTAAATCAATGTCAGCTACAATGCCTATATACATATGTCTTAATGTTAATAATTAAATAAGTAAATGTCGACCAAAACGAAAACCGACACTTTACCTCAACGTCGACATTTATAACGCGGTTAAGCTGAATCTGCAAAGAAATTATTCAATCAATTTGTCTCACTAACTAAATGCAAGTGCCTCACTAATTGGCATTAATTTATGCACTTTCCAGGCTTACACCCTGAAGTGATAACGAGTTATGGTAATTCTTTACTTTCTGGCAATTGCCCGAACCCGCCCTTATTGGAATCAGTTCCTGTATTTGTCTAGTCGATCCATAAAAAAATCGCCAATTAAGTATAATTGATCACTTGTTGGCCGACTCACGGCAGTGGCAGGGGCCTATTATTTTCACAAACAAGCCATAAAAATAATTAACCAGGAATGACCAACAAGTCGAGATCAAAGTGCGGAGAAAAGGCCCGACTTAATTGCATAATAAGTGGAGCTAAGCCGCCTGCCGTCTTCCTTGTTATGATCTGAAGATCACTGTTGGCAGGTGATCGGTTTCGCGGAATTCAATCGGCTTGACCATTTTTATTATTGTTCTACAGGTGCTCTTAAGAATGAATTGTTTGCGTAACAATCGTTTTGCTGATTCGCGCAACAGGTCAATGATTAATGGGCGGTATCCGCCTCGATCAAGTGATTAATTGATCTATTGTAAAATATCTGAAGTATTTTTTAACTACCTGAAAATTCCAAATTTTAGCCGAGCATACAGTTTACTTTTTATATTCATGAAAAGTACAGAAAATGCACATTTAAAATCTATTTTGCACAGATAGTACCTAAACCGGAACATTTTCGGTCACAATCCGAATTCGCAACTATTGGAACTAATAAATAACCTGTTTCATTACAGTCCCCAAAAAAAGACGGACAAGTGCGAGTGGAATTCGTGCCTTAAGAATTTCGTACCTTATCGCAAAGCTTTCTAAGTAGTTACTTTATAATATTCTACTAAATTTCAGTCATAAAAATAATAAATCTATCATTTCGACCTATATAAAAAGAAAATTCTTGATTTATTCCTTCAGTTCAGTAAAACGGAACCCTTCGTTCCAAAAGTCCACCAAAAAATGAATAATTATATACAAAAACTAGAATGGCCATTAACCTATAAACTGTGGGAATTACAAAATACAACATAATATTGTTTTATTAAAGGAAAAGTGAAATATGACCATATTTTTGTAATATTTTTACATCTCTACTTATTACTAGAAGTTACCTGTCCATCGAGCTTGTCGTAATTTTTGTAGATGCCTCCACCGTGACGAAGAGCGAAGGATCGTTCCCAAAGGGTGGTCCATTCGACAGTCGATTCCCTTCGTCTGAATGAGCTTCGAAATCGACTATTGAAGCTGCCGTTCCTGGCCACACCGCCACCGCCCTTAATCGTGGTAGAGGCCGGAGGACTTGTAACTTTGGTTTTCGAGAAGACACCCTGCCAGGGAGGTTTAACGCCCCCGTTCACAGGTCCAGTGCAAGGCGACCTATTTCCGCTGCCGCAAACCCTAAAACTCCTATTCCGCTGCAGGTGTAGGGCCTTTTTCTCGTTCTCGTCCTCCTTGTCGCCGTCGCTGTGGAGTCGATTTCGCCTATGGCCTGGTCTAGTCGAAGGCACCCTATCGGGCTCGTCTATCGAAATTACTGAGTCGAGGGTCTTCCGCTTTACGGCGGGGGATCCCACAGGAATACCATTTAAATTCCTCCCGTCCACCGATTGTTTGGTATCATTGCCATTGCACCCGCTGGCGTTGCTGTGCTTCCGCTGATTTAGCTCATTAGAATTCAACGATGAGATCTCAGACCCACTGTCGCTTATGGTCTCCGAACTGACGCTATTCTTTCTGTGGTGGTTCTGGGAACCATTCTGATGGTTTGAACCGTGATGGTGGTTTGAACCATGGTTGTGGTGCTGCTGGTGGTCATCTTGGTGCTTCACATTAACCGTCCTCGTCTTTATGGTGCCACATGCGTGGGCCTTCCCGATGCATCCGCGATGGATTTCGGGCTTTAAAGGTGATCCAGACTTTTGCCCGTTCGTACTAACTGGCGAACGGAGCGATTGTTCAAATGATTTTTGTAGCAAGTACATTGACATTATTTTATTAAGGTCACTGTCGGATTAAATTCACTCTACGGCATGTCTTGGAGGAAATTGTTTATTTTTTGCTTTTTACACTCGTAATCAGATGCGTCGCAGGCGTTTCAATAAATGCAATTGGGTTTTTATGATTTTCGACTGAAGGTCTGGAAATGTCGATTATTATTTTCTTTTTACCCATTCAGAGAATTGAACGAGTTATTTTGCTATTAGCAGTATTTTTAAAATTTTTGAAATATGATAAACAGTTATAGTTTTGAACAATACATAATTACGAAGTTATGCTCATCATTAAGTCTTTTAAAAGAAATCAATTTTATTTTAATTAATATTATTTTTTATACATGTTGTTTCGAAACAAATTCAACAAACTAACTTTTATTCAAAGTCGTTTACTTGAAAATGAGATAGTCAAAGTTAAAAATTTAAATACTTCAGTAGTAAAAGACAATCCAAGCGAACTTTTAGTAGATTTTCGACGAATAGAATTAGTTAAATATATGTTTAGTTTCTGTTATCAGCTGGATTGATTGATTGTTTTTAGATTGTTTTTTAATAAAAATAATTTTTAACTTAGCATGCAATGCTTTTAAATGCTATTTTTTATAATTTTGAATTGGACTTTGAATTGCTCATAATTAAGGTAATTTGTTCTATCTTTTCAATGGTATCATTTTCTCGATTTCGAAAAAAATACGACTTACTTTGTTCTTTACCTGAACCTTTCACATAAAATACAATATTCAAAGAGGTTCCCCACAATTGAAGAGTCGGGATATGCTCTCCATTAATTATTTTAAAAGAAATCAATTTATTTTAATTAATTTTTTTTATATATGTATATTGTTTTTAAACGAAATCAACAAACTGACTTAAAATCGTAAATTCCTCTTTTTTTTCTTTTTTCATTGAAAAGTCACTATATATATTATAAAATACAGTATTCCAAGTGGGTCCCCATACATATTCGATTCGTCGATTACAATCGATCATCGTTGACCATATCAATTGGCGCTATTCTGGGCTTTTTATATTTAATATAAAATTAATTGCCAGTTAAATTATCCCAACGGAAAAAGCATAAATATTCTGTCGTGTCGTATTGTAATACTCACGATAAATGTTTAATGTCGATGTTAAATGTCGATTTAACGCTTTCGTACAAAATTATTTTAATGTCCCCTTTAGGGATTACCGGAACATCTCAATCACCACTTGTAGTTAAAGTGAAATCGCTTCTGAAGAACCTACTAAAAGGTTAAACCAAGCAAATCATATACTTCTCCACAAAACACTAATCGGTTTATAATTGAATTACATCTTGCGATATACGAGACCAAAATTGTTACATGGCGATTATCGATTAATGGCATCTCGTGAGGTTTTATGTTCATCAAAATTCGCCGAACCGATTTCGAATCCAGAGAAATAATTTGAGAGCCATGTTAACTTGCCACGGTATGCACTAAGTACACCCAGAGCTAATCCGAGAAAAACACCTTAAAATGCTAAATAGTTAAAAAAATGATCGATATGGGTTAAGTGGCATTTCATTTCACAAGGTGTCGAGGTGCTCAATTCATTTCGTCGATTTTATACCAGGCCCGACCAGGTGAAGGGAATCTCAATGCGATCGTGCAAAGAAATATCGGATCTTTTCAGCGATATATCGCCTTGAACATAAAAGGAACGAAAACGAGTGAGTAATTTTTGTGCCATGTCCGAAAAGAAATAACAGATAAGAAATAGCTCACTCTAAGCCTGGCTCTTTTCGGGTTTAGAAATTTTTCGGTCTGTTGTTCGAAAAATTACCGGCGGTACCCTTTCAGGTTGAATACGTGCCAAAAGACTAATTGAGCCGCTCTTTTGAAAACCGAGCAAGTGTTCAATTGGCAGCTCATTAATTAGACAAAAATATTAGCTTCTCGGCGCTTATTAATGCGACGTTTACCTTCAAACGCCTAACCATTTGGTGAACCTGTTGTTTGTTTGTCTTTTTCGCGAAAATTATGATTGCCAGCCGTGGGTTTCATCTTAAAAAGATTCCCACTCGCGCCACAGAAGCATTTGATTGTGGCGTCTCGATTGCATACAAAGTGGCCACTTTGTTTCAACCGCTTTTTGTCTCCTGGGTTTACATATTCAGATGTAATTAGCAGACTTTTATAAAAGCGTGGAGAAATTTTTCGGATATTCTATGCTTTCAAAAATTATAAATTCTTTGGTTGACCACTAAATAAATTTTGAAAGACCTTCAGTTCGAGATGAAACAAAATTTGGGATCCACGATAAAAACTGATGTTGTTTCTCATCAATTCTAGGATGCTCATAGTTTTATAACTTAATGCCCGGAAATTAAATTGTTAAATTTTTATATTTTAGTCCCTTTACATTCTAAAATTCGTCAATCTTCAGATATTTTCAAAAAGTAAATTAGCACTTATTGATGATATCTCTAGTTTGTTAAGTAGACTGTAAAAGTTGTTGAACTTTTATTGATGAAAAAAATAAAAAAATCATTGTGATAACATGATAAAAACAAAGTAGACAGAGTAGATGTATGTAGACAATCTTTAGTGCAAAGATTTTCCTATAAAATATCCCCTCGAGAATGCACGCGAAAATTCTATCTGTCTAGCATATTTAGCATAAACATTCGTTACAACTTCAGAACTTACAAAGCAACAAATCAGAGTTCTCAATTAAAGTCGACATATGCACAGGATCATTATCATGTTTAAATTTCCGTCCACAATTGTAAAGCCATCACGAATACTTAAAAAAAAAAACACTACGTAATGTAAGACGCAAAAGACAAAGGCGAAATCATTTACATCTGAATAGGTCGCAGAAATTATAGATTTGTTTATGCATTTCAATTAACACAATCCGACTCTGACTGATGCCTTGACAGTGCACAACATACAAATTGCCTGGCGCTGAATTTTATTTGATACCCCCTTTTGTCGGCTTCAAATCTTGAAATGATATCCGCGTACCTCTTTTTAATATTCCGCGGAACGAATTTATGCATATATATTTATGACAAAAATTGAAGGTGTGCTCCTCCTAAAAATTTCTCGGTAAAATTTCAATTTTTTAAGACAAAAAAAGACCGATTTCTTGAATGTTATGATGGACTTTTTTTTTTAAGGTCATGATCATGGGTGAGGCTTAATTTGATCGTCGCTGATGGCGAAATGATCGTGGTCGTGATAATGATGATCGTGAAAGAAAAGTCAAAAACGTTTAGTTTTTTGCTTTCTTCCATAAAAAGTTTAGGTGTGACCTTTAGAGAAATATAAAATAAAAACACACCTTTTTTTTTAATTAAATAAAAATTCATTCAGGATTGCATGCTTTGCAGAGCACGATCCAGTCTAAGTGATCGTACGGTCAGATGACTGAACAAGGACTTCGGCGTGCGCAGCTATTTTTCATTGTTTTATTTATGAATTACGAAGTTACCTGATCTAGTTTCGCTCTATGCGGAAATAGTCATCTGAAACCAATTGTTGAAGATATGACGCACTCTGAATGAAATCGATACAGGGACAGTGGGAGCTGTATCTAACCTACTAGAAGTAACTAAAAAACAATAAAAGTAGTAGGTACGACGAAGTGCCCCTCTAAAGTCCCAGTGAAGTCTTAAGAGGCCCCCGGAGACCGAGCTTCTACCGGGGGTGTGTGGGATGATGCACATACGCCTCGATCGGCCAAAGAATTCCAATAAACATCGTAAGAAGTGGCATTCGAGGGCGTTTTGTAACTCCTATGGCCTTGGTTTGGGAAACTAACGAGATTTTCTTAAGCGCCACATTTAGCGCTAGCGGGCCTCCGAGGTGCATTCAATTTGTTATTGGGTCGCTCGAACTGATCTAAAGAGGCGTTCGCCTATCATTTTGAATTCAAAATTAATTTTTGCCTCTTTGTGTCAACCTCCTTCTGTTGCTGTGACTAGCCGCAGCCGTATGGTCGGGCCATTTGGCAATTGAATTAGAAGCAATTACATTAATCGAACGATTTAAGCGTGGGCGGTGAGAACTCAATAAGATTGTTAGTAAGGCACGCGAAGTGGTTAAATAACTTCTGGGTCCTCGCCAGCCTGGGCATTGGGGTCAAGGTGACGGCTTCACTCTCTTTTTCATTCAATTTTATTTGAGGACGGAAATGTTAGTCGACAAACAATTGATCGATGGTTTATGCCAAATTTAGAAATGGTAAGGTACAGTCAACGGAGTACCACCTACTGCAAATATCACCACGCCTTGAAGCTGCCGACTGATTATGTTAAATTTAAGACGCACTAATTTTAATCAGATTCAAAACAACTTCCTCTTTTTTTAATTTATAATTTAATTGGAAAGAATGGCCTTATTTAAAGTAGGAATATTTAATTGCTGCCAATAGCATAACTAATTAAATTACTGAAACTGCTTTAGGTCGTAGCCCACTTCATCTTAATTAAGAGAAAAAAAGGTGGAAAAAAAATAAATAAATCGGCAAAGTAAGAATAATTTCGATGCTTCCCTTAACTGTCAACAACGTCGACAAATCTTGATTTTTTTTTTCGATAAAGATAATATTAATGTCGCCCCGCCCATCATCGTCAACATTGTCGATTAGGCCAAAATAACGAACGACAATTTTAAAATGTATGTACTAACTGCATCCTACCTAATATTCAATTTTCATCGTCAATATTGTTTTTAAAAGAGACATTTTGTATTAATATGTATTTGTAAAATCTAAGGATATATCGACAGTCGAATAGAATTGACTCTCTGAAACAATGTATGCAATTATATTTATATAATATTTCAAAACATAATGTCGACGATCATTTTTTTACAATATTGCCGAAGTAAAATCAAGTCGAGAAATATGTTTTGAAACCTTATCTTGGAAATTCAAAATGCAATCTGATGAGCTCAAGTGTAGTCGACCTTTTTTTAAATAAAGTACTCATAAAACTTACAAAATGTGTCGACGTCCTATAGTTGCCGTCTTATGCTAAAATTAAGGTTCACTAATTAAAATCAGATTCGCATCGGCTTCCTGTTTTTTGTTTATTAATTATTGGCGACAATGGCCTTACTCAAAACAAACTGGAAGCATTAAATCCTCCCAATAACTAATTAAGGCAGGGTGAAATACGGAGCCTCGGCCCATTTCGTCTTAACAACATTTAAAAAAAATAAGCAAGCATTTCGATCCTCCAGTGCGATCTTGATAGAGTAAGGCGATCGTGTTATGATCGTCCCGAAAATATAAAGAGCAAACAAAAATCTTTTTTTGTAATTCGTGAGGCAATGGAGGGAGGTATTGAAAGTGTTATCACTTCTTTCATTTCACTTTGCAGCATCTTCGCCACGTCTTGGAAGATGATTGTATTTATTAAAGAAAAAAAAATTGTTGCTATGTTGACTGGTGGATTATTAAAAAAATAATCCCAAACGACGACGATTTTAATCGTATTTTGCTACACGCACTGGGAAAAATCTTTATTAGTTTATATTTGCATAAGAAATTTTTGTGAATTCAATTAAGTATCTGGTTACAGATGCACTACTAGCCTTGATCTCTTCGATAGATCGGAATGTATAATAATAAATTTCCTTATTTATGGGGCAGTTATTAATTTTATCAAAATATTTTAATACTATAAAATTTTATGGAAAAAAGTTTACAATATATTATCAGCTTGAGTTGTTCTCCTAGACATCTAACATTTCGACGTGTTCAAAACTTTAAAGCAAATATCATGTGATCGTCGTTATATCGCAAATCGCTAATAGCAAAATATTAGTAACCCTGTACGCACCCGTACCAACTCTCTTTGGGGCATGTAAGTTCAAATATCTCAATATCGTAATAGTGTAATTAATGCATGCAGATTGGCAGTCAAAGCAGCTGAATATCAATTAGCACTTTATCACACCCTTGAGCATAAATATTTTATGCAATTACATCACTTAGCACTCAGTTAAAAACAGTTTCACAGCGATATGAAGACACGATCATTTACACGTTTCTTTAGCACGCAATCATCAGAGGATCACCTGCTGATGCTAATTGCGATCGAATAGCAAAAAACCATTAAAAAATCTGAAATAGTCCTTCCAACAAGGGTTCTGACATGCCCGCAAGATCATCGATCCTCAGCAGCAGGGCACGATTCAGTGATCCTCAGCTGGAGTCTCTAGACACAGCCAGACGTTGTGTGGACAGAAAATAAGAAAATAATGAGAAAAGCATAAGACGCGCGATCGCTGCTGTTTATGCCCCCGACGACGGTTCTTGCCCGAATTACGAGAAATGTGTGATCGAAATCGTAAGACGTGATCACCAACGCCGTTAGGAGTCGACTGCGGGAAACCAATTCGAAGTTGGTTCTGTAAAGTCGCTGGCATGAAATGGAAATTATGCTGAAGCTCGCAGGTACCGCCCGCTCCGCCGCCGGTGGCTGTCTGCGGCCTGTCGCACGGATGTAAGACAGCGACCGTTCCATGGAAATGCAGCAGCGGAGGTGTGTGAGCATATTAAGCACAACTTTATTATTTTGTCCACCTCCTCTTGACTACAGTCAGTGATGGTGACAAATATCGTGTTAGAAAATGAAAAGATTATTGCTGGATTAACGTCGAGCATACAATGGGATTATGACTCTAGTTTTAATTGCATCTTTGAGATCTGGGCGATCTTAAGATTTTTTTATTATTAATTCTAGAGCGTTATCGAATTAAATTAACACTTACTACCAGATTTTGTTCAGCCACGTATTCAGCTATTGCATTGAACATTTTAAAACTCCTTTGAAATTCAAATACATTTTGGTGGTTTTATTATTTTCAATTAACCGAATTTAATAATTTAAATACATTTCCTGAAAAGGTTCATTTCGAAGATTGGTGTGCACGATAAAATAAAAACTATTTCGTTTTTTTATACATGAAAATGGCACTTAAAAACAATTGGTATACAAAATATTCTCAGCCATTTCACCAAAATATTTCCAGACTGATCTTGTGATCTTGCAACAACTGCCAACGCCTGGCGGGCTCTTTGTCTCAAAAGTCCCCGTGGATTTCTATTAGGAGTCATGACATTTTCAATCATTAAGTTAAAATCGTGGAAAAACAAAATTACGGATACCCCCAGGGGTTGATCTTGTCTCCTCTGCCCTTTTTCTCTGTCTCTTGAAGGAATCATGATTGGCTCGAGGGCCCATTTTCCAATATTTACCCAAATTATCATGCTCCAGTAACACGATCGCCACCCCGATCGAATCAAGCGGCTCCTTTCGGCTCAAAGCAACCAAGTAGGTGGCGATACGCTAATTAATTTAATGAAAAACCGCATAAATTTTGCGTGAGACCCCTTAGGGCATTTTGTGCTCTGGTTCCAATTAAATCATATTTTATGCGGCATGGGCTTGGGCTCTGGCTGCCACTCAGCCGTGGGGCCATTAACCGCCTAAACGCAACTCAAAACCAACAAAACAGACGCCAGAACAACATTCGGAAGAGGAAACTCTGGCCGTGCATAAATTGTGCAATAGCCGCGAGTGTGGCATGCGTCGATGATTTTTAGCCAGAAGTCAATCACTCGGAGCCCCGTGCCTTCCTTCCCAAGAGGCATGCATGATCGATTCGCCACATCTGGCTGAAATTGTCAGGAATCGAACTTCTTAGGTTCTTGATTCGTCTCTGGAACCATTGCAGGAAAATTTCGATGAGACCTAAAAAAGGAAAGTGGAGGTGTTCATTCGAAAGTTTTTAGATATATAGTCTATACGTATGCACAGTGCAGGAAGTTTAATGAGCCGCAGAGTCTTTTGTTCTGAACTCCGACTGCCGTAACGACGGCTTTGTCTAGAAAAATGCCTGTCTTGCGAGAATATTTAAAGAAGCCCACAGTTGGAACTCTTTTATTTATTCTTGAAGTCGCCGCTTAACTGTTAGCTGATGATAAACGCGACGATAAATGGTAGCCTTCTAGAGAAAATTATTCTTCGTTCTTAGTGGAGGCGATAGAAATGTCGTTAGAGTACAAAGGTGCTGAAATGCGTGCCTTTCCTGAATCATAATTACTCCATGAGTCAGTGTGTCTTTCATTTTTGGAATAAATTGCATTCGGCACTCCAAAAATCAGGATATTAAATTTTAAGACTTTTATTTATTAATTGTAAAGCGCTTTATTTAGAGCAATATACAAAGATGTAATTTTGGATAAAATTCAGCAAAAATACTGGTGACTACAGTTCTTTCCACCTTTAAATAAGATAAACAAAATGTTGATTACCAAAATCAAATGTGATTTTAATACTTTTCTATAAAATTATTTTAACAGACCATAAAATTTTGTTTATAATTTTTATATAAGCCTTTAAAGGAGCGCCAGCCTATCTTAACCTCTAACAAACTTGACACAGTTCACCTTACCAGTAATAAACAAATCGCTCGAGCCGAACGAAAGCTAGACAAATTTGCATTTTATCGCCAAGCCCTGTGCATAGGCTCACGGTGCAATTGAGATAATTCACACGTCGCAACAAGGGGCTCTACGCACAGTATGAAAAATAATAAAATAATTATTGTCCCTCGGCCGGGATTAGAACTGTGATAGAAATCATAGCCACAATTTGTTCTACGCCGGCATTCGACATGTTTTTGAGCAATTCGCAATGCCACTGGAGGTTGTTCCGCGTAGGAAAGACTTCTGATTTATGAGTGGCACTCGTGGTACGCGATTTGTCATCTAGCGAATGGGCGAAGTATTTGATTCTGAGATTTGTGCTGATTGAAATCTAGCCGGACGATGATTTTTTTTATTTATCATATTTATTTTTTTTCTCTGCTTAATACTACCGAGGTAGGTCGTAGCAGTTGTCTAAAGTCTAAAGCAAAACCGTTGTAAAGCCATAAATTCTTTGATAAAGTGCAACCGAATATGAGGCTGGCATTCCGATAGACACCTTTTGCCTATTAAAATAACGAGACATAGTTTGCCGAGCGAGGTACCCTGCAATGTGCCACATTGCCACACGTGCGCTCATGTTAATTCTGACTTTCCACCACCGTCAGCCGCCAGTTGCATTCAAACCTGAGAACATAGTCTTAGACAACTCAAGAAATTAATTAAAGAAAATTTCGCAAGACATCTAAAATCCGACGTCTCAATCTGGTGAACCTACTCTCAGGAGAGGGCGAATTCCATCCAGGTGAATAAATGAATGAAATTTCAACAGATCGACATGACGCGGCGGTGTCTTAAACCAGATCTTAACCGCAGAGGAAGGAGTTGGCGCGATTTAGCTCCACAAACGACGAAGAGTGCATTTTTAGCGAAATCTCCTCACCGAATCGAATCAGAAGTCCTCACGTCCTACTAAAGTATACCACGGTCCGAACCTTTTCGGACACGTGGGTGATCTGTTGTGATAAATATTACGGCCTACGTGGGCGAACCTGACCGATCTGCATATATATATTTTTTGTTTTCGAATTTCTTTTATTCTATCACACGTTCCGCAGGAGTTTCCCAATCATCTTCCAACTGCCTCTTAATCCCCGAGTGCATTCTTTTCAAGTTGCATTCGCTGCTGGTGGTGTCGTGACGACACCATTGCATACATTTTTGCCCGTTTCTTCCAAACTGAATAAATTATCTATGGTTCTCTCAGGTTTTATGATTTAATAAAATGCCAACATTTCATTCATGAAAATACCTCTGTGTCGCTGACATACGAACGCCACCACGGTTATTCGAATTTTCTGTGTAGGTGCTAATTTGTAAAACGCTTCTTATGCTATATCGTACCCGTTAGTGGCTTAGCGGACTTTCGGTCATACATCATATCAAAATGTGAAAATAAGACACATTAGGGAATCTTACTTGTCTCAATTAAAGATTCGAAATGTGATTTCAAGAAGACAACGAGATTTTAGCCTTGTTACCAATCAACTCAAATTTTTCATGGCAGATTAGCAATTGGAAATTAGTTGAAATTTTCTTACCGGATTTCACCAGCTACAGCTTTATCAACTTAATCCGATATGGCCAATTCTCATAAATTGATGTGTACTTTAATTCTTTATTTGTGGCGCATTTATATTTATTCACTTCAAACCGGCACCTTTATATCTATATATATATGTATGTATACCTATATTTTTGCATTCTAGAAAATTATAGACTTCTAAAACCGAGAGCTGCAATTCGTATCGTCTTTAATACGCTCATAAAAGTCAACTTTTCTTCACAAACTTTTAGACGTTGCGGAAATTGTAAAATGAAAATCGGTCAAAGAAAATAACATTCTAATTAATTTTCATGATTCAATTTTTTCTTTGTTTATTGTCTCATACATAAGATAAGATGTAAGAAATAAAAATTCATTTAACATGTGCATTAATTAATCACCGGTAGCTTGTTTTCCAATGGTAATAAACTCTCAGGAAGTGCGACACAAAGCTAATTGAAGAACAATGAATTCCGTATTCTTTCCGTACATTTTTTCACACAACGAGCGCAATGTGAGTAATTTCTTATAACGAAATTATATATTCGGTTTTCTGTACAAGTGTAATTAAAATAAATTTACCTTTTAAAAAACCCTTCTCTAGATTAACCAGTATAACAGTTATGTATATCAAAAGTCTTTAAACAAAGACGCACACCTTACTTAAATCTTAAAATTAAAATAATTTTTACCAAGCAGAAAATAAAAAGAAAAGCAACACTACTTAAAATTGTTTACTAAAATGTTGTTACTACAAATACAAATTTAAAATAATTATAGAAATTATAAGAAAATAGTAGCTTAAAATAATTTAAAGCGGTTCATGCTCGCACTAAGCTTCATCCACGTAGCCCACAGCGTTCTACTAAAAAGCGCAGGCATTCACCAAACCTTACCTCATGCTTGAACCGTTTGCTAGCACTTCTTTTCAGAGTATTGCAGTTAACATTGGCAGCAACCTTATCCACCTCGTCCTCGAGCTCTTTCTCGTTGACCATGCACCGTCTGCTCAACTCGACGAGTTCTGCGACAGGTTGAACCTTTAAGAAAAATAAGTTGACTACTTAGCAAATTAACAAAAAAATAATTTAGAGCATGTATTACAAATTTTGGGTCCTAATGATGGAGTTCTATTCGAGTCTTTAATATCCAAATTGTAAGAAAAAACGCGATTTAAGAACTTAAAAAAAAGTACAAAGATTACGAAATAAAACGATATATTTCGAATAGACTTCCAGAAAAGGGCTTTAATTTATTCAGCGTACCATGACCTACAGCTGAATTGCACAGTTGATTTACAAATTTTGAAATTTTGAGCGTTGTCTGCATTCTATAGGAAAACAAATTACCTCTACAGCAACGCTGTCTCCACTATTCCTTATCATTTCTATGATAGTCTCACGCGGAAGATCTCCCACAGAATTTCCATTAACCTTAAGAAGTCTATCGCCTGGCAGTAGTCCTGTAGCTCCGCCCCCAGCTCCAGGCTCAGCAAAAATCACTGCTTTAAAACTGGGCGACATCAGCGACTCGGACCGATCCAAACAAATCGCCTTCCGTAAACTAAATCCGAAGTCATTTCTCGGCGACTTCTGTCTCTTAATTACTAACTCCCTAGGCGGTGGCAGCTTAACTAGTTTAATCGCGGGCAGAGGTAGATTAATTTCCTCAAAGTTTTGGACCCTTGACCACCGATACATGCCCTGGGACTCCCCGATGGGGCTCAGGGAGAACGGTGGCGTTGCAAAAGATGAATTCGTTGTATCTGTAAGGCTTTCAGCGCTCGGGGAGGGGGATGTCATCACGTGTAGATTGTTCATAGGTGAGGTAGCACCTCCCAGGTGCGATGCATTCAGTTCGCCCCCGTCGCTGCGGAGGCTCTCTACGGAGGTAAAAGTGTTATGGCCTTGCATGTTACTTTCGAACAGCATTTCATTTTGGAGAGTATTTCGCATAAGTACCACCCGCGAATCGGGTGATGTTACCGTGATTTCTTCATGAACACTCGCGATATTTGTTCGGGACCCTTTAAGAATTCCTCGCTTTGGCGGTTTCGGGGGTACTGGAGGTAGGTAACGAGTCTGTAAAAAAATTTAATGATATTGGATCAGATTCAAAAATTTTGAATCATTTATGTAGCTATTAAACAAAAATTCTGAAGTAACACCAATTAAAGTATCCAGGAAATAAAACAATGCCAATTAATCCAGTTTTTTTTAAATGTTTAGATCCCAACAAGTTTATTTCTTCAGAAATTCAAAATAGCTTAGTGATCTTTTCTCTCCCACACATGGCTGAACATGGCTGAATAAAATTTTATAATCAAGAGTTAAACCCACTATAAATTAAATACAGCTTGAATTTCTTTCATGAAATATTAAAAAGATTCCTGTTGCTACATCACTTTCTGCGATGTGAAAACTTATAGCTGAATTAAAACGACATTTTCCTATAAGACCCACAGCACGTAATTCAGTCATAAGCTTTCACATCACAGAAAGTGAGGTTAAAACCAAAGTCAAACCCGAATTTTTTTGCAAACGATCTGGTTAACGATCATACGTTGAGATGCCATTCAACACTATTGTGACTCTAGATGAAATTTATTTATTTTTTTTTCTTATACGCTCTTTTCATCCGGTCTTTTTCAATTTTTTTGCATGTGCAAAAGTCCCAAAAAAACAACTTGAATCTTCCCGAAATTGGTGATCTTTGTATGTGGAGAAGCGTCAACAGACCAGAAAATTCATTCACCGCAGAACGGCGGCTTTGAACTTGCGCCGCACTTCTCGGTTCTATCATCAGACTAGAGAAACGGTAAAGTTGACTTCCGGTCCTTGCCTTAAACCACAATTATCCAGAGGAGTCTCTGCGTGGCCCCACGAAAATTTGGTGCTGATCACGGATCACTGATCAATTCAAGTGGTCAACAATGTCACCGGACTAATTAAGCCGTGCGCACTTGTCGAGCCAATTAGAAGTTCGTTTCTGCAATTAAGCGAAAAATAATAAGTGCAAAAAACTTAAAGCCAAAGTGCTGCACGGCTTGTTCACCGATGTACAGCTTGATCCCGCCAAATCGGGACGCATTGATTCGCCCGAAATGGAGCTTATCTCTCGACCGACGGCAGATCATTAATATTAATGAAATTCGCATTAGTAGAGATGCCAACTATTTACTGAATGGGATCTCCTTCGGCGGCTGTTAATCGCATAATACAAAAATGGGGTGAAGGAATTCGGTTGATTGTTTCGTTAGAAATCATACTAACTTCTGTCTACCCCTCCGTGGAACCGCGCACTCAAAAAAGCGACGAAAATTGTCGGTTACGTGCTTTGGGTTTAATTAAATGTCTCTTGGAAGGGTTTGGGCGGATATACATATGTTAATTTTTACGTTTTGTGTGTCGCGTGGCTTTCAGGCATAAAATTACACTACAAGCTCTGAATGAGAGAAGAATGAATAAGTCCTCTGAAAATTCTGGGCGCAGCTTGAAATATCTTAATTTTTGTTTTAATTTTATTGCATGAGATACTCCTCCAGCGCTAGTAATTACTTCCCATAAATTTAATATTTATTATCTTCATTCTTCCTTTCTTACTTGTTACGTTATTCTCAACATTTGATTCTTTTTGACCCAGTACAAGGGCACTCAAAAAATTAACATCACTCATAAGAACCATCACAGGATGGGGCTTATAATCGCGATGGTCTGCATTAAATTGTAGAGCTTAATTTAAAACGAGAAAATTATTTTACAGGAATTAATTTTTAACTGCTATTGCTTGCTCTACACAGAACAGTGGTTAAGTAAAATGAAAATTCATATGCCCTATTTATACAAAAAAAAAATTGGAATATGGGGTTTTTTGGTTCACTTTTTTCAAACTTTGATACCGAATACATTAATGCTTATCATTTCACTGAAATATTATAAAACTTAATACCAAACTATGTTACAGATTCTATACTGAACTAATTTTATTTGAACACTTTGTTTAAATTTTACAACGCTGTGTTTTTAATAGAAAATTCTTTTGCGTAACAAATGTAAAAGACAGCTTTCTTAATTCATCTAAAGAAAAGTCAACAATTAAAACTCGACTACCTTTTATAGGGGAAACCCTATATTAATTTCTTACGCGGAATTAACGTGGAATGCATTTCGATTATTATTAACTGTCGTAAATGTAGACACGAACGTGCACGGCATAGATACACCAATGCATAAATGAAATTTATTTTAAGACTAACAGAGGTACGATTATACAGTACCATTTTTGTACCATAAGACATTCCGATAGCTTCTGCATGTTTGAAATTATGAAAAAAATATATTTCTCTAGCTTCTTGCATTATAATTTAAGATGCGATGATTTATGACACTTCTGCCAAGAATCTGGCTAGTGCTTGATTATTTAATAGGTCTTAAATTTGACCCTTAAGAACAAAACGTTTTTCTCAATTCACGTCGAAAAATAATAGCACGTCTTCCACACGTCGTTATAGTGCAACCTGTTAAAAAACAAAACAAACTTGAAAATTTGGGTGATATCATCACTGGCATGAGAAGAGAAATGGAAAACTGAAAATTGGTCGAAATAACAAAAAATAAAATTCGCGACTTGGCACCTCGTCGCATGATCACCAACCAGATCACCTGAAAGTGTTTCGGTGAGTCACGGTTATTTTTGGCGCCAATGTTATCTTATCTTTGGCATTTCTTTTAAACCAGATACCAAAAACCTCAAGTGTATCGCGCGTTGTTGGCGCACAGCTGCGTTGGAGTTCTGACGCCGGTCAAAACCTTGGCCGGTATGTGGTGCGTTGAGACGCGCGAAACCCAACCCCGGCCGCTTCCTGAAAAGATGAAACGAGACCTACCTTTGAATTGTTGGCGGAATGCAGCGATGTCTCTGAGCTGTCCGACTGCGGTATCGCGGATAGCCCGGAAAAGCTGTTGGCATTTGATGCCAAATTGATCGACACATGTGACGTCGTGCTGGGCCCGACCTGGACACTGGGGCCCCCGTTCGCGCTGTGATCGACAGTGGTCGTCGGGACCGAGGCGAGCATCTCCTCGTTGCCCCGGTCGAGCTCTGCGCCGCCGATCGACGATCGATCTGTGTCCAGGTGTGCGAAGAATTCGCTGTAATCAGCTGTGATGCCGCTGGGCAGTTTTTCCTTTTCTTTGCGGCGGCCGCGGATTTTCAGTGATCGTCTAACCTGCAAAGAGTACAAAAAAAAGCGATCATCGATCAGTACGATCAATACTTGAAATGTTATCCGCTGCAAAAACATTCTCCCGGCCGGTAATAAAAAAAAACTTAAAGCTGGAAAACAGAAATAAATTAGTCACGGCAAAAACATCTCAACACCTCGCCGAGGCGCGTTTAAGTTGGGCTTGAACTTGCACAAAGTCGCGAATGTGGAGCAAATCTGAGTGGCGTTGTGGCGGCGGGATCGCGATGTGATATCTCCAATCAATCGAAATTTGAATAGCGTTCGCAATTTATTGGCTTCGCAGTTTCCCTGGGCTTTGGTTTCATTCAATTTCACGGTTTACCCGGCCCGCCACCGCCTTCCCCCTGAAACCAGTCCTTCCAGCGGCATTGCAACGCGACGGGCTGCGTATGACCGGTGGAAAGTCACAGCGACTTTTACCTCAAGAAAATCCGCGAATATCACAGTTACTTCCGCTAATAAATTTGTCGCAAGCAAATGCGGAAGTTTACGGCTTTTCACATAAATTCTTCCATCGATAGATTGCCATATTTTTCGAGTTTTAGAAAGAAGATATTAAATTTAAAAATACATTGTAATACCCATTTTCCTTATTCATTTTTTCTGTAATTAAAGGTATAGAAGATTTTAAAATGTTGTTTTGTACGTTTCAGGAAAAATTTCTTTAATTGCGAGTATAGAAGAATAAGAGAGAGAATAAGAATAGAGAATAATAAAGTGGGAAGGTAAGGTTTAAGCTATATCTGCACCGGAGTACAGGGAAAATAATTAAAAATTTCATATTCAGCCAATGCTTGGCTTACTTCCCAACAATAAAACCAACTAAAAATTCAAAGTGCAGCCGCGTAAATCAATGCCGACGCACTGAAAGTGCTTCCACGGCACCGCCGCACCACGACGACGCTTCATCCACTTCCGCCGGCCATGGGTCAACAGTTGGGCGCGCGTTCGATTTGACCGGATTTCGCAGGGGGCCACCAGCGAAAAGTTTCATAACTTCTTCGTTCGGCCGCTCGGTTTCTGGGTCAACCTGCGGGCCGCCGATCACCTCCAGAATTAATTTGCGCCCGCGTCGAAAAATGAATCGCTGACCTTACGGATTAGGCCCCCGCGTCCCTCGCGCGGCTGTTTACAAACATTCCTGCACTAGCCGCAGAACCGCGAGCTAGCGAAAGAATCTCACGGGCCGCGGCCGGCCAAGAAGAACGCGAGAAAACAAAGGAAGCTAAAGCTAGTCCACAACTGGCTCATCTGGGCCAGCCGGCCAGGCCACAGTGCGGTCCGCGCGAGTCGTTGACCGACACCGCACCAGCGAAATGTTCTGAGACCGCGCCGAGTGACAATCGACGTTCAATGGCACTCGGAGCGCGAAGTGCCAGAACACGTCGTCGCCACCGCCGCTGTCGCCGCCCCCGCGGCCAGCGAAGCGCTCTGGGGCCCCGGTGCAGAGTGCGTGCACGCTGCGGAGGCGTAAAGAAGTTCCCATCTGGAGACGTTGACTCCGCAGTCCGCCGCCACCGTGGAGCTCAATTAAGACCCTGAGCGGTCGAGGCTCTTATCAGCGAGGAATGCCGAGGGATGATTAAGTGCAGTCGTGGCAAATTGGACCCCATTGGCCAGAATCGTGGGATAGTACCCGAAATTCGACCTAAGTCAATGAAAAACGAGTGAGGCTTTTCAGAAAAACGATGATTAGTCCAAACACAGGTAATTAAATTATGCAATTAAGGCTTTAGAAAAATTTTTTGCTAATAGTTAAAAAATTGCGAAAGCACCACCCTCTATTTTTACTTACTTACCTTATTCTCTATGCCTACATACATACTTCGACAAATAACTACTTTTTACAATTTAACCCCATTTTACACGAAAACGTGACGTGATTAAATTTGCATTTCTAGATTCATAATCTTGTGTTACTCACAGAAAGAAAAAAAACACAAACAAAAAATGCAGGCCAATGTAACTAATCGGAAAGGAACGAAACGAAGAATGCACGCGATATTTTACTGAACTAGAATAACTATTGCTTTTCTTAGCTAAAAAAAAAACTATGTTTACTAGAATTGATGTATAATTTTTTTTTCAGACTCTATTTTCTAAACCTTAGCAGCCCTTTTCTGCATAGCTCACTTACTATCTTTTCCCTTTTTCTCGCTAGTTGGGTGTTATATAAAGTAAATTATGGTTTAGCTAAACTTATGCTTAAAAATGATTTGTTTATAAAAAAAAAAGACTTGTCAGCAGCAGCCAAGGAAGAGGTAGATTTCAATGTATGATTTACCCCATTTGCAAATATAGCTGAGATATTGCCGTGGAGAATATTTGAGCCAAAACCGATTGAGAAATATACGGTCTAACTACATACAAGAAAATAAATTAAAATATATAGCCAAGTAAAAGTCCCCAAACCACGCAACTTTTTAGCATGACCTAGATATCGAGCCAAGCCAATAAATGCATACGCAAAATTGGATCAAAATCTATTTAGAAATGCGACAGCTATCGCAGTAACAAAATCACTTTTCGAAACTGATGCAGCGCCTCATCCCTTTGACCGATCACCACCATTTTGTAACACGATTTAGAACTATATGTTGTCAATGTTTGTGTTAAGTTTAATTAATAAAGATTAAGAAATACGAAATATTTGGGGTCCAAACCATTTTTAAATAACTTAATTAGCCCCCTTGACCGATTCCTCCAATTTACGAGCTTAGACGAGATATTGGCAGGATAAACGTATAGGCGTATAGGTTTGATCAAAATCGCTTAAGAAATACGGCTTCTATCGCGTCCACAAGTTTAAATTTTATTCAAACGTGTTTTGGCATTATGATACACTTCAATAGGTAGTATTTTATATGAAATTGACTAAAAAATAGGCTTGGCGGGACATTATAATCTCGTTCCTAAATGGTATAAGTAAGTATAGTAAGCTAAATTCGTGTTTATAAAACCGAAAGCCTATCAATCCCTCCAACATCTCAAACATAGTGAGTAAATTAATCCCTTTACAAAAACTCTGTTAATTAGTCAAACCAACAATTTTCCATTAACACCTTCGCCTTGAGGCGGGACCCTTCTTAAACGCCTAAAAACATAGTGCTTCCCATGCCCGGGCGGGAGTATCGAATTTCGCGAGGATAAGCATCTGTCGGCCGTTTCGCACAAGCGCCCAACAAAAGAGGAACCGCAGAAATCGAGGGAAACGCAGAAGAGGTCCCAGTCCCACCCTCGAGTAAGTGGCCATGAAAAAGGCAAAAGGAGCGCCGAACCGCCAACAAAAGGACGCGAACAGCACAAAGAACCGCCCGGGAGATAGGGTCAAAATGCTGAACGCAAAGTGCCCTCCCGGCGCTGCACTATGTCACGGTAGAGTGCATCGCAGGGCAAACTGCAGCCCGCGGGGTCTCGACTAATTAATAAAAGAATTCGCACCTCAATCAGCCGCGGTAAACAAATGGCTCACTGTCAAGTTCAATTGAGGAGAAGTGCCCTGCGAGGGCACTGTGCGGGGCTTAAGGGCCACTTTTAGTAATTGGAGCACAGAGGGAAGTGCCCCTTCTTTGAAATTGGGCGTGGAGCACCCTTCTGAAAACGTCGTCGACGTCTGAAGTCACGCAATGGTACGACTTTTCGGCAATAAAACCGGTGGTCCCCCACGTGCGGTCTATTTCTTTGTAATCTTGGGCGGTACCCTTTTTTATCGATGACATAATCTAACAAAAGGGTGCAATACACTGAATCTATTTTCAGAAAATTCAAGTTAACTACTGCCTTAAAATAGATATCTTTAGTCAGCATTTCATCGAAATGAAACTAAGTTTTCCAATAAGCCAATAAGCTTTAACAGAACGAAAGTAAAAGTCCAAACCTAATTCTACGGATGCTGAACATCGAAACCAATAAAAACCTCGAGAAGAATCAATTTGGAAAATACTACTTAGAAATCGAAATTAACGTTAGTTTAGATTTTTAAAATACTTAACTATACAATCTTTGCGTTATTTTTTCAGAACAATTTGTAAAATAATAAACATAAGATTATTTCAAATTTATGGTCTAATATCTATCTATTTTTATTTCGAGTTTTGTGTTTTTCAGGCCAAAATTGATAACCACTTTAAAATCTTGGAGCCACAGTCATCGTAATCTAGCATATTATTTTTATAAGTAGTTAATGAAAAATTTATTAAAGGTAATTGGCAAGTACATATATTTTTTATTCGCTATGCAATGTTCTCTTGTTAAGTAGCTTTACAAAACGACCAGACTGTGTTATCTTTATAAAGTTTATATTGAGGATACATCACGAAAAATTACGAAATATCCGAAATGTTTAGTTGCCCTGTAAATTCGACCTTATGTGGAATCTTTTCTCCTTTAAACTAAAATCCACCGTTGAGACCCACAACCAAGCTGCGGGTGTCTAATTGGAGTCAGTGGGCTGACCACCGGCTCATTGTTAATTTTGACCAATTTTTTCCTCTTTTTCTCGCGCTTTTCTTTCTGCACGAAATCCCCTATTAGCAGAGCTCCACTTTCCGCACGCTATCTGAGGTCTTACGAAACCGCAGTCGTTGCTGCGCGCTAGCAAAATTCATCCATTCTTATACTGGCCAATTTTTCTTTTCAACAGTAGCGTAGCCTCCCATGAAATTTTTCAGATATAAAAGTCTTCGAGCAAATCACTCGTTGCGGCAATAAAATTAAAAGTTATATAAAAGGCGCGGCAGCGGCGCGTTTGCACGCCATTGTAAGGTCGTCGGCGGCTTAGCGCGGCTAACACTAACCGCTAGTGAGTGCCCCGCGAAACCGCACCACTATCGCGACTGTACCGTTAGCCGAGTGAGGCCTTTGCATACAAAATATGAAAGTCAATTTGGCCGTCTGCATTTTTTCGCTGTCCGCCGCCGCCGAACGGGGCACTCACTGTGCCACGATCAGCAACAATGTCTTAAGAGTGTTCTTCGGCGGGGCGCGGCGGCGGCAGGCGACGGGAAGCGCGCTTCACCTGTTACCCGGGCGATCTTGGGCTGCTTGTTGCGAGCTCCCCGCCGCGGATCGGTCCAATGAGTCAATTGCTTCTCAGGTAAAATCGCGATCGCGATCATGTTCCGGCTGGCATTTGCATTCAAAGTCCGCGATCGCCGCGATCTTCGAGGGACGGGGCACTCCGCGCCGCTTGGTGAGAGGGGACTTAAAGCGACAAGGTATGACCCAATGTCCGCCCAAATTTTCGAGGCTGCAGCAAACAAATTGCGTCATCGCGATCCAAGCGCCTGCAACAATTTGAACTCGCTGAAAATGCGCTGAGCCCGCCAAACCACCTGTTTACCACCTGCAGCTGATCATGCTGCTACCGTTCGCGAAGGCACGCGGAGACTTTGTTTATTTTATTTTTATTTATTTTTTTTTTGAGAAACACACGCAACCTGTGCACTCGATTTAATCAAATATTGACTCGCTGTGATTAATTAAAACCGGGAAGCGGAAATTTGTTCTACGCCGAGTGCTACGCAGACTGTCGATGATAAATTAGTTCCCTAACACCCAAACGTTTGATGTTTTTTGAAAGCAATAGGTGCTACATTTTAAATTTGCAAAGGAGCTACTTTTAAAAAGCTGATGCCTGCCTTTTTACGATTTAACGATCACTAATTTTTCTAAAATTGACGTAGGTATGATGATTCTTTTAAAAGTTTTATAGACTCCTACGAAATTATGTCTCATTGCAAATTTAGATTAGTTACTTTGTACTTAAGAACCAGTGTCGAACATTATAAGATCAATCTCATAAAGTAAAATTTTGCTATTTTGATTAGCCATTTTAAAAATGCAATTGGCAAAATTAAACCTTTCAATTTTAAGAACAAGATTTTTGTAAAATTGTGAGTTTTATTCTACATTCTTACTTATGTACTATTAATTAATTCCTTTGGTGAATGTTAGTGAGTGATTTTGAGGAAATATCTCAAAGGTTTAATCTACCACATACTAAGGGAGAAAGGATGTTAAATTCCCAGTCTTCCGGAAAAACTTTTAGATCTTGCTGAAGAAGCCCATTGACATACTAAAACTAAGAGTAGAGTTTTTTAATATCTGAGTAGGACCCCATCCGTTTAACGAGGTCACTGTTCGCTGCTGGGCACACAGGCCCCACAGTGCCCTTTGACTATAAAAACTCGCTCAATCGCAGTCTCATTCGAGCCCCATAATTAGGTATCTGCAGCTCACCCGGAGCCGGCTACATTTGCTGCACGGAAACACCCCCGTCAGGAGGGAAATGGCAATTGATTTTACGATTTCCACACCGCCAAAGAAAAAGGAGCAAAACGGCTGCGTATTTCCACGCAGTCGGGCGGGCAGGACGTGTTTACATTTTATTTTTATTTTTTGCATCTCCGACCGTTGTGGATAAAGCAGAGATGTCTCGCCATATCGGTCATTGGTCTAAAAATAAAATTGCCGGAAAAAGGTGGTCATACCTCGTCTAGCCGGAGAAGTTCCTCAGTGCTCATGCTCCCCGAGACTCCTTGTTTGCTGTCCTTCCTCAGTTTTTTTTCGCGCTTCCGTTTTTCCTTGTCGTCGCGATCGGACTTTTCGCGGTCCCGCTCGCTGACGCCCACCCCTTTTTTCATAAAGTTGAACATTGTTGCTTTTACTACGACGCCTCCGATTGCGACTGGGAGCAAAAGAAAATTAAAAACACACCGCACGCACCGCACAAAACTGGACACTGACGGTGGTGGCTGCTGGCTGGATCTTTTTTGCCCCCTTTAACGGCCCCCAAATTGGCACAAATTCGCACTAAATTAATTGAATTGAAAATATAGAAATATATTTATATTTGTCGCGGTGCACGATCAATTCGGGCACTTTTATTTCTTTTTTAATCGAGGGTAGAAGCAGCAGTCTGAGCAGGTATAAGACGCGGATTTTTGCACGCAATTCGTCGGTTTTCTAATAAATTTCCCATCGGATAATCACGGTAGTTACGTAAAATCGCACCTGGAACGGATTAGTTACGACTTAATCGAACAAAAATGCTCAGGAATTCAGCGAAAGGTGCAACTTTTCACGACGAAAGACTTCTTTTCAGCCTCAGACGGCGCTGACTGCTTCAGAACTGTCAAACGCCCCACGAATTGATTTTTACACACTCACACATTGATCGGGATCGCCCCTGCCACCAATACACCGCCAGCTGTTATTAGATTTGCAACTTTTTTTGAAGATCACCCCGTCCTCATGCAGGGCTCCAGCGGATTCGCATTCTTTCTGGAGATGCGATTAACTTAAATTAAACCCTCTTTGAAGGGTAATTCGGCGTAAAATTGTCGCCAAAGTCGCGAAATAAAAACATAATATTCGCGCACCAACACAACCGCACTGCTCACATGTACGTATACGATGCAGCCTCAGTCGTTCTGAGTGTGTTTGTTTTCTGCCCAGTCATTTGCGGGAACGCATTTCCCTGCGAGGACTTTCCGGGATGAAAAACGGGATTAAACGGGAACAATTGAACTTTTGGCTCAATGCAAAACATGCACTTTATCTAAATTCAGAAGAAATACACAGGAAAATCACTGGGAGCGGCGGCAGTAAACAAAAAACAACTCAAGACCCGTCAGCCACGAACTGGACGTACGCGCGAAATGCGAGAGAGCCACACGGCGAGTGGACCGATTTCCTCCTTTTCGGAACACCTTCGCCTTCCCCTTCGTGTGGAAGCCATTCGCTCTGCTCCAGCTCCGAATAAACACCTTGCCCCAGTTTTAGCATCTCCCTCTCTCACCCATTCGCCTTCTCCCTCCATCGTTCTGTGTTTTGATTTTAGTGTGGAACGCAGGAGAACGAAATTTTGTTGTCCTCTCCCCAGGGCCACTTCGAAAAGTACGGTACTTTCAGAAGAAGACGGCGCCATCGAGAACTGCACGAGGGAGAGCGAGACAGATAGGCTGGAATACGCTCGCAGGGGTGCGAGAGAGCGCGGATTGTTGCCATTCTCCTGGCATTTGTTTACTAATTTTGAGTTAGGTAATCGCGGAGCGGGCGGCTGCAAAGCGGCGGCGTTTAGCAGCGCGGCCGTCAGCTGTGCGGCGAATTTCTGTTAAATTGCAGAAGTGGGTGCAGCGCTGAAAAAGGTGACTGGAAATTGCAATTTTTTACCTTTGTGCTACTAAAGAAAAGGTATATTTAAAAATTCTAAATTTATTTGTAAAAACACTGGTGAAGAAATTGTTTTTGTGAATGCGTTGCTGCAATTTTCACCAATCTGCTTAAAAACAATCATTTGCATACTTACAGGCGCGTTACTTAAAACCTCTATAAAATCAACGTCTTTTAAACTTCCGCTTCAAATAATCATTCTGGTTTACAATTGCTTTTTTAAAATCAATCAATTTACATATGAGAGTCTTCATACAATTCATCGTAAATCGCAAATTACAATCTTTTGAATCGAATAAGTTAAATATTATTTTTATCCAACGATTAAAATTAAAAAAAAAACTAATAATTCAATCGAACTGTATTTCTTTGCTACCCATACCAAAAGCAAAAATACTCCTGAAGTCAATCGTTGTTAATGAATTTTAAGCTTTTCACTATAAACCAAACAACTATCGGTTTTATTCCAGAAGGAAATGCGAATTAATTATTTCTTGTTCCAACACGACTTATTACAGAATCTTAACTTTCAGGGGTTCTTTTCTTTAAAATCGAGACAATTTTGATGAATTTTTAAGATTTTTAATTTATGTACATAAAGTTAAGTAATCAGAAGCGTCCAGTATTATTATTTTTACTTTTATTTTGGGATCTTAAACAGACTGTGTGTGTCACCAAAAATTCTTTTTAAAACATACTTTACTTTTAATTTAATACGTTTCTTTCTCCATTAGGTTGCGTTTTAGAGAAAATAAGGTTAAAAAGTTTAACCCTTTCTTGCTTAGTTAGTTTATTTTTTTTTATTTTTATTGTTTTCAAAATCCAAGGCGTACTTACCTCACATACATATAAACTTCATGAGCATGTGGCTATGTGATAACATTTTACTTAAAAATAGGTGTCAGCATGAAGCTGCTAAAATCTCTAGTCAACCAAAAACTGGATATTGAATCTACACGTAAGCTATGGTAAGCTCTAGACGGTGATTTTTTCTTTTTTTAAATTTTATTTGCCATACTCATTAGCTTCCTACTTAAAAAGTAAATGCTTAATTTATCTGTGTACCACAATTGACACTGAGAAAGCCAGAGTACCTCTGAGAAAAACTAAACTTTCTGCGTTAATTCAGGAAAAATAATTCATACCGCACATTCGTTCTAACTTCTAATTAGTAAAGCGTTTAACTTTAATCATCTCTAATTATTTAAACTTCTTTGCGTCTCTAAATTTTCTTTGAAATATATTTTGGTGCGTTTTGATGAAAAGTAGTAAAGACAGTAATATACTCGTCACTAAAATAAATTGAAACTTTCATAATCCATCGTCAACGGCAAATTAATGCCCAATTATTTGTGCAGTAAAAAGTAAAAATTTTCAAAGACAAATTATTTGTTAGACAAACGAATTTTAACTATAATTATCATGTTCTGCGATGAAGACCTATTATCTAAATAAGACTTAAGATGCTACCACCAAAAGTAATCTCGAAAATTACGCTAAACAGGGCAATTGTTTCTGGGTCTACTTATTCGCCTTGACCCGTCAACGATTGTTAAATCCATGGTACGCCTCAGGTAATAGGTCTAGCTCAAAAAAGACCTTCGAGAGCACAAGTAAAATTACATGTTTTCGTAATGTAATAGAGTTTAAGTGATGTAAAAAATATATGTAATTTAAGCGATTTTGTGAAATATTAAAAGAAGTTTACGTTAGTGGAGTTAGAAGTAGGTGCAGGGCTCAATAAAAATCACAATTTATAAAAAGAAATCAATTCAATTAAATAATATTTTTGGCGTTGACAAACAGCACATTCAACTAAAAGTATTTACTCGCTCAATACCTAAAACGTATAAATTCATCTAACCACGAGAACTTCACGCCTGGCGACTTAAAACTTACTTAGGAGCTAAATAAACATCTTATCTTAAGAATATCTTATCCATTGGTATGTGTTCGAACAGCTTGTTTGTGATGTTCTTAAACACCAAACCAAAGTCCTTGGCGTAGCCCGACTTCATCTCGTTGAAAACCAACTCCCAATTTTCGTTGATAATTCGATTTAAACTGTCCGATAGAACTTTATCCCCGAAAAGGTTGTCGAAGTGCATGTAGACCCTCTTGGGCTTCAGGTTGACCTTGTACTCCTTTAGGATGTTATAGATTTCCCCGTCCTTTTCAATGGGCTCGCCGATTAAGTGGTGCTCTATTTTCAGATCGATTAGAGTAAGATTCGCCCTACCGCTCCCCGTAATTGGGAAAAGCAAAATGCGACCGGTCATTTCGTAATCAGCGACTAATTCGACTCGATCTGTGAAACTGTCGCAGACGATGAGATTTTTGTCCAACTTCGTTCTAGAATACGAAAAAATTTTATTGAAGTTACAAGAAATGTTATCATATAAGTAAAAACTCTTATAAAATTTATAACTCAGATTTTTACCTATATTCCGTAACTTTGCTAGTCTTGATCATGTCGTAAACAGTCACATTTTTGAAGACCTGCTTCAATGTGACCGGGGCGTTTCTCCCACTTTCTACAACAAGAGTTGGAACTTGAAGAGGCTCCAACGGCGGGATATCGAAGGAGGGATAACCTGAAATTATTTTGAAAAACAAAATATAAAATACAAGACATTGTAATAAAATGATCAAAGTTAATATTCATTTTTATTCTGTTTCATTTTACAAACAATTAGACAACCTTGAACACATTTTCTTATATTTCCTTTTTGTAATTCAAGACAATTGCCACGTTACACGGATTGGAATTTTTAAATCTCTGATCACAAAGCGTGCAAATTATTTCTTACGCGTTCTTTAGTAATTCAAGACGTTCTTAATTCTGAGCACGTTTAAAACTGATGCATGCAGTTCATAATTTGAATAACTAAGAAAACTTCGAAACTAGAAAATGTGTAATTTTGTTGTTGTTTGAGTTTACTGCTTTCTTCTATTTCACAAGGACATTTTTTGTACGATATACACAATGTAAAAATAAATTGTAAATTTTAAAAACTTCGGATTTTCAAGGTATTCTTTTGTGTAAAAAATACGTTCGAGTATACTTACCATCTTTAAGTATTACTAAAGCTTTGTTGACAGCCTCCACAAGACACTTATCAAAATTTTCGTCTCTTTTACATCTCTCGAACTCAGCAGCTTTTGGATTTAAAAGAAAAGAAATATATATTATCAGCAGTTTTTCTTACAAAAGTTTCGATTTTTGAAGACATTTCCCCTGCCTTACTCGGTAAAGTGATAGAAATTACTTGGTTCAAGCTAAGATCAAACCTTTCTAGCCCAATCTTTAGTTAAATTTGAAAATGACGAAGCTTTAAGAGGCAGCTTGAAAAACAAATTGAAAATTTAATCGAGCAGAAATAAAACACATTTCTCCTGATTGGGAAATATTGAGAAAAATACCAAAAAACAACTAGAAGGAAAATTAAGATCAATATAAAAAAAAAACTGATCGGTGATCGATCTTGACCCTGATGATCTTTGAAGCCACCTCGTCGAATGCTGCAAGAGTCTGGATTACCTAATCGCTCGCATATTTTTGTTTGTATTAATGATTCGACTCCCCTGTTTTTTAGGGCACTAGAAAAGATCAAGCCAGTTCACGACCTCACCTAGGTTAAAGAGGTCTTTATACTTTTACTATCGATTTTCGCACTTTCACCAGTTTGGGCAATAATTGGCTCTAATCGAAGAAAGCTCCCAAACACTTGCTGGGAGGTCTTTTCGCTTTTTTTAAACATTTATGTAATTTACGAATGATTGACAGGTAATTCCGGCAAATGCAGGTTGCTAACCTTTTTTTTTATAGGTGTGAACTAATAAACATGCGTTAGCGGATGTTTTTCAATGCGGAAAGATTGTGGGCTTGATAAATATTTTTGTGTATGATATAACGATAAATTCAGATAGGTCTTTAGAGCCTACAAGTCAGAAGAAAAGCAGCTAGTAAAGATCACGGTCTTTATTCGGGTGTTGGTCCATGAATTAAAATGAGTTGAGTTATACATTTATGCATTTTGGTACAAAATCATATATTATGAAAAAAACGAACCTTTGACGTCAATGTCACGATATCGATTATGTAAAGATCGATTTCCATTTATCGAGAAATTAGCTGAGTTAATATTTTGTATTGTTTCGAATACACAAACTTCAAAGTTATAAGTTTCGTTTTCTCTAGCTCACAATCTTATAAAATTCTAAGAGCGTAGGAAACGTTTCTGAATTTATAGTTTTCTAATTAATGAAAATTAAAGAAAACAAATTATAGCTCTTGTGTTCTTGATTAAAAAAATTCAATTAATTTAAGGTTAATAATTGATTAAAGCAATTATTTCAACATTATTAACTCACCTCATTACTCAGAGTTAAACAGGCAAGTTATGAATTTAATTTAAATTTTACTGGGGTACGATCAGTTGCGGTTGCGCATTATCCCGCAAAATTTTAGTATCGAAAACCGCAAATCACTTTGGATATAATAAAGTGAGTTATGTCAACTCAACTCAGTAATTGGAGTATTTAAATTTTATACACTTGAAGAAATCTAATGTGAAGCTTAGGCGGAAATTGGTAACTGATACAGTTTCCAATAGTTTGTTATACATATTTGTATGTTTACAAAGTTTCAATAAAGTAATATAAGGTAGTAAAATTATGTATTTTATTATTAAAATAAAAATCCTTAAAGCAGACAAGTTAGTCCCAAAAATATAGAGTATTGAACTTTAACTATCTGTGGCTCTAAAATTCTGCAGCACTTAAAATCTTTAACGACATTTTATTCAAAAAGGTTACATTTCCAATTGCTAAAAATAAAGGTTTTTGTTATAAATCAGTTTCCCTGTTCATAAAGCACACTTCACAAGTAACATGTTTAATAAAACTAAATTAAAGCATTCAAGGTCCCCTTCAAAGTTATGTAACACTAATCAAAAATTTCCTTTTTCTGTGCGAAAGTACTCGTTACACTGGAAAGAAAGTAGAGGCAATATCCACTCAAGCATTTCGAGTATTCAACAAGTTCCAGCGCGTTTTTTTCTGGAATGCCCATAAATGTAGGAAAAATGTCGAAACATTGCCTATAATAAAAAAAGCAGTTTATCCGCCATGCAGTTTGCATAAAGTAAGTCATGCCAAAGTCTTGCCCACTCGATAAAATCTTAGATTAACTTTGATACGGGCGTAGGTTCCTCGGTCGTACAGGGGCACTGTGCCAAAACAAAAACAAAACGGCCGTTTGCTCTTGCGCAATCGTCCACGCGGCGATGAAAGAATCATTAATTGGCAAAAGCGTTAATAATTATGCTTTAACACTTAAGCACCTGGTTAAAAATACAGGTAACAATAAAACAAGAGAGAAAAACTTTCGACATACGTAAATCTTTGCCACCGGCGAAGACTTGCAGCACGAACAGGGCCAGAATTCCGATTTGGGTTAAGTAATTCATCTTGATCGCCACCACAAAAATATCAGTCACAAAACTTATAATGTCACAAGATTTTAACAGAAATTGTTTGCGATCACACGAGACGCGCGGGCAATCGATCGATCTTCGTGCTAATTACGATCGATTTCAAAGTGGCGGTTTAACGACTCTGCGACCTAACACGATCGGCACAAAGCGACAGTTCGCGCGTCGAACTTTTCTGAATTGAATTTGTACTCGGAGTGAGCCCAGGGTTACTTAATCTGCGGTTTTTATACTTCACCTCGATCGCACCATAAAAAAAAATCTCTTTTAGTTTTGTGGAGAGATAAAGCTCGGCTTGCCTCGTTCCTCTGTTTGCATACTTCGACCCAATCGAGCCACTGCTCCATAACGATCTTTTGCAACCGCGCGCAAAATCGAATGCACCTTTTTAGTTTTTAGCATGGACATCGCAAGCGCTGCACCGCGGGAGGATTTCGAAATTTTTCTACTGTTCCACCGTTTCTTGTGGTTTCTTGAATCGAAATTATCATCAATCGCTCTACTGCTGGACTTAACCTTTGTTGTACAATTTACTTGCGATTCAGAGACGATTTTTTACCCTTGAACTCCTCTGTACGATGGTGCGTCAAGAAAAGAAAAGAAACGAAACGAAGGGAAAAAAATCAATCTTTTGTTGTTGAACAAAGCTTACAAATAATTTTTTATATTTTATGCAAGCAAGATGTTGTACTATTGTTTGCGAGCATTTTTTCTTTAACTTTATTCTGAATCTTCGCAAACAAAAGGTGCGGAAATAAACGATCGGAAAAACGTAAAAAATTGAAACTCATTCAAAAAGTGGGAAGCTCTAAAACATATGAAATAATTTTAAATTTATCATCCTCCGTTTACATCCAAACATTTCGTTAAATCTTTGAAGTCAGCGCGTAGGATTTTTCTGCTAATTTCAAATGTTTAATAGAAACTGAAAATATTACTTAAATATTAATATTATAAATAGTAGTAGCTAAAATCTCTTAAGTTAAATTTTACTCATACCTTCATTATAGCAGTAAATTACGCCCTTAGAGGATGATTTTCCGAAAACGCTTAGCTAAATACTAATTCTCATTGGTTTAACAACAAAAATAAGGGAAATCCCATACAAACTTTTAAGGAATAAATTTCCAAAAATCCTGAAATAAGTCTTTCTTAGTTTCTAATTTAAGACCATATACCAATTTTTATGGAATTACATCCCCTATTTTACTCCCTTAGGTGAAAAATTTAGTAAAATCCTTTCTTAATGAGTGCTGACATAATTGTCCACATTTCATATAATTAGCTTTAGAAATTTCCGTTCAGCGTTGATGAATCAGTAAGTCGGGGCATGTTATTTTATATGTATAGATTGAGAGTACATTAAAGCAAAAGCCAAAATTTTGTAGTTAGTCGGTAGTCAAGCGCTGCAGCAGACAAGGCTTTCAGGGTAATAAAATTAGCCCATAAGATTTTCTTAAATAATATTTAATATAAAAATGGATAACACAATCGCAGTGACATAATATATAATACATATTTATATACATAAGATTAGAATGATAACATTGAAATGACCTCAGCTTATTCTAGAATTATGTTAGCCTCTGATATCTCAGAGCGAGGCTATTCGCAGGAATGTTTTTTCTAGCAGGAGCCCACACTCCGGCCCCTTTCCCTGTGCTTGGAGGATCCCCCGAAATTTGCAAAATGACTTTATGGGGCTTATCAGTTTCATGCATTGGCACAACACCCGTTGGGGCCGGGGGCTCCTCCGTCTTTTGGCACACCGCGCAAACCAATCGTCCGTCGTCGCCGGTGTTCACAGGACTCAGCAGCCCCCGGGAATTTAATCGGTAGACAAATTCGCAAACGTGCTCCTCCGGGGGCTTCGTGTACTTGCCCAGGCGCTGGCTGATGGAGTGGCGACTTAAAACGCTGAAGCAGTCCTGGGCGTTCTGCAGCCGGAAGTCGTTTAAGCTCTTGATCCTCTCCTCCTCGAGGCTTGCACAGAGCAACTGGGGGCTGCTGTGGCGGCTGACCACGTTCCAGTCCCGGCTGTGAGTGCTGTGGGCCACGGAAGGCTCCGCGAGCGCCCGTTTCGCTCGTTCGTAATTAATCCTTTTGTTGGTCATCGTCAAGTCGGAGGAGGTGTTGCTCTTCCTTTCGAACTCATAGCTCGGAGTGGGGTCTGATTGGGGCGGGGTGCTCCTGGAACTGGTCCTGCTAGTGCACCTCGAATTGGGACCCGAGAACAGGATCCGCTCGCTCTTTGGCTTGATAAATCCAGACTCACTGCGAAGTTTTACGAACCTCGGATGCGTGCCCATCGGTTTTTCCACGGTTTCACAGAAGCACGATTTCTGGCAGTAGCATTTATTTAAATGTTGCGGATAGAATTTTGACTTGTCCATGTCTTTAAAAGGAAATTTCGAGGGTTTTACAAAGTTCCACCTGCTTAGAGACGAAATTTGAAAGTTGTTTGTTTACATTCAAATCTTCTTCTTGGTTTCCATAGCAACTACACACCCAAAATCTATCTGAGCAAATAGGTAGAAATTTAAAAGAAATGCCAGCTGTAAATCAAAAAGAATTTACATTTCTTTTAATATCAACGAACTCTAATTTAACGTACTACACTCAGAATAGCTGATCTTCTAAAATACAAAAATCACATTGCAAAATTATATTTACTTTCTGAAATATTCTTTTCAAAAAATCTTATCAAACAAAAAAAATCTCTGAATTGCAAAAGTTCTTAATGTGAAATGAATTGAATGAATTATAAATCTATAATACTCTAATTCTATTAAAATAACAGCGCCCGTTTCGAAATCGACTGTCCTTATTTATGGACTAAATCTAAGAAAAAAGATTCTCAAAGAATTTACTTAAAATACGCTTTCGTGAAAAGGTATAACTTTTAAAGTCGAAATACCTTGCAATTAAATAAAATTTAGCATTTAGGAGTTCGCTAGTTTGAATTTTCAGCTGTCTAGTTAAATACATTTTCTAGGCCATAAACTAAAGAGTTGATGCTATTTATTATTGCAATCCTTGTTCAATTAATATGTAAATAGGAACGAGAGACCACTTTCTAAATATTCTTTTATGTATGTATATCTTCTAATAATAACGTTTGCTCCAACAGTACATACATGTCTTTTTTATTTTGATTGTAATATTAATTAGTGAACAATTTATCCTAGTCAAACCAATTTCAGCTAAAAGCAAACGATAAAACACTTTTCGTTTAGTCGGAGCCAAAATCCAAAGCGCTCTGAGTAACTAGATCCCGAGAATTCTTAATTATAAAAATAGTAAGTCCCTGTTTTATACTTTGATTGCTTACTTACCTTGACTGAAGTTTATTTTGTTTCAGTTTTTAAAATAGTTTAACTTTGTGTCACACATTTATTCTTCTGAAACAATTCTATATTCCATAAAAAAAAGTTTAATAACTACACATAAATAAAATTAATTGAAATGTACGAGTGTCACTCCGAAAGTACCACCTTCCTAGCAAAACGATATTTCGAATTTTTATTTAGTATTTAAATTTGTTCGTAACTTTACTAAGAAATCCAATATACATTTTTAAAAGGAGAGTCAAATCAAAATTTTGAAATTCTTTTATAAAAAAAATTTTATACATACTTGTATTGTAATTTAGCTGTTCGAACTCATCTTCACGTAAATAATAAGGACAAGTGGATTACTGAATAATACAATTGTGGTACAATTGAAATTTCCAAAACGGATCAAAAAAAAATACCCAAACCATTCAAGAGTAGGTACATATTCCGCTGTGCGAAATCAGGGCCCATATTACGGAAACCAAAACGAAGCATCTTATTTCTTATAACTGATTTGACTCTTGAAACTGTTGCTTTCAATTCAGCTACAAGAGTTGAAACAAAATCCTCCTTTCGTTTCCCGCAATAAAACCCCAAGCCGAATAAAATTCTACAGTGACTTCGTCGATCTTCAAACGACAATAAAATTCTTTTAGTTGAATTACTGGAAAATTTAAGATACCAACAACGAGATATTTACGCATTGACTTTCATAGTAAAAAACGCCCTTCAAATAAAAATGAAATGTCTGAAAAGCAAGTCCCACTTTCAAAAATTAAGTACATATACACAATTTTATGATTAAAAAGGCAATTAGTGTACTCTTGGTAAATAAATCAACAAATTAGTTAGATACAAAGCATTTTGAAGCCAGTAAGTCCCCTACGCATGCGTCTCCTAAAAATAAAAGCTTTAATTAGCATCTACAAAGCTTTAACATACAGGGCATTAATGAACATCTTCTAATGTTAGCGCAAATGATAATTGTCAATAAATAAGACTTTAAGTCATCAGAATAAAAAAAAACAAGATGTACAATGCAGAGACGTACAAAAGACACGAACGACTTTTTTTTCGATAATTTTTTTTTATTGACAAAAAACTAATTTTATTTCACAACAAATTATGAAAATGTTTTTTTTTTCCTTACTCTCAGAAAAGTTCCAGTGTGTACACAAGTAGTAAAAAGAAGTTATGATGACACCGTCTTAAGCAACGTAAAAAAAAATATAGAAATAAGGAACAAAACTAAGAAACTACGTCGCAACTGTGACTGGATGGATCGAGTGGGTGGATGAATGAATGTCTTGAGCGCACGAATCGAAAGTGAATATTATAAAAAGATGTAACAGCTTGCGTCGATTTAATGTGAACTAATGTAACGAACAGAATATCAAATAAAATTATTAATCATAATTCGATTGTAAAACACTTCGAACCGGCAAAAAGATAATATGTAATTAGAAAAAGGAAACATTAAAAGGTTTGATCGATTGTTTATGATGGCGTTGCACATGTCGTGGATTAAGTTACAAAGACTTTAAATTACAATTAAGATGTCTCTTGTGTCCTTCTTCTCTCAGCAATTTCGTTATTTACTAAAAACTTTATGAATAATCGTAATTAAGAATAATCGTAAATATGGTTCCAATAGTCGTCGTCCTGACTGTTTGTTCGTTTTACTTTAACTATTCTGTTCAAGTTTTACTCTTCTGCTCTTTTTTTAATTCAATTGTTAACTTGGTTTTTTTTTACTTTTTCTTTTACTTTTATTTATTAATAAATCGCTTAACTCTTGCAAGTCGGAAGAAGGAGGAGCAATACACAATTTTTTCTTTTCTTTTTGACGCGATCGGCTTTGCTATCGCCGCCCATATTTCAGTTCCTTCGGGATGTGTCTGCATAGATAAAATCAAAAAAGAAAAAAGAAATGCGTTAGAATGATGTCTCACTATGAAAAAAATAACTATTTTATATAAACTATTTTTTTCTTTTTTGGCAACTTTTTTTTTCAAATCAACTATTTAACTGTAACACTGCAGTTACTTAAGAAAAATGAGAGAAATTAAATTCAGCTTACTCTTTTTTAGCATATGAACAAAACCTTCTTCTTATGTTTTCTTATATAAAAAAAAAAGAATGAAACGAAATGGGAACAAAAAACATGAACAAACCAAAAGTTAATGAACCATTTAAAAATTAACAAAATATAAAAAGGGAACATATAATGCATCTTGAATGGTGTTCAACAAATCTTTCTCTAATAGAAAAAAGTTGGCAAAACAAGCGATGTTTAATCAAACCATTGTTCAAACATGTGAAATACCATATTTTAAGCCGTTTTATCGTTTTACTTTTGTCTTTTCAGAGAGTAATATTTTTTGTAAGTTACTTCTTTCGTAATAAAACCAATTGTATCATTTGCGCCTTTTGCATTTTTTTTTTAGGTTTTGAAAATAATAAATCTATAGTATTGCTAGAGGATATTATATTATAATATTTGTTAGTAAATGCTTTTGTGAAAATGTGCCATGTCTTGTGCAACAACTGAAGGACATCTAATGCTAGCTAATTCTAAAAGTGAAATTTCAAATGATACGTGTTGAAGGAAAACGTTCATTTCTACACTTCTTTTTAATATATTACAAATAAACCATTGATTGTGATTATTATTTACAAATATTACATACACCCAAACTCTTTTTCAACAACATTTGTATATAATTAAAATAACAAATAAACTCAAGTCTAAAGAAAACACCCATATTTTTGGTACTTTAAAAACCAGCATAAAGAACCAGCCAAAAGCATATATCAGACCTTTAGATTTTTCGTACGTTCTTTAAAGAGCAAAACGAAGTATGCTTTTAAAATTACAATTATGCGATATATATAATCAAGTCATATCAGTCAACATAAGTAAAAGAACTTTAAGAGTGACATTCTCCAAAATGGATACCCAGAATCAATAAAGCACTTGCGAAATGTTTAGGTTTTTTCTTATAGATTTCTTTATTTCAATTGTTTATTCCTTTTTCTTTAGGATAACTATTATTACTAACAGTAAGCTTGAAGGTTTCCAATTCTTCTCAGGAATTAAAATTTGTATTAACCATATATTCTTATTTTATAACAAAAGTTGCCCCATATTTTGTTTTATCCAATGTCCTTGGCGGATATAAGATTCGAATTTGAGGACTGCTTTCCTGAAAGGAGTGGGTTTTTTAAATCCCTCAGGACATGTTGATATCAGCAGCTTTTTTTAGTGTAATTTGGGTTGCAGACTAAACAAATCTTGTAATGTTGTCCTTTTGCTTACTGTCCTTCAAATGGTCAGTTCATTGTAAATTTGTGCTTTTAACAATTTTACATTATCTTTATCTTCTATTAAATTAATACTTTGTTGTTTCTTCTTTAGTATTTACCATTCTTCGCTCTTTCCCAACTATTCTGAGCAAGTAAAATTTATCTTCAAAATATTTAACACGTTCACGCCGGCGTGTACCACCGGTGGCCCGCATAAGACTGGATCTGGGCAGCGCCGTCGTGAACGTGTTAAATAGAGGTCTTGTTTTTCTGTCATCATTGTCCTGTGTCCATGTAACAGGCAGTAACTTCTTATTGGGAAAATAGCTCTTAACTTTGTGGATACTTCTGTGATTCATTCGGTACAGAACTGTTGAACAAGCTGCACCTTTTTTTACATCATATTTTGAATGCTTTCTATTTTTGTTCGTTCAGATTATCACATTTCGAGTCAGTACGCGGAGTTATAAAATCTTAAGCATTACAAGCTCTTGAAAATCATAGATCATTTTTACAAACCATACAAGTGACCTTCGAATAAAAACTTAACTCAGAATCACTTTTACGAAAGTTATTCTCAAAATCGTGAAGGTCGTAGATATACTTCTAACTAGTTCTTTTGTTGCACCCCACACGTTTATATACCATAAAAATTGTTGAGTCAAAAAAGAGTTTGGCTTATAACGAATAACACTGAGAAAAACTGGATATGTGCTATATTTATTTGGTCCTCTTAAAAGGCAGGAATTCTGTTCTGAAGACATGTTAATTGAATCCTCACGCCTCCTCATAGTTGAATCATGTGTAAATATTGTCCTTTTTACTTTTTATATTACACATAATTTCACCACAAACAAACATTTGGATTTAAATAAAATGACCGCTCTAGGCGTACCGTAAAAACCCAACAATCGTTTTATTTTAAAAGATAAATTGCATCTCAATATTCCAAAAAAAAATAGTCAATAAAAAATGAAGTAAGATATTGTAACTTTTACGGCAGGACTACAGAACAGACTCCGACATCACTTCATTGATTCTTACTTTCTATAGCTGTTGCTGAATTCACCTTGCTTAATATGCACGTTATAATATATTCAGCTATATAATTCAGCTATAAAAAATGAATCAATTTAGATGACATTTTGCTCAAATCAAGGTCCAATAATGGACATCAATAATCAAAAATAAAAGTGTATTTTTTTCGAGGCAATTACTACAATATCATCATAATAATAAATTAATTGTGCGAAACATAACATTGGGACGGCATAAACTGGAGAAAAATTAAAAAAATCATCATCGTTCATTCAACGAGGGATTTATCAAAATTCGTAGGAAACACCACAAACACTGCAACTCGAGTTAACAAAGGTTTGATTTTTTCTACAAGGAAAATTGGATTTTATTTTGTTTTGTCTTTCTTTTCATAAGCAAAATTTGTTTTGGGGGGCGAACAAACCACATTTAGCTTTATCTACTGAATAAAAAAGTCCATCTTTCATTCAGTTGTTTTCTCATGTATATAATAGAATCTTTGTCTTCCACTTGGTTATAACTATAGAAGAAAGTAATATTATTGAGGACACATATACATATGCTCTTAAACAGTAGTAAAAGACGTTAATCAGAAAAAACGAAATATAAAAAAAAAAAATGCTTTTAAACATCGTTTGTTAATACCAACACATGTGGATATTGCAAAACCTTATGCTTGTTATTGTTTTCTTTTTACTAAAAATAATTTACTTTTGTTCAAAAATGAGAGAAAAAAATACATACTCTCAAAATCGCAAAAATTCCCGTGAACAAAAAATAAATATTATGATACAAACAAGCATTTAATTGTTGCTTCTCTGCGTGTTTTTCTTCTGTATAGAGGACATTTTCTGTTTTTAACAACTAAGTTTGCTTTTACGTATTTTTCTTAAAATTTTTTTAACAGATCTCTTTACAGCCATTTATTTTTTATTAAATTTTTCTCACTAATTTTTATACTTAAATATATATATTTTTCGCAATTTCAAAGCTAAAGTAATATTTCTTTTGAATTTCTTTAATTTCTTTTTGTTTTTGTATTGTGAATTCCTTAATTATTGTTCCTTTTTGTTTATACAAATTATTATTTTTTGTCAGAGGAAGAATATGTACAAACAAAGTGTTTTTAGTGCCGTTTTCCAATCCTTTAAATTTGCCAATCTTTTTTTCTTTCCTTGACAGTAAGTTATTAATTTTTTAAGCGCTTCAACCCGTTTTTCCTATGATTTTCAAATTATGACTCAAGTTACAAAATATGAACAAAATTTCTTATCATCCGACCTCATTTTTAACCTTGTCCCTGATTACAGCAATTCATTAGATTAGCGTTAACAAGCCAAAAAAGGGGAACCACTTTTGGATGAAATAAAATTGCAATTAATCGTTTCTTGCTTTTTAAAGTCCCCTATAACGAAACAAATATTCTATGAAAATTATAAAATGCAAAGCGTGACGACCGTGACCTTTATTTTATTTTGATACCCACTTTGAAAATTTCTGCGAATTTAAATAATTTATTTTACTAAGGTAAAATTGCTCTATTAGATGAGTTTAAAGATGTTTAAGGTATATTTATCTACTAAACTTTTATCTCTTCTATACAATGTTATTTAAGTCAATGCATTCAGTTGAATTTCCATACCTCTTGGTTTTGTTTGCTAAGTAACTTTTCGTCAAATTTGTATATACAACGTAGCCGGACATAAACCAACTTTCCCGAGATATTAAATATTCAATCGAAAAACTTACCGAAAATTATCGGGCGAAACGGGTTAAAACCTTCACAAATTCCTCTTAATTGATATTTGAAAACAAAAATAGCCAACAATTTGCACTTAGAGAAGCTCCATAAGGCTACACATTATATATTTTGTAGTTACACTGTTTTTTGTAAAAGCATATAATGGCTACTAGAAAAATTGTCCTGTTTTGGCCGTTTTAATTTGTTGAGTATTCAAAATGTTCATTTTGTTTGTCTTTTCATTATTGTTGCAAAATGGATGGTATTTGTCCTGGCGTTATTGCGTACAAAAGCGATAAACTGATTGTTTTAGTTTTAATTGGTCTGCCAAGCAGAACATCAAATTTATACCACAATATTCACTTGTTTCATATCAATATTTCAAACCCAAGGGGGCTACACTAAAAGCAATTATTAATACTAATGAGCTATTTTCGGTTTTCTTGCTTTATGATAACATCAAACGGAAAAAAATATATTTTCGAAAGAAAATTGAAACGATAATAATAAAAATACGTACCAAAAAAGATAAGAAAATAAATAAATGCAAGTAAAATTATTGGAACTGGAAAAAAAAAACAACGTGAAAAAAAGGAACAACAAAAGCATATTAAACATCAAACAGGAAAAGAACAAGTAAAAATGGTTTGAATTTAATTTCCCAGCTTTTTTCTTTTCTCTAGATAATTTCAAAAGCAAAAAAAAATGGATTTAAAAAAAAACAGGCTTTAAAGGTGGTCGGGGTGGTCATGTTCTTATTTCTCACTTTTAAATACAAAATGCCGTGGCGCCGTTTCTTTAAAACATTGCAAATTCCCTTTTTACTGACAAAAATTTTTCTTTTATTCGTTTACCATTATTATTATTTTCGTTTAACTAATCATGAAATAATCTAGGTATTTGAAAAGAAAGCAAAAAATACGCTTAAACTGTTCGCATTCTATTTGTGTGTCTGTGGCTGTTATACATTTAATAATTATATAAAAATCATGCAAGACAAGAAAATCCAATTAAAAAGGGGCAAATAGATGTAATTGCCGTATCGCGATAAAAATTGCGCGTTATTTGTTGTTTTTGTTTTTGCTCTAGTTGTTGTCATTTAAATTTTTATAATTTTAATTTGTCCATATTTCCCCCTGTAGTAGTTTTCGGTATTTTTTACTTTGTTCTTACTAAACAGTTGCTTTTTATTGTTACTGAATTCTTAGCTTGTTTGTCTGTAAAATGGTGTACTCTTCGTTATAGCTAAATATTGATGATCTCCACTTTCTTCTATACTTGTTTCTTCTTAATTAAAAATGTTTGTATTCTTCTTACATATTCTTTATACTTATTAATTGTTAATTCAAAATAATAATAATAATAAACTTATTTCTTTTTACTTTTATTATTTGCGCCACGTGGAGGAGTTAATGGCCTCCCCTGACCACCGAAGCTTGGATAAAGAAGTCTACGTTTATCAGCTGGTTTCAGTATCTGGAACGAGCACATCAGTGTATCATCCACGGACATCATCGCACCTGAAAGGATGAATCAAACAAAAGAAAAATAATAATTGTGAGTAAATCTATAACATTTTGTAGTAATATAATTGTTTTTGTTTTTATTTTACCGGCATTATCGAATTCACCACAGTAATTTGGAGCTGAGAATAATGTCACCAATTGTCGTTTTGCGAAGAATTCATAGCCATCTTCCACTACTTGATGAGCCCTACATATCAGATCAAAGTCATGTTTCTGCAGAAATTTACCAACAACCTGAAAGAAATTTTTAAAATCGTTTATTCGATTTAGTTGGTTTATATTTTTAATTTAAAATTATTTAACTAATTTCCCGCAAAAGTGGTGGAAACAGTTTCAAAGTGTGGTAACTCACTGAATACGAAAAATGTGTATAATATATAAGGCAGACAGAAATAAATGAGAACACATTTCAATAAAATGCATTTATTTCTATTCAAATGCTTTCAAGTTATGTACTCTTGATATATTCAATTCCCACAACCTCTCCGCTTAGGTTTTAGTCCACTCAAACATTTCATGATGGTTATAAAAAGAGTAATGCTTCGAAAGTAATATTCCATCAAGTTAAGGGGTTTTATGGCACTGTCGAAAAAATTATATACACTAAAAAATTTTCTTGAAAATATTTACAATAAATAATTTATTATGTCTTTTTAACTAACATGACTACAATTAAGCATAATCGGAAAAGCGAAAGCAACTGTTTGAATGAAAACCTATTAAAAATCACACGCTCATCTGAAAGGTTAACAATTATTATATATTTTGGGTTTTGGATTGGATGTGTCCGTAAATACAAGGAATGGCTTAAAATGTCGCGTCGTTGTCTATTATTAGTCACTTTATTGTAACGCCATATGAATGTGGTTAATTGAGCGTTCTCTTTTAATAGCATAAATTAAATTTTTAATTAATAATAGACGTAGTGGGCAATTGAATGAGGGCCATGTATAATGTCTGTCAATGTGTTAAATTGTAGCTTGTTTGATTATCATTCTTAGGACAATAAAAATTACCCTTTTATATTTAATTTACTTGTAAACAACCATGGTTGGTTGGTTGGTTACAGTGGCGACCCAGCCAGCATGGCGGGTCCAAGTAGCGCTATGGCGCGCCGTTTTGTCACCACAGAAGAAATCCCCTAAAAGTAACCAAAAGAAAGAGAACGAGTGAGTGAGGTCGCCGAGGATCACAGCCAACCAGTGGAGTTCAGAAATAGAACTATCTCTCCGATCCTTGAGGCGGATAAAGCTCAGATGTTGTCAAAGAAGAACCCGCCCATCGCTCGATATCTAGCCCCAGCTAGAGCGGGACAGCTGCACACAAAATGGGAAAGGGTTTCTTTCTCCAGCTGATTCTTGCAGCTGCGACAGTGCCTGTTGAAGGGAATTCCCAGCTTGGCTGCGTGTTCCCCTATGGGCCAGTGACCAGTGAGTACTGCCACTACCCGGGAAATGTCTGCACGACTACGCTTAAGAAGCTCAAGCGTTCTACTATGGTTATAGGCAGGCCAGGTCATACGGGAAACACTGCAGGTTCCCAGACCAACCCAGCGTTTATTCGCGATTGAGAAGAAATGCAGCCGGATGTCCCTCTTAACGGCCGCCATCGGAGGAAGAACTGATTCCTCCATCGACACGTTGAGAGAGGCACCCGTCCTGGCCAGTTCGTCTGCCCGCTCGTTACCCCCTATGCTCCTATGCCCAGGAACCCAGAGTAGAGTAACGCAGTGGCGCTGCCCTGCCAGGGCGAGACGCTCACGGCAACGAACTACCAGTTTAGTGGAGACACAAGCCGAGTCAAGAGCTTTGATAGCAGCTTGCGAGTCCGTAAGGATTGCAGTATTACATGTTGGTGCGAGGCCAGCCAAGACATCGCAAGCCTTCATGATAGCGAAGACTTCCGCCTGGAAGGCACTGGCCTGCGTAGAAAGGCGATACGACTTCTCAATGGCAAGTGTATCGGAAAATATACCAGCACCACCACCTAACGCGGATCTAGATCCGTCTGTGAAGATAACGTGGTCGTAAGTTCGCGTTAAGTCGCCTGTACTCCACTCCTCTCTGGTGGGAAGTCTCACACTAAAGTATTTCCCGCCAGGTTGTGTGGGGACAATATAATCCGTGCAACAGTCCGCCAACCCCTTAGGCAGCTGATCCAGGATATTGCTGTGCCCGTATGGCTTGGCGCTCCAGCAGCCTGACTCTCTGAGTCTGAGGGCACTACAGCTCGCCAGGTATTTGACATGCAGTTCAATGGGTAGGAGATGCAGCAGCACATTGAGAGCCTCGGTCGGGCATGACCGCATAGCTCCCGTAGTGCCCACGCACGCGGTTCTTTGCACCCTACCCAGTTTGGAACGAATGTAATCTTTGTCAAGGCAGGGCCACCAGACTAGTGCCCCATAGGAAAGGATTGGACGTACTACGGCTGTATACATCCAGTAAATTACCTTAGATTGGAGACCCCAGCGTCTACCAAAGGCCTTTTTACACGCATAAAAAGCTATGCAGGCTTTCCTGATACGTTCGTCGATGTTAAGCCTCCATCTGAGCTTTGTATCAAGAATAATACCAAGGTATTTTGCCTGCATAGATAGGTTCAAAGTATGCCCATTAAGCACGGGCAACTTGAAATTGGGGATCTTAGATTTGTTTGTGAAAAGCATTAGCTCCGTTTTGCTCGGGTTAACTCCAAGGCCGCAGCTCTTGGCCCACTCATCAACCTTAGCAAGAGCTCCCTGCATGATGTCACTCAGCACGGAGGGGAAAAGACCCGATACCAGGATCACCAGGTCATCGGCATAGGCGACTACCTTGATCCTGTCTCTGTCAGGCTAGTCAGAATTTTGTTAATTACCAGAAGCCACAGTAGAGGAGAAATTACGCCACCCTGGGGCGTGCCTCTGCTAACGAATCTGGTCAATTGGCAGTTACCCAGCTCCGACTGAATTATTCTGGAACGCAACAAAGCAACTATCCTGTAAACAACCATAATTTTAAAAATTACGAAATCATTTTCGTCAGGGTCACCGTAATTATCAGTATTTTCTTATCATTAATTTGTCCCCTTAAATTACTTAACTTTCTAGCTAATTAGTAGACAATGCACATCTAGAACTAACCTTTTCATATGTAAGAAGCAAAAGAAAAAGTCTATCACCTCGCAAGCTATCAACAATTTTGATACGATAATGCTTATCTACTTTACTTCGTCCCCTGTAAATTTGCCAAGCAATTTTCGGAGAAAAAACCATATCAGTCTTATTTGAACGGAAACGCGGTGTAACTCGCAAACCAATCGATCAATCTGGTCTTTTCAATTCGCAGCACGAGTAGACCAAACAACACTCGAAGGCAATTAAGCAAATTATTTACAACTTCCGCTCGCCTATGAGTGGGAAATGAATTTTAAACGGCTATTCATCGTCTCCTTGTCGCATTAAAATCCAAAAAAAAATTGTTGCCTGAAAATGTTTTTACTGTGATGATGTATGTTTTTCATAATAAAACCACGACGCAAATAAAACGCTTGTAAAATTGTTAATGAAGTCTTATTTAGCGCAGAAATAAATTCGGAAGCAGAGCTCACAAGAAAATTCAGTCGAAGGTGACATTTTTGTCCATTTTGAACAAGTTTTATTATAATTTATTGCTTAGCACAACTTATCGCGAGCATTTTTTTTTCAAAAGACAATACCCCACACATATTTATTCAAAGATTTTACCCTGGTTTTTTGGGTAATTTGTGTAATCTAACTTGAAAACCAAAAGTAAATAACTCACCTCAGCTCCAAATGTAAAACTAACGCCACGATCATTCTCTCCCCAGCCCATTGTATCTTTGTCTGGATCTGACCACAGAAGATCACAAAGAAGTCCCTGATCTGGTACATCGGTTGGTCTCATGATGCGTCTAATTTGTTCCATTGATGTGAGATCTGGACTTAGACCACCATGGCAGCAGAAAATTTTTTCATCAACTGTAACACAAAAGATGACAAATTTATTTAAATGAAATAAATAAAAAGCGCATTTATTGTAGGAAGATGTTTTTAAAATATTTAGATAAACAATTTTGTTTCTTACCGATAGCTGCAACGGGCAAGCAGTTAAAGCAGTCTGTGAATGTTTTCCATAGTTTAATGGTGTAACGTCTTTTACACTCATCGTAGAAACTGCAACGAAACAAAATGTATTATTAGTGCATTTCAATATGATAAGTATTTGTAATCATAAAATTTTCCTTCTTTTTTTAATTTTACAAAGCAATACTCAACCCAAAAGAATTGTTTAACGACTTCAGACTTTCACAAGACCCCCGCAATTTCAATCTGATTTTAACGAGCTGCTAAATCTACAAGACGAATTGCATGCACTTGCTCTGTTTTGGGAAGTAAATGCACAAAAATAATTGAAGCATACGTGATTTCCACGTAAAGCGAATTATGCTCGCAATTGCAATTATTTAATGTAATTCACTCCTTATGAAAGTCGCGAACTTTACGCTTAGCAGTCATTAGATCGTGTCTTACCTAAATCACCTTTCCGTAACGGGATAATGAAACATCGCACTTGAATTGCTCACCTGTATAAACATACAGTGATACGTGTGGAAGCGTTGGAAATTGGGCGCATGTGCTCATAAATAGAAAAAGACATGTTTTGCGCAATTTTTAAGTCAATTTTCATAACCCGCTAAGATAATTTGAAGAAAGAGAATTGCGGCAAGTTGCGAGGCGACTGTGTATAATTTTAGAAAAACAAGGTTTCCATGGTAGAAGAAAGAAGCAGAGAGAACAAATTTTTTAATTAAATTTTATGTTAAGCTGATATAAAACTAGTAGACGATACTCTCCGCTAGTACAAGTAAGGTCGAATTTGAAAAATATGCATTTTGAAGTTTTTAGAATTATTATTACAATTAAAATCTACAAAATTATTTACTATATTTCCCATATTAATATACTAATGATAGTATCCTACGAAACAAATGATAATGCAATTTTTTTAGTGTAGTAGTATTAAAAATTGATTGCCTACAGCACTTAAAAAACAAAAAAATATGTCGATTCATGCCTTTCGTCTTCCTTAGTGGTAAACAATTTCGTACGTAATTTTACGTAATTCTATAATTTTAGGCTATGGCAATTGCAATTAGCACAAATTAGTCATTAAAAACTCTTATTTGACTTTGTAGGTATAAGATATACTACTTTGATGAAATGAACAGTTGATAAGATTTTTCACTTCAGGAGGCGACTTCGGGCAAAAAATATCCGTAAAAAAGACTAAGTAGTAAAAAAATAATTTATCTACGTTCACTGACACTTAAAGATTAGTTGTCAGCAAATACTAGTTCATTAATCGAAAATTGTTGGCTCAACATCAACAATTGCTAACTCAGTAATTGAGCAAATTGAAAAGTTCGACACATTTTAGAAAGTACTGATCTAACATTAGAAAGTAAAATAAATCGTCGCTTACGAAAATTTAACATATACATATCTAGAACATCCTCAGAAACTGTGGGACAAATTTGCTAATCTATGGCACTATTTTTGCTACATCTTAAAAATTATGTTCGTCAAGTTTCTCTAAGTTTTTGTCATCAGTCTCAATTCCGTACTATGTTAATAATTTTTTAACACTGAATCCGCATGAACCTCTTGCATCAGCATCAGATGAGTAGGTATCTTTTCCTCCAGCTTTATAGCATCAAGAATTTTTAATACCAATAAATTGTATGCCAACAAGAATGTGTCGCATAATACGAAATAAATTTCTACTTGAAGGTGAACCGAGCCAATCTTTTTTTCCAAAGGGAGAAGTTTAAAACACATATAAATTCAGAAATAAATAAAATGAAAAGAAAATATTAAGAGCACCAAATGCAGAAACATTTCCATTTATCCTATATGCAACCAGATACAAATGCGACAATTTCTAAAAATAAAACTCCTAAAATTTCCCAGATCTCATCGAGAATCCACGCGGAAAATTACTAATATAAAATTAGCAAAAATACTTTGTTCATTCAGAGGCCATGCATCATTTTGGCGGCGTCTTGAAAATCAGGCCAAAAAACAATAAAAAAATTAAAATAAAGGAGATAAAACGAAAAAAAATGACTATCATATTTAAATTGGTTGTGTCTTTGAGAGGACATTTTACTTACCCATAAATTCTGTTAATGCTGGCGCACTCATGATTCCCTCTAAGTAAGAAAAAGTTTTCTGAATATTTTATTTTGTATGCCAATAGTAAACATATCGTCTCTAGCGATTGCTTGCCGCGATCAACGTAATCGCCCAAAAATAAATAATTCGATTCCGGTGGGAATCCGCCATATTCAAATAGACGCAATAAATCATAATACTGTCCGTGTATGTCACCTGAAATTAAATAGAAAAGAAAATTTTTTTGTTTAGTAAAGTACGATGATACAAGTGCGTTTACATAGTTCTAATAAAGGTCGGAATAACTGCGACACTTTCAGGCACGTGTAACGATTTCTGCAGTAGTCGAACGCTTCGAATTTGCACGCATCCACTGGTCATAGCCAGCACTTTCGCTCGAAGTCCCATTCCCGACACGACAATTATTTAATTACGTTCCGAGCGCAAAAGTGAAAGCACGTGTCGCCCGTGTGTAATTCAAGACCCCCTTTTTTGCATGGCATCGACTAAAACCGGGTGCCGGCTGAGGTGAGGGAGTTACGACTCTTAAGAAGTGTCGTGTCGATTGAAAACTCTTTGGGAAAGTGTCCAGGAATAAAAGCGAGCTAACAATGCCACTGTAGGAAAAAAAACGTACCCACCTCCGCCTCCGCGTTCATGGAAGTCCACCACCATGGCTTAGGTGCGAACAGCATAAAAGCATAGTCCGCCAGAGAATTAGTAAACTTGACCTTCATCTCTCTAGACAGCGTGTGTGAAAGTAGTGATCTCATATTTTCGTTTTTTATTTTTATTCACCACATATTAAGCTACAACACGGATGACTCTCAAACGTATGGATTAATTGCAAATTTTGCAAATTTTGAAGCCACCACACTAACATCAGAAAGCTACCACGCATTTTAAAGCGGGAGCTGAGGGACTAGCAGCTAGATTAAGCTGACTAATTCTAGTCTTCAGCGGTTTTGAGGTGGTAGTTGATTTACAGCAGAGCAAATGAAAGAAATATGAGAATAACAAAGTTCGTAAACAACAGCTTAGTTAATTGAAAAAAGCTTTTTTTTCTAAATCACAAATTCATAGAATTGAGAGACATAAACGCTTGGAATTTAGTCGTATATAATACAAGAGGGCTTCTGTCTTGGGAAATTTCGACCACAAAATTAATAATAATTAAGCATCCTCACTGTTATTATGCGGCATAAACGGCCGTATTCGATTGCGTTTACTTAGAAAGCTACAAGGGATTGCAGGCCTGAGTATTTGATATCAATTCCAACTTGATACCTCCACGCGTTCCTGTGAAAAAAGGTCTTGACATACAGACAGACGGAGGAAAAACGAAGTGCAATCCTATAAAAGTTCCTTTTTTTCTTTTTGTGGTACGGAACCCTAAAAAGAATAGACTCTTTTTTAATTTAAGGATTTTCTACAATTTGTGCATATCATTGCTTTTCAAAATTTTAAAGTTAAATAATAAGCTTTAATGAGAACACCTCAAACTCAATTTTACAATGAATAAAGCAAACAATTTTTCATATCTCTAGAAGTTATAAACTATAAGAAATACTTAAGGAAAAAACCATTGTCCATTAATCAACATAGACACAATATAGAAAAACGTCTCGATGATAAGGTCTTGTTTACAGTACGATGGAATCCAGTGAGTCAGTAATTCGTCATAAAAGAATGCCAAGCAAGTTCCTTCGAGCCGCTCCGACGAACTTTGGATTTTAATGCCAACAGCAAGCCGCAACAAAACAACTCGCCAGACAGGTTTGAGCAGTAGAAGCAGAGTAAAGTAAGAGCATGAGTAAGATTTCTCGAAGAATAAGACAGGAGCTGGGTCTACTTAGACAGTGAGGAGGCATTTGAGGCAATCAAACGACCCCACATTTACATAACATCCGATAGTCAATAGATAAAACTGCGGAAACCAATCAACCACCCTTGGAGTAGGAAATTAGAAAATAGTCTAGGGAATGATTTCACGAAATCTCTCCCTCCATCTATCGACAACCTTGAAAATATCCTTAATTAGAAATGTTTTATCGAAAGAGCTCCCGAGGGGCGTGCAGACGCTCCACTAAAAATATCGATAAATCCATAAAAACCACTGACGATAACGATGAACGTTCTGTTGTCTTGCTGCTAGAGTCACGATTCGTATTTTGGGCACGCAACCGAAATTACGCTAAATAAGTATATCTATCTATCTTCCACCTTTTCGTCACAACTAGCGTACCAAGGGGTGGCAGCAAACGCATAAATTACGACGGTGACATAACCCTGGTGGAAATATTCAGTCAAGACAGTCAATGTTAAGGCCATTAGTGTGAAGCCCTCGTCTATATAATTTTGTTTTTCAGTCTATTTGTTCCACCGAAACAGAAGGTGTCGTTAATTAGTGAAAAAGCTGACGAATAAAAAAAAACATATTCTAAATCTAGATCATCTGGCCAGTGGCATTTAATTTACTTTCTATTTTTATCCGTCGTACTCATCTCACGCACGACCTATCTTTCGTCGATTGGTTTGAACGTGCACATCGGTGAGATTCCTCCACAGCAAACCCCAAAGAAAATCAAATATCTTAAAAAGTTTGCCAAAAAGTAATCGTGTCAAGGATTCCTTTGAGGAATTCACCTACTCTTCGAGATCTCTTCCATTTCTAGAATACGATTTTCGTTTAACCTTTTATACTTTCATACCATTCACCAGCATTCATCAAAATAATGCCCCCAATCGCACTGCTCGTCAGTGATTTTCTAATTGTTTAAGACTTGAATTCAGCAAGCATTCGGCGGGAACTCGCTTTAATTTTAGAAAAGAGAGCTCTTAAACTTTTTTGGTTAAGGGCAACACATAGGGAAGTTGCTGCTGAATCTCAAGAATTTATAAAATTCAAAGTCGACTTCTACTTCCGCTAAGATGCTCCAAAGTGCAAGGACGTTTGTTATTTTTGAAATTACGAACCTAGAAAGCAATTACACTACATACAATTTCACTTTATTTGTCTCTTTGTATTCTAAAGATTTTATTGAAATTGGTATGGGAAAACAACGATTTTGTCTTAAATTTCTTTTATTGCTTTTTCTAAAATATTATGGCTGCATAACATGTACGCAAATTTTTTAAGTGTGTACTTATAAATAAATCAAAATGCGACCACAAAACATCCCGAACATTATTGAAACGATGATAGTCCATGCTTTCTGATTTTCAAGATTCTTTCATGTTATATTATAATTATAATATCAATTTCAATGGGCATTAAAATAATATTTTATTTTGTACTATTGTACGTACTATTTTACTTTGTTTTATTTCGAATAATTAAGAGCTTGTTTCGAATTCACTTAAATTAGTTCAAACTTTTACTATAAATCTACAAAAGAAAAAGGGAACATTTTGTTTTACACAGAAGCCGAATCCTTTGGACAATCTTTCTCATGAGAACTGTTACAGACGGATTAAAATTAACCTTCTGCGACACTTCATTTTGGTCGCCCGTAGGGGGTAATTGACTAGCAGCTTAATTACGTCTAGCGAAATTACCGCACAGTTTTGCTGTGAGCAAGTCGAAACAATTTATGCGATGCATTTTCCTGTATAGAGTTAGTTCTCTTCGTATATTTTGTTTGTACCACGAAAAATTGCATTTTTTCACGAAACTTGAAACACGTTTTTCTTAAAGATTTGCTTAGATTAGTCTAGATATGAACTTTCGCTGCTTTCTTTCAAATAAAAGTTATAGGCAGAAATATTTTTGATTCAGAAGTATGGAAGCAGTAGCCCTAGTGGGAATTATTTCCTAAAAAAATTCTACTTAATTATGAATTCTCTGAGGCAAAATGAAGCCAAGTATTCCGGAAGAAAAACATAAACCAATCCAAATAGTACTGCAGGAAACAGCCGCTCCGGAGACTTATGCAATCCATTAAAGTTGTTTTTTTTTTTTAAATTTACTTCAAGTGTTTTATTCTATGCTGTAAATGAAATGTAAAACAAGTCAAGTTGCAGTACTTACCACAAATTTTAAGAGGTGCCTCCAATTCCAAGAGAATCGGTTGTGATAAAAATATTTCCCGTGACTTCAAACACAGTCCGCGGATCTCGTTCTCTGATAGTTGGACATTTTTGCCAGGTCGGGCGCCTCGTACTGGAAGAAAGATAGCGAAACATCGGTGTAAATGAGAAGAGCATTTATTTGCAATGTTTTATTTGTTTTTATTATTTTCTTTTAAAGAAATCCAGATACGGAGGGAAAGTCGAAATACGACGAATGAATTCCAATGAGCCAGTGTCATCAACCTATCGGCGGCGCAAGCACGGAACGAGTATTGTTAATTAAATTGCTTCACGAGTACACTGTAGCTTTTCTGGCGCCCCGGGCTCCGCTGGTCCGGCGATCGGACGTTTTTGAAGAACATTCTCAAAATGCGTAGTATACGAGCGTGATGCCGACTGGCGTCATTGACGAAGAGGCCTTGGTTCGGTATACAATTCAATTGCCAGCGACGGGCAATTGTTTAATCAGACAAATGTTTATATAGAAAACGATAAAAATTCGAATTGCCTTACTGCTTTTGTTGAATGGTAAAATCATCATCGCGGATGCGGCTCATAATTGTCGCACTGATGCCAATTGTGCACGTGCCTGGGCTTGCCAAAAAGAGTTATCTTCTCCCTTGGCACCGCCGCGTCTACCGGCCGGGTGCTACAATTACGTAATTTTATTGTTCGTGATTGATATCTTTTTACTGAATTCGGATCCCCAGGGCAAAGGGTTGCATAAGAGGGTCTAATAGAGTTCGAGCTGCCACTGACGGAATATTTATTTTTGGAGCGTAAGACGCCTCCGGTTACGCATTTTTTAAATTTAATTTCTTCAAAGGTAGAAAATGGGAACTTGGAATATTTGGAAGCCCTAAAAAATCAAGATGTATTTTGACTTAACAATAAAATATTATTTTTTATCGAATACAAATTGCAAATTGCAGTTTAAAGAAGGCAATTTTCTTAGTGATATTTGCTCAAGTGCTTCGTAAAGCTTCATATAATTATAAATCTAAAAGAAAGAATTATGCCATGCCACATGCGAGCAGATAATCCAGCTAAAATTGGTTACAACCGGCAAGCACTAGATTTTGCTATGAACTGAAAATGATGGTAGGTGAAAATGTTTGAGGTTAAAAATAATATATATATATGTATATATAATAATACATGGTCAATGGAGAATATTTTTAAATATTCTTTGAAGAAATTCGAAATTCTTTAAAAAGCCAACATTCCGATATTCGATAGCAGCTTGAGAAGAAATCAGTATATGTATATTTTAATGCATTCTGATATAATAAAAATTATAAACAACTTAAATGTTCTCTGCAATACATGATTTCAAATATGTAGTACATATAAGTAAATATAAAATATACTCATTTAAAGCGACTTCAATTATTAAAATTTTAGTTTATGATTTCTGGTAAACAAAAGATTCCCACATTTCGTTTCGCTAGTGCGCCATACGCATACCTCAACTTTGGACCCCGGATATTTAGGATTTTATATCATTATCTATAAGCACCCCCTGCTAGAACGTTTAATATCAGCAAAAGGTTATTTCCTTTTATCAGTTGCTCAGAACCAGAACTAATAATAAGAAAAAGTCAATTTTGCATTGCTCCAAATCACTTCAGGCTGAAGGAATCCGAGACAGCTCTGAGTTTCCTCAGCTCCGTTGGGAGTTATCGCAAGAAAACAATTACTGGCGCCAAGATCTAATAAAGGTCAACTCGAGCTCACATCGCAGTAGTCTGGTTAAGTATTTTCGAAAAGCAATCACCCGTTGCTAGGAAAAATGCAACAGTGAGCCCGCCCGGTGCTCCCGCACCCGGGTTTCAAATGGTGCACTGCCCTGCTAATGTGTTTGAATTTATTTAGAGACAAGTGTACGAAGATCAAAAGCAAGAAAAAGAGCCCCTCCACCTAGTTAGTAAATGGTCTGCGATAAGGAGGAAGCTTGACATTTTGATAGCCTTGTCAATTTTTGCGAAGCTGTATCGCTGCAGCGGGCAGCTCTAGGAGGTTGCAAAATGATTTATTACAGACTACAGAGCTCAACACCGAACGCGAACATATGCGACGCAGGTATTTCTCCATAAGTGGCAGAATCACGGCGCGGAATGCCTAGCCGGCAGTGATGATGATCAACCTTTTTTTTCGCATTTTCGTTTTCTTTTTTTTTTCTGCTGGGGCTCAGTGGCTGACTGGCCGGCGTTTGATATTGATATATGAGTAAAAATGTGGCAACCACGTCAGAAAAAATATATAAGGCGGCCGTCCCAACACATGGGCATGCTGGCGTGTCTAGACAGCGTCTCGTTTTGTGTGTGAACCGCAGCAACGTGCCCGCCTGCCTGCTTCTTTCCTGATTGCCCTGGCTCCGATGTGGGGGAGAAGTGAAGGAGGTTTTGCTGTGCACTCTAGGAAAAAGTCGGGAGAAAGCATACCGCGCTCGGGCGAGAAAGGAAATTATTTTTTTATTCATTTTTTGACATTCGGGCGTTGGCACCAAGGACTGGGCGGAATACCGCCAGCCGCCACCGTCGCCGGGTCAATCAAATGGGGCCACCACCTGCACACATAGCGAACAATTGACGCGAGAAAAAAATAATTTAGAGCCCTGACGAGGGCAAGTACAAGTACCTTCCAGCAGCCGCGATATGATGCTGTCAATGTTCAGCAATTCAGCAGCCATTTAAAAGGAGGTTTCGTCGTCGTCTTCTGCTCGGTCGTTGGATGTAAAGAATTTTTCCGTTTGCCTTCTACTTCTCGTTACTCAATGCCTTCCAAAAAACACACAAAAATTCACGCACTTCTTGAAACGCACAGAACTTGTCGGATTTGATGGAGCGAACGTTTTCGTGTCCGTTTGTGTTACCGTAAACTTTTGTTTCACTAATTGCCGATAGTTAGAGCACAATTGGACAACGGGAAGGGTGAGATTTTTAAAATTATTTCTGGCCGTATGAATTGGAACATTCATATAAAAAAAAAAACGCAACGAGGACAGAGAAACGAAACGAAATGAACAGAAATCGCAAAACGACGAAAGGGTGGATAAATCCCTTCTAGCTGTGATCCTCTTTATTTGCTATTTATGGTAGGATTTCTTGCGCACTACGCCTTTTTTCCACGCGAATTTCTTTACGGTTTTTTCACTGCTAGAACCTCACCAATGGCGGACGATTTGTCACTTCGGTTTCGCGCATACGTGAACACAGCGACACTTCGTGCTGAAAATTGATGGCTTTTCGGTACCTAGTTTAATTTTTGACCACAAGAGGAGCTAAGAGAAAATTTTGCATAAATGAATTTTGACGTTCCACTGAAGTTTTAGACAAGTCGTTTCTTTTGAAACCGATTAAAACTTTTAAACGATCTAAACCAAACTCTTATCACTTCAAATCCGCTTTAAGTCTTGATTTTAAGAAATTTTCAAACATTTTTAAAACTGGTGCTGCGAGCTGCGTGAAGGACAATTGATGGTTCTGTGGCAACTACAAACGACTTTTCTAAATTGAGCCAAATGTTTATACACATTTTAGGTAATTAAATCAGGCATAGGGGGCTCTGGGGTTCGATGGAATCATTTTTTAGCAGGAGCAACAATGGCGTAAAATTTTGAAAGTGCTTTTTTAATCAAATTAAATTTAAGCTTAGTTTGTAAATTATAAACACTTAAAATGCTTCTTGCCAATGTTAATTTTTTTATTTGCATCTCATATAGGGAATTGGAAATCTAAACGTAAATATCTCAGGTTATTAAATTTAAAATTAAATTTTATTAAACATGTCTTTTATGTCTACTTCCTTCAAATAACCGTCTTGAGTTTTAAGTTGATTTAAAGAAAATTTATGTTATTGATTAGTAATTTTACACACCCCGAAAATACGTTTATTAGAAAGTAATTTTACCTTATAAATACTTCTGACTCCAGTAGACAGAACAGTATAGTATAAAAAGATTCTATTTAATCAGTTGTTTCATTCAAAATTATAATACTTGTTTTTTAAAATTATATAACGGCTTTAAATTAAAATCTGTTTAAATTTTTAAGTTAAGTGAATGAAATTTCCGATGCCGAGTACACTTTGGGTATTTCAACACCGCATAACTTTATAAATCTATAGCTTATACATATAATAATACTAAAAATGGTTAAAAATTAAAAAGTCGATAATGAAATGAATGATGATCACCAAAGTTTGTTATTGAATTCTGAAGAATCATTTATATTCATTATTTAAAGTCTCAGGTGTTTTAAATTTAAAATTTTACTTTATTTGATATGAATCTGCCGTCAAGGACATTCTGCTCCTGCCCGAACTATTTAGAGCCTCCCAAATATCTTATAGAAGAATTGATGGCCCCAAAACTAAGCTTAGGTAGTTAGATAGTTGGGAAATAAATCAAATTTATTCTATACATAATCCTACGATACGAAATATTTATTTGCATAAGCAATAGCGAAGAAGACTAAGATTTTTTATGCTGTTGATTAATAAATGACTCTTGTGTTAAAAACCAAACCCTCCAAAAACGGTAACCAGAAGAAAAATTAGAAAATAATGTTTACTTTTCCACCAAACCAATGTATGTGACTGTAATAAGACAAAGTTGTCAGAGTAACTTGTCACTTTCGTCTAGAACTAGAATTTAGTAAAATGAGTGAAAAGAGGACGGCAATTTTGAATATAATCAAGGAAAACAAGGAAATTTTATTTGGAAAGTTTTCTGCAACATTAACTCATGAGGATAAAGAGAAGAAATGGAAGGAAATCGCGATGTATGCTCAAGCGATCGGCATTTTAGACGAGTCCAAAGATTGGAGGTATTGCCGAGATGTCGTGTGGCAGAACTGGAGGAAGAGGACTATCGTAAATAAATCATTTATTTTATTTTATTTATTACTAGGAGAATATCATAAGATGTTTCATTTAGGACAAAATCGAGAAACAAAAGAAATTCGGCTCCCCGGTCGTGAAAAGGCGCAAACTCGATGAAAGTGATATGTTAATTTTAGAAATCGTTGGGCGTGATTCACCGGAAGGGTTTCTCGTTAGCAAACCTTCAGAAGCCGATATCAAGCCGAATATACGCGTCATAAACGAATCGCTATTAAAAGAGAAGCCCCAGAAAGAAATTGGCAACGATAAGCAAGAATTGGAAAAGCACATTTTAAGAATGAAGTTAGAAATATTAAGGAGAGAGGCTTATTTAAAAGACTTGGACATTTATAGAAAAGAAATGGAATTAGGGCTTCCAATATCAGAATTTACTGAGAAATTTTACAAAAATTCTGATGCTGACGATGACGACCAGACTGAGCTATTTATGTAGTATTTGGAAAACTTTATTATATATTATAATAATAAAAACAATACTACTATTTTCGTTTTGTACATTTACTTGAAAATTTACCCTGATTATTAAAGTCAAACTTTAAAAAGATATATGTATATTGTTTGTACGTGGAAATTTTGTTTGTCTTTAAATAAATAAATTTATATTTAGTATTTTTTATAACAATATATAAAAATTAGAATTAAATGATTTTGGGGTCACACTTTGTTTGCTAAACTCCTAAACTTCAAGTTCAAACATAATAAACAATTCAAATCATTGTGTCCTCGTCAGAAAAAGAAAGGAGGAAAACCAACAATTTCATAATAATTTTTATTGCTTTATACATCGTCGCGTGTACTTAGGAAACAGCAATTAAAGGACATACAAAATCTAAAGAAGAAATAACAAAAAAACAAGATGCGGCGCGATGAAAAATAAAAAATACTTCCGAAATCACATCGATGATACTATCCCAGACCACAACAGGGCACTTTTACTTCTTCCCGAGCAGCTTGTTCATTTCTTTGTTCTGCTTGTTTAATTTAATATCGACATTTTCCATTTTATCAGTCATGTTGTCGAGGAGGTCGTTCTGGGTCACAATCTCCTGATGCAAGTCGGTCGCTAGGCCTTTCAGCCGCGATAGGCTGCCGCACATATTCTCAAGATTCTGTTCAAGGACATGGTCGAAATTTGAATTCGTCTGCTGTTGCTGGATCGGGCTAACAGATTCACTTCTCAGTCTGTTTATCGGGTGAGAGTCGTATCGGTCCTCCGCTGATATTGGGGAGTCTTCTCGAGCCGACTCGGATGTATCATCCAATTTATTTCCACTGGGCGAGGTGCTCATGCGGCCGTCACGGTTCCCAGAAAGGTAATTCTTGAGCCCGCCAAAAACGCTCTTCAGCCCGTTTAGGTGCTTTTGGCTGAATCGCAGCGTTGCACTGATTTCGTCAAGCTGCCGGCTGCTTTTCTCGAGCTGCTCCCTTTGTTTCGACAACTCGACGGCAGTCGCCTTTCCCACCTCCTCGGTCTCATGCAAGAGGCCTGAGAAAATTCCACAAATTACTCATCATAGTCACGTTTTTCGAAGAGGGTTTGCGGGGTACTTACCTAAGCTCCGTTGCGTAGATTCTAAAGTGCGCGATTCGATTTGCTTTCTCTTCTCTTCAAAGGTTTGCTTTTGCTCCTCGAATGGATTCGTGCTTTTTTCCTGTGGTACACGGGAATTTTTAAGGAATGTTTCATCGTCTACGTCGTCCTCCTCCTCGAATAGGCTGTTGGGATTCGTAACGTACTGATGACCAGACATTTTCTTCTAAGAATCCCTTAAATTTATCAGCGATAAAAACTTGTAACCTCCCACTTTGCAGGTCAATTAACTAGTGACATTAGTATACACTTTTTTGACAGCTTAAAACTAAAAATGGAGACTTGGAGAATTCTTTCTTGTGACTTGTGATAAAGGAGGAATTGCCTTGTGTAAAAACAGATTTATTTTTAAATAAAACCGTTTTTTACACAGAGGTATCATTTGATATTACCAAAAATGTAAACAAAAAATGTCCCATATTAATTAAAAGTAGAAAGATCCAAAAATATAGCCCTAAATTTTACAAATCTTAAAAGAAACAACTTGACTTAAATTTATCTAACATGGCAATGCCTGCAAATTCTAAACTCTCGGCCTGCCACCGAAGCGCTGCTTGTGCAAAATTTCAAAGTGATAAGGGCCTTTGTTGAGTTCCTGTTGCTTGCTTTTCGAAGAGGCTCGTTTTTATCTGCATCTAGCCACTCATATGGGTGTCCTTTCAAATTTCTTAAAATAAACAGAACACCGCGAAAGTGAAAGTGATCGATTGATTGAATTATAATAAGAAATTGGCGTGGGGCTGTTGGGAAACTCGACTCTGCCAACGGGTGACTCACGGAAGAATGAACTGCGCCTGCCCGTGAATTTGTACCCGACAACTTTGTAAATTCGCACTCCGCGAACGTTACAAGGTGTTCTGAATGTTATTTACTGATTTCGCAAGAAGCTGAGGACGGATTTCGAGATTTATTTGCGATGAATAAGGCTGAATCTTGCGTGGAGACGCCGGCGGCGCCCGAATGGCTGTCAAAGCTCGAGAGCCGCAGGGAAAAGTTGACCAGGGGCAAGTTGGGCCACGAAGCCGGTGCTGGAGCACCCTGCAATGAATGTGGTGAGTGGTAAAATATAGGAAAAAATGAAAACAAAAATTTAAAAACTACTGAGCAACAATATTAAAAACACATGTATTATTGCCGGTAATCACTAACTGAAGGTTTTAATTGAAACAAAAATTTAAAAATTCAACCTTACACTGAATTCCACAATTAGAACTTTCAATGGACTACCAAAAGATATCAAGAGAGCGACAACCCCTTTCTAGGACTTCCATAAAATAATATCGTCAAAAAGACTTTTACAATACATACATACATTTATTTTAAAATCACGTTAGTTATTAAAAGACAAAATATATTACCTATATAATGTATAAAACGATATTTGAGTTTATACTAAACTTATAGTTCAAGAAAACAAATGCAAAACAAAATTTCTTTCAAATTATGACTAATTAGATTAGCTCACATAAAAAAATGCCTGCGTAACCCTTAAAGCTAATTAACTTATAAGCTATCCATTTTAAAATACTTCAGGAGACAAATGCCCCGGATTGGATCTTCATTTTTGGCGGAAAGTGTGCCGTAATTGCAAGTGCAGGAAAGATCAGCACATGTGCGCTGATGACGATCTCTCTGGATGGGCTCAATTTGAAATTTTGGGTCAGATTCGATCTAAACCCGCATGTAAGTACTTCCCAAACAAATTACTTCCTCAATAATTCTATTATGTGATTATTCTAAATTTTTTCAGACATAAAGATTAAAGCTTTTGCGGACAAGCCAGTCAAAGTTGAATGGGTGCCACCAAATGTTACTCCGGACCTGGCCTCCGATTACATGGACAAATTGGGCTCCACCCACATTCCAGTGGAGGGAAGTGATGCCGCTGCGAAGAGGAAACAGCAATTAGAATTTCAGGTGCCACCACACGACTTGGATGCTACCCTCTGTGATAATTTGACTGAAACCGAGGCAGCTCAGATGCAGCTCTACGTGGACAAAATCAAGGATCATTGCGTCGGGCAAGGAAGCGTTGTTCGCGTTGGAAACGTTGTTCTGGGGGTTATGGGAAAGGTTGGCAATAAATGCTACGAAGAAGTTGAGTCCAGCGCAGTTAAATATCCACCTAGCGAGGTGCTAAGAAAATTGAATTTTATTTCACCGCAAATTGTGAAAGATAAGGTTGTTATGAATATTTTAAATTCCGAAGAACTCGCAAAGGTGCTCTTGGCTAGTACATCCCAGCCATTGTCTTCTAAACTTGTGGCATTCTCTCAGCCGCTTATATCCGATTTTATGGATGCTCCTAATTTGAGCACGGAAAACAAGAACAAACTCACAAATATGGGACTCAATAAAGCTGTTGTTCAAAGTCTTGTTGAGAATGGTCCATTTTACGATAGTATGCTGAAGAATCTGAGAGAAAAGAAGATTAATTTCACTCAAGATCCTATTCTCGTGCCAATTAGTAACTTCCGAGTGGAATATTTGAGCAACAAGAATTTTAAAGACGATATGAATAGATTCGTTGAACAGTTGGAATCTGTTCAGCCGCAATTTAGCTCACCTATCACACCAGTTAAATCGAAGCACCCGAACCCAGATACATTTATTTCTCCAGTTCCGTTACGAAATCCGATTCAGACAAGGATCGGTTCCTTAATGAAGCAAGACACTCCAATGCGAAGGGTCAAATTTGGAGGTGTAAGCGTCGCTTTAGATCTGGGTCTTCCCATAGATGCGACTGTTGAAAGGGATCCGGTTTTCTCATCAATCATAAATTCGGAGGCACTGCAAAGTGTATTACAGAATTATGCTAAAATTCCTTACAGAAACAAGGTCGTGATTCTCGACAGTCCCTTGACTCCGGATTTTGACGGAGCTCCAGGTCTGAGTTATCCCACTAAAAAGAAGCTTGAGGGAATGGGTCTTAATAAGGAGAGTGTTCAAAGCGGAGTTGTTAATGGGCCATTGTATGATAAGCTTTTTGAAAATTTGAAAGAGCGTGGACTTAACTATTCACAATGCGCCTTATTAAAGCCAATGGAAGATTTCAGGCAAGAATTTGCAGAAAATATTCCTTTCCAACAAGAAATAGTTCAGTTTGTTGAAAATCTTCCCTCTATAAACGGGTATGAATCTATACAGGCGAATCCTGAAAGTCTTTATAATAGAATAAAAGGGGATCAACCTGGGTATTTCTCAAATCCGAATAGTCCTTTCAAAACAGGTCTGCACGGATCTAAAAGTTCGGACTCAGGATTTGATTCGAAACCGCCTACACCGAACTATTCAACATTCCCAGGTATGGTGCCGGAAGGAGGCCAGGATAATGATCCTACTTTATTAGGCTTTAATGCGCATTCTGGAAAGTTTGCAGCGATTCCCGGAATTGAGGATTTGAATATGTATCCCCAAGTAGAACCAACATCAGCGAAAATTGGCAACACTGCAGTTCAGCTTAATGAGAACTTTGATCAGCTTCACATTTCAGCACCTCCTTCCGGCAGACACAGCCCGGTAGCTGTCTTAAAGTGCAAGGAATGCACAAAAGATATTATGTCTGGAGAGGTTGCTGTGAAGGCTGAAAGAGCCGGAAAAGATATTGGCTGGCATCCTCAATGTTTTGTGTGCCATAATTGTCGAGAGCTCCTCGCCGATCTTGTCTACTTCTTCCACAATGGGAACGTTTATTGCGGCAGGGATCTTGCGATAATCTTGAAGATCCCAAGGTGCAATGCTTGCGATGAACTGATCTTTACAAAGGAGTACACTGCCGCTGAGGGGGCCACATTCCATATAAAGCACTTCTGCTGCTACCACTGCGACACCCCTTTGGCTGGTCAGCAATACGTCCCCGATGAGAAGACCAACATGCCCGTTTGCCTGAAATGCTACGATGAGTACTACGCCGAAAGGTGCCAATACTGCAGAAATGTTATAGGTCCTGCCGAGCAAGGAGTTTCATGGGGCAAAATTCACTGGCATGGAAATTGCTTTATCTGTGCCGGTGTCGACTGCGGAAAATCTCTGCTTGGTGGACGGTTCTGTGTTAAAAACAACATGCCATTCTGCAGTCCACGATGCGTGGCTAGTGTGATAAAATAGGACTAAACCAACTAATAGAATTTTATTCAGCAACTTTTTCAGCTATTGCGCGTAATCCATATCTGGGTTACATGGGCATGGCAGCCAAAATGATAAAATGTATTCTTACCTTTTTCACTTTAAAGTATTTTTTGTATGCATTTTACTCGAATTTTTTCTAAAATAAAAAAAATTTTATATGAAATTGTCTATTATTAAGTTAAGTCTTAAAAAGATTGTTTAACTTTGTCCCCTTGAAGTATTTTTAGAATTTCACTTTACTTGAGCTATTATTAAAACAAGATGATTTTAAATTAGATGCTCTATTATTAAGCTTCCGTTAACGTGCTATTGAGTCTAGGAAAATCATAGAGTTGTAGCAAAAACAAAAAATTATAAAACACGCAAAGAATCGATTTAATGAGATGAAGTAGCGTGTAATTTTCCTCAACTATTACTGAGAATTTAAATAGCAGTTATAAAGCGAACATTGATTGTATCTACATACATAAAATTAAAAAAATAAAAAAGTTATCAAACTAATCGGGTTAATTATGGTTCCGCCAAGCATGATGAACCGGTTGTAATCATTGCGAAACCAAAACAAAATTGTAGAACAGTACCAGAAATGAACGTTGTGGTCATTCAGTGTTCATCAGTTATTCGGTGGGACATAACCACTAATCTGTAGCGTCTTTTTCAAAGTTATTCTTACTTTACGTGATAAGTAAATTAATAAAAAAATTTATAAAATGAAGCTAGTCAGTGTTGAGGACGAGTATAAAAAATTTCCGAAGTTAGCAGAACGTCGGAAGGATGTTTTAAAAATTGTTGAATGGACCAAACAGGAACCTCATCTTCCTAATTTAGATGAGCGTGAAGCGATATTATTTTTTCACGCTTGCCATTATCACACGGAGGTAACAAAACAAGTGATTGATCTTCATTTTACTACTAAAACACATTGCCCTGAATTTTTCACAAACACCGATCCTCTGCGAGAAGAAATGAAAATGGTTAGGAAAATTCTGTAAGTATTTTTACACTTTTTATATCTAAGGTTTTAAGGCAACCAACAGTTTAATTATTATCAGCACGATTGCACCAATGGACAAAAGAACTCCTTCAGGTCACAAAGTAGCTATAGGTAAGCTTGGGGACTGTGATGCTTCAAAATTTAATTTTGCCGACTCCCTTAAGTTGTGAGTACCTTTTTAAGCCAGTGTATTTAAGATATCCAAGAGTAATTTTTCCCTTAAATAGCTACCTCTGTTGTTTAGAAATGGTTCTAGCTGAAGATGGAATCGCTAGTGGACATACGATCGTTATGGATATGTCCGGTGTAACCCTTGGGCATGTCGCTCGACTTGGACTTTTTACAATGAAAAAATATCTTTTTTATCTACAAGTAATATGATTTGAAACTCTAATTTTATATACTGTATATTTTTTAAAATAGGAATGTGCAACCGTTCGCATCAGCGGCTTTCACTATATCAACAGTGTTCCATTTATCGATAAAATCCTCGGCATGATGAAGCCCTTCATGAAGGAGGAGCTTCAGAACGTTCTGCACGTGCACACGTCCTTAGAAACGTTTTATAAATTTGTACCAAAAGACATCTTACCAGTTGAGTATGGGGGCCCCGAGGAATCTTTGGAAGTGCAAGCAGGTAAGAAAGATAGTAAACTTTTTTTCAGATTTATTGATAGTCAAAAAACATAGAACCGATCGAAACAATAGCAAAAAACGTTCTTTTGATCATGTAATTAGCATAGCTCTGCTTTTCTGATGCACGAGGCGATTTTAGTTAAGATCTAAAAAACTCGTCATGCTTGAGCTTTGTTCTCTAGATTGTGATGCATTTGATTTATTTGAAAAACAAATAATTGTGAGGGGCACTCTTCTGTTTTGGTACATTTTATTCGTTTCTAACCCCCTTTGGACTTCATACTTCTGTTGTTTTCTTTAACGAAGGCACGTGTTAATTTCAAGATTTTTGTAAGAAGTATAGATGGAAAAAATGATTCACTCTTGAAACGATATGGAAAATTCGACGCAAAAGCCATTAAAAAAAACATTCTAAGGTGCAAAGTTCTTGGCGTAATATATAATTAATTACCTTAGAACTCTTGAAAAGTTTTTCTCAAGGTCGACAACTACTCGACCGTTTTATTTCCGTAAAAAGCGTTAAAAACTTTGTAAGGTATAGATCAAATACATTTTGGGAATCGCAATTATAATTTTGTTTATTGTCTACGGTCACCAAATTAAAAGAAGCTGAAAAAACTACAAACCCAGGATTAAGTGCCGTTTTATGATTTCCAATATTAATTAGCTATTTTAAAGTTGGTATAGATCAGGGACTAGCATTCAAAGAGAAAAAGAGAAAATGTGTACAAAGGCTTAAGATAATTTTTGCTCTCTTCGAATGGTAGAAAATTATCTAAACCAGTTCTGCTTCTATCATATTAAGGGGGCTTTATATCATTTGCAAACATACAAATAAAATTTTTACTAGTAATAATTGAAATAATTAAAATTACACGATTTAAAATAACGAGTTAAATAAAAAAACAGTATTTAATTTTCGAGAAGTATATTATTATTCTAAAAAAAACTGTTTACAAATCAATACATATTTTATTATTGAAACAAACCTAAGCACATTAAAAATTTAATTATATTTGATTTTATATCGCAGTTAAAACCGGAATTTTATTACTTTTAAATTTGATATAATAATATCGAATTTGCTCTTTATGGATGATAATAAATCTAAAGTTAAACTTGTTATCGATGTGTTGCCGCCTACTTTCTATTGTTTAGTTTTTATTTTATTAGAAATGTACAAAAAACCATTAGTGTTATTTCTTATTATTATTATTACTTTTTTTTTAACTCGTTCCAGATAAGTTCTACAAAAGAGTGGTAGAAAACAGGGAATTCTTTTTAAATCAAGAAACCACAAGAAGAGTTTCCGAAAAGCTACGTCCAGGAAAATCTAAAAATGCAACGGATATCTTTGGAACTGAAGGAAACTTTAGACAATTATCAATAGATTAATTAATTTATTTTTTCTTTTATTATTTTTTGTAAAGTGAATGGGTAAAATAAAATTTGCTTTTGTTAATGAGTTTTCCAACATACATACTTTTAACCACTCAAGAGCACTTGACTTAGGGCTGGGAATCTATCAGCGAAAATATTATCGATCTCGCAAAATTATCAACGTAACAGAGGTGTGATTATTCGACTAGTATTCTGGTTTCCCACATGAACGAATCACCTGTTGAAATTTAAATACTTGTAACTAAGACTATTGAGAGCCGATCGAACATCAACTCAGATTGATTCAATCCAGTGGCCCTGCAGAACGTCTTTTCCGATTGCTGCTAAAATACTCAAGCAGCAGGTGCAAGTAAGTGGAAACTAGTGGTGCAAAGAATAATTTTGTGATTTTTGGAGCAATGGAGCTCTTAACTAAACTGGTGAGTTACTAGGTCAATCAAAAATAGTTTATAACGAAGGGATTTTATAATCAAGTACGTACATACACTCGTCCCTCGATTTGCACGGTAGATACGTTCTTGTAAAAATCGTGCAAAACCAAACCGTGTAAAACGAGACGCAGAGTTCATACAAAGTAGAGGGATATGTTCAATTAACCTGAAAACCGTGTAAATCGATCTATAGAAGACAAAGAAAAGTCGAATATATGTTCATTATAATCGTGTAAAATGAGATAAGGATTGAAGAATAAAAGAGGGATTGGTTCATTCAATTTCAAAACGTACACATTAATTAACAATATTACTTTCAATTAAAAACAATAAAAAACGTAATTAACAATATTCTGTACAAATAAGAGCAATAGAAGGATTCAAACATAAATAACCGTCATAACAACTACAACTTAAAAAAAAGGGTGGCCCCATTCATTCCATATTCTTTTGCTACGGATATTGAGCTTTGTCCAAGTTCTAGTTTGTCTAAAACTTCAATTTTTTTTCCAAACTGATTGTTTTCCTTTCCTTGGGTTTTCTTTTGGTTGACATTTTAGGGCTATAATAAAGTTAAAGCAATATTACGAAATAAATTTTTAAAATTAACAAACTGCCTTTATTCACCTGTTATTAGAATTCAATCAGAACTAGTGACTGAAGTTTCTTTTATTTCGATTGAAGTTTTGGAAAGGAGTGCGTTTGGTAACTTTAGACGAGCTTTTAAAAGAGTACGTTCATCAATATGGCATAATGCAAAACTATCACAATAAGACAAAAAAAAATTTTTTTTTTGTGATTTAAAAACCGTGTAAAAGTGAAATCGTGTAATTCGAGTACCGTGCAAATCGAGGGACTGGTGTACTTCGTTTCGTTCGTGATCGATCTTACAAAAATGCAGTACTGAGTAAAATGAATTGTATATAGTATATATATATATATATTTTAATTTGTTTAAAAGGTATGTGTCCTCTGCGTTGTAACATCAGTTTTAGCTGATGTCTCTCATATTCTGGATCATTATTCATCCACGACTTCAACGCCTCCTCCACCACCCCATCCGTACATATTCAGCTACTCAGCCGGACGTGCTCCTGGACACGTTGATCGCACCCACTCCGAGGTCTCGGATGGATCAGGAACCGTTCGCGGATCATTTTCTTACGTTGACCCCAAAAACGAAGTTCGCACTGTTCAGTACGTCGCCGATGAGTACGGATTTCATCCTCAGTTGAGTCATGAGCCCCAGGACACAGAAGCTAATCTGCGCGCAGCCGCCAAGCACTTTGACCTATACAGCAAAATAGCTGAGGCTCATGCTCATCCAGATGCGAATTTTGTAAGACTTGTTTTTTTTTCAAATTTCTGTTCCTAGAACTATAAATGTTTTTTAAAAGAGCTTATTAAAATATTTGCAAATTCAAGGTTCCCGCCATCGAGCCCGAAGATAGTGAGGCTGTTGCACGGGCCAAAAACAAGCACTATTCGCTGTTTAATCGCATTGCGCAAGAGCATGCACGAATTGGCGCTGAACGTGAGGCACAACGTCTCGCTTTTGAGGCAACATCCGAACCGAATGAACTTGAGGAGGAGCACCACAAGCACTGAGCGCATTTCAAGACGTTCAGGAAAATTGTTTGTTTTTATTTCGCATAATTGAGTCTTGTTGGATGCTTTTTTAATAAAACAAATTGGAAGTTTATTGACAAGTTTTTAAAGACGGTAAGCAATTAAGAAGCGTGTCGGGTCATACATAAGTGTCCGGGAGTCTTCTAGAAGATAATCGGGGTAAGACAACTTATGCTAATTTTTTCTTACATCATGGAAAATCTATCAATGATGTCACACTTTTTAAGTAGGTATTTTTGAATTAATTTCTAAGATAGAGTGTTCTCATCCGGGATGAGCATTACATCGTTAAAAGAGGTTAAAAGCTCATACAAACTTCTCACAGTTTTAATGTACTTTAAATTAAATCGTTCAATTAATTAAAGGTATTGGTTTTTGGATCGACTGCATTTTAATCTTCATCATCTTTAGTTTCGATAAATTTAAAAATATTTTGAAGTTCTCGTCTAAGAAAAGATCGAAAAATGAATTTTCCTTATTAATATATGTATGGCTGCTATTAATTTATTCTTATTTGTAAAGTATGTATAAGAAATTTTTAATAGTTCCCTCCAATAAATTGGAATATAATTTTAAGGTACATCCATAAACGTCGCACTACGGTCTCACTGGTGAAAGTATTTTTAAATAATTTGAACCAGCTCAAAGCCTCCCCATAAGCAAGTTGAAAAAAAAATGGTGGGACTGCACGGTTCCATTGATGAGAAGTTACCGACCAAACCAACCGGACCTCGGGCAACCTGATCGACATGCTCAAGAGTCACTCCATCACCTCGCAGATTTGGTGGTGCTAGCCAGACCCATCTCTTCTCGTCTAAAATAATTATTTGCATTCGAGACGACAAAAGGTGTCTGGTTTCAATTATCTTGAATCTTTGATGGAATCTCTCTAATTTTAAGCCGCCTTAGCTAAAATCGCACGCTAAAAACAAGTTTACCTTCGATTGCGTGAAACGGAAGAGATGATTCAGTACGTGAGTACATCGGGGGCTCTTAGAAATTTTTCTGTTTTCGTCGCATAAATCGGGCTTTGGATAATTCTACACTAAGTGGGATTTAATTAAATCCAAAAGTATGAGATAATCCTTTCAGCCGAAATTTAACAAAATCAATGAATCATGCTTGGAGAATGTTGGCGCCTGATTATGCAAATTAAATAAAAGTTATATCATACCCACCCACCTTCGAATCCAGATCAGACGATTTTACTCCCAAAGCAAAGAATATGATAAGCTGAAATCTGGAAAATTTTATAAATATATTTCAGACTGTCCGCCCGTCATTTTCTTTTACGCGAAGTTTAGTTTCTCATGTTTATCGAGTACATATTTGGATTTATTTATATCAATTTTTTTTTTCTAATATAATTTTTCCGGAGCTCTTGCGGTTTTTTTCATATTTCAATTGAAGTTAAACAAAGCGATTTTGAACTGCTCGACATTGCGACAAATTTTAAAGATTACGTTAAAATTTGTCGCATTGTCAAGCAATTCAAAATCGCTTTGTTAAGAAAACCAACCCTCACTTGAGCCATAAATTTGGTTCTCTCTTTACCTTTTTAGAAAAATGCCTTTTAAAAAACTTGTGAAATCTAGTAAAGTGTTGAATAAAGGACTAGCTTTAAACTAATTCGTCATCTCAAAATAAAGAATAGAAATTTTTCCAACTCCTAATCTCTTAAATTTTCTTATTTTATACGCAATCTAAGAGCGGTTCACTAAAAATTAGGAAACTAGATATTAACTGTGGAATATAAAAAAACGCAGTCAGAAGTTGCAAAGTTTTATTAACTCAAAATATTCTCATTTAAACCGCGATTAAGAAAGATATAGTAATAATTTAAAATTTCTCATTACATCCTTATTTGGGAACTTCTGGTGCATCCTGGTCAGAACGCACCTGACGAACAAATGAACCACGGTGTATAGAGTTCCATTTACCAAGGATATTTTGAAGGTTTTTTTCAATCGAAGGCATTGGAGGATCATCAAAAGATACCTGACGTACTACCCTCGATGGAACCGGTGGATCATCGAAAGACACCTGTCGTACAAACCTTGAGGGCACAGGTGGATCATCAAAAGACCCCTTGGACCTCTTTAAGGGCATTGGAATATTTGGTAGTGGTGGTGTAGGAATATCAGGCAACTGGCAAACTGTTATGTCCTTTTGAAGAATTCAAGTTAATTAATTAGAGCATTCGGCGTACGAAAGGCAAATACTCACCGCGAACAGAGCAAGACTCACAGCAACTAGGCAAATCGATCCGAACATTTTCACTTTTAGAACTTGGTGGATGTTCGGTTTGCTATAGAGCTTATATACGAAATAATGGGACCATTTATTTTATATCTGCCCATCTGCAAGGTAATTAAAAGCAGAAAATTGTCATTGGAAAAATAATAATCCAATTAATTTCACTGAGCACGTAAGATAACATTGATAAGATTGATCTGTGACACGGAAAGGAAGTCTGTTAATTATTAAAATATTTATGCGAACTTGAAAAATACATGTAAATACCAGATTATCTTTACATTCCTTCTTTATTTTATCATACACGCTATGAAAACAAAAAGTAAACACAGTTTACTCCATCCTATAAATAGCAAACTGACGAACATAAAGAACATAAAAAAATACTTTTCGAGGAAATCTACACTACATCTTCTTCAATGTGATTCCGCATTCAGGTAAAAAGTGTAGGCCTTCTAATAGGGACGACTTTTATCATACCTTTTCGTACTTGCATATTACGGAAAACATCTCACCGCCGAGACGTTTTGCTAGCCACTTATTTTTAACAACAGCGAGTTTAAGAGTTTCACAACGAAATTTTGCATAGAGGTTTGTGTGCAGAGCCCTACCCATGCCCTCGATGACGAGTAAATCAGTCTCATTGTTCTGTATTGCAGTGCAGAGGTCTGAAAGTAGAAAATATCATTAAATCGGATGCATTCTTGGTGTAGAAGGCTTTAAGTATTTTCACAAAGCTACTTCTAAATTAGTCACATACCTTCGGATAAGGTTCTCATATCCAAGCACGGGCCCTTCTGCCCATTTCCATAAACTATAAGTTGTCTAGAATCGCGGGCTTCCCGCAAAATATCACAAATACAGCAACATTTTTCTAGGATATCCTCTAGCTCCCTGAATGTTATATCATTTAGTGATGGCTCAGTGTTAGCGCATAGAAGGACTTTGGTCTGTCGCAAAAGGAGCTCTCTTGCAAATGGTAGAATCCCTAAAACTACATCGACGCCGCTATTATCAACGAATATCACGGCACATTTGTGTGGTGGACCCTGGGATTGCAATTAAACTTTACGTTAGCCCTCCCAGAATAATTTGGGACAAAATTTTATACACGGAGTATTTACCTTGACTTACCTTTAACCTTTCTAGCCAGCCGTCCAGTTCATCAATGAGCCACGGTCTCGCCTGAATTTTCGATAGAGCTTCATCTAAGCCAAAAGATTTATCGTTTTCTAATATTTCTGTGACTGCTTGTGCGCCCCAATCGAATATATTTCCTGTAGTAAAAATATAAAAACCGTTAAAAAAATAGTCCTAAATATTTACGCTAGAATAAATATTCTTTTAACATAGTTGACACTCGTCTGCTTAATTTTTCGATAATCGCCGAATTAACAAAATATGTTTATATTTTGATATTTTGATTTCAGAAAGTGTAAATACGATAAAATCTGAATGCTTATGGTTAAAGAGACCGAACTATACCATACTACCACTACTAGGTATCCATAGCCCAATTTTCATCGTGAAAATTATTTTGTAGCAGAAAATGAATTAAAATGCCATCTCCATTTATTTTTTCTTGTACAAAAGTACGTAGTAGGAAAATAAAATACTTCTCCAGTCAATACAATTACGTATATAATCATTTGTATTTACCCATGCCAAAATGATTTGAAAGTCTGACTTTTCCTGCATTACCTAAACAAGCAAAAAACAAATGTGAATGCGTTACCTAGCTAACTGAGGAGTCCATTTAAAAAAAAACTTATTTCAATCACTAATTAAGAAATTGTTCTGAAGGCGGAAATGCCAGACACAAAAGAGTTTTTGGGATCGAATAAAATAAAAAACGAATCCCCCAGGCTATTAATCTGGCGTCACATATTCACGTCGGCATAATCCATTGTTTAAATATTTGGCGGTGAAGTCAATTACCGCGTTATCAGGGGCAACTTAAGCTTTGTTCTGTTTATATTAGCAAAAGTGCTGAGTTGTAAATATCTTGCGATTTGATGTTACATCACAGGGCACTTTCGTGCGAACTTTGGCTCACCTGCAAGAAGTCCTCTGACTAATTCAATCCACTTTTTTTCACTCTTAAGGGCATCGATTTCATCCAGTCGTTCCCTGAGTCGTGCTATGGAAGCCTCATTCTCGAGGGACTTCTGTTCCAGCCACGGATCAACGAAGCCATGAAGTCGCAAGCAGGCTTCATTGAGATCTAACAAATGCCGAATGGTCAGTGGTTCCTCGCTGAAATTGATAAATTAATGTTAGATAAAGGCGAGGGGTTATAAAGCCTGGTTACCTGCTGTTTTCTTGGCTGAGGCTTTCTAGACGCGCCAAGTAATCAGCCTTAAATTCGGCGGCTCGTCTTTTAGCGGTGGGATCGTTTTTCTGGCTAAGTTCCGCTTGGACTGTGAATTTATTTACTAAATCCTTGAAACACTCGAACCAGTAGTCAGCCGCCTCCGGATCCTGGCTCAGGTTGAGGGTGTCCGGACTGTAGGAACCCGGATCCTCCAAAAGGGTGCAGAAATTTTCCTCGCCCATTTGATGCTGCTGCTGCTGCTGCTGCTCCTTGCTTATGTTCCGGGTAAATTTGAATTTAAAACGATCGGCGGCCTTCTCCCGTTTTTAATTTGATTTGAATTAACTAAGTACTATCAGCCGGAGGGAATGATGGCGCTAATTTAATTTTAATTCACTCAATGCTGGTTGACATTTATCGTGTGCTTTTATCACAACTGATTACGCTGTCACTTGGCGGGACGGGGACGGCAACGGCGCGGAATTATGATCAAGAGCTCGTCGTCTCGTTAAAGCCCATTTTTTAAAGTAAACAAATACCGTAAATTGCTTTCAGAAAATCGAGCAGCCGACCAGTTCAATGCTAAAAATTTGCAAAATAAAAAACATTCAGCGAATGTGTGAGGCCGAATGACATTTGGGGGCTTGATCGCCGTTGTGTGAGTTCCCTTTTCTGCGAATTGGTAAAAGGTCAGGCAAAAAAAACTTTTGTTTTTTACCCTAAATGTGCCGTTTGCTGATAAGCGAGTTACAATCACAATCAGCAATTCATTGAATACATTTTATAAATTGCACTAGAAAGTCTAATTTTACACTGTTTTGAAAAACTTTAAGATCATTATCATTGTACAAAATTTAAAAAAATTATTTTACAAATGTAATGGGAATATAGGAGTTTTTGTTAGTAGTATAAAACGTAGCGAACGTACCCCAATCAACACAATTGTGTGATTGTGAATTAATAACTAAATTGTCAGTCAGCAAGAAGTCCGCCCGCGCTGTCAAAAAGCAACCAGAAAATCTCACAGTTTTGCACGCTTTATTTAGAAATTTAAGACAACAATGAACGTAATAATAAAAGTTTTAAAGGGCGAGGAGTGTAATATTTCGGTAAATAACATAAAAACTTGCCGAAACCTCTGTATAATCTAATTCCCTCTCTCAGGTCTCGCCAGAAATGACGGTCTCGGAACTGAAACAAAAGGTGGAAAAGGTGCTGAAAATTCCTGTGGCTCACCAAAAAATACTCCTCCTGGGCAGAGCACTCGTAGACGAAAACAAGATTAGCTCTTACCCGAATATAAAAGACGGCATGAAACTGACGCTGGTAATAAAAAAGCCGGATCCACTCAGGGACGTGATTTTAAGGTGCTTCCAGCGGTATTACAACGAGCAGCAGTCGGAAAGGCTAACTAACGAATTTATGATTGATTTCGAGAAAAAGGTGAAGCAATTCAGTCTTGACGATATTGAAAGGATCGCCATGGGTCTTAATGCACAACAGGGAAACGATTAGCAGTCGAAAGACATCACCAGTGCGCCGCATTCCTCGGGGATTGGAGGCTAGTCGGCTAGCTGAGCGGATCTTAACGTGTTACTGATTTGGGATAAGGTTTAACATTTGTTTAATTTCATCAGGGTAACCAAAAGCAATACAAAACACTTTTTCGGTGTAGTAAAGATTTTTTTTTCTACCGCACTTACGAGTAACGCACCTTTTATTACAGTGTAGGGCTGAAAAAGTTGAAATCAAAACTGGTTACTGGTTGATATTTGCTGGAAATGAACTGGTTGCATATATCTTTAGATATTTTTAAATCCTATGAATATAGTTCTTAAATGTATTTATATTTTTTACTCAGGGCTTTTCGGAGTCACTAAATTTTTAATATTCTACCAAAATTTGTAGTTGCACACATTTTTATTTGTTATAATGAACGGTTTTACTTCGAAGAAGAAGAAGAAGGATTGTGGAAGGAAATGTCAAAACTTCAACTGATAGGACACAGCTGATAAACTCTTCGCCGATGTTTCTGTTTTAAAAAGTGTTCTTGTTTTGTAACAACAATGATGAAATTATAAGAATCACAAATTATTTAAGAGTTTTAATTTAATACGACGTATCAAATGGCATCTTTGCTGAGGAGAGTCATCTCACCTACTTCGAGCAGGTGAGTCTCATTATAATCGGGGAATTAGGTTAATTAACATACCAATTTTATTACTTTTAGAGGAATTTGGCATAAATTCCTGAGTGGCACGCCTGTTGGGGCTGCTAAACAAACTCTTGAGGAATTACAGCCTAAATCAAGTGGGCTAACATTAAGCGATTCGTGCAAGAAGCGCCTGGAGCAGATTTGCGTAGATGGGTCTTTTCTGCGCGTGATGGTCGAGGGTGGAGGATGCTCAGGGTTCCAATACAAATTTGATTTGGACAACAAAATGCAGGAAGGCGACGTGTCGTTCGGTGATGATAAAGCTAAAGTTGTAATTGACACAGTATCGCTGGAGTACTGCGACGGGGCGACTATAGACTATCACACCGAACTTATTCGAGCAGGTTTTCGGATGTTGGCGAATCCTAAAGCAGAACAAGGCTGCTCATGTGGAGCCTCCTTCGCAATCAAACTAGACTAGTCAGAGCTGCAGATGTTAGCATATTATTAAACGGCCATGGAACATTAATATAGTTTTATTTATATAATAAATACACATATAAATTCTCCTTAATCGAAAAGAGGAAATCAAAAGTCGCAAAATATATAACATTTCTTCTCGGTCGCGTTTCACTTTGACCAAGCGAGCTGCTCGCTCAGACTTATTACTTGCTCGGTGAGTACGCTTATTTGCTCCTCATAGTTTATCCGGGTCGTTGCCTGCAAAATGATGGGATTAGATTGAATTTAAACGCAGATAAATAGGAAATAAATTGCTTATAAATTAAATTAAGTGCTGTAAATAAGTTCAAATGCAATGAATGCAGACGTAAGTAAGAAGGACATAACATACCAAATCTTCCTCGAGCATCTGAATACTTCTCGCAGCATCCTTCAGTTCCTGCTCCTTTTCCTTATTCGTTTGAGTTGAACTCTCCAGGCAACATTGAAGATTTTCGCACTGTAAATAAAACGTGGTTTGGTGGTTGTAATTTTCCTTAATATAAGATCATTGTATTTACCTCTGTGATATAAGAAGTTAGCCTAGATTCTGCCATGCACTTTGCTTCTAGCAAGTCATCATATTTTTTACTAAAGTGATTGTAGACAATTTGTTCTCTATGTAACTTATCTTTACCGGCCTCCGGGGCTCTGAAAATGAGGAAAATTTTTATTAGTTTAAGTGAAATGATTGTTTGGGGTTCTCAAAAAAATACGTACGGCTTACTATCACTAGTCGAACCGGATGGTCCATTCAGGAGTGTCTCCTTGCACCGGTCAAAGGGCATTGCATCATTTATTTTAAGAATTTCATACTGTGTTCGCCAGTGAAAAACCTCTTTTTCTAAAAATGCAATTTTTTCCTCACTTGAGGAGGAATTTGTATGCAAGGGAGTATTGTCGCTACCAGATGCACTCAGTGCGTCCTCGCTGCCAATCTGAAAAGTGGAAGTTAGTTGGATGAGTAATTATTAAAAATGTAGATGGTTCCTTTGTTCACAACTAACCATACTGGCAGCTTCCACTAATTTCGTTTCCAATTCCGAATTCCTAGCCGTTAAGGAATCAATTTCTTTCCTAAGTCGCCTCTCGACCTCACTATTGTCTATCATCCGTTTTTCCATCTGTTTCTCTAGCTCCTTAATCCGGTCGCTGTGTAGTGAAACTTCGCGATTTTTGTCGTCAATCTACGAAAACTCTCAGAAGTAAAACAGCGGAGCACTAGAACGAATTGTTCTTCTTACCAAAGACGTTAGCTGGGCATTCTCCAATATTTTCTTTTGCAGCTCCTCCGCAAGAATTGCCTCTGAGGAGTTAACATCGCCGGGTGTGCTGTGTTTAACCTTATTGCTATTAACTTTTTGGCTTTTGCTTGATTTGCGACTCTCCTTCTCAATGTCCTCCTGCAGGGAGGCCACTCTGTGCTCAAGCTGCTTGTTGCGAAACCCGAGACTATCAACTTCTTGTTCAGCGCGTCGCAGTGCCGTTTCCCGCTGCCTCAGTGTCTCCCGGAGGCTCGAGTTTTTATTTTGCTCATCAAGAACCGCCTTTTTGAGGACGCTGGCCTGCGCTCGCAGCTGTGCGGGTAGAAATAAAATAAAAACCACTGCGGCCGGCTTAACCATAAAACGAAGTCGGGGACGGCCCACTCAGGCCTTATTTCGCCGAGAATGGGGGGCGTAAGCGGATCCGCACACTCTCCTCACCCCAAGTAAAGTCAGCGTATCTCTAAAACTCGCGATTGTGAAGAGCAACGTCCAGATAAAGGCGCCCCCCATTTCCGGCAGGGTAATAAAAACAGAACAAATATTTTTACCTTTGAATATTCCGTGGCCAATTTCTGGTACTTTGTTTCCAAACTGGTTGGCTCCATGGTCGTCGCCAAAGTGTCCGAAACGCCCGGCCTCCGTGGCTCCTCTGTCCGCTTCAAACTTGGAACAAATTAAACTTATCTTGCGCCTCTTCAGTTGCCGTCGACCATTCCTGGAGCGGGTGCATGGAAATTAGACGAACGGGTCCATTTTGACAATCCGACAATCCGCTGGGGCTTTTTTTACACAATTTACAAGAATTCCGAAACTCTCCGCTCGAATCGAAGAATTGTCAAATTCCTTCGAATTTGGGGAGCGAAGTGGATTGCAAAAAATAACAGGGCGAAAGAGAAAGAGAGAGAGGGCTGAGCTTTTCTTGGGGCACACTGTTAAATTTTTAGAATATTCGCTTAAAGCTTGTAAAGCTTTATCGTTATTAACTAACTTATAAACGAAATTTAAAAAGTCCTCTGAATAAGAGAAAAAATGGAAATCTTTGTGAAATAAAATAACATCAAATATTTAATTTAACAAATAAATGCATAATATCTGGAAGACCAATCTCTTTGTCCTGAGAATTCGCGCTGCAACAATAAAGAAGTCTGGCTTAAACCAGGCTTAAGCTAAGATTAATCTCAATCATATCTTAACTTGACTCAAACCTTGCACAAAAATTGAGCATAAACATTGTTTAAAGAAAACATTTCTTTTAAAACTTTCATAAAACATTTATTAAAACAGATTACTAACGACACTGGACAAAGTCTCATGGAATATTTCAAAATGCAATAATATAATTAATCGCGTTTATCACAATAAAATGGCCTCATCAGGGTACACTTCCTCCAAATGGCTGTCTACGAATTTATATTTAACTTCTTTTCGCAAAGTTTTTTAATTTGTAATTGATTTGCTGTCTCAGCATGTCTGAGGATTCTCTTGATCTCATTAATTTTATTATATTGCACAGCGAGCAAGTAAGCCGACTTTAACTGGCCAATGTAAATGTGGCATGATATCTTTTTATCGACGTTGTCTATCTTTTTAATCAGATTATCGAGAGATGCTTTTGTCTCGGGTTCGTGGACGTTCACAGCTGCTTGAATTGAAATTAAGCGGATTTCATCAATTTGATTTTTATCTTTTCCATTATTGTTGCAAATACAACTAATGAGATTCTCAACTTCGTTTACACGACCATTTCTAGATAGGTACTTTACTGTTGCACCGTATACTTTTAAGGGGGATAATTTGTAGTCCTGGATGATTCTTGAGGGAAATATTAAAATTATATTAGCCCATATTTTTTTATCGATTTTTGTTGTAGTTGAAATAATTAGAATTTAAAACACTTACCTGTAAGTGAGGCCAAAGCCTTCTTCGAAATTTTGACCACAAAGAAGTATGAGGACGCACAACTGAATTTTTTCGAGGGCAGAATCGAAGAGAGTAGGAACTCCAGGAGTATCTAATCGTATCTGAAAGAAACAATATCAGTGGTATAAAATAAAATATTTGAGTATTGTGTCGATGTAAAATTATAATAACCTGTTTTAAAATATCGGTTGTAGCAGGCCTCTCGGTTTCACATCTCGCCAAAAATTTAGTAACCTCCAGTTGCATTAGAATGGTATTTATATGACTATTAAGAGTCCTTTCATCCAATTGCATTAAAAACGAAGTCTCTGCAGACTCTCGCTTCCGTTCAATGTTAATATCTTCCCAATAACACCACTCTAACTCTGCCTGAAGATGATTTTTTGCATTCACCAAGTGAAAAGAATTATTCTTTAGCTCTCGAAAATTTGAACAATTCATAGAATAGAATTTAACGCATGTCATGCTTGCTCTTACGACGTCTTTCAACAAAATCTGTAGTTGATAGAGGCAATTTAAAAGATTCTTCGTTTCTAAATACCGGCAAGTGTGTATTATAGCGTCTTTCCAAATTAACAGGCGTTCATCCATTTCAATCATGTGTGTTATGAGGGCATCCACCTTACCAGTTTTCAAATGTTTTAAATAAATGTTTTGAATAAAAATGTCAGGACTTAATTCCTGTATCACGTAGTATTTTAAAGCGCAGGATACTTCACCGTTTCTTATCAGGAAATTAATTAAATCGGAATGAGACCCATAGGACAATATATAATACAAACTTTCCTCAAACATCCTAGATTGTCTTTTAACAAATTTCTCATTGTCCAAAAATTTCACGGATCCGTCCCCATAGTTACCCTTCGAGATTTGTTTTAGATTCGACAATGTGTTGAGTATATTCAGCGCTGGCTCATGGAGCGGAATGTTTTCTTTACGTTTCGATCGTGTAGAAGCTAATGAGGTGTTTGAATTTCGAATTATACTTGCTCTGGCGATTGTCTCTGGACCAAGTGAATTAGTTGAAAATTCGATCATATTTACAATTTCTTCTAAAAGTTGAGGACTTCGATTGGGACGTTTTACAATCGGAACCCTTATTTCGTTCGCCATTTCATTTAAATGTTCATTCGTTATTAGCTTTGATAAGCTCAGACAGTCCTCCTCAGAACATAGACGTGTTAAGCAATGTGAAAATTTTTCGCGGGCTTTAAATATTTGTTAATTTTTTTTTTTTGTCAGATTTATTTCATAAAATCAATGAGTCTAAACTTACCTGTATCGAAACAGCCGGCTTTCAAACAGGAGAGACCGTGTGCTGCTTTGAGCCCAGCAATTGGAAAGCCGTATTTTAAATATATGTCTAAAGCTAATGACCATTTTTCTATAGCAACAAGAGCATCGGCCAATTTTTTAAGGCTGTAATTCGTTAAAGGTTCCATGGGTAGGAGAGATTCACATCCATTCTTTACGACGGACATTATAATTTCTGAATGGTCCCTAAAGATGTCGCACTCTGCTGGACCGCCACGTACCTTTGAATTAAAAATACATACGTAAGGTAATATTAAATTTGAAAAAGCTAGAAATAATACAGAAATAGTAATATGAAAACCTCACCTTAGCAGCGACAGCTAGACAATTTAACATTTTTGCGGCAAGAGCATAATCCACCTCAGGATTTGGTCTTAGTAATCCTTCCAGCTTTCTGCAGTGGTACAGCAGCAGCCGCACATATTCCTGATCATTTAGATGAAACGAAAGTATCGAAAGGCACAGAGCAACGCTCGGAGCATGTTCATAGCAAAATTCCTCCCTCAGTAGCTTATCATGCGTTAAATTTCCACTTAGCAACCACTTTTCATCTCCACGATGCCTCACCTCAGCATCCCCATCAGGACTGGGATTTTTTTGGCTTAATCTATTTTCTACGGCTTGTGTCTGTCCGAAGCACTCGTTACAGACTCGAACGAGCACACTTTGATATAATTCTGGAATTTTCATGCGATTCGTCGAGCAAGAGAAGCAGACAACTCTTCCGCATCTTCGACAGTGGTGGCGCCTTATTAACATTGTAAAAACCGCCCGTTTGCAGCACATACAATGAACTGCATCTTCGTCTTTTATCCAGTTCTCCTTTTTTGGAGGTTCTTTGGGCATGATAAAAACCCCACACAGCGAATCAAGACTATTTAAATCTGTTGACTGAGAAACTTTCTCAGAAGAAGAGTAAATTTCATTGATCTGATAGTCTAAGGCTTTTGTCGCATAAATTCTCAAGAGTAGGTCAACACACTCGTGGGTTACTACGTGATCCTTTTGATACAAGTTAAAGTTCAAAAGTAGGAATTCGGATGCCTTCTCTGACCCCAGAGTGTAAACGTTTGTCTTCGAATAAATATCATAGATACTTCCCTGTTTATTGGAGCAGTATTTGCAAAAATTTGACTGTAACATAGTTCTTATTGTATTTAATATGCGGGACAGTGTTTCAAATTTTGAATTCATAACGATTTGTTCAATGAATAACAAAGGCTTGCTGAATAAGTTCCAATTCTGTTCACGCTCACTGTCATTCAGTTGCTTGAATATTTCAATAGAAATTCTATAATTGTCGTAAACCGGTCTGCGGTGATCATTGTTCTTCAAGAGAAATTGGACAACATGTTCCAGAAGAGGTAGACATCTAAACTTTTCCAAATTGGTTTCATAAAATTGTATAACATCTTCTACCGGAAATGATTCTATTAGAGCAATTAGGTTCTTATCTACAACTTCGGTAATCTCTTTTAAGCTGCCCAGGAATAGAGGAAAAAGAGTTTTTGATTTTGTCGAGAACTTTTGAGGCAGTTCGATCATTTTTGACCACTCGTAGCATAGCTCGTACTCACGTTCTTTAAGTAAATTTTCAACTATAAGAGACGGAGATATTTGACTAAAATCGTACGCTTGCGTCCATGTCCTGAAAGCGTAGATCATGGAAATATCAGCGTAGATTCGCACCTCTCTAAGTTTTTGTTGGAGATCTTCCACTGTATCGGTCGAGAGTTTTCTGAAATCTTCATGCAGCAATGTTGAATTAATGAGCCTTTCTGCTAGGACGGAGTCATGGATTTTGGTATAGTTATCACACAATAACTTAACTCGTAGATCAATGTCCCAAATTGATTCTATCGCATGCATTTTTTCCCCTGTTAGAAAATCTTCCATTATTGTTTTATTCCGCAATATTTCAAGCGATTTCCATTCCTTAGTATTCTCTTTGAAACTGTTAGCAATGGTTATTAAATTGAGCTTATTCTTCACTGCAGCAAGTCTCTGAATATCAACGGTATCTTGCATTAAAGTTCCTAGTGGAATATTATCGTCATACATTAAAGCAACGCTTCGATTTTCCGGAAGCTCACTCAGTCGCTCAAAAAAGATAGTATTTAGTGTAGACGAGTCATATTCCATGCCGTTAATCTTTTTCAGTAGAAATCCAAGCAAGTTGTTTTGAGTGGCAATATAATTTAAAACAGATATGTTGTTAGCAGTAATGTCTCTTTTGTTGAGCCGCAACTCAAGTTCATTCGCAGACCTACTAACATCCGGACAGATATTTAGCGTAATAATGTGCAAAAAATTCAAATTCAGTGCTGAGACTACACCTTCTATTTCCAAAGGTGTCATATTCTCCTCAAAGACAAGATCGCCTATGATCACCCTGGGATTAAATTTTATCATCTCACTAATTGGAATGTCTAGGTTTTTGTCTCGCAATAGGAGAAGCTTCGATAAATTCGATAAATAGCTGCACAGTCGAGCGAAATAGTTTGTTTTCGCATTTAGGTTCTCGAATTTCTCTAGAAGTGCTTTCAACTCTTTGATATTTCCGAACTCTGAAGTATCCTTTGAAAATATTTCCCGGAAAATAACTTCTCTCGCTATCTTTGCCATAAGTTTATCTTCCTGCAGAGGATAGCAGTCATTAATAAGAATGCTCCTTACGCTAACATTGGGCTTTATTGCATTTTTCCATAAGTGCATGCATTCCGCTAAATTTTTGAAAAATGGAAAACAGCCCAAATCTTTACTATTGTCCAAAAAGCTGCCCAGCAAACTACTTTGAGTAGATTCTACGTTCAAATTTTTGGCATAGAGTCTTTCAGCCAGACTTAGCATATTTGAAGTGATCTCATAGTCGAAATTTGAATTAAGAACCAAATCTAAAATAACATTGATTTGAAGGGTATTTCCGATGTACTGGTGCAGAAAGGGAAAATTGTTTGAGTGTTTCTGGATAAGTTTTTTTGTTGATTCATCTTGATGGATTACGTTAGAGAAGGCAAATTTTTCCACAACGTTGGCTATTTTGGACGCTTCAAAACCAACAGCCGCTGCTCTACGAATGCGCTGTATTGTCGATGGATTCAATGAGTCTTGCACTTCCTCTTCTTTATATTTTTCGTATATTCCTTGGAGTTTTCGTTTTGCTTGAAACATATTTTCAAGGAAAGTTAGCTCTCGCTCGAAATCTGTACATTGGAGATTGAAGGCCTGTGGAATTTTTAGAATATAAATTAGATTAAAGCTATCCGGTTCTGATATTTTTAGGTGCCTCAAAGAACGTCTTCGTTGCAAGCACAAAACCGGATTGCGACCGAGCAACAAATTTGATTCGTGCAAATGAGTTTTTGAGCTTATCCTAATTTAATTCGTTACGCAATTTAATAAATTAATAATTGACCCTAAGAGCAACTTTAATATTTTTTTTTCAGAAAAACCATGCAACCTCTAACTCTGATAATTATCCTATTACTTATTGGAATGGCTTTAGCTATCTGGCCTAGAGGAGTTGAAATACATTACCACGTTGTGGAGGAATTCAGTTTATTCAACAGCTCCCAAGATGAAACTTAACTATTATGTAAAGTCAGAAATAAAGTGCGTGTTTTAGTACTCACCCGAATAATTTCTTTAGCCTCTCGAAGATTTCCAGCACCGAGCGACAGTGTGACTAAATTTTCAGGTGGTCCCAACATTTTAGTGACAATATTTCTGTCCTCTTTCCTATGTTGACTCCTACCCGCTGTATTATCTTCCTTCGATTTTTCTTTACTGGAGTAAGACGAAACAAGACTGTGCTTCTTTTTTATCTTCACTCTCCGCCGAGAAGCGTTTGAGTATCTTCTTTCTTTAATCTCTTCATCACTACAATGTCTTCCGCACGTTTCAAAGTGCGATTGGAGTATTTTGAAGATATCATTGCTTTCCATAGTGAAGAAATTGCTTTCAACTGAATTTTTGTCGATTAATTTGTGCTTCCATAGAGCATTGCTTATCATTTCAGAGACCGCTGTGAAACGTTTCTGGTTTTCTAGATTGGCGGATTTGTACTCCTCTGTATGGAATCGCTTGGCAGTAAGGTTTTTTAAAAATTTTAGAATATCTCTCAGTGCTTGTCCTTTACAAATGAATCCATATCTTTCGGATAAGCCACTAGTTGTTGCGCTATAGCTAGTTTCCGCATTATCTGAATCTGAAGATCCTTTTCGACACTCTTGACTTTTGGACAGTGTGTTTAGATACTCCCACCGGAAGAGCAATAATCGAAAAATATCCTCGATTAAACTGCTTAAGACTCCAATGTCTTTTACTTGCCGGAACATGGTGTGGGCTACTTGAAATTTTTCTTCAATTATTTCGGAGACTCTAGTTCGACAAACGATCACTTCAAAGAATGTGACCAAAATGAAGAAGTACGACAGTGTCTCAATCTCTTTGCTCTTTTTGCTTGTGTTGGACAACGTAGAGAAAATTTTTAAATTATTTTCCAAGACAGTTTTGCATTCTTCATATCCAATGTGGACAATTGGTGTATGTCTATGCATCAGTTCAAGAGTAGTCGATTCCTCGAAAATCTGCTGCATATCTATGGTGCTATAGGAATGTTTCCGTACAAACTTTAAAGTATTGTAGGATGAATAAAGGTGTGCATAGAAGATCTTTTGAATGGGATTCATTTCTGACACGGAGAGGGATGTAAAAATCTCGTTTATTTGTCTAGAATCCTCTAGAACTGGACTAATTTCATTTATGGAATAAATCAGTTTCAGTAAGCAAACAACGTTTCTAAAAAACTTGTTTTCTATCTCCAAGAAACACTCGTCCTCAATCAAATCGAGAAAGATATGCTCATTATTATAAATCGCCTTTAAAATCATGGATTTCTTTTCCCAAACTGGCATCATACTGCACTCTAATTTTAAAAAGTTATAGAGGAGTGTGCAATCTTCTCGTGCTAGCATACTCAAGTAGACATCTGAGGAAAAATAGTTTCTCCGCTCGTAAATTTGCGGTAGCATAATTTCATTCAATTGCTCATTATAATGCGCAGGGAGGTGAAAATTTACCAAAAAGTTTAAAAACGTTGCGACGTGCTTTTCATTACTAAAATCTTGCTTGAAATATTCGTCGAATACACGAAAGATGCAGTCTTGTATGTTTCTGTTTTTAAACATAAAAGGTTTGAATATTTGGAGGGTGGGGTAGGGCTGTTCCAGTAGCTTTTTTTTGATGGCTTTATGTAGCTCCTCGCGCTTTGGGGTGCTCGAGGACACTTCATCGCTGACAAACTCCTATAACAATAAATTTATTTATGATAATAATGGGTCGTAATTTGAGAACCTCGCGGAATAAAAAATTATAGAACAAAACAAAATTTTTATTTATATATTTTTAAAATACAAGGAGTTGTGGATATTGGAAGAAATGATTCTTCAAATTTAATCCGGTCGCCTACGCAGGTCGTTTTATTTCCGCAAATTAGTTACCTATATGTTCAGTTCTGGATTAAATAATCAGAGTTTAAATAGAATCATGTTTGATGCTATCGATGCTGCTGTACTTCTTCAAAGAAAGGCTCAATTTCAGAATTGCTTTTCTGTAAAGCTAAGGGACATTCAATTTTTGACTTAATGTTTTTTTTTTTTTTTTTTTTCAAAGATAAAATTAAAATACTGTTTTTTGCTTTTCCAGCAGTCTTTATTTATAAAGTAGGAGGCAAAAATACAATATGTACTATCTTTGTAGGAAAAATGTCTAACATTTGCTGTGCATTTCTTGAAAAAATCATTCCGAAATTTTTGATTCACACATTTGCTCATGTGTTTCAGGTACTTAGGTCAAGGTAACGGGAGGCAAACCATGAAAGTAACAAAAAATCATAATTATTGTTTAGTGAGAAATCTTTTATAATACTTTTTACCCTCTCAATTTAATTAAAAATAACTAGGTTGAATTTTTTGATGTTTGCCTTCGGCCCTATGGTTGGGTTGGGAGCTTATTTCCTACTAAAATATACAAATTTTTTTTAGGTATTCTTTGGGGTAGGGTTTTTCGTCATTCTATTTGACCTCTATTTCAGGCGCTAGTTTCCTCTAGTTCTAGATTCAAGCAAAGGGAGACTTGCACTAAAAAATAAAAATAAAACGCAATTGGCTTTTGCAATTAGAGCAAATTTATAGCTTCATTACAACGAAAACAGCAAACACAATTGCTCCATTGATTTGTTATCGACTGTGGCCCCTTTTTTGGAGGTGATAAGCCCACCGCTACGTCGTTTCTTGGAGCCAAGAAAGTGAGGATTCAATTAATTTGCTCCTCTCTACAGTCCTTTTGTACTCACATTAAATATTTCTAGGTCATTTGATGTTATCAATGGCAAGTAGTCCTTAATTATTTCCATCCTCTCCTCACGTCCCCGAATAAAATAAGAATTGTTTCCCAAAATATAGGCAGCACAGATAGAAAACACCTCGCCTCCCAAACAAAGGGATTTTATGACAGTTGAAGTAATCAGCTGTTTCGGTTTTCGCCGCAATCTGTTGCTGAATTGGGGTGGTACGTTTTTAGCAAATACAAAAATTTAAGGAAATATGTGTTTTATTTGATGGATTTTTGGAATATAAGTTTCTGGGAGGTGGGACTTGTAATTTGTACATTTAGTTTCGTAGTTTGCTTTCAAATTAACCGGAATTTCGGTTGGAATTTTAATAGTTGGGTTGTTTTAATCTGGTAATGCTTCTAAAACATATTATTCAGCAATTTGCCGTTTTTCACCACATCCACAAAATTCTGTGTCATGCCAACACAAATGGGAGCACACACAACGACGAAACTTCAAAGTTGTGCAGTTGGCCGAGTTCGAGAATTCGTGCAGAGCTTCCCCGAGAAGTTTTTAATAATTTCACCCCGGTAAACTGTCTTATTTTTGATGTGATTAATGCGACTATCAAGCTAAAAAACTAACAATTCGATCCGTCTAAGTGTATTAAGTAAAGTGTTAACTAGAACAACCGAAAAAACTCGGTAAAGTTTCCGACAACGCAGCCACTAAACAGCGCTCGCTCTCTCGATCAGCCAACAAAAATTTTTTGGTCATCGAATTTCACGCGATTTAATTGCATAATTTCCCCCCTATTTATGTTCAATCTCAACCGGGGCAAGGAGACCCTTACGAGATTTCTAACGAAATTGGTGCGTATCCCCGAAAAATCGCAATAAAGTTGAAGCAGAAAGTTGCAAAGAGGTTTTTTTTTTTTTATTACTTTCGGCCCTTTCATGTGTGTGCGCGTTTTTGTCCGAGCCCCCCTGAAACAGTCCCTCAGCCAAATTTAGTTATATATCTTAATTTTTTTTCGTTTTTGCAATTGAATGTTTGTTGATTATTTTGCAAGCATCACTGTTGGCCACCTCCAGATCGAGTGCTAGAAAAAAGCGGCCCGTGAGCGCCTCCCATCAGCCACTGCACGAGAGAAACCCACAGCAGCTGCCATGTCAGCTCCTGGCATTCCGCACTCGGCCCAGTTTGTGTGAATGTGAAAATAATTCCTCCTTCTTTAGCCTCACTCAGTTCACAGCCTTTTTTTTTTGAAGCGACCGTAACATCGTTAATTATATATTTTTTTTCTCTATGTGGTTAAATTGTTTTTAGAGAAGAAAAATTGGTGTGTTTAGCAACTCCTGCCGTGACGCCCCACAGCCCGTAGAAATATATTTTAGCAAGGAATGTGTGACTACTTTATGCACTTCAGCGCCCCATTACTGTCCGACTAATTAAATGTGTAGTTAATCAAGCCGCTCGATTGTTGTGTTTTATGTTTGTTATTTATTTGGATCTTCTCCCGAGCAAGCACGACGTCCGCCGCCACTCAGACCGCACACATCCGCCGCGAACATGGACAACAGCAGCCCCGCGCAGCCCCAACACAACGGCGTGAGCGATACCAACACCAGCGAGGTGAGTGCCCCAAAAGATTCATTTTCCTGCTTCTTCTCCGTACACTGCAGTTATTATTTATTATTATTATTATTTTCGCCGTTTATCTGCGGCCTCCTCTACTTCTAATTGATAAGTCAGTTTTTGACATTATCACCGTCTTTATGGTGCCCCCAGAATCCGCCGAATTTTATGATAAAGTTTTTGTTTGTGGCCCCGTCTGGGGCCGCGCTATGCTGTAACTGTTTCAGGTGGACCAGAGGCGCTCCGCGGAGAAAAGATAACGGCGGTGAGGTGGAAAGAGGTCAATTCCATTATTCAGTTGACTTAATTCCGCTAGACCAGAAAGCGCAGAAGTATTACACCTTCCACGCCGCCTGGTGCTCCTGGTTACTTCTTAGCAGAGCCAAATTTTGCCAATTAACGCAACTCTTAAATTTAGGGAAATGCGACACCTGGAGTCGGAGTCAGTTAGATCGAGACTAGCTGACCTCTACACGGCGGCGTTGGCCAAGCATGTCTATTATCCAAAAAAAAAAAACTTAAAAAACACGATCTATTTAATCCCTTTTCCAATAAATCAACGATTTCGCAACATATCTAAGGAAATTAATGATACTAGTATAGAGCGCTTATCACAGAATTAGAACCATTGTCGAATTATTCATATAACTTTCAATCTGTTTTAGTAGGTAATATTTCTAGCATTTTGTCTTTACCTGTTTTTGAGATAGAGCTGTACTAATAAAAATTGTATGCAATTTGATTTTAGGATAAGTAAGTATTTTGCTATGATAACTAACTACTATTGATATTCACTTGTGGAGTTGCTGTCGTCAATTCAAAATCAGCTATCCTGAAAACCCTTGCCTCATTTACAAATTTCTTTTAAAACTTGCTATAATTGAACAGCATTCAAAATTTCTTAGAAGAATTTTTATATGTGAAAGAAAGGAAATGAAGTGATTCATTTCATTTATTATAATAAATCTTATGACCTTAGATTTTAAGTTAAATTTTAAACTTACGATTTATATTAAGTCAGCATAAATTGATACAATAACGCTGAAGTTATAAATAAACAAATATTCAAAGTGGCCGATCACAAAACGCGATAATTTAATTGATTATGATTACATATTAAAATGACTCGTTAAAGAATTCTGTAAATGTTAGATATGTACTTAGCTACGAAGCGGAGAATTTTATAAATCCAGTGGTGGGTTGTAAAAAGTGAGTTTCATTCAAAGAAATGTAACGGCTCTCTTAGCAAACTTGCAGAAAACAGAGACATGACGTCAATGTCTTGTTATTTTATCCAGCTATCTGCGCACATTATCTACAAAATCTGAGGCGTCAATATTTTTTGATATTGCCCCGCGAGACAAACTCAGCCACCGAGTTAGCGATAAGACGCGGGGTCAGCTGACGACGATCTCTGGTCCCGAAAAGCGCTCACGATCAATTACGCACGCTGTGGAGTAGCCCCGGTGTTTTGATAAAGCCCCGTCCCGAAGAAAGAGTCTCCCCCGGTTTTGCTGTTAGTTGTTGGGTCGTTGAACGTCCTCAGATTGCGCACATTTGAAAGTGTACTGTGGGAAAATTTGCGGGACGACTCGGGGCGCTAAGAATAGATTGGCTTGCATTGTAGGAAGTTAGATGACCAAAAACTCACCGATCATCTCCTCGGTCCGAATATTGAGTTTTGTTGTGTTGAGTCTCCAAATTGTTGGTTCCCCCGAGTGCCGAAAGTCATCGTAATTTAAATAAGACAGTCCAGGGATAAATTGAAGAGTGTGTGTTAGCGCGAGGGGCGAATAATTGTGTTAAAATTTAAAGTTAGAATAGAAGTCTAAGGTGTCTAGTCTTAACTTCCTTTAAATTTAAGACGGCTTTATCAATGTTAGAACAAGGATTTGAGTCACAGTACAGTACACAGGTAAAGGATATGCCCGAAAATTCAGTTTTTTAAGTCAAACGCTCAATCAGCAACTGCTTTTCTTAAGCTGAATTGATCCTCTTGCACACCGGGATGTATTTTTTTTAAACATTGATAAGAAGGCATTCATATTATGTGTTTAAAAGCAGTTTGATAATTTAAGAGTGTCTGAACAAAATATATTCAAAACTCAAGTGGTTATTGCCCTATTTAAAAGTTGTCTATTTGTAACGGATAAACAAAAGATTGAAAATATAATAGGATAGAATCTACATATATAGACAACTTTTCTTTTTTAGAGTTTTAGAAGTAAATTGAGATTGTTAAGAGCAAGACAGTCGGACAGATCTTGCTAAAATTTTAACGAAAAATTGCATTTTATAGAAGCCATTTTCAAACATTACACACAAAATGCTACTTAATGCTGATGCTAACCTTAGTAAGTATGATAATTCAAGATAGCAGCACAACTTTGCAGATACAATGAAATTAAACAAATTGCATGTTTCTATGGAAAAACAACGTCAGAACGATGCGACGTAACCTAATATAAAAGACATTAAGATATAAAAGTTTCATTTACAAAAAAAAAATTACAAAGTTTATATGTAGTAAAAAAAAGAGCTCTTTACTTTCCCTATATTTTTTAAATGTTCGATAGTATCAACAAGGTACTCGATAGGTAAAAGTGAAGTCGCGAAGATAAGAGGTGGTTGGAGGTTTTATTCATTACCAAATTTACAAGATAAATTTCATTTGTTTTACTTCAACTTTACGGTATTTAAGACGAAGAAGGCATATACACGATTGTTGGAAGTGATTGCCGCGTTTGTTAGTTTTTATTATTTGAATTATTTAACAAGAAATCAAACTGAACTATCTGATAAATTGTGGTAGCCCTAAAATTTTAAATCTCTAGGAAAATGTGAGAAAATGAAAATAATGTGTAAAAAGCTGATTGTAGAATTTTGAATTTAGACTTGCAGTACTGTAACCGTTTATAGCATTTTTAAATCTCAAGATGATTTTTCTGGGGAACTTATTTAAATTCCACTCAAATCAAAGTAGTTAAATTATGTTCTTGTCTTTTTAATTGTTAACTAGTTAAAGGTAGTTATTACCCAATATTTATTATTCCCTTTGGGGCTGGATATTATCTCAAATTGCCGCAACGTCCTTGAATGTAAAGACGAAAACATAAGAAAGTACGGCAGTGAAAAAAAAAATTCCCTAGAGGTTGCCCAATGTCCGCAGCACCACATAAGGACACTTCCATTCCTTTTGACGTCCTTCACGTGACGGAATTATTTCCTTCAATCGAATCCCATGAAAGCACGAATTTATTGATTTCTGATCGATACTTCAAAAGGTTAAAATTGTTTGGCTTGTAATTATAGAATACATTTTATATATTTTTTCTCATTTTCCGGATGGCTGGACGTAAACATGAATTAGAAAATTGCTGTATAAGAATTCGGTGCAGAACTGGGTGCTGAAAGTTTGTTTTGAAAAGAAGGAATCAGTATCAATTGCTAATACGACATACGAGTACATGGAAAAGAGATGAGCGTCCGAGAAAAAGCACATGTTGAGATTAGTTAATAAATTAATCACCTTTTATTTCCCGTCGTGGATTAATTGGGGTCAGCAACCGTCTTGATAAGTCGATCTCGTAATTAAGTGGGATCAGCGATTCATTACATTTGAATACGGTTGGTAATTGATTTACGTCGTCGACATTATCGTGAACTTGCTCAGAGTCGAGATTACGTTTGCAAATGATCGGATTTAAATCCTCTAATTTATAGTGAAAACAAAAAGTGGTCTTATTTCCGGAGCCGACACCTTCAGTTAGGTCGAACTTGATTTTATGGCTGTTAATTCTTCGTTTATATTCAGTCAATATCGATTATGATAATTTCATGTCGATTTAAAATTACGAATATTTTCCACGTAAGACATATCCTTTTGAACTTGATCGTGCGCTGCTCGAAGTTAAGCATACATGTTGTATGAACTCTGAGTTCAGGCAAAAGACGAAAATAATGCTTCGTTTTGATGCTAACAAAATTGAGTTTCATAAATAAATTTATGGGCTCTCAGTGCGAAACAATTATTAACTGAATCGCAGCAAACACAGCCAGATGAAAGGAAGCGACTAATTAAATGCGGTTAAACAACTTTAAAAATAGACAAAGATGTAATGAAGATGTTTTTGCCCCAATGACTTTTTCTCATAATTATTTTTGTGGTCATTAATTGAAGCAATTAATTAAGACAACTATTGCAGATATTGAAGGGAGGAAAAGTTTGAGCTTAGACTATAAAAACAGCATTCTATCAGAATGCAATCTCTTTATAGTGTATATTCCATTGGTGTGAAATTATTTTGATTTCATAAAAAGCCGTACCTGAATCAACAGAAAAAAAGAAAAGAGAGTTATTTTGGGGTTCGATATAAAATAGACTTACTTAATGCTTTCAAAGTCGTAAAAAGCCAAAAGTGAAAAATTGATGAAAATTGTTTTTTTTTTTTATAGATTTTATGAATAATTTTTCATGCCCTTATTTTGAGACAAATTTTGATTTTGAGAAATAGCGCATCAGATAAAAATTTCTTTTAAGAACTAGTCGTTCATGCCTTTTGCTGTTTGTTCATCTGCAGGTCACTAAATAGGTAAGTGTTGGAAGGTGTCCTGCATGCTGTAACATTTTATGATATCAGTGTCTTCAGTGAATCACAAAATTTGCAGCACTTTAAAAAGTGGGTCACGCAAGCGAAACAAGACTTCTTTTGAAATGGTTAGTAGGAAAATTTTAAAGCCGTCGCATGTTGTAAGTCAGTGTACGGGTTTAAAAGTTGGTGTTGTCACGTTTAGCACCGATGTACTTTTGTTAATATTCCCCGAGATCCAAAGGATGTGTAATGTATTACCAGACTTTGATAGGAAGTAAAAGGGGGAAATTAAGAATGAGTATTTCTACCTCTTTTTTATAAATTGTAGAAAAAGTAAATAAATGCACGTAATTGTAAATAGAGTGCTAGATTTATTAAGCTATTATTATTATATTCATAATTTGTTTTTACTTACAGGCCACTAAAGAAACGCCAAAAAGTACTCCACCACGTGATGCTCCACCACCAACTCCAATTGCCAAGGGATTGAATTTATCGGGTCCTCTAATTAAGAAAGAGAAGCGCCAGAACAGCTCTAGATTCAACGTATCGAAAAATCGGGAACTTACAGCTTTGCCCTCACTCAACGGTACGTAGATAAAAATTCCAACAAATTCAACCACATCAGCATACAGGTTTTATTTAAAATTATAAAATTGGGACTTGCAATTTTTGTATGGAAAAGTAATTTCTCTAAATTGGCTAATTTTTTTATGTTATTGCGTTGTGTTCAAACTATTAAATTGAAAACCTGCTGTATATATGTTTTTCCTAAATATACAACGATTTGTAGTAGGATTTCTAAAAGGTTTCACTTTGTTTTTCAATCGTTTATTTAAGAATAAGACATATTAAAGGTTAGCGACTCATAATTTAAAAGGAAATTTTTTTTTACACAACGTAAAATTTAGTAAAAAACCTTCTTATTTTTGAACTTTCAAATACGCTTTAACAAACTCTTGTGTTATGTTTTAAAAATAAATAAATAAACACGTAACAAACAGCATTAATTTATGAAAAAATGTCATAGCTAAGAGTTTATAACTTCATAGTTTATTTGTTGTTATTAAGAAATACTTAATTTTAAGTGCGGTAGTTTCTATCAAGTAATTGAATTTCCTTCCTTGCAACAGACATCCTTTGGCCTTTGAGCATAAAATGAGAGTCTATTCCATTGTGTTAAATATAAATAACATTTTATCTATTCGAGGTTGGTTCATCATAGAGAAGCTATTGAGAAACTTTTAAATCTATTGAAACTCTGTAGGTTCTAGCATATACACAAAATCAGTTATTGAATTGAAAGAACTATTAGTAAAATTACACATGAAAAGATTTTAGCAAAAAATCTGAAGTTTTAGTAAATGGTGTTATTGAAAAGCTGAATATGGTTCAAAAATACGAGATTGGAACTTACTTGAAATTCACAAACCCAATTTTAAGACTAATCTGAGTCATTGTTAATTTCAAAATTCCAACAACTAGCTAAAGAAGTTTTAGCAGTTTATTACCCTCAGCCAGATTTGGTTTGCGGTTTTCAAGAAAGTATCTTTTTCACACTGGTTTGAGTAAATATCTTGTAAATTATTTATCTGATTTCGTTTCTTATTTCATTTTATATTTTGCAAATTTTAAGTTTAGATAGTTGTTATCAAACTAAATGCTTAGTAAAGAATATCTAATTTTTGTGTATCCTTTCTAAATTTTATAAAAGATTTAAAAACTTTTTTAACTGTTCATTTGTTGGCCAAGTGTCCATATAGAAACAATTGGTTTAGTCTGGGACTTTAATACAAAGACAAGTAAAAATTGAGCCAATTTTACGGCCTTATGAAAAAAAGAATTTGCGCAGTCCTTAAATGAAAATTATTTGCTGTGAAAAAACAGAAAAATTATTGCCTTAAATCCACAATAACACAGACAAGACATTGACCCCTCTCCCCGCACGAGGAACCCATTATTTTCCAATTAACACTATCCAAGGATATCCGAATCCGAGTAGTGTGCGCCCAGGATGTTTCCAAGATGGCGCACGCTAATCGCACCTACATAAAGATGGGATTGCTAAGGAAATGAGGGCCTTCTCGGGTCGGGTCCGGGCCGGGCCTCCCTATTTTCGCTATATTCGCTACATTCCTATATACAGGGCGACCGGGTGTTGCTTATTGATTTTTCAAGTTGGGTCGGTGCCCAGAGCTACGATGCTTGTCAGCCAGGCCGGAGCTATAGTCGGTTTTGCTCTTTCCCTCCAGTTGGGAGTGAAGTTTATAAATACATAATCCACGGGGAACTCTCCCAGGAATATTCCTCCTCGAACCACACTGAACTCGGGGAAAAAAATATAAAAATAAATAAGTTAATTCAAATAGTATTATTCGCGAAATTCCGGTGTTTACATCCTTTCCGACTGTATAGTGTAGTTTTAGTCAACCATCCTTCCATCCGACTTCAAAGGAGTAAAAGTGCGAAAAAAAATTTTTTTTTTCTACAGTGAAAAGACGGCTCCAGGTGCCTGAGGCGAGTTTTAGGAAAAATATAAATAGAAAAAATTTAAAAAAAGAAAGTGTTGCCCCAGTGTGAAAATGTATAAAACAGTGTAAATAAGTAGGCGGCGGAGGAACTACACACTTTCATCCCCTCCCAACGTTATAGTGGTTTATTGGAGTTCTGCTCCGGCAGATAATATTCTGGGACATTTATTTTAAAAAAAAGGCCTCATCATCGCAGCTTTGATCGAAATTTGTATCTCTCGGTTTCACTGAAGAAGGGCACACCTCGTCGTAGGTCTCCTTCGTCATTGATCCCATCAGGCTCCATTTGGTTTGATGTTCTCGCGACTGACTGGCAAAGGGATCGATATGTTTATTGTGGGGAGTACTCCACCGGCTTATTTTGGTCCTTCCAATTGTTAATGTGAAGGAGACTCCTTGAAAATTGTTGGCATTTTTTTCCATTCTCTCCCATATGGGTGTTGTTCACCCGGTCGGGGCCAAAGTGGGGCTCTTATACTAATTTGAGTCGATACTGTTAACGGCCTCATTAATTAGCAAAATACAGGGAAATCGAATAAAGCTCGAACTTATTCACTTTGTCTCGAATGTGTTGCTTGCGTGATCCCCTCATTCCCGGAGTCCCCCGGATGTCTAGCCCCCCATATGATGTATGGGGCTCACATGACTGGATAAAGACGACTTGCACCACGGAGGCTCTTTCATCGATGGGCTGGGCCGGCTGTTGCACGTTAGTGCTGAGTTATACGTTTATTTATTTATTTATTTTTTTTTCACCCCCACAGACCACTCGGCCTCTAAGCTTCAACTTCTAATGCCACTGAAGCACTTCGAATTTATTAAAAAAGATTAGATTACAACGGTGCACCTTTTGCAGAGCCCCCCTTATCGCTATATAGTCCCTGAATAGGCACTTTCATTACCCCCAGCCGGCGCAATTTCATCCCATTCATCCATCATCACTCGGGCAGGATGAAAAGGAAATAGGATCTCGGTCGACTATACCATGAAAATGTACACTTCACCGCACTTTGCCTCTCTTGTTATTATCTCTCTCAGCGTACAATTAAAAATTAATTAAAGTCCTCGTGAAGTTTTTACATTAAACACCAGTACTGCTTTGCCCCGGAGGGCCCCACAGCATGGCCTCTAGCGTTTTTATTGCCTCAATGAAACATTTTTATCGGGTAACGCAGTTGCGTTTTAGATACTAGTTGCTTTTATGTCGAGTACATAATATGACTCATTTAGTAGGTTGCCTGTGTGTTATTTTATGTTGGAGGCTTTTATAAACACATTTCATTCCAAAAATTTAGCAACTATTATGCATTTGCATACACTATTCATAAACTACTAAAATCTTCATTTACAATCAGCAATGAACAGATGATTGCGTAATATTTGAAATAAACGTTTAAAAACGGTTTTCTTTAGTTTTTTTTTCAATTAATTTGAGGTACCCTATGTCTTGGAACCGTTGGATTTAAAAACAAAACCTATTATAAAAGTGGTCTTTTTCATACGGTGACGAAAACATCGTAATAAAAAAACATTTATTTTCCTCAAAAGTTCAAAAACTCGTAGTTTTCAAGGTCATTCAAGTTCACAAAAGTTTTTTTTCGTATGTAATCTATAAATTTGATCAAATTTTTTAGTCTCTGATGGTTTCATAGAAAAATCGACTGGACGCCACTAAGGTTTTCACCCTGTATATATATGAAGTGTCTCCGAAAAATTTTTATTTGCATAACCGAATAAACCTTTTCAAGTGCAATGAAACATGTCATATAAAATTGTTTTATTTCCGAGTTATTAACTTTCAAATTCATTTGCATTGTGTCTCTCTCCACAGTAATTTTTAAAGTTGTGCATTAAAAAAATCTGATAAAAATTGTGATAGTACCATTCAATGAATACGTTTAACTATTTAAAATAAATTCGGGACTGCTATTATGAAATATTTTAGAGCTATACGGGTATTTTAATAAATAAAATAAAATAATTGCATTTTGAAATCAGAGAGTTGGAAGATAAGCCTTGTAATTAAGATATCGGTAAATTAAAGTGTTAAGTTGTAACTTTTATACTGAGAATCAAAATTGGATGTAATTAAATTTCTAGTGAATTTAAGGTTCATTCAAAAAATGTGTTTATGGAAATCGTTCCTTATTCTAAGAATAAATGATCTTAGAATATTTTTCTTAAGATCGTTGATATGGCTGGCGAAAAACTCAAACTTTCTCTAATGTTGTTATTGCGGCAGACTACTTAAGAGCTCTTGCAAATGAAGAAAAGGGATAGACGAATAAGTAGTTATAGAAGATATTTTGGAGTAGTTTTCTGCTTTTATTGCACTCATTGTAAATTTATTTGAAATCTTATTGCACAACGGACTATTGTTTGATAAGAAATATTCACGTAGCTTTGAACGGACAACCACTCTCCGGAAATATATCAGAAATTCCGTGATTTCAGGCAATATCCGGAAAAAGAAAGCGATTCTCTCTATAACACATATTGCTTCGATAATGTATATATGTATGTACATATATACTTTTATTTATATTTATTTCCTTTCTTTACTTGCTGATGAATTTTCTCCAACATTGCGTGCACTTCTTACCTAATTAGAAAAAATTCTCTCCTTGTGAACGAGATATCAAGAGTGATAAGCTCTGTTTGCCAAGATGAGCTCATTAAATAGATGTGTTTGCTTTTAAACTTGGAAGTTTTAACTGTTAACTCGTGGCGGTTTATTCAACAAAAATCGAGAAGTATAAAAAGATGAGGCACAGTAGCAGAAAATGTAAAAATAATAATTCATCTGGTGCTCATTCGTCTGAAGCAGACCACCAGACTCCGGCGGATATCTCTCGAGTTTAAATAATGTTTGAGGCCTGGTGTAGAAGAAACAAAAAATCATGAATCTACTTTTAGTGAAAATAGTGGAAACCGTAAAATTGACCGATTCCTATAGTTCCAGACAATTTCATTTTTTATTTATGGCTAAAGCACATGTATGGCATTTAGATTCGCTAATCGTTTTCTTCATTTGTTTTATTAGGTATTTATCAGCTTTTACCAAATTTTTCCCTGGAATATTAATCGGTTTAAAATTAGTGTCTGTTAATATTTTAACACCTTTAGTTTATTTTCGATTTGCTAAATTCAAAAATAGCAGTAACTTGAGATAAATGGGCTTTAGTTTTTCAGATTATGGTTGTAAGTCCATTAACAATTTCCCTGCCACGTGTACCGAAAACGGTACATAAATAAAAACTCTCTCTCTCAGCAAATGCATTTTTACGTGTAAGTCTCTCACGAAAGCTTTCTTGAAAATTCTGGCAGGGAACGTATTAAAAGTTTTAATTTTAAACTAAAACAGACATATTTAGGTTTCTCTTTTCAAAGCGAAATAAAATTGGTATAACAATGTAAATAATCTTGGCGCTTCAGATTAAAACTTTTTGTGTCATAATTTACTTATGAAATTAATTTAACAATTTCCCAATTAACTGTCACAAAACACCAACAAATCCTTTTTATTATACGGAAGAATTTTGCTGGGAGCCCGTTTTATGCCACAGTTTTTATATTTTTCAAAGAATTAGAGCCAATCTAATAAAAGCCATGCCATGTTAATAATTAGCAATACATAATTGCCCTAAAAATGTATTCATATAATTGGGAATAAAATTAGTGACGACCAGTGTTGTTTATTGAAATATAAATATTGTACTTCATAAAACCAACATTTCATCTTGCAGATACTTGGGTAACAGAGAATTTGTGTGTTTGTAAATTGTAACTGACTTGATAAATAAAAATAAATATTCCAATTCATACTATAATAAAAAAAAGAACACAGACATTAAAACATAAACACGACGATACTATAAAACCATAAATAATATCACACTTTTGGCTCACGCTAACAAAGGCAATAATAATAAAAAAAGATATATTATTAATAACAATCCGAGCACGAATTTTGCGAGTCTGAAAATAATAATATAAAAAAGAAAATGAAATGAGAACTGTGCTGATGAAATGGTCGTCAGTGCTATGCTATATTCCGGCAGTGGTGCCGGTCTAAGAATACCAAAATCCCCATCATTTCATAGTGGACTAGATTTAGCCGCCGAAAAGGATATTAAATTTGTTACAACATCACACTCAGCGGGAAGTTTCACAAATATGCCATCATTACAGCAGGAGCAATCATCAAATAATAATAGTAATAAGGTTAGCAAAAAATAACAAACAACTTGCCATCTATTTGTAATTTAAATGCAATTTAACACATTTGTTTTCAATTTTTTATTATTTTTGGTGTTTTTATGATTTTTTTTAGAGACAGAAAGCTTTTCTGCAAAACAAGCGAAAAGGGGGGTGTACCTAGTCAGCGATTTCTTAAATTGGTACCTGAAACCATCGGCACACCATCGCCGCCGCCCTTCTAAAGGTATGACGTCGAAGGGCTCCTTTTCCTTGAGAGCTTAAAACGTTTTCCATTATATTGCGAAACATTTTCCATAGTACGCTTTTAAAAAGAGCAACCACTATTTCGCTATTGTGTAAACTCTTTATATATTTGCTTAATTGTCGCGTTGCCTTGAGGACTAATTGCGTGTATATTTCGTGCGATAATTTGTTGCGATCGATTCAGATGCTCTAGTGAAATGGAAATTGAGCCGTGTTCGTCGTTGGTTAGGTATGCAAAACACCATGATGCAAATTTAGCAGCGGTAAAAGCAGATGTAGTTGAGCCTTTTGTTTTGAAACCGATAATTGTTTTTTATTTAGTTTAAAGAAGAATACATATAAAAACTTTCTACCCCAGGAACTGATTGTTTCAAAGTTTTTATTAAGTAAAAATCCATTTCATTTATAAATACAGAATTAATACGTTTAATGTTTTCTTCTAATGGATATGCTTTTATAATCTGATTAGGTCGCGTTTATTCGAGTAGATTCGTGGTGGCATATGGCTGAATATAACCTCGGGAACAGCGAAAAGACAATATTAAAGATTTGGCGCTCCCCTACATCTGCTCGATTCGAGACCGCATAACAAGGACTACTTTGAATTTTAATTTCAAAATGTAAGAAGATATTTGCACTTATTGTTCGTTAATAAGTTTATCTCTAAAAAATCATTTTTGAATCCTGTAAACTCTTAAATATTTCTTAAACATATTTTTGTCATTGATTTTGTGCAATATCTCAAGAACTATCTAACAAAAAATAAACGGATTAATTGGATAATAGAGCTAACTTTCCAATTGTACAAAATTATAATTTATAAGTTTTATTATACGAACATACAAAAATAGTAATAGATATCAATCGTTTGATTATGTGTATTAAAATTATTTGATTGTCTTAACATCATAGTATTTTTTTTAGGAACAAGTCAAGCGCTGGAGAGGTAGCCGGATTTGAGTGAAATTTTGCAGAAACCTTCCTTTGGCCTTGGAACATATAAATATGCAACAATTTTTGCTGGCTCAATTATTGTTTCCGAGATTTTTCATTAAAAAAAAATTTTTTCTCGGACTATTGCCGTACAAGAATGTGCATATTTATCGCATATTTCTGCAAAATTTCACTCATAATCTCACTTCACTTATGTTAAATTAAAATTAAGCACTTTACAGTCACTCTTCTAATCACAAAAAACCTGAAAAGATAAAGTTTTAAATTATTATTTAAGATTACTTACCTGCTGCAATCTGTCCCTCTTGTTTATATTTACTGATCTGTCATTTAACTTGTACAATTTAACTTTGGCATTTTGTATAAGGAAAATCTTCCGCCGGTAGGCATTTTGTAAAAGGAAAATCCTCCGTCAGTAGGCATTAGCTGGGTTTTTTTAATGAACTGGATCCAGGTTTTAGTACGTTTTCTTCACATGAAAACCCGAAAACCCAGGTTTTATCGGGGTTTCTACCCGCATTGCCCCATTTTAAGTGGGAAATATTTGAAATTTCCCCGTAACCTCGATAGAAACCCCTATAAAACCTGGGTTTTCGGGTTTTCATGTGAAGAAAACGTACTAAAACCTGGATCCAGTTCATTAAAAAAACCCAGCTATTTTGTATAAGGAAAATCCTCCGCCAGTAGGCATTTTGCATAAGGAAACTCCTTCGTCAGTAGGCATTTTGTAAAAGGAAAATCCTCCGTCAGTAGGCATTTTGTAAAAGGAAAATCCTCCGCCAGTAGGCATTTTGTAAAAGGAAAATCCTCCGCCAGTAGGCATTTTGTAAAAGGAAAATCCTCCGTCAGTAGGCATTTTGTAAAAGTTAAATGACAGATCAGTAAATGTAAACAAGAGGGACAGATTGCAGCAGGTAAGTAATCTTAAGTAATAATTTAAAACTTTATCTTTTCAGGTTTTTGTGATTAGAAGAGTGAGTGTAAAGTGCTTAATTTTAATTAAACATAAGTGAAGTGAGATTATGAGTGAAATTTTGCAGAAATATGCTATAAATATGCACATTTTTATACGGCAAAAGTCCGAGAAAAAAATTTTTTTTTTAATAAAAAATCTCGGAAACAATAATTGAGCCAGCAAAAATTGTTGCATATTTATACGTTCCAAGGCCAAAGGAAGGTTTCTGCAAAATTTCACTCAAATCCGGCTACCTCTCCAGCGCTTGACTTAAGCCTTTTTTTAATATAACTTAATTAAAATTTTTGGGAAAACATCAAAAGAAAGGCTGGTATAATCTGCTTCTACTTTTGCTGCTTCTAAATTCAGCGTCATGAGTCCACCTGGATTCAGTTCTCGAGTGGAATTTTGCCCATCAATTTCGCTTACTTTGCGTTTTCAAAACAGCAATGAATGGTACGAGTTAGAAAAAGCACAATAAAATTGGATTTTCAGCTAAGCGGATTGTACGCGCGCAGATAAGCAGGCGTTACATCTTAATTCGTATGCAAATCACGTAAATTGCCGGCATTGCTTGATTATTTAGCAAAAAAATTTGCTCGTACCTACCTTGCGCATTTATTTTTAGAATGAAGACCTTATTATTGTGGCTCGAGGGGCGGGGGCGGTTGAGGCAGAAAAGCTTTCTGTATATACAGTGCTAGATCATTAAAAAAAAATAAATAGATTTTTTTTTTTGTTTCGTAAACTGTTAATGAATCAGCCTATTATAAAAGAAATCTGTATTTACATCATTTTCTCATTTCTCTCTCTTCATCACCAACAGTCATCCTCACAAAACAATTTCAAATCGGCCAATCAGCAAAACAATACAAATAATTCGAAACAAAATCTACTTGGAAGCGGTGGCAGCCTGAATATCGTTAACTCGATCGGATCAAATAATTCGGTCGGCGTTGGCGGCAACGGCGGCGGCGGTGGATTCCAAAACGGAGACGGCGGCGGCGGACCCATTTCGCCCCAGCCAGCAGCACCTCTCCAGCAAATAACCGGAAGTCCAGGTCGAGCCCGAGATAGAAATGTTTTCCATTCACCGCCGGCTAGTGCAGCCGTCTCGCTGCCACTGCTCAGAGGTGTTTACCAATTTGAAAACAAAAAATATAATGACAAAAATATGATAAAAAGGATAAATAATGAAATTGTTTATATTGTCATAGATTTTGCTATCTTGTTTTTGAGTGGTTTCCTTTCGTCTTTTGTTGCACTTTCTTATAGTTACTATCTCAGTTTTGTCATCTTTCGTATAAGTGAAAGATATTTGTTGTCAGTGTGTGTTTACAAACACCCACACACACAAAACAATGGGCCTGATTCTGGATTATCACTTTATTTTTTGTGATATTACATCTTATAGCTGAATAACGTGTTAAAGAATTATCCTGCTAATTCAGCTATAGGTCTTTACATCACTTAAAAACATAAAGCGATGTGGCAACCCGAATCAGTCCCAATAATTAAACGCACCTCATTCTCATTATTATCAGAAAACAACGAACATTCTTGTTGCAAAAATAAATTTATAATACGAAACAATGACACATAACATTCGGCGAAATATACACATAAAGGTCATACACATCACTTCTCACCAGCTACTAAGCATCACTTGCTCTGTGGGCCTTTGTTTATTTCCATTGGGCTGTTAATCTCTTGTTTTATTATTATTATTATCAAAGTTTGTCTGTGAATTCATTGCTTGTTATAAATACTTTAAATACATTACCTTCGTGTAATTTTGCATGGTTGTCGTGCTAAGTTGCCAGATTTATTTTATGTTTTGTCCAATTTTCGTTAAAATGCACTGCTTCGTTTTATAGATTTAATAAGCGCGTAGGTCCATTTTACAGATTTTGTAAATAAGAGAAAATTAATACAGTATCTTCAAATATAATTGGAATTGAAAAAAAAAAATTCAATATATCAATATATCGTATGAAATTTTTACTTTATCACAAATTATGTTTGTAGTAAGGATCAATTTGACAATTTTTAAATCAATTTAGAATCGGGTGATTAAAAAGTAACAAAATCAAGTAGCGGACTACAGATTTTATTTTACAATTTAACCAAGTCTAGCACAAGTTTTCGTGTTTTTGTGTTATACCATAAAAAATTATTATTTAGTATTTTATAACATTTTGTACACTTTTTATGATTCATATTATTTCTATAAGTGGCTTTACTACATAAATGGCTTTATTTACTCGATTATTTGACTACGATGGTAAACACAAAAGTTATGTTTCACAAGTCATAGGGAAAAAAGTTCAAACCTTGTTACACGTTTTTCAGGATTGCACACAAATGCTTTTCATTTTGTCTAATTTATACGCGGGTAGTGCAGAAGGGGGGTCTTATTGATGGAGGTATATAACTCTAAATAAATTACGTGCTACAGTACAATGAAACTTAAGCTCCATCTTACCACGAAATCGGTCTGAAGATGTTTGTTTTGTTTTTGTTTATTTAATCCCTGGTACTCATTACGCTCCCGTTTTTCTTCCAGAAACCCCAGCTAATGAACGTGAGGAGCTATTCATTCAGAAATTAAGGCAATGCTGTACACTATTCGATTTTTCCGAGCCATTAAGCGACCTAAAATGGAAGGAAGTGAAGAGGGCGGCCCTCCATGAAATGGTCGAGTATTTGAGCAATAATAATGGCGTAATTACAGAGGCTATATATCCTGAAGCTATCAACATGGTAAGTTAGGAATTTACAAACTCCATTAAAAAATAGCGCCTTTTTTTTTTAACCAGCATCTTTATTTTCCTGTCTATCTTTCCAGTTTGCGGTTAATCTATTTCGGACTTTACCGCCTTCATCGAATCCAAATGGGGCCGAATTTGACCCAGAGGAGGACGAGCCAACACTTGAAGCTTCGTGGCCTCATCTGCAGTTCGTGTATGAATTGTTTTTACGGTTCCTAGAATCGCCCGATTTTCAAACCAACTTGGCGAAGAAGTACATCGATCAACAGTTCGTGTTGCAACTTCTCGAACTGTTCGATTCAGAGGATCCCCGAGAGCGAGACTTTTTAAAAACTGTGTTGCATAGGATTTATGGGAAATTTCTAGGCTTAAGAGCTTTCATTAGAAAACAAATTAACAATGTTTTTTATAGGTAAGTTATTTGTTTTCTGTTAATATTCAAACTCTTGTTTCAAGAAAAAATTACAAGGTCAATGAAAATTTAGGGGAATTGTTCTATAAGAATAGCTAGCTAGTATAAATAATATGAGAACTAGAGACTCATTTAATTACTTATCACTAATACCAAAATTTTTTTTTGACCTTATAATTTTATCCTTTTCAAAACGAATTACAAATAAGCTTCTTTAATTATAGTACCCTTCTTTACCCTAATAGGTTTATATACGAAACTGAGCATCACAATGGGATTGCTGAACTTTTGGAAATTCTTGGGAGCATTATCAACGGTTTTGCCCTTCCTCTAAAGGAGGAGCATAAGCAGTTCTTGCTAAAAGTTTTATTGCCGCTGCACAAGGTGAAAAGCTTGTCCGTTTATCATCCCCAACTTACGTACTGTGTCGTACAATTCCTTGAGAAGGATCCGAGCTTATCGGAGCCCGTCATAAGGTTAAACATATCTAGCTATTTTGTCTTTTTTCAGTTTAATACAATATTTTCCATCCCAATAGAAGTTTATTGAAATTTTGGCCAAAGACACACAGTCCGAAAGAGGTGATGTTTTTAAACGAACTGGAAGAACTGCTTGACGTGATTGAGCCAGCGGAATTTCAAAAGGTTATGGTGCCCCTATTCCGGCAGATTGCCAAATGTGTGTCCAGTCCTCATTTCCAAGTAGCAGAGCGGGCTCTCTACTATTGGAATAATGAGTATATAATGTCCCTTATAGCTGACAATTCCCAAGTGATTTTGCCGATTATGTTTCCATCGCTGTATCGGAATTCAAAAACGCATTGGAACAAAACGATCCACGGTCTCATTTACAATGCTCTTAAGCTGTTCATGGAAATGAATCAAAAACTTTTCGACGAGTGCAATAAAAACTATCGACAGGAGAAACAATTGTAAGTAAACGACTAGGCGTATTTTGTGGTAGAAGATTTTATTATTAATTTATTGTTTTATTTTTATTTTATTTTTTTATTATTATCTAGAGAACGGGAAAAGTTATCGCAGCGGGAAGTTTTATGGGAACAGGTTGAGAGTTTAGCCAAAAATAATCCCGATTGGCCGAAGATGATTGGCCAATTTGAAAGCATCAGTATTTCAAGTAGTCAAAACGAATTTGATCAAATCCCTGACAATTGTGATTTAACCTATGATCGTCTGGAGCAAGAAGCGAGAGAGGTAAGTTGGTAATGTTTTTTGAATTTGTCATAAGAGTATTAACCAATAAAAAATGCCTTTTCGAAAATATAGATTAAATATTGAGAGGATTTAGTTAAAGTAATTTTGTTTTATAATTCTAATTAATTTAAATATCTGCTCGTATATAAAACTAAAGCTTAAATATAAAATTGTTTGCATATAACCGGTTTATCAAGAATATTTTTATATGGGTGGTTCTCTTGGTTTTGGTAACCATTCTTCTTTTAAAGAAGTGCATTATGGTATACCGAAGGGGTAAATTTTAGGGCCTCTTTTATTAATAATATTCGTAAATGATATTTTCGCATTTGTGTGGTCTTTTGTGTATTTGCATGCAAATTTGTCTACGATAGTCTCTTACTGATCCTCTTTTAGCCAGCTACATATGTATATGCACAAGCCAAAAATCACGTTTTAAAATTAGACTCATCACTCCAATTCATGCGGTCATAATTGGTTTTTCTGAAGCTGATCACAAATAGTTGCAACTACAATAACCTTATCATCTAAGTAAAGCATTAAATCCAAATTGAAGGGTGATGTTAAAAGATATGTAATTAAATTATCTAATTGCAGGTGCAAAAGGAACGGAACAAGGATAAACCACTGATACGGCGAAAATCTGATTTACCAGCAGACACTGGCACCGTGAAAGCACTGATCGAGCATAAGCGCGCCGACGAGTACTTGAAGACACCTCCTGATGTTAATAAATGCTAGAACTCTTTACAAAACAGCCCCCAAATTAAATTTAAAGCGCTAGAATTAAACTGTAACAAACTAAGGATAAAATCAAATTGCATAGAAACAAGTTAAATTACACAGGTGCCATTTAAAATGCGAGGGAGAGAGATAGGAAAAAAAATAGGGGCGGTGATAGGCAGTCTTTAGAATTTTCATTTTTTATATATATATATTTTGATAAGGGACTAAGCAGGATTATAAGAATTTTTGGAATGGGAAGCAAGTTGTTTTGAACTCAAAAGGCTGTTTGTTAACTATTTGATGAGGATAAAATTACAATTAACGAGAGAAAACAAAGAAAAACACAAAAATCAATGCTGAAATAAGGAGAAGCGGATCGCTTCTTGAGATATTGTTTAGCGCGTTTACTCTAGCGTTGTTAATATTCGTAATCATCTCCACGTGTAATTTAAGGACTAACCTGGCACTTTCAGCATGAGAACGCTTTAAAGGCGCATCTTTATATAGTATATCTAGTTAAAACTCCTTGTCAATGTATTTCCCTGTTCGTATTTTATTTCTCCTTAAATTCCGCAAATTTATTACTTCAGCCGTTGTGGCAAACAATAAAAAATATTTGCAAAAGCTGTTTCATGCGGGTGTTAAGCGTGCTGATTATATTCTTTATTTTCTTCTAATTGGTAAATTGTTTGCTGATTGTATAATTTTAGTTATAACCACTTAAAGTGACCAACTACCAGAAAACCCGGAAGGTTTAAAAGAGAAAGTTAAATAATTTATGCATAGCATTTTTTAATGTACAATAAATTAATGTGGTAATTTTATCAACCAATTTAATTGAAATAGAAACTGGCATAGTTCGAATTTGAATTCTATTCTGCCTCCTATAATTTGAATTGTGTGCCAAAAATCAATAAAAAATTACTTTTTTACAATTTTCACATCTAGACTTGGGCTAATTTTAAAAATGTTACAAGCAGTTAAATTAAAATACATTCACCAGAGACAGAATTTGCAAAGAATTAGGGATTTATATATCTCCAAGATGTTAAATTCTCTGGTAGTTGGGTCGCATAATCAAAATTCGTCTCAATCCCCCGATGTGACGTATAATATTTGAAATATTGGTGTTCAGATATATTCGAAAACAATTTTAACATTCCTTGGAAAATACTAAAAGTAAACAAACAAACAAAAATTGTTTGAAGAAATGCAAGAGGATTATTATAAATATAAATATTGGTGCTTGTTTAGGGTTGTACGATAGTACAAAACTGCCTAGAGATACTTGCAAACGTCTAAATATTAAAAAGAATATGTAGCGAAGCTCTTCCCTTTGTGAAGAGCCTCAAAGTGAATTTATTTTGTGGCAGAGGGGACCGAGTCCCTCGCTGGAATCGAACAATAAGAAAATAAAAAAATTGAGGAATTTTTTTTTTTAATTTGTAAAACAAGTGTGTGGTAGCTATCTCACGCAGTTTTAATTTTGTAAATTGTTTATTATGATTTTTTTATAATTTAATTTTTCCATTAAGTATAGTTCAGCTGCGCAGTGATGTGTGTCCTCGCAGTGCGAGTGGCAGCCACTCTAAGCGGGATACTCCGCAAGGATAATTTGTTATCGATGTTACTTAGATAGAGAGAGAAAGATACACAGAAGTAGTTGTTCACAACTATTTATCAAGATATTGCAAAGCTTTTGTACTTCCAATTGCTTTCGTTGGGATTTTTTGAATCGTTTTTTCGTGTACTAAGCAGCAAGTATAACTCTTTGTACTTTGTAAGACTATCTCGTAAACAATATTTGTGATTATTATATTGTATGTAACAGAAGGAGGAGGGGCGCTAACTTAAAAACACGCGTTGCGGCACATTCAATCGTGAGTTTCTTTTTCAACATATCAAACAAACAAACAAAAAATGCAAAGTATATTCTAATTTTGCGGGCGAAACTAACAGGTAAAACTTCTGAAAAACATACAAAAAAAAAAGCATTCGTTTAGATGTGTTATTCGCTCTACGGGAAGACTAACATACTTTTTTTTGTGACTCTAATCTTACTCTGATCGAACTTCTCACATAGGCTAGACGCATTTGAAGATTTTAAGTGTTTTTTAAGGGAAAACAAAATACAACGCAGCTGCAATCAAAAAAAGATAACTTAACTAACTTAATAGCCATGCATTATAAAAATGGCTGCAACCGCATAAATGGCAATTAAATCTTTGATACATCTTTTGTATAACGCTGAGATCTTTTCGTTCGCCTACATCCCAACAAAAAGAAGAAAAAAGAAAATATATTGGAGGGATTGTGTAGGCGTAACCAGAAGCACCTCCAGCCGACACAAAAATAGGCTAGGGTTCATAGCGATATTTATCAAAACGAATAAATAAACAAAGCAAAAGACAAAAAAAAATGCAACAAAACATAGCGAATTTTGCATTGTTATATTTTTATAAAGATAATAGTCTTAATGAACTTAAAGGTAAATGTAAACAATAAACAAAACAAAAAAAAACATAAAAAGTCTGCGAAAAAACCAAACGAAAGCCAATTCTTTTCGTATAGGGCGACAACTGATCTTTGTATTTAAGCATTTTTGCGAGGGCGAGAGGATAAGTGCATAGCGTTAAAAACAGGACAATGTTTAAAAGTAAAAAAGAAACTATAGTACCCAGTTTGTATCGCTTTCGATGTTGCTGCCGGCCTTCCACCCCCGCTGTGTAGTTAAAAGTCGGGCACATTTTTGCTCGATTTTAATTCCCGCGCCCCACAGCCACACTCTGGTTAATTTCCAGCCCAAAAACTATTAAATGTTGTCGATCGACAACCCTCGTTTATATAAAGCGCAAAAAAAGGAAAACTGAAAGACAATAAAGAAACCTTTCACACGTTAGTTAATGCGTTCAGATAAGTTTTTTTCGGGTCATTGTCATGCATAAAAGCCCACTCCCGCACTATAAACTCCCAACTGTCGAAAGATCGTGAATGGTTTAACTTAAGATAAAAAAAAGTAATGTTATATGATTATGATCATTATTATTATTACAAATAATAAATTTATCGTACTAACAGTGAACTGAGCAAGAACCTTTTCCTAGTTTTTATGTCGCGGCGGGACGCTCGCCGCCCGCGCGCGGTTTATTATCGTTAGCGTCATCATTATCAGTTCTATCGCTACACATCTCACGAGATAAATTTTTTGTGTTTTACTATTAACTAAGGTAAATTAAAGAATTATTATATTTAAAGTGAAATATATTTTATTTTCAATATTCGCAACAATTTCATTTCTTACACATAAAACATTTACAATTATTTTAAGGAACCCTAGCTTTATTTAAAAAATAAACTTGAGAAAGAAGAGCTTTACAGGTAAGATTATTTTATTTATGCTACTCCATACCTTTGAAAATGCTGAAAATCTGCAATTCTTTTTTAATTTAATTATAAATTAACTTTCCTTTTCCTAAAAGCCATCCAAAATAAATTTTCGGATCTTGTTTATTTTATTTTTTTTTACCCTATAGTAACTATCACACGAAACCCATGCTTACATGAATTTTTTTATTATTTATTAAAAGCAAATCTTTTGAGAGGTAAAACCACTTTAAAATTATGAAAAATGCATAATTTTTAGAACTTGTTTTTAAGCTGCAGTAGTTTGAAAAAAATATATGTTTAATAAATGCCCTTTCATTAAATTACTACATTAGTATCGGTTTTTTTAAAATATAAATTCGTAAAAATGACACCTTCAAAAGATTTCAAAGTGGTGTTAAGGAGTGCCTAAATTTAAAAATTTAATTTACTAGTTTTCAATTTTAGCGTTCTCACAATTCGATTCATTATTATATTAGAAAAATTGCAAATATAAATTGTGAAAGAAGTGTTTTCTAAGAAATACATATTATAGTAGCACAGCATGCAGAAATTTTCTTAAAAGATTTGTTTGCTTTAAAGAAGTTCGGAATTTCTGTATTTTCTGGGGAAAAACTTAAAGGAAAGAATAAACTCGAGTTGGGTTCATTACTCTTTATTTGGAATAAATGAATTTCTGTTTATATTTTAAAAGTTGTACGCAGTATCGTTCTTAGGAGCTTCGTCAGCAGCATCTTGTCCTTTCAAAAACACACATCAAATAAAAGATCAAGTCATATAACAGCGTTCTTAATCAGTTCCCCTGGTCCAGTTATCGGGAGCTGTCGGAGCTGTTGCTACGGCGACGTCTGCGAATAGGGCTCCTTGACCGCCGCCTGGGACTTCTGCGTCTCGGTGGCGAACGTCTCCTGTAGCGTGGTGGTGATCTCCAGCGCGGTGGTGGTCTTCGCATGGGTGGTGATGGCCTCCTCATCGGAGGGCGGATTTTAGGCAGTAACAGTGGAGCTGCAGTGACCTCTTGTCCATCGATTTGTCCGCCGTCCATGTGCTTCATGGCATTCTCTGCCTCCTCTGGAGTTGCGTATTCCACGTACGCCATTCCCCGGCCATTTGGAGGATGAAAGCGGTCGATCGGGAACTCAACGTGCTTTACTTCTCCGAAACAGCTGAATATTTCAAATACGTGGTCCTTGCTCACATTTCGAGTTAGTCGACCGATGTGAATACGAACGGGTTTCGGTGTGGGGGAACGTTCCCGCTTCCTTTTGCGAAGAGACGCTGATCGAGATCTACCTCTTTCCTTGGCTCTCTCTGGCGTCTTACGTTTAGCTGAAATTATATTTTTCTGTTAAATATTAAGTACAAAGATTTGAATTATGCGCTTACCTTTCTCAGCCCCTTCACGTTCTGAGCTGCGACGTGTTCTCTCCTTTGATCGAGCTCGTTCCTTGGATTCCTTCCTTACATTGGGCTTAGTAGCCGAGCTTTTGCTCCTGGACCGGGACGCGCTCTTCCTTCGATTGCGTCTATCTGAGCCACTGCTTGAGCTGGAAGACGAGGACGAACTGGACGACGAAGAACTCGATGAACTCGATCTAGATCCTGAGGTGCTTCGCGATGAGCTACTATCAGAAGAACTGGATTTTTCGAGGTTATGTTCAGGGGCGTAATTAAACTGAAAAGTAGAAATTGTACCTTCCGCTACTATCGCTGCTACTTGAAACAGATCCACGACGCCTTCTTTCACGTTCTCGACCTCGGCTTGCGTGCTTTTTCTCTTTTTCCTTTTCGTTTGCCGGGGATTCTGACCGGTCGCGGGCCCTATAATTTTAAACGAAATTAGTCAATTTCACTTGTGGGATTTAATTTCTTACATCTTGCCGTTATTGAAAAGAATCTAAAAGTGCTGGGTTTAGTGAATTTTTAACAGATTTCGTACAAAAACACTTTCCAAAATGGCCTGGCTTAGCGTTGCATTTGCTTTTTCCGTAGTGACAGTTAACATTTCCCCTCCCATTTATTGGACATGTTCTAGCTGTTATAACGGAATCAGCAAGACGGAGGAAAAAGGTTGGATAATAAATATAACCTTAAATTTGTCTTCTAGGGGAGGTAAAATGGAATAAGGCAATTTTGATCTATTTTTCGTATTTGTAATTGAATTATTGCAAAGCACATATTTTCGAAAAACTATTTTAAATTTATTTATTGATAATAGCAAAAAGGGACCACTTCAACACTTAACTGAGCTTAATTCTTTAGATTCCTCAGTAGTTTTTTTCTTTCAGCGGTTATTAGTTTAAAAATATCTGTTTTAATCTTATCCTTGGCAATTGTTGGTAGCGGTTCAATCATTTTTAACGCTGTTTTCATGAAGAGCTCGTCCTCAGTTTGCTCTGCGACTTTTGTTGTAATCTTTTCAATATCTGCTTCTAAGACTTGTGAAAATTCCCTTAATTTACTCTCTCTTGAAGAATAGGCGGCTTTTTTCCTTCGGCTTGAAGTTCCCAAAGACGGCGACTCCTCTTCATTGGCTGCATCATGTCGGGTCGAATTAATGAGTGTCTCAACGTCAACACTCTCATAATAGTCAAGAAGCGGAGAAGACTCTGATTTTGGTGAATTTAGAAAGGTTTTATTCCCGGTTCTGAAGAGTGATAAGTTTTGTACTCTGCCTTAGATATTATTATTATTTTTTCTATTACCTCCTCCTCCTTCTCCTTATGTGTTCTTTTAAAAAGGACATTGACTCGAAAAATGGCCATGGCACCTCTTCAACAGCGCCGCTTGCCGTGGCGAGCTCCTTTTTGCGGTTTTCTCTTCCGAATCTTTCCCGGAGCACTTGCCAGCGTTTTTCACATTCTTCAGCTGAAATTAGTTTATATTTATATTTAGTTTACTTAAAAACACAAGTTAATTATTAGGCACCTGGTTTTCCTATTTTTAAGCTCACTCTTTCCCATGCTTCTAGTTTTGCACATTTGTCTATGCAGCCATCTTCGCTTCTTGCATATAAAACTGTTTCTTCTTTAACGGCGTCGATAAGCGCTGCAGAAAAGCTATTCATAGTTTTATTTAAAGTTTATATCACTTCAAATTGCAATTCTATTTGTAAACAAACAAATAGAAAAATAATGTCTGCGTCTTTCTACGTCTTGAGTAAACCTTAAGGTACTTTACGTATAGCTAAAGAGACATTTCTAAAGTTAACGAAAATTCGTTATGTTATGTATTTAGGAAAAAGCCAGAATAAACTTAAAAATTTACAAATTTTAATGAAGAATTAGAAATTTTTTATGGTTTGAGAAAAAATTAATATATAATCTCCTTAAAACTCAAAATAAAGGTGTATTTTTATAAAAATTACTGCAACCACTGAAATGGAAATTAGACCAGACTAAAAAATATGCCAGTGACCCCAACGAATCTGGCAACACGTAACTGTAAAGCATCTCGCTTTCAAGAAACGTCAAACGCAAGGTACCAAAACCCAGGAGCTGGTGACAAGGGCGACAATTTGGGAAAACTGATTTCCTGTATTAATTGCACTCTGAAAAAGGTATAAAGTACTTTATTTAATTCTCTAAATTGTTCCAAGCAACTTGGTAACCATCCTGAACTTTCAGGGCTTTTCAGTTTGTCGCAATCCTGCTGCAAAATGGAACCAATTGATATTAAGCGATTAGAGGAAGCTGTGATTTTATTTTATAGATCAACATCCACAGAGCAGGCGGTTACAAGAGATTGGCTCACAAAATTGCAGAATAGTCCGCAGGCATGGTCATTTTCATGGGATTTAATGAGGCCAGAAAAGGTAAGTTTTTGTTACAGGAAGAAAAAGTTCCCTTGCCTTTTAAGGACTTGAGAACTAGCAGGAGTGGATTGGCGATGTGAAATTTGCTTTAAAATCTTAGTAACAGTTGGTGCACTACACCCAAAAAATCTCAAAGCTCTTAGATAATTACCGACTAATAATTTCTCTTTTCAGAGCCAAGAAGTTCAATTTTTCGGTGCAATCACGCTTCACTCGAAACTGATGAAATTTTGGCATGAAGTACCTCCGGAGAGCAGGGAGGAGCTGAAGCAGAAAATCCTAGAGACCTTAATATCTTTCGCAAATGGCCCTAAAATAGTGCTAAATCGGTTGTGCATAGCCGTGAGTAAAAATAACTTGTCTAATAAATCTCTGAATAATTTTAATCCGCTTCAGCTAAGTGCGTACATCGTCCACATGCTCACCGAGTGGCCTACAGCGATAGAAGATGTGATCAACACGTTCCAGACGCAGCAAATCCCGAATGTTAATAGCAAAATGCAGCTCTGGATTATGCTGGAAGTGCTGACCGCTATACCAGAGGAGGTAAGACTTCAGATAAAGTTAGTAAAGATAGTATTTTGTTGCAGCATGGGTAATAATATGATTTATTATTTTATCCATCAAATTTTTGATTTTATTGCGAACTCGAACAATTTAAGCTATATTATTTTTAGGCAATGGTAATCTTTACATCTGTAAAGCGTGCAGCTCTTCGAAACGAAATCGCTAACAAGGCCCCTTTTGTAATGAACACTTTAGAAAATTATTTAGAACATCAGGTAGCTCAAGAGTGGACCGAAGATGATTTTGGTAATTTGATTAGGGTCGTTAAGTGTATAGGAACTTGGGCAAGGTAGGTAGATTTATATCTCATTTCTTTAAACATTTAATAAATTACTCTATGACACCTTTCAGAAATGTGGGAGGTTATCAAATTGACAAATGCCAGAAAATCTGCGAGGTTCTAGTAAAAGTTATAAATAAATCATACTGGCCCTGTATTCAGGAAGGTGACGGTTGCATGTCCGCTGATGAAAATGAGCTTGCAGAGTCCGCTGTGAAGACCTTGATAAACATTATGATTCAGCCGGAATCCCACTTATACCCGAAGAGCGCTTTCGCTCTTATGAAGCTGTTCCTAGACTCCCTGTCCGGCATTACAAAAGCCGAGTGGAAGGAGGACAATAACAACGAGGATATCGTTGTGAATATTTACACTCTCATTATATCGGCCATCGAGAGACACTCAGGGCTCTTGCTGACCGGAATAACAACGACTGATCCAGAGCATGCTGACTTTTATAGGCGCATAGTTAGTGAAATTTTGCAATGTACCAATAAGCCAGGAATTTATCCAGTCGAGGAGTCTTGCAGTAGCTTGGCTATGGGTTTTTGGTTTATGCTGCAGGACGAAGTGTTCTCTATCCGGGATACCCAAGAAAAGAGCAAGTGTGCTGAACAAATTAAGCCACTTTATGCACACTTAACAAGAATTCTAGTCAAGAAAGCTCAGCAGCCTGACGAAAATGCGGCAAATACGTGGAATGCAGACGATTTTGAGACTTTTAGGTGTTATAGACAAGATATCTCTGATACTTTGGTGAGTCAATCACAATTTTGCTTCACAGCGATAAATTTCAAATTCGTAAAATTATATGCATATCAAAATTGCTCGTTTATAAGTAAAGAACAAAGATTAATTTTCACAGATGTGCTGTTTCGATGTACTGCACAACAACATACTAGACATATTAGCATGTGTGCTTGACGAAGCTATTGTAGAGTTACAGACAAATCCCATGTCTTGGACAAAACTGGAAGCATGCATATTCGCCTTTTACTCGGTAGCAGAACACATTGACACGGTTGAAATGGTACACATCCCAAAATTGATGGAGGTCTTAACCGGAGTTCCGTACGAAAAGCTGAACGACAAACTCCTTGGAACTGCTTTAGAGGCGGTGGGTTCGTACTGTTTCTGGTTCCATGAGAACCCAAGTTATATACCCTCCGCGATTCAGTTGTTAGTAAAAGGTCTAAGTTCCTCGATGACCTCTCAGGCTACACTTGGTCTAAAGGACCTCTGCCGCGACTGCCAAGTGCGAATGAGGCCCTGTGCTGAGCCCCTTTTAGATGCATGCAATTCATCATTGTCTAGCGGAAGACTGAAAAACACTGATGCGGTTCGGCTAATGTATAGCATTGGAAAATTGATGAGTGTGCTACCGAGCGAAAAGATTCCTACTTACTTGGACGTTATTGTAAGTCCCTGCTTCGAGGAGTTGCAGCTTATTTGTCAAGCTGGAGTGGTTTGTAACTACATCTGCATTTTAAAGATCTCTTAATAGATGTTGTTATTTTTAGAAAAATCCAGCAGCGAAAATTAGAACGGTCTTCCGGTTGAACATGATTTCAACTTTGTTCGCTACGTTAAATACAAATGTGGAGGATGATGACCATAATCGAGAAGTGGTCACTGGAGTCCAGCCTGTTCTTATAGTGATGCAGAAGACGATGCCTTTATTTGGGCAAATTGCTGAGTTATGGATGGATGAGAATGAAGTTATTGAGGTAAGTTCTCTATTTCAGGTCTGTTAGAAGTAAGGGCATTAATCCAGAGTTTTTAGACAGCTTGTACAGCTCTTAAGCATGCGATATCTAACCTTGGAACGGACTTCAAACCCATGTTGGAAGACTTGTGCTGTTTTGTGGTTTCTGCCTTTCAGAGTAGGCCCTGCCCGCCGGTTTTGGAAGTTTCTAAAGTGGTAGGTACTCTCAATGGCTTGAGGGTTTCTTGTTTCACTAAACAAATTGTTTTATCCTTTCAGTGCATTACAATATTCTCCGAAGATAGCAAAGAGGTGATGCAGCAACTTCTGTCCCAAATGGTGCTGTATACTTTCCAGCTATTTGAGGTAATCGACAAAGAAAAAAGTTAAATAACCAAACTAGAAATTAATCGTCTGAAATATTTTTCGTAGCAAATTCCTGAAAACGGATTCTCAAATATCGCTGAAACGCTTGAAACCTTCTGTGCTTGTTTGGCTCAAATTATAAAGAAGCTTCCCGCTTTATTATCCGAAGCGAACGTGGACTACACCAAATTAATTTCGTACGCCCTTAAGGCAGTAACTCTTCCCGAGAACGAGCCCATACGGAGTGGAGTACAATTTTTACAGCATTTTATAATGCAATCGCGAAACTTTCCCAATATGACCCAAGCCGTGTTGGATCAAGGTGAAGCAATCGTGCGAACAACAATCCTTTGCGTGGGATGCCACACTCCTAGACAACAAGTGGAAAAATTTGCGGATATTCTGCTGGCCTTAAATAAGAAATACCCAGCTGAATTAGTGGGTTGGCTGAAAATTCTCGGTACGCCTAATTTTCCTACCCCCCTAATTTCGGAAGCAGATAAGATGAAATTTATGTCGCAGATAATCAGGTCGAATTTTAGAAATTATTTTTCTTTTCGTAATATTAATTCAGTGTAATCCGACAGGGAGAAGAATAACAAACGGCTCATTCAGGCGCATCTAAGTGAATTTGCAGCTAAATCCCGGGGACTAATCGAAAAGATTTAAAGACAAGTCGTAGCCCGTACCCTCTTATGGACGTCTCATCAAGTAACCAGTTTTATTTATTTGAATTGAACATTACAAACATTACATTGTGATAGTAGGCATTTTAGTACTGTACCATTGAAAGTCTTGCTGTATCGAGAATAGTTTTGTATTGCTTTTAGTACTCTGTATATACGCATTTGGTTTCCGTGATGAAAGTAAAGAAACGTATACCGACTACTGGCTTAGTATTAACTGAAATCCTTTCCCAAATTCCATTTCAGAAATATAAAAATTGGTAAGCTAAATGTGGAATTGTTTTGAAGTTTTATTTATTTTCAGAAATTAAATTGTGGAAGCCTCAATAATAACTATTTAACATTGGGGATTATTATTTTTTTTATATAAGTGGAAAGCAAAATCGTTTCACTTGAAACAACGCAGAGTCGATAGAGATAAAACTGAGTACTTTGAAAGTAAACAGAAAAAAAGAGCTAATAGGGGCCCTATTCTAAAGTCACTTTAAGATTTCTATAAGAATAAGAATCTGGAAAATCTCTCATTTTTAAAGATATTTTAGTATAATATAAAAAAATTGGAAGATCCACCTTTTCGTAATACCACCAAGTAAATAGCTCATAGAGGGCTCATCTAGAACAAAAATCTGTGACCGACGGTTTTAAGTTTTCTTGCCTTGCGCTGCGCTGGCGATCCCATCGGTTCATTCTATCGCATTGAGCGCATCGATGGGGAGAAATGAAGAAAACAGCCGAAATTTACTGAACGCTGCGAATGGGCTTCGGGCGAGTCCTCGGGTTTGGTTTGGATCTGCTGGCATTAACATTCGTTGGTTAGAATTTAGAATACATGTGCTACAGGGGAGAATATAGTTGCCCATTTCTAAGCTACCTCGCGAATTGCACCAAGCGATGTGCCGCTGTGGCCTGCAAGACGGTGGGAACTATGAATTTGGATTACTGCATGAAGAATTTGATTAAAACAGGGATCGAAAAAACTTTATTTTCATTTTTAAAATTTCTCAAATTGTTAAAAGCTAAAATAAAACTGTTTGGTCAATTTGGCCTTGGCAGCCGTGACCGAATAAGTCACAATTTGTGACGCCAGAAGGCAGATTAAAACCAACCAACCAACCAAAATAAAACTATGATTCATCTATCAATATCTCAATTTCTCCAAAATATGAAGATTACCGATCTTAAGCACCGGCCCAAAGCTTTCAGTTATTACCTGTAGTTCAATCAGACCAGAATTAAGTTTTGCATTATAAATTACTGGGAATGTTTATGACTAAAGAACTGTAGTATTTTTGTTCAACAAAACTTCATTTGAAAGCTATTTCGGGATAGTGACAGTAAGATAAGTTTTCTCATATAGCAACGGTGTCAGTCCTTTGCGAAATAAAGCCAACTTAGTGCCTTCTTGCTCCGAACTGAGTTCAAAAAATTGGTGTACGGGCATATAGTTTCCATTGATACTACTTTAAGAAGAAATTGAGGAGGAGAAGTAAAGAATAAGCTTATAATGTCTAGTTCCACTAGCCCTAACAATCTCGACGAGAGCAATGACCTTCAGACAGCTCACAACTGGTTCAGATGCTTGAAAGATTTGTTAAATAAATTCAAGACTGAGTATAACCAAAGCCGATCAAATGATTCCGCAGCCAAAAGACGAACGCCAGAAAATAGGGCTGAGTATATTCTGCAAATTGATAGTCTCGGGCAACAAATTGAAAAGTAAATAGAAACTAAAATGCATTGCTTCGGCTAATGTTTTCCCTCTTTTTACTTGTAGCCTGGATTTAGACCACTTGGGAAACTTACTTAGCATTAATGGGGCGTGCTGGCGACTTTGCTGTTTTGGAGATCCCTGGCTGGAACAGAAGGTCGTTGAGAACGAGGCTGCAGTGGAACAACTGAGGGATCAAATAAACAAAATCGATGACCTTAGAAGAAATGATAAGTGGGTCGAATCCGTCAAAGAATTAGTTTCAGGTGAGTGCAAAAAGGCACAGAATTTTTGTTTTCCACTTGCTTTTTTTAAGAGCTTCAATGTTATTTGAGAGGCTACAATTTCTAGTGGGGAAAGTCTTTCAATGTTAGATGTATTTTATTTGAGCAGAAGTTACCTTTTTTGATGATCTTCAATTCAGCCAGTTTTAATATGAATGTAAGCTTTGCACAATTGCATTATAAGATTCAAACTTGACGATTTTTCGGAAATAATAAGAAGGAGGAAATTACTTTCATAAATAGCGATACGATTTCCAATAAATTGGTATTTGGGGGTTTTTAGGGTCGTTGATTTCAAACTGTTAGAATTTCCAAATTTAAAATGGCGGACTGTCGAATTTTAAAGCATATGCAATGTCCATCAAAATTCATTCTTCGGGACTTTCGAAGTCTGAGCAAGCTCGGCCATTAAGGTACTGTTACCTATAATTTATGCTTTTATTTCAGCCAATTTATTCGCTTGGGAAACACAGACAATTATTGAAATATTGGAATTTGACAAGAATTCGGATGAGCTGGTCCGGTTATCTGAGGACGACGCGAGTTTCCTTATTAAGGTCATTAACTGTGTAGGAATTTGGCCATTGTAGGTTGTCGAATTGGCAGTTTAATTGGATTTAATCTATGTATCATCCATTACCTTCAGGTTTAAGGCAGAATATCAGATTGATAAGTGCCAACAAATCTGCGAAGTTCTGGTTAAAGTAATCAACAAATCCTATTGGCCTTGTATTAAAAATGGTGACGGACGCATGTCTGCCCTTGAAAATAATCTTGCAGAGTGTGCAGCAAAAACTTTGGGCGATTTTATGATCCAATGGCGAGCAGAGTGTTACCCGAAAAACGCTATTGTTCTTATTAAGCTGTTCTTAGACTCTCTTTCGGATATAACGAAGGCTGAATGTAAGGAGGGTAACAAAAACGACTCCATCGCTGTAAATATTTTCAGACTAATTTCATCAACTTGCGCCAAACACTACCAACTCATGTTGGAAGGAATCATGATGGGTGATCGTGATCCAGAGCATTCCGAACTCTTCAAACGCGTAGCGGCTCTGATTTTAGAAGGTACGACTAAACCGGGCGCATATCCAGTGGATGAGTCCTATAGTAAGGTAGTTCTACAGTTCTGGTTAGTTCTGGAGGAGATAGGCTGGGAAATGATGAAACCGCGCATTGAAATTACCCCGCTTTATGTCCAACTTATAAATATTTGGCTCAAGAAAGCTAAATACCCAGACGAGAATGAGGCCAAAAGGTGGACAGAAAATGATTTTGAAGAATTTAAATCTTATAGATGTCGAATGGATACTGTTTTAGTGAGTGAAAACTTGAAATATTATAATTTATGAATTGTATGTAAATAAATTTATATTTCACTGGTCAACAAATTTAATATTTCTTTTTTGTTTTATATAAATTGCACATTATTTCTATAGGATTTTTTCCGTAGATTACCAATTCGTAAATTAAAATGCTGAAAAAATCCTATAGAAATGATTTGCAAATATTTTGAACAAAAATTTGGTGTTGACCCGTGTTTTAATTGAAACGAGTTCAAATAGCTGAATTGCACATAATTGTTCCTATAGATTATAATTGAGAATGCTTATTTTTAAAGTGCGCCTCCTTTGTTATAATGCAAAGTAAAATGCTTGAATTATTGTCCTGTGCCTTAGATGAGGGCGTTGCGGAAATGCAAAACAATCCTATGTCCTGGACAAAATTGGAGGTGTGCATATTTTTCTTTTCTAGTATTGCTGAATATGTTGCTGATTCCGATCCTCCCGTTGCAACGGATGAAGTCTCTAAGCTAATGAGGACTCTTGTCAAAATACCTTACGACAAGGTAAACAAGCAACTTTTCAAAACGGTTATATGTGCAGTGAATTCGTACTCTTTTTGGTTTATTGAGAACCCAAGTTATATTCCTGACGCTGTGCAGCTTCTGTTGAAGGGCTTAGATTCTTCTTTATATTGTTGTATAACTGGAATATTCCCTGAATGCGGAGAATTTACACCTTACATTGAACAGCTTTTGGATGCGTGCATTAATTCTATATCTACTGGAAGAGTAATAGGACCAGATGCGGAATATCTGACAAAAGATATCGCTACTTTAATGAGCATGCTTCCAGAAGAGAAAATTAAAAAGTATTTAGATATAATTATTAACCCCTATTTCGAAGAGCTACAGATGATATTGCAAACAGGGGTTTGTAAATTTCTTTTAATGTAAGGGAAGTTCTTTTTAATGTGACTATTTCCAGAGAAGCCCAACAACCAAAACCACAGCGGTTTCTCGGTTAAAACTAATCTCGTCCTTATTCGGATCGTTGAACACAAGGGCGCACGGCTCTAGGAGCAAAGAGAATGAGGTTACCAAAGTGCAACCTGTTCTCATACTATGCCAGGAAAACATGCCTCTATTCAGGCAAATGGTTGAGTTTTGGGAGGATGACGAAGAAGTGGTTCAGGTAAGTAAAGTTCAATAACATGTGAGGGTAAATCCATTAATTGGTAGTTTTCAGACAATTTGTTTTACGCTAAGTAGCGCACTAACCAATCTTGATGAGGACTTTAAACCGTTGCTAGAAGAGTTATGCAGCTTTCTAGTTTCAGTTTACCAGAAAACATTTTTTCCGTGTGTTCTGCACGTTTCTAGAGAGGTTTGCATATTTTCTAATGTTTAAATAATACCTTTTCCAGACTTCTAGTTTAATTTTTAGTGCCTTCGAGTATTTGGTTTAGACGAGGAAACTAAGTCGTTAAAGCAGCAAATGTTGTCACAAATAGTGTTTCACACTTTTAAGCTCCTTGAGGTAACAAATTTGAGCTATTTTAGAGAATTCCTTTTCAGCACTTGTCTGCACAATTCAGCATTTGTTCCTGTTAAGCTGAATTGAGTAAGCAAATGCCGACACTGGATTTTTTTTTAAACAATTTTTTTTGCTCGCTATAAAAATTAATTGAGCATACTCTTGCCACAGGAAACCCCGGATGATGGATTTTTGAGAATCCCAAAAATTCTTAGAATGGTGTTGGAATTTCGTGATTGGATAATGAATTTCATAGATTATCATTTTAATCTCTTATTGTGCATGAACGTGGATTACTCCAAACTAATTTCGCATCTTCTTAAGATAGCAGAGTGCAGGATTTCATCTATAGATGAGACATCTCAATTCTTAACGATGTTCATATTGAAATCGCGAAGACTTCCTGATATGATCCAGGCGGTGTTGGATCAGGGCAAAGCAATAGTACGAATTGCGATCCTCTATTTTTCATACCTCGATACTCGCAGAGAAGAAATTGAGGAAATTGCAGACGTCCTGCAAGCCTTAAACAATAAGTATTTGGCTGAGCTTACGAATTGGCTAAAAATGCTCGATACGCCTAATTTTCCTACTCCGGCTATCTCCAAGGAGGATAAAAGGAAATTTGCGGCACAAATAATCAAGTAATTATTAAATCAATTTTCTATTAATGATATTTCTAATTGAAGGATATAATTTCAGGCCAGACAGCAACAAGTATTATATTCGGATGCACGTTAGAGAATTTGCGGCTAATTGTCGAGGAGTCGAGCGGATCTATAGTTACAATATCGTAAACAATTGCCTTATATTGAGAACTAAAACGAATTACATTAATTAATGTTAAATATTATACAAGACTTCATGTTTTTGTTTTTTCCCATTTCCTCTTATTTATACCTTTACCCTTTTGAATAGCACCTATAATTTTGGGATAATAAATAGGTACGCAAGTTTACGCTAAGCATGAGCACCTTTAAAAACCCTTCCCAAAATTCTATTTCAGAAATATAAGAATTGGTAAGTAAAATGTGAAATTGTTTTGAAGATTTATGTATTTTCAGATATTAGATTGTGGTGGTCTCAATAATAACTATTTAACATTTGGGATTATTAATTTTTTGATATACATACAGAGCCTTTCAGTTTACTTATAAAAAATAAAACTAGTAGAACTTTTGTGAAAACTAAAAGCGTTTCACTTGAAACAACGTAGAGGCGAGAGATATAAGACTGAATACTTTAAATGTAAAAAGAAAAAAAGAGATAAAAGGGGCCCTTACTTTAAAATCATTTTAAGATTTCTAAAAGAATAAGAGACTATTAGTTGGAATATCGCTCATTTTTAACTCTTTAAAAAGATATTTCAATATCGTATAAAAAAATTGGAAGATCCTTCTTTCCGGAATACACTAGGCTTTTATAGTAATTTTTAGGCTACAACCTAAGATCAAAGAGCATTAAATGCTGATATTGCACACATTGTGTTCTTACGTAATTCTTCTAATCAAATTGTTAAAAGCTAAAATGAAACTATGATTCATTCATCAATATCTCAATTTCTCCAAAATATGAAGATTACCGATCTTAAGCACCGGCCCAAAGCTTTCAGTTATTACCTGTAGTTCAATCAGACCAGAATTAAGTTTTGCATTATAAATTACTGGGAATGTTTATGACTAAAGAACTGTAGTATTTTTGTTCAACAAAACTTCATTTGAAAGCTATTTCGTGCTAGTGACAGTAAGATAAGTTTTCTCATATAGCAACGGTGTCAGTCTTTTGCGAAATAAAGCGAACTTATGTAGTGCCTTCTTGCTCCGAACTGAGTTCAAAAAATTGGTGTACGGGCATATAGTTTCCATTGATACTACTTTAAGAAGAAATTGAGGAGGAGAAGTAAAGAATAAGCTTATAATGTCTAGTTCCACTAGCCCTAACAATCTCGACGAGAGCAATGACCTTCAGACAGCTCACAACTGGTTCAGATGCTTGAAAGATTTGTTAAATAAATTCAAGACTGAGTATAACCAAAGCCGATCAAATGATTCCGCAGCCAAAAGACGAACGCCAGAAAATAGGGCTGAGTATATTCTGCAAATTGATAGTCTCGGGCAACAAATTGAAAAGTAAATAGAAACTAAAATGCATTGCTTCGGCTAATGTTTTCCCTCTTTTTACTTGTAGCCTGGATTTAGAGAACTTGGGAAACTTACTTAGCATTAATGGGGCGTGCTGGCGACTTTGCTGTTTTGGAGATCCCTGGCTGGAACAGAAGGTCGTTGAGAACGAGGCTGCAGTGGAACAACTGAGGGATCAAATAAACAAAATCGATGACCTTAGAAGAAATGATAAGTGGGTCGAATCCGTCAAAGAATTAGTTTCAGGTGAGTCCAAAAAGGTACAGAATTTTTGTTTTCCACTTGTTTTTTTTAGGAGCTTCAATGCTATTTGAGAGGCTACAATTTCTAGTGGGGAAAGTCTTTCAATATTAGATGTATTTTATTTGAGTAGAAGTTACCTTTTTTGATGTATCTTCAATTCAGCCAGTTTTAATATGAATGTAAGCTTTGCACAATTGCATTATAAGATTCAAACTTGACGATTTTTCGGAAATAATAAGCAGGAGGAATTTACTTTCATAAATAGCTGAATCAGTTCTTCAGACTTCTTTTGCAACAAGAAAGTCTTATACTTTTACACATTTTTTTTAAAAATAAGTGTTTTTCAAAACAAGTGTTTCACCTCCTAAAATCAATCTTTTACCCTTAATCGCAGTTGAACGATTGAATGATAATATTTAGCATATAAGGGCGTTTTGGTAGGCGAATAATCGATCTAGCTGGACGTTATCCCTGGAAAAACTCGTTTTCTGTGAGCTTTCACGATTGGACTGCCAAATTTTAAATTTTATACGATTTCCAATAAATTGGTACTTGGAGGTTTTTAGGGTCGTTGATTTCAAACTGTCAGAATTTACAATTTTAAAATGGCGGACTGTCGAATTTTAAAGCATATGCAATGTCCATCAAAATTCGTACTTCGAGACTTTTGAGGTCCGAGTAAGCTCGGCCATCAAGGTACTGTTACCTAATTGATGCTTTTATTTCAGCCAATTTATTCGCTTGGGAAACACAGACAATTATTGAAATATTGGAATTTGACAAGAATTCGGATGAGCTGGTCCGGTTATCTGAGGACGACGCGAGTTTCCTTATTAAGGTCATTAACTGTGTAGGAATTTGGCCATTGTAGGTTGTCGAATTGGCAGTTTAATTGGATTTAATCTATGTATCATCCATTACCTTCAGGTTTAAGGCAGGATATCAGATTGATAAGTGCCAACAAATCTGCGAAGTTCTGGTTAAAGTAATCAACAAATCCTATTGGCCTTGTATTAAAAATGGTGACGGACGCATGTCTGCCCTTGAAAATAATCTTGCAGAGTGTGCAGCAAAGACTTTGGAGAACTTATCGACCCAATGGCGAGCAGATTGTTACCCGAAAGACGCTATTGCTCTTATTAAGCTGTTCTTAGACTCCCTTTCGGATATAACGAAGGCTGAATGTAAGGAGGGTAACAAAAACGCCGCCATCGCTGTAAATATTTTCAGACTAATTTCATCAACTTGCGCCAAACACTATGAGCTCATGTTGGATGGAATTACAACGAGTGATCCAGAACACTCAGAACTCTTCAAACGCGTAGTTGCTCTGATTTTAGAAGGTACCACTAAACTGGGCGCATATCCAGTGGATGAGTCCTATAGTAGGGTAGTTCTAGAGTTCTGGTTAGTTCTGGCATACAAAATTTATGAGGAGTTAGGCTGGGAAGAGCAGCAACCATGCATCGAACAAATTAAACCACTTTATGTTCAACTAACAAATATTTTGCTCAAGAAAGCTAAATACCCAGTCGAGAACGATGCCAAAAGGTGGACAGAAAATGATTTTGGAGAATTTAAATCTTATAGATGTCGAATGGATACTGCTTTAGTGAGTGAAAACTTGAAATATTATAATTTATGAATTGTATATTTTGAGTTTATATTTCACTATTCAACAAATTTATTTATTTTTTTTTATATAAATTGCACATTATTTCTATGGGATTTTTTTCCGTCGATTACCAATTCGTAAGTTAAATGTTCAACTGGCTCCTGTTTGCGATAAAATTGGTAATCTACTGAAAAAATCCTATAGAAAGATTTGCAAATATTTTGAACAACAATTTGGTGTTGACCAGTGTTTTAATTGAAACGAGTTCAAATAGCTGAATTGCACATAATTATTATATAAATTATAATTGAGAATAATAATTTTTACAGTGCGCTTTCTATGATATAATGCAAAGTACAATGCTTGAAATATTGTCCTGTGCCTTAGACGAGGGAGTTGCGGAAATACAAAACAATCCCATGTCCTGGACAAAATTGGAGGTGTGCATATTTTTCTTTTCTAGTATTGCTGGATATGTTGCTGGTTCCGATCCCCCCGTTGAAACGGATGAAGTCTCTAAGCTAATGAGGACTCTTGCCAAAATACCTTACGATAAGCTTAACAAGCAACTTTTTGAAACGGCTGTAAATGCAGTGAAATTACACTGTTACTGGTATAGTAAGAATCCAAGTTATATTCCTGTCGCTGTGCAGCTCCTGGTTAAGGGCTTAGATTCTTCTTTATCTTGTGGTATAAGTGAGCTATGCTCTCAATGTGGAGAATTTATGATACCTTATGCTGAGCCGCTTTTGGATGCGTGCATTAATTCTATATCTACTGGAAGAGTAATAGGACTAGATGCGGAATATCTGACAAATGATATCGCTACTTTAATGAGCATGCTTCCAGAAGAGAAAATTAAAAAGTACTTAGATATAATTATTAACCCCTATTTCGAAGAGCTACAGATGATATTGCAAACAGGGGAGGTTTGCAATTTTTTTAATATGAGGGATGTCCTTTTTAATATGACTATTTCCAGAGAAGCCCAACAACCAAAACAACAGCGGTTTCTCGGTTAAAACTAATCTCGTCCTTATTCGGATCGTTGAACACAAGGGCGCACGGCTCTAGGAGCAAAGAGAATGAGGTTACCAAAGTGCAACCTGTTCTCATACTATGCCAGGAAAACATGCCTCTATTCAGGCAAATGGTTGAGTTTTGGGAGGATGACGAAGAAGTGGTTCAGGTAAGTAAAGTTCAATAACATGTGAGGGTAAATCCATTAATTGGTAGTTTTCAGACAATTTGTTTTACGCTGAGTAGCGCACTAACTAATCTTGATGGGGACTTTAAACCGTTGCTAGAAGAGTTATTCAGATTTCTAGTTTCAGTTTACCAGAGAACATTTTTTCCGTGTGTTCTGCACGTTTCTAGAGAGGTTTGCATATTTTCTAATGTTTAAATAATACCTTTTCCAGACTTCTATTTTAATTTTTAGTGCCTTCGAGTATTTGGTTTAGACGAGGAAACTAAGTTGTTGAAGCAGCAAATCTTGTCACAAATAGTGTTTCACACTTTTAAACTCTTTGAGGTAATATTTAGAGAATTCCTTTGCAGCAGTTGACTGCACAATTCAACATTTGTTCTTGTTAAGTTGAATTGAGCAGGCGAATGCCAAAACTGGTTTGGTTTTTAAGTGATTGGGTTGCCCGCTATAAAACTTAATTCAACATACTCTTACCACAGGAAACTCCCGATGATGGATACTCAAAAATTGTTAAAATGGTGGATGCATTTCATGATTGGATGATGCACTTAATTGAAAGTCGTTTTGAAGTCTTCTTGGGCATAACCGTGGATTACTCCAAACTAATTTCGCATGCCCTTAAGATATTAACCGAGCATAAGCGTTCACTTAGAGACTGCACACCTAGACTCTTAGAGATTTTCATATTGAATTCGCAAAGTCTTCCTGGTATGACCCAGGCGGTGTTGGATCAGGGCAAAGCATTAGTACGAATTGCGATCCTCTATCTTTCATATCTCGATAGTCGCAAAGGCGACATTGAGGAATTTGCAGACGTCTTACAAGCCTTAAACAATAAGTATCTTCCTGAGCTTACAAATTGGCTAAGAATACTCGATACGCCTAATTTTCCTACTCCGGTTATCTCCGAGGAGGATAAAAGGAAATTTGCGGCACAAATTATCAAGTAATTATTAAATCAATTTTCTATTAATGATATTTATAATTGAAGGATATAATTTCAGACCAGACAGCAACAAGTATCATATTCGGATGCACGTTAGAGAATTTGCGGCTAATTGTCGAGGAGTCGAGCGGATCTAAAGTTACAATGTCGTAACCAATGGCCTTATTGCGAGAAATAAAAGGAATTACATTAATTAATGTTAAATATTATACAAGACTTCATATTTACATGTGTTTTTTCCCATTTCCTTTTATTTATACCTTTACCCTTTGGAATATCACCTATAATTTTAGGACAATAAATAGGTACGCAAGTTTACGCTAAGCATGAGCACCTTCTAAAATCCTTCCTCAAATTCTATTTCAGAAATATAAGAATTGGTAAGTAAAATGTGAAATTGTTTTGAAGTTTTATTTGTTTTCAGATATTAGATTGTGGTGGTCTCAATAATAACTATTTAACATTTGGAATTATTAATTTTTTGATATACATACAGAGCCTTTCAGTTTACTTATAAAAAATAAAACTAGTAGAACTTTTGTGAAAACTAAAAGCGTTTCACTTGAAACAACGTAGAGGCGAGAGATATAAGACTGAATACTTTAAATGTAAAAAGAAAAAAGAGATAAAAGGGGCCCTTACTTTAAAATCATTTTAAGATTTCTAAAAGAATAAGAGACTATTAGTTGGAAAATCGCTCATTTTTAACTCTTTAAAAATATATTTTGGTACCGTCATATTTATTTGTCTTTGGTATCGTATAAAAAAATTCGAAGATCCTCCTTTTCGGAATACACTAGGCTAACAACCTAAGCTCAAAGAGCATTAAATGCTGCTATCGCACGCGTTGTGTTATTGCGTATTTAACCAAACTGTGAAAAACTGAAATAAAACTATGATTCATTCATCAATATCTCAATTTCTCCAAAATATGAAGATTGTACTTCTCTAATTGTAAGCATCGGCCCAAAGCTTTCAGTTATTTTTTTTCACTGAAACTTCATTTGAATGCTATTTCCTGCTAGTGAGAGTAAGATAAGTTTTCTCATATAGCAACGGCATCAGTCTTTCTCGAAATAAAGCTAATTTAGTGCCTTCCTCCTGCTCCGGAGTGAGTTAAAAAAAAAATTGGTGTACGGGTATATAGTTTCCATTGATACTACTTTAAAAAGAAATTGAGGAGGAGAAGTCAAGAATAAGCTTATAATGTCTAGTTCCACTAGCCCTAACAATCTCGACGAGAGCAATGACCTTCAGACAGCTCACAACTGGTTCAGATGCTTGAAAGATTTGTTAAATAAATTCAAGACTGAGTATAACCAAAGCCGATCAAATGATTCCGCAGCCAAAAGACGAACGCCAGAAAATAGGGCTGAGTATATTCTGCAAATTGATAGTCTCGGGCAACAAATTGAAAAGTAAATAGAAACTAAAATGCATTGCTTCGGCTAATGTTTTCCCTCTTTTTACTTGTAGCCTGGATTTAGACCACTTGGGAAACTTACTTAGCATTAATGGGGCGTGCTGGCGACTTTGCTGTTTTGGAGATCCCTGGCTGGAACAGAAGGTCGTTGAGAACGAGGCTGCAGTGGAACAACTGAGGGATCAAATAAACAAAATCGATGACCTTAGAAGAAATGATAAGTGGGTCGAATTCGTCAAAGAACTAGTTTCAGGTGAGTCCAAAAAGGTACAGAATTTTTGTTTTCCACTTCTTTTTTTTAAAGAGCTTAATATTTGAGAGATTAAAATTGCTAGTGGTTGGTTTTTATTTTTTGTTCTTTAATATTCTAGCCCATACAGCCCCACAGTTGAGCAAAAATAAATTATTTAAGAATAACATAATGTACATTTTTATGGTGCTATGCGTACTTTTTAACCGTGGAGGTCAAAGATTTGGTCGCAAAATGTTTGATTACAGTATTTTTACAGAAAATCATTGTTTTATTATTTTAGAAGTTTCGCTTCTGTCGGGCGTCTACCGATGCAATCACACATTTTTTTTAAACAATAAGTGTTTTAATTCTCTAAAATCAATCCTTTACCCCTAAAATGTTATTGTTTAGCTTTAGCATAACTGCAATATTAGGGCGTTTTGGGGGCAAATAAAATCGATCTATCTAGAGTCTAGACCTTATCTTTGGGAAAACTCGTTTTCTGTGAGCTTTCACAAGCGCATACGTAATTTGCATTTAAATTGGTACTTCGGGATTTTCGAGGTCCGAAAAGTTCGGCATCCAGGTACTGTTACCTATAATTTATGCTTTTATTTCAGCCAATTTATTCGCGTGGGAAACACAGTCAATCATTGAAATATTGGAATTTGGCAACAATTCGGATGAGCTGGTCCGGTTATCTGAGGACGACGCGAGTTTCCTTATTAAGGTCATTAACTGTGTAGGAATTTGGCCATTGTAGGTTGTCGAATTGGCGGTTAAATTGGATTTTAACTAATATCCATGACCTACAGGTTTAAGGCAGGATATCAAATTGATAAGTGCCAACAAATCTACGAAGTTCTGGTTAAAGTAATCAACAAATCCTATTGGCCTTGCATTAAAAATGGTGACGGACGCATGTCTGACCTTGAAAATGTGCTTTCATACTCTGCAGCAAAGACTCTGGGGGATTTATTGACACAATGGCAAGCACAGAGTTACCCGAAAGTCGCTATTGTTCTTATTAAGCTGTTCTTAGACTCCCTTTCGGATATAACGCAGGCTGAGTGTAAGGAGGGTAACAAAAACGCCGCCATCGCTGTAAATATTTTTAGACTAATTTCATCAATTTGCGACAAACACTACCAGCTCATGTTGAATATAATCACAACGAGTGATCCAGAACACTCAGAACTCTTCAAACGCATAGTTGCTCAGATTCTAGAAGGTACCACTAAACCGGGCGCATATCCAGTGGATGAGTCCTATAGTAAGGTAGTTCTAAACTTCTGGTCAATTCTGGCATACAGAATTCAGCAGTTAGGCTGGGAAGAGCAGCAACCGTGCATCGAACAAATTAAACCGCTTTACGTCCAGCTTACTAATATTTTGCTCAAGAAAGCTAAATACCCAGACGAGAACGATGCCAAAAGGTGGACAGAAAATGATTTTAGAGAATTTGGATCTTATAAATCTGAAATGCGTAATGCTTTAGTAAGTGAAAACTTGAAATATTATAATTTGTAAATTGTATGTAATTTGTTTAGATTTCACTGGTCAACAAATTTAATTATTCTATTGTTTTCTACATAACACTACATACTACATACATTGTTCGTAGATTACGAAGTCGTAAATTAAAATACATACTAAATTAGCGAGAAAAATAGAGTCAAAACATTCAAAAGAAAATATTTTGGCCATTTTTAAAACGCTTTTATTATCTTCACCTGTATGTAACGGAATCTTAAAACGTGATTTTCACCCATTTCAAAACGTTAGATAAAATTGAAATTTTGCACACTTATCAAGGACTGATGACAATTGCAATTATTATTCGAATTAAGGAACTCGGGGGTAAATTGATTTGCTGTGCTTTTCGCTAGAACTGACATCCATTTTAATTTTGTAAAATTAATTTCACACATCGCTGAATTTTATATAAGCGTGTTTTAGTTATTTGTTATTAAAAAATCATTGAAAAATAAAGGTTCACCGTAAAAGTTTTTAACATGGCTTAAATGAAAGCCTGAGTGCTAATCTATAAATATAAAGTACAACTTATCTCTTTAGTCTTATTCATATTGCAAATAAGTTTTTCAAAAGTGTGCGCTTGCAGTGTTTTTTATTCGTTATCCATTGCATGAAGTAATCAGTTTGTGGGAAAAAGTAAAATTCACTGATTATTTCGAAATTCTTCAAAGCTTTTTGTATTTTTATATAATACCTTAAGATTTCAGCTATCTTTTGAGCATAAATGGTCACAATATCGCATTTTGTAGTATTTAATCATATTTTTCTCGAAAACAGAAGTTGATTGGGCATTTTCATTTACGAATTGGTAATCTACCTACTTAAAAAATCCTATAGAAATGATTCGCCAATTTTTTGAAAAAAAAATTTGATGTTGACCAGTGTTTTAATTGAAACAATTTCAAATAGTTGAACTGCACATATAATTTTACAGTGCGTTTTCTATTGTATACTGCAAAGTAAAATGCTTGAATTATTGTCCTGTGACTTAGACGAGGGCGTTGCGGAAATGCAAAATAATCCCATGTCCTGGACAAAATTGGAGGTGTGCATATTTTTCTTTTCTGAGATTGTTCGACACAATCCTCCCGTTGAAACGGATGAAGTCTCTAAGCTAATGAGGACTCTTGTCAAAATACCTTACGACAAGGTTAACAAACAACTTTTCAAAACGGCTATATGTGCAGTGAATTCGTACTCTTTTTGGTTTAGTGAGAAACCTAGTTATATTCCTGACGCTGTGCAGCTCCTGTTGAAGGGCTTAGATTTTTCTTTATATTGTTGTATAACTGAAATATTCCCTGAATGCGGAGAATTTACACCTTATATTGAGCAGCTTTTGGATGCGTGCATTAATTCTATATCTACTGGAAGAGTAATAGGACCAGATGCGGAATATCTGACAAAAGATATCGCTACTTTAATGAGCATGCTTCCAGAAGAGAAAATTAAAAAGTATTTAGATATAATTATTAACCCCTATTTCGAAGAGCTACAGATGATATTGCAAACAGGGGAGGTTTGTAAATTTCTTTTAATATAAGGGAAGTCCTTTTTAATGTGACTATTTCCAGAGAAGCCCAACAACCAAAACCACAGCGGTTTCTCGGTTAAAACTAATCTCGTCCTTATTCGGATCGTTGAACACAAGGGCGCACGGCTCTAGGAGCAAAGAGAATGAGGTTACCAAAGTGCAACCTGTTCTCATACTATGCCAGGAAAACATGCCTCTATTCAGGCAAATGGTTGAGTTTTGGGAGGATGACGAAGAAGTGGTTCAGGTAAGTAAAGTTCAATAACATGTGAGGGTAAATCCATTAATTGGTAGTTTTCAGACAATTTGTTTTACGCTGAGTAGCGCACTAACCAATCTTGATGAGGACTTTAAACCGTTGCTAGAAGAGTTATGCAGCTTTCTAGTTTCAGTTTACCAGAGAACATTATTTCCATGTGTTCTGCGCGTTTCTAGAGAGGTTTGCATATTTCCTAATATTTAATTAATACGTTCTCCAGACCTCTGGTTTAATTTTCAGTGCCTTCCAGTATTTGCTTTAGACGAGGAAACTAATTCGTTAAAACAGGAAATGTTGTCACAAATAGTGTTTCACACTTTTAAGCTCCTTGAGGTAACAAATTTGAGCTATTTTAGAGAATTCCTTTTCAGCAGTTGTCTGCACAATTCAGCATTTGTTTTTGTTAAGCTGAATTAAGCAGGCAAACGCCGACACTGGATTTTTTTTTTAAATAATTTGTTTGCTCGCTATAAAAATTAATTGAGCATACTCTTGCTACAGGAAACCCCCGATGATGGATTTTGGAGGATCCCAAAAATTTTTGGAATGGTGTTGGAATTTCGTGATTGGATAACGAACTTCATAGAAAATCGTTTTAATCTCTTATTGTACATGCATGTGGATTACTCCAAACTAACTTCGCATCTTCTTAAGATAGCAGAGCGCAGAATTTCATTTATAGATGAGACAGCTCAATTCTTTAAGATTTTCATATTGAATTCGCGAAGACTTCCTGAGATGACCCAAGTGGTGCTGGATCAGGGTAAAGAAATAGTACGAACTGCGATTCTCTATCTTTCATACCTCGATACTCGCAGAGAAGAAATTGAGGAATTTGCAGACGTCCTACAAGCCTTAAACAATAAGTATTTGGTTGAGCTTACGAATTGGCTAAAAATGCTCGATATGCCTAATTTTCCTACTCCGCTTATCTCCGAGGAAAATAAAAGGAAATTTGCGGCACAAATAATCAAGTAATTATTAAATAAATTTATTACTAATGATATTTATAATTGAAGATTATATTTTAGACCGGACCGCAACAAGTATTATATTCGGATGCATGTTAGAGCATTTGTGGCTAATTGTCGAGGAGTCGAGCGGATCTAAAGATACAATGTCTTAATTAACCAATGGCCTTATTGTGAGAAATAAAAAGAATTACATTAAATAATGTTAAATATTATACAAGACTTTATATTAACATGTGTTTTTTCCCATTTCTTTTTATTTATACATTTACCTTTTGGAATAGCACCTATAATTTTGAGATAATAAATAGGTACCCAAATTTAGGCTGAACATGAGCACCACTGTATGTAAGACTTGCGTCTCTAATTTACTGAAATGTGAAGAATTCCAGTGTTGGTCAGCTAGATTTAGATAACGATTAATCTGCATATGCTTGTATTCAAGATAAGAAACTCGTATCAGATAAGCGAATACGAACTTTTGGAACCGATTATCGAGCTTTTGAATGGTAATCTTTGGCAACTAGTGATAATAAGCTTTTATATTTTCTTTGAACAAATAAAAACAACATATTCCTCAATCGATTGTGAAGTATACATATGTATGTAAGTGCGGACCAGTTTCCGGTGGACGTTACAATAAATATAAATAATAAATTATAACAAGTACACAATAAACACTAAGGGCTACGATGGAGAAGGACTCTAGTTGCTGCAGTCTCACTGATGAACTCCAGGCAACTCAAAACTGGTTAAAATGCTTGAAAGATTTATTACATCAAATCGCAATTGAAGATGATTCTGCATCAAGAAAACGAATCCCAGAAATCAAGATTGACTTTTTGGGTTATCTACAGCAACTTGAAAAACAACTTGGAACGTAACTAACTAGAAGTTAGAATGCATTGCTTTGCCTTAACTAATTTTTCCTCATATGGAATTTTAGCAGAGAAGCACTGACAATTCAGTACCTCCTAGACACTACTTGGGACTTGCTGCGACTCCACTGTTTTACCGATTCCTCGCGTGAGCAGAAGGACGTCGAGAATAAGGCTGCTGTAGCTCAATTGAGGGATCGTTTAAACGAATTTGATCTCCTTAAAACAGAGAATACTTTGGTAGATTTTGCCAAAGAATATTTAGCAAGTGAGTATTTGTGATTATCTTGCTACTCCGATTAATCTTTAAAAATAACAGAGAAGTTTGAATCAAGCGTTTTAAAAAAGAATCAATGTCTAACTCAGTATAGTACTTTCTGGAGCTGAATTTGATTATATTATCTTTGTAGTCTCTGAAATTTGCAAGCATCAATGCACTATCTTCATTTTTTTGGTTTCTGGTATCTAAATACAAAAAAATGTCGACTGCTCAATTCAATTAAAAAGAAAGCACAGAATTGAGCAATAATTAAAATGCCCAAATATTTAAAATTACTCATGCTTGTGTTTTTATTCCAGCTAATTTATTCGTCTGGGGAACACAGGCAATTATTGAAATTTTAAATAACAGCAACACTTGCGATTGGATTGAGGTGAAACGTCTCTCCGTTGATGATTTAGAGATTTTGCTTTTGGTCATTACCAGCTTAGGAAACTGGGCAAAGTAAGAATCTCTATAATGCTACGATAGGTGAGTTAAATAACGAATTTTTTTTATAATCTCCAGATACATGGGTGGATATCAGATTAATAAATGCCAGAATATTTGTGAAATTCTTGTAAAAGTTATTGAAAAATCATATTGGCCTTGTGTTGAGAGAGAGGACGGACGCATGTCTGATATAGAAAAAAGTGTTGCAAAATCTGTTGTAAAGACCATCAAATATATCGTGACTCAGAAGGAGTCGCAGAGTTATCCGAAAAGCGCTTTTGCTCTCATTAAACTGATATTTAATTCCCTTTCCTTGATGACGACGGCCGAATGCAAGGAGAATAATAAAAACCAGACAATTGTTGTAGGAATTTACAAGTTGATCGCATCGGCTTGTGTTCACCACGTTGGACTCATATTGACCGGAATTTCAAGAGCTGATCCGGAACATGCAGAATTTTCCAAACTCTTAATTGCTGAAATGTTTAAGGCAACCACTAAGATTAATATATATGCAGCGGATGAGTCTTACAGTAAAGAAATACTGCATTTTTGGTTAATTCTTGCGCAAAAAGTTAATCATGACTTCAAATGGGAAGAGAAGCAAAATTGTATCGAAGAAATTAAGACGTTATACATTCGGCTCACATATATTTTACTCGAGAAAGCCCAACATCTCGATGAGAATGTCGCTAAAACTTTGACGGAGCAGAATTTGAAAGACCTCAGGAATTATAGGAGCAACCTTAAATTCCTTCTGGTAAGTGAACAAGATGAGATAATACGGATTTAAACAATTTTTAAGAGACTCTATGCACATACATAATTCAGCTATTCAAATAAGTAAAGACGAGTTGCACAAATTACGCTCAGTATTACTTTGTGTAGTCGACTCCTCGTTTGAACAATTTGTTTTGTTAAGCTAAATGAAGTCTTTGATTGAGAAACTGAAATCTTTAATTTAGGTTTTGTTACGGGATTTCGGCAGTTTTGTTATTCAAATATTTTATATACTTACTATAATTATGCAGTTCAGTAATTATATTTAACTATTTAATCATAACAATTTACAATTGAGATACGTTGGTTGTTACAGTGGGCTTTTTATGATATGCTTGAAAGTGAGTTGCTACAAATATTATCGGATTTTTTGGACGAGGGCATTGCAGAGTTTAAAGCTAATAATATGTCCTGGAATAAGTTGGAGATGAGCATATTTGGTTTTGCTATGATTGCAGAGTATGCCGATCCTCCTATCCAATCTGAAAAAATCCAAAAGTTAATGAGGACTTTGACCGAATTACCTCACGAAGATGTAAACAATAAACTTCCCAAAACGATATTTAATGCAGTGGAATCTCTTCGTTATTGGTTTTGTGAGAACCCAAGCTATATTTCTGCCGCAGTACAAATCCTAGTGAAGGGCCTAAAATCTTCAGCAGCCTCTAGTGCCGTTTGGGGTGTCTCAGAACTGACCTCTGAATGCGGAATTTTGATTAAACCTTTTGCTAATTTGCTTCTAGACGCTTACAATGAATCTTTATCAAGTGGAAAAATGCCACTCTATGATTCTGATTATCGTGCAATTGGTACGCTGATAAGTATGCTTCCAGCCGAGAAGATTCCAACGTACTTAGATCTTTTTTTCAACTTCTACTCCGAGAAGCTGCGGATGATATGCCAAGCTGGGGAGGTTTTAAAATTCAAAGAACTTAAGTGATTTTGGCTTAATTACGTTAGAGTTAAATTTTAGAAAAACCCAGAAAACCATTCCACAACGATCTTAGGGCTGAAAAAACTTTCATATTTCTTCAATTCAGTAAACGCATATGTGGAAGTTTATGGTGCTAAACAAGAAGTGAATACCTGCCTGCAGTCAGTCTTTCTTCAATGCCAAGCAGCGATGACTCTTTTCGAGCAAATAGCTGAATTTTGGGATGGCGATCAATTTGTGATTGAGGTAAGTAAATGTTTGGAGTTACGCTGCATATCTTATAAATTAAATCTTTTCAGGGGGTTTTTTCTATGTTGTGGGGCGTATTCAATGCCCTTAAAATGGTTTTTAAACCGATGTTAAAAAATTTTTGCTCTTTTTTCATTTCAATCTATCAGAAGCAGCCTTTCTATATGAACCTATTTATTTCTGGAAAGGTATTAATTAAATAGATAATAAAACAAATAAAATTCACATCTGCTTTATTTTCAGTGCCTTCAAATATTTGGTCTGGACGAGGAAAGTAAACAGTTAATGCAGCAATTTTTTTCGCAAATAGTCTTTTACACTTTTAAGTTTTTCGAGGTAAATGTTTGGATGTTTCCAAGTATTTAAATTTTCTAGCTGAATTCATAATTCAGCAATTGTTCTTGTTAAGCTGAATTAGCTGGGCGAGTACAGAAATTGAATACTAAAAAACATCCATTATCTCACCAACTGCAAAAGTTAACTGAGTGAGCATATTCTTTCTACAGGAAACTCCGGAGAATGAATTTTCAAAAATTAATGAGATGGCAGGCCAATTTCGTAATTGGATTACGTTCTTAATAGAAAATTTGTTTGAGTTTCTGTTGGACATAAACGTGAATTACAGCAAAATAATTCCGTATGTCTTCAAGGTGTTAGCGCTGTCTGAGTATTCGGAGATAGACGAAACAACGAAGTTTCTAGAAATTTTAATAATGAAGTCCCGAAATCAGCCTAATATGAAGGAAGCCGTGTTGGACCACGGCGAAGAAATAGTGCGGACTGTAATCCTTTCTATTGCTTGTTGCAATACTTCGAGAGAAGATGTTGAGAAATTTGCAGATTTACTGCAGGCCTTAAAAAACGACTATCTGATTGAGCTTACGAATTGGCTAAAAATGCTCGATGCACCTAATTTTCCTACTCCAGTTATCTCTGAAGAGGATAAAAGGAAATTTGCGGCGCAAATAATCAAGTAATTATTAAATCAGCCATCTTATAATATTAATAATAATTTCATGTGATCTATTCAGGTTGAATACCAACAAGTATCATATTCGGATATACGTCAGAGGATTTGCGGCAAATTGTGGGGGTGTCGAGCAGGTCTAAAGACGTGACGGATTATTAAAACGAAGAAAGTCGATATTATGGATTAATTGCCCGTAGTAATTAGAATAAAAGTGGGCGATGGCAATCTAATGGTCTATACCAAAAACCTCCCCAAACAGTTAAATTGAGTTCTCAAAACACTGGACTTTATACTAAACCTAAAATAATAAATGAATAATAAATTGGTTGTGTTACAGTTTTCTTGGTTAAAAAATATTAAAATAGGTAAGTAACATTTTTAAAATAACTCGTCTTTTACAATAGTGATGAAAAATTCAAAACAATTGATATTAAACACTTAAACTTAATTTTTTTTGTCAATTACTTTATTTTCATTTTAAGTTTATCTAAAAAAATTATATTATGTTGGGTTAGGGGACTTTTCTATAGCTGTTGTTAAAAATTATTTTTTACTTTTTAGCTCACATTGCTATAAAAGTATGTTTTTTTAGTTTTTTAAACTATAATTTTATTTCGGTCATTGATTTGAGTAGTGGTTTTTGGCACATGGAGTTAAATGAAGTAAGTACGAATTTAGGTCGTTTATTGTATTTAGTTTATTTCTTGTTTTTTGAAATATTCAGCCCGCCCAATAAATTGTTCATGAATAGTGACGATTGAAAATGGCAATGACGCCAGTCTGTGTTATCATTATCACTTCTTTTCAAATTTTGTTTATATCACATGGGTTTCAAAGTTTCAAAGAATTTGTAACAAAAACGATACTTGTTAGGAAAACATCTTGCCTTGGTTGGTTGGTTGGTTACAGTGGCGACCCAGCCAGCATGGCGGGTCCACGTAGCGCTATGGCGCGCCGTTTTGTCACCACAGAAGAAATCCCCTAAAAGTAACCAAAAGAAAGAGAACGAGTGAGTGAGGTCGCCTTGCCGTCGTCTTGCCTTAGCAGAGTACTTTTCTAGTTTTTGTTTCGATATTATGTTTAATTTCAATGAAATTATAGGAGTGTACAAACAATGACATTTTCAGTATCACATTCGCGAAACTTCAACTTTATTTTGTTTTTAAAACTAGAGGTGTAAAGTTAAATTTTTGAATTGGACAAAAGCTGGAAAAACTAAAAATTATTATTATTATCGTATGGCGCTACCATCGTGCTAACATTATCCTTAAACGAATTTTTGACGTGACAACGTCTTATAAATTGGTCGACCCGAGAGTCATTTACGAAAACTGAAGTAACGTAACGACGTCGACGATCCGTAACGTAACGACGAGCTGTAATGTAACGACGAGCCGCTAACATGACAACCAATTTTTTAAACTGAATTTTCATACAGATTTTATCGTTTCGTATCCACATAAACGTAATTAAAGGTCTTCATATTTATTAAATTATTACAAATTATACATGATACACATATATCAATATTAATTACATGGTCCTACATATATTCCATATATCCATACTTTGACAACAGGTTCCCCATTACCACCTGTCTTTGTAATTCGAATCCGTGTCTTATATTGGTTTTGGCCTCCAGTAACGTCTATCTCAAGATTATTTTTGTAATCTTGAACCACAATCTGTGTTATTTTATAAAAGGAAACAATTGCCTAAAATGGTATATAATCTATAAGAATATCATACATATAATATTAACTAAAAGTTTATATTTACGTCTTTGGATGGGTAGACAAAATCTATATATTTCGGGTTATAAAACGGAAGATTGTCGTATTTTTCGAAGATAAGCTCATCTCCGTCAACTCGGCGTCCACAGCCATACTTGTCTGGGTGCTCAATCTGATGACACGTAAGCTGTGCAGACTCCCAAATTGCACAGAAAATTAGCATTAAACTTAATACAGCCTTCATCTTAATGGAAAATGATCCGATGATAAAATCCTTAACTTATATAAACCACTTTACTAACAATAAGATCTTTGCTCTATAGACAATGATCACTTTATTGCTAATGTAGAAGCAACAGCGAAAAGCAGATATTTATACGATTTCAAACCACCACCTGTAGCGTTTTATTACCTCAAACAATTTTATTCGTTTCAATACAATTGATTCTGTTCGTGTTTGGTTTTACAATTAAGAAAAATACTTGTTAATTTTGTTTTCGTCTGCGTTGTTCACAAACTAATATACTACCAAAAATTGGACTCGCGCACTTCGTTTCAGGGTTCCGTACTATGAGAAATCCTAAAAAGTATATAGAAAGAAGTTTTAATCGTGAGTAAATAATGTAAAATTTCAATTTTTAATTTTTAAGGGTAATTTTAGATGCGTGTACATAAACTACAGTTTTTAGTATTGATAGGGTGTGAATAATTTACGTTGATGGAGTGTGAATAATTCATGCTAAGTCAAATATTAAAAATAAAAACATTCATATTCTACTTAAACGGTCCTTTTTAATGAGTGTGCCCAAGTAGAAGTTTTACCAAAAAGTCAACTACTTATCACATTATTAGAAAAATGTATCGAAAGGACACCTATTTGTTCACATGTGTTTTCTTGGCTTGAGATAATTAAAATAGGTGTATCTTTTCAGTATAGCTTCAAAGATGTCTGATTTTTAACATGGGATTTCGCATTGTAGTTGACTAAAAGATATCTTTTCAAAATGTCGTTGAGTCAAAAAGATATATTGCAGTAAACGATATTAAAAATTCTGCAAAAAGTACTTGCAGTTAGCAAAAAGACAACGTTTAGTTTTCTCCATATTTGCGTCACAGTAACAGAGTAAGGAAGAGTAATATATGCATGGACTACGTGAGTAATATAAACCACACGCACTCATATTTGTTGTATCCGCCAACTTTTAAAACTTATTTCAGTGCCATCCTTAGACGAGGACCATACAGAGAAAGAATTTTTGATAATATTAAGGGGTGGAAACAAGGGTGTAAATATTGCAAGAATCTTAAATTGTGTAGAAAAGTAAAGTTTGAAGACAAAATGAGGCTAAAAGATCTCAAAAAATCACTATTTCGAAGCCTTTTCCAAAAAGGTCAACTTCACCTCCCTACCCCCAAACCCTTGGCCACAATCACCCCTGGAACTTGAACAAATTAATTTTTTTTCACGATTTTTCACCTTTCGCCCCACTTTTCTCCGAAATTCACGTTATTAACATACCCACTCTTAATTTTTTTAAGTTACCTATCTAATTACCTTTCCAAAAAGGTGCAACATGCCCAGGTAGAAAAAGGATATGAAATGGAAACCGATGAGCTGAATAGGCGAACGCACGTGGTGTAAAAAAGAATGTGGTGTCACAGAGGTGTGAGGGTGCTGGTTCCACGCTATGCGCGTTGAGTTCTGAGAAATTTTTCAAAATCCGTTAAGCATTTCTATAGAAACGGATGGGTTGAAGATGTCGGTTGTGTGTATAAAATAAAACGAAAAAATTGTCATTTAATCGTTTTACTTAGAAACTTCCCGAATACGAATAAATAAATTATACAGAATATTTGAGTATGAAAATATAAGATTGCAAAGGGCTAGCATGAGCAATAAAATCAATAAAATTAATTTGCGTAGGCAAACAATACATTTTTCTGCAGCATTTAATTAGCCTTTAATTATTTTAATGATATAAGGGGACCTATTGTTATTTTTTAACGATTTTACATATGTTCTGCTAACTTTTTCAAAAGTTAGCAGATCATGTTTTTTTTTTTTTAAATATAAGAGCAATTAAATTGACAGTTGTGCACTTACATAATTAGCCTATAATGGGCCTTTTAATATATTGTATTAACATTTTGGTTCTGCCCATGTTGCCCTGCTTACTTTATACTTCTAATAAGAATCTATATAGCGCTGTTTATTTGTATACCATTACATACTTAGAAAGGCCGATTCCGTAGATTTTTTGAATACGGAACTGCTGAATGCTGAAAAAAATATTAGAATTTAAATATATATTGAACAAAATTTTAAAATCCCTATATTGGTATAACTGATCACTAAACCATATTCTTCATGAAAATTCAGAATAGCAATGTAAACAGTTTACATGTTTTAGGATATAAGTCCTTGCGGATTGTAACATAACATCCTTTAAAAAAGGGTTTTTAAGAAAACAGGAAAAAAACTGCCAATTTTATAACAAAAAATTCGATAAATCTGGAATATGAACCCTCAAAACGTCAACATTTTGAAACGGATCCTAACAAGTGAGGTATCGTTGGAAAGGTACTTTCATCCTACCCGCTACGATGTCCTTACAAGGACTGTCTGTTTGTCTGTCTAGCTGCTTATTTCTTTAACTATTAACGCTATCTGTCATCGATTTGTTTATCTATTGATTCGCTGATTCAATGTGTGTCAACGTGATATTTCCATTGATTCCCAAATGCGCATTTGTCAGCAATTGTGCAAATTTCTCAGCATTCGCGTGTATGCGAATTAATAGAAACATTTTTAAACATGTTGAATTTGAATTTATGAGCAATTATAAGTAAAATATTGCTTCAAGTGCGCGTTGATCGAATACGAAAATTGAAATTCCAATAGAACCGCTACACGTGTGGCTTATTTACCCCTTAACCTACATATTATCGAGCCTCGCTCGTGGTGAGTTAATTGGATCAAAAATGATAACACCGAGCCTCGCTCGTATTTGCATATCATAGGGCGGCACAGGATGGCGTGGCTGACCGAGCTGTTGAGTTTGGTGCGCGCTGTTGGAAATTAAATCGTAGGTTAAGGGGTTAAAAACTGCTTTTACATGTTCGGAATCCTGCCGCCCTCACAACACAGGGCAAATCAAAAATGCATGATTCTAAATTCTAAATTGACCTTTACTCGACATATGGATCATATTGTTAATAAGGCGTTACCAATGCTTGGCTTTGTTAGACGTTGAACTAGGGATTTCCATAATCCATATGCACTCACGTATATTTCTATAGTTAGGTCTGTTTTTGAATATTGCTGTCAGGTTTGTTAGTATCCTTATTTTTATAATATACACATTAACAGGCTCGAATCAGTACAAAAGTGCTTTTTACGATTTGCCCTTCGACGTCTTCCGTGGAGTAATAGACTTGAGCTTCCTTCTTACGAAAGTTGATTAAAATTACTTGGTATGAGTTCGTTTCAAAAGAGACGTAATTAGCACCATTTGTCTTTTTATCCACAAGGTTTTGGTGGGTTTGATAGACTCTTAAGAAATTCTGGTAGAAAAATCTATTTGTGTTTCTAATAGAGTTTTGCGCCCTCGTGCTTTCCTCCATATAAAGTTTCATTGAACAAATTACGGAATCCAATCTTTTGATTTTAATTTTGATATTCGTCATATTAAGGTTATTTTGCTTCTCGATATTTAGCTCTTATAAGTTAGATTATATTATTTGCCTTTTACACCACTTCTTTTTTTTTCTTCTTCTCTTGAAATTAACAAAAAATGTTTCTTTAATTAGAACAATATTCATACTGGGCTATCTATCTGAGAGATAGAAATACATATGTAAATTGCAGGAAACTCATTTTTATTCCCTAAAGGACCCCGCAGTTTTTGTTTGAAAATTGGGTTTTAATCAATCGCTCCCAAATTTTGCAGCAAGCTAGCTAGCTTTCGACATTTCAAGCAAAAGTCTATATGGACAAACAAAAATTCATCGTCAGGATTTTGAGATATTGGCCCATTTTGCTTGTGTGAACACAAGGTAATAATGCCTAAATAAACATTGTGAAGCTGGCCCAATAGTCATTTGAGGCTGATTATGCACTCCAGCACTTGTGTTCGAACAGGATAATAATACTACATAGATGCTTTATGAATAAGAAAACTTTTGCAATTTTTATTGTTCGGCTTTCAATATTCTTATCTCAACTTTATTTAAATTTTATCTATTTATAGGTTTTCATTTAGGATTTTCCAGTAGCTTTCAGGTAGTGCAAAAATTACAACGAAAATGAACTTTCATATCGAATTGCGTTTTGTAATGCGAATTTACATAAATACAATACATAAACACGTCTGAAAAACTTAGCAATTGTTTCAATACTCATTTAAGAGAGAAAACAAAAAAATAACACCAGAATTAATTGTTTAATTTTTTTCACGAAATATTTGTGTAAAGTCTTTTAAACAACTTTATTGAATTTTGTTACCATAATTAGTAACAAAAGCATGACAACAAAAAAGAATTTTGAAAGCCATGAGTGCCTACATACGTGTGATAGTCGAAAATGGAAAATAATTGGACAAATGATAAACTTTTGATAAAATTTAAGCTAACTTCTTCAAGGATATCGCCAGATACACTTCCGTTCAAAATGATAGCAATCTTCTGTATCATCATATATGTACATATAACCGTGAATTTTGTAATGTAATGAATTTGAAAAAAGTTATTTTAGCTGAAACAAAGAACAGTCATTCGTTCAAAATTTGTGCTAAGGATAACAAATTTATCGCTTCGAAATAATAGCAGTGCTCTATAACAATTTAGTAAAGAGTTTTTTTTTCAATCTAAAGACTCGTTGGTTTTTTTATGCTAGTAAGTAGAAAAGTTTTTTCAACATTTTTCAAAAGAGGTCAATCCAAATATTGTTCTGAAGTTCAGTGAAATATTAGAAGAAAACTAATTAAAGCATGCGCAAAAGTTCAAAATTTACTTGGATGTTCTGGTAAAGTTATTTTTGATCTCTAAAATGAAAAATAAACCTGAAAATCATGGTAGGAAATGTGTTACGCCTATAAAAAAAATCGTACAATTAATGAAAAAAATACCGTTAATATCGGCTATAACTTTCAAAAATTAATTTAATTTATCCGTGAGCGAACGTACCATCAGAAGACGTTTAGTAGAAGCTAATTTGCCATCACAAAATTCGCATACGGGTCCATTATTGATCCCTACATAGACATCAAATTTATCAGTTAAAGTTCGCTAAAAATTATGTGGTTTGCCTTTGAATAAATGGGGAAATATTTTGGGGTCCGACGAAAGAAAAATTGTATTGTGGTCTTTTTACATATTGCCAGCGAAAAGTACAATTTTCGTCAGTCACAAAATGATTCTTAATGATTTTGCATGATTCTGTCAAACGATTGGCATATTTAACTTTTTTAAATTTATATTGGCTATTCGTAAGATAAGAGGGTATTTACGGGCCCTCCTAGACGAAAAAATAGTGTAAAATTTAAGGTCGTAGCGGTATAGCTACAGTTACATATACTTAGATATACAATACATAGATAGAATGGATATAAACCCAGATAAAACATGGGTTTTCAAATTCTTATGGGAAGAAAACGTACTACCTTAATAGTTATACCATTAAAAAACGTAGCTAATGCGTGACGCGTAATTTTGGAATTAGGAATAGGCAGCAAAAATAAATATCTGTAGCAATTGCTTAATATTAAGCCAAACAGAATAGACAACATATAAGCACATAGAAGTTTTACGTGCTGCATGACGATCGACTGCGGAAAGCTCAATTTAAGATCGTATAAATATCAGTTGCCGTTCTTTGCTTCTACACTTGCAATTAAGCTACCATCGTCTCAATAACATTCATAAAAGGATTTTTGAAAGTGAGTTACATACATTAAAGGTTTGATAGTATCGTAATCATAAATTCCTTTAATTTAGATGAAAATTATTTGCGCTTTGCTGCTAGCTTTTTGTCCGATTTTCGAGGCAAAATCGTATTGGGTAGGACAGTCAAATTCACGCCCTGATGAACTTCTTCTGTTCTACTCTTGCTTCTACGACCGCGGCTCATTTGAATACCCTGAAAAGGTAATTTTCAAGTAGATATGTATGCTCAAGCAGCAAATAATATTGTTTTTATTTATAGGGTTATCAATCCAAATTTGTCGTAACTAAGGTAAAAGTACATGATTATAAATGTGATACAAAATTAAGTGGTGACGCCATTAACAATTTCCATGGAGAGTTTAATTTGGATTGTATTATAAACAGAGGAGCCGTTTCGAGTTGTGTCTACGTCTTCGGCGCCTACGAAGGTAAATGCTTAAAAAGAAGAAATCGCCAGACGTTTGAGTTTCAGACGAACCAAACCGAGCTACGAGAATACGATTCCTTGGATAGTTCGTTTTAACACGTTCGTGGGCCGTTGAGAATCATAGTGAGGCAAGTCAAAAATTTTCGAAAACTGAGTTAAAACTAAAATCATGTCACTTATCCATCACCCTGCTAAGTACCACATTGATTATAAAAGCTTGGCTTACGACACTATAATTGTCAACGGCTCAATGTATGTAAGTTCATTATAAAATTGAATTGATGATCATAAATGTAAAGATTTAAGTAAACTAAACAATATAAACAAATGATGTTTTTGGTGCGTTTTGAAATGACAGCTTGTTAAAGATCATGTATAGGAATACAAGCTATGTTTGACGATTCATTGGCTTCTTTGAAAATTCACCATTTGATAATTTGGAAATGGAGTCGGTGAAAATCATCACCGAATTATTATTTCATGAAAAGGTATAGATCTAGGCAGCGGCAGCATCAAGTTTTTTGAGGTTCCACAAGTGAAGTGGTGGTAGAAAAATTGTAAGAAGGTGAGAAAAAGTTTCTTTTAAAAAGCCTACTCTTGGTTAGCAGTTTTTCTGGAAGGGAGGGAGGAGGGAAGGAATAATATATCGAATCCGCACTACACTACCCTTCACATTTTTCACAAAAAAAAAAAAAACTTTAAAAGCTAAAAACCAGGGATCATAACTGCTATTAAATTTCACCAAAAATATTTTGAGTTATTTTTAACAATTATCCTTGTCTACTATGTATTATTTTAAGTCTTTAAAAACTGTTGTGAACGATCTTTGTTTTGTTTTGTTATAAATAATGAGCTACAATGGACTTTTATTTCTTGAATCAAAAATAACTGTTGAAAATCCTATGGTAAGGAATTTTTAAGCTCGGCCGAGGTCCGTAATTTTACTGTGGGCGACCTTCTGGCTTTGCTTAGGATAGCGGATCGTCTGCTCCACTAACGGGGCTTTGGCACAAAACACAGTAACCCCTTTGAGGATAAAGCCTAAGGAAACGCTGTATCGTGTAAAATCCCTGTACGTGAGCGTAGTAAAAAAGATTGGGTTCCCTTTGGTTCCCTAGAAAGAGAGGTACTTAATGAGTAAGCGAGACGAATGCGCTGAAACTTCTGCGTCACTATGAAAGGGAACCCAATATTTATTGACGGCGTTAAAAAGGAATTTTCTGAGGGGCTTATGCATTAAAGATTATAAAATTTTCCAATTATTGAAAAAAGTGCTATTCAAATAGATATAGGCTTTATCTTCAAAGAGTAACCCTCTTAGCTTTTTTTTTTATCTAGGGAAGCGGGGAAATGCCGTTACACACTAGGGAGGCCGTAGCCTATGCAGGATTCCCTGGCCAAGGCCAGGCTTACCGGCTAAAACCCCGCTCCCCCTCCAGGAACCCTACCCCGGGACAATCTTAGAAAACATTACTTCGGAGTTGAGCCAAAACCTTCTATATTTACAAGCCGTGAAGTGGTCCGGCGCACGCACACATCTATAGGGCAAAGTGGTCTGACAGTTTAAATAAATCCCATTGAGTCTTATGGGGGACGTCGCAAAATTGGAAAAAAAATACGCGGCAGCTTCCAAACTATAGCTCGTATCGAAAAATCAACATCACTCAAGGTTACTTTAAGAAGTTCTCCTTGTAATTAATAACACTTTTAATTACCTTTTCGAACAGAGAATATGAAATTTTCGAGTTTAACCAAAACTCAACAGAAAAATCGGACGCCGGACCACTAACAAATGTACGGCAAGAGAGCGAATTGGCTGCGAACCGAACCGAAAAATCGAAAATTTCCTGTTTTTTCGGCGGAAATTCATTAATGTTTTTGTCCTATATACAGTAAAAGCCCCTATGGTTTTAATTTAATTTCTTAAGACTTGTAGGTCTCTAGTAGCCAAAAAACCCGATTAAATCCAATTTTTCCAGCATATTTCATCTATCGTCCATAAGACTAAATGTAAATTTCTCGAACTGTCAGACCACTTACGCACACATGCAAAAGGCTACTTCATGGCTTGTAATATAGAAGGTTTTGGTTGAGCCCTATATATTATCTCGCCCGCATACGCAGGCACACTCCGCTACATGGACATGTCCATCCCAATCACCTAGCCAGCAGGGGCCCCTAGGAGACCTCTGCCTTTGTCGGCGCCACTTCTTGGGCCAGCCAACAGGTACCCCCGAGAGAGCACCCGCTGTTGTCAGTCCCCCCTCCTTTGTCGGCAGACACCACACTGGTAGCAATCTAATATATAAAAATCTCGTGTCACGGTGTGCGTGGTCGAACTCCTCCGAAACGGCTCGACCGATTTTCATGAAATTTTTTATGTATATTTGGTAGGTATGAGAATAGGTTGTAAAGTATATTTCATACCGCAAATCCACCCACTAGATGGCGCAATACATCAACTTCTATACCGTTCAACCGATCGTCATGAAAATTTGTATACGTAGGTATTTGAACACGATGAATATTTTAGCGCTATTCATTTTGTTATAGATCGCCACTAGATGGCGCTGCAGTACATCAACTTCTATACCGCTCAACCGATCGTTATAAAATTTGTATACATAAATACATGAACACGGTGAATATTTTAGCGCTATTGACTTTGCTAAAGCTCACCACTAGATGGCGCTGCAGTACATCAACTTCTACACCGTTTAACCGATCGGCATGAAAATTGGTACAATATAAGTAGATACTTGAACATGGTGAATATTTTCGCTCCGTCTTGCTATAACTGCCATTAGATGGCGCTGCAGCACATCAACTTCTGTACCGTTCAACCAATCGTCATGAACATGTGTGTACGTAGGTATTTCAACACGTTGAATATATTTGCGTCATTCATTTTGTTACAACCTGTGTTTTTTTGAATTTTGACGCTCAATCACGCCAAAACGGGTCAACAGGTTTAAATGAAATTTGGAACACAGATAGAGAATATCTTGGAGATGGACATAGGATAGTTTTTATTTGCATGCTTCAAAGTAGCGGATCCAAGATGGCGGATATTTTTAAAAAGATTATGCGATTAACATTAAAATTGGTACTTGGGGGTTGCTGTGAGGATTTACGAATTCTAGGTGGCGGGTTGTTATATTTGAAAGTTTATGCGATTTGCACTAAACTTGGTACTTGGGGGTTTTCGAGGATGCGGTTGTCAGTGACATAGGCTACGTTTTCGCTGCCTGTCTGTCTGTCCGGGCTCATCTTCGAAACAGCTGAACCGATTTGAACTTTATAGAATACTTTTTTATAATTGTTTACTATTATTAAAGGTTACGAAATTCTGAATGCTAGAGATATGTTTATAGTGACTTATACAAAAATCACTTATCCGATGGAGATGAAATTCTATGGGTATGTAGCGCGCAACCTTCTAAGTGGCATAGGTTATGTATTGGAACGTGAGGGGGGCAGGAGAAGAGAGCGAAGAAAGACCGAGATGCCCGGGCAACGCCGGATGCAGGACAGCTAGTAAATAAATAAATAAATACATATTAGGGAACCACACACCAATGAGTTAAATAAATTAACACCAACAAAAGCCAACAGGGGCCCCTTAGGAACCCCTGTTGTTGTCCCTTTCCTTCTGGCGAAGGATCCCTCTCACAAACGAGGCGACCCTCCACCAGAAATCGTCACTCTGCAGCATAACCCCGACTATGTTTTCCCTCTTAGCTAATAATAATAATAATAATAATAATAATAATAATAATAATAATAATAATAATAATAATAATAATAATAATAATAATAATAATAATAATAATAATAATATAGCAACCTTGCCTTCATTGGTTTTTTTTTTTTTTGGTGTTGTCTGAATTCTAAAATTATATAAGGAATTAATTATAAATTTTGAAAGAGGAATTTATATACATACATATGCATATAAAAATGAATTTCTGTTTGTAATACGACACTAAAACTCCAAAACGATCTCGGTAAACCATGACGTATTTCGTAGACACTTGAAAACGGTAAATATTTTGACGCTATCCGTTTTGCTATAACTCGCCACACTCGCGTTGCAGCACATCAACTTCATGTACCGCTCAACCGCTCAATATTTTGCGATTTCCATTAAATTTGGTACTTGGTGGTTTTTGAGCTCGTTGATTTTAATCCGACTCTCAGAATTTACACAATAAAGATGATCGACTGTCTAATTTACAAGTTTATGCAGTTTTCACCAAACTTGGTACTTGAGGGTTTCCGTGGTTGCTGATTTCAACCCGACTGTCAGAATTTACAAATTCAAGATGGTGGACTGTTAAATTTTAAAGTTTGTACTAATGTGTACTTGGGGGTTTTCGAGAACGAGGTTGTCAGGAGCGACATAAGCTTCTTTTTTTCTGCCTGTCTGTTTGTCCGTGCTAATCTTCGAAACAGATGAAGCGATTTTGATGAAAATTTACGGATATGAAGAGGCTGTCAGTAGTAACATAGGCTACTTTTTGTAATTGTTTACTATTGTTAAAAGTTACGAATTTCTGAATGCCAGTGATATGTTTATGTTGAGTCACGCAGAAATCAACTATCCGATTGAGATGAAATTCTATGACTATGGGCATGTAACGCACAACCTCCTAAGAGACATATGTAGGTTATGCATCGCAAATGGAAAGTGATGGGTGGAGAGAAGAGGGAGGGAGAATTGTGAGCAGTGATATGTTTATGATGCGTCAAAAAGTATTTCTGTGATTTAGAAGAAATTCTATGGGCACGTTGCGATTAACCTCCTGAGTGACATTTGACAAATGTGAAATCAGCATCATCATATTTTTATGAAAGTTTACTTTTATTTTAGGAGTAGTTGTCCCCGAGAATCGCCGGATCGGGGATGTGTCTTATAAAATATATTACCTACTACGACAAATTATTATTTTTTTTAAAATAGTAGCATCTTCAGAGTCTCCGAAAATAAATTACATCTATCTCAAGCGGTCTTACACTATTTTCAAGACTGACGAGGATATTTCAACGAGAAGAAATGAAGAGGGGAAGAACATGTCAGCGTGATACATTTTATCTCATGCATATATGTATAGAATAGTACATATATATATAGGATAGGATACGACAGGATAAGACAAGTTAGAATTGGTATTAAACAATTAAGTGCAATATTATGATTGTTTTAATAGTGTGATTTCCTAATCAAATGGTAAGTTTACCTGTTTTCCACAAAATATTTTGATTTTTATATTTTAAAAATAAAAGTCTTCAAAGACTTTCATAAAAAAACTGAAAAAATTAAAATCTTAAAATTACTTTTATACAAAACAGAATAAAATAAAAGTCTTTTTTAACAGTTATTTTTGATTTAAAAAATAAAATCGTTTTCATAAGAGTTTGGAACGACTTCAGAAAATAAAGAACACAATAAGTGTCTTTAACCTTTAACTATGGACGTTCCATTTTTGTTACACTACTATGGACGTGCGGCCTCACAGACCGCTATCTTTACGGGCTGGTTTCTATCTTGATGAGTAAGTATTGTATGATTTTTTGTTTTTATCCCTTAGAAGAGTTACTAATTGTAAATAAAAAATGTAATTTTAATGAAAAATGTATTTATTTTAAACTAAATCTAACGATATAACAATCAAAGGTACTTTTCACGCACGAGAATCACAAACTGCACGCGGCCTGTGAGACCGCACGTCCATAGTTAAAGGTTAATGACCTTAAACTTTTTCAATTGATTTTAACTTGTATTTATGATTAAAAAAGATTGAAATGTGTAATAACTATTAAGTTTCCATATAATCGTAAATAAAGGTCTTAATATTTATTAAAATATTACAAATTATACATGATACCCATATCAATATTAATTACATGGTCCTACATATATTCCATATATCCATACTTTGACAACAGGTTCCCCATTACCACCTGTCTTTGTAATTCGAATCCGTGTCTTATATTGGTTTTGGCCTCCAGTAACGTCTATCTCAAGATTATTTTTGTAATCTTGAACCACAATCTGTGTTATTTTATAAAAGGAAACAATTGCCTAAAATGGTATATAATCTATAAGAATATCATACATATAATATTAACTAAAAGTTTATATTTACGTCTTTGGATGGGTAGACAAAATCTATATATCTCGGGTTATAAAACGGAAGATTGTCGTGTTTTTCGAAGATAAGCTCATCTCCGTCAACTCGGCGTCCACAGCCATACTTGCCTAGGTGATCAATCGTATGACATGTAAGCTGTGCAGACTCCCAAATTGCACAGAAAATTAGCATTAAACTTAATACAGCCTTCATCTTAATGGAAAATGATCCGATGATAAAATCCTTAACTTATATAAACCACTTTACTAACAATAAGATCTTTGCTCTATAGACAATGATCACTTTATTGCTAATGTAGAAGCAACAGCGAAAAGCAGATATTTATACGATTTCAAACCACCACCTGTAGCGTTTTATTACCTCAAACAATTTTATTCGTTTCAATACAATTGATTCTGTTCGTGTTTGGTTTTACAATTAAGAAAAATACTTGTTAATTTTGTTTTCGTCTGCGTTGTTCACCAACTAATATACTACCAAAAATTGGACTCGCGCACTTCGTCTCAGGGTTCCGTACTATGAGAAATCCTAAAAAGTATATAGAAAGAAGTTTTAATCGTGAGTAAATAATGTAAAATTTCAATTTTTAATTTTTAAGGGTAATTTTAGATGCGTGTACGTAAATTACAGTTTTTAGTATTGATAGGGTGTGAATAATTTACTTTGATGGAGTGTGAATAATTCATGCTAAGTCAAATATTAAAAATAAAAACATTCATATTCTACTTAAACGGTCCTTTTTAATGAGTGTGCCCAAGTAGAAGTTTTACGAAAAAGTCAACTACTTATCACATTATTAGAAAAATGTATCGAAAGGACACCTATTTGTTCACGTGTGTTTTCTTGGCTTGAGATAATTAAAATAGGTGTATCTTTTCAGTATAGCTTCAAAGATGTCTGATTTTTAACATGGGATGTCGCATTGTAGTCGACTAAAAGATATCTTTTCAAAATGTCGTTGAGTCAAAAAGATATATTGCAGTAAACGATATTAAAAATTCTGCAAAAAGTATTTGCAGTTAACAAAAAGACAACGTTTAGTTTTCTCCATATTTGCGTCACAGTAACAGAGTAAGGAAGAGTAAATATATGCATGGACTACGTGAGTAATATAAACCACACGCACTCATATTTGTTGTATTCGCCAACTTTTAAAACTTATTTCAGTGCCATCCTTAGACGAGGACCATACAGAGAAAGAATTTTTGATAATATTAAGGGATGGAAACAAGGGTGTAAATATTGCAAGAATCTTAAATTGTGTAGAAAAGTAAAGTTTGAAGACAAAATGAGGCTAAAAGATCTCAAAAAATCACTATTTCGAAGCCTTTTCCAAAAAGGTCAACTTCACCTCCCTACCCCCAACCCCTTGGCCACAATCACCCCTGGAACTTGAACAAATTTTTTCACGATTTTTCACCTTTCGCCCCAGTTTTCTCCGAAATCCACGTTATTAACATACCCACTCTTTATTTTTTTTAAGTTACGAAATGAAATGGAAACCGATGAGCTGAATAGGCGAACGCACGTGGTGTAAAAAAGAATGTGGTGTCATAGAGGTGTGAGGGTGCTGGTTCCACGCTATGCGCGTTGAGTTCTGAGAAATTTTTCAAAATCCGTTAAGCATTTCTATAGAAACGGATGGGTTGAAGATGTCGGTTGTGTGTATAAAATAAAACGAAAAAATTGTCATTTAATCGTTTTACTTAGAAACTTCCCGAATACGAATAAATAAATTATACAGAATATTTGAGTAGGGCTAGCATGAGCAATAAAATCAATAAAATTAATTTGCGTAGGCAAACAATACATTTTTCTGCAGCATTTAATTAGCCTTTAATTATTTTAATGATATAAGGGGACCTATTGTTATTTTTTAACGATTTTACATATGTTCTGCTAACTTTTTCAAAAGTTAGCAGATCATGTTTTTTTTTTTTTAAATATAAGAGCAATTAAATTGACAGTTGTGCACTTAATTAGCCTATAATGGGCCTTTTAATATATTGTATTAACATTTTGGTTCTGCCCATGTTGCCCTGCTAACTTTACACTTCTAATAAGAATCTATATAGCGCTGTTTATTTGTATACCATTACATACTTTGAAAGGCCGATTCCGTAGATTTTTTGAATACGGAATTGCTGAATGCTGAAAAAAATATTTGAATTTAAATATATATTGAACAAAATTTTAAAATCCCTATATTGGTATAACTGATCACTAAACCATATTCTTCATGAAAATTCAGAATAGCAATGTAAACAGTTTACATGTTTTAGGATATAAGTCCTTGCGGATTGTGACATAACATCCATTAAAAAAGGGTTTTTAAGAAAACAGGAAAAAAACTGCCAATTTTATAACAAAAAATTCGATAAATCTGGAATATGAACCCTCAAAACGTCCACATTTTGAAACGGATCCTAACAAGTGAGGTATCGTTGGAAAGGTACTTTCATCCTACCCGCTACGATGTCCTTACAAGGACTGTCTGTTTGTCTGTCTAGCTGCTTATTTCTTTAACTATTAACGCTATCTGTCATCGATTTGTTTATCTATTGATTCGCTGATTCAATGTGTGTCAACGTGATATTTCCATTGATTCCCAAATGCGCATTTGTCAGCAATTGTGCAAATTTCTCAGCATTCGCGTGTTCGCGAATTAATAGAAACATTTTTAAACATGTTGAATTTGAATTTATGAGCAATTATAAGTAAAATATTGCTTCAAGTGCGCGTTGATCGAATACGAAAATTGAAATTCCAATAGAACCGCTACACGTGTGGCTTATTTACCCCTTAACCTACATATTATCGAGCCTCGCTCGTGGTGAGTTAATTGGATCAAAAATGATAACACCGAGCCTCGCTCGTATTTGCATATCATAGGGCGGCACAGGATGGCGTGGCTGACCGAGCTGTTGAGTTTGGTGCGCGCTGTTGGAAATTAAATCGTAGGTTAAGGGGTTAAAAACTGCTTTTACATGTTCGGAATCCTGCCGCCCTCACAACACAGGGCAAATCAAAAATGCATGATTCTAAATTCTAAATTGACCTTTACTCGACATATGGATCATATTGTTAATAAGGCGTTATCAATGCTTGGCTTTGTTAGACGTTGAACTAAGGATTTCCATAATCCATATGCACTAAAGTCCTTACACGTTTTTTTCTATAGTTAGGTCTGTTTTGGAATATTGCTGTCAGGTTTGTTAGTATCCTTTTTATAATATACACATTAACAGGCTCGAATCAGTACAAAAGTGCTTTTTACGATTTGCCTTGCGACGTCTTCCGTGGAGTAATAGACTTGAGCTTCCTTCTTACGAAAGTTGATTAAAATTACTTGGTATGAGACGTAATTAGCACCATTTGTCTTTTTATCCACAAGGTTTTGGTGGGTTTGATAGACTCTTAAGAAATTCTGGTAGAAAAATCTATTTGTGTTTCTAATAGAGTTTTGCGCCCTCGTGCTTTCCTCCATATAAAGTTTCATTGCACAAATTACGGAATCTTTGAGTCTATTAGTAACATGTGTAGACTTAAATAACTATTACCAGTCTTTTGATTTTAATTTCGATATTCGTCATATTTAGGTTATTTTGCTTTTGGATATTTAGCTCTTATAAGTTCTTCTTCTTCTTCTTCTCTTAAAATTAACAAAAAATGTTTCTTTAATTAGAACAATATTTATACTGGACTATCTATCTGAGAGATAGAAATACATATGTAAATTGCAGGAAACTTATTTTTATTCCCTAAAGGACCCCGCAGTTTTTGTTTGAAAATTGGGTTTTACTCAATCGCTCCCAAATTTTGCAGCAAGCTAGCTAGCTTTCGACATTTCAAGCAAAAGTTTATATGGGCAAACAAAAATTCATCGTCAGGATTTTGAGATATTGGCCCATTTTGCTTGTGTGAACACAAGGTAATAATGCCTAAATAAACGTTGTGAAGCTGGCCCAATAGTCATTTGGGGCTGATTATGTACTCCAGCACTTGTGTTCGAACAGGATAATAATACTACATAGATGCTTTATGAATAAGAAAACTTTTGCAATTTTTATTGTTCGGCTTTCAATATTCTTATCTCAACTTTATTTAAATTTTATCTATTTATAGGTTTTCATTTAGGATTTTCCAGTAACTTTCAGGTAGTGCAAAAATTACAACGAAAATGAACTTTCATATCGAATTGCGTTTTGTAATGCGAATTTACATAAATACAATACATAAACACGTCTGAAAAACTTAGCAATTGTTTCAATACTCGTTTAAGAGAGACAACAAAAAAATATCACTAGAATTAATTGTTTCATTTTTTTCACGAAATATTTGTGTAAATTCTTTTAAACAACTTTATTGAATTTTGTTACCATAATTAGTAACAAAAGCATGACAACAAAAAAGGATTTTTAAAGCCATGAGTGCCTACATACGTGTAATCGTCGAAAGTGGAAAATAATTGGACAAATGTAAAATTTAAGTTAACTTCTTGAAGGATACCTCCACATACACTTCCGTTCAAAATAATAGCAATCTTCTGAATAATCATGAATTTGGTAATGTAATGAAATTGAAAAAAGTTATTTTAACTGAAACAAAGAACAGTCATTCGTTCAAAATTTGTGCTAAAAAAAACAAATTTATCGCTTCGAAATAATAGCAGTGCTCTATAACAATTTAGTAAAGAGTTTTTTTTTTTCATTCTAAAGACTCGTTGATTTTTTATACTAGTAAGTAGAAAAGTTTTTTCAACATTTTTCAAAATAGGTCGATCCAACTATTGTTCTGAAGTTCAGTGAAATATTAAAAGAAAACTAATTAAAGCAGTGAAAGCATGCGCAAAAGTGCAAAATTTACTTGGATGTGCTGCTAAAATTATTTCTGATCCTCTTAAATTAAAAAAAAAAACCTGAAAATCATGGTAGGAAACGTAAAAACGGGTTAAGAATCGTACAATTAATGAAACAAATACCGTTAATAACGGCTAAAAATCAAGTGGTTTACCTTTGAATAAATGGGGAAATATTTTGGGGTCCGACGAAAGAAAAATTGTATTGTGGTCTTCTTACATATTGCCAGCGAAAAGTACAATTTTCGTCAGTCACAAAATGATTCTTAATGATTTTGCATGATTCTTGGTATATTTAACTTTTTTAAATTTATATCGGCTATTCGTACGATAAGAGGGTAGTTACGGACCCTCAAAGACGAAAAAATAGTGTAAAATTTGAGGTCGTAGCGGTATAGCTACAGTTACATATACTTAGATATACAATACATAGATAGAATGGATATAAATCCAGATAAAACATGGGTTTTCAAATTCTTATGGAAGGAAACGTACTACCTTTATAGTTATACCATTAAAAAACGTAGCTAATGCGTGACGCGTAATTTTGGAATTAGGAATAGGCAGCAAAAATAAATATATGTAGCAATTGCTAAATATTAAGCCAAACAGAATAGACAACATATAAGCACATAGAAGTTTTACGTGCTGCATGACGATCTACTGTTTAAAGCTCAGTTCAAGATCGTATAAATATCAGTTGCCGTTCTTTGCTTCTACACTGGCAATTAAGCTACCTTCGTCTCAGTAACATTCATAAAAGAATTCTTTAAAGTGAGTCACATTAAAGATTTTACAGTTTCATATTCATAAATTCCTTTAATTTAGATGAAGATTATTTGCGTTTTGCTGCTAGCTTTTTGTTCGATTTTCGCGGAACATTCGTATTGGGTAGGAAATCCACGCTCCGATGCAATTCCTCTTTTCCACTCCTGCTTCGACAAGAACGGCTCATATGAATACCCTGAAGAGGTATTTTTCAAGTAGATATGTATGCTCAAGCAGCAAATAATATTGTTTTTATTTATAGGGTTATCAATCCAAATTTGTCGTAACTAAGGTAACAGTAGATGATCATAAATGTATTACAAAATTAACTGGTGACGTCTTTAACAATTTCCATGGAAATTTTAAATTGAAATGTAAAAACGGAGGACGCCTTTTGAGTTGTGTCTCCGTCTTCGGCGTCTACGAAGGTAAATGCTTAAAAAGAAGAAGTCTCACGATGTTTGAGGAAGAGACGATGCAATTCGAACTACGTAGTCATCAAATTGGTAAATTTAGTTAAGACGTTCGTGGACAGTAAAAGCTTTCGCGCCATATACGTATGTAATTTCATTGTAAAATTGAATTGATGATTATATGTAACCTCCGTTTGGAGGTCCGCAAATTTTTCGTTGATTTATGCTCCAAATGATACCTTATGATAAGACATTAATCGCACAAAAATATGAGTTTGAGCATAAGAACGGTTTAAGAGATATACAGGTTGTAACAAAAGTCCCGGAACGGTCGAATATTTCGGAAAGAACACATTGCATTAGAAAACACAAAAATAGGGGTAAAATATTTTTAAAAGAAGTATTCAATTCTATCAACCCTTTTCCCCCAACCCACCCCTGAGGACGGAGGTGGGGCTAGCTTTTTTGTTTTTTAAATGGGACCGCCCTTTTATTTACAGATTCGGATTCTTCATGAAAAAATATGTAACTTTTGTCTGAAACATTTTTTTTCAATTCGGTACAGGGAGTGCGGGGGAGGATGTTTATTGGGTAAAAAAGGTTCCGCTGAGGTTGCGGAAGGAGATGTCGAGTTTGGTACCATTGGATAGCTTTTCAAAAAATATTTGAGAAGTGTTCTTTCTTTTTTCCATCCCATGTGTAGATCGTGATATAACATATTCGACCTTTCCGGAACCGTTTTACACAATACACATCCTCCCCGCACTGCCTGTACCGAATTGAAAATATGTTTTAGACAAAAATTACGTATTTTTTCCGGGACTTTTGTTACACCTTGTATAAAAATCTACGAGAGATAGTTAATGAGAAAGAATAGAAAAGAAATAAAGATAGAAAAGTACAATATATTTTATAAAAAAAATTGGCATTTTTCATTGAATTATCATCTTCACTCACTATGTCATGTAAGTCGATTTTGATAACTTTGAACCTCTATATCTTTAAAACCATTCTTATACTCAACTCCGAATTTTTTTTACGATGAATTTCTCATGATGAAGTATCATTAAGACTACAAATTAATCAACAATTTGCCGGCCCCCAAACGGGCTACAAAACATTGGAATTTATACTAAATCTTAAATAATAAATTAATTATATTGTTGCCGTTTTCTTGAAAAGTTGAAAAATTAAAATTAATATAATATATCATATCTACATTATAAATATTTATTTGTCCAAAGTACTTAATAAAAGACAATGCTTAACGAAGAAATTCAGGTTAACTGCTGAGTTCTGTTAAAATCTTAAGTACAAACAGCCCTAGTCTAAATCCCTAACTATTAAGGAGTAAGGCAGCTTCTTCAGTCGACGATCTCCTCTATCTGCGCCTTCTCGGTTTCTTGGAAAACATCCGGAATTTCAGCATCATCTGATTTCTCAATAATATTGTATTTTTCCGCAGCTCGCAAGCATTCTTGCGCCACTTCTCTAGCCTTGGCCCGACTATCGTCTGGGAATTGCGACAATCCATTGAGTAGCTCCATCACATCCGTCTCGAGTAGCTTTTGAGCGATGTCTGCCTGGGCATTGATCATGTTTAAAATTATGACCACTCCTCGATGTTGAACCTCAGGACTGGGGTTGGCTATTAAAGTGTGGAGGATCTCCAGCCAGGATTTCACTTCCAGAATCTTCTCGCAGCACCTTTTGCTAACAGAGGTCAAAATAGCGAGAGCGCCTGAAGCAGCTTTTGCCGTGTCTTCGTCCTCCTCCTCACAGAGCAAGGCTAAAAATTTGACTCGATCATTGTCGCCCTCGTGCTGTTTCACAACATCCTCAGATAGAACTAAATTGCAAATACATTGTGCAGCAGCTCGTCGCAGATACAAGTGATCCTCCATGAGATATGGCTCAATTTTAAGAAGGCCGCCTTCCTTAACAATCCGCTGGCGCACGGAATCGCTCATGGACGCCAAGTTGCAAAGGGCCATCATCGCTTCAAAGTTCTCCAGGGCGGAGCAGTCAGCGTGCAGGGAGTTGAGGAATGGACGTATAACTTCTAAGGTTCGCTGTCCAGGGAAGGCAACTTCTGGATTTATGGTGATCCCGATACGAGCCAGCGCTTGGGCTGCTTGCCGCTTGCCCTTCTCAGTACCCTCCAAGGACAGAGGAAGTAGAGCCTTTACTCCACCATCCTGCACAACTTTTCCTCGGAGCTCTTGCATGCTACAAAGTGCGTTGAAGACACGCCCAATTAGCTCACGGGAGTTCGGACTGTCTGTTTTAGCCAGGGACACCAAAGCCGAGGTGACGCCCTCCTCTCCCAAGGCAATAATACGCTTTTGTACAAAGTCTGGATCGTCTAATTCATGCTCCTCAGGAATATGATGTTTTGCAAATTTTGCCAGTTCAATCATTTCCGGGAGGATCTCCTGTTTCTCGTAGGCGTTGCACAGATTTACGAAAGTGGTTACAACGCCATATAAAACAGATTGATCCCCAGTTCTAGCTAGTTGAATTAGAGCCTGGATCGCAGGCTTGTCCTCGATTAATTTTTCCTTGACCTCAGCATCTAGGGTTAGATATGCTAACCCTTCAGCTGCCCACTTTCTGATGTCCTTATCCTTTCCAGGTTTTACTAAAAATCTCCTGCAGGCGCTAGCCAACTTTGGTGTAGAACCATCGGCAAATGGGCGAATTGAAGCATCGAGACCGCCATAACTTCCAATCTTACAGAGGCCAACTAAAGCCCGAACTTTAATACCATCATCTGGGGAGTGATATAATTTTTTTAAGATGTCGATGCCTTGCTCAAGAATTGCTTTTGCTTTGTCCTTCTTGGAGGTTGCTGCAATAATGCATTCGCAAGCGACCTTCTGCTGAAGGATGTCGTCTGTGGTTGCCATTGCCAAGATCATTTGTATAAGACCTAAGGACAAAATTTTATTTTTATTTATTTTAATAGTTAGCTAGCATATATAGTTTGCGAAAATACATAGATGAAGGTGAGCAGTGAGCATTTTTAATTTTTTTTTTATGTAGGTTTATAAATACATATGTATATGCTTAAACAAAGAGCAACAGAGAAGGGTGCCGCCTTCACAATTTTATCTTACCCATATCACAAATTACGAATCAATTCAACTTTATTATCTAGTTATTATAGCTCAAAGTATCTTGTACATCTGTTTGGAATATTCTAAAATAAATCTTTGCACAATATTTGAAGTAGATAGCTCTATTATCTCTCAAGACTTCAGTTTGTGCACTCGACTGCTTAATTCAGCCCAGGAAACGCTGAATTAAGCAATCGACGGTACAAATTGAATTCTTGAAAAAAATACTAAATCGGCTTGTTTCTAAGCGAATGTTTCATGTAGGAGGATAACCTAGTCTTATAAGAAATTCACATTATAACTTCTGTAAAAATGGAATCCTACGTCTTATTGAATCGCATTTAGTGGGTGGGTTTAGTGGGGAGGTTCAACGCTCTGAGGTAAATTTTGGGAATGATGTCAATTGAATCACTTACCTTCTCTAGACATGATGTTGTTGCCGACATCCAACGGCCCTAGCAGCAAAGAAGTTATAGCCACTGTAACGCGAACTTTTGACTCCATTTCCGGGTCGAGGAGCTTATCTTTAACATAGTCGTCTATTTGTTCGCAAAACTTTTGCCTTGCGGCGTCGTAGTACATGTTCTCGTAAATTCTAGCGAGGCAGACGGAAGCTATGGTCCTGGAGGACGGAGTAATATCCATAGCACTCTCGTACTTGTACTCCTCCAGCTCGGAGCAAACCTCCATCAGTCGCAGAAGACCCTTGATCTCAACCAAGCGCTCCGCCCAATTGAGCGCGGTGTAGTGGACATTTCGGGTGATAAGCTCCATCAGGGCGTCCCGAGCTGGGCCAGAAATCAACCGATCGGTTATAGAGTAAACCAGGCACGTGAGGAGCGTGTCAATCTCTTTGCTGTACTTTTCGCACATTTCCTTTTGTGGCTTGCTGTCCAGTTTATTTTCCATCCCGGAGAAACTATTCAAAATTGTTTGCATGCAGGCTTGAGCTGCATTCACGCGCTCCTGATTTTTGCTGTCGAGCACCTGCAGGAACCAGGGAATTCCCAGTTCCCGGAGGACAATCTTTGTCCGGTCGACGCTCTTGTTGCACAGCTCGCAAACAGTCCGGACCGCATTCAGGTAGATTTCTTCGCACTTTTCAGTCTTCATCATAGTGGCTAGTTTTGTTATAGCGCCTTCTTTAAAAATCAGCTCAGCCCCAGCCGGCTCTCGGGAAAGTACCAACAAATTATTCATTGCACTCTTACGTTTCTCAAGCGGTTGGGATAAATCGAAAACGAGCTCGCACATCTGCTGGACTTTTGTGGAAGTCTGAGCGTTTTTAGTGGCCCTCTCCTGGACTACCGCGTGAAGGCGTTCCAGAAGGGGTTGAACTGATTTGTTGTTGGGGTCCGCTTTCCAAAGGTCGACAGCATCTTTATATGCCTCCTCAAACTTCTGGAGACCTTCGTAGGCTTGTGCCCGACGGAAAAGGGCTTTGGGATCTTTTGGGACTATTTCTAGCGTAACCATACAATCGCACAGGGCACGCTCGAAGTCATTTTTCTTAAGTAGGGCTGCTGCTCGATTTTTGTACAACACCGGAAGCTCCTTGTGGCCCTGGCCCTCGTTAATTGCGTTCGTGTATAACTCGATTGCATCGTCCCAGCGGCCGTTTTTAAACGCTTCATTACCTTTCTCCTTAAATTCAATTACATGATCCACTTGATCCGGCATTTTTCGTAATTACTTTAAGTTAAATTTTCTTCAAAAATAAGACACTGTAGCTTAAGGAATGCCAACTTTCGTTTTTAATTCACTTCTCAACTTTTTCACTTTGAGCGAATTTCTGCTCTGATTTCTGATTTTATGCTCGGTATTCAGCTCCCTCGAGAATATTCTGGACGATTCAAGTGAAAGTGCTATTTTTAAATTCCCAAAATAATTTCCTACCAAAGCAAGATTCAGCGCACGATCACAAAAATTTACGGAGCACCCCCTCCGGATCTTGATCAGTTCCCGCCAATCCACTTCCAGCAGCTGTGAATTTGTCATCTTAATCAGCTGATTGCTCTTCTTCGAATGTACCAATGATGTACATTAAATGGAAATGATGTAAATATCTGTGAAGCAAGCAGCAATTTATGGAGAAAATTGTATTTTAATTTTAAATTTCTATACAATTTTCTTAAACTTAAAGTTTATAAAAAATGATTTATAATTTTTTGTGGAAATTGCAATAATGCAGTATTTTTAAAACACAAGAGGTTTCAAATTAAACTTTTTTTTAGTGAAGTAAATTTCGAACTTTTTGACAGTTCGAAAACACGTTTTCTTCGTGTTTACAAATGAGGTAGTGAGTGGAGGATTTCATTTAAAGCCCTTATTTTCTACTTTCACTTGCTCTAATTTAAAGCATTAAAATGGCACGACGACCAGAACATAGTGCACCACCAGAAATAGTATTGAAATAACAAATATTCTTTATATATTGATTAATAACGAATTATTCTCTCATAGTACTACAACGAGGATGAGGCGCAGAAATATTCCAGCAAGTAAATCGAAATATATCCACTTCTAGATGGTAATAATACTATAAATTCAATCTATTCCAGCTCCCGAATCATCGAAATTCAAATCGAGATGGCTGAACGCGCTGTGGAACTTCTTGCGCTCCCCGAAGACCAACCTTCTCTCATTTTGGATATTGGTTGCGGCTCCGGGCTCTCAGGCAGCGTTCTGGAGGAGCAAGAGCACATTTGGATTGGAGTTGATATATCAAAAGCAATGCTAGGTGTAGCGCGTGAACGAGAAGTAGAAGGCGATTTAATCCTCGGGGATATGGGCGAAGGAATGCCCTTCAAAGCTGGCGTTTTCGACGGGGCAATTTCCATCTCCGCCTTGCAGTGGCTCTGTAATGCGGACAAAACAAGTCACAATCCCCAGAAGCGGCTTTATAAATTCTTTAGTACTTTGTTTTCCTGCCTAACAAGAGCCGGTCGGGCGGTTTTCCAGTTCTACCCAGAAAACTCTGATCAAATTGAACTCGTCACATCGCAGGCTATGAAAGCTGGATTTTATGGAGGACTTGTGGTGGATTACCCAAATTCAACAAAAGCTAAGAAATATTTCCTCGTACTGATGACTGGCGGAGCTGCTCCTCTTCCACAAGCTTTAGGTAAGTTGCTCAAATTCACTTTATAAAACCATTAACCAAATACATAATAAAAATTAATGTTTTCTAGGATCTGAGGAGGAGGACAAGCGAATTGCATACACGAAGAAAAGGGAATTTATTAAGAACTCCCGAGGGAAGCCCCTGAAGAAGTCTAGAGAATGGATTTTAAAGAAAAAAGAACGGCAGAGGAAGCAAGGCAAGGAAACTAGGCCCGATTCTAAATACACCGGAAGAAAGCGAAGTGGACGATTTTAGAAGTCTTTCTTCTTCATTTCCCTACTATAAGCTGTTTCTTAAAATAAAATTTTATTACAGGAGAACAACTTAAAGCTTTGATCAATACAATTTTTCTAATTAGCAAATATCCAAGAAATCCTTATCTTTCTGATTTTCTATTCGATGTTTTGTCCACATCTAAATCAGTTTGCGTCCTGGAGATAAATACAAATAGAAACGCGCAAAGAATCAGTGCACCAAGGAATATTTCGTTTTGCAAATGATATTTGGAAGCTTCTTTTTGGTGTTCAGTTCTTTCGAATTTCTCTTTGGCCGCTTTCCTTCGCTCCATTGAACTGCCGTAGTGGGCCCTGGACCATTCATCGAAATCGTAAATTGTAGTTCTACCGGACATATCCGGTACAGATGATTTTTTCATGCGAGCCCTGTAAAACTTTGTTTGTGGATCCTCCTCCTCTTCCACTACGTGCTCTTGAGCCTGGCTGTACTGATATCCTGCTGTGTGAATAATACCTGCAAGCAGATATGTTTTTTTATAATATTCTCGAAAAATGAAGGATAAAGATTTTCAGAATTCTTCTTTTCCTTAGAGTGCAGTTGTGAATTTTCTTGAATTAAATATTCTTAAAAGAATTGCAATAGCTTAATGGAAGAGAAGATAGGCTGAATAATGTTTGAAAATATATAGGAATGCCAAGAAATAGCTACCTTTATCATACAATTTTCTAAGTCTAAAATTTCCTAACACCTCGTAAGCGGCTGTGATATCACGGAATTTTTGTGCGGCCACCTCGCTTCCCTTATTTTTGTCTGGATGATATTCCATCGAGAGTTTGTAGTAAGCTGTTTTAATATCACCCTGAGTTGCTTTTCGTGTAATTCCGAGAGTGTCGTAGTAATTTACAGGTCTCGTCGCAGCGTAGCTCCGTACGAACATCGCTGTTCTAATTTTAAAATTTGCAGAATTTTTAGTGATGACATGTCGTAAAATTAGTTGATACAGTTTTGTACTATTCATATTCAATAAATTCCGATTACGAAATTACACACCACAGCAATTTACTCTAGAATTTTGAAAAAGCTGAAAATAATTTCGCTTATTTTCCCATCGAACAGCTGATTGCTTATATCACTTCTGACAGTTGCCGAACGCGAGCGCGAATGCGTACAGAGTGAAGATAGTTGGCGTGGCAGTTTTAGTTATGCCATACAAAATTTGATATAAATTGGTTCACAATAAATAAAACAACCGGTAAAATGTCATTTGGATCATTCGACATTTGGTTCCCATGGTTGTCAATTGAGTAAACAACGGGCGGTTGCCTTTGATTTTTCCCAACGACCTAAAGAAGGCGGTTCCTTGAGCGTACACCGCACGGAAATGATTTTGTTCGACAGATTATTTCCTTTAATTTATCACTATTTGCGGCCATTCATCAAATGGTTCCTCCACCGCTTCACGCGGCTGTGCGAGCTGCAGAGGATTTGTTACGGCGCCCCATCGGGAGCTTGCAGGACTCGTAAAGTGGAGGTTTCGCTAACCTTGTCGAAGAACGAGAGGATGAAGGAGGTAATGAGTCGATTCGACGAGCAAGTGGAATACTGCAACGATGCAGAGTTCCACATAAATGCGGCTACTCTGCTCAGAACCGTGATGATCGAAAAGAAAATCAAAGCAAAATTACACCCAGACTTTTCCCCGATATTTTCGCTTTGTATCCAACAAATTTGGGGCTATAGGAGGTTGATGTGCCACATAGAGAGGATGAGGACAACTCAGTACGATCCAGACAACCTCGAGCACGAACGAAGGCTTCTAGATTTATGGAAAATGCTCGTCCCTGATATTGAACTTGATTCCCGAATAACGAAGCAATGGCAGCATATTGGATTTCAGGTAAATTCCCTGTAACTAACAGTTAAATAGACCTAGTAGACTAAATAGAAATATTTCAGGGTGACGACCCAAAAACCGACTTCAGAGGAATGGGAATTCTAGGCCTTGAAAATCTTCTATACTTTGCCTCGGAATATAACAAAGAAGCGAGACACGTTCTGTCGCACTCCCATCATCCTCGGCACGGTTACACGTTCGCAATTGTTGGAATAAACCTTACCTCAATGGCCTACAACTTGTTCAAGTCTGGCAGGGCAAAAAATCATTTCTATAACGTCTCGAGGAGCGCGTGTGATATTGAACACTTCCACAAATTCTACTGTTACTTATTCTTCGAGTTTGACCGTTTCTGGGTGCAATCAAAGCCCAGCAGCATCATGGATTTTTCCATCATCCATGAACGATTCGAAAGGGAAATTGTCACCTCTCTGCAGAGGGACAACGCCGTATTTAGGATGAATTTGCTCGTAGACGACATTTAGCAGGACTCTCATATGCTAGATGTAAAATCGAATTTCTTTTGGCGAAAAGTACTTTTCATTTTTTCATCCCATAGTTCATTTTCGAGCAGTCCTACTGTTTTTTTTCTGTGTGTTGACCATTACATTTTAAGCGTTTTAGATTAAATTATTTATATGCGACATAAGTGAGTTTTTTTCCCTGCTACCTCCTGAGACCTCTTAACCTTTCATATCTTCTTATCTCCGACATTTTTATTCATCTCGGAAGGCATGACCCCGCAAATAAATTACAATCAGTAATTTCAATTTCTCATCCGTAGAAATTAGACTTAATCTTTGGCACGCAACTGCTTCTGTTAGATAATTTGGTTTGGAATTCTTAAAATCTTCTAAAAAAATTCAAAGTCGGGTGGAAATAAAACAAGAATTTTTAATCAAATTATTTAATTTTTTTCTTCAAATTATTGATTTTTTTTTTGTGTGTCAATGTGGTTTTTATCGGGGTTCTCACTTTCAAAAAATTATTACCTTAGCGCTTTTTGATATATTTCTTTACAATCCTTATGTAAAATATATACTTTTCCTGTTTTGCTCTTATTACACTACGCAACTACACCTCGGGTTCATTAATATCAGTTTTTTTTGTTTATTAAAAATGCATTCAATGCATAGTAAATGCACGAATCAAAGTTTTAAAGAAGAGATAGATCTCAAAATGTTATAAATCGCCACTGCTTATTTCGAGTAAATGCCATGTTTATTAATTTTAATTTGTTGGCTTTTTTTAATTATTATTAATACTTGTCGCCGGTCAAACAGAGGGAACTGCGACCTTTCTGTTGTTTTTATCAAAGAAAACAGCAAAAAGCTACAAAAACGTTATTGTATTACTTTATAATTTATTTTTAATCTTTTACTTTTTGTTTAATGTTAATTATTAATGCAAGAATACTTACTTTCGATTCTCTAAATATTTGTTTTTTGTTTAATGTTAAATATTTCCCATTTTATCAAATACCTGAGATTTTTCATGTTCGAATTATTATTTTCCCTTTTTTTTGCTTATCTTCACTTTTAAAGGAGTTAAAATATGCTCTTTTGTATAAATACATTTTTTTTTTTTGGAGCTATAAATTTTAATTAAAATGTAATACGTGTTCTAAAATTTTTTTATGACTTCTTATGATTTTCCTTTGCGACTCCAAGACGTATATAAATATAATTCTTTCTTCACTTTTAGTCTACTGATTTATTTCTAATCAAATGGCGCTTCGTATATTTTGTTTTTTATTTTTTATTTTAATATTTCCACGCTATATTACAACCATATATTCTTGTTGTTATCGTTTATTTTGTGTTGTGTATATTTAAAAGACCAAAGTGAGATTTTAGGGAAAAAAGAAAGATGGTTGAAATAGGACAAGTCATGACACCAAGTTCCTAAGGTTACACGATTCATCTTACATACCATTAGTAGCAAAGTGTTTCGATTTAAATGTCCTGCTTATTTACCAACCGGTAAAAGGGAGAAGTAAACTCTAAAAGTACTCTTTTCTTTATCGAATTTTCTTAGGGGCGAAACACAAGATGTGAGGGAAATGGGTAAGTGGAAAAAATAAGTGTAGAAATTAAAAACATAAACATTTGTAAAAAACGATAATATTTCCATAAATTTTGAAATAAACTTAAAAAGAAAACGATTTTTTTTTTCAAGAACATCTTCCGGTTTGCGAAAAAAATAACTTAAGAAAATTCACCTAGTTACGCTAAAAAAAGAACAAAACTAAGTAGTGAAAATCGTATAGGTAAAAAAAAAGAAACAAAAACAAGGCAATTTCATACAACGTATTTGAACACTTTCCTCCTTATAGACAGACTTAATGCGCTAGATGATCATCACTTGAATTTAATTTTACATATTAGCCGCAATCCTTGTCGAATCGTGTGCGTAAACCTTAACTTAATGCCATAATTCTTGAGACCAGAGGACTTATTTCTTCCCTCACTGGGGAATAATAAATTCCATTCAAATAGCATAAAACCGGATTGTTTTAAGCGATAAACAAGTTTTGCTTTACGGGATTCCTTAAATAGGTAGTTACAGTAATAAATCGATTAAATAATTTAATTACTAAACTTGCGATTTCTATTACTCTTTTTGTGGTTTTTCTCGCCTTGCTATGTAATATGAACCTTAATGAACAATAATCCATAATTATACATATCTACTAAACTGTTTCTTATTCAAAGGTAAAATGTACACTTTACAAATTATATTCAGCGCATCCACTTCCTTCAATCTAATTTTATATACTTTCCCAGCTTTCCTTATCGTTACATTGTCAGTCAAAAAGAAATATACAAAACTGTGTCCGACCTCTCTTTATCTATAGCATTCTGCAACCAGCCGAAAAAAACTAAAACTATAAATAATAATCAAAGGTGGGTATTAGGTTGATACACAAACAACTCTTATTAAAGAATTTGCCAAGCCGGTCTAATATAAGCGGGATAGACCAAATCAACCCGGTGAGTATTTTCAAAGAGAAAGCATCACTCTTAAAATTTTTTTCCCAGAAACATTGTAAAAGGTTACTTGCTTTTATACTTTTCCATACTCTTAAATAACAGAGTGCGTCCCATTTTTATAGGCATATTATTTCGTACAATATTCATATATTTTTTAATTAAAATTAATGCAAATGAAATTTGAAGTTTAAACTTATACTCATTTCAAAATTGCTCCATATTTCAGGAAGTTCAGATGCCCTGAAAAATAATGAATAATTGCCGGTTTTTAATGGTTAAAAAGAGTTATTACAACCTTTCTGTAAAAATTATGTTAAATTAATGCCATTATTAGCGGTCTCTAAATACCACATAAAATTAAAAACGGCCCAGTTATTAATGAATTCGATATTTTTTATCGAAATCCAAATGGATTTAATATTATATTTACTTGGAGCAGAATTTTACGTCACTGCTAAGAGCAATTCAGATTATTTTATATATATAATTCATCTGCAAAAATTCGATTCAATAGAATTCTGAAATTTTAAACCCAACTTGGCAAAATCTACGAGTATCAACCAATTTGTAAATCAATTAATTTAATATGCGTCTTAAAAAAGGCTGCGTAGTTTGCTTGCCTCATTCAAAAGTATCTAAAACTCTAGAGGTTTTTGAAAGCAAACATATCTACTCAAAAAAAGCGCTCTAATTTCCATCAATCCATCTTCAGTAATGAATCGATGGAGAAGTCTTTAAATTTGGCATTTGCATCATCCGTGTCGGTTGTCTTAAGCTTATTCCGAATACTGCGCGTTTTCCGAATCGCCTTAGTGTTCGGCAATAGCTTTGTACGATTTTGAAATTTGTTATCTTTACGAAAAGGCTTACCATCAGCCATCCCTCGGTTCTTTGTAAGAGAATCTTGGAGTTGCTTACTGCTGGTGGTTAGAGTAGCTGACATCCCCTGCGAGTGCCTGAGATCTTGTCCAAGGTGCTGTTGCTGCTGAATGGCCGCTGCTAAATTATTGCTTAAAAAACTCTTCATTGTGGGGTCAGCTTTAACGTTATGATACTGTTGTACGAACGCTTGCAGTTGTATAAAACTTTTGAAATCTTTAAAATCTTTTTTGTCACGATAAAAACAATCAGCGGTTAGTCCAGGAATTGCAGTAACTGGGGCCGGAGATGAAGATGTTGATGATGAAGATGTCGATGAAAGGGAAGATGCGCATGAAGACAGCGGTGGGGAGGCCAATTGGGCATCTGAAGATACATTTGTAAATGTTCTCTGTTGGCTGTTATCATTGCTTTGCGATTGATGTGGTTTTCCATTAGAATTCGTGTTAACTTTTCCTGTATGGGGCATAGAGGATTCAGAATTGAGTTTTGTTGCATTTTTGCTGTCGTATTTTTCTCTGAGCAGCAGTTTTCAGCTAGGCTTTCCTTGACTATCATCTCGTCTCAATTGTGACTGAAATAAACATAAAAGAGGATACTTTCAACGTATATAGTTGGAACGCTGTATCTTCTAAAAGTGCTACGAGAATAGTTTACTACAAAGAAAAACGGATCTAAGAAATCAAAAGTAAAATTATGAGACAGAAAACAGAATAAAGAGCCCCTATAGATTTTGGAATACTACCAACATGTCGTAATTGTTCGTATAATTGTCCACAACTCTGCCACTGACCCAAGGATGATGTACGATGTGGAGTCTGGAGGAATTTTGTTTAAAGTTTAGGACTACAAGAGAGTCTGATGCTGTTCCGTCGAACTAAAGGGTTTTGCACTACCAAATCTGATATTGAACCAAACGGAGAAAAAAGGAAATGAAGTGAATTAAACTCAAAATCACCAAGGAAAAAGAGAAAAGTTGAAAGAGATATATAAACGGACCACATCTATTCTACCTGATGGACAGTGCTATAGGCAGATTGTTGGGTGGAACTATGATAGGCGTTTCCGCTTCCTCCTCCGCCCACTCCACCGGTGCCTGTTCCTCCTCCTCCTCCTCCGCCGCTGCCGCTCACGCCACCACCACCAGGTCCTAAATTGTTTCCAGATGAATTTGATTGATTTGATAAGGATGATCCACGACTACGAAGCAATTGTTCTGGTTGGGATTGCTGTGAACTAACTGATGATGAACCTGAAATACTCTGTTGGTGCTGTCTATTCGATGAGGACGACAAAACACTATGATGACTATGTGTGGATGAGGTGGAGGAAGAGAAATTTGAATGGGTGGATGAGTGTCTATCAAAAAAATACACATATTTGGTAAACAACGTCGATTTTTTTTTGCAGCGCCATTGTTTTTTTTTTTTTTTCTTTAACATATAAAACATTTCTAAAGTGGTACTCTACAGCACTGGCGTGTTAAAGTGCAAATTTTGTCAAATGTGCAAAGCACAAGCTATATAAAAGTGTTTTCTTAGTGTGTTTTTCTGTTTAACCATTAAGTTAAAAAATAGAAAGCATTTTTGTCAAATTTACCTTATTGTAGTGCTGGTGGTTGTGGACTGATGCGAGGTATGCCTAAAATCTATTCCATTTTCCATTGGCATTTGCTGCTGAGCGTTATAATGTGCATTTGTACGAGGTAGCCGCGCTGAACTGGCATCCGTCGTTGGCCCATTCATGTGCATGTTGTTTAAGGGTGCTGACAGAAAAAATAATAATAGTAACTAATAGGGCATTTACAAAATCGTATCTTATGATTGAGTACAAAAAATGTTGATTTTAATAAACTTGTACGAAAATGGTTGTAAAGGGTTATTGTCGACAAATCTAAATTGCATTATAAAAAAAAATTACCTTGTCCTTGGCCGACATTGGTTGTTAAGGGAATTGCTAAGCGGGCGTTAACAGCTAAGAGATGATCACGTCTGGCTTTCAAATTCTTGACGTGATCTTCAAGTCGCCCATTCTCATTTTGTAATTGATGAAGGCAGGAGAGCAGAGAAGCGACTATATTGAAGCAAATTAGGCAAAAATAATTCAAATACGATCAAATTCATACTGTCAAAGTGTTGTGCTTGTTCCATCAAGAACTGAGATCCTTGCTCCCACTGCCGTTCCAATAATTGCTCTAGGCTCTGCGGTGTGTTCCCGCTTGAGCCCGACGATCCTGTCCCTCCTAGCATTGAAGTAAGTGAATTTGCTCCAGCGCTCGGTTGGCTTTGATTCCTTACCTAAAAGTAATAAATTAGTTTATGAATAATGCAAGAATCGCCAGAAGATATAACCAACTTACGCCACTATGCTTTCCGGGGAAGGGTACTCCAACAACCTGAGGCCCTGCATCAATTGCAGATTGGGTGTATACGCTATGGTCCTGAATTTCCATGTGGAGCTGATCGGACATTTTCTGTGCCACACTGCTCGCTGGATTCAGTTGATTGCCTAACATATGTGTAGCATGGACACCATTGTGGAAAACTTTAATGTCCTTTAACTCAGCCGATTTTCGACTTCGTTTCCGAGCTGATCCAGCCTCTGATCCGGGCGAACTTGGCGGTGATTCCTTAACAACGGGCGGCTGTGAAGTATCAACCGAAGGACTTATTGAGGGCACATTGTTCCCGATTTGAGATTCATAGGTGAACTTAAGGCCGCCGTTGTTAAGTGACGTACTATTGATGCTGCTGTTCGTACTGGAGAAATTCCCACTGTCCGGCGTTCTAGAATTAGAAGACGTTGTTGAGTTTGGTGGAATTTCATCGTTAGTAGTATTTTGTGTGGTTGTAGAGGTTTGTGGCTGCGGTTGTTGTTGTTGTTGTTGTTGTGGAGGAGGCTGCTGTTGTTGCAGCATCGGTGCAGGTGGTGGGGGAGGCGCTTGTGTCTGAGATGGTGGTTGCAATTGCTGCTGCGGCGGTGGTGGCGGGTTCTGCTGTTGGTTTGGATAGTGCGATTGCTGTGCTCGGAGCATTTTCTTATTTAATTGTTTTACATTAACATTATTCAAATGGGATGTGGTGCTCGCCGGTGCAGCCAGGATTGCCAAATCGTTGGTGTTAACACCTGCAGCATAAACGCTACCACTATTGCTATTTCCACTTGACCCATTATTACTATTATTGTTATTATTAATATTGCTGCTTTCAGTAGGAGCACTACTGTTTGTAACAGTGTGTTGGCCATCGTTATTCCTACTTTGTTGGCTCTTTGAGGTTGAAGCTTGATTCGCTCCAAGCGTAGTAGCCTCCTTTCCCGTGTTGCTTCCTATCGGCAGAGCCGCCGATGCTGATGAAGCGCCGCCCAATACCGTCGAAGACGTCGATGATGACGACGATGACGATGAGGACGATGAAGTCGAACTAACAACAACATTTGCTGCCGAACGCTTCTTTCCTGATCGTGATTTACTGCTACTGTCGCCCGATTGTGATCTTAGAATCGGGCGAAATTTAATAGTGTGGAAAGCATGGAAAAATTAAATGGGCAATAGTAAGCGACAAAATTACATAGAAGTCACACTCACTATAACACACACTCTATACTACAATGAGACTATAAAGCGTAACAGGAGATAGGCAAATCACCGGGTTAACTAGCCAAAAACAAGCTAACTTCTGCGGCACTTTTTTAAAAATACTTTTAGATACTCACCGGGAACGTCTTGCTGGAGCTTGTTCCTGTTCTTGCAGCTGTGATATCCTCATATTCTGCTTTTCGTAGGTGATCTTCAGCGTTCCAGTGTCCATTGGTGATGCTGTTGGTCCAGGACCGACAGCCGCAGCTGTACCCACAGACGGTGAGGTATTTGCCTGGCTTACTCCTCCTATCGTCGAAGATTGCGAAGAGCAACTTGAAGTGTTGTGATCTGATAAAAGGGATGAGGGTGCGGATAGACCCTGACTTTGATGTATTCGGGGCGACTGGCGCTCAATACCTGACTGATGATTGCTACCAATTACACCACTCGAGTGGTGGTGCGAATGATGCTGACTTACCAGAGGGCTAGATCGACTTGATTGGGATTGAGTAACGAGATCACTAGCTGCAATTTAAAAAAGTACATATATAATACCAAAATATAAAGATACGATTCACTCAAATACGAACCGTTGGATGTTGTCGAAGGTAAGTTAACTCCAGGTACTGTAGCAGTTGAAAGCGGCACAGAGACATAGAGACTTGGGGTTGATGGGTTTGATCCACTCAGACCCGCTGTCGCTGAATTGTATGAAGGACTCGACCGCAAGCGACTTTCCTCCTTTAGGATGGGTCCTTTGATATGCGACGATGATGAATTATTGCTGACACCCGCTTGCTGGGACGAGTTTGGAGCTGACTGTTTAATTGTTATGCTGCCACTGGATCCTTGCGAATTCATTAAATTCGGGCTCACATTCTGCAAATTTGGTTCGTGCGTTAAGTGCATAGGCGACGAATTTGATTCGGTTTTTGGCTAGAAAGGACAATTTCAAAGAAATATTTTTTTTACAACCTCTTCTGTTAATTATGTTCTCTCGAGGTTTTATACGAGAAGGTGTTCGTACTTTAACTGAGAGAGTTATCTTTTAGTTGGGTCACTTAAGATAAAACGAGTGTTCGTCTGATTACATTCACCGCACAGTGGACTTTGCTGATAAGTGAAAAATAAACAAATTCGTGAAAGTGATACGTCGTCAGCTAGTTAAGAATTGTTGACCGGTATGCATTCCTTTCTGTAAGAACTATTTGTTTATTTTAATCAAACGGTTTATTCAGTAAATACACAAAACGTTTCCGTTTTGCAAGAACTATTTGTTTATCTTGACCAAGGGATTTATTAGCGTATTACGCTCATAATTTATGATGTTGTAAACACTAAAGCAAATTATTAAGAACAATTTGAGTTTATGGGGAACTCATAACATGTAAGCCAAAAATATTTTTTGGTTATTTAAAATTTGCCAAAATTTTTTTCTTGGAAAAATACAAAATTTTGTTTTTCAATATCAGATAATAAGTAACAAAAATATATGCAAATACGGAGATAAGTTAAAGTCCAATGAGAGGTCCGGTTAAATAGATACCGAAGATATTACACCATATGACTTATGTGCATTAAATGTTAGTATATAAATACATACAGATAAGTTAGACTTGAAGTTATTGAACAGTTCATAAAAAAAAGACCTAAATCAATAATATGAAATAGTTATTATCACCCGGAAGCTGATTTCACGTAGATCTCGACGACTACCACGACTTTATTTAAAAAACGACCACCTAAATTAGTTTTACTGTTCATCAGGCTTTTTGTAAAAATCGTGTAGGTGGAATCGTTGCCATTCTCCAATAATAATATATGTATATGTGTGTATTCATTTTAAAGAGAGCAGGATATAATTTTGATTTAATTCCCTTCAGAAAGCATTCCAAATGTCGGTTCTAGCTTAAAACTTGAAAAATTTCTAGATAATTACCGCTGGTGATGGTGAGAGAAACTTTATCTTCAAATTATAAGGAAAATGCTTTTTCTTTTCCTTCTTTTCCCTCTTCTTCTTTTTGCTCTTCTTGTGGGGCTCGTACTCGATCATTTCGACTTCGTTGTTGTTATCCTCCTCCATGATAACCAGAAATCCTTTCACAACCAATAGCAATCAATCAAAAATCACAGCGTCCACTCAAAAATGATCAAGAGAGCTATAAAATGCGCGAAAAATCATAGCGTTTTCAATATTTTCGCAAAAACACTAATTCACATTTTACATCCTAACGCGTTTCCTCAATGAATTAAATGCAGTGCGCACGATCCCGGGCAAACTGCTTGCGTGACTGTTCCAAAAGAAACGAAGAACTGAAGCGGACCTGGAACGTGTTCGTGATTTCCTTGAGGATCCTCGAGACCAAAATCCGCCGGCATAATAAACTTCTGCAGAAGGCAAAGGACGGAGGGTGATTGTGCCAGCCAAACTTTTTGCTTCAGGGCCATTTGAAAAAGAAAAAAAATCACGAAAAGGACGTTACGGCGGCAGGAGTAAAATGAGATTTTTTTGAGCAGGTAGGAAAACACCGATCATCGTACAAAGCTGAGGATCATCCAGGCAGAAGGGGTGCGACGGGAGGGGTGCTTTTATTGCATCGAGATTGCTCCCTCATCCCCTTATGAATGATAAAAATGGAAAAACACAACTAAGGAACAAATCAAAAGAAAGTGCCAGCCGTCATATCCTCTCCTGCCGCAGCATCGCCGCCCCAGACGACGAAAGGGTTAAGCGCACCACCGGTCGTTGAGTTTTCGGATTACAGTGACGAAAATGTCCCGCGGCTATGAATTATAACGATGTAACAACATTGGTTTCGAATAATATGTTTCCGGGCTGATGGTTAACAAATTAGCTATTTTTCCTGTTTTTAGGAGATATATGGAGATTTCCACGAAAATACAGGTAGAAAAGTAACCTATATTTCTTGCTCATATTTTATTGGGGTTTCTGGGGAATTATGACTGTTTTTAGGAAACAGACTGCTTGACTTTTGTTGAAAAAATAACATGCAAACTTGTGCAGCCTATGAAGGTAGACTTTAAGATTATTTTAGTTAGATCATTACAATGTAGCTTGATTTAACTTTCTTCCTTTTATTTACTTTGCTTGAAAAATATACGATTTATTCAATTTAACTAATTTAATTTACCCTTTAGGGCAGTTTTATCCAGGCAAAGGTAATTACAATAAGAAATGTATAAAGGCATGGAAAAGCGAGAGTGCATTTCAAAACAAAAGAAATGGTGAATCGTTCCTAGACACGTGTGAACCAGTGGTAGTGGATTGGGAAGTAAAATATAAATTTTACTGATTTTGCATTTAATTAATTTGTCAACGTATTACACACGTTCTGCTGTTCGATTGCCGTTAAATGGCTTCACTATTCGGACAATAACTTTGCCAATATTTAAGAATATGTAATAGATCTTCAATTTTCAATTAAACCGTTCGTCTTTTCACAAAATTCCTAGATCTGGTACCCGTGAATATTTTTGTTAAATTTAAGTTTAATAAGATTTTTTTGAAACTGAATATATTATAATAGAAAATAGGATAGATTTCATAATGCTTCCATCTTGTTTCATTGTAGTTAAGTATCATGGATACTGGTATAAGTATTATCTTATTATTTGGAAGTTAAAAAACAAAATGTCATATGACTTACCTTCTTGGATGTTAATTTATCAATATCCATACTCTCCGGTTTGTCAATAGGCAAGGGAATGAGGGTCACTGAGACGTCCTTTATGATATCCCTAAGGGAACTAAACATATTTATAGTAAAATAAACTCAATAAAGTCAATTTCTTACTTGTTAATTTCCACAGGATCAGTACTCCCTGAAAGCTTAATTGTATCCGCCTTACGTTTCTTAGCCGCCGAACTGCTGCTGGAAGAAGTTTTACTCGACGACGACGATGTTGGTGGAGGATCATTGGTACCAAAAACAGACTCTGAATTGACAACAACACTTTCCGTAAAATTCGATGTAGTAAATTTTTGACCGAGAGTCTCTTTCGATGCTGAGGACATTGTGCTTGATAAGCTCGAAGAGACATTAACCATGGGATTGTTGGATCCCATCGAAGTTGAACTCATACTGCTGTGATCGCCCGAATCTTTACTACTTTTCGATGATTTCGATTTATCTCTGGTCGAAGATGATGAAGAAGACGATGTCGACTCTTTGTCTTGACTTTTGCTAGAGCTCGATATTTTACTCAGACTTTTGCTATGTTTTTCCTTATCTTTAGAGCTACTAGAACTACTTGAACTATTTTTACTACTGCTAGAGGTGGATGATGACGATGATGCTGCATTCACGCCCGATCCACTTCCAGAACCGCTACCAGCCGTATTCGACGTTGAGGATGATGATGAAGATGCCAGTTTTGATGTGCTACTCGATTTTCTTTGCTTTGAGGATGATGACGATGACGTGGATGAGGTTGATGTGGTGGAGGTGTTAAGATTTTGGTTTGAACTGATTTTAAGTGTTGTAGATACATTTGATGTTGACGCTGAAACAGGAGGCTCCAGCTCTTTTTCGGGTGATGATTGCGAGTCACTCGAACCAGTCTCATGGGTAATGGGCTTATAGGGTGGGATAGTTTTAACGTTACCTCCTTTTTTCTGTAAAATTACATGTTTTTTTAGCGGAGAAAAGATTTTTGGGACGCTTACAGATTGTACCAATTTGCTGTAGTGGTGCTGACAGTATCCACAATACTTAACATTGTCCAAATAATTGCCAGCCTCTTCACAAAGTAGTCCGAGACTTTGTGCGCATGTCACGTGAAACTGCTGCTTGCATCCAGATTTATTGCACTGCATGCAAGCACCAACGTTAGCACGATTGCCTTTGCCAACCTCTTGGCAAATGTAGCAAGCTGAAAGAGGAGCCAATTTTCTTAATGATAGAAGCATAAAAATATTGATCGATATCTTTTTCTTAAAACATTTCTGATACAATTCACTGGCGGTTTTAAATAAAAACAAAAAACTTTTATGATATAATAGTTGTGCTTTGCTGGAATAATATGTTAATTTGATTCTTTTCATTTATATCTAGGGCAAGGAATGGTTAGCCTTCGAACTGATTTTAAGGAGAGCGAAATTCTATATTGAATTACTGTAATGGTGTATACGCATGAACTAAAATTATTATATTAAACAGTACTAATCTATATTATTTTATGAAAGTAGGTCAATCGTAGGTATTCTTACCATGAAACAGTCAGTGAATTGTTGTGAAACGAAAAGTACCAAAAGTGCATACTACTTAAGCAAAACCAAGAGGTACTTCGGTTTTATTTATTTCTAGACTACGGATACTTACTTTTAGCATATCTTTCGGGCGGAATTAGCTCCAACAGAATTGGTTCCATTGTTGTAACATTTCCGAAACGGACTTCAGGAATATATAGGGCGCATACGACATGCGCCCATCCCTGATTATCAGTTTTCTTGAGTGCTCCGTCCCTCGAGGGGCACAGTTCGCAGCGCACCCGAGCCGATCTTTCTTGGCTCTCGCATTTTCGACAATACCAAGGGCCAGTTGGTACGTTGACAATGCCGTAGCATGCTTGATGTACAGCTACTGTACAATTTTGACCATCGCAATAAACAAGTGGGTTTTCAGGCCATCCCCGCTCGTCTGAACATACACAACAACCGCCGACCATCTCCTTCATCCTGGTCGATGTTGCAAATTATGTTATTCGCGTCATAACATTAACGACTTTCAAAATATTTACTTGTGTAACCAACAAAAATAAAATTTATTAAAAGGGACGGAAAGAAAAAGAAAATTTAACGGCGGTGAGATTAGACCGCGAAGTCTTGTCTCAGCGCTATTGTTGCGACCTGTGAAAAGAAATAAAGTGTTTTTGTTATTTTCGCTGCATACAAAATAATGCTTTAAAAAAGAAGTGCTCCTCTATTTTGGAACACGTTTCACATTCGAAACGAAAGTCGAGACACTAATTTGCTTAGCAAGTGTACACAGTGTTAAAGAAAGTTATTTCTTCTATTCTATTCTTTCTGCTATTTCACTTTATATCTTTTATGTTTATGTATTTTATCGAACAATTTTATTTCATCACATTAATAATAAAATAAAATCTCCCGTATTTATTATTGAAGCGATAGAATAGGTGCCTAGATAAAGAATCCTGTGATTTTTTCATCCTCATACATTTCAGTTTTAAAATAAACATTCTGAGCTTTATAGTTTGAAAGTGCGTCCAAATAGTAGCAGCGGTCGGACGAGTTCTACCAATTTTCAAAGCTGAGTAACTAGATACTCCTAAAATCCTAATATGACGTTCAAAGTTAGTAAGACCTATTATTTATTTTTATTTTAAACCTCAATGTTCAGCTCTTTCCTTGGTTTAATGGGAAAGGGCTTATAGAGGCCCAGAATATCTCCTGGTTTCGGCAATCTTGCCTACACCAGAGCTAAATTCGCTAAAAGGGTTAATGACCTCAACGTATTGACAACAAATTCCACCGAAAATATTTTGCAAAAAATGGGCGGGCTCCGCAATCTGGGCTAGCAGAAGTATTTCGAATAAGACGCAGTAGGCCCCACCGCACAAAGGGCATGGCAGGACCGCAAGGCCAAAGCCCGAACAGGAAGAGAGCTGCTTTTGGTTTGGGTTTGTTTACTTTCCTCGAGAAGCTCCCAAGATCCCTCGGAGATTTGTCAAGGCTCTGAATATCACTCGGAGCTGATCGTCACGTGCCCAGTCGCAATTTTCGGTGTCAATTGATCACAGACAGGCCGCGGGCAGACGTCAAATTGGTTGTACGTGCGACTAAAAAAAAATCCTGTTTGGCGCCCCTTGCAGCACAACAACAACAAATGTCAATAAATTCACTTGACTCGGAGGGGCGAATTGGAATTTTCACGGTATTTTTCACTTTTTTCGCGGTTTTTATCAGTTTTTAATGATTTCCGCACTAATTACGCGAATTTTCAGCGAATATCGCACACTTTATAAGTTCGCACAGCGATCTGATGAGATTTTTTCTTGTTTTCATCCGCAGCACCGATTGAAAACTTTTGGGGGGACCTCGTGCTGTTTTGTGTTATGCCACAGATTGTCCACCAATTTTTTACTTAATTCGAATGTTTCGCGGTGTAATTTAATCACTACCGAGAGACGAATGATGTTCGCTTTGTAATTGCTGAAAGCCGACCGCTCAAAATCAAAAGGGAATCGTTTAAAATACAAAAATTATCCGCGAAGTTTGCATCTTTACACAATCGCACGCAACCATTTTGTTTTGTACCATCTTCCAACACATGCATAACGAGGGGAAGATGTTGGTATATATAGATTGAGGGTGGATGTAGTGGCGTGTAAATTTGGCATTTGTTGGGGCTGCCTGATGGGCATTTTTGTGATGTCAAGAAAAATTCTTAATGGTATTTAATATCTATAATAACAAATTCTTATTAGAATTAGTATCAATTAGCGGGACAATTTATTATTTTTTTTATTTATAAAAAGAATTGCAACCAAATTATTCTTATTTCAAAATTATGCATTAACTGCCACCTACTTGCGACTATTGTAACTAATACATCTGCATAAATGCAGGCAGCTCTGTCAGAAATTTTTTTTCTTCTCAAAACTGACACTTCATCATCATCGACCTCACAAAAAGGCAAGTCCAGACGGGCCGAAAATTACTTGAAGTTTTTTGGATCGAATTTTCCATAGGAATTTGTGGTGAAATTTACTGTTTAGCGTTGAATTAAGACGGCAAAAATATGTCATCAATCGGTGGTGATTGTTTTGTCGTTTTAACACCCCATTCCGAGGAGAATTCTGTGATTTTCGGCCGAAACTCCAACCCCGAAAGTGAGGGCGAGGCTCAGGAAGTCGATTATGTCTCTCCTGAGGTAAGTTTGCACAAACATTTATTATAACTCTAATTGTACAATAGCTAAACAATTAAATCCCATAGGAATCGGGGAATGCATTGATTTTAAGTAAAAGGGCCAAAGCCTCCGGCGGTGAAAGTGGGGCCAACAACAAAGACGTTTGCATCGCGATTGCTTGGTGCAATTGCAGTGATAGCTATGAGCAATCAACCGATTTTGTTAGGTAATTAGCCGACCTTCACCTGGTTAAATAGATTTTGTATGTAACTCCTTTCCGTAGGCAAGCTTTAGACCGTTCTTCCTCGGCTGAGGAGGCTGTGAGTATCGCAGGCTCCCTTGTCAGCGAATCGGCGAAGGAGGATTCTAAGTACAGCTTTGTTATCTGCGATCCAAAAGAGGTCTGGCTCCTTAGCACCGGGGGGAAATTATGGGCAGCGGAACAAATTACAAGTGGCTTCCGAAAAATTCCAGGAAATTCTCTTGCAGTTACCACGAAAATAGACACATCTAGTGAAAATTTAGGCGATGAATTGCAAAAATTAGAGCTGTGGGACGGCAGCGTAAGTATTAAATTCTTTAGGGGATAAAATAAGTGTAATTAGAGGCTCTGATAATGTCCTTAGGGTAATTATTCTGATGTTGGGGGCATTACTACTGAGAAAACACGACAAAGCATAACTAAGAAATCCATTAGTATTTTTTATTAGACAATCAGAGTAATTTATCTTTTATTAAAAATAATAACACATTGTTTTCCTTTCAGGGTGATTTAGATTTCGCTAAATCATTTTCTGCTCCACCTACGGACAATGAGTGGCCTGATAATTCACCGCCGGACGATGGAAGCTTTGGATTAAGGGACATGTTCGAACTTTTGAGGACAGCAGCATCGGAGTCGACTGGTTCCAGCCATGTATCAATTTTAGTATCCCCAGGATTTTCTTGTCACTGGTTTACAGCAACTCCGAACCCAAAGGAATCTGTTTTCAAGCCTTTTGTCTTTGTGCCCAATTCGAAAATATCACCACTGACCAAGGTGCCCGATGGAGACGATATAACGCTCTTGCATAAATTGCATGCTCAGCGTAACTGGGAGAATGTTGGCAGCCTCCTAAAATCGCTCGAATCGACTTGCGTTGATGAGGTGAAAGTGTTTTTGAGCGAACATCCAACACCGAACCCTGAATTGGATGAGCTCATGAAGGACTGTGTCGAGGCTGAAGTAAAATTCTATCGTTAAAAGCCTTCCCAGCTTTGATTGCCTTAAAACCGCGCTTCGCTGAGAAAAGCCTTGAATGCGGTGTTTGGTGGTATAAGCCACCCACTCGCCCCACAGACGCCTCCCATGAGACACTTTCAATATTTTTTAAAAACGACTTCGGGTATATTGATTCGGTTCGGTTCGGTTTAAAACCTCTTGGACACTCGCATTTTTATTCTTCTTGCATATCGTGATATATTTTGCCTCGTTTTTACATTTTTTTTTAAAGTCGCATTTATTTATTTACGTTTTTTAAATTAATTTCTTTTAGGTCGTAAGTCGCCGCGGCTCGTGATCGCGTTATTGCGGCACAGCCACAATCGTAACGCTTTTTTTTTAATATAAAAAAATATTTTTTATTCTTTTTAACGATCTCTGAAAGTATTATTGCGTTTCACGCCTCAATGAATAATCATTCCACGATTCGATTTAAGCTGATGATTTCCCGGAATCATTTCGCGACCCCTTACCCGGTTTGAGATTTAAGTGCAGACAACAAAAGAAAATATTTAACCACATTGCACAAGCACAGAGAGATAGGAGCATCATTTTTAATTAGCTTATGGATAAAGTAATATAACTGAATAATAGCAGAAAATAATCGTAATCGAGACATTAAGGAGATTTCAGCGTTTCTTCCGAGTTTTTATTGATTGTTTTGTTTGCCGCGTAATAGCTAGCCATATATGAGTCACAGAGCTTAACGTAATTCCATTAAGGCAGCAAATATTCCCTCTAGATTTAAGGAATCTACATAGTTCGGTTCGATGATCTTTTCCCCATTCTCTCTCTCTCTCAACAGACCTTTTGTTTGTGAGACTAGCCAGTAGTAAAATAGTAGCAGATGACCCTTGAGCAGTTCTACGCGTTCGCTTCATTCGTCGTGCATACGTATTTGCATATTATTTAGAGGAACAAACTTAATATTTACAATTTGTACCGATTATATGTTCTACATTGCATGTGATTTCAATAAAATTATTATACACTTAAAAAGTATCTTTTTTTTCGCTACTTAGAGCCAATTTTACGGTTTAAATTAAAATTTACTAAAATACCTTTAAATATGCTTGTCAAGCAATTGGAAAATTTTTTCGATGATAGAATAATTTAATCCAATATTAAAAAACACTCTGAATTTAAAGTCAGCTAAAAAATAATCTTACAGAAGAGGGATTATAAACTTAGGAGTTTAAAATCTTAAGTAAGATTATAAAACGGAAGCTGAATGAACGTGATTTTTGAATAACCGAAATATTGAATTAGACCCATTTTGCATTCTGTCTAATCTACTAAAGTGCGAGGTAATTAAAAATTAAATTCCTGAGGGGATAAAAATAGTAAAGGACTATTAAATTTTCTTTTAAGGAATAATTCCCAGAAAAGTACGTTTTGTTCTCAAAGACTATCTTTTGCACTACCGACCAATTAAAGAGGCCTTATAATGGAATTTCTCTTGTGTTCGGTTTGGTCCTGGTCTTCCCGAAAAGTTCATTGAAATGTCCGGTTTAGATGTTATTGGCTTTTTTTCTGCCATCCACAGCTCATCTCTTCACTCATCGTTAAAGATCCTCAATTGTTGTCCCGTGTGGCAACAGCATATGAATCAGCTCCGGGGAGCTCCAGTGGGGCTCCACGGCTGCGAACCAAATCGATTCTCGATAGGTAAAGAAAGGCATGTTTACACAGTTGTTAGTCGAAGCCCATCATTACGCCGAGCCGAGGAGGACTCATTAAATCTTATAAGTCGGGGGCAAGAGCCTCTAATAACCCTCGCTAAGTGGTGCAAGAAATCAGCACAGCTTCTCACAAGTCAGTGTTTAAACAATTTTCCTCCTCTTACAGCTTTATGGATATCGCTGTTAAAATCCGAAAAAAAAATAAGTAAAAATTAATAGCTCTTACCGTCGAAGGAGTAGGGAACAGGAACTTTAGTTTCGTGATTTTAAAAAGGTTGGTATTTGTTAGTGCCTAAGAAGTGTATATTGAATACATTTTTAAAATAAAAAATTCGATTTTTTAAATAAAAATCGAATTGCAGTCAAACAACTGGCTAAAATTCAACTTTCTTCTATAACTGACATAACACATTAAATGACCGGGCTTTAATCGGAAGCCTGTTCTTTAGTATTTTTAAAGTTATTAATTTGGAATTAATTAAGAGATTTTAAATCGATATGTTTTTGGGTGTCGCAGTACATTTTTATAATTTTTCTTTGCTAATAGAACTTTAATCTAACATAAATTGAAAATCTGGTGCTGCCCCGAACCCCATGAAGAAAGGAAAGCATTAATGAAGCGAAAGTTTCAAAAATACGGCAGATTTAACTAATTGAAGACGAAATCGCCACTGAACCATCGCTTAACAGGTGCGAACGTCTTATTAAAAATTTAGCGCGTTTTTTTCTCATCTTTTTAATTAGAATCTGAAAAGGACTTTGACCCAGACCCTGCCAGGAAAGATAACAGGGTAGAAAAATCTTAAGACGAAGCCTGAAATCAATCTTTCCCTCGCTCTCCGGCTCTTGCTAGAATTTCAATTTACTTCAATTGGACGAATTTGAAAACAAGAAGCCTCCTCTGGTATTCCGACCATCCATCCGCAAAATGTAATTAAATTTCCGGAAAAGTGCAATCCCAGTTGGGTCTGTGGAAGCCCTTGACTTCATGATCAAATTACGACCCAGACCGTGGAAGGCTCCAGTCACCCCTTTTTGGCGGGTAAATACAGCCGATTTTACAAGTGTAGGGTCATTGTGCGGCCGTTGGGGCGGAGCGCTAGCAGGAAGTCAATATTTAATGAAAACTTCTGATGCTGCCTATTTTAGGTGTTCCCCAGCTTCTAAGTAATAATTTTGTAATCTTCGGAGGCTGTGTACCTGTGCACCAAAGTACCTGCTCTGTATAATTGCTCAGCCCCGGAGAGAGATGCTTTAATTATCGACAAGTTCTTGATTAGATGATCAATGAGCAGACGATAGTTGCCCTCTTAACAGATTGTAATTACTCTTGGGAGGCATCACCGGTTGGGGAGCACGGGTAAATGGCTTTGGTCCATCTAGCCGCAGTCTCCAGGGTGATTTGGCTAGAATTTGGACACGCGACCATTAGGTCCTTTCTCAGCTATCGGTTACTGGAACCCAATATAAGGTCTTTTGTAGCCGTGGACAAAGCCCAAAAGGGGATGGATTCATTATACTTTCTGCTCCGTACAGCTTCCACGTGTATCGACCCTTAATAACAGAGTACCAGCAAATGAACGCAATCAAGGACATCGAAAATACCTTCGAAGAATGTTGAAACAAAAACATTTCAATGAAAATGATTAGTTTTATGTCATCGTCACGCCAGTAAAAAATTCTCAATAGAAACAAAATAATTAAGATTTTAATAATTTACATACGACTTAAGTATATGATATATGACTTAAGATCCGAACTTGTATTTTATCCTTAATAATCTTGGACTTAGTTAGTAAGTGAAACAAGTGGACAAAGTTGGTTATAGTAATTTTAGTAAAGTGATGTTAGACTATTTTCACTTTTCAGTACATTTAGTGACTAAGACTTCGTTTTTAATAATGATGGATATTAATGATAAGTTCAGATTTCAAAGGCATAAATATTATTAGGTTTTTTAAAAATTAAATTAAATTAATTAATTAATTAACTAGACAAATTAAACCACAGTCAAAAGATATCGCAGAAAATTTCGCGGAAGACACAAATATCGTTGGTACTTTTGTAGAACAGTACTAATAAAATCGGATGATTGGCACTGATCGGTTTGCGGCGATTTCCTGACACCAACGTCTCAAGGTGTTTCTCGTTATCTTTATTTTTCCCGACCTTGTCTTAGGATCAGCACCTATCCAAGAAGATAGATAGACCTACCTCAGGTGCTGGTGGCTCAAGGGACAGGGAGCTGCTGTCTGTTTCATTAAAATGCGCCGGTCTTTACTCTGCGACGGAGGCTGCTTGCATCTGCTTACCTGTGGACCAGTGCTATCCGACGGACAGGTGATTGATTAGCAGGACAATGTCGTCGACGTGAAGGTGCTCCGTAAGACGTATTTCCTATCAAATTGAGCTCTTTGCCTTTTTGCTTCTGCTCTGGATGATGAAAAATTCAACGAAGATTGCCCTTCTCAGCCTGAGAGTGGGAATTGCGGCGGTGCAATCAGTCGGCTCGGTTGAAGAATCTCATTCATTTCGACACGTATTTTTTTGAAAATAGAAATTCAAGCGACTCATTCTTCCTATGTGTCGTTATTTTTAAAAGTGGTGTTTAGTCTTTTGTTTATCATTTTAAAAATTCCTTTATTTGTCTTAATATTTTGCTAGTTCACATTACTATTTTTTTTTCTAAACGTGTGTTATATTTAGGTTGATTTTATTGATACTGATTGAAAATTAAATGGACAAATTTTTATATTTTGAAGTAAAATAATCGTTTTTTTTTAGGAATAGAAAATATGTATAATACCCATAATGTTGATATACACAACGGTAACCCGTTTAATTTTAAAGGAAAAATTAAAATACTATAAAAATCGTATATTAGCTTAAATGGTTTAAACTTATCTTCTGATATTATTATAAATATAAATAATAGTAAACTGACTTAGTCTTATCCTGGCCACATAAATTATTCGATTCGCTTGAAGTTTTTTTAAATCTAAAATTTGAATGGTGGTATTTCTTCAGTATTTTTTCTTTAACTTTTCTTCACTAACAATGAATGTAAAAATACTCCAAACATAGTAAGAAGGAATAACGCAATAAGAATTGGGGGAAAAAGTTTACTGTTTGTACAGACCTCATAATAACGCCACGTTTTGTTAGAACACTTAGCCCACATTGTGCTGAAATGTAAAAATGAAGAAAATTGAAATTTATGTAATTATGTAATTAAATGCTGCTAGTCTTACGGCTCCTCATCTTCTATTTCTTCGTTCATTCGAAGAGCAGCAGTTATCAAAAAAGTTGAACGTTCAGTGGGCAGCAACATGAATCTTGGGATTTCTGAACCCGCTCTATCATCTACTGAACCGATGTAAGATATTGATTTTTTAACCTGTAATGATTCAAACGCCCCTTTATTAACTTCTTCCTCTTCTTCTTCTTTTTCTTCTTCTTCTTCTTCTCCTTCTTCTTCTTCTCCTTCTTCAATAAATCTTTTGTTGAATTCTACAGACTTTTTCATTTCGATTAAAATTGAAAAGTATTTTTTTAGTTAAAAGTTTTATAGAAAAACATAAACGATCACCACAAACATCAAAATTTTATAGGCTACTAAAAAAAATTTTGACATGAGAAAATATACATATACTGAAGGCGTCTGGAATATTTTAAAGATAGAGTTCATAATGTTCTCGTAAAAAGTAATTTATGAATAAATATTTCAATTTAGATTTATTTTTCAGAGAAGAAAGTTATTATATATTATATATATATTATATCTTCTATTTAGAATTTTAAATTTTATAGTATGCACCTATGTACCTAGTATCAAGTCGGGAAATTCAAAGTTTTCTAAAATTAAATTTGTATGTCTAATATCGCAAATATAGTCTTTCTAATAGGCCCGGGTATTGTAGAACTTGAATACTCGATACTCGACTTTTGATATCTGAGAGTGAGGTTTCTGAATGTGGTTTGGTCCTTAGAGTTTTTCGGAGTCGATAAATTCAAGTATGTGTACCTACATACATAGTTTCAAGATTTTGTTAAATAATAGTACTGTAGAATATTGTGTAGGTACTATGGTATATTTGTAAATATTGCAATATCTTGATCATTTTGAGTTGAAATTAGTCACAATAGTATAATAAGGGAAATAAAGCCTGTGAAAAAATTGAGCTTTTTGAAAATTCTTACGCAGGGGTTTAGTCTGGATTCAAAAGAACTTTGAAGAGTTCCAGAATATCTTAACATCAACAGGTCTCTGTTTATCCCGACGTAGGGTGTGTTCAGTGCAGGTCACATTAGTGCCATTACATCAACTTGATCACAACCTCCTCTTCCACCGGATGGGAACACAAAAAGAATCTTTTCCCTATAGTTGAGCGAGTTGATGGTCAAGTTGGCTTCTTGGGCTGCAGAGGTCATTCGCATTTTGTGCCGTGACTCCCACTAGGACAAGTAATCCCGAAAAGCTCTTACAGCCGCCGGGATACGACCCGCAGCGATTCCAGACCAGCGGCAATCAATTACTTAAAGTGGAAAATTTGTCTCGGTTTTGTGGTTCATTTCACCACAAATTTTGCCTCCCAGCCCCTGAGGGGCCGGCGATATCGTCGCATTAGCTGCCTTTTTTCCCAAATTTTTAGTAAGAACAACGAGACGGGGGAGGGACATCTTAATTCGGTCCAGGATAAAGTCTTGTTGTAAATATCTCATTGCAGTTCATTTTTTATCAGCATTTGGGGGACTGTAGTCCGTAGAATGGTCTTGGATAATGATCGAAAGATCAAAGGAAACTTCCTATAGACTTTCAGGGATTATGACATAAATTTTTAAATTAAGCGCGTAATCCTTAAGGGCGGAAGTAGGGCGGTTCAATACAATTTGTAAGTTGATTTGAGCTTGTTATGCTTCTTATTGGGCGTTAGAGGATCCTTCATTTATACTCCACATCAAAGGACTTTACAATTCAATTTCGGAAACAAGGCGATATAACTTAAAATAATTGCAATTGGGTGCAAATTTTCGTATAAGTTGAAGGGCTACATAGCTTGAAGCTTTAAAATATATTATTTTATTTATTAAATAAATTATTCGTTACAAAACATCCAAGCAAACTTGTAAAATAGTAAAATATTAGTTATTTTAAATTTATAATATAAATAAACTTTATTATACATATATCTAAGAACATTTACAAAAAACTTCAAACAAAATCTATTCGTTCCACGATTCAGGCAAAGACACAATGAATATTTAAAATGTATCTATATCTATGTATAAGGAAAAATTATTCTTTAAATTTATAATGGCTACTTTTGTCGCTAACTTTTAAATTAAAAGTGCAAAAAACTCACTGCTATACTAGAATCTCAAGGAAAGAGTTTCCTGAACGATGAAATTTTCTCTTTAAACCAATTTTCCGAGAATTTTCTTTCAATAGACTGGAAAACCGAAAAGCTCCTTGAGCTTTTTGTGTAAACAACTGCAAACTGAGATTGCATATGGTGCACCATATGCACCATTAAGAAATATGCCCCGTTTGAAGATGGCCAATTAAGATTGTTGAAAATGTTAATAAACAGGAAGTCTTTGATATTGGCGCCTCTTTAATCTTCAGCATCTTTTGGGATAGTCTAAATAAGCGTTCGAGGGATTGAATGAGCCTTGACATGTTTTGGCGCGAAGTTGTTTAATTGGATTCTTAAAAAAAAACGCGAATGAACAAACTGACTTGAGATCTGTTTCTTCGCTCGACAGAATTTGATTAATTTCTTCTGGGCAATGTTCACATCTTGCAAATTACCCCTGTCCGCAATTTCTAGGTCTGTCCCAGCAGGAGCTCCTCCTAATTGTAGAGGGACTGTTCGTTCGCACCTCATCGGAGTTTCTTTAATTTATGGATTGGCGCACAGGTGTAATTTGGTTTCTTTTTACTCTCCCCATTTTGATCCTCATCACTGGCGCCACAATCAGACGACAGTAGAAATTGTAGAGGTACTGGCGGTATTTGATTGATTCCTCGGAACGTTTCAATTATTTCGCTTAATCAAGTCCTGTCGCTTTACTGCCCGGCTAGCAACTTCCTGAATTGCTTCGAAATCACCTTTACCAGTTACCTGGAGTCGTGAAACTCCCCAGCCCAATCATTTTATAATAAACGAAACCATAAATCTGTCGAAGGGAATCAGCACCCAGAGACAGGCGATAGATCGCCACTGGAGTCGCGGTGCCCACCAGCCGCTCCGGACTGGGTTCCGGGCATCTTTTATTATCACCGGACGAATAGCGCGAGCGATAGAACTGGTCCAGATCCAGCTCCAGCTCCAGCATCCATCGGCTGAATCTCAATTTTGCTAGCGCGCGGCCCCGCAAGGCAGCGCAAAAGATAAGAAGTTCGGCTTTACGGCAAGACGCTGAGCGCTCAACCTCTTCTAATCCGCGACTTTGGACCCCAGGCCGCAATAGTCTTATATGTGATCACTTGATCCTATGACTCTATTTCATAGACACGAAATGCACCGCCTATTTAATTGGCACCTACAGTGCACCTTAGAGAGAACTACGGCTCGATTTAATTTTTAATGTTTAAAATAAAACGATCTTTGCTGGGGGGCGTCGCTGCAATTTCAATTTTAATTGCACATTGAATTTTGCTCGCGTTCAGCCTATCGCCGACTTATTGGCGTTACGCTGTTCGTATTCGATTGGAAAATTCGTTTTTCATATTATTTTATTTATTTTTTCAATCGAAAAGAAAAAAAAATGTTTTTTCATCGAAATAAATTCACTCGTTTTATAGGTTTTTGTTAGGTCGAGGGTCGCGGGTACTTCACATAAATTTAACAATCGCATAAAATGAAAGGTTTGTGTGTTTCTCGTTAATATATGAAAATGGGTATGGGTGTGCTTGTTTTGTGGCTTTATTGAACTTTTAGGTGTAAACTATTTTATGGTAATAAACCTCTTTTAATGAGGGTTTTATGATAAACACTCCTAAAAGGGGACCTTCTGTTATCATAAAAGATCTTAAGTTCCAAATGATATTGTAGTAAAGTTAGAGAAATGATACAAAACTATTACTTTTAAGTACCCTACTTTAATGTTAAAGTCAAAAGATAAATATGGCTTACTGGATTTTTAATGGATAGTTTAACTGAGTGTTATGATAGTGCTAATCGATAGACTTAAAAAATGTAAAAAATTTTATGGAACCACATAAACTGGTTGTAGTATTCAGGGATAATCTAAAATGAAATGTAATTTAATGGATATATCCATTTTTAAATGCTTTTAATTTGTTGCGATTCACATAAAACATAAGCATTAAAATGGATTGTTTTAGTAGACAAATGGTTTGAAGTATCTTTTTTTATATTAAACAAGTTTTGGAAGATTAACATTGTATTTTTGAAGCAGAATACCTTTCATTTTGATAATCCTTCAAAAAGTAGGAAATTTAATGTTTCTTTACATATGTATTTATGTTATGTATATTCTTTAACAAAATTACCTTTAACTCCTTTTTAAGAGATGATTCTTAAATTTAATGAAATTACCTATAGACAATATTTTCTATATAGTCTAAATGAAATAGAAAAAAAAGTATCCCTCTCCTAATAAATCACCACGAGTTCTTGTTACCTATCAAGAGCACTTGCAACTTCCGAAGTGGTTGGACGTTTCCATAATTTTTTCTCCCTCAACTTTCAATGAACGTTCAAGACGGATCTGACCTCATCAGCAGGAAACGTGCCGCTTCGAGCCATTGCAATCTTGACTAATTCGGCAATAAATAAGATTCTTGTCTTAGAAGGATCTTAAGAGTGTTTCTTCAACCATACCAAGTAGAAGCCTCATCACCTCGAAATTTTCTAATCGGTCTCAAACTTGAGCACTTTTTCGTCATTAGGTACTATGGGTCGAGGAATGTGCCATAGACAGACTTGAAGCATTTATCAGGACGAAGACTTTAAGGGCCAAGCCACCGCCTTTTCTCGGTAGTAAATCGCAAGGGCAAGTAGACATTAGAAACATTTTCTGCTTATAAATAAACGTTAAAATGGAGAAAAAAAAAATGATAATGTGGCGGCGGGAATTCGTCTATGAATTTTTTTTTAGTAAATTTCCTTGAAGTTGTCGGAGAGCTGTGGAGCATAACAAGACCAGAAAATGTGGCTATGCTATGTACATTTAGCTCCCTTTGGCCCTTTTCTACGGTAATCGATGGAAATGAGGAAATCTCTTATTATAAAGTCGTCAGCTGGAAAATTTATGGATATACTTAGATTATGCAAATAGTTTTTGTGAATACATTCTCAGGAAGGGCTGGAGGAGGTATTTGGAAGCTGTAAGATTCCTGTGTCCATTTTCGGTGAAACAGGCACCGGGAGCATTTGGGAAACGGGGGCATGTTTGGGACTGTTTCAGCGTGAAAATGACGCGAATGGATCCCAACTTTAATAATATGCTGATTAGGGAGCAACGAATGTCCTGGGGGGTGGTAATGAGCTCCTAATAAGCGCCTTAAGGTTTAAATCACCTCGAGGACGGAGGCTTGCTTTAAGGTGCATTGGCCTGGTACCCCATCGTCCGAGATTCCCGAACCGCCCCCAATAATGCTAATAAAACTCGTTCACGTGGATTTCATTGAAAATTCTTTTCGGTCAAAGGCGACTATCAAAAACAGCGTAACCAGCTCGATTGTCCTTGCTTAATTGCGCGGATAATTGAAAGTCGTTGACGAATCGACGGCGGCGTCCATCGGAGAACCTCTGCGAAAATGTCCCTCCGCCAGAGCCGGATAAATGGCCCTTTTCCAACTGCGTTGACGCTCCACTGAACCAGTGGTCGCCAGAATTCAATGGGAATGCAATTTCGCGTTTTCCTCAGCAGTCAATTCAGATTTGATAAAAAATTTTTTGTATGATGGGGTTGAAGGGCTGAAGGGTTGGTTCGGTAATTTTACAGGCTCGGCTTAACCGGAAATAAATTTTTAAAGAGACGTAAGACCAAGCCTGCAGGTGATTTGATTTAGTTCGATTCGGTCCCTATGTCACAAAAAGGGTCAGAGGCCGTATTAACGCATGGATTCGTCCGATTGAACTAATTCAAAAATATTTTACCCTTGTTCATATTTCACTTTTGATTAAGGTACCATAAATTTCATGTTTGATTTGGTCATATTACACATAAAAAAAAAGTTCATAACCTAATAATTTTTAATCAGGGACGGAACTGATTTTAAAAAGTATGTAAATATTCTCCCTCTTTTAAAAAATGTCTTAGAATCTCAGAGGAATTCTGAGAAAGAAAGAAAATCTCAGAATTTACTAATGTATTGCTATTGATAGAAATTTGAAATTGTTTGCCTTAAAAGAAGATCTTTATGAGAATCATCCCGGTGTACTTCATTCACTTTTGCGATTACAGTTTTTTTTTTTATTTAATCTTTAAAGAAGCTCAAATACAATTATCATAAAGAAATAATGTTGGTTTGAGAATGTGTTTATGCTTTAAATTAATCTTTAAATTTTATAGAGAATATGTTTTTCCATAACTTTAGTAGATTCTGAGTAAGAGTTACTTTTTGCAATTATAAGCTATAGTGGCTTTTCAGACTAACTTTTAGATATTAATTGCAGAAGGTTTTGTTTGACAGATATTCCAGTTGGCGTTCTCATGAATCCTATGGAATTTTCCGCCACGAGGTCACTAATTCATAAACAATTAACTTATGATGCTGAATAGTTTATTTGCGGAATGTGCTTGTTATACAAATACATACATATGAAAATTCACGTAGCTTAAAGGTTATTTACATATTTAAATTATGAGTAGTCACTTGGTTTTGTGGTTGTATCATACTAATGAGGTAACGTACTATATTTACTACACCTAAATTTGCGAACAATGTACTGACGCACAACAGGAACCCAAACCACACCTCAAATCTCAATTAGTGTGATAAATCTTTTTAAATGTGATAAATTAAACGCGTGTTGACTTGACTTTTGCGTGTGAATTTGAATATCACACCATTGAAGAATGCCCACTGCATCTTTTCGCTAAATTCAGGTAATCTTTATAATCCATCACCGGCGTCATTAGGCGATAAAGCCAACTTGTAGTTAAATTAAGCCATTCGCTCGCATAATAAATCAAAAGCGTCTGAGTCGATTTATCTATTTGAGCTAAAATGCTATATTTGCCCACACATTATACAAATGATTGTGAGCTATTTTTAAGTGCTTGCACCGGGTGTGATTGCAATATTTTTAATATTTTGATGTTTTAGATTTGTTGGGTTTCCCCGAAAATCACCCTGTAAACCAGTAGCAATTACAGCAAATCACGCCATTTATGGCATACTCACGGCTGCTATAAATAGGGTTTTTTTTTCTGAGAAAGACGAGGAATAAGTGAACGAAAAATCACTCTGTGAATTTCTCCAGTTTACTTGAATGATGAAGCATCTTTTGCTGGAGCAAAAATCTTAACGCGGTAATCTGAGAACGAATCTTAAGTTGCTCCATTACGCGAACGTCTTGCGCTACCCTCTGGGTATCGGGAGGATGTTTATCCAGGGTGACTTATAAGAGTGCATTAATTCTTTCCTCCCACGCAAAGAAGGACGGATATAATAAGGAAACGTTAATAATTCTGTAAGATAATTTATCCAAGAGAAATTATTTGAATTCCTCCCTCTTAATTTTCAGAAAAAAAAAGCTACAGTAAAATTTGAAATAAAATTAAAGGCACACATACGGTTTAAAAGAAACATGTCTAAAGATTTTGAGTTTTTACTTCAATCAAGTTAGTAGTTTAATATTTAATTGCGATTTAGATTTCTTCATATATTTAGTTCAAAAACTGTTTATAATCATTAGTAGGTACCTATAGCATAAATAACACAAAAAAATATTGCATTTTAAAAATTTCATGGTATTGTATAATTTTTAAAGGAGTAAAAAAAACATGGAAATTCTTGATGTTTGGGTCATTTAATTTCTCTTATATATTAATACCATAATAATAATATTTAAATTCTAAACATCAAAAAATATATTTTTAAAGCTCATCTCGCTGTGTGTTATTTTCAAGATATATTGTCTTAAGATGAATTTCCAGCTAAGGATTTAATTTCCATGAGAATAACAACTCGATTTCCATGAAGTTAGGAATATAAATCAAATTGATCTTGTCTGGTCTAATCTGATTTGTTCTGGAAGGAGTTAATGTTTTGCGATAAAGTTAGGATTTGGACTGGTTTTCTTAAAATTAGTACTATAATCAAGGTCTAAAGGTTATTCTGTGATAACCTTAATAAGATTCGAAATTTCCGAGATTTTAACTCACTTTGTTTGATGCTAAGGTTCTTGAAGTTCTGATCAAAAATAATTTGATTTATGAAATTACTACTTATCTCAGTAAATAAAAAAAAACTGAGACCTGATGAAGCAAATTAAAAATAGTAGTCATTGGACGTTAGGTACTACAGGTACTTTGGAAAGTAATAATGGAAAGGGATTTATTTGTATTCAAGATTTACGAAATATTGTTATGCTATAAATTTCAAGGTATAGAAATAAGAATACTTTTTCTTATCAGTATAATTTTATTGATATTTCACAAATTCCTGAAAGGAAGCCTCTCTTCTTTATTCTAGAATGAAAAGTTTTTGACCTGCTAAGTAATCTTCTCATATTTTTCATTTAACCAAAAAACACTGTTTCATGGGAAATTCCTCTTAATATGCAAATTTTCTTAAAATTAAATTCGCGACTGAAATAAAAAGCACTTGATCCGGCACGTACGCCAAGTCGCTAAAAGGAAAACCTAAGAAAGAAAATTCTATTAAACATGACAGGGATAATATCTGAGAAAAATTGAGAAATTGAGGAATTTCTCTCATATGGGTCAAATTACGAACGTGTGAGCTTTCTTAAAAAATCCTAAAGAGTCTACACGTGAGCTAAATACATCATCATTTTTACGGGTGCATGGCCCGAATGCCTTCTTAAAGGATTTCTTTTCTCGCATGTGTCAACTTAAAAAGTCAGTATAATGTTGGGATCGGAGGAAACAGGGTGAGTTTCTATAATTTTTGCTTCACGGTAAAGGAATTTCTCTTTCATCTTGGAGGAGGGAAAGTGATGACAATTTAAATTCTTTTAGACAGCTTCCAGCTTCTACTGCTGTGGCCTCTTCTACTAATTTGATTAAAATTCCATTTTGATCTAGAAACTCAGCAATCGTTTCTTCCTGTACTTTGCGTGGGAGGTGAGAATATTTTTAATTAAAATTTAATTATGAAGTGAAATGTTGCTAGGAACTATAATATGCATAAACGTGTTTTGAAGATTAAGCGAGTTTTAATGTCATATGGTCGTCTGGATGACAAGTCAAAGGCTCATGCATAAAAACTGAGCAAATGCTCAATCTTAATTTTTATGGTGAGATAAAATTCGGGTTTTCTATATAAAAATGGATATTGAGTATTTTTTCAGTTTTTATGCATAAGAGCTATTGAGTTGGGCATATAAATAATTTCAGAAAGATTATTATGGAAATTAATTAAGTATTCTAACTTTTAATTCCACTAACTAAAATATTTGCCATTTATATACCTATATGTATGTGTGTACATACATAAGTACATATGTAGTACAAAATAAGTTATCGTTCGTGGCTCAAGCTATTTGCTTTTAGCAGAAAATTTGAGTTTACTCATGTCATCATCTCCTTTGTGAAATGTCATGAAAATTGAGATACTTTTAATTAAATTAAATTTTAATTAAAATATTGCGAAAGCAAGAGTAGACAAATATCAAGCCTCTTGACACTGTGCAAATAAAATGACTTCATAATTTCCCAGACAAAGCAAAATTAGTTGAAGAGTATAACTTAAAATTTAAACAAATTCAGTTAAAGAACGTCTTATTCAATTAGCTCTTTGCGTTCAAATTCAGAAAACTTATTTTCAATTAAAAATGTATTTTTTTTAGATTTAGGGAGATAAAAACAATCCTGGAATGTATAATAAAGGTGTAAAATGATTTTGAAAATTTATTATTTTGCTCAATAGTAGGTACACAGAAGTATAGTGTTTTCGCCTTTAAAAACTGCATTTTATTTTTCAAAAGATCAAAAGCAATGCATAAAAATTCCTCTGACATTGAAAACTCCTCCAAACCTGAGAGTGTTTTCTTCATTTTTAGAGACTTTATACGCGCACTTTCAATTTACCAATTTTCTAGATAAGATGCAAACATTTTCCAGCAATTTCGATTGAGAACGTTACCAAATTATCCATTTAAAAAACGATGAAGTTTTTTTCCGGAATGTCATTGTGGATCCTATATTGCTTCCCTTTACCTTTATCACATATCGATTTAGCATCAAAGAAATTCACAGAAATGTAACCTAGAAAAAATGTTAGGTATTTGAATTTCTTTGAAAAGAGAGGATTTTCATAATCAGGCCCGTATGGCTTTCAATTTAAGCCAAGATGTTATTTCTCATCGAGAGGAAAGTTTTCTGTTTTCGGATAATTTTTGTGATTTTTTTGGGGTAGGTACTTATGTGTTTTGAGGTTGTTATTAAAAAGGTTACTTATTTACCCAAACATACAATGTATATTCAAATTTTTGACCTTTTCCATGTATGCCAGCAACCTGCTGCCTTCCAGTTTTCTTTTGATATTAAAAAAACATGGATTTGCTTAATATAATCTTGCGATGAGGGCATTTTAAAAGTAATTTTTTTCATTCGTTAGTTTTGTCTCGGCTCAGTATCTGGTATCCGAAGTAAAGTAAATAATAAAATACTACATATAGTTTTGTCCAAGGAGGAAAAGCGCACGGCATAAAAAATCTCCTAATATAATTAAAAAATGGTTTTATAATACTTAATATTGTAACTCTAAATCTATTAAAGTTTGAACTCAAACTGAACACAATATTTTTCTTAAAACTTCCTTTTTTAGACTACCAGAGTAAAAATTTTTCGTTGGCACATATGTAGGTACATATGTATGTATGTACCCAAGTGAGGCACAGACGAAACACGATTGTTGTTAATAACACTAAATTAAAACACGTTCAATTTTTCAGATTGAAGATTGTTCTATCTATTACAATCACTTCATCTAATCTTATTTCTAAAAAATAATGTGTAAACTGGACTTTGAGGTAGACAATGGACAGCAAAATTAAATATTATTCGCAATTTTTAAATAATAATATGTAAACACAACTGAACAGATAATACAGAAGCAAGTAGAAATTGTGCGTGGTGTTTGATGATTAAACACTTGAAACTCAGTTCAAATCCCTATCAAAATGGCCATTTTACTTTACTTACTATTGAAAATGTGACTGAATTTTTTAATTAAACTACCAGAAACATATTTGAGGGAATTTAAGAACATGGATGTTAATTATGAAAGACGATTAATTTATACCTATATACATATATGTCGGATCTCCTAAAACTGCTGTAATTTTAAGACGAATGAATCAATAAAACAAAAATTGCTCAGTAATCGTAAATTTTCAATTAAAATTTATTGTTTAACCCTATGAATATACAGTAAAGGAACGGACATAAATCGCTAAAAGTGAAGCATCTCACGAATACTAGTCTGAGCTTACTACTACATAGAAAATTGATCAGTGCAGTTGCAAAAATTGTGTGAAAATGAAAAGGAGTTTTTCACGTACTTGATTTAATAAATATTTGGGTGCCCATTTATATCACCATTTAAAAATATTTAGTGACTTCTCTGTGTCAGGGCTCGTCGAAATTGCGCATGACTGTCGTGGACCTACATATACCAAAATATTTTTAAAACTTGAAAATTTAGCTTAAAAAATAGTTTTGCTGCACCCAATTGCATCCAGTGGCTCCTTAGGGACCCCCGCAGTGCCTGGTGGGTGATGGTATAAAATCTAGAAGAAAAGTTGAAATGGACAAAGAAAACATGCTGCTCAATGAAACTGTTCATTCCAAATCCGAACGCCCAGTCATCATATCTTTTACCCGGAGGAATTCGATCCAAGAGGAGAAAACTTTTTAAATTATTTTTAATGGTCAATAAATTGCAGGAAGCGCAAATAGCATAACGACAGGACGATATACCCAAGAAGTTCGACCATTCAACGGACAGAGGCTACTCAAGCACCAAAACATGAAGTCCTGCATTGGGTCTTACTTAAAAATCACTACTCAGGGAAATTTCAATAAAGCGTGGTTAGGGCGTGGCTAGGGCGTGGCTGGGGTGTGGCTAGGGCGTGGCTAAGGCATGGCGGGGGTGTGGCTAGGGCGTGGTTAAGGCGTGGCTAGGGCGTGGCTGGGGTGTGGCTAGGGCGTGGCTAAGGCATGGCGGGGGTGTGGCTAGGGCGTGGTTAAGGCGTGGCTAGGGCGTGGCTGGGGTGTGGCTAGGGCGTGGCTAAGGCATGGCGGGGGTGTGGCTAGGGCGTGGTTAGGGCGTGGCTAGGGCGTGGCTGGGGTGTGGCTGGGGTGTGGCTAAGGCATGGCGGGGGTGTGGCTAGGGCGTGGTTAGGGCGTGGCTAGGGCGTGGCTGGGGTGTGGCTAGGGCGTGGCTAAGGCATGGCGGGGGTGTGGCTAGGGCGTGGTTAGGGCGTGGCTAGGGCGTGGCGGGGGTGTGGCTAGGGCGTGGCTAAGGCGTGGCGGGGGTGTGTCTAGGGCGTGGCTAAGGCGTGGTTAGGGCGTGGCAGGGGTGTGGCGGGGGTGTGGCTAGGGCGTGGCTAAGGCATGGCGGGGGTGTGGCTAGGGCGTGGTTAGGGCGTGGCTAGGGCGCCTTAGCCACACCCCGCCACGCCTTAGCCACACCCCGCTACACCCCCGCCACGCCTTAGCCACATCCTAGCCACGCCCTAACCACGCCTTAGCCACGCCCTAACCACGCTCTAACCACGCCCTAGCCACGCCTTTGCCACGCCCTAGCCACACCCCCGCCACGCCCTAGTCACGCCCTAACCACGCCCTAGCCACACCCCCGCCATGCCTTAGCCACGCCCTAGCCACACCCCAGCCACGCCCTAGCCACGCCCTAACCACGCTTTAGCCACGCCCTAGCCACACCCCCGCCACGCCCTAGCCACGCCCTAACCACGCCTTAGCCACACCCCCGCCATGCCTTAGCCCCGCCCTAGTCACGCCCTAGCCACGCCCTAGCCACGTCCTAGCCACACCCCCGCCACGCCTTAGCCACGCCCTAGCCATGCCCTAGCCACACCCCAGCCACGCCCTAGCCACGCCCACGCCCCAGCCACGTCCCTCATTTGCATAACCGGTTTTGGTTCCCAGGATCAAGTGACTCCATACCTACTCTTGTCCGCCAACGAGCACCTCTTCAACTTTGATGAACGAGCCGTGAACTTTATAAACAAAGTTCCGCAAAGTCAAAGAAAATTAGCGAGTATAATTGAAAATAAGTAGCCTAAAAGCTATGAATATACAGTAAAGGAACGGACATAAATCGCTGAAAGTGAAGCATCTCACGAATACCAGTCTGAGCTTACTACTACATAGAAAATTGATCAGTGCAGTTGCAAAAATTGAGTGAAAATGAAAAGGCGTTTTTCACGTACTTGATTTAATAAATATTTGGGTGCCCATTTATATCACCATTTAAAAATATTTAGCGACTTCTCTGTGTCAGGGCGCGTCGAAATTGCGCATGACTGTCGTGGACTGACATACACCAAAATATTTTTAAAACTTGAAAATTTAGCTTAAAATGAAATAACATGTTTAATGCATCAAGAACAATAAAAACCACAGGTATCTATCAATCACATCGGCAAAAAGATTTCAAATTCCGGCTTACCGGTGAAAAGAAATTCGTTAATTTAGTCGCCGCTTCTTCTCGCCGCAATTCTTTATCACACACATCACTATCTTACACTAAATACACACCAAATAAAAGCCAGTATCATACACACTATTTTTAACCACATTTCACCTTCTGTCTTTGCATTTTTAATTCAAAAAAATGGTTAGAAAGGCTGCGATACCTTCAAATCACAATTTTTTTAAGTTGCCAAAGTATCTTCTTCTTACTCAAGGCTCACTTCCCCTGAAATTTTCCCCGCTGGAGATGCTTCATTCACACAGCCTACACGTACAGGGTATAGCCGTTCCTTTACTGTATATTCAAAGGTTTAACCATTATTTCACAATTGGTATTTTTTGTTATGACACAAGGACAAGAGTTACCAATTAACTTATATAATTCTTATCTTCAATAAGAGTTATTATCCAACGTATTTGTATTGATTACATGGGATACGAGTTATTGCTCGATTTATTGTAAGATGATCGATAACTCTTATCTCATAATCAATAATGAAATAATGATTAAAAGATAACTGATGCGATTTAAAACAAAATTGTAACTATTATTGTCCGATTTTTATCATAAATGTTATAAACACTACGATCTTCGTATATACTTCGGTATATTTAATTTTTATTCGTTCGCGATTTGCGCTTAAATGCAGATAGACAGACGCGCGTTCACAATGCTGAACGCAACACTGATCGCTAAACGCTTGCGTCCTGCGTTCTCGGTGTAAAAAAGTGATTGGATATGCTTTGTTGCGTTTGATCGTGATCACCCCGTGAACGCAAAAGCAAAATCATTTGGCGTTTTATGCTTCTACTCTGACAATTAAATGGGAAACAGAATGTGGCGCGCGGATCTGTGTCGAAGTTAAAAGTTCCAGACAGAATGCGTGGGTGGCTGAAAAATAACTTAGGTTTTGACAGAATTCTCAGCGCCACATTCTGTTAACTTTTTTGTGAAAGCCAGCGCCATTGACAGTTACGCAGAGCCAGCTTCACATTCTGTTCCAGCCTTAAAGATAAGTACTATAGTCTCCGTAACATTTTTAAAATAATTTCTTAAAGTGAGTTACTTTAAAGATTTAATCGTTTCGTATTCATATACTAATTCCTTCCCTTTAGATGAAGATTGCTTGTGTTTTGGTGCTAATTTTATGTCTGGTTTTCGATTCAAGAGCACAAAGATTGTATAAGCAAGGAATGTCACATCCTGATCAAGTTGTAGTGTTTGATGACATCATCAAGGCCGAAGGACACGCAGAATTTGAATATCCTGAATATGTGCTTTTAAAGGAAATATATATGATTAAATAGCAACAATAATATTATTTTTATTTATAGGGTTATTTATCAAGATTTTTAGTAACTGAAGTAAAGGTAATCGACCACAAATGTGAAACTTCATTAAACGGCACTGCCTTGGAAAATTTCTATGGGAAGCTTCAAATGGCCTGTATAGGTGGCGGTAGAGACATAAAAAGTTCTTTCCGCGTCTACGGCGTCTACAAAGGACCATGCTACAAAGAAAAGGAAGTTAGAGAGTTTGAGTCACAAACGTCGCAAAAATTGCCTAAATTTGAATAATATAATATGAATATAAGAATAAAAATAACTTAAGATAAAAGAATTCAAGAGTTTTCGTTTTTAGTGTTTATTTCGGTTGAAGAATTTATTTTATTGCAATTATTATACACTTATCATTTACTTTATCTATTTAGTTTACTAGGATTCGCATTACTTTACTTGCATTTTAAATAGAGTTTAACTTCCCAATTTCTGAAAATTTTTCAAAATAAGCCATAATCATTAGCATAAAAGAAACTATGCTTTAATTTTGGAAACAAGTTTATTATTGAAAGTTGTGAAACATTTTCTTTAAAATACAAAATCTTAATTATTTGTTAATGGACAATAATTAACAAGAATTTGTTTTTTACATGGCCCCACATATTTTCCATAAATCCATACTATGAAACTTTGTTCTTTACGAGTATCGTTCTTATAAATTTCTAACTTTATTCTGTAATCGTTGATATCTCCGGTATAATTTACATGATAGTTCTCATCGTAGTCTTTAAATTCTATCCGTGAAATTTTATAAAAGGAAACAAATGCCTAAAATAATAAATAATATATGAGAACATCGTGCGCTTTAATTAAAATACTTTTAACTTACACTTTTGGATGGATAGAGAATAACCGCATCGGTTGTATATGGAGAAAGTGTATGAAGTCTTCGGTAAATGAGTTCATCTCCAGGAATTCTACCTCCGGTAACATACACGTCTGGCTGACTCCTATAAAAGCCTTGATCTGACTCCCAAATCATACAGAATATCAGTCCAAGAATTAATATAGCCTTCATCTATAAAAGAAAAGGATTTCATGTTAAAATAATGACGATATATTTCATTCATAACGTATGTAACTTACTTTATTAAGTTCTTCGCTTCGAGATGATAATAATGTTAATACCAGTGCGCTGAATTTAATTTCAAAGCTGTCAGTGAGTTTTGATTGCTAATTTTTGTGCCGTCAGTGACAGCCGAATTACAAGTACCGACTGATCTTTCGAGGTCGAATTTGCATGCATATATTTGAAACAGTGCGGCTAATTACATTCAGGGACTGTCCGAATCCAAGTTTTTGTCTTCATCTCATTATGACAGTTTATGACCTCAGCAAATGAGTTGAGCTAGTTTTACAATTAAAACAAAGACAAAGCTAACCTATTCGAATTCTTTTACTAAGCTCAATATTTGGTAATTTAAAGGAAACAAGTACACTGAAAAAAATCCTAATAACACAGAGCGCTATAGACTATAAGCACCGATTTATAAGTGGAAATGCTATTTTCATAACTGCATTGCCTAAAATCGAAAGGCTCCCGGCTCATGGAGTATACGACGTCTTCTTATAAACTATAAGATATTTGAGTGTGGCTGTATTTGCTATATTTATAAGCTGAGCCCTCACACTGAAAAAATCCTAATAACATAGAGCGCTATAGACTATAAGCACCGATTTATAAGTGCAAATGCTATTTTCATAACTGCATTGCCTAAAATCGAAAGGCTCCCGGCTCATGGAGTATACGACGTCTTCTTAAAAACTATAAGATATTTGAGTGTGGCTGCATTTGCTACATTTATAAGAGCAGCAGCAATGTGAATGTTACCCATTCTTATGCAAAATAAGAAAGGATCCTACACGCATGAGCCTGCGGCTTATTTTACGTGTGCATTCATCGTGCCTTTTTATATTGGGGTGGGGAACACACAACAGTATGCCAGTCAGCTTAGTGATCCCGTCGGAGAAGGTTGTTAAATGTTTATACTGAAATATGAAATATTATACCCAAGTTTATAAATTGAATAGAATTTGCGTTTTTACTATTTGTGGTTTCAGGTATAGTGAAGAGCAACACCAGAGCAACAAGAACAATGATAGTACTTGAGGGTCTTGCAAGTGGTTCATGCAGTGCTCATATAGAAAATAACTCCTATAGTCAAATAATAATTCGTGTTGCGCTCATAGAAAACACCTCCAAAATCTAAAATATATACAGTGAAGAGCAAAACTGAACCAATGATGGTACTTGAAGGTCTTGCAAGTGGCTCATTAACTGTAACAGATATCGCAAAATTACTGTAGAAGGTGAAATTAACTATAGAAATCTGATATACCTTTTTATGTCCGACTGATCAGGTTTGAGTTATTTAGGAAAGAAACTTTCAAATATTTTGAGTTATTTGCGAGAATAATAGTAGTGAAATTTGAAAGTTTTTTTACTAAATAACTCAAAATTGATCAGTCGGACATCAAAATGTATATGAGATTTCTGTAGACAATTTTACCTTCTACAATAATTTTGCGATATCTGTTACAGTTAATGAGCCACTTGCAAGACCTTCAAGTACCATCATTGGTTCAGTTTTGCTCTTCACTGTATATATTTTAGATTTTGGAGGTGTTTTCTATGAGCGCAACACGTATAATTATTTGCCTAGGAGCTATTTTCTATAAGCGCAACACGTATAATTATTTGCCTAGGAGCTATTTTCTATAAGCGGTGTACGCATATTTATTTGCTTAGGACTTATTTTCTATCAGCGCATTGCGTATATTTATTTGACTAGGAGCTATACAAAGTGACATATCTGCTAATAATTTATAGCTTTGAAGCTTATAACAGATATGTAAAACTCTAAAATTTTAAAGCATTTCTGCCTATACATTGTATAGCTGTTACTGCTATGCTTAATAACCAGAGTTCTTATAAATATAGGAGTTGTTAAGGCTCATTGCTTCATAAGCCCCAGCGCCACAAACTATCGCTGTCACCTTTTCGCTTATAATTGTGAGAGCCGACGTACATAAAAAATTAGCCTGGCAGCTATAATTTCTCTCAGTGTATATACAGAAAATGCATAATTCGACCGTATTTAAGGAATGCTCCTATATATTTTTTTTCATTCCATCTCACGAAGTCAACCTAAGCCTTAAATCGTTCATTAAACTAAGAACTCTATTATTACTATGCATAGCTAAGCTCACAGCATAAACATGAATTAATTTCGGTAGTTAGTTCACAGAAAAGCAATCGATTTGGCTAATAATAAGAAGAAAATATTAGACATTTTTGGTTTGAAATATTTTAGATGAGAAATTCATTTTATTGTGCGAAATGAAAAAATAGCTAATTGCTGCGAAATTAATAAATCATTTATAATTAGCAGCACTGCTTTATCTTGAAAAACATATTTCCAAATGAATTTCATTTCATTAAATTTTAAAGTTGGCGATTTAGTTCAAGTAAGCTTAGAATTTAGTCGATACTGGCTGAAAATAAAACGAATAAAATTATGTACCATTTCATTTATCGTTAATAAGGCAAGAAGTTAAGGAATTTTTGAAGAAGTAAAAATCATAAATCTAATTTTTGTATGAAATAATAACACGTATGATAAAACATCAATATCAATTTTATACTTATGTTATAAACTATATAATCTTAATCTTTTTTATTTTTATACACATAAAATCTATAAATTGAACAAAATTGAGATAAAAGGCATAACAAACTCCTGTTTAACCAACAAATGGTTTTACAAATGTTACTTATTCGATTGAAGTTTGATTTCAAACTGAACACAACATTTGTCTTAAAACTAAGAAGTGTTTAGATTCTTTTTATATTGTTATTAAAATATGAGTATATTTAGGACTATACGTCCACTTTTTTAAAAAGGAACAAATAAGGTCGTTTCTATTTTACGATTCATTGCGGTACCTATTTAAGTAGGTCTTTACGTATCTAAACTCGTATAAGCATTGGAGCTTTTATGGATTATAAATGGCCCTTAAGGTTAGATAAACATTCGTTACCTTACCCTCTTGCGAATAGTATATCTTTAGATTTTTCCTTCCTGTTTTTCTTAGATGTCCTTTAAAATTCAAGCAAGTCATAAAAGGAAAATTAATACTGTACATAAAGGAGTTAACTAAGAATAAGATGTTTTCTCCACAAGGCTGTTTGTCGAGAAAAGATCAACAATGTGACCTCAGATTAAAACAGCTCCACCACACAACTCCATTGTTAAAATATTTCAATTAAACAGGAAATTGCATCCCTCTGACGAAGACACTCCCCCAGGGGCTTCGTCTTTCCCCGATTTCAATAGAAGCAATCGTCTGCAATCTTCTTCATATCCACGTAATGATGACCGCTGCAGTTGCATCGTCAGCAGAAATCAGGAAAAGACGGGAGTCTTGTCCTATAGAAATCTCATTGACCTGAAATCTGTGCAACAACTGCGGTTCCTTTGGGGCAGCGCAGAGTTCTTTGCTCCTTTTCAAATAGACTACCACTTTTCGAGGGATGACCTTTCCGGAAGCAACAAATGGGAAAATATTTATGGGAAATCAATGTTTGAGGTTTTTTTTCCATTATCCCGATAGAGGATAATTTGCCGAAAAGAATAACAATTCCTGAGATATATATAGTACTATGTAAGTAAAGAACTATATAGATTTTCAAAATTTTGAACGATTTTCAAATACTGTAGGTGCTAAAAGTTTCTACCAAAATGTCAGTGTTTAATATTTTCATAAAAAAAATTAAAGTGTGCACTTGCAGTGTTCTTTAGGTACTCGTAATCCATTGCATGGAAATAATTATTTTATGGAAAAAAAGTTAAATTCAGAGATTATTTCGAACTCTTTCAAAGCTTTTTGTATTTTTATTTACTAGCTTAAGATTTCAGCTTTCATTTGAGCACCATGACTGATAAATAATTACATTTGCAATAAACACTTTAAGGTCGAAAGGTCGATTTTTTGATAACAAATTAAAACAGAATTGATGCCAATTTGTGAAATCTTCAAAAGGGATTAAGGAAAACATTTCTTGTTTTGCTCTAGGTGGTGTACGGAGCTCTGCTACAGTGCACGCCGATTTCCTCCTCGGAAAAAGCATTTGTTCAAGTTGCCTAGTGCCCCAACGCCATTTTGTATCGTGAATTGAAATAAAAAATATTTTTGTATTCCTTAGCACTTTTATACAATAAAATTTCAAAATTTCATTTGAATCCATTGATTAGTAATCGAAAAAAAATCTCAAAAAAAAGGGGTTACTTTCCAGTGCTCCTGAGTGGTATAAACCCTTAAATTAGGTACGAGTAACTGGTATATAAATTCGCACTCTTGAAAAATTTGTTCATCAAGTGTGTAATAAGGGCTAAAGAGATAAGTTTTATTTGATATTTATATATTAGTACTCAGATTTTCATTTAACCCATGTTAAAAGGTTTTGCGATGAACGTTACTTTTCAATGATCGGCCAAAGTATGGTCTTTTGAATATTTTGACTCTATTTTTCTAGCAAACAAGTGCTGATTGAGCATTTTAATTTACGAATTCGTAGGTATAATCCACGGACAAAATCCTATAGAAATAATGTGCCATTTATAAGGCAACAAAACTAAAAATTAAATTTGTTGATTTGTGTAATCTATCGATGAAGTTAAAATTTCAAGTAAATCGATAAAAATTTAACGAGCTACATTGTATGCCAATTTGAAAAACATAGTTTTAAGAAAAACGCGTTTAAAGTTTAAACATTGCGGAGCGCTCAAAGGCGTCTCAGAAAATAAGCTATAAAAATAGTTTTTTATAGTTTGTTTCTTAAAAAATGGAAAAGAAATTTAGCTGAGTAGTATAACCTCTTAATATTAAATTGGGAATGAATAGGCATATAAAGTATATACATATATTATATCTATATAGGATTAATTTGATAGAGCTTCAAAACTTCTTTAATTTATTTTACTAAAATATGTTTACACAAAATTGTTTACGTTGTTTTAAAAATAAAGATACCAGATTTTTGTACATACCTATACATATATGCACATTTTCTTCTGTACCATAAAAGCATATTGCACATGTTGGCAGTCTTATCCTTGCTATTTAAGTAGCTGATTTTGCTTTAGCGAAGATATTGCATAAATGTAAACAAGATGAGAATATATTCTGCACTTTATCGTGATTAAACTTATGTTGTGTTAACTTTTTCTTTGACATAAGCAAGGTTCTTTTAGATAAGTGAGTAAACAGACTACCTTAAAACTTTCCAAAAATTGAAATGTTAACCTCGTAAGATTTACAACCCTTCTGATTCTTTAGAAATCAGTTTTGTGTAGTTAGGTAATCTAGAGAGTCGCTATAGTCTGGAATAAGAAAATGACTATGTAGTTACATAACTATACTGTTCACAAATCAAATACCTAATAAAATTACACTTTTCTGCATCTAAGAAAAATATACATAAAATCAAGATAAGCTACTTTCCGGTCGAACCTGAAACGAATTCCTGCTGTTTGCGGCAATTTGTTTTCTAAATCAGAATTATGACTGCTCCGGATCAATGTTTATGCAAAGACGTTCAGCACGACATGAACAGACCATCATCTGTCGCTTCATAATATTCATTTATGCGGAAAATTCCATTTTCTTGTGGAATATCGATGAAAATTTTCTCTTTGATGGAGCAACAGGTAGACTACAATTCAATGGAAGTAAGTATCGACAGGAAGATTTTAATCAAAACGGCGGTTTCCCTCAAAAAGATGATGCTCGTCAACAATCCGAGCTCGGAGATGAGTCTCATTAAAACGAATGATCGCATTCCATCAGCGACGGATGACAAACGGTCCGCGATTAAGCCCGCAATTGAACAGGGCCGCGCGTTTATCGGAGCGCCCCGACTATCCATTGATTGATAGTGGCGGGCATCGCAGGGACCGTTCTGATGACAGCCTGTCTGGGCTCTGGGAGCCCCATTTCGTTTCCCATCGCTTGTTGGGGCAGAGCCCCGGCGCGAAGGCCCCCACAAATCAAGCGGCGAAGTGCAATCACCTGCCAGCGTCAATCCGCACGGGGAATGATCAAAAGGTGAAATTGGCGCTGTCTTCGGCTGCCCCCGCGCGCTTCAGTTTGGATGCTGCTGGCGCTGGAGCCCGAGAGATGGGAAACGGCGGCGATGCTCAGCATCCAGCAGCAGTCCGTCGCGGAGGCTGGAATTTCTGGGACGCGTCTCTGAACATAAATGAGGCGCTCATTAAGGCGTAAACAGCGCGATTTTTACCTGATCCCCAACCCCATCCGCGATGAGCCCAGAGCGCGCGAATTAATTTGTTCAGCGAGACGAATTCGCACCCGACCGCCCCGGGTGCCCCCTGGCGCTCCAGGGAGCCCCTTCGCCCCCTCCGGCCTCGTCAGCGAAGAAACCTTTTGTTGCTAATGATATCTCGATGATGCGACCGGCTTCTTGCTTTCAATCTTACAACTGGATAAATCGCCTTCTGATAGACGACGATAGAACGCTTAAGAGGTGATTAATGATAACACCGGGACGCGACGCTCGTGGGAATTGGGAATTTGCCCCGCACTCCGGAGACGGGGGCAGGAATCAATCGTAGTCGTCTCTGGACGCAGTCGTCGTAGTCGTCGCCGAGGCGGATGCCCGGGCGTTTCAGGTGTATTCAATAAAAATTGCTGCGATTGCATGTTTTCACACAATCGATAAATAAATGATCGGCTAATTGGTTCTAGCAATGGGTGCTAGCTTTTTGCAGCCCGTAAATACCTGAGAATTATCCGTCTACACGACACTATCTAGCATCAATGTTATTTCGCTTGATGAGACGTGATTTTAGTCGATATAGTCTAAGGAAAGGAAGGTAATTCATTTAGGAGGAGAATAAAGAAATCATTTCAAAAAATTCTCAAGTAAATTCGTTGCCATGTGTATGCACCCAAATTAGGTATTAGCACAATTTCGGAGGCATACCTAAATGCGCCAAATCCGAAAACCATCGGTGTCCATAGCCTAGTTCGAAATTTGCGTTCTTAAAAAATTACGTATGTACATATATTTTGTAGAAAGGAAAAAACAAAACAATTTAAATCTATGTTATTTATTAAATTACAAATAACCATTTCTGGTAATTCTATATAATTGAAAGATCTTTCACATCTAGACGAAGAGCCATAAAAGATTTTTAAGAAACCTCTGTTTTATAACAAAAATGTCGATAAAATTATGAAGTTAAACCCTCATAACTCCTATATTTGAAAACGGATTTTAACAAGATGAGTATGGAAAGGTAATATTATCTTCTTTTGAATCCGATAGATGTTCTTAAAAGGATTTATAAGGACTTAAGTGAGCGAACACCACCTAAATAAAGACGTCGATTTTGAAGGGGACAGAGTGATTTTAAAGGGAAAGCACAAAAGTTTGTTTAATGTATTAGAATTAGATATTCAAATGACATGGTTACTGAATAACAAACCTTCCTAATGCGGGCACAGAATCAAATTAAAACAAAGCCAAAAGAACTTTTCCAAATAAAAGATAAAATTACTATATCTTTATCGTAAATTCAATGTTTCATTTTACTCGCAAGTTTTGACTAATTGGCGATTCAGTGTGGTGGTGATTGATAAATAATTAATTAATTAATGGCGATAGAGACTAAAAGTATATCTACAAGATATGTATGAAGAAATGGATTGTTTTAGGCGCTATCACCATCAATTGCACGTTTAATTTTTTTTTGTGTCTTAAGATTTTAGAAACAAAACTTTGTTTATCCGGTCCTGGGAGCCGCCCCTGTTTCTAGTCCCTAGCTATGACACTACAGTTGGCAACAGGCATGAACATATCCAAAGCGGGTACGACAATTTAAAAGCATTCTTTCGGAGGCACATACGTGCCCAAAGCACACACAAAAATTGAAAAAAGTGTCCTTTTGCAGCCACACATATGCGCCCAAAGAAGTTAAGAAAATTTTAAATGTGCCCTTTTAAAGACACGATAATTTACACTTATTCGGACTGTTCTGTCTTCAAATTTTTATGATGGCAATAAACTTGTTTGTTTTTGTGGACGCAATGAACACCGTGCCTCATTTGGGTCGTTTTGGGTGCGTCAGGATATTTTACGTGCCTGTGGCGGGGTACATTTCAACAACTTAAGTTATTGCTCCGGTGCACATTTACAGGGTAAGTATGGAACGGGCGTGCTGTGCCTCTTTTGGGCTACGTTTCGGTCTGTTAAATTTGTACTCGGCAGAAAAGTCCCATTATTTATATAAAGTTTCAATGTTTCAAAAAATTAGGTAGGATTTATCCAAAATACGTAGGATTTATCCAAAATCAAAATCGGATTAGATGTTGCAATATTTCATAAAAATCTGCTCGGTTAAAATTGAATTTTGAAGATAAACATTTTATGTAACTAAACGTCTCATACACATCCGTTTACAATGTTCGCATCGAATAAAACCTCTTAAGGAAACTGTAGGAAGTAATTTAAGCTAAAAACCACTAGAAGGATGCTTCTAAGACGATTTCGACAAAATCTCTTCTGGAAGAATTCTTCCAGCAGACTTTCCGCACGGTTGCCACCATCGTCTTGAGAGGTTCCTAAGATGATAACTGATTTTTTCCGCGTCAGGAAAATCTTCGTACGAGATCATCTTTATTTTTATTTTTTTTTTTTTTTGCAATATGTGGTATTTTATTATTTTTTTTTAAGCAAGAAAACAATGCATTAAAGCTTTCGCTCAAACTTTTCCATTTTGGATTAAATACGGATGGATAAATTGCGGAAAACATGACAATCGTAATATATAAAATAATATTTCTCAGAAAATCTATGATACTTTACGCTTTGATTGTGCCTATGAAGATTTTCATCTCGATTTTTGTTTTGAATTTACTGTTTTCGACGGAAGATGATTTTATTTTCACACGGATGAATTTTTAACAGTCTGATGGATTTCGAATTTATTTTATTTGGATTCTAGCATAGCTCAAAATGCCAAAAACCATACGAAACATTATTGTTCATTACTAAGTTTTTTTGAAACCATAGACTTAGCAGCTGAAATTGAAGGTCAAGCTACATCAGTTTCTGATAGTGATTTTGTTACCACGTTTTCTAAATGGATTTTGATTCAACTTTGCGAATGCATTTATAGGCTCGATATCTAGGTTATGTATGGGGAAGGGATAGGGGGAATTTCACTTGGTTACTATATATATTAATTTATTTTCTTTAAGGAAAAATAATTTTTACCACATTGAAGTCTACCTCTTAATTCTGGCTGCCGCCGAAAGGTGGTTTTTAATTAAATAGTATAATTTTACTAACAATTTCTATCTTTATTTTTTTATTAATAAATTTTCTATTTCTTTTTCTTAGCAACAAATAATTACGAATAAGTACTACTGGTTACTGAATTAGTTAAATGAGGCTGTCATTTTCAGAGAGTAGTAAATTTTTTCGATTTATAGTCTTAGAAAGGCAAATAGTTTTGAAATTTTCAAATGCTTTTTTAAAAGACACTCAATCAGTGGGTCATGGGCAGCGTTCGTTACTGATGCAATTTAACTTCTATCACGACATATTCCAGCGACGCCCCCGCCAATGACTTTATGCTTCATTCAAAAGCAATTTCCCACTGATGGGACGGGATCTTCCGAAGCAGCTGGAGCCACCTCAAAGCCCCGGTGATAAGCACCTCATTCTGGTCCGTGGGGCTCTGGGGGTACCCTCGCTCGCCAATTGATAAAACGGAAAAGTGCTAGCAATTGAGTGATAAAATTGCGGGAGCCTCACTAGGGTCGCAGGCAATTGTTAATTAACCGTCGAGAGTGGAGTGTGCTCTCAGCTCTGTCCTGTATTATTTTTGCTTTGTAACAAAAAAACACTTAAGTGTAAAATATATTTTTTACAAAAAATAAAGAAAAGAAAGGGTTCTCACGTTTATACAACCTTCGGTCCTACGGGTACTTGCAAGTGATTTGCATATTATTTTCATTTGTCCCGACGTTGGTCCAGCGTACTGTGACGTTTTTTTTTTTTATTTTTATATCTATATAATTGGATTTGAATTCCATTTGATCTCGGTCGACATCCATCCAAACCGTGGAGGAGTTGAATCTCCTCAGTGTGCCCGGGAGCGGAGTAAAATGTTTTTTAATTAAATTTTCATTATTCGGTGAAAGGATTACGAGGAGCAGTAAAAGAATTGTGTGAATGTGGTCGTACTGCACGCGCCACCATTCAAATTGATTGAGAAGGTACGAAGATAGTGAGTTTTTAGCCACCTTTCGTCCACCTACACCTCGACTATCCACCTGAAGATATCGCGGACTTTTTGATGTCTGTGAATTAATTAGTGCGGGAAGGATCTAGAGTTCGTAATTGTGACCGACCGAGCCAAGGTGAAAAAAGTTGTAAGGTAGCTAAAAGGTAAGAAGGACTATACCAGAATCTAGGGACTCAGGAGAACCAGCGGGAGCCGGGGCAATTAAGACCTTTCAAGGTTGGTTTACTTCTTAATCAGGACAAAGTGTGCGACCCACCCACAGGGCTTCTAAACCCGAAAACCTCGACCACACCTCCAGGAGGTGGGATTCTGAGAATCAGGACATCCCAGCATCCGACGAAATGATTAGTGTCGGCGATCTGAGCCAGTCCCTCCAGCACTTCGGATGGCCGGATTATCTCGTGTTTGCGCTAATGTTAACCGTCTGCGCTGGCATCGGGATTTACTTTGGATTCCTTGAGAAAAAAGCTGATGGACGTGGCCGGAATTTTAAGGAGCGACGGGCTTCCGAGGTTGAGGCGCTGGACTATCTCGTCGGTGGACGCCAAATGAAAGTTTTTCCAGTTTCGATGTCTTTGGTTGCAAGGTAAGACACCGAAAGGTATTCTGAAAATATGTAGGGCAAATTGTGTTACATTTGTCGCACTGACACGACTATGCTCCTCGTCAGCAACTGTGATTATGCAGGTGTTGCACAGCTATAAACTAATCTTTTGTTATACGAATAGAAAGAAATCTGGTCACTTTTCAGAGATTAACTTGTGGCCTTAACTTTTAATTCGACCCCATTCTTGGATTTAATGAAAATTCCCAATGGTGTGCGGTGATGAAATTTTTTAGATTCATTGAAATTCCAAACTGTCTTACTCAGAATGCAGCATTTCTAGTTAGTGGATAGAAAATCCGGAGAATCTGTCTAGGGAACAATATACCGACAGCTAACTATGGGGCTAACTTGTTAATTACATTTCATTTAAGTCTATATAGATAAAGGAATTTATAGACCATTTAATAATTTTCATTATATGATGATATACATACATAGGTACCTATATGACATATACATATATAATATCTTAAAATTCATACTAAGTCAAATCAAATCAAACAAGTATAAAAAATTATTAAAGTATATTTAATGGATGCAATAGAAGCATCAACATTTCTGTATATGTTTGTTTTTTGGACATCAGATATCCCGAACATGAAATGCAGCAAGATAATGACCCAAAACACACATGCTAGAAAAATGTAATGTTGTTCTGGAATAAAATAATTGAAGTTTTTCATGGTTTTCTCAGTCATGCTCAAGCTTTATGTATGTATGTAATATGTATATAGTTTTAAAAATTGCAAATAGACATTAAGATTTCTTGGAAACTCATAATAGTGGTTTGAAATTAATATATTGTTGTATTAAGATAACTGAATTATATCTAAACAAGAATACTAAACAAGTAATTAATTATAAATCATTCCTGAATTACTTCTTATATACCTAAAAGGTTTAATAAATCATCCATCAACTTCCACAGGTATCTGAGCTCCTTCCGAAAATTGCGAATCTTTTATGCAAGCCAGGGGGGCCAACTTGCCGGCGTGCCAATCAGAATGCCTTTAAGTAATTAATAAACTCAAGTAATTCGTTAATTCTATCAAATTGTTTCGTTCATTGCCAGGAATGACGAGCAAACTTGCTAATTAAGGAAACGAGCGAAACCGGGCGAAGTAAACGTGACTCTCGGCCGGAGATTTTTTTGGGAGCTCTGTTTTCCAGTGCGGGGGAGGAGACGACGAGCTTGGGGCTTGATTTTATGTCTGTCTTATCAAGCGGTTAATTGCAGTTTCCCTTTTTGTTGCCGTAGGGCCCTACGGACGTAACAAGTTCCAATGGCATCACTAATGTTTTGGTTAGAATTTTCTGCAAATTGTTCTTAACTGGTTTGTTGTCTCGTTGTTTTCTTTTAGTTGTTCATTTAGTACCTAAAGGTTTTATTGTGTGGAAAAAAAAGGTTTTTGTGCCGATCTTCTACGAATTTATGTAGATTTAAATAAAGGCAAAATTTACTCACCCCACTTCATCGCCGCATGTCAAATATTAAAAGCCATGAAGAGTTGAAAATTCTTGAAAGTGCTTTTTTGCGCCAAGGTTGACAAACACACAATTAATTAAAGAATTTTAAATTTTTTGTATTTTAAGACTATACATTTTCAAGCAACAGTTTAATTAATTAAAGGTTTTAAAATAAGAACAACAGTTCTGCAGATATGTTTCCTCTGTCTTATCGAATCTGATATTTTTTCAATTAATTTTTAAGATATAATTAAATGTTTTGTCGTTTTGTTCACGCTTTCAATTAATTAAAACATGTTTTAGCAGCATAGCATCTGTATATTAACTTTTGTATTTTAGAGTATTTGTATAGGTACATTGTAGGTACATTGATACTTTAGGTACAGGTTGAAGTCTCAAAAAGAAAATGTAATATTTATTACTTCTGGTTTACTTCCTTTATCCTCACGAGCTCTAGGATTAAAACATTTGATACGCTTAGAAAAATCCTAAACATTCTACACGAAACTGGTTATTGTTTTTACTTATTTTAAATTTTCATTTAAAAATAATAAATTTCCCTAATTCTCGACAGAAGTTTGTGTACAATTCATTTATATTCCCACAAAAGCAAAAGTCTACAGATTTTTATTATCATTCATTTAATTAGTCACAAAGTCTTAAATCAAGTAAATTTAATTTTAAAATTTACAATCAGCATTCAGCACGGCAGCCGCCTAGAATTTATTAAATATTTGCAGAAGATTAAATTAAATTTACACAGAGGTCATAAAAACAAAAGAAGGCAAATACGTTTTACAAAGAGTTGCATCGATAAGTAAAATTTAAGATCGACTTTGTCTCTTGACGTAACGTCTTACGAACTGAATCTAAGGTGAACTCGTGTAAAATTTTAGTTTATTAAAGTATGCTTCCAAGGTCAAGAAAAGTTGTTGAAAGTTTGATAGCACTATCTGAATTTAACTTTATATCTTCTTAAATTAGAAAATTTAAATGCTAACTCAGAGATATTCGTTTCCAGAAGCCACGAGCTATAAAATAAATTTTCCCGTCCTACTTTTGTAATGTTTGCTCAAATCGTCAAAGCGATCACGTAAATTTGGGGCAATAGGGCAGATTGGAAGAATCAATAAAATATTACTCATTGTATGAGGGAGAAAAATAAAAATGCTTCTTTCATTTGGAAACGAAATTAGCGTGACCTTCACGAGGTAGATCTTGGAAAAACATCAATTACATGACCATAATGCGTAGTCCTGGTAAACATATTCTAGAAAAAAATTCTACGAAGAATCACAGCAAGCATACCGAATGCCACACATATGTATTTCGTCGCAAAATCTATTTGGGCCACTTCTGATGAAATTGCAACAATTATCTGACTGATTTTTGTCAACAAATCGAAAACACGTGGGTGTAATCCATTTAGAAAATCTGAATTTTATTGCACGTGTCACCACGTGAAGGAATAGAGGATTCATGTGAAGATATTTAAGGGACAATACCCAAGGAAAACATTGAATCGTAACGTATCACTTAATAAATAAAATGTGACCACTTCAGCCGTCTAGGTACGAAGTATTTTTTATCAGTATATATTTTCTCATAAATTTTACATGATTCTATCATAACATTTTGAGGTTTTTATTTTCTTAATAATGAAAGAAGTTTATTTGTGTAGCTATAAACAATTACTATTGCATTAAAAATGAAATCATGGTATATTACAGGAATAGGTACTTGGTATTGAACGATTAATTTTTCCAAAATTGTTTTTAGTTTTGCATGCTTTTATCCCCAATAAGCTAATACATTTAAAGTAATCAAAATTCCAAAGATTTCCCGAATCGAAATATTGATCCTTATTTGAACCTTTTCCTCCCTACCCTAATATTTTAGGATTTTAAAGTATCAAATTGGGTCTAAGCCAATGTTAATGAGATCATATTTAGCGCTTATATAAAGTGGAATATAAGTAGTATAAGTATGTTGTATGTACTTTTCAAAAATAAATTAGTAAAAAAACATTAAAATATAATGATATAAATTTTGATAAACAGAAAATTATTTGTTTTTTTGAAATATTTATCCACTATGTAATTACGTTTATCTGATTATACATTTTTTATCAATTCATTATTTTAAAAACTGAAAGTTTAAACTTAAAATTGTATATACATTTTTATATAATTGAAATTATTATTCAACTTAGGAGGAGTAACAGGTCTAATTGAGGCTATGAGGATTTTGGTGATAGCTAAAGGGGAACATAAATTTTATTGAGAAGGAATTAGAGGTTCAAATTGGCAACTGTAGTATTGAAAACTATTAAGTTAGATCAAAATAGGAGTGAAAACCTTTAAAAGAAGTTCAATATTTCGACTCGGTCTCACATTTTTCCAATTTTTTTATTTATACGAATAATTTATTGTATTTATGTATAACGAGTGAATCAACAAACTAAAGTTTTGTTGTAGTATCGGTATCTAATCTAAAGTAACATAAAAATGCCATCTATCATACTCGACTTATAAAAAAGACAAAGACCCTTCAATGATGGTAATCTTAACTATCTTAAGGTATTTTCTGCGAGTTAATTTATCACTCGGCCATTATCAAGGCAGATAGAAGTTCAGGGCTAACTCTGATCGAATTAGGAAACTAGTCCGAGCTGATAAGATGCCCCAGACGAAATATTTATATGTACTTGGCCACTCGAGGAACGTGAAAACTTCTCAAAACTAATAAAAATCTGTGCAAGATTGTTATGGCCGATAGCGTTCATTTCCATTGTCCTCAAATTAGTAAATCCCATTAGGCCAAATTGCATCGTCTATTCGTCGTCCATTTTCTTAAAGACCGTCCTCAGAAGAGAATTCGCCAGACGGCTAGAACTTTTCGCCCCCTGGACAATTAGCCGCATTAGAGCTAGCGGCGGCGACGGCGGCGTCCAGGTAATCAATTCAAGGAGCCGCCCGAATTGGGGCCTTTGGGGCGACCAAAGTAGTGCTCCAACGGCTCGGTAAATCATTCCAGTCAATTGAGTTTTTTGTTTATTACCTCAGACGGCGACTCTTTTGGGTTTTTTTTTTTTCTCAAGTAGGTCGTCTGGGCGGCTAGAAATCTTCTCGTATGTGATGATAGCCCCGGAACAAAAACCAAATTCGAGATTCGTCTCAAGTTTGCAGACACTCCATTAAATTTGCTTTATCAGTGCCAGTGGCGGCGGGCACTTTGTCTACTCTGTCCAGCATTCAGTCCAATTTTGTCGTTTGTCTCCAGTCTTGTGGTTTTATGTCCAATTGTCACTTTGAGACGACCTCAGATAATATCTTATAAAATTTTTCCTCATTTTCTTGCAGTTACATCTCGGGCATATCGTTGCTTGGCACCTCAACTGAAATGTACGTCTATGGAACCCAGTTCGCCTTCATTCTGGTGGCGGTTTTCTTATGTGGCATAACGTCATTTTATCTATTTTTGCCGGTATTCCATAATCTCCAGCTGACGTCTACATACGAGGTAAGTTTGAAAGTAGTCAAATCGTCTTATGTCTGACGGAGAGGAAAAAAACGGCTATCAATTTGGACTATAACTTTTTTGGCCATTTTCGCTGAGTTTGCCGACTGAAATATGGAAATCGTCTGCGGTGATTTCTTTTTTTTTTCGAGAAATGGGAAAACCTCTTTTCTTTTCGTGATTTGCTCCTTAGGACGGATGGGTTTGTCTGGGACGGAAGACAATTATTTCCCTATGGGTGAATGGATTTTGGTACTCTTCTTAGTCTGCAAGAGGATACCGTGCGGCTTAATGGGACCAATAACAATTTTTTTCCAATTTTACGAAAGGGTTCTCTTGATATTGAAGAGGATTTCACTGTGATTACTACGCGCAGGAAGCATCTTTTATCAATAAAATCACCAGACTAGATAACCGGCAGGATTTAATAGTTTTTTATACAAGTCTCATGATTTACCGAAGGAAGATACAATTTTTTATGAAAATACAATAATTTTCTTAAGGGTGTCCATACCTTTTTTTTGAGAGGACAAAATTAAGGCTTTTTTAAGGATTTTTTATTTTATTTACTTATTAATTTTTTGATTAATGGTTTAATAATTTTAATAATTTTTTATTGTAAAATAGTTTTAAACATTATTTCGAGAAAAACGCGAGGAGGCTTCCCTTAAAATCGTAGGTATATCTCCATTAATAAAATACACTCAAATCTTTATCATATTCTCATATGTTAGAGCACTTTTGAAATAATGTTTCACTATTCAATGATTTTCAAAGATTTTATGGACCCTCCTAAAACGTAAAAATATAATTATTAATTAGATATTATAATTTTTTAGGGAAACTTCTCTTAGAAAGAATTTAGTATTTTAATTGCTTCTATCTTTAGGATTTAGCTTTTCTCATTTATAAACAGTTTCAAACTTAATGTAACTTAATATTCTTTCCTAAAAATCTATCATTAGTACCTAAACTTAAATTTTCTAAATTCGAATTTTATTTCAAAATACATCTTTTTTTTACTTTTATCAATTTTATTTTCAGTACTTTGAATTACGATTCGACAAAAGAATACGCTTATTTGGTTCAGTTCTGTTTGTTGTAGGAACGGTGAGTTACATTACCATAAAACTTTTGAAAATTTTAATTTCATTTATATTTTTACTCCCAGATCCTTTGGCTGCCAATTGTTATTTATGTTCCAGCACTTGCTTTTAATCAAGGTAATGATTAGTTGAAATTTTCTTTAAAATAAGCTACAATGGGAAAAATTTGTTTAATTAATTTTTATTATAGTAACTGGTGTTAATATTCATATCATCACTCCAATTGTTTGCATTGTATGCATATTCTACACCTGTGTGGTGAGATAATTTAATTGTTAATTAAAATTTCAAATAGAATTAATATAATTTAATTTAATTTAACATAGGGAGGCTTAAAGGCAGTCGTGTGGACCGACGTAATTCAAAGTGTTGTTATGGTAGGGGCTATTCTTTTAGTGGCTATAAAGGGTACAATGGACGTTGGAGGTCTAGCAGAGGTATTGCGACGAAATGCGGATAGTGGTCGCTTAGAGCAACCAGAGTAAGAATTCTTTCAATTACTTTGAATTCATAAATATTTTTCTTTTTTTCTAATTTCTTCATCTTCTACAGGTTTACCTGGGATCCAACTGTTCGTGTGTCAAGTTTAGCGATTTTTGTTGGAGGCTATATGCACTGGCTTCAATCAACCTCATGTAATCAGGTGATGGTGCAACGTTTCCTTGCACTTCCAACTCTAAAAGCTGCAAGGCAATCCCTAATTATTTTTATGTTTGGAGTAAGTTTCCTACTGGCGATTTGCATGTATAATGGACTTTTAATATTTGCAACATATCACAAATGTGATCCTGTTAGCACACAGGTACTATTTACTTTTTAATTATTACTAATTTACTAAATTTTCTGCGATTAATCAAGTAATTAATTAATATCTTTTATATTTTAATTTAGCTAGTCAAAGCTCACGATCAATTGGTCCCTCTACTCGTGATGGATATCTTAGGTGTGTTTCCAGGAGCTCCAGGAATGTTCGTAGCTGGAGTTTTTAGTGCTGCACTAAGTTCTCTATCGACTGGACTTAATTCTTTGTCTGCTGTGATTTTAGAGGACTTTGTCAAACCATACTTAAATCAACCACTTACTAAGAGACAAACTTCAATCTTAATGCGATCTGTTGTCTTGGTATTTGGAGCATTGTGCGTAGGATTGGTATTTGTTGTTGAGAAACTTGGGATGGTACTTCAATTATCTGCATCTCTTGGTGCTGTTTCTAATGGACCACTTCTTGGAATTTTCCTTCTTGGAACTTGTATTCCTTGGGTAAATTCAATGGTGCGTATTGGTTGGACTTTAAAGTGTTTATTTTTATTATAATCTCTACATAATTTTTAGAGTGCGTTAACAGGAAGTTTTGCCGGTTTCCTGGTTATGGGCTGGATCTGCTTTAAATCTCAATATGAAATCTATTTGGGTACCATCAAATATCCAGTGAAGCCAGTTAGCACAGAAGGATGCACATATTCATTTATTAATAATAGTAGTTTTACGTCTGTACTAAATAACACTGTAATGGATGCATTAGAGGAGTAAGTAATTTTGGATTGGTTAATTTTAAAACATATCACTATTTTATTTATTTTCAGTATGCCTGACAAATCACTGCATCACATGTCTTTCCTGTGGCACACAGGATTCGGTGCTATTGTGACTATAGTCGTGGCGTTGCTTGCGACATTCGCTTTTGGAAGACAAGATTCCAGCGATGTAGATCCAAGTCTTATTACTCCATTTATTCGAAAATTTATAAAACCCCGAAAATATCTAAGTGTTCAGCCCGATATCAAGGAGCGAGAAAGTATTATTAGAGCGTATGAGGTGAAAGAAACAAAAGAACCTATGTTAAGTTAGACTCATAATTTGTTGTGTGAGTGCGAAAGTGTTTTATGTTATAGATAGTGTAAAAATTTTTTTCGCTAATAAAATATTTTTCTAAATTTTAAAATTATGATTTTTTATTTTTGAGCGAAGGTAGGGATAATTGTACAAAAATTCGAATATTTTACGACTGCCACCCTGAATCCACTCAAGGTCGAAATAATTTTTTTCTAAAATAAACACTTCCAAAATGTACGAATAAAATAATTTTTCTAGTAAGCGTAGTTACAAAAATGTTTTGATAATGACAGCTATCCATCTAGGATAGTAAAATTTGAAAAAGTAGAGTTTTTTCAATTTTTTTTTTTGTAATTTTTTCTTCTCCTTTAGATACTCATATTTTCATTAACGAACTCTTCTAAGGTAAAGAATAAATTGAGTTTGAATCGAGAGAAAAAATATCAGAAAAAGTCATGGTTCGAAAGAATCGTTCGTCTTTCCCAAAAACCCCCAACGAAAGCCATTGCGCTTTAGGTTTGCACCTGGGAGACACATGGAATCAAAAACAGATTCAAGAAAAATATGTAAAAGAGTTGGAGGCGAGGTATAAAGAGCTCAACGGGAAGAAAAGGTCGGCTAAATCTGCAGTAAAGCCTGTTTGCCCGGTTAAGGCGAAAACTTCTCGGAGTGCATTTGGCCTTCGTTGCAGTGCAAGACCAAATTCTGCATCCTCGGCAAATAAGCCAACTTTGATGCTAAATGATCGTCTCAACAGGAGTGCCTACAAGGAATTGGACGAAGGTGAAAGATTCTTTGAGATCATTCGTGAGACTGTTACTGATATTGTACAGGTTTGATATTCGATTTAACTCTTAAGTTTTTCGTTTTACGTACAAATTTTTATAAACATTACAGAAAAAGTTAACTGAAGTGGTTGACAACCATTTCAAAGGAGTGTTGAAGCGAATTGAAGACATATCATTGAAATTGGTGAACACTGAAAGTAGTTTCAGCACTTTGTATAATGAACTCCATAGCAGTTGAGTTACTTTTTCTAACTTATCTTTTTTTTATTTGAGAGGTGGGGCAAAAATTTGAGTCATTTTTAGACACATACCACTAGAGTTAGTTGTCGAACAGTAAACCACCGTGTTTTTCTGAGACCTGTGTCTTGAAAAATTGAAGTTTTTTATAGTAATATTGTATTTTTAGTGTAGTTTTATTGAAATTAACCTCAGGCATTCAGGATTATATAAGACAATCTTAATGGATTTTATTAAAAATAGGATTTGGTTCACTGTATGTATATTACCACTGTTACACACTGAATCATCTATCTATTAAACAGTGAACTAAGGAGATTATTCAATCAAAAATTTGTTTTTGGTAACCATTTCAATCAAAAGTACAAGAATAAATCAGCCTTTATTGTCAGTAATAACAACGTAGTGACACATTATCCTAAATTACAAAAATTGAATTATTTTTTACAGTATTAAGAATATTGTCTCCTTAAAATAGTATGAAACCTAAATATTATATGAAAATTAACAGTATCATGTCGTTTCTTGACTTATAATTACAATAATTACAAAATTAATTGAATAAATTAATCATGAGGGTATTTTAAATATTGATTGATTTTTACACTAATTTCTTTTTGATGTAACTTAATTACGGGATCGTATTATAGATTTAATTTGATTAAACCCCGGTTTTGTATTTGTTAATATTTAATTTAAAACAAAAAACTATATAATTTTTAAAATTAATTAGAATTTTATGTCCTTCAGAATTAACCCACTACGGTGAAGAGCATAGTCGACATTTTCGGTACATTTGTATGAAAATGGAATATGACAAGATATTTTACCAACATATGAATGGTCTTCTGCGTCAAGACCACCTGGCTAATGGATATTATTCCTGTGGTCAAAATATGGCTCAAGATCTTTTGAAGTATCCACCGCCATGTCCACTTCAGACATGTCCGTGCGTCTCAAGAGGACCGTGCAGAAATCGTGATATTCAAAAAACTCATACAACCGATGTACAATCGTCGAATAAGGCTGCACTTCCAGTAAACACAAATTTAGGCTGCGGAGATGCTAACATTATTCAGGATAAAAAGGAAACAACTAGCTCTCAAGGAAGTCAGCAAGACGTTGCAAAAATTAGTCCTGATCTAAGTCTCAAGGAAATTTTGGCTACTATTAGGCAGTATTATCCAATTAGCGAAGATTTTGCCGATAAATTGGAAAAAGGTCTTTGGCATCTAGATGACGATCAAAGTGATGCAGTCAGCAGTGCTATGCAGTCAGAAAGTTTTGGATCGCCAGATCTTATGAATGTTAAGAGGGTTAAACGAATAGCTTAGAGAAATGTTCGTTGTATTTAAGGACAGCGCCGATGACTTCTCTAAATGTATTGTGGATGTTATTTTATTTTGTTAAAGAAGTATAAATTTTAGTAAAAGGTTGTTGTTTTGATTATGTCGATAAAACTAACTTTTACCCGCGGCTGCGCTTGCGCATGAAACTTTTTTTAAGTCTCTCAGGAATTAATATTGTTTTTCCATAAAACCTTTGAACCCCGATTCATTTCTATAGTGTTTTAATTTTATGTCATGTCGCCATCTTAGATTTCAAATTGATGCCATTTTCGTAATCAACGTCGTCGTCCAAGAAACTTCAATAACGACATCCATATCAATTTTTAGGTTTATTTAACCCAATTCACCCCTAAGGAGTTGACATTCGAAACATCTCGAAATATATTATATAAAATCTTATTTGTTTTTAGTAATCGAATGGCCATTTATTTTCTTTTTATTTGTTATTGAAGTTTCGAGTCGAAATGTCTTTTTAATATTGTTTCTCCATACAAACTTTAAACCCTTATTTTACTCCTTTAGGGGTTGAATTTTGAAATATCTTTCCTTATTCTTTGTATACATTATAAAGGAAACCTCTATGCAAAATTTCATTTTTCTAGGTCAAAGGGTTTCGGGTTAGGTGTTGATGAGTCAATGAGTGAGTCAGAAATTTTCTTTTTATATATGTACATATATATGTACATATATAGGTTTGTAATATATGTAAATATTTAATTTTGTACGAAAGTATCATCATTAATTTTAGTTATTTTAATTCGAGAAAAGTTATTTTTGGAACATTAATTTGTTTTATTTTCACATTTACAAAGTTGCTAAATAGAGGTTTTTGGGGTATAAAGATTAATTTCCAAATTGTAGTTGCGAACTATCTAATCTATGATTATTAAGAATTTTCTAATTATAATAATTTGATAAGAAGTTACATATATGTATTTCGTTAAATATTTAATTTAGAAAAAAAGTGTCTGGTCAGAAAATTACCTAAAATAATATAGCTTAAGGCAAGTTTCTGTATATGTAAACAATAGAAAGATTAATTCAAGTCACTTTTGTGTAATTTGTGAACATTTTCTCGAAATTATTCCAACATTTGAATGTACCTGACTTGAATTGGAGGGTCTATTTCTTTTCTGTTGTTTTATTTACCAACCTCACCCCAAATCAGAGATGACAAATTCTCGATAAAATTTATTGCTTTCTGGTCAGGTAGCAGAATGCCAGACACTAAGTAAATTTCTCGGGGACACCTATCCCAGGGCCGAGCAAGAAAAGGATCTGTTCGGTCGGAGGTTGTACATATACCCAAAAACATTGTTAAACACCCTGTTCTACACCCTGTACCCTCAGTTTTGGGTATAAAGAACAAAAGCCAGTGAAGCTCACTGAGGAAAATCGACTAAGACAATATTTATTTTTTCCATCTTGAAGATGTCGACTTCTCAAGATTTGGGGACAGTCGTTTGAGGCCGAGTTTTACGCTCCTCAGCTTAATTAAGGGAGTGGATTGGTCATTAAAAGGACGGAATTATGCGGAAAATTTCGCGATGTTTTGCAAATATTTAAACGTCGTAAAGGCTGTTTATTAACTTTTACACAAGTCTGAGACACTTTCAAATGGACTTTGCAGAAAAAAAGCAGACAAAACAGGGCTGGGGGGTGGTTGCTTAAAAGAAATTCAATCAAAGTCGTAGAAGTGGAGCACTGCTTTGAACAATAAAAAAAAAAAAAACAGCTATAAATCGATAGGAGACTTTTAAGCATCTCTCCTGATTTATTATCTCCTCGAGAAGTCCACTGTTCCAATTCTAGGGAGTATATTTCTAAAAGTTTTTCACCTCCTTGTTGTCCTGTAGAGATCTTAAAACACAAAGGCATTTTTTCGGGGGCGGGAAAAGAAGGGACTAGATAAGGATAAATCCTCCTCGAAAAAAGATGACACATCAGGACGTGAACTTATTTATGGGCCAACTTTAATTGAATTGACTCACTCTCCTTGCATTTTGGACTATGCAGCGCAGAATGTTTATCTTCTGTAAGGACCAAGAACCCTCGAAATTTCAAAATTATAAATAGTCGAAAAGTAAGAGCTGCCAAAGTGTGGAAAGAAGGTTTTACTGAGGGGCGATTGAAGTTGAAACACGATAAAATAGCGACTTTATATAAATCGAAAGAAATCTAGGATAACTCGTTAGCTGGGCGTCTCTAGGCGAGTTTGGGAGTGGATTTTTCTTCATCGTCATCGTCTTATTTCTTGTCGCTGCTCTTGCCTTTAAGGAGCTTTAGATCGTCTACAAAATTTCTTAGCATGTTTCCCAGGGGGGTATCCACCGAGAAGCACTCCCTTTGCTCCACTTTTGCAATCCAACCCCTCATTGTTTATGGGCGCGATCTGCAAAAGTCGTTGGCAGCTATTGAAAACATAAACTAAGTCGAATTTGCTTATGCAGGGAAATTAGAACGATTCTAAATGAAGTCTGAAGAAATTCAGTGCTTCTTACCATTCTGGTTGCGTGGGTGGTTCTCTCCTTGAAATGCTCGTTTCTACCCCCCATTCAACCAATTTCATACTTCGCAACACCTTGTGGGAGGAAAACTAAGAAAATTTTCTCATATCGTCGAACGTTGGGACACGTTTTCTTTGTTAATTGTAATTTCTTGCGTTATACCAAGTTTATTTTTGGCCAAAACATGGGGTTCTATTAAGGAAAGTATTGGCGTTACCATCAGAATAATTAGCTCAATTTTTAGCGAATTGCTTTAATCGCACTTTAAGAGTTTAGCAGTTACCTTTGGGTACCTTTTCAAATAATTGTAAAAAAACAATTTTTGTGAACGTGAATGTTTTGCAAAAATTTCCTGCTTCAATACTCACGTGCTGAAGGGAGTGAAGTCGTTTTTAGTAAGGAAAATACTTTTATAATATTTCACAATTTTCATTATATTCTAAGTTTAAAATTTTAGCGGTATCATTTAATAAAGAATCCTTTGAAATCCTTTTAGAAATACATTGTAAAAATTTGTAATTAAATATTCGTTTTTCTTACAAAAGGAAAGAAAAAAATATACATCAAATTAGTAATTAAATATGTACCTATGTAATGAATTAGTAGGATTATTACTTTAGAAACTTATTTTTGTATTTGTAAATTAAATAACTACCTTAGTAAAAAGTTCTGTTCTCTTTTCAAGCAGTGGATATTCTTTGGAAAAATGATTATTTCGAGAAGATTTTCTATTTTTTTTCTGCTAGAAAAAATTTTTCTTTAAAACATTGCCGTCAGCGTTTCGTGGAAACTTTCTATATTCCCACTAGACAAAAAAACTCTTTAAAAATTTCACAAAGTCTGAAAAGTTTTAAAAACGAATTTTAACACACTCGGATAGCTCACGAAGTGCATCATTAATTTAATAAGCACCGCCAAATGAAACAAGCAATTCTATGGGATAGAATCTTTTTGTAGATGGGACCATTCCATCCTCTTCAAACGTCCCCTCGATGCAAGAAAAGTTTCAGAATGAAACTCTTAAAATTTTATTTGCCATCTTTTCCGAAGACCATTTCTGAATGGCGCTATCTATGGAACTTCGATCTGTGTCGACTCATTTTCACCAGTTTCACAGGAGCCTTTCATTGGCTCCCAGTGAAACCATTTCGAAGGACAAAAAGAAGCGAACAACGTGGAAAATCACAACATTTTAGCTTCTACAGAAAATGGGCTTCGTCATCAGATTTCAACGTCCTCGATGTTATTACAGAAGATCTTTGGCCAGCGAAAACCCCTTGGCCTTACCCACTATTCACTAACGACGGAAAGTAAGTGTCCTTTTTCTGAGATATAATTTTTATTTTTTTGAGAGAGTTCAGAATGGGGAACAGACTTCCTTGGGTGCCCTGTTCGAAGAAAAAATATATTCTTGGTGTATCCCGCTTTTTCAGATGGAAAGAGGTATTATATATCAATAGATAGTTTGAGAAAATAATTTTGGGTGATCTCAATTCAAAGCGATAATCAAATCATGAACTAATTAATGTCTTTGGTATTCAAAAATACTAAAATGGCATTTCTAAAATGCTAAACATTTTTAAATTGTTTTAAACATTATAAATTGAGGGCTTTTGGGAAGGCCACGCAAGTTTCAATTTCAAACAAATATATAGGTATATGTAAATAAATATCGATATTTAAAAAAGAAACTTGAAAAATGCCAAATCGACAAAGTTTCATTTTATTTAAACAATTTCAAAAAACAAATGTTTTTCCAAAATCCTTTGGTTGAATGTCATTTAGTAATATAACAAACATATTAACTAAATTTAATAATTCACTACTTTTACATATCTAAATTATATAAAATGTATCTATGATAAGCTCATCGATTTTTTGAGGCTGTATTATGAGCTTTCTTATTTCGTTATTTTGTTAAAAATTTGAATTTTTTGTTGTTTCTTATTTAATAACTCTGATAGGCTTAGCATTAGGCTTTATAAATTTTGTTGCTACTTACTTTATTGTCGTAAATATTTGTAACAAGGGCCCTATTTTGTAGTCGTTTGAATCGGATCGAAAAAAGCCTACATAAGCCCTTTTTGGACAAAATTTCTTTAATCAATTTACTAAAGTTATTTGTGAGATCTTTATTCATTCAAAGTCAAAGGTAAGGACTTCAATTAATTTTTTCGTTCAAAGTGGTATTAAAATAGTCGATTGAATTTTTTTATCCGATTATTTTAACCACTTTGAACAATAAAATTAATTGATGTCAAAGGAAACTGAAATGGATTTATTATAAATTTAGAAAATTATTAAGGGATTTCAATTCAAATGGTGATTTTATTTACCCTTTTCGCTCCGATTTACGTAGGTTAGTTGTGATGTTGATGAAATTGAAAAGTTTAAAATGGATAACACTTAAATTTAAAAGATTAACAATTTTTTAAGATCGATGACGAAATTTAAGGAGTTGAATTTTGTGTCTTGAAATAATTGAAAACTTGAGAGATCTTTTAAGGAAAACTGCTTTTATGTGCCACCTTGCCAGATAAGAAGGTGTTAAATGTTCTAAGACTAAAAGCGAAGTAGTTTTTGGAGTTTGTCGTGCAATTTAAACTACGAGGCACACTAACTGCTGAACTGCAGCTCTCTAGTGTCCTTGAGCCTTAGGATTACATGAGGAAGTTTTGTCGAATAATGTTTACTTACTGTGGGCCCTGTGAAGTGTCTGTCTGTGTGCGGGGGTGGACTTCAAAGTGATTTATGGCAGCCACTTGTTAAGGAGCCGAGGAATCAAATCTCTAGGACAGTTTGTGGCAACTTCATTAAAAGGCACTTAGTGGGCGGAAAATTTTGTCAAGAAGTCCCCGACTGTCGACATCGACGCCAACGACAAGAACGAGGGACAGTAGGATCGACCTCAACCACTTCTAGGGCGAGGGGCTTCAGGGGATTTATTTATTCAAGTCTAAAACTGTTTGCCCATTTAATTGGTAAGAAATGTTTTACTAAAGATCGACGGGTCACTTAGGGTTAATGGACAGTCTGAATGGTAAATGAGGCCATTAACAAGTGAACTAAGCGATAAATTTATGAGACCACATCACCAACTGCTAAAAGGGGCCTACAACAGCGCAGTATTTAAATTATGTAGGACGACTCAAAATTATTTTCCAGTGAAAGGAATTCATTTTATACGCAATGGGGCTATTTGAGGGATAACGAGACATAAATGAAACGAATTGCGTCAGAGAAGTCATACGGACAAATTTAGCTTTAATGACCTACTGCTAGGTAGACTGTAAAAATTTATTTTAATTCGATTTAGAATACGGTTTAGGAATTTTCAAGGACTTTTGCTCAAGGCTAGATTTCTATTGTTGTGATAAAAGCATAATTTTTTAAGGGGTAATTCTACTTTGGAGAAAAGCTTAAAACGTTTATTTTTAGAATTTATTTTTTGATCTTATTAAAGATGTCATCTATTTATTTTCAAGATATGTAATAATTCAATATGTCTGAATAAAGTATTGATTCATTGTTATTAGTTCATACCATTTTTGATGTTATTTTTATCAATATCGTGCATTTAAATTGTGACATTTTGTGTTTGATATAAACGTTTTTTAATATTAGTTATTTCTGGGAAAGCAGTGTTTTCATGAAACGAAATTGAGTATTTAGAGAAAATAATGATTTTTTTCGCGAAACTTAGTCCGATTCAGCTTATAATTTTCAAAGGAAACATATGTTCGGGCTTTAATGTGTGTTTCGGGTCATTATCATGATGAAAAACCCATTGAAGTGGCATTTTCGCTAAAAAATATATTTGTAAGTTAATAATATAGAATATATTTATATAAATGGTATGTTGATAGAAATAACGTAATTATGATTTTTTTCTATTCAGATACTTCACTTGTATTCGACTTTCCTCAGGTCACTTTTTACATTGTATCTAAAAATAATACCAAACCCGTAAAGAAGTGGGCGTCAAAAATGTAATAGCTCTTGACATAGGTACACGACTTTATAAAAATACCAGAAAAACAATATCCACCCACATAATCCTGAGGGTACCTCCTGCATCATGGGAAACATTACATTCCCATTTTGTAGCATAAAATTATGTTGTCTACCAACATTAAACTGCGGGCCCCACATGTCCCCAAAATGAGTCTCATTCTGACTGTTCCTCCCGAATGGAGAGCAACAAACAACAAATTTCTTTTTCCAAGTCACCGAAAAATATTTCCCGAACTTCATTCAACCGCAGCCATAAATCAGAAAATCAGGGCAAAGCGACCTTCATGAGGAAAAAAAAATGAGCCCTTAGTCCTGGATGAAGGTGGCTACAGGATGAAATCAAATAAAAATTCCCGCCATCATCCTCTTCGTTGGCGGGGGTGTGGTCCTTATGGTTGCTGTTGGTGTCGTCTTCGGAGACAGTCGAAGGAGTCGAAGGTGTCTTATTTACCTGGAGGATGTCTTCCTCATGTGTGCTCAAAGGTAGGACTTCATGCAGTCATTGTCGGCGCAAACATGCCCTCCTTAAGATCTTTTCACATATCACTCGCTTGACTTCCACGATATGGGGGAACAAGAAAACAATTTGTCAAAATGCGACACCATTTCCATTAAGTCTCCCCCGGGGGGTCGGTTGAGTTGGTGGGGCTCCAAAAAGGACAGTTGGATACGGATTGGGGACAAAAATTCAGGTGAGAAAATTGCGGGGGTTTAATCAAACGTGAAAGGAAAAAAAATTAAAAGGCAAATGCGAATTAATCAGGAATTCTTCGAAATGTTTTATTCAATTTATTTTTTTGTTACATGTTACAAGTAGGTGTGGCATAAATTACTTAATTAATTGTCTTTACAATTATAGAGTATATCACACGCCGGCGTACACACAAAAAAATAGTCTCGGTACTAATTACACGTCAGTTAAACGTGCTAATTTTCATACGCACCTGACAATTATGTAACTGATAGCCAAAATTTACACAGCAAAATTGCAAAGGTCGATGGTGCGCAAAATTAATCATAAACACGTCATTTAAGCTTAAAATACGCCTATACATCTCATTAATTATTATCCTAGAAAAATTCATCTAACGCCTTAGTCAGTCCGTGGAGTACACCTGCTTCGTATTCTAAAGCTCAAGAATGTTACGCAGTTCTCATTTTCGGAAAATTCCCTGTAATTTGTTTGACTTCATTTTTATAAGTAGGTATGAATCATTTTATGTAAATAATTTAATTATATTTTGGGTCTGTTTTATAAAATATAAAGTAAAAAAAATATTAACCATGTCATCAACGCATGTAAAATTATTAATTTTTTGTTATAACTCATATTAAATTTTAAATTTTTATAATTGATACCACCAAAATTTTAAAAACTATTAATTATAGTTTTAAAGTTATTTAAGCCTAAAATTAAGATTAAAGAGTTGTTAAATTTTGTACAACTGTTATGTATGTATTTTAGGGGAATTGGCAATAAAAAGTGCAAACAATTTCAAGGCAGTGTATAGTAGAATTACCTCTTAGATAGTATGACGATTTTAAAATTATATTATTAATAAAGTTAAGCTGTTCAAAATCGGACCCATTTTCATGATAACTACATCAATTTTATAAAAAAAATGTCATTTATATGTATCTCTAGGGAATTTTCCAAAAAACTATGAGAAGAACGGGCTTATGGCTACAGAGTCACTTACAAAATGTAAAATACAAAATATTTGGCACAATTAAATACTTAGGTCTAATCTAAAAACTCAGCGTTCGTTTTGGTAGAGGAGTTGAACACCGATTTAGCTACTATCATACCTCGGACATGGCTAAAATAGTTTTTGGTCTTTCGACGATCACAACGCGGGCAGGACGCATACAATTCGTGGAGCGACGCGACACGGTGAGGGAGGTCGTGAGGGTTCGCATAGAATCGCAACTATTGTGCAAGCGTTGCCCCACCGTCGTGCATCGGATCGGAGTGGAATTTTGACCCCTCGATTTGCAGCAGCACGCCGTCAAAATCCATCGGAACGGCGGCACTTTTCTGTAGCAAAAAAGACTTAAAATTATTTCAAAAAAGTTGTTAGCAATCCGTAGAATTTCCGTACTCACTTAAGGGCTCGACACACTTGCGTCGAGAAGAGGCAGTAGATGAGGGGGTTCGCCGCAGAGTTGAGGGGCGCCAAACTCTGGATGAACGTCGCGATGGCAATGTTCGTCTGGGTTCGCGGGATTTGACCAAATACTTGGAGAAGGTCGAAAATTATGTATGGCGACCAGCATACGACAAACACTATCACAATAACGAAGGTCATTTTCACTGTCTTCACTTTGGCTCGTGGAATTATCCCTCGGGAACTTGCCCTTCGACTTGCTGGATTCATGAAGCCCCCTGAACGTGCTCTTTCTGTCAGTATAACGAGAAAAATAAAGTTAAAAAATTAATTAAATTAATTCTGTAATTAATTTAATTATTTTACAATTAATTTGGCTAATAGCTAGGGTTTTACATTATGGTATGGTTAAAAGTTTCGATTCTTTATAAAGAGGTTTAAAATTCTTCTGATATTAAATAAAATTATAAATAATTTATGTTCCTAAATTATAAAAGTATAGGCGAATATAAATTAATTTAAAAAAATAAGTGATTAAATGCATTGAATTAAAATCATTCGGATTTGCTGCTGTACCATGTCTAAAATTTCTGCAGAGAAATTTGAATTAATTTTATCCCGCACACCGCAATATCTTCAAAAATTTTCGGCGCGACGATTATTGGGCCCAAAACTGAATTATCTCTAAAAGCCCTCGAATTATACAGGGTGCGCATACATAAACACATCCGAACTTTTGATTTTGATTTCTTTAATGCGTTAATTAGATGCTCCCGTACGGTTTGTTTAACATTGGCTGAACATAATACGCCCTCTGTGCAAGCAACCGAGCTGGAAGGACTACGCGCTCCGCCCCAAATTTTGGGGCTCCGAGGGGCGAAGACTGGGAAAGATATTCGGCTCGTCTGTGAGCAATTTTTGGTTGTTAGTCTACAGTAATTAGATTGGAGTGTTTGACTCCGAAATTGGTTTGGAATTTAGCCGAGTCTTTGGCGGCTTTAAATTTCATTGCAATTCACGACACACGTCTTTGTCACTCAGCCGTGGATTTTCACTTTTCAGTGGTTTAATTAACTCTCGTCATTAGTTCTTTGTGAATATTTGAGATGCAAAGAGAAATTTTATCACATTGGGTCGTAGACGATTTTAAATTCTTCGCAAGTAGGTTTTAATAAATTAGAAAAGTTATTTACGAGTGCTGGATGGAATATATGAAAATTTTATTATTGACTAATATTTGAAAAACCAAATTTTGTTTCTCAACTTCAAATTACTTTACAAAATTAACATTAAATGATAGTTCTGTCATAGTTAAAATATTTTTTAATTTAGAATAGATATAATAATTAATATAAAACTTAACAAAATGAGATTCTTGTGGGAAAAAAGATTTAAAAAGAATTTAAGAACGACTTTTTAAAGTGATTTTTCTACATTCTAACATAAAGATCATAATATTGCCTTCATTATTGAATAGATAAAAGAAATAATTTTTGTAGGCGTTCTATTCCTACAGATGGAAAAAACAAATACAAAACATTTCAAAGAAGCCTCACACCTATGTAAATATGCTCAAGGTTATATTTACTTGGATTGATATGAAATTAATTCAGGTATTTTTCGTTTGCAAATTCAAGAATTGGAACTAGAGGACTATTAGAGATTTTTATTTTTAAATATATTTTTAGATGAGAAAATATTTGATAGAGGAAATAAATAATATTTATAATATAGGATTTTATTATAAAAGTTAAGAATTTCTTTTTAGGAACACTGAACATAAAGTAAAAATGAGTCCTTTACGTGCTTTATTTAGATATTGTGAGGTTTAATTCCACGAAAAAAAACCCCCCCCCCCCCCAACTTTATTCGAACTTTGTATTCGATAAAACATTTCTTTGCTTTTGTGTACCGCTGATATGAAAACAACATATTTTAGAGAAGAAAACTTATTCCGGCCACTGTAAATTCCCAATTTTCTTTAAAAATGTCATTTTAATTAGTTAGACTAGGTAATATTTAATTTCATTAAAATCAAATACTACGTATTTTTCGTGTTGTTATACTTTTAAACTGACTAATTGAAAATTGGAAATTTACAATTGCCGGAATAAGTTTTCTTCTCTAAAATATGTTGTTTTCATGTCACCGGTACACAAAAGCGAAGAAATATATTATCGCGTTCTATGATTTTATTTTCCGACTTCCTATTATCCAAAATGGAAAGTATTCATATTAAAGCTATAAATAAAAATTCAACTCAAACATTTTTGAGAAAAGTTTAAAATTTACGAGCATTGTAGCAAAGTTGAATTTAAAGATAAATTGGGGCCATACTGGGGATGTTTGTTTTCTGTCCTTCATTAGGGCAGCGGAAATAAATGAGAGCAGTTTTTGCAGCTGAAACACCTGAGACTTTCGGGATTTGATTTAGTGAGGCACTCACCTGTTGGAATGAAAACGGCTCCCTTAACCCAAATTGTTCGGACGATTATCGCGTAACAGGCCGAGATTATGAGGGCTGGGAACGCAAAAAGGGTGCCCGCAACGAGGCTCATGTAAAGCTGCCACCTCCACGCGTCGCCCAGCTCAATCCAACACTGCTTCTGGCCCTGGATAAGTCTTTCTTCATACAGAAAGAGCATTGGAGCTGAGAAGATGGCACTTACTGTCCAGGCACTTATTACTAAACGACGTGCTCGTCGCCCTGTAAATTGAAAATATTAAAGTTAATTACATATAGAAAGTATCGCCTTTCATAAATTTTGAAGATAAGGGGTATTTTTCATCATGATTCGAAAACTATGCGGCATAAAATGAATTTTTTAGAATATACAAATAATCCCCTTTAATATGATACCGCACTTGACCTAATAAACCAACTTTAACATTTCGATACGTTTTTAAATTCTGTCATTTGAAGTAAGGGTGGGCAAACATTATTTAAAAACTATACTGAAATAAACAGCTGTGACAGACGGACGAGGCTACATTTTTCTTGGATTGCCAATAGAGCCAAAAATTTTGAAAATGAATGCACTAAAATTAATCAAAGTCATTGTATGTATGTCGACCACTTGGCTTTAAAAGCACATCAGGGTTTCAAAAATAAGTTTAAATTCAATGATACAAAACAATAAAAACTTTTGAAATGACAGTTTTCGTGTAATTGAATTCATTTTGCGGCGCGACAAAAACGCGTCGCGTCCATTGCATATCAGCCTTAAAAGTTTTTTACAAATCTAACAAAGAATCTTTAAACAAAAATTTAAAGAAACAAAGTAAGAATTAAAAATGTGTTGCTTACATGATCCTGAGAAGTTCATTGGGTGTGTGATAGCGTCGTATCGGTCTATACTTAGTGCGACTAGGACGTAGGTGGATGCGTATGTTACACAGACTTGCAGGAAACGTATCATTTTGCAGGCCAAATTACCTGCCCGCCACGATACTGTTATCCGCCAAATAATATCAGTGAGTACGTTTAATAGGCCCACAAAGAGATCTGAAAGGAAGCCAGTTTGTAAAAGCATGTTTCGTGTAAAAAAAACAACAACATTTAATTGTTTCACACTTTACCTGCTAAAGCGAGCTGTTTTATGAAAAAATTCATCCGAGACTTTCTGTTTTTGTTCATAAACAAGGTCACCAGCACAGCTGAATTTCCAAGAACGATGACTGTGAATAGAACCCATAGCACAGCAAATTGTTCTGTCTGAAAAGAATAAATAAAATCGAAATCAATTAGGGCAATTAAATATTGAATTTTATCGCTCTTGAATAGCGTGAGACATTTTTCTTAAAGTTTCTTTGTATTTTTCATTTTCTTGGTAACGTATACCTCTAGCTTTTATCTTATGGAGCTATAGCTCGAGATCGATCACACGACTCCAGATATTAAATTATTTTAAAAAACTGTCAAATGCGAATTTAAGCTTTTAAAGATATAGAACCATTTTTTTTTTCAATATTGACAACATACTCACTACTAAAAAGTGGTAAGAAAATCCGAATATTTATTATTTTATTTATTACACTATGTCATATTTGAGGAATTCTTCTTAGGGACCGTTTCACACTAGAAAAATAAAAGTTTCTATAGTTTTAAGAAAAATAACCATAGGTATGCTAACTAAAAACCAAAATATTAAGTTATTAAAAAAAAACATTAAAATAATAATGTTGGAAATGTTGCGTCTAAAATATTAGAATGAAATCTATATTATCTGAAAACAGTTTCATTTAATTTAAGACGTTATCCGCCACGTGTACCGAAAACGGTACACAAATGAAAATTATCTTTCAGCAAATGCATTTTTATATGATAGTTTCTTACGAAAGTCTTCTTGAAAATTCTGGCAGGGAATGTATTAAAAATGGTTTCATTCAACTTGAAAATGGTTTCATTTAATCTAAAAATGCTATAAAAAATCTATGCAACCCTAACTTTCTTCAATTTTCTATAAATGAAAAAAATCAAAAAATTTCTACAAAGGTTCTAAAGTATGTCGTCATCTAATTTCCGGCATTTCAATGCAGGAGCCAAATTTCTTCATCGAATTCATCGATAATTTGAACATTCGGAACAGGCTCGAATTTTAAGGAGTGGGGTCTGAGTGTTCGGAATTGAGGTTTTATTCATTTCGAATACTTCGGGTATACACGATTTCACAGAACGTGTCCTCTTTCGAGGGGAGCTCTGATTGTGAAAAGGAGCTCCACAGATCACGATTTATTCAATTCACTGGATGAAATTTATCCAGAATATTCCTGAGAGTTGTGTTTTATTCTGGGATATAGCAGAAGTGCATTTGATACATATTTATGAAGACAGACAAAGGGGCATATGAGACAACTCGTAAGATGAATGGAGGATATGAATATGAATGGTAGCTTCGAAAACTGTTGAAATTTTAATGGATGCTATTGCGGCGGGGACGTGCTAAGATTGGCTAATGCCTATGAAATAGGTCTTACTGTCCGCAAACAAGAAGGGCACTTGGAAGGTTGGTCCAAACATCGCCGGAAATTGGCAACATTCGTCCGGATACATCTCATGATAGTTTCAATTCCCATAAACCCTACATTGAGATGTGCCATCTCGGGCTTTTCATCTCCCCCGACTATGGTCCAGTTCGGACGTGAACGAGTGATTCTGCGGATTATCCAGTTCGTTTCCTTGTCTCCGACCTGACCCTGGTTCTGGTGTCGAGCGGTGGTCCTCTGCTCGACTCCTGGGCATCTTATCAATGGCTCCTAATCCCTAATCGAAAAGATATTTGCGTTGAGCACCCCCATAATAGTAAATTTCGGGAAGGATGTGGGTTCGGCGATGACCTTCGTCTGACACAGCTCTGCTCCTCGCATTTTCCGGCGTTTGACTCCCTCGGGATGATCGGGATGATTTATGCAGACGTGCACAGCGACCGGGATGCATCCTGACGACCCCAAAACCTAAGATATCTGCTTACAGTGGCTCTGCACGACCAAAGTGGCGCTTCGCGTGCATCCACGATTTTATCTGTTGCAGTTTTACGACTCGTGGCAAACAATCAAAAAAAAATGTTTCGTCAATCTGAGGAAAATAGCACCTCAGGCGTCATCCGTATGTCATTTCGCGGAGTTGTAAAATTCTTTTCTTAAGATGCCCGCGATGCTGCATACCACCGGCAAAAGATCTGCTGGAATTTTTATTTCAATTTTCCATTTAATTTGCGAATTATCTACGAATTTAGTCGCACTATTAAGCAGCGGGTAATTCGCAGCATCTTGCGAAGGTCAATAAAATTCTCGGCGAGGTAAATGAAACGCTGTAAAATTCGTTCATTGTGAATTCGTCATGAAACTTCGGGCTAAAGATGCAATTCACCCGAACCCTGGACGCATTAGTGAAAAGCGGGTTCAAGGAAAACTTTTCGTCCCTTAATTTTAAATTAAAAAATTTAAGACCTCCACGTCTGGTGGTCTCAGCTTTTAAGTATAAAGAAAAAAAGTAATTCTTTTAAGGTGAGTAGTTAATTCGGGTACTATTTTGTTAATAAGATGGCAAGAACAGTTTACAACTGTAAGTAATTTTTTGAAACTTTTCTTTCGATATTCAAGTGTTATGACATCAATCAAAAGTGTTTTGATTATTACACAGGTTTATAAAATTCAATTTTTTTTTAAATTGACGATATTAAAAGTACCTATCATCTTGATTTCGTTTGCAAGAGTCTTGCAATATTTTATTTCTGCTACTTAATTTTGAATAACTTATTTACTCGTATTTAGTAGATGTTATAAATAAAACGTTTAAGTAGTCACCAATAAAAAAAAAACGAGATGTGTAAGGTTGTCAATTGAACTGGTTAATGAAAAAATCATCTTATTTTATTGATCGATGCAAAATGTATTTTGTTGAAACAGTTTTATCAATTAATCAAGAAAAATCTTAGAGTTGAGGACAAGATGCTGTGCGCTAACAATTGTACTATATTGATAAAAACATTTATAAAAAAAAGCAACTTCAAAAAATTATCTTTTTTTATTTGGATTCGTAAAGCAAATAGACATTAAAAGGTTTCTGCAGTGAAGTTTAATTAAAGATATTTATTTTAAAAACTCGCTCAAATTATCTAATTTATTGATAGCATGCATGGTTCGATTCCCAAAATCGTTTTCCCATTAAAATCGTTTTTGAAATTACTTTTTTCTTGGTCAAGTCTCACATTGTTTTCCTGGGTAAAAAAATCAGGCCGATCAAATAAAAAATAAAATTAAAAATAATAATAAAAAATAAGACATTTTCGATGATTTTTCTCCTATATGTTTTGATTTAAAAGAGCGTTAGAAATTTTGAATTATTTTTCGTTAATTAGTGCCTCGAAATCTATAAGAAATGCCTGTTAAATTTCCGACCATTTTGGATCTGCATGATCTGTGTTATTTGTTCAATATTTTGATTCGGATGAAATGAAATAACTCATTAAGTAGGTACTTAACTTAATATCAGAGTTTACTCAATAAAGCTAAAAGTGACAGCTTTCTATTTTCTTATTACTGAATACTATACAGGCATTCTCTATAGCATTCCAAAATTACTTCCCGATATATAAATCAATCAAATTTTGATTATCTATCAGCCCACAATCGAATCCGCTGAGTAATCTCTTGAAAACGGCTTTTGTGCGAAATATGAAAATTGGTTATGTCATCGTTTAGTCTGACAGGGGTTTGTTCCGGCAATTCCCGGAGTGATTAAAAGGGAAGAGTAGAAATATTTGGGAATTCTATCCGGTTCGCTGAAAATCAATCAGATTGTAAGCAGCTTTAGTCTAGTGTCCGAATGAATTCCTTTTGTTAATTGAAGATGAGGCTAGGAATTCACCAGCGAAGCTACATATTCTTTTCTTCGTATCACTTTCGGATAATATGTTTTATAAAGGGGTTTATGGGATGCTGGGAATCCATCCCCGAATCAGCTGCGTTAGTCATAAAGGGATTATTGACTGCTGGAGTAGGCAATCTTCCAGCATCGCATGGTTCGACAATATATTTTATCTATTTTTTTTAACAGCTGAGTGTTTATTGGATGCGGGGAAATTGAAGGAGCAATATACACAACGAGTGCTAACGTGGGATTAGAAACGCGCAACATCGCACATATGGTAACATGATGCGATTTATTTCTGTCGTGAAAGCGAGTGGGAGGATTTCAATTTTGCTACTCCCAGAGGATGTTCTGCTTATTCAATGGCATGGTAAAATCTATTGCCCTGATGAGGGGCAAATTGTTTAACTAACCACGCCAAGAGCAGACTTTCTTCTAAAAATACACCGTCGTACCCACATAGTCTCTTGGAGTGCATTCTAACCTATAAAAAATTACTTTTCCAATAAATCACCACCCATTATAGGGTGCAATGGAATAATTTTAACCTATCCTTTTGAGGCTTAAACGATTGTAGGCGTCCGCCAATAGAGGAATTAATTCAAGTGGCCACCAGGTCCTCCTATTTATCCGGATTGAATTCCCTGAAATACCATTCAGGCCGCAAATTAATTCCACTTGACCAGGATTTCAGGAGCATACAGTTCACCCCATTAGTGGGCGAGGACAATCCACTCAGGGTGTGATCCGGCTAATCCCTTCCCAAGTCTGTTCCCATGTGTGCCCCAAATCGACATCATGACCAGGACGAATTGAACGCTAACTGCGCCAATTTTTGGGTCCTCCGTCGCATTAATCACATCGCTTAGATTTCTTGGTAATTAATCAAACCGATGATTTCCTGTGTCATTTGGGAATATGCTCGCTTGCGGAGTCGTGGGTGGTGGCCATCAAAGAGCAATTCAATTTCCTAAAAGCAGAAGTCACAACAAAATTGAATAGAAGCACCATCATAAATTATGGGGTTCTGGCATTTTGGATGAAGCTCTCATTTTGGCGCCATTAGCAAAATTTAGAAGTGGTAAGATCAAATATAAACGTTTATATTCATAATTCGGAACAGATTGAGTTTGAGATTTTCTCATGGATTTAAAGTGTTCATTTGGAGTCAAAAGAGACGAGTATGCAAAACAAGTTTGTCGGTCACTTGTACTTCCCAAAAATTGATATTGTGTCTTCACGTTTTTTTGTATATTACCACAAAATTTTTTTGTAAATTGAAATAAAGTAATATTATATATATAGCCTAAACGGCTTTAAGAATTTTAATAAGGAAAGTGTCGTTAGACTCGCTTTAATTTTGGGAGCACTATAAGCTATAAAATTTTTTAGAAAAATAAATATGGCCGCCATTTTTCTCGTATGTTTATTTATTTAATTTCTTTTTCCAAATATACCTATATGGGTATCAAATGAAAGGTCTCGATGAAACGAGTTCAAACATATAATATTCTTATCTTTTATCAAGTCGTGACACGCAGTTGGAATTTTAAATTTTTGTGTCTGAGCTTTATAAATACTCCTTTATATATTTTCAGTCCCTTTTTTATAATACAAGCAGTCGGTTTTTTTAATTAATTTACTTTTATTAATTTAAGATTTTTCAATCATTTTCACCAAAAGGTTGCGGGAGGAATTTCAAATTGCGGCGGAAAAATTACTTTTCAGAATTTTAAAGTTAAATAACTGAGAAAATGTAAGCGGCCGACAAAATGTTTTTGCATATCCGTCACTTTCATTAAAAAGTTTATGAGGAGACCTCAAATTTAATATCATACGCTGAATATGCTATTTCAAATATTAAATTTTTGTTTGAAAAGAAAAATAACTTTTAATAAAGGGAAAAGATCTAAAGGTCGAATTTTAAAAAATTGAAAATGAATAGAAAAGAATCTGCTTTAAGTTAAGCAGTCTGACATCGATTTTATAGTTAGATAAAAGCAAAATTCATGAAGAAACAAATTTCTTTTTTAAAAAAATACACGTGCAGCATAATTTATAGAACTCGAGACTTTTGGTGAATCTTGATTGTGCCGGCACATTGCGGGGCTTTGGTGGCTCATGACCATGGAATTCCTGTGGGTGGTTACGGCGGCGGCGGCGACGTCTGATTTGTCGCGAATTTCAAATTTTATACGCAATAAAAAGCGTCTGGTTGGCACAAATGTCGCCGTAATCACCCTCGCCGGTGATGGATAGTTTCCCCGGATGGATTTATTTGTCCGAAGGAGTTGCACAGATGTCTTAGCATACACTTCGCCATGTGGTGGCTGCACCTCGATCCCAGAATCCCTATATCCGTCGCATTTTACCCCATTTTACCCCCCAACACCGCCACAAAACGAGTCCTTATGGCTTGCTTATCTCGAGTGGTAGCAAAACGACTTTATAGCGCAAAATTGGCAGAAACAAGCTGAAATGGTTGGCTAAATTGCAATCAAACACCGAAAAGGAGTCCCTCGGGATATAATTCAAACTATTTACCCCCAAGTCCCTGCGGCTTCTCACGCTGCCAGCAAGGAAAATTGGGGGTTTGGGGAGGGATCGGAGCAAAATACATTCGATGTAAACGTCCTCAGAAATTTTATTGCGGTGTGTAATGAAATCTTGAAAATCTTTTCGAGGGTTGAAACGACAAATTCGACAAAATGTCCCCGGGATAAAATCGCTGCTAAATTTATCGAAGTAGGCGTGGAAATGCGAAGCTTAAGCCATCGAGAAATTAGACAAGATGATCACGATTCAGACCTTTCTTGTGGGAGAGTCTCCGAAATGTTCGAATGAGTTCGTTGGCCTGTCTGGAAATTTTCAAAGCTATTTGGATTTGGGCATTTTCTTAGCCTATATTGCAGGTCACGTCCGAAGGTACTATGCAAAATTATTCCGACTGCCCAAAACAAAAAAGATTTTTTCTCTGGAAACTATGCTTCTTCTATTTTCATTCTAGGAGTTTTATATTCATTTTGAAAGTACGATTTTATAAGAAATATTTTTCATATAGACCAAACAACCGTCAAACAGTATTTTCGTATCTTTAAATTTCAATATTCAAATTTGGCTCATATTCGATCTGTGGGGTTTTGGAAGGACTTTGGCTAAACCTTGAAATAGATTTTAGTTTCGTCCTGTGAATTTTTGAACAATCCAAGAAGAGATTAAACTTAGTGGTCAAAAGAATTTTAGATAACCTTATTAATTAAATTAAAATTTATCCCGTGTTTTTGTAACTTGGAAATTAAATTGAACTTACTATTCGCTTTTCCGAACTCAATCTTTAATATTTTTTAATAAAGAAAGAGAATAAAATGTTTGGGAAAAAAAAATTTAACCTCTTAACGACCTTGGCCACATACATATGTATGTGTAAAAAAAATTGAAGTTTTGCAGCACGAATAGTATTTTATTGCACTTGAAATTAACTACTTTCAAAACATTTCAAAGTTTCCTCTGATTATCCCGAGGTTTTAGAAACATAATTGGTAAAATGAGGTTTTTGATGTTTTTACTAAAAGCACTTTATTGTTAAATATGCGAACACAGTTTCCTTTTTGACACTAATTGTTCTTCCAAATATTTTTACTTACTTGCCGGTAAAAACTAAGTAAATAAGTAATCAAATAAGACATGAAATCACTTTTTCCTCCTTTAAAAAATTCGTCCTTGAAGAGGTTTGAAGATCATTAAGATATACATATGTATCATGTTTAATATTTTTATTATTTAGATTTAGATTTATTTAGATGTGCGTCCGCATTTTGTATTTTTGCGATTAATTAAATATGCATTTTTATACACTTCAATATATGCTCGATATTGCCTAATACATTATTTTTTCATATATTTTATTCGTTTCTTTATAAAAATTACCATAGATTGAGGTCGGAAATGATAGGTATACTACATAGTTATCTTTTTGAAATGTCATAATAATAACCAAATTCATCGAAAATCATGTCGTTTTAGTTTTAAGAAATCATTCTTATTTTTGCCATAGGTTGAAAATTAAACAAGTTGCAGCGAATATTTTGTTTGTAAAATTTGTTTTGGATATGTATACCTACTTACATTTTTAATTTTATATCACAATGTTCTTGTAAAGAAAGGGTTGAAAAATAACAAAGTACTTCTTTTTTTGTTTGCTTTCTTCAGTTGCTTACCGTTAATTTTTTAATATACATACATAGTAATAATACTAGTATTAATAGTATAATAATGAATGATACCTTTGTCTATCCGATTCAATCTTTCTATATATACATACAAACATATATTGGGTTTCTACTAAAACACTTCGTCAATTCTTGGATAAATAATAATAAAATTCATCAAACAAGCTTAAAACAACATAAAATGGTAGAGGTTTAACTTGTTGAAGCTGCATGAAATGTTCAAAAAACATTGAACAGAGATATTTGTTTTGAAAGAACCAACAGATCCCTTTCTGATTTTTTTCTCAGAATATTGAATATTATATGTTTTTGCATCCGGGCAGTGAATCCAATCATCTGACAAAATCCCATAAACCACCCGACGAGATCATTCTATGCACGTAGTCGATGCTAAACCTATTGTAAGTCTTCATACCAATGGACCCAATGGAATCCGATAGACCGATTCGATATATGTGCCGAGGAGGAACATGTTCGCCTTTTGTTATTTATTTCGATCACATTTTTGCCTGTCAACATGGGGGTAGAAAATCGGAGGGATGAAATCCCTCACAAATGGCTCCATACATTCATACATCACTGCCAGTTGCCCGGTGAATCGCGCCGGGTGGCAGCCCCATTGTATGATTTTTTCACAAAATCCAGGAGCATTTTCATATTTATGCGCCTATACGAAAATATATAATGAAATTTGTTTAAATGTAAACCAAAAGCAAACATTCCGCTGAATATGATGCCCCCGAGGGTCGACCAGAAAATTTCTCTTTTTTTTTTCGGGGGAGGTCTATGTTTATGGGAACGACTGCGATAAAGACGAGCAAGATGACGACGGCTGGCATGGGACCCGTCTACGAAATAAATATATATTTTCCTTTTTTTTCGAAAAATTAATTTGCTGCCGTTCAGAGAGAGGTTTTATTGGAATCGGAAAATATGTGTTCAACGATAAAATTGGACTTGGAGAAATCCATAAAAAATTTCGCTGAAATTTCACTTTTCTTCTCGTTTTTCATATTTATGTCACTAGTAATGAGGACCAATGGGCCAGAGAAAAAGAGTGGCAATTTTACTCTGGCGTCGCGACGTTAGCGAGCACTCCTCAAGCATGAAATTATTTTTCACGGCCATTCGAAATAACTGAGGGTGGCTTTAAGGGCCTCTATAAAGTTGGCCTGGCGATAGGCTAAAAAAGATCACGCCAATTTTCCCACTCGAAATTTATGAGATTTTTTTCTTGAACGCAGGGCGAAAAACGAGCTGGCTATTATAATCAAACGTCTTTTTCCCTACATAATTTCTTCGAAAAATCCTCGAAAAATTTGCGTTATGTAGACTAAAATCTGTTGGACCAGTGTTATACAATAATTATTAAAATTCATAAATTAAAAAAATGTTCGTGTCAACCCCGCCTACTAAAGGTGGTTATGGCAAAAAATAAAACTGATAAAACCCTACGGCTATAGTAATCTGTCCATAATTGGTGAATCTTTTTTTTTCGGGTAATTTTATTTTCCATAAAAGCCAACGCCGGGCACCAAGCCGAAGAAAAGCCAATGAAGAAATTTATAATAAGCCTTGCTGGATGGAGACTAATTCTAGAAATTTTGAGCCTCTTTCTCGTTTTTATTGTTGCTATTTTTGCGGTAGAGCTTCTTTATTTTACTGGGGAGGCTTGGTCTACATTTTTTTTCCCAGCATCCCAAAAATGGACTATCTTAAGGATGTCGCTGAATTGAATGTCGGCAGTTTTTTATGCTTTTTCTTATGGAGATTTTATCTGTCTACTTTGATGTCGGCAGGAAAAGGTCGTTAAGATTGATAAAAAAAGGTCGAGGAATGATAACAAAAAGACGCTTTCGAGGTATTACTTCGTCACCTTACATTTTTGGCATAAATCCTGCCGGCCGAATTCAAAAAAGGTGAACAAGGTGAATTATTGGAAGATTCAGTTTTAAAACTGTCCACCGTTGTCTTGTTAGGATATTTATTTTTCAGGGTAGGAAAGAAAAGATTTATTTTTAATAATATATTTCCCAAAATAGGGGATTTCAGGTCGAATTGAATTAAATTTTTATAGAAGCCACCCTCTTGGTTACTGTCTTACCTATTCCCACGTGTCCAATGACTCCAAATTGGGGCCAAAAAATTGATTACCCATCTACTCAGACGACAAGACGAAAGTTTCTAAGTCGATTATTTTCCGTAATTTGCATTTACATTTCAGGAGAAAGTTTGAACTCATTTTTATACGTCTATAAGCCTTGGTTACTTTAATACTTTCGCGACAGAATCTTGGCACCACAATTCACCCCGTCATCGTAGTCGTTTGTCGCAAAGTAATTTATAAAAGTAAATTCTCATTAAAGTTCACCCCACCTCGAAATTCTTGGACTCGTTTTAAAAATTTCTGTAAGGCGTAGGAAATTGTATTCCCTTCGCGAAAAAAAAAATTTTCATTTTAATAGACATGAAACATTCCAAACTGTGATTGGTTTCCTAAAAGGAATTTTTACTCATGATTTCCTTAGAATTTCTTGCCAAATTGCGTTCGGTCTCGAAAAAATGCCCTTCTTTTTCGGTGTTTCTTAAACAAATTTATATAACCCTCCCGGCATTTGGCTGTACTATAGAAAACTGGGATAATTTCCATTTCGTTTTTTTTATATCTTTTCTAGGATGTTCCGCGTTATTAAACTTTTTCGCAGGATTATCGATGTCTTTTTATTCTCAAACTTGTGGTGAAAGTTTCAAACTTTTTTCCTCAAAGAGAAATTTTCTAGCTGAGTTAGTACTAAGGGACGGGCAAATTTTTATTGTGTTTTATAGTAATTTATATCTAAATTAAATATCACCCTACTGTTAATTTTTATTGAAGTAGATAAAAAAACGAATGTATTTAAAATTTAAGAGGTACACTGACCCAAAATGGGCAGACTAAAATTCTTTTGAAATTACTTTCATAAAAGGGGCGCAACCTTGGGGTTTCTGTTATACTCGAAAAATCCATTAGATGTTAGAAAATACTCTGCGTAGCAATATTTATTAATTTTGTTGAACCTATTGGGGTCATATTTAGATTTCTTATTAGATTTTTTTATCTGACTATTATAAAATGTAAGTACCTACATAAATATGAATCGTAAACCGTATCCACACTGGATAAAGGATCCAAAGCATTATATTTTTTACTAAATATCTATTTTTGTGCATTTAAGACTTTTTGCGTTAAATAAGATGAAAGTTGAAAAACTAAAACCCGACTATGCAAAAGTTTAAAACAAACATACATATACAATTTTATAGAGGCAATTCAACCTGATTCCATGATTAGATTTTAGGTTCATAGATGTTTTTGGGCTTTTACAAATAGATATTAAAATGATAGTATTAATTGAAATTTCACGTATTCAACCTCGTTTTGGGCTTTTTGCACTCACTGTATAAACGTTCGTATTTAAGTTATAAAATTATAACTATACTCTTCTATCTCTAAATTTTCAAAAATGAATTTTATAGAAATTTTATCTACCTAATATCTAGCTAGTGTAAGTAGGTACTTACGCTAATTTTAACAAGTATTTTTGCATTTTGAACTTTCCAACTTAAAAGGCAGTTTAGGTCATCTAATTGAATTTTTCAGTAGAAAATTAATATCTTATTTAGGAGCGAAATAAACTTAGAAAGGAAATGGTGATACAAAAATAAAAATTGTTTTCCAGTAAACTTTACAGAGTCTAGAAACTCTGAAATTCTCCAAATCGTTAAAATTCCGTAGAACGCACGTGCGGTACACGTAAATGGAAGTGAATGGTGCAAGAGGAATGTCAAGATTCATGATGCTAAAAAGTCAGTTACCATTTAAACGTTGATTCTTCTGCCGTGTGCCTGCCGACTATCGACATTCGATGTCTTGAAAAAAATTATTTTATATCGTGCCTGCTCACGCCTTTGTCGAACGTTCTCAGATAATTTTCATTCGGAAGCTGGCCAATCTGCAGCAGTTTCATGCAGGGAGCTAACATAAAAGTTGACATCGAGATAATGCCACTGGAGAGATAATCGGGGGAAACGGTGGATATATCCAGATAAAATAAGACGACTACGAGATAAATTACAAGAAAACAAGATTTTAAGTGAGCATGGATTACATGGGGCTGGAATTTAACCAAAGACCGCGGCGGACACCGCTGCTGGAGTTCACGCGCGCGTCGCCGTTGGATGAAGTCGCGACGTGGAGCCGAGGTGGCAGCAAGTCCCTCTTGTAATCACCTTTTATAGAAGGACTTGGTTACGGATGATGATCTCCTCGATAAGGCCAAAAAGTAGATTCGACCCATCTTAGGATCGTTTCAGATCCGATTGCATACGGACGGATGGTGGAAATATATCCAGCAAATTGGACGATTCTCTGGCTCGGTTAAATCGGGGAATTCTTGAGGACATAGAACCGATTTCAGTGTCCGGCAAAGATTCAACTCAGAATTGGGTGCCCAAGGGATGGTCATACAATGGCATTCCCTTGGCTAATTTCGAAGGAATTCGAATTTTTGACGGGAATTATGTTATATAGCATATAGTAAATTTTATACATGCCTTCGACGGATGCACAAGGTCAGCTTTTGTCACAGAAGACACTTAATTCAATTTACGGAGCTGCTTTTCCCTTGACTGAAAAGGTTCCTGTGAACCAAAAAGGTACCCTCTTTATACCCACTCCTAAGATATAGTCCTTCAAAGTGCTGTGCACACTTAAAATTGATTCGTTTTCAAACCCTTGCATTTGCGATTCCGAAACTGCTCCCAACAGAAGGAGCAGGTATTCCTCTGCCATTATATTCACGGTGAAAATTCAAAATATTCGTTTGTGATCGCAGGAATTACCCGAGAAACTCGATTTCAGTGCATTCCACCACTTGGGCATCTTAAGGGCGCTCCATGGGGAAAAGAAGAAACATCGCCACCAAAATCTTATAAGATAAGACGCAATCGTTCCCGCAACGCAACTTCTTTCAACTGGTACCCGCTCCATTGTATGCTCGTAATTATTGATTTTGCGAAATGCTTCCAAGTGGCAGTGATATGATGATAAAATATGTGAATTTATTTGAATCTTCTACGACATTGTTTTCAGAATTTCTTTATACTATTTTTAGATGTTATGGAAAAATTCTAATAATCTCAGGTGATTTCGTATTCATGGAATTTGGACAAAATGCTAAATTATTGTAGGCTTCGTGAAAAGATTTCATTTTTAGAATATCAAATTGTTAATGTATCATAATAAAAAAGTAAAGGTATAGAATTGATGTCAGATTTTTATAAAATTTGAAATCTGCACTAATATTCATTGCAATCGAAGAAAACCAGCTTTTGGACACTATCAAAAATTATAAAAATTTGTAACCTAGCTCCGGTTTTTTGCATTTATATACTGACTTCGAATAGTATGAGAATATTTTCTAAAAAAAGTTTAAATCTAAGCCGCTCCTCCGCTGCGGTTGATTTTCGATTATCATACTATCACAAATTGTATTATTGCATTTATTGCTGTGTTTGGATAATATTTCATTCAGACATTTTTTAAAAAATATCTTAAATCCAAACGGTATCTTTAATTTTAACTTATTTTCTTTTAAGTTAATTATAAAACACTGCTACTGATTATTCTCTTATAATTTTTAGCAATAACAAAGAATTTGTTAATTTCTTGGTAATTTCTAACTGCTTTTTTGGACTAACCTCCCAGTTTGGGGTACCGGCATTTAAAACTTTTGCTCCGGCGGTATTTGTTTTATATGTTTTTTTAAATCCCTGAAGGACTTTACTTTTTATTAAAATTAAAATTTTAAAAAATCAAAATTAATTTGGGGCCTCTGAAGCACTTAAACAATAACTTATTCATTTGTCCAGTAAACTTGGTTGACTTTAAATTTAAAAAAACTAATTTGTTTATTAAAATCAAAAACACGGCAGGCTGAAAACTTGTATTTGGTATATGTATATTAACTTTAATTTTTAGTATTTTTTACCAGTGATATTTTCTCAATACATTACATAAGTTCAATTTGATATAGAATCAAAATAAATTATAAATTGTTTTAAAAAATCAATTAAAATTATTTTTCGTGAATCATAAAAGAATTTAAATAAATAGATTTTGTTTTTTTTTTGCTCTAAGCCATTTAGTCTAAGATGAATAAAATATTAATTTATAGTTAATGTATTATACATATAAAAAATCAAAGTTGTTAATGAGTACCTATATTTAGTACGCAGTTAAATAGTAATCTAAATAGAAGAAAAATATTTATTTGTTTAGTTGAGTTACTCGAAGCACATGTTCAAAAAACAAATCTTGTATCGTTACACCCTACCATAAAGATAACATAAAATATTCGTGAAAAAAATTGTGTCAAAGGACTTCTTTAACAAATGTTTGCCTAGAAAACAACCCTTTTACCCATCGGCCTATTAGCCCTATGTCAATTCCTGAAATGAAACTGAAAGGTAAATCCACGTGCTATTGTCATCCCATAGGAAAAATAAGGGTGAACCCTGTAAGTATTCCCGATACAAGGGGGCAACCGCATGAGTGTCCCGCCCGGCTAAAACCCTTCAAGCCTTTAATCTTTAATGCATTTCACCCTGGAGGAGCTCCGGCCTTCACTTATAAAACATTCAAGCGAAAAATGTGCGAACACAAAAGGTTTTTTCCTTTCCCAAAAAAGTTTCGTAGAAGGCAAATTTTCTTTCCATCCGTGTTATGTCCGAAGTCAAACTTAAGTATTTCTTTGCATGTTTAATGTGAAAACAAAACTGGCCACAGAATTGACCGCTGGGGCACTTTGCCAAGCAGCTCATTCAAACTTTTCGAATTATTTTCTGAAAAATCTGCAAAAATCCGCAGGATACCCAATAGAGCAGATTAATTCCCGGGGAGATTTACGACGCAAAGTTAGGTATTATGTTTTAAGGCGACAACAAAACCACTCAATGGTTTCAAGGAGACACCCAAGCGTTTTATGTTTTCTATTTCATTTGCTTCTGGTCTGAAGTTGTCGTGTATCAACAATATATAAAAAATAAATCTCTGAAAAGGCGGTAAAATTCCGAATGTGAAGGAAGAAAAAAGTATTTTTTTTTTTTTCGGTTGATATCGCCTTGAGGGCGATGATTTATTTGGATCACGGGAGGGCAATAATTGAAAAAATTTTCCCGTCCCTATGCTCTCAACGAAAAAAAAAATGTTGTTCTTAAGTCGGAAAGTGGTCGCATAGATCGATTTATGCTTGTGAGTTAGCGACTCAACTCGCTGAATTTGATTTACGGATGGAACTGTGCCACTTAATTCTCGTAATAAATGTCGATGTCAGTTAGCAGGTTTAAGGGATTGTAACGATGGAAGGAAAAGAAAAAAATAGGGAACAATAGCATAGTGTATAAATCTCAACACATATCTTATTTCCTGAAGCATGTAGAATTTCGTAATTTTCTCATGCATCACCCTGTTACCAACTAAATCGGTCCATTAATACAGCCCTACAATCGCCTACGCCTCGAAACCTATGCGCGTATACCTGAGACAATTTTTGGGTGAGGCGAGACAAAATCTTGAATGAAATTCGCCCAACTTTCGTTAACATGGAAACATTCAAAAGACAAAAAGGTATGAAATTTTCCGAAATAGATTGACATTCAATCCCTATCCTGACGCAGCCATTTCGGAACCTGAGCAGAATACGAAAAGACGATGTTTTCCATTAAAACGAAATTCAATGCTACGTTCCCTCATATGGATATCCGTCGCCGTATCCGTTGCCGTATCCGTCGCCGTTGCCGCGCCGCCGACGCGACGTGCTCCGCTGGAAGAAGCTCATTAAAGCGGCGCTGGAGCACGCGGGGCCCCCTTAATTAATTCCAGCGCAAGAAGAAATCACTTCGTCGACTTTTCATCCCCCATGGAGCCATACCACCTCCCACCCCGCTGTCGTTTCAACGCTCTTTAAAGGTGTGACAAAAAAAAACATCTTCTCTTAAGCAAACTGTTTGCTCGCGAAGATGATAAATTTGTCACTTGAAACGCGCGGGGGGTGTGGACCAAATATCTTAAGATGCTCAAGACCTTAAAGGAATCATATAGAAAGATGCGCCAAGAGATTTCCACCTTGTCGGGCAACAACTTTCTGATTAACTTCATTTCAAAAGCAATACCGCTTTTTGGGGCCAAGTTCAAGACGGTGAATATGAACACAAGCAGAGTGTTGATGGTGCGGGGGTGAGGGGTGATTCAGCCCTAAAGGGAAGCTGTGTCATGTTTTTAAACAACTTTCATCGGTGTGACGCCAAAAGGTGTCGACTGGTGGGAGTTGATGGACATTAAAAAGTTCAAAGAAACAGCGTTTAACTCTTAGTATTTGAGTTATAAAAATACACAAAGTTTTAGACCAAAAGAGACTTTTAAGATAAGTCCAAAACACGGAAGAGCTCTTTATTTCTATAATCAGAAAAGTTAAAAAAAAAGTCGTCTCAAAAATTTTGTTACTAAGGTGGTTTAACATTGGCCACAAAAATGTCGGAGTTAAATTTATAATTTTTGAGTAACTATGTACAATTTACGAAAGTAAAAATGATTTGGCAAATACTTTACTCCTTTTTTTTTTAATTTAAAGACTCATATATAGGTAAGTCAAGAAAAATTTGGTTGGTATGATTTGTGGTTATTATTTGGGGAATTCTTGAATTATATAATTTGAAGTTTTGGAAATATATATGTTAAACAAGAAAAAATTAAAAGAAAAATTTTTTTTTAAAATTCTTTTTCGGGAAACACCACTAACTTGTATTGTCACCGAAGTTATACATGTTCGCCAAATTTCATTGAGTTTGGTAAAGTCTAAGTATAAACATTTTGCATTGCAAGATTTGACGACACGTAGTGTAAGTTAAATAAAATAATTTAAAAAACATGTGTAAATTTTTTTTTTTTAGAAACACTGATCAAAATTGTTTATATTCGTATTATGTAAGAGAACAAGTAATAGCTAACTTCAAAAGAATTTTTTCGGTATATTACAAAACCGAAAATTAAAAATATCTATCACGCAAAATTTTTGGGAAAAAATAGGGCAAAAATCTAAAATATATTAGTTCGTATTTTCAATATTTTGGAAGATTTAAAAAACAATACATATAATGGAAAGTGAAAAGAGCTCGCAACGTGACTCAAATAAGAGTCTAAATTCTTGTATGGAATATCACAATTCCAATTACTAAGCATATTTAGGAAGTAATTTTTCATGAGCGCTCGCTAGTTACTAATTGTATGAAGTACATAATCGGTTAGCGAAAAAATAGGAAATACATAGAATATTCCGGAAAGTTTGAAGTATTTAAATATAATAAATAAAGGTTCATTCTTTAATTTGACCAACATTGATAAGAATTTGTTATTTTAAAACGAATTTTTAAAAATTTTGAAAATACGATTTTTTCTATAAATATACTCTTCAAACCTATTTTTCTGCAAAACATGTTGTATTGTAATCTACGGTAAAAGTCTTATAGAAATGTTTTATCATTTATTCTGCGGCAAAATGTTGTTGTCCAGTGAAATTAATGAAATGCCATAGAACTTTTAAATGGATACTTAAATTGTACGGAGTATTGCGAAGTAAAGTAATTTATAAAACCTGATTGGCAATTTTGTTGTAGCAAATTTTTATCAGAGGATTTAGAGTTTAAGATGTTTTATATATTTTTGGGAAGAAGGGTAAGAACATTTCGTAGAATTTCAAATTAATTTTTAATATAAAATATAGAAACTACAGTTTAATGTTCAATGTTTTATTTGAGCTACATTTGATATCATAACATATCTTAAAATTGTTCAAATGAAGTCAAAAGTTCCTAAGAATCGTTGTTTTACGCTGTTTTATTTTGTATTAAGTAAGTTGGTTTTCTATTACTTGTTCTTGTTTTTGAAGAAAACTATAAAAATGGTTGACAAAGTGTAATTAAATTTTTAAAGTATTCATTTCATGTATAGATATCTCGATTTGTTGGTTTGACTTTAGATAAATAGTAATAATTTTAGAGTTGAAATTTCTTTTGAGCGCGTTGGACCTGAAAACGTTAAAAAGAAGTGTACCGAAGTTATTTTTCCTGAAGAAAAAGTGAAAAAGGTTTTTAAATTTATCTACGAGTAACAAAACAATAAAATTGATGACTTTATAGGAGTCGATACGAAAAAACCGCAAGTTTTCTTGATTCTTTTTAACTTTAGATTTTTCTAGATTGACTTGATTGAATTCGTCTTAAGTAAACAAACCCAAAATTATTGCGAGAAAATATCTTCAACGTTTACGTTCGTTTCTTAGCAATAAAATCGAAGTTTGTCCGTGATGGCATTCAATTGGAGTAGAAGACGTCGGTGTTGTCCAGAGGTTTCCATCACTCCTAGGACTATAAAACTATGTGGGCGCTGTAAAAGCAAAATTCATTCGAATCCAATAACACTGAAACATGGGTCTACATCAAAATCGCAATAAATAGCAAGATTGCGATTCGCGAGGAATTTTCACAATTAACCGTCGAAAGGAACCCTGGGGGTTGGGGGCTTCGTCAATTATTCATTTTATCCTTTTCACTGGCTAAAAACAGAACTGGCCGAAACCAAGGCGAAGGAGGAGGGATGTCGTCGTACAGAAACCATTTCGAATTTTGATGGAGGAACTTTATGGACCTGAAAAATGAATAAGCTGACAAACGACAGAATTAGCAGGAATATATTTACATTTTCCCGGCACCTCATCCTCTTAAGTTCCCATGATGCCAACCCGTGGAGCCGTTTTCGCGCACGAAGGTTCGCCTTTTTATCTTTTAGTCACTTTCAGATTTAAATCGCCTTAAGTGCCATTTTAACTTGAAGGATACCCCGCGAGATAATGTTTCTTGAGACATGACGTTTTTTGGCAATTTGCAGCGGAAACATTAAGCCAGTGAACGTGGACGGTTGCCTCTCCTGTGTAACTAAAATAATTCTTTCACTTAACGTTTCTACGGACGCACCGACTGAGGACACTGCGGACTTTTCGTTATTTTTATATTGGCCCCTCTGCGCGTCGACACCGTCGTCATCGTTTTTTTAAATGTAACGCTCTAAGTACGTAAGACAACGAGAATTGCCATTTAATTCACTTTTCGAGGACCAATGACAAAAGCGGCAATTCACCGGATTTATACGCTTTTATTTATTTTTTTAAAAGCGGAGTGGATGGGCTATGATATCATTAGGTTAGTCTGTTTTTTTGTTTTTTTCCTTTTTTTCATCCTTGAAATAGATAAAGACAATTTTTAATTGCAATTTAAAAAAAAGTTTCAAAAATTTGTAGATAAAAAGAATACATACAAATACAAGTTATATGTATTTTCCCAAAGATTTTAAACCATCATTAGTATGTATATATGTACCTAGGCCAGATTTTGAGTATTTTTTGGGATTTTTGTTTTACAGAGAAGGACCCAGCCCCGAGGCTATTAAGATAACTTTTATTATAAAATATTAATATGTATGTATGTATGATTGCAACGAATTATATGTAAAGTGGCTATGATCTAAAGGGGGGTAATAGTTTCCCCAACCCTTCAATTGAACGCGTGAAAATCCAATTAGGCAGTAAATTGAATAATTGGGCATTAATGATCTATATCTTTTGAGAAAGAAAAAGATTCAGTAAATACATAGTTATTTAGTATGATGTACTTCTAGGATAATTTTCGTGAAGACCAGCACGAATTAGTGTTTTGAATTTCAAAGAACCTTTCTGAATAACTTCCCGACAGAAATTTGCAAAACTCTTGAAAATTGAAAAATGTATGCGGATTTACTGACAAACTTTTGCTTTCTTTCGAACTTATATACATATGTACATAATGTGCAATATAATCTATAGTTTTTGAACGAAATAAGACTTGTAAAAAATTCGAAAACCAAAAAAATTTTTGATGCTGCTCAAATAAATTATTAACTGCCAAATGTAACTGCTCGGATATTTAAAAATCTGCCCAATAAATAATTACTTAATGTGCTGGCATAAAGTTTATATGTATATATATCTCGGAATTTTCAGTGAAATAGGCTCTAAAGAGTTGGATGTCTTATCTCCTCCAATGAATTAAGAATAAAATTGTGATTCTCGTGTTTACACTCAATCGCCTAGAAAACTTTTGCTTTGCATGCAGAAAAAAAGTCCCTGCCCGTTTTCGTTCTAGTCGATGAGGCAACTACAACCACTTGATGTTGATCGAATTGTTTATGGTTCCTTAAACCCACGTGTGTAGCTCGTTTTTGTGGTTCGAACTTCGAACCAAGAAACGTTGTGTGTTAGATGCATTTGGAGGATGATGAATCTGGGCGGAATTTTCGTAAAACTCGTATATCAATCCTCTAGAGTTGGAGACGTTGTTAAGATAAGAAAACAGTGTCTGGACGGGTTCAACAGGTGACCCAAGTACGTAATCAAGAAACCCTCGGTTTCTGGAGCCTACATGGTCGTGAGTCCCCCCTCGAGGGACAAGTGTCATCGAAAAGTCACTTACCTCGTAGAAGTAGAACGAGTTGATTCCATCATCGGTGCTGTTGCCGCTGGCGTTTGTAGTGCCCGAATTTGTGACGGACGATGCGGGGGTGGGCGAAGAGCTCGACGTCGATGGCAATGCCGCGGTTGACGAGGGAGCGAGCAACACTTGGGACATGGAGGGGGTGAAGCTAACATTGAAGTTCGCATAGTCCGTACACCCGCCCGAAATGTCCTCGTAAGACGTTGCTGTCGAGCAATTTCTTGGGGCACTGTCTCTAGGGTCCACCATGGTCAGAATCGAACGACCACTTCGCGGATTTAATGCAAATTTTCGATTAACAATTAAATTCTCACTTGTCGTCTTAAGCTGGACAGAGGCGTCGTCGCTCATATCGCGACGCCTTCTGTGGCGAATCCTGCTGGAACTTGTTGAGCCCCCAGACGCTGTTGCGTCAAGTCCTTGGAGGAAATTCGAATGAAAAAACGCGACTTGTGGGAGATTTGTTCGGAAGATGTTGGAAGAGTTGCCCCTTGGGTGTTCCGCTCGAAGACGCAATAATTCCGAGGAAGGGTATGATGAAGAAAATTCTTGCGGTGGCGGAGTCCCTTCGCGGATGTACGTCCGCCCAAGATGTCGAAGCATTGTGCCATTTCCATTAAAAGGATTTCATCAAGTTTTCTTGACAAGGATACTTCGGGGGCCACATCTGTCTGCCGCCGGGCAGTGCGGTGCGGGTGCGGTTCGTGTAATCTGAAAAGGGAAATTGGATGACTTTAGTGCTGCGGAGTTTAACGAACTTATATACTTAAGGACCACCACCGGTGGATATAAAACTTTTTTTTTCTTACTTTTGTATTATATACATATATATACATATATACCTATATATAAACGTTAAAGGCAGGACACTTTAGTGAAAGAGTTAATGGGAAATTTGCCGGGTAAGTGGTTCGCACTTCAGGATGTCGCCAAGGTAAATGAACTTGTAATAAAAAAGTTTTGGAAGGAGTCTTTGCGTCCACACTGATTACGTTTAATATTTGCTAACAGGGTTTACTCTTCCTCAAATTAAATTCTATTTAAATTAAATTTACTGCCGTTTACATTCAATTTTTATTGCTTTTTAGGCGCGAAAATTACAACGACTTTCCGCTACTGTTTAATGGCCATGTTGTAATGGTTAAAGTAACGACTTCCTTATGTCATAGTCAGTTTTACTCGTTAATGAGATAAATCCGCGATCTTTATGAACATTTTTACATTAGTAAACTGGGTCATGACGGCATCGAAAATTTAGGTCGTCTCTCTTCGTCATTCGTGGCCGAATATTTTATTTAATAGCGACATGAAACCTCGCTGCTAGGTCATTGAGTCATACAGTTTGACTCATTTTCTCAAAAACTATTAGGATTAGCTTTTTTATTATAAATAGTTTAAAAAAACTTACTAGTCGGGAAACTAAAAATCTTGCCAAAAAATTTTAAGTCTTTTTATTTAGGGAACTCAGGGAATTTATGAACCCAAAATAAGGCCAAGTGAAGAACGAAAAAGTTTTTATACAATATTATTTTCTGTAAAAAAAAGTTATAATCTTTAAACTTAGTTTCTTCTTCTTCTTTTAGTTCTGTTTATATAGGTACCCCAACATTTTAGCTTTATACTTAATTTAAAAGATCGGACTTTGAACTTCTTTTTTTTTTTATACCGAATAAAATGAATGGAGGTCGATTGAAAAAAGTCTCTCCTAAATTTGGGTCAAAAAATAAAATAGGTACTCAATCATTTCAGAGTTATAAGCTTTTTAAATTAGGATTTTAGATCTTCAGTCAAACCAGTTGCGTTTTTAAAACGCGTTTTTCTCGGCGTATAATGTATTTCAAAATAATGATAATCTTTTCTTAAATTGAGACTAACAAAATCTTATTATAGGTTGAACCAATCGCTTACATGGAAACACAACTTATAATATTGCTGAATAATCCGCGAATTCGAAAAAATAAAATTTGGAGCAATATTATTTAAAACCCTGCCTTTGGCGATAAAATCAATAAAATGAGCGAACAAAAGTTACCAAGGCGAATTTTTTTTTTGACATCATTTGGAGCTTTATACAGTCAATAAATAATATCAAAAAATAATTTTTGGTAAAGCTTGATTTTCGTTCCCACAATCCAACCAAAAACAGCCCTATTTTCAGAGTATGTAGGTACAAAGCGAGAACCTTTCCTGAACTTAATATAAAGTTTTTCCGTAATAACTAACATAAAAGAAATTTTATGCTTGTATGAAATCAAATTTAAACTTGTACGATATAATAAGGTTTTTTTTGAAAAAAGAAACTATATTAATATTTTTTTTTATAAATTATATACAAACCCTTAATCTTTCTTTCTAATAAAATCAAATTTCCTAAATAATATAACCACAAATTTTATTCCTAAAAATCACAATCAAAGTCAATGAATGGATTTTAGATGTTGAATCGAAAATTTTCCATAAAACAGCAGGATTTCCAAATACAACGCAAAAAGTGGCAATTTATGTTTGAGCACGCGAGCAGACACACGAAGGCGCCACTAAATCGTTCACGTGTCACGTGCAGGAGTTTGATAGACTCCGCATTTTGTGGCGTTTAATAAGGCAACATAAAATTGCTGATGTTTGGTATTAATCAGGGGTTTGAGTCAAATCCACCCCCTGTGCGGATCACAATTTTCAATTTTCTAACAAACATGGATACAGCCTGATGAAAAATTGAGAAATATTGACGGCGCCTTTGATGACGATGACGTTAAGTGGTGCTAATTTTGGGGAAGTGCCTAAATGAGTGCGTCACGGCACGATTCCAAACCATGGCAACTGCTCTGATTGCTCTTCTTTTCGGTGTGAGGGGTATGTGACATGGTTATTCCACGTGTCCTGTAATTACCTCAAACGAAAAATTCTACCCTCATTTTGTTCAGAATGAACGACGTGAGCACCCATACCCTAAAGGGATTAAAAAGGTTCGCAGAAAATGTGTTTTGGTTTTAAACACTTTGTGGGAGCGACTTAAGGGCGATAATCACGTTGAACAATGCTAAATTAAGGACGTTTGATAAAATTTAAATTTCATTGGTCAAAAATAATCATTAATGAGCTAATTAAAAGTGAAAGACATTTTACAAAAGAGACCTTTTATTTGTGTCCCGTTTATGGTACACGCGACGAGGAACGTGTGAAATGTGTTCCAGAATATTTCTTTAAGCATTTTAATTAAGAAATATTTATTTAATTTTATTTATTTCTAATGCGATTGCTTTAATGTTTAATTCGGAGAACACGGTTCACTCAACCTTCAGAGAATGCGTATTTATTCAGAAAACCTTCGACCCACTTCAAACGCTTAATTGAATTAATCCCGAAAACAATCGACAAACAATTGTTGCTTATAGACAGATCCAATCAAATCGGATCAACGCCACGAAAATCAAATTGCTTTTAAGAAATCGAGGACCTTCTGATACTTGCTCAGTTAAACGGCTCAAGACGTGATTATCCCTATGGCACGATATTCAGGATTTTTTTTCCCGGAGAAACTCGGCTCGCTTTTATATAAGAGCAATTCGCTGAATCCACGAGGGGGTGAAACGCTTCTTAGAATTTGTTTACTTAGAATATCCAAGATATAGATTTAATCTCTCTTAAAGGTGTCGGGGTGTGGGTTCTTCTAAGGCTTGTTTTTACTCCTGTGTGGGCGAAATCCTATTTGATATTAAGGATAAGTGCATTTTACGAAGGCCTAGCTGGGAAATGGTTTAAGAACTTTTTAATGAATTTTACTCGTGTACAATCGAAATCAAAAATTAAATCAAAACTGATAAAGGTAGATTATCCGAAACTTTATTGGATATAAGTACCAAACTTAAAGAATTTGTACTCGCAACATAATTCCCAAAATATTAATCTAAAATCTAAAGCGCGTGTTGAATTTAATTCGTAATTTTCTGCGGGGTATTTTCATCTAAGTACATATAATGTATTTACAAAAAATAATTTGGTTAAGTAAAAATATTATCTTCAGGCTTTACATCATGATTTTTGTTTAGCATTTTGCTTTTAAAATGTCTCATAACTAAATATTTAAAATAAAAAAAGTATGCTTTTTTAGGTTAAGCTGTAATAAATCAATTATATTTTAAAATAAAACCAAAACTGAGTCGATATCTTATTTCTTTCAAAAGTTATAATATACACAAATTCGGAAAATCACAAATTCGTGAAAATTATGTTTAAAATTTCAGCACTCCATGTTTTGGCCAGTCCAAGCTTACCAATATCTATAAATCGTATAACTTTTCAAATTTTCAAGAGTGTTGCAAACTCCTTCCGGGAAATTATTCGGAAAGGTTTCATGTCATACATATATGTAGTAATATTATAAAAAGAAAATATTATTGCAAGAAACTTTTGGATTGGAATTTATATCGTATGCCAATTCTAACAGTTCAGTGACAGAATTGTTCAATTTATTGACAAATTGCAGAAAATGCTACATACATAAGTAAATAAGATTACGCCTATAACCTATAACATTATTATTATTAAACTGAATAAAATGTAGTTAATATTTACTTTATATATACTTTGAAAGACATCTAGTTTCATTTTAAATGATTGATATTATGTTGAAATGATATTCGAAAATCAATTGGCACACGGTCTTAAAAACTATTATATAGTATAATTATATGGTTATGTAACTTCAGAAAATTATTCGAAAACGTGCACAATTTATTAAGTTTAATATATATAACTTTTTGGTAATTGAAAATAAATCTATTCTTTCTTAGAAAATTAATGGATAGTGTAAAAACACCAAAACGAAGAGGTAAAATGGAAAATCGTGAAATTAAAGAAATGATAATTCAATAGATGGGTCTAAAATTCTTGACAAATTATGGGTTTGGTTCGAAAATCACTAAATGATTTATCGAAAAGTCCACAGGGAAGTGTTCATTAAAAAAAAAAAGATAAAGGTAGGGATGGTGTCGCTTTCGATTGGTGTTTGTGAATCGAAGCAAACAACTTTTGCTTGGGCAATCATGGAAGCTCCACATTTCTCAAGATAACGAAACAAATGCGCTCCTTAGAGCTAAATTTACTTCAGCCTACCCTTAAGAAAGTAGAACGGCCTCGTCCGTCATGGGCCACTGTTTAGCCGGGGCTGCTCCCGAAGGGTGGTGGTGTATAAAATATAAAAGTGTCCGGAAGGAGCCATTCAGAACAGGAACAATATAGACACAAATTGGAAAACTCCTTGGTGAGGGATGTTGCCCCCGGAATGTTTCCCTCGAGGAAGACGAAACGGAAGAGGGCATCGGAGCCAATTCCTATCTAGTATAAATTTCTATGCTAGTGTGTCGCCCCAAATGACCTTGGACGTCCAATATTGATCGATTTAGAAAATTTCGGGAATGGAAAGCAAATCCCGCATCCCTTACATTTTTCATCACTTCCGATTACACTCAGTCGACCTTTCCGTATTTCCTGTGGAAAATTATATTTCCTTCCTCTCGCGCCTCTTTTTGATAGTCTAGAAATACCAGAAGTTGGAAAGGGAGTTAAACAGCAAAAGAAGCCCTTTTTTTATGCCTCCTGCGTGATTAGACCTCTTAACCCTTTTAAAAGTTATTTCCACACCCATGAAGCTATCTTCACAGCCGTTTCAAATAAATTTCCCGGTACTCCCAAATTCCGAAGTGTTTCTGCTCCTCCAGAGATTTCTTCACATTTTCTTTTGTTCGGTTTATAGAGCCCAAAATGCGTTACTTTGTCACAATTCTAGGGCTAGAATCTGGGTTAGAACAGGATATTATAATGGATATGAGTGCAGACGAGGGATATAAGGAAGAGCAGCATCATACCCTGGATTGGCTGACTCTTGGCATACATTCCACAATCCATTTCTAGATTGATATGGTGAGAGCTTTCAGGAATAGCTCTATCAAGAGCACATGAAAGGATACAACTAAAATGGTTATGATGGCCATCAATAATTCCCGGAGATCCGTGCTTCATCCTAATGATACTATAGAGTTCAGCCGCTCTGGCTGCTCCCCCCGGGGCGGGAAGAAATGTAAGGGGCTAGGCTCTGGCTTGTTCTAGGGCCATAACATAGAACGGCGTCCAATTTAAGAAAGAGTTCTGTCAAGCCGACGAAAGAGCCAACTTCTTCGATGTTATAAAGTGATCCCCATAAACCAAATTGAGGTGCACTTGATATTTGCTTTGTTATTTTCATTCGAGGCCAAGAAGGCCTATCTTCTTCCCTCTTCAACCCCGCTTCTGACACCAAAACCAGACTAGTCGCCTTTGAATGCTACCCAAAAGTACCCTATTGGGGCAGAAAAAGTATGGTTTCTTTTCTGGGATTTTCTAGCAAATGGTTTTGTAGATGATATGCAAATAAAAATGCCATCAAAAACATTATTTGAGGACACAATGACGGTAGGCTTTTGAGAAAATCATCGTGTTCCCGGCCAAGTAACATGGGTTGGTTTGCATAATCTCCCAAAAACTCGTAAAACAAGACGGCAAACAATTTGCTTTTGTGCACGTATTTACCCACAGAATTGAAGGGTAGAGAGGGGGTAAAAAAATGCGATTTCGTGATTTATTGTCATGCCCAAGAGATATAATTGATTATAGTAGACGTCCACAAAAGGGAATTTTAGTTATATACCTTTTCGCATTCCATATTCATGGTTTCCCCCAAGGAATATTGCAATTTTCTGGATATGATCGAGAGTCCAGATCAACTTTATTGTTGCTGCCTGGCTCCCTCGACGTGCCTATTTTCGGCCGTATGAGTTAGAAGATACTCCTCTAATGGATTTGCAGCATAAATAAGTATCTAGTGAACTAGATATTGGTATCTAACTGCTGACAACAATTGAGTGATAAATTGCCCTCGAGGGACTTTTTCACTTCATTGCTTCGGGTAAGTGGCTCTATTTCTGGATTTCCTGAGAAGTTGTGCCTTTAAAGATTCAGCACTGTGTCTAGCTGCAGAGCGAGTATCTTTCGATGAAGACACAAATTCCCGGGTGTACGCTTACTTAAGATAGTTCAAAGGAGATTTTTACAAATTAAAACTGAAATTCCAATTCGTTGTTTAATAACATTTTCTATTCTTTTCAGAAGCTCAGCTATTTCAACAAAAATTTATCTTTTATGATGCTGATACAAATCAGATAAGCTCTTATCATAATCCGACTAAAAATTTTGCGATGAGATGAGCGTACAATTTCGGCTAATTTACTTACTTACTAACTCAACTACTCGAGTATTCGAAATTATTTACTTAAACTCAATGTAAATCACGATGTAATATCTACTTGAAGTATTTTATTTATTATTCGGGTCATATCTACTTAAAGTTCGAAATTTCCTCACTTACTTACCAAGTTCTACCAATGGATTTAAATTCTAATAAATTATTATGTTTCCATCTACAACTCGATTCCCATGAAATTATTTCCCAGGGAAACCACAACAAATAACAAAACACACCTACCCAAATTTACTCATGCAGAACATAAATAAGTATCGTTGTTTTCGCAATCTGGCAGTTGGATGCAGAATAAATGTGGTTCGGTTTGATGTTTACTTTCTATTAGAAATATTAACATTTTCATCTATATTTCAGGAATTTAATTTTCCCAACTCTTACCTCGTTGCTGAACTACCTCGTAGGCATTTTACAACAAGAAAGTTATTTTGCAAACAGAAACATTCTCTCGAAATTATGATTGTTTTTCAACTCATATTGAAGAATAGCTGAAAGTCCTTTCTTTCTTTCTTAGGTTTACATTTTAGAGAAACAATTTGATGGAATATTGAAAGAATTTTTTTATGCATTAGTAGTACCTACATGGAAGCATTTCTTATTTATTTTTATTAGAACAACTATTCGAAAAATATCTATACCGTAGATGCGGGTTACTTTGGCTACTTTTTTTTATATCTTAAGAAATCGCTCTGATATATAGATTGTGTTAGACTACTAGGTGTTATAATATTTTCATTTGATAGATGAAGATAATAGCAGTTGAGCCAATTTAAGTCCTTTGAAATAATAGAAAATAAACAAATGAAGCATCCGACCCGACGTACAAAAACGTTTAGTTAAAAAAAAAAAAGCATAAACAAAAATTAACCTCTCTACAGCCCTCTGTTACACAAGAAAGTTTGGAGACCTAAAATACGTAAATATTCACACAAGGTAAGTCCGAAGCGTAAATGATAGTTTTAATTTTGGAAAAATTCGTGCAACCAATTAAAAATTGATGTCAGTGCAACCAATTAAAAATAGATGTCAGTAAAACCATCTAACATTTCCGATTCGAACTAGATCGTTTAGTGTCATGGCTACGAAGAGGTGGGAAATTCAATATTTTTTTTTGTTTTGAGCCAAAGTTACCCCCTAGAGCTAAAGTAAACCGCATCTACGGTATCTAAATTAATTCTAAGGTTATAGTTGAAATACAGAAATTTTGTGAAGGTAATGTTGTCATTAAAGGAAAAGCTGCAAATTTAAAAATTTTTGTTTCTCATCCTTTAAACAATTAATCTTTGAACTTCTTTTTACTTTGACACTCCATTTAAAATTGAAAAATCCTTGGATGAAGATTTGTCTGATTCCTTTGCGTGATTGACATGGAGAAATCATCAAGCATAAAATAAGACAAATTCGGAAATTTCTTCCCTAGATTTCTAGGAATTTTCAATTCACAGACTTTCAGTGGAAAGAGCTACAAATCAACTTTAAGAAATTTAAAAAAAACAACATATTTCTCGAAAATGCGATTTCATGGAACATTTTCATTTTTTGATTTTAAATTTACGAAAAAATTGCCTATCATTTTTTCAGAAAGGAGTAAATGCATAAAATATTCACCCAATTTTAAATTTATACTCTCATCCAATAATAGAAAACAAAGTGCGTGTTTTCATTTTTTATGGACACTTTTAATTTAAAATTTTGCGAAGACCACCCGTTTAGCAGTTCTGGTCATGGAACTTCTTCAATTTATCCCTTTAATTCGATGTCATCAAAGCCGTAAATGTGCCCATAAATTACATGGACCAAAACGCATTTCTCTTCGACTTCAGAGGAAACCAGAGTTGTCGCATAAATTCCGTCGTGACAATTGAAATGTCCGCAACATTCCTGACCATTTTTCCATTTTTCGATGCAAATAAGCGCACTGCCCCTTCCCCGAGCCCCTCAATCATTTTGACAACGAAATCGCGGCAAAATCAGTTTTAAAAGTGAATATTTTGCGAGATTTTCTGGTCCACGGGTGCGGAGATTTACAAGAAAATTCGCTGGTGAAGTTGTCCTCGCTCGTAAAATATGTGTCCACCCCCGCGAAATCCACTCCCCCGGCCGCCGGAGATGAATCTGGATGATGCTGCTGAGATCAGCTCCGCGGGCGGGTCGCACCCGTTTGGCTCCCGTCCAAGCGGAAAGCATTTCTGGGAGCCAAAAGGGAATTATTTACGGACTCCGCCGATAGCATTTTCGCGGGGGGCACCAGATAAAAATGTTATGACAGCGGGGATAAGTAATTCGCGCCTTATCTCCGGTGCCCGCCGAAAAAGACGCGCTCCGCCAAGATGCGCCCGAACTGGCGCGTCTTGGGGAGGTCTTGTAATTAATGCGTGCAACCGCGAAGAGGTGCCGCGCGATGGCATCATTACGCGTCGAAGACGCCGTCATCTGGCTGATTTGCTGCCACTCGACAGGATTTTCCTGTTTTCCCCGCAGAACCCAAGTTTTCCCGCAGGTGGTTTAATTATCGCACTGATGACATCTTTCGGGAATTTAAACGTCTTCCCAAGTCCCAAGTCTGCTTCGGGTTTAACGAGGAAAATTAATGAAAACAATTTGAATTCAACCGTAAAGTTGATACGCGAACAAGAAACGCGAACAAAGTTCCTCCGCGAAAAATTGGGGAATAAGAACCGCGAAAAGTTTCTCTTGGGACAGAATAAATTATTGCAATCAAACTCTGGCACAACATTACAACAGACAGTCTCAATGCTTTGGGAATTGGGACAACATTTAATATTTCCCTGGTGCAATGATCACTTTATGTTCTTAAAACAATTTTTTAAAAAACTTATTATATTATACATATATGTATATGGGTACGTTGATTTCAACCTAATATGATTTCTAGTAACATTCAATAGGTAACTTTAGTTAAAATAGATGTCGACTGCATCAAGTTATTTTTTTATATCTATATAGGTACAATTAGGAGAGAACTAAATTTTTATTTTCCTATTTTAACAAGATTTCTATCCAAATCGAAAACATAAAAAATTTAATAACGTTTTCAAATTAAAAATATTGTTTACTACTAATGTTGATTATACAAAACTTGGATTTAATTTCAACAATATACCTACATACATATTATTTTGACGTGGTATTGTTAAAAGCAACTACAACATCTTTAAATTAAACAGGAATAAATATATTAAGCAATTACCCACAGCTACTTGTTAAATTTAGTTTGCAGTTTGAAGAGGTTAAAGGGGTTAAAGAGAATCGATTTTGTTTTCATTTTCTTAAAGTATAATATTCTGAAATTATTCTGCGAAATTTTCCTGTTGATTCAGTGAATATATTATTCGATATATTATAAAAAACCATAGGACTTTGTTATTATTGATAGCAGATAGTGAAACTTTGTATTTGTATTTTTTATTTCATTAGTTTTGTATAAACCACTAAGAAGTTTTGATGGTCACCGGAACTATGTAAAAAGTCCAGTCAATAACTTGGTCCAAAATTAATATTTTTGTTTTGTTTATTCAAAGTCAAATATGAAAGAACTTAAGCCTCTTTTAAAATAAACAGAAAAATCAAAATTGAGCAACTATATTTAAAAATCTCCAGGGGGTAAATTGTTGCTCAAAGAAAACAAAATCAAAATTCCTTTGAATTCGTTGTGGGAACCTCATTTCTACTCCTGAGGGTGTAATTAAAAATCAATTAATTTGCAACGAGCATCCAACACAATTTGCGGGGTGGGGGATGGATCGAGGTGGACCCGGCTGCTTTATGGTGATCACAGAAAATTTCCTTCAACTCGAAACTAATTCAAGAAGTTCCTCCGGAGAGGAGCCATAATTACGTGTAATCAAAACTTTTCAACTGTGCTGGAGTTTAACAGACCTGAATAATCTGAACGGAATGAGCAACGAGGGATTTTCAATTGAATTCCCCGGCCCCGGCTCCTCGTTTCCCGGCAGAGGTGGCTGTGAAAATCTTAAAAGACGGTGGAGCTGCCTTTACTTACTTTACGCGCGATACTTTGTACTTTCTAGGGGGAATTAGAAATTATTTGCCGCCATTATTTTCAATAAGTGTGAAAAGTACCTGGGAGGTCTTAAACTCATTTCACACAAACTTTTGTAATGGAAGTATATGTCAAATATCTCAAAATCGATATCAGCCTCTAATTGCAGCCAATAAAGTAACACTCAAAACTAATTTGGCGAGCTATGGTTCCCGCCCCCTCAGGCGGGACGGTGCGGGAGGTGTGGTGAGCCACTTTAACCTGCCGCCGCCGACGTCGACGTCGACGCCGCCAGGTGAATGAAGTCCCGTCGCAACGCGTCGGGAGCCGTCTTCGTCGTCGCCGCCGCCACAGTGTATATCAATGATAAGTGCCTAACTAAGTGGAAAATAACAATTCTTGCCATAATTTGTCAGCGAGCCCTGAAGAGAGTATACCTGTCGTGTTCATTTCTTAGGAGTTGGGGTCTTGGGGTTGGAGCACTTAAAGGAACTTTTCTTAAAAGGCGTACTCTCGTTAAGGCGTTTTAAAGGTGCTCTCAAGCGGGAGTCGACCCGTCCTCAAAGAGACTGTGCCTAGACAGGGCTCCAAAAATATATATATGTATTTTTTTTGGAAAGGGAATTCTGTTTTTAAAGTAAATTGGGAATAGGATTTATTAGACGATCACATAAAAAATAAAATTGAGGGAAAAAGAAATGATAGAAATGAACAAATGAAAACGTTGATGGAATTTTGACGGGAACGAACGTTTGTCAGTTATATGCATCCCCCTTTAAAAAAATATATATTGTATATATATAGGGCTGAGTACCATTCCGACATAGACTGTATAAATTTGCACAAATTTGAAGTCTCTCTGACAGACCGTGTAAAAAACACCCTACTCTTTAATTTTACCCGACTTTTAGGAAGGTAGAAAAGAATTAGGCATGCAAAAGGGCCGATGTATCGAATAAAACCTACGTCACGGGTCCCCCTGAGCGAATTTTTCAGAAAATGCCCGTTGATGAGGGTCCACACCGTCCCCCAACCCCGTCGACGGCTGTTCTGATCCAAATCACATACATCTAGACTATGGGTCCAGCAAAATGCCCCAAAATAACAAAAGCGTTCCAGAAATTTGCAAAAAGGGGGAAAAAATAAAGTAGCAATGGGCTTCCTCCACTCCCTAATTATTCCCGGGATGCTTCAGAGTTGCGGTTCAAATGGTCGTCTGCTTTACGGCAACTCAAGTGAAATTAATTTTGCTCAAGGCGAGCTCTCCGGGATTTTTGGGGAATGGGGAGAGGCCCTTCGAGGATCCCGAGCTCCCCAATAAAATCCAAGAGACGCGGGGGTGGGCCTACATGTGGGGATATCTCTCGTAAGTCATGTTGGCTTACGTCTGATACTCGGTTTCTGTGGCTGCGCCCAATGTTTGTGTTTAGTCTGCGACGACCCAACTCTCGAGGATCAAAACAGGATTTGTACGAGACCCCAGCTGATAGGTGTTTTTGAGGCAGACATACGAAATTAAAAAGGGTGTTTTCCGACAAGAAAGTGCCAACCTGACGCTGTACACACATCAACCAACAGGACCAGGGATTGTTCCGAAAAAGCACATCTCAACCACTACCCTTGTCTCATATTTGTTTGCTACTGGATCCCGAAAAGGAAACTTGATCAGGTCCTGGGTAAATCCTCTTTTGAGGGCAAAGCTAAGAACTGATTGGAGGTGATGTATTCGGAATTAAGGGCACTTTTCAGCTAAAAGATTCTTTTATTGGCAATAAGAGAGGTTTTAGTCCTTCTCTTGAAAGAAGGAAAGTTCGGATTCTACAAGATTTGCAAAGACTTCATAAAGAATGCAAACATTTTCAAAGTCCGTTTGGGATTTTGGGGGAATGTTTGAACAATTTTTTTTTCTTTTACAAACAGTGGGATGATCCAATTTTGAGCTTCCTGATAATAAAATAAAAATAACGTGTAGGACGTAAGTACTAAGCAAGCAACACCACCCACAAACTTTGAAGAATTAGTTTGGAAAATAATAGGCCTAGAAGTCAAATTCAACAAAGTATCAACTGGTGGACTTGTACACATATCGGCCTCGTTATTTTGAATTATTTGAGCTATATTATAAGTTATATATGTAGCCATTTTTAAGATTTAATGAGTATATTATTATATTAGTACCAAAAGAATATAAAATGTTGTAAAGTTGTAACGTATAAAAGTATAAATATTAAATTTTATAATTAGTAGTTATAATGATTCAATTATGGTATATAAAAAAAATTGTATGTATTAAAAAAATCCAATGAAGAACTATCCTATTTATCTATTATTAGTTTTAAGGATCTAGAACTACTTAGGACTACTAGTACTACGAATTTGATGGATGTAGCTCTATAGTATCAAAGAATTGTCTGAATTGTTTTTTTTACTTTGTTTGCCTTTACTTCTATGTATAAGTTATATTTCCAAGATGCGGTGCAATTCTACTTTCTCAAAAATGGATTTCTTCTTAACTTATATATATTTAATACAATTTATTTAAAACTGTAACAAATAACACTTCTTAGAAATCTCTTAAGATCATATTTTTTTATCCAAAATTTTTAGGCACTAAATTTAACTCTCAAAAAAAAAATAATAATAAATAATAATATTAAACAATCATAATTTTTAAAAATGTATTTAAAAAGTAACTTAACTTGATGGAACGGATGAAGGATTCTATACACGATAGCACAAAATGTATACGCTGTACTTCAGTATTTTTTGAATTTTAATTCTATATGTATATATATGAGAGCAACACAAAATATTGAAAACTATAAGTCAAAAAATATAGTCAATATTAATTAAATATAAATCAATCAATCAATTTAAAAAAGAAGTATAATTTTATTCTAGTAAACCAAACTTCAAATAAATAAAAGATTCACTCACCTTAAACAATAAGTCAAAAAAGTTGATTTTCCACAACGTTCAATTTATATTTCAATTTTTGTCTTCACACAAATTTATCATTAATTTGTTATTTTTACAAAATACTCTTGTCAACTTCACTGAACATGCTGCAAAATTTACCGAGAATCAATCACATCACTCTTTCACGTCAACCATAAATAATGAAAATTTTCAACATGACAATGACCCCCGCAGAGCGCCAGTAAACACAGTAAACATCACTTTAAAAAAACAAAAAACAAAAATAAATAAAAAATAAAAAAAAACACCTCACTGAAAAAAAAACGTCTTCACATAAATCACATAACAAACTATTTCAATCCGAAACGATGGCTCAATTTCAAGCCTGAGGACATCATGAGCTCGTCACTCGCAGCCAATTAGTCAAATTGGGCGCAACAAGACGTTCACAAGTTTCTTCCGCGACGTCTTAACGATAGGAGATAAAAAAGAAGGTTTGTGGCAATAAAACACGAAAAGTTTCGCGAATTTCCAACTTTGAGATGAAAATGATAGAGTGATTTTAAGATTTTCACTTATCCCAAGTAAACCGAGCTCCGCGTTCTAGAAGCCAGCGTACGACTGAGGATGGCCGATGGTCTGATCGTTGGTTTTAACTTTTTGGGCAATGCCACCCTTTCCTTGTTGGAGCACGGGGGAGCTTTCAAAGTTCGAACCCAAGCCGGGTACTTACTATGGTTTTTTTATTTTTTATTTTTTTTTTACAACGTGCGACGATATCCAGAATAGCGCGGGATAAGATCCTCAAGGAATGAGAATTGCGCCAATACTCGGAGCACTTACCCAGCAGCCACTCATTCTGTTGCGCGCCAACTTTGAGTGCAGACTCAGAAAACGACGTCTTTGGTGGAGCTGCTCCAAGATGTTGGAGGAGCCCCACGATCCCACAGCCCACAATCGTCCCACCCGGCCACCAGCAGTGGAGCCGGCTTTTAGAGGAGCGCACCGTCGCGTCGCGTCGGTCGCCGCTGGGGCCCATGGGATGGAGCCCGACGAGTCCCGGTCGCTTCGTTCGACTCGTGGCGGGATCCAAGAGAGGAGCCCTGCTCCATCAAAAAAACCTGAATGGCCCCACGTTCGCCACGGCACCGGGAGCTTTCCATTCATGAAAGTTCCCCCCAAAGATAAACTTTCCGATGGGCGGCAGTGGCCGCGAAACTTTAAGACGAACAGACGACGTGCCGCAGGTATTTTTATTTTTTATTAATTTTTTTTTCAGGTATGCCTTTCCGTTCGTCTGGTTCTCTGCGACAGGTGCCTCCCACGTCCAAAAAAAAAATGAAAATAAAAATTAAAATTAATAAATACCACACTTCGGTATGCCACCGCCATAAAGCGGGCCAAGCACAGGTTAATATACCATATTTTTATTTTTTTAATTATATATCTGGTTTTCAGGTGGTATGACAATTTTTCAGGTGTCTCTCGAGAACTTTTTGAGGACGGGGACGACCTCAATGTTTTCATCGCAAACTCCACCGAGAGACATTTCGTGAATTTTATCACTTGTCCATGATAATGAAATTCTCAATAAACACATATCTGAACAAAATGAAAAGGTTACAACAGGTAAAAGTGCCAGCAACAGGTGTATAAGATACCTACGTATTTTATTTTATTTTATATATATTTTTTTCATTTTCTTCTCTCAAGATGAGAAGCTTTATAGGTCTATGGAGGTCTGGATAAAAATAGCACAATTTATTCGATGTTCGCATGTTTACATTCCGTTTTTGTGCCTCATCCCAGATGAATTATGATTATTATCCGAAAATTAAGCGTTTCTCAATAATGCTGGACGGATATCGACCTCTAGATTTATTGTCGTTGTAGTCCCAAATTGATTTTTATGAATTTTTACACCGAATAAAACCTGAATTGTGAAATAGTTTTGACTTGTTGTAATAAATTACTTTAATAAATTCACACCTTTTTAGGTTTTAAGGGGATTGTGGAATATTTTTTTCTTTTTTAGATAGGCATTTTAAAAATATCAGCTTGTCTTAAAAAATTTATTTAATAATTTAAATAAATCTGAAATTTAAGATTAAGTAGGTCATTAGGTTAATAGAGATTTTATAAGGGCATTAGCATAAGACGCAAAGACTCATATTTAATTTTCCTGTAAACTTTCCTTTATGAATAAATTTCTGAAAGAAAATTCGCAGAAAAATTAGAATCCATCTCCAAATATAAAGAGAACAAACCATTCCCAATTCGTTCTCTGAAATTCGTTTAAGGGAAAATTCTGTTGAAAAAGTTTTAGATATAATAGGATGCTTTTATTGTCCTTCAAAATTCTTTCCCTGTATCTGATCATCATGTCTGGCTTGGGGTCTACCTTGATGTCTATAGGAACAAGGAAATTCATTTAAAAAGTTACTGCCTATTTGAAGAACCCAATTTAAGTCGAAAATGAAATTTTAGATAATCCACGACTTAATAAAGAATCCCAGACATCACTTGTCTAATACAAAAAAAAAAAACAACCTTAGCCCTAAATCTCGTTTTCTCATTCAAGGCGAAGCACCTTAATTCCATTTGTTGCGCCTTAACGGACGTCTCGGTGGAATTGTTTTAATGTGTCACGTAAAATATTTGAAATCCCTCAAATTCGTCTGAGAAGAAAAATATAAATGAACATTTGGAAATCAAGAAAAAAGAAATATGGGAGGGAATAGCATTTTGGTCGAGTATATCGACGTTAATCCAAATATTGTATCACAATTATTGATTAAGGTGACCAATAAACGCTGCAAAATAATAGCTTCAATCAACCGACTTATATTTGGCGCAATCAAGGAAATCCGAGAAATATTGAGAATCGGATTCGATGAGAATGTCGGGGGTGATAAAAAGCAGACGATTTTCAGTATTATTATATTCAATGGGTCATTCGATAAGTAATCAAACAGAATAAGGTCAAAAAGGTACACAGATGTTTTAAGAAATATTGGGTTTCTTGTAGTATATGTCTAAACTTGATATCTATTTTTAGAGCAGATTATTTGCCGTGACTCAGTCACATGTATTCTTACTATTATATAAAATGTTCACTGGATTATTTAACGAGAATATTATATAATCATCAATGCGCCATATAAACGGACGACTGTGTCAAGATTAGATTTTTAAATCGTTTTGCTGAAAATAATCTTTCTCGTTTAAAGCCTATTACGCAAAATTATTATTACTTAAAACCTTTAGAGCACTCTTCGACTTACAACAATTTATTAATTGTAAAATGAGTGTCGAATATATTTAAGTTAAATTGAACCAATTTTAAAAGAAATTTTATAACAATATGAAATTTTAATAGTTTTAAAACTTTGCAAAATATATGTTATATATGAATATAATGATTTTTGATTTTTGAACAAATTAGTGTATTGATTTTTTTCGCTATTTCATCGTGGCCTTATTGAAAACATAAAAATTACAAACTTTAAAATTATCGTTTGCCTAAACGTTTTATTACATACATATATTTATCTTTCTTCTATATTGATTCCTAAATTTTGATACCGGATTTGCAATCAGCATCTCCAAAAACTACAAATACAAATATTCATGGTAATCCATTGAAATTTACATTTTCTGGCCGCCATTTTGAGTTTCCAAATTTTGATAAGAGATTCTTTAGTGGCCTCCAAATATCCTTCGTATTAATTTTCACTTAAAATCGTTGAACTTCGGACATTTTTAGGCGCCATATTTGATCGCTGTCTTGAATTTATGTATAAATTTCGAAAGAAGAGTCGCAATCAGAATCTCCAAAAACCCTAAATACCTATTTTTATGACAATTTACAATTTTTCTCTGCCACCTTGGATCCGTTATTTTGAATAAAAAGTTAGCCTATATGTTAAGTCGGGATATGTACCTAGTGCTTTCACTCAAGAAATGAAAAATGAACAACCAAACAAAGAAACATATTGGATCCGCCATTTTGAATTTCGAAATTTTAATAGTAGACTCGAAATTAGTAGCCTCAAAATACTCATAGTAGTAATTTTCAATCAAACTCTTTAGAGTTGAATTTCCATATTTCGAATGTAAATTCGCATTCAGGACCTCCAAAACCTCCAAATATTAATTTTCATGGTAATTCCTTCAGCGTTTTTGGCCGTCATCTTAGGTCCTCCATTTTGTTATTCGCGAATAAAAAGTAGGTATTACTATTAGGCCAAAATATGTAGTGTCTTCTCTTAAAAAATTATTGAGCAACAAACAAAGAAAACTTTCGATTTTATATACATATAATATAGGGATTATATAAACATAGATTGTGTTGATTCGAATCAATTTCCGTTTTCTATGTGTTTCTAAATTCTGAATTTCGTTGGAAATTAATGAAACAAATCACGAAAACAAAGTAATCAACCTGCTCGGATGTTATTCTATGCCTTAAAAAAGCGCGCCGAGTAAATATTTGTTGAAACTTTATACCTGTGGCACGTGTCCTCATCTTCCGACTGTAATTTGAATGCACAGCGGCACAAGACGTCTACTTAAGGAGCCTTTCTTCACCCTCTTCGACAATGCGTGACCTGTTGCGAATTCTATTAGTCCCCCCCGGTGGCTTAAGAGGAGCATGTGTCAAGACCTCCACCCACTCCCATCAGGTCTGGATATGACCAGACAGACGTCTTGAGAGCTCTAGACTTGGACACGAGTCGCCCCCACACCGACTTTAGGTTCGATCGACCGCAAATTATAATTCGACACTTGCCGTGCATACGAAATGAGTCGGCTCCTGGGCAATTTTCGTGTCGAATTAGCCCATAAATGAAGCGTATAGAAGTCATCCAGGCTGATTGGGATCGTTATCAATTCTGTTCAGCGATGCTATCAATTAGCCATAGAGACGGACAATTATGAGCACTTTTAGTGGCTGGTAATTGCGACTATCTTGCGACACTGATCGCTGTCTTTCTGCTCGTGTGAGAAGCGCTAAATTGACTCTTCCAGCAGATGCAAATTGTTGGGAAAACTTAAAAGGGATTAAATAGAATTCTACAGACCTCTTTAAAATTCCCACTATGGTCGGGGATTCTTCAAAAGGATAACCCGCCAGTCGCCAGAATTTCTCCGGTTTTCTTATATCTTTACCTTTTTCTACTCGCCATTTCTGCGAAGCAATTAAGACCTCAAGACGACGGTAAGTGCATCTCAATTTTGTAAACGATTAATATCTTCGTTGTGCGGCCACCGCATTCCGATAATAATTAAATTGCGCGCGCAGCCACTTTAGATCGATCGAATCGAGGCGGTGCCTTTTTGAGATCCGCACGCACTATCTGTCGCTGTTGTTTGCTGCTCACATTTTGCTGAAGCCGATTTTCTTTTCGCACTTCGAGGCGATCACGATATTTTCTGGGATCGAAAGAAGTTATTTTATAAAAATGCATATAGCGTTCTGCAAGAAATTCAAGCCAGAATGTTCAATAAAAGCGAAAAACTGGTTTATTTTATTTCCTTACAAAAATTGCAGAATTTCGCTTTCATATAAAACTAAACCTTTTACCTAGAAATTTATTCTTAGAAATCACGAGGTGATAATTTATTCAAACATTTTAATTTGTTTCGCTTCTCCCAGCATTAGTTTCAAAGTACCTATATTAAAATTTAAATATTCTTTCCAAACAATTTTTTGGCGATTTTTGGAAAAAAGTTTAAAAGTCTAGAAAATTGGTTTGTAAAAATAAGCCAAAATCGCGGAATATTTCGAAAGGATTTATCTTAATATTTAAATCGTTTGAAACTTCGTTACTTGCATACTGTAGGTCAAAATAAATCCTTTGCATTTCGACTCTTTTGTAAATTTAGTCCAAAATCTTTAGAATAAAATCGTTCAACTGTTTACGATCGCTATAAATTCGGCCCAGTCCACAGTTGGACTATTTCAGCACGTTTAAAGTGATAAGTGCCGCTTTGGAGAAATTTCACGTAAAAACTCGGTGCACACTGAATCGCATAAAATTGAAAACATAAAATTTATCCCGTCGAACGCTATGAAACAAAAGTGAAAACTTTCCAAGAACTTTTCGTAGAATGGGGGCGGCGATGGAAACACGATTGACTTTATGGTGGCGCTCATTCGGAATTGTTGCAACTCGTCGTAAAGTACGGCTCAAAATGGGGATAAGCTCTCTTTTTTGGGGGGATCGGAAGGGGCTGGCAACATCCACTTGATGACTGGACCCTAATTTTCGTGATTTTTACGATTCCTGCAAATTTTACGATCGTAAATTGAAAGTTCTGCGCTGTTGTTCACTCGTTTATGCTTCTTTTTGGCTTTTGTTTTTATCTTTTATTGCTCGCCGAGCCATGATTAAGGCAACATAATCGCGAGGGTTTGGAATGGTGCTAAACTGTTGAGTCGTTTACTTTAGCCCTTAATAAAAGTTTGTACAAAAATCATTTTTAACCGGTTCTTTTGATTTAATTTTAAACAATCAAAATTAGTTTATAACTAACAGGCATTTTTGACTTTTATAAACTTAATTTCAAACATATTAAATTTCATCGTAATTTAATTTATTCGAAGATTTAACTAATAGAGTTTTGCATTTTTAAGTTTTAATTGTTTCTTAGTCGGCTATTCTAATTTCTTTCAAAGTAGCTATTTTCAAGAGATCATAATATTAAAAGGTAGGCAACAAAATACCTACTCCTATAGTATAGTAAACTTCAACCAGTTAAAAAAAAATCACACTGTACTGTACTGTAATACCAGCGACACACCAATCGAAATTTAGAATTTCGAGTGTTCTCAATTTCAGAAATATATCATATTACCTCTGAATTTCTTAAAAAGTTTCAGGCAAATATTCTGTAAAAACGAGATTTTGACAAAAATTTGACTTTAATTTCAAAGCAATACAATAATATTGTGAAATTGACTACGCTCGAAATTCTAAATTTCAGTTGGTGTGTCGCTGGTATAAATGAATTTAACCAATGTTTTGTAAAATTACTCACATTGATGGAAAAAAACTTGGAAAGTGTAGTTCTATTTAGTTTATTAGATCTAGAGATTTATGTTGGTACAAAAATGGATCAGAAGCATGAAAAACAGATTTAGATATGTATACACAATTTATTTTAAAGTTCGCATGGTTTTAGATGTTATCATTACTGAACTGAGGAAATTACAATATACATATTAGAACATGTTCAGAATCCTTGAAAAGCAAGTCTTACTATCACTTGACCTTCCTCATCACCCTCGATTAGAGCGACCTCACATGACTCCTTCCGTTTCTGAAAGGTGCAGGAAAACTACTTAAAACATGGTGCTGAGCATGGGGCTGTGGGAGCTATCTGCATTTGGCCCGCGTGCATAAAATATTTCCATTTTCCGCTACATCAATCATCGCCGAACCGTGAAAGTGAAGAGTGCGCTATCGGTGGCCGTCACAGCTCCATAAAACATCGCGCAATTTCCTGATAGTCTCCCGAAGCAACTTGGGGGCTCCAGCGGAATTAAGCGGGGGAGCTACGCCCCCGAAAATTGTTGATAACGCGACAAGCTTCCCTGCAGGATGCAGTTCGCATCCAGAACCATTAGCCCTAGCGGAGACCCGGCGCACTACGTTGGGGGGTCGGTCGGGGCAATATTTCATCGAATGGAGATGAGCTCCAATGCAAAAACTTTCCACGGTGCCACTTCGGAGCGATGGTCTGGAACAAATCTGTGCGAAGCAATTTTAGCACTTGCTAAGTGCTAGTGACACGGGGAATCCCCACGCGGGTCTCTAAATCAAATCGATTGTCAAATAAAAGCGAAGTGGCAATGATTTAAAATCGCCACCGCCATTCACCGAGTATCGCTGTATCTTTTGAGGCCAACTCAGGGTAAGGTGACGGGACCTGGAACAGAAAATTGCCAATAAAATTGAGTTATGCGAGACGAGTGGAGTCCATTTATCACGGTCACGTCGAGAACTCCAGGAAAACTTTCACACTCTCTTAATCTTCGGGGGCCCAACCGTGGAACAGTTTAATTTATGGAGGATTCCGCTGAAGAAGTCCTCGGACAATTGAAACCGAAATGTGTTGCCCCAGAGGAGATTAAATGGCCAAAAAGTGGCCATCGGAACGAATTAAGAAAGACATTTCCACGGATATAATTACCTAATTCATGGGGGGCGAAGGGATCCTTTGGGTGCTAAGACCCGGCTGGCTCAGGGATCAGACGTGTCGCCCGGGTCCAGGAAATAGAAACTCTGGATTACACGGTGCGGGCGGAAATAAATTGTGGTGTATGGGATTTGGGTTCCTCTGCTGAAATTAGCTTCAGAGACAGCGGCGGTTGGTTGGTTTTTCCTTTTGGAACCATCTTCTTTGGATTAAGGGACATTTTTGGGTATAAAAAGGACCATGCATACATTACTTCCTCTATAAACAGATCATTTCCGCCGCCTTCGCAGTAATTCGAAATTGCTAAAATTAGTCCAAACCAGAAACGACGTCTCTATTCTCTAGAAATTTGGGATGTCCGAGGTCATAAGAAGGTAGAATGAAATAACAAAAATTAACGTAAAAAGTTAAAGCATTCTAAGCGTATTTCGGATAAAGTTTAAAAGGACTGCCATTCTGGTTTGAAAAGTCGAAAAAATCAGTTCTTGTTTTTTAAGATGAATGATACTTAAAAATCCAATAACACAGGTCTACTAGTCCATTCAAATAAGTTAATATTTTATTTCCACTATGCAAAAACGTCGTTGATCCTACGATAAAATTATTAAACACCTTTATTCTTATTTTCTTAACATCAATAGTTTGGGCATTACAGTGTCTTAAAGTTTTTTCTTTAAATGATTTTTCCAAAATATGTATTCCTCAAACTGTTGATCTTATTTATAAAATGGTTATCAATTTTATAAAGCGCACAATTATCTGTAATTGTTTGTTATCTACATTTTTTAATTGTAACGACTAATAGTTTATGAATTACATTGCGACAAATGTCGTTTCTAGGTGCATGAGGATAATGCGTCAGGATTTTCAGAAATTTAAATTTAACGTTTATTTGCTATTTTTCTGTACATAGAAATTGGTTTTAAATTAAACTCATAACTATAAACTTTATTATGTTGCAATATATCAGCTAAAATTAATAATATAAATTAAGTCTAACATCTCATTCAGGCCATTAGCTAACATAAATTGTTAAAAAATCAATTTATGAGTGTATCTTTAAAATAACGTTTTTGTTTCTACACATTTATAAGATACTATCGTTAAAATTAACGTCCGTTTACTCGTTGAAATCGAACTCATAGTAAATACTTTTAACATGGCTCCTCGTATCGTATATGAACTAACTTCATTGAGAGTTTTTGTAATATATTATAATATTTATTCTTATATTTGAATTTTTGTGAATAAAAACAATATAAGCTAAACACTTTTTTTTCACATGAGTAGATACCTACCCCAATTTATGAGTTATTTCACAAATTTTTGTTTTGAATAACTCTGATGTACTGGAAGGAAATGGAGTTCAGATTCATTATTAGAAGGTTCTAAAACCTCATAATCAGCTACAAAATACGAGAAGGGAATTTTTTTATTTACAAGCCTGCGAAATCTATACAGATTCTAGACTAAAGCAAAACTCTTAAATTGGAATACAATATTTTGTATAGAACTCAAATACATACCATATATTATAAATAGTGCTTTATTTGAAATAGCGTATTCCGTTCAGTAAGAGGGCAAGAAATAGAAGAAATAAGATAGACTTCCAAGGTTTTATAAAAATCTTTTACCAAATCAAGGAAATTCTTTCCGAACAGTGTAAAACGTTTGCAAGAAATGTCGACAGAATTTGTTTGGCTGAAAGAATTTATATTATAAAAGGCAAAAGAATGAATGGCAATATTGTTACCCTTTTACCTGAAAAATATCGCTCAGAGGTTCTTCAAAATATTTTTATGCTAAACCCATTCACGTCTCAGACCCTCCCCAGTTGTGTCCAGAAAAGGCGTTCACTTAAAATATACGGCCGCTGTCCTTGTGCAGAAAATCTCCCATTTTTAGACGAATTCCATTAATATTTTGCAGCAGTCATATGGTTCACTAGACTTAGCCACTTCTGACGACATCCAGAATGGAGCTTGGGGCACCGATAGACGGGCATTCATATTTTATTCTGCCGATATTCCCTGGGAGCGAAACCTCATTAGTCGTAATTTATTCCTGCCGAACCAGTTCTCCATCAGCCTCATGTTAGCCGGGCAAAGCCTATTACTTTTACAGGTAATAACTTTGTACAATTAAAGATTTTCTCTAAGAGAGTTCCCCCGTAATTGATGGTTGCAGGTTGCCAGCGCGCAACTATTTAGGGGGCGCTGCACCGCGGCCTCGCCGGGTCTGTGGTACCCCATTAAATCCAGAGTGAACAGCGCTTCCAGCGAAATTTTAATTTTGCGGGGACACGTTTGCAAATACCTGGACAATTATTGATTCACTTCATAAATTATCGCTTCGCCATTTAGCGACCGTCGTCCGAGGCAATTGTTCCCTCGATGGCTTCCGTACGAGGCGGAGTTAGACTTAGATCGGCTAGCGCTTGGGTAATTGCTTCGCCAGTGGCGTAGAAAATGTTTCAATCTACCTTGCTAATGATTTTAATCTTCATTCTCATAAATCCTAATAAAGAAAATGATTGAAATTATGCTGACCCTGATTATCAGTATACAACATAATTTTCATCTATATAACAGCTTCTAAATTAAAGATAGGGAAAATGTTAGACAGTTGCATCTTTATTTTATATGAATCTTAACAAAATATTTCGAACCTTTATTTCTGAGACCTTTAATTATCAATTTTTATAAGTAATTCTATAAATTAATTTGAAAATCTGTGAGCTGTCTTCAATTCCATTAAAAAAAACAGTCTTAAATAAAAAGTTTTCGTAATGAATTCTAAAATACTACAAAAAAATTTAAAAATGCTAAGGTTAAAAGTTAAAAGTATTACAAATTAAAATTGTAAGAACGCACTTGATTTTGCGAGGACTGCAGTGTTGACTAGTTTTTTTCTAAACCTGAGCAAGTTAAATTAATTTGTTATTTCAAATAACAATTATATTTCAAAATGAATTAACCTCATTATTTCAAAAAGTCAGTTTTTCAGAATGAATCAACATAATTATTTTAAATAATCAGTACCTACCTACATAATTTCAAAATGGATTAATCTAATAAAATAAAATAATAAAAATAGAATTATTTTAAATAATCAGTTATTTCAAAATGAAATAATAAATTAATTTTAAATAATATAAGAAAATAACCTTTAGAGACGATTTATAAATCGATCTAATTTATAATACTTCCCATTGAAAACACTTTATAGTCGAATTTTATTTCGTTTGTATTTAAAATTTTGTTAATACAAATAAGCATTTTATTTAAAATTATTTAAATTCTCTCTAAATAAAATTGTATATGAAATTATTATTTCAAATTTTATTTTAAATAACGAATTCATCTTGAATTTTAATAGGAATAATAAGTCTGTTTTTTTCATAATTCATATAGGTTTTAATTAGCATTGTAGAAAATTATGCTTACTATAGTTTAATTCGGCATCAACGGCATCAATTTATCCTTATTTTTTTTCTTTATTTTGTATGCATTCTGAGAAAGTGGTCTAAATATTTTGATGAAATTTAAAGAATAGGAATTTTGATAAGCGCGGAAAAGAATGAAGTAGGTAGTTTAGAAGGTCAAGTCTTTTAAATAATTGCATTTTTATTACACTTTTTTAAGAAGTAAATTAATGCGGTATATCAAATTAGGCGTTTTAGGATTTGGTAGTCGGTCGGCAGGGTTTCGAAGGGGCTTCTTGTCTACGCCACTGTACTTTACTCAAGAAGGCTCCGGGTTCCGGTGAGAAACATTGTTGGTCCACCAAATGAACCAGAGATAAATCACCGACGTCGATACAGCCCATAATTACGGCCGGAGCTATAAATAACGATCGAGCCGGTGGTATGCCATGTGAATGCAGCGAAGGTACGGTCCGAATGGTCACCCTGTGGCGATGCTAATTCAATTTACATCAACGACACATGTTTACATAGATGCGAAAGCAAAGAAGTGTTGAGGATGCCCGCATTAGGTAACTTGGAAGATGTTGAGCGTCTCAACCGGGTGGTGGCGAGGAGGTGCACGGGCTCAACATTTCCATAAATCTTTCGTGCGACGCTGGGTGAGCGAAGGAGCCCCAAGAAGATCCCATCGGATTGATAGGACATGTCAAGAAATTTGTAGTAGCTCTGCGATTTGTGCATATTTAAGAGCATCCGCTTCTCGGCTTTCTTTGTCCGATAACCTGCTCCAGGTGAGACTTGGACTTGTCGTCGTTGTTGCGCACCTAACTTCTAGACTAAACCTTCTGTTGCCGGTGGTGTTGCTGATGGCATGTAGCATAGCCAGTCCCTGCTTCACCAGGTAATTTATGACTTATGACTACGTGATTAGATAGGCGTCCAAGAAAAAGAAGACGTTCGTCGTCTTAAAGGCCTTTGTACGAACGCCGCAGGATGCGAGCCACGAACGCCATAAAACCATGATAAAGCGCACGAAAATTAGAAATGAGAGCAACTGGGGGGTCGATTCTAGGCCTACGTACGCCAATGTCTCAGTCGCACGAAAGTGATTTATGCCAAAAGATTTCCCAGACGAAATTTCCATTTTACTGAGAGATTGTAAATTACGTTTATGCCGGAAAATTATCGACGTCTACAATGCTCCTCACGGCAATGTAATTGAGAAATTTGAATTAACGCTGCTTTCAGGCGCTTATTACACATGGAAATGAAAATCGTTAGCGTATTCGGTTAAAGAGACTGAATTTCTTAAGCCCTCGGCATGTTTTAAAATGTGGTTCTATTATAATAATATATTGCCAAATAGAGATACCTACATAAATATTATAGAAAATATCATATTTTCGACTCTAAACATTTTGGATATAGATTCCACTGAAATTTTTATGAAAGGTAATTAAACATAATTGCAATTTTTAACAATTCCGGGATTTAGGTACTAGAAGAAATACTATTATGTATTAGTTTAGTAGACATTTGGAGTGACATATGTAACTTACCAGAAAATTTCAGAAAAATACTTAAACAGATAGAGTATCTAAGCTACGGAGAAATGCCCGACTTTTTAATGTTGTATTATAGTATTTTAGCATAGCATAGAGCTCATCAGTTAATGATAAATAGTAATTACTAAACATTTTCAAAAATAAAAATTCAGCAAAGCGTAAAATACATTTTTAAAAGCTCTTGTATTATTTATGTAGCACGGTTGTTAAAGTAGAATATAAACTACTTATAAGAGATATGAGATATGACAAAGGATATGATACCCCAAAAGGCAACTATACTCCCTATCATCTTCATCGACAGATATCTATTTGATTAAAAAACTAATTAAGTTATTAAGCTATATTTTCGTCTAAAATATTATATACGTTTATATCATATGTATGTACATATATTGAAAGAGAAAATATATTATATACGTTTATATCAGAAAATAATCAGCGTTTATTTCTCACATAAAATACAAAAATTTGAATTAACGTAACTTTAAGGCGCTTATTATACACATGGAAATTGAATCGTTAGCGTTCTCACTGCAAAAGACATAATCTGGCAGCGCTGAGATTTTATCAGAGACCACTGAATAATGCAGAGCTCCACTAAAAAGGCAGCAGTGGGATCTTCGATTTAAAAAACAAAAAAAATAATACTGAAATCTTGTTAATTTCCATAAATTTTTGCATTGGTAGATTTGAACGAGTAAGAAAAAGCTGTTAATAAACGTGTAACATGCTGCACACCATATCATAACAAAATTTAAAATGATATTCTGTGTGAAAAAAACAGTAGCACAATCGATTTTACCTTTTTCGTATCCGAGTTCTCCCACTTTGGGATGAGTGAAAAATGACAGAAAAACACTCAATTGGCAGCAGTAATGATAAATAGCCTTGTTATGGCTGGCAAGGGGATTTCCTTGATTGGCATCGGAAGAGCGTTTTCCCGGGCGTCCCGAGAATACTAAAGACCAGGAAAGTGGATCAGTTTAGAAACATGCCCAGAATCTCTGAAGGGCTGCAGCGTCCGAGATGCCTTTTAGGGACTCCTTAACGTGCCTGTGACGTGCAAGTTGCTAGGTGAACAGAAAGAAACCTACTTGGCAATGCGCACCTTTTTGGCCTTTACAAAGAAAATGATATAATTCCGAATGTTGAGGTTAACTTCTATAATTGGGGGCTCAAATCGGTTTGTTGTTCCAATTTACTTTTTTACCCAAAGTAAATTAATATCTACAGAAACTAAATGTATCAGACCAGACCCAATTTGCCCAAATTTTTCATTTTGTTAGTGATAAAATAAATCAAAACTTAATTAGTAGTAATTTATAGTTATTAAAACAGAAATTTTCTAACAAAATTCAGCATTGATAAATTTAATATAAAATCCCTAATATATACACTATTTGAAATAACTTGTTCTACATAAAGTATTAATTTTAAAAACGTGATGAAGCCTTTTTAAGAAATTAATGAAATTTTCTTATAGCTCAAACAATATATGCTATGTGAGTTTTAAAGATTAAAACTGCAACACAAATTATCTTTGTATTTCGTAATTTCATTACAAAGTTTTTACTTTTTAGCAAAGTCCACACCTTTTTGGATATTTTTCTTTAATTCAGGAATTCCAGCACATAGAAGTTTCTTTTCAAAATCGTTTAAAGAAGGCAAACCACAATTTTGTTTAATGCCATTCTTGCCGAGAACCAGTGGCGTCGCTAGATAGTTAACTTCTTTGCAAATATCTGATTCTACAAAAGCGCATTCAATAATGTTCTTTTCTCCAGAAAGTCCTTTGAGGACGGCTTCTGTAAAAAGGTACCCAGCATGAGCCATTGCAAGCGTTGCCGAACCAGTTCCAGCTTTTGCCTTAACAACCTCAGTCCCAGCTTCTTGAATCTTGGACATCAGTTTTTTAACATCCTCCTCAGATCCAGTCCACTTAGGCTTTGCTTGAGAGACAACTGGAAGAATTGTAACTCCTGAATGTCCTAAAATTACTGGCAATTGAATTTTTTTCGGATCTATTTTCATATATTCTCCCATAAAAGTCCTTGCACGGACTGTGTCTAATGTTGTGACACCAAATAATTTTTTGGGATTATATCCGCCGTTCTTTTTCATAACTTCGGCAACAAGTGGCACAAGACTGTTTACTGGATTGGTGATAATCAACACACAGGCTTCTGGGCAGCATTGTGCTATTGGTCCTGCAAGATCTTTAACAACTTGTGCATTAGTGTCGAAGAGATCATCCCGGGTCATACCGGGTTTCCTTGGCACACCCGCTGGGATAACAACAACATTGACGCTTTCCAGAGCACAAGGGAGTTGTTCTTTTCCCACAAAACCACAGACTTTGACGTTTGTGTCGATATGCGAAAGATCTTTTGCGACTCCTGGTGTATGCTTGGCAATATCGAAAAGGATCAATTCCTTAATATATTTGCTATACTTGAGGAGCAAGGAAAGAGGCTGTCCAATACCACCACATGCTCCAAGAACAGAAACTCTGAAATTATTCTTCTTTGTTGTAGAAAAATACCTTGCAGATTGGACCCCAATTTTTCTTGACAGTGTGCTCAGCATTTTCAGGCTTATAACATTTTTAGAGAAAAATGATTAGCCGATTATATTTCGTTTTCAGAATCCTTAGGAGAGTCGGAAAAATGGTTTCTAGTATGTATAGAAGTTTCCAAATCCTTTAATATGTTTAATATTTAATATTTAGAAAAAAAAAATCATCTAACTTGACGTTTATTTTGTAGACTACTTGATCAGCTATCTCAATTATTTACTACTAAACCAGTTAAGAGATGCCGTGAAAAGTAGGCCTTAACACGTTCTAAAGTAGAAAACATTTTGAAATATGTATCACAGGTTCCAATAATAAAACTGCATAAAGCTTGCATCGTGTTTGGAACAGGCCCGAATTTCCTTAAAAAATGCCTGAAACAGGCCCAAATTTTAACAAACGTGTCTGCAACAGGTTCAAATTTCTGTAAACTACAGACCGAATAGCCAATGCCAATGAATATGTGAATATACATTGAAAACGTATAATTTAATTATATTAAAAAAATTTAAGTATTAATTCTTCATTTGCTAAAAGAAAGGCAGACAGGAAAAGTGTAAACCTAATTGTGATAAGATCCGAACTTAAAATTATTTTATTTACTTTTCAGAAATGCTACGGGCCCGATTCGGGCGTATATCGAGCGCTTGTTTAGTTCCGGGCGTGCTTCGGACTCGTTTCGGGCTTATATATTTTTACTCGGGTTATTATTACTATCCTTTGTATTTAAAATTCACATTTTTTAAAAGCTCAATCATGCTTCACGTTCACGCCGGCGCTGCCCAGATTCAGTCTTGTGTGAACCACCGGTGGTACACGCCGGTGTGAACGTGTCAAACAGCGGTTGGCAAACGTGCTAAAAATTCCTTAAAATAACACATTTAAGACAATAAAAATTGGGAACGGTGCCGTGAACAAAGACAGAAATCAATTTGTTTGGAATTATGTCACTTGTTAACACTTCAACTCCAGTCAACTCTGCACGGGTGTCATATTTCTTTCCCTCAAGAAAACATGGAAAAAATCATGAAAAGCCGAGACGGCCAGGTCACTTTGAGTGTAGCACTTTAAAAAAGAAATGTCTTTCTTTCTCATTTTTGCTCTATAGATATCTATGTCGCCTGGAAAATGGCAATATTGTTCGCAATTAAATTATCCTACTACTTTCACATTTCTCTTCCATCACAATAGTTCATTTTATTGCATAAATCGCGTAAAAAAAGAATTAAATAAAAAATATATAAGGGAATAAGAAACAATACTAGCGAAAAATCCCTCGAGCAAATTGTATAGGGCTTCCCGGCAAAGTGGAGGAGAACAATTTTCGATTTCCCTGTAGTTAGTTAGTTTCATCAAGTCGCCGGACTTAGCCGAGCAAAAAAGTAAAGGGTGAACGTACAGGGTAGCGTTCAGAAATTGTCTGTATTTCCCGGGTCAAGGAGTATTCAAGGAGGATAATAAGTCCTTTTTTCAATTCTGTTTGTTTTAGCCATATAACATAAGTTGATTTTACGTACTGTGACCGATTGTCTGGAAAATTAAATGGTTTTTTTTAAAAACACTTTTATCAATTTAACGGACTTTAATAAATTTTCACAGTGAAATGGTTTCAGTGCTACAAGATTGAAAAATCGTGAAAATGACAATTAATTTATATTTACGAGTATAGTTTGGATGCATATTAAAATATCTCGATGCGATAACTTAGGTAAATGTAAATTATTAATTAATTATTAATTTATTTTTTTCCAATATTTATTTTCACTTCAACAGAGTAAGTCGTGCTTCACAAAGTCTGAAAATAACGATTTATGCTTGTTTACTTTTTTAAGTCATTACTATCAATGTTTAATTAAGTTAAAAATGCATGTTAGCGTTGCAGAGATATTCTTTTTTATGATGGCTGTAAACGTAGCAATATGTGGTATTTTGTATTTCCTGTTGTTTCTAATGAAGAAGTAAAATTTTGAATGAGAAAATTAAAGTCTAGAATTGTGGCGGGTCAAAAATGCCCCATCCTATGACTAGCGTAAGAAAACGGGACAGAAGTAAAACTTCATAGAAAATATGATTTTTTGTAATTTTTTAATAATTAGATAATAAAAATAGTAATGATATATGTTTTTTCGGTCAGTTTTATTGAGGGAAATTCTGGCGTTAGAATCTAGCGCGGGAACAGGGGTGCCGGGAACATACCGATTGCCAAGTATATCCATGTTTTCTAATTCTATTGTTTGAAAACCACAACCATAAAACAGAAGATATAGCTTTAACAGTATTTGAAAGGATTTTGAAAGAAAGCCATATTTTTCTCTCAGGGTGTTATTAATTGAATCTTAAGCCTCTATCGTAAGTAAATAAATAAATATTTTTACCTTTGAAGGCAAGAAATTATTTATTGTTAAGATGTCTTTAACCACCCTCCACGGGGGCTAGATAATGTTTTAATCGATATAGAAAATAAATTTTCCTACACTGCTTGATAGATTTTCTTAGTGAGGTCTCTTAACTATGGTTTTTAAACAATAGAAAATATAAATCTATGATTAGCTTTCTAGTTTTGAAAAAACAAATGCGTAAAAATAGTTAAATAGCGTGTTAATAATACTTCAGTCACTGATATCGAGTATAGAAACTATTTAAAATTTTGTGCAATCAGCAAATTTTTGGAAATTTTGTCTCTCTGCTTCTCTATACATCACTCAAAGGCTACAAAGATGGATTTTAAGAAAATTGGAAAATATTTGTTTTGAGGATGTTACACATAATTTAGCATAATTTAATTTTACAATAGAAACTGTAAGCGTATGCATATTTTTTGCAGTGAAAACCTATTCTAGATTCAAAAATTCATGTAAACGAAAATAATGTAGTAAGAAGGTTTTTTTTTAAACCATAATTAAATTTTCCTTCTTATTTCCGAATTTCTTTGCAATTTTTCCGCCCCAAACGTTGTCTGTCCTTCCCGAAGGTATTTACGTTTGAAATTTTATAGTTGCCCAATTACCGGGGTGGGCGAAAGTTATCGCCTTCACAAACTTCGTTACCCTTTTCACCCTTTTTCATATTTTCCACTATTTGCCAAGTGCAGTAGCCAGCTGGGCAAGGTGATTATTTTCCACCTGGTTGAAAATCAATCAATTGGGGTACTCGACGGTGTGACCCTGCGACCAGCCCTAGCAACCAGTCGCTCCGAGGCACCAAAACAACGCGGCGAGCACCTGAAGGGCTCGTGGAGGCGGAAGCCAGTTACCTGAAAAAGAGTAACTCGGGGTTACCACCGGCAATTATTTGTTTGTTTGTCGTCACACGGCGCCTACGGCAGTAAAACACCTGGCGCTAGCTCACTTCACCCCGCGTTTTTTGAGTGTACGCGCTTCAAACGCGCGGCGGCGACGAAGTCCAAATTTACATTTTCACCTGTGTGTAATCGAATAAAAGCTTATCGAACAATTGCAAATAAATCCGCTCGGTGACTTCTGGCAAAAGGAAAAAATAAATAAATAAAAAAATAATAAAGAACGTAAAAGAGACAATTGTTCACCTGAACTGTGTCATGGGTACCGAAGCGTGAAGAAAGTTCGTGGAAAGGGAGTCGAGCGATCGCGAATTTTATTTGCGATTTTCTCGGATTTATACCCGCTGCAGGGATTGTGAAAATATGTTTTCGAGGTTTTTGGCTCTGACGGGTTCTTGGTGTCTTTTGAGGTGATCCAGAACGGTCGCGAATGTGTGATATGCTTTATAAATACATTTTGATTTCACCGCCTGATAGAAAATCAATTTTTTGTTTTTGTTGACTATACAAGCCGTGTTATGTAGAATTTGCATCCAAAGAAAGTGTAATAAAATTCTTAGAGTGTAATTTTCTCGAGGAAACCGCTAAAAATAAACTAATCAATTTTAGTTTACTTATTCGCCGATTGAAGGAGCAATAGACAGACCACTTCTGTGTGCTGCGGTTGGATGGTCCTTTTGTGAAAAAGTTCGAGGTTATTTAGTGGCTTTTTAGATCTTCTGTTTCCTGTTTAATGTGGAAATTCCAAGAATATTTTGTGATTTCCGTTCGCGTTGTGCAACCTTGCAAACTTCCTTGTTTATGGTTAGCAAGTTATATTTTTTCTAAAAAGGAAGTATAGTGCAAACAAGCTACCTATCGCTAAATTTAGCACTGTTCAAAAGTGGTACGAGTTTTCTATATTTTTAAATAAATTCAAACATTCTTTTTTATGTGGTATTCTTTCTCAATCAAATAAAAGAAAAACAACTTTCTGACTAAAATACTAAATAGTTCTTTCTTTAGGAAGCATAGTAATAGTCATGAAAATTAATAACAAATGAATAAAACTATGTAGTTAATATTTACCAACATCTTCATGGATGAATCTTTTTAAGGTGTAGACAGTGGTTTCATGCTCATTTAATTAGGTACTTGTTTATACTGATATAAAAAAAACATAGAAAAACAACTATCGATCAATCTGATTGACCTGCCCCTATAATACTTATCTTGTTTTAAGCTTTTTCGTAGTCGGACTTTAGTTTTAAACTTTTATTTTATTTAAAAATGTTTAGTGGTAATGAACTCATTATATTGATATTCTCAATAATAATTTATTTATTCTGATTATATGTATTATATATTATATGTATATGTAGAAAGTGCAGATGAAGACCTTTCATTTGATATAAAACAGGATGAACTTTTCTGAGTTGTTTAATAGATAATAAATTTTCTTTCAAAATTCGCCGTATTGGATTTAGTTAGACGTCATACATATATCCTATGACACACGGAATATTCAGGCACATCAAATGACGATGAATACTTTATGATGAACAAAGCTACAGCTAAAATCATTTGTCGTAGTCGGGTAAAAACAAATCTACATATGATCAGAGCCAACTCGGAAATATTTAAAGAAGTTGATATTAGGTGGAATAAAATGCTTATCCGCATGCGTCAATACTAGAATTGTTTTTGATTTTATTGTTGAAAAATAATGTAGTCAGTAATTTTTTAATAAATCGGTTAGAATAATTTTAATATTGAAAAAACTAAACGTATATATCATATAAATATATGCAAATATCAATAAAGAGATTAAGGAAAAATATATCCTACTTTACTTGTTTTGCTGCGAGAATTAACATTAATTTCGAAAATAAATACACAATAATTAAAATTGTCGTATTTATTTTTCCTGATACAATACTATGTAACTACTGCTGAAACTAAGACGAAAGCCGGTTTATAGAACTTGAATTTCCTTTAGAATTTAATACCTAAGTTAATACCTTTTAAATAACACCTCATCAGAGAGCAATGAAGTAATTATGCCTCCCTTGAAATTTACAGACTCTAAACAATCCAGCCGGACATCTAATCAAAATCCGAAGAGGCGAAAACGAGAATAAATTTAATTGATCACTCATCGATTAAAAGCGAATCCCGCTCCTGCCACCGGATTTCTTGCGTTTCTCCTTGGGCGCTAATCACCGACATCCGAAGCGTTTCCATTTATTATCCAGCGGCGTTTTTACGGCTACAATTCAAATTCGATGACGACCAACTGGACACTTTAATTTGAAGCAAATGTGGACAAGGCAACAACATGAATTGGAAGATTGCGCTATATTTGAACCTGCACACGGGTGAGTTTTCTCCTCGTATTTTACGATTTAATTTAATTTTCTGCTTAGTAATTCGGTGGAGTACTGGTCGTTTTGGGAAGTGGATTTTTATTTCTGAGGATTTTTGTCCTTCTTAGAATTAGATAGGTAATTTAAATATTTGTTGATAAAAATGAAGATAAAATCGTTCTGGGAATTTACAATTTTATTCCAGAATATTTTTATCATCTAGTGATGGAAATGTCGTTGGTGTTTAATTTGAAACCTAATTGATTTATTGGATTTATTTTCTGTGAGATTAATGAATTTATTTTATTATCACTAGGTGTAAAACTCAGACTAAGCTCACTTGACTTTTGGCTAGACTAGAATATTTTTTTTATAGGATTCAGCCTATTGAGGCTTAATAATTTCTTTTCAAAAGTAGTTATATGTAATCCTAATAACAATACCTGAAAAAAAGTTTGGTATGCATCAAATAGTCAAGAAAATTAATAATTAGCTTCAAATCATACGAAAATACCATACATCATTCATAGTCGTGTTATATTTAATTTTTCACTTTCCGTATCCGATAAAAACGTGAGTTACATGCAGAAAAACTTCAATTATTGCAATTTCCCGTCTCATCACCAGAGCATGGAGGAAAAATAAATCAACCATAAAATCGGTGGAAGGTTGATTGGTGGAAATTTTACCCAAGATTTGCTCGTTAGGCATCAGTAGGTTTTCGTCGGAGGCTTTTCCTCATTGTGATCATGTCGTTGTATGGCAGACGCAACGCGCTTTTAATGAGAAAACCACACACAGTCGCATCGCATACTGGAAGATTAAAAACGACGCAAAAACCCTACGGAATTATAGAAACCTACGGATTTGGGGCTCTTTCTTTTTATTTTTTTCCTACTTTATTTCTGCGAGCATAACAAAGTACTTCACTCCGGTTACCTTTCGGGGAAATGTTTTAGAGCAGGTCTACATAGTAATTGGATTAAAATGAAAAATGGTCTATACTTGAATAACTCGGCTGCACTAAAACTCAGCCTGAAGGTGTTTTCTGGCGTTTGAAAGGATTTATCTTAACAAAATCACAGAAATTATAACTTGCATAACCATAATTACAAATGACTGAAAAGGTCGAGATATTACGACAATCTGCGACATATTTAACATTGAGAAAAGATAGTAAAATTTATATAAAAATTAATAAATTTGATCCTAAGTGTACCTAAAAATAAAACATGGAAAAGCCTCAATAAGCTGAAAAAATACATAATTACTATTACGAAATTTAAAATCTATTTGGATCTTAAGAAATATTCATTAAATAAAACTTTAACTTAATAACTACACTCTAAAAAATAGTTGAGTAATTTTGCAAAGCAGCGTAATAATTATGCAAAAATGTAGAAATATTACTGATAAAGTACATATAAAGGAATTTGCAAAAGCGTAAGATTACACATCAAGAGACTAAAAGTACTCATTTGCATATTGATATATTGAAATGTAGATTTACTTATATACATTGCAATATTAATACTTCTTTAGAAAACATTTATATACATGGAAATATATGTATGCACATAAGGGATATATATAAGGAATATTTCATGCATCGTGAGATTTATTTAAAGTTTTTTAATTGAAACCACAAATGTATAATAAAATAAAATAAAATTAAAATTGTTCATTATTCACTGAACTATATTTACACTAATTTAAGCACTGCTACGAACAATATTTTCAATAAGTTATGATTCTATAAGGCTATAAGTTTTAATTAAGACCTTTTTCGTTCACTTCGAGATTCACTTCTCGAATGACGCCATAGTGCTTGATAATTTTCGTATGATGAACGTTGTTAATTGCATATACAATTTAAAAGCGAGTTACTTCGATAATAATTACATAAATAATTTATCAATATATTTTTCACTATAATTATAGGCACAGCAAAAAAAAAAATTTAATTTCTGTTAGGAAGTTGCATTTTGTAATATTGCAACAAATAGTATCAATTTGTACTACGATTATGCATTTAATTTTACTAATTTGAAGTATTTTTAAAAAAAGGTTGAATATTGCCAGTTAAGTCGTATAAATTTACTAGATAATTACGAATTGGAATATTACAAATATTTTTTAGAGAGAATTTTATTTTGAATCTAAGTTTGAGAACGATAGTTTAGAATATCGAAAAAGTGATTCTCATGACTTGATTTAAAATAGAAATTTCCACAGCTTTGAAAATGAATCCTTTTTTGACCGTAAAACCATATGCTGGTCTAATAAATTTCTCATTTGGTCACTTTTCAGCTTTTTATCTAGCAACATCAATCACAGCCCTGAATGTAACAGTTGGCGTAGGGCGAAAAGGGTTGACTGCCCGCCCCTCCACCGTGAAAGCGTCGCCGCCAATGTCGCAATTAGCTAGCAGCACCACGACATCCGGGCGTCCCGCCACCTCCTCGATTTGCATAGACGGAATAAGACTTCCGGACGCGTCCGACGAAGACGCGGAGGACATCGTGACCACCATCGACGGGGACGCCATCCTTTCGGTGGTGACGAAGGACCCCACGTCGGCGCTTTTTGTCGTAAACCGCATCAATCAAGCGCACCTAATTACCGGCGATTTTGAGATTGGTAAAAAAAAAGCAAAATAATCGATTAATTTCACTCATTATCAATTACAATTACAATTATGATCCCACAGGAATTCGAGCAATTAACGTGAACGCTATTCAAAAAATTGAGGACATCCTGCTGCAGGAAGTCGAATATCTGCAGCACTGTGTCGAGCATCCCATTGGAATTTTCCTGGATGCCGATCTTTTCAAACGGGAGGAGGAATTGATCCAGACACTCGAGTACAACATTTGGGCATTCCCGTCGACCAGACAATTCCTGTTCCCGAAGGTCGCTCACCTGCTCTATCAAATGCCCTGGGGCGAGCGAATCGCTTCCGTCGAGATTGTCGCGGAAAGTCTCGACGTCTACAATGACTTCATGGATGCTGCGCGCCGGGAGCACCTGTGCCTGATGCACTTCCGCAGCCAGGATAATATTTATGTCCTTCTCGGGAATAAATTGGTGTCCCACTTCAAGGAAAATGGGACTATATTTGCTGTGCCAACTGGGAGAACAGATAAATCTTTTATATCAGGTGAGAAATCCTGTTCAAAATAAATTGTTAGGTAGTGTTTTCCACTATAAAACACTTCAAACAAATTAATTAGGTATTTTTGTAATTTGCAATATAATTGATCCCATTTGCAAATCTATAATTAATTTTTAGTGACCTTGGATGACCTTGAAAGTCAGAAAGTTTCCAAAAATTTACGAAAATTAGATTGCTTTTAAGTTATAAAGTATTTAGGTACTATTCGTAGTAGGTATGACTCAAACAAATTTATTTTATCGAAATAGCTACTAATTTAGTTTTCTAAAGTTATTTAAAATTATACCAAACATTTTCCTATTTTGTAATCAACCCATTTTATTTTTGTCGTATTTTATTTATATAGGTAGTATAGTAAAGTATCACTGTTTATCATTAGAGCAAGCTTTGCGAAATTTAGAGTTTTACAGTTTCGACTTTAATTAGCTTTCTAATTTGCAGATAAATTCTTAATTTAAAAATAATATTTTAAAAACAAGCTTACCTTATTTTACACGTCGAAAAATTTTTATTTAATACCCATGTCAGGAGGGTGGTGGGGTTATGTGGAAGCAATGAACCATCTTGACGCGTTCGCCATATTGGATTTAGAATGACGTCACTTATCTTAAAGTGAATTGTCACTAAATCCAAACGTCTGTGAAAAATTTTAATTCAATCGTTTTGGGGAAACTGATTAGTTTAACGATTTGCCCCAAATAAATTAACTAACTAACAGGGAGTATTTTCCAGAGTTTTAAAAATTCTAGCCCTAAATAAATAAAATGTATTGTATAAATTTATATATCATATTAAAACTACAATGAAAATTTAAATTAAAAAAATTTAAAAAATAATGTTAGCAAACTAATTTAAAGAAAAGGATACTTTTCGATTGTTTCGATAGTTTCGATACTTTTCGATAGTTTCGATAGTTTTGATGCTTTTCGATAATTCCGATAGTTTCGATATTTTTTTTACACTAGAGACGAAACGAATATAATAATAAAAATTAAAGTAAATTATTCGACCATTCCCGCTCCACGGTTTTTTGAATTTTTTTAAATATTTACTTTGTTTTCAAGTTAGAATATTTTATTACGTAAAAGCAAATACATATATCGCATTTAAGTTTAAAATTTTTCCTTTTTGTAGATCTGCCAGGAAACTCGTATGTCCTAATGGAATCAGAGGTTGAATTAAAATCGATTGATGAAAATTCGACATCGAAAACGTTGGACGATTCATTACTTGGAAAAAATATTTTATCCTCGGAACTCTTAGCTATAAGTGGCCCACTACTAAGCCTAACGAGGTGGCTAAATAGCTCTTTAGTAAAAACTTGTCCTCAAACACACGGAGTTTTCCACATGGAGCAGTGCTATAATATCTTAAATTTTCTCGATGATTGGGATCCTGAATCGAATGGATATAAGCCATCAGAAATTCTCAATTTATTAGATCTACGAAAATTAACTCACTTGATGACCTTTGAGATGTTTCAGAAAATCATAAGCAAAAAGAATAATTCGAATGATTTAACTGTGACGTTAAGAGAAATTGCTTCACAGAATTTTATAACGAATATTACAACCTATTTTCATTATAATCAAGGTAATGAGACTAGCCATGAGATGAAGGGTAAATTTGGGCAAATTTTTAATTGCCAGTACGCTGATGGGACGAATAAGAAATTTCCATTTTATTTTGAGGGAGAATCGGTGATGTACTGGAGGCTTAAACCGGAGGCTTGGGTTGCTGCAGGACTTACAGCATCTGTTTTGGGGATTATCATCAGCTTAGCTATTTTAATTTTTATTGTAATTCGAATTACGATTGGAGACGTTTTTGAAGGAAATCCTGTTGGATCTATAATGCTTTTAGTATCTTTGGTCCTGCTTTTTGGGACTTTTATACCATTCTCGATGGAGTATGTCTCGGATCATAGAAACTCTAGAATTACGTACGAGGATGCAGATACGATGAATACGCTCTGCGCTGTCCGAATATTCTTGATCACATTATGCTACTGCATAACATTTTCGCTCCTTTTATGTCGGGCACTTATGCTCGCTTCAATAGGCAGTGAGGGCGGGTTTCTATCACATGTTAATGGCTACATTCAGAGTGTAATATGCCTTTTTAGCACTTTAGTGCAAATCGGGCTGTCCACGCAGTTGCTAATTGTGATGCATATCGCCGAGGAGGCGATCTCATGCGACAACATTTACTACGGCCACTGGCTGTGGGCACTTATGATCTACGATATTTTGCTGCTGATATTCCTCGTTAGCATGACGCCCCTCATGTTCAGATCGCAGCGAAATTATCGCGAGGGGATCCTCCTTGTGATCGGAGGCATTTTATGTTTCATAACATGGGTAACATGGATCACAATGTGCTTCTTCGGAAGGGAATGGAGAGATGCTGCCATATCCCTCGGAACCCAGGCGACTGGCTGGGCTATTTTAGCCGGCATCCTGATACCAAGGACATTCCTTATCGTTCGTGGAATTGAACGATCCGATATTGCTCAGGCCCTGCCCTCCCTCACCTCGCTGGCATTCGCCCAGAACAATCAATATGCTTCGGAACAGGTAAGTTCTTTAAGAATTTACAGAAAATCTTTCAATTTTCCTATTAAGCTCTCGAAATGCTTCCAGAGTGTGTACGAGTGCGTGAATCCAGCGATGAGGCACTGTGCCTCCAGGGAGGATGGACTATGCGACACGGCACACATTCAGTCACCCAGCGAAATTCCAACCCTTCCTCTGCGCGGTGCCAGCACTGGAGGACGACGATCTATGTTTTCACATTTTAGAAGCAACCAGCACCAAACTAGTACCAATCGACCAAATCGGGCACATAGCATCACTAGCTCACAGTCGTCCCTGCCACCGTCTCCGAATAAAATAACACGATTTTAGTTAGTAAGATAAAAATTCTAGTTGTCCTCGACGTTTCTAAGAAATGACTGACATCCATATACTCGTTGCATACTTAAACATTAACCAAAAACTACATCAGAAATGCATTCTAGTCATATAAATGTATTTTTTTTCTCTTTTCTGTTTTTCCTTTTTGAAGGTAATAAAATTATGTATAAAATATAATGGAATACTTTTTAACACCTAACAACATCTAAATTTTTGAAAAAGAAATCCACTGAAAAATAATTAAAAAGAGTAGTTTTTAAATACCTGTATTTAAAAATCCTCTAATCCTAATTATATACACTTGGGTATGAAAATTATTCATAAAGATTTTTAAAAATTTAAAATCTGCCAACAATTTTAGAATAATATTTTAAGTAAGGTTATATTTTTCACGCATATTTGGGTATATGGGAATCTTTATACCATCGAAGCATCCCAAAGACTTGATGTATTTTAATCAAAGAGGTATATATCGATTCGTCTAAACCGTGCGATGGTTATAAACTAGGTTTTGTTTTTATAAAACCAAAATGGTGACCGTAAAATACAAAAAGACGGAGGAGACGAAAAGAAAAAATTGTGTACCATATTGAGTGGCATATCATTGAAAGTCTTTCAAAATTAAGATGACGTTTCAACTATTTCACAGCCATAAGCTTCCGTTTAAGAATTACACAACCTAAAAGTTTTGTAGGTTAGAATCTTTACATATGTATTTCTTGTTGCGTTCATTTAATTCCTAAGACACTCATTGAAATGACATTGTGTTAAAGACAAAATTGGTCGATATGAAATGTTTTAAGTAAATTTGATTGGATGATTTTTTACAGATTCCACGACTTTATCTATCACTTTTTAATTAGCACGCTGATGATGGATAATAACAATAACTATATTAATTTAAGGAAAAAAAATTTCCATTATAATGTTTTCATCTTTTTGGTTCGCTTTTTACGCAGTCGGATTTTTTGATTTTTTTTAAATTTACTTTTTTGTATGTTGTTAGGTTTAATATTCGAAATTTCATAAATTGTACATATTTCTTTTAAAAGTTCAGTTGGAATAACTTCGACTTGTCCTAGAAAAAGCTCATTAGAGTTTCACTCCAAAAACTGTTCCTATCCTGCAGGAGCCATCTGTTATCATAGTTAAACTCCAGTAGAAACATGAAACGCTTTCACCACACCAAACCTACCACAAAAACGCAATATTGGGTTTTAAAATTTTCAAGTGTGGGAGACCTTGACGTCACAAATTACCTTGTGGAAGATTCACCTAAATCGAAAGTAATTTCCACCTGACGTCAGGGCCATAAAGTCAGTAAGTGGGAAAGTAGTAAGGGGCGGGGGTGTTTTGTGAGCTTTTACGAGGAAACGCGAAGAAGAAACGGGAGCTGCTCTGCTCCTGGAAACAGAGTCGAAGCGTTAAAATCCCCCCAGATCCTTTCTTTTTTTCTGGGGAGCTCCTGGTGCTGTACTGCGTCTGGATTTTGCCTAAATACAAATTTTGCCCTATAAAGCTCCCAGGCACAAGGAGCACCCTTTGGGAGGAGCTTTCCTCACCGAGGACCTTCCAGGTTATGTCCTTTGTCCATCCTGATAGCGGGGGCGGGGGAGGACACCTTCTTCTGTTGTGCATCATTATCAATTCATTGAGTTATTTGACACCCACTGCAGTCTTGCGCCTTCGGGAGCCTGTCGTACACATCTTAAGGAGGTACGCCCCACCAGGGAATTGTGGGGACGAACTGTTAAGAAGTTTCAAATCTTTTAGTAGTTCGTACGTGACTTAGCGAGTTTTTGCAATTTTAAGATAAAATAAAGGTCCTCTTTAATATAATTAGCTAATTAAATTACATCTTTTTACTTCATATGTGTAATAGAATACCCCGGAAATTCTGAAAATATTCAGCAAAACAAGCGAGTAATTTCAAATTTCGAGATATTTGAATACCCTCAAAAATTGCTGGGTAATTTCATTTACCCCTTTATTAAAAAGCAATTAATTTACCAAAGCAGTCACTTCAAAAATGAATACTGTTAAAGCGTCAAATAATTTGCGAAATTAAATATGGAAAAAATTAAGTAATTAAGTGCACCAAACATCAAAGATTGCCTGCCCGATTTATATGTTTCAGGGCATTCTAATTAACTGAGCAATTTAATTACCCTGAAGTAAATATTGCATTACAATTGCTATACCATATAGAACTCCAGAACTGAGATATTTATTCTGTATAAGTAATTAAGTAAAAGGTAAGTAAAATTTTTCTTTAGATTTGCAGACGGAAGAATTATATTAAGATTTATCTGTTACAGTAGTTCACAAAAATCACTTCTTTTTTGTACTTTGCAAGAAATGTATTTTTTTATTCGTTTAATACTAATTATAATCACTACCGTGAAATTATTATCCTTATGTAGATATATGAAGTACCACAATTCCACAGCTTTTACTGATAATGAGAATATTAGAAACTTCATGTGCGTGCGTTACTTTTTTTTCAATATCAATTACATTACAAGCTCCTACAATAATTTTATAACGAATTTTCAAACATTTTCAAAATACATTTTAGTTTATGAATTCAGAATCTACGGAAAAAATCCTATAGCAATGATATATGTACTTATCTTGTTTTGGAACAAAATTATTGGAAACTAGTGTTGATTTAATGTTATCTTGATTGCTTTAAAATAAACAGCCAATTTGTTTACAATAAGTTTTATAGGTATAAGAGAGAAGACCTTGCGCTTAAAAAAAATCCACATACAATAGAATTATAGAAATATTCCTATTTTGTCTATTACTTGTTATACGAAACTTTCCATCGTGTCAAATTTCAAGATTCCAGAAAAAAGGTCTACAACTAATCGTGGTAGTCAGTACTCTAAACAATTAAAAATTACACTCAAATAATAATTTAATTTAGTTAACTTAAATAAAAAGTTGAAAAACACTGAAGATTTACAAGAATATCATTCTAAACGCTCTATGATCTAATTCTTGTTTGGTTTCAAATAGTTATGAATGGGAGTGGGTGACTATCTATAATATCAAGGACTTTCCCTTACTAATGCCAAGAATTGAGAGAGTTATATTTATAAAATATCCGCAACATCGGCACGCTCCAGACTGTCTCAGGATCTGTCGCCGAAATAAATTACTAATAAATTCCATCCTCTGGTCTTGGTATATTTTTTTCTTCTGATTCCCTCATTCATGTGGGTTTTGATGTAGTTCTCTATTTTTTCCTACCCCCGCTGCATTTTTTGTAAGTGAGTCAACATTTTTGGCTAAAGTTGGTGGTTCCGTCACAACTCACTAACCAAAATGCTCGGCACCCGGGCAGCATACGTCAAGGACTTTTGTAGTTGTAAAACTGATGACGTACAAGGGGCGACAGCATAAAAAGCTCCATACAGCGTGTGACGGTTTGTTTTTGTTTTATTTATTTATATTTTTCAGGGTAACTGGAGGGTTGCCTTGTTCATTTTCCGCTCGACATGGCGCTCTGGCACCAGCCCCTTCTTTCAGCGTATTAAATTTGGTCCTTACGAGAACACATAGACCAAAAATCATTGGTCACCACTGTATGTAATATGTATAGATATTGGGTATAGGTCAGAGGCATGCCTACTGGCCCGTCGGATAGGTTGGCGGTGCGGAATGAAATAACGACAGTCTTCATGCAGGAGCTTTTCATTCATTGAAGGAAATTCTTGTTCGGCGAACGAAAAATTTAACGAAACATTTCTCTTTCGCACGCTTGCGCAATTTTGAATTATTTACACGTTGAACGTAGTCTAATTTATTTTGAGCCCACATCCAAAGCAGAAAGCATTTTGGGGCAGTACAGAGACGGAGATAAGAAATGAAAAATTAAATTCAACAATGTTAATTTTCGGTCGCTCTATTCTATGTAAATAGACCGAAAACCTCCTTCTATTATGTTTTTTTTTTCAAAACATCTAAATTCTAAATAAATTCCTGTACATATACATAATATAGTAAAAACAATCGTAGTTTGAATGTGCATCTTTAGTCCGATTTGAAAGTTTCCCTTAAATATCCAGCTTTTTTATTTACTTAATTCATAGGAATTATAGCAAGTAGTGTATTCTTCTCCTAAATTTACCTTACGTGTATAATTTAGCAAAGAATTGGATTGCTTAATAGTTAGTAATGTTTGCTAATATACTATACTTCACTATAGTGAAGATATGTAGTGACTGCAATTTACAAGCATTTATATTTTTCGAGGTTGCTGATAGGGCGAGATTTTTTTAGACTAGGTCGTTTTTCCTATTATAGTCCACTACTAATTGGTTTATCTAATTTTTAACTTTGTATTTACTATTACCGTATGATGGATAAGACGGACGGATAGTGTACAATTCATCAGGCAAGATTAAGCTAGAAATTTAGTTAATTTTTCAGACATTTTGTTAATATTATTAAGTTTCAACAATATTTAGAAATGCACTTACTCAAAATATCGCCGCCCCTGGATACTTCTCACCATAGAGCTCCCGATTTTATATCAAAAGAGCCCCATTGCGAACCCCAGGCAGGGTTTTTTGTAAAAGCCACTTTTCGTTAAAGTTTTCTCCAAGTTCCAATTGATTCAGTTCATCTCGGTAAATCGTTGACGGTAGTCATGGAAAAGACGTCGTTGTCGTCGAAGTGTCCTAAATATTCGGGAAGCTGAAAATAGCTGTATATAAAAAAAAAACAGAACAAACCACAGACCGCCAGGAAAAGTTGTCCAAAAATATAATAAACGAAACATGTGCTAAATGTAGTAAGAAAGTCTCCTAGCTAGATAAAATTAAATGAATAAAGTTATTTAAGGTGTAACAAATAAAAGAAAAAAGAGAATAATAAACCACATAAAATAAAGAAGGTCTACGCAAGGAAAAACAACGCATTTTGGTTTTTGTCTTTGATTATTATCAACGCCATCTTAAAAATGTTGTCTGTTGTATGTGTGTATGCATGTGAAATTGTTTATTAGTTTTGAGTTTTTTTTTTCGTTAATAAAAATTTATTAATGTTAAATTACTGCGGGAAATTTAATGTGCTGATTTTTAGTGATTCTAAATAAAGTGCGGCCGTTGTACGAGGTCGGTTCGTGTCCATGCTGCTCTCTTCTATGTGTTTATGTTGTAAATAAATAATACTAAAAATATCCTTTCGATGGTTGGACGCATCAAGTGCACGGATAAATGTTATAACGGTAAAATGTATGTAAAGGTGAATGCAGTAACGTGAAAGTGTTGAAAATTTTACGGAGCACAGACCTCAACCACTTAGTGTCCGAACCCTTGAGAACTACTGAACGTCCTTAGCGTTTATTTTTAACTTTTTTAACCTGCAAGTTGCTGCAAAAATTTCCTATTTTTAGGTATATTCTTTAAAATATTGTTTTAAATATTGCAAACATGTAAAAATTAAGGACACAAAAATAAAAAGGACTGTATTTTGTTCTTACAAGAAATGTATATATAAAAAAAAAATATGTATATAAAATGTATGAAAATGGGGTGAGAATAACCCTTAATTTGAAAGCAGTGATTTGTAAAATCGGTCAAGTAAAATGTTATTGAGGCGGAAAATTATAGAATTAATAACTACCAGGACTGTCATAGGCTTGAAAGTTTAGTGAAACCCTGGACGTGATATTTCTGTACGATAAAAGTTGGAGCATTATAAAAACAGGGAAAATAGGTGAAAATCCACATTTTAATGTTATCGGGACAATTTACGCCGTCATCGGCGAATTTTGTTCCGCGCCAACAACAGTTACTAATCGAAGGTGAGTTTGTCTTCAAGACACCTATATAATTTTTAAGTGTTAATCGGATACATTTGAATTTTTTTATTTTACATAAAAAGAAAAGATATACCTTCCATATTATGTTTTATTTATTTTTTTTTTTAAATCTAAAAATATTTTCACTTCCCCATAACACATTTCAAGTCCCGCAAAGCTTTCCAAGACGAGATTATGGATTTGGATACAAAAGTAAAAGAGCCATCTCTCCCGGACCCATCTGTGCCTCCTCTTAACCCCCCAAACCCCCAATCGTTCCTTCACAGGCCTTAGAACATTGTCAGTGAAAAATTTTGCTCAAATGTGTGCGCGATGCTCGTGCCGGTGAAAGATGGGGAGGGGATACGCGGGATGGGTATGTAGGGTATAAATTGGAGAGGGGATGGAGGGTTAGGGGGGTTCACACATAGCGAAAAGTTATGGTGAAAAGCTTCTCCTCAAGTGAAGTTTACTTACCTCCAAACTCCAAACTGTATAGTATAGGGTCGGCTGGAGGGGGAGGTAAGGGTGTGGGGAGGGAAATGAGCTCCTCTTTTTATTCTCTCGCTTGATTTTTTATTTTTAGCTTAAAGTTATGGCCGCATGTACGGCAAAAGTCCGCACACATATTGTGTGTGTCTATGTTCCTATAGGATAGATGTATACCACACGCCCCCTGGTGTACACATATATGCACTACGGCCGGGTTCGGGACGGGAATAAAAGGAAGAGGAAGTTATTGATCGTGTCGATGCGGGCTCGTCGGCTACATGTGCATGATACACCCGTCCCGATTCCCACCATCTGGGCCTACTCTACTATAGAAAAAGAGCCATCTCAAAAACCTCTATGATACCCTAGATATAGATTGGCATAGAAATATAGACAAACACCGGGAATAGAAAATGCCAACCACCCTAAAGTAGAAGAGAAATGAAATTTCACTGATGAGAATAGCCAATTTTCCACTTTCACATCATTGTCATTAGAATTAGCTCCAATTTTATCAAATTTAGTGTAATCTGCACTCTGACAATTTTTGATAGAGCGATGTTTTAGTCACACTCGGCTTAGATTACTCAGAAGAATCTCCTCATGTCCGGGGGTATCGATTTGAATTTTCGGCTTTTATCTCGTTACTGTGCAGCCGCTTTTTCGGTGTTTAATCCCACGTACAACAGGTGTCCCCAGCAGGGGGGCTGTGGGCGTTTAATCAAATTAATTGTTTACTATACAGCCGAGCTCAATTAGATGTCATGCAGGGTGGTCTAGCGTGACGTTCTAGACAAGTGGAAATTGCATAGTGCATCGATTTTGGTTCTATTCAATATGAACTTAATTTAATGCACTAATTTCTTTGTATGTTCATACTGAATTTTACTATATTAATTTAATAATTTTGTTGCATTTTTTACCAAAAATAAAATTGTAGAATCGTTAGAATAAGAAAACGTGTTTCACCTTTAAAATAAGCAATTAATGTATTAAAAATAACTATAGTTTATTACATTTAAAATAAAAAATAAATTTCAACTGAATATAATCTCAACTATTGAATATCTACATACCTGCAGTTTTAAAAAAAATTTCGAAATGGATTGAGTTTGTGGTCTCCTCATACGTATTTTGATAAAACTTTGTAGGATATTAGTAGATTTAGAGTCAAAAAAATGAAGAAAATGTAAACAATTTGAATTTGAGTTGAAATTAAGGGCTTTCCCACCTTTTCGTTCTAAAACAACTCTTCAACAATTTTTAATTAATTAATTAATTAAAGATAGATATCTTCTTCCACTTATCGACGTTGGGCAGCACGTATCTGTCTCATAAAATGATAAGGACCGATGATGGCCATAGTTGTTAGTTTCCGTTTCATTAGATTTATAAATTTATTAAGCTATGTAATGGTAAATTAATAAATAAATATAAATATAGGTGAGGAAACATTTCTAATTTACGGTTTTTTCCATAATTTTCGCCAAAATATTGTTAAGCATAGAGAAATTGCGGCAGAGTAGGTAGGTACTATCACTTTTAAGAATTTCAAATTTTAAGTTAAGTATCTCAGGAAATATACAATATTTAACCAACTAACAATTTTTTCCGTCACTTTTGACCCTAAATGAACATTCCTACAAAACTTCATCAAAATTCGTGAGGAAACCTCAATTTTAATTTATACCGAAATTTCGATAGAATTGAAAATTTTAATTTGAAAATAGTCGAGAAAATGCACAAATAATATAAAAAACAAAAACTATTAGAACACATATTTTTTGAGCCTACAAAATGTTAAGATACTTTATTTATTATTATTTTAAAAAATAACAAATATTTTATATTCTTTAAACTATTTTAAGGACTCTAAATTTAATGAATTTTAACATTTTGCTATTATTATCTCCATCTATAACGACGACATTGATGCTCCTTATTTAAAATATTGGATTTCTTTTATACTACATATATCAACAGCAATTCATAAAAACTGATATAAGTTTTGAAAATATAACTATAATTATTATATTTTTCATATAATGATATCTGCACTATGTTTAAGAGGTCATTTCTTACTTTTAATGCATATAAACTGCAGATGAGATTAAGCCTAGATTTAAAACCGCCGACCTAAAGAGATAGAAAGTCTATCTAGCATGCTAGCAGAGGTGCTTGAATGAGTTTGCATTTAGTTAAAAACCCTCAGACATGCACGACTGAGTTCTCTTGGAAAAGCTCATTTTAAAATCGGTCGTTGTTGAGGATGTCTTGAAGATGTCTTGAGGATAAAAAGAAAATTCTTTAGACTCTTACCGTGCCCTCTTAGGCTTATCAAGTTATTTATTTTTGTGTTATTTATCACTTCATCGTTCATTCTTTTTCTAAACGTCCCTGTTTGCTGAAATGGAGCCCGTTTTTTACCTTCCCCGGGCTACGTCTACTCTAATTACAGTATACTGCCGCTCAAAACAGGCGTTTTTCTGAAAAATAACTCGCCAGCATTGCAGACGCTCTGTGTCAGGAACATACAATAAAAAGTGATTAAAAAAATATTGAACAAATCGATTTCATATCGAATCAAGGAACAAATGATTCTTTCAAAAACATATCTAATCGTAAAATCGTCATAAAACCTGAATAAACTACACGAAAACCCCCGGAGAGGGTAGACAGAGGGGCGGGGGACGACATAATGTAAAATGGGGTCAACCTGGATAAACAGCAAATCTGATCCACCTGTTAAAAGGAAAATAATCTCGAATACAACCGATATCCTGCTCACCCTGTACGAACTGTTTTCGTGTGGTCGTAATGGAAAATGGCCAGGATTTACAATACACGCTCGCTTCGGGGTCCTCGGAGCCGGATAGGCCCGGTGCAGGAAGCCAAGAGGATCGTAAGCGAACAAAACGGTGGTGAATAATTTCGCCATTGTTCGACGATTTCCACCACCACCCTGTGCCCTCGAGGGGGAGCACCCTGTTCCAGGAAAAGCTCTTCGTCCTCCCATTGCCGGCAAATCGTGGTTTTATTGCGCCCCCGAATGACAGCAGCTACATGAGCTTTTACAACTTCAGCCGTATGGGTTCTGAAGGACGACGACAGCTTCTACGGAATTGGGCCCTTCGACAACAAATTCCTCTACGGCGAACGGAGGGCTATTTTTGCTATACCCGCTGAGTATAAGCCCATGTTACCAAGTGAAATTTATTTCTATGAATTAAAGTACTTTCAAATTATTTTTATGGACCCGGAGGAAATTTGGAGGATGATGCCGACTGGGACTACCACTGGGATTTACTAGAGAAAAACTCTTTCTGTAGAAAAGCAGGCAAAGTTTATTTTTTGTTTCCCAACAATTTATAGAGGCACTACGACACAACTCGAACTTTAATCTTAAAGAAATGTAAAAATTTGTTAGATATAACAGATAGTACACCTAAGAATCTTTATAAAAATTGAGATTTAAATTGAAAGGTCGAATTAACTAATAATTATATGTAATTAAAGACATTAATTATTATAATTAAACTTAAAGAGACATGAGATTTGTTTTGATGGGATAATTGAACATAGACAAAAATAAAATACTTCATATTGTATTTATGAAACTTAATATTGGATTAATATAGAGTTGTGGTTTGAACCAAAAGATTTCATGTTTTTAATGCAATTCCTCTCTCAAATTATAGTATATATTCATTAAAACTAACGTGGTTTTTTTTTCAAATAGGATTAGGTACCGTCCATTTGTCCGACAACTATTTACCTGACAACGTTTTGCCCGACAAATGCGCTAAAACTCCCTATTCAAAACACAATACATATTTGTAAAAGGAAAATATTAAGTTGTTGAGCAAGCCGTTACGGTCAAAAGTTTACCGGGAAAATGGTTGAAAAAAACTGATTAAATATAATATGGAAATTGTATTTAGGTCAGGCTTTCTTAAAATAAAAGATATGGTATCCACGCTTCTAAAAGGAAAGCTTAATTTTCTATACTTCTTTTTTGTAGAAAAAAGTCCTAAAAAATGAGATTTGTGTTATTTTTCTAAATGTAGTTTACCCAAAAAACTTGTATCTGCATTATATCCTTGAATATTTCGTTTTCCTAATTTGAGCCAAGTGCACACTATAGTTAGAGCAGTCTTAAAAGACTCTGATCTCTATGTTGATAGTACTTTATGTACTACCATAGAAATTAGAAATAATGGGTCGACTGTTTCGACTCTAATGTGCACCTAGACTTACTAATATGTACTAGTGGTCGCCCTGTGGTCGAAATTCGACCTACTGGGGTTACTACGAAAAATACGAATGTACACAGCCTACTACCTATATGTGTTTGAAATTGGCACTGTCAATAAAAAAATTACGACAGTTTGACCACAGACTACTATGCGTTTGACATAGACAGTATGAACGTAAATAATGAATTTATTTTATTTTATTTAATGTATTTGTAACACATATTATATTTAAATTTTAGGTTTCTGCACTGCTTCTCTATGTAAACTTTAACTATGCCAAATCTCACACTGCTCCGTCTGTCCAATATGCTTAAAAAGGGGTACAAAGTTTTCCCTTCACGTATTAATATATAGATTAGTAAACTAAAAATCGTTCTAAAGAAAATATCTGTTTTTTTAGATGACACAACGTCAACTCAACTCAGCACAACGGGCAAAGACGAGAAAATCTACTCAACGTCAATCCAGACGAATTTTACAGCGATTCAATCGAATTCGACAACAACTGGTCCAATTCCAGTTACCGCCACAACAACAACGATTCCCATTCCAGGGATTCTCAATTTATCCTCTTTACCGGGCAGTGAAAGGGTTCCCGATGGACCACCACAACTCTCCCTGCACGTCCCGACGAACCTTTCGGCCAACGCTGCGATCGCAACGAATTCGTCTGCAAATGACGCAAACGGACGATCCGCGGCTCTGGAGCGAGCCTACGTCCACGACGTCTACGAAAATTGCGAGGAGCCCTCGGGCCCCATTCGTCCTCGGGTGGCCCAATTCTTAGCGGGCCTGGAGCCCGGCTCAATTGTCTGTGATGTTGGATGCGGAAATGGTCGCTACTTGACCTCATGCAATCCACTTATTTGTACTATCGGCGTCGATCGGTGCTATCGGCTGACGAAAATCGCTAGGGAGCGGGGTGGAGAGGTAAGACTTATTTAAATCATTTAATTTCAGTACTGGTATTAATTTAAAAATAACTAAAGAAAAGTTTAAACTAAACTAAAGTGTGACCCATTTTCGGTACACGCGGCATTAAACGCAGTAATTATAATTTCGTTTGCTACACGCCCGACAATTGTTCGTATAAAAAATTGTATTATTTAAAGAACGATCAGAAAACTTCTAGAATGTGCAAACATTTTTAAAATTCATGACAATTTTTTACAAATAACGTTTAAATTAAAACTTGTGTTCTATACAATGTTTTGAAAACTAAAATGATTTTGTTTATTAGTAGGTTTCAGGCCAAGATCAAGTATTCTGAAAATATTAGTGAAATAAGGAATTGATAAAAAGTTTTTTAGTAGGTGTTATTGGTTTGGTTGTTTGTTACCAACTTACGGGATCGATTTATTTAAAATAAATGACGGTATAGGGAAACTGCTTAAAAGTCAATTAAAACTATGCTTATTAAGTCTATGTGTTTTTAAAATGCTGCGAATTTTTAACAGGACACAGTAAAAAGAAAATATGTCTCGTAATTTAGATTTCTCCTAATTCATGGCATTACCTTTTCTTTTTCCTTTCATTTCCATGGCTATTAAAGGTTGAACTAAATCTTATGTGAGAAAATTAGACCTGGTTGTGTCACTACACCGCTTATGTATTTTAATTCTCTTTATATTTTTTGTAACTGCAAGGAGTTACGTTCAAAAGAAAAACGACGGAGGTCGAGAAGGTACCCAACTCCTTGCAAATTGACAAAAGATGAAAGTAGGACGAATTTACCATACTCCGGTGTTTCCTTATTTGAGGGCTTTTTGCAGCGTCGTTTTTTCGGTTCTATGAATTTCTTTTGCTCGCCAGGAGCTGCCAGTTTCTTTGAAATTTAGCAGAAAATGCACAGAGAATCTACCCCGACCTATTTATTTAAGCTCTTTTGCTTTTCCCCGACTGCAGAGATTCTGAATAGTTTTCTAATTACAACTGCGAACTTCGAATAGTTCCCTCTGTTTCTATAAATCCCAGGTAGTAGAAATAATGCTGCTTTCTTCTCCTGTTCTGTAGAATAAAGACGTCTAAGCCTCAAAAGGATTTCCCAATCAACTAAACATGCTAAATTGAAAACACGCTCTAAGCCGAGTCTATTTTATAGGAAAATGCCAATTAATTTTATCAGAGTATCTTCTGTTGGATCGGGGCTGACTGAATATCGATGTCCTAGTTAATTTTTGGCAGAAGCCAAAAGGCGAAATGCACACTTTTGCACATTGACCTCGATTCGAGGCCTCCCCGGGCCTATGCCATGGGCCCCCTTTTGGCTGGTGCACTAATTTCCGCCAATTTCATATTTCCGCCTCGGTTCGGTTGCGTTTCAGCAATTTAAAAACCGGCAAGCAGTTTGCACGCCATTTGGCAGCCGATAGGAAAAAAATAGGGTCCTTGTATAGCTAAGCAAGCAACTACATACTCTGCTTGTCCTTCTGTCCAAAATTTATTTTTATTTTCTGTTCGCCTTCTAGAATTTTTTTTATATAAATTTAATAAGGCTCCCAGTGCAAAGGTAGGGCAGAAAAAGGCTCCCCTCAGTGCCGAGGATAAATCCTAGGCATGGGGCCCCCAAAGTGCATGCAGGCGGCGCACTGCAGCAGTACCTTCATAGTGCAATTTGTTATCAGGCGTAATTACGAGTTCTGTGATAGTCGATTAAATGAATGAATGAGGGAAAAATTTATGCCTGGGCAAAACTTTGTCGAGCTCTTGACATTTTGAATGGCCCCGCAATTGTGCTCGCCTGGACTAAAGTGCACTTTGGGGAGATGGACAGAGTGAATCAGAATGAAAACACTTTATTTTCCCGTGGTCTGTTCCCATTTTTATTTCTGCCTCTGTTCGCTTCCCGCACGGCCATAGTTGGCACATTCTCAGGAGCCAAAAACACACAATTGTTTTAGGGAGAAATAAAAAAAAAATATTTCATTAAATTCTGGCCCGGGATGTGGATTTTAAGACTCTCTAGGGCAATTTACGGATGGATTGAAAAAAATCAAGGTAATTGGTTACCTGCGTAGAAATCTCGTCTCTGATATTTTTGATTTCATTTATCCAAACCCACTTACACTTAAGGGAAACATTTGATAGACCGGCAGCAATGAATTTATTATGAATTTTTCAAACTTATAAATGATTTATTTCACTACTACACATTTTCTTCTTTCGTACCTATTCAATTTAGTATATGTTCTGCCGAAGCAAGCACAGTACCTATTCAAAAAATAGAGTACTACTCTCGTAGTCAACGGAGATATAAGTTAATAAATGTTTGAAATATAATGTATAACGTAAAGTGGTCGACAGTAGGATCAGTAATTTTTGGAAGTCTTGTAAATCACAAAATTACTGTAAAATGATTGTGATTTTTTTTTCTCTGGGTACTTTTGCCTGTTTGTTTTTACTATTTCCCATAAAATATACTAATAAATATACCTTTAATATTATTGCTTGACTTTGTCTATGGTATAAATGGTGAATACTAAACCATAACCATGGGCCATTGTTTATGATGAACAGTATACGATCCATCCAATTCAAAGTGATATTCTAACCATATAGTTTAACTTAGGATCTCGATTTTAACCGGTATAATATTGTGTAATAACAATTTCAAACAATTAAACAAAGATCTATTACGTTATCTTAACACTTATGGAATTACACGAAAAGTTGTACTCATTTTTTTAGTTTTTCAGAACCTTAAAATTACATAAAACCTCCAAAAACGTCTGATCATTAGCACCAGGAAATACAATAATAAATAATCTGAAAAATTTTCACTTTGAGATTTTAAATTTTGTATTAATAAAAATCATGGTAATTTTCAAATAGAATAGACATATATTTCAAAGATTATATATATGTATGTACTTATAAACAAAATAAAGGAACCTGGGTTCTTACAACTATGATGGTTTTTATAGTATATAACAGAAATTGTTTTTGGTTTTTAATACTGGAAAGATGGGAAAAAAATATATTTCATATATTTTCACTTACCAGTTTTACAACTAAAGTTTCCCCTAAAAATCTATATTATTCATAGAAAACACTTAATTTTCGCGGTTATAAGTTCTACTTCCTCCAAGCCGTGTAAATCCAAGGTTGAGAAGTGATGGTAATTTTAAACGAGAAACTAATTGAATTCAATAATTTTTACTTTCATACTAATATTAGTGCATATGTATATTGTAAAGCTTAATGCTTAAATAGTGAATTAAACCAAACCTATTACTTTAGTTATCTGGTAGTTTTTTTAACTAATTTATACTAAATATTGATTTTGTAAACCTCTTTCATTTCTAAATTTTCGGATCGTTTTCTTTTGTAGATAGATTAAATTTAATTGCAAAACGCGAATGGTTTGACCAAATAATTACAAGGAAGAAAACCATTGCCTTAATGACCTCTCTGATTAAAAATTCTGTAATCTTCCAGGGCGTAACAACTGAATGCATATTCCTGGTCTGCAGGGCATCATCTGCTCCGAGCGAATTTCACTAATGGTCCGTTTTTATCTGCCGCCAACATTTGTTCCCTGTCCGAAAACATGAGCATATATGCATGCACGCTTTTTATCACCATCGCAAGATAGGCGAAAGAATTTCGGAGCCCTGCACTTGCCAGTAACTGGGGCTCCTGTGGCTAGGGCTGGCTCTTCTGCTTGCTAATAAGCGGAAATTTTCTCCCGAAAACTTTCCCGACAGGAGCCTCCTCCCGAGATTCCTTCCTTGCCAAGGAGCGTTCCTAACACAGTCCAAGCCAAAGATACAAAAACTCCAATTAGAGAAACTTTCCGCAACTACTCTAATAAATTTTAAAAATTATTTCCCAGATAGTGTTTGTAGGTTGTTAGCGAAAATATTTTAAGTGGTAGTTTTTGCCAAACAGTAACACCAACTTGCCGTCAGTTATTAGTGGAAAAAAGGAAAATTCATTTCTATTCCCAGAATGTGGAAAGTTTTCATGATGCAGGCACGCAGATGGCTCCAATTCTCCAACTCCAATACTGATTTATGCTGCAGTTCCATGGGGGATAAATTAAGAGACAGCAGTGACATCTGATACTGAATTTGAGGATAATAATAATTACAAACGCAGACGATTTTCGATTCCGTCTCGAGATAATTAGCAGACTTGATATGCAAGCAAGAGAAATGTTTAGAGGCATTAGTTTCGTATGTCTTTCTTGGGAATATCTGTTTAATGCTTCTCCTAACTAAACCCCTTAGAGTTGAAAACAATTTTGATATATGGTACAGGGTATCCCTAAAGGAGCTTGCACAATTCACAAATCACAAATCACAAAAAATAATATATAAAGTTCCTTGTAGATCAATAACCGCCTATCTAAAACTCCAAAATTTTATTCTACACAGCTTTAAAAAAAAAGAAAATTTTAAAACTACATAATGATTAAATTAATATTTTAACTAAACCATACCATTTTAAAAACTTTATATTTATTTAAGTTATAAAATGTATCCAAATGGACAGACAAAACTGAGTTCCTTGGCAATCTTCTCAAATTTGTTTTACTTATTTATAGATATAATTTTTATAGGAAGTCTGACAAAATTTATATATTGATCATTTTGCTAAGACAGATTGACCGTCGATTAAAAATTAAGAAATACCTTTGATTTTCACAAAGTAATGAAAAGTAATAAAAAAAGTTTGAGAAGAAGACTCAAAAACTAAATTAGCTTATATAAATACTTTTTCATAATGATGGCTGGATTTAGAGAATATTCACAAATGCGTTTTTTACTAGGAGCCTATTGAAAAGTATAATATTTTAATAATATTCTCTCTAAGAATTTCAGGGGAAAATTCCAAATAAGTTTGAAATTAAGATATTTTAGATATATATCTCTTTGAATGTAAGTTGATCTTATATGTGAAAATTCGTTAGCCAAAACTCAAAACAACGTTTATTTGTAATCGGCGGACACGATAGCTTAAATACCTTTTAACCGATTGGTCTGAAATTTTAATGTTTAATAATAGCCCAGAATAGATTGAAATAAAGAAGATTGGTTAATTTTTTCTCAATTTTTAATATTTTTTCTTACGAAAATTGCAAACTTTAGAGGTTCACCAGTTTGCGAAACTGCAAAAAACGCTATAAAATATCATTTAAAACATATACAATAACTTTTTCTTGTATTTGAATTTGAAAACTTAAAATATATACCTATGTATGTTAGCAAAATTATGACTCAAAACATGTTTCTTTTTTAATTAATTTATTATTCCTATACATAAAATCCTATACCTAAAAAAGTCTTAAGTTGTTAAGAGAAAGTGTAATGTCTGCTTAGTTATTTCTTTTGATTTTGGAAAATGTCAGAAAGTTTAAAACAAACAATGCTGCATAATGCATATAGGAGATGGAAAATAAAATAATACTCAAATCCCTAGAAACAGAAACATTCCACCCATTTGAGCTATTTGTATAAGCACATACAGCTGCTACAATACGTAATTTGCTGCAGTTTCAACAAATAAATTAATCCTGAAATATAATAGAATTTTCAATCACATCACAAATTTATCCGAAAGCGAATTAAGTTTTCATATCCACCCACCTATGTATGTACATACGTGATATTTTTATGTTTTCAGCAGGCACTCCTTGTTTTGTTGTCATACGTGAGAAGTGCATCTGAAAAGTTTTCTGCTAGTTCTAAAACTTCCTTTTTGCTTATATATATCCTCTGCATCTCTTAACTAAGTCGGTACTGTCTGCACTTCAACCCTTAAGTACAGTGGCAGGCACTTAGAGATAAAAGACAAGAATTCTTCCAGCAAAAGTTCCATCTTAAAGGTAGAAGAAATATCCTGCTAAAAATAAAATTCTCAAAATTCTATCAGTTGGATGATCTCGAGAAGTTTCTTTTTTTTATATAGAGTAAATCCCTTGGGTGATGGTTGTTATCTTCTAGAGTTAATATATTTTTGCCGGAGGATGGAACAAGCTCTATTGGATCCTCATTAATTTCAGTTTTCTTTCAAAATAAATTCAATTATCTACTATTGCAAGAAAATAGAAAATTGAAAATTAATCGGTCATTTATCGGCCTTCTAGGTTGCGTTGTGTGACAACTTGGAACTACCCTTTCGGGATGAATCCTTTGATGCTGTTTTATCCTTGGCTGTGGTCCATCATTTTGCGACAACGGAAAGACGAGTTGGCGCCATTCGAGAATTGGCGAGAATCCTTCGCATAGGTGGACGTGTAATTATTACTGTTTGGGCGCTAGAACAGCGGCATAGACGTTTTGAGTCGCAGGATGTCCTCATTCCATGGCAACCGCCAAAAAATAGAAATTATAACTACTCGGATGATGAGGACGATGACGACTATTTGCCACCATACCACGCCTATACAGAGGATTCGACAAATTCTAGTCGATCTGCTGGTGACGGGGATAGTTCGAGTTTATCATCATCATCTCCTGGAGAATCGTGCTATAGCTTTGTAAGGCGGGCAATTCAGGTAAAATAAATAATTTAATTACTGACTTCAAAATATATTTTTAATCAATTTATTTTCTTCAACAAAAATACAAAATATTAAAATAAAATAAAGAAATTGGCTGGCGGACGGAAACATTCATGGTTTCTTGACTCGTGGAATTCAAAGGATACGAAAAATGATAGCAGTCTTGATTATGAAGATGCCAAAGATCTACCAATTGAGCTCCGACGTCTAGAAGATTTTGAAGACTTTCCAGAACCACCGCTGTCAGCTGGACTTAAATCACGTAGCCTTGGTAGTATACTAAATCCTCCACCACGTCAAATAGTTCGTTCACGTTCAAGTGTACCAAGTTTAGGTGCTCAAATGCCCGAACAATTGTCAACAACAACAACGACAACAACAACTGGAGCAACAACATCACAACAACAATCAACAGCAATGATAGCGACACTTCTACAACAATCCCCACAAAAGGTATCTGTTACAACATCAACATCGTGTACATCGACTTGCTTTGGTGCCGGTATTTCAACAATATCACAATCAACATCGATGATACAGCAGGATAAAAAATCAACAACAACAACATCGACATCAACAACTGCAAACTCTTCACCAACCGCACAAGGAACAACCGGTAGACGGCCAAAATTGGTGAAACAAAAACAATCACTGTGTGATGAAGAATATCAACTGCCAGATAATCCATTTCATAACACTTGTAGTAGTACTAATAGTAGTAGTTGTTGTAATACAAATAATATCACCAATAGCAATGTTAAGTCTGCGGAACACAACAAATTGTTTCTGCGCAAGCAGAGCTCGTTGAATGAAGAACTTATGGCCGAGAGTCGATTGCGTGAAAAAGAGCGCGTTCGTAAACGTATTCAAAAGCAAATGTCGTTGAATGAAGCATTCCTGTGTCGATCGTTATTTTCGAAACGACTTCAGGTTATACGGGAGGGTCTTACAACGAAACTGAAAACCTCAACAGGTAGTCTAGAGCGCGCTACGAAAAACGGATTTGTAAAAATAATGCAAAATTTTAAATCGAGCCAATTTGCTTCATCAACAACAACACACCAACAAAATAGCTCAACAACGGCTATACCAAATACACAAAAAGACCATTCACACGATAGTTCACAAAACAATCCAAATTCTGTGAATAACCAATCAAAAACGTCGACTGTTTGTACAGGCGGTAGTTCATCAACAAATTCTTGTAATAATAATAATTGTAATAATAATTGTAGTAATGTAAGTAATGGTAACGAGGACCAAAAACCACGTCGTCATTCACGTGAGAGCGGGTCGGATTCATCCAAAGATAGTAGTTTGCAAAGCGACACAAGTATTGAATCAGAAGATAGTTTTGCATCTGTTATATACATACCACGGCCAGAGCAACAGGGCTCGGGTAATGTTAGTAATAGTAATAATAACAACAATAACGGCAACAACTTGTGTAACAATAGTAATAGTATTAGCGGTAGTATTAATTGTAAAATAAACAATTCTCATAAAATACCATCAGTGCCAACATCGCCACTTATACTACCATGTCCACCAACACCAGCCCATTCTCCAGCAGCTGCAACAACAACTACAACAACAACAATGACGCCAACAGGAATGTCGATATTATCGCCGCCAAAATCGATTACAAATTCAAATTCATTACAGGGAAATAGTAAATCGTTAACGAATCGGTTCACATTTGATGAGGAGCATATACTCCAACATCACCAACAGAACAACAAAAAGTGTTCACCAGCAGATACCGTAGGTTGCAATAACAGTAATAATATTAGCAAAATTGCTGAGCAACGCTCGCAAATTCAACAAAAGATCTCTAAGATAACGAGACAAGCTATTAAAGAGCTTCCCACAATACCTAAGTTTCGTAAGCAGCAGTCTCTACAGCCACAAATATTTAAGGCTTTTCCGATAGTAAGACGTGCCTCAGCGGCACCAGCTGTGCCAAAATTAATGTCCCTAGAGCTGTTCAATCCGGAAACAGATGACCTGGACAGCGATTCGAGTGAGCCATCCTCACCGGACTCCATTGATAGCGTTATAAGTGCATTAAAGCCAGGCGTTGATGAAGATTTATCTCAGTCCACTAAACAACAACAGCAGTCCTTTTCCGAGGTACCAAAAGTGCCGCTTCGCTACTCAATAGATGTCCCTAGTTCGAATAAGTTCCCAACCCAGAAAGACATTCACCAACAGTATTCCCTCGATAGTCAAGGCATTGGAAATGATCACCAACGCAGCATATATCGGGAACAAAATATTCCTGTCGATATTAGCAAGCGAGATACACAATCGAATTCGACACTGGTCGATAATACCAGCGTTGTTGAAAGCATAAATAGTGATATTAAAACTGATACATATTTAGCATTAAGTAAAGATGTTAGCAACAATAGTAATTCAATTTGTAACTCCACCAATCCAAATCGACAAGAGTTTGTCGACTTTGCTGAAAAGTTAAGCGCTCAACTACTTAAAGAATTAGAGGCGAATGATAAGCTAGATAATAATTTATCTCATACGAAAATTGATGGCGAAGATGAGAATTTCACGAGTGAAATCATTAACGCTGTTGATAATCCATTTGTAAATAAACAAAACGGAGATATTCGAGATTTATGCACGTTGCGGGAGGAATTGCGCGAACGTCGACTTATGCTTGCCAATTTAACGTCGCAGTACAACCAGCAAAAATCACCAACACCGACATCGTCATCAACATCATCGTTATCTTCGCAGACTAGAAGCTTTACTATCCATGAAGAGGAGGACGAGGAAAATGAGGCATATATTTCGGCATATGACAGTAAAACCTTCAAGGCGAAATATCTTAAAAATTTATCGAACTCTTCCAGTTACCAACACTACAACTTTGTGCCGGATACCGCCTTTTTAATAGAAGACGATGGGGAGGGTTCTGGCAGGGATGACGATGTCGATGAAATGGAGAACGGCGTTATATTGGAAGAGGACGAAGATCAGCTAGAAGCTGAAGCTGAATTTGACGCTGGTGACTGTGATAAAAAGAGTGGCAACGCAACCGGCCTAGACGAACCTTCGTCGCCCCCGACGCAGCTAGAGCTCGAAACAAGGCAAAGCACTGAATCCTGGGGTCACTCGAACAGTGAGACTTCTCTGGACAGCCCCTCTCAAGGGGGTGGCGCCACGACGCACCATAGGTACTATCACGTCTTTCGGGAGGGAGAATTGGACGCTTTAATTAATCACCACGTTACAAGCCTCCACATTGTTTCATCGTACTACGAGCGCGCGTCGTGGTGCGTTGTCGCCGAAAAAGTTCAAGTATGGACAATATGAGTTTGTAGGGTCCCTTTGGGGTTTCTTTATTTAATACTCGCCACTTTTGATATTTTATGGGACTCTCAGTAATTTTCAAATCGAACAAAAGTCGCATATATGTACCTGCTTAATTTAATTTATACAACGATTTTTTAATGTATCCGAACTTAGCAAAACACTTTTCACGAATCGAAAAGCTAACCCTTTCATAATTTGTTGCTAAATAGTTGCTACTATTTAGCAACAAATTATGAGAGGGTTAGCTTTTCGATTCGTGAAAAGTGTTTTGCTAAGTTCAGGGACATGATTTTTTTGTCATTATTTTGCTAACTGCCAAGGAATAAATAGGGCACAGCTTTATAATGGGTCAAGAAAAATTACTTTAATAAAGAAATTATTCAAGTTTACCGACTGAGCAAATCGACTTAAAATCACATTTTAAACATCGTTTCTAAGATATTAATTAGGTTACTTTGTTTCGAACATTTTACACAATTTTTCCTGACTGAATTTCTAGTCGCAAGACTGTAATCGATATTCGATAGTCGAATTGAGTATGTAATCGAATTACTTTGATAAACGAAATGAATAATAATATTATAATTGAGTTAATGATTTAAAATTTATTTGAGACGGTTTGCTAGTCAATAAATTTTGTTTCGATAGCCCAAATCGCATTAAATCGATATTAGAATAAATCATGTATCCTATCTGCTTTAACTTTAAAATGGTGAGCTCGAATCGGAATTAACTTCTAACTACAACGAATATTGCTTTAAATATAATGCGCAGAATATTTTTATCGTGCAGTAAAACTGAAATTAAACGTAAAAGAAAAATACGGAATAAAATCTTCATTCTTCCATATCACTAATGAAAAAGAATGCCTTCTCATATCGATTTATTTTTCATTCAGATTTATGGACTTCCTTCCATATGCGTTTGACAAATGCCAAAAAAATAATTTTTTTTTAGATGCTGTACAAATGGTATAATGATCCTTTTACAAATAACCTCAGCGTGTGCTACAAAAAGAAATCTAAAATTGCCATAAATACGATAGAGATATGCAACCAAAATAGGAATAAAACACTTAAAGAAATAACCTCAGTTTCCGTCGCTCTAATAAAACTATAGTATTACGTAAACATTTAAGTCCATCAACATTAATTAACACCGTGTACATAATTACAGAGGAAAGGGAGATAGATCTAGGTAAAATGTTCGTAAGCCTTCGAAAGCCCTTCATTCAATAAATTTAATGAAAGTGAAAATTTAAGCTAAAAAAACGTTAAATTTAAAACGATGAGAAATTTAGGAAAACAAATTTTCAAATGTTTGTAAAAAGAAAATTCAAGAGAGAAATTATTTAGCTTCGGCAGAAGTATCGGGGAGTTTGTAAAAATGAATACAAAAACACTGAGAAAATAAAATTATAATAAATTGTTATCTCTAAAAGAAAAATCTTTAACCGAGAATCGCAGAAAAGAAAAAACAATAAATATGAAAAAAAAAAAAAATAAATAAAATTCATCTCTAATGACTGGAGGAAGTGACATGAAATTGCTGAAGTAAACTTAGGAATAAAAAGAAATTTTACTTAATAGTATTAAACGTCGGGGAGAAGTTTATCAAATAAAAATCTAAATCGACTTAAAAATTAAAATAAAAATTCACTTTGTTCATATCTACTTAAAGTAAAAACGATGAAGTTGGCAAGCAGGAGGATTCGAAATAACTAGCTACTACTAGAAAAGAAAAAACTTAAATTTAAAAAGAAAATTATAAATAAATCTCTAAAAATACAATGTAAATTTGTTGCATTTATCTTGAAAGTAAGAGGAGGAAGATTTTAGTGTTTATAGAGCAGAAGCAACACGCGGACGGATGTGTATAGAATTTTGAAAATAATTTAATTCTAAGGTCCTACCACTTTACTAATCACTGAGTATTGTACAATATTATAAATAACTGAGAGAAATATATTTAAATAATGAACGTAATGAGGACAACTTTAGAATTTCAATGAATTTTTGCCTACAACATTGTAATTTAATATAAATATGAAGAATGGAACAACTTATATGCCTAATTCTGATATTTGCATTTCAAAATGATACTATACGAACATTATATGCAAAATAAATAAAAAAAAGTATAATAAATCTCAACATGGTGCTTTATTTTCCGCTTTTATACCCTTAGTAATAAGTTGATATTCTCTAAAATTACATTTCTTAATTTTTCGTCAGAAATTATATTTTATTCTGAAATACATTATATATTTGAGTCACATTTGTAGGAAAATCTATAAAATAAAAATAATTGTGCAGCGAAACTTTATAAAAATGTAACATTTTTAACGGCCCTGAAAATGAGATGTGTAGATTATTATAGTGAATACATCTTTTCAAATTTTTCTAGCGGCAAATTATAGGACACTAATTTTTATAAACAAACAAGTCGTATATTTTTTTAAAGAATTTTTGCTGATACGAAATGTTCTTATACCGAAGTTACAAAATAGGGAAGCTTGAGAGCTTCGAAAGTGCTTTAGTTAACTGTTTTATTTTGTTTACTAATTCCTTTGAAGGTAAAATTGAGTTAAGAAGTCTTAAATTAAAGAAATTTTACATTTTTGAATGTTAAAACTTTACATTTACAAATATTGAGTGAATTTCAGAAAAAAAAGCACTCAAAGAAATATTCAACTCAAAGTAGTGAGTCACAAATCTTTAAAATAAATCTCCGAGATGTCACTAATATCAGTTTTCCGCACGGCTGGCAGTTCCGCCCAATCTGATTATTTACATTTCACACTGTGACAGAAGTCGAGTTGTTGTTAAACCTCAGATTTTTCGCGATTTTCATGGATTTCTTAGATTTTCTCAAATAAGAAACACACGACGGAATGTCACTGGAGTTTGATAAAATGTGCCGGACCTGCCTTTCGACCGGACCAGCGCTCCTATCGATTTTTGACAGCAAAATGCCGAACCAATTGGCCTCGATTGGGTCCCCATCGATTGCTGAGATGTTGAAGGCGATTACCTCAGTCGCTGTATGTTTCCCTGGGGGCCTCCCTGCCCTGAAAGGCTCTCCTATCAAGTAAAATGGGCTAATGACAGAAATCTTCCAGATAACCGACGAGGACGGTCTGCCTGGGAAGGTGTGTCTGGCGTGCATCAGCGAGATTAATCGGGCGTTTTCCTTCAAGATAAAGTGCGAAAATTCGGATTTCACCTTAAAACAGTATCTAATTCAGCAGATTAACCAATTCGGGGACAAGCAGAGCGAGACCAAATTCAAGGTCGAGCACGCGGAAAGTGACCGCGACCAGAAGGAGCTAATCGAACCAACCCAACTGGACCTCTCGCCGGAGGAGGAGGAAAGTCCTAAAGATTCTGGAGACGATGAGGAACATCTTTCATTGATGCTAACCGATCATGAGGATTTTGTCGAGGAGACACACTACGAAAATGGGACCGAGGAGCAGGTGGTCTACATGATTGAGCCCATAAACGGCCAGGTAATTGACGAGAAGGAGTTCGTCCTACAGTGTGCCGTCTGCAACGATAAATTCGACGATAGCGAGGCCTTCAGCTCTCACAGCAAAGACTGCTCCGGAGGCGCCGATACGGCTCCTGAGGACAAGCACTCCGGAGAGGAGAATTCAAAAGATAAGAGGAAAAAGACTCCGCTAAACTGCCCACACTGCCCTATGGACTTTGTCCATCAGAAAAATCTCACTAAGCACATAAAAAAGTGCCACGAGCGGGTCTTTGATTTAGAAGAGGAAAGCGCTGAAAAGGATGATGTTGAGCAATCACTGGAGGAATATGAAGAATTAACAAAAGATGGTCAAGAAACCGCTGAGGAAGTTAAGGACGTTATTGAGCAGGCGGAAGTTGTGAAGCACAAGCCAGCCGACCTGCCGGAGAGCCCCTATCGTTGCATGCAATGCGGAGCGGGCTTCGTTAAAGAAAAATCCCTCAACTACCACTTCAAGCTGAACAAATGCACGGAGAAGCAGTTCGAGTGCCCCGTTTGCCGGCGGGTCTTCATCACAAAGCGCAATTTGGTCCATCACATGAAGACCCACACAAACTTTAAGTGTGGAAAATGCGGCGAGGTCTTCTCCCGGAAGGAGAAGCTCAAGATGCACAACGACGTTGAACACAAGGGACTCATCAAGAATCAGTGCTCGCTCTGCGGGAAAGGTAAAACCTATTTTTCTTCTGATTCTACATTTATTTAATCTTGTGAATCCCAGAATTTAAGCAAATAAACATCGATTCGCAAAAGATTAGATAAACAATTTCACAACATCTAAAACGCCCCTTAAAGTATATTTTTAAGTTTAAGGAGGTTTTCTTATTGAAATATTATTTGGCTATATCTTTCCAAAAATCTAGTCGCTTTTTGAGTTATTTGCCCGTTTGTGAATAGAGCAAACAAATGATAGAACAGAATTGTTTATTTTTATTTTTATTGCAGTTTTTACGATGCTCTCGACGCTGAAAGATCACCTTCGGACCCACAGCGGTGAAAAGCCTTTTCTCTGCTCGATTTGTGGCAAGGGTTTCAGCCAAAGCACCAACTTGAAGCAGCACCTAATGAGGCACTCGAAGATCAAACCCTACAAATGCGACCGGTGCGAGCACTCGTTCGTTAGCAAAGGGGAGCTGAACGCCCACATCCGGAAGCACACCGGCGACCACCCGTTCGTCTGCACCACGTGCGGGGCGGGATTCACGACGTCCAGTTCGCTGGTGAAGCACCGGCGCATTCACACAGGAGAGAGGCCCTACGCCTGCGAGTTCTGCCCCATGAGATTCTCGGCTTTGGGAACACTGAAGAACCACCGCAGAACGCATACGGGGGAGCGCCCCTACGTCTGCAAATACTGCGACAGAGCTTTCGCCCAGAAAAGCGACTGCATGACCCACATGCGGACTCACACGGGGGAGCGTCCTTACATGTGCACTGTCTGCGGATTGTCCTTTTCCAAGTCCGGGGCGCTCAAGTCTCATCAGCAACTGCATCGCGCGGAGAAAACGAAAGATGAGGCCCCTGAAAATAATCCAGCGATTCCGGAAGACAACAGAAGCGCCTCCATGGATGTGGAGGTGTGCGTCCTCGGAGAAGTCTACCATGTGCCCGAAGAACTCAAGGGAGACATCCTCCAGGAGCAGCACACCGTGGGCTAGATTAAGGTTTGTATGTAATGTAGGTCTGGAATAAAGATGTTTCCATTTGTACGAGATTTAGTTGGTTCGTTTTTGCTAGATTCCAGGTCAAAATTTTTATAGCAAAGCCTTAAAAACAAAAAATATGAAAACTAATATAACAAAACATTATTTTTAAAAACACAAATACTGTCTAGCAGACAAGCACGCCTTTTTGCTTTTTGGTATTTTAGCCTCGCTTTCCTTGGATCTTATCATCGAGATTTTGACTTTAAAGTTTTATTCCACAACTCGATTTTATAGTGAACTCAGTCCAAATTAATTTTTAAATTCAATTTCACTTTTTATAACTCGTTTAAGTGTACAAAAAAGTCTTATCTTGTTGAACAATGAAAATTTTCTTTACTTATTAAATTGGAATTTCATTTTTGGTTAAAAAAATTATTTTGGGTTTAGAACGTGACAAATTCTATGATTCGAATTGTATAAAGACCCGGAGTCTTAGAATGTGAAAACAATTTAGTTAAAGGAGATATCTTTTTATTTTCAATGAAATTAAACTAAAATTGGGAAAATTGTGCTGAAGTGGAAGGCTGAGGGCCAGGCACCTCAGCAGTGATAATCGGATCACCAGCAAACCAATTAATAAGAGCGTGTTGAGGCAAGGTGACACATTTTTTCTGATCAGCTATGAGGTTCTCTGAGTATTTCAAGTGGTTGGCGTAAGCTTCCTTTTCGTGCTGGGCATCCTTGGACATGCGATGAAGATCCTTGAGGATGGCACTGCCCCAAAGCTGGACGTGAATGTCTGGAATCTTTGAGGCGAGTTGCATGGCTGGGGTCACCATGTTCATGCTTTCCTTCGAGTTTCCAATGCTGAGGAAGACGTGGCTTAGCAGGACTAAGGAGCATGAGGTCAGTCTATTTAAGTCTTCGGCGTTGGCCATTTTAAGGGTCTCCCGAAGGAATCTCCTGCAGAAATTCAATTTTATTGTTAATGCAAAAGTTGGTTAGAGGATAATCTTACTTTGCTTCATGGAAGCTGCTTTTGTGGAAAGAATTTAAGCCTTGAACGTAGTAGAACCCTCCCATGAGGGCCTGACTATTAAGAAATTGTGCGTTTTCAGCCGACACAGTATCTAAAATTTGTCGCAAGTCCTGTTCCCGCTTCGTTCTGAGGTAGATGATGGCAAGATTGAGGTTGGCGAACAATTTAAGGTCCCTTTCGGTTGTCTCAGTGATGCACGACTGGAACTGGCGCTCCGCATATTCGAATAGACTCGTCGACATCGCGTAGAGCGCGAGGAGACAGTGAAGCTGGGCTGAGTGTCGTTTTAGGAGGCTTTTATTTGGGGACGCCAGGCAGACGTCTCTAGCAACTGCGATTTCTGTAATTGCAAGTTCTCGATTGCCCATAACTAGCCGGCACATCACGATGTGTTCCAACAAAATTATTTTGAAGACGGAAAGAATCGGCTTGTCGTCTTGCATTTTGAGCTTCTCAATTTGGGTAAGTGCTTTTTCGGTATATTTTTGAGCCTTGTCCATGTACCCTGCCATCATTGAGTGAGAAACGGTAACGAGGTAGACCAGGACGTACAACTGCTCCTTCGGGAGCCACATAAACATTTCTAGAGTATTTTGTCCGAAAATTACTGTAAAGAAAATATTTTTGAATTACGATATAAAAATTATGTTATACAAATGGCGAAATTACCTTCATCCGATGGCCAATTCGGTGCCATTATCGTCTGGATGCTCATCTGCAATTGTTTGAGACTGGGCTTGACCGTCTTCACCTGCCCTAAAGCGAGGTAGTACCAAACTTGGAGCACTAAAAAGAAAACCTTGAGGTACTCCTTTTGGTGGACGTTCTGGATGTTATTATCTATTATAGATCCAGCCTGGTTAAGCAGCGCTAGGACATCGTTCGTCTTCCTCTCGATCATGAGAATCATTGCCCTGCTCAGCAGGAAAAGCACTTTCAAGTAAGTGGCGTTCGACTCCTCCGCAGACTCCGCCCCAACGGCCAGCAGCTCCGAGGCCAGACTGTATTCTTTATCTGTAGCGTGGATCTGGGATAGCTGCAAGAGGAGTTTGCAGTGCCAGTAGACGTTGTTCTGGGAAAGTTCGACTGCTTTTCGTAGGATCGCCTTCGCCGAGGAGCCTTGCTCCAGCTGCAGGTAGAGCTGGGCCAGGAGGCTGGCTGTGTCGAACCGGACGTCGTCGAAATTCACGAGGTTCTCTGATAGCTTCCACGCCTTCTCTAGGTGGTTTCGGGCCAGGTCCGTGTTTTTTGTATAGGCCATCAGGACCTGACCCATTTGCAGGTGCGTCCGCGCCTCCACCTTCGACGGGGGCTGGAACGTGAACAGCGCCTGGAGGCACTGAATGCACTTTTTTATGTTCGGCGGGTTCGAGGTGCGAAAATACTCTGCCAGGCCGAGGAGGGAAATGTAACAAGCATCCTGGCTCACGGCCATTTGGAATGTTTCGCAAAATTAACTAAGTTACGCGGGAAATAAACTTTTGCAGAGGCGAGAGTTGTTTACCTTGCGGCTGTCACAACAATTGACGTTTTGCGTTTGGCATACTTTAAAGAGGTTTGGGTCTTAAATTTATGTTTTAGTCGTTGCGGTTTGGAGTTCGGATAAATTACTGTTTGCGTCTCCAATAAACGGCCGGATTTAAAATTCAAAAATTTTTGTTAAGAAGTAATGAACTAGATGAATTAAATCTCAACATTTATTTAAATCTTTGTCTGGATTTGATTTTTAAAAATAAATTATCCTAATTAATCAACTACTTTTCGAGGACCTCCAGCATATCTTCCTTGCTCTCTTCGATGATTTCGTCCTCGTTTTCGACGCTCGAATGCGCAGTATCGCCGTCCTCAACAATTAAAATCCTCAGCTCTTCCTCCTTCGGCTCCTTTTTCAATTCTCCGACCGCCCCATCGAATTTCGAGTGCTTCCGCATGTGTTGAGTGAGGGCACTGCTTTTGATGAAGCCCTTCCCGCAGTAGGGACACCGGTGGGGCCGCTCGCCTGTGTGGATCCGTTTGTGCGACGAGAGGTCACCCTGCTGGGCGAAGGCTTTATCACAATAAGGGCACTGGTAGGGCCGCTCGCCGGTGTGGGTTCTCTGGTGGATCTGCAGGAGGAACACCCGGGCGAAGCTCCGACCGCAAATCGTGCATTTGTGGGGCTTCTCCCCGGTGTGAATTCGCATGTGCACCTTCAAGTTGCTGCTCTCAACGAAGCGCTTCCCGCACACACTGCACCCGAAGGGCCGGAAACCCGAATGCCTGGAAAAGTGATCGTGAAAGGAAAATTTGCTTGATAAATAAATATTATACCTTCTCATGTGGAGGACAAGGCCCCCTTGCGTGGTAAACGATTTTGAGCACTCCGTACACTGGAAAGGTCGGTCTCCTGTGTGAATTCGTAGATGTGCCCCCAAAGCTGATTTTGAGACGAAGCGCTACGGAAAATTGAATATGAGGCAATTTTATTATTTTCTTACAACAAAAACTGTTCCCTAATAAAAGATCCTAACGATCTTTCCTTTGAAATGGGTAAAGTTTTCAAGATCATTAATTGTATAAGATCCTGGAAGTTTAAAATTAAACAAATAAAAGGAGTTCTCCTACTAATAAAAATTATTAGAAAGAAAACCTCATTACCTTATCGCATTGATTGCACCAATGATTTCGTTTAGCTTCTTTCTCTTTGGGTTCCCTGACTTCCACTTCGCTGGCAATGATTTTTTTCTTCACGTTCGACGGGGGGCTCTCAATAAACTGTTCTGCTTCGACATCTGAAGCCTCATCCCTCATCCGTTCGCTGCCCTGTTGCTCGTCATGCTCCCGCTGGTGCTCCTCTAATTTCTCATAATTTGAAAACGGACAGGAGCATACGGTGCAGGTGTAAAGCTCCCTCGGGCTGTGCTTGAGCAGATGCCGCTTTAAATTGTTGATGTGCGTGAATCCAGCACCGCAAATGTCGCACTTGCAATTAATAATGAGGGGTTTCGCGAGAATTTCTTGCTTTGGTGTGAATTTCTGAAGAAAGTAAAATGTTTACTGAAGTTGGTTAAGGAGGGATTCTACTTACAGCTGCAGTTTTTGCAGCCCGAATAATTCGCTCGTAAAGATCTTGATCTTGAGTATCAGCAGCCTCTTTTTCTGTCCTTTCCGTGCTGGATTCGATTTGTCCGATGTCCCTTTCGCCTTGGCCCTCGAAAATGATGTACTGGCCAACGCTGTCGTTGTTTTCAAGGAATTCAACGTGCTCGAAAACTTCCGGAGTAACGACTTCAACTTCAGCATCAACTTTTTCGTCATCTTCACACTGCTCCGCGATGATGCTTTCTTCGTCTGCTTCTGTTTTCAACTCTGAAATTATATAACATACGTCTGGATCTCCAGCAGACTCCGATGACGGGGGCTCCTCGTCGGCACTTTCTGACTCTGAAATGCTTTCCGCTGGAACAAATTGGGAAAGAATTTCTTTGGTGCGTTTGCACTTTTCCCGAAATTTTGCAGCTACAAGAAGTTCACTTGTACAATCCCGACAAATTAATTTTGGGTAGGTATCCCCCAAATCGACCTGGAAATCGAAAAAATCAGTTAAATTCCGTTCGTTCAGGTTAAAGAGGTGCGTTGTTACTTTGAGATCACCGCAACACTCGAGAAGTTCGCATAATTTTGCCTGAAAGTCTTCCACTTCATCGAATAAGTTTATTAAAATCTCCTGCTCAAATAAGCAAACACGGCAGGTATTTTCCGAAAGATTTTTCTGCATGCCGTTGAAATCGTATTTTTGTTGATATATTTTGACAGATAAAAGGATGGCGTAGCTTGTTCTTGAACTAATTGGAATCGGCACGAGGAAAGTGTAAAAAGGGTTAGTTAGTGATTATTTTTAATGTTTTTAAGCAGTTTGCAGCGGTTTTATGTTTATTTAATCCCATTTTACGGTTTCTTAAATTTTAATTACTTAAAAAAAAATATTTAAATGCTTTTCAGAGCGGGTTTTTGGTTATTTATAAAAAAATTACAATATAATCCCGTGTGGCAGTACTAGGATTAGCTGTCAGAAATTTTCTTTTCTTCCCTAATAAAATTTTGAGGCGTACGCGGTACATTGCTGATAAATATTCGAATTTCCGGCGCAAGGTACTCAAAAAACGGTTGCAACTGCACGACAATCTCCGGGAACTTCCGCTCAAGGTTGCGATGCAGAAAACCAGCAATTAATTAACCAGGAAATCCGTAAGTTAATGAAGCAATTGCATCGCATTACGTTTGACTGCGTGACGCCCTGATAAGCGCCCTCGGGGACTCCGTTCAAAAGCCGCGAATGGACTGAGGCACTTCACGTCCAAAAATGGCCCTAATTTGTCGGCTTTGTGCGGCTCTGAAGAAAGTGGAGAACTTCGTCTACCTCTCCGACCCGTGCATGAATCTTCCCGCGAAAATCGAGATGTGCTGCCAGCTGTCCATCCTCGACGACGAAGCCATGCCCCAGACGGTCTGCAAGGAGTGTGTCCATCAGCTCGATGCCTGCTTTAAATTTATAACGAAAGTCCATGATGCCCAGGACTCCCTATCGAAGATTTTCCACACTGAGAGCTCATCCTCCAGTCGGGGGGATTCAGGCAATCAGTCTTTGGCCGAGAAGATCAAGGGGGCTGTGACCAAAGTGGAGCCCCACCCGGAGCCCTCCGTCAGCGTCGAGGAGAAACCGACCTTGAAGCCGGCAAACTACCCGGAGGACGACGGGGACGCGGATATTTGGGGCAGCGACGATGTCAAAGTGAGGGTGCAGATAGTGCGGGACGGGTCCCTCAATGGCTCGACCGATGAAAGGCACGAGAGCCTCAAATCCGAGATCTACGAGGAGGAGGACGAGGGGGAGATCTTCGAAATTGAAGAGGTCCACATTGAGGACGGGCGCGACAGCGACCAAATGTCCGATGAAGAGATGATCATCGTCCAGAACGTTTTCGAGGAAGGACAAGATCAGGACCAAGACCAGGAAATGCAATCTTTTGAAGTCCGCACTATCGAAGAGGGTCCTTCTGAAGATAAGACGACAGAGGTAAGTTATTTCGTAATTAAGGAAGCTTAGATTATTTAGATTAATTCCTACTTAAAAAAATAGCCTTAGAAAATCGAGAAAACCTTAAATAATTTTCCAGCTATTTAAAAGATATATGTATTTGACCTTGCCTATTTACTTGAACTAAACACGTTATTTATTTAACAAGAAAAAAATTAGGCCTAGGTTTTGAATTTGAAGGCTCTAAAAGCATGATTACAAATTTTGGATCACTTGAATTGTAATACTGGAACATCATTTCAAAAGTAATAAGTTTGGATAATAGATTAAAAATTAATTAGGCCGAAAAACTCGTACACATTTTTAATGAAATCGCTTGAAGTTGAAAAATTTCATCCTATATCTAAAGTCAAATTTTTCTTGATTAATGCAGAGATAACAAACATTTTATTTATTAAGGACAAGGACACTTGGCTCTCTTATCCGTGGATTTGCGTTACTTGCTCGTTGACATTCTCGTCTCCTTTGGAGCTCAAAAATCACTTTACGGCAAAGCACAAAGGTGCAATTAAATACACCTGCGCCGACTGTTGCAAGACCCTAGACAAGTATTACGCGTTCATCAATCACGTTAAACTGCGCCACCGAGAAAATCTGATGCTGGGCTGCGACATTTGCGGGGAGGTTTTCAGCAATTACAACGATTTGGTAAAGCACAGAACTTCGGAACACTTGGAGCAAAGTGAACGTATCGAGACTTTGGTCATGTGCAAGGAGTGCGGAAAAGCCTTCAAGAATTTGAGTGCTCTCCAGGTTCACTCCAAGTGCCACCAGCCGGACGATGTTAAGTACAGATTCGCTTGCAATGTGTGTGATAAGAAATTTGGATCCAAACCAAACTTAAAGGCGCATCAGAAAATTCATACTGGTAAGATTTATAGTCTATATATTTTTAACTGATTTTTATATGACTTCCTTTTTCGGGCAGGCCTCAAAGAATTTGTTTGCGACCAGTGCGGAAAAGGTTTCGTGCAGAAGGCTAACTTGGAAGAGCATTTACTCATCCATGTTAATGATTCTCCCTATTCTTGCACAGAATGCGACAAAAGGTAAGTCTACTTAATTATGTTAACTTGCTGGGAAAGACGAGTATGCGGTAGCCACTCTCAAAAAGTAGTTCTCTAGAAAACACTCATTTTACGTACTTCGAATTCTGTCCTGTTGTTCAATGATGATTACCATGGGAGGTTCACAATCACAGGAACATTGTGGTTTATCGAAATTCCTTCATTTCGGTCTATCACTCCAGGTTTGTATAAAACCACTAAGGTTGAAACTGAAACAAATGAGAACCTTTCTCATAGAAAGTATCTGCAGAGGCGTGATAGATACGTCCTCAGTTCGGTGTTCGGTTGGAGTCTTTGGTATTGTACTTGCAATGAAAATGGTTTTAGAAATTCGATAACAGAAATCTTAACTTTGCACTAGCACTTATCGCAGAACATTGTGGACTCAATTAGCATTTTTACATGATCTGTAAAAGCAGAACGTTGTTTGTAGTTTTGATAGATAAATTATCAAGAACTCGATGTGGATTTAAAAGATAAAACGTTTGCGGAGCAAAACTGTTGTGATAGTAAATATAAAAGCCTTTACTTTGTGTTCATTTTAGAATTTAACCGAAACTAAGCATATACGCGCTGAAGATTTATATTATACTTTCTAGAGTTTAAACCAAAAATGAAAAAATTTAATTCAAACATATAATTTTTTTATTTATAAAGAATTTTCAATATTCTTAAGAATTCTCTTCAATAATAAGACTTAAACTTAGAATATATAGTCAACAATGGGCCAAAGAGAGTGGATGGGGCAAAGGAAATTTTGTTTAAACTTAAATTCGAATACTGAAATTCCTCAATTTGCGTCCATTCTGTAATTGAAAAATTCTGTTTGCAAAATCATATTAAATCCAATTTGCCTTCAGCGCAAATGAACGTGAATGGATGTTTATAAATTGAAATGGTTTTAGAGATTTCAACCGCATAGGGATTAATAACATTAAATCTTTCCTAATTTGTTCGTATCATTATGGAATTTTTGGACCTATTTGTGTAAACAGAGCAAATATAATCAAATCTAAAAGTCCCTCATAGCTAGGTAAAGAGTACATCGTATCTCTCCTGTTTGCAGTGGGCTCTATAAATAATGACCCTGTGCGGTGGTTACCTTAATTGACAATTTCATATTTTTATTTAGCTTCAATTAAAAAGGTTTTCTTAGTCGAAATATACTCAAAATTTAATAAGCTTACCTTTTGTTCCGAATATTTGCTGATTAGGGTCCAGGTTTTAGTAGCAAACATTGCTGCTTGGTAATTCATATAAATGCCTTTGCGTAGACTTGAGCTTTAGAATGGCTGGGCTTTTGTGTTATAATTTTCAATCAGAACACAAATTGAATTACCATAATTTGAAATAGTTTGCGAAAACACAGTCCTAGAAAATCCTGCCCGGGGAATGGATATGCCCTTCTTTGGGTAGAATTCCCTCTCACACACTCGAGAAGAGGGTATTCATTGGATTTCTATGGTAAGTGATTATAAAGGAAGGTGGCAAAAGCGGAGCCAACGAGCTAGAGGAAGTCAGAGCAGCCAGATTGGAGGGGGCTGGAGGGCCCTTTTAAATTTTCTCGAAAGTACAACCAGCCAGATCACGTTAAATTTATGTAGGGATACGTATAACAGAGCAGGAGAAACTTTCAGCACCTCTCCGGTTCAACTTAAGTTGTAATTTTCATGCTGGGTAATGTTAAAAGAGAAAGGCACATAGGAAACCCATTAGCCCGGGTTATTTGTTTTCTCAAAAGAAGTTTGCCCACACGCAATTCAATTCAATTCAGTGTTAAAATTTAAGAGGCCGGCGAATTTCATAGCAGCCGCTACTGCTAAGTTGTTTTTTTCATCGTTGCTAACTTTTTGGAAAATATTTTGAAAATTATTTTCGTATCAATTACATCGGACCAGAGTTTGAGAGAGTTAATAGCATGCAAGTGATTCTAGAAATTCTTCTGGCAACAAGCTGAAGCTGAATTTTGTAATTTATGCCAAATAAACTCTTTACTTTAGACTATACTTTCCAATTTGTGGGGGAATAATTGCTTCCCTCCGAAAAGTAATCTCCGCGCGGTGTAAGTTTTAATTCAAATGATAACAAACGAGAAAACTGCTTACGGCGACTTTTGCAGATGCAGATCCAGTTGGCCAAGTTTGCTTATTAGTCTAGATTTCGTGCAGCTCGATTCTAGCATAATTAGTTGTAGTGAAATATCCGGACTAGGTTTATTTATTTCTTGTGGGATCGACAAAGTAATAAAAATTTTTGTTTTCTCGAATAACTTAGTTGATTAAGGGGGGATCCTGCTTTAGGGGACCTAAAAAAAGCGTTTTTCGGGTATTTTTTTAGGACAGAAAAAAAAGCAAGGCTAGTGATCTTTTAAGGTTATTATATTGCATATTTGAGCCGATTTTTATAGACATTTGTGCAGCACTTTGCAATTGCAGTCTGCAATCGGCGGGAAAGATGGAGCTCGTAATTTTCGTCAATGCTCGCTTTCGCGCGCCTCGTCCTTGTAAGCCAGCTTCACCCAATCGACGTCTAACAATGATATCTGTTATAGGCACTTCAGTTTCATCCGAAATTTCACGATTAATGTCACGCGAAGACAATACAGGGTCTGATTCGGACATCCTTATGATTTTTCGATCGACACGAACTGCTGTTTTGCGCTTGTAATCTTCCCTTGCGACATTGTCAATTGTCTGATTTTTCAATCTTTTTGGAGCAATTTAATTGATGTGCAATTTTACGTTGTGATTTTCCTGATCTGTTTTTAGATTTTTCTGTAAATACTTTTACGATGATGTATTAATCAGTCTAAAAACGTATTAATTCTAATAAGTGGAATGTACTCAATCAAATCAACTGATAGCAATAAAAAGCACCGTCACATTAGTTTATATCGTAGGTGTGGTGAAAAAGGCAATAGAGACAATGGCTCTATTTATTTGTCCACCACTGTACATTAGGAATAGATTTAAGAAAAAAAAAAAAAAAAAAAAATCGATTTTTTGAGCCTTCTAAAGCAGGATCCCCCCTGAAGTAATTTACAATAGTACATTACCTAGTGAAGCGTTATAATTTATAACAATGAATAGCTTATTTTGTTATATTATTAAAATGTAAAGAATAACGTAAAAAATATGTTCTTAATAAAATGTTCAAAAGTAATAATGGCAATTTTCAAGCCAAAGCAGGCATTTCTAAAAGTACATACAGTTGAAGAGAAGAAGAGATAAGAAAAAATTTTTAATTCGCTTTCTTAAATTAAGAAATTAAACTTCTTCATAATTTTGGACTTGCTTTTTCTTGTTTCAGGAAAATATATTCGTGGTAGTTTTCTATTGTAAGCTGTGCTAGTTTGAAGCGAAGAACTTGATGAAATTTCTCCATCCGAATTGATGAAAGAAAAACTCATCATTACCCACCCATTACCTATAAAACAAAAATCAAAATCCAAAGAAAAAACGAATAAAGGCACTCATAGCATTCCATTCGCTGAGCCCAAACTAAGCCAAAAGCAAATATTGAACAACAACAATTCAACCAAATATGCTCCCTTTTTTTGCAGCTATATTGTGTCGTTATTCGAGTGATTTCAAGCAGCATAATTCAGCAGGAGCTGTCGCTCTGCAGTTGTGCCGAAATAATGAAATATCCCAGCGGATCACAGCTTTCGATTATATCCTGTTTTAACTCGAAAGAATTGCAAACATGCCGCCATTCATATGCAGGTTAATTTTTTGGTCTGCCCTCCGGCGCAGTGCGGCATGCCATTTCGAGGTGCTCCGCCAAAAGTGAGCCTACAGCGAGCCCTCCGAGGAATGCCAGTCCTCGTTTTGTTGCCCGCTTAAATAAACCGCTGTCGGCGGGCTGCAATTAATTTTTAATTTGCAAATGTTTTCTGCAGTTAAAAAATGCAATCAGCACGGGTACACACGCCCCCGCTCCGCCTAAATAACTTTCCATCCTGTGCCGTTTCTCAATTTTATCGCCTGTACTCTGGCGTGCTCCATCCAGCTCCATCCGACAACCACCCGCCCCCGTTGTCGCTGTCGTTCGCCGACGTCCTTTTTGGGGGTGCGGGTTTGTCTTGTTGTCCTGATGCAAAATAATTTCCATTTTTTTCCCTTTTTGCATTGCAATTTCTGGATGAGCTCATTCCTTTTCTACTTCCGCTGATGTTCTCTTCCTGTCTTTAGCTCTGTCTGGTGGAGCCGTTGGAGCCTTGTCACCGCTCCCTCCCCCCGGGGAGTCCCTTCATGTTAATTGTGCGCACAGAGCTCGTGCATTCCATTTGCATTGAGCATTTCGGACAGATGCAAGCGTTTTAATTTCGCTGCTTTCGCAATTTTTGGAATGCCATAAAAAATGAGGGAAAAAACATTACTTTTTCTTGAGCCCCAAATGGAGCTCATTTATGTTTGCTTGCCTTGACTAAAGGGGGTGGGGTTGCTCTACAGAAAAAGGATAGTTTTCGCATGATTCTGACAGCTTAGGGTTCGGATGAAGTGGGGGAGGGGTTAATCTCCATTGCTCCATACGTCGGATGGAGTCGGGGGTGGAGTTAAGTAAATCAAATGAATTAGATTTTTCCCTGATTTTGATATCTGGAAGTATCGCTTGTTCAGGGGGTGTCAGACAACTGAAGTAGGTCTAAATCAACAAGAGGGTGAATCTGGCTTTAGGCATTTCAGGCATAATAGGAAGTCCAACAAAACAAAAATATATATCATATTATATATTTATCATAATAAAAAATTGCTTTACAATTTCACGCACTATGGGGAATATGATCTAAATTGTTGAAACAGACAAAGTTTCGTATGATTCCACATGTAACGTTGTTTAAAATCAAAACTTCCAAATGCTTAAACTGGTAGAAATCCATAAGTTTTAAAAGTGGTATTTTACTAGTTTTTTCTATAGGTTAGGTAGGAACTTATATTTGAAGTCATGAACTTAATTTTCTTAAAAATTTCCAATTAAAACCTTCCAGAAGACATTTTTAAGTTTTAAAGTAAGGTTGTACAAAGGGTGTACAATGGCTGTACGTTGTCGCTTTGCAGGACAAATGGGCCTTACAAGATTTTGCCACGTCTTTGATCGGGTGCATAGAGCCATAGAGGTCATACAGCGGTTGTTTTACGATAAGAAAGGAGGCGATTAGTACAGATATATACGGCATATTATTATTATAATTTTTTCAATTTCCGTACAGCCGTTGTACGTCCGTCTTACCTTCGCTTTAATTTCGTTTTTGTACAGTTGATTGTAAGACTGGCCGGACTATACTGCTTGTACGGCTTTTTGGATCTTGTACATACCAGATTGCTTAAAAAATCCGAGTGTTCGTTGTTCACCTATTTTGTTTACTTATTTAAAAATTACTTAAAAAGAAATCTCGCTTCTTAAGATTCGTTTTTCATATTTTCTCTGTTAGACAACGTTATTTGAAATGAACTGCATTTCATTTTATATCTGTTTCATATCCCTAAAATGTATTTTCCCATAGTAATAAATTGTTTAATATGAAGCCATTCAGGATACTCCATAACCATGTAATCCCCACTAAATATAGGGAGCCACGGCTGCCTTAACCTAACATTTTCGCCGGAAAGCCCTATTCCAAAAGCGCTTGCATTAACTTCCAATAAACTATTTCCTTCGAGTGGACAAAAAAGGCGCTAGACAAAGAAGTGAAATTAGCCGTTTAAGCCATCTCGCCGGCCCCAGTCCCCCCTAGCCCTAACTTCATGCAGTCAATTCAGGCTGTGCTCGGTGACATCCTTTGAACCCATCGTTCCGGCCAGAGAAGGCTCCGTCAGTTGTGGGCCCCACAAAAAGGAAATTTATGGGTTTTCGGGCACTATATTTTTTGCGTTGTTTCTTTTTTAAATTGTATTTTTTGTTAATACTTCGCCTCATTAACCGAGGCGACTGCAGTGGATAAGAGACTTCCCATTTTTTTTTCGTCGTTCTACCCTTTTTATTTCACTTTTGTAAAAAACTTGTTCTGTCGACTGTTAAAAGTGCAGCAGGAATGTAATAGAAAAAAGAAAGGGTTGGGGGGGAAGAAATCCTTTTTTATGGTGTGAACAGAGTGAGATTTAACTCGGTGCCGCCAGTTTGTGCTCTTGTTTTGGAGCATAGTGAACGGGGGTTGATAGTGGAGCTCCTGCTGGCGCCCTCTGCCTATACGACAACGAACCAAAACCGTGGAGACGGATGGTCTGAAAAAAAGGGTTTCCGCTTAACTTTTCCCATTAGACAGAAAAGCCAAACTACGAGCCCTGATCCCATTGCATTGTAAATAAGACAGAATTCAGAAACTGCTCAAAAGTTTGCTAGTCCTTTTTTCAGGAAAGTTCTCATGTCTTCTAAAATTGCCAAGAGTTACCAAGAGGCAGGAACAGCAACACCACTGCTAGAAGAGTCTCGGACGAAGACGTCGTTCTTTTGGTTTTGGTAGAAAGTAGTAGATGCAGCCAACTTAAAACAAGTCGTTAAAGATACGGCGACATGTCCTAGGTGCGCTCTACGGGGTTGACATCGTCAAGAGTCCGCCGAGGACGGCCGCCCTTGCACCGGAAATAGGGCAAAGTGGCTACGGAATGCCTTTAACTTCGAAAACTTTGATATTTTCGTGCTGCTACTATATACAAAATATATATAATTTTTTGCTCTAACCCTTTTCGCTCGAGCTCTGTATTTTTTATTTTCCATCTGCCACCAGGAAAAGGAGCAAACAGATTCAAAGTGCTAAAGAGGACTTCTAGGATCTACTCCATCGCGGCGAACTGTATCATCCCAGAAAAGGCGGCGCACGCGGGACTCCACAGGAGCGGGGCTGGGAGAAAGTTTTTAATGAATAAGTAAAATAACCACAAAGAAACTTCCTCAGTGTGACCCTCAGTTTCGAGAGATTAAAGAAAGTGCAGAAGACTTGTTAAAGTTGAAACGTCGGCAACGAATGGCGGGAGTAGTTTGCACTTTTAAGTGGACTGCAAATGGCCAAAAACATTAACCCAAGCAAAAATGTTTTACGAGCATTTCTTGTATTTAGACTGATGAAAAACGGCGGGGGCTAAGAGCTAGCGAGTTTGCGAATACGGACAAAATTATAAAAATGAAATTTTTCGCCTCTAGATGCAAATGAACAGAACAAATTAAAGAGAAATTAAACTGAGATTAAAATTTAGAGTTTCTCATTTCTCGATTTTGTTTTATTCATGGGAATCGGAGGGGAATTTTTGTTATGATGTCTTATTATTGCTATACTACTATCCTCACTTATCAAAATACACATATGCAATAGCTGAATACGTGGCTGAATAAAATATGACAATCGAAAGATATGTTAAGATGATATTAGGAAATATTTTCCAATTTGTTTGAGTCGTATGTATGTAGTACATATATGTATAATGGGGAAAATTTTTAAAAAATTATATTTTCAATTAATTTTCATTTACTTCTTTTATCTAAAAAATTTAAGTTGTTATGCCCATGTTTCTAAGAGGTTCTCCAGAATACAAAGAAATTAATGTAATTTGGTAATTATATATAAATATTTAATCAATTCAGAAAGGCTTAATTAGATATGGGTTATGTCATAGGAAATATAAATAAATTATTCTTAATCTGGCATGAGTGCGATATTATGCTCGATATACGTATTTATGTAGCTTCAAAGTCATATTAAAAATATTAATAGCAGAATCCGTTTATTTATTCCTGAGAGCAAAAACAATTAATTTTTGTTAATTTTACGGGAATCTCCGAGAGAGAAACACAATTAAAATTAGATAATTTCCCTCCAAAATTCATTAAAAAACTCCCAAAGTATTCAGGTAAACTCTGTCAGGCACATTGCCCAGCTTTTGGTTAAATATTTTGAACATTTTAGTTATGCTTAAAATTCGGGTTAGCATCTACTTATTGAGTACACTGCGCGGTGCATATACTTAAATCACAATTAACTCCTTGCAGACCCTGCTGCAGGCTCCTTCATCTATCCAGGAGTCAGCTGCCGGAGTTTATCTTTGTAATTATGAAAGTGCTGGTGGCGTCCTTAATTAGAGCTTCTTAATGTTCCTTCCTGCTTCGAGTTACGACGGAGCTCCTGTTGCAGTGCGCTGGGCTAATACCTTTCCTTCGCAGTCTGTTAATCTTAAAATTCTACCTTACTGCTTAGCAGGACCACACTGAAAATCCCTACAGGGAAACTAATTGTCCAGGAGGTTCGAATCAACGCGAATCCGTGCTAGTGATTTTTACTGGCTTACCTGGTAAGCCGAATTTAATTCAGCGAGATAAGGCACTTCTTCTTCCGGTGACATAGATGCCTTTGTGCTTAAAGATATTTAATAATAATATTTATAATAGGCTGCTTTACCCTTGTTTTTCGTTGAGCTATTTAACTTGAATGAAATTGTTAAATACGTTTTCTGTTGGATCTTTTTTCTGTAACCCATATAAGGCGGACACTACATTAATATGCTTAATTAAAATCAAAAAACGAGACAAATGAGAGTCGGTCTTCTATATAACATTGTTTTTTCGATAATTTTTAACATTAAATAGAAGCTACTGAAATGTTTTCGACATATTGGATCTTTAAAATAGTAAATTTAAAATAGGTGATCCTACAAACCGCTAAATACGTATTTCCATAAAAATCTCAAACTATGTACAAATAAAAGCGTTTATATAACATTTCTGGTAACTAATATTTTGATGTCATATTTAAACCAATTCAATTTACAAATCAAAATATCCTCAATAGTCTTCGTTTTGAATTCATTTCAGAATGCCTTAATGAAACATTTTGAAGAAAAAGAAGGCAAGGCTGAATTATTCCTAGAAGACGTAGAACGAGTCATTAACGGTGGGGGAAAGGAGGACTTGACGAGGTTCTTCAACTTTAATTATCAGTAGAATGATCCTTAGAAAATGTAAAAGTACTCTACGATGATTACTTCAAATAGGTTCGTCTATCTTCAACAACCAGATTTAACTTCATTGCGTCTATTCAGTAAAATTAAGTTGTTTATTCTTTTAAGTAATTAACCGGGAGCAGATGGACGTGGCAATGCAGTTCTAATTGCATTCTTCCCGAAAATTCGTTGATTAATCCCTTCAGGGTGATGTGCATCAAAAACACCAGGGTTCTGATGCGGTTACACACTTTAATAAAAAGTGGTTCCTTCGTCACGCGAAGGATGCTCGGGGAGCCTTTTCTTGTTGAGTCGTTCATATGAGAAGACTGCTTCGTTAATTCTGCAGCAATTCCGGGAGTGCTGAGGATTTTTATCGCAGCTCTGCAGAGCAACTCTGGTGCAGAATTTCTTTCAGTGGCGAGTGTGCACCCAGCGATTTTATATCCTTTTTTTTCTTGTTATATACATATATGTATATATTGTATATATATATATTTTTTTCTTTCCTCGAGCTCAAAAATTACCTTCGACTTTCTTTCAGTGTTGCAAGGGAGTGTTTTTCAAGGAACCAAAAATTCCGCAAATAATTGGATTTATTTCAATTAAGGAACTCCTTTTCTCGTGATCGTCCTTCTGTCTGAGCTTTGGGCGCTTCCTTGTATGCTTCCGGAGTTTTTACCAGTTCAACTCCTTTTTTATTTCTGGAGTTTGTTGCTGTTGGTTGGCCCAGAATCGGAAGGAGCATATCTGCTCCTGTACACGTCCATATCTCCCATTTTTCGGTTTTATCCTAAAAATACTTTTTGCAAATCTTCCTGCTCCTCGAGTTGTGTTACTTGTTTTATTTTTTTTTTTTTTACTCGTCCTCAAACCTTTTCTTGGGTTTTTTCTTGGTCTCGGTTTGTAAGATTATTTTGAGGCAGAAATAGAATGGCAGGTGGGTGGATTCATTGTTCCTTGATAGTAGAAAGAATGTACGATGTGCAGAGGAGCGATAGATGCACTATTTTTTTATTATTTTTATTTTATTTTGTTGACCACAAGTCGTGTGTCGTGACAAAGGATTCCTTCCTTCAGGAACATCTCATAAGGAAACGACTGTGGAGCTCAGGAGTCTGAATGGGGCCAAACTGGGAATTGTTGCTCTTTCCTGTTCGAATAAGATTAAATTTTGTTGGGTTAGATTTGGCTTGGAATTGATGTGCTTCGTTATTTATTAGAAGTCTGTCTGAGTAATGGGAAACTCGGCACGAACAGAATTGAGGTCCTGATAAATGCGAGACAGCGACCCTGACATGGTCCTGAAATTAATAAATTTCTACAAGGAGAACGACTCCCCTGGGGACACCCCGTAAATTGCTTTTAGAGTTTGTGTGCACGAGATTCGCTTAGAAATTTTGTCATCGAGTATTCGTCCGGGACTTGGTTCCCTTTTTAAATACACCCTAAAATCTGGCGAACAACGAAATTACAAAACTGCGGTAGAGCGGCTGAGTATCAAATGCAAATCTGTTTGATTTTCCTATTTATTCCCGGGGATTTTTGGTCGGTCATATTTTTAGTGACGAGGGTTTTGAGCCGCAGGCGCACTAAGGAAACCTGAATCATTTTGTATCGAAATTAGATGTAATTTGGAAAAGTTTTCCTGACTCTTGCCCGGAAACTTACAATTTCCTCTGGAATTGACTGGCATTTTTATCCAGGGTTCATATAGATGTTTGGTAATCTTTAATCTTAAATTAAGAATTTGGATATAACCTACTAATAATTTTAACAAATTGTATAATCTTTACATTGATAGTTTGAAGCTCAACACAACGTTTAAAGGAATTATTTTTGCTTTAACAGAAATATTCGGAGCTGTTTATGGGAATTTAAAAATTTTGAAATATGATATTGAGATCCCTCATCTAGCTTATACCCAAAAATTTTCTGATATTTCTTTTTTCAGCCTAGAAATAATAATATCTGCTTTAACGCAAGTGTCCACAAGACAAAAAATAATTTTTGTGTAAGCTATAGCACTCGTAAAAATTATATGAAATCGAAATTTCAATTTTTCATTAAATATATGAGTAATTAGAGCTTAAATACCTTTAACATTAACAAAATTACCGACAAGTAAAATTTACGTTACGATTTTTCTTTATTCTTTTGCTTTTATAATACCTATAAGAAATGTTTAAAATTACAAAATATACTTTTTTTATAGGTATAGTCTTCAATATATTTACCCTATTTTCGTATAGTTTACACAAGTTCGAAAAATTTGGTTTCGAGAAATTTGCCTTAAAGCACCGCATAACTTTTCACATTTTTAAGATTTTTGAAAAAAATCCTAATAAGAATACTTAAGTACGTACATATGTAGATTCCCTTTAATTGCTTTATTTTTAATATGTAACTCGATTTTTAGTTTTTTGAAATTTTATTCCTTAGCATTTTGTTGTTTTCAATAAAAGCAATTTTTTTTGAATCTTTTATAGTCGAGTATATACCTACAGCATTTTAGAATATGTGGTAAAAACCGATGTAACGAAGAATTTCCCTCAACAAAACTGACCGAAATTACATATGTATATGTATTATTATTTCTTTTTCCAAACTAATTATTAAAAAAATAATCTTATTTTCTATGAAGTTTCATTTCTGTTGAGGGTCCCGAGGCTCACACGTTTTTTTCTTGATTTTTTACGTATGTTTTACTTGCGTGCATGTCGCGCATGGCCTTCTACATACTACATATATCTCAGATACTAATTTATGTAGGTCTAGCTGAGCTGGTGTAATTAAGGCTGATCCGACCATCCAACACTGTCCAGAAGAAGCAACTATTTTGGAAGTCCTCCTGGCAGGTAGCAAGTAATCAATTGAGGCCTTAGGCATAAGTCACAATCGAGTTAATCATTCACGAGCTGCAGTGGTCCGTCGAAAGGGCGGCCCTTTGAGCGTTCCGAAAGCCAACTGATGGAGATGATAATCACCAGATAATGGAATAAGAAAAATCTTCGACTGAACGAGGAGCCCTTTCTTCCCAAGGGCCGCCCCCGAAACATATGGCCCCATATCGCCCCCAAACGTAATAAATGACACGAAAGGTGAAATAAGCAACTACTCGATCCTTTCGACATTTGCCCAGGATTCGGGAGACCAACAACAATGAATTTCTAGGGCTAGGCACAAACGGCGGGTACTTTCTTCAAATTAATTTCCTTGGAAGGATGCCTCACCTCTCAATTTTATCCCTGTTTTTGGTTCCGGGCATAATGTCGTCAGAGGAGCTCTAACCCCCCTGCGTCCCTGATATTGGAGAACAAACGCGCCAACATCGATGGAGTCCTGCGCTCCTGTTACATATGTCTCACTTGCCCGATTCCCATAAGGTTGTACAGTTTTATCCCGGATTTGTTTGCTTTATAGGGTTGCACGGGAGCAGATTGTATGAGTATCACTCCCCTGGAAAATTCCCAGAAGTCCCAGTGGGATGGGGCCGAACGAACCATGGGGCATCCTAGTCTGGGTTATATTTGAGCATAATTTTCGGCAGTTTTCCTTTTTCCTTGGAAGCGATCCAATTTCCGTTAATATGGAAAATATTTTCGGACTCTTTATTTATGAAGGCATTCGCCAGTAGTTAACCAGCGACCTGCAGATGGATGTGTTTACCTCCGGCAAATATCGTCTATCCTGGATGGACCTAAAACGGAGCGGAATGGTGTGAAGGGCTTCCCTAGATTTATAGGGTAGTCCCAGAAGTCGATTATGGCGGTTAATTAAGCTGTTTGTCCAGGATAAAAGTAATCATGAGTGGATTCGGGACTGTTTATAGCTACCCGGGACTCATTTGCGACCAAATAAATAACTTAGGTCTATGGTGAAAACTTTTATTTCAGTTATTTTAGGCACTTACTATATGATAGAGTTTTGGCGATTATTAATCTTAAGGTAACTTTGATATATAAAATAATAGATTTATTTTTAGAATGCGAGACAGAAAGGTACAGTGGTGGTTTCAAAAGTGTTCTGTTTCTCTAATTTTTGCATATAAAACATGTTCCTAGTTAAAAAAAGAAAAACATTTTAAAAGCAAGATATCATTGTTTTTTGCTCATCGAACCTTTTCATTTGATACCCATGTCATTAGGGATTTTGAAGAAAAAGGTCCGCCATATTAGATTTAGAGCGATATTTAATGTACATACATATACTATGATAATGTGAACATTTATAGAATCACTCCAATTCTTCGGGAACTCTTAATAGTGAATTATGACAGAGGCGCCTACATTGATTTCCCTCCTTTATCGAATCTAGAGAAAGTACGTTTCATTTTAAAAGTTCCTGAAACATTGAAGTGGTTCTAAAAATGTTCATAGTATTGTATACATATATTGCATTGTTATCGGGCTTACATATGTGTACCAAATTTAATCTTTTCCCGATAAGGAAAAATTGGTTCGAAATTGACTTGCAAGATTTACCCCAAACATACAAACATGTGAAGTTAAATAAAAGTTTATAATAAGAAGTTTTATTTCCCTTTTAAATATAAATAAAATATAATTATTTTCGATTTCCTTTCTTTTATACAGCTTCAAAACGCCTGCAAGACTAGCAAAACACAAATTAGTGCACACTGGAATTAAGCCGTTCAAGTGCGAAGATTGTGGACGCGAATTTCGTGAAAAAGACACGCTCAAGGTTCACACACGAATCCACACGGGCGCAATGCCATACGAATGTGAATTTTGTGGGAAACGTTTTCGGTTTAAAAGCGTCTTATCGGTGAGTATTCAGTTTTCGTTAAATTTAATAAATTTAATTCCCCTAACCTGGCCCATGCATTCACTTCTATGAATTTCAATGAGACCTTCGAAACGCGCAGGTGCATAAATAAAATTAACATTAATTATTATCAGAGTTAGGAGAAAGTTGAGCAGTGTGAAAACCAGCAATGTGAAGACACCTGAACATGAAGTAGTTTCTTAACTAACCCGTCCTTTGGTACATATACTGTGAAATTTGGAAATGAAACCCGATTTAATTTTATCTTATTCTAGACTAGTTCCCTATGATAAAAAAGTATTAATTTTTATACTATGCTAATAAAAAAAAAAACTTTTGATTTTTCAGGATTTATTTTTATTTTCTTAAAGAGGAAAAGTTATAGGATTTCAAATTTTAATCTAGACTACAAATCGAAGAAAATAGGAAATTAAATTGTAATAAAAATTAAAGTTTTAATATATAGGTTTGGTTTTTCTCTGTTTTGAAATTTTTGTAAAATGTATGCTAGTGTCCTATTTTGTTTCAGTCCCATATTTTCTAGAAAAGTCTAAAATTTTTTATTCTCCCACAGACCCATCGACATCAGCATACAGGGGAGCGTCCGTACTCGTGCTTGGATTGCAATCATCACTTCACAAATTGGCCAAACTACAACAAGCACATGAAACGACGTCATGGTAAATTTATAGTTTTACGATGTTACGATTTTGTTCAGCGGCAGTCCAATGTCCAATTTTTGTTTTTTGTATTGTTTGGAACCCAAGAAAAAAAAATATTTGCTCGTCCTCACCATTGCGCATTTATTGGCACTCCTGGTGGTGCTGCTGTCGGTGCCACTGCAATAATAAATGCAGTGAGACCGAGGGAGCCGTTGTTCTGGCGCCTCGGTGCAACGAGCGAAGGTAAACAAGAAATGTCCATGAGGCCAGATCATTGGATGGAATTCAAATGAGAAAATGAAGTGAACATTTCGTAGATAATCGCGACTATCTAATATTATTTCCGGCAGCCAATTCACATCTAAGTTAAATAGGAGACGTGATTCTATCTCTAAAACAAATTGAACCCTTTTAACTCTCTCATGGATATCCGTTTTCTTACTTCCTCCCCCCAGGTATCAACAAGAGCTCGACAAGTCGGAAGCCGCAAACAAACCCACCCAAAGGAGCCCCACCGAATGCGAAAGTGAAGGCCGAGATGTCATCTGCTGCTGATTCGTCTTCCGATTTGGTCACGTCAACAGCGGAAATCCCCAATTTGGTATCCGACGACGATATAGCCTCTGGCGGCAGTCCTGCACTATAAATCTTCGGGGAATTGAGGTGATAGGTGACTTCCCTAATATAATTCAAGTGTAATCGCTATAAGATGTCTTTCGTTCATATCGTTTTTTTACTCATCTCACCACCCCGTTGATGGGGGCGCTGGTTGTACTTCTTCGTTACTTTAAGTTTCTATAGAAAAAACGTTGCCAATAAAACTTTTGAGATCCAGAAGTCGGTTTTCATTCAATTCGAGCTTTAGATATATAGTACGCGGGCTACTTTTAATACCATTTAAGGCTGGACAAGACAAATGGCAGTCTCAATAAAATCCCCCTTGAATCTGCTTTTGATTGTCAAAGTTCTCTTCACTACGGATATTACGGTCGATTTTTTAAGGGTACGTATAAAATCGCAAAATAATTGATTGTAATAAATAATTTTAGGAAGACAAATTGAATGAGAGAATTTAATTTATAACATTTATATTAATCATACACCGCATACATATGTTTTAAGAGGTTATACTTTTTTTTGAGAACTTTTTTCTCGGGTACCAATTATTTATACATGTATTAACGTATACAAAAATATGTTTTATTTAAATTTACGATAAAAAATGGCGTCGTAGCATTAGGTAACTTTAACAAGTGTTTTTTCTAACGAGGAAATCGGTATGCACTGTAGCAGTCTCTGAATACACCAGCAACAACAAAATTTCTTTAATCTGCATTCGTTTTTCTTTGGAAGTACCTTCCCTAAATTGTTTATTGCAAATGTAATTATCTATCAGTTTAACAATCGTGTGTATTTCGATAGATATAACCTATCTAAGAAGCTACAGTTAAGATTTCAAGAAAATTCGATAAAAATTGAGTTAGCTACGCTGCACGACGATTTTATAAACATAGTTTTGAGAAAAACGAGTTTAAAGTTTTACGTTTAAAGTTTAAATGTTGTAGAGTGCTCAATTGCGTCTCGGAAAATAAGATATAAAAATTGTTTTTCATAGCTTGTCTCCCAAATTAGTTTTTGAACATTGTTTTCAAATAGTTTATGCAATTTAAGGAAAAAGAAATGCTTGGTAGTATAATATAACCCTTTAAGATGCGTTTTTCGTCAGTTTTATTGGTTTGGCTCATTCCGAAATTTAAAATGAATGTATTGAAAAAATCTTTCAAACGAATGAGTTACATAAATGGCAAATATATTTTTTCACTTATCGACATTGATAAGCACGCATTTGTATTTTGAATTAGTAAATCGAAGTAATATAATTAACACTTGGACTTCGATTTTTTATTTTTAAAGGTATATTTAATTTCGAAAAAACAAAGTTTTCTTTCAATTTTAATTCAAGTAGTTAAATTGAATGAATAAACATTAATGTTAAATATGCTCGACACTTACCGTATACCGGTTATAAATGTTGTATTATGTTTGCCCGAGTTTGAGTGCTCCTAAAACAGTTTCAACCGAACTTCGGACAGTATACCATCAAGGTTAATTTGTCTATAAATAAATTAGTAGCAAAGAGAGGCTAGACTTAATGACTGGTTCTGTGTTTTGGTTTCGGAATCATCGTCTCTAGTGCTGAATATTTTTTTGTGTTGAATTAAATGTGAAAACTTGTTTGAAACGAAATGACCCCGATTACGTTTGTTTTCCAATTTTCTCTGAATACGAAGCTGTGATTGGAAAAGAATAGCGTCGCAGAAGGGGTGAGGCTTTACTTTATCGCATACAATAAAGGAGAGAGTTCTCATTTCCTTAAAGGATAAAGAAATCGACAGAGCCGATTAAGATAGGCGAACAGAGAATAACTTGTAGAAAAAAACAAGAAAAGTAATAAAAACCCTTCTATGGAATGGGATGAAGGCGGCTGTATAGAGCCAAAGAAAAGTTTCGCCTGGAAAATCGGTGCTCCTGGATAGTTGCCAGGATGTAGCGAAGAACGAGTTGAAGATGTTTTTCTTCCTTAAGGGCGGTTGGCAGTTGTCGGCTGTCTTCAGTCGCCTTCAATTGAATTGAATTTCGAAACAGCTTGCGGAGTCCCTTTGAATATTTGCCTCCGTTTAGTTTTAATGGGATGGGAACAATCGCCGGGTATGCTCCCCAGAACCCCAAAGACCAGCCCCTGGATGATGATGATGATGGTGGTGTTTTTGGGAGGGGTCTGTGGTTATGAGGGTCCCGACTGTGTCACAGGACTTACTGTGTAATCAAAACAATTTTCCCAAAAAGCAAATAAAATTTGCAGAAAATTGCGGTACACGCAATTCCGGGGGAATTAAGCATCCTGCTGAATTGTGAAACTTAGAGAAAGAGCGGTTTTCTCTGAACTGGTGGAGCGTCTCACCAAAATTATAGACAAACAATTTTGGGGCTTTGCTGTTCTGCAATTAGAAGGGCCAGCTGCTGGGTTTTACGGGGTGCGTTCAGAATCCGGGAGGAACGTTTTAATTTCACTCAATTGCTGGGTATTTTCGAAAATTTCCAAAGAGATATTCATTCCATTTTGGGGGGCATAATGGAGCGACAGAATTTTTTTAGTGCTTGATTACACTCGACATTTTTGCAATGGAGCATCCTAGGAATGCTTCGAAATCCTACCCCCATCGAGTGAATGGATTTCTCATGTAGCATTCAATGAGCTTAAAAATTGAAATAAATTTACGGCTCGTTTATCTGTCGGTCCAGCGGCGTCTGTATGTTGGCCCTCCTCCCTCAGGATGTTATGACTCGTGGCATCGCATCATCGACACAACTAAAAGGCCATTCGACGTGCCTACAAACAGAACGGAGCCGATGCGTTGTCGTCCGTTTTCGCTCTTTAAAAGGGAAATGCCCTCATGTGCAGTCCAATCGCATTCGGAAGGATTGCCAGGAAGTTGCATTATTTTTTTCCGCAGCCAATGTTAACTGCAGTGATGTTTTGTTCACCATGTCCGGAACGGGGCTACATTCAGCACCAACAAGGGTCATTTTGACCCGGCTCCGGGCCGGCTGGACGCTCAAACCGCTCTTGGGAAGCGAGAGTCCATGGGGCAATAATAACAACAAAAATTTTAAAATAAAAATGTTAAACATCGGCAATAACAAGAGCAACAGAAAAAATAAATAAAAATAACGACAAAATTCCAAGCCCTTTGAATCCAGAAAGGTCTGGGAGAGGTTACGCAACCGTGGGCTTTGACCCGGTGGTGGAGCGCGGAGTCAATCCGATCGCCCCGTAATCGGGTACACTATGCGGCTCCGGCGTATGCAAATTTTATTCCCTGCCTCATATCGGATGGAACGAAATTTATATATTTTTTCCTCGACTGTGCTTGCGAATAAACATTTTATGTCGCGTACTCAAATAAACGCCCGGCAATTTTAATAAAATTGCGAAAATTAAAAAAGTCGATAAAGTCCCCTGAAATATGGAAATCGGTTACGCGCAACTCAAATTCCCGAATTTCCGGATTGCTCCCGGACTAGGAGCAGTGACGACAGTGGGTATCGTCGCCGGTTTTGTTTACATTTTCATTTTTTACACTATTTTTTTGAGAACTTTAATCAGAGTATCTGCTTTTTAGGGCTCGCGGAACAGAGGGAAGGAATAGTGCGCTCCAGTGAATTGCCCAGGATCATCTCAATATAGGGATTGCGAGTCTGGAACAGTTTTGCTATTCGATTAAGAGCCCGACTGCTGGCTTTTGTGCGGGATAACAATAACAGGGAACATCGGGGATGTTCGGGGATTGTAATTGAATTTTGGGAGTTATTAGTGAGCACTGCGACAATAAATGGGGACCCTGCATTTCGTCGTATACCCCTCATTGTTTCAGGTTTTATGTCTGTCCAAGGAATTTCGGAAAACACATTTTTTTGAGAACAACAGAGCTACATGAGACTTTTTTTCGAATTTTTGTCATGTTGGCAAATTAAAAAAGGCTGCAAAGGACGTTTATTTTTAGAGGATGATAATATAGTACCATCCTACCAATTCTTGTCTCTGTCGTTTATGAAAACTTGCATGAATGTTTCGATTTTTCAAATGTTTAATGTATTTAATATGATTATAATGTTTCCATCTCCCCAAAATCTTGTGATTTAGAATAACTGATTTAGAAGTGTTTTCATCATAGTAGAGCGATTTCATTTGATTTTTAAAGTGTCATATTTAAATTGTTTTCGCTTGTTTATATCTTATTTTCCTTGTATCAATTTTTCGCATTTCAATTCAATGTCAATTTTAATGCCTGCTAAATAGTGCTGAATAAATTTTTTGGGGGGGCCAAAATGAAGTTATGAGATATTTATTCTCTCGAATAATCTTACGATTTTAAAATCGCCTGTTTGTATGGAAAATCCAATCGACTGCCATATGGATTTCGCAAAATCTCACAAAATCTCAAATATCGAGATTTTGGGTGAGATGGATGCATGTTATTAGATGTATTTATTTTATAAGTATATTTTTCAAAACGTTATAAACATAGTCTCGAAAATCATTCCTTATTAAACTACATTTTTGAATATTAAAATATCCCTAATTCGTTTTATTTAGAATTTCTTTATATTATTTTTTAATATCGAAAATTATAAAAATGTTAATATTCATTTTATATATGTAAGTATACCTTTAGAACAATTTTGAGATTTTAATAGAAATTTTATCCATTCTTATAGACCAGGAGTTAGCAATGCATTTCAAATTGTCATTTAAAAAGCTGTGGAAATTTAGATACCTACCAAATCTTGTAAAAAAAATACTGAAAAGGTGAGAAGAAAAACTCAGGAAATGTAGAGAACGATTTACTCTTGAGTCTTGAGTGAGGTTGTTTGAAGCATGCCCATGACGAGAATTGAGTGGAAGTTTAAATACTATAACGTAAACAATGTTCTACAAAATCATTTTCATTATAAACAACGCTCATGAAATTGATTTGCGCCTGGATAGTGTAAATGCAACGTTCATTTTCATGACAGAAAGTGCTCGTGAAATTGATTTTTGCCTATGATAGTGTAAGTTAGGTCCTTGGACTCAAGGAAAAAAAAAGATAAAATATAAAAAGAATAACAAAATGCTGATACAAGTAGGCGATGCCCATCAGTTCCAATAATTCCACGTAAGCAGTTGATGAAGGACTTTTCTCCATTTAACTTCTAGCCATCCATCACTAGCTAACGAGGCAAGAGGGCAGGACACCTTTCGACGTCCTTTCAGCACAATACCCAGATAGTCAGTCCTTCATCCACCTTTTTGGGGGCGGAAAAAAAAACAAGAAAAACACAAAAAAAAAATCCGCAGAGGGCGCATATATCTTGACCTTTCGGCCGATATCCACCCTCGTCGATCCCCGTAAGACAAAAATCCTTATCTTATCGTCAACGCAATTCCTTCCGATTTCAATTTGCCATTTGTTGTCCTGATTAAAGGATATCCTCGAATCCGACTGGCGGCATATGTAATAGTTTTCCCCCCGGGGTCCAAGATATAGGATACAAGGAGAAGGGTGATGGGGAGGAGGGGAGCCTTCAAGAGACGGCCGGCATCTGTACGGGATCCTGGCGAGCCGGGAAATGTTTTTCTGGCAACTCATCATTTTTCTTTCTAGCCCTCGAGATGTCATTCATTGGATCCAATACACTTGTCTGCCATCGATTACGGAGCTTGTGCTCATAACTTATCAGAGTCGGCCCTAACAAATCTTCCGGGGGTGGAGGGGATGAAAGGGTCGGAGGGGGGATAGGAGGGGCAGGGAAGGGCCACCGCCATCGTGATAGCCCTCGCCCTAAATCCCTTGTACACGTCATGATCCTCGGAAGGCCGATGGATATCCAAAACAAATAAACAATCAGACCTGCAGGCGGGTTTGATTCCGGCGGATAGGGGGGATATGGGTAGTCGGGTAGGAGGGGGGGGAAGGGGAGGAAGGGAGGGGAGGGGGAAAAGGCGTATGGACAGACCATTCTTGAACAAAATTTCCTGTATAATCCGCTGTAGAAACAAAAAAAAAAGTCTCCTAATGGACCTTGGCCAGCGCTGCTTTATTCATGAAAGGCTAGGGCTGGTTTGCGGGAAAAGTGGTCATAAAGGAGCGACAAAATATCTCCAAGGATGGATGATGGCATATAAAAGTCCCATCGAACCCACAAGTGCGCTCTAGGTTAACCCAATTTCTGTTGTTTTCCTCGAGGATTTAAAATTAAGAGCCGGAAACAAGTAAAACCGCCCACAGGCCATACCTTGCGCCCTCTCCATCCCTTGTACGCCTATGTGTTCTCCTCCGAATTTTGTAATGCCGCCGCTGGCAGGAATCGTTCGGGAGATGGAGAGGGTTGGTGAGACACTAAACAAAAAATAAATACAGAAATACAAAAAAAATATATAATACAATAAGTTGGGCGGTATCGGGTTCTACTAGCGCTGGTTTTGACCCACTTTTTTCGTACGTCCAGGAGGTTTTCATTACTTAAACGGTTCCCAAATGGCTTTTCCCTTAAGCAGTTGAGAGTTGGAGCAAAAAAGAAAAAAATCTTTCTCACTAATCCGCGAAAATAAAATGCGAAAATGGCATTTTGGGTGTAGGGGGACCAGTCGTCGCATAATCCCCCCTCCCACTATTCCCCCCTATTCTGGTGACAATCAAATGACTGGAAACTGGCTGTTATTATTTTTATGGCCCACTTTCTTCCGGATTTCGCATTTCCATTTCATTTCGCTAAAGGTCCAACGAGCCGGGTCCATGTCCGGGTGAGACTAGATGCGGATGCCCCTCCACAGGACCCGGCCAGCCTCTGGGTTTTTTGGACCAGCGGCGGCACGGCGTGTGTATGCGACGGTCTGCCCCCGTAGGAAGGAAAGTCACATTTCATAAAGATAAAAGGCCACTCCCTCTCCTCGCCCTGCCCCTCAGGGAATGGGGATGGCATCTGTCTTCCGCTGGATTTTTGCTCTCATTTCACAACTGAATGACTTTGTGGCTTTCCGGCGGACCTTTGAATTTCTTTTATTAAAATTAAACGTCTTTCGGAATTTTTCCAAGTGATTCTCTGCAATATACGAAATGGTGGCGATGATATACGGAAAATGTTTTAAATTTATTTGTGGGCCCTTCCAGCGGCGGGTAACTGAATGGGGCGATTTGCCCCTAAATGGATCCATTTTCCCTGTTTCCCGCAACACCATTCAGGTCTGCATTCGAAAAAGTGAATGGGTCTGTTTTGTCGAGCGGTTGAATTGTTGCTCAAATTTGCATCTTTTTGAGGACGCAACCTTTAATGAGGTCAAGGATCCAAGGTAGATAATTTTTATTTTTGGCTCTTCCAGATGGTAGGGGTGTAAGAAATTTGCATAGAGATGGATGAAGCCATGGCACGTACGAGGTGATTTATTTTTCATCGTTTTCTTTTCAACCCAAAAGATTATAAAAAAGTACTTTGTATACAGGGGGTCTGAAAATTCAGCATCCAAATGAAAATGGCTTTTGGGTCAACAACTCATTACTGTTCGAATAACCCAAGTTTTGTCTAAGAAGACATCTACTGGTTTTTTGATAAAAAAATAATAATTCCGCAAAATTAGAAATTAATAGGTCTGTTCGTTGAATAATCCAGATCGATCTAGATCAGAAAAGATCAAGAGATCCGCGTTCGATGAGAAATTACATTTCTGGGGGTTGGTAATTTATCGTATTTTCTAATCTACAAATTTTTGTACATCAGGTTTGATTAGGGCTTTTGACAATTTGTCAGTTTGTGGCAGTTACAAAGTATTTTAGAAAGTTAATATTTATTTAAAAGTTGTTTTTCTAGTAGAAAGGTAAAAATTAATTACTTTGAGAAAACAATTTACCTTTTGTTTTATCTTGTCGAGATCACGGCTAATGATTTGACCTAATGATTTTCTCGGATGTTTTTTGTTTTCCTTTACTTGTAATATGATATTTTGCTTAGTGCCAAATTACTTGAGTTTATTAATTTTTATTCTTTTAAATTTTTAATTTTTCTAAATTTTTAACTTGTGTCTATTTTTTTCTGAATTTTACACTCAGAAAAAAATCACTTAAAATCAATAGTATTTTAATAGTTATCCCCATTAATTTTGATCAATAGGATTTATAACATTAATAAATAATAGTCCGTATAATTAGAACAATATGATGGTCATCACATTAGAACTATACATTCCTTATGTTAAAACAAGGTGATGTATAGTTAATTCTTAATGTGATCCTCCGTTTCATCTTAAATGACATAATATTAAGTTTAAGCTATTACTTTAATTATTTCCACTATTATTAATTTAATGTGTTATTTCAATAGTTTAAAGTTATTAATGTCTAAAAGGATGCATTATTATTTTAAAATGGTACAACATATAAAATATTTTGTACATATGCGTATATTTTTAATAATATATCATATTAAAATAAAAGGTTGCCTCATTGATAAGTAATAGTTTTCGTCCTATTGAAGATATATAGAAAAACGTATTAAATCAATCTTTCTCTAATTGATTATATAGGAATTCCTATTAATTTTCGCCACATTAAAACAATGGTGAAAAAATTATTGAATAACGAAGGCAAATATTTCTGGGTGATCTACTTTCAGAAGAATTTATTAAAATGAATGTGAGAATTCTAAAAAAACGATTACTAACGAGGATATTCGAATCTTACCAACTATTGTAGAGGAGCGTCAACTTAAAGATTTAATCATGCAATGAAGCTTTAAAAGACAGCTTGAGCTTCAAAAAAAATGGAAAATGGTAATTTATTAATTAAATCAACACGCACCGCCATACGTTCCGATTTGTATCAATTTCAACATTCAAACTTTTCCCACGCCCGATGCCCAGCTGTTCAAGTTCAATCTTTTCTGGTCACAGCGGCGGGAAACAGCAGGTAATATTTTCCAATTAATTAGTGAGCTCGCACTTTCTGCCAACCAGGTGCAATTTATTACAAACTCGCAATCCGGTGAATGTTCACCATCAATCATCACGTTAATTTGCCGTAAATTATGTTTACATTAAGCTTAATAAAATTTTTAAAAAGTGTTCAATCACAGGGAACGACTCAGCCCACTCCCGGCGAATAGAATCAGTCCCGGAGCTCCCGGGAACTGGAGCCCTTCAGGGCAATTTCCCAGATTTCCCGATTGTGTGTGATTATGGCACAATCCTGCACCGGATGGCGGTAATGCACAACCTCCCTCCCCGAGAGATTCCGCCCTGCAAAGTGGGGTCCAGCGGGGCCTCCGGGACTCCTGGACCCAAGGTCTGGCACACTCATTCGGAAAACTGGGTGAAATCGAATTTGAAGCGAATAAATTCCGTCCTGCATTTAATTATACATGAGGCGCATTTCCATTAAAAATTTTCCAACTTTTCCATTTTTCCTGCACACGAATAATGGGACAAATAAATTTCGTTAAATTGTTTCATACCCTAGAATTTCAGGGACCTTTGCAGTTGGCGTTGCCCATTGCTCCCGCTAATGTAATTTGCGAAATTTTTTAACGTATAATTTTTTAGTAGTCCACAGCAGGTCGAAGCATGAGCCCTTTTTATGTCCCTCGATCAGGACTTCCCTTGGAGTCCAGGATCAACGAGCCGGCACTTTCGGGAACGTATTTTAAATCGGCTTTTGTTTTGATGGGCTGCAGCTCACTTCACATAAGCGGTCGTTTAATTGCTCACATAGTTTTGAGACCTCCCTGTGTGGCTCTCCAAAAAAATTTCAATTATAGTTAAATGTGGTGTGTGGGTGGACATTTAAAAAATTCCCTTTGATTGTACACTTTATTTAAAGGTGCTGTTGACACGCGTTTGTCCATCCCCTTCTCAAAACTTATTCGACAACACTCTTCTGAATTTATCACATACGCATCATAGGTGATAGAGGCCTCTAAGGAGAATTAGTTGCTTCCTATAACGCTCGGAATGTGTGCGAAACTACAATCACATACCGAAATATTATGGAATATATTTGCAATGTTCGCCACAGAAATAGATTACAATCCGAACTAATTTCCGCATACCAATTCTTAATCAAATCAGGATATCATTTGTATTATGAAGAAACTAAGTATGAATTATTAGTTAGATTATCAAAGAAAGAGGATTATTATATCTTCTATTTTGATATCCAAATTTCAAGCAGATCTTTAAAACAGAAAACAAGGAAATTTAGTTTCTAATTTTTAGATTGAGTACTTAGAAGCTAATAAGTATCACCTAAAAAATAATAATTGTTATCATTAATTTTAACTAAAATGTTTTTGAATACCCTTTTTTTTCCCAACAATTTATAGATCTTTCATCATTTGTTTTCAAAAGACAGTTTTTCATGTAAACATTTTAAAGTTTATTAGAAAACTTTAGCAATATTTTGGAAATAATTACACTGGTCAGTCTGTTTTCTTGTAAAGATTGAGAAATTATTTTTATAAAAGTACAAAAAAAAGACCATATTTTGAATATTTATGAAAAATCAGTTAGGAGTTTATTTGTTGTTCAAATGAAATATTAAGCTATTGTGTAAAAGTACAAATACCTTCAAAACTTTTCGAAGTGATCAATGAATTTGACTTTTTTGCATAACCATTTACAAGGAAAATAGCAAGCGCACACTCATGAAAAATTTGTTCAACAAGATGTTTAAAAAGGGCCATTGAGATAAATGGCATTTGATTTTCTTAGATTTATATCTTTATTTAAGCCAAGTTACAAACTTCTACGGTGAACCTTTGTTTTTCAATATTTATTCAAATATAGTCGGTCTTCAAAATCTATATTATGATATGACTACCAATATTACAAATGAAAACTTTAAATATAATTCTTTTCAAATAATTGAATGAAATAACTTTTTTGTTTTACTGTCAGAACCAATTTAAATAGTATTGATTCAATTTTTTTTTCTAGATTAAATCAATACTATTTTGATATATTGCAGGCTACAGAAGTTCTTAATGGATGTGGGTTTTTACTCTGCCTACTTGCTCTAGTTTTTAATGATTACACCCACCCCACTGTCAGTTAGGGCTAAAATTAACCTAAGGTTTTATTTTTTGTTTTCAATTAAAAAACAATTTTGTCGCCGAACAAAGTTGTAAGTACCTTTTTCTATGAAACTCTTATATGAACTAAAATATGAATGTTATACTTTGCATGCAGAATATAAGAAGATATACCTAGATTTTTGTAAACTGATTAAAAGCATAGGTCAACCCGACCCTTTTGATACTAAGGTCATTAAGCTTCGATCGAGCTCTCTGCAGCTACATTAATTCGGCTGATAAATTATTAAACATTGGGATGGGAATTTGTTTTTTTTTTTTCACGCCTTCTGGGGGATATTAAAAAGAGTGTCTACCTCCTGTCGTGAGGTTTTTAAAAATTCAATGAGCCCGTCAAGCACTCCGCAGAGCATGAGTTTGTTTTTTAGGGATTTTCACTCGAGCCGAATGCCACAGAATTTTGAATAGCACTCAAGTTTCCTTTCGCGAAGTTATCCATCCGGATAATGAAAGGTATTCAAGGCAGAAACGTAATTAACGCCCCCAAAAACCGGCGGTGTTAGTCCTTGCGGGGTTACTGGAACCATGGACCCAAATCAAAGCGAAATGTTTTCTTTCCATTAAAATTGGTTGGCAATAAGCCGATTCCCTTGACAGAGGCCATGGACCAATCGGAGATAAACAGGTTCTCGTGTCTGTAGGGAAATTTCAAGATTTTTTATTCTTTTCCTTCGACAAATTTTCCATTTTATTTATTTATTTTTTTTACTGCTTTTCATTTCGGCAGAATTTCATTGGTTTTTTTTTTAAATATTTCCAGCTCGATTGAGCCGAACCGTTTAATCGATAAGTGAAAAGTCATAAAGCGGGGGCGGCAGTGGCTTTGTCACCGTTTTTATTTTTGTTTGCCCCAACGAAACGTCTTAGAGGGGGTGTGCTTCAATAACTTCTTGAATTTTTTATGCCACTTCCTTGAAAGAAGTCGCGGAGATGTCTGGGCCTCCCCGTCTTCGAATCTCTTTGATTACGAGGATTTTTATGAGGCTGTACTTGACGCTATCCCGCAACAGCGGTCGTAAATTTAATTAGGCGGAAAGTGAATTTTCACCGATGGAATCGGAGCCTCAGCGGGAGCCGTCAGGACGGTGTCCTTTCTGCAAAAAGACGGCGGCATGGAGCTGCTAACAGCCAGCAGCAAGTGCCCCAAAAAAAATCCGTCGTTTTCGAGTGTTTGTCGCAGCAGGGAAGCTCCCCAGTTGAGTGAAAAAAAAGAATGGGCCTCCTGCAACGGCGGAAAAGGATTACAAGAAAAATCATTACAAAGTAAGGAAAAATCTAGATAAAAAAATATACTATACAAGATTCCTTTTCGTTAGCTCCACGTGGCTTAACCACGCAATCAGAAAATCTTGAGCGGAATGTCCTCCATGGTTTTGTGGGGAATGGGAAGTTTATTCTTGAGCTCGGGAAATCTGCAGGAATTTGAAATCGCGACATGACACCAGAGGAATCTTCCTCCTCGATTTTTGGTGTGGAGTTACAGGATAAATTGAAAATTGCCCGCCTTCTGCCTCTGTCATCGAAGGTAGACAGTAGTAGAGCAGTTCCCGAGAGTTTTTTTTTTCCAGAGATTCGAAAGATATTCAATTTGCACAGTGCAATTTCGCTGTGTCAACTGATGGGGGGTTGCCTGTTTGTTGCAGCTCCCAACGTGTCCTGCCTGATCCCTGCGGTTTTTACTATCTCTGGCTGACTGACTTTCGATATTAGATTTTCTCGAAGAAGGCCGCGCTAGTCATGGGGCCCATCACCATCCGCCCCCACAGCAGCCGCAGTATTTTTCTTGGCTTCTATATGGATACCAGCGAAAATCTCTCCGATTGAAGATTGTATCCATGAAATCCCGAGGAAATTCGACGAAGGAGTTAAATCGAGGATAACTAATGAATTGCACAGCGACGGACTGCACAAATGAAAAAAAAATAAATAAATTGAGAGGATATGGGTAATAACGAGAAAAATCGGGCGCTCCTCTGGCACTATCGGACCGGGGTCTGCTAAAAACATATGCTGCTGCTGACCCATTTTCGTTGAAACTCTTGGAAAATTTGATAGCCTGGAAAAATTTTTCTGGCATCGTGTTTATTCGCCAGAGGAGCCCCCTCTTTCTGCACCGCCAATCTCCAGTCGCAGAGTGGCCCCAGAAAGTAAAGAAGTCGATTTCGCCTTTATGGTCCAATTTTGTCTAGTCTCCCATTACCGCGGGCATTACCATTGTATTACGGAAAATGTGTACAATAACAAAATTTAACTACTGAGACGTTTTGCAAATTGAGATTAAGATGACCTCGTAACCGGCAAGTTACAGCCGCAGCTACGTGTCGGCTTCTTTTTCATCTTCATTTTGCGTGGAATATGAAAAGTTATATTTCTGTTTTCGTTGAGCCTTTTCTTCTCATGTTTTATGAGGTGCATCAAAACACATTTTATTCAACGGATTCTACCATTTCCTGTCGAGTTTTATTACTCCCCTTCACCTGTCTTCAGGATACTATTTATGTTTAATAAACGGAAATAATTTATATTCTTAGTGAAAGATCCCAAGTCGAGTCATTTCAAATAAAGAATTTATATAAAACATTCAAGCAGTTCAAAGCTTTTAATTCAGCTTAAAGAAAGAAGCGCTTTTGAGTTTTCGACTAGAAAAACTACATAAATTAGAACACGTCGACTGCCAGATTTTATTCAGCCATGTATTAAGCTATTGGGTGTCACCCATATGTGGGTGACATGATGGTCAACGTGTTAATATCAGACACATCTACCACCATGTGTTTTCCTTCCTCAAATACCTATGTTTTTTAGGAAAATTTAAGTATTTTTATCACAAAGTTTTATTAAAAATGATGTAAAAACAAAATATTTTCTTCGTTTGGTAGACGATGACAAGCACGCATTAAAAAAAACATATGTTAGGGTCTTTCCCAAAAAAAATGTCGAGCTCGTGCTTTTTTTGCATTGCATTTTATTTAAAAAGGGCCAGCGAAGAAACTATGTCCCATTTACATTCTTAAAATTTCCCTTTCTTTAGTGGTTCTTATCTTTAGACCTGAGTGTTTAATCAGGTGGTCTTAAATAAAAAGAAAAGGACAAATCTTAAATACATTGCGCAAATTCCTACTTTTAAATTTTGATACTCTTGTTCTCGTTTGTTTATTTATTTTCGTTAAAAGTGTCCAGTGATTTGAGAGTGAAGTAGTGAGACATTAAAATACATATAAAGTGATTTTCTTTCGAATTTTTGGAATAAAATATCTTGGCAAGTACCTAAAAGTAACTAATAAACAATTTTTGAAAATAAACATTTGTATTAATTTTGCTTCATAAAAGCTGTTTTTCATCCGTAAAAATGTAATTTAATTTAATTTTGTAAATCAAATGAGTTTCTGCAATCACAAAATTCTGCACTCAATTAAAAAATATCCAATCTCATTAAATGTTTCAAAATAATACTAAAATGTGGTACTTAAATTCTTTTATGTCACATCCAATAACAGGAAATATTTTATGCTATGACACATAAAATAAAATAAAATTTCTCAAACAGAATAGAATCGAGGAGTGTTTTCAGAACATAAAATTCTCCTTTATGCAGCATGTGCAAAAAAGAATTAAAATGTAATTAATTTTTTTAAACCCCTTCAAAGGGAATTTATCATCATGTTCTTTAATATGTATTTTGATATTCATTATTTTTGTATGCCACTTTTGAAGGGTTTTTACTAGGTACTACATATTTAGTAAAAAAATTTAGTCAGATTGAAATTATTCCAAAACGGATTATCGATCGAAGCTTCTTAATTTATTAAAATTGTTTGTGTATCATGTGCACAGGTCGGCATTTAACTACTATTGATTGGATCGATTGGATACAGAGAAAATTAATGAATTCCTGGAATTAAATTCAAATAAAATCGATTTTAGTAGGTAATATTTTTTTTCTCAAAAACAATGTTTACTAGTAATATCGTAATATGAAGTTGAGTGGTTTTAAATGAAATTTCATCTCAGCAGTATTTGGAATACGTTTTTTTTTCTTCTCACATGATTCAATACGCAATAACATAAATTAGTAATCGATCGATTGATCCAGGCATTTTCTGGTCCCAATTGCACCTCGACTCCCTCTTAATTCCCCCGACTCTGGAATCTATTTCGTTTTCCAATATTGAAATATGAAACAATTTTCCCACACACATTTCTGGGAATAATTAAAAACGACACCCTGTCCAGAAGTTTTAATAGATATTCGCGTTTTTTGGGGCGGGGGTGAAGGACAGGTGCTTTTGGCCATGTCACCCGGTGTTGCGAATTTTGGACCAGTGTGTGCTTTATAATTCGAATTCCCCGGGATATTGTGCCTCTGTTTAGAATTGACTGTTTTAATTAAATGAAGACTCTTCTTGAAACGACCTCGAAATCTTATTGTTGTGGGTCGGGTCGCCGACTGTTTATTAAATAGAGAACTTCAGTTGAACTTAGCTCTTGGCTCCTAAAAATATATTTGATTGCCCTCATCCGGTCGAATTATTATTTATTTTTGGCATTCGGCAGAATATATGAAGTTATTAAATTTTTATCTTACTGATGTAACCTTAGGCAACAAGAATTATGTTTGGGTTTTTAGATACTGGAAATTCACATTTCTTAGGAGTAGGGCTCTATTGATCTAAATTCTAAATTCTGAGAAATCAAATTTTACGGGGCTATAGCTTTATAAATGGTTCTTAAAATATTTACTTTGAATTTTTCAAGCCGGAAATGTGACCGATATATACGAGATTATGTCGTGTAAAAATTTCAATTCTATCAGGATGCAATTTGAAGGTTCATATCTTCAGAAAAAAAGAATTAAAAATATCTTATATGGTAACATATTAGGACGAATATTTAAAAAGTGTTAAGCTTGGAAATATTTTACAATATAAAAAAAGAATTATCTCCATCATAACTTAGCAAGATTGTTTGACTAACCGAAGTTCATAGAAATCATTATTTACTAGGAAACTTTTCAAATATAGTTTATTGCATAGTAAAGTAATACCACATTCTTGTTTTCTAAAATTTCTGATGCAGTATTTGAGGTCAAAATCTGCGTAGCTGGAAAGCTAAATATTTGCACACTAGTTCAATAACATGCCCGACTTTCCCAAGAAATATAATCCAAAATTGAGATACTTTTAGTAGCAGGAAATTTGTTTTAGCACATTATAAACAATGTTGGTAGTGTTTATTATCCGTCTTAGGCAAATGTACAAACTTAACAAATTCTATTCATACTGTTAATCTACAATTAAGCCTGTAATGAGATACTACTGTCGATTTTCTTATTATATGAAAATTCATCCAGTACAGTACAAGAAAACCATTTCCCAAATGGCATCCGGCCTGGAAGTAATCGTCCATTACATTCCCAAATGAAACACTACAAAGTCGGGAATCATCTCGAAAATGTGCGGACGATAAAATAAAAGCTAATTGTACCAAAATACCCGGCAAGAAATATCCTACTCCGCACAGGGTGCCCTCTCAGTATGATACCCTGGGGAGCGAAACCGTGTCAACACCCAATCTAAATTTTCTAGCTAGATATAGTGGTCGGGTTCCACGGCATGTGGTGGACTGTGATAGTGTGCTCATCCCTTTGCTTCAGGGGCTGTGGGGCTCGTCCTCAGTTCGCACAGTGTTTTCTTTTGGCCGGGCAAGGAAGGGGGGATAGGCCCCACATTGTTACACATGGCCCCCAAAAGTCAATAGTTTGCAAGTTGGCAAATTGTTGGGGCTCTTCTAGACAAAGCGTCCATGAAAATTGATTACATCGACGCATAGAGCGGCTGGAGAGGTCCTTTAAATTGAAAGAAGCCCGGGAAGAAGAGAGCTCCCAATGAGCTGTACCCCAATCCTGAGAAAATGCTTATGCGGGGGTGATGCTGGGGCTCGTTCAGAACGAATTGTGTCCGCAGCACATCTCCACCATCCGCACAACTTTTGGTGTAATTAATTTAATTTCCAACTTTAGATCCGGAAGGTTGTCAATTGCCGGCAAGATACCACCAAGAAGTCGTTAGGGGCCCAAGGAGAGCTATGAAGTAGCCTCAAATTGAATTTATAAAGACGCGCGCACATGCACACGTCCTTGGTACTTAAGGGGAGGAATCACCAGGACTCTTCGGGATCGCCCTGGATGGGCCGAACTGGGCTGAATAGATATGAATTTGGGACGATATAAGCGGTCCTCTGAGCTCTCCAGCATCCCTAGCATCTAGAAACGGGAGGAGGGTGAAAAATTTCGGGAGCAGGACCTTCAGCGCCCTTCTCCCTGATAGAAAGGAATTTGAATAATTATGCGATAGTTAACCTTTTCGAGTATGCAAATTGACAATTCCAAGACTTTACGACAATTTTATGGAGGGCGAGACTTTTGTTCGGTAAGCATCCCCCTTGTACTGGAGGAGCTGCTATTTCATGAAGAAAAGCGAACGTAAAAGGATTAAACTCATTTGCAAGGAGCAGATCAAAAATTAGCAGTCCTAGCTACAATAATTACGGGGCTCCACTCCTGCTTTTGTATCTAGGAAGGAGCACATTAAGGAATTTGTTAAATAATCCCAGACGGGTGATGCTTTCAGCCGAAAAAGGTGCTACAGGACGCTAATTTGCCGTACATCCTGAACTAAGGAGATAACTCAAATGAGGTACGATTTTTCATGGCGATAAGGGCTACATTGATGTGTTACATCAATCCTTTTTCCCTTCAATTACACGATTTCACCCAATTTAAAGCTAGAGCAGGTGATAGATTCGCATTGAATTCGAAGAAGATTCCTATCTGCCTCACCTAATCGTCTTCAAAGGGTATCCCATTCATGGAGTCCCTGGCCATTAGTCACCCAGCTCCACCTGGGCTTCAAAAACCAGGTATAAGGGCTCCTCGTTCAGTTTAGTTCATTTTCGAGAAGACTATTAGCTCTTCGTGCGATAAATTGAGTCGAACAATTAATGAAATGAGATGCTATCGTCAATGACGACAGTAGCTATTGATTTCATGTATTATCCTACTCGAAAAGGTGTAATATCCAGCGAAAATACCTACGTACCCTTTTCCTATATACTGAATTGGGACTTTCTATCACGTTTTGAAAACCCATATAGCTGAGCCCTATAGACTGCCAGAAATGACTTCAGTTCAGACACATCTCGTTTCTAATAACTTTGTCGTACCTTTCCGCGAGAATATTTGTAGGTTTGTGCGCTGCATGAAAGCCTTTTGAGCAGGCGAAAAACCCTTCGTCCTCATGGCGTCATCGTGCAAAAGGTTTCGACTCGAAACCCTACCATGCAGAAATAAGCGGGATGAAGGGAAAAAGGGCGGGAATGTGGATCTAATAGTAAAGCTCACGGATGAAGCAGAGAGCATCACTCAAATGGAAAGCCCAAAACCCTTGGGTATTGGAAAATGACTTTTTATTACCATATGTGGGTCAATATGAAAATTGTATGTGTAGCGCGAAGGGAGGGTTCTGAACAGACTCCTGGGGGGATCTCTTTCCACGTACATGAGGCGAGACCGAGCTGAACAAATAACATTTTCCTGAACCCTTTTTCCTTGGCAAAAGATTCGCACCCAAAGGCGAGCGTCGGGGCACGTCGTCGTTGGGAACACCTATAGAGTTAGGTATGTGCCAGACTGAGAGGTTTTTCGTTTTTTTTATATATATTCTTAAGCATCGTTTCGTCCCGTATGTAGCCCAGGATGCGATGCGGCCCGTCTTCTACAATATCTTTGGCATTAGGGCTATAGAGGAGGAAAACGTTTCGTCTGTAACAAATTCCTCCTAGGGGAGGATTTTTATTAGAAAAGAATTTTCGAATGGAAATTGTTCAGTTTAAGGTGAAATTGAAAATGATTTAGAGGCAAACATTTCCCATTATGAGTTGCACGCTTGAGACGTCGGGTGTGATTGGACGTGAGCGAGAATCGCGAGAAGGGCGCGAATTTTATTTATGTATTTATTTTTTCATACTAGAAATATGCCTGGAATTGAAAGTAAATGGGTTGTGATTGCATTTACCATTTCGTCGTTACCCGATATATCCCGAAAAATTTCCCAAAAAAAAAAAAACCAAATCAGTTTAGCATCCCCGTCTGCCACATAAAAGGGTTTCGATAATCGTCTATACTTTGCAGTCATGGGAAGTTTTATTGCCTGGAGTAGATGAGGCGATTGAGACGTGGATATTTTTATTATTGGGTTATAGAAGCCCCACTTTGGCGTCACTGGGGATTATGTCACCCTAATTCGGTGACTCATGGTATATCACTGAAGATGGTATGATAAAGGAAATATGTTTGTATGTTGATGTGTTGATGGCTTTTTATAAATACTTAGTCTAGATGAAGATGAAATAAAATGCTATTTTTAATCTATAGAGCACAATTTCAGACTTTACACCTTTTATGTCCTAGTATTTAAACTATGACGCCTGAACATTTTTTTGAATTTGCATTTCGAACATTTGGGCTATGTAAAATACTGAGTAATTTTACTTGGCGTACATTTTTGATGGCGATATTGAATTTGATGTATCTATTTAAAATGTATCTCCTTTTGAAAAGGTTGTCAATTAATTTCATCGGCACCTGTAGAGAGGTTATTTTAATTGGCGGGCTTAATAAACGCACTGTCTCTTTCAGATGATACTTTTAAAAAATTAGTTCAATTAAAGGCAAATGCCCACTTAAGCCAGTTAAATATATTTAAAAATTGTATAATAAGATTCCTAATTAAGCCAAGTACCAAATACTTTGGGGCTGAGTTCGGGTACTTTAACTTAGCCCCGAAAGATTCTGAATATGAGTAACTGATACTTGTACTCATAATTAAAAGGCTTGATTACCTGATAATCGTACTCCAACCTCACATTTTTACAGGCCTCCACAAATTGCACTGAAAACGTTTAGATTTATGTAGGGGCTTCATGAACTTCTTTCAAACTGACTATAATAAAACTCTAATTAAGTGCAATTATTTAGTCAAAATTTTTTATAAAATATTACTGATTAGATTCTTTAATTGTTTCCCCTCCTAGCAACCATTGCTGTTTCAATTAGATAGAAAATTTAGAAGCATTTTGAAATTTGTTTAATTAATTAAATATTTGTAGTTAACCACTATCATCCAATATGCGTATGTTTGTGGCAACAAATTCGTAAATAACTTAATTAAAGATTCAAAAGTAAAAAAAATTTTTGATTTGATTAAATATTTGCCATTCTATTTAATTAGTCAAAATAACTTTTTACCTAGAACAAATTAGCATAGGTGCTCATTTTATGATTTAAATTGACTTCACAAATTTTACACTACAATTGCTACCAAGCTGATTGTATGATGAAATGCGGTCATTTTTATCCACTGTCGCAATAATCAGTTTTTTTTTTTATCAAAGTATTGTAGATTAAAAAAATATTTAAATATTTTGTTTAAAATTTCGTTTTATGCTTTAATTGCTTTTTTTTTTATTTCCATGAAAATATTTGCTAGTGCTAGGGCGTTAAAAAGGGAGGAATCAGTGCATTTGGTCAGTGGCATCGTGATGATGAACGTTTTTACCGCAAAACCCACTCAATTCCAAAGCTCCATTATCGCGTGAATTATCGATGCAATTTCCCATGGTTGGACAAAGTGGTTTCCTTTTCTGGAAAACTTCAGGCGCACGGTGATTTATTTAATTTTTCCATTTTGTCCAATAATTAAAATTTATTGGAAATTTCGCTCCGGGGATTAGCGCGGCGCGGCTCCTAATCCATTTATAGGGCCTCCCCACAAATTTAAAAATGAGTTAAGGCTGTCGCAGGTAAGCAAGCATGCCTGGGGGGGCGAGACGAAGGGCCCCATTTTTGGGGATTGTTGCGGAGGCACCAGCCGAGCCCGGAACAACCCCAAAACGGTGGGGCTCATGGCCATCGGTGCGAGGGGCGGAGTGCCCGAAAAGCCGCCCAAAACTCGAAAATGGCCAGGGGGCGCAATATGGACGGGTGGGCATCGAGCAACCTTCCCGGTTCAGCTCAAAATTTTTGGGGGTCATGTCACGGTCCTTCGTTTTTGGGGCCACGATTTATGGGGGGTGGGTGCTGCTTTATGTGGAGGCGCCTTCATATTTAAATGACTAAAGCCCCGAGATAAGGCGGGAATTTAATGCCAATTTATCGCGGTAAAATGCTTCGGTGTTAATGATAGACACATAAATAAGGCTTCTGCCGCACTTCCCCCGCATTACGCGGTAATGGTGTTTGTTTCTGGCCGGGGAGATCATATCGAGCGGATATAAATAATATAAAAGCCGCGAGCGGGGCGGCAGGAGGTCACGAACGGTGCCAGTTTAACCAACTCTTTTTCTTCTTCATAATTTTATTTTTGTTTTTGTTCACGGAAAACTCGGCGCTTCACAGGACCTGGGCGTTGGTGCTGTTCATTTAAGTTTTACTTTTCCGTGGGAAACTTCGCCATCGGCTATAAACGCGATTGTTCCAACATTTTGCAACGTTAATCACTTTCAGCGGAATTTATGCTTAGCCTGGCAGAATTTGGGCCGATCCCAAGGATTTTCAGGCCGGAAAGTATGAAAAGTTTGTATAAAATATTTCCATCATTTAGCTGAAGCGATAGTGGCCAGATTGATATGAGCCATCGGCTTTATGCCAAGGAGCAATTGTGGCAGTCCTACATTAAATTAGTCTTACCTTTTATTATAGCTTAATAAATTCAAAGATTTAAAGGTCACATTCTCTTTATGGAGATAAGATTCATTAAATTCACTAATTACTCTTAATTTTTCTTAGTCCTTTGAATGTTAAAATTTTCATTATGGGTGTTTAACATACCTATCTGAAACTTTTTTAAAATGAAAGCGTAGCCTACATACCGAAAATCTACGGACTTTCAAAATAATAACAAAACATTTAATGAAGACAGGCATACAAATTAAATCTTGCCGTCAAAATTAAATAAATTAACATACATCATAATTTGGGGTTAAATCGGCAGTAAAAAAATATTCATATAAATTTAGTTCAATTTTTGAACCCAACTCATAAACTCATAATTAAATAATTAAGGTTTAGTGAGCCCAGCCGTTCTGCTACCACAAGCTGCCCACATTGGGAGAAGTGTGGTATCTACAAATCAACCAACTTTGAATTTAAAAGCTTTAGTATAATAATTGATATCTGATATATTGATAATTTGCATAATTGATTATATTGTATCATAATATTGAGATGATTTAAGGAGTTAGGACTAATCAGTATCAGTGGCTTGGGTAATGGGGATTTGGTTGTACCTTTTTTATAATTGAATCCGGAATGAAATTTATCGTTCAAATTGAATCGAAAAGGCTTTTATAAAAATATAAAATAAAATCCTTAAGAATGTTGCTAAAATCTTCATAAAATCAAAAAATAATAATCCGATAAAAAAATGAAATCCAATTATTTTGACGTTATATGCGGAAAAATTAATTGACATCAAAAGTTACTGAAATTAATATATCAAAATTTTTAAATTAAATTTTATTAAGGAATTCTTATGCAAAAAGGGATTTTGTAAGCTCTTTTCAATTCAATTCGAATATCGCCATACGGCCAAGCCTTATAATTTTCTTTAATCATGATGTAGACTTACTTAAAGCTCAGCCCTACATGAGATCATATAACTTTTTAAGAGTTTTATTTTTCATTTTTTAATACCAATTTAGTAAGTAGGAAAAATTGGATAAGTATCATAAAAGCTAAAAAACCTCTTTTTTTTGTTCTGGTATAAGCGGATTATTTTTTCATCTATCCATAAGAAAAGAAAATTATGTTTAGATTTTAAATGTATCTTGAATAACTTATAGGAAAGATTTAAAATTGTCTGACAATTGCAATGAAAGGTTTCCCCTTTTAAGTCAATGGTCAATCTAAAAAATGTTCAGTTCAAGATTGGAAGTTTTGTAACTTTTAATTACGCCTGGAATACGAAACTTTAAGAAAATATGCAAAAATGGACAAAAATACGCTATAACGAGGAATATGACCATGTTTCGATGAAAGGACCAAAAAATTCGTAATCTACGTACGAAAAAAAAAATCATTGATAAATTCTTGTTAAGACTAAATGTAATACGAAAATTATGGACAGCTTCTAGACTCTAGAATCCGTTTAGCTTAAAATTTGGCTGAATATTGTTTGAATGGAATTAAGTAACGAGTTCCATCCATTTTAAACCATTTTCAGAGGGGTTAAAGACCGGCCTGATTATAAGCTTCAGTTCAATATTAAATTGTTTATTGATTTTGGCATACGAAAAAAAAAAACTGAGCTATAGCTACAGTTGAAACTTAGTGATTGATTTTGTTCGTTATCAATTTGTAGATTAGTAGATTGTTTCCTTATCTTTTATATCTTTATCTTGTTTGTTGAATCATAAAATAAGGATCGCTTTCGATTAACATTTTATGAGAGTGGGCGATGTAAATCGTATTTAAAGCAATCGCAGTTGTTCTTAAAAAATGCAAAGCAACAAATCAAAGCAGTGCGAGTGGAGTTGGAGGCCGGCAATTTGCACATTAAAATAGAAGGCAAATTCCGCTCTCTAGCTGGGGCCCACCCCCGCTGCAGGCACGGGGGCGCCATAAACAATAATTAATCACCCCAATTGACCAGGGTAAGGCACCGCGGTGCTCTGGCAGCCCGCACTGCATCCATAAAACAACATTGTAATTAGTTCAATGTATCACATCCGGCAACACCTGTAATTAACTTCTCGGCGGGTATAAAATTAAAATCCTCCGCATTAAGTGGACGGGGGGTGCGTTCTGAAAAGCGGGGGCGCGGGGCACACATAGGCGGGGATGAAGTGATTTAAATGGACATAGCCTTCGCACACGTGTCCGGATTTATAAAAAACTCACCATGGTAAGAGGAGTTAAATTAAAAGCACCAGTCGTTAGGACAGAGTTAGAACTAAATACGTATAATATATTTTAAAAAAATGGTAAGGTAATCCAGGTGAAAAATGGCAGCCTGCAGAGCGGAGGTGGCCCTCACATTGCGCTAATTTGAGAGAAAAACCAAATTTCACTTAATGCAAATCACTAAACAGTCACACTAATTGCGATGCGGGAATTTGGCGCTATTTGGTCCAAATTGCAGCCTCTCATTAGCCGGAGGCGATTTATTGATTCTATCCCCTAGTATGTGGGTTAGTATTAAAAAAAAAAAGCGCAAATGTTTTGGGCACTAAAACGCGTAAAAAAAAAGTTTAAATTAATTTCCCTCAGGTGGTGAGTGCGGATTTGATGATGTGCGAAGAAAAATTATTGCTGGCGTGATGTTTGCCTATTTTTGGTCCGCCTTTGTTTACTTTTATTTATTTTTGGTTGTTTCTAAAAAGGTAAAACAGCAGGGCTCCGGCCGAATTTGGTCACTCGTAGGGCGGACTTGCAAATGAACCCTTTCATTTGTCTCGCCCTCCCCCGCAAAAAAGGTGGTAAACCATTTTCGCTGCGGGGCACGCAGTTTTTGCGTCATGCTTGTAATTTTCCAAAACGGCAGCGTAATGAAATTTACCACGAGCCTACTGGAGCACGGTAATTTTGCCGAAGGCGTTTTACCAGACAAATTAAGACCAGAAAAATGCCGGCCATGATTCTGGTCGAAATTAGTTTGCATTTACATCTCAATCACAACTTAAAAGTGTAAGCATTATTATTTCGAGAGCTTTTTTCTATGTTTTATAATGCATACGTAATTAAAAAAACTGCTATATATTAATTACAAATAGAACACTTTTAGCTATGTAAATTTGATTAATTAACGCATAAATTGCGTGTTACACTATCCACAATTTATGAATATTAAATTAGTACGATAATAATGTGCAAAAATAAATAATTACATGATTATTTATGGGTGACGTTCTTTCCCATAATAATGAATAATTGTATACTAAGTAGCTGTTAATATAACATATTTGTATATAATATAGTTTTTGAAACTTTATAAAATCAATTTAAAAATGAATATTTAATGAATTGGATTCTAATTTTTAAAGTCCTTTTTTCCCTCCTTACTTTACATACATATATTAATTTTTTAAACTAAATAGTTATCAATTAATTAATTAAATTTTACAATGAGACTATGGGACGGAAAAAAACCATAATATAAGTCAATTTTAGGGTTAGATATGTATTTACATTTTGGGAAAAAATAGGGCTAACTCCCCTACATCAAAAGTGGGGATAAAAAAAAGGATAACTTAGCTCATCGAGTGAGATATTCTTGAAAAATAAATTTAAGATCATTATGAGATTTCTTCAGCCGTCTTTCAAAAATATGATCCGTTTTTGATATATTCGACTCCAAAATGGTTAATTTCGATTAGGTTTAATTCGGCCAAGATATCATCTTGATAAAAAAATAATAATTTTGAAGAAATCTAAAATACTAGCACTCCTGTTAAGACTTTATTCTACACGGAAAAAAATTTGGATAGCAAAAATCCCCAACCAATTTACGAAACTTTTCGCCATAAAATGTACAACATATGTATGTATATAGAAAATGTAGCAAATCTCTTTAAAAGTTACCGGAAATAATGTTTTACGCTGGTCCTTAAATTTTAGTTAAAATACCTGTCTTTTTCACAAATATTACCAAAATAATGGACTATCCCAAAATCCATCGGAATATTGCCAGAAACGTCGCTATATTCCCGATATTTTTTCCGTCTACGATAATTTATATTTGTAACATCGTTGGAGTAGTTTGTAGAGTAACAGCTATAAATAATCCTAAACTAAGCATGTCTCGTCATGCTCTTGACCGCTTTTTTATTCTTTAATTTTGATTTAAAGAAAAGTCTTTTCGTAATATGTAGTTTTAGAAGATTTTAATAAATAAAAGCCAAAATATCATCCCAATCGTAATGTTCAAAATAAAATTGTTTCGTCATATTCCATAAGCAATCGTTTTAAACAACATTTGGTGCTAAAATTGGTTTTTGAAACAAAAATGGGCGATTTTTCTTGTGTGCGAAGAGATTATGTTAACTTATCCACATTATACATTATAGATAGTGAAAACTATCCGATTTGTGGGTGATATCCGAAAACAGATTTGTTTTTAAAAACTGTGCATACAAACATGAATCCTTTCATTCCGCAAAAATTAAAAGCCAACATTGCCGGGCTTAATCATTAAATTGAAATCATCCCTCTCGCAGCCATTATAATTTCATCAACATAAGTATTATCTCTGGGCGGTAATTGAGTGGAGCCCGGCCAGCCAGCCAGCCAGTCGCCCTGGTTATCAGACGCCGAGTACAAAATCGGCGGAAAAAACAAAGCCAAATTGGATATGCAAATGATTTTTATTCGCGACTGAAAAAAATCCCCCATGCACGGGGATCTCGAAAATTAATTTCACAACAAATAAACGAATTTGCTTGCGGATAGGTATGACCCAAATTGGTAAACAATTAAATTGTTACTCAATCGCGAGGCGGTGCGATCTGCTGGGAATCAGAGCGGATCGGATGGGGGATGGGGCCTCATGGGGAGCATTTATTAATTAATATCATCATCATCATATCGTCAAAATTGCCTCGTTCTTTTCTGCCATCGAAGCCTGGGATGCTGGGTAAAATGAGTTCACAACACACCAACTTCTGAATTTTTAATAATGCACGCTTTGAGGGTTGGATAATCGCGGGGGTGCGACTGATTTAAATACCACGAAGTAACAAGAATTTCAATTAAACCACTTTTTTTTCGTTATTATGTTCGAGATATACTGCGAATTATGCACTCTTTTGAGCGAGGATGACTGTGGTCGCAACTGTTTTCGACATCGGTATTTACATGAAGTTTAATTAGGGATTAATTCTGAAAAAGCGAAACTATTTACGCGTATTCTGTGGATTTCATATAATTTCATATAATTAATAACGTTAATCAATGCCCAAAATCTGAATATATCTTTTATATACATACATATGTGACAAACATGCCGAAAATACTTTTTGTGTTCTCAATTAACAAAGTTCACACAAAAATGCTTTGTTCTACTATAAAGCTTTTCATCATTCATAGGAATTTTTTAAATTTTCAATGATTTTGTTTATTGAAGGTAGAAAGCGTATATAAAATTAATTATATTTTGGCTTAAAATTAAGCTCAATAAAATTTTTGCACTTATTCGGAATTGGATTAGTTATCATTTATTTACTGTACCTAATGGAATATTACAGATTAGCATACGTTTACCAGGGCTTAAAGTATCAAATTTCGGTACAAAATGCTATGAATTATGTCTCTCTAATACATTTAAGAACCAATTTGATTGGGCTAGATACGGATTGAATTATTTTCAAGCTATATGGAAATCTATGCCATTAAAAATGTTCGAATATCATATTCTTTGCAGATGTATCAAATTTGATTTAAAACAAGTGCCTTCAAATTTCCACGCTGATTTAAAATATTAAATTTGAAAATTCCTCTGTTCTCTTTTCCAACTATATTGAATTATATTTATCCATTGAATCTCATTTTCAATCCGTGCTTGTATTGTCCAACTTAACTTCTGAAATAGTTAAAAAGAATTCTCGTACTTGTCAAAGTCTCAGTTTTTTACAAGCAACGTAATAACTTAAATGGTAAGGATTGGATTTTTGGAAAAAATGGCAGTAATAAAAAAACATTTTATTAATTAAACAAAAGTCTGCATTTATTAGTCCGTTCAATTTTAATATTTTCATTAATTTCTTAATCTCACTTTTCTTTCGCTTTAGTACAATTTGATTGCTGCAATTTAATTAACAGAATTAATTGGATTCATTCAATTGGAGTAGTTTTAAATTTTTATTATTATTTTTTTTACATTAATAATTTTCCTCAGATTCAATAGATTTGCACCTACCCTCATCATCTTTTGTACAATTAACACATTTATTTAGTTTCGTATAATTAATCAACATTTTTTTGTCTCTTCTCTGTCGCAGGATTCGACTGAAAAACATTTTGTTAAAGTTATTTACAAAAAAAACAGAAGTGATGAGTTCAACGCGATTATGCAAACCTGGGCTACTATTTCACTCCGGACTGTGTTTATTCATTTTTCTTTAAATTTGATTTAACAACATACACCTGCTCGTTCCCTATTTCGGTTTTACATTAGAATATGAAAGGATCTCTCAACAAATAAGGTTTTTCGACATTATTAAAATATAATAAATACCCTAGAGTCCCTAGAGTAAGGTAATGTCTTACTTCTTATTAACAATACTAAATACTTCAATTTGCTTTAATTACAGACATTTAAATTCTTATAGTCATAAAAATTACAAATACACCTCCAGTTCTACTCATCTTACTTAGTTGCTCTAATTACCTCCTTTATGTTTAGTACTGGTTGCTTAATGTTACTCGCATTTATGTAAAAACAATTATACAATGTTAAGTCTTCTTTGGTTAAGTCAAACACTTTTAATCACCTCCACCATTTATCCTCTCTCTGACTTATTTTTTCAAGTCTAAACATCTTTAAGAAATTTCTTTTGTTTTCACGGTTGCTTACCCACTCTTTAATTGGTGGAAATTATCTTACAGATTTCGGTATACAGGGAAGAATAAATTTTTAATTTTTTTTAATTACGACATGTTTTAATAAATTGCTTAGTTGTTGTAGCAAAGTGATCTTTGGTTTAAATAATTAAGGAGGAATCTGTAGGTCGCAGTCTTAATTTAATGTGGCAGTACTGATTACTAATTAAATTATATTTGTTTTATTAGTTTTTTGATTCCTAAGTATTACGTTTTTAAATTAATTGGCACAAATGGAATTTAAAGCAAAAGGTAAAATAAAGTAAACGATGGTGCGAGTTTAAAAATGTTATAGTGTTATCGATGTTATCCATATTAATCAAATATTCATAATTAAAAGCCAAATAATAAAATGAATGTAATCTTTTTGTGAGTCGTGTAAAATTAACATATTTTTTAAATTACACTATTAATTTGTTTAATAAATGAGGTGAAACGATTGACAGAAACAACACCAGTTAGACATTTTATATATAAATAGTTAATATAAAAACAAGTAAATAAAAGAAAATAAAAACACGAAAATGAACAATAATTTTGTTGTAAGAATAAACAATATTTTAGGGAAAAAATAGTTTCAAATTACTTTTCGAAAATAATTATTTATCATCATGCATATTTTTTTCAATAATTACAAATTTTCCTATAGTATAAGAAGTAATTTTTCAGATTTATGTTATAGAACTGTAGGAAAAAGGAAATTTATATTGTTAATTAAAATTTTAATATTAATCTACGAATAGGGAGATAAAAAAAGGACGATTTATAGCCCAAATCTTTTAGAAATAAATTGATTTCTCGATTATAATTGAGGAGTGCTTAAAAAAAAGAAAAATAATGAAAACTGAGCGGCAGCGATAGCGTTACTGGTGAAAATCCGAAATAAATTAGAATTAGTACTGCCACATAATACGGGGGGTGGTATAAGGAAGTAAAAAAAAAAATCTCATAAATATCGCCGGGAAGCAGGGACATGGCACTTTTATCCTTACAAAATTTGCTCGTTAAAAAAAAAGACGGAAAATAAAGAAAACGAAAAAAATCGTTGGAAAAGCGCTTTATCAAATTTCCGCCCTATCAATATAACGTGGCTTAAAATTTCCTTTTCTTGAGCCTCTGAGACCGCTGCCGCTTCCAATTCCGCCACCGCCGCCCCCGCCAGAGCCACTTGGACCGGCGGGTGTTCCGCCACCCGGGCCCCCGCTGGCCGAACTACCTGGAAGCAGGTTCGTTCTCGTTTCATTAAAATGCTTACTCCGTAGCTCATCAACAATTTCGCTGGAAGATTTTGACCGTTTCTGTTGATTCATCATCGCCGCCGGATGAGACTTTTTTCTGTCGGCAGTCATTAAAAAAATTCCATCACGTGCCGCCGTCTTTGAGTAATTACCACCCCCGGAGCTAGTTATCCTGCCGGCAGCGACCTCTGGCATTCTCGAGGGTTGACTAACAGTCGTAGTGGTGGGGGGCGTGGGTGGACCGATACCGCGATTTTTTATATTCTTTATAAATGACTGACTCACAGTTGAGCCGCGTAGAAAATTTTCATTATCATCGCTAAAATTCGTTAAATTTTCCCGCTCAGGGTCGTTGGGGCGGGGGCGGATCTTCTTTTTCTCGTAATTGAAGTCACATTTCTGCTTCTCACACGATAGAAGGGATGACGAAGGATATTTGGAAATTGTTTTCCCGCCCTTGCCCCGGGTGCATTCGAAGATATCGGTTAGGGTTGAGGACCTTTTGGGTTTAGGGTGAACCTTCTTCGATCGGTTGTTGTTCACTTCCTCGTCCTGGGGGTTGCTCGTTTCGCCCTCTTGCCCGTAACTCTTGAAGATCTCGTCGAAGGCCTTGTTGACCACTTCGTCTTCTACGTTGTCGTCATGGGTGCTGCTGGACCTATGTTTTCTGTAGGGTTGTGTTCCAAAAAGATTCTTCCGATAGTCGTCGTCAACGTTGTAGATCGCCTCATCGTAGCTGGGCCTTCCAGGGGACGTTCCAAGGGCATTTGTGCTGAATCGACTATCTGGATTTTGTTGTATCGAGCAATACTTGTCTTGGCTGGAAAGCCGGGGCAGGGACGAGGACGGGGATAGATTGGAGAACGCCATTCTGTTGCGACTCTCCGCTGATTTTTTCTTCAGCTGCGTGTACTTACTGTTGCTGCTCGCCCTCGAGGATCGGTAGGATTTTGTCTTACCGGTGGTCGCATACTTACTCTTCATATCTTCCTCCTGCTTCTTGAGCATCGCCATCGTTTCGAACGTGTGGACAACGCTCCCGACACGTGTCTTTATCTCGGGGATGCCTAAATCACGTGGATCACCTGTGAAGAGATCGCGCTGGTGCCGCTGGGCTCCCAATTTTGTTGTGGCGTAAAGCCCGGTGCTTCCTGGCGCTCCGCGGGGCTTCCACAGCTGACCGTTTTGTAGTGTTGTCGACTGCACATTTTAAGATAACATAGTTTGCTTTGTGTATTTATAATTTTATTTACATGAATTTTATTTTGTGATCTTATTTTTTGTTTTTCATTTTTTTTTTGTAAAAAAATTGCAAATTTTCTAAAATCTTTTTATGAATTTTTTTTTAATCTTTTAGAAAATTTGCTACGTTAGCTAGAACCTACCCCAAAAAAGCTCGTAAATTTCGTTTCAGTTAATTTCTATATTTTCTCATCCAAACTTTTTACTTTTTATTTATATTTTTTGTTAATATTCATTTTCTTTCTTGTTAGTTTACATCACAACTTTAAAATCTATGAGGAGATTAAACTTTTTTTTTTAATTTGGGATTTGGCATTTCTAAGTACGTTCGTTATCTCGGCAGTGTTTAGTCTTAGGAACAAGGTTGAATAATGTTTTTGTACTACAACACAGCTATTCTAGTTCTATTGTATGAAATTCAACTTTTCAATTAATAGCTCACATCAAATTAAAATTGAAATATCAATCTTCATATTATACTATACATATACTGCATAGGCATATATTTTTTTCGGAGTACTTACTGTGATTGCTGAATCTTTATTTTACTGAAATATGACAATTTTAAATATTTTTTTACCAGAAATGAGCTTGAAAAGATAGTGTAGATCTAGAAGTATTTATGTCCTAACAAATATTGAATTTTAACTCTTTGATAAAGCATGGAATATGTTTAAAGTCATTTGGAACCGAATTTGTCAATAGTTGAAATTAGTATTCAAAATTATAGCATTTTGGAAAATGTATATAACTTTTAGTTTAGGTTTAGAAGGAAATTTTGCATTGAACTGAAATTTATTTGATATTTATATTAAACATTTTTTGTTTCGCGAAAGTTAAATATATTTATTTTTAGCTCAAAATCTTAATCCAAAAAGTTATCTGGTTTCAATGTTTGAAGTATACATGACGGTTAGAAAAATTCAATGTAATGCTAAATTTATTATCTAACTTGAACCAAAAAAATAAAAAATTGAATATAATATACAATGCTTTTTAGTTTTTAAATAATGAGAAGTGTTTTTAAAGATACTCGAAGCTAATTGTTTTCAAGTTAAAAATTTAAAATCTCCAGTTTTAAAAATGTGAACGTAGCAAATAATTTCGAAAGGTGTCTAACCGTAGTATAGTAATCATATACATATTATATTAACAAAAAAAAAATACTATTGTATGCGTATGTCCATTTAATTTAGATTTAATTTAATCGAATGATTGAAGATTCGTTTGAATTTTGGGGAGTGTCTGTTTCTCTGTTCACATTTATATTAAATGAGTAATTCATACTCTAACTAACTCATTATTTACTTTATCCGTTTCAAATTATTAACTTGATGTCAGTAGAGTGTCTATTTTTCCTATTACCATATTTTTCGTTTAGCCATTCCTTAAAAAGAAAAGTTTAACCTCCTCAAAATCTACATAAAATTAGAAGAAAGTATTATTGAATTAGTAAGAAAAGTACCTATCGCATTAACATACACACAAATTACAAGTAAAAAACATTTTCCATTTCATTTGTTATTTTTGTTTTCTATTTACATTTTGATTTCTTCTGTTGGTTAGTAATAATCCATTTAACCACATTGAGAGCAGTTGCTTGTTAATGTAAAATTTGTTAAAAAGCACAAAAATGATTAGTTTTTAACAGACGTCTAAATGTCTCTTAATTTCAAATCAAACTACTATCATTATAATGTCACTATTATTTTTCTTTTCTTGTTTTTTTCATATTATTCTTACTAAATTTCATTTAATACCTATCAATTCACTTTTTTTCAGTGGAACATGTAAGTACAAGAATCGTTTTTATGATAATGCGAAGTGTCGTTGTGGCTGTGTACAATTTATGTTCCAGAAATGGGAGATGGGATGGATGAGATTTTTTTATGAACTTGTGCTACTATTGCTAAAAGTGTATTTTTGTGTTAAACTATTTTGTCAAAAAGAATTTTTGTTTCTTTCGGATGTCTGAGGGAGTTTTTCTGTAGAGTGCTAACACATCATCAACAGGTATTTTATATATTTGTTGTTTTAAATTTAAATTCGAGTATTTTGTCGAGAGTTCTGTTTTCTTTTGTATATTTTTTTTTTGATTTAAATTTACTCATTTGCTGTACAACTAAATTTAAACTTTATATAAAAGTCTTTTTTCGTTTTTATAGTCATTTATATGACTAGTAGTTATCAAGTTGGAGGCTAGAGCTATGGTGGGTGGGTGTTGTGACATTGGTGTTGTGTTTTCGACCGTGGGTATTTGAATTTTTGTGCTTTGAGTGATTCTTGCTGGGATTTCTTTGAATGCTATGATTATTGTGATGGACATTATCATGATTTTGGTGGTGGTGATTGTGGTGTTGGTGGTAATAGTGATGATGGTGATAATTACTGTGGTTATGGTGGCTATCATTGTTCTTATTATGATTTGTGATTGGTGGAAGTACGATTTCCCGCTACGCTACGTGGTTTCCAAATGTACGCAGTACAGGTACAGTCTATGGTGAGAAAAAGCAGAAAAAACGAAAAAAAGATTTTTCTTATGTGATTCGTTTTTTTTTTAGACAATTTAATTTATTTAAAATATCTAAACAGGTTATTTTCACGATATTTGTAAAATATGGTAAATTATATTTGTTTCGGCCAAAGGATAGTGGTCTGTTAGATAAAAAACACCCTATCTGGATGAAGCCAGTCTGCTCTAAGGGGTAGCATGCATTGTGTTTTCTATGTCGTCACAATCCCCAAATCCCGTCACGAAGCGGACAAATTAAATTTATCAAGCAATAAAAGACGCTAACTGGCGCTTGCAGTAAAAATGCCATCACGAGACAAATTAGGACATAAAGGTTCCAAAACGATTTCCACCATAAACGCCTTAAAATTGCGATATTGTCGAGTGTAACAGCTTGCCATCAAACACACGCGACATTGCTTAAAGTGGTTTTATTTTATCACCGATGTGACTTCCTGCCGGATACCCCATAAATATCTATCGGCTGAACTTGCGCTCAGATAAAGGCCATAAAAGAGGCTTATCCGGCATGAACTTCTGCACATATAGTATATTTCGGTTCTCTACTGGATGTAGAAACTCTACGTATCTGGCCGACATGAGACTGCAGCCCCATATTCATTTCATGCTATAAAAATGTTTCACTCGAACTTGACAAAGTGAACATGCGATGCGTTTTGCTCTTTGCGTCCTAAATGGAAGACTGATTGCATATCAGTTTGGATCCGAAGGTACGTGTGTCCTAGCCTTTAGGTTCAACTATGAATAGTGGTGCAGAAGCGTAAAACGATTTTTGGGTTGAGTGCCTTCAATCATTTATCAGACCTTCGGTGAAGATGTTTTGAGTGATTTAACGTTGATTCCACTCGCTCAGTTGGTTTACATTGAGACCTTTTGAATATTTCATTCAGGACGATTTAGTTTTTCACTTTTCCTTCATATTCAGATGATAGCAAAATAATATACCTATGCAGTAATTTTTGAATGTCGACATCTATTTCCTATTCAATTTAAAAAAAAAAATATATCAACTCTAAATAAATATGTTTTATTTATGTTAACCTACATATTTATGAGTATTTACATACAGTTTTATTTAAAACCCATCATAATAAAAGTCAATTTAGATTATTGATGTTAAATCTTTCCTTTCTAAAAAAAAAAATTAGATGGGTTATGTTTCAAATTATGAATGAGGATTTAAAGAATTAATTCTTTTAGTTTTTCTATACCTACACATATTTTTTGTAAAGTTTACGGAATTTTATTAAATTGTCTAAAATTAATTCAAGAAATGTTTAATTCAAGTTCAGAATATGATTTCTCGATTCTCAATTACTAAATTGATGTTAACCAGTGTATATTGTATTGTAATATGAGTTTACTATCTTTAAGAAAATGTATCTCTTTTTAAATTCTACACATTGTTACCATGCCATTTTTGCAAATTATGACTTTTACTAAAAATACAATTTTGCTTAATGAACGCCTAAAATATCGAGTTTGGTTCATGGCCAAAATGACAACATAAAATTGTATTGTTTTGAAATCGCTCAATGCATGTGGTTTATGCTAATTTGTCAAATAACAAATAATATTTACAAGTTTTTTGAAGTAAATTTGAGCTGTTTAAAGTTTCGATTGACCCGGGGGCGACTTAAATGCATCACATCATATTAGAGCAGGCTGACTTTGTTCCAAAAAGTAGTATCAGTTGAAAAATAGTGTAGCAGAAATAAAAACCCTAATTATACCAAATTAAGAGGTCAACAAATAAAAAGACAGTGAATAAACCGAAAAAAAAGATATATATACAAAAAACGCCTGCATGACACACAGAGTTAAAAAAGCCCCCAACGTATTTACAAAAATTTACTGCCAAGCTGTTTTAATGTCTTTTCATTTTGCTTTTTATATTTTAAATATAAATTTCGTTATTTTTTTTCTGTTGTTAGTTAAACAGCAAGCACCACGTAAAGTGCCCGGGAGATAAATCGCAGCGATGAAACCCCTCCCACCCAACGACGACGGTGGCTAATGTCCCTTTAAATTTAACACGGATACGCCCCTCATACTCTAGAAGAGGGGGAGGGAAGAGGGGGGGAGGGGCTTCATTATCCGCCGTAATTACCCTTTCTTGCAAAAGTCCAAAATCACAACGTCATAGGATCGCACAAATTCCGGCCATAAATGATCGCAGGATGGAAGGGATTTTCTCCGTATTTTCTCTGGATTTAATAAAGTTTTTTCTTCTTTGTATATATAACAAGAAAAAGAATTTTTTTTTAAGGATTAAAAAAAAATACACTGTAAATTAAAGGGATTTTAATTTGGGAAGATGTGGGTGGTGTGGTGGGGATGTTTTTCGTTAATTACTTCGCTGTTAGTAAAAAAAAAAAGTAGGAAAAGCGCAAGTTTATAACATACAAAAAAAAATTAACGAGGAGGAAAATTATATCCATCCCGGAACTTGCTGTTAGCTAGCGCTGCAGTAGAGTGGGGGGTAGAGGAGATGGCGCGAATGACGGAGGGGAAAAATACACGGAAATCATAAAGCATAAAGAAAAGCCGGCGAGCAGTCGAAAATCCGCGACTTTTCCTCAGCGGGGGGAGAAGGTTCTTCTTAGGATGGTTTCTTTTTATTTATTTTTTCTTGGGGGTGGGATTTTCTTAAGGAAAATAACTCGCGTTTTCTTTCAACGCCCGAAACATAGTGCGAAAAGGCTGACGAAAATTCATTCTTAGCACGATACACTAGTCAAGCATAGTTTTACCGCACCGCGGGGGACTGGTGGGCGGCAAGGGCGGTAAGGGCGGTTTCCACCTTTCATCAATTTGTACCCAGCCACCTTCATGCGGTTCACGTTTTCCGTCTTCGCGGTTAATGACTTTCGTCACGAAGGCGGTTTTCTTCCCCCGAAACTGAAAGGCAGCAGGGGGAAGGCGGGGCGGGAGATGGATGGTGAACTCGACATCTTACTGCCGTCTCAAACCACTCCCCGCTCGGCTTGAAATTTCTTCGTACGACTTATTGTCGTACGACTTGCTCCTTTATGATCATTAATTCTTTTTTGGCGCGTTTTTCCGCCATCATGGAAAAAAGAAAAAAGAAAAATAATAATAAATAAATAAGAAAACAACAAACATTTCAAGAAAAGCATAACGTCGGAGGAAATGGGCTATTACTTTCTTAGGGGTTGTCGGTCGGGTCCGGGGAAAAGACAACTTTGAAGCTTATTGCTCGTTAGGTCCGTCCTAATGTTCTTATTCGCATCTCATAATTTTTTTTGCTTTTTGACGGGAAACCGCGACCGCTCTAATTGCAGGGAATGACGAGATTTAACGATCCACCTGGACGACAAGGCATAGTGTGTTTTTATTAGTTATCGCTCTCGGAAGTCCTAAAATATTTCCAAATTATTTCTTTTTTTTAACGACCAAATTCACCGTCTTCTAGAGTCTAGATAGCTTCTCACACCATTTCATCATAAAGGTGGTATTGTTCTCAGCTTTAAATCACTTAAGGCGACTTTAGTGGACATTGCGGTCTAAATCTCTTTAAAAAAAAATCCTGCCATAAGTTCGCATAAATCTGAAAAAAAATCCTGACTTTTGACTGTAATGAAGATTATCTTCACCTTTCAGAAACTAAAGAAATCTCTCATGCTAACTAACACGATGTGATTGGCGGGAACTCGCTGGCGCAGAGAAGGGATTACCCTATATCTAGATTATTTCTTTTTATCCTCTCCGCAAAAGTGGGTAATGGATTTACCTCGTGGACTTACAATTTTTCCCCGGAGATAATAACTTCCATTTTAAAAATCACATTTTTTTTACGCTGTCAGAGGCATCTTATCGTCGAAATCGTGTTTTAAACTTGGAACTCTCTCATCCAGGTGAATGGAACAAACGGTGCATGTGCATAGTTGCAAGATGCCACCGGTTCCAGATGTTATCTGAGAGCATCCGGCCGGATTAAAAGTTTTCCCCTAAAGATTATTGAAAGCACTCCGAAGAGTATGTGGGTGTAGATTGGCGAAGAAGGGTGAACTACCGAACGGGGGGTAATATGGAAATGTTGTCGATTTTTCAACTGAGTGAACTCACTCATGCATTTTACATTTAGAAACAAGGAGCAAAGTGGATTTGCTTTTAAGACGCCGCTCTACATGATTCTTTGGTTGCACAAATTTCGAATGTTTGTAAATTGAAAATGTTCAATTTGTGGTGTTGGCGATGTTTCTGCAACCATTTTGATACATTCAATGGACACAAAATTGTCTTTTGTTGCAATTTAATCAAATTTAGCTTTCAAATTCGACGAACTATAACGTAAAAGTGGAAATCCTAAAGACTTTTTCAAACTAGAGTGTCTTCCGAAGTACGTCAGATCGAAGAGATTATATTAAAAGCCATCATTCAAGCCTTGCCGTTTGAGTTCAAAATAATATAACCAACAAAACTTATCAAGTCGCCTTTGTTCTCAGTCTGAACGTAGTTATAAAGGTTCGAAGTTTAAACTGTAATAATGAAATTCATTATTGGATTATTCATTGTTAGTGGCTTAACAAGTTAACTGCGAAATTTATTTTTAATCGTTCCGAGATTATAATTAACCAGTTAAGTGTTTTTAACGAATATACTCGTCATGAAAATAGTGCAAAATTTTGTGTTGTAACTTGCACTTTGCACTTTTTTCATGGCGAGTATACTCGTCAAAAATAGTTAACTGGTTAACAACAACTTGACGAGTATACACGTCAAGCGCAATACAAATGGTCTTATAATAAAGTTTACAGCAAAATCAAAGAGTGTAGTGGCAAAGAATTTTAGGGGAAATTTTAAACTATTACATATTAGATACTCAAGACTATTATTGAAATTGATGTTAAGGTGTCCATTCTGAACTTTGATTGATCTTTAATGAAGACAAAGAAATAATTTTTATGCTAATATTATTATATTTACAGTTTAAAAATACATGCATATTTTTACCTTTGAGGATAATAATAACAATAGATTTTCGTCACATCTTCAACGATCAGTGAATGATCGATCAGTTGACTTTTAAACGCCATTAATATTATAATAGTTGAAAAAACCAGGTAAAAATTAGTTAAAACAAAATTAATTTGCTATTGAAATTGACCATTGTATTTCAAACTCGATTTAGACTGAGAATGAAGTATTGTGCCTTAACAAGTTTTGCTTCTTATATTATTCTGAACTAAAAATAACAAGGTTTAATTGATGGAAAATCCGGTATTATCCTTTATCACTTCTTTTCAGTTTTTAAGAAATATGGAGTAAACTTAGAACTTAAAAGAAAACTTCACTTTTGCCAACTCAGAAATTAAAATCTTTAAATAAAAGTCTCTAAGGCAAATTTTACACATTCGTTAACTATTTTTGGATACTAGCGTTTCTCTTAAGCCAGTATTTTAGGTATTGAAAAAGTATTTATTATAAAACCAACCAGCATTTTCATTTATTACTTCAATAAAATCTTAATTTTACTTTGCATTTAAATATAAATATAAATATGTTTTAAAAGTGTAAGTACGCTGAAGCGACAAAAGTGAATTTTCTGTAATTCTGTTTCAACTGTCTAAAAATATAGACACTGAAACTATCAAAACAATATTAACAATTATATTGTACATACCTGCGATAGAAATTTTCAATCTGTGACGAACACCTTTGGTTACTGGAAGGCACTCTAGTATGAATAAGCCTGTGATACTAAGCGAAAATATAATTATTATTATTAAATAATAATAGATTTTTCTTATGAATTTGTCCAATTACTTACATTTTCCTATATTTCTCTAGAAGATTCCGTCAAAACGGAAGTAGCAACACTTTAATTAAAGCACACTATCCACTAGCACAACATTCTTATTTAATAAGTTTAAGTAGAATAGTATTTAACAATGTTGCAGTATCATATGAATTATTAATTATCTTGCCTTCGCAGAATTTCATCATGACCACAATAATTTAATATCAAAGGTATCTAATTTTGGAATGAATCCTAGATTACAAATTCGATTCTCAATAATCAATGCAAATTCAGTTGTTAATTCTCTGCAATAAGTTGGATACTGTGAAATTCCTGTTCTCTGCTTCTTCGAAATTATAGATTCCAAATTAATAATTGAAACACCGAATTCTTGCGAAATAATTTTCGCAGAGTAATTGCAATGCAATACATGAGTTACCTTAGCAAACAAAAATAATTTGGATATCTTCAGGTTTATCCTGTAGCGAAAACTTTTCATAAAAACAAACTTTGCCTAATTCCTCGCAGCATTTTTGATATATGTATATTTTTTGGGAACACTACCACTGAACTTTTCGATGAACTAAAAAGAATTTAAACTGTTTTCAAAATATTGTCAAGTATATTCTCCACACCTCGGTAATTGTTAGATTTAAAAACGCGAAAACAGTCTGTTTGAATTACGTAATTATCTCAAAATTATTTTATTTCAGGATTAAAGGAAAATTAAAGGGATATTCATCAAACACAAAGAAAAATATTTGTTAGAACTTAATACTCCAAACCTAAGCACAAAAACTTGTTACTTTATAAACAGAAAGAATAAAATTAAAAAAGGATTCCTATAAAAGAAACGTTTAAGCAAAATTCTGGTCACTTTTGCAAATATGATCAAACAATCCGCTATATATATAAATATAAATATGATTTTCATGTCCAATACGCAGATCACTTACGAATTTACTGCTAAAATGGCTTTATGCTTTTCTATTTTCAAATCCAGGAAATAAAATGAACCAGTCAAAGTGCAAGTAAACATGATTAATGCTATAACCCATAACCAGCAATTATTCAACCTCATGTAAAAATATTACAAGAATAAACATTAGTTTTTAACAAAATTTGTGGTATTAACCAAAAAATTATAACAGAGGTGGAAAAATTACAAAATTAAGAAAATTAACAAAAATACACGCTAGAAAAACGGTTATATAATATCAAATAGTATTCGACACACATAAGATGAATCAAAAGGTGAATATATAAATCTATGGCCGCTCCATGAGTATGTTTAACACTTAGATTTTTTTAAAACCAACTAAAGTGGCAAATCATGAAATTGTGTATATTTATTTTTTTTTTAAATATATTTTGCATTATTTTTAAGTTGAAAATTAAATTAAAAAATTTGTGCTTTTCTTCTTAACAACTTGTGCAATTTTTCGAACAACGAAAAAACTATAATTATTTTTTGTGGATTCTCTTTTCGCATGTCCATGATACATGAATAAAATTAAAAGCTAACAGCAGGTCAAACATAAAATGTGAGAAAAAAATAAAATTCTAAATTATAATGAAATAAAAATTGTTGGTAGTGCGACTTTAATAGCTATATATTCAGGCAGTTTCGTATAAATAGTTTTCTTATAAAATATGTAACAAGGCAAGGAAACGAAAAGTATTATATTTCTGTCAACTAAAAGGTCAAAAATTTATATATAAATTCATTTCGCATATATCTTTTGCATAGAAAGTACCGACAACGGGAAGTACTGAAATGTAGCGAATCAGTACTGATTAGAGGAAGACTTTAAATGCTTTTTTAAGCGATGAAAATTTGATATTTATAAATTGCTGAAATATTTAAATTTCCTATTAATTCGCGTTTTATTTCCAACTTATATTAAATTCTATAAAATGTTAGCTTTGCTTAAAAAATTGTTCGAAGAAAGCGAAGCGATTATATCGTTTTGAAGTTTATAGTGTATTAGCGTCCCATTACTGGGGATTTATTATAAAAAACGACGTACCGCATGGTACAATTATGGGCCGAAGTTGTTTTTATTTTAAGATAATTTTGTGTAGTGTAAAATTAATCGACGACTTTTGCTTTCGTCAGCTTTAAAATCTTCCACCAATCATTAGATGTATATAGAAATATGGTTGTGTATCAATAAAATATTTGTTACGTTCGAAAAGAAAACGGGGTAACTTAGATAAAAGTACATTTCCAAAAATGAACTGAAATAAATTATAAATAGAAAGGTGCTATATGCTTTTGTATATATATAATATCACTTATCTGTTCCAAACTGAAAAAAATTTAACATTTCATCATTTATATATTTGCTGTATAGTCTCTTTTCAAATATAAATGTTTCCTTTAAAAATATTCAATATTAAAAGCGGGAAAAAACATTTACGTTCATAAACAATCTCTAATTAAGTAATATTCAATAATTTTTCATACCCTCGCATAATAAAATTGTTTTTTCTGTAAAAATTATGTATTTATTACTCTTGCATTAGTTTAAAAAAGAAAGGTTTCCAAAAATAATAAGTAAAAACTATAAACAAATTATTTACCAGCGATTCTAAAAGTAAAATCATCATCATCACCTCATCGAGCTTGCGTTATTTATTAAAAACTGTTTCCTTTATTAAAAATATATATAAGTTTATTCAATATATAATATCAAAGAACATTACAGCCATATCTTCAGTGAACAGAAACGAACAAAAACTTTTTTTTAAAGAAATATTTAAACAAGGATCGGAGAGAAATAAAATGAAAATACTTACAAAAAACAACACTCATTCGCATTTCGCATATATAAATGCCCTTGATCATTACTAATAAAACATTATCAAAAATGAAGCAGTAATCTTTCAATAGTAATATTGGTGAACATTCACTTTCATGTAAATAATTGTTACGTAGCCAATTCCAATGAATGGACAAAATTAAAGACATTAAACAAAACTAAAAATTAAAAATTTAAGTATAACGCCGTTCCATTCCCAAAAAGGTGAACAGAAAAAACATTTGAATGAACGCAAAATAAGAACGGTTCTCTGTATTTCTTCTTTTTTTTTAATATTAATTAATATTAGTGCAAAAGGTGCAGTCAACAACACACAAAACATGTCCTTCATGGGGGTTCCTTTGGTAATTTTTAACTTTCCTTTAATTCTTTTCAACAAAAAAATTATCATTTTTCATATTGCACACGAGCCTAGCTTTAGTAGCATGTTCCATTATTTGGTATATTCTTTTTCACTATCATTTTCTCTTTCTTTTTCTCTTCTCTCTCTTTTTCTAGAGGTTCATTCATTGGTATTTCATTTTGGACAACTACTGCAAATCCATTAAATCAACTAAAATTTACGTTAGCGACATCTGGTGGTGGTGTTTGGTTCTGCGGTTACGGGACGGAGGAAGGAGGATCTAGTGGAATTTTAGACAGTCGGGCAAAATTTTATAATAATTTTCATTTTTTGGTTGACCTTCGGTGTTTGTTCCTAAATAAAATAACTGACATAACTAAATAATTTTTCATTTTTTGTCAGTTTTTAATTTAGAGGTGGGCAGAAATTTGTTTGTAATTTTTGTTCCATGTTGGTTAGATCGCGCTGTTTTATTAAGTGCAAGGTGTTTTTAGTGTGTTAAATGTCGAATATTTTGTTAAAATTGCAAAATCTATATTTCGTTGTAAATTTGCATACTTTACAGTAGATATTAATTTGAAAATCTCGTTCGCCTTATGGAGGTTAAAACATAGATAATTTTAGTTATGCCTAAATAACTTATCATTTTCATTTTATTTTCAAATATTTTATAAGTTTTATTTTTATTTTAAATTACTGGGGAGAGCTCAATAGAAGAATTTTTTATACGATAGAAGAGATTAAAAAGATCTTGTTACCTTTAAAGTCAATAAGACAATACAAATTTGAAGATCTGAATTTAGAAAGCATATGAAGCATATTATGGAAAATTTGCATTCTGAGGTCTTTGGAAGTAACAGCGCAAAATACGAAAAGAAACAATTTTACGAAAGGTAACATAAAAATTTTTATTGTATTTCTTGATTAGGTATATGTTATTTATTTTATTTCTTTTATAGAAATTGAACTCCCCACTCTACTAATATTAAAAATAGCCATTAGTGAAGTGGCTAAAAATCAATGACTAAAAATCATAGTTGTGAAAACTATTTGACTATTGATCAATGGAAATTAAAGTGCGTAGTATAGCCTTGGCTATCAGAACTTTAAAAAACTTTCATAAACTAATGATGACCTTGTTTATTTGAAAGTCTTTCGCTATTTGTTTTTTTCTAAATACCGTGAATTTCCAATTATGATTTAAAAAACTCGATGCTAAGGAGTTTAATTCTTCAGAGCAACTTCGAAAATTGACATTGTTGACTTTAAATGAAGACAATTCTTACTTTTCATTCTAAGAAATTCTTCAAGAATCTTTGAAATTAACATTTTTACTGGAGTAACGTTAAAAGAATAAAAAATGTATTAAAACATATGGCGTAATATGTTAAAACCCAAAATTGAAACTCTTAAACTATAAATAAAATGAGTACTAAATGTTGATTTATCCGATTGATCAAAAATTGAAACTCTTAAGCTATCATTTATTATTAATAAGGTCATATAAAATTAATAAAAGGAGTAAATGTTGATTGATCCGATTGACCCATTGACCTAAACGTCATATAATTGCCTTTTGACTAATAGTTTGACGGTATTCATATACGTGCAAGTGTCACAGAACAAGAGTAAAGCATAATAATAAAAAAAAAGGAAGCAAATTACTTCAGTTCCCAACAAAAGGGAAAAATCTGTAATTGCACCGCAGTCAATTGGGGCTGGCATTAAACTCATTAATCCTTGCCAATAAAAGTCAATTCCCAGTTGTGCCCCAATTGTTCGAGTGAGAATGGGAAGCTCTAGCTTCAGGGCGCGGTTGAGGTGAAAGGACGATGAAGGGGTTGGGGGCGAGGCCCTTAAAGCGTGGTATGCTATTAAGTTGTAAAATACAAATTATACCAGGAAAAGTCCTATTTAGCAGCATCGTTGCCATGAAATAGGAATGCAAATGAGCACCGAACCAGCGGAGGTAGCAAGTTAATTCATTAAGTTGTACTCATTGTGCCTTCCAGACCCCCCAAAAACCCTTATTAACACATATTAAAAATTTCCACTTAACTTTTTCCTGAAAAATCTCACAATCGTCCATTAAAAGGGGTAAGCAAACACTAATCCCAGTAATTTCACTCAATTTACATAATAACAACCCATTTCTGGTTGGAGGGAGGGGGGCACTCGACCGCCGCCGCTGTCACCGCACCTCTTGTCCGCCGCCGCCACTGGGAGAATAGTTTAACCCCCGGACGGAGCACTAAGCTGGCAATTATAGCAAACAATTATAGTCGGAGAAAACCAACCACTAAGCTGCACATAATTCTTGCAAATACGAAAACCCAGGGGGCCGGGCGGTACGCCTTATAGTCGTCATTGTACCCGAACCTCCTCAACCTGGGAACGGGCAAGTGAGGGTAGGGCAGTTAGTGCACAGCAGGAGTGATGTTGAAAAACCCGCCGCTCCCTAAGTCATTGGGTATCCGTTGGAGCCCGGCGCTTTCCGTCATATAGGCGACTTTTGGCGCTGGCGTGCATGTTGTCTGCCGGCCGCAATGTCCAAACCCAATAAAATTATGTGACAACTTCATAATTGCACTTAGAATGCATATTCCATTAATTTATGGGCACAGCCCGATGCAATTCGTGCTATCATGGGACAAGCGAGTGCGGTCGAGTTCAGGAATTGGAACCGGGTCACACTGTCACGGGAACCGTCCCTATTTTATCCGGGCCCATGGTATCCTACTCTCTGAACCCTAAGCGGTGCAAAAATTAATTTCGGGCTGGGGAGGGTGCATCATCTCCGAGGACGTTTTTCGTTCCTGCAATTTTGCAACAATTTATGCGAATGGACTCTGATGGAAATCGAATCGGGGCTAAATTTTGGTCGTGGTTAGCGTCGAATTAAAGCGGAAAATTGAATGAAAATGAAATTGTTAATACGATTGCATTAAATTTTAGCACTATCCAATGCAATGTGGGCCATATTTTTGAATCGCATTTCGAAATTTGAGAGGGCATGCAAAATTGTTAAGATCTAATTTTCAAAATTGATAAATACCTGCAACATAATTTTGCAAATTTCATAAAATTTGACTGCAGATGGGTTTTAAATAATAAATACTAAACAAAAATTTAAATGTTTAGTCCCATAATTTGTGAATCTATGTTAAATTTTTATTATTACTCCCATCGGTTGTTATTAATTGGTTTAACTATTATATTTAAAGGGTTAGGCCAGTCTAGAATTTTGAAAAATTTGAAATTTATTTTTATCCCTTAAAAATAATATACCTACAATAGGTCTTATAAATCAGAGGAAATTTTAAATATATATTTAAGACATATTAGTCAAGTCACATTTGGCCATTAGCATTACGATCTAAAACTATAAACGCGTTTTTCTCGGAACAACTTTTTTCAAGTTAGCCGGACCGATTTCTCGGTCAAGTCTCAATAGATTGAACTTGAAATTTTAATTGTATATTTAAAACTAATTTTTTCGTATAAGTACGTGGGATTTTTGTTTTATATTGCATTGTTCAATTGTTCTTATTGTTATAATTTTGCGATTTTTGAAACTTGTTTTTTCAAAATCTTATCATTTCTGCAAAAAATAAGATAAACAAAAATTCCTTTGGAGTGATCTAATCCCTTAAACCAAGTTAAACTAAATCGGTTTCAAATTAAGAGTAGAATGTTGCAACCTAAGTTTAAAGTTAATTAATTCTTTTGTCTAAAACGTGAATAGAGAATAGTCCAAATTTATAACATATATATAATATATACTATATACCTATATATAAAAATACTCTGAAAATCCCTAAAAATTTTCTTGAATAATGTAATTGTTATATAAAATCAATTAATACATATATTAAATCTTACAAAATCATTATTATAAGAAGCTTACAAAATTTCGAGTAGCTCATTAAAGCAACTGATGCTTTTACACTGAAACAAGCGTATGAAAATTTTATGTATTTTGTTTTTCTGTAAAAGGATCACAATCCAATTAACAACGATGTCGCTAGGAGACGTTACCCTTTTACTTAACCATCCCTATCGCTAGAAGTGGAGGAAGCGTTCTTAAAGTAGAGTGGGTTGTCTCAGCAACGCGTCTCATTATCAAAAAACAAAGGAATCTTACAAATTGCCTCCACTTCTACTACTTAGGAAGGAAAAAAAATATGTGAAACGAAACGATAAAGGGTCTAAGTGCCTACTTTAGTTTCCTAATTAACTTTTAAATTTTTGAATCGGTCCGTTCGTTTCGTAGGTAACCAACAAAAACACCTCTATTCGTAGGGATGGTCCTGAAACTCATTTTGATTTGGATAGGAATGGTTCGGTTTGTGTAGGTCCTGTTCAGGTGTTCAGTTCAAAAATTTGCATATCTTCCCTTTTTTTTTATTATTGTATCCTGTTTGGTATAGGGCACAGAAGGGGAAGATGGAGGGGGGAAAATGTGGTGGGGGAAGAACAATATATCCTGAGACCCAGTTCTCATGGTTGCCCTTTCTGGAATCATTCCCATAAGTATTACAACTTTTTGTTGCTCTCTCGGGGAATAGGGCATAACACTAAAGCTACCTCCACACTGGTGGTGGACGATCCATCCATCCATTTTCTGGGAAGTTCGGGAACGATTTAAGGCGAACGAGTTTCTTTTTCCATTAGGACTTCTGTGGTAAAGTATGCATTTTTCAACTTGCGGTTTTGAAAAAAAAAAAAAATAAATAAAAATAAATAAAGTTAAGAGAAACAAACGTGTAAAACTCAAAGTGAAACGAGACCTGCAACCGCACACATAAATTGTCTCGATAGTACCCGGAGCAACAGGAAAAAAATAGGGAACAAAATGCGCGGAAAAACAAACAAGGAAACGACTATACGTGGGACTATGTATGACTAGATGTGTGTTGCCATGTGTGCACGTGTGCAGCACGTGGAAAAGTGTATGTGTTGCTAAGGATAATGCCGGCATACAATGAGTGTAACTAGTTCAGAGGAAAATCACAAATCAGTTCAGTTTTCCGCACTGAGTAAGGAGGTTTTCAGGGAATCAGGATGCAAGACAGAGGCGGGCTCCTCTAGGTCGGATTCACAGGGGGGCATAGTTTGAGGAGCATCCAGTGGCTGAAGGGCTGGGGAAAAAAAATACGGGTGGGTGGCGAGTAGACAAAACGAAAGAAAAACTTAAGTCGGAAAACAAATGAAATATTGTGTTAGCCGGCAGTAGGCTTTAGGGTACAACCAGGGAACACGGGAGGGGAATGGGTTGGAAAAAAATGAATATCTGAAAAATAAGGAAACGTAACGAAAAACTGCGGAGCTACACATCCGTGCAGGAAAGTAGAAAAAAAAAATGAACATATATTATATGTTGCAAGACGAGAAGTATTTTCCCTTCGTTATCACTCAAATTGGAGTCCTCGTCCTTTGCACCTGAACGTCGCGAACTCTTTTCCGAATTATTTTTGATAACATTTCGCCTTGCCTCTGTCGCATGCTCGAACACGATTTTTGCAAGGACGAAGGGAAATGAAATAATAATAATAAAAATAATAATAATACTAGGGATGGGAAATTTTTCTTTTTCCTCTGCTGTGATGTGTCGCAGTACAGTCAAACATTTTTTTCGATATTCGCTATCATCACTGGCGTGCCTCTTTCATGTCGTCTCCGTATTTCTTGTTGTTTTTTCTTTGTTACGATTATTTTTTACTTTTCCCGGTAAAAAATAACAGCAGGATTGCTCACAATTTCATTTTTTATCGCAAAATAAAATTTTGTAGAATTTCTTATAAATTAAACAGATGTTGAAGGAAAAAAAAAATTAAATTATAAGATTAGAAAAATGAGCAACGTAAAAGTATTTTATACTTTTTTTATTTATTTTAACGACTTTTCTTCAATTTTTTCCCAGGGACGAAATTTTCCGAGCAATCCTGCTGAAAGCTGTTTTTAAGTTTTATTTTTAACTACTCTCCTTCGGGCCGCGGAAAGTTTACCCGGGTCGCGCGCAAAAGTTTCTTTTCGCTCGGGCAAAAAATAAATAAATTTAAGGAAGGAAATAAAATCCAAATAAAATTTTCAAGAATGCACTCAACGTGAAAAGGAAGGTAAAGCAACTAGTTGAAAATATGAAAATAAAATGAAATTATCTCCCGAAACACTTCTTTCCTTCCCTACTCTAAAATTCAAGAATTTATCGTTTACTTTCTCACAATCTGATTTATTTTTTTTATTTAATAAAAGAAATATATATGCGCTTCTTTTCACGTTTTCGGCGATTATTTTGGCCCTTAATGCTCCCGTCTTTGCCCTATCTAACGAGATTCAAGAAAATTTTCAACTTTTCGAAAAAAAGGAAGGAAATTACCAAAAAATATATATAAATATAAAATAAAAGCCCGAGCGATTTGCCGGAGAAGACGCTGATGATGATGCCGGGGGTGCGCTGATGATGATGGTCGTTAGGGGGAATTCCCTCAATTTTCTGAATTTCTTTCTGACTAGCCCTAAATATCCCAACCCGGCTACTGCAGATTTCTGCTTAATTCGCAATATTGCCCTAATATTATTCGGTTTGTTACAAAAAGAACACGTACAATTGATCCAGATCGTAAAAAAGCCTATTTTAACACTTCCTCAAGTTTTCTGTATATTTTCTTTTATTTTTTTGGTACAAAGTTTCTTTATTATTTTTTAAGCTGGACCAGAGCATGTGCTGGCGGGTGGAATGATTTTGAGGTTTTATTTAGAGATTTCAATTTATAACATTAACCTAAAATAAGAAATAATTCGTTTAATTGTTTCATTATTTTACAAAACAGTTGTAAAACAATCAATTTCCATAAAATTTACCCTATAGCAATAACTACACCATATACCATACAAAATAAAACACCATAAAATCCGAACAATTCTAAGTAAATTTCCAGATTAGTTTTACCCAATTGTTGCGTGATTTGTAACAATCACAAACTATGTATGTATAATAATTAAGTAATTATGCAAATAACTAACAAGAAAGGACTTAATCTGCATCGAGATTGGAACCTAAAATTAAGGTTCTGTAAGGGGGTAACATGGATGATAACCCTAATAAAAATAAAAATAAAGATCACTTTTTTATAAATACGATACGTCTATTAGTTTTCGTAAAAACCATCAAATAAAATTTAATTTAATTACAAAAATAAAAAATTAATTGCTCCCTTAATTTAAATGTTATTTGGGAATTTTAGCATACATTTATTTGAATGTATAGAATAAGTTTTGGGCTCGGACCTGTTAGAGGCAGACACGTTTGATCAACACGTGTCCGAGAATTTAAATGTAATAATTAAGAGGCATATTTTAGTTAATTGCCTGTAATTACCTAAGGGTAATTTTATGGCTCTATGACAGTCCTCTGGAACTTAACTATAGTTTCAGGAAGCCTAACAAAAGGTGATAAAAAATGAAATTATCAAGTTGTTTTGAATTCAATGTTCTCGGAATTTTAAAAATAATTGCCTGACCCAAATAATATTTTTCTATCTCTCGATAAATTTCGGAAAATGAAGAATAATTTCCCATTTAAATTCAGAAAGCTTAAGTATTCATCTATTATTGAAGAAAATAATTATTTCTTGTTTATTTTCCCAGTAAATTGTTAAAATTTTGATAAATACACCAATTTATCATTACGTTTACATACACAAGCAAATATTATGCATTGAAAAGGTAAAGAGTTGCCAAACAAAATTTTGTTTTGCACCTGAACGAAGGTAGCATAATCGCTGTAATGCTGCGGGAAAACACGTTTTAATGATAAATGCAAACACCCAAAATATTTGCGCCCGCCACAGTGTTAAAATCGTGTAATTTGAGAGGTGTAAACACGTCAAAATTATCATCATAAGGTATGAGGAAAGAGGGTAAATTTGGGGGGTTGATTTTATAGATAAATTCAACCCCTTCCAGCCAGCACACGCCCGGGGGAGGTTTTTCTACCCCTTTCCAGTCCAGAATTCGTTTTTCGACTCTTATCTCTATTGGAAGCTCAAATTTGATTTAAATCCCAGGGGAACCCGCACGGGTTTAGCCCACCCCGATACACGCATAATACCAGTTAAATTTAAAAGTAGTTTTACATTTTAGGAATTAATTAAAAATTTACATACAAGGTATCGTTTTTTTTTTTTTAGATAATGAAATTATTGTCAAGAGTTTTACTTTAGTAGTTACCTCTCCCGCGGGAGTCGTGTGATGATGATAATGACTGCGACAACGATAACGTTCAATTCGATAGCGGACATTTTGTCGCGGGCGGATGTCTTAAAGACGCCCAAGATGGAAGTATTTACAAATAACTGTTAACATTCATATTCAAGGATGAAATTTTCCCGGTCGCTCGATAGAGGGAGACTGTAGTGCTGCTGATGCTGGGGCTGCTGATAATTGTAATGATGAAGATTGCTCTGGCTCCGGGGCTGAAGATGCGCTCCTTGATGGTGGTAGGTGGGGCGCTGTTTCACGGTTTTACCCAAATTCCCGTGAATAACACCTGAAGACGGTAGTAAGGTTTCAGTTCTAACCGTGCTGTCACACTCATTCGAAAGTACGAGGGTATGGTGGGCAGATTTCGTTTGATTATGATGGGTATGATGATTTTGGAGGTGTGCAGGTAAATGATGTTGGGGCGATGATGCCACCGAGCCCGTCGCCCCCTTTGATTTAACCATCTTTTGAGAATGTGGCTGATAAAATTTACGTAAATTGTCAATCAGATTTTCATGGCGATTATTACTGCTGGGGGTGCTGTTGCTTGTGATTGTGGTGGATCCAGCAACTGCGGATGAAATCGCTGACGCTGAATGGGTGGTGGAAGATGATACAACTTTTGAGGACATCAGGGCTGACATCGCCTGCGGTGATTTACCCTGCGCTGATACGTCCCCAGATCGTCTTCTAGACCCTAAGTCTGGTGGAGCTCCTCCCAAGGCGTTATCTCCAATTCCCGGCGATAATGACGGGAGTTGCTTCTGGGACAATGGCAACGTTGAACTTGATGACGTCTGCTGTTGGGGATGTTGCAAAGAGGGTAGTTTCGTTGTATCTCCTTCCAACCCGCAAAAATTAACTCCATAAAATTCTGCTTTGTGCGATATTACTGGTGTGGAAGGGGATGCTGCTCCTCCTGGACCACTCATCTCAGAAACATTCTCAAACATCTTTTGCATCTCTTCAGCCCGGTGGGTGTTGGTGGTGATGTACTCGTTCACGTAATAATGAGGCACATTGTCGGAATATTCGATAATCGTTGATTTCTTCTTATGATTATGATAGTGCTCCAGATAGTCCTCATATTTGGCCTTCTTATAATCATAGCTTCCAGTTTGGTCTTGCCCTTGATATGTGTCATACAAGAGGAAGTTCTTTTCATCGTTCTGGTGATACCAGTCCACGTTAAAACTATTATTGATAAAATGAATATCTTCTACATCGCCATCTAACTCATCACCTCCATCGTCGAAGAAGTTGTTAAAATTGTGACCTTGAAGAAAATTTTCTTCGCTCCCATCCGTCGTAGAAGTTATATCTGTAATATTCGACGAGGAGGGGCCAGATAAATTGTTGAAAATTTTACTCTGCAATAGCTCATGATTGCTGGAGGGATATGTTAAGTTATCGTAGAAATACTCAGATATCTTAGGGTGTTCATACCTTAGTTTTTTGGTAGACGCCTCAGTGGTATTCGAGGGACCACTATAAACCGATGCATAGTCACTGCTACTTATAGAACTAGAAGTTGTCGTACTTTTTGTACTCCGCTCGTTACTGCTAACACCTGTTTGAGGTGTTGCAACAGGCTCGGATCGCATACCTAGACATTTTCGATATTCCACCTCTCCGGTATTATAATTTATCGTCTTTGTGCAGGACTTACTTCTTTTATGCTGCTGTAAATTACTCCTTTTCGATGGTTTTACAAGGCTACTGTTTGTCGCAACTGTTTTTGGTAGTTCCATCCTAAAATCCTCAGCACAAGCCAATTTCTTTCGATATTTCGAGGATGAGATCCTACCAACAGAATTCGATGACTTTTTATAAGTTTTCAGGCTTTGGTCAAAATTCTCTTGAAGATACGCGTCGAGATAGTGCAAATTTTTGGTCAAATCTATCTCAGACTTGTAGCTCTTATACAAAATTTGCGTTGAATCGTTTTTAATATCACTTACTCTACAATTACTCGCCTCATTGCAGTCATCGGACGATGTTCTTATATTCCTACATTTTTCCCTAATCTTTAGCAGCCCCTGTTTCGTCTTAAGATGTAACCTTTCAAAGTAGTTACTCTTATAATCCTCTGGTTTTACACTATTACTGCTGCTGCTGCTAATACTACTGTGCGTACGATTCGGATAGCTAATTTTAAGTTTTTTCAAATGAGGAACTTTTGCATTTGTCGCTGTTAGAGCAGTGGTTGTTGCTGTTGAGGGCAGTGTTGACGAATTATTGTCTTTTCTATTTAATTTTTTTGTTACAAGACTTTTTGTTTTAAGAGATATGTCGTCTGTTGGATAACCATTTTTTATGAAATCTTGCCGCTCAAATCGACTAACTGGTACACCATATAAATAATGATTACAGCTTTTTATAGTCGTTTGTGTTTCTGGATCAAAAAATTTACGAATTGACTTCTCAGATCGATGCTTTTTCATCGGTTTGATATTAGTGCTACTTAGCTTTGGACTTAATTTTGTACAAGACATACTAAATCGTGAAGATGATTCTCTTGGTTGAGATAAATCGTTCACTTCATTTTCGTGGAATATTGAAAAAGGGTTTGTAATGACGGTTGTATCATCATCTACATCGTTATCTTGGTGGCTTAAGTTGGTCATCTCATTATTTTTGGTATCATCGAAACTATCTACTACGCCGATATTTTCACTAGAACTACTGTTTACGATATTTTTTACGATATCCTTGTTGCTCCCATGGTCGTTTTCGCCACTACTGGGATCGGTAACAGCATTTAAACTATTCCTTAAATCGCAATCCTTAAACTTAACAAATTCACTAAGCTTACTATCTTTTCTACTACAATCACCTAACTTTTTAGATCGTCTACATCTCCTGTAGATGACATCATCCGATTTGGTCTTCCGGAATATTTTGATTCTATCTAAATCATAGTCTGTACTCAGTTGTATTAGTGAGCATGAATGCTTACTGACTTTGCAGTATCTTAAGGGACCTAGCCGACCATCTTCATCCCCGTCATCTTCATCAGCACCCTTACCATCCTCACTACAAATACTAAAACGTTGGTATTTACCTAGGCTACCAGTATTTTTATTGTCACGGGACGTTGAATTTATTAATAAATCTTCACAATTATCACTAATATTAAGTTTATCGTTTTGCCTTTCACTATCCTCGCTGGTTTGATTAGTCCCTGTTAGGTTGTTGTTACTACTATGATTATTATTGTTTCTAGTTACATTCGCGCTATCATTATTAATTGCCTGCTAGACCCTAGTTGGGGGCTGTAATATCATAGCTGCCATTCGTACCTTCATTGCTTCCGGTGATCCATGTCCAGCATGATGGTGATGATGGAAACCAGCCGGTGTTGTGTATATGGAGTCACCCTGTGGCCCGCTCGTACTGTCCGAACGTGACTTTAGGTCAGCTTTTTCACTATGTTGATTTCGGAATCATTTGGTTAATTTTCGCAATGACGCATATCCCCCCGCAATGAAAATAAAAAGTGAGTAGAGTTTCAATTTTAATTTTGTTATTTCGAATATTTTACGAGCAAAATATATATTTATCAGTATGAATAAAAGGGAAATGGGGAGTTGGAATTGTTCAATAAAGGGCCATTTTGCGTCGATGAAATTTTAACGATTTATTTGTGTTTAACGTCAATCCGCACGGCTATGCGAATTAATTTCAACCTACCGATAAGCCTTAAAGCTGCTGCAAACAATGCGTTCTGGCCGGGGGATATTTATTGCCCGGGCAATTAAGGGCGAAATAATCGTTTTTAGCTAATATATCTTTTTGGGGCGCATCCGAACATTCGAAACTGGTCTCTGGTTGCATCCATTACTTTGTCATAAATAATCGCTTGGGATATGCGTGACCCGGTGACCGAAATAGTCCACAAAATGCTCTCATTTGCTACAGGATTAAATCCTATGGGATGATGCGATAAAATTCAGCGAGAATTTTTAGAAATTGTTATTCGTTCGCATTTCATGAAATAAAAAATAAATAAAACAAATTGTTTGCAATCTCGTTTTTGCTTCGTTGATATGCAAATCTAGGATTTTCGATGGGATTTGATTAAATAAAAAAAAAATCGTTCCCGGGGAAAATGCATTACTTTTGTGATATACTGGAAAAATAAAAACAATTTATGATTCTCACAATTTTTTCATAGGCCTAACTCGAATTTGCAAATGTAAAATGTTGCGCCATGTCAGCTTTACTTTGAATTTTATGTAAATTTGAAAGGAATTATATTAGCATTTGCAATAGGTTATGACAGTTTTCGACCTTCTATAAGTAGGATTATGAATTCGAAAGTATTTGCTGGTATATTATTTTTTCAAGTGACATTGCCTTTTTGATAAATCCTGCGCTGCAAAATATTCAAATTGTGTTAATCCCGTCTTTAAAAAGGTACAAAAGTGCTAGATAGTTGTTTTTTTTTTAATTCGATTTCGGTTATACCTATAATTGAAGTTTTAAAATTCCCTTTTGTCATATCTGAGGTTGACAATTTTTATTTATACCCCAAAAAAATAAAATGCCCGCATTCCTTTTTGGTACCAAAAAAATTCATTTAGCTTTCAACTTGTATTTAACGAATTTATCTGTTTGTTTTTTGGCGGTCATGTTTCAGAACAGAAATGCTAACTTAATGCAATCATCGCGTAAATCTGCCCTCTGCAGCATTTCACCAGCCGTATGTTGGTAATTTAAGGGAGACAGAATTTTCTCGGTAATTACCATAATTATCGCGTTATTTATATGAATACGCATAATTTGCGTATTTCATACAAAAAAGAAAAAAAAATAACAAGTTTAATGACAGTCATTTTCCAGTCGCACTGTCCTGCAGGTCCGGACTGCATTAATGAAAAATGGTCTGATGGTATCCAAAAATTCCGGGGCTTGCATAAAGTGTGCCACTCCGGGAGAAAGGGTTGACACTGGACAGGGCTAAAAGTTCATATAGCTCCATCAATTATCGTCGCATCATTCTGCACAATGACGACACTAAATCGAACAAATTTACTGCAGGAATGCTGAATAAAATGGAAATATTTAGAGTTGTTTTTTTAGAGACAATGGTTTGACATTCTGAAATATTTCTTGGAAAAGTTATGGATCTAATTGGTCTCGCTAGTTTCCTAGTTATTTAAAAATGTCGAATGGCGCAAATCGATATGATAGTGGAGGAGGCATGTTTGATTCCTTTACAACGACGACTAACAATTTAAATGGTTTTTTAAAAAGGGTCTTTATTGCTAAAAATTAAATAAATAATTAATTTTAATCATTTCTGAGTGAGGAAGAATAAGATAAAAACTAAAAACTTAACCTGTTGTTAGTAATTATACAGATTTTGAAGTCCGTATTTTGACCATTTTTAAATCATTATTAAAAAAATAAAGGATGATCGTAGCACTTTGTAACTTGGTTTAAATGAAGCCCTTAATCATAATCTAAGAAAATCAAATGCCATTTATCTCAATTGCCCTTTTTAATATCTTGTCGAACAAGTTTTTTATGAGTGTGCGTTTGCTATGTTTCTTATTCGCTATTTATTATATTATAACAAGATTTGCTTTCGCTTATTACTACACACTTCGAATTTCAACCGCAAAAATATAAGGACTGTCAATCGATCCCCACGATCGTGTGGCGTCTGTGGCAGGAACGCCAAGCCGTAGCCACACTGAAGAGATCGGAAAAAATATGTACTACAGAAATGATTTAGAAATTCTTTGGGCAAAAAATTTGATGTTGTGCTGTGAAATTATATAATATATAATTATAATTAATTATATAGTGTCCTTAATTTAATTTACTTTGGTAAAAGCATAGCTATCCAATGTGCCCGAAAGGTTATGAAATGATAGTATAAACGTTGAAGGTTAAAATTTGCTATTTCATTTTAGCAAATTACTACAACAACATTTAATTGTGATACCATACTATTAATTACTTTTTGGAGTTTATGGTACGGATTTCTTTTATTCGGGATTTAAACATGAAAAATTACTAGAAAGTGACTCCTTAGTTCTGATAACCGGGCGGGGACATAAAACATAAATAAATCGCACGAGCCGGCGCAACGACTCCTTGAAAGTTATTTTTACAAAAGTGAGATGGAAAAAAAATATTAAAGTTTTTTACCTGTCCTTATCCGATGATTTATAGCCGGAACGACCTGCAATTTATAGAAATATAAAAAAGAGGAGCAAGTGCTTTCGAGTTTCCTTTCACTTTTTTTATAGACTTTATAATATATTTTTCGCTTTCACGGGCTTGGAAAATAGGAAAAATGCCGGAAGGGCAGGGCGGGAGTGGTTTGAGTGAGATTGTGTGGTTTTTTGGGGCTATGGCAGATCCTCGGAAGGGCCGCCACGGAGCCGGAAACTTCCTTTGACGGCGATGGCGCACTTGAGATGTATACGAGCGTTGACTTCAGTTGCCAGAGCGTGTATTTATGATTTTTTAAACGACCTGTTTTGGTGTTACTTCTGCATATTAAAATAATGGAAAAATGGAAATTATTCATGAATGATAAGAACCTGGACTTGATTCAAACTCCCGTCCGCCCTTATCGTCGTTCGTTGGTTGGCCGCCCCGCGTATGCACGTCTGACCCGACTATGAAAAATACTTCCGACACTGAACCTCTTGCAGCAACAACAGCATAAATTTATTCACTTTTTTTTTATCACTCAGAGGATCGTTTTTGTTCCTATATATTTTTTTTATACTTTTATTATTTTCTTTTTTGGCGCGCGCAACATAGGACATGAATACAAAAACGCTCCACCACAAAGTACGCCAAGCCAAAAGCTCCAAAATTATGGGAACCGGGATTCGTTTTGCGGGGGGAGGCGGGAGGACTCATGAATTATGAATAGTTAAGATAGAAATAATAATGAAAAGTGAATTCACTAACCTTTAAAACAACACTTTTTCGCTCTAATCGCATATATACACAAACATATTAAAATGAGAAGGGCGGCTAAGCAGCCCCCGGCGATCCCCAAGAGGTAACTCATCTCCAGAGGCTCTGTGTGATGATTTTGGGTTTGGTTTGTTTGTTTGTTTCGAATTGTGTCGAATATGAAATGAAGTTTCGATATAAAATTTATTATTATAATGCTTTCAGGTCATGAATATTTTGCTACAGTGCTACAATGCTACGGGGGGGATTGGGAAGCTACAGCGGGGCACAGAGATGATGCGCATTTTGTACGCCTGAGATAAGCCAAAATAATGTTAAAAATAAAATGTAAAAAAAGCAAAATGTTTTGCATGCACAGTCGGATGTTATTTGTGTGGTAGAATTGAGATGGGGGGAGGAAAAAAAATATAAAAATAAATAAAATGGAAAAAAATTTGAATCAATACAAAAATCATACATTAAGCTAAGTGGTTCATGTTTTATGTTCGCATCACTTTTTTTCCTTTTTTACTGCCAGAAAGTATGTTGAGGTTCAAGGAAAAACCTTTCACTTTGGCACTTTTGTCTGTTTGATTGTAAAAACATATTATTGTCAGACGCTTTGAGAATAGCTTTGAATAAATGAAAAGCCTCTTTTCACATCTCGCTTTAGATTTATTGAAAAATGTGAAATTGTTTTCATTGTAGTGTATTTCATAAATTTTCGATATAACACAAAATCTCTAATTTATGTATTAGTAGTTCATCTGTCAACATTGTGAAATGATAAAACTGCAAAACATTTCATTTCTTTAAAGTAGGTAGGTACCCTAAAATTAAATCGTGTGAAGTCGAATACATGTTTTTTTCAAAATTAATATAATATGACGTATTATTATAGACGATAGTATCAACATCATTTACCCAGAATATTATATCAATAGAATGGGTTTACTGAGCAAAATCTGTTCGTTCATATTTTATTGAAAAGTGTATCTAAACATTATTGGACTCAAATATCTTTATTGTCAAACATAAGCTTCTTTTTTCATTTTCCTTTCTGGTTTAAGATAGATAGCAAATTTTGCATTGCATTGAGTTTTAAAAGCCCTCACGAATATCAAGAATTTAAAATTTGTAAAAAATAAATCAAATTGCCATGACACCGAACTATCCAAACTTCAAACCTTGAACCAGTTAAATTTTTGGATTAAGTTTTTGACGCAATGTGTGTATAAATCGAGGTAATTTGATTTTATTGTTGCAAAATAAAAAAATTTTGATGTGGATAACTTTTTATAAATTTCAATTCAGTGCAAAATTTCCTGTTAAACCTAGAACCGGAAGAGATTTGAAAAGAACAAAACTATAGCTTATTTATATTAAGAAAGATATCACAAAATAATGAATTTACATTGGCTATTATTTTACTAAACTTGCCAATTGATATTTTTTTTTGTTCTTCTGACTTTAAAAATTATTGGTTTTTATACTTGAGTCCTTCTAGAAAAACTTCACAATTGACGCACTTTCTACTTTCAGTATTCAATTAAATGACTTCAAGTGCTGGAAAGTTCGTTGTATAATAATATGACTTGCTTAAATTCTGAATTGAATTTAATTGGGCCGATACTAACTGGCAAAATAAAAATATCAAATAAAAAATTTGTCAGGTTCAATATTACTTATATCAGAGTTTTAGAGATTTTGTGCTACATATTATAATTTTTGGGGATTCTGTTCCGAAATATAAATTGATTTCAATTTTCAGATTTATCTCATTCAAAATAACTGACAAATCTTTTTTTGTTGTAGCTCATTAAAAATAAAATCCACAATTCATCCATACCCGAGGCACGAGTGCGATGGAGTGGATAAATTCAGTGGAGGGTAAAAAAGATGATAGCTTCAGCACATGTAACTGCCTCACAGATGATGCCTTTCGCGGGATGATAAATTTTCGCGAAGAACTAATTTGCCTTCATGCCAAAATATGAGGGTAATAAATCTCAAGGGAATTTACCAAGAGGATAAAGCCTCTAAAACATTCTTTGCAATTTTCTTCGTTCTTTCGTTGTGCTGCACCACCACCTGATTCAGCAATGCAAGAAAAAAACTTCCATTTGCTGATGAGGAAATTCCTGCACTTAGTGTGCAAGAAAAATAACACAAAATAAAAATATATCTATATATATGGTAAGAAAGAAACGTATAGCAATAAAAAAGTTTTAAGTTTGCGAGGAAAAAGATTGCATAAAAAATATAGGGGGAAAAAATTATACTATATAGTATACACTAGATGTATTATACAGGGATATAGGAAGTGTGGATTGGAAAAATTTTTTTAAAAAATATAGGTCCAGAGTTTCAGGTCCTGTGCTCTACTTGGCGAGTGGTTTTTGGTTGCTACTCGTGTGCAGCGTGCATGTGACCACAATAAATTTAACAACTAAATGAGATGAAAATGAAATGCACCTGAAAACGTACCCTCCACACTCAAATGGATTGCATGCCGGTCGGTGCCTCGCTCGTTTTCGACCACCAAATAGTAGGGCCTGGCGTCGTGCTCGTCAGCCCTTGTTATGTGCAGGGTGGCCAAGTAGCAGTCCTCCCGGGAGTCCTGTGTCACCTCGTCCGCCCTGTACCGGTCTGGACCGGGTGAGTAGAAAGAGAAAAAGATTCATTTTAGTCAGGGAAATATGATAGGAGGGTCCCCAAAACGCTCCAGGTCCCTTCCCCCAACCCAGCCCTACTCGCCGTTTTGTGGCCAGAAAGGATGCTGGACTCGATTGGGATGGACCTGAACCTGGAGCTGGAGGACACCGAACATCGTGTGCTTTGGACCAGCTCCTCCAGGAGAGGGGATGCTGGAAAAAGGAACTTTGCTCTGTTCGAACGCTATCCGTAAATTTTGGAATTTATTACTATGTATGGGGACCCAGGTCCATCGGAACACTTACCGACTCCAGCTCCGGCCTCCAGCCGCAATGAGCCCCACTCCCAGGCTACATGATGTGGTCTTGGATCAGCGCAAACCACCAGCGATAGGCTTGCTGATTCGCCCTTTTTAACCGAAACGGAGTGCATGGACGGGTTCAGTCGGAGGACCTGCGGTGCTCCTGGAATTTATTTGGTCAGGCACAGTTAGTGTCGTTTGCACGTGTGCACTAGGCTTTAGTTCAACTATTATATGAACGTAAGTATATACATTGTTTTTCCATCATCAGATAGTTATAAATTTATTTTTTTTTTCGTTTATGAGGTAGAAACTAGCTGCTATCAGCTTCACATTGAAAGCCTCTGAAAGCGGCTAGAGGGATAGAATTGTCTGATTTACCTACTACTTGCAACGACACCGGCTCCGACGCCACTGTCCGCTCCTGGCCGTTGATGAAGTTTGTCGCCCGGCACTCGTATTCCCCTTGGTAGTCGTAGGTTACGTTGTCTATTACCAGCCGGGATTCATGACCCCGCTCCAGGTACTTTGATCCTCCTGATATCCTGGAAGGAGACAGAGTGGGACATTTGCCCGGTTAGTAAATGGCTAATTTTGCATAAAGCGATTAAATTTTAGGGGATGATACTGTGTTTGGTTCGTGCAAGTGGTAGGCTCATGTTGAACCCGGTCGTATAAAGGGGTTGTACCTAACTTTCCCAAATTAAATGGAAGGTTCCGAAAAAGGTCAATAGTCGATTGTTTAAGCATTTTTGATAAGCTTTTTAAATTGCTAGATTTTTGTTATTTTATCTGTTCACCATTTTACAGCCGTATTCATAAAAAATTAAAAGTAACTTATAATATTTTACAATAAAAGTGCTAAAAGGCGTTATTTAAAAACGTCCCATATTGTTCAAACAATATCTTACAATAGTTTAATAAATTGGGAAAATTTACAGAAGGCTCACATCTACTTTAAATCTCTTTTAAAGTGCTGATTTTGACAATCGCGTCAATTATAGGCGAAATAAAGCAAGAGTAATTAATTTAATAGGTGAAATTTAAAAAACTTGCGTTTTAGTTTGCCTTTTGTATCAATCATTTTTGAAATCCTTATTGAACCAATTCAATCAATTAAAAAAATCAGCATTTTGACGCATTATTTCAGCATAACAACGCTAAAACCTAATTTAATTCTATCCTAGTTGCAAAGAGTTTATAGCGAATTTACAAATAGTACATATTTAAAATGCCCGTTAGTCTTAAAAAGTTTTGTAAGTGATGAACGCTTAAAATCTATTTTTATATAATAATTAATGAATTCTTGATCTAAGTATATCAACCAATCGAATAAAAATTAATTGATAATCGTTATCTACCGATCGAAAAATAAAAATTACTAGATAATCGTTATTTTGTAATTTATATATTTTTTTCATCGTAGTCATTATAGAGAAATTTGCGATCATTTCACTTGCTCATGTATTGCGGCGATGAGTTTTTTCAGAAATAATCTCAATCTCAGTCCAAATTATCCTAAATTATTTAAATACTTTTTGGTATTGGTATTGGTATTGTGTATTAATCAATACATTTTACTCATATCAGTACCTACTTCAACTTCGGTATTAATAAAGATTACAGGATTTTGAAAAAGAATAATTTATTTAATTTCTGAGGAAACAAATTTTACAACATATATGAGTAGGTAAAACGGAGACCCTATTAATTACATTTAAAGTATATTTATTTATATAAAGAAAATTTCATGAAGCGAACAGGGAACTTTTGATACACATACATTTGTACATTTATGTTCATCAAGTAGCTTAAAGGTTTCCAATAATTACTTTCGGATGAAAACCTTAAATCCAGGTATATAACTTTAAATAATTCGAACGAATGTATGCGCGCTCACGCTGGGAATATTGAGGTTGTTCCAAACAACAAAGACTTCGATTAAAGTTCAAGATTTGATTTATTTCAACGATTCCAAATTACAATTAGTGATTTCGAAAAAAGCGATAAAGTTGTTAACTATTCCGATGTCGAACGTGAAGTGAAGTTCTAACTAGCCGTTACAACTTCCTTTCCCCTTAGTTTCGGTAGAACTTTCTGGCTAGAATTCCATATTTGGGAATTTCTCCTAACTCATAACTGCTTTCTCCATATGTGTACTATCCATACATAGAGAGAAAAGCGGAGCTTTCCCCTAACTAGCATAGTTTGTTCCGCCTACTAGTTATCAATTAATCTACTACCTAATCTAGTACATTTAAGTATAAGAGTTCGAGTGTCGATCTAACTTGACTTGTGACAGTTTAACGTGATGTTTGTAAACAAATCATGGTAAGTAAGTTTTTGCGTTAATATGTATAATGAATCCTAATTACACTATGTTTTTCGAATTTATTATATTTTTAGTTAAGATACTGTCGATGGTGCTGACGAGGTCAACCTCCACGTTAACCAGGACTGACGTCAGATAAGTATATTTGGTACTATTTGGAAGTGTTGATACTTTGTGTGGTTTTCATTCCAGGTAGGTGACGACGAAACATTCTCCCGGCCTTGGCATCATTGTGGCAACATAAGATGTCAACATATTGTGGCCTGAAAATGAATAATTGGGAGAAAATGGAAGGGGTTATAGTGCCCCTGACTCACTCTTAGGATGTTCAGGATGTGGACAATACGAGGGATGGGTAAATTTCCATTAGTATCTGATCGTCAATGAAAGTCATGAAAGAAATAGTCGGTTACATATTATTCGTATCAGGAGTTCGAGCCGAAATCGGTAACACACAAATTTTCGCGATCGGTCTTTTTATTGTCGAATTTTTCGTTTTTAACGTGACGACGCGCACGAGACCATCTGATCCTGGATGCAGTTGCATGATTCGCCCTAAAGCCCATCTACATGGTGGCAGGTCTTCGTGCTTTATCAGTACTAAATCTCCAAGCTGCACATTATCGGATTTGGTTGCCCACTTTGGTCGTTGTTGCAGACGACTTAAATATTCGGTACTCCATCTTTTCCAAAAGCTTTGGTATAAATTTTGCAGCATCTGCCATCTATCCAGTCGGTTGATGTGCAAATCTAGCAATGTTGGTTCTGGTGGAGTTACAAGTGTGTCGCCAATTAAAAAGTGCGCCGGGGTTAGCGGATTCAAGTCTGAAGGATCACTACTTCGTTCACACAGCGGACGCGAATTTAGACAAGCTTCAATTTGAGTGAGCACTGTGCTAAATTCCTCATAGGTCAATGTGTGACTTCCTAATATCCGTTTCAGATGATATTTTGTTGAGCGAACCCCTGATTCCCATAACCCGCCAAAGTGAGGTGAAGCTGGGGGAATAAAATTAAATTTAACTCCTTCTGCTTCAATAGCTTGTGCGATGTCAGCGTCCAACTTTTGATTCATTTGATGTTTCAGCTCTTGTAGGGCTTTGCTGGCACCCACAAAGTTAGTGCCGCAATCGCAATACACTTCGCTGCAGTTTCCTCGTCTTGCACAAAATCTTCTGAAAGCTGCGATGAAACCGTCCGTGCTCAGGTCAGTGACTAGTTCCAAATGAATCGCTTTAATCGCCATGCACACGAAGACTGCTATATAAGCTTTGTATTTTTTCGGATTGCGACCTTTGTGAGTTTTAAGCTCGAACGGGCCACAATAGTCCAGTCCTGTGTGAGCAAATGGGCGATTGGGTCTAACTCGCGCCATAGGCAAATTTCCCATTAATTGTGTTCGTGCGTTCGCTTTATATCGATAGCATACGACACATTTATGCACATGCTGCCTAATAGTGTTCCTCGCATTCAATAGCCAATAATGTTTTCCCAAGCTATTCATCATTAATTGTAGACCCCCATGCAACGTCTGCTTATGAATTTTGTCGATGACGAGAGTTGTGAGGTGGCACTTATCGGGAAGAATTATTGGATGCCTTTCACTGTAAGGTAGATCCGCGTACTTTAAACGACCTCCAACTCTCATCAATCCATCATTTTCGTCGAAGATAGGATTTAATTTAAGTAGTCGACTTTTCCTCGCAACCGGGAGGTGTTGCTGCAAAAGTTTTAATTCCTCCGAGAAATATCGAGCTTGAATTTTTCTCAACCATACTACGAGTGCTTCTTTGATTTCGGCTGATTTAAGATAACCACTTGATCGCTTTTCATGTGTTGCTTTTGAATTTCGAATGAATCGTAGGCAGTATGCCGTGATCCTCATTAATTTATCAAGTGACGAATATTGTTTATCCATGTCAGTTTCGATTTCCACATGTATGTGATGTGCTGCAGTCTTTCGAATTTCCAAATTCGTTGAAGTGGTTTTAGTTTTATTAGGCCAGAAAACTTTAGGTTTCTTCAGCCAGTCCGGTCCGTTCCACCACAAATGGTGACGGAGCAACTCCGCTGGGTGTAATCCTCTGGATGCGCAATCAGCGGGATTTTCCTTTGTCGGTACATGGGACCAGACATTTTCTCCTAACAACTCATGAATCTGGGAGACTCTGTTAGCGATGAAAGTCTTCCATTTGCTTGGGTGGGATTTTAACCAAGCAATCACTATTTCCGAATCTGTCCAAGCATAAATGGGTATATTTTCAAATTTCATTGCTTGCAGCACATATCGGATCAATTTGGTGAGCAGGAGAGCAGCGCAGAGTTCGAGTCGTGGGAGAGACACTGTTTTTAAGGGTTTTACCTTTGTTTTTGCTGCGAGCAAGCTTACAGTTCTCTCTCCTGATTTGCTAATGGTACAAACATAAACCACTGCGGCATACGCTTCTTGAGAAGCATCAGAGAATCCGTGAATTTCGATTTTGTGACTAGATTTCAAATAATGAATCCATCTCTGGAGTCGTAGCTTCTCGATGGTTGTTATGCTATTTCTATATTTGCACCATTCCCTTTCGAGTTCGGGATCTAAGTTTTCATCCCATCCTAATCCAGCTAACCAAAGTTTTTGCATAAACATTTTTGCTATGATCAAAACGGGAGCTATCCATCCTAAGGGATCAAAGAGTTTTGATATCTCGGAGAGAATAATTCTTTTTGTCCAAGCTTGAGGTTCTTTGTTGAGAGATACAGAATATACGAAACAGTCATTTGCTGGATTCCAGTGTAAGCCAAGTGTTCGAACTGTTTCTTCACCCTGAACGTTAAGCGGTAAATTGGTTTCTCTGTAATTTAATGATACAGCGTTCATAATTGTCTCAGAATTCGATGTCCACTTTCTCAACGAAAATCCACCAGCTTCCATTAGTTGAATAAGTTGCTTCTGTGCTTCTAAAGCCGATTCGACGTCATCTGTTCCCGAAAGAAGGTCGTCAACATAAAAGTCGTTCAGTGTTATGTTGGCAGCGATAGGGAATCGATGTTGTTCGTCTTTTGCGAGTTGTTGTAGTGGTTTTGTCGCCAGATAAGGAGCGCTCTTTGTTCCAAAAGTTACAGTGAGTAGTTTAAAGTCCTCGACCGGCAAATCTTGACTTTTGCGCCATAAGATTCGTTGGTATTCCGAATGATGATCTCGCATTCTAACCTGGCGATACATCTTCTCGATGTCAGCCGTGAATACAATTCTATGTGTTTTCCATCGAAGAAGCAGTGCAGTCAATTCATCTTGTACGACGGGGCCCTTCATGAGCATTTCGTTCAATGAGACTCCACTGCAAGTAGTTTTGGAGGCGTCAAAGACCACTCTTAATTTTGTGGTTGAACTACTTTCTTTTATGACCCCATGATGCGGGAGGTAGGTGCACTGATACGTAGATCTATTGCCGGAAGTTCTAGTATATTGTTCCTCCGCAGTAGACACTTTAACTGCATGACCCAATTCTAAATATTCGTTTATGCACTTTGTATAGGCTTCTTTTAGAGAAGGATTTCTCTTAAATTGATTTTCCAATTGAAGAAATCGATTCATGGCGATATTACGAGATCGCCCAAGATACATGTTGTCGGTTTCCTTTTTGAAAGGCAATTCAACTTCGTAGCGCCCGTCTGGTAGCCGTTTGAAAGTGTCAGCAAATAACGTCTCACACATTTCTTCTTCCTCAGTATATAACTTAGTCGTCGGTAGTTCTTCCAATTCCCAGAATTTTTTCAATTGGTCATTTAGCTCGGTATAAGTGTGGAAATTATTTACACTTATGGATTTCTTGGGGCGGTCACCTGTCCGGCCGGAAAGAATCCATCCTAATGTTGTTTTCTGAGCAATTGGACTTCCACTTTCACCCTTTATGATGCCGTCCAGAACTATTTCACTGTAAACGTCCGCACCGAGCAACAAATCAATGGAACCAGGCTTATGAAAATTGGGATCAGCCAAGTCTAATCCATTAATATGATCCCAAGCATGTTTAGTGATGGGGGTGGCTGGCAGAACATTGGTAATTTTATTTAAAACTAAGCTTGAAACATTGATTGGCGTCCCTCCGTGCAGAGATTTGATTTGAAAGTTTACCAAGGCACTCGAGCGATTTGAGCTTTTACCTACTCCGTGTACTTCAGCATAAATTGATTTCTTTTTTAATTTCAGACTTTGTACTACAGCTTCTGTAATGAAAGAGCTTTGCGATCCTTGATCAATTAAAGCTCTTACGATTTGATTTAGTCCGGAAGGTGCACATATATTTACTAAAGCAGTGGCTAATAATATTTGATTATTAGAAATCCCATTTGCGAGTAGTGTATTAGTGGCAGTATTCGCATTGGGAACAAATTCTGGGGAGGACGCAGAAAGAGATGTCGTGACGGTAGCTACTGTGGGCGTTTGTTTGACTTCACTGTTTTCCCTACTTACATTTTCTGTTGTTTGCGAAGATGATTCTCCGAGCTTACGATGGAGGAGTGTATGATGCCTTTTCTTGCATTGATTACACGATTGTTGACTGGGACAATTGGTTAAAATATGCCCCGAGCCAAGACAATTAATACACAATCCTTTAGACTTTACGATTTCGAATCTCTGAAGGGTATTCGCTGCAGAAAATTTGGGACATTGACGGATACTATGGTGGCCAGTACAAATAACGCAAGTTGACTTAGAAACTGCGTGATAAGATTGTTGCACTAGGTGTGTGGAAGCATTTGGCCTGTGACTCTGATTTCTAGGTTTAGTAGTTCGCTTTGCAGCCACAGCTTCTAAAGTACGAAATCGAACTTCCAAAAATTCGCTCAATTCTTTCCAGGATGGCAGATCCTTGCTCGTGCTAACCTGTTGCTCCCAAAGTTCATGAGTCTCAGCAGGTAGCTTTTGTACTAAAATATAGATTAATATAGGATCCCAACCCGAAACATCTATTTCTAAGTTCTCTAGAGCTTGCAGCGATTCCGTAGTAGTGTCTAAAAGTCCCTTTACTCCTTGACTTGACTCTGTTGTCAGCGAACTCTGAGAGAACAAAGCTTTCAAATGGGCGTTTACTAGTACTCGCTTATTATCGTAACGATCTGTCAAAAGGGTCCACGCCGAATCGTAATTCTTTTCTGTGACCTGAATGTGCCTCAGTAAGCTTTCTGGTTCCCCGCTCAAATGCAACTTTAAGTATTGGAGCTTTTGGACCGAAGACAAGGCTTTATTTTCATGAACGAGGCTTTTGAACAGATCGTGAAATGTGGGCCACTTTCTATAATCCCCGCTAAACTTTTCCAACGATATTTTCGGTAGTTTTATTGCAGTGCAGCTTTTTTCTGCTATACCTATCTTTGGAGCTGGAGATTGTTCGGGTTGATGAGATTTTTGCCATTCTTCTATCATGGCATAGCTTGAAGTGAAGAATTCTTCAACTTCAGAAAATACATCCTCTTTAAGATATTCTACTTCAGTGATCGGTTCCTCGACATAGCTCAAAGCCAAAATTTCCAAATGTTTAGCCTTGAATGCGTCCCATATGGTTTGAAGTTCATTAAGCTTTTTGCGACAATAGCTTTCGGTACGCCGAGTGGGCCCATCTTTCTTACAATTCCGCACAATTTTCTCGATCATATCCTTGCGGGCCTTTTGCATATTGATTAATGCTTCCATTTTTAAGTTTAAATTCCCACCACCAAGCACGAAAGAATGGGCTTACCTCTCTGGTTGAATGATTGGTCTTGTTTCCTATGTAACTCGCGCAACCGACCCGACACTGAACCGTAGACCGATTTTAATGTTCTTTTGCACTTTTAGTTTTTTTTGTTTCAAGTTTTCCACGGGTTTCTACAGGTTTCCACCTTTCAGTTTTTTTTTCTTTCACAGATTTCCACAAGTTTTCACAATATTCCGCAACTTTTTATGAGCATCCGGCTCGTGAAGGACCAATAAATAATTCGAACGAATGTATGCGCGCTCACGCTGGGAATATTGAGGTTGTTCCAAACAACAAAGACTTCGATTAAAGTTCAAGATTTGATTTATTTCAACGATTCCAAATTACAATTAGTGATTTCGAAAAAAGCGATAAAGTTGTTAACTATTCCGATGTCGAACGTGAAGTGAAGTTCTAACTAGCCGTTACAACTTCCTTTCCCCTTAGTTTCGGTAGAACTTTCTGGCTAGAATTCCATATTTGGGAATTTCTCCTAACTCATAACTGCTTTCTCCATATGTGTACTATCCATACATAGAGAGAAAAGCGGAGCTTTCCCCTAACTAGCATAGTTTGTTCCGCCTACTAGTTATCAATTAATCTACTACCTAATCTAGTACATTTAAGTATAAGAGTTCGAGTGTCGATCTAACTTGACTTGTGACAGTTTAACGTGATGTTTGTAAACAAATCATGGTAAGTAAGTTTTTGCGTTAATATGTATAATGAATCCTAATTACACTATGTTTTTCGAATTTATTATATTTTTAGTTAAGATACTGTCGATGGTGCTGACGAGGTCAACCTCCACGTTAACCAGGACTGACGTCAGATAAGTATATTTGGTACTATTTGGAAGTGTTGATACTTTGTGTGGTTTTCATTCCAGGTAGGTGACGACGAAACAAACTTAAAAATGGAAATTAAAATTCCGTTAATTAATTTATACGGTTTCACTGATGCTTTATGCAATTTTCGTGGAAATTGACATTATAAGCATACAATTTTATATTTTTGTCAATTGTTGACTATATGCATAAAGGCTGAATAACATTAAAGAAAAAGTAATATACCTCGTTTACGATCTCTTTCAAACCGTATTTGAAAAAGGGCGTAAACACCTTCCAAATAGGCTTGACTCAAGACAGTTTTCAATTCGGATAAATTTAAATCTGGATGAAAAACTTCATAAAGGCAATAAGCTATGACAAAAAAAAATGAATATTCTTGTTAACTAGAGTTGTTAAATTGCCAATTTTAAACCACCTTATTAAACATTCAAAAAATTGCGGATAAATTTTGCGACGTTTTATCCCAATATTCTCCGATCTAATTGCATTGAAAAAGGGTTGCGGACTACGGCCTTTTTGCCGAATCATAACGCCATAGTGCACCCACAGATCCACCAAAATTGAATTTATGCTTCGTCCACTCAAAAGATGGGCGAAATAAAATATTTTCCCGCAGGGTTAAGCAGCCCGAAAAGGAATGTCATAAAAAGTTTACTTCGATACGAGAGGCGACGTACCATGAAGTCATGCTAGGGCCTAATCCTTCTTAGAATAATATTTCAAAGAAGTCTAACCCTACCACTAACCCTTTTCAAACGGATTGGTATATAAGAGTCCGTTTTGGGGACCGGCTCAAAAGACAATATAAACTCCTTGATGTCCTGAAATATTCAACATGTGTCAAGTTGTGCTCAGGCCCATGTCCTTGATGGGTACCTCCTCGATGGTGGGGCACTTAAAGGGCTGATTCATGGCGGTACGACAGCCCCTAAAAATAAAAACTCCGCAGTAGGTTGGCATAAGTCCGTAAACGTTGATTCAACTGAAATTTCCGCCTAAAATTGGGTAAAACGACGGATTGATCCCATAAACCCATTCCAGGGGCAATGCAAGTCGACAATGAGGGGAGGGGCTTTGCGCTAACACATTTTTTTTATTTTATGCCAGCCGACAGTCTTATCCTTTACCGGGTTTTCAATTTTTTTTTACAGTTTGGAAGTGGGCGGATGTTGGACTCGTTATGAATCATAAAAATTGAATTCATCGCTGTTGACCCTCCCCCACCATGACCCATATCAAATGGGAGGAAAATAAAAATTTGAAGGGAAATGGACAGGGATCTCCGAGCAATTAGAAAATGTCAACAACTCGGGATACCCGGGATGGGACACGAGCAGCACCACTAATCCATGGGCGCTCTGGAAAATTTTCTAGGGCTGCCCTGGCAAACGAGAGGAGCAGATTTCCTGGAGCCTGAAGCTGGCCGCGTGCTGCCACACCGTTCCCTGCTTTTTCCCCCCGGGGAGGATTTGAAACAATTTCAACTCCCCACAGCAAGGAGTTGGGATACTTCCGAAGATGCTGCTTTAGTGGAGGCGGGGGGGAGTGGTGGCTGCAACATGAGTTCGCAATTATTGCCAGTAATGGGTAGAATCCTCCTCTGTCGATGAAAGCTGCCGGGAAGAACCAAAAATAAAAGTGAACAAGAGTAGGGTTTTGGAGGGTTTGCGAGGGTTTCGTTGGGGGGTAAAAAATAGGGAAAAGCAGTGAAACAAGGGCTTCACGACAAACGGAAGGAAAATTAACAGAGCCGTGAAAACAGCAAGCAAACAGCCGATGGGAAAATCCAAATAGTTGATGTGGGTTAGGGGTTACGGGGGTTGCTAGAAATAAGAGGGTATGGGGGTTAGCAATCGTTGGAAGATAACTCCACCACCACGCAGGGTAAAATTCTGCCTGAAGGACAAAGTCCACTGCCCGTCTTTCCAATTTTCTATGGAGTACCACAAGGTTCTCGTTTTGTCAGGGGGTTGGACCGACGCGGCGTCTCAGGAGTGGCGGTAAGCGTGGGTATTTTCAGAAAAGTTTGTAGAACATTTAGAGCGGCTCCCGCCCCAATATTTCTTGGGGCATTTTGATGGATTTTCCTCTAGCAAGAGAGTATTCATAAAAGCGCCTTTTTCGGTGGTAAATTCGCGGGGATGGGGCGGTGCAGGAAAATAAGGTTCTATAGTTTTAAAGTGCACTACAATACCTTTGGACCCATTTGTACGTTGGCGGTGGATTGCCCTCGGCGAGGCATTCAAATGCAGCCGGACTGAAAAGGGGGGCTGTCGTTAGCCGATCCGGGCCAGCTGACAAAATTCGGGGCGGATCTGCAAGAAAATGGAAAAGTTCGTTTTTTGTTATGAGAGAGGAAAATTCATAAAATAGCGTGAAACGACGCAAAATGGGGTCGTCGTTGAACACGGATGTACGGGTTGACGGAGGGGGAGGGGGAATGGATATTAAGTTGCCGAAGAAGTCCTTCCCCGGAGGGACTTTTTCCTCTGTACAGAAAGTTGACGTCGTCATTTTTACGTACATTTCACGTCCAACTGAATGGAAAGTTGCTCCGAACTTCCGACTGAGTTCTGGGCCTGACACGTGTAGAGCCCGGCGTCCCGTCGTCCAACAGGTCGAAGCTGGAGAGATTCCTGAAAAAAAAAAAAATAGAAAATAAAAGTATGAAGTAAAATTCAATGTTTGCGTTAAAACTCGAATGCATTTGGGGCGCAGAGACCGGGTCGGAAATGGGTCGGTCAATATTCTACTTTGTCCACTGGACCCTCCTACTTCCCCCCCAGAAGGCTTTTATGATTTCTGATGGCCCCAAAAAGTTCGGTTCTGGCGTGAAATGCTCTTCGAGATTTTCAGCACTTCTTTTAGAATTGTTGGAAAACTTTTCTAAAGGTGGACGCGCAGAGAAGGTACAATCTTGAAGACATTTTCCGCAATTTAAAGTTTCCACCAAACGTTTGTTAGAAGAAAGTTAATCGTGGCTGACTCCGGAGTCCGGACGCGGCTGGTTTGTTACATAGTTCTAGCCGCGCCACGGGAGGGCTCTAACTTTGAAGAATGCAATTTAACGTGCCATAGAGAGTAAATATTGACTTTCTTTCGGTAAGAAATTTTGAAATTTATATAAAAAGTAAGAATTTCTATCCCACATCTGCTTTCACCTTCCTTGCCAAATTTTATTCCTCAATGCCCTTCGCATTTCACTTATATTGAATCCACTTAAGTTCCAAAATGAGGACAAACTAATTCAAAGTTAAAGATTTTTGGCTCAAATTTTACCTTTTTAATGTCTAAAATATTTTATGTTTTAAAGGTCGAAAGAGTAGTTTTATATTTAATTTAATTACTTCTTTACTTCTATTTTACCGCAGAGAATTTTGAAAAAACACTTAATGTAAAAAAAATATTTTTAAAATAAAGTAATTATTGAAACTAATGAAATTTCACATACATTTATTAAAGATTTACGATATTTTTCCATAACCTGAAAACAAACCTCGCGGTAATCAGAGGCTACTTTTAAATATTTTGAAACTATGTAGGTACACAGTTAATTTCAGGTGGAATACATTACTATCCATACTGTCATAGTGTCATACTAGAAATTTTTGATTTTATTGTTCAAATATAATTTAGTGAGTAGTCCTTTAACAAATTCTAACTTCAATTTCTAAAAAACTGAACGTACACATACGAGTATGTGGCCCAGGGAACCAAAAGGTTAAGAAATGCTACAAGTATAATGTCAACACAATTTTCTTAAGTTTATTTTAACTTTTATTAATTTTGGAACTTAAATAACTATTTCAACTTTTTCTTCGATCGAAACAAGAACTTTTTATATAAATATCTTGAACTAATAAACGAAATTACTTCAAACGAATACAAAGGAATCGAATTCCTCAAGTTCAAAACAAAATCAATCAGTCTTCATAGTTTAACAAGCAACTTGTTGGACAGTGAGTAAAGAATCTCAAGTTCGATTCCCACTTGTGGCTGAGATAAAAGTTTGAAATTGTCTGAATATTTAGTTCTTTAAACTTAAACAATTTGTTACTTTCAGAATATTTAATTTTATCCTAAACTTGTTTGAAATATTTGAATTTCATTCGATATTAAATAGTGAGAAACAAATAGTTTTATATGACATTATCCTTATTTTTCATATTAAATAGTTCAGTTCGAATATACTAAAAAAAATTATATTTCTATCCTAGGCGATTTGATCTGAATAACATTTTTATTTAGACAAAGACTGAAGAGGATATTTTTGTTTTCGATTTTAATAACAACTATTCAGATACTATAATATATGTATATGTACACAAAAAAACATTATTAAAATCGAAGTTTAGGTAAACCCATGTTAAACCTTTTCCTAGTTTTCAGAAACCTCGTGGTCTAAACATAAAACTTGTCAAAGAATGTGATATGGTTTGGATTTTGGACAACAACTTTTCAATTCCCTTAATTAGTGCGCCAATCCAGCCGAAGGGTATCTGTCTATTTTCGAATTTTGTCAGTAAAGTCCAATTAAAATTTAAAATCACATCAGATCTATACTGAACAACGGAGATAATCTAATCCCCGGCGGCTATTATAAATCCCCCTAAGCTCTTTAGTCTGGTTAATAATTTAAGTAGAAATCAGGAAGCCATCGACACCCACCTGCAAGCTGGCGATTTCGGACCGTCCGGCCCTCCTCCAGACGATGCTGGCCGGTGGATTTGCGTCCGCCTCGCAGCGCAGGATGAGGGTGTCCTTGCCCTCCTCAAGATCGATCTCGGGCGCTCCCAGGAGCCGGATGCTGGGCGCATCTGTAAGACGGAAAAAATACAAAATTTAAATCTTACCCCGCTGGACCACGAGAAACTACCCACACTTAACATCCATCCGGGCCTCGACTGCGACGGATTTCGCCGCGTACGACTCGTGCAGCGCGATGCATTTGAGCATCTCGCCGTGCCGCTCGCGAATCGCCGGCACCTGGACCACGGCGGAGGCTGACCACGTCCTCGGGTTGTCCTGCTCCGTGGAATTTATCTGCGGTCCCAGAGGTGAAATCTCCTGGTCTCCTGCAATTTATGGTTATTGTTGGAGGCTCTGGCTAGAAAGTCGTTAGCTCCACGCCATTACAGAAAATCGATTTTACAGATGTTTATGGGCAGTTTTACTAGCATTACAAAATTTTCCTCATCAATTGAAAATACACAATTAATTGATTTTGTTTAATCTATATAAAAGTCCATATCTTTAATTTTGGAAGAAAAACTTAAATCGGTTTTTATTCGAGCTTAAAACTACTTTTTTGCATATTAAATTTGAATTTCGTAGTTGTAAAGCATAGACATTTCACCTCGTTACATTACCCATACATAAAAAAATTTAACGATATTTTTGTTATAAGGAATTATTTACTATAGCAAAGTTTTATTATTATTACTTTACCCTACATACATATACTCGTTATTTTACTATGTTATTTTAGATCTGTCCTCGTACTCGATTTCTCGTTAAACTTTTTTATAAAGATTTTACTAGAACACGTTCGTGGACTTGGAAATTAAGGAACAATTTTCTTGCATCACTTTTCCACTCTGTTAAAAGTGTTTTTTAGTAGAAATAAAATGTTTATACAGGAAACGCCTGATAACATTTTAAATTTTTAAAAACTCGATGTGAACATCTTATTACTGTACTATCCGAGAATCTTTTAGTATTAATGGATCATTAAGTATTTATACTTTTCAACAAAATTGAATGAAAAACAAAATGTTTTATGCATAGAAAGAATAATTAATTTGTATAGCTTTCTTCAGTTTACTGAAAGCTGTGTCATATGTATTTACTGATAATTAATTTTAGTGTAATTTAATAGCTTAATTGAGCCGCATTTATATTGTACCATGATTTATTCGGTATAAAATAAATGAATAATCATGGCTTATTGTTGATAACTTTTTATTTAAAGTATTAAAATAGAAGTATGAAATACATACATACATACTCGTTATTGTATCTATCCATGGAAATTGGTTTACATTAAAAGATACATTGTGTTACATAAAACCAAGGATCTGACGTCATATGCAAGCAAAATGCAACAATTACGATAGTAAATAGAAAATTCATAATTAATTGAGAAATTACTTGCCAGGGAACTGATATTTTATAGCCAGAGAAATGACTAGTTTAGCATTCGTTGCAATTTTTTCTAAACTTACCTACTTAGTAAAAATGACTGTTTAAATTGATTATGACATAACAATAATTTACTTTTATTTATAACTTGGCAACCTCAAGTTACCCAATTTTCGTATTTATCCATAATTACAATTGCTCATTCTATTTGTAAAAACTTCACTAACAATAAGTCAATAAAGCAGTTTATTTTACGATAGCATGAAAAATAATCAAGCCGTTGAGCATTTTTCTCGCATAACCAGTACGGTTCCAGATTGATACTGATATTAAATAAATCTTCAATTAATTGAATAATATTAATCGATAAGCCGATCTCGTTAGTGTAGCTACGGCTTGGTGTTCCTCCCACAGACGACGCGATCGTGGGACCGAATGGTAAGCTTTATATAAGCGCGATTGAAATTCTACATGTGAAGTATGTGCAGAGGAAAATCTTGTAAAAATATTTTATTTTAAATTATAAATTATTAACTGTCCTTTTAAAAATTCTGTAAAATTAGTCCATTTTCTGTGGCATAATTTTGGATAAATTACCTAGAAACCACTTGAGTAGTGCTGGTGGGTTTCCATAGTGCGAGATGCACTTGACCGTTGCCACCGCTCCCGAATCCACGGTCACATTGTGTCCAGGCGGGACATGGACGCCCTCGTGCTCCAGCCGGGGTCGCTGGGGGGCCACTGGAAGTGGAATGCCGGAAAACAAAAGTCGTCAGACAAGGGTTAAAATTAGAAGAAGAAGAAGATAAAGAAAAAAAAGAGAGTAGCAAATGAGTCATCCAACAGACGTAATTGCCACCTCTTTGAGGTTTAATTAACGTGAACTCGGAGTTCAAGCAGATGGTCGTAAACTAGGCGCCCCCGTCTTGCCACCTGTCTTTGTAGGTTGACAGCCGGGCAAAGAAGGGCTAGGGCTAGAATCCGGAAGGGGGGACGAGGGGGACTAGTTTCGGGGACACCCTTTACAAACCGTGTCGTACATACCTCGAACCACAAGCCGCACCGGTTGGCTTGTGAGGGCGTCCTGGGTCGTGAAATCGCTCGCTGTCACCTGACACTCCCAGAGGCCGTCGTCAAAGTCTAGGGTTGCCGAACGGATCCAGAGGGAGCAGTCGCCCCCGATGTGGGGGGGCTGCATGCTCTGGTGGATAATCATCGAGGTGCCGGCCCACTCGTACTTCTTCGGGTAGATGCCCACCGGCTGAAACGAAAATGTATTGCCAGGTGAGAGGAGGACCTTAATTAACTTGTCCGAAGTCCATGCGAAGGATTCTTATGCAGGGGCGGTCCGCGCTGTTCTAGGGCAAATGGCGGGGGGGGCGCATAGAGGTCGCCTTAGGGGAGCTCTGCTCTCCCGTAATTACCTTGTTATCTTTCTGCCAGGAGCACGTCCCCCTCTTATCGATTATTTTGCATGTTAGAAGTGCGTCCTGACCTGGATTCACCTCCGTGTATTTCGGCTGCTCAGCAAATCTTTGGAAGCAATTTATTCCTGAAAAGAGATAAGAGATGGGGGGCGACATGAGCCGGTGGAGCGTTATTTATGACTTGTACCTGTCAGCTCTGAGCGGAACGTGAGGAAGGTGTTTTACTCGGGGAAGGCAGGAATTATTGGCTTCTCGGGAAATTGGATTTGGTTCTGCGAGCGCACCTCCATCGCGCACCGCCCCTGGCAAGGGCTATTAGGGAAGCACAATGCAAGATTTGTTATAGGGCCTGATGTGGTGCGAAGTCATTCTATCCCCAGAGCTACCAACCCCTGCCCCAAAAAAAAAAAAAAAAAAATGTATTAGTATATAGTACCATACAACACCGCCCTCGCACATCATCTTGACTTCTTTTCGCGCTAAGTGAAATTGATTTGCGCTGATGTTTAACTCCACAAAAGATACACAACCTCCTGTCTGGTTTTGGGATCATTTTGATTTCACGTGGAAATTATTATGTGTCTGATGGAGCAAGAAGTGCTCCAAGGGTTTTGTATACGCACCCAGATAATGGGATTGCTTCGGGACGGAGCGGGACTGAATCTTCAAGGGATTTTCGCCAGACTTTCTTGAAAGGGGGGGCACATAATCTGATTCTTTTCCCTGTAAGATTCAGTATAAGACTTGTCACGAGCATATGGTAATTAGGCAAAATTGTCTCCTGATGTCACCACCTTTGGGAACTGTTGTTATCGCAGGGTGCTTCTTCACACGATTATGAGTTAATGACGAAAAATATCTGGAGGTTCTCAACTGTTTTTAGGGGTGTGCTCCTCTTCACTTAAATTATGTATTTTATGCTGCTATATTCTAAAATATCCTTGGATTTGTTAAATTGGTTATTTGGATAACTTTAGTGAAACTGAGGGTAACTTGAGTTAATCATATTCAGGGGATGAAACCTGTTGCTGTATAAGCCAAGAACCTTTATTCCAGTTGCTAAGTGGGTATGAGGATTTTAGTCTCATCATCCGTGAATTTCTCTAATTTATGCATTAAAGGACAAATTTTAACTCAAGAGACAAGTTTCACAGGCCCTTCTGGTTTGAAAGGGTCTCAAGGGTACTGGTAGACTACTTTACCTCAGAAGTTATGAATTTTACTCTGATTTTAATGTATTATGAACATTTCAGAATTTTGAGTGATACCCAATTTTAGATAGTAGGTACTCAAGATAAATCCATTGGGCATCTTATTAAAAAGGATTACTCTGGTAATAAATCGTTATTATAAAATGTTGGATAACATATCTTAAGGAATGTCTTCTTGCTATTTAATACAATACTTTAAAAAAAATCTAATCGATCTTTTTATTAACATATTTCTCGATCCTTTTATTAAAATTGAAAGCAAAATTTTAAAGATTATTTTAACTCCTATGAGTCCCGTATATTTTTGAACACTCCATAAAGGGCAACTTGAATTTTCTGATTAATATTTACCTTATATTAATAAGTATATGTATGCTATTTGGAATCTGAAAGTCTGGTTTTAAAATGGTCTCAGGCATTTTTTTTTTCAATGTTGTAAAAATTATACCTACTTTTAAAAGTGACAATGAAGGTCAATGAAAACTGTATAAAGGAAAAATGAGAAATTTCCGACTAGCATGTTCTCAGAGGGATCACTGGTTTAAAATCAAAGAAATATGTTTTCTCTCCAAGAATTGTTAGAAGGAAAAACTCACTTCCTTTCAATACAGGGATTGACGGCATACCTACTTAAGACCATAAAATACAAAATGACTAATTATTTATCCTTATTATGCTTAAAATTGTTTGCCTCAAGAAATGAAAGCCTGACGGTATTAAAAGGAATATGAAAATTGTTCATTGAGTTATACAAAATTAAAGTGTATTTTCACCCTTTTGACCCTCTTTACTGAAAATAAAACAATTAAAATTCACCTTTTATACCTTCATTCCTGGGCGCCACACTCTTGAGTAGACGTGGCAAAAAAAAATGTCAAGCGTCCCTGGCATGGCAGTGAATAATTAACACCGGAAAGCAGAAAAAATTTCCGCAATTTTTTATTTATTTTTTTGTGTTATTTTTCCTTCTCTACATATATCAAAGTATCCCTTAAATTCCCGTCAGGCCGCCCCCGCTCATTTTTCCATCATTTTTAGCTGCTCGATGCTCACGTTGCTTGCGGCAGCCATGAAAAACTGAATTTCAACTCAATAAAGCATTCACACGTCCGCAACAATTGTTCCCGGAGTTGTTAAATAATTTCCAGCGCTAAAAACCACCAACCCTTTTGTGAGCGCGTTAAATAATGACCGCACCCCCTCCTCTGCTCTTCCCCTCAACCCTTCCCCTTCCCTTGCCAACGCCTCCTGTATAGGGCTCGGCTCCTCAAGGTGCCAAGCGAAAAAAAAACAGAAATATAAACTTTAAAAACGCAGCAAATGAAACGAGCGAAAATTAAATTCGCCCCGTGTATGAGTTTTTCGAGGTCGTAAATTGGCTTGAAACGGGCACGGCCCGGCCCCGGGCACTGCGCCACATTCATAAAATATGCAGAGGAGGAGCGGAACAGTGCCAACAGTCGCCCTGATAGTCGACCATGGAAAATATTTTAAAGTGCTCCAGAAAAGTTTCGGGGGTCTCTCCGTTTTGTGCGGCATTTTGGCGAGGCAGAGGCGGCCCCACCTGGCGCTCCATTGCCAGAAAATTGGAGCTTTGACTGCCCTGCGGGGGCCCAGACCAATGACGCCGCCCGCCGCCGTTCAACGGAGAGACTTCGGTGCATTTTACACCGGCGACAGACGCTGCATAATGAGGACGCAAAAGGTATTTTGGGAATGCATCGCCTTCCCCTCCTCCCCTCCCGAATTCATTCAATTATTCCGTAAAGGGTCTCGAACCCAGACCCATCCATCGATGCAAACTAATGTACCGTTATGGGGGGCTGACCCGAAGAGATCCGCTCTACTTAATGAGTTCTACTGCAATTATTCAAGTGCACCTCAGCGCAAGGATCGTTGTAGGGATAGAGAAGGGAAACGGGAGAGGGGGCGGGGATTCTAGGGTCCATTCGATGGATGCTGGAGGCGGTACTGTCCAAAATGATTGACATGTTAATACGAAAGCAGCAATGGCTCTGTTATTGCCCATGTAAATTAGTCCAGAACTTATGTAGCGCATAAAAGGGAAGGAAGTCGAGGAGTTTCGGTGGGTCCGGCAGGTCTGGACCGTCACCGTGACCGGGAGGCTAAATAGATTCTGGTCATCTCTCTCTCTCTATCTGAATAAATTTCGCCCCAAGATTGATGTATGGCGAATAAATTATTAATCCGAGCACATATTAATCCGAGGCGATCTTGTTAATTCAGGGACTGCCGCCGCCGCCACCAGCCTCACCGGATGGTGCTCCGGACCAAGACCAGGAGGAGCGATGCTCTTCGGGGCGCTGACATATGTCGAACACATCATGCGGATCCGAAACGGATTGGATTGTCCTGGATTCTATCGAATTATGCAGCCGTCAGACCTGACCAACATACGTTTCCTGGCAATTTAATTTCCCTCCCTTGTTTACGCCTGCTGCAATAGAATTCGTTTGGGTGGGGATGAGCATAATCTTGGGAAACGTCTTTGCTGCAGAACATCTCACGTGGCCTATTATCGTTTAGAGTAGAAGATTAATTTTAGAACCTATAGGCTTTGTTTCAATAAATTAAATTTGTTATCTAGCTCCATTATCGGAATTTTTCGTTTTAGTGATCTGTGTAATACTTAAAAATAAGTTAAATGTATTCATTAAGACAGAACCAGTGAAAGAAATTTTAGCTCCATTAGCCATAAATTATAATAATAATAAAGTTCGACACTAATTTCGTTACCTAATAATTAAGATTCTCATAGGATATTTTCCGTAGATTATGAATTCATAAAATGAAAAGGTGCCATAAGTTCCAATTAAGAAACACATAGGGTAATGAGTTACATATACATATATATACAACCGCCAGAACTGTTTTGACTTTTGATTGCATACAAAGCGCCATCAATTGTTCGGAATAATTGCTATGCGTTTAATATTTTCATTCCTGTGGAAACCTTGAGACATTACGAAATTTTGCATTTGAAACAACATCATGTGATTTTTGGCTGCAAATTTCCATAATTGAGACCAATTGAAAATTCGGCTTAGGTAATTTTGGTTTTTATTTATTTAAAATAAGATTTATTTACTGAAAAAAATATTAAAATTAATTATTTGAGTGTCTTACTAATACTAAAATGTACATGCTAAATAATTTTTTACTAGATCCTAGTAAATTTTTACTAAAATGACATTGCTAAGAATTCTACTAAAAAATCTAGTAAAATCAAAATTACTAGAAATCTATTTAAGCCAAATCACGAGATGCTAGTAAAGTTTTCTTATTTTATAGTTTATTTTACTGAAAACCTATGAACATAAGCTCTTTATTCGCCGAACCCTCCCCCTAGCTAATCCTTCCATCCCCCTTATATTTGTCTGTTTTCGTTGTTTAGTTTAGTCTAGTTTTTAGTTTTAGTTTTAAGTCACATATTGTAGCTTGTATTAAGCGAACCGAATAAATAACATAAGGATAGGTTTTTTCTAGTAATATTTACAGATATTCCAGTTAAGGCTACTGAAATTATATGAAAATTATATTATCTTTTCTAGTAATTTGTATGGAAACGGATATATCTTATATAAGTTATTCTGTTCCTGATTTCCTTAGTTTGACAAAATGTAATAAAAATACGTGTTATACTATTAAATATGATTAATAATAAATTAAGCAGAAATGCTAGTGTCAACTTCAAAAAATCTTTTTTTTTTGCATTTTGCGATAGGTAGATCTGGCCCTTGAAAATGAGTTGTATGAGATTTCATGGCAGCCGATTGGGCCCCCAAACGCACTTTCAAAATGCGTTTTTATCGAAACGGTGTTTTTTGAGTTTGCATGCAGTACCTATGTACTTCGATATGTAAAAATTTTTAGAATAGAACAAATTCGGGCTTAAAATATTTATATTACATGATTCTTCTCTAACTAATCTAATCTTTTCTTTTAGTGTATCAAGACAATTTTTCTACGCATAGTGGACTATCCAAAAATACCAGGGACTTAATCTGAGAGATACAGAGATATATGTATATAAGAAATTAAGGTACGTGAATCTCAAACTCTACCAAGGCCTTAAGTCTAGCAAAATCTGAAGAATTCTGAATATTTTCGAGCTGTATTAAACGCTATGCCATGACGCATCAGAGAGTTGCGGAATGTGTCAGGTACAAACGAAACCGACATTACAGACTAAAACCCACAATTACCATTCTTAAAATTACCCCCTAATGTCCATTTTATTGATGTTTTACAGGCTAAACAAAAATTCAGCGTGCGTCGTCTGAATTACATGAAAATCCCCTTAGAGCCCCTCCCTCGGGCTCCGCTCGCAACAGCTCCAGTGAATGGGGCTCATTTTCATTTATGAACATTTTTTTGTGGCTGAACAATCACCTGGTTATGGTTCGATGCTTTATTCGACTGGCGTGATTCCTTTTGTCGTGTGCTTAAGACCAGAACTTTCCAGGTGATACCGCCGCCGCCGCGCCGCCCGGTGGCCCCGCGGAGCCCCTCCCGTCCGGGCGTAGGTGCTCCGGAGCCGAGGCACGATGGCGTGCGTGGCTTGCCGTTGCCGTTTGATACCCGGCGAACTGAATAAAGTGTAAACAGAATTAAACGAGTCCGCGACAGCTGACTGACTCCGGCGGGTTACGGCAATTCCCCTAATGGAACTCCGGTGTTCCGTCTCCCGGGTCCCGGATCCTGGATTCCCCGGTGGATGCCATCTCTCGTCGTCGGTGACGCCCGGCACCGCGGCGCGCTGGCACGCCACGACGACTTTCTTTGACGCGGTAATTGCCTCATGACTGCCGCGATTTCGTGTCGCTCCTAATTGACATCTTTGGGGGCCACCTCCCTCGGTGGCGTTTGACGACGGCGACGCGACGACGACGACGGTGAAGACGGTGAAGACGGTGAAGACGCGAGATCTTCTGTCGTCTCGTCGTCTTCACGGTCTGATTTTTGCATTCAGCAAAATGTTTACCGTTACAGCAACGGTGGACGGGTTCATGCATTATGAATTTCAGGTAAATCACAGAATGGGGCTCATTGGGGCCCCGGTCTGCGCCGCCCCGGTTACCTGAGCTCCGAGTGACTGTGGTCAGTCTGGCGCGTAGTTCAGTTTCAGTTGGGGACACACCGCTGAAAAGTGTCCCATATAAAAAGTTTTTGACAAAAACAATAAATGCCATGTAAATGTCATTGACTTGGGACCTCCGCTTTGCACGGTGTTTTTTTATAAAATTTTACAAAACAGCGGAAAATAGGTGGAAAAGTGAAGAAAACCCACCGTCAAAATCGGTGTCGCTCTTTCCCTTTATACAAAGTAAGAATTTCGTTTTAAAATTAAGCAAACTTTAATTGAGGATTGTCTGTTAAGTCTTATAGTCATTCAAAGTTTTTTTTTTACTAATTTCACTATTAATCTTAATAAAGCCCTACTTAAAATATGTCTTCACTTTTGATCAAAACTGCTTAGTTTCTTAGAAATATTAGCCTTACATATGAATGGTACAGAGAAAGAAAGAGGCTTACGACTGAATTGTAAAAGACAATCCAAGCGAACTTTTAGCAGATGTTCAGCGGCCGGAAACATTCTAATAAAATAACAAAATAATCCTTATCTTGGATATTTGAAGATTGAAGTAAATCTTCAAAAATTTTCTGGGTCACATTTCAGTAGTAGATTTTTGAACCCTGTATCTAGTATACTTTTTCGTAGAAATAATAGCGAATAGCAAATTGTGTCGTGGGCGTAGAAAACAAAATATGGAGGTTTCTGGTTAGTCTTTGCTGTCCACGGACTTAGGTACATTTTTTTTTAAAGTGGACTTAGTGTGTTCTTAGCATTTAGATACAATATTTTTTAATGCTAATTTTTATAATTTTGAATTGGATTTTTAAGGGTTGTTATCGCTCATAATGAAAGTAATTTTTTCTATATTTTCAATGGTAGGTATCATTATCTCGGTTTCGAATAAAATGTGACTTAGGTACTTTGATCTTCTCCTTGGTACCCTTCATATTTTTAAAAAAAGCTATTACCTGCTCGTTCAACATTTCTAGTTTCTCTTTATCATTTATTTACTTATTTTAGACGTAATTGGCGTAAATATTGATCAAAACGACATATTTTTACTTTATCCCCAAACAAAAGGTGCTATTTTCAAAATATCCGAAGAAAAGGTATGATTTCCATTTTTGATATCTTATCATGTTTTCTTTTCAATTCTTGTAAAATTTGGTTAATGAGGAAATAGCTCCTTTTGAATAGACGCTCTTCAATTAAAATAAACATACCTAATCAGAATTTTGACAAACAAAATACCTAATTGAAAAGGAAAGAAGTAGATAAAATTAATTAAAAGCTTGTTGATACATAGTTGGCTAAATGTTGGTGGTTTTAAGCAGCCACTCGTATATAGTTGACAAGAATAAACAATTTGATTATTGATAATTTAAACAACTTATTAGAACTATAGACTGGAAAATCTTATATTGAATTTCAAAATGAACACCTTATAAAAGCTGTTTAAGATGTATTTTCGCGTTGGTTTTTTGCCTGAAAGACATATTTCTGTGTTATCTTAAAGCAACTAAATTTGTTATTGAAGGAAAAGCCTTTCTGAAATTTATCTTCATGAATATTAATGAATATTCTGAAGTAAGTTTGTCTAATAACGCATATCTTCAGATAAAAATCCCACTTCTGTTTTCCCATGCAAAGTCATCGGACACATGGAACCTTCCTCACGGGTGCTTTCCATTAAAAATGCAATATCGTCCAGAACCCAATTAAAATCGCAGCGATAATCTCCTCACCAAAAATCGACATGAGAAAAATTCCTTGAATAATTCTATCTGGTGAAATCCGCTAAAGTGCTCTTCAGCTCTGAAATTCTGTGATTTTTGCAGCCGAATATTTTCTTGTCCAGGATCCCACCTCATTTCAGGGCAGAGCAGCGCCGTGATTTTGTTCGGAATTAAGAAATCCGGGACCACAGGAGCCGGAATATCTCTATGCGAATGTGTGGTTATGTTTGATTTTCATCCAGGGCAAACACAACACCCGGGCAAGTTGGGAATTTCGTATTCATCGATAAAACCACAAGTTCTTGGGAGATGCACTGCCGCGATATGTCTGCATTTTCCAACTGGCTCTATGAAAATTCTCAGCCTTGGCACTGGCTGAGTCAATATTTGGGCTCCGGACTATTTAAATGAAAATATTGACTCAAAACTTTTCCGCTTTCATATCTATCTCTAGGAGTGACTAGTTTCACAGGTCCTCGACAGGAGGAGGATTTTCGATTTTCCCAATCGTCGATATCGAGGAGCTCTAGACGAACTTTGGGGGGCTTACCTTCAGCGGCTCCCCCGTTCACCGGATTAAGACATCTCGTTCGACTTTGCACGAATATCCTTCAGCGCGAAATTAACATTTCATCGGAATCGAACGTTTCCAGGTTCGACGGGAAGCCACAAATCGCCCTCGAGGGCTCCTCAATTGAGTGGCGCTCGAGGTGGTGAATTTGGGCCAAGGCGGTGCTTGTTACAAACATTGGTGCCACCGGGCGGAGCACCCTTTTGTGGGGGTGGTGGCGGGTATCATGAAACCCCGCTGAAAGGAACCCGAGCCTAGAAGCAGTGCCTCCTTGAAGCGATATGACCGCGTTAATTCGCAACGCGAAACCTCAAATTGATGCGTTTCGTGAGGCGGTTGATTGAAGAGTAATTACTTGGGCACCCCAGCGAAAGACCCTTGGCCCTTCCTCACGACAGTGGGTTAACGTCGGCGATGCGGGGGCGGAAATTTCAATGAAAAGGATATTTGCGGCTTCTATAGTCGTTTTGAGAGGTTTTGTGATAAATCCCTAACAATGGAGCTTACTTTGCAGCGACAATTTGTTTACTTAGTCATTACAAGCGCGCTACATGCGCCCCCTCCTATCCGATGGCACCGATTCCATCCGCAAATATTTGCCCTTCAGCCCTCCGCTTCCCTACCAAAGTCCCGAAAAGCAACGCACTAAAACCGGAAGCACTCTATTGATTTTTCAAAAGTTCCCGCCATTCTGGTACGGAGGATCCTCTCCCAAGGATCTGATTTTAATGGATTTAAACGCGGAAGTACCGCTGCTCAAATGATTCCCACAATGAAAACTTTTAGTGGAAGCTGTTTGCTAACGCCAGCTACACGCTCTGTACACACATTAGGCAGGTACTTCGTCGGCAGATAGCACAGCATCCACCTTATCATATGCAAATTTTCGGGGAAAATTTATGGGACCTCGTCGGGAAGGAGTGTTTCTGAAAAATTTTCTTCACTGACTGTTAGTTGGCTTTTTGGGAGCTGTTTGTTAGACTCTAGTTTGAGTTGGAAAAGGGTTTGGATGTGATTTTCTCGGTATTTTAATGCCATTTTATTCTTTTTTGGCATTTTTATAAAAAAGAAAACTTTTAGATAGTATTGTGTGTCGTACATTTCAAAAACTTGATGTCTTTAGGGTATGTACGTTTTTATCATATGTATTACGACACATATTCTATTAATTCTCTAAAATTAGCGCACTGTTAGTTGTTAACTTTAAAGTGCGTATATAAAGTTTTGGGTCAACTGCAATCGCTGTCGCAGACTAACAAGAAGTTGGCAACAATTCTTACAAACTCCTTCTGACTAAAGATTTTCCTTTTACAAACTTCCTTTTGACTGAAAATTGTCCTTTTACAAATTATCTATTGACCAGTAAATTCTTGCGGGTATAAATAATAATAATAATAAAACTCGACAGCAAATTCGTGTTCTCGTTGCATATTAAAATTCTAACATCTTAAGGATATTACCGAATCTTTCTGTTGTATCTTGAGAGACTTCATAAATGTCATTTTAAAAGTGTTTCCTCTTTTAGGAAGAAAATGCAAAAAACTGAAATCATTTTTAATTAAGTAAAAAATATAAAATATTTAATTTAAAACTCTTACATTGTTCTTACCAACTTGAAACTATCAATTCCATTTTAAACTTTAACGCCCATACACTTCAGAAATTAATGAAGGACTGACCCTAAGGTGTAATCAAAGGTGTAATCAAAGGTGTAATCTTACTTTAATTAAGAGCTCTGAAAGTTTCTGTAGCTGAACTTGATGTCGTTAAAATCGATGTTCTATAAAAATCAAGCCAAAAAAATAATTTCTTTTTTAAACATAAGGATCTAGTCGTCTACTAAACTTATTTCTGCATTATATTTTTAACATTTGATGCAAGCTTTTGAAGATCAATAGGTATCTAAATTTATGTCTGATTTTGGGCTAGATTTAATATCCAACAGAATATCTCTTGTATGATATTATAGGATTCAAAAGATTCAGAGATTTTTTCACATGAAAAAGAATTTTTGCTAAAGGCAGATATTAACTTCCACCATAAAGTAGTCCGAAGATCGTCCTCATTATTGGCGGATTCATTCAATAAGTTCAATTTTATTCATAAGTCCCTTCGAAATTCAGTACTTTGGTAAAAAGAGGCGGGATGTTATTCTTAATCCCTCCGAACAGAAGGTAATTGGGGGAAGGGAATTTAGTAAAAGCGTTGCCCCCAATTATTCCAAATTGAGGGAAATTACCAGACTACAAAAGCTACGCTTCGAAGAGCCATTAAATTTTCACCATAAAAAAGGTCAGTTTTTTCTTTTATAATTTTTTTTTTTTTGCTTTAAAAAGAATTCTCTGAAGAAACTTAAATAAATTTTGGTTTGGGGTTTTTTTTTGAGGCCGATATAGACTTCCACCATATTTCCCAGTAGACGCCCCCAAGCCCTTGGCCGATTAGACCGGCCGAATTGACTTTCATCCATTTTTCTTTCGTTCCCTTAACGTCCTGTCTCAGGCTAAGATGAAATAAAATATATATTTTCTCGTTGTTGCCCGGCTGGGCTACTTCAAAGAGCGAATCGATAGCAGTTCGCATCAGAATTCACACAATGGCGAAGCCCCCCATTTATGGGTCAGCCCTTCGAAGTTGGTCGAAAAGTGGTCAGATTCCTTCGTCTTGGGTCGGGACTGGGAGCTGATGTACCATCCCCGCAGTCACTCAGTCTAAGAAACAGGAACAGCTGAAGGATTTAATTTAGCTACCCGGTACAGCCAATAATAGTAAAACATATAGCCACCCTGTTTCTGGACTCCGGGATATAGGGCCCTGGAGTGCTGCTTTTTTTGGGGCAGCTGCATTTTGGCCGTCCGTTAAATAGATCCCAGAAAACCTTCAAGGTACTGGCAGGCGATAAGTTTTCGCTGGATGATGGTACAACCATCTTTCATGATTCCTCCAGCATCTGGCTGGATCTGTAGACTGGTACGGGAATGAATGGAAGGTATTCGGGGCACATAGATCCCTTCCTCGAAATGTGGCTCCATGTGGGCTCCTCCCGTATTGATCTACAAAATTGTTATTTATGTACTTGACGTTAAAATGAAATTCCTGAAATATCAACGGGTCCCGGATTTGCCTGGCAAGAAGGATTTCGGGAGAGGCACCATTTTAGGGGTGAAAACCCCGTCTTCACCCGACCTCAAACCCAACTTAGAACCATACAAAAGGGAGGTCTTTACACCCACATCTCCAGTATCATCCCAAGACTCCTCGGATGATGTACAATGTATCATTGAGCCGCTCTAGTAAGATTTACTGCAAAGTATTACTTAAGTGTAGTACGCCATAAAGCACTGCCCGGGAACGTCTGTTCCCTGTTTACTTTTCGGGAGAGGGCCCGGCGTTATCACAATGAGCCTGGACCCCCCGGGACACGGGGCACGGATGGACCTGAATAAAGGGTTCTTTACCTCCATTACGACTATACCCCAAAATATACCTACACGCTTCGGACAGGTGGATGAATAATTATTCTGTAAGTGGTCTCGGGATATTTGTACGCCTTAGGTGTGCTGTTCGGCTTGGGCTGACTTTATGATTAATTCAAACCAACAACCAGACGCAGGAGTACCCCCGGCTTCCCTGGTACCCTCCGAATTCTCCCCGATCCGAACACTACCTCGACTCCGAACGTAACCGAAGCAATTTTCTTAATTGTGTAATCACTTAGCCAAAGTACGAAGCGGGCGAAATTAAATTTTACGCCCGGAAATGCTTCAGTGCGCACAGCCACTTATGCTCTGGGTATGCTCGAGCTGCGTTTGCCATTTCATAAGGACACTCGTGCCCATTGTTCATTGTCCAATTTCCACGTCCGAATCGAATGGAACCGCGAATTTGTTAGATTTGGTTCAGTTGAATCGTAAATTTATACACCCCCACACCCGACTTCGATCGATTCATACTTGTTTATTGGACAGTGGAGACAGAGTCTTCTAAGTGTATAACAAGATTAGTTCTACCATTAAACAATTTAATTTCGTTTCTCTATTTAGATTTATAAAGTTTTATCCCCAAAATTAAATAAAAAATATCTACACACCTTCTCAAAATATTAATTTTGCTACACACAAAAGTTGGCATTTTCCCAACAAACCAAACGATTTATAAATTAATCGAGACAGAATCGAAAAATTATTTAAATATTTTTTTTTTATTATAATATTGCATTTAAAAGTATGGGCGCTGACATGCGATTTACTAATTATGTAGTTACTAAAAATTCGCATTCATTATTTGGTTTGTAATTGATAGATTAAATAAATATAAATAAATAAGTTATTGCATGTGACACAAAGAAAATATCTTAACAAATTCAACAGGAAAAGTTACCAGGGGCAGGAGCGGCAATATACATATATTTTTTTAAGGTATGTAGCTTAAATAATTTTAAGATATGGAATTCCATACCATTAAATCCAAATAATACAAAATTAAAACTAGAAAAAAAGTTAGACAATTCAAATCTTTACTGTTTTATAAAAATATTCAAAACGTTGGAAACATAAAAGTATTTATTTTTTCAGTTATATTCAATTTCTCAATAAAATCTTTATTTTTATTTAAGATTGCCAGATCATTTAGTCTGTTTTGAAGTATTGTAGACGTATATCTTACAATTAGATAAATTTTAAGGCGCCTAAGAGCTGAAAACGAGCTGTACATATGTTAATATGTATATTAGTTATCAAAATCTTATAAACTTAGAATATTCATACAATATGCCTCCAAAGTGCTATTTTTTGTAAATGTGATACCATATATTTTAGACTTTTGATTGATTTTTTTATGCAAAAATCCTGGGTAGGCATGGTAGTGCTGCCCTTGACCAGGGGACTAGAAAAATGGTTTGTTAGGCTCTTCTGACCATTAGCAGAATTAAACTCTTTCGTTTCGGGAAACTGAATAAATTAAATATAATAAAAAATTCGTTACATTTTAAAAAATCAGCCAATATGTAAATAGCTTGTTTTTGGTGAATATCACTGAAATGCTTGAGTGCGTAGAGCCACTTATGCTCTGGGTATGCTCGAGCTGCGTCCGCCCATTGGATAAGGACATTTGTGCCCATTGTTCATTGTCCACGTCGAAATTGAATGGAACTTCAGATTCGGTGGGTCCGGTTCGATGGCACGGCAAAGGCCCCCCGAACCCCCGCACTAACCTCAATCGAATCATATTTGCTGGGCAACGAGCCGTCAAAGGCTATTTTATTGAATCGACTGATTGCGAATTTACGCAACGGCCGTAGATGAGGTTTTCATAACTCACCTGGCCACCGGCTTCTTTTTTGTCTATTTCTTTTTACCTGAAGCTACTAAACCAAGCCCCAAGTCGTCGTCGTCACAGACGTCGGTCGCTGATTGCTCGATTGACTCGAATATTTCTCAGAGTTTATCGAGCGAAAAAGAAACGTCTTTCTCGCACTCTTGGTAACCCAACGGAAGGATTGCAATAAATCACGGAAAAGTGAATGCAAATTAGTGCACACCTGAGTTTGGATGAGGTAATTTCCTCCCCCGTTCCAATAAGTTCGCAATTAGCGGAGAAAATCTTGCGAAAACTAACTTTACGAGCACCCAGGTAAGGTGGAAGGAAACGTGCCACCCTGTGATCTTTAACTCTCGAGTCTCTGTCGGATGGGATGCTAATGGAGTTGGAGTTAGAGTTGGAGTCCATCCCCTCCCCCCGGTTGGCCCCAACGATGCCCTGGAGGGAAATTTTATAAGAATTCCCTCTGGGGGGAGTACGCAGAGCCTGCAGAAGGCTCTGTAAATCGATTGGAGCATTCCAAAGAAACTTTCCTGAAAACTTCGAATAATTAAGATTAAAAGTGCTGCAGAGCACACTGCCAAAGCGCAATCGAGTTATATCCGAGCGAGCGGAAATGCTGATGGACTTTTGAAGCGCGCGAATTTAAATTTTGGCCGTAAACTACTTCGGCAACTGCTGACGACGATGTACCTGAGGGAATTGGGGGGAATTTTGGGGGGCGTCTAAGAAGCATGAAGGGAGCACGAAGAAGTTCCCTGCAAAATTACAACTTTTCGCACCAATTAGTGGAAGAATGTGCAATCAAGGCGCGGCCGCTTTATGTCGATTTGAACGAAAATGTTGAAGACGACGACGTCAGCGGTGCCCTAAAGATGCTGCCGCCTTTTAGTCTGCTGTTTGTGCAATTTTACAGCAGAGGGCGCGGCGGGGGTGGCTACAGCGGGAAAATCCTCTGTGGCTCTGTACTTTTCTGGAGCAATTCCCTAAAGTAGGCTCTGTCTGGACGGTAACGAGTGTTTTAAAAGAAACCGATTGGTTGCTGGATGTGCTGTCGTTAAGGGCCTAATTGAGGACTGTAATTAGCTCCAATTATGCGCACTTCATTTTGAATTCAACGGATAAAGTTCTTGTTGGCTCCTTCCTCAAACGACATTCGAGAGAGACTTTTGTAACTTAGGTGAGTGGACGAAATTAAATCGGCAATTAGACACTTCTTGAGACTTAAAGTACAAGTGCGAAAAGATTTCATTCGGATTATGTGGGCGAATATTGGAGTTCTATTTAATTAAGATAGATAAATGGGCCACTTCTTTTATTAATTCTTAAAATAACATCGAATCGAATATGTTTTATTTTCGTTTTGTTACTAAGAATAATTAAGCATGATTTGGAGCCAGTTTAAGACATTTTTTTAATAAAACTGATGCGATGAATATAGTCTAGTAGCAATGAAACTTTTCAGAATCATAAAAACGTAGATGTATAAGTAGCTGTTTAGATCTATGTAAATTTAGACTGCTTTAAAAGAAAATAAAATCTTCAATTTAATTAAAAGTTTGTCTTTTCTTATGCCAATTTATTGATAAAAAGCTTATAGACTTGAATTATTGTATATTCATGCGCTTACATTAAGGATTTACATCTCATGAAGCATGTTTAATGTACGGAATTAAAAAAAACGTGACTATAAAGAAGTTGAAGTTGAGTTAATTAAAAGGAAAATTCATTTCAATGTTATAACTTATATTTTAAAGCTTTTAAACTTTTTTGAGACATTTTATAAAATTTTAGTCATTAGTTTTAAAGGTGCAATTATAATTTTAATAAAAAGACTTATCATACTTCTTTAAAAAATCTTATTAGGGCATATGATAAATTTCCCCAAAAAAATTGAATCTTCTTGATTTTCAGAATTATTGGTCAACTAGTTAAATTTATATAAGCAAAAAGTCCTCTTCACCCTATATATTTATTTAATTTCCAATGCTTTATCAATGAGCTTGTATTTAAAATTGATACGTTCATTTAATTAATACAATTCCTGAGTCTATTGATATTCATATCAAACTGTTTCTGCAATTTTCCGTATTGATTTATTGTACATACATATGTACATACATAAAAACAATTTCCAGGATGTTCAGTTTTTGTTTTACTAACGATGTTTAATTTATTACTGCCTTTCGTTGTATATACATCGTGGTTTATTTTAAAGAAAAAAAAAAATATAATGGGACAGCGTTGTATGGACGAGTTTTTAATTAATAAAGAAAAACCCATATATTATATATGATATATACACTAGTTATAATCAATAATAATATCAATATCATCGCATTCGATAACGAAGCTTAACGAGAAAAACTTTGTTTAAAACAAACAAATGTTTTAGTCATGAGTTTTTGCTTGCTGATTGTTTTCGTTGAATAAATACATATAAAAAGTGGTATGGGAAAATATCGTTCGGACATCGTTATTTTCACAACTTACGATTTTCAAGAAAAGGAGGATCATGGCTTGGTTATTCAAATGAATTCGTTATATATTTTATGCGATCTTGGGAGGAGAAGATTGACCCAACACCCGGGGACATTAAGGACAGAGCTTATGTGCGACTGCAATTGACTTCGACCCCTGCAGCTGTCGAAACGAGCTCATAAAAGTCCAGATAGCAGCTGGAGACCATAAACAGTCCATTTTTATTATCCCTCTATTTTATCGCCATATTCCTGGTAGCGAACCACAATCTTGAAGGCTCGTAACTTAATTTTTATTGCCTCGGCAGGAGCACTTTAAGACCCCTCGAACCGGACGCAGGTAGTTATAACAAGCATTCAGACCGTAAAAGCTGTTTTCCAGTACATCAAACATTTACTAAGAGTTGGGGTCCTAAGGGGGCTCATCTGCAGCCATGAATCCTCCCCTGGCAATTAAGCGACATTTACACATCTAACAGCGACACCCCTAGAGATTTTGTGCTATCCCTGACGCGGCACTTCGGGACTCCGGGAACATGAGTCCTCTGAAAGTGCATCATTAGAGTCCCTCTTCCCGCTTAAATCGCTTTGTCACTCAATGACTTTTGCAGTCGTCTTCCAGCAGTTGTTACTTCCGAGTTCCGATCGCTCCTGTCCACAAGGAGAACCAGCAGCCACCTGCCTTCAACCGACTCGAAAATTGGACTCATTACGACGACGACACTATCCGATAAAAACCCCCTGGAGCTGCACTGGAAGCTCCCAGGAAAGATTTTGCAGCCTCAGCAGGAGCTGGAGCAGCGTCTCCACTTGTCCTCCATTAGATGCTCGACAAAGCTAACATATCTTACCATCAGCTGAAAAATGCCTCGAATAATTATTTTGCCAACGACACTGGGAAAACAACCTCCGAGGCAAAGTGGGAGATGAATGGGTTTTATGGTCCTCCGGGCCGGATTGGCCTCTTTCCCTACCAACTTTCATGATACCGCCGCCACTGCCGCCGTGGTGCAATTACCTACCATAAGTAATTTTCCTCCGAAAAACATTACAATTTGCCACTTTTCTTGAAAGATGCAGCTCCCTCTTTTATCATCGGGCCCAACTATCTTTCTTACAGTGCAACACACCACCTTAACCGTAGAGTAAAAGGGGTGACATGGCGGAGGGACGGGGATAAGCTTGAGAAATTGCTGCCTCTGCGAGCTGAAAATGAACGCAAGTTTCCTTCAGCTGGAGCAAACGAACCTACTCTGTCAGCTCGATGGTTTTCCGGTGACAGAGTTTCTTGGTCCATTCTAGATTTAAAAATATTTGGACGTGAACGGACCGCGGGGTGGAAGCGGTGTAATAATTTTAACCAGAGTTATTTGTCAGCGACTGTGCTCTCTAGAGAGTAGATGTTAGTCAAGATAAAAATTTCTGTCGTAACAGAATATTAAATTTCAGCGCTGTAGAAACTTCATCCCGCACCTCCCTTCTCTATTATTTTCTGTATAAAAAAAAATCACCATCGCTTCCGGCATAAGTAACTACGTGCTGCGATAAAATGTACGTAAACTTCAAGTATTTCATATCCTTGCGAATTTATGAGATTTAGAACAAGGTAAAGTTCGTGTTCTTCAGCGGAAGGGGATAACGTTGCATTTCTGCATCGGCGAGAGTACATCTCATTGTTTATTAAAGAATTTTTCATGGAATTGACCCAAATTGCGAAGAATCCGATTAAGTTGAGTTTAGCTTTTGAATTTTATGAACATCTTCAAAATAGGTGTTTCACGAGCTAAGAATATCCATAAATTTTAGAGAGAGCTGATGGGGTATATCTCGTAAGACCATTTCGTTTCCCAGTCTTTCACGGTATTTAGAATTATTTGCCTTATTTAGCTGAAAAGAGCATAATGTGCTCCAGCACTATTTATTAAGACACATCCGCTAATAAATAGCTTAGTCATTAAATAGACTGTGTTAGTTATAATTTATGTATATACTTTTTCTTAGAATTTCATGGTAATTTTGTCTTTTTTAATTTTTGTCTTTTTTAATTTTTGTCTTAAATAACGTAGGAAAAAAATCAAAACGAACGAATATCAGCTGTGCTGATCTTTTTTTTATTTAGGAAAGAATTATCTAAAACACAAGAGACAGAAAGATTGAGTTTTAGTATGACCGTGGCTATGGCCAGCAATAGAATTATTAATTGTTATGAAAAAATAACCCAATGGCGTCTGTTTCAAACAATGGTTAGATGACTTTTCGGTTATAAAAGTAATAAAAGTCAAGATTTTGACATGATCCTAGTTCTTTCTTGCCATACCTATACATGTGGCGAATATATGTGATTAAATTTTCATAAGGATCGGTATAGTAGTAGTTCAGGTAAGAGCTCGCCAGAAACTGCTTCGATCTCTATCAAATTTTCACATAATAGTTTTGAAATGGTATACTTTAGACATCCGTCCAAAAAATACAAAAAAAAAAACAATATTTTGAAATTGACAAAATAAGAGGATCCCTTAAAGGATTGGTTAAACTCTATAAATGATGCAAAAATACAGGAATAATGTACGTTTTTTCTTAAACTACATACAGATTTTTTTAAAACTAGTAAATGATCGAAATTTTTCAAACTTATAAGAGCTAGAGTGAAGACTAATTAGCTGATCAAACATAGAAATTCAAATTAGAGAATATTTTTCTTTGTGATTTCAAGAAATTTAGCTATTATGTATAAAAAAATCTTATCTAAATCTATATACTTAAATTTTGCAGCGGAAGTTTCAAACTCCTCCATAATTTTATTCAAAAAACCCTTGAAAACCGCACCCTCGAAAAATTGACATCTTGACATATCCGCTGATCACCGGGTGACTGTGACCAGCGAACCGTAAAAGAAGGTAATGCACCGGCTCATTAGGCCCTGCACATAAAACCTTATGATCCCATCACACGGGAGGTAACGACGCGAACTCACTGCGGCGGCGGTAGCATTTATCAAAATTAAGCATTTCGACAAAGGGAATCAGCAACACATTATTACTTATGGCCGGGCAGTTTCGGGGAACAGGCTCATAATTCTGATGCCTAATGAGCTAAGTAAAGTAATTAGGGCTCCAATAGATGGCAGCAGCATCCCGGGGGGCGGGGGGAGGTGGGTGCTCCCCGAATATCATGGGTATTAGACTGACCGTCTGTTTTCGACTAGATTTGGCAGAACTTACCGATTACGCAAGCAGTTGATCCCGAGTCGAACAATCGGGTTTCAAATCGGGTTACACAATTTCAATTCAGTTGGCTCTACCTGGACAAAATCTGGTGATTAATTCGATCCGATGGTAATCGGAGCACGCGGAGATGGGGGTTAGCGGAGGTGCCCAGCGGGAAGCTGCTTATGACATTGACCCATTAGCCGATAACGACAATATTTTTGTTTGTCCCCATTTTACGGTTTAGTCACCAGATCCATTACTCATCTTGGGGCACCCAAGTGGGCCGCGGGATCCTTCTGGTAACTCCCGGAAGGGCCGGCCCTTCTTCGCCTGTCAGAGCCGGTCGTGCACGCACCAAAGGGTGCTCACCATTAATAAAAATTACTGCCGCGGCCATAACGACTTCCTCCGTCTTGAGGGCCCGCCCCGCTGTAAAATCCATTTTTCACTACTCATTAGCTCCGAAGAATATTTGTCATTTCCGGCGAGTTCGGCAATCGCTCAGCGTGGAGCCCCTCGCGCTTACTTACATAAATTTATATAGAAAAGGGACTGAATGAGGGAAGGGCCTCAAGTCGAGCAGCCCAGATTTAACCTAATTTCCCTTCCCTCTGTGTCGCCCGGAATTTCCATATTTGAACAATGGAGGGAAACTGCAAACTCACAGGCCATCAATTATGCGGGGGAAGGGAGGAAAGTCGGGTACTAATCTAGGGTCTAGGAATGCGCCAGGACTCCCGACTATCCACTGCCAATGGACCACTTTCATCCACAAAGATATGGATGAAATCTGTTCGTCCGCAGTCCGCGCCTTCATGGAATCTAGATTTGTGCCCGTTCCCATCCCAAAATCCCCTTTCAGAATCAGGAATATATCTCCTGATTTTCCCTCTGAAATGAATCGATAGTTTGCGCCATTCGAAAATGCAAAGGATGCATGCCAGAAACCCACAAAAGGTCTTATTCAAAGCAATGAAGGCTTTGATAGATTTCGAGACTTGTCCACGTTATTATCTCATTAACTCCATAATTTACATAAAGGTATTCAATTAAATTTACTGTTTAGATAAACCATAATGAAATTGATAATCTTAAAATCCGTAGAATAACAACTAGGATTCAAGCAATCTTTACTCAGCCCTCAAAATTCTGTACTATCAAGAAACATTTATCATAATTGAAGGATTTAGGATATATAATGTAAATTATATGCTCATTAAACCACAAATTCGATCAATTCTCCATCAGTCATCAATAAACGTCATAAATTATTTACATAAATTATTAGTATTACTATTGAAGATTATATTCCTCAAGTTTCATAATGAAATTCAAATTGGCTTGAATCCTATGAGTACCAAAGTAGACTCCTCCGCATTAAGGCGGTTGGTAATTTGTTTTTCAAACACGTTTTTCTCGAAACAACATTTTTCGGCTTGAAGAAACTGTGTAGCTGAAAAAGTTAGTTATTAACCGATCGTTATTTAAAACAAAAACGATATCATCTTTATTTAATTACAAAGAATACGACTTTTAACCTAATTTATTCATGATAGCATAATTTAAAGTGTGTTTTTATTAGGTTCATATTCTTTAGAAATATCTTAATAATGTAAGAAACATAAATATTGATTTCAGATTAGAATTTTAACGTCCACAAAATTCACGTAAAAGATCAACTCTGACGTCGACCTTCGATGGACGGTGGCTAAATTATAAAAAACTTAAAAACAATTAGAATTATACTTGAAAGCATTAATAAAATTATTACAAAGTTTACACAAATTTCTAATTAATATTTTATCGGCTTAAAAAAATGCATACAACAAGTTTAAAAAATAGGTTTTCCTCAAGTCTAATAAATTGGCCAGAGTTTTAATGTATTTAATTAAATTGATCCTTCTTATTAAGAGCAACTAGAATTTATTATTTATATAATTACAGCAGAAAGCAAAAGACGTTCACTTTTTGGATGTGCATAGAATTCTTATCTTACCGTAAACCAGTATTAACATAATGCCGATTTATTGTTAGAGATTAAAAAGAAAATCACGCAAGCACTGATTAGCGGAGATCGCGCTTCACATCACCGAAAACAATGGAAAACATGAGATCTAGCAACCGTACTTATAACTCATTTAATGAAGAGTGGGTGTAATGAGCGTAAAAAATCAACATCCAAAAAGTAGCAAACGAGATGAAAAATATTGGGTTTTGTGCTCTTTACGAATTTACGAACATATTGTCCGACAGTATATTTTATATTCTCTAAGCAATTAAGATTTCTTAGTATCACCTTAATTAATTTTGACGAGAACGTTTACTAAGTTTTATTAATTGTTTAGAGGCTTAGAGCTCTTTATTCAACCCATGATTAACGTCGTCAAAGACAAATTTTTTAATGGTTTCAAGTGCTGCTTGATTACTTGCTTATTTATTTTTTATCGCCTGTTATTCAGTAAGTAAGAAGAATTGGAAAAAAAGAACAAATAGAAATATTTAAGAAATTATGTTTTTAGTTTAGCTATGGGGTACCAGACGTCCACTTATGTTTAACTTCAGTTTAAGCCAATTTAAGTTTTCTAAGTGGTATCTACTTTTTTTGCATCAGTTATTATCCAAAGTTGTTGCTTGTATTGTTCAATGTTAAGCTAGTAAATAATTCTTTTAAACACATTTCATTTTTTTTTTCAGTTATAATAATTCTGAGTATGCTATTTCTAATGTTGAAAACCAAATTAGTAGCTGGTTTCAATTGATATCGATTGTCTATTTGTAACCAAAAAAAATTAGGTATCTTTAAAATCTTTTTATGAGTAAGTATATTTAGAAAAAAAAATTAAATTTCCTAACCTGAAAGATTATGTATATTGAAATGTATGCCAATTTAAATGTTAAGTAATGATTTGCTCCTAAATGTAATTTGTCCCTTTAAATTCTTTAATTGTAACATTTCGTACCCATTTTCTGATTCCAACTCTGAAATCAGGAAGTGAACCTTTTTTTCTTCTTTATAGAGCACGCAAGGTATCGAATCGATCGAATCGATAGCTTCATTTGAAACTGCATGTGGGATGCTGGATGCATATGCCAGGAGGACAAAAAGCCGTGAGGAAGTTCCCTAAGGATGCACCGGGACTGGCCGGCATCCTTTCGATGTCTTGAATTTTATGAATCCGTTGCATCTGCTTCATCGGAAATCTGCGAACATGTTCGAGCAGGCGCCACACAATGAAATGCATTACAATTGAGGAGGCTCCCCGGGAAAGGGAAAGGTGAGTGCTGCTGGAGCGGGGAGCCCGAGAGATTGCTCCTTTATCAGCTAAGTGCATGGGTACTAGTGCGAGGCGAGAGGGTTCTTTTCACAGTTTCATTTTTTTTTTACTTTATTTAAAGAAAAAAAAAAAAAAAAAGAAAAGAAAAAACAATGAACCCTCTAGCGCCCTAAGTGGTTCGTCCTAAATTACGACTTATTCAGCTGCATAGCGACGGCACCACCAGAGCACCTACGGGAAACTCGGGTGCTCCGCTAAAGGAGCTGCCAGTTCCGAACTTGCACGATTTTGATATCCTTTGGGATCTGCTCGACTACAGAAAAGGGGAATCCCCCCAAGCCCTTGTCATGCTTCGTGCTTCGAGTGCGCGAGAACGCGCTTCCCAATTCTTCCCAAAGAGTCCGACCTCACTTCTGGCACCAAGGAAAATGCGCTTCCATTTCCCGAAAAGGTTGAGTGCATGCAGATGCATAAAATGTGGGAATAAACCAACATCTCACGTCAGTGCAGCTGAATTTCAGTTAACAAAACCCGAATACTTTTATAAAAATAGTTCATCTTTCGTTGGCACACCACCGGAACCCGTAGGAAACCGATGGGAACCCTGCGAGTAGCCCTCTTCCCATTGCTCGTGCCCTTCGAATGCGACGAACTGATAATAAAGTCCGATTTTTGTTGAGTTGAGCCCGGTACGGACTGGGAATGATCCCCGGATGGGTTGAGGGAGGGCGCCCTTCCCGCCGCTGTCCACCAATGTGGTCCAGACCCATTCCTGGAGCGCCCCATGTTCACGTAGGAGCAAATCGCTTGTTTGTGGACACATGTTTTTGGACCGGAAACATCGCCCCCAGGCTGCACGGGACAGATTCGTGTTTGTTCTCTTCCCAATTTTAGGGATAGTCCGGGATACAAAACATGAATGGATGGGGGCAGCCGATGTAGAGCAGCTTTTTCGGGGAATAGGAATTTTTCTGGAGCGCTTCTTTTTTTTTTTTGTTGTCTCCCGAATCCCGGCGAGTCCGACTTTGTGCCGCTTTTACTTTTAAGCTGATGAAACTGGTGACTGACTGGACACAAAGTTGTCTTTCCCCCTTTTAATTATTTTTCACGGAACGACAACCTCGAAGAGGATGCCGGGAATGTGAAAATATGTCCCCATTTCAGTTGGAGCGGAGCGTCGCGTCGTCGCCGCCACTGCGACAAAATTACTTCGGAAGATGTATCGCCCACCCGTGGCGACATAGGGGACACTTTGATGGATTGACGGAATGATGCGGGAACATACGTCTTTTAATTTCTGCTTGATTTGCGCTCAAATTAATTAAGTTCGGTGGAGAAGCAATGGATCCTTCAAATTGAGGACAACCCATGGGTGAGGGGTCAGATGAATTGAGAAAAGTTTCTCTGGCCTTCGATCGTTTCCAACCCACAAACAGTCAATTCCCGGTATGTCCAGGGAATTTTTCGTGTTTTGGGGAACAACATGGTATTTTTCTAGACCCTGCGGGTTTATATTGGTTTCAGTGTATGGTCTGCGAAACTTCCGATTTTCTAGCGTTTTGTCACTTTTGTAAAAATCGCTTGCTTTATTCAACTGAACACACACGTCTTTAAAGGGTGGTTTTAAAAATTTTCAACTTTAATATTAGGGCGGACGGAAATAATGTCGTTTTTTTTTTTATATATTCTCGTTATCAAAAACCTTTTGCTATCTAGTGTATAAATTTTCAATACCAGATTGATAAAAATCAATTTGGTTTTGAGAAAAATATTGGGAGATGGCAATTTTAAGACTAGATTGCCCGCAAAGAAATCATTTTGACTGCTTTATAATGTCAATTAGTAAAAAAATTATATTTATAATCATCACTATCATCATCATTTTATTTTATATAAAAAGTCTCATAATCCTAAGAAATTGTATCATTATAGATATAGTGTTAATACAATATCATCCAAATTTTCAAATTTTTTGTCACAGAAAGTGTTGTAGCGATCGGAATAAATGGAAATGGGAATATGGTGGGTGAAACAGTCACATAGCTAGGTTTGAGTCATTGTTGGGCTCAAAAAAATTATGAGTTCAAAAATTTTACACACTTTTTCAAACTATTGTGATTTTTTTTACTTTTTTCTGCTTTGTTTAAATACTTTTTATCATAAAAGACAAAATAATTCTAAAAGGTATATTTTTATGGATGTGATTTGGATATTGTAACACTTAAAAAAAATTGAAGTTGTGCATTGTGATGGTATGCTAAAAAATTATAGATTATTAAAACCAGATTTTAAATTATTTAGTGCTAATTTTGTAAAAGAATCTAGTAAACATTAAAACATAAAAATATCTCTGAACTAGTCATATATTTTCTAAGTTTCTACTTATTTGAGGAATTTTTTGTTCTTTTGAAATGTAATCTGAAATTTTCATAAAGTGGACTGTGGACAATTTTCGTTAATTTCCATCGCTCATTAAAAATTTAAGATAGCAAAAACGCAACTAACAAAATGTGATAAGTGTTGAGTAATTAGAAAAACAAGCAAATGCGATTATTTTTCTTTCCTTGACCCCCTGCAGTTCGTCTACCTGCCTCTCTTAAGTCGTCTAATTGCCCTGAGTCATATTTAAGACGTCCGCACACGCGACACATTCCAGGGGTGTCTGTCTGTCGAGCGGAAATTGTTTTTTCGTGAAATAAAGTGGCCTCCTTTGTTCCCATTATCGCCGATTTGACTGTCTTTTTATCTGTTAGAGTCCTCCCCTGTGGCATGCGAAGGGCACTTAGGCCCTTTTGCCCCGACTATCAACAAATTGCCCTGAGTGCCTGATAATCGCGCGACAGAATTTCAACGTTGGTTTTTGGATCGTTCTTGGTTTTTTCTGTTTCTATGATTTCTAGGGCTAGGGCTTTAAGGGCTAGAATTCTAGTGGCCGAAAAGTCGCGCAGTGGCCCACCCAAAAGGGAATTTTCTAAGTAGGAGTTCTCAGGTTCAATGAACCATAAGGGCTGTGGGCATCATGAAATGTGTCAGCAGTCAGTCTACCGGCAAGTGATTCACTTCATCAAAGTGTCCTGGCGAACAATGGCACGTCTTGTCCTTGCCTTATCTAGAGCACGAAGTTGACATTCCCGGCTAAGTAACATCCGATGATTAATTGCCTTTTCCCAGGGACGCAGCCTCAGTTTGGGGCGCACATATGAGCTCGACTTCCCCGGCCTCCGTTCGCTCCCGCAGCCCTTCTTTGGGGCCCCATATATCAGGCGACAGAGACGTTCCCACAATGGGTCCAGGCCCCAAGATAAATTTCTCCCTAATAGACCTGTGCACCGCAGGAGCAGTTCGTCAGGACCCGGGATAGTGGGCTCCATCCCCCCGCCCCCTGTGATTGTGACGCATTGTCGCCTCCTGTAATGAATGGCCCCCCTCCGGAAAAGGGGAGCCCACCGCCAAGATACAACAATACGTCCTAATTATGCTTCTAGGGCATGCATAGGCACGTTCGCATAAACCAGTGTCACCCAAGGGAGATGGCCTGGTCCATGCCACCGCTCAGCATCCGCGAAGATGATTTTAAAGACGACACGCGATGCGTCGAAGGGTTCGGGTCGGGGGGGATATAATTGGAGGTGAAGGTGGCGTAATGAGAGGATAATGGGTGCAAAGGGTCTTTTTCGCAACGCAAGAAAAGTTGAAGAAAGTCGAAACGTTGCGAGAGTGCGCCTGGTTAAGCACGCGCTCCCTCTAATTAATGGTAAAATTAAATTGTCGCGAAAATTTTTATTTTTCACGTCTCAAGAGGGACTTGGACGAAAAGGTGAGGCACGTTCTGTTCTTCTTCGGGTCTACAAAAGCACGAGGCGGGAGGGAGGGTTTTTGTGATTTTCACGCATGAGTGATGCTTCCCCAGTTAAATTAGACAAGAAAAGACGGTGACGCCGGATTTTGTCCCTTCGTAAAGCCCTAAAGCCATCAAAGTGTAAGGGCCGGGAGCAACAAGGGTTTGGGACAATGTCATTTTACTTCTTCATTTTTTTTTCCTATATTTTTATTTTACTTTGCCAGCTTCCCTCAAATGGATCTTTCCCGTGCTCGAGTTAATCTCTGGAAATCCGTAAATGTCATAAACTCTTGATGAATGCGCCGTCATGTAATTACACGGGAGGCAGAGTTTTCGGATCCCGGGGGAACATGAGTCCCCCCCCTCCCGTCCTGGAGGCACTTCAACTGCTCGCTTGTCGCCGGGCTCCCTTACAGGAGAAAATTTAATAAAATCCGAAAGCGACAGACTTTTCTTGCCGACACGGGCTGGATGTGTTGGCTCCTTCAGGAAGGTTCTTTCCGCTGTATTTTTTTTTCTTCCTTTTTTTTTTAGTAATTTTAATTATTCCCTAATGAGTCCATATGCACACGCGTGGGAAATCATTAAAAATTTCATTAGAGCCCCCTGGGTGGCTGCGTGGGGCACTCGAGTGAGTTGTAATGGAATTTGGCATGGTCTTGGTAATGAGACGGTTGAGCACTCGAGAATTTTCTTGAGTTCTTAACGAGATCAAACGAACGGAGTCCCCTACAATGAAAAGGGCTCTGGTTCCTTTTGGTAATGAGGCGAAAATTATGTGCTTGCCAATTTCCACTGATATCTTCCGCCAGAGATTTTACAAAATTGCGAGAAATTTTACTTTGGGGGCTGAGCGACAATCAAATGAAAGGATGAAAATGGTTATTTAGCTCCAAGTAATTTTCTCAGAGGTTGGTTATTTTTGGGTTTATTAGATGTATCATGGTATGGTATTTTTAATACTAAGAAATAAAAATCTCATAAAGTATTTAAAAAAAGACTGTAAATGTGTATGAAATGTTACACATGAAACCCTTCAGAAAGTGATATTTATAAATATTTAAACCATTAAGCTCTTTAGAAGATGAAGCAAAGTTGGAACCACACTTCCACACTGCCTGGTTTTCTTCCCCAAGGAAGTGAAGTGAAAGTAATAAAATTACAAAATTTTCTTATCATTTGTCGAGCAAGAAGGAATGAATGCTTTCTAAATAGATATAAAAATTTCATGAACACTTAAAACAAGAAATGAAACACGTAAATAACAAAGATTTACCTGATCCACAAGGACTATAAAGATAAAATTTGACGCCAAACGATTAAATATTTTTATATATTTTTATATGCTTTTGCTTTGAATGAAATTAAAATAGGCTTTTTAATTTTATAACTAATTTTACTGATTTGTATCCCACAGTTACACTGTCGCACACTAATTTTGCTCCTAAACAAGTGATATATAATTTCTATAAAAATTGTTTCCGTAGATTAAAAATTCATGAATGAAAATATCATATCATGTTATGCTTTTGAGAAAATAGATTTGAAGAATACTAAATATCATGTTTTGAATATTTTTTAAAATTCATTATAAAACAACGGATTCTTGTAGGAGCTTGTAATATCTCAAATAATAGTTTGAACCTTTAACGATTATATTCAAAAAGATACTAATGTATTTAAGACTTTCCGAAATACTCTATGAATTTCACTTTTCTCTTGTAAACATTTGTATTTTTTTTCTATTTGGTAGTAGAACTTCCAATCTTCATTAAAACAATAAGTTAGATTCATGGTGTTGTTGCAATTTTATTAGAGCAGATTTTTTATCAGAAAGCTCTCTAATAGCAATTCACGAAAGGAAATCCATTAAATTTTAAAATGTTTTTACGGAAGAAGTATAAGGCGCTTCGTAAAATGTCATAAAAGGATTCTAGCATTGATAAAATTAACTCAAAATTGCCTAACAAATCGTTTTTTTACTTTTTTTTTACCATGAACGTGAAGTTCTAATCAATTTGGTTTTTAAAAATGGTCAACTTTTTTAAAAGTTCGGGCGAGGACTATCTATGCGTTCAGATTTATTTACAAAAGTTGCTAAAATATTAGCTGCGTTTTTTTTTTTTTGTTTCATTTTCCAATCTGGTGGGTTAGATAGAAAATTTTTCCATTGAATTGAATTGTAAAAGCCCTAACGTTTATCAATATTTTAAAATTTGTGAAAAGTGCATCAAATTGCCATGATATTTACCCATCTAAACTTCAAACCTTGAACCAGATAAATCGAATTAAGTTTTTGACGTTGGTATAAATCCAAGAAATTTTATTTTATTTTTTGCGAAATAAATAAATTTTTGATATAGGTAACTTTTCATAAATTTCAATTCAGTGCAAAATGTTCTACTAAACCTAGAACCGGAAACGACTTGAAAAAAAAACACAGCTAATATGTTAAAATGTGGAGTTATATGTACATAGATATTATCGTGAATATGTAACTACTAGATATTTAAAATAATTTCTCCAATATTTTATGATTATAAATTAATTTAGCCAGCTTTAATTACCATACTAAATCCTCTCTAAAAGGACTACTCATTCACCCTTTTTTTGAATCTTTCGTGCTGGCTTTAATTCATAAATTAGACATTTAAAATACAATTGTATTGGCACGAAGATGTACTGACAAATCGTTTCACATCTTTTAAGCTTTTCAAATTTGCGAAGGCATTTCCATTTGTTTAAAAAAAACCAACAAAGTCCTTTGATGAAAGATTGTTTTCATTCCCAGGTCTCCTTAGAATGTTTTTCTTATTTCTAAGCCCTCCCGACGAGTTGCTCGAGAAGACGCTTCAAGGATGCAGAACACCTGGTACGAAGACATCCATATTTCAATGGGAAGGAATAAAAGTGTGCTTAATTAAAAAGAAGACTCTTGTTCTGCTCCAGGAAATAAAACCGAACCCATCCATCCGTCGTCGTGCGGTTTTCTCGGCACACCTCAATTTCTCATAGATCTCGAGTTGGAATTTCTGTTGATTATTATTATTATTATTATTATTTTTAAATACAAAGCCATCACAGTGAAATCTTTGTGCAATTATGAAGCAAACAATTTCGTCTTTTCTATTTATGCGGCCGCCCCCGCGCAATCCGATGGATGCTGCTTGAAACTGGGATCCTTTGGAGCCCGGCTGGTTCCCTTTGAGTCCCCCCTTTTGTTTTCTTAAAACGTGACAATTCCCACGAACGGATGCCATGACGTCCTCCGGGAGGCAATGGCAACTGCCTCTGATAGGCTTGTTATAACAAATCATTGCCATAAACAGCACGAAATCAAGTGAAAAACATTTTTATAAACAAATAGGGAGGTGCCGAAAAATCGGGAACGTCTCCGAAAAGTCATATATAAATAAATGTAAGTGCGGGGGTGTAGAGCATCAAAGAGGACCGAGTTAAGTAAAAATTTTAACATAAAAACGCCATTTCTTGTAGAAGTTTATACAAAACAAAAAGAAAAGAAAATCTGACAGTGCAGGGTCCTACTGAACACAGCCAGGATATGATGTACAGGGTGGTTGTGAGGGAAAAGTACGTTTCCTTGCTGGCACCCATCGACTGGCATCCTTTTTATCCTGTTTACAACTTTTTTTTTTTTGCTCTCCTTTCACTTTTTGATGCCAGAAAAATAAACTGCAAAAGTTTTTCCAGGATGCCGAAACGAACCAAGGGAAAGGGACTTTCAGTCACAAGAGTTGGGGGCTGGGGTTGAAAAAAAATTGACGACCGACAAAATTTGCATGAAAATGAAAAACTAAAAAAAGGGATCAGAGTTTGGGGCAGATATAGCATAGATCCAGGATCCGGAGGGGGATAAACGAAAAAGAAAAGTCGTTTTGGTAGCAGAGTCGAAATATGACGGAGCAGTGGTCATCTGGACGATGGCCCACTTTATCCTGGTTGCGAGAAGCCGGGATACAGGGACATATGGGAATTGAGCTTGGAAAACATTTTTCTGATATTTTTTTTTAATATCATATATATATTTTTTATACTTACCATTTACAAGGATGGAGATGACCGATAGAACCCCGATGGCCGTCAACTTGCAGATCGTCATCCTTGCTGGAATTCAGAACTTTTGGGGGGGTTAAAAAAAACCAACCTCAGAATCGCATATAACTCTCTAAAACTGGATGATAAGCGGGGGTGGCGGGAGGGGTCTTGGCCTCGGGATTAAAACCTTTTTTCGTCGATCACTCGCTCAGCAGATTGTCGCCCTTTATCCTCGTTTATATGCCAAAATCGTCGGTTGTCGGCGGCTGGCGTCACATATGCCTCTAGCATCCTACCAGCCAATCGGCAGCTTTGGGGTCACTCTGCACAGCTGGACATCACAAAATCACCAATTGCATTTTCGGTTCACCTTTTTATTTCTTTTATTTTTTTTTAATTAAAATTAATATCAATTCACACTTTAAACACTTTTTCACGGACGGAAAGAGTTGTCCGTGGTTTTTTCCTCTTAATATTTGATTTTATAGAGTTTTTCTTTCAGAGTCTTTTGAAGTTAAAGAATTTTCTAAACCTGAAAATATACAAACAAAATTCATGGTTGTAATAACAATTTATAGTGATTAAAATCGGTCTTTTATCTTAAATTTGTAGAGGATAAAACAATTTTACAAAGTTTCAATTCGTGAAAATCATCATTTCTACTGTCCTAAAATTATACAAGTTTCATTTTGAACCGTAGCAATTTTTCCATTTTTGTTTACCTATTGTAGTTTGGACTATCATTTATTTAAGGCAATGATAATTTTTCGAAATGTAATTTTATATTTTCTAAATTAAAGTGTTTCGTTTATAGAGATGGTATGAAATTAATTTAAATATTATGAAATTTTGAATAAGAATTTTATATTTTAAGGGGCTAGATTAGACCAGAGCTCCGCAAAGAAGCGAATTTGTAGAATTTTTTTTTAAAGAAATAACATCAGCTATTTATTCTTTATAATTATGATTATATTTATTGAACATTCTAGATTATTATCAAATTTTTATAATAGAAAATTCTTAAAATATCTAGAGTGTCAGAGTTGGCTCTGCTAAAAAAAGGATCCTTGCTGGCCGTCATGATTTAAGATGATTAAAAGAAGGAATCTAATCAATGTTCAATATTGTTTCGAAATTTGAAAGCGATAAAATGAGTCGATTTTACTGAATTTTTACGACGAGGCAGAAAAATGTGGCTTTGAACTAACAATTACGTACATATAAGATTGTCGGAAATACGCAATATGGCGTCACTAACAGTTCACTTTATGCGATATATCACAAGATTTAATATGAATATCAAAAAGTCATAAAGATTCTAGGTTTGTGCGTCTTAAATTTTACCTGTTAGGCTTAAAGAACTCTTCAGTAATACAAAGAATTTGTTCAATTAATATATATTTTTTTTAATTAATTTGAAGCCATATTTACAAATATATAAATCGCCATTTACATTATTAAAATTAAAACTTTGGGTTTAACGATTCTAACTGCTCACTATACAATTGATATGTGTGTGAAATCGGTCTACCTTAGAGCTCTAAGTTAGAGAAAAAATGGTTAGAGAATTTTAATTATGCTTTAAATTTATGGTTATCTAGTATATTTATTTCATTTACCTATTTACCGAAAGTTAGCGTCACTGTCCTTAGGCTTTAAATTCTTACTCTAAATCGTTAGGGAATCCCAGAGCTGATTTCGAGACAGAACATCTACATATATAATTCATAATTTAGCGATCTGAATACATACTTCTTTTTCTAAAAAAACTTATTTGAATAACTGAAAAACAAAACTTCGTTATTCCATAGTAGGTATATGTAATATTGGAAAAAGTAGTAAATTCGGTACAAGTTTTTAATTCTTTATTTTACAAAGGTATATTTTAAATATAATGAAGAAAATATAATTCTTTTTCCTTAAAACATTTTGAATATGTTGTAAAAAGTACATTAAAACCTTCCGTCAATTTCCTTGACTTTTCAGCCAAATTATCTCAAATTTAGCATACGAACTTTTCTTTCCGACGCAAAAAAAAGGAAGGGAGCATGTGAAGGAACCAGGTCAGGGTTATCGTACGATTCCACTTCCGACTAGGTTCATACAACTGAATAAAAATTGTAACTTTGCAGTTGAAATTAGGTCTCTCAAGCCACTTACTGCAAATGCCCCAGAAGTGCATGAGGCCTCCCAACGTCTAATGGGGCTCCGTCGTTGCTGCGGATGAAAAAAAAAAGAAATATAAGGCATATCCTGTAAGACTCCTCTGACATTCCAACTTTAGCCCCAAGTGGAGCACAGAGTTGCTTCCAGGGATTCTAACAAGAGCCGGGAGGTGGAACTCCTCCAATATTCACAAAATTAAATTCAATTTAGAGAAAATCCGAGCGTCAAGGGCACGAGGAGTATGTCAGTATATAATTGTATCGTCGCCCCCGCCTACCTGTACCCGCAAATTATCCCGGTATTGAATGTTTGCAATATTAATGAGGTACTTAGTGGTATTAATCCCTTCATAAGTTATACATCACACCGTTCGGGAATTATGAAAAATAAAAGAGCAAAACGCTCCGCGGATTCGTCAGAAGAGCCTTGAATTTACCAAGTCACCGGAGCATGTTACACGGCACGGATTACCTAGAAAACAGCCGTGTACCTGGGCACACCTGTGCCTTGGAGTAGTGTAAAGATAAGTTTGTTCCCTGCCGATAAGATCAGAAAATCCACCCTGCGGGGGAGGTGGCGGAGGGCAAAATGAGGGCGGAGCACCCCCCGAGAAGAGGGTGCTCCACGCTTTGTCAAAGCTCAGGTAAATGAGAAAACTCAGCTGAAGTCATTAAGGGATGTATAATTCATCCCAATCGCTTACCTGGCTTACGTGAGTGGGCGACACTCGCGTTCAGCCCTTGGGGGGCGATGTTGGGGCTCCTCCATCCCCCAAATCCATGGGTTCCGGGGAAAGTCTAGCACCTGGAGTAGTTTTTGACTTTAGGATGGGTTACCAAATGTTATCTTCGAAAGGTAATTTGAGAAACTATTGCAAAACCCTTTCGGCGTCAATCTGGGATCGAACACAAAACGATGTCACATCTTTTGGGTTAGGGTATTTTGGGGGGTCAGATAACCCTAAAAAGGAGTAGTTCGACTGTTGGTAAAACGTGCCCTTTGATAGTTCGCGCCAAAATACCCTAAAATCTAGTGTGACACATAGTGCCACGACTTGCGAGACTTCTCAACTTTTCGAACTCGGAAAGATTTTGGGTGCTGAGAAGGGTGCTGCCCTTCCTCAAAAAAACTCTAAACTAAAGGCGCTCGAGAAACAAAACTTTTGAGGTATTCCGTTTGTCTTCAAGAGTTTGGTTCTAATTTGAGAAAAGGACTTAAGGGTCTCCTTTTATATTTTATATAGTTTGTTTTCCTTTTTTTTCTCTTGTATCTTTAACACCCGCACCAAGACCCTGCCGGGAATCACCCTTGCGTGTCCTGCAACCGAGTGGAAAGTCGATCCCTAAAGGAAAAACAAAAGAAACAGAAAAATTGAGCTATTTTCTGCCGGGAGTTTGTAGCACCAGTCCCAAGACCAATTCAAGTGCGACCCTAAAGAAACAAAAGGGGACAAGGGCCATTGTTACCTGTAATTAAGGACGTGAAGTATTAATTTGGTTAATTAATGTGACAACTGTTTGGGAACGCAATGGAGGAGGAGGGGTCTATGAATGGAATTGCCTTCAGGCCCTTTTCTCGTTTTTCGCATACACCCACGTATTTTTTACTCCCGGGTTAATTTAAAGGGTATAAATGCGAAAAAAAGACTCATAAACTTTTAATTTCTCTGCTGGTTTTATTAAAAAGTTTCCACGCTGCCTGCCATCAGAGCAAGGCATCCATCGGACTCCGGACAGTGTAAATTGAGAAAAATTTCTAAGTGTCTGCCATATTTCGCCGTGCACAGCCGTTTTTACATTATTTTTTTTCTCCCTTCAAATAGAAAATAAAAGAAAAACTAAGTGAACCGACCCGAAGACTTTCGCCAAGATAAATACCAATTTAAACTTTTCCAACTCCCTCAATGGCGGGGATATTTAGAAGGAACAATTACAGCTGTAGCCGGAGCGACACCAACAAATATCCAGGTTCTAGGTTCCAGGGTTCCTGGGGGTGCTCCGCTGAGCTACAGGTGCGCCCCCGCAGGTTTTATGGCATGCCCGATGGACAGAAAATGGGAAATGGGGCTGCTTTCTGGGGCACGATGCGGCAATTGTTTCTCGAGTGCACCTAGCGCTGCTCTTTTAATTAAATTTGAATCGTTGCATAATCAAATCAGACTCTAATCTCGCTGCATTCGACGGATATCCCATTTTAAGATTGAGCTCTCCGGGGATCAGAAGAACCTGAGCAGACGGGGGGGATTTAGGTCGCGTTTAAGGACTAAGGAGGATGCAATTCTTTCTGGAGGGATGATTTAATGGAGAATTTTGTAAATTTATTTAAAGCAATTTCGGAGAAGAACGTAAATCCAAAAAGGTTCGTTAAAATGTTTTTTTTAGAGAGTTTTAAGAAGAATTGTTTATAAGCCGGCAACCTCACAGATTTTGATGAAACTTTAAAGGGTCAGTCCGTTACTTACGGCTCATTCCAGCTTAAAATTAAAGAAAAATTTGAGTGGTAAAATGAATGATTGAGCAGACAAGCACGCATTTATGGACTATACATATAATATTTTTAAAATAACAAATGACTTTTTTTGTAGACATTTTTTTAACACAAATATCATCGGATGAGAAGAGGCTGTCTTATATGTAAAACTTTCAAAGAGTTGTGTCTCATAAATGTCCTTCCTACTCGACTGCTCCTTTTTTTTGTGCTTTTACCGAACGTCGAAAACTGCTCAATCTAACTGCCAATTCATTCATTTTACCGCTTAAATATTTAATCTACTGCTCGAATTCTTTTATATTAATGGCCACAATTAATTTAATGACTGCCAAAAAAGTTTTTAATTGCCAAAAATTAGTTGCCTTTATCAATTAGATATGTTACTAACGAATATTCAACGTCCAAATTTTATATAAAAGAATTATATTAAAATATTTTATGTTAAAATATTGGGCATGTTTGCTGAAAAATTAAAGATAAAACTAAAAGACCAACTGTGAGCAAGTTTTAGGAAATTATTTTCCTCTGTGCAGGATGGAGTTTTGTTACTCTCTATTACGCTTGACTGTATTCTGTATTATAACATTTTGGGGAAAAAAGAGTGACACTTCAAGCACAAAAGGAGCGAAAGGACGCGAGTGAAAGCCCTCGGAAAAATAAATTTTCATATCTACATCCGCTGCTGTGCATATGTTCATAAAGTGCTCATTTTAATGAAAAATTTTACTCCGAGGCTACCCGAAGGAGACGGACGGGGACGGTAGTGGCGACCCGTTTTTATATTTGGTTTATTCCCAACCTCCGGCAAGTCCCGGCCCCAAGGATAGTCGGGATAGTGGGGCTAGTGGGGATAGTGCGGGTGGGCGGACGGGCGGACAGACGGACCCACAGGCACAGCACGTCCACCCGCGCCTGCATCAGTGCAACTTTTAATTGAAAAATTCCTTTGAAAGCGAATAAAAAAAATTATTTAATAAGTTTTTTAGCGCATTTTTCACGGAGCATGTTTTTTTTTCCTCACTGCTGCAGCTCGGCGCTTATTTTGAATTTTCCTATTTTGGCCAGAGAGTGTAGCTGCACAGTGGCGGCGAAAATAGAGGGGGGCTTGCAGTTGGACGGGTATTAAATAAAATTTTTTCCAACTGAAGTGAAGAAACGGATTCGAGTAGGCACTTTGCACTTGGACGCATTGTTTAATGGTTTTAATTGAGAGCTTTTCACGCCGCGGGTTTGGCTTTTGTTCGACGTACATTTCCATCCAATATCCACACTACATTTTGATGAAGTTTTTTTTTTTTTGTTCAACAAATAAAAAACAACAAAAAACATGCCTATAGCTAAAATACAAAAATATATTTCTCTTGTTTCACTCGGTTTTGATCGCCTCTTCATCGTCTGAAATTCGGTTTTTAAAAAAATTCTGTTTCAATTTCATAAGCAATTTCCTCTGTTTGGCGGGTAATTTTATATCTGAGGCTAATGTTTTTTACCCGTAAATTGGTACGGGGACGACAGGGGGATTATGGTGAAGAGAGCGAAAAATTGGTGTTAATTGTTTTATGTTTATAAAAATTTTCGGATTTTAAACACGTTTACCCATTGAAGAGGAATGAAATTTATGGGAATACTTGCAATTAAACAAAATTGTAAAAAGTTAATCCATGAGGGATACACTTTAAAATTTTATTTAAAAAAGCATAATACTTTATATTTTTTTATTTATTTATTTAATCTGCAGCGTAAAGCCAAAACATTACAGAAACAACCGATGCGAATTCGAGAAAGAAATTGGATATTTTCACAAAATAGATACTTAGAATATTTCAGTTTCAAAAGTTTATTTTTGTAATATTACGTTAAATTGCAACAATGTTTCTTTCTTTATACCAAACTTTAATATAAATTGAACTTTAATATTATAAATAAAACAAAGTGTGAGTAGATCCCGATTATATGTATATAAAGAAAAGATATAAAGAAAATTCTGCATAGAATTAGAAATTATGAAACCTTCGTGTCAAATTTTCAAGAGAAAAAATATCTTGACTTGGATTTACAATTATAAACATTAGATGATTGTTGATTTGATGTGTAATGACAACAAAATGTCTTAATTGAGTTCTTATAAACTCTAAACTACAATTTTAGAGTCAATTTTATCGAATTTATAACTTCTATTTCGTTTTTAAATTTAATTCTTATTTAAACCACTCAAGTCAAGTTATGATTTAGATAACGCTAACATTTAAAATTTATGTTTTTATAGGAATTTGTAATTTACGGAATAACTAAAGAAAATAATTTATTGCATATTCTGTGAAACAAGAAATGTTTACGAGTGCTATTCAAGTAAAAGTAGTTAGTTTCACATCCAAAAAGGTAAAATTCGTAATCTTCGGAAATTTGAGGTAAATTTTCATTTAAGGTATATGTAGTTACTTCGTTATCCATTTAATTTTTTCCTTTTTTCGTTTTGCAATTAAACGTCCTTGACAGAGAGGAAAAGCGTTGTGAAGTTCTCGTATAAAGTCGGTAATAAATTGAGGCGGTGCTCGCTCCACGATGTCTATCGGGGGCTCATAATTCTTAGGTCCAGAGCCTTCAAAAACATGCCCTCGGAAGCGAGCGGTGCTGCGCTATGGTGCTGCTAGTTAGGGGGCCCCAAAGCGGTCCAGAAGGATAGCCAGAGGGGATCCGGGGTATGTGTGCGACGGTGGTACCCAGGGTGCCGAGCTCCAACCGCTTTTGTTCCATATTTTATGAATTTTCCACAAAATGAAGCATTACCCTGAGAATAGCGCAGAAAGTTGTGGCTTTTGCCTCATAAATTTCATTGGAACATTTCCATGGGAACCCAATGATTCTTTGGCAATTGGATGTATGCGTCCCGCCAAAGCGAGGCTTATTCCGAATCATTGGAGTTGAAGACATGGCTTTATAGCCTTTGCAGGCACATGAAAAGAAATCTGTGACGGGATTTTGAAAAGGAGGACTCGACCGCGTCGCCGGGCCTCGAAAATGGCGTGGGCGGGAAACGAAAATTGCGGGGGTGGGGTTACATTAAGGGTATCCCTACACGTATCCCTCAAAAATCATATTGTATGCGAATTTTGGTCCGGGATAATATTCGGGCAAGGGCAAGTGCCCGGCCAAGCGGAAACAATTTGCGTACGAGAGCCTGGAAATTTATTTCCCGATACGGGACCAAGTCAAATCCCATAATCCATTATGGTGGAAAATGGTGGGGGATCCTCTCAAGATGCCCCCGGGAGCCTCGAGCCGTGCCGCTCGCATGCAAATTGAATTTGTACTCGTAACTCATTTGGAAAATTCTTCAAGCAAACTCATGCAAAAATGATCCAATCATTTCGGGGTAATTTCATATTTCCGTTTGCGGAGGTGCCGAAGTGCGGCCACGGCCTCTCCCCGCCCCTGTTAAGGGTGAGGTATAGAATTAGCAGCAGGAAGGAGCAGAGCCGCGTTTTTGGGTCTCCTCCTGTAGCCCAGGCCTTATGGTTGATTGTAAGCGCGTGCTTAACCGCAAATCCTCCGCACTTTGAGCGAAGGGAAATTGAAAAAGGGTTTTGTGCCCCGAAGGACCCAGACCAGGAAAAACCCTTCAACATCGGGAGCTGTTCGAAACAACTTTTTTCGGCGCCATCATCCCACCCACGCCCCCGGAGGAGTTGCTGACACCCAACTTCCGTGCGAAGAAGAAAACATGTAAATTGGGCGCAGCCAGAAGGCGACCAGCAAAATCGGTGGAAGGATCCTCGCACGGAGCTACCCCCAAAATGGGGCTGAACGGGCGAGGGTGGCGTGACAACAAAATATGGGGCGAGAACAGAAAAAAAAATATAAATAAATTCTGGAAGACATGTGTTAACACTGGGCATAAATGTAAAGCAGAACAACCACCCGGTGTCGGAATAATTTTGCCAATCCGGCACCGGAGGCTAGGGGTGTTTTCCGGCTGTTCCAGGGCTCGAACGGCACGGGCCCGGGGCTATTTACTTCCGCATTTGTTTCTCAATCCTGCAATTATCCGGAGTGACTGTCTGCAGCCCTTAAGCGACCTAAATCGGAGGGGCAAGTAAAGGCTCATGAAACTCCGATAAAAGGGCTTCCACTGAAACCAGCAAATACCAATAAAATTCGTAACAGGTCGTATCTACCCTTTAAACTTCGAGAAAAACTGAATTTTTTCATTATTTTAAAGAATTCATGATTTGCACTTACTAGAATTAAATCCTTAAAGTCTTCCAGAAGGAATTCTTAAAAGGAGGCGAAAAATTCTTTAATTGTATGATTAATTAATGATTATACTATTTAGAAAATAAAAATTGAGATAACTTCATCGTGTTAGTTCTTTTTGTTTTAAATTAAGGTTAAAAAACAAAAAAACGCGGTTATTATTATATAATATTTTATTAATGTTGTTAATATAACTTCATTAGCCGATTTAAAAGCACTTAAATGCGGTTAAAAACAATTACATATATGAGAAATTATTTTAATAAAATGGTATCACTTAACATAACTTCAGTTAAATGAAACTATCTGTTTGAATTAACACATTAACAGTGTAAAATAAAATAATTTGTATTTGTATATTTCCATTTACCTTTTATTTATAATGAAATAAAAATAATCATTCTAAAAAAATGTCTGCTTACTTTTCATTTGACAACAATTATTGATGCATCATTGTACAGCAGCAATAAAAAAATATTTTAACTCCATAAGTTTTGCGCAATAAGATAAGACTTTTTGTAAATTTTTTACTATAGGTACTATATATTTTGCATTATTTTGATTGTTCATCAAAGTGTTAAACTTTTTAGTTGCGATTATTTTCTCAATTTAACTCCAAAGATGTGTTTATCTCAACTACAACTATTAAATTACTCTTGCATTCATTGTACCTACGATACATTGGAAAATATAACTTTGACTTTGAACGTGTGCTATTTTTATAAAGCATGTAATATTTTCATTTCTCTACGTACTTCTCTAGCCGTTCTTATATGGAACTATAAAAACAAAAAAATTAAATAATATATAAATAAATTATGTTTTATTGCAGGTTAAACCCTCAAGGAGTAATTCTACCTGTTCACGTAATTTTCAAATGCCATTAAAATTCTTTTGGATCCTTTTTGTTAGATACCATACCATTGTATAGTCAATATTTTAATGACACATAAAACTTAAAAATTTAGATACTCCTCTTCTTCCGAAATACTATTTAAAATGGGAAAAAATTAAATAATACATAGTTTTTAATTTTATTATAAAAACTAATTTTGTAAGAGAAGTTTATAAAGATTTAAATCTAAAATAGTATAATAATTGCTAACACATATACATAGTATATAAGAAATATTAAATTTAATCTAATTAAAAACAACATTATCAGTTTTAAAAGATCGGTTTTATATCTAATCATGATCTTAAGTTTGTGATGTCTCTACTACTATTTATCGTTTATTCGATGATAGAAAAATTGTTCAAATTACAGTGATTTGAAAAGTAAATATAAGATTCAAGTTGGAATCCTTTTACCAGAAAATTTATTGATCTTCCCGTAAAATCAGCAATGTCAGTCGTTTTTCACCTGACCTATCAAATTACCTTCACTTATAGCCAGTGTATGGTGTTTCGTTAAAAACACTCACTGACGATGCGAAATCTTCCAATGAGGTAAAAATAGCACAGGAGGAAACTCCTCGACGGGCTTAGGCCACCCATCCAAAAAAGTATCCCACATCAAAGACGAGGTCTCCTCGGGATCACGAAGTTATTTTCACATGCAGAAAGGCTGCGGCTCCATCGTGTGCCGCTTGAATAAATTGTAAGAGGCTGCTCCCGACGAATGGGGCCCGGAATGGGGCTGGAAGCAGCTCCTTGAGGCAGCCACATTTTTTTTCATGTATTTTTTTTTTTTGCTGGTTTTAATCAAAAAATCCCCGAGAAATACCGGCATTTGTGCTCCCCACTTACATGGGGAGGCTTAATATAAATCTACTTCTTATGAAGATGTTTCAAGAAGCAGGCATTTCTCAGAAAGACTTAATCATGTGGGTATGCGCGCCGCGACCTTTCACCTTCGACTCAGAAAAACGGGCGTCGGATTTTCGGGGGGGGCGGGAACCCCTTTGCTGCCTATTCAAATCCATCTCCTTTTAGGGATTATCAATCATTCACTGGCGGAGAATTTACGCACAGGTGTTCAAAGGCCTTAACACAAAAAATCAATTTATAAAGGTCGTCGAGGAATTTCTTGGGGAGTCTGAAGAGCAGATTACTTGCCGCACGCCCCTGGAAGCACCCACGGGAGCACCCGGGGGAGTACCCGAGAAGCACCTGGAATTCTTTCGACTCACCTCAACCCGGATTTGTGCACGCATCCAAAACTCTGGATGGTGTGTTTTTTCCTTCCCCGATTATTTTTTTTATTTTTTTATATTTGAAGTGTTTTTGCATGAATGCCTCTTTATCGGGAGCTTATTTGGGTAATTTTTCACCTGTTCACAAGATCCCAGACTAAGGGTGCCGACCCGGGAGTTGGGGCCGGGTCGGGTTAGGAGAGGGGAGCACCCTGTCGGGATCAAATAAAAAGCCTCAGAAGGCACACGCATCAGAGGCGTGCCAGGTGAGAAATTCCCATGCCTTCTTTCGCTCGAATTGTTTAATTTTATTCGCCTGCCTGCTTATCAAGCGATGCGAATTTCTGGACACGAAATAATGAAATTTACCCCGAATGGAGGTTTTTCCATCCTTCAAAAAATCTAACAAAAGCCAAATCCATCGTTTTGCTGCCGCAACATGAGCACAGCGCGGCCGCAGCGGCACCGTTGCGCTCGGCTGTGACAATTTTAATTAAGCCCCGGCTTGAGATTTTGACGCGCCGGCCGGCGGCCTCGCGACGATCAAACAAATTAGCAGCGATAAAAAGTGGCCACGGCAAATAGAGGGAAAAACCGATAAAGGTGTTTTTCGGCAGGGACATGACTGATGGATTCGCCCCGGCCGAGCGCTGTTTGTCCTCAAGGCGGCCAGCTAGGCCCAGCTCAGCGAATGGGATTTACCAGAAATTTGGGGCCGACCTTATCGCGCGTCCGTCTGCTAGCCTCGGCGGCTGAGGAGCCAGACTGAGTCGACTAGAGCCGGGAATCCGGGAGTCCAGGTGAATCTAGGAATCCGGGATGTGGCTGGGAACTGTTTGTCTGGGACCTACACGCCAAAATAAAAGGTTCTCAGGGGTGAACAGGAAGCCAAATTCACTGACATCATTTTGAGGAGGGTAGGATCCCGGAAATGTTTTATGATAAGGCTCCTCGTAGGAAATGATTTTTCTACAAGTGATTCGAGCTTCGTTTGGTTACTTTTTGTAGAAATCATATTTTTTAAAAACATATTTCATATTTACACTTTGTCAATAACAATGTAGGTACACGGTTAAAGATTTTGGAGTAAAATCTAATATGCTTTGTATTGTACATATCTAATATCTATAATATATATGACGGCACCAAAGAAATGTTGAAAATTAATAAATTTTATATATTAAAACGGGAGATTTAACACCACTAACCCTATTCTAACCCTATTTCTATTCAAAGACAAACTCACTTTTATTAAAATTTAATATATGTAACTTTTAATTAAATTTAAATTAAATTTATATTGAAGTGTAGTACTCCAATATGATTTCATTTGATTTTCATATTAAAAAATATTCCTATCTCATATTTCGGAGCAAATTTCGCAAAATATTCTGCGTTTTTTGAAACAATATCTATGTATACTGAGAGAAAACAAGCGTACCAAAATTAAGACGAAAGAACGTTTGATCAAATCAAATTAATTTCTCCGACTATTTCATCGTTATGATACTGTTTATTGGATATATTTAATTATGTACGGTAACTAATTATTAATAGACATAAATCGAATTTATAGCATTTGGTGTTGTGCTTGACAGATAAACCATAAGTATTTCAAATATTTTTATCACATTACATCATTATTTCCAGGCTATATCTCATGTTTTAATAAGTAATATTTTCGTTTTATTTGATACAGCACAAAATTATGATTATGATTGTTTTTAATTATGAAAAATAATTTCTCAGGATTAAAAATTAAAATAATAAATTAATTAAATCGATTTTGTTTCGGTTTAATTCAACAACTCTCTTCTTGCTTCCTGAAATTCACAACAAGCACCGAAACTACGTGGAGATTGTTTTTAATTAAAATTATTTCACATTATTTTGAGTTACTTTGAGTAACAAACAGAATATATTTTATTTAAAATATGCCCGTAAGAACGTTTGGCTCTGAATAAAGTAAAAATTGGTGAATTCCTTTTGGGACGTACAACGCGCTCTAGATCAAAAGAAAATTACACAAATTAAATTTTATAATTTGAATGTACAGAGCCACGTTTAGACGACAGCCTTGACAAAAATCACTATGCAGGCGACATCTCAAATTAGCTTAAGCTAAAGGCTCCAATTAAGGCTCCAATTAAACCGCTGTTTTATATTCAAGAATTAATTACAATAATTCACGTACTCAATTTTACGTTTTTCATCAAAATTGAAGGCCATCTCATGGAATTTCTTTTCAATGTTGCGATGGTAGGAAAATCTTTCAATTTCAAAATAATTTTTTCTTATGTCGTTCCTCGAAAATACTTTTCAAAAATGAGCTTACCATGTCTGGGCGTGTTTTCTACGAAAGTTATAATAGTGGTTTTAGATCAGTAAAATCTCAACTGCTTTTTTAAAATTAGATTCTTCTACTTTGAGTGATTCGAGTGGCTCTTTTCGTTAAACCTTTTATTTATTTTACCCATTGACTTTTCGGGAAATATAAAATAGAAGGTAAATAAAATAAAATTGTGTGATCGTAAGCCATGAGTACTTAGGAAAATCCCTGGGAGTCACTTACCTATTTCCATTATTTTCCAGTTCTTGGAAGGAATCTTTAATAACCATAACCGTTTTCAGGTCCATTGTGTTTTTACTTTTAAATTCTTAGAGCACTTTCTGAAGAGGCGAATAAGGCCCTTTTAGACTTTTTTTATATAAGCTTTCTTGTTACGTACCATGTAATAACCCTCTTCACATGGACAACGCTAAAAGAAATTTCATGTTTTCAAATTTGATTTTCATTTTAATATTCAGAGAAGAAATAATGCATATGAGGGTGGTACCAACAATTTTGTCTGGGAATATCTGCGTTTTTAAAGAATTATATTTCAATGTATAGCGTATTCGTAATTCGTAATATTGTACCAATCAAAAATATTTCAAAATATATATAAATTCAACAAAATCTATTTGTGTTAAAGGAAACGAAAATGTTTACGTTTTGGGTTCTATTGAGTTTTATTTCGCAACAAACAAAAGAATTAATGTGCCATTGAGTTCTGCAGTAAAAAATCAACAGTGCAAAACGAATGTAAAATTTATAAATGCTGAAATCAAAGTATTTAACCCTAGATAAGTAAGTAATTGTCCTCAATAATGTCTTCTGAGTAAATAAGAAACAAAAAATTTAATTATGTCCAATAATATTTGTAGCAAGTTAGGTACACTCGTTTATAATAGTCAAAAATAAAACATTATTTTATTATTTAAATTATTGAACGTTATCTTGCAGAATATCGGCTCTCAAGAATGATATCAATTTCGCCAACTGTTTCCAGTTTTCGAAGGTAGGTAATAAAAGTAAATCATTAAAAATCATATTATTATTTGATGTTTGCAACAGTTTTCAAACTGGCTTTTTTATATTTTTGAGATTTTACTAACAAAACGTTTGCTAAACGGATGGAAAATTATGGAATAGGATATAAAATTTCTTTACACCTTTAGAATTGCATATAAAAAAAAACATCTACCAACGAAATTTCGTCATATTACAAACATACTGAAATATAATTCTCCAGAGCCCTGAAATGAAATTTTTCTCGTTCTCGTTTCGTTGAAAGAGATATAAACTGGCTATATCAAATATCGCATTAAATATACATTTTCTTTTTTATTTAATTAACTGCTGAACTTCAACCTTAGAGCTCCTTTGTGAAATCACATAATACCAGGAATTTATTTTGTATGATAAGGCCAAAGGTAAACATTAATCTTCCCACATAACCACCGAATAATGTATTAATAGATTTTACCAAAATTGATTATAGAATCAATTTGGTTAGTTAACTTTATATTGCATTAAATCATATACATATGTTTAGAAGAATAGAAAAGAATAGAATAGAAAAATATTCGTAGGTATATTTTGGGCTTGAGAAAAAAAAAAATATCGCTGTAAAACTGAGGGAGAAGTAGACAAGGTATTGTGTAAAAAATAAAAATTACCATAACTGATACGCTCCCACGACTCCCTTCGACCCTTCCTTACCCTCAGAGCGGAACCCTATGTCGTCCGGGATCAACAAGTAAATGATAATTTCAAATTCAAAACATATACAACCTGGAAATTGAGCCTCCTCCGCCGCAGCTAGTCTGTAAAAATTATGTAAGCACACGAACTTTGCTTAGGGCAAGATTTAGACCTGGAAGGGCGCACAACAACAGCGTTAGAAGAAGAAGAAGAAGAAGCAGAAGGTACACGACCGTCTACATGCATGAAAAAAAGCGTGGAAACGTGGAGGTAAAAAAAAATTATATACATATTAAAAATTCATAAATTCGTCGGAGCAATCAGAGCACTTCAACGAAAATCATGAAATCATTCGCGAACTCATTTAACTTTCATTGCGGCATCATTCCGCACATTGATAATAAAATTTATATGATTGACTTCGTCGGGTATTCACCTTTATAATTTTTTTTCTTGATATTGCACATAGATGGCAGCACAGCACAGCATAAAGGAATTTGAATAGCTTGTGAATCCTTTTTTATTTAAATCCGCAGGCACAAAAACACAACGAAACCGTGGTTTAACTATCAAACCGCAATTGTTTCGCACTCCATCAAAAAACACTTGATGACCGTAATAAAAAAAAATAAATAAAGAAATCAAACAAACAGCCGATCGTTTGCGGTAGGGTTCCAGAGGGATTACTAAAAAGGTCGTTCGGCTTAAGGGTAGCACTCACTGACTATTCCTCCTCCGGGCATCAGCATTCAATCGATGCAGAGTTTCCCATTAAAATTAATTAATCGTAAAATGCCCGTAAAGAGGAAATAAACAAATTGCTAGAGAGATCAGCACCCCCGGACAGGGTGTGAAAAATTCATGAGCACAACAACCGCACCGTGCACACCGCAACACTTTGTCGGTTAGGCGGAGACAGAGCCTATCTCCGATAAATTTTTATTCGCAAATATTTTCGATTTCTGCGTCACAAGAGGTACCAACCGCACAAGAACACTTTTGTTTACTTTGCTATGCGGCTGCGAATCGGGAAATTTTTAAGACTCCAAAACCGGACAGGGTAGTCGCTACCGAACAGCGCGACATCCGAACATGAACTGAGGCCCGCTGTTGCTGCCAAGATTTGTAAAATTCGCAGACAGTCGGCCTGATTTCATCAATCTTCACCAATGTTGGGGGGACGGGGAGGGGGCACCTAGCTCGGTTCTGTCGAGTCGAGACCTGGAGCATTGGAGCACCCGTCGTCGTCGCCGCGGCAGCTGAAGAAAATTTGATTTTTGCATACTTTCGGGTTGCGCACCGCCGAAATACGAAAAACCCACCAACTGTGACCCCAGCTCAGAGCCTTCCCCAGGTTCCTTCCGGCGGAAGCGAACTCTCCCCAGCTCCAGTTTTACTCTACGCTACAACTGTGAGCTGCCCCTCCCCTACTCCCTAGGCCCCGTCATCACGAGCGGCGGGGGAATCCCCTGGCCGCGGCCGGGCCGCATAACCGCCGCCAGTTGCGAGTTGAACGCCTCCGCCGCTTTGACGCTTCTCCGGCGGGTCGCGGCTCCGCGGCGGGTTCTCCGGGCGCGCAAAAAGCCGCCCAGACTTCACGGCTGGTTGGCCCTTAGACCAGTTTCTTCCTGGTCGAATGCGCACCCGGCGGTTCCCCTCTCGCCAGGAGCTTCCCCTGCGTTGAGACTCGTTCCACACGATGGTACACGGTTCAGGGAAAGAACCGTCGTCGTTGCGCGGTGATTCCCCTAAAACCAGGGGCGCCCACACTTCACTGGGTTGGGGGCAAAGTAAAGACGATTTGCTCTAGCTGCTAGGAAAAATTATAATTAAACCAGGGACTGTGATGATTTTATGACCAAACCAATTTAAATTAGGTACGAAATATCGATTATCAAGTAATTTTTGTTTTTCGATTGGTTGAAATGTTTAAGTTATAATTAATTATTTTATATGTAATACATACTTTCTGCCCGCGACTTTGCTGCGTGGATTAAGAAATAAATATGTAGAAATAGAATAGAACTAATACTGCGGATAAACGTTTTTATGGAAGTCTGTTATTTCAAGAGTTACAAACATGTATTTTGGCATCAAGACTATTGATTTGGACATTTTTTTTTTTTTAGGAAAAGCAACCCTTAATCAAATACTAATTATAATGGTTTTAACCTTTGAAAAGGCCATACAAACTTTCATCCTCTATTTTAACTCTTTAAGGTTAAGCCAAAGTATACTATATATACTATACAAAAATCCTGAAATACGTCTTTCTTTATTTCTAACTTAAAAGCTAAATACCAATTTTCAAGGATTCGACTTAAAAAGTTAAAAATTTTCATACAAACTTACATTCCCTATTTTTTTAATAATTTATTTAAGCTTAGTATAAAATGATGAAAGATCGACTGAAGGAATTCAAACGTTTTGATTTTAAATAAGTATCAAGTAATATTTTGGCAAGCATTTCTGAAAATTATAAATTACTTGTCTTTTATTTTATCTCAAATACAAATATTATAATATGTATGATTTTGACTCCACTTTATTTAAGTTTTAAATGAAATTTATTTAGTTGTATGTATTCATTTTAAAAAATTGTAAAATGAAGGTTCAAATATTTTAAATAATAATGAGATGGTTTTTTCACAAGGTCTGAAATATGAACTCAATCGATTTATAGAACACGGAGAACCTTCGCAGTCATAAGTTGGAAATTCTCATTAAGCAGACTACCTCAAAACTCAAATAAATCACGGTCATCACCTTCAATAACCCTTCGTCTTGAAATAGCCCTACTTTTGAGGTGAGATTCCACCTCTTCCGTTGTCCCTAAGCAAACTGAACTTCAAAGTAGCAGCCCGGCTCGGAAATGTTTCCCAAAATCTGAGCAATGCCGGGCGAAGGGAACAAGCACACGTCGGTCGTCCCGCAGAACGCCTCCATCCCTCCGGTTTGCGTGAGCCGGAGGCACTTCATGCCCTTGCATGTGTAGCCCCGATTAGTTAGCAAATTATTCATTAAATTAGATTCTTTATCACGCCGGCTCGCAAGGGTCTGTCAGCTTAATCAACCATACCCAATTTGTCTAAACTTAAGCTATCCTCTGGCCTGTGGGGCCGTGGAGCCCCCTTTTGATTGATTATCGCCCTCGAGTGAACTTGGTTGAAACTTCTGCCGAAAGTGTGTGCCCCCCAAAAACTGATGGTGGCCTGGCTATCGAGTTGAGAGAAACCCCAACCCAAACCCAAATCCAAACCCAAACCCAAAACCCAAACCTGAACCCACCCGCTAAAGTCCCTAGACGAAGGCTAGGGCTGAAAAGGATTCCTCCAGTGTCACAGGGTTGAGGACCAAGAGGCGGGAAGGGCTGTAGTAAATCAGTGCCAAACGATTTCAGAAATTTCTGCTTCTTTAGGAGGACGAAGGATTCCCACGGTACTCCCGGTATCCAGGAGGAATCAGCTGGAGAATTGCGATATGGTCTAAAATAGAGCTCTTATAGCTTTAATTTAGAAGATACAAATTTCTCAAAATAAAAAATATAATATAATAAACTTATTTTAATTAAGTACAACACTGGCTTAAGCCCGCCTTAAGTTTAACTTAAATTTTAAGATTCCCCTTTTTCTTAATTTTAATGATCGTAAAATATTACATCTATAATTTGATTTCTTTTTTTATATAGTGTATTTTCGTATTTTCGCGTTCTAAAGTAATCCTGGATGATTTCCTCGTTTACGATTTCTTAATACCACCAATTCCCTTAAACTTTTCATTCTTGCTTCACATGAAATTAATCCGCACTTTCGTGGCGGAGGACATCAAAATAAAATAAGTCGGTCTAAAAGAGCCAACAACAACTCCAAACTCTCCCAAAAGCGCCAAACTTCCTTCTAGGACTGTTCGGGAGAAAATCCGTTTATTACCCCGGGAGTAAGGAAATCAAAATTAAAAGACGTAAAAACGCCTCAATAAACCTTAAAAATTGCTCTTTTCAGTATTTATCGTTCAATTGAATTCGGGAACGGTCCCGGTCCCGACGGTGTCGCCGGGCTCCCCAGAACCCGTCCTTGGAGCACTTAAAGTACCAGCAAGCTTCCCCAAAAACCCAGGGAGCAGCCCCACTCGCACCACCGACGACCCTAGCTGTCATAAATAAGTGAAATAGTCAAATTTGTTTTATTCATTACCCGCAGCCAAGCTCTAGGCTACTGGCCCGGGACGGCGGCTACTGGCGCTAGACCTGGAACCTACTCCTCGGGATCCGACAGGAGGAGGAGGATTTCCTTCGTCCCGTATTTTGGCGGCAGCTCCCCCAACTTATTTTATTAGTCGTTTTAAAAATTCCGGCGCCGATAAATTGACGGAAATGTCGCCGTAAATAAGACTTGAGCTGCCGCCGGAGCCTCGTCGACCACCGACGCCAGAATCTCTAACTTAATTGAGTCGAAGAAGGTATTCGACTGAAAGGTGCTTTGGTTTCGGCTCTGGTCTTAAACTCAATTTGAATTTGCGTAACTTTGTTAGGAGTCTCCCGGTTTTCTGCCATTGATACTTATTGGCATCAGACTGATAACAAACAAAAATCGATCGGGGGAGACGGCGACAGTGATTACCGTCTTCTAGCTTATTTTAAAACCTATAAAATTAATCAGAATTTAAAAAAAAAATATATAGTTCGAACTATGTAGAGAGCTTGTTTATTTAGGTAGGAGAGAGAGAACACCTAAGCAGAAACTCTTATTGCTTATAATTTATAATCTTAGTCAAATATATGACCTATACACTGAGAGAAAAACAGAGTAATAATTCATATTCTTGTATTGTTTGTATTTACGAAAAAATACCTCAAAAACTAGTTGACATATATTATTATAAATCTTATGAGACCTATGACAATCTTATTTTATTCTGGTGCGTAAAGGCATTTCCCCGCTTCACAAAAAAAAATAAAAATAAAAAAAAACTGTCATCATACATATCTACACATATACAAATATTTTAAGTACAATAGTTCTCATAATTAACTTAACCCGAAATATTTAATTTATATATGTATCTATATTTTTAATTTTATAACGTTCAAAATTGAGTGCAAGGTGACTAACAGTAACAGAATCTGCTCTTTATTTTTAAAATGTGACAGTAAAACTTCCAAACTTCCAAGAACAAAAAACACAAAAACAGCAAAAAATACATTTATTTTTAGTATAGGTAGTTTTACTACTCCGCATAAAGTTGATTTTTGTTTATGTAATGTATGTATTCGATTTTATTTTTTACAATTTTAAATGTAGTATATTATGCGCAAAAACCTACTTAAAAATGCATATTAATCTTTATGACTTTATAATTCAAACTGTTAACTTGTCAAAGTTTGAGTCACATGGAGCTCAAAAGACCCCAGAGAAAGTTTACGGTTCCGTAGCTTAAAAAGCATATTTTAAATTTGAATTTTTGCTGCCATCTGTTGGTGGCAAGTGAGACCACTCCGTACAGATTTAATGATCATGAGGCTCAACATAATTTCAGCTAGCCTCTGGATATTGATTTGAGTGGAAGTTTTTTTCTGGGATCCAAAATATATATATGTATATTTTATAGTTTATTCCAGGAACATAATAACATGTCAATTTTTAAATAGAATTGGAAAAATTCAAATACATGGGTCAGAAATACTATGTTTTTACATAACTCCGTAAGGGAGCAATTGTTTAAACTGCCAGTCTTAAAGATAAGTGCGTTTTTTTTGACAAGATCAATATTAATAAATTCTTCCAATAATCTATTTTCGTCTTTATTTTGGAAGGTAATTTTTTTATTCAGTGTTAAACGTTTTCAAATATAGAAGAAATTAATTTTAATCTTACAGATAATTTAATAGGTCAATAGGTTAGAATTATGCACTACTAAAATTTTTATGACATTATCAAGTTACAAGTATGGTAATAAAAAATAATGGGATATAAAAGTATGTTATATCTACTGCTATCATTCGTACTTTAGTTTATTCTTAAAAAATATCTAGAACTAGTAGATCATTATCTGTTTTTGTTATATTTTCATAAGCATATCTAATTAGCGAGGTATATATGACGATAAAAACCTTTTTTCCGGAAATGTGCTCTCTTTATCCCAATTAACCTCCCACCTGCATGAAACAGGGTGCAGAAAAATATAAAACATACAGGACCCGAAGGAAATTAAAAACTGCATTCCCTCCCCGCAAGAGTGTTATTCATTTTGCGCAAAGAAATTAGCGGAGAACGAGCCGAGCAATAAAGATTTAAAAACTCGAATGGGGCGAATGCCCGTCTAGAGGGCGGTAATTGAATTTGCGGAAAATGGCACCACTCGACGAGCTTGGCAATTTTCATCAAAAACTCTTTTACCGTGGTGCGGTGGTGAATTCGCACCCGTGCGCGGCCATTTCAAATAATAACCGCGACCAGGGCCATAATTCAGGCGAAACGATCGCTCCACCCACGGCCGGGCCAAATGCCCGTTGAATGAACAGTTTTACACGGTCTCACGTAGCAGTAAATCGGGCACCGTTCGCGGCAGTAATTCCCGTTCAATGGGGGCGAGCATATTTGCAATTATTTTCCTTGAGCAGAAAAACCAACAATTTAGTTCGTTTGCTACTTCACCCACTCCCCGGGTAGGGTGCGCTCTGTTCGACTTTCGACCTCTTTTCGCGCCCAGATCGCTCCCTGCTGACCCGAAACCCCACCCCCGTTTTGTACCTTCTAACGCAATTACAAAGTAAAACGCAATAATGCAGTAAATTGCATTCCCTCAACACAGCAGTAAATTGGCTTTTCCCGGACCTCTTCCCTGTGCCCTGTTACCTTTTACCTCTTACCTCCCGTTCCGGGTCCAGAAACCCGGGTGTCCACCCACTCGAGACCCTTCCTCCAGGGAGAGACTGCCGGCCAAACTGTGGACGATGGGAAGTTGTTCATGTGAACGGATAGAGGGAGTGACCTCGCAACTCCACAACTCCACAACTCCGCAACTCGGCAGCAACTCGTTCCAGAGGCTCCAAGTGAAAGCGAGTTAATTGCCAGTGTCGGCCCCGGGAGCTGGCCACCGCGGGAGACGGGAAGCATTCGTCAGGAGCTCCCCCGGTCCCTAAGTACGTAAAAATTCACGTCACCTGAGGGCTTTTTTTCTGGTTCTCGGGATGGGTTCAACGGGGAGCGGGTGCTCCCCGACATCATCTCATCCCGCAGGTTCCAGGAAGGCTAATGAAAGCCTGTCTCAGTTATTTTCTCATTATCTTGCGCGGGGCATTTAATTACCCGCTTAATCCTGTTTTTCGAGTTCCAGGACTGCGATGACGACCATTCCTCTGCTATAAGGACTAAGTGCTTCCGGGAGTCTCCAGGCGGACTGAAAGCCTGTTAAATTTATGTTCCTCGAATTTCGACGAGGATGCATTTTTTTTGTTTCGAGGTGCTTAAATTATAGTTGCATCCTCAGTTAGTCCCGAATCCCAATGGTACCTATACATATAAAACACACATTGGATTTATCTAAAATTTTAGAAGCAAAATTTTATTCAGAGGTTAATTTATTTTTATCCTATGATAAAAGGAGGTGGTATAACTTTAGTAAATGATTTTCATTATTTTTTAGTAGTTTTATCTGAAAATGCAGGAAAGTTATTTCGTCAAAAATGAATTAGGTATTACCACATTGCCAAAAACCCCGATATTTAAAAGTAGTTTCTAACTGCAATTTTAGTAAAATTCCCTGCATAAATCTGGAAGTTATTTCATATATTTACTGAAATTTCCTTTAACTTCTTCATAGATGATTTTTTTAAAATAAATAATGGACATTTCGGCGATTTTAGAGCATTTTGCATCACTTTCCTCAATACTTCTGGTGATAGATTCGCTACTTCTTTTTCGATGTTCTATTTTAGGATCGCTAAGGTCTTAATCGTCACCCAGAATAAAATGCTATCTATACTGCCATACTACAATTTTTTTAGTTTGTTGAAAGACAAAAATCTGTTAATGAAATAACTAGAGTACCTAGTTTTTTAATAGATTTTTATCTTTTTTCCATTTAGAATACTTACCCTGTACCCATCAATACTTTGCAAATTTAATTTCAATCTTTTTCCTCTTATTATTTTGAATTCTAAACAATTAATTCGAATCGTTGTTACATATGAATTGTTGTACTGCTCAATACTGCCTAAATTTTATTGAATTCTCCGTACTTACCTTAAAGACACTGCAAACAATATCAACGTTGGCGAAAATTTTTTGAATTTCTATCAAAACCAATGCTAGACTTTTCAGGAGATTTTCATAGATTTCAAATGAACTTTACTGTATAGTTAGAGAAGCGTTTATCTCTGAATTAAACTAGAAATACAAGAAATAATTACAGTAGAATTCTAGTTATTCGCTTTTCACTAGATTTTGAGCTGCATATTTAGGAAACCAACTTTTGTTGAGATTCACTACATTCTACATGGAAAAAAAATATATATATCTGATTTTTAAAATTTCTGTATGTATAAAATAAGTATTAATACTTTTAAATATTGTTAGTTAAATAAACGTAATGAGCTAAATTGAATACTTCGACATATAACAAAGTTCATTTTGAATTCTAAAAGCATAATTACCAATGTGCATATTGTCTTGTTAAAATTTGTGCCAATTTAGAATTTACAATTTTCCATTTCAAATTACAAAACAACACGTTCGTTTCTAAAAATTTGTTACATATGTAGAATTATGATTTCAAAGTTAAATTAATATTTTTCATTAATTGGCCCCAAATTATATTTAAAAAGTTATTGGTACCTACAATATTATTTTTAGATACTAAAATTCAAAATAAGAACAATCGTGATTCTCTATACTCTATCCGAGTAAAATGCGAAAAAGTTGCATTTTTTATTGATTTTGCAGCATTTTATTTCAATACATATATGATGACATATTTTTTAATATTAGAGCGAGCAAAAATGTATGAATCACGAATATAACGTAAATTGTGAAAATTTATGGTTTTTCAATGTAGAGCTTACATGAATATTTTTTACTTAAAGGATCAAAGGAATAAATAGACCGTGAAATTCGTAACTTTCTGATGAAGGAGTAAAAATATCGCTGAAAAGGATATTTACGATTTTCGTCACTCTTTTAGGAATATCTGCACCTTCTCAGATTCTTTTGTGTCCCATAGGTCCTTAGGGCGCATATTAGTCGAAGCGGGTTTTAAGGGTCTCATTACCTTTTATCAAAAACCGTCTGGGTTTTTGTGTATTTTTCTTTGATTCGCTACTCATAGGTTTAATTGGAGGAGAAAATCAGATCTCCAGACAGTTTGAAAAGAATCTTTTCTGTTCGAGCAGACTAAGAAGACTTCGTGCTAGAAGAAAGTCCGCAGCGGATTACGCGGCCGCTCAATGAGTCAGGTTCTTATCGTCTCGATCAAGGTATTGATTGGTCGTCGATAAGGTCGTTGCGGAAGGGAAAAGGTATTCAAAACTATAGGTTCATGACTTCTTTTTTCCCGGATATCCTACTTTCTTCCTGGTTTTTGGATTTTCGTTGCAAATAGTTTGGAGCAGAGCACAACAGAGAAACATAATCAAATCCAATTCAGTCCTGCTCCAAGAGCTGCAAAATGCAGTAAATTTTCAAGCTTCAACTCCTTTTCTTAGTAGGAACGTAGAGTTTCCTGGATGCAGGAATGAAAACAATTTGGTGGCGGCGCGACGGTGGCGGGATTTTGTGTCCCGGATTCCTTTAGTGGCCTCCGGGGCGCCCACCGTCCTATTCACTGGAGCGGAAACTCCCATAAGTGATAATCCTGTCCCGAATTTCAGGTACCCGAAACTATTGCGAAATAATTAAGATGGGAAGTGGGACGAGAGAGGGGTCAAAGATGCTCGTTAGTTTCCTGCAGCTGCAGTGCAATTAACTCTGAAAAGGAGCAGGACTCCGCCCCTGAATTGGGGGGCGGTTGGAGGTTCGGAATAGAGTTTATAGTCATTAACTCAAAACCTTCGTAATTCGGGACGCGAGCGAACTTGTTTCGTGTCGCTTAAGGGCAACTTAGCGTAAGTCCTCCAGTGAATGGGGGGCTTCTCGAAGTTAGCACCCTTTTGAAATCACTCCAGGGTCTGGAAGTGGAAACAGGGTGGCCGACGTTGCCACCACCGCCGCCGTCACGACGCGCCGCCTCCGACACACACCTGAAAATGTTCGCAATTAATGTTCCATTCAGCCGGTAGAAAACAGAAGGAGGGCCCCCCTGGAGCCTCCGGAGACGTTGCCGTCGTAGTCGCCGGATGGACTCCTACAAACTACTGGTGGGGGGACGGGGGGTTTGGGGCGGAGGCGCTCAAAGGGCTTACCTGGAGGCTCAGGTGCAACGACTCTTAATTGGAATAACCAACAAGTCCCAAGGATAAAGAGGTGAGCGGGATGAGGCGCCGCTGGAGCCGCCAGGGCCACTCCGGAGAGGCTTCGCCAGCCGCCTGATGTAATTGCACTCAGTTAAATTGAAGTGAACAAATGAAAAACGGGATGCCGGCAGGTCAGGACTAATACTTGAGGGCTTTACACGACGCCCCCAGCTCCTGCAGGATGAAATAAAAAATAAAAATATAAAAATAAAGGAGCGGCTCACAAAAGAGCCAGCAGAGCCGACTGCCAGGTGCCGCATTTCTGGCTGCAGCCTCCGCTGCACCAGGATCTTCTTGCAACAGTCGACCCGGGCTGAATTTGTTTTGTTTCGCCACCACACCTCCGTCGCGCCGCCACTGCCTCCTCTCCCGGGGAAACGACGACGGATCCGGGACTTCAGTGAACCACACCGCATCCCCCTCCTCCCGCCTGGATGTCCTTTTTCAGCAAAAAAAAAAAGGAAAAAAAACCTTCAGAGGAGCCCAAGCCATGGAATTTTACTGGAGTCTAGACTCGGCGGCATCGCGGCAATGTGTACGTTTTTAATTTATTAAAAATTTCATTTCGACTCCAAATGTAGACGGAGCAGCGACGGAGTCCTCCAGGGCTCCCCGCCGCCCCCGGGGGATACCAGCGCTTATCAATGGAGCCGGCAGCTGAAATTATTTTTGTTATGCAGATTGGTTATGTGGGGCTTGATGCAGTACCATCTGCAGGGCTCTTCTTTTGAACTCTCATCCAGATCATTCCCAGAATCCAGACGCTCCCGGAGATTTTTCATTTAGGCAAATTGCAGTCGAAAAGGGCGCTACACGCGCTGGTCGAAACTGATACAAAATTGATGGGTGAGGAGCACTTCTTTGCCAAGTCGAAATAACAAAAATATTTGGCAGTTTGGTCTTTTAGTGACGTTATCAAACCATTTTACTTTAGCAATGGAAATTGCAAAACTATAAAATACGACAGTAACTTAATAAGTTAATAAGATCCAACATTGATTAAAGATGCTGAGTTTCCACTTGAATTTTAATCATTTTGTAATTAAGTTCAAATCAAAATTTTTTAAACATATTTACATATGTATATAACAGCCAATTAGGTACTATTCTAATGCAATATAAATTTAGGAACTTTAATAAAATTTATTTGAGAAAATACCGTAAATATCTGTGGTTTTATGTGAATTTCCACCGACTGTAGATATAAGATTGAATTTATTAGTTTATATTTTTTTTTCTAAAAGTGTCGGATGTTATTAAGATCTTAAAACTTAAATTAACTTTATAATTTAAGTAGCAAATAAAATTTATATAAGACAAACAATATTTAAAAAATAATTTTTTGTATTATTCTACTCGCTAAAGTCATATGTTCAAGTATATGTAGTTCCTTAAAATTTATAAATTTTGGTTAACTTACGCTTTCAATTTAATGTTTAAGCTATTTAAAAGTTATTTTTATTGTTCATTATTTTTGAATATATTGTTCGTTGGTACTCATTAATTTGCATAAATATATATCAGTGTTTAGTGAAAGGCTTAACTACCTGTGCACATTTTTCTAATATTAATAATGCTTTCAGAATTTATTTCTCTTATTTAGCGTAAGTTTAGAAGGTGAATGTTCTTTTTTCAATATTTAATCTGGTAAACAATTATCTGCATTCATTTAATTAATGCAAATGCAAAACGACTAAAAGTTAATACCATAAAATTGTATTATCTATACCTAATTATAAAAATGAACGTTCGTTTGTATGATGCTTATAGACATGGGAGTTATTGAACCAATTGAGCTACGATTGTATTGCTTTCAGGAAGGTTTAGAACATAGTTTAAACATTTTTTGATCCGTAGTAATAATTTGTTTGTGAGCTAGTTTTATTATGAAAATTAATTCGAATATTATAAAATTGAATGACTCTACATCCTATAGCACTCATTGAAATTTAAAATTTTCTGTAGGGAATTCGAAATCAAAAACCTGGAAAACTTAATTTTATTCAAGTCTAAAATCTTATTAGTCAATTACGAAAATCTAAAGCTGCTATTAAATGAAATCTTACTAAAATCTTTTAGTAATTTTCACGTGATAAAATTTTAATGCACAGTCATAAAAATTTCACTGATTCTAGAAAAGAATTTTATTGGAAATGGGCCAGGGTAAGTATGGGGCGAAAAATGCCAGTTATTTTATACAATTCTTAAAGAAATCATTTTATGGTACTTATATAAAAAAAGGACTGTATATAACGACTTTTTTTAAGAACGTTATTTCGGTTCAAATCTGCATACGTTTATGATGTAAAATTCTCAAAAGGTTTGTCCCCTCCGAAGCTCCTCGAGAGGATGCAAATTAAGTCCAAACATTAAAATGAATTTACCTCAGCGAGCTGTTTCAATATTCAATTTAAAAACGTTTGAATTTCCATAAAATGGGTCTTTGGGGCTTGATGTCGTCCACCCACAAAACGTGTTCCACACTCCACAGCTCCACCTGTGCACGGCCGCCGCTATGTAAATTTGTTTATCAACGGTCTCATATGGCTGCTGTGCGGGTGGGCATCCCTCGATTTTTGCATGTGTGTGTGTGGGTGGGTCCCTCCGGGCATTAGATGCTATTGACACCCCCACCCCCATCTTTGGGGCCGAGCCGGGACGCGTCTCTGCTCCCGCAGAGTTTAAAAATCCCATTTTATCGGGGCAGCGACCGGGCCACGGAGACGTTAAAATTTTTATGAATTTGGTTTTATATTGCAGAGTCGTTCTATTGTGCTGTTATCGGGGGGAGTCCTGGACAGAATATCTGTCGTTGGGGAACGGATCTCCCCCAACCTCCCCCGGGAATGCCGCCATGAATCTTTCTGATGGCGCTAGGCGAAATGGGAACCTCGGCCTGACCCCCAAAAAAGACGTTGTCGCCTTTTATGTTTTGCAATAAAAATTTGCTTTTGGTTCATTACAGCTTTAAAGCTCCGCCACCTCTAACTGGGGGGCAAATTCTGGCACGGCTTTATATCGAGGGCAGCTGGTATCTTCCCCAAAATTTTTATTTTATTTTTTTATTTTACTTTTTTTTAGAGCAGCAGGTCTCCTTTCAACTGATATGTCGGGTGGTTGTACGGTAGGTTGGTGGGTTAGTTGCTCGATTTTTTTGGGGAGCTCTTTTTAGGGGGGTTCGTTTTGGGGGTTACGACGGAGCCGGGAGGGTGTGTAGTTTCGTTGCCAATTCAAGTCGTTCATGGTCGGCTGGTTGGGTAATCAGTGGGAAAACTGCAAACGTTCGTAACAGCAGCCAATGACCAGGCAGGGTGACTAGCTGGGGAGCATCCCCTTGGTGAAAGGCCACGAAAATTGAGTTTTTCCCTGTTTGCCACGGGATATTAAAGTCCCTTATCCGTGGGAATTGAGTTTCCGTTTTTTTTTTTAAAGGACATGGGGCAACCCATCAGGCGCTTGCATGATTTTTATGGGATGCGATATGATCGGATATCGCTGCCTTTATAAATACAAAGATACAACGGATCGTTGGGTAAGAGTCCGCCTTTTAGAGAGATTTTCATTTTTAATTCCCATGTTGGTCCCTAGATGGAGATATACACTTATAGTTAGACGAATTTCCATGTCACGTGTCGACAACGAATGCTGCTTGATTCGGGAATAAAAAGGAGCAACTGGCAGTTTAATACCCACCCAGACGTGTTTAATCTTAAATTTTTTTGGGCTTTTCCAAGAAGGACATGATGTTTCAGTTATGTTTTTCTTTTTTCCGGATATGCTGCATTTTAGTGGGCTCTTCCGATGTTATCCCATTCTTGAAAAATTGATAGTGTCAACTGGCTGGGAAAAGGTCCCTTTTTGCCCAATGATTAATCCCCCGGGGAACGGACACATCCACAGTTTCGCCTCACTCGATGGTGGTCAGAGAGCTGCCTTCCTGCATAAATAATCTAGCGAGGTTTTCTGTCGACGGAAGGTGCTCCATAAACAATGTCGGCACGAACCGATATCACGAGAATTCATTAAAGCACTTGTCCGCAAAATAAATAAAAACAGGGTAACCCAGACCCATCCGACAGAAAGGTGCTCCTCTTTCAGTGGTCCCTCTGTATAATTGCCTCAGGTCCAGGTCCTCCCGGGGGAGAATGATAATTAATTAAATTGCTAAATTCCGACTTCTGCCTTGGACTCAGTACCCTAGTGACAATCTGTCTATATCGGGATCGATCGATACTGTGATTCCTCAAACAAAACCCTTCCCACCCGAAGGACACCCATAGGGCTCCCGGTTGGGGTTTGGGGACCCAGTGAACTCTGCTTGTCCATTACTGAATTACTTAAATGCCCTCGAATCCCTGCAAATCGCACCCATTAGGGTGCAATCGTTCAATTGGTGACGCTGATGCACACTAAAATTTTCCAGAGAGCCCGAGGAGGGTTCAAGGTTTCCTTTCCTAATGAAAGATAAATGGAACGTGCTCTTCTCGTCGACGGGAACATAATGTGCTTTTCCACGGTCAAGGATATGCACAAAACAAGAAAAAATTAACTAGAAACACAGAAAAACTCAACTACGGAAAAGAAAATTTAAACTAATTTATTTAAGTTAAAATTTTCTCTTTAAATTTTTAATTTTCATTTACCAAGTAGTTCTAAAGAGTTCAAAGCAATTATATGCTGAAATTTAACATATTATTTCTTAGAAATATTTTCCTTTGATGTTTTATACATAAATTATAGATCTTTAAAATTTACATTTAGATTTGTCTTTATTTTATACAGAATTACATATATATGTATACATTTCCAGATAAGAAACACAAGTGATGGCACATACATTTCTTTCGGAATAACCTTAGTATTTTCAGTATACTTTTATTTTAAATTTATGAATAGGTACATTTGAAAGTTCTAGCAACACTTCAACATTAAGACTTAAATCTCAGTGGTAGCGCAATACTACAAAAAGCCACGATTTTTAGAGGTAACTTATAAAGTGTTTTCCAATAGGAACGATTGAACTTTGAGAATGTATAGCGACCATGTTGGTGAAGCTACAGCAGTCAAATTTAGAGATTATAATAACTAAGTTCGGACAAATCATCACAGAAAATTATAGCGGTCAGCAACGCGTGCAAGTCATTAAACTTTACAATCAAAATGGGTGTTCAGATCGAGTTACGTTCCGTGTGCAACGTGATTTTGATCGTCCTGTTCGTCAACTTTTCATCCTTTAGTGGACAAATTTGAATCAACTGGTTTAGTAAACCATCAAATAGCAACCGTACGTCGCGTCGTCGCCCAGTGTATCCGCACTGGCCATTTGGCCGATATCATATTCCATATACATATGTATAATGCAATCGAATACAAAAAATAATAAAATCTCAAACACAATTTGTGTTATTTAAATTTAAAGTTCGAGGCGAGCGCCTGTAATGGAAAACCCTTTGGTTTCAAAAATGAATTTCTTAAATTGTTTAAATTCAAAATATATATTAATGTTTCTTTACTACTACAAAAACACAAATACTTTTCTCATAAACAATTTTCAATATGAAATGTATACTATTATATAAAATTTTCTTTAACAATTGTTTTACTGTAAAAGATATACCTATTATTAAAATTGAATAGAATTACTACAATTAAAGCAGGTATTACCTAATTTTGGAAGCTTAAGTTTCAAAATCTTATTCAAAATCCATTTATGGACTAGGATTGATGGCGCCAAGTTGTTGTTTTCTAAGTAAACTTTTATACCTGATACCCTCGTTTTAGCCATGTTCGAAGATGACACTTATCGGAATTATATCGCATCAATCAATCGTCGATCATAAAAACTATTAAGAAGTTTGGGAGTCAATCAAGGACTGTCCTAGCCAATGATTGCCCTCCCGAGGGAATTAGACGAGGCCCAGATATGTCAACAAACAAAATCGCGGAGACAAATAGACGAATACGTGAAATGTTCTCTTGTCCATCAATCTCGTCGGGAATTCCTCTGTCTGGCAGTGGGTCTAAATGCTCCTTGGACTGTCATAAAACTACTTTTATTACTAGGGCCGCCCCCGTGCCGTCAGACGAAGGAAACTTTCTCGAAAAGTTTTCTTCCGCCAGCATCTTCCCTTTTTGCCCTTCATCCTTTTTCGACGATTTGTCGGTGGCCTCAACCGATAAACTCTTTTGGCAATTCGCCAAATTCAAATTAATTTTTGCTCGATCAACACTTCAATTGATTGCTCTCCACCACGTCGTGTCTGGGCGGCCGGGTGCACCCTTCAAATGGGGTATTTGGCCCTGCCGGGGACGGCGAAGGGCCGGGGCTCCGTCCGTCGATCATCCCGATGACTTCAGCACAAACCGACCGACGGGAAGCGCCACTGGCCGGGGCCTCGACAGGGGAGATTACGAAGTTGCTTGGCGCCTCGGACGTCATAACTCAGCCGGAATGACTTCTTCAATTGTTTCAATTTGGAAGTTAGCAGGACCCGGAGCTGTCCCCGCCGGGCAATTTGGGATCTTGTGAATGGGCCCTTGCCCTTCCTGGGCGGGGATGTGTTTACTTCCCGAGCGCCATGAAAACATTTTCGGGATGGGGTCCGGGATAAGGCGATTTTAAGTGGACCAGTTGACCTGCCAGGACCAATGAATATGTAGACGTCGGCGCTGCCTTTGAATTATCGGAATTCCATAAATTCAAGGGTTTTCGGGAGGACGCCGAACCGGAGCTCTTTTAAAGGGAACGGAAGCTGTGCATCAGCAACAAATCGCCGGAAGCCAGAGGATAACTCGCCCTCTGCAGATATTGTGAGCGCCACTTAATCTTAGGCTCCACAAATCTTCTAGTTTCAAACATAAACATGTTACGAAAACATTACTTTAAAAACTTAAAATATAAGTAACATAAGACAACAAATTTTGTTCAGTTCGCTCTAAGCTTCATAAAGTCATTTCAAGGTCAACCTTTAAAGAATCGTTGTATAGAGTTGAAATTAATACCAAATACTAAAGTCTGCAGTTCATAGTAACCTACCTATCCCGTAAAAAATTCAGGTTTCTTACTCAATTTAATAATAATAAAAACTTACGGCCTTTCATATAGGTACTGAGAGACTTAATCACTGACAGACATACAAATAAATATAGTGTTCTTCTCGTTGACGCCTAAAAATTTCGCATGAAAGAAGGTCTTATAGTACAAATAAAGGAACAAATTAGAAAATCATTAATTTCTAATTCTTTCATTATATTTTTTTCAAATTTCATTTTTATAGCCGAAATATTTGAGCATAATATTATAAGTTCCGCTTTAATTGGCTACAATATATTTCAGGATTAAATTGAACTCTTTTAAAAGACTTAATATAATTTTACTTCAAATAGGATCAATATGTAATTCAACAAGGCGTAAATTCATTATTTAATGCTCTTATGGAGTAAAAAGTACTTAAGTTTAATACTTTAATCGCTTTAAACCCTTTTGTTGTCATTCGTTTTTAATCCTTAAATCTGCAATTTACTCCAGGATAAGATTATTGATGTTCTAAAACATTAAATTAATAAAATTAATAACCCATTCCACAACATAATAATGTGGTATCTTTTATTATATTACAATTTAATCATTTAAAGATTAGGAACGAATTATGTAGCAATTAATATTAAGTAAAGCAAAAATTAATTTTAAAAACTTGAGTTTAAATTCACTAAAATTTTGTAATACCATTCAGTATTAAAACTCAGTATAAAGTTTTAAGTTTTAGGCGAACTTAAATTTAAATCTCGAAAAAATTAATAATTTTCTAAGTGTAGAATATTGTTGGACATGATATTTTAATTATTGTATAAAAAATTAACACCAGAAGTTTCGCATGAAATTATCCAAGTACGTTATTTATAGTTCACTGAAGAATTAAAGCTCAAAGCTTATGCTTATCTATTAATCCGTAACTAGGGCACCTTCTAATTGCACTCGCTTTAGCCAAAATTTATAGAAATATGCTTTGAACCGCAGAAATTTGCCTCTGCTCCCAATTTAGCTTATTTCAGATTCAGTAGGACAAATTAACATATTGCCTCAATTGCAATAAAATTGGCGCCGAATCATCGAACGTTATACGAAATTTGAAATTTTGCCGCCCTAAAGGAAATTCGATAGTTTCCGCCTGAATGATTCCCTCCGTCCCCGTCCCCTTCAAGGGCATGGACGAGCCCTCTGCATCTAATATATGCCCACATCATGCCTCAAATGAAATTAATCTTTGATCATAATAGTGGCAATTTGGGCGCGATCCATTTAATCAGATCCCCCGCCGCTGCTGCCATCCTCCAGGAGTCGGACGAAAATTGAATTGCAATCGAATTGGTGAGCGCCTGGTCCACCGCCCCCGCGCTATCCGGATGCAATGATGCGGTCGCCCCCAGACCCAGACCCGGACCCGAACCCGTCCACCCGGACGGCGCAAAATTTGATTTCGAACTAATCACCTTTTCCCTTCGCTGAAAGGAAATTTTAATCAGACGAACATGGGCGCATTCGGAATTTTCGGGAAATGGCTGGAAATGGGTCCGGGCGTGGGTGGGACCCTGCAAACGGGAAATCCTGCACCCGGTCCCGCTGTCGTGGCATCCTGACGGCTCATGCTGCAGTCAAATTGCACGCGAAATTCGCACCCGACGGCAGTAATAAATCGCTGGAACGAAGCTTGTAAGTTAATTTTGCCTCGTTGCACTGCGAAATTGTCAAAAGACACCACCGCTTTTAGAGATTTCGACTCAATAAAATAACTTTGAGATTGGATAGTGACACTTTTTTTTTATTATTTGAAACAGTAGGTAGTAATTAAAAAAATTAGAATAATCTTATTCATTGGAAAACGGAAGACTTTCTATGAAATTTCACTTCTTTCGAGAGTCCCCGAGAACCACGTGTTTTTTACCAAAACTGATTTAAAATTTTAATAAAACTCTATTACTTACGAATACTTATACAAAGGATTTGTGAAAAGTTTATAGTCCTTTAGACTAGGATAGATGAAATTTTTAAACTTATTGTCTTCATATAATAATAGTTGAAAAACTACTTTCAATGATTTTCATACGACGGTTTTAAAAGCTACTAACTTTGTTTTTTAAACATTTAATTTTGAAGTCTATATATGTATTTTTGACATAATAATACGTCATGGTTTCAAATTAAAATTAAAAAATTTTAAATTTTAATTAATTTGTACGTAAACTCATTATATGGGAAAATTTATATGAGTACATATATACTAAAAATACAGACCAAATTTGGCAGTTCATATTTTGGTTCCTTAATTAGCAAACATTTTAAGATTACCGTCACTAAATTATTTTCCTTAAAACTTTAAAATCCTAGTTAATTTGGTAACTAATTTTTTAATAAGAAATTAGGATTAGTTAGCAAATGCCAATAAAAGAAAACATCGCCCAAACCCCAGGAGAACTCCATCAAATTGTCTCATTGTAATCCAGAAATTTCTGGGAGGACAGGACGCACGAGGCGTTCCAGAGTGGCCCCGTGGTCCCCAAAAATTAGACCAAATTAACAATTTTCCTTACAAACAATCTTCCTGTCGTCGTCGGCGATCCACGAGGAGGAAATCACAAAACTTTCGGCTAATTCACTTTGATAACAATAGCCGGCAACCCCAGCGATATTAAATTAATGCCGGTCCCAAAAAGTGACCCAGATTTTGGTCGTCTCGGAACCCTTTTCGTTTTCGTCCGCTTCATTAAGTAATTCGACGATTCCTAAGAATTTTTGGCCCCAAACTGGGTCTGGAGCGTGTTCCTGGACTCCGGTGCCCCATCCCATCCGGGAAGATCATCCCGGTTGACAGCGGAAATGGAATTTGTAATTTTTTTCCAACATCTCCGCGATGAAGGGACGCCTGCCTGGAAAAGAAGAATCCGGGGGCCCAGGAGCAGTGTGCCAATGTTTAGCTTGGCGCTAGCCCACTTTTGGGGCACGGGGCGGAGCCGTGCTCCTTTGTTCGCTGTCAGAGCGCTCCCGGAGCTGGAGATATAATTAATTATCGGGACGACTGTCAAAATTTAATTAATCTTCCACAGGCGGTTATTAAATTCTCATGCAGCAGGGGCCCCGGGAGTCTTATGTCCTTGTGTCCTCCGGGAACAAGTCCCCGAAAGTCACTGAAAGTCGCTAAAGAAAGCGCACTTGGGCTGTTCCCGTGACGACTCCCTGACAGCCTGACGGCAAAATAATCGCAGGTCTTGGAGGAGTTATGAGCAAAAATATTATAAACATCCGAAAGTGACAGAAATGAGAATTGTATCACTGTCGAGTGATAACACCCGCCCCTCAGCATCAGCCCGAAAAGGCGATTTTAATGAATGCAAGAGTCTAGGGGACCTTCCCGGTGAAAGGTCGACGTTGATTGCGAATGACAAATGACTTTTATATGAGCCTCCCGAATCTGTTGCGTCAAACCAGTCGTCGCCAGGGCTCCAGTTTTTATTTCGACAGAATCTTCTACTTATAAGATATTAAGCTCGAAAAGATTTGCGCTCTTGATTTGCTCTAGTTTGGGACTTTTAAAAGAAGATAAAATTTAATTTAGAATTTATATTGTTAAAATATTCTTTGGAATTGTATTTTAATTCAATTATTTGCGAAAAACTATAATTTACTTATTACTACTTACACTCAGAAAAACACATACATAATTCGTATTTTTTTTACAAAGAGTATCTTAAATTAAAATATATATGTATACATATATACCTGAGACTAGGAGTGAAACCCTTGAACTTCAGATAAATGGTTTTAATAATGATTTGTATGTACTATATGTTCCAACTTGTACCATGATTGTAAATCAACAAAAGACCACCCATATCAAAACAATTTTAATCCTACTTGTTTTCATCTAATCCAATATATGAAGAGTTCATAGCCCGCAAAACTACACTATAAAATTTATAAAAATGCGCCATAAAACTTCGTATTTTTAGGAGGGCTTTGCTTAAATGAATCTCTATATCGTAAAATTCTTTTCTTAAATATTATTACGAAATATTTCTTCTAATTGTATAGTTATCCAAACTTCTATTACAAATCATGCTATCATCAAATATCATGCTATAAATAAATATATACATACATAGAAATGATACCTGTTTCAACACTTAAAATTAGAAGCCTTTCTGTAAATATTTCGTAATTGATTTTGAGGTTTTAAATTTCAAGAAGTGTCCCACTTAAAATAATAAGAATAATTCATAATTTATATGAGTTTTGCTACTAAAGCTTTTATATGGTGTACTTCTCTATCTAAGAAGCTTCAGTTCAAATTTCAAATCAATCGAATAAAAGTTAATTGAGTTCTAACTACTCGCCGACTTTGAAAACGTTAACTCAAAATTTGCAAATGTAAAAGTAAAGAGTGCGAGTTGTGAGATTTTTTACGTTAGTTTAAGATAAATTTAAAAAAAAAACCGATTCTTTATAATGTATCAAAATTTATTTACGATAATCTCATAAAAATTGGCATGAAAAAGTAAAGATTTTTAAAATTATGTTAAATATTAATATAAAAATAAATGTAAAACTTCTAATTTTTTTAATAATATATACTTTAAAATTTTACACAAAATTATTACAATACCAATTCACTAAGAGGAGCTTTAGCTCTATTTTATTCGATAGGAAAACAAAATAAAAAACTCAAATTTCAATTATTTTTGAGAAATCGATTTGAAATTTGGTGTGTGTTGTATTTTATACCTTAATACGATGGAGAGCACCCGAAAAAGATTACCAAACGTTCTTCGTATACAACAATCGACCTTTCATTCAATATATTTTTATTTTTTACCTCGAATGTCATACAATTCCTTGAAAAAGGACTTGGGAAAGGGTCGGTACTCCTGGAAAATGTTCGAAACTCAAACCTTACACTTACGAAAATTTAATACAATATTTGGCCCAGTCCATCAGGGAGTAGTACTCTCTCGGTGGACCAATCGGCCCGAACATATTTCAACTGTAATTCAATAGATTTGAAAAGTTTATAAAGCAACTTAAAGTTGTCACTGGTGATCCTTGTGGCCACACAAGGCCCCCTCCGCACGGGGCCCCGGGGCCACCTTGTCCTGTCACCCCGGGGCGAATTCAATTCAAAGTTTAGGCAGCCTAACGTGCAAACTTTTAATGCTGAGCTCATATTTTATCGCTCGGAGTTACCTGCACCGCTGACGGGGGCGGGTCCGGGGGGGAGGGCCGGGCTTGCTTTATGACAGAATATAAATTTAGCCCCATAAATTTGTCCAGCTCATAAAGCTTCTGTGGATCGATTTGAATGATATGTTGGGGCCCCGGGGAGCTCCGCAGCCAGCATGACTGTCAGTGGCCAACATGTAAGTTGGGCCCCCGTCCCGCGCCCCACCTCCGGGTCCATGTTAGTTCTGTCGTAGAAACTTAAAGTGCACTTGGAGACATGAATAAAATATGAGCTCCGGGCATCGGGACATCAGCGCGAGAAAATTCCCTCTTTTGGACATGAGCTGGATGATGGGGGCGGGTCGGGAACGATGTCCTTCGCGGGGGCCGGGACAGACCCATGAATGGAGTTGGACACGGCTGCTGGGGCCGTTGTTTCTGGGCTGCTTGTTGCGAAAGTTGTTACAATCGGTGGCGGATTTATCGCCGGCGAGGTGTGCCGAATAACCACAAATTGAGCTGTTTTATTGCCGGAGGTGACCCGGCAGGCTCATTCCCACTGGGAATTTTTGAGTGCTCTATTGAGATGTTTGGAATTGAAAAATTCTCATAAAATCATAATAATGAAGTAGCTCATTGCATTTAAAATAAGAACTCGTAGAAACACAAGTTGTAGCAAGAATAAACAATACAGACAATACATTACAACGAAAGCATTGATAAAAACAACAAAGTTGCTTGGACGTAATTTTAAAAAACAATAAAATAATTTTTCCTATAAAAACAGAAATTGATTAGGTATTTCTAACTCTTGAACTCACATTTTTATTTAACAATTTCAGATACGCTTTATATTGCTTGCATTTGGACATGTACGTACCAGTACGTACCAGTCAAGAAAATTAGCTCTTGTTAAGAAGAAGTTAATAAAATATCAAGAAAATAATACCTATTGTATAGAAATCAAAAAAAAACTTCAAAGTTTACAATAAAACCTCACAAATATTCTTTATTTCATGAATGTTTATAAAAACTATGAATTTTTCAGAACTAGAAAATAAAACTGTAGTATACATACTTTATATTTCCGATATTATGCAAATAAATGGAAAATAAAATTTTGAGGACTTATTTTAGTCGTGCCTATATTTACACTAATGGAATTAATTCTGGGCACTTTTTATTTTTTTTTACTTCTAAATTTCTTATTTTGCTTCACGAAGTTGATACCAGTAATGTTTTTATTTCAATCTGTAATGTATCGAATTAATACAATGTTGTCAAAATATTAAGAATAGTTTAGTTACTATGGGTCTTGTTCTAATTTTCGCACGAAACGAATTCAAAAGACCAATACCTAATAGAATTCGTAAATTTTAAAAAATTAATTTCAGTTACCATTGACTTCAAATCAATTTTTCAATCAAAGTAATTCAGTAAAAAAATCCATTCGAATTAATTTTGTTACCTATGTGCGATAAAACTACATAATAGAAATCAAAGGCAAATAAAATTAATTTGTGAGCTCAAACTACTTATTACAATATCCTAGCAATTTTCAGGTTCACCAAAAAACCTAAAAGTGTCTAGGGGCCGCAATATGTAATTTGAGAAAGTAATTAAAGTCAAAGGTAACAAAAATGAATTGATAATTTCCTAGAGCAAAACTTTGAAAGGGCGTAGCTCCGTGAACAGCCATTTTCGCCCATATGGATAACCTATCCCAATTTGATCCTCCTTTGTGGGTACCCTACCACCCCATAAAGCTTGTCCCCTTTCTCGAGAATCACCCTGTATATTATACATATATTTATAATCCTTAAACCAATAATATATATTGTAATTTTAAATATCAAGTATAACTAAAATTTCAGTAAATATTATTATTAATTTATTAAGACAACAAAGTTACAAATATGTTAACTTGTAAAAAACGGCAACAAAATATCATGCAACAGATGCTTAAAATTAGTAATATATACATAACACGCCATAATTAAGGTAGAACCAATATTCTGTTTGCATGTTCATCCCAAAACGTCTAACAAAATCTAATGGACCACATTCGGTTAATAGGAGAGCATAAGTCCCCAAAGGGGAGCCCCATCAACCCACAAATGCCGTCGTCGACAGTCTTAGATTCTGGAAGATACCGAAAAGTGCAAAAGTGCAAAACGCAGTGCAAAGCAAAGCAAAGGCTCCGTAAAAACCATACAAAATGCGCCCCCGCACCCATAAAAGTTCCTCTTAATTGGTCCAGACAACCTGCTGCTGCTGGAAGAAGTGTTGGAGCACTAGAGCTCCTTGGACCCCCCCAGTTGCCCACTTAAGTAATTCTCGCCGAGATATGGTTCGCCCCGGCAAACTAACATAGTTTATGAGGTGAGGCTGCACTCCTACCTCTTTGGCTTGGAATTGTTCTGGAACGAGAAAAGCAATCTCGTAGAATTTCAGCTTATCCAGTTCCATCGTTTTGTCGAATCCCCCCCGTTCGTTTTAGTCCCACCCTGTACCTCTTCTATTGCGTTTAAGATGGGAAACGAGAAAACTGCAAAGCACATCTTGAGACAAGACAACTATTGTATTATACGAACTTTCCGGGAACCCTTAGTGCTCCCGTAAAGTGTACTGGGAAACTGCAGAACGAAACCATTTCTGAGGAGTCCGTTTCATTACGCTGCCAGGAGACTTCATTAAGTGGGATCAATCCCGGATATCCACACTTGCGGGTGCCATAAAATCAGGAGTGGATTTCAACGCTATCACGCGAAGGGGGATATGGTCCAGGACTATCATCGGGACGTCTACAATATGCGAAACAAACGGTCGAACGACACAACCAAAACCATTCTGTAGTTAGGTGTCTCGTTCCACTCCACTGTATAAAATCCCTTTTTTGGGGATGGTTCAGCTCAAAAGGGAGGGTATCTGACAATATGTGAGATTATGGCGTCATAAAATGCGATAAATCGACCAGAATGTTTGCTGTCCATCACACTCTGGCTCCGCAGCCCTGATAAAGATTACCTGAACACTCCTGGTGTGTACTGCCATCAGGGACAACAATGCCATCCTGGTAGGATGTCGGGACGCGCTCATAAAGGAGCTCTTCAGGGTGTTAGCCAATAAATCGCCTTGACCAGAACAGCTTGCGGTCTCCTTTATTATGTGGGAGCTCCGGAGACCGTAATCAGTAGCAGACGCAAACCCCGTGCCATGACACCTTCCAAACCGCCCCCAACAAGGTATGTGTGTGTATGGGCGTTGTATTGTACAAAACAAAAAAAAACGTATTGTATTCCAAGCGGTTTATATCATAGCCCCATCTTGAGATAAATCTTTTAAAGAGATTTCATCGTTATTAACTTAGCTGCCATCTTTCACGGGTTGCCGAATCTTTATGGCGGTGTGGTAGAGGGTGATGAAAAAGCCCATCCACCTCCACTTTCAGGACGCACCCGGAGCAAGGAAATTTCCCTCCAACCTGCACTCCGCACTCCAGCCTAATTCGACGGAAGGAAATTCTGTTTGTCTTGCTTTTATCTAATTTCTGCCCTTGGTATTTCCTCTATCTGGGCGCAAAAAAGGCGGAAGACGCTTTTTGCTGGGCGCCAAGGCATAAGCAGGTCCCTGCGACATCTGCTTCTTTTCCGTCGCCCTTTTTTTTCTGCACAAAGAGTTTGTTTTTTTCTCTTCTACATCTTCAATATTTTTTTTTCTTCTTCCCTCGGGAGTTAATGCTGCTGCTGGGACTGAAATTCTGAGGTTTTCACAGATATCCGAGTTCGTCTTCTTAAAGTTCCGGCGACCTTAATAAGATGAATAAATCAAAAAGCTTTATGGCAACCCGTGTGCCGTAGAAGCACTCGCACAATGGCCCTAACATTACCAATGCCGACGGTGGCGCCACCATGAAGGGCTGTGACCTGCGATGGTACTAGCCTCCACTTTTCGCGAATTTTATCCACCCAGCATCTAAGCTACGTTTTTTCCCCCCATTCTTCAACAATTTTACTTTTACCTCCAGCAAGGAGGAAAAAGTTCGCGCCAAAAAGAAGCGTTGGAATGTTTCCCTTCTTGAACTCCACGAGGGTATAAATGGGAAAAATGGGAAACGAATGAGAATTCAATTTTCCACCTTTTCACGCCCACGTACTCCAACGCAAGATGATTTGTGAGATTTTCGAGTGCGTGCAATATTAGCACGCTCGGCTGTATATTACTCTGGCAGCACTGCCTTAGAAGATTACTTCTCAGAATATTTTGAGAATTGTTTGCGGGCCTCACCCACCAAGTGAGCTGAATCATGATTTTAGCGGAAGAAAAGTCAAAACATCATTATCAAAATGGAAAGAAGGTATTTCGGGAAATGAACAGATTTGTAAAGGTTCACTCAACCAAATTCAACCCTCACACTACTGCTGCTAACAATAGTGCAAAAGATGTTGCCATGAAGGCGAGATTAAAGCATCGTCTGTTGATTTATACATAGCTACATATTTATTTTTAACCCAATTGAATTCAAATACCTCATAAAACTTTGATTTTCAGAAAACATGTCGCAATACAAAATGAATACTTCGTTTGTTTATGACTTTTTGAATCCGGGTTGAAATTTGATCCCAATTGAAGACTGTTTTGAGTCAAGCTTATTTCAAAGTTATTTAAGCCCTTTTTCAATCTGTCCTATTTTTAAAACTGTTCCAATTGAACCGAATAAGCTCTTTTTGAACAAAAATTCTTTAAATTTTCAAAACATAATTTCAGTACCTACCTCTGACTTCATAGATAGAAAAATCAGATTGAATTATGTACATATTTTGACTTTATATGTGGAATAATTATTTGAAGTCAAAGGTTACTGAAATGAGTTTATGAAATTTTCAATTCGATCTGAATAGGACAGGTGTTTATGGCGCTTTTCAATGTGGATCAAAAAATTTCAAGCTGCATCGAAATGAGGAGTTATCGATCCAGTTTGAAGGTCTCGATTCGATTCAAAAATGTGAATACAGAAGTGGTTCGAGTCGAAATCGAAATAAATCAACTGGAACCGGTTTGAAGAACGTCGTAAACACGGTAAGAGTCAAATTTCTTATTCATTAGCTGCCTTTTTTTCACAATCGTAGGTATCTGAATCAGATTTAGCAGGAAATTTTACATTGCATTGAAATTTGTGACCGGTTGTTTAACCATGTTGACAAATTTTTTTATCTCGTTAAAATAAAATCGAATGCTTTTGATATTATACCCACTTTCAGTTAAAAAATTAATCCGAAAGGTTGAAGATTTGAATTTAGGATGAGTAAAAATCATGGCGAATAGATCTGCTCTTTGTAAATTTTAAAATTTTTATATAAGAGACGGCTTATAGAAATTCAATTCAATAAACAATTTCCTAACTAATCTGATCCGGAACCTCTTGTGAAAAAAAAACGCAGCTATTATAGCAACAATTTTGGGTCTTGTCTCAGAATAACATTTCCTATATTTTCTATATTATTAAACCCCAAATGAGATTTTTATTTAAACAAACAGTCCTTTTTAATATTTTAAGATACTATTTCTTAAAGAAGCTTGAATTGATTATTTTTTTATTTTAATTTATATATATATTATAGAAAAGAAAACTTAAGTATTCTTCAAAGCACAAAAATCAGAAATAAATAATTAAGATATTTATGACTAGACGACAAGAATTAATTAATTGAATTTAAAATATTAATGACGACGTAAATGCTTGAAAGTACCGCCTACACTCATATTATTATATGTCTGATGATTTTTATAGAATATATCCATGAAAAGTCTCATAATCGTTGCCATAGACATAAAAATATCATTGCTCTTAATTTAACTTTTAAGTCCCCAAACGAGAAATATCGCAGAAAAGATCTCAATTGAGAAAATCTCCCAAATGATGAGTTCTAAAAATATCAAAATCCTCTAAATTTACACGGAAGGAAATTTAGCGTTTAAATGCGGCGTCGAGACCCAAAAGATTCCCTGTCACCACTTAGTCCACCCACTCACTGGTATCTGCGTTGTTCGAAAAGAAATCCCCTCAATTTGTCCCGCGGGACGCTGCATTACATTTAAATTAGAAAGAAGCGCCACAAAGTGGCGCAAATCCATCCAATTCGACGAATGCATATCTGCATTTGCTCGGGTTAATAAGTTGCAGCGAAATCGTACGGAAAAGTTTTAAGAGCCCTTTATAACCACCCTGTTTACCATAGAGACGGGGATTTCTTTTTACTACCGATTTACCCTGCGTCGTTCCACCGGGAGGGGAGGGGGTTGTCGCAATCTATAGCCCTTTGGCGTAGGATCCCTATGGAGTTGGAATTAATTCAAACGTTTCTTGTTCTTTTTCCGCCCTTACACTTGTGCAACTTCCTTTTGCACATAAAAAAAAAATTGTTGCAAGTGGTGCTCCCTTTGGGCTTTGCCCCACGTGTAGAAGGGTCGAGCCACATTACCGCGCATTTCCGGTTCCATTGGTCCTTGGAGGCGCGAACATGGGGCCTAAGGCGACACCGCATTAAGGGCGGAGCGCCCACCGTTTGTTGAAGGGCGCAGCATGTTGCAGGTGGGTTCAACTTTCAATAAAACGTTCTGTCGTTTCGAGGTTTACACGGTAAAGTTTCCAATAAAACGATTTTCAGGTGAATAGATTCATCTCAAACTAAATATGTATATGCTCCAGGTGTGGAAGGAGGGCGAGGGAGGGGGCAGGCAACCGTGTGTTATTCCAAGTTATTCCCTTTGAAAATTCCTGCCACCATGAGTGAATTTCTATAGTTTTCCGGCCGCCACTACACCCCCGCAACGATAATCCGAACGTCGAAACGCAGAGGTGAGAGCTGCGACGATTTCCAGGTATGCAAATAGCGTGCTCAGCCTTTGTTTGTCGCCAGGATAACTTTCGGAAAGTCTGTTACAACAGATAAAGTTTATAATGGAGGGCTGGGAAATTCTCTAGTCCTAAATCCCGCCAAAAAGTTTCCTCCAACGCTGCTGAATATATTTTTACCATTTTTTGAGTAAGTGAATTTGAATTAGATACAAATCACAAGATGCTTAGGCAGAAGGGTGGAGTTGGAGGGATGCTGTGATCCCAAAGATTTCGGATGCTGAAAACGCCACCTGAGAAAACTTTGCTTTATTGAGGAAATTGTGATTCGAGATATTTTCTATCTAAAGGAAAGGAAAACATTTATCAAAACTGGTCCAATTCATTTTTTAATATACATACATATGTTAATAAAAAAATTTCTAATCGAAGAGCACTCTATCGTCATATGTTACTGAAAAATAAACGAAACATTTTCTGATAGCAAAAACCTTAATCTTAAAATAAGATATTTTATTAGATTACTACTGCGCAAACCTTCAAAATATTCATATTTTCGTTTTCCCCTTGGCATCTAAAAGGTTATTTGAATATTCTTGTTTTCCTAAATTAAAAATTATCTATTGCAACACTCAATCAAAATTTAAAGATTATTGTGCTAATCAGATAGTACCTATTATTTTTCAATTTGACTGAAAAATATGATACCTACATGATTATTTTTTAAGAAATACAGATATATCCTATGCAATGAAATTTTAAATATTTAGAGTTTGTTTGTATGTGTCTTGCCGTATATAACAAGAAAAAATGTTCGTAATATCGAAGAAAAATTACATAAATCCTAGCAAAAATTAAGCGCGATTTGGAGCCGGTTTAAGACATTTTTTTTCATAAAACTGATGCGATGAATGTAATTTAGTAATATAATCAAAACAATAACTCCTTCTCCATTGTATACTGAATCAAACATTTCATAAATTTTCTTCAATAAAAACGTAAACTTTAGCTGTTTTAGATCTATGTAAATTCTTCAAAAGGAAATGAAATCTTCAATTCTTATGAAAATCTGCCTTTTTTATTAATGAAACGTTCCGAGACTGAAATCATTTAACATTAATACGATTACATTGAGGATTTACATTTCATGAAATGGGATGAAAACAACTTATATTTTTAATATTATTATATTTTGGTAAGTACAAAGAAAATCTACTGCAATTCTATAACTTATAATTTAAAGCCTAGAAAACAGCTCTTAGATATTTTATGTAACTTCAGTCATTAGTTTTATAATTTTAATGAAAATCAGAAATATTTACTTTGACTTTAAAATTAAAATGTGTCTGAGTGTAGTTCATTTTGCTTTTTTTAATCGACATTTAAGATAGAGTATCGGCCTATCGGTCTATTAGTGACTGAAATATAATAATTTAATTAGGTGAATATTTCTAGATAACATTCTGTTTCGTTTTGTTGCTAAAGTTACAGCTGCAGCTCTGAGCAAATATTTTGCAGTATTGGATTGGATTTGTGATTTAATATCAAAAAATTTCTGCCGGAGGAGAATTGCTCCAGTTCTCATGAGTCATGTGAGTCGAAGGAATGACTGTTTATCATCGGAGTGTGCAAGGATGCGATGAATGAGTAAAGGAATGCGGTCCTCCGGCGTCGCGGCATCGTCATTGTCGTCGTCGTCGTCGGTGCATGCTCAAGCGTCACTCGTCGCAAATCCTTCGGAGGCCTGATGCAGCGCGCTGCTGCATATCTGCAGATGGCTTTTGTTCGCCTGACATCCTCATTAAAATTTCAAATTCTGGGACTGTGATTAAGTGCGAGGAATTTGGCTTCACCCTCACGATGAGGTAATGACTTCTGTTTGCCCTGGTGCGGGGGTGGCGGCCACCAAAGCCAGTCTCGTTGATTGGAATCGTCGTCGCAGACGCCGTCGTTGACGTCGACGTCGACATCGAAGTCGTCGGCGTCGGCGGCGTCGTATGAGCTGGAGAAATGTTCAAATAATGGGCGGCGTCTGGCTGCTTAATTAAACTTTAGTTTCAGTCTAGTGGATTTCAACAAACGGAGCCTGATGGCATCGAAATTACGGGATTAGAAGATAAATGTGGATCACATGTCGTCGTCCTGCAGCTGTACAATTGAAACGAAATGTTTGCCAAATGCAATCACGACTGGGAAACACTGGGGATGCGATGCGCCACAGAACGTCTGGCGGTTCCCGCGGGACCAAATGTGGAATCCGCGTCACACCAGACCCACGGATCCCAGCGCAGTTTGTTTAAACTGAGAACAAACGAAATGTGACTGCTGCTGCGAGATAATGAGCCTATTGTACGCAGCGATATTTTCCCAAAAACCTTCCTCATTTCGGCAACAAACAACAACTCCCGCACCCATCAAAATAAAATATTACTTAAAATGCACTAAAATGTAAACAATTTTCTACAGTCAGAAACAATATTCGTAATATCAAAGCAAAATTATATAAATATGTATGTAGGTACTATAAATTAGGCATGATTTGCAGCCGAAGTAAAATAGTACAACATTACTATACATTAAGAAATGTTTTTAATATATTTGTAGTTTAACACTAATGACACTTTTAATCAGAATAATAACAGAGTTTCTCGATTGTATAATAAAACATTTCATATATTTTACATAGATACATATGCATACATTTTCTCCATAAAAACATAAAAATATGTCTATTTAAATCTATGTAAATTTAGACTGCTTTAATTAATTAATTAATTCCTTAATTTCAATAAAATTTTGTCTTTTCTTAATGAAAGTGTTGGCATTTATTAATGAACAATTTATAGACTATTTTCATTTTACATTAATACATTAATATAATAGGATTTCTATTTCATGAAGAATGTTTCATATACGGAATGAAAACTATTTATACCTATTTTAAAGAAGTTTATATTTTGTTAAGTAAAAGGAAAATCTATTTCAAATTTATAACATATAATTTAAAGCTTAAAAAACATTTCTTATATATTATATGGAATTTCAGTCATTAGCTTTGTAATTTTAATGAAAATACTTTTCAAACTTCTAAAAAAACCTCATTGGGGAATATGCATATTTTTACATATATGTACATATTTTATAATCACCAAACAACTTTTCTTTAGGTTAATGAAAATTAAAGAAATATTTTCTTTGATTCTAGAATTAACATTTTTTTCAGTGTATTCTATGTATATACATATGTACATATATGCATATGTATTTTAACACATGTTTGCAGATTTACTTCTTTAAAGTAAATTTTGTTTTTTGTTATAGTGACGTTCATCGACTATTAATAATTGAAATCCATTTGTTAATTACAATATTTTCGTATAATATCCATATTTTCTATTTTAAATATTCAATAAAATTCCATTCTTAATAGTGCTTTAATAGTTAAACAAAAATGTTTGTTTGTAAAAAGCATTCACAGCGAATTTTGTAATAAATCCATATGTGCATTCATAATTTTCATCCATCGACTGTTTGACTTTTGATCCCGATCCGAGCCCGAGTCATCGAGAGATGCCGACCTCAGGTCAGTGGGATAATTGACAACAAAAATACCTGCCAGGTGTGCTCGGGATCAGTGTCGATTTAGGGCAATTGTGTCGGGCGCTCAAACCGATATCCGGCCAACATGGACACCGAATGATTCTAATTGACTCGTAATAATTGCATTAGCACACATCTCCGTCGTGTGCTCTGGCGCTCCGCCCCCGGATAGTTTACCCATCGAGGGTCGGTGGCATTCATGTTAAATTGATCCTGAAGTACACTTTCTGGCCCTGTGCGGGGCCCCACCGGGGGCTCCGGTGTCTGGTAGAAGAGCCAATCTGAAAAGCTCGTAGAGTGGCTGAAGAGCTGCTCCGGCTAATTTCGGGGAACTAAATGATCCGGATTTTGGGGGCATCTGTGCCCTCCCTAGAAATAATGGAAAATTTCAAATTTTCGCTCATCGACTGTTTTCGCTGTAACGATATTAATCCGCGATTTTGTTGTTAATTGATTTTGGGGATTATTTTAAAAAGGACATCGCTCAATTCAAACAATCGGCTATTGTTTTTGTGTGTAAACTAATTTGCTCATTTCGTGAACCTCAGATAACATGGCATTTATGACCAATTTAAATTCAACGATCTAACAAACATAATTTAATTATGTTCCACTATTAAAATGCGAATAGAACATTTAAAAATTTTGTTTGCTTATAAAAACTACTTTATCGATTTGAATGAGATTTTAAGTAAGAATAGGTGTTAGGATAATGATATATGTATAATAAACCAAAATTGCAAATCTATAATTTAAAACTTTACACTACTATAGAATTATTGTAATAATTTGATCTGGAAATTAAGTAATCAGTTTCAAAACACAAAACTATCTGAATTTCTCGAGAAGAAGATTGCACTTGCCTAAGTTATTTTTCTATGGACAGCATTTGATAAGCCCGATTATTCTCCCATAGAATATCTAAGAAAAGAACTGGCACGACGATTCTGCTAAACTATTTAACAATTTGTTTGAGTAAACCAAACATATTTTGACTGAATAAATTGGTAGGAATGTACTTCCTCTAAATGGAATAATATGAGTCAATGGCGGACTTCTGGCATAAATAAACTTACAAGTATCAACCTAATTTTGTTCTTTAATTTTACTAATATATGTATGTATGTATATGTGGATCACTTTTACGATTTTTTGCTTATTTGTCGTATTAAATCTGATCCAAATCTGATTGTGAAAAAGCTCAAACAAATAAAAGAAATGAGAAGAATAAAGTAAGGAATACCTATATTAAAAATAGAATAAACTAGAATAAGAATTTATTTAAGTAATATACAATAAGCTCCTAACTATATTGACTAGAATTATATATATTATATATATATTATATATATAGAAAATTATACAGAGGTTAGAAACTATATTTTTTACAAACTGTGATAGTCGGCAATAAGAAAGAAATAATTAATTTCATATTACCTACAATAAGTGAAAGGAACATTAAATGGTTACAAAAATCCTTACAAGTCTAAGAATTTAGAGTTTAACAAATCACTCTTAATAGCGCACCATACAAAAAGAATTTTAAACATAAAATTAACTTATTTTCCTTACTGCAATCTGAATTCCGGTCGCCAGAGTTGATCTTTTGCGGCAAGTTGACAAAGAACGAGATAATTTTTTTTCATTATGATCGGTTAATAATTTTTGAAGGTAGGGTTGCCACAAGTGGAAAAAAAGTTGTTTCGAATTCGAATTTAATTTAGAATGGGAATATATGTATATAGTCTTCAATTATAAGCAAAAATTTATTTTTTGATAGTCTATCTAATGGGTTTTCTCCCCTTAATCAAATTTGTAATTTTTTGTTGTGTTACCTGAATAAGTAAGGCATATTATATGTATTTAGTGTGTTTAATTGCTACTTTGCTTAAGAGATCAATTGGTAAATTAGACTTTAAGATTTAAGAGAAATCGATTTAATTATTGGACGAATACAAAATAAATCAAATAGCAAAATAGAGGACAGACATTTCAAGGGAACTGAATCCAAGGCTTTTGGGTAAATTGATCGAAAACTCAAAAAATAAGTGTTTTATGACGACGGACTTTCCCCGAAAGCAGTATTCCATAGAGAGGAGACTAAAATCCCTTGTTCGAGGACAGTGCGTAGAATCCTGCCGTAGATCCTGAGATTGCTTTGTGCCTCCGGAAGATTTATGTCACAGAGCTGCAGAACCGCAGCATCCCGATCTCAAAGGGCCTTTGTCAGCTAACTATTCCTTCACCACAGCATCGTCCGATGTTGGGGGGCCTCCTGGCCGGGATGTGGGGCTCCTCGGGTGGGGCCGAAAGCACGTCAAAATATGTCTTGAGCCCATAAAACAGGAAAGAAATGAAGCGATTCGCAGCAATTTTCACATAATTTTCACTTAATACCCGCTTTTCACCGCTCTCCCGGTTTTCCCGGTTTCTCGATGGTCACACCCACTCATCCCGCCAGTCCTGTCCCATCCCACCATAATCCTGTTATAACTCGACGAAAAACGCCCGACAGTCAATTCAAGTGGCAAATTGCTTCCATTTTCCGCAGACAATGGGAATCGCACGGAGAGCTCTAGCGCTCCCGGGTCCGCCGCATGTGGGGGGTTACGGCGGGGCGAGGGCCCCAAATGAGTTTTCCCTAGGGAAGAAGGCTTACGTGGAAAACTACTCCATCAGATTGTGCCATTTGATTTGGGAGCTCTGGGGGTGGGGCTCTTTTCCTCGGCACCAGATGTTGTGAAGGAGCCTCGCCTGGAGTGCCTCGAAGATCCGATGCAGTTCCGCTGCAGCGGCGCTCAGTGCCCCATTTTTAAAGAAAAATCAAAGCGTATACCCTCTTATGGCAGATCCCATCCAGTCCGCCCGGCAGGACACTAAATCTAGGTTGCCTAAGTGCCTCTGCCCAATTTGGAGTCATCGGAAATCATTTTTCCATCCGCTCCTCTCCGCACCCTGTCTTCGCTTTTCCCGATTCCCGAACCCAAAGCCGGGATAATCGGGGGTGGGACATTACACTCCCACCGGGAAAGTCCTTGCAGTAGAAGAAAACGACCTCCTAACTGCATCTGGAAGGTGCGGTTTCTTGCATTATACTGCCGCAGCACTTCCCGTTCCCGCATCCCTTTTCATCCCCAACTGGGCTCTAGATGGGCCCCAACCGGGCCCCAGCCGCAGCAGCGCCCGGCTTCCCCCGATAAGAGTCACTTTGCATGTATCAGGCTCAAAATTAAATCAAAGTTTGTCCTCTTATCGGGTTTAAAGTTTTCCTCCCGTATTCATGTACTTTCTCCAAGAAATTCGATAGGAAACTTCTTGGCGCTCTCCCGACGCTCGACAGGAGTCAGTTAAGCACAGGATGTGAAAGAAGTTTCACCTGACAGGTGACACTGGCACAGAACTGCATACCCCATTACCCCCCCGCATACCTCCCGAAAGTGTGCAAATTACATTAAAAGTGGGTGTCGAGTGCCCGCACCTTGAGATGTTTTATCGTGACCCAGTTTACCGGGACACCTTTGGGAGGAAGCCCCTTCGGTCCCAGTTTGCAATCTTTAAGAATGGCGACTGTCTCAATCTTTGTTCTCTTCGAAAAACTTCTGGACTTCTAGGAAAATACGATAAGATGGGAAACATTCTTCTTTTTCCTTACTCCTTGTAAACAACCTTTTACTAAAAGGAAACTAGTTGATGTTTCTGTTATATCAATAGTCAAAATGTTTACAGCAACAGTTGTATTATTTCCCACTGTTTTCAATTTCAATTATACTTCAGTGAGTGGAACGAAAAAGTAGCCAACTATTGCAAACCTGGTCATCGTGCAACAGAAATTTGTCGCTCGAAAATTGAATGCTTTAAAATGAAATTAACAACTTAAGGTACTAGAACGTTAAGAGAAGGCCAAAAAAAGCAAATTTTTACGAATTCTTCTCTTAGCTCTATGATTTTTTGTCTAATTTATTAAGGGCACCAAAGTCGATTCCTCGAAAAAAGCTTGTTCTTAGGATTGGTAGATAAGAAAAAAAAAAATCAAAATGCATTTTAAAAAGAAAGGTTTTCTACGGGACCATTTACCACCGTTAATGAAAGACCAATTAAAAAACAAAATGGCAGATGCTTAAAAAAAAATTGCTTAAAATCTATCTATTTTTTCTTTCAAAAATATATTGTTCTTATTTTTTGGCCAAATTGTTGTAAATTGTCCTACAGGATACGTTAATAAATAAAATATGTACTCCAAGATTTGTTAAAATCGCTTCAACGGATCCAGAGAATAACTGTCCGCCATGTTAAAAATACGTAATTTCGAGAAAAACGCGTTTAAAGTTATTTTTTTGAAATAAGAGTCGAGAACGCTTATAGCTATTGAAATTCTCAAAAATATTTAAGGAGATGATTTCTGAAGCTCTAAGGAGTTGAAATTTGTAAAAAAATCGATTTTTTTCTTGAAAATTTAATAGTGTATTAGTACCTTCAAGGTAGATATCTTTTGTCTTATCGTTAGTGACAAGCACGCGTTTTAAATTATTATTGCAACAACAAAATATATACATACATACGTATCTTTGCGCTTCCTTGTTGGCATATATGTATGTATATACATAAATACAAAAAAACGTTAAACAATATTGAAAGTTCAATAAATTATCGTGATGATATTGCATCAAATCATAATTTCGAGGAAAATGCGTTTAAAGTTTCGGGTACATAGGTAGAGACTATTAAGCTATAACTTTTAATTAAATGAAAATTTTTTCAAATTTTGTTTTTAAATAACACTTAGAATGATGTGTAAAGAATCTAAATCTCTAAAAAAGAATTTATGGTTTTGAATTTTCCATTTGTATCTACATATTTATGTAATTCACACATTTCTTTTTAAAGTTCAAGCATGATATTGAAAATTGGATATTTGCTTAAAATCTTTGAGTTATAAATTGGACTAAATTTGTAACTAAAGTAATTTCTAAGGTAAACCAGAGTTCTCCTCCTCCTCTCAATTTTCCCTACTTAGGGCCCTGAGTAAGCACAAATTTTAGCACATCAGCTGCCCTTGATTATATAATACAAAAACTTGAAGGGGGGTATGATTGGTTTGATCAGCAGCAGAATTATTACTTATTACTGTCGCTATTACGGAAATTAGCCCTTCATCCAGCCAGGTGACGGAGGTGGTAATTCTGGAATTTAGATTAGTGCGGGGGATCAGATAAGGCGGAAATCGTACAAATCACAGCCAGCCTTAAAGTACAGACAGGCCCAAAGGGCGGGGCCGCCCATCATAACTTCGCTTGGCGGGACTCCGACCCCTCAGAGGGCAGGGGGATAATCACAGGTCACTAACTAGATGCAAATAACGCGATAACGACGTAATTAGCAGAAATACGTCGAGCTGGCAGGAGGGCACTATTAGGGCTTATCGCATATCTAATAGGCGGCCACTTAGAATAAGACAGCACAGGGTGTGCTGACAGTGCCCCTCCAGCCGAGAGTGGCAACGGCGGCGAGGCCCTTTCTTATTCAGGTGGCCGCCGGGGACAGGTGTATCCCCGGTCCTTTGGGACCGTCCGTTTGCCCTGCCCAAATATTGACAGGGGGCTAACACACTGCAAATATTTGCGCAAATTGTCCTCCTCTGTCGTGCGCCTCGGTTGTTTGATCGGTTTGTTATTGAAAGGGCTGTAATTGCATGCTGCCAGTGCCCCAAAACAGGACGACGAGCAAGGAGGACTCGGGCGAATTAAAAGATACTAGAGATTCCTCGGATCCCTCATCCCTTGTTTACTTATGCCAAAAAAATAAGAGAAAAATATTTCTTTCTCGACTGTTCCATCTAACAATTCACCTGATTTTATTCTCCTGGCAGTCCAGAAGTTTACCGAGGTGTATAAAGAAGGAGACAGTTGGTATTCTTAAACTGCAAACTAGGACCCAAGGTACTCCCCCGAAGAAGTCCTGGAGAAACTGGGTCACGATAAAATATCTTTAGATCCGGGAACTCAACACCCACTTTAATTTCTACAATTTTCGAGGAGTGTGCGGAAGTAGTGAGACACTGAACTACAATTATAATTACCTAGATTTAAGAATCACTTTATGCACTTAGGTTGAAACTAAAGAACATAGTTTTGGAGTTCAGACATCTCACAATTTTCGCCTGGTATGCACTCACCCCAATTCTTCACATGAAGGTGTGCAAAATTAAATTAAAAAATCTAATTAACCAGTGAACCAGCAAAACAACATTTTATTTATATTCCATCATATCCTTATTTTTCATAGAAAAACAAAATTTAAGGTCAGTACCTAAACGAGCAAACATATAAAACAATATTTTACTATACTTAAAAAAAGTTAACATTATTCTAGATTTACAGCAGTGATAGACTGAGGCATTTAAACCAGTTTAATCAAACTCGAACTGGTTTTACGTTGTGATTTGTCAAGAATTGGCTTAAAAACTGATTTAAAAATCGAATTGCTAAGAAAGTTTTATTTACTAGTTGTTTAATAAATTATTTTACCTATGCTCAAGTTATGATTTCATATTTTAATTGTTTGACGTTTTTAGTTATACGGATTAAGCAAAAGAAATTTAAGTTGTAGTCTGTCACCACTATAGAAGTTCTTTGATCTTCACAAAAATAAGAGTTTTTTTAACATTGTAGAGCTTTACCTCTTATAAGGAGGTATTCTATTATAGTTTGAAATTCTTATACTCGTAAAATCGAATTTAATTTAATTTAACTGAAATTGTATTTTTCGAGTTTGCGCCGGTGACTTAAAATAAACTACTGGACCGATTTGACTCAACTTTTAATATGTTTATTCTATGAATCTATGACTATCTCCATTGCAGAATTATATTATTAATTTAAATATTTCATATTTTTAAAATAAATAAAAATTAAAATAATACTCCCATTTATTTCTATGAATATAAATTGTAATAAGTAGGATACGTTCTCTTAAATTAAACTCAGGTTTTATTCCATTGCATAACGAACTATTTTGCAGACAGGCGGTATAGTATATAATGCATGTATATGTATAGTAGGTATACATATAAGTATAAATATTTACTATTATGCGATTTTAACAGTTGATTTTACAATACCATAAAAGTGTTATAAAACTAGAATTTTTATGCATTTCCTCAAGATAAATTAAGAAATAATCGAGATTTTATACGATTCTGACCTTAAATAAAGGCACTTCTTCTTACCCACTCTATGAAAGGTTAGTCCGAATTGCTTCGAAACTTTTACCGGATTTTTATGTGGCTCTGGTGGTAATAAGCTTCCATCTCCACTTTAACGTAAATTGCAGAAAATATCCAATCTCAGCAATAAAAGGTCGGAGATCGGATTGCCCTTTCCGCAATAGGGTAAAAATTTTCATTTCGTTTTTCCAGAAATCAACTGGTTGAAAAGGGCCAACTATAGTGAGGAGGTCGGAGGAAAAAAAAACATAAAGGGTGAGAAGGGCACCGCTGACGACGTTGTCGCCACCGCAGCAGAACGGAAACCCTTTCGCCTTTTCGTGGTCCTTAAAAGCAAAAATTCACGAAGCGAAGAAAATAAAAAGTCCTTTCTCTCCCGGCGGCGCCCGCCCGTTCTGCGGTTCGTGCACACAAACTTCCTTCGCTTACAATCGCATAATAATAAAACAAATTTCCGCCCTAATTCCTGCATTTAATGCGATTTTATCAGTAATTTCACCCCGCAGAAGTCAGGCAGTAATTCATTTTGCAGTTTGTGCAGAATTTCCCTTGCTCTTGTCGTCTCCGGCCCCCGTCAAATATGGAAAAAGGACAAATATTAGCTTTTCCGACTGTAAGCCAACTATGTGAGGAGCCCCAGCGGCGGAGGTTCACAGCGACCGCATTTACATTCACATAAAATTATTAAGTTCCATCGCGCGAGGAAAAAAATTCTGGGAGTAAGATAGATGAACCCGAGATGTAGGGAAATTTTAGAAGTCGGGAATAGTTGTGAAAGAGGCACCACTAAGTGGCGCCCATAGTATTTTCTAAATCTAATTTTAGGCAAAGCGCGAAATCCCAGATGGGCCCCAGATTTTTGGGGGGGATCTGAATGATGAGACTTCCTTTCTCGACGCCTCAAACGACGTTGTCGGGGAATCCCCGGCATTTTGAGGGTGGCCTCACGACGACGCTTTGTTCCCTGGCATCCGATGAACATATGTGGAACATGCATTTCTTCTACAGAATGTGAACTCCATAGAGGGAAAGTTTCATGTAAACCTGATTAGCTGCTGCAGGTCTATAGACTCAGTGGATTCATTTGGAAGATGTGCAACGTGTCTTCTTAGATATGTTAATAGGATTTGATAAGATGACAGCTTAAGCTCCAGGAAATCCTCAGAAACAAAGAGGAAGCGGGGCCTCCGGGGGATTGAGCTGCACCGGATATGGATATTATGTGGTGCAACGGCAACAATTAGCATACTTCTCGGGCAAGTTTTCCAGGAAATTTCTACTGGATTTAGTTCAGTGCCAGGGACGCGGACGACGTTCTGACGGCGTAACTGCCTTTCATTAGTTACTAATTTTTCCCCTAGCAATAACTCGACTTAACCAAGTTTTCAACGGAAAATTGTTATGTAACACGAACAATGGGACTATCCTTGATGAACGAGGGAAAAGGCTGAAATTTTCATTTATTTCTAAAATTTCTGGAGGTATATCCATACCCTAAAATGTTCGCTCCATCGCGTATCAGTTTTAATTATGATGGAGAGACCCGATATGTTGCATGTCAAATTAAATTGTATCCTGTCCGAGGATCTACAAATGCGAGAATTTTCAGATAGAACCACTCTTAATTGCGAATGAGTTAACCGAATTTTGCTTTATACTGTAATGGCAAACACAAATCCGGTATAGGAATTAAAATGTCAGAATTTAGTTTCAAATTCAATTTGGTTTCTTCTGAATAAAACTATAGATAAATGGAAGGAGTATTCTGGTAAAAATGTTCAGTAAATCAGTTTTTTAACATACCATATGTATTTTGATCCTTTATTATTATAATTATTGTTTTACGGCTTAAAATAAGTTCATAGTAGGTACATAGGTAAAATTAATTACTAGCGATTTTTATTTTTCGATCGCTCGATAACTACATATTACCAATCCAAGAAATTTTTATTTTTCGTTTAATTGATTAGGATCAAGTATAATAATTTAGTAGTTATTTTTGAAAGTTTACTTTTTGAAAAATATCTTTACAATAAGATTTAATCAGAGAAGTTTTTAAACTGATATGTTAAAAAAGTGGACTTATAGCACTTTCAAAAACAACAATTCGATTAATTATTATTAACGATTTTTAACCGACTTAAAAAGTGAAGATTTTTACTTTTCAATTTAAGGCAGAAAAAAATTAAATGAGTTATATTTCGAACGATCAAAAAATACAACTTGTTATAGTCAGTATCGAGCGATTAAAAACTGCTTCGTAATCGTTATGGAGCGATCGAAACATTTATTGATAATCGTTATTAAATCAAAAACAATCAAACTTTTTATTCCAAGTATTATTGAATGTAGTAAAGCTACAAATGAAATAATTGATTTTAGCTTGGTATTATGTATGTGATGATTGTTTTGTTTAATTTAAGAAATAGTTACTATTTTCGATCCTGGCTAACTTCCGAGATTTAATGTGGACCTTCAAGTAAAAAAAAAGAAAAAACAATTGAGTTAATTGTGATCCTTCGTACTTTAAAAAATGTGGGGTAAAAATTTGGTTGGGAAATTTCTTATATTTTAGCTCTGACTTTTATTAACGTGAAATTTTCACTCGCGTTCGAACGGTGTTTTTTTTCTATAATATGAATTTAATGTTTAGATCATGCAACTATAATTGTGTTTTGAAATTACGATTCTAAAAATCTTTTGTCGAAGGTATGGTATATTTATAATTTCATATTTCTTACAGAACAGTTTTTAACTGCAGTTCACGACTTTTAAAATTATATTATTCAAATTATTAAACTTTTAAAGCGGATATCTTTAAAACTTAGCTACGCCCGAACCACTGCCAAGAAGTCGTTTTGTTATGAGATTGTGGCACCTCCTCGCAAGAATACATTTATTAAATTTTTTTCCAAACAAAAGACGAAGTTGCTCCCTATCATAAGGCGACTTCGCGGTCAGTGGACTCTTTTGTTGTCGCAAACAAACAAAAATCTCACCCCGGAAAGCCTTTGCAAAGGCACCCCAAGAATTGCATAACGTTAAGATTTTGAGCCAAGATGCCAACCCCTCTCCTGTTGTTGTCCAGACTCTGGTCCATTGCAATCACGTCGTTTTCGTTTTCCATCTTTTCATTCGCGCCATTGTTGGTCCTCTGCCCGTTCCTGCAAATCCCGAAATGAAAACTTCCAGTGCACGAAGTCGTGATTTTTAGCATTCCACCAAAAACCCGTCCAAAAGATCCCTTTTTTTCCTAGAATTTCTTGTTTTGAAGTTTTCTCACTTTAAAAAGTCTTCATGGTCGTCTCGTGCGGGCGCACGGGGCCGACTAAAAAAATAGGAAAGGATTGGCAGCGAGATGAAAAACTTTTGATTTCCTGTTCCGGGGTTATAAATTGTTCAAATTCCGCTGTGTTTTTATGCTCTTCCCGGTGTTATTCTATTGGGAGCACTAGAAAAAAGCCGTCGAAGAACTGCAGAAGGAATTTATTGACGACAAGGACACAGGGCGGAGGAACAGCAACAAGAGGGCTTTAGGGCGGCCCATCCCCCCGATGCCCTTCCCGGAAGTGTGCTATTTTTACTCCTTCAATCTCTGCCTCCGCTCCCGTCCCCCATCGACACATTTATCTTCACTGTCGTCTTTCCTGACCATTTATTTCCTCAATGGCATTTCATTTTTCTTTCGAGCTCCTCCGAAGAGCTGGCCCCCCTCCTGGAGCCCCCAAGTACTGTGGCTTCAATACAGAGCAATTATTGGCCACAACTGGAGTAGCTTCCCTGGGACTCCTCCAGGATCCTGTTCGAATCGTCCGAGGTGGAATTAGCAAACTTTGATCCAGGATGAGTCTCCGATTTGAAAGTTAAATGTGGTCCGGTCGCACGAGGCGAAAACTTCGACGTCCCGCAGTAATGAGCCAAACCCTCCTGGCCCTTTTGGATGTTCTCGCCTCATCCAGGGGATTTTTGGGGATAGAGCTCTTCTGGTCAGGGGCTTGGAATTTTGGCTAGTTTCGAAATCGACTTGTGTTTTTTAACCGAATTCGACATTGTGACAAATCCCTGGAGCTAGTGCTCAGCTGGGTCAAAGTTTATGCGTCATCGACGGGTCTGATGAAGGTTTTTTTTTTTTGTAAACTCGCCTATCCCTGGAGAAATGACCCAAAGGACATGCAATCTAATTTAATTTCTTTAGACAGCACCAGCCCGAATCTGTGCGATTTGTTGTTCACCCAAAAAGCACTTGTTTTGCAACAAAATAACAAATTCCTCAATAAAAATGAAAAACTTTGAGGACCGCCCCAGGTGGCACTCTAAGCATCCCAAATCTGAAATTATTCACCTCCTAAACCCGCCCCTTCTTTTAAGTATTTGTGGATTTGTATCTTAAATTCAAATTCACTTAGTAGAAAATGGAAAAAAATGGACGAATGTGAGTCCGTCCGTCCTTCATGACAAAACATATTTTTAAATAATGGAAAGAAACCAAAGTAGTATTAGTTTTATATAATTGATATTACGTTACTCAAAAAAACTCAATTCTTGAAGAGGAACTATTTTTCGTAGCAGTCAAACTTAAATATGAGCTTAACTGCCATATACAAAATACAAACGTTAAAGGCACCTTAAAGAGCAGTTTATTTAGATAAGTTCTAATAAATAATTAGATTTCTACCATTTTTCTTTCATTTTCATGATCCATTCTAAGCTAGTCCTGGCAAAATATTTAGAATCTGCATATAATGTAGAAAATATAGGCTAGTAAAATTTTGGAGTGATCGTGTTTATACTGCACTCAAAAAAAATTTACGGGTCAGAACAACAAAATCATGGGTCAGATCAAACACTTCAATATTCAAAACGGCGTCAAACAATAACATATTTTATTTTAAAATTAGGATGGGCAAGAAAATAAAAATTTTTATTGTAAAATTATAAAAAAACCGAAAGTTCATCTCAACACTTTTATATTTTTAGGTTAACAACATTTTATATCTAATTTGAATATAAAGTTTTCTTGAAAGAAAATTGTTTTTGTTTAAAGCAACTGAGAAACGCGTTTATTTATACTTAATAAATTCTAAAGCTGATTATGGAGAAACAAATATTCTGTTATTATTTCCAATAGGGCAGGGCGATGGATGCCGAAAAATAAATAAGTGACTATCACTGACAAGATCACAACATGTTATGAGCCTATGAGAAGAAAATCCGAAGTCTAAGAGTAAGTCTTTTTTGTTTTAAATGGTACGGAAGAGGAACAGATAGGTGAAAAAATTTATTACGTTTAAAACAGATTTTAGCAAGCCTTATCGGATGGCTTCTTAGGATGGTTTCTTAGGATAGAATATTTCTATCTTATGTAGTTATTCTTCTAAAAAGTTTCAGTGGGTTATTGAAAAATGTTCTGTCACTTATTTTTTTCTGCAAATCTGATATTTGTAATTATATGTAGTAGATGAGCAAATATATGTTGATTATGCTGAATAATTGTCTCTAGAAAATATTGATATAAAATCTTATACGACAAATAACAACATCTAATGTTAAAGTATGCCCTTTCTGGATACAAAACGAGTGAACAAAAGGTGACTAAAAGCGGGTACATATTCTTAAAAAATTCTTCAAAGTTGATATTTTTAAAAATCTACTTTACTCGGCACAATCATAAGAATATGGTCGAGGATCTAAGAACCGACGTTTTATCCTTGCAAAGTGACAAAACCTCATGAACGATTATTAGCCATTAAAGAATCATGCAACATTCCGCAGCACGAACGTGATGGCACTTTGAATCCTTTTGATTTACTTCCTGACAAGACTTTGGAATCATTCCGGTAGCATCGGAGGCAATGCCGGTTTCATTGAAATTCCGCAAAAATTCCTTGATAAAAACTCATAACACTTCTTCAGAAATTCCACTGAACGGTGGAATTTTCTTATAAACTCAACATCAGCCACAGACGCGCAACGAATGACAACGACGTCGACGTCGGGCGGTATGGCGCGTCGCGACGGGCACGACGTCGACCACTCAGACTCTGTCCATCCTCTATCAACTTAACACGTACATTCCGAGTGACGGAAGAAAATGGCTAAAGGAGGTCTTGAGGTGGAAACGAGAACTTCTTCCGCAGCCACTGGGAGAATTTCATTTCCTCGGCTGCGATGTTTGTTTCAATTTGTTGAAGGCGGCGGAACACGAGAAAAAATAAGTGAAAATACAAAAAATGGGCACCGTGTCGACGTAAACAAGTTGTACACTGTCTGACCCTTTGCCGGGGAGCATAAGCGGTTTTATGTTGGGCGGTCATGCAACAACCCGAGGGCCTGAGGTGCTTTATGCGCGCCCAGGGGCCCTCCCAGGTGCAAGGGAAACGCAACGCAACATGAATGCAGCACTCCTCCTTGTAATGCATTTGCTTTCCAGGTAAACGTTTCCTGCGGGAAGAGGTGAAATATGCCCCCATTACCTGGGGAGCACCACCTGCGCTAAGTCCTTCTATTTGATTAGTTGACCGCCTTTCGTGTGATCAGTAACAGTCGCGGGTTTATTGCTAAATTTCACATGATTGCGCTTAATCAGGCCGGGAAAGGGAACAGGAAGGGCGGAAAAGTTCAAATCGTGATGAATTTGAATGAGTTTTACAGAAATCTAAACTAACAATTTTTCATCAAGGGTATAATTTTTAGTTCTTTTGATTGCATGACTCTGATTTTCGTACAGAAATTTGTCACATTGTCAGCAAGCGCTTTCATTTAGAACCTGGGTTAAATTCCAAAAGTGAACATTATTTTAAATATACAGAAGACTGTAAAAGCAATTTAATTAAACCCCTACCACATGAGAATCGATATTTTAAAGAAAAATTCAAGAAAATTTAAATTGGGTCAGTGATTTTCATGAGAATGAACTTAGCTTTCTAACTGGTATTTAATTATAATCGTACAGAATTAATAAAATAAACGGTAATAGAGATTCCACTCTTATCTATCAATTTAACAATATCTCAACTCTAAAAGTACAACTTAATAAATTCTAACCATTAATAAAATATTTTACGTGTTATTTTTAAGACTTACTAATTCTGTAACTTCACATAACGAAATAAGACAGTGGAAAAAGGAACCAAAAAATAAGTTTAAATTATCCAAACACATACTTGGCAGGTTTTCGGCCTTCCGTGTTTGTGATTATATGTATAAACAAATTATTATTTTTTAAATATAAATTCTATACCAAGTTTATTGCACAAATCGAAAAAGTTTTACTTATAGGCCACAGATCCCCAAATTAAGCCCATTTTTAAAAATTTTACCCTTAATTAATCCTTCAGGGATTTAAGAAAATTTAAAAAAAAACATACCTCAGGAGCAAAAATTTTAAACAGCCGGTACCCCAAACCGGGGTATAGTTAAAAATCAGGTAATCGAAATTACCAAGAGATAACTCTTTATTGAATTGCTAAAAATTACAAGAGAATAACCCATAACACGGTTATAACCAATGTAAAAAGCCAAGTTAAAATTAAAGGAGCGGTTAGATTTAAGATCTGTTTAGAAAATATCACCATTACTATCAAAACTCAGCAATAAATGCTCTGAGCTAAGCTAACTAATTTATGTCAATTCTGATATTACTCGAACATCATTCTTCTATAGCAGCGGATAGTGAAGATATCAACGGTTAAATTTAAAATATTTTTAGAAAATGTCCTTGTGCTATCAAAACAACCAGTAAGCATTGTTGTAATTAACTTAAAACCCAAGTTGAAATTAACCAATTCATTTCGGTTATAATCCGTTTTTAGGGATTTGTTAAAGTATTATAATTTTTCGTTTTGGCAACTTGATTGTACTGAAATAAGTTCTTTGGTAGAAAAGTGAAACAAGCAATTTTATTTTATTTACCAGTACTTTTTTCTTAGTGGAAAAGAAACCTTTTGTACCACTTAAAAAAATTAAGACTTTTTTACATTTTGAATTATCTGTGTTTTCAGAATTATGCTATATGAGTTTATTTTAGCTTCAGTTGTAAGAAAAAAATGTTTCTTTATTCAATACCATCAAAATTCCTTCTTAAGATATTGTGAAGGTTACCTTGACCCTCACCAAGATTATGCGAATGCTTTGCCCTAATTCCATTTCTGACGGCATCATTTTACGCTAAGTGCATCACTGCACCCCGAGCATAAATAACAGTGGCCAGGCGGGAGTAGAGCGAGCGAGAGGGCGCCACCATTGTGATGGTCCACCTTCTTCCTTCCGGTCCAGGGAGCCTGCAGTGGGTCCCGGATCCCTGGTCTTCTGTCCCGGTCCAAGACGTCCCTCGCATTCCTTTAAGTAACATTTCACCAAGAAAGACGAGCATGTGGAGTTTCCTAAGTGCTCCCCGAATGGTGTGGCGCTTCCACGAAAGTAGCATGAGTTGTGGTTAAGTGCACGACGATGCAGGGTGGTCCCTTTCCCTTAAAAGGACAGGGTGGCAGAGCGGGCGCCTGACTCAAATTTGCATTTTAAGCAAAAGTTATTTAAGTTTTGATGAAGTGCTTTCACCCGCATCCAACCGAATGTAGCTCGACTAGATCTTGTGTATATGCGCCACAATTTGAAATCCTTCAAGTGAATTCAACACATCCGCGCTAGCCGAGGGAATGAAGGGCCGGAAATGGATGACGAGGCGGGGTATAAGGCTGCAAACGAGCTTTTATCATTGCGCCAAAGGAATGCTTTACACAGCATCACCAGCAGAAGCATCGAACTGCACCACATATGACACACCCTGTGAGTGCTGACTCCTCTGATTTTCCACTTTTGAGACGGGTCCAGTCTCGGCCGCAAGAATCCACTTTCTTTCTATTATACAGTGGACCAAGGGTCGTAATATATCTGCATACCCCCTCCAGCCGCCTTCGGGTTGGATCCGAAACCCTGATACTTGGCTCCCGGGACGACGGCCTTTTTTCTGCCCGTTCTGCAATAAGGACTGGCCCTTTGTGGTCAAATGGAAGTGTCGAATCAATTTATGCTCTGTGAGGACGAAAAGCATTCTTAGTGCTTCGCTTTCCTACTTTTTGCCCGAGGATGTCCTCAGCTGCATAATGGTCAAATTAAATTTTTGTTTGGCTTTTAATTTTTGCGCATGAAGCGGAAATTTGTGCACCATCACTTATTCTATTACAGCACATTTATTTACTTGAGCAAAAGAAATTTAATAAAGTATTTTCTTCACTTCAAAAACATACCTACATACTATAAGTATTTCAAATCGCAGTCCTTGCAATTTTTGATTTAACCGTCAAATAATAAGAATAGCTGAAAAATAGATATTCACATTCAAGCTACATAGGACGAACTTTTCGGTTTTGCTATATGTGCTAAGTCGGCTCATATAGTTTAAAACCACCAATATCTCTAATATTACCTGACATCTGAATAATCATATGACTTTTTGAAAATAAGAATTGTTTTTGAATTAATCTGAGAAGTCATAGGAAGTTGAAAGCGTCTATTCATTTTCAAGTAAATAAAAGCCTTATAAAATTTTTTTGTTGGAAAATTATTAAAAAAATGGACAAGGAATATGTGAAAAAAGGTGGAACATTTTCTTTTAATTATCATAGATATTATGAAAATATGCATAAATAACTGCAATTTGTGAATCGATTATTACACATAGGTACAATGAAATCGGGAAAATACATATATCGGCTCTAAAAGACCTGTAGGAGCAAAATCCACGATGACTGAAAAAATAAATATTATAGTAATAAACAATTCATCTTCTGTCATCTTAATCACTTATAATTTATCTAATTAACAAGTTTCTAAGATATCAGCTTTACTATTTTAGAATTTTTAATTTGTATTCTTCTTGTACTGTTATGAGCTAGCTTGCTAGTATTTTGATATAACAACAACGTGTTCATTTGGGCCATAGTCAAGCTCCTAAAATTACCAAAAGTCTTTTGTACTATTCAAAGCAAATTTCCTGTTCTGTTTCAACATATCTTGTTTATTGTACAATTTAAAGTTTTATGTAGTAAGATTAATTTTAATTGTTTCGTTCTATGAAAAGAAGCTCACCGTAGTTACATCTCTTTAATAAGTTTCTCATCCGTTCAAAACCATCTCATTCCCATTTTACGATTCTCAAAGGGAAGAGGACTTGTGCGATTTCGACGCACTGCGTCCTTTTCAGTTGTAATTTGGACAAAATTCAGCAGCACCCTTCGCTCGAGGTCAATTCGGGCTGTTTGAAGAGTCGTCCACACTAACGCCGCTCGGTCCGTTTATGGACAAAAGGAATTTTCCCGCAGCCAGATGGAGCTGGCAACTTTATTTAACGCGGCACCCTTTATGAGTCCAGTTGTTGTCCCGGTGCTCCAGTTGCAGGAAGGGCGCTTTCGCCCCCCAGTGAAAAATTGCATTCATTACAAAGCTCGGCTTGCGGGGCCCATAAATTCCCAAGTAGTACTTTGCCCGCCGGTCCGACACGAGTTTCTCGGGAAAAAAGGAGAACATTTTTGATGGCCTCTAGCTAGAATCCATTACTACTTTTTCTATCCCCCCAGTTCCTCTAGCCGCAGAAAAGTGTGGAATCTGTGGCTTAACTTGATAAGCATCCCCTAGACCGCGAGAAACACTTGAAGCGCTTACATCCAGCCGTTTCTCAGCCGCCCTCTTCTGTCTCAGAAACTAGGGTGCACTTCGCTTGGTTTCGCTAGCGGCGGCCTCAGCCCTGGGCCTTTCGAATGGATGGAAATTTTGCTCCAGCGAAGGAAATCAGAACGAAACGAAGAAAAAGTTCTTTTTACTTTTAATTTTTTTTTTCTTTTCTTTCCATCGCGAAGAGAAACTCTTTCTACCGAACCCCCCCATCCCAACAACACACCCGACGCCACTGTACCCGCGAATCTGGGCGGCAGAGGCGGCGCACCGGCGGGGGCGCACACATTTCAAAAGCGTTTTTCCTCCGAGTGCAATTATAGTTCGGAGTGGCACTCTAGAGATGGAGAAGTATTGTTTCTCGTTTGGAGCTCGGGGCCATCGCCTCTGTGCACCAAGGGAAAATTGTTTTTGAACGCAATTACTATGCTGGGGCAAGCCGCCGCACCACACCGCCCCCTGTGGGAGGATGTGTGAAGTGGAATGCATCAACCTCTACCGCCCGCCACATTCGTCTAGCAAACTCCAAACCCCAAACCCCCCTTCTGTATTGCAAGAGTTTTCTGCAAATTTAATAAACTCATTTTCCATCGGACGACTAAGGAATGGCCAAGAAGCGGTCGGTAGCGCTAAGAAATTTATTTCATTGATGCTGCGAATGTATTTCCCTTCCTTCCCCCGAACTTTTGCAACAATCTGGTGCAACACTTAGTGTGGCTCCTCGAGCAATTTATTTTCGCGCTTTTTAATTCTAGGAGATAAATTTCGCGGAATTATCCTGGCCAAGGATGGAATCAGTCTAAATGGTTGAATTATATATAAAATATCTCTCATTTAAAAAACTAGTATTATTGACATTGACTGTAATCTTCAACTTAGAATTTTATATGCCTAAATTAACGGACTTATAGACCTCAGAATTTTTAGAAAAGATCACTGTGAAATGGTGGGAACAGTTTTAAGACTTTCTATCTTGTTGACGACTGGCAATATAATTTATAACGAAATATTTAATAAAAATTTGAATAATCAATAATAATTTGTGTAAGAAAATATCTAATCAACAACAAAATAAATAAAGTCGTCGACTAGCGAAGATATTATATAAGCATTAAAAATGTATCTTCGCTGTCATGGAAGTTCAACTTTTAAATTAGCGTCTATACTTATTATAACATTCTTAAAATATTAAAATAAGATATATTTTATTATCGTTTTATAATAGCTACTACTGTTTAGTAAATATATTTAGGAAGAAATTTAAAAGAATTGAAATTTGCAATTAATGATTCTTAGTTAAACTTTTTAATTTTGTTAAAAGAACATTAAATTACATTGCCTTATACTCAGTTAACGTCAAAAAGGAGATCCAATAAAATGTTTATTTAGTTCACGACTGGAAGTTAGATGGGCAAAAATCATTGCAATTTCAGAAACTTTGCTATAGGTTACAGTTTAAAAAATTCAATTTAATGCGAAATTCTAGATCCAGATCAGATAATAGAAACAAAAAACAAAGCTAGTATGTAGTAACATAGAAATAGCTCTAACCCACAACTGGGTATTAATACCCCACCTCTAGTTTACGTTAGATTTTTAAGACAATACAGGTCGCGCTAGTTTGACATATTATTCGTACGCGTATCGTCAAATGAAAGAAGCTACCAAAGTATAGGGTCGCGCTAGTTTGACATGTTATAAGATCTGATATTCTATATACAGGTTTTTATTAAATCTTAGTCAAAAATTAATTAATATTCCAGTAGAAGAAAAACATAGGTCAAACCACTGAGTAACAGAAAAAGGAAAAGACAGGTCAATGAACTGGGTGTAATAATAAAATTATAGAAGGAAAATCCAAATGAAAGCTACTTCAACCTATTGGATGCAACAAATTATCGAGTGGTCAAAGTACCTCGACCGTACTATATTTTCTCCTGACTAGACGGTTAAAGTGTTAAGATTCACATTAAGAAAAGTGCTGACAGCTGCTGTAAAATAATTTAGGATATTTGGACTTTGGAGGAGCATTAGTCGATTCTACGACCATTATGCTTCTAGTTAAATTAATCATTTCTCTCATATATTACAATCTATTGTGAACATTTAGCATTCATGAAGTAGGTAAATTATTGTAGGGAGATTATCACAATATCGAACTAATGTCCTGTCAAGTAAATATTTTGGTTCCAGACCTACATGAACTGCCAGGTTTACCCGAATCCAGTTCCAATTCAGAGCATTCAAATTTTAAGAGCTCCTTGACGTTTTTTGTTAGCACCGATACTCCTTATCTTCAGTCTTTGAGGGTGCACGGGCATGTTGAGGGCATAAAACCCAGAGCACGTCAGGAACGCCCATAGAACATAATAAACCCCATTCTGAGCTGGGGGAAACACAAAGCCGCTCCAGAAGGACTTTGCCAACCCTTTCATTCGCTTTATTTTCTGGTTTTTTCCCTGGAAATCCCTCAGAAATGCACCTCCGGTACGTGTGCAGGCCTCGTGTTTATGAGCACCAGTCCAGGCGTGAAACGACTCATTCGAGTGTGCTCCACCCTGTGGCGACGGAGCCTGGCCTAATGCAATTTCCTCCAATTTGACTCCGTTGCTCTCAAGTATCTTGAGAGTGCATTCAACTTTTGTTTATGCATATAATATATATATAATATAATTTTTTTTATATATATTCTCTTAGCTGGAGCAATTTCCTCCAGCCACCTCAGCCCTTCTTGGCTCGTTTAAAGCCAAAAACCGTCAATTGCTGGGGCACTTTAGCATTTTTATTGAATTCTTCCAGACCTTTTCACAAACACACGATCCGACAGTTTGCTAAGGAGGTTGAGCTTGAGCAATGAAAATAAGCAGGGTAGGCGGCAGCAACTAAAACATGATGAAAAATAAAAGGGAATTCTCTTTTCCGTCTGAGGAAAAATGTTATTAAAATGGAGAAACCAGCGATGAAATTGTTATTAAAAGGAAAAACCTCCACAGTTGCGCTACTCCGTGCACCCAGAGCAGGCTGTCTAGCAATATGCTTGTTTTGCTGTCTTAAAAAATAAGAAACTGCACCCTCCCACCCTTTAAAAGTCTTTTAAGAAGGGAGCACCTTATATACAAACATTATAAACACACCCATAAACTTTCTGGCATCACATCTTTATACTTTGCATTTTCCCTTTGACTCCTTTGATGAGTTTTTAGGGAATTTCCTTAACCGCAAATGTGATCACGTCATGCTTACCACCCACAACTCCCGCGAACAATTTCTTTAAGATCTCGGTGGCGGAAAGTTGATTTTAATTGCTTCTGCAGCTACAACCGGGTAATAGTAATCCTGGTGAAAATTCTTGAACGAAAACCCTAGCTGGAAAATGAGGTTTTTGAATTCTGGGTAGGGAATTAAAATACGTGTGTTGGCCGCCTCCGGTCTATATGTATGTGTTTACACATCCGTGAATAATTAGATAAATCATTTCCACCCTGCGGTTTCCTGCCTGAATATAATTGCAGGCGAATTAAGATAGAGGAACACAGTACCTACTCCCCCGCCACATCTTTCCGCCCTTTTTCCCCCCAACCACTCGTTTTATCTAGGCACCGTATAAAAGCCCAAATAATGGTAATTCTAATTAAAGCGCTCCAACGAGATAATTTTGCACATTAAACGCATAAATAGCACACCAATGAGCAGGGCATACCACCGACTTTTCTATAAATTCCCCCGGGGGTCTGGTGGTACGTATCCCCCCCTCACCATCCACTCTTTAACTCCCGTGGGATCCTTTCTGGATGCCTGCCCTTGTCAATTACTTTTTAAAGTTAAATTAATAACAATTCGGAACAGGTGCGCCACGAAAAATATATGCGCGGCACGTCGATGCTGTTTAACAACTTTCCGCAAGTTTCCTGTTTTTACCATCGCGGCACAGGGAAAATCGCTAAACAAATGAGTTACTCCCGCGGGAGGAATTTTCCCAGCCCGGGGAAGTTCAACACGAGCGATATGGCTGTGATTTAACGCTTTCAAATAATCAGGGCGCAAACGTTGTGTACCCCAAAACGTTTCTTTTTTTTTTGGTTTATACCAAAAATTTACCTATTTCTATTTATATACAGGTATATATAATTTTTTGTATTATATACCTTCCGAAAGGTACACAAGAACCCTGCCAAAGTGTCCCAAAATTGAAAATAAATGAGCGTCGGCAGGCACTGCGACACCCCTTTTCGACGCGATTCTGATGCCATTGACTTAACGATTTATATCCTCACCTTTAGGTCCCCACCTAACCCCCGTTCGAACCCTTTTACCCGTAAGGAATATAGCGGGAAATTCGCGTATACCTACCTATCTAGGAACCTGCGAGGTATACGCACTCCAGAAACCTTCAAACCCCTCCCCCGCTCCATCAACCCAGGTGAAGATCTTATTTCCCTGGTTCAACTGAGGTTTTTGGTGACTGATGAAAACACAAGCATTCCCCTTCTATCCCCTCTCCTCCCGAGCCTATCCAAACCCCTTTGGACAATTTTAACGTAAATTTGATTCTGAGCGAATTTCAGGAACCGCAGACTGTCTATATATGGAAAATTCCGGGAGCCTCCCCGGTGTTGACACAGGCACCAGGAGCAGCTCGAATGGTTCCCGGGTAAAAAGTATGTTTTTGAGGAAACGGTTGTCTTAGGCTCCCCGGTGTCAACAGCTCCAGTTACCCCTCAAGGGATTATTAATAAGAAAATGTCAATGTTTTTTTTTTTGTTTTTTTGTTTCTGTCGCACGCCCGATTCACACCACCTTCGATCTATAAGAAAGGGAATGCCAAACTGAATTTTCTTAAGATTCCACCCCCACATCCAGCACACGCGGGTGTCTGCTCCGGCGGGTGCCAGTGAGTGATAAAAGGTGTCGAGCTGGCGATAAATATGGAGAGCACATTGCGCCTCCGGGAAAGAGCCAAATTTCATTTTTTCTGATATCCATCACACCGCAAACAGGTCCTATACAAACCATCTTCTGAGAAGTAAAGGAGAACAAAAATAAAATTTTGTGTTTTGTTTTGAATTAGGGCGGTTGTGTGAATCGATCAGGGACACTTGCGTTTTTTTTTACCCCTCCGTCAGAAAATTTGAAGGTTCGTGACGAAGGTGTGCGATGATATACCTTCGCCGCAAACATCTTATGAAATATATCAAATCAAATAACTTGAGAAATGCTGCTGTGAAAATGTAATATACCCATATATGCATATATTTATTTATGATCTAAAAAATAGAAAAAGGATAGATACTCCAGGGACTTGTAAAAAATTGCTTAACCAATTTTAAAAAGTACTTAATGTTAAGTTTCTTCTTTAAGACAATATATTATGATTAGAAATTTTATATTATTAGTAAAAAATCATTAGTAAATGAAATACGCGAATACGTAGATGCATGCATATGTAAAATTGTTTACTTTTACATGATTTAGATATTTAATTTTAAATGCAAAATATCATAAAACAGCAGATACACATTTTATTGGCTTTTAAAATTCGCATTAGGAGTTACAAAGTTTTATATTTAATAACATTTCTTGATAGGCCGCGTGAAAAGTGAAAAACAAGTGTTAGAAAACCATTTTGTATTTTGTCGAAATAAACAATTCTGTTATATTTACAAATTTTTCGTAGATTTAGAATTCTAAATTGAACATATTCCATCACATCACATTTTCGAGAAAAGTAGTATCAAAAACAGAGGAAATGCGTATTTCATCAAGTTTGAAAATTTTGTCGAAAATCGCTGGGCATCGTATCTTTAATTTAAATAAATTGTGGAAGAAGTTTTTATTCTTTTCGTATTTTTTATGTAATAGCTGAATGCCCGAACCTTTTTTAGCAACTTAAAACAATCGTATTAATTTTTGATATATGTACTTTTGTATTTTAAAAAGCTTTTAAAAATTTATTTTCTTACTTGTTACACTATTTTTCTTGAAATCGTGAAATGTTAGATTTTTTGATTTTCGATTTGTATTTAATACCGCAAAAACTACAAAACAATTGTTAAAATTAAAAATGATTTTTATCAATCAAGTCACGCAGACTTTTGTTTTTAATAGAAATAATAATATAATATCATTGCACATTTTTTAAAATTTATAATTATAGTTATAAGCTCCAAATAAGTAATTCTGATAGTCTCATGCACGTTCTTTCATCCAAATTTTGAATTCCGGGAAAATTGTCTTCTGGATCAGCGCCAGCCTGAATAAGTCATCGCAGTTCGAGTAGACGGGAGGATGCAAGAAAGTTGTTGAACAATTTAAAATGTAAATAATTCGCACGGCAGCTAATCGCGAGTAAATTTCCCACAACCTGCCATCATGGACTATAGGGCGGGTCGTTGGCAGCGCGCGAGGGGAGGAGTTTTATTAAAAATATTTGCATATTTAATCAAAAAACCCAGGGCACGGCAGAGCAGCGATGTCTGCAGCATCTGGTCCAGATACTCTCGAAAGCTGTCCGTCGCTGCAAACGGCAAATTAATTGTTGTCCTTGGGTCCCTGTCAGGTACGGGGCCAGTTCAGGGTTGGCCAGGTCTGGCTCGGATGGCAGGAGCCAACAAGTTGGATGGATTTCAGAAGTATCCTGCTCCTGGTCCTGTCCGGACACAAAATATTCCCGTCCTCCCGGCAGGATGGAACTGGAGCAGTGATGCTATTGCGACACTTCACCCCCAAACCCTGCCTCGGCCCTCCCCTTCGTCCTGGATAAATTATTCATGAGAGATAAGAGTGGCGAGGAGAATTAATAGAAATTAATTAACTTTCAGCAGATGGGTCCTCAGAAGATGGATTGTCGCCTCAGACCGCGCCGTCACGAGACCAACGCGCTTTTAAAGAGGCGCGGGCGTTAGCTCATTCAGCGGGATGCAAGGCGCGAAAGGTTAATAAGATTTGAGCCGAAAAAATGGCAGTATAATTCGGATGATTGTCGCGCTGAAGAGGCTTTCTTTTTTCCAGTCTTAAATTTAGTAGGGTGGGTGTTTCGTGTTTTGATGACATTTGCTCCGCCAAACTGGGTAATGGGCATCATTTCTTTAATGGCAGTGCTCGAATCAAAGCCGACGCAGAAATTCATCACCGGGGTGGACGAGGGGTTCTCTATAAAAATCGGATTTAATAGATTCGTGCTGAGCGCCGTCGAAAGACGAATTGCCTCTTTTCATGTCACATTTTCTACTCGAATGAGTTATTAATCAGCGCGACCTCCTGTTGCGTTGCGTAGCCCTAAAATTAGTGGAAATATGGAAATCCTTTTATTTATTTTTTTTTTTCCACCCCCTCGAACCCATTCGCTAGAAAAGGGCAGTGTCTGGGCGACGTGTGCGCCTAGTGCGTGTTCGCACGTAACAAATGAATTGAAAACTTACCGAGGGGAGGAGTAATTGCCGGTGTAATCACCATAAAAATAACCTTTCTTGCCAGGGGTATCCTTAATACGGGCGAGTCAGGTAAAACCTGGATTTAGTCGTTAGTCTGCTCAGGTGCCTCAATCACCGTTCAATTATTCAGAGAAACCATTCTGACTCCCCGGTCCTATTACAATGCGCAATTAAAATGTAATTATTGAAGAGAGTCTTACAATTTCTGCCCCCAAAACGGGCGTTGTATGCCCTTTCGCCAACCATCTTATCTTCTTGAAGGAGTTACCAAAAATAATTTTTAATTTCATTAATTTCACAAAACCCTTGTGCGCGTTCGGAACAGATTGCTTTTGGGGACGGTCTTTTCAAGCCCTTATTTTTGAGGCCTCCCAATTTACCACCCCCTCTGGGGAGATGCCCACAAACTAGAAGAAACCCTAATCTCTGGTCCTCAATTCAAAATTTCAGGGATTTACCCTGCAAATGAATTGAATGAGGTTTGGCGAGAAGAGCCACTCCGGTTGGTTGCCTGCTTGCTTTCAAATGCATTGACTGTGCAATAGGGCGAAAAGGGTTGGGGAAAGGGGGCCAGTTGGATGCATTCGATGCATTGCTCCAGGACGGGGTGCCCTGTACCCGGGCCCGGCTCTGGACCAGTCGACGAATGGGCCCCCGAACGTACAAAGGGGTGAATGATGGATGCATAAAATAACTTCAGAGGATTACGGAGAGCCTTTTAAATTTATTGCTCACTCGAAAGCACTTTTCCACTGGCCGAACGTAATAGGGGTGGTTCGGGGGTTGGATACAGGGGAGTGTGTGTGCCGGTGGTGAGCATTTCTAAAATTTATTTGTTTGCTCAAAGCTCAATTTGATTTGCCCATGAATTTCTGATTGCAACAATAGAAAACCGGCCAAATGGTCGGGATTAGCAGTTGGAAGCACACTGTACAAATACTAAATAATATAAACTTTGTTGATACTCCAACAAAATTCGTTTCACCACTCGCATTTGTACGGTCTTTCTGTTGTGGGTAACTAACTTCATAAAGCAAAACTAGAAACATAATATAGCCAATTGTGGTATATGTATAAAGATTTCTCATACATAGTCATAATTTTTAAATAATAGAATCTTAGATTGAATAGATAGTCCAGTTAATGGGAAAAATAATTACAAAACATTTTATGAACTCAATACATTTATTTAAAAAGAAAAACATGTGTTGGACATATGCAACATCGCGTTACTTCGTGTGACATTTTTTAAAACAGTTGTTGCGTTAATTGTAACATAAAGTGACCCCGAACTGGCAATAAAAAATAATAATTGTCAAAAAGACGACAGAAATGTTTTACCAATATTTATTTCTTGACATTGGGCATGTGAACCACAGAAAATACAATGTATTGCCGTATTTTCATCAGCTAAAGTAGTATTTCCTTGAAATTTCAATTGCTCTTCTTTTAGATCCAAATGATTTGTTTTCCATGTTTTATTTTTCTGAAGAAAAAAGTGAATGTTATAATGTTAATTCAGGCTAGATTAAAAATTATTATAATCAGACTAAAATTGTCGGTCAAATACATGTGTAATATATATATGTATATCTTCGATTATTTCCGACTTGCATTTTTACGAGTTCTGTGTTTGATGTCTTAGCACATCAGGCTCATCACAGGATCAGTTGGTTAGTTGGTTTAAAATATCCTCCGGACTATCATCATCATCATCATCATATTCTTAAGTGGCATCTATTACATCAAAATCTAGCACATACCTAAGTAGGGTCCGAAATATCGTCATCAATAGAAAAATCCAAGCTATCATCACTGTCTGGCCAGTTTTCAATTATTTTTTTTCAATTCCTTTTACATTTTTTCATTATTCTAATAAAATTAAGTATTTGGTTAAACAAAAAATAATGACGACGCAATGTAGTAGATCTGCAACAAACATAATTTTCGGGATAAACAATGATCTATAAACTATGTATCATAAAATAATTTTTAATTTTCTGAGGTTTCATGTTATTTAAAAATAGTTTCATTTAATAAAAAATTTGGTTTCATTTAATTCTAAAACAGTTTCAATTTATTTGAAATTGGTTTGATTTAATGTGAAATTGATATATTTTTGGGTCGAATTTTAATAAAAAAAGTTAATTACACATATACGTTTTTGCAGGTTTAATAGGTACTTAATTTAATGGCAAATCGAACCGAAAATAAACGACCCTCTTAAGTATTAAAAGGTAGGTATCAAAAAACCTTTTCTGATATTAGGTAGGTATTTAATGGGGAAAAAGTTATAGTATAATATTCTACTTAGAAGGAAATTCGTATTTTATAGGCGTTCACCATTTTCTCTTCCAGACTGTTAAATTTCTAAATATAGTTTCAACATAAAAAGGAACCACTTGAAGCATGTTTTGTGAAAATATGTAGGTCTAGCCGCTTACCTTCTAAAAGGACATAAAGGAGCAATTGTATAAATATATTGTGAAACAAATAAAGCTCCTTTGCCTAACTCCAGCATCCAGAACTGGACCACTTCACGTAATTATTCCCGCTTTCCTAAATTAACTTTTCGGCAAAAGGGAATCGCATTAAATCAACGAGGTAAATCAACTGGGACACTAACACTCGAGCAATTTCCATATTTATCCACTCAAAGGTCCGTTCCCAGCTCCCACACCCCTGCATTTGAATTTTATTATGGCTCCCGTTTCTCAGGAGCGTGCACAAATCCCCCAAACATCCGAAATCCTCTTATTGTCGGTAACAGCAAAAATCATAAGGAATCCCTCCCGGACAAACCTTTGCTCGAAAATAAAATTCCACGAGAAGAGGCATGGAAGACATCAGGGATCCACCCGAAAAAGAATCTGGCCGGCTACGTGCAATTGATTCTATCTGGGGCTCCTCCAGGTTTTTGGGGTTCCTGCTCCCCCGCGCCGCCCCTGTCCCAGAATCCTGTATAGTGAGTGGTACCTACGATACCTACTGCCCGAGAAATTCCCGGAGTCCGAGCATATCCTCTTATTTTTATGGGACAATTTATTATGCCAGCTCCCACGGGAAGAGTTTCAGTTGCAAAAGGATAATCAGGAGAATTTTATTGGCTACGTATTTCGCCCTTTGTTTTTGCCCTCGTCCTCCCCCATCCCCCCGGCTCATGGCTACCCTTCCCGGTGCCTAGGGCTCCACCTGGAGGAGCAGAGGATGGGGCAAATCCCCCGACAAGGTTCCTTCATGGCGTCTTTACCTGGGATCAGGTAATAAGGACACACTCCTGAATGTGACATCTGAGACCAACTTGACGACATTCGAAGTTAAGGAGAGGATTTACTAACCGAGTTGATTGGTTTGAATGGGGCTCCTTTTTATAACAAGGGAGCGCAAATTGTTTTTGGGGGGATGAGATCAGGTCAAAAACTGAAATCCCAACCGCTCTGGATGGGACAGCCCTCGCGATAAATTGGTTTATTGTCAGCGGAGGCTGTTTTTTCTTCTTTTTTTTCCTCTTTTTTTTCCACTATATCGATCATGTCCCAATTCCGGCACAATTTCCGCTGCATCTCTAATAGCCACCACTCGCGCCTTTGGGAATTCCGGGAATGAGAATCTTTCCCTAGTCGTACTGATGATTTTCTTTTTCCTCTTATCAGGAAAAAATTGACACGAATTTTTATGCCCCAGCCCAACGACGAGTTATGACGGTGACACTTCGTTAAACAGAAATTCCTGTCCGACTTCCTTCTGCGCTCCACCGGGAACAGTCAAAGACTCCTACCCGGGCGGCTCAGCTGCCAACTCGAGCGCGGCTCCCTCAGGACATGAAGTGCTTTTCCCAAAAGATCAAAGAACACTCATAAAATGCACATAGTTCTCCGAAGATAAGTCTTTTGGTACAGTGCTATTCCCTTTTTTTTTCTCATTTTGACCATGTAACTAAAGCCCTACAAGAGTCCCGCATTTCCTTCCTAGGGCATGTTCTTTTTTCTTGCATGAGAAACCTCTTTTAGGATAATTCAACCCTCAGAATTCAGTACTCAAAGTCCACATCTCATAATTCACAGGTTCATCGTGTTTTAATTCAAGCGATTTAAGCACCAAAGCCCCCCAACCCTTCTCCGTCTGGAGCAGCCCCATTCCAACTCGGACCACATTAAGCAATATTTGCATGCTCCCCAGCACCCTTACACCCGGACTGGCTAGTCAACACTTCACTGTCTAGTTCAGGGGCTCCGTTGTCGGAGCCCCAGGACAGGACTCTGTAAAAACAAAATTCGTGAGAAATGTCCTGGTCCCGATGGGGCCAAGGGGTGCTAGTCTGTGCGCCAGACCAGTTTGGGGGGCCCCACCGACGGATGTGGGCGGTATATGGCTAGTGGATACTGCAAGATTTATGAGCCCACCACTACCCATATTTCATAAAATATTTATTTTAACGTTAGCCCCAACATATTTGGGGCTTCTTGTGCTCTGATGTGGTTTTGCTTTCAAATAGCGGATGGCTTGGTTTCTCCTCCAACTAGAGGAGCAGGGGGGCCGACGCCCTTTTAAAACATTACCGCGCTCCTCTACATAAATTGAGTGTGTGTAAATTGGCGAGTTTTCTAATGAAACGTTCAAGAGTTGGTTTGGGGGCCCCAAATCTACAGACTTGAACTGAGCATGGCTATAGTCATCCACCGCATTTTCTGGCCATTCAAGGAAGAATGATTTGTTAACAGGAATGCAGCCGCAGGAAGAGAACGCCAATCCGGAATTTCTGGAGTGCGTTATGCGAAATTAAGTGAACAACTAAATTCTAGCCGGGAATACAGGATATTAAGGGAATTTTTGAAAAGATTTTACACTCATGCTACTTATGATGAGAATTAAAAGCGCTTTAGCTTCAGAGGGCGTAAAATATTTCTTCATATATATGAATCTTTTCAGGATTTTTAAAAAGTCAGAGTGAATATAAAAACTTGTTTTTATAATTTTCCCTCTGTCTGTATTGTACTCTGCCAGTTCAAAAATTCTTATTTCACTTTTCTATTTATCTATACTTCCTAATAAGAGGTCTGTCTGTTAACTTGACGGAGGGAAAAAATTGAGCTCTTGATAGCACGAGCACGCTTCTAATTTATCCAGGGACCGAAAATAATTGGTATTTTTCAATCTTTAAATTAGAAAGATTTGGGAAAAGTTGCCATAGTAGAATAAAATAAAGTACACCAAAATGCGTAACTAAACTGTTATTTTTAAGCCAAGAAAAATGAATTCAGAACCATAATTTATTATAAAGTTGTTATAACGATTCAAGTTATATTTTTTTAGCCATTAAAAATTAAAAGAGAAATTTTTCTTCAGAAAAAAAGCTAATTCCAATGAAGGTTTTCCATTTTTTGTCATGTTATAATCCTTGAATCTATCATTTTATCGATAAATATGTATCCGATTTGCTATCTTACGATTCAATGCATAATAGTAAGTGAAAACCTTTTTAACTTAAATATAGATAAGAACTAAATTCTTCCAGTAAATTAAATAAATTTATGATATTTTGCTCTAACTTTTTTATATTGAAAATTTGCACACATTATCAAGACTTTAAAATATTTTAAAGTTACCCAGAAGGAATAAAAATATTGATAAATATCTAGAATTTAAAACTTTTAAACAGATTTTACTCCAAAAAATGTTAAACTATTTTTTTTAAAGACAGAAGTCTTAAATTTTTTACATTAAACTAAGTGTATATAGTTGATTTATATAAAATAAAATACCTTTTTATCACTAATCAGTTTTCATCCCAAACTATTTTCTATTATACCTCAAGCATTACAATTTCCAAAATTTAAAGTTGAAAAGCTCAAGGTTGAGGTTCCTTTCAAAACACAAGGGACACCATCAAGACGACCCGACCCGTCTACAAATTTAAGTGAAATTTCGAACTAACCGAGAAATCCTGAATAGCACCACCGAGTTCCGTGCCTCACTCCGCAAATGAATTAAAATTACCATGACGCCCCGTGTCGACTCCGCCACCTCCTTCAGAGGCCCCTTCATTTGCCCCGGAGCAGGGCCCCCGGTGGCGGAGCCCCATCGACCCCACCTAGCACCTGCCAGAGAACGCAGATTCAGACGCTCGCCGCCGCCGCTGAAAGCCACCGCAGACGAGAAGTGCTCAATCAAAGCAGAAAAGGGCCCGGGTTCGGGGGTTCGGGGATTCGGGGGTTCAGGATGCTGCGGTATCCTGCGGGACGGGAATAACCCGCACCCATCAAAATTGGCACCGGGCGTACCTGGGAGCGGGGCGAAACCGCGTAATGGGAGCTGCAGTCAATGACCACATCGCGTCGCTCTGATAATAAAGTCCTGTGGGGCCCTGTGGGGTTTTTGATAATTAATTTCACTGATTGGCAAGAAAAGCACCCGGGAGGCTCCGGGGGCTCCGAGGGGGGCCAGGGTAGGCCGGTCAGGAAGCCAACCAATGCCAAGTGTGATTAATGGCTTCTATTCGTCATGTCAATTTATATGTCTATTTTGCGGTGTTCCGGATTTATTCTGGGGGATTTAATTTATTTTACCATCCCTCCTCGGCACTCGTTTCCCGCGGGGGCTTGGGATCGTGTCTGGGATTTTTCCAGGCGCAATTTGTCCCTCCGGAAATTTGCCATCTTCGGGGCAGCTCCGATCTCCTCCATCCGGCCGGACCGGGCCCTGTGTGCATTTTTCGACTTGGACGCCTTTTCGGGTTTGTTTTCCGGATGCTGGGAACAATTTTCTTTTTTTTTTTCTTTTTTCTCCCGAGCACATCCTTGGTCCACTCCAGTCCTTTCCAGGAGCTGCCGAAGATTGTCCTGCACACCATTTGTCTATAGATTGGCACTGTCGGTCCTTCGTGGTCTGGGACCCGAAACGGATGGACGAAAAATCCGAAACCCGGGCCCAGAAACAGATTTAATTTTGTGGCAAGTCGCCCTTAGCAGAATACTACGATCCTTAGATTTTTATAAGATGGAGGTTAGAGGGATGATTGAAAATGGCATCGCTGGGAGTACTGTTCGAGGAATTTTTCATTTAAAATTAAATTATGAGACGGAAGTGGCAGTTTATCGGAACTGCTCCCCTCGGGATAGCTTGAGGCGCATATAGCTCACTTAAATCGCTTTGTTGAAAGATTTACAGAGTTTTTATGTAGTCCACTTTACTTAAATGAGTTACTTATATAATATCCGTATAGTTCCACATAATTATAGAACGTTAGATAGTTACGCATGTAAAATGTATTAAATGAGTCACAAGTATTTTGTCGTGCCATATACATTCGTAATTTCATATAGCTGATTCGGCTAATTATTTATTTTGTTTAAAAATGTCAATGAAATTTCTCTCAATGAAAAGAATGCTTTAATATGATCTTTCTATTGTATAATCCCAGCAAGCATTTGTGAAATTGATTCATTCAAACCAAAGGCTTAAAACTATGCTCTTGCGTTGAAAATATTTACAATAGGTATACACTCTAAAAAATGTTGATGTAATTTTACCCTCATTTTATACTCTACATAAAATATTTGAAATTTGCCGAATAAATTTGTATTTGTTACTTTTTTAAAGTAGCTAAATTCTAGGTCACACTTTCATTATATTTTTTGGTTACTTTTACTTCAAACAAATACCTTCACAAATTGATTTGATTGACATTCGATTCAAATAATAGAATTCAGGTGGTAGATATACATATATGTACAATATACATATACATTCGTTTGACGTAATTTCACACGTTTTTGTTGGATTATGGCAGCGACACACCAACCGAAATTTAGAATTTCGAGCGTATTCAATTTCGCAATATTATTGTATTGCTTTGAAATTAAAGTCAAATTTATGTCAAAATTTCCTTTTAATAGAATATTCGCCTTAAACATTTTTAAGAAATTCAAAGGTAATATGATATATTTCTGAAATTGAGAACACTCGAAATTCTAAATTTCATTTAGTGTGTCACTAAAGATGTGCACTTTTACAATTGTAATAAATATTACCATACAAAAGAATGTAAAATTCTTCTCTATAAAACATATGATGTTGATACCTATATTCGAAACTAAATTTGTGAATGTGGTTCGCCAAAAATATAAGACAACATTTATTTTAGAGTATGGTAGTTTAAATCATGTAGTTTTTTCTTAATTTATTTGTGTGTATATCTTATTCTTGGATTAAATCACCTAACGTCCTTTGGGTTTATTTAATCGGACAATCTCCGGACAAGGGTTGAATTGCCTCAGATTATCTATAGTGCGTGTAGTCGCAGCGCGGCAGAATGCGTTTACTCGGATGCACCCAAGATGAGTGTCATCGCAAAAAGGGTTATGATGCGATTTACAGGACCGCCCAGAAGCGCAAGCAAAATCAATTCTGGGACTAGTTTCACACGACAGGGCACATCCCGATGGATATTAGGGACCTTCTCCAGGGAGATGAGCATCCTAATTCCTGTCCAAGAAGACACCGTTCGCCTAGTCAGCATCTCTCTGGATGCACTGAATCCGGGTGGGCGGTGACCCACCTACTGGGAGTCCAGGAATGCAATGGGGTCCCGTCCCCCCTCCTGGAACTTATTTCCATCCCTTCCGCTCAATTTCGCTGCTGTTGTTCTCCCTCAGCATATCCGAAAGCCTGCAAAACATCAATCGACTGAAAATATGCAAATTTTCCCTCGCCCCGAAACGCAAAACGTTTTATCGTTCCACGTGGGATGACTGAGCCCAGTGGTGAAATAGGAGTGCAATTTATGTGGGGCAGGGAACCGATGCAAGGCTGGGGGGATGCAGGAGCTGCTGGGAACTTGCCCGGGAATTTATGCAGCGCGTAATGCATGCAAACTCGTTTATGAAGCGCCCGGGAATTATTTTTTTTTTTGCGCTTGATGGCGGGTGCCACTATCCCCAGTACTACCCCTAACCCTTCTCTCCATCCCCCCTTAGAGCATGTCTTGCAGCCGGGCTTCTCGCCAAGTCCTTTTATTTTTATTATATTTAAATTTAACATTTTCCGGGTGACAAATTTGACACGAGAATGACGTCAATTTATTCTGCACTTTGCCTAATATGTTTACATGTGTTTCCGAGAAAGGGGAGTTTAGGGGAGGAGCACTCTCGCCCCACTTCCGTACAAATTGATATCGCTGTTTGACATGTTCTAGTTTATTTACAAAATGCGGCAGAGGGCGCAGCTGCATGAGCTTAATGGGGTAGTTAAGTGGCAAATGGTTGCGCAATTCTTTTTTCGCGACTTGCGTGGGCGTAGGGCGGTTCTGATAAAACACGGCCACATTATTCAACTTCAATGCGCAACCAGCAGAAACGCTGTTTGATCACGCTCTGTCCATCAGAAAGACATTTGCAAAGGAATAGCGGTGAGCATGAGTGCCTTTAAGCGGGGTCATTACCTTGAGATTTTCTAAAAATGAAAAAAATATTTTCGCCTAGATTTATTACTAATACTTTTCAGAATATTTTAAGCTTACAAGCCAAAATTCTAATTTTTACCTGAATTATAGTAAATTTAAATGAACTCGGTAGCGAATATTTCTTGCATTTCACATTTAACCTTTTATTCTTTTGCGTCTTTTTCGAAACTACTTTTTTCAAACTAGTGTACGATATATCTCAAGATCTACTTAATCGATTATAATAAAATTTAAACTACATATTCTTAATAACATTAAGATGTAGCATACGATTTTCTTGATTGCTTAAGTTTTAATTTTTTATAAATTTTTAAAGCTTATAATTTCGATGAATAACATGGTTTTTCTCCAAACACTTTTTTTTTTGTTAAATATGCGTAACACTAAGATAGGGTCGCCAAATATCGTCCACTTTTTGTAAAAACATTGTAGAAAAAAGTATTACAAGTAAAGTAATAAATAAAAGGTCACGGGGAGGAAATTTGACGACTGTGCCTTACTAATATATGTATAACAAATAAAAATTATGTTATTAGGTATATATATTTTATAGATTCGTTATTGTTCAGAGCACCAAGGTGATATAACCCCTTCTTAAAGTCTTTAAGGGGTTATAATTTGTCTCAAACCAATTCAATTTCATCCCAGACAAGATAGATGGAATGTAGTCGCCTTCAAATCCAACCAAAATTCTCAGACTTATCCCACCAGGATAATTACCGGGAAAAGTTTCCTAGTCGCGAAATTATAATTCCGCCGTATACGAAATGCATTCGATTGAGATAAAAAGACAAAAATGTCGAAAGGAAACTCTGAGGAAATTCTCTTCTCGAGATTTTGCCACAATAGCAAATGATACCAAAACCTCCCGCATCCTCAGCCTCCGAAAGTATCTTTAGGAGGTTAAAAACAAACCGACGACACCCGTCGTATCCCACCCACAAAAATAAAATAAAAGGCGAACTGAAATACGACTGTAGAAGGGGCACAAGAAACGACAAACGAGAAGTTTTCCGTCCTGGAAAATTTGCGCAGAAATAATTAAAAAGTTTTGGTTCACTAAACTTTTGCGCGGTTCACTACGTCAAAATATGCCCCTCTGGTTCCAGACCCGCCGGGTCTGGGCTGAATGGAGACGGGGCCTATGCCATGAGAATGTTTTCTTTCTATCGAAGTGGAGGCTCCTCGGGCTGGAAGATGTCTTTTCTATTTTATTTACTTTTTTAGCTCTTTCAGCCCGCGCGCACAGCTCCTTATATGCGCACCCAATTGGAACCTGCTGAACGTTGAAGGAGATTTCATCAAATCTCCTTCATTGTCCTCGAGCACGACAAAGGCGAAATTGTCACATAGGGTCCTATTTTAGGATGGGAACGACTCCCGGCTCATTTATTCTTTCTTCCAACATCACCCGCACCCGGCACTGTTTCCATTGTTTGTTCAGCATTTTCCGTGTGATTTCCCAGCACAGCTTTACCTCTGATTTTTCAGGATCTGGATTTATCATCCCAATTAGTATAAACAACGTCTACATATCTTTTTGAAGCTAGAAAGGGCTACAGAGCTACACTGAGTGTAATTTATATAAAACATCACTAAAATATTTCAGCCTCTCATATTTCGAAGTCATTATTTCAGCCTTGAATTGTAAAAATAACACTTCGAGTCTTGTTAATAAGCCGCTAAGAAAATTTTTTGAAATTTACTCTTCTTACAGATCAACACATTTAATATACCTTTCAAAGCGTAGGTAGACACGCGCACATTTTGACGCGAAATTCATAAAAAACATGAAGGGGTGGGGGTGGGGGTGAGGGTTGGTAGAGTTTAATACTTCTTTTTGAAATATTTTACCCCTATTTTTTTGTTTTCCGATACGATGCATACTTTCGGAGATATTTGACCGTTCCGGGACTTTTGGGACACCCTGTATGTACTAGGTATGTTAACTTGATATTTTCCTACTTTATTTCATCGTATTGATTACAATGCACTATTCACAAAAGTAAAATAAATTCAAGAAAATTCACTAACTTCTGTTTTAAAAATGCATTGAGAATAGTTTTACTCACAGATTTGAAAAAAATGTATATGTATGGTATTTTTGATGAAACGACGAATCTAGTACCACATATCATTTAGTATCTACTATTTGATAACCTAGATTAGATGTCTTTAAACGCTATGTTGACTGTGTCGCCAAGAGCGCTACTTAAAGGCTAAGGTTAGTCAGAATTTAAAGAACCCCATGTTCTTTACATTTGCTCAAAGAACAATATTTCAAAAATATTCTGTAATAGATAATTTTAAAATTATCCTTTAAAAATCATTATAGAACTGTTAAAACAAACTTAAAAACAAATGCCCAATTTGTCCACACCTATCTGACTAGCCCTAACCCGTTGAATATTACCTTTTATATTGAGCGGCAGTAGTAAAGTGTTAAATAAATAAACATTTCATAAATAAATACTATTTAATAATTATACACGATATAACTTTCGATTACGCCAAATTTTTATATCCAAATAAAACTCTAGACGTCAACTTGAGTTTTCTTAACATTTTATTAGTAAAATTTACCGTCGTTTTTAATTTATTTATTTATATTTTTTTTGGTTTTTTCTTCTTTTTTTATAATCTATCTAATCTATCATCATACTTAATTTTTTGATAAAGAGACCTTAGTAACTAATTCAGTTGAAAAACTATATAATGTTCTTGTATTTTTATTATAGGTATTGCTAACGTTGTAAGTACTAAAAGTCATTAACTCGTTTTACTTTAAGATTAAATAAGTTATAGAAAATATCTGAGTCATGAAACTACAAAACTGCTAGAGGCTTGCAAATCAGATCAGGTCTTGTTTTGCTTATCACTAATCAAACTCGCACTTGACCGGCTTTCGTATTCTTCTTTAAAGACTACAATAGGACCTTAAATTATTGCTCTTTCAATGTATGTAGATAACTCATTTTCTCAGACTTTCTTAAATAGTTATCATAAATATGAGCGGAAATGATTCTGATAAATTATCCCATTCCACTCGCGATCTCGTTGAGCTGCACCCGAGCTCAAACCATTCTCAACCAGTTGATACCTTTTTAATTCCCGACAAGGAAGTTTTCTGTTATTGCCCTGCTCGACGCGGCGGCAGCGACTGCTGTAAAACTTTCATTACAAATAACAAGAGCTCAAAAGTCGTTAAGATAACACTTTCGCGGAGGATACTTGAGTTGTTCTTAAATTGTGCTACGTGAAGATGGCTCCGGGGCATAAAGTTAAACGTAATGAGCGTACGTGCGCGGCAGGTAGACGGCGGCGGCGGGATCCGTCGTCTTCAAAGCATCTTCAGACGTCCTTGATTATTTTCCGCTCCTTTTTCTTATTTTTTTTTTCTTTTCTCCAGTTAAAAAGGGAACGTTCCCAGTAACGAGGAATTCGAGAAGGCTGTGAAATTTCACGCGTCCTTGAAGCAGCCCTTTGTCCTTGATGAAGCGCCTCAAAATGACAATCCGAGCGCATTCAGGACTCGGGGGCGCCTGAATACCGCGGACTTATAATTGATACATTCCCGGCACAAATATGCACCCTGCTCCCCATATGCATGCAAAATTGAACCCGGCTTAAAACCGAGCTCACAGTCCTTTCCTGGACCCGTGGAGGATCCTCCAGGTCGTTTTGGTACCTGTGGCAGCCGAATTCCTTGCTCGATTGAATTTTACAGACGCCGCAGGAATTTTTTATTTTATCATCGTCCGCGTGGCAGCAGAAGCAGCATCCCGGAATATTCAGAGACTCGCCTGGGTTCCAACATTTTCGCAGGGGATGGAATTTCAATGAGACGAAAACCCATATTCCGTCATAAAAATTGATTTTTTTTCCCAGGGATATGATGCGATTTTGAGGGTGTAGTGTTGCTATTTAATGACATTTTTCGGCCGGAGGAGTGGCTTTTATGGCTGTGTTAGCATGTACATCGGCCGGGAACGTTTATCACCTTGACGAGCAATGGTGCAGCTCCTCCGGGAATTTTCAAAATGTGATAAAACGCTAAAGGAGAAATATTTAGGAGTACCATAAATAGAGAGTTATGGCCGCAATAATTTTATCTGGTGGCCCCTAAATTGCCGAGGGGAACCAGCTTGCTGGACCCTGCTTACGAGGACGTTTCACTTTGTCAGTGGCACAATCACCAAACGCCACAAATCATGCGCTACGGCTGTAGTGCCGAATAAAGAGGCTCGTAAGTGCTCAAATTTATCATCCTGAAAAACTGAAACGACTGTAAACGGCTGTAAGCTGAAAGACCATATGTAAGTACTTCTTTTGTGAATAAATGATTTTTTTAAACAGATTTTTACGAGATATTTTTCATATTATACCTATACTTATAGCGTCACCCTGTAACAGCTATCGAGCTCGTCAAATTCTGCTAAAATTAAAACAAAAACACTACTCTCTACTTAAACAAAATTTAAAGAGATGCTCGTATTTTGAGTATATGATAATAATAAAAATTCAGATAATACATTTTAAACTTTAAGGGCCAAATTTAAAATCGTCAGACAAATTTATTCTTCGGATAAGAATATTTTTCACCCTATTTGTCAAAATTAACTGGCGAATAATAGGGCTCCGGGATGCTAGCACCTCATTGGTGGAATTTTAAAAAACCAATTATACCTACTGAAAGGTCAGAAAATGGTCATAAAAGGTCAATTGGTTTCATTAATTGGTCAGTGCTGGAAATTTTTTTATCAATTGTTAGTCTTTCAAGGTCATATTAAAAAATGTTGCATCTCTTGCTCTCATGGGTGGTATTTCAAAAAACCAATTAGGTATACCATCTAAAAGGTCAGAAAAATGTCGTTAAAGGTAAATTAGTTTTATTAATTGGCCAGTGAAGAACAATTTTTTATCAATTATTATTAACGTTTTATAACCCTAACCCTTCACCCAATGAATGATTTTCTTAATTTCACTTTCATAATTTTCAATAAGCTTAACGATACTAGATAAAGGGTTGCGAAAACTTAAAAAATTGAGCAACAGCATATATTCGGAATACGAACACTTTTTGAATAAATTGGTTGCTAAGGTATTTAGTAGCTTTATTTGTCTTCATGTGCAGTTCATATATATTTTCAGGATTTTATTGCTTTCGATTTATGAAATTAAAAAAAGTCGATTTTTCGAACCCCCTAATGTTGTTTTCCTCATAAAAAATAAAGAATTTATAGAATTCCTTTTAGATTAGAGATTATGTGCCTGTTCTTAAAACTTTTAAGAAATTTTCTAAAGATGTTTTTTTGAATTACTTAAAATCCATAAGAAATATTTTTAATAACAGTCAACATTTCTATATTAATTTTTTTACTTTAGGCAGGCGACTGTTTAATTTCTAGAAATTAAGAAAGTTAATCCAGCTCTCGATCGTATTAAGGAAAACGCTTTAATCTTTGCGGCAACACATGTTCCCTGTACCTTTTTGGGACTGGTCCGGATGGCTTCGAGCCCACCAACCTTCAGATTGAGTTTCCGCCCACTCCCTCCACATAAGCTGAACTTTTACAGTCAATTAATGTACAACAGCCGCCGGTGCGCTTTTTGATCCAGCAACAATAAAATCCGAGGGGAGCCCTGTCGCAGCGGTGGTTGGAGCCCTTAGCCCTTGGGGAGGAGATAACAGCGAAGTGAGCCGAGTGCGTTTAACGACAGAATCGCTTCATCCCTTAATGGCGGGCTCTGGTCGGCCGGGGCTATCCCTTCCTGGATCAGTCCTGGATACGGACCCAAACTTTTTAGCCCCCTTTGATGCTTACTTAATTGATTCAGTCGGATGAGGGCGACGCCGAGGACGACGGCCGGCGTCCCGGCGGCTCTCGGTTTTTCCTCCGCCTGCTGGCCACTCTGATCATTTATGCTGTTTATTAACTTTTCCCAAAATTAAAAGTACACCCTGCAGCCAGCCACAGCTGCCATATGGCAGGCGACTAAATTGTCCCTGCATGATAGTCTCATTAAAAGGATCATGACGTCCTTGGCGACGGGGTGGAAAGTCCTCAATTAGTTTAACGAGTAGGATATCAAGATGGTGGTGGCAATTATGAATATGTAAAGTTGGTTTAAATAAATAAAATAATATATGGGAAATAAACATAAATTCGATGTGACTAAACTAAACAACGTTCTTTTAATGAATTTAATTAGTATATACAAAATGTAATAGGTAAGTAATAGTAACAATAATAATAGGTAATATTACTAAACAGGTAATTCCTGAACCGTCTATATTTACGTTTAAGAGCAAATTTTTAAATATAGCGCTGAATTTCGGCCTTCTGCGGCTTAAAAACTAGAACCATGTTCAATTTTTTTATTATTTCGATATGATTTTTACACCACCGAGCCGGCGTTTAAAATTTTTGCTCTGGAGGTATTTTTAGCTTATTTGTCCTTTAAATCCTTAATCGTCTACTTTCGTTTAAGATGAACATTTTAAATAACTCGTTAAATTCCGGCCTCCTGCGGCCTCACAATTTGAACCATGTTCAATTTTTTTCTTATTTCTATATGATTTTTTTACCACCCAGAGGTTCAGACAGCCGGCGTTTAAAATGTTTGCTCTGGAGGTACTTTCGTCTACTTTCGTTTAAGATCAAAATTTTAAATATAGACTGAAATTCAACGCTAAAATTAAAATTTTGATCTTAAAAGAAAATAAATGGGTCATTGATTAAGGGACAAATAAAAAAATTTATATCTCCAGAAAAAAAATTTTAAACGTTTGCAATACTGTATTCTATAAATTCTCCTTTACAATTTTTGAAATAATTATAGATATACATAGTTCCTTCTGTACTTAATACTTTAAATAAATAAAATGAGAATTCAATGAATCAATTTCATCAGCATAATTGGAAAATTCATTGAAATATTGTGGTGCTGGTTATGGATTCATTTGGCTTGCGGCATAATTTTCTTACAATTCGCAGTGCTCGAAAAATGAATGAAATGGCGTTAACCAATCACGGAATTGTCCGTGCGCGAAAAATTATAATCATCCCGAGCTGTGACGCACCGGCCGACCTAATTGCATGTTAAAGCGCCCGAAAATAATTCGCAGTCGCCGCATAAAGGGCGAGTGAAGGCCCAGTCCGAAATGGAATTTCGTACTCAATTACGCCCAAATTTTATTTTATTATTATTTTTTATAGCGTACTCGCGCGCGTCCATCCAGTGCATTATCAAGTGGAGCGTCACAGTGGCGGCAAATCGGTTTCACAGCGTCCTCCCACTTTGCCGCGATAAAACGCGAGTGATGCTCATCCAGCCAGGTAAAAACAAATTAATCAGAAAAATTACTGAAATCTCATTAAATTCATTAAGCAGCGTGTGTACATAAATCACCACGCAAATATTGCAAAACTCGGGGATGGGGGTGACTTTGATATGTATGACAAGGCGTACAGCGGAGTAATTTAAAACGTCGATTATCGTTAAATCTTGTCGGTGCGTCGACGAATTAATAGGGCCCCCCGCTCCTGATGTCAATTTACCCATCAATCACAGATGCTGCGGCTTTAACGTTATTAGCGATTTTCGCTTAATTAATTAACCGAACCAACTAAATTACGACGCTAATGAAAAGATGCGAGCAACAACTTTCTTAAAATATCAAGTTCTTTCAAAGAGTTTTAAGAGGATCAAAGTTATTTAATTTTAAGCCGTTTTACAAATTGTCTGATTTTCAAAGTTGTCCTTTCCGAGGTTCTGAGCTTTTAAGTGTAATAAACGAAATGAATACTTTATCAAAAGGGTAATAAAAATATTTAATATGACGGAGAAAATAAAATTTATCAATTTAAAAATGAAGTTATATGTAAACCTCATAAATTCAAAAATTATAGCAATAAAACTCCACGCAATTTTAATTTAAACTGGTACTAAAAATTGTTTTGGGACTCTCTACATACATACATACATATATATTTAAGTAGTTTGAAAATTGATTAAACTATTAAAAACTTATGAGAAGTTTAAAGAAATTAAAACAATTAATGCCTTTATAGATTTGTAGATTTTTATATATTAGAGTGTAAAGACATATGTAGTATACCTACAAATTTGCAGTTTTTATTACTTCGAAAGGAATAAACTATTTTAAATACATTTTTTGTAGTTAAAATGTGACTATTATACCATTAAACTCAATGAAATTCACCAAAAATTGAAGTTTTGTAATCTTTTATTACCCTCCCGTCTTATATTTGAGGTGGTTCCTTGAACTTAATGCCCCCGCCACAATATCTCGTGATTATCCTGTTTGTGCAAACTAAACCGAATGGGGGCCATTCCTGATGCAAACGTGCTTCCCAGGGACTGGTCTATTGGAGCGAAAATTTTCAACATCCTGGAATTGGAAATTTTTCTCGTTATGCTCGTTATGCGGCCAGGAAGCTCCTGGAGGAATTCGAGCTCATTTGCAACGATCGTAAAAATCCTGGCCACACAGCGCCAAACTTCCTTACAAGTTTTCAGTTTGCCCTCGAAACGATGGAAACCGATACGATTGGGTTTTATTACCTTTATGTCGTACCCCCCAAAAACACTTTTCCTAGTTTTGTGCTCAAAAACTTTTGTGCCCAGCAGCACCCTTACGGAGGGGCATCAAAGCGGCCGTTATTAGCCCATTCGTGCAGCCCTCTTGTTGCACTTTTAGCAACTCTTGAGAAGTTAGCACGTTCCTTGGCACAAGGACCCTCCAGAGCCGGTGGGGGGCCATTGTGCAAGAAGTTTGGATGCTTTCTTTGCTGGCTCCCCTGCACTGTCCGGGCCCTTTGTTCCCGTCGTACAGATGATGGGATCCGGCCCCCCAGCCCGGATCCAGACCGGCCGAATGCGGGTTTTTCGAAGTGCATTCCGACCCGACAGACAGACAGACAGACAGGCGGACGGATGACAAGGGATGCAAACTGTGCTCGTCTGAGGGTGTAATGCACAAAACAGGACATCAAAACAGTTGCTTATCCATGGCCGTGCTCATGCTCAAGCCCATGGTTCTTCTTTCTTTGCAGCGTCTGTAAGGCGTCCCTTTGCCCCGGCCCGACGCCACCACCCGCCGCCGCGACGCTGACAAGCACGCCCACCAGCGGAGGAGATTACATTGTCCGGATGAGTGCAGAACAAGGACTCCTTTGAGACGATCATTTTCTTCCCAACAAGATAAACGTGAAGTGGGACTTTGTTTAGACCAGCGAAGCTCCCTGCTCCCCTTTTCTGGGGCTGACTTTCGAACAACTTCAAGCCCGGCTGGCGGACTCTTTGATCATTTCGTTGTTCGGTTCGTTGGAGCCTCGCCGGGCATCCCCCGAATGGTGCGATGTTCCAGCATCTTGCAGGGTGCATCAGAAGGCAATCGCACAGTGGGGCGCAAATCATACGACCATTTGCGGTCTTTGTGCCCGACGGGGGCCGATAGTCCGCTGCTGGCAGAAACCAAACCCCACAATTGTTGCTTTAAAGGGCGGCCAACCCCCCTTTCAGCGAGATTCCTACGAAGGGAACACAACCGACTGTTTGAACTTCTGCTCGACTTGCGGGAGCGGCTAATTAAATTCAGCAAAGGGATTCCAACACATCTTAGAATCACGGACATATTTCAATCTGCCCCAAAATCCCTTGGAATTCGTCTTACTTCTTGTAGTCGAAATTTTCAGCTTCTCGTCAATTTTGTTATATTTATATTCAAAAATCATCATTTACTAACCAATTAGATAAGTTAAATCGAAAATATTTTTATTTAAAATCCAAAACCATTTCATTTTCGTAATTTTTTCTTTCAGTCAGCCCTTGATTTTAGTATATTTTCACTTCATACCTACATATCTGCATTTATGTAAAATTCGAATGAATCGATTTTTATAAATATCTTTCATTCTCATTAAATTTTACCTTCAATAATTATCAAATTTTTTCTTGAATTTTGGTTTATTTCATAGTTTTTTTATTTGTCATGTATCAAAACGAAAAAATACCCACGACCTCCTTAAAATTTTCTTTTGCAGTTTTGGTAGTACTTAATAATATACTTTTTTTTAAGACCATATTTAGCCCACTTCTGAATCATTATAATTTAAAGGATCATCATATAAATCTGTAACTTAGTTAAAATGAAAGCCTAAATCCTAATCATAGAAAATCCAATGACATCTATCTCAACAAACCTTTGTAAAAATCTTGTCGAACAACATTCTCGAAATGTCTTAAGGTCTTTGTCTTTTGTATTTTTTTTATATAATAGCTTAAGATTTCACCTATCATTTTAACAACATTTATACGCTTCTGGCTTAATTCGTTCATTTACAAATGCGTGTTCTATGGAAAATGTCCTATAAAAATGAATTGAAAATTTTTTGAGAATAAAATTTGTATTGACCTATGTTTGTTATACCTTTTTCATTACCAGCTATCGAATATCAGTTTGTAGAGAATAGCTTTCTTAACTCTATATTATATTTCTACGTATCGTTGACTTCTCAATACTTACATATTATTACTTTAGTAAATGCTTATTATCAGTTATTAAAACTAAAAACTACTTAAGGGTACACTACTAAATCATATCCAATCATACGTATAATACAAAAATTAGAGGACTTTCTGAATATGAGCAGCTATCCTGTTCTCCTCCATGAGTATATGGATCATATTAAAGCAATATCATGTAATTCTGGGGTAGGGAAGTGGCACAGTATATCTAGAATCATTTTTAGTATTTTATTTTGTATACACTGAAAAAAATGTTTAGAATATTTATCTAAAAAACTGGGCATTTCATCTAATTTTCGTAGGTGTTTTTCAGCCAGCCAAGTCGATTAGGTGCTTTACCTAATTTGAAATAGGTGATTTATGTTGTAAAATTATCTACTATAATAGCTCGACTACCTACAAGCTTTAGGTGAAGGATCAATAAAAAGTAGGCAAATTTCCTACTAATTGTCAATGCAAAAAAAGTTAATCCCGTACGGCTTGAATTTGAACCTTGGCCCTGCGATTGGTGGCTCTTTGTTCTTTACCCACCGACTGACTTACACCAATTCCGATGCCTTTTTAGAAAGTTTGTCTTCCTGTGAAATATTCCTGACCCTGGGTAGATTCGAACTTGGAACTCCGGAGTGGCGAGCTTGTTACTCTAGCCCTGAGCCAATCTGAGCAATCAACACAACTAAGGTTTTAAAGTTTATGAGTAACCGCGTCTTTTCATTTTTTCTGTACAGATTGTGTATTGTTCAAGATTTCCCTTCACTTAGGTATATTTCACACTTCGAATTTCAATCAGGCAAATTCAAATTATTTATGTAATTAGATATTTTACCTAAACTGAGAGTAAATTCTCCAAAACTTTTATCTGACAAAAGACTTTTTTTATACAAGGTAGAATTAATTCTACCTTGTTTTTTTTTTTTTGTTTTTCGCGGACTCGGGAATTTAAGCCCATGTGCATATGGCGCTTTATTCTGCATTTTTGTTTTTATATTATTATTTATTTGATATATATTTTTTACTATTTGTGATGTTCTGCTTTTTAACCAAGGTATTTCATGTGGGAATCGAACCCACAACTCCGGAGACAAAAGACATAAAATAAAAATACCTAAAAATGTGGAGTTATTACCAATTTACTCAAGTCAATTCATCTAAATTTGTAGAGTTTTTACCTAATTATTTATCATCTAATCGGAATAGACGATTTTCCTAATTTCGTTTTTTGCTATGTCGGTGTTTCTTCTAAAATGTAGATGAATTTACTATAACACTGCGTAAATTTAGGCACCTAAACTGATTTAGGTAGTTCATCTAATCACGAATGTAAATTTGTCGAAAAATAGTGGAAAATTTAACTAATTTGTCGGAAATTCATCTAAAGACTATTCACCTAACTGACTTTAGACAATTGCTCTAAAATATTTTTTTCAGTGTAGTTTGTAATTTTCTTATGGAATATTATTTTGAAAAGAATTCAAAATTAATATATGGCATACAAAATAAATATTCTATAAATATTAATACTACTGGTGCAAAACATGAAGTTATGTATGATATTTATTTAGAAGGTGTACATTAGTATTTAATACCTCAATCCTTTCTTGGTATCTACCTAATATGAAAAAAAGCCGGTCCAATATACAAGTCAAACTCAAGTGTTTTCGTCATTTTTTCATCAAAAGGACTTTTTTTTAAGTAAATTATTTGTTTTAATGAAGTGTTGATGATAATTTTCATTTAAGATAGATATAGACCAAAGATCATATATCTTAGAATTTCTAGAACCATTTATTGCTCCTGCTTCAAAAAAAATAATCCGCAATTTGAAACCCAAATGAGTCTCAGAGACACAATCGAAATTGGCTCACCTGAAGCGATGTCTTCCAAGAGGTTTGCGAGGTTCCCGTCGGATATGAGTGTCCTGCTGCTGCTGCCCTCTATCCGGCCGGAAACCGCACGACCGCCTCCAGGTTCTCGCCTGTTAGTCCTGTAATAAATTCGGACGAAAACAGCGAGTGCTGGGGAAGTGTTGTACCTGCGTCTGATCGTCACACACCAGAAATAGCTTTTAATTGGAATTTATGTGACGTGAACCCTTGTCCTTGTCAAGTCGGTCCGCTCCATGAAGTCGCCCGAACAACTGTTCGAAGAACATTTCCCGGCTCGTATGGGGCGTTCCGACGGCCCCACCTAGAGCCCCCTCGATAAGTGCGGGGAGCACCTCAGCGTATAGGCGCACAAATTTATGAGCGTTTTCTATGTTTGGACCGGAAATTATTACTCTCATTGGGGCCTGTTTGCGTCGCCCGGAGATTTATTAATTGAGCGCTGTTTATCCACTTGCTTGGGTAAAAATTCCGTCTGAAAGGGAAATGAGTGCCTTTCACGATTAATCCTTTCCTCATTACCCTGAGCAGCCCTTTTAATCTACTTGACTCGCGCTCAGTGGCTCTGGGGATTCCTCAGACGAATGCACGAGGAGCCGGGGCATGTAAATGAGCGCTTTCTCGGCGGCGTGAACTCGAGCACCTCGAGGAATGAGGGCACCCGGCCCCCAGCCCCCGGCCCCCGGGAAGGGCAGCTCCACCACACCGCCGTCGAGCTGGCGTCCTCCAACCCCAACCCCCGCTCGTCCGTCAATCCCGAGGTGCATTCCTTTCGCGCTTCGCTGTGCATTCGAAAAGTTTTGAAATAATCTCGAAAATTTGTTACTCCAGCTGTGGGGGTGTGCCCTTAGAGCGCCACATCGCGCCACATCGCGCCACATCCGCAGACGAGGCGGGGGGTTCCGCGCGGAGCCTGTCAGCGGTGAGCACTTTATCTTTCCTCAGGAAAGTGACACAAAGCGCGTAGTTATTCCTCGTGATGGATTCACCTCCACGAGCACCTGGGCATCACACGTGGAGTGATGGGTGCTTCTGCATGCGTCGCTGCCCTTCCTTGAAGCCTTGATGGTGATGTATCGGCGGGGTCCTTATCCTTCCCTTTTTACTGCTTGAGCTAGCGCAGAACATAAATCTTACGAGAAATTTAAAGCTTCAGCGGTCAGAACTACAAAAGTTACAAAAATATAGCGCCCCTAAAATGTGCTTTTATTCACAAATTCATCAAATTCTGATTACTTTATAAATACATATGTACCTATATTTGTATACTAAGTGGAAGGAAGAAGGAGAAGGATTAAAGAAATGAATATTTAATAACATATTTAGACAAATTGAAATTGTAAGATTTAAAGCTTTTAATTAAAACACCGATTGACTCATTACACCGTAATTACTTCAATGTAGAAGTATGTAAAACAAATAATGTTTCCTCAAGGAGCGACTAGAAACCGATATCTGGAAAAAGGACAGCAAACTTGAGGAATCGATACGGTCCTTTAGATAGATAATACATATGTAAAAACAGTTTTAAAGATATTACGTCTAAATCCCAAAAAGTCGAGGTTAATTAATTTTGATCCGAATTAAATTAATGAATCAATAATAATAATAAAAAGAGTGTATATTTTCCTAACTTTGATCGAATTTCCTTTTTTATTAACTAGTGTCCTTAGACTAAAAATACCAAATTTTTACCTCATTTTCTACCCTATAGTGTGAATAGTTTTGAAAATATGCAATAACATTACATAAGTCAAATTATTTTCCCTACTTCATTATAAATCCCAAGGGAAAAAATTTATTTCTGCCAAACAGAAATTTCAAGTTTTTATTTTCTTAATTAATTCATGAATTCATCTGCATTTTGCATGCATAAAAAGTGTAACGTTCGTACCTTTAATTATGGTAATTATCGTGTTTCGTGATACTACATAATTGCTTTTTAATATCGTTCTCACTCTAAAACTGTTTTAATTAGAAAACATAAAATTAAAGTGTCGCCAGTTAATGAAGCCTATTTTATGAATCTCAAATATTAAAAATCACGCAAAATACTAATAATAAACAGAAATTTAATTTAGAATTTATTTGTATCTTCAACAGTATTGTAGAGGCTATAAATATTCTAAATTATTTTTACGGTAAGGATTATTTTGATTATTTTAATGATGACTTGAAATTGAAAGTATATAAATAACCGGCTAAAACTATATAGTTTAGGGTATTTTTATTTAATTTTAAATTGGGAAATAATATTTGATAAATTAATCTAAAATACTGACTATAAAAGATGTATTTTCTGACAATCCCTAGCCATCGTACTTCGAAAAAGTATCGCAAGTAATAAAGCCATCCGTTGGGACTTCATTTGCTCGGGATGATCTCAAGGATCCTCCTATCACCGGTGGTGTCAGGTTGACCTAAAAGACTTCCGCCACCGACACCGGCCAGAGCCCCGGGTCCTTCTGGTGTCCATTAAGAAAAGAGCAACTTACCCGGTCACACCCACACCCACACCAAGTTGGGGCCTCCCTATTGCAAAGAAAACTTTCCCTCAAAACTTCGCCCGAGATGATCCCGAGGCTGGGGCTCCACTGGCTCCTTGCACATTCAGGGACCAGCTTAGCGAACTATTTTGGTCACTTCCGAGAGGTGATGGGGATGCTCCCGCCCCCGCTTTTGGTCAACTTGTGACGCTTTTTTCAATATGCTTCCAATGGAAGTTTGCTACTCCGCTGCGGAAAGATTTATGTTTGTATGCGGCAGTCAGGCCAAAGTTTATCTTAATCAAAATCGCTTGAGGATTACACGTGACAACAATTGGTGGGAAGTTAATCTTTTGATTCATCCATAGTTGAAGTTTAATTGGCCCTCGTGCAGCCAACTTCAAGGCTGGTGTTTGACATTTGTCAGCCCACCCGATGCGGTGGTGTTGCTTTCCTTGAATAATAAAAGCAAATGTTGGTTTAGTTCGAAGACTACAACTTAGATTGCCATAGTGCGGCAAACGTCTCTTTCAGACGGCGGCTTTAAAACATCGCAACTTTAGAACCGATTACACCAAAAAATGTAATATGAAGGTACCTACTTAATATTATAGTACATACATATATGATTTTGACAAATTAACAGATACCTAAACCAAAACTATACATTGTTGCATCCATATTTATAGACTTTCTATTTAACTATTTCAAATAATAACTAAGGGCAAATTTGTTAATAGACTATTAGTGTAATATGGTCAACACTGGATCAGTAAGTTTTAGAAGTCCTGTAAATCACAAAATTATTGTCGAATTGTGTTGGTTTTTTTTCTGAAAATACTTTGATTATTTCACTTCCAAAAACTAATGAATTGGTGGGAAGTCTACAAAAAAAGGGAGCTAAAATTTTTGTTTTAAAAAAAGCGGCTTTTGATCCACAGTGCACCAGCCGCGGTACACAGTGAATCATCATCGGTCAATGTATGTAAATAACAAAAAAAAAGCCTGTATTCTCCTAATTAATATATATATATGCTATATGGTGAATCATGATCCCATGTGTGCCAGGCTGCCATCTTGCATTCATAGTGATATTCTAACCACACAATTTAACTTTAGAATAATCGTATTCACGTTTTTATTTTTTTAAAACACTAATATAACCTCGAAGAAGTTCTAATCATTATAGTGAAGTGAAAGAAATGCTAATATACAAGACGCGTACAACTAACACACTATTATATAAAATATCTTAGATGTTAACGTTGTTATAGTAATAATTCAGTATATGTACCACTGTCCTAATTATAATTTTGCATAAAAACTCAACCAAAGAAGTTTCATTATTTCAATAATAGTATTTTTTAAACACATTTAGAAACAGCAGTAGGGACTGTAAAATTTCATTTAAACCAAAAATTCTTTTTTGTGACAGAACAAAAGGAAAACAAATGTAAAAAATCCACGTACCTGAGCACTTCCTTAGGGCCATGAATTCAAATTAATTTTAATCCGTATTTTACCAATTATTTCTTTTACAAAGTAGTTTAAGGACAGGTAAAAACGAAAAACAACAAAATCCAATTTAAAGACAAAAAGCCTCGAGATATAGTGAACCATTAAAATTTCGAAAGATTAAAGGAAGCTTCTTTGCGGGGGCAGATCTCCTCCCATCACAGCCTATTTTTGCGAGTAATAAACTGTGAAAAGAATTAAGAGACATCGCAGATTTTCTTACATTTTTCGTTTACTTTTATTATTATTATTTTTTACTTCTCGGAAACTTTTATTATTCCTCTCATATTAGGTATAATTCATTCCCCCCGCGGAGATTTAACGTCTTTTCGAGGACCGATAACATTCCGGAAGTGAGTTCATTCCATTCCAACTCCACTCACCTGAAGGCAATAGACTGTGCGTCTGCTCAATGGGAAAGAAATCTTACCTCCGAATCCTGCTGAATTTTTAGAGCAATTTTTATGTCATCTTGAGCTTTCTTCCTCTGCGTCCTTGGACCGGGAATCGCAAATTAAAAGATTATGAAGAAAAAAAAGTGGAGCACAGGAGACGGAATAAAATGAAAGAATTATTACAAAGAACTTTGCAGATCTTTCCTGGTTTTTCACTATTTTTTTTAAAGGTAAAATATTATTAAAGAGAAGTTTCTCTTCAATCTAGTGTCCTTTAAAGGAGGAAGCTACAATACTAAAACATTTGTTCTTAATTCCTGTAGGTACCTCCCCTTTTGAAATGAAAAAATTTCTCAATTTTTGCCTAGAAGACTGGATCAACTATTCAAAGGTTCAAAGTCCTCACAAGTTCAAAAACTTTTGCTTAACTAATTAATTTATAGCCCTAAATACATACAGTCTTGCTCTGTTCTAACCTAAATTTAATTTCCTAGAGATGAAGTTTAGAAGAAAGTAAACTACATAATTTGAAACTATTCAATTTTTCTATTTTTTTTTCTATTTAAATGTTTATCATCAACAGGTTAAATCGACTTTAAGTTAACCGAGGGCGCGGATTAATACATGAAAACTATTCACGCAATATCCCTACATTTGGAGAGAATCACCATATCTAAAATTTTCAGTCCATTAAAATACGGAAGGGGATTTCGGGGTTCATTCTAAAAGAGATTACGAAAAATAAAGCGTAAGAATAATTTAATATTAATAATAGGAAAACTCCTTTTCTTGTGAATGAAACCACATTGTATTATTATTCGTAAGCAATTAGGAAACGCAATTCTGCAAACTAATTTTGAATGTAATTTGACGACAGAATTTCAAAATTGTTTCAGGGTACTTAATAAAGTAATTTAGTGTTTTGGAGGTTAATATACCCTACCCCAATTATAAGGTACGTATGTACGTCCGCTGCAATCGTGGGTTGACTAAAAATACCCAAAAATCCAGCAGAATTCGCAAACTCATGTTGAAAATTAGCCGGGTGTCAGCCCGTCGCGGTCGTGTAACTCAGAAACACTTAATTATGTTGTGCACATTGTGACAATTATTACAACTATATCATATCAGTCCGGTTCGTGGCTAGCCATGTGGAACACTTGAGGTCGTCGGGTGCAGACCAGAGACACCCTGGGAAATTATCAACGTCACTTACAGCTCCCAGCAACATGCTGACCACAGCGTCCTACTTGACACCAGGATCAAATGCAAGGAACAAGAGGCGCCCGCACTGCGGGGGTGTGGGTTTAGATTTAGGGACGAGGACCCTTTAGAGGTTCCCCCGGGAATGAATGCCGCTCCTCGAGGATGGCAAATATTGAAATTAATTTCGTATCGCCCCCGAACAAGAAGCACTATACACTCTGCCGGACAATTCGGCAGCGATAGTGCAGCTCCGGCGGGCCACTGAAATTAAAATGCCAACCAGAGTGGAAGAAGTGATATCATTTCCATTATTGCGTTTCTGATCCGCTGAACAACTGCCAGCTGCACGCTGCACAATTTCATCACTTTCTTTGCAGCCCCCACCCCCAAAGGACTTGTTTTTGGGTATAGTGGAATTGGTCAAAAATACCCGGAATCGCCTGGGATGGCCAGTTCTTGTTAACATTTTAATTGAAATTTTGTTTTCCCACGCGCGATCGTTGCACGTATTAACACCGTGTCAGTTTATTGCAACGCCATTCGGCGAGTCTCAATTTATGGCCCCTGCTGATGGCAGGTCTTCTCGTTTTTCATGAGAAATTGCATTCGCTGCGTGAGACCGAATAATTTCATTCAATAAAAATGAGAAACATTTTCCCAATTCAGAACAGAAATATCTTCGGTAGTTAAGCCTAATTCAGATTTAAGCTAACTTAAGCTAGGTTTAAAGAAGACTTGAGTTAAGTTTAAACCGAGCTTTACGTTGGTTGAGTTCCTTTTTACTTGAAAAGATACCTACTATATTTTGGGTGACTGAAACTGATATCTGATATTCTATTTCTACAGTTTTTATAACTCTAAAATCTGGGATACAATGGACGCGACGCGTTTTCGTTGCGCCGCAAAATTAATTATATTACACGAAAATCAAGCCCGACTTGATACAATTCGTAACGATTTTGCTAGGCTGCAAAGTTCGGCGCAAGAACTCCATTTCATGTTCTGTTTTTTTTTTTTTTGGTTCTATGGAAGATATGTAAACAAGAACTGTCATTTCAAATCAAAAGTTGTTATTGTTTTATATTTTTGTATTTAAGCTCATTTTTGAAATCCCGATGTGCTTTTAAAGCCAATTAGCCGACTTGTATGACTTTGAATAGGTATTTGAATAATTTTAGCGCATTGATTTTAAAATTTTTTGGCTCTATAGCATCGCGCGAATTGCATCAAGCAATGCGTTTTTTATCATCATTCCCCCACGCGGTGCAACAAAAACGCTTCGATTGTGTCCCAGCTATAATGTATAAAACGTTACCCTTTTGTAAAACCTTATAATAAATACGATTCTACAATAAAAGAAAATGTTCATGGAAAATTTGCTTCAATAAAACGATATTACACTAAAATAATTTAAGCTGAAGGTCGGAGAGAAAAATGTCGTTTTCGTGCAGTCCGTGCCTCTGCAGCTAATGGACTGCTAATGACGTCAAAATGTCTTGGAAAGACCCGAAGCGAGCACGGCACTGTGCCGCTCGTCCATTTATCACGGTGTCGTGAGTTTTATTAAAAGGCGCGTCATCTCGACGGACTAATTAATTACCGATGTCACAGAGGGCGACCAGAGATAATTTTACCTCTCTAAGACGCTTACCTTCCTGTCCCCTGGTATCGTGCTTTTCCTCGAATTTTCTCAACCGGTGAAAGAACAGGTAACGTCCCTTAAGGGCACGATGACCACAGGAATGGCTGGAACCACTATTTGATGCGATGAAAAAGGTTCGTCCTTCTTTGTGAAATGGTCTTTGGCTTTCTCTTGGGGCGTTGTCTAAGCCTGTAGCAACGACCCCAATGAGCCAACACCTAAGGTCTAAGGACGACTGCACATTAAAAAGTGGAAGGGCTCTTAAAAAGGGTCCTAGAAAATCTAGACAGACGTGTTCCAGTTCAGTGATCTACGTCAACTTACTTTAGTGCAATTTTACGGAGAAATATCTGAATTAATTTCATTTTCAGTAGATAAGACCTTCGAATCTTGAAAACCTCTTGATTTGAGAAAAGTATGAACTTTATATAAAAGTGTCGCTGCGAAGCACTATCAAAAATATCTCTTCTAATTTAAACGAATAAATTTATTTTCATACAGTCTATATAATTTATACACTTCTGTTTGAAATAATAGCAGTCTTCAGTATCATCACACAATTTCAATTTTCTGCTTTCAAAGAAATATAAATAATCCGATAGAAAAATGCAATTCAATTATTTTGACGTTATATGCGAAAAAATTAATTGAAGTCAAAGATTGAATTTATGAAAGTTTTAGCGGCTTTCTGAAGGAATTTTTTGCTCAAAAAAGAATTTTGTAAGCTTTTTTTCATTTCGATCCCATAATAGGGTAGATGTTTATGGAATTTTTCGTTGTGGATCGAAAAATTTTAAGCTGGATCTAAAAGAGGACATCCGAGGACATATCGATCTTGTTTGAAATGTTCGATCCAGTTCAAAAAAGTGTTTATAGAAGTGGTTCGAGTCGATCTACATCAACTGGAATCGGTTTTAAAGACGTTGTAAGTCAAAGCAAACTAGTTCTCGTATAATTGGAAGTCCAGCTCCATAGTGCAATTTCGCAGCATTCCTAAAATCACGACAGAGCGCCTTTTTGAGGGTAGTCAAGTAGAAGACAATCGTAGCCCTGCGCGATTTAAAAGCGGTGAAATCAGCACAAAACTGCTGCAAGTCATCCCACCATTTTTCCATCACTTCCGCTTCATTAACCACCCGAAAAAATAACAAAACCGGCGTGACTTCGGGAATAATCCTATTATTGGATGCCTCCAGGAGCCGAGGGAGCTCCGCAAATATTGTTCTTGCCTCTGCAAGGGATTCCCTTTATTACGTTTTCACCTTGCCACTATCTGAGCCACTCGACACGGCGACGTGTTTGTCGAGCGCGCCAATAGGGGCACATTTCCGCGCGCGGCCCTTTTTCATGGGCATTGTGGCGCTCACCGGAGCCCTATACACGGCGCGTTGCGATGCTCGTCGGAACAGCATAATCCGCGCCTTTCTCTCTGACTATGGGGCTGGAAAAATTGCAAGTAATGTGCTTTATACGTGACAAACAGGGGCCTCTGGATCCAGATGGAGGAGGACACCAACGACGTCCACGATGACGACTACGTCGACGGCAGCGGCAACGGCAGCGGCGGCGATATGGAGCGACGACGCAACAACCTGAACACCAAAAGACATTTATCAAGTTACGGAAAGCTTTTCAGCCATTGTCGTCAGGTTTTTGTAGCCCCCGGGTGGCCTCCACCTCCCCCACGGGAGCCCCACGTGTGCACGGGGCCCTCCACCTTAAGCTCCCTTTCACCCTGAGCCCGAGTGCAAGCTTTTGTCACTTGATGACAACATATGTCAGCCGCGGGGGTCTACAAAATCGGGTTTATCTCTCAGGGTTTCCCTGACGGTTTTTCTGCGCCGTCCCCGACGTCGTCGTCCTCTTTTGGAAGTTTATCGTGACACGGTCTGCCGTGCCAGCACAAACAAAAGGCGATACTTCACCACCTGAAGGTGGCATACAGGCGGCATTATCTTCTGTGCATCATGCCATCCTTTAGAATTCTGAAGAACAGGTCAAAGCAATTCGCAGGAAAGAAGATTGTGTAATTAGTACGTACTATCAACAATGATGTGTAATTACTTCTACAGCACAATCGTGAATTTTAGGAGTTGAACCTCCGTTTTCTCTTTCGTTCCCAAAAAATAAAAATAAAAGCCGTTTAAGACGTATCGCACTGAATAACTAAAAACCTAATCTTAATACAAGATTTGATAGAATTCGGTAAAAGAACCACTTCGAATAAGGTTTCCAAACAGCATTACCCCACTCAAATTGTATAATTTTTAATTATTTTAATCATCCCTTTTTAATTAGTAATGGGAATTGGAAATAAAATCACATACCAAGAAATGCTATATATATTTCCCACATAATTCATCGGAATGAATATATTATCACGTGCAACCGTGCGATTGAAATCGTATACTTAAATCTATCAAACATTTCTATAGGAAGAACAGCTGTATTTTTCGGAAAAATAAACCGATTTTGATGTAACCAAATCCATTTTAAATATTTTCTATAATAGTTTCTAAATCTTTTATTTAATTTTTTTTTATCATTTGGTACCCATTATTCCTTGATATATCAAAGAATTGCGACAATATTCCTAAATTTTTAATTAACTTTAATAGAATTTTTCAACTTCTGCCCCTAAAATACATATATATGTAGGTATATAAAAAATTCAATAGCTCTTCTATCTTAAAAATGTTTAGGTTGTATTAAAGAAATTCAAAAGTTCAAGAAATAACAGCCACTTTAATGTATATGCAGTTAACATAAATATATGTGATTTTTATTATTTTATTGGAATTCTTTTTCTCAGGTTATTAATCTAGAAACAATAGCTAGGTTTTTTTTTTTTTAAAGAGGGATAATAAAAAAATAAATATTTCAATTTCAATCATGGAGAAAATATTAAAATAGGTTGAGGTTAAATGTTTCATACTTGAGCTACATTTTGAATTTCTACGACTATTTTAGAATATATAAATTTCAATGTGTTTTTCTTTTCTCCATACATATCTATAAATTTGTATTATTTTTGAAAAACAAAGAATTTTCGAACTATTAAAAATGGAAAACATTTTTGTTAAGTAGGTACTTTAGAGTGTGCAAGATTTTAGTAGGACAAAAATCAAAGTACCTACATAACGTCACCTAACCTTAACGCAACCCTGTATGTTCCTAATATAATTTTGCAGTACAGAAAACATATTTTAGACTTTTCGATCCGGTTTTAGTGCTATTTACTGTACTTAAATAGGTTGAAAGAACAATTTAAAGTTGTAAGCAGGTTCGAAGATTCGTTGTATTGAAGCAATGACGACTGAAACAAAACCATTTCCATATAAGTTCGGAAAATAATTTCAGTTTTCGATAAGATTTGTAGGCCTTCCCCAAAATATCGAACGAGAGCCGAGTCTGTGGAAATATTGAGCTCGAGGACTTGAGCATGAGGTCGTAAAGTGACTCAAAATCTGAACCACTCGTACATCTGCCATATCTTTCGGAGGGCCACGTCCAGCTTTAGCATAATTCTCAAGTTATGGCCAGTTGGAGGCGGCCGGATTGTTTCCATGATTGCGTATTCCGGGCAGGGCTTAGCACGGCATTAATTCCAACTGGCCGGGGGGCGCTGCGAATGGACAATGGGGCCCCGCTCCCGGCCGCCCGTGCCGACAAGGAGACCCCGGAGAAGCTCCGTCCTAATCAATTCGACCATTAAAGTAAATTCTCGAAATTAGGAGGCTGCCGGGGTACGGCCGAGATTTATTGCGGCCATTAGCGATGATGAGTTAGTTAAAAAGTTGTTTTTTATGCGGCTGACTATCAAAGAGACATTTGCCGCGCAATAAATCAGCGGGAATTGTTGCAACGATTCGGTCGCCGCCACCGGGAAACTCCGGTTCAGCCCCAAAGGGCGGGGTAGTTCAGTTGGCGCTGGCATGGAGCCATTAGATTTATTAGCGGCAGGACACTTACACTTACTACATAGAAATTTACTTACAATCACAATTAGGTCTTGACATGGATTCTTTCATGGTCCACCGCAACAGAATCAAATCAAAAGCTGACCCAGTTAAAAGAAAACATTTATTTAGATTTTTGCAATAACGATATTTTACTTCCGCGACTTCTAACGAACAAATTTCTAGATTCTTTTAAAGAAATATCTCTCAATACTCTGTTATAATGAGCAGCAATTTTTTTTTATCAACATCACTATCTTCGATGTCAGCGTTTTTTTGATAGGTATAATTATTAAATTCCATGTTTCCATAGAAATGCAAATATTTTCCTTCTAATTTGCTCAGAAAATGTCTTTTAACTTCAAAATGGCCTTACTCCTTGTGGTGACGTTACTGAAATTTTCACAATCGACCTTTTGAATTTCTCGTCAATATACATGTAATATGCAAAACGTCAATCTTGCAGTTAGCGAATTTGTTTGTGAGGCGAAATATAATAAATAAGAAATCTTTGAGAAAATTTTATTTATTTTCAAAGTCTGATTCTTAAATTGCTCTATGACTGTCGTAAAAAGTAAAATAGAAACACGAAATATTAATATTTCTAAACATTGTAAATAATTGCGTTAGTTTGGAAATTTAATTGCACGCGTATTTTCTCAAATGAAAGAAGCTGCCAAATTAAAGGGTCTCAAATTCTATACAGGTTTTTATTAAATAATAGTCGAAAATGAATTAATATGCATACATATATGTATTATTACAAAAAGGAATTGTTTTTCATTTGTTTTAATTTGTTCGACAGATGCGAAGAAAAGAAAAGGGTTTTTCTTGCTCTAAAAGTGAGATTTCCTGCCTATTTTGAAAAAAAACTATCTAAGAATTTAATGGCGTCTTTGTACTTTATGGAAAGAATATAGTTTCAACATAACATTATGTGGAGAGATTATAGATTAAGTTTTACCCCCACACCCTCAAAACAAGAATATGCTGCAAGTTTAGAAATTGTCCTCTAACTTACCAAATGTATGATTCTGGATAAAAGTTAAGAATATTTTAGACTATTATAAACTTAACTATGAAACTTATTATACATATGAAGGGTACAGGAAAAGAACAAAGTAGGTCACATTTTTTTCGAAATGGAGATAATGATACCATTGATAAGAAAGAACAAATTGCTTTAATTATGAGCAATAAACTTTAAAAATCCAATTCAAAATTAGAAAACTTAGCACTTAAAAATGATATACTAGTCAAGAACTCGTATCGACCTACTTCCATATAGCATTTTACTTGATACTATTGACGGTCTTGCAATTTAAAGACTTTAAAAATTCTACTGCCGGAATGTGACCTGGAACTTTTTCCAAAGATTACCTCATTCTTCAAATATCCGGGACGAGGATTAAACTTCTTTCCGAATTTTATAGGATTTAAACTGTTTTTCTTCTGCTTTTCTTGATTAACATTGATTTTTCTTTGTACGAAATGAAGTCTTGTTAAAATATTTTAAATTTGATTTATTGTGAATACATTATGTTATTATTTTATTAAATAGGTATATTTGTTAGAATATTTCTGTCCGTTGAACATCTACTTAAAGTCCACTTGGATTGTCTGTCCTCTTGGACTGAATTATAAGTCTTTAAATGTTTCTTTCCCTATATCCTTCATACGTAATGATATATTATATACATATACTGTACTTTTTAATATACTATAGCATGCTAACATACTATAAGAAAAATGGGTTTATAAAAAATTTAATATTAACCAGTGATATATGTTCGAAAATATCTGGAGCCATTTAAGGATGGGGCGGCACCCCGGAGAGTGGGGCTCACGCAATTGTAGGGCGGATTCCCGGCATAGTGGCCGCGTCGCTGTGCAGTCGAGGAATGCGAGTCCGGCTCGGATGCAAAGCGCCGACATTCTTCGCGTCGTCGTAAATCCATCCGCTGGTCGCCCAGGGATTGACATATTTCCGGGATGATAAACAAGGCATTTGTCATCGCGTGCCATCGTGTTTACATTTTGTAATGATTTATTTGCATTCCCCAAATATTAGGGCGCTACGGGGGCGGCATAGCTAAGCAAACGGAGTGCGTTTGCCCCATTTCTTGCGCCTGTCGCATAACAAAACATGGTTTGTCCGGCTGGGCGGCGGGTGTGGGGATGATGAGCTACGTGCCGTTGCACTAAACCATGCTATAAAATGGGGCTCCTACGAAGGGCACCCTGAGCCCCGGTGCAGAGTGGAAGACTCCGCCCTTACCGCCCTTCCCGCCCTCAAGACGTGTTAAGTGGAATTTGTGTTAATGTTCGAAACTCTATTTGGCTTGCAGCTAGCTGGCATCTGGGCTATGCAGAATGACATCAGTTGAGCGATGAAGGAACGTGCTTCGATGACATAATCTCTCCCAGGGAGGATATATTGCATCGAAATTTCCATTCTAAGGAATTTCCGGGCATCCGACAAAAAAGCACACCACTTCCGCCCACACCCACCCCCGCGGGAATGGTGACGGATTTCATGTGTGTCAAGAACAAGAGGAATTGTTTCAAGTGCTGTCGGGAGCACTATTTACGAGTGTTGCCCCCGAGAGGGTGCTGTCCCGGGTAAAACGCGGCTTCTTCGGTTATTTGGGGCGATGGAGCCCTCAAGAGGATGTGACGGGGCTTGCCGGCTCGTTTACTGTCAGAGTGGATATTTAGCTTCAATAGTCACAATATCCATTACTGCATGAATTTTAGAACGAATCCCTCCGTAACTTAGTTATTAACTATGTACAAGCTTAAAATAATAACAATGTACATAAGACAACTTCCTATAATAATAACGAACTTTAATGACTTTGCATAACGAGCATCTCCATAAAACGAATCCACTTTTGCCTCATCTGTTCCATTACGGAGAAATAATAAATACAGTAAGGTGAAATTATTTAGTGGCCACTTTTTCTTGTAAAAACTCTACTCAAGCATGATAATGACCCGAAGCACACATCAAAGCTCGTAAATGAGTTTCGAGTTTTTGATTCGTCGGCTCAATCACCTGATTTGACTTCTATTAAAAATCTCTTAAGCGGTGAGTCTGAAGTCAACTTTTCCAAAATAAAACAGAACTAATCGAAATACTGAAAAAAAATAATGGGAAAGCATACCAATCTACTATTATGAATTTAATAGCGTCTATGCCACAAATTTGTGTTGTTAGTCAAAATAAGTACCACTATAAAAAGTACTAGGAAGGTAACTCAAAGTTTGCTTTAGTTTTACACGCCTTAACCTAATTCTTATAATATGGTAATAGTCTAGTTGGAACAGATTATTAGATGTACGATGTGAATCACATACCTTAACTTCGTCACTCTTACTCAAATACTTGATTGGCCAGATTTTTGTCAATGAAATACTTGACTAAATTGTTCTCAAACTCGAAAATTAAAGTTGGTAGATAAAAACTTGCCAAGTCGCACTGTTGATTAGCAATTAACATAACAATTTTGCTTTTAAAACAACTGAAGAACGTTATGCATGACAGGAGCTATTTATTTAAGGGACTTCGAAAGAACTTGGCTTTTTTTCACATTTATGTTTCGTTGGGATATAATATAATCTAGACCGTCACTAGTTATCACGAGCCCAACATTCAGTTAGACGTGGCTAATTTTGAGCAGTGCCAACCTTTCCAGCGACAAGAAAAATGCTACAAATCGGACGGGAGGTCCTAAATCCTTGTATAACTCAGGAGTCACATTTCTTAGAATTAACCGAGCTCGGAGACGTGCTCCATTGATTCATTAAAGAAATCGCCTCCCGCATGGCGTTGTCCCGAAAACCCTTAGGAATGCTAATGAAAATAGATAGCACCTTGCTAACGAACTCCCTCCCATGAAATATTTTTGCTGCGTTTAGCGCCACCGTGGCACGGACCTCCATTCTCATTTTGGAGACTCTCTTAAATTATTAAGAAAATAAAACGAAGTCACATCCTCGCCCCCGAGTGGATTTTAACCCTCCTCCGTCCGCCCACGACGACGTCGCGACGCTGACGGAACGCGAGTATGTCTTCAGTGAATGTAGATGAGATGAGCCGGAGCTGGAGGGGCGCCGCGTTGGGGTCGAGGGCGGAGCCCTACCAAAGACCACATTTGCTTGCTCCTTGAACTCCCCGGGAAGGAGTCTATTAAACAAATTTCACACGCTAGAAAACGCCAAAACTTCTGGCCATAAATCTTTCCCGCTGAGTTCCTAAATTATGGACACCCAGAGCACTTTCTTGGACGAGCTGGCGGCGGAGGTGCTCCAGACCCATTAATTGAGGTCGTGAATGAAAATTCATTGGACTTGGACAACTTTTACGATGCACCCGACGCTTTTTACTGTTTGGATTTACAATTTCTAATTTTTCACCTTTACGGGTGGTGTCACAGGACCCCGCCACACTTCGAATCATGCTTCTTCTCATTCTTGACTTCTTGAACAGTGGTGTGAAGAACAGTATAGTTGCCTTGAGTTAATCAATTTTACCAACAAAACCAACCTTTAGTCTGGTAGTAAAACTAAATCATTACAACTAATTTATTGGTTTTTACAAGAAGAAATTCCAATTACTCAAAGCTGTCTAAGAAAAAAAAAACATAAAAACTAAAGAAAGTTTTTAAAATACTGGAAGATGTTAGGAACGGAGAATATTTTAAGGTACATATGATATATTATACCTTAGTTACCCGATTCACCCGGGACAGTCCTGAGTTACTCTAAAAATATCCCGAGTTCATATATATAGAATATAAAATAAGTTATTCTAAGGATTTTACACAGTATTTCAATACTGTTTAATGAAGTAATCTTTCGTAAATCGAATGCAACAATATTACTGCATATAGAAAAACAAACAACTCATGAATATTCAAACTTAGTAAATATATATTAGAAAGTCGATTTAAATATTAATTTTTTCCAATAAGCGTTAGAGAGAGATTAAAAAATTTGCCAAAATAATTACCAGATAAGCACGCTACGACGAATCGTACTTACTGAGATTCTTTTTGAATGAAGATGTTTGCTATTAATTACATATATTAAGGGCAAATTTAAAGTTATGGTAACTTTATCCGTCCCAATTTTTTATTTTGAAAATCTGGTCACCGCACTATACATACCTACACTATACATACCTGACATTAGAAAAGAAAGAAATGTCGTTCAGTTTCTGGGCTTTTATTAATATTTATTTATTTATTTTATACAATTGCAACTACAGCAAAACAGAATAAGTCCAATTATATACTACCGTACGTTTTTTAAAAGTTAGAGATAGAGATATAAATATATATCGATTATTTAAGGTCTCTTAAATTATTAAATTAAATGAATCTTCAGGACTGTCTACATGAAAGGATTTAGATGAAAATTAAGGATTATATCGGATTTAAGGAACATGTAGACTGCAGAGAACCTATTAACGATTTCAGAAATTTTAAACATCGTAAAACTGATAAAACAAAAACCGATTTTCGTACTCTACCCAAAATCTAAACTAATCTTTCATAATCAAACAAAAGAGACAAGTTCGTTTATAGCCTCTAAAATATCAAAAAAACAGTGTAGTCTCTTTAATCACGCTTGGACTCATCCTCGGCTCCCTTTTGTCGCAAGAGGAGCTATTTGTTATGCTCGCAACAATTATTTTCATCATTTTTCTTTAACGAATTTTCCCGTCACACGAAGGACATCTGGAAATTGTTTTTTGGGGAGTCCTCGTGGCTCCACGCAATCTTTTTTTATATTTTTTTTTTTTTGTTATTTTTGGTATATTTGTTGTATTTTTCATGCCATCACCTCGAAAAATCGTAAATCATCCAGAATGTTGTCAGAAACCGAGGGAGGGCCCAGAAAAGGGATGAAAATTGGAAAACCTGTCACAAGTGCAGGCTAATGAACACAAACAATAAAATTTACCGACCAAATTGAAATTGGAAATTTGTCATTGACCCAAGGGAAGATGTGGGGATAAATTGCATATAGTGTACGTATATCTTCATTTTTTGTTTTGTTTTTTTTTTTCATTAAACCACGTATCGATTTGTAGAGCATAGATTATTTTTCTCTATTACATTTTGTTAGCAGTGGATATTGCACCACCAGAAGCCGGTGAATTGCTTAACCAATCGGGAAATTGTTTACTGTGCAACGCGTTCAAGTACCATCACCTCTTCGTAATAGCGTACACGAACGGCGCTGCGACGGTGGAAGTTGCCGCATTTACAAACATATTGCCTATCGCAGCACAAAATCTCACCGAAATTGAATTTCCAATTAATTTCTGCTGCCACTGATTTTATTGCACAAACGTTCATTGATTACAGCGTGTCCCCGACTATAACTATCAAGTGGTTACCTGCTGGGTCAAATTTTCATATTGCAAACTGTCCCAAATTAAATTTGGACAGGCTTCAAATAGTTGGTTGAATTAGTTTAAGCTATTTTGTGTTATATTATGAATTATGATTGTCGATAAGATCACTATTCACTTATAGGGTATTTTAATCAATTTTATTTATAATTGAATAATGTATTAATTTTTTGTTTTAGATGGATGTTATTCTTTTCGTTTACTTAAGAAAGAGGCTAATAGCTAAACATAAAATAAAGTAGCTAAATAATTCAGAGAATGACTAGGTATATGTATTTAAATGAAATTAATTCCTCTAAGACTATATATCTTTTATAGAGCAGTTTTTATGTCTATACTGAATCGTTAATGGCGTCTAATTTCCAAATACGTGCGCCTTACATCCGTATCAAGGACAGACAACAAGAAAATATGCGTGTTCGGGATTAGCGTGGTCATAGCCACCCTATAAATACAACTAATCTCGCTGTAATGTGTAATCCCCGGGACAAATGTACGCAAATGGGCGACTTAGTGCCAATTCAAGGGGCATATTCATGATGCGTGTGCTGTGGGGGGGATGGGGGGATTAGGTTGGTTCGCCGCCTAATGTCAAGAAACAGACACACCAGGGTCCAGCCGGGATAAATAGCCCGAGGGGGAGCGACAGGGTGACCACGACCGCTTTATCCCGGATGACTAATGGCCGAATGGCGGAGCACTAAATGCCAATCATCATTTCACCGAAGAAAGCAGAATTTATAGTGACGAAATGTCGGCCAAGTACGAAGTACGAAGGATTTGTGCGCTTTTTACTCCCGCGTCTCCCGATTGTGGGGCGAGGGATGAAAAGGCTTGGAGACATGACGAGTGGGCGGATGCTGACACAACCGGACCAGGAACAACAACAACCCACAAGGATTTCGCGTTAATCAAGAGGAACCAGGAGATTTGCCCGGGGATTCCTCATTCTTATTCGAACCGGAGCGCGCCCGGAACGACAATGGCACTTGCCCTTAATTGATGGGTTATTGGGCGATAGACCTCCTCCGGCTCAGCCATTTACACTTGAACTTGCCCCGGCAGAGGCCTGTTGTGTCGAAGTCCCTCTCCGGCCCTCGGGACGAAAAGGACACCCGCCAACCCTTTCTGGTAGGTCCTGGCTCCTTGGTCCTTCGTCTTCGGGCCGGAGGACATTGAGCGCGCCAGGCACGATCTGCTGAGTCTTTCCTCCACCATATTCAAATAAGCAATCACATTGTGAAGCCATCAAATCAGTTTTTCTTACGGACGTGATTGGCATCCTTGAGGCCGGCTTGCGCCTGAGACGAGGTGTGCCGCAACAGAGCAGAGGGTATCAGGCCCTCTGGTGAGGGATTGGTGCACCTCGAGGTCGTGCTTAGGGCATTTCATCGAAATTGTGATCGATATTCACTTCATTTCCGGCATAGAAATATTAAAGAGTGACAAATATCAACAAAATGAGTTTTGATTTTGATTGGACCCAACACAGAAAATGTAAACCCTTTTCAGATGTACGAAGCGTAAAGTACAGTCTATAAAATATTTACTACTAAGTATTATACAATAATATACAACTTTGTTGCCTGTTTTTATAATGGGTTAATTTTACACAATTGTGCAATTCTACAAAGTAAGGGGAATATTAGGCAAATGTGTTGTAAATTATAATATATACATACGTTTTATTGCGTAAAATTACAAAGTTACAATAAAACTACACAAACATTGCGTAAACACAAGCACGTTATTGTATAAATTTACTTTAGATAATGTGGTAGTGTAAAAATAAACGAAAATTATTACGATTTTGGAATTGAATTTTAACTATCGATAATATCATCCCAGGCGTCACCCTTCTACTTTTTGTCTTATAATTTGTAATGTTAATTAAGTCTTATTAATTGTCTCTAATTAGGCAAATATTTGCAATGCATTCTTAAGTAAAATCATGGTATCACTTTCCATAATAAGAAAAAGCATGTAATAGTAAAACACGTGTTAAATCTTGTTTGTATTAAAAAAAAAAAAAAAAAACAGTTATACATTTTTAAATTATATACAAAATATACGAAAACTAAAAACATATTTTCACCACCTGTAGGCCACGAATTATTTAACACCGGCCACTTTTATTTTATTTCGACTGATTTCAAGAAATTCTTCGAAATCAATACTGCTAATATTTTTCAGCCTTTTACTGTTTTTAAATTGGCGCCCTGCGAATTAAATATATTAGAATATTATTTAAGAACGCTTCTAAAAATGTGAAATAATGTCCACATAAGTACCTACCTAAGTTTGTTTACATACATACATCTTTACACATATTACACTAAAATAATTACTCCGAACACTCCTAAATTAAGCGCCAAACTTTTTTTACAACCTGACTAAGCTTTACTCTTTACAAGAAAAATTAATTCGAGAGATTGTTTCAACTAACTAAATTTAAATTTTGTACCAGATCAAAATCTATATGTTAAGGATAATTACTTAAATTGATTTACCACTTTATTTAAACGAGGCTTTTTCTGATGACTTAAATTAGTGCTAGGACTATTAGCTCATTATGATTTATTATTATATAATTTAACATTGACAGAAATTCAGAGGGAGTGTTGAAAATGAAATAGACTAACTTAATTCTACTTATAATTTATTAATCTAGTGATAGGCTTATTATTGTTCTAGATTTCGTAATATATGTATATATCTACCTAATATTATATCCTTATTTAAATGTAGCCATATATACGTTTTATTTTATAAATAGTCTTTAAATATTGATATATTCACAAAAATGTTCAGCTTTTTAAATTACTTTTCTAAGTATAAAATTGCTCTTTTCACCTTTAAAGCGTGAAAACGTTACAAAAGGTAAAAATTTATTATTAAAATGCAATTGTATGATGTGCGTGCCTTTATACTTTTATATTGCAGGAAATTAAATATTTTAAATTAGCTCTTTCTATTCTGCCGTCTATAGGATCAAAAACTTTCGATGCACTGGATTTAGAAAAATGTCAAACTTCTATATGACATCGAACAGGTGCTTATACTTGCATTCATTTTTGAAATTTATACGTGCACGTACCGTCATTTTTCTGTGTATAGTCCCTACATATGGCAGGTTACACTTTGAACGTATGTCGCGTTCCTCCTTGCAGCACTTAGCACATGACATTTCATATCAACTGCAGTATATAAATCTATCAGGGAATATTCCTGTGATGTATTTCTAAATTGTGTAAATTGCGCCCGACAGTCGCAGATGAATAAATTGCTTCCGTCTGAAAGTTTAACGCAAGGCCGCCGTCTCAGTCCCATTGGAAAAATTCAAACGCTTCTGGCCGTCGTCGTATCTTTTCAGAACGACCCCTCGAAGACCCCATTCCCCATTCCTCTGGGGTCTAAGAAGTATCTACTTGCAGATAGCTTCCGTCTTTTGACAATATTCTTGAATTCATTCCTCTTAAGTACAAACATGTTTTCAAAAATATTCAAGAATATCAAGGACCCCTTGGCCGCGGCCTGGATGATGCCCGTGGGGGTGACAGTGGCGGGCGGGAAAAAAAATGGGGGAGGGGGGCATGTAGGAGATCAGCAATACTGCAGATTTCGCTCTTTCTGCGATGATATCATTGCAAGTGAATAATCGAATAATTTCTGTTGGGAACATCTTCATCCATTATTCATCACTGCGAAAAATGCATCTTTCCAAGGGAATACTTAAGTTGGTTAGAGATGGCATCGTGTCGCAGGGACAGCGGAATTGGGAGGGGGCAAGGAGTGCTGCAGCGAAAAAGGATACTTAATCGCCTTTCGCGAGTACTACAGGCGATGTAACTCTTAGCGGATAAAATATTGGAAAAAATTATAATAAAATTTCCATAATGGATTGTCACCCGTTTCCTTGGCCCAGTCATGCTACTGGCAGCCTGCCGCTAACAAACTGAAGATAACTTGAACCAGGTCGGGACGGACTTAATAAAAATTAGATAAATGCAACAGCCAACATGGGACAGCTTCAGCGGAGGAGGAAAAATTGTGGAACTTATAACCAACCGCCGCGACAAATTTGTATCACCACCCCCGTTGAATGTGGCACTGCAACAGACGTTGAACTTGCGAAAGGTTGGAGGAGGAAAAAAGGTTTTCTCGAACTGAATTAAGTCTTTGGCTGTAATGACAACGACCGGGTGAATGCCATTAAATGGGTCTTTCTGTGCCACCTGAATGATAATCAGATGGTTGAGGGTTAACCCTCAGAGTTTTAAATGTGACTGAAGTGATTTTAAAATTTCCATCATTTTCTTTTCATCCTGAGGACTAGAAAATTAATTGAAAAATTATGTTTCATAAAATTAAGATAGTTTGCTTTAGTTGAGGAATTTGGGAGATGTAAGAAAGGATTTATTACAATCTTTCATTTCTTTATAGTTTTAAGTTTTTACTTTTGGAATACCTAAAAATTTATTATAGGTACCTATTTGTTTAGTTAGTAAATCATTTTCAAAGTATATTTTAATAAGTTTTAAATTAAATTCAATATATTTTTGATGTTATTTATTATATATACGAATGCATGAACTGAACGTATAACTCTCCTAACTTTAAAAACTTTTTTCCCAACATCTATATTTTTCAAATTGGCCATTAACGATAACTCAAAAAGTTCTTTATTGCTCACGCTGAAATATGTTTACACATTTTTATAATAACATTACTTTGTACTTGAACTAATGATTTTAAAAACGAAGCAAAAAAAAAAAAAGCTGGTCTAAAACTCTAATAATGTTAAAAATAATAAAGAAATTTCCAGGATAATTTTAGATCAAATCAGCAAATACTATAACTTATGCCATTTTTACAACTCTATTTCGCATCTTTCTTGCAACCTTTATAAAAGCATAAAAATGTAAAGCTTCATAAATCATAAACTTTGAATTATATTACATGCTACTGTTTTTTTTATTAAAATTGCGTGAGATGTTAGTAACATTTAAATTCTATGAAGATTTTGTATTATTTTATGTATCATAATTACAAAAACCATTATAAATGTACTATTATGAAGGTAAAATTTATAAAGATAGATACTATTATAAAGGAATATTCTCAAAAATTCAAGTGATAATATTAGTTTTGATTTATGAGTGTCTAGAAAAGTTTCTACATAACCCAAAATAACTTTGTTAAGTATTTTCCCTACTTTAACCGGATTTGACCTAAAAAAGAATAAAATTTCGATTTTATCTCATATCTATACCACGCAGAGAAAAATGTTGAGCACTTGAGTTGTTCTTGTTGTCCCATAAGAGTTCACTAGAAAATGAGAAAGTGGAGGATTGGAATTGACTTCCTCCTCAATTATCGTATGAAAGCCTTTGATGTACTCAACCAATTTAGTAAAATGCCTCCCGCACCGAGCCAGAACAACGTCACCATTGCGCCTATCATCATCATCATCATCATCGTCGTCGTCGTCGTCGTCATCATCACCGGAACGAGGAGTAAAGTTGCAGGCATCCAGGAGGATAGCCGGGGTCCTGGATATTTTGGGTCCGGAGAGGCCCAGCCACCTCCTTACATGACATGTATTTTTGGGCCTAGTTACCATACGCTATCGTTAAAAGCTACTTTGCCGGGATTTGCCCTTATCTCCGGGTATCCAAACATTACCCCATAAAAGCAACTTCCTCCTCCAAGTGTGCCACGGTCTCTGGGAATCTTTCAAAGGCTTTTCCTTCTTTATACAGTGCCAAAAAGCGTCCTCCGAACCCGAAGGGAGGACGGCCCCGGGACGGGACTCATCCCGAACGCACATGTTCCCGGGGAGGCCCAGCGAGATAACTTTGTTTATTAATATTAGATGACATAATCCGATACGAGTGGGCTGGCACGCCGGATGGCAGGGGGGATAGCTCCATCCGGGCGGCTGCGCCCGAGGCGGCCAATAAATATTTGTCGACACGGGGATTAAATTACTCGGGTAACAAGTTTAGACTCATTACCGGGAAGAGGCCCGGCAGGCGCCCAGGACGGGGCGGCTATGATGATGGCAATCTGGAAAATACCATGATTGAAAGCGCCTTTAAATCGAGACGAGACCTGGCCCCTAGGTCCTGGATCCGGGATCCTAAGACTCTGATGGGGGGCATCCGACTAACCGTTTTGGCAAGCTTCAATGCAATTATGTTCCCCAGCTCCCAGGAAGAAGATCTTCCTGGAACATGCCGGAGTATGTGTCAAATCAATTAGACGAATATTTGCGGGTGGTTTACATGAGAAAGTCCTGCAGGCGAAATATACACGAATATACTTATTTATATACGGCGGCAGACAGAGGGCGTGGGTGCCCCTGCGGGGAATATGTTCAATTTGAAAGTTAACTAGTCAAACCCGGAGCCTGGGTGCATGTAAGAAAATAAAAATAAAAAGGAACCTACTCCGACAAGGAGCAACTTTCCGGGTAAACATTAGCTTGGGTTAGTTAAACACAAACTTTGGGTTTATTGGTTTAAGTTCAATTAAGCAGAATAAATCAATCAGCCTGCGACCAACACCTTAGGGGGCCCTTTATGAGCACACCCCTATCTCCACCCCCTTCCCCTCGAAGACGAGACAGTAAGTTAAAGTTGGGGCTAGAAGGCGGTATGCTGATTTACGGGGTAAAATTTAAGAAAGCCAAACAAATAGTTAGTTGATCGCAAATTAATTAGTACGCTACTTAGTGTGACCGACTTTTGGATAGAAGTGAGAACGGGTGCGAAGGGGGCCTATTCGAGAAATGCCTAATTGGATGTGATGTTTGCTTCCATCTTGTTTGGATTCCTTTGAGGGATGAGCATTAAATTCGTAATTAAAGGACTGTTAGCTTTCACCACGTGCAACCTATTTGCATTTCAGCACCACATTCATTCATCATCGCCCACCGCTCATTTTCGACTGGCGAAGGCAATCAGTCAAAAAGCTTTGAAAATCCGTCCCAAATTTTAAATTTTTTTCAAAAGTAAAATCGATCTGGTCCAACCAAACAAATAATTACAATATTTAGAAAAACTCATTTAACAAATAAACAATGACAGTGATCTATTCGAAACAAAGGAAATTTATAAACGGACTGGAAAGTTCAAGTTTAAGTTTAATTCTTAAATTTTGCCTATCAAATAAGAGTAATATATTATTAAATTAGAATCAGTTTGTATATATATGTATGTAAGTTGCATATCTTTAAAATATTGTAGTTAAATTTGTTGACTATATGTATAAGTATAATATTTAGATTTCACTATTGCAATATTTTATTGAGAGCAATTTTAAGATTTTCCGAGTAGGTCAACATTTTTTAAAATGTTTTCAAAGCCAAGCGGTCAAAGTGAGCAGTCATAAATTTCTTATGCACTTCAACTATACGTAAAATGCAAAGGAGCACGGAGGAAAAAAAATAATAAACCCTGAGGAGAAAATCTATCCTATGGACTTCTAAAGAGCTCGAAAAGCTTGGGAAAAAAGTAAAAGGATGACCTGGGGATCATTCCGGACAGAGAACGCAAAAAATATCCTTTTTAGCTAGGATTGCACCGTCCTCGCCGACATCGCTTCTGTCCCTCGTAGTAATGACGGGGCTCCTTCGGACAGTGGGCAAAGTGCCCACGAGGAATTCTGACGGTGGTCCAGTTGAGCCCCAGGAGCTCCAGCTTCCCATGGATACCCATCGCGCGTTATCCTAAAAAATTTACAGATCATGAACTTGATTTCAGCCGAATACCAGTCATCCAGTCCCGAGCTCGAAACTTTCTGACTCTAATTAATTTCCCTGAAAGTAATTCGAATTAAGCTAATGGAAAAAGTTTTAATTCGAGTTGTGTGCTCTGCCCTCCTCCCTAGCGTCGTGTCGCCGCGCCCCATCGGCTCCTTTTTCTCCCCCCGGTAGAGCCGCCCATCCGTCTCTAGAATTTTTTTTTATTTTTTTCTGGGTCATCCTTACCCATTATGTAACAGCGTGCATACTTAATTAAATCAAGACCGCGACAAAGTTAACAAAATTAAAGCAAGTGAAACAGAAGAGGGAAAAAATTTAGCTGAGAACAGGGTTAGGGGGGAGCGTGAAATTAGCTCATCATTGGCTCATGTTCACTAGCGAGTTAGTAATTAAGAATTTCATGAGTTTGTTGGCCCTCGTCTCCTTGGGTTGAAGGATCCCTACTTTGGTTGGTGGATTTCTTCACTCCGATCCCCGGGGGAGTTTTTCGCACCCTGAAGGATATACGCCAAGATGGGGACCGATTGTGTGTAAGACAAGTGGGAGCGGCCCCCCTTTTCTTTTGTTGAAGAACGCGCTGCTGGCTGATCCAAGACCCTGGAATGAAAATGCAAAGTACTTTTCCTCCAAAACACCGTCGTACGCCCCCTTCCCCTCCGGCTTTGTTGTCGCATTAAAGCCAAAAAACGTTTTCAATTAAAACGGAAATTGAATTTATAATTGGCGGCAGATTTAGTATGCTAATTAGCGGCATTAAGGCGAAATTAGAGCGTATAAAGGCGCTCAGTTACCCAAAGAAGCCTCAAGGAAAGCGAGTGAATTCATTTTGTTATCATAATTGCCGTTGGCTTACTTGCGGTCGTGAGGGCGGAATTTGGGGTCTGTGGAGGGGATAAAATCGGAGTAATTAAACGGTCCTGATCCCGTAGCATCTCACTTTTATGAAAAGGAAAATTAAATTACACCGCAAGAGATAAACGGACTATTCGTTGAGCTCCTCCGTCGGCCCTTTCCTGGACAGTCCGACTATAAGACAAAGGCCTCCTGGCGCCAGCCCAGACAGAGTTCGTGAGCTATTGAAAGGCAATTTATTTATTACGTCCTAATACCCCGGAAAATGCCCTCAAGCCGTCCAGGAATACGCTCTCCGAAGGATATCATCAATCACGGTATTAATTTCATATGAAGACTTCCTCGAAATCCTCTCCCGGTGACAGGAAAGTGAAAGGCCCGGGAAGCCCAACGGTCAAATAATGATTATCTCTGCACGGGGCTCCACTCGCAGGAATCATTAGGTCTCCATAGACCTGGGTCTCGTCCCCCCCGAAAAACATAATCCATCATCGCGCACCCGGACAGGTTCAAGTAATTCGGTTTCTTTTTGATTTAGCACGCCCCCAAACTCCGCCTCATCAGCCCCCCCAGAAGTATTTTGGGGCGATTACGACATGATGAAGTCCACATTCGCATGAATAATTTCCGCTTCATTGGTCTACACCCCCATGAAGCGGATAAGGCAACATGAATTATTTCAACAGCGTGCGGCACAATTTCAGGGGATTTACGCTCTTCTGAAGGATGAACTCTGCAAAAGAAGTCCTCAATCCTCAAAAAATTATTTAATGCTTCTCAACCCGAAAAATCCAGTACCCTAGAAAATTTCCAAGCGAATCACTTTTTAACGAAAAATTTATGTGCGTACGTGTGTGCCTAACAATCAAAAGTAGGTACTCAAGACATAAAAATATCATAAAACGCATTTAAAAGCCAAAAATTTTAGTAGTCTGTTATTCTTTATATTATAAGATACGTAAACCATCAATTTTATTTATTTATTAAATCCATTTCTATGTCTATTTTTTACCTTCAGGTCAAAAAGCTACAATAATCTTAAAAATCCTTGAATAAAGGTTTTTATAGAGTGATAGATTTATAATAAGGCAAACTAGACAACGGCCTAGAGCATCACCACAGAGAGGCACCATAAAAGAGATTACTTTTCATTCCTAGTTAAAATTAGACTTCTGGTTATAAATTATGATCACTTTATTATAGTTTCAGCGCTTTTTAATAAGAATTGTAATATATGTTGAGGTGTTATTACCAATAATAATAATAAACAGTATCCATATTATGTAAGCGTGAAATTCCGCCACAAGTCTAAAGCAAAGAAACAGATTTACGTAATATAATTCATATATGTACATATATATACTATACATATTATTTCCTATTCAAGTTTATGCTGTAGGTAATTTTCTGGGAAAAAATATAATGTTGGTAGTCAATCAAAAACCAAATGAATGTATAGCCATTTCAAATGCATTAAATTAATTTATATTTGGTCCAGTTTGACACATAATTGAGAAAACTTAACGATCCGTAAATTTGTATAAGTATCACCAATTTTCATGTTATTTGTTCTTTCTTGTAAGTATTTCGTATATTGCACGTATTGTCATATATAACTTTGCAAATTGATAGTAAACTAGAAATTAAACCTCAATCTGAATACAGAAAAGTCATACATAAGTGGAATTCTCGGAAAAAAGAGAATAACTAGAGCAATGTTCACTATAAAATAATAAACCTAAGGCACCAATAGTTTAAATCTGTCGCTGAATAATAATGCTGTTGCTGTGAATAGCCATCTAGTTTTAAATCGAGAATTCATGATTTTTTATCATAACTAATCGTGAGCCGCAAGGGTGGCATCTTGATTTAAAAACTAACTTAATACTTCCGAATGAGTCCTTATTAATTTATAAATCTCTTCATGAAACACTATATGTCAGAAACATGAATGTGAACATTTTCTGTTTTTGAGTTAATTAGTTAATGTGACGAGTCTTTCCAAATTATAGCAATTTGTGCCAGAAGAACCAAGAATAAGCAGACAGTATACTAGAAGCAGCATTTCCACACTACGCCCATAGAGTGAATTTAGAATTCTTCTTCATTAATCAGGGCCAGAAACATGAATGTGATATGTTTATGAATCTGGCTCAACACCAAGAGCCCTTAGCTATAATATAGTTGAAGCTAATTTCAAAGATATAAAAATTATATAACTTTTCGTTTCGTTTTTGTAAATAATTTACTAAAACTTAACCTTGATTAAAGTAATGAAAATTGTTATGCAACAGCTTTATGTTACTTTAAAGAAAAATCTTTTTTGGCTCTCAGCTTGCTGTTGAATTAATTCATTAATCCCTTCAAGGGAAGTTATCCCGCTTATCATGTTTGCGCTGAATACCTGAATGGTAAAGCACGTCCGCATAATTTTTAATTAATTTCTGTGCACTTCCATGCATTTTTCCGCTCCAGACCTTCAAATTTTAATGAGAATTCTTCGAAAGAGCCGAAAATTCCCGCAAAATCGCAACCTCTTTTTATCACCAAGCTCCCCTTTCCCCGCGAATCGAATGCAACAGTTCAGATGCAGCAGCACTGCTCCCCCCAGTTGCATCTCCCCCCCACATCCAGAGTGATCCCAGGAGCATGGTCGGTTGCACGGAACTTAATTAATTGAAAAAGTTCCAAACATGTCTGCTGCTCGATCAAATTTTATCCCGAAACTTGCAAATGATTGTGTTTCCCGAATTACTCATTTGCCGGACGTATCTGGGAAGTTTAATGATGCAATCGGCGGGGGGAAGGGGATTTAGTGATGCGGGGGTGGCATCCAACTCATGTCCTTTAACCTCTTCCCCGAATTGTTTTAATGTTGGGGCTTTTTGAGTGGTTGGGACTTGATTGGGGGCCGGATTAATTGCTCAACTGCGGCAACTCGTGCTCGAAGAGGAGATGATTTAAAAGTTGTTAATGGATCACTCCAGGCGGACGGGGTGGAGTGGACCCCACTAACCGAATAAGGTCAGGAGACATCGATTTTCTGTTTGTCGGGGGCTCCGAACTAGACTGGGTTAGGTTTGTGCCCCAAAAATTCAAATACACCCTCCCAGGAGAACCAATTTATCGTAAGCAGCAATTTTGCAAAATTCATTGTTTTTGTTTAATATTAAAGAGTAAGTTAAAGAGTGATAAGAAATATCTTAAAGGAGGACACCACTGTAACGGGCTAAAGATAATCACAAATTGACAAAATTATTCATATATGTATATGAGTCTCTGAATAAAAAATGTGGTTAAACGGCCGGATTTCTAACTTCAAAATGATTAGTCCAGAGAATAAAAATGTTTTATGATATGATCTTCATTCAAAAAGAGCTAAATTAAATTTGGAAAAGATAACAAAACAGGCTTGTTTCACTTTTCATTTAATTACAATCATTAGGTTGGAGCAAAAAAAATTGCTTCAACAAAGCCCTAAAATCGGATGTTTATTTTAATTTGGTTTTTTAATTTGATTACAACAGTGCTACTAGTTGTTTTGATAGTATGAGGACATTTTCTAAAAAGGTTTTATATCTGCACTATCTTCGCAATCGATAAGAGCCGATTTTCGTGTACTAGAAAAATTGATAAAAATTATATGTATAGTTTGCAATTAATGTTGAGTTTGAGTATAATAACTAATACTGCAAATATTGTCAAAATTTTTGCCTCAAGAAAATTTAAAGAAAGATTTAAAAAATTCAAAGATATAGATATTTAAAATTGTGTATACCTTAAATGCACAAAATAATGAAATTCTATTGATTAATATGTATGATAATACAAAACCGTGTTTATTTGTCCAGTCGAACTTGTTTGAGTTTAAATGAATTAAATTATCTAGTATCTAGTAAATACTGGTTTTCTTCTCAGTATACTCATATTCAGAAACTTAAAAAATACTAAATTTACTTCGTGCGACAATAGCTACATAGTACATACTTATGTACTACAATTGAGGAAATTTTCGTTTTTATTATTATATGTATTATTATTGTAATGATTCTAACCAAGTCAAGTCAATATAATAGAGAAATAGACAAAACTTTTATAGATTTATAAAACTTCTACTTTTCCATTTTGAGGAAATTACATTTTATAAAAGTCCCTGCAAATTATACCTACATGCAAAATGTTGTTCCATTTGTAAAAGAGTTCATAAAATTGTAGAAGTGCTTTGTTCAGTGCCAATTAATTTTTCATTTAATACAATGAATCTGGACTCAATGAAGGTCGTTTCATTGGTATAACGAACGATTTTATTTTGAGAGCCATGAAAAAACTTCGAGTGAAAACTACCCTTACTTTTTGAACTCCACTAAAATCCATTGTTGAGGGGTGTTTTCTTTTTACCTCTGCCGCCCTCCCGGAGAGTTTTTCTTTCCGGCAAAATGTTTGGCTGACGGTTTGAAGCCGGCCGCCACCGCCGCCCCCGTCGAGGACAATTCGTTGGTTGGCCATGGGAAAGACGAACGGGTTCGACCTGTAATCGGATTGTCCTTTAAAACTTAAAGTTTTCCCTCCCGGGGAAGGGCATCCTTTGTTCGATTCCCAGCCGGACGACTTGTGTCCTCCTGTTCCAGCTGCCCTTTTTGTCCCACTAAGATTAATAGTCTGATCCTATTACCGGTGCCGGAGCCGGACCTGGGTAAACTTTTTCTTTGAAATTACACACAGAGCGAGGACTTCCGTTCGCCAGCTCCTTGTGGTTTTTCTTAGATTTTCGGCCGGTCGTTTTGTGTGAAGACAGCTAGTTTCTTCCTCTGCGGAGGAGGCGACAACTGTGGCCTAAGACACTGCGAAGTCGTCCTTTTTGCAGCTGGATTTAATGGGACCTCCCCAGCCAAGTCAGTCATCCCCCGTGTGAGGGCAGCAGCTCCCTCACGAAATTAAGTAATTCCTGCTGGTAAATAGAAATAGGTTTTCTTTTCTTTGTTTTTAAAGGGCTTTGCACCCTCTCAAGAACAGGAAGTGGGTCAGGGTGCTGTGCCCGCGGGCGGTCCACCAAAATGGGGCCCTCATATAGTTTCTACGCGAAATTGTGACTGATATGGGTCCCGGTGAAAAACTTTCCACTTCATGAAAATTACACAGGGCTTTTGCCTGCAAAATCCCCAGGAAGAGCAAGGACCCAAATCCTTCGAGCCTCGGCATCCTGGCGTAAGGGCTCCGGTCCTCGTAAATAATTTGCACGCGGAGCTGCAGCGGCACGGTCGGGGGCGATCGTTTCATTTCTGGCGCCGGTGTTGCTCAATTCATGATTAATGCGGTTGCATGTTTACACCAAAACTCCCGCGGCGGTTCCCGCTATATAAATTACACCGAGAGAGGATACGTCGCCAGGATTCTGGGGCTTGAATTCACGCGGAAGTAAAAGGAGTTTACTTTCTGCCTCCCAGCGTTTGCTCATGTGCTTGAATTTCTCCCACCATCCCGTCTTCCTGCTCCTCGATCCTTCCCAGGACGAATGGGGGGAATCCCCTTTTTGTTTCGAGGTGAAGGTTTTTGCCCGTTGGCTCATTCAAATTATGCGCACTTTCAGGAAACGAGCAACTGTTGTATTACACCCGATGAGAGGTTCCTGTGGAAGTTATTTCACAGACTTGCTTTTTAAAACCAACAGAAGTGACGTATATCGAGGACTGTACGCTTATATTTATCGTAATCCATAGAAAAAAACGACGATTTTAAAAAAATTATACATATGTATATATTCTTACAAATTACCTATGATATAAATTCTTTTAGTGCAATTTGTTACTTTTACATCAATTCGACTCCAAAATTCACTTTATAAGTAGCACTTAAATTTCTGGAATGGAATATGTATATACTAAATCTGTAATCTAAGTATAACCTCTTCAACACATATGTTTAGTTTTTGAGAAATTAATATTATTCGAACTAGAAAAAGAAATTAAAATCTATTAAGGAACTACTCACTATAGATCATATTTCAACAGTAAAACCAAAACACTTGTAGTATGTCAGCGTGGATAAAATGTAATTCTACTTATAAAACTGCTTTAAAAATATGCAAAGCTACCTCTGAGTATCGCAAGGCTTCTTTTTAGTTTATTGGAGAAATATCATAAATCTTAGATACGTAAATTATCCAATACATCGAATTTCATCGGTTTTAAAAATTTTTTTACCCAGCTCTGCAGAGATCTCTTCATACCTATTTCAACGGCAATAGAAAATGGGCTCTATAATATATGAAGTATAAATACATACTAAATAAACTATCCTTTATTTAAACATTTTCAAATAACTACCCAAAAAAAAATTAGGACCAACTCTCTCTCGCGGCTTTCCTATTTCTAAGGCTTCTATCTGCTTTCCAAACTTTGCCCTTTGATTGAAAATTAAACAAAAATTTTAAAATGTGTAAATAATGAAATTTCAAAAAAAAGGGACTTATTGCAGAGGACGATTTTTAAGCGCATAGTATAAATAAATTGAAGTCAGAAGCAGTCAGAAGTACAAAGTATGAAAAAAAAATATATTTTGTACTTGTACTACCCTCTGCCGAGTTATGATAGTATTAATTTTATTAATTTCTTTGTTTCTTAACTACTCATAAAAGATCGAAAATCGGTTAATTAACAAAGGTATGGTATATATATGTAGGTAAGTATAACATTTTTTTAACAGATTGTTTCCGGGATTCCTCTTGAAATATTCAATTGGTTACGAATAATAGGTAAAAGGTAAAATAATATTTCGCGGTAGTAATTATACTACATAAACAAATAAATGTTCAGGCGGAAAATCCAAGTTTTATATATAAGCAAATGGGTAGCAAATCTCGAACAATCTTTTGGTACCAAAATTCCTTTTCAAACACCATTTATCTTTTTTAGGTTTTTTAGGTTTTTTTTTTTAAATCATAATAATAATTTCAATTAATGAGTATCTTCTTTTCAGTGGCAAGAATTCCAAACGGCGAAAGTTTCTCCTTCTTTCTACGCCACTGAAGCTCTGAAAAATCACGTGAAATTTTCACTTCGACCTGTACAAGAGCCACATTTCAAGAATGTGAGCAGGACAGCACCACTTGCGTCTTACTTTCGACGAGGAAGTGGGAACGAAACAAGCCGACCGCTCGCCACTCAGCTGGGCAGTTGCTCCGTTGACGTCTGCGAGTTGTCATAAAGGAGATGACACAGCCGTCACCTGGAATTGTTTACGTTTTCTGAATCCGCGAAATTCCCTCGCAATTTCTTAAATTCCTGCCCGATTGCGGGCTTGACGATGAGGGCAATTGCCGAGCGCGAGGTTTCGTGAATTGTGCAAAGTGAAATAATTCAGTGTGTCGCGATTTGCAGCTATCTGCGGAAGAAACGCGAAGAAAGTGATAGGGCTGATTAGGCCCCGAGGAGTGTGGCTCAGTTGCAGCGGCGGTAAGTGAACAAATTAATGCATTTAATCGGATCCACTTGAGGCCCCTCAAGAGGCTCCCAGCAACGGGTCAACTGTCCTCGTGGGGCCTCTGGGGCTCCGTGGGCGCGCCGAGATTTGCGGGGCAGTAGCTTGATTATTGGCTAATTGCGAAATGATTAACACTTTTTTTGCGCGGGCTGTAAATGTGGTGATTATCAGTTGTGACCGTGGAACTTTTTATCGAATTTATTTACAACAGACTAGAATAACTGGCCTGATTCAGTTGTCTTCCGCCCAAGCTTTCATTTACTTAAATAAACTCAACTCTCCCACTTTAATTCAGTCCTACAGTTGCAGTTTCATGCTCCCGTCTGGGTCCCTTCGAAACCTATTTAAGCGGGTTCAAAACAACCTCCGCTGGACTTTAATCTGAATTGTAATAATCGCTTCGATTTCGTCTTCCCCATGTGCAACGTAACGCAGCATACTTTCTTACGAAATATACGAAATAACTGAAATTGATAAGAAGTTGCGCAAAAGTCAGTTGCCCCGTAACTTTCAAGGTGACGAGCTCTTCTCGGCAAGCAGTTGGGTCCAGACGAAAGTAAAAGAAATTTTGTAATTCTCAGAAGAAAAAATAACATAAATAAAAAACTGTGCTCCGAAGGGCCCAACCGAGCTAGCCATCACTTTACAAGTCTAATTATTTTAGGATGCAAATTTAGGCGGAAGAACCACCTGCCAGAATTGGTGAATTAGGTAAGCAATTTGCTGCTTTGCATTTGTGCCTAATTAAGGGACTGCATCAGTGCATATTAAAATCTACCCATACCCTTAGATCGCATTTACATTATTATGCCTTGCTTGTCTTAAACCCGTACCGCAACTAATTTTTATCAAACTATTTGCTAACCGGTATTTTGAATGCAAAAAGTACATGTATTTTATGCTTACTTTTTTACAAAATGAAAACTATTGTTCAAACTTTACCTTGTTAGCTTCTATAGTTTTTGAATTTTTGAAAGCACTTTATTTTAATTTTTAAATGTAACAACGAACATCTCAATATCTCTATTTTTAATAAAGTGACTTTAATTTCTAATAAAAAACAAATGCAAAAGGTAATATTAAGAATTTTCTTCCTACCTAGTTTCATAGAAAAAAACAAACATGTATCGGATTAGAATTTTATTTGCTTTTGATAAGTTCACATGGGCTGATCCTATAAAAGATAAGAAGTGCCCTGCAGAATTTTCTTTGCACAATGACTCAACACAACTATATCTTATATTCTTATCTTAAAGATATTCTAAGTCAGCTTTATATCATCATAGGAGATTTAAGTTAACTAGTCTCATTCTAGTTCCCTGCTTGAGTCCAATCTTTGCATCTGCCCCTACACTCTCACACCCTGGAAGGAATTTCAGTTCAATAAGAAAAATTTGCTGGCAATGAATTTTAATTAAAATTAAATCTGCAGCTCGGCTAGTTCACGCACAGTTGACTTTCAATGAAAACGATGACGCTTTAATCAGTGTTAATTCAATTTTGGGCTTATGTAGTAGAAATACGTTCTTTACTCCTCTGACTGTTTTATCTGTAAAATCGACTCGTCAGGTAAGTTTAATAATTAGGACGGCTTATTAGAAAATGGAAACAAATAAAAACGTCTGGGAAGAATTTAAGATTTAAGAATTTTTCCACGAAAGACGGGCGATAAAAGTTTACGTCTTGTTTACGTACGTCATATCAAAAGTGAAAAGAAAAAATTAGTGAGGATTTTATGATAACTTGTTTTGTGTCAATGTTATAATTTATTACTACATGATTATTATCACACTTAAAGGGGCTTTTTAATCGAGTTAGTGCCAATAGTTTAAAGTCATCTTAGTGTCGGAAGTAAACTTTTGATGACCGTAAAACTGCATTATTTAAACATACAATTCTTTACAATGTTGCACTTTTGTCTCGGTTAGAGATAATTTGAAGGTTAAACTAACGTTATCAGGTTAAGAGATAGACGATCTTTAAAAATTTATTAATATTCACCTGAAAAAAATAAACAAGTAAATAAATAACGCAAAATTGATATTAATTCTTATAAAGTGCTAAACAACAACATAACATCTACGGAACGTTGAGAAAAAAATGAATGCAAAAAAATAAATTTCAATTTGTTAATGGAAGAAGTTTTTTCCACCAATTCGTTTAATACATTGAAAAATTTTATTTCTTATTTAATTAAATAAAAGTTTCGATGCGCGATTTATAGGTGTAACATTTTTACAGGGCTTCGTTAAAATCTAGGAACCAATTTCAATAAATTTCTTGGCAGGCGCAAAGCGTTAAACAATTTAAATAACATATATATTTTGAAATATCTCCCAATGATGAGTTGCATTTGTAAAAACTTCATTCTAAAAGGTGTTAAGAAATCTCTTGCTGTGGAAACAATTATGAAAATATGACTACTCTGAAGGCATCGATGCAATAGTCAAATACGACAATACGTGCGTACCTCTTTTTTTTAACACGTTTTTTTTCATAACAAAAGTTCTAAAAAATGATCTGACGTTGCACCAAAATGATTCATCGTTATTTTTATTGCCTGCTGTCGTTTATTTGTTTAAAAATTAGAATAATACGTTGACGGGGCTTTTTTTATTTTTTACATTAAGTCATACATTTTGTACAAATAAAGAAAAAAACCTTGTGAAATGAATTAGAAGCATTAAAATGAACTTGAGTATAATGTAAGCAATTAATTATTGTAAATAAATATAACTAAGAACCTATTATAATTTAATTCTGCTCAACAAAAAAATGTGCCAAAAAATCTATAAAAACAAAATTTATAATAGTCCTAAAAGTTTATGAAATACCCAGTCGAACTGGTTTTTGCAGCGCATGGATTTCAGCCAATGTCCAGTCAGGAATCAGTAGAAATTAAATATTAATTAAATATTTTACCAGGATAATGACCCTGAGCAGACTATCGTCATAGTAAGGGAATGGCACTTATACAATTCTACGTTTGTCTGATTTTTAACGATAGTCATTGTATAATCAAACTTCCACGAATATCTATTATATACTCAAATATAAATTAAACATTTATTTAATTGAAAAATAAATTAAACTTGAATTAATGTCGGTAAAATAGATTTAACAGAACACCTAATGTCTTACGTTAGATAAACAAAAGCTCAATAATTATATGATACATGCATTAAAATAAATTAATTTATGCTCAAGCTTCTAACAATTTCAAATTCGCAATAAAATACTTAATGGAAACTAGTTTCAAAATTTTGTTGTCATTTCCGTTGAGTGTTTTTGCCTCTTTTTCTTCTGAGAAGTTTTATATTTTTATCTGTAGGATATTTAAAGAACAATGACGACGCATCATTTGCAATTATAAAATATATCTGCAATCATTAAATTAGTGTGATTTCCGTTTGAAAATGAACGAAATAAAATATGTAGTTGATCTTTGAATTATTAGATATAATTTATTATTAATTTATTTATTTGTAAGGTTAAAGCTGTTATGCAATTGAAAACATTTCAAAAAACAATATGCAATTAAAAAATAGTAATTAAAATAATATAGTGCGTTTTTTTAAGTTTTTTTTTTATAAATGACTTAATGGCGTTACGTTAAGTTACGAATGAGTTAAGAAAGCGAGAGTTGAAAGCATTTTAAAAAATTCCCAATTGCAATTATCTCTACGCAATGTACTTGTTTTTATGAGAGTTCAGCTATTCAACTTTTCGTTATCTGTTTTTCAGTTAGAAAAAAAGTTCTGAATTTAAAAATAGATTTTTAAAAACAAGCTTTTATCGCATTCTAAATGTCGAACCCTTTCATTTGATACCCATATCATGGGAATGCACAAAAGAAAAAAAGTCCACCATATCTTGGGCCGTCCGCCATATTGGATTTAGAATGACGTCACTAAGGTAGCCATGCATTGTCATCCAAACCAAGCGTGTATGCAAAATGTCATCTCAATCGGTTGAGGATAACTGCTTTAAAATTATTGCAAGTTAAATAAAAGCTTGTAAAAAACTACATTTAAACTAAGTAAACGTAAATTGATTCTAAATAATATTGAATCTATCGCGAAAAATAAGCTCTCCTTTAAGCGATTTATGTGCTAATAATTGATTATATATAACCTTGATTAACGCTTTAGAATATGTAGTGTCCGATAAGAATTATCATATCTTGATTTCTTATGCCATAAATCTTTATTGTGCCAATTTTAAATCGTTTGTTTTTCAAATATGTACAAACGCTCTCTAATATTCACAACAACTAGCATTTATTTTTATTTATATGTGTTAGAAAATTTTCATAAGAATGCGGCAATTGTTTAATTGTGCGACAATTTTTCAGAAGTTTAGTTAATCTTGGATTCAGATATAATTTCGTTGTTGTTATATGTACTATCCCGCTATTCAGTTAAATCATGATTAAAAAATATACTTCAAATTGTTTAAATTATTTTATCCCAACAAATTACGTAATTTTCTGGATTTTTCCAGCTACATAAGTATGGTACCTACTCGGATTTTTTGTTGCATGTTTATTATGTCTGCAAGTAAAAAAAAATAATTATACAAGTCCAAAAAATGTTGTTTCGGGAAAATCGCGTTTCAAGTATGAGTGCGTCATGGTTTGGCCAGCGAAAGCTTGTCTAAAAACCGATATAACTTTTCCAATTTTCAAGTTATTTGCAAATTTCTTTCGGAAAATTATTCAGATTTCATTTCACAATAAAATGAAAAGACAAAAATCGATTGTTTGTACATTTCAAATGAGAATTGATATTGCATGTGTTTAACTGTTTACAAATTGCAATACTTTGCATAATTCATTTTTAACGGAAACAGTATCAGAATTCGTACTTTACTATAATTTAAGTTAATTTGTATAATGAGCTCTTATTTTTGCATATAGCCGTTCGCAGGCCAAATCGATTAACTCCTCAAGAAAAGTCACAAATACTGAACTTGATTTTTGAATAAAAATTCGAATAAATTTCGTTAATTTATTAACGATTAGCTGGCACACCTTCGCAGAATCGCATAGCTGGCGCTGTGGGGTCTGCGTGACCCCAGCCACGAAAATGTTTGCTGTAAGCCAACTAATGATTGTTTTGTTTATTTAAAAAAAAAATTACGATACTTTCATAATGCTCTACTGGTATAGACAAAACAGGCAATTTAGAAAATATCTAATATTGAGTTAAAGAAAGTGAAAAACGGTAAAAAAGTTAAGGTTCTCAAATGGAAATTACGAAGCTGGGGTCAGACTGACTCTAAAATTAAACATAAGCGTTGTATCAGGTGCTTTAATATAAAGTTTCAGACATTTTCAAAAGTGATTGGTTGCCGATTTGTCCTGTGAACAGCACATATTAAATTATAATGACATTTCATTCCATTTATCTGTATATAGATTAAAAAGAAGTTTAGCTTTGATTCGAAATTACCAGGAATAATCAACTTGATTAACTTGAAATTTTAGAATCATAAAAATTCGAACATCTGGTTTTTCATCGACTTTAACTTACATAAATTTTCTCTGAACGTGATTGCCCAACATATCTATCGACGGATGAGTTTAAAGAAGTAGATTTAACCACCAAATGAGTTGTTTGAACAAGAAATACCTTTGGATGTATAAACATGATATTTTTCATTCCGTCCACGTATTATCCGAAAGTAAAATTGCAGTATTTTAAAGTAATTCCAAGAAATTCTGGTCTGAAAGGGATAGAGTTTGATTGAGAATTTAAGGATTTTTATTCTGTTTCAATGTTCAAATGTTGGAAAAGGATTTTGAAAAGCCATCTCTCTTAAAAACGAACGATAATCACTGCAAAACGACTCACAGCTCAATTCTTTTTGCTCGTCTTCAACTCTTTCCATCATTGAGACTTTTCAGAATCAATAGAACTCAATTTTTCGATCTTCCCCCGAAACTGCAAAGAAAAATCCCGTCGATTCACGTGCGTCCCATCTGTTCCAGGAAACCATGACAAACGTCCAGAGCAAACTTGTCCCGATTTCGGCGACATGCCAGGAATACGTTCACCCGTGGTCAGACAGCTGCTGGAACTCGACGGCGGGGCTCCTCCTGCAGGCGTCGCAGCATAGCGTCCGCATTTATGTTGCTGTTTACCTGGTAAACATTTGAAAACGAAAAATTCTACCCTCATCCACCAAACGAAATCACCTAAAAATCATAAATTTTCAGCTCTCTCTGCTGATGCGTGGCCGGATTCCAACGAAGGCCGACATCAAGAGGACCATTTTGGGGATCCTCCAGTCGTCGGCGTTTCTGTCGACGAACAGCTTTAGCTTCATCATGTTCAACTGCTTTCTAAGGAACCTCCTCGGGAAATTTTACTTTATTTCGGTGGCATTTGTTCCCTCGCTGATGGCTAATTTGGTTGCAATAAGCGTCGAGAGGCCCTCCAGACGGCCCCTCCTCGCGCTCTACGTCTCGAACGTGGCCACTGAGACCCTCTGGCGGATGGCCGTGTCCCGGGGCTACGTTCGATCCATCAAGAACGGGCAGGCGATCATTTTCGGAATCAGCTCATCGATCCTGCTCTACTTCTACCGATTGGGGCTCCACGGGGTGTACAAGGACTCTCTCTTCGATATAATCCGATTTGTGATAGGGCGCAACGAAGAAGGGCTCACCGAGCCGAGCCCACAGCCCGTCCAGCCCCAGCCCCAGCCCCAGCCTCAGCCCCAGCCCCAACCGTCCCGGCGATCCAGAGGTAACTACAGGAACATCTCATTTGCACTCCAGATCTATCTCCGATTGATTCGGAAGCTGAAGACCCAGCCGAAGCACAGGACGTGTCCCCACAACCACAGTTGCGCTTACTACGCCTTGCGTGGGGGCCTAAAACTGTTCTCGGTCGGGTTCGGGCTCCAGGTGACCCTCAAACTCGTCCTCCAGCTCCGGAACATTTTCCAGTTGAAATTCAGGTTCCGGAAGGCGCTTTTCAACAGAGACACCCTCAAATTGGGCATCTTCCTCGGAGGATTCTCGTTTTTGTACAAGGTAAGCTGATGCTTCGTTAGCTCCTCCGGGACGCCCCCCGCACCCGTCTAAGGCTCATCTTCACTTTTTCCAGTCCGTTTCGTGCGCTTTGAGACATATCACCGGAGCTGATCATCCGGAGCACGCCATCGCCGCCGGGCTGGCCGCCAGCGTCGCCTTCACCCAGTACCCGGACACGACGATTGCTCTCTACGTCATGTGGAAAATGCTTCAGGTAAGGGCTCAACATTCTTTCAATAGAAAATCGAACCACCCACTCTGAACGAAGCCCCCAGATTTGTTTTGGAATTTAGCAAGCTTACGCTGCTTGATAAGAAAAGATATACCAACTTGCTTGCAAATTAAATTTTCGTTTCCTCTTGTTTGTTTTTATACGATAGCATTTTGTAAATTTAAAACACATCAGTTTAAATCAATTTTAAAATCTCATACTCATGATTTTCGGTGCTGGTACAAAATAAGTTACTGAAGCTTTATTTTAAAATAAGCCATTCAAATGCTTACCTTGAGACACACACACTTTAAGTAAAAAAAATACTTTGATAGCGGTCGTTGGAAGAATGCTATTTGCTGTGTCTAAATCAATCAGGTTTATTTGTTAGAGAAAAATTGAATCATAAAAGAAAAATCAAGTTTATCATATAAAAATAAAATTTCAATTGTTGAATGATTAGTAAGACTTTTAATATGAAAATACACTTTGAAATTCCGCATCTTTTTATTGTGTTAAACAGAAATTGAAACTTTTAACTGAGGCTGCAGAACTAAGTATTCGATATTAACGACAGACAAACGGACAACAAGGTGATATTATAAGAGTTTCATTTTTCTATTGTGAGATACGGAACCCTAAAAATAACTTAAAGATCCAAACCACAGAAACGAACCAGATTAAGATTGAATTAAAAGAAAAGTGGGGCATCTGGGACCCCAGAGTGGTAGCTAAAGACTGTGAACACACACACTGAAAATAATTTTATTTTATATTTTCCATAAGTAAGATTCCTCGATGGTTTAAAACGAAAAAAACACATAAAAATACATATGTGAAAATGTTTTCAAATCATTCATTTTAATTAATTTTTCAGATCACCTACAACATAGGGATCGCTAAAGATTACGTTCCTAAAGTGCCTGGATTCACAATTTTACTGTACTGCTTCAGTACGGCAATCCTGTTTCACGCCGCCGCCTTTGAGCCCCTCAACCTGCGCTCCAGCTACTGGAAGTTCCTCAGCTCGTTATCTGGATCAAGGTACCTTTCCCAACTTCAAAATTTTCATAATTTTAACATACTTTTTCCTTTCCAGGGTATGTGCAATGGAACGACGTGTTCTGGACCCGTGGGGCTTCGAATCGAGCCGCCAAGTCCAAGAAGTCATGAGGCGTACTCAAACCGCACCCGGACCGATTCGTTTTGCGATGAGTTGAGAACGGACTTTCCTCTGTCTAGATTTTAAATTTCCATTTATTCTTACTTCCTTAGAACGTTGTTAATTTTGTTACTCTGCTTGCGTTACCTTCGGCTGTGCTTCTGCGTCGCGTTATGTGGGTGTGAGATTTCGTACAAAGCCAAAGTATCTTTAGGTTGGGTCACTGACACTGTCTTAGTTTATATATTATGTACACAAAATGTTGTATATTTTTTCACCTAGGAAAATGTTTCAATCAATAAAGAGAATTTTAAGAAGTTTAAAATTGCCTTTTTTTCTCGAATTTTAACAGTTTTCTATTCACAACTATGTACATAATTAGATTAGCTACTGAATTAAAAGCGGTAAGCTTTCTTTTCTTATACTTTTTTCAGCCTTAATGAAGCTACTAATTAGAGCGGAATTGTATTTGTAGTTTAAGTATATACAGCGTGTTGAATATTTTTTCCAATATAATATAAATATGTATGTATATATACATGTATATATAGTATGAATATGACTGATACGCTCATTATTAAAATTATGATAATTTCAGAACCGGATACCGTTCAACCTCAAATAATTAATTTTTTCGGTAAGTTAAAAGCATTTAAGTTATATTAATTGAAATTATCCAGCAATGAAATAATGCGTTTTATTAAAATGAATTTCGTGGTTCAATTGAGAGTGACGGAAGCAAAAATGCACTTAGGCTTTATTTAAGTTAATTTCTCGTTTATTTTGTGAGTTCAAAGCAGATTGGAGTTTTGTTTTAAGTGATTTATTGATTTGCCAGAGTATAATGTTAAATCAAACTTTCTCTGTAAAAAGTCTAATTCGATGCAACTTATTTCCCCAAAAATGTGATTCTATTTCTCTTCAAAACTTTTCAAATTCTATTTTCATTTTATATAGATAACATTTTTAAGTGGATTATTGTCCCTTACTATTTCTTAAAGTAATTATTCATGTAACTAAATTCCAATTTTTTTAATTCATTGCAATAAATTTAAAATTTATTAAAAATTCCCATTTTATACCACCCTCCTTTTTGCTCCTTCCTTAGGGCATAATTCCAATAAGCAAGCTGCAATTTTATTCATAGTTTCGCAAAAAGAAATTGCATCGCTTGCAAGTCCAGAAGAGTCCCTTAAGAGGGACAAAAGCCGTTCCGACGATTAATCTCCGGGGCCTGATTTAGAATAAATTTCAATATCGCCTGAATTTTGTGCGGAAATTCTCCTTCTTTGGATATTAATGGAAATTTTACACTTTGCAAAAATCATTGCCTCCGAGCTGGGGTCTTGTTTTTCTTGCAAATTTAATTTGTCGGATGTACTTGGAGCGCTTATGAATTATAATAGCAGTTTGTCCCGGCCCGCTGGTGCACTAACTAACTAAACTGACTTCACTCCTCCACCCCCGCAGAATTCCTGGCAAGGACCAGCTCGGGAATGAAAGGGCCGGGGAACCCCACCGCACTGACTGCGGGTAGTTCGTTATACACCAAGACGCCAACTGCAATAATTATTGCGTCTCATAAATTATAAGAACGTATAAATAATTGAGTTTAAGTAATGCAATTGCACGTTGCCATTAATCACCGGAGATAAGCTTCTTCTCCTCCGCTCGTGTTTTGCATGGCTCTGGAGCTGCACGTCGTTCATCTCCGTTGCGTTCGGCACGGCACGGCCCTCCGTTGCCACCGCCCCCGAAAGGATGCCCGGCCCCCAGCAACAGGAGCCCCAGCAAAAGGGCTCCTCCGGGTGCTCCACCGTTCAACTTTAAGGAATATAACATTTTACAACATTTAGATTAACCAAGAAGCCGCAACGTACACAAGTCAGACGGTTACTTCTTTTGAAAGTTGCCAACATTTGACCGAAACAAAGTTGGTATTAGAGCTCAGCTCTACGCTGCGCCCCGTGCAGAAGGGTTCCGAGGGGCGGGGACGGGAACACTATGCTTATTTGATGAGAGCAGTTTACAAGAAAATTTGTTGCAGGACATGCTTTCATCTTTTTTTATTGCAATTAAACCTTATTTTTCCCGAACCTTTTTCACCCCCCAGGAAAATCTGCTTCATGGGTAAAGACAAAAACGAGGACGATTAACCTGTACACTATCGTGTACTTTTCATTTTGCCGCACCCCACGCCACTCTTTAGACCCACATACCATCCTCACAGTTTCGTTGCAGAACCTCGACGAGTTTGGAAAGTTGCTGGTTTTATTAAAAAGATAAATGGTAACGATAAAAGTTGCTTACCAGAGTAAACAATGGAAGAATACAACTTACACAAAATGCAAGAAACGATGGCTATTCGTTTTCAAGACTGGAGGGTGTCCTGGACGAGTCTGGAGTTCGATAAGAAATAAGTGGTCATCCACATTTTCTAGTACTCTAGTCGAAAGTACTCCCAGAACAACTATCATGGCACTTCTGTTGCTGTAGAAGTTGTGTCAGAATAAAATTGTTAACACTCGACTAACAACACTTTAAAATGTTATATGCGCTGCATACGAGCATCACGAAGAGAAAAGAATTACCGATATGAATTCATTTTATAAAAACAATAGTCGTAAGCGATTTTAAATTATTTGACTATCCCTTATTAAATTATTGAAATTAATTTCTTAAAAATATGAGAAAAAATCTCAGGGGAACAAATACAGAATTTTAGTGATAGTTATATAATTCGGTAAATATTTATATATAAGATAGGTATATAAGATTCGATGAATAAGTTTGTGATATTGCGTTTTCATTTTCATTTTTAAGATATCTTCGATTGGGTATACCCGACGATATAAATACTTTATTTCATAGTGTTATTACACTTTTATAACCACAATAAAGGATTAAAATGTTAAATCTTTTTTGATTGATTTTACATTGTTTCCATAAGTATAAAATAAATGCAATTATGATATAAAAAATCTCGGTTACTATAAAAAGATTCATCAGTAACCATTTGGGGTTGCATAATGAAAACACCATTTGAAGTAACATAAAATTTATTTATAAAAAGTTTACACACAATCTACATCTACTGTGACATTGTCTAAAATAAGAGCGTGGTAAAAATGTGGGTTCGCTTTTAGCCCATCCTATAGTAGGTGTATTTAGTAAGTATTTATGTTTGTTATTTTTTGATGATTTTATGAGTAGGTGTATACATATTTATATCGTCGGGTTTACCCAAATCAAAAATATCTTAACGATGAAAAAAACCACCCCTGATGAAAAATAAAATCACAATATCACAAATTTAGCCATTGAATCTTACAATGAAGTATTTACAGAATTATATCACTACATATCAACATTTTTTTGTTTTTTTTTTATCATTGTCCTTTGAATTTAACGCAAATTTCTGCATAAATTTAAACAATTTAATAAATCCTTTACGAAATCTACAAGCAAATAGGTACAATGGTAATTAAATCTTTTCACTCTTATTACAAACTTTTATAATCCATTTTTAAGCACCTTCCATACGTTCAGATTATTCAAATGAGACAAACGGAGTAAGGACAAACACTTTGGCGTGTTGACCCCACAAACTAATTTGCATAGCGGTAAAAAATTAAACGTGAGTAAATTAAATTTTAATAGGTGTAATTTAAGAAAATTATATGAACGTGTGAACGTAAGCCAAATATTCTTTTCAAATTACCCAAATTATATTAACATTAAGGTTTTAGATTATTTAAATCTGCTGTATCATTTAATTGCATCTTAGCAGTTGAATAAAACAGCAGCAAATTTCTTCTAGTATGTAATATGATTCAGACAAATCTTGTAAATTTTATCTTGCTTTCCTGGTGAATTTTATTAAAAACCAAGCAAAAGAATATTATGTTTATATGTACCTACTTTAGAAGTAAATAATTAAAGTGAAAACCAAAAGTTAAAGTTAAGGAACTCAAATTCGAATTCAGCGACTGATATGCTCAAAACCTTACTAAATTCAGTTTTTGAGTTGAGCTATAAATTAATCCTAATATTTAAGTCAATTCTTTTATAAATCTGAATAAAGATAATCAAATTGAAGTCAAACTTAAATCAACAAACTTTCGGAACGCGTCGTTTCTTTCGATGTTGCGTGAAATGGTATAAAAAACCCCAGCACCCTTTCAAAAAGTTTGTGCACATATTCATGACTTGTATTACGTCTGAAATATCCCTAGAAGTCTGGAAAAGTTACAATCGTACAACAGATATATTAAAATTGAATTGCAGATTCATGTTACCTTTCCCAAACTTTTTGAAAGAAAATGAAAACAAAAACAAAAAATTTCCAGACAATGGCTGAACGCAGAATACCAATTTATGGTGAAGCAGCCTTCTAAAAACGGTTTGTATTGTTGAATTGTTGAGAAAAAAGAAATTTCTTTGATTCTCGAGAAAAAAAAACATATATACCTCAATTACTGTCACAGATAACACCTGGGACGGTGGAGGACAACAGCGTTTTCAGTCTTGTGGCCACCGTGTCCTATTTAAGGATGCACAAAACTTTTCCCAATTTCGTTGTCATTTTTCCACGTTCAATAGAAAAGGAGTGTGGGTAAAAAAAACCCTGTTTCAAAACTTCAAACTAGTGGGAAAATTTCTGCATGACAATGCCCCACCACTCACAAAATAGGACAGGAAAAATGGCAAAACGAAAAAAATTAGATGAAAGTGGTATTCAGTAACACCAAAAACATTCATCTATGGGGGGAGCCCCCCCGGATGGGGCCCAGCCGATGACACTCGGCCCGGTGGAGGTGGGCTCGCCCGTGTCCTCAACAAAAATCAATGACGAAAAAGGGCTGAATCCAATATTGGGATGCAAATAAAGTTTTGCATATTCATAGGTTCCCCACAACTCAGCAGGCCGTCGAGGCGACTGCCGGGATGCCTCGTGGCCGCATCGCAGCGCCCCTGCATCCCACCTGCCGATGCAACCTGCATCCAGAATCCCGGGTCCTGGACCCGGCTGCAGCAGCAGCAGCAGCCACAGCATCCCTCGGTCGCCAGGGCCAGGTGATGCTTTCAGGACGACATGTGATCTGTTCTTATCTCAAATTTCAATGTTTGCCCAACGATATTCGGGGGACCGGTGGGTGGTATAGTCGGCAAATAAATTATTTATGAGATGGAGCCCCAGGGCTGCAGTGGCATTCTTGTCGTTTTTTCCCTGTTCAACATTTTATTTTTTAATTTCTGCCCTAGCCCCATTGATGCGCTTAAGCCCTGGGCCCCAGACCCCACGGATCATCGGCAAAAAAAGCCGCCCTTGGGCGGTTAAATGAATTAAATGTGATTGCGGGGCGGGCAAATAATTAGCCGGATAATGGGCCTCCTCGCGTCCACCCCCGCCTTTGTTTACTTGATTTTTCCGCTGATTGCACAGATACCTGCCCCATGAACTTTTCCGGATGAAAAGCCCTTCATTTTATCTGAAACGAAATTCGGAAGTAGTGACGCGTTTTAATGCATTTTATTATTAAGCGAATTTTTTTTCGTCTGCCCTTTTTCGAGCTCTGGGAAAGAAGACTGGAGGAAAATGAAGGGCATTGACTCTGCGACGAAAAATTAATAAATTATTCAAATTCAGATATTGCGAGTTTTCATTGTATAATAAATTAGCAATATAGATTAAGCTTACTCATTTTTTTTAACATATTATAAACTCCATCGATAACATATTAACCTTTTCATTTTTACTTTTCAATCAGATTGCCAAATTTTAATAAATAATATAAATAGCTTAATCCCAGTTACATTTTTATATAACGAATACGCGTTGTGTTTTTGCAATAGCATTTTATAACTAAATATTAAATACATATACATATATGTATATATATCTACATATGTAAATCAAAAAAGCTGAAATTGATTACATTATACATAATTTTTCTTTTCAGTAATCTAATAAAACTTTTAATGCTCTCTAATTAATGTTTTGATTTTAATTTCGTCCCGGGCCTGTATACCAACCATTAGCTAGTTTTTCAATTAAAAAAAAATGTTTTGTTTGAATAGATTATATGGCAAATAATTAATTATTCTATAATACTATTGGAAGTTGTTAAAAATATCAAAATCAAATAATTGCTTCAAACACTTTGTTTAATGATTGAGAATAAAAGTTTATTCCCAGCAATTATGTTTTTGTTGACAAAGCTGGTAATTAAATTGCTCCAATTTTCAACACCAAATAAATTGTGTAGGTATTACTTTATGTTTAGAGTTTGTATAACATCAATAATATGTACTTAATGTTTTGAATGAATTTTTGGTACCTATGAATAATTATTTCTATCGAACAATATTTACACTGTTCATTTTTTAGTGTGTGAGTTTTCAGACTTATTTTTATTTTTAAAAGGTGTTTTTATTAGAACTTTAAATGGTTGAATTTAGGATTCTATTATTTCTGATATTATTCGATTTGAGTAGTAATATGGAAAGAGAGATATTAATTGATCGGAATCTCTCAGATGAAATTGACTTATCTAAGTATCTTAAAGCTTTTACTCATGTTTCTTTTAGGATCTACCAAAATGAGTAAATGAATTATACAATATATTTGGATTTAAAAATATAAGATTCCAAGAATCTTGCAAATGAGACTAGGTCTTTTGAAAATAAAATTCGTTTCTTCCAAGAAGAATGATACATAAATAAGATTTACGATTTTTTGAACGTAGGTGCTTAACATAATGTAATAAAGTTTCAAATAATTAATCAAGTAATCCAAAAGACATCAACAAATTTAATAGTAGGTAAAAAGAAGTTATTATTATTGAATAGAAAAGTCCATCTGATTTTTATAATTTTTAAATGTTCACTAGGTTTTTCTAAATTATGGCCTGAAATTAAATTTATAAATTGTTGCCCATATCAATTTTAATTTCACGAAAATCAATTTGCCTGGAAATATGTATCTTCATATACATACCCACTTTGGGCCAAAAACTTTATCTGATTCAAGGTTTAATATGATACACTTTTCTTAAATTTAAAAATTTCATATACCTACATAATGACTTTTAGAATTCAATTCAATGTAAAATTTATTATATAATTAGAAAAAGACAAAAAATTAAAAAAATCCGGCTATTATGTTTAAAAACCTCCGTAATGAAAAATGTCGTCATACCCCTTGAAGTAGTCTTCCAGGTATGACGAAATATTTCGTAATACCCAGTTAACAGATTAAATCAAGAGTTTTGCTAACCTATTGGATTTATTTCTATAAATATTTTATGCGAAGGAAAAAAATTACGATAAACCCATTCCGTCGCACTGCCTCATTTATCCCAAAACTTATCCCCAATTAGCCAAAGGAGAATCCACGAAAAAGCGTGAAGAAATTAACGAAACGTGCAAAGCTTTGCCAGCAAATAAAAATTAGAAGAAATTGCCCCCCAAAACCCCACGGACACCTACTCCATTAAAGTTTCAAAATAAATTGAAGGAGTACTGACCTAAGTTAATTTGAGAGGTTTTCGGTCACATGGTTGCGCGCTGCTGGCTCCAGGAATTCCTTTTCCTTGCCGTGGCGTCCTGGGTTCAACAACAGCAGGAATTCGCCCCTCCCGAAGGAGCCCCCCACGAGTGGAGATAGGTTCCACATTGGCACAGGGCCAACACAGCTCCAACTCAACAACGCGCCTCCCCGACGAGTGTCCTTCTGAACTTCGTTCTGGGGCAGTCATGCGCCCGAGTGTCGGCGAAAATAAAATTTAACCTATAATTCAGGTGAATAAGTCATCCTCATCCAAGTTTCAGGTCTCAGTTGTGAAAAACGTCCTGCCCCGGCAGGTTGTCACGCCCGGCAGGATACAACCGAAAAGGACGAAAGGGCGGCCACGTTCGGAGCATGTTTGATGTAATTAGACCTGGTGCCCCCGACGCGTAAATTTTTAATAGGGAACTGCCCAGAGATATTGACTGGCACCTGCGGGACAGCTCCCCACGAAACAGCGGTGGGTTCTAGGGGGTTGTCATAATATGGTATGATTCAATTAAAATAGAATCGGCAAATTTGAGGGAATTTGATTAAAACCCACCTTTACTGCAGATGTATCTACGTGATACAGCAGTGGTGCCCCGGAGCCCCTAAATATTTTTTTGGATTCCCAAACGAACCGACTACGAGAGATTTCACCTGATGTTCCACCCGGTTTTGGGCCTAGGGGCTGGGGGGAGGGGGACAACGGGGGAGACTAAAGGATATTCAGAGATTCATTTGCGCTCTGATTTAGATTTGTTTCGATCATCCCCAGCTATTGTTTGGGGCTTTCACGGGGAGCCCCAGATAGATTTGGACTCTGCCAGAGAAATGATAAAGATAAAGTGTGGGCTACGCCAGGAAGAAGAAGAAGCGTATAGTTGGTGTAGATGCCTGGTAAAAAATTCATTCAGACGCGGGTGGAACCCTCCAAAAAAAAACACTCCATCTTATTCCTGGAGAAAACGAAGAAAATACCTGGCTAATTTGACACAAAGACGAAAAGATTTGGATTTATAACAAAATGATTTTTATTTTTATATATTTTTTCTCGAACGATTTTTATTTTCCTTATTTTTCGGAGCAGTGAATATTTGGGCAGATGCATGGAAGATATAACGTTAGCGATTTTATAAAATTCTGACATTGAAGCTATATATGGATGGATGCCCTTTTACTTCACCTACACAGAAGTTAAAGGAGGTGCTTTAAGAAGATGGTAAATCTGCTGTAAAAGCAGGATTGCCGTCGCGTTTATTTTAAGTATTAGCGTCCTCATTTGGTATACTCCAGGGGCTCAGAAGAGGCACAGAAGAACCCTCAGAGTTCAAGATGTGTACTTACGCGTGCCATAAATTAAAGATATTTCTCATGGTATTCTTAAAAGCTAATTTTAGCTAAACATACTTTTATAACTAAACATTCATTGTAACATGGAGGTGTTTTATTTCAATCTTTTTTAGCTTAAGACAGAAAAATAAGCCTCTTTCTTTAAAAGATTGGAAATTATTTTTATTAATATGCTACATTATGGTCTGAAATTTACGATTTTCACATGACTGAATTTTTAAGGGATTACATATAAGCCGATGAATCAAACTATTCGGTTTTCTTTAATATTTTCTGTTTCGTAAAGATTAAAGCATTGGTTCAAAAATTAGAGTCATAAATTGATTTTTGTCTTAACTTTATTCTAAAAAACTTGTAAATAAAATTGACGTAGATATAGTTTATAGAATATAGATAGATAGTTATTATTTGTCTAGTAGTTGTAGTAAAAATATTAGTTTACAGTTGAAAGAAAGAATATTTTATTAAAAAAAAAAATAAGTGAAACAAGAAAAAAGTAAAGAAAAAGATTCAAATAAACCTCTGCTTCTTTTTAACACTAATAATTCTCATATATTTGGGTTTTGATTTCAGTTACGCCGTTCAAGTAAATGTGGCCACTACTGAAAAAAACACGTGTCGTCGGAAATTGTCTGAAAATTTTGAACATTTTTCAATACACAACATTTTTTAAAAATATCTTAAAACATGAAAGTACTTTCAAAAACCATTATTGGATTTTATCAATTATTTACAAAACAAACAAACAAAAATAATGCAAACCACGTCGATTTTACTATAAGTCGGGCATTAAGGAAAATTCCATTAAAACGTTCGGATTTTTTATCTTTTAAATTATTTGTCCATAGTATATATGTATGTATGGCAAAATTCTCGAAAACGAGAGTTAAAATTGTGGAAAAAGAACTTTATTTTTAAGTAATGTTCCTTTCGTCTAAACCAATGCTAATTTGAATTTTTCATATAGCAAAACTAGTGAGAAAAATTGTCTCTAATTATAAGATACTTATGTTATATCATAAGATAGGTACCTACATTGTAACTAACTATTTCAAAACCTTAATAGACCTTTTTTGCATTTTCTTTTCTAACTTTTTTCCACAAACGAAAATTATAAACTAAGTCAATTAGCACTTGCTCTATCTCCGAAAATTGCAAGCATTCTCCTATGTAAATTTTGTATATTGCTTTCCAGGATTTGTCCCCTTAATTTTAATCAGACCCACAAGAGGCGAGATTCGGTGAAAATCTCAGAGGAGTAAAATAGTAGTCCCAGATTCCCTCCCTCTGTTCCTGGGTACTGGATGTCACAATATATGTCCTACGATAGAGGAATTCGTAATTATTTTTGCCCTGAGGACATGCATGCGCCTGACAGGTCGGTTCGTTATCCTTTAATATTTCAAATGAAGTGTCACCCGCATGGGCATCAAGTCTAAGGCCCATACCTCAGGAGATGAAACAGAAACACCCCGGCGAGCGCCCTGCCCTGCAGTTTCCTTTAAGTCTTAATATCTAGAGGTGGACAAGAAATACTTAGGGACCTCAGGAGGAATTAGTTGTACCAGCTCCAGGAACTCCAGGGACTCTATTACTTAAACGGGATATAGTCGCCCCACCGGGAGAGGTGTCTTACCTTACAAAATCCATAATGAAGGTTTCTAGGCGAACTGCACTATGTTCAACATGGTCCAAGACGACAAGAACCTTCGGGTAACTAACCTTTAGAATTTGGAAACACTTGCTCCTACAATTTGCAACAGTGTGTGGCATACGAATTCCGCAATTTGTCACTGGGTGCAGTTTCAGAACTTCGGTCTAAAGAAAATAAATGGGGAGACCTCGCACTGGAGGTCATGAACCCGGACAAAACTAACCCGCAATTTGTTTAGCGCTCCTCTGGGGGGTCCAGAACGCGTGCCAGGAAACCGGGCAGACGAACAAGGCCGGGAGTAATCCAAGGAACTATTTAAATTACGTTCATGAGCTTCATATTGGGGCTGAGGTGGTTTTCAAGGAGATTGGGGAGGGTTCTGAAAAGCTAGGACGTGCCCATCCAAGTCGAGGGTGCGTGCCACATTTTATTATAAATGTGGCGTACATGCTCGAGCACAAATCTTAGAAGTCCCTTTTCACAGGAATTTCAACTTCATATAGGAAAAACTCCCGGGCGCTCATAATCCTGACTTTTGCCACAAGATATCGCAGAGGGCCCCCCATAAGCCGCGGATAAACCGCAGCTGCGCTCGCCCCAGACCCATTTAAAAGGAATCCACTCGAAAGGCGAGACTCCTCCATTTATTAACTGCTGAAAGGCTGACTGTCGAGCGGAACTATCAGCTTTCATTGTGGCGTTCGGCTGGTGCCAAGAAACCCTCGGGGAACCCCCGTACCGTCTTGTGGGTGCGACAAATCGGGGCTAGGGTAGATGCGGAATGCAATATGAAAAAGTTTTCAAAACTTCTGGAGCTGGGAAATCTGCGAGGCGCTTCATATGAATCTCGGGATAGAATCCGCACAGGGCTCTGTGTTTGTCTCAAAAATTCTTTTGTTGCTGAATATTTTCCACCCACCTCCGCCGCCCTCATCTTAAGGAACACTTTTGTGCCTTTCAAAATATACACCCTGTGGTAAGGTCGGATCTGGAACGAGAAGATGAACGAAGGGAGGACAAAGGATAGTAAGTACCTCTACACACAGCGTCCATAGACCATAAGTTGTAAAAAAGGGAACTTTAAACGGAAATCTACTTCGTAACTACCTCGAAACTCCCGAGGAGGTAGCTCCTGATACCGGAAGAGCCAGTGACGGATGAGCCTTAGACAAGAATTGAGATCCCAGCTCCCTTCAAAGTTTCTTATCCGGTAACATCGTTTTTTACATTGGCACATAAAAACTCGGACCCACTACTCAACTCACTCTTTGAAAAGATTACCAAAGAACTATATTTCAGAATTGAAAATATAAAATGATATCGTTTCAAGGAGAATTGCTTTGTACTTAAAATGTCGTGACCTTATATAATATTACCCGAGCACATACATTTTTTAAAATAAAAAATAAAATTCAACAAAGAATGATGTTTTAAAGAGATAAGAAATGTGTTACAATTTCTTAACTTTAAAACATATTTGAAAACTATTTTCCTGAAACCTTTAATCATTTTCTACAAATTCCATAAATTTATATGTCTTTTTATTATCAAATGTTCTAAAAGAAACTAACCAATCAATGCAATAGCACCTTTTATATACAAATTTTAAGAAATCAAAAACAATTTTATTCTTTAAAATATATCCAAAAATCGCGTAAAATTGATTCAAGTAATTATTTAAACCCAATCATCACCCACATGTACAACGCTGACCTATGTATGTTTTTTCTTTGCAATAAAACACAATGTATGTATGCACAACAGAAGCCAGTAATATTGTATATGTTCTCCTCAAATAATATAGCGCCAGCCTGCATTTAAGATTACCTTCCATTTGCCCGACAACCTTTTGTTCGAAAAATATTTTTCCTTCAAATGTGCTAAAATTCCCTATTCAAAATATTTAGACAAGAGAAAATTTTGCAAAAGGAAAATATTTAGTCAAACGCTTTTCTGTAAAAGAAAAATATTCAGTAAATAAACATTTTGTAAAAGGAAAATATTTAGTTAATAGGCACATTGTAAAAGGAAAATATTTAGTTGTTGTTGGGAAATCCGTGTCGGGCAATCCTTGTCGGGAAAATGGTTTTTTGAACATTTCCAGTTGAATTGGACGGCTACCGGCATTTAGAAGAGCTGTACACGCACTATTTTGATTTCATTAAGCGCAATGGTACACGACAGGGGACTGGGTTTTGGGATATTTGGACTAGTTAAATTAATATTGCAATAACGTATGGCACTTTATCACTTTTGATACACAAAACTCAGTAATAACTCCAAATACATAAAATTTATCTGGATTTTCGATTTTCCAATTAATGGAGTAGCACCTAATTCTAGAATATCATTTTTAAAGAATAACTGATTTTGGATTCTAAAAACTACTCAATATACATATCAAGTAATGATTGTTCAAATTGAGAATTGCGAGTAAGACCGATTTTTTGGCCATACAGTGTATTTTTATAGGTTGTGCATATGCATGAGCCGTGTATCGAATGAAACGGAGTGTGTGATGTTCTTTGAACCTGCCGTGCAAATACGCGAGAGTACAAAAAATTCCACGGTGCGACAGAAGAACCCTGTCTTGTGCTCTTTTGGGACACAAATGAAAAAAGTGCAAGATCTTTGCGGAACACCCTGCGCCCATCCACAGGGTACCCAGTCAGGGATCTAAGGGACTTTCTTTATTTGGATTCTCTTGTGCGCCACCCGGAGGGCTCTTGATTGTGAGTAATCTCTTTATGCCACTCGAAAACCTTCGAAGAATCGATGGCTTGTTAAGTACGGCACACACCTGAATGGTTAATCGATAGCCCCGTGTCTGGGTGGATATTGGGGGTCTGATGGGGCGGCTGGAGCGTCCTCCCGACGACGGCGGCGGCGGCTGTCTGCCAGTCGTATTTGCGGGACGATGGTTTGAGGGTTCGCTTTCTCTCCAGGAAATTACGTTCGAGCAAGTTTTCTTGCACAAATACGTGTCTGGACAGAAAGGATTCAACGGTGGCGCACCTTTTGTTATAGACGGTAGGGAATTTCTCATTTAAGTTGGAATTAACTGCATTCTCCCGAATGATTGGCATCTTTTTGTACCGCCCAAGATATCCAAGCACTTCGAACACTTTCGAGCCCTTTGTCGGTGAGGGAAATCGAAAATGTTTTCACTCGTACGATTTTCCACAGATTTTCAGTTTTATTCTTAATGCGGTGATGAGCTAGAAAGCAAATTCCATTCAATAGTGCTGAATTGTCCCACGTTACGTTCCCATTAAATCTTAAATGTTGTTTCAACAGCAAATTCAATATAGAAATAGACTATAAATGTCCCGTAGAAAATCCTCCACAGCTACGATCGCGTCAAAATCCGTGCATTTAGAGAAACTGGCCTTAGTATAAGAGAAATGCAAGATTATGTTAAGAGCCACATGAACTGAGACGAAAAATTGCATAATATTATTTTTTCTGATGAAAATAAATTAATTTAGATCACCCAGAAGGACTGAGTGTTGCTGGAAGGATCAATATGGAAAAAAAATTTATTTTTCAACAGGATAATGCCGCTGTGCATTCTTCAGCCGAAACTTGACGATAGTAAAATTAAAGAGATATTCCGATGGAGAACATTTGGGGAATCATGGTGCGAAGAGTGTACGCAAATGGTCGACAATTTTCTTTGGTATAACAATTGAAAGCTGAGGTTGGTTTATTGAAATTGCGCAGACGAAAGATACTTTTAATTACATACATTTATTTGCTATGATTGCTATAAATAAAACTGCCTGCGTTTTTCGTAATTTCGCACACTGTATATGGATTGTATTAATTTCCAAACATTTCAAAATTTACCTGTTGCAGAGGAACTATGGTCTATTTTTTTAAATTTATATGAAATCTATCAAAATTTTTATTTGTATTTAAGTCCACTAGAATATGCATAATAAATTGAGGTTTTTCTTTAAAAACTTTGTAAATAAGTATTACAATATTTAAAATAATTTAAAAAATATGTATTTAATTTAGTCAAAAGAAATGTTTGATATACAAAACTATTTGTTGCGATTTCATCATCCTGGCAAAAAAAAAGAAAAGGTTCCAAAATTGGCGACATTACTTCAACGTAATCTATGCGCCCAGTACCCAGAAAAGCCATAAATTCTACTAAATTTCACCGTCTACAAAATGAAGAAAAAAAATTTTTATTAACCGCCGGCTGGTATTATGCAATTTGCAGTCCCACTGGAAGTGCTTTTCTCGGCAAACTTCGTAAAATGCAAAAATTCCCGGAATAGCATCGTAAAAAACTATCATTGAAGAATTTTAATTGACTTCCTTCCATTTGAGAGGAACTTTTAAGAAATAGAACTCTAGAAGACGTGGTACTGAGGGTAAAGGGGGCTTTTGGGGTTAGGTCGTGTAGAAAAAACTATCAACTCGATTTGACCCACTGAAAATTTCCGATGGTATTGGGGTATACATCCTTCTTTAAAAATTTTTACAATTTCAACGAAGAGATTTGTTCCTTCGGCAACAGCAGAAAGGGCAGTATTTAAGGGATTTAAGAACGGGGAACTCCTTTAAACTCCTGGAGGACTTGCCGCCATCCAGAGGATGCAGGCCTGCTATTAAGCGCATTCGACAACCGGAAATCCTTTAAGTAGGAAAATGTGTTTGGGACTACTGTGCGAAATTTTTGGACCTTGCAGAAGGAAGTGGGTTTTAAGCAATATTGCACCGATTTAGACAGGTCCAGACTCATCTTGAAAAAGACGCCTTTCCCGGGTAGTGAGTGGGCGGCGAATAAATTTTTCATCACCTTCTGGATGGAGTTTTGGGGCCATTGAGTGATGAGGGTCACACTCGAGAGCGCTCACGGGGCTTTAGAGTCGGGGCTTAAGCCCAATTGAACCGGGAACGGACCTCAATCCGAAGACAGCTGACAGCTAATCCCGCAGCATGGGTCTCGCTCGATGGATGGAACGCTTCGGCTAATCCTGGCTATTAGAAATCTAAACCGATTTAGAGTTATCAAAGGATCGGGGGACCGTGTCTTTTAGCCCCCCACCCAGGACCAAACCCGCTGCCGCATTTCGCTGGTGCGGCGGGGATGTCCTCCGTGGTGATTACTCAGCAAATTGGAGCATAATTGGGGACCGATCGGTGCCTTTTATAGGCAAAGTGATGGGTATTTATGGCCGCGGGGTTCTCTGGTGTGAACTGAGTTTAATTGAAAATTAATCGAATTAGATAATAAATTACTGGATCCGGGGGAGAGCGATAACTCAAATTAATGGCCCGAAACTAGTCAATTGCATGGGGCAGCTGATAAATCCCCGGCCTCAATCGAATTCCACTGTAATTAACTACTTACGGGCCATGTCTAATCGCCGGGAATGAAGGGATAGAGGGAGGTGGAAAAGCCTCCCACCTCCCGAACATATCCCGGGGGATCTGCGGTATTGGAGCATTGCGCAAATTATAAACTTGCCAAACAATAAAATGCTCACTTTGATGAAATTATTTGGATTTTCGCAGCTCTCCGCAGCGGCTGCCGTGGCGGCGAGAACAAGCGCTCCAGAGGGACCACTTTCCGCCGAAATGCAAATCACAATAAATTGAGGTGGGATTGTGCTAAGCCGTGCCAAAGTGACGCTTACCACGCCCGAATCTGCACTAAATGCGATTTCGAATGCTGTAATTATCTTAATGTCCAACAATACGACTCGATTTGAGTGGATTTTCGGTCATAGTGGTTGGCGCCATTTGAGCATGTTTTAGATCACCATGGGTCGTTTGGTCAACCCTAAACACTTTTAACAGTTTCAGCAATTCGAATTTGAATTGGCTCTCCTACTCATTATACATAAATATACGTACGTGATAATTAAATCCAATTTTAATTACTCTTCAAATCCTGCACAAGGAAAGTAATAGAGTCATGAACATCAAAATTTAAGATTTTAACGAACATAAACCGAACTAATTTCGAGCATTTTAATGTTTCCTTCTAGATTCTAGTCTAGACGAAATCCCATTTATCTCGCAAGAATGTCTCACACTCACCATCATTGCACTTTTTTATAAGATTATTTGAGAAAATTGTAAATTTGTTTATAATGTTTTCAAAACAGCCAAGTCATATCTGGCCATTAGATTAGCGATCTAAAACTTTAAACGCGTTTTTCTCGAAGCATTTTTCAAATTTTAATTATGTTCAATGTAGTATGTTCAAAACTACTTTCTTCGTGGAACAAGTTAGAATTTATTTTTGTTCTTATGAAGTTGAGCCCGCAGAGTAAGCACCTACTGAAAACAAAAGGCGTCACTAGGAAAATGCTGGAAAACCGCCATTTTGATTTTAAGAGCTTTCACAAATATAATAAAATCATTTTTACCAAATTTTGATATGTTGTAGGTATAGTTTCACTAAAAAACATCCACAAAATTTTCCTCCACTAGATTTGCCTAACCTCTTAAATTCGTTTATTAGGAAATTTTAAAACCACTCAACTTATTTTAAAAATCATAGAATTGTAGGTATGAATCACATAAAATGTTTTATATACCTATTCAGTGAAATATTAAGCAATAGGTTTTATATGTACTGATGGAATATTTGTAAAGTTTTATAAGGAACACATTATTGCAAATGTTAATTCTTTAAATAGATTTTTATCGACAGTTCACAAGATACGTTAAAAATTGTATGTAAAAACTATATACGAAACTGATATAAAGTTCAGCCCAACCTTTTGGCAAATAATCCCTTATTCCTTAAATCGAAGATATTTTTCAAAAAAAAAAAAAAAGCAAACAGCACATGTGCCATGGAGTATTTGAAGCACACCGGTAGCAAATAAATTTGAAAACAGCAATTACTTGAACCTGTGCCCTGCGGTATTCCACTCACTGAAATTGCGATTGCCCCTAAACGAGGAACGTCTAAAGTTTCTAGGGACATAAAAAAAGTGTCTACCGCAGGAGATTTAACCCTTTTCCCTGTTTACAGCAAGGCGATAGTGCTTAGCACCTTTTACGATTTTTTCGCCCTCAAAGCCCTTTTTCTGGCTTCACTGTGTCGATGCTTCATGCAGCGTAAATCGCTCCAATCAGGTCCCAGCCTTAGAGCAGCCCTCCGCCCCGGACGGAGAAAGTAAATCTTAAGTTCCTTGAGGAGCATTCCAGTGTCGTGCACATATTTGTACGAAGCATACCCGGGGGTGGGTCCTATATTTACAAGATTTGATGTTCTTTTCTCCTGGTCCCCAACCTTCGACGGGTTCTTTCTGGAGCATCTGCAGCTAGAACTGCTCCAGCCCTTGGGACTTTCGAACTACTTCGAAATTGAAAATTGGTACCCGAACCCGGAGGGTAGGGCGGGACCAACTCCCATCTTTATTGGCCGTGAAAGCAAGCCCATATTGAATTAAAGCGAAATTGAATTTGGTCGAAAACTGCACTGATAAACTTAGCGCCAAATTCGGTGCATTCGTCATCCAGGCAACTGGAAGGGAATAGTTTCAAAAATCACTCCCGTTGCAGTTCGGAAAAGCGCTATACACCCCCACAATTCACGTTGGCATCATAAAAAAAGGGGGGCTCCTAGGGATGCCGGGGTCTAGAAGTCAGTATGCCCTGAAGGATTTCAGGGTGCTCCCTCTGCTCTAAAAGTAGTTTACACTGAACGCACCCCTCTAGAACGTTTCTAGGGCACACTATTTGCTGCGGGAACCGATACCAGGAGGCTACGAATCGCTCCAACAATTCAACAAATCAACGGAAAAACAACATTTTTAGTTGAAATTGAAAAATTTTCCGATTATGGGAAAAACGTGACTGGAAATACGAAACGACACGGGCCCGCGCTCTGCGATCCATGTCATTCCCAGCAGCGTCCATTTATATCGATATGGGTCTGCTGGGGGCATGAAAATTACTCCAGTCGACGATTTAAGCTCAATGGACCTGAGAACAAACATCCAGAACGGATCCTGGTGCAGTTCGGAAATTGTCAAGAAATCCCGGAACGAGCCCTATACCCCCCCCCCCCCCCCCCCCCGAGTTTTCCCCGATCTTTCCCGCCAGTTATATTGCCAGGCGAAGAGGAATGGCGCTCTAGCGATTTTAGATTTTCGGTCCCAGTGCATAACTATCACATCAAAACGAGAACGCAGATCCACCATTCAGATCCTGCTCTAATAGAAAGCAAATATTGTTCCTGTTCGAATTATTATGGCACCGACCCACCGAACTCCGAACAGACCCTTCGGATCCGCATATGCAGTCTCTGAACCAACCCCTCGTAGATGGTGTGCTCATGCATTTTTGCTTGGAATTTGCTGCAATCCCTCGAAAGGGTTTGAATTTATTTGTTTCTGCGCTCCCATCTTTCTTCCAAATTTTTTTCCATATCTTTCAAACCCTTTCCCAAAGGATCCTGGCGTATCAAGAAAAGGCACAGAAGCACCATCGAAATGCAGATAAGTTTATTTGTTCGTTGCCATCTGGAGTCTGGATGATTCACAGAGGACCGTCCCCTAATAGTCCTGCATCTGCTCCTTTAAGGAGTTTTATAGCTCAAATCGGTTATCGATTAATCTCTCCGATATTCCAGAATTTACCGTCGTATATCCCGATAAAATGTAGCGAAAAATATCGAAAGTGTTCATCGTTTTGCTGTTTAACAGGAAAGTTTTTCCGCGCCACGAACCGAACGATGGGACTGTGGGTGCGGGATGTTCCCGAAAATCCCTTAAGTGGTAGAGGATGATTGATGTAAACTTTCATGGAGCGAAACATTATTTTTAGAGGACTCTTTAAGTTCACCAGAATATGCTTTTTCGCGAAAGCATATTATGTTGGTGGTTTTTACCTCCCTGGCTGAAAGATTTTTTCCTCTTTAGCATTTACTATTTTTAAGGGCTCGAAAGAAATTATGTAGGTAAGCTCTTAAGCAAACTATTCAATTACCTTCTTACGTCTAAATTTCGCTGAAGTTATATGTATAAGCCCTTTTTAAGCCACATCCAATCCGTACGTCGCGTCACTCATTATTAAACAACTTTAAAGAAAATAACTTTTTGTTCTGTAATTAACAACTTTTGATAGGATGACTAAATAGACAAAATAAATTTCAGCTTTTAAACTCAACCTATTATACTTAGCCTTGAGTTTAAAGGAAAATAACGATCAAGATTTCTTTAATTAATTAATTAGTTAATTTCTTTAAACAATAACAAATATAGAAAACTTTAAAATTCTTTAATATGTACTCTTAATATTTCACTGGTCCAAAAAAAAAAAAAAAACGATTTTAACGGACTACTAATAATCCCCAAATTTTAATAAAGTTTGACATTTTTTCTATTCTTTTAAATTTATTTTATAAAATTTTTTCAATTAAGGAAACGTAATTTAATGGGTGGTGATGCAGAAAGAGGCAAGAAAATCTTTATCCAAAAATGCAGTACATGTCACACTGTGGAAAAGGGAGGAAAACACAGAGGAGGACCAAACTTGTCTGGACTGTTCGGAAAAATGGCTGGAACATGCTCCGGATTTGCATTTTCAGATGCCCAAAAAAAGAGTGGTATCACATGGAATGAAAAAACACTAAATGACTACCTAGAGGATCCTAAGAAATACATTCCTGGAAATAAAAAGTCTGTTGGTCTCAAGTCAAAAGAAGATAGAGATGATGTGATAGCATATTTGAAAAAGGCAACATAAGTTGAACACTATACATATAAGAATTTTAAATAAATTAAAAAGGAAGATTTTCTTATTTACCTTGTATCGGATCATCGATACTATGATACTATGTTGACATATTTTGATGCTACCCTCTGCGTATTAGTGGAGACCGCGAATACAACATTTCTGAAATTTAATAGATTTTAACAACAATTTGTACATACTGTCTGTTGAATTTTACTTTAATGAATATATATTATATATTTTAAATTAAATGGAAACAATTATTATATTAAAGAGCTTTCTGATTTTATTTAATATCAATAAATACCTATATTTTTCTTTACGTATCTAATATGTATAAATATACAAAATAGAATCGACGTTTTTAAAAATAAATTAAAGGAGAAAACTGGCAAAAATGTATATCTCCTAATTATAGATATTAATAATTAATTTGACATTCTCCACTATTTAAATCAACCAGAAGACATAGGTATTTTGAAAATACTATTTTAACTAGAATTTTCTGATGAATGTTACTAGAAATTATGTTATGTCTTTTTAAGTTATCAGAAAAATCTACTTATCAGCTATAGCCTATAATCGAATAACCTTCTATGTAATAAGAAACTTTAAAAAGTCGTTTTTTCCAACCCAACAAAATGTAAGCCCTTAAAGTTCAACTATTTCGAGTAGAGTTACCTTGTAGTTTTTTCGAAGATTGTTAAATAAGGAATGAAGTAAATCCCTACAGAAAACTTATAATAAGGCAGTGTTCAGAAAAATACCATAATTTTCAATAGTTTGCTTTCTAAAACAAAACCAAAAGTTTAAAGCGTTTCTTAATTCCTGCAGTAGTCGTTGCCCTTTTATTTTCTTCAACTTTTATGTTTTTTTTTTACAAATCCCCCCAAAGTGGGTCCAAAGAAATGTTTCTCACCTGAAGTCCCTCCGAACAAGCAGGACTATGTAAACCGTCCCGTTAATCTCCTAACAAACCATGCAGCCACGATAAGTCTGGCTGTTCCCGGAGGAAGTGCACGGGACTCGAATGGTAATCCTGTTTTCCATATCTTCGCCATGGTCGCCTGGGCTCGAAAATTCATAGTTTGGGTCGGCTGCTCGAATCGCATTAAGCCAGCTGGGAGGAGGCGAAATGGGGCTGCATTGGGGCCGCATTGGGGCAGAGGCGGCAGCGGTGGAACCTGTGGGGCTGTGGGGCGCACGCCATCATCATCGCACCAATCCAGAGGCGGAGCACCATACCGCTGGCATGGCATCGTCGTCGCACCGCGTCGCACACCGACGTCGTGGCAGCGATGATTGGAATGGGGCGACGGTGGTGTCCTGGAAGGGCCTCAGGCAACCGGAGCCCCGCAGCCCCACGGCCCCACAGCCACTTTACTGGAGCATTCAAAGTTGCAACAGAAGCTCAAACAAGCAGAAAACACGTTGACAGCGTGCACACCGAAACCAAAACGCCGGGCTGCAGTTGTTCAACACGCAAAACAGAAGTTGCCGGGTGCCGGCCCGAATTTATTCCCATTCTGTCGGGTGTCGTTTATTGTTAAATCCGTGATACTTCAGCCCGAAAATTGTTGCTTTCTGGGCTCGTTGATCCCGAGGCGGCTGTAGGATGGGGCCATCGCTGCCGCAGTCGCCGCCGCCGCCGCTGGCATTGTGGCCAAGTCGTTCAGGAGCTCCTCCAACTTCATTGAATCCTCGTAAATTATGAGGCTTCTGCTGCCTTCTGCGGCAGGATAATTTGTGCTAGGAGTCTTCTTTCACCCCCAAGAGTCTCCGGGATAATTAGGCGCTCCATCGGCGACACACTCAAGTCCAGGACCCTGATCCTGACCAGGCTAGCGCTAAGTGAGCGGCTCATGTTGCCCCAGTTCCGCTCACGTCCACTGATCCGGATCGAGTGGAGTCTTTTTCCAGAGATTCGTGGTCCATGGGGCCCCATGTTCAGCGGAGTCTGCTTTTTATGGGGATATGCAAAAATGCCCGCGATGGACCACTAATTTTGAATTTCATTTTGCGGTCCTGGGCTCTCATGTGGCTGCAATCGTCTGTTTCGGGTGTCCCTGCTCCTGGAATTGGATACCTCTGGACCAGATTACTGCACTCGCGGTCGCAGACCGACAGACAAATTTTGTTGGACTAAAGTTTTAAACATCCTCGTGGATGTTCTGTGCACAACAATATCTGGAAATTTTGTACACCGAGAAAAATGTTTTCCTAGATCAATTAAAAACTACAGTAAAACCAATAAAAATGATTATTATAAAAGGTTCAAGTATTCTTTAAAATATGAGTTTTAACAAACTTAGCGCTTTCAAAATATCAACCATATTAAAAAATTCTCAATATATATCGATCCTTAATACAGCTCAAAATGTATTCCAATATATATAATTTTACTTTTAGATATTTACCTATAGTATATAACGATCTTTTATAAAGTTAAGTGGTTTTTTCTAGACTTTCTTAGATACATAAATCAGTAAATATAGAGTAAACATTCCATCAAGAGCCCCTCAAGGGGGCTAGCTTAACTGGATACATATGTGTTTTGGTAAATAACTCTTATTAAATAAACGTAATTTCCAAGATTTAGGTGTTCAGAGACTGACGTCTGTCTATTTTACATGTAAAATCTGATACTTTGGGATATTTGGCAATTTCGAGACCGCTTAACAATTCATTTCATTACTTAGCAAATAGTCCTTAATCAGCTAATGAGTCACGACCTTCCAAAGATTCCCGTGAGGCAACCCTCCGGAACCCGCCCTTATTTTGCGGATCACATGCAGTTTATTTACACATGTTCCTGTCGTTACGGAATTTATTTAGCGAAATTCATGCGATGTGAGTGCATCCCGGGTGCCGGGCAGTCTCCTAATTTCGTTAAATTGTAAATTGTGCCCAAACACTGAACTGCTGGAATGACATGGAGCATAAAAGTGGCGCTCGCCGGGGGGACGGGGAGGGTCGTGTATAGGAAGCCCCACCATATCGGGCTCCACTCAACAAGAGAAATCCTTTGCGACTGTGAAAGGCAAACATTTTGGGTAAATTCATGAAATATACTGTTCCGTTTGGCGCCGTTAAAGTTAACAATTTAAATATTCCCGTCGTTAAGCGAAATTTCGAGAGAAATTTCGTGGAAAATTGAGTTGTTGTCCGACCAACGAAAGAGAAAATTCGTCTTTTTGGAATGGCGTGGGCGATACAAATATACAGGCAAACACATTCAAAATTGGGTTGAGGAATTGGGAAGAAGATACTAATCAATATCCATATGTCTGACTTTACATAGGGCAAGGATATGGTTAGACTGCGCGCAGTGGGTTAGCTAAAAAATTAAATTAAAGAAATATCCAAAAATTGCAAAATAAATTTAAAATAAGCAATCTTCAACGTATACTTGTACATTTGTAAAGAACTTTTATTTTTCTTTTAGTTATGAGCAACGTTTAAAGACTTTTGTGATGAAATATTTGAATGTACACTTTAATTTCACTTTAAACGTAGCTACACAATATGTAAAAAAATAAAAAGTATACATTTACACAATCATATAGTTACCAAACGATTGAAAAAGTAGCGTTTAGTAGTAAATTTTAGGCTATGTGTAATGATTTAAATGCTGATCGATCGTTTTAAAGACCCCGCAGGACCAAGATTATTAAATTGTTTATGGTGTAAGGATTTCCAAAATATTACATTTTCAGCTCCGATAACTTCTCAACTTGACGATTGCATTCGATAGCAAAGATTGACCTTGAGTTACATTATTGGAGTTTTAGTAAGGACCTCTATTTTTTTGAAAATATAATATAGCCTATGTCACCCGGGGATAGTGTAGCTTCTCAACAATGAAAGAATTTTTGAAATGGGAGCCTATTCAATACAAACAAACAATCAAATCTTTTCTCTTTATAATATTGATATAGATAAAATAAAAAAAAATCAATGAGAACATTTTTATTGAAATGCAAATATGGTTTCTGTAACTATACGCAACTTACAAATAGTATTATAGATTATATTATTAGGTAGCTTAGAAGTAGACATAGTATAGGTTGAAATAGGAGCAATGTTTTTCCATGAGAGAGAGTAGTGTTGAATTTCTCTAGGTTTCCAGTATTGTTCACTATAAAATAAGCAATTTTAACTGAGTTTATTTCAAAATTTCATTGAAATCTAGATAAAACAAAATTTTAAAAAATTAATCTTAATTCTTTGATTTTGAAAAACATTCGAAGCATGAAGCAGCTCTCCGTATAAAGCTTTTCATTTCTCGTTTGCGTTTCATATACATAGAGTGGAGTACGTTCTCGGTAGGTAGTGCCTCCAGAAAGTAAAGAAGCAGCTTCTTTTCTTATTATTTCATATAAATAAAATTAAAAATTAATTTAAAATTTCGATATTGTCGATGATCTTATTCCGCAATTATTTCAGCATTAGTAAATATCTCCTGAAGAAAACATCGCTGGTCCAACTCGTATTTGTTGAATAAATCTCCTGTCTATTAGAGATATGTATTTATATTTTAAAACCAGTAAAAGCAAAGACAATAGAATTCTACCATTTTTATATACAATTCTAGTATATTTAGGTAGAATTCTAGTTAAAATATGTCAATAGATTTTTAGTATCTTTATTTTTACTAGATTATGTAGTTACTGCAAATCCTACGAAGACAACTATAGTTGCATTCTAGTTGGAAAAAATGTTGTGTATATGTTCCCTCTTTAATTCAACTCAATATAATATATTTTCCGAAAATAGCGTATCTACGCTGTAAAGATGAATAGTTGTGATCGAATTTTCGGCCGTCTGTCACCCAACTTAATGACGTCATTGGTCGAAATAGTAAGCTAGTATGCCGAATGATTCATGGTAATGGCTTACAACATATGTATGAATGTATGTCCGATATTTCTTGTCGAAATGACTTATGTAACGGCGACAAAGCATCAAAGTGCTACTTAATTGTCCTTCTCTGGTGAGGAGGAGGCGGATAAACCAATCTGCCCCCAAATAGCTTTCTAACCGCCTTTTGGAGGCTGACAAAACCGAATGGTCCAGATCCGATAATTTGTCTTCAATACATGGTACAGCTGATGGGACCAACAAAAGAAATGGGACCGCACTAGGCAAATGGGCCGGGTATAGGTGGGAAGGTGCATAAAGTGGGGCTCCGGCACATGACGGCCGCAGGATGAAAAACAAGGCCATCAGACGTCCCTGCGTCCCTATAGAGCCCCATGTACCCTCTATGAGGAGCCGGCAATGAAGGCCGATGACGATGCCGCTCTGCCCCATGAATGGGGCTCCACCAAGGTCTAGGCAGATGTATGTGTCCCGTCCTGTCCTGGTCGAATGCCTTTGTCCAGTCGTCATCTCGTTCCGCAATCGAATTACATACATGCGAGCCAATATAGGGAATTTTTTATTTTTTTTTTATTTTTTTTTTAAAGGGGTTCTCTCCCATGTGCTTCCGATTGTTGGCTCCTACGTTTTGCACCTCCCGGACCAACCACCCAGCCAAGAGTCGAATGGACCAACAGCATCCATCCAGATGACTCCTGGCATTTGTTCTTGTTGGTGCTTCGATTTTTTACCCTCATTTTTTGCACCACACACCCGCACCATTCTCATCCCCTTCCCCGACAAACTGGCTTCGGTTACTTGTACAAACGTTGTCAATTTCAAAGTGGGCTATCGTGTCATATCTACGGCGTCCTGAATAATTCATGAATTTCTATAAAACTGGAATTACTCTACGGGATATCTTGGTGATGCCACCCTGGTCTTCTTTTGTTCTATTTTCGGGACATATAACATCTGCCTGGGACCCCGTCGGGGGCGGTTCGCCCCCCATGGGAGTGTGGAAGTCAATAGGATCAGTGATTGCATAAGAAATTGGCAGTGGGGCTCCAGCTTCGGAGCCCGGCCATGAGATGTCTGAGATGACTGATAGTACTAAAATTGGATTAAAACTTACTTCGGAAGTGGGTATGGACTTTCCTGGAGATCGTTTGTCGATTTTACGCTTAATATCGACCTCGTAGTTCAAGGAACTTCCACTTAGTGGATAGAAAAATTTGCGACGGGAAAGTTATTTTATTGTATATATATTATCGAAAAACTGGGCTTTGATATGTATCACAACAACGACCAATTTTATGCAAAAGTTCACGTACTCTGAAATTTTGAAAAAACATCAAAATGCTTTTAGGATACCGTCATAAAAGTTACTAAAAGGACTTTGAAAGGACATTTTTAGTTTTCTGTCTGTACAGCGTCTGACAATATTTTGCAATTTATCTACTCCATACATTTCAAAACAATTTAGATTGTAATTCATTCATTCATTCATTTATTGGAATCAATTTTGGAAACAGATTGATTTTGAGATCCCCTCATGGATTTTGATAAAACTTTGTAGAAGTGCTTATTTAAAGTCGAAAGTAACAAATTTAATTTAATCTTCTATTTATGAAAGTATTTAGAACTTAAACTCAATGAAATTCAAATATTTTAAATTCTACTGTAAGACTTTCAACATTTTCTATGATGAGATGGGATGCTTTTTTTTCGATAGTGCAGAATTTCAAATATGAGGAAATTCGATAAATCTATTGTAAATAACATTATCTACCATTATAATATACTAAATTTACATACATAACAATTAAATTCGATATTCCCATAAATCTCCAATCGTCTCTGACTTTAGTCATTAATGACTTCCCACACTGGAAATATCTTCTAAGTCCATAGATCCAAAGGTATTGTCTGTTAATTCCGTCTGTAATTTGTTTGATGGGGAGGTATGGGAGTTTGCTCCTTAATCCGAATTCCAAGAATGGTCGAATAAGGTCCTCTTGAGCAAGGCCTTCTAATCCCTCGAAATGCACTGCAATTTCTAAGATTGGAGACATTTATACTTGATTACATTGAATAGCATACTATAAAGGAGTCATAAAATCTCTTGTTCAATTTTTGATTTGAGTCCAACAAATTAATCACATTTTACAGCCGTACGAATCTTGGATACCTAGAGGTAATCATTATAAATCCAGACTTATCCCCGCAACTCCCTTGGTAGTGTCCGTCCGGCTCTATAGACGTTATCCAGGAACTATCTATGTCGACTGTCGTTTTCCCGTCAATAGAAAAGGACCCAGCCAGACACGGGGCCCGGAACACCTACATGCAGTCGAGTCCTATTTCGAGCGATTCCTCAGTATCAAAGAGTTCCAATCTGTCGCTAATCCGTTTAGCTAAATGAGAATGTTCTTCATGACTAAAAGCATTTTTCAAATCGGATTTAGGACTATGGGAGTCCTTATGGAGCACGGGAGACGGCGTCAGAGACTCCAGACTCCTGGTCCTGGTCCCGCCGCCACCCGCGCACCGTCTAAATGGGATGGGCGTATCTCGTCATGTACAAGATGAAAATGGATTTTGAAATATTTAAACAAAAGTAACTGTCGCAAATCCGTAGCTTAATCCGTGCTAAGCCGATGAATCTATTTCTGGACATTTTTTTTCCGCCATAGCCCAAGCAAGTCCTTTTCGTTTTTGAAAGGATCCTCTTAAGTTTTGCTGTTTTTTTGACGTTTTATCGTTTTGTAATTATAGAAATATCTGAATGGCTAGCGTCCGCTCGCTAAGATTAAGCTTAAGACATTTGCGACGCACTTAAGGGATTTTATAGGAAGGAAAAGAATTATAAGAGGCGATAATTCTGTAATTGCAGAATAAAAATTACTTGAAAAATCCTTTTTAAAGGGCTTCTGGCATTCTACGTAAGCAGAACTCTAGCAATTTTTAAAGAATCATAACTAGAAATATTGGCGTCAAGAATAAGTCACATTAAAATTTTATTGGCAGTTTGTAATCAAAAAAATTGAATTTCAGTAATCAAATGAATAATACAATGAAGGAATTTATGCAGCATATGTAACATGGATTTATTTTTGCTTATTTATGCAGAGAACGAAAAAGATTTTCTAAAATTGACAATTTTGATTAGAAATAAATTTCAATATTTCAATATGCATCACTTCAGCTTATTTTCAATTCATTAGTTTTGTATAGGTACTTATTATATTCAAAAAGTACTTTTAATCTAAAGGCATAATAGGCCTGTCGAATTTGAAATGAATGTTATAAATTTTTTTGCAAAATATAACAATTATCTTGCAAAATCCAAACGGGAAATTATTTTAAAGATGGCCCAAAATATTTTTATAACTGAAGAATTCAAAAAAATTATCCTAAGGTAAATTGGATTAAAATTGTACATACATAAGAATTTTAATTTTAAAGAGGAACTGCCTATATAAATGAGTAGGTATCTTATTTAGAATTTTTATTATAAATACATAATTAAATATTTATATCTTTTAAATACATAGTTACATAAATGTATAGCTGTAAATTTATAATATTAATTAAATATAGTTCCCAAAATGAAGCGGAATAGAACTGCAGACTTAAGAAGGTATCCAACAAGATATTTGAAATAAGCTCATATCAGGTACAATTGTTACAACTTTAATGTCAGAATACAGAAGGCAGAAAAAGTGGAGCTACCTCTGTTCAATCATGTCCTAATTCCTACATGGAATATCTTTTCCTCATGAGACAGACGGAATCAAGGTCAACATGCTTCTGTATATAAATCACTTTCACCGTGTATTCTTCACAAAAATAGAATATCAAATGTGACGTGACATTAATACCTGTTAGTTACCTGCCATCAATTTGGCTCCTCCCTTCCGATCTACAGCTTGATATACGCCAAGCAATAATTTTCCCCTTTCATTTTCACGGCAAAAATCTTTTCAATTTATCAACAGCCATTGATGCCCCCTAAAAGTCATGAATGGTAATCGTTATCGAGAGCGATTTATTCATCCGCCCAACAAACAAAAATATCTAGAGGTTTGGGGGTTTGCAGAAAATCGTCGTTCCCACCGACACAAATCCCCATTCCTACCCCCGGCGGCTTGCCATTATTATGAAACTTCTATCTGTGAGCCCAGCGTAAAAGATATCTTCTACGTTTTTCTACGTCTACATTAACCCAAGATTCGTTACAGCCGAAGAAGAGGCTACTGAAGATGTCGTAGAGATATCGATGTGAATTCTAATAAAATCCATAAAGTGGAACATGGATTAAGGGAGTTCGAGAGTTCGGGAGTTCCCGGCGGGACAAACTATACTTTTTGTAGGTTATGTATGTCGATATCCCCGTAAACTACAGGGTGTCACAGGATCCTATCTCGGAGGACACTGTGTTCTTAAGGAGCCTCATGGAGTCGCGCAATGACACAATTTTCTCCTTTTCTTCGCCCAGTTAAGTGAAAGATGGCCCAAAAATCGATATAATACTGTTGGCGGCAAAATGTGTGTTCATTTTTATTAAATTTTTCTGAAAATTGACCTCTTCGGAATTTGCCGGCTTCGTCCGGGTATTGTGGGCCAATTTAATAAGGTTTTTTGGGGCACCTGCCGCATTGCACAGAACGCGACGCAAAGTGGTCCCCATTTCTTGCTTTTTTTTTTCTTTAATATAGATAGACTGACCGAACCTTCGTTCGTCTGAAAAAAAAATATATATGAAGACCTGTCTTTTTGCTTTATGAAGATGGGGCCTTACGCTCGGATGGTTGAGCGCTCGCAATTCTAAAGTTAACGAGGATTTATTAGCCTGGATTGCGGGGCGGCATCCCCAGCATCCCGTGGGGGGATGGTAACGAATGCAGCCCTGGTCCAGGAGCCGGAAGCCCATTTATATGAGTTAAAAACGACCCTAATGGAAATTACTTGTTGCGAAGTCGTAATCCGCCATTTCTAGCAATAAAAGTTCACCTCGTAACTTAGTTTCCGCCACCTCCGGTTGGTACCCTCGCGGGGACGGAGGCGGTGTAGCGGAGCCCGCCACCATTGGGCCGTAATCGTTACAAGCAAAACCATTGTTATTCAGTAATTTGCAATGCAAAAAGCAGCCATTCGCAATCTCCTCGTGTTTCATCCTCCAAGGAGCCTATTAGAAATCCGAGGATCCCCCCCCCCCCCTTCCCTCCCTTCTCAGAGACTTCTTTCGTCTGCTGGGCTCCTTATGCCCCGGGAAGTTTGTCTCAAGTTTTTCAAACCTCATCTCTGGGGCAAAATTAAAAACATCCGACATGGAGGATAAGCAACAAATCACATCATCAGCAGTAGCAGCAGCGTCGTGTCTTCCCGGTTCCAAAAGAAGGACTCCCGGAGCACACCCGCCGGGATAAAAGTTACTCGGACCCGGGAGCGGGTGGTCTGGTGGTGGACAAGGCTCCTTGAGGAGCACGTAGATTCCATCCAAAAGCCATTTCTATGTTAATCGAGTGTCTAATTAGATTCTGCTCGGTCACATGCTTCTGGGGGGCTGTCTGTCGTCTCAGAAGATACCTTCTTAGAACCAAAAGATACTTCCATAAAAATAAACGAATGCCCCAAGATGCCGACGGAAGAAATGGAGTGGGGGGAGGGGGGAGGGGAATAGAATCATTTGATGCCCTCCTGAATCATCCTGTCACCTGTCTAAGTACCGCCAAAGGTGCACGAGGCAAGAAAGCAGAGCTTCAAGAAAACAATGACGTGCCCTTGCGTAATTAAATTCTGCTCGTGTCCCTTTGAATGTGATCCCACACACCTTTTTATGCAAATTTTATTATTCAATTTGGAATTTTCATTACGCCCGTCCGCTGCCACGGCCACCCCTTAATACCCCTCCGTCCTCCTTCAACATCCCCTCCCAGCTCCATCCCCACCACCACCCACGCTCTGATGCTTTTTGCCCTTCTTACACCAAGGTGCTACTGTGGCCAAGGATTCACAGAGTGCTCAAGAATTTTACGGTTTCATGATGCGCCCAGAATTGGATTTGTTTGCGACTCGCTCTTACCTTTGAGGAGTTTTATTAACTTTATAAAAAAAAATTGTTACTTTCACTTGTAGCATTTCACACCTTTGTTTGATGGAAGACGCTCAGGTGGCTGAAGAGGAAGAGAACTCATAATTTACTTTATAGGTAAGAAAAAATATCCAATTTATGTAGATAAGTATTAGAAAGTCGTATTCTACTGCTGTAGAACTATTAAAACCAATATCTTTATATTTTTTCATGAAAAATAAAATTTCAGAAAGAAAAACCTGAAAAAAATGTATTTTTTTACTATTTTATTATGGTTTTCTTTCAAAATTTATCCAAAATCATCGCGATAGACAAAATTATTAGTTTAAACTTTATCTTTATATGTATATAATGATTAACACACCGAAGCTTTGTTTTATTCAAAATTGAAGAAAATGGCGAATACAATTTATCAGGCTTTAGTATTTTAAACCATAAATATATTTTATAAATATTCTTTAGGTCCGTCGAGTAATTTTTAAAATATAATATAGTCGTCTTTGTCTTAGAAAATGTTGTTTTGAGATAAACACATCTATAGTTTCACTATCTGCTGTCAATAATAGGAAAGTTTCACGATTATTATATAAACTTCTAACTCTTTAGCTGAAAATGTTTTAAAATTTGTCTTGGTTTATTTCATGATGTTTTTATTTGTCATGTATGAAAATAATGAAAACATACCCACAACCTTCTTAAAATTTGTTTTTGAAATTCTGGTAGTAACAATACAGCTTTTGAAAATCGTTTTCTGACCATTTTTGATCACTAAAAACAGAAACGATCACCATAAATTTTGTAACTCAGACTTAACGAAAGCCTAAATCGTAAACGAAGAAAATTGAATGCCATTTATCTCAATTGCCCTTTATCAACGTATTGTCGAACAAGTTTTTCATGATTGTGCGTTTACTATGAAAATGTGGTCATTTATGCTTTCATGCATTTTCATTTACGAATTCGTAATCTATGGAAAAAACCCTATAGAAATAATTTGCAAATTCTTCGTGAAAAAAATTTGGCGTTGACCTGTGTAATTATAATTTCTTAGAAACATTTAAAACGAATTTCTAACATAAATATTAAAAAAGATTATCGATAACAAAACTTACTATATCACTCGGATTATCTTTCCAATTTCAAACATAGAATATTAAAATATCAGAGTATTGGTATGAATTGTAAAAAGAAATATATATTTTAAAATTAAAAGAACGTAAATTCTTAGAACATCAATATGTATTTCGGAACTACACAAATATATTTTTTAAGTTTTTATTTCAATTTTTTTAGTTACGACATACGTATACACAAATGAAATTTGGAATAGGCTATCTCTGATTAAAATAGCTCGAGGACACTTCACATCAGAAAAATCTAAGGTATCCAAGTTTTATATTGCAACAGGCGATTCTTATCATCAAAAATTAATTCTTGTTTTACAAGCAGTTGTGGCCAAGTTATTAAATTAGAATCCATCTTACGGACTTTCTACTCTATATTACAATTATTGTTAGATTTTAATAAAACTTAATATTAAAATGCCACCATTTTGGGTTTTCTGAGATTGGGCTCCAAATTTAGAATCAGTGATGCTATGTAAAACAAATCGGAAAACATTTATCACTTTCATTTCACTTGGGGGGTTAAACTCCTCAATTTCAACAAATTTCTATAGGACCCCAGTTCTACATATTTTAGCCAAATTTGTAAGTAAATGAAAGCAATTAGCTATCAAAAAATTAAAACCTTCAATAGAAGAGTAGGAAATCAATCTTATGCTTAATAAGACGTTTTTCTTCTGCGAAAACCCAAATCTAAAGTATATAACCGGGTCTCGTTTATAAAATTTATATCTAAATTTGAAATCTTCAAAACCCACGAGGGGTTCTCATCATGCAGTAATTAGCTGGGCACAATTCCGGCAAAGCGCATGAATATCCGTTCGCAGGGAGTTCTAATGATTTCCGATTATTTCGTTTACTTCCCAGTTTCATTCTCGGTAGCAATTAATTTGTCGTCCTTTGAAGATGACGACGACGACAAAGACGACTTCTATAACGTACATAAATTCAGCGGCTGCTACATTTGATTAGAGGGCTCCGCAGGGCTCCAGAGGGCTCCAGAAGGCTCCGCGGAGGAGCGTAATCCCGAGTTCACCAGCACCAGGAGCCAGCCCGGCATTCAGAGGCTGTCGTCGGATCGAAAATTATCACATCCTGTGAAGCCCTTGGCGGATGCTCCCAACCCGGCTGGAGCAGGGGGTGGGAATCCTTTTGAATTCCAAATTTCCTTCGCGGTAGATTGAAAGGGAAGAGGGTCCGTGAGGGTTTTGCTGGTAATAGTAGGGAAAAGGGGGGTTCGGGACAGGGAAAAAGGGCGCCAGAGACGAAAAGGCGCAGTTTTAAGGGCGGGAATGGGGCTGTTTTCGGGAACCAATTTATGACACGATCAGTCCAAAACAGAATTCCCGCCGCGGACTCCCTCTTTTCCCTTGATTACAATAATTAGCGAAACAGCGAAATTTATCTCTCTACTGGTTTATCCATTTTGCGCTCTGGATAATAACATTTCTGGGATCCGACCCGGTCCATTGGTCCGCGGAAACAGCACGAGGGGTTCCCTGTATACTCCAGAAAGTGTCCGGGAATTTTTTGTTTTAATTTTATACATTTTTTTTATTTAATTACCTGATGTTTTTTAAGTGGCCGCTAATTTCATCCATTAGACTCACTGGCGGTATGCTAAAAGACGGAGTGGCCCCAAACGTTCGTGGCCGGTATAAATTTTATTTTATTTGAGGGAGACTGCAATACATTTTTGTTTAATATGGGCCCGGAGTGGCGCGAGGCGCCGCGGCGCGTCACAGTGGCGACGGACGGACGGACAACGGACCGAAAAGGTCCATTCATTATCCCGCCCAGGAATACCTGCTTCCGGCGAAGTCATTTCGGGGAGTGTTAAATGGGGCTGTTATTGTCAATTTCGAAAAACTAATTTATCACCCTTACCGCCCGGGGGCAGTCCATTTACTTTCCCGCCGTCGGGAGCTTGTTGCGAACTGTTCTGGATTTTGTTTTTAAACCCACCCCCCCAACTCCCGGGTGATTCAGCGAAAAGGCCCTTGCCGAAGGGAATCCTTCTTAGAATTGCTTTCCAAAAATTGACTAATTAAATCAATCGATTTTTTTGCCCTTCCCAGTAATGTCTTGCGTTGGTGCTTTGGCCTCTTCCTTAAGCCGCTTAAAGAATATTTTCAGTAGCCCTTCCCTTTCCCTTTTCCAGGAGGCACAATCGGGACGAGCACAATTCCAGGGGGGAAAAAAGGTAAGCACTTGATACCTTTCGTTTCAAGTTAATCTGAAAATTAATAATTCCTGGGGTTGCAGTGTTAATTAGGAAAGCCGTTGATGCCGCTTCTAATTAGCGCGGATTTTATATTTATGCGCAAATTAAGGATTAAAACTTCAGAAAGGCTTTTGTAGATACTCAATCAATTTAGAGCGCTTGTTTTGTACCAAACATAAGCGCATTTGGTTCAAGTATTCTTCAGGAAAAAATTTGTTTGTCTTTTTGTTAAAATTTCATTGTACCAATTAAGGTACCAAAGAGTTTACTTTTTTATTTGCTATAATTATTTTTAAAATTGTTTGTTTCTAATTTATTGTTGGTGAGAATCTATAAAGAACACGGTTCTGCACTCAGAGAAAAGGTGAATTGTAAAATCATATCAAATCAATATACATTTTAAATTACCATTATGACATTTTCAATTGAAAGTAGTTTCTATTTGAATCTATGAATTCTTAATAATATCAGGCTAATTTATTTTTTGTAAACGGGCAAATTCTTATTTATGAAGATTAAAAAACAAACTGCATAATACGAAGCTCACCATTTATACGATTTTCATTTTACATTTATTTTCACTATTATTAACAGAAAATTATGACGCAGTACCTACAGATTAATATTATAATTTTGAAATTACGTACTATGTATAGATTAGGTGTCAATTTTTGATATAGGTACACATTAAACTTACTATAAAGGCATTGACTTTTTAGAATTGTTTCTTTTTATTTCGTACAGATTTCCATTTAATAATACAACATGTAAAATGCTACTATGGTCAGGTCAGGTGGATTATGAAAAAAAATAGAAAATTAGAATTTAGAATATGCAGGATAAGAAAACAATGTGTAGGTATATTAAATGTTAGCGGGTCTAGGGTTAAACCTAAAACGAAAAGTTTTAAATTAATTGTTTTATTAAAGAAAAGATGAAATTAACGAAGGGATTAAAAGTTAAATGAATCCGTTTAAGACTCCCCCTTCGAGCGAATCAAAATGTTTTCATATACCAGAATCCGAAAGTAATTGGAAGCAAGCGCATTGTTCAACAAACAACCAAAAACTTCACATTGCATGCAATTCCCTGAAAGCAGTTGCCTATTCATTTCAAAATTTTGAGGAGCCTCAAAAGATGGAACAAAAGCAGAAAACATGACGAAATGTTTACTATTCTTACGATTCCAGATTGCGGGTGGATGAGGAGTGCGTCACTATGACAACTAAAAGAGGAGCCTCCTCCATATCCAGGACGGAGGGGAGGGGGGGCTTAAAGTTTCCCGGTAACGTTTTCCTGGCGTTTGTGCACACGTAAAATGCCCTAGAACCCGATCTTTAGACTCCCCAAGAAAACAAGAGATCGGATTTTGCCAGTGCAGCTGCACGGTGGTGCCGCGTTTCAAATTAGCCCCCATGAATCCGTGCCTCCTCTGCGGCTCTTAATTGAAAACAATTTCATCATCCACTTTAATTTTATGCTGCTCTCAAACAAAGTTTGCTTGTAATGAGCACCCTTCAATTGCCTTCCGCGGATAAGTGCTCTGCGCATCCTCCCATCCCCCACGGCCTCCTCAGAGGACTGTGGATGATATATGAATTGAAGATCGGTTGTCGGCCTCTCCCACACATTCCCTCGGGATCCTTCGGTTTTCCTGCAAAAACAACACCCACGCCCCCCCCCCCCCCTCTCCCCACACACCATCCCTCATCAGACTATACACACTCGGCGAAATATGCAAATTATATGCACATGTCCTCGAGAATTTTATGTCCCTCGTAAAATTTTAAGTGTGCGGGGCGGGTGAAGCAGCAGGGCTCTCCTCGTTGAGTTGGAGGCATTTTATGCTTTTTTAGGTTGATAAATCCCAAGGAGGTTCCCGGAGCCCCGTAACATAAAAGGTTCGTCGTCGCCCCCCCCCCCCCCCCGGCCCCCCATCCAAGCCGCCATAAACAGAAGTGGTCATGAAATGGTATGGCGCTCCCGACGTCATCCCGTCAACGTCCCGGCGCCTTCTTCCCCCCAATGACTAGGTACCCGGAGGCTCCTCTGGCGGGGACATGGACATATTGAAATGATTTTTTACCTTTTTAGCACCCATCAATTCCACCTTAACAATTCTGGGGAGCTGTTCCTACTTTGTCTTCCTTAAGGGCCGTCATTTCACGGATTTATTGACAAATTTGAGGTGCTTAAGGTGTGTACGCAGCTCCCGTCGAGCCCGGTTGCCTCAGATGTCGTGCAACAGGATACAAATCGGCCGGTGCTCCCGAGGGAGGCTCGTCATAAAGTCAATCATAAAATTTTTAAGGGAAAGCCATCCCCCAAGACGTAGGATGGAAGCTGGATTAGGCTCCTTCTGGGGAGATAATTAATTTATGCGATGCCTAATTGAGGCGTATTAGGGCTTTTTAGAAACACTCCCCTAAAGTCTTCCCTCCTCCCATCCCCCTCACTCATAAGTTTTTGGTGGCTGCCTCCAAGATGCCTTCAAGATTTTCTAAGATTCTCAAAATCTGCTACGACGATGGTTTTAGTGGCGGCAGCTGTTCAAGCGAAGTGTGTAATTGTTCCCAGCTCCACCAAAATTCCCGGGTCCACCCCCGCAAAGTGCGTCGACTTAATCGAATATCATTGAACTGAAGATGAGAAGACGTCTGTAAGGCTCTGAGGAATGAATTAAAGTCTTGCGGGGGAGGGAACGCGAGAACTTCAGAGGAATTTAGACTATTTCAAACTTAGATATACATAAGACGATATCTTTTGGGGGGCGAGGAAAGCTGAACAAGTTAATTTTATCTGCCTTTTGATTGCACTGATATCACTGAATAGACTTCAAGTTGTAATTGATGTAGAAAGTTTTTGAGCCCGCACAGGGACTGCACAGATTAGTGAAGGGGAACCAATGATTTTGGAGTAAATTTTGGAGAAATGGTCCTTTTGCAAATGCGATCATATTTAATTGAACCTTTTAGGGATTAAGTCAACGTTAAAATGATTCGAATATAACTCTCCCAATCTTAAAATCAATAGGCATAAGGAGCTTATGAGCATTACGAAATCATAGGCTAAATTGCTAAAGACATACATTTCATTGGAAAATAACATTTAATTTAAGATATCCTTTGCTCGATCTCCTTTTAATACTACATATTGTATATTATTATAATTTTATCTGATACTCGCCAGCTTAATCTTAAATTTTAATTAACTGACTTTAATAGTTCTTCACTAGTAAAATTTATTTAATTACGAGGGTAATGTGAAAAGTTTTTATTTTGAGCCGCACCATGAAGATGGCGTTACTCGTCAAAACCATTCTTTTACTACAGTGGTATATGCTTTGAAAGATGCCTTTAAAAATTCAAGCCATTTTGGACGCTCAATTGTTGTTTGACAGTCGTTTGTATCGGCCGATGTTTTGCACAATATGGTCCAAAAACGAAAAAGAATTTGATTCCACCACTACACTTTTGAGATGAAAAATAGTCAAAACAGTGGATGAGGTGTCGCATCATGTTAATTAATTGATAATAACCTTATAAAATAATAATATAAATAATATAAATTTTTTTAAAATATAGTAACTCCTGTAATTTCACTTACGTCAATAGCTGTAGTTTTTAACAATAGATATATCAAATATTTTGTGTTATGAGGAGGTAATTATTTAAAGTATTAATCCAAATTTAATAATTTATTCGTAAAAAGTGTTTGGCTAACATAAAATCGTCTATCAATTTTGGTTTGTTTATGTTATTGTATATGTATATGCTCTCGAGATGGTATCAAGTAAATCTGTACCTACTAATACATATGTATATACCATATCAAATTTAAATATATTTATATTAAAAAATAATAACAATAAAAAAATTAAATATGAACCTGGAAATTTCTTTCAGTGCGTTTATATAATTTGAGCGCAATTTAAATGATACAGGTAAGAAAAAATACTGTGTCCAAAGTAAAGAAATTAGTTCTTTATTAGTTCACTAATAGAAACAAACTGTAACATATGTAGGTGCTTAATTTGTGTAACGTAATTTATGGATGACCCCTAAGTGTTGTAGTCCTAAATTATTGATAAAATTTATTTATTATCAAAGCAATATACGAATGTAGGTTGGTATTATAAAGAATAATACGATTTAAATTTTTAAAACAATTATAATTATATTGAATGACTAATTTTTTGGTAACCGACTGAATCTAGACTAGAGCCAATAATCCTAGGTATCAACTCGATTTAAAAACATATAGAGTCAAATAATAATTTTTAATTATTACACACTTTTATTTAATCCACTTTCACGTCTGTTTGTTTGTCTGAAATTAAATCTGAGAAGCTCTATTTGAGGCATTTTGTCGATGAAAAATTCTGAAACGTTGCATAGACCTTGGTTGTGGATGACAATACGATAATCCTTGATTAGTTTTTATCTATCCGGGTCTTTATTCTTTTTAATGCATTTTTTGGGTATATTGATTAGAAAAGTGTGTTTTTAAAAATTTTTTTAATCATAAAACTTATTTTAAATTTATACATTGAAGTCTTTGGACACTTATTGATTGAATTTCTACATTTGTGTGAGTATAAAGCTATGTATTTCTTTTTGCCTTTTGCAACAATATCTATGCAATACATAGAGTTTGGTGATTAAACAGCTCAAACAGAAGTCAGAATGATTTTTCCCTCTGCATTCCAACGAACGTGGAATTCAATTTCAATTCAATTGAAAAAAAAAGGAAAATTCAAAGAAATGCGAAATGGGTGATTTGCCTTCAGGCACAGAACACTGAATCTGTTATTCCAGCGCCTTTGCGAAATTCTTGATGGCAAGAACTCAATTATAAGGCGAAGTTAATTAAAAAAAATCTGTATACTCCCGCAGCGCAGCAAAAAAAAGAAGTTAGGGCAAAAAAAAAAAAACAGATACACTTGGGCGAGAAAGCAGAATCATAGCTCCCGGACACATCCCGGGGAATCACAGGGAATCCGTGCCCGCATTCCTGCTCGAAAATTTCTTCATTTGGAAATTCATTCCTTCGTTATCCGGAACTTGGAAGTCTGCCAGGAAGAACTTTTTCGCCCAGCGAGGACGCCACCAGTTTTGGGCCCATTCAATTGAATTTTAACAGAATCTCACCGGATAAGGGTTAGGGGCAGAGGTGTGGGGCCTCCTTTTGAGACTTGAGGTGGGTGGATTTCAGAAATTCGCCGATTTCAAAACGATACCCTTCTTTATGCTTACACTCAAAGAATATGTTTCTACCGTACCCAGTTGGTCCGGGGTATGCATAGGTATGAAATAATATCGAATTTGGGGCTTTTCGAGGGTTTTCGTACAGGTTCAAAGGTTCATGCGAGGTCAAAATGAATTGCTATAGATTGGCGTCATTTTATCCCTCTCACTGGATCGGAACAAAAGGATAAAAGAAATATTTTCCTGGTCTTGCAATAACTTTTTACCAGAAGTGGGTGGATAGGCCACGGTGTCTGACTTATCGCCCGAACCGGCCGTCATAATCGTAAATATCGGCCGTAAAGGAGCAGAAATTGGAAAATTAATTTTTGCCTGATCGTCAGCATTAAAAACGCAAAAGGTGGAAACGAAAGCCGTATTTTAGATATTTTGGATGAATGCCAGAGAGTTGTAGAAGAATAGTTTTTTTTCCAATCAATGTCGATAAAAATGGACACAGAACCACTAACAAATACATGAAGACTATTTATAATAATCGAATCTACTTAAATAGATCGCTAATATTGCAAACTGACTCTTATAAGTTTTGCTAATTCAGTCATTCAAATGAGAAGACTTAGTTAGTGTAAAATTTTCATTTATGAACACAAAAGCTGCCTAGGAAATAAAGTATGAAAAAAAAAATATTACAAAATTAATTCAAATCAAAAGTGATGAGTTGTCTGAATCGGTTAAACTAACAAATATAGGTATTTATCATAATTTCTTTGACAGCGTGTAATAATCAAATTAAAATATTGAATAAGGCTACGGGCTGTTTAAGAACGTCCTGGTCGTTTATACTGTGAAATACAGGAAGCTGCAAATTCAATGCATTAAATAAAGATGTATGCAAATTACGAATCGAATATTAATTCATGAAAATAAAATAAAGAAGAATACTCTTAAGAACAGATAGTCTTTAAGGAGGTTTTTGTACCATTAAATTTTCAGAATTATTTTTTTACAATAAAAAGTTCAAAGTAAGTATAGGTTTCTACACAAAAATATTCGTAGGAATAACATTTTTTTAAGATTGAACATTGAAAAACAGCTGTCGCAATGATTCCAAATCGTTAAAAAAAAAAATACGTATAAACGAAGAGATTTTATTTTGAATCAAAGTTGGTCTAGCCCAAATTGAAGGAAATTTTTTCTTCCAGAACATAACAAAATGGCGGACGTTTTTCGAAAAAGAAAATGATTATTGAAATTAGAAAATTGATTGAAAATGGAAAAATTGGACACCAATCTTTTGTTCGATTGATTCGGACTACAGCCATAAAAATGTACAACATATTCAAAAATCGACCGAATAGTTTTTTCAAAATCGGGGTGACGATATTGAAATAAAATTATTTTAAAACTGTTTTTTTTTATGGTTAATCTATTAAAATTATTAAAAAGAATATCCTTAAAATTCTAAATTTTGACTATTGTTAGCCTGTGAACATCCTGCGCATCAGACACTAGCAGACGGCTTCTGCAAGGATGCAATTTCCTCACTGAGCCCCATCCCAAGTCCTATTATTGTCCCAGTGGATGTGAACCCGGGATATCCTTGACGTTCCCGTCGTCGGGCAGAGGTGCGAGGGCGCATCGCCCAGAAGCCTTTTCTGGCAGTGTCATTTAGCCCTCGCAAAACAGCTACATCCGGTCACCTATTTAAGTTCATGACTTGACCACATTCACCCACCTAAGCCTCGGTTGACATAATTGTCTGATGGACAATAACGATAACAAATTGTACAAATGTAAGGGAGGTGCTGCTGCTGGCATCGGACCACCGGAGCACCGGAGCCGGACTGGGGGCCCAGTGTCAGGAGCACCAGGAGCCAGCAGCGGTCTCGCCGCCACCGAAGGGTCGAGCGACTGCCAGTGGCCACTCATTTGGACAGTGACAAATGTCCCTTAAATGGTACCAGCCGTAATTTCAATGAATTTCCATTAGGATCACCTCAAAAGGACTCTGAATTTCATTCGAGTGCCAGGAGCCCCAGCGAAGCCCCCCAGCCCCGCGCTGGTTACCGCGGTGGCCACGTTTCTGCAGCAACTGGCCCCATTGTCCGGAGAGCTATTTAATTACGTCCGGGTTGTAAATTCAGTTCTGGGGCCCCACGGACGAGTTGATGAGCATATAAAGGCCCTCGAAGCTGATTTGTGGCGACAGGTGTGGAGGAGGTCCAGAGGTCGCATCTTCTAGGATGATTTATGCTGAACGTTTTTTTTTTTTCTCTCCTCCCCCACAACTCAAATGACCGGCCATTAACACTCTTAGGTCAGCTCAATTAGACAAATTGCACTCAAGCGGTTGAAGGAATTCAATCAATTTTGCATGGGGGAAAAATTGATTTATTACCGCCACCTTCGTGATATCACGCACGACCTATAATTCCGGATGGAACCTAACAAAGATAATAGTTTACCCCCGCGACCATGGTTCAATCAATTTAATCCCTGCAATTAACAACCGACTGCAATTATTGAACAGCTTTTTTCTGTATGACTTCAATTTTTGTCATTATGCCAGCGCCACTGTCGCCCGGATGCCTTTTAATTTGAGTGCCCCATCAGCGGGTCTGGGGTTAAATGTCGAAATGACCCAGCTCGGAAATTGTCCTGATTTTATATGGCGACATATTTAGGTACTTTCCCCCGAAAGGAAAATCACTTTATGAGGTTGGGTAATTTTACGCTTAACAGCCAATTTGCTATTGTTTGACAGTGCTTGATTTCACCAAAAGGTTAGAGATGCATTTCCCTTATTAAAACAATTTACGATTAAAAACTCATATAATATCTATATAAAGCTATATTTTCAACAAAAATTTGTCAACAGTTTTATGTTTGGACACAAAACTAAAAATATTATAGAGATTTTCATAATAGGAGTTAAATCACAAGCATTAATAACAAATTTCAATTATGTTTATATCACATTAAAACTTTTTGAGATTATTTATTTCAGTCATATACATATATGTACCTATAAGATCTGCTGCAATTCCAAGCGATTAATATTAAAATCTATTAAATTTATTATCTATATTTATTACTTTCTTTACGATAGGCTAATTTTGACCACAATTATTTTTAATGTGGGTATCGTCTCAAACTCTGAAATATGTAGATCTTACTATATATGTACAGAGTTTTAAATATAAAAGGGTCATTAAAATCAGATGTATTTCTTTATGTAACGGTAACTTTAATTTTGAAGGAAGGACTTTACTTTAAAGCCGTTATTACTATAAATATTTTGTACTTCTAATTTTGGTATTTTAGCAACATTAAAAGTGAAATATTTCGGGAAATGTCAAGAACTTCTTTCAGATTCTTTCCGTTTTAGACGTATTTTTATGAAAATTTATATAAACCGAAGAATACAATGAAATTTTGATTATTCTTTTTACTAATAATAATACTATTTGGCGTAACCGTCCCTTATTCAAAAGTGGATTTTATAGTTTCTTCTTATTGAATGAGTACGCAGTAGAACTTTTATAAATTTTATTTTATTCATACCTTCAGATTAGTCTAATATGCCTGTAACTTAGCTTATACTGTTAAATAAATTTACCTATTTAGGACTTCTTCTAGCTAGAATAACCTAGCATTAAATTATACTTATAAAATTAAAAATTTGAAGCCTTTTTCGCAATTTAAATTTGGAATACAAACTTTGTCCTTGGCTGTCTCTCTTTGACCTCGACGGTAGGCAGACAAAGGGCCGAAACCGATTAAAATATGCCTTCGAAGGACGATGCTATCCTAAGCTGAGACTAAAAAAATATTTCAAAAAATTGTTTTTTATGAAAAGCGAGAACCCGTTGATAACACTGCTGACGTTCCAGTTACAACTCATAAAGTGTCCCTAGGGTCTCATCGGGACTTAGATACAAGAAATAACCACTTCATTACTTTGTTTTGGATGAGCGAACCCTTTTTCTATAATGGATAAACTTTAAGCGGACCCTTATCGAATAGAAGAGCTCCATCACGGTGATAAAGGGAGCTAAAGGGTGAAACGGGGATCAGAAAGAAGTGGGTCGGACATACCCGTCAGAGTTGGAGAGTGGGGTAAAAGAGGTTCGGGAACAGGGAGTGTGCCAGCCACCGCTTTACGGCTAATCAAATGGCATGTGAAAGGAGAAAAACTCTTTGTGGGTCATCAAATCAGTTTACCCAGGACATGACTCGAATATTCAACAGAATGTCAATAAAAGGGGGGAAGGGGGGGAGCCTCGTAAAGGGCTATCGGAACGAGAGATCCCTTATGCCATCCGATTCCGCTTTATTCCCATTGTGCCGGGTTCTCCCGGGACTCGAAGTGCACCTAAAACAGCTACATAACGGCCCCCCTGGGGGGAGGGGGGTGCTCCGCAAAAACAGTCAAGGCTAGGGCAAGGCCCTCTCGTGATCCCTCTGTCTTAGAAAGTTTGCCTTTGGCCAGCATTGCTTTATTGCTCTAGCCAGATTGACAATGGTTAGAAGGGATTGGGGGGAGGGGGGTAGGGCGGAGTGCCGTCCAAAGGTCTGTTCGCAGCACCTTTCAACATCAGCTCCTGGAAAATGCCGTCCCGGATTTGGAGCGGTTGGATGCCCCCCCCCCCCCCCCTGGACCACGACCACGACGACGACTATCCCGAAAACGACGAAAGGGCGGCAGGGAGCTGTGTAAGCTGTTTCATCGTTGCTCTTTATCCCGAGCGGAAAAGGTAATGCAATAAAACACGTGTCCCTGATTATCGAATTTTGTCCGGAGGATATTTACGGTGTACTTCTGGAGCTTTTGTGCCAATCAAAATGTTAAAGAGATGAGCTCTTCGGATTCGATGAGTTCGAAAAGTTGAGTGCAGGGAATAAGTTAACTTCGGTTACGTGAGGGGAATTCCCGTCGAAAAATGGTTGTATTCATCAAGATAAGTTCGCTCCATTTCGAGATTAGAATTTTTTTAATAAGGGAGAAGCTAATGAACTCCCCCAAGTTGCGCCTTCGGGTTGCGATGAGAAAAAACGAAGTCCAAGGGAGGCTTTGGGGTGGGTTCAGATGAACACAGTCTGGAAAGTTCGTGATCCAACTGGCCAGAGAGATCGTCAATAGAAATTCTCTAGAGTTGCCGAGATTTTTTATTTCATTTTTCTTTTATTTTATTTTTTTTTTTCATTTAGAAGTGAGGCAATCAGCCTCGATAGACCACTGTAATTTTTTACTTTTCCTTCTCTTCCTTGAAAAATACGGCTGACTGGAAAACCATTAAACCTGAAGACAAAAGGAAGTTATTCCTGGTAGCTCTGTTACGAAAATTGGTTCTGTATTATCTTCTTCAAGTTCGAATGCTGAGGAGAAAAAAATTTTTAATACCCATCCAACGAGCAAAAAATATTCCGAAAAAGAAAATGCACTCTATATTAAATAAATAGAGTACCTATTTTACAATTTACAGGAAACCACTTGCACTTGACACTTTTTTTTTGGTAATTAAACTTCAAATATCGTATTTCTTTTAGCACTATTTTTTGTTTTTCAAACAAAAAGGTGATGAAAAACTATTTGCAATACAATAATATTGTGAAATTGAGTATACGCTCGAAATTCTAAATTTCAGTTGGTGTATCGCTGGTATAATATTTCATCATCATCATAAACTTTCATTTCGCTCTAAGTTTTATTTAAAATTCAAGGTCCATCAATTAGGCTAATTTTGGCCTATTTTTAAGGTCACTCTTTGTAATAATTTTTAAACTCTACTATACAAAATTTATTAAAACATGAAAAAAGTCTAGTAGAATATTTTTTGATTGAAATCTTTCTATCTTATGCCCATTTTTTATACCATCGAAAATGTATGTCCTCGAAATCATTCAAGAAAAAAAATAAAAGATTTATTAAACTCATGTTAAAAAGCCGGTAGAAAAATTGGATAGAGAGCAAATAGCAGTGTTACCCTACAGACCATTTTTCGACAATATCACGGATAATTTACTCCTAATCTCCCCTAAATCCCGGGTAGGGTAATTTTTCTTCATTCACTATCATATCTCTGGCAAAATAATACAGAGACGAGTGTGTTCCACATGTGAGACGCCGCGGGTATAGACGTTAGATTCCTTTAAATTCTGTCTGGCATCTCAAATGTAAAGACGATATCTGCATGAAACGTGTTCCCTCATAGTCACATCCCGGGGCCTCATATTTTCAGCGTTTTTCACTATAGGCGACCATTTTCACTGGAAATTGTGTAGCCTTAGAAGAGGAAGTCCACCTTCCCTATATTTTTTTTGGAGGAGGAACAAAAGATCGGTGTGCTCCATATATGCAGAGACGACACCTCCCACGACTATGGCTAGATCCTAGCCATAGGAGGACGACAATGGGAAGGTAATAGCAAACGGCATATAAATAGGGACTGGGGGGATGGCTGGAAAGTGGCGAAACTGAAAAAAAAATCATCTCCGTTGATACCACTATCACGTCTCCCGCATTATTCTCTTAAAAACGTGCTTAATACTTGCGACAAAGAGGAACACCGGCCTTCCGGCTAGATACATCCATCCTCACGTATAGCATAACATAGCATAGAATAGCATAGCATAGCATAGTTTGCACCACGTACACCATCCCCCTGCTCCCCAGCCGGCGTGTGTCTGTGCATATTTAAGAGACACTATATTAGTGGGATGGAAAGTCGGTTCCGACTGTGTCCTGCAGCTAAGCCAGGCTAGCTGCAGGCCAGCTAAAGGCTAGCTACATTTATATATGTTACGTTACGTGTTACATGTTACTTTAAAAAGCGTTAAAACCGACGAGGAACAGAGGAATGGAATGTATATGTGCCGGCAAAATGCTCCTGGTTGGCCAGAAGTGGGGGGTATGGGCTAAAACTGGGTCACACTGGGCAATGGGAGCTAAACAAAAAGCTGCCGGACCAACATTACAATATTATGGCAACGTGACACCATTTTGGGGATACCCGACACGTACACGAGTGGTGGCACATTAATAATTGAAAGTGCGCCGGGAATTGATTGCAGTGGCCACCGCGCTGATTCATGCCTTAGAGCCGGCTAATTGAATTCAGGTAAGTCCCTTTGTTTACGGGGCATGCTTATGCATTTTGAGTGAGGACGTTGAGTTGCGTTGCGTTGATTAGTGCAGGTGAATGCAGCGGCAAAAGGGTGCAGCTGAGCTGAGGAGACGCACTAACCAAACCTAAAATATTTAAACACATAATTTCAAAGACCCTCGACCCGACCAGACTAAGTCAACTAAACATTTTTCTCAGAACTGAAATAGGTCTTAATCGGAAAACCCTAACTTTTACTGATTTAGTTACTTAAGATAAATAAAGGTGAGGTACTTTTGGAATTTTTTTCTCACGCTATGTCACTCGGAATTTTTACTACATATTTATTATGTATTCAAGTTCAAAAAATAAATTCTTTTAATAAAAAATAATATCTTCAGAACCTGTTAGTATAGTTCTTTTTATGAAAGCTGTAGCACTCGTAGAAATTATATGAAATCAAACAAACATTTTTTTTTAAATACATACTTATAAGATTAGTTCTCTTCTTTTTAATAAGTTTAATGTTATTTAAGCTCCAACTACTCAGCTTAAATACCATTAAACTTTTTAAAAAGAGGAAATATAGCAAAATGGCAGACAAGTAAAATTTATATCACAATGTATCTTCATTTTGTTGCTTTTAGAATAGTTATAAGCTCCGATATTAAGTCTATTATTTTAAAATAAAACTAAAACTGAATCGATAAATTATTTCGTTCAAAGTTTATAGTTTAAACAGGTTCGAAAAATGTGTTTCGAGTAAATCGCATTTAAATTTTCAGTATTCACCTTGGTTAGTTCAACGAAAGCTTGCCTAAAAATCCGTATAACATTTCAAATTTTCAAGATTTTTGCCAAAGTCTTTAAGGAAAATATTTAGAAATATTCATAAAATAAAAAGGAACAAAAGTTGATATTTCAAAAATTCCAAATGAGAATACCCCCTTAAGTACACAGAATTTTCAAAAATGTAATATTTTAATAACAACTAGTATAATGAAACTATCCCCACATGAAATTTGGAAATATACAGAATGTACACTGTAAATATATTCTCCAGAAATATTCCAATATGCAAGACTTCCATCTTTCCTTAAATCATATAATTTGTCGCAGATATTTTCGTCCATCTGTTCAAATAATTGATCGTTTAAATAATCATAATACGTCTATAGTAGCTGTAGCCTCAATAAAGCTACTTTTTCAGCTACATAAATAAATTTATTTTGGCTAAATCGCCACATTTATCTCGCTAATTCGCCATTCAGTTGTTCTATTAAGTGACGATGCGATATCGAAGCGTCGTTAAATATCGGCAGAATTTCAACCCATTTTGACCCTTTTAACCCGCAGAAATAAATCAAAATTTCTGGTATTAATCATTCCCTTTCATATTGTTAATGTTGAATGCATTAAGCTCGGAAAGGGAGTTAATCTCCTCGCTGCGCAAATCCATGCGGGAGTTTTTAATATTTATTGAAAATTAAAAGGGGGGCTCAACAGGTAATTAAAGTGAAACTGGAAAATGGGGAGTTGTAAGCCCTAAAGAGGGTCTACGATGTATGGCCACATTTCGATATACGTTCCGACGACCTGCACCCGTTCCAGAATTCTGATGTTGGTATAAATATATGTAGACAGCGAAAATCGGGAAAATATCCGGCGAGACGCACTTGTCTTGAACTCGTTTGAATTCCTTACGCAAACATGACTCCGGGGCGGCTCAGAAATTGCGACGGGATGCGGGGGTGTTCCGGAAGATGGACCAGTCCTTTACCCCGGGAATCCGGGAAGCTTTTCCCAGAATTGAATCTCCCAATTACACTTGCCCAGGCACTCATCAGTACGGAATTTCTTCTCAGTACTTAACCACTCGAGAATCATCGCTTCCTTCTATTTGCTGACATTGAGCATCTCCTTGGGGACAGGAGCAGCCTTAGCTCCGGGAATGTTTCCCGCCCCCCGTTTGTTTTACTACAGCATCTTTAAGGATGGAAGTCCCGGACGAAGGACACCGCCAGAACCTATCGCAATTTTCCTCAAGACACTGCTCCAGTGCAGCATCCGTAGAACTCTATGGGGGGATGGGAATGGTTTGAAAGGAAATCATCGCTATCACCTAGCGGAGGGTAAAGGAAACATGATTATCGAGGGCGGGGGCGTGCAAATATTTACCAAAGCGAGAAATCCACTGGCACACAGTGTCCATTGTCATAAGATACAATCTCCGCTGATGGAATGCTTACAACGCGTTTTTGTGTTTGCGTGTTTGACGAGCACTTTGTCGCTATTTCAGTTGACATTTTTTCCTTCTTTTTCAAACAAAAATGTATATTTTTTTTTTTTGGTTTGTCTGCTATTTTACCCCAACCGGATAGAAGATTTGCCAACGTTTTGGATAGAAAAAAAAACGAAATCACTGCCCCGCCATCGGAATGGTCCATAGAATCGCCGCAGCCTACATACAGGCGAGGCTTAGTTTGTTTTACAAAATTTGTTCCACCAAAATCGTTCACCCACTTTAATCGTCCAATCAGTTTCTGCTGGCACACTGTGTACTTCTACTACAGCCCCGGTAAAATTTGCAAATAAAAAAGATTTTCTCTTTTTAAAGAGAATTGATTTCGTACAAAACTCAACGATAATTGCTTCTGAGCTGTTTGCACAGTTGACGAGCGCAAATTGGAAGTCTTTATTCGCAAAATGAGGAATTTTTTGCTGGTTTTTGCGAATTTTTTTGGTTGAATATTCTATTTTTCTTTTCGGATAGTGTAACGACTAACCATGTTGATTTTACCTCAATTATGCCCCCTATAAGTGTGCGGCCTGAGGTAAGTAGGGCTTCACCCGTGAGGAACCAATTAGGGCTCGGAATAATTCAATGAACGTTACGACGTTGAAGAGGTTACCTGACCTCGTCGAAAGATAATCTTCTTCGTCTGTATGTGCAGCCAGATACAACAATCTGCAGAATTTCCCTCAGCGAATCCTTAAAGAATTGCAAGATAGTTGAAAATTTGAGCATATTGTAAGCTCTTTAAGATTATGATGTCTACAACTGAAATTGAGGCGAGAAGTTGGCAAAATGTTACATATAACAACATTTTATTTCAAATAACGTTTCATTTTGCCTTTTAATAATTTTATTGTAGATTCATTCCTTTGAACATTCTGAATGCGATTTTTACTTTATCTTTTATTATTGTTTTATGATCAAATGCCAATTAAAAAGGGCACGATGGCATATTTATATAATTAATATTTATTACTTTCTTCTGTTTTCTCACAACACGTAATAAGAAAATAAATATTAAAAAACTTTAAGGCAATGAGTTTAAAAGTGTGCTTTGATTTGAATGACACACATACATATGTAGTTCATCGCATTCTACTCGTCAAACCTTTTCATTTGATATTCGTATTAACGAGCTTGTAAAGAAAAATATTTATAATAATTTATATTTATTTATTTATTTATCGATTGAGTTCTTGAGGTCATTAACCCTCAGCTGGCACCTAGGGGTCAGTTCGAGCCAACGTCGTAATTCCCATCTACATCAGCAGACCCCACAGTGCCAGGTATACGATTCTGCGAAAGTATGCCAGCTTAAAGGGTTAAGGAAAGAGGAGGGCATGTTATTAACTTTTTAAATAATAATAGTTTGATAAAATATTATATTTAAAGTGTTTTAAATGTGCTTATAATATGTTGTGTTTTGTTATATCATTGAAAAACTGAATTAAATAATATTTTTATTTGTGATTGCGTTCTACATAAACTAGTTTAATTGTGCTTACATCCGAATAAAAATATCAAGGCTTCATTCAATGTTTTTTTTTCTGATGAAGTTTGCTAAAATATTGTTCGAGTTTTTAATTTGTAAAAGCTTTAATACATGAACTTCAATAAAATAGGATATTATAAAATAAAATATATTTTTTCCGGATTATCCTTACAAACAATATTACGGAAACCTGGTGATACGGAACATTAAGCTTGACCTAAATAAAAAGAGCGAGGTCTAAGTAACTAATTAATACTCTGCTGAATGATGATACGTTACATAATTCCTTTAGTAAGCTCTGAGATGGGAAGTAAGAGATACTGTATAGTGGTTACTTTGGATGACTTCCTTCAATCACCAGGAAGCCAGAAGACTGCTTATGTTTGTGTATGTCCCTGAAAAGCTAAATCCCATCAGTTAATGTACCTACGTACTCAAGAGGAAAAGCATTTTAACAACTAATCCGCTTATCAGGACCAACTGTCCATTTTCCCTGAGTACGCTCATTAGGAACTCCATCAGATGAGGACGAGACGGCACACTTCTTTCCGAGCTGAGCATCGTGGGTCTTCGATTGACTATATATAGTTGGCCAACCCAGAGATCCAGAGATGGGTAGCGCAGTCCGGAACCCTAATTCGCACCAGATCATTATTTTAATGCAGAACCCACTCAGCCGTTGTGCTATTTTATGATTGCAATAAAATTCAACTTGAATGGCAGCTTAAAAAGTTCAGTTCACAACTGCCAACTGAATTAAAACTTTTTCAATTTGTCTAAACATTTGCAAAACAAGTCGTCCTAGAGAGCTGCTGTTTCCCTGAGAGCTGGAACTGGTTCCCTGGTCCCGGGGCACAATGTTTTCATATCGTATATAGTAAATTCCTCTAGCCATGCTAGTCTTTGCTCATGATGCAGGAGAAGCAGTACCACTTTCTGCTCGTGAAATTTTGCCGAGACTGTTTCGAGTCTATGTGCCAGCCGGGCCTCGTCCTTACTTTTATACCGGGAGCAGGGGCATCTAAGTGGCACAGATAGCCAGGAACAAACCCGAAGGATGCAGTAAGAGTATTAGCTGGAAAAGCCGGCATAAATTACGAAACTAGTTAATTCGGCTTATTTAGAGGAACTTTTAGCAAATAAAATTTAATTTCCGGGAATAAAATACCTATGCTGCCCTGGAACGAACTCACCCTATGCAGACCATGGGGGGGGCAAAAGTGCATTGCAATTCAGTTGCCGTCGTCGCCTCCAGCATGAGTCCCTATCGAGCTCCTATGGGAGAGCCTCAATAGCCGGAGATTATTTTTGGGGAAAACATTAAATTAATATTTAACTTCCGTTCTAATACTTTCCCAATTCAAATTGTACAATATACATTATATAGTATGTATTAGTAAATATAATACAGTATAGTATATTATAGTGTAACAACAGCAATTACGAATATAAATAGAGCTAGAGGGGTATTTTAGTAATTATTGACTTTGAATTTGGACATGCACAACATTTTCGTCCTGCACAAAGTTAGCTGAAAGAACGGCGGGGGTGCGGACCAGGAAAAGTTCAGGGAATTGCTGTTGAATTTAATTATGAGGCAAAATCCCTGTTACACTGCGGTTGCATTTTGGTTTAATAACAGCTTTAATTAGAATCCATTCCACTTGTCCCTGTTTCCAACATTATCAAAGAGTTCGGTTTTGATATTTGGTGCAGCTACAAATGTTTCTATCACTCCACCAACCTCTCACCACCCACAATTTTCTGTGTATTATTGGATGATTCTTAGCAGGAGGTGGAAACATACGTTCCCAAGCATTTCCTTGAAAATTTCTAAAAGCACTTTGAAACACTTTTAAGTATTTTTATTGGCACAACGAAAGAAGGGCGAAAGTAAGAAACATGCTGCGTTCGCAGTTGTGTTCCTGAATTTCAAAAAGTGGATTTTAAATTATTTTCATGTTCAATACATTCCCTTTTTCCCCCTCAAACCCTTATATCGAGTTCATGAATTGACGCTGTTTTTCTGCTGTTGAACGATTTTTATTTTACACAATTTTCTTGAAAGACGTTAAGATTACATTTCTAGTTCCTCAAAATGAGAATTTCCAAAAAGACCAATACGTTTTAGGTTTTCCATTACAGTAACTACATACATATACACAAAAGATTGTTGCAAAATGATTTTATTCGGTTTTCGAAACTTGCAATTATTCTCAGTTATAATAAAATAACATTAAACGTTTAAAGAATATAGAAAAAGAAGATTATTTTGAAATCAAATTATTTTTGTAATCGATCATTTGAAGTATAACGTGTATAAAGCCTACTTTACACTATCTGATAAATCATATGAAAAAGCATATGACTCCTCATAAATATCGACTCATATGGTGTAAGCTCACCCTGACATTTGAGTAGGTACTCATATGACTTTAAATTAAAATTAAAATTATTTCTAAATTATTTTGAGAAGTCATAGGACTTTAAAAGCGTCTACCCATTTATCAAGTGAGTAAAATGGTAATAAAAACTTTTTAGTAAAGAATTATTTGAAAGATAATGATATATATTTTTTTAATTTTTATGCTCTAAAAATTAGCATAAATAGTTGCAATTTGTGAATAATTAAAGATAGAATGGAATCAGGAGAATATATGATCCTAATAGACCTGTGGTAAACTGCATGTCTATATGACTCAAAAAATAAATTTTATTATAATAAACAATTCACTCGAACTCAAACAGATTGTCAAAATGATGTAAAGAAGAATGCTATGATGTGAGTGCAATTTTTGAAAACTAAAATAAAAAATCATATGTCCAAACATATGATTTAACATAAAGGTTTAAGAGGACTAGAAATCCGAAACAATTTTTTCAGATTTTTTGTAAAGTGTTTTCTAGATAATTAGTGAAAATGTGTATATTAGTTTTTATACTATGTTTTCACCTCCCCAAAATCTTGGGATTTATAGTATTAAGTGATTTATTTGTTTCCATCCCCTAAAAATCACAAATATTGTGAGAATTCACGAAATCCATTTAACAATATCTTTGATTTCCTGTACAAGTAGGTAATATTGAATTTTTAAGGTTTCGAAGGAATCTCAATCAAGATCTCATAAATTAATCGTGACATCATCAAAAAGTTTATTTGGCACTATTCAGCAGAGGTTGAAATTGAAACTCTATTTCATATAGATTTCGTGAAATCTCACAAAACTACGAGATTTTGGGGAGATGAAAACATTTTCCTATTTTCAAAGTTACCGCAGTTAAGTCAAACAACATATAATTTTTTTGTTGTATGAGAAGTGGCATTGCAATGGCTACATACTTTATTACATATTGCGTAATCCGCGAATATTTATATAGTAGGTATCATAAAAGCGCAGTAAAAGCATCTTAAGAGCCAAATAAGGCAGAATTAGTACTCGATCTAATTAACGCTAAATCAGCTCAACATACTTTCAGAGTTTGCTGGTAACTTCCTCATAAAGTTACCGCCAAGTTTCTTCCCCTGAAAACGCAAATATCATCAAGTGATGGAACTTCCCGACTTGAGCAAAACCCCAAGTTTGCCTTAGACTCACATTTTATTTTTACTTTTTTAAAATCGTGGTTAACTCTTCCTTCAACTCCGGTTTCTGAGCTGAAAACTACAATAATGGTTGTCGTCAATTCGAAAGAGTCGAGAGGATTCATAGATGCCGCTAGTATACATACCTTTACCTTCGTCTGAAAAAAATCCAGAGAAACTTCGACTTCCTGACCAAAACTTCATAAAATCCGAGCCGAGGCTCATTGTCCTCATTATTTCCAGCACACCGTAGCCGCTGAACTGCGCTGAAGAGAAGTGCGCTAATTAAATTCAAAACCGTCAAAAGATTAAGTGAAGTAAGTTTGCCGCTTATTCAGACCGTGTTCACATGTACTCTGCAATATTTCACTATTATTATTCCCAGAGTTGTGCGCCACGCTCCCCAAAATTATAGAATACGGTGATGTTGCAGTGGAGTGCATTTAACTTTTCTGCAACTTAACTGATGCACCACCGCCAGAAAGGTTGCCGAAGATTCAGGTGAAACGAGAAAGTTGGAAAGCCTTGAAACTGGCTTTGTCTGTCTTTTCAAACGAAATTAAGAAGTTCAAATACAGTAACCGACTCTCGTCCATGGCACACCAAAAAGATAGACTTCGTGGAGCGGTTGCGGGAAAGGGCTAATGCAGACTGAGGGACTCCCCAGCGGTGATGGGGCTCCTCAAGCAAAAGTTTCGACTTAATTGCGGCAATTTCTGTGACAAGTAAACAAAACCCGGAGGTGTTGCGAGAAGCACCTTCTCTAGCCCTCGATGGATGGGTGGCTGCTGATGAAGTGCCCCAACTTTTCTGGCCATCGTCGAGATGAACGACTTAAAAGTTTTCACGAGCAGCTTCATTGTCGCAAAGACGATAGGAAAGGGTTCGTTAAGGGTATTTTTTTCCGCAATAAAGTTCAAAACAGAAATTTGAGGCCCTCGGCGGGAAAGATTTTTTTTTTTTTTTTTTTTGTAATACCCCCCGAGCCGACTCTATTTGTTTCTAGCCTTTGAAGGACACGGATGAGCCAGAAACAACTCCCCAACCCTGATTCCATGGCCCTTTTATACAAGAGTTGTGGTGTGAAATTTTGATTTGCGCGGCTCCCCGAGACCCTGGTCGAGTCCGTGGAAGTCCCGTGTAATTACTCCTGGATCATTGACACTTAATTAATTTCGCCGGGAATGAAAGACGCTGAGTAATTAAACTTACACTTCAGCACCTTTTTTATACCGTCTCCCCCCGTCTTCATTCCCTCGCCAAGGAGGCCGCTTTTGGGGCGGTTGACGAGAGAACGGATACACGACAGGGGCCTGCGTCATTAATTATTTCCAGGAGTTCTTCTTGTGGGAATTTTCCAAATTAAATACTTACTTTGGGTTTTGCAGCGAGTCAGCGTTGAGATCCTTCGGTTGGTTCTGCCCCAAACTCCCGCACTAACCAATTTCTTTTGATTTAAGAGGAAACCGAGGGGAGGAAGCGGATTTTAATTTTCCATTTTTCCTCGTCCGCCCTGTAGGAAAATTCACCGCCCCCGCGCCGAAGGAATTAGCGAATGAGGTGGTCCTTCTTCAAGGATTCGTATGATGATAAAATTCTAGGAATTCAATTAGTCAGATCTGAGCCCTTAATTTTTGGAGGGCCAAGAGCAGGAAGATGAATACCAACCGCAGGAATCGATGAAATTTGAATGATTCGCTTCGACAGCGGCGAGTCTTCAAGATGAGAGTCCTCTGGGGACGCTGGGAAAATTAAGCCAAGGGACTAATTTGGCAAACGACAAGGCCATAAACATTCGGGAGAGAAGATGGCAGAATGGTTGCGGGGGGGTGTAAAAACATTTTAATGAATTCGCGACATTTTTTTCCGCAATATTCCTTGGCGACCATCAGCAAAACCAGGGTAAGAAAGCAAGGAAGGATCCTTGTGGCAGCGAAATAATATGCATATTAATTCCTTATTACCCTCTAGTAGTTGTTGTCTGTAGCAAAACGTAAATAAGAAAATCGCAGAAAGTAACACTGTACTAAAAATTAAGAACCTTTACTGAAAATTAAAATACTCAAATGTGTATAAATATGCCACTAATCGATTACACTTTTAATAAAATATTCCAAATAGAACTTGAGCACAGTAGTGCCCCGTGAAGTCGAGTTCGAAAGACAAGCAAAGACACTGCCGTACCTTTTCTCGAATCGATTCGGTGATTTTTTTGAACCCTCATAACTTCACGAAAAAAACAGTTGGGATAGTAAAAATCTTCCCAATCAATTTACGAACATTTGCCATAAAATCCACAACATATATTGAAAAAGCAGCAGATCTCCTTAACAGTATAGGAAATAATGTCAACATTTTACGCTGGCCCTTAAATTTTAGTTAAAATCTCTGTGTTTTTTCACAAATGCTACCGAAATAATGCACTATCCCAAAATTCGTCGGAAAATACAGGGCTATTTCTGAAAAAAATTTTTCCGTGTTCAGTCTCGATACTATCGAAAATGGCAAATTTTTAAAATAACATTAAGTCAACGCGCTTTTTGAATGTACCAAATTTCATTCTTATATTTCTACTACTTTAGGATTTATTAATAACGAATCAACCAAAAAATCTCTTATTTTTAACCGAGAAGGTTGCGGAAACTCTTTACCATTTACGTTTGTGATCTAAAAATCACAACGTTTTCTTTAACTAAGTAAGATGTAACCACTTATGATCTGAAAATAAAAGTGAATTCACAGGAGGAATAGACTTGGAAATTATCTTAAGCTATACAGAATAATTTAATCTTTTGAAATATTGATCCCCAGTTTACCATACATAAGATCGTAGGATTTAATAACTTCCGCGCTGCACAATGAAAGCAGAATTATGATGAGAATTAAATCGTTAGATTTCGCAGGAAGAATACAGCCCTTTTGGGTGTATTACAATATTGGATATTTCTTAAAAAATATAAGACAAATTATTATTGCATATTTATTAGTGCCTAGAGTTAGAGAGTACGTTTTTTAGTATTAGTATATTTGTAGCCTTCTAAACATTACCAACAAAAACGTTTTCAGGGTGTGGCTCTTAGGTTACCTATACATATATTTCTTTCGTTCGTTTTCATTACGTCCAACCTTCACCCCACTAATGCCAGACATTACATGAAACATGAAATTAAATCCGCCCTTACAAAGGGTAATATTAAAAGGTCTTAAAGAAGAGACAAAGGCCCTTATTCTTTCGCCCAGAGTATCGGTAGTATATAGTATGCACTAAATCCTTATACTATAGAACTAAAAGAGGGTTCGCATACCTGTCTCCGGATAATTGCAGCAATCAATTTTATATAACTTCAATTATCTGCCAATTTGGATACTTCGAGCCCGGAGGATATTCCTTCTTCCCAGCCAAATTTCACTCTCGTGATTGAGCGTTTCGTGAGATGAGGACGCGCCAGTGAAATCGATTTCCATCGCCAATTCGAGTTCGAATCAGTGCAGAAATTGTCTGAAGAAATCAAGTGCGGTTCCTGCGTGTCCCCGGGAGCCCCCGCCGTCTTCAGGCACATTGTGGAAAAGAAAGTAAGGAAGGGAAAAATCTTGAACGGCTGCCTACCGCAAGTGAGGACGTAAGGTCGTCTTATTTACGGCCCTTGCTCCCAGAGTCCCCCTTTCTTTCGGGACGGCCCGGGACTCTGTCGGAGACGCCCTGTGCCCGTGGGGCTCCGGGGCGCTCCGGCATTCAGGCACGTATCAGGATTCTTCCCATAATTTGATTACCCCGGTGCGTACTCGGCGAACGTAAACAAGCGTGGGAACTGGGCGTCCTGCTCCACGAGTCCTGGAATTCCCGATATTAGCGCTCGACTGGAAGCGTCTCCCGAAAAGTGGAGACAGCCACGTCTGCGGAAGAAATCAAACCGAACGTGCCCCTTTTACTCGCATCGATAAGACGAGCCGAGCGCGGGGGGGGCGTTCTGAAATTATGCTGCCGCTGGGGCAATTCTTCCCGCCTCGGGTTCCTGGATCCCGCCTGGCCCGGCACAGCCTCCTGGAAGCCAAGGGAGGCTTAACAGGGCCTGAATTAATACAACAATTACGAGATAAACAAGTGATTTACGGGGGTAACGTGGCTATCGCGACACCCGCTGATGCCTATCGCGCCTAATTTCCTCCAAGATCGAACCTGTTGAGATTGACACGCACAAGGTGAGAAGAGTCCCGTGGGATTCCGAGATGGAAATCGAATTAGGGGCGATTTGTTACTGCGATTTAGGTCCCGCCCCCGACACAACAGGTCCACCTTTTTAATCCCTAGGATTTTTATTTTATTATTTATATTTTTTAATGTTTCTCGCAGCCACAAAACAATTACAGACCGACAAGATTTTACCTGAAATCATTTGATTGTCCCGCAGATGGGCACAATTTAATCCCCCGGTCGATCGGGATTTCATAGGGAGTGTCATGTTACATTAAAATTTCACTGGCCTCCGGATTCGACTGGTCCCCAGGTTGGCCACAGATTTAATCCGCCAGATTTCTGGTTGAGCTCAGTTCTCGGAATATTTTTAATTTTACCTCAACTGACTGAGCGGTGATGATAACTTTACTGTTTCTCATTTAGCTCCCCGAGTTTTGAGTTATTAGCAAAAATATTATAAAAATATTATACATGGAGACGGATAAAGTTGTTGCTAAGAGAGTATAGTTAAAGAGTAATTTATGTACATACATATGTTCCATAATATATAACATAACATTTAACTTCCTCACCAAAGATGGCTTGTCTGCTTTACAATTCATACTCCTGCCCAATTAATTAAGATATTTTTTTTATTAAATTTGAAGAACCCACCATGAAGAAATTTATTTAAAAATTCTACAAAATCCTTTAAAAATGCTATGATTTTACAAAAACGCCTATTTTTTTGACCAGCTTCTTACTGCATTAAGTTACTTATTGTGCCACCAATTTTAATAAAAAAAACTACTTCAGATTGTTATTGCTGCATATTTATTTAATTGAGGCTCAGGTTTAAATAACGGTAAAAAAAAGATAAGCCAAATGAGATGATTTTATAAACAAATTGTATTAATAAAGCTACTTTCACTGTTCACAACTATTTCTTTGACCCCCTGTGTATGTCTCTAAAGCTATTAACCCCCGTTCATTTTACATTGGAAAACGTCGTCCAAAATGGCGGAAAAATGTACGTAATGGATAATTGTAATTTAAATAGTGATTAATGTTTATTTTATTCATTTAATTAAATATAATTGATATGTCTGTATGTAATTTCCATACTACTTCAAATCATTTTACGCGTTTTTTTTTTAAATTTTCTCAGCCTTTTTGTTTTTCTGGCATACTGTTAATTTGTTTTGAACAAAACTAAGAAGTAAGTTTAATTCGTCATCAACGCAGCGAAAAGATTGATAAACCAAAAATTTAACAGGTTTTCTTTCCCAAAAAAATATTTAAAAAAGTTAAACTACATAACTATTTCATTGTATCTAATTGAATTCAATAAAAATAACCGTCGACTTTTAAGTTTAAAATATGCAACTTTACCTCAGAGATGATTAGTTATCGCTGTAAAACTTAATAAGCTCAAAAAATTAAATTTTTTTAATTATTTATGATTTAGATCATGTCTTTAGATTGTATTCATTCAAATTTAAAACCGTTTTGTTGACTAATAATGCTTTCATTAAATTTAAAAAAAACGTTTCCTTAATGATATAATTAGCGAATTTTTCGTTTAATATAACACTTATTTCAACAATTTATAATACTTAGCTTGCTCCTTTTAAATAATAGTTAGTAACCAGTTTTACAATGGTCTTAACTTTTTTTTTTAAAGTCGTAATATAAAATTTGCTACCTCCGAAATTTTGTGTCAGGTACAATTATAAGTCTTATTATAAAGTTTTTAGATTGTCTTGGCTTCGAAATTTTGGATGTTTTATTTTTAAATTTTTATTGAATTTAAACAAGATGCTATGCTTTCAGAATATGGTTAGGTTATTCATTATTTTAAAAAGAATACTCCTTAAATCTGCATACTCACAAATTCAGGCGCAGATGAAGTGTCGACTTTCATATTTGTCAAGTTTACTTGTTACATTTGATTAGTAGTTTCAGCCTCCAGAGTGTCTAACTTTGAGGCCGCTTTTGAAGCCAGTACTGATTGCGAGTGCAGCAGCCGTACTGCAACGAATGTGCTCCGCCCTTTGGATTTGCCGCAGAATATAATCATTCCGACAGCAGACGTTACGCAAACAGGCTGTGCCTATTTGGCTGTGAAATTTTTGGGGCACACGCGGGGAGCCTCCGCCCCATCACCCCCATACACATCACATATCTTCGGTGACCCAAATTGGGGCTGCGACAGCCGAACGAGCAATCTGAGAGAGGCAGCCGCGTAACAGAGCGTCGAGCCTGATAAAAAGGACTCGAAAGGATTTTGTGCGGGATCAGATTAAAAAAAGGGGGACAAAGGGCGGGAGAAGGGACTTTTGTAGGGTTTCGGTTCGCGCACACATCCATCACCGTGCTGCTGATTTATTGATTTTGAAAAATAAATTATGCATTTGATTCAGATTTCGGCGACTTTCTGGGGACTAACAGTGTAAAGGTTCGCGTAAAAGGGTTTTTTACGTAATGTAACATGAGTTGACCCCTTGTCGATATACCTCAATGTCCGAGAAGCGAATTTCGAGAGGGAAAAATTAAAAAACATATATTTTTATATTTTATATTATATATTATATAATAGGCAAATTATGTGCTTGGAAGTTGGGAACAAAATTTTTCCCGCTAAATCCTGTAGTGTAAGGGCTCTGGATTGAATACCTTTAAGCGTTTTATTATACGCGCTTATCTGGAATGCCTTAAAACGGCCATCGCAATTATGTGAAAAAGGGAGAAACCTTTGTCCCAACCTTTTTGCCGGGCTCTCACCTGCCGCAGCATGAATCCGAAACGGACGGGGCACGGACCCGAAACGGATGGTCAACCTTTAGGCTTTATATCGTAGTTCCCTGTTGCTGGCGCTGCTGTTGCTATTGTAAGGGTGGTTTGCCCTTCGGAAGCTGGGGCCCATTGTTGAACGGCTTAAGCCCCATTGAAAGCAGCTTTACGAAAAACCCGCCCTCACCCTATACCCTCCGGAATCACCCGGTAAGAAGACTAGGTTAACGCTACAGTTTTAATTTGGTGAGAACTGGGGCAGGATTAAACTTTTTCAAAAGGGGTTTTCGGCCCTTTCATATAGCGTTCATTGAGGAGGATCATTTTTGTGCAAAGTGCTTTACAAATTTCAAGTAGCAAATTTTGGGGGGCTAATTTACGATAAAGAAGGGATGAGCCCTTTATTGCCGGATGTCATGTTAGGGAATGGTTGCAGGGTGCGGTTCCCGACGAGACGAAACTTTCGAAATATTATCTACAGGCTCAACCGACTATGGGATTTATCTAAGTATGATATTCTAATTAGAGAGACATACCAAACGCACCGGAACGTTGGACACGGTATATAAGGTATGCAAAATACATATATGTACATACAACGTATTAAGATCCGGCCGGCTAGCCAGCCGTTACCTTTGACGTAGAAGTCTCAGAGACCTGGTTGAATTGGTTCCTTAAAGGCGTCTGGTCAACGGCCTAGAAATACGGAGATAAACCAGAAATGCTGGCGTATACCAGAACCAGGAAGCCCAAGCCACACACGTTGAGAATTTCTGCAAATAGACACTTGTCCGAGATACTTTCGGGGATCGGACTATCTCTCTGGCTCAGCATTAAAGTGGATTCCCAGTTCTGGAAATGCATAATTCAAATATTCGAGCCGGGAGTATCATGTGCACATCCGTGTTCGAAATAAATTTTGGTCTTTTGGGGTAGGCGAATGAAAAAACCCCCCTTTAACCCCTACCTCATTGTGTCAGCTGATGAACCTACATCAGCACAGGGTGCATAATTCATAAAATAGTTGTCGTTCCTTTCCGACCGGTATACCCATATTTTAAGCTAGCAAACTATACGTCATTGGTTGGCGGGATGTTTGCCCGGCTAATCCCGATTGGGAAGGTTTTCACTAAATATTTGTGAAAATCATAATGAAAAAATATTAAGCAAAATGTTTTAAATTAATTCCGAATAATTCCACATGAGCATTTTTGTATATTTGATCTGATGCTGCTTTCGTTGCCCCAAATTGCGCTAATTTATTATCATGGAAGCGTATTGCTCACTCATGTGAAACGATTTTCAGCCGAAAATCAAAACAGAACTGTGGCTAATTCCAGGACGCGGAAAGTGTTTTTCGTGGCAGTGATGTGAAACACTGTTGTTATTTTTTTTTAATCCCAAGCCAATTTAAAATATGGAGAATTTGAGTGTGAAAATTATCAGAAAGCCAATATACCGGTAAAGCAGATTTAGAGGAAAGTTTGAAATGAGATGTGATTAAACAAAATATTGGAATTATGCAAACAGCTGTATGTCCACAAAACAAAAATTGATTATTTAGAGAGCGATATTAATTAATCCATATAACTACTCTACTTATAAATAAGGTAAAATGAGATTATTAAAATTCTGGACAAAGGACCAGGCCCGACGCAAAATAAATCCTATCTTAGATTTTATTGTCATGTGTATTTATTCCTCTGTTTGGAAAAAGTAGAAAAACTTACTTACTACTCTATGTTTTACATTCTTTAAAAACAACCAGTCCTCCATAAAACATTTTTTATAATGAGGTCTCTTAAATGTTTGTAGACTTTCCATTCTTATATGAACAAATGAAAATAACATCAATATCTAAACCAGAGATTAGTCAATCTAAATCTAAGTCTTTGAAATCTCGTCTCATTTTTATACATTCGACTCATCAACTCAAAATATCAAAAATTTGTATTAAATCCATCGAAATCCCTCTTCATACATTTTATGCAGAGTTCTTGAAATTGCTCAGGAATAACTCGCATTCGCGGTTTCGGAAACCAAAAAGTTTTCCAACCATTCGGCATTCGCCTGGAGCCCCAATGGAGCCCTCCATCGAATCCAATCTCTGGAACATAAAAAGATAGTTATTAACCACTGTGGTATTCACGTTTATAGAAAAACTATTTGAAATTTTCCGGAGATGTATCGAATCGAGGGGGAATGATCCCACCACCTACTTTAGGGGCTGCAAACAATCTAAGCCGGCCGAGGGGCGGAGGCCGAGGACTCCTGCTGCTGTGAATGCACCAAAGGCTGCACTGATTCTGCTTTTCATTAATGACTCGGCACTCTGCCAAGTGAAATAGAAACTGAAAATGAAAACCCTCATTGGGGCTGGATTTGGGGCAATGGCAAACGGACTCCACCGCGCCAGTGGAGCACCCCAACGTATGGTGCCAGGGTAGCAGCTCCAGCGCCTTCTCAGCCTCCTTCGTGGTGAGGATGATAAAAGATGAAACAGGAGCAGCAGGAGCGAGTATTTTGTTTACTAGCCCAACAATCGGGAGGACTCCCGAGGTGTACAAGACATAAATTGTGCACATTTTTGAGGTTATTGGCGACGTTTTTCGCGCTCAGATTTCATGTTTTTAAAATAAAAATTTTGATTTGAACAATTTTACAATTTTAAGTAATACATACCTACAACATTTTAAAGAATTATATTTCTTATACCACTTCGATTTTAATGGTTTTAAGATTTACTATTTGAATTAGATTTGAATATTTGATATTACAAGCTAAGGAAGGAAAGACAAAGAAATAAAATCAATAATTTTGTATATTGTCCTTTAATGCTTTTTTCTTTAAAATGATAAAAAATAGTATTTTTTACTTTTAAGTTTAAGTTCATACATAGGCAAAGTTTTTTAGTCATTCTGCAGATTTCTTCTAATTAAGAAAATAAAAGATAATAGGTAAAAAAAGCAGTGACTCGTTGAATATCCCCTGTGTCACCATTTTCAGGCTTTTCAACAGTGCGGCGCGGGGGCGACACCGGCAGAGTCTCCTTCCTTTTGGGGCCCTGATTGTGCCCCGATGTGCCAAACAAGCAACAGAAGCTCCTTTACGCCTTCGGAGGTGATGCTGCGGTGCCATGAATATTCCCGGGAACTCTTTGCGCCCAATCTCGAACACATGTCATCCCGGAAGTGGGATTTCCACTGATGAGGAAGGATGAGGATGAGTTCAGGAAGAGACCCGGCTCCAACCCGGGATGAAGTCTTCCAGAGAGGAGCAGCAAGCGGCTGAAGCTCCTGCAGCATGACGAAATAAAAGCGGGAGGAACTATGCCGTGCTTTAGATTATGATAATTCCCCTATCGATGGATCTACCGCACCCCCGTCCCCCCGGTGCGGCTTATGCTGCTCATACACCGTCGTGGCGCCCAGTAAACAAATTGAAAATGTTCCCAGCGTCATTCTATGCATAAAAAATTCGCTGTAACACCCCCCCGCAACCCCTCAGGACACCGTCGCCGCGCCGCCACTGCCTCCGCCGGATGAGGACGGATTTGTTAGGTTCAACGGTTTGTTTGTTGTTGGCGTCGCGATAAACCCAACGGAGGCGTCGGGACGTGTCTATTTCACACCTGCAATGAAGTTGTTGTGCCCTCGTATCTTCCCGCTCCCGGCGACGGTGGCGCTGCTGTTGCTGAAAAGACTCCCCACTCGACGTGGTGAGTGCCTGAAAGGACTTTTACATCGTACACGATTGCAAAATTTGGTATTCATGCGGCTTTGAGCATTCTAACGAGATGCCCTAGTGCTCCTCCAGCACAAGAGGTCTCCTCCGGATGCTGGGCGCTTTTCTGGAGCGCCCCCACACCTCCATCACCATGACTTAAGACGGTTGCTATTTTAATACGAAAAGGAATGTTCCTGGAAAGTGCTGAAAAAAGCTGAGGATAATAAAATAATGCGATGTTGATACGATGGGGCATGGGGGGCTTCAGGACGGGGGATGAACCATCCGGAAATGAAGCGAACGAAACTAGAACGATGAATGAGGAGCAGTGGAGCGGGCAGTGACGTCACTTATATAAAACATGCAACCTCCTGACACAAATTTAGATGTTATGTTACATACAAAAATTTATATTTCTCAAATTGAATTGAATTTTCTTTACCTCGCTTCCTAACAAAATAATTTGTCTGCAATTCTGTATGAATATTTTTGATCATATTACATATGTCCGGTGGAATATTTACCTTTTCAAATAAGAGTACCTATTTCAAAACTTAATAAAATATTAGTTTTTTTTTTATAAAAGTTTATTGCCTTATATCTTACAAAATGGGGCAGAGAATCTATATATAATTAATTACATTACTTTTTAAATATTGAGGTTACTTGTGGAGACAAGTTTATGGATCGCCCAAGCTATGTCTGCCGATGTGGAGGTAGCAATGATATGCCTAATATTAAACGGGGGTCGAAAAAAAACATTAATTGTAAATATATAATCTTAAAAGACGTCGTCGCAGTTATATGTACATAGGTATAGTTTATAGGCGCAAAACAATTGATTTTTTTTTATTTAAATCTGATTGGAGAATATCGTATTTGAATTACATACATACCTATATATAGATATACAAAACATTAATTAATAAAGAAAAACGTTTAAAGCAATATTTTTTAATAATAAACACTTTATAGTATTTTAGACTATGAAACATTATGTAATTTGTTCATCAGTTATTAGCAGAAAGGATAATTGAAACATTAGACTAAAATAGTTGTTTAAACCATTGTTAATAAATCGATCCGAATACTTTGTTAAACAAATTATCTGTAATAAAAGTTGGTAATTCTTCAGAAAAAACTATATATGTATAAGATTGAGAGTTTCTACGAGAAGAATGTGTTCGTTTTAAACAATTATTGATGTCACATGAAAACAAAATGTGTTTAAGACAACTTAACCACCAATCAAAAGTACAAAGACAAAAGGACAAATTGCAGTGCAGAACGTTTATTTTCTGTACTAAAAAGAATAAAAAATTATCTACTTTCCTGGATAAGTGAATAATATTTGAACGATTTATTGACAAATTTGTCAGCCAAAAAATGCTTAATTGCGTTAATTTATAGGGCGACAAACCTTAAAACCTAGGGCGCCAAATCTTAAAATACGCCATTGTATAATAGGGTGACATAAATGAAAATCGAATTATCAGAATTATAGTTAAACTGAGTTAATTTGACTATTATGATTGCGTCATATATTCCCAAAATATCTATTAACCCTAGTATCCTACCTAAAACTTCTATTCTAGTTTCTGGTACGACTGGCAAAACCCTAAAACCATTTAAGATGATTAAAATAATTTTTGAACGAAAAGGCAGCAATTTATCCCCACAGGAAGTTATCTAACCGATGAATGTGCTAAGCAGATCAAATCGAGCTGGCACATCCAATTCACCAGGACGGTCCGACAAAGCACATTCAAAGGCTTTTAATCAAAATTCATCCAGAGGAAGATGTCCAAGATGTCGAATACCTTTCCCCCTGTCCCTCCCCTCTGGTCCTGGAGTCTGAAGAACTTCTCGTCCACAAAGTGGTCATGGTCAATCCTTTGAGCTCCAGTTCGAGGCGAACTGGAATTAGTCAATCATCTCTTCTGCATGTCTGGGAACCATAACATTAATTGTCGCCTGTGCAAACTGCCGACCAAGATTGGCATAACTTCACGTTCCCATTCTTCCCGGGAGTTGGACCATATCCCGCAGAATACGACCGAGCGCCTCCCATTGCGATCAATAACAGAATGGGGCACCGGAGCTGGACCATTTATTCTTCCTGGCCGGAGCCCGGACCTAAAACGAGATATCACCTCTGGTTCCGCACCAAAACCGAGAAGCTGAGAAACTACTTTTGCCGACGTCCTGTCAAAATATCCATTAATTAAGTAGGCAAAGTCATAAACTTATGTAACGAAATCCATAAGCTAAGGATCCGTTCTTCTATAATCTTACGAAATCTTGTGGACTCCTTGGCGCGCCCTTCTCCCCGGAGATGGTGGTTTTGCAACATTATTCATAAATCAATTTCACACACAAAAGGTACCTCGGCTGGCCAACAATTGAACTCACTGTGCCATGGGGCTCCATTGGGGCCCATTGGAGCTCCTCCGACGACCGTTCATCTATCAATTGGCCACCATATGTGGGGGCTCCAAGCGAGATGCTAAAACTTGCGCAACTTTTGAATTACAAAACAATTTTCCCTCCCCCCTCTGCCTCGACTCCTATAATAAATTCGGCCATGGAGCCAGAGGGAAAATATTACTTTCATACTTCAAGTATAGTCTTTTGGTCCATAGCATCCGCTTACGAGATGGGAAGCTGCGTTCCCTTCGAAACGATGGGATGCCACAGGAGGAGGAGATGGTCCCATCTCGTTCGTGTGGCTTCTGAATTTCGAACGGGCCAACACTGCAATGATAAATATTTCATTTACGGCCGCAAAATGCAAAACACAGCCCCAAGTTTTGGAGAAACTTTGAAAGCGGCTGCAAATTGTGTGCAGAACTGAGGTTCCAGTTCATCCTACCCGTGGTCGAAACAGGATAATGCAAGGCGATCGGGATGACTGAAACCGAGGTAACTCGGGAGGGTTTTGGGTACAACGAAAAAAAAATAAAACCCAAAAAGGAGTGTCCTATGGACAAATATTTATGGGCGGGAAAGCCACTGCCACTGGTGAGCATGATGCTCCGCATAAATTTTGCGCCTATCCTCTTCTACCGCCTCGAGATAAAAGTTTCAGTAAAAGTAGGTTACTAGCGCCTTAAAGGATCTTATTCCTGTGAGATGGATTAACGATAATTACGACAGTTGGACAAATCAACTTCTCCAAATCAATAACAAGTTTGTTCAGCATGATAAGAGCCCCATATTTTCTTAGAGCTTCATTGAAAGGTTCAATTAGAATTTATTACCCAATAATAAAAGAGATTATAGAAAACAATTTATTTTTAGGCAGCAGAGTTCTCTTTAATACCAGCAACACACCAACTGAAATTTTGAATTTCGAGCGCATTAAATTTTACAATTTATTATTGTATTGCTTTGAAATTAAACTCTAAAATCTGTGAAAATCTCTTTTTAATATAATAGAATATTCGCCTGAAACTTTTTTAATAAATTCAGAAGTATATAATATGATATATTTCTAAAATTGAGAACACTCGAAATTCTAAACTTGGATTGATGTTGCTGGTATAAAAACAATTTAAATTTAAATAGTTTCTATTTAGTGGTTAGCGTGTTAATACGTAGTTCTATTTGTTATTATTCAGGCGAAATATCTTTTATTCATTTTTTTCGTCAAAATGGAAAGCCTATCATGAATTTTTGTTTTTCATTGTTTAAAAACCATAGTTAAGAAGAGCATTGTCAAAATCAGTCAAGCAGTGAAGAAATAAAAACTGGATCCACTATTGTTTCCAGGCTTGCCAAAGACATCTTGGTATCGAGTAAATAGATATGTACCAATTTTCTAAAAATATCTGTATTTAAATTATTTTAGTTAAATTCGTGGAAGCAATCTTTATTATATGTATTACTCCTCGATGAAAAGGTAAGGGTTAATTACATCAATTCAACTGAATAAATCCACTTCTTCAAATCCACGAACAAGTTTGGTGGATACGATTAGCTCCCCGAATAGGACCCAGAACCCTCCTGCACGAGCTAAGGGGGAAAATAATGAGACATCAAAGAATTAGACGTCGTCGCCAGATTACCTCCGTAAAATCCAATCTCAACTTAACAAGTTCTGGCGACACAATTCGAGACCCGCGAGCCGGATAATTAGGACACAAATCGAAGTTGATGAATACAATGGCCACGACCTGATTAGAAAATCATTCGAGATTTGAGTGACCATTTACGGTACGACTGGATGTCGGGAATTAGAGTCATCATTATTAATTAGATGATTTCATATCCCATTCAGCGGGTTAATATTCTAATTCCGCTAGATCGCAGAAACTCAAGTATCATCACCTTGATGTTAATTCAGAATAAATTTAATAGGAATCTGCTTAATCACCTTCCTAAAACCAATTTTAGACATGAGAAATCTAGAGGCAATATAGCAACGAAGCTTTTTTTTTAAATCTGCAACTCCGTAGAGTTACTATAAAGAAAATAAATTCTAAACTACTAACACTAACTATTAAAGGTTTATGAATTTATAAGTTACTGTTAATTAGTACTGCGCCCAGAACATGCCCGAAACGCGACTGCAACTGCAAGAGACACGAAACCCGCCTGCAACAGACCCAAAATTTTTATAAATTTACGCCTGAAGCGTATTTTATTAATGTACGCCGATCACAGACCACAAAATTACTTAGATGAATCCGAATCAGGCCCGTAGCATTTTTGAAGAGAAATTAGATCATAGAGACAATTTCAACGACTGCGTTAGTTACACGCCTGTTGGGGGCGTGCTTCGGGCCTGCTGTGAGTGCGTTTCGGGCCTGTTATGGACGTGTTTTAAGAAATGCGCGCTTGTTGCAGGAACGATGCAAACGTGATATATGTATGTTGGCGCGTTTGTGCGACTATCGAACCTGTTGCGTGCTTAAAAATGAAAATGGATGTACATCGAGCGCATTACGGGCATGCTAAAAAATTTAATATTTTTGTTCGGGTTGAAATTGGACCTTAATTGAACTACTCAAAATCCCTTTTAAAGAGAAAAAAAAGGAAGAAAAGTGCGCTTTTCAGTCGTTTAATCGTTTCCCAACTCTGAAAGAGTGTAAAGTGTGCCATCCCGTGGCATTTATCCGCTAAAAGGCTAATTCAAGCGAATCGTTGCCCTTACCTGGCCCTATCACAGAAATTCATCAATGCACTTCCCTCCTCACGCCGCTGGCGGCAAAATGTGACGACGCCAATTCCTCGGCACTTAACTTTGAGGCCACTTTTCCTTCGCCTAATCAAACTGGTGTACAGGAGTGCTTTCAACTCGAGTGCATTTTCTATTCCGGGGGAGGGGGGAAAGAAATGGGGGGCGGATTGGGGCCCATGGCGCGGCGGCGGAAAAAAGTCAGCCCAGCTCCAGTAAAAGAAGCTTATGCAGGCAGCTACATGAAAGCCCTTTTATTGGATTTTACAAACGTGACAGTAAGCGTAGTCTCTGCGAGCGGAATACAAATCATCTTCTATTTATGGACGTCGTTACTGGAGCACTCCCGGCGATGGGGCGACGATGGGGGGGTGCCCCCGGGGGGCTTCCGAGGGGTCGAATGTACAAAGGGCGCGCCAGCTGCTCTATGAGGCCTTATCGTCCAATTTAGTCGAAACCATCATTTTCATAATCTCGACACGGGGCCCACCTTTTTAAGGTTTTGTAGATGGGTGCTCCCTCACCCACTAGCGGCTTCCACCCAGCGGAGGCGACGACGACGGAGCCCCCTTTTCTCCCCGGAAGCGGATGGAAATTTGCCTTCAAGTACATTTCATATTTGCACAGCGCCCTTTGTGAATATGAGATGTGCCTGACTACACTGCAAGCGGAGGCCGGGGGGCCAGGGAAGATGAGCCCCACGCGCCCAGGACATTGCGGCTTCACCTTCAATCCGCTCTCACCAGCCCTCAAGCTTCCAGCTCCAGTTGGAGCCCCCCCGAACGCCCAGCTTGGGGCTACCCAAGAGGGCCCCAGTTAAGCGGAGCGAGGAAGGTTGGGGCTTTTCACAGCTCGACGAGCATACCGATTTTTGGGGACATCAAAGGCAGTGGCTAAATATAAATTTCCGCTGGCAGGTGGATTAGATCCATCGATTGTTGCTTTATACAAGCAGAGCTCGACACCCCACGCGACAAAAGAAGAGTAATTTTAGCGTGACGCAGATGCTCAAAGCCATGCGACATTTTTGCGGTAGACTAGAAATTTAAAGATTTTTCCAGTAATATAAAGAGGATTTGATTTACTGGCTTCCTTTAAAATTTTTGCAATTTTACATATGTACATCGGCCGTCAAACGGATATTAACTGCAATATGCCAATTTAACCCTTTAACAATTCAATTTCATTTTAAAAGTTTGCATGTGTACGTAAATAAATACAATCGATGACGAGTATACTCGTTATATTAAAGTAAATTAGAGAAAAGTTGTAAATATTGAAAAAGTTAATTTATTTAAAAAACCAATTCTCTTATGACGAGAATGCTTGAATACTCAAGATATTTTCCATTAATTCGATAGTTGATATTTTAGTAAGTAGAAATGAGAAATAAAAAATGTTATATCCATAACCAGATTTTTAACTTTTTATATGAACTCGTTTTAATTAACTCTTCTATGATAGCTACATATATTTTTACGCATAAGAGTTAATATCTATTTGAACCCTAAAAATGAGAGTTTTTTAGTAAGCTTTTTGTAACTACTAATGAAGCACTAATTGGTATTGAAAATACAAACAAATTGATTTTTGCAAAGGCATCAAATTTTAAATTTAAAGCCAATTTCAAAAACGCAAACTGGAGGTAAATTGTACATATTTTAAAATGAAGAAATAGTAGACACGAAATTTTTTAAATAGAGGCTGACTGATTTATATATTTTTACGATATTTTAGCCAATAAAACCAATATGTAAAGTAATTTTAAAGTAGCTAAGAGGAAATTTAAACAAGTCTTCGCTTTTTCATTTTAAAACGCAAAATTTTTAATAAAAGCGATTTTATTGGGAATTCTTAAAAGTGCTAAATCCCTATTATACCGAGAAGCTTAATATGACGCTTAATTCACCAGGAGAGGGGAGAAATTAAATAAAAATTGGATCCCTATCCGTTCCCACAGGGGCACGATAAATTTCTTGGAATTTGTCATAACCGCCGGGAATTCAACGTATCACACGTAAGTTGATCAAATTACCGTAAAACCGAGGATGTGCCCCACCACCGCGTGGAAGCCCCATTTCGAGGTACGCCCTGAATTTCCGGTCGAAGGGAGTCGGAGAAGTTAATTGGTTCAAACATCCCGAGCGGTTGGAATCATCATCACTTGTGGTTCGGTGGGGTGCTTCGCATCCGTAATTGGGGCGCTTACCGATTACGTCTTCCCTCGGGAAGTGGCGGGAGCCCCCCCGACGCGTGCAAGCGACGCGTCTGGAGCGACTTAAGACCATCCTCTGGATGACATACCCCTCGCACTGTTGTCGTCTTCCCGAGGGCCGATGTCAAACCGCCCCAATTGGGAATCAATCAGCGAAGTAATCTTCATTATCATTCAATATTTTCTTTCATCCATCAAAAGACGCCAAAACTCGACAGGATATGAGCAGGGTGCGACGACGGACTATCAAGACTCCAAAAGTGGAGGAGCTTGATAGACCCCCGAGCACCCCCGCTTAGATCCGGGGGCGGTACGTTGAGCCACCAGAACGAATGACTTAGTCCGCAGATGGATGGATGACGGTCTAGAAAACTCGAAGACTGTTTGCCTTCACAATTTATCTCCCTCTTCCCGAAAATCAATGGGAATCTCCAGCGAGTGTTCGAGGACCGATATCCCCCCAAAGACGAATTACGTAATTGTTATTGATGCCGCTCCCGATCGGGTGATTGATACCATTCCGGTGAGCGACATTCGCGGTTGATTTTTTCTGTTTTTGTATGTCGCACGCTCGACTCGTTCGCTAAGTGTTCCCAATTTACCCAGGAAAATTTTGCTAAATTAAAAACTCATTAGCACAAGGATAGCTCCTCCCCGGGGAGCATCCACTGTCGTGCATATCGTTCATCCCTCCTGGAATTTTGTTTCCTTCAACACTATTTGATGCATTTGCCCTAGCTCTTCAAACTCCTTCCTCCCCGTCGGGATCTATTGACTTTTTTCAGAAAACTACAAGCTGTCGAGTTTTCTGGTCGTTTTTGCAAATGACTTCGAACAAATGGGTTTCTTTTGAGAGGTTCATGCTGGATATGTTGATTTAAGGGCTAAAGACATAATTGCAGTACACCATGTCTTCAAGAGAGAAGTGAAATTGTTCAGCCGTTGCAAAAAACGATCGGATTCTTTAACAGTTTCCTCTCACCCAAACCGGGAACTCATCCGTTAAGAACCTTACCAGTTTCCATATATTTTTTATTTAAGTTACACTCTAAATAAATAATAATGTTATAAAATATCAGCCGTCTAGATATATAAAGGAAATAATAATACCTTCAAAGCAACATGTTTCCTCAAAATTACTCAATACAACAAATACAATATACAATACAACAATAATAGTGCTCGAGATAGTTAATTTAAGATTTTGTTGAAACTGTCATGATTTTGATTATTATTTTTTCATAAAGATTCTGAAAGTATTCAAAGTTTCCCCTTAAGAGTTAAATTTCCAAAAATGCTATTTTTCTTATAGAGTAGTTTTTTCCCATACAAACCTTAACCACCTTTTTTAAATTAAAAGCTTTATTACTTTCCTACAAATATTTATAAATATATTACCACGAAAAGAAGTCACTAATCAATTTTTAAGACATCCAGAGAACGTGGAGGTATCAAAGAAATAGGAATTTCTTCAGCACTGTCTTGCTTCCCACTATCAATATCATCAGGAGGGTCTTGAAGCCGGTCGCTCATCTCAAAATCTCCCTGGACGTCTTGAGACTCCTCAGCTCTGCCAGGAAATTCCTTGAGTACTTTATTCACTTCCGCTAAAGTCTTTGCTTTAAGCTTCTTATTTTCATCTTCGGAGTGTTTCATGTTGTGGACTGCATTAAATTATGAGAGTTACAAAAATCCCCTGTCGTCCAATTAATTACCTGCTAGCGAATTGTAAGTCATAAAATCCTGAAAGCAGACCTCACAGCTAAAGGGCTTCTCTCCGGTGTGAATTCTTTCGTGCGCCCGAAGGGACTTCTGCAACTTAAACCCTTTCTTGCAGTGGGGACACTTGAATGGTTTTTCTTCTGTACGAAAGAAAAATGGATTATAACGCTAAGATGTGTTAAAATGCACAAAATTACGCGTATGACTCTTCATGTGAATGTTCCTGTCCCCGGATTGTGAGAACGTCTTCGAGCAATAGTCACATGCGTAAGGTTTTCGCTTTAGGTGCACTCCGTTGATGTGAATCCGAAGGTGCTCCGCCCGCTTGAAGGAGTTCCCGCACTGCTTGCAGACGTGTTTACGTTCTTCCGAGTGGCTCTTAATATGCGATGTAAGGGACGAGGGCAGTTTAAAGGTTTTGGAGCATAAACTGCAACTGTACGGTGGGTTCATTGGTGTCTGTTGCTCATTTTCAGTTAATGCTCTGTTCCCCCCAGTTATGGCAGGGGCTCTTTTACTCAAAGGGGGCCCATTATGGGTGGAATACTTATGGTACTTTAACTGGTGTGTCTGAACAAAAGCTCGGTCGCACTGGTCACACTTGTAGGGCTTCTCCCCAGTGTGGGTCCGAAGGTGTACAGTAAGTGTGGATTTTTGTATAAAATTTTTTCCACATATTTCGCACTGATAAGGCCGAACCCCGGTGTGAAGGCGCATGTGCATTGTAAATGAGCCTCCCTGGGCAAAATCTAAAATTTGTCTGAGCCGAAAAGCTCATATTTTCAAAGACAGAAAACCAACATACCTCTCCCACAAATATTGCACACGTAAGGCCTTATTCCGCTGTGAATGCGTAAATGTAGCTTAAAATTGCACTGCTGCTTGAAATCTGTTTAAAAAACAAAATGGCAATGCGTTAGAAACAGAAAGATATAAAACATAAGCAGGAAACAACGCCAGAAATAAAACAATAGAAAAATGTATGCAAGTAAGCAACTGTTTTCGGAGCTTTTTACAAAGTTCGGCTGTTAAGCAGGCAGACGACAATCTTATGCTCTACTTTCGTAACAATTAAGTAAGCAATGTTGTTTTAATCCTACCATAATTTTCATATTAAATGTTTTTGGAATATTTTTCTGATGAAATCAAAAGATTTTTTTTTAAATTTTTTTTTATTTTATACTTCATTAATTAAAAATACATAATTCTTTTTGGACTTGAAAAGCCCACCGAACTAAAAAAATCACATACGTAAGCCACAATCGCCGTTTTCGTTAAAGAAGCAAATGCTCAAAAATCCATTGCTTCTTTGTCGGTTTGAGCAGAGTGGATTATTTTGGTTTGGTTTTTGGTTTAATTCCTATTTAAATTAAAAACACATACTTACCCTTTCCGCAAATATTGCACAAATAGGGTCTCTGACCCGTGTGCGTCCGCTCATGGTTAGTCAGATGATGTTGTTGCATAAACGACTTGTCGCAAAATTTGCATTGGTACTTCTTCTTCGAACTATGCGACTTGACATGGTATTGGAACTTAGCTCTATTTTGGAACTGCTGAAAACAAATCGGACACTCGTAATCACCTGTAGGGTGCACAGCCTTTTTGTGCTTGTTCACGTAAACTTTGCTTTTGAAGCCCTGGTTGCAGATGTCGCACTTAAACGAATCCACCTCATTGTGGGACTGGACGTGCGTATTGCGATTCGAAACGTACTGAAAGGTTCTGTGGCAAATGGGACACGCATATTTGTAAGGTAAGGTTTTGGAATTCGTCAATTTCTTCGTTTCCTCAAGCGGTGATTTGTGCAGTATTTCCTAGAATCCCAGAAATGTTTTCAAGGTGATTACTGTATATTTTAGATATTACATATTTGCAATATTCTATTAAAAATGTAACGCACGTTTTATTGTTTATTTATACGTAAAACTTTTAAATTATTTAGAAAAAACTTTAACAATACGTTAAGAACGCATTTGTATTTTAAATTTGGATCTATAGGTACTGTTCTACAATGTTTTATTGGATATAATGATTTCATTTAAGAAATAAATCTTCCTCAGGCATTGCTATAATAAAACGTTTGAATACAGAGGTTTCGGTTTTGACAATAATTGGATATAATAATAGAAAATGAAAAAGAAAAGAATTTTACCTCTTTTACAACGAATTAAAAAAAAAAGCATGTGTACCTTTTGCGACTCGTCCATCACACTTGGAAGAGAATTTTCTGCATCATTGCTACACTCATTCTGGTTGAAGTTCGGGCTTTCTGAAACAACGACTTCCTCTTCCATAAACTCTGCAAACTGCTCCATATAACTAGATTCTTCAGACTCATTTATAGGCTGTTCTTTTTTGCAATTGCTCTAGAAAATGAGTGACTATAAATATTAACAACAAACACTAGCATTAAAGAAATTATTTAGCCCTCTATTAATTACCTCTTGGGATGTATCATCAGCGAGACTATTATCCGAACTATTCGCTATGTTCTCCTCATTTAGTTCATTGCTATTCGAAACATGTGCATTTTGCTGGGAATTGTCATCTTCGAAATCAAGAGATAATCCCTCATTTTGCCTTTCCTTAAAATTAATTAGGGATGTATAATAGTAAACGTAATTTGATAAATAATTTATTTTCTATTATTATTATCAGGCTTAGAAAACTGCCGGTTTATCTAAGAACGAAGACACGGAACAGCATTTTCTGCAAAGGTTTCCAACTTTATAATTCTTTAGTCTTTTCCCAATGAAATTAAATTGATTAGCAACTTGAGAATTTGTATTCAAAGTGTTGTTATTGCTCCTGAACAAATAATTATGATTATTTAAGCTAACAACAAAAATAAATTTCTGCATAATCGAGAAAACTATTCTATGAGATATAGTTTTATAGAGTTTACCTCATCAAGTTGTACAATCTCAAAAATCGGCGTGACCCCTTCTCGTCCACTAGGCGGCTCTTCTGCAGAACTTTCAGCCTTGAAGAAAGCGTGTAGGACTAACTGGCTCCTTTCACACTGTCGCCTAAAATTTCTAATGCTCGTAAACTGGCTGAGGCATTCACTGCATATTTGCTGAGGTAATCCGTCGTCATGAGTTATCTATATAAATAAAAAGTTAATTGGGAACTTGAGTACCTTAAAAGTTTGGACGATGGCCCCATGAGGAAGATGTCCCTTCTTTTCTTGAAGAGGCCCTTTTGAAGGCATTCAATTGGTGAAAGTGCAAGTAACGAATTTACCTTCAAATGGATGAAGTCGACCTCCTCAATTATGTCCTCTGGCACAACGTTTGCCGAATTATCGGGTTCGAACAGTGGAACAAGCATTTGGGACTCAACCACCAGGGAACACGTCCGGCAAACCTTTTCCAAGCTTATCTTCTCCTTTGAGCTCCCCTTGAGCAAATTCATCTTGCTCGACTCAAAGTGGATTTCCGGTGGCAGACTTTTTGGAGTTAAATCTCCACACTTCCGGATTGTACATGACTTTTCGTAACGTCAAAGGAAAATGTCAGTTGGAGGTATTTCCTGTCAAAAATATTTTTAGGGCCAAAAGTTCCCCCCAGGTATCTCTGCTGTAACTAAGGAAATTTTTAGATAAAGGAATATCCGCTTTCCCAGAAAACTGGAATAAAGCTGGAAATAACGAATTTTGGATCTAAAGTGGCCCCATTTATTTTTTAGAGTTTCTAAAACTGAAGACATTTTTCTTCGCAGAGCTCATGCTATAATAAAATTGACGTTATTTTCGAGGAATTGGCACCGATATCTAGAGAACGAACAATAATTTTTACCGCAATTTAGAACCGGATGGAAATGCAACGGACAAGACATCACTTCAATTTTTTTTATTCGTTCTTTTATATATAAAATTTAAATTGGTTGATAGGACTCATTTTTCAATCATCAAATCCAGAGATTTCGCAGATTTTGCGAAAGAAGTTTCCACAGAATAAGTCATTAAACTTCTGCTCTTTTGTATATAATATTAACTAACATTAAAACACAAAAATTATCCACTAAAACGTTCAAACATCTATTCTTGAAAACCCCAAAATGTGAGGTAATTTTCATAGCTACTTTTATTTCAAGAAATAATTTTCTCCTTTTATCATATTTTAAACTGCTCAAACGACTTCGATGAAATTTTTTAATGATTTTAAACGTTTAAGTTATACGGGGTACCATTAACTCAATTCATCCAAAAAGTATATCTCTACCCCTAAGTATGCAAATTGCAAAATAAAAATTAATTAATAAGGCTACTTTTAATTCGTATTTTTTATATCTTTTTTTTACAATTCATTCCCTGAGAAAGAAAGAAAAATGGGGAAAATGGAACAAAAGCTTTTATTGTAATTAACAGTATCTTATTGTGTACATACATATGTATATATAAAAAAACGAAGTTAGCAAAACGAGTACTAGATATTAACAAAATAAACGTTTCAAACAAAACGAAAATTTAAAAAAAAAAATGTAGGAATTCCAGCACGTTGTTACTCGTTAGTATTTAAAACCCGTATTTATAATGAAACTTCATCCGCAACAGGTATTGGATGTTAACCTGAGCCACATCGTACACAATGTACTCGTTATAGAGCAAGGAACTCTGAATCTTATTGTCCTGATAGGGTTTGCCTAAGGGAATCTCCACCCCATCGTCCCTGAAAATTGACTCCTTTGGATTGGGCTGAGTCCTGCCCACACCCTTTGTACTGTGTTTGTCCTTCGGCAGCTGAGTGATGAAATCCGCGCTTAGCCGCTCGTACATGTCTCCAAGGGCAACTTCGGAAAGAAGTAAAAGGCCAGTGTTGTTCTCTTGACTAGAAAAACAATAGTTGGCCGACTTTGAGACCATATCGGCGAAATATATGCCTTTGCCGAACATGTAACCTGTGCAAGGTGCCTCGGGTGGAGCAATTTTTAGACCATGTGACAAAATACCCGCAAAATTTGTTGTACGAGAACCGTGCCACAGAAGTTTTCGGTTGTGAAGCTTTTTGAAGGGTTTGTACCTCCTAGCCTCACCAGACCGTTCAACTTTAAATATATCAACAACCTCCAAATCGTAAGTGCGATGAGTTTCGGCATGAGTATTCTGGACGTATTTTTCCAGCGTCTTGAACTCGCTGCTATCTTTGTCGATAGGCACCAACTTGGTCTTGAGTTGTTCGTAGTGTTTGTCGATTGGATTCACGTCTTCATCCACCTTCTTCTCGACATCCTCTTCCTTAAGCATGCCATAAGCGCACTCAATTTCCATTAGGGAATCAAGCATATCATTAAGGCTCTGCACTTGCTCTTTGGTATCGAGGAGTGGGGGAGCATCCACACCAAAATTTTGTGGGATCAGGGTGTAAAATCTGTTGGTGGTCTCGATGAACTTCGCATTGCTTCCACCTTTCTCAACTAGTTCAGATATCTCCGCAAGCACTTTGTACGCACTCTGCAGCTGTTTCTTGCTGAGCTTGCCCAAGGGCATTTTCTCCATATCTAAGTGGAATTCTTCCATAACCCTTTTCATTTCATCAATGTCGAAGATTAGCTTCACAAGGTCCTGAACCGGTGTAGGTAAGGCTGATTTTATCTTATGTTCGGCTTTCAAGTCAACGGTTTTTTCCTGCCCATAATCGATGTCAATGGGATACATCAGGCCAGGACGCTAAATTGAAAAAGATTAGTTATTAATAGAACCTAAAATACGACTCAAAATCTCACCTTGATAAAGTTAGATGTATTGTGCGCGGAAAATGGGTTTCCAGATTTCTCATGATAATGCTCTTCGAAGAGTTTAATCGCCTCATTCAAAGTGCCGCAATTATCGACTTTTACCCCTCCAATTGTAGTACCTATGCGACCCCAGGATCTGAAGACCCAATGTCTGTAAGAAAGCATGAAAAGGCAATAAAATTATAGTTGAATTCTCTCAAATCGTTTATGTGACATCGTAAAAAATCTTGAGCCACTGATGATTATAAAATTCAGGAATCGAGCATATTAAAATTTCAAGAGAACACTATCACAATTCAAGTTTTTTCTTTCATATACATATGTATGTAGGTAAATTGGAATGTGCTATTATAATTGTACAACAATTCAATTCAGAACATTCAATTTGAAGAAATTCCTACAAAAATAATTAATTTAGAGTTTTAGGAGGACCTAGTTTTGAAACAGCTGTCAACACTTTTAAATTCAATATGAATGATTTAATAAAATAAACAACACTTCTAATAAAAGTACATATTTACTGCTAAAAATGGTTAAACTTGTTCAACAAATTTAAATCAAAACGAGTAAACAGGAATTTTAAGGGACAATTACTGGAAATTATCTCTACAGTACAATAAAATTTTGAAACCTATATATAATACAATCAATTTTTTTCAGTTAATAAATAATACGAAACTTACCGTGTTTTCCCACTAGATTGCAATAACTGTAGCTTATAATATTTATTTTTGTTCGTCTGAACATCGGTCAGACCTAATACAGCTGAGTATTTTATGTTCCCAGCGACGTAGACATGAGCAATATGATCTAAACCTGAGTCTGGATCAACAGCCAGGCCACCTTTTAATTTCAAAACTTGACTCTTAGGAACGGACTTGGTGTATATACTCTTCGATTTTGCACTCTTATCTTCCTCAGCAGGAAGTCTGGCGGTCGGATCGGTGCCCCAATCGCAAATACTTTTGCTTGTGATGTATGAAATTGCACCGGAGGGATCCTTTTCAACAGCGTCTAAGTATTCAACAGGTACCAAGTGAACACCGAAGTCCTTTGCTCGCTTGATCTTAGTATTTGATGGGTATTTTTTGAAAAATTGTTCGGTTGAAATTACCATCAAAGTGTTGCTTTGCACGGTTTTAATGATTTTCGCCCCCAAAGCAAGCAGGCGTGTGTTCACAGATTCTTCATCATCACCCCTAAGCGCAACAGCAACATGGCAATTATAAAGTGCGGGTTTTTCTTTTTTAACCCTTGGTCTGTAATTTAACAATATTTAGACAGAAAAACAGGAACAAATTCTTTTAACTTACCCGTCCAATTGATCCTCTTTCTTAACCTTACCAGACATAGCTAATGCCTGAGCACTTGGAGCGATATACCGCACCGCCCTGTGGTGAACTTTTCCTTTATATTTCTTTAGAAAATCGTACGATTCTTTTAACTCCCTCGGAATCTTGCAAGCAACTCTTTTGGGTTCTTTCACAAATTTTGTGCACTTTACCCACTCGGTGAGATCTCCTGTGCAAATGTATCCTGACTTATTAAATACGAATTGTCCTGAGCACTCTTCGCAGGGTTGCAAAGCCCCAAAAGTGAGAATATCAGCCGCCAAGTCATACAGCTTGGCTGAATCTCCTTCTGGAGGTTTTTGATTATTTGCATGAAGCAGAGAGACAATCGCTGGTTTCTTCATATTGTGTTCAATATTGTCGCGATGCTTAAAAAATTCTTTTGATTGCTTCTCAATCAATGCTTCCAGTTTTTTCTCCTCTTCTAAATCCTTTTCATCTTTCGGCTCCAACTTTGCTTTTTTCGGCTCTGGAATGTCTTCGGCTTTTATTGCTCTAAGAAAGAACTTTCAATTAAATGTATAATGCTGAGATGACTGCAAATATTTACGGAATGGACTTCTTCACTGTTTCCTTATCCTCTTTATTCAATGAATTGAATCCCGGTAATTTATCACCACTCTCAAACCAGCCAAGTTCGTTTCGAACTTGGGCAAAACAATCAACATGGTGCCAAAGGGGTTGACCTCCATACTTCATTCCGACCTCAGTATCAAAAACTACCTTTTTGATTCGCACAGAGTCTTTTAATATTTTTAATTCGCAACCCCGGCAAGCTGATCTCGAAGACTTGGCATATTCAACGCCAAAGTCTTTTAATGCCACGGACTCTTCTTTAGATCGTTTTTTACCTTTACCCTTTGTTGGGAGGACTACGCCTGCGCTGTTCTCTGTAAATTAATTTTATTTTTAAAGTTTTGAACGTAATTAAAATTGAGGAAAATTATACCTATTGTCTCACGAAGATCCTTTTGATCTTCATATCTAAGATTTTCGAAATTCCCAAAATCTCCCACGGACTGAGGACGTTGCTTTTTAAAAAAGCAGTTTTTGTGAAACCAATTTGCTTGCTTACCGTCGTGAAAAGCTGACTGTGAAAGGTAGAAAAGGATTAAAGATTGGTAAGGCATTTTAAATTTTAAATCCCGTCTGTCTATGTGTGATTATATCCGTTCATACTGAACGAATTAGGCTCCGGTTTTCATAATGACGGTGAATCACCTCTCATCGGAAATTTTTGATGGAAAGCTGTATACTGTCTTTAGGAAGGACCGTTGTCGTCAGGCAACTGGATTGTCGCGCGGTGGTGGTGTACTTATTGCAATTAATAATAAGCATCATTGTAAACTCCTTACTCTTAATGATGACGGTGCATTAATTGAACAACTAGCTGTCCAAGTCTTGAATCCTGTAGCAGGTAATCTAATAATATGCGCCAGTTATATACCGCCTAACAGCCCAGTTGAAGTTTATGAGTCACACGCAAACAACATGAATTCATTATTTACTGATACACCCTCCACTGTACACCTCTGCGCTTTGGGTGACTTTAATCTGCCAAATATTGATTGGTCACTTGATGTTGACAATATAGCCATTCCAGCCAATTTATCATCTCGACCAGAATGCCTGATCATCGATACTGCTTTTAGTTTTAGCTTAAATCAAGTTAATTATTTTAAAAATTGTTTAGGTAGGATTTTGGATTTAGCCTTTCTGAGTTCAGAATTAATTTGTGATATTAATGAAGTAACTATTCCATTATCAAGAGCTGATATATTTCATGTACCATTTGTTCTCAACATTAGCTACTACAAATTTGCAAATCGCTTTGAAAACTCTACACCTAGATATAATTTTCGTAAAGCTGACTTCAATGGTTTAAACAGGTATTTCCAAACCATTGATTGGGACGCGCAACTTGACTGTGGCTCGATCAACCTTAAGGCCTGTTATAATAAGTTTTTGGAGTTGGTCCATATTGGGATTAAGCAGTTTGTTCCCCTAGTTCACTATCCCTCTTCTAATCATCCCCCTTGGTTTGACAATATCCTACTTCGACTTAAAAATGCGAAGAACAAAGCTCATAGGCTGTTGAGATCCAATCCTAATGAGTATAATAAGTCCAAATTCCAATTTTTCCAGAAGGAGTATCATTTTCTGCATGCGTTCTTATTTAAGCAGTATATATCGTCTATAGAGGCTAACATTAAAAATGATGCTAAAACATTCTGGGTTTTCGTAAACTCAAAACGTACCTCATCCTCAATACCCCTTTGTATGCAATATAACGACAAGATGTCCAGTAACTTGCGTGAAAGCTGTGAGCTTTTTGCTGATCACTTTGAGGCTGTTTATGAAACTGGAATTAATCGAAATTGTCCTGATCTATCCCATATTTCTCCATCTGTTGATGTCGGTATTGTCCAGTTAAACGTGGATGATGTTAGTGAGTGCTTAGGCAGATTGAGTGATGATACATTCTACGGTTCTGACCTAATTTGCAATCTTCTACTCAAAAATTGTAATGCTTCCTTAAGCCATGCATTAGTATTAGTTTTTAATTACTCTCTACGCCTTGGTGTGTTCCTAGACTGCTGGAAATTTTCGTATATTAAGCCTTTGTTTAAGTCCGGTAAACGTGATAACATCCAAAACTATCGAGGTATCGCAAAATTGCCCCCAATACCTAAATGCCTTGATAACCTTGTAAATGCGAAATTGAAAACTATTATTGATAACTGTATTTGCGAGGAACAACATGGATTTAGATCAGGAAGAAGTACGACAACAAACCTTACAATATTTAAAAATTATGTTGTTAATGCTATGGAGCGCGGTGACCAGGTTGATGTTATTTATACTGATTTTGTTAAAGCTTTTGACCGTGTTGATATTAATATTTTGGGAAAAAAACTGCATGCTTATGGCATTCACTCAGTTCTCTTAGATTGGCTGAGTTCTTATCTTAATGGACGTAGGCAACGTGTAATAATGGAAGATGTCACTTCAAGGCTTATTTTTGCTAAGTCTGGAGTGCCTCAAGGAAGTCATTTAGGACCACTTTTGTTTGTAATTTTTATTAATGACGTGTCTAAGTTATTTTCATTTGCATCATTTTTATTATTTGCTGACGACTTAAAAATGTTCGCGATTACTACGAGTCTAAATGATTGCATTCTGCTTCAAAGTGAAATCGACCTTTTTGTGCAATGGTGTTCAAACAACAACCTCGATCTCAACCCTGGGAAATGTAAGAGGTTCATCTTCTACCGTTGTCTTGTACCATTAAATTTCGCATATAATATTGACAGTACATTAATTGATTCGCCGGATACGATTGTTGACCTTGGGGTGAGCTTCGATCATAGAATGAACCCTACCTCTCATATTGATTTAGTTTGCGTCAAGGCTTATAGAATGTTAGGTTTCATCAAAAGGAACACTACGGACTTCCGAGACCCCCATACCTTAAAAACATTGTATGTGTCGCTGGTACGTTCTCATTTAGAGTATGCGGCAGTAACATGGAATCCATCCAGTTCGATCCAAATATTGCGTATTGAGCAAGTTCAGAAATCGTTCACCAGATTTGCTGTTCGTAAGCTAAACTGGAATGTGGATGTTCCGGCCTACAATTCTAGATGTTCGCTTCTCGGCCTCCAAACATTACAAGCTAGGAGAACTATTGCTAGCATCATGTTTGTTAGGGACACCTTGTGCTATCAAATAAGATCCTGCTCACTTCTCGCCTTGTTCAACATCTATGTTCCTGGTTACTCATTGAGAACCAGACCACTCCTTCGTGTCCCCGATCATCGAACGTCCTATGGACAACATGAACCAATTGCCCACTGTTCTAAACTGTTCAACGAATTCTGTCATTTGCTAGACTTGGCAGATGATCGAGCCACATTCAAGTCCTCGCTTAAAAGTATTGTCTACTAGGATAGGTGTTTGTGCTTTGCAAAATTTGTCAGCTTAACTTATTTTCTTTTATTGCTTGTTCTCTGTTCTCTTTATATTTTACTACCAATCTAACCTATTTTTATAATTCTACTTATTTATTATTAATTTTTAATTTGTTGTAATTTTATTTTATTTAATTCAAGTGTATTTATTTAATTTTGCTTATGTTAAAATATTTACATAATTTAGTCTAAGTGTTAGCATGTAGTCTGTTGGAGCTTTATCTCTGTAGACGGTATTAAATAAATAAATAATTACATTTCGTATATATCCGATTTTTTAATGTTCAATCGGCGTTTGTTTTCGAGAATATATAGTTATAAAACATAAAATACAGTGTTTTGGCCACATTTTTAAAACTAAGTAAAGGATAAAGATTTATCTTAGAATCTTCTAGCGCGTCCCATTTGAAAACCTAAACTGTAGACATTTAAAATACATTTTATATCTAAAACCTAAGGAATAAAAATCATCGAATGCATTTTATTTTTTTGATCAACAAATAAAAAATACTATCGATTTTTACATTTTTAAACAACATAATTAACAATTAATTTCATCGATTCTTGTAACGAAGTTGTCTTCATTGACAGGCTTAGTAAACGCATGAAGAAGACTCGCTCTTTCAAACGATACTTTATTGTAATTAATTCTGTTAAAGACCCATTAGGTCCAGTTAAATATGTCTAAAAATGTTATAATAAAATTCCTAATTAAGCCTTGAACTTTTTTTTTTCTTGACTAACAAAAACGACTGGGCAATCATTACAATACCAAGATATTCGATATTATGGCGATTGGGATTGTTCATGTCAAGTAAAGTAAACCGCTAAAAGTGATATTATTAAACTATTGTTTACACGCTCCAGGAAGTTTTAGCAGACACTTAAGCTTCTGCTTCGATAGAAAATCCAAGCAAGAGATTTTCTGTAGGTAGTTGGAATTTCAAAGTTCTCGATAGAGAACTCAATTCAAATTTTGTAAGCTGCTTGAGCACTAAAAATGAAGAGACCCTTCTTCACAGGGACACGTTTTTTCCCTTATATGTAATGTACGTTAATTAAATTGATAATTTTATTATTGAAAAATTAACACCACTTCTCAGAGGACGGGAAAGCATTTTATTCGCAGTTTAGAGCCGGCTTGAAATGCAGTGGAAAATGCAGAGGATGGGTGCAATCAATAAAGCACAAGATTAAAGTATTAATTTCTCAGCCTTCGCCCTCCAATAATTCGAGGATTGTGCCTGGGATTTCAGATATCACCTCCTTTTCCAGAAAAATTACCGACCCAAGACCCGGTTAAAAATACTAACGAATTTTAATTTCGCAACATTACCTGGACCATCACAGCGAGCCGGAGAGACGCCTGAGGAATTGGCGTCTTGCACCCCTTGCATGAGGCCCGCCCTGTTTTCGCATATTCCGCAGCGTAGGGAAGATCAGAAGCCATTTCAAATTAAATCTTACTACACGAAACACAAAAGAGAATTAAATGAAGCTTGCTCTTTTAATGCACCACTTGACCACCCGCAAAAACAAATTTCCTGAAAATGAGCGCGGTCGCGACGGAACAAGAGTTTTGGCATTGCCCAAGTAAAGACAACAAAAAGCCGCTAATCTTTCGTTAAATTTTGCGTTGGGTGGGAAATTCGACGCAATTAACATTTGTGGGGTTTTGTTTAAATGTTTTAGGCTTGCGATGCGATACCGTTTAAACTAAAATGTTTAATTGTTATTATTAACCTTTGTAAAAATAAAAGCCAATTAGCAATAATTGAACTAAGTTTTAACGAAATAATTCAGTGAACTTTTTTTTCTTTCTTTTTTTGCAAATGAAACTTCGTTAAAAGTGATGTCATAGATTTTGGCACTAAAAACAGCTGATCGAAAATTTTCCGGCGCACAGCTGTTTTAACTCAACTGGGACAGGGAAGGCCGATTTTTGGCTTTCCATCTTTTTCGTGTTCCTCCGAAGATAATTAATTCAGTTTCGGCTATTTTTAGTTTATTAACACGCGATTTTTCTGTGGAATTTTCTTTTTGCTAATAAAAATTTTAACTGCAATAAAAATGCCAACTCTGGGAGTTTTCAGGCAAATTTTCCGCACCGCCAGTCCTTTGATGCGAAGGGGCATTTTCCACGGTGAAAATTGCTATTTTCCGCAAAGAATGTGATTTTTTAAAGGATTTGCTTTGAGTAGAAATTGAAATCATTTACTTATTTCCAGGACGAAGCGCACCTTTCTCAATATCGAGCGACCGCCGGACGAAAAAGTCCGCACAATGACCGACGGTGAGTCAGTAAATTTCCCCTTTTGTTTATGTAAATGACTTGCCGGTTACGTTGAGATTAAAATTTGCCACGGACTCTGAACTCTTTGATTAACTGAAAATGCGGGTGAAAGTTGTTTGTTGCGTGAGAAACGCATCACTGCGAATCTTTCCTTAATATCTAAGCTAGATCTTTTCCGCTCAGGCTGCTCGGTTTGGGTATTTGAAACGCAATCTTTAAATCCTATTTACAAATTCTAATGAAGAATCAAAAGAAAATTTTAGTATAACCATTTCTGAAAATGAACAGTAGCTCGAAGAACATAATTTGCATTTAACTTTTATTAAAGTGCTCAAACCAATAATTTTTGCAGTACGACAAAAGATCATGGAGAAATTGGGTCTAGAGATGGACTACAGTCCACTCCCCAAGCCCAGAGAGCATCTTACGAAGTACGAACCGAAACTGGAAGACCTTCCGCCGAGGACGATGGCAGACTCCTTCACGACGGCAATCATCCCCCTGAGCAAAGATGCCTCCCTCAAGGACAAGTACGTTACTTTCCTAGGACATGTTCGGCTTGGGAGGCTCATGGAAGACATGGACTTGTTCGCAGGTATTTCAGCAAACTAACAGCTATATATGAATGTAGCTGAGAAATCTTCTCACAACTAACTCAAATAATATTTTCAGTTTGGGTGTGTCACAAGCATTTGCACATTGAAAATTTTGACCCGAACATCCCGCTCCCATATACCTTCGTAACGGCTCTGGTTGATAACGTCGATTTCACGGATTATATACCGCGCCAAAATCAAGATATCCGACTTTCAGGTCACGTCAGCTGGGTGGGACGCTCCTCGATGGAAATAGTCGTCTGGCTGGAGCAGGAGCAAAGCGGCCAATGGGAGAAGATAACTCGCGCTATGTTCGTTATGGTCGCCAGGAATGCAACAAATACGAAAGCTGCCCCTGTCAATCCGCTAAAGCCTTGCAATGAGGAAGAGAAGCAAATTTTCCTGTCCGGGGAAGAACGAAAAAATCGCCGGAAGAAGAACGTGAGCGAGTCGCTTACCAAAGTTGAGCCAAATGATCACGAGCAGAAAATTATCCATGATCTGTTCATCCAGAGCATAAAAGAGGACCACATATCTCTGAACAAGAGGATCCTACCGAGGAACGCAAGATGGATGGAGGACGGAAGGCTGTCCAATGTGATTTTTTCCCATCCGGAACACCGAAATGCCCACAATAAAGTTTTCGGTGGATTTCTTATGCGAAACGCTCTGGAAGTCAGCTGGGCCTGTGCTTACATGTTCTGCCGACATAGGCCCAAATTGGAGCACATCTGCGACATCAGTTTTCAAAAGCCCGTCGAGGTATCCAGCTTTATCCAGATGACTGCCCATGTCGTCTACACCGAGCTGAATTACATTCAGCTGATAACCGTCGCCGATATATTCGACCCATCCTCCGGGGAGCAGTTCACCTCCAACACTTTTTACTACACCTTCTCCGATTATGAGCCAGTAGCAAAAATTATCCCTAGGACTTACCACGAAGCCATGTGGTACCTAGAAGGAAGAAGGAAACTGTTCGCCTCCCTTGGACTGGCTTAAATCAAATTTGAAGTTTTCATCAGTTTTTATTTTCTCTAATTTTTGCTGCAAGCATTGAAATTGGCAGTATTAATTCGAAACAATTCCCAGTTGAGTGAAACCGCACTCATTTTTGCTGAGCAAAACTATTTTAAGAAATTATAAGATTATATAATTTTACTTGTGCAGCTATTTATTGTTGTAGCTTATTTAAACTAGTCTATTAAAGATTTTAAATACTAAAATCTTTTTATTACTCCAAAATTTTTAATTTTCATATTTCACTTGTAGCCTTATTTAGATTCAATAATATTTGGAATAAAAGGCTCAATTTTGTTCAGCTAAATAAAAATTATAAATGGGGATAGTAACGATTTTGAGGTAATTTTTACTTGATAATTTAACTTGAACTATCTACGGGATTTTGAGTAGATTTGCAAACGATTTTCCGATCTTTAAAATTGCAAAGTAGGAAAGGATCTGAGTGGCTAAAAAAGAAACAACTTAGTCAAAGAAAGCGACTTTCATTTCATAAAGTTAAAAAGCACAAGCAACCTATCTTACAACTTAACGTTTTCTAATAAATTCTTAAAGTTTACAACAATATCTTTGTAATATTGAAGCTCCCGCATTAACTCCAACTTCTCCTCGACGTAGTACTTCTTCGGCATTTGCACGTACTCCTCGCCTTTAAAAATGAATGTTGTAACGCTGGGGTCGATCACAAGGTCCTCCTCAGCCGGTTCGACCGCCTTCTCCGCCTTGTTGCACTTCGAGCTGTTTGACGAAATCTTGTTCAAGCTGACCTCACTCCGCGCAGAGGTCTTCACTGCCTGGTTGTGGTTTTGAAGGGTGCGCAGTTTAACGATTTTAACATTCGCTGGCTCCTCGGTTGCAGTCTCGGGAAGTTTCCTTTTGCGGTAATATTCAACGACTTCCGGTTTCGAGACTTTTCGCTGTTCCGGTTGCTGGTGCAGCGTCTTGGTGAAGTCGCTCTGATCGACGATCTCCACTTGTTGGCTGTCGGTGGACTCCGCAAATTGTATGACTAAAATAGGAGGAGATAAAAAGAAGCCCTCAAAGGACATTGCACCGCCGGCACCCCACCTATGCCTGCCTCGTCGCTCACAACCTGCTCGGCCCCGGTCTCGTCCACGATGCGCTCCCGGATGGCGAAGAAGTCCTCGTCCCCGTACTGCGTCGAGACGACGTCCTGGAGCTGGTCCAACTCCTCCTCCTCGCTCTCCTCGTTTTCGGATTGATAAGGAAAAGGCACGGCGTTCGCTAGCAGAAGATTGCGGCGCGGATTCGAGGACATGTACTTGCTGTGGTCAAAGTGCTTCGAGCAGAGGTATTTTGTGCTCTTTGACCGGTCCTCGCAGCGGCTCATCGCCATCCAAATCTCGTATCTGGTCTCATCCTTCGGGAACTGGAAAAACGTCTCCCGGCTGGGATTGTCCGGGGTGTGAACGGAGCGGCATCCCTTGTACGAGCACCTCTTTAGAGCCATTTCAAAGTTTTATCACATTAAGAACTTCCTCAAAACTTTTCCAAATCTCAATCAGGCGGATATCTAAGGAATTTCCGAGAAATCCACTTAAAATGCTACGGAGGCGAAAAACTTAGCCGAATTGTCACCGCCTTGACAGTTTCGAATTGTTTTTCAAAACAAATCTTGCCAGTGTTGCCAATTTAAAGACACGAAAATCCCGAGCGAATGTAGAAATTTAAATTATTTAACGAAAACTCACTTTTGCGAATTTTTCGCCATCTATTAGCAGAATAAAGCGTTGTTGCTCATGAAGTAAACTGAAATTTTTTTCAAATTTACTATTTCTTATCTTTTTAGAATTAAATTTGCAAATTATTCACATTAGGTTGAACCTGGCACAAAACATTATATTATATGGAAAGAATCCACACCGGAGTCTTTTAGCTGATTAAAAAAAAAAGGGGGAATTTTAAATCAAGAACCAATAAAATTAGAAAAAATTATATTCAGAAAAAAGGAATAATTAAAAATGCTTATAGAAAAAAAAACAGCCATAGAATTAACTATAAAAAAATCATGAACCGTGTACTCTGTTTGCACTTTTTTCTACGCCATCATATTTTTTGAAAAAACTTTTTCTTTCATGGTTTGATTGTAGAAGCCACCAGACATTTTTTTTAAAAATATATATTAATGAATCTTTCAATATTCTACTAGCTTTTAAAGTTGCCTTATGGCATTTGTTATTTATTATGAATTTCAAGAACCTGAAAAACGTTCTTCAAATACAGTTTTTCTAAACAAAACGCTACAAATTATATATTTGTGGAGTTTCCTCTAAACGTTCGTGTATTTAAAGTTGAAAACACTCTTTAAATCGAAACGGTGACGTGAAAAAACACGTCTACAATAAAAACGCAATAATAATAGCTTGCGGAATTCAATAGCTAAATTATTAGAGCATGGATTTTATTCAGCTATAACTTTTTACATTATCCAAGAAAATAGGATTTTTTGGGATTTTGGTAAGAAATAATAAAACGCACAGTGTTACAGAAAAAATATTTTCCTTTCTTCGCATTGATTTCGCTATAAATATTTCCTTAACTAGCCTACGTACGAAATAAACGTTACATTTAACAAATCGAGAACTTAACCTACGGTAGTAGTAAACAAGGCTTACGTAACTCGATACACTTCTGGTAAAATAGGATCTTCAAATATTCGGAGATTTCGAGGTGTCAGTGGGTATGTGAATTTCGCGAGAATTTAATGAAAAACAAAACTCTCTCCACCTCGGCGATCGACAAGGTTGAGAAGGAAACTGGTTACAGCAACTCACAGTCGTCTTGCGTAAAACGGCTTCCCACTCAAATCGAGGTGGAGTCGTGCTCCGAACAAATGCCACCCCGCCCCGGACTCATCTATTTCGTATCCCTGCAGCACAGCACCTCTTCAGTCAATTTAATTCGATTTCGCTTAAATTGCGACAAATGCCGCTCCGCCCCGTGTCCTTGGGGAGCAGCGATACGCAAGGGGAGCCGGCAGGGGGGCAGTTGTCCAAGGCATGCTCCAGCGGCTAGAAAAGCTGTTCGTGTCTCGTGTATAGATGCGAAATGGGAAAAAAAGTAGTCGAAATAATTAGGAGAATTGTGTCTAAGAACGTTCTGATCACAAAAAAAGTTCCTGAAGACCAAAGAGTGCAGCGTCCATCCATCTGGCCGGTGTCTGTCTAGTTCCCTTGGTGCGCGCGAAACTTCTCACTTGGTTGCATTGACGCGGCCGTCCGGCCTGGGTCAGTGCGACTCGATAAAGTCGTAGAGCGACTTCGGCACCCGATTCACGTACTCGATCCTGTGTCTCGAGATCGTTCTCGCCGCGAGGCACGTCAGTCTGGTGTATTTTATGGGGTTGACCAGCTCGTGCAGGTGCTGATTCTGGAGGAGCGATTCGAACGTGTCACCGTCAGCATTCTTAGTGTCCTGAAAATATAATTTAATATAGTATATTACACGTTTTTAAGTAGCTAAATAATCATGATTCACTAATGTAGCTAAGTTATAAGTTCCTTAAAATAAGTTAACGAATATACAAATTCAAATTTTACTTCTGGATTAAAATTTAAGGAAAACAAGTTTTATTTGATTACAATGAATGTAGTGATAGTAGTTGCCTATGATATGTAAAGTAACCACATAATCAAGAATAAAAGAATTTAAATGTTTCGTTAAAGCCGATGGAAATTACTCCAACTATTATTACTTAACAATTGTTAAATATGCAGGTAAAATGATTTGTAATATTCGAAGATTTAATTTTGTTAGACTATCGTTTAATAATCGCGAGTTAATTAGATATCGTAGCGTTAGGAAACGAGCAACTACTATACACGCCTTTTTAATAAGAATCTATTTGTTAATCATTTAATATGTTAGCTCTTAAAAATAGTTTTATATCAAAAGTTATAAACTCACCAAATGTGCCCCATGCTCCAGTAGAGTCTTAGCCAAACTAGCAGGGCAGGGTCTAGCTAATGCCGCCAGATGAAGTGGTGTATTCCCATTCTCATCTTTGGCATTCGGATTTGCACCGACCATAAGAAGGGCTTTTGCCAACTGAGGTGAAGGGAACTGGCATGCTGGATAGCGTCCAACTAAAGCAGCTTCTCTGTAGCAGGCTAAATGTAAAGCGGTACGACCAGATCGAATGATCACTTTAAGACTAATCAGTTCGTAGAGAGCGGTGAGAATTTTTTTTTGCACATTCGTGCAACAGTCTTCATCTTCGACTAGACGGGCTAAAAGGCAGGCTAGATGTAGGGCACTAACAAGGGCACGACTTAATGCATTAGGATCTTTTTCGGACTCATGAAGCGACTCAAACATTTTCTGACCTAAGGGAAGAAAAATTTAAAATCTATTAGTATAAGGAGGAGATGGTCGATTGTATAGTTACCTAGCTCCACCTCTCTTACAGCCTTCTTGAATATCATTAGCATATCGACAGTTTCAATCGGGGGAACTACTCGACCCCTTGTCACAGGACGACCGGCCTCACCAAGCATAAAGCTAAAAAGTTCTGCAAACGATAGCAACGAGGATTGCGTCATCGGGCTGAGTGGCTCCAGGATGCTTTGTTGCATCGTCAAGGCGTACGTCCACAGTTCTATGCAGCGATCAAATCGTCCAGCGTCTGCGTAATGAGCCCCTCTAAAAATTTGATAAACATTTAATTTTGTTCTTCTGTTTGATAATGTTATCAAGTGATGTCATTAGTTACTATCAATTGGTGAATATCACTTTATACAACACAATTCCCTGAATATAAATTTACCTAAAACGGATGTAGTAACTTGTGTCTGGATGTGCGGGCCCAAGGATTCTCTCCCTGATCACCAGTGCCTGCATCCTCATCTCGTCGGGGTCCATCACTAGTTCATCGAGGGCGTCGATATTCGTCACTTCAATGGCGTAATCGTAGGCAGGGATCGGATCATTGACGATCTTTGGTATTTGTGGCTCATGGCCGTATCGATCCTCCATTGCACGTCGCCACAACGAAAGGGCGCTGAGCATGTCCCGCTTCTTGTCCACGTATGTCGCCCCAAGCAGTTCCAGGGCGGCTATTCTGTCCTGGCGCTTCACTGAAGACAAAGTGATCAAGTGTTCAACGATTGGCAGGTGGCCTGTTACACTAGCGGCTAGAAGAGGGGTCATTCCATAGGAATCTACATCCATCGTAGCACCGTGCTCCAGCAAAAGTTGGAGTATTTCTAGGGACCCTGACTCTGCGCAATCGTGAAGCGCGGTATTTCCTTTTACACTACGCCTATTCACGTCTGCCTTAAGAGCTAACAAGTACTGGGCAATTCTGTAGTGGCCCTTGTAGCAGGCGATCATCAGACACGTGTGACCGTGACGATTTGCAACTTCAAAATCTGTTGGAAACGAAATAATTTTAATAAATTTAATAAATTTTACTAAAAGAAACAATAGAATATGGTTAAATTCGACTGCGATATTTATAACTGATTTTGGGATGAAGAAGTGTAATAGAAGTATCGGTAGTTTGTCTAGAATTTTAAATTCAATTTCCGAAATCGAATTCGAATACAGTTTGGAAATTCAAAACCCCTTAATAATTGAATCCGTGACGAAAGAATCACTTTTCTAATTTTTTAATATCCTTCTGAGAATTCATTTTAAGTAAAAAACACCAATATATTCTAAAAAATAAAAATAAGTGTCCGCTGTGGGAAAGAAAAAAAGCAGAAATCCTTAGAAGAAATAAGAAAACGATAAGATTCATAGAATAAGCGTAGTTTTCAAATTTTAAAACACATTTCGGATCATTATATTATTGATCCGTAAATTTCTAGTAATATATAGATAGCTGTCGCTCATCTCGCTATTGCGAGACGTAAAAATCTGCTTAGGCGTTGGCTAATTTTTATTCTTAGAAAATAATCAACTTGGTTTTATCTTGAGAAATAAATAAACTTTCATCGCCCAGCACTTATTGCCACCGACTGAGTCAATGCCACAAGGACGGAGTCCCAAAAGCGCAATTGAGCACTTAAAGGCTTAGGTCTGGAAGGTAAACAAGGCATCAGTTGGGTTTTGGTCTGATCAAATTTCACATCGTCCGTCGTGAAAAGAGTAAAATGTTTATACTTCGATCAATCGGCACCTTCTTCGCTTTCCATCATCAGTGTTGCAAAAATATGAAAATAAACCAACAAATTCTCAGGGTCACTCACCTGCACCGTGGTTAACTAAATATTTAACAATTTCGAAGTGTCCATCGAAGCAGGCCGCTCGCAGGGGGGTTGAATTTGTCCGTGTCGTACTATTTACATCGGCTCCCCGTTTTACTAGCAATTTTACTATTCCTATGTGTCCCGCTGCTGCGGCACACCACAGCGGCGGGGCGTCCTCGATTGTCTCCCCGTCGAATGTGACAGAGCCGACTTGTTCAACATTTGCATGACACTTTGTGATGAGATATTCGACGACATCGTAATGTCCGTATCTGCAAGCTATCACCAGCGGAGTGGCACCACCTGTTTTAGCTGACACCAGCATTTTGATCTCGACTTGTGACCGTCCGTGAAGGCATCCCTGCAAAATTAAACAAAATAGATAAGAAGATTAGAAGATCTGCCCGTTCGTTGGTTATTTGAAATATGGCTTAAAATTTGTAGATAAGACTAGACTAAGTTGCACCCACAACATGATATCTTATCTCTCAAATGAGTTTCTTTAAATACCATTTATATCGAATAAGCTGTTTGAATTCTAGCCAAAATGTTTGTCCTCTTATTCTTGTTTTTAAAGAATTTTGAAAACATATGTAGTATATGTATGTATAAAGTAATTTCAGGTCATTGAAAAAATAAATTCTTAAAATTGAAATTTATTTCTAAATTAGAAATTCCAAATAAATATCTCCCACACAAAAAGATTGTTGTCATAGTAATGTTTCCAAAATCAGCAACCCTGAAAACTTCTAAGCATTTGATTTCTGAAAGTTGAGAATTTTTGTCGTCGGTCAGTGAATACGTATATTATAAAAAAATAAAATAAAAACTAAGATGTGGTCAAGTTCAACCATTGTGAGGCAATGGATTAATTTAATCTTGTTGTCGCAAAAGTCCCCTTTTTGATACATCCGACACCGCACTATCCACTGACTCTGACCTACTCTCTGAATTGCAGTCATGGATGTAATTATTACTTGCACGCTTGGTTCAACAAAATTTGCGGTGATTCTTTCTTAGGCAATTAAGCGAAATTACTGAAAATGAAAAGCCCCTCTGATATGAATCCCAATCTCAGCTTTCAGCCTTGCAGCGGCACCTAATTTAGAGAATTTAATTATTTTCGTCAATTGCTGCGTTGGTAGCAGCACCTCAAGGCACTTTCAGACTGTCTGCGCCAGCCAGAGACTTCGACTGAGGGCGGTGATTCACTAACCACAATTTGATGGATTCGAGTAGTCACGATTAACAATTACTCGTCCACAACGCATAATTCTTACCGAGCCTCAGGGTTTGGGGGTCTGAAAGCTTAAGATCCCTAATGATCCTGCTGGGGATGACCTTCCCGTCCTCCTGTTTCGCCAATAAATCTGACCAATCCTCTTCATGATACCCTAAGAAACTCAGATATACGCTCCACTACCACCGGTCACTGTACGTAAACTTTTTATCGCTCGAGTGGAGCTGGGGCTCATTTATCAATCATGAACAACACACTGAACTTGAAATTGACCAGAATATTTCAGGATATTTCGCCTTCGCAGATTGGACTTGCCACGGGTTCAACTCTGGAACTATGGCGAGACTCGTGTGCCCCAAAATGAGCCAGTGAGGCTTAGAGAGCTTTTCCGTAAATTTTCCTCGAGAGAATTTCAACTTGTGGTGGAATGAAAGGAACGTGGCAACGATTTGTTTTGATTGCTTTCCAGACGAGAGCAGGCACTAATGCTGAATTGCCAATTCCCCAAGAATTTTTTATAGACGTGTGCTTAGCTCTGTCGAATGGGAAAATTAAAAATTTCTGTCAGGTATGCATGAGATGAAGGCGCAATTGGCCGGGAGATAGAACCTTTTGAGCTCGCAATCTCTCAGGTCGATAGTACGGTTAAAGAAGCATATACATATGTATGTAAGTATATACCTACATATGTGTTCATCGTTGTTTTCACTTCGTTTTGTTTTAATTAAAAATTAATAAAATTGCGAACGAAATCGTGCTTAAAAACATGGTGTCAGATGTGGGATTGGAGAAATCCAGGTTATCAAGATGAGTGATTTAACGAAAAGTTTTTTTTTTCAACTCTCTAAGCAATTGCATTATTGATATTTACAGAAATTTACATTTTTAATTTCTAATTAAGCCGTTAAATTTGCGTTAAAAATATTGAAATCAACTATCCAAAAACCACTTAAATCACTTTCGCATATACAATTTTTTAATAAGCGCTGCATTAGGGAAAATCCCGTTCAAAATGAGCTCAAAGTCGAAAAACAACTAGACATATGAAAATTCAATGTCCTCCAACAACGTTTTAGATATCGCCTTAAAAATTCTGCTCAGTCGTTGTCATGCAATGCTCACTAGTCTGTGCCAGCAATTATTCGAAATCCCCACAAAATCAACAAAAATCAAACGAAATCATTAGCTGGACAACGATAAATGTTGCAATTACGAAATCCTTGAAGAATAAATCACAGCGCGCATAAAGTAAGTAAACAATTTAGCTGAAGTAGCTGGGAAAGAGGCGGCGTCGAATTGTTTGTAAATCACACAGAATACCATCGATGTGGCGCAATCAGGCGAGCACTATCAAACGGAAATCGATCTCTAAATATATTCGACTCCGACCAGCACGTGATCGAAATCGAACTGAATCAGTTGCTCTAATTCAAGATAATCGCAAAAATGTTTCAGTGTCGCCACATGTTTACATCGATTGCTCTGTCCTGGTTATGTTGCAGGTAACGAGCATAAAATTACTAGTCACGTACCGCAGCATATGTGCGCGAATTACCTGTACCCCGCGATTGAGCCGTTATACCTACTGGCACCTGCCGCCAGCGTTTTTCTTATTAAGAAGTCACGAGCTCTGAACGGCTTCTAACTATATTTCCTCAATCGTTCGCAGACAGAGCGATGTCACCACTTCGTATGAAATATATTCCCATTGTTTATTTGCCCGAGAACATGTCTATGCTTGCTGACAGCAATGAAAATTATCGCGCTACCACAAGGTTCGGTGTCAAGACCACTTTTGTTTTTCCTTCTACTACAACTTTCCGCTTTGTGCTCGCCAGCTTGTAGCGATTAGTGCGGTTTTCACCTGGCTGCGGTGGTCGGCATGTCTTATCGACATTTTCTTCTACGGAAAAATCATGTCAACCTGTCCTGTTTGTTATGTTAGAATTAATTGGATCTGTTTAATAGCCGCCACAAATAAACAGTCTCTTCTCAACGACTCCAATCTGCTTTACGTCTCAATAAAATCTTCGTGTAATTTACCACCTGTGACTGTTTAAACGCACTTCCTCCTTGACGACTAGTAAAAAGAAAAGATTTTCTTTCCTCGAGGGGTATTTGCTATTTTTCTTCGTGTCGACAGGTTTATGTCGAAAAAATCTACCAAGGGAAATAAATCTTAGCTTTATGGACCTGGTGCAAAATGGAAAAAATCTCCCAATATGAAAGGGGGGCCTTTAAAATTAGAATTATTTTTCGAGAATGTCTTTGACATTTTAAGGAAATGACACTGTCGTTCTATCGCGCTGATGTGCTTTGCTATTTTTAGACTCTGTAAAGTCTGTGTCTCAAGAGTGGTCGATCGCACCTGCTTAATTTGCACTCTGTCAGCGTTTTCTTATTCACGAAAATTAAATTTGGTTAGAATTTGAATAATTTTTACCTTATTATGCATTTACAACGTATTGAAAGTAAGCAAAATAATTTTATTATAATTTTCAAATAATTTGAAGGATGATTCTAACATAAAGCGTCCAAAAATATCTGAAAGTTTAAATAATTTTTTAAATCTACCCTTTCGTACGGTACAGACAAATCAATACTAGAATTTGCGAAATATTATTGCAATATTTATGAGCATTTGTCTCCTTCACATTTTTCTCTAATCTATAGTTTTTATGAATTTATCTGTTCAAATGTTCACAAGAACTTTGAAGGACATTCGTAGATTTATTTGCAGAAAACTATAAATTCTATAATTTAAGTATTAACGTTATTATAGATTTATCTCAAGTTTTGCATGTATTTCTACTGTATACTGACTATCTGCATTTTCGAACAATGAACCTAGTCAAAATTTTATTTTACTGAAATATACCACAATTTAACATAAAATAAACGTGAAAAAAAGCGATGAATTTCCTAAATGATGTTGTTTACAAAATCACAGCTTCTCCACGACCTTGACCACGATAAAACCTTTTAAGAGCCAACCAACCAGTTTTTATTATCTCCTAGTTTTTTATGTGAAAAATCAGCTGTTTAGCATATTATTTTGGGGCTAATTGACCTTTTGCAGTAGTCTTTTCCAAAGAAATAGCTACTTGCGAGCTCGCATTTTGATCATAAGTCACTTTCTCACAATCTATTTACATAATAAAAATAAAACCTCTTTTTTGATGTTAACGACTTCTATTTAATTTGCTTTCCATTCGATCAAAACAATTTTACGAAACGAGTAGGCTCGTTACGTGCACGGCTGAGTAACCGTCACATAATAGTTAGCAATTATCTCTAGCCTCTAGCTTAACAAGTCACCTTCATCCGATGAAATGAATATCTGTGGCGAAACTCGCGACAGGACAATGCACCCTCAAGTAGACGAGACGAAACTGAAACGAAACCAATTACAGCAAAATTCACCGAATTATAGAGTTAAATCAATTCTCCCCGCATGAAGGATGAGAGACGTATGTTCGCAGATATTACAAATCCACGGTTCGATTAATTTTTCCTAATTTCACCTGTTGTCGATGAATAATTTCGGTTTTATCGCGTATATGCCCCGTGGACAGTTGGTCAATTTGCAATGCACGAGTCTTGGAATTCATTTTCCATTGGGGGTGATATCACCAACTTTGTCCAGCACGTGCTCATATTTTTTAACAATTGTACAATATCGATTCGTGCACGAGCACGAGGAGTCGTTAAAGCCCACGAGCTTCCGAAAGACGCATTTTCCCGCATTTATGAAATTTTGCGCCTTGCAAACGACCTACATAAATCTAAAACAGTCCGCACGGGTGCCATAACCAGGCCGACCCTGTGACCAGGGCTATCGTGACCCTTCCCTTCACCCTTGAGGCCATCAAGGTCTTACTCAACTCGAATTTCTGAATAGGACCACACAACTCTGGCTAATAAGACAGGTAAACCTTACTTAAGAGTGTAAACCCCAACCGTACCGGGAAAAAATTTGAAGAAAGGGCAAACATAAACCCCATCGAAATGCATGTGGAGCGTGAAAAGCATAGACAATTTATTGATTTTCCACCCAATTCCGTGGGTGCCTCAACTGGAAGGTAGATAGACCTCCTGCTCGTTGGAGCGATCGTTTGTGCACTTATCAGGATCATTAACGCTTTTCCGGGTTGGTTACCCGCTCAAGGTTGAATCCATTTCCTTAGCGACGAAACTTTGTCGTGACACTGCTATTCGGGAGGTTTTGATAAATTAACCCCAAGAGTGAAACCCCATTTCGTTTACTGGAGTCATTTAACGACTTTTGGAGCACAGGGTAAGGTAGGATTGCTTTTGTTTGGTTATTAGGAAAATCTCATCAGGTAACTCAAAAAGCAATTATTTTGATATATACCTTTTAAAAAAAGAAAAAGTAAACTCATTGTTTTGTTTACTTTTCTTACCTTTTCTTTGATCCATATTTTTAATTTCTTTGAAATCGAAGTCCGAGGAGAAAATATTGACACAATAGTAAATTTAATACATAGATGACTCTGAAAAACTCTGTTTTATTTATTTTTAGTAAAATTATACACCGAATATTTTCAAAACTACCTATCCAATCTTCATCATAATCCAAAGCAAATAGGTTCCTAAGAAAGTCATTAGCTTCTTTTTAAGATATGTTTACATATTTTTTTACCAATACTTTTGTTTTTGAGTAGTACATATTTGAAGAAGTTTCAATAATGTTTTTTTATGGTAAAATAGTTAGTCAATCCACAGAGTCCAGAAAAAAAAAACTTCTTGCGGGGTGCACTGTAACTCAAATCTGGATTATCTAAAATCATACCAAAGAGATTTATTACGAAATTATTACTTCGTTTACGACCTCTTTCAAACCAGTTTCAGTCGATGTAGGTCGACTCGAACAACTTCCATAAACACTTTTTCGAATCGGATCGATAAGACATCTATTAAAATTTGTCGATGTACATAAACACCTGGCTTATTCGAATCGAATTGAAAAGAGCTTACAGTAGCTATTTGGAGACAACTTCCTTAATAAAAATTATAAATTAATTTCAGTAACCTTTAACTTCAATTAACTTAATGTCGTTACTGAAATGAATTTATATGAAAGTATTATCAACTTTATTAAGGAAATTTTGTAAGCTCTTTTCGATTCGAGCAATTTTAAGAATAGTAGAAATCATTACCACCATTTTTATGTTTTAAATAAGGAACAACTAGAGTTATCAAATTAATTAACATTTACCAAATACCAAATTTCAAATTTTAAACTCAATGCAATAAAACTGTACGGCTCTGTAAAAGTGTATTTTTATACTGACAGTGACAGACTAACTCATTGATTGAATATCTTGAACTTTTGCACAAAGAAGGTTTCATAGCATAAGTAAAGGATTAATTTCTAATTCTAGGTACAGAGCCCTCTGGTTACGAGTCCCACTCACATAATGTCCGTCGTTTTCACACTTTTTCAATATCCGCGGGAAAGTTTATATCTATTTCTTTTATATATTCTTTCATTTCTTTTCACCAACCAAAGATTGCGTGAAAACGTAAACTTAAACACGGCGCATAAGAAATTACGCAACGCTTAGCCGAGAAGAGGTCAATACGTAATGGCTTTTCCATGGCGCGCATTTTAACGCGGCTCAAAAGGCGTGATTTCCTTGCAAATAGCTTCAGTTCGATAGGCTCGTGTGCTATCCATCGCGCACACTCCACTTCGACTGTCCGCGATATATTATTCATTGCGCGGCGCGCTAATATGCCACGACCCATTTCCAATTTCCCTTCTTTCACGAAGCCATCTGTCCGCGAAAGAAGAGGGAACCTACTGTAAACAGTTCTCCATCGAATTGAGAAATTTTATTTGTTCTTTCGCACAATAAATACTGTCGAAATACCTCGGTCACCACCTGCTGTTCGCGCTGTACTTGATAGACGATTTTCAGTGCTCCGAGGCTTTGTTATTAAACACCTTTCCTTAGGTCAATACGACTGCATGTTGCTGCAGCTGTTGATTACTTACAAAGTCAGCCTCAGACACAGGTTTCTATTTTTTATAATTTTCTATGACTGCAGAGCAATTATAGTTTAATTAAAAGCACGCAACTAACAGTGATGTGAATTATGGCCTTTTCCACGGTCCCTGGCAACATTTAATTGCAAGGCGGCAACAACTGGTATACAGCCTATTCGGGAGAAATCATAGAAAAATTAAGTTGATTAAATCAATAAATCATTGAGTATTAAAAAGTATCAATTAACTGGCTTTAAAGTAATTGCAGTAATCCACATGTAGCATGTCAAGTACTTTTCTAATAATACGATCTTCTGCTAATAGGTGGCGCTATAGTAATACCAAGAATAATAGATGGCGTTGTAAAAAATCCAAAAATAGAGATTAAAGCACTTGGAACCTGAAGTTACATATTTAAAGTTTCTATTTTATATTATGGTAAAAGCAGCCATGGAAATCAGTCTTTATATACTTTAAAACTCGTTTCAGTCACTAACGTAAAGTTTTTTTTTAATAAACCGATAATTTTTGTCGTTTCATATAAAAAAAAATTCTAAGCCAAAAATCGTTAAAATGTAATTGTGGATTATCTCCATAACCTTGGACAACTTTGCGTAGATTGCATTCATCTTAATTAATATTTGTGAAAGGAAAACTTCTTGACTAGACACCACGAATTAACTTGGTCAAATTAATTCTACAGTAAAAATATTTCAGTATGGTACATATGTACGAAAAAGTGATGCAGTCACGGTCTACGTTTCTATTCTAATCTCACCTCATTTCGTAGAAAAAAACAACCTGTTTTTATAGTCTTCTACTATTTAACTCTTTCCAAACATTAGTTTCTCGCGATACAGCTGTTATTTACCTAAACAAAAAATACAAGAAACAAGAAACGCCAATTTTGCAGTAAAACATTTTTGCCCGATTGCGAACGATCGGCTCATCTCGATATCTTATCTGGCCCAAATTTTCAAATTATTTAGAAGAAACTCACCTTGAGATTTGTGCGAGCAAAAAATAATCATCCAAAGAAACTCTATGATTCTTCGAAAATCCGGTCAAACAAAATTTCAGTGATTTCAGCAAACTAAAATTAATCATTAGCATCTGTGCCAGAGCCGCGTAGAAATTTTCAATATTATAAAAAAAGAACAGGAAATTTATGAAACAAGTTTTCGATGAGGATTCTTCATACTTCGCGAAATTTGTGATAAGACATAGAAGCATAGGAATTTTTGAAAACAAACAGACCTACCCTTGGAAAAAGAGTGATTCAGCGATTTGTTTAAAAATAGATAATAAATAGATGTTTAATGACGTCAAGGGTCACGTCATGACTCATATGATAAATACCGCATAAATAAGAAGGGAACGGGAAGTTTTTAAGGGATTTTACCTTTTACCTGATTTATTGTATGCAGGTCTATTTCGAGCGAAAATAAGAAATACAAAGCACGAGGCAGTGAAAGAGATGTAGACGTCCATTTCGACCTGGCCATTAGCATTGGTCCACACAGACAATGAATATTCATGTTGGTTGCCCTCCTTTATCTTCGCGCGATCGGTCGCCGCACGAAACTGTGATTCACTGAACTGATTTGCATTGCCGCCAAAGAGACCCACGACCGCAGACCCGGAAGGCATTCTAGGGGCAAATGGAAAAGCTCTATCAATCTAGCATCTAGACTAAGTCACACGACCCGCGAAATAACTGCCACTATCACCTTCACTACAAATGAAATTAAGTTGACTTATATTCCTACTTTGTGTGATTAATGGGGTCACTGATCATAGGAGGACGATCTCTCGTCGCGGCTAAAACCGCCGTCGTCAGGGTCATTTGCCTTGTCTTGTCGTGTTGGCGGAAAATAACAAGAGTCCACCTTGGAATTTTTGTGAGATATATGAACCATTCGAGGAAAGTGGATATGACGAGTTAAATAAAACAAAAAGATTTCTTTCTCAACTTAACCCGAATTCAAATTATTTCTGTCTGCAGATTCTCTGTGTTTAGCATAGCTTTCTATTGATGTGCTAATTCTTTTGACGAACTTCAACTTTAGCACTGAAAATAAAAATAATTGTAATGATTGTAATTACAAATTCAAAAACGCTAGCGTCACATTATGCTGCAAACTAGCACTAGAGTTAGCGAATTAGGTAACTTTACGGTTACCAGTAAAACAATGTCTAATTGCAAAAATTAGCTATTATATTAGTTAGGTTTAGTGGCTAATTTTTAGTATTTAGAAGTGTTACTAAAAGACTAGTAGTATGGCAAACTTACTCTATTTCCTTTTTATGCAGAGTGATTTTTTTAGTCATTTGAATAATCACAGTCTGTACATGAATTCGTCATAACATTTGAAGAAGAGAGTTTATTTGCTATTTAGCAACCTTTGAGAAAATTAAACTTCGCATCAAGTCTTTAAAAAAAAATATATGTGCGATATGTGCAATTAATACTATAAAATTCGAAAAATTAAATTTGTGTTCAAAGATAAGACAAACACTTTTATTACACTGACATAGATCAAGAAAAATGTTTGTCCACGTGCCGGATTTTTTCTTCATATTTTTTTTTTTGTTTTTTTCCAGGTTTAAAACAGCTCGTGCGATTCATCTATCACTAAAGCATTAGTAAATAAAATGCGGAATGCCTCTCCAACCCCATAAACACCCCCAAATTGTGACTTTGACCACGAAAAAAAAGTTAAATGCAGTAAAAGTATCAGCGGTTTTTAATTGGAACGATTCAAACTTCAAAGGCCGACGAGGAATCGCGTAATTGGCGCTTTTTATCAAAAACAGCCTTTCCCATAAATAATAGCGCGTGAAAAGTTAAACTACAACTTTCTCTTTTGAGGGTGTTCGTCGTGGGATTGTGCGTTCTATTAATATTCACTTCCGCTATTTTAGATGAATTTCCTTCTTTCCCAGCCCATAATTTCTCATAAAATATTTTTTTCGGCCACAAATCACTCAGGCCACACCGCGCTCGCGGAAAGATAACGCGGCCAACAGCACCGCGAAATATTATATTGTTTTAGTATTTCTTTTTTTCTGCTCGGCGCGGGTGAATGAATATGAGTACCTCTGCGCAGTTCCAAATAAAAAAAATATTACATATAAAATTCATGAGTGTGCCTATCTGGTAAAGTATGAGATCGGATCGCTGGCTTTATGACACAGTCGCATTTCTGGGTGAATGATTCCCTTGAAGGTGACTTTTTCTGAATTTTTCAAATTAAGGTCGTGCAAGCAACGCAGCCAGATGCTAACTAGGCACAGTCCTAACAAGTGGTATTTTTTCCCAACGGCTATAGGTTGCTAAAGTTTTATGACCCGCCTCAAAGCCTCGGTTTTCGCTGATTAAGTCGCCGATTTCAAATAGTCCCACTAAGGAAAACGACATGTAAGACTGACTTTAGACGGCTGTTTAACCTCAACCAAAAAGCGCCGGAAAGTTCACTGCCTTGTCTGGAAGCTAGCGACAACCGCCACCTAGTTTGAACGGAGTTTATGTTTTTTTGGCTCCACGCATAAAGATCATCGAAACGTAATCGTTCCTGAAGGTGTTTCCGCCATCGCGAAATTATGTCACTGCCATCGCGCATAACTATTTCAAACTCATCACTCGCTTCTTAGTAATGATGGTGATGATGATCAGGTCTATCACGATGACCTTTTCGAGCGAAAGTGGTTTTTTGACCCATACTTTGTCTTTGGACTAAAGTCGTACTCATCTTTGGTTTTAGATAGATTTATTGGTGTTAAGAACCTCGCCAATGGCTCATTCTTACAGCGAATGCCGCTCGTAGTTACTTGTGGCAACGTACCCAACTCGCACCATGGCAACATTTTCATTGCTCATGACATAGATGACAACGGTGGAAAATCAACTGATCGGAAAGTGGGTCAAAGTAATTGTGAGTTTTATGCAATCGTACCGCGAGTACCCAGTTTTATTGCACTCAAATGACTGGGGTTTTTCAGCCTTCTCATTTAAAGGGACTATGGAGAATATATTCCGTAATATGCTTTTGGTAATTTCGGGAGCATTTTTAGTTATTCGATTTGAAAACAGGTTTAATTAAAAAGTCCACAATAGTGTTCCGTTCCTTAATAGTCTGTTGATCGAATCCTAATGAATTTTTTTCAAACGACTGTGAGTACTTAGAGGAATACCATTATTGATTATGGCTTCATTAGACTGTGTAATTTCCCTTCGTCCGTCTCCATTTGTTTTCTCACAATGTATTTTAGTGCTTATTTTATTTAATCATTATAATTTTGTCTTAATAAACTCTTCCGGTAATTGTTATATTTTCCAATCGTACAGATTACTAGGCTAAGCAATGTTCTTTTTATAAATTTGTAATTATAATTAATATCTATATCTTCTTTCGCACAAAAGTCAATAAATCTGAAACTTCGCAATAAAGTTTGTTCATACGTCACATCCTTTTCCTTCACCGTTTATGCCTTCGTGTCATGATCAGAACAAGACTCCCACGCAAGTCTATTAAATGCTGAAAATCGGAAGCATTAAATAACAATAAAAGCTAATTTGCGTCTGGGGCGCCATTAATCAGAGCATGCGACTCTAGTCCCAATCGCAGGGCCTTATAAGGTCTTTTCATTTAGCTCAAACGCCATTTTATTAATTTATAGTTTTGATCAGTCGTTGCCTCCCATTTCCAAAAACAGTTTCTAATAGCGTCATAAAAATACCCTCGCGGTTAATACCAAAGAATTCCCTCGGCGCGGCACATTAGCAAATTTGGAATTATCTACATTGAGTGGTTTCACAAACAACAGGCGACGACACTTGCAGTGATAAATTGAGCAACATCGCTGTCAATTAATTTGGCGGTTGGTGGCGTATACACTGCAAAAACCGCGATATCGTTCGTCGAGTCTCGAAGGTCAAGTTTAATGTCTCACAACCAAGAACGGCTGGAGCAACTATTTTCAGTAGGTGGTAGGCAAGCCAAAAACATTTATAGAAATTCTAGCCAAATTATTTTTCTTCTTTTGCTGCTAAATGACTATGCCGTTTGCTGCCTGACTACACTTTAGGCTTCCCGCTTTTCCTTTTTGCTGCGCTGTCCGATGGCTTGGCCATTCGCCGGCCACTGGTCACGGAATTCCTTTTGCAGTGAGTTGATTTTCCAATTGTTGCACGCGGTTGCCTTCATTTATGCAGTCATGTTAGATTTTCAGTTATATATCCAGGTGCGGGGGAAGGGCATTTTAGCGAATCGGCACATTTCACCTCTTGGGTGGCGTTTTTGTCCTTTACTGCACGGAAAACTGAGCACATTTGCATGCACGGACACGAGGTAAAAGAGTTATGCATTATTTACATAATTCGGGTTGTGTAACCCTTTGTAAGTTATTTGCTCTACAATTCCATTACGGAAAAAGAAAATCGTAGCTCACTTCAGTTTCCTTTCTACCCTCAACCCACAGTCCACAATGTGGAACTTTAATTCGAATGATTTCGTTGGCACAATTTCCAAGCGCAGCGCCCTAACCGGAAGCCCTGACCTACTTCCTGTTGGTTATGAACATTTTAAGCAAAAAGAAAATGCGATTACACTTTTGTTTTCGTTTTGCTTTGGCACAACAAAATTCTTATATTTTCCCTAAGTCGAATTTTTGTAGATCTGACAAATAAAATTTTATGAGTTTATTAGTATGACATATGGAAACCTGTTTTCTTGAAAATATCTTTAAGTCTGATTGCCGACTTAATAGCAATTTAATTTAACAAATCGAAATCGATATCGATTCCATTTCTAAAAATGGAAATCTAGGTCATTTTATCTTATCAACATTTGAAAACAAACCAAAAAACCAAATTTGTATACCTTCACTAGCTTAGGATAGTAAGTTTTTTTTTTTTTAGAACCAAGTCATCTTCTTGATCTGGTTTTCTATTTACCGTAAACTTAGCCACAGTTGATCGTATCTAAATACATATTTGATTTCGCAACTTTCTCATTAACACTACCTTAACAACATAAACTGAGTGAGTTATATCTATGGAAACATTTATGTTGGCATGACACCACATTCGATCCAGATATTTTAAAAGCGCACGATCACTTGATTAGCTCTATTAAGATCATACGAATCAAGATGGCAACAATTCGAAAGGTAATTTTCGAAATGCTTGATGGACATTTGTGTATAATAACGCTCTGTTCACTTTCACTTAATTTCTGTTTGTAAGATTTTCGTGAGAATATAATTATAGCCTTAATAATGTTTGTTTATATGAGAATGCAATTTTTATAATGAGGTCCAAAGATGTCGAGGTTTTTGACCCACTTCCCCATTCTGTTATACTTCAGCTCAGCTGTCTGTCAGGGATCAGCAATCTCTCGTCTAACAGTAGAGCGAAACCAAAATTGAATGTTTTTATAGCCCCACAACAAGTCTCATAAAAATAGGAAAATACCACCAAGTAATAACCGAAAATAAAGCACATAAAAAGATATAAAATTCTGACGCCACACTCATTGACGTAGACAAATATATTAAAAAAAAAACTTCAAGTTGATGATATTTTTACTTCAAATAAACTTTTTTTGGCAATAGTCTCATAAATTCAAAGTGCTTTTATAAGCAATGAAATTAGCATAAATCTTTGTCTATCAGTAGCAGGTTCATTAACAAGTCTTAGCGAATTGCTGTCTTGAAATGCCTGCAGCCACCAACTGTGATTCTGGTGATCTCGTAGATTGCAAGTAACGCAACAAATTTGCTACCGTGCTGGACTACAACCGACGCTTATGGTGTAACGAGCCTAATGAGATCTCGTACAATCGCTTGTTACGCCACATATATTGTCTGGCTGGCGGCTGCCAATCCCACGCACCCCATCGAATCGCAACGAAAACAGCTTTCCTCTTTGGAATCAACGGACAGCAATTTAGCGGATACTTTAAAGAAAAGATAGCATTTAGAAATATTTATATACTTTTTAAGTTATCACCTTTTATTGAGGTTTAACACATGTGGCGTGTGCTTTTTAAAGTGGACGGTATTACATAGTCAATTAATTTAAGCGAATGAACAATAGATGTCGTCTTAGTTATAAATAGTTCTAAAAGAGTTCTCTACTGTCTAATCTAACCTAATCTAAATCAGTGAGAATTGTTTATAAACAGATTTATTATAAAATTTGTATACCATTTGACTTCAACAGCTGTTATAAAATCGAACGCCCCTCTATTTGACCCAATTTCGTATTTTTGCGAGCTCTATCCGTCCATGTATCTGACCAGATGAGAGGCATTAACATACCAAAACGTGAGATTATCAAATTGTACTGAACACTCAACCTGAATTAGTCCAAGAGGCCCACCATGCGTCGTCCGCCCCGTGCGAGAAGATCATCGCACTCTGCTGCTATTGACTGGACCCAAATCGAGGTCAGCACGATCTTTAAATTTACAACAATTTCCTCTTTACAGCGAAGAATTGAGCGTTTCAGTGTTCTCTTTATTAAGACCACATTTTCTAGCTTCAGTTTAATTATATTTAAAACCACTGAATACCTCAAAATTTCACGCGGCACGCACCATATGAGGTACTGCAATCCTTACAGAAAGAAAGAATTAATATGTCCTACAAGCATCACGGCTAAATTTACTTTTATAAAGAGTAATTTGCATCAAAATCAGTTGACTCGCAACAGAGTTGCAGAGGAACAAATAAACATATAAATACACAGATTAAGCATACAAAATTTTGAGCGTTGATTAAAAAAAACAAGCTTACGCCAGCTAAACATTTCAAGATCTGGAATTTTGTAATTCTTTAACAGCAATCCATTTTGATGAACTACTTCAGTGGTTATTAAACGAATAATGAATCTTCACGTTCTGCAGTCATACGGACTATTCAAGGCTGTTTAGATGTCGCATTAAGATGCTGACGACACCCGCCCGACAAAGATGGCATGCATCTGTGGTTTAGCACGACAACATTTTTCAAGACTAACTCAACGCCAATAATAATGGGCATAATCGCCAGCCCGGACATTTCTTTAATAGAAAACATCTCACGCGCCACAGAAAATGAAGAAGCGTTTAAATTCATTTCGCGTTATACAGGATTAGTCAATATGGTGCGCTAGACCGAGTCACTCGAGGAAAATTTCCTGGAATGTCGGGCGGGACTATAAAGAAAATCCTTGTGTTTCTATCGCCTTTAAAGGAGTTTTAAGAAACCCCGCCATTCTCAGGGAATTCATACACCACTCTGAGAAAACAAAAACGCCCTTGTAAACGACAAACAGTTCACAGACAAAGATTGGCCTAAGTTTGTACTGCAACTGATTGTTCCTCCTACTTCGCGCCTTTTCCAACAGCCGCGACGCGCAACCGCTGAATTGAATAAAATCGAACGCTTGCAATTTTCGCTTTGTCATCTGCGTTCGCGTGTAGATGTATGCGATGTGCAATGCGCACGACTGCGAAGCAGCAAATTCTCCAGTTTTCTTTAATTAAATCCAAGAGCAGCAGAACTGCCGGAAGTTGCAGTTAGCGTAGTATTCGAGAAAGCCAAGCCCATCAGCGCGGCTAAAAGGACGTTGCAAAATGCACAACACACGCCACGCCGTCAGCCACTCAGCTTGATGGCTTACGGCTAAGCTGGCGTCGAGCATGGCGACGTTGCTGTCGAGTCTGATGACAAACAATGCAAGTTGCGAAAGCTTTTCCACAGCTCTACACTGGAGATACCTTGATCCGATTTTTTTTCTTGGCTTTTCTTCAAATAAATTCTGCCTGCTTTACTCGCTTATGTCTGCGGTTGATTATGATCTTGGGAGGAAATTGTTTAACACAAAGACGCTACTAGTTGCTCGAAACCGGAAGTCGACGCAGCCTGTGTACGTTTGTGCAAGAACATGCATATCGCAATTGAGGAATCCTCGACTTTTGTACTAATAAAATGTTTGACCTTCTTACGAAAAATAAGCGCAAATCTCGATTGCTTTTTTTATAAAACATGACTTTACTATACAAAAAACTATAATTATTAATTTAGATGTTGTGTGTAAATGGGCTCAGACCCCTAAATCACGAAAAAACTTTATAATTTATAACTTACTAAATGACCAGATTCTTTTAATCATTTATACTTAAATGGCGTAGTAATTTATGCTAAATGACTCATTTAGTAAATCATGATTTAGAGCGTTGTCTGTCTAGTCTAACAAAAATAACTAAATTGCCATTTATTTAAGAAATCTACTTTCGAAAATCAATTTGCTTGTTAATGATAGTTGAAAAACAAAAAACTGTGTATCATCAATTATTGAACATTATTCCTGACGATTTTTTTATGTTAATAAATATTCGATATAGGAACTAATTTTTAACCATACTCCAAAATCTATAGTCCGTTTTTAATAATAAACTTTTATCCCCCAAAATGTCGAATTGGTTAATCAAAAATAAAAATTTAATAGTAGGTAATAAAATAATGATTTCTTATAGTACGAAAATACTGGAATAATAAGTCACCCTCATGCCAACTCCAGTTTTATTAGTACAGTGAACCAGCTTTTAAGTAGATTGACAACAAAGAAAGATTAAATTAAATTTCAGAGGTACCATCTGGTTAGAAAAACCGCAGATTAACGAACTTACTTCCTAGTAACCGAATTTTAAAGAGAACAAAAAATTCAATGACTCACAGCCCCCACATAATTGTTCTTATCTTGCCGGGGGCAGTCTAATTGGCCGCACTAATTCTCTCCTCATCAGTTGTGCACTAGCACCCAATTCTGGGATGATTGTCAATTTCAATGTCGTGATTTTCGTCTGTCAGACACCCCACACATCGTCTGACGGCCAGCTTTCTCCGCTGATCATTGCCCAAGATACTTGGCCCGCGATCAAATCTTTTTTGAGATGAACCGACCGTCACTTCGGATCACCGCTTAAATGCGGAACTTATGTTGTTTTGTAAATCGACTCATCTGTGTGAGTGCGGGTGCACGAGAGGACGGACGATTTGATGTATAATCACTTTAAATTGTCGTACATCACCACAACCTCAGCGCTTGTTTCTATTTTTAGAAATATTTTTGTGAATGCCATCGTGCTTAGGTTTCGAGGCGTAAAGCTGTCAATAGGCATGTCCAGGTGAAAAATTACTCCGATAGCTACCAAAGAGGAATCTATAATAATGTCCTTGTAACCAATATTTGAAGCTATTTTTAACATCTGCGATAAAATTCCTCGGTTTTCATCAAGATTATAAGCCACGTATACAATAGTATCCCCTGGGAAGTTCTCAATTGTAATTTTCAAATTCAAATCACATCAATGCGTGCTTGTCTGCATTCAATGTGCTTTGAAGTAATATATTCCTTATTGAAACATAAATATTTTAAAACAAGTTATGTTATATTCCTCAATTCAATTTTTACTCAATAGTTGGTGAATGGTGTCCCTTCTTGCACAATCCTCATCAAAAAATCCAATCTTCTTCTGAATTCCTGTTCCCATAATGCTGACGACTGAATGAAGACAGAATTGTTTTCAATTGCGTCAGATAATTTGCTTTATCATGAGAAAAAAGTAATGCGAAAAAACCCAGTTTGTATAATATAAAAAACAAAATAAGTATGCTGGCATCCCCTCGCCTGGGGATAAATGAAATATTTTTTTCATCAATCACAGCTCGCAGTCACCTCACGTTTCTTTAAATTCAGGTGTATGTCATCGTAATCGCAACATACCTTTTAAACTTAAGCAAAGTTTGCATATTGCAAAATACCAGACCTTGAATGAATAATATCGCAATTGTCGCGCTAAATACGCGGAAGCTCTTCATAAACTTGCTACTCATGACGCCGACTTATAGTTCTGCGGCGAAGAATAAAAAGAAGCTGAATTCAAAGAACATGACATAAAAACGGTACGCCAAAGTCCGTTAGTTCAGAACAAGTTACAATTATCTTTTTCTTTTCACGGCTTCTCTCGTTGAAACTTCGGTAATAATTTCTTCTTTGTTCCCAACTGGGTCTACATCGAGAAGACGGAAGAGTCCCCGAAAAGTGGTTTACTTTTCAAAAAGCATAAATCACCTGCATCGTGCGTGAGATACGAGACTCGAAAGAATTTTTTCGAAAATACTACCTTTCACGATAACAACCGTTATACGAAGAAATGGCTGCCAGCCTTAATGCTAATTGAGGAAGACACCTTTTAAAAATACTCGCCCCCTTGCGGACGAAATATGCAGGGCACCTTCAGGTTCAATGGGACCGCCAAGGTGACGGAACGAGTTCACTTAATTGAGCCAGTGGCCAGCTTATGCCTCTTTGCTTGAGTTGAGTTGAGTTGAGCGTGCCGTGCCCCACAGAAGCCCCGGAAATAAAAAGTTTATTCGCTTCCAGAGCAGACGCCGATGTGTGGGCTACTCGCGATTTTAATTGAACGTTTACGGCGGACGGCGCGCGGGACGGTGGAGCGGGCAAAAATCCAGTCAACAACCTTGCGACTTGCATGACGCGGAGTTTCGCAATTTTTTTCGAATCCATCCTCTTACGAGGAGGCAACACTGTTCATATGGCAGTAAATGGGCAGGTTAAAAGTACGTACATAAGTAAGTAACTACACTTTCTTGAGTTTGCTAGCGAAAAGGAAGCGTTCCGTAACGTGGTTTGTTTTATTTCTTCACCTTTTTTCTCACAACGATTACGCCTGCTAATTGGAAGTGCGTTCGATTTTCGGACATTTTAACCTTTCGATTTGCGGAGGCGGGCACGAGAGGATTTGCTGTGTGCGTCAACGAACCTTTCAAGCTTTATAAGATTTAATTGAACAAGTAACTCGAAGAGGGAAATTCTTGTCCATATATGCGCTTCTGGAGTATTTCCATTTATGGAATTCTCCAGGTAACGCGATGTATTGACGTCATACTGCTTACCTTAATACTAAAAGCAATTCCTGACGCTTTAAAAATAGCACACAATGTTGAATTTACTCAAGAAATAAGCCCAAGTTTTATTATCAAAGTTAACGGCAATGGCGGAACAATTTTATTATTGCAATTTTCTTGAGTAAGCAATTTTTGAATTAGTTTCACTCTAATTTTTTAATCTGCACAGCTCTGTTATATTCTGGCAATTGCAGCTTAAATTGTGATCTATGGGGCTATGACTAAAAAGACAATTTAATTTAATTGGCAACACTAGCAACGTTACAAGACCCTCCTAAATAAGGAAATTATATGTAAAAATTGCAAATTTTGTTTGAGTATAATTTAAGTTGGGCCGATCCCGGCGGTACTGCAATACCGGGCCAACCCGCGACAGAGGTGGAGCAAGCCCCTAGCACTCCGTCAGATTCCAAAAATCAGTTTAACATTTGTTGTCCCCCTATGGGGGATCTATCAGATGTTAAGCTGATAAGAACAGATACTACACTTTGATCTTAGCCATAAGGCCGAGAAGCGATACCCTAGCATGGTTTTCAGTCTCCTTATATTCACAACGTTCAAACTCTATGTGTGAATTATATTGAAGAAAAATTTTTCAGAGGCAGGAATGTCATTCAAGTTCCTAGCTAGGGGTGTTATATAAGCTTGAAGTTTTTGCCTGCATGTGCGTTTGTCTCTGACGTACTTTCAAACGGATGAACCGATTTTAATAGGGATTTTTGTTTTTGGTTTGACGATTGGTTTAATTGTGATAGTTTTTAGCTATGTTTGATGAAATTTTTTACAGCCGTTTAATTACAATATATGGGGGTTTCTTTAAAATTTAAATTTAACGTTTTAGTTAATAACAAATATTTGACCTTAGAAATGCTGAACAAGATCAACGTTTTTTTACATATATACAATATATTTAATTTTAAAAGTTTTTATTCAGATAATCTTTTAATTAAGAACTTCTTATCTGATGGTCAAAATAATAGATGTGAACAGTGGAAGTAGCTGAATTATAAAAATTTGTTTATAAACTCTTCTCATTTTGCTTATCTTGCTTTACCGTTGCTAAGCCCATTCTTCATTTAAATATACAGGTAGGAATAACAAGCTAAAATAGTTGCTTTATTGACATTAGCAGCACAGTGAATGCAATATGTAGTTGGTCAAAAATAAAAAATATTGATTTCCGCCAGCATTTCGTTGCTTGAATGAAGCTATGGTTGGCGGACCAAGATCAGGAGTTTGCTTATGTATATGTATGTTTCTAGAAAATTTCATCAAAATGCGTCAATCCTTTCTTTATAATCTAATTATTACAGCCTTTTTACTTTTTTTAGTGATATGCACTTCAAATTAACTAGAAAGTTTCATAATTTTAAAACTAAGTTACTTCTTATCTTATCTTTACACCTATGGAAATAATCAAACAAGATCGCTGGTACAAACTTCCTTGTGTGATAACATTACTACTTCCTACAATGATTGACCTACTGCATGCGTCAATGACTAGTAAACACGTAAAAAATCTTTCCGTGCACACTCTCTGAATAAAGGCCATCTTACTCCATTACTTTTCAGAATCAGAGGTCAGAGTTGCGATAGCGCCGTACCCCAGATCACTGCGAAATTAATAACATTCAGCGGCTTTCCCCCAATTAAGCTGAATCGGGCCTGACAACAAGATAAGCCCCGACAGTGACCATATAAACGCCAATTGTCCATCACCTTCGTGCCATTAAATGCACGCTGTCCGCGCCGATATTTATGTCGCATACGCGTGCGTGTGCCACATCCGTCGCCCATCCCTGCCCTCCGTCTGGACGTCGTCGGATGGCGCACCAACCAACTGGTCGCACATAACTTGTTTATTTTAATTAAAAATTTTCTGTTTTGACGGGTCACCGGCTGCAAGTTAAGCGAATCTTGAAATTGTAAACTAATCACGACCGCAGCAAGCGTTCGTGCTTTTGTTGTTTTTCCCCGCAAAATGCTATCTGTTTATTTCAACCGACCATCAAAAGACGGCACTGTGCCCTGCGTGCGGCTCCTTAATCTGCCGGACAAAGGGGCGTGGTTCGGCTTCAACTGCCGTAGAATATACGACCTTAGATAAGTGAAGTATGTTTTCTAACTTTCGCGTTTTGTTTACGTCTGCGATGATCCGACTCCTCAATCAACTGATAAAAGGGATCAACGATATTTTGACTTAGTCACAATTGACGTCATTTCTTAACCTGGCCACCTCAACGATTTTTTTTCTTATACCCAAATTTTCTCAATTTCCCTCATACGAAAATAGCCGTCGAAAACCGCGAACGTTGCTTTTTGCCGTGAAACTGGAACAAGCCAAAAATTTTGTTGCTAAATCCTCTGTAGCATGGAATAGAGGCTAAAAATTTTCCGAGTAGATATAATACGCGGTAATTTATAGCAGTGGTCCCACGCGACGATAGTAAATTGCATCTGTCCGCTGGTGTTGCGGGTACCATCCGCTGAAAGAAAAGTGCCGCTCGGTTTCTACGGCTGAAGCAACCCCTCCTTGGAGTTTATAAAAAAACCAAATTGCATGCAAATTTCTTTGGCATTGTCCACCAATTCTTTGCGAGAAAGCTATTCTTAACTCGCTAGAAAACTTGAAACTTTGGCTGAGATCCAAATCAGCCAATTGCTCTACGCGCACACTGGCAAGAAATGGGCAAAGTAAAAAAGAATTTTATGAGGAAAAAGATATTGTGAAGGATGCGGGTGCAAAAGTCAATATAGGAGCAAGAGCAAGCTCACATGACACCACTGGCCTTGCGCCCTCCACACACCCACCGACGCTGAGGCAAGGTAGTCCCATGCTCGCAAAGGAAGAACTGGGCTTCTTCCTACTTAAAGAAATTAAGGTCATGCAGTTTAGGAGATGTGTTTGGATGCGTGCCCGAGCTGACGGCGCGCTAAACGCAATTAATCACGATAATTTCCCTGGTGACGTTAACTCAAAATGAAAGCCTTTCATTTGCTCGATATATCCGAAGCGAGTTAACGATGATTGCAGGCACGCAAGAAGTTTTTTCCTTTCTCCTCTGGCTGACAAGAACAAGTTGAACAACGGCATGGCGTCCAGAAGGAAGCGGGAATATAAAAAAAAACCATTACTTCTCTTGTCTGTCCCGACTAATTTCTAAATTACTTTCAGTTTTTTTTTTCGCTGCTATATGTATTATACTTGCACGCTTTGTTTGTTACGATCCTTTTTTGTGTTGTGATTAATTCCTACCCGCTATTTTTCGGAAATAACGACATTTTTCGAATGTCACTTCTGTCACTTTTTGTTGAGCATAAATTGGGTCGTTCTAATTCTTATTCTCTGGCACGTTTAGTCGTTAACATCCAACCAAATCTGTCTTACTGATTGTTTTCAATAAAAAAAAAAAAAGATAAACACCTGCAGATTCTTTTTCGGACATTATGACGTCATATTATCGAATTTATAAATAACAGTCTGCACTACATCATTCTCTAAAACTAACCTTTATATTTTGAAAACAGCCAAAACTTTCTCTACTACTTATTAAAAATTTTGTTACATTTACACTTTAACCAGGTTTAGCAACAAAATAAATAGAATACTTTATAATAACTCCGATAAGGTTTTTCCCTTATTACTGCTCCGTTGTCGGATTTTTTTTCTTTATTCCTCTTTAATTTAAAGAGATTGCTGTTTTCGTTCTTTAAATATTCACACCAATAAAAATATTGTTCTTTAAATCTATTTTAGATACCTATGAATAATTGATCGCAGTTTAAAATTGTGTGGCTTTAAAGGCATGACCTTGGGTAAAGACCAAATTCTTAATTGAGAGTAAATATAGTATGAAAATAATTTCCTATTGAAATTGAATTAATCTAGAAATGCAATTCTCTATTGTTCACAACTGGATGAATTAAATTTCCTATCATGCTGTTCTTATTTAATCCGAATATCTATATATTAATACGTGAAGCGAAAACTTTGTACCCCTTTTTAAGCATATTGGACGGAAGGAGGAGTGTGAAATTTGGCATAAGTTAAAGTTTATGTAGAGAAGAAGTGCAGAAAGCTAAAATTTATATATAATATGTGTTACAAATACATTAAATTTAATTAAATAAATTTCTTATTTACGTTCATACTGTCCATGTCAAACGCATAGTAGTCTGTTAACAAACTGTCGTAATTTTATTATTGATAGTGCCAATTTCAAACACATAGTAGGCTGTGTACTTTCGTATTTTTCATAGTAAACCCAGTAGGTCGAATTTCGACCATAGGGCGACCACTAGTATATATAAAAAGATGAATTTTGTCCAAAAAAAAGTGATTAATTACAAAGCTCCCTACACAATTTTTCTATGGAGACTGTTCCATATTTAATTTCCACAGTTTTAAAACGTAAAGATTTCATTATTATATCACTAAAATAGGATTTGCGTAGGCGTTTACGTCAACAAGGTTCAGCCAGACTTATTTATCGGATGGAAAAGTAAAGATGGGAACAAATTACATATACTGCATAAATGCGCGTTGCACGACTTCCGTGTGACTGACTGACGGAAAAATTTTATCTTGAAGATAATATCGTGCACATTTTTTCCCTGTTTATTTACAACCCATAAAGGGAAAAACAAGTAAGTGAAAACTGAAAACTTTCGCGTGCATTAATAAATTACCAAATGGAGAATGTGCAATTAAAAAATTCACTGAGCGCTCGAACGTATGTATTCTTAGTCAATTTTAAGTTTCTTGTATTGTAAATTGAGGTTGTGCCGAATACTGTGGGTTTGGAAAAGTTGAAAGTTGATCGAATCTTGCATTACGTGCAAGACTCTACTCTATATTGTATATTTATTTTTAGTTATCTTCAAATTATAGATTTACATTTAAATTAATACATTTTTTCTAAGTCATCGGAAGACACACTTAGGATATTTTTGACCCATTACGATAGCGCAAAATTAGCTCACTAAAGAAAACACGTTTTCTTCTTTAAATGAAGGTATTTATAAAAATGTATACATATATTTGGGTCAAGGCCGCTAAAGATTCGAATCCTCAGCAATGGTAGTCTTCTCGAATGTTTAACGGAATTGATTTTTAATTTGGCTGCTCAAGACAACGTAGTTTTCACAGAATTAGAAAGTATTCTCTTTTCTTGACTGCCCAAGGTATGGGAGACGCTTTTGTTGACAAGCTCAATGACTCAAAAAGGGGTTTTACTGGATGAATCACCTTTGTTTCTACTCTTTGTTGTTAAGCAAAAAGCAAGTTAAATTGAGTTGAAGAATACCTGAATAGCTCCAATATGAATTTTCCACTCGATTTATTATTTTTAGTCTTCTTTTCGCAGCCCCAACTCCCAGACACTTTTGCAAGACAAAGTTCTTGCCCTGTTCCACTGTCTTATTCAGCCAATCTAGTCAGCGGGGAAGCAACAAGAAGTCAAGAACTGTACGTGCCAAACTGTGAGCCATAACTTCCTTTTAGACGTCGGCCACCAGTGAGGCCACAAAAGCCATTTCAGCACGGAATCGGTCTCGGGCCGACCGGGGAGGAACCGATGAGGGGGAGAAATGGGGCAAACGACCTAATCGACAGAGCAAGCATGGCTGGGTTCCTTCCTGCCGAGCGTGCGATGACACTTAGCACAGCACCGCAGAGTTCCCTTCGTCTTTGTTTGTAGGCCTCTGCCTTCTTCACTGCGAAGAAAATCTAAAGCCAGAACGGAGCCCCAAAGAAGCAGCCAGCGACGATTTGTTGACTACACGGACGCCCTCCTCTGTCCCCCCTCGGGAAGGGTTGCCATCGTAATAGTTGTCCACCGTTCGGAATCAAAACAAAAATAAACACGACGCAAACGACACTTACCTGTAACTGTGCCAAATTATTGTCCCTGGCTGAGTTGAACACGAGCAGCTTGTAATCCATCGCGTTGTGGTAAAACATTGAGCCAGCAGCGGCAGCGAGGCGAGGCGCGACTTCTACCACTTTCAACTTCACTCAACTCTTCTTGCTACAAAATCGCTTAGATCAAAAATTTTCCTTTTTAGCCCTTTTTACTTCACTTAAATTGCACCAAAATGCGCGAAAATGAATCACAAAAACTTCGGGGGTTAGGTAGGCGCGGAAGAGAGGGGGGGGTAATCCTGCGGGTTCACGGGGTAATTTTCTTCCTTTATTTTTAAGCTCCCTTTTAAATGCAGCAGATTATCATTCAAAAATTCTTTATTTTGACATTTCGTCGCGACGCCACACGGCGACTGTTTTGCAGGGGGGTTGCTCTTCTGCACGAAAAACGGGAAATTTCGGCAGTTCTTTTTTCTTTGTATTTATGTAACACACGACCCCGGCTCTTGTGCAATTCACAGTTTTCTTCTCGACTACTCGTAGTCTTCTTTCTTAATTTTTTTCTTGTATTTTAATACGAAAAAGAACAGAAGAAAATCTTTTTACTTCGAGGGAACTTTTGGAACTAGTCCAGCAGACGACCTTTTCCTTTTTTCACTTAGCAGTGGTAACACTTTCAATGCGCACGGGAAAAATCAAAACAAGGCGAAAACACTGCAAAACGGCACGAACTAAAAACGCTTCTCTCCTTTTTTCCTCCTTCGCAATTATTTTGCAACGAAACGAAGATTCCTTTTATTAACTGCTTTTCTGCGGGTTCTACAGTGTTTTCTTATTTTTCTCGGTCTTTGTTTTATTTTTTTGGCATTAACACAAAAGGGAGTTATTCTTCTTTCATAAATATCACGCGGGTGAAGCAGGCGGACTCTCCCCGATCCTCTCGATAGCTCGGCGAATTCAAAGCGACTGAATACCGTTAATTTTGGCAGGGAACTCCAAGTCGCTGGTTCGCTTCGCTCCGCGCTGGCAGCTTTTTCGCCCGAACGCAAACACACACACATTCTCCCGTTGAATGACGAAAGTTTTTGTGTGTATTGATTGCGGAATCGCCGTTCGATATTTTTTCGCTGCACAGGTGTTTTGGCAATTAGGTTAGGAATTTGGGTTCGAAAGCGATTTACTTAAAATAATTTTCCTCTTTAACTTTCTAATTACCTGTAAATGTCGCTGTTCCTCATTAATGACCGCATAATTTGCTGTTAAAATCGTTACAGGTATTAAATGACAAATCCGATAGATGGCGCTGACAATTTCTGGAATCGGTTTTTGTATGAGAAGTGGCGGGAAAATACAAATATCTCCATCTAGAAATAACATATCTCCCAATAAACTTTTTTAATATTATTCCTGATGAAAAGTATCGGACCGAAAAATGATAGTTTTTTAGTAAGAAAATATCTAAATATTCTAAATCTATTATTTTTATCGTTGAACAGATAAAACGAAGACCTTTTTATTGGGATTGCATTATTTTTTGTTGGTAATTTTAACCTTCTAAATAATACACACGTTTAATACTATTTTTCTAAAAATGTACTATAAAATAACAAAATAAACTTAATTTATTTATGAAAATATAATTATCGAATATCAAAAATATACTTGCAAAAGAGTTTTTGCCCTACGATATCTCAAGTTGTACTGAAACGATTCACTTGAAACTTTTACAGCACTTTCAATATATGTATTTTCCGCTTGTCGCTTATCTTGATAAAGTTTTTAATTTGCTTTTAAGCAAAATTTTCCCTGAACAAAAAAAGAAAACACTCAAAATTACACATTTCTCTTTATATTGGCATAACTTTTGTAAATTTTAATGTTTTAACTTCTGGGCGGTTCAGACGATATAGTCAACAGGTTAATTAATAACAATTTGGAAATTTGTGTTTCGGACTACGCAAAGGCCTGCAATTGTAGGTACCGTTGAGGGCTGCCTCGAGAACATCTAAACTTTAACACTAGATTGCCCAAAGAAGTTATTTTGACTGAAATTAAAAAGCAGCCAAAATGATTTCTTTGCGGGGGCAACCTATAGTGTTAACGCGCCCTAGAATCAAAAATTTCCCTTTCCCTCTTTTCCCTTACTCACGCATTACGATATTTGAAATAAATAAAATAGAAATGCACATAATATTTTTTTTAAGGTAGGTATAAAAATTAATTCCTACATAATTATTACAGAACTTTGAACTTCGAATAGTTCACTCTATCAAAACTTGTTTCAGCGGTGTAAAAGATTATTTAGAGGAAAATTTCGAATATTAATTTTTCGCTACAAGTTAATATCTAAATTAATGCAGTTCTTTTGGTTGTTTGTTGCAAAAATTCGTTAATAATTTTTCTTATTTGATACCGCTTATTCTAGACCAGTGAATGTTTGTGAGATAGATGGCGCTGGCAACTTCAGCAAGTGGAAATGGATATTTTAAACCTAAATATACGGCAGCATTTTATTTTTCCACATATTTTTCATTTCTTTTTTCTACATTTGTAGGATTTCGAAAGATTTTCTAATTACGGAAATCTAGAACAAACTCACCACCACATTTTATTCTCACCACCCCTGCAGACAGCAGTTTATCATCGCCATTTTGCCCGTTTTATTTCCGAATAAGCGAGCAATAACAAAACAAAAACCTCTTGCACTGGCGGCGCGACGATTTTCTCATCTCCATTTTGAAGGTTCGTCCGTCGCAAAATTTGAAAGCGGCACGGCACGGCAACTGGCAAGAAGTGAAGAAGAAGCGCGGCGTTCCGTTCGCCGTGGTGAAGTCACGTCGCATATGGCGCCTACATCCGTTAAAAGAGGGAAAGAGACGGCGCTATTGTAAATAAATTGTGAGCAGAAAAATTCTCTCGCCGCGACGTCGCCATCTCGCTCCCACTAACGGACTCTTCAGGGCGAAACGAAAGGCATCAGTCCGTCAGGCAGTCATTCAGAGAATTGCGTCGCGTCGACATTTCTGTGGCATGCATTTTGTGGACTCGACGAGGGTAAAAAAATATATATTTTTTTTATTTATTTAACAAATCCCGAAGTGTTATTCCGAATTGTGATTGAATTATAACGGGCCAATTTTACTGACATCCCGAGTGAACAGTTTAACCAGATTTTGTGTGTCTGGCGCCATCAGCCGTTGAACAAAAAATCACGGCAAAAAATTTGCGATAGTGTTGCTGCTGGTGCTGTTATAATTCGCCGTGCTGCCACAGGGGAAGAGTGCGCCTCTGTCTCGTCGACTCGACCTTTTTAACAGAAAAATAAAAATAAAAAAAAAAACCAACAACAAGAGGAAAACCCCCCGAAAAATTGTTTTATTTATTTAATTTTGTTTTCTGCTTCTGCTGCTTCAGAAGAGTGGTCTAGAAAGTCGGCCGAGCAGTGCGGGGTAGTGCAGGAGAGAGAACCAGCGGCACGGCAGTGTGTTTTCTGTGGCTGTTTTGTTGATCTGCCGCAATTTGCGCGCTAATTTTCCCAGTTTCGATGGTTTTTAATTTGAGTGGCTCCGCGATAGCAGCGCAAGTTTTAATTGCACCTCTCGAGAAGTAAAAAAGAAATAATAATAATAAAAAAATAAAAAAAAAAAAAAAAAGAATTAAAGTGTGTGCGGATAACCCGTGTAGTGCTCGCAGAGTGGGTTAAATGCTTAAAATAGTTTCCGAATAACTTAAAAGTTTCAAGTGTTCGGTGCGCCGGATGGCTCCGCACGGCTGTTAAAAGTGAAAAAAAGATTGTGTGCCCGCCCGCCCGCATTGCGAGCTGGTTGAGGAGATAACGACCGCTCTGGGCAGGATTATCGCATCTCCTCAAGTGGGAAATTATGTTGACTTATGGGCATTTGGTGTGATGATTGTGCACAGATAATTGCCCCCGATAGCACCAGTCGAGCCTTATTAGTTCGGTGAAGACAGAGCGAAGGCGCGCGCGGGCCGAGGCAGCGACGGTGTCACAACAAAAAGCGAACAAAGTGAGGTTAGGGACGCCTGGCGCAAGCTTTTGGGCTTGGAGGGATCGCCCGACGGACTTCAAGAATGTACCCCACGCCGGCGAGACATCCTTCAGCTGCGGTAAGAGCTTCTCTAGACATAGTCGTAGATGTTAATTGCTTAATTTCGGGGGATGGACCCAATTTCCTTGTAATGTAAAAAGCCTCCGCTCGGGTAATTTTAGAACTAGACTTTAGACTAGAGGGTAACATTTCACAATCTCTCAGCGGAAGGAAAAGGAAATCGCCTTTAAAATTTACAAGCTTACTTAAATATAGAATAAAACAAATTAAATACAGATTAACACTAAATAATATGTACTTAGAAAATAATATTAATGAACCTTTTGCGTCCAGAGTTTTAGTGAAATTTGCGAGAAGATTAGACGTCGGAAAAAACATTTTTTTTATTTCAAAGAATAGAGGTTGCCGTTCAAAATGTTTTTCGCATTGCTTAGTTTTGAGGTAAAAGGGATGTTTCCACGAACTTTTATTGAATTCTGAGAAGGTTAACTAAAGAAGAAAGTTATGCAATATACATATGCATGTATTTTTGCATGGTGGTTCCTGGTAACATAAAATTAATAAATATCGACGAGATCTTTGCTGAAATTGATACGATAATGCTTCAAATATGATTTATGCTTCATATCTACATACATCCTGCGTCATTGATTATTTCTGGATGGCAATGCAAATATTTTTCTGATTAATAAGAGTTTTTAGAAAGTATATGTGCTTACATAACTTACCGAATTTGTTGGCAAACAAAGTACTACATATGTCCCATTCGTATAACTTTAAATTAAATTAAAAGAAAGCTATACTTTGGAAAAAAAGTTTCGAATGTTTCGAAAATCAGTCGCTTGCGTACAATTTGCTTAAAATTTCACCTGAGTCAATCGATTCGACAAACTTAATGGTATAAAATAAACATCAAAGTTTCCACCAACAGCTAGAAAAGTCTGAATACATCGCTAAATTTGTAGAATTAGAATTCTTATTTTCTAAGTAGCAACTTGTCACCGGGAGCAATTCTCATTTTATTTTGGATTTTAGTTAAAAGTAGTATCACAATGGGCCAAAGTGTCCGAAACATTTGCATTAATTGGAACAAGTCACCCGCCCGGTAACTGGCTATTTTTGAGTGAAGTCGTCCAGAAATTTTTGCTTTGGGTTTGTAAGGGATACATATGCTGATATATGTGCCGGCATTATTAAAATTTGTACGAATTTTTACAAAAAAAATACTTTTTTTTTCCCCGATTTCTCAAATTTTTGCCTTCACATTTCGCATATTTTTCCCCGATTTCTGGACAATTTCACTCACTTTCACACAAAACTTCTTTTTTTTAATTCATTTCACGCACATAACTTTGTTATTTAATCCAGTATTAGCTGAAAATTAGAAATTTTTAATAAATTACTTTTGTTTACTTACCATTTGCCTCCTCCTGCCACCAGCTTTTCCATTCAACTGTCACTTCAAGTTGCCAGGGCTGGCCACCACCTGTTGCGGGTGCGTTCACACCATGAGTATTCGCTGCTGCAAAAATGTCTTATAATTAGAAAATCTAAATGTTATATTTTTGGAAAAATTAACATATTTTGTAATACTTTGTAAATAATAAGTAAGTAAGTAATAAGTAAGGCAAATTCTCCGTCAGTATGCATTTTGTAAAAGGCAAATTCTCCGTCAATATGCATTTTGTAAAAGGCAAATTCTCCGTCAATATGCATTTTGTAAAAGGCAAATTCTCCGTCAATATGCATTTTGTAAAAGGAAAATTCTCCGTCAATATGCATTTTGTAAAAGGCAAATTCTCCGTCAATATGCATTTTGTAAAAGGCAAATTCTCCGTCAATATGCATTTTGTAAAAGGAAAATTCTCCGTCAATATGCATTTTGTAAAAGGCAAATTCTCCGTCAATATGCATTTTGTAAAAGGCAAATTCTCCGTCAGTATGCATTTTGTAAAAGGAAAATTCTCCGTCAATATGCATTTTGTAAATTTATTATTTACAAAGTATTACAAAATATGTTAATTTTTCCAAAAATATAACATTTAGATTTTCTAATTATCAGACATTTTTGCAGCAGCGAATACTCATGGTGTGAACGCACCCGTAACAGGTGGTGGCCAGCCCTGGCAACTTGAAGTGACAGATGAATGGAAAAGCTGGTGGCAGGAGGAGGCAAATGGTAAGTAAACAAAAGTAATTTATTAAAAATTTCTAATTTTCAGCTAATACTGGATTAAATAACAAAGTTATGTGCGTGAAATGAATTAAAAAAAAGAAGTTTTGTGTGAAAGTGAGTGAAATTGTCCAGAAATCGGGGAAAAATATGCGAAATGTGAAGGCAAAAATTTGAGAAATCGGGGAAAAAAAAGTATTTTTTTTGTAAAAATTCGTACAAATTTTAATAATGCCGGCACATATATCAGCATATGTATCCCTTACAAACCCAAAGCAAAAATTTCTGGACGATTTCACTCAAAAATAGCCAGTTACCGGGCGGGTGACTTAAGCCCATTAATTTAACTATCTACCACTGTAAAGAGTGATACATCGGAGGCTGTAATTTTGGCCTTATGTTTTTTTTTAAGATAAATTTTTAGTTTGTTTGCTATAATACTTTTTTTCGTATCTCTTTTCTGATATTCAAATCAAATAAAACTTTCATCGCGGCATCAAAGCGCATTGATTGCGTCACTTGTTACCATCGACATCGCGATCTACATCGATCAAATTTTTAATTGGAAAAAACTTCAACACGTTTCAATTCCCACGACTGTTTCTTCACAAGCATTTTTTTTTTCTGGCTTCGTAGCGTTTATCACCAAACAAGTGGCATGCACGACCGAGGAGAGAATGTTTCTTTACTTTAAAAATGTTTTTTTCCACCATTTCCTTCGATTATGCTTAACAAATATAAGAAAGCGATGAAATCAATTTTATTTTTCACTTACTGCTAATCAAACCAATTCGAACTGATTACACATATGAAATAAAAAAAAAAAGGAATGAGGAAACTGGACGAGTTTCACGTGATATTACACCTTTAAGCATTACTGGAATAAATTACACGCATCGCGTAGATTAGCTGAGGCGTTTTCGTCGCGCTTTATTTCACAAAAGAGGGACAAGTAGCAGATGAACGATAGCTGGAATCAGGCGAGTGATCGCGACATGCGACTTTATTGCCCGCCATAAATTTAGCAGCAAATGGAGCATGAGCGCAAGTTTGCACTTTTCGCATATCCTTCTTTTGATTATTTCTTCCTGATTTTTAAATAAGGCTACCTATTATTAACTGTTGCTTTAAAAGCAAGTGAACGGAAGTATGTCGTCACTTGTTTCACATAGTTGTGTAAATCCAGTAGGAAAATATTCTTCCTTACGGACTGTTTAAAATACCCTAAATATTGAACACAAGAACAGATTTCTTCAACAATAAGCCTTCATGGATCAATGGGTCAGACAGTAGAAATGTAACTTAAAAAAGTCAAGTTCGATTCCTGATAATTTGCCATTTAAACTGGCCCACCCCACCATATATAAAATAATTTTTTAAATATATAAATTTGTCAACTGCTTTAATTGATTAGTTTTTCCTCATTTTCTGCGGTAGCCGTTAACAGTTTCATATTTCTAAATGATCCACTTGCATTCCATTTTAAATTTAATTTGATATGCTCACTTAACTCAGGCCAGAGCACGATTCTCTGATTGCCGTACGTAACACCCAATTTGCAACAACTAAAGCAATTAGTTCTCTTCATGCTACTTCAAAATTCCATGCCACACGAAGTGTTGTTTTTTAAATTCCCATTAACGTGATCCCTCTTCCGGTCTTTCGTTAAATTGTTATGGTATGCATTAGCTGAATATCTTCTCTTGACATACAGATGATCGTGGAGGATCGTTTTATGTTTGGTTTTAATGCATTAAAAACTCTGAGAAATACGCTTAATTTCTGAGCGCTCTATTTTTAACCAAGTACATAATTTTAAGATTTCTTCCTGAACAAACTGGCAATCGAGTTCAAAGCTAGTTCTTGTGATAGTAACTTTAAATGGATTGCTATTTTTGTTCTTTTAGAGCGCATAGTATTTATGATAGAAACTTCTGAAAATCATACGTATATGGTTGATAACTTATGAAATGCAGATAAATTCAAACTATTCGACTTTCAATTAAAATTTTCGTGCAATATCAAGGCTAATTATTTGGTCGTCAAGTTAATAGGTAATAGCTGTATTTGAATCGGGCATATTTTTCAGAATTCAGAAATCCTCCAAAATGAGACAAGCTAGCAATTCTATTGCGCATTTTTTTTACTTAAGTCTTTCGTATACAAAACAGCCCAGAAAATAAATGAAGCTGAACCAACAGTCTACACGCAAAGTAAATTTTAATAATATTAGTCCCACGCAAATACGAGAAAAAATACGTAAATCCTCATTTTGACGTTATTTTTTCGCAATAAAAATATTAAATGTATTAAATATTTCGCTAATTTATTTTATAATTAGAGTAGTTTCGGGTATTATGGCCTAGTCGGCCAATATGGCCTACTGCTATTTCTCCGAAACAAGTTTCAATCATTTCAGTTACTCAAATTGTGAACATTTTTATATTGTTATTACGCAGTTTTGCAGGCTAACCCTTAATCTGTAGTGTGGTGAAATTTTTGTATGCATATTGTTACAAACCTATTAAATTTTATTTGTCAAAAACATTCCTGCTGCTAATGTGGCTCACCAGATATAGGCCATATTGACCCCATTAATATTACATATCTATTATAGCATTTATTTTTTTAGGCAACGGCTCCACGAAAACCAATTTCTCAAAGAAAACGCCAAACGTGGTGCAATATAGCAGTGACGCCTTAGTCACTCTCTGTATTCTTAGGACACCACAGGAAAATCATAGGTTCAATGCCTCTATTGTAAGTTATGGGCTCATGAAAAATGCTCAGGAGTGGAAACCAACATTTTTATCTATGAATTTTGCTCCAAAAAGTAACGTGCAGTTCATTGTTTGAGTGGTGGGAAATATGGTTCACGATATTTACGGCCAATATAGGCCTAGGCCATAATACCCAACCATGTTTTGATTTTAACAATTGTTGAAGTTTATGGAAAACTATATTATTTGTTATTCTTTAAAATTATATTGCTTTAAGTTTCTAGTTATTAATTACTGATATGTTCAACGACTCAAATAAACATTTAGGACTGATTGAACTCATACAGTTCGAGTTTTATTTCCGAAAAGGCTTATAATGTGCCATAATAACCGAAACTAGCTACTAGGTAGGTATATCATTAAAATGACCGAACATGGCATAATAATTGCCAATTCTAAGTTTTCCGAGAAAATAAAAGTTGTATAGTTCTTCATATTTAAAAATTGCGTAAGCGTCATTTAACCCAAATTAGCGTCTTCTGACCACTCGTTTGTGGTTTAACCGTATCTAAACCTTTTTTGATATAATAAATGTCCCTCATTGTTTGAAATGAATTCGCCAGGTAGACTACCTACCTGCATATAAGCGTTAATCCCTCTTAACAATAAAATGAACATCTGAAATACTTAGAAACCCACTTGCTGTCCTTCAATCCGATAAAAATCTAAGCAATCTTTCCTTATCCGCCTTAGTTACAAAAGAAACCACACACACAGTTCGCTTTTGACAAAAAGCAGGTAAAAATGCTCAGGTACTTTGGGAATCATTCAGTGGCGTAGTTTGATGGATAAGGGCCCCGGGGCTCTATAAAATAGAAACAAGAGTTTGAAAAAGGAAAGAAAAAGAAATCTTCAATCAATAGGCCATTTGTAAAAGGAAAATTTTCAGTCAATAGGCAGATTGTAAAAGGAAAATCTTCAGCCAGAAGGCAGTTTGTAAGGATTTCCACCAACTTCATGTCAGTCTGCAACAGCAGTTGACCCAATAATTATTTTAATTAATTTGTATGACATTTATAGATAACTTTAGGATTGACCAAGGCTCCCTAAGATAGTAACGCCACTGGAATCATCTCGTCCCATATACAATAATGTTTTAACCGAAAAAAGAACTATTTCTGGCAGCCCTTACAAAGTTCGTCAGCAAATTGAGAAACTCCTAAAACCGTGGAGTCATTCGTCATATTCAATTCAGAGAATTCATCTCCGTAACCGTCGTTTGACTCGGATCAGAAACCATCAACCACTCCGGACTTTTCCATTTGATTTTCTTTGGGGGGAAAAGCGGTAAAGGAGCTCCTCGCCCGCTCTAATTGGAATTAGCAAAACAAATGTAATGCGCTCTCCGACTGCGGTGTGTCGCGCGTCATTCACCGAGCGATCTCGGTCCTCGGCTCAGGCTGAGACCCTTCGCGGCTTGGCTGCTGTCACACAGGTTCACATGACAGTAATTAATGTGACCGTGTGTGTAATTCGCAGGTTTAGTTTTTCCAGAGCCGCCCTCCCCGTTGCTGTTTTGTGTCGCCCTCTAGCGTGGCGCGTTATTAATGCCAACAAGAAGTCGGAGGAGCAAAAACAAAAGTCCAAGAAATTGAGGACGGCTGAAACGCACGACGACGACGACGAAGAAGAAGAAGAGGATGAAAGCGTTTTGCTCGGTTTGTGAGGGAGACGCGCGGTGAGCTGTCGCGTCATCGGAGGCCGAGCCGAGGGATAATAAGAAAAGAATTCACACAGGATGTGAAGGTTGCTCCTCTTCTGGCTCAGCTGGGGAAGGATAGAGAGTGAAAAAAGCGTACGAATTAAGAGCGAGACAAAAATCATTTAGAGGCTCATTACAGAGAAGAAATGACAAATCTACATCGGCGACTCCACGTGGAGTCCCCTGATAGATTTCCCCGGCCAGTTTGCATTTAGTTGGCTGCGAGAGCGAGCCAACTGCAGCGTTGGCCGTCTTGCTTTAATTAAGTGGTTTCACAAGAACTCCTCTTTTTCGTTTTTTCCCTCGCTTTCAGCCTTTTTTCTCTGTTTCGGCGGTGCATGTGCGCCCTGTTTATTCACAGCTTAAGTTTAGGATTCGGAACGTGTTTTTTTTTTGTACGCCTCTTTGTCCGCACCCGAGCCGAGCACTCCGCCTGGGTTTTATTTCTGCTGAGGTCGGTCGGTTCGGCTGCCTGCGCTTCTTTTCACCGCCCAGCCTGTCGGCTACGGGCTACAGGCTGCGGCTCGGCTTCGCCTGGTCTTGTCTGGGTTCGGTTCATGCCCATGCGGCTGCGGCCAGTCCCCTTGAGTGCCCCTCTGACGGCGAGCGTTGTGGACACGGCTAGGGGCTTACGGCCTACGGCGCTCGGCCTTTTGGTCGACCGAACGAAAAGCCAGCAGCAATTTCTGCTGCTATTCGTAAACGCGGCAGCTAGCGGCTCGCAGCTAGTCAGCCGCTTGGCTTAATTCAGGCGTGCGATTATGTGCGTCATGTTCATCTGCCGCATGTTAAACAGCGAAATGAGTGACACGGTCTTATTTTTTATTTTATTTTTTTTTGCGCGCCGTAAACCCCCTGCCCCCTCCTTCCGTCGCAACGAAGCAAGGCTTTTCGCTTTAATGTTATTTTTTTCCTTCTCGCCATCTCAATCCCAAAGTTTATCGGCACAAAGGTGTGTATTACAGTTGTTGACTTCGAGGTGAACGGAGAAAGATTTTCTAAGCGCGTTTTCTCTGTTTGTCCCTGGCTGTCGGGCAACTTCTGTGTGGTAGACGCTGACTTTTCGCTTTATGCGTGTGGCGTCAAGTAATCGATTGCCGACGATTTATTTTTAGAAGGGCAAATCAACCGAGGTGTGGAAAAATTCGACAGGATGGGGTAATGAGGATTTATTTTTTTCTCGCTTTTTAGACAGTTTATGGGGGTCACTGCGGATCGTTAGTGGCTGCGGATGAAATCACTGAAATTGCTGAGGGGTCATATAACGCGACAATAAAAAAAATAACACTTAAGTATCTTAGAACTATTAGTTTCTGCGTGATTTTCTAATGTTTCGAAAGAAATTTAAACTAATAGTAATGCACCGAGGCGTACCAAAGCTGAACGACTTGCCCAACGAAATAATAGTCGAAAAAAATATATATCAATATAAAAGAAATACATTTAATAATTGTAGATATGTGTATTAAACTTAAAAAAATAATCAATCACATATGTATAAAGTTATTGCTAGTAAAATTCAAATTCAAATAGGCGTGAAAATGAGACCTTACTTAGCCGCCTTCAGTATTTCGTAATCAATAAGAAGGTAGAAGTATTAGTTACATGCCTTAATTTTTGGCAAGTGAACAACAAAATTTATTTATTTATAAAAATGCTTATAAAACTTTAGAGGAATTACTTCTCATTACTCCTTTTGAAAAATTTATAGTAAATCTTCTTCACCTTAAAATAATTTATACAATGTCATAGAATATCAAAACGGGCGATATGCATATTCTAGAACAAATTAAAGACCGACTAATTATTTAAACTGTGCATTCCGATCTTCCAGATCACTCACTAAAAAATTCGAAAAATTTACCATTTCTCCTATTCTTAGCGCCATTAAATTCAAATCGTTTCCCCGAATCCTCAAAGCAAACCATGCATCGCCTAGAGTTTGCCGAGATTAATTGAAACGCGCCGTTTAATTTATTACACGGCTAATTGCCAACATTTCCACTTATGAGCGTTCCCCAAGCAAAACGAAGAAAAGATTGGGACAGCTCATGCTGAGCAGCCAGCTAACCGCAGCTCCCCCAGGGTGGGTACGGGCACCACCAGAACGAAATGTTTTTCTCTGACTACACAAAAGGCCGCATGGACGGGGCTCGGGGGTCACGGGGAAAAATGCGGCTTTACAAAGCATCAGGCAGGCAATGAACGCGTCCCAAAGCGAAGCGCGCGATTTGAGAGGAGACGACCCAAAGAACCCGACGTCGACGACGACACCCGATCCCGGTGCTGTCCCAGTGCAAATCCACTGGGCATTTTGTGAGCCGGAAGGCACGGACCGACGTGTAAAATTTAATTGATGAATTCGCCGTTGTCGTCGTCGCAGTCGCAGCGTTTGCCGTTGTTGTCTCCTCTTTTAAGCGGTTTTTGAGTTGTTTCGGAATGGGCGCCTCCATCATGCAATTAGAGCCAGATAATCGTCCGGGCGATGGCTAGAAAACGGTTTATTCCCTCACTGGTTTATGTTGAAAATAATACAAAAATAAAAGAAACAATAAAAATTCGGCGAAGCTATATAATTTTAGAGCGCTGGCTGCCTTCGTGCCACAAAAACCACTTTCTGCTTCAAATTTAACAATTCAGCCGCATTCCGGAAAGTTTGTGTGGATCTTGCGAAAAAGAAATCACCACGCCACCATCCACACAGGCACCGAAAATTGGTGTGGTGAGTAAGCATAAATCGGCTTATCTTGAAGATCTTCGCACGTAATTTGTCTACAGCGGACGTAGCCATTAGCTGCTGAATTTCTTGACGACCGCGGTTATTGTGAGAATCCCCCCTTCCTTTGGCCGTTAAAACAATTTTCCTTATTCTTTCACCCCTCTTCCATCCCCGCTTGTACGGAATTGCAGGGAATTGAACAATTTGAATGGAGAGCACTGCTCCGTGAGTAGGAGGTGCGCGCGCATGCGTGAAGTGATTAAATTATCGAAATTGAGCCCATCCACACGAGAAAATTGATATGAAAAAAATAAAAACGAAATGAAAAACGAGAAACAAAGCAAATTACGCCTCTCACGAAAGACGCTTGCTTTTCCGCTTCCCTGGCTAAATTCGTTTTATGATCTGTTTGCACGTTTAGTCGCTTTTTTCCCCCCACCGACCATGGAAGGTGGCGACGGTGAATTTGTTTTTCTCGTCACTTTTTTGGACGGTGCCGAGTAATTTTGTGAATAATTTATGAGAGGAGGTTTTTTGGGGGAAAAGGAGCCGAATACTTTCTTTTTATTGCGTGTAGGCGGGTTGGTTTATATTCGGCCTTGAGGTCACTGTAATATTTGCATCTGGAAGCAATTGCGCTCCTTGTTGTAGGTAACCAGATGTTTCAACGCCCTCTATAAATAGACAGTCAAACGATGGCTGATTGCATCAAAAATTATTGAACACTTTCGTAAAACTATTTCATTTATATTCCACTTCCGTCTAAGCTTGCCAAATTGGCTAAATTATGAGGTTGCATCGGAAGTAGAACGAATGATATATTAATTATCTCGTCCATATTTCAGTTATTATAACTTTCTTCCGTCTTCTTTGCAAATTGTTGGTAAATTTCTATCAGATGACGGTACAAATTATATATTGGACTTAGATTTCAAAATTTTGTTATATTGCATTAGAAGTTTGTTGTTTTTATAAAAGTTTTCGCTTCACTTTATCTGAATGTATTTTTAATGTAACACTAATAAAATCCTTCTTAAATTATAAAAGACACAACCAAAATGTGAAAAGACGTCTGTATCCCACTTCTGAAGTATTCGTTTCCATTAGCAGGGAGCAAGTACCTTTCCTAATTTATTTTCCTTTTTTTTTTCGAGAATCGTTTGCTCGCCTCTCCGATTTTTTGACTTTAACTCGATGACTGCCTTATGGTTTGTTTCGTTCTCCTTCTCAGTCGCAATGAAATATGATGCCGTTAGCTGCGAAAGGTTTAATTAAAAAAAAGAAGGGGGCAAAAAAAAAAAAACCAAAATCGAATCGTGAACATGAACGTCATTCGCTAAGTGATTAAATATTGATCCAAATCGAGTGGAATGAAACGGAAAGAAAATTTCCCGCGGGTGAGACTGTGTGAGCGGGGGGAGGGGAGGAAGGGATGAAAGGACGAAATAGTGTTCTGTTGCGGCTGACGTGTGGGGGGTTAGGGGGTGCATGGTAGAGAAATTCGCCATGAACCCATGAACCCATCCGAAAATTGCAGCGATTTAATCCGACCACATCCTGCATAAGCAACAAATCCCTACCGAAATGCGGGGAGACGGATATATGGATGGATGAATGGCGAGTGTGTGTCCCCCCCACACATCATTCCCTATTTGTCCTATCAATCAGCTGCTGTGTGCGCTACACCGGCAATTACCACCATCCAGACGTGCGAGTGGGAGGCGAAAGGGGAGAAGCGAACGAAAATACCTGTGTACCCACCTGCATGTGACGCACACCCTCTCCCCCGCACATCATCATCATCGTCATCGTCATCATGAGGCAGGCGAAGAGTCTAATGCAGCTAATTTAGTCCTTGTACTCTGGCGCACCACCCCCACACGGCCCCCATTCTCTTATTTGAGAGATTCCTTTGCCTGACGCTTTCCCAGTGGGGGCGCCACCTCCTCGCACTTCGTAAACCACTCCAGAGGGACTGACTGGCGTGCCTAACCCCTAACTCGATGTTGGCCCGACGGGTTCATGCTCTGAAATGTGCCAGAATTGGGCTAGGTGCGCTCTGGAGGATAACGGAAGGTTTGGTCGGTGCGGCCTGGGCGCCATAGAGGGAGCAGTTGGATAGGGGGGTGAATGGGGGGTCGGAGGAAGTGAGGCATTCGAGTAACCAAATCTTGGCAAGGCCAAAATCGAAATCCGGTGAAGCGTGAACATGAAGAGCTCCCCCTCGCAGAATACCGTTTGGTCCTGCTGCTGGTGGGCGGTATAATCGAGGGTGATGGAACGGTGTGACGGTAGAGGGCGCACAGAGTGTGATTGTATACAGTGCCGACGCTACCGGAAAATTCATCGGAAAAGCTCAGTCATGTAAGAGGAAAATTGCGGGAAGGGGCGGGACGGGATCCAGTGGTAGAGAAGGATAAGGAAAAAGGAGGGGTGGTCGGGAGAGGATTTCAGATTTGGACCAACGGGATCTTCTATGTAAACCGTTGTATTTAGCGACGAATGCTTAAGGAACCGGCAGTGCAAGACTGAGATTCCGGTGAACTGGAAAGGAACCAGAGGGGAGATTATAACTGGATGTGTGGGCTAAGGGTGGCGATGGGAATGAAGACACTAATCATTTTCTAACCTCAAAATCTGTTTGATACACGGATAAATGCCTTTCTCTGGTTTCGTGTTACACAGCTCGTTTGTCGGCATTGGGGCATCGGAAGAAGGAGATTGCTCGGTGGGAAAAAGGATGAGAATGCGAAGGCGACGACGATGACTATACGTTCGGGCTCGTTTGTTTTTTGTTGGTGGCAACGACGATGGTGGCGCTGCTGATGTGTTCGGATGTGCTCCTTTTCGATGCGAGAGAAGTGTGGCTCTTTGTGCAACGTTTGATCCCATGAAGATGCTGCCGCCGCCGTCGTCGTCGTCGCCGTTGCCGTCGTCGCCGTTGCCGTTGTCTACAACGATGGCAACGCCGACTATGGGAAGCTACATGAACGACGGAAACAGCTCCACTCGGATGTGCTGTGTATTGTGCACTCAACCCGAACTATTCCTGCGGTGATGATGATGACATCGAACATGTGGAGAAGAAGATCTCTGTGCTCCTCTGCTAACGATGATACGGGTGCAGGATAAATAGGTTGGCAGCTGCTAGGCAGTCTGGGATTGCGGAATACCTGCCACTCACTGCTGGAGGGGGGAGTTTTAGGGAGGAAACTTCCGATATCAAAATTGAATGCCTCGGGCGAGGTTTAACCAGCTTATGGGAGAAAGCCTCGGATAATAGGACGCTGGTGGGTGACTGTCTCGAAGATTTCCTTTCAAGTTAGCTGGCTATACTGCAAAGAAACGATTGTGGGGGCTGCTTAATTCTTCGTCCCCATATATCCGTTTATCGAAGAGCTCGTTTATTTTCTATGATACCCTATACAACTAAAACTGTTTGACCGATCCGACAAAGGCAGCAAGAGTAGAAAGGCGAATTGAATTGGTATATAGTGTTAAAATATTTATTTTTAACAAATATGTATATGAATTTATTGAAAATAGTAGGTATTAATGTGTGAAAGATGGAGAGTTAGAAAGGGTTTCTTAATCTAGAAGTTGGAATCTGGAAGTTGTTAACAGAGCAATAAAACATGTGTTAGATAAACAACAAAGGATTCATTGAAATCCTTTGAATTCTCTGTGAGCCACCCTTAAATTTTCCATGAGTATAGTTAGTTAGTATAAGTAGGTAGTATAAGTAACCATTTTCCAAGAATTTGATCCGAGTTTAATAAATTAGATGTATTAAATTTAAATATTCTCTATACTGTTAAATTATTTAAAGCAATCTTTCCCAACACATATGTTTGTAGTGTAAGAGTAACAAAGATACCACAATTGAAGAAATCAAGACATACTATAATTTTGATGTTATCTTGTAGATATTTGTAGCTTTATTTAATAATAATTAGAACTATAATTATTCATTTACATGTGCTGTTAATCAATGATAAATTTGAAAATCATTTCTAATAATTCTAAGTAAGTACATAAGCTTTACAATAAAATTCGAACAAAATTTCGAGACCTTGAAGGTTTTGGTTACAGCCGCGATGGGTTATCCAATTCTTTTCAGTAGTGTGCGCAAAAATATTCTGTTTGGTGGCATTGGCAATTCAATTCAAATGTATCAACCTTTCTCCATCTCATAAAATCGAGCGAAACAATAGCGCCTGGGAACGGGGCCAATCTGGCTCAATGGGCAATAATTATAATCAGAAGCCGATTGGATTTGGTATATGGCTGGTCAATTAATTGTGGTCGCGGAGCTCCGATTCGTCTAGTGGCGAACACATAAGCCGCCGAGATGCCTGTCTTCCGACTCCAATTAGTCACATATTACCCAGAAGATATTTTATTAATTTGAATATCAATGCGAGAGCTGATTTCAATTTAAATTTATGCAAAAGATATAACAAAAAGCGGAACGCCACATTCGCGAGGTCGCTGCTTGCCTGGCGCGCTAACTGCCGCGCGCCGCCGCCGCCGGCCATTCGCCAGCCGACAGACACCGCCACCGTCGCCGATAAATGCTTTTGCGTGGCGAATGTCAACGACTCCTCGAGACTACTCGCGGATACGAAAAGAATTATTACGGGCTGGCTGGTGGCATGGTGTCGCGACCATTCGTCGTCCGCAACCGTCACATAGTGCAGTCAGCCGACACCACCGCTCCTGGTGCTGCTGCCGCCACCGCCGCCGCCGACGACGCCGCCAGTCACCGCAGCCGCCGCCACCTACAAAGCCTCCGAGATACATTCTTTCCATGGGGCAGGCCCAATTGGCCTTTTGATATGTTACTCTTGTGTTTTCGACGGTGTTCGGAATTTAAATGAATGGCAGGGGTAATTAATTGATTTCGCGCGCATAATAAAGTATCGGGTGTCACTTGGCTCGCATGCCGTTCGGCTCGGCCGTCCCATACCTGCCGAAACCATCTCTTGTCTTTTTGTGTGCTTTCCCGTGGGCTTGTGGCTTGCGGAAAAAATATTGAATTTCCATTTTCCACATCTGCTTAAGCTGCTGTACTACTTCGTGCTTTGAAGTGCCTGCTCTGTGTGGGAATATTTTGCAGGAAATCAATTAATTTTGTAACGCGTTAGAAAAATTTGCGTCATTTTGATGGTTTACACTTGTTGTTACGGTTGGTAGCTATTTGATCGGATTAACGGTTTTTTGTTTTTTTTTTTGTTTCTTTAGTGGTACCTAAGCTGGAAAAATGGCTTCCAATTAGCTTTGTAATTGTCAAAAGTGGAAGCCATTAAAGAGGTGAAAAATTTGAGAATCGTGTATCTTAGCACAATCAGCAAGGAAAGAATTTCATTGTCGGAAACTTCACACGGAAATGTTTGTAATAAGTGGCAAAACTTAAAATCCATTGTTGGAAAGAATTTTCTTAATTTTTAAGGTAAACAAAGGCTCGTCTTCTATGTTTTCTTTTTTTCTTTACAGGAATTGCATTATTCTCTAATTTTTTTTATTATACACAGTGAATGAATTTTCCAAATCGGTTTAATAGTTTCTCAAATACGGTTTGTTTAAAGTATTTTAAATTCTATTTTTACTCGCCATTTTTAGTTACCTACTAAAGAAAACGTATTTTTGAATCGTTAATAAGAATTTGAATACTATTTTCCTCAAAACCCACAAGAGTTACCGTAAACAATGGGTACAAATTATCCCGCAACCAAGCGATGAGTACGCTAAATAAGTCGCACAATTAGGCAAACCGTATCCGCCCATAAAATAAATTAACGGCTCCCCTCTTCCCCCTCCAACTTTCTCCCTGGCAATTGCCTTCCGTCAAGTCGCCTCGGTGCCCTTTCGCCAAAGAGACCCAGTCCAGCCGTTCTGCAAACTCTACATACAACGAGGAAGGGAGTGAAATAGAAAGAAAGAAAGTAAGAGATAGAGTAATGTCGAGCAAAACAAGAAGCGTAAGCGGCTGGCAATCACCCCAACTACCCGCTTGGCAATTTCAAGAAAACTTTGAAAGCTTAAGTGAATTTGCGGCTTTCTTTGTTTGCTTTTTATCGTTACACGAATTTGTCCAACTGCCCCGAAAGTCCGCCCCAAACACCCCAAAATTCTTCTCTTTAGTTTCAAAGTAGAGGTGATCAACAACGCCACCCTTTTTTTTCTCCCTCTGGTGGTGTTCAAAATAATTTCTGCTGCCAAGTTAGAGAAAAGCGCCCTCTTTTGGTGTGCTGTTGAATAAAACACGTTTCGGTTACACAAGACTGGGTCGGAAGGTGGTCTACCCTGCGATGGTGGGGGCAATTAATTGTTTGAAACCAAATCCGAGGTGAGAAGCTTTAAAAGCTTTTCTCATAAAATAACTGACCTTTCGCATCATCCCCCTGTATCAATGCTACCCGCCTCCTCGAGAGATCCTTCTCGAAAATTTTCTACCCGAAGTTTTGGGGAGCAGTGGCACCAAGCGGGGGGTTGTTGAGACATTTTCAGGCAATCGACTTGAAATCACGTGGTGACCGACCACACCGAATAACCGCCCAAGCAACCACGGAAAACTTTAAGCTTCATGTGGTGCTGGTGATGGCATTTCTAACGATAGGGTTCCTTATGCTATCCTCGAGCGGGATAAGCAGTGGGGTAGGGGAAGGGAGGCAGGAAATTGGCTTCTCTGCCTTACTGGATCCTTGGATCACGCCGGGTGAAACAATAAAGACGGCGGCAATGGGGCTACATTCGGGGCAGGGATCCAGCCACATAAAAGCACAGCGCCTCGGAATGTGCGCGGTGAGGGGTCGGAAGAGGGACAAGGGAATGGTTTCCCTCCGAGATTTCAGAAACTTTTTGGCAAATTGTTGGGGCACTATCTAGCACTTCGGGCCGGGCTGCCTCTTCCTCTTCTGATGGTTTCACCCGGGTGTGTTGGGTTGGTTAATGTCGTTATTTCACCCGAGAAACTTCCGTCCCTCTTCTGGCGGGCGAAGAAAGATGAAGTTTGTGCCGTAGGCTGCCACTCGATGGGGCTGGCGCTAGCAGAGGGTGGGTGCCAGCGATACGTACTTAACCGTGGCTTTGACGGTGGTGGGAAGGAGTGTTGTTTAACGGAAGTTGGCGGAAGTCACTTTACAAGTTAACTTCGGTAAGTGGTGCTAATGACTTCAGTTATACTTTTTTCATGAATTTTAATGAGCTCCCAAGGGTGAAAGGGGTGGTGATATCTCAATTTTCTGCATGAATTTTAGAGGGCAAATGTGCGTTATGACCTGTACACTTTAATTGTAACGGAATTGTTGACTTGTTTACGTTGCCATCGGGGTTAAATGAGATAAAGATAAACGATTGGGAGTTACTGTTCAAAATGTTTTTGCCTCTTTCCGTTAGTATAATTGGTAACGGTTATGTTTTAATTGCAGAAGTTGGCATTTTTTTGATAAATGGATTTTGACAAATATACTTCAATAATGTTTTACGCGCTATATACTATGTATATGTTTAAAATATTGAAATTTTAAAATTTGAAATCGAATCATTGGTTAAACTATAATATTATTTTCCTTTTTTCCTTTCAGGTGAGTAAATTGTTTCTTCAATATATGCTCTCATCTGTAAGTATGCGACATTTAATTCTTACCAAGCAATAAAACTAAACAAGAAGGAGGTTAGGTCAGGCAACAATGTCAATTGGTGAATTATCATCGAACTTTTTATATCTATAAATTTATATCTGGTATTTTCTCTTTGGATTTATACATATCATTTGATGTGCATTGTATGTATAGACTGTAAATATATTTTTTGCTGTTAGATTCATGATCCAAGCGGAAATCTATTTGGATAAACAAATTGTTCTAGTACTGTTTGCATCTTTTAATAATCTATCCTAAATCCCTTTTGCACATATTTTCTTCAAAATTCCATCATCTCACGACACAAAAGCCATTTCGCAAATCAAACTCAAAAATAATCAATTTCCTCCAAAAGTACTTAAACCAATTACCCAAAATACTTTGACATCTTCTCTTCCTCTCTTCGCACATTTCTATTTCCCGTATTAAATGCTATTTAAATAACACACAAACATAGTCAAACAAAAACCCACACATTTTCTCAACACCCACACGCCACAAAACGTCAGCACCGTCTGCGCCCTAACCAACTATCATTCCCTCAGGAATTTAAACTCGTCGCTCGCCGGTGCTGCCGCCTATAATTCGCCGCCCGTCGTTCCCTTGCTCACAAAATGTAAATTCAAGATAAATTCCTCCGATGGTAAAATTAAATAATTGGCGCCCCCAAAATAATTTCCGGCGCTTGTGCTCGTTTTCTACTTGTTATCAAATGGTTGGCTGGCTATCCATCGCCACCCTGTGCTCAATTCGACACTTGCTCTTGCCTGTCTGCCCTTTGCCCCTTACATACCTCCTTCCTTGGGCCTGCCACTGCTCATTCTGAAGTTGTGCGCGTGCTGTTCACCATCAACACCGTCGTCCGCCTCATCATCATCATCGCCGACGTCGTCGTCGGCGTCGGTGGCGATGTGCCGGTGGTGGCGTGGCAGGCAGCGGCAATGGCGGCGGCATCCTTAGTCCTTGGTGTGTAAAAGCCAGAAGAGAATCAAATTTGCTGCTTATTCATGCTCGTTCCATTCTGAACACACCCCCGGCCATCCGACCGTTATCGCCGTCACCTAAAGTACACAGGGACCCGAATCACTCGAGCCCCTGAATATAATTTTCGCAATTTCCTCTCGTAACTACCCTCCTCTGACGACTAAACTTCCCTTAAGAGAGTTCTCAGTTTCATCCGGTCTCTGCGTTTTCCGGGCCCTCCGCCACCCACCCCCCGCGTCCTGGTTGCGGGGCCTTTCCTTTTTCTACTTCTTTTCACTTGCAGTCAATTACTCCTTCCAATATGGCATTATATTCCTGACCCGATGGAACCTAGTTTTTCTTTTTCTTTTTCAGCCAACCATTGATCCCCCTCGTCCTTGGCTGCTCGCCGCACCCGTCCCCAGCTCCCCATTGTTATGTACCCAGGTCACCGCCGCCCCTGCTCCAGCGCCCGGCCCGCAATTTACCCGCCACTGCCTCGACCCCCCTGAAGGCAGCAGCGGTTTATACCCAAAAACTACTGTTCCCATGGCTGCCCAGCCTCGAAGTGGTAGTGGCTGTTCACTGCTTAACTTCGGTCCGTTTGTTGATGATGTCTTGTTTGTGTCTCCCTGATCCTCCGGGGGCTCCGGTATCCTTTTCCACTTGGATTGGCGCCCACACTTGGCCGCACACAGGAAAAAAAGCTGTGGGTGCCAAAAGAAATTGTCACTAATACAAGAGAAACAGTTGCGGGGTCATTTGGGTTTCGGGCTTGTTTTCTTCTTGTTTTGCTGAACCCTCCTCCCCCCACCACTTTGCAAATACAGAGAAGTGGGGATAAGATGGGTTTTGAGTCTGTGCAGAAAATGTTGGTGGGGACAATGAAGAAGGAAAAGAAGGGCACAATTTTGAGATGGGATGGAGCTTTTGCGTATGTTGGGGATCAGCAGAACTGTTCCGTCCGCGGAAGTGTTCGGATGGGAGCAGTTATGGGAAAGGAGACATGTATTTCCTTTTTTTTTGTTCTTGGTATGGGGGTTCGTTTCTAGACGATTTAAATCGAAGTACATTCTCCGGAGAAAGCAGTTTAAAGGATTTTATATTTTAGCAAGGTTTGCATGTCGGTTGTCAATCTTTGTCGTAGATAGGTATATACTGTAGATTAAATATCTTTTCTCGGAAGTAAAACAATTTTTTTTAAAGGTATTTTCCCGATTTAGGATGGAATTGTGAAGATTTTCGAGCTACGCTTTTAAGTTCGGTTTTTTTATACCACATTTTAATAATTAATATACTTCTATGTATAACATGTATATTATTATTATACATATCCAATGCTTAAAAGTTATTTTTTATTGGCTGTTATTTTACTTTATCTGTATTTTTAATCGTCTTATAATAGCAAGTATATATTCAATGCCTTGAAGATATGTGGATTAATATCAAAACCCATCTGATTTCTTAATGACCTCAGGACCTCAGAAAGGTCCTGGTTACAAATTTTAGTATCAAAGTACCGCCATGTTTTGGTTTTCGGGGCTTAAACTTTTCACATCAATACGTCCGAAGTTTCCAATTCCTCCAATAAGGTTTTATGTTCTGGTTCTGCATGTCGAGTAAATTTCCCTATGGTGGCAAGCCCCGACGGCCAGGTTCGGCGCTGTTACTACATCTTGCATCAGTGCCACATTGTAAATTCAGAGGCACCTATAGCCTTACCCAACAGTGGCTATAAACATTTCGAATGTTCAATGTTGTTCGCTTCCCCCGCCCTTCGAGCTCCATCTTTCGTGCATCGTGCAGGCCATACCAATTCCACAACACCACCCACCACCCTGGTTGTTGGCGCGGCAAGCATATGAAATATTCTTTCCGCCTGGCATCAGTGCCGTCGGCAAAGGTACCGCTTATTGATCTGCCCGCCACTGCTGTGCCCTGTGCCCTTGTACAAACAGATTGGAATATTGAAATATTGCAACAACATAAAGAAAAAAAATAACATGCTGAATAAAAAGAAAACTTGAAAAAAACCGTCGAGGAAAAACGAAAAAACTTGCGGCGCTTACCGCCCAGAACCCAAACGAAAAGAAAAATTTCCCGGGGCTGCAACGAGGCAGGCAGGCAGGCAACAGAATCACCGCATTTACATGACGGCAGCGGGAGCAGAAGTAGAAGTGCACTCGACCCTCCTCAGTCGGGTGGTGCCCCTTTCCGGGCCACCTTATATTCTTTCGTCCTTTACGGCAACGTAGTGTTTAACACCAACTGTTGGTATGGAGGTGCCCAACATGAAAACTGACTAGCGGCCACCCCCACACCTGCCCTGGTGCCTGCTCCTGGTGAATTTAGTGACAAGGGAATCCTCGTCACAGGAATTTTGATGTGAAAATTCTCGGTTACTTTGCTCTGGCACGTTTTACACTGCCGCTCGCCCCATCTGCCAGTGCGAGCGGTGGCATGAGATCCTTACTTTTTTTACTTGTCACTTTTGGGATCTAGTGAAATCCTCACGCCTCCCCACCCCAAACCAACAACCGACGCCTCTGCTGCTGATGGGTTTCGACCCATGGGAACAAAATGTGGAGGTGCAAGGTGCAACTAAGACCTACCCCCCCACCCCTGTCCCTCCACGCTACATTTCGATACCATTGTGCAGTTCTAGGGGTAGGGGTGGAAACAGAGCAGTGGGGTTTTGTTCACGCTGAAATTGAAAAGTAAACTGGTAAAGAAAAAAGCAGGCCACACGGTACGAGGGGGTTGTACAGTACCCCAGTCACCTAGGGTAAAAAAATCGTGGGTTGATATGCTGTGATCCGGGGAGGGGATAGGAGAGGGGGATGTATCCAAAATCGAATCGAACCGAAGAATTTTTCATGTTTTCAGCTTTGTTTTGGTCGGCTGCTTTTTTGTTCCCCCCCCCCCCGCGTCCCCTTCCCTCTTTCTCCACTCTACACGGCGTGTTCTGTTTGGATTTTTATCAGCAACAATTTCGTAAGGGGGGGGGGGGGGTTGTTGGTTGAAAAATGAATGGGGGGCCATACCGCCGACGTGTGCATGCAACGAACCCCAAAGGTGGAGTCACAGAACCCCAATTGCCGTTCCATGGTATGTGGGCTGGTGGAAGGGAGGGGCTTGGGCAGGAGATTATGGCGGAAATGGGAAAAATATGATATTGAAACAGTTTTTCTCAAACGGGCGCGCTATTTTTGAACAAGTTTTTTGTTCGTGTTGTGATGGTGTTTTTCTCGATTTTTATCTTTTCTGGTTTCCCCTTCCACCCATTTTAGCATCCGCTTTTATGTGATATCCTTGTGGTGTGCGATAGGTTGAGAGGGGAGGGGAGGGGGTTGAGGGAAGGAAGGAGAGGTTCTGGTAGATGGAAAAGTGCCACATCGGCTGCTTTGTGGTTTATTTTTCATGTGTGGCTGTGAATTTGGGAATTTGAATTTATTCAATTTTTCCATCCGATCGATGAAACGGTAAAATATATTTATGGGCGGGCGATGGCGTTTTCAACAGTTTTCGCGTGGAAAGAAGACATCGAAGAGCTAACCGATATATTTCGATTATCTTGGGAATATATATAAATTTTTCCAATTATTAAAAGCAATTTGGGAAATAAATGAATGGGGAGGGAATATTGGTTAAATTGCTCATTTCGTTTCAAATACATATAAAGAAGGAACATTTACATCTTGGGTTTATTTTAAAAATTATGGTGAATGTAATTTGCCAATTTTAAGTAATTTTTGTAGTTAATTAGAAAAAAGGAAACTTCAGCCATTGGAATTCATCAATTTTAACTCTTATCGATTGTCTAAAAGATATTGTCTATATACTTGTCCAAAGTATCCTTGTGATTTTCTTCCTCTTAACTTAAAGATATACACCCTCTTCCATCGGTTAAAATTAATTTGGTATTCGCTAATCGACTTCTTGTAACGCCCTCACATAATGCGCTAAGAGGTATCGATACGCCCTTCTGTCTGTCTGCCAAGCCACGCGACGATGACGACAACGACGATGGAAAGTTTCTCTTCTTTCCAAAAAATTCCAATTCATTATCGCGCGCCACTGTTGTTTTCACAAAAGAGGGGGAGAGAAGTGAGTGTGGGCGTAGCGCGGGGCCTTTTGCTTCTAATTGCGCAATTTCATTCTCCCTTCCCCGTTCCGTAATTGCCTTACCGCTACCATTTATCTACATCCATCTGCCGACACGTAACAATAGATAGCCTGTGTGCGGTTTCAAAAGTTATTTGATACCTAACTGTTTGGGGCGCCTAACCTCAACAACAAGCAAGCTTCGTTTTTACTGTCATCGCTTAAAACTTCCGTTCATTGCCCGAAAATACCACCATCACGGCAGCAACTTAGGGCGCCCCATCTCCACTAGCTCTGGGCTTTCAGTTTCTAAAGCCCCCCGGTCGAACAATGACACTCACTTAACGATGGCCGATTCACCATCCCTCATTATTGTTGCTATTTACCCAATTTTTCTTCTACCTTAACCTAACCTTCCATGCGCTTTATTCGTTGGTCCCTACTTCGAAAACCCTCCTCCTGGTGTCATCGTCACGTCTGCACCCCCAACCCATCTTTGTCTCTGTGGCCGTGCCCCCTTCCACTTCGACGCTCCACGCCGGAGGTACACACAGTCACGCAATCACATTTCACCGCTAAACGAGTGTGTAATTAACAAGGGTGCTGAATTCAGGACACCCGACCCGCCGCACCAGTCTCCACCAAAAGAGGGCGCTGCTCCTGTATCATTTTCTAGTACCCGTTCCATATAATCCTTACCATTTTAGGAGGGGGTGGCTCTCGAATGCTTCCCGAACGGACGATTCTTGGGGATGTGTTGACTTTGGAGGACTTAATATTTTTGGGGGGTTTTTGATGAATTGAAGGTTGATTTCGGAACGTTGCCGACAGATGGGAAGCAGACACCCGGAGGAGGGTTTCGTTTCGGCTAATTAAAAATGCTTCTATTGCGGCAAAAGGGGAGCCGGATTTTCTCCCGGAGGCATTTGTAATCTCTAAATGGTCTCAGGGCTTGTACGGAATGAAATGAAATCATTTTCGAGAGGGTTAATTAATTGTTTTTGTCTTTTTTCGATTTTAATAAAAGGTTGCTGGATGGATTTAGAAGGGATTATTTGAGCTGCGGTAACACAGGATTAAGAGTGTTTATTAATTTTTTTGTTTGTAGTTGTAGACAAGAGAATGTACTTGATTTAATAAAATATTCAGGTTATGAGGCCATACTTAGGGTTTTGAAGGGGCTTAAAAAGAAAGCCTAAATAATGTCTGATGCATTAAACACGAGAAATAAAACTTTTTTAGTATAAGGTATAGCTTGTATTACCCTAATTATTATACACTTGGTTCCCCTAAGTACTTTTTTAATTGAAGTTTATAATTTTTGGAATATTGGCCAAATATTTTACTTAGTTATTTGATCTTTCAAATGCCATGAGAATTCTAAAAATCTAAGAAAATCAGTGAACCTTCAAGTTTCTTTCAAATCTCAAAATTTGAACATATTTGCTTTCTTCCTTCTGCAACCGAAATCCCTTATTTTTTTTATATAACCCTCAAGCGCCTTGAAAATATACAGAAACTGACCAATATACGTATACCCTCGAAAAACAGCCCCGCCCCCACAAGTCGCACATGCACTGATTCTAATGGGTGCGTGTTCATTAACTTCGGTCGAATTCAAATTATCTCTGGTTGACAAAATTCTGCAGTTCGTCGGGTATGCTGACCGAAGTGTTTAGCACGCCCATGCATATTCGGCCCTTGGGTTCACTATATAACGGTATTCTAAAGGATAGTTGGCACTACCCCCTCCCCGTTTCCGTCTCATTTCCCCACTATCATTCGATCGGTATACCCGCTTTTCCCTATCAAATGTTCACGTTTAATTCTACCAGATAAGCGCTTCGATTCGAAATAACTGTAACGGTAGGGGCACCGAGGCCCAATCGAACGGTTTGGGGTATTGTATGGTATTAGGTTGAGATTGTGTGGCGTGGGTAAAGGTGCCGCTAGCTCATTGAAGTGCTTGGGTTGGAGCAAGAGCGATACTGTTCCGAAAATTGTTAATCGAATCACCGGCCCAGCTGTCGTAAGTCGAATGCGGGCGAAATAAACAGGGCGAAACATCGGCGTCGTCTTCGAAAGTCCCGTACTGTTGACCAACATAGACTAGTACGTACAGTTAGGACTAGGTACTCCTGGAATAGACAGGCAGGGACAAAGGCGGCACGTAATCGCACCCTTTCTCTAGTGGAGCATAAGACAAATATGCCCATCGCCGTCATTGCCCCTCGGCCCAATCCCACAATCCGGCAAACATTCGTTCTCTCAATTGCCACTGAGAAAGTCCTAAACCAAATAAAACCTCTGAATAGATTGGAGCAAGTCACTCCATCGCCGTCCTCCTCGTTCGGAGAGGGACCGTTTGAATGGAACAATGAAGGGTGGGGGTGCTTATCTTGTCAAGGAAAGGGATGGTGGAGTACGCTCTTCTTTATGTTTGTGACGGAGGGGAGAGATAGGGGGAAGGTCTTGGAACAGCAAACTGGGCAGCTGGGCAACGTAAACAATGAAACCTCCTCCGAAGGAGCTCATTCAGTTCCATATTAACCACTTAATCGCCTCAACAATTTAGACGTCAACAAAGTGTGCACGTTTATTCCCCGAACCTAGGGCATCAGCCCTACGGGCGGGCAGAAGGGGCGCCCACTGGGGGGAATTAAGTAAAAGTAAACGAGGTCTGTTGTTGTTCCTGGGGGACATTGATAATGCCGAGATGGGTTTAAGTGAAATGCTAGGAAAAGGACTTTTTCGTCTGGCAAACTGCCAGTAATCCTTATTTGACAGACTTTGGGCCATTTATCTCCTTCATCTTGAGCAACACCTCTGGGACCAGCAGGCGTTCAATCAATTTTACCTCAATATATAAAGATGAATTTTATTTTTCACCCTTCTGATATAATACAGTAAGGATATAGATCGGGGAAATAAATAGAGAACATTATCTATAACTACAATAACGAAAATTACAGATATTACCATATATTTTGAAAACAGGTCAAGATAGAATTTTCTTATTATTTTTCTCGTTTCTAGCGAGTCCTTTCTTACTAAATTTTATGTAATTCCTTGTACATTTACTTTACTTAACTACTCTATTATTGTTATTTTCTGAAAATTAGCAGAAGGAGAATAAGAACAGCACAGAATAACGGTTCAGAACACAATTTTTGTTCAGAGATGTTGTCAGTCCTGAGATATGTCAAAGGTGCTTTCATTTAAGGGCGCGTGCCCAACAAGGATGCGTTGCGCCACGCCACGCTGCAATTCGTCAATAGTTGAAAATAAAAAATGTTATATGTTTACTTAATCTGAGTGTGCACAACATCAATGCGAGAAGTGCCGCGCCGTACATTTTTTTCAAATAGCGTCGCGCTGAACTCCAAGAATTCTCTGAATTGAAGGGAAGTCTAAAGGATCCAAGTGCCAAGAATCAAAAATCAATATTTTTACGAAAATACGATCCAAATGCCACTCCTAATAATATCCAACTTGATTTCTTTTAAAATTTTACTTTTTGAGCGGGTAGTTGATTAAATTACGTGATACGATACGTCATCGAGTGATCAAGACGTTCAGAGAAAACGTCACCTGAGCACTTCTATAAAGGCACTTAGCCCATTTTTAATGTTGGTTCAATAAGTACTTAGGGCGTGTGCCAATTCAGCTTTTCAAAAGCAAATTTGTATGGGAGGTTGCTTTTCAGCTTCCTAATTTATTTTCGAAGGTTTTTGTCTAAGGAAAAGCCACCTCGGAAATTTACTTTTCATTCGACATGTATAATCTTTAAAATGGAAAGTAAACGGCAAGTAAATGCAATTTTAAATATCCTTTAAATATTTTAAAATTATGAAAATAAAATACATGAGCTCCATGTCCTCTTCAATGCTTACAGATATAAGATTCATATTTCAATGAAAAGTAAATGAAAAGCAAACTTCGTTGGCACAGGTACAATTCCGAAAAATGTTCGAAAAAGGAAAGGAATTTGACATTAAACTCCTCTAAAATTAAAATACATTTTGCTGTAATTTTCTTAGTTTAAAAACATTTCATGCCACACTTACTTTTTTATTACTCAAAAAAATCTGAATGAATTATGAAATGCATATTTGGGTTAATCCCTCGAGAACTAATTAGGGTTGCTCGGGGGAAAAATCATCAAATTAATCAAAAGATTCTGAGCGAATAATGAGCAACCTTCCCTCATCTCTTGGGATTTGAGTAATTTACGGTGTTTTGAAAGGGAAGTAAAGTAGGGATGCGCTACCCTCTGTCCTTGGTGCACAGTCTCTCCCCCATTTTCATTAAGCCACACTGCATACTAGTAAAAATGCCGACAAATAATTAACTCAACCCGTGCAAGGACTAATCAAGGGGAGAGCAAATCAAATAGAACTAATAACAACCGACCATCACGTTCCTTGGTCTGCTCCCAGTTCCCATGCCCCCTTTCCTAAAGTGTAGTGCCCCATACTCCCAATTTCTTCCCGCCAGACCACACAAGTGAAGCGCACGAGAGCTCAAATTCCGCAGAAGTCTCTGATGATGATGATGATGGTGGTGATGCTGTTCACCAACTTCTATACCACAACCCTGCCCCCTCGATCCCAACCACTGCCTGTACGACCCTGGAGTTATTTCCTGGCGGCGTTTACTCAACTAATTACTTCCTCAAAGATGCTGCTTTGGAGGCTTCTGTTAATTCCCGCCTTCCCCCCATCAATCTGGGAATAGGGTGACGGGGAGGGTAGTGGGATAACCCCTGAACCACCCGAGGAAACTCATCCACTCAACTCACCCAGAACAGCAGCAACCGGTGTACGGGAAACTAAAGAAAATTTTCCCATCGTCGTAGTCGTCGTCGTCATTGTCTACTTTGGGGGCTCGAGTGATACCTCAACCGGTGCGGCAGCGGCGAAGAGAGCTTGACGTCTCCTTGCATGCACCGCATCCATCCATCTATCCATCCAACCGTTAATTCCCCCCCCGCCCTTGTTCCACTTCGCCTCGACGGCTTTGTTTTCTTCGCCGTATTTGTGTACATATCCCTGAAATAACTGTGGGTGGGTGTGTAAAACGGTACATGAGTACAAGAAAAACACGAGAAGTGGATTTTCCGAAAGAACGACCTCCTGTCAGGGGGTGGCCAGCGGCGTACTTTGGTGGGAGAGGGAAGGGGGAGGGGTCCAAAAGGGGTTTGGATATAGAAGTATAAAAAAAGAAAGGAAAAAAAAATAGGGAAAAAGTTGTTTGTACCATTTTTATTGATTTAACTCGTGCTCCACGGAGCTGTGCGGTGTAACCCTAGCTTCCAGCATCCATCCATCCCTACAGCCCTTTGGCCGGGAACCTGGCCGCACTAGACCTCAGCTGTCCATTTCGTCCGGACATCCTCACGTCCTTCTTTTCATGTCTTCCCCGCTTCCCACACCACCTTGGTTGTGCTTGCTCAACCGAACGCTCTACTGCCAGGAGATTTACTTTTTTTTCAGATCGTCATACCTCTTCGCCGCGCTTCGCTATGCCCTAGAACACTAGCAGCAAGGGTGGGAGGGAATTTTTTTTTTCTAGAAAAGCTTTACACTCCCTGTGAACATGGCCTTTTGTGTATTTTCCTTTTTCTCCTTGTATTTTTATTTTTTTGCTTTGCCTGCCATGTGCTGCTGGTGCGACGGCCCTGCCCCATCCCCCTCTGATCATCCACCTTGGCTAACAAACGAAAAGAGCACCCTTCCCGCATATGTTGCCTGCCGTTGGCGTCGTGCTACCACACCGCCGCCGCCAACCACCACGGCCTCCATCTCTGCCACCAGCACCGACGTAATTCGTTTGCAGAACCGCAGCTTCGGCGCCCGTTCCATCCCTCTCCTCTCCCCCAACCCTGGCCACCAAGTAGAAAGACCCTGCACACCGACATGCGAAGATTATTGCAAATCCAGGTTTTGTATACTTCCATTAGGGGGTAAAGAGGTAAAGTGATGATAAGGGCTGGGACCGGGGCGCTTTTTTTCGTTTTTTATAATTTTATTGTTATTACCGCCCCAAGCTGTGCCGCTTGGGTGACGATGGTCATGCAGCGCATAGTTCGGATGGTTGGTGTCAGGTGTGGGGTTTTTACAAGTTTTCCCACTGCAGAAAGACTTTGATTGTTATTATAGGACGCTGTGGTATAACTTTGTCGCATCTAAAGTGGAACAGTAGTCCTTTTGAACTTTCTTTTATCCAGAGTCGTAAAGGTTAGACTTTGAGTGGCTTCTTAGGGTTGTTGTAAGGATAAAAAAAGGAAGCATTCCTGTTGCAGGGGGCGTGACCTGTGGTCAAGTCATCGTGGCAGCTTGAAACATTTTACAAATCGGCTTTCTATAGGGACAATTTACAGGTCACTGCGTTTTGGCCAAAAAGTAGGAATAATCTCAGTGGAATTAACAAATTACATGTCCGCCCGTAGCGTTCTAGAATATGGGATTTGGACTAAAAGAAAGGGAGAGAGGGGGGGGGGGGGGGGGCGTCACTGACAAACCCTTGCCTAAATTTATTGTCGGGCCAAAAGGACCAAAGCAAAAATTTTCAATTCAGCCGAGCGAGGGGGCCAGATAACAACATCGGGGTGGCTGAACAGCGCTAGATTTGCCATACCTGACTGGGTTCGGTTGGCAGGTTCGTTCGTTGGTTTGCTGCTGGCTGCTCTGGTGCTGGTACCGTTTTCGGTGCACAGCTCACCTAGCAACATGCAAAAATTCCATCATCCTCCGGCGCGCAGTAGAAATAAAAAAAAAAATTATTTTTTTTTACAAACGACGGAAAATAAAGGACAGCACCCGACGGGATCTATGCTGTATTCTGTGTGTCATTGCGCGCTGTTTTTGCCATTTCACGGGGCTTTCCTATTTTCAGTTTTTTTTTTCGTTTTTTGTTTTGGTGGCACTGTTGGTGCAAACTTTTTCGTTGAAGAGAACATGCTCGTTCGGAGACCTCCAGAGTACAGGGTGGGTATAGTGCTACGGGCTGATGTTTGTTTGGTTTTTTTTAGTTGAAAAGATAAAAAAAAGGATCACATTTTTCGAGGAATGCTTTATTTTGTGAAGTTTTTTCGCGACATTCCATTCTCCCTCTAGGGATGAGTAGTTATTACTCATGTACTATGTGGGCTTAAAAAATGTTGTTCATCTCCTGGTCGTGCACTTTGCATGTTCTAACAAGTTTTAGGTTGTTTTAATAATTTAAGGGTATATGTAGGAACTGGTGAAGCAATTCATATTCTGGACGTTAAAAAGTGTATATACGTGTACATATATATATATACAACAAAACTATTCGTGGTATAAGACTTAGGAATCAAATACAAAATATTTCATTTCATTTCATTCAATATTTTTTCCTTTTGCCTTAACAACTAAACAAAGACTTTCTTTAAATGACTCACAAGTAAAACATTAATAACAACTTTCAATCTATCCAATTATATTTGTTATGCCTGAGTTTCTGCAACGTATGGTATAAACAAATCTGTTAAATGTCTCTTAATTAAGAATTTGTCGTCTATAATACTTCTCAAATTCGATGTGAATCTCCTGATTGACTTCTGCAATTAAAAAATTTGAAAAAAACTTGTATACATACGCTGTAAAAGAAATTGGGTAAATTAAAAATAAGTAGACGCGTTAGGTATAAATACGACAAATATTTTAATTAATTTCTCTAAATGTTAAAATAAAAACAAATATTGAATTCTATTTAATAAAATATCATATTTCTTTAAATTATAATTTATTTGATGTAATTGCTATGTACATTACCTTCGATGAAGCTAAAATATTTTAATTGAGCGGTACTATTGGTTTTTTCGATATCACTTTTATTCATTTTATTTCTCCATTTTTTCAATTGCCATAGTATTTATTCGCCTTCTTATATCGTAAGATGGAACTGTGCCGCGTAATTAGGTCAATAAAAATGTAGGTAACATGAATATAAATGATGAATATAAATTATATGTAAAGAAGAAGATGTTTTATTTCTGTTTATTTTGAACTTAAAATTTTGACATAAACTCGTATTCAGCTCCTAATTTTAAAATTCCAAAAGTACTATTTTGTATGAAGTTTCGTGTGCTTCAAAAGTTTTGCAAAAAGTGTTCACCTGTAAAAAATCCCTCTCTATCAGAACTTACGCATCATTGAATTCCCCCATAAGTGAGGCTCAAATATTTTATACGACTCACCCTGCACACAAACTTCCCTTTTTGCCGGAGAAATAATAATTTAAGCCAAAAGTCGACCCACCAAACGAGCGGTGTCCACATGCTGTCGACCGAACCTGGACCCCCCGTCGTGTCCGAGAAGGAGCCAGGAATCATTTCAAAAGCTTCCTCAAGAGCTCCTAAATCCGGAAAACATCCATCAAACGAAGGGATAATAACAAAACATTGAAAAAGGGGAAGGGGCGCCTTCCCCGAAAAGAGAAATCAACCCGAACAACTTATCAGAACCCGGATGGGGCCAGCTCTCGAACGGGTGAAATAACCATGGGGAGGGGATTATTCAAGAGGGTGTACGGCAGCCTGCCTCCGGCATTCAAGTTAGCTCGGCCGCTGCCGGGACGGATCCCAATTTGATTAAATGAAATTACCAACAATCAATCCATTGCACACTTGACTGATCGCTTAAAAGAAATGAATGACTGGTCCTGGGTTCTGTTCCATTTGGGGCATCCGTTTTGACCAATCAACCAGGCAACCAATCGACCACCACGCGAAGTGTTCTGTGCTCAATTCCACCGAACCGAGCAGATGTGTGGGGGGTGGTTCAGAGGACGACGCTGGCTGCTAGAAGTAGACCCCCAACGATCCACTCTCCCACCCCCGGCTTTGACTATCTCCTCCGCTTCGTCCTTTTCAAACTCACGGATGGAGCCACCATCAATTCGGTCCCCATCCTGCGCTCGTGGTTCATTTTGTCCTTTCGGTTATAAAACCCTCGTCAACCCATGACCGAGAAACCTCATCACTTGGCTAAACTACCTTTTGCGGACCTTTTTCAAGAGACATAGAACCAGTGAGGGTGTGTTTGGGGGTTTGGGGGGTTGGGACTGGGTCGGACGTTGAGTTGGACAATAAGATAGAAGGGCGAAATTAGGTGAGGGGTGGTAGAGTCCACTTTTCAGATTCATGGCAGGGAGCAGTTTGCTACAAATGACCGGGACGATGACGATCGACTAGTAGAGCCCTCTAGGGTCTTTGGGCAGCGTTTAGGGGCGAGTTTTGCCAGGTTCCAAGATCCTTTACTCTACCCTTCTCTTCCTCTCCCTCCTTTTAGAGATATATGGACTGAACATGATTTTCCCTTTTTGGCCTTTTCTCGCAAAAAAAAAGAAAAGAAAAAAAAAACATTTTTTTCTCGTCCTTTTTTTTTCCTTTCGTGATTAACCAACCCTCGTCCTTATAATTCTCCTATTTTCCTCCATAAATTTCCGCAGCAGCTTCTCTATAGAGGATGGAAAGAGGGGGGGGGGGGGGGGGGGGTCAAAAAGGGAGAAGAAGGGATGTCGGACCGAAACAAAAATTCCTTGTGTACAGACATTTCTATATCTCTGGGCTGCGGCCCCGTCTGAGGACGACGTCTCCTCCTCTAGTGTTGAGGACACGTACTAGAAGTACTACAGGCGGTGGTGGCTGGCACCATCGACAGCGAGAAATGTGTCAAAACAATACAGCTAACGCCGGGCGCGAAAGACTGTTGATGAGGAGTGAGGTGGATGTAGGGTAAGGGTTAAAGAAAAAAAAAAAAAAAATAGTCGACTGTCGTCGTTGTCGCTGCTCTGAAAAAGAGCATCACTTTCAACAAAGCGTAAGAATCCGCCGCATTCAAGTCGCTTAGAAAAACAGCGCCTTAGTCAACTCCTCGTTCCCGTCCTCCCCCACACCCTTTGTCATGTTACCGTCGTCGTCTTGGGAGCAGCAGCAGCAAGAAACGAAAAAAAAGCCCTTCTATCCGCTTCTTCACACAATCCCGGTTCCCGGCTCCAACCCTAATCGAAACGACAAGAAAAATAAAATAAAAAAGAAAACCTGAAGAAGTCGTAAAAGGAGGAATCACAGGAAGCGAAGTGGAAGGATCCGGCTGCTCTGCTTCTGGGAATAGGGGAGCAGGGCAGAAGGCAGTTTGGGGAGAGGTGCGGGGTGACAATGGAAATAATAGACCCGAAGGGGTGGCGCTTGGTGGTTTTGTTCAAATAAAGAAAAATTACTTGAACCAAACCCGACGGAAAGAGGGTGAAAAATAGATTTCATCTGTCTGGAGGGTGAGGGGCGAGGGTGTGGGTGGGTTTGAAGTACGGGAAGGATACGACCAGGACGAAGGGTAAGAAGAGGTTAGGTATCAGCTCGATGATTCCTGCTTTGGTTTTTATCATTTCAAGGAAGAGAGCCGTCGCTCCATCCTGCGTCATCCCTCATCCGGGAGCCCGACCCGTGGAGCCGTTGGGGCCTTTATCTTATCGCCAGCTGAAATCGTTTCTTTTGTTGACCCCCGTTCCCTCTAGCCTCTCTGGGGGTAAAGGGCTTTTGGAGCAATCCCACAGCCCGAGCACGTTGTTTTATTCCAGAAAACATAAATATGTTCCAGTAGGAGCTCCTGAGGGACTCACCCAATGATATCTGCACGGGTATTTGTGACCCTGGGTGGGCGAGACGCAGAGCGGGTTGGGTTCAGCTACCAGTAGAAATTTTTTTAACTTTTTTGCTGTCGTCTTTCCTTCCCGAACTGCTCCAGGGCGGACTGACTAGCGCTCCCCCGCACGCCCCTGTCCTTACCGGGCCACACGTGCACGTTGTTAAGGGGGTGAAAATGATTTCCTTGGTGATAATTTCTGCGGTCGTTTCACTGTTGAATTGAGTCAAAGTGATGAGGGCGGAGGGACGAGAGCTGATTAAGATTTATTAGGGGCGCTTCTTGGTTTAGCTCGTCTTTTAGACCCACCCTACGGAATTTTGTTGGGGGTTTGTTTTTAATTTTGGAGCTTCTAAAGGCGCAAATTAAATGGAACTTTTTTTTAGAGGCGTCAGCTGGGAGTGGCTGTATTCTAGGGGGAGTTTTAGTCAAGAATCTCTTGTACTTAATCTTTAAACGTCGGGTTTGAGGAGAACATTTTAATTTCAATCTTAAGACAAAAGTTGGAGTAGATACGAAGGAGGAAAGGAGTGGCCATTATTTCGACATAAATTTAGTTTGAGCAGGGTCTCTTCACGAATTTTGATGAAATGCAATGAAATAGGAGTATTTAATAGAGGACATCAAAAAAGTAACAAATATGTTAAAAGTAATAAATATCTAAAATTGAGCTATTTCAATTTCAGGTCTCCCACTCTTAATTTCTTCACGCTCTGTGCTTTTGGTTTTTATACCGAAATAAATGAAAAATGAAAAAATGAAACATAATACTTTACCACAACATTACACCCTTTCCACCATCCCGCAGTACATCTAACAACCAATGAAGTCACGTGTATCATATTTGCGTCCTCAACATCTAAAATTAAATAATAAGGGCTGCTAACCCCTGCTCGCTTCGAAGCGGTAACTGAGGTGAAAAGGTGAACAAAAGAAAACAAATTTCTCTCGTTCTTGAGCTTCCCCCACTACACCCAATCTCTAGAGCTCTGATGGTACTCGTTTGAGTGGGAAATAAAAAACAGTTTCGGGATTCGGGAGCAGTCCTGGTCACAATTAATTTCACATTGGTGAAAGGTAAAAGAGCTTAAAGAAGTGTTTGGTTAGCAGAGATGGATGAGAGTTGGGATTGCCAGATGTTTATTTATTATATTAAATTAAAAAAATTTGTGATTAAGTAGCAGGATTTATTTTATAAGTATCGTTATTCTCTATTTTCAATTCGTATTACTCTAAAATGGTAAATAGGTAACTACCTAATTGTTAAAATAAGTAAAAAAATATCTCTTTTATTTGTTGTTTTAAATCCTTTTCTTTGTATAGAACGAAATGGCAGCCCGAATGTGGAATTCTCTACACTCGACTATTAAAGAAATGGGTCATAATCAACTGAATAATGTGGCAAGTTTGAAACTTAATGTTTTTAAATTTCTTTTATTACAAATTATCGGTTTATTTAAAGATTTCTCTTTTCTTTGAACTCATAGCATTATTTAGGGCCTGTCAAAGTCTTCGTTTATGGTTATGACATCGGGAAACAAGTTAAATTAATATTAAAAGTATAAGACGAAAACAATGTAATCTGTTCGAATTCGTTTGCTTAGTTTAATAAATATTTGATGTTTTAAAATTATGTAATCCTAAACTAAACCACAATTCGGTTCTGTCATAAAATCTAATAACAAAAACCCGTTATTGCAACTAATAATTTAAGAAATTAAGGGCCCCATTGGCGAATATCGTTATTTCTGCGATAAAAGGTCGATCGTACGAATCGAAAAGTCTTTTGTGGTTAAAAATTTCTTAATAAAAGTTTCAAAATTTTCATAAAATCATCTTTGTTATGCAATTAATTTTTTCGTTCAAAGTGGTTAAAATAAGTCGATTGAACGTTAAAATATCGATTGGATTCTCCTAATTAATTGAACACTTTGAACGTAACAATTAACTCGAGTTAAAAGTTACTGAAATTAATTTATAAGAATTTTAGAAATTTTATTAAGGAATTTTTACCTACAAGGGGTTTTCATAAGCTCTTTTCGTCGCAGAAATGACCATATTGGCAATAGGGGCCTAGAAATGCGTTCCTAGTTATCGTCAATTTTAGAACTCACTTGTTTTTGTTGGGTTTGAAGAATCGGTAATTGAAGTCGAAAGAGGCTACTTTTACTTCAACTTGAAAAAAACGTGCTCTTTTATAATATTTTTTTTTTTTATAGAAAATGTGGGATTTTTTTTTTTTAAATTTTTGAAAAGTTTGTTTAGTGTGCCAATAGTTCCTTTTTAACGGGGACTCCTAAATTGAACTCACGAATAGTTATTAGTCGCGAATGCCGGGCGAGTAGTGTCCGTTCTTAAGGGTTTATCCTAGTTTACCAACTTGAAAAAATTAACTTTTTTGCATGATGAATTTCGAAAGTAAAACTCTTCACAAATATCAAGAGCAGTAGCAATTTTTTCATGATATTTCAACAAAACAATTTTTTAACGCGTTTTTATCACAACCACTTTTTTGTATACGGTAGGTATTGTTGTTTTCTCTGAAACGGTTTGACCGATTGTTTTGAAATTTTTACCACACCTGTGTTACATGTGTGGGTATCATGTATACTAGAATTATGTCAAAATTATAATTTTTTTCATTTTTTTTAATCGATCATGAAAGAAAAAACGTTTTTCGAACATTTTTGTTTAAATAGCCGCAATTTTTTATTTTTGCATAAAAATTAATAATTCTAGTATTCACGATAGCCACTGGCACACTGAATATAAATTTTTCCTGGTTTTTGTATTGTTAGCAAATCTTCAATAAGAAATCAATCACACTGACATCGCCTTTTTTTTTATATGCCTACACGAATTCCGCAATTTTTTTATCATGAAAAAATAAAATACATTTTTTTTCGTATTCTTCAAGAGTGTTTTTATGTAGCCTAAAAAGAATTGAAATGATATAAAATTTGGGGGCTTTAAAAAAAATTCTCAAAAAAGCTTAATTTCCAGGCCTTTAAACTAGGATGAACCCTTAAAACAGCGAGGCAAACTTGAAGAAAACGCTCAAAACGTTCACATGGCAACACCGACTCATCCGATCTCTTCAGAGTGTCCATAGTGAGACTCTTTCCGCTCCTGTGAATGCTCTTCGGCGCCTGTTTGCTCCTTGAATCCTTGTTTATGCTCCTTGCAGAGCTGTGTGAACTTTGCAGATTCAATCGGCCGCCGTGCCGCCGACGTCACGACGCGGTTGTCGTTGTGAGCTTACAGCTGCTTACCTTTTTCAGGATTCCTCGGGTTTTTCGTATCTTGTTTTATTTGATTTTTTTTTTATTTTCGTCCTTTTGAGATATTTTTTTCCCATAAAAATTCTCTCTCTCGTCCTGCGTGCGTGTGTACTCCTGTTGTTTACCGTTGTAGGGTGGCCCGACAGTGCTCCAGCTTGGATGTATGTCAGGAGGCATGCTCCAGGCTCAAGAGCCCGAGCCCGAATAATAATGAAAAAGAAAAAAAGGGACGACTTGTGTGAGCGAAGAAAAAATAACATGGAAATTCAAGAGACTCTACAACTGCATTCTTCTCGGGGGAGGGGGAGCAGAGGGTGGGTAGTGGCACACTCCAGGGCAGGCTGTGGTGGGGTTGGGCGGCCATCCCCGCCCCCTACCCACCCCATCATGTCCTGGCTTTCCACACAGCAGCCACTAGAGCGGGAGTTTCCCTCGCTTTTGGCCCGCCATCGCCCCCCGCCCGAAAAACGACTGCTGGCTGATGGCTCTGCATGTTCACTTGTATTCCGTTCACGGTGGAGTTCGGTTCGTGTGCTCTTGTGGCGCGCCTGGGAGGGCAGTAGCAGAAGCAGGGATAGTGTACAATCGCACTTGAGTAGTGCAACCCCTCAGTCAAGCGGTGGTTGTCTCCTGACATTTAACGGTTCTGTCGCGGCGGTAAATAGCAGAACAGTATAGTAGCAAGTGAAGCAGCACGCTACGATCATTGTCCGTTTTCTGAACGGCCTTTGCTATTTATTTATAATGCCCCCCCATACAGTTAGAGGGTAGTGTCTGTCGGTGGAAGATTTCTAGCGTATATCGTGGTGAACATTAATGTTTTTTTAAGGAAACTAAGTGAGTGAAGAAGCCAACTACGATTATTTTGGGCGTAAAAGTGGATGGGTGGGCAGAAAAGTAGTTGGTGTAACGGGCAGGTTCAAGAGGTGCGAACAACCTACACACAATGACTTACACTTGCTCCGGGCACCCTTTTTTTATCGTTCGTCTCTAACGCTGGGAACCGTACGTCTCTGACATGATTTGGGTGTTTGGGGGGTCGGTTGAGCGCAGAGGTGCACTTTACATCAACAGCTCCTCCGATCCTCGGAAGGACAAAACTTGGGTAAAAGTTGCAACGAGTAGAGTAGGTGAGTGGGTGCAACGAGGCTCCTGTGCCGCGTCGTCATCTTCACCACAGTCGTTTTCGTCTTTTTCGTCGCCACCGCCGCCGCTGTCGCTGCCACCACAAGCGACTCCGTAAAAAGGAAACTTTCGCCAACACGAAAGAGCAAATCTAAAGTGGTCGCTTCTTGTTAACAAAAACCCGGCACCACACCAGCAACAGCGCGATGCGGTTTGTACGGGTATAGCGGCCGGGGGAGAGAGGGATGCGCGCAATTTTGTAACAATTTTCTCGCAGTCGTTTATTTTTTTTATTTTTACCCTTTTTCCGTCTCTTTACGACGGTGCAACCCTTGCTGCAGCTCCTCTACCCGCACCAGCAAAATTTCCGGGTTTTCTTTTTAGCCTGGTTGCCTTCGTTTTGTAGTTTTTGCCCTATAATGCTCGAAAGTTTCGAGACTTGGTTTTTTTTATATATATATTTATTTTTTATGTGCAAAGCTCTGAAGAGTTCACTTGACTAGTGCTCCTGCGGGCCGGGCCATGTTACTGCTGCTGCTAGTGGTGCTCCCCCGGCTGGTTGAGTGGAGGCAAGGCGGCGAGGGGCGCTCTTGTTACGAGATGATGATGTGGTGTAGGTGGTGTAGCGGTGCGGGCGGCACGCGGCACGACGGCTGGTGAAACGGACGAGACCGTCGGATGGTGGATGATACCCCAAACCCGCCCACGATCTCACCGCCTGCTATCTCCCTGACAATGCACAACGAAGGCGCGAGGGGTGCCAGGGGGCTCGGTGGGTGCATATCCTCTGTGTGCATCGTGTCCTCTTAGAAAGTTGGTTGAAAATTGCACAGTGGCCCTGTGCTCCTGATGGTGGTGCTCCTGGCGCTCTGGCTGCTTCTGCTGCTTCGCCCAGTGGAGCTATTGGCGCTGGTGCTCCTGCCACTGGTGCTGGTGGTGCTGGTGGTGCTGGTGCTGCTGCTTTTTCACCCTTGTGCATAACGTCATTTGTTTTGCACCACCTGACACAACCACCGAGCAGGATGCCCCTCTGTCGTCGTCGTCCTCTTCTGTCGGGTCGGGCCCCAACCAACGAACCAACCAAACCAACCCTACACAGCTCTCGCCCACCCACTCGTTTGCCCGCCAACAACCCCACACCTGGCACCGAGCTCGAAACGGGGTGAAGTGATTTTGAACTCCACACGCGTTCTCATGTGTTCCAGTTCAGTTTACATCGGTGCAGTGCTGCAGGATGAAATAGCGATGCAAATTGAATTTGTTAATAAACGTGGACGCCAACTTTCTCCACCAGTTTCAAACGTTGGGCGGCGGTGGTGGTGACGGTATAGTTCAGAGTTAAAGTGAATTTTCTTTGAAGTGTGCTCTCTCTGCCCGACGAGGGCTAAAGGAGCCGAAGAAGAAGAATAAGATAGGGGGAGGATTCAGGCAAAGTTTAGTTATCTTCTGGCTGATTTAGTCGAGCTGCCGGTGAGGATTTCAAGTGGAAGAGCCCCCTGAGTTCGATTGTTGCAACTAGCTGGCGGTGTGGAGATAGTTCTTCTTTATTTTCCTTGGTGAGGGGTGGGGATGACGAATAAAAGTGAGGAAATGCGTTCTATCAGCTCCTCGTACAATTAGAGAATAGCGGTGTGGTGATTTCACCTCAGCGATAAAGTGCAATTGTGGTGGATTTTTACTGAAACCGAAACGTGGGAAGTGATCATTTTCCGCTTCGTTGAAACGGAGATCAATATCTCTGGGTGATTTTTCGTTTTCTTCCTACGAGTGCTCCTCTATAAAGTGGAGAATTGCAGGATTTTTCGAAGGATTTTTTTGTGGATTATCCAGGAATCTCATAAATCAGGATTAATGAACGTGAAAAAGGTATCTATGGCGATTTTTTTTCTGATGTTTTAGTTTTCAATTAGGACCAGAATGTAGTTTCCTAAATCTCTAAAGGACATTAGACCTTATGTACATCTATAAAAACTTCTTGTGCTGTGGTTTCTTTGCCTACCCTTACGGCTAAAAAATGGCAAAGAGTGACTGTAGGGAAAGTGTAATTTAGCCATGTACTGCAATTTTCCGACAGTGGTGGCGCTTGTGAAAGTTAAGTGCCTCTTATAACCGTGATTTTCTCTTATTCGGAGTTTTAGCAAATGGTATTTAGAGGGAGATTTTCAAAGTTTGTTTGTTTGTTTTGGCTACTCTAGACATAAGTTGAAATTTCTAAGCAACGAAGTAAGCAGATTTGCGTTTTAGGTAATAAAATACCTTGTGTATATTAGCTCCTTTTTTTATTAATATTTAAATGACTAGGGAAAATACAATAATAAGATTCCTGTATGTAACGAAAATAAATTGATATCGATTATGTTTGGTTATAACACAAACTTATATTCACTTATAAACACCATCGAGAACTAAAAAATATTTGGGTTAAAATGAAGTTAGAATTTCTAATCTTAAGATTTCAGTCGACTTAGTGAAAAAAGTATTTTATTTAAAAGGAAAACAAAAATTAAATAAAGTAGGTACACAATTTCTTTAAAATCCAATTTATCCGTTATAAAAGGTATAAGAGTTAGTTCAAAAGTTAAATACAAGAAAACTTTATTTTTATAAGGTTTATTTTCCAAAATAATATTATAGAATACTTTACATTTTAATTTGTAGTTATGGATTATAATAAATTCGAACTGAATTGAATTTCCATTTATTTTTTATTCTCTCTTTTCGACGTACCTGCAGCATAAAACCTAATAGCGTTTGAGTGATGAATGCAAATTCTCAGAATTGTTACAATCTCTGTTACTTTGTTGTATCTTGTTTAAATAGTTTTTATTATGAAAGAAATTATTTAATCCTAAAAGGGATACGTATGTAAGTGTACCCCTTCGAAGTTTCTGTCTGCTATCTACATATTATTAGATATAGTGTCGCCATCTATAAATCTGCTTCATGAGATTATCCTCGGCTCCTTTCTATAGTTTGTATTTAGGCTGCGCAGTTTTGTCATAAATTTACTGCTCTACATAAACAACGTTTTACGGCTACAGAAATCCGCAAGCATGCCTATGTTTTTACAACAAAACTTTCTCATCTCTTTTGTCCTCGAATAAAAAAATAATGCAAAAATATGGATATTATCATTTTTCACACCTCTGATAACTCCTGTTTCTTAGCCTCCACTCTGTTTGGCTTTAAAGCAAGGCAACCGTATCGGCGACAACACAGAAAATATTTTTTTCAACTTTCTGTGTTTATAGAAAGTGAGTAAAGTAAGCGAGGGGTCTTTGAGAAGAAAAACACACGAAAAAGCACCCAATAGCAGCGTTCCCCCTTTGCCCTCTCTGTGTATCATCGCGTCCATAAAGCAGCCCGCGTTCCTTCTTCCTCCCCCGCTAGTCCTGATGTTGCTGGCATTGTTTCGCAGCAAGGTTTATTGTGATTCACCTCCCACCTGGAAACAAAATGCGAAAAAAAGACAACTTTTATTCCCGCGGGTCTCACTTCACTTCTTTTTACAACTTCAAAGTTTCATGCTCACTTTTTTTGCGCCGCGCGGCGGGCGCTGCGATAACCAGCAGCCAACCAACCGCCGGCCCACTCTGCCCCACTGTCAACCCGACTCTCGGCTGTTCCCCGTTTCTTTCTTTGTTTTCGTCGCCTATATATATATATATTTTTTTTTTCAAACCCTTTCCCCGTGCGGCGCCCCCTATTCCTGCGGCACCTCTCTATCTTTTCACTATTTCCGGTGTTTTACCCGTTTCGCCCTCGTCCGACACCAAACATCACAGAAAGCCTTTTAACGGTGTTGTGCATTGTTATCCACCGCGAAGTCGTCCTCTTTTGCATTTTTCGTCCCGAAGCAGCCATTACCCTGCGATATCTCTAGGACTGTGAGCTGAAAGCCCTCCCGCCTCGGGGCTAGAGCCTAGCCACCCGCCGCCCGGCCGCTCTGTTCAATGCGCGCCCTCTGTTGCCTAGTCATCACACCCGCCTGCTGCACCTTTCCCCCGCCAGTCGTTGTTTACTGCTCCACTTCATACCTCGGATGCCTCCTGTCACACCCCAACCGTTTGTATAACATTTTTAAAAAAAAATTTTTTTTTCTTCCTCGGAAGCCTTTTGTGCATGTCTCTGCTGCTGGCGTTGTTGGTGCCGCCCCCACCGCCCGCTGGGACCCTCCCATCTTTCAGTCTATGGGCAGAATGGAACTATTCCACGATTCTCAGTCGGGGGAGTCCCCGGGATTGCACCCGCGCTCGCCTCCTCCCCCGGACGCATTTCTCAATTTTCTTTTTTCTAAGGAAGGTATGTGCAAAGCTACTGGGGGTTTGTTGTGATGCCATTCCAAACCGCCAGGGGTGCCCTTGTAGTGCTGGTAGTGCTCCGCGCTGCCATTTTTACCGTGGAACTGCTCTACGGCTATATAGCCAGGGTACCCGGTGTCCGGTGCAGTTCACAGATCTTCTGGTGACGCGCTGGCGCATTTTTTCTTCTTATAATTTTTTTTTCCAAAAAACCATTCATCCCTCACCGCTAAATTTTCTGTGCATGATAAAAAAAGGGTTTTTTCTATTTTATTTTTGCCACCCTAGTTTATCTCTCTGACAGATTTTCTGCGAGTTACCAAAGCTTTGCGTTTACAGTGGTAAGGGTAGGAAAGGTGGTGGTGTGCTTTTTACTTTTTCGGAGGATTTTGTATTGCTTTTTTTTTGTAGCATTTGTTTTTTTTATCCTCGTCAATTTGGACGGTGTGGTGCAAGGATGCAGAGAAATGCATTTTTAGGGAATTTGTACATTTTTCACGTCACGGGATGTGCACTATTCCTCGTTTTTAGCTTTGTTCGCTTTGGAAGTCTCACCCTCCATCGTATATCGTTGGTGCTCGGACTTGATTGATACCTTACAAATGTTAGGGGGAGGAGAGAATTTGTCTGGAAATTTCGTGGGAGAATCCTAGGATATTTGTCAGATGTAGTTTTCGCCCCCACGAACATACAGTCTGTTTTCAGTTAAATTTTTTTTCCTATCGAGCAGACTAGAAATTCGTTTTTTTACTACAATGAAGTTGGATGTAAATGATGTAGGTTAAAGGTGTACTATTCGACTAGAAAAATTTTTAGAGAGACATTTGTACGCATCATTAGGTTAGGTTAGGTTAGACGTTAAATTCGAAAATGATATGCACACTTTGAACGCGAATGGCACCGATTAGCATTTTTTCGAACATACCCTAATATGATCCAGGTGTGATCAGGGTGACTTAGAGTAAGCCGTTATAAAGCATTTCACATCTGGCCGTAATTAGAAATCGTACATGAATTTTTTTTTCAGGGATATCTTATATTTCATCTGATCTGATCTTTCCATCCATCCATTGAAGCATCCTATTTTGATACAATAATAATGTCCGATCTGTGAGTCATCAAACGGAATCAGCCACACTGCCTATACAAGTGGGGGAGGGAAGCTAAAGGGAGCAGCCCTGGCAGCAGCTCCATTTCTCGTTTCCTGCGGCGAACGGAACCCACCCCCGCCAAATATCATCTACCTCTGCACCCTTCAACCCGCCCTTGTGCCTGAAGGGCATAAACATTTTTGATGGATGCAGTCGGAAAGTTGGGACGAAGGTAGCTCTCCCTGAAGAGACAGAAATTTGCGCTGCTGCCAGTGATGCTGACACAGCGTGGCGGGATGGTCGGAGGGGATTCCCCAGGGTACCGGGAACTGTTCGGAAACGGCGAAGATCCCGGAGGGGGAAGGAGGGAAATCCTTAAAACGTATAAATTGCGTATAATACAATAAAAATGAACCCCCGACAAACATCCTTCAGCATTAACCATTTTTGCTTCTTTTTATTTATTTCCCGCCTTGAGGGGCGCCCAAAGCCACATTGCCTACATCTTTTGGTTAGAGAGCCGGGAGGGGGTTGTTATTTCGGTCGTACACGCTTCGCCATTCCTCTTGCAGCGCCCTCTGGCCCATCATCCTCTGCTGTCAAAATGGGGGTTGCCACGCTCTCAATATGATGACATTCTCGAAATACATATATACATATGTATATATACAATTTTTTTTTCTCGCAGCTGAGGGCTGGCAGGAGCAAGTCTGACATGGTGTCACCCCACACGGGGGGGCCGAGCACCGGGAAGTGCTTGTATAACTGTAAGTCTTAATGGTGGTGAATTGCTGTGCCCCCACAACCAATCCTCCAATCCGACAGAATCCACCACCACGACCTGCTCGTAACTTGAACGTTCTGTTCTTCTGCTTTATGGCCCTATCATCCGCTTCTGTCGCTGCTGGCGAAGTTGCTGCTGCTGCTGCCTCTGCCTCTGCCGCTGCCGCTGCCAGTGTGGGCTCGGCACCTCCGCATATCCCCCTACCCTTGGCGTGTCCTTGTTTTTGTTGCTGGCACTGTTCCGCAGTTATTTTCCCTGTTGGCTTTTCATCCCCAAATTTACTTCGTTTATTTGCGTCTCGATATTGTCCAGCAAGGGATGGGTAGGGCAGCGAGGTGGGTGGGGTCAGCGGGCTTGTTTTATGGCTCGATTCGAGGCTGCTGCTACTGGTGCCGCTAGCGCCCTCTGCTGGGCCTCTATCCGGCTTCTACATCCGCTGCGGTCCGCTGTTGTTGGTGTTGCTGCTGGTGTTGGCTGTGTTGTCGAACGGCAGCGCCACCTCCCTGAAGAACACTTTACTAGAGAGATACACGTTCAGGATGCTCTGTGTCCTCTTGACGGATCGAGGGTGGTTTTCAACTTGATATGGCATATGTAGGTGTTGGATGTGGTTCGGATTTTTTTCCTTCCACCTCTTTTCGTGTTTCTCTCACTTCCCTCCACCACTCTGCCCTCTTGCGTGAATCTGATTTGTATGCTGCCTTCGTTTACTTTTCGGACCTGTAAAGGACTTACAAGGATTTCGTAGCCCTTTTTTACCGCTCGGATCATTATTTGCAATGGGGTCGGGCTTTTCTAGGGCTTATATTTTTTCCCTTATTTAGGGAGAGTTTTTTCCCGGTTTTTTGGTGTTCGGTGCTCGACGAAATTTGGTAAGACATGGAAGGGGTCGGACATAGATTTTGAGTGGAGGCTGTGAGTTTCCAGCGGTCTTCCCTAATTGGGAGAAATATTCCCCTTTCGCGATTCTGCTACGAATGAGATCGATGGGGGGCGTTTAAAAGATAGCAGATACCAAAAGCTAAGACTCGACATTCTTGCATTGTTTTGTAGTAGGTACTGGATGGGTTTTGTTCAAACTGAGTGATTTTACTAATGAAATTCAATTTCCAAGCAATAATCTTGTACTGGACCTGAATTTGGTTTAGTATCAATGTGCCAAAACACATATCTCTTCTAAATTTAAAAATAGATTGCTCATTATACGTCGACATGTTTTAAAAATAAAACCATAAAATTATTTTTGGCCGCACGCCTTATTTTATTATCATATAGTGTTATTAAACTTCAGAACAGCAAATTAAATTGCATCTAACAATTTTACCGCATTTTCAGTTCTAACGGTTTTTGGTAGACCATTAACTCAATTAACTCCATTTTAGTTCCAATAAATTCGATTATTCGTCCCGATATTGAAATTGTATAGGTAATGCGCATTAATGATAGATATACCATTTATTCAATTTGCTGATTTCTTAAAACTTTATAAGTTCCATTTATTAGAAATTAGAGGCTTCGTCTCATTTAAATGAAACTTTTAATTACTGTTTTTTTTCTCTTGGAACAAATAATTTCTGTGCGATTTTGAGTTTAGACTTTTCGCTGGTATGTTATAGTTAAGTTTCTTAATTTAAAGGAGTTTAAAAAAATTAATTCTGTTTATTGCTGTTAATTTCTACATTATTCAGCATATCCGCGAAATCAATGCACGTGCCTGCACCCAGGCATTTTCGTTTCTTGTCGGATAAAATGAACAGTACTTCCGTGGCTGTCGACTACATGCCGACATTAGCTTTCGGAACTCGAAACGTCTTCGTTTTACCGAAAAAAAAAAGTTTCTGTGGACGTGAGCAAGATATTTTTTTCCCAAAATGGAAAAGAAAAGAATACGAGGTAGAAAAGAAAAGATATCTTCAGCTGCACCATCAGCAGCAGTAGCAGTAGAAGAAGTTTTCGCTTGGCTTCAAATCCACTTACCCTGTATATATTACGTAGTCACCACCATCATACTGCATTATCCCACACACCATTTTCTGAACCCACCTCCGACCATACCAACGTATCCTTTGTGTTATCACCAATCTGCACCGTAATCTTCAAGTGCTTCCTTTAACGCGCTCTTGCCACCCCCACCCTTTCGTACCGCGTGAGTGGTGGGGGATTCGGAAGGGGAGGGGTTGTCTGATGGTTGCAAAACTCACGACACCGAGTCGACTTCCTTTCACGAGGTGTTTTCTGACTAATAGTCAACCCTCGGCGGACAAAAAGATCCTCCTCGGTCGCTCGTGAACTTTCCAGTGTGCGCTGATGCGCTTAAAGTGATTCATGCAGCTCTCTAGCGATAAAAGAAGCTTGGCCCGAGGGTTGAAGGGTTGGGGGTGGGCAAATGGGCGCTATTCCGTGATGGTAACTCGCGTTCGGATAAATCCCGCTGCATCTAACGGGACACTTTGTTCAAGTGTAGCACTCACAGCGAACGGCGGATAACGGATTATGGGGGGTATGGTTGAGTTGGGTTAAGGTACAGAGATAATACCGCACAATTTTGAAGAGATCGAGCCCACCCACAATCCACCACATATACCGCCGGCCCGCAGGCCCACGCCCGCAATATAATGTTAAAGTTAAACATTCAACCAGTTTTTGTTTGATGTATGTTAAGTGATTTTGCAAGGGGTGGTTGTGGTAAGCGTCCCCAACATCCGTTCGCAACGTTCCCTAACCATTCAAATTTCTTAGAACCGAGCCGCCGCGCGCCGCCACGCTCGTTTTAGCGCATCCCGCCTCCTTTTTGTGTCGGAGTGCTCTTCCTAGAATACGCGGCGGCACATTGTTCATCCTGTGCAACCCTAATGGAGTTTTATGGATTCTAGAGATATCGCCTCAAGTAGATGATGACGAGCGCGGCTATGCCAAGCATAAAAGACTTTCCACTTCAGTGGGTGCCCTCCACTACCTTACCGTGGAGATGAATGGATTTATTATTGTCTCTTTGCTGATCTGCAAATGGAATCTCGAAGCACCTGCTGGTGCATGGTTTCAGCCAGCCAAAAGACAATTTGCAATAATTGCTCTGTCGTACCCATACGGATGAAATATACACATACATATAGGGTACATTATACATCCCACTGCCTTTCATCTACCCTTCCTCCTTGAGCTCAAAACCCAGCGGATGATTATGATGAAGACATTACACTCAAGACGAACAACCCCACACCTGACACCAGCACCTAGAACCACCCCATTCTTCGGGGGCTGGTTCTGTCTGTCTACACTGCTCGGGGACCGTCTACAACAGCAGCAGCTGCCTCCCATTAACGGAAGCTTGGGGCGCCGTAGCATCGAAACTAATTTAATTCGACGTGTGCATGTAAACATGATGTTGATTCAATTAAATTCTGTTTATTATACGGAAATTAATTGGGCTTTCTCAGATACACCTCGAGGTGTCGAATTCAGAACGGCTGCAATGATAAAGTCGACAGAGCTAAGTCTTGGACCTAATATGTGTTTGAGGGGAAGGGGGAGAGGGTGTGCTATTACTACTTCTCTTGCAGGTTGATATCTGATGGTTGCCCTTACTTTTGATGTCTGCTTGTTATAAAGAGGGGTCGGGGCTTGTTTCCTCTAATAGAGGAATATCCGGTCGAAGGTCTTTGTCCATACTTCGATTTATAATTAAAAGGTAAATTGTATCAAAAGCTGCAGTGGGACTGTAGAGAATTTCGTTACTTACCGTTTACGCAATTATAGGGTCTTATTGTTTTATTTGTCTTTCCTATTTCTTTGTTTCTTTGAGAACCTTTACAAGGAAAGGGTCCAGAGTGGAAATTTTATACTAGCTAGTTGTGATAAAAAAGCGCTTAAACTTTTCAATGCATTTTATATACTTTAACTTGTTTTCCAATGGCAGCATAGCATGCTTAGTGGTTATGTGCTGGCTTCTGGTAACAAGTTCAATTCTTGGTCAAAGAATCTTTTCTCTCTTTGTTATACGTTCATACTTTTGTTTTACTTTTATTTTTGTTTTTTTATCTTATTCAGAATATTAATTCATTACACAATACATATATGGCAATAGATAACGATTAAAAGAACTATTTACAAAAAATGTTCTTAAATAATCATTATATTCTTCATTTAATGCTATCATTAAAGGAGCATTCTTTGTATGTATTATTATTATTTTTTAAATAAATACGAACATTATTAAAAAATAATAATTTAATACTGTTGATGAAATTGATTCCCTATTTTTTAGAAGCCGAGCAAAACAAAAAACATTCTAAATAGTCTCCAACAAAAATCTAAAATGTAAAACCTGAAAATGTCTCTTCCAATTCACCACTCCTAAAAATCATAAAAATCTTTAAATTTGAAAAATTCATGAATCCAAATGTGAAACACGCCAATTTGCGATGAGGGAAAGGCATTCGTATAGTTCCAAAACGCGCACAAAAACTCCATAAAACAATGGGCTCCGAGATTTTCTCGGATGTGGGCGACCCCCTAAATACCAAAAGGCTCCTAAATCTCTTTAGCAATGTATAATTCCCTCGGTCGCATAAATATTTTATGATTTCACCGCTTTCCCAAAGCTTTTTCGAGCAGTAGCAACAGCAGCAGCAGTACCGTCAGCTTCCTTTGCTTCCCTCCCTATCGGCCCTATATGTCGCTTATTTGTAAATAAGGGGATGTTAGCATCGCACGTTTTCAGCTCATTCCGGCCTTATTTGCTCCCGCCCCACCCAATCCCCTCCAACACCAAAAAACCCCCCATTCCCTTGCGCCATATTTACCAAATATCACACGGCAGAGTGCTTTTCCTGCTCCCCACCACCTCGGACATCAGTCCTACTAACAGCTGGATAAGTGATGAGGGCGGGGATAAAAGAGGGCTATAGCCTGAATGGGGGGGGGGGGGGGAGCAGAGGCCTCATAGTCGACAAAGAAAATAAAAGTCGAAACAGAAAAGAGACGAAAAAATAGGTCTGGGTGGGGGGGTGGTGGGAAATAAATAAAATGAAATCCAGGCAACAACGTCTGCAAGTGGATCCCACAGGAAAGTGTGTGTGGGGTTCTGTTGGGAATTATCTCGGTGGGTGGGACAGGATCAATGCTGTGTAGTGGGGGAGAAATGGACCGATTAGGTGCTTCCACAATAAAAATCGCACATTAGGGCATATATCCATCAGTACAGGGGATATTTATGGGAATTTTCCCGCTACCCTGAAACTGGCCGAGCCCCAACATTACGGTTACGAACCGGGACATGGGATAAAGCGAAGGGTTTACTACTGGTTGACTGCCATCAGTGCTCCTGCACTTTACAACATCTTTCGGATACGGCGGAGGCCCCCCGACGATCGACCGACCGACCGACCGGAAACCCCCCAATGCTCACAAATCATCCGATCTGACAGTGGAGCCCGATTCCCACATACACTCAACTGACGAGAAGCTGAGGGGGAAGCAGGCCCAACGGGGGGAGGGGGACTGATGAGAATAAGTTTTCCGTGATGGTTGTGGCGGCCAACTGAAATGTGAACGGCGTGGTTGCTTCAGTAGGGGGGACGTGGGGAGGGGGAAGGTTAAACATGTCGGTGCCAAAACCCAGCTGAAGAACGGTAACGGTTTAAGTGCCTGGTGGTGGTGGGTTTGTCGAGTGCTTGCACGATGTACGGAGGTTCACCTCTGGGGCCTTCATGTTTTTCGTTTCAGGGGGGAGGGGGGAATTCCTTAAAGTGAATTGGAAAAAGATAAATTTGTTGCCTTCCAGCCACACGAAGGTGTCTGAAGTGAGTGTTTAGGGGTGTCTGATGGACCCGCATATCTATATGTATCGATTCAGTGGCTGGGGTGAAATATTTAATACCTATAATCCGCCGTTTCAGAACTTTGATGGGCTTATCCAATTTTCACTTAGTGAGATGGTTTAGCACATTTGCAATTTTGATGCAACTTGTTGAGTCGTATAGGTGCACTTTATTCTAAATTTAATTTCAATTAAAATTAATAATGTAATCAAACAGTATTGGTAGTAAAACAAGTACCTACTGAATTACATATATAAGATTTTAGAGGACTAAAAGACTATAATATATCATTAAGGTTCAACTTCTATCTTACGCCTGATATTATTGCCGAAATCGCCGTGATTAAATTTAAAAGAATTATTTTGCATTAAACTGTGTAGTAACGTCCTTAATATCCGCTAACTCAATTAGATACTACCTTTATTTTTATAGTCTTATCTAGTAAGGAACAGCGGTATTGGATTCAAACACAAGTAGCGAAAAAAAAATAAATTAGACGATAAATGAGATGTAGGTATAGTTAAATAAATCTAATGTCAGTAGCCTAACTACGTTTATACCAATAAGGGTTTAATTTTCAGATCGCCAACATTTCTAAGGTACATATTAACAGCTAAGGCCAACTACAAAGTTTCAATGAGCTTTTTTAATTCTGTCAAAGTAAAATACATAGATAAACAAGATATTCAACCTTGAGAGAAAAAATCCCATTGGATATTAGAATGACGCCCACAAAAAATTCTTTTTATGACTCTGTTCTCAAAGGGTTAAATTAAAAGTATGTGGCTTTCTGTTATATATAGCTGTTGAATAAAAAAAAAACTCCCACCTTACGCTTCATATCCTCCTCTGTATATATCTCTAGACCCCTCTCATTCCATACGCCTTGTTTACGAATTATAACCGAATCATTTTGAAAGAAGCTCGTGAAAATAAAATCTGAAGAAAAAAGGCATCAAGGTAAAGTCCTTAATCCTTGCAAATTTCAAAAGAGGTTTCTGTCCCTTTTTTTTGTTTCCTGTTTTTGTTTTTGTTGTTGTTGTTGTAGTATTCACGCCAACGATAGAATGAATCCCTTTTTTCCATTTTCTCCCCCCTGTACGCCGGCAAGGCCACACATTTGAGTGCAGAAATCTCATCTTATCCCTACAACTAGAGAGCTATAAAAAAATATCCTCACATATCCCCAGAGGAGGTGATATGAATGCAAAGCAAAGGACCCTTTTGCACAATAGAAAGCAAGCAAGAAAAAAAAACACACACACATGACAAGATACCTACTTCTGCCTTCGACGCTATCGTTCCCGTCTGCGCCACCTACCGTCCCTCCGATGTACTATCGTGTTAGGGCGTCCCTGATCCATCCATCCGTAGCATACAACACACAACATCTATCCCCCCAACATCCCAAACACCCCCATGCATACATGATACCTTGGTTTTCTCTTGAATATCTTAATGTGGGGGGGTGGGCGTAAGAGGGCGCTAGGTGGCATGATCCCTACAGACGTTATGGGGTTCAAATCAAGAGAACAACCCTCTTACGTTTATGGAGAAAGCGTTTTTGAAACTTGTTGGCTGAATTAGGGCAAACAAGAAAAAAAGGAACCCGAACAAAGTATAGGGAAAGGGGGGATCGAAGGGAGCTTCTGTTTGAAGACGGTATGGGGAGGGGAGGAAGTGTTACAGGAAGGAAATCTTATAAGAAACCCAAAACAAATCCCCCAAGAACAGGATGTGGCAGCTGGAGTATGCAGAAAGTGTCCCGGCGTAGTATGTTAATGGGTAAGTGTATCTGCACCCGGGGCGGATCTACAGACTAACAGGAATGAAACATTAGAAAAAAAGAAAGATGTAGAAAAGGGCTCATGACGGGTGCAGAACCGACACAAAAGCGACCGTCATCATGAAAAGCTTAAAATTGTTAAAGTGGAATAAACTTCCATAGAAATCTTGGAGATATATTTTACTGAAGATTCAAAAGATATGGAAGGATGATACTAAGGATTTCAGTCCTATTTTTGGGTGCTTTTCGAGAGGAAATTTCAGATTTTTGTTTGAGAGATTATTTTTTTGTAAGAAGATAACATTCGTATCAATATTGATAATTTTGCAAATAAAAAAATTCTCTTATATCTTCTTTTTTTTACTTTAATAGTATATGTATACAAAAAAATTATGATGCTTATATAAAATAATATTTCTTTATTAATTTTTTTCAGGGTCCCCCGCCGCAGGGCCCGCTGAAGTTTACAATAGTCGACACATTAGAAAGGATAAAGGAGGAATTCAATTTTTTACAAGCTCAATACCACACGTAAGTCTCATAATTTTGTTTTTAAAGGTATAACATTGTTGATATTCAAGAGTCTCAAAAAATTTTTTTTTTCGGAGATATGTTTAACTAAAACAATCTTTTAATAAGACGTGACGATTACCTTTTTATAAAGCGATTATTAAAAAAGAATGGATCGAGCGTGGTACCCTGAGGCACCCCTAGTGTACCTATTAATTATTTACGACAGAATAAAAAGTTGGTTACCTGATTTGGTACTAATCAGATTTATGCGGAATTGATAAGGTTTTCTGCCTAAAATTTGGTGAGCGTTTCGATCCAGGACACCACTTTGTTGCTTTCATCATTGTAGTTACGGTTTAGTATTCTTGCCACAGGCACCTGATCGCACGTAGATAAAACGCAAATCTTTATTTATGAAAGCTATTTCATACATCTCTATGTGCTAACATTTAAATGCCTTCAGAATATCTCTATTAAGGTTTTAAAAACACAGGAAGGCAATTTCAAATCATAGTCTCTTCCACTGTCGATTTAACCCCTTTTGTCCCCGCATAAAAAAAGACAAAAAAGTGAAAATTGAAAAGCGAACAAAAGCACTTAAAACAAATTCCCTCGAAAAGGCCACCGATTCAACCATTTCAGCGTCCATTGTGGAGTAATTTGTAAAAGTGGGCCACTGCAGCCCAATAGCCGCGCGGATCCATAAACCGGCCCAACGTCGGCCGACGCCACCGCCAGCGCCACCGCGCGGAGAATGAGCGGGGCTTTTGTGGCGCACTGTGGTGAAGCGCCCTCAACTGAACTCAACATATCGCCGTAAAAATTAACTCCCATTAAATCACTCTCGCTGCGTTCAACAACTTCATTCGCGCGCTAATTAACCGTTTGTCGGCGAAATTGCATTGTATTGTATGATGAGGTGGGGGGAGAGCGTCGGGGTCGGGGTGTTGGCAGCAGTGCGCTAAACAAAGCATCCATGCGAAATATATGAAATATTTTGGGCCGCTTTATATTTTCACATATAAAATAAAGCGAGCGCGGCGACACACCGGTGGCGTGGCTTGGCAGCGGTGGCGTCGGCGGCGGCGGCCAGACGAATTCACTGTGGCGGTGGCAGTGGCAGTGGCGGCGCGGGGGTGTGCATACACCGTGCACCTTGTTGCTGCTCATTATCACGCGATTATCCCTTTCTCATAGGCAATTACACTCGATAATGAGATTCGTCTCATTACGCGAGTAATCGTGGGGCTAAATTGCATGTTTTTCGAGGGTGCGCCACCGGGTGAGTTGAGCTCGAGCTGCATACGGTGGCACACACGTGTAATGATCCCACGTCATTGGCGCCGTTCGAGCGAACTGTTGCGCGGGAGGCGGACAGGTGGCGTGGTGAACTTCACTTTTGGTGGGTGTCATTTCAAATTTCACTTAACCTTTTAACCGTTTTCACATATTTTCGCGTTTTTGCCTGCCACTGACTTTTGGTAGTTGACCCCCGTTTTGAGTGGGGGTGTAAATATTTTGCATATCTACAGCTCGTCATGGCGGCACCCACATGTGCACGGTTGATTGCCACCACTTTTTGTTTTGCACGTATGGTTTTTTTTAAATCAATTTATAACCAAGAGGCAGAATGGAAATTATTCCGGTCCGATTGGCGGGATCAGCTCATATTGGTAGGGAAATCTGTTGCGTGAACATTACGCGGCATTATTGTGTTTAATTAAATCTATTTTCGCACATGGCCGGTGCTGAGCGGTGATTTTGGCGATAAACTGGATTTTTATCGTTTTCAATGAAACTGGTAATCCGGTTTAATTCGCATAATCGGGACCCGGCTCTAAGCATATTAACGTCAAAATCAATTTGATAAATTGCACTCTGATTGGAATCCAGTCCCGCTCTGGTGGTCATCCGCAATTATGCGGTCTTGTGCTGCGGTGCTCTTTGACGTAATAACGTTCACTGGCTTGGCTCCAGGTAGGAGGCAAAATGTGGCAGCTTTTGGGCAACAGTTTTTCGAGTTCGTTTTTCCGGGATATTGGGTTTAATTGGTTTTGAGGGTAGTTTTTATTTGAACCATTTGATTCCATGCCATATTATTTGGTTTGGTTTAAACTTAAACGATTGAAAATTTGGCATTTAAAACCCATCTATCATACGACCATATATGTACATATGTATGTATATACATATAAAGAAATTTTAAAAAAATACACCATTTAAGGAAAAAAGTGCTCCCTACAAAATAACAAAAAAACCGACTCTTTGAATAAACAGTGTTATGTTTGTTAAATAATTCTGTAAACCTAATTTTAATTAGTTTAATTGCTTGTCTCTTTCCATTTTCAGATTAAAAGTAGAATGCGAGAAGCTGGCAAATGAAAAAACTGAAATGCAGCGACATTATGTAATGGTGAGTACCCCTTTAAACCCTCTTTAAAATGCGGAAAATTCGCACTTTAAGCAATTATATTTAGATATTTTGTAAATTCTCTGCGGCTACCAAGCGAAAACCAGAAAAATATCATTAAAACGTCTGAACGACCCCAGAGCCACAGAGTTAAGTATCCTATCATTCTTCACTCGTTCAACAGAAGAGTAAAATTTCCCTCGAAATGGATGGTGGGTTGCCACACTTCCCTTGCCCCGTTTTGCTTTTTCATTCTGTACCGCCTTATTCCAATTCAAAGAAGGAAAAAGCGCGAACCCTCGACAGCTCCTCATCAAAACACAATTAAAGCGGTAAAGGGAAAAAAGTTCAAGTCCTCTTTAACAGCTCCCGCCCGTTGAACAGCTCTCGTAGCCGACTACTTGGCAGCACTACTCCAGCGCCTTGACATGGATGGTGACGATAACCAGCCGGTTGACTCCCGCCCCCTCTCCCTTTCGTCCCTTTTAACCATCCGTTCGTCCGTCTGTCCTGTGCTGCCAAGACTCATCGCAATTCGCGACTCGCTGATACCCTGATTTCCGTGTAGTTTTAATTCGAATTAAAATTGTAAGTAAATGAATTTTCCAGTACGCCACTGCCCCCCATGCCCGTCGCCGCCACTGCTTCAGGGCAGAGGCGTCGGAATATGCGGGAGGGGGCTGCTGCTGCTGCTAAAACCAAATTGTCTCCGAGGAGCTGAAAACGACTTAATTACGAGAGCGCTCCAAGTATAACGCGCTGTGGCTGCACAAGAAGTGCTTGGCTGTTGCCCCTCCCCCGAAGCACCCCGCCCCTAAGCTACCCTCTCGTTGTCGGCGGCGGTTCCGGGATGCCAAGTCCCCTGACATCGACTTTTATGTAAGTTGATTTATTTGCCGCCTTTTCTTCTCGGCGGTGTTCTTTTTCGTAATTCCTCTGACGCCAAAGTCGTTTCAGAGAGAGGGTAGAAAGAGATGGGAGGAGGAGACTCGGATCTTGCGAAAAGCTGGCGCTGGTGCAGTGGAAATGAAATTAAAAATATAAAGGGAAAACTTGCATTGTACCTGCGAAGATAGTAACGATGATGTGGCCCCGGGGGCTATAAGCTCGCATTTATTTACTACCTGAAAACTTTCGTCATCCTCTGCACCACCATAACCTCGCCCACATCCCTTCTCCTCCAACCTTCCTTTCCCGGGACTCCAACCCGTGTCGCCTGTACTTTTGTGGATGCTGTAGGCAAAGAAATGGGTTGCAACGGGGATGGGAGGAGGGGCGCCACTGCTGCTGCTAGTGCTCTAGATATAAGCAAGGCGTTGTGCGGCACCTCTCTGGCCGCTAGCCCCCTGTCCCATCCTTGGTGCACTCTTGGACGACTGCACAAATAATGGAATTAAACAGAAGTGGAAGTGGTGCATTGTTCGCACGCTGCACACCAAGCGACCCTGGCAAATTAGGTGAGTTGAGGGTTTGATTACTCTCGGCGGCGATGGCGGTGGTGCTGGTGGTGGCGACATCGAGATCGTTCCGACCCACTACTATTTTTCCTTCTGCTGCTGCTGGGAAACGAAATTAGATTTGTTACGAGGGCTAAAACGTGAAAGGATTTAAATATTTGTTCAAACCCCGTAGCCGAGGGGACGAGCTCATTTCAGGGAATTCACAAGGGGATGATTGTTTTAAGGTTAAGCATCATTCGTTATTTGTATTTGCTTACCTTGTATTAGATACCGCCATAAGTCAACATTGATACTTAATCTTTTTGACCCTAAAAATGGAGATCATAGCGACACTTGTTCTTAATTTTAAAGAAAAAAAAATTGTATTGTATTGTAGGTAATTCCACAAGGAGTATCTACTATTTACAAGTAAAACTTTGTTTAACATGAGCAAGTCCCATAAGTTTAAATACCAATCTAAAATAGTTTAAAAATTGTATTTCAAATCTTTTCATAGTTTTAAACTGAAACCATGAATAGTTTAATGCTAAAACGAATAAATTGAAACTAAGTTTAAATTATTAATCCTCTTTCAAGTTTATTAATAAAACTTTGAACAGCAATACAATAAAGTAAAAATGTAGTTAGTGATTTTTTCCATTCTAAAACATTTTAAAAATTGAAGCATTCTAGTTTTAAAAACCTGAAATATATAAAAGAATTCTGTTGAAAGGATTCGGTTCACTTCATTTTAAAAGAATGATTGCACAGCAGATACTTTGTGTATAATGCGTTCAATGAACCAGCAGACCCCTTTTTTTTGTTGGCTAAATGCACAAGTAAGAAAGAAAAACAAGTTGTGCGTCTGATTTTCACGAAAACTTCAATAGTTTATTTCTCTTTACAAGCTTTTTAAATTAAAAAGAAAACTTTTATAATTTTCTTCGAGTTATAATCAAAATTTTGTGTAAATTCATTCTCAAATATATTTAAATTCTCAAACTATTGGCACTAATTCGAATACTTTTAAGTTTGCTCAAAAAAATATAATGTACCTACCTATATTAAAACAATAAAAAACTTATTGATATTATCTTTATTAGTTTTTCCAAATTCCCGACCAGTAAAGATATTCATTTATGATATGTTCATACATATATGTATTACTTATACTTTTTCTTCGCGTAAACTGTAGGAAAGTAATCTCCTATAAATAGTGTATATGAGTCAAATATTTTTTTAGGTCACTTTATAGAAAGGAAGAAAAAGTGTAGTCAACCAGAAAATTCTGTAGATGTTTCGAAAATAACTCAAATTTTTACAAGAAAACCGAATCTGACTGTCCTTGATAAAAATAAATACTTACCTACACTAAAATAAAATTAATTCCGTAATCTACAGAAATTAAGTTATTAGGTATGCATGAAATAAATTCAAATTATACAAATAGATGAAATTGTATGTCATTTGCGATGTATCATTAATGTCATTTATTCCATCTTTACACTCATTTCGCCTTTCATTTGTTTTTCACACCTCTAAAAAGAATTTTTGTTTCCACACTTTGAAATAAGGAATATTTATTTTAAGTTGAACAATTTTAGTGTACGAGTATTTCGTAATTCAATCATCAATAATTTTATTAATTTATTTCAATTTTAAACCACTTTGTAGGCTGCATAGAATTAAGGGTTCTACCTTCACGGTCCCTTAGGTTGGTGTGGTGTTGAAATTGAATAAACAATGCTATCTCCTTCCTTTTGACTGCGTCTTTTAATTTATATTTGTTTTTGTGAGGGTTCAAATACTTTTGACTTCCAGGGTTATCCGGGGTTGTGAAGTGCCCAAAAACCTTTTTTTTTTTTAGCCTTTTTCCGATTAAAACCCTTCGTTAAATGACTCATGACCGATCACCCCAGAAGCTGCTGTAGCCCATTGAGTGCGTCATTAGACGGTCATCCCCTAGACGCAGTCGTTTTTCCACCCTTCGTTAGAAGCGTGCTGTGATTAATTTAATTTCAGTCATTACGTAATTATTGGATGTAGCCATGGCTACTGTTGGTCCACCCCCTCTCAGCAATTCCAAATACTACCCGACCCTAGTTGTCTAGAAAAATAGGGAGGAAACGCGAAAAATCCCAAAAATGATTGGGAAGACACCCTCCTGGGGGATGAAGGACAGAGGGTGAAAGGAACAAGGATGTTGGCACGGATCCATTATCTCGAGCGCCATCCTTTCGTTCCCACGCGTCCCCCCCGCCTCGTAATGTGTCGCTATTATCGTTCTTATTACAAAGCTCATAATAGAGGCAAGTGGAGGGCGGCTTATCTTCGACGGGCTCCCCTCGCTCTAACCGGGAGCACTTCAAAGATTAAATGGGTGTAACACAATTTGCAACGATTTTTCACAAGTCGACGGCGGCGGGCGTCGCGCCGCCAGCAGGACGTCAAACAGAGAGGAAACGAAGGAATTGCGCCACCGCCTCGCCGTCCGCCTTCTCCACCCCAAAAACACACCCTCCTAGCGTTACCCAGCCAAGCGGAACGACGACGATGACAGGGTGTTTCTAGCCCCTCCGCCTGACCCCCCTTTCCTGTCCGGCGAGGGTGGTGCACCCACGCTTAAATGATTCCACAGCAAGGCAATCCTCTTCAGACTAAGGGTGAGCCCCTGTTGTGTTTGTGGTGCTCGTTTCTCTGGAAAAAAACGACCCTAACAGGGCGATCGTGTATGCTCGCTTAAGAGGGATGATGGTGGCGTTGTTTCACCCCCATTCCAATAGATAGCGCCACAAAACAGTGGATGGTGGCAGAGATACGCTGCGGAGCACGTGTGCCCTGAATGGGATCATGGCACGATAGAGGGAACATAAAAGGAGGCCGGTCTGCTCCGGGGGATGCACTTCATCCCCCAACCACCCAGACGGAGCTGATTCCGCTTTAATTTGATTTCTGCGGCCGTCGTTGTCGTCACTGTCGTCGTCGTTCCGTTGCACGGGGCCACGCTAACAAGGGCCTTCGAAGGCACTCGCCGGGTGCTTTGTTAACCGCCACTGTGCCGTGATTTGACCTGACCCCCCTCTGCTAATGCTTGAATGCACCCTGTGCCCTCTGTGGCAGTGACGCCTGAAGGAGCCGGGTCGCAGCCCCGGGGGTGTATTTATTATTTATCACGTTCGAACAATTGACTGAGCCCTGGCTCTCGAGGGGCTTTATTAGATACAAGTAAGAGCAAATTTATGTGAGCGCGGGTGCGATTTTGATTGAATTCCACCCTGACATACTACGCGGAGGATTGGGGTGGGATTAGATGAACTTTTCGAGTGGCACAAAATCGATTTGCAACGCAAACTACGGGGTGTGGACAATGTTTGTTTTTGGATGTTTTATGAGACTATATAGCAGAAAATAAGGTGAATTGTATCTGATTTGGTCTAGTTAAATTTCTTATTATGCTAGATGGGGTGAATTCATGAGGGGCTGGAAGGCAAAATTTTTTATTAGTTTTGACTGATTTCACTGATCATCATTTTTAATGTTTATTGCCATAGAACCAAAAACAAGTAACGTAATGTAAAAAGATTAGTTGTGATTTTAATTTGGTTATCGGAAAAAAGTGAAATTCGTAGAGTTTTCCGCAGAGTAGTCTTAAGGACTTTAATATTTTAATACAATATCTATATAATAGCAATAATAGCTTAAAGTTCAAACTTTTTTCTCAACCACATTTTATATTACCTATTAACCTATAAGAATTCGTTATTCTGTAATGATTGTTTTAAAAGGTTCAAAATAAATGTTTGATCATTCGATCAGTCCATATAACTTTTTTTCGTACTCATACTCTGCAGCACTTTTAAACAAATTTTTAATAATATTTTTTTTTGGGGAAACCATCAATTTTTAATGTTAAAACACAAATTCAAATCAAAGTACGCCAGATTCTATTTCTCTAATTTTACAACAGATGGTTTCTATCTAATCTATGTTTTACGTAAATACTTTTAAGTATAAGTTAAACTTAAACCAAACGCAAAAATTGTCGCGAAAATTGGTCCAATAATTTCAAAGAAATAAGTAAACATTCATACCTTCCTACGAGTAAGTTTTGAAATTAAAAATCTTTATTTAAGTCGGTTTAAATTAGAATAGTAAAATTATTCCGCAGATTCTAAACTCTAAAGGTACCAGCACATTGTGCTCGATGCCCTCTCTTTGGAATTAGTGGAATTTTACTTTCTCAAAACAAAAATTAATTATTTTTCTAAGCAGCCATACATCTCATTTACCATAATCCCCAGAGAGCCCCTAATTTCTTTCTAGTTCGGCAACGACCCTGACCTCATTACACTTTAATGGGCAGTCTCCCCCTCAGAGGACTCAAAAATTTTTCGCTGTAAATAATTGGCGGTGCTCCATTTCCACCGCAAACTTTGCAGAATTATTAAAAAATTAAAAAGCGATTTTTTTTTAACTTTTTTTTAAATTTCATTTTTGTTTTTGGTTTTTTAAAATCAAATGTGCTTTCCCGCCGCAGCTGGCGTACTTGTCTGCCAGTATCCGGCTAGCACTTAGCTTACATTTAAAATTTCATTCAGGAAAAATCATGAAAAGTTCATTTGCAGGGCAACAAGGTATAGGGCGAGGAGGGAGTCCCGGGGAGCACTGCTAGTGGGGCTTCTGGCTGTGAAGAAACAAAACATTCAATTTATTCGCTGTGCATTTGGATGCCGGCACTGGCGCTTGTCCGTGTTTTGTTGTTGTTATTTTGCTGTTTTAACACGTAATTGATCCCCCAGCATGTGGAGCAGACCCCCTCTCCCCCATCTCAACATCCTGGCTGTTTTCTGCCCCAAGGGAGCGAGAGTTCATGCTTTCAGTAATTTTATCCCCAAAGTGGCCCCACTGCCGTCGAGCGTCGGGTCGACTATACGTCGCGACAAGCAGTGGGAAACATTGGGAACCCTGCGGCACCCTGCGCTGCACTGCTGCTGTTGGGTGCAATTGCCGTCACTGGAGCAGTGGCCCTTCAACCGCAAATGCATTTCATGTTTTTCTCCGCCTCTTTTTTTTTATTATATATATATATATATATATAATCTTATATATTATCACCGCTTTGTTTTTGTGTGCTAATCGCGCGGTAATTATTTAACACAAAAGCTATGGCGGAAGGTTTTACTGGTGGTTTTGAACATATCAATTCGCCTCCCGAACTCATTCTTTTTAGACAATCCCATGATGAGGATTATCCTGCTCCCGAGCGCCATAGTCCCGTCTACATCCCCTAATTTAACTTGGTGAAAGTTTCCTGAACCTTCCCTCTGTGCCCCAAAATAGTGATGGGGATGCTGTGCCACTCTAAGCTCCAGCAATGGCCAAAGCGATGCGATCCTGGCCATTCTGGAGCAGCTCACACATGCACCACCTCCCCCGTCGGGGTCCGCCCGCCCCGTCGTATTTGCACAATTTCATTTATTTTAAATGAATAGTGGCTGATGCAACAGAAAGTTAGTGTGGAACCCCATTAGACGGATTTTAGTGGTATCAGTGGCGGGCGAGAGATAATTACGGCAAATGTTTCGGAGCAAGGGCGGAAAGTGCAAATTTTATAAATTCAATTCCTGTAACTGAGGTCGGGATGCCAGGGGGGCTGCGGTGCTTAGTTTTGGGCCCCGGCAGGGCGGAGCACCCACCTACAGAGGGATGCTCGCTGGCATGGCAGCACATGCGGATGGATGGGATTAAGAAGGCATCCAGATGTAGTTGCTTTTATTCCACTCGGCTGTGGGTTTAATTGGATAATAAACACAAGCGCGCTCGGCGGCGTTGCTCTTGTGAGGCTGCTCCCCCTGCGCCCCATTACTGGGGGGAAGCGGAATTTGGGGCCGGCGCCACAGGAGGAAGTGAGCGAGTCATGACATGATGCATCGAACTCGAAAGGGGTGTTCTCGCTGCACATTTTGGCAGGATTGTTCTTGGATTAAGGGAAAAGCTCAGATGAGGGTTATTTTACGTTTTTAATTTTTTTTGTTTTTGTACTTCCGCTCCAAAAATTGTAGAAACGTATTCTTTCGGAAAATTCACGCTGTCTGCCGCTTCGTCTATCATGAAACTAGATATTCTGTGTTACGAGCTCTTGTCGTTCTAGTTTCAGCAATTTTCATAAATCTTAAAATTCGAGTTATTAAACATAATAAAAATAGAAAGCAGTCTTAAGCGACTTCAGTGAAGTCATTCATTCATTTCTTTGTATGTACATACTACATGTAATGATTTAACCTCATAAACCTTTAAAAAAATTCAATAATATTTTCAATAAATGAAAATATGAGTTAAACCTTTAACGACGAATATTCCCGTCATGAGAAAAAGTTTAGTGTTAATGACGAGCACATTCGTCTTATGAAAAGACTACTTACATACATATGTACATATTTATATTTTGATATGAAAATCGTTTGGCGGTTAATATTAACAAAATTATGTAATAATATTTACTTTTATGGCAAAACGAAGGTAGAAATTTTTAATTTGAGGTCTTTGAGATCGTTATTTTCAAAACTTGCTACTTGCTATGTATGTGAAATTTGTGAAATAATTGTATCAATGCTAATTTATGCGTTTCATTTAAAGGGGATTTCTAGTGTCTTCTACTATTTTTGATACCTAATTTCGGGATTTTGTTCTAGAAAAATTAATTCAATGCAATTAAGACACGTTTTGTGTAGGTAAGTATACTTTAAGGTAGGTATATGAAAAAAATGTAAGTCCTAATGTTAGAGGCTGCTCCACTTATCTTAAATCAAAAAATCAGTCAGCTTTTTAAAGTAGAGGTTTGTGGCTAGCGTTCTAATCTGATTTCAAGTCAACATTTTAGAATTTCTACACAGCGAAATTCAAAAATTTCATTTCTTTTTCTTTTTTGAGGGGCCGGCCAGAGGTTTCTATTCTTAAAACTTTTACATATCGAAGTGTACTGCTGGGGAATTCAGAAAAACGCGTTGAAAGTGCGTTTGCGCGTCCCAATAGACTATCATGAAATTTCATACAACTCATTTTCTAGGGCAGATATGAGGAAACAGTTTACATAGGGTTATTTTAGAGGTTTCGAAGTATCTAAAAATGCAAAAAAAAAAAAATATTTTTTAAATCTGGCATATTTATCAACGTATTTCTTTCTTATAATAAATTTATAAAAATAAAAAGGTTTATAAAGTGTTTAGTTGGCTTTTATCTAAGAGCCAAAACTTTGACCTAAAAAAGAGGTAACAGAGAATTTTAATTCTTCTTCAAAGACTTTTCCTGGAATTTGAACAATTCTCATCCCTTCTTGGCTAATTCAAAGCAACTTCATTGAAGGGCTCCTGAAAGCCACAAGTTCCCTGACATCAAACTTAAGAAATTCCACCTCGAGCACGCATGAAGACGTGCTCAACCAACTCCGTCCCCCCTTGAAGATGGAATTTTGTTCCTCATCCCCTGTCCCCGTAACCCTCGGCGGCTGGCTTCTATGTCAAAGCTCAAATGGAATTTATTTCTGGCCGAGGGAAACCGGAAGACGAACGCCCTACCACCCGCATGACAGGTGGGGTTTAGGTGACTGGTGAAGTGGAAATTAAACAAAAACAAAAAAAAAAAATAAATAAATAAATGAAACGCCCTATGTGATTCCGGACTGAGTGGTGGGGGGTGGTTCCGATTAGAACCTTGCGTCAGCCCTCCGTCAACAGCCCTTGGCACGGGCGCGCAGGGAAATCCATTGATCTGATTCATCCATGCCTTAAATATATAAAATTTTTGTGCCGCACGTTCCCTGCCCACTGCCGTCACTCGTTTCTCCCTAACCTCACCGGCGGGCGGTTGGGGGTGGGACTGTCGGGAACAATATGACAAAGTGATTAGGGTGACGTGCCTGGCTCGTCGGGGTGGCTGCTACTGTTGGCCCGACGACCCGGCTGGGGGGCGGCGGGCGGCAGGGCAAACAAGGGTTGCGGACTGATAACTTTGTCTCTTCATAATTAATCTGGAAATTATTTATACACTGCTCCTCCGCGCCATCCGTACGGTTTACTTGGTGGTGGTCGTGGGGGTGGCCTGGTCTGGCTCAACGGGGGCTCTACGGGTCTGACCCGGCCCTGCTGGGTGCCTTCTTCTTATTGTTTGCCGCGATGTGTGCGGACTCGGGTCTGCTCGGGGTGGGGGGATGAAAATTTGTATTCAGCGGTGGCTGCTTACATTCGCGCCCGATTGTCGCTCCTGATTACATTAAAAGTTGCCCGCGGTAGAGGAGAGGAGTGGGGAGTGTTGATGTGGTCGCATTTTTGTATATAAAAGGCTGGGGGGTTGCGGACTTGGAATTCCCCTATTATGAAAAAGAAACGGCGTGTCATCGTTCCACTTTACCTCCCCCGGGCCTGGCTAGAAACTGCCGCCATTTACACAGCTCCCGTTTTTTGTGGAATTATGTCATTTTATTAATTGGGGGTTCGTCCTTTGATATTTGATTTTTTTTTTTCGTTTTGTTTTTTGGAGGACCTTCGGGGGAGTTAATTTTAAAGGGATTTTATGTCAACGAGCATTTAGGGTACTTGGGGCGGGTGTTGGAAGGACATAATGTTCCGGAAGGTTCTTTTTTCCCTAAAGGGAAAAGTGCTTTTCCCAAAAAGGAAAGAAGAATGGATAGAGATTTATTTTCTTTTCTTTTTTAATTTAAAAAGGGAGAGGCAGAGTGACAGTTCACTGTTGACATAACGCAAAATTGAGCGTAAAAAGCATTTATGTAATTTTACCTTAAGTCATCTATTATACCTACCCTTTAAAATAATGAATTTTGAATAATTTTTATTTTAGTTTTCCACCTATATTTATAGTAGAATATTGTATAAATATTTATATATTTATTGAAACCAACATACACCAATTGTAGTTATAATCTGGCTTGAACATATTATTTGTTGCAGAGAAACGCATGTTTTAACGTAATTGGTTGGTTGGTTAGTTCAAAGAATCCATAATTTGTTCGATGACTTTTAATATAGAGATAATGTCGTAAGCGAAAAGATATCGGGAGAGTTTTCTCATTAAATTAAATTTAGAAATCTTTTGTTTTATTGTAGATACTGTAATGATGATTGTATTTTATAGCGCATCACTAAAAGGCAAAAGATGAGCATTACATTGAATTTGGATAAAACAAAAATTGTAACATCAATGTGGGTAACACAACCTTTGAAATGTAGTCATAAAACAATAAAGATAATTTTGATCAGACAATAATTATGGTTAATTAAAATTCGCCTACTCCTTATAAGGCAAATTATGAAACGGATCCAAGGCATTTTGTTATTAATTTTGTTCTGGTAAATCATTTAAAAAATCTAGTAAATTTTGTATTCCCTTTCCCATTTAATTATAGCATTGTCCTTATCATATGCAAAACAAAATACCCAAGATATTTCGGAAATACTTATCACTTTCAAATAATGGCATATAAACTTAGATGCGTTAAATGTAATAATTTTAATATTATGTAGGGGTGCAGAGGACAAGAGGTGTCTTCACAAACTTTAATCATAACTCTCCACAGCATCGAGACTCCCTTTAAAGAGTATTAATAGAGGCAGGAAATAATTTCGGTTTGCTTTCTCAACAATACTTCCGTAGTTCCAGGTCGATGCACCCAAAGAGTATAAGATGTATACCTACTACCAATTTATCGCATTAAATTTAGATGCCAATATATTGGGGATCGATTTAAAACTTGTGTACAACGTCCCTAATACCCTTTATAAACGTTCTCTTCTTGTAAACCCTTTTACCAAAAAGACATGGTTTACAATCCTTCTTGTCAAGTTTCTAATATCTCCCTGGCTGTTTTGAACAAGCAATTGATTTCTAAAATCGATGAGGATTTTGTAAAATAATGGAATCCCTTTTTCTGTCCCTTCCCCGCACAATCAAACTATAGAATCTTTAGAATGTGCCTCTTTTGCTTGAGGGTATACCGATGATGGATAAACTGCACATAACAACGAACAAATATGCAACCTTCCTTGTTCGAGCAGGGCAATGCATTTGTCGATGTCGACATACCCGGCATACCCTGGAAGGTCTAACTCCATTCTCCTGCCCCACTCTGGACCGAGAAGGTCCAGTAGAATCCAAAGAATCAAACGCCAGGTTCAAACTTTGCAAGTTGTTTATCAAATTTAACTGAAACACATCCGGCCACCCGCAGGGCTCCACCTTCGGAGCCCCATCGTTTTCATATATTCATGCAACAGTGGCTGGAATCGACAAGCTTTGTGCATTGGGGGCGCTCCTTCGATGAAGTCTACAATAATTCGGTTGCAATACCGCATCAGTCACCGCCCCCATACCGCCCTTCCGCCCTTCTGCTCAGCATGATTCGATGCACTTATTATTGCATCTTCCTGGGCGAAATGCATTCGAAAATTTGTGTGTCGAGCGTGCCATGGTGCGCCCATCCTGCATTCAAGGAAATACCACTTCAGTTTGGTAGAATCTAGTGGGGTAGTGGGCCTAAGAGGGATGGGGACCGCCTCTTTTATACCTCACGGAGCCACAACCCTTCTGGAGGTTGTACTCCGGGCCTGGAACCCAAACCGATTCTACCCTATACTTGGGCGGTATAAATTTTCGGAGCGTTTTCAAAATAAAGTCGTCGGGTGCTTCTCATTTTCATAAACACACTGCAAATGTATCGGTGGTTCGGCCGTTAGGGAGCGCCCCACTATGGGGTAGGGATGGGGGGAAAGGTTCCAATAATAATAGGAAGCGCACCCAGCATCCACCGGGCAACGACGAAAATTTGCACACTCTTTACAGACGGAAGGGTCGGGTGAGGTTGGCGATGGGGCCACCTGCAAAAGCCTTCTGGGGTCCGGATAGGGACATTCCACTTCTGCATCAAAATTTAGATGAATTGGGGCTTGAAACGGGGGGGGGAAGAGGTCCTTGTTTCCCTGGATGAATGCGATGCGGTGCAGGATCAGGGCTCACAAGTGCATGTGATCCGGGTCTGAAGTAATAGAAAGTACCGGGGGGGCTGTGTTGGTTGTTTGCGGCTACCCAAAAATAATAGGGACCGACACAGAATGGGATTCAGATGGCACTAGAAGGCTCCTGGTGCCACTGCCGAGGGTTTGGGTAAGTGAATTGAAGGGCGGAGGACCGAAGATATAAGAGCTGAACCCTCGAGCATTTTCTCTTCTCTGGGACGAGGGTTTCAGCTTGTTTCAGTGTTTTGTGAAAATTTACCTCTTTCATAACTGAAGGAGCCTTTTCAGGGATGAATTGAGATGTGAGCTGCAAGATTATGCCAAGCCTTCCTATAAAGTGGATGATTTTGTTGGAGGCATTTGGAAACTTGCAGGTTTCAAGGGTGAGGTGATCAAAGGGGGCTGAAGAGGAGATATTCTTTCAAAGTCTTAAGGTATTTAAGCTTGGTGGTGAATACCTAATCAATTCATTGAGTGTTTGACTAAAAATTCAATTCATTTAATTGGAACTTCAATGAAATGTTAAATTATTGTCAAATAAGCCGCATTTTAAATGTGGTGCTTCTTTTCAATAGATATCGGGTTATTCTACTTCCTTTCTTTTATGTAACAGATAAATTTTGTTTTTAAGCCTTCTAGGAATTCTATCTAAATAAGCAAAACACGATTGACTTTTAAATAGTTATGTACAAATGTTATTTCTGAATTTAAATTGAAAATAGATAAAAATGTTTACAAATTTATATAAAAAGGACATAAATCAATACAACAGAGCCTCGATAGTCCGAACCGCAGATAATGCGAAGACCTCTGTAATACGAACGCCACCTCCTTCCCAAAGTCCACTATTTCTGGTATTAAGAGCATTGAGGAAAAAATGCATGCATACAATTTTTGCATACTTAAATATACTGTCAATTACAAAAAACTAAATTGTATGTCGAAAACTCTCTGTTAGATCATCCGAACAGGGTGAAAATGTTATGTGTTCGGATTATCAAGGCTCTATTGTAATTATTATAAAACTACTGTAAATTTATTCAGTGTTTGAATATTGATTCGTATTTGATTCTTCTTTTATAAAAAGTACAACCAAAAAGAAATTATATGCACTTTTTATTAAAATTCAACTATAAACTGACATGAAAACTTGCGCCAAACTGAGATTATATTTTGGAATTATTTGGCCATGACACAGTCGTTGGTTGACAATATCCTGAAACCTGTCTAGCAAACCAAAAGAGGACAAACAGTCCGTTTTCGCATAAATTTCGAATAAATCGCTCGCTTTCGACGACAGAGCGAAAGACCATAGAGGACTACAATTTACTCAGTTTCAAGTCAGTCAACTCGAAAATTCAAAACACATTCTTCCCTCGACTTCGTGTCCCTATATGAAGCATGAAGGTGGTGGCGACTGGAGCCTCATGGCCCCATGGCCCCATGGTCCAGACCACCCACAGCCACAACAATTCTCTCTCGTCGGACGAGTTTTCTGTCTCTGATCAAGTTTGCTGATGATAAGATGCCGCAAACCATATTAAAACAAACCTCCCTCCCTGACCACATGCCCGACCAATTTGTAACGAAGAACGTCTCGCCGAGCGGCGTTCACACACGAAGATTAACTGGCGGCGCTGACTCGGAGGAGGGGATGGTTGTGGTGGTGGTGGTGGTGGTGGTGACGGTGTGGTGAGAGCCACACATCCCGAAATCCCGGCAGCTAAGCCCCAAAAATGTATTTTCGCCAACAGTCTCTGAACAACCACCGCCAGTGGAGCACCCCATGGAATTGTAGCCCACCATCCCAATGGCAGTCCAGAGATATTTAGATAGTTAGTTAGTTTCTAGCCCGCTCGTGAGGTGATGGTCTCAGCTCATAACTGGGTGCGCCACTTAACCGTTCCGACTCGACCGGATGTCCTCCATACTCTGTATCCCCATTCCCGCCCCCCAAACTCAACCCCCGGTCGTTGTTTTCAAACTAAATGATCTGACCAAACACAGCACTCAGGGCACTTGCATAGAAACACGTTCCATTTGAAATAGCATCCGTCCGGTCCCTCCGGTATTTGTTGCTCAATATTTCATGGTTTCGTTTAGCCGAACGAGAAGCTCACTCTGTCCCATTGCAGTTCGCTTCGCCCCCCAACTGACTCCACAATTCCCTTATCTTACCCGGGATCGCCGCCCCCGCGTCCCTCAGGGTCGGTGGCTAACTACACTAAACTAAACGATGTCTGCCTCCCCCATGGAGCGGCACTTAACCCACTTGGATATCTGCAGCAAATAGAAAACACCCAACTTTATGCTGCAGGCTTGGGTCTGACTGACATAAAACGTGGAGCGGGAAAAACCCGTCGTGAACCCGAAACCGGGGATGCTATGGGATCTCGTCCCCAGCTATGAAATCCTTATTTCCACAAAATTTACAAGTTCTAACTCAAAACGTGCCCCATTGCCCGCCGCCAGGGGGGTAAAGCCGGGCGGTTTCGGTCGGAAGGGGGCAGAAAAGAGCACTGAAGCATGGAGCCTAATATCTGCTGCATCCCCGAGGGAACATCCTGAAGAAACTCTTGTCATGTCTGCAGATGTCCTTTTTACCTTTTCATCGTTTTTGGCCCCAGGATACCTTCGGATCAAGGACATTACAATTAACACAAGTTGTTTGGCAATTTCGCAGATAAGTGTCACGTCTTAGGGATTTTATTCGGCTCAGTGAAATCTGAGTGTTGGGGGATTAGCGCAGAAATTTCTTAATGTATACTCTTCGAAAATTAAATAATTTAGGTACACTGAAAGATATTACTTTATTAATACCTCCTTGTCGAATTTAATATCTACTTTATAATTAAAAATACCATTTACACTACCCCCACCTGGTATCTAAAGATTACTGCTTTAAATTTCTCTAACATACTATCGATGTCTAAAATTGCCAACAAGATTCCTCCTTCCTCTACAAACCCAAAAGTTCATAGCTATCTTCATGAAAAGGACTAATTCAGGACTAAAACACAATTCCGATGTGGGTTTTATGTCCATTGTACCTACAGGGGTTGAGTTCGACTCCACCGAAATATAACCAAATTCGAGTTTAATTGAGACCTCTGGGCTGCGATACAGTTCAAATTTCTTAACCTACCCCACACCGAGTAGCCAAACCCACTCTAAGGTGCATTACGGCGACAGTTGGTTACTTCAGCATTTTACTGGCTATAAATGGACTTGGCACCGTTGCTAATGCCCCCCTCACTAGCTGTGAATCGTTTTCGGAAACGTTTTCTCATGTCGTTCCCAACGGTTAGTTGGGTACAGTAATTTCGTACCTATAACGGAGGTTTCGTGGCTAGGGTTTGGGGCTGTTCAGATTTATTGGCTAAAAAGGTGCTCTGGAGGCTACATGTCATTTGTAGGGTGTTTTGAGTTATAGACAATTCAAACAATTTTAAAATCTTTAATCACTAATTATTTTAATGTTTTCTCTTTACAGTACTACGAAATGTCTTATGGCCTTAATGTAGAAATGCACAAACAGGTAAGTGACATTAATTTTCTATTTAAAAGCTTACTAATTTATACATATTATGAAAATCACTGAATTTACTTATTTTGAAATAAAACGTAAAAACGAAAACATGCTTATCGAAAGAAAATCCATTAGGAGGCGGATTTTTAAACTTTTAGACCTTACAATTGGGCCATCGTTCATCGAAGGTCGTCGTTGATCTTTTGCGGAAATTCTATGGACGTTAAAATTCTGATCTGTAATCAATATTTACATTTCTTCTATTGTTAACATATTTTCTAAGAATATGAATATGAATCAACTGTAAATGTCGAATATAATTAAAAACACTCTTTCAATTATGCTAAATTAGATTCATATTCTTCGTAATTGAATAAAAAACTATCTCATTTTTGTTTCGTAATGATCGGTGAATAACTTTTTGACCAATGAGTTCTTGCAAGTTGAAAAAAAGTTTTTTCGAGAAGAACGCGTTTGAAAAACAAATTACCAGTCGATCGCTTTTTTCAAAACGACTTTTCTCGACATGGCCGGAATTCTAATTCTAGCTATAATTTTCCGATTTTCAATTTGAAAAAAAACCCGAAATGTCCCCAATAGTAGCTATATTAGTATGTTTTAAGCCTTCGAACGTCAGTAAAAATTTTGCAAAAATTCAACTTTATTTTTTTAATAGCGAGCGTTTTGTGAAAAAATATCTATTATGTATATCTGAATAACATCGTTTTTAATTATTTTAATAAAAAAAACGCACACGAAATAAGTTTAATGTGTTTTTAACATATCTAAATTGTTTCCCAATCTGAAATCAATGAATTAATAGGTATAGTTAAAAAATATTCGGAAAGAATGAAAATATATCAGTCCGTCATAGTAATGTCCTCCTTTAAAGGTCATTTATATTTTCGTAAATTTTGGATTTTATTTTTTTGAAATTTGGTTTTTTATTTAAAGCAATAAACATTAATTAAAATTACTTACTTTTTCGTTACTTGATCTTTCTATAATTAGAAATTAACATATAGACAAATGTGTACTTCTCGCATCAATGAAAAGACAGATATGCAGATGTTTTAGGTTAAAACTAACAATCCTAGCCCAGCACAGGGTGAGTCTGAATCTAAATAACCCCATGAATTGAATTTGAATTGAACGAGCCCTGGAGGAAGTGGCCCCAGTGGCCCCAGTGGCCCTCCACAGGCCACGTAACATCTGAGTGGCGGGCAACTTCAAACGTTCTGCTCATTTTTCGGGAGCCCCACCTCTGGGGCTCTGTCTGTGCGGCCCGGCAAAGTAAACAAGGCCGAGGGGATTCGATTGTTCATTGATGGGGAGGACTCGCCTAATCCAGCTTCTATTTTCCCCGGGGGTACCAATTTATTACAATGCCCGGGATGCACCACGATGATGCACATACACCGGGACCCAAAGCGGAGCGCCCCGGGCCTCGGGGCCCGTTCCAATTTAACCTGAACTCATTTTCGCATGTCTTGTCGCCGCTGCGACCCTCTCCCCGCCCATCACGACGACGACAGGCCAGAGGGGCTTATCTTTGGTTGGATGAAATTCTGGCGCACAAATCCAATCCACCGGACGCATATTACTTTATTGGAGGATCTGAAATTTATGAGGAACTCCGCCGCAAACCTAATTTCAATGCTCCACACGATTCCTGTCCGGGGCTCCGGTGGGCGGATGGAGTGGTGCCCCCCGCGCGCGACACTGTGTGTGTGTGCTAACTAGCTTCAATTGGAGCACCCTTTCGGCCCGGACGAGGGCTTTGCATCACTCCAAAATTTGCACGTCTTCATATTTGCTGTAGCCCGTGACCAGGCAAATTTCACCTGGGCCCGGCTGAAAGGAATTCGCGTGTGGCCTCCATCGGGTGGATGCTCCCCGTCCATGAGATCCCTTCGAGGGCTCCGCATTTGGTGCGGTGGCTCAATCTGTCCAAACCTCCAATGCCCCAACAACGCTGGAGGAGGGGTGCAGAATTTATTGGCGAGGCGGCTCGTTGCCACGAGTGAATTTGATTTGAGAGGGCTGCAAAAGGTGCACCAGCCCATGCAGGCTGATGAAAATTTAATAACTACAACGCATATAGAGAGGGAGACGAGTGCCTTAATCTCGACGCGTAGGTACAATCAAAAGGGGCTCCGCACCCAACCCCCAGAGCAGCCCCAGCTAGTTGCTATGGTGCAGCCCACCTGGAAGCAGGCTCCAAATATCAAAAGCCTGAAGTCACGTATGTGCCCCTGCTGCTGCATCACGGCAGCAGCGACAATTTCGGTCATAGATGATTAGACCACCAGCAGAGCGTTTGATCGACCCACATGCAGAAATTCCCGGCACACCCCCACTCCTCTGGGGCGTTTTGTAACAAGCTTTTGGGGTGGAACTGATTTGCTGGGGGAGCAGTAAAAAAAATATATATATAAATCCCAAATGGAAATTTCGGATCGAATTTGTAGAGGCTTCGCAGTTAATGCCCTAAAGAATGGGAGTATATACATGAAAACGGCTAAAATTTTAAGATATTTAATTAAATTAGCTATAATACTTGGGGATCGCCCAGTATAATAAATATCTAAATTCTAATATATCTCTAAAAGCGATTCCCGTCTAAATTTTTCTTAATTCTTAATCATTATTCAATTAACCTTCCATTTCAATTTCAATCTAACTTTGTACACGTTTTCAGGGTGCCAATTTTCAAATTCTGATAATGATTTCTAAACTTCTATCGGATCAGAATAAATAGAAATGACTTCCGTCATTTTAAAAGTTTGAGACTATTGGTTTGAAATAAAGTAGGTATTATATATATTCTAAGGTTTTAGGTAAATTAACCCTTAACTAATACCAATTTTCATGGTTTTGACTTTAGAAATGACGAGTAAGAAAGCAATTGTAAAGTTGCTGTCAAAATATCAAATCGATCCATGCAACGGTGTTCAAGTAATCTTTTCTCCTAGTTTGAAAAAAATGGCTTCGAGAAAAAGAATGGTGTTACCTCTTAAGTTTCAACAGGTTCGCTGCCAGAAATTTCAAGATAGCTTTCATGAGAAACTTACACGTAAAAATGCATTTGCTAAGAGAGAGCTTTCATTTGTGTACCGTTTTCGGTACACGTGACAGGAAACGTGTTAATATGATAACGCTTTGACTGATTTTATTCAGCCATGTATTCAGCTAGTGCATCTTAAACATAGAATAATAAAGTGATTTTAAACCTAATTTTTTCCTTTTTTACAATTACAGACAGAAATAGCAAAACGGCTAAACGCTCTCATAAGTCAATTGCTGCCGTTTCTGGCGGCGGAACACCAGCAGCAGGTGCTACAGGCTGTCGAGCGCGCCAAGCAGGTGACGATGCCGGAGCTAAACGCTATAATCGGGGTAAGTGGTCTCAATCATCCTCACAATTACGCATCAATTTCTAGTTCGTTTTCATTTTGCTCTTTTGTCTCTATTTCCATGAGTTCTCCTAGTCAAAGCACAGATAGTTTCCCTTTGTTTTATGCACATCAAAAACCCCACATTTGAAAACACTCATAAAAAACAACTAAAAAAATACATTAATTTTGAAAAATACAAAAATTATTTTGAAAAAAAAAAAAATAGAAACAGCAAAATGATTTTCTTTCTATTTCTGTGTTTTTTTTCTCTCTTCCCCTACAAATCTTGCAGCAGCATCAGCAGCAGGGAATTCAGCAACTTATAGTAAGTGTGAAATAAACGAAATCAATTAAGACTTTTCTCTGGTTCTTTTGCTCTTGTGTTTACTCATAATTACATTACATAAATGTGCCGCCGACTCAGCAGTCGTTTCTATGTTTTTAATTGCAAATCTTCCGCTGTTAAAATATAAAATTAAAAATAAATAAATAAAAAACGCTTCTTTCTCTATTCTGTAGAACTAATGGAAAACCTCTGTGCCTTTGGATGTTCTTTTTACTAATTTTTTTTTTATTGTGACTTTTGCCTGCCTTTACGTGTTTAATTTTTTTTCTAATTTTGGACTCTGTGTGAAACAATGGGGGTGTGCTAACTATACTTTTAATTAGAAGTGTATGTAGAGCAAGATAGAGTGATATAAAAAAAAATCGCTATTTCTTTGTATATTAGTGCCTTAATTACAAAATTAAGGTTTGTTTTTTTTTTTTACATAGAACTTAGCTTAATCTGAAGAATTTTAGTAGCTTTGATGTAATTTTAAAGATGCGGGCACTTTTGCGTTTCAGAATTTGGTATTACATACTTTACAGGGTGTTTAAAAAGTATTGGACCCTATCTCGAAAAATACTGTTCGGCGAAAAAGAGAATGATGGCGATCTAACGGTGATCTTGAACTTGACCTTCAAGACCATTCTGAAGGTCAACTCTCTTGATAATTTTTTCTCCGAAAAGTATTTTTCGAGGTAGGAGGGATGCGATATTTTTTGAACACCCTGTGAACAGATATTACTTAGGTTGGAGTCCTTACAAAATTTATCCAACATTTATCCTTTGCCCTGCTAGATTTTGCGCTCCTCACTGCAATCTTTAACAAAGCTTAATTTTTATAAGAGCAGAATCTCAAATTGTTATATAGATAAGTGCAAAAGTAACTTAGCCCTAGTTAAATAGTTGATGCTTTAGACAAAACATTATTTAAGCCTCCCAAGAGAACAGTTCATTATTAGAGAAAAGATAAACTCATTTTCTTGATGAGATTTTTATTTATGTATATGTATATTAAAAAAAATATAAATATTTCGATTTTAGAGTAATGAAAAAAAAACAAAAACATGTGCAAGTAAAGTTAAGTTACCGAAATGATTGATAACGTTTATTTAGAGCTTTCAAACGCCGGTCACTGGTACTGAAAACAGTATTACCATAAAAGTACAAAAATTAAAAAATTTAAGTCACTTATTATATTATACGTTTTGATTGACATCTTACAGATTTATATGAATATTAATATTATTACACTGCACACATAGCTATATGAACAGTCGGATTTTAAAAAGATGTATTTTTACCAAAAATGTTTTGTTCGCCAGGGGTTCATGTAAAATTTAAAATCAAAAAACGTTATTTTTGCATATCTACTTAAAGATATTTTGATATGTCCTAAGACCTGCAAAGGTTCTACAAAATGTAAGGGCGTTGAGGTTCTTAACTAGACTTAAGCGAGGCTTCAGTTAACTAAAACGAAGTTTGGTTTTTTAAAAGTAAATATTTATTAGTTAAAGTAATGAATACACTTTACCAAAATCTCTCTTGATTTCCTCGGTTTAAATTTGAGTCGTTATAGAACTTTTGTTTAATGGAAAATATTTTGGCATATTACTGATTGCCCGTTCGCTATCCCCTGCACGCGAGCCTTCACGTAGAAACTGTTCACTTCATCAGAGATTACGTTTCCCCGAAAATTCAATTATTTCCGGATAGCTCGCAAAAAATAGTCGATCGCAGTCCATATCGTGAATAATTAACCGACATATCAAACAACTCCATCTCCTCTTACTCCCTCCTGTCCGCAGATTCCATCGCAGACGGGGGAGGGGGGTGCGTGGGGAAAAAGGTAAATGGGTTAAAAGGGGTTTTTTGGAGGGCCAATTCCAGGCGGCATGTAACCGCGCTCGCACGAGACTCGCATTGATGAAACCGCGGAAAAGTGGCGAACTCATTCCGATTAGCGCACGCAGAAGGACCCAAGTCATAAATAACTGATTACCGATACAAATTCAATGACCACTTTATGCACAATCACAGTAATTGACCACATAATTAAAAGGGCAGCGCGGCGCCTGTGGCCAGACCTCGGATTGCTCTCGATTGTTGCACAACACGTCGGCCCTCTGGCGGCGCGTTTCCGCCATACCACAGCCCTTCATCCGTAGAAGGGAGGTTTTGGGGGATGGAGGTCTCGAATAAAATTTACAGAATTATAATTAAAATGAAAATAGTGGAGGGGGAGAAACCTCAAATGAAAAACAGGATGCTGGCGAGTAACAATTTAAATGGCACGCTCTGCGCCGCGACGTCGGACGTCGACCGTTGGTCTGGTCGTCGACGATCGAATTATGGAAAATGATGGCTTCTGCATGCCACGCGGGGGTGATGGGCGGGCGCCACGATTGCCCCGCCCCCCTCGTGATCTCTGATGAGCAGCAGACCGGTGTAAATTTTCTAGCGAGCCTTTTGTTTGCGCGGTTTTACCGCTCGGTTAGATGCGAAATTGCTTTCAGCGGTCGGGTGCCTTTTGCCACCGAACCAAACGATGCAGGGTCATGAAGGCGGGGGAGGGTCGAATAATTGCAATTTTGGATTATTAATGAATTCGGCAGGGTGCAGGTCACCTGGTCGTGTTTTATTAATCACCAGATTCCCAGCGCTACGGTCGCGGGCGCGGTCGCTAAAAGTGGTTTCGACGACTTTTATACCCAACAATTTTACGACTCTGCGCTATTAAAACGCGCGACGCGAATTACAAACGACCCCAAAAACCGTGTTAAAACCAGCATCTTCGCAAATTGGGTTTTTCGTGTTCTGCACTTGTGTCGCTCTGTTGCGTCATTGTTTATGGGAAAACATTTGCGCTTTATGTACAAATAACAACAAACTGCTTTCATTCGTCTACTACTCTTGGCTTTTCGCAGAATCTAAATACGAGCGGAGAACACAAAAAGAAAAGAATATGTAATTTTTTTTTTGTTAGCAATAGAAATTGACACGATTACTGCCTGAATTCTTTTTGTATGTTTCCTCGGAAATTGCCTTGTATTTCAGAGTCTGCGAAGGTGTTTGAATAAAAATTGCGCTTTTCTCCTTCTTTTGCAGCAACAAATTCATGCACAACAGATACCTGGGGCTCCGCCACAACCGATTCCAACGCTAGGCGCTCTCGCGGGGCCTCTAAGTGCTTTCGGCGGTCCCATCGCTCTGCCCCACGGACCACAGGGTTTGTTGAAGGCGCCGCAGGATCTTCATCGGGAAGACCTCAAAGTACCCCTTGGCGGACCTTCAGCTGAAGAGAGACTGGTAAGTTGGAATGGAATGCTTTTTACTTAATAATTTATGCTAGATTTTAAAATAAAATAAAGTTTACAATCATTTTCTCGTCTGGTGGTATTAACGAACCGACACTCATTTTCTGGTAGCACCAAATTGGAGTCATATAACTTGACTTTTGACTACTCCAAGTCTTGAAATATCTCATTGCATTGACCTGCTCAAGTAATCTTAAACGAAATTTAATTATTTTCAAACAGGAAAACAAACATTCACTTTCGAACATTGCCACATTTACATTTTTAGTATTCTTCTTGACGTTTTTGCTAAGGAGCTAAACTCTCAAATAATTCCTTTTATATTTATTATACTAAATATTATTCTAGTTGAAGCATATTCTAAAACTTATATTTCAAAAATTTGTATACAAGCTGTCTTCATTCAGCGATGTTATTAAGAATTTTATATGCATAGGGTCTTAAGCTCAGGAAAATAAATTATATAATTTTTATTTTTCAGCATTTTTTATAATTGTTGAAAAGGACAAAGCCAATAATCTCAAATTCAAAATAGAATTTTTCTGCACGTTTTTTTCAGAGAAACTCTGTTTCACCCGCAGAACGAGAAAAATATAGACCACGATCACCTTTAGAAATAGAAAGTGAAAGTAAGCGGAGAAAAGAAGAGAAGTTAGCACATGTAAGTAACGAAAAATTGTCAACTTTTTAGATGTTGCCTTTATTCGTTTATTTTTTATTTTTAAAAACGGAAAGTAAATTCGGTCAAAATTACTTATAAATTAATGTACTAAAGTTATGAGCGTTTTGTCTCAAAATCGTGCTATGCTTGCAGTAATTTTAAATAAAATCGGCTAATATTTTGCCTTAGGCCTGTTTCACTTGAAAGTAAATTTTTTAAATTGATGATATAGTTTTAGTACATAATATAAATTGCATTGGTTATTCTGTATTGTTATTATTGTTATGATTAAAGTCATCCGTTTTAAACTATCGATGTAATAGCATTACAGAAATATGAAACAGAGCCTAAAAGAGAGATTTTTCTAGTTTTTGAGAAGGTTTGCTTTAAGCAATTTTACTACAAAACACTGTTTTTAAATTTTTGTATTCACAAATAGTTCCTTTTTATTTCTTACACGAAAATGTATCCAAATCCATAAATATGAGTGTCTAACGAACGTTTTAATAAAATAGAGAAAAAAAACTTTAGAGCTTTTTCCAAATCTTTGTATTCAGTTTTTAGTCTAAATTTATTATGGCGCATTTCTTGCAAGCTATATTCAAAAAACGTTTTAAGTTATATCTACATAATTTAATGTTAGACATTCATTAGAACAATTTTCCACAATTCTCATCAAATCAATTTGATCTGAAAATATTATTAAAATTAAAATCCGCGAACTTTAGGGCATTTTTTTAATCGGCCATAAACGATCGTTACTACATATGTATATTATGCATGCTAAAGAACTTGCACGTCACATTATTCATATCTGTGCTTTTTTACGAGCCGTCCGCGAAAAAACGGACGTGCTGAGAGCACTTTAAAATTACATAATGCAAAAATAAAAATTAAAAAATTCAATAAAATTATTTTCTGTTCACCTTTTTAAATAACATTTATTTCCACAACGTAATCTTTGTGTTTCAGAAGTGACCTCCGTTTGTATAACGTACTAAAAGCCTTAAAAACACGAAAAAGCTCAACTCACCAAAGCAAAATAGCAAAGTGATTAACGTAACTAAAGTAATTTTTGTAGAATTGTTTTTGCAATTAATAAAATTGAAGAACTCTAAAAAAAACTATTCAAAACCACGCCGCAAGAAGACAAAACGCATTAAACAACTTTTTTTCTTTTTCAAAATTGCAGGAAGATGATGGCGATAAAAGCGATCAGGATTTAGTCGTAGATGTTGCTAATGAAATGGTGAGTTGAGTTTTAAGTAAGGCTAAAAAATACGTAACATTAAGGGAGCTGCCCAAAACCTAGAAATAGAGAGGTATTGTAAGAGACATAAGCTGTACACTTTTGTGAACCGTTGTGAACCGATTGATACCGCTAATAAAGTCAATGGCAGTACCGCAACGAATTTTTTTACTTTATCCAATTTAAGCTTTCTAGTAAAGGGTCTAGGGGTGTTAACCAATCAAGAAAAAATTCTTTTCCGGTCTTTTCAGGAATCCCCCTCCCCTAGACAGAATGGTGACCACGCCTCGCTTGAGTCGAGGGACAGAGATCGCGATAGCATCGGTTTGAACGGCGATAGATCGGATAAGGCCGGTGGAAGTAATTCAAAGCCACCCAGTGAACGGCCACCTTCCCGGTCGGGATCAAGTTCATCACGTTCAACTCCTAGTCTCAAAACGAAAGAAGTATGCATTTTAAATTTAGATTCGATTTAGGCTTATGGAAATTTTGTTGTTTTTAGTTGGACAAGCCTGGAACACCAGGCGCAAAAGCTCGAACCCCAACACCAAATGCCTCAGTACCTGGTAATCCGAAACCAGTTGTGCCCCAAGCGCCGCCGTCGGGTTACCCCAGTTCTCCATATCAACGGCCCCCGGACCCGTATCAGCGGCCGCCGCCAGATCCAGCGTATGGAAGACCTCCGATGCCTTATGATCCTCACGCCCACGTCAGAACGAATGGTATTCCCTTGACAGGTGCTATTGCTGGTGGAAAGCCGTAAGTGTATCTATTCAATAGCAATCTCGTCTAGAGAGCCCAGTCTAACGAAATCTAATCCCACCCAGCGCCTACTCATTCCACATGAATGGCGAGGGCACTCTACAACCGGTGCCATTTCCTCCCGACGCTTTGGTAGGTGTGGGAATTCCGCGGCACGCGAGGCAAATAAACACCCTATCCCATGGTGAGGTGGTTTGTGCCGTCACGATCTCCAACCCAACCAAATATGTGTACACCGGCGGTAAGGGTTGCGTCAAAGTTTGGGATATTTCACAGCCCGGCAACAAGAACCCAGTCAGCCAGCTGGATTGCTTGGTAAGTACAGTAAGTTATCTGTTCGTAAAAATTAAAATTTTATAAAATTAGAAATATTTCAAATTCTGATCGATTGCCCAATTCAGTTTCAATAAAAAAATAATTGCTGAATTGTGCATTTGATTGTAGAAAATGAATTTTGTAACGATTGCTCAATTCAGCTTGCGCTGAATTGAACAACTGTTCAATTTAGTTTAATAAGATCGGCCTCAAAAGCTGAATTCTTGAACACCTGCTCAATTTAGCTTACAAAATCAACAGCTGAATTGTGCAGTTAATTTACTTGCTTATTTCAGCTTAAGATAAAATCAATTGCTAAATTTTAGAATGGCTCGTAAACTTATGTTTCAAACAAATTTTTGCTGAATTGTACAATCTAAAATTCTATGGAAGCTGAATTTCTGAAAGTAATCAATTTAATACCGGCTTTAAGCTGCCTATAAAGAGAGAATTTATGCCGCGAAAAAATTAATAATGCACTTATCTTTCCAGCAACGCGACAACTACATCCGTTCTGTAAAACTCCTCCCCGATGGGCGAACGCTGATAGTGGGCGGGGAGGCCTCAAATCTATCAATCTGGGACCTGGCGAGTCCAACACCGCGGATAAAGGCCGAGCTGACTTCGGCGGCGCCCGCTTGCTACGCCCTCGCCATCAGCCCCGATTCGAAGGTGTGCTTCTCATGCTGCAGTGACGGCAACATTGCGGTGTGGGATCTTCACAATCAGACCCTTGTCCGGCAATTCCAGGGACACACCGACGGCGCTTCATGCATTGATATAAGCCCCGACGGGTGCCGGCTGTGGACGGGCGGCCTGGACAACACTGTCCGATCGTGGGACCTCAGAGAAGGACGCCAGCTGCAGCAGCACGACTTTAGTTCGCAGATTTTCTCGCTGGGGTATTGTCCGACAGGTTCGTATTTGAAAATTCTAAATACCTTTGAATGGAATTTCACTCAAGTTCTATAGCTCCCTCTAAAATATAATTTCACTTTCCCACTTATAGCTGAATTGAGTGCAAAATTTGCGCAGCAAAATTGCATGAAATTTAGCCATAAGAAAGAGGACTTCAGTTATTATCTTACATTAAATTGTTAGTTCGACCGGTTGCAAGTGACCTTTAAATAATTTGCTTCAATTCAGGTGAATGGCTCGCTGTTGGCATGGAGAACTCACATGTTGAGGTGTTGCACGCATCGAAGCCTGACAAGTATCAATTGCACCTGCACGAGAGCTGTGTCCTGTCGCTGAGGTTTGCCACGTGTGGTAAATGGTTCGTTTCAACGGGTAAGGACAACCTTCTGAACGCGTGGAGGACACCCTATGGAGCTAGTATATTTCAGGTAAGAAAAGCTTTGTACAAGTTTTTAGTGCTTCTGGGAAAAAAAAACTTGTTCCATTCTTAAATAAAGAGAGCAATAAAAGAACCGCTTGCATGTTCTAAAGACCATAATTTTGCCTTATTTGAGCTTAATTTATTGGCAATAATTTTAATGACTACTCGAGAAAGAAAAAAATTATGAGCTTGCCCGTAATTAGAATGTTGCAAAAACTTTATGTACCTATACCAATTAAAATTTCACAATTTCTGTGGTGTTACGTAATTAATCGTTAGTTTATTTCCTAAAGAAAATCATTTTATTAACGAGACTTACTAATTCTGAAATAAACGATATTGCCTCATATTACAATTGAAAAATTCAATAAAAAACCTATTTGGGAATTCCATTTATTCAGCCGACTGCTCAATTCAGCGCTTGCATTACTTAAGCTGAATTAAACTATCAACTGCAAATCCGAACTCCTAGAAATGAGGAATCTTTTATATATGTATTTGTTTTTGCTAACAAATCTTAAATATTTTAATTTAATTCTTATTTTACTCTCTTCCAGTCCAAGGAGACATCATCGGTTCTGAGTTGTGACATATCAACAGATGATAAATACATTGTGACGGGATCAGGGGACAAGAAGGCGACCGTTTACGAAGTCATCTACTGAAATTCTCTGATCTAAGTAAGGAGGCAGTAGCAAAAAGAAGTACCAGTGGTGATCACCAAGATTGCATCGATAATCCAAAAAACACAAAAAAAAAAACATAAAAAAAAAATAAAAAATTTCCATAAGAGAAACATAATAAAGCCAGAAAATGGCAAATATCACAGAACCACTTGATGACCATTTTGCTGTAAAAAGAAAATACATACGACAAGAAGAAAAACCAAAGGAAAATAGCTGCCCAACTATAGTCATCTCCTTCTAGCTTACCTCAGATCACAATCGCACTCAGAGTTGATCCTTGTTTAGGATTTTGCTTCGATCATCGACAGCGCACTTTTGATCATAGTGGCGTCGGAGGGCTTTTAGATACTTTTCTTGTTTCGTTTTGCTACTTAGCGATTTTAAATATTACACATCTCCGGCCAGAAATTATTCGTTTTTAATCAATTTGTGCAGTAGCAACAACTTTTGTGCATTTTATTTTAAGGAACTTTTTTTTGGGGAGTGTGGGTGTTTTCAATTTTTGAAACAAGGCTACTTTTTTGTCTCGTTCTTAGAAATATCTAGATTTGATTAAACAATTTGTTTTGGAAGAATTATTTAAAACATTTTCTTTTTTGTGTTGAATAATGGTCTTGTTTTAGGAAAAGAACCTCTCCCCATTAATGCACAAAATCAAACATAGCAAAACAGAATATTTAGCAACTATCCCTCAGAAGCGGATGTCCATAAAGATTTTAGATAAAAAAACATACATAAAACGACAAAAAAAATGCCAAAACCTAATAGTGTAAATGTAAAACAAAACAAAAAATCTGTGAAAATAAGGACGTTATGAAGAGAAACATTTTGAGAAAATAATTATAAAAAATAAAACAAAATAAAGAGAGTAAATTGTAAACATATTGTACACACAACATGAACAAAGCAAGAGAAAAATTAGATATCTAATTTGAATAAAAGCGAAACTATTTTGCGATTTTTTACAAAAATTAAGAAAAAAACCTAAAAAAAAATAAATCAAGAAAAAAATGTGCAAAAGAGAGAGAGAGAGACGACAGAGAAGAGGAAGAGACACAACAAGAACGTTATTATTACCGAGTACTGTAGCATAAAACCTAGAGAAGAAGATTGTAATTATCGTTTAAGTTCCAGCCGACATTCTGCGCGAGTGGCATAACATTGTAACATGTGACGTGGCACACACAAAACTCTTTTTTTTAGTTCTCTGTAATATAAAGTGGTGGGGATAGACGAGGTGGGAAAAAACAAATCTACGCAAGCGAGACGGCATTATGCCGAAAGGAATATGAGAGAAAGAGAGAGAGATAGGACGAAAAAACACTTGTAATGCTCCCGAAATATCGATAAGATGATAAATTTTTAATTGCGTTGATTATGATTGTGTTCAAGGACTTGGTGGACGTTTTTTCAGGTTCTCGTTAATTATATCAAAATGTAAAAATGTGAAAAATAAAGATCTCTATAAATTAGATTAGGTGATTTCGTCTTCTTGTTTTTAAGTCCCTAAAGTGATTTCTGTTAACATTTGTAAAATTTCACATCTTTTCACTTAAACTGGATAAAAGCTTGGTTTATTTAAAGTTATTGAAAACTGTATTATTATATAAAGTTGCTAAAATGTTTAAATATCAGGATTCTGCAGAAATTGAAGAATGTTTTTACTACAGAATTGAGAAGACGAAGAATTTTGCAAGAAAATTGGGTGAGTCGTTACAACTAAAAATGGCTATTTAAAAATTAAAATTATCTCACAAATTTAAAAGCTTACTTTCTTAAAAGCAGTAGCATCATTCATTTCTATTTAAATTATTTTGTTACCATACTTCTTTTCGCATACATATTTTAAAATCAATCTTTGCCGGATTATTTGACGTGGTTGTATATTAAAGGTGCGTTTTTTTACCTATTATAAACTGCGATCTTTCTTAGCCCTGTATGTATTTTTGTCAGTGTACTATGGCCTTTTTTGAAACTACCAACTTGAATTCTCCAAAAAAAAAAACACTTTAAAAATGATCATAGTTTCGGATCGATCGATCGATCAAATTCGAGTTTCTGAATGAAGTTTTTTTTTTTTATTATTATTTATTTTACTGTTTTCATCCAGAATTTTTATATGGAAATGGAATTGCAACTTCGGAATAGCTTAAAGGAGAATAGTGTAAAAGGAGAAATAACAATATTATTTTTAACTTGTGGAAATATTTTAATTGATAAATCTTTTCCTACCTAAATACATACATAACGGCTACGTACTAGAATTCATCACAAAACAAAAATTCCGCTTCTAAGATCGTCTACTTGCTCCTTCCAGTCATGCCGGGAACGCGGTACAAGAACTCCCCGTCGGAGTCGTAGTAGCAGTCCTCCACTTTGTAGGTGGCCCCGCGCTTCCACAGCTTTCTGGGGATGTAAATCTTCTCCTTCACCGTGCTCATCTCGTACTTCTTCATGTCCTCCTGGCTAATTACGAGCTCCGTGGACTCATAATTCATTTTCCGGGGAATGATTCCTGTCCCGCTCGGGTTTTCTGGAAGTAGGTCCGGAAGCCCTTCCTTGGGTGGATTCTTAGACTGATCGACAACCTTTTCATTAAAATATATTTCATCTTCTCTGTGAGCAGCAGTTTTATCAGGTGAAGTTACGATATCTTTTGCTTCGAAGTTTTCAGAAAATTGCGTTTGAGGTTGTTTTTTAAAAGGATTGTCTTTCTGTAAAAAGTTTTTCGAATTTAGTTTTTCTTTTTCGGTCAGCTCTTCTTGCATAGGAGTGGAGCTAAAAGAAATCGAATCATCCATTTCTGAGGCTTCCGGAGGTAAAATTTGAGGTGCGTCGATTAGGGCAATCTTAGATTGTCGTTTGAAATCTTGAAGCCTCATTTTCCTCCTGTCGATTACTTTTCCCATTAGAAATGTTTCATTTTCCTGCTCAGTAGGTCTTACTGTTTGTGGAGGAGCCCTGTTAATTACTTCACTTTCACCAGATTCGATTAAATTTTGTTTATCCTTGTGGCCTTTGCAACTTGTGATGATGCTCGCGAATTCAGTTCTTGTTGGAGTTGGTAAAGGTGGAGGAATTGATGCCTCAATTTGATAATTTTTTAAATCATCAAACTTTCTGTCAGCAAATTTCTGAAGGTGCTCCTTTAAGTGGTCCTGCACTGAAAGTTTCCCTTGTTTAAACAGGCTCCAATTTCTCATAACGAGCTCGTCGTGCTTTCTAATCCTCTCCGCTGTATTTGCAGACCACCTAGCCTTAATAACTTTCGAAATAACGATTGGATCAGCTGGAAAACTCTCAGCCAGTTTCTCAGCGCTCCACTCTTCAGGATCTTTAGCATGGAGGAGTCTAATTTGCTGCTTTTCAGCGTAAGTTAGGAGGTTTGGCTGTTTCTCATTAAAATACTTATTCCGGATGATCCAGCGCTTCACCTGTTCCCGGTACTGCTCGGACTCTATTTCAAATTGTTTGTGGGACTTGTGGGACTCCATAAAATCGGACTCGAGGTCCCCAAAACCTTCGGGGTCTTCTTGGTATTCCTCGCTGGTTTTAATCGTAAATTTTTGCTTGCTGTAGTCGATGTCATCGTTATTTCGCTGCGGTTGTTTGATTACGGCTCCTTTAAGCTTTTTGGGCTGCTGACGGAGTTGCTTTACCGCATATTTTCTAGATTGTGTGATTATCAATGAGGGAACGCGTAAAATCATCGTTTAAAATTTATAAACTACGAATTGCGAACTGCCGGAAATTTGACGTTTCGAATTGTCTGTGAGGCTCTTCTTCTTCTTGAATATTATAGTAGACGATTTTGAGCTATAAAATCATATTTTATTTTTAATAGAAGCAAAATATTCACTGTAATAAAGGATTGCAATTATATTTAAAGCTTTCCAAAGTCGTTTTACTTTCTTCGAATTTTAAATTTATCGACATACACTAAAGAATAACAAAATCCTTTAAAAATATGAATTAACAAAAAGTAAATAAACTGCTCTACAAAATGACACCTGGCAATGCTGAGGCTACACATGCTGCCGGCGTTTTTTTACCTCTTCTTCATTCGCTCAATTTTTGTGCGTGTGTGTGTTATCGACGCCATTTCTTTATTGATCTAACGTTTTGTGGTGCGGTGTTTTGCGGGTTTGTGCTTATCCGGCGGATTTTCTTGCAAAAAAAGCACAATTCTTCGCTATTAATTTGATTGTTTTGAACGCCAAAACAAATTTGAAATCGTAAACAGCCTCAGAGGTAATAAAAATTTTATCTACTGTGCTTTAAAACGGTGTAAAACAGTGTTTAAAAAGTTTCTTAATGTAATCTGTCTCGCCGCCATTAACGCGCTTAAAACCGCTTTGACAAAAAAAAAATAAAGGTTTTTCGCAAATTTTCTGCTCGCCTAGGAGCCGGCTGAGAATTTCCATAATTTCAGGCGATTTGAATTAAAAGAAAAAAAATTATTATATTTTGTTGAAATAAAGGTTGTGGTGGAGGAGGCGGCGGCTGTGCGCGATTTAAGAAAAAATGGACTTCGATGAGGCGAAGGTGGTGATGCAGCAGCAGATGCAGGACCAGGACGACAGTGCGGGCGGAGGGAGCAGCCAAAATGATAACAAGGAACGTGAGCGGGATCGCCGCGGTCGTGGTCAGCGCGGGACACGATTCTCGGACGCCGCCGACGGCGGTCGGGATAGAAGCAGGGAGCGCCGAAACTGCCGGATCTATGTCTCCAATATTCCATACGATTACCGCTGGCAGGACCTGAAAGACCTCTTCAGACGGGTCGTGGGCAGCGTAGAATACGTAGAACTGTTCACAGATGAGAGTGGCAAGCCCAGAGGCTGCGGAATCGTTGAATTCAAAGACCCCGACAATGTCCAGCTCGCCCTCGAAAAGATGAACCGATATGAAATCAATGGGCGGGAAATTGTGGTCAAAGAGGACCACGGTGAAAATCGGGACCAGTACGGCAGAATTATAAGAGACGGAGCCGGCGGTGGCGGTGGTGGTGGTGTTGGAGGAGGTGGCGGTGGCGGTGGCGGTGGAGGTGGTGGCGGAGCCCGAGATCGCGGCGATCGCAGTTTCTCCCGCCGGGATAGGGACGACGACAGAATGTTAGTAGTCCCAATAACTTAGTTCTTCAATTTACTTACCCTTACTTAAGCCAACTCACTGAGTTTTGTGTCGCTTGCGTTTTTAGTGTTGTTGGTAGGTAGTATCTCACTTCCGAGCTCTGGAGCTGGAGGATCAGATCTCAGTTGAAATTAGATCTCCAAGTTTTGTTGTGTTTTGCGGACAAGTTTGTTCTCGTCCAGGGGAGTGTTTTTTTTCTATTCTCCCGTAGCATTTCGGTATTTCATTTTGAATTTGTATATAGTTTTTAAGGCTGTTTTTTCTGTTTCTTTACCACCCTAGCATTAATTTTCTGTCTTTTAAGACCCACAGTGCATGGTGGAGATTACAAGCAACTTGCCAAAAAAGCTGCTCGCCAAACATCCTCAACGAGTGGCAGTTAAATTTTTGTATTTTTTCCAGTATAATACCAACTTTTGTTTGGATTATTTCCCCGCTTTTTTAAAACTAGTTCCCCCCAAAAACCACAGTTATCAACAACACAACAACGTGACTTTTTTAGCACCTTTTCTTAAAAATATTGTAATAATTGTTTCTCTTAAAAAAACAGAACATTTTTCTTAAGAACATAAAAAACAAACAATTTCTCTCCATTTTTCTTCTGGCTCATACTGATAAAAAATTTTTGTATTTTTTTTCTTGATCGTTCCACCTTATAGATCTGGTCGTCATTTGGGAATGGGTGGTGGTGGCAGCGTTGGTGGCGGTATGGGCCCCAACGATTATGATATGCCCTACAATACCTACGGTCTTAGTACTTCCTTCTTGGAGAGTCTCGGAATTAATGGACCTTTGCATACTAAAGTTTTTGTCGCCAATGTGAGTATATTGTGCCTTCTTATTTCTTTCATTTTTTTTATAAATCGACACACTTTCTAGAGGTGTAGGAGTTTAAGATTTATTTTACTTAAAACGGGGCTGTAGGATAGGCAGGATGGAACTTATGTTTTCCAAGATAAATATCATTTTACTTCTGATGGCAATATAATTGAAATATAAAAATGTTATAGACGATTATTATAGCCTAAAGTATAGTGAATGTAGCTGATAGGGTTTAGTTTTATTGCGGGGCGTTCACTTAAAGTATACGATAAGTTTGTAGCGATCGATGAACTAGAATAGATTTTTTTGGCCATATCTGGATTTGGGAATTTGTAATCATTGCTGTATAATCTAAAGCTGTAGTTTTATATTCAGAAAATTAACTTTTGACTTTCCATTATGTATGTGTAACCAGATTACTATTTTAAAATTTCTTAAATTGAAGATTAGGAGCAGAAAAAATATTTAAACGTATTGTCTTTTATTGAAGACGTAAATTTTGCAGAAGCTGAATTGCATGTTGTGTAATGCAGCTATAAGAACGAATGAGACCATCAACATGAAACCAGTTCTAGAGAAAGGGTGAATATTACAATTATCTGCAGATATTAGCTTTTGATAAATTTATGTTTCGCGTTTCTTCTAGATTTCCTATCTACTAGACGTTAGGGGTCACTAAATTTTGGACCATTAGTGAGAATATTTACTCCGCGACATAAAGTTGGACATCTACTCTTTAGTTTTCTGATAATGAAATTTGTAGAACTTTTTCGCATTTTAAGATGGGGTTAAGAATCTTAAGCAGATCACAGTCTATTTGTTGGGCTCTTAAACCCTTTGAATACGTTGTAGAACAGCATTTCTAAATTGGGCTCGTTTGGGACACATTTAGCTAAAACTAGGACTCCAGTGGGCTTTTTGTCTTAACTTAGTTTAGCGAAATGAAGTTTACGGCTTTTGCTAGGCTTGACCCCGGGCCGCAGGATAGCTACGTTTGGAGTGTCGAGTCATTCGAAAATTTCGTTTGCACTACAGTTACAGAATTCAGCTACGTATATAAAATATTAAGCTGAATAATTCGCTGAATTGCAGTGTAGTTGATATTTTATCGAAAAGACCTTGTAAACTGTTTTCGAGTTAAGTTGAATCGATTTTATGCAGCTGAATTTATGATTCGAGCTATTAAACTCGGTTTGTCTTAAATTGGAGCAGATTACATGATGTCACTCCGGTTCAATTTTCAGGTTCAGGTGTTAATTAAACGGTAAAATACACAGATAAACAATAGTAGAAGTGCCTTAAAACGGTTAGATTTTTCACAAATGGTTGTTATTTCTCTTTTTTTTATTTATTTTTATTTCAGTTGGACTACAAAGTTGATGCGAAGAAATTGAAGCAAGTTTTCAAGCTTGCGGGTAAGGTACAGAGCGTTGATTTGTCTGTAGACAAAGAGGGTAACAGTCGAGGTTTTGCGGTTATTGAGTATGATCATCCTGTCGAGGCTGTTCAGGCCATTTCCATGTTTGATCGCCAAATGTTGTACGATCGTCGAATGACAGTCCGCTTAGATCGGATCCCTGATAAAAGTGAGGGCATTAAATTGCCTGAAGGTCTTGGAGGTATTGGAATTGGTTTAGGACCAAACGGCGAACCGCTCCGCGACGTTGCTCGCAATCTCCCAAATATGACACAAAATCAGACCCCATCCGCTGGGGGCGGCGGCGGTAATAGTATGGGCGGAAGCGGTGGTGGCGGCGGCGGCGGCGGTGGTGGCGGCAGTTTGGCCGCAACCCTCGGCGGAGGAAATATGGGCGCAAGCTTGAATCAGAGCCAGGTTCCGTTGCCGGTTGCGCCGCCCATTAACAATCCCCAGGCGAATCTCTTGGGCGCCGTAGCTAACAATCCCAATGTTTTGAATAGTTTGTCAAGCTCGAATTTGGCCGCCCTTAGCAATGTTGTTGGGGGTCTTAAGAACCTCGCTGGTGTCGGCGCGGCCCTCTCGAATCCACTGCTCTCAAGTGGTCTTTCCAATTTAGGTCTGAGTTTGGGCGGTGCAGCTTCGGTTGCATCAGCGGGCGATGTCGGCGACTCGACGACGTCAGCGCCACTGGCGAACAACTACAGCACCGGGAACAGCTACAACTCGGGCTACACGAGCACAACGTTCAACGCGGGCGGCGGAGGACGTGACTATGACCCATCGATCCGCAACTATAACACCAACACCCAGGACGGAAGTGATTTTGGATCAAGTGGAAACATGGGCGGCGGTGGCATGGGCGGAGGCAACATGGGAGGTGGCATGGGAGGTGGCAACATGGGCGGTGGCATGGGAGGTGGCAACATGGGCGGTGGCATGGGAGGTGGCAACATGGGCGGCGGTGGCATGGGTGGCGGCGGAATGGGCGGCGGCGGAAGCATGGGTGGCGGAAGCATGGGCAGTGGCAACATGGGCGTCGGAAACATGGGCGGCGGCAACATGGGAGGAAACATGGGCGGCGGCTACGGCAACTCCCCCATGGGAGGCGGCAGAAAGTCTGACACCATCGTCATTAAAAATGTGCGTATTGTGTAATTATAAATAAACATTAATTTTTGTTACTGAACAGCCTGACTTTTACACTTAGATCCCCCTGAGCTGCACATGGCAAACGCTGCGAGATAAATTCCGCGACATTGGAGAGGTCAAATTTGCTGAGATCCGTGACAACGAGTTCGGCATTGTACGATTTTTCAAAGAGAAGGACGCCGAGCTCGCCATTAGTAAGAAAGATCTCAACCATTCTAGTCTAGTTCTAGATATAACGCCTCTCTATCTTTTTCATTCTAGAATTAATGGACGGGTCTCGAATGGATGGCCGAACTGTCTCTGTCAGCTTCTTCTAAAACATTCTGGCAAAAATTTCCTTCCTTCTTTCCCTCATACAGCGCAACTAACTATAATTTTCCTCGATTGTATATTACTTAATGAGGTGTTTCTTTCTTCTATGCGTTGCTTTCGATATGTTGTAGAACTCCGCCCCTTTGTCTGTCTTTGATTTTCAGAGAGGCAATGTTTTTTTTTTTACCCTCACATTTTACTACTTAGGTCGTGTCCCCCTTTTAATTCATTCGGATACATCTCTAATATTTAGTGTAACTTTAGTTGCTGGTGGTATGTCTGCCGGCGGAATGGACAATTAAATTCTTTCATAGTTTCAGATTTGAATAGGAGCCGGAGTCGTTTCCACCTTCCAACTAATTTCAGTGAATTTTAATATAAACGTAGCTTGTAAGTACATTGTAATTGTGAGGTAATAAACTATTACAAATTCCAATAATCTGCTGTTCGTAGAAAATTTCAATTATTACCTAATTTTCATTCCTTTTCCATTTCCTTTAGATTAAGACATTTGGACTCAAATTTTCAAATAAGGAAAACAAATTCAAATAAAAATTTTATTTAATAAAATAATTCGACAAGCTTATATTACATTAAACATCCTCTAAAAGGCCGCTGAAATTAATTCACTCCCAGAACAAATGCAGTTGGAGGCTACAACTATTTTGGAGCCGGTCAGTCGCCCTATCATATCACAGGCCGATATCTCAGCGTACGTAATTCCGCCCAGAATGAAAATCAAAAGTGTGCGCTTTTTAATGGGAAACCTGTCCGGAAACTCTCCCTTCTTTACGGCGAGCTGAATCTGCTTCAGGCTCCTCGGTTCATCGCTATCTGGAGTCCTCAGCAGTATCTTTTCGACCAGTCCGAGTTTGCTGTAGAGGTCATCCGCATTTTCAGCTTTTAAAAGACTCAGTGCCAGCTGAGAAATGACTGGGATAAAGGTTCCATTGAAGACGTAGCTAGGACATAGTTTTGGAAGGTCTCCGGCATTTCCGGCTCGGTCTGAATCATTCGGCAAGAGCTTCATCCGACCAGCGTTGACCTGAAAGTCTGTCTGCTGAAATTTTGGAATTGGTAAGTTCGATAAGAGTTTGTTTTTTGAATTCAACTCCATTTCAGGCAATAGTCCAGCTTTATTCAGTGCTTGAAAAATATAAAGATGCTTATGGCCAAAGACATTGCAATAATTTCTCACAAAAGCTGCCAACTCGTCGGAGCTAAGCCCCATCGATAAATAAACTAAGCAAATTATTCTGATCGTGTTGTATTTGTGCCCATCGACGGTTAAAATCTCATCAATTTTAGCGATAATTTGTTTCTTGTTTACATTATTCATAATATCTTCCTCTAGGCTTTGTTGCCGTTGAAATCCTCCAGCGAGTTCGAGGACGATCTCCTCACAGACATTAAGATGTCTTAAAATTTTATTTTTCATTTCGGTGATCTTTGGTAGCTTCTGTGTAACGTACTGCTGCATTTCGTTGATTTTCATTTTATTTATGTTTTGCACCTCAACGCCAAGGGCCTTCGCTTGAGCCCTAACCAGGTTACTGGCCTCTGAGAAATGCTTGTAGCGATTCTCTCCGAAAATTTCATCATGTTTTCCGTTCATTCGAATATTTGTTGTTTGCTTTGTTTTTGATTGCTCGCTCTTCGTTGAGGGTACTTTCAGGATCTTTAGCTTGCTTGAAGAAATCTTATTTTCTGTTGATTGTGTCTCAAGTTCTCCTGCTCGACATTTAAAAACTTCCAAAAGGAGACCGGAATAAATGGCTGGAGTCAAAAGGCACGATGGATAATCCTTGTCGCGATCCATTACGATCATAGCACTGAAATCCTGAGGTTTTCCAGATTTATTTCCATTACTTAGACGGTGTACTATTTTGAGAATTTTCTCAGACTGTTCTCCGTAAGATAAAATGACATCCGGGATACCAGTGATTGTTTGCATCAAGCGCAGACTGTGCGCAACTGACGACAGGGCTGAGGTGTCTTTTTTAATGAAAACTTCGCTGAATAGCTAATCAAGATCAGAAAAATGGCTATGAAAATTTACGTAAGAGTTCGCTGAATAAGCGCATTTCATTTCAAGAATTCTGTTTTTATATTCAGCTTATAAAAATCAATAGCTGAATTGCGTAGTCGGCTGCACAAATCGAATTCTTGAAAACCAGACATTTTACCTGTGGAATTTCCAGACTAAGAACGCAATCGTCAAGTAGAATAAAGTCCCAGGTGAATTTATGGAGCTGCACCTGTCCGTAGAGCCCTTCCTCCTCAAGAAGGTTATGGAAGCAGCTAAAGACGGCGGGCATTACGATAATGTGGTAGCTCTTGATGCCGCTGGTGGGGTCCGAGGGGACTTCGCTTTCATAGGCGTGAATCTGGTCCAGGACATGTTTAAAAATTAGGAGATTCGCTGAAATGAAGAAGACTTGGGTGGCGGTCTGTTTTGGTGCTGAATGCTTCTGATCGAATTTGTAAATCCGCTGAACGCCTTTTGACCTGAGGGACATATTTAGAAGTGCGAAATTTATATTTTTGTTTATAATTCCAAACATTCTTTTATAAAATGTGGACAAAAGTCGTCGTCGTTAAGGATTTGAGTGTTGGTTCTAATTTATGGGTAAAGCAGTGCAGTAAATTTTAAAGAGGTTCTTACTTGACCCAGGAGGCTACGCAGACGTGCTCCAAGGGCTTGATGAGGGAAGGCTCGATGATTAGGTCCTTGGGGCTGGGGATGGAACAGAGGATTGCCTGCAACTTTTCTTGGGCGATTTGCTTGAAGCCCAGCAACTTTTTGTCCAGGGTGTAGTCCATTTTGCCTGTGTTGGGCTCCTGTAAATAATCAAAACGATCTCAAGAAAACTTTATTTGCGTAGTCTTCCGTCTCCCCATATTCGTAAACAAGACTGAAGACAAGAAAGTGTCAAATTTCCGATCAGCTGATTGCTGTTTGAAATGTAAACAGAATTGCCATGTGAGAGACTTGTTCAGATTTTTCGAAAGTGGAATTCTTGTATGATTTGTGCTAGAATTTATAATTTTTATATATTTTTAATCATACTTTTAATGTAATTTTTACGTTTTCAGTTGATTTCTTATGATAATTAAAGGAATTAAGCTGATTACTTAAAGTCTCCATCCACATACATTTCGAAAAATTACTTCATTTCCGTTTACCTGACAAATCCAAACATTCCGCACTACTACACCTGCAATTTTCACTGTATGATTATGTCAAAATTCTTTTTATGTACAGCACACAGTTACAGATTTCGACATCGAATTCTTTCGAAAATTAAAGAAATTGCAAAAGTGTGCGTTGAACAAAAACACACCATCCCACCATACAGCCGAATAAAACCAGTTTTGTTTGAATGTGTGTCAGTCAGTCGCACAGGAAACGTCACGGCGTTCAGTTCGCTTCGCAAAAGGGCGCAGTTCGCGATGTCCGATTTTCGTATGTGTGGAAGAAGAATTATTTTTCCCTAAGTGAAAAATAAATAAATAAATTAAAATCGCTTAATCCCTTGACTGGGAAAGATCCTCTGCGGTGAACCGGACATCAAGGCGAAATAGTCAATAAAATCGCAGCAAGTGCGTCCCGTCGGCTGTGTGAGAAAAGGCAGTTTTTCTTCTTTTTGTGAGACTTCACTTGGGCATCTGAAGATTTAATTTATTTATTTTTTGGTTTGTAAGAATTTCCTCAATTTTCTCGCTGGTTGGCGAGTAAACAACGAACGGGGGACAGGTGAGCAGCATCTCTGGCTGCTGTGACGGCAGCCTGGGCGCTATTTTTCTGGTGGCGGTGAAAGAAGAAGGCGAGGAAATATTATTGAAAATTGCATCTTTATTCGCGCGCGCCAGGGACGACGGTGTGGCGGCGACCTGTCCATCAGTCCACCTCCGCCCTAAACAGGCCGTGAATTGATTGCATTCAAATTGCAGCGGCACACTCGTCCAGGAGCCCCACCAGCAGCACCAGCAGCGGCGGCCCCAGTTGTGTGTTCTTTTGGCTTCTGATTCAAAGCCGAAGAGGACAAACAAAAAGTTGCGCACGTGCGAAAAACTCTGTCAGTTTTCAGCATTTCTTTTCGAGCCAGCAAAAATTGCATTATTTCCTCCGTCGCTCCGACGACGTTTCGGTTTGTTTCTCTGGATCTGGTGAGCCCCAGCAGCTGCTCCCCTCCCCCCCCCAGACACAAATCGTTTGTCTGCCGCAAAAACATCTGCACTCCGTGGAGCCCCCGTGCGTTCGCAGCAGCAGCAGCACGAGATTTGCGGAACCACGACGGCATTCACGGCTCCAGCTAGTGTGCTTCTTTTCGTGTTTTTTGTGAATTTGAGAGAGGTGCAGTGTTAGACCAAGGTAAAGTAGGTGCTAGTCAAATTGAAATTAGTGCAGGAAGTGAGTTAGTTTGAGCCGCTTTCGAGCTCCAGGGGCGGATAACACACCAACGGCAGCTAGAGACGGTTAAGAAAACCCGCACTGCTTGAAGACTCGAACAAGAAAAGTTTAGCACCTCAGCAGACCTCAGCGGCAACCTGCAGAACGATCACCGCCACAAAAGCACAGGTAAGTCGGTAGTGTTTCCGCAGCAATTTAATCACAGACTTTAAATATTAAGTTCTAGACAAAAATTATATTAGTTATACGTATTTAGATTAATAAATCACCGCCTAACTTGTAAAATATGCGCTTTGTAAATACAATAAATTTATTGTTTGAATGAAAACTCTCGAGGTTTTCATATGAACCCTTAAATATTTTCCTAGCTCCTTCTACTGTAGAGTTAAAAAACCTTCAAATATGAAAAATCAGATTTATGTTTCCAAAAAACTGCTCTGATAATTCTCTGTTTGAAAATAAACCCGTTCGTACTTTCGGATCATGTTAAAAATAAATCAGTCTCAAAATATATTCCTAAGTTTTATAATTGTTATTTTAATAGTAACATCTTTTACCAGTTCAGTTTCTTTAGAATCGAAGAAATGAAAAAATTACTTTTAATATTATCTTATTTTCAGAAATAATGCAAAATTAGTTATATGTAAGAGAAGAGTGAAATTATTATTGAAGATATGATAAAGAAAATGAAAAAGATGTTAATTTTCAACGTTAATTAATTATCTTGGTAAGTAAGTTGTATATTTTTGTCACTTATAAGTCAACGCAACGGTTTCAATTGAGTCTTATAAAAAATAAGGAGCAGAATTCGTTTTACTTTATTTCTTAATATAATTAAATTAAAAAATATATCTAAACTAGGATTTTTTCCGATTGTATCCATATGGGAACACTGTACCATGCACCTCGTCCCAAGGAAATTCTTTCCTCAATGAGTCTTGTGCCGGTTCTTTAAAAAGGCGGGCAAAAAACGCTGACTCCACTGGCTGCACGGGTTACACGTTTCCCCGGAGATCGTCGCCTTTTATTTTCTCGTTTCTTTCAACTTATTTTTTAGTTACCATCGAGCCTCCGATTCAATTCTAAAACAGTCGAGGAGGAGTATGTCTACAAACCGTCGACGACGACGATGACGACGACTAACTATAAAACAGCGGCCAGGTTAGGGGGAAAAAATTGTGGCAAAATGCTAAATGTCTCCGGAGCTCCAATTAAATTGATTCGGAGCCCCTGCAGCCCCTCGCCTAACCAACGATCCATCGTCGTTGGTTGATAGTTGCCGCTGCCACAAATCCGCGACTTCGCCACCATCCCCGTTGTCTTCGTTGTCGTCGGCATCGTCGTCACTCGCGACTCTTGAGGTTTCCATTTCGCGGATGAGTTAATGACCGAGGTAGAGGCTCAGAGGCTCCGCTGTGGGGGCCTCCTCCGCACGTAGTGCAACAAAAGTCCCATTGTGCGCGGTTTGAATTGCATTTAACGCGGGGAAGTAGGCATAAAGGAAGTGACTTGAAAGAGCTCCATTAGAACGTCGGGCTCTTGGAACCTTCCCCCGCGGCCAGCTCGAATCCGGCCATCGAGCCAAAGATGGGGCCCAAGAGGAGCTGAGGAGTCGCACGGTAATGGCGAAATGTAACGCAACGCAACAAAGCGACGAAATCCAATCTGGGGCACTGTGACTCCTTATCGGAAATCTCGAAATCCTTTCAGAGTCCCCTTTCAAAGGAGCGCCCCACTGGACACAAACGGGTCCACCGCCAGTCCGGAGTCCGAAACCAGGGCACATCTCTTTTGAGATTAGCGACTTGACTCCAAAGAATTCCGAGAAGAGTTCTTTTTTTGATAACGAATTATGTCAAGGCCGCTCGCGTCTGAGGAACTCTTTTATCTCAGCGGAGATGTCTTGCGTTTGAGGTCGAGTCATTGTTTTAGGATAAGAAAGAAAGAACCGTTCTGGGCACCTTTGAAATTGGCGGGAAATTGCGGGAGCAAAACAGTCATGGGTAGCGACAAGAAATGCTTTCAATTTCAGTTTTCTTTTATTACATATACCCCCAAGTAAGAATCTTTGAAACAAATTAAAAATTAGGTTTTTTATTTGAACCATTACTATAGTATACTATATTAGTTACTTCAGTAAAGTTTATATCTGTATGAATATTCAGAAAAACTGAAACCTTAAATTGGAAGAAAATCTTTTCTTGTATTAAAGCTACTAAAATATCTTTAATTTGAGAAATTCCTACGCTACTTCTAAGAATTGTGATCTATGGGAAATGTTCTTTATTTCAAGTAAAATATAAACTTTAAAATAATGTAATTTCTTTATTAGAATGTAGTCATTTTCCTTGTGAAAATATCCTTAAGGCGTAATATCACCTTGTGTGCATAAAGTTTAGGATATTTTTCAACAATTTCTAAAAAATAAATAGATCAATATTTTCCATTTCTGTTTTTTTTTTGGATTATGTACCTAGGTATAATAGTACAAAAAATAATTTTTTTTAACCTATTTAAAAACAAAATGGCGGCGCAATCAGTGGTGGAAGGAAGCACCTTGTTTTTCCGCTAGCGACCATCTACACGTTGTAATTTCTAATCTGAAACAAAAAACCAAAAATAATTCTTAAAATAGATGCAAAAACCCATTGAAGTACGTAGGATTTTTTAAAGATATTGATTTAGAAAAAAAAAAAAAATCACGTCGATTTTAAGGAAAAAAGCGGTACTAAAAATGTTAAATTTTAGTTTACAGTCATTCTGAGTATACAAATTTGATTTTGTTTTCTCGCCACACGAACTAGTACCTACTAATGATGTTATAAGTGAAAATCGAAAGAAGTTCACTAGTCTTTTCATTATGAAAGTCGTCGTTTAAAAAATATCCTTATAATTACGGCAAAGCAAAAATAAGAAATTGAATTTATCCCAACATAGTCCCCCTCAATTTGACCTCTTTCCAGTGTTATCCCATCTCTGTGTTTTTTCAAGGAACATGCCTAAATCCCTCTTTGGTCCCCGAAAAATTAATTAAATATGTTCTTCTGTCCCCAGTGTCATTAATTTGATTAAAAAGAATTTCTAGAAAGGAAGAGGTATCTCCCATTCTCCCGAGGGCTCCACCCAGTGGGTGTAGTCCCAGCCCTATTCAGTTCCTGAAAAAGAGCTCCAGCTTTTAGGCGAATGGGTCTTTTATCTGAAGACAACTTCCAGATCCGAGTGTACGTTCCGAAATCGCTCTGAATTGGGGAGCCCGGCCGCAACGTGGCATGGACCTCTAGAGCTCGGCTCTCGGCAAATCAATATTAGACGTATCCTCGGAGCATAATGGGGCAAGGTTTTCGCTTTTAGGGAATGATTGATTATCGCGTGGGACAACTCGCGGGCCGTTGTCGCGCCCCGTACTCCTGCAGAATCCTTAAATCATTGAGAATTGATGGGGTCGTGGGGGACGGGTGGCCAGTGAGCTCTGAACATGTCCCAGCAGCCCCACAGCCCCACTGCACACAGCGAGAAATGGTGCAGGAGCTGAACTTCTGTCCCGGAGCCCCGAAAATGCTAGCTGACTGCCAAAGATGGATGAAGATATTGAGTGAGATTTCGTGAAACTTTTATCAGCCGCTCCCTGAAATTTTTCGAGGAGAATTGCAATGAAAACATATATAATATTTTTTTTTTATCACGGAATAGAGCGGCCAACATTTCTGGAAGGAGGACTCTTTCCGGAATCGCGTACAGACGTAAAAGCGCCAAGCGTCTTTATGTGGCGATAAGAGTCGCACTCAAAACTTCCAGAGATTATCGCTGTCGAATGTGGCCAAAGTTGGACAACTTTTATAGCCTCGTCGCCGCCGACGTCGCCCCACCGCGTCTCCAAGCAACGCCCCAATCTTTTAGTCGGGCTAGTTGGTGCGGCGCGCACAAGATAAGCGCGCGTTCGAATCGAATCGCGATAATTTCAGCAATAAACTTTGTCACGCAAATATTGAAGAAATTTTTTGAAATATCGGCGGTTTTTTTCATCAACCAACCTTCTTTTTGGGCATGGGCTTACGAATTGAGGTACACTTTTTTTTTAAAGATTAGTGGACACTATTGATTTTTGGTTTGGTTTCGTCGAGGTATCGGCAGTTGAAAGTTACGCGATCTGTGAACTCTGGAATTTAATAGCAGAAAATGAGCCTCTTTGTGGTTGACGATTAGATACAGCGTTGCGGGAAGAGTAATAAAGTAAACAATCCTAACATTTTAGTGATAAGGGGATTTGCGATGAATCCTAACTTATGTGACTTTGAGCATATTTTGACACTTCATTTTTTTATTAGTATTTTTGCAAAACGTTTTGGGAAAAGCGCAAGATCCATAAAAATTCTAGAGCTTAGGTAATTTTTCTAATCTTAAAGTAAACAAGGGCAATTACACGGGATTATTTTGCGAATAGATAAAATTAAAGCATTTCAAGGTTAAATTAAAATTTTGGACATCTTTTACTATAAGTTACCTAGCTCCGTGCACTTTTTTGTCCCTATCCCTATATAAAATAAAATTAATAGAGTACAGAATAATTAATATGTAGGTTACCTGAAACTTCAATTAAATTTGCAAACTATTCATAACTTTTCTCGACCTAGTTAAAAACAACATGAAGTCAATAGGTACAAATATAAAAAAACAGTTTAATACTTCACCTCATTTAATTTCACTTCCCACTTACACTCTTCGGGTATATCAAAGCCATTAAAGAGTTTTAAAAACCATAAAAATCATAAAAGTTTTTTTAGTAACTACCTTGGTGCGGTCGTTTTTGTTTGACTTCACTGACTAAGTTATTCGGTCTTTAAAATGTATATTTAGTACGATAATATTACATAAATTATTATAAAACGACTTATAAAAATTTTAATAGAGTGCTTAACTGCTTTACATTTTCCATAGAATTTTTAAGAAATTTAGTAATTGGGGGATTATGTCCACGCTGATTTCATATCGGTTGTGTTTTATTTAAATTACTAGTTTAACTATAGCGAGGTCTAATATGACTATAAGTAAAAGACGAGCAGTGCAATAAAAATCTGTTTTTTAATTTATTCAAACCAACTATTTGTAGCTATTTGGAATGCTCTTGATTATTTGTGCGAAATTTTAAAAATTTAATTTAAAATAAAAGTTTAAGTCATTCCCGAAAAAATTCTCTATTTTGCAGTGAAAGTTCCAATGAAATCAGGAGTTTTATAAAAAGACAATTATTTTGTTTGCATCTACATACTTATAGTCTTAAACCTTGCCGAAGAACTAAGCTATCAAACAGTGAAAAGCAAATTCAAATCCATTCAGTGGTTTCGGAGGAGAAGATCAAATTGAAAAGCAACTCTAATTTATAAGTAATAACGACTGGATGCATTTAAACCAATGTCGGGTAAGAATGAATTTGATTTTATGCTAAGATTCGCAAGAAAAAAAGTCTTGAAGAAGACATCCTTTTGCTTTTAGTAATTGTTATGGATCTAATTAGCTGAACGAATTAAGTAATTTCAATTGAGACAAAGATTTCTTTTAATTTCTTTGAATCTTTCGATTCCAGCTCGGGCTAGATAAAGAGGCCGCCGCAGAGGTTGAGGGAATGGGCTCAAGAGCCCCATTTGACGGGATGTAAATACTTCGCGGGGCCTATTAAGACATAAAACGGAAAAAAGCCCTCCCTCCCCCGAAATTGATGTGCTTTCCTTGAAAACGTCTTAAACGAAGTAGCGGCGACGATGACTTGATTACTCATTTCCTTTTGTCATTAAAAAAACTCTCCTCCGTCATTTCACCTGCTTATTTGCGCCATAAAGCCCCGCGTTTCGAGAACTACAAATCTCGTGGCCATGAATCACTCGGGGACTGACTGTTTTTATTTACAGCTCGGTTTTGGATCAATTCCCGGGGGGACCGGGGGCAAAAGGGGGCCCGACCGCCGCTGCCGATGCGATGGATGCTGCGGGCCAACTGTGCGCAAGAATCTCATCTCAGCAGATGAAGCATCTGCTCTTAAGAAGCAGCCGGGCCTGCAGCAATTTTCATAATTTTCCGAACGAACCCGACGCTCCCGCGCTGAGAAATTTTCAAAAGTTTTTTGGCGTTTTTACGGGCGCCACATATTTTTTTTTTGTTGCTTACAGATGATCGGGCCCCTGCCACGGGAGCTCCTCTGTATATTAAATATCAGAAAAGTTTAAACTTTTGGCGGAGCGCTCTCAGGCGATTATTTTTGGAAGTGGAAGTCTTCTGGCAATTTCACTTCAGTTTCACATGCATTTAGGGCCCCCCGCCCGCCCGCGAAAAAGAAGAGCAGCGCGCAGCGAACCACTTTGTCGAAAAGTTGGGGCTCCGCTTGGTTGTTGAAGGAGCCCCCGGAGGCAGGGCTTTAACCATGGGAAACAAGTTGCCAATTGAACGATGCATGTCGAGGGGGGGTACGGGGGGCCGAAATGGGTAAACTTTAGCGAGAACTCCTTCAGCAATTTTCCGCCCCCGTCGTCGTTTCGGCGGATTTTTTTGGAGGATTTATCGACGGAACGCTTGAAATGTGCACCGTCGACAGGGCAAAAGGGGGGCCTCAGGAGTGCACGCAATTATTGTTGAATAATGTCAGCAATTACCTCGTACTTGCTCACGTAAGCAAGGCATCTGAATTTGGATGCCCTCCTTGCTTCCTTTCAACTTTACGCTTGTAATCATCTCGTCTTTTGTAGTCTAGAAAACTCATCTCATTTTTGACCCGTTTAAAATGATTGCGTATATATCAATTTTGAGAATAGTTAACATAAAAATGTTTTATTATATTTTTCATTTTAAGATAAAACGCTGTTGCTAACTTTTCACGTTCCAACAATTTTTAATCAAAGTGAAGGAGGAAATCGCAAATTCAACATTTTGCAATTTGAATTTTAGCTGATAAGTTATTCATGAATTCCATCCAATTCGTTCGAGTCGAATCTCAAAAAGCATCTTTTGAATTGGAATTCCTTAACAAAAGTTCTGAATTTTTTAATTTAATTCTATTCAGTTACCTTTGATTTTAATTAATTTTTTCGTTCAAAGTGGTTAAAATTATTTGATAGAAAAATCCAATTGAATTATATAGTAAAAAATTTTATCTAAAAAAGGCTTTTGTAAGCCTTTTCAATTCGATTCGAACGGATTCATTAATAATTTTTATCCAATTTAGTAGGTCTTTTCGATTCGATCCGAACGGATTTAAAAATAAGGCTCCAGAATATAAGAAAACTTGTATTCTCACAAATACATATTACAAAATTCCCCTCGAAATTCAAGTACCTAAATCAATTTAATATGATCATATTCAAAATCAATGACCCAAAACCTTTAAAGAAACTTTGTTAATTCTTTGTAGTCAAACGTCGATTCAATATAACAAAGTCCAATGTCGAATATGCTTCGATATTGTTTGATCTTTGAATTGTTTTAAACTAAAAAAGAAAAGTTTAATAATTTGTTTTAATATTTCATTTCTTGGTTCTCGGTAACTCGGTTCCCAAGCTGGCTGGGTTATACGAATATAATATATAATACTCGACTTGAAAGGCAATAGTTTCGACTTTCACCTTGACCCTTATAATTGATAAAAAGAAAATATCTGAACTGCAAAATGATTTTTGTGCATAATAATGCAAGTGTATCACTATTAAATTTGCGGCTATTTTGCATATTATATCAGCGGAGATTCGCCTTCCACTTTTAGAATAATCAGTGTCTAAGGCAATTTAATTTCTTATTGACAAAATCAATTTTGTCAGCGTTCCCCCGGTTCCCTCTATCTTCCGAAATCATCTTCATCGCCGAACTTTGGAGACACCACGAAGTCTGTCCATTCCCAACCAATTTACTGAGCATTGTGATCAAAGAGCGCTCTTCGCGCGAACGTGTTGCGATTCAGTGGGGAGTCTAATTCAATTAATAAAACCCGAAAAACTTGTTCTGCATGCATAAAAGAATCGCACAGCCTCAGCCATCCAAAGTCTGTTCGCCGGAAAATTTATTGGCCAAACTCGGGGTCCGCCTAATCTTCGACCGGGGCTCCGGGGGGGGCGCTATTAAGATTCGCCCGGAATCAGGTCATCCGATGGATCTGTATCGCAATAAATAAAACATTTCAATCAATCCGGGGCCGGGCGGTGGCGGGCAAAATGTTGCGATGCCTTCTTTTGGCATCCATCGGGTCAATTGATTTATCAAACGCCTTCTCAAACCGCGCCGGGAATGGGACTCGATTGTTTTAGCTCGGTTCAGCGGTTTCGTGAGGTGGCGGTGCAGTTTTTGCATATTTCGCAGCACCTACGACCGCAGTGATAAATTCATGACAGAGTTATTGGAAGGAAATTTTTAGTTACAATAGAACCATACCTCGAATTGCAAGGGAAAAACTTAACAGATCCTAGTATATTTTTTAATTTTCAGTTTATTTATTGTATACGAAAACATTCGTACAGATTAAGCAATGAATGATTAATATAAAAAAGTAAACATTCAAAATATAACTCCGTAGCTCAGAACGTACCTATATTTTAAATTTGAATTTGTGCTGCCATCTGTTGTTGCCAAGTGACACTATTACAGAGATTTAACGGTCACAAGTCTCGATATTATTTCAATGAGCCTCTGGATTATTGATTTGAGCAAACGTTCACGAAAAGTTTACTCTTATATTTTCCAGTGATTATTAATAAAATTATAATTTTCAAAATTATAAAGTGTTTTTTACCTTATTTCACTTCTTATAATATATTTTTGCCAGTACTGACAATAACATTTATTTTTATACGAGAGTACACTACCTTAAGAACATGTCTCTTAATTTTTAATTTAAAATATTGAAAACTGTAAATTATATTCTCAACTAATTCTTATATAATATGATATACATATAGGTACCTAAATAATATAAATTGCTTTTCTATCTTTACCTTCTGTAGTTACTATAGGCACCCTATTGAACAATTTTTACTTTGTAAACGATTACCAGTTGTGGAATTTATTCACTTCATAGTTCAAATTTAGATCTCGATACAAATACTTTAAAGGTAATTAAATACTATTTAAATTCGTTACTTTTCATAAGTCGCTACATATGTTTGGTTCTTCTAAAAAAAAGCCATCAATTTTTCTATCTTTCTGAAATGAGATTTAAACAATTTATTCTTGATACTTTGATTTTGGCTTTTGGTTGCAGAATTTATAATGTCTGTCAGAATAATCGCATGAGACCAGCTTATTTTAATTTACAAAAATTTAGAAAAATTACTCGTGGCAGGATGTAATTATGCAATTCAGATCGACCTTAGTTTTGTCGTAAAATAAAGCTTAAAATTCTGTTTAAATAATGGAAATGTCCCGCAGTGACCTAGTCGTCCTATCAGCAGCTAAAGCGCATCCCACACTGCGGATGATTCCCGCAGCTGATTTGCGTATGCTAACTAACTGCAAAAGCCGGAGTTTACCTAATGATAAAACTCACACTGCTGAATAAAACATTTCTTGAGGAGAATTTCACCTGGTGCCTGGTGTTCGTCGTCGGCTTAGAACAAGCCGAGGAAACTCTGCGGAACCCTCGAGAGATCCAATCACCGAAAACTTCGGGGCTAAATTTGAATTTGATAAATTTTAAACAGGAAACGACAAAATTTGCTTAGAAAATCCCCAAAACGGATTTACTCCGGGCGTCTCTCAACTGCACCAGAGTTTGGTTTTGCCTGGGACCTGGGTGCAAAAAACCGGATAGGGAATAACAGGGAGTGTCCCGAAAGCAAACAACTGCATTTTAGCTTTATTCCCGCCATATTCCCGATTGATTTGACCGGGACTCGGCGGAGGCAGTCCGCATTTCATCCGCATTGACCGATGCTCCTGCCTTCGTGCACCGGCCAGCAAAAGCAATTTATCAATCCCTGCCGAATTTGGGCAAACATCACAAGTTTTGATTTTATTTTTACAGTCACCGCAGGGCTTATTTTGAGTTTTGTTTTGCCGAATGACGCAACAAGGAAGTGACTTTGTTATTGAAATTGTTGCGACAGAGAGACGCCGCGGCCCATGCGAGGGTGCCTCCGAACAAAGCTCGCTGTATTTTGTGGCTGGCGATTGTCAGATGCGCCGCGTCGCGCCGCTTGCAAGATAAACAGCTGCTGCAATTTTGTAATTTGAGCGGGCTGGCCGGCTGGCGGATTGCACGGGCCAAGACGTGCGGCCAGACACCGGACAACCCGCCAAGCAAGGTGTCCGCCGACCCACATGGGCCCCGCGGAACGGGAATGCCGCGACGCCGCGCCGAACTGTTTTCCGCGCGGCGGCGGCCGTCGCGCCAATTTCCAACGAAGTACCTGAGGAGCCAGTCAGCTTCGAGTTGAGCAAGGTAAGGTCCGTGAACTATGCAAACTCAGACGACTCTGCCATGAGTCAGTGTCGAAATTTCTTTTTCCATTTTATCTTTTCATATTCAATGAATCTTTATCAAATATCACTTAAATTTAATGAAGACAGTCCCTAAATTACTAATTTCTCTTCAATGGATTTGCTCATACTTGTTGGATAAAAAACAGATTGTTGAAATTGATGACTCACATTCTCGTGTGATTGTCGTCTGTTCTGGAAAACCCAGGGAAACGATTATGGTCCTATGCTATTTACATTATTTAAAAAATGTTAAAAGTTGTCTATACATGCTAATATTTCTTTAAATAAATACATATGTTATTCTCATTGTTGCTTAAAATTATAAGAATATTTAATTACCTTATCTTTGTAGTGAAGCAGAAATGGTAATTTTATCGATCTGAAGTTATACTAAAAAATGGGCATATTACATTGATTTGAACAATTTATTGATTTAAGGGTCAGTACGTTCATTATGTAGTGTTTAATTTAAACCTTATAAATCCTCAGAATTCGAAAAAAGGAATACTAAAATATTCTCTAATATAACCATGTATTTACTATTACAATATAGGTACATATTACGAATAAAAAAAAAATGGTATTGACAAAAGATAATTTTTGTGATGAATTTTATAGTGGCCACTAATCAAATATGTTTAAAATCTATAGAAGCTTTTTTTATCTTATTTTTTATTGTGGTGGAAAATATATAAATATTATTCTTTCCTATTACATTTTCTTAAACAAATATTTATATTCCCTTTCTTGTTTAATTTTACTTAAAACAAATTGTATTTGCGCTCCGTTAAAATGGTTCAATAAATCTCAATTTTGAAAATACAACCCCAAAAACAGAATAATTCTCATCAAACAACGAAACCGCATCTAAATCGCGGAAAAATTGAGGCAAATCTAATTAAGAACATGGCGGAAACTCCTTAACAACGTACTCGGTCTTAAATTACCCAAAGCGCCTTCACAAAGCTGGGACTATCCCGAAATCCAGATAAGGTACCTTACCTCATCAAAATGCAGGATCAAAACCAGCCCACCTTTTGGAAAATGAAACGAGAAAAAAAATCTCAGGGGTTCTTTCCTTTTAAGTAATTCTCCAGTTAATTAGAGAGGGGATAATTCCATTCCCTAGGGATAAAACTGCTGGAAAAGGCGCTTCGCACAGGGCCTGGCCAATAGCAGTCGACAAGAGAAGAAAAAAAAGGAGGCATCAAATCTAATTACCACTCAAATTTGACACGCCGAGTGATTCCGATGCTTCTGGGGTATCGCACACCCGAAATTCCCTTAATTTCGCGTTGATTATCGCAGCAGGCAAAACCAGACAGACAAATTCATCACAACACCCACTCCGGGGATCCGGGAACATCTTCAGCGACGTCATCATCATCATCAGCATCATCGGCGTGGTGCTTCAGCGGATGCTCCTCTGGGACAGAACAAGACCTGAAAAGATAAAAAAAAAATCGGGAAACAAGCTCATAAGCGCAGGATAATACATCATGCTTGGCATCTTATAACATGCCTATGCCGCAATCCTAAATTCCTTCGCCATGAATCCGAGGGCCCCAGTCGAGCGCCACCGCCTGCCATAATTCCTTCCCCGGTCGCCCCTCCCCTCCCCGCGCACATTACGCCACTGCTAAAGCGATATACGATAAACTTTTGGAGGGACACCGCATCCCCTCCCCTTCCCGAACACCGTCGTCTTGCCCTCAGCGACGTTAATATTCTTTCCAGGCCCTCTAAAAAAATGTTAGCATAATCCGCCTCCACTGGCAGCGGGTGTGAAATTAAATTTGAACTCGATAAATCTGCAGGAATGTCGCAGTGGCAGTCGGGGTAAGAATTTAAAAAAAAGGACTTTTTAGTACCATTTCCCTTGAAAAAGTAGGAAATAATTTAAAAAAAGAAAAAAAACCTTTCTCTGCCCCCAAGGGCGGTATCGTTGGTTTTTGAACAAGACAATGCCGCCCAACTCACAGTTCGTGTTGTAAGTAACGCGGCGCCGAAAACGCTCCTCCTCCCGTTTGCTGACGACGAAGACACTGACATACAGAAACTCCGAAAGGGTTGAACCGAGACATTCATCCTGGAGGAGATTAGGACTGAGCCCCGTGTAATGATGGCGCTTTATTCCATTTTATTGGAGAGGATTTTCGTTGGGCGCAAAATAAATTGCGAGTGGAAAACTCGTCGGGGCTAATCAATGAATAATGGAACCGCGCCGAAAGTGTCGAAAATGCCCGTGACTTTTATGGGCGGGAGCAGACGAATTAATCGATTTCGATTAACCTGAAATTGCTCCTGTCTTGTCGAGAGCGGATAAATTCAATTATCTTGTGATTAACTAGCCGATTTACATCGTTTAATTAAATGCTGATGCTCGTCGTCGTCGTCTTGATTGGCCATCATATCCCAAACGTCGACCAGCCGGCCACTGTACAGGGATTTTCTCGTCTAAGGGTATAGAGGACTTTTATAATTGCTTGAGCGGCCATAGAGGGCTCGTCTGATCCTTCCATGTTTTCAGGAAGGGGTTTTCCAGGTCAATAATTATAATGGATCAGGAAGCTTTCTGGACTCTCCCGTCTTTGTTCAGCAGAAAACGGATAAGAATTTTAGTTTTGAAATCCTTGGTTGTGTTTTACTTCGAAATTATGTTAAGGCCTTTACAGAACTAAAACAAGCAAGGCTGTGTTATTGTAAGGTAGAAACAGATTGTTGTTATTGTCTTAATTTGCATAACTAGTTACTTAATTACGAATCAAATGAAGTACTTGTTCAAATCGATCAAATGCAAAAAAGTAAAGTTTAGGTGCTATTTAGTAAAATTGATTTTATTTTTTAATTTTGAACCGTACCTATAATAAATAAATATGGTATTGTACATTTCTTAGTATGACGCAACTATAAATGCCAGTTGAGACGAGTTCAACTATATACATTTTCATATTTGTATTTGTTATAATATTTCATTAATCGACAAATTCTGCTGCTTGAAACATTTCAGAAAGATTATCTTGAGAAAAATCCTTTTAAAGTTTTCCGTACCAGTAAATTACCGCTCAGAGACTCCTTATAAAAATAGATCGAACCCCACTTTGTTTTGAATTTTTTGATTCATCGAGTTATGATTTAATAAAAAAATCTAATCTTTATTTTAAATTGCCTTCTTTTTTATTTACATTACCGGTAAGTGTTTACTTACACCCGAGGAGGTGTTCAGAAATCTTTAATAAGAATGACTGCCAATTTTATCGATTTCTTGTTCTATGTAGCTCTAAATATTTAGGTTTAAAGAATATACTTGTAAATTATCCGACCTAATAGTTTTCCTTTTAAATATACCTTGGCTTTTGAATTATTGAGTACTTGCTCGAATACAAGACAATGGACTAAAATTGCAGTTTAGCTTCAAGAACTAAGCTAATGGATCGTTTGCGATGAAAATGGAGTTCTCTTTAGAGGTTCTCTTCGACGGTGGCTGAAGTTCGTCCAATCGAAGAAGCTCATTGTCTTGAATTTTTAAAGACTCTGCCGTTGGCGGCCGGGCTCCCGAGCGTAGGGCTTTTTCAAAACATTGAAAATGAATTAGAGTTACACGAGGGGAACTGCTGCATTGGGGCACAAAATGGGGCCCTGGTTCCCAGCAAGTGAATGAATAATTCGGGCCCAATTACGAACACGGGGCCACTCGAGCAGGGCGGGCATTTATTATCGGAACCAAACCGCTCCAGTGGCCTTTTTCACCATTCGCAAATTGAATTAATATTCATTTTGGGGGGCCTTGGTGCTATTGTGCCAGTCCCCTTGACACGATGAGCGCCCCCCAAGAGGGGCGAAGTGCACAGCGGACACCGGGCGATTCAAAACAATTAAATTTTCAGGAATTTTCACAAAAGCAGCTTCGAATTAGTGAGGGCGCCCCCCGAAAAGGGCGAATGGCTTTTCCTGGAAAATTAACGCACAGCAAAGTAGTATACCACAAAGTGGAGGAAATTTCGTCTACGGACATAGGGCTCCAAAATTCACAAATTTCGCGCAACCACCCTGTTGACGGGTCATGCAAATTTAAAAGAGACCCTCGGAATAAGCAGGAAGTTTCCTTGTCACTAATTACGTTCTCTCGGCCGGTATAAACGAAAATTTTTGCTGTAAATCGCAGTAACACGGAGCTTCAAAAGTTTTGCCATTTTCCTGCCGCTAGACACCCTGTGAAAATTTTCTAATTGCTCCCCAGGAGGAACAGCAACCGTCGTCACCGCCGCCGAGCCGTTGTCAGTTTTTGGGCAAGTGTTTTCAGTTGTTTTAAGAAATTTTCCAGCAAGTTTGCGCCCCAACTGGGGGTTGATCAAACCGAAATAGGGCTAACATCCAGCCGGGAAAATGTGGCAGGAAAATTTGTCTAAAAAGTTTTCTTACAAGGACAAGTGGGTCCTGTGCCGCACGAAAGATACTTCAGCTGCAAAAGTTATTTTTATTGCAGTCTGCAAAGTTGCGAGTGAGAAATTTTCACGGAGATTTTCGCGAATGGCTCAAAGCACGCAAATTATATACGGTGGGGAAGGGGTTCGGAAGGAGTTTCGAAGGACTGCGGAAGGCTGCTTCGTCTGATAGTGCACCACGAACAGGTCATTAAAATTTGGCTTACTATACGTTTTCTGGGGTAAGCAAACTATTTCTGAAATATGTATATGGACTGTTAGTCATAAATTTTCTAACTATATACTATATAGTAGTCACTCGTGAAACATTTTGTAATTTTATACTATCGAATGTCCTGAAATAAACAAATTTTTGGTTAAATAAATTATAAGGAAGGTATAAGTATTTAAATTTTTTTTACTATTTAATTTGAAATATTATGATCATTATACATACGTATATGTATACATTTTGCAAAGTAAATATGTATTTCAATTTAATAGTTAAGCTTTTTTGTAGTTGTTATTTTTCTTCTAATACTTTGAAATTAATGCAATTACATATACCTACATATGTTAGATAATTTCTTATATTTAAAAATGTCATGATTTTTCAGCTATTCTAACTTACTATTTTATATTAAATCTTTTGCTACTTATCGTATTGTTATTTTCTAATCTAAGCCATTTTGTCAACTTTGTCGTCTATAAATTCCAGAATAATCTTAATTTGTTTATTTTGTTATTAATGTCGCCGTTTAATTTAATTTTCTATTTATGGAAATATTTCTATTGTATCATTTCCTTTTTGTATGTTTGTCATGAGTTCTGTGGGATTTGCTGTCGAGGTATACAGGGTGTTTCGTTAAGGTCTGAATGGGTGTATGCTAATCGATTCTACATCTCTCAAAGAACTTAAATACAATAAATAATTTTTCTGGGTTTACCTCCTCCAAAATTATAATTGCGATTTAGGGTTGATAGACTGATTTTTCAAGCCTCTCGTAATAATTGATTGATTGATGATTCGGAGACTATAATGTAAATATATTTTATAAAACAGGATCGAGTACTGATTCTTGAGGGAATCCTGCCACAATCTTGCATGCTTCAGCGTATAATCAGTGCCTGCCAGTTGTCTGTTTAATATCGCTTGTATGTAAGTATCTCGAAGACTATTTGAGATTTTTGAATTTTCAGTTTAGCATCGCACAGAATCTGTTTAGAATTTTATTTAAAAACATTCGTAGAAAAGTGTTAATTCTTCTCGAGATATTCTAGTTCAAAAGTCTGTGAGTCAGACAGATTCAAGTTTGGTATAAGTAAGGGTATCTTTTTTAGAGAGTGTATAAGGAAATTTTAAATTAACCAGATATAGAAGATTGGAGATTTTTATTAGTAAACGCAGGCTTAGCGTCTTAAGTATTATTAATTTGGTTTAGATGAAGAAACTGCTGCTCGGATCATTTGCTTCGATGAAAAATTAGGCAAGTGATGGCTTATCTGAAATGCCGAGTTAAGATTAGTTGAATTCAGATTAATTCCAGCTAATTCGTGCGAAATCGCCACAGAATGAGGGCACCGCAGCTTCCCTGAAAAAGCTCCCATGCGGCCGTCACGACACGACATTGAGTCAATGAGGCCGCGGCTGATAAACGTCGCCACCGAGCGAATTAATCCGGAGCTGAGGTGAAAGTTCGCCATCTCTGGAAATCCCCCATAAATCATAGCTCGTTCAGAATTCTTTGGGAATTAATCACGGAGACCGACGCACGTCAATAAATTTATCTCCGGCTGGTCGGGTTTCCTCGAAATGTCCCGGCACCGCAGCCGGACATCAAATAGAAATTCTCGCCAGCACCCGCGCCCCCAGCCGCGGATTTGCGAGACAGCAAATTAACAATCAACAAAATTTGTGCGTTATGTTCGCGCTGCCCCGCGCGCCATTTGTGCGCCGCCCCCGCTTCCTCCCGCGGCACATTTGTCGAGGTCAAAATTGGGTTAATAGCGCGCGTTCGCAGAATGTGTGGCGTTTGTGGCGGTGGGGCGCGCGTCGCACGAAGGTGGACGTTGTTGACGCGGCGGCTTGCGCCCGTGAGCAGGACATGCCAGGGAACCGCGACTTTTTTACATGTCACGTCACGGTGATGTGTTGCCCCTGTGACTGTGTTCGGCTGCTCCCCGCGTGCATTCTTTCGCGATTGGGGGCGGGAGAGGCCCGCGGCTGGCCGTGGCCAATCATTTAATTTCGGAATCGACGCACACATGGTCCAGCGGGCGGCTCAATCGGGAGGGCAATCTTCGGAGTAAACAAAGCCCATCGCCGCGAAATGGGCGATATTCTGCGTTATGCGTCTGGGCTGCGAGATGGCAAACAAGAAATTAACTTGCTCGAATCGACAGTTCGCGCGGACAGTGGGCAGAAGTTTGTTTGCTTGTTTGCAAAAGAAAGCGTTCCTGTTTTGCTTGCTTAAACAGATATGAAAATAAATATTTAAAGAAAGCGAATTTATGCCCAAAGCGAGAGGACGTTTTAATTTTTCCTTTGATAAATTCCTGTTTTTAATAATACAAAAGAAGTAACGAAAAAAAAATCTCGCCAAATACTAGATATTTCTATTGAAGGTCATTGCTAATGAAAGATGGTTTCTTTTATACACGACAATTACAATTTGGCCAAGTTAGCACTGTATCTATCTATGTATCAGGTCAAAAAATATTTTTTTTGGTCTTTTGGATCAATATTTTCAATATGAATGGAAAAATAATGATATTGGTCTGATAACTAATTAAAACTTATTAAAAATAAACTCGACTTTTTTGAGATCATAGCTTTGCATATAAAAACTATTGCAAAACTTTGATTGAAAAATTTTCCAATCATATATTGCAGACAATTATAAAGATATATTTTTTTTCCAACTTTGAGCTCAATCAGAAAGAATAGAGTACAATTATCCGGGAGATACACCGGCGAAAAACGTCATTTTGAGAAAAACGCGATTAAAGTTTCGACGCGCCACGCAGCTACAGCGAAGCCACAACGAATAAAATGAGTTTTGAAGGGGAAATACTTCAGATATAAAAATAAATTTTCAGGACGTTCACAACACCTTATTGTCAAATGTATTTTTGGAGCATTTCTTAATTTGAAACGAAAAGTATTAAATAGATAAACAACTTTACATCGTAAGTTCTCACTTTGAGATACTTTACAAAATTTCTTAATATTTCGACAACAATCTTATAATTAATAATTTTTCGAAAATTGTGAGTTCGATTCCCACCTGAATTCGTGGTTAAAAATGGTCTAAGTATGTCTTTCGATGACCGAGAAATGCCCAGCGACTTAACCTTATCTAATACTCTTTAATTGGCTAAATCAATTTTCTTTTTTTAACAAATTCTACCTAACGATTAAATGCGTCATTTTGTCTATGTGATCGATATTATTTTAAACATTCTTAAAAAATTGTATATTAATAAAAGAAAGCCTTGTTACCCTTTTTATAAATTCTCGCCTGGGGCTAAGCTTTTGTGAAGATCTTCTAAAGTCTTTTTAAGATATTTTTCGTGACGTATTTTTGTCTTGAGTTTAAATTCTAAAAGTAGTGAAAAGTCACTAAACCTATAAAAATTCTTCTTAATTTTTATAAAGCAGACTAAAAGAGTTCCTGGTATTTCTTAATTTAATTCTTTATACTGCTTCTTTACGACGACTTGCAGTCGTTGCCACAGCTACCTCAACAAGATAGACTACTTTTAAAAAAAAAAATACTCAACAAGACCTGAATTTGCGAGTTTCTGTACTTTTCTAGGAAACTAATGAATGAGATTCGCCTTAATTACGACTGCACCGCCGCTCTTGTCTTGCAGCATCCGCGAAAGGAAAGAAGGTATGCATCCTCTACAGAAAACAACAATCCTTGAGAGGCCGTGGATTTCCTATGGCCCTTGTCGCACTCCACCTGACACACGACATCCCCCCCCCGCTTCACGTCTTCATCTCGGGATGGAGCTCAAGGTGGTACAGCGCACAGCATCTCGCACCGGTTCGTTTTCTTATGTTTATCTTTCGGAGCGATTCAAAGATTTTGTTTTTCGCCTGGTCCGGGCAGAGGCTGCCTCTGGTGCTGTAGCTTCTGCTGCCCGATGCGGGGGTGGACAGCGCCAGAAATCTTTGTAATAGATAATTAATGGGCTCCGAGGGGCGATGATTTAAAAATAGTTCTGAAAGCGCAGCGAAAATATTTTCACGCGTGGGTGGGTGGTGAACTTGACCTGCTGCGAGGCGCGGAAGTGGAACAGAAGTAAATCTAAGGAATTTCGAGATGAAAGTGTTAATTTTGCAATTAGCGAAGCCCTAATGTCCTTAAAATGGGGATTTTTGCGGATTCCAGAGAACCATTAACATTGATCCCGTGACTTCCCTGACAGTGGGCGGTGCGGTGCGGGGGCGGGAACTCGATTCTATTTCTTTCGCTACAAACGCTGCGGACTGTTTTCTGGGTTGAGATACAATTGGCAAACAATTGAATCTCCTTTTGTCCGGGATTTGAACGATTTTTCTTTTTTCTTTTTTTTTCGAAAATGTAATCTCGTTAGAGTACTTCGTGCCTTCTAAGTCAGTAAAAATCGACGTGCGGGAACAGTTCCAGGAAATGAGCTCGATTTGAACGGCAATAATTGGCTTATAGAGCGGCGTTGCTCCGGGGGGCGGAAAGGGGATAAATTCTTAAAACGAGCGCTGTTCTCTAGTTGCCCCGTCTTAAGGTGTTTTGTATCATGGGGCTGCTTCTTTGTGCCAACGTTGGATTTATTGCTCCTGCCAGGGAAATTCACAAAAGCAGTTTGAGAAAGAGATTCTCGTTGTATTGGCCAAAATTGTTCATGTAATTGAACTCTTTTGGAGAAAGGCAGTGCTGAATAATAATAAAATTGGATTGTTTTTTCTCAGAACCTATAGAAAAGAAAGTGGAAATGATACCTATACAAAAAAACCTTTTCTTCCTTTTGTCTATAAAAAAGGCAATAGAGACTAAAATCTGAAATATATGGCGAGTTTACTTCGCTAAGGCGAAACAATTTGCTAATTAATTTAACCTGTTCAGAATTGATTTTTGAAGAAAAATATTCTTTATGAAAAAAAAAAGATATTTGATTGTTATTTTATATCAATGAGCCCCTGAACATTTTAACTCCTATGTAAATGTACTAAATTTTTATTTCAATTTCAACCTCATATTTAAAGAAAAAAAGTAAGCTAAGCAAGTTAGAGTCTCAAATAAGCTATATTCTACTGGAATTGCTTTTTATGAATTATAATTTTTACCATGATATCTTGTTATAAAAACTATTAGGTATTTTCATAAACTACATAGAAGAAAAGGTGCATGACTTAAAATTCATATAATTTATTACTAGTTTTCATGGATAGATTATGAAAAAATTTGAAAAATGTAAGAAAAATTTATGAGTTTCAATAAATTTCTTGGTTTTCGGGCGGATTTTGAACAGTTAAATGATATTTTCAAAAAATTTTGCGTGCGCTATTCGAGAAAATTACTTTGAAAATACATACTAGATATAGCTTTTTCAACGTATATGTTGTTGCGTTCTGCCATTATTGTATTATTTTATTTATTGAACAAAAAGTGTACTGAGAAAAATTAGCTTTAAAATGTTGTTTGGCACAAAATAAAAATTTGTTAGAACATTGTTGTATCAAACTTCAATGAGTTTTAAAAACTAAAACCATCTCTTTAAATTCTGTGATTGTTTACAAAATTTTTATCTTCAATCTACGCAGCCGTTTTTTCCTCGGAGGCGATATATTTTTCTTCTAATTACATCCCCGACAGTTCGCCCCATAAATTGTGGAAAAATAGCAAACTTTTCCGCCATAATATATCCCATAATGAAGCCAGTCATTAGGCCCTATACATCATCGAATTAAACAATAAATAACGAGCGATTCCGGGGAATCCCCAATTACTTCGAATGTGATAATCCCCTACAAGACGAAGGCGAAGAAGTTTACGCATCATCGCGTCCAAATGGGATGCTCCGGTGAGCAGAGGCAGAACAGGTCCCTGCCCAGCTTCCGCACCCCTGGACCCGTCCCGGGAGCTGTCACCACCTACCCAGGTATTAATTGGGAGTCGTGACACAGAGCAGTCGCCGATTCAACAAAATCGATTTTCTGCCGAGTAATTTTGCAAGAAATAAAAATTCGGACGTCTATTCCACGTGATCCCCACCGGTCGGTGACGGGGGTTTGGGGGCGGATTAATGTGATCTGACATGAAGTGGATCGGATCGGAGGCAGGTAGAGTCACTTGACTCCGGCTTTTAACCCATGCAAAAATATCGATAAGAAAAGAAAAAATTTGTTGAAAATCCGCCACTATAACCTGACGCGGGGGATAAAAAAGACGAAAAAGAAATTTTTCGAAATCGCTTCAGGTGGTCTCGGCACGAAATCCGCTGATTAACAGGTAGAAAGTGGAGCACGTGCCATGCAAAATTCATTTGGGGCGTGCTCCCCATGTCGTTTCGATATGTCGCCGATCAAAAAGGGAATCGTCCTGGGGCTCCTTGGGACGGAGGAGGGACACGATGTCGTGTCACCGCACAATACCGGGCTACAGGATGTCTTACGAAATTTCCCAAAATAATCGCTTTGTGGCTGTGGCAAATTTACATATGTTTGAGGCGCCCCCCCCCCCCCCCCCCCACTCACCTTTTTTGGGGACGGGGGGCAGGAGACCACTTTAGTTGGGGCTGTTTGTGCCCGGAAATGGGTACTTTGCCGGAGCGTCTTCAACTTAAGACGAAGTAAACCTCCTGTTGATCTCATAAATCGAATGCTCTTTCAGTTGACTATTGACTTTGCCAACAGTGTGGAGCTCGTTTGTTGACTTAATCCCGGCCCCCCCGGTCGAGCTCTTTATTATGCAAACAGCTCCCCCGAAAGCATTCCCTGGATGGAGACCTTTAGTTAAGTTGCTTCCTGGGTAAATTAAAAAAGAAAATTTGTTTTGTTTTTCCGTGCATGAGCCCGACGGCCGCCGTCCTTCGTCTGTCTCGGCAATAAACAAAAAAAAATTTTATAATAAACGTTTCATGTCCTTTACCCATTTTTCATCCTCCCCCAAACTGCTCCCCGGGAAAGGTGGCTTTCTACTTTCTACCACACGGGACATAACTTTTTGAGCTCTTAGGCAACGCTTTGATTAAATTTCTTTTTTTCGACGGAAATGTAATATTCATGGTCGTTGCTGCCAGTCTGGGTGATAACTTTGAATAAAAAAGAATATTTTTCCCTTAATTTTTTTTTCGGGTATTCCTTGCGGGGGTGTATGGGAAATTAATAATTTTGCTTTTTCCATGGGTTCTGTCTCTTCTCAGAAAAGGCTCCTCCCGTGATGTTTTACTTTTAATAAGTGTCGCTTTCGTGAATGAGCGGTTGCCTCAAAAATTTAGTCGCTATGTGCTGTCGTTTTCCGGGAAAATTTCCGTCTGCTTTTACTTTATATCCGGGGAGGAAAAAACTGAAACAAGTAAATCGTAATCATCCCCCGGACGAGAGAACCTGAACCTGACAACGTTTTTACATATTCATTTTGATTTAGAAATTTCACTGCCTTCCTGTGGTGGGGCGTTTTTTGAATTGTTAAAATGAAATAAGAGCTGTGGAAATCGGAGCAAGTTTGTAAACGTAAAATTTTTACTTACCTTTCTACGAATTATGTCAGAATCATAAAATAAGAACTGACAGTTTTACCTTAGTTTATGGCGAGGTTTTATAAATCTACGATGATTTTAAAAGAATAGGCTTTTACGTTTCATCAACATTTAATTTGTTTTCCAACATTGACTATTTAATTTCGTTATTTTTAACCGATGTTTTCGATACATATTTTGGAAAATGGTGTCTGGGGATTTATGCTTCAAGCTGAATTTAAAAATTTAATATGAAATCCGAAATGATCAGTTAAAATTTGGCACCTATGCGTGATGGTTTTTGGGAGGGTTGATTTAGAATTTTTTGAATAATTGTTTATTTTTTATCTCAGTAGAATCTTCAGCTAAATTCCTCCTGCATTGAAATGTGTGAAGATTTAAAATATCTAGGAATTATTTTCAATAACAAATGTTCTATCTATATAATTTAAATGCTTTTATTTTAACTTATATTGCTCCTGTCTCAGTTGAGCTAACTGTGCTAGAATTCATATAAATGAATTAAAAATGATGTTTAACTTGCATAACACAAGTAAAGTAGGTAATCTACTTAGTGACTTTATCTTACTTTTATTTCGGATAATGCTCTTAATTTTAAAGCTTTTCTCCCAGGAATAATTTTATAGGATGAAAAATGCAATATAATGAACTAAAAGGTTTTTTTTTCAAGTCTTAACTTTTTCTCTTTTGTATAATAATAAATAAACATAGTTAAATGGTATTATTTTACTAATTTAAAAAGCTAATTATGCTTAATTAAAAAAAATTGTTTCTGATTCAAACCTTTATTTTCGATCAGAAACAAACAACAACAATTTATTTTCCCCTTTTTAATAAAAAATTGCAACTAATCCGTAACATTCGGCTTCCCATACGCAATCAGAAATCATTTCCTCTCGAGATAACTTTGCTTTTGCATCGTATGTGAAAAAAAAACCGTCACACTAAGGAAAAATTGATAATTGATCACGGCGGAATTAATATCGATTTCACAGTTCAATTAAATTTTTTATGCAGGTCATGCTGTTACGAATTCCGCCGCGTTACACTCTGGGGGCAGAGACAGCAATTCAAATTTTCGTAATGGACTGGAAAACGTGTAGGTCACGGCTTGTTCGCCTTCCCCGACGGGTCTGGCCCGGCGAGGTGCCCCTTTTTTCGCCCCACGACGCCCGGGAGGGGTTCAGAGTTCGACTTGCTACAAGCAAGCAAAATCCAGGCTTACTGGAGGTCGGGTGATACCTCGAAATTATTAAAAAGCATTGTAATAATTTTTTCCCCAAAAACTATACGAAATTTTTTATTTCGATATTTTGTATCCATGCAGTTGAAATTGATTTTACGTGAAAAAATTTGAAATTAATTTAAGCAATTGTTGAACAACTCTTGTGGCGGCCACTTGTATTCCCTTGCAAAACAATGGAGCGAAAAGTGCACAATTTGTTTTGTTTTTGTGCGCACTTTTTGTAATTAACGATAAAAATGTGACAAATTTGTGTAACACGCTCCATCGATTATTATGTATGCATATTTGTGAAATTTGTAAAATGGTCATGGACCAATTTATTCCTATGGAAATTGTGATTAGTGCAACTAATTTTTGAATAAATATTTAAATGGTACCTATTGTTTTTTAAAATATTGTATTCTTTTCTTTCCAGGTAAACCAGCCATAATAAAATGAATAAGACTATCTGCTATGAAATCCTGATAAATATAACTACGAAGAGAAATCTATTCTTATCTTGTATAGTAAAGCTCATCAGGTAAGTTCCGGGTTGTCTTATCTTTGTAATTAACTAAAGAGATGCACTTAACTAATTCCACTTAGCTATCTCAACGGATTCCGTACTATACAAATGTTATTATACTTTAACGTAGAGTTCAAGTTTTTCATAAGACGCAAAAATATTTTATTAAGTAGGTAAAACCCAAAGATAGTTCGAATTGGTTAAGTAGATTTGAGTTTATTATTTATTTATTATACCCTTCGATTAACCACTAAACTTTAATTCCTTATAGAAGATGATGTAGATATAAGTTTCATTTAAATCTGTCGATTTTTAAAATATATTAGTGGTCATCGTGTCTTTGAAAATGTAGTTTTGAGAAAAACGCATTTATATTTCATCACTGTCTGTCGTAGTAAGAAAGTCCTGCGATTTTTGTAGGATATGTTTAAAATGACCCATTTGATCAACTTGAAATTTTCACAGATTATTATTATAAAATTTTCTTACCTACATTCGAAAAATAAATATGGGGTAACTTATTCTTTTATAACCAACCATACAAAGAATAAAAATAAAAGTTTTTTAATTTTAAAAATTCTAAATGTCATGGGCAAGAAATTGACTTATGAGGTCATAAACATGTCTTCCACACTGAACAAATTTTGAGAGGTTTTAATATTGATGTTAGATCATACACCCAACATAACTTTGTTGGAAAAAGTGAATTTTCATAAATAAATTCAAGTTACTGAACTCAAATTTTTAACGTCTAAATTTCGGTAAAGACTGGGTATTTGGCGGTAATAACTCTAAAGAAGACACCGCACCCCCATTTGTCTTTGTCACGTGAAATATCTTTGCAAATCTAGACGTCATCGCCCAGCTTTCCACGCGATCAGAAGAAAATCAAAGTAAAATGAGAAGAATTTTCTTACAAAAGCACAGCTGACTTTGAATCCCACCCTCCGTTTGGCAGACCCGCAATGCTCAAGCATTCACTTAAGCTAGGGCTTCAAGCGGTGAGAAAATAAAATAAGGAGAAAAAAATAATATTAAAGACGCTCCATAGCAAATTTGGTTGTCATAACACGTAAAGCTATCAATCATCCGTCTGCCTGGTCTGAGGGTGCGAGGGGTGGGACTTCAAAAAGGAAATGTGTCAGAAATTATTCAGTAAACAGAACATTCTGTGACGAGGGTAGGGATGGGAGGGGTAAGTAGGGGAGGGGAGTGATCGATTTTGGGAAGATAAAGCGGATGCTTTCGCGGTGGAAGTGGCGGTGGCAGCGGTTTTCGTTTCCTTATCATCAAGGGACTGTGCCTAAAGTGAAGGGATCTGGGAGGATTCCGGAAGGAACTGATAGAAAAGTCAAAAATATTCCCGGGAAAACCCGAGACCCTGTCCGCCCCTCGCCCGGCGGGACTTTGAGCGAAATAAACGAAGTAATCGGACGTACATAAATTTATTGCTGTAGGGAAATGCCTTCTGGAGGGGGATAATATATTTTATTTCGAAAACAAAAGGTTGTGTAAAAACATCAAAGAGTTCTCCGGGGATGTGATCCTATATATCAAAAAATACCTGCACGAAACAGGACGTTTCCGGAGAGAGCTCGGCTATTTCCTCTATTCCAGGAAAATTAGCCTCACGACATGGCCTAACAGCCCCCAAATGATCGAGCTTGGAACATTTTTCATTTAATATCATTTTTTTATGTCTCGCAATTAAAAGCAGTAGGCGCACGTTTGGAATTTATCTAATGAAAATTTACACCTGGACCAGGAATTTTAATTGCCCGACACTTTTAGCCCGCAGCGACCGGTGCTCGTAGTGGCAACAGCGAAACGTTGCCGGGTATATTTTTCGGCATGGGAACAGGCGCGAAAAAAAATGAGCATAGAAAACTGGTTGCTAAAAGGTAACGAGGGCAGCAAAAAAGCGCCATTAGCAGTGGTGGTGAATTTTATTATCACCCAGTGGCAGACATATGCTAACAGAATGAGTAACTGTACCGTCGCGGTACTGTTTGGCGGCCGCGAAATACTCTAGCGGAGTAGACGCGTGAGTCGGCGATTAGACGCTGCTGTGTCATACCTGGGGAATTGAGCGGCACGCCGAAGACATTCGCGGAGAAGGTCACTGCCACCGCGGCGGTTGTTACGCGAAGAAACGGCCGCAATTGCGTAACCGCAAGAGGTGAATCGCCTCGTGTTCGTGCTGGAAATTGCCGCAATTAAAGCGACAAACAAACGACCATTAAATATACCACGAAATGTCAATGAGAGAAGATCACATATCTTGAATTTGTTAACACATTTTGTAATGACTTTTGTTGGGCCATATTTTTGGGATATGAAAATTGCCTACTCAGTTTGGGATGAAATATGAAATTGCCTTTAATCATCTTGTAGAAAACCGGCCAAGTGTGTATTGCATAAAATATGGTTATGTAAACACTAGCCCAATGTGACTAAAAATTGTAGTCTAATGTCCTAGTCTAAGAGCCGATAATAAGATTTCATATTCAACGAATACACGGAAAAATTTTTTTATCGAATTAACATTGCCATAGATCAGGGGTAGCCAACTTGGGTATATTTACATAAAGTATTGGCTGAAACATTTCCAACAAATTTATAACTTTTGTACTTTTTTAACAAATTTATTTAATAGCGTAACATACTAAAGCACACATTTTATAATTCGGTTTTTCTTACTTAATAAAAAAAAACATAATAATAGTAATAAAAGTTCATAACATCTAATACAGTAACAAAAAATTTGAATTCAAATCATAGTTTTGTTGGCAAAAACATTTACAAAAATTCAAATAATTTCTCCGAACAACAAAGTTAACATTATATACCTAATATTTTGTAGCATAACCCTTGTTTCGTAATACGGCCTGGAATCCAAAAGAGCTTACAAAAACTTTTTTTGTATAAAAATTCTATAATAAAATTCTTATATTTCTAACAAATCAATTTCAGTTATCTTTGACTTAGGGCTCTCCTTATTGCATTGGTTAGTTGACAGTTGTCGATTGATATAAAAAATGGCAAGTATGTAAGTAGTAGTAAAATATTGTAGTAGCTTGAAGGGTGATAATCAACCTAAGTAAGCTTCAAGTTATTTAATATTCAACCGTAATCTTTTGTCGTGTTGTTCCATTCAGAATTTTAGTTTTGTGTTGCGGTCTCATCATGCGTCTATTTAATGAAATTTGTTTTAAAATCCGGGCTAGCTTTCCTGCATCCTACCCGACATACAGTGTGCTCTAAATGTTTTCAATGAGGTGCAACTTCTTACCAAGTTTGCTTTGTTTTGAAACTCACATCGGTGTCTATTTATGCACCATTGGAAAGCGCACACATGTTCTCTGCACAGCGCCCCCTCGGGTATCCGACGCCGCTGGCCGTGCGGGCTTTGTTCCATAAGCAAGTTGCACACAAAACGAAATTTCCTCGTTCGGAAGTTGTTTTACTGCTCATTAAAACCTCTTTGGAAACCACACTCCATTTCCCTGGGCCTATGTATCCCCACCTTTGGGGCTGGCGTAGGCACATCGAGTCCCCTCTTAAGTTTCACTGGAGCTGCGAGCCTCTGGAGAGTTAGGCACGTCCTGCCTTCCGGAAAACCCCGCGTTCGCAAGCAAACATTCCTTGGAACAATAAAATTAAGTTCAAAGCACTTCTTGACAAAAGGCGAATTTTTCACCCACTTTCACACGTTCAAGGTGCGATGGGGAGGGGAGGAGGGGAAGGGTGTGGGAGACGCCAAGGATGTGGCAGGCGTTGGAGGAAGGAACACCACTTCCTTAACGGCATCCGTTTCCATTGCAAATGAGCCCTCAGTACGGTGGCGCCCTCACCTATGGTGCCAACCCTTTTACACACGTGCCGCATCCCCTCCACCCTTCTTTTCGCTGGGGAGCCCGCGGAACAGGTTACGTGTGCACGGGGACTGGTGAATGCTGCTTAGTTGCTGTTTGAAAACATTTAGAAAAGCAAATATGTCCTCATTTGTGAAAATTCAGAAATAATTTTCAACACCATTAACTTGCGCATTGGGGAAAGGGGGGAGGGGGGGGGGGGGGGCGGATGCGGTATAGTCGCACCATCCCCAAGGCGTTTATTTGCGCTTCATTTGGATTTTCATCGAGTGACACAAAAACGTTTCCTCGAGAGTTTTTATAAATAAAACGGAACCCTACTTGAAGTGAGCACACCTCATGCACCAGGTATAACGGTGTAGAGTTGCATCTTTCCAGGTGAGTGGGGGAAGGGTAGGGAAAGGTGGGGAGTTGGTTGACTTCCAAGCTGCCATATGGCCTCGCACAAAATTTCAAAATTTCCATTTTGGGGAGTATGACGTCAAATCGACAGAAATGCAGGTGTCTGTCGACCACGTGGGATTGCACGATAAAGTGTTGAAAAATCCACAAAATGACAGACAGTAGGGAGAACATAAATGGATGGGGAGGGGTAGGGAAGACAACTGTTTACCGAAGAATTTGTAAATTATGTCATTTTCGTCACGTTTCTCCATTTTTAGTACGGTAGCGAAAAGTGGATTTATTCATGAGAAAACATGGAACTTCGTATTGACGCGTTACTGCCAGGTGGTAAATAGGGCACCCGGAGACGGTAACGTCTGCCTACCGGGAAGGACCCTTTAGGAGATTCCTGGGGGGGAACGAAAAAAACAAAGCTATTCGGGTAGATGGTTCTTAGAGCGTACGGCTGTATATTTCTTTAACGATGACAAACATGGAAAGTGTTTTTTTCAGTTTTATCTCAGAAGGTATTATGGCCTTTCAAGACTTATAAAAATTTCATGATTTCGAGAAAAAACAAATGTAGACATAATGAGAGGTATAAAAGTAGATATCTGTCAGAGACAATTTTTGTGGTTGTCTCGATTAATCTGCTCAATTTCAAGGGGTCGATTAAACTACATCTAAACATAGAAAAATAAATCGACTTTTTTTAAAAGTTAGAAAGATAAACAAACGAGATAATGTAGGTACACATACGAGATAATGTAGGTACACATACATACAAGTACCAAATGGTTTTAGAAAATAGAGGTAGATGGACAAATAAACAAGGACATTCTTAAAAAATAACTGAGTAAGTCCACACAAAGTCAACGTTTAACGTTGTAATTTTACAACGCAGTGTAATAATAATGTAACAATGTGTAAAATTACTATAAGAGAATATAAAGGTGATTTACATTCAGGATTTGTAGAAATACTAATAGGAATTTTTAAAAGAGTAAAATTAAAAAGCCGGAGACTAAAACCTAAATGAAAATTGCTCAATTTGTTGTATTTTTAAAAAACATCTGTATTGTAAGTTAAATCGGCAAATTTGTACATTATTACTAACTTTTTTAGGCGAAATATATGTGTTCTTACTGAAAAATGTGAAATTTATTACATATGGTATATATCGTAAAAAAACTGTGGAATACTATACGTATTTTTTGTAGTATAATCTATCTACATAGTCATCAACCCGTATTTGTTGGACTGCCTTTTTCTATTGGGTTGTGTTTGGCTAGAGTGTGATAACTTTGGGATTTGAAAAGCCACAAATGTTTCTTATGTGGGATGACTGTGGTTGTTGCTTCAAATGTGAGAGATTCTCACTTCATGCTTGAGTTAATCCTGCACTGTCGGTCTGCATATAACTCTTTAATACCAAAACTGCAGACATTAATTCTATGTGGTATTGTGCCCTGAAGCTTTCAGTTGTTCACAATTTTCTCATAATGCATCCGAAGTATTGCATCTCCGGTGTTATTTTGCTGTATTATCATTCAATTCCTGGTTACTGAGATTCTTCCCGGAACTGGGAAGAAATCCCAGCATCGTTCCTCGTTTTGCAATTTATTTATTTAGCTCGAAGCTTACAAGCGATTTCCCTTTTGTCTTTTGTTGCCGCACTTCAGACGTTTCGTCTGCTGCAATTGCATTTCATGCATCAGTTCAGAGTCGGCAGTTGCCCCCGCCCCTGCGATGCTCCACTTCCTTCCTCTTGGAAAAAAATAAAACGAGGAAATAGAAGTGAACAAAAGCTAGGCCAGCATTCTGATGTATTCGGCACCCTCCAGGGGGCGTGCAGATCTGCCTCGAAATGTCTTTTCTATTTGTACAGGACGAGTGCATTGGCGGCGGAAAGGAGGTGGGCTCAAAAACCTTTCTATGTTAAACCAAACGCAGTGGCGGCACATAGGCCTTTGCTAAAGACATCTGCCGGCAAAAAGTTGAAAACAAAATTCAAAATCCGGCTTGGGCTCTCGTTTCCCGCCCAAAACCGATTGCATAGTTCCCTTTAGTAAAAGCGCGGAAATTGCTATGTGGAGGGCCGTTTGTGACTTTTAGAAGGGACAAATGAATTTTGTCTGCTGAATCCTTTTCTGAAAAAAAAGGTCCCGGAAAAATCACCGGGACAATTTCATCCGATTTCTCTGTGATGGCATTCGCCCGATAAATGGGTGTTTCCTTATTGCTGGAGGGCGATATCACTTTGAACATTCTCGCCCCGGGACTCTGCTGCATTTCCCTTTTGAAAAGGTTCACGTCTTATTCGATCAAAAGCTGGGATCTTTTCCCACTTTGATTTCATGCAATAGTTCAATTTACCCAGAAAGAAGGGCAGCAAACCAGAGAAATGTCGGGATAAAATGGATATTGGCTGTTATTTACAGCGAGTTACGGATGCAGTGTCTTTTTGGAGCTGCTTTACCCTTCTTGCCACACTATTGATTTTATATTTTTTTTTCAAACCGTTTTTACCTTTTTACCCGTGCATGTTTCCCCGATCCGATGGAGTACAATTGATGTCGTTAATCTTGCTTTTAACCTGTTGAGCATCTTACTCAAATGCGAAGGTGAAAGGGTTCTAAGTGACTTGAATTGGAAGTGATTTTTCCTTTTAACTGAATGAATGGAAACATTTTTACGATTGAAAGCAAAGACAGGGGTTGGCCACGCGCGGAAATCGTATCATTTATTTTTAATTTTTGAAAAAAAAAAAATCGTTTTTAAAGGGTATAAGTTTGTCTGTAAAATTAGTAGAAAGGTTTAGGTTGTATACGTTTTAATTTAAGGTGTGTAATGCCTGAGAGCATGACTAAAATATTAGAAGAGTTAGAAATTTGAGAAGCCTTTATATTTAGTTTAGTTCTAAATTCAATCAGAAATGTCTTCAATTTCAAAATTTTATATGCGATATTCGAAAGCAGCAATCTCTCCTTAAAATGTATTCTGGCTTTCAAGAACCATCCCAACAGGAGTGCATGCAAATTATATTTAAATGCATTCAAAACTCTCAACAATTTCAAAGTGACCAATTGAAATGTGTTCAAAATCCCTAAAATTAAATACAAATCTCTGAAAGTAGCAATTTTGTGTTGCTGTAGCAGTTGACTTAGGCTAGAGATATCTAAAATGAAATATGTAAACACCTCTTACCGCTGTAAACCCTTCACACTGCATAATTTAGAATTTCAACCTGCTTTCCTGACACTTTCCCCTTTTTTGTGGATATGGGGTTTCCGTTGGGAAAAGGGTCAATCCTTCGTCCCAGAGGTCAGGTTATCGAAAATTCTTAAAAGGGCTAATAAGTAGCATTCTTGGTCCCCTTTTTTGCCTTTAAAAATTTTCTCCCTTGTCGCGTGTAATTGTTGTTGTTTGTTTAATCCATCGTTAACCATTATTTTGTAGTCTAAGAGCTGTTTTACTTTTTTGATTACTATATAATTAGCAAATAGCTGTAGAAGTTAATTCTTCTAAACATTCCCAATTTTTTCCGGCTCAAAACTTTCTTATACCCTTAAGATAGGCCTTACAGTGCCTTTCAGTAGTCAAGTTGAAAATTTGAATTTAAAACGGCGCTGTGCTGTACACACTTTTGCGCGCCCTCTCCCAAAAAAAAATTTAAAACCTTTCGAGGAAACCCAATCAGCAAATCCATTTTTAATTAATTTTCTCACTGGAAACAAACTTTTCGCATTCATTATTGCATTGAACGCCCAAATTTTGAGAATTGGTGTGGGTTAGATGCGCAGAATTTTGCCATGTTATCCGGGAATTCCCCGAGAACTTAAGACCCGTTATTAATTCATCAAGCAATTAAACGAGTAAACTAATCTCCGGCTAGGAGACGAATGGTAATTTGACGATTAAGGGAAGTAATTTTTTGTCTTAATTACACCATCAGACAGCATCAGATCTAATCCTTTTTGAGCCCATTCGGCGCCCGGATTCGTTCGTTACATACGGTCCCGATGGGGGCGGAATATCCTTCGGGCTCAGTTTGGTTTTTCACCCCCGATAATCCTGCCTTAACCAGAAATTAATTGAAATGCGGACAGAGGACGACAGCACCCTGTCGTTGTAGTTCTTTGGCTGGCCAGTAGTCTTTTTCAGATTATAGCCACCCTGTTCATCATCGAGATATGCTCAGTTTTGTAAGGTCCTTACGTTTGTTTAATTTGGCCGGGGACGGTTGTGTCCACTTTTTGTTGAACTTCGAAAAACGAACCTCTCGAGCAAAATGCAAATGAACAAGATCAAAAGTTTGATGCGAAAAGTTTAGTGAAATTTAAAGTGAAACGTCCCTGTCCTTTTTGCCTAAAGTTAGTTTGGCCAGTGGGTTTAGCTGCAAATTTTTTTATTTTATTTTTTTTTTATCCCATCTCCCGGGTCCAGGCATCTCAGTTTCTGTCCTTTAGGACATTTTACGGGGACTTCTCGAGGGACAGGGAATTAACTTTTTTTTTACCTTACCTTACCTTTCGAGTGTGCTACTTACAAAACTTCTTTCGGGCAGGTCGTCTCCACCTTCGGCCGCTAGGAGGACACCTTGACGCTATTTCAGGTTTCTCAGGTACGGGAAGAAAACTTTCCAATTTACGGGGAGCCACACCGCACCTATAAATTTTCAAGTGAGTCGGAGTGCTTTCTCCTGATCGTTTTTATGGTCTACAAAACATGGAACATTTCCACTTTCAGTGATGCGCGATGATATATCGCCCTTCCGAATTGTACGTGCTTAAAAATTTATTGATTCCCCCGTGGGAGGAGCTGAAAAGCGGCTTCTAACGTTCGTTCTATTCACTTTTCGCCCTCTGCCGCGCTACAGAATAGAAAAATGCAAATGGGCGAAAATTACTTTGGAAATTTCGAGAAAACTTCGAGCAGACGGTACGCTGTATGAATTCATTAAAATTTTACAGGGCAATTATATCTTCGGACGGAGGCGTAGAGGCAGCAAATTTTAGCCGCATGTTTTGAAGGCTTCTACGTGCCTTCGCATTTTCAGTAAAACTATTGTGTATTTTTAAATTAAGTCTTTAGAAATATGTGCCAATATGACAAAAGATTTTTAAAGTACAAGACAAATAAATACTAAGAATAATCTTAGTAAAGAGTGTAAAATTTATAAGATTATTAGAACTAAACTATTGCCTAATTTTCAAGGTCATTAATAGAAGTATCATGCTCAATTTTAAGTAATATGTTGTTATAATTTAATTTTCAGGTACATTTTTCAATGATCCCACGAGTTTATGTTAAGAACTATAGTCAACAAAGATGTAGTTCACTTTTTTTTTAAAGTCATGATATCGAAATATGAAATGAAAATGATGTAATGAAAATAAAATGAAAACATTTTTTCATGAAGGTTTTGTAAATATTAAGTATATAATTTTAAAGAAACTCTTTAGACTCCTTTTAGAAAAATTAGAAAAATTTATTGGCCCAAATTCCGTGCCGGCTTGTCTGTAAATTTGTTCGACACTTCTAAAATATTGGTACTTCAGCCAGATTAGAAAGATTAGGAGTGTTACTAAAATCTGTGCCATTTGTTTCATATTAGAGGGGCTCATAATCTATTCTGTACTTATACGTTTCCATAGTTACCTAAGTGTTAAATAAATAAATTAGGGTATTAATTTTTTTTCTAAATTTTTTAAAGCAAATTCACTAGACTATATATTAGGCCGTGATACGTAGTGTCTTCACTCAAAAAATGAAAATGATTGAACCAAGCGTTTAGACGTGATTGAGCAACAAACAAACAAACCGAGTTTCGATTTTTTATATATGAATATAGGGATGTATCTTTACATACATACAACTTTCTCAAAATCAATTTAGTGAAGTTATTATTTTCTATATTTTATCAATTTAAAGTTCCTAAATTGTTAAAAAACATTTATAAATCGTTTAAATAAATTGTATTGCTGTATCAGGAGAAATTCTAAAAGTCTTGATAACGTGACGTAAAGTGATATAATTTGAGTTTTATCGGTATAGATATGTAAATAGAGTGTGTCTAGTTTTGGGAAATATTAAATTAGGTTTCCACTCAAACCCGTCATGTCTCGCCAGTTCCAATTACTGAATTTGTAAGGGTCCAGACTCTGCTGTTTTGGTGAAAGTGTAAATCTCAGTGGACAGGTTCACCTACCTCCACTAATAACTCTGTCAGAGTTGTGTTTGGTGATGGACCCCTCTACAGAGTTCACAAAACACCTGAAAGGAATTTACCTGTGACGTGGAGTGGTCAAGTTGTCACCCCCGAACCAGGAGACGGTTGGAAGTCGGTTCCAATTAAGTCGACTATATAAAATGATTCCAGGGCGGACGCCGCGACGGTTGGGAGATGCCCGGAACCCTCGAGCCACGTACGAGTTGAGGTGTCTTTTTCTTAGTTTTTATTTAGGGTCAGGGCAGCCCCGAGGCAATTTTAATTTTACACGGCGGCGCCCTTATCTCCCGTGACAATCGTCCGGCATCCCTGGCATCACCTCGGCCCGGCCGGAAATTCATTTTCTCGTTCGCATTCCTTGTGCATTGCATGATCCCTCGGGGGCTTGCGGGGTTCCTGGGGCTCCTGGGGCTCCCGGGACTGGACGGGAAGGATTCACTTGGCACTGGTCTCTCAGAATGTGCATACTTAACAACGCGGGGGTGCAGGGCAATTTGATGAGGTGTTTATTTCCTCCGAGTGGACCAGAATCAAACATGACGCGATATTTGACCCACTTTGCATGGAGCTCCCCGTTTCGAGATAAGAGCCCCAGTGGCAGCGCAGGGCATGTCCGGGTCCGGGTCTTGAGCTCCTCTTGGGGTTTTCCTCCTTCTTTTTTATTGGATGCCTTGCCATCGCCGTTTCGAGTTTATTTATTTCATGGGATTGTTGGGGGCCCCCGGCTCCTCCTGGCACTCGAAGTGTCTCGCCCGCTGTTACTTTGGATGCTGCGGCTACGTCGGATGCCCCGGGGGCGGGGGGGATGCTGAGACGGGGCGATAAGAGCAGTTGGCGCTTGTCAGTCTGCCAGAGGTTCTGACTTCCCATAAAAATAGATCCGTTTGGCACTGGCCGAGTGGATTAGGCGTGTTATTTCCCCGATTACACGGCGAATGGGGTAAGAGATCGGCTTCTATCAGCAGCCAGATTGCAGAGGTTTAAAAGGGCTCCAATTGATGGGTTCCTTGCACCCGGATTTAGCCTCAGAAAACTACAATTTTAAACCATGGTAACTAAGTACTTTTACATATATTGAAACCTTTAAACTGAACTGATCCTATATTCTGAAATTCCTTTTTTCAAGATTTACTTCTGTTTATAAAGGATTATTTTGTGTTTCCTTTACTCACTTTAGTGTTTTAGATTGAAAATAACCTTACTAACAATAAAAATGAGTCATTCATTATTGGTACTATATAATTGAAATAGTAGGTAATAAAGATATCATAGGCATATCTACATACATACACCGTGCGTAAACTTAAAGCCTCCTCTGTATTTTCATTGTCAGTTGAATTGAGTGAGTGGTTGTATCTTGAAAACCCAGGAATTTGTGACAGCGAACTATTAATACTCAATTACCACAGAATGTTCATATCCACACTTATTTTACTTATTATGCCTAATTGTATTTAAAAGTGTAACAAAAGATTTGAGTGGAGAAAATTCAAATTTTTTCAAACCAATATGGGTAATTTTACAATCACTCATTGAATTATTTATAAAGCCAGTAATTCTATGATAATACATGCGTCATTCATTTATAGTGCTTGTTATTACAATTACAATCAATATCCAATTTTTTCAATTGTATATGAGGTATTTTGGTGCCTACTTTTAAAATGGTTCAAATTTTTTTCTGTGTAGGTCACTAAGCAGTAGCATTAACATAAAAAATATTCAACGAAATGGCTTACTTTTGAAAAATCGATTTTAAAATATTATGGAAAATATCTGCGTACTTCTTTTGTAAGCTTTTAGAAAATGACCAATTTTAATGAAAAGAACAAAAGAATAATTCCCTTCTTGCAAAAAGAACTTGAAATTTTTTTCTTTTATTGAGGGTGCTTAAAATGCAAAGAGCCCCATCGGCCACCAATCTGGAGCCCCAAAATACCCAGGGGAATCTGTCCGTTTTGCAATGGATCTGCTACGCTCCAGCGCCCCAATAATTTTCATCGGTCGTCATTTATCACATAAAAACCGAACCGTCAGTAACAATCATCGGGAATAATACATAATAGCGGGTGGTCCCCTTTTAGCTGTCCCGGGAATTGTCCCCATTTTTGATTGAGTGTGTCCACCGCCCGCCTGGAAGTTAGAGCTCCTCTTATATCTCTTGCGGTGTCGAAAATTCGCCCCCGAAATGGCTAAAATTTCAGATGTTCACTCATCCGCACTCCAATCAAAATTCTGCGGATCCTATTCGTCCCCCACTCCCTGAAGTCCCCCAAACCCTCAGCGCCCTCTTTGGGGGGACTCCTAAACCCTAGACGCTCCTCGGCCCCAACGAGTCATTCTCTGGCGTTTTCTATCAATCTTCAAACCCCCGTCGTCGTAGATTTCTAGATTTCGAAAGGAATGGGGAGCAGGACGTTTACTACGTCGATTACAGCTGTGCTCTGGAGTAAGTCCCCAAAATGGGGTACCAGCGGACTCCCCTAATCCAGTGATTGTGTTCAACTTCATTTCGTCTTTTGTTTTTCTTTTTTTTTATTCGCTCGACCGATGAACGAAGTCCTCCTACACACGGATCAGTCTGCATGACGACGGGGCTCTTCCCGGCTTCAAAATGTCCCTTCTGGGAGCAATTTTAGCAAGAATCCCCATTTTTTTGCTTTCGGTGGGGCTAGCAATGAACAGTGCCAGCTCCCCTGGCCGACGGCGGCAATCAACTCCCGCCCTCTATGAGTCAATGTTGGCTTTCGTTGGGTCAACTCGTCTTCTTTACGGACTGTCTAAGAGGAATTGTCCGGCCTCGTGGACCATTTTCCTCCGAAGGGAGACTTTCGAGCTCGTCTTGGTTTTCGAGGGTTTAATGCCCTTCGTGTATTGGCGGTGGCGGCCTGCTTTGACCAGGACCAGTAGAGTGAAGTTGGCCGCAAAATTGCAGACAGGTGAGAGGGTGGTCTCCTCTAGTTGAATTGAATCCTAATAGGAATTTGTGTTTGCTAACCGACTTGTGATTGATTTCTTTGATTGCTTTTGTGGGAATAAGTCAAATAGAATTGGGCGACTGTTTTTTCGATATTATAACAATATTTGACAGTTGCTAGTAGCCGTATTGATAATTTAGCCAAAATGCCATTGAATTAATTTCTATAATTAGAGGTTTCTTTAAGTACATAGAAAGAATTATGAACTTCCTGCAAATTCTATATAATAGCATAGCCTTCCCAGAATCTCGAAATCCATATTAAAATCTATTAGATTTCTCATACAAGCAGGCGAATTTGAAATCTTGAGAGTTCGAGAAAATCTCAATCAAAATCTCTTAAATTCATTCTGGCATCTTCAAAAAATTTATTCAGCACTATTTAGCAGGCGTTAAAATTGACATTAAATTGAGATGGAAGAAGTAGTTAAAAAGAAAAGAATATAAAACAAGTAAGAACAATTAAAATATGACACTTGAAACATCAAATTTAATCACGCTACTATGATGGAAACACGTTTAAATCACTTATTCTAAATCGCAAAATTTTGTGGAGATGGAAACGTGATGTAAATCATTTTAATTATTTAGAAATCAATAAATTTTACTTCGCATAGAAATGAATGTTAAGAAGTAACTAGTAGAAGTAATTTTTGCAATCTGAATGTTTAAGATATTAAGGGCCTTTCCGAATCCAAGTTCCGTATTCGTTTCGTTAAAACAATTTATGACATCAGCAAACAAGCTTACCTCGATATTTGATATTTTAAATTAATCAAAGTAAACCAAAAATGCACAATTCGAATTTCGAATTTTCCTACAGCGTTTTGCATTAAATTCGAATAGAACTTACCTTATTGCGTCGACACGAATTGCAATAACAAGAGGACAATTTGGATTCTGACAGGCCCTAAAAATTATGAAACTCCTTAATTATATATATAAGTATATAAATATGTGTGACGTTTTCAAAGAATGCTTATTTTCAAAATAATATATTTTAAGCAGACTACCCCTAATCCTATAACCCCTTAATTGTACCGAATATGTATTATATTTTTATTAAAATTATTTAAGATTAGACTAGACTAGATTTGAAGTGATTTAAAGACGTATGTAGGTTTAAGTTAGACTATAAAACTATCCTGTATCAAGGTCAAAAAAATAGTTCACGGTTTTTCTATTTCGAAATGGACTTATTAAAATAATGAAAAACACAATTTTAATTGGGAATTCAATTCTATTTTTAACTTTTTAATTTTTTGTCAACTCCGGGGGTATCTCATTAATTTTCCAAAGCTGCTGTTAATCCTCAAAATGAAAGGCTGGACATCTTCCTCAAATATTTCTCGTACCGACGACCATCGGCGCAGAAAAAAACATTATATGCAGAGAACCTCCAGAGCCGCGTTGCCGCCAGCTGGGGACAAACAGGGAGAGTGGCATCACCGAAAAACCGCAGATCGGTCCAGACTCAGCCTCCCCGGCTGACTTCTGGTGACACATTTTAAGTGCATCGCACACTGCAAGAGTGCGGTTTTTGCTCGTATTCCAGGTCGGCGGCTGCGATGTGTCGTCACGTTCCAGTTGTCCCTGGTAGCGGCACCGGAGCGCTAGGGCCGCGTATTCTTTTGGATTTTCTCGGCGCTGTTGTTTGGGGCGCCTCCTTCTGTATCTGGAGGAGATAAATCACGAAATCTCGCAGCGGATAAACTCGCATCTGATTTATGTCGCCTTAATAGCATTTTGCGGCAGTTAACTTTTCTGTGGCGCCTCCGGGGATTCCCCCCGCTCTGCCTGCCAGAATGTTTTTTTTCTGCGACTGATGCGCCACGGGAAAGTGCAATCGCTTTCCTCATTCCTCGAATTGTCCCGTCTCAATTTTTATCTTAAGACAGATTTCTAGGTGCGTCCGTCCGGAGGCTATTTTTGAGCGGTGCGCTATTATTGGATTTTCGTGACTGGTCGTTAGCAATGGGATTTTTATGAGTCGGCGACTTTTGACGGTGTTTAATGGGGCGGCACCGGCTCGTTCGCGAAGATTAGCTCCGCCTTGGTGAGCGTCACCCGCGTAAAATTGGACTACAACCGGAAGATGTCGTAGTCGCGTTCTCATCAGAGAATTTAATCTCGGCTTTAAATTGTCACATTTTTTGCTAAGTAGGGCATTCATCGTGACAAGTAGATTTGTTTTTATACAAGTTTTTCCATCTTCGGTGATAAAGTGGGACACGTTTAAATTCGTATCGTAGAATAATAATAAGAAACATTTTGGAAAGTAGGGTACTACTCACTCACAAATAATGGAGTTATCGGTGCTTTAAACTGGAGTTTTTAAACATTTTTAGTAAAAATTTCGTATTCATAATTCTTTAAATTATTTATGTTTTCTTTTTCTTTTCAGGTATTTATTCATTTGGTCTAAATGTGTATAACTTGGAACTAATAGCAACTTCATGTAATCACACGGGTAAAGTAAATTTTATTTATTGAATGACGAAAATAAAAATTGTACCTATAATATGTTTTAGTCGTAAAGATTAGGTAGGTAAGTATTAGATCTGTTTTTTTTTTTTAAATTTAAATTTATTGAAAATATTTGCATTTTAATTATTTGCGAAAATTTAAAGTTGGTGGAATATTTTGGGTTTCGATAACATTACTCAATTTATTTTGCAATTTCATTCCTTCACCTTTTTGCCCGACTACAACTAAATATTTTCTTTTAACAAAATGCCTGAACTAAACATTTTCCTTTTGCAAAATGTCTTGACTTAATATTTTCCTTTTAAGAAATGCCTATTACCTAAATATTTTCCTTTCCATCTCACTTCATTTTGATTCTTTTTAACAAAAGGTTCTGTTTTTTCTATCTACATTTGCGATAAAAGAGAAATACTTTTGCAAAATTATTGTACTGTCATCAGAGTTGCATAAGTTTTGTAAAGCTCCAAATCGATACTACAATTAGAAGTGGCTGAAAATTAAGTTGTTAGATTTGCTTACAATATTAAGAAACTAATAAACGATTGGTAAAAATAGAGTTTTTATGATTTGGAATCTAAGATCCAGTCGGCCAGGTCCAGAAGTCGATTTCGTTCGACTATTTCAATTTCGAAAATGTATCTTCGTTAGCCGATTTCAACCGTTTGTAAAGCATGCAACGAATTGTAAAGATACATTTTAAAGATTTATAAAAGCCACGAATAGAATCTAAATCGTTTCTTTCTGTTAATGCATCATACCTATCCCAGTGGTTTTGGATTAAAGCGGTCATAGACTCGTACCCTGCGGTAATCCATGTGGGCAAGATTATCTAATTGCAGCCCAACCATGCGTGGAATGCCCTGAATAGGGTCACTCATGAGAACTGCTGGTGGTGTATACATCATGAGAATTTCGCTAGAAACGTGATAAGAGCAGACGTCCTTCCATGGACGCTTTAAGCCTTAGTGGTTTCCATCAATGGCAGCATCAATTCGGTGCTCCAGTTACCGACATAAAACACACCCCCAGCGGCGTTTACGTACTCAGCGAAAACAGCGCCCTTTGAAGGGAATATTTTTGTTTGGCGGCAGAAGCACATGCAGGTTGGTGGTATGGTGCCTTTCGTGCATCGGGACGCTCCCCAGTCCGCCCCGCGCCTCTTTCCTCTAAGGTATAGAAGAACTGCGGCCATAAATAGTAGCGGTTCCATTTAGCGTTCCTCAAGTTGCATTTTACCTGTAACAATTCACCTGAGCGAAACTACGAGGTACGCAAACAAAAGGGCCTTACAACAGAAGATGGAACAAGAGTGCCGTCCCCTTGTTCATGTCGACGCCACCGACGCCGTCGCCGCCGCCACTGCTCGGGAACAGAACCACCTGGAAATTTTTTTGAGCGCTAAAAACTTCTATACGACAAAGACGAAAGTCTGCAATACGCCGGTAATACTTTCCTTATTTTTCCATTTTTCTTGGGGTTTTGTCTTATTTTTAGAACCTGAAACTTTTTTAACCCTTTCTTCCCTTTAGTTGGAAGTTTCATTTTCTGCCAATAGAGGGCTCCACCCAAAAGTGGGTCGTCGAGCGCAAGGAAGAAGCTGTGACTCTATCCTCTTTTGAATTCATCCCGGATTTATGTCCTTCTTAATATGATTAAACTTTCCCTTTATTTCCTGCGATTCCGATTCACCCGTCTTTTGCTTAAAAGTCCTGCGGGTCGGTTGTTATCGGAACTATCGGAATCCAGTCGTAGGTTCAGAAATTTGCCCTCGGCTGAAAGTACCTATAACATCGTTAACAACACGATCGCAAATGCATCACCGGCAGAATCATAAAATCTAATAAAATTTGGCTTATTCCTCGCTGTGCCATTTTTATGCAATTTCGCCTTTCTTTCGGCGAATTTATTACAGCTGGAAGGCGAAATCTATTGAACCTTGAGAAATATTCGATTTCTAGCACATCTTCCTTTGTAAGGGCAGTTAGGAGGTGGAAGTTCTTCAGACAGAATGAAAGAATTTATGAGGGTTTCGCTGCGATGAGTTTCGGTTGTGCGAATATAAATTTGAATTGGAATGTCTAAAGATGTATGAAATTTTGCGACATATCTTGAAAATTTTAGTGACTTTTTTTGCGAAAACTATTCTGAAGTGTGTATGCAGAATTTGTGCAGCTGGGCTTTAAAACTGCATACATTTGCTTAAATATTCTGATTTTTTATTTTTCAAATTATGCATACACTAGGTACCTACTCAGAATTTTGAGGTACCTAAATAAACAATTTTCGAGGTGATGTTATTCAAGATTAAGGAAATTTTATATTCTCAAGACACTATGTAACTTCCGTAGTTTATCGATTTGAACATGTTTTTTTTTAATGATTTTGATTTGAAAAGCGAGTATTTGCATATAAAAGTTATATCATTCAAAGCCAAACATCAAAATACATATTAAGTTTTTGAAATATAAGTTTATTTCTCAATATATCCCGTGTATCATTTTGTATAAAATAAGAAAAAAAGACTCGCACGCTGCACGAATGCGAGATGGAGGAATTTTGTTCTATTTATGAATAGAAGTGTTGCTTTGAACACATTGGATTTACATCTGGAGAATTGGACATCCATTGCTTAGAAGAAATTAATTTTGAAACATTGTTTTTTAGCCATTTCTGGGTAAACGAACGCTTTGTGTGATAGTGTCAAATCTCGTTGGAATGCCCAAGGTCTACGCTGAAATTATTAGTTGCCTAGGATTTCAAAGCAACTTCCAAGACCATTTCGGGGTAGTTGGTAGCACTTATTTTGACGTCAGAGTCCAAAAACAAGATTAGTAACATTTCATTTCAACCACGCTACTAATTTTGATTATTTTAAAAGGGTATCATTGTAGCCTTTGTTTCTTGATTGAATTGATTAAATTGAATTTCCTTAATCCCCATAAGAAAAATGAGAATTTATTTAATATGAGTCGCGTCTTATTGTGTCAAGATGGTAAATGCCTCGCAAGTTGATTAAATCTTTTATCATAATTTGATACCGATTTGGCACCCCCTTAAATCGCGATGTTAGGTGAATGCAAATTTTCGTGTGTGGGCAAGCGCCAGTTGGGGCCAAAGAAATTTGCCTTTTTCCCCCATGCGCCCCTTTGACAAAATGCCAGACCCCCGTGGAGATTCCTTTGTCATCATGACGCTCCTGGCAATTGTTCAAAAAGTCGAAGATCGAATTCTTCGCATTCTGTAGGAAACGGGCAGGAACCGTGAACTCTGAATGCTTTGGGCAATAATTGAGATTTCTCGGAGAACTTGGGCTCCGTTCGCTAAATAACAGAAGAAGAAAAAGACAAACAAAAATTGTCTGTTGTTGTGCCACGGATTTCGTGAAATTGAAATTTAAATTGGTTGGCCCCATCGTGTTTTATTAGACAACAACATTGAGATCCACTCGAGAGACGAGCACAATGGCTCAGCTCGTCCGTTGCCAGCGAGATTAATTCGATACCAAGGATGATCCGAGGATAAGGCTCACGTCCAGCATCGATTTTCATCTTATTCACGTTTCGGGATTTTACGTTCATATTACGCAGTAAAAGATACCTATCGAAATATTTCTCCTCCCGGGGGCGTTCTGTCCTCGGTTTTTATTCAAATGAATTCGATTGCCAAAGGTCAGCGGGCTCCCGAGTGCCTTTTCGTGTTCCGGACGAAGGTATGCACGGCACACGCTGACCTCGATGGGAGTTATTTTGAATTTTTTATTCGGACACTGCATGGATTACGATCTTACTTTGATGGAAAGATGATTGAAAGTATAAAAACTAATTTTGTGATTCAGGAAAATAAATTTGTACCGATGGCCGATGGTAAAATTTGATTTTCGTCCCGAAATTGAGTGGCATTTTTATTGGTCCAGTATTTTTTTTTTAAGGGTCATAAGAGAAAATATTATTATTAGTATTATTATTTATCATTGAAAAATTGAGTAGACTTTAAAATATTATGTATTGAATAACTATTAGTTTTACAGACTTCGGTCATATATAAAATTTACTCTATTTTCGTTGCATAGTGTTGTGCAAAACAGTAGCAACCATTCCAGTTCAAAAATTTAATGTATTTTTTTTCCTCATTTTAGTGGAGAATAAAAAGCTATATCCTAGTTTTCTCCTTTCGTGAAACATTAAAAATAGTTGAACTCGCAACAAATTCACAACTCAATTTAATTAAAATATTTTAAAAAATATAACGAACTGCGGTACATGCTAGTGTATAAAACTAAAGCAAATTTTTAGTTGCTTCCCTAGTACTGCGTATGGTAGTCTTTATTTTGAATTACCTCAGAACTGAGAACAGCTTTCTGGCATATACGCTTTTAAATTAATTATAATAGATTGAGATATGCTTTTTCATTCGTTTTGTTTTTTCAGTGTTTCCATTAATTCTGTTTTATTTCGGAAACGCTGAGTTGAGATTCACCGTTTAAGAATCTCTAAGAAAATTTTCATACAATTCAAATCTGATGATTGTGCTGGCAAATCAAGAACTTCAAGTCCTTTCTAATTTTTCAGCGTCGATATGTGTTTCGGGTCATCATCATGCTGAAACACTCATCAAAGCGGCGTTTTCCATATAGCCACATTTGCATCTCCAAATTAGGTTTGTAAATAAAGCGGTGCATTATTTCCTTTATTTTGAAAAAAAAGGAACTACACCGTTTTTAGTTATCATAGTGATACTTTTGAACGTACATATAGTTAAGTAGAGTTTTGGCAAGAAAATTATAAAATAATAAATATAATTTTGTAGTAGAGTTTCGGCAAGAAAATAATAAAATAATAAATATAATTTTAACTTAGTGTATTTATTTTTTGTCTATAAGTGTAATTCTACTGATAACTTTATTCGTCATCAAAAAGGTATTCTAAATTGGAAAATTTTAAAATTAGCCAAGAGTCAGGCCGTGTAATAAGAATCAGGACCATCAAAGGGATTTTCTTTAAACATGCAGGATGCAACTCCCTCTATCCGCACATTTGAAATGTTGAAAATTTACAAACGTTCAATAAAGCTGGATTTTGCGGCATGAAATACTGCTCCTTTGATATTACGGCCAAATGTGGTCCATGTACGGCTACCCAGCATCAATAGGTTTGAATCTCGGCAGGCCCTATCATTTCAATTCTACAAAGAGCAGCCAGAAACCACGCTAATACCGGGGAGCATTTGTTCTTGGATATTCCCCACTGCCCCCGAAATGGGCCATAATCGAAGTTAACTACAAACCACCCGAAGGGCGAAGGGGCATACCAAATTACAGGTGTACAAGTATCCTGTTCAGGTGGTGTGGGGCCCTTTAGAACAGCTGCTATTCGAGGAAAATGCCCCTAGTGGCTGCTAACGACCCTCCGCCACCTGCCCACCGAATCGAGCAACTTTTGCACGCTCAGCCCGCTCACCTGCATTCAATCAATTTCGCGCACACACCGCTGCCTATCCATTTAAATGGTGTCAGGTGTGGGGTTCGAGGGCCCCACTGGCGGCGTGGAGCAAAGTAACATGATAGTTGCGATGGTGCTTACCTGATTGTGCCCCCCCTTCCCCCCGGATCCATTAAGTGATTTCGCTACCTTTTGGCCCCTTTCATGCTTTCAGCCATTCTTGCATTTTTGAGTGGTGATCAAAGCGCCCTCGGGGTGCTCCTGCGAGGGCATTCACCAACAAGTTGGGGCCCTCAGCCTATAGCTAGTTCGGCAGAAGGAGGTGACCCAAATGTTTGCGGTGCGAAAATTAATGGGTGAAGCGATTGGATATCGGGGGAGGGGGAAAGGGCTCCTACTCACCTGTAATTTTCAATAATGGGTCCGGGTTTGCAAGGTTAAGGGAGCGCTGAATGTTTCGTGACCTAAACACCATACGAAGCTTTTAATCAAAGGCGTAATTCGTTGCCTCAAAGGAGGTTTTCCACAAAAATTTAAATTGAATTGCGAATCTTTCGAAGTAGAGGTTCATTCGATGGTTTTTCTGGAACTTCGATTGAGCCATACTTTCAAAGAGCATTTTTTGAGGGTTAACATTTGATGAAACAGTGTTACTTTTCGGAGCACATAACCTATATTTGCAATATAATTAAAACTGAGATTGAATTAAAATTGTTAATTTTAAGCGACCAGGAACGGCAATTTGATAATATGTTTTACATAACTAGCTAAATATTTCCGGCAAAAGTAGTATATCTAATTATGAACTTCAAGCTATATAATAAAAATAATTTTATGATGTAGTTAATTAAGTAATTGGTACCAGTAAGTAGTTAATTAACAGTATCGAATTCTTTAATATTAAGTACCTTAAATTTATTTCTTTTCTTGTAGATATTGTTAACTAGCTATGTCTGTAAAAAATTTAGTTTAATTTACTTATTTACGCAAATTTTGCATAATGGTTTTTTAACTAGATTGCCCATTTTACCATAAGAAATTGCAAATATATAGAGAAACTTTGAGATTCATCACATTTGATTTGATTTGATTTATTGAGCAAACTAGTGTAAAGGCACGTATTAAGCGTACTTTACAATATAGAAAAGTAAAATACAAATTATTACTTAAGAAATGAACTTAAATTTAAATTACTTTTCATTTAAAATACTTTTTTTCCTCGAAGACTGCAATACAGTGACAAATTCACGATGAAAGGTAGGAGTTTGATTTAAATAATTATAGTTACTCATTTACGAAAATTAAGATGTTGTTCCAATGGCATGCCAAGAAGATTATTAGAAAATATTTTATTTTTTATTGTGAAACATAGTCAAATTAATGAGTTGATTAATTAATGTGTATGCGAAGTAACTATGCAAACCCAATCAAAATTCGTTAAATACTTTCTGTGTTTAACTAAAACAAACATACAAAATTAATTAATTTTTATGTGGATATAAATTTAGTCAAAGGTATTACAATTTTATAATTTTTGAATTGAGATGGATTCTGTTAAGGGTAGATAATTTTTTCATTTTTCGATTGTTGTATAAAAAATCAATGCGGAAACTACTGCAGAAATAATTGGAAATTCGCGTTCAAAGCAAAGCATATGTGCATTTTGATACAAGGGTGTCTGTAGCGATAAAATAAATGCAGAATTCTTCAGAGAACAACATCAGTAAAAATGTTTATCAGTTAAATTTAAAACATTCACAAAACGAAAAGGAAAATATGTGGCACAAAGTCGCCATCCGAAAAAAAGTTCTCAGTTGCATAAACGAGCGCAAAATTGCTTCTCATTTCTGGTAGCTATTTTATATATTTTTTTTTATATTTTATTTTTTTGTTTACTACTGCCAAAAAAATAAAACTACTGCCATCATCCACAAAATCGCGCATCCTCCCACGCTGAGAGCAAGCAACCTCATTTGCATATTTAATCCACTCAAAAACGGAAGGGGACTTAAAATCGGACACGAACAATGCGATTCATTTTCAGTTGCATAAATGCGCTATTTATCGAGTGGGACGGATCGCTGGGGATTCGGTTTCATTTATAATGGACGACTATTGGTGCGCGCCAGATATCGAATTACCTTTATCATTTAATTACGAGAAAAATTTCCAGACCAATTTAACGCGACTCATTAAATTGAGTAGTAGTTCATAGGCCGGAAAAAGAATAATGGGAGAGGGGCTCCAACCTGAATATCCTGAAAGTGTTGATCTAGGGCAATTTCTCAGGGATGAGACGGGAGGTGCAGGCTAATTTCAAATATTTAGGTCGATTTATTTTCAGCGGAATATTAAATTTTCACCTACCTATTTTCCCCCACCCCAACTCTCACTTACCGAAACCCGCCACTGGGGTCCATCCAATCTCCGGTCGCTTTTGTTCAGTGAAAACAGGAAAAATTTTTCGATGGCCCTCAGATCCTGTCCGGCAGAATGAAAATTAATTTATGCTAAAAATTATTGATTTATGCAATGATGCTCTTGTTTACGTTTGGTTTAATGAACCCGGCTGGTCGCATGTTTCCAATATGAAATGCATTACCCTGTGTGATTCTCGTTATTTTCACGAAATTTTGTTAATTTTCTCGTTGTGCTTACATTAATGGATTTTTCATTAAGGTCCTTGAAAGTTTTGAATTTCATTCACCCGAAAATGATTTAATATTTTTTCCTAGATTTTGGGAAATAAACTGTTAAATATAAAATAACTGGGAAAATATCTTTTCAGTATATTTTAAATAAAATTAAAATTCATATGAAAATCATATAGGTACTTTTGATAAACACGAAATTTTTCAAGTAATTTTGTATAATTATTAAAACAGATTTTAAAATTCGTTTATAAGGCTGTAAAGTTTAAAGTATATATCATAACTGAAACCTGACATACACCCACAAATAATAATATTAATTTTAGTAATCTGCTCATTCTTATATAAGTATTTTAAATTCTAACGCCTGAAGCAAACGGTCATTTTTTTTCTTGTTTCGAGGGCTAGAATCCTTTTTAACCCTACTCAGCTCCCTTTTCAACTTCTCTGTTGTAAATTTGGCTAATTTTCGAAAAATTCTTTCGGGGCGATGTTCTCAACTTTTCTTAGGTTGTAACTTCTTTATTAATAGGACTACTCGTCGAAATGTGCCCGCCCTCCCTAAAAATTGCTTAAAGTAACCCACTCATGCCAGAAAATTTTCTCGAAAGCCAGCCTCGCCAAATTGGAGCAATTTTAAGCAATTACCTTGAAACCTCCAAATATTCTAGAGGAAGCCGAAGGAAGGAAAAAAATAAATAAAGTTAAATAAATTCCCCCCAAAAGGCGGAAAACCTTTTCAACCGCTAACTCGTTAGATTTTAATAATCCCAGACCCTTTTCATGGGCAGCACATCGCCTGACGCCCTTCCGCCCAACGGCCTACATCAAATAGCAATTCAGGGAAATCTTGGGAAAATTTTAATAGGAACAATTTCCCTGCGCCAATTTACTGTATAGACCTGGGCGCGATCCGAAAGATTTTCTAGGCGGTTTTCTTTGAACTCGAAGACGAAGGAATGCAGGGGATGGCCACCGCCGCCGTCGGGCCTATCTTAAACTTATAGACAGACAGACAGACAGACATTTGCAAATCGCACAGTTTCTGAAATTTGGCTGTCTGCTTCAGATCGTCGCTCGGAGGCACTTTCAAAAGCTAATTTCACTCCGTCTCAGTTCGGCAAGCAGGTCGTCGTCTGGGAGACCGTCTTCGAGCCCCCCAAAAATCCTTCTAAGACGTTGGGGGAGGGTGTGCTAGCAGCCGGCCTCTTAAAGTACCCACTTGTCTCACTGATGAAATTTTCCTTTGATATATGATTTTTGGAGAAGGTTCTTTCATTTACTCCGGGACGAGGACTGAGTTTGGGGCGATATGTGTGAAAGAATTTTTGGGCAAGATTGGGGACTATAACGTAATAAAGGGCATGGTGGGGGGCTAGAACTGTCGCATAGTTTATGAATACGTGTTTGCGCTACGTGGAATTAAGTTAAACTCCATTTCGTAAGAGTCATTTTCTCGAAATTAATGAGCACGGCCTGTAATAGCTCTGTTAACGACGGTACGCCCTGTAAGGAGGCGCCCTCTAGAAGACGTTGAGAGTGCCTACGTCGAGAAGGTGGAGGGCATTTTAAGATGAATGAGGGGGCGGAGGCGCGCCCCTTCTTTTTCTTAAGTTTTGTGGCACGTACAATATGAGATTGTCTTAATATATGTGAGATCTCTTGTAAGACTGGGCAGAGCATGAGTTTGATTAAAAAGAAAATTTTCTTGTCAGACTCTGGCTCTCACGAAGCAGGCTATGCAAGCACTTTGACTAATTTTTATGTAACTTAAAAACTATGCCACATTATTTCACAAACTATTTCTCTTTTCTTAATAGCAACTTTTTGTTATGTTTTGACTGGAAAGTTTTAGAAGGAGATACTTACGTATTTTGTATAATTTGGGGGTAGCGACTAAAATAAATGTAAGATTCCTGCAAAATAGGAATCATATTTCGTACCCTTTTTTTGTTTTACACAATCAGTTCAAAAGCTATAAATACAATTTTTCTAATTTTATATTAACTTTCACGAAAACATTACGTCAAACCCCAAAATTGAACTTAAGGTCAAAAAAAGAAATTGTTTTTCAGGAACTTGGTATAAACCCTTTTTTACAAACAATTAACCAAAAGATGGCGCCACAAAGAGTTTAAGTTAGAAATCCCCGGTTTATTGCAACCATGCAAACACTGAAATCCATTTGCAGGTCATCAGACGAACCTCAACTTGGAGCAAACCTTCCGGCGAAATTTGTTTACTTGACATGGAGCTCCTCCGGGGCCATAAATCACTTTAAAAGCCGCCCCAATTCCCCGGAGGGCACTTTCCTCACAGTTTAAGTCAATTTCTAGTTAATTAAGTTTTATGCGTTCTACCGGCTGTCCCCAAACCGCCGATTGAGCGGCCACCGCTGCCGCCCATCGGTCTGAGAAGGCTCAGTGGAACTCCCCTAAAAGTAAAGGGCAAAAGGGCGGAAGGGGGCGGTTTGCTAAGCCATCAGTAACTTGATCCAGGACGACGCGACGTTTCACAAGCGCTTTAAACGCTTCAAGATTCCTTCAGGACTTTGTAGCAGAAAGATTTATGTATGAAGTAGGGCCTCCGCCCTTGAGTCACATCGGGGCCCCCTGGCGCTCCATTCTTCATAAGATGTCGCAGGATTGTTCGCAGAGCAGTTAAAACATCACCGGCCTAGATTCAACCGAAAACCCTCGGTGTGGCGCGGGAACGGGGCGGTCTTAGGGCAGTTAGTCGCCTATAGAAAGGCAAACACGGCAAAGGGCTCTCCTGACTGTGGGGCTTCTACCGGGTCCGGGGCTGTTGCGGTCACATTTGGTATAAATCAAGGAGGCGAAGGGGCCACCCGCCGTAAAGCGGTGTAATTTATGCTCACTCATCCGTCCAAGACATAAAACATGCATAAAGTCACGGAAGCAGGTTTATGCTGCAGAAAGATAGTCGCACGAGTCTAGTTCTTGGGACGGATAGTTAGTGGTCGCAGCCCCAACTCGTCAGAACGCCGCAAATCCGGCTAACTAGGACTCCGCAGAAAGGGCAGCAAATTTAATACCTTTTTAGTTGGGAAATTTGCGGCGCCGAAATGAACAAAGTCGCGCCGCGGACCTGGAGACACATAAATTTGTAATTAACGAGATTTTCTGGGAGGCTGTTTGGGCTGCAGGAGTGTGACATCGAAAAATGTTTAATTGATGTGCGCCTCTGCCACCGGGAGTCGTCAGGCTGGGGCTTCGCAAATAATGAGCCCCCGCGTTCTGCGATGGCTTCTGTTCGCCGTCTCGCCACTTTTTGATGGCATTGATAATTTCATAATTTTTGCGGCCTCGGCGACACGCGGCGCGAGTTTTCTAGCACGAGGTACCCTCCGGCGAAATTTCATATTTTGCAGAGATTCTGGGGCTTCTTTACTCAATTAAGGGATGCTTTTTCTTTTCATTTTTTTTCATGTTTTCGGCGGCGCTCTGGGGTGACTTGAATTAAGTCGAGCGCGACAAAAAAGTGTATTCAGGACATCGGCGGCATCTTCAGGAGGCCCCCCTAGGCGGAGTTGGAGCCGGAGTTGGGGACGGGGATCACAGTCCCATTAGCAAAAGTTGGCTGCTGAAGAAATGCGATAAAAAAGGCCAAGGAAATTTCCTTTTACTTATGTTTGCTCTTTGGGTGCAGTGAAGCAGCTACGTTTGAGATATTGATTTTATCCGATTGCGATGTGATTTTCTTCGCAATTCGATACGGAGAAATTCTGGGAGCTTATTTCTTTGGCAGGACAACGATATCCTCTTAAGGTTCTTAAGGAAGTTTATGTCGCGAGTTCGGATTTTTTCCCTAGGCCTTTAAAATATATCCTACCTATTTCTTGGATATCCAATATCCATGTATGTAAGATTGCTAGTGCAATTTTAGAAGAAATTATACTCGAAACGACTGTTGAATTCCATTTTATAAATATTTAAAAATGCAAAATCTGTTTAATTCCATTTTATAAATATTTAAAAATGCAAAATCTAAGTAAAGTAATAAGAGAAAAATAATTTCAATCTATTTGTTAAAAAAAATACTTTCGTATATTGAGAGTCGTCTGTACCTATTACCTATTAATTTTTTTCATATTTTGAATTTACTCTTCCCTCAACTTTGTCTTTAGATCAATCCACAACTGCCGGGCTTGTACAATTTATAATATTTAATCGGCTTAAGTCAATTAGCATTGATTTCAATTAAATTCACGACTTGCTATTGTCTATGTAGGACAGCCATTTTAAGTGTTCGAATTAAAAATGCATACATCTTAAATATTATTGTATTTTTTAACTTTTAATTAGGAAAAAATATTTCTGTGATAAAAAACCCAAGAGAGCTCTGAGCAAAGGTAAAACTTACAATTTACCTAACAATGTTATTTAAACCTATTAATTTCTATAACTACACTAGTTGCTAGCAACTGAGTTGTCTGCATAAGGTGATTTGCGGAATTCGAACATTTTTCAAAGAAATTGGTTACTAAGGTATTTAGTTCGATATTTGTCTTTCTGAGCAGTTCACAGAGGTGGAAAAGGGTCATGGCAAGTTCATAATCGTTTTGAGAGTTATATTTTGGCAGATTTGTAGTTTATTTATGTGCACCACCATAGAGCATGAGTGCTCAAAATACTAGTTTGTATCATATATAATGAATTTATTAGATATACATGCTTAGTTTATATTTTCTGTTAATAAATGGGTATATAATTTTAATTAGAAGGCTTGTTTTGTTGAGGACTGAGAAATAAGTCTTAAATAAAGTCTATTTAAAGTAGATTCTCGCTCTTAGTCATCTTGTAACTTTAAGCAATCATTAGAATCATTAAACTAAGTTCAAATCTGTCTGTGCTACCCACGGACTAAATCTCAATGTTTTTAAAACATTCAAAATTGATCCTATAGGCATTAAACAGAATATTCGTCACTTAAAATGACCAAATCCCAGGCGATCTATTTACTCAGACTTTTCCCAGAAAGCTTTTGAAACATCATCGCGTTTCCACTTATCGAACTCCAAAGTCAATGAACCAAATTAATTGAAATCAAACCGAAAACCTTGTTGCTGGCAAAACCGGCGGAGCAGGGTGTTGTTGTTTTTCAAATCCTCCTTACTTAGTGCGGGGGCGTCAAATTACCCCCCGTACCCAGTGAACCGGGAGGTTCGTGAGCAGAAAAAAGGTATCGATTTCCCAAATAGCAGCAAATCCCTGATTTACCAACACCTCGGAGTTCCGCCTATCCTATTTCATCGCGGAATTAAATAAAAAAAGGGGTTGCTCCTTAATCGAACGACAAATCGATCGTGTAATTAATAAACTCCGGAAGAGCGGAATGTCAACTACAAAGAATTTGCAGCCGCCGTGCATTCATAGCGTCCACCCGCATCCGCTGGATCAGAGATGCTGATGGGGCGGCGATGTCGCGGGAGAGCATCTCGATCTTAGCCAGTCGGTATCTTAATTAAAACTGATGACCCTTGGCAGGAAAGCGGATTTACACGCTCCGTGTTGCGGTCTTAATGGCTTCGGAGACTCGATTTAAAAGTAATTGCGTATACGGAAAAGGATACTCAAGACGGGCAGAGCAGCTTCAAGTCTCTAATTAAGATTTTCTGCAATGCCAGGTGGAGTTGGAGCTAATTAACTGCCGAGAAATGGGGAAAACCTCAACCACCTGAATCGCATGCATGTGTCTCTCGAAAACTGGCAATTGGTGCTGACCAAGAGCCTAACTGACCTTAAAACTAGCCTCTGAAGCAAATGGTCCTCAAGACTGGACTGAAAGGGCTCTTGGCTCCAACCTCACAGCATCCGTGCATCCGCAGCATCCGTGCATCCCGAGCGGTGCGGGGGCGGCGATGCAACTGAATCAGCAACTGATGCAAATTAATTATGGAATCGGGCTGTGAATTGAGATTCTCAGAGATCCCGGGCTCCATAAAGTTGAGGAATGCACTCACCCCGCCGACGCCGCCCGGCCGGGCTGGACCCAGCATCCCTGCCCGGCTGGGGTCGGCCTGCATTATCCAGTTGCAAGGACTTACGTAATTACGGGAGAAGGAGACTAATGAGAAACGCACTGTTGACCCAGAAAATGCATTTAGACCTGAGATGGGGCTCCAGGAGCATGTTTATTTCTTACGACAAAAGGATTTGGGGGGAAATAAAATGGGATCTTTGGGGCAAACCATTTACCAGCTGGTCATGGACTCGGTGGAATTACGCAGAGCACCTGCGCGGGGAATCTTTAAGAAGGTTGTCGTTCCGAGCAGGTTTCTCGCACAGAAAACAACAAAACACCGAAGGTTGATAGGGCCGAAGTTTTGTGATAATCAAGACTTATTGCTAGGATAGGGTTAATTAATTTAATCAAGAGTTCAAGTACTCTATCAAAACCGTAAGTTCTGCGTTGTATTGTATAATTGCGTTTCCTCTAGAACTAGAACTAGATAAAAACCTTCAAAATTAAAACCAAATTTTCCCCCAAAAGTTGCATTTTTATCTCAAGATAATAAATCAAAAATGAAATTTAAAGATAAACTTTGTAAGTAGACCAGTCCAATCTGCTTCCATTTTAAAGTTTGTAACTTCGTAAATTTTGTCTTAATTCGTACACAAACTTTTCAAAGTATGCATTTTAAGAAGAATTCCCTCCAAATCCTTGAAATAAAATTAATATTTTTTGGAAACGGACACGAAATTAAATTTATGATACATAATTAGAACTTCAATTAAAATCATGGCCAAGATTTTCAGGCGATAAGTTGAAAGAAAACTTAGTTTTAAACTACTACTTTTTAGGTTGTTTCAATAATTTCTAGGGTTCCGTATTTCATGGGTCCATATTTTAATGCCCTTTTTCTCAGAAACGGCTTGAGGTATCAATAATATCAAATACTTAGTTTTATAGCCTCATATTGCTGTAAAAAAATCACCAGTTACCTACAATTTTGAAATTTGGATGAACGGAGGTCTTCTAACACAACTTAATGAATAAATTTGAAAATAATTAAATTCTTATTCACACAAACATAAAAATCACGTACCAAAATTAAGATAACTTCTGCTTTAATTAATAAATTTCAAATTTTCGTAAATTCATTTCAGTAACCTTTGACTTTATTTAATTTTTTAATTCCAAGTGATTGAATAAGTTGATTAGAAAAATTCAATTGAATATTTTGATGATCAATCGACTTATTTTAACCATTTTGAATAATTAAAATTAAGTTGCTTTTTCACGTATTTTACAATAAAATGCTTTTAGTAAAGAAATAAAAAACCTCATTTTAACAATTGATCAAATTTTATACATTAGCTTTTATTTATCAAAAATTAAGGATATTTTTTCAATAAACTAAAAAGACACCTAGCGGTAATCAGAGGCAACTTTGAAATTTTTTGAAAACAATTCATTTCAAGTGGAATAAAATGCTATACATTGCTGTAAAACTTCAAATTGTTTGATATTATTGTCGTAATATAGTCTAATGAGCAGTGGCGAAGCTAAGGAGTTGCTCTTGGGTGTTCAGTTAATAATTTTTAACTCTATATATTAGTTTTAGTTCGACGTTTAAACATCTAGAAACTGTAAAGACGGATAGAATAAAGTCGATCTGTTTTAACATTTTGAGCAGTTAAAACAAATCGGCTTAAGCCTGTTTGTATTTACGTTGACCATTTAAAGCGAGTCCTTGTACTCTGAAAAACCATTCAGCATCAAATAAACGCTTTAAAATACTTTCCTGACAATATACGATTTTTCATCAATTATTTACCTTAAAAAAGGCATAGTTAAAATTTCTTCAATAATGCAGGTCTTTTCTGAAAAAACACAAAGTTTCATAACTACAGTATAGACAAGACAAAATATTAAATTCCAAAAAAGCAGAGTCGCAGCAAAATCCACTTAGAATTCTTATCAAGCTGAAAGTCAAGGCAAGGATGATCGCTCATTAACAGGAACACATTTGAGTCTAAAATTGTTGAATTCTCAGCTTTTCTCCCTCTCTTTACATACATTCAATAGTAAGCAAGCGCAAGGATTCCTTCGACCTCAACCGCTCAGCGGTTTACAGTTGTATTGGTAAGTGTTCAGTTTAAAAACTGAACGCCTATACTCCATATAAAAATGAAAATTAAAGAGACTTTTTCTGTCAAGCCCATATGAATGTAAAAATCCCCGAATGTTCAACTTGAGATCTGAACACCTTTGAATCATTTCGCACACAAGAAATTAAGAGCGCTGTATTTGACTCCTGTTTTTTTCTACTGGGACTGGGACAGTGTGAAGAGTAATCAAATAAAATCTTCAGAGTTTAAAACTTCTCTTTCTTATCCGCATTTATGCGATACGAAACGATGATACAAAGCTGTTCAAGTCTCAAATTGAACATTCAGAGATTTAAAATTCGTATGAGCCGGACAGAAAAAGTCTCTTTACTCTTTAATTTTTCCGTATCGAGTATCAATGTTCAGTTTTCATTTTGAACAGCCAGTATATCATTTTAAATACTCCGAAATTAAAGTAAATAAATTTTTATGGAGTTTTTCCAGTAATAATTTTTTTATTTTTAATGTTAATGCAAATATGAAAATTAGATTATTATTTGTCTACATATTTCATTCGTCAGTTTGCTCGGGTGTTCAGTGAACACCTTGAACACTACCACGCTTCGCCACTGCTAATGAGTAAGTTCTTTAACAGATTTTAATATTTTTCCCAGGTAGCATAATTTTAATTTCTAAAAAACTAAACGTATACACATATGTATGTATGTACCAATGTCCCTGAAGAGATTAAAACAACTTGAATATCTGCAAATATCAAACTACAAAAACATATAGAATCAAGAAACTATGATGATTTGCTAAATTTACAGGGATAATCTTTTCGGTGTGTCTACTTGAATTGTTTTCATAAAAGTTTGGGGTTTCATGACAATCTGTGACTTTAAAAACTTCATGTGGTGTACCATATTATTTAAATTGTTTTGAATGTGTAACTTAAAGCTGAAGAATTTGCAAAATGTGTAACAATTTTACGTGCTGATGTATCAAACTCCTCCCTCATAATTTTCAATGAATTGTTTTGAAGTTGAAGTCCTTGTGGAAGTGTTTTCACTCAGCGGAACAAGCAGCATTCAGCGAAGAGCTCGCTGATTGCCACTAAAACAATTTACCATTAATTAAATCACCTATCATGAGGTAAAAGCGAACTCGCCCGAATACCGCCCTTCGCCCGCCTTAATGGTTTCCTCCGGGTCGGGGGAGATTGGGGGAGTCGGGGTGATTAATGGAATTGCCGAAGTTAATTGAAAATTTATGTTAACTACATGTGACCTCTGACATGGGGAATTTAATTTTAGAACACGTCGTCGGCGGGCACAAATGTCGTCGTCGGTTTAAGTGCTCGACGAGAACAACAGGAGACAATCAGGTGAAAGATAAGGAGATGCTTGAAATTGAAGCCGAGCTGAGCCCCGGTGGGGCTCCTCTGGCAGTAGCATCGGAGCACCCATCTTTAGGTAAGTGGATATTAAAAGTAGGGAAGGCGGGGGCGGCGACGGCGGCGGCAACGGTGGCGTAGCCTGCAAAAGCCGGAAAATGTCGGGGATTAGAATCGAAATGTGCCGGATGTCAAACACAATGTCACGTGGATCTGCGGAGAAAGAAGATCCACCGAACCAGATCTTATCAGCGTCGGTAAGATAAATTGCTTTGCGGACGTGAAACCGGTGAAAAGAAAAGAATCGAAGACAAAAGGCTCCTCCGGCCCAAGAAGATGCTCCGGTGATTTCTTGGTTTATGTGCTTGGCCGGTGCCGTGCGGGGGATGCTGCGGATACGCAGCTTATCGCTCTGCGACATCTCAGCTGACGAAACGAAAGCATCTTCGCTTACGCAGGTTCTAAATCTTGGCCGCCACTATTTCGGGGGACTGTTCCCTGGCGCAAAATTAGCACAAATTCAATCTCCTCTTATCAGGGTCATATTTTATCTAGTGCAATTTTTTCACACAAATTCCTTCTAAAGTATTTTTTGCACAATTATTCGGACAGAGCCAAACTTGCACAAAGTTGTGTCAAATCAAGTAATTCTGTTATTTCAAATGTGTTCTCCTAAATATTAAGACAAATTAGTTTTTTTCTATATTTAAAATTGTAATACATATTTTAAATAATTTGTAGAAGACTGAGAAAGGGTTTTTCTAGTTAAATTTAAAATAAAATAATTTAATACTTTTCAAGAAACGCCCGATTAAATTCAAGAATATAAAGAACTCCAATTTCTGTTTGTAAATTTTATATTATCTTACTAATAAAATTAATAAATTACTCGATCCAACTGTGTTTTATTTTTGGAAACAAATTCGGTTAGTTAAACAAATTGATCTTATGAGTTCGGTCTCATAATCTATAGCTCCAGAAGTGAATCTGTAGAAATTCGTTGGCTTACATTTATTAGATTTATTTATTAGTATTGCAGTTTTTTATAATTTTGATTACAGAATGATTCAAGTATGTATTTATAAAGTTTAACAATTTTAGACAATTTGCAATTTTTGAAATTTATATTTTAAAGTCCTAAAACAAGCACCAGGTATGTTTTGGCGCATTGTCTAGGTGAACAAACATCTGATTCGTTGCCTGCAATGCAGAGCGGTGGAGCCCTACTCCACTTCAGCTCTTCGTCACCTGCATTCTAATCAGATTGCTGCTCACCTTGGTCCAAGTAGAATTCTTGGATTTCCCCATAATTCAAAACTGTGATGCCATTGTGCAGTGGAAAAATTTATTACAAAAATCGCTGGATGGCGTAGTTAATTGCAATCGTCTTGTTCCCCGGTCACGACTCCGCTGCATTTGTTCTGACTGTTTACCGCCACTTCCAGCAGAGCACGTCTGGATGCGCTTCGGGGAAAACTGGGCCCGGAAAAGAGAAGTGGTCCAGTCGCAGCAGCAGCATCATCTAGCAGGAATTAACCCGGGAGTGACGTGGCGAACCCACCGAACCGGTCCCGGTCGCCCCGGATGATGATGCTGCGCTGGGGCTGGACCAGCTGCTCGCAGTCGGTCTGGCACTTTTTCAGCGTGGAAACGAGCCGCGAGTCCGGCGAATGATTTTACCTGGACAGGTGAGCCGGTGGTCATTAGATGGAAAAACAGAAAAGGAGAAAAATGAAGACAAACAGAAAGTTGGGGGGCTATAAATTCCTGGGGCTCATTCAGCCGCGAGTGCGCTCGGCCGGCCTTCGTCACTTTCATTGCCGCGCCTTGGAGCTGGGGAGTCATTAGCGATCTTGAGCGGTGTTGACATCTGCCCCGGTGCATTCTTTCGAAAGGCATCTTGAGCAAACAACCTGAAATGCGCCGCTCTGAAGGTTATTTTGCGCGGAATCAGTTTCATGCTTTCATTGTTCGAGAAAAACTACACGTATGTGCGAATTTCTTCTCACGTATCATTTTTCTGGTGAATGAATTCGAAACATGTCTTGTTTTAACCAACCAACTGTATCCTGGCATAAAAGACAATTAAACTTATCTTGTCTATCATCGTGTAGCATATTTTTATTATTAATCAATTCTTATGTAGTCTATAGCAAAATATTTACATAGTTAATCGCTGGCTGCCTCGTCAGCTCCAGAAACAAACAGCTGGGACATTTGATACCCCAGCTACTAAAATAATTACTACACATGAGCAAGTTGTTGATTACTTTAATTTAAAAAAAATAAAAACTTCCAGGAATTCTTCAAACAAACCTTTAAGATAGACAAAATTGTTTTGAAAATAAATGTGTACGTTATGTATGTATTTATAATACTTAATAAGGCCGTGTGCCAATTGATTTTCTTTTAAAATATTATTTCGACTGTTCAAATATTTAACTGAATTTTTTTCGGTTTAATAATTGTTATAAAGAATGTTATAAATTATAGATATACATATTTAGATATGGATATACATAGATGAAGATAAGCGTAATTTTATCATATTTACATACCATTTTCGACCATTTGGTAAGTGTAAATGAATTTAAAAATCTGTCACTGAATATCATTTCGTAGCTACCTTATTTTCGAAAATAAATTTCACTACAATTGGCAAACGGTCAAAGAGTATAAAATCAAAAACTGGAATATTGAAAAAAGTAGTATTTTTGGTAAAAAATCATAAATATTTCAATTTTTAATTTATAGATCATAATTTTGACCTTGATACTTTTGAGATATTTTGGTAGGGATCGTTGCTACAAATTCACTGGACGTATATAACTTTTTAGTATCAGAGGATTATCTGAGAAAGAGCATTTTTCAACAAAGTGACATGTCTTTGTTTCTATAAGCTATATTTCCGTGATATTGTTTAACATCCGTGTGGAGCCAATGGTGGTTTAAAAGTTGTTAAAATCGATTGCTTCGATATTGAAATTTTAGGAAAAATAAGACTGTAGCTCATCACTACGAATGAACATTTGAGGAGCTATAAGATTAAAATTTTTGAAATGTTATCACAATTTTTTAAATTCAAATGGTCTTATCGGAAATTTTTATTTTTTAGAAAAGAGTTACTATGAAGAATTAATACTCAAATTATATTTAATTTACCTACAATATAAAAACATATACATATTTAGTTTATAAAAATTTGGGACTATTGTAGACGCTTTTAATAAAAATTCGGGCTTGTTCGGGGCGTATTTAACAGGCTAATTATAGGGGTTTTTAAAAATAAATTCATAAATTTAATCGACTTCTGAGTATTAGTCGAGGAGAAAAATTCTTCTGGATGATCAACAAATCAATGGGTTTTTAAGAGAACTAATAGATGTAAAATTGAAGGAAAATTTCATTACTTCTGTCGTACTTTCACCTCTGCTCTATTGTAAAGCTCAACATTGAGTAAGAGAAAAATAAAATTCCCCCCGGAAAAGAATCTTTTCAGTTCCATTCGTTTGGAAACTATTTCTACGTTATGCCTCTGAAAAAATATTTTCTGGAATAAAAAAGGCGGAAGCCGGATGTCGATTTGAAAGAAACCGGCAAGAGGTTCTCTTCCAGAGAAAATATTTCAAAGTGACCAGCGGACGTGTCATTCAGGGCATGACTTGTACTTTCGGGAAAAGATCCCTACAGGTCACATGTAACCTCTTTTTCTACACTCCCTATTTTTATAGAGAAGGGCATGACACCGAAATTTCTTGAGAATTCTATCAGGGCACCTCTGGGGAATTTTAACCGAAACGAAAGAAGATCAAAGGATTTCTTGAGATTCAAGATTTAGAAGGCATGGAGTCTGGTCAACCCCCGGAGTCGATGAACTGCGAAGGTACGGCAGGGTTCATTAGCCCTGAACTGAACACCTCTTCCGAAGGAGTGAGTGCTCCGGCGGAGGAGCGGTGTTATTTTATCATTTCCTGGATGATGCTGGGAATCTTCTGATTATTTTGAGAAAATTTAATCTCATCCCCGCCTCGACGACGACTATGCCGTGCAGTCACTTGTCCTCTTGAGCGCTTGTCGCGGATTTCTGCGATGACGAGGACGGGTCTTTGCTGTCGTCGTCGTCCTCGTCGCCACCGGTGCCATCGTCTGGCTCTGGGAAGTGCTTCTTCACCCTTCCCAGGATCCCATGTGCTGCGATGGCTTCCTTTAAGTAAACATTTTTCAATTGAATCTTGAAGAATGGGAGCCCTTCGAGCGCGGTGCTTCGTCTTCATTTCATTCGATGATATTCCATTTTTTATTTTATCTTCTTTTATCTCCCTGCAGTGCGCCCCCCATGAAAGCCCCATTACCACGACATTCAGAGATGATTGAGTCAAAAAATCTAATAATTGCGGTATGACGTGTTTTCCCTTTATGGCACGCCGAGAGTTCATTCACGGAATCCTTCCCTGCCCCTCACCTGCGCCTACCTGGCTGTTTCTTTAAAAGGTCTTCTCGAACGCACCGGATCAAGTCGCCTTTGAATTGAATCCGTCGGATGATGGTGCGCCTTTTTTGCCGCAATTTCCCTTACCTTTTTAATCGGATGCTCCGCGAGATTTCACTTGTTTAATGATGACGAAAAGCGCTCCTGGGTCGATCCTCTAATTATTCGTTGTTTTTAACCTTTTTTACCTGCGGCTTTTCTGCGCTTTTATGTCGCGGCGAAAAGGTAAAATTGATTATGCAGAGCTAGTGATGCTGTAAATCTTATCGTTTTCGTTGGACCGGACCGATAATTGGAGAATTTTCCTTTAATTTATTACCTGCAGATGGTAATGGCACGGGGATGCACTTAAATAATGACAATTATATGAGATAAACTACATACGAATTTATAGAACATACCTACCAAGCTTATTTTGAAATTGTATAGTCAATAAATACGTTATTTTTGCTTATATTCTAAGCCTTATTTTTTTTGTAATTGTTTCTATTGTATAATAAATTGGTTTTAGTATTTGTAGTGTAAGTAAAGTGTACGAGTACCTAAAATTGTACATAAATTTCGGATCATTACGTTCAACCATTTTTGTTTTAGATCTAATAACAAAAGATGTTTAAAAATTTCGTTTACGACTTCGTCCAAACCGATTCCAGTCGATGTAGATTGATTCAAACCACTTCTATAAACACTTTTTCGAACTGTATCGAACCTTTCAAACCGCATCGATGATTCCTTATTTCAATCCACATCGAAAAGTGCCATAAACATCCGATTAATTGTTAAACCGGTTTCAATTGTATGGTTACATCAAAATCGTCCAGCATGACACAAATTATTTGTTTTAAAAAACTTAAATGTTAATTTCGATCTGAATCGACATTCAGTTTGGTTAAAAAAAAGTCGTAGACATCACTGAAACGAAATTTAATTGAGAATCACAAAATAAAAATATCTTTTACCTACTTTTCGCAGGGGGATGAAATTCGCTCTAGTTTCTTTTTTTTTTTTCTACGAGTACTTCTTGAGACTGAAAATGTACCTTTTGAATTCAAATAAAATTTTGGACTTTTAACTATTATATTACAATAGATACTAAAGTCTTTAAAGCTTTCCACAGTATTTTATTAATTTCATTTTTTTCCATTAGTCAATTACTTTATACAATTCATAGGAAATGCAAATTACAACTAGTGCATGCTCATGAAAAATTATTTAGTAAGTACCTCAAATAGGTATTTATATTTAGGCTTCAGTTTTCAAATAATTAAAATGTGTTAAAGACTTATAGGTTATATAGGTATTTGATGTAATAAATAGTAGCTGTTGAAAATCATGATAGTACCATATATACTATTTGCTGTTTTTTTCCGGCATAGTATTAAATAAAAAGTTTTAGAAATTTAAATAAGATTTTACTCCTTGTTGTTGCAAGAATTTAAAAGTAGTAAAAAACAACAATAGAATAACCATTTTAAGCAAAGGCACCGTCTGGTTGTTGGACTTCAGGACTTGATCGATATGCTACAAAGTAGGAAAACCGATCGATGAATTCCTTTCTCTATAATCAAGTCAGTAAAAAGTCAGTAAAACGTGTAATCTGTTAGCGTTGCTCTGCTCTGAGGCAAGAATCATTTTTTTTTTGCGATATAGTCACGGGGAATTGCACGAGGATTCCGGCCAATCAATTAGAAGTTACCTTCCGTCGTTCCTCATTATTCCAATTTAACATGTTCGTCCGTCGTTCGAACATCCGACATTTCTTGCATTCCGTCCTCGCTCTCATGAATAATTCAGCTTAAATTCTCATGAGGAATCTTCCTTTCATTCCAGACATACATCATCGGTTTCTGAACGCGTATCCAGAGCACGACGACGAGGGACAACTCCGGAGTCCGGCTTTATAAACTAAATAGCACCAAGATATCGGAAGAGACTTTTACACCACTTCCAAAACACGAGGAAAAAATGTGAGTATGACTTTGCCTAGAAAATCCTTCGGGAACTTTGTCCACCGGACAATTATTTAAAGTTGACAACATGCAGCGAACGGAAGTTGCACATTTACACAAGAGAAATCTCAGGATTACTGCTGGGGTCCTTCGTGTTTTCTGTCCTCCGGGGACTGTATCCGCTCGCGGCAGGACCATAAATATCGAAAAATTGCAACCCAATGCGACAGGAGAAAAATCTTTTATCAGGGAAAATTGTTAGGTCTCCAGAAAACCGACCAACGACCGGTTAGATAGGTAGGGTTCCGGGATTTAATTGCACACCGTCCTTAACTTCCGCCCACGCCTCCTGTTTCACTTCTTTGGGTATAAAAGAAATAATAAAAATAATTTTTTTTATTTTATTTTTTGAATAATTGTCCCGGAGACAAAATCTCTGCGATCCTGGTCTAGGGACAGGATAATAAATGAGTTATAACTCATCTCAAGTGATTCCCAGTAGCCTGAATTATTTTTCCCGGGTTGCTCCAGCAGGATACCCATCTTCTCGTTAATTGGTTCGCTCAGTCGTTCCCCCAATTGTCCCTTACTGTAGAATGTATAATTTATATATATGTATGTATTTTATTTTATATTCCCCATTTCGCGTAGTCTTGCATTAAAAATCTTTTTGTGGTGGCGGCTCATAAATAATTCAACAGCGCAATGCGCTCGCCCACACCGTGTGCATTGGTCCCATGGTCTCAGACAAAGGGAATGATTAAAAGCCCTCAGAAGAGCTAACAACATCAATGACCAAGTTGCCTTCCCTGTTCAAACAGGGTGGACTAAAAGGGCAGGGGAGGTGGTAAGGCATGCTTTAAGGGAAAGAGGTCCTTTGGAGCTTCTGAAGTGTCCTCGAATGTGAACGCTTCAACCCGCTCTAAAGAATTCCCTTTTATACGATGTAATTTGAAAAATTCTTAGATGGTCACCCTGTAACAATGCACTCTATATCCGGCGAAAAGAACTTTTCCAAATGCATCTTGACTTTTTGGCTGGTTAAATGGAAAAGGTTTTGCTCTGCCCTCTCGAACCCTTAGGCAAGTTTTGACGAGCATGTGTCTGTGTACGTAAATATGCAGCCCTGATTTAAACGTGTGTATGTTTTCGTAAATTGTATGAAAATTTCTAAGGGCAAAGATATGCAGATGAAGTTTTGCGACAAGTTTAGTTTGTTTTTTGGGCGGCACTTTTCCTACGGAATTCTTGGGAATATTAACCTACCTCAGATGTGGCAAATTCCCTCAGGTGATGTGAAGTTGAAAGAGTTTGCGGAAGAAAAGGTGTAGTTTTGGTGCAGTTGTCATGTATTTTTACGAATAAATGACAGACAAAATGTTTTTATGATTCGTACATTAAGAAGGAGAGTTATATTGTGAAAGGTTTTGATAAGATGCAGGGTTTCAAGAGAGTTGTTTTTTTTTTAGACAGATTTAAATAGAACTATGAAGCAAGGATATATCCGTTTATAAAATAGTGATGGGTAGAAGTATTATTCTAAGGAAATTTCTCTGTTTAGAAGTTGTTGAAAATTGTGATTGTAGGTCTTATAAAAATAGCCAGGAAATTAGTAGGTTTACCAACTAAAAATTCGAAATACTTAACAACATCATTTTAAAATTCAAATTTACTAAATGTGATATTATTATCTATGCTTTAATTTTCTGCAAATCTTCTGGAAAACCCAAAATGGTTGTTGATTCGAAAAACTTTATAGTTATATGTATATATATCGGTTAAATTTCAATCATAGACAAAAACATTAAGTTTATCACTTAAGAAGACTATTCTATCATTTTGGTTTAAATAAAAAGAAATTCCACATATAATAAAGAAATTAATGATTTGAGGATTTATTCCTTCACTTGTGGTAAAAGATCTCCCTTCGTGCCAAGTTTTAAGATTGTCGTATCTTTTTATTGCGTTAAACTAGAAATATACATTTTTTACAGCACTATGAGTCTATATGATTTGATACCTCAAACGGTTTCAAAAAATATGAATCTCATAAATTAATTGTTTATAAAAATGGTACGTACAATACCTACTAAGGCTGTATTAATCTTGTTTGTAAATTCGTCTATCTTCTTGTCTACTTTAGAAAATGGTCTCATTTCTCAAAAGTCTGTCAATGCAAAATCCTTTCGCATAAACTCCCAACTTAACAGTCCTATGAAATCCGATAAAGCTGAAATATCTGCCGATTTATACCCAATAATGGACATCGCTTCTCAAAAAATTAGCCGACCATTGCATCGGGACCAGCCGCTCTTATAAGCAGACCTCGAGCCCATAAATCGTCACGTTTTTGTTAGTTTATGCTCAAAGCCATTATCATCGATGCCGGGCATGTGCACAATTTCCCATTTTCATTATCTTTCCCGAATTATGGCTATCAATAAAACTAAACAAATTACTCGGGCCTGTGGTCCTTCTCGCCGCGGTCTGTTCGTTCATCGAAACTACCCCTGGAATTTTGATTTCGATTGTGGGGGCGGCAGCGATGGTCGCGGGTTTAGTGTCAATGCATACGTGACACCGCGATTTATGTTGCGTATTTTCAAAATTTAAAGGTTTCGTATAATTAAATGGAAAAAATGATTCAGGAATCAGTCAGTGTTGCATATTTTGTCGAACTTATGATTGCCGTATGTTGGGTTTTTGTCATTTGGTATTGATAATCACTAAATTTTCGAAATCAGGACAAACGTTTATGGGCAATTAAGGAAAATTTTATGAGTCTATATGTACCTATTTTTGTAAAAGGTTACAAGGCGTGAATTAAAATGTTTGTATTATAAATAACCATGAATCAAAGCTGAATATCCAATTGCTAATTAAAATCGTTTGGGCCCTATTCCAATAATATTAGAAGTAAAAATTATAGTCATTGTGACATAAAAATTGTCAAAGGTAATTGAAATTAATTTATTAGTTTGGGCATTTTTTATGAAATTTTTATTTAAAAGGGGCTTTCGTAGGCTCTTTTCGATAAGCTGCGTGCGAAAGTTCGGGGTTAATCCGAAGAGAAATTCCAAGATTCACTTGGGCCGTAAGAAATTTTTTTTTGGTAGCAATTAAATTAATAAGGGCCAGTAAAATTTAACCAGTGATTAATTTAAATCTAAATTAAATATTTGAGTGGTAAAATGAACGAATGGGCAGTTTTCAGCGCTCGGTAAAATCACGGCACAAAAGGCACAAATTTTTGAAAGAAGTGACAGTCTCTTGTCATCCGATCAAATTTATGTTAAAAAAAGATATCTGCCTAAAAAGTCATTTGTTAATTTAAAAGTATGATATACTCCACAAATGCGTGCTTGTCTGCGCACGAATAGTGAATAGTGTTCTTTAGGGAAATTGAACAGATTTAATTGTAATTTTTTCGAAGAAGTTTTGCGGTGGAAATGGTTGTAAATAATATAATTTTATTCCCTAATTAGATTTTCATGTATTCAAGTACTGTTTGAGCTAAACATTTTTAAGGTATTTTACTTTTCGTTTTTATTTTCATATTAACCGAAACTTTAATAAATTACTGCCTGTTTAAATCAGTACCAAACTAAAATTTACAAATTTAATTTAAAAATTCTTAAGACTTAATCTTTAAGGCTTTGCAGGTATACTGATCTCTTGATTCAAAAGAAATCCTTATCATGGTTGCTCCTGGATACCTAGATAATTAGGCCTGGTTTCATCAGACAATCTTAACAGTGTAATTGTACAAGTCAGTTCACCCTCATCACCCCGCCTGGCCCTTACTAATTATAATAATTGAAATTAACCTGGGAAGGTGGAGGAAGTTTCCCATTCGGGGAGCTCTTGCAGCGATAATCCTGTCGAAAGCTTGTTACATAACTTGTCTCTAGCCCACCCCCGCGCCCTCCCGCTGCCGTCTCCAGAGCATCATGAGGCGCGTCATCACCATAATCATCAGATGCCAGGGATGCTGCTGACTTTGATAGACAGACGACTCTCGCCAAATTCTTCGGTAATTGGCTTTTCCACGACATAACAGCGCCCTCGTCGTTGGCTCATGGCTGCTGCTGCTAATGAAGAACTAATTCTGTTAATTAACTTTGCCGACGTCCTTCGCAAGTGCTGCTCCCTCGGTCCACCATAGTCTGCATTGCTTATTAATAATACCTGATAGGTACCGGGAGCAGCATCCAGCATCCAGGATCCATGATCCAGCATCCATCCCCCGTAGGAGGTGCTTATTCATAGTCATCATGTTTGTGCCTTGCCGTAATTAATTTCAATTAAATTTTCCTTTTATTTCCGCGCCTTTATGCCACTTGGGAATGATTCCCGTCGCAATCGCTTCATTTTTTTTTTATACTTCTCAACGGCCCTTCTGGAGCACGCGGAAGAGGCAGACAAAGCTGCCATATGAATCCCTTTCCGTCGCCCACCCCCGCATTAAATTTAAATCCACCACTCACCAGCCAGAGATTCTGGCGGAGAGCTCTTTATCTTATGTCTGTTTTTTTTTCGAGGCGCACTGTTCACATAAAGTGGCAGAGGATTTCCATATTAAGCATACGTTAAATTCCTGCATCTCAGGATATAGCAGCGAATTTCCATCTCCACCCCCGCGTCGCGTTTTTATCTAATTCGCCGTGACAATATCTACAGAGAGTCCCTTGAAACGGCCTCGAGAAGAATTTCAGTAAATCTTAAGGGAAGAAGTGGATCCTTTGTCTTTTTTTTCCCACCCGTGCCTATGTGCCTTAAGGAAGCTTTTAGTAAAAAAAAAACATATATCCCGGCGAATGTACAGAGATCGAGATTCTCTGGTAAATTATGGTTTAGGGCTAGCGATTCATTTGCATTTATTTTCTTAGGCTTTATTCGTTTTTTTCCCTATGGTTATACAGGAAATTTAAAAAAAAATTGAAAAACTTTAATACGCCGCACTTGGATCTAATGGGAATTTATTTTGAAAGTTTTGCAATAATAAACCACTGTTGCGGCGAAATTTAATAATTTCGAAAGAGGATACGAGAGTGGAGTTTTTTTAAATATTTTTGGAGCAAAAGTTTAAAGCTCTACGGTTTTACTTTTCTATTAATTTTAAAAACCAATAACGCAGAGTTTTTGCGGCGATTAATTTTACGGCGAATTTATGTATAAGAATGAGTCTTCCAGAAAACAAGTACTTAGGTAAATATAATGATGTCAATTTTTCTTATAGTTCTTTTGTTTATAGAAATCTAAATCTTTTTAATAATACATTTATTTGAACTGAACAGAACATTTTATTGCAATTTTTTAATAACTGATATAGTTATTAAGCCTCGATACGAAATAGTAGCGTTTTTAAAATGTTTTTAATTTTTTAGATCCAACATTTTAAAAATCAGTTACTTAAAATCATTGCCACTGCGATTACGAAAATGTTTAAAAATATATTTTCAAATCGGTTCTTTGTGTAATTGCTAGAACAAGGTCTAAAAAAGTCGTTTTTAGAACATTGTGTTGAAAGTTTTGGTTGCATTTTCGTTATATAACATAAAGTTTTAATTCATTGATATTTATATGTTTTTTTTCTAAGTTTACAAGAGGAAGGGAAATTATTAAAGTTGTTTGTAAAATTGTTCAATTTTCAAAAGTCATTCAAGATTATCAAAAATTGTCTACATATGTAAATACCTATATTTATGTTTTATACACATTTGTTTTTTGCTTTTACGTTAGAGTCCCATTGTCTTTTAAATGAAATTTCAAAAGAAAAATTAATTATACCTACTTAAGCTTTGTACGTTAAGATTCTGCGGTTCGTACACTTTGTTTGTTAATATAATTTCGTCTTAAATTAATCTGTTAAAACGTCCCCTTACGACACTTGGCCCTAAAACAATTTTCATGTAAAAAGCCTGTTTTCCGGGAGTAATGTAATAAGAGCGGTGAACCGCTTTTAGAGCTGTAAAGGATTCAGGTCCCACTCCACTCACCTGGACAACTCCAGGGAATTTTCTAAGGAAACGTTTTATTATTATGTTTTTTTCGTTCCACCGCATCCTCGCTTTCGCCTGTTTGCATTTTGAAAGGACCTCCTGGAGCGTTTTGCATACATTTCTCGTGCTCATTATGCTTTTCATGAATTTTGCCAGAGACCCTGTCCTGGGACGAGCATAAAGCTGCCGGATTTGTAAGTAGAAAACGCGTCAGGAGAGGGATTTTCACAATAATGCGATTCCTGCCGGCCACAGAGGTTAGGTTAGATCCACTGGACCCATTTTCTAGCTCTTTTACAGGGTGCCGTGTGCGGGCGATATATTTCCCAAAAGAGCTGCAAACAGACGCTAAAAGGTTTGTGCCACTGTCGGAGAAAGAGTTACATGCGTGTCTACAGGGTGGTGCAGGGACGTGCACAGGGTGCGGCAAAATACTGTAGGTAAGTGTTTGCCCTCCACTATCCCAGGGGATTGTGGCTCATTGTGTCTGTCTGTCGTGAGCACGTTCCAGGAACAAAAGAAGCCGACAAGGTCCCTTCTTAACAGCTTTTATCTAGGTAAACCTGAAACCCTTGAAAACCTATGAAAGCTGGCGTGTCCTTGAGCATTTTCTCTAAGATAGCGCCATCTTCTGGAGCGCGGTCTCAGCTTCGAGGGTATTGTGCTTACTTCCACCCACATATGAAGTGAGCGGTCAGTGCAAAGCGTTGTCAAGCTTAATCTCAGTTTTCTTATTTATACATATATTTATTTATTTAGTATTTTTATTTATTTTTTTGCGGGGGCTCCTTTGAAGATTTTATTCCGCCCCATGTATCCTTCTTGGCCCCATTCCGCTGTGCCGCTGAAGCCTGATAAAAACACTTTTCACGCTCTGCTTGCCTTGTTGAAAGTTTTTCCTTGAAATATTTTGTGGTGGTCGAGAGTTTGCTTTCCTCGAGCGTGCAATGTTTTTTGCACGCCCCCCACATTCTCCACCGGCCGCCCCCGCACGAGCGCCAACATCACGCTCCGTATGTTATCCAATGGAATTAGTTAAATCTGCCATCGGGGAGGGCATTTTTCAGCATCCACCAGACGCCAAGAAATGGTGAAAGTAAGAGTCCTTGAAGATGTTCCTCTCATTTTTATCTTCTTGTGTTCACTGGCTGAACGATGGTAAATTAAAGGACTTTTGCTGCTTTAATACCATCACAGGGCGAGTTAAGCTGTGGTTTGAAAAATGAGGAAAAATATTGGAAAAATTAATATGATCCTTTTTATCCTTGAACAACATATGATTTTGCAGCCAAATTGTATGAGGGTTTCTGTAAGGGATATCAAAACATTATTTTCTGATGTGTTGTAGACGGATGATTATATAGGTAAAAATACGGATTTTAAAGGTCATTTTATTTATAGAAAAAACCGACCAATTGTGTGTCCGACCACGTATTGATCGACTATTTCTTGTTAACTACTGGATACATTTTCTTTAAATTTCGCTTCAATAGTATATTATTGTAGAGTCCCAACTTCATCTCACCCAATTTATTCTCAGCTTTTTATCCAACTCTACCTCGGCCTTATCATTTATTTAAATTAACCTGAATATACAGTGAGTCTTGACACCGAATTTCTAAAATAGATTTTATCAGGATATAGTTTTCATTTGTTCAAATTATTCCAACTTGTCATGAATTGTAAAAGATAATTTCTGTTTTTGTATTCCTTTAAAATAAAGATAATAATAATTCCTTTTCAAAAATAATAAAAATAAAATGATAATTTAAATAACTAGATTACTAGAATATACATTTAAAAAATAAAATGTTTTTGGGAATATAAAAACTAAAGATTAATCTTTCAGTCTACATAAAAGCCAAATCAAACATTTATAATTTCTAGAAAAAAAAAAATTATCTTGTTTATATTCACTTTGCGTCAGAAATTTAATCTAAAAAATCGCTTAATGAAAGATTTGAGATCCATGCTAATTTGATGCTCATTCCTCAAATTTTTAAATTTTTCTACAGGTGACGGTTTGTGAAATTCAATTCAATGACAGATTTCCTATCTTATCTTAATCTAAACTGATAAGTGTGATAATGGCTAAAATTTTACAAATTCATTCATATTTTATGACAGAATCATCCTTATAATAAACTTATGTGTGACAAGTTTGTTGTACAAAATTTTCGTTACAAGTTAATAATTGTCATTATTCTTTCTTTATTGGAATTTAAATTTTTCGTTATAAGAAACTTCACCTGTCGACTTTTCTTGACTTCTTGACACAAACTACAACGACAATATTGTACGAATATTACAAGCTTCCGTTTCCATAAAAAATTGTGATGTTAATTTAACAGGAGAATGACGACAATTGTAGGGAAAATCGTTGGCCAAGAATTTTTTTTATGAAACATCAGAGTGATAGTCAACTTTTTCTTTAAAATTAAAATACATGTATTTTTTTTATCTAAAAAAATACTATATTCTTGATTTTCGATTCTAAATTATATCTTATACGTTATTTAATTTGCGATTGATTTGGTATATGAAAGAGTGATGCCATAAGTAATGGTTAAATATTTTGCCTTTGATGGGGTCCTATTTATTTCAGAACAAAGGGTGTTTTCAATTAGACGGGCAAAGGCTGCCAATAAATCAGAAATATTTCCGAATTTAGCCGGGCTCCCGGGTGGCCCCGGAACACCTCGCTCGGGCGCTTGCTGTGCTATATTTTAATGAAACTGACAGGGAAAAATGAGTGGCACGTGGGGTGCACGTCATTAATCATCTGCAAATGATTCCAGCTAAAATTCTGTGAATACTTTCCTGAGTCGAGCTGCATTTCGAAACCAATCGAACATTTTCGCCTGCAATCCATTGCCTGGACTAAGCAATGCTCAGCACGTTGGCTGAGTGGGCTGGTTCCGAAAGTGAAATTTGTTTCCCTCACATTTTCCTGCCATTTTCACTAAATTAGTCCGGGGTAGGGCAACTCGGCACGGTGCAGCCGTGGTGCAATGGATGCCTTCACACGTGATGTAACCGAACCCGGGGAGATGAATGAAAGAATCAAAACTCATTTAATAGCTGCCCCTAGTCAGGAGTGGTTTGGTTCTGACATTTTCGCATTTTAACATTTTGGCGCGCCAATTAACATTCCCCTCCCCCCTTTCAAAATGAGGCAGTGCTGCGGGTGAAGGCCGAGGATTTTTTTTTCAAGCCGTTCTGGATTTCCGGATGTTCACTGAACGCGCCCTACAATGCACTGACCCTGATTTATGGCTACTTAAAGTGCACCATATCCAAGCTGTGAAACATTTTTCGAATACTTTTGGGAACTGGACTGACTATTTAATTGGTTCGTTTGGGTAATGGCCACTTCGCTATTTTCGCTGGAATTGTTAGTTTTGGAGAGGAGCTAACTAATTTTTACGATTCTGCGTCAAAAATGAAATATTACTCTGGTGTCTAGTCGTACAATTGACACAGTTTTTTGTTTTAAATCTAAATTACATAGTTTTTACAGAGCGAACTGCCTGAATTTGTAGAACTGAGTTATGAAAATATTATTTTTTAAATGACCTCTTTAAAAATATATGGCATGTTGGACTACTCTACTCGAAATGCTTGAAAAAGTAATCTCAACGTTTAAAGCTACTTTGATAAATTATGAGGATATGAAAATTCATGAATTGAATGAATAATCCACTAAAGTTTGTTATACATTCTAAAAATGTTGGTGTAATTTTACCTCCATTTTGGAACGAAATTAAATACCTTCTAATAGTAGTAAAATTAAATTAAAAAATACACATAGCTGCGGAAAATTAAACATAAACAATGTGAAGTTTGCACAATACATGTGATTTTTTTACTTCCTTAATACTTTCATGAAATTTTCAGTGCGTTTTTGATATATGACTTTATTTCAATAAATACCTACACAAAATGATTTCGGTGACATTCAGTTTAAAAACAAGAGAATTTATATGAATGTAAAATGTTTACTGGGTGAATTTAAATTTACACTCAATTTTTGAACGCAAACGATACTGTAAATAAATACATATATGTACCTACATATATAAAGATAGTTGAAAAAACGTTTAGGTATTTAATACATAAGAACTGTTTTCATAATTAGTTCATATAGATATTATGTAAGATATGTAATTATGATAATCGTAGATTTTTACATCAGTTTGTTTTTTTTTTCTAAAGAAAGAGGGCGTATTTCTTAAGAAATGATTGTCTAAGAAGCTCATCACCCACTTTCTCACGCTTAAAAGATTGATCTCGGAAGAAACAGCTCTCGGCTGGAAACTTCTTATCAGATTTGCCCCAGAATTGCAAAAACTTTGAGGAAATCTAACCGAGATCTCAGAATTGAGTGAAAACTTCTTAAGCGGTAAACAAAAGCCGCGTCACGGCGTCGACCTCTCATCGGTGCTATTTTCACGACACCGCCTTCTTTGAGGAGGAGCACCCTTAGACTTTGGGGGGGCTTCGTTGGGAGCATTTGTATCTGGGGAGCAAATTGATTTAAGTGCGATTCATGAATGGCAAGTGAATCTGGAAAAACATTCAACTTGCTCCACAGATAGATAAGCATCCCCCCCGCCCTCAGCCCCGAAGCCGAGGTTCGTGTTCGACTCTTCCCGGGAAAAATCTTAAGCTTTTTCCTTGCGACCCTATTAAAGCTGAAGTCGCACTGCCACTGTGTGGCTTCTCGCTTAAATTCGATGCTCCACTCCCACCTTTCTCACCCTGCTTTATCTCTTGTATACAGATGTACAAATTTTATGTAAACATTTGAGGGGCTTCCTCGCCATTGTGTTGGTGGGGCTTGAGGAGCACCTTCTCGATGGTGGAACAAAACGTCCTCCTCCGAAAAGTGAAGCGTTCCTTATTCTTTTGCGCGTTGTCGAGGAGCACGCGATTTTTGCCACGGTGAATGGTTTCTTCAGGTTACCAAGCGACGCGACGCGGCGCGACGGCGGCGGGAGGTTAAGAGATCCTTGAAAGAGATTAAAAGGCAAAAACGAATGTATGGGACGATATTTTACTGAAAGGAAACTAAACTGCTTCGGTTTATTAGCTCGAAGAATCCAGGAGCAGGGGGCGGAGATGTGCCTGTTCCAGCCTCGGAGATGAAAGTTCGCCGCGAGCGCCATCTATCCATTTGTTTTTCTGGCCCGTATAGCGAAGAATTACTTTCAGAGGTTTTATTAATCCTGAGATGAAAGAAATGAATAAATTGAGGGCCTTCTAGATATTTACTTAAGGTAGATTGCCTTCTAATCTAACCTTGGAGAATTCTTGTAAATGTTCAAAAAAGGGTCAAGTGCGAACTTCTTTCTTAGACTAAAAAGAATTTTGTATGGAACGACATAATTTGTGACATTCAAAATTTTCTATGACACACAATCACTAACTACGTGATAGTGCATACCACATTCACTATCACTTAACTTAGTTTGCCTAGGCGCGGATCCAGAGGATTTACTAATATATACTACATTTTTCTTTGTCATACCTACATAAAAAAAAAGAAAAAAAGAATTTTCACCGATATTTGATTATTCGATCTGAAATTGTATTATAATTTATTATGCTATTTTATAATTTTCAAGCAATATTATATTAATTAATTAAAGAAATTGACTTGATTTTATCGAAAAAATATATAAGAATTTAAATTTTAAAATATATTTGTTTACACGACCACTACCAAACTATTGTTTTGCGTAAAGTAATACCTCAAGGGTATCAAGGTAAATTTTAGTTCATTGACAATAAATAAAGGTAAATTTTTTTGTGTGTTGAATCAACTGAAAACTGATAATTTAATTATAATTAAAAGCCCTGTGCAAGTACATATAAGTAATATACGTATATCTAGCCAAATTAAATTCCAGTTTCTACTGCAATGGATAGATGCTCATTTGAAAGTTATAATTAAATTTGAAAAATGAGGAAGACTAGATCAAAAAAGCTCATAAAGTGCTCCGCAATCTCTTTCCACAGAGGATGTGTGACCTATTCCATTCATCTCAAGCCCAACAAAATAAAAAAAAATTAATTTGAGGTCTTTTGATCTCGTGCTTAGAAAGTCACATCCAATTTAAATGGGAAAATATCAAAAAGGTTTTTGAGATTTTTTTTTCAATCTACTCTATCTCCCTCTATTCTATCCTCTATCTTCGTTTTATCATTGAATTACTAACGAATGGCTAATTTCACTAGCGCAGCCCAAACCGTGCGCTCTTTCAACCGGTAATTAATTTGGTAATAAGGGTTACGATCCGGTGAGCATACCGCTCCTGAAAAGGCACATCCCTTTTTACTATTCGGACTATCTACATGCTAAACAGGTCTAGGCCTTTAGCTCGAAAGGTCACCGCAGGAGGGAGGATGATGCACCACCGGGACCGCCGCCCTGGCACGCCATAAAAAGGAGAACATCTCCATAAAGGGCAACGTAGCAAACATTATGGCTAAAGGTTGGTTTACACGGCCGACCAATTCAGCTAGATCCGGAGGGCGGTTGCTCCGGCTAGGTAGCGCCCCGTTCGCCACTATAAAAACGACCTCAACCAGGAGGGCCATTTGCATAAAGCATGAGGCCCGCGGAAAGTGAATAAAGGGGGAGGTTGGGGCTAAATGAGGCCCACAACTTCCCGCCAATTGTTGCTAGAGTCGCAAACGAGACGGAGGTAAACCTTATTTTATATATAGTATACCTTGAATATACCCGGTGCAGGGTTGAGCTCAAGGTAAGACCGTAGGGTTTCAGCTGCATCACGGCCCGAAATCCCTTTGTGCAAATGTCCGAGTATTTTATGCACCGTGCCCGTCCATATTCAGGAAGGGTTTTTGGGGGGGAACGGGGGGATAAATATGATGATATGGGTTCGAGCCCAGTCAAATGCACCACTCCCGGGGACATGAGGAGAGTCGTCCTCGGATGGAATTACAGTTGCAGGGCTCGTAGTTCTGACATAACTCTTCAGAGTTAGCAGAAAAGCTCTTCCGCTGATGAATGGAGCCCCCCCATAATCCGGGTCTTGTACAGCTCCTGGAATATTACGCCGATGAACTTGTTTTGCATGATAAGTAATTGAGATAAAAACTCAAGTCGCATTCTGCGGCTGGCTGTGATTTATGCTCGGCTAAAATCTCACTCTCGAGCCCACCTCCTCCCGTTCCACAACATGCCGCCACAATTTTCTATCTAGCCAACGATGCCCCCCCTCCCCCAACTCCATAAACGCCACTGTGCTACCCGATGAGCATAATGCAGGTCGGTGTGCGGCGGCTTATTATGCTCGCTCCGATGTTGTTATCTGATAGCATTCTGTAAATTATGTGAAACGAATTCATGGCTCTGAAATTCAGACGATATCTATGCTACGCGCGCCATCTAGGTATTTAGAACGATTAGGAGGGGGGTTTTGGGGGTTTTTGGGGAACGGACAGAACTGGGTCCTAGTTGCTGGTGTCTAAGGCTCTCCTTCTCGGTTATGAATTAATTAGTTAAACACAGCAATTCTGAAAAGGAGTCTGCCCCCACTGCACAACATGTCGGGAATTATTCAGAGCAGTGGCGGCGGCGGCGGTGGTGAACGTGTGCCTTCAGCACCACTCGCTACCACTGGGTCATGGCTAAACCCTGGTGCTCCCCGGGAAATGGGTCGAATTAGGGGGCGATTCTTAGATGCAGTTTCTGGCTAGATTAAATTTTTTAATCCTATTCAAGCAATTTCACTCTGGACAGACCGTGGATTTTTATAAAAACTCGAGGGCCTACGAGGCTTATTTACGGATTTCGTTAATTATGACTATACATTTTTGTCGTGAGTTTTCTAAATAAAGTCAGGTCCCCAGTCCTCAAGTCCTATAATTTTTTTTGAAGAATTTGATCATGGCCTGTTTTTTCTAAGATATACTTTACACAAATTATTTAAATTTAATATTAAATATCATACCCAGGTTAAAACATGTCATTCATTAGTCATGTTACAAAAACTATAAATATTGTTACAAGATTTCCCTTCGCTTATACTTCACACTTCAGATTTCTATTTCGCGAATATAAGGACTGGCGATCGGTCCCCACGATCGCAGGCGTCTGTGGCAAGAGCGCCAGTCATTCAGCCACACTGAAGAGATCTGGCTGGCGCTCGGGATCGAAACGCCAGTATTTTTTGAGCTCGTCCGCCTCGGGAGACCTCGAGACGTTCCGGCGGGCGAGCATCATCCTTAACAAAAAGCGCGTAAAGTGTGAAGTGTGGGCGAAGGCAAGTCGCGCCGTTTGTCAGCCAGCCGTTCAGCTGGCAAATTGGTAACACTGGTGTCAGGTGTGGGGTGTCAGCCCTTCTAACCGAGGGCAACCCCACAAAACCCTCTTGCGTCCCGGCCGCCGACAACGACGGCGGCGAACGATAGCGAGCGACTCGCGGCCTGCGACAGATATGGGCCGTCGTTCTCCTGTCACACAGGAGCTCCTACTTCGGCGGCGTACTTTTTTATGACAGGGGGCGCGTAAGCGACCGCTCATGCGGACTGCCCCGTGGCAGATGGGCCGTCGCTCTCCTGTCACCGAGGAGCTCCTGCATCAGCGGCGTTGTGACAGGAGTTGCGTAAGCGACCGCCCTTGCGGACTGTTGCAGCCTCTGCGGCTCCCTCGCTGCGTGAGTCGTCGTCTCGTTGGCGACTTGGATGCTGTATGAAGACACTCGGATGGAACTTCGAGCGTCTGAAGGGGGTGTAATGTTACAAGATTTCCCTTCGCTTATACTTCACACTTCAGATTTCTATTTCGCGAATATAAGGACTGGCGATCGGTCCCCACGATCGCAGGCGTCTGTGGCAAGAGCGCCAGTCATTCAGCCACACTGAAGAGATCTGGCTGGCGCTCGGGATCGAAACGCCAGTATTTTTTGAGCTCGTCCGCCTCGGGGGACCTCGAGACGTTCCGGCGGGCGAGCATCATCCTTAACAAAAAGCGCGTAAAGTGTGAAGTGTGGGCGAAGGCAAGTCGCGCCGTTTGTCAGCCAGCCGTTCAGCTGGCAAATTGGTAACAATATTAAATATATTCAGTTGCTATAGAAACATGTATATATGTATATAGGTACACCACATTTAAAATGTTACACTCGATCCAACGAAACAATTTCATTTCAAATTCAGTAGAATCGTATAATGCCTTCGATAACTTAATTAAACAATGCACTGGTAAAAATCGACTTTTGAACGCGCTTCGGTGGGTAATTTAAACCCATTTAAACTCAATATTGAATTAAAAGTATTTTAGCACAAATAAATATTTGTAGGTATTTTTCGACCTTTTTGTTTGCAACACACTGTATGCCTGGAATTTATTAAATACTAATGCCAGGGACTAGGAAAGTTTACAATTTAAATATGAAAACTTTATAAGTTATTGATATTCGTGGGTCTATTTTTATCACTATAGCTCTTAGAAAAAATTTCTATAAAATATTATGAACTAATTGTTTATTAACGCAAATGAATGACGCTTCGAGTAAATTCCCGCTGAATATCTTTTATTAAGCCAGCTCTATAAATCGTGCTGGGAAGTACCGACCTAGAACTAAACTAAAGCAAATAAATTTTTGTCTGCAGAAAAGTTTTTTTCATTCATCGCGAAATGCGGGGCCTCCCACTACCTAAAAGAGTAAATTTGCTTAACCAAATGTTTTAAATGGGTATTATCAGAACTTAATTATGTTTGTTTTGCCTGTGATGAAGGAGTATTTATTGGCAGAGAGACTTTGAATTCGGTTCAGTTTTAATGAGGAATCCTTTCCAGTAACAATATATCATTTGTGTAAAATTTATTATATCAATAATAGTGTTTTAAAAAAATTGTTTAAATAAAAAGTCTATAAAAGAAAGTTGAATTCTTACAATAACAATTCCTTAAAGTAAAATATTATTACATTTTAATTTATGCTGTATAAAAGTTTTATTTCAAAAGTTACGAGTTTTGCGGTTTAGTAGGTACCTACAAGGAAATGATTCCATAATTAATTATTAGTTTTTGTTTTACTACATTTGGAGGAAGAAAAGTGAAAGTGGTGATTTTGAGCTTGGGGTCAGATTGTATAAAATTAAATGAAGACATTTTATTTATGTATTTTACAGAAAGAATGAGAAGAATCAATATTTTTTGAACCCTTTTCAAAACTTGTAATTAGTGTTGCGGAGTAGGACGATATCCGAAAGTCCAAAATTAAATTATCTAATGTCAGTAATTACCAATTCGCCAGAAAACAATTTATGTCTTCGCGATGAAATTAGCATGGGTCGCTTGCATAATGAATGAGAATGCTTAAAAAGCAGCTTCATCTTCAAGTTGTCGGGTCACAACCCCTTTTTTTTTGTCTTTTGAAAATCCTTTTTTATTTCTGAGCAATCTCCAAAGATAACGATGGACCCACTAATTAACTGCGGTGAATTTGTATTCAATTTGCATTTTTGCCATGAGTCGCGGGGATCACGGGATCCTCACTAATTGGGAGTTTTCAAGGTCAGTCGAACTTCGGTTAACTAAAAAACTTCCTTCCGTCGTGTATGAGGCGAATCTCAATTTTGGACTTTCATCGAGAGGAAAATATTATCCCAATTTTTGTGGATGGGCGGGTGGCAGGATGGATCCCGAAGCAAATTCCAACCGCTCTGGAGCAATTAGACCACCGGAGTCTGGATAAATTTGCCCGGAAATGGGAAAATATATTCAAAACGCGTCCAGAGATAACAACGGGAGAGGAAGAAATACGCCTTGCGATGCGCTGCTTAAATATCCAAAAGAAAGTTGGGCGGAGGTAAATTGGGAGGTCCGAGTCCTGAGTCCTGAGCCTACGTGTTACGTGAGAAATTTCTGAATCGGTCCTCCCTGCGGCTAGGTTCTGGCTCCCCGAAGGTACCTACTTAAAGCCGCCAGCAAATTTCGGCTAATTAGTTCATTAATTTTCCCCTGTCCTAGCCGGCCAGTGCTGCCATGGTGCAGGGCCCCATTCCCTTTTTATTGTCCTTATCTGGATGGGCAGTCCTGGAAGAAAAAACGAGGCCAAGCAGTGCTCCTCGGAGGATTGTTGTTATCATTCCCAGCGACAAAGGCAAGTAAGTCCCTTTTTACGCGGAAGGGCTCTCCGGACCAGTGGGGCCCCAACGAAGGAGGAAGGGCTCCATCAGAGGCTTCTTCTTGGTAACTTTGAATGCTTGATTTATGCGAGTAAGGGACCTAGTTCAGCGGAAAACCTGAAAACTTGGCAAAAATGTTTTTAAAAATTTATTTTTTTATTTTTCCTTCACGTTTAACAGCCGTTGTTGTGGTTCTCCCCACCCCCGCACTAGCCCTTTTCTTCACTTTTTCCCCATGTTCATTAAGTGCACTTCCTAAGAAAATTGTGGCGCTTTTAAGTACTCTTTTGTGGGCTCTGGCGAAAACACTCCCTAGAAATTAAAAAAAAAGGGATATTTCGTCCTTTGTCGATGAGAAATGGAAAAAGAGTTAATTGCTAGCAGTTGCAGTGCGGAAAAGCGGGAAAGTTTTCTTATTTTCCACTGAATAATGTTGCAACTTGAACGGAGGGAAATATTTAAAGAAAATAAATGCGAATTTATTTGTCTTTTTATTTGTTTATAAAATGGAAACAAGAAATTTAGCGATTGAAAAGAAAATTAAAATGTTTTTTTTTCTCCATTTCATTAGAAGTTAGTATTATCGGTAGAGTGGTTTTAATTTATTTAATTGAAATTCGCTGAAATGAAAGGATTGTTTGATGCAATGATCTCAATGAAGGTATAGAAAGGCATTGGGGGTGAATGACAACAATTTTACGTAACGCAGCTACTTTGTAAATAAATAAACATTTAGGATCGTAAGAAACCCTGTAAGCACTAAAATAAAGTGGTTTGAGGTCGCTGTTTACAATTTCCTGCTTTCATGAGTTGAAAAAACAAAATATTTTGCGGCAGTACGTCCTAATATTGAGAAATACCTTCATAATGTAATTTAACTGAAATTTGGTCGTAAATTCACATCAATTTATTATTATTTATTAAACGTCTAATGGTCTCTTTTATTAAAAAGAAGTACGTCCAATATACAGTGTATTGAAATTCGTGATAATAAATTTTTTTAGTTACGCTTAGAAGTCGAAACATTAAAAACATACGCAAAAATGTCCAAAAATGGGCTTTAGCTAGGAACGTGACCATGTTTTGATAAAAGGACCAAAACATTCGTAATCAACATATACCAAAAAACATTAAGGTCGGTCAATGACAAGCTCTTGTTAAGATTCCAATATACGAACCTTATGGGCTAGTCTCTAGACTAGACCGAAAACCGACCGTATCTTCCTTTAAAATATCTCTTATAAATTCAGTGTGATGCTACACCCGATTTTTAGAGTGTTCTTTATTTATGGTTAGAAATTTAAAGCGATTAAGTCGCATTTCAGTGGCGAATATGCAACGAATTTTCATCGACATTCGATTTTCTTAAAATAGTTTGGTTTTATTGTTGAATCTTTCTTAATAAAGTCTTAGTTACAGCTAAAAAGGACATGAAAGTCAGCTTAAAGTTGAACCAAATTCGTTTTTCACTGAGGCATGCTTAAGGTCAGACAAACATTCTTCTCGCAGGATGTGGGGCCCCAAAAGCAATCCCCATCTAAAGTCTAAAGTAGTTATGTATGTCCTTCCGACGTGTTGCATTTGACATTAGACCTGTTTAAGTCGTTAGTAATCAGATTTTTTTCCTCATTTTTTCCTCTTGCAGATGCAGCGAACGTTTAGAGTCCTTGCGCAATAAATTGTCACACAAAGGCGGCGGCAGCTTAAGGAAGAAAGACATCAGGATCAAGGGGCGGCGACGGCGACGGACGACGACGACAGGAAAAAAACTAGGGGCCAGAAAAAGCGACGAGTTTTATGTAAATGCTCGACTTGAACGGCACAAAAGGCGCAACTAAAAATTCAACAAAGGTCAGGAAAAAATGAGATGCTAGTGAAAAACTCGAGGAAAATTTTTCAATGAAAAATTCCTCCCCGCTGAAAGGAAAAGTCAAGTGCAGCAGCAGCAGGAGCAGCAGGAGCGGCAGGAGCGGCAGGAAGCAATCTGGCACACATGAGTCGAGCCTCAAAGGCAGAAAACGGAAAAAGGGTTGTGAGGATAATTGAGATAAAGCGGCCAGGAGGCGGTCCAGCAGAGAGGGGGCCCCGTCCCGAAGAGCGCACCCAGCAGCTACAGGAGCCACCGCGACCGAGGGGGAATGATTGCAGCTTCCGTAAATATTTAATTTTTCCCGGGCATCCTTGTGATATTTTCTTAATACTTCCCGAGCTCCTTTCGACCGGCCTTCCGAGTCCGAATCTTCCGGCGAGGACACTCTGAACGCGTCTGTTTGTCTGTCTGTCTGGCGAGGGGCGCAAGGCGGCGACACAAGCTCCACCGAGTCGCTATTATGCCAGCGGAGCGGGCCGCGTCAACCCAAATTTCGCTACTAAAATCATCGAATTTTAATTATTTGCCGCTTCGCCGCGAACCTGTGCCCGCGTAAAACAAACACCTGTGCAGCGGCGCAGAACTAATTCGCGAGCAAACAACGCGGGCGGAGGCGCGATTTCGCCAGCGGCTGCGGCGCCAATTCACACACTCCGTCAACAACCGCGGCGGCAGCGGCGGCATGAGCAGCGACGTGGTGCGGTGGATGAGCAGAGCCTGGCGGCGGCGGACGGGGGTGCGTCCCGAAAACGGAATATTTTGTGATAGTCCCACGATGAGGGGCTCAGGCGAGAGTGGGGGCGACGACGAGAAAGTCGCGCGGCAACGACCTTGTCGCCGCGGCGCCGTGTCGCGAGTGATGTTTCTGAACGCTCTCCCCACGCTCCTCGTCCTCCTGCAATTTTATGTGATTTGTTGTAATTTTTGTGTGAGTGCTGCGGCCGGGGATGCCGGCAAAAATGGCAAAAATGAGTTTTTCCACTCGGACGAGGCGAGCGGCCACTTCACGCCGCAGTTTGCTGTTCACATTCCGAACGGAGATGTCAACGGATTGGCGGACAAAGTTGCTGCGGACCATGGCTTTGAAAATTTGGGACAGGTGAGTACTACCTACTTAAGTTTAGATTTTCCCTTTATTTATAACAATTTTAAAAAACAGTTTTTAATTAAGTAGGGATACTATCACTTTGTAATTTGTCGTTTTTGACTCTTCCTCCATGTGATTGATTGATCTTTAAAATTGTCGAAACAAATTTTGGACGGTTTGACGGCTGTTAAAGTTTAGGAAAAATAGTTTTTTTCCAAATTTCAAGTTTTGTTTATTTAAATTTTAAATCATTTACCTACATTTGTCTAATAAAATAGGAACCTTTCTAATCCAAGCGCTAGAAGTAGTGCCTACTCTTCATTTAGATTATCTAGAATATTATTATTATCTATTATTATTATATGAGACTCCTAAATGTCTCAAAACCCCGGTGAAGTTTTAATTTAAAATCTAACTTACAATCGTATTTGCTAAATACTATTTTCCACTTAAATAATACTGTATTAGGTGTTTTTCTTAGAGTGAGCAGTGTTAAAATAATGTTAATAACTACATTCTAAATTTTTTGTAGAGTTGATTTCTTATAGATATTCAATTCATAATAGTGAATAGCGAATCACTAGAATTTCTCTTGTAATAATTTCCTATTTTTCTAGTTTAGTTCAGTGGTTTTCTAGGAAAAATAAATAGAAAGACAGGGAAACCTGTTTTATACTAATAAAGTTCATATGAAAACAAAGTGAAATTTACAAAGTTCTGATTGGTTTTAAAGGAAATTCAGTAAATTTCGCTAGAAATACAATATATCATAAAAATGAGTTGCAGTAACTTTTAAGTGGATGCTAAAATTCAATAGAATTATGTGGCGTTCTCCATGACATTTAATTTAATTGTTCAACTTAATGTTCTAATGTGTAGAGTTCCAGCTGTATACAACGGACATGCGATAGTGTACGAATATTAAGAATTTCAGTTAATTAATTTCAGTTAATTAAAATGTCAGTAAATCTTGCGGCTCGTAACATAACTTCCTGATTATGCAGTAAATTTCATTAGAATTTTAGTTAGTAGAAACTACTTAAATATCACTTTTTTTGCAACGTGCTATAGAAAATCAGTTTTAATGGAATAAATTTGTGGTATCTTCGAATAAGTTTACTGAAAAGCCATTAAAATAATTAATTAGAAAAATGTGTATGTATAGTATTTCATCTAGGATTTATTTTACCTATGTTGGTTTCTAGGTGATAGCTCTAAGATGCTAAGGCAGGTTCATTATAATTTGAATTTTAGTAAAAATTAAGAGAAAGTGTGACTTTTAAATATGTCTTTTGACCAACTGAATATACAAATGATCTTTTATGAATGCAGCTGGCAAAATCAATATGACGTTTATCGTCACCGTTTATTGTTTCGTGGCCATTTAGCTCTTCTGGATTGGTTCCTCTTTATCAACCTTGACATTCAAATAATATTATTACGTCATTAGGTATAAGATCAATAACTGATATAATAAAAAAAAATTATTTACTCAACTGTGAAGGTTAAGTAGGCGTCAGAGTAGTTTTGGAAAAACCTCTCTTTGCCAGTCTTCGCACGTGGTGCTTTGAAATTCGTATGACAACAAATCCAATTAATAAATTCGTTGACTGAATTTCATGATTGATAGTTTAATTTAGAATAAATGAATTACGATGTGTTGAAATATGAACGTCATTTTAATGAATATATATCATAGGTGCCATATGCATGGAGGATTATCGATTGTACAAAATTTCAACGCCATAAAGAATCATTTTAACAGTGATCGGAAGCGTATAAAACATAATTCGCTAATTTTATTTATTTTTTGTTACAATAGAAAAATGCAAATTTCGTGCGCAAATTGTGATACGTTTGCAATTTTATGATAATACATATTTATTTATTAATCGAAACGATTGCAGTCCCATAAATATGGTCCCATTTATCTGTCGCCTACTGAATGAAAGCGATAATAAATTCACCTCTCAATATTTAATTTCCTACATCTGCTGGGCGCTTTATTTTGCAAAAATACTTCGTCGCAGATTAAATTGTCTATATCTTTTGTACTTTTCCCCAAAAAAAAAAGTAGGGGCGAAAATATGGGCTCATTTTGTTCGCTCCACATATTCCACATGGTATGGCCGATATGGCCACATATTTACGATAAAACCGCTCCAAATAATCCGAAAAAATGTGTGACAGTAAAAAGCACCATCATTTCCACTTGACACAGAGGAACTATTGACGGGAGGATTAAATCATGCGAAAGGCGAAATGCGGAAACCACTTAACCTCGAAAAAATGAAACAATATCCGGCGACAAAAGGGTAGGTCTCACTGGTGGGGTTGGTTCAGGCTTTAAGCTAAAAATCGATGAAAATCCCTTTCTGTTCGTTTGGCTCCTTCGGCGACATTTACTGGTGTTCTTTTGTTGGTCTGTTTGCGTTAACAATAAAACTTCAGGCCGCCTAACCCTTCGGTGCCCCCGTGGTTTCGGTTGAAAGGAAACTTACAAGCAAAGGGGTGAGACTTTCGCCCTGCGGCACACTTTTCCAAGAGTTTCGAGTGGCGACTTGAGGTGATGCTTCTAAGGTACTCACCTGGGCGGGTCTTTGGTAATTGCTCAAGAATAAATCTCGTCTGGCAATTAACATAAATTAGAAAGTAGTTCAGGAGCAGGAACGCTGGAGAAAGGCGATGTCAAAACTGATTGCATTTTCAGACGAATGGAGCACGCCCTCGCTGGCCCACTCGACTGGTGGTGTTGTTCTGAAAATCGGAACAAGGAGGTTCCTTGTGAGGTATCTTAAGTATTTGTTGAAAGGTTGGGGGCCCAGGATTGGTTCTTGAGGATGGGGAGGGGGTGGAGGGGATGGTCGCAATAAATGACATCTGGAAGGAGAAATTCTCAAGATGGCTAATGAATTACTTCTAGTCCACCGAGCACAAAGAAAGTTTAATGAAGCGAACTGAGAGTACGGTCCTAAAGGATCAGGCCAAGCCCTTCGAAATAAACCGGATGACATAGAGGCGAATTAAGGAGGCAAAAATGGGATTAGAGTCCTTTTCTTCATCGAACCAGTAATTGGTTGCTAATTTACTTCACTGAAGATTTCAAGGAAGAGCCATGCAGGCACGGGCGAATCCGTTTAAGAAGAGAATTGTTAATGAATTCCGAGGAAAGCAGTAAGATTAGAGTATCTATAGTTTCTCAAATTCTTAGCTAAATATAATTTACAATGGCATATGAGGTTATATTTAGAATTAAATTCACTGCCTGCTAAAATTAAAAAACTATTGGGTTTGAGTTGATTCAGGAATGGATTATTTGAACTATTTCATATCTTGAGCTAATTTCTTTTAATTGGTTACATTTATTAATTAATTAGATAAACCTATTATATTATTACTTCCTGATTCTCTTTTTCCGCTTGTTATATTCCCACCCCTATTCCGAGAGTCACGTAACTTTTCGATTCACTTCACTTTTATTGTCACCTCACTATTTCTTTGGTATTCCCAGTATCACATGACGTGAAATTTTTATGTAAGCTAACTCTATAATTTGTAGAATAATATATGTAAGTGCTATCAATTTAGTTTTTATTTGTGAAAAGAAGTGTATATTAATTTATTTATAAACATTAGCAGTTTTTTAATGAAAATTTCGATAAATTTTGAATTTGAATCTCCATAACTCCTACATTTGGAAACGGATTCTAACAAATTGAGACATCGTTGGGAAGGTACTTTAATTCTCTTTTGAATGATGAGCTTATCAGGATCTATGTACAAGGACTTAGGAGATGTGCTCCTGGGGAGCTCAAGAATAAAAGATTGCTCAGATTACCCCATGGGATCGAATTGTATAGCGTTTTCAATTTAGATTCATATATTTTTGGCAGTTCGTGGTAATTTTTACTCTATAAAGAATATGTAGATGCCAAAGTTAAGATGTTAAAGTTTTCTCATACGGCATTTTCGCTGTATTCTTTGTCAAATTCAAAAACCAAGTGACACGAATTCTTACTTTTTTGACAAATTTGAGATCTTGAATTTCTCACTTTTTCCGACAATTTAATATGGTTTACATTTTATAAAGATCCAGTTGTATACATATCCCAACAAATTAATATTATTATTGTAAGTATTTGATTAAAAGTTCAAATTAATGCACTACCTACATATTCTTACATCTAATTGGATATTTGAGGTTTTCCTTACATAGGTACGTAACTTTCCTTTCTATTTTTGCTTTCGAGTTAATAAACATCGGAATCATTGGGCTGTACTTAACTCAATTTATGACTCGCTAGACTCGCAGGATCCGAGTCCTTTTAAATTTTTATCAGGACTGGCCCAAAGCGGAGCCTTGTGTGACCTGGATGATGCAAATGCATGTCGCGACATCAGCTTCGAACCCACCCGTTTTTTACATATGAAGGGTGGGGGAATGAGCGCCATTAATCTACCCATCGATTTGACCTAAAAATCTGCATCCAGGCAACCCGGCTTGCTCCAGTGACGCCAAACCACAATGATTTGCGGCACGGGACCTGATTGGAGTCCCATAAACATCTCCCAGGTCCGGGAACGATTTTCTCATCCTTCTTCCTGTAGCTCCTGGATTTTTTTTCCGCCTCCCGCCCCCACCGACGTTAGCCATAATTTGAAGTCCCTATCGCCGCACTATTGTCCCTCGGGAGCAGATAATTTCCCGTATGTACGTAAATCATGGATTTGCAGATACGGCGGCAAGACGCGAGTCCTGAGACTCGGCCGACCTCGATGCTCCGCCGTTCATTATATAGTTATAGTATATTTGTATTTTTTATATTTTTTATCCGGAGTATTCATGGCGAAATGGAATTATTTAAAATAGGGGCAAAGCAAGTGCTATCTAGCACCGTCTAGGGAGTGGATGTGAGATACGAAAGTTCTACAGATTAATGAAAATGGAGTTTTAATTTATTGCGACTATTTTCCAGGGAATCGAGAAAGAGAGAGCTCTGAAGCATTATTTTTTTTCCATTTCGGACGTGTGGACAGGGTGGTTGTCGGAGTGAAATTGAATTACGTTCGTACAGGATGGAATTCCATGGGTATTTACGGAAATGAGGAAATTTTCACTTTAAAGTTTGAATCTAGTCGGAGTCTGATCATGCGCTTTGTTTTCGAAACCCTGCACTAAAATAACTTATGCCTATGAATTTTTAGCGAAATTATAACTTTCGAAGCCTTTTATCTTTAAAGCTGAGTCTGTCAAGAAATATAAAACATCGCTTTTAATAAACTTAAATCATAGCAATTATAGATGTGTGAGATAGTGCATTGTCCTGGTAAAATTCGTTAAGACTTACAGAAGCAGAAGCTTTTAGTTTTAAACTAATAAAAAATATATGTTATAAAAATAGCGACAAGTTGTCTGTACTTTTACTTTGGTCGCGACTAAAATTGCTAGAAGACAGTAAATCAAGAAATTTTGTTTCAACTTCTGTCCTCGTTTATATACAGTTGGTTTAACTTGATCTACTATTTAAAGCGAAAGCACGTCCCAAAAATTTTTACTCTCTCTCATAAATTTTCACATGAAAGCACATTTTCTCGTGTCCCCGAATGCTCAGGCACCTTGTTAGCTTCAATAGGTTGGTCATAAACTTTCAGCGCACCAAGCACAATTACCCCAGAATAAGGGTGGGGGATGGGTTTGGGGCATTTGTGCAGTAAGTCGTTTGGATGCTTTTATTCGCCGCGCCCCTAGCCTCCCGGCGGGTCCAGTGGGGAAAAAACTCATAAAACAGTCGAATCAGCCCTCAAATAACGACATGCCTGGCATAAAACCATCCTGCAAATCTCCAGAGGAATTGTGGGAGATAACAGAACTGTCACATTTACTTCATCGGATTTTAGTATCCTTTAAACTCCACCTCACCCGCCCTTATTTTGTCAAAAAAAAAAAAAAAAAAATAAATAAATAAATATTTCAATTGTTCCATCGCACCCAGGATGAGGTTGGTACCCTGGAAAAAAGAGAATAAAAACAAAATCGCTCTGGAAGATAGAATTTGAGCAAAATGTGACGGCATCACAGGAAAGCGGCGCTAAATTAAAGATTCCCAACGAAATGGGTGAGCCACTTTTGGCCCTAGAACGGTTCCCTGTGGAACTTTTTAAGTAGTGCTCGCTTTCGGCTTTCTACCTTAAAAACTGCTGCTAAAGTTGCACCGCTGCTTCGTCACCAGTGTTTGCGTAACACACGGAATCCAGAGTACGGTAGCATAAAAAAAAGCAGTTTCTCATAAAAATAAAAAGGGAATAAAGCCGTTTTTTTATTCGCAGAGCTTTTGTTTGCCCATGTAGCCGGGCAAAATTATGAGCGGAAAAAAGTAAACCGGTCCTCATGGCATAACCGGAGCATTGTGGAAGTTCTACAGTAAATTTTATGGCGTTTAGATTCTTGCAATAATGTGGGCCGGTGAGCGTGGGTGGCGGTGTGTTTTAGTCAGGATATAAAAATTTAAGGCCTTCCTCCTAGTTTAATACTGTTCTGGTTCTAGGGCGGAGGTTGGTGGGCATTCGGACGGAGAGATTTTCGCTTTGCTTCGACAAAGAAATATGAAATTCACGACATTTTTATGAATTATCTATGAATCTGAAAACTCTATACCCCACCTGGAACATATGGAATGAGTGGACAGTAAGTGTTATTGATTTCAGCTAAAAAGTTCTTTCTTAAAATGTTATGTAGAGAAAAAATAATTAAACTGCCCTAAAATTAAATTGAAATGAAAAACTGAAGCGAAAATTCTTCGAAAAGTTTTATTAGAACAAGGAATATAGAACGGAATTATTGCAATTCAAAACAAAATTATCATTACTAATAAATTACCTCCAAATATCAAATCGACAGTTGAGATTCTCAGCTTCATTAAAGTGTTTTCCCGCCAAAAAGACGAGTCGATTTAATTTAAGAGGTAATGTCACTCTGGCGGCTCAAAAAATAAATGGGGCCTATTGAGATTGTCGTGCAGTGAACGACTGAATGATTATGACAAAAATTGGCATTATGAATGTCGGTGACGACTGGTATTTATCGAATTCATCGCTCATTTTGCATATTAGATAAAACTTGACGACTGTTACAATTTCGTGGAAAAGAGCTTTTTGGATAAAAATTCTTCAATCTTATTGATTTCAATTATTTTTTTCTTTCAAAGTAGTTAAAAGAATCCGATAGAAAAATCCAACTGAATTATTTTAACGTTAAATTAATTGAAGTCGAAGGTTTCTGAAATGAATCTATGAGAATTTTAGCAATTTTTGTCTAAAAAGGGCTTTGGTAAGTACTTTTCAATTCGATTCGATTATGGAAGGTGTTTATGGCAATTTTCGATGTGGATCGAAATGAGAACTCTTGGTTCGGTTCGAAAAAGTGTTTATGGAAGTGGTTCAAGTTAATCTACATCGGCTGGAAGCGGTTTGAAAGTGGTCGTAAATGAGATAATTAATAGTTGTGTATATCTTAATTAAATAAATTCTTTCGCCGTACAAGAATTTCTTTGTTGGCTGAAAATCAAAACTGGAAATTGTTAAACAACTGTTTTATATCTGAGAATGTCTTAAGAAGTGAAGTTGTAGTGTCATAAATATTCCGTAACTGATTTAATCCCCGACGACCCCAGGCGGCATCGCCGTTTATCCCACACGCGGGCTTGATGAAAACTGGCAGGCCGCACTGATGCCAACTAATTAAATAAGAAGAAGACGAGCGCCTCCGCGCAATTGCGCAACTGGCGCCATGCGCGTCTTTCTCGTTGCGGCGCGTCACGCACATCACGGGGAATTGCAACAACAACCGATTCTCGATTCTCGGGGTCAATTGATCGTGACCTGCCGACTCCTTCCTGCGGGAATTTTACAAAGTTACAAAAGAGCTCGAATCCTAATCATTTAATATAAAAACTATATAAGTAATAGCCTAAATGTATCATCGCACTAAACTTACACTGTATAATATCATGAATAACCGTCTTATTCGCGTTTTAATTTTACCAGCTACACATCTAGTGGCGAGAGGACGAAGAAACTGAAGAAGTATTAGTAATTTTTACGTTATGGAAACAAAACTATTCAAGTAGTGTTAACTAACTTAATAATTTTTGATCAAACAAGACCAATGTCCATGATTTTTTTCAGAACTTAAATGCCTATAGTTTTTTCAAATGAGGCAAGGAGCAGCACTTTCTTAGCGTTTTTTGAATAATTTGTTAAGAAAAGTTTTCATGATAAAAATATACAACAAATATTTTTGAATTCGCATTTTGATAAGCTTTCATGAAATACCCCACACGCTATTGTACCAGATTGTGCAAAATGTTTCATCCGATTTTCTTTTGCTGTATTTCCAAAAATAATTAACAAATGTTATTTTTTTACGGCATATGTTTATGTTGTGCAATAAATTTCATTTTATCATAATTCGATATTGATATCTGGCGGTGGCCGCCACCAGAATTGATGCAAATTTCGGCTCTTTTTATTGCATTTTGCATCCCGTTCGTCAAGATTTCCGGCTATAAATTGTCGATTTCTTGTCGAATATTGTTCTTGAGGGCCTGGAGGGTCTGCGGCTTATTTACGTGGACCAGCTCCTTTAAGTAACCGTATGGTGCGCTGTTTATTCAGAACATGTGAACGGGCCATACTTTTTTTAAGACGACAATGGAAACGCCATCGCCATGTTGGACGAGTTCTTGATACCGAAACTGGATGAGTTGGAGTTGGAGGATATGTGGTTCCAACAAGACGGTGCCACCGCCCACACAGTGTGTTTTTCCAGGCCCTTCGATTTCTCGATTTGGGGATTTTGGTTGGTTAGCGGGATTGCCCGATCGGACGGCTTCTTTCTGGGGGGTTACTGTCTCCCAAAACTGACTCATAAAATTAAGGTTTTTTTGACATAAGTTTGTTTTTTGGCCATAAATAGCTATAATATATGTATGTACTTAAGTGTGGCAAATTTTAGCTCCCTTCGTCTATGTAGTAGTGTTTGAGAAAATAGTCTCTGATGCACGATTCCGTAAGTGCTCCGTTTTGTCCATTTCGGTACGGAACACTAAAAATGAAAATCTCATAGTACCTTTTCCCTTCTATACGCTCCAGTGACACATTCACCTGTTCTCGACGTGTCCTCGACTCAATTAGGAGACAGAGCATCAACTACTGACCGATTTGCATTTTGCCCATTACTAATTAATTGCACAAGGGCAACACTTGACAGCACGTTGCCGTCACGGCCGCGGGGTGCCCTACGCCCCCCGCTCTGGCCGAAATCCGAATGTAATCAAGCTATCTACATGAATCCCCCAAATCCACCCGCATCCTGATCCACTTCCCTGAAATAACACGTCAACATGCCGTGCCCCGACGCCGCCGTCGGGGCGCCGTGCTGAAACAAAGCAGGCCAAATGCAATTTGCATAACTTGAAGGCAGCCACTGCATAAACATGCTCGGGAACAACTGGGAACCAGGTGTCCCGGACTGTGGGGCTGGTTCCGGGATCTCTGCAGGCCGGGGCTCCTCTGAGCTACAGCACGGGACCTGTCTCTGCGGCTCGGGCGGCGGCGGCGACGGTTTCGTTTTGGATGAACTTTGCACCCTGACGGGGGTACCCCCGGAGCACCCCACCGGGTATCTGACGGGCCACTTAAGAAAACCAGGAGACGTTCGATTTGGAAGTCTTCCTGTTCACGAAACAGGTGCTGGAAGTAATCGTTTCGTCCCATTTTTCGGTCGACGGGCACTCAGCCCTTGTTGCACAGGAACAGCAGGGAAAATTGCCCATCGGCAGTTAGCACATTTTCGGTAGTTTTCTTGTAAATTTGAATATCCCACTCTCACCCCATATCCGGGAAAATCGGTTCCAATGCATGTCGGGCGTACAAGGATTTTCGAAGGATTTTGGGGCGCGTTCCGAGCAAAGTGGTCACTAGGACAAATTGATGCATGGACATTGGTCGCGAGGACCACGACCGCCCCGGGCGATTTATTTGCCCGGAAACGTTAAATTGGCCCCGGGTCCATGTGCCCGGTATTAATGAAATAATTCCGATTGTCTGATTTATGGGTTTTTGGCGATTTCTCCCCGTCGTCGCCGGCCGCCGACAGCACGCCATTTCACGGCAGGCTGATTTCATTATGCTAATGCATCTTCACAATGCACTCGGTGCGGGGGACGTTGCGGGCAGGTGCACGGCGAATTGTTCGATTCATTAAAGGTATGCAATGCAATGTCCTTGCGAAACATTGAATGGGCCGGATCGATTTTGCCTCCAGGCCGAGAAATTTATGTGTAGAAATGCACTATCCCAGACAATAACTTTTAAATTAATCTGAATTTACATATGAAAAATGGTTACATTTATTAGGTAATGAAAGCAGTAACACTTAAAACATATTCTTCATCTCAATTAAACGAATTTGGACAAAAATATGTATAAACGTAACGATTTTCAGTGGCGCTAATTTCAAATTTATATTTCGATATTCTACATATTTTCAAAGTCGAGATATTATATCTCCACACTAAACCCTGGCTTAGCAGCATCACGTTTTCGAGAAAAATAGGTTTGAATAGAACGCATTTTGGATATTTGTTCTGTGAAGTAAACGTTTATCAATGTAATTTATCTAGCTGTGTTATTTTCATTTTTTTAGTTGGTTCAGGTTATACATACGTTAGAGTATATAGCAAATTTTTCATTTAATTGCATTTTCAAAACCGTCAAGTAATATCAAGATTTTAAAATTTACCATCCAAACTTCAAATTTTGAACTGGATAAATGTTTGGACTTGGGCAATTGGATTTTATTTTTGCACAATACAAAATTTTTGTAATGGGTAACTCTTTACAAATTTCCGGATATGATAACCAATAATTCTTTAACAAATTTAGTATCATTATATAAAAAGAATTTAGGATAAAAGCGGGTGTAGGGTTTATTTTTAGATATAGTTGTAATATAATAGTTGTGTTTTTTTAAATTAATTTTCTTATCTGATTCAAATTAGGTAGCAAATTTTGCATTAAATTGAATTTTAAAAGCTGTCATGTAAACATTTTACGCAAAGTAGGTATGAATCCAAGCAATTCGATTTTATTTTTGAGAAATAAAAATTATTTCATATGGGAATTTTGTAATATTAATAATAAATAAGATACATTTTTACGATTTCAAAAAACGCTATGTCATTAAGTTTACGCTGATATGAGTTACTCTTAATTTTCTTTTTAATTTATATCTTTATTGGAATTTTAATTACTTCTACATACCTACCTATGTTTTGAATGCTAAAAATGTAGAGAAATTTCAAATTTCAGTAATTTTATCTATCCTCTAATTATATTATGATTTCTAGTGGTAAAAGAACTTACCAGAGACTTGAGACTTATTTATTTTCTATTTTTAACTCAGGAAAGGACGAAAAATCATGGTTAGAGGAGAACTCAAACCCTATGTTTTGAAAAGGTTTAACCCTTGTCTTTGGGATTATCCCGAATACGTGTGCTCGTAGTGAAACCGTAGAACGCATAGTTCTCCAATTGCAAAATGAACTTGAGATTTTTCTCCCTAATGACGTTGCATGTTGCATTCCAAAGTCCCTGCAGCCGTATGCGACAACTTGTTCGAGAAAGGAGAGTCTGCCGCAGTCCCGGGAGCGGGGACTCGTTTCGTGACCTCTTCCAGCACCTAAAATTCTTTGAATTACTTCCTTCTGACACGGGAAGACTCGGTTTAATTTATTTTCATCTCATCAGACCCCAAAGACAATTTTCCCAACCGCAGACGCCCTTTGAGAGAATTCCTCATCAACAGCGGGTGTGCTGTGAGACACGAGGTGCCGTCACGTCTAATTCAACTCCATTTCACGGGGGATAATTGTTAATTCCATTACTCGCTGTGTCATGCATCCCGGGCGAATCCATCAGGACTCCCGTCACATGCACAGGAATAGAAATGAGGAGCATTACGAGCGTTTTCTGGGCACGGCGGCGTCCGGGGAATATGAAAACTCCCTCTGTCCGGGTCTTTAATAGTCACCCTGTGCTCATCCAGAGTCGGACGGTGCTGTCGACGAACCTGAAGATTACTCCAGACCTGGTGTCGTGTAAAGCACGGGAATGCACAACAACATCCACGCAAATTGGCCGGCACACCTCGGCTGCGGGAACACGACAACGCCAGGTGCAACAACCCGCAAACAAGGCTGGACACAAAAAGGCAAATTCCCGTCCTCTCCCGAGTCCTGCAGGATTGCGGTTTTCGCCCATGCTATGGGACTTCTGGAGTCCCGGGGCACGTGAGACGGGGACTCTTCCTGAGTGCACCGGGGGATCCCCGTAAAAGTTCCGAACAAGACATGAAAGCAAGAAATGAGGAACTCTTCCCAGTTTTTTGCAATTTTTTTCCCAGGAATATTTTCAACTTTATTTGCATTATCCCTGGACTAGGCAATTTCGTAAACTTTTCCCGGTGATGATACGTGCGGCCAAATGGAAATGAATGGGATCGACGGGATCCTCCCGGTCCCTTTTCGCCTGTATCGGCAATTTTTCTCGGTAATATTGGAAAACTTTTGATGAATGGCAGCCGGGCGGGACCAGAACTGGGACCGGGACCTGAACGTGCAAACTGGGCGAAAACAATTTTCCTTTTGACAGATCTCCCGGTTTATTTGTTCGGACGAGCTGGGAGATATTTTCCTTTGTTCAACTCCCGATCGGTTGCACGCCTTTTTTTTTTTTATTTATTTTCCCGAGGAAAAATTTTATTAAATTTCCTTTTTCCATTTTTTGGTGGCAGACCAAAAAATTTTATTAAACTTCAACCAAAAGTCCAAGTGAAGTCGAGAAGTGACTGCTTGTTTTGGCAGTTCTTAATAAAGAGGCGTTTTGCTTTGTTCTGCGTTTTTGGAGCAGAATAAAATTCTTTAGCAACTTTCGCAATATTATCAGAGACGAGGGAAAATAACTGAAAGAAGATGTTTCGCACCCGAAATTTGCGACCTGTCGATAAAAATCTGCAATTGAAGATTTTGATGAGGATCAAAAATATTTTTGCATTTAATTAAAAATTCAAATGTTAGTCCTTATGGACGCTCTTATAAATTTTAAAATTCAGTAGTCTCTATTTTAAATTACTAAATTTTGACCATTTAATTGTCAATTATCTTAAATTCATAAATTGTGGAAATCGTCAGCTATTAATTTTGAGAAATATATCATACTATACTACTACTCATATGCGTATAAAATTTAGAGCAGGCTTATCAAATTAAGTTGAAATGAACGATTAAATGAAACAAACAAATTAAAATACTTAATTAAGGAAAACAGCATTACACTCGTAAAATGAATAAACATTTTTCCCTACATGTAATTACACTTTCGATCGTAAACAAAAAATTTATTTTCTTATCTTTGGTGTTCAATTTCACTTTATTGATATTCACGACCGATTCACAAGGACGGTATATCTGACCTCAACTCTGTTTGTCTTAAAATTAACTTGTAATTTAAGAATCAATTATTTAAATTATTTCCCAATCACCAGTCCACGTAATTTAAATGTTTTAAATTTTACAAACTCTTAGTAACAACCTTCTAAATTTTAAAAAATGAATAGCTTTTGCATTCTAAATGAGTCAACATTTCTTGGATATAACACAACCTGTTCGATTCTGCTTATTTCAGCTTCTAAGACAGTTTTAATTTTTTATGATTAAGCTTTACAAATTACTACTTAAAAAAGATGTTTAATATTCAGCATAATATTGAAAGGTTTTCAAAAACCGGAAAAGCAAATGTGTTATTTCGCTCTAAGAATGTATTCTGAGAATTCCTTAATCTTTAGCATTGTTAACGAGATTTTTATAGATGTACCTAAAAACAATTTTTGTAATTTAAATTAGCTAGTTAATACTATTTACACATTATTTATGACAGGGGAATAAATGAAATTGCTGTACCTACCTATAGGAATACACTCGCACTTGACCGTTTTTTTATGAATCAAAATTGAAAGTACCAACGTTTTGTTGTATGTATTTTCCTTTTGAAGTGGCATTCATAATAATAGAGTTCAGTTGAGAAAAACGAGAATAGCACCATTGATTTTTCTTTGAGTGCTCAACCGTTTCATTTTAATAGGTATGATGAAATGTGTGCCTCTTGTAATGCTCATTATTTATGGGATGATACCACCATAATGCAAAATATTCAATTCAAAAGTCCTGATCAGGCAAATCTCCCACAGTGCTGAACTCGGGGAAATTTCTCCGACCAAAATTGAGTGGTTTTGTGGAAATAATATTTCCTATGAATGTAAGCTATTGTTAAAGGGTTTCAACATATCTCCTCAAAATATTATTTTGGTTACATCCAGAAATAACTAAGCCAGCTCTGGTTATATTCAGGGATAACTAAGCCAGATAGATGGGGATATACCACAAGTAATTTTCGAAAAATTATTGAGCATAATCACATTGGAATGTCTTAGACATGAATTTTGAAGGAATTTCGGGCTGCTACAGGTGATTAGAATCGAGATGAGGAGAGTTCAGGCAAAATTTTACCTTATATACGAAAATTTGTGGAGCTGTTCGACGTGGCAACGTGACCACTGCCCATCAATCAGAAACAACAGGGAGTGATCGTAATGGTTAGACCCTCGAGCAGAAACGTTTCCTCCTTCTGACCCTTAACCATTTATTTACTCGGGTAAGATAGAGCACATCTGTCAGTCAGCCGACCCCAAAGTAGCCCCTCGAATGGACCTTCTTGGACAGTAATTGCCCACTTCTGAGAAGTGAACTCGTTCCATTTGACCGACCTAACCAAAAGAGTTGTTATCACTTTGTCCATTCACGAAAAAGTACGCTATCCCGTGAAGGACGTTACTAAAACGTATCTCTGGAGTGATTATGGCGGGCAAAGTCGGAAAGCTGTTGCTTTCGGAACCAGTCCCCGAGCCCATCGGAGATATATGTACGAGGAGAGCTGTGGCAAATAAGTAAAAATCTCAAAAACATCTTAAAAGCCCATAAACGACAGAGATAAAATCCCTTTTACGACATGTCATCCAGTCACGGATGACAGAGCCCCAAGCCCCCAAGCGCTGGGCTAAGGCTGGCCAGATTTTGGTGCACGAAGGCTGCGGTAGGCGTTCCTCCGGCCCCGAATGTGGGGCTTCTGTAAACGCTTCAATTTTCCCTTGGCCGGGCACATAAATCATGCCTGTGCTCCCCTTTTTCAGCTCCACGAAGGGTGCTCCGGTGCTTCGAACGACAAACATTAGGCGGTGGAAAAAAAAAAATTCGAAGCAATTTGAATACCTGAAACACTTCCAGAGCAGGTGTAAATGCCCGGAGTGCCAGGGAGCGATATGCGCCTGTATGTCGACCGATTCGGGCTCGTTCAGAAATTAAATGCTGCAGGAGAGTTGGAATCTCCTTTTTTTTGCAGTATTCCGTCATCGATTGGACACCTACATACACCTGCAATCTCCATATGTATTAACCCCTGCCGATGACAGCCAGCCTAGATTTATTTTTAGATCCAAGCGCAGATTTTGGCTATCTGTCGCATCTCGTTGCTATAGTCGGTCAGTACCATTCTCATCAACTCGCGTATCCATAACACCCCTCGACCGTTTCTATGCCTTTTATATGAGAAAATAAAAAAAAAATTCATCCAAAATATCAAGGGATGATACCGATTTAGGCCAGGGGTTGGAGGGTCCCTAAACCTCCAATGGATGGAAATGAAGCAATTTTTTCACTCCAATGGCTCTTGACTGCAAATTGTTTGAGGTGACGCAAGAGGGCGATAGCAGCATTGGCGCGTTTGCCCTAACGACAATCGACTTTATTCCGACTTGGTGAATTTTTTCTTTTTTCCTGGACTTTTTCGGCTACTCGGGAAACAGATAATTAGGTGTCCTTGACGATGAACGCCCATAACAAAGTTGCCTACTAGTTAGTAATTTGGGACGGAGAGATTAGGAGTTTGAAAAAGTCTTCAGAATGATGACAATGTCAGCATTTTGTAAGAATGGCACTTTTTTTTAGAATAGCTGACACTTTTTTCTTAAGAAAAAATTGTATACCACTTTATTTTCTTTCATTAAAAGGGACCAAATTAATTTATTTGATATTAGAAGGTAAACGAAGCGAAGAGTGTCTGTTCAAAAGAAACTATTTGCAACATAAGCAAATTTTACAAAAACTGATAAAAATGTTTAGTGTTCAGGTGTTTTTTTTTAATAAATTATGAAGGTGATACTAATGTTAACTAAAACGTTAAAAAATCAAACCTTTTTCTTCGATACGAACTAATTGTAAAAAATTATTTATTAGAATAGAAATAGTACCTTTTTATTGGGACAATAAAAATAAGGTTACCAAGAAACTAGGCACTCAAGGTAGTGAAAGATTTATGGAGCATCTTAGATTAAAAATTGAATAAATAAAAAAAGAACGTTGAATGACCAAAAGTGTAAATAGCTTCTTTTGAAGGGACACTCCTCAAGTATTATTGAATTATTAGTGGAACATAGAAGAAGTAGTTAAATCAAACGATAGCACGAATACTATCAATATTTTTTCTTAAAATTATTTTAAATGTAAAAAAATGTACCTACATATTTGTACACATAAAAAGTTTCCACCGTATTAGAACAACCAATTTATGTATTTTGAAAATCATAGATTCCATTCTTTTCTATCACTTGTTTAAATTGAATATTTTTCTCCGAATATTTTCAGACAATATGTGCCAAACCCCCTTCGATTTTTTTTAACAAATATTTAGACTTGTAAGTCGAAAACAGCGGGAATTGTTTTCCCCATATATTTTGTTTTTTCGAAATTATGCTTTAAATCTGCTTCGAAGCATTTCAGTAACTTTCAATTGATTGCCATAAAATGACTCCAACTGCAGAGAGCATTCCAATCCAATTTAAGCAATTTGTAGTCCCAACAATTTTTTGCCAGTCATCTCATCTGATCACAGGCGTTCACTGGAACAGGATTTTTGCTAGCTTCCTTTATGCAATTTCATAAAATTGTTGCAAAAATCGCAGAAATTTGCGGGCGAATCATAAAATTTTTATTTAATGTGTTCAACAAACAGAGTCCGGATCTTTTGAGTAGAGGGCGAATTTCTCCGAATCCCCGCACTTTGGTCTGCTTTTCGGAGGGAAAGTATAAAAATTATATGCCTTTTGGGGCTTCGTTCGGAGCTCCCTCTTGCCTCAGCCAAAAATGATGATGATGATGATGGTGCTTTTTGCGCTGCCCCAAATTTCACTGTCATTTTGTGGAGCTGGTCGGCTCCATCTATCCATCTCCATCCCGATTTACTTTCATCTTGTCGAGCAACAACGTTGACAGCGAGCCAAGTGGGTAGTTGTTGGCTGTTTTCGTCCCCAGCCACACTGGGACCCAATGGGCAACTTTTGTCATTTCCTGACGGCCCCCCAGCTCTAATGGTCCAGTCGAGCCCCATTACAGCCCCTGCCTTAGCCCTTGCTGGGACTTTGCTCGGACATTCCTCCAAATGGCGAGCTCTTTATTTGGAAATTTCAAATTTTCCTTGCTGAAGGAGTCGCCCAGACTCCGGCGGTAATGCCAACGTCAGACAGCACTATCTCTTCAATGACGATGATGACCAGAAGTTTTGCTTGCCACTAATTAAGTTGCCTTGGACCGGAAATTTCGTAATTTTAATTAAATTTTATTTTATCTTTTCAGGTGAGTGGCGCGCCCTCTTGCGGTCGATAAATGTTGTAGCGTAAGTGGAGTGAATTATTTTATGATTTTAACAAATTGCTCCGAAAGGGGACCTGTAGTGGGAATTGGATTGTAACAATTATATAAATTGGTCAAAATTACTGTATTCAAGCTTAAGCACCCTTAAGGGGCTTTATGAAGATTTGAACTATTTATTCAGTATTCATGTAGTTGTAGATGAAAATCATTTAATTTATGTTTTATTGTAATTGTCGATCGATGGGCACGTTCTCTGTGCTTTTTAAGGATTGATGGAATTATACTCCTCTCTTTTTGTTATTGCTTAGTTTAGTTTAGTTAGTTTAGTATTTGTATTTTAAACGGACTATTTAAATCAAAACTATCTAGCGTCGAGCGGGCGTGATTTCAAATAAATTTAATTAAGGCAATTTACTTATCTTTATAATTTTTACTTAGATTAAATTTAGTTTATTGGAACAGTCATGAGTTGGCGCTTCATCCGTTTTCGTTTGGACGTTGGTTTTTGAGGCACCCTCTGATCTCTATTTTTTCATAGTCTATTTGGTTTTTATGTCGAATTATTTTATTTATTAAGTGTTGGCAACTAATTGTCAACACTCAACATGTAAACTTACACTTCAAAAGAGTTAAGTTTTCTCTGTAAAAAAAATGTGTCGTTTCGACTTTAACGACAGGCTGGATTCGAACCTGCAATTTTCAAATTGGCGCTTCGCTGCTATTCCAACTGAGCTTCTTGTGCCGATGTCTTTCAAGAGTTTTTTCTTTCGATAATTGATCGATATACATATTGTTTGCAAAATTACGTTCCGAAATATGTAATTTTCCATATGCGTGTTTAAATTAAAAACACAAGTATATATTTAAGAATAAAATGCGTTTTAATATACATGATTTAACAGTGAATTACAACATTTTCAGGGTTTTTAAATGTTTTCCTTTAAAATTTTGTGATCATTTTTCATGTTTTTTTTTTTATGTCTACATGCGAAGTTTGTGCTTTTTTACGATAATGGTTGTTGTAAAAATCAAATTACTTTTTATTGTGTAGTTCTTTTAAATTATTAGTTATCTAATTCTTATAGACTTTTATGTTTGTTAAATATGACTTTCATACTCGACGAAAGGAATAAAATTAAAGTATTCTATATTTAAGTAGTCAATATCGCATCCATAGGGAAAATACTTTCAGAGGTTTGCTCTGTTCGAAATAGCCACATATGCGACAGGAAACGGTGCAGATGCACATTCTGAGAAAATCCTCTTACACATATCCCCATTTATTAGTTATTATGCAAAATGCCATCACCTGCAGAGTGTAGCGAAAATATGTAGTCACCTTTTCGCATCGTCGCGATATCGCTAGCACATATTCATTCTATCTGCAATAATCGTTCCGGCAATTTTCGTTGGGAAACAACTCGTTAAACTATGGAAATTACGCGAATCTGAGCGTTTATGTCTTTGTTATCCTTTCATCGTCAAGACCTCGAGGGACAACGAGGAGAGAGTTCCAGGGCAAATATTTAAATTCAATTTCAGCTGTGACTGGGATGAAAATGTGCGGCGAATTCACGGAAGAAAATATATTGAAAATGGGGAAAAAGGCAAGAACGGACGACGGAAGTACGTCAGATGGATGCGGATGTTCTGTTTGGATAAGGATGGTCCTGGGGGATGGGCGCTGGGCGGTTTGATGCTTTGGAAAACAAAACAATCCCCCAGGAAACGAGGAAATCGGTGCGCACGGCTTGGAATCACATCTGGAGTGTGACACTATGTCTGGCTGCGACACGTAAGTGCCGCTGACATCCTTATGCATAAACAAAAGGGAAATAGTATTCCAGAAAAATCACGTAGTGCTCCTTTTGCGCGGTGAAAGAAAGATTCAATTTGTCCCACCTCAGTGGCCTCTCCCACCCGCGCATCCCGAGGGACTTTTATATCTCCCGCGATTTTACCGTTCGCCAATTTTTATTCAGTCCCGTCTCGAATCGGGCTCCCCCTAGCAAATTGCAAACAAGACACGGCTCCACTTGCGGATTGCAGAGGGATAACGCAAAAGACATTGCAAAATATCGCCGGGATCCTTTTGTTCCCCACGCGATCCAGTGATTTCGATATCCACTCTTGGTCCACAATGGGGCGCAATCAGCGGAAATGGGGCCCAGTTCGGGGCGGAAGGGTTTGCGGGTTCGTTCAGGGATAAAGAGTCCTTCAGGCATTCATTATTGACTGAGGGAATTAGTACATGACAAAGTGATGCCAGTCAGGAATGCGATAAACGAATGAATTCATCGAGTTGCAAATTAATTACACTCCTTCTGTTGGCAGCGCCATCTATGCATCCGCAGTTTCCTGGTTAACCGAAAAGGTTCTTTGAGGATTAATGGATTTAAAAGCTGTTAGGATGGACGCAAAATAGATTCAAATTTTTCTTTATATTTGAAATTTCTGATAATCAAAGCTTACTAATGAAAACGATTTTAATATCAGAACCAGCACTTTTATCTTTAAATTACGTTTCATAACCATTCGAAGCCAATTCTGCTGTTGACTCAATATCTTAAGGGATCATCCTCAGTCATAATTTCAAAGAAAATAGTACCTAAATAACAAGAATTTCGTGATATTAAGCAATTCTGTGTGATAAAAACTCGATTATCATGTAACGTGCCTAAACCTCGTTTGTGAATACGCATCTTGTCTTTTTTTTTATCTGTTTCATACGAAATAAAAGTCATTGTCCACAATGATGATGATGAATTTTTGATATTAAATGGAAAGGATGAATGAAAAAAAAGGATGAACGAAGTTTTGATTGATTTTTTTTTAAGCTTCCTAGGGTGAGTTCTTAGACTAGGTTTGGACAATGAATACTATGCATCAGTGGGCTTCCTCCATACATAATTATAGACGAAGTGGTGATTGCATAAATTTAAGGGAGCAAGTATACCAAATATAGCTAAATTAATGTTGTACCATATCTTGAATAAATCTGCAAGTATAGCACTTACTCTTCTAGAAAAGTAAATGAGAAATCCCAAGTTTTATACCAAGAGTTGCTTCTTGGATCGAATAAAAAAACCATGATACTAATTAATTTGTAGAGAAGGGCAGTGCAGTGCACTAGAATTTTAATGTCGCCAATAGATTTCTAGCTTTTCTCACTAGGTTAAGATTTCAACGAAATTTTACAACTTATTTCCTAATGAATAGCACTTGAAGCCTCAAAACTAGATACAATCTAGTAAAATTTCCCTAAAAATAAGATTTAGAGTGTTGACTTTTGATATCGTTTACTCCTAGTTCTAGTAGGAATTATTCAATTTCCTTATGAAAAGTCCTGGATAAATAAGTGGTTATTACAACAGACATTTGCATAGAAAGCGCCATTTGGACGTTTCCGTATAAGGATAAGAATTAATTCTATAGCTTATCGGTTATAAAAAGAGAAGAGATAAAATTAAATTTATTTACCATTGGCCAAACGAACAGTTGGAGCCTTACTAAATTGTTTGGATATTTCCGATAATATATATGGCATTTATGTTATTTTATATAAGAGATTTTATATATGCGTATAGCTTTCTTTCTCTAGCTCACATACACCATTTACATTGTACTTCTTCTTATCCATGTGGCAGCCTGTAATTTAATTTAGCTAAAGTTGTGTATAATGGCAATACAACATTAATTGTACTCTGTTCACTAATTGCTTTAAATTTGTTTGTCTATACTGTTTTGCATTCAATTGAATTCAGATGGATTCCTATTTTTAAATGAAAACTTAAACTAGTACTTAATTTTGTACTGAGCTTGTGCCCTTGAAGGTTATTTGTTTTTACTCCTTCCGAAAATTCCGAACCCTTTCAATCGAAACCCTTTCCATATTCCAAAACACAAAACAACTCCATTGAGAAGCCCTTTTAACTGGCTTGATGCATTAATGACCATTTTTTCGGGCCAATTCAAGCCCTGCACTTGAGCAATTCAAAAACTTTCGAGAATAACTTCCTCTGGAATTTGTATAGCGTCGAAAACTTTCAAGTTGCTCACTTTACGAGGACATCAACATCCACTCGACCCCCAGCCCCCCTTCCATTCCCTTAAATTGCTCTTAATGAATTGGGAAATTAATTAATGAAATTTGTTGGCTTGCTCCAGAAATGAAAAAAAAAGGAAACGTTTGGCAATCTCTCGACGTTCTTTGCATTTTGAGCGCAAAAACAGGACGTCTTACAGGAAGAGCATAAAAAATCAGGCCCCCTCCTCCCCCGCGAAAGGTCATCCATCCCCTTGAATAATTTTCAGGGACTAGCTCCGGCGACCAGACTTTGTCGTTTGTGTTTACTTTACATTTCCGTCTTGAATAATTTTTTCCAGGGGACACGAAAGGGAATAAATGTTCTTAAGAGGATTCCTACTATTTATTTTATTTTTTTTTGTGTCCTCGCAATTCCCGGAATTACCCTGTCCATCGTAAAAATGTATGGCGATGCACTGGCTACTCGTCCCGGGCGAAAAAGTTAATTAAATGAATTTACCTTTTTAGTAGGGCATGCGACGAAGGGCGGACAGGACAGCCCCAGCGCCGTCCTTCGCTCTGAATGAGCAACGAGGTACTTCGCTAATGTTTCTGATTTCATTTCGAAGTTAATTGCATCGCGATGATAACGAGCCCGTTGTGATGAATTTTAAGTGGACCTGTGTTTTTCCACAGGAATTTTAAGAAGTTCCTTGGAGTTCCGTTCACGTTCACGTTTACGTAAAAGGTGCGGTTATAAACGGAAAGAAGACTTAATGTCGTTTACGTAAAAGTTATAGGAACTTTTCCGAGTTTCACTTTTGAACTTTGGTTTTGAATATTTTTCCCCCTTATTTTGTGGAAGACTGTAATCGTTTTCTACTTAATTAAACCGAAGTTATTTAAGGAAAAATTTCCCCGCATTTTATTATTTGACATTAATGGATAACTTGTTCTAAAGTTATTCTGAGAGTTTTATATCAATTCTTAGACTCTAGATAGGAGTTTAAGAGAAATTAACCGTGTATTTGAAGAACTTTCATCAATTTACATACCTATACTTTTAAGCAATGCCATTTTGATGATTCTTTTTAATAAAGCCATTGTTTTTATAGAGAAGAGAGGCTTCTTAAATAGTTTTTCAATGTAATGTCCCGTTTTTGAAATATTCGACCATTTTCGATTAGGTTTGGGTCGGCAAAGAAAAATCTAGAATACTAGTACATAGACTTAAATTACTTTTTAAAATAACACGACTTACTAGAGTCAAATATTTTACATGTAATCTACTCAAGTAAAATCATAATCTACAGAATTTAGTTGAGTTCCATATACATATAGCTGCTTGTAATTTGAGTTCATTTTAATGAATTATGGGGATCAAAATTAAATTTTTTTCCCAAACATGAAATGAACACTTTTAGTCATCATCATAATACAAAATGTATGCGGTAGTTCAAGTTTATAAAATTTTTTTCAGAAATTTCTAGACAAAATGAAAGTAATTTAACCTTATTCTCCACCTGTCGTTTTTCAATAATCGCAAAAACTGTAGAGAAAAGCCTTTAAGCTCACCTGAGCGAACCAATAAACCCCTTGTGGCGTGTATCTGCATTCATAAAATGCGGGGCGTGCAAATCTAAAAACATCCCTTAAGTGATTTTTAAAATTATAACCACGCGCCAACGAAACACCCTGCACAGGACTTCCTCCTCCTTCCCGGGAACGGAGGAGGACTGCCACTGCACCCTGTCCCTGGGCTCCCGGTCCTTAAACGAAGCGGTCGTTAGGCGTTTCCCGGGGAGCACATTTCAGAGCCAGGATCAACTTTGGCGAAGTGCAGCATCCCGAGAAAGACGGAGGAGGGCAATTCCTGCACCGGTGAACTACAGGGTGTTCATAATTCTCAAGGCGGAGGTGCGATAGAAAACAGCACGTGCCGCGTTGCTCCCGGTCCCTGGACGCCCTTGGGATCGTCGATGCATAACATCCTCCGACAGGTGGAGCTGATGCAGCTCCTGCCGTCTCCGTCCTAGTCCGGGGCAATTTGATTGCACCGGTCTGGCACCTGAAGACGATTCGTTTATTTGAAATTTAATGAGGATTTATGCATCGCCCGGTGAGCAACGCTAGCCGGCGAATTTGAGCTCAGGATGCGTCTAATTGGGCTCAATTTGAAGCCAGCGAGATGGCGAATCAGCGCTTTATTAACACGTAAATTGGCGGCAGCCAAAAGAACTCCCAGGTGTGCAGGTGCAAACTCACCCACTTAAATATTCTCTCGTTTTTCATGAATAATAAACATAACTGAGGTTCACATTTAAGTTTTAGGAACGCTTGCTAAGCAACTTCTTCGACTGCTAAAATAACCACCGTGACCAAGGCCTTTGCTGTGTAAATATTTTCCTAAATTTTTAACGACTGAATAGTGCAACAGTCTTGATGCAAATAAGCAAATAGCCTCTCTTTTCCACTGAAAATGTTTTATATTCATTTATGTCAAATAACAAGTAATAGGTAACTTAAATAGAATTATTTATGTAGGCTACAAAACTGGAAATTAAAATGATCTATCATGTGAAGTTTTTGAGGAAACTACACTGAGAAACATTTTAGCTATTAAGTCAAAGAAAATGTTTCTTTTCTTTTATAATGCTCTAATTTTCATTAACCTAAAGGAAATCGTTTGGTGATTAAAAAGTATGAAAAGTCTTTTTATCAAAATTATAATTGCACTTATAAGACTAATGACTGAAATTTCATAAAATGTCCAAGAAGCACATACTTGTAAAATTGAAGTGGATTTTCTTTTTACTTAATGAAGTATTAGCTTGTTTTTACTCCGAATATGAAATATGTTTCATTAAATGCAAATCTTTAACGTAATTGTATTAATTTAAAATCATTTCAATCTCTGAACTTTTCATTCATAAATCATAAAGGGCAACACTTCCATAAGAACTAAGAAAATAAATACTTTTATTAAAATTGAAGATTTCATTTCCTAGTAGTCTGAATTTATATAGATCTAAACAACTATACCTTCATGTTCTTATGAAGAAAATTCATAAATTATATGAAATGTTTGAAACTCTTTTCTAATTAATTAGAATTAAAAGAGTCATTACTCCTAAACTATATTTATCGAATCAGTTTTATGAAAAATATTTCTTAAACCATAATGTAGTACTTCTTCGGCTCCAAATCATGCCTAATTTTTCTTAGGATTTATGTAATTTTGCATTGATTCGAAGTTCAAAAAGCACGTATAAAACATAGTGGTCACCTCGTTTCACTATCTGCCGTCAATAGGTTGAAAGTCCTACGGTTATTATAGGATATTTTAAAAATTATCCATAAGATCAACTTGAAATTTTTACTGAATATTTTTGAAATATTTCATTTTGGTAAAAATTAATAGTCATTCTGTTTCCGTATAACAAACATAAAAAAATTTAAAGTGAACGATCAAAAATTAAGTGATAGATGCTAACATTCATTTATTCGTTTTCCAAGACAAAGTTCGTTGCACTGTGTCTCAAGTTAACATCTGACGAGTGCAATTTAATTGCCGCGATAGGCGCAGTGCTAAAACAAAAGCGTAATTTGCGTTTGCATAGCGTAAATTGTGCGCTGGCAAGATCACGATCATTAACAAAAGCGCGATCAGTCGCAGCTCGCTCACATGGCCTGATCCCAATGCAAATGCCGCTGACTAACCCTAATGAGGTCTAATTGTTGTCAGACTCGGCTAGATCGGCTAGATCATGCTGATCGCGCGGATCATGTGAGTTCCGTGGTATCCCCCCCTCCACATATGAGGGACGAATCAGGCGCAGATACGCGCCACTGCAAAGTGATGCCTGTGAAATTTTTATCGGCGGCCGGAGTGTCGGATTCCCCGGGGTTAAGGCACTCTGCCGCAAATGGATTAGCGGGGGATTAGCAAGCCCGGCTGTAATTTAAGCCGCCGACCGCTGCCGTATCAGCTCACATGCGCCGCCGCCGCGCACCGCACACCGCCACACTCGCGTTGCGGTGAAAGACAAGAAGTTAAGGTCAATTGGTTGATTTGTTTCGAAAACACAACAAACGAGTGCCGCTCCGACCCACTTTCGATTGTCTCCGCGACGAAGTCGACAGGTGGTCGGCTCCTCTTTTCATCTTATCAATTTCCTTCCGGCGAGATGAACTTTGGTCCAGATTCTTCAAGAAAAGCGACACAACCCCGCTGATTAGGGTTATCGGGGTGACCCCCCCTACTCGAATGAAAAATATTAAAAAATGCTGCAATTGCAGACAGAGCGATAAAAAGAGCCCCATCTTCGGAATCCTATCGATTACTACGATGGCGATGCCACCCCCAACCCCAAGACTATTGTAGTTTCACTAAAAGTGCTTGCTTCAGCTGATACTACGAAAATTTCGCTGTTAGCTTTTAGCGTTTAAATATTTGCTCGCCGCGATATTTCACTACTGACGTGCAATTTCTGGGAATGTCAATAAACCCTGAGGAGAGCCTGTTCATTTCTGGAATTTCTGTTTGCATTGTCGAGAAAGAAAATATGAAAGTGTGTTTTGGGTTACGGCAAATTCGTCCCGGGGTGGAAGGTGCTGATGAGGACGATGATGGGAAGAGCGCAAAAATTTTCAGATGAAAATCTCAAAGTACACAAAAACTTAGTTTAAGGAATTTTCGTTGAATTTCCTGGTCACAGGATATAATTTTAATTAGGGAATGTGTGCACTTTGGGCATAAGAACTAGAGCAAGTATTCTATACTTGTGTAAGATGTACTTAGAAGGAGGAGAGGTTTCTCTGAGTTAAAAGTAGGTTTATATTTAATACTTTTAATACTCAAAAATTATTATCTCCTTAAAGGGGTAACGTCAATTTTGAAACTTTAAAATAATATTTAACTTTGACAATTTTTGGAAGACATGATGATATAACTTTATTTTAACATTAATATAATGGCTTCATTCTAAGGTATTTCTTCTCTATATACATAAACATAGTTATGGCAGAAATGAGTATGCCAAATTTCATGTTAATGGGATCACTAGTTTTAAAATATAACTTTATATTTTATAACTATACAAACATTTTTTGAATTGAACTATACGATTTGTATTTATGTAATATTTTATATGAATATTAAATAAATACAAGAATTAGAATTAATTCTAAACCTGCTTTGTTTTTCGTGTACGTCTGGATGTGTTTATTGGAATTTTTAACCAAGGTTTTCAATATGGATCGAACCCACAAACTCGGAATACTTAGCATAATCTTAGTTAAGTCGCTCAGTCAACCCTGCAAAACGAGGCCGCTAGAGGTATCACTAACTAAGAATGTTAGTAATACATATACTATTTTTTATTTTATTTTTGTTCATAGTATAAAGCAAACTTTCAAGTACCTATATCAATAAAATATTTTCTTTCATTTCATAGTTTTTAAAATAATATTTCAGTTTTTACTGACGAAAGTAATTCTGGAGACCACTCTCTCTTTTTGGTCACTGTAAATTTTTGCATATACCATATACCAAATATGGCTGAATAATTAATTCTTCCCAAGGAGTGCAAAGAGGGTAGTTTTCTTAAAACCAAAAACCACCTATGATGAAGAAATTTCGGAAAATGCCAATGATGCCAAAATTCGTTTTAGAGGTTGTAGACTTAAGAATAAACTTTGTTTTTACATATCTTGTGAACACGATGGAAATCGTTATTCTTAATCGATTTTGATCAAACTTCGCCTATAAGTTTATTCCGTCAATATCTCGGCTAAGTTCGTACATGGGACGAATCGGTTAAGGGAGTGGGGGGATATAACCCCTATATAAGTACCAAAGTTATCAAAATGGTTTCGACTTGATATCTTTTATATTTCTTAACTACTATTCACCAAACATAACATACCTACACATTTACAATACGTAGTTTTAAGTTGGGTATCAAAATTATGGTGATCGGCCAAAGGGGTGTAGACTTACATTAGTTACTAACAATGATATTGTTACCGCGATAACTGCCGTATTTCTTAATGGATTTCTATTCAATTTTGCGTATGCATTTATTAGCTCGATATTTTTAGGTCATATTAATTGTAGAGTCTGACTATTATAGGTATTTTTTATAACTATCAACAGCTTTCAAAGAATTTTATTAAAAAACATCATAATCAAGGATGGATTAAATTTACTTTATTTCCTCTAGCAAATGTTGCTGATTTATTAAAGATGCCCCCAAAAAATGTCATTATTAAAAATCGTTCTCGAAATCCTCGCATCTAATAATTTTTCCATTTCGTACCCTATATGATTTTTTTTCATTTACTGATGCCTTGTGTTATGAATCCCATCTTCATCTCGGGCGGGAACCAGACAAACATTTGCTTTATCGTGGTACTTAGGGAGGAAACATCGGGGCCCCGCCATCTGTCGCATTACGGCGATATCCCTTAAGGTGCCCTAAAAACAACCGATATCCACCCTCATATCATGGCTCTGCCAAAAGTAACCCTTAGCGAAGTACTTTCGCTTCACTTTCATTTCCTTAAGCCGTAGGGAAAACAGGGCTAAGGTACCTAGCTGAAATTACATCTCGTGCCGTGCCCTATAATCGTAAATCGAGTGCCCCCCCGCCTCTGGCATCCCGCCGCAGCCCTTCAACGATGCAAAATTGTTCGGGTGCTAGGGCGGCAAATACGGCGAAAATATTTTCCCATTTATTTCCATTGCATTTTTCCTTTCTGAGCCTTTTTAATGAAATCTTCAGTTCGCCTCGCTGGCTGGGAGTTATTTTTCCTGGATTGCCGGGATATATTGCAGTATATAATGGCCCCCCTCCGCCCTCCGACGCCCTCGGTTTAACCCGAAAAAGGGGTCCAAACTGGGTTCCTTGACGTCAGAGCAATCCTGGAGGCCCTCAAATAAAAGGGCGAAATGAAAGGAATCCACTTAGGGGGTGCGAACGTGCACTCCTTGGCGAATGGCCCATAAAAGCGTGAAGTTTCCATCTCACGCCGGTAAACGCACAAAGAGCACACTCCGTCACCTTTTTTTTTCTTTTCTTTTTATTTCTATCTCGGGGTGGAGATTTAATCCCAGCATCCGGTGCTGTACCACGGAACCGGAGGAGCGAAGGGCTGTTGCTCGCAGAACCGAATTAGATTCAATAGAATTGTGTAGAACCGCGGGATTGTTTCCGACTTAAACTTCCCATTTTCTGGATGCTTTTCTTATCACATGAGATGGAAAATTTTTATCCACGACATGTCAGGGGGTGGCACTTCCCCCAAGTAACACGGTGACAACGGATTTGTTTTGTATCCAACGCGGCGGCAGATGCCATCGTTTCCACAAGATTTTACCCATATTTGATGGTGTGGAGTTATGATCCTGGGGGAGGGATGCGAATGATGATGATGGTGCATTGAGATGCTGGGGGCAAAAAAAAAATAAAGGAAGGTGTTCCAGAGCAACGCCTCCCGTCTGTTTTATCCCACAATCTCCTGGTTTTGGCTGGAATCGCGTAAAGACGCGCTAAATTATCATTCTGCCAGTGGCGGCGTTTCGCCCCTCGGGGATGAAATGCGGCAGGGCTTTACAACGTAATAACCATGCATTCAGTGCTCGTCATTTATGATAAAAAATAATCCTTTAATGCTGCGCTGCATGCCGAGAACAGCCACTGTTCGGGGAATCCCCGCATAAGAATGAATTCCCTCGCACGGCAAAAAGCTGAAAAGGGCTTTTGTCCTTTTTGTCATCGGCGGTACGAGTATCAATTGACTTTCAGGAGACTCATTTTAGGATCATGCCTTTGTTCAAAAATCACATTTTCAGCATTATTTCTTTTATTATTTCAGAGCTCTATTCAAAAAGGAATTTCTACACTATGATGATAAGCTAAAATTAATACACGATCTCTTTTACTTCAATAGTTTCTGAGAGTCTTTGATTTCGAATTTTTTATTGAATTTAGATTTTTTTCCATCATATTCAAAATGCTAGATTATACTTCAAACAAACGAAAATCCTCAATTCATCTGATTAATCTATACCAAACGAATTCAGCGAAAATCCATTCTTAATAAAAGTAACATTAAAACAAATATGGGAAAATCGCAGTTCTATAAAATTAACCATTCAAAAGTTACGATCATAACAAACGACACAAATGTGCATCATTTCAAATATTCATATCCACTGCAGTTAAAGATGATAAAAGTTGATTGCAAGCAGAAAATAGGATAATTTTGAATTATTGCAAATTTGCTGAGATTAAAATTTTTAGTATAGCGCATAGTCAGGACGACGATAAATTAAATATTGCGAAACTTCAACATAAATATAGATAGGAAAATTTTACTGCCCTGCTTCAATAAAGTGGGTAGCCAATAAGTGACTCAATATAAAAGTATGAGAACAGAATATTATTCCGAAATTAATTTATAATTCAGAAGAAGAAACCGAAATCTTGCTGGAGAAATTGTAAAAAGATAGGGTTGAAAATCCACCCTAATATACTTCTGGAGGGGGTTGAAATAAATAGAAAAAACAAAACAATTCTGTTCTGACTGTTTACAAAATATGCCCAATCCCCTAAAAATTTTGTTTTCTTCTTACATTAAACCAACATTTTGTAAATTCACGATGAAATCTTTTATTTGTGAAAAATAAGTGAGGGTATGAGTGCCAAAAACTCTCATATGAGCCCCAAAGGCGATATATAAAGCTTTTCGAGAAAACCGAAAAAGGCCGTGGGTTTTACAAGCAATGCTAGGGGTTCCCCAGCCCCCCAGTTCAGAGGAGGATAAAAACATGGGCATGAAGCCCTTTTCCAAGAGATCCCTGGGAATAAAAATTTTTTTCCAATTGCATGAACATAGAGAGAGAACCCCATAAAGTTTGCCCTGGTAACATTCCCAGTGGTCGTCTTTATTGAGGGCGAGACCGTGTTAACAAAAATATCCAAATAATCTGCACACGCATCGGATCTGGTTTTCCTTTCATTTGACATTCCACAGCGGACCCTTTGCAAATAGGAAAAGGCATCCCTTGTCGGCTATTACAATAAAAAAAGAGGATTTTCGCCCGAAATTCCATCAAATTCAAAAAAGAGTCCTGAATTAAAATGGCTTTGCTCCTTCATGCGACCGCCTACTACCCGCCCATTTAATCCCCTTGGTAATCTGAAATCATTTTCCGGCCCTCAGAAAATGCCCTAAAAACTGCTGACTACCCGGATGCTGGATAAGTTGGCGCCCAATGCACGAGATGAGATCGGTGGGCTCGAGGCATTTTTGGGCAATACCCGATTTTTGCATATTTGCTGGTACCCGGAGGGGCAAAACATAGGACCTATATTTTACAAGGGTGCGCCAGAACCCCTTTGGTGTCAGTTTGAAAATTTCCAGATTTGTAACCGGAGCGGAATGCGTGCTTAAAGGAATTCCTTTCCTCCAGGCTCCCGAACCCTTTTATCGCATTCGAACTTAGTGTGTGACTATCTTAACCTTCTTTAGATATGTGCGTACCATTTTGACCGCAAATTTATTCTTTCATCTCAAAAATAGCATAACAATTTAAAACTGCTCTTTTATAGGTAGATCTTAAAAATTGATCACATACATGATAAAAAAATCATATTTTCTGATTAGATTTTGAAAATAAAAATAACTTTTATACACTAACAATAAACAATTTTAATTAGCGATTAGAAGAGTAAAAAGAATTGATCAAATACTAAACACAAAACCCATATTTTAATATTTTTATTTCCTAAATAAAATAACATTAAAATAATACTGAGAAACATTTTAAATCTTTTGGTGCAGTAATTTATAAAAAAATATATAAAAGAAACCGCAATTCAAATTTTTAATTGGCAATTTAAAGTTTCAAGTTCGAATTTAATAGACAAATATACGAATCGAAGTTTCTAGTATCTATAGATGGCGCCAATAATTTTGAGACAGACGTTTTTGTTATTGACCAAGTTTCGATGATAATCGCCATCAATTTATTTCGTTCACTTTTGTGAACCAATTTATGATCAAAAATTAATTGGCCAATCAATGAATAATAAAAAAAATAAATGGTCTACCAAAGGATTCCATCTCTTTTAACGTTAATACTTTTTTAATATTGAAAAGTACCAAAAAACAATATTTTAAAACCCAATGAACGCTAGCGGTCACAAGAGATGTAGCTGCTTTAATTAATTAAAAACGAACAAAAATTGCAACGCTGCAATTAATTTTACTCGGGGAATTATATTCCCTTACTGGGCAAGCCTATGTAAATTATTCTTTTAAAAACTTCATGAAAGTATTTTCCGCAAATGCAGGGCCTTTCGAATCGCCGCTTTTCACTTATGCTCTATGGTTACAGCGGTGGGGATGGGGAGGGGAGAGGAGGGGATTGGGACTGTGTGTCAAAATTGGCACGAGGATGAAGGGAGGGTGGGGGTTGGCCCCCAACTTCCGTAGAGCAAGAAATGTTAATGTTGTTAATTAGTCCACTCTGTAGCCGAGAAAATTGAATGATATGAGAAATTTTTTAGGTGCAATTTTAATTAAAGAGTTTCTCATGCAAAATGCATCCCTCCGGCAGGAAAACTGCGTCCATCAGACCTCAGTGTTGCATTACCTTTGAACAAGGTCCAATTCGTACTCACAGCGACAAAGCCAGTTAAAGGACACTCACAAAAAATTTGCCGAAAATGCTAGTTATATGCACGTGAAACGAAACCCATTACCAAAATTGTAAACTTTTTTAATTTCCTAGAAAAAAAATCCCTTTTTCATTGGGTTTCTACTAAATCATATTAGACCAGGAAGAAAAGCGTTTCAGTGACGCTGACCGTCACTGTGACGATACTCTAATTAAATTGCCTTCGGAGGTATGGGAAAGTTACTTGAGAGTTGACATCAGTAACCCCGGTTTACCCAATTAGGCAAGTTTTTTTTTTTTTTTTTTAATAGGTAAGTTAGAATGGATTCGATATCACAGCGATGGTTTTGAACACTATTTCAGAATGTAAAGTTGGAAAAGTTTTAATTATTTGATTTTTAATTAAAATTCACTACTTATGGATCATTCCATTGCGACTGAGGACATTTTAATCAAGAATTTCACCAATTCTGGTTAATGTGCAACTAAATCATTATATGTCATGCAATAATGAAAATTATCTCAAAGTAGAAAAGAAAATTCGAAGAGTCATTATTTTTTAGCTAAATTGCAATGTTGTGGGTCATTTAAATCATCCCAACCTTCTACCTTTCTGCTACACTGAAGAATTTAGCCAAATTATTATAATTATTTTAATTTTTTGTTTAACTGGTATGGTAGAACGTGCGACAATCATCACTTCAAAGAAAAATAAAACAAAAATTAAATAACTCTTGCAGTGTATTTCTTCACAGATAAAATAATTTTAAATATTTCTTTGGTAAAAGAACGTGGCAGTATTCAACTGACATAAAATTTTCTTTACACAGTACCTAATGAATTTTAGAAACTCATAACTTCCATGGACGAAAAAATCATTCCGTCATATTTTTATTAATTTTTTCTTATTGATTAGTTAAGCATGAACTACAGATTACTATTAAAATAAATATAATAAAAGGAAATGAAAAATGTACGGCCTTTTCTTCTTTTGTGTGGAATTATTCAAAATCCAAACAATTAACTAATTGACTCATTTAGACCATAATTGGTTGTATAAATGAATTGGTGTAATGACTAAGTATAGACCGAAGAGTAATCTTATAATGAGCACAAAGTTAATTGTTCTTGTTTGAACAAACTGGTAATAAAATTAAAATAAAGTTATATTGTACTACAAAAGGCTAATTTTGGATAATTCCTTAACACTATTGAATGAAAAACATTCTCAAGCTTTTAAATTCCATCTTCCTTCCTCTTTCAATTAGCAACATGCCAAGAATCTCCTTAACTTCCTCAACAAAACCCTTCTTATTGCTCCGCCTTTATGCAGCAACTTGCTATTTGTAGCGGCGATGGAGGGTTGAGTTTTAACTTATACAAAATTCCAAAATACCCCCTCAGTTAACTCTGCCTTCATTTGCATGAGCCGAAAAGATGTGGCAGGTTCTTTCACCACCCATTAATTACGAGCGGGGGTGGTATCCTGCTGTGGCTCTTTTGTTTTAAGGATCTGTTCGGTGTCTTACTAATTTACGAACAGTGCCGCAAATGCAACAGTAGCTGAGGGTGGGTCAAAGGGGTTTTTGGTAGCGACCGTACCGAAAAGATTAAGAGCAACCCGAAACACCTTCAACGGTGCAGTTGTCTATAAATTATTCATCTGTAAACGAACAGAGTCTGCTAAATATTGGAAAAACCATCAAAGAGCAATAAGCCCTTAAAACTGACGGGGAATCCCCGGATAGAAACGTCAGGCCATCAATCACTGGCAAGTTTGTTAAAGGGATGGGATGCGTTCGATTTGTAAACATTATTGGGGCTGCATAATTGAGCTCAACTCGAAAAGGGTTAAGCTGTCTCAAGGGCGCATTTTCACGAACTTGCAGTTACACAGTACTATTCCTTATGAGTGCCACAGGGAGTGCATCGTCCGGGAATAGAGGAAATTTTGCTGCAGATAAAAATTTCCCTGCTCTGTTATGTGGCATGCAAATTCTGAAGAAAGGATCCGCGAAATGACTGCTTTGTCGCCGCGAGGAGGCTGTTTTATCAATTTTCCATTTGCAGAAGCTAACCCTCAGGGACCCTCTGCTGCGTCAGCTCTCTTAAATTGGAGTAATACAGTCAGAGGAGCTCGAACGACGATAGTCCTTAAAGTTTCGTTGCTCCCTAGTCCCTCGCTGGGCGGCTTTTAAAGCAGACCTCTCCGCCACTCGGGCATAAATATCGTGTCTCGTCGAAATCCACTCGAACAAATTCCTACATGACTACGTGCAGGAGTGGCCCCATTCATCCCCCAGAGCTCAGCTGGAGCGGATTTCCCCCCAGTTATCAAAATGGGGATGCCTTCAAGGATCATGGGAGGGACGTCCAAGGAATAATGAAATTCAACCTCATCGGGTACATGGGGAGCTCTGTACGGCTCATCCCGGCTGATGGGATGGTTTATGAGCAAAGGAGCTTCCGATTTGGAGCCCTGGCAGACATAAGGAACGGACTGAGCACGGTCCTGCGACACCCGATAGTGCCCTGGGTCTCAGGGTCTGGTTTAAAGGGTTGTTTCATCAAAGCGGAAATGAGATTCCCATTTGGATTAGATAGACATTGCGATGAGACCCGGAAGCTACAAGTCGTGGAAAAGAGCAAAGTGTTCAGATATAATGTAAAATGGCACGACTTCCTGTCCAAGGATTGACTTCGATTCGGACAAGGGGATTTCAGGACATTGGTTTAACTAGGGAGAGGTCAGAAACTTCCATCCCCAGTCCTCATTCTATCGAAACAAGTAAAAGCAATTCAATATTTTTGATCCCTTGAAGCACAAAAATTAAAAACAACCTTACATGATGTTGTAAAATATGTTCACATAATGTTACCTTTATCATTGCAAATCATTGTGTTTTAAAAACTTCGTATTTTAAAACACTTTTAGTGAAAGTGCTTAAAACTCAAATACACTTAATATGTAAATGTTTTATTGGTAAATATTTTAACTGCTCAATATATTGAAGTTATTTACATTGAAAACTTTCTAATTTAAAATGTAAGAAAAAAAAAATGCACCTCGTCTTTGCATAGTTCACACAATTTTTTCTACATTATTTTTTCAAAATCTCTTTGTCGTATACAAATTTTAAAAATACACATTTTTTTTTTTATTAATTGAAGTCCCAATTACTTGTTTGTTAAAAATAACTTTGCAAATAAACGATGAATAAAAAAAAACTTATGCTTATACAACCTTCAAAACATTGACTCCCCTTAATAAACTTATAAAGTCGTTAAACTTTTAAAAGACACGAACTTGCCACGAATATTCTATCAGTCAAACAGACATCTAAATCTCACCATAAAATTTAATTTTTACCTTCTTATGTAGGAAAGTTTGAAAAACGATAGACATCATCCCATCATATGCTCCAATCTCTATTTTAAAAAGTTCATACAAAAAGCCGTCAGTTCATTTATCATGTTGAAAGCAGCTTTCTACGAGTCTGTCAACTTTTCCGATGTGATTCATTTTCTGTTTCAACATTTCAAAGGACTAAAAAGTCCAACAATAAGAAGCATTAACAACATAATACCCATCTTTACACGTCTTTCTCCGCCCATCATACCATTGCACGTATTTTTGCACACCCTGTGCTAAAGAAAGAAGAGATCCAATTCGTAAAAGGTGCATGCCGACATGTCATGAAAACTTACAAAAGTTAAATTCAAAACTCTCAAAGAAGCACAAGTAAGTTTTCTTAAAATACTGAACCTTAAGATGATATTCGAGCACAGGGTGGGAATGTATGCCCTTGCTAGGGGAGAATTAATGGTTGCTGTTACCACCCAGAGTACTAAGGGAGCACTTTTTTTGCTTTTTTCGTGCAATCAGTCAAAGTAAAAGAGTTCACCTTTGAAACGCTTCCAACTGCAAACGTTTAATTAAAGGCACTGCCAAGATATTAAATTCACCTGTACGTTTTTCGAAAGGTTGGTGTATGTTCCCAGTTACAATTCTCTGGCACCACTGACAGATGAAATGGCGAATAAATAGTTTGTTCTTTCTTCGTTGTAGAAGATTTTGTAATTTTCAACAATTTCCGGTGCATGAGAAACGCTGCGATTTAATTCACAGGACTTCTCCCTTCAGGTATGTTCTTATACTGCCCCACCTGAAGTTTTGCACGAAATCCTGTAATTAATAACTCAAGTCATATTTCCTCGAAATCATGGGCATACAGCTCTTTGAATTTAACGTTTTATTGATTTTAATTAAATTTCTCCAAAATTGTTGCTGCAGTAAAGCATTTGCTCATAAAAAATCAACAGGGCAATGACCCGAAACGTGTACATATATTTACTGGGAAACTATCCTTCAGCGATTGCATTTCTGTGTACGGATACTTCCTTTCGTGTAGATACCTCCTTCTGAGTTATATTTGTAAATTGAAACCCTAAATACAGGGGAGGGAGCCCTATTTTTCCGGTTTCTCAATTTCCCTCATGCCCTGGTATCGAGTACTATTCTATCGTTTTCCTCACGGAAAGGTCGTTTCCTTGATTTCGGACCAATTTTATGCGATTGGTCGGTAATATACGGCCGAAAATCAAGAAGGGCCATCTCACGTCGACTACAACTAGTCGAAATTGTATCCCGAGACATTCCCGGAGCATACATTCGACTCTAATTACTTCACCGAGCAGTCGATGGAGGGCTCTGGCCAGGGGACGCCTCAACAGGAAATCCCCGGGGATTAATAACGTCGCCCGGGGATAGAACAAATGTGTCCTGCTTGTTAGTCCTCCTCTTTTGTCTCGAGAATTCTGAAGGCCTATCCCGCAGACCGTGACATGGTACCCTTATACCTTCTATACCTTTACGAAAGCGTTCCTTAATTTATTTTCTTATTTAATGAAATTTATCGTCATTAGTCGCAAACGGAGGGCGAAATGATCCAGTTTCTCGAATTTCCTTGAAAATTCCCTTGATATACTTCTTCCTAAATCTTATGGCTCTGAATCTCAGCTGAGATGATGATTCATTTGTTTCGAGGGCCGTTCTTCTCGTGGCTAAGTGCAGTCAAGTGTATTTCGTTGTCGTGCGACAAATGGGCACATTTGGTCACATCGTAAATATTACCTTTATTGGCAGTTCTTGCCAGGGAAACCATTTTTCAAATTAATGGTAATTTGTGCGTAATTTCTTTTTAAAACCTAATAAATAAATTTTCAAATGATTCTTCGAAGCTTAATGAAAATGATTGATGATGATGAATATGACATGGTTTGGAAGGCAGAGATTTTATTATTTGTAAGTATGTTATGTCTCTCTGGAATTGGTAATATCAAATTATGTTTTGAAAATAACTCATACGTTTTCCACAGATTGGCGCCCCAGATGTATTATTTCTTTATTAGAAAATTGTTCTAACACCTTTATCTTTAAGATGTTTTCTTTTTAGAGGTAGAATTTATTTTTACATTCGGAAGAATGTTGAACGAAAATTCTTTCCCATAGTTAAGGCTTATCATATCGTAACCTAAAAAATTATTGTTTTGTCCATTTTATAAATATAAATTGTGAAGTAATAGAAAATTAAATGAAAGTTTTTTTAAATTTCATCTGATTTTTGTGGCACACCAAATTCTTCATCCTCTATATATACGATATTTGTGGCCATATTTACTTCGCATAACACAATATTTATGCAAACTTACACCTCGAATTTGAAATGTTTTGTAAGTTATTTCTAACTAGTGAAAGATAAAAATGAATACTAATAAAATGCAAGCCACATTCTTCACACAAAGGAAAAAACAATATTTTTTACTAAATGTTAAGACTAAACTGAATATCCAAGTTTCTTGGTTAGATTATGGGAAATATTTAGAAATCGAACTAGACAAAACACTGACTTTTACCAAAGTGGAATTAATTCTGGATACTTTTCATAAAAATATGCTTGAGAAATTTCCTATTTTGCTTCGCCAAATTGATGTTTTTATTTTAATCTAATGTTTTGAATTAATACAATGTTGCCAAAATATAACGAATATTTTAGTAAAAATAAAGGGGGCTCTCTTCTTCTCACTTTCGTACGAAACGAATCGAAAAGCACTTACAGTAGCTCCTTTTTGTGTAAAAATTCAATAATAAAATTCCTGAATTTTAAAAATTAATTTCATTTACCTTTGATTTCAGTTAGTTTTCTATTCAAAATGGTTAGGTAGAAAAAACCAATCTAATTATTTTGACGAAAATAATAATGGAATTCAAAGGCAACTAAAATAAAGTTGTGTGATTTTAAGATCTTTGTTAAGGAATTTTTATCCAAAAAATGCTTCTGTAAGCTTCATTCGATTTGTTTCGTATACGAAAATTAGAACAGGGTAGTTTAGGGCCCTGTACTACCTAAATTATTCAAAAATATGCCAATTTTCGGGTTCACCTAAAACCCTAAGTGTCCAGAATTATTTCCGCTAGTGAAAAGATGCTACTTATTTTTCAAATTTCATTGAAATCCTACTGTTAATTTTGTTATCTAAGACGTGAATTTTTTTCTACTCAATTAATTTTCGTCTGCTAGACGTGTAAGTTAAGTTCACATTGTTACCCACAGTCACAGATACTGCCTTCAGATAATTCTTATATTATTTTTGGTTTTTTAAATATTATGAAAACTGAGGATAACGTGCTAAAAAGCATCCCCTGAAATTATGTTTCATTCAAAGCCCAATTTACTGTGAATTTGGTCTAATCTTTTGGCTTTATGCAAAAAATTTCAACTAAATTTACTAAATGTTAAGGTTAACTAATTATACTCGTCTTCTGGTACCATATTAAAGTCAAAAAAATAATTAATGTATGCAGGTATTAATATCAAATATATTATTCATTAGAATTTAATCCTATACAAAGGTCTTTTTCTACTTCTACTGTTCGCGTCGAGGGCTCCTTTTCAATCAAAAAGGTTCTCTCCCTTCGCGTGGTGCCAGTCCGCACCTGGGCTAATCTGCATGTCATCTCCGGTTCAGCCGAAGGGAATTCGGTCACAGGAATCTATTCCGCCGACTTAATCTGATTTTACTTTCAATTCCCGGATTAGCTGTGTAAAAGGGAGCGTTATTGCCGCTGATGACTCCGCGCGATAAAACCGGCTGTCGCGACTTGGCGCGCTGCTGCATAAGACGCTGCGACGACGCGACGCTGCACCCCGACTTTCACGGTGGTCCCCGCCGGTTGCTCTTATTTCTGACTTCATTAGGGACTCCGCTTCGGCCTTATTACATTCCAATTTACTTTGATTTCGAGTTCGATAACGCCGGCTAATGCGATTATCTCATTAAAGCCCGAGACACACGGCGCGGCGCGTTCGAGAGTAGAACGGGTTTCGTGGGTTCGCGGGTGGGTGCCTCGCCGGGAGATGATTGATTTAGGGGCATCGCTCCGCATGTGGAGTTGGTACAGCAAACATCTGGACGTGAAGGGCTATAAATATATTCTTCGACATAAGAAAATATCAAGATGCCTCCGAATGAAGTTTCCCCGCAAAATGGAAACTTTCGGCAACATCATTATTCACTCCCATCTCCGGGGGGAGGAAAAGGGACTCGGCCACATTTCATTGAAACAAACTACGAGGAGCTGGGCAATCGCTTTAAAAAGGACGAAGGGAACACTCGTCTTAAAAAAAAAAGTGGCCCGCATTCGTACCCGTCATGGCCCCCAGCAATTTCACTAAATCAATCTAGCAAATGTCCCGGATCCCTTTGCATTAGCATGTTACTCCTCCAGGAAGGATCGGCTTGAGCCGGAGGCCCACATCTTTAGTTTTGGGGGCGATTGTCTGGGCGTGGGAATTTACGATTTGGCCAACACCTTCGATTCCCTATAAATCCCTGAAAAGTCCCGGGACGACGGCAAAAATCAATCGGCGAGCTCAGACCGATGGCCCATAAATTCCGGCCTTACAGGAGCAATGTTTGGGCCTCCTCTGCATGGAAGCCCTTCTGCCGGAGCGCGTCTGGTGCACTCGTAAAAATTTGTTTATGGCCGGCTCGAAGGTTTAGATTTAAACGGGTTCGCTCGAGAGGATTAAAAAGATACCCCTTGATTTAGAGCAGGAGAACGAAACGGCTGCTCTCAAGGACTTCACCTTTTTTTGGGGCGGAAACCTCCATTTATCTACTCAAAAGATATATGCAGTAACTCGGGCTGCCATTATCCCTATATAAATTATAATATTTAATAACAATTTCAACTATGTCATACTACCTGGGTAACTATTCAAGAATCAAATACTTTTGGTTTAATATACAAATAAGCTCATGTTTTCTTTACATACTAATTATTCCCAAATTTTTAATATTAAATTAAACTACCAGAGATGAATAAAGAACTCGGGTATTGTAAATTTAGGTAATTGAAATGTATATGTAAATGGGCTAAGTTTCAAGTGTAGCCTTATCCCAGTAATAAAATTTAAAATTATTTAAGATTTTTTGTTTTATTGTTGGCACTATAAAATGTAGAAGTGTAAATTTTTTTAAAGATTAAACTGCTAATAAGATGATTGTGCCTATTTCATAGTTAAAATTTAAAAATAAGAAGATGATTAACGATTATTAAGTTATTTGTACTTCTCGATTGCTTTAATACCGACCAAATAATAATTAATTATTGTAAGTACTAAGAAACGATTTTTAACTGATTTAAAAAAAAAGGCTATCAATCCATAGTGTGGCTTCTTCCGCATGCGCCGCGGTCGTACGGATTTAACGTCGATCCTTATAACTACTTGATTAAAATTTCAAGTGTGAATTATAGCGAAGGAAAATGTTGTAACAACACTTTTAGCTTTTATTCTATGAAAACCACTTCGCGGTTTAAAAATCACAGAAGATAAAATATAAGACGAGTTTTGATCGACCACAGTCATAAAATGTATGAAATAAGGGTAATTTCGATTTTTAATTTATAGTTAATCAAAGCTCGCCTTCACCCATACTTTTCTGAATTTCGCGTCGCGTTAAAATGAAGATTCATAGAACCATTTTATTTCGTCTATTTTACGGCTTTATACTATTTATTCATATACTTATCCTATTTTGATGTATGTATGTATATTAATTTTTTAAATAGAAAATGTACATAGTTTAATTTTCATATTATGTTAATATAAAAAGTCTTATCATCATCAAAACTTTGACTCTTCTTTCTCGAAGAAAGGTGTAAGGCGGATGAATTTCATCACTCTTTAATTAAATCGAAGACGGTCGTTTCCTTCGTAGCGCACAAAGATTGCCGCCCTCTTTGAGGAAGATCCTTTCGCATGATGGAACAGCTTTCACCTGTAATTAAATTTCCTTTGAGATGTTTAAATTCCGAGAGATTTACAAGGCACTTGGCGCGCTGTCCAGAGCTGGTGCGCTTTTATTTGATTAAAATTCGAATTAAAGACGACGACCGGGAAATTAATCGCGCCAAGAAACCCATGTAATTACCAGCTCACCTCTAGTCTTTGTGGGTTTGTTAAATTTTCGGTGGTAATTAACCCCTTCGCCCACTGCTGAAATTTTTAACTGGTGCGGTAGGACATTTGTTTTCGCATTACTTTTGCAACCTGAACTTTTTGGCGCAATTAGGACAGTGATCTGGCCCTTTTTAGAATTTATATACGCGGGCTGCCCGTGGGACGCCACTATTTTGAGAGTAATTAGCACCACCACCAGGCCCGTTTAATTAGATCGCGCGAGAATAGAGCACCGCATTAGGGGCGTAGATAATGAACCAGGTAAAGTAGGTAATGAGCTCGCGGAAATAGTCCATGGATAGCTTTAGTAATTGTTGTTATTTCGGGGTAACCTATATAATTGAAATTGACCGCTTGCACTGTTTCAATTTTAATTTCGAATTATCCAAAATGCGACTAACTAGAACTGTCCTCGCTGTAAACTAGTTTCGCAGCTCTGTATAAATTAGATAGTCCCGCTCCACTGTTATAGTTTTATAACGTCTCATTATGTGTTCTATAATTTACTCCGAAATTTCAACGAAATGTATAGGTATCTATAAACGGACTTAGTTTTCGAAGTGCTTTAAAACTATTTTACTATTGTAGTCTTATTCGTACTACAAATTAACTCCTAAATTCACTATCTTTTATAAATGATAGTCTTTCTTTTAGCACGAAAAAAAAAGCGGCGTAAATTTTTGGAATTTTTAATATAAAAAAAATAGTTCTTTTTGTGTAAGCTGTAGCGTTCGTAAGGATTATTCGAAATCAAATTTTCAAAACTTTTCATAAAATACAAATATATACTTATATGAGTGTGGTCCAACTACTATGCTATTAAAATTACTAAAAAGTCGAAAATTAATACAATGGTAAATTTTATGTATAATGAGTTTTCTCCATTCTTTTAGAATGGCTATAAGTAATATGTAAAATGAACAAATTATGCTTTTGTTTTAGGTATTAGCTCCAATAAATTAAGTCTAATTTAGAATAAAACCAAATCTGAGTCGATATCTTATTTCGTTCAAAAGTTATTGCTTACAAAAGACCGAAAAATGTGATTTCGCGTTTAAAGTTTTAACATGGTTTGGCCAGCGAAAGATTGTCTATAAACCCTCATAACTTTCCAATTTTCAAGATTTTTGCAAATTTATTTCGGAAAATTATTTAGAGGTTCATGCAACGATAAAAGGAAAAGCAAATAGCAATCGATTCTAAATGTGGATTATTTACTAACTACTGTCTTTAGATATTCTAAAAATATCTAACTAACTAAAATACAATACATACTATGTATATTACTTCTTATAATTACAAGCCAATTATAGTTTAATTAATATTAATCTATTTTTCTCTTTCTTGTTTCAGGTAATTATTACAACTTACGCAGTTTGGTCAATTGATGGACGTATTCTATTAAGGAGTTTCAGGTTTTTATTTAAATGTATAAGCTTATAACAATGTCATAAAGGAAGATTTCCATAAATGGCAATTTGTCCTTTGACTTGTTTTTTTCTAATGGATTTCTTTGTCACTAGAAAAATTTGTTTTCCACGTAGGAATTAAATTTGGGCTTCTCGAATTTATTTAAGACAGCGGCTCAAATCCGACGAAAAACTTTCTGTACTTAGTAAAACTATTCTCTGTCGAAATTAATGAAGAAAGTTGCATGAGAGTATTAGTGACAAAGGATATTCCATAAAATTTTTTAAATTTCAAAACTAAAAGAGTTAGCTACTCTGAAAATTGAATAATAGGTTAAGAAAACTTTAAGAAAATTCTTAATGGCATTATTAAGCCTCAAGAGAATTGTCTAGGACTGGGTGGCTGAAAAGGGATAAAATCTTTTTGATGAGGAATAACACTGATCGATAGCTCCATCCTAATCCAGGACCTGAGGCTAATCCGGCTTCCGTTAACTGTCAGAACTGTCGAAGTTCTTTCCGCAGGGGCTGAAAACATTGAGCTGACCAAGATACGATAAAACAGGCATTTATCACTGTCAGCCGGGTTCAGACAGCCTCCAATAATTCTCCTTAAAAATAAATAAAGACGTTGCAGGCCACCTCCGGCTCTGGCTGGCACGACATGCCCCCGCGGCTACTATACACAAAAATATTAGAATTTGTCCTCGGCTTGGAGCCAAATGTCCAAGCATCTGGCAAATAAACAAACTCCTCATCCTCTCCCAGTTCCCGTGGGAAGTTTGTTCGAAACGAAAATGTTGACAAGTTTTTTTCCCTTGTACAGCAGTTACAGAAAAGGATGGGCACTGAATTTGACCAACAGCAAAAAAAACTGCTGTTTTATTACAGTTCGTATCTATCGCAACTAGCAGTCTCATAAAAGAAAAAAAAATTGGAAAAATAAGTAAATAAAAGCATCAAAAATAGGACTTCAGAGCCACCCTGTGTCTGATGATATTTACAAAGCACAGTATCGCGCCATCACGTCAGATAAACGCTTCTTTTTCTTTATTTTTCTAAAATAACTTTCCACCGAGACATAAATTCCTCAAGTTTGATAGTTAGTGGGGCCCGGAAGACGTCCTGGGTCCTGTGACGCGTATTCCTGCTACAGCGCCTCCTGTTTTATTTACGAAACGAGATTTTGCTGGATGTTTTCCGGTTCGCATAAGCACTGAGCTGGGAGCTTTTAAATAATTTTCCAGAGTCCCGTGCCCGACGGTCGACAACGGGTGGATGTAAATCACTCCGGGAATGGTCAAGGGTAAAGGGAACTTGGTTCGGGTGGGTAGACCTCGTCTGGAATATGTCTCTGGATGTTAAAAAAAAGGAAATAAATAAAGCAAATTGCTTTACGGGCAAAATGAATTATGACAAGATATAGGGTGTATGTTTCGGTGATTTACGACAGCACACCGAATTTGATTATGTCAGCGGAAATTGAAGAGTTCAACATTTATCCCATGTTTACAAAGGGTCGTTAAATATCAAAACTCTTGAAGAAATATTATTACATGTGGTAAAAACTTAACATAACTTACGAGTGCAATGACAAGATTTTGCATTCATTTGTATATCTCAGCCCTTTTTATGTATAAAAAAACTTGCGGATATACTCACGGATTTTGATGAAAATTTGCAGAAACATTAAAATTGGTTCAAAATGAACGAATATGCAAACATTTTTACGTAGATATCAATACTTTTCGAGATATTTAACTTTAAAAACCTCGAAATGTCACTTTCACCGACTCTTTTACAACTAGTTTGTGGTATAATGCGGGTGTGGCGACAGCTCTTAACTAGGCGCATATTTGCGTTATTTTAAAAATTATTATATAAAAAGAAACCAATCAACTAGACTTTAAAATAGAATTTGAGTTTTGTTTTTAATAAAAGTTCTGTTTCTGTTATGAACTCTTATGAACTCAATCGATTCTAAATTTATATTCTACAGATTAAAACTAAAACAGAATTTTATTTTTAAAATGTTATCGTTTATCTTTTTATATTTTATATTTTGAATTAAAAAAAAAAACCTTAAAATTTATACCTATTACATACAGGTTGTTAAGTTACACAAATGAGGTTTTTCGCAATTTTCTTATTATGTAACAGCAAAACGGTGTTGTAGAATAACATGTTATAGGATGGTTACCTGCACTGCAAATATCAAACAAGATATAAGTTTCTAAATACTATAGGTGAAGAGTTATCTAAAATTTAAAGATTAAACATTTATTTTTAAAATTTGTTATTAATATAAAGCTTTAAATTCATTCAATTTCTGTAAGGTAAACTTTTCATTGTCTCAAAACTTCGCTAAGTTGTGTGTGCCCAAATAGAGCGATCGTAGTTAGATCTAGCTCAATCAGGTTTGCTTGATAAACTCTAACAAATGAAAACCCTTACCCCATCCGCCAAACCTCTAGGTATTCTAATATTATTATTGATTTAGCTATTCAATCACCTATTTTTTATGCAATATCAATCGAATCAGGGCCAGAATTCATTAAGCGTGAGTGCTCTTTCCATCCAGCGGAGCACCGCGCTGAAACTCTTCTGTTCGTGACAAACATTTTCTGAAAAATATTAAAAAATCAATGTGGTAAACGCGCACAAACTTTATAAATAATTGAAAGCGAAATAATTAATAATTCGCGAGCGGTTTTCACTTCGATAAATTCCAGAATGGGGGAAACCGGGAATTGAACTAGCCTCCCTCAAACCCCGGCGGCGGCCTCTCCACTTAATTTAATTGCAATTTTCCAATTCCGCGCGACTCAAGATGCAAATGGGGCTCAAGAGCTCTCCGGAGCCATTCTCTTCGCGGCGCGGAGCACTTGTAGCGCCGGATGACGACAAAGTGCTTAATTCCTCTGCATTTCCTCGAGGTACCCCAGAAAACAAAGAGCAAAAAATTAAGAAGAAAATTAAGGAGGTCCCGAGGGGGTGGTAGGAAATTATAAGACCGACCCGGCGACCTCCTTTCGACCGCTTCTAATGGCAACTTAATTACCTTTAATTGCGCGGCCACCTCCGCTCGACACAAATCCATTGCGACGGGCACTTCGAAATTAATAAGACGGCCGCGACTGTACCGCTACTTTTCCCAGGGATGATTTGTTGCGGCTCTCGAAATTTTATTGTAAGGGCTGTCAACTGGCGGGCGACTTAATTACGCGAAAAAAAAATGTTATTTATGGCTGTCGTTCAGGCGATCTTTTTCCGAAGAATTACGTCTGACCACAGAACCGGGGTAATTAATTGAGATTTTTCACGAAATTTATCGAAAGGATACGGAAGGCCTAAGTGCAGCTTAATGACCCGAAGAAAATTTACAAAAAGGAAAGGTTTCCCATAAGCTAAATTTATGAAGATTGGATTTTCGAGTAATACTTCCACATAATTTAAATTGGTTTTCCATGCTTTTGGGTAGGTATATCTACTATATAAAAATTAAATTTCTAATAAGCATTTTATTAAAATGGGTCCTTTATAAAATCTTTTCATGAAAATAGAGCAGAGTGAAAATTGGAATAATTAACTTAATTTTAATATAATTTCAAAAATGCTAACGACTTTTTTCCCATTTATGATCTAATTCGTTTTAAATTTATTACTCGGAGACTTTTAGGGTTTTGCATTAAGAATTTTTGGATTTTTCGTGAGTAGTCGCGATATACCTACATACAATATATAACATGTATAAAGGTTCTATAATTTTTATCAAAACCCACACCATTTATTTAAGTCTCTTTAAGAAGAAGTAGGTACACATCTAAGAAATATTAGGCTTCAGTTTGTAACAATGGTTAAGGTTGATTTTATCATAGGGCATTATAAATATTTTAGTTGTTACAAATAGAGTATTATTTTCGTTATTAATCTGACTAAGGGCTAAATATCTTGTAACTAAATTTCGTAGAAACCCACCGAACTAAACGAGAAATACAGAAAATTATTAAAATACAATTGTACTTATTGATTGTTTTTCACTAAATTTTGAATTGAATATCTAGTTAGGATTCACTTTATTAGTGAGAAAAAATTTATAGTGTAATTTCTGAGCAAAATCTCCTACAAAATTCAAATTTTTCTTATAAAACTTGAATGAAACTTTAAAACCAAGTTTTGTTCCCTATTTTTTATTTTGGCTAGTGATGGAGAACACCGTCCGAACAAATTACACCCTAAATCCCATTCTGACTCAAATCCTATTTTTTTTTCTTTCTTGCCATCTAGAAAAAATTTCGGCTGCACATGACTACAGCCGTTTTCCCTTCAAATTGCATAAGTTCACCACTTTCTTCAGAAGAAAATTCCATTACCTCTGAGCACATATTTACATTGAGGATTCTTCTTCGAGTAAATTAAAAGTTCCCAGTGCAGAAGGAGCCCTGGATCGCAGTGAGCCCCAGACGAAATCAATAAAGCAGGCGATAACCCGTCCATTTGCTGTCCTCTGCCTCGGAGGGATGCTGAGGATGCTGCGCTGGGATAAAATAGGGAAAAAAACTAGGGATCAGAGGGAACTAGCAAGCATTTACAATTTATTCAGTCAAATCTGGAACAAAAAGCTCCTCCAGAAGAGGCTGCTCCAGCCACCCGCAACGAGAGTAATAGTCTTTTGTATCTTCCCGGGCGAGCATGCATTAAGCATAAAACCGAACCCCTTTTCAAGTTATGAGCAATGCTCCAGCCGGGGAGTTTCGGGACTCCCTATCCCATAAAAAAAAGAGGTTCAGAGCATTATGGGAAAAGTCTTCTTTTCTCATGAAGACCTGGCGCACGTCCTTTTGCAAGACGGGGAGGGATCTCGAGCAGATGCAATATGGAAATAAGCGATTCCCCCAGGACCCCCCAGTGCCATGGTCTCGATTCGGGATGAGAACGAATTCGTGAACTTCGACTCGAACCGCGAGGAGGAACGCTCTGATGGGTCTGGGATAGTTGCCCTGATTGCTCCATGCAGACACTTCGGAGCAATCTAGCTTCAGATCCAGCTCCAGCTGATAGGGATGCTGAGGGATGCTGCTCCCGATTCTCGAGGGCCTCCGATTATGACTAAGAGCGCGCCGCACCATCATCCTCTGTCTGTCGGGGTCTGTCTGCCAGGGCTTGATGAGATTTTCCTCCGGCATCCAGACCCAATATACGAAAAAGGGACTTTGAATGAATCCATCCCCTGTTCCTCCCCGAACGGGTGCGGGGGCGTCAGACGACGAACAGGAGTTTCGTTGTTTTCGCAGGCGAGTGGTATAAACAAAGTGAAAATGAACTGACTGCGCGTCGACATGCGACGTCGGGGTATAACTCCCCCGCTGCGATGATGTTGCCGGGAAGACTTCGAAAGGTGCTCAGAATTCGTGATTGAGGAATTACAGGTAATTTCTGGTTGTGATGTGCCCACAAATTACATCTGTCAGGGGATAATAGATTACATGCCGGCACAATTATTTCGGATTTGTTGGCGAAAATACACAAATTCCTGTTGGCGGGTGGGGAGGAAAAATGCAACCATCCGCCCGCCCGCCCGCCAGCTCCTTTAGAAAACGCTCACTGAATTCCGTCTGTCGCTGGCACGCCAACTAAATGTTAATTCAAGTTAAAAAACTAAAAATTTATCGGTTATTCTGACGCATATGCAAATGCGCGTGCACTCGCGATGTTTACGAGCTGTGCAAACAGCAGGAAGACATTAAGCACTGGAGCTGCCCAGAAAATGCAGAGGGTGCGATGGGAATTTTAATGAACTGCTAAAGGACATAAATTTTCATTGATTAATTGCAATGAGTGGCAGATTTACTTTCAGGGAATTGAAACTCAATTGTTGCATGTTGTTTTATAGTTGTTCAAGAAATGTTTAAAAACTTGTTTATTCCCTCTATTACAAACTTTTCTATATAACATAGAATTTTATGGCAGTAGCACTTTCAAAATAATGTGTAGGTATATACAAAATCTACCAATTAAGGAATTTCAATGAATTGTTAACGATATTACAAGAGAATCAAAAATTAATCAACTTTCGGACTATTTGGATTTGCACTAATGAATCGTTTCAAACGATTCTTCATTAAATTTTAAAGCTTTCGGGACAAAGCGAAATAAATTCATTTTATTAAGTTACTCCAAACAACTAAATATTAAATGAATTATTGTAACAAAAATTTAATGAGTGAGTGCTTTAGAATTATCGTTTTGTGAATGTATCAAAGCATAAGAATTTATACAAAATGTTTATATAATAGGTATAATGCACATATATACATATATAAAATGAAAAATATATATACCTTTATAAATAATACAGAGAAAACCTGTGGACTAAGTACACTTACCATAATTAGTTCTTGCGTACGCCCATCAATTTCTCCTTAAAATGAACTTTACTCGAAATGGTTTCATTATGGACAATTTTCTTTTCTATATAATGAACTTCAACAAAATGAATTCGTTTTCTTATTGTAACCAATTCACAAACTCACAAAAATAGTTATTTTTATGTTAATTCAAAGGTCAATACCAAATTTGTTCTCAAAGAATTTGAAAATCATTCCTATAGTATTTTTTCGCATATTACGAATTGGCAAATGAAAATCCTCAATCAGCTCCCATTTTCAAGAAAAATTCACCCTATTTAATGAACCAAAGACCATATTTTGACCATTCATGAAAAATGTTTACAAAATAACGAATAAGCAAGCTTATAAAATTGTTCAAATGATAGTTGAAATCTTAAGCTATTATGTATATAAAAATACAAAAAGCCTTAAAACATTTTAAATTATCCATGAATTTGACGTTTTTATTAAACCAATTACTTCATATAATAAATGGCGAATAAAGAACTCAAGAAAAACTTGTCCGACAAGATGTTTAAAAAGGACAATTGAGATACATTTCATTCGATTTTTTTACTAGATTAGGAGTTATGCTTGGATTTCACCCTATTACAAAGTTTTGTGATGATTCTCGACTGAAACAAAATCGATTGGTTCTAAAAGTAAAATCTAGATGACGAAAGGAAAAAAAAACACGTTAGATTAAAAATTATTTTTAAAATCTTATACTGGATTCTTTGCAATTAATTTAAAAGGGTTTTAGCTCAATCACTCCAATTAGTCTTTACGATTCATTAAAATATCTGCTATTTTGAAGTAATTCATTTGTTCTATCAAAAAATCTAAATGTAACTTCTGATTTGAATTCCCTTTTCAACTCCGACCACAGTGAATGAACTAATCCACATCATTTTCCTGCTGGAGCTCTAAAGTCTCGCTCCTCTATGCAAATGCAGCCCTTTTCCGCTAAATCCGGGAACAAAGGGCTCCCAGTTTGATTCGCGCCAGATCCCAAATGAAATTATATCAAAAGTGTGGGGCGGGTCTGGGGGAACAATAAGAGCCACAAACGGCAGCACGTACTGCCGGGTCATTAACTAGGAAGATTAAAATCCGTCCAGCGGTTAATTGCGGTACAGTCGCGGCGGTAATTAGCAAGGAGCTCCCCACGCACTCGAGCCCTAATCCCATGTCGTGGCACGGCTAATAATAAGCTCCTCATCGTTTCCTAATTAATTGCAGACGATTTGCTGCCAAAGGGCCGCCCGAGGGCGTGTCATAAATGCAACTAAACAAAATTTAGCGCTTTGTATCGTGCGGGGGCGGGTGGGTGGTGCCGTGTCGGGGCACCCCATCCGGAATGATTGCATTATCCGCCCTTTGGCAGGATTCGGTTGCTTCCGCCGTGCGCCAGTGGTGGCGCTCGGGCGAAATGCATTTGTGCGCCGGGATAACGAAGTCATCCACCCGGGCGCATCCCATCGATGGGGTTCACGGGTTCGAGCATTTTCAATGAATAATTTCGTTATGCTCCCCCAGAAACCCACCCCCGCACCATAGAAGAAGCTGCTGAGGACTTAATTAACGCTGGCGGGTTTTCAGAGCAAAAGGAAGTGGGAGGATGCCTATAAATCGTTGATGGTCTTGACAAGGAAAAAAACCCTCTCTAATTTCCCAACTTGAGACAAGCGATTATTAAATCAAGCAAAGATTTTCCGACAATAACAAAAAGAAAAGCCTTGATACGCCCCACGCCTTGTTCGAAGTTCTAAAACAGGGCTTGAAAACCCTTCGGTTGCGAGCTACTTTTTTGCAAAATAAGATAAGAAAGTCTCCTGCTTAATGCTTAAATTTAATTATTTTGAGAAAAAACACATACATTTAGAATGTTTTTGTGAGAAAAATAAGTATTATATTATATGTATTTATTAAAAAAATTGTTTTGCCCCCTTTTATACTAGAAAGTAACCTAAAAAACATTTTTTTATCGCTTTATTCACTCATCTCTCTCTCAATATCTTTACACATTAAATATTTTTCAATTGGACATTGCTAAGATTCAACTAGATCAGAACTCCTAGGTTTTTAAAAATCTAGTTAAAATTTTTTTACTCAAAATCTAGTCCTTCTTAATGATTTTTAATAGCTACTTATAACTGTTATGCGCATTATTTTTCTCATTTTCATTTCATTGATTGTGAACTGAAAACCACTTAATATATAGTATTAAAATTCATTCATTTAAATTACATTAAAGCTTATTAAGCGAAACTGGAAAGCAATCAATCGTTAACTGAATAGAATAAAATATAAATTAAAAACGATTATCAATATACAAATGAAATTCAGGGAGCAGAAATGCATTTTGTTGAATTATGGAACTTTCAATTTTTGTGTATTAACTGGACTATACTAAGTACATGATAATCGAGAAAATGTCTAGTGAAAATTTTTATAATAGAATTCTATATAATAGTTAAATATCTCAACTTCCGTCAATGTTCAATTATTAAAACTTCTTGGTCTGCTTATTTCTTTTTAAAAGCATGTCAGGATGTTAGAAGTGTTAGTTTTCTGAATCGCCAGATTTTATGTATATATTTTATATGTATATAGGCTGAAAAACAAAATTTTTTTATTAATTATGCCCTAAGAAAGCCAAAAGGTTAGACACTTCTGCCCTAGGAGCTGTGGAACCATAGAGTTCGTGGCTAGTAATACCATTATTTATGATTCAGTGGCCCGGAAAGTATCTGAAACAATAAAAACTTCAAGGAAAGTCACGACGGGATCTTCGCCCCATTGCCTCCTCGTTTTTGTACCCACCTGAACTCGGAGCACGCTTTTCAAAGACTCCAAAGCCCCCGCAATTTTAAGGTTGACATAAAACGTCTTGGAGGGAGGGGGGGTTTCTTCGGGCTTCTTGATACTCATCAGGGCAGTAGGAAAGAAAAAATTGTTATTCCATTTTTTCAAACCAAAATTCTATGCCTGGATAATAGAAAATGAAGAAGGAGTGGCCACCTGTTGCCGGGCGTTGTGTCCCCTGTGGCTTTTCGCTTTTACACAGTTTACAGCGGTGTTGACCACGGGCACATTTGCTTATTACCACACCGAGCCCCCCATGCGGCTTCGAAGTTAAAATTTACCACGACCACGGTCATATTTCACCACTTTGGAGCAACACAGCCTGCCTCTTTAGAGCCCCCCCACAGCAAAAGTTTCCGCAGGGTTGGCAAAGAGGGAGTGGGGTTGTGGTTTTACATTTCTCGACGGTCGGTTTTCACCCGGAGGTTTGGTGATGACCGGTGACCGGGAGGCATTAATCGATTTACGAGGATTTAACGAATGGCTATGCTAGTAATTTCTATTTTGCAGCATTTAGCCCATGGATCTCTGTACAGTGAAATGGGTTTAGAATTCGACGCGAAAAACGATGCACCGCGAAATAGTTAAGCTAAACAAATAACAGAGTCTGAAACCGACTCGGCTTAAGTAATACCCGCTAACTTTGAAAATGGGAGTTAGATGTTTTTCTCCCGGATTTAATATCACAGCATAGGAACATTTATAGTAGTTTTTGCGCCAACAAAACAATGTCGTGATTTTAACAGTATCGTATTTCAAATTTACTTCAATGAATATCGCAAAAGGGATTTCAAATAAAATGTATTAAGTTGCAAAATTCAAATATATATTTATATGCATACTAAATAAAATAAAAACGTTGTGTTATGTGATTATGAAATTAAATCATAAATCCCGGAAAAAAACATTACTAGAATCTCGTAAATTAGGCTCAATGGATTTCTTGTAAAATTGATAAGCCTAGCTAAATTATTTTCTAAAATTTTCCTCGATATCATTCTAGTAAAACTTTACTAGTATCTAGACAATAATAATCTAGTAAAATTTGGCAAATATGCAAAACAATTTTGTTTATCACTTTCCGAGATAATTAACTTTAAAAATTTATATTTTGCGTATACAATTGTTGTATCATACCTTAAATTAATACAATTCCATCTTTGAAATGAACGAATTAAAGGTAAATATCTCTTTCGACTTACCAACAGTGACGAGCACGCAGTGGGTAACATTAGCAGAATAGGCCTTATTATGTGATTACTTATTTACTATTAAATTTAAAGGAATAATAAGATTTTTAACTATTATAGTAGGACTAAATAATAGTAGGTACTAAAGTAAAAGTCAGTGTTTAATTGCAAGGTTGCTTTTATTAACGATCAACCTCACCAAAAACAACGTCCAATCCTCCAAGAATGCCGCCGATGTCGGCCAACATCTGCCCTTCGAGGAGGTCTCCGAAGGCCTGGAGGTGAGAGATCCCCGAAGTCCTGATCCTGCAGCGGTACGGCCTGGTCGAGCCGTCAGAAACCATATAAACTCCCATTTCCCCCTTTGGCCCTTCAACAGCGGCGTAGGCGGTCCCGGGGGGCACCGAGAACCCCTCCGTGAAGTACTTGAAGTGATGAATCAGCGCCTCCATGGAGGTCTTCATTTCAGCCCTCTTCGGCGGGCAGACCTTCGCGTCGTCCGTCTTAATCTCGCCTGGCGGCATTATGTTGCAGCACTGTGCGATTATTTTTGCAGACTCTCGGATTTCTTGGACTCTGCACAAATATCTGTCGTAGACGTCGCCATGTCTGCCGATGGGAACATCGAAATCTAAGTGCTCATAGGCGTCGTACGGCTGCTGCTTCCTGAGGTCGTACTTGACCCCGGCAGCCCTCAGGAAGATGCCCGTGCCGCCCCTGTTTAGAATTTCGCTCGCGGTCATCGGACCGATGCCGACCGTTCGCGCCAAAAAGATCCTGTTGGTGGTGCAGACGTCCTCGACTTCGTCCATTCGCTCGCCGAGCTTTGAGACAAAGTCGTGGATGTCCTCCATGAGTCCCAGGGGAATGTCTTGGGCGACGCCACCTACCCGGAAGTAGTTCGAGTGCATTCGGGCGCCGCTAGCCCTTTCGCAGAACTCGTAGACCTTCTCGCGTTCCTCGCACATCCAGAAGAAGGGCGTAATGGCGCCAAAATCGAGGATGTTCGAGGCCATCGCTATGAAGTGGTTCGTCAGCCGGCTCAGCTCTGCGAACATGGACCGGATGAACTTCGCCCTCAGAGGCACCTCGATGTTGAGGAGCTTCTCGATGGCCAGGCAGTAGACCTGTTCGCAGGACATCACCGAAACGTAGTCCAGGCGGTCCATGTAGGGCAGATTCTGCATGTAGGTGTGGTACTCCATCAACTTCTCGGTGCCCCTGTGCAGGAGCCCGATGTGGGGATTTGCCGATTTTATGACCTCCCCGTCCAACTGGATGATGAGCCTTAACGCCCCGTGGGCTGCGGGGTGCTGGGGACCCCAGTTCACCTGATGTAGAATGAAGGGTTTCTCCACGGGCCGAATCATCCTGTTGTAAGGAGGCACCTTCCACTTGCTTGTCGTCTCGTCTGGGAACATGACAGGGCCCTTAAACTGGTCCATAAATTCAGGGTCGGGGCTCCAGCGTTTTACACGCTTCATCTCCTGTGGGGGCACCTCAAATTCGCTTTCGATATCTTGTCCGCACGGATTTTTTGGGGATGATGCACAACCTGCCGGAGCTCCATAACACCTTTTAAAAAGACCACAGGGTCTTTTGCAGAAAAATTTGGGTATATGGCAAAACATTTTTGAGTCTTGTAGCGTATTTTTATTGACGTTTCTCTGACATTTGAACAAATATTTTTTAACAAGGTAGGCTTATATACATATTTCACTTTTCGCTAGTTATGAGTACTTTAAAATTTAAGAATATTATTAGCGAACAGTTTTATTCCTCAAGATTTTAAAATCTACTACTTATATTGGAAATTCAATAGATTGTGATATGGATTTCACAAAATCTCGAGATTTTGGGGAGATAGAAACATGTTATTAAGCTAATATGTATGGATTCAAAATTTCCTTATTTTACCGGCAATTATTATACCAATATACCTAAGTTTAAACTTATGCAGTTATATAGACTCTCTTATAACGCGGGGTTATCTGTTCCACGTTGTAGGAAATCGTGCTATATAGATATGATAATTATAACATGTTTCATTATGTTTTAGTCATCGGATAAAACTTATTAAATAAATTTTATAATTCTCATCAATAATAAGAGTTATTTCTCAACATTTTCTTTTGGTTAACTGACCATTATTATTTTTGTCTCACTAATTTGTAGATGCAGTTTCTTCCGCAATATCTGCCAGTTATAATTGAAGAGTGACAAAACAAAACATGCTTATTCCAAATGACCAACTTTTCACTAAGGCTCAAAAACCTGTACATGATTTGAACTACTCCATCCTAAAGGGTGATGTAGATAATTGTTATGAATATGTAACTTTTTTTTAAAAAAGTGTAATTATCATGTTTTGTTCCATTACTCCTCAATTATCATGTGATTTCCGCCGAACGCTGATTTCAAACTGGCTGTGAGAATTTATGAATTGAAGAAGACAGATTTTTAATTTTTAAAGTTGGTACTTGAGGGTTTTTGGGGTCGCTTGAATTCGTTGGTTAAAATTTTTGTGGAGTAAAAGTCTGATAAAAAATTGCATATGCTATTGACGATATTTACCAAAAATTACTAGACGACTTCAAGTAAAAATTGCATAAACTATCAGAATCTTGCTTGTTTGTGTGTTTAAATGTTCAATATCATTGTTTTTATCGTTTTTACATGTTTTTCGCTCGATGATAGATTTTTTAAAACAAGATAAATTTATTAAAAATGTCTACCCGAATAAATATCTTGTTATATGATATTCACACAACTTTGGGCATTAAAATATTATGTTTCACTTTTATAGAAAAAAATCTGTTGTCCTCGTTAAGTCTCTCAGAATGAATTAAAACTATGCAAACAATCATACCAACTGTCTGTATCGGATTGAAAACAAGAGTATTTTAAAATTGAAGTGATTATGCTACTGCAGCGTAAAAATTCTATAACATAGCTAAATCCATTCAATTTTACATGTTTTCAACGGACAAGAAAAACCAACACATGTTGTATATCATATTACTCTCATCGACAGGCCTCCTGCGTATCATAAATGCCAGTAAAAGGGGATTTAACAACAGTGCTTAATCCTCGGAACTTTAGTAAAAAAGTTTGAAGCAGAAAAAATTTGAATATGTCCATGTCATCCGTACGTGTGCGGGGCATGTCAAACAATAAAATTTCTTTTTTTTTATGAAATAAAAGCTAAAAACTAAAAATCACACAAAAACTGCTGAGCTTATCTGTAGAGAGGGAAAAAAATTACACAGAAAATCGTGTAAAATCACCTTTACGTTGTCATGGGGACCTATGCGCTCTCCCCGCGGATTTGCATATTCATTCCGCATAGCCACGGCAATTTACATTACATGTCCAGGTTCATTCAGATTTTTAACTATGCTTCACCGACACTATTTTGGTTTCATGTTTTTTTTGTTTTTATTTTATTTCCGCGATGCCACCGTTATATTTTCTTTGCGAGACGTTAAAGAGGTCTGTTTATAAAAAATTGAGATGAAATTAAAATTTTTTAAAGTAGAGGCTTAAATTTGGTCAGAGGTCAGATTTATTCGGTTAAATTGAGCCTGCTGCAAATTGACCTTTGGGCTCATGCCTTTTTAATTCAGTTTACTCAGTGTGCCCAACGACATCATAATTAGTGAATTTTTTTATTGATTATACAAGTTCTACAACAATCCAGATCTTTAAATTATTATAAACATTATAGTATTATAATTGCAGTGAAAAAATAATAATATAGTATAATAACTATCCCTCGATTTGTACGGTACCTACTTATTTAATATACAAAGCAACAATCTTTTGGGTTTTATTTTGATTGTTTTGGATTATAGCATTAAAAAAAAATAAGAGAGTCAGATTAAATATTTCATACACTGTCTAATAAATATTTTTATGAAGAAATTGACATTTTTTATGATTAGTTACATATAAAAAGCTCCAATCTACAACAAAGAGTAAACGGGGAAAAATAATAAAGTATTTTTAATAAATTAAAAAAACTATAATTATAGCCAGGGCCGACTTTATTTGACTAATAAAATCTACGATTGAAAAATTTACATTTAAATAGGATATTTTTACCTAACCGACTGGTTTAATAGTGTTAAGACAGCGAATCGAGAGTTCCGAGTATTGTTAATTAATTGAATTTAATTTAATTGTCTTTTATCATTAATGAACCAATTATTTTTCTATTTTTTAATTAAATTCTTATTTTACACGATTGTAATGAACAGACATATCTTTGACGTTTCTTTATCTTTTTTATATCGATTTAAATTGTTTAAAATTTAATTGGAAATATCCTTCTGTTTTGTATGAATTGTTTGTCTTGTTTGAAATGCTTTTTTTTTTCAGGAACATATCTACCGTGTAAATCGAGTTAGTGTCTTTTATTTTAAATTTTGCCTTGGAGAGAAAAAATAATCGAATAATTATAACTTTTGGACAATTTTATTATTACTAATGAAGAACCCATTATACAATATTTTCTCTAGGGATTATTTAAAGAGTTTTACTTTTCTGCAAAAACAAAGTGCGCAAAAATGAAGTTGCGGTGAATAGGCCCATCAACGAAATCAATTTTTTATAATGAACACACATTTTCTCCGTTTTTATCAGCGTTGAAAAAACATTTTAATATAACACCTGCGAGACGAACACCTTCCCTTTGTACACCTGAAATAATTTGGCGCGAAAAATTCCTTTTTTGTTTTTTTTAAAGGGGAGAATTTCAACGCGTTCAGAAGTGAAAGTCTGGAAAGTCTCCCCCACGAGCGATGTGAGGCTTCTGGTTACTTTTTAATATTTCGAATTGCGCCCGTTTAATCTTCATGACTAAAGTAATTCAAGCCGGTGGGGGAGTTCTCCGATTTCACGGGTGGCTCATCATTCGCTGGGATCTCAAAGATATTAAGAAAACATCATTCCCGGATGATGGAGTGGCAGCGGGGGGGAAAGGTGCGGGAGTTGAACAAGACATTCCCTGGTGCTCCAATGGGGCTCACGTGACGCGTTGTCCCCGACACGAGCACCTCTGATTCAGCACTTCTGAACTCGCCCCCGCACACACAATTCGCCGGGAGCGGAGGAAGGGGGAGGGGGCACGTTTGTTTCTCCAGCCCTTCTCAATAGCAGCCGGGTTTTTATTTCCTTCGGGAACCCCCCGAAGCGATTCATGGGGGCGTTTTCGTGCGCGTGAACTGCACCACCGTCGATTTTCTGAGGGATCGAACTGTCGTCCAGGAACCGGGATAACTCCGGCGTTTAATGCACTCCCAGGGGAGAAGGTGGACTAAAGTAATTTTAGTAATTGCTCCTGCCACTCGGTCGCAGGTGGGATTTATGGGCGCTGTTCTTGTTCATGTAATTGGAATGTTCGAAGTCGAAAAGGACCCAACGAAGGGTGCGGTGCCCTTGGACACTTAATTCTGGATTTTTGGGATCTTTTTTTTTTCTATATGAGGAAGTCAAACGCAGCACGTGCTAGAATTAAGCAATTAAAAGGGACTGCCACCGGGGACATTTGGCGATGAAAGACGTTGGTGATGACGTAAGCTCATTTTATGTTATATTGACTCTGTCGGAAGTAATTAAGTGGTGGTCAATGGTCCTTTTTCCTTAATTCTTAAGGAACCTTTAGGCAATACCCAATATATAGCAAAAACAAGCATGGGTAATTGGATCTAACCTATAGCACAAAACCGATATGAATTTCCAAGCAATTCCTTTAGAACTTAATTTTTCTTTCAGCCAAAATTTCTTTGATAGAACGTGATCCAAAAATGCGTATTCCTACATATGTGATCAGTATTCAAAAAGTCTATCATTCGTTATTTGGGATAGGGTAATTCTATTTGAAAACTTGTAGACTTTAATTTTGACTTCAGTAGAATTATAGTTTATTCTTAATATTATTTGAGAAGTTTCTTAATATTATCTGAGGATTTCAGATTTATTATTGAAAGTTCATTTTAAAGATATACGAAATGTTGAAAAGGATATGTTGGAAACTAATCTACAAAAATTGTTCGACTTAAAATTTTTGAAGCCCATGGATGCTTATGAAACTTTGTAGGAATTTTCTTTTGGAGCTTAAACGAGCCAATATGCAAACATTTTTTCTGAGAAACTTATACTTTCCGAGATAATTATTTTTAAAAATATTTTTTCCAGTAAAAAATTGTTATATATATACATAATTTCATTTTTTATCATAAAAATTACAAATATGCAAATATTTTTTGTTGGATATAACAATTTTTAAAGTTAAATATCTCGGACAAAGAATTTTTGCATATTGGATCGTTTGAGCTCCAAAAGAAAATTCCTATAAAGTTTCTTGAGAGTCCGTGGACTTCATGAGTTCTATACCAATATTCGTAAAGTTTAGCCTTGATTTTCATATCTTAAATATAGTGAATACAAAACTCTGAAAAGTTGATTCGACTTAATAAAATTCCTCTTATCTATCTCGTCCCTTCGTTTCAAAACAAACCTTTGTTGTAATAGACTAGAATCCTAATTAAGCTCGGGACGTTCGCTTCAAGCCGTGAAATTCTTCCACAAAGATCCTAATTACTTCATGCTTCCTTAAGCACCATGTAGGACTTATACGTGAATAAAAGATTATCACCCAAAAACTCATCTACCATTTGCAAAATAAAAGTGCTCTATATACTTTTTTTTTGCACGTGCATACACGCATCTTAGAGGTGCATTCAGCGCGCGAATCGGATGCAGCGCGCGGCCTATTAGCAGGAAGTAGGTGCAGCGCGCTCGGGAGTCCTGTCAACGATGGCGCTGTGCACCTGTGCACCTTTTGTAATTAACTTTTGAATGCAATTAGTGTGAGCAAATTGGCAAACAAACTTTCGAACAGGAACACCACCACCACCACCCGCGAGCAGTGCGGCGAAAACCCCTCACCTTTTCCCGGGAATCGTTACATCGCACAATTGTCTGCAGCTCATAAAATTGGAATTTATCCTGTTTCATGCGCGCGCTCTAAAGTGCGGCACGGAGCATTTGTAAGGCTCCAGCACCCCCAACAACGCCCCCGCCACGCATGTGAGGGGTGAGGGGGCCCTTTGTGGTATTAACTAGCTATTGGGGCCGCTGCGCTGCAGAGGATGAATTTTTTAACAGTGAAAAATGTTTCGGAATGTTCCTGAATGTTGCCGGCGATTATCCTTCGTATTAAATTCAATTTAATGCCTATGCCAGCTGGCCGGGGGGCGGCGAGGTTTGGGGCTTAAAGTGGATTGCCTGCTCGAGAGCACTTTCGGGAAAAATTCTATCTTCTGGAAGTTGGTGGCAATTGAGAGAATTGGGGCCCCAATCACGCGAAAGCACCCAGTTTTGGGGTGTTTCATGTGGCCTCCGCGCCCAGTTAGTGCCTTCGGAAGTCGGATGAGATAGTCACCGGCAATAATTGAGGCCACTAAAGTGATCTATAGACACGGCCATCCAGCTGCTGTGCGCCCCATTTGCCCGGCGGGCTGAGCACTTCATTACAGGGCTCCACTATTCGTGCACACGTTCTCCCGGGGATGCTGAATGCACGCAAACGAAAGACCCTCGAGAACTGTTCGAGAATGCGAGCCCAGTTATGCATTTTCACGTTTTCCGTGTCTTATCTTGAGAAAACTCATCAGAGCCATGGCTGCACCTCTTCCGATGCATTCATCTACGGAGCATCGGCCCCATTGCATTTGAGTTCTACATCGTCGTCGCACACCTCGGGCTTCGCTGCTATGAGGAGCTCCTTAGCGATGGAGCCCCCTTCGCATAAATTACTTCGTACAGCGGCGGTGAATGGCAGAATTATTTGGCACGAGAAATAGCGAAATTCTTTAAATGGAAGACAGTGCCGTAAATTCTCAGATTTCATTACATTTTCCTGCGGGATTTTGGGCGAGAAGAAAGACGGGCACTCTGCCCCACTAGAGCCCCATAGAACCCCCCCTTGCTCCTCGAGCACTGCACTTTGCGTTGCAGAAATGTTTCGGCGATTACACGCGATATTTTGCGCTCGCATCGGGCGCGGCTCTGGGAAAAAAGAGGCCCCACGTTCGTGCGGAGCGTGCTGTGATGAATGGGGCCCCCGAACGGGGATTGCATTCCCAGTTTTTGTTAGTATGCACCGGGAGTGGCCTCCAGCGCAAATGTCATTCCGCCATCCGCACGTCTGCACTGAGACAAGGTGGCTGGGGCGCATTTTGCATTCAGTCAAGGGAGCCCGAGCCCCACAATCTCCCGGAAGCACCGGCAGGGAATGATTGCTGGGGCTGCAGTGGAGCTCCTGGGTGATGGTCTTTTGTTTTGTCCCTCGCCAAATTTCCAGAGGTGCTCACAAAGTGCTCAGAATGGGGAATTTCCACCTTTGCCGGCCTTTGTGTCTTTTATTTAGCTTTTTCGCGACTCTGCCCGCTCGCGATTTCCTTTTCTAGTTGCGAACTGTTTGTGCTTCTTGTTCACACCTTGCCAGTGGACAGTGACTGATTGCGTCTGTTGTTCGAGTGGACAATGGCCTTGGGCTCCACATCGCAACCTTTTAGAAGCAAAGCCTTCAAAAAACAAGTTACAAAGGTCGTTCGTCAAAGAAAAGTTAAATCACAAAATTCGCTCAGCGCACAAGAGCTAACACCACAAAAAACTACCTTTTTTGAGTGCCAGTCGTTTCATTCTACAGGGTGATTTTAAACACTTGTGAATATCCCACTCCTGGCACCAAATTTTACTTCCTTTTATTTCTTTGGGCTTTGGCGTTCTCGCAAAAATTGTGGAAAATCCTTTAACTAAAGATGTTTCGTTTTGCTTTGAGTAATTATAAAAAAACATTAAAAGGTTTACACTACAAATGTGAGCTTGTAACCAACCATCAAGAGAATTGTATTGTGTAAAGTGCAAGTAAGTAATTTTGCACCATTCTCAAAGTTAAACTTGTAGTTATATTTTGATTATCTTTTTCTTTAGAGTAATTGTTACAAGTTAGTGGTTATAATTGACTTAACTAATAATATAAAGAGCTCTGGTTTAAAAACATGAAATTAGATCTAGAAAGAGTAGACACGGTTTGGACTTTCACATAAAAGTGTTGATATTTACTTGAATTTTGTATAACCATATTAAGATTATTTAGAACTAAAACATATGCATAAAGGCTGCGATACAATGGACGCATTTTTGTTGCGCCGCATTCGGGAATGGAGAAAAAACGCACGCACGCAGCGCTACGTTTTTGCTGGGCTGGAAATTTTAAAATGGCTGCGCTAAAATTAACCAAAATCATACATGTTGGCTAATTGGCTTTTAAGGAGCATCAGGATTTCAAAAACATGCTTAAATGCGAAGATATGCAAAGATAGAAAACAAAACAACTTTTGATTTGAAATTACAATTCTCGTTTTCAATTCTTCAACAGAAACCAGAACATGGTATGAAATTGCCGCGCCGCAAAGTTTCGCCCAACTTTGCGGCGCAGCAAAATCGTTACACATGCATTGTATCAAGACCAAGACACTGATTTTCGTGTAATCGAATTCATTTTTCGGCGCAACGCAACGCGTCTTTGCTTTGATTGTATCCCAGCCTTAATATTCCTTTAATTCTGCTGCAGAAAGCAATTTTCCATCAATATTTTTCCGCAATTTCCAATCATTCAATATCGCGCCCATTAATTCCACACTCATTTTACAAATTGCCGAAATAAAGATGCTAAGTGCACCCCAGTAGAAAAAAAAACGGAAAAACAAAACAAAATTTTGCCGCATTCAGCCCTGTGGTCGGGAACGTTAACCACCTGAAAAACTTCCTTTCCCAGAATCAATTTCACCGGTCCCAGCCCGTCAGCAGCCACACTATCGTTATCCAGGAAGAAGAAGAGTAAAAAAAACCTAAATCCCTCATTGCTCCGAAATTGAGCGAAATCGAATCCCATCGTGGTCCATTTACAAGCTCCACACATCCCCAATCGGACGAGCAGTGGGAGGGGGGACAAAAACAAACCGGAGAAGATTGCTTTTCTCAATCGCAAATTACTCGCAAAACTTCGACCATATAAGTAACTCGGAAAAATTCAGTTGCCGTGGTCCTGGATATGGGCCCGGAATTTGGCTCCATCGTACACAAAATCCCCCAAAATGGTGAGGATCCAGGGAACGGAAATCCTTCGGATGTCGCACTCTGCATACACCGTCGCGCCCTCGCCCACAAAGCCTTTCCGAGATCAATGAAATTTTCATTATTTGATTGCACTGCCGCTGCTCCATTGGGCACTTAACCCAGTTGGGTGCCGGCGATCTCCTCCGTGGCTGGCTCCCGAAGCCGTCCAGGTGCAGGAGTTTCCCGGAAAATGGTAATCGGGATTCGAGATTAACAAAAACCTGGAAATTGTCAGAAAACGGTCCGTCTGGAGATGAAAATCTCAGGAGGGAACACATTCTGCATGCCAATCGGGGGTGGTCCATTTATCCAGGCTCCAGCAGCCACCCACGCCCCCCTGCCCCAAGGTAAAGGTGCACCACGAATTGCAATCCCGGAAGCAGGTTGACGGTCAATGCGGCGGGATATTAAGAAGTGGTGTTGTCGCTCGTAATCCTGCCAGGGCTGCTGTGGTCCGATTGGCCCACAAAGATTTAATTAACTCTTCTGAGCCACCCACGGTTTGTAATCTTAAGGCGTACTATGGTCAAAATGTCCAAGATTTCAAAGCTGTTTACCTTCCGAACCATAGATTTAATTACAAACTAGATTTTATTATAAAGATTTTATTATAAGATACCTTAAATTTATAAATAACTCAAAAAATATTTACTAGTGGTATTTACTCGTTGGTATATTTGGTCTTGTATCATAGCAAATTCTTACAACATTGTTCTTATAATACAACGTGTAACAACAAAATGCACGTAACACATTTTGCATTGAATGTAAAAACAGACCTTTGACCTCTCTTTTGAATAATGCACCCTTGCAAAATTTTCGATTTTTGATTGCAATTTTCTCATATGTATTCATCGTTCAAACTCAAAGTGTATCAAGTAATCAACTGACTACTTTGTCATTTAACGCAGATGATCGAAATTTTACAAGGGTATTAATGTTTTGTTACAGGGTGCTCACTCTTCTCTGTGAGCAAATTTTAAAAATACACTGAAGAGTGAAGACTTTTACTGTAAGGTTAACAACTTTGTTTCTTGTTTTCATAGGTGTCACATTTTCTATAATTGTGTAATTTTACAAAGTAAGGGGAATATTAACGCCTTATTGTGTAAATTTACTTTAGATATTGTGGTAAAATTAAAGGTATACCTATATTATATTTGTAATTTTTTTGTACGTCCTTACTCTGTAATATTTTAATTTTCCTTTCTCCTTCAAATAATGCAGGGTATATACAGTGTCGATAAAATAAATAGCAGATCCACTATTAATTAATTAATACAAAATATTAAAATTTCAATGATCCGAAATAACGTCGCAATCAGTTTTAGTTATTTTCATTTCGCAAGTTTATTTATTATATTTATATTGCCGTTTCAACTGGATTAAAACTCTCATGTTTACTTAACCATTTTTAAAACAGTAGTTTTACACATATTTTTTTTAGAATGTAAAAATGTTTTAAGTTAAATAAACTTGAATATTTGAAATAATATTCATACAAATTGAATAACTCTTATCGTACAAATTGCATTTAAACTACATAAGTTCAGATTAATACCTATACTCTACTCGGTTTTTATACCCTCTAATTTTTTGCTTGACGATTTGAGAAAAACGTTTTTGAACCAAAATATGATACCTACTATAGATTTAGTCATTTGGTTCCTATGTAGAGTAAAGCTGCACAAAGTATCTTAGATGTACCAAAATGCGGTTAGAGTTATCGAATTAAAATTCATATCTAAATATGTACTTAAGCTTACGGCCCCAATCTCCCGGCCTTTCAATGTGTATTTTCTTAATTTTTTTTATAATTGATTTTAGGTTAAAAGTGTTTGAGATAATATAAGAAAGCAGAATCCTCAAGGCATAAGTTTACTCGCACTTATCCGTCTTTTTGTTTTAAATGATTTAAAAAAAAACAGGAGATTCCCAATTCGGCTGTTTTTTTTTGTTTTGAGTTAATTTTGTAGTCGGTGCCAAGAAAGACAACCTTAAGTTAAAAAATAATATTCTGAAATTACATTTATGGACGACAAGACTTTTAGAGAACACGTTTTTAATCCCCCACTGAAATCGGAGAAGATAATCGCTGATCAAGTTTGATATCAAAACAAAATTTCGCATCATTTGAGCTCCTGCTTACGACTTCGATCTCGCACACTGTTTACGAATGATTAATTTATTTAATTTATTTGAATCACAATAACATCGATATTTTTGTTTGGGCCGGCAAAAGAATTGATTACCCTTGAGTTTGTTTTGGTTCTACTTTAATATTTGTCCCTTCCCCTTACACCTGGTCTGGTCGATGATTGGAATTATGATTGATTGCCGTATGTCTCTTCAGGAAGTGAAACCAATCGAAATCTTGGCTGAGAGGGTGGAAAAGTTTCCGCTTTAGTACACTAGGGGGATGCGCATCCTCCCGTCTGTACCACGTCCTTTCTGGCGTGACCATTTTTGCCGAAGAGATTGATTTTCCCATAAAAACCGTCAAAGCGGTCCCATAACCAGGAAATTGTTGCATTTGATGGCCATCAACTGCCGGCCCCCCGCAACCTCTTCAGGGGGAATTCATTAAGAGCATTGTGGCTGACAAATTGGGGATGCCTTACAGAAGAGAAAATACCAAACAAAAATACTAAAATCAATTTTTCCTCGTTTTTATTTCCAGATCTTTGGCGATCACTATCATTTTCATCACAGAGCGATAAGGAAGCGATCCGTCAGCCCGTCGCATCACCACCAGACGCGTCTCGACGGAGATGATCGGGTCCATTGGGCGAAGCAGCAGCGCGTCAAATCCCGCCAGAAGCGAGATTTCATTCGGATGCGGCCCTCCAGGACATCGCATTCGATGTCTTTGGTGAACAGCGTCCAGCTGAGTGATCCCAAATGGCCGGAGATGTGGTACCTCGTAAGTTCAAAGATTTTTCCAGACTCCAGAGGACGCAAAAAAGCGTACAAATCGTTTTTCCTTTCATCATTTTGAGATGAATCGCGCGGTGTACATTCTTCTTTCGACTTCCGGGGGAGGGTTCGGAAAGCGCCCCTCATAGAAGCAGGGAATGGACGGGATAATTTTGTGGAAAGTTTGCGGTAACTTCATTAAGGCGATAGCATTCGTCCTTCAGGTTGCTTATCTGGCTCGTCCCCAAAATTGAGTTTCGTGACATGAATCCAAGTGTCTGGACGCGACCCCCACTGAACGTGAAGCATCCCCAGCCAGCCCCAAGCTGTGCGTCATATGAGACGAATAATTTATTCGATCTGGACCGATGATGCTGGCCGTGTTATTGTAATTTCGCTTTCGAATGATCCTGCAAATTGCTCTTCGACAACATCAATAAACAGGTCGCTGCCTGGGACAGATTGGCTGTCGATTGCCGTTTCGGCCGGTGATTATGTATTGGACGGGAATTCGCAATTTATTCCCGCAATTTTTTCGTCTGGGCAAATCGGGGAGGGGGGATAGGTATAGTCGGTTTTATTTATTGACTGAAACAAAAAGGAAATTTCCATTTTTTTTGGAGCAATTTATTGCTCTAAAGATAATTGCCAGCTGCGCCTGAGTATTGTTGGGCCTGAACAGAAGAGGACCAAGAAATTAATACAGCTAGAAAAACTCAGACATTATCATCCAATATATATTGAGAGTTGCAACATCCTTGTTAAATAAATACAATAAAACACTAACCACATACATATAATATATAATTATTCCTTTCACACTAAGAAGTTATGACTTTGAAACGACTATCGAGGTCATTCAAGGTCATCTGCACTATACAATTTTCAAAATAATTTTGCAACAAAAAAATTCGTGGTCTTTTTTTAATTATAGAGTAATCAATTACTATAGTAGCTTTTGAAGTTCAATAAAAGTTTATGATGAAATACTACCTACTCTCAGGGAAGTTTCAAGGTGGTCACCTGTTTTAATTTTGAGAAATGAATGATCAAAAATTACTATAATAATAAGTTGTTGGAATTGATTTCGAGTGGTTAATATCTACGAAAATGAAACAAAAATTTTTAGGTAATAATTGTTATTTAATGATCAGCTTAATCGAAAATTCATGAACATAGAAAATGATTTCGGATATACTTTATATTTTATTTCCGAATTCAAGCTTGGGGGTAGTTTTATCATCTCTGAAAGTATATTTAACAATGTTTATACTTTTTTTTATATTACTGATATTTCTGATAAACCTTTTTTTTTCATTCTTGAAAAATGTATTAAATTAAATCAAAACTCTTATTCTGAAATTCATTATTCTTGATTTAGTCAATTTTCTTTTCTCAAAATTGAAACAGATTACACTCATCTTGAAAATTATCTTAAAGTACATTTCATTCATTTTAGTGTTTCGTGCCAAAGTTTGAAAGAGATAAAAAAAGATTCTATAAAAATTAATTCTATTTAATTGGAAAACAAGATCCCAAGAGAAGAAAGGACTTAACTATTTTTCAATATAAATCCTTTATTTCTCGTCAGTACAAACAATTGCTAATCTTCTTTAAATCTACGTTTCACCGCTCTAAGCCAAAAGAAAATAGTTCGGGTCACATCCACTTTGGATTTTTGTAAACAGAAGTTGAAAGCACATCTGCTCTACAATAAACCTGAAGAAAACCGGGCTTAAGTGTATTAAAGAACTCTAAAAAAAAAGAGCTTGAAACCCAACACGAATCGAATTCGCTTCGCCACAAAAGTTTTCATTTTTTCCTCTTCAACTGCAAGCCGTGCCAATTGCAAAATCAGGGATACCCTGAAAATCCTGAAAATTTCCCCGGGATCAGAGGACGGCTTTGAGTGGCAGTTCATCTTCACCACTCGTGAAAAGCATCGCAGTAGAACCCTTTGAAGCCTCAATTTATCTCGGGGAAATCTCCTTCACCCGGTGGATCCACACGCCCGCACATGCTAAAAACTCGGAGGGATTCCAAAAAATTTTGCTTCCTGGTTCCTCCCTCTGCTCCGCGCCCTGAACAGAAAAACCATTTTGGGGGGCGGGGGTCATGACCCAGGGACTGGGACACGGGATTCAAAGTCAATTCGAAAGACGACGCCAGCATCCAGCGCCACCAAAAACGTTGCGGGGGCGGCGTTCCCTGATAGGCTTTTTTTTTTCGTTGCACCAAAGGTTAGAAATTATCGAGAGCACGAGAAGTAGGTCAAACGCCTGCTTCATATGCAATTTCTGGTGTAACGAGGGTGGGGCGGGTGCAGGGGCGATGGACCCCGGAGGAACCAGGGCTCCACTCCCTTGTGATGAAAAAGAGTAAAACTCCGGAGCAGGGCTGGCGCTGGAGCCGAGCTCAACAACAATTATCCCGCCAACAGTCAAAGGGTGGCTCGGGGGCGGCTCCCAGGCAAAGATTTCTTCTTGGTCCACGGGATGCAGCGTGCGACACACGCGACGGGCCGCTCCATTATTCATCTCCCTGCAGGTGCGGGGGCCGCCGTCTCCTCGGGGCTCTCCTCCAGAAAAGTGGCATCTGCAGTGCTTGCTCCCGGAGCGGTTCGACAGGAGCCCCACAGCCTCCGCCCGCTGCAGTGCCTACGGAGAGGAGACTAAAAAGCTATAAAGGGGCTCCTTTCCGCTGCAGCTGGATGCTGGATGGATGGGCGCGTTGTGGGCGAGTTCAAGGTTGAAATCTGCAAAATGGGGCCGGGTCAAGTGACAAACAATGGGGGGAATTCGAGTGATGGAACACTTTTGGCAAAAAACTCGCTCCTCATGTGTAAGAGCTGCCTTAGGGCCAACTCAAAGTCCGGTATGCAAATCGAATTGTTCAATGAACTTCCACAAAACGAAATTATTTATATTGATAAATATTCCGTAGACATTCGGGCGTTCTATGGCAACGAATCTTAGTTGCGAAGCAATAAAGCTGACTTTTTTACTGATACAAAAACTTACATTTTACTGGATATTATTGATTTCTAAAGTCTTTCATGAATTTTTTTGCTTCAGTAAGTTATTTGTTGCTGATCCGATTGATTTAAATTCTAAATGAAAATACTTTTTCCCAGTAGCGTAACTGCGAACGTAGGTACAATTCCAATTATTTTTACAGAAAAAATGAAATTAGAGTGTGAGGGAATATTTTAAACGAAGACGAAATTGAAAAATAAAGATGAGCCATTCTGCTTGCAGCATTAAAAAACTATTTTTATTGCGCATAAACCGTTTAAAAATTATCAATAATTCTTGTAAAAGAAATAAGTTCTTTAGATCTACTGGTTAATTTTATATAACATTAGAATTTGGCTTGAAAAGCCCAATATACCAATTTTCATGACAATTCTTTTATTTCGGGAATTTCCGATTCTAAAATTGGATCCAAAATATTAAAATATTAAATTTTCACAACGAATTATAAATTAGTGTTCGTCTTCATAACTTCTTTGAATTGAAAGGTTTTTCAAGGATTTTAAAATTTTTAAAAATTCAAAATTAATATTGAGCAATTTGAATGAAAAACATGTTATTGGTAGGTACATTGGTACATAATTAACAAAACTTCATAAAATTTTTAAAATGAACTCAAATTGCCCTAGAAATTGTTTTATTTTTTTATCCTGCTTTTTGATCAAGATTTTAGTTTTCGGTTTCGTACAGACAAAATCCTATTGAAATTATGTATTATTTGTTCAGTTACATAAAAGAATAAAAAAAGTTTTTGATCAGTGTTCTAGAAACATGTCAATTAATAAAAACCATTAGAGAGGACTCAGATTTGCCAATAACTCATTGTAAAGTAAGCTCAACAAAATGGTTAGAAAACCAAAATTTTAGTACAAAAAATTAAATGGCTCATTACAGGCACATTAATTGCCTGACTTTGTCAATTTAATTGCTCTCATATTTTTGATTTTAAAATAATTCCTCTAGATAGATATTAGAATGACTAAAGACTAATTAAATGTTGCAGGAAAATGTTTTGTTTGTTTGCGCAAAGTAATTTTATTGGGGAATTATTATTTTCAAAGGACTTTGACTATATACTCTGTTAACTTTTCAAAAGTTAGTATACCATGTTAAAAAAAAAACAGATAAGATCAAAAAATTGACAGTTGAGCAATTAATAAGCTTGTAATGAGTCTTTTGATCACTTGTTTTAAAATTTCATTCTGTTAACTTTACACATCTCAATAACTCATGAAAAGATTCACTAAAGTGGATATGAATGCAAATTTTTACCAACAAAAAGGGAAATTTGCAAAAATTTTCTCTTTTAGATCAAGTTGACAAAATGTTCGCGTATTCATAAAAAATCCATCATCCTTAGTATAGAGGAAACCCAATTTTTATCTTGCCATCGCCGCCGACGGCACTTATTACCATTCTAAGGAAAATTCACGAAAAGTTTTTTAATTAAAAATTCATCTTCCGCCGCGTTTTACCTTGATTAGCACGAATTTAAAGATTTTGAGAACTCATCAGGAGGAGCATCCCTAACCAAAAACACACCCACTGTTCCCCTGCTGTTTTTCCTTAACATGAAAAGGTTATGTGCGAGGACGGCGCAGGTGAAAAAGGTCCTGGCCACACCTGGCCACCTTCTTAATGAGCCCTTCTCCAGGGCCCCGCCCCGCCCCCGCTCCGGGTTATTTCTGTGTGCCAAGGGGAAGACAATTACTTGGCACATTTATGGCAGAGATAATGTGATTTGTTGTGATTTAATTGAGTGATGGGCCCGGATTAGGTCGTTTGTTTTATGCGGAGGGCTGCTTATTGATTGCTCCGGCTGCCAGGACATGTGGCGATCCGGTGACCGGGGGGCGACCCGGCCGCTGAGGCTCACTGAGCTCGGGGTAATGAGCCCTAAGTGGCCTAATCAATTTCACAAACTTCTCAGGACGAGATTTGAAAGTTGTTGGACATTTTGGGGATTATATCAAAATTAACACGATTATAAGGCTCTTCGGATTTGGGCGATGGCTGTTTAAGGTGGACGTCCTAAAGTTCTTGATAGAATTAAACTATTTACATACATTGACTTTAATTAGAGATAAACTGCATTACGCTTTGGGGATACTAATATTTTGATACAGATGTCTGAACTAAGATATGCCTAGGGTACATCTAACTACGAGTTTACATCATGAGGTTTGTGGATCGAAATCGAAAATTAGGACTCCATAATTTGTATATCAAATGCTCTATTCCGAAGTTCAATTTTATCAGTCGACTGGACAGCAAAGACATTGAATCTCCTTACATTTTAACCTTCAAAATGTGTCCTGTCTATTTAATCGACTGCAATTTGATTTTCGAAATAGCCTACTTAAATTATAAGCAATTTTAGATATTTGCTGACTTTGTTAATCTTCGTTATTCAATTTTACAATACCTATATACTAGACTTGACTTTAAAATACCTATTTGATTTTAATTCATTATTGCGATAATTAATAAAATAATTGCTGTTATTTTTTATTATTTTTACAGAATCGTGGAAATGGTTTAGACATGAATGTCGTACCTGCGTGGAAAGAAGGAATTACTGGAAAGGGAGTTGTTGTGACTATTCTAGACGATGGCCTAGAAACTGACCATCCAGACTTGGAACATAATTATGTAAGAAAAGTCGATTAAAAATACAAAAATTATAATTAATTCTATGTTTATTTTTTTAGGACCCGAAAGCATCTTACGACGTGAACAGTCACGACGACGACCCAATGCCACGGTATGACATAACCGACTCGAATCGGCACGGCACGCGGTGTGCGGGGGAGGTGGCCGCCACAGCGAATAACTCGCTCTGCGCGGTGGGGATCGCGTACGGCGCGAAGGTGGGGGGCGTCCGGATGCTGGACGGCGATGTAACCGACGCCGTCGAGGCGCGATCGCTCAGCCTCAACCCCCAGCACATAGACATCTACAGCGCCTCCTGGGGCCCAGACGACGACGGGAAGACGGTGGACGGGCCCGGGGAATTAGCCTCCAGGGCGTTCATCGAGGGCGTCACCAAGGGCCGCGGCGGCAAGGGAAGCATCTTCATCTGGGCCTCCGGGAACGGGGGCCGCGAGCAAGACAACTGCAACTGTGACGGTTACACAAACTCCATCTGGACACTCTCGATTTCGAGTGCGACAGAGGGAGGTCACGTGCCTTGGTATTCCGAAAAATGCAGCTCAACACTAGCCACAACCTACAGTAGTGGTAGTCAGAACGAGACGCAGGTCGTCACGACGGACCTGCACCACTCGTGCACAAACTCGCACACGGGGACGTCTGCGTCCGCTCCCCTGGCAGCTGGGATCGTGGCTCTGGTCCTGGAGGCGAACAGGAACCTCACGTGGAGGGACCTCCAGCACATCGTGGTGAGGACCGCGAAACCCGGCAACCTGAAGGACCCCTCGTGGTCCAGGAACGGGGTCGGGAGGAAGGTCAGCCACTCCTTCGGCTACGGGCTGATGAACGCCGCCGAGATGGTGAAGGTCGCTCGGACCTGGAAGACGGTTCCTGAACAGCAGAGGTGCGAGATCAACGCTCCTCATGTCGACCAGTAAGTTTCTCAAGTCTTCGTAAACCGTCCTAAACCAATGAATCATTTTGCAATCCATTCAAAGCTTACTTAGTATTTAAGAAAATATTACAAATGCAAAAACTTTAGGGGAACTAAGAGGATGGCGGGTACGACAAGGTATTTATAATTACAGCATTCTTATTAATGAGATTTGACTATTTTTTTGTCTTTAAAGAGCTATTGCTTTGTCTTTAATATCGCAAAAAAATGTGAATCAGGTCACGACGATCACATGTCTGCCGAGCATTTTAAGTCCGAGTTTGTTTTATTCAAACAATTTTTTTATATATCGAAGTATTGCATGCCAACTCAAGAAACATGGTTCCATCAAAAACGCGTTTAAAGTTTCGAGAATATACAGTTTTGAACCGATCGGTCGTGATGAAATTGCGTACAACTTATTTTCTGGGAGAGATATGATAACAAGTATTACATATGGTTACTTTAGATTTAGAGGCTTCAGGGTATCGAAAAATTCAAAAAACAAGACGATTTTTTGAAGCTGACATACTAGAAATCCCCCTTAACATAGTTCAATTTGATATAGTCTTTGGAAGGACAATAAATCACATAAAGATTACATTAACTTTTTTTGATCAAATAGGATAAAGATCTAAGATGGTTACCATTATTTATACAAGATGAAGTTTATTTTTATAATTTTACAAACATTGCTTTTCAACATTCCAAAACCCATTTTTTTATATCGTATTTGTAGAACTATAAAAGCAACGCATTTTTTTACATAAACCCCTTACTTTATTCACTTAACAAAAATTAGATCAAAACTGCGAACAAATTATTTGTTCGATGTCATTAGCAACACGATCAACATCGATATCGTAATTCTTTTCTTTTCAGGAAACTTTTATGGGTTAATTAGAATGCAGTAAGAATTATTCAATTTATGTATTTAAGGCTCGAAACTTATATTCATGCAAGAATTATAAAAAAATGAAGATTACTTAAACTTGTTGCAATGTTATTGAAAACTCCAAAAATTTAAATTTGTAAAATTTAATGAATGTTGAATGTTTTGAAATTTACTATCTAAAATTAAAATTTATATTGCTTCTCAATTGACAAGTCAATTGCATTCGCTTGATATTGACAATGTTTGTTCTAATCTGAGATGCAAATCACCCGCAGTGAGAATACAAAAGGCTTACGATGCATATCTTAATTATTCGGGCCTGTTTAAGTAGTGTATTAAAGCCTTCAGCAATACCTCATAATTGCTGTTAATGTTTTGTGTGATGTTTTCGTTATAGGTTAATTGCTTTTTTTAAAAGTAATGAGCTATTTTTCAATAAAATTTTTCTAATTTCTGCGTTTTGTTAATTAAAATTTGAATACTTAACTATTATATATACATATACATATATACTATAACTATAGCAATGATTCATACTCTCATTTGAAGTAAATGCGCTGCTTTTAGAAATATCCTAAATAAAGTTTTTAGTATTTTTGAAGTCTATTTATTACTTCTTTCTAAGTATAATAAAATATGTTTAAATTGATAAATCCAAATTATAAAATGATTCATTGGGTTGAGGATTACCATATTATTTTAACCATTTTTGGATCTTGTAGGACAATTTACCCGAAAAAATTCATCCAGCTCCAATTAGACGTGAAGCACTGTTTGGGTGTGAATTTCCTGGAGCACGTCCAGGCGAAAATCACGCTTACATCGCAGCGGCGGGGAGACATCCAGATTTACCTGAAGTCGCCAGCCGGCACCAAAGTCACACTTCTTACGTCCAGGTGAGTGAAATCTTTTTAATTAGGCGAGTCTCCGGCTGTTCGTCGGGTGCCGTCCCAAAGGAACGGAACTCCCTCGGGCGAATGACCCGAATAAAATCGGGATGACAGCCTCCAGCTGGTCGCGGAAGAGCCTTCTGCAAGCGAATTGTTTCCGGCACAAATTAAAATTTGCCTTTCTCACCGAAGTCTTTCATAAGTTAGCTCTCAGAAATGCTCCCGTCCGAACTTGCAGACGAGGAGTTTTTCTGTGTGTTCCTGGAGGACCAGGGAAAATTTTTCCCGATTTCATTGAAATTCACTCCCCGGAGGGTCTCCCCGAGACCTTCTTGGTTTCCCTTAAAGTTTCTTTCTTTGACAGTTTCGGCCAAAGTTTGAAGTTACTTTAATTACTCGAAAGTCTCCCGGGGAGTGCTGCGGATTTCGGGGCAACACAGCAGCTTTTCGCTTGACTAAGCATCTGGAGTCCCGTCCCCCGGAGTCCTCACCCGGGTTGGGGGCTGCAGCTAAAGTTTAATCGCTCGAACTAAATTTTTTATACTGCTCTGATTGGTTCGAATGCGCCATCAATTGACTTTTATGGGATTTGACGGAGGGGCGAGTGGGGAAAAAAAAGTTGGCATCATCCAGGGCCTCCCGGGACGGGATCCCGACCCCTGAGACTTTCAGCGCGATGTAAACTTTCTTGAAGTTTGCCGCTGCTGTGCAGAGATTAAAACTCCATCGAGTTGCTGCAGTTTGTTTCTTCCCGACAGATCCTTCAGGACTCTGCTGGCATAAGGCAAGGGGCAGCGAAGGGAGTGGGGATTTGATTAACTTCGCAAACTTCGCCCCAAAGTGCAAGTCTTCTCCTGCACGCAGCAAATCCAAACAAAGGGAGATTTCCGAATGGCGTGTTTCCGGGATGGAGGCCATAAAGGCTTTTAGCTCTGCTAATTGCGCCCTCTGAGGTTGTTCCGGAACTGTTCCGATTTGGACAGCGCCTCTGGGCAATCTCACACCTTCCCAACTAGTTAGTAACTAACTAAGTTAGAGGATTTTCCTAAATCCAGACTTGTGACGCTCAAATTGTTTGGGAATCTTGTAAAGAGATGCAGGATAGTGTTGGTTTTCTCCTTCTACGCAAACTAAATCGAGATAACTTGTTAAAGATCTACATAATTAGTAAACGATTAAAGGTTGTTCAAAATTTTAACAAAATCCACTGTTGATGTTTTGTTGTTTCTATTCTACTCCTAAATTACGAAATGCTTTATTAAATCCGATATTTAGGACTTATCTTACTTTTATTTATTTATTTATTTATTCATTGTAAGTTTAATATATAAATGTATACAATACAATTTAGTAATTTAATGCCCGAATTTATAAACCATTAATTTATAATATTTTTGAGTGGAACCGGAAGAGTAAGTATAAGACAATGACATGTGTTTACTTTTTGGAAGAAAACAAATTATAATAGACGAAACCCAGTGAGCTTAAATTAAAAAAGAAAACACTATTCTTGCATATTAACCTATCACCTTCTTAATTACCTTAATTATGAGTTTATTTTCCAGGTTTAACATACATAGATCTTTTGTTGATAAACGGATTCACATTATTTTAATTAACAAGCTTAGTTTTAGTTTTGGCAGGTATTGCTCGTTTCGTCTGCGTGTAAAAAAATGGCTTGTGTTTTGCTCCCATTGAGTTTAGATTTCCATCGGTGAATATAATCACGTATTTTGTTAAGCCCTCCCTAGTTGCAGTTTCGAGCAAATATAAGAACCATTCTCATATGAACAAAAGATAGTAGTGTCGTCTCCATAAAGTAAAGATGAAAAGACTATTCGTACGAACAACGAATACTTAAAAACAGCACCTTTAAACTGTATCGAATTTTGATTTTACTATAAAATCGCCAACTGGAATCGAAGGCCAATTAAAATTAAGTAGTACTTCAGCAGATAATGATTTTGAGGATGAGTATTGGTAAAGAACCGAGCATAAAGAATTAATGCGAAATTAAATGGTGCTTTTCATTGAATGCAATCACAAAATAAAATTCAAGAATAATCGTAAACATTTCAAAATCGTTTACATTTCAGTTGTCCCAGTTTACATCCTCTACAGTTCATAATAACTATGAACTTTTTCAATTTGGGATCAGAACTCAGATTAGGAAGCCAGGCGAGGCGTTGAGCTAAAATAAATGCCCTTTCGATTTGGGATAGAATTAATTCAATGAAACACAGGGATTCGATGTTATCGGATCCAATATTAATGGACTCAACAACTTTCGACATTTTCCTTGTTTATCGCCTGAAATACGCCCTGGGAAACATTTACAATAATTGTGTTGAAATTTATGCACAATGGGTAATTTATTTAAGAACAAATCTGTGATTTTTATCTGTTTTGTCTGATACCGAAAAAGTTGTATATAAATGTCAATAATAAAACTTTGTACTTTTATGTGAAATTTGAGTTATGATATTATTGTTTAGATACTTTTGGTTATTTCTTGGAATTTTATAAACCTTTAAAGCTATCGAACGTTTTAAGATATACTGTCGATTAAGCGGGAAACATAGTTAGAATTGGCGAATGCGTTACAAAAGATACATAGTTATTATATAATATAATTATTTTTCTAGAACACACGATGTCTCTCGGTCTGGATTTAGTCAATGGCCTTTTATGTCTGTTCACACGTGGGGCGAAGCACCCCATGGCTTCTGGCAGCTGGAGATTTACAACGAGGGGCGCCACAACGGTATGTACATACCACGTACGAATACCACAACCCCAAAACCATCAAAAATTACTAACATTCTTCCCCACATGCTCTCTAATCAAACTTTTGGCGTAATGGTAACTATTTTAAACAATCTATTTCAAAATTAACTCTTTTCGCGGTTGCGATCACTAAAAAACAGGGCACGCCCTTTTGCGGGAGTGGTCACTAATTTTCTATGGGACAGCGACGCCGATCGATCCGAATGATCCGATCTCGGTGCCCTCGACCCCGACCCCCGGGCTGTCTTCAACCCTATCGGCGGGGTACTCACCGCAGTACCCCAAACTGCCATCCTCGGGCTCCAAATCGTATTCGGTTGTGGTCCTGAACAAGCCGGCCGCGAAAATGGGCTCCGCTAACAACAGCAGCAGAAAACAGCAGTTCCACCAGATGTCGTCCTACGGAGTGATTCTTTCCACGCCCAAGAAAAACGGGAAGAACTCGAAGAACAACTCCTCGAATGGGAAAGGGGCCAGCAAGGGGTCCGGGGCCGGGAGCCAAAAATCTACAAATCGCCCAAACTCTCAGACGACTTCGAACCACTTTGGCAGGGGATCAAATGGTAAAAGCAATTTCTACCGAATATCGACGCCTTCGAGTAAATCACCCGTCGGCGGGAAGACAGTCACAACCCAGCGGCCTAAGGTGCCCCAATCGATGAATTACAATTCGAATTTTGGCGGATCCTCAAGTAAATCAGATAAGCCTCTGCGGGCTTACGAGAAAATCCCCATCAAAGCACCCAAGCAAGTGAAGGAGAATGCGGGGGGGCCCAGCGGCAGCAACACTGCCACAGTATCCACCCAAGCGCCGCGAGCCCCACCGCCGCCGCCACTGCCGTTCTCGCCATCGAGCCAATTCTACGACAACAGCTACGAGCGGGTCTCCTCCCACAATCAGCGGATCCCAAAACTCTTCCAGAAATATGATAAAATCCAGCAAATTTACCCCGTCTTTCATCCGTACGTCGCCCCCAAGGAGGCGCCCCCATCGAGGGCCAGCACCTCCCGAAAACAGTCCCAAAATTACGAATCTTCCGAGAGCAGCGGCTCAAATCGGGCCGGAATCAGCGCCAGCAGCTCTGGACCAGTTGGCGGCCGAACGGGGAGCACCAACTCGAACCAGAAGCCGTCCCGGGAGAACTCGAAGAAGAACTCCCAGGGGTACTTGACCGAGCTCCGGGATAAATCCGCGGAGAAGCCCTACATCCCGAACCGAAAGAGCGCCAAGGGTACATCCAGTTCCTGAAAATGTTTGCCTTATTTTCGTTGCAGTTTTCACTTTTTTTTTACCTCAGTTCTCCCTCACCATTTTCATTTCATAACTCGCATTAATGCCACTTATAAAATATTAACAAGTGTTTTGAATCATTCTCTTGTTTAAATCCCATTCAACAATTTTTGCAGCTCTCTTGAGGGGCAATTTTACTAATTTTTTTGCGTATTTTTCGTTTATTTTAGATAATTTGATGATATTTAGTTTTTTAATTTTTTATGATTGCGATGGTAACCACATTTTGTTGTGTTTTCTCTCAATATTTTAGCACAAATAACTCAATGGGACCTCATTTTCTATGGAACAGAGTCATCGCCGCAACCGGATGATCCAGTTCGAATAACTCCGAACCGTCTTGGGATGTTTGGGAGTGACCTTGAGCATAATTTCCTTGATACTGATCCGGTTAGCGGACACTGGAGAAACATGCAGCAAGTTCGTATATTTTTGTCTTTAATTCTTCTTAGTTAAGTACACATTTGATTTAGAGCACTTGGAATGCATAAGTTTATAATTACTTTTTTAGCTCTAGCGAACTTAATAGCTGTTTTTTTTTTCAAATCGGTTCCGGCACTAGATTTAGCAGGAAGTTTTGCACTGAATTGAGATTTATAAAAAGTTACCCATATCAAAATTTTTATGTTTCGCAAAAATGAAAAAAATTGCCTGGATTTACTATGCCCATTTTGCGTCAAAAATATTTGGTTCAACATTTAAAGTTTCCATGGTTAAATATAATGGCAATTTAATGCACTTTTGACAAATTTTAAAATCTTGATATAAGTATGTACGTGAAGGCTTTTAAAATTCAATAAAATTCAATTCAATGTAAAATAACGAACCAGATAGAAAAATATAAAAAAACGCAGCACATATTAAATGATTTTAGGGTTTTTCTTTAAATGTACTTTTTACTGTTTTTGAAACAATACGATAGTTTTAAGACTTAAGGAAATATTCAGGAGGTGTTTTTGGAATTTAATTTTCTTTAAAGGAAAAAATCAATTTAACGTTTTCAAACTTCATACTTTATTGATGTATGTGTAGATTTAGGAAATATTTAAAAAAATTACAGCAAACATTTCAGGGTTATTTACAATTCCTCGTGACAGGTCTTAGGACATAGTTTTAATCAGTAACACAATTGTTGAGATGTTTTACTGACGAAATATTAAATAAAAAAAAATTAATCATAAAATTCGAATTTTTTCATTACAATGTAATAAAGAAACAAAGGCTCTTAAATAGGTTTTAAATTTTAAGAAATAATTTAGTCTTTTAGTGTAGAAATAATCTAGTCTCTAGTATAGTCATTTAATAAATGGTTTTTTCTTTTCCAGGTCGGTGACAGTCGCGTAGATGAGCGCACTGCATCCAACGATCAAACGAACTCAGCCTGTATTAGTTATACGCCAGACCAAAGATGTATAGGTTTGTGTTTAATAATTTTTATTTTCCTACAAATTCTACCACTTGCAATTGCAACAAATAACAATCGAATCCGGAGTTGTGCGTCATAATACCAATGGATGACGTCATGGTGTATAAAATTCCTTTCCCTTCGCTTTAGTTTTCACCCATTTTATAGGATAGCAGCAATTTGTTTTTTACTTCTTACGGGGTATATAGGTGTAAATATTTTTTTAATAATTGTAAAGGGTTTCTGGGATTACCTATTTTTATTATTTATGTACTAAAAAAGCACTAAGAAAAGCATGCTAAGCTCTGGTAGATGTACGGTAATGCTCGTAATTATTGTGAAAATTGTGAAAAAATAAATATAAAAAAGGTCTTAGGTAGTATTAAGCGAGGTAAAAAAAGGAAGATCATGTGCCAAATATCAGGAAAACATACAATCCTTGGTTATTTTTTTTATTACTTTTATTGACTAGGGATAACGAGAAATTTTATAAGAGATGAAGAATTTGTGAACAAGAATAAAAAATTAAACGGAACAAGTAAAATATCATTAAAATTCGAGACGAGAAGTAAGCAAAACTGAGAGTCATCCTCGGGGAAATTTCCCCGAATCCTTTTTTGTAGCGAAACTAACAAAGTAAGCGAGTAGTAAAACCAAAATAAAAGTAATTAGAAGCAAAATGAAAATATCTTTGGGAAAATTTCTCCCCACTCTCGTTCAAGTGCAATTATTAATATCTAAATATTGCCAGGAGACAAATTAATTAAAAAAGTAAAAATTTAAGCACACACAATCCTTAGATCTTGCCGAAAACGTAGGATTTGTTCGAAAGTTAGAAACACAGGAGCAGAAGATACTTCGCTCAGCGGCGGCGCGGCGTTAGAACTTCATTATTTTCGCGAACTGTTTGCCTTCTAATCCCTTCTTAAGTAACATTTGTTCTTCTTGTTGTTATAAGCACCTTACCCCCCCTATTAAACATCCCTTTTCCTCCCCCAAAAAACTGGGACGTGCAAGAACAGCTCGATTTTGTAATTTTTCACAAAATGTTTCTCTTGTACCTTCTAATGCCTATCACTTTGCCCTACCGGATAACATTTACCCACCGTCTTAAGACTCTGGCGTAACATCAAATTTCAGTTTAAGAGGTTTTGTCGTAAGTAAACAATCTCAGCGAAAATTTATTTTACTGATTTCGTTGTTTACGAACAAATGTAAATGAGCGGTGGAGTTTTACGCGTGTGTAAACAAGAAAATTTTCCATGTGCCACACCAGACACATTCGTTTGATGCAACTTCAAATGGAAAGGGAAATGAGGAAATAAATGTTAAGTACTTTTATGTAAATGTTGGTTGGTGGTGGGTAATTATCGCTTTGATAGCAATTTGAATATTATCTTCTTGTTTTGAGGCTTAAATCACATTCAAAGTAGCCCCTAAATGGCATGGTGAACAATATAATAATTCTTTAAACTGTATAAATTGTTACCGCTTGCCTTAAAGACCCTTATATAAATTAGGATTTTTTAATTTAATTTTCCGAAAAAGTACTTTATGTTAAAAGAAACGATTGAACTCTATAAGCGAAAAATTTAAAATTCTTGTTGAAGTATTACTGAATTTTTACCTTGATTCAGTTATATATTTCGAAAATAAGCATTATTGAAGAACATAATACGGCTCGAGAGACCAATAATTCTGATAAATTAGAAAATAACTTCATTCTGCTCAAATTGCTTCAAGCAAGCTCAAATACATTCTGAATTTCTTATCCATGCAATTGCTGGTAATTCAGGAATCGAATTGAGAAAGGTGGAATTATTGAGGGAACGCAACCTAATAAAAGGCCCTTACACAAACATGGGTTATTGAGACTTTAAGAATTCAAATCGGTCGATTTGCATAAGCACTCACGTGTAAAGACAGATAAGGGGATTTGTATCTTACAAACACGAAACTTAAGCCGAAGAATTGAGAAATATTGAGACTGAGGTCGTGCAAAACATAATGCTACACATTTGTTAAAGATTGCTACTTCTTGTTTCAGCGTTTATCTCGAGATTTAAGGTTTTATTGCGTAATATTTTTTTCTATTTCCGAGAGAAAACAACAATATTAAGTAATCTACGACGCTTTCGGCTAATAATCGCCAGGAATTACAAAAATCAACACATTTAATTGGCGTCATTTATCGAATTACAAAATAAAATGCTTGTTGTGTTTGCTATTAATTTATAAAAAAATATCACAATTATTTGCGTTGTGTGAATAAGCATTTATTTTAATTAATTGCTTACTTAAATACTGCATGTTACAAAATACTTTTTCCTTTAACAATATTACGAGATTATAATTTATTTTTTCCGAGTAGAGATGTTATTAATTGAATTCTTATGAATTCAACAGATTAATGTGTGGTTAGGTTTCTGTTTATGGTCTCTATGTTGAAGGGCTGGAATACATGTTTTTAAAATATCATAAAAAACGGACATTATTATATTTATTGTAATCCATCATCTAATCAACGATATTCACATTCGTTTATTTAATAAAACAAGTGATAAATAATTTCAATAGGAGTTTTAAAATTTAATTCTAGATTAACTATTGGGGCGATTTATTCTGGAAAGAAGACTTTAAGTGCAACAGTTCTATAATAATGCTCATTAAGTAAGGCCATATTTCCCCCATATCTGACCAAACTCCTAAATCCGACCCATCTTTTATATCGAGGGTAAAAATCACCGATAAATTTAAAGGCTCCGCCATAAAATGAACTTTTAAAATGACAATTTGCCATGGGCAGGGCTGAAACTAATTCAGAAATTTATAATGGGCCTATAAATTACAATAAACGCGACAGCTTATATGTGATAATGCCCTCAGTTATACAGCAGCCAGTGGAGAGGACAAATCTTCCGTCCGGAGGAGGACGTCTCTTCCGTCGTCGTTGTCGTCGTCGCCGGATAGTGTTCTATCTTTCTATCCATCTATCCAGACGACGGCGACAATGAGGACGCCCTACACAAGTCCTTCTGCTAAAATTGGATCCCAAGTGTCCTCCGTAGGACTACATTGGGAATAAATTACTTCTTGTGCAATGTGAACGCTTCCTTATCTCCTTAACAAAGTATGCACATAATTTTTGAGAAAATTTACTACAACTTCTTCGGTTCGTTGCATTCGACTCGGCTCGACGGAATCATTTATTTATATATGCCCTTCTAGACACACATTTTATCCCGAGGGAAATTAAAGGGAATTTATGAAATTTATAAAATCGAGCTGTTCCTACCCTGACTCTTCCCCGCAAAGCAGAAACACATTCCGTAGCTAATTTATTTATTAATTTTTATTGAATTATTGTTAATGTTCTATTTGTTGCCAACCTAAGCCCGCTAACCATAGACATGTTTTTTACACTAACGCATACGAAAAAGTGTTGGTCGATAAAACAAACAGAAAAACTAGAATTGTAAAAATAAAAAAATTAATTGAGGCAAATACAAACCGTAGATAAAATGTGAATTATAAAAATAATAAAGTGAAACCAAGGACAGCGTAGAAACAATTCTTGTCCAAAGACTGTTTTGTAAAACTAACGTTAAGCATAAGTAGTAACAAATGAGGAGAAATAGATGTGACACTTTTGTAAAAGAACTTGTGAGACTAAATGGGGTTAAAATTGTAAATTTAAAGAAAAGAAAAAACACTTACTTAATATATTAAAATTAAAGAAACTAAAAACTGAAGGCAAAAAGCTCATCGATCGCTGTACGTTTGATAAAGAAGAGGAATAGATAACCATGGAAATAAGAATTTCAGTTAAACAACTTTGCGCAATTCGGTTTCGAGTGATTTTTTTAAAAACTAATGCTAGACAAACGAGGTTAAGTATGAATATAAATATAAAATTAAAACAAATTGTGTAAAGTAAGCGGAATTAAGTTTATTTTATTTTTTCTGTAGAAACCATTTTGTTATATTTCTTTTTTTTTAAATTAATTTTGTATGAACTCTGTTTAATCTTACGGCCGCTGCGTATTGCGGCTTTGGTACGGATTTACGGCCGAAATAGTCACAAAAAATAATAATTTATCAGTAAGCGGTGTAAGTTTTAAGTCGATGTAAATATGTAAAAAGGATCTTATGAGCCCACGTATTTCCTTTGATAATTTTTTTCTTAAATATTTGTTAAATATTTTGTCGCTGTTTTCTATGTGATTTTTAGTAGTGGTGAATTTAATTTGCTACGTTGCTCGAAAGATACGAATTAAACTTTTATTTTAAATTATGGTAATAGAAAAAAGATTACTGCTTTTAATACAAAAAGAATAAAAGATACATACATATATTATAAACCCCTAATTAAAGCTATTTCTTGAAAAGCAACGCTTGTCTTTCTGACTTAATTTTGTCTGGACACCTACAATCTTAACGGTTTTAATTTCCTATATTCAAAGCCCTTATATTCAGCTTTATAATATCTTTGACGTTCCCAAATTCTTAGAACTGTAATTTATTATTTCATATTTCTGCGTTTTATCTCTTAAATTACGCAACAGCTTTTTACCTACTTGGAGCAAATTAAGGAACTTTTGATTAAATTTTCAGATAATTAAGTCATCTTTCCTCAGAAGGCATTCTCCAAACAGGGAAACTTTACAGTGTTTGTTGAATTTAAATACTTTAACCTTCACAATCTCAATTTAACTTCGTAGATTGAGTTTCTCAGTGATCCCACTGCTGACCGCACATATGAAAATTAATTAACTTCAGCGGTAAAATCACATTAAAGTTTTTAAAGGTACGGTTGCACACCTTCAAAACTAATTTTATCTTAGGTGACATTTTAAAGCAATTTCAATTCACCACTGCTTTTATGATAAATAATAATAAACATTAATAAACTAGAAATAAACAAAAAAATTTAAAAAGTAAATAAAAATCGAGAAACGAGTTCCTGACAATTACGTGTACGGTGTAAGTGGATATAATTATTTTCGTTTATTCGTTTGATTTATTCATATCATAAATTCTGATTTTTACATTTCAACATATCGTTAAAAAATTAAATCTGTTCTTAAAATAAAAACGAACGTAAATAAATTAGACAATTTTTTAAAGGTGTCTTACCTTTTTTTTTAAATTTGTTAATAAATCTATTCTACGTCCCACTGTACGTAATATTGTATACCTGAGTGTAATCCATAATTTGTGAATTATAGTTTTTCTTTTATTTATGGAACGAAATGTAAACGCAACATATGAAACCGAGAACAATAATTTTTCCTCCTAAGCACAAATAGCTTCCCTTTTGTCATATCAAAGAGCGTAATTATTTCGTTTTTGTTGTTAAGATTTAGAGGTTTATTAACATTAACTTATTACTCAATAAACTAGCGCAGAGCAAAGCGATTAAGTGCAGCAGAGATTATTATGTAAAGTACTGCAGCTATACAAAAAAAATTAATATTATTTATAACATACGTAAAATGTACAGGAAATTTTTTGGGGTGTATGTTTTCTTCCAGCTATTAGAAATTATTTATAGTGGTTCTCTGTCACCCCAAAACAGCTGTATCAATCAACTCTTAAACTAAGTAGAATCATTTTTTTTCCTTCTTAAGTGGGAACGACCATATCTTATAATTTGCTGTGGTATATTTATGTGTAAATTTATTGTTAACTCATTTTTTAGTTTTATATTTTTACTTTTAAATATTAAGTGTTGTTTTATGTATACATATCTACTTTGTTGGAAAATTTATGATATTTTTCGTTTCGTTTATTTTTTATATTTTCTTTTAAATGATCACAGGTTGAATACTCTCACAGGTTGTCCCTGTTTATTTTTGAAACATATTTCTTCATATTTATATTTTATATACCTACATATATATATATATTTCTTTTTTAAAGAAGATTTTGAAATGACATAATTAAATTAAATAAATTGACAAGATCTCAACTTCGGATTTTCATATTGTGAAACTATGTAAATTCAAATTATGTATAAGATTTTTTTCACTACATGTTATACCATGTTTCTACCTTCCCAAAATTTTGAGATTTAGAATAAGTGATTTAAAAATGTTTCAATCTAATAGCACGATTTCATTTGACGTTTTATTGTCATATTTTAATTGTTTTTAATTGTGTATATTTTATTTTTTGTAACTACTTGTTACATTTCAATTCATTAATAACTAAATGAAGTGATAGTCGTCAGTATGAATTTATGAGATTTTGAGATTTTTTTTAAATCTCACGATTTTAAAATTGCCTACTAGTGTCGGAAATTCAAGATTATGACGTTCAAATCCAAGATATTAGGGAGATGAAAACACGTTATAATTAAATATAAAACCAAGTAATTTTCGCGGAATTTTAATTCATATTTCAAAAGTTCGCTTTCTTTATAAGGTTGGCATACATTGAATGCCATTTATCTCAGATTAACTTGAAAATGTTGGAATACAATTCGCATTGAAAAGTGAATAAATCCACAACTAATTGCACTAGGATCTTTTTGTTTGAAATGTTAAAAGCCCAATTAGTTCGAAAGGTATTAAATTTTGTTCAAAAGACACATGCCATTCAGGCAACTAAGCGTGAATCTATTCAGTGGGAATCGAAACTGGTATAGAATTTTCCATACGCCAGCGATTACCATTGATGCCCTATCATGAAGCCATAAATCCCACCGCAGGCTGGCTGACTATTTTCGACGGGCATATATCACTATTTGCTGAAATTTCACAAATATTAAGTAAAATGTAGCCGCAGCCGAGCAAATTTCAATGCGTCCAGCCATTGGACAACCGCAAATCGCGCGCTCATCCCTAACGCAAAATAGTAATAAAATACCACAAATTTGCCTCAATTTGAATTTAAGCGAAATATCTAAACCCGATACGCGACCGCAGTGAAGGTATTCGGCGAGGGTTTGTTAGGGTCAAAGCAGGAAGGTTCCGCAGAAACAACGCAGCTGCCAATAACAATTCCAGCGGGCGCAAAAATTCCATTTCTAATTGTTATTTGGTGTTCTGAGCCTAAGCGGAAATACATTAATTTGGTTTCGGGCAGCGAATTTCACGGCCGAAATACGGGGGAGAGGTACCTGACCTCATCCAGGACCAGGTCGGATCCTGAATATACAGGGTGTAATTCAGTTTCCTTGATGTGTGTATCCGGGCGCAGTGTATCTCATGTAATTTGGCAAACAACCGTCGGCTGGAAAATTGATTGGGAAAACAAACGTATGCTTGCTCCGACGCTGGACCAAAATAATTGAGGAGCAATTTTTTTTTCATCATGGATTTTATTTTATCGAAGGTAACTATTGACCGAAATAAATGAAAGCACCGCACTGATGGTTTTTATCAATTTTATCAATTTAAAAAAAAAAAAAGCATTGCTTTTACGAAAGCCTGATACAATTTTAAAGAGCAGAAATTTAGTTTATGAAAAATATTTCATGGGCCTAAGTCAATCAAGAATAAATAAAAATTTAATAAAAATGCAAAACCAATTTCGAGAAAGAGTACTTCCCAGATGACTACATTAAATTGGTGAATACCAATCAAAATCACTTAAGTAAATTTAATTCATTGCGTTCGAGACAATCTAAATAGAAAAAAGGTTTTTGCTGACAAGCACGCATTTTTTTTTATTTTTTATAATTGGATTCTGTTAACGATTTAGTAAAATTCGAAAAAGATTTCCTAAATTTTTTACTATTAAAAGTGTCATTTCTAAATTTTCTTAAAGTTTATTAAATTTTCTTTTATAAAATGTTTTATAGCCCTTACATTTTCCTTTAATGAATGTTAAGTCTCGATTATAGTAAATAAATTTCGTTAGACCATTCTTGCAACAAATGTACTTTTATTTATACTTAAAATATTAATTAAAAATAAAGTAAAAGTGAACAGCGATAGCAAAACAGCATTTATAGAAACAAGTAACATAGAAAGAGAACAAAATGGAATTTGATCCAAAATAAATTACAGAAAGCAGAAAAATTCTCTTGTAACGTCTTGATAAGGAATTATACAAAATAACTTCAAACAGGAATGGATCTAAGAGAGAAAACAATTAAAGAAAAATGTAAATAACTTTTTAAATCATAAGGAAAACCACTTAAATAATTTATATAAAAAAGTGGTATCAAAGCGAAGATAAAAGAAAAGGCAGAATCTCGACAAAAATAAACAGAAGTGGAAACTAGCTTTTAAGGTATTTAAAGCTCAAAAATTAAAAAAATGAGTAAATTTTGTGAAGGACCTCGATGATTGCAGCATAATCTAAGGTTTTAGGTACTAAAAGGGGAAAAAAGTAAGCACACGTCATAGTTTCTAAGATTTATTGTGTAAGCATGTGAAGAAATTGTGGAAATATTTGCGAAAAAAAAAATCAAGAAAAAAAAAAATCGGAACAATAAAAATTTGAGAAAAGAACATAAATGAAAAAAACATAAATGTTTTCGAGCGGGTTTTATTCAATTTAATTTCATTTTTTGCCCTTTCTAAATGTTTTGGTACATCATTTTTACTTACTTTCCATAAATGTTTACTGGGGTTCATTATACTATTGCAGACTGTTTTGATGGACGTTTGCGAAAGGACCTTTAATTTTTGGTTGTAGATTAATTCCTTTCATTAACTGAAGCTAAAATCTTTTCCTGTATTCTTTGTATAATCTTGGAAAAATGTTAAGTTTATTTATACAGGGTGTTCGAATTTTTCGTAGGAAACGCTTAAATTCTTATAGATCCTTGTAATTTCATTGATCCCGGTCATTCAAAAGAGAATAAAAGTACCTTTTCAACAATACCTTATTTGTTGTAATCCGTTTCCAAATGTATGATTTATGTGTGATTTATTTTAGTTGAAAAATTGCAGTTTTTTCCTTGTCCAAACAAATAAATTTCGACAAATTTTATATGTAAACCTCCATAACTCCTGTATTTCGAAACCGATAATAAAAAGTGATGTACGGTCATAAAGATACTTTTATCCTCTTTTGAAGAACTCGTAAAAATCTTTGGGTTTGAAAATGTTATAAATTGTTAAAATTTATATTTTATATAAAGAAAGAATTGTAATTAAAAAATGTGTACCAAAAACATCTTCTACTTGAACCTTTTCTCGAGAAGTCGAAGAAGATATACGAAAATCGAGCTAAAGAGTGCGACCATCTTTGCGTTATGAAATGAAGTAACCTTTGCGTTTTGTCACGTTACACGAACACGACTCATCCCGCTTTTGTGCCGCTCGCTGTGTTTTGGATAGGGCCCCGCTTTCAGGTTCCAAAGGGTTAAACTGCACCTTTACTCATCCAAGACGACTTCAAAACGATCCACGCTCGCTCAAACTCCTCCAGAGACTCCTTGAGTTTGTCCTTCGTTCCATCGCGGTGCGTTGCGGTGCGATGCGATGCGGTGCGGGGCATGGTGCGCCCTTGAAGTCGAAAATGGTGAGTTTTACAATAAAACAAACGAGTTGTTGTTGTTGTTCTTATAGTTTTTTCATTTTGATGCATCCATTAAACATTTTTTGGTAACTCTCGGAAAATCTAACGCTAGCGTTTGGGCCTTGTTTGCGTTCTGTACACACACACACACCCCTACTCGCTAACAAAAGTTCTTTCATTTATACATTTAAATTTTTATAGTTGAAACTTTTCCATTTTTTTTCCTTTTGGCTTTTCCCCCACTTTTTACATTAAATTATAAGGGTGGTATGACGTCAGCACGCCTAGCAGTGTTTGGTGTTTTGGTTTTTCCATTTTCCATTTTTATTAACTCACCGAGGATGGTATGGTGACGCTTTTCATTTGTTTTAAACGATTTTGGATGGTGGTGAAATATCACAAAAAGTTACTCATTTTTTGAATTAGTTAAATATTTGGCATGCAATATTAAGATTCAATGAACTTCTACATATTGTCTATAAGTCATTTAAAACATAAATTAAAATTACATGAATAAGCTAATCTTTTTATGTAATTCATTTTTAATTATTAATTGGAATTTGCAGAGTAGTTAATTACTTTTCATTTTCAAATAATTAAGTGCAAAATTTTATTTTTATAACACTTCTTATGTACATATGTATGTCTTTCTCTCCATTTTCACTTAAATTAATCTAATGTGTAGTTTATTTACTGAACAGCCTCAATTTTTTTTTCAGATAGATTATTCGACTAATTGGCCCTATAATAACTTATTAATTGAAGTAGTAATTTTTATAGAATTAATCTTAACGACTCACAAAATGAATCAAAAATGTCTGAAAAACTGATTTACTTGTAGAAATTAAAGAATACAAAAAATTAGTAAAACGAAAGTTAAAAGATGATACTAAAATATTATTAACCACCATCTCGCATTTTTTAAATTAGATTTGCTCTTTCATATTCAAAATCGTATATTTGACAAAAAAACTAAAATCATCGACCCCAGAAACCTCTATATACCCCCTTTTATGCAGAATTTTGGTAATCGTTTAAGCGATTTTGTAGCCCTATGATACAAATACTAAAATCATGGAATCTTACAAACCGATTAATAATTAACAATTTCAGAATTCGTAATTAATTTGCTGTTGCGGTAGATTCTGGAATGGGGCCCATTGTTTTTGAAAGCTCTACAACAACTTAAATATATGTTAATTAAAATGAGCACGCTTAGGCCTTCCGATTGCAAATTCCCCATTAATTCCCAAAGCCCCGTACACCCAGCGTGAAATATTCGTTTCGCCCGAGAGGCTCGTACCTCTTTAATATGCAGGAGCGTGGAGCGTGCTGCACGCAGCTTTAGCAGCGCAATTTCCATAGAAAGGAAAACAAGTTCACCGCAGTTCCAGAGCCCCGCACCGTTCCAGTTTTACCGAAAATAATAAAGGATTTAAAAATCCGCCGATTGTTTAATATTTCAGTAGAATTCATGGAATAGCTCCTTAAGGAATAAACTCCCTCCGTCCCAAAACCCCCGCGTCCTTTGCATTTTTGTAGCGAGCATTGGTTGCACTCTTTGGCCGACTTTAAATGGGAATTTTAATTTTTCGCGATTTACCACGTTCGTGTGCGCAATTTTAGTCGATAGCGAGCGCTGTGTGGGGGCGGCTGTTTCTGTTGTTAACACCTCTCCAGTGATTAATTCATGCATGCCCCACGAGAAGTAATTACAGATCCTCCCTAGTCCCGAGCAGTGCGCCCCGGAGCTCCCCAGGGCTCCTCTGACACAGTGGCAGGCAATTACCCCGGTGTTGAGTTCTTGTCGCTGGTTTGATTTATTCCATGGGTCAATTAATCGAGTAGTAGAGTTTTTTCACCTTAAAGGCCGGGTTTAGTCCTAATTTTCGAATATGTTTTGTATTTACTAACCTTACCAAAGAATTTCAAACTTTTAGCCTATATGTATGGATTTCCAAAATCGCTACCATTTGAATTATTTTATATAAAGTTTATATTAAAATATCATTTAGAAGGAGTGGTCAGATTTCTTAAACAAATAGAAACATATGATCCGTTTGAAACGTACTTTTCATTAACTTAATTATTTTGAGATAGTTTATCCTTATTTTTAATTGCTTTAATAATCAGAATTTATTAGTAACAGTTATTGAATAATTTTAATTTCCAGATCAGGAATAAATATAAATACAAGTTATTGGATGATTTTTAATTTGTAGGTCAGGAATAAAAGTTATCATGGTAGTATTAACTATTTGAGTCATTTTCTCGTTATTATAGAGCATTTTCTTGATAATGTTTCAACTAGGCCTATCAATGGCTCGCAAGTTAAAAACCCCACACTTGCGTGCCTATGTTAAATTTTTGTTAAATTTCATGCTAATATTATTTTTTAATATAAAGTCCTGGAAACATTAAAACAAAAAAACATTGGTTCAGAGCCGTTGATAGATCTAGTTAAAACGTTATCAAGGAAGTGGTCTGTATCGAACAAATAACTGTAATAGTTAAAACTAGCATGATAACTTTTATTCTTGACCTAAATTTTAAAAATAATCCAATAAATTTTATTCCTAATCTAAAGAAGTAAATGTCAAATGATAACTTTTATTATGTATTGTAACAAAAACAATCGTCATTGTAAGTTTTTTTTTTATTTTACTTGTAACAGTTGAAAGTCATGGAGCATCAACCATAATTTAATGTTTGTTCTTGAAATTTGACTGGGTTTTTTCGAGACGAGTTTATTTTTCGATTCCTTAGACAGTGTGCAGCTAATGCAGTAAGAAACTAAATATTCTTGTTATTAAATTAAACAAAATATGTTACTTTTTAATTTTTTTATAAGTTAAAATAATAATAAAATTTGATTCATTTTATAGTTATTGAAAAAACAATCCTAGAAATTGTATTATTTTTGGTCTGATAAAGTAGGTGCCCCCTAAACATATGGCGCACTATTGAATAGCCCCCACCCCCAGAGCCCCATTTCAGCCCCATCCGCTAACGTATTCTTCTTTCTGTCTCCCGCAGAGTGCCACCCGACGACGTTCATTTTCGAGGGCCACTGCTACAACACGTGTCCCCCCGGCACCTACATGGTCCCAGAGACGGCCGGCGGCAGCGGTTTTGGGGCCCCGGGGAAAGACATCCAGTCGCTGTTGGGACCAATTTCGCTGAAGAGGTGCGCCAGCTGCGACATGTCCTGCCTGCGCTGCCGGGGCCCCCGCCGGAGCGCCTGCCTCGCCTGCCGGCCCGGGTTCCAGCTGCGGGTAATCACCGCCGAGGAGTCCTTCTGCTACGCCCTCCGCGAGCGGAGCTCCGGGAACAACTCGGGCCGCGGCGGCGACTACGACGACTACGACGACTCGGCGCTGAACACCACCTTCATGCTGCTTATCGTCATCGTGCCCGCCGCGACGCTCGTCGTGATCCTCGTCGTGATCGCGCTTCTCAGGACGAACGGGGGCAGCCCCGGCGCCCCCCGGAAGAATCCCGACTACGCGTACGCGAAGCTGGCGGTCCACGCGCCCCACGGGGAGGCCGGCGAGGAGGCCTGCGTGCTCCTCAGGAGCGACGATGAAGACGATATCCAGCCCCTGGTGCACCACCAGCAGCAGCCCCATTCCAGTGAGGTCGAGGAGGCCCCCACCGGGGGCGGAGCTCCACCCGATCAGGAAATTAAGTAGCAAACACGTATGAGGCTAATTTCTTTGCCTGCAATTAGCAAAAATACGAGAGGACGCTTCAGAATCATTCCCACGAAGGAAATCACCGACTTTTTAAGTGACTCCCACTTTTGTAGGCTTATTTGAGCCTTTTTATCTAATTTTAACTAAACTTAGCTGATTGCATAGTAAATAATTATTTTCAGCCAATTTTAAAACAAATTTTGCCTTTTATTTCAGTCACCTTCTACCCCGTCCTTTTATTTACAGATATTTTTTTTTTTGTATTTACCCCAAATCCGGTAATTTGTGCACTTATGTATATGCAGTAGAAAAATTAAAATGTCTCAAAATGATTGAAGTTCTGGTAAAGATGTCTCATACAAAAATTCCAAAAAACAGTTGAATGAGGGAAATGATCTTGAAACGACCTATTAATTAAATTTTAAGTAGTAATCATTTCCATTTATATTTTATTCACAGAAGAAGATGATCGAAAGAGGTTTAATCATAAATGTTTAACACTGCATGATCTTGGGTGATTCTATATTTGTATATTTTTTATGGAGTGGATCAAAGACATCAAAACTGTATGCCATTTCTAAGTAAAGTCAAAACCATGAGAGTTAGCATTGGTTAAGGGTTGATTTTCTTATAACCCTTTAACATAGGGCTTTAATTTCAAACCAATTGTCTAGATATACCATGCTTGTAACTTTTGAAATTACGGACTTCCATACAAACATTTATCCCCCAGTTTACCCTTATTGTGTTTCTATTTATTTCGTGTAAGTCACACGGACGAAGTCGCGGGAAGATAACTTCAATATTGTTTAATATTTTATTTTTTAGAGCTTCAATCTTCTTTATAAACTGATGAGTCATTTAATTTTTATTAATTTTTTAAAATTTTCTATGACAGTTTGAATTTCAACCTCATAACACCTCTCTTTTTGCGTCGGGGGTAAATGAAAAATAGTAAAAAAATAATTTAAGCCTAATTCATATATTGAAATTGGCGAATATATTGCTAATTTTGTGTACATTTTTTGAATCAAACTCAAGATGATTGAAGGCTTTAGTTTTGAGCTTTGAATCTGGTGCAAATATAAGGAAAGCGGATTAAAAGTTAATATTGGAAATTGCTCCAATTTTCTACTACTTCAGCATTATAAATATTTTCTCTGTCAATAAAAGAAGTGGCATCAGGCCCAAAAAACAAAAGGCTTCAGCTTTCCTTCTGTTTCGCTGAAAAACAATAAATTTCTGAAGTGATTTTATACATTTCGCCTCTTATTTCAGGGAAAAATATTGAAATAAATTACCGAGTATGCGTTGCGCAAAATTTCCTCACCGCGGATCCCGTGCCATCGTCAGTTCAACTCATGCAGAGTTAAAGCGGATTAATTTTGATTGCTCGGGACTATTTGGGAATCAAATGGGACTCGAGTTAATTCCAGCCGTGATACCTGGAGCCGTGCGGGGGCGGGTGCTTCCGAACGTGACTCCAAGCCTAAGCGAAAGTTAGTTAGGCGAAGTCGGCATATTTGTGGAGCTGAAAGTGGCCCGGGGTGCAAATTAACTATTCAAAGTTTCCTGTTCCTGTTTCTAAGGGACTACCTGAGCAGGCACATGTTCCTGGGATCATTTAAAATTTTAAGTACCTGAACCGATTTTCTCGTTAATTTCCCTGCGGATGCTCATCGCTCTACTCCATCTTAAGCCGAAGACAACTTTCTAAAGTTTTGCGGAGCCCAAAGAACCGCTCCTTATTCATCTGTCTGGCTAATTTCCGGCTAAGCGGCCTTAATGTTCTCCAGCAATTTTTCCTGGAATTTAATGAAGCTCCCGATGAAAGCATCCCGACGGAGGACGTCTGCCGGGAATGAAATGTTGCAGACCAGACGACCGCTCCCGGATGAAATACTGCTGCTCCTCCCGAGCTGCAACACTTCCCTCCTTGCCCGGTGAAGTTTTCTACTAAAAGTATGTTGCCCCTCGCTGGAGCAGAAAATAAAAAATAAAAAAGGTGAAAATAATTTACCCAGTCGTTCAGCTTCTCTCACTCATTCCCTCATCATAGCGGGGGCGGCTTAAGCCCCAGCCCCTACAGGTTTTAAGCAGATTTTTCTGAATGGGCCGCAATCCATTCTTAGGACAGCTTCGCCGGGAGCTGTTTAACTTACGTTACTTAGCAGGTTTTCCACGTTTAGGACTTAATTGTAATTTGCATAATGCTCCCGGGTCCTTGAGACTGGGGCAGTTTTATAAATTGAATAATTAAAGCGAAAAATTCTACCTGTTTGCTTTCTTTCAACTTTCTCGAGGAGGTGGAGGAGGACTCTGAAGGAGCTGAAGATGGAGCCAGTAATTAATAGTCGAGTTGTTCGTCTCGATGTTCCATCGTCCAAATCGCCGCAATTTTCCGGGATAAGGTGTGCAAATTCACTGCCCTGGGGAAGAAAAAAATGCTCATAAACAGGATGACGAACAAATGTGAATTTAGTAAGAGCGCGGTGCTAACAGAAAAGTTGCGGAATTTTAAAAAGATTTTAAGAGAAAAGCATACAAATCGATGTTGTTTTTCAAACTACAACACAACATTTATTTACCATGATATTCAAATAAAAATGTTAATTTTACTACATATTTGTTTAGTATTTAAGAATTTAATAATAGAAGAACCCTCCACTTTTGAAACTATCGAACGTTTCTTTCAATACTTTTCGATAGTTTCGATAGTTTCGATAGTTTTCGATAGTTTCGATAGTTTCCGATAGTTTCGATAGTTTCGATAGCTTTCGCTAGTTTCGATAGTTTTCGATAGTTTTGATAGTTTCTATAGTTTCGATAGTTTTCGATAGTTTCGATAGTTCCGATAGTTTTCCATAGTTTCGATAGTTTCGATACTTTTCGATAGTTTCGATACTTTTCGATAGTTTCGATAGTTTCGATAGTTTCGATAGTTTTCGCTAGTTTCCATAGTTTCGATAGTTTTCGATAGTTTCGATAGTTTCGGTAGTTTTATATAGTTTCGATAGTTTCGATAGTTTTCGATAGTTTCGATAGTTTCGATACTTTTCGATAGTTTCGGTTTCGATACTTTTCGATAGTTTCGATACTTTTTGATAGTTCCGATACTTTCGATACGCTGCGATAGTTTCGGTACTTTCGATACTATCGATATGTACTTTCGAAACATTTCGACAGTTGCGGTACTTTCTATTCTTTTCGATAATTTCGATATTATCGACAGTTTCGATACTACGGTTTCCATACTATCGATAGTTGGTTGGATCGCTATCATAGTCGTCTTGTGCTTGTTTTATAATGATCATTTTAATGACAATATAATCTCACAATAAATAAAAGTTTCCAACTGGTATTAAAACGCGAAATGATCAAAGAAGTGATATCGAAGTACATTGTGGTCCACATCCTGACTGTCGCATCCAGTAGCAAATTAGAATATATCGGTTAAACATTATATAGGATATTTCTAAAATGAGACAAAATTTTCGAATAATTTTAATGAAAGAAAATATTCTTCTTGACCACTACAATTTTAATTACAAAATCAATGATGATTAGGTTGCATTAGTATTGCAATACTAATGAAAACTTTTTTCCGTTATCGTTGCTTAAAACAATGTAATGAAAAATCAAATGCATTGATTTTTAAAAATACAGTGAAAATGAAAAACAATTTCAATTGAAATTGAAATGGTTTTCACTAGCATTGAAATACCTCAATGATAATGAAAAATCAATTATAATGCTTAAATGCAAATCGCTGCCCTCCAGCGGTTTAAGAAAAAATGGAAAAAAAACACACAAATTTTAAACTCCGGTTAAAAATTAATTTATCAAATGAATTATATTACAAAAGGAAGATCATTTCTCTTCATTGGATATATATGTACAATTCGCACTAATTAAATAATAAATTAATCGTGACGCAATCCGGAAATGTTTCGTCGAAGCAATTAATTACTACATGAGATCGAGGTTCGACCTGCATCCAACTGCTTTTAATAAGCTTGTTCTAAATATCAATTAAAATATATGTCTAATGAATCAAAACGATATACCTATTGAATGCGTTATTCTCTATGGACTGGAGTTCCTAATTAATATGGCAAATGAAACAATCATTCCATTAATTTTAAACTAAATATCCTGGAAATCAAACCAATTTCTTAATACATTAAAAATAAATTATTTTTATTTCTTATTATTATTAACTTATTCCAGTGTTATGGACAATTCGCAGCAGTAAAAGAGAACGGTGAAAATTAATGAAATTCCTGAATATTCGTTCGAAATTTTAAGTACAAATTTTCAAATATTTACTTTTTTGCAAGAAAGCAGAAATTCATTAAATTCTCTAAACCTTTAATATCTGTTCTCATAACTTGCGATATTTACATTTATTTGAAAATACGAGACCACCAAACATTTAAGCTTTATAAAACCAATTCAAATAATGATCAAAGCATCAAAATCAAAAGTGCTCGTTGCTTTGAGCCTGAGCTTCACGCCCGAAGCCTAAAAACGTGATGGGAATCCGAAAAGGCCTCAATAATTCTGGAATTTCTCCTATTGCTCCCGGGCCAGCAGTTTTACATTCCTCTGCTACACTCCAGCCGCTTTAGCTGATTTTAAAATACCAGGAATTTACACCATTGTTTTCATCCGCAATTTCCATCCCTAAAAGATTCCCTAGAATAATTTAAAGTTTCGCCACAATCAATTTTGAATTCTCAAATTTCTTCGATAGTCGTTAAAATGTTCTGATTTCTTGACTGGAAATCTTTAAGCATCTGCTTAAGCCAGCTAAGTCAAACGAAAGTTTATCAGAAAATCTGAAACATTCAAAGGATATTTGCAGCACTTAAGATTCTTCGGAGCAAGGACTGCAAGCCCCAGGATGTTCTGACTCGTGCCCCAATTGTTGCACCTGAGGAATAATTCATGAAACTCACCAGGCAAATCCCATCCACTCAAGACTGCATTGATCCCTGGTATCAACTAAATGTTTCTGAAAATCTCGAGATGCAAATCCGTTCGGATCCTGTGGCCAGGACTCTTCCTTCTGCTGGAAACCGCCGCAGACCGAGAAGGACCCAGGGCTCAGGTTTCATGTTAAGTCATTTTCCAGGGCGCTCTGGGGACAGTCGGAGGCCACACAACCCATTAAGTGATTTATGGCCTTCGATAACGAGCTGGGGAACGTCTCAAGATGCACCCGGCTCCTCGGTTTTAACTACCTGAAGAAATTTGCCAGCTCGTAAGGAAGGAGCCTGTTCTGCAGCATCCCGACTGTAAGAAGTTGTCCACGGGCTCCGAGAGCGCCCCAAACCCCTTGGCCGGGTCAATTGGGTGGGTGGCCGCCTCGTAAATAGGGTCGAAATTTTACCCACTAACCCCTTCTCGCAGGTTGTTGTGTGGGTTTATTTCCCAGTGTGACCCCCTGTTGCTGTAAAATTTTATGTGGTCGTAGGACTGCAAACGTGCTCCAGACGCAGAAATTTGTTTCGCAACTCCTCGTGGGCTAATGGGTTCTGGGGATTCGCTTCGTAACGTGGACTTTCGAGACGTGCCACACTTTATCCTCAGAGTTTTCCCATAAAACTGGATTACGAGGTAATTTTTCCCCCAAGAACTTGTACAATTTTTTCCAAGGATTAAACTTTTAGTTTTTTTGATATATTTTCGAATATAAAAAATTACGATTTAAATTGTAAGTTTCAAAAGCAGAAAAATATTGTTACAAATGTATTCTGCCCGGTTAGTAGGGCATAACTAGAAACCTCTGAAGCTTTTCAATAAAGAAGAAATATTCCAAATCTTTTCATACATTTCAAAGTCATGCACTTAAAACGCACCTTATATTCTTAAAACTAAAAAAGTCTCACTTTTAAAAAACAAATGTTAGAATTTTATTTTCAGATAAATACCACAAAACTTTCTAAAAATCCAATTTCAAATAGTCTAGAATATAATAAAAAGTCTTTGTTTTAATATTGTATTGTAGTAATCATAAAAGACATCGAGGTAGTTACATATTTGTGGGCGCAAACTAATTAGCCACTAGATTTTTTGATATTTTCATTTTAAGTCTGATAGTTTGGAAAAATGCTGTGTACGTAAAATTAGATTCTTTGCTACATTTCCTTTTTTTATGTTTATTTAGAATTAAATGGTATTATTGAAACTGAAATTGTAATATTTTTTAGCTGTTATACATAATAAACACCAGGGCCCAACATCTTTAGTGGATACGAGCAAAGGTATGTGTTTGTGAAATTTCGCACGGGTCCACTGGTTTGATATTAAATGCTTTAAACAATTTCATATTTGGCTCTGCTTATAGTAAGGTTCCTTTGTAGTTTATTGGAAAAAATATTGTAAATATTTTTTAAATTAATTATCCAGTCAGTGTATAAACTTTTGATCAGTTTTAATTATTTTTTAATTTTAAATAATATTATATTATAATAAATCAATTTATTAATTACATGGGTACTTAGTCTATCAAGTATACTATATATGTATATAAAACAGTACCAAAATATATATGTAAATAACTTGCAAGAAGTTATTTGGTTTGCTCTATTTAAAAAGCAAAAATTGAAATTGAAAATTGACTTTGCTGTACGTAAAAGTGAGTGAAGGAACCGAGAAATTTGTTCGTTATAACGAAGTGATTCATTACTATGTTACTCTAATTTGTGATATTGTACCGAATATTCCTGTGTTTTCTTAATGATTTAAATTTATTTCTGTAGTCTATCTTTCATATTTCGTCTAGTGATACTTTGGGAAAATTTACGCTTCGTTTAACACATTCTAATAAAAACCAGAGTGCTATAAAATGTGAAAATTTCCGGAAAACTTAATAAATTTTGTCGCTGTTTTGTCCTTGTGCCCTTTAAAACCTGGTGTATGTAACTCGAAACAAAATTAGTTCCAAAACAGAGCACTTTCGGAGCCATCCCCTGACTGCAATTTGAGGTCATACTGCGCGAAATACCATCGCAATTAATTTCCCCGTCTAAAAAGTTTGAACAGAAAACAAAGTGGTTGCGAGTGCAAATATTCCCGAATAGCATCCCGGGTGTGGGGTTGGATCGGGGGGAAGATATGGAGGCCTTTACAGTTATTTTATGTGCAGATCCTGTACGAAATCCCCAATGGCATTAAGTTTGGGAAAACATATATTAACTGCAAATAAAGCGTCCTCAAAACTTTTCCATTCCCCCGCAGCATCCAGTGGCCCGGACGCTTCATAAAACTATGGGCTCGGGGCTCGGGCTCCGGCCGATTCCTCGGGAGAAGTTCATGTCGGCGGGGGTCCCGCAGCCGGGATTAACCGGGACGCCCTCCCCCGGGACAGGAGACAAAATGTGTGTAGAGTACACAGAAGTTTTCATATTATTTGTTTTTCGAGATCATCCCACTGAAATGTCTTTATTTTGTCATCATATTCCACTCTCCCCGGGGCTGTAATTCAATTTAGGGTCTCAGATGGTGCGGTGCCCCGCGCCCCTGCGCCCCAGCGCCCCAGCGCTCCACCTCTGGCTAGTTGCGCTCGGTGGTGTGTGCATAATTCAATTTCTGACCTTAAATTCAGTGTCATTTAATTTATGTCACTTACTTAAAACGATTACCCGAGGACGAATCTTCTGTCTGGTGCTAAGTCGTCGTGGCGGCAGTGGCGGCAGTGGTGGCCCCTTGCTTAGATTTTGCTAGGCAGGGGCACGCCTGCCGGAGCAACTTTATTTATTCTAGGTCTAGCTGACAACTATGCGGGGAGCTCGTTGGGTCGATGGGATTTTAAAATATGGGAAATTTCCTTCAATTTATGCAAGGGTTTAAGCGCGACCTTAATGTTTTTCTGTCCCGTCGTTGAGCGTTTGAGACATGTTGACCTAACATTCTTGCAAAAGAGAAAATGATTTAAAGTTTAGAATCTATTTTCTTGTCGTAATTTTGCATTGTATATTCTTGAATTCTGAGGACCTAAGGAAAATTAGATTTTAGGTAAATCTTTAAATCCAACTAATGAGAAATTCTCAATGAATTTTGTCTATGTGGATCAAGGAAAATAATACTATTAATTTTTCAATCTATAAAACTTTTCTAGTTCAGTTAGTATATTTGGCATACTATCGTATAGACAATTGGACTAAGGTTCTACTTAAAATTGCGCAGAGCCTCCAAATTAAGCCCTATTTTTGAAATCCTTTCTTCAGTCGAAAGGAAACAATCCAGGGGTTTAAGAAAAGGTATAAAAAAATATGTCCTCAAAGCAAAAATTTTAAACACCGGCATCGTAAACTGGGCAGTAGTATAAAAATCAACTAAAATTGACCTGAAAATTGGCTAAGGTTCTACTAAAAATTCCGCAGAGCCTCTAAATTAAGCCCTATTTTCAAAATTCCAATTTTAATAGAAAGGAAACTCTTCAGGAATTTATGGAAATATATAAAAACCATATCCTCAGAGGAAAAATTTTAAACAACAGCATCGTAAACCGGATTGTAATATAAAAATCATCTAGAATGTTCAATTATTATATATTTTTTTATTTATTTTCGTTCTTTGTAATATTCATACATATATATTTTATTCTCTCATTTTATTGTATGGAATATGTTTTCTCTTTTTGTGCTATATGTCTAAAACCTCTAAAAATAATTCTATCCTTCTTCTTACCTATACTTAGCTTAAGTAGGTAGTTAATTTTCCAGGCTTAGAATTGTTTGAGGTATTATTTCTCATGAGAACGTAATAAATTGAACACTTTTTTAAAAAAAACTTTTTCAGCTCAATAAATTTAAAAGAAGCAAAAATTAATCAAGAAGTATCATGCAAGAGAGGCTCCATATATCTTCTTTTCGAGTAAACAAGTTTTGTAAGAAATTAAATTTAGGACAGTATTATGAGTACTTGCAGTAGAAATGTTCTTCGCCGCATTAATTTTTTATTGAATTTCTCCAGCGGTAAGGAAAGGTAAACCTGTTAAAAAAGACTTGTCCCTTCTCGGTGAAGTTTTAATTGTGCACCGTTCCATCATTCTACTTAAGAAAACTTCCCTTATAATTTGAAATTTCGCTGCGATAATATTCCTTGCAGACTTTGTTGGTGTTCGAAAAAACTTTTCCCGTCTCTAGATTACTCTCATCTCAAATGGGGCAAAAAGTTATTTTCTCGCCAGAAACAAACTGTTGCATAATCAGCAGCTTGGTATATAGGGGATTCCCCAAAAAGCCATATCTGCTTAATTTTATTAATTGAAAAAGTTTTAATCGCATCCCGACTAATTCCCGCAAATTTCAAAGAGCCCTCTTTCATTTGTCCAATAGTTGGGGCTTTTTGGGGCCCCAATTCCTGCCTGCGTGGAGCCCAAGCAATGGAAACAATCAGTTGCTCCCGTGTGCATCGGCTGGGACTTTAATCCGCACTAAGCGCGCCGTTTAAGTTCGCCCGGTTAATCCCTGTTTTAATGCACTTTCCCAACTAGATTGCCTCGCAATGATTTTAAGAACCACAGCTCTCGCGCTGCTTCCCTTTCCTGCCCCCGAGGTGGAGATTTTCAGATTTTCGTGCTGCAAAAAGATAGCCCTGCAATTACCCTAAAAGAGAAATTGAACCCTTGTTAAATGGGGCCAGAACATTCACTTTTATGGACTGAATCGCGCCCGAACCGTCCCAAGAAGTTGGGTTGTTAGACAACTCCTTAGTCCTTGTTTCAGTTGTTGCGATAGTGCAAGGGAGCTATTTAATAAAAAAGGATCCTTAAAACTCTGTAGGAACGAGCAACCCCCGCAGTGTTAATTATCTTGTTGAGCACATTTAGTAGCTGAAAGGTAAATTGGTCAATTTGCAAGATTGGAAATAATCGTCCTATTTAACTAATATATATATAATATTTAATGATAGTAATTCGTTTTCACACGTACTCCACACATTTGATTTTAATGCCATTCCACTATAATTTCGATTACGTAAAGTGAAATTAAAAGGTTTATCACGAAAATGGAGCACTCATAAATACCTAATTTAACAAGCGGGCTCAAAAAATGTTCATTCTGAATTTTTTTCATTTTCATCGTCCCGGTTGTATTTATCGGACCCGCCGGGTAGCTGATACCCTGATACCCTAAATGTTGTTGACGATATCCAAGAAAAATCCCCTAATGACGTCAATAACCGGGGACCAGCATGAATAATTGAGCAAATTTTCAGTTATGGTAGTCCATTACGTCGTGATGGCGTCCCATCATAATCCGAATTCATACCCGAAAAACCCCATGGGCTATTGTCCACAATCTGCCATTTTTCTGTCTGGACGGGTTAGGATATCTTTCTGAGCATAGAAATTAATTTTGGACAATTTATTGAAAGCAATATATTTTTAGACACCAAGAAGAATAACGTGTGATCTCTGTCGGCAAAAAATGTTGAGAAGAAGATTATTTACAACGTGTAAAGCGAAAACATTTTTATTTGAATCGTTCTAATTTATTTAGGTATGTTAACAGACATGCATACGTATATTTAACATAAAATATGGTAAGTGCGTGTCGGAAAACGCATAAAATTTCCCTTTACTTAAAAATTAAAAAGGGCGGACAAATTTCAATATTTTATTTACGGTTATGAATTTTAAAAGAAAGAAAATTCATCACTTTATACTAAGCTAAAGTCAAATGTTTCATTCGTAGCCTTACTTAGGATTCAATAATAATTGGATAAAGGGTATAATTGTTTGTTAAATAATCGTCAAAAATCGGTCAATAATCGTTAACATTACTTATATATAATGAATAATTGATATAATCGTTATCAAGCGACCGAAAAATAAAAGTTAACTATTTGATCATCGTTATTTTCTCCGTTCCCTAGTTTTAAATCTATCTTTATTTTTTATACTCGTAGTCTTCAAGTAGAGATAAAATGGATATCCTTATCCGGTCCGAGATAAAATGGATATCCTTATCCGGACACTAGCTCAATATTCGGACGGATACCGGATATTCGAAATACTAGGATAATTTTTAAAATCAACTACAAGTTAAAATAATACCACAATAGCTTTTGTAGGTATACAAATATTTTTTTTTTAGAAATTAGAGTTTTAGAGAAACTTTGATCGCTACAGCACATCAACTTCTTTACCGTTCATCCGATCGTCACAAAAATTAATATACGTAGGTATTTGAACACGGTGAATATTTTCGAGTTATCCATTTTGCAATAACTCGCCACTAGATGGTCATGCAGTACATGGGCATGTTGCGCTTAACCTTCTGAGTAACATTTGATCAATTTGAAATCAACAACATTGTGATGTTATTAAAGTTTACTTTTATTTTAGGGATAGTTGTGCCCGGGCAACGCCGACTGCGGGCCAGCTAGTTTATAATAAAATATTGGAAAATAGGCGATCGTTTCTTAACCGATGACATTTTTCAGTTAATTTCTTACCAACCAACAAATTTAAATCATGTGAACGCAACCGACAAATGGAAATTACATTAATTAAACAACTGTCTTTTGCTAATCACTCACGATTACACTTGAATCTAACCGATCTTATTCAACAAGAAGCCGAATATTCGGTAATCTGGCCCCGAATCTTGTCGAATATCCGGTATCCAGCCAAACAACTATTCGTTTCATCTCTATTACATTAATAGACATTCTTATAATATTTATTATAGGCAATAAAACATAAAAACGGTGTGCAAATTTTAGAATTTCTACTCGAAATTTTCAATATAATAGCTACTTTTAAAAATTTCCTCTTAAGTCATTTCGAAGATAAAACATTTTGATAAGAAATCTCAACAAATCTCAGAATTTGTCCCATTCCTTCCTTAGTTCACTACGGGTAACGAATTTCAATTAAAATATTCCTTTTGCTTTTGGTTCAGAATCCAGAATTTAATGCTTATTCGGTATCCAGATTTTCTACCGCGAGCTTCTCGTCCACGCTCAAAAATCCCGTGGACAATGGAAAATATTTCCATAGAGGCGCACATAAACCACTACCATAGGCAGCCACCACCCCCGCAAAACGTTTCCCCGGACTCAGGATCTCTCCATTTGACAGAGAATCCTGAAATTACGTGAAATTGCAGAAATTAGCTTGTATCCTGGAAGTTAGCCGTCGACCAGGCAGGACCTCCAGTTAATTCGCAGCAAATGTGGTCCCTAAAACAAAAGGTGAAGCCACATTTGCTCATTCGGTTTCCTTTTGCGAAGTTAAAAGGTCATATCCATTTCTGGTTCATGTCCTGAACCGGATTTTGGGGCAAGGTAACGCTTTTCGGGTTGAGGTGAGATACACCTACCTTGGGTCAGATGTGGGTCAAATTTTGTCTAAAAAGGAGGACTACAAAATCGGGGAGGAATTTTCTTAGCGGGCTATTGAGGCGCGACGACAACAATCTCCCAGGGACCCCATTGTTCCTTGGTTATATTGTTTGACTTTCTCAATCTAGGGCTGGACGTGATAAAACTGACTGAGAGCTGAGCTCATCCGCCTCCGCCCTCAATTCCAAGTTTTCATAGTCCCGGGATCCGCAACAGAGCCGACATGCAATCTTGAGGAAAATTTAATCCGAACGGGCAACAGGCACGTTTCGTGCTCCGTCACATGTTCCATTCACGCAAAACTTTCCAGCCGCCGGTCTCTCGCCATGTCCTGAAGGATCCCGGATCTTGAGACGATGCTCCAGCACACCGCAGCATCCCGACCGGGGGGCGCAGAGGGAGCGATCCCCTTCCTCTCGCCTTCCTGTTCCGTCGTAATGGACTCTGAATGCCGAGATGATTCCTGGGGGATTATCGTGCTCACGGCCGAACTAATGGCATCAGTCCGACAAGAAAATGTTTTATGTGGCGGAATTAAATTGTTTACAACTTGTGGGGAATTATTTGGCCAGCCCGGGGAGCAGCAGCGGACGCGGGACGTTTGAATAGCTGGCAACAGCTTGGGCCGAGCCGGTCCCAGTCCCATGACCCGGGATCCGGGATCCCGGACCCGCCCGGTTCAGCTCCTTCCGGCGCCTCTTCCTTTCCGGCTAAATTAATTTGCCCGCTTCCGCTGCTGCGCTCGGGAACTGCAGGGCCTCGTGTGTGATTAAGCCGTAAACCAGCCACTGACCAGCTGCAGATTTCACTTAATTGGCAGCAGATTCTTTTGCTGTTTTCCTAATGCAAAAGCAGCGATTTTCGTAGTGAGGAAGCCGCTCAAGGATCTTGCTGACGTGCCCTAGAATAACGAGGATATTTGCAAAATGTTGCTTCACTCGCCGACAATTTCGTTGTTTTATACCCAAACAAAACATGCTTTCTAATTTTATGCGAGCATGGGAATTTTTCTATCCTACAATTTTACTCACGAACTTGCTCTTGTTTAATTTTCATCATAATAAGGCCAAATTAAAATCATTTTCATTTCATTCCCGCCCGATTTCTTCGCTGTTGCTAGCGTGCTCGTCATTAGTCAATGGGGCCATTCTGCTAATGTTAACGACTAGCTATACAGTGGCTATTTTCGCTTAGCCACTATAATTGTCACTTTGTCCGATTTTGTATTCCACTAATGAGACTGGATATCAAAAGTGGCTATCGTAGCTACTCCCGCAGTGGTTTCGTAGCTGCTGCCAAAACGCTGTTGCTATGAACAGCCACTAGTTTTTAAATCTTGATTCATGACTTTTTATCATCCCTTATCGCACCCTGAGCCCTTATTCATTGAAATGTGTAAATTTGTTGCAGAAATATAGGTAACGATTTTTTTTTTGAAATTTCTTTCTGATCTCCTGGCATAAATTAAGTTGTAAATCTCTTCACAGATTTAAATGAAGCTTTGCAGATATATCCTTTTAGGATCAAAAGTAACAGATATGCAAAAAAAAACAACTTTTTCAGTTGCTTATCTTTCTTGAGATACATATGTAATTATCTCATTTTATAAGACAAATGCATAATCGTTACCGTCAATAAGTCGAAAAAGATATTTACTTTTAATTCATTATTTTCAAAGATTCTTGAAGAAATTTTTAAAAATGATTAGATATGTGATAGTCCCTCACAACGTAGTACAAGGTCAAAATTCTTAATTCTAAAAGTATTTCGGAGCACTAGGTTCAACAGATGCCATTAATTTATTTATTTTCAACCTGAACATTGCTTGGTGCACCTAACCTTGTATTGTGTCTGCGGGAGTGTTAGACCCTTCGGATAGGTCTGGCTTTTTAAATACTGACTTAGAATGGTTACTTAAAAACGTCATAAAAATTTCAGTCTTTATACTTTAACGTGAGAGAGCTTATATAATATGGCCCTATTTACCTGATACCTGCCGAAGTGGTGGTTGGTAACCCCCAAACATTGTTCCCTATACTAGTGAGAGCACACAAAAAAAAATTCAGCCTTTATACTTTAACGTAGGTCTGGCATGCGCTGGCTCTTAGTCTAATATGGCAATGGCAATATTATATATAATCAAAACTTTTAATGTTTTCTTCAATTTGAACAAAATTAGAAAGTGCATGCTGTATAAATTTCATTTAAATCCCTCAAGTATAGTTTTTAAGATATAAGTATGTATGTTCATATGTAGTGTTCATTGCATTTGAAGATATAGTTTAGGGAAAAGAGTATGTGCCGTCAAAAATAGGAAAATCCTACGGTTATTATAATATATTTTTAGAATCCGCTAGATCAACATCAGGTTGATATTTTCGAAATATTACACTTTGAGAAAAAGCGAAAAAATCGGATCAAAAGAGCTCAACAAAGACCTTTTTGAGTAAAAATTCCTTAATAATTCTTAAATGTTCATATATTCATTTTAGTTACCTTTGAGTTCAGTTAGTTTTTTCTGCACATAACATCAAAATAATTCGATTGAATTTTTCTAATAATTGAACGATAAAATTAAATTAAACCTTAAATTACCATCCTTTTGTATTTTTGATATTTTACTTTGGTATTTTGCTTAGGAGAACAATCTAATAGTGTTAAAATTCCCACCAACAAAGACCTCACTCGAGCTTCAAGAAAATGCAATGTCCTTATGTTTTCCTTAACAATTTCAACAGTTCCTAAATATTTCTCAAAGAGTATGCAACTTTGCCGCAATGGATTACACTTTACTCGAAAATTCCTTCCACTTTGTGAAATTGCCAAATTGCCCCAAATTAATCCAATATCCTCCCCATAAAGTGTCAGGGCGGATAATCTTCAGAACAGATAAGAAGCGGCCTCCGAAGGTGTTCGGCCCAAAGTTTAGACGGGTCACACAAAAACTTAAGACAATTTCAGGATCTGATGGGCTTCCAGTGAAAATCTATTAAACCAGAATTTAAGGCAAATGAGTTTCTTATCTCTCGGCAGTGGGAGCTTCCTCGGATTTATTTAGCATCTTTACGGGCCGGGCAGGTCCTACTTCGTTCACCAGGACCCGGAAGGGTCTACTTGGGCCTGGTTTTAATCATGAAAGTTATGGGAGCACGTGGTGGAGGGGTTCTTGTTAGAGTTTCGAAACTCGGGTGCGTCTCTATACGACCCCAGTGGACGAGTGGTTTCTGAAAACAGATTTTCTAGAGTACTGCTGTTAGCCTAACAAAGGATTAAAGGACACACTGCCTTTGTTTGTTTTGCTAAATTATTTCCAATATTTCTCGAGTTTAGTGGTGATTACACCTGGCTGTGTGCGCTCACTCGTCCAAAATCCGATGGACAAAGCTTCGAGTCGAGATGACTTCAATATGAATGGAAACTTCCATTTGAGCACTTTAATTTTATGGGGTTTTAAAGAAATGGCTTCCAAACGAAATCCGATTATAGTTCACTGTAAAATTGAACTTCTGTTTAGATTCGCTTAGGAAATAGAAAAACGTTTCGAAATACATTTGTCTAACTTCAAAAGTATAAACGACATACTTTTTCTTTTCTTTTATAATAGGATTTTAGTTCCTAGAGTTTCGAGTAATTCCTAACATTTCTAAATACATTTTTTTTAGATATTTCTTTTCTTCCAAAGTTTTCTTTCCAAAATTTGTTTAATTTTTAGCCTATTATAAAATTGTAAGTAGATAGATAGTAAGTAGAATTAAAAACTCTTATTTGATGTTCTTATAAAGAACTATGTAGTTGAGATACTTCATTCTGAAAAATCCATTACTTAAAAGAAAAAGTATTTCTTGAATCGTATAATAAATCAAGGAGTCAACAACCCGGCAATAGTTCAGATAACGCACGGCTGATTTTAATCACTTACACCCTGTATGCGGATAAAGCAGGGGCCACAAGTAATATTAGTAAAAGCATGGATGCGTGAACGCAAGCTTTATAATAGCGCAAAATAACCGCTCCACCTCAAAGCATTATCTACTTGTGTGCACCTGCTTTTATCTGAAAATTTCTAATCGCACGGCGAAATAATTGGCATTCAGCCCCTTTTACGAGAATTTCCAACATTTTCCATACACAGCGGGAGCAGTGCATTCGTTACTCCTGGGAGCAGGCTCCCTCACGTGTAATTTCATCCAGCGCAAGATTAGTTCTGCTGAAAATATAATTAAAGGGGATTAGTGATCGATCGCAGGTGAGCCCCGATAAAAATTAAATTATGAGCCCCCTACTCGACGCACTGACCGCACGCCACTGCTAACTAAAGCCCATTGTACGAATAGAACTTTAGGGATTCGAAATGCGCATAATTAAGTTCGATTACATGCACCTAGGCGTTTCATGATTGGATTTCACAGAATATCTTTATTTTATTCGAGAACTCTGGATAATTGCTAGTGTAATAATAACCGCAGAGGTGGCGCATGTTGCAGAATTTTTCATCCAATATAATTTAGTATAAGTGTACATGAAACGTGTAATTCTTAAATATTGCTCTTGAATACACTTTTTATCCAATTATGGTCAAACAAAAGTAGTTTATGAATGGATATAGCCACGTAACGCCTACTGAATTTTAAATATTTTATGCTAACTTCAATTGGTCGTCAAATTAGAACATAAGTAAATAATTAAGTACTATGAATCATATTAAAAAAATAAATAAATCAAAAAATGTCAAGAAAATCAGAAACTCAAATTGCATACCGGGGCATCAACTCTTAATAAATTCTAAAATGAATTGTTCATAAATTGCCGGCATAGTATGAACAATATTGAAATACTTTCCGCATAAATTGTATAAAAGGTTAAAAGTCTTGGGAACATACTCTTGACTCTTTGCTGCCCTCATGGAACTCTTCGAAACAAAACAATATCCTTCAGCCCCAGTCCTTTATTTAATGCGGTCAACGTAAAATAACTCCTCTCTCCTCGTCTTAAGAAAGTGCAAGCATCCGTTGGGGGCTACATTCCATAAATAAAATTTAGTCCTCAACTCAAACCACTAAAATTGCTCTTGACCAACTAAACTTAACCAAACAGCTTCATAAGTTGTCCACTTTACCAAAGTCAATAAATTGAATCATCCCGGCTGGATCGAATCGAATCAGATTCCCGTCAATAGCGCGACTATCATGCGACGACCGTAGAATGTCCGGAACTTTTGCATCCCCCGGGAACACCCGGCATACGTCCAGTGTTCGGTCCACAGCCTCTTCCCAATTTGCCTCATTGCGGAAGTTCTCAACTTGAACTAAATCTTTCCGGAAGTCGTTTAAGCGACGACGGCCAGTATGAGCGATTCATTTAACGAACTTCATTCAATATAGTCAAATTGGTCGTAATTGATAAAAATTATGTTCTGATTTTGAAACTCATTATAACTGGGCTAGATTCTTTTAAGGAATTTTAATTCACTACCGCAAATAAAATGTATATATAAAATTATTGATTTAATCTCCTAGAATTTAGCTTGAGTCTTTGAACAATTTAAATAATTAATTAAAGTCCGTATTTTGGATCAGGAGCACAAAAGTGTTTAAATAATAGCTGAACTCTTAAGCTATTATTTTAAAATATGAAAAGTTTTAAAACATTTCGAAATAATCTGTAAATTTAAGCTTTTATTATAAACTGATTACTTCATTTAATACAGGAAGTCTCATTACGGTCTGAACAGGAGTATAATAATTACAATTAAGCACAAAACTCATTAACTTGTACAAAATCCCTCAAATCAGAATTTTTCACAAAGCCAAAAATATATTTAAAGAATGTGATACCAATCGATTCTATTATCTCCTGATAACGTTTAAAAATCATTAAATTTATCTAAAATTTTAATTTGTTGACCAGTGTTACATAATCCCTTAAAATAATAGTGCACTATAATACTCAGGTCCAAACTTATTTGAAAATTAACTTTTGTGAATTAAGGAAATGATTATTGTGCATATGTAAAAATTTCTTGGTATTGGAACTATCTGATCAATTATTAGGACGTATTAGACCCATAAAATAGTTTTATAGAAACATTTTTTTTTCTCAGGCTGCTCGAACTGATTCATTCCGATCCGTGTATTTATGCTCGTTTATGTTGTAATAGGATCCTGTGGGTCCTCCTACGCGAGCAATTACCCAACATGTATCAATGTCATGTCAAATGTATGCTGATTTCGAAAGACACAATTTATGCTCGAGTGGCCTACACTGCGGCAATATCCCCAGTTTGTGCGTATTCTATGTGGGGGTGGTCGTCCAGGATTATGAACATTTACCAGTTTCGGGCTTTCACGAGACCACCAGACTGGAAATTGTCCTTTGTCACAACGGTGACCATCGCTTGTCTATCAGAACGTTGTGCGTGTAACAACGGCTCGTATCGCATCGCATCGAAGTCCTGAAACCTAATTAATATTCAATTCTGAGATTAAAGTGGCAATGTCAGGCGGTTGCGATAAATTGCCCCCACGAAGGGTGCTCCACCGATTTCCTGAATAATTCCAAAGGGCTTACTCAATCGTGTTTTGGACATTTAATAGGATTAACAACCGCAGATACAGTCGCATAATAAAAATCCATTTAATCACTAAATATAATGCATTAAAAACTATTCAAAATCAATTTTGGGACATGGATTTTGAATTGAAGAGGTACAGGCCACCATGTAATTATTGCTGCACTACTGCAGTATCCCTCCTCACCGCAATCTGTCTCGAGTCCCTGGATATTATTTGTGTTTACCAAAATTGCCAAAAATGAATTTTTATTGCACCACCAAACCCACGTTGAATGGTGCCCGTAAAAGCGGATAAGCGGAGCGAATTTGATTTTAATTAAAATTTCAATGGCTCGTTAAAACTATCTAAAAACAGGGAGCTACACCACAAAACTGCGGTGAATCCCCGGACTCTGTATGAAATTCCAATAAGTACCAAAATGTTGAAATGTAATTGAAATTTTTTTTTTCGCTTAAACATGTCCCTGAATGGGAAGAGCTCTCCCGGTCCCGGATTTCGAGCGTTTTTAAATCCCCTGGAACTATGTACGAACGACCTGCTAATGGTTATCCCTTCAGGAAATAAAGAGATTTTGTGCAACTGTCCGAAAAGGAATCCTCCTGGAATTTACTTCTTATACCCTCAGAAATCGGATGCAACAGTTGTTCCTCCTGGGGGAAAAAAAATTAGAAATATAATTTCGTGTGGATAATGGCTCGCAGGGAAACATTACAAAAGCCATTTTAATGGGCGCACCTGAGTCCACCTGCACCAGTCTCAGCTGGCTCGGCGGTTAGATTCAAAGCTACTTAACGAGATTTACGTCCTCATGAAGACAACGTGGAGCGTCGCGTCGCGACTGCAAAAAGAGGGTTCGTGCGACACAATTCGAGGGGTGCTTCGCTTTCACGGGCGGCAAATGCGGAGCGCTTCGTTTTGATGGCAACTGCAAATTACCCGAGTTTAATTTAATTGCTCGGCTTACTCTGGCCCGGATTTACAGGTGCCACTTCGCCCAACCTCCCCGCTTAGGTGCAGCGGGCTTTTACGGGTACCCTGCAAAAGAGGTCTTATTTATGCCCGTGGGATCCACCTTTAGATATTTATTTATAAGGTATTCGTCCACTTAATGAAAGTGGTCGCAATTAAGCAGGTATTTGATGGGGTCTCCAAAGAGGCTTTGGGATAAAAGTCCGCGAAAAGAATTTGCAATTTTTCATTCTTTTTTTCTTTTCGCTCTTTACTTACAGACGTGGCCAAAAAATTACGATCACTTGAAAATTTACGGAATTTCCGGACGTTAGTTCCTAGAAACCGGGAAATTCCCACTTTTGCATATCGGGACATCTTTCGTTCCCATTTTCATAACCTTTGGTATGTATCCATGAAAAAATCATTTCAATAAAGTCGATTTTGCGTTCAGTGTTAATATTAAAAGTAAGTGAGTGCCTAAAATTGTGAACTACAGAGAATCAGAATCAATACATGATTTGTGATTTTTCTCAGGAAATTGAATTAAAAAACTTAGTAAGTATATTTCATTCAGCTAAGAATAAAAAAGTAATTTATATAAAGGATATTCATAAAATATCTTTCCTCAAGTTTTTTTTAATTTTGCATAAAAAAAAAATTTTGAATATTTTGTAACTGTTTCGAAAATTTTCAGATATGGATGGGAAAACTGATATTATTAATTATAAAATTAAGTTGATTAGATCGCTGTAGAGCGAGACAAAATATTCCCAGCAAGAAATTGCAAAAATTGCAAAGGTTGCTCAATCCACGGTGAGCAAAATCATTAAGTCCTTGCAGGATGAATTGGCGGAACCAACAAGTTCAAGGAAGAACTGCGGAAGGAAATCCAAATTTTGTCCAAGAGATACGATGCAGCTCGTCCGTACAAAGCTAGCTAACAGATGGGCTACAAGAATCGAGTTGGCAGCTCATTTAAGCGAAGAAGGATTGGAAGTTTCGGCCAGAACTTTTAGACAAAATTTGAAGGAAGAAGGATTGAATGCCCATCGCCCTCGAAAAAAGCCTAAATTAACGCCTAGAATGATCGCAAAACGCTTATCTTGCGCAAAAGAACTGAGATATTCGTCTGCTGAAGATTGGGAAAATGTACGGGTCACCAAAAACCTAATTTTTCAGGTTTTCAGAAATTTTTCAATTTTGCACAAATTGGCAAAATTTTTAAATCTGATATTTCTTGCTGTAATTTTAATTTTGATCAATTTTGAGTTGCTTAAATTATGTGGTTTTGTTGCAGGTATGTTTCTGTGATGAATAAATGTTTCAAGTAAAGCAACAAAGCGGTCAATATGAAAAACGGCGCACTGATGAAGCCTTCAGTCAAGAATGCATTCAAAAAACGGAGGGCATTCTCAAGAAGTTATGGTCTGGAGCATCATTTCCTCACAAGATCCAGGACAAATTTATATTGTGGATGGAAAAATACGACATTAGCAATATTTAAGAGTACTCGAAATTCAAATGCTTCCTCGGCTTAACGAGTGGTTTCCAGAAGGAGGTGCTAAATTTATGCATGATAGAGCCCCGTGCCATAAAGCGAAGGCAGTTACGGATTTTCAACAGGAGAGGGGAGTTAATGTTGTCCCATGGTCTGGTAATATCCCCAATATGAACCCAATAGAGAATTTATGGAGCATTGTTAAAAACAAATTATCAAAAAAGACCACAACGACAAAGAACCAATTAATAGAAAACATCATTTATATATGGAATGAGGACTCGGACATAAAAAATATGTGTCCTTCGCTAATAAGGGACATGATTAATAGAATAAGTAGTTTAATAGAAGTCAAAGGATAATGTACTAACATTAAAAATTAATAATAATATCCTTACGTTAAGCAATAAACGATTTTATAATGAAAACTCGATTTTTCTTAAGTGATCGTAATTTTTTGGCCACGTCTGTACACATCGGACCTAATTATATAGATAAAACTAAGGCTCTATTATAAAACTCAAGAACGAAACATTTTCCTACTCAACATGCTTCAAAAGTGAAAATCTGAAATTGCATAAATTCGATCTTATAACAGCTAAAATTCGTTAACACACGTATTTAAATCTAGAAGAAAAAAGAAACAATTTTAGTAAAATATTAATTTATTTAGCTTTAAGATGCACAATTCTTCTCAGCAATATTTCTATGATTTAAAAACCTTCTAATAAATTTTTCTCTTTTTTTTCCCCAAAACAAACAAAAACTACGTACAAACTTGTGTATATAAAACCACTAGGAAAATCGCAATGAATTTCTTAACAAAATTCTTAATTCTTAAGTACAATCCATAGTTGGAATTGTAGAAAATTTATCTAATGAGACCGGAGTAAAACAAAAACTAATAAAACAAATCTTAACAGATAGCTTTTAAAAATTCCAAAAATATTGAATATTTGGTGTGTGGAATACATTATTTTTCGTACAGTCTAAAAACGTAAGGCTAAATTGAGCACCATGTGCCTATAATTACAATAGATATAATTAGTTTTGAATTTTTTGTATTACATTTTTTTTATATAATATATAAAAATGGTGCAAAACTCTTAAACCGAAAAAAATACCTACCTATTAGTAACCTACCAACGACCATTCATTGCGATCATTCTCGTGGCGATTGAGCCATTGAAGATTGATTTTTGTGTTTATTTCCGATCTTTTATCTTAAATCTAAGTTGCTTACACAAAAGACGTTTGTGTAAGCAGGAATTTATCACAGCCAAGAGTGCATCCGAGCGGGGCGCACTTTAGTCTCTTAAATTCTATCTACACCGGGTGAAACAAATAGTCACACGTGTCTACTGAATTTCTTCATAACTTCTAATGAATTTCAACAAGAAAATCTGCTTAAATCCCTATTCAGTTGTGAATGCACAGGCGATACAAATACCGGAGAAGTAAATTCAAATTGAAATCTTTATCCTCAGTGGATTTATGTGTGGCAAACAAAGTCAACCCCTTCAGAATTCCTTACAAACTTAAGAAAAGCTCCGTGTAAGATGTTCGCATACATAACACGGGGAAAATATTACACCAATCCCTTTTACAGTAAATCGCAGTAAATTACTTTTAGAGTGCAGCAGCAAAAGGAAAATCCCCATTTTGTGCATAAACTGCAGTTCTATGACAAATTATAATTTTACTTTTATTTTAGTTAAGCTAAACATTTCACATCATATTTTTTCCGGGTATAGAGCGTTATTTTCTATTTAATTTTTAATGGCTTAACACATTCACTGCCGAAATAAAAATTAAAAAGTATTTATTTCGACACATAAATCATGCACTATCTCTGCGAATTATCACAATGTCTATTTTCGTTCATGCTGTTCTTTTGCAAATTCTCACTCATTTTCTGCAACTGGGTTTTATGAATTATACGGCAAATTCTAGTAATTCCAGACATTCAAATTAAAAGTTGAATAGATAAATGTATTTTTGTTATTGAAGAAGAAAAAAGAAAATTTAAATTTCAAATAAAAATGGTTAGTTCTCATTCGTATGTAGCATCTACAGATATTCTGGTGTAAATAAAAAGAGGCAGTGAGTTTATAAAAGTTAAAAGAAAATGTGTTTAACTCAAAATTCGGACGGCTTTAACTTTCCAAAAAAAACTTTTAAGTCAAAAGAAATCAATATTTTAAGATCCAAGTGACTTGTTTAGCTCAAATTGATATTAGTATTGCAAAGTTGAGTCCTAAATTTTTAAATTTTATATATGTATGTACATGAAAGCGCTCTGTAATTTTTCTCTACTTGAAACCATCAAACTCTAAAGTAGGGTTCACAATTTTTTTCTCGAATATATTGTTATTTTTGGTCTATATGTCATGAAATTTAACTCTTTCAAGATACTTAAGAAAAAATGAAATTCGTTAAAATGTAAATAAAAAGATAGGATAGAAAGAAAGAAAACTTATTTTCACGCATTTCCAAAACAAATGCCACTTGTTCCAATTACTCTGTTTTTCCCTACTTGATTGATCACTACTTCCCAAAACTAGTGTAAAAATAAAATGAATTTGCACCAAACCTACTCGATGTTTTAAATATTTTTCACAAAGATTTGTTGAGAAATCCCCTTTTGGCGAATCTTTTAGGTATCCTTTGGGTTCGTATTATTTATTTTTCGAATTACTAAATCTCTACAATTATTTTGATTGTAGCTTATGGCAGCATAATGATAGCTTAGTTCTGATACAATAATTGTTTTCGTTATTCCCCACCATACTTTTGTTATTTACAAAATATTTCTGGAATTTTAAAAAATAACGATGCCATTTCAGAATTAAGCTTCTCACATTAAATTGCCATTAAATTTAAACTGTGCGCTTCAAATAAAGAAAATAATAAAATAATAACAGCAATCAAAAATAAAAATCAAATGAACGTAAATCAGAGCCTCAAGTCGATGTAGCCTGGAATTTACTATTATATCTCTTTTCTCTCCATGAGTCCAATAAAGCTACTATCGACAATATTTAGGAGAAAATATTAGAGATCTCGTTATGAGCAACGAGACAAATCGTTTCGTTTCGATTACACACACTATTGAATTTAATCTAATTTTCATAAATCAGACAAAACGAAACGATTCATTTTGAGTCTCATAAAAAGTTGCTAGCTTACAAACAGACATACATACATTAGATTACATCCACTCGTCCTACCACATTATATAAAATACTAATAAATGTTTTTAAAAAAATGATTTACATCACGCACTGGGGTCCGCCTTTTCGGGCAGAGTCCAGGAAATTGTCTTCTCTTTACCAAAATTACTCTTACCTTTCGGTGACCTGCTTTTAAATTTAAAATTACTGAAAACGTTCGCTTTATGATCACCTACGCTATCGTCAGATATTGAAATTTTTCTAACATTTTGATCAGTCTCATATTTACTGCGATGAAAATTATATCCACCTTTTCTGTGGTAAATTTTGGGATTTCGTTCAGGTGTTGTCTTTTTAGTGGAATCATTCCTTTGAAGTGGTCTTGGATTTGATAAAAGTTCCAAAGTATTGTGCTCTTCCGAGTCAAAATATTCCGGACGAGTGAATTTGTACTTGAGATCGTAATAGGATCGAAACGGATTTTCATGTGAACACATGCTTAACGCGTGATAGGCATGTGAAACTAAATGTGGAAATTTTCTGATCCAGTACCGAGTGAACTCATGCGGAATAGTTCCGAGGAGTGCTTGAGCCTCTGGGGATAACTCGTGATAGTGATGTTTCTAAATGTTTAGAATTAGTACGATGATAAATAAATACTAAATAAAATCTTACCTTATTCCTAAAAGCCCTAAGAAGATCACGAACACTGGCACCCATATATCCCCTGTATTTTCTTAAATCCGAAGTGATAACGGAGTCCAAGTGAAGGTTCCAGTCATCCCGAACCACCAATTTTCCATTCTTCTCTAAAGTTTTGAGGGGCTCTGTATCAAAAGTGAGTTTTTCCACCCGATCACTAACGTCCTGCAGGAAAGCTTGGATCTTGTCAATCTTCCAGAAAAGTGGATGATTGCAAACAGCCCGTGCCGACGGCCTATTTTGCGAATCATACTGTACCATATCTGCAATAAGCTGTTCAGCCAACACCTACGAAAATTTATTTTTCATTTGATAAAATTAGTAAAAATAGATAAGCAAAACTCACATATTCACTCTCAGGGTCGTTGGCAAGTAATTCAGATAAATCGTACTCATTTGAAAGAATATTCGCCTGCCTTTTAAGATTATCTCCGAAGGCATGTTTACCTTCAGTTAGAACGTAGTAGAAAACACATCCCAATGAGAAAATGTCTACGGACGTCGTCTGAACAAAAAGAAAGTATAATTGAATATAAATTTAACTTACCTATAAATTAGTTTAGTTCTGCTATTTTCAAATTCATTTCGAGATAAGAATAATAAGAAAATTTTAAAAAACTCACCGTTCGTTGTCCTTTCATCATTTCGGGCGCAATCCATCCATCGGTTCCAGTGACTCCAGATCTTCTGGAAAAACTGGCCTTTCCGAAATTTAATTTCTTACAAAGCCCAAAATCAGAGATCATCGCTCGCACCTGATTATTAACATCAGGAAGTGACAGCAGCACATTTTGCGGCTTTATATCTCTGTGAACTAAAAATTAATAAAACAAAAAAAAATCAGTATCATCTTTAAGTTTCTTTTTTTTTTAATTTCATACCTATATTAAGAGAATGTAGATGCGATAGTCCTGACGCAGCCTGTTTCAGGACTTCAAAGACTCCAATTTGTGACCGTAGCTCTGCAGCGCGTTCTCCTTCTGTATAGTCTTGCAGTGTGGCTGCACATAATTCTACGGCAATGTATCTAAACTGACGATCTTGTTCGGTGCAAAAATACCGAACAACATTTTCATGAGCATCGCTTTCCCTGAGGAGAGCTACTTCTCTATCTGCAAAAGTAAAACAGCCGGGTAGAAGGCGTTTTACAGCAACATTTCGTTCCTCGAATGTTCCTTTAAACACAAAAGTGCCCTCACACCCTTTCCCCAATATTTCATTACTATTAAATGTGATCTTCCCAATTTTAATGTCTCCATTTCCAAGATCAACTAAATCTTGGAAGCTTAGGTCACTGCTGCCTGAACTTCGGTGCATAGTCTGTGACCCGTTCTGGCTGTGCTGACGAAGCTCCCTGACGGTGGTGTAAGTGTACCAAAACATTATAATGGTGGGAATCAACACGATCAAAATTTGATGATCGACAATAAACATTTTTGTATCTTGTAGAATTTTTGTAAATTTCATTTGGTTCAAAAATTTTACATTATCGCCGAATACGTTTGATGTGTTGCTATCGCCAGCCCCTCCTCCAAGATCCTCCTCCTGAGTCTGTACTCCAACATTATGCTTATCTGGAGCATTAGCAATAAGAATGAAATCACTGTCGGCTTTTATAATCTCAAGATTGGCGATCGTTGCCAATTCCTTAGTGTCGACTTTTTTGTGGTTTGTAGGAGAAATTTTTAATTTCACATCTTCTACATTGGCGGGCATTTGATAATGCCCAAAAATAATCGCATTCTTCTCTTTCTCTAGTAAATCATGAAGATAAACCAAATTAGGTTGAACCTTCAAAAGGTTATTATGGGGACCTTCTAGTAACTTTACTGGAGGTTCCATTGAAATTGTCGCTGTATTTTTATCAACGAGCGACGGGAGGGCATAAAGGCCGTGCAGATGCTCACCAACGTACAGTGATTGACTAAGTTCAAAGTTAAAATTGTTAAAAATTTCAAAGAAACCTCCAAAGAGTACTTACAATAATTTAAGATCATTTGTGCTGCCCTCCTTGGCCTCTTCAACAATATTCCGCAAGACATCGTCTGCGATTGTTGTAAATGGTACGCTAAGCAGACCATCGGGACCTAGTAGAAAAACCGATATTACAGGACTACTCAAATCCCTTTGCCATATAAATTTGCCCTGTTTACGATCTAAAGTCACGGTCAAGCCCGTTGAGCTGCCCGAAAGATGAATATATTCTGCAAAAAGGATAAGTTTATAACTTCTGCAAAATATCATATAAATTGGTCCGCTATCGTTAAATGTTTAAGTAGTAGCGTATTATAAACAGATAAGTGAACACATTATCACTATCACAACTATGATGCTATCACTTACCATAATTACTTGATATCTCTGGTGCCATAGTATGCGAGGCGTAATCATAAAACGTAATATTCCACGGTTTTGTGTTCTTGTCTTTTGCGTGACTGTCGAACATCATGACCGTGTACTGAGTTCTCCCCAAGTACACTGATCTGGATGTTGCCCATCCAATGGCCTCGTGGCCATCCACTTGACCGAATCCCATGACCTTCTCCCGTCGTCCGGTTTTTGGATCAATCAGAAACCAAGTGTCGCTCTTTTTCCCTGAATACAGGATGCCATCCGACGAACGACAGGGTGCATTCGCGACTAGCTGGGGTATTGTGTAGGGGAGCTTCTTCAAATCCCCCGTGTCCCCGAGCTGGTAAAGACTTCCGTCTCTGGGATCTGGGAGGTACTGTCGCACAGGATACTTCGTTTGACTGCCCGCTTTAACAGCAGGTTCTGAAATGTAAATTTCCAAATATTGCTACTTTATAAAATCAAGGAAAGCAACTTAAATAAACCCATGGAAAATTAATAAAACAAAGGTTCGACCTTGTATTATTCTTGATAAGGTGAATGGTATCCTAATTACAAAAAATATATATATTTTTTAAATCACACAAAATGGAAATTTAGTACAATAAAACCAATATTTATTCTTCTTTAATAAAGACTGAATTTTCAGTAAAAACAATGTGTGGTTCTATGGAACTATTTAATGCTGAAAATTTACTCTTATACGAAGTAAATTACATTTGTCATAAAGATTTTATCTAAAATAGAAACTATACAAAATAGCTTTACTACTTTTCTTTCCTCTTGCTCACACTTCGAATAGACCTTGGGCGGTTAATTCTTTGGTTTAAATTAATTTTATATGTGACCTATGCATCATTTCTAGTTTAGTCACATGAACCTATTAAATGTTACAAATTAATAATTAATTTACCTTTCAAAACCGAGCGAGAAATTTGTTTAAAGTGCTACTATTATAAGTTGCCAAAATTGGTCTTTTGAAGGTATCTGGACGTCTTAACAACACAGTTTAATGCAAAAATTATGTGTTGTACTTTTACCCCATCCCGAGCCATATTTTTGAAAGCATAAAACTTATTCAAAAATTTAAATTCAAACACATTTGAACATTGTTTAGTACTAAAATATAGAATGTAAATATAAAACAAGTTTAGAAACAGATTGTTTGAAAGGGGTCAAAGGTTAGTTATAAAGCTCGATATTTAACCCTATAAAGTAAGCCAGAGCTCAATTAGTCCTTGCGCGAGTCACCTACAAAGACGAGAGTGTCGCTCGGATTTCAAACCTCATTGAGCATAAAGCCAGAATATGTTTGTGCATATGCGAAAATGGATATTCTTTACTCTAATTTTCGCTTGACTATTGTTCTCAGCCAAAGACGCGCTCAAACAAAGGTTGTTCTTATTTACATCTCACCTAAATTGCGCAATTTTTATAAAATGTCGTCAGGCGAATGTACACACTCGTTTCAGACAGTAAATTAAATATCTATTGTTCCTTCTAACCAATTTTTAGATTTCCAGTGCGTCAGATAAGAGAATTCTAGAGTACTATGATCTTCTTCGAGAAAAAAACACTTGCGATAAGCAAACAGAACACCCACAAACCGGCGTCGAGCCGCTCCGACGCTTCTATGTGGCATGGGGCGCGTGTGGTCCGCAAGTAGCGGCAATGGGGTCACTAAAAATCGCCACAGGAAGCCCTCAAAAACTTACCATCCTCAATAGTCCACCTAATCTCGCTGGTGATAGGATCGATTGCCGTCAATCCGCCCCCTAAAGTTGAGTACACGAGCAGAGTCTCTTCGTCCCGCGCCAGATCGGTGCAGTCCTGGGTCCGGAAAATGCATGGAATTGTTAAATTGCGATTATTGCGAATTCCCTTGGCGACTTATTTATCGCGAAAACTTACATCCTTCACCACCGAGGTTGCGATGGTAAAAAATAGAAGACCGACACAAACAAACATGAACAACAGCCGTTTTCCGCCCATGTTTTCTCCTAATTTACAACATTTAATTTCTCTGCATACAACCGAATTAAGAGTCTGTTCTGTTTTAATTCGTTTTTATGATATTCGGATGCCAGACATTTTACAAAAGAGCGTAAATTTTATAAATCCCTCAAGCACTGCGCCTGTTGCGCGTTTGACAGTGACACATAGTCAGAAAATTTACTTTGACGTCCACCAGAATTATTTTTGAAAACAATGAACAATAGTGCTGCCATATAGCAAATGTGTGGGTGGAGTTTTCTATACAGCTGATTTTATTTTTAATTTCCTGTACAAAATTTAATATTATTTATTTATAACACAGTAAATCCAATAACAAATTAACATCTAAATTAAAATAATGCTTCAATATTTAATACAATAAGCAAATTGTAAAATAACAGCACCACTCAATTTAGATTCCACACGATCAGCTGAGAAGTGACAATTCAGTCTTAAAATTGAGGTTAAGTGGTTAACAGCAATGTCAAAAAAATAAGAAATGTTACGACCCTTTAAAACTTATTTTATTAATTAATTTCCTGTTAAAATAATGCAAATACGACAAATATGCACAGAGGTGATCCATCGAGCCAAAGTGGTGCCTTCAAATTTAAAAGGAAAAAGCAAAAGTTCCCAGGAATGGCTTCAACGACAACTCTCCGATCCGTACGTAGAAAAGGCGAAAATGTTTAATTACCGCTGTCGCAGTGCGTTCAAACTACTCGAAATAGATGATAAACACAAAATCATCAAACCAGGCTCAGCTGTGGTAGATTGCGGCGCCGCTCCAGGAAGCTGGAGCCAAGTGGCTGTTCGGCGCTCCAACGCCGATGGACTCGACGAAGACAAGCCGCACGGGAAAGTTGTAAGCATCGATCTGCTCCGTCTGCACCCAATTAAGGTACCAACAAATCCAAAATCCCCAGCATTCAGGAAATAATTTTACTAGAATTTCTAGGGAGCTACAATTCTCGACGGCAGCGATTTCACCCAGCCTAAAACACAAGACAAGCTCAGGGAAATTTTGAATGGTAGAGGCGTTAATTGCATGCTGTCGGACATGGCCCCAAATGCGACTGGAGTCAAAATTCTGGACCAGGAAAATATTTTAGGGCTGTGCTATTCTGCCCTGAAGTTCGGGATTCTGATGTCGACTGAAGGTGCTTCGCTTTTAGTTAAACTCTGGGACAGTGGGTCCATCGGCCAACTGGAAAAGGATATGAATCGGTTCTACGAGACTGTTAAACGGGTTAAACCACTTTCTAGCCGTTCAGACTCTGCGGAGGTGTTTTTGCTGGCCAAAGGATTCAAAGGTGTGAAGTTGTAGACTATTAAATATATTTTTTTTAAGTAAAGATATGTATGTATTAAGAAAGATATTTTTCTTTTATTTTGATCTGTACCCCAAAGCACTTCGAAGTATATAATAATATATAATCAGTAAATATGGATTTAATGGAGCTAGAGGAAAATAGTAGCTGTAGCAAATTACAAATAAAAGCGATTGTTTCGAGAGAAGAGATTTTACAATTAAAACATTCCTGTGGGCATCCAAATAAGGAAGTAGAAGCTACGTTAGAAAAGTGTAATATGAAATTTATTTATTTAGCAAAGAGATGACTAAAAATGGTAGCGAAAGCAATTAATTAGCCTTTATATTTATTTTATGCCTGCAATAAATTTCGTAACAAAAATATGGATAAACTAAACAAGAAGACACCTTTTAAACTACCATACTGAGCCACGCCACAATCAAACAAAAGCCGCCGATGGGGGCCAACTGGCTGTACTTTCTGTCCCCAGTGAAGGCCCTGTAGTAGCAAGTACCACTGAAAAGAAGGGTCCCCATAGCCATTAAAACTCCAGTCTGAAAGTAAATAAATGAAACAATCAGTAGGGCTTTGAGGTCCTGAACGAGAAGAGGTGGCAACTTACAATTACTGGCCTCCTTGTGATTGGCACAGCCATCAAAGCGATGGAGTGGAAAAAATGGAATCTGTTAGCGGTCTCAAAGATCACTCTTGACTCCTTATCGTCCTCATATTGCCGGTGGCTCCCATAGGCTCCGAGAATCACAGCCCCCGCCCCACTCAATCCAGCGAGCCGTACGAATAACAAATTTTGTCCAGCGAGCCTCCAAAGTGGAAGTGCCTGAGACATGACCTTCGACGTTTGCGCCACCGCCTTCGTCCCCACGTTGTTCTGTTTCGGCGAGATAATACCCTTTTTTGGTGAGAAATTATGAAAGAAAGTTGGAAGTTTGATTACAAAGTTAGCCGGATGAGTGCAGCTTGCATGAAAATAGGTTAGTTAAAATGCAGATAACATTTAGGGGCTATTTCGCGCCAAAAGAGGGGCTTACGGAGGCAGACAGGATTCGTACTTACAGCACTCCGCGCAAAGCTCGAGGCGGCTGAGAAGAGCCCTTGGCTCAAAGGATTCCCGAAGAGGACGTAGTTTAAGCTTTCAGTAACGCCCACCATCGCTGGGATCTGCTTTTAATTGTGGAATAAAACTTGAGCGGTGGCTAATTATTGAGGACTTCACGGAGAGCTGCTGGGACACCACCTACCCGTTATTTATAGCTGTCTTTTGTCACTTTTTTTCTGCGACTAATAATCATTTGACATTTCGTCTACGGCATTGCCTTGTCAAGGAAAATAAGTTCCAGGATTCACCGTAATTCACTTTACGTATTTTTCATTTTAATCCAACTAGAATTTAATTTAAAATATTTATGTTGCATTAATATGAAAACTTAAATAATTACTATCAATTTCTATTACTTATTTTTACAAATTCCTTCCAGAAAAACGGGTATGAGGTTTTTTACACGGTAAATCAGTGTACAAAATAACGATCGAGTCTCGAAACGTACATTGACAGTTCTAATCAGAATGTGGTTGACATTTGCCTGTTGGCATTTTAGCTGGATAAACACCTCATCACCGGCGTTTACTCCCACGGGAAAACAGAAGGATTCCTAATTATAAAACTCTTTCAAAGCTCAGAAAATCACCATGGGTAAATCAAAATCCACTTTACGCCATTGGATTATTAAAAACACCCTGTTTGCAGCGCTCAACACGACAGTCTCGATGGTGGTGTCCCTGGCCTTCTCGGTGCTCCTCTTCTCAGTCCTCCAGCTCTACAAGCCATGGTTCCACGGCTCGCAGATGAACATCATGCTCGGCGGGTACATTGGCTCCTGGATTTTCATCTTCCTCCTCACAGCGATCTCAAATATTGAGTCTGTCCTCTTTGGGGACGGGTTCCAGGCGAAGTTCCTCCCCGAAATCGGATTTTGCCTCGTAATTGCCTGTTTTGCTTGCGGAATCGTTCACAGGGTCTGTGTGACCACTTGGTACGTTTTTCTTCGTTATTTCTCTATTATCAACATCCTTTCTGACTTTATCTTTTCCAGCATCCTGTTCTCCATTGTGGGTCTTTACTTCGTTAACAAAATATCGCAAGGTTTTCACAATTCCATCGTACAAACTGAGGTACATCAGGTTAAGAGGCGTAAGAAGTAAATGTAATCTCGTAGCATTTAAAAAAAAATAAATAAATGTTTTTTTCCTACTATAAATTGGCTTTCTTTCTCCCAATTTAAAAAGCTTTCATTCTTTTTAGTATCACCCGAATGAGTTTAGGCTTTCAATAAAATCAGGGAAAACAATAAATTCTGTTATACGATTCAACAATTTATTAATTTTTATTATGTTCACTGTGCATAATCAGTCACAACAAAACAAACAGGAATATCAAAGCATATTCCAGATATAATAAATACATAATAAGAGTTTAATAAATAATATAAATAAGACTTGTTTTATTTAAAAATTAAATAACAAAAACAAAAAAATTATACGCACAATCCGTTGTATAACGACAGGAAACGCAATGGCTAAATGCTGTTAGTAATTTTTGGCGGAGATACCTTCTCTATCGTTGAGCTTCGTTGATTATATTTTTAGGACTCCTCCTAATGGAAGTTTGCTTTTTTACTACTGAGCCTGCTTCATTTCTTGCTTCAAACAGTGCTTAAATGCTTCCCAACCTTCCGATTTAGCTGTGGACTAGAGTGGAATAATTGTTTACTTTAAATATTCTTAATTTCGAATAAATGCAATAAGATATGAAAGCAAATTTGAAGAAGCACAAAAACATATAATTTTAACTTACCTTAGTATGCGAAAAGCAAAAGTGCAAGTTAAAATAATTTAGGTAGCCAATTTCGGAGTTACTTTCATCTAAAATTTTGGGTCCGATCAAGTTGATTGTTTTTTAAATCGAACAAATGATTTCACAAAAAAACTGAAGAAAACTGAAAACTGCGATGTGACGCAATCCAATTATTATTAATACCAATCACTATAATTCTTTTAATGAACAAATAATGAAGTCAAATGTATATTTATTTCATATTTATCCAATTTTGTGTGTATTTTCTTAGGGCATGACTTAAGATAGAAAACCCGTCAAAAACACAAACCATTCCAATAAAAACCATTCATCAGAGCGGAAAACCAATCAACCAGTATTGTGAAAATTTGAACTGCAATAGAGGAAGTTGTTTTTGCTGAATACCTTACCCATAAAGTTAAGTATGTGACGATATTTGCAAATGCTGCATGAGTTGCTTTGGTCGATTAGGAGCAATTTTTTAGTTATGTAAGCACACTTTGAAAAATTTTGAAAAAAGGATAATAAAAAAAACAAACCAAATTCACAAATTTTCCGATATTTCTGTTATTGCAAAAATAAATAAATTCTCTATTAAATCTACAAGCGTAAATTTTAGAAAAAATCAATGAAAGTGCAAAATAGTAAAACATAAAAAAATTTAAAAAACACTAAACAAAAAAGTTATGAAAACGACACTTAAACTATTTCTACACGTTTAAACCATACAAATAGCGTCTAACTCTACGGCAGGCACGGGATCGCAACATTGAAATTACAGGAAAGCGAGGGTCTTCGTCATCGAATTCGAGCTCCTCGTTGTACTCAATTCCATAGACACTTACTTTGAATCCTCGATGCAGGCGGTCCTTCATAATGGCTATGAATTCTTTGTAGGATAACAGACCATCTCCATCCTCGTCAAAAATAGCAAAAACAGTGTCGATCAGATGCTTGGTCAAGCTATATCCAGTGCAAATTTTAACAGCCCTTGAGAATTCATCTAAGGAGTAAGCGATACCCATAAAATTGATGGCTTTCAGAAGTGGATTTCGATTTTTCAAACAAATTTATGTAGATTGAAGCTACTATACTTGACTTCTATAAATAAAAAAAAAACTTACCTTTAGAAATTGCTCGATCAGCCAAAGTGTACATCCTCATTGCGATGGCAAAATCCTCAAGATTGTTTAAAAATTGACAAAAATCCCTAAATTCGATAAAAGTAATTCCTTTTTCATCCTTTACACGATCCAGGAGCCGATCGAGGTACATGTCGTACTCGTCTGTATCAAGATAGGTGTACCGCAGTAGAATTTTTGCAAAATCGACTTCGGTGATTGCGGGGTTTCCTTTAGAAAACTCACTAAATTCTAATTCTAAGACCTCAGTCTGTAGGTTATCCATGAACTTGTAAAATCCCTCATAGTGGAGATCCTGGTTGCCCTTCTTCCCAAAAAAGTGCACTTGAAGTGTAGTATCGACTTTGTGCCGCCGTTGGAGGCCCTCTTCATCATCAACGTAGTCATCCTACAGTTAGGAAGATAGCATTAAAATTATCTTAAAAAATTCAAAATTATTATCAGATCGCGATGGAAGAAATTCAAATGCTGAAGCGATAGTTCGAGACAGCCTAAAGATTTCAAAAAGTGCTTAAGATTGTTTTTTATTTGTGTTTTGAAAGAGCTATCAAGCATTTCTTATATTCAATCAAATCAACCAATTCAAATATACTCCTAGGAAAAATTTTAAATTTTAGTCTTTCAAATTTTCTGTTTCACTGAAAAATAAAAAATATTGCATCAAAAAAATTTTATCGGGCGAAGGGTGAGAAGTTTTTCTTGTTTTCCATGCATTTAATAATAGCAAAACATACTTCAACCATAACGACATGCAAAAAAAGATAGAAGAAGGGGCCGAAATGTTTAAACTTTGGAAAAAAAAACATTCAAACCAAACCAATTTTTTTTACAAATTCAATACTCCCAAAAGTAAAATTTGAATCCCAATTTCGAAATACCTACCTCTTCGTTGTTTTCGCCCTCAGATTCAGATATTCCCCGCTTATCTTTCCAAGCCCCACTGAAGATTTTTTCCATCTATATTCAGTTTTTGATATGCACAGAATTATATTATGTAGAAAATTAGCAAAAAGTTATAAAAATACAGAGATACAAATACATGTTTGACTTGTTCTCCAAAAAAGGGTAAAATCAGGAAAATAAACTGATACAGAAGGACGGATGAGGCATAAAACTAAATACAAACGATAGAATTAAAAAAGGAGTACATATTAAAATATTTACAAAGATCAAACAAAACCACTTCAAAATAAAACAAAATTATACCCTGAGTAGGCAAGTAGACAAGTTAATTGAGTTAATTTTATGATTTAAGGTTAACAATCAGTATGTAACTGTAAATAGTAAAGCCATTAGGGAGCGAATTAAATAATTTTTGCGATAATAAAATAACTAAATCAACAATTTTCTCAAAACTTTCATGTCTGCTTGAAATATTAGTTAAGGCTTACAATGATTATACCGCTCTAAGGGTAAAGGCTTTTTTGTATAAATTGACTCATATGTACATATACGCTTTGGTTTATAAACTGAATTGATTTTTTTAAATCTTTTGAATTCGGATCGAATTATTATTTTTTTTTAAATCTTAATTCAGATTAACTAAAGGTTCGGACAGATTCGTGAAAATCTTCGTATTATTTAATTCAACATATCTTAAATGACCTCAATATTAGAGAGAAAACATCGAATTATAATTCCTATTTAAAAAAAACAAATCAATAACTCATTTAACACAAAGTTAGTGGGAATTTTAGTCGAAGTAAGTTTTAATTCATAATTATTCATATAGATAGGGAAATCTTAGCATAATTTTGGCTTTGAAAATCATGTTTTGTTACTACGTAGAAGAAAAACCACAGCACACTTTTTAACTAAGGACTTACGAATGCGTTCTTATGTAACTTCGAATGTGCAATTGGCTCACGATATTTTCGAAGTAAAAACTGGGCTTGTTCCCTTGTAGAAAGTAGTTTAAATAGCTGATAAACATGGAAGAAAGTGTTAATTTTTGGGTCTCTTCTATTTATTTTTTAGTTTATATTCTATTTTAGTCATAATTTAAACTCGGAAAAACAAGAACTGTGGAATCCTTTATATATATTTTAAGTACTGAAAATTGTTTCTTTTTATGTAACCCCGACCTCTTAACACTTGTTGTGCCAATGTCCTGCACTAGCTATGCACTAGTATAATTAGAAATCGGGGAATCACAATAGATCTTTCAGGTCATAGTGACTGTGAGGCTGTGCTTGCCTTTCGCCCCAATTAAAATCTAATCTAATCTAACCCCAAAATTGGACAGAATTTTAAATATGACAAATATTTTGCTCAAACGAATATTATCGTAAACTTTTTCCACATTAAAGAGGCGAAGTTACAAACACCAGATAAATGTAATACATTTCTATCTATTTTATTTTTTGGAAATAATTTGTTTAAAGATTTAAACTCCGTTTATTCAAAATAGAATACCTTAACCATTGTTAGTATGTATTTAGAAATTTAAACTCTCTGCACTCGATAAAATTTTTTTTAAATATATGTATGTATACTGAAACAAGTTGTTTGTTTTGTATAGCAGAATAGATCGAGTACAAAGACAATTTTTCTTGTTAGTGTTTGAAGATTAAAAACAAATCTAAAAATGCTCACAAGTTCACGAGTATTATCATCTAATTCATGTTGCTTAAGAGATCCCGCCAAAATGCCCCGAATCTACAAAGTAAAATAAATAAATAAAGAGAATAACAAAAACAGGGATTTAAAAAACAAATGAATTTTAAAAGAATTGGAGAAATAAAAATAATATTGGTAGTACAACTCACAACAAGAAATTCATTTTTATCAACTCTTTGGTTGCCATCTGTATCGAACATGTTGAACGCAATGCGAAATCCAGACTGTGGCTCTGTAATAGAAGTAAAAAAATTAACAATCGTACTTACAGCGACTAACGACACCGAAAAGGGTACTTGTTAAAATCGACAGAAGGAAGAGATACTCCGTGTAAGAAATAATTCCTGAAAAGAGCAAAAAAACAGAAAAAACCGAAAATGAGAAAACAATAAACTTCCAATATTCCTTGAAAAATCAAAACGTTTACAAAACTATCAATTTTTATAGCTATGAAATTAGAAAACCGAATACGGGTGCCTCCATAAAATCTTTTATTACCGTCGTCACTCATGACCTGAATGGAAAAAAGGCGGAAAATACTTGCAAAGTGTTAAAGTACAACAGCCGGTGGAGAAGGAGGCTCATGTAGTCGCTAGCTCCTTTGAAAATTGACTCCCAGGCGGGTGCATGGCGCCCCATAACTTGACCGGTAGAGTCGTAAAAATATTAATAGCCTCCTTTGGTTGCAATTTCAGGACGAAAATCGTAAACAATAAAAGGGAAACATACATATCTCTTACTGTGCGCCATGTGAGCTTCAATCTAGGATGGGGGCGCAAGTGTGGGAACATGCTAAATTCCTCCGGAGCAATTTGCCCCATTTTATCCTCGGGCAAAGTTGAAAAGAATGAATTTATGAGATATTGATAAGACTTGTAAGTGGGCTCTGTGACAGTTTTTCTTCCATACATTGCAATTTTAGGTCATTGTCCTCGAGAAAATTAGGGGAATAATGGAATTTGCAATTTCTGGAAGTGTGCACGAAATTGTCGCGACGGCGAAAAACGAAAGATATTTGATAAGGAACAGAAATTTAGTTATTTTTCATATTTCAAAAACAAAACTGCCCCAATAAAGAACATTTACCCTTTGAAATCAGATAATCGGACTTGGAAGTTATTTAAGAGGCTATTCTAAGATTTAACTAAAATATCTTAAAATCAGACAAGAATATGATACATTAAAAATTAGGTATTTACAAATATATATTCTCACTCACCTTTATCCCTCAGGCCGCGGAACATATTTGGTGATCCTTTCTTGAGTGATGGCGTCGCGTCTTTAATTTTATTAATATCGTTGGTAGTAAGCGTGCGGCGCTTGAGGCGCGCTAAAAAGGGGCAGATTAAAATCACTTAGCCACCTTATTTTGAATTTGGGATTACTTACGCCTGGGCTCCTGCTCGACCACCGAGTCCAAAAAGTCTTGAGGAGTCATGTAGAGCTGTCCATCAAACTCGACGGAGGCAAATTTTATAAATCGTCGTTCTCGTGCTGTTAATTTGACTGCCTTTTCCTCCTCCTGTAATTATTTCAAGGGATATGGATGAAAAAAAGACTTTAATTTTGGAAGAAAATGAAACTCATTGGGTAGGCGGTTACGGTGTTACACAAATTAGCGAAAAGGTCAGTGACCCTGATCGCTCTTTTTGAATTTTAACGAGCCTCAAATTAAGTAACTAATCGATGAGGTAGGTGGCGTGCACAAAAACCGGGATCAAACCGACCGCCGCATATTTCTAGAAAGAGAACTTAATTAGAGGATCTGGCGCGGTCACCTATTGCGCGCTGTCCGGCAGGGAGCTACCTCGCATTTTAATTAATTCCAATTGAACTTTTTGGCTCATTTTAATTGTCCCTACAGGAGCCTACGTGCTCCCCATAAACCTGAGCCGGTCGTCACCGGGCCAGCTCCTCAAAAATTTTCCTCACCAGCTGGGCAGGTTGAGGGGACAAAAAGGGAAAGGGTTCCTCCAGGAACAACAAGAAACGCCGTACGACAGCCAAGTTAACTAAATGCAATTAAAAATTTGAAGATGCTGCCCAGGACCCGATGGCGGCGAAGATATGCGTCTCAGAGCCGCGTTAGACGGATGGGTAGGTGCAGGCAGCCGAATCAGGTGACTGGTTACACCTGTCCGAAGGTAGACCCGCTCGCCGGAATTGCACTCATTCATTTGTGCACTGTGCAACTTTTCGAGATACAACTCTTTGGCTGTTTGTTCGAAATTCCTTAAGGTTTTTCTGGAGAATCCTGAGATAACTGCATTCATTAGGGATGTAACTGGATTACTTTCTGCCTCCTTGACGAGGGTAAGCCACCTTGGAATGGTTGCGTCTTTTTTTGAATCAACGTTTGCTCTTATTCCCCCTGCAGAAAGATTTCAAGTCATTTCGTATGGCATTTGCGTAAAATTGTGGAATTTCGCTTTAAAGGTGCTTAAGGAACATTCAATTGCGATTAGATTACTGCTGAGTGTGTTTTAAACTGGTTTTCAGCTGTAAATTGACCAGATATACGATAAAGTATTTAAAATGGTTTCTGTCGCGTTAGGCTTTAAATGATTGCAATTTCGAAAATCTGGAAAATTGAAAACATCACAGGTCCCACTAGAAATCCTTGTGGTATCCCGAAACTTAATTTTAAATATTCTGAGCTTATTACTTAGCTGGTTATTTTAATAGGAAAGGAAATCAAAAATTCAAATGTCCTACTCCCAGACTCATTACCTGTATAAAATAATATATTTATTTGAAAAAATTTACATTGAAATTTATCACTACGACAAATTCTATCGTTAAGTTTTCAAAAATATTTTTGTTTTTATACATACTATATTATATATACGCACGCAAATTCAACAATTGTGCTTTTCGTCGTTTTAACGAATTTGTGAAATCTTTTGCAAATAATCATCATTGCCTGTCAAAATACATCCAATTAGGTAAAAGGAGTCACATCAAAAATTTATTTTTTAATTGCCTCTAAGTGAAATTCTCTTTAAGAAGATCTGCACGATCAATGTCGCAGCATTGAAACGATCTTCACAAATCCGAAGGTATTAACGTTTGTCTTAACGAGGGTCCCTTTCACTTCGAATGCTCCACTTGGTCACCCGTAGCCCTATCAAAATGTCAATCGAATCTGCGATCCCCTCCTCCTCCAGCAGCAGCATCAGCAGCGGCATAACAAACCGAAGTGCACTTTAAATGTTCAAAAATTCAAAAATTGAATACCTCAAATTCTGGCCGCTCGCACTGGCGCTCCGCTCGTTCCCCTCTGACTAAGATTAAGAAGAATCTGTTTTCTGTTTAGCGTCTTGACCTCAGCCTTGCCGGGGCCTCCAGTCTCAACTGCGATCGTGACTGGGGCCCCAAATATGAATTATTTATGGTCCAGTTTTAATGACTTCATACGAATTTTTAAGTGAATTGAATAAATAACAAATTCCTATCAAAACTGGTGACATTTTTAGTGTCTTAATTGGATGACGTCGGTGGAGCTTTGCGGGCCACCGATCATTGTGTCTCGCTGTGATCGAAGAAGTTGTCAAGTTGAACTGGTCGACCTGCCAACCAGTGCAGGAATCCAAGGCACCGAGGCACCGAAGCACCCAGCCGATGGGATTGGCGGCGACAATCGTATTGGGGGCTCAATGGGGCTTTGGAGCTAGAACTTAATTGCGCCGCAGTGCGAGCGGGAATTATGCAAACATCTTAGAAGGCCGTGTCACAACGGCACAAATTGGCATTATAAATGATCACCTGACACCGTTCGTACGCATTTCGAACGAGCGATCCTTTGTCCTCCAGAGAGACGATCAAAAGTTCCCACGTCAGGTAATCAAGTGGAATCCACTTAGCACGTCGCGATCACTCCTCAGAAAATCCTCGGAGCACGAACCAGCCGCACATAATCTGCTCTGCCCCGCGAGATTACCTGGGTCCCATCAGTCCCCTGGATCTGGATCGCGGCCGCGAATTCCTATCGGTCTCCCGGGGAGGGCTCCAGATCTCTTGTGGTTGTGTCAAACTCCTGATTATCACTTCTGATCGTAATGACCATTATTGTTGGAGTCTGGCTCCGGCCCGGGAATCGGCGCGGCCGGGACATGGGTGTGCAAATGAAAAGGACGTCAAGCAGGGCGCTCCGCTGGGGGGTGCTGGGACATGGGTGCACTTGTTGAAATTACCTCGCAATTTACTGCTTATTTGCCCTCTGAGGAATTCGCATGGGCGAAATAGGAGCAATTTTAGGTGCTATTACCAATGCTAATTTCGTTATTTCTTTCTACCATTGCAGATCTAATAAAAGGCGCCAATGCATGGAAATGAAGACTGTTGAAGGTCTACGCATTTTACCATGACTGTCTTCACTCAGGAAAGTTGAATACTTAAATAAAATATCTAGACTTTAATTTAGGGCTAAAATTATCCGGATATGCTTCATTATACAACAGATTATAATTTAAAAATAACTCAAATTTGAAGTAAAATATGCCCAATTCTAATTATATGTTTCTAATTATAAATTATAATAAAATTTTAACCTTTTTCCAATAAATTGTAAACTTCTATATTGTTCATTTTTAGTGAATACTATCAGTTATTTATTTATCTACTCTAATCCTACAACATCTTTTCTTTAGATAGAAAATGATAGTGAAATTTGACTGCTCGTGAGTAGTAAAATGTGAAGAAAGAAATTGATGAGTGTCTGTAATGATAGTAATGTTTACAGCCAATATTTTTTTCATTATTTTTATTACCAAACAATCAAAAATGGCTCAATCTCAATTTGGGTGAGATAAAAATCGGGTTTTCTTTATAAAAATTGAGATTGAGTATTTGCTCAGATTTTATGCATAAGAGCCAGGCAGCTAGGCACTTTTATCAAAGGTTATGAGAGATTTATGTAGGTGTAGGATCTTAGATTAAAAGTTGAATTAAGTAGTAAAATAACCAAAAGTGTAAATAGCTTTTTTTGAACAGGTTTCCTTAGAATAAATACATATGAAGTTAATAAATATGAAAATAAGCTAATTTTTAGAAAAAGTCATTATAATGCTTTACAACGTTTCGACGTTTATATAGTTTATTTTGTAGTTTCGTACTTAATTTGTAAAACTAAAAATATGAGTAAAATTCATATACAATATATCGAATTTCCTTAACAACTCCTTCGACTAAAGTCTCGAAAACTTCTTAAGAAGCGGTCCTCTTCTCGACTTTGATTATTCATAGTCCTAAGCGGGTTTCGCCTAATAAATATCAAATCACCGATATTATCGTCGTTACGATCATTTCGAAAATACTTGAAAACGCATAAAAACTTATATGATTTTTTGTTGGTTAAATTCCTTCACGGAAACGCCACAACAAATCTCGAAAGGGCAGGCACAGGCGACGAATCGGCTCTGTTTAGCATAAATCACATATCGGATTTCATAGCGGCTAAGCCTGGAGCATAGCTCATCTCCTTTATGACGCGGCTCGGTGGGAGATCTTAAGGTGCCCCGAACGCGACGATCGCGCCAGACAAATACGATCGCATACCAAAAGATGGGTATCGGAGCGCCTCGAGGGCCTCCTCGTCGGCCGCAAGATGCACGTCTTCTTGATGAGTGATTCGCGCCCAGCGTGTCATCCGCGGCGAACATGATGTCCGATTAGCACCGGGGCCGGAATGAGGCCCTTCGGGGCGGACATTGTTTGCCAAATGTCGTGAAAATTCTGACTCAGTTTATATAGGTGGGATTCTTGCGCCGAGAATAAATTGCCCGCGGACAGAATTTCGCTTTCATCGCGATGCTCAATGGACCATTGCACCTTAGTGTCTTTGAAGTCCGAGATTATGCCGCTGGGATTCTGGCGAACATCTCAATCATCTCCCGGGCACTATCGCATCCTTGGGGTCCCCGTTCCCCATAAATCGGACGTCTATTGAACATTCCTACTTGGGGCTCTTGGGGATTGCTCCTATCAATATCTGGCGACAACCTACGTGCTGTCGCTAGCGCTCCGCTCCCTGGGACTCCGGTTGACACTGGGCTCTGGAGGAGCAGCCAGCTGGCTAATGATGTTCTCGGCCCGGGAGGAATAGAACCATTGGCCGACGGTTATCAATTTTGGATTTGATTAAAACTTAATAAGGCCGTCGAGATAGCGGTGCATTGCGTGTCGCCTATGTCATAAGATGGACTCTGCTCAGCTGGAAGAAAGTGGCCATCGTCTCCTTCGATAAAGAGGCATGCAATCTCTCCGTAGAGCGGTTAGAATTGAAGTATTTTTCCGTGATTCTAAAATTTATCACATAAAATTTATTCAGAGCCTCAGGAATTAGCATAAGTTCTTTAGATGGAAAAGGAAGCACCTGTCCAAAGCTATTTATCAGCCCCTGGACGTCTTCCTGATTCTCTGCTTTTTCGCCTAGATATTTCCCTCACGATCGGACCATCGAGATCAAGTATCACCAGTTTCGGATTGCATTCTAGCCTTAGTCTTACTTAGAAGTCTAGTCCATCAAATACTTCGACCTAGAGGTCTTTACCCCGGGCGGGCGAGAATTTATTCTGCATTTCAAGTGATTTAGAAGCTTGAACAGTATCATATTCCAACATCCGTGATTCTCGCATATCGCTGGAAGCAGCATGGTGTCATCGCTGGCCACTACCAAATTCCTCAGTAGGCGCATTGTTGTCCCATATTTGAGACCGTAAATCACGAAAGCTTGTTATTCGTTCATTGATCCCCAAATCCAAATCGAAATCCTCCACTTTAATTGAATCCCCTCAGAGGAACGGCCATTTCCCAGTATCACTACTGAAGATTTTTTTTTGCAAATTCAAAGAGTAATTAAAAAGATCGAAGCCCAGTCTTCTTAAAAAACCCGCCCGGACTCAGCTATTAATTAGTCAAATATTTGTGGGATCTTGTCGAATGTCTGGCTCTTTACCGAATTTTTTGGCTTTGGGTGCCTGAAAACAGCATGCGACTTGTAAGACACCACATCTGATTCAGGTCACAAGCTCCTCCGGGGATACCCTCGTAACTCAGAACCACGCGAACTGATTTCGACAAATGGACCACATCTTTTTCGCAAGATCAGGATACCTTTTACAGGTATTATTTTTTCGATTTATTTTTTTTTCTTTCTTGAAGGCGATAAGGGAATCACCTGAAACATTCAAAGGTAGGACGAAGCAAATTTAAAGTTATTTGTGGCTCGTTTGCATGATTATTTTGGGCAAATCAAGAAGCGTGACCTGATCATGTTTCCTCTACCTCCTGCTGTCTTCGATTTTGCATTTGTTAGAATTTAAGCAGGAATGTGTTTTGACTGAATTGAAATATATTGGTTCAGGATTAAACATGAATGCCCGCTTTTAGCATTTTAAGAAATTATTTTACGAGATTTCTTAGACGACGATCAAAACGAATACAATTATACTATTCGCGTTTAAAAAATGTGTTACATTTCACTCAGTAGTATCAACATTCTGATGCAGAAGACAGTAAGGAAAGTTATCTGCAACAATTTATTTAATAATATATTAATTAAAATATAGAAAAATATATTTTTTTTAATTAACCACAATTCAAAAATCTAATCATATCACCGGGAACCAAATTTACAAAATCATGGTAGAGCGTATAAGGAAAAATGGGCGTTTTCATTTCAAAGTAGACTGTAGGAAAATATTTCTACTCTACAGAATAACTGGCAAACTATATTGCTACACTACACAACATTTATAAAAGTTTGTAGCATACTCACTGTTTTTGTTGCTAGCTCGCCTATGATGGGCAATTCCTGCGAGGAAGTTAAAGAGTTAAAACGAGTAATTCAAATTTAGAATTTTCTCTACAGTTGCTACCGGTTGTCTAAATGGTCCATTGAATGCAGTAATTTCGACACCAAAAATACCAATTCGTTTAAGCGTGGGAAATGTAATGAAGGATATTACAACACAACACTTATTAAATTTAATGGAATTTGTTTATGATTCAATCTTTGCTTTAGTTTGAAAAGTTGGTAAATGGTATTTGTGTTGAAGATAGTGGTATACTGTTGATTTTAAAGAGTCAAATCTTCTAGAAATGTATAGTCTTACAAAATTCTTTAAAAACCAATTTTTTTTTATACTTGAAGCTCAACCATAACTAAAGATCAAATAGTTTTGTTTCATAGGCATTCAATTTTGTATATTATTATAGAAGATTATCGACTTCAAAAGAAGAAGATACTAATTCTCGATCTTTAGTGTCGTTTGTTGGTATTATATTTTCTAATGTAAGTAAACGCATAGTTTGCATATATTGGGGGCTCAAAATTTTGTTTTTCCACACCGAAAGTCCACCAAAAAAATTGATTTATTAAACTTGATTTTATCCTTTAAAACAGGCGCCCTACGACAATATCCCGTCTGTTCTTTGCCCCAAAAGTCCATAAATCTTTAATCCTAGCCTACCAATAGTGTGGGCGAATAAATTTCGCCTCTATACCCTTTCGATATTGTTTAAATATTTCGACAGTGGGCTAACGTGGGCGTTGATAGATGATATTCGAGCCCTTAAGGTCCACATTCTCAGAATCCAGATTATTCCCAATTTGGCGTTCCAGCCCACTTCATAAATCCCCATGGTGGTCGTAGACCTCTCTATCGACTAGTTCCACACCCAAAAGGATTGCAACGGCCCCAAAAGTCGGTCATAAATTGCAAATTTTTATCGGTCTGACAAATTACACACTTAGTCGAGTTAAAGTTCTCCTAAAGAATTCGAAATGGGGATCCTCTAGCCATGCAGATTGCGACGGGGGGCATAAATAACCGATCGCAGCGGCTGGAGCCCCATGATGGAATACAGCCGAGAACTCTGTTATTAGCAGCGGAGCACCAGCAGAAGCCTCTGCGCACCGCCAGACACGTAAATCCTTCTGGCGCATTACGTGTCCAATCGTTTTGGTAGTCACCAGCAATGGGGCCCCTTTGGGGCTTCGGAGGAGCGGCACAAGTCTGGCTGCACAATTGGCGCAAATGAACGACGCCCGATGGGTAAAAGTGATAAATCTGGGATCACTTTTCGGGGAGACGACGGACCAACATCCATTTTGCCCTTGCGCTGCCACGGGGGCTGCGCTAATTCCCGCGAATCCACCGCAAGGAGACCATCAGATGTCTCAATTGGAGCGACCGCTTCAGGAATTTCGCAGCCAGTTTAATGAGGGGGTCTTATACCTGTCTCCTTACGACGTTATTTATGGGCCCCAAAAGGCTCTGATTGAGTCATATCGGCGAGAAAAGAAGTGCACTCTACGCGCGCATTTCATAGACAAATTCCCGGCTCGATTCGATCGCGTAAATCATCGAACGTGCGCCTTAAGTGCGCCAATTATTCCGCTGGAATCCGCTGATCATCGATCCGTGGTTGCAGGGATTGAAAGAAGGCGATCTAGATTCTAGTGCGATAAATAAATCCCACCATGTCGGCGAATCAAAAAATTGTCACCGTGGGATAATCGCACTGTCGTCACGCAGACGACCGTCTCCCGTTTGGGGAAATTTATATTTGTCGCGATTATGCAAATTTATGATGCAAAAATTGTTTTTTATGATCATGCGACGATTTGTGTGGCTGCCTCTGATTTTAGCACGCCCAGAACAGAGAAATCTGCCCGCAGTCGATTAATCAAAAGAGATTAGCCCTTTTGGCGCTGACATTCAGGGATCCTGTCGTCCATTGTGGCGTCCGCCGGGATAAAATTCAATTCCTAGGAATATGATTACATCCGGGAAGTGATTTTTCCCTTTGTCCCGCCGGACAATCATCCTGACAGTAACAAAGTGCCCTCGGCAGATAACCCGTGCCCGTGAAAGGGACTCAACTTAATTTTCAATCAACGCACCGTCGATAAGTGCTACTTGCAATTGCGGGAACGTGCGCGTCATAAAGCCCTGTAATCACCTTACCCGCGATGATAAATCGGGCGTCGTTTACTATCTTAAGACGACGGGATGATCCTATCACCGGGAATTCGATTAGCCCTTCAATGGCGAGTCCGACTATCTTCCATTCGGCCGATTCCCTCGAGGCGATAAACAGGGATATTTACGTGAATGGAAGATGTCAGAGGTGCGCAAAACAAAATTTGTTTGAAATTGGTTAGATGAGCCTACGCACAGAGCAATTGAATTGAATATGCTGGAGAATTGCCAGTAATTTTATTGTTCCTATCATACAAATATTACGTAAACGAATCAATTTCAGTTTCATTTTTATGATTTAGGAAACAGATTCAATTTCCTACTTTGCAAGCACCCTATATACATATATAGATATATGAGATTTTAGGTCTTTTATCAAAGTATAGTAATACAGGTGTACCTGCTTAAACGTGGTACCTTTACTCTTTCGCTACAACGCGGTTGGAGAAATGCAGAAATTTTTCTACAGCGCGCTTTAGAAAATAGAAAATTGTAAATCTAATTCCGAAGAAAATTCTAAATCTAATTCTAAAGATCCTTCCAATGAGGAAACCAAAATATTCACTCTGAAAAGTACATGCAGTAGAATTTTTGGACATTATGAAACAGATGAAATCATTCCTTTTAGAAAACAATCATTTGCCGGGGAAAACGGATATATTTTAAAAAAAAATCTTCAAAAATGCTTATTGTCCGCCTATCAAGAAGTTTATAATTTTGACCAACTATAACAACGATGAGCATATTAAAAATAGACTACATAGTTTGCAAAGTCTTAAAATTACTCAATGTTACCTCCAATCTACATTATTAAGATTATACAACGAAATATAAACAAAGCCACATTAAAGGATATTAAACGAAAATTACATCTGTAATCAATGCTATTCATAGTAGAATAAGAACTGATAGTGTTACTATGTTATGATCCAACTGTTACACCATAAAAAGCAATTTTTCTCTTTTTAGAACCAAATTCTAAATAAATAGTGATAAAATGTAAATAATGATACTTGAGCAGAACAATTGTTTTCCAATAACATCTATATTTAATTAGTTTTCGTACTGCAAGTGACATTCAGAGGTTTTTTACTCTAATCAATGAGAAATTTTTACTCTGACGCAAAATGATCATTTTCAGTTTATAATTTACATTTTGTATGCATATTAATGCAAAAAGGTTCATTAAACATTTGAAAAATTATCTAGATGAACCAATTTAACACCTATTTAATCGTAGTTGAAGTCATTAAGTTAATAAAATAATTAAATATTACTTGCGCATTTAGCAGATAAGGCTCAATTAGCTTCAAAAATTGAATCGAATCATGACATCGATTAGTTATTTGTTTTTATTAATGATTGATTTCATATCAAAGAAAAACACGTAAGGAAAAACAACTATCGCCCGTGTCCCACGAGGTTTTAGAATTGCATTTCATTGAAATTGTACACGCGTTTCAATACTGAATTATTTATAATATTTTAATCAATTGTCTTTCAAGCTTCGAATATCATTATGTCGCTATTAGTGCTAGCTGCGCGTACCTGTTCTTGTAGAGCATACTTTTTTCTCATTTATTCAACGAATGTTGAATATAAATTGCGAAAATTAAAATTTTTTAATTCAATTTTCTTGATTTTGTCCTGAAAACTGTCCATAATAAATCGGCCGTTGTGCTGTTATTATTTTTTCCAAAAGATTGGGATTTGATAATGCTTTTTTATTAAAGTATTGTATGACATTCTTTTAAGTGTACGAAGAATAATCTATATTAGAAAATTATCCGCTGTCCAACGATGTTAAAAATACTATGATTTAAATAAACAGATTTTACATTATGTATATTGAGTTAAAAGTAGATCATGTCCAAAAATAAATCAAATTTGATAAGACTAGAGCAGCGCCCTCTGAAGTTCAAATTATTTAAGCTACCAGACAAAAATTTATAATTAGGTACTCAGACTTATTCCACTGTTTAACTTTATGCAAACAATCGAATCGAAAATCATTGTCCTAAGAAAAGTATTCGCCCACCACGGCTGAGTGAGTCAAATTCAATAAATCCGCTGAGCCGCATTATAAATTACTGCGAAGTAACCTAAAATCGGAAAAATAATTGAACACAGTCCAGCTGGTATTAAGCGGGTGATTTATAGCTCGAAAGGACACCTAAGGCGGCACTGGAAATTATCATCTTTTCCTGAAGTACAATTTCCCGCCGATTGGGACCCACCGCTGCCTAGGAGATAGTGCGAAATGAACCTCGTTCCTCCTTCTACCACCGCCGCCGTCGCGTCGTCGTCGTCGCCGACGTCTTACCCCGAGCGACCCTGGCCCCAACCTCAAACGGCCGCATATGCAAATAATTTCAATATTCGATTTGGTGTGGACAAAACCACCTTTTGGCTGGCATGACCGGCGTGCGCGGCGCACTTCTTATCGTACTCAAAATGCGTGCGCAGAAATGCCATCTCCTGAGGCGCTACAAAGAAGTGTTCGTTTCGTTGCATGACCAGGAAGAAGCCAGCAGGAGTGCATTACCTCCACCCAAATGAGTTTGTTTATTTGCCTCTTGATTTTTCCGGTTTTTATTTTATTTATTTTTCACCTTTTTCTTAAAACCCAGCCTTTGGTTAGAAGCCATTTAAATGAGAAACGTTCATGAGTCAAGGTAAATGGCGCTGCGGTATTTGCTCACCTGATCGTGGGATTAATTGCCTAGCCGATAAATTGCTGTGATTCCTCATTAAAACCTCATCATCGTAATTAATTGCATTCGAAATGTCCTCATAAATCCCATGATCTTCCCATGCGACAGTGGCTACCTAACTGATCGTACCGATCTTGTCAAGCAATTAATCTCAGAAGAACACAATAAATCACTAAAAAAGAACATTTCTTTAAGTCTAGTAGCTATGATAACCTGATACCCATTTGCGATAAGCAATACTACGATCATCCGTAATTTGGCAAAGTGATTTACAAAAGATTTGCTGAGAGGATCATGTGTCTGATCTGAATTTCTGGGTCCTATCTATTTACCGTCCTCTACCTGAGACAATTCTAGTAGAAGGTGATCTATAAATCGTGATCAAGCTCTGAGAAAAACAAATTTAACAACGGGATACGACCTGGATCACCTCCTGCCCAAGTCAAGATTTATGCACTCGATTGTGTCGGTTAATAAATCTGAAAGGGGAGAATTGTAACAAAAGAAGCCCCTCAATTTCCTGCCAGTTTTATGGCTATCTCAGATCGCGTCATCTGTTTTTCATAGGGCGGCAGTAGATCATTTGGCGGTGATCAGTCTCAGCGATTGTCGCTCGATAATTAATTTTTTAGAGATCGGAGATATCTACTACTTCGGTGCATTCGATGAATTTTAATTAGATCTCACCCGCGATCAATTTTTTTTTCGAGCTGATTGGATCATTCACCGGCTTTTTGTCGCACTAATGAATCAGCAAGAATTTTAAACGATCCCCACATTCGATCGATGCAGAAAGGATCGTATAAAATAATGAGAGAGCGACAAAAATCTGACATTTGTCACTTCGCATGGATAACGATCTATATCGACCTTCAACAAATGGATATTACGACCTATCTCCATCAGTCATCCAGTTTCTAAGCAGCCTGGCATATTTGTATCAAACACACAGTTGACTTATGAGGCATACCGCACACAGGGTGTCCGTGCCGTGATTGATCACCGGCAAGATCACCTTTTCAAAAACAGCGAAATTGCAATTCCCTGTCTGGTGAGTCTCGCGGTCGATATGCGATATCACTTTGTATGCTAGGCATGGCGATCTCGGTGAATTCCACCGGCGCATGATCATCGATCATTAACTCGAGCCTGCATGCACATTAGGCGACCGGCACCCCAAATGACACCTGCACAAAACTAGAGGATCTCTGTCAATTTTGTGTCCCTCCCTTACGTGCCAAAAATTTTAAACGATCATCGATCCCAAAACTGCAGCGAGAGGATCGGCCGATCGGCAAACTGATTGACACGATCTGCATGCGGGGAACGTACATTAACTTGATTTGGTCGGCGGCTTCAGTAGAGCCACTCTGGACGCATCCGCGGCCCATCTGACATGCTGGGCAAGTGTGTGGCTACTTAATGAGACCATTAATGAGTGTCGTAATTAACATATCCTGACAATTATTTTCAATTAAATTCGAAGCACATTCCGCGCTTATTAATTTTTGCAATTTCACATGAGACATGCTATGATCTTGCTAGAGTTCACATCTTAATAGGGCAATAGGTGTTTTGTTCAGTTGGAGGCTGATGGCTAAACGAGACGATGTATTTAGGTGACATGACAAACCACTTACAGGACAAATCTCTGATCTGATAACGTAAAGCAATTGACATCCTTTTGGGATATTATTCTTGAAAATTTTGTTTTCAAGTATTATCAAAGATGATCTATTGTATATCTTATGGGATGCATAAGAATAAATTAGGCATAGGCATTTAAAAGGATGTATGCTTCGAGAACCATAGAGGTTTTATAATTATCTGAATAGGTTTCGCAATTAACTATACATTTGCTTAGCAACCGAATACATAAGTTTTACATTTCGTCAACTGATCTAAACCCCTTATAATTGTAAAAGTTTCATAATGCGATGCAGTATGACACAATACCCCAATTTTCTAAAAGCAATCAAAATTTTATGTATGAATTAAAAAATTGCCGCCTTCTGTGAAATAATGCAGCGTTGTTCTAATGCTTTGCCATCCAAATTTATAACACCTCGCGGAGAATCATTTCTTTCAAAATAGCTTCAGACGTGCTCGCATCGAATAAACAAATAACAAAATGAGCCAAAATCTAGCTCTAATGAGGAAAGACATAAAACTCGAATTGCCCCCTTAATGGAGTCTAAAGTGCTAATGGGGCAATATCGTGTTGTCAGAGTCCGTGTGGGTGGGTGGCGACATGATCATTTATCAAAATAATTTCGCACCCAGGCCCCGCCAATAACTTAATAAGCGTCGGACGGCAAACCACGGGGCGCGGGAAATACTGCGCGTGACGCGCTTAGAAGAAACCAAATTTGCGTAGTAAAGTTCAACGGCCGCTTATCTAGCTTCTTGTCCTAGAAATAAAGGTGGAAACCACCGAAATGTTTTCTGTTTATAAAATTTCCCGAATTAGTGATGTAGACTTGATCGTCTTCGATCGCGGCGGCTCACAGCAAGGCGGATTGTTTGCAAATCTGGCGCACATTTGATTCGAACACACGTCTTTCGAACGTATCCTCAATTTTGCAACTTTGTTGTGCTTCCAGCTTCTTTGGCGTGCTGTTTATTTTCGCGATCACAGTAGGCTTCTTAGAAAGATAACTTACTGGCTGATGATTAGACTCTGAGCGAAACGTGCTACCTGTCCATGACTTTGGGGGGTAACTGCTGTTGGTGTTAGACAAGTTATTTATTGTTAATTAAGTGCACTGATGATATCTATTGATTTCGAAGGTGTTACATTCACTTTTTAATACAGAAGCTGGGCTGATCTTATGCAGAACAATATTCGGAAGATCTTTACAAAATTTAGCACAATTGGAACCATTGAGTAGATAGCATTATCTTATATAAACAGGATGTTAGTTACATAAATAAATACCACAAGATTACCTCAAGAACGATGAAATGTAAACTAACTAACTAACTAAGCTGGATCCTATACCTACCCTAATTAATTTTCGAAAGCATGATAAATTTTTAGTTTTTTTTTTTGTATTTGATGAAAAAGCGCCGTCGTAATTTCTTTTAAAACAATTTGTACACTTAAAATTTAATGTCCATATCAATTCTGCGAAATGCAAAGCTCTTATGCTAAAAGACTAACCAATTTATTATCTTAACTATCTCGTTAGAGTATATTAAAAGTTTTATGACCATTAATTGGTTAACAAGACAGTACTAGTAATTCCTAGAATTTTCAAATGCCTGGTCCAGTCTATCCTCAACGGAGGAATAGAAACATTCATAGAACAGCAGTAAATAAAAGTGACATAAACGACAGCACGACAGTAACGATGTGTGTCACATAAAACATAATGAAATGGCCATAAGTCACGGTACCAACCGCTGCAGGATGTGTAGTGAAATCTAATCCCCTGGCCGGCCTGGCTCGCCACAATTGGAATAATTTGACGCCTATTAAACCTATTTAAGGATATATGGCCAGTGCAGGCCCTTTAATTTCCCTAGATCGCCTACGATCTTTATTTTTAGGAGTCATTAAGTCATACACCGTCCGGTTAAGGTGTGACCGGTGCCTTAGGGCGCGCGACTACGTCGTGGAGAGCATCACCCTCGAACAAGGTAAAAATCGTTCAATAAAGCGAGCCCCATCGTAAGTGCCCCATAAAACAAATCTCAGTGCGGCGGCGGCGCAAGCGCAAGCCTTCTGCGCAATGTCCAGCGAGTCCCGCCGCATAGGATCGAGAATCGAGATTTATGGTCGTTACCGCGCAGGCGCAGTGGTATGGCCGAACAAACCGGCCACGTTTTGATCTATTCCCACTTCCTCCGAACTACCGGGGTTTGACTTACATGTGTCGGCCGATGTTGGCAGCCGATCTTAAGACGATCTCAAGATCCTGTCCGACCCTCTAAGTGGCCGCTCGCTTGATGGTAACCCGAGTCTCATCACTTCGAGATCAACGTTCTTATCAAAATTTTAGTCCAATTGTTGTCTGCTTGATGTCTAGCTCCGATGATGGACGCTCGGCGCGACAACGCTTTGGGTGGCCCTAGAGGACCCTGTCGCGAGCTCGAAATGATCTGAGGATGCGAGCGCGTTGGATGTGCTGTTAATGGAAAAAACACTCCCTTCGGCTCTGTTTGCGTGTGGGACGCATGTCATTTAGTAGGGCTCCGCAGAGTGGGGCCACCGACATTAATCAATCACGGAAAATTGAATTTTTAACTTTTGCTACCATGTTGAGTCTGGTCATGAATCTTCCGGCATTCGTTATATAAAAAGAAATTATTTTTAACTTAGCCTTCATTCAGAGCCGCATTTAAGTTTGGGGAGCTCACATTTCATGTGAAGGCCCCTTGTAAGGCGGACAATTTTAACAGAATCAAAATTTTTGCAAATTTTTTGAAATTAGTAATACGTGTTCTAAAACATCAGGAAGCAACTCTTAAAGACACAAACCTATAACAGTTCGTGTTTTAATCTCCAAGCGGGGAACGCAACACCTCAAAGCATAAGGCCCTTTATATTTAGAGGTCAGGAATTCAAACAATTCAAACTTTTTGAAAACACAAACTTTATTGCATTTTTGATGACATTTACGATTTTTTTAATGTACCTAAAATAATATAATAAAGTTACCATGACCAATCCAATAATTCAAAATATTTCAAAAGTAGATCAGTATTAAAAAAGTCTTTTATTTTTTAATGAAAATGAAATTAAGTCTACTTAACGTCATATTTAGAGATTACTATTATTGAATAGAAAAATCCTTTTTTTTATTTAGATTTATTTATTTTTTTTTATCTTTCTTCTGATGCTAAGTTTCTTATTTCCTTTATACATTTTACTTGTTGGGCCCCTATTATTTGGGTGCCCTAGTTACGTTTCCCAAGTGCCCTAAGCTAAATTCGGCCCTTGCTTCATCGTTATTTATTAAATAATATGTACAGACAAACACAAAAAAATTGTGTCATATTTAATAAGAAGAATTAAGGCAAATATCTTAATTCAATTATAGGTACAAAACTTCACTGCAGCTCAGTTTTAATGTTCAATGATTAAAAGATAAAGTTACTTTACTTTTCCTTTATATTACCTACTTAAATAAACTCTTCTCGCTAAAAGAATTTGGAGATAACTATTATAATTCGATTTCTCATATGTAGTATGAAGTACTAAATTAAAAACTTAGTTGCTAAATTATCTTGGTTAACAATATCAATTTTGCAAATTACGTCACAGCTAATTGAACTAAGTCATAATTAAAACGACTTAAAACTCCTGCAAGATACGAAAGTAACAAAATAAATATTCTGAGCACGTTTCCGCTTTTAAACTCATTAGCAATGTCCAACGTGATTACACCTGAAACCCGACTTTAGCTCGTGAAATAGTTTTACGAATTGGATCGAAAAAAAAACCAGCTCCGCGCAACCTACACCTTCTTTTCTTGCCGTACGTCGAACTGATTTTATCACCCACCCAAGATTTAGCAAAAACCGTCGCCCCGCAACGGACACTCATCGTCAAGTGCAACAAGTGCGCCCAATTACCAGAACACTGCAATTGTCCGCCGAACAAAGTGCAGCCGATAATTGGTCACTTGCCTCCACTTTAATTATGCGGCCGATGGCAGTTAAGTCAATTCTGAATTTCTTGCGAGATTACGGCAAAATTTATGAACCCAAAGAGGCACCGATGGCGGGAATCGTTCGATGGAACCGGTCCAAGAAAGCCGTCGCTTCGAGACATGGAAAGGTTATGGTCATTTTCAGGTGAAAAGTGAAAGTATGGCGCAAAGTAAAGCTGGTGAAGATAAGCGGCTCAATGGTCTAGGGGTATGATTCTCGCTTTGGGTGCGAGAGGTCCCGGGTTCAAATCCCGGTTGAGCCCAAATGATTTTTGGAATTACTTTTATTATACCCAGTGTTATTATTATTATTAAAAAAAGCGTGGAGCGGAATTAATTTTAAAAAAGAATAATAATAATAATGATAATTTATTTGCAGAAGTGTACAAAGATAAATCTTTTATGTACAAAGTTCATGTGGAACAACAATTCAAAATACTTTAAGTAAAATTAATTCAAACTGAAACTAAGACTGATTCCCAGAAGTAGCACCACTACCTATTAACTTAAAGAGAATGAGAAAGATAGTAGAATTGTTAAAAGAAAGTAGATAGATAGTATGTAGATATACAGATAGATAGAGCCTTGTTAAAAAGCATTAATCCCCCTTTACACGCTGATTATACTGGTTAGTTCCAGAAACTAGTTTCGTCAATGGTTTTTCAGATTATTTTGTGTCCGAATTTTTAATAAAAATTAGCATAATTTTGTATAATATTACGGAAAAGCTTTTATTGTCATTTAAGCGGCTCAATGGTCTAGGGGTATGATTCTCGCTTTGGGTGCGAGAGGTCCCGGGTTCAAATCCCGGTTGAGCCCGGATTTATTTTGAAAATACTATTTTCTAAAACATTACATTTCTACTCATATTCTGCCTAAAATATAACACAAAAAATTTGACTCAGTTGTTTATATTAGCGCGTTTTTTTCCACAATTGGATCCTTATCAGATTAGTTAAATTTTTATTAAAACACTGAAAGAAAGAACCAATTATAAAATTTATATTGTATTTAATAATCGTTTAATAGTACTATAAGTTGCAATAACTACAATTAATCTTCCTGCCTATTAGCATAGAGGCGTGTTCGAAACTACTTTCGATAACATCATAAGCTGGCAGTTTCTTGGTACCCTAATTAAAAAATGTAATGTAAATTAGCATATTTTTGTTAATAATATTGCTTGCTTTGTCAACTTCAAAAAATTGTTTTTATGGGAAAATTTGATTAAGATCGAAGCTCAGCGTGCTCTTACTCTGCTCATGCGCATTGCAATTTCTTTCGATTAAACGCGGTTTTCTCAAAACTACTTGTTGTGTTGATTTTTCCTCCGAAGCTACTATACCGATCCTTAAGAAATTTTAACCACATATTTGTCACATATATAGGAATAACCGGAAACTTGAGTTTTACTAATTTTATACCGAAAAATCACCCAAAAAAACCTTCCTTTTTTAAATATTCGCCGTTTTGTTATTTTTACATAAAAACTAATAATTTTAGTTCCGTCCATAGCCACGGTCATACTAAACTTAAATCTTTCAAATAATTCTTCCCTAAAAAACACATCCAGCACAGTGGAGCACAGAGGAGCTGAGGTCGCTGAGATTTAGGATGCAAAACTTATTTAAAATAAATGAAACAAAATGCTTAGAACGACATCCATACTACTATAAAAAAAATTCTAGTAGCTTATTTCAAACTGAGGCGATCCCTTAAGTGCTAGAGATATGATTCATTGCAAAAAAAATTTTTAATTTGTGTCATAGTCACTTTTCCCTTCATTCTTATTCCTTAACTATATGTAGATTATGCACTTAAATTCTTTAAATATTTATTTTGTTCGTTAAATGAAATTTGCTCAAGTAGAAATTTCCGTAGTCTGATCTTATCTCCCCAGAAATACATGAAACATCAGACACATATTCAGGAAAAGAGTTAATCAAATCTCAAATAAAAAGCGGCACCCCTTCACTTATAGAAACCGCGAAATCTCATGAATCAGCGGACGATGAAGAATTTGCATGCAATGAAATTTGAACTTGGCCAAGTTAGTCTCCAAGACAGTTGTCACGTCTCTCCCGCATTCGATGCAATTTGAGTGGGTGACGCAGTTGTTCGAACAGACTTTACCGCGAAAAAAACTATACAATGTCCGGTGCCAAGAGTCGCGGCTGGCCGGCATCGTGCTGGGAGTCTCGTCCGCGAAATGGGGAGCATGTCTCAATGCAAAAGGCATCACATCACGGCAAGGTGCAATTTCTACAATTGTTTATAGCACGATTGGAAAACTCAATCAGTCGACCTTAATGGGACCGACCACCGTCTTAAGACAGCAGATGTGTGGGAAAAAACTAGCGCTGAATGTGTTTTGACTACGTGACTTAGTGTCGCGATCGGCCACTGCATCCGAGCATACATAGATTGTGGTTTTGGTCATGGTTTAATTGGATATGTCGGATATGTCCCGACACCAGACATAAGCCCCTGGTTGGCTCCTAGAAACTACCGGACAAACCGCAGAAAAGTTGCTGGATTTACTCTGGCACCTAGAAGAAAGTTTGGACACATGTTTGTGATCGCTGTCCTGCTTAGTAATTGAAGTGAAACTGTCCGAGGACTGAGTCATGCGATTTCAGATTTTATTCGGACCTAGTCAGGTACCTTGAGTTAGTTTCACGGATATCACGATATAGCATTATTTCTGGTCATAAAACGACAAAGTCAGTCACCTCGAGGTGCCTGAAAACATGCTTCAGCACGTGACACTGAACTTGTATCTGGCTTTAGGCACCGGCATCGCCTGTTTTAGTGCTATTTCCAATTTATAGAGCGATGCGTGGATTGCATGAATAAATTTCTGCGATCCAGAGACACCTTCCCCAGGTGAATACATTTCTCGCATTGCATCCACCGCCGTCGACGAGATGAATCGTGATGGCATTGAAATGTAAGCAAACTGCATTGAGATGATGTGATGCAATGGACCAGCGAGTGGGCCTCGAGCTGCTCACTTCATGGTCAATTATTGTGCGACTGCGTTGCATAATTAATTGCAAACTCTCTCGCACTATGGCAAGGTGAGAAACGTGAAATTTAATTTGATTATGGTGACAACCGGCCGACAGGGCATTTCTCTAGGCCTCGACTCATGCAGAGAGCCGCGACAGTTTTGAAATGAATGAAAAGTGGGCCTGCATCCAATCACCGCGGCAAGTGGGGCGTAAAATTGACACTCACATGCGACCCAAAAACGCACCTCCTCGACAGCATCATGAAATCACACTCAAAGAAGTAACTCCACTGAGGCTGCTGAATTAAATCGAGAGGATGTGTCGTCTCCCGGTGGGAACATATTAATTTAAGAATTTGTAAACATCAGTCGCCGTCACAGGAAACATCCCCGACTTTTGGCGGTGTCAGCAGACGCATTAGCCCGTGACAAGAAGTATTAATCCTTTTCACTTTCGAGTGCTTCAGGGATCAGCCGGGACCCGCACTCCCCGTCCCGAAGGAAGCAGATGCCTCTTCACTAGATGCTGATAGACGTCGCGTCAAGTGAGCCCCGTAAGCAGCCTTCTTACGTTCAAAACTCCTGCGGGAATTGAGCTGTGATTAATTTTGCGTGATCTATCTCCGGTGTCGCCAGCAGTTTTGCGTTAATTAGAATTTTTAGTTGAAGAAGCGATGTGAATGTGTTAGTCGACCAGACACATGTCAGCAGGATGATGATATCTAAATAGAACACTCTAAGAATTTTTTGTGGAACTTCTTAACATTGTCACTATGTACCACAAACCATCAAACTTAATGGATTTTTTAATTAAATTTTTACATTCCACAAATTTCCTTGATATACATTTTACAGATTTTAAAGAAACTTTTCTACAAACATTTTTTTTTTTCAAAGATTTTCGTAAAAATTCCCTCGGCATCTCCAAGTTCTTATCAAACAATAAAAATAAATGAAATAAGAAATATATTAAATTATTTAGGTTAAACCTAACTGATTTTAATGAATTTTTCACAATTAACAGATGGGCGCGTTTATGCCTCCGAGTCGGTATCTTATTTGGACGCATATGCATGTACCAACGAAAAATTTTTACTCGGCTAAAATTAGATCCCAATAATAAAAAAATCATATGATAGTATAAAAGCAAAATTTTAAAGTATATTATATGTAAATGTGCATATCCGAATTAGGGTTCTTTTGATATTTCAAATGAAAGCCCGCGTTAGACTCATTAGGTACGCATTTTGCGCATTATAATCTTGTCATAAACTTTTCATCATGCGAAACTAATCAAAACCTTACAAATTTCGGGTCTATAAAAACCTACCAATTTATCAAAATTTTACGAGCCTTTCCCATTTTAAAGTCCCACCTACCAGATTACCCAGACTTATTTTCTCATGCAATATACCTCAAAGCTACCGTCTTTTAAACTCAGCTGAGTATGACAAATGATTGTGCCTTACTAACCGCAGTTCAGAGCAAGCTGAGTTAGGTTCGCCCAGGACCAGTGACCTGGTCCAGTACCTCTAATCACTTCCATCCATTTGGAGTGAAATTACCCGCAATTATCATCGAAATAATCGGACCAGCCCGCATACACCTATTAATTTCCCTGACTAAATTGCAGATCCCGTGTAGTTGCAGCGATCGATCGTCAAACGATCGATGACCGTCATATGCGGCGACAGCGGTGACCAATCCTTGCCGTTCCGGCCCGGCTTTAAATAGGCTCAAAGTGGTCTTGTTATCATCTGTATGGTGCGCCAAAATTGCGATCGTACATTCCCCTCGATGATCGCGGAAAATAAACTAAATAAATAAATAAATATAAGACGAGGTGAAGAGCACCAACCGTGTGGCCCACTTAATTGGCGCAAATTGAAAAAATTTGTTGAATTTTTCTCGCACTCGACAAACAAAATTGGTAAAAAGAACAAGGACCGCACAAGTCGGTCTTTGAGGTGAGCTCAGGTAACTAAGTGGCTAACCAGTGAGTGAGTGAGCAGTCACCCTCAGGTATCGCGATCACTAAGTGCTCGCAACCGACTCAAGGAGAGCTCGAACCATGTAATTTCACCAAAGCACCTGATTGCAGCTTGTTCGGGTAATTGAAAGGGCCGCAGATCGGTGCCGGTGCCTGAAAACAAACATGAACACTTTCCCGAAGTGCCCGAAGCCTTAAAGTTCACAGATCATGCAAATAATCGGGCCTGGCCCGGCTGCTTTTGCGATCGCGCAATTACCATTCGATTGCACGATGGCTTTTGAGAATCGCTAACGCTCCCGCCAAAAAAGAATTTCGATGATCGCGCAAAGTTTGCGCAGAGTTGAGGGGCTGAGGATGAGGCCACAGCGGCATCAACAGCCGCGCCAGTGCATGTCGTAATGCAATCTGATGTGCGAATATCACTGCAGGGTGGTATGTGATGCACAGCCCAGGGAATTGAGGCCGACAAGCATCTTCGCGATCATGACGTGAGAAGTGATGTAATTAGAAATTTCATGCGCCTCAAGGAACAGATCGATCGTTATCACCTGCCGGTAAAGGAATTTCGCGGCGGCAGCATTCAAAAAGACCACGATGACGATTGATCTTTAATTCGATCGCAGGTCCTCACAAAAAATCAAAATACAAAAAAAAATTATGTTAATTTCTCTAATCCTCCAAAAATCCTAGACATAGCTGAAATGACTTGTCTAATTACAAAAAGACGTAAGGAGTAATAAAATACTCAAAAAAGCCGTCAGAGGATCGATTAACACGGGAAAGGGTAACACAATTGTGGCGCGATGAAGGGCGAGTCATTTATCATTCTCGCACACGGCTGGTGATTTCAAAATTAGCATAATTAAGGACTAGAATCGTTTAGCCACTAAATTATCCCTTTAAAATAAACAAAGGATAGATATAAGAAACCTTTTATGGTTCGATTGCCGATCGTATTAAGAAATGAATTAGTAACGATCACCCGGAACCCTGCGACCTTTTATCCGATTGAAATTCAATTTCTTTTAGGTACCCCCCTAAGGTGCGATCGATTCGACGTGATCAACCCTAACTGTGTTCTGTGTTTATTCAATGGCTGCTGGCTTTCAGTGGAAGCTGCCGCAACTCCTTTTTGGGTAAATGAGTTATTTCCTTCATTTAGAAAGGTATAAAATGTTGTATATGAACAAATTAAAGGACTTACGATTTCATCCATAGGTGATCATGCCAGTAATCTTCATATTGATTTACCTGAAAAAAAAGCAAGATACATATAAAATGGTTTATTTGTTTCAATTAATATTTAGAAAATTAATTCATTCAGACATTAAAATTTATTTATTATAAGTAATATCAAATATAATCAAACTCTAATGAAAATTTCAAAATTTCCGTCAACAAGTTATTACTTTTTCTATCATTTTCTCTATTAAACAAATTTATTATAACATTAGAACATTACAAGTGCTACTTTTTAATCAAGTATGATATATACGAGTACAATAAATTCCAGATGTAAATTATCTTGACCTCATAACTATTGACTTCATTTCACATAGATAGGTTTTAATAGAATCTGACAAATTGCATCGAAATGCTGCATCGTTAAACTGGTTTATAACATATTTAGCCTATGACAACAAAATGAAAAATACATACAATATTTGCATAATGATCCTGTACCGCAGGTTTGATTTGCACGACCCAATTTAAAAGCGATAATAATAAAATTCCGCAGTAATCCAAATCTGTTAGTTAATTAATTTAGAGCAATAATTTGCATAATCTGTGAAAAAGCTATAAAAGTTACAATGTTTGTAATCGAGATATGTATATAAATTAACACCAGTTTTATACTGCAGATTTACCTAAATTTCAATCAATCCATTTGCTGAGATTTTCTCGTAAATCGGCAGATAGTTTATTCGGGCTTGCTGACTTTTAAATCTTTAATCGAAGGAAACAAATTACAGTTGACCTATTGAACATTTTAAACTTTAACGATTTTATAATAAAATAACAAAGCTATAGGAGTTTTCTTAAAAGTGTTTTAGACTTTAGAATCTTATTCATATGTATACATATATAAGGTCGTTAACAAGAGTTCATGTGTTTAACAATTTATTCTTTTCTAATGTTATATTTAAATCAATAGGTCTAACCCATGTATAATGGAAATATAAAACCAAGGGGATCTTTGCAAGTTCAGAGCCATCCAATTCGAATGCAGTCAGTTGCGGATCTGTAAGCTTTCCACTTCTCCTAGAATAAGCAGGTGATCATGGAATTTAATTTGGTCATGGAATTTAATTAGGTCATTGAAAGTGCATGCGCCAGACACCATCAAATTAAATGTGAACCGATCAGACTGTGGAACATAAATCATGCTTGACTTATTGCCAACATCGTGGACAGAAGAATTCGCGATATATCCAAACAATGTTGGCTTAATTCGCACTTTGGCGCCTCAACCATAGTTGACACAATTCAGCTGCTATGGCCATGTCTACAAAATTATAGCTATCATTGCGACGAATTTTTAGTTCCACCAACCAGTGAGTTGACGGGGGCGATCATATCCGTCAAGCCAGCCACGTCCGGCTGTTTATTGAGGACTAATTTAAGTACGCCGTCTCGGTCTTTATTGGCTTCTTCTTAATCCGAGAGGATTTATAGCCACCACGGATGGAATTTATGCAGAGATATAAAATTACCCAGAACGACCCTGTCGCCGACTGAGCCGAGTCACCCGCTGTAGCTCCGCATTCAGATCAGCCAATAATTCTTAGGAGGTTTTCGCGATCGCGCGAACTTTTACTTTTTTTTCTTAGATTTTTAAGAGTAGGTACCACGTACTTCCAGTGATGTTCAACGTCTCGAGTTTTTTTTAATCTGTTATTTTGTGTCTTCGGCGCGAGATATTTATAATTTTCGACTTTCGATTGGTTTATGTGAGAAACCGACGACACTGTCCCATAAGGTCTGGGGGCTCCTAAATCGTAAATTTTTTATGACAAACACTTCACGAGGTTTGAATAAATATGGAAGGATTTGTGTATCTTTGGGGATTAGGGCACTTTTGGGGGTCGAAAAGTGCCAACAGACTATCTTGAATTTATCTGAGATGTGGGACGTATCAAATCCTCCGTGTCGGGGCGGCACGCAAGCCTCTGATCATGATATGCCTCAATTCAATGATCACTTCGCCGCGAGAGTTCCCATAAATTTCTATCAATGAGGCTCGTTACCATGTCCATAAATCCACCACTTGGGAGCTCGTGCAGCTCAGAGAAAGGAGCTCGAGCTTGGCTTGAACTGGGGCCCCATGTGCAGAAGTCTGAGGAGTCTTTTGTTAGAGTGCAGAAGACATTTTGGTATTGCTGCACGGCGGTACCCCTTAACTTAACCGGAGCTAACCCGCAGTCGTCTAAAAATTTATGGAAGATTGAAAACAAGTTGATGCGACTAGGCGTAATTAGCGAATAATTGTCATGGGCTCGATCCTGATGACTTAATTTACACAAATTGATGGCATGGAGCGATGCCGGGAACCCATTCGCTTCGCTTTTTATTGCACTTTGTGTGGCAGTTGGATTGTTTGAGGTTTTTATTTGACTAACAAGGGAAATAGCATGTTTCTGGGAATTTGTAGTTGCACTCCAAAGACTTTCACTTACGGCCTTTGTGGCGGAAAGTTCTTGAGAGTGCATCGTTTTTCTTGGTGACATTGTAGCTCAATGGCTTAGATGGAAGCTTGTTAATCTTCTTTTTGTCTTTCTTTAGAGAATAGGACATGATTATTTGGGATTACACAAAATTAACGGAAGACATATGTATCTACTTGCATAAAAACGACTTTAATTTTTAAGTTTATATTTACGAGCATAAAATAAATTTATACATAAATTAAGGAAAACTGGATCGATGAGTTCTAACTATTCTAAGAATTTATTTAACAACAGAATAAAATTTATGTCGCAGCAATAACAAGTAGGGGAGAAAATAATTTTTCTGAGAAATGTTCATTACAAGGCTATCGGAAAAATTTACATTTTTGATGAACTTAAGCATTATCTATAAAGTGCAAGCAAAAACTCTCAAGTTTCCTGCGTAAACAGCTTTTCACAGTAAAACACAGTCGTTGATTTATGAGATTGACACATTTAATTTTCAAGACATGAGCTTGTTCTTCGAATTAAAGTGGAATATTCTAATTGAAAATTTCCGCGATATGCAAGAAGTTAGGTGCAGCTTAGTGAGTCATCTTATTTCTGGTTTTCAGTCGTTTTTCTGCAAATTCCGTCGACCGTAGCCAGGCCAGACGCAGTGGCTGGGCGACATTTTTGCACTTTATTATAAAAATCACGTCAAATTAGAGCTCCAATTAATTAGAGGCGATAATTAATGCAAATAAAACCGGTCAAATTAGTCTGTGCCAATCAATCGATTGCTCTCGAGGTTAATTGGCCGCTGCAATGTAAGCCGCTAATGCGATAATCAAATAATCACCGATAAAAGCCGGTGATTAGCATTTATTGTGATTAGTTAAGTCTAAACAATGCGCGTGGGGAGGCCGCGCTGCCGGTGAAAAATCAGCAAAACACACAGCACGTGATAACCTGAAGGCTCGTTGACATGTGCCGTGCAAATTGTCACCGCAATCAGCTGATCGCCGTCGAGGAGAGGATGAAGAGCGGACCACGGGACTCTCGCGATGACGTTTGACTCACCTTAATTTTCCTGATGTTGAGGGCATGGACCGACTGCCACTTTAGCACGTAATTTGCACAGGTGTACGCCACCAAACTGCCCCCGATAATTAGCACACCCGCTGCCGGACCGTTCAGGGAACTTTTCGCATACCGTGAACTGCTGAATTTCCGCGGAAATTGACCGAAATTCTGCGGAAATCCGCGGAGGCGAAGTGTCAAACGACCAACGGACGCCATAGTTGAAAAACACTTAAGAGAGCAGGGCAGAGCTTCCCTCTCAGTTGAAAGCGGGTAGAACTGTTCGAAAATTCGACCCCGCTCGGCTTCCCCTCAAAACAGACGGAATCTTTCATACAAGAGATCGTATAACAGAAATTGCTCTGCATTTCGGAGGTGGGTCGAGCGCAGTGCCGTTCAAAATATTTTTAACCGATGGGGGCGGACAATAATTTTTGGCGGGAAATAAAAACGTTTTATTTTTATTCTTATTTTAACAAACAAACAGTACTCTTCACGGATTTATTTTTTATCATCCGGATAATGAATTTCTGAGAATTTGCTCTCACGGCAACCGCAAGCGGAAAAATAAACGCTGCGGGGCGGTGAAATTAAGCAGAACAATTGGTTCGTGACGGTTTGGTTTTTTCTATTCCACTTGCGGTTTTCGCAATAAAAGAAGTCCCCAGAAGAATGAAGCCGTATTTCGCAACTTTCTCTGAGGCAACCGCCGCGCCGATGGCATGCATCCTCCTTGGAATTCCCAACTGAGAGACACTGCCCCGGTTTCGTCCATCGCCAGTTTTAAAAACGAAAAACTATCAGAAATCCCATAAAATAATTCCACCTGCAAAGTTATACATAATTTAAAATAAAATAAATTAAAATTTTTATAAAATTCCCAACACAGGTTTTACTTAGCAAACTTTTGGAAAGGAATTGCAACAATTGTAGTCTATATGTAACCTATAACTTTATCGGTGTAAGAAAAACATTTTTTTTAAAGAAACGCTTTTCCTCCAAAAACACATCCACAAATGTATTGTCCTCGAAGATGAACATGAATGAAAATTGCAAAGCTTTTGATAAGGTAAAAGTATGAGAATATTTCGTTGCAAGATTTGACGCTAAACAACTCAAGTTAAATAAAAGCATTTAATAACCCTTATTAATAATGAAACTTTGAAAAACTCAATGTTATAAATCTTAGTTCAATGGTTATTCCCATTATGAACAGGAAGTTTACAAATAAGTTAGAGGTGATGTAATTTTAAATATAAATTGATAATTTTTAGAACTACCAATGATTCTTTTACGTCATTCTAAATGCTTTTAAATTTTATTAATGGTTAATATTTGTCCCATAGCTTCTGCAAGTTTTAACATTGGAATGCGTAAAATTGCTTTAGGCTTACGTTCACCCAAAGTCATTAAGTGACTTAATATATTCGTCTGTTGAGTCAAAATTATTTATAGAAACATATAACAATGGCTCTCTACATTAACGGACATGCAGTTAATTGTAAATAGCCTATTAAGTCACTAAAAATCTTAAGGCCGTCAAGTCTATAATGCAGAATTGATTACGAGAAAATTTATAGCTACATAGCCGACCAACTAATAACATTAAATTTAAATGAAAACATTTTTCATATAAAAATGTGACAGCCTAAGTGAATAATTAGCAATCCCGAAAATTCCTCGATATTAATTTTTTAAAATCTTATCTGTAGGTAGCAATCTATTTTAATTTCTGTAATGAATTCTGTGTTATTACATTAATTTGTTTGGATATCTAATAACTAATTTTGCCTTGTTTATTTTCTCTTTAATGAAGAATACTTCGTTTTATCGAATGTAAAATGACCCTAAAGTCTGAACTACATCGCTTCGCTCGGTCATCATTTACAGCCGCAGCAATCCCGCCAATTTTATTGCATGTTCGCCGGCTCAATTTAGCTAATTTCCCGGCTTGTCCCTAATCTCAACTCGAGTTCGGGTTTGATATACTTTCGACAGATATTCGCCCGACAGCGCCATTTAATCACATTGCCGGGAAAACATTCGCGCCGCTCAGCAATTGATCCAGTTCAACTTCAGGTGGTCGGTCATTTGCGCAGCGAAGTCGTTGCGGCGGCGGCGGCGAAGAAAGTGCACCTGCAACACGACCAGGAGATTCCCAGCATCCGCAATTAGCGCGCTCGCCGTCGCGTTCGCCGCCACCGCCGTAATCGCCGTGGAACTGTGAACCAGCAGAAAATCGCGCCAATTGTGTGCGCGCTTCGAGCTGATAACGACGAGAGAGCCGGGGCCGGTGTGATAAGCGGCGAACTGTTGTACGTAAAAGGGTTGCATAATTTAACAATTGCGCTTTTTACTGTCGCGAGAAAACCACCCACAAGCGGTCTAATTAAGGCGAAGCACCTCAGCCGGAGTTGATAAGGGCGAGATGAATCACGGCGAATACGCGCAGCATCTGGCAGGGGGTGGATGAGGCGGCAAATTCGCCGCCGACTGACCCGTTATGTCGCTGGTGGCCAACGGCTGCCGAAAAGCGCGCTACCGGGCCGGGTTCTAGCTCACGGCAGCACCGCGGCGAAATCGGGCGAACGAGCAGGGCATTGCCACGTTGAGCCGCCGCAGCACGGCACGGCGGAGCACCGGGCCTCGATAAGAAACGGAAAAGCGAATTGGCTCAGTCAGTGCTCAACCGTCGTGCGGTTGTGGTGATGCATTGCCTTGCTTCGATTTGGCTACCCGAGATAAACTCGCCCCGTTGAGCGGTTACGAGGAGCAGTCTCGCCCGCTTACGAGATTTTCTGTGCTGATGACCCGTTCGGGACGTTTTCCGGTCCGCGAACTATTCGCCGTGATCCTTGAGGCATAATAGGGCTCTTTTGGACTTTGTCGCCGCAGCGAAAAACGGTGCCGGCGAAAGCCGGGTCTGCACCCGGAAGTTGAGCCGCCAGCCAGGGGGTGGCAACGAATAGAGGCTCTGCTGGTGTCCTGCCAGCGAACCGACACGGCGAAGTGGCGAGGCGAGCTGGATGTAAGCCGCTCGCGCACGCCCCCTCCGTGCGATTCGAGTGCGCAGACCGCTTAGTGGGTCCGTTCGAATTGTTCCAAACTTACCCGGCGAGTGCGTGCACCTGAGTGAGTGTGGCGAACAGTGAACCTGCGGAACACGGCGACGAGTGATTACCGCGTTTTAAAGCCGGTATGAATTTTTTTTTCAGCCAGGGTAAAAACGGCAAAGAGCGATTTTCCCCCGTGTTCAACTTCATCGCACTGTCGCGGGAGACAATTCGCGACCGATTTAACCGAAACATGATTAAGTGCCTGAAGAATGCTCGCCACGGCACAATCAATTTACATAACACTTGAACTAACGGTGCGTTCTATTAAATAAAAAAAAATAAAAAATAAAAAATAAATAAATTTATTTTGTGTGTCGCCCAATTTCCGGTAGCGGGCTTAGTGCGCTACAGTTGCATCGAATAGTGGGCGCGAAGTGCGGCGAATTCGTTCCGATTCTTTGCCAGTTTCTTCTCCTATTTATTTTTAAATATATATTTTTTTGTCTGTGTCGTTAAAGAGTGAAGGAAAAAAATTATAATGATGGGAAAAAAGGGAAAACAACCAAAAGCCGAAAGTTCAGTGAACGTGTGATTGCACAATTCGGTGAAACAAAATATAAAAAAAAAGTAAAATAAAATAAAAACGGCGAGGACATCGCAAGAAAATCGCCGAACTGACCCACTGAACGTGTGGGTGCATCTACCCGGCTTTTGCAGCGAAAGTGAATTATATTTTTTTGAGAGTGTGGAAAAAATTCTTTCCCCGGCGAAAAGCTGCGGATTACACGAATTACACGGTAATTAAAATTCAATGGAATAAGAGCGCCCCTCGTGTGAATTTTTTTTAACCGACTAAATGGCGAAGGGATTTACTCAAGTTTTTCACACATTTTGTCCAACTTTTTTCTGCTATTGTTACTATTCAGAAATTTTTTAGGTTTTCTTATAAAAAGTGCATGTTTCTTCATAAAATGGTGTTGGGTTTTTCAATTTTAGTACCAGGGTTCGGCAATTTTGTTTTGTTCTTCTTTTTTCGAAATCTCTCTTCGATAATCGATTTATGGGTGCATACATACATACGTATTTTTGTTCAGTAAAAATCTTTACAGAAGTCTGCAAAAATCATTTTTAACAGAATCTTGCAGTTGCTGCACATATTGCATCATTTCTTGCAACAACTTCACACGTTTCTAAGAAATAGAATTGCTTTAAGTTATTTTGAAATTTTAGATCATACGTATTTTCTTTAATAACTACTGTACTTCATAAAAAGAAACAAACGTGTAGGTACATATATAAAATAATAAAAAATAAATAATTACTTTTTCGATAATTTTTCCTAAATTTTATCGTACGCGTAAATTTTTGCGGCGATTTGATTATGATTTTGGCGGTTATAATTAAGAAATGTTCTTTTGGTATTAAGAACAATTGTTGATTTTATAAACAAAATAAAAATGACAGGATGCTTAGAAAGTGAAAGTTATTTTCATAAAATATAAGAGTTAAGGAAAAAAGGGTTTTAGAAATGCAAAAAAGTGTATTTTATATTGTCTTAAAAAATTAGGCTGTTTTTTAATTTCTTCAAGGTTAATGGAGAAAATTTATTCAAGAAATTCGTAAAAGAAAAATTTTGATTTGAATTTTAAGGGTGAAAGTTAAAAAACTTATATAATCAATTTAACCAGATATTACGTACATCCGCAAAAAATTCCCAAATGACTTGTCATACTTTCAGCTGTTTTGTTTATCAGCAAAATACGAAAAAAATGCTTTAATCGTAAGGAGGTCGAGCGATTTAGTCGCGCATTGGCACGTCTGTATCTCGCAACGGCTGCACGCGAAATGATTGATAACGTCTTAGGTAAACACGGGTTCAGTTCTCTCTTAAAAATGACTAACTTCTGCCGAGATGCAAAATTAAGTGAGGACAAAATGTTGAGCGTTTTCATAAAAGATATCCCCTGATTTTAAAAGTTTAAAAGTTCCTTTGTTTCGAAAGATTTTGTTTCTCTTAAGCAGATAATTTAAATAAATAAATATTTGCGCAGATGTAACGAAATTTTATTTAAAACAATGTTGATATATTCAATTTGAAATAAATACAGTAAAAACATTTTGCAACATTGCGGTTAATATACGCTTTATGAACATTTCGAAATGGCAAACGAACTTTTTAAGAATCCCATTTTGAATTTATCTTTTTCACTTTTATTGAATGCAATGAATGAAAATGAAAATGTCAACCAGATTAGTGAAACCATCGAAAGGCCACTATTGGTTCAAGAAGGCAAACAAGAACAGGAAATTTGCACGCATAAATTTCCCTTTTTGTGTGTTGAGCGACATAAGTGCGCCTCAAGAGCTCCGGCGCGACAACCATGAATTATTGCATTCTGAAACATATTGAGATTGCATGACAATTTTTATTTCAAGTTCAGCTTAGCATTGAAACCGAGAGAACTAGTTTTCTAGCAAAAGTGAATTAGAATGTCTTTGAAGATAAGAGGATGAATGCTAGCAGCACTGGTTCTGCATATTTTTAAAATTTTATTCGGTTTTCAATAAATTCCCATAAAATTGAGCACATACATAGATGTTTTTGAGACCGCTGATATCGTATCTACTTTTCAGCTTAGAAGAAGCTTTCAAAAAGTCTAATATTAAATAAAAATGCTGCTTTATAGCCTGGTAAACTCGATCACCTTAGTTAATTAAGATTACAATATTTTAAAGCAAAAAATAAAACTCGACATTTATTCACAAGTGTTAAATTGACAAAAAAATATGCCCTCAAGCCATTAAAATACTTTGCTTAATTGACAAAAATCTTAAGAATGCCATTAATGTCCACTATCTAAGAAAACTGCCACTGGTTTGGCCTCTGTCGAGCGAAAACAATAAATATCGCGAGAAAACTATAAAAAATTTTGCGGTCTCTGTTTAAATGAAAAAATGAAAACCACCACTGGTAGAGATTAGATCCTCTCCCATCTTCAGGGGTGGATATCGAGCCAATTCCCAAGATTCCCTCAGATCAAAAACCTCATTTAAATTTGATCGTGATTTTTAATATCATCCCGCGCAAAAGTCTCGCCGCTGATCATCATCTTGCATCTGTGCAGTGTGCGTCTTCTACCTGATTGCATTCTTAAGATAAAAAGTGAGAATTTTTGTTGGTTTTTCAAAGTATATTTTTCTTGCCAAGGTGAGTGGGTGCCGTGGCGATTATTAATAATCACATCGATGTGAAAGAATGTATTATGCAACGCCAACGACACGTTGCTGTGCTACTTCCCGTGAAAAGATCTCGTTCGTGCTCCATTGAGCGCGACAAAAAGCTTCCCGATGATTTCTAACGTATTAAGACAAATTACCGCCTTAATCATGCTTAGCTTAGATACTTTAACACGCAGGCGAAAATAAGACAAACGTCTTAAAATTTCGTCGAACTTCCAAGATTATGGACACCTACCAAAGAGCACACATTCGCAAAAAGACGTAATCCATCATGCGTGAGGCCACATTTTGCTTACCATACATATGTGAATTTAATTTTAAAGCATGCACACAACACACAAAGGGTCATTGGCATAAATTTTAAATTTAAACTTTCAATTCTTTCGCACAGAGTGCGGTGCCGGCGATGCAGGACTTAACTTAGTCCACGCTCGTCGAAATAGCTGACAGCAAGCACACTGTGTCTTCTGGGCCCTCCCCTCGTTCTATAGAGGATCCTCGTCTAGATCCATTCTATGGATTGGGGCCTCTATGGACGTTGATAGTGTGCCAAAATTTAATTCCGTGACAAAATCTTTTAGCCGGACAGCAGCGAAACATAATGAGTGAGAGAAGATAACGAGCCGAATGCATGGCGCGCACACGGCAGCGATTTGCAAGATACAGATTGCGGTCTATTCAGACAAATCTTAGGATCACCGCAAAAACGACGACAACGAGTGGTCAAGACGAGAAAGGGGGCAACATGTGCATTTTATGACTTATATTTTCCCTCGTAATCAGGTGATGTAATTCAGGAAATTTGTTAGGTAGACAGCTGCATATTAAGTCAATTCTATGGAATACCACAAGGTTAACATTTAGGTCCTTTGTTGTTTTGCCAGAATTGAAAGTAGTACAATTCATGAAATAAAGCCGCAAAGAAACGTATATTATCGCTAAAATTTAAGTGAATTTAACAATAAATTATATTTGCAACGTCCCCTTACATCCGGGAAGTGCAATACGACAAGTAATTGTATTTATCTACACGCGCCGGACTATTTCTAAAAATAAAACATCTTATACCGACCCAGAGCCGCATAGTCTCTCTGTTTCTTTGGCGTTATAAATCAGCCGCCTTTTAGTAACAGTAGTAGGTAGCCACTGTGTAGTTTTTTGTCGCAATTTTCTCCTTTTCTTCTGTCTGCGGTTTTCTGGCATTGATCTCATGTGACAAGGAATTGTCGTACCATTGCACACAGTAACTAGCCTAGGTAATTCCAGGTGCAGTGTTGGTCAAGCAAAAGACCTTCGTGCCTTTTAGTCGATTCAAATCGAAACTGTGTCATTACAGTGAATCGAACTAACCACGTAATTGAGCAAGGTGGAAAATAATAAGAAAACCAAGTCGATTTCTCAATCAGCTGAAAGCAGCACCGTTGAGGATCGAATTTTGTGTTTCTTTAGAACTTCCCTTTAACTGTTCTAAGTGATCGTATGCATATGATTTCGGAATTATGTACTACCCATATAAGCAATAAATACCTGAAAAACTGTTTAACAATTCATTTTCTAAATAATTCATGAATTAGAACTGCTTCTTGTTTTTTTGTTAAAAATTCAATTTTAGCTTCTTGTCCATGCATCGTTTTACGGGGACGATCGACTATCTTGTCAACGATCACTGACATACATGTGTGAATATTTTAGCTATTTCTATCTATTTTATGTGCGGACAAGTGTGAATGCCTCCTAATGACTGAATTCAATGTTTTCACTCTTTAAAATATTCAGCCCGGATGCGCTTCATCAGAGCCAAGTCCACAAATTGGGCACTGCTGCTGACTGCTAGCTACTAGCTGCTAGATGTTAGCTGCTTAATATTTCCCACCAAAATATATATAAAAAAAAAAACAAGATAAAAAAATAAGAATAAAAAATAAATGAAGCAGTGGTCGGGCACATTTCTAGCGATGTGTGGTGCAGTGGTTAAAACGCTGAGAAATGCGACGAATTACTGAAAATTTGTCAACTTTGTGGGACGCAGCGGCCTTCTCAGTGATTGAGGAGTCATTTGAATTTTTACGTAATTTGAACAAATAGCCAGGCGGAGTCCATTTATTCTTATTTTCGTTAATCGCCAAAATATGCTACCTTGATCTCAAGAATTTTTCTTAATGGACAGCAAGGCATGGGTGTCACACAAATAAATGTAACGGCACATTTTGGCCCTTAGCGGCAAATTCATTAAAGTAGTTATGACCGTCATTAGATAAAAGATGAAAGGTGTTTTGACTGTAAATTTATTTCAGTCGTAAATCATTCACAAATCAATTACTTAGCCATTTTAGTCAAAAGTATAATAAAAAATTAAGTTGCGGTCGTAAATCGTTCTATTATTAGTGATTTACGATAATAACTTATTTATGATAGTCGAAACGTTTATGTTAGCTGTTTAAATGTTATGAGTTCCTATTTCATGCATAATGTAACGTTCAAAATTTACAATTGATTTGATAGTGGGCATTTTAAAATTATAAGATTTTTCTTAGATCTTTCCTATTTTTAAAATATTTCAAAATTTATCATGACGAAAAATGAGTACTAAGATCAATCTTTAAAACTCTATTTCTAAGGATTGGTTATCTCTTCTAACGTACAAACCTCAGTTATAGTCATCGTACAACTTTTAAGTATTTCATTTAATTTTCAGGTTAATCACCTCAACGAATACATCCAAAAACAACGTAAAACCTCCAAGAGACTTTATCTGATCGAAAGCTTTTTCGGAGGATGACATGAAGGTTGCAAATCCGGCGTCGTTTGAAACATTTTTAGTCCGAAAACGTTTAACGAGACAAAATTCCGGTGGTGGGGCCGAACATGCAAAATGGCCAACAAATGTGATCAATGGTTGCAGTCAAAAAATCACCGGCCAAACTACGACAAGGAAACAAGCAGAGGGCGCCACTGTGACCAGGGTGATCAAGAGGAGATGGTCACTTGAGTGCGTCACTGGTCACCGCCGAGCTTCAATGGACTTTGATAACAATTTAGGGCATTGAGAAAGGTTAATAAAAATAGATAATTAAAGTTACGATAGAGTGGTGCGGGTACTCTGGACGGTGCAACCACGATTTATTTGAACAGAAGGCGAACTCATCGGGGAGGAGGGTTGTTCATGCTGAGGAGCCGGCTAAGGTGGAGGGCCCTGGCCGTGCTGGGCGCCCTCCTTTCGGTTATGCTCGAGTGGAAGATCGGTTTTGCGATGCCGACATCGGCAGATCCCTCGCTACCATTTCCAACAGAAGTTGCCCTATCGGGCGGCGCCAATGCAAACGCCCCCTCCAGCGGCCACCGCTGTACAAGTCCGAACAGCAGCAGCAGCAGCAGTAGTAGTAGTAACAGTAGTAGTAGTGGAGTGACTAAAAATTGCAATGCAAGTAGTGTAAGTGTGCCGAGTGTCAATGTGATCGATAGCGAGATAAGTAGCAATGCTAGTTTAAGTGATAGTAGTAGTCAACAAATTGTGGCGACATCTAGTGAGGAGGTGTCGAGTGCGTCCAGTGGTGGCGGCCGCGCGAGACCAAGGAAACTTGGCGGAATTCACAGCAAGCGGAAGCGTAAGAAACATGTGTATCGCGTTACAGCCGCAACCCTGCGCAGTCTTAGAACGCAAAGTATCGATTCGGACAGTGATAGTGCGCCCGAAGTGACTACTATCGATCCAGTGATCGATAACGATAACTCGACCGTTTATCACTTTTTGTCGCGAACTGATCGCAGTATCCACCAGATGAGCCAGAATCAGAGGAGCCCGCGCAAGGGTAACAGCAGCAATCTGGATCGTAATGAGCGATCCGCAAATCTTTCGCACATTTCTGGACCCGCCCGAAAGATCCAGCTCTACATCAAGAACCGCTTCATTCAGCTGATGCCGGATGGTACCGTCAACGGGACGCAGGATGATCTTAGCGATTACAGTAAGTACAGATATCCGTGTGTAGCGTAGCTCCCTTCGCGATCGCCACAAGTGCGAACCCCCCCTTAAGGCCTCCAACTGATCAATTGGCCTCATATTTCAGATGTTTCAAAATACCTCGAATTGCAGCCGCGAGACTGTCCCGGCAAAATACCTTCTCCCGGCTGGGGTTACCTCATCATCCTCGATCACCTGGCCCAAAACCGGCCATTCATTTCGCGATCGCGAGCACGATCCAAGAACCTTTTTTCTTGTGCGCCCAGCCTCAGCAGTCGGCGAATTCTCCTCGATTTTTGGCGGCTGATTTTTGAATGCAGTTCTCGCGGTGACGTCTTTTTATGTCGCCAAGAAAAAGTGCCATTTGGCTTAATCGCATTTTTATATTGAAAATAACCGTTAAATGGGCTGAAAGGTGATCCCTCCTGGTGATCTCGTGCTCAATGGCGGCGGCGGCGTCGTTGTTATCGTCGTCGGCGACTTAACAGCTTGTTTTGGAGCATTTGAAAGTGAAATTTTCTGCAAGTTAACTTGGATTTTTGTTAATTAAAATTACCTGTCAGAGTATGAGATGAATTGTGCATAAGTGGCATATGCATCGACGCTCCTCATATCTTCTGACGGCGAAAGAAAGCTGTTTATGTTGGTTGGACAGGTAACTGGCGCTCATAATGACTGTGGAAATTGAGGAAAAAGAAAATGATGGGGAAGGTCTGAATGCCAGTCGTAATGTTTCGGGCAAAATTAGCAATGCTTGGGAGGTATAAAAGGATTATTCTGAGAACAGTAATTATGGCGCCATTTGTATGGCATTTCGAAATGAGGACATTTACAATAAAATGAAATAGCCACCTTCGTTTGCGGAATAGACAGAGGTGTTTATTTTTATCAAATTACTATTTGACTCCAAAAGTAGGGTTATGTTGTTCGGAGGTATGTAAACATAAAGCAGGAGACACCGGCGCTAAAAGATCAGAGTTATAGCTTCAAGACGAAAAGTGCTAAAGATATTTCCTAATTATGTAGTAAAAAGTATATTTTTAGCTTTGGCGTTGTGATTTATGTCTCTTGTATAAAGACGTGCTTTTGCGTTAGTAAATAAATTTTTTTTAGTCATTTGTTTTAATTATATTTTGGTTATTTGCCGATGCAACTAAAAATAGTTTGTATTGAGACTTTAAGTACACCATTTGAAATACATATTCAAAATTCTCTGTAGGTCTAAATCAACATATCCACATCGTTTATTTTGTCATCGAAGAGAATCAAAAATTTAAATTCGTAGAAATTTCGTCTAATTTCATTCTCTTTGTATCGTACGTACGTAAATATTAGCAAAAGTAGCAAAAAATGTCGGTCAGCATTTAATTCCCTTTTTAATAACGGTGCTGTCACACCGTAATTATGTTGAAAACGTGAGACATCGTGAACCTATGCCCCCCCGTCGGCCATTCATCCAAGAGTCAAGACATCGAACGTTTTGTTGATTTGAATAAAATTTTGTTCCCTGACAAAGCCAACAAAAAGCTTAATTCGCAACCAACTAAAGTTGTTTGACCACCTCGCCCTGCACTACGACAAACAGTCCCGATTTTGGCGACCGACGCGGCCGCATCTTTCTTGCGGTCGCGGCTGAGGGGTCCCCAAGATGTCTTAAGCAACTTTCACAAGTTGACATGGTAAATTGCCATTTCGCGTGTCACGGCATCTCACGCCAGGTGAGTAGCTTTAGTAATTAACACATTGCTAACAGATGCTGCGAATATGTCCAACACCCCTGTTAGGTAGGCTGAGATCAGTCGATGTTCCTGATCGATTGCCAGACATGTAATCTCAACGCCAGCGAGTAATTAAAGACCAATTGGGTTCCCATTAGAATCCCATAAAAATGACCAAGTCCCATCTTGGAGACATTGATAAAGTTGCCAATGATGTCGAGTACGTCTTGAAAGCACTTCACGATCGTCTTATTGGCTCGATTCGATCCTTACTAGATCGGGCTAGATTCTAGGGTAATCTGGCTGCTGACACTTGCGAATGGTGGTAAGGCAACAGAGAGATCAACTATAAAGTTGACGAGTGTTGGTGGTTATCGCGGGAGCATGACCTGAGGAGTGATCTTGTCGCTGATGTTTATTTTGCTAGTTTGGCGGCATTTTTTTAAATCTTGTTGTGGTGACCACTTCAAGAATTCCATCGTTTTGCATAATGCCTACAAAATTCCTCGATAAATTAAAACAAAAAAAAATTAAAAAGTGGGCAACTGATCATGGCAGGCAAGATCGGATAAAGATCGTTTAGATACCTAGCTGCAACTTTCTATTTCTGGAGTACAACAAAAATCCTCGTTTTCTTTTATGTTTTTTGACTATTTAATTTGTGCGGCTGGGAAAATTGATTCGGTGATCACGTATGGCACCTAGTAATGGACGGAACGAGGTAGATCAGCTGGCAGTCACGATCGTGCTAAGTGCACGCGGCATGTATGACGTATGCGCAAACGCAAATGTGACCTAATATTAAGACTTGCCGGCTCGATTTTATGAGAAAAGCAGTGCCGAAACTGAAATTATTCGAAAACCAGTTTTCAGTCCACAAGATCAGCGATCGATACATGGTACAGCAGTGTTCTGGACAAAAAAAAATGCTGTTTCCGTGTTTCGGCGCTGATTGAGAGTGTTAAATTCGCCGTAAGACAGGCACAACCTGCGAGATGATGAACGCCACTTTGCCACTTTTTAATTTCTCAGGTGATCGAGGAAGTGGACGAGTACAAACCAAAAATATTTTGGATGCGTGCTGGGTCTTGATCCTGCCGACTTTTTGCAATCAGACTGCAGCATCACTTCCCGAATAAATTATATTTCCCCGTGTCGATCGATGATCGAAAGGGTTACGATCACGCACGATCAAGAAGCACCAGGTATTGTCTGATTGCCGTGATCGTGCCCATCACTTATCACGTGTCAGTCGGCAATGTGCTAAATGCTGTTAATCGCTGGATCCCTCGATTAATGGCCAGATCAACCTGACTTAAGTTGTTTTCCGGCCTTCTTTCACGTCGACGGCATCTAGTCCCTCTTCAAACATCATTTGCATCTTCTTAGCGCTTTTATTTTATAGTGGACAAAAAAATAGGCCACACGCTCTCCAAGGGTCTTCGTACTTTGGCCGTGCGTATGGCGTGCTCGCGGGCAGAAACGGAAGAAAACCTCCAGAGGTAGTTTTCCATGCAAATTCATTCAAATTAGAGGCTTGACAGCATTTCCCGATTGCGACCCGCTGAGACGGCCTGGCCCCGCTTGCATGTGTGTGCTATTGGCTGATTTCTTTACAAATCATTGTTTTATGATCGTACCACTCGCGTGATAGGAACAATGTCGCCTTGCAGCTCGGTTGCATCGCCTCATGCTTGCATTGGTGCATCCAGTGGCTGCACCAGCGACTTGGTGACAGTAGGCCACTGGATTAATGCCTTTGTGATGAGCAGACCTTCTAAACTGGGTGAGCGACCGCCTGAGTTATTGGTGTAAATTTAGCGCAATTTCGTCATTTCTGCGTGGTGCGCGAGTAGATTAGAAGATGCGACTGGATGGAAGGCCAGTAAAATTACTGCGCTGTAACTTTACCAGACAGATTGAGATTTGCAACATTGTAAAGGAAGTTGTTTTAGATTGTTTAATTTTACGAGAACAACCAGCACGATCGTTTGCGCGTAATCGATAATTGCCAACAGTCGAATCAATGATCCGATTTATGAATGGGGCATGGCTAATGGCTTCTTATTTTGAAAATTAACTAGTCGTTTAGAGGCAAAATAATCCTAAGCTCTTGCCCCTAAATGAATTAAAGATATGTTCTATAATTAAAGGCTATTTTAGATGTGTGTGTCATGGGCTCTATCATGAATTCCACTGGAATCAGATCGAAAATAGCTTAAAGAAGCATCTCTTAAATTGAAATTCCTTAACAAACTTCCTAAATTTTTAGAAATTTCATTTCAGTTGCCTTTCACTTCAATTAATTTATTCGTTCAAAGTGTTGAATTACTTCCATTAAAAAAAAATCCAATCGAATTAAGTATTTTGACGTTTTGTGTGGAAAACTTACTGAAATCAAAGGTAAATAAAATTAATTTGTAAGAATTTTAGGAACTTTATTAAGGAATTTTTATTCAAAAAGGGCTTTTCTAGCGATTCAAGTGGAATTCATGACAGGGGAACATATCTAATTTAAAAAAAAGAAAATTTCTTAACATGCACCTATTTTAATTCTTTTTCTAAAAGGTCTTTTCTTGAATCTATGGTTGAAAATCATATCTAAAATTTAAATATAAAAGTGGTAGTATCACATTATATTAAAAATATTTCCAACTATCATACAAAGTCATATTAATCTAAAGTAGGGCAAAAATACGTAGCTAAAAAGTAACTTCAAAGCGTCCGAAAATACAGATCAAATCACTTAATTTATTTGACTTAAAAATTTTTAATAGAATTCTGAAGAGCAATAAATAGATGAATTATCATCAAAATGGGGTTTTTGACCAGCTCTATAGATTACGGCCCCATACCTCATCTTCCAAATACAGTTGGCGATAAAATGTTATCATTTTACTTGTAAGAAACAAAGTCTTGTATATTTCTTGTTTGCAAAGCTTTCCTAATTTAATTAAAAAAGTATATTTTTGTAAAGAAGAAAATTGAATTAATTCGCGCTATAAATCACATTTCCACGATCTCTAGCCTCTAGTAGATAATCATGAGTTTCTTTCCATGTTCTTCCCAAGAATGATTCAGAATCTTTGAACTTCCTGTTTTGAAACGTATCATTCAACATCTACCAAAGGCACGTGTTTACCTCTTGTGAATCTTTTAAGCATCATCGTTTTTGTCGCATTCAGAAAAGTAATTTTAAGGAAAAGGAAAAAGTCAAAGAAGAAAGTGCTACTCTTCACGTAATCGTCTAGACTCTAGACCGCAGCACACTTCCTTGGTGCAGAGTGCGACTCACAGCTGATGGGTGTAGCACCATAAAGGGTTCAAGTGCTTCTAAGATTTATGCTTTTTATGTTGCACCTCAGAAGTAAAAACCAGAAAAATGGAGCAGTGGGATAGAAGAAGGAGGTGACCGACCTACATATTGTTTGACTACAAAAATTTTTGTTCACGGTATGCTGCTGTGAGTTGTTTTTCGTGTCGATAGCAATATGGGCCTAAGCTATTTTTATGGCTTTCTTGTAACAAAATTAACTTTAAAAAATTCTGTAGGAAGGTCTTGGATTGAAACTGACTGTGCGAGTTTAGTTATGAAATCTTTTATGCTTAGACACCGAAATCGTTTTTTCAATGTCACAATTATAATTTCAGTGTTAGAACTATTATTTTATTACGAAACCAGATGCTTATTATGTATGTATAATACTTTCCTTTTTTCTGTAGGATATACAATATTATGAAAGCAGAAAGAATTTAATTGTAATTTAACCGTATTAAAATTGTTAATAGTATAATAATAAATTGTTAAATAAAAAAATTTTATAGTAGGTTGCAAAGGTTTAACACTCAAACTATAGTGGACTATTTTCTTCCGACTTCATTTTACAACTTATAAATATGAATACATAGTATAGATTGGTTACATCTTCATAGTCCAGAATAATTAGCAACATGCCAACAAACACCTGCAGCATTAGACAAATCTCCCGCAAACATCTTCTCACAATTTTAAATTCCAATTAGAGGCCGCATCGATTGAAATCGCCTATTTTCGCAGTTAAACACGATTTACGTCCTTCCCGTCGCGTTAAACTGCTGCTAATCTTAATAAGCCCATAAATCGGGTCCATTACTCGCTGTCACATAAAATTGCTCACTTGACACCCACCCAAAAGGACTATGGGCGCCAGCAATTAATTGCCACCAGTAAAACCTAAGGCTCTCGATCACCCCGTGGGTATCTTCTGCGCGAGTCCCGTCCCGTGAGAAGAGATCTTTAACGTGTTAGGAGCAATCCTTGAAGTTGATACTGCGCGGGGAATCCCCCCCTCATTCATTAGGATGCCATCAATTGTCCCCACCTTCTGCCTTTTTCTATTCCAACAAATTGCAAATTATGCGGCAACGCCTTTTCCCTGCGAAATTGGACCGCAGGGGACACTTACAAGGCCCCGTCTTAATGGGCAGCCCCATCCGATCTCGAGCCCTAATCGGGACGACAAGATCCTGATCGCTAGCGAGGCTAGAACAAGCCTCTTTTGTCAGCGATAATTGCCACCTTAAGATAGACACTCCGCGACCGATTCTGTCGCGGTATAGCGGACCGCGGCGGCGCAGAGAAGGTGTCGGATGACACTGGCTAACTTCTTCCCAAGATCGGCTGGGGGTTCAAATTTTATTGCCCCGAAGCAGCCGTATCTGCGCGCCGGTGTGCAATTAATAAATCTCGCTAAATTGTTAATTTGCAACTATTAACAGGTGCGTTCCGCGGTACCGAAATGAACGGGTCCCGCGTTGCGGCCGCCCCGCGGATGGCTACCACGCACTATCGCCGCGGCTGGCCACAGCCTGTAAAATAGTTAGACTTAGCCTAGGCGGAATGAGATCGTCATGATCAGGAAATTTATGGCCAGAAGATGTCTGTATCACTTGGCGCAGTTGTTCTTATAATTTATGGGAGTTAATTGATTTCTCCTGTTCATCCAGTAGATTTTTTTATTTTAATTTTATTTTATATATGTATGTACTTATATATATATATATTTTTTTTTTATTTAGCGCGCCCACCTCATGGTCGTTTTTCTAAGATATGTTGCCATCCTCTCGAGTTACCCCGATGATCGTTGCACGATCACCCCAGCATAAAATCCGGAACGGTCTCTTATACCGCGCGCAAAGAAAACCAAGCGCAGGTTAATTGCATTTGACTTGGGTAACTCGATCGCGATATCGTGAGCTCGTGTGATGATGATGAGTACCTGGTGCCTGTACAAACAAAGGGCTGGAAATTCTGGACGATGATCAGGAAATTGTTCATCTTGTCCGAGCCCCAGTGGAAAATAGGTTTTCTAATTATGGAAAATGTCAACATGGCCCCGAACACCAACTGGCCGCCTAGGACATACCGTCTCAGTGCTGAGGTCCGGCTTATAGTTATTGATTAGAGTCATACTCCAGTTTATTGCCATGTTGTTTTTACCTGTGCGTTCCCCTGCTGTTACCAGGCACCAAGGCACACTCACCTATTGGTTTCCACTTACAGATTCAGGCCGTTTTCGTTTTGGAGCCGCACTATGTCGACAAGGCTCAGAGAAATGGGCCCCGATATTAATGAAGAATGCCAGCCGCGTACCGCGCTGATCACAGTGTCTGCCCGGCGAGTACATAAGTCATTTTGGAGCGGATGGAACCGTATCTCAGGTCTTTGCGCTTAAATCACTTGAAAAGAGGACGCCACTCTCGACTGCCTTGTCCAAATGATTTTGAAATCATAATCAGAGTTATGTTTCCGGTGAATTTAAACATTAATCGGCCACAACCGGAGCCGTTATCGAGGACTTAACCCACTGTATAGAATTGATCGTGATACTGGGAAAACTTCCGCGATCGCAAGTAAACTTCGCCACCTGAATATGGTTAAAGAGAATTTCCCAGCATTGCACCTTGCTCTGGAACTTGAGATCGGTTCCGGGAGAAAATTTCGTTCTATGGAACATGAATTCTGCAGTGTCGTATGATCAGTGTGGGCGAGCGATACAATTCACGGGATATCTATCTTTCTTGATTAGTTCGCAGAAAACACCAGTAGTTTTATTTAGACATGGATGTAATTCAATGAACACCGAACATTTGAACATGAACTTTCCAAGCCTAGACCAGTTTTTCGAAAATGTGCATTACATGAAACGGAATTAAACAGTAGGTTAGCAGTGGGCTGATACAAAAATAAGTACAAGTACAAGGTTTTATATCAAATTACCGTCAGCACAAAGACTCAGAACTCCGTAACCTTAAAATTCAGATTCATAAGATTAATGTACAACATTACATACCAGGTGTCAAATATACTCGTATATGCAGTAACAAAAGTTTAGTAAATAACAAAAGTTTAGAAGTAGTTTCTACGTTCAATCTATAGTTAAGGCAGAAACATCCTCCCAGGCTTTTCTTAGAATTTTTAGGAACAGCAGTCAATCATGTCTAATTTGAGAATAATCATAGTTTTAAAATTCTTAATTTTAGAGATAATTTAACGAACAACTTTTTCTCTTTAACATAAGTATCACGAAAAGTTTTCATGAAACAAAGATTCATTTTGTATCAATATATGTATAATTAACACCCTGTAGATTTTTTATTTAATAATAAACTTCAGACTTCACCAATTAGAATAGAATTATCATTTTCCATTGGAGGGCTTTTAGATACCAAATTTGATTTGAATGACCCAAAGGAAAACTAATAGCATGTAACATAAAGTAAATAAAAACAGCGTTTAATTTTTGGGAACATAGGGTGATCCCATGTCACAAAATCTAAAATAAGTCCAGGTATAAAGAATGTGACACGAGGTCTTCCAAATTCGTAAAAATTTCATTAAATTTTCACAAAATCCGCCCCCAAATTTCTTTAAGACAACAACTCCTGCCACGCAACTTCATAAATATGCCGGATCACGTTGGAAAGAAAACAGAGGTGTCGTGTCCCATATCTCTGCCAAATCAGAGAATGTAGCAGGAAAATAAAAAATCTGATAATGCTCCGAAAAGAGTTCATTAAAAAGCATTTTACAATTTCGTGCTAATTTGCGGGGTAGTTAACCCCTTCTCGCGTCGCTGAATGGCTAGGTATGAGTAAAAAATTGTCAAAAATCTTAAAAGAAATCTTTTTCGCAAAGCAGAAAAGTTTTGGAAAGATTCCAAAGATTCGCCTATACGGCAGCAAAGGTCGTCGTGGTGATCGTGTCACCTAAGATCAGCCGGAACTTCTCGTCGCGTCCATCTAGGTCAGTTCCACGTGCCGGCGGTGTCGTTCGTGACTCTCGGCAAATGGGTGGGAACAGTGAGCCCAATCAATTTACGTGCGGCGCGGAGGCTCGTTAGTACCGACACTAATTGCTCAATTAAGTTACGAAGTGAATCTCGCGGCTGCGTGCGATCGCCACTTCTAGGCGATCACTGCCAGAAGCCCTCGCAACATTTTTCAGGCTATTTCACGGCACTCACCAGCCGCCGTTGGATGACTGGCCACAAATTTCCACTTCCCATGTCTCGATGGCGCGGCGTTTAGCTAAAGTGGTTGTTACGTGATCCGAAGACGTCCGCCGTCATACCATCTCCATAAAGATCGCGATTTTCTGATAGCTTGTTTGGTATGAACATCTCTTTTTTATCAAGTATTTTAGTTTTTTTCGCGTTTTTTAAAGAAGCTCTGCTCTGGCGAGCGGTTTCTTTTTCTGCAGAGCCTCATTAATGAAGCACTCATGCAGAAACTGATCGCCAGCACAGGTTGACTTGATCCACGATCAGTCGGTGATTATCAGCTTTGCGGCTCCTTCCTTCTTTCTCTTGATCATGACGGATCACAGAGTTTTGATCAAGAGCATTTCCTACTTTTTCACTAAGGCTAAGTTTGCAAACAGGTGGCTGAGAATTTCTTCAAAAATTTCTGCATCGATCGTGGCCTTAATGGGAAACGCATGATTTACACAGCCCACTTGGGGGGCGTTCAGGAAACGTTTCTGCCTACAAATCGCGTGTTTCCTGTGTAAATTGCAAAGGAGGTGAAAATTACTAGCAATTGCAAATTAATTTTTAAATTAAGGAGCTTCGCAGTGAAACGCCCCCGCCCCCCATAATCTAACTTATCTTAGGCATCTTCTTTAACATGAAACATCAATGCTTTCTGCTAGTTAAGGGGAAAGCCGGTGCTTTCTTTAGGAGCAAAATTGTATAATAACTTAAGGGGATCTACATATGTAGGTAACGAATATTTTAGATTTTTTTTAGTAGCAAAATTGCTGACATCATTATTCATGATGCTACTATCCCACTCTCAATAGACTGGTTTTAAAAGAAAACTCATTTTACACAGGTTCAATAATTAATTTAAGACCTGCGAAGTAACAAACTAACTTACTTACACAATACAACAAATAATTTTTGATGTGTGTTTACCCTGCTAAATTAATAACCCTTTTTTAGTCCCTTTCCGTAGTTTGATAAAACCAAAAAAAAAAAAAAAAATATGAAAATCCATTAAAGTCGAATAAAATTTCTCAAAATTTGTCTGTGTCCTTTCTAATTTTGCGTTGGGTGCAAGAACATCATATCTTAGACTTGTGAACAACACGCTTAAAAAATCCTGCATTTCGTTAATTAACAAAAATTAACGATTTTTTTTTAACTCCACGGTTCTGTGAGTGTTCTGTAGTGAACACATAATTTTATAAAAATGTTGGAAGACTGGCAGTAAATGTTCAATTATATATGCATGTGTATATTATTTATCTAAGTTTAAAATCCAAAAATTATAATAAAACTTATCAATTGTCGCAATCGAGTCGCAAATAATTTTGTCGTTTATTGCATATATCGCAAAAATTCCTTAATCGATTAAGTCGCGTGTAATGTAACCATAGCCTTAAGACGGTAATCGATCAAGATAGCACGTAGCTTGTCGAAAATCACGGATGCGTGCACAACTATAAGTCTGAGGTTGTTGACTTTCACCGAAATTTTTACAGCCCCATAAAAACGCTTGGCTCAATTCTTGGCTGCAAAAATCGATAATCGTAAAACTCTCCCGCCAAGCAATGGCTTCTAAAGAAAGAAAAAAATTGTATTTCTTTCAATCGGTCGGCGCAATAAATCCAGTTTTATAGTGACGGGCGCTTGCGTACATTTCAACGATAAAAAGCAATAGCACGTTTCTTTTGCACTGTTATCCCAGTAGGTGGCGAAATCTGACACATCGATGGCATAAGCTGCGGACAATCAGTAGATCGATCGATTCGCGATCACCAGTAGCCATCGGCTAGTATTTATGCAGCGGTGGGCACCACGCCAAGTAGCACCTCAAAACAATTGAGCAGGGTGCTCCAGAGCTGACCCGGGAGAGATCACCGCCTGATCGCGATTTGTTTAATTTTCGATCGAAGTTAAGATCTTCCGTGTTGAGATATGCACCCGACACCGATCAGGCAGGCGCAGGCTGGCGTTTGTTTATTGATCCGATCGGGAGGGAGTACCAAATACTATTAAGTTTCTAGTTGCCTACCTTTGGCCGGTTACATTTCACACATGGTCCAAACAGACCATAAATGCGTGCAGGGGAGGCTCATAGGTTAATGATCCTGACTTCCCCGGCGCTGATCCCTGCTGATCTTTTTCTGGTCCCTCCAAGTTTTTTGTGTGTTTATCCGCCGGAGGGGGCTAAAGGTATCGCGCCTACTCGCAGATACCTTGGAGCAGTTAAAGATTTCTGCCTTGGCCAGTTGCTCTCGATTTTAATGCGATCTAATTTCTTCCGCTAATTGAACGCGCACGATCGCTCATATTCTGTGCTGGCAAACAACAGGCCGTACGATAGATACAAGTTGGACAGTTGGGTGACTTCTTGTTATTATTTGCTAATCTCTGAATCAGTACCAATTGAATGATCTTTTTGATTTACATTTCAATTGAATCAAAATTAGTTATTTTATTATGTAACTAGAATTTATTCGCGGATATGGGCAATGAACTATCAACAGAGTAAAACAATTTACCAAAATGTTTGTATAACGAAATATGAAAAGCTACTCTGATCTACAAAAAATGAACTGACTTTTAATTAATAACCTTGACGAATATTATTATTATTACTGATACCGAACAAACAATTTAGTTTTAGATCAGTACATAAAGACATTTGATAAAACCCTCACATGTTCTAATTGTTAAATGGATATAATCATTTATTAACAGAGGATCGTTCAGGTCTTAAATTTAAATAAATAAGCTCGTTATGTATAAAATAATCTTTCAAGTTTTCAAAGCTTACGGAAACAAAGGCAAACAAAATTGCAAGCAAATCTTTTGAAAAATGCTCTTTCTCAGATAATCCTCTGTTACTAGAGCTAAATTAAGTAAACTCGTATCAGTAGTAGTTCACAGCTAAGATAGTTGTTTCCAAAAGTTAAAATAAAATTAAACTCATCTTAACTATATACATATCTATCTTGAATGAAAGAATGAACCCAGATTCCGGCACTTATTATAAGGTTCTATGTAAATATATTATATAAAAATGTTTAAATGTTATTTTCCGAAATAATAAATAATAATTATGATAATTGGTGAAATTTTGAATAGTATCCTAAAAGTAGTAGCAGACAATTTCGTTCTTTCTTTTGTAACGACAAATATGCCAATCTTTCTTTTCTAACGACAAATGTGACAAATTTGATAATTCCAAGACTTTGAAATATTGCTTTTGGAAATTTACTGTTCTTATAATTCCTTGTCCCCAAGTGCTTTCACCAAGTTTCCATTTTAAGGATATCCATTTAATGAAGCCTTTTCTCACAAAATAGGCATAGTCCATAGATTTTGAAAATTGCAAATGTCATACAAAATATCGTCGCGATTAATTTATAGATAGGGTAGGTGCTGCCCACTTAACAAGAAAGCAAACCATAAAGCTGGTAGGTGTTTCTTTTTTGATATCCGATATCCTGAGAAAGATAATTCCATTAGTGGGGACAGTTTCGGGCCATCCTAACAAATGTCCCCTTTAATGCATTCCATTTGTCACGTTGGTCCCACCATAGAAAGTTGACATTTTCATTGCCATTAATTGCCACGATCACTTACCGGGCGCTGATAACTCCATCGTGCGGGGCTCCTTTCTAATTACCAATTTATTTCATGTACTTTCACGTGTTTTGCACAGCATTAGACCAGTTCCTTATTAATAATAACGGTAATACACCATTAGCCACCTTGTGGCCTGCCGCGATCAAATCAAACGAAATATATCGCAAAATCCACCATGCAGATGGAACTGAATAGTCTGGTTTGGCCATCCGCCATCCGTGGCGGCTGATTATTAAACTCGCCTCCTATCAAATAATTATATTGCATATTTCCAGTAATTAGCGTCGCATTTACCATTCCAGTTTCGGCTGATTGGGCTTCTATGCTGCAGCAGTATGCTCAATGAATCTTGCGAGCAATCGCTGTGATAAATGCGTCCTGTGTGCCGGTAATTAACTTTATCATAATTTTCCATGAACTTGGGCTGCACCAGTGGCTGATTGCGCCATCGTAATTATTTTATGGGACGTTTTAATATCGCCCTGGATCGCCCATAATTTCTAGAAGAGATCTTCATTTCTAGCTGCAAATATTTTGATCGAGATCGGTGATCTTATCGGGATTTGAGATGGTTTATTGGCGCCCCAAAAGATACCACCCAGCGGTAAAACTGTAGTTCAAAAACGTTTTTGTCTCTTCGATCATCAAATAACTAGGCCAAATACTGTTTTTTCCACTTTCGAAGAAGTGAATATTTGATGAACCGCAGGGTATCAATTCTAATCGAGATCGTCGTTTTCCATAAATTTTCCCAGAGATCACAAGATCACTGTGAGTTGCTGCGTACATGATTTGATAAATGTTGCACCCGTTCCGCATTTGCATATAACATTCACCCGATAATAGCAAGTAAGCATTGCTACGCATTTTATGTGCGGCTACTTGTTCGACAACAATTTCTTGTCCATTTAAATTGGACGTGGTGAGTACTTATAGGCGCTTTTTACCGTTTACAAACGAACTTGGGAGGCGGTTTTTGTTTTATTGGAGCATAATGAAAATTGGTCATGCGTGTACATTTAGAGGTTAGATTTGAGAGCATTCATCAGGTGCATCGATCGATGTCGTTTCAAATATTTCATATTTTAATGTCAAAAGTGATAAACAAACCAATGTAGTATTTATTTTTGGAAAGAAGATTTTGGTACGTTTATTATATCCGAGGTTTTTCGGTATGAGAATGGTCCGTTTTTTAAACAAAATTAATACGGAAATGCATTTAAATAACTTATTACTACATATTTTTTATCTTTTGTATAAGGAAAATTCTCAGTGAATAGAATTATTTTGTAAAAGAAGAATCTATGTAATTCAAATGGTATTTAATTTGTGTGTGTTGTAAATTGAACATTATTTTTATGAATTATCTCGAAAACCATGAGAGGTGAATTTTTTTAATTATTTTTTCCTTTTTCCCTACTACAAGGAACTTTTGAAACCGTTCTCAAATCGAAATAATGGAATTCCCAAGTTTTTATATTATTTTCAAAATCAAGTGAAATACACTTTAATGTTTCACCAGCAAATTTTCTATTTAGCTTGGATTATTTTTAATTATATACAGTTGGTGAATAAAAAAGAAGAGTAAAATTTTTCAAAGCCCAAAGGCACTCAGAAGCATATGTTTCTATAAAATTGATTTTCAACACTTATTCCAAATTTATAAGATGAGTATTTAGTTTGAATAACTCACTCATAGTTATACCAAATGATGATGTCGTAATCAGCATCTGTCTAAATAAACTGGCAAATGTTTAGAGAATGCGTAAGCTTAGTCAGGAAATTGAAATTTTATTCTTAATGTCAATGAACCCATTGAATGCCAAATGACTAACAAAGAAATTACATGTAACATTGATGCTGTTTCCAAATAAGAACTCATACATTTTTTGAATAGGTATAAAATTATGATCATATAGATACATAACTTAATTGCCTTCTAAATATCTTTATAATTTATTTTCAGTGATCGTACCTTTCATGAAATTTATATAAATCCAATGCATATAATAGAAATATTGCCGGTTTTCCATTTATGATATATGTAGATACTAAGGGCGATAAAGATTCTTCCGTATTTACCTTATTACTAATTAAATGGATGAATACGCAATTAAAACAGTGATCGATAAAATTCTCTCTTCCTTGATAAGCTAGAAATTTCCATAAAATAACATTCCCACGCAACAGATTGCTGATATCTAGCGATAAATGCTTCCAGATAACTTTCGTCTAGCATTCTATCTCCTATCAAGAGGTGTAATTACCTTGCCACGATTGACATTTTCTTGATCGATCTTCTGGAAATAACTAGCGCCCGATATCCTCAGGAGGATGCTTCAGAGTGCCTTCCAACGCCAATCCCTGTCGATAAATATTTCAGGCCCGACACCATCTGGGGTTTACAGAGCTGCTAATAAAGCGATCGTGCCGACTTCATAAATAAGACTTTTCGGACTTGGAACATGTTGATTTGCTGGAGTACACGGAATTTAAAAACCATAAAACTATCAAAGTCCATCCATCTGCTGGACACGGGCTGGATGCGCCACAATCAGATACAATCAAAATGTCATTTCCCTAAATTGATCCGCGCCAGCTTGTGAAGATCGGTGGCGGTGGCGGCGGCAGCGGGCGCACGGCTTTTGCAGATCGTCTTGGATCTTGGTTACTTACGCGACCTGAAGTGCGCGGGGCTTCGAGACATAATACGAAAAGTTATACCAAATGCCGCCGCTGCCAGTACATCACTCCAATTTCGCTGGTTCGGATTTTATCGCGGTGTCGACGTCGTCGTCATCATTCGTAATCGCCGTCTTCATTTCTGCCGCTGTTGAAAACTGAAGAAGAGAGCCCGAACACCTTCCGATCTTGTTCTGTGCCTCTTCATCTTTTTCATTTCTTTTTTAATTCTTATTTTACTGCAGCGTTTTTTTCCGCACTCCGATCTGGTGTTCGTCACATCGCACGCGGAAAAATTATGCAATAGCGCGGGGTGTTTCGCTCAAAAAGGGTTTAATGACCTATCGACGTCACACGCCGCATTCACTCAAATGTATGCTTCCTCTCTCTCTTTCTTCCTTCTTACTGCCACCCGCCCGCTCTCTCTTTTTGGGAGCGGACAGTCTATTTATTTTGCGATGCAAATGCATCTCATGCTCGATCGCTTTGACTACTTGTCGCATTAAACCGCGATTATCAGGCCCTCGCATGTATTTCAGTATTTTGAAGCGGCATTCATTCACCGCTGCAGCACCGTTCTATTAAAAGAAACTTTCACACATGCGCGAAGCGACTCAGTTTGTTAGTTGCGCGTCGCTACGCCGCCGCGCCATCCCCGATCGGCTCACTTAAGCCATAAGCCAGCCGCCCCGCGCCGAAAGCTTTTACTCTCACTTTCGTTTATTGGAAATTTGTGCAGCTGCAGCAATTAGCCGATTGCTTTCGGTTGCAATTAATTTGCGGTTGTCGATAGTTCGATTAATGGGGCGCCCGACAGAAGAAGCTGCAGCGGAAGGGTCGCGCGGGCCCTGGGGTGGTACTTTTGTTCGATAATTTCTCAGCGCCTGTTAATGTCGATTTGCGCAGAATGTCACCGTCAGGTATGCGCAGTAGGACTTCGTTGCTTGTAGCACGGCCGGCCTGCCATGGTAATTAGTGATGCACACGGGCATGGATGTCGTGGGAAATGTGAACGGGGCTGCGTGCGGTGGGGCCTGTGGTCTATTCGTTCCACTTTTTCGAGGAGTGCATGCGATACGCGATTACGTTACAACACCTTATCACTCTGGCTGATAGTGCTGACAGTGGATTTGCTTGCAATATTGTTCGCTGTTTGTCTAGTCGTTGTATAATTTAAGCGACACTATGTTACACTAGATCCTACTGTTGTTGGACGCACGGTTAAGAGGCTAAAACGTTTACAATGGCCACTTAACGAGCTGGCGTGACTTCGGATAATTTGTACTAAAGACGAAAGTGGAATGGGGTAAATAACTTATAAACTCAAGATCTCAAGGCCTGGCTGGGTGCAGACATTGATTTTAAGTTTGACGAATAACTTAAATTGTCAACTATCACAAGATCATCACATTTAAATTTCAAGATATTCAATATATTTCCTAAGGTTAGTAGTTGATACAATCATTACAAGATCATTCCAAGATCACTAAAATACCCTTCATTTTCTGAAGTAATCGTTCACATATCAAGATCAATTAATCGCATATCTTACGATCATTTTATTCGTTACAGATATTTGCAAGATCTGGTGATCGTGTGAAATAAATTGGTCCTAGAACCGCAACTAATTGAGGATTTTTGCAATCTCTGTAATTGGTCTTTTATTTGTCAAAAAGTATAAGATCGACCGATCGTGTGCAACATATCGACACTGTAACCATTTACCAATCATTCGAAGATCACTACTTTGATCAGATACTGTTAGGTTAGGCATGCTCTTCAATTACCAGTATACTTCTTTAAATTTCACAATTTATCGATCGTGTAACCTACATTTTGAGTAAACGATCGCCCGTTCGTCGCCAATGCGCTCTGAAATCATACCACTTTCACTTACCGATTGATGGATGTGCCATGCCCTAAGGCAAATCGATCGATCAAGCTGTTTACACGATCGAGGTGATAACGTATGACGTCCCCCAGCAACACCAGTTCTAGTTATTCCCGATCAATATTCTGTTTAGAGAGGCACTCAAGGGCTTTGTTTCTACTTCCCACATCAGGTCGTTTGTTTACACTGTTAAGTGCCTACCTAATGATATCTTGTTCTACTCAAAGTTATTGAGGTATATCCAAAAAGAGCATTAAAAATAAATAAAAATGAAACCAAGATCGCCAGAATATCCATACGATCACTGAGGGGACATATTCAAAGTTTGCATATCGGGTTTAGTAGAGCACATTGCGATAGGTCAGTGTATATCGTTGAATTTTATCAGTCGGAATGTGAGCCGAGCCGAGATTGGAGAATTCCAGGCAATGAATTGCACTGCATTGCCGTTTCGAAATCAGGTGGTATATATCTGGCGCCGAGGTGCAGGCTTCAACTGAGCTCTCTGTTTGGGGGAGGATGTTTAAATTGACTCCGGAAAAGTTTATGGAACGGAGAAAATATTTTGTAAGCAGTAAATTGCGTTAGAGTGAAATAATAAACTTAGACGGGTAGTGTCGAGGGCATTGATAGGTATTTTTAAGGCGGAAATATTTAGTAGAGCTTATTTAGCCCTATAAATATCGCACAACAGGGGACAGATATGTTTAGACAGATTTCGAAAAAAGAGGTACATTTATATATGTACTTACAACCGCTATATGTAGGTTCACCATATCCAAACTTAAATTATGATCGTTTATTTACGAAGAGACTTAAGACAGTTTAAATTTATTAGTTTTTAAGAATGCGTACACAAGACACTGTTATCGAGCAGCTCAGATCTGAATATCACATTAAATAAACGATGATATTATGTATAAGTTGTTAGATTGGTTCTATGGTACTTTCTGGAATCTACATAAACCGAAGCCATTCAGTAAGTTCATTCAGATTTTATGCCTTCAATGATCTATGGTAGATCTATCCCCGCTCTTACCATTAATTACTCACAATCAACAACATCAATAAATCGTGATTGAAAATTTTTAACCTTTTAAATCACTGGTGGATAACAATAAATCAATCCTAGTGATCACTAGCCAATTTGATCCCTTTCCCGAGTTTATTTACTGTCGATCAATTTCTCTATTAAATTCGATCAGTTTCAACAGTTCCCTCTAGACCTACTAACTAGGGTGACTTCAGTAGTTTATAATATTTTACTCATCAAACAGCAGCAATCTTTAAGGTTCATGAACTTATGCCTCAAAATACGTCATCAGATAAATTTATTGTCGAGCATGAAAATGGTAAAACATTTTTGACAAGATCAATTACTCAAAAGACCTCAATTGGAGTAGTGTCTGAGTAATGGACGCATAAGTGAGAGTGCATCACTCAAAAAGATCCATCGGAATGGCAAGATCAATTCTCGCTACCATTACTGATCTTGAAAAATTAATCGAATGCAACACCACTAGTCATCTGCTATTGATCATGATCTTGTCAACTTTGCACTTGAAAATCTCTAGCAAGTGATTGATTACATGGTGTGAATCAAAACTTCAATTGAATCAATCACTGGACGGTAGAATCGTGCAGATCGAATTCCCTGGCTTTGCGAGATCAGGTACGATCGTTTCGTTAGGATACTATGAGTCGCGATCATTTCGAATAATTGGAAAATACTCAAATCCTGCTTATCTTGTAATCGAATTAGATAAATGAGCGGATAAGTGGCCCCATGTTGGGAGCACCGCCCCAATCAATAGAATCAATGATCATTAGATCCCTTCCTGTCGATCGTAATTAATACACAAAAGCTTCGACGACAAGATCAGTTCTGGTTTCTCAGAACTCGGTAGTGTGTAGGCCGCTCAATTCAGACAGATTGAGATGTCCAGCTGTCTTCATTAAAACGCAGTTGCCCCTCCCACAGTGTATTACTTCAGTTTGTGTATTTTCCCATTGATCGTGCACCGCCGATCGACAATCTATACATTGTGCGGGTGAGGTTTCAGAATCCGGAATTAATTTCAGACATCTAATGAAAAATTGAGATGTTCCACGAAGGTCCACGAAATGTTTGGAATTTTATAGTGATCTTGTTAGCGATCAACCGCTTATATTTTTCAATTATTCACGAGAAATGCTAATCATGGGAAGGGCAAGAATATGAATGTTTACAATTCCATTAATGGCTCCGCAGCTATAGCCACACGCAGGCCACTAGAAAACATTTCAGTGGTATTCCTTTTGAAAAATGTAGAAAACGGCGGTTGAAAACGTACGTGCAACTTCATGGCTTCATATATAAAGTACAACACGACAGAAAAGCGATAAAGACGTGAATGATCGACGCGCGCATCTCAGAGCTTGGGAAGTGTTGTATTTTCGGAGGAAACACGTTTTCCACTTTGGATTCTATTGACCCGCCGGTTTTCGTCCCCAATGCTCCTCCTTCCTTCCTCGAAGCAGAGTTCACATACATCCAAACTTGTCAGCTTCCTCAGAGTTTTTCTGGTTGCCCGTTTTAATTGTTCTTGGTCTATTTTTAAGATCACTTTATTTTTAAGATGGACAGCCCACAAAAAATAAATTGTTTCAAACAATTCTCACCCAAAAATACCTGCCGATCGTACAACACGATCGTCTTGGCAGTCAGTCTAAAAATTTGAGAGGCTATAAATTATTTTATGATTGTCACAAAATTGTCTAAATTACTGAGATGTTTTTTCGCATTTTATTTTTGTTGTTTGTATCTATGTATTTCAAATGCACACGATCCACCACGATCCTCTCTCAAATAAAGCTGCAAAATGCGGCATGCTATTGAGTTGCCAGGGAAATGATCATTTCTGCAAGCTAATCCCTGTAATTACGTGTGAAATATCTGTTTGGGTGATCTTTAATTTGAAGGCACATAAAGAACACAATAATGCCCCTCTTACCTGGGCTCAAAGGATGGCACGATCGGTGCGCTATTCGAGCCGCACCGGTGTGTGGATCGGGAGGAAACCTTAACCAGGATCATGATCTACACACCGGACTCGGGTTAAGGTAAATGAATGAAAAAGGGCGTCGAAAGTGGCGCTCTAATCCCTTTTATGCCGCATAATGAAGATCATCCATTTCGTGTCAGATTTTGGATTATGATAGCTTCTACGAGGTGTGGCTCTTCGATTCCGTGTGCCGTATCGGTTACCATCTGGTAATCACGACAGTTACATAATAAGGTAGCGAACCTATTGTTACGAAGGAGAATGAATCGACTTGCTTCAGGTTTTTCTACATTATCTTCGCTTTCTTTGTAATTTTTTTCGCTCTTGAAAGACGCTAGCATTGGGGGTCATGATGTTTATATAACATATGTATGTAGGTAAAAGCTAGAGTTACTTGATAGTTAAGTGGCGCCAAATTTAAATAGGAGCGGAGAAAGGAACCAAGTAAATGGAGCAGATTTTATGTTTTTAAAACAGATTATTGTCTAGACAGAACGTGAGTTGAATTGTTAAGTCGAATTCATGGTCGACAGTTACTATGGTAAATCTAAAAAGATAGTATAGTAAATAAAGAGAAAAGGCGCATTCGTGAAATTTTAGCGCCTTCATAGATCATTTTTTATGTTTTTAGCTATTTCAAGGTCAAATAGGAACAATCAAATATCTCAAGTTACATCTGTATCAAGAAATCCATTGTATTGCGAAATTTCTGGCTTTCTTCAAATATATGATTTGATTCTGGAATATTACCAAACTATTTCTTTAGACTAATTTAAATTTACGCCGTTCATTATAATTTTCTGTAATTAAAATAATTGATTCGCCTTACAACCACTAACCGTTGCTAACTATCATCGATCACGGTTGATAATTTTGTTTTTATTTTTCACATAATGTCTTCATCCTTAAAAAGATGTACCTTTAAACCAATATTTGCAAAATATACCTAAAGCGAACAATTTCGATAATCACCTAACACATCCCGCCTTTTAAGATTACCGCTGATCTGACTTAAAAATTCCACGGTCATCAAGTTCTGCTGTGCCAATTAATCCAAGTGATATCTCTTAACGATCTGCAATGCAAATTGAGTCCAAACAAAAAATTTATAAGGCTTTGCTTGATAGGATTACCTTATCCAGCCCAAAAAAAGGTACGATCACAGAAGGCGATAATCGTTTTCTGTTCACAGTGGAAATTGCTCCTTTAGGGCCTCTAAATTTTTCCCTGCCCCTTGGAATCATTTAGTCTTTTTTGGGTCTCCTTATGGCGGTTAATCGACCTGACAAGATTAGTAACTGATGATATTTTTTGCTTGATCTCAGATTATCGCCCAATCGTTTCAGAGCATTGCACTTAGAGCGATTGATATCTTTAAAAAAATGACAAAATACCTGTCGATCGGTGCAAACTGTGCAAGTGTCGAATTGCAGCCAATAAAGCGGTTGTCACCGGTCGCCACGCCACGCATGCAAAAGTAATTATCGCCACCCGGGGCAATTTATAGGTCTTTAATTTCTGTCTCACCGCACCAGAACCGCGTGCTATTATTAATCAATTATTTGAGTCCTATGCGGAGGGATTCAATGACTCGTTGCAACACCGAACTTGGGCGGTCATATTGCAGCCAGGTAAGGGATCCCTCCGATATACCTTCACTTTTTTGCTAATTAAATTTATCTGGTGGAGTTGTCAACTGACTTCTTGTACGACCGCTTACCAGAACCGGGAGCAATGAATGATCCTGCATTTATTAGCATCTTTTTAAAAATCAAAATCACCAAAAACCATAAGTCACCGATGGCCCTCCCGTCCCCACTGTCACTGTCAAAAATCATTAAACAACTCGAAGAAAATTATTCAATTCAATGATTTATTAGAGAAGCTGTCCGCACTGATTTAACAGGTTGTATGAAAATTTAGACATGTTTATTGACCGACCTGGACCCAGTCGGGATGTCCGCTCACCGACAAACCAGTTTCAAAAATTTTTTGGATAAATTTTTATTGCTTGTTTGGCACTCATCGGTGGGCTCCAAAACATTCAGCGGAAGTCGCTCAACGCAGTTTCCACTAATGTTGTTAATTTGGGAGGCTTTGTGCGGCCCCGCTGGTGCCACATTCCATTTGATTTTAAATGAATTTAATGGACTATTTGGGCCCAAATGAAAAAAAAAAATTTTCCCGCTGCTATACGGTTAGCCTCCAGAAATTTTTATCGATGGAATATTTCGGCGAAATGCATATTTTTTTATTGATTTCTTTATGCATTGATGAGGGTTTACAAATTTTGTGAATTCATTTATTTGTTTGGAACAATTGGGACAATTTGGGACAGTTTGGGACAAACAAGAAATTAATTAATAAAAGATGAATTGGTTGGTTTGTTGTGATTTTTGGAGGTATCCAAATGTCTATCGAAAAGTTCAGTCGGATTTATAGTATGTGCGGTTTTAGAAAACTTTTGGTTATAAATCCAAAGTTGTCTGAAATTTGGTTACACGATTGATTTATGATTTTATAAAAATGCATTTTGTTTTGAATGAATTTTCCTAAAGATATATATTTTGTTTGATTTCAATAAAGATTTTAAAATTTAAACGAGGCATCTTAATTAAATAGAGGGTAAGAAAGAACATTTATAAAATGCAAACATTACTGACGCATTTGAAGATTTAATTATGTCGTGACATCATTTTTATAAATGGCATATAAAATACATTCTTAATAAAACTCTCTCATAAACTTGATCGATAGAGACATTAGTTCTTTTAAACTTATCCTTATTATCATAAAACAGAATTACAACTCCGATAACATCATAACTCGGCAATACGAACCTTTAACGAGCCCTTTTTCCATCCGGAAGTTAAATAAATTGCTTACACTTTTATACACCAGGCCCATCTTATCTAGTTTAGAAGATCAACTTTAACATGCAAATGATCACTTCTTCTTTTGCATAATGACTGCGTTTTTCTCTGCAATGTCATAGGCTGCAATAAATCAATTCCCTGCAATATCGCATTACTGATGCAAAAATATGCGATAGAGATGATACTGGTACGTTGTAAAATTAATAAAAAAAATAAATACAATTAAAAAAGAAATATTGAGGAAATTTTCACTTTAAACGATCGACATGGGTAATTTTTCATTCAGAGACAGAGCGTATTACAAGTATTAGGTAAATTTAATTGAAATTGATTTGAAGTGGGTTTTACAGGGGTCGTTTTCATATGAAAGCAGGGCGATCATGAGATATTAATGGGTTGAATAGCACGATCACTGATCGTGACTATGTTTCGATTCGCAGATTTATCTGTGAGAGAAAAATTTTAATTTAATTTGTTATAACTAAGCAATATGGTTGCTATTAAATAGAAAAGCATCGATGCCAATAAACGAATTGGGTTTACACACAACATAACACTTATGTATATTGTTTTCGATAAAAACATTAAAATATCTTCTCAACTTAGTTGAGTCAATCAAATAAATACTAGTTTTTCGTTAGTTAAGGATTTAGCGACCACAGGTGGATTTTGGATTATGTTTAATTTATATTCTAAGAGGGTAATTTGAATGCATTTCTAATTTTGAATTCAAAATTCTGCAGATTTGTTTCGCATCGTGAAATTGCAGTGATCTGTAACGCTAAGTACTTCCGGCACCTAAGTTTAAGTACAGTGGCACATGTCGCGGCTGTGCCAGAGTGCAGGCTGGAGTCGATCAGACGTAGGAAAATACCAAATAAATTCAGAGGTCCGTCAAGCATAACCTCTAAATCTTAAGATGATTTTCCTAATTGGAAAATGGTAGTGCGTTCCGCCGCTTGATTGCAGCCAGCAAAACCAGAAAAAAAGGTTCGTCCCTCCGCGGTTTTCCACGGAATGCCACGTGACGGAAGGGGAGACGAGTGGAAGAGGGGAGATCATCTCAAATCGAGCCTTTACCAGAAATAATTACAAACTGGAGGTCGGTAATGTACTTTTACTGTTATGTGGTCCAGCACCCATAAAATGAGTCCCGGTTTTATGCCCGTGCCGCGAAACAACGCGCATATTTCGGGCTGCCATTAGCACGGCACCATGCGTCGCGATGCGGTTGTGTGTTTGCGTTGTGTTGTGGCCATTAAGCGGTTGAGGGATTTCGAGCGTGGCACTTTTTGGCCGCGAGATATCCGCGCGCGATATTTGCGCCCGCCAGACCATTCGCGGAGTTCCCCCTTCCGCGAGTGTACCGTTTCCCGTGCGCGCTTCGGCCGGGAATTTTAAATGGGGACACAATTCGGGATCTAGGGTCCAGTGTCGCTGCCCCGGGGGTGAGGGGGTGCAATGTTGCACTCATTCGGGTGGAGCGACAATGACGCGCTGACGTCTCACTCGGCGGTGCACAAATCCGACGGAGCGGTGTCACAGCCCCAGCGGGCTGTCGACAGGCGTTTTTATCGTCGATTAATTCGTTTTGGATCGACGTCAAGAACCATTTCAGCTTCCAGTGGGGCTGGTCTCGCAGACGAGGGCTGGGGCTCTGTAGAACGCCATTAAATTGGCGAATTTATGCAATTTTTGCAGACGGAATGGTAACTATGTCACTTTCGATTCACCACTTCTAGGGGGGAATTAATGGAGTGGATCCGCGATGAAAACGTTTCGCAAGGGCCTCGAAGGCGGTGTGGGACAACTAAAGTGATTTAAGAAGCTGCAAATGTCGCGGATCGTAAAAACAAATGGGAAACTTTTAGTGTCCTGCAGTTTCACTTTCTGGTTCTGCTTTTGAGCCCTTGTTGGCCCCCATTTATCTAGAGAATCTGAGTCAGTCGATCGTCCTGATCGTGTGGCGTATGGAGCCCCAATTAGAACAATTGCCAGAACATGAATATGTTAAAGGCGTAGAACAAAGTACCTAATAATCTTTATGATACTCTCTGCTTCATGTTATATGAAGTCGTAAAGTTAAATATTATGGGGGGAGTGTCTACGATCATTAATCCCCTGAGACAGTTGTTAGTTCCGCACTTAGTGCTTAAAAATAAAAGTCAAAGCAGCAATTTAATTTTAAATAATGTTATTTGGGTTTATTATGGTTATATATTTGGGTTATATGGACTAGATAATGTGCATATAAAAATCAAAACATATACACTAATTATTTCATTTAAACTTATTCTTAGCTTAACGGTATCGTTTTCCCAACCCAAAACATATATAAATTATAATCCTCTTACCCAAATCACTGCGTTTCAATTAAATTTTCGTATTTGCGCCAATTTACGGGCGATTACGCCTCCCCCCTCCCCCGAGAGCAGGCACCCGCATATCGCCCACCCGACCGGGAAGAGTGCATTATTCTCAAAGATCGCGAGTTCTGTGCTCCCAATTGGAAAATTGGCGGCTCGATGAAAAGTACTTTCACACTTTCATGATCGCCTCCTCGCCGCCGGTTCCACCCGAAAATGTTCTTGATTTACGGGGCAGCAACAGGTCGAGGCGGCGGCGGGGTCAGCCGGGGTAACGACAATATTCTAATTTACCACCTCGGCGGCCGTCACCAGAGTTTATTCAACTCTGTCGGATCCAAAAATTCCATGGGAGCCATAAAAGCAAATCCCCTAAGTGCGCTGTTATCAGTGCTCGCGGCCATCCCCGTCGCTCGCGCCTGCATTACGCGGGAGTTTTTTTCGCGGCCGCGGAAGCACCCACACCGCGGGCAGACCCACGTGCCTGGCTTACGCACTCGCGGCAGTGCGCAAACAGCGGCGCAGCTGATTCCGTCGCGGTGCAGCGGACAATTAAGCCGCGGCACGGCGTTATCAAGAGATCGAGGACGTCACCAACACCTGAGTTGTTTACTTCGCGCGGGCTCCGCCACCGCCACTCGCGCGATAATCAAAAAAACGTCCATCGCGCGACGAATGCGCTTTCTTGGAATGCCCCGGAAGGTTATTTCGGAACGCTCCATCTTCTGGGAAGGGTATCTGAAGTATTTATTAGCTGAATAATTAGACCTAGAGCTCTAGAGTTGTAAAACTAACACTGAACATATTTTCTATACTTTTGAGACCTTAATAGATACCTTTGGTGGCGAACTTTTAAGAAAATGTTATATTACTTATAATGATAACCTCTTGCCTTACGATTTATTTAAAAAAAAAGTGCATGTGCAGACAATTTAATTTAGCGCAAATCTGTATGCGGAATTATCACACAATAAATCTAAAATACATATTTAAAATAAATAAAAACATTCTTTCATTAATTTCAGAACAGATTAATAATGTAATATGTATTTAATAAGAAATGAAAAATATCAAAATTTTGCAAAAATAAAATCAAAGTACCTTTTTTATTTATTTATTTGATTTAGAGTCGACATTTGTACTCTCTAACTGAAAAAAATTTACAAAAGTTTGTTTAATTTAATTTGTTTGTTGTTTACATTTTTTTATTAGACTAGACGGTTGCAAAAATGGCTATATGTAAAATACATAGAACCTCTCCAAACAAATTTTCATTTCACTGAAGTTTTGAAATATTATTATTTATGTTCAATACAAACTCATAAAGATGATTATTTTTTCTGGTGAAATGAAGTTAATTTCAAATAAATTTTTGATCATTCGATCAGTCCATATAATTTTTTTTCTTTTCAATAATAATAATACATATTACACTATTTCTTTTGAGAATCCACTAATGTTTGATGAGTAAATACAAATTCAAATTCAATTAAAGGAAAGCCAAATTTTATTTCTCAAATTTTACAAAAGATGTTTTCTAATTACTATTACTGTATCCAAATATGTATAGATGGTAGAATTTCGTACTACTTATCGAAGTAAGTTCATACTTATCACACTATCTTTATGATGAGGTCTTTCGTGCTAATGACACTTTTTGTCATGATGACGGATATACATATGTGTCATTGCAATTAAGTGGTGTTTAAAAAATCATTTGCTGTTGAATATTATATTATTAGCATTATCTGTGGTATTATTAAAAATACCGGAAATATACCATAAAAATCATTGTATAATAAGTAAAAATGCGGCGTAAGTGCAAGGGGAATTAAATAAAATGTTAATTGGCCTCCTTAAGCCCTGTTCACATAACTCATCCGCAGAGGCAAAAACCGCCTCACCCAATTACCCTTCCATTCAGCGGAGCCTCAATAAAAGTCCTTAAAGGGAAAGTCGAACGAATCGATAGCGTCACCACCTCCGACCGTTCCGGCGGAGCACCCACCCACTTGACGCTCTAAAGCGCATTCCACACTGGTGCCTTAAGCCCCTACCCTCAAAAGATAAACACTCAGGCGCGCACACGACCCAATGTGTTGGAATTTCTCTTATTTTCATTTTTTCCACGTTATCATCGGCAGCTAATTTTAGCGCTGCGATGCAGCACAGATTTTTTCCTTTCACGTGGAAATCTTCACCCAGAAGTGGGATAGTTGCTGCCGGTGGTGTCATGTCGCCCCGGTGTGCTTCTCGAGCCACTCGACAGTCGCCGGTTGCGGCGTTACGAATTTAAACAGTCACTCGGGAGTTGACAGGGCGGAACTAATCGGCTATTTATTAGCCATGAAGAGGCGGGCGTGTGGCCGTACGTGCTCCTGGATGGTTGCATCCATCTCAGATGATAAATAGTGTCGTGGCCCTTTGTATTATCAAATTTGTCTCAATTTAGATGTCACATTTTACACCCGGTAATACTCTTCATTTGGGATTTTTTGAAAGTTTTTGTCAGTCGTATTTTATATACATACATACATAAATACATATGTACCCACAAAAAATTATTTTCCTTATCCTGGCGCCTTTTTAGTAACCCATTAAATTAGACAAATTTTTCGACATCTTATTAAGATTTAATAAAGCTTTTATTATGCTAACAAATTAATTAAAAAACAAAACTTATATAATAGGGTCAATTTGTCATATCTGTATACAGTCTAAAATGTCTAGCTTATATGTTTCTTCATCAAAAATGTCAACTAGTTAATGCCACTTGACACACAGTTGCCACAACGAAACATGTAGTTTGAATGAGGGTTTTTGTGTCCAGTAGAACAGTATCTCAGCACATGGGGCTTATTTCACTAACAATCTTACTAATAATTAGGTTACCTTACCAAGATAACTCCATCCTAGTCGCCAACACTCATAGTGTAAAAGTGACAAACTTTCAAAACCCATGATGGATCCCTTAGCTGCAAGATGCAGGAAGCGTGTGGCGCTTTAGAAAATTAAATTCAAATGTTGTACACTTAATTTTCATCTTAAGTGCGCATTACATTCGAAGTACACCTCCGTTTCATAGCGAAAGACTGTGACAGGTTCTAGGCGTGTCATTTAAGAAATTGTCAAGATCACCGGGGGCTAGGATTGTCGCACCATTTGTCATTGTCAATACCGCAATTAAAGCAGATAAGCAATTAATATGTAGGGAGATAGTCGCAGCATCTGGAATCTGACATTCCAAACAGAATGTAATAAGTCAGGAGAGCAGGAAGCCTGACACCATTTGCATTTGGCTAGGTGATCAAGAGGTGCCCATAAATCATAAAATTCTAGGGTTTAGGCGCCTGGTCAGCGGGCAATAGTCGGTCGCTTTAAAGGAATAATTTCATGGAAATTTTACGCTAATCCGTTGGGTGCAAGTAATTAAATTTGTTGTGCAACCGTAAAACAAGGCGTTGTAGGGGGTGTGCTAAGCTTTCAGATCACCTTTCGTCAGGTAATTTATAATCCGAGCAATTACATAGAATATTTGCATTTCGAAATAGATCGCTGCGTCATTTGTTTATTTCTCTAAAGTACCAAACGCCTCTGGTGGTACCCTTCGGGGTGCGAAAGTCGTAAAATACTATTCCACTTGTTGGTGATACATGCAACGATTCAAAGATATCATAAGAAGAGCCTTTGATCGCCGAGCTTGCCTCTGTTTATTTATCCATCTAACTACAGAAACAGTCAAATGATTGCAAACAAGGCGCCTCGAGTCTCGAGCCCCAAGACTCAATTGGCATCAAAAAGATCAATCAGATGCGGAAATATTGACTCCAATTAGAAGCCAATCAATTTGCTGGCAGTACGTCAATCTCTCATCAGTTTCTGAGCAGTTCCTGTTTTTTTATGTTTCAATTCCCATGATCGCTCAAAGCAGTCATAAATAGAGCGATCGACTCTATTTCGTCTGGCGGGCACTCGAAGCCCAACCAACGGCCAAATATTTACCTTGACACTTACACACCTCCACGAGTTTGCTGCTTTCCAGGTAGATCAATCAGAAGGCGCTAGAAAGTGGTGTCAGAAGTGGGACAGACGTAGGCAGCCAGCCAGGTATATCGGAAATACCTGGAAGCAGCACCACCGACCAGACTGCGGAAGTTCCGCAAACATGGAGCGCTTCTTAGATAAAGAGGCGGAAGATGCATCTTTGATTGATTAGGGGAAGAGACGTCTTACTGATCGTCTTTTTTTTATGTTTTACATCTTAGAGCATCCATCAGTAGCCGGCTTAATTTTGCTGCCGTTTTGTTTGCTATTTCTTTTTGAGCCCCACCTGCTTCTGCATCCGCCGCCGCCGCCGGCGAGTATCATTAGTCGAGTCAGACACTTGGCGGTATGGCAAATATTTGCTTGCTGACGAAACTGTTGGTAATTTGGACGTTGGAGGCTGCAAAGGCTCTTTCTAGTTCTTCGAGAGGTATCTAGTCCGATTGTGTAACTTAGCTACAGTTTAATTGGAATTTTCCTAACAATTTTGTCTATTTGTAAAATCCTGTTTGCCGTGTCTACACGGTTATTTAGCTGATAACCTGAGACCAATGGCGCCAATTTGAATTTTTTATTAGGATAAGGAAAACCATGCTGTGACAACTATGCATCAAAACATGTTTCAAAATAAACAGATTAAACTTCATTCAAAATGGACCACTCTTCAGTTCAGTCGCAAGTTTTTTTTTATCTTCATTTACCTTATTTTTAATATCTAGAAATATCTTAGAAGTCACAAACTGTGATATTACAATAATATACATATATATATTTTCTGCGAGTTTATCAAAACAGATTTTGTGAAATGGGTCAGAAGCTCGTGCTGAGACTTTATCTGATTTAGCCAACGATAACATATTGTTTGTCTCTTTCCTTTTAATTTGTTACATTTCTGCAACGATAATTCTTGATATTTGCTGGTGCTGATTAAAATTCATAAATTTTATTAATGTTTATAAACGCACGATGCGCCGCTTGTTTATTTACTAAAAATATGCATGATTAGGAAGTTAATGTATCTCTCAGGTACTTTCCCAAGGCCATGGGCTTTTAAGATAGTTGTTGATTTTAAAAGTCAATGAACTTCAGAGAAGTTGTGAACAATGTATAACTAATAGTTTTAGATAATACATAGCAATCTATTTAGTTTGAAAGCTAGACGCTAGATTCGTATAATAGTACTACATAGCTAAGATAAATTGTTATTAATCAAAAGGTGCTACTGCTTTAAAATTTACTTTCTTACTTTTTAAAAATCGCTAAGTTCAAATTGTGGACCATCTATGAGTGCAAAAGATACGTTGCAAAGATTTGGCTACAATGCAAAACATTGACAAGATCAGGTTCTACGAAAATCGAATGACTGCGTGTCTTTCTGCAAAACATCTCAGAAATAACATGTCAGAACGAACGCAACAGACCAAAACCTACTTAGATGCTAACTTATTTTTCCCTATTTCTGCAGCGGAACGACATTCAAATTCCCTCCGAATCATTTTAGAGAAAACTCGCTGAACTTCGTTAATTGCTGTTAACATTTTGAAATGAACAATTTCTCGCCGTCGGGATATTTTTAGACATTTCGATTTCATTAGAAAGCAGAAATATCAGCGCACAAGATGGTGTCAAAGACATCTTCCTTTAGAAATCCGATGGCGGTGCTAAATATGTTTTGACATCCAAAACGCAGGTTAATGGCAGTAAGCAGGTCATCATCGAAAGTCATTGTTAAATAACTCTGCTCCCGGCATAGGGTTAAAATAGAGAAGGAATATTATTAGATCTCTGGAAATTCCTGGTTCGGACAGCTTTGTGGAATGCGCACGATCGGTGCGAAGAATCGTAAAGATCACTGATCTGCGTGCGTTAAAAAATTCAAGCATTTTCAAATCTCTTTTATATCGTGACTAGACAAATAATCAAAAACTGCAAACAAAGCTGAGGGCAGTAAATCCTTTTTTGCTTTTCATCTGTTTGAAGATCAGAAGAAATGATCGTTCGAAAAATATTTGATGCCTAATCCCGCGCTAACAAACAATTAAAATAAATTGCAGCAGAAATAGAACTCGTGAATATTTCCGCGTTTTTGGGATTGTTAAAATAAAATTCTTCAATTTTACGCGTATAATCACCATGGACTCTGCAGTTCACCCCGTTGGTCCGCATGATCACTTTTCTTGACGGTGTGACTCACATCTCCGGGCGCACTCCCTTATCTTGCAAGAAGTGTAAAACATTCGAAGGTCATAAAAAATTACTTTTTTACTTTTTAGCGTAAATTGCCATGATTTATGGCGTCTTGAGACGATCGGTCAAGACCGACATTTTTTTCGCATTGTTGTGGTTGGCAAGCAATTCAGACAGAATTTTTTGCGGTTCGTAAGGTCAACGTTGACAAATCGGTTATACAAGCAATAAACCGAAAAAATAGGTGACAAAAAATGTATTTTACCTGTGACAGGCGGCCTTTGCAATGTCTAAGTGTTTCTAAGTTTTGAATGCCCACGCACTTATCTACAGCAGCTAGTTTTCACCACTGAATCCCTCCTCTCCGCCGCCTTCTGCTTTAGGCCGTACGGATTTTATGTTTCGAGTCTTTGAGGAACGAGTGACATTTTTTGAAATTTCTTTTTTTTTTTAGAATCTATTTCGCTCGATTAACACTTTGATAGCCAATAGAACTGAAGCCTGATCGTTGCGGCAGTAAGTGATCGTAATCCGAGATTTTTCGTGAATTAATTTTGTGACAGTGATAGCGATCGCTGTCGTTTAGGAGCTTGGTCGAAATTCAAATGCAAAGCAGGTGAAATATGTAAGATCTGCTGGAGATGAATGGATTTCAAGAAGAAATTCATGAACGTTTCGTAATTAAAGAGATTTATCGGCGACACCCGTCAGCTTAATAGTCATTGTTGGTACAGATTAAAATTAATGAGCTCTTTTTAAGCATATTAAGAAAATTAGGCAAATTAGACTGGTTTCAACATCTACGTTTGATTTTAATCGGCTCAAATTAGAATCAGCTGCAATTTACAGCTAAGTAGAAATTTATGAGAATGTTAGGTGTTAGGCAATCTTACCTCTATGTAAGAAAGCATAGACACGTGTCAAACATTTTTTATATACCTGTAATATTTGAAATTTTTAAAATTCACACAAAAAAAATTAAAATAAATTTTATTTTTACCAATTTCGAATATCACTGATCTGCCACTGGAATTAATTGAGCACGTTAAATCAAGGTCGTAAAAATTTTAAGCGGACTGTTTGATATATTTTCATTTTATTTTATGACAACAAGAAATCACCTACTGCTTTGGCACGATCATTCAGTAAAGACTTATAAAGTTTAGTTGATCAGCCTATAAAATTTCCAAATTGGTCGATCAATTAAAGATAAATACAATATATTGTTAACCGTATTCGATTTAATTTAAAGATAAATACTCGTTCTATAGTTGAACAAGTTTTTCTCTTAAGAGTAACTTTCGACTGTGTAAATTTATACCATGACCTAAATTTGCTTTGCAAAACTTTTGGTCTGTTAACACCTTCATTGACGCGTGTACGGCAACGGTCCAGAAATAAAAGCTTTTTATAGGAATGTGTATTTTTACGTGTAACTTTAAATTACAAGACGATTTAAGCTTTGTTATGTTTAAATTAAAAAATGAACAATTAATTTTAAAAATCAATGTAGTATTTCTTACAATGAATGACGTCTTTATTTCAGTAATAACTCTTTAGATCGGTAATTTATTAATTTCACATGGTGATTTTATCCAATTTCCTTACAATACAACACTATAATTGGTCAATTTTCAAATCTTATCATTGATCTTAAAAACTTCTTCCTACCAAATCTATCTTAGCTCCCTAACGGTGCGTTCCCTCAATCAAAATAATAATCGATGCTTCCCAGGCACATAATAGCCGGCTTCCTTTTGTCGATCATAAGTCGGCACCGCTTCCAATAATTCGATTACTCATTACTGGCGCTTTAGCCATAATATAAAAAAAACTGAAACGAATTTCTGATGTCATTCCTCGTGTGGCTAGAACTTAAGCCGAAATCATGCTGTCACGACAAATCATTGGAACTGCGTCGATCCGCCACTTACAGCTCTTGAAAGAATGTCTTAAGCAAAGACCTTAAGAATTTTGTATACTTAGCGGTTCTTGGCAAGATCTTAATGCCGCCAACCGTAGATCTACTAATGATCACCACCTTATTTGTCACATACATTGAGCAGATCACCGGCTTTTTTCCACTTTAGTGGACTGGAGCGACTTCGTGAACAAGGCATTTTCTCAGGAGTCCTCGTCATCAGTACCACAAGTGTCGAACTAGACGAATGCCCATATTTTTTTTTCGATCTCACATAGTCTGAGCTGATCTTATCACCTTTGCGCCATGAGACAAACTTCTTGGTAAATTCCCTTTCTGTCGCCTGTGGAACGTGATATTTTGTGGCACGAGGGAATTATCGACTGATCGCAGATGTTTATGATTTTTTCCAAGATATCACATTTATTCAGTAAAACTGCAGATAAACTGCAAAAGCTTGAACCGTTGTTTTTTTTTATCAACATTGACAACATACATTTGGCTTTTATTTTTTTCCCGCCAAAACCGCATCCATCTCGATAGTGATCTTGGCAAAGATTTTAGGAAGGATTTGGACAAAATTGAACTCTAAGATAGTAACTAATCATTGATTTAGGTCCCTTCAAGGTTATCTCCGATTTATTGCTGAATGCGACTCTTTTAGATTGTTGAAATAAATCTTTTCAAGATGATCTTCGATAAATCTGATTGCGATCTTGTTAAATGATTCTTTCTAATAGCCTTTAAAAGGAGTTAAGGAGTTGACAAAACCTAGTTTAATTATAAAATTACTATAATTTTCAAAGTGCCTGAGTCTTTGAAGGTAATCTTCAGTGATCTTTGGGACGATCGTGATGAATGACTTTACAAAGTAGATTTTAAAAAACCATTCCGTCTTTAAAGTTTTAAGAAATGTTGAAAACGATCTTGGTATTAAAAGTTATTCCTGTTTTAAGAGAAACAGTCTCTCAAACGTTTCAAGGTGCAATTTGTTGCGATCACTTTAAATAGAGAATGCAAATAGGAAAATGATGAACTGCGTACAGGTTGCAGAACATATACAAATCTGTTGTACGTGATTTTCAATTGAATGTTTGTTGACTTACATACGGGTGACCCCAAGTGCCCTCCCCCGACACACCGCTTCGAATAGCATCCGAATGCGTCTGACGGACTAATTTAAGAAGCGATCGTCAGACATCGGAAATAAAGTAACAAAGTCCTCATTTTCGAGCGAGTTGTGTCAATGCACTGCTCTGGGCACGGCCAGCCCGAGGCGGGTTCGAGCGCAAAGGGGCCCCGGGCGGGTTCTAATTTCCCTAATGGATACACTCAGCTGGCGGATGCTTAGATCTAGAAATTCTTCTTTGAACGGTTCAAACGTTGATTGATGGATACCGTGCGCTTTGGTTTTCTTTTGCAAGTGCGCGACTAGACCGATTTTCTTAAAGGGCCGAGGGCCGGGGGTAAGTGGTGGACATGTGACAAACACTGGGCCTTTACAACACCACCGCCTAATTCTTTTGATAAATTTTGCAGTTTGGTTTTTTTTTATACCCTGGTTCAAGGATGTTTACACTTTAAGTACTTCCCTTTCCTGGAGCCGATTTTCGAGATCTTAAAATGTCCATTAACCTCTAAAGAGCGTCGTAAATTCAAGCCAACCAAAAACCACAAACCATACACCAGAACCAAATATAGGTAAAAGCTAAATTTTATTGCCATTACTTGCTAAAAGCCACAACTTCTTGAGCCACTTCCCTGACAAGAATAGGCGCTCGTTGATCCATTAAGAGTTTTCAAAACAATTTTCAAATCACCGATAAGACGGCACAGCCCCCATTTCCGCAGTTGATTTATAGCCACCTCTCGAGGCGCAACAGTCGCTAATTACATCAGCATCATTGTGGCGTTTTATTTGGTGTATCTTAACACTTTCACAAAATCTGTTGACGCCGATTATTTTATCGTGCAGACGTGAAATGCATTAAGCAAATTTTTGAATAATTAGCAAAACACCTGCCCACGTGTTTGCCATTTGTGAAGAGACTCTCAATTTTCGAATTAAGGGGTGAAAAATGTAATTGATCAAAGAAATCTGTATAAATCTAAAAATCCTCACATAATTCAGGCTTATGGGGAGTGTCGCTTAAAGCACTAGAAAAATGAAAAATAAATTACGATTATTGGTAAATTTTTATTGAGTAAATTACACAAAATAAATAAATAAAGTCAACAAAACTGAATTTTTCTAGCAAAGAAATAAGTATTCGGAGTTTACTTACTTTAGCATATTTTTGAAATTAGTCACCCTCAATTAAAAAGTGACGAAATTGAAGTGTATTTCTTGCAAAAAGCTTTAATTTAAATACTGGTATACCTCTATACGGTATACCTTTATTCTTTCGAAAGGAATTTTAACTTATTACAAATATTATTTATAGCAACCTATTATTAAAAAAAAACAAAAGGTTGTAAAAATTGCTTAAATCGGTAGAATATGCCCCCAAAGCCATAATTATGAATTCCTATTTTCGCGGGCCGAAATGAGCTCGATCAGAACGCATGCGCGAGCGCGCCGAGTAGTAAAATGCCTTGCTCAAAAACTTTAAACGCGTTTTTCTCAAAGCCATGTTTTTGAAATGGGGTTTTAGGTATTTCTACGAGATGCTAGAGTACACGCTCTTAAGAAAGAATTTTCGGAGGTACCTTCCTATTTTTTTTAATAACTTATTTAAACTTTCATATATAATAACACTAAAAAATTAATTTGAACTCTTCAATATGTATACATATATGCATAATAAACGCGGATTGATTTAGCGGTTGCCACTTTGTTTCTTATTTTTTATCCATTACTAAAAGTCAGGAATGTTCTACATATATACAGTACAATAGAAAATATGAGTATTCTGTGTATACTATTTACGAGTACACCCTTGCACATCTTGTGACAATTCCACGCAAAGACTGTTCAAAGATTTCATTCATGGCTTCAAAAGGCTGCAAATCGAGCGCCAGCGTGGAATTCCTTTAATAAAGCCGCGGCGTCGGCGCATGTGCAAGTTGATTAAAATTAACTAAACATCGGAGGAAATTGCTTCCGTCCGCCCGAAGGACTTGATGCGTTATAAATGGAAGAAATTACGAGTGGGCAGGATGGCAGGCTCTGGCTGGTCCGACTCAAACCGCGCTGAGAAGACGCATTTAGACAGTGCTGAAGGCCGGACCGCAAATTGAGCGCGATCATAAAGCACCCAAGGGGCCACCGCAATGACACACCGCAAGACAGTGTCTTATGGCCTAGAATATTTTACTGCCGCTACTCTAGATTTTCTTTCCGGGGTTTGTTCCCGCATTGATGTATGTCCTGATAGATTTACAGCCCCGGCTGCTGCTAGCATGCTAATTCCATCAAGCGAGCAGGCTAGATTTACGGGCCTCACGTAACGAGATTTCCCGAGAAATAAAAGTGAAACGAATTTCTGATTTTCATGGCTCGAAAGGTGTCTGCTCGAAGGGAAACAGATTGTGACTGATTGTGGCCCGTTTTGTCAGGTAGACGTCTCGCATATATATAGACTTTAAGATCTAGTCTAGACTTTGGATCGTACAAGTTGCGTTCGAGTAACTGCACTTGGGCGCACTTAGCGCAACTAGAAGGCATCCGATTAATTAAGTCATTACCCAGAAACCCCCGGGGAGAATCTGCGCTATTTGCAAGTGTTGATTCATTTAATGGTTTTACTGGTCAATAAATACCGAGAGTGGCAATTATTCGAAAACAAACTGGGAGCAGCAATTAGAGCCCTGTCAGGTATGCTGAAGACCTCGAGGACGTGAAAGCTAGACTTCAGGGGTAAGATGATTATATGTCTTTGACAGTGTAACGACGACATGCACTTTAGAAAAAGAGGGGATAAGTGTAGATGACAGTGAACTTTGATGGTTATTGGAAGTTAAATATAATTTTTATGATCCTCAATGATCACTGATCACATAAGGAAGTTTGTTGATCGTCGCCTACTTATTAAAATAAAAAAACTAAACACACAACCCTTAAGGCTTGTTAGTTTTTATAATTGATGCTTACACTGAAAAACTTGAATTATTTTTTATTTAGGATGTATTAGTCTGTATTCAATTTTGATTTTAATACAAAATATTACAAATTATATTAGTTTTCAAACCAAAACTGGATCGATCATTCAATATTTCTACATAAATCAACTTTGATATTATGATAAAACCATATGTATAAATCTAGACTAAGATATTAATCTAAGACATACATATGTACGAATATAGTAATATATTCAATGAGGTCACCCACCTATAAAATTCTAACCAATTATCTTCCAAATCGAATATTTATCGATTATTTTTACTTGCAACTGTACAAATATCTGTTGAAGCACAAACATTTTCTTTTGCTGATACTTTTTCACAAATAAAATTTCGCTTCTCGCTTTTCTTGATAGTAACAGCAGATGCTTACATAATTTAAAAAAGTTTATAAATCAAGTGAATTATTTTAAATTTCAAATAAATTCAATTTCAGTTTAATTAAAACTTAATATACAATATAGAAAGTCTTCATATCTATCTCTCAAAGCTTTCGCTAGCTTGATAAAAAAGATCTAATATTTAAAATAAAAATTCACTATGAATATTGCTATCTAATAACAATAACTTTCTTTAACTAATGTTATTTATAAGCAATATCAGTAGGATAATCTGCCGTACTGTTAGATTTGCCTGTTATTTTATTTTATTTTTTATTTAGCCTTAATTGAATTAACCATATAAACTTCCATAAAAGTTGAATATTTACTATGAAAAAAAATCACGACCTGTGCACTATCATAATTCATTCGCAATCTAGACATTAAAACATAGTCTCATTCTGTAAATTATTATAATTCTCTAAAGAAAATTACAAAAATATGCAAAGGCATCAATCGAATGAATGCTACTACTCCTAATTAAGCCGCTCCCCGATCGCAAGTATGTTTGCAAACAAAGGTCTGCGGAAATCATAATGCCAATCTGCATAATGTCAACCATTTGTCCAAATTTATGTAAAAATCCCACAAAATGTTCATTTCAAATGCCAATATATTTTTTTGTCTTTTTTTTTTTGTAACTTTTTCAACGCCGATATAAATTATAGGCTTTGTCACATCTAGAAATTTTCGTTTTACCTCTAATTCGACAGTTATCACGATCTTTAAGATCAGATTGAGGAAATTCAGTGATTTCACCCATTCATTCGTTCAACAGATTGCAGGCCCAACAAATAAATGTATATGGGTCTCAAATGCGGCAATGTTTTTGCCAGGAAATCAATTCGCGCGCCACACAAAATGCTCTCAATCTGTCACGAATCGTGTCCATTTAATATAAATGAAAACAGCTCCATTGGGACGATCGGGAGATCTTATCAGGGCGCTTAAGAAAATATTAATCTTAAAGATGCGATTTGAGGTTGATGCCTAGATCGGGATCATTAGATGCATTCGAAAATATGCAGATGGACAAGATTCCACTCGGTTGAATCTTGTGCGGGATGAACGCCGCTGCGATCGATCGTGATCGGGCCGATCAACCTGTTTCATGGCGGTTAAACCGTTGGAAATTCAAGAGGTTTTCGTTAAGGAGAATTTCAAAATCTTAATATCATGTGGAGCTCGTTTGTTAATCTTTTACCGTTTGAAAACCAAAAAAGCAACATATAAACGATCCAAAATATGCTCCCTAGGGTACGACCTAAAGATCAAACACCGCCTAACCGCAGCCGCCATCAATTCCTCGTTAATTTCAGTTCAAACTAATTAGGTGCAACCCCCGAATTACTTATACAAAATTGACACTCCCCTGCTTCTTTGAGGAGTGATTTATGCGACTTATGCAATGAACAGGTCGTACGACAAATTTCCCTTCACTTGAACGGGGGAAAACGCTCTAATTTTGAATAGGGAAGAGAAAAATAACTAACGACTAAATAATTGCATCGAACCATTCCCACCGCAATAAATTGCCAACGATTCTTGGCATATCTTTCAAGAGCCGCTCAAGTGCATGAGTTAAATTGCAATTGTCGAACTGTCGCCTGATATCCATACAATTCGACAAAAAAAAACCGAGAAATCTGCCACCGACGGCGGCAACATATGCCCGGCATCATGCCACCGGGTGTTTTCATTAAAAAGTTCATTCGACCGAACAAAATCAGCTTCCGCACATATCTTTCTATGCGTGGCACGCACTTAAGTGGAATTATTGTGAACGAAAGTGCTCCCGATCACGTTGCCAGAAAAGACATGGTGTTCTGGAGAATTTCTTTTTTTGAATTTTTGATTAGTTCTAATGCGAGGACAGTCGAAACCTAACGAGCTTTTGGCGGGATGTGGGAATTTATAATTTTCTTAACAGCTCTCTTGATATCAGCGAAATTGAATGGGAGTAATCTTTTTAGGCTGGAATTTGAAACTCGTAAAAATTAAAGTGACTTGGAACCATAGAGATTGGATCAACTAATTTTTTTGTGCTTTAATTGCATTGGAGTTTTGTGATGAAACTTGAATCTTTTGAAAGTCGTAGCGCAGATAATCATATTAAAAAAAAAAAAACAATTATTAAAGTAGAAAGTCAAAAAAATTTAAAAATCCGTCATTTTTGATAGTGATATCAATCAGCTTTTAACACCGACTTAACTATCTCATGAAATTATGTCAATTATGATACAGTTGAAAATAAGTTTCTTAAAAATGTTTAGCTTCATGTTAAATCAATACGGAAAATTAAGTCAACATCTCAAGATCTAATTCGATAAACTTTCTAAAAATAACATAAATAAATAAAGGAGAAAGAACTCTTAATCTCAAGTAAAATCATCTTAAGCAACCCGCCTCTTGCAAATTTTATGTTTTCCAATTTCCCCTTAACATGTGCCATAATCGCGTGAACTCCACTCGACCGCCAGATGAATCGGCCTCCCATGTTGAATATGGTTGATTAATTGACTTCTAAACGATCAAATGATTCCGTTCTTCTATGCAGTTTAATCGCCCATTCGGGTTGTTTTCATGAGCAATTTTAGTTTACATCTTGGCGGAAGGTTAATGCATTAATAATGATCGTTTCGCGGTGTTTAATGTTCTGAATTTACTCAGGATTCCCGTAAATCCATGCAAAATATACACGTAAACTTACAAAAACATATTTAAGACTTAGTACCTAAATTGTTTCTAAGAAAATTACATTCGCATCCTCATTTTGAGCAAATAATTTGTTTTATTTAATAGAGGTTATTATAAGTATAATATTTGACCTTGCAATCGGAGAAGTTAATTGATGGACAATTGTTTAGATGGTGTGCTCTTGTAAGTTTTCATGCATAGATCATTGTAAGGAATGGGAGGTAAAAGTACCTATCTTTACAACCATATTTCATTTGCTAGGATCCGTTTCCAAATGTAGAGGTTATTGGAGTTCAAATTCAAAATTAATAGAAATTTCCATACACGATTCTTAAAAAAGCAGAAAAATAAATCAAAATAATTGACCAAAATTTCGATAAATTTTGAATTTGAACCCTTATATGTAAATCCTATATGAGGTATCGTCTCAAAGGTACTTTTATCCTCTTTTGAATATACACCAACTCGATGTCCTGCGATGTCTTTATAAGAATATAGAAGAACTTAAAAGAGTACAACTTCTAAAAACATTGAAAGATTGATTTTAGAGAGATTTAAGAACAAAATTTCGATAGCAAACAGGGAAGTACGAGTGCCAGCAAAGCGAGTTCAAGAGAATTTTATTTTTTTTTTGCCCAAAAAGGTAATTTCTTACATTAATTACAATATAAATCAATTCATCAATCGAATTAAGTTTTTTCTAATTACATAAATGCTAAAACTCATTCAAGAGGCCACAAATCTTGAATGAAATTGTGCGTGCCCGTTTCAGAATAGATCTTATATGTTAATTAGCTTTTTGAGTCTAGAACGAATGGACCAATTTAAATTTATTTCCTATACATTTTAATTAAGTCGCCAAAGAAGATTTTTAAATTGAACTAATGTTTTAAGCCAAAAAGCACTTCGAGTTTTAAATGTCTTCCTCAAGAAATGGAAATGGCCTATTTCCAAATTTTATTGCATCTCTTCAAACTTTTGCAACGACGAACAGAAGCAAACAATTAGTTATAAATATTTTAATGCAAATTTTTTATGATTACAAATATTCTTAAGTAGAGCAATCTTTTGGGCGTTGAAAGTGCTCGTCAAAACCTAGAAATTCGCAGCAATTTCTTCCTGGTACCACAACCTTTCATAAAAAACCACTAAATTGCGTGGATAAATATATCACTTCGTGGCTGCAGTGCAGCGGAGGCTGTTTATTTGCGATTTTGTCAACACTCCGCCGCGGTGCCATCAACGAGGGCATCTCCAACGAGTTGCGCCCAAATGCACCACCGCTCGTCCGTTCAAATTCCGTGCGATTTTATTTATAATTCATTAAATCGCAATTTAATTAGGTGAGCATCCCATCCATGCGTTTTCTATTATCGCAATCTCTCAAGTGTTGCGAGGTGGGATCTGGCCGAAACCCGCAGGAACAGATTCATTCAAGCGATTTCTCATCCAAATTTACTAAACGACATTACAACGTTATCCCGTGGGATTTTTCGGTTCTGAACAAATATTTCGTAGTAAAAGTTACCGAGAACGTTGACCACTCCTCTTCAGTGTAGACTCAAAATGATTTCCCGAAATTGTCCGGGAGAGATCTTTATTTCGTCATTATGATTCCTATGCTACTAAAATTAGATACCACCAGCGGAATGCGCTGAATGTGCAAATGAATTTCAAAATGTTAAATCACATTCATTTTAATGCAGGAGAAATAGACATGAACATAATTTCCCGGCATCTAGCCACGCACCTCAGCACGCGCCGTTTGCTTTTAATTATAATTCTCGCGATTCGACATTCAGTCACGGTGCGTGTCATATTCACCTCTTATGAACATAATTACCTTTTAGGTTGCAACAAGACAACCCCCTTTTTTTTTACAATTCTTGGCACTTGCTCTTCACGTATTCCGCTTCTAGCCCGATCTAACCAATCTAGCTGATCTAGAAGAAGATATGCGCACGATACTTCGAAGATGCGCTAAGTGATGAATTTGCTTGAAACAATTCTACTAATTTCTGACGCACATGAGATAGACGAGATTTCTAAGAAAGGCTTTGAACTGAGCGAACGACTGGCATTTCTTAAAGAAAGACTCAATTGGAGGAGTTAGGGGGAATACTGCGGAAAAACATGTGTTAATTAGCAAAACGGCCTTTACTGGCTTTTCTGATCTGCAGCTTTAGTTTTATTTTACGTTTATAAGAAAATATCCGCGGAAACCTTTTTGCCCGACATTACTAATTAATTGTAGCGATGGTGTGGTGTTAGGTCAGTGATATAACCAATTAAGAACTGATCGTATCGCAAATTAACAAGAGTTTACAAAACCGTAATTAGGAGATTTAAAACTATATTATTAATCTAGATTTAAGGGGTTTGATTTAACACGACTATTTTTCTTTGTAATATCTTTGCAGTTTTAGTATCGACTAATTTCTGAATGACTAAACTTAGAATGGTATTAATTCAAATTAAACCTTAAAGGGTAATGCTACCTTGTTGCCATTTTTTTATCGTCTTAAATTTTTCCTTAACTATTCAAGAATGGAATCTAAATAAAATTCGTTGTGTATCTCAAAAAGTTGGTTTTATGAGTGAAGTCGTACGCCGTTTTGGCAGTATTTAATTTAATTGCAAATTAAACGCGCTCGAGTTAACTACTTAAAACTTGACTGGCGTTTTTCTCGAAATTATATTTTTCGAGCTGATCGTTCCTCTAGCACTTTTAATTTTCAACCAATTGACTACAAATTTCAACTGTAGCTTCATAATAGCATTCTTTAGTGAATGACTCAGAATTTTTTTAAAAGGTTGACTTTAGCTTATTTCTGTCTTTTGACAGATTTTTTTTCGAAAAATAAAGCATTTTTCCCTAAAATCGACTCTATTTTTTTCAAATCAATATTTCCAAAAAATCCTTCAATATTTCCAAAAAATCCTTCAAGTTTTGTTTTGTTTTTTTTTTTATTTTTGACGCAAAATTGCGACCTGTAGAGGTACGGCCAAAGAGGTCTTCTAAAAAAACATGCTGCTGCGCCGCCATTCTGTTCTTAAATACATACATAATTATGAAAATTAAATTAAACAATTTTTTTTTCAATAACTTAATTTGTCTTTCGTAAATGAGAAAATTATCCATAATTTCGGTTTTTCGTTTTGGTATGTGCTACTATAAATTAATACTAATTAAGTTCCCAGAATGGCTTTTAACCGTTTTACTTTGATTGGAATTAAATTCTCAAAAAAGCTAATAATGCATATACCCTAAAATCGCGATTGGAAATAGGTTATTGCGTCAAAATTACAGCACGTTCATTTCCGAACACAACAACCTATTATTTTGATTTTAACGCAGAATTTGAATTCAAAATTCACGTATTAGCCCCAATTACCCAATTAATCCGCCAAACAGTGCTCAACTGCAATTGTGGAACATCAAACTACCGATGTTTACCAATGTTGTGCATCCAAAGCTGTAATCAAGCAATTCCTAGAAATGGCCTTTTAATAGTCGCTTAAGCCGTGCTGCGATGCAAATTAATCCCCGGCGAACAATACCTCGCGGGATTTACGCAGAATCGAGTGCGGCGAGTGTAATTTAATTTGCGACCGGCCAACAATGCCACAGTGCCAGAATGCGGGTCTCTGTTTTGACTTGTTGTCCAGAACGGCGGTGCTGCCCTCTCTGCGGGTGTCTTCTCACTTAATTTGCATAATAGGTGTAGAGTGGGTGGTCAGCCAGAGGTTGCATATCGGCTGAACGCTATTGTGGCTCGGGCCTTAGTTCGCAAAGTAATTGGATGCGTTTTGATCGAGAAGCATTGTTTTAATGTTTTCGAATATCTCGGAAGATTAGCCGATTGATCTTCGCACAATGGGGGCATTCGATCGTGTCTGGGATATTTTGCTGCTGATCGGGTTTTGGGAGTAAATCTTATTTGTTTTTTTCCAGATCAGCAAACTCCTACTACATGTTTTGATAGATTTTAAACTGAATATTTCAGAAGTTGGGAAACATAGTAAACATAGTATATAAGCAGAAATACATCAGAATGAAGCATTACTGATTAAGTTTGCGATTAAATATTAACATTTTTAGTACCTACTTCTATTTTATTTAACTTATTCAGTTTACTTACATTTCATTTTAGTTTATTGAGTCTTATTATCTCAAAATCGACATTCGTTTGAATGATCACGTTATCATACAAATATCATGAACATAATAATATCAAATAACACACTCTATCTGAAATTAATTGAAAGCGAAAATATTTTTATAAAACTTTTCAATTGCCAATCTGCGCAACGTTTTGTATTTCCACTTCGACAAATCTGATCCCTGAATTCGTCTTGACAGATCCCTTTCACAGAAGTCCCTGAGCCCCAGTTGATCGTTTTAAGCCCAGAGGCATCAAAAGTGCATCCGGGTCTGATACCCGACCAAATTAGGGATTTCACCCTCCGCCCTGCCCTGTTAACCTTAATAATCCTCACCTCAAAAAAGGGACCAGACATGAAATATGACCCTTCGGGGAGGCGCACTTTTCATGCAATTAATGTTTTACAGGACCTCCCGCCGAAGTCCTGGCGCTGCCTATCGTTTCGAGGGAATCTCTTGATCCATTTTGTCTGTTGGCTAGATCATGCGATTAAGGAATAAATTTGTTGAGTTCCCGAAAAAAACATTTGGCCGATTATGAAATTTTAATTAAGGGCTCACTTCCCAGGGAGGGTTGAAAGGTAGCAAATGGGCGGTTCCCAGATATCTGGAGCGATTTGGGATATAATTTTGATTGCGGATATCAAAAGATGACGAGGGGAAAGTGAAAGTACTATTGGTAGTGCCCATCGGGAGTGCACAGAATTAATTTAAATATTTATAAAGTTTTTTTTCTGACATGTTTATGAGATAATTAAGGTTTTCTGGTTGGAATAAATTACACAATTAAATAAGGAAGCTGGTCTGATTTATTTATTAATTTTAGGGTTACATTAAATATGCACAGCCCTATACCTACTACTAAAGCGAATCGTCTAAAAGATAAAAATATTAGATAAGAAATAAAGATATTATATTAAGATTAATATGATAATATGCACCTCATTGTTTTAAATTGCATTTTATTTCATTTCAAAAAACTATTGAAGTTACGTCGCAGTAGGTATACAAGCAAATATCAATGAAAAAAAAGATAACCGGAAATCATTCGAACCAATCCCATGACAAATACGCAATCCTGCGAAATTAGGTTTTTGAACGAGTTCAAGGTGCCCATTGATTCTCCTAACCTAATAAGAATAAATAGCATCCATATCCGCAATAAATCACGAAAAATTCTCTGAAACCCCAAGTCCAGGCTACATTCCTTAGAATTTTCTCGCTGATTGCATCTTTTTGAGTTAATAAGACATGCAGGCGCATGCGCGAGCGATTTAAATGCAAATTTTCCGCGCTTTAATAGCTCCCCCGAAAAAAATCCTTCCCTCCAGGCTGCCCACCCGTCCGAGCTACTGGATTTTGTTTGATTCGCAAACTAATCGCGAATCGATCCGTAACCTGCTGCAACACCGTGTCAACACTCGTGAAAGAACAATGCGACGCGGCGCGGCGTGCGCGAGACGCAGTGCAGTGTCAATGAGCCGCATCGGATCTCATGCATCATTCAAAAGCGCACCGCGATTTTCGCTATGTGTGCGCTTTGTTGTGCCGCGGGCTAATCGACGTCAATTCAGCGAAAAATAAAAGAAATTCACGCCACTTGGGAAAGGTACTGACTGGGTACTGGGTGTTGGGTACCCACGTTCCGGTCGATCGTAAAATTTTCTCAATTCAATTACGCGGCCGCTCCACGCCTTGACTATCCACGTATAAAACGAATAGACGCCGATTAGCCCAGGTAAGACTGCGCCGATCATGCGGGCAGGTAGGTGGTTATGGTGGGCTGAAAATGTCACCGAGTTCGGTGTGGTGGGCCCGGTCAGATGCAAAAAAAAAAATTAATAAAAAATTAAACCAAGATTGATTGAACTGCACGGCAAGACCTCTGAGTTCTTGAACGCCAGGAGGAATCGCCCGCTTGCTAGCAGACACGGCACACCTCAAGTTCAAGTTCAGACATGACGAAAATTTCTAATCGCGACCGTGGCAGTGGCATAGCACGGGAAATGGTTTCACTTTCATTGGACAAGTGGAATTTCGTGCCAAGGAGCGCTAGAATTGAATTGAGAACTAATCGTGGGCTGGTCAATTAATTGCGTGAGTCAATTAAATGCTTTGGAAGCATTGACACCTTTCAGCAAGATAACGACTCAATCCACGCCGCTTGACGATCTCCTAAAGTCATAGTTGAACTCAATACTAGGCACGAAGCTTTTCAGATTCCGTGAAGTAGGTAGTAATGCATTAGTAAAGTTGATAGTTTATCGAATTAATAGAGTGGTATTAAAACAAAAAATATTGATATATACCCTAAAATATTATAGATAGAAAAGTAGATAGTAAGTTTTTGAACGTTGATGAAATTAATACAGAATGAGGAAGAGATGAAAAGAACAGTACAGGAAGTTTTCTGGCAATGATCGAAATCTCAATTAATTGGATTTGAAAATATTATCAAAATTTAGCCCTTTTTAACCAAACTGTTAATAAACCTTTAAAACTTAACTTTAAAGCTCTTTAAGAACTTCCGTTAAAAAACAAAAATTGAAATAAATATAAGCTCTAGGAACAAATTGCTACCCCTTTCCAAGAGTTTTGCGAAACGAAATACCTGGAAAGCAGACCGAAACCTGCTTAAATGTGTCGCCGCAAATTATTTGGCCGCGAACCGACGATGGTACCTTTCGAAAGCATTCCCATTTCGCTCTCGTGCACAATTTTATTTATTTTTTCCTTCTGCGGTTGCAGCAAAACAAAAAATATTATAAATCTTTTCCGCATATTTTTCGCTCAATCCCCATCTGGCAGCACCGCGGCGGTCATGTTACAGATCTGTTTTGCAGTTTTGCGGCGATTAACTTCCCTCCTGAGTTCGGGGCGCTAGCCGCTAGCAGGAGCAAACCACCTCAGTCTGCACGCTAAGCGTTGACACGATTTAGTTCCCTGTTTGAGGTCTGTTCGCTCAGCGTGAAAATAAAAACCGATGTGCAAAATCGACGAAAACCTTCTTTCTTCGGCATGGGTTTGCCGCAAAAATCGACTAAAAAATAGGGGGCTAAAAAATCGAAGAGGCGTCCAACGAGGCGCTTTCCCTTCGAACACCTCCGAGGAATGGGGCGTAACACGCCGGAAGATTATCGGCGGTGACATTGACCCCCGCGAGAAGGGACAGTGTTTGCGAACGCCTCCGTGGTCAGCTCAGCCGCGACCAGCTCATTAATCTCCCAAAATTTGTCCCAATTCAGCGCGGCTAGGTGTAATTTGCAAACAATGGAGGGCCGGAGCACGCTCGGACCCTTGGACACGGTCACCTCTCCCATGCCCTCGACAGGAGCATAAATTTCCCTGTCAAATTATGTTCCTGGGAGTGCTAAGTTCCTAAATCTTGCTCGCCAGGGATAAGAACGAATCCCTGTTAGTTAGCCCCGATCCCGGTCCCTTCGGACTTCAGGTGATTTGTAGCCCATTGGCTCCATTTTTCAAGTTCAATGGCATCCAAAATCCGATTCGCGCAGACTCACGTCGATTAGAGCTGACAGTGCGTGAGTGTGGACGAACAATAAATTAAAATTGAGAGGCGAACGCTGCGATTCGCATTAGCACCTTCATTGAGGGTCTCTTTTGAATCGCCAGTTCGTCAGTTTTTCGGCGAAAGGGAGCCAATCAATGCAAAAATTAAATCCCCCGATGATGTAAGCTCCTTACCGCGATTTTACCGACTATTGAGAAATCGATAGCCACTGCGCAGGTTTGGCAGACTTAAGAACTGTGGGAATTGAAATTTTTGCACATTGAACGGAGGAATGGTTAATGATTATCATTACAAGTGTACAAAGAGTTTCGAACGTATTGTAACTTCAAAGGCGGTCAAATTAAAAATAAAATCTGGAATCAGTAATCAATGACCATCAAAGCACTGATCACTTCAAAAAAGTTTTAAAGTTTTTTAGTATTTCAAGATTTTAGAAAGTAATGATTTTAAAGAATATCAGATGATATTTTCTGTTCTTTCCAGAAGTCTTGTTCAATTGAACTATATTCCTTTCGAAAGCGTCAATTGAAGGTAAACCAATTAGTTATACTTCCGTTTGCATAATTTAAATATGCTCGAGATAAATCAAAAAGTAATTAAACAGATTCGATGCGATGTATTTTATCTTTTCAGTAAATTTAAAATTTAAAATCGGGTGTCTTTGGAAGCATTTGATTTTGATTTATATATTAATTGATTTATTGTGATATATTTCAAATGTAAAGAGAAAGAAATTGTATAAATTGTACAATATTTTCAAAACATAATGTAGGTATAGTGTACCTATACTGTCTGATAATTGCCGCGAAATTAAATTGGCTCTTTTGGCCAGCCCTTGCCGGAACTACTGAATTATCACATTTATGTAAAAAAATATGTTTTTTCGAATATACGGAAAGAATTCAGAACATTACCTACATAACTCTAGAGTCTTCATGTTCAAAATGAAATATTATTAAAAGAGCTTATGTTAGAATTGTGTAAGGATATCTTTCTCGTCCATTCTAGCATTTTTTTCTTCTTAGGTAAATTAAAAGAAGGAAGTGATCCGTGCCACTTATCTCAATAAAATTTCACGGTTGGTAATTAACACATTTCATCAGCGCGAGCGCTTGAATTTTAATATACATTGGTACCCCAAAAATGATCGAATTAAGCGATATACCATTAAAAGGCAATCAGAATTGAAATTTCCTCCTCCCACAGCTTGCATGTGTCGACAGGGAACTTCTGTCCGGTATCAAATAAAAATTTAAAAGAAATCTGTGTTCGCTCCGCCCCAAAGGGCACCGCAATGAACCCCAAAATTGCTCAAAATTACACCGTCCCAGGGAATTAGAGGTGCTCAATATGAATATCCGGCTCTTTTCTCCCCACGCCGCGAATAATTGAAGGCGCAGGCGAGTGTAATTAAGCCCTCAACCAATTAACAAAACATCCTCATTCTCATGGGGCGAGGGCAATCAGCCGGCCCCAATCTTCAGAGATTAATTCCAGCCGCACAACCTTCAATTAGAGCAATAATTCGCACTTGCGTCCGGTGCCCCAAGTGCCCAACTTTGGCACAGACGGGCACCGGCCGGGGGCCGATAAATCAACAACGTTCGCCGGGGTACCCCCAGAGAACCCGGCCTACATTTCATTTTAATCTGCGCACGCACCGCACGGCCGTGTCTTTTTAGCGGCCTCAGTGGACGGGGATGCGGGACAATTTTTATTAATAGGCAGCCGCGGTCTCATATCGATCGGTCATTACGAGGGCTGAAAGGGAGGGGTGCAGGAGGAGCCTTTGAGTAGAACAATGGCGGAGCGGGTACCTGGCCGGGAACCTTTCGCCTTTCGGTGATCATCGCCCTCGGAATTAACATGCAAATGCCGTGGCGCGGTTGCGGCATTACCGGGGTACCTCTCAGTGGATTTTCTGGACCACTTCGATCCCGCTTCTGACCACAACCGACGATGGGGACACGGATAACGATTTTTCGGCCTTTTCGGATCGGACCCTGTCCCTCAAAGAAATTATCTCGTTGAGAAAATTTACGATTTTTATTGCGCATATCTTAGGCTACTCTGCCGATATCATAAACAATTTCATAATTTTTCCAAGCCACGTTATGACGGCTTACATCGAAACTGGCCACGCCGTTCATAAGTTCATATTCCAAGCATCGGTATAACTCAGGACTAATTAGCCAGATAGTTGGGCTAGATACACGGTGCAGATCGCTGATTGCACGTGTGTAACCCGTTAGGGAACGACCCTAAGCAGAGGAATTTTTCTGGGGATTATTAGGGATTAGGCGGTGTAATGCGGTAAACATTTTCGGGCAATGAACACAAACTTCGCCGGCCGGCTAATGGATACCAAGAAATCCGACACCGTGGCCATGCACCACTTGGTCGAGGAATTAAGACATTAAGAAATATGCGTCTAGGAGTAGAACACGTTTCCCCCACGCCACCCAATACTGTCACCAATGCGGCCAGTTTTATTATTTTTGATTAAATTTAATGAAATTAATCCGCTTTAATGTTGAACACTCTCTTGAAACGGCCAGTGCAGTTAGATCCATTCACCGCTGATAGATGGAGCTGACAGAGTTCCTCCACTTCGAGACGATGGGAAGTGGATTAAAGCTGATGAAAGAGGAGCAGTTAACGTTTTATGGCCGGCCACTTTCTTAAGACGCTTAGGAGAAGTGGAGCGAGTGATGTCTTTCTCCTATTTGAGATTTTATTACCTCACCAGGATTACTGCATTTAATATGGAAATTATGACGTGACTAGGGCAGTCAGAAAATGTTTCGATTTCGTTTTGGATTTAATCCAAATTTCAGAACCAATTCTTGCTGCTGCACAGAAACAATAGTTTGTTTAGAAACGCTTTCCAAAAATATAAGCGAATCATATGGATAATGCACCAGAAAATAATATTTTGAGATTTTAAATTTTATAGATTGCCAAACAATTTTTTAGTGGTTAGTGCTTAGGCTACTAATTTGGCAGATCTTTAAATTAAACATTAGAAATGTCTTGAAATTAGAGACCTTTAAATTAGCTGCGTTTTTTTTTCAATTTTCCATCTGGTTCAGTTTGGTTAGCAAATTTTGTACTGGATTTAATTTGAAAAGCCCTCACTTATATCAAGATGCTTCAAATTGGCATGATATTTAACCATCCAAACTTCAAACATTGAGACAGAAAAATTTTTGGATTAAGTTTTTGACGTAAAGTGACTATAAATCCAGATAATTTGATTTTATTCATAAAGGTATACCTTGTCATAAATGTAAATTCCGTGCATACTTGCTAAACCTAGAAATGGAACCGATTTGAAAAAAAACACAACTATTATGTTTCAGTCTTCACATATACCTAAGTGCCCATTTTCTTAGAAATTCCTTAAATTTAGAGATAAAGGAGTCTATAAGTACCTATACATATACTCTACAAAATGATTCTTTTAAACACTTTAAACGAATAAATGAATTAACCACACTTTAACGAATTTAACTGGACTATTACCTCTAAATTTATATTCAGATTATCCACAATTCGATGACCTACTAGATAATCCTAGTTAGAAATTGGCAAATCGTTCTTGTTCCAGTTAAAAACGTTTAAAACTACTGGTCTCCAACTGGTTCCAAATAATCTTAATATAATATCCGTCAATATCTTATTTTTAAAACCGCTATTCTATAGACCGCTATAGAAGCCTTTCACCAAAGACCAAAGCTAATTACATGCAATTTCTCCTGGAAACTCGACAGCAGCAGTTCCATAAACCCTGAACAACTCAAATCTAATTTCCCTCAAAATTTAAGACGATCTTCATCACGATCAAATGCTGTGACATAATGTGACCGGTTTATTTTATTACCTCATATTTACCCAGCACATTCAGCAATTACTGGAGTCTAGAGAAGCCCATGAAATTGGCCATATCTTTTCAGCTGTATGCAATTGGTCACGGAACATGAAAAGCACCTGCTCAAACGCGAATTTTCTTCGCGATTTATGCGATAGAATTTCTTCATCCTCAGAGGATGATCGTTATCCACCTGCTGGCTAATAGAAAAATGCCAATTATTCACTTTAACATCATCGAATGACGCTGTCCGACATAATTCGCCAATTACAAGAACACCAGGGCCTCGAGATTATCTGGCCGTCGAACAACATTTCTCCTGGCACGTCTTGAATCATCCGCCGCCTCGGCATAGACATGGTAATTGCGTGCTCCATTAATTAGCGATAAATTTAATGAGTGTCCGCCTTATATGCGGAGTAGAAGGAGTCCTGGACTCCAGAGGACCGAGCCCCGAGCCCCGAGCCGCATAAATCTCTTTTTTGTATGTAAATGGACAGTGGATGCAGTGCAGCGCCAGACTTCGACTCCCAACAGTTCTAGAGTCTAAAGTCATGAGGTGCTAACGTTCGCTCACTTTCTTCGTGCAGGTAGTAGTTGTCGTCTACACCATTTTCTTAACAATTGCTTTAAGAAACGAGCAATAAAACCGCGGGTGCTATACGACGGAAATTTTCTGGAAGATAGTAGCCTGAAACACACCGTAACTTGCGGGGTAAGAGAAATATTCTTTCTGAATGGAACGCAGACGCGCGCAGATTGATTTATGCGAGCGCAGACTAAGTCACCTGAATGAGTTAATTAATGAACCCTTTTTTTTCTAATCGAAAGGGACTACTTTCTAATCCGTGACGTCTGCGCCTAATTTATCACGATTGCCGTGACAGATTTCTAATTTAGGAGTATATCGTCCCGATCGAGATGCGTACGCGGTGCGCCAGGTTTCCTGTTTCGCGGGAAATTCAAAGGCTGAAGAAGAAAGTACCATCCCAGCAGCCGAGATGACATCTCTGTTGAGATGCGACCGAGGGATTGATGATTTATTGCACCGCAGGGGTCCATTTTAATAACTCAACTCGCCCTGCTGATCATGTTTTTGCATTTCGCGTGGTGGCAGCTGAATGAGTATAACCTGTGTCCCGTCTTAAGGAGAACTTAGGCGCAATCAGACTATCTGGATGATGATCTTAATTTGCTGCCAGCAGTTCATGCAGAAAAGAATGTGGAGGGCATTTTGAAATACTTATATTTTTTTCTCACTTTTTCCAGTCTCTAACTTGGTCTCGAAAAATTTCAAAATTATTGTAATAAATAGAAAATTAAGCTTAATCCGAACTATCTCGCATGATTATTAAAATTTTGTCCACCTCCTCGAAATTCCAAAAAAACTTTCTTCTCTATAGCAGACGCTACTTTTACTTTATAATATTCACACAATTTTTAATAAATTGCTCTGGAATAAAATCTTTTGTTATGATCACCCGCAGGCAAAGTCTACATATGTAATTCGTCCACTAGCAAGCAGAATGGTTTTTCTATTTCATGGGCCAACCACATCAAATATTTAGGCATAACTTTGGTAATATGTACATTCATAAAACACATTCATTGATAGAAACCCTGTAGCCATTGAACAGGATATCCACTCTGAGCCAAGAAAGCTAAATAATTCACAAATTGCTATTTCAAGCCTTTATGGTGTGTATAGAGGATAGAGCAACCGTGTGGTTTCCAAATGCCGAAACACACATACCTAAATAAAATTCAAGCTGCTCAAAAAAAAAAAATTTTAAAAATGATGTTAAATATACCATGGCACTTCTCCATGTTTTTTAACATTGATTTATTTATGCAAACCCAACAACAATATTTTTTGGTAATTAGAGACCTTGAACAATTTCATCAAAATTTTTACATTTCATTTAAGGACAAACCCAAAAAAGTATGCAACAATTTATGTGCTGATCGTTTGTTTATGGATTTATTTAATTTAGCTAACAAGGTATTACGAGATTTTTGGAAATAAAAAGTTATGGCCCAAATGTCAATAAATTTGCAAGATCAAAATCGATAATAAAAAAATTATATATGTGGTATATCAACTATTTATAATAAAACTTAAAAAACGCAGTTACCTGTCGCCTAATCAGCCACCTGGAAAGAATCACATATGACCTAAGCTGCCTGCAAAACGATCCTCACCCAGCCACCTAATGACACATTATCGCTGATATCACCAAGATCATTATAAGGAACTAGGCACAAAAAGAAGACCTTCTCAAAGGTAGAATGTCTTAAGTCGTCAATCTAACGATCGTGGAGCAACGGACCACCTGGCAAGACCCCGATCAAGTGGCTGGCTCAGTTCAGTTCAGTTGCACACATGTGCGGCCCACTAAACGCGCATTGAACCCAATTTTTTTGATTTTCTTCGATTGTCCGATATCGTTGGTGTTTTCGATTTCAATTGAATTCGACTTTAATTGAAGGCCGCAGTTTTTATGCATTTTTGCCCTTTACGAGTTCTCGGCTGATCGGTTCTCAGATTTCGATCTTGCGCCCAGTCACCGCCCTTTCTTTCACTGTCCCCCGCCTGGAGCCATCTCCTCCCATTTTTAACCCAATTTAAGGGGACAGAATCAATGGCAGCAGCTCGGCAAAAGTTGTCCAGAATTGATCTTATCACAATCGAACGGTGATCGAACTTAAATGTGCGCATCGGCCTTTGAATCTCTCTCAATATTCTTTTTGTATAATACTTATTTTTCGAATGTTTAGCTAACTTTTGATTTCCATTTGGTTTTTTTCTGATTTTTTCCAGCTATCTTGCAACGTACCACCGTCGATGTCGGCCAAATAAAGATCCAGGGAGTGGCCACTTGCCTGTACCTGTGCATGGACCAATGTGGGACTGTTTATGGTTCGGTAAGTTCAATTATTTTTATATTAGACACGTATCGACGATTTATCGATCAAATTAAAACCCCCCACAAGTCGTGCTATGGTCTGTCTATTCTGATCTGGTGAAGATCTAGTTGGGTGCAAAAAACTCTTGTTTATAATTTCTTACCAGTAAATTTGCCAATAAATCAATTTAATGGAATGCCCCCGCTTAGAGCGGTAGACTAGATGAGTTCAGCAATTCTGAATTCTGAATCTGTTCCAGGAATTGCTTGGCAAAATCCAGAACCATTGTTAAACTGTCTCGCACGCACTTCACGGCCAACTTCATGTGTTAATTAAATCGAGGCGTTCAATGTAAAATTCATGATCCAGTCAAACCGAACAGACGACAGATTTCTGGATTTTTATTTCTTTGGGGACTTTTAAAAATGAAAGAATGAACCGGTTCCCTCATACAATTATGCGGCGAATTTATTTCGGTTTTTGTTCCTACAAACATCTCTCCACCTTTTTTCCAAAGCCCATGTATGCTCTTCAGATGTGGCCTGTGATAATTTCACTTTTCTGGACGCGATACAAAATATCTTTCTTCAATTGTTCGGTTATTTTTTTATTTTTTTTTTAGAATTTCATATTCAGAATCTAAAAGCCCTGAGGAGTACCTCACAATTGTATCGGATATGTTTTGGTTTACGAGCAATGATAACTTTGAGGAAATCTGATCGCTTACTAAATAAATCTTGTCGAACAAAAGATTGTGAGAAACTGAAGGTCCGCATGGCTACAGGGCGAGTAGAAATGAATGAATGCGAAGTGATACTGCAGGCTTTGGGAAACGTGATTATTTTATTTTATAAAGTAAAAACTTGTGTATACGCCTAGAAAGAATTGTTGAGTTTAATTTAATTTTATTATCAACAAGATATTATTACAATTTATCTAAAAGGCAAGATACAATTAACATTTTTTGAACAAATCTATCTAATTGCCATTCAAAATGACGGTGACAGACGGGAAATTAAAATTAGCATTCGTGCGTGTCATATTCTGGCACTTTTGAAAAATCACGAATGTCTTCATTTGAAATTTATTTACAAGTTTAATTATTTTAAGAAAAGTTTTAATTAACAATTAAATTATTTTTAAAAATCAGATAGCATCACTTATTTGGCATATTATTATTATTTTATTGGTCACTACAATTCTTCCTTGATGCCATTGCCACATTGTAAATTGGGAATGTTGCCCATTATATTGTATCATATGCTTTCGTGAATATTAAATTTGAGGAGTGACATACGAAAGAAATGATTGCAATGATGCAGATAATTATCAATTAACTATTTGATTTTGGCTACGAAAATTTCTTTAATTAAATGAAATGAGGAAATGTTTCATTTTAATTTGTGGATATTTATTTAGCATGATACTGTATGGTTATCGTTTTATTACATTCTTTAGGCACAGTTTTTTATTGTTTGTAATAGACCATATACGATTCTTATATGTATGTATGTATGTTTTTTTTTTTCTAAAATATTCAGAGGTCTGAAACCATAATGTGTCTAGGAAATTAATTTGTTTTACACTTTATGCTAGGATATAACCATACATCTTAATAAAGTTTCTTAGACCCCTATAAAAGAATAAGCCCTGTTTCTTTGACTCGACTAAGCGTTATGTTTGCAATTTACGTCTTATTCACCGGCAACAAGACAGAACAAAACGGAAAACACTAAAGACTGAATGGAGCTTATTCTAGCAGCTAATTGGATCTCCTTTCTCTAGCCGTCTCCTAAAACTGCCCAGAGGCTCGTACTATTAAAATCTGTAGGGCCTAACCATGCCCCCTTGTGTCAACTGGAAGACTTCATTATTTCCAGCCACAGGGCTAATTCTAATTCTAATTTTATAGCGCCAATGGAGTTTCACGGCCCACTCGCGCCAGCCTCAAAGGAATCGGAAGGCCGTCGACTCAAGAGAGCCTGAAATAAATATGCGGCTTAAGCCGGCTTATTGTTCTAACAAGAACAGGGATTATCGGCATAAACGCGCCATAAATTCGCCCTCATGTTCCACCGCGATACGATCGAGGGCTGGGCTCCAGTTGTCGCTGAGAATTTGACACTTTAACGTTCCTCCCAGGGTGCAGTGTTTAAGTGCAGATCGATCGTAAAAATTTAAATTGCTAAACAAACCACGAAAAGCGGTAAGCCAGTGTTTGAGCAATGCGTGGGATCGACTGCGATCGCTGCTATTATCCTCGGTTAGAAAATATTAAAAAATATATAAAAACATATAACTGATGTATGGTGACTTCATGCCTTAAGATAAAATTCAATCAATTCAAAAGATGATATCTCGCAAAAATAGCCGACCTCGATCACCTCTAAAGGCCATAAACAGATTTAATCCTCATTTATCACGACTTAAACAAATTTTTCGACAAAAACCATGTCAAGTTCAGCGCTTTTGCTTCCCTCCAGTGCATGCGTAGCGTAACGCTTTTGATAAATTGAAGGCCGTTGCATAAGATCGCTTTGATATGCAAATGCTTCCTTTTAATAAAATTGTTCTGATGTCACTGCGATCGTGTTGCGGCTGATGGGTCCATTCAAAAATTATCAAAAGCCTGGTGACGATGGGTTAGATTTTTTTTTGCGTTGAACGCAAAACGCACAGCCACCAAATTTTGACTAATGACGGTCAATTAGATCGTTGGAGGAAAATTAGCTTTATTTTATTATGCATTTTTTTTCCTTATCGCCATTTGAAGATATCGGCGAATTTTTTTGTAAATTGCTAATTATGTGATAAATTTTCGATCGCGCCACTTGAATTATGCCCATTTTTTGTGATAAGATCGCCGGTGGCAAATTGCTGTGGGAATTTATATAAATTCCGTGATTTAAAGGGTCTATTACCAAATGATTGACTTTTAATCATTTTTTAGGAATGTAAATAATTATCTGGATGTTCAAGGGTTATTGTCCATTTGAATTTTAATACCTACTTTAAGATTGAAAAATACTTTATCAAAATTTTGAGCCTAGACATATTTTATAATATTAGTACGATGATATTAAAAGGTGTCATATTCCTTTTTAACCACCATTTTCTGATTAATAAATTCTTTGTTTTTTAAGCACTTCTAAGACAATATTTCTCTAAGTGATGGTACAAATTTCAGATAAAATTAACTAATAGAAAATTGAAAAAATATTAAAATGCATCATTTGTATTAGGTGTACAACGTTTAGTTTAGTTAGATTTTTGAAGCAAAGCAACTCAAAATGAGCAATAATTAATAATTAGAATATTAAAAGAACTACCTTTTCCTCTTCAGAATCGTGAATAACCGGCAACGTATACGCGTTCAGTAACTTAAAAAACAATTAAATGAAATTCATAACTTTTAAAATATCTGTGAAGGGAAAACAAATTTTAGACATAGGACGGTATCCTCATTTGATACAAATTTCTGTTTAGAAATTGTGCAGGCAGTATTTGTTTAGAGTATCTGTTTTAAATTAAAATAGCCAAAAGGCATCAAAATAACATGTGCCTCCCCCACATACCGAGCATATTTGCACCTCATAAACTTTCCCATTATTTATTCTATGACGTCATATTTCTAAAGCAAAAAAAAAAAAAACCTAGCTGCTGACGACATTGTTTGCGTCTAACTGGCGGGGGCAGAGCGGAAAATAGCCTATCCGTTCGCTTGCAATGTCTAGGATAATAAATTTTACAAAAATTTACAGAAAATCTCACAACGGAAAAGCGAAAGTCAAAGTCACTTAGCATCTTTGCAGCTAAGTCTTAAGTCGCGACGGATTTTGCAGTGTGGCGGAATTGTTTCACGTTTCATTGGATCACCGCAGTCGCCGTGAACGCGACGACATGTTGAGTCCAAGTAAAATTAGACGAAATGGGCGAGACATTGAACTTGGACTTGACACGTTGGGGAATAATTCGTTTCAATCTTAATAAAACTAAGGAAATATGCGAGGAATTAGCGCGACTTGAAGTGGATTAATTCAAAGCAGATGGGGCTATCTTAGATGGGAGGAGGTGCCATGTCTCTTCCAGTCCAGGAGAGATTGAAAGCGCGTACTCTGTGATCGCTGGTGACGAATAGATCGTTGGTTTTGTTAAGAGTTCCATGAGATTTTTGCTTTTATTACTGGAAAAAAAATATAAATTGTTATTGTTGATCTCTTAGCGATTTAAATTAATTTAATAACTCTTATATTTAAATAAACATAGATAAAATCAAATAAGTCTTAGATTTTGCAAATATGAATCTCATTTTTCATGAATTAAAAATAATTATGAAATTAAAATTAAAGTATAGTAGAAATTAGAAATTCAATATTATTCAAATATTTTCTAAAATTCCTTATAAAGTAATTGAGAAATGATTCAATTGCTAAGAATTTATAATCATAATCAATTAATTGAAAACTTGTTCAATTTCAGTACTACTAAAGATTTCAGAATAGCATATCAAATTAAAATCCTGGAGAATTATAACTGCAATGTAATTAAATTTACCTACCTCTGATAGTAGGGCCCTTAAAATCTGTTCAATAAATTGAAAAATTGTGATCTTTTAATCGGGACATCGAGACTCTAGCCTAGTTCTGGATAGACAGGCTATAAAACTACAAACGTAAAGAAGGCCCACATACCTGGAGCAGTATCGGCGAACAGCATGTTAGACAACCTGCACCTCACATGGCGCCTGTGATAAGGGAGTCACGGTGACTTCCTCCGCGGTCATCTATTAACCTGAAGGCGATCGTTCCACTTTCCCGGACGCGTTATCGCGCCACGGCCAGAAATTAATGAACGAGCGAACCTCTTTCGCTGGCGTTCGATTGGAACCCCCAGAAGGTTCCCATCTCCTCCTCAGGCGCGCAGTTCCAATCTTATCACCGAAGTGGAGCATCCCAACGACAGGACGTCGTCGGCGGCTGAGGAGCTCTAATTAATTGAATCGAATCGAATCGAATCGAGAGTGCGGTGAAAGGAGGGCGCCAATCCAGCCACTTAAGACGGCCGCAGGTTTCTCCGATTTCGTTCGTTTATTTCATGACCTTTAGGTGATAAGGCGCAAACGTGATGAATTCCCAGACGTGACTTGATCGTGACAGCGTCGCGCAGCCATAACTCACCCATGGCGCACTCACTTTCCTTGGAATTTCAAATTCAAGAGCCATCTGCACAAGGTCGGCGATCACCGCCCGATCGGTACCCCGCGGCACCGTCTTGGGCCGGAGACACGCCCGATCCAAGAAATTGTGGGTGTGCTTCGCAAGATCTTACCCGGGGGCATGCAAACGGTTACACCGCGCACGATCATTGCGATCGCGAAGTGACAATTTACATGTGTCGCATCGCGTTAATTTATGTCCTACGCGGTGGCCGAGCAACTTCAAACGGAGCAAACCGCTCTGTAAACAAATCATAAATTTATGTGATCGGCGCGCGACGTCCGCGGGGGCGGACTGGGACGCCTGGATGAATTTTGCTCGTGCTAATTCAGAGGATTATGAATGATAAGAGTTCGGGGCGCACTTCGGATACCCGAGACGAAATCACAAAGGCGGAAAACGATGACAAATCGTCCGCGAATGAGCCTGAATCAGGGCGTGAAATGAAAGGTAGCCGAGAAAAATGAGCTACAGAGCACGCCGGAAGGAAATCGTGCGGCGACACGCTGGGTTGGCATTGTCTTCGCGAAAAAAGAGCTGTTGCTTGTTGAGATCGCTTACATGCAGCGCCTTTGAGAAAGCAGGTTTTTGGTAGAAAAATAATTGCAAAGTCTAGTCGCCTTGAGATCCGCAATAGAAAATTATGTTAAACAACATATTCCTGGCCATGTACATAGAGTATTTAGATACATATCAGACTGTTTGTCTGTGTGCCATTTACACCTATTATAAATATTTATATTAAATTTTTGTTTTGTAAAAACCTAGCCTTAAAAATAATTTGACAAATCACATTAAATTTCTTTCTCGTTAGTGATAGAAAATCAACCATCAAATCTGTTATTATTGTTTCATTATATTTATAAGATCAAGAAAGATCTATATATTCGAGATCTTTGCTTTATGTTCAACCACATAAAAGAACTTATATTCATCATGAATGGGTTCAATTCTCTGGGTAATTCAGTGGATTTTATTTTGCCTAGGAATCAATTTAAAACATAATTTTTGAATACCAACATGTAAGGACTTATAGAAATTATTTTTATTCCCTTAACATATAACGTCTTATATTATAAGCGATGAATAAATAAAAATATGTAAATAAATAAATAATGTGTCAGATCAAAATTACAAATCTATTTGTCTATGTTCTAAAATTTAATTCAGCAGACCCAATTTCGAAACTTTCATAAAATCTATCAACGAAATTAAAAAAGTTATAACACTAAGAAATGTTTTCAAAGCCGCTCAATTGAATGACTTCTAATTAGATAGAATGTCTCTATTTTATATTGTACAAGATGATCAAGTGCGAAAAAAAATCAAAGTCCAAACTAAATTATGGCCGTTGACCCGTTTAATTACTTTGGAGTCACACCATTAGTGATCACCACTTAAATTTCACTTCAAACGCTGTTCCTTGAAGCTATTTGCTCCCAATTGAGCCGCATTCCGGCTGTTAGCCATTGACAGTCCGGGGTCTCAGATAGACCACACATGGTGACATCGCTTTCTTGAGACAGACCATCGGCTAGGAGATCAAGTTCACCCTTTGATGATGTATATCGCCTCGATGGCATTTCCGACATTAAAATTACAAATTTCTTTAAGAATTTCGACAGCCGCTGTCGCTTAGCTCGGGCCATAAAATGTATCAAATTTAATCGTTTGAACCCTAGGCTCCACCACTTGGCCATGTCCTCGGATCGTCTAGACCCGGGTCACATCTGCCCATAAACAAATTACAGACGAGCCTGTGCGGCGGCAAGAGTTTAATTGGAGCAAAAACGCCCTATCCCCGTCTGGAGTCATTGATCATGGAGAGATTTCGAAAAATACATCTGCTCCGGCACGGAATGGGTAAATTTATAAATTTATGAGATCGTGGGAGTGGAGGATAAATCACTGAACGGCGAACGACGAAGGGAAGCACCCTGTTGGCCGGCTTCATTAAGCGCCTCGATCGCCTTAATTGATTTGCTATCGATCGCCGCCGATCGGCAAGGGTTGGAGGCCAACTAAGGCCCAGGACACATGTGCGTGCCTGCCGATCATCCGTTTCTTACAACACCGCCAAGTACTCAAAATCGACTTTGTTTCTCATATCTCGGTGCGCAATTCGCGAGATATCATTTTTCATTTCGCGCATGACGGTGGCTGCGACCGCCTCGCCAGCGCACTGGGGTCTTCTGGACCCAACCGGCTGGCAGGCAGCTTTTTTGGGGTTGATGCCTCTTCAATTATTTTAGACGGCTTCGGCTAATTGACATGCGCATAACACTCAAGCATAATTGTCGGCGTTTAATTCGGGCACGCATGCGTGTTCTAACGATTAAACCAAATTGTCCCGACGATATGTGGTGACAGCTGCAATTAATTCGTCAAGGATTTCATTTGATTTCTGGCGGCGGGAGTGAGCGCCCCACTTTTTTTAATGACACTTGAAAAATGAGACCTGTCACCCATTGTGCAACCTCATCATTTTGGGTATCATGTCGGAGGCTCTTTGTTCTGTTTTGCAGAGAGTGATATGTTAAGAAATTTATAGGCAAATGGCCTGCCAAGGGCAGTATAATAGAGTCGTTACAGGGCGATTAATTAAACGCTCAAGTAGCTTTTTAGTGGATCAAAAAATTTTCATCAAATTTAAGAGCCGGAGGGGGACTGACAAAAATTGAATCTTTTTATAAACGGTCACTTTCTCGGCGAGAAGAATTCTCACATGGTATTTATGGGACAGGGCTCACGTGACAGAATTCCGACAAAATTCTAACGATAACTCAGCGGAACTGCATAAGCTCGGTGAGATCATGAAAATGTTTTTTAAGACGTTTTTTGTTTTAAGAAATTTAAACATTTTATGCCTGGTGTTAACAAGATGACAAATTGTTAGAAGCATGTTCTAAGTTTTTTCCCTGGAAAAGGCGGGATTATAGAATTAGACATTTTCGACAAAGATGTCTATTTCGTAGACGTACTGGAATAATTGTAAAAACAATTTTATCATGTAGAAAAATTCTTCATTTTATTACCTTTTGATCCTTTCAAAAAACATATAATCATGAGTAAATTAAAATGGAGCTGCAAAGTTCAATGTACTGACAAATATTCTAAACTGATTAAAATAGATAAGCAGATGGAGTACAAAATAAAGAACAGAAGAGGGATGGTGAAGAAATTGTCGTAAATTGTTTTTCTTAAATTTAAAAGAGAAACTAATTTTTTCCATATTTATAGAATTATACTTTTTTCGAGAAAATATGAGCAAAACCAAATAATACCATCCTTCACTTTTTTTATATTTTTACTATATTTATTGGTAAACCTTAAATAAAATAGGATTCAAAAGTTTCTCAAACTTTGTAAAGCACAAAGATTTTATATTGTAAATTTTATCGACCGTAAGAAATCAGAAATTTAGCAAAGTACCCGACGCCAATTTTCACCGTCAATAAAATCTCTTCATAAACAACAAAATAAAATAAGCACATTCATTTCATAGACAGTGTTCCCCCACATGAATTCCTTCAAAAATTTAGAAGAGATATTGCCTCTTCGGTCCTCGGTGCCAAAACCCCGAAGCACACGTGAATTTTCTAATTTTACTTTTCCCAAACAAATCTGCCAAAAATGAAGACGAGAGTGTAAAATTTAACACATTTTTGACAAATCACTAATTAAACAGAAAATTAAGCGAACTAAACTCAAGGAACCGCAAAAATTCAATTAATCACGGCATATATTTATGTACAAACTGCGACATCGAATAGGTTTTAAAAAAAGGTTGAAAAAATGAAAATAAAAGCAGTCCAAGAGGCGTCAGCGGGCATTTTGATTTAACCGCCGACTATGTTTCTAGTCCCTTAATTTAATTAGAATTACTTAAATCAATCAACAGATAAGAAAATTCCTTTTTTTCACCCTCGAGGACACATTTCTCCCATAAATGTGCCAAGGATACACCGAAAAGGTCCGATAAGACCTGTGAAAACAAATGAGGCCAGAGGACGAAACATGACAGCAGGGGTGCATCCAATAAAGTTCTAGACTTTATTGAGTGATCACAGTCTAAGTGACAGTCGATTTCTTTGTCTAGCACCTCCTTGGGAAAGGACCTGTGTCTTATACCCCGCAAAGAATTTTTGTGAAATTTCGAAAAAGAGGCACCGACAACGCAAGGAAAAGTGATCACCTCGCTGATGGTAATTGATCGTGTGTCCTTCAGCAGCATCTGATCAATTAAGAAAATTTCTGAAAGGATCAGTGAAGGTTTAAGATTCAGAAAAAATATTCAGTAAGAGGCGACAGATTTATTCGACTTTGAAAAACTGGAGCAATAATGAATCTTTGCCCTTAAGGAAAAGCAAATAATAACTATAATAATACAAGTATTAAAACAAAAAGAGTTCGGAATTATTATTATCTGCTAAGAATTGCAAAATTAAGTATTAATCTAAAGAACATAGTTTTAAGGCATATTGTAGAATAGAAATTTTAAAAAAAACCATTTGTAAGATCACTCTGAAAGTGGCTGATCGTCGATCTGGCCTACATTTTGAGCTCGGGGCCTCGGGCCTCACACTTGACCAGCGACACCGGAAAAAGTTCTTTCGCCCGACTGCAGTTTAGTGCATCGCATGATGCCCTCTTAGCAATTTTAGTCAGTGACTGCGGCCCTACAAAATCTGACGGGGGCACTTTTCGCCCTGACGCGATCCGTAGGGGACTGTGTCACTCAAGCGGAGCAATAATAGCAGCAAAAATCGCAAAAAAAAATAACTCCGACTGTGTTCCAATACTTCTCAGACGCTAAAATCGCTATTATTTTTGCTCGAGAGTTGTGGATCTTCCGCCTTGCGACCAAATATTTTCAATTTGCCTCAAGACGGCCGCCCAGGGTTCGTGGCGATCGGAGCGCAGCGGCGGAGTCGCGATCGCACGGGCAAGTAGGTGGGCGTGTTCGCGGCGCGGATCTGTCTAATAATACTCGCGGTATGATTTATTTTTAGCGCAGACACAAAAGCGCAGGTCTCCTCGACCGAGGGGGGGTTTATTGTGTCGCTCTTATGCAACGATCCCGCTCACTAAACTCATCGTGATTTTTCTTCAGATTTTCTGCATTTCCGCATTTCGTTTGTCTCCTCGGCCTCGAGCAATATGATGAATGGGTTCACGCATCGCTGCATCGTCGCATCGTCGCATGAATGATGATGCATGCGTGCTCTTCGGCAGTGAAACACCGAGGTGACAGATCAAAATACTCCCCTCTTTCCCCTTGCATAAATTTAAAGGCCAGTTCATCATCCTAACTATAATATAATTAATGTTGGCATAGTTCAAATAACCAACTTCAAAACGCATAAATAGCCAAGAGTTCAAAATTCCATAATTTTTAAAAGCAAACAGTTTGCCTTGTCCGCTAAGTGCACATTTTTAATTGGCTATTCTATAATTTTACGATTCCATATCTTAAAATGGAAAAACGGGGCCTCTAAAGGATCATTTTGTTGCCGTGTGTCATCATTAAAATCTATATGGTACTTCCTGGTGATCTACAATTTTCAAAATTGGCACCTACATAAATTTAATTTTTTTTAAATGTAATAAATAATTATAAAGTAACTACTTACTAAGTTATATGGTAATATAACAATACGGAACCCTAAAGGCACGAGTGATGCTCGCAGTTGTCCGCCTTTTTTTTTTTATATAATAACGTTTTTCATAACATAGCATTTCACAGTAGTAGGGAAAAATTAAAAAATAATTTAAAATCCACCTCTCACTGTTTGCAAGATATTAATAAAAATAATGCAATTTTCTCGTCTCATATAAAGTCTTTCTTAATTATTTTTCCTTTTTTTCTTGCTGGAAAATGCTTTAGGAACCGTTTTCCAATCGAAAAACCATGGAAATTATCCCCAACTATCAATTTTGAATAAAAGTAAAAAGAAATTATTATTATTATTGTAAATTTGATGCGATATTTTGAAAAAGGGTATTTAAAACGAGGTACTAATAACTGAAGAAAAGATAAAATATCTTTTCAGAATTTGAAGCAATTTGAATCTCTCCCACTATCCTAGAAATCCTCAAAAACAGCTTTGATTGAAATAACCGAATAACTTATTCTAGTTTTCTGTTGCAGAAGGTGTTCACCGATGACTGTGTCTTCAACGAATCGATGGAGCAGCACCACTACAACACATACTCATCCACCTATAATTCAAATTCCCGCCGAACTCTCTATTTAGCTCTAAATCGTCACGGGGAGCCGCGAAAGTTGCAAATCCCGCCGACCCGGCCCCTTGGCAAGTTGGCAACATACACGAAAGCACTGACTGAAACCGTACCTCAGGAGCATGTTGAGAAGCTAATCGCGAAAACATTTGGCGCGAATCGCGTCAAACATGGTCTACGTCAGCTCTGTGATGCTGGTAAACCGTTAGTCGAGCTGACCGCGAAAGTGATGAAGGCTCGTCCCAAGTGCAATACGACTGCAAGTGGCCAGGCCGCCGTCAGCGAGAAACTTAGGATAAGTAGTAGCAGTACGAATAGTAGTAACAGTCATAGTAGCCCTAGTATTAGCCAAGGTCACGGAACCAACCCCAAGCGGAAGAAGAAGAAGCGACGGTGCCGCCCCGACGAGGCCGAGCACGAAAACTGCCACAAGGGGCCGCAATCGCTCAAGAAACGGCCACAGAAAAAGAAGTGTCCCCCGGGCGACGAAGATTGCCTAAGTCGGCGGAAGGCGGGCCACAACAGAAAGGGACAGCACATACACCAGACGCACCCGAAACAAAATGGTGGGCAAGGGGGCGGTGGTGGAAGTGGTGGTAGTGGTGGTGGTGGGAAGAAGGGGAAAAAGGGCGGGAAGAAGGGCAAACACGGCACTACAACCCTCAGAACGACAACGACAACCTTGTCGGCTCCAACAACGACGTACCCAACGATCATGACCTCAACGGAGCACCACCCTAACGAGGAGGACGGCGACCCGGACGACATAGGACCAACTTCCGGCGAGAACGAGGAGGACGACGACCTCAGCGCGGGCCCTGTCGGCAGCCACACGAATTTCGTCGACAGCGAAGAACTTTTCTACGACGGCGATTTCGATGCGTGAGTGGATTTTTCCTTCCTTTCTAACACACAGTCCAACCACACAAAAAACACTCTTCCCTCCTCCCAAAAACTTACAATTTTTGTACTTTTTTTACTCGAATCTTTTCGGATTTTTTAAATTTATTATTTTTTCGGCTTTTTGTAAATACAAAGAACATTTTTTTAAAGAAAATTTTTGCAAGAAAACAACCCTTCTGTGAACTGATAAAAGATACAACATTATCTCAGGTGTCATGTGGTACAGTAAAAACAAATTCATAAAAACATAAATAAAAATTAAATTTAATGTTAAAACAAGAGAAGACGTAAAATTAAAACTAAGAGGTTCGTTGAAGATGCGCAGTAGTACCACGTTAAAAGAGTCTTTAAAATGAAGATAGTAGGAGTAAGTCTCATTAGTCATATGTACGTAGCCATATATTTTTTACGTTTCAATATCATCGACGAATACAACGCCATTTTTAGAGTACTTGGTCATCATGCAGGCTGAGTAGGATACGAGAAAAACATGCTAAAAAAAAGAATAATTTAAACAAATATATATTCCATGACTCGATAGATTTTCCCTGGTTTTTCGTTAAAATTGTTCCTGACCGCAAAAATCTTCTAGATTTGTTCCTTATCGTAAATTCAGCGAATTAAATGGGGGTTTCACGGGGGCATCACTCTCTAAAAATTTCGTATTTTTGTTATAGATTTCATTCAGATCTATATGTATGTACTTCATATGGAAACTGACTAAAAAACTCTACGCAATTGGCTGAAAAATAAACTGCACCAACAGCTTCTATGCACCATAAATGTTATTATTATCACTGATCAAGCAGCACCGACTCAGTTTAAATTATTACAAGAAGAAAATACTTAAATTAAATTAATGTGAAAATTATCCGCTTTATTCCGACAATTGGTACAGTTTTCACGTAAAAACCAGCGAAAATCATCCCCAATACTATCACTACCCTTGTAAATAATCACAACTCCATGTTCATTCACATAAAAAAAAAAATATAGTCCCTGTAACAAAATACACCGCAAGTATTTTAATTTAATAATTAATCTAATAATTTAACTTAAACATAAAGAGAAAAAAGTAAAAAAAAAACACGAATATTTTTTACATCACTAGTATTAGTAAAACGAGATTAATTTTATAAATTAAGGTCCTTCAAAGAAACGCGCTTTATTTAATCTAAAAACACATTTGTTTAACACATTTCCCATTCATTCATTCGTTCCCTCATTTTTAAGGAAACATCACTTTGTACTTCATGAAAACATTATTAAAAAATAAATAAAGGTAAAAAAAATATACACATACAACATCGTCCATGTAAATTAACAGGAAAGAGAGAAATACATCCCATCAAAATAATGCATGAGATTTTTCAAACATAAAATTTCGCCGAGGAAGTCAATGTTGTTTTGAATTCATTTCAGATATCATAACCATAATGATACAAAGTAATAAAGCAATATGTATCTATAGCTTGAAACCTCGCTTCTTCTTAAAAAATAAAGAAAATATAAAACATAAAAAAAGTGAAAATAAAGAAAACTGTCTTAAAATGTTTGCATACCTAAATAGCGATGAACATAGCTCCTAGGTACAAGTATGATAGTCATTAGCACTCATTTGTTTAATAAATGAAAAACTACTTAAAAGATTGTAAAATATTTGGGTATAAATAAAAGATATTTAAAATAATAACGATATTGCATTTTATTATGTCTGAAAAACGTTTCGCCTCTTCATAAATTTATTATAAAAGACTTCAGCATGACAATGCACCCCTGCACACATCTGTTTCTTCCTGTTTTTTAGTGTAGTCAACTTTTTGCATCTTAATGAAAACGGTCTCTATTAATTTGTCTTACAACCACTTAAAATATATTGCACGATATTGCATCAACATGAACCTGGAATGCACCACTGAACGTATTTCCTCCTAAATACACGGCATTTTTTGGCATAACAATCATTTTCGTTGTCTCTATATTGCATTTAATAACAACAATACTGCATTGCTCGCAAAATTTTTCAAAAAATAGCTTTACTTTCTTTTACATACTATAAAACAAAACAAACACAACCAACAATTGGCAAGTAAACCATCAGTAAACAAGTCGCCGTATTTGTTCTCTTTTTAGTTGCAATATGGGCCTATGGCGATTGGTTTTGTTGCTCTGGATTGCAACATGGTCACTGAGAGTCGGACGTTGCCTGTAAAATCCCCATAAAAAACAGTACCAGACAAAAATACAAAATACAAATTAAGAGAATGTAAAAATGCGCAGAACAATGCTTCAAAACCTTATTCAGAAAAATTTATGTGTTAAGTAAAAGACATTTAGTTGCTTTTGCTACTCGAATGGTACCTACCCTCCGCCTACCTCGCATTCGCTTCAAACACACGCCCCCATATCCTGGACTGGAACCTAACCTCGATGAGTACTATATTTTTGCTTTTTTTGTTTATCCTTGGCTAGTATATACCTTGTTTTTTTTACTGCATGTATGCATGACTTAACGTCATTAATTGTCGTAGACAAAATACTGGCTATGCTTTTTCTTTTGTTTTTCATTTTTGTTTTTTTCTTTTACAATTTCGGAAATGTTTGATTTTGCTGGTCTCAGGTTGGAAATCTTTAGTTTTCGGGAATACCGAGGAAAATGTAATTTTATCAATCAAGGGATACTTTTGATATTAAATGAATACTCACTAAATGTATGTAGCTTTTAAGATGGATATTGTTTTAAGGAATAAATTATTATTATCATTATTTTCTTAGTAAAATTTTTGTAAGCAGATCTATACGACTTTTTTTCTAAAAAAAAATATCTGTACCCTGACTTGACACGATTAAAAAACGTTGGTTGGACATTCTTCTTTTGAATATTCAGGTAAGCTATTTTTTATTTCAAAAATTTATAAACATACATATATTACTATATTTTATTAAAATTGAAAATATATTTCCTTGTTATATAAATATTTTAAATCTCTCACCCCTCCCGAAAAACTAACACAATTAAAGAAAACAAAAAATTTTTCTAAAAACAATATTTTTCAAAATTTACAAAAATATCCATCAGAAAATGCTCGAAAATTTATTAAGACAAGGCACCGAACAGAACCGAAGGTTTTAGCTCGCATTATTTATGGCCTCTCAACACAATTAAAGTGTCGTCAAAAAGAAGGCGGGACTAAACGGGATTATCGCCATTAGTGTTAATGTTTTTAAAAATTATGAGACATTGGTGTCAACGTTTTTAACGAGAATTAAAGCTGTTCGACTTCTCGAACGTATTTAGAATAATGGTTTAATTTTAGAAGGATGGACAATTTTTATTGTCATAGATGTTCCCAATCCTGTTTTTCTTTTGTATTTGATTGTTCAAATACTTCAGATTAAAAAATAAATACTGTTTTGTTTTTGATTGCAACATTCCGACTCCTAAATGGAAAATTTCGTAAATATTAAAAATTAATATTTAGAGAAAGCGAATTTTACTTAGGTTTAAAACTAAACAAGTTGATTGCATTCTTCAATCGATTATATTTTTTTGAAAGACCTTCAATGCAATGAAAAGGAAACCAAAAAAAGATCCCAATATTTTTTAAATAGCAGCGCTTTCGATAAATTTTCAATTCGGTGCCGGTTATGATAAAACGTGACATCACAACATGTCGTTTTTGATAAAACCATGACTTCACGTGAAATCATGCGAAGATTTTCCATTTTAAGATAAATATATTAAAATCTTAATCTTACCCAAAATCTACTGTGTTCGTTCACTCCTGAAAATATATGTGTTTAAAAATCGTCAAACAAAAAGCTCAGTTCAGATGTGCAAAAAGTAAACCATTTTTACGATATGAAAGAGGCGGGAAACTAGGCGTCTTTTTTATTTTTACCGCCCGCAAATTCCCCTAGTAACGAGTGCTCGCGATTCGACAAGCAGGAAGTTCGAGCACATTCCCACAACTTATCCGGCCTTACATAATTTTTGGGGGGCTAGTGACCCCCCATTCGGGGCTCATCATCATCACCACAGCCCCATCTGAAAAAAATCATTCTCCCATAGTTTCCGCGCGCGGGCAAGTGATGAAGCTGCATCATCGCGATCGTAAAGATAAACGCCCGCTTGTTTAGATTTTAGCGCAAATTAATTTGTTGTAAATTGCCGCGGCAGTGCGAAAAAAACGAGTACTCGCCAGCAGCGCGAGTGATGGGAATTATTTATTTTTTTTTTGACCAAACAAACAAACAGTCCGCGGCTCGCATGCCGCGCGTCCGTCGGCTCGTCCGTCGGGCTGTCTGTCCGCTCCTCGCGGTACTCCCACACCCGATCCGCGGTGTAATTAGCTGCCCGAAAATTCTCCCGCGGTCAGCTGGAGTTTGTTTTGATCGACGCGTGAATACGCTCATTAGCGGCACCACCGCGGACGTAACGCTCTGCTCTAGCTTTTGGCGATTTTGGCGGCAACAAAATTTTGCACACTTTCGCGCGCTTCGAACATGCCGAGCGTCACGTAGCCCCAGCGCGCCCGGCAGCAGCTCAGCTGAGGTCGCAGCGTCAAAGCGGAGCTTTACAGCGAAATAATTTACAAGAGCCGCGCGATGACGTCAAACTGTCTATTATTCAAAAGTCCACTGTACGACTGCACCGAGCGCAATGCACAAATGAAAAATGCAATTCTAAGACAAGTTGAACCTGCGCCTGGCACAGGTGAACTCCAATTGCTGGGCGCAGCGCACCTGTCCAAACTTCACATTGTAGTTTAACGCGCACCGGTTCTGGGACTCGTTAGAATGTCGCTACTCGCTAGACTATCTAACTAACTATCAGATGGATTGGCGTTCTCATTTTCACTGAAAAAGCACACAAGCAAAGCTCACGCACCTTTCGCCACTTGGGGGTCTAAATTTTTTCTAGCCGGGTTCTTGCAGGAATGGAAGTTTGATCGCGTGCACCGCACTCTTAAAGTTGTCTAATTCGGTGAATTATCATTTTCTGGGCGGGACGTGCTAGATCCATGCCGAACAGAACGTTCACTCCAACTCTAATTAAGAGAGCGGATCGATTCATTGATTTGTTTCTATTCTGAACTTTAACGGATTTACTTCGCAAAAAAGAACAAGCTAAACCCTGTAACCCCACCATAAACAAACTAGGCCTATACAGGTAACCTCCGAAGAACACGATTTTTTGGTTCCGTGTTCTTTGAAACCGTGTTATTCGAGACTAAAAAAACGGGAAACGGGATTCTGTTTCAAGTGTGAAAATAAATAAAACGTTACGTTTTAATTTTTTTTTTGTTAAGCATAAAACTAAAAACTTTTATTTTTTGAATTCATATTGGTAAGCACTTCTAAGAAATCACATAATTAAAAAAACGTGTTATCTTAAATTTTTATTATCAAAATAAAAGAAAAATAAAACTATTTTATTTGTATATCAAATAATATACATATGTATGTATTTTATTCTTTTTCAAAAGAATTACTCGAAAATTGTGTAGTTTGAAACCGTGTAATTCGAGGAAAGGTATCCGTGTTGTTTGAAACTCGTGTTCTTCAAGGGGCTACTAATATTTAATACTATTAATTTTCCCAGACTATCATAATATTTGACTTAATTTCAAGTTAACTTAAATCATCAACCCCAAAGACTCCTTTCAATAAATTACACCTAAAGCATAGCTAGGGCCTACCTACTATCAGGTGAAATCAACCTCAAAACTCGTTTAGTAGTTTTTACGTGATGCCTAATCAAACAGAAGTGTCCAACTCCTTTCCCTTCGCTTGGATTTAAAATAGTTTTTCCTTATTTCAAATAGTTTAAAATATAATAACAATTCTAAACAGTTCAAAATATAATAACAATTCTAAAATTGGAAAGCCAGTCAAGAAATAATTGGTTTTTCGGAAGGTTTCCCAAAATCTAACAGGGCATCCCTGAGGTCGCATCAAAATCACCTCCTTCGATTTTCCCTTGGGCAGCTATAAGGAGAAATTGTCCAAAAAATAAAGTAAAAAATTACGAAAATAAAACACTTACTGGCACCAAGAGAGTCATAGCACCGCACCGTAAAAACGAGCAGCGACCTTCCATTTCATTTGCACATTTTTTGCCAATCCTCCTGCTCGCATAATAACCGTTGGCAGGAAAAGTGAAAAATCTTCGACCGGTGGACGATGGTAGAGGTAATTTACGTGCTTTCCCTTAAAGACTATCATCCTACATCCGAAACGTCCTTGAGTCCTTAACTCGTGAAAGGAAGGCATATAAAACTCACTTTAACGAGCCTTCCCTGACCGATTACGCCAGCAAGAAATTCAAGGTAATTCCATTTCCTCCTGCCACAAGACAAAATTTTCCTTTCGTGTCTCCAGAGGCTCTGCCTTAAGAAAATTCAACGGATCTTTGGGGGACGGAAGGAGTTTATGACGGTCAGTTCGTTAACCTGGAACAAAGTAAGGAAAAGAAAGGAAACTTACTCATTAACACCCGCAGAAGCCAAGGTGGAGGAGGTGAACAAACCTCTTTCGAAAAATTGGGAAACTTCCGATGACCAAGTCTTAGTACTATAGCCGCCACGTCAGGCGGATAACACGCAACGGTCGCAAGAATTTTATAAAATTGTCTCCGTTTATTACCCTAAAAAGCAATAAAACCGTCAATTAAACTTCTTTGTAGCTTAAAATAAAAAAAAACGGTAAAACTTTACCATTTCCTCACACTTCTTTAAAAAATTTGAAGTAGGAAAATAGATGAAGTTTTATCCCCATAGAATAGCACAGCTAAATATTAATATGTTTAATTTAAAATTGTATGTCTAAGCAATTTCTGCCGGAAGAATATTTATTTAAAACGACAGGTACACTGATTCAAAAAGGGACGGTTCTTTTAAATAAGAATTATAACGATGTAATAATCCTGGGAAGTATATATAGAGTTTGATTTTTAGCTTTTTATAGTCTGCTTAATTTTTAATTTTAATGTACAAAAGTAGACTTCTTCTGGCTTTTTGCTTACTTTTATATGTAATATCTTTTACTGTATTGAAGATATCGGGACGAACATTTTTGGTATTTTATTATAGATTAAAATTAAAAGAATGCTGTTTCACATGGCATTACTGATTTTTAATTATATATAAACCTTCGATTTGTTCTCGTAAGATAAATTTTAATAACATAATTTTTCTTACAAACCAGAAAAAATTTGGCCGACCCATTTTGGGTAAGTTTGCCTGTAAGCTAATTCCTAACGAAAGTTGTTTGTAAGGCCTCTCTCACAAAGTATAACTATGATCACTATATATACTTTAAAAAAAAATAATTGAAAATTGATCAAGACTATGCTCAGCTAAAATAATATAACAAAACTGAATACAACTTTTCAGAAGAAGTCTTGCAAAACTAGTGTGAAATGGAGTACTGCAGCGCTGAATACTAAAACCGCTTGTTTTTATTTTTTAGTGTCTAAAAATATATGTAATCGCCTCAACTTAATTAAATCAATTCCCACACTGAGATACCTCCGAAACCCCTACAAGTGCCCCAAATTTCCCTAAATACTTTCATGAAGCCAAGAAAGTTTACCGCTGGCGCACTTAATTAAATTCTCCTCGTATCTGAAATATGTCGCTGGTAGGCGTTCGCGGCACATCTGCCTCATCAAGTGCAACCTCCCGGCGGCTACATGATAACGAACACCGAACGGAGCCTCATCAACTAACAATCTAACTATCTTTATTGATTTACTGCCTTCGACGCGAAAACAATTCGCATAACCCACCCGGCCCCATAAACATCGCATTGGATGTGTTCATATCCAGCAAAAACAGCATCCGATCAGGACCACTTAAGTGAATAAGACTTTAGACGCGCAGACCTACGCGCACTCACCTATGTCAGGACAGATTTGCTCGAGCATCTCAATAGGCTCGACCGCAACCGGCGAAAGAGGGTTTCGCTAAGAAAATTCAATTCCCATTTCTTCGTGAATTTGTGATTTCTTCGCCAATTTTACGATGTCATTTGTTGGCGAGCGGAGGTGGTTTGTATGTTTGTTTGTCGCTATAACACGCTACCGCCTGCTAAACGAAGCCTAGGTCAACTGGTGATCTTCATCAAGCTGTAGGCTAACTATTGCCCTCTTTTGTTGGACCTGAGTGGGTTCATTCAGTCAACAAAACGCCAGTTAACCCACACGACAATGGCGACACACAAGTGGATTTTGTGCCATTTTCTCTAGCCGCTTGATATACGGAGACCAGGATCTGTTTGAGAAGCTGTTTGATGTTAATCCCTTCGGTGATAAGATCACTGATCTTGGTCCCAGCTCCGGACATAGTCATCGTGATCGGCTCAGATCCACTTACCGGGGAGGATTATGCGTTCGGATATTGAGACGTTGGCAGCGAAGATGTTTTTCTGTTATCATCACGAAGGTAAGTAGTGGGCGAGTGCGCCGGCGCAGTTCGCGAAAGGTTTCAGCTAGAAATAGGTAGGTAGATCATTGGTGTTTTACAAGAAGGATCGCGATCGGACACGATTACAACTTTTTATCGATTAATTAAGTGAGAGATTTAATTCGGTCGGATGCCAATATTTCTAGGTGATGATTGTGATAATTGGATTTTTATGATTTTCTCCTACGCATACATTTAAATACATAATTGAATAGTGAACTGTTTTTAGAGAATAAAATATTATGGTTTAAAATTGCGAATAGCATTTGATAAAAGCAAGCGGTTCTGACTTCCATCTTCTATAATCGCATAATGTTTAGAATTTGGCAGTACCATCGTGAGTTTATTAATTTTAAAATTCGCGAGTGCGAAACCCGCATGTAATATTTTATGAAAATCGTACGATTTAGAAATTTAACACTTATAGTCTCGACGTGAACTAGTGACAATTCTACTACTACCACAGACGCCATACAGAAAACTAATTTTAATGACACTATCGTTAAAGTAAATTAAATTAATATTTCATAAATATTAATTATTAAAAAAATATATACATATATGTATATAAAAATTTTAAAAACTATATTTCTTCTTACTGTTTTATGATTTTAAGACCCTTTTAGATGAATGTTGAGAGCCTCTGGTGAAAACACGTGAAACTGCAGAAAAGCTCACAATGCACCAGACTCCTTTTCTGTAAAATTCTGTAAGGAGAGAAATATAACAGTTAATTTAAGGGGAAATGAGAACTTTCGCTCTCAAGGAATGAAGTCAAAAGAGAAAAAATTTCTTCTTAATTTGAAGAGAAGAAAAGCTTTCAAACCCTCAAAATCTCATCGCTTTAGCGGGCTTCCAATGGTTTGCGTCTTGAAACGGAAATTTCCAAACATTTCAGTGGCCCTCAACATGTGTAGCATTAAAATAAAAAAAAATGCATAATATTGCTTATGAAATTTCCTGCGATCTATAAATTATAGAAATAGAAAACTATGCCCTAAATCGCAGAAAATCACTGTTATGTACATCTGGATATTTTAATAATTTAATTTAATCACTATAAGAAGACAAGTTGTTTGAATAAAAGAATTTTATATTTCTAGATGATAAACAGTTTTGAAGATAGCTTCCTCATTTGTAATCAGTTTTTAGATAAATCTTCCTCCCTCAGTAGCTGTTTTAGTTCTGTTCTGATATGTCGACAGGCGGAAGAGGTTCAATCCAAAGCACCGACTGGTTCATATATTTCCAGAACATAGACACCAGCAAGATCAATGCTGAGAAATTCCTGATCCATTTATCCCCGCATGACCGTCGACATGAAAATAATTTTATCGAATGCATGCCAGAGCATAATCAGTTCCCGTCCAATTTCCTGAATGTAATCTTTCATCTTTTGCCCCATTCCAGCGGGGTCCTCTCTCTATTGCAGGAAAATATTTCACACTTGAGACGAATTTCCTTGTTACAGTCGTGATAAATTTGAATTGGAGCTTGTTAGACCTTGAGATGTTTGTTGTGACACCATCGCCATCTCCGGCTAGACTGAGCTATTTTTCTTAAAATATTTGATTTAGATCGACACCGACTCGTCCTCAGCACGTCATCAATCACAGCGAAAGTTAGTGGAGCCGGCCGGGCAGCCATCCACCCACGCGAGGCGCACCTTCGGCGAGCGATCGACGACGGCCGCGGAGGTGATCATCGCGTCGCCGCTCAATGGGGGAAGCGGCTGATTGATGCTCCGCGCCGCGATCACGAGATGAGCCGCGACGCCCTGAACTGGTTCGGTCGAGGCGGCAAGGGCGCGTTTTGTGGACGCGTTGCCGACTATCAGCCGCTCGCATGATTTATGCACCGGGACAGAGGTAGTTTTGGATTTAGAGGCTTATCAGGAACTAGTTACTCGGGGTCTTTGGGGGCACCGCTCCTGAGGATTGCAGTTGCCCTGTGCAAAGAAAGAAGCTCTGATGGATGAAGAGAAATTGCTGCCGTTAGACGTGTCGAGGGGCTAATTAAGGAAAAATATTGTCACTGGCTATGAAATATTCCAGGGCATGACACAAAGTCTTGGAACCATAGGTGTGACAATAAAAAAAATAACACTTTAAGAGTTTTGATAATAATCCCACACTGAATAAGGTTAGCATAATCCCATCAACTTTTAAAGGTCTATTCTAATAAATAAATCTTTATTTCAATCGTATTCAAAATTATAAAGACTTATCAAGATTATTTGAATTGATTCAATTATTTCGGGCATGGTAAGAGATATCTGGAAAAATACTTTAATTTAAATTTAAAGTAAATTAAATACGATTTTATTAATCATGACGGCAATTTCACAAAAGAACTGCGATATATTATTATTTTTAAAACGACAAAGTGCTTGAAACTTATTTTAAACTCTTTGTAGAAGTGGGAATACATTTGAACATAATTCTTCCTAAATGTTCAACTTTTTCCTCTAAAACCACGCCAATTCTCCGCCTTGGCGGACTTAAAAATATCTCTCAATAGTACCGCAGATTTACATGATAAATTAAATATTAAAATTTCTTATATTATCTGGTACCCAACTTAAAAGCAGCCATAAGCAACTGAATTTTTTCCTGTACCTAAATCTCCAAAAAATGCTAAAAAGTAGATTCATCTTCTCCGATGATGAAAAGGGAAACATTCAGACTTATTTTAAATGTTAAGGTCACTTCGGGGAGTCTCACAATTAAAGCACACATTTTTAATGGTTATGGGTATTTGCAGCATAACATCTTTTATCAAATCTATTTAAAATAACGCTGGAAAAGAGAAAATTAAGAACATATTTCAGCAAAAGATGCACTCAGCTCCAAATTTTACCGGAATGACAATTAAAATAAATGTCAAAGGAGCGGCAGTTCGGAATACAAGTTGGTGCTGGCTATCAAATTTTCAAAATTTGGTAATTACGCTAAAATAATTTCTTATATTGCAAAACTACAATATATATAAACATCTAATAAAATTAAATAATTAAAATCACTGATTTTACGGTAATATTACAATAAATGCAACGAAAGCAAGTACATGTACGTAAGAAAATTCCATCACATCGAGTGCGAATAAAATGCGCACAACTTCACACTGGTTTATTTCGAATAAAAATCAAAACCATAACCTCAAACATTTTGACAAAAAAAAAAGTTAAAAAAAATTTTCATGTCGCGTTTGTGTGCTTTGTGGAATAATTTTTTTAAAATAATGAGGAACTAGCTTTATTTTGAATCTATCGACATATGCATATCCCGAAGAACGTCCATAATAAATCGAAACACATGTGAAAACAACGAAGTTCGCCTGGTCCACTGAATTATTTATGTAGAAAAAGTCTTTTGATTCTCATTTTCGCAATGGTGCCGTTCACGATGAAGCCAAATAGAAAAGTTATCCCGTTTGCGGTACTCGTTGGTGTTTGAGAGGACAAAAACAAAAAGATGTGTTTGTTTGGAACCGTCCCGTCCGTTTTTTATTTTGCATACTTTGCGTGCTGGTGTTACACAAATTGCCGAGAAACATTTGCGCTAGGATTGCCGAGTAATGTCCATCAAGAGGTGTCAAAGGTAAGGAGGAGGCGGCCCTCGGCTCTGGTGCCCGATTGTGCGGCGAGCCCCGGGCCCCGGGCTTCATCGCCGATTAAACGCTGGCGCCCACCGCGGCCCCGTCGTCGGGGCGAGGGAGTCACTCTTTTCGGGCGTTTTTGTTGTGCGGCTGGTGGCTGGGAAAAAAAAACAGGGAGTTGCCTGTCAAAGCGGGCGGCTCTCATCGTCGGGAGCGGTAGTTTACAAATCACTTTCCGGGGGCTTTCGTGTTATTTTTAGGGTTTTGTTTGGGAGTTTTTCCGCAAACTCAGCGGCGACTGGAGGATGGTTTGTTTTGGTCAGTCCTGGGAAATTCTGAACATGTGAAAGCTCCTGCTGTGGAGGCTGCGCCTCCGAGGGGAGCTGTGCGATGAACAGGTGCTCTTGACGACGTCTGCCCAACACAGGCCCTACCGGACGACTCTGGTTTGAGAATATTTTGATTTTTAAAAAAGTAAACAAGTGTAAAAATGTGGGTCAATTTATTTTTAAAATTTAATCATCTCCGACACATTCTATGGGCTCCTCCCGCTCAAACGGAACCGCTTTCATTTTATAATTTCTCCAACTGAGGACGTAAATCAATGAAAGTATTATAATTGGACTTACTTATTTTCTGTTGCCTTTTAGTTCTTCCATCCAGCCTGGGAAACCTCAAACCAAATTACACATTGTTTCAGAGCAACTTTGTAAGAGATTCTTACAACAGCTCTAAATGCCCCTATAATTTATTCCCCCTTTTAGGAAAGATCAAAAACTGGAACTCAATTAAATTCCCGATGGGTCAGATTTATTCTGTTCTGCACCATAACATGTTATGTATCATTTCTATATGTTTTTTTTCGTATATTACGAATTCATAAATGAACGTGCTCCATTTATGTTTTTTTTTCAGAAAAATATAATTTAAAAGTATCAAGTACCTGGAAATTGGTAAAACGTGAAAAGAGGTAATACAAAATACAACTCCTCCATAGCACTTACTAGGCATTTTGAAAAATTTCAGTTGTGTGACCGTTTTTCGCTAGATGTAAGAGGATTTTAAAAAGTGGGGTTTCATAATTATTATATTAACGGTAGAATGATTATCTGTTGTTTTTAATTTTTAAAACATGATGGAGTAAATCGTTTATTAATTTGTAGTCTATGATCTAGTTTCTCTTAATCAGCACATGAAATGTATAAAATTTGCAGATTGGGTTTTATCTTCTTTAAGATTTTAGTTTCAGATGCAAGATATATTTTAAGGATCACAAGCCCCCAAACAGTTTTGATGTTATCTTAAAAAATTGTATTTTATTTTTGTTGTGAAAATGAACGAAAGGGATTTCCTAGTTATGTGATATAAAAATTATTTTTAATAAAGAATATAATATAGGAATTTATACTTTGTGGCTAAACTACAAAAAATATTTCTAATTGATAAATCGACAAATCCAAAACCTCATCATCTCTGATAATTAGTGTTTTTTATCAATAGTACTCTCTGAAATACACTTCTAATTCTTTCATATTTTTCTAACAGGTTTTTTAAAATATTCACACTACATAAATGACTTCGGAAAATTGGGATTATATTTTTAAATAAATCACTTCTATAATTTTAAAATATTGGTCAATTGGTGATTTTTCATATATTTTAAATATTACATACCTAATACAAAGCAGTTATTGTATTATTATTTTATGTAAAAATCCAATAATAAATTTTCATCTCCAAAGATAAATGTAACATTAAAATAAATAAAAAGCAGACGAATTTACTTTGTTATCCCCTACTTTTCCACTTAAATTACAAAATAATCCGAATATCAAAAATTTTTCGAAAACATTCCAGGATAATTTTCAGCATTATTAAAAATGAATATTTGAAAACCCCAAATTAATGGAGATCCTTTCTTCTCTTGCAGACTCAAAAATAATTATGCGAATACGTGTGCGATTAAAACGATCTTGTGACAACACAGAAACAGCAACAGCAAATAAAAAACAAAAGATCAAAGTTTTAAAGTTAGGGTTAACCTTGTTAAAGAATTTTCTATAGTTTTTTACTTAAAACAAATTTTAGTTATATTTTATAATACGACGCAGATCGAGAGCAAGAAATACAAAAAGTTAAAATAGAACAACGAGAAACATAAAAGGAAAATTAATTTTAATTTGCCTTTTTCGTAAAAAAAAAACTCGCAAGCGCTTGCCTGTTTCGTTTTTTCCGTTAATTAATATTAATATTAAAAGCGAGCAGTAAATAAGTAATAACGATTAAAGTAAAAGAAAAGAAGTTTTTTAAATTTGTCGGTTGTTATCGATAGCAAAACGCTTAAAACGTTATAAATAAGGAACGAAAATCAAAAAATAAATTCTTTGTAAGTTAATTTGTTGACGACTCCAATTTTGTTCGCTGTAAACGACTTCGGCACAACGTTTTATTCAAAATTATGGTGAGTACCTAAATTTTATATCTTTTGCTGTAGAAACTAGTTGCCTTTGTCGAATCACCTAAATTACATGTGTAAGATGGAATATAAGAGGAATTTCAATAGAATTGCACCGAGTGGGAGGCAATGTGTTCATATTGAAATTTTCTAGACCAAAGCATTTTCTGGAGGCATTCAGATGGAAAGCTTCGTGTCGCATTGTTTCCATTTTGCTCGCAGGCGTCGGCACTTTGATTGGAAACTAATAAAACTACTCGTGCGAGGAATTGCGAGGATTTCTTTTGAAATCCTTTGGTTTTACATATTTATGAATACACATGAATGATTTTTATCACCTAGAGCGCAGACAACGGAAAATCATACAATCTTTTATCAAATAAAGTCCATAGTTATTTAATTTAATATATTAATAAATTTGTTAATTATGCATTGGAAATGTGCATTTTAAATGAACAAGACAACTTTTTTCCAATTACATCATCATTTGGATTATCCACCAATAGACACAATTATAAGGTAAGTTTCTTATAAACCTATAAATTCCTTAATCGCTAAAATAAAGTAAATAATTTCAAGAAAATAAAAAAAATGGAGTTTCTTTAGAATGTTGTCTCTACGTACACAAAATTGATATGCTCCCAGTTTTGCAAATCTAACAAGCTTTCAAATATTCTATAACCGATTTCATAAAAGTCACGAGATCAATTATTGTCGGAATAGATACTAAAATTACGAAGAGAAACGTGATTGATAGTAACTTTAATTATACAAGTACATAAAATAATTAAATTAGATTAAGCGCTGCTTACCTTTTTAGCACTAAAGTCAGTAAGAATATCGGACCCTACTACGGTTTTTGGGAGACACTGAAGATAGATATAACAATGACAAAAATCTACTTATTTTATATTTTACAAGAGGGAGTAATGGCCTGTGAGGTTGAATTGGCGCAATTTTCACCAAACGATCGGGCATCGATGTGCAATAGCTGAATACTTGGCTGAATAAAATCTGACTATCAACCTATTAACATGTTCGTCGCCCAGTTTTATTCAGCCATATATTAAACTATTGGGTGTCCCCCATATGTGGCTGACATGGCAGTTTAAATGTTAAGAAGAAGGACAAAACTATCTAAAGACTCACATACTTTATTTGTAAAAGACTCATATTTTAAAGTTAAGAAGTTTGAATCCTTTCACGCAATCTAAATTAGGTGACGACGCATGTTGTTAAGAAAAATTAACCTGCATGAGAGTAGCTAGACTTTGGGTGTATTGTGCGGAAACGATAAAAGAAGGTTGCAAATTTTTTACGCAAAAAGGTTCTCCAAGTTGATACTCATCAGTCGGTAGAAGTGACATTAAAATCGCCATTCAGCAGCCGGAGGAGTCTCCTGTTAGTCATGGAAAAGCCTACGAAGTTGGAATAAAGCCTAATACGTTCGCTTTAACGCCTTGCCACACTTGCTCAAGTGCCCACAGAACTTTTCTGATGTTCAATAGAAGGCGGCGGCTTCGTTTACACGTATCGCACGCACGCATTTCAGTTTTGTACTGCTGTTGCTTGTGTTTTTCCTATTTTTTTCTGTTTATTCTTTTTTCCTGTCCCCATCCTCCGGGAGCATGCTGAATAGGAAAAAAGTTTCTTTGACGTCTGTTAAACGCGGCTCAGCTCGTTTTGAGCTAGCAAGAGAGTGCAAAGGCTCTAGCCGCAGTGCTGCCGATGCTAAGGAAATTCATGTTAATGGTTTTGTTGGTTTTGCATGTTTACACATTACCACCTTTTGCACAGGGCAAACCTTTTAAGGTGAACAAACGTTTGATATCCTTCTTGCTCGCTTACTTATGGATGTGTTCGATATAAAGGATTTCAAAATCACCTTTTAAACAAGTTCCTTTGAGGAAATCAATCAAAGAAATTGTTCTGGGGATTTCATACAGTCCCCTACCTATTGTCCTAAAAAAATATATAAGTTTTTTTCGGAAGTTTGCATCAGCTTTTATAAGGCGGTAAGAATTTACACCAAAAGTGTACCTTACCACCCTGCGCAATTTTTTTAATGTATCACTTGAGAGACAAACAATTTAACCAAAAGCTCAAGGGATGTGTACAAATCTGGGTGGATCCCATCCTAACTTCTTTGTGATCGTACAAAATTTGTACCACCCATTTTGGACCCAATTACTTTCCAAACAATCAGTTCTTTCTGCTAGAAGGGGGCTCACAGGAAGAAAGATTTAAATTTTCTCAATCTTTAAATCCCACGTAGAATGCGAAATATTAATAGATTTTGATGAACAAAGTTCCATTAGATCGACAATAAATAATCGCATCATTAATAAAAAATAAGGAGTCCTTCAAGTATGACTCAATCCTTCAGGGTTTTGCGCTAAAAATTTGTAAACTAACTTTTTGAAAGTCTTCAAATTTTATTTATTTATAGAAATTCGAGCTTTAATACTTCAAATTCACCGTTTCCCATATACAGGGTGTTGCGTTAAGCTCTTAACAGGAGTATGCAAATCGATTCTACATCTTCTGATCAACGTTTGTTCGGAGGCCTCCCTAAAATTGTTCCTTACCCCTGAAATCGCAACTGAAAATTTGGAGGAGGTGAATTCAGATGATTTAGTAAGTACATACCTTAAAAGACAATCGTATATTTATTTTTGTGCGATTAAAATTAGGAAGTTTCCTTTTGTATCCGCTATTTTGAATTCCCAAAATTGTGCACCAAATTTCCTTTTCTAATTTTCCATCTTGCTTTTGAGACCCTTAAATTTCGAACAAAATTTATTTCTATTGGAATCAGGAATAAAGCTGAAAAATTTAAGTGATCTTCCTCTTATTTTTTCGCTCCGAGAATCGTGATTACTCCTAAATTTTGTTAAGATTGATATAACCTTTAAAATACACAAGATTGCAACAATGGCGAAACAAAATTCGGTTCTACACCCCCATGCAAAATTAATTCAGGTTGGCACGCGAATCAGCGAAATGCAAGCCGGCCCTCTCGTTAAAGGATAAAGTCTAAAGTGAAAAGACAACTTTTGTGAGAAAGTCCTTTTGGTCTAAAACGAGCACAAAATCTGCATACCCAGACTGAGGATTATGTGACGACTTAATTACTGTCGGAAGGACTTTGAATGAAAGCAAGCAAAGACCCTTTTGAAGGTTTCGCTCGATTCTCATACCTGAAAGTGAAATTTTACCCTATGACATAGAATCTGTTAGAGAAAAAAGATCGTCATAATTTTCTTTGCAAGTTTTGCTAAGAAAAAATTATTTGTAAATTTAAATCCCTACACGGGTTCAAAAATACCTTTTTCAGGACTTTATCAGTTTCCAATTAAATCGTAAGTGGAAAATTACAACCTCTCCGGTGCACTGTACGTACGTAAGTTTCAATTACAATTAGAATAGTCAAGTATCGTACAACCCTCCGGAATATCATTAATTGCGTCAGGGGGATGGTTTATGCTGGAAAAGCTGGGAATAGTGTTCAAAGGGAATCAAAGGGACTCGTTCTGCTTGCCTTGCGTAAGAGTGGGCTGTGGCTTTTGTTTGATTTTCATCTGTATTGAAAAGCAGGGTTCCATCTGAATTTGAAACCAACGAGAGATATCAAGTAAGGGGCAGATTTTCGGCTTTTATATTTTCGGGTAGGGCATGTGTCCGCAGAAAAGGTCCTGCAAGTACAATCGAATGGGTGGTCCTTTACTTGGGATTTCCCATTAAGGTGTACATTCTATTGGTGAACGAATTCTTAATGTAATGACTAAAAGTAATAAGAAAACCCCCTCATCTCACCTCTTAATAAAAGGTTTTCATATTTAAATTTATCTCTTACCAAGAATTGTACTCATGCAAATTTAACTGATAGTACTATGTATATTCAAATTATTCAAATAAATAGAATAGATGGAAGTTGAAGCATAATTGGGGAAAATTTTATCTCAAAATATTTTTCAATAAGTAAGATTACAATATATTCGCCGCCATTGGTTCGATCATTTATTTTTGTTTTGTAAGTCAACAGAAAAAAAAATCATTATAAAAAGAGGAAGAAAAATCCCTAAAAACTAAAAATGCACTAATCCCTAAAATCTAAAAAGATTCTAGTGGTAAAGTTAATTATCTCAAAGATTATGACTGAATTAATTCCAATTGAATTCTTCAAATCGTAAAATTTCGTAAAAGATCAATAATAAAGAAGACTGATTTGAGAAGAAAGTATTAACAGATAGATTTCAAGTTCAAGATAATATCGTTAATCATAGAAGCTAAAAATAATATATTCATTTTACAATAATTTGTAAAAATATTTAGACTACGCACATTTTAAGTCTAAATTCTAAAAATCAGTAATTTATCTATTATTTTTGGTTAATTCAATAAAAACAAGAGCATTGTAAACATTTTGTCGATAATATAATCTAATTAAAAAGCATTATCAAATTCTTGTAAACATAGGTACCTTATGTGAATCTACCTAACTTACTAATACCTACATAACAAACAGAAAATTAAAAACGACTATATTTAATTTCGCCTTTTTTGAATTTCAATATTTTATTTCCTCTTTTTATAAACTCTTTTAAATTCTCTCATAATCTCAATATCAATTTTTATATTCCCCTGTCTTGAAGTTTAATTAAAAGATAGTTTTACAAAAGTAATTTTATAAAATATAAAATTATGATATTTATTTGATGAGGGACGAGAAAAGAATTTCCGCATTAAAATTTAATCGATAGTTTATCGTTAACGAAAAACGAATCAGTCTTTAAAATATTAATAACAATGATTAGGAAAATGTGTAATATCTCGCGAAAACCGAAACTTGAAAACTCCAGCCCAACCAGTTCAAGGCTTGCAAGACTTAACTCAATGCTCGAATTCGCTCTACTCAAAGTTCAAGTTTCCTTTAGTCCATACGATCAAAATATGAGCGGACTCAATGTTTGACTTGATGATTTATACAAATAATATAATAGATTAAATAAAATTCCACATTGATTTTTCATTAGAGTTCAGGTTTTGCTCTAGTTTTTCATCCTTATTAAGGTTGAGTTGTTTAACATTTCAACAACCGGCAATTCTCTGAGTTTTTTTCAAAGTCGTGATCTTAAAGTGCTTTCTAGGTGGGCGTTAAAGTGCCTCCAGTGTAGCAGATGCATCCGGAACCAATCGATTATAGAAAACATTGCCCATCCGGAGTATTCTTCCGCTCAAAAGGAGTCGTGCACATGAAAGAAAGGGCACGTCCTGGAAGTCACCGGCAAAGAGCCTCGCGTGGCATAAATATCTCGAGGAAAGAAGTCTTCATCTAAACAAGCTCGGCATTGTTCCAAACGAGCATAAAATGCGAGCAGCGAAGATAAAAGTTAAAGCGTTTAAAATTATTCAACGTTCCAATTCCGATGGCGGGAAGCAACACGGTGCGGAGCGCGCGGCGATCCACAAAAGCATGGAGCAGACATAATGCAGCATCAATTCAGCGGCACGTTGTCCATTAGAGTAATTTAAATCCCATTAAGGTTGGAGGACATACAAAATGGCGCCATTCTAGTGGCAGCACCCTTAATAACTAAAACGCGTCCACCCTATGAGAGAGTCGTCATCCTTCCACCGAACGTTTTCGTCCCTTGTGCTCGACTCCCAGAAATTTGCATGTATGTACTTATATATGTCTGTATGTATTATATAGTGTGGACTTGCGCTTTATGGGGAACTCCAGCCATCCCCGAGATGGCAGAGCAGCCCTCAGAATCCTTAGTGCTTTGCTGTCCCGTTCTGCACCATCATTAAATATCAGGGTAGAATTCCCGTCCCATTCAACCCTTGAAAAAATCTAACAAAACACGTCTACCTCCTGTGGCACTACTGTGGCAACAACATTTTTTACAAAAACAACAAAGGCGGCAACAATAAGGGGGCAACAACAACGCGCAACTCACCCGAAAAGGACTGCAAGCGGAACTGGATCCGGCCCGGGAGCCCCCTTTTCAACCCTAGAATAGAAGTCAGACAGTCAATTCGTCGTCTCATTGAAGATTCGGCTCCTTTGCGATTGAGTCTAGAAGGAAACGAAGCCACAAAGTGGTTGACATCGGCCGTGCGTTGACGAGTTTCTGTTGTCGGTTGACTGTTGTCGCCGAGAAGTCAAGTTCCCCGAGTTGTCGTCTCAGGTGATTCAGGTGTGTCGCCGATTACCTGTAGCTCGCATTTAGGGCCACTAAGGACGTCTTAACAGGATTACACACATCCTTGTCCCGTGCCCGCGTGCCCTTTTGCCCCGTGCAACACTCGGGTTCGGTGTGTTCATCATCATCATCATCATCATCATCATCATCATAAATTTTTTTCGTGTTGGTGGTGTTGTTCTTGTTGTTGTTCGTCGCTGCTGCCCGGCTTACCCCGGGTTTTGAACTTCAGGTTACCCCAACTGTCTGCCGCGAATGCTCCTGACGGTGCCCCCTGCCGCATCATCGTACTCGGAGCACTCAGGAGGCCCCATTACAACAGCAATTTTATCCCGAGCGTGAAGTATAAACTGAAAACCCGGATTACGTCGTGTTGTTTGTACAATATACAAACGTTCTGGTTCTAGTCTATTCACGATATATTTTTGCTCATCTGGCATTTTTCGTGTGTTTTTCGCCTACTCGCGCTTACCCTGTCCTCGGCCCTTTGCAAGGGCATCATCCGCAGAACCAGAGCACCATCAGTACCTACTCTCGAACAATGGCCAACGGATTAGATTTCAACGGATTCCACTAGGAGCAGACAAGGTAAAATCATAATTATTTGATGGGTTTCATAATTTGGCGAGGGATTTCATTGTGTTCCCTTCGGGCGCATCCTTGAACGGAGCTCGAGAATATTCTTTGTGCAAAAGAATGCATTATAATGGATTTTTTTTTAAGGCGCTCAATACGATTTGAACGTCTGTCGAACTTAAAAATTTCGATTCCAATGATTCGATGGGCTGGGTAAGCATATGGCTTGTTATATAATCAATCAGGCGTAACATTGACCCTATAACTAAGATATAGGCCAAAAGTTTCCATATTACTCTTTGAGGCACAGAATTTTAGAAAATAAAAAGACCCAAGTTGCACAGAAGATTTATTTCTTTTTATATTAAACAAAATTTGTTTATTTTCATTAAAAAAGGAATAGCATAATATAAAAACATAAAAAAATAATAATACTTCTGGCAATAAAAACCTCCACTGGTTGCAACTGATGAACCTTTACTGAAATCTCGAAATATTTCGAGGTGGTTAAAAAAATATCCCACCATTCATATTTACGCGTTAAAAAGATGGAACAATTTTATACCACCACGCCTCAAAAAGATACGTACGTCATTTGCAAAAATCACCTAAATTTATGTCATCAATGATCACAATTATTTATGCGTAATTGTGTTAATTAGAAAGTAAATAGCCTTCGGAGAGTAAACTAAACATTTAAACTTACTTTGTTCGATTTAGTTCACTGGTACAACTAGAGACTGAAAATGGATTGGTTGTTATTTTTAATTTTTACAATCCAAAAATATAAAAGCGACATATCTATGTAAACTTATTAATTATTTTTAACCTATTTTAATTTGCAGCAAAGAACCACAAGGTCAGAAGCTAAATATGTTTTTTTGGCTATAAAAAATCTAGCTTGGATTGTGAAATTCGTTATTTCTTTGTACCAAAAGTAAGAATCTATATTGGCTTATTATTAACACGCTTTTATTAGCTTCATCTGTAACTTACTGACTAACTAACTATGTCAAAAAATTTTGGAAGTTAAATTTGACCCACTTCCCGGTTTTCGATTAAGGTGAAATTTTGCATACATGTTTAGTTTGGATGACAATGTATAGTTAGCTAAGTTAATTGCTTATAACAATTGAATTTGTTAAAAAAGGAATCTATGCAATGAATTCGATTTTCGATTCGAATAGGTATTTGTTTCTGTCATATCGCAAGGGTTTTTTAGTTTTTTTAAACTATAATATTATTATTATATTTTTTTAGCTCAATAAATAAATTCACAGCGATTTAAATATGCACTCTTTGTTTATTCCCTTAAAATTATAATTGCTGTTTGTTTTATGATCTTGACGGTAAAATTAAAAAAATGTTCGTTAAGAATCAAATTGAAATTGTTATTGTAAAACAGATTTTGTATACATATTTAAATTTCAACTGAAAAATAAACATATAATATTGCAAAAAAATAACATTCCTTACCAAAGTTTCACTTCAACAGAGTTTTTAATTTAACTCATCCGTTAGCAGTGAAAAATTAGTTTCATTAGAGAAAACTATGAACACGTATGTACGGATTGAATTAGTTTGTAAGTCAGTTTTTAAACCAAATAAATGTTATGTGTATGTTGTTTTCGCTATTTTGAAATTTTTTATTAGCAAATCCTTAGATTTCAAATTGCTAAAGTATAGACAACTAAATCCTATCAAACTTCGGTAACGCAAAATATTAAAGAGACATTTTTCGGGGTAATTTAAGACTTTTTGATTACCCTATAGAAGTAATTAAGTTAATAAGAACTTATATATAAACAGCACGTTGAGATTTATAGATCAGTATGTATATAATTAAATATTTCCAAAATTTTGATTAAAAAAAAAACAGTGAGTGTGTAAATTTTATATTTATTTTGTTTAATCAAATGTTGGTCGGTTTTGATAAAAAGCACCGTCATATCAGCCGCTTCAATGATACAGATCCCCGAGCTAGAGGGCGCCCAACACCAACATAAGCAGAAAATCGTAAAGACTTTGTTTAAAAATTTATAACTTTAGTTTATCAATATTGATATAATATTGATAAAAGCCTAGCTCTATATAATTATAGTCGCAGCTATATAATGTATGTACTCTTCCGCATTCACGAAATACCGATTGGTCAACAGGCTGCAAAATTCGAAACCTAGCTATAGCTTATAATTTCTGAGCAATTAACGGATTTGAATAATTTGTTTTTAAATACATAGATTGACAAATTAAAGCAATAGGTATGAACATTTTTCATTTGTTGCAATTATGTAACATTTATTTTTACGCTTCGTTTACCGAGGCAAGTTGTTAATAATTAAGAGAATAAACTTTCAATCAACTCTAAATCCAATATGTATATGGTAATCCACGGATATTAATTTCTATCTCCACCTCCAGTTTCCCAGAGGTACTGTAATGTGTTTACTATTCAACTTCAGTTTCAGTTTCAACCGCAACAGCTAACCTTTTCTAAATTAAAACTTATTAAAAATTATCTTACAAACGACTATTGTTCTATTTAGTACAATCTATAGAAAAAGAAGAACTTAAGAAACTAAAATCTCTACAGCTATGGATTAGAACTAGAGTTTTTTTTAAAAATCAACTTTTTTAAATACATATTGATTGTTTTTGTTATTTTTTAATTTTTTTATTTATGATTATTTTTGTTTGTTATTAGCCGAAAAAGAGCCCTCAAGAAATTTTGACACAGTAGCGATTCAGATCTAGCTACACCACTGATGAAAATTGCGAAGAATTTTTAAATTGCGGGTGTTCGTTCGATCGCTTTTAGGCAAATAAAACTCTGCACGAGTTCTATAAAGTAAAAAAGATAATGAAATTTGTTTAATGAAAAAGTAGAAACGTCTTTAACTTATTTTTGCGGGAAATCGCGCCAAAAAATTTCATTTCTGCAATTTTAAAGTAAAAACTAATCTGAGAAATTACTTAGAAACGTAAAAATTTTCGGTTTCATAACAAATTTTCAATGCTTCTTTACAATTTCTTCTCTTTTTCTTTTCTTATTTTTTGGAATTGATGTACGAGATATAGAATATAGATGTGAATATATAACGTGATTTCTTTATAAAAAGTAGATATATTTTGAGGTTCCCGAATAATTCGTTTTTTAGAAAAACTTTGAGATTATGTCGTAGTACTAGAAGATTTGGTCGTTGTATTTTTTCTCCGTTTAAGATTATGAAATGGGAGGATTTCGTTCCTAAGCCTTAGCTACAATATGGTCGTGGAAATTCTTTTATCATTGCAGTAATTTTGTCCAATTTCCTAGAATTTTAACGAGGCCCTTTAGGTACAATATTCTAAGAAACAGCGAATATTAGTTGCGCACTTCTTTTACACCTATGAAATTAAAAATAAGTAATTACCTCAAGCCGGTGAAAGCCTGCTGAATGAAAAGTAACTGAAAAAAGGATTTATTTTTTAAGAAATCGAGGTATTTAGCTGTAATGAGTCACTTTCAGAAAATGTGTCGTCAGACTGTAAAGGCTTTTTCTTACAAAACGCTGGCGAAAATTAACAAAACTCTTTTTTTTATATACATTATATAATATATCGCTGGGAATTTTCTTACAGTCGGAAAGTGAAGAGAGAGACGTAATTACAGGAAAGAATTTTCACATTTTAACTCGCTTTGAATCACGCAATCAACTAATTACCTGAAAAGTCCCTTTTCAGGTGAATGTTTTAAACTGTTGCCTCCACCTTCAGAGGCACTTTTGCGGCATCCATGGAAAAACATGAAGAGGTAGGGGGATAGGGGGACCGAGGGAGGGTAGGTGCTCCCAATCCCCCGTGGGTCCGCGCTCCCCCGATAGACTTGTTGCTCCAGAAAAACTGTGGCAACACACAGAAATTTAAAAAAAAAAAAGGCAGAGCGTCAAGAGGCGCTGCAACAGTCCTTTTCAGACTCTAGCATGGCGGGGGGTTGGCAGAAGCGGGGGCGGTAAAAATGATCACAAACAACAAATTGTTCGCGCAAAATGACACGTAATAGTTTTTTGCATAAAATATCCGCTTGCATGTAGGCGGCCACATCAACAAAATGAAAAGACAAGGACAAGGGAAAAGATCTAAATGAGCGCGGGTAAAAGACGCGCGCGGACGGAGCCCCTTTCATGTTGAGGAGGCTCTTCCTTGTCCTCGTCCTCCGCCCCCAGCCCCGGTGGCCCGTTCACCGATGGGAACGGCGACGGCAGGCGGCGCGGCGCCGGGACCCGGCACAGGAGCAGAAGGAGACGCTCGCACAAAGGCTGGCTGGCGGCTGTTGTTCCTTTTCGGTTCGCAGATCCGAGCGTCGGGCGTCCCCTGCGAAGGCATTCACTCGGCGTGTCCTACACGAGAGGCAGCATTGGTCGATTGCACCGACCAATCAGAGGCGATCTCAAAATGGCCGCTATTCGATTATTTGTGCGATTTATAATAAAAATGTGTGTGCGCATTTCGGTCCTTTGTGACGGCCTTCCTTCCCCAAATAAATTTCGCCTGCAGCGCCGCGGAGAAGACGAAGGACATGGGCGATTTTTAAGGAAAAATTATTCCCTGCCCGATTCCCGACGTCGTCGTCATAGTCATAGTCATAGTCATCATCTCCATCGTCCCCCTAACTGGAGGAGTCCTTGGAGTCCTGCTGCTCCCGTCGGGACGGGATTCCTTGAGGGGGCCCCCGGCCGGGTGTGGGTGCGGGCTCTCCTTTATGAGTGCTGTTAGCGAATGTCCTTTTCAGAAATAATCCAGCTGAAATACCCGGTAATTGGTGTACTTTTTTTTAGATAAACCATTATAAAGATGCTGAATGCTCTGCAGACGAGAAAACGCTCCATCTCTGGAGGACTTGGAAGCTGGCTCGACTTCAAACGAGACGATAGACTTTCCCGAAAGTAGATTTCCTGACAGGAATTTACCATAAAGCATTTTTTTTTTCTCTCGTCTCCCGAAGGAAGAAGGATGGTCGTGATTAATTTAAGATTATAAGAATAAGAAAAATATTATTTCAGCCCCTAATTAATATGAAGAACCGAAGAGAGAAAACTTTCAGACGAATTTAATTATAATAGGCCGACTCTGTGGGGCTGTCTGCCTTTTGCCTGAATTGTTTTAACTCTTAATTCTTCCAAGATTTACTTTTGCAGACAAGCAATTTCCGGCATTAGTCAGGGTTTCGGGGAATGCAGACTTAACAGAATTTGAGGGCCACTAAGCTTATGAATAGCACGGAAACGCTTTTGCACCTTTAATCTAAAATTTTTAATTTTTAATCAGACTGTTATTCAAGTTTCTTTTTATATTATGCAATTTTATATAAAATACTTGTATCTGTTCTTTACAAAACAACTTCAACAATGAGTCGTTAAGTGTCACAAAATTTACATAATACGGAATATTCATTTGAAGTTGAAATATCGACCAATTACAATGAAAACGGGCACTGATGAGCTTTTTGGATTAGGTACTGATTTAAGCATTATTACCAATAATCTAAGATACGTTTCTTTTCCGCCGGGCCTGGGTTTTTTTTCCATACTATATGAGCATTCTCCTTTGCTATTGAAATTTGAAAATGATGACTGAGTGCCGTAAGGGATTTCAATAAAAATGAGCATATTGACTATTTTCAGGACCACTTTTGTCGAATCTATTACAAAAAATTAATAATTCAATTCAAATCTTTTGGAAAACTTAGATTGCGGCTTAAATTCGATTTATTTTAATATTGTACATGTATCTTAACTAACTTGAGTTGTTAAAAGAAAACAAACATGCTTACTGCGTAAGCCATCGCAATTTTGTTAAAAAATCTTTTTCTAGGTGTTCCTATATTCTTTAAGCTTTAGAGTTTATGTCCTCAATTTTCTGAAAATTTAACCTTTAAGAATATGTTTCGTTGGACTTGCACGAATTAAATGTTTATTTCTGAGCGACACGAGCTTTCCATTGTCCTCTTGTTCCATGTGGAAACTTGCAATTTTATATTTTTTAGAACGTTTTTCGAAAGAAATAGTAAAAGATCTTTCTGAAGCGGCAATTAATTTTTATTTACACAAGCATAAACTGAATTGACTAAATATTTTTTTTAAATTTCTTTTCAGGCCTTGTCTGATGCCTTTGGACAAATTATTTGATTGTATCTTCCATGGTCCCACGATTAGTACTTTAGGACCTTGTTTTTATATATTGTAATCGTTCATCAATTCATTGTTCATTTATTTGTTCACTTTTTAACATTAAAAAAAATTGCCAGAATTGAATTAAGAGATAAGTAATGGTAAACAAAATAAGTTATTAACAAAATATTTAAAAGTAAATAAAACGAAAAAAGGAAAACCCATGTTATCGTGCTTTTCCGCATAAAAAAGGAAAGATTAGAGCACCCTGAGTTAGCGTAAAGTGACCAAAACATTCGACAAAATATAGTTATTATAGGAAATACAAAAGAAGAAAGCAAGATAGGGGAAAAGAAATATTATATTTAAAAAAAAACACAAACACACACCCACACACAAGTACCATTGTTGAAGACTATTCCGTCGATTACAAATAAAAATATAAACTGGCATGAGCCACACGCCTAGTCAAAAATACGATGATAATGAGTGTAGTGGACCCAGGCCACCAGTACCCGGAGAAGAAAGCCGCGTTAAAAAGGTAAATTTATTCTAAATGTTATTTTCCGTTTACAATTGTGTATTTTAATTATTTTCGTTAATTGATTTGTATTTTCCTTTTTTTTTTAATTTTCGTTCTCTAACAGGAGTTCTCTTTTCCAATGTTTAAGATGACCGAAGGGGTCTCGGAATGTCCAAAAAATTCACCACCATCCTACTTGAATTGGGCGCGTACTTTAAATCATCTCCTGGAAGATCGTGATGGCGTTGAACTTTTTAAGAAATATGTTGAGGAGGAGGCCCCACAGTACAACGATCACCTTAATTTTTATTTTGCTTGTGAAGGCCTAAAGCAACAGACTGATCCAGAAAAAGTTAAACAAATCATTGGAGCTATTTATAGGTAGGTGATTTCTGATGATATTTTGTAACGAAAGGAAGTACTAAATAAGAACGCCAAATTAAAATTTGTATTATGTTAATTTGCTCGAAAATTAAATTCTAATTATAACATCAGAACATTCTTAGAAATCAATTGGTATACCATGAGATTAAAAAAAAATAACTTAAATTTTTGTTTCTTTGGGTATTAAATTACACTACTTATCAAAATATTCTATTCGAGTGTAAAAATTGTGCACCGCTTATGGGAGTGAAGAGTTTCTTAATTTATCTGAGAGCAATTCACTGCAATTAAATAAATGTTGCAAATTCGATATCTGATACTGCATACTATAATATTATAGTCGATTTTGTAAACTTGCTTAAAGCATTGTTTCGTGACACGAGCTTAAGCTTGCGTAAAATTCTGTCTCGCTTGCTCTAGTGTTGTCGTTTTCTTCAGAGCCCTCTTAAAAAATGGTACGCAGACGTACACTATGTTTATAGGTTGAGCACTTCCTTGTCTTATGTTCTAAGCTGAATTTTAACTTAAGTATAGTGTACGAAAGTTTGAATAATCCGAATAATGTGTACCTTCCACTAGATTTCTTCGAAAAAGTCAACTGCCGATCTCCGAGGATCTTCGTCGTACGATAAAGGCTGGCCTAAAAAATGAGGTCCCCCTCAGTCCTAACATTTACGATTCCCTCCAGCATAATGCTGAAAATACGATTCGCGAAAAGATCTACCCGAATTTCCTTTGCTCGGAGATGTACATCAACTACATCCAGCAGATGTCGGCGATTCAGGAGCGAATTGGGGGTGGTCCGCCCATAGCGATCGCCGGCGGTTCTGGCTATGGGGGCACCTGCAGCGCTGGCGGCCTCTATGGGCCCTCGACGTCAGCGAGCTCGAGCGGGTCGGCGAGTGCGACGGACACCCTGCCACGGAGCTCAACCCTTCCCACCCTACACGAAGACACTGAGCTATCGATGCGCGATGAATTTGATAATTTGCGGGTCAGCGAAGGTCGAATGTCCGCCGAAATGCCCATGCGACTGACGCGGGACCTCCTGCTGGCCACGCAAAAAAGAAGACTGGAAATACGGCCGCCCGGGTAAGTGACCCTGCAAAATTTGAAGTTATTTTTCTTTTTGCACATTACGCTTCTTTATGATTAATTTTTTCTCAATTATCGTTTTTTACCAGTTTTTTGTTATTAAAAATATTTTTTCTTTTCGTTCTTGTCCTCCTGTCTATTTCTCTCTATACGCCATAATCCTCTGTACCCACTGCACCAATCATCCCGAACGCCACTGAATCACGTTGCCTTTGTACCTTTTTTGCGTGTTGTGTGCTAATTTTAATGGCATTTTGCATCCATGAAAATGCATGTAAACTACCCACCCCCGACCATTGTCCAACAAATGAATTCAAAAACACAAACGTTCCCTGCATCCCCAACAACAACATTTTTGATTGTCCTGCATGTAGAGCCCATGGGTATGTGTACACCGCTTCAACTTCGTACAATCCAAACTCACGTGTTGACTCTGAGCGACAGAGTTGTAGTTCAGGTGGCCGAACCGACTCCGATACAATGTCGCTTTCAAGTTGCTCCATGTAAGTACCAAAGACGTTATTTTTTTTTTCTTTTCGTTTAATTTAAATCTAGCTGACTAGTCGAGATTTGTATTTACATATCTTTTGGATTAATTTTATTGTTTTCCCTTTCAATGGGGTTTAATTATTTTATTGAAATTTCCAGGGATGGTCGTCCGTATGTTCAGCGAAGACATAGCTCTTCCGAGTGCAAAGCAATTAGGCAGAATGCGCTCACTAACAAGGAAACGAATACATTTCAAGTATGGCCTGCATTTTTGGGGAAAATATGTACAATAGAAATTTAATTGAATTATATGTATATATCTTATAGGTGATACCTCGAACACAACGAATGCATTCGAACGAAAATCGTCCATTGAAGGAAGAAGAACTGATAGCGCTGCTAATTCCTAAATTGGAGGATCTTAAGAGGAAGCAAGACTTAGAGGAGAAAAGATTGGAGGTAAGGATAGGCGTTCTAGCGTTCGTATTTCAGATTAATCTCCTCAAAGTATCATTTAATCGTTCGAAAACTCTTAACACCTTAAAGACTGGTCCTTAAGATGTTAATGCTGACAGAAGATTCTAAATTTCAAAATTGCATAATATTTTTTTATAATGAAATTAAGAAACATCCTTTCATAAAGAAGGTTTAATGAAAATCACAGAAGTATGATTAGACGATCTGTTATTATAATGCAAATAATTTTTCTAGCGTCTTCAAGATGAACCAAGCACATCGGCGGACCGGCTAAATGATCGTGCCCTTGCTGAAGCCATACGGGAAAAGTTTGCCTTAGATGAGGACAACGATCAAGATATTCTCGATCAGCATGTATCCCGAGTTTGGAAGGATCAAACGCCTCACCGATCCCCTGGCACGATGTCACCGTGTCCGCCACTTCCATCAAGAAGACGTCCACCACATGATTCGGGGATGCTTAGTGATGGTGCCATTAGTATAGGTAGGTGCCTTAAAATAAATATTAGTCGAATTTAAATTAAACTAATTCAATTTATCTTTCTGTACTTAGGAGGGCATTCAATGAGACATTCGAAATCAATGCCCGAACACAGTTCCTCCTCAAGGAAGTTGACCAATAAATGGCCTTCCATGAACACTGATAGTGGAATTAGTCTATTTTCAGCAGATACTCTTATGAAGTACAAAGATTCCAGGTAAGATTGTCTTATAATATGTTCTATAAATATTTTTAAAAAAATCTTTTGTTTAACAGCTCTAGGTCTGGTTCAAGTACAGCCTTCCAATTGGAAGAGGCAAAAAGAAGACTGGAAGATGAGACCAGAAGGTCTCGTCGATACTCACAACACCCCCTGCCATTACAACAGCAGCAGCAGCAACAAGTGCAATCGATGAGTAGTAGTAGTAGTGGCAGCAGCAGCCTGCAGCAACCTCCGCCGCTTCCCGCTAGACCCCAGGAGACAACGACCGTTGTCTTCTCTTTCTGTGATGAGGAATTTCCATATCGGACAAAAATACCTGGTACTCAGCCAACTTTAAAGCAATTTAAGGATTACTTGCCCAAAAAAGGCAACTTTAGGTGTGTTTAAAAAGTATTTCCCTTTATGTATGCAGCGAACTGATAATCTAAAATTTAGATTTAAAATTGATTAGAAATCTGAAAAGATGATATTTATACCTAATCTCCATAGAAAACCAACCCAAACAAAATATCTGTAGCTCTTCCATTCGCATTCCAATTTAGTCACCTATATCTCTCATTTTGGTCATCATGCGTTTGCTTTGTCCTCTGTGTAAGCTAAACCCTTTTGAGTTGCCACATGTAATTCAGCGCATTTTCAGAAGAAATAAAAAATCTTACATTTCACAACTACATTGCTAATAATGTTTACAGACTTGATTTGTCAGCAAGTCAGCCAAATGAGTTTTTGGTTTTGGTTTGGTTTGGTTCTTTATGGAGATTAGGCATTAAACGATTGGTATAACTTATCTATAATGCTAAAAGATTTAATAGTTTACAAAATTTATCGCATTGTGCGCTTTTCTGAATCTATTATCCGGAAATTGAATATTTTCTAATTTTTTCCAACAGATTTTTTTTCAAGACTCACTGCGAGGATCCCGACAATCCAGTGATTCAGGAGGAAATCGTCAACGACTCCGATATACTGCCTTTATTCGAAGGCAAAATAATGGGTTTTGTCAAGCCATCCGATTAGTTCTAAGTTACTTAGTCGTTTTTTATAAAAAAGAGAAAAAAAAGGAAGGAAAAGAAAAACAAATGAGGAAAGAGGAATAACTGTAAAAAGTTTTATTTTTAACACTTTTCAGTAAATATAGCGTATAAAGTGACAAAAAAAAAATAAATGCAAAACACAAAAAAAAAAAGAAACGATTGTAAGAATGAACACCGCGACAAAGTGATGGGAGCTGCTTCCTTCTTTCTTAATTTTCTTCACCGAAAAGGGGGAATTGCCTGCAATAATTTGGCAGCGAGGATACCTTAACTCTTCTTCACTTCTTTATCGATAGGGGCGAAATTATTTATTTTCTTGTAATATTAAGTTAAAACAATTTTTTTATATTAAAAAAATCACTTTTTATTTCCAAGTGCCTAAAAGTCGGACGCACGCGCTCGAACATTTTTTTTTTTACTAAGCTCAGCCAGGAATTTTTGTAAAGTTCCCTAGGGGTGCTAATTGAGAACCTTTGGAGAAGGTACTGCCTGGTTTTGGGCTGGTATAAAATAATCTTTCGGTATGCACGTCGATCGAGGGCTAATTGAATATATATTTCTGTTTTCTCGTCAGAAATGCAACTTTTCTGTTTTATTTATAATTTCTTTTTGTTCATTTTTGTAGCTTCCAATTCTTTTCATAGTTTTATTTTTATGAATTTATATGTTCGTCTAAACAATGTACTATTGCCTTTTTGAATATACGATGATTTTATTTGAATCTTCTCTTGAATCTATTTGTATAAATTACGCCATTTATCTTCGGTGCATCCTCTTGTTTCAGTTTCTCGGCCTATTAAAAATAAATTATATAAGAGATTACCTACAACATTAACTAGATAATACTAAACTTATTTAAATAGAATCATTTTCAGAATTGAGGAGATTTATATTACAGCTTTAATTGAAAGCCTAAAGGTAAGTTGAAAAAAAAACGAAAAATACCACCTAAACTTGGATTCTTGAATAGAATTAGAGCTATGAATTTTATACGAAATTGTGATTTTTAATTATAATTTTATAATTACACGGTAATTTTGGTAGAAATGAATAGAAATCTTTTAAATTATAAAATGTTGTTGTAGAGATTTTTTTGATTTGAAATTTAATTCTTAATGTGGTCAGCCCTTGAGGGACTTTTGGTGGCACCCTTTAACCACAAATTTGCCTTAATATTGCATCCAAGATCTCATTTTCGGTACAGAAAAATACTTCGCACGAAAGTCACTCTAAACACAACACAAACCACACTTGTTGGGTAAAAGCTTGCCGATTAAAAAAAGAAAATTAAGTAAATAACTTAAAAAAAAACAGAAAAATTAAAAACAGCATAAACAACATAGAAGTTATTCATTAATAGCGACGTATTTTTTTTGTCTTTGTAAATGAAGCCATTTGTAAATAATCCAGTAAAAGAGAGCCGCACCCACAGCAAGAGGGTGACGAGGTCGGGTTAAGGTTTTCATTGATTAATTTAAATAAACACGATGATAAAATAGCGAATACGAAAGTAAAATTAAATTATATTTATATAGAGAGCGAGGAGGAAAGAGAACAGAATGAAAAGCGTATAATTATTTACCAGGTGCAAGAAGTGCCTTCCTAAGATATTCATGAGCAAATAGGTATAATTGTAAAAAAATTAATTTATTGAATAGAACATGAAACAAAAAAAAAGAAAAGAAAATTAATAAATAGAAGCTAGAAATTTCTATGAGACATTTCCTTAAGTTCTTACTTGTTTACTTGTTTTGCGAACAGGAGGGCTTTTTACGAAGCGATTGTACACTTCATCAACTTTTTGGCTACACTCATTTGAAGCATTTTTTTAATGTTGTTTATTTTTATAAAACCCAAATAATTTGGGCATGAATCGTTCTACACCCGTTTTTGGGATATCGAAAACATATGTATTTTTTACTAATGTTGTGAACTTGCGAAAACAGATAAACAATTCACAAGTCACAAAAATATAAAATAATCAGTACATATTAGATGTTACATATGGGCCAATTACTATAATATTATTCAAAAAACTTTACTGCTTAGAAAAAGAATGAGGCTATTGGCCAGAGAACCCTTACCCCTAGTCAATTTAAGGGTCTCGTCCACTTAGTTAGCTAAAACAAAAAATGTTTAGTTATTTTTAAAATATTGAAAATTATTGTTACATGTAAATTGAACTTTAGTTATGACCTTTATCGAAGAGGCAAAAACTAAATGTCAACAATCAAAATTATTTCTTCCGCCAGTGGGAATTTCAATATCAATGTAAGACAAAAGTTACCATAACACTTTACTTTTTAACAATTTCTAAAATTAAAGCTCCATAAATTCAAATTCTAAATAATCCAAACCCGGAGGTTACTTTATAATAAATAAAAACTTTTATTAAATTAAAATTCCCAAAGCTTAGTGCGTTGTTTTGTCCCAAAAATACTTAGGTGAAGAACGATTGCAAATGATTCCGTCTCTTTTATTTGTTTATACTAAATTACAATCATATAATTGTTAAAAGGAATAATTGAAAAACACAAGCACATTGTGTTCAAATTTCATTACTTACAAAAAATTATTTCATTAATTAAAAACACATAAATGGAACGAAAATAGTGAGATTTACGGAATAATAAATAAAACCAAAATAACATCTTATAGTGATAGTAATTGTAAAGAAAAAAGATATTTTGAAAAATTAAAGAAAAATAAATGAATAAATCACATGAAGTATTAAAGCTGAAAAAACGATACACGAAATCTCTCCGTAAAGTAAAACTCAGACGAAAAAAAAAATGAAAAAAATTGTTATAGGTGAACAGAAGTATTTTTAACTAATAGAATTAATTTAAACTCTTCATCATCATCATCAGCATCATTAAACAGAGCAATTAGGTAACTTTAAGCAAAACCGATAAAAAAGGCAAAAAATTAAACTCATTCAAAAGAAAAAGTGAAAGTGGGAATGAAAGAACACGAAGTGAAGATAGGCACACACGACGCAGTACATCGTCTCATTGTATATTCATCGATTCATAAAGCAAAGCAAGAAAATTATTCTTTATATATTAAAGATAAAAAAAAGTGAATAACTATATTAGTAAAAATAGTATTTTATAAAACAGAAATAAAATTTAAAAACAATTTGCAGATTTTTTCATTAAAATGCTTATTTTATATTAATCGTTATGATGTATTCAACATTTTTAGTATTTTCCTTGGTAAAATTAGGCTGACTTTACGAAACGTCCGCGGAAATTATGGCCATTTTTCAGTTGTAGGTACATAATCTATTATAAAAAATATTATACAAATATTTAATTTTAATAAATTAATACATGTACGCCTGTAATATTTGAAATTTCGGTATCAAGAACACTTAATGAATAATATACGGGAAGAACACTTATCTGATTCTTAGATTGTCATCATTCAATCACAATGAGGAGCACTATGCGACAATAGAAAATTAATAATATCTTAATTCTTCTCAAAGTCTTTTAGTGCAGACGCTGGAGGTAGTTGAGTATGCAAAATGTGAGGACCGCATTCTGTCAACAGATTTCAGTTGAAAATAGCTCAAAGATTAATAATATGGATCTTGCCGGCCCATTTTTTGGTCCATTTTTTTTATCCCCTCTCCTATTATTTATAAAGGAAATCGATGGAGTACATTCTATGAAGTCATTTTAACGATTATTTTAGTTATAATTTATAGTTTTTTCTTATGATGAGAGTGTTGATGGGTTGTTCAATGAAAAAAAGAATAATAATAATAAATAATTATTTTTTTTACAAAAAAAAAAATTATTTTGTTTGACAAAAAAAAATTATTTTTTTTGATAAAAAAAAATGTTTTCTTTGATAAAAACAAAATATATAAGAAAAAAATTTTTATTGATAAAAAACAATTATGTATATAAAAATTTCAATACATAACTTATTACTAATTTTCCTTCCTTTCTTCTATCTGCTGCTTTTTTAATACTGAGCAGCGTGTTTGATTTTGGTTCTTTAACTAAATCTTTTGTTTTATGACAAAATAAACACGATAATTCGTTTAGTCATTTTCTTTTTAAATTTACCACTTCTAACGACATTTCTTACGTTTCGTAATAAAACACGCTTATAGACACTCAAAGATAAACAAAATTGAATTATAATACGCATGCACTGGATTGATGCAGAAACACACTGAACGACTACGTGCGGTGTGCTCCCCATAGTGGACGGAACGGGTCTAAAAGGGATCACCACAGCTGCCGGTAAGATGTATGTCTATGTTTTCACTATTTGAGGTCTCAGCTATAAGAATCTGAACATAGTTGCTTAGAATTAGTCAATCTATCTATTCCCGGACCAATTTTCAATGAAAATTACTTCGGCGGGGTAAAGGCAACACCTGGCACATGATCAGTTTTGAAGTAGAGGGTAAGTAGAACCTAATTCCAAAATTTTGTGCAAATCGGTGCTGCTTGGCAAAATTATGCGGGAAAACGGTCATTGACTGAACTATAATGTGCCTACATGCAAGTGTACGTCAAATTGTCGAAAAAGTCAGGGTTATCTTGCATTTCATTGTGTAAATGTATTACCTAATAATGATTGTCTAAATGAGTAATGATTTGTGTATTGAAATTTTTATATAATTGTTTTTTATCAATAAAAATTTTTTTCTTATGTTTTGTTTTTATAAAAAAAAAAAAAAAATTTTTTGTCAAAAAAAAATTTTTTTTATTATTTTTTTTTTCATTGAACAACCATCAACACTCTCATCATAAGAAAAAACTATAAATTATAACTAAAATAATCGTTAAAATGACTTCATAGAATGTACTCCATCGATTTCCTTTATAAATAATAGGAGAGGGGATAAAAAAAAAATGGACCAAAAAATGGGCCGGAAAGATCCATATTATTAATCTTTGAGCTATTTTCAACTGAAATCTGTTGACAGAATGCGTTCCTCACATTTTGCATACTCAACTACCTCCAGCGCCCGGTCTAAGAGATTTGTCGCCTCAAAAGCAAAATAAATTTATAAACAGATTTTGGATATTTAAAATTGTGAGATAATGGGGATGTAACTTTTTTATATCAAATAAATGATGTTGTTAATAATAAAAATTTAATGACACATACAATGCTACTTCTTGAGTAAGTGAAGGGCTTTTTATCTTATTTAGAATTTTCTTCTTACATAAATCTTTCTGTCAAAAATAAATATAAAATAATATTGATTTACATACTTATATAAATAAATAATTTTTCAATTTTCTTTATTTTAAAAGATCCCGCGTAAGAAATTCACTGAACAGTATTTAAGCAGAGATATCGAAGATTGTAGCTAACTTCAGGTTCGAAGTCTCTTTTTGACGTGCACTCCTATAAAGCGGTAGGTTGATGAATGAAATCTTTGGAAATTAAAGTAATCGTAGTGTAAATAGTGTAGGAATTCATCTAAAAGGTTCAAATAAACCCTAAGTAATTAGTTAGAAATAGAAGTTTCTTAAAAAGTTTTGTTAAAGTACAATATTTCCGAAGCATTGTTTGTTGACATTTCTGTGAAACATTTGGTGTAACAACTTTCTTATTTTTCTTCTAGTACCAAGATGACTATCAGACCCGCCTACAGGCCCAAGATTGTGAAGAAGCGCACAAAGCGCTTCATCCGCCACCAGTCTGACAGATATGCTAAATTGAAGGTGAGGGAACCCCACTTGCAGCCCCCCATAACCTCTACTAAACATTTTCCCTGATTCTTCCAGCCCAACTGGAGGAAGCCGAAAGGTATCGATAACAGAGTGCGTCGTCGTTTCAAGGGCCAATATTTGATGCCAAACATCGGTTATGGCTCGAACAACCGCACCAAGCATATGCTGCCCACTGGATTCAAGAAGTTCCTCGTCCACAACGTCAAGGAGGTCGAGGTCCTCATGATGCAGAACCGAGTGTACTGTGCCGAAATCGCCCACGGGGTTTCATCGAAGAAGCGGAAGGAAATTGTCGAGCGCGCCAAGCAGCTCTCCATCAGGCTGACGAATCCAAATGGTCGCCTGCGGTCGCAGGAGAACGAGTAGGCTGGCTGTGCGAGAGATGTTTAATTTTTAAAAGAAGAACTCCATTAAACAATTTTTAAAAAGAGCTACTCTGTGTGTGAATGCCTTAATACACTTGAAGATTTTGTTTTATAGTTTTAACAGTCGCGTTAAAGGTGAGTAGGGTTTACCTGAAGAGATGCAACTTCAAAACATCGTTGGCTTTGTTGGTCCTGGACCCTGGTCCTACCTAAAGGAAAGTCAAACCCGCCAAGTCGAGACTAAACTTGAGTTATTCAAAGAATTAAAAATCTTAATTCAATAAGATTCTAAACTCTAGAAGCATTTTCTGGGTCTTCACATTGCAGTTATAGGTTTCAGTATCGCATTCAAACTGTAATAACACTATTAAACGTTTTAGGTTCTTATGCAATATCAAATACTACTTCGATACGAAGTTATTAGAAAGCTAGAAAACAGGAAGTATTAAAACAGTTTTAAAAATTTGAGCTTATAGAACTAGAATAACTTGGAACCAGGCTCTTTACAATAAAATTGTATAGAAAATTAAAATACATGTTCAAGGAACCTATTTCAAAAGTTTATTTAAAAAGAATTTAAAAGCCTCAAAAACTTATAAACGAAATATTTTATGAAACGAACGTTAATTTTCTTAAAGATATGCTTTAGTGCTGCCATTTAGAATAAATTATTCGGTCGATAAGGTAGATTTTTGACATCTATCAAAGTCGGAAAAGTGTTACTGTTTGTTGTTAAACAGAGTTCTGGTTCTTTTGTGATCTCCTTATAATTAAAGCATAAATGCCAACAACATGTGTGGTTTGCAACATACTCAGCTCGGGAATGATCAGCATATTTCAGCACCCAAACAATTTGGATTATATGTTAAACTTTGTTTCGGGACATCAGGTAGATTTAATTTTTTCCAATAAAATTACTTTTGCTCGGAATAATCACCCCTTATTGTTATTTTAGACACAGCAGGACGACTACTTGTGCATTACGTGTTATGATGAATTAAAAAACGCATTCAATTTTAAGCAGAAATGCCAACAATCGCGCTTATATAGGCCAGAAATACTGAGGGCAGACGCGGATGTTTTAGGTAATTTTACTGCTCATAAGGACAAAATAATCTAAATTCATGAATTCAGAATAACTTGTAGCTATTTTTTGGTATTTTAGAAGATGAAGGCGGTACTGTAAAACAAAATGAAATTACGAGCTCTTCGAACATGGAGGAGAAAATCGACCAGCAAAGTGAGTTAGGTGTAGACTTTAAAATTCTGACTGTGACCGCTGACTCCAAGCAGGACGATAACATCGACGATTGCCTGGATTACTTCATAAGCGAGAAGTCGATTGAAAATCAAGATTTAGATATTGATGGAGATCCCACCGATGATGCCGAGGACAAAAAGTACATCATCCAAATGCTGGAGTCTGACGACAGCTCTGAAATTAGGGAACAACTGGAAGAGGAGGGAGAAGATGCAGAAGACAGTGAACAACAAGAGGCGACTATTCGGTGTGAAATCTGCGATAAGACTTTTACTAAAACTGGAAGCTACAGGATGCACATGCACCGGATGCATTCTGTCGGGGAACGGCGTGAGAGAATGCCGAGGGATAGGCATAGAAGGGGGCCAGTTCCAAAATACCATGACCACGGTTGGGAATTTCTAAATATTTTTCTCGCTTTGTAACATCGGTCCCATTACAGACATCTTCAAGAACTTAAAGGAAACTCAATGTGAGTTTTGCTACAAAAACTTCAGCAGCACGGAAGTGCTGCAGGATCACGAGAAACATCATAAAAAAGAAGAACGTCCCTATAGATGCAATAATTCTGAATGTATGGCCCGATTTAAGGACAGATACAGCGTCCGTTGCCACATCATCACCCATACGGGGGAGAAAAGGTACAAATGCCGTTATTGCGACAAAAGATTCCACCAAAGTGGCAATGCAAAGGCTCATGAGAGGTACCACACCGGCGAAAAACCCTATCTTTGCCCACACTGCGGCAAAGGATTTGCAGAAAATGGGAACCTTAAGGCGCACATTCGATTCCACACCGGAGAACGGCCCTACGAGTGCCTCTACTGCTCAAAGACTTTCAGGACCCATTACTCGCACAAAATTCATGTGCGATCACACACCCAAGAGAAGCCGTTTGAGTGCGGCGAATGCGGAAAGAGTTTTAATTGTTCAGGGAAGTTAAAAATTCACGAAAGAATTCACACCGGGGTGAGGCCATTCAAATGCCAAATGTGTAATGCGGCGTTCATGGATAGCAGTAGGCTTAAGCGGCATTCAAAGACTCATTCTGATTATCCTCCATTCCCTGATGAAAGTGGTTATAAAAGCTCTTCTCAAATTGATGGACAATAAAATAATTTTAAAAATATTACAATTTTTGAATGTTTTCGCCGACGAGTAATCATGAAGTGATCACAGCGCCGAACATGCAACATAAATAATGCGGAGTAAAATGAAACTTCAATTACACGTGTTTTTGACAGTTGCGACGAGAGGTTAATGTCAACGGAGGTTGTAAATAAAGCCGGGTTTGTTTCGAAATTTTTTTGTGAAAATGGGGAAATATAAAAAGAATTTTGTGTATGCGGTAAGTATATTTAGCAGCAAAATTATATTGAAGCTGTACTTTGTTTTTAATGGGATCAAACTATTTCTTGGTTGATACAATTTAATTCTGTTTGCAAGATTACTTGAAATGAGTAAAATTGACTGCAATTTCAGCCGCTCCAGATATAAATGGGGTTTAAATTAATCCAAGATTTCAGATAATTTTAGAAAGTATTTTTTTCAGCCATCTCCCGACAATTCTGAAGAGGAAGACTCCAATCAAGCGAACGAGGTCAGCGAAGATTCGATGATAGAAAATGGGACCAGTGAAAATGATTCTGAGCAGGAAACTGAAAGTGACGACGGATTTTCTGACCAGGACGTAGTAGACACCAACAAATCAATTAAAGAAGCAAAAAGAAAACTACCGCAAATCTCAGAAAAAACAGGAAATAAACGGCTAAAAACGGAAACAAATCTTTATAAACCACCTACTGTACAAGAGATCAATCAACTCCGCGAAACCGAAAATCTCTTTCATTCAAACCTATTCCGCTTGCAAATTCAGGAAATGTTGAATGAACTTAAAGTAAAGCAGAAGTACAAGAATTATGTTAAGACATGGATGGAAAGCCTGAATAGTTTCCTGGACAGCTTGGAATCAATGCCAGAGAAGGAGCAATCAGACAATATGACCTGGCTGAAAGACGCTGGAGTACAAGTCCCTATCCAACTAAAGAAGCTCCAGACTAAGCCTTTTCTGTTCCAATTTTTAAAACCAACTGAGAAAGCATTTATCATTGGATCTGCTTGCACCGATACCATAACTGGACCAATTTTGCTGGTCGACGTTTGTATTTTAATGCCAGCAAGATCATTCCAAAAGGAAAACTATCTAAATCTTGTATACGATCAAAAACGGGCATTATACCTTAGCTACATTGCCTCCAAGATGATCAAAAGTCAATTCAGCTTTAGCGAAATCAAATTTTGCTGCCATCGAAATAACCCGTACAAACCAGTGCTGGAGATAGTTCCAGAAGGAAGAAACTTCTCTAAGAAGTTCCACTTCAGGATTTTCGTTTCAGGTGATTCGGAATCCTTCAAGCTGAGCCGTTTTGTCCCGTGGAACAGCAACATCAGGGACAGCCTCTTCAAAGAAAGTTGTACGAATTCCGAAGAGGAAAAAATGTTTGCAACACCGTTCTACAACGCAACAGTGCTGTTCGATTTAACTATGCAGGAAAATCAAAAACTGATCAAGGAAATCTTAGGAGCGCACAAAAACTTGCAAGAAGGTTTAATTCTGCTTAAAATTTGGCTGAGGCAGAGAGGCTTGGATCGCGGATTGAGTGGATTTGGAGCTCACATAATGACTATGTTTTTGGTCTACTTAGTTAAGCAGAAAAAAATCCACGCGACGATGAGTAGTTATCAAATTGCTAGAAATGTTTGGAATCATTTGGGTAAGTTTTAATTAAAGTATTTTAAGCGCTATTAATTATTTATTGTGAATTCTTTCTAGCAATTAGCAACTGGCATGAAGAAGGTAAGGGCATTAACTTATGCTCTGATAAATCAGCAGTGAATCAGCCAACTATGGAGCAGTTTCATACGTACTACGATGTAGTTTTCGTTGATTCAACTGGGTTTTTGAATATTTGCGCCAACCTATCTCTTGATGTGTACTTTAAAATAAAATTAGAGTCAGAAAAAGCCGTAGAATTGCTTAACAACAAATATGTGAACAGTTTTCATGCTTTATTCATGGCGAAATTTCCGATCTATATTCAGTTTGATCATATTTTAAAGTAAATTAGCGGAAATGGATTTTTTAGTACATTGAAATAATTGATTTCCTTTACAGAATATCCGAAGAAAAGCATATAAAAAACTTGTTAAAAAATAATGTACAGAAAGCTGACAGGGCCAACTATGCAGGACTTTGGTTCCCTCAAATTTTGAAGATGATTTGCAGGTACTAATCGAATTAAATTGTTTTTAATGCTCAATTAAAACTTATTTTATAGCGTGCTCCGCAAAGGATTGGGGAAACGTATTCTTTCGATGACTCCAATCGAAACAAAAACCGATCCTTGGGATATCAATGAAAGCCCCTCTCATCCCAAACCTCTTTTTACTCTTGGTTTTATTCTTAATCCAGAAAATGCGTACGATATTCTTGATAAGGGGCCCCAAGCGAATGAAAGCACTGCTCAGGAGTTTAGGGATTTTTGGGGAGAAAAATCACAGCTGCGCCGCTTCCAGGACGGCTCAATTACAGAAGCTTGTGTTTGGAGTAACAATACGGAAACCCTCTCTCAAAAACGCTTGATTGTCCGCAAAATAGTTTTACACCTGCTGCACCACCACTTTAAACTTGACGAAGGATCAGTACGATATTTGTGCGATCAGTTCGATGGTGCTTACAAGTTAAATGACGATTTTCATGTCCCGGAAGATGGGTATAACGACGCAGAAAATGCTGCAGTAAAAGTCATTCAAACATTCGACAGTATTAGCAAAAATTTGAGAGCTCTAGATGAGTTGCCCCTGGACATACACTCGATTCAAGGGAATTCAGCTGTTTTTAGATATTGCGATCCAATACCAATTCTACCGAAAGCTAGATCATACAAGAAGGACAATAAGATATATTTCCAAAGTTACAAAATCTCTGAGGCGGTTATAGAGCTAGGTAAGGTTTAGATTCAATCCACAGGACCTGAGTAAACCACTTTTTTTTTTTTAGGGATGAGTGGTAAATGGCCGAGCGACTTGCCAGCCTTTCGCCGAATAAAAACTGCATTTTGCCTCCAAATTGCGAAATCATTACGAGCACAATTCAATCTCGTAACCCGAGGAGGCGCAGACGGTATTCATATCTTAAAGGATGGCTACTTGTTCAAAATAGAAATTTGTCACCAGAAAGAAATCGCTCTTTTGAAAAAGTCCGTTTCGAGCAGAGGTATTACTGAGTACAACGATACTTTGGAAAGTTTAGAACTAGAAAAACGGTTGGTAGTTCTTCCAAAAGTGACTAGTGCCCTGCACGGGCTGTACCAACGATATCAAAGTTTTGGACCTACAGTTATGATTGCCAAACGATGGCTTTACTCTCAGATGCTGGATGAATTTTTGTGGCCGGCCGAATGTACAGAACTTCTTACCGCTTCTTTGTACATTAAAATGGGACCATTACCAAATGCTTTTCAGCCACAAACTGGATTTTTCAGATTTTTACATTTATTGGCTACTACAGATTGGATTAGTGAGCTTTTTGTGCTCAATTTTAACGAGGAGATGAACCGTAAGCTTGCTTTGAATGCTATTACTTAAGTTTCAATTCTAGAAAATATGTGCTTTGTTGGTGAGTTTTAATTGGTATTAATTCTCTTTTATTATTTCAGCCGAAGAAATTAATGAAATTGAGAAAACATTTGCAACAGAAAGGGATTCTTTTCCACCCCTAAGCATTGTTACATCGTACGATACGAAAAAGAATGGAATGTGGGGGCAAAGAGCACCGAATGCTCAGGTCCTCGCCAGGGTATCACTTCTAGCGCGGCACACTCTACAGCTTTTAGAGCCAACACTCACAACAACTCACGCGATTTGCATAAACGAGCTCTTCATTCCTTCCTTAGAAGGGTATGATGTTATAATTAATCTTAAGAAAGAAATGGTCCGACCATCTCTAGTCCACAATTTTAAGCCATCCAAAAAGTTTGTGAAAATTGACCGAAATATCCCGCTCGCTGGTTTCGATCCTGTGGAGCGAGGACTACAGGAGCTAAGGGTGAGTATTGTTAATTATTTTGTGAGAAATGTCGAGAATTATAATTTTGTTATTCCACAGGAGGCGTACTCTGAATTTGCTCTGTTCTTTTACAATCCTTGCGGAGGTAGGGAAATTGCAATTATTTGGAAACCGGATGTATTTGAAGAAAAAGAATTCAAACTCGGATCAGTGAATAGTTGCCAACCGACAGAAGATGGAAAACTTAAATGCAATATTCTACAAATTTTGGAAGACTTCAAACTAGTACTAAAGGACTTATCGCGGTCTGTAGAAAATCGAAGAAAAAATGAGGATGTAAGTTAAAACGTGTTGTTTTCTTTCATTAATAGTTTATACTATTTAAAACAAAGTGGACCCACTTTTTTGTAATGGATTGACTAGAATAAACCTTATTCTTTTCTAAATAAAACTGCTAGGCGCCATGCTTAGCATGCTATTATAATGCAGCAATGTATTAAAAGAATTATATTTTATGAATTATTTATTATTCAAGTCGAAGTCGGGAGGAGGTTTTATAGCTCCACGGAAATGAGAATTCATTCTCCAGTGTTTTATAAGTCCGCTACTGGTTATAAAAGCTGCCTGACATACCTCGCATTGGAAAGGTTTAACGCCGGAATGAACTCTTTTGTGAATTTCGAGCCTTGTATAACTTATAAAACCTCTCCCGCATTCATGACATTCGAATGGCGAACCCTTCGTATGAATTCGTAAATGTATCTGAAGATTAGTTTCAGTCGCAAATGATTTAAAGCAATATTTACATTCGAAATTTTGTTCTCTGTTGTGGGTCTTTAAATGTGAATCAAAGACTTCTTTCAATGCAAAACTCCTGCCGCAATCTGAACATATCCATGGAGTTCTTTCAGGACGAACGCGTGCATAAATACTTAGTTTTGCTTCCGTGTGGACAATAAGGTGACGCTGCCGACTATTCCAGTACTTAAAACGAGCCTTACAACCAAAACTTGGGCACCTGTAGGGACTTTCTTCTTCTTGGTGATATTTTTTATGATCTACCAGCTCCTCAAGGCTGCTGAATATTAGAAAACAAAACACGCACTGTGTTTCCCTCAATTTACTTGAAATATCTGTAAATAAGGATGTTATATATAGATATATAAATTAGAAATACTTGTGAATTCTCTACCATATCCATATTCCAAATCGATTCCTTTATTTTTTAGATCAATTCCAGCTCTCTCTTTCGAAGGGAAGTTTCGATTATGAACCATTTCTTCATCTTCATTCTCGTTTTCCTTATCGTTGCCCTCATCTAGATGGTCCTCTAAATTCTCACTCTCGACAGGCCCAAGCAATTCGACGATATAACAAATTTCTTCTGTTTCTTCATTATTTTCCAAATACTCGACATTTGTAAAATGTTTTCTGCCTTCAATGGTTTCAAGGTGGTCTTCTTTATCTTGGTCTTTGATTGGTGCTTTAGACAAGTCCGTTGAGCACATTACTTCATTTTGCTCTAAGGTTTTATTTTTACCTGACACAAAAATTAAAAGTTTGTTGGTTTCAGCATGTTAAAAAAATCAGAAGTGGTTCTAAAAAAAACAATATACTCACTAATAGCCTCATCGTTGTTTCTTTTATTTTTTGCGGTATCCTCGAAATCCAGCGAGTCACTCTGATTTCGGACAGCATATTTTACTTCTTTGGTTTTATCAATTTTAGTTAAAATATTTAACTGATCCTCTGCGTCGGTTTTTGGTATATGTAATGAGGCTGGTAATTTCCCTTGTTCCTGCACATAATAATTATGTTCAGATTCTGCAAAAAAGATCAAGTGGTCAACTAAGCTACATTTAAAGTGGTAACTTACCAGCGGCGGCCCTACTATTTCTCAGTTTTTTCAGCCTTAAGCGCCTGAACTGATGGAACTTTCGCTTGAAATTGAATGCAATTTTTAATTCATTATAGCACCTCTCGCATAATATTTGGTCTTCTTTTTTCTAAAATAGAAAAATAAACGGTCCTTGTTTTTATTATATTTTAAGTTTCATACTTGGCATCCCAAAACGTACTGGAACATAATATTTATGCTTTTTGGATGTTGGAGTCTGTTTAATACTCCAGAGTTGCAAACTAAGCATACTTCCGTCATTTGTACTGGTTAAAATTCCTAAAAAATGTTACTCCATCCACCAGAGGATATTACTTTTTGACGTTTGCACATTGACATATGAACTGCTTTACCGACGACATTCATTGGACCACTGACATATAAAAATGGACCACTCGTCCCATATGCATGGACTTCAAGGTCGATAACATAATTATGTTTATAAACCGCCGTTTGAAATTTCAATTTAAAAACATAAAAAAAAAAATGTGATACCAAGATGTCTCTGATCACCCAGCACGATGGGTAGATGATGTTTAATCGATACATATAGAAAATTACAAATAAAAAGCATTTCAACATTTTGTTGTTTGACTTTCTATATTTTACCATTTTTTTCTACACAATGTCTCAAAATATCAAATATTAGATTCCAAAAAAAATTACACAAAAACTATCTGCTTTTTCGAAATATTGTAATTATCTGGAGAAATTGCCCTAAGATGTAGCTTTGTTGCATATACAATTAATACAGAAATGAAATTTAGAAGCATAATTTCCCTAATTTTTAATATTCAAGGAGCGAGCCGTTCATACACCCATCCGTCCTCGCCCTGATGCACCAAGGAACCGTCGACTTCCTGCAAGAAAAGGCGATTAGTAACACTATTCTTAATACTAAAAAAAAGTGAGGACTTTAGGATCGGTGGATTTTCGGAAGCAGATGCGATCGTGCAGTCGATCGGTTTGTCCTTGCCAGAACTCGATCAAGTGGGGCCGAACCAGAAAACCACCCCAGTTAGGCAGTGGCACATCCTTGTCGGGGCCCAGCTCCTCTTTGATCCTTTTTTCCTTCTCATCCAAGAAACTCCTGCTCGGGATCTTCGTGCTCTGATCACTAGCCAAAGCCCCAATTTGGCTTGCACGGGGACGTTCATGGAAATACTCCAAAGATTTCTCTCGGGAAATTTTTTCGGCACATCCCTCAATCCTCACAGACCGACGAAGGGGGGTCCAGTAAAAATTTAAGGCGACACGGGGATTGCCTGCTATTTCCTGGGCTTTTCTGCTACCATAGTTGGTGTAAAAAGTAAAACCCTCTTTGGAAACTTCCTTCACCAGGACGAAGCGACTTGAAGGCTGACCAGAACTGAAAAATGTTTAAATGCACTCTAACTCTTCATCCAGAAATGGGATGATAATGAAATTTAGTTTTACTTAAAATGATTATCGCTTCTCAGCAGATCGGCGGATAGAAGGACGAGGAATACTCACGGACTCACGGTGGAAACGCATGCAGCGTTCGGTTCTAGAATTTCTTCTGTGGCTAGGGCAGCATTTAACCAATCTTGGAAAATATGAATTGGCTCCTTCACCTTGATGTTTTCTTCCAAGAAAGCATCTTTGCGTTCGTTGTATTTAAATCGAAGACCTGCAAAGATCCAAGGTATCAGTCAAGGTTATCCCGTCCCTCCAAAAACTTACTAGAAAGGTTGGTCGAGTTACTCGACATTCTGGAGATAATCCTAAGAAATTTCACTTAGATTGAAAAAGTAATACTCTCAGATACAAAATATAACACTAAACTCACTCCTGACTAAATTGAAAATTGTTCAACAAGGGGCAACAAGGCCAACAAGGGCAACAGACAAACTCAGAACTTCAATTGGTTTACGATATGAATGAAAACCCCAAAATCAGCTGGTTCAGGGAAGATTGGTCAGCTGTTTTCAAACTCCAAAGGTGACATACTGGAAAAAATGGGCGTGTTGTTAAATTCAGAATCTTTAAGATTCTTCAAGACAAAGTGTTGCTATATTCAGATTTTCTGAAATGTCAAGTGTTGCTAAATTCAGATTTAACAAAAATTCTTTAAAGATCATCCAGACAGAATCCAACGCACTTGAACCGTCTGGATGTCAAAGACAACTGTCAGTGCCGATTGTCAATGAGGTATTTTTTGTTATAACGTTCCATATAGTAGTTCGTGAATTACTTTCATATTTAATTTAATGTCTGAAACAATTCAGAACACTCCATCATGAATTTAATTTATTTTTAAATATTTGTGATATTTGCCGCCTAACGCATGACAGTTGTCAAACAATCACTGCAGCCAAAGTGTTGCAGAATTCAGCCAAATCACAATCCAGTCAGTTTCAGCTGACAGCTAGTTGCCGTAAGAAAAAATCTGAATTTAACAACACGCCCAATATTTCTAATAGTAAGTACAAGAACCCAATACCGCAGCCAGCGCAAACAGACTAATCGGTAGATGTCCGTGCTCGGAGTAGTCGTGCTTTTCAAACAGGAATTCAGTTTAAAATTTTAATGAAAAAAGGCCTGATAGTTTTGATACCAAAATTAATGATCCATGATTTTTCGAGCTAACATAGATATATGTACTGTTCTTAAGGTAATAAAATAAAAATATGTTTTACATACAATGAGCATAAGCACTCACTTCAAATCCATTCAACCTGCGGAATAAAATATGTAAATGAATTCATCTAAAGATAGAAAAATGTATATTTAATAAAATTAAAATTAGATAGCAATTCACAACTAGATTAGAGATTTAGTTAGTTATAACAAGATATCGTACTCTAGTTTAATAACACGACAATCTACATCGAATAAAATATTTTACTCTCGGCAGTTGAGGCATTTTAGTAGTTTCTTCCCCGTGTTATGAGAGCACCACGCACTCTTCGGCGATCTTTTTTTTCTATAACGAACATTTCTCAGCGCTTGCCTTTAAATTCATTTGTGGACTTGTTCTTCCCTCCTGTGATAAGTAATTTTTCGTAATATTTCGTTTGATCATCCCGACTTATTTCTATTCTTGTATTTTATGAAAAGGAATAACCAAAACAATTCATAAAACTTTATTCAAATAAATCTTAGGAAACATTTTATTAGTGACGTCAACGACGAGAGTTTTTTCCTGTGCTTCAGTCCAGGATTTTGCATCATTACTCGTCTGAAGACTGTTCATTTCTGAGTTATTAAGCATCACCTTAACTTCAGTTGTTTCACTAAAAACATCAAAATCTCTTTCTGAATATTCGTTACTTTCGGACTTAATTTCCAACGCTAGCTCGCTCTTTGAGATCACAATTTGAGTTTGATCAACAAGATCCGTCTCATTTTCTGTAAGAAATCAAATAATGGAAAAATCTTTTAGAAAACGAAAAAACTCACTCTCAGCAGCCTCATCGCTGGATTGGTGCTTTTCCGTACAACCGAAATCATTAATATCCTTCGGGTGCATGTTTCGAACATGACGCAGCCGATCAGAACATGTTTTAAAGGACTTAGCGCAATATAGGCAGGTAAAGGGTGTTTCTCCAGTGCGGATCCTCTTGTGAGTTTCCAGCAGTGATGAGGAAGAAAATGTTTCTTTGCATTCAGAACACCCGAGCAATTCCTTTTTCGAATGAATGCATTTATGGTGCTTGAGACCCTTACTGCTACGGAAAGTTCTAGAGCAATCGCTACAAGCAAAGGGCTTTTCTCCAGTATGGACCCTTCTGTGAGACTTAAGATTCGTCGCACTGTTAAAACCCTTTCCGCAGTCAGAACAAACGTACGATCTCTCATTTTTATGAACGAGCACGTGGACTCTTAGATTGCTATTCGAATTGAAAGTTTTAGGGCAGTAGGTGCAGGTATAGGGTTTTTCTCCGGCATGAATCCTCTTGTGGAGGTCAAGATCTTCTGAGGTAGTAAATTTCTTTCCGCATATAGAACACTCGAAGGGTTTCTCCTTCGTATGAATGCGTAAATGTCTTTTGAGGCCACCGTTTAAAGTAAAGGCTCGAGAACAGTATTGGCAGACATGGGGTTTTTCTCCAGAGTGAAATTTTTTATGCATCCACAGATCCGAAGCTTTGTTAAAACCCTTTCCGCATTCAGAACAAACATACGATTTCTCATTCATATGAATGAGGACGTGAGCTCTTAGATTGCTACTACAAGTGAAAGTCTTAGGGCAGTAGTTGCAGGCATGGGGTCTTTCTCCGGTATGAATCCTCATATGAACCCTAAGACCTTCCGAGGACGTTAGATTCTTTCCGCACATAGTGCACTCGAAGGGTTTCGCCTTCTTATGAATGCGTAAATGTTTTTTAAGGCCACTCTTCGAAATATAAGCTCGAGAACAGTAGTTGCAAACATGGGGTTTTTCTCCGGAGTGAGTTTTTCTATGTCTATTAAGATTACATGCAGATGTGAAATTTTTTCCGCAATCATTGCAAACGTATGATGTTTTATTCGCGTGAACTCGTGTGTTTTTGTTCGAGATTTCATTGTTCTGAGGAACTGCAGACCCCCCTGTTTCTAGTTGTTCTGATAATTCCGTAGTTTCTGCCCCCGCAGTCATTTCTTCGAAGTTTGTCCCTAATTCGCCTTCAATCTCCTGTTTAATTGGCACATCTAGCATTTCTGGAATTATAGTTTCAATTTGCCCATCAACATTTGTTTCCTCTTCTATAAGAAACGATAAATTAGGATCAGAAAACCCCCATAAAATAAACTTACTGAAAACGGCCCCGTTGTCCCACGGAGTCTCCAATATTTTCGGATTATCTCTCATTTCTGTATTATTAAGCATCACCTTAGCTTCAGTTGTTTCACTAAAAACATCAACATTTCTTTCTGAACAGTCATTACTTTCGAATTTAATCTCCAGCGCTGGCTCGCTCTTTGAGATCACAATTTGAGTTTGATCAACAAGATCCGTCTCATTTTCTGTAAGAAATCAAATAATTGAAAAATCTTTTAGAAAACGAAAAAACTCACTCTCAGCAGCCTCATCGCTGGATTGGTGCTTTTCCTTACAACCGAAATCATTAATTTCCTTCGGGTGTATGCTTCGAAGATGACGTTTAAGGTTTCGCGGGCAAGAACATTTCTTTTCGCATATAGAGCACTCGAAGGGTTTCTCCTTCGTATGAATGCGTAAATGTCTTTTGAGGCAACCGTTTAAAGTAAAGGCTCGAGAACAGTATTGGCAGACATGGGGTTTTTCTCCAGAGTGAAATTTTTTATGCACCTTCAGATTCGAAAGTTTGTTAAAGCCCTTTCCGCATTCAGAACAAACATACGATTTTTTATTCTTATGAATGAGGACGTGACTCCTTAGACCGCTGCTAGAATTAAAAGTCTTGGGACAGTAGTTGCAGGTATAGGGTCTTTCTCCGGTATGAATCCTCATGTGAACCCTAAGGCCTACCGAGGTCGTTAGATTCTTTCCGCACATAGTGCACTCGAAGGGTTTCGTGTTCGTATGAATGCGTAAATGTTTTTTGAGACCACTCTTCAAAGTGAAGGCTCGAGAACAGTATTGGCAGACATGGGGTTTTTCTCCAGAGTGAAATTTTCTATGCATGTTCAGATTCGGACTATTGTTAAAACTCTTTCCACAGTCAGAACAGGCATAGGGTTTTTCTCCGGTATGAATCCTCTTGTGAACCCTAAGGCTTGCCGTGGTCGTAAAATTCTTTCCGCATACAGTGCACTCGAAGGGTTTCTCCTTCGTATGAATGCGTAAATGTCTTTTGAGGTCACCCTTCATAGTAAAGGCTCGAGAGCAATATTGGCAGACATGGGGTTTTTTTCCGGAGTGAATTTTTCTATGTCTATTAAGACTACATGCAGATGAGAAATTTTTACCGCAATCATTGCAAACGTATGATGTTTTATTCGCGTGAACTCGTGTGTTTTTGTTCGAGATTTCATTGTTCAGAGGAACTGCAGACCCCCCTGTTTCTAGTTGTTCTGATAATTCCGTAGTTTCTGCCCCCGCAGTCATTTCTTCGAAGTTTGTCCCTAATTCGCCTTCACTCTCCTGTTTAATTGGCACATCTAGCATTTCTGGAATTATAGTTTCAATTTGCCCATCAACATTTGTTTCCTCTTCTATAAGAAACAATAAATTAGGATCAGAAAATCCCCATAAAATTAACTTACTGAAAACGGCCCCGTTGTCCCACGGAGTCTCCAATATTTTCGGATTATCTCTCATTTCTGAATTATTAAGCATCACCTTAGCTTCAGTCGTCTCACTGAAAACATCAAAATTCCTTTCTGAATATTCGTTGCTTTCGGACTTAATTTCCAACGCTGATTCGTTCTTCGGGATCACAATTTCAGTTTGATCAACAAAATCCGTTTCATTTTCTGTAAGAAATCAAATAATGGAAAGGTCTTTGAGAAAACGAAAAAAAGTTACTCTCAAAAGCCTCATCGCTGAATTGGTGCTTTTCCTTATAACCGAAATCAATAATTTCCTTCGGGTGCATGCTTTGAACGTGACTTAGGCGACCAGAAACTGTATTAAAAGCTTTAGGGCAATAAAGGCAGGTAAAGGGTGTTTCTTCAGTGTCAGCACTCTTGTGAGTTTCCAGCAGTGACGAGGAAGAAAGTGTTTCCTTGCATTCAGAGGTTATTTCATCGAAGGTAGAGGTCATTTTGTCGAAGTTTGCCCCTAATTCGCCTTCACTCTCCTGCTTAATCGTCAGAACTGGCATTTCTAGAATTATAGTTTCAATTTGCCCATCAACATTTGTTTCCTCTTCTATAAGAAACGATAAATTAGGATCAGAAAACCCCCATAAAATAAACTTACTGAAAACGGCCCCGTTGTCCCACGGAGTCTCCAATATTTTCGGATTATCTCTCATTTCTGAATTATTAAGCATTACCTTAGCTTCAGTTGTTTCATTAACATCAAAATTCCTTTCTGAATATTCTGAATATTCGTCGGACTTAATTTCCAACGCTAGCTCGCTCTTCGAGATCACAATTTCAGTTTGATCAACAAAATCCGTGTCATTTTCTGTAAGAAATCAAATATTAGAAAGGTCTTTCAGAAAACGAAAAAAGTTACTCTCAACAGCCTCATCGCTGGATTGGTGCTTTTCCTTACAACCGAAATCATTAATATCCTTCGGATGCATGTTTCGAACATGTCGGAGGCGATCGAAACGTGTTTTAAAGGTCTTAGCGCAATAAAGGCAGGTAAAGGGTGTTTCTTCAGTGTGAACACTCTTTTGAGTTTGCAGCAGTAACGAGGAAGAAAATGTTTTCTTGCATTCAGAACATCTAAACAGTTCATCTTTCGATTGAATACACTTATGTTTCCTGAAGTCCCTATTGCTACGGAAAGTTCTAGAGCAATCGCAACAAGCAAAGGGTTTCTCTCTATTGTCGGTGATTCTGTGAGACTTCAGATTCGGAGCATTATTAAAACTCTTTCCACAGTCAGAACAAACTTGCGATACCTCATTCTTGTGAACGAACACGTGAGCCCTTAGACTCTTACTACAAGTGAAAGTCTTGGGGCAGTAGTTGCAGGCATAGGGTTTTTCTCCGGTATGAATCCTCTTGTGACGCTTAAGGTCTCCCGATGCAGCAAATTTCTTTCCGCATATAGTGCACTCGAAGGGTTTCTCCTTCGTATGAATGCGTAAATGTCTTTTGAGGCCACCGTTTAAAGTAAAGGCTCGAGAGCAGTATTGGCAGACATGGGGTTTTTCTCCAGAGTGAAATTTTCTATGCACCCATAGATCCGAAGGTTTGTTAAAGCCCTTTCCGCAGTCAGAACAAACATACGATTTCTCATTCATATGAATGAGGACGTGAGCCCTTAGATTGCTACTATAAGTGAAAGTCTTAGGGCAGTAGTTGCAGGCATAGGGTTTTTCTCCGGTATGAATCCTCTTGTGATCCGTAAGGTCTCGCGAGAAAGCAAATTTCTTTCCGCATATAGAGCACTCGAAGGGTTTCTCCTGCGTATGAATGCGTAAATGTTTTTTGAGGCCACCCTTTAAAGTAAAGGCTTGAGAACAGTATTGGCAGACATGGGATTTTTCTCCGGAGTGAATTTTTCTATGCTCCTTAAGTTTATATGCAAATGTGAAACTCTTCCCACAATCATTACAAACGTGTGATGTTTTATTCGTGTAAACTGGTGTGGTTTTCTTCGAAATTTTATTGTTGCTGGAAGCTTCGCCTGTTTCTAGTTGTTCTGATAATTCCGTATTTTTTGTCGCCGCAGTCATTATGTCGAAGTTTTTCCCTAATTCGCCTTCACTCTCCTGCTTAATTGTCACAGCTGAAGTAAACTTCTTCCCAGCTGTTTGCATTTTTGTTTGTGAGGGGCTAGGAGCCCTAAGTTCCATTCCAGTTCTCTCACGGTGAGTTACGAAGTCCTCCGCCGTCTCATGCGTCACTGCAATGTAAGAAAGCTCAGACACCACGGTTCTCAAATGGACAAAATTCACAAATTTGTTATTAACGGTGAAAATGCCATAGAAATATAAACTAAAGGATTTTATTTCTATGCAAATTGCCAACAGGCTGACTTTTACAAACTGTCAATGCAACCTGCTTTATCGACATGCTATGGCAGAATAGAGACAAGCGGTGTTCAGAAACTCATTTCGGAACGATTGGGTTTATGTCATCCCTGTTCAGAAAATCGGAACACTATGGTTCCGGAACCTGGGGGCCTATTCCTGAAACCATTCGAATCGAGTCCGATTCGAATGGAAAAGATCTTGCAAAAGTCCTTTTTGGATAAATATTCCTTAATAAAGCCGCTAAAATTCTCAAAATTTAATTTTAGTTACCTTTGATTTCAATAAATTTTTGCACACATAACGTCAAAATAATTTGATTGGTCAAGTTCAATCCAATAATTGTGACTGTTTTTTTTTAACAATTGTAGGGCGAAATTAAAGGGACTGTTTTGTGACAACTTATATTTATTTATTTTAACATACATTGCAATTTAATGTGTTTTTATAGCATGAGTGTTCTAAGGTAGGCTTGCATCTCCACTTAAAATGGTCTCACTTTTCGACAGTCAATTATCAGTCCAGTTCTATGTCAGTGGCCAAAAACCGTCTCGTGTGTGGCCGGCTAATGCGAAAGAAACAGACAGATATAATATGCTTCCTATATCTGAACTCTCCTCAGGTGAGAATTTTCAAAAGGATGCACCATATCGAGTGGTCTATTTCTATATGCGTTGGTTCGGTGGCATATGGGAATATATAAAAGAAAAAAGCATCAGTCTTTTTTAATTGTTTTAAACTTTATTTTAATTCATTTGAAATAAACTTGTCGAATAATATTTCTACTGAATCGAACACAATATCACTTCACATTATTCAAGAATATTCAAAGGCCAGTAACGGCACACATTTTAAATAAAATAATTGCAATAAGGTCTAATTTAACCAATTCACTTATGTTAAAATCTCCCTTTAAATTGGTTCTGCTGTTTTCTGTTAGTGAAAAATATATTGTACACATTTTGTTAAAATCTAGTTGAAAAGTTTTGTTTTAACAGTACAATTTGTCTGCAAAATTTCAAATTTCTAAAAGAGATGTTACAAATCCCTAAAAGTTCGTTTTACGTGCTCTAAAGACAGCATATTCCTTAAATTTAGAATTAAGCACCTACCATTTTGAATATTTTACTTCCGTTGAAGTTTTTGAATTTCTAACAGCATTTTTCGCGCTCAAATTGACCTAGAATCTCAATAATGTGCTCGGAATAAAGTGGATGCACCTAGAACTCTCTTAAAAAGTTTAAAGAGGTACGTAACGCATGTGATCTGTTTTCGGTGCAAGATATTGTACATATCTAAGTGTATGTCGAGCTGGTACGGGTAAAGCGTCTCCACATCTACCCAACAATCTCGCGAATTTTTATTTCGTTAATCAGATCTTGATGAGCCGTAGACCATTGATCATCTTGTCGATCAAGTCTGCTTAATTTGTGCGGACGCCTTTAAAAGCGCAAACTGTTTCATGAGACTGCAGGGTCAGAGTGAACCATTTCTTCCTTCATGTGAGTTCGAACATGCCTCCTGCGATTGGAGCTATCGCTGAAAGTTTTTGGGCAGTAGGCGCAGGCAAAGGGTCTTTCTTCAGTGTGGGTAAATTTATGACTTTTGAGGTTTGTCGAAGTGACAAAACTTTTTCCGCATTCAGTACAAATATACGGTTTCTCCTTCATGTGAGTACGCATATGAGCCCGATGATTTGAATAGTCGCTAAAAGTTTTAAAGCAATAATTACAAGCATAAGGTTTTTCCCCAGTGTGGGTCCTTTCGTGACGCTTAAGATCTCCTGAGGTAATAAAACTTTTTTCACAATAACAGCACGCAAATACTTTCTTCTTCATATGTGTTTGAATGGGGGATTTTTGCCACAGATTTTGCCCTATTATTATTTGACCCCTTTTTGGATATACCTCTAATTCAGAGCTTTCTTCCGTATTGACTATTTTTTGTATCCCACTCTTAGACTCCATCTCATCATCCTCGATATCAACTGATTTCTCCCTCTTGATATACTCCGGACAACCGTAACTCAAATCGCTACCAATTTCTCCTGAGTCAGCAGGCAAAGATTCTATCTTGATTTCTACTTTTAAATTTTCTTTCTTCCTTACAGTGCCCGAATCTTCGCCTGAAAAAAAAAAACATTAAGTAACTCACAGAGTCTTTAAATTTATTTTACATAAAATTATAATAACAATTAGTTCTCTTAGAAACCAGCAATCATATAATATTTATCAAGAACTTTTGTTAGACGAAAATTGACTTACTTGTTTGGGTCCCAATACTCCCCTTTACTTCTGGAGTACATTCAATTTTTTCCTCTGTCTCTAGTCGTTCTCTTTTTAACTCCCTGATAGGAAATGTGAACTCTTCCAATTCATCATCATTTTTGGGCTCGATTTTTACCTGTAAATCTCTCGAAATGGACGCAATCTCAGTTTGATTAAAGTCGTCTGTTTCGGCTTCTGTAACAAATGCGATACATAAAATAGGACGGCTTAAAAAGGCAAAACATTTACTAATAAAAACTGTCCCATCATCTTTCTTCACTTTTGGTGTGTGCGGTTTAACTTGGTGGAGTTTTAGTTGAGAATTAATCACGTTAATCTCATTTCTATGTCTCCGAATGTGGTTCTGGAGGTTGCAATTTTTCGTGAAATTTCTAGAGCAGTACAAGCACTCGTAATGTCTTTCTTCGACATGAATTCTTTTGTGGCGCTTAAGGCCTGTTGATGTGTTAAAACTCTTTTTGCAATCAGAACAGGCATAGGGTTTCTCTTTCATGTGGGATCGCACGTGAACCCTAAGGTTGCTACCTCTGACGTATGTTTTAGAGCAATATCGACAGCTGTAGGGTCTTTCTCCAGTGTGCATCCTTTTGTGTTCTTTCAGCCTTGTCGATGTGATAAAACTCTTATCACAATCAGAGCACGTGAACGTTTTCTCCATATGAGTCCGTACGTGAGCCCGGTGATTGGAGTAATCACTAAACGTTTTAGAGCAGTAACTGCAAGCGAACGGTCTTTCTCCGGTGTGAGTCCTCTTGTGGCGTTTAAGATCCGCAGAGTTTACAAAACCCTTTCCACAATCAGGGCATATATTTAATTTCCCTTTCGGATTCGGTTGTTTCGGTGATTTTTGTCTTAAACCTTGTAGAACAACTTTGCCATTATTTGGGTTTTCTTTTAATTGTAAATTATTATTAGATCCACTATCGGACTCTACATCTCCACTGTCTTCAATATCAACTGAATTTTCTTTTTTAAAATATAACAGACTCTGTGGTGAGTCCGCATCCATATTTACTGTCTTGAAATTATCCTCTAAGTTCCCTTTTTCGTTTGCAACATCGGTTTTGTAACCTGTGAAAAAAAAAACTCCTTATACATATAAAATATTGCAGCAATATTGTAGCAATAAATCGTTTTATATTGAATTCGATGCGAAAACTGACGTCGATTAAAAGAATTTCGACATAGCTGAAAGATTTGTTTTTCCTATAAAGTTACTCACTAATAGAGGTCCTAAAGTTTTCAGGAGTTTCAGGCCTTTCCTCTCCATTTTCGGCTGTTTTAAGCCGTTCTGTTATTTCTTTCACCACAGCATTCATATTAAAGATATCATAGTTGCCCTCTGACTTGTCTTTAGTTTTGAATTCGATTCGTTTGATTAAACAAGATTTTAAATTTCGGAATAATTGATAACCTGTATCAAAGTAAAATTCTAACAACGTTTCAACATTTCTAGAGGAACTTTCAAAAAATTGAATAGCAAATCATACGTTCATCTTGGTCCAATACAGTTTAACTTTATTGAGGCAAATTGACGAATGAAAACTCATTTCCTTGGATTGGACGAATAAAGTAATTTGAAACGAAATGAATTGCTCGGCAAATACGAAAAGAAACAATTGAAACCACACCTCAACACCCAGCAGGCCAGCAAAACACTCCACTGACAGTCGATTGACATAAAGCGGGCTGAACTGAACCGATGACCGAATTATGCAAACTCTGGTGTCGGTTGTTTGAATCTTTGCAGAGGAGAAAAATTTAAATAAATTAATGCTGTGTGCCTATTCGTCTCTCCGAATTTTTGAAAAGCCCCGTTTCAGAAAGGAAATTTCCTTATTAGCTAAATCTTATCAAGTGTCTCAGCCAATCAGAAAAATTCGCTATCGCCGCCCTCGTAGCGAAACCTTCCGATTGACCCCATATAGTCCCACAATCCAAGAACGACCAATGAAAAGATTTTGCTATTTCGTTTTGAGAAGTCTTGACAAATAAAAACAACGCAAGGCTGGATGAAATCCTTAAGTATGAATATTTCTTACAACACAAAATAAATAAAATCACATTTATATCATACTATTGAGCAGGATAACTATCTCCTTTATTTAGTTTTGCGACTAGCATTAATTTATTTAAATTATCATTGATCATTTCCGACCTTTATATTAACAAACCTCTTCCCTTTTAAAAGTTATGAGTTAAAATTAAAAGGCTTTCCCTCTATTGAACCGTCGTCACAGGAGCGAATAATCGAAGTGGTCTATTTTAAAGGCAAAACAACTTGCTCGAAACCACTCCATCACCCTTTAGTTCTCCCGGCTTGTACGTGGTAGGCTGAAGAAGTTTTTGCTAGGGGTCGATTTCTTTCCATCTATAAGATTTTTCTACTTTGTGTTTTTCTCGCATGTGCTTTTGCATATGACCACTGTTGATGTAGGTTTTAGAGCAGTAGCTGCAACCGTATGTTCTTTCTTTTATGTGTATTCTCTTATGACTTTTAAAGTCTGGAATCTTATCCTTTTTGTGATTCCGCACGTGAGTCCGGAAATCCCTATTAGAATGAAAAGTTTCAAAGCAGTAGTTACAAATGTTGACTCTTTCTCCATTTTTATTTTCGATATCGACTGAGTTCTCCTTCTCAAAACAATTCTGAGGATCTTCGCTGATATTTTCAGCATTCTGGCTTGAGTCGACTAGAATTTTGAATTATTCAATAACAGTAACCTTTTTTTAATGGTAGAAAATTTACCATCATCCACTTCCATGCTTTCGCTGATCTCCGGTTTTAATTTTGCTTTGTTGGTATCCATTGCCCCTTCCTCCTTCGCAGCGACTGCAATTTCAGTTTGGTGAATTTCATCTTCTGTAAATAAAATATCCTTAAAAGGCGGAATCTAAACTAAAAATAAGTGAGTGAGAATTTTGCAAAAACCTTCCTTTGGCCTTGGAACGGATAAATATGCAGAGCTTGACTTGTTCCAAATAAAATAATAAAGTAATAATTTCAGTGAGGATCTCGATTATTATTGTTACTACTATTTTGCTGACAGTCTCTAATTATAACATACCTGTTTATTTTAACTTGTTTTACTTTTTCAAAGTAAAAAAAAAACTTTTTTTTTTCTACTAATTAAGTAAGCTAGATAACATAACTCAAGAATAGGGCATTCTAAAGACGAACTACAGCGAATGGATTTAGATTCTTCAGTACTTACTTGAATTTGTCCCCGTACGCGTGTTAGACTGGTTGGGCGTTTGTTTGGAATCGGATGAATTTGCCTGCTTAGAATGCATTAGAGCATGAACCTTGTAAGCGCAACTGTTGCTGAAGGCTTTAGAGCATTGGCGGCACTCGTAGGGACCTTTTCTCTTACGGGCTTCCTTCATATAACTGCGCGTGTGATTTATCAAACCACTACGATTAATGTAACTTTTAGAACAGTGACTACAAGTGTAGGGTCTTTCTCCGGTGTGGGTCATTTTGTGATCCTGAAACATTTTGGAAGTTGTAAAACTCTTTCCACAATCTGAACACTCGAACAGATTTTCCTTCGTATGAGAGCGTATGTGCGTTTGTAAATAGAATTTGGAGGTGAAAGTTTTAGAGCAGTGACTGCAGACGTAGGGTTTTACTCCTGTGTGGATCCTCTTGTGGCGATTAAGAACTGACGAGGTGACAAAACCCTTTCCGCATTCAGAGCAAATGTAAGGTTTCTCCTTCGTGTGAGTTCGCTCATGTCCTTGAACTTCAGTTGACCTAAGGAAAGTTTTGGAACAGAAGCGGCACTCGTAAGGTTTATCTCCAACGTGAATCCTCTTATGTTCTGTTAGCTTGTATGAGCTAACAAATGTTTTCAGACAAATGTTACACTTGTAAGGTCTTTCTCCAGTGTGGGTCCTTTTGTGAATTTGGAGCTTTGTCGTTGTGAGAAAACTCTTTCCGCATTCTAAACACGAGAAAGATTTCTTCTTCGCATGCATTCGGGTGGACTGTTTTTGTGTGAGAACTTCTGACACATTTTCGTCATTTTTTAGTTCGGGTTGTAAATTCAATTCTGAACTGTAATTACGTTTATTGTTGTCGTTCTCCTTCTTAGAGGGTTTTTCGTAGTGTTTTCCATCCTTCTTTCCAGGAAACTCTATTGTGCTGCTTTGTGTTTCAGGTACGTCTTCTGTTTTTTCATCACCTCTAAACTCTTTCGATATTTTCTGAGTTCCAGATTCAGCAATTAAAATTTTACAGTCGTCTTCTGCCTCTTTGTCCTGGGTTTCGTGTTTCTCTTTCACTTCCATTGACGGGGCCGCCCCTATTTCGGGGTCAATTTCATCACCTGCAAGTAGAAACTATACTACTTACAGATTTTTATTTAAAGACTAAAAACTTACTCTGTACTTCTTGTTTTTGTTTGTTGGATTGGTAGGAACCTTGCGTCGAGTCGGATGCATTTGTTTCTTGCGTATGCATGCGAATGTGAATCTTAAGAGCCCAACTGCTTTTGAATTTTTTGGAACATTGGAGGCACTCGAAGGGGCCGTCCTGTTTTTCCTTCATATGGCTGGACATATGCCTTTGCAGGCGACCGTTGGTGATGTAAGATTTAGGGCAGTAACTGCAGGCGTAGGGTCTTTCCCCAGTGTGAGTCCTCTTGTGATATTTAAGCAACTGAGAGGTGGTACAACTCTTTCCACATTCAGAACAGACAAATGGCTTATCTTTCATATGAGTGCGACTGTGAATATGAAGGCTGGCAGCAGTAATGTAAGTTTTCGAACAGGAGCTACAGGCGTAGGGTCTTTCTCCGGTGTGTGTCCTTTTATGCTCCTTAAGTCTTGTCGAAGTAATAAAAGTTTTAAAGCAATGGGGGCACTCGTAGGGTCTTTCTCCAGTTCTTTGATTAGTCTCAAGGTTCGCCGATCTCACAATACACATTGCGCTTTCCGCAAACGCGAACTGGTTCTGGTTTGTTTCGTCACTGTCTTCGCTATCAAATGGCATTTCCGTCTTGAAATACTGCGGGTAATCCTCGCTGCTATTTTCAGCATTTTCTTCTAAAGGGGTGTCCAGATTTTCAATTTTTATAGGAATCTCACCGGCGAATCTTTCAGATGTATTTTCTACATGTCCACCTATCTTTTTGGTCTCAACGTTCATCCTCAAAATATCGGGTTTGGTGTCTACCTCGTTCTCACTTTGGGGCTCCGCTTTAACTTTAATGTACATTGGGAAGATTGAACTTTCAGTTGGATCAATAGAATTTGTTTTGGGATCTGTAAAAAGTATTAAATTTGCATTTCTTTTTTAACAGCAGAAAACTTACTTAAAAAGGCCGCCTCACTTACCAGCACTTTTGGGTTGTGCTGGTTTGGATGTTGGCACTTTTGATTTAAATTCCATGCATTCAGCACTTCGTCACAGCACCCTCTGCAGATACAGTCATCTTTTGTGGCCTAAAACAAGAAATTACTTTTATAACATGCAGAAATAATATTTTTAATATCAGAAGAGGACCCGCAATCCCCAGTGAAGCATCAGCATAGAATCTAGCTTTTCCCGGTGTTGAAGTATGTTGATCATTTCTAAGTGATGCGTGTTGCAAACTAAACATATTTTCGACATTTTTGTTAGTTAAACTCATAAGAAAACAACGAAATTGTACACAAACGAAAAATGTCTTGAACTGCGCTATCGACGCAAAAATTTTCTTTTGTCACTTTGACTTTTATATACGTGTTTATTTAGGGACAAATTGGGAATAGAAACGATACTCGTTTCAAATCGCATCTGGCAATAATTAACTGCCCGCTGAATTTTATTCAGCCACCCTTATGTGACTCAACGGAAAATTACATAAGTTAAATAAGCATGGTCAATTTGGTTTATTCGACCGGGACCACATAAGCCGCAGCCGCGGCACTACCTCTGGGTAGTAAAGGAGAGTCAACCAACCAACCAACCTGAGTTAAATAAAACAAGTTGAATTTGTTTATTTTATTACCTATTCTTTTTATTCAGAACTGCTAACTAGAATGTCGCAATCAATGTCCAACCTGTAGTCATTTAAATAAATCACAAAATCCATTTGGCCAATATGACCAGCTTCGTTATCTGAAAGAAATAAAAAAAAATAATAGGAATTGGCAGGCATACTGTTCTAATCTACCTTCTATATTAGCCTTTAGTTTCCTTTAATGTTTGGTCTGAACGTTTTTAGAGCGTTTGAAGATTCGCAGGGTCCCATTTGCTTATCCTACGTATGACTGCCCATTTGATTTTGTAACACGGCAACCGTTGATGTGCGTTTTAGAGCACTAGCTGCAGACGAATGGTCTTTTTCGGTTGTGAGTTTTTTTGTGACGATTAAGAGTCGATGGTCTGGGAAAACTCTTTCCGCATTCGGAGCAAATATACGGTTTTTCTTTTGTATGAGAGCGCAAATGAACTCGAAAATTGTAACCAGAACCGAAAGTTTTAGGACAATAGCTGCACGCGTAGAGTTCTCCTGTGTGGACACCTTTGTGACGAGTAAGTCCTGACGGATCAGTATAGCATTTCCCGCAGTCAAGGCACTTGTAGGGCCTTTCTCCGGTGTGGATAACTTTGTGACGATTTAGGCTTGATAATGCGGCAAAACATTTTCCGCATTCAGAGCATTCGTGAGGTCTTTCTCCGGTATGGATAAGCTTGTGACGATTAAGGCTTGACGATGCGGTAAACGCTTTTTCGCATTCAGTGCAAACAAATAGTTTCTCCTTCGTACATTTATTAATATTCCGTTTGTGTCGAGCACCAATTTCTTTCATTGTCTGTTCCTGTAAATCTAAGCTGGTTGTAAAAAAATCGTAAGTGCCTTCCTCATTGTCATCATCCAAATCAACTGATGTTTCCCTCTTAAAAAACTCCATACTATTTTCACTGCTTTCACTATAATTCTGACTTAAGTCGACATCCACAATTTCAGTCTTGAATTCTTTCTCTTTTTCTTCATCTGTTAAAAATGATCTTATAATTATCTTATAAATATATTTAGTTTAGATTGGGCAACTCACTAGAAGATTTAGGCCAATATTCTACATTTGTTACTTTTTCTAGTTTTTCTCTTAACTCCTTTTCAAAAATGCCGAAGTTCTCCTCTAACTCGTACTCACTTTTTGGTTCAATTTTCACAATTGATTCGTTTAAGGTGGATTCAAATTTATCGTGATCAAATTTAGTTTCTTTTTCTGTAAAAACCAAATAAATGAAGAAATCTCTTAAAAACACGGAAAGCTTACTAAAGACTTTTGGAATATGTAGGTTCCATTGTAACTGGCAATTTAGCTCGGAATCGAATGAGTTTATTATTTCGTCGCAGCACGCTGTGCAAAGGTAGTCATTTGGAGTGGTCTGAAGTGAAACGAGTTAGTTAAAGAAATAGACTGTCACAATTTTTAGAAGAAATAAAAACCTGCAGTCCCAGCAGAAGCCGCAGGATAGTATTCAGTCTCCTCGGATGTAGAAATATGTTGACCATTTCTAAATAGAGTGTATCGCAGACTAAGCACGCTTTCGACATTTTTACTAGCTAAATTATAAAGAAGGAGAGCTACTAACTTTGAAGATAAAGGCTTTATCTTCAAAGGCTACTAAGAAGTTATTTGCCCACAGCAGTAACACCTGATTTTGACAAATCATATGAACCACTTTACCAACACTTTAATATGTATGGTTAGGCAGTTCAGTGCTGTGACGAAAGCCTTTGTGGAGCTCTTCAACGGTTGGTTTTTCTTTAAAATTGAAACAATTATTTTCTAAAATACCCTTCCTGAAGTTACATCTCTACTTTTAAAAAAACGAAAGAGATACCTCGTAAGAAACAACACAGTAAATTTTAATTTTTATAGTATTTATTTCATGACCGCAAAATACAATGCTAGCCCTAAGTATTGCAGGCTGTGTAATGGTTAACAACAGAAAAAAAAATTGGTAGGAGGTACATACACAGCCGATAAAATAAATAACTGAAGAGATGAACAGAAGAAAGTTATCATCATTAAAAATATAGCGTAAAGGAAATTTTATGAAACTCTGCAAGAGATTCCTGCAATTTTGTTCCATTTAGCATTTCGAAGAAACGTGTTAATTGCAAGAGAGGACGGGGAAAAATAAAATAATACGTGCTTTTGTGCACGGCACAATTGATTTTGGAACGATGCAACACGTTCCACGCTTTGTTTTTTGTTTCAAAGAGTTGGAATTAGAACTGAATGTACTTGGATATAAGCACTATCAGCTTTTTCACCAGAAAGTATCTTTAAAGTCCCGCTAGTATAATTCTTGGATCTTCTACTGCAGCTTTGATTTTCCTCAAAAACATAACAGCCTCACGGCCGTCAATTAGACGATGATCGTATGTTAGTGCTACATACATCATTGGACGTATAACGACCTATAAAAATAAAGGATTTTATTACAACTGAATTCTCAAATAAAGGTGTTGTTTAATTTAAGGGAAAACAATTTTACCTGTCCCTTCACAGCTACGGGCCGTTCGAAAACGCCATGCATCCCCAGAATTGCACTCTGAGGTGGATTGATGATTGGGGTGCCCAAAAGAGAACCGAAAACGCCCCCATTACTTATAGTAAATGTGCCGCCGTCCATATCCTCAACAGCGATTTTACCTTTTCTCGCCTTCTCACCTAAGGCGGCAAGAGCTATTTCGATGTCAGCATAATTCATGCCTTCTACATTTCGAACTACGGGGACAACGAGCCCCTTCGGAGTTGCAACAGCAATAGATATATCTACGTAATCTCTATATACGATTTCCTACAAAAATAATTATTAATAGAATTAAAAAATTAATCTAGGAAAATATTATATACAATAGGTATTATTAGTATAGACAAAACGAAGTGTGGCTAAAAATGAGGAAGATTGCAACTTGAGCTTTTTTGAAGCTGATTTTCGCCTAGTTAATTTTTCTAATGGGGTGATTCTGGCTAACACCCCATTGTTCATGAAGGAAAAACTTATAGCTGAATTATGAGGAATTGTTTATTAAAATAAACCAGGAAAATCAGCTGTAACTTATTTCATAATTATTGAAAATTGACGCTTTTGCAAACGTAATATTTCGAGATATTAATTTTCTTTATATATATATAGGTACATATGAAATGTTTTAAACCACAGGAATAAAAATCATTAATAAGGGACCGGGAACCATCTACTTTTTGTACAAAAATAGCATTTCAATTTCAAAACTCAAGTTTTAGAAGCTCTTACCTGTCCATCAATGACTGCATTCACAACGGGTTGGTCCTGTAAAGCATATGCGGAAGCCTTCGCAAAAATGGACATGAAGCCCAATTTAATGCCATACTTTTTAATGAATGCGTCCAAGTTGGCCTTGCGAAACTCCATCGCCGCACTGTGAAGTAACAGAGAATGTAGAAAAGGTCAATTAAGGAAGGCTATCCTACCTCATATCAATTTCATTGAAGGTTGTAAGCATGGCATTCACATTTTGGGCCTCCTTTAACCTAGCAGCAATCTTCAGCCTCATTCGATTCATTTTAACGCGTTGCTCCGTGCGTGTTCCAGTGATTTCCCTCGAATAGTCCGCCGGGGGAACCTTCACAGAAGCCTCAATTCCCTGGGCGTGACGAATAGCTGCCACAGGAATCTGAGCTGCAGGTTGAGCAGGCTTTGGAGGTGGTGGCGGCGGTGCGGCTGCTGCTGGAGGTGGTGGTGGTCGAACTGCAGCTTGTGGGGGTGGTGGAGGCGGCGGAGCTGCAGCTGGCTTTGGCGGTGGTGGTGGCGGTGGTGCAGCGGAGGCTGGTTTAGCTGCCGGTGGAGGAGGTGCTGCGGCTGCAGCTTTAGGTGCAGCTTTAGCTGCAGCACTATCATCTTGCTTTATTTTAAATAAGTCCTGTCCGGCTTTCACGGTGTCTCCGTCTTTTACAAATATTTCTTCAATGTACCCTGAAACAGGCGCAGGTACTCCTACAGTTGTTTTATCCGTTTCAATTTCCATCACAACCTGATCAACTTTTACAGCGTCTCCAACCTTACAAGTAAACCTGAAGAAATTAAAGTTAAATTTTAATTACTAAAACTATTAAGAAGCCCAGTAATTCTCCAATTAGCAAATTTTCATTCGTATTAATTTTCGACGATTATTCAGTAGAAAACTTAATAACTAACTTTAGGACTAAACAGACCGAAAATTTGCACCACTACATTTTAGAATTTAAACAGATGTACATTAAAAAAAAAAAACAGCATCAAAATTTATTGAGCCGAAATTAAAATTTGAGGCCTAACTTGAAAACTTGTGAATGCATTGTGAAAATTTGGATATCGTTTGAACCGATGGAATACTTTTTCTCGCACAAATGCTAAACATTTATTCTAGTGTGTCCTTACAAGGACTTGGGAGCATTGAGCTTAAATTTAGTTTTACCTTACATCACCCTCTGACACAGAGTCAGCGAAAGGGGGCACTTTAACGACTTGTGACTGGAGTAGCCTTGTAGCAGTGTGAAATTCGCATGCTTCGGGTGACCACTGGCCTTGTTCTCTGAAAGAAAGCCGATCAATTTATGATTTCGCTAGTTCTATAGAAGACTTACGCCCTCCGCAAAGTTAGTCCCTTCCATGTAGAATTGTGGGAAAGCACCCGAACGTGCTTCAATGTCTGGTGAGTTGTTCCGAACTCTCTAACCTGTAAAATATTGGAATTTGAATAAAACCCATTAACAACTTCTCTTTGCTGGAGGTGTTCTATCTTATCAATCTCCAGTCGTAAAATCTCTGCAGCGCCCCGCAGCCTTCAGTGGCCGTTTTCTTATATTACATAATCGTCATCCGATGCTGTCTTACCTCGCATTCGCCCAAGGTTCGCGTTCCCAGCCTGAGGATGTTGCGGGGCAAGCACCGAGACCTCAAAATAAATAGCCCAGCCATTTATTTAACAAAACCGCTCGATATCTAGACACCACCAATGTGTGAAAATCCACTCATTCAGGGGTTCCCGGACGTCACTCTCGAGTGTCAAATCGATTCGCGAAAAGATTTCGATAGAACTGCGCGAAATTTCGAAGATGTCAATCTTTAAAATTGCACCCAATGAACTTTCATAAAATCTTCTTAAGGAATTGTTATAAACCTGAATTATCACCTTAAATTATCTAAGAGTTTATTATTCAAAATATTACAAAATTTGCAAGGGACACCCACTACAAATTCGAAGAATTTGAATAATGTCATCGAACGATCAGCATTTTTTCATAACCTAGTTTTTTCTTTGCTGTACTGGGAAGAAATGTCAGCCCCGATTGTCTCCAGACAGTATCAAAGATTTCTTAAATTGCTCGAAAAGTGGCCTGTGGATAAATCAAAGTCGGGCAGGTAATCTTAAATTTATTTAAAGTCTCGTAAAAAGTTTTGTGTGATTCTTTCACTCTTGGCTATTGAATGTGGTGGATCGGCGCGGCGGGTGCAACCTTAAGAAATAGTGGGGCTCTGCCTTTTATTTTGCACATATTTAAAACTTGCTTCCAGAGACGGCGTTGCCCTGGACGGGATACTATTTAATTTATACAATAGCTTTTTACCTCATATATTCCTACTTTTCTTCTGTTTGCAGGGATTTGGGTGAACACCTAAGGGAGCAAGTGAAGCAATTGCTGAAAGAAACTAATCTCACAGACTCCCAGGCAGAACATCTAAATCACCAAATAGCATCTCTTGAGCGGCTTGTTGCTAATTCTTATGGAAATGCTTACCGCAGAACGTCTTCAGCAACAGCCACAGGTCTAAATGTTGAAGAGTGCAGCCAGGTGCTTTCGTCGGAAGGTCTCCAGTATCTGAACGAGGAGAAAAAAGGATTTTTTGGAAGGAAACGAAAAGAATAATATAATTAAAATGCTTCCAATATCAAAGATCATCATGTTACGCGCTGCATCAAATGTTGGAATCACATCCATTTACAAACCCATGCATACTTCAGTACTAGCAGAAAAGGCTGTGGAATATCTAGATATAGCCCCAAATAAGGTCTTCATAGACATGACTTTCGGGGCTGGCGGCCACAGTAAGCATATTTTAAAATCATGCAAAAATGTAAAAATTTTTGCTTTAGATAGAGATCCTGTAGCTTATAACTATGCAAAACAACTCAAAGAAGAATATCAAGATCGGGTTATTCCATTGTTAGGAAAGTTTTCTGATTTATCTCACCATCTCAAGCAGCATAGCATTAAACAGAATTCAATAGATGGTATTTTATTTGATTTTGGTTGTTCATCAATGCAATTTGATGAACCGAATAGAGGCTTCTCGGTATCGAAAAACGGACCTTTAGATATGCGAATGGATAAAGAACGAATAAAAGACCAAATAACTGCAGCTGATATCCTAGCCAATGCTGAAGAAGCAGATTTAGCAAAGATTTTCCGAGTATACGGAGAAGAAAAGGCGGCTAAAAAGATCGCTCGAGCAATAATCGACGTTCGGTCTACAGTTCAAAATATTACTACAACACAACAATTTGCCGAATTAGTTGCCTCTGTTTTGTCAACTTCCCATAGAATGAATAAAATGCAAAAACCTGTGCATTCAGCAACTAAAGCTTTTCAAGCCCTTCGAATATTTGTTAATAACGAGCTGAACGAACTTAACTACGGGATGATCCTTGCGCATAGATATCTTAAGCCTGAAGGTAGACTAGTGACGATTACATTTCATTCACTAGAAGACACAATCGTGAAGCGACACATTAATGGGAATCTTATTGATGGGGTAGCAAATCCTGTGCCGCTCAAATACTGCAGCCACTCTACCATGCATGAAAAGGAAATGATCCAACCGCTGATTGAAACAAATTGGAAGCAGCTTCACAAGCACGTGATAGTACCCGACGAAGAGGAGGTTTCGAGTAACCCTCGTAGTAGATCTGCTAAGCTAAGAGCGGCTGTTAAAGTAAAATAGTTCTATTTTTCATTTTAAGGGAAAAATATAATAGTTTTCAAAATATATAAGAAGTATCTTTCCATTAAATTTCTATCCTTGGTCCTAACTAAAAATCAAAGATATAAAAGCGACATTACTTTTCCTAAATTTTGTGTCTACGCCTAATTTTTTAGCGTTAAATATTGTGTTTTACTTAGAATGAATAGGCAAATGCAAAAAAACAAAAATCGCCTTTTTGTACGATATTTTGTGGCTAAGCAGCTACTAAATAAGATTTAAAAACAGAATTTGTAAATATTGCTTCTAGTAATTGTCTTTTTTGCCAATTTTTACAATTTTTCCGTTCAACGGCGAAAAATCGAAAGTAAAGTTCATATTTAAATTTTAGTTTGGGTCAGAACCCATATTTAATCTGAATCAGTAGAGTGAGGTGAGCCGCAGTTCGTAAAATTTTCCTTTAGGATGTGAGCACCGCTAATTCTGGACATACGATTTGTATTTAAAAATATCAGAACGCAGCCCATTCTTAACTGTCCTTTGAAGCTGTCACTGTCAGAATTTGGTAGCGTAGTGTTTTTCCTGCGCGAATTCATTTTTTTAAAGAGTAAAAGTTAAGTAAATCGTTTGCTTTAGATTGTGGTACATTGTACACGCGTAAATTATTGCATCCATATAATGGGAGTACGCAGCAATGACGAAGACGGTTCAGGTAAGAAAAGGGGTAAATTTGCAAAGTTCTGATTCTTAAAAGTTGATTTTTCAGCTTCAGGCTCAGAGTCTGGATCCAGTCGAGGGAGTTTAAGTCGAAGTCCTTCTCCACAGACGGCTCCAACCCCTGGTTATTCACTTGAACATCACGACCCAAGGTATGCATCCCATTGCTATTATTTCCTTGTTTTGTGTTTAATTTATGAAATTTTTATTTTTTAGATCCCCTGGCAGCGCGAGTCGTTCTAGATCGCGGACTCCGCAAAGCCGTGGCTCTGTGACTCCTAGATCACCCAGATCTCGTTCCGGAACTCCGCGAAGTAACAAATCTGGCTCGCATCGTTCTCGCTCCGGTACCCCTCGCAGCCATCGCTCGGGGTCGCATCACTCTGATGCGTCTGCCCGCTCCCGCAGCAGGAGCCCCAGCCGAAGCCCGAGGCAGGGAGAAAACGTGGTGGGAAATGATAGCCGCTCACAGTCGCCTAATTTACAAATCGACGACCAGGCAGGATCCGGGCGGTCGCGATCTCACTCAAGATCTCGATCCAAAAGTGGCTCTCGATCAAGATCGCGGTCTGGAAGCCGCGGAACAAAATCCCGTTCAAGATCCCGAAGTCGTGCATCTAAATCAAAATCCCGCTCTCGTTCAAGATCAGCAACACCGGGTAGTAGGGCTTCAAAATCGAAAAGCAGGAGCAGAAGTCGATCTAGATCAGGATCCCGGCACACTAGATCGAAGTCTAGATCTCGTTCCAAGTCTAGATCGAAGTCTAGATCCAGCAGTGGCGGGACAAAGAGCAGAAGTGGATCGGAAAGCGACTTTGGAACAAGATCAAAGCGCAAAGCCGCCGCTGCTAAGGGCAGCGGTTCAGAATCGGGCGATAGCCAGGGGAGTCGAAAAAAGAGAAAGCGGATTGTGCAGTCTGATGATAGCGACGACGCTGGAAATAAGGAAGGCGTTACGGCGGATGCACTATTTGGAGACGCTGACGACATCAGCAGTGATGAAGAAGAGGGCAAGGAACAGAAGGCAAAGGACAGGTCCAAATCCAGATCTAAATCTAGGTCTAGATCGCGTTCTTCAGAGCGAAAAAGTTCTAGCGATGGGCGCCGCAGTAGATCCAGGGAGAAAGAAGTCGACATTCGCCTGGAGGATTTCGAGGAACGGGAGGAAGAACCAGAACCAATACCAGAAACACGAATTGACGTTGAGATCCCTAGAATTGTTACGGACCTAGGAAAAGATATCCTTTTTGTGAAATTACCGAATTTCTTATCGGTGGAAACAAGACCATTCGACCCAGAGACCTACGAGGACGAAATTGACGAAGAAGAGACAATGGATGAGGAAGGCAGACAGAGAATCAAATTGAAAGTAAGCAACACCATCAGGTGGAGGGAGGTCATGGACAAGACAGGACATTTCGTGAAGGAGTCGAATGCCCGAGTCGTAAAGTGGTCCGACGGCAGCATGAGCCTACACCTTGGTAACGAAATATTCGATGTTTACCGCCAGCCCCTTCAGGGAGACCACAATCACTTGTTCATTCGCCAGGGCACCGGTCTCCAGGGACAAGCCGTATTCAGGACGAAGCTCACGTTCAGACCGCACTCGACAGAGTCGTTCACGCATAAGAAGATGACCATGTCCCTGGCCGATCGCTCGCAGAAGACCAGCGGCATTAAGATCCTCACCCAAGTAGGCAAAGATCCGACCGCCGACCGCCAGTACTACCTCAAGAAGGAGGAGGAGAAGCTTCGGCAAGCGATGCGAAAGCAGCACCAATCGAAGCCCAAGCGAAGCGGACGGGGAGGCGAGCGTGGAGCCAACGACTCCCACGCCGGAGCGAATTCTTCTTACCGGGACCACGACGAAGGTAGCGACGACGAGAACGCGATATCCCTCAACGCGATCAAGAACAAGTACAAGAAGCACGACTCGAAGCAGGGCGCTGCCATTTACTCCTCCGACGACGACGACTCCGACTTTGATGCCAGACGGAGCAAGAAGATTGACAAAACCAAGGCCCTTAAGGCTCTAAAGGACTCTGATTCTGAGTCCGACGGAGGACAAGAGGAAAAGGAGGGAGCAGGTGGCGACGACGATGAGGGAGGGCCAAACGGCAGCGACGCAGCCGGGGACAGTGACGAGTAATCTTAAGGAAATTAAAAATTTTATGGAAAAAAAAATAATTAAATTAATAAAAATAACATTCTTGTTATACTTGTTTTTTAAAAAATATAGCTTCCTTATACCCTTAAAATTCCGCAAGAACTTTAATTAATTAAATCATTTCGTTAAATTTGTTAAGTCCATCATCTTCCTCAACTCAATTAAAATATAATTCTGGGTCGAAACACCCCACGTATTTATTTTTTCTAAGTTTAGAAAATAATATTTTTATTGAATTAAGAAAGATAATAACAGTTTTTCATTATTTATGGACTATTATTTATAGCACTTTGTAGGGGCGAGATCGATTCAATGGAAAGCTAAAACACTGTAGAAACAGATTAGCTTTGAAAAGATTTATATTTTTGATCGCGCCGCATCTGGTAGACCAAAATTAAAAGAGCACAACTTTTCGTCAAATTCAATTAGAAGGCCTTAAACTATTTTTCAATTTTTTTTGTCTTACTCGACCACTTTAGAGTTTAAATTATTCCGCACAAAGATAAAATTGATTTGGTCTGAATTCGTTGGTTCGTTTAATTTAAAAGAAATGCTTCATGTTGTCAGACATATGGTTGCAGTTTTAATTTAATTTTTCCAAATTTCAAGTTGATGACATGTGTAGTTTCTGAGAAGAATTTGGTACGGAGCAATAAAAAATATCCACTGTTAAGTTAAAACAAAAAATCCTAAAAAGAGCAATCGGGCAAGAGGAGGCAAGGATGATAAATCACATACAACTTTCGTAATAAATATTCAACATTTATATTGGCTTTAAGTACAAGAATATAAATTAAGGAAATGTCCTGTTTCTCCGCAGACATAAGTCTTAGCGAATACCCCCTACAAGTTCCTTCTCTTATAGACCTACAGAAGCTAAACTAATTCCATCCGTCTCGGAATATTATTGTTCTCACTATTGCTTAAAAAGGTCATCTCCCTGCGTCTCCTTAAAATCAATTATTTACAAAAAAAAGCTACTCTAGCTCTCTGCCTTAGCCTAAAAATCTCTTTTCTTCGACGAAAGTAAAAAAGAATCGTAAAAATCATTCGAAAATTTCTGTATAAGATTAAAAAAAAAAAGAAAACTTAAAATTATTCAGCGTGAGTCTGCAGCCGCCCCACTTGTGATTTCACCGAAATCCGGTACCTAATCCTTTGACATTGTGCCGCCGCAGCGATTTCAGTCGTAGTCCTTGCACTCGTCCTGGTGGTAAAAGGCATCCGGGACGGGCGTCACTAAGGCGATTCTACGTTACTTCCCAATAAATTCAATGGAGTTGACGAGATTTACTAAGGATTACTAGGCGAGTATATTTTTTCTTCGAGGTGTTATCAGCAGGCCTGAAAATAAGACGTTTAGAAAATTTTTTTAAACAAATTGACGATCTTCAATTACCTGTAACCTGAGAGAATTCATTTCGTAGCCACCCTTGCTCTGCATCTGATTTTGTATGGCGTTTAGGTGGTTCGAAGATAATTCGACGTCAGCGGAGCCTATGTGGCCCGTGTGCACAAAATTGGTTGGATGGCCGATCATCGATCGATCTATCCGCAGTCTTTGATGACGCCTTCGGGACGGCGACTGTGGCTGGTGGAAACAGCACGAGAACCACTGGATCCAGATATCTCCGGTGCTTGCCATCTTGTTTGAAATTCTATTCTGTTGGTTCGCCACGTTGACTGCAAAGCGATCGTGCGTTCGAGACAAAAAATTGATTTGTTTCGGAGAAAGTACACTTTGCAAGAAGTGGAATTCTTTTTTTTGTATTTCAAATTTATCACACAATCTGCAAGAAAAAAATAAAATAAACATGTTAAGTAGATTTAACAAATCGGAAAGAGCGTGTTTTTAAATTAAATGAAAAGGTCAAAGAATTATCTGGCGAGGTCACATCATTTTGCTCATACCTTTATATTAGAAAAGAACGCGTGAACAGAATGAAAACAATTGATGAAAACAAATATTTATGATTTTGAATTGTTCCATACAATTTAACTAAATACCAATAAAATACTACAACAACTAGATTTCTATTATATCTTTAATTTTATATTTTATCAGAAGATATTCTGGTTGCAAAATCTACACCAATATTAAAAACCAATATGTATATGAAATTATGCTTTTAAACACAAAATTAATATATGTATATTACCAAATTTCTTTTCTGATGGTAAATTAACAAATATTTTAATTTCTATTAGGTTAAAAACGATTTTATTAATTTTTAATAATATTATAAAATATGTTTTATACAATTAGGTTAAACTGATTGAATTACAGTTTTTGGTTTGTTTAGCTAGATTTCTATATACAAGAGAAGTTTGAATAACAGATGCGAAAACTTTCAAATTTCGCAATTGAGTCATGCCATGCTCTAGTGATTTAAACAAACACAAATTTTTGAAGTAATGGATATGTATCAATAAGCTCTCTGAAATTCGCGAACTTTCTTTTATAAGTATTTTCGTTTTACGCCTATATGATAATCAAGTTAACTGAAGGAAACAATTTTCCTGCGGCAATATAGCACCAAAATGAGTCCACATAACCAGAAAATGTGTTTTGAATCGTCGCAATGGATTAATATAATATTATCTGTTTATTTTAACTCCTCACAGGCCTATCTAATATCTAATTGTTTAACATCGCATTGTACACGATTGTTAAAGACGCTCCATAAAATTTAAATGTCGACTTTCAAGTGCAGCTCTAATTCGACTCTATAAAAGCGTCTTTAAAGTATTAAACAGTGTAACGATTTGAATCGGAGTCGCTAAAAATTTAAATTAAAATAAGAGTGAACAACCGCAGAATCCGCACATGGCAGTTTTCCAGCAAGTTGCTAGATATCAGAAAAAAACATTTGTGTAAAAGTTGCTTTTATTGCCCCAATTGGATTGTACACCTTGATCCAAAAAAAGAGGCGAATAAAAATAACTGAAAAAGTTAAGTGTTAAGGCATCGAACGAAACCGAAACCGAGTGATATAAAACCCCTGAGTTTGAATCATATAAAAACTTGATCAGTTGACGAAACTGTCGCCGGGAAACCGGGTGTCGATCATTGAACGGAATCGGTAAGAAATCTATAAAAACTTTCCTTTTCTAAGGTTACCGGAGCATATCGATCGACGAGGTTTAATAATCGATTAAACAGCCGATCAATTTTAGTGCTAAACCGTAAAATCGCCAAAGCAATAGGTATAGGTCACACTTAGAAGAAAGCAAAATTTCTTCTTTCTTTTCCGAAACAACAGCAGTCTGCACCCGTTGGCTCGCGGGAAAAGTAAACATTGTACGGCAAGCGCCGTTTATGTTCGACAATCTGCTTCTTTTTTGCGAAAACAAACAAAACTGGAAAGGTTTTAATAAAACACAGCCCAGCACTCTACTGAGATGAGATGTGCATTAAACGTGAAATTTACTTGTTACGAACATGTCCGGGGCTCATATTTCATTATCAGCTCGCTGACCAAGGTGAGTGATTAAATAAAACAAGAAAGATGTACGGTGCGGGAAAACGAAAAACAGCTAAAAAAACAAGAGCGGCTGTTTGCTTGCATGGTCAAAACACTTAGGTGCATCGTGAGGTATAAGTTTCACTTTTTTCAACGGCCTTTTGCATCGCGTAGAGCTTGTTTTTAAGTACGATATAGTTAAACACAAGAGTAAAAAACAATAATAAGTTTGCGATGCAACAAAAAAACTTCCGTATTTAAAATTGAAGCCAAGTCAGAGAAAGACCATGTAGAGTCATGTTCAAGGAAAAAATGCTATGACTCACTGCTTTTCAAGTTTGAAAATGGACGAAACTGTGGATACAAAAAGTTGGATCAATTTAACTAGAATTAGAAAGTAGCTTTTCTAGACTCCAACTCTTTCTAAATATGTGTATGTTCACTTATAAAATAAGGAATCTAAAGGATCTATAACTCGTTATTAGCCGTTAATATTATATGTATTAAACACCCCTTACAAAATAAATAGTAGTTCAGTTAAATAATATAATTATAATCCAGTTTGTTGTCGTACCAATAAGACGGGGTATTTCCGAAAAAACACTCTACGTTATCTTTAACTTTTAAAAACAAAAAGAGACGGGCGATAAATTGGAACTTTTTGCAAATAACTTATTATAAGTTAGTTAGATCATTCGATATCAACTTCTATCTGCAATAGCTAAACTGCCTACTAGTTGCCTGGAACTGTTTGTAGTTAATACAACGCTCTACATCTTTTATGTATATGCATTACATTATACATGCTGCGCTTTCAGTTCTAAAATTAACAAAATCAAAATTTTCCTCATAATCCATTCGTTTCACTTTCATCCGGCTTCATTTGCTCAAGTGTTTTGAGCGTTATTTCTTTTTTTTCACCTAAAAATATTTCAGCTGATCCACTTCTGACCTACTAATCTCAGAATCTGCAGAAAATATAATCAAATTTAAGACGAAGAACAGAGAGGATGTTATTACTCTTCCTCCAGAAATACCCAGAAGGTCATAAAACATGAGTAAACTCAAATTTATGGTATTTTCTTTCACCTTTAAGAACGCTGATGTGAATGCCAAAAATATCTCAATACTTTTGCTAAGATGATATTCCTCCGAGCAGCAGATTCGTGCCACACTCATCCGTCTATCACCCGCACTCTCTTATCTCTTGTGATTGTTTATATAATGATTTTCTCAAAAATAAAGAGATAATTTTTCTACTGAGGTTATCTTAAATGCACTGATTCAGAAATGCTGCTACTTCATGTGATTAATAATGAAATGAAGATGTTATAATGACTCAATGATTCACTCTAAATACCTTTTGTCTGTGAAGAGATTATAATCAGTTGTAAAAATAAGAAATTTGCTATTTTGATTCGACAGACTAACTTGGTTGAATCCTATTGTGGATTTTGAAATTGAAATAGACAACAGCACCACTATGATAATTTAATGCATTAAGAAACAAAAAAATAAAAGTAAGTTTCCTTTTTTAATTCGCAATTATATATTCAACCGAATTTTCCAAATTCAGCGTAAAAACCTATAAAATTATTCTCCTTAATCCTCCTAACTCAAAATCTTAAAATCAAAACCAAAACGTACCTAGGTATATACTCGAAGTCTATTAATCTTGGCAAAATACCTTAAAGAAATTACTCTTGCCTAGAGAAAAACAAAGCTGTAGAGGATTTAACTCTACTTTGAGAATTTCAATTATACATCTTTGAACTCTGGTATAATTTTTCTTTTGTTGCTTTACCAAACCTTTTTATTACGCTACTGATTTTTTTTTCAGTCAGTCTACATTCTAAAATTTAAAATGTTTTTCTTCAAGATTGTGAAATACTTTGCTTTGCAACCTTAACAACCCACAAAACTGAATTTAAAAGTAAATTGAAATTCCTAAAACTGTGTAAGAAGTCTTTTAACTAACCGCTGGAAAAAACACGTGTTAACCAGTTTCCTTAACAAAAGCACCATTAAAATGTTATTTAGGTTAAAAGTCCGCAGTCTCGCTTCTTACGGAATGCGTAAGCAAAGGAAAACGCCTTCACGCGAATGCACATCACCTTTTGATCCGATTATGTTTCTTAAAATCATCTCCTCATTATATTCGCACTATTTGCATGATAATTTCAAGCTAATCGGAGATGACATGCGATCGAAATGAGGTTGCAAAATAGGAAACCGAACGCAATGTAATCCAACCAGCAACGGGCAACAGGTAACTTTTGAGGCGATTGAATCTCCTTCAGGTGGTTGACGAGATTGCGGTTATTAACCGCAACCTGCGCAAACGTAAGCCACTTGCTTCGGCTTGTTATCTTTCTTGAGCAGTCGATGATTCACCCACCCCTGTCGATATGATTTAAGGTGGACGTTGTGCGCCTTCTTAATATGCTGTGGTTTACACTTTACAGTGACAATGCAGACCCAAGACAAGAGATAATTTTTACTTTTACTCACTGGATTTCTTGGAGGTAGAAGAGGAATCAGGTTCTGGAATATCATCATGCAAATTTTAGCATTCAAACGTCACCATAAAAAAAAATTTACTTTGCTTTCTTCCAAAGACCCCAATTTACTGTGTGCGCTCTGAATGGTAAACAATTAAAATGATTAGGCGCAAAAGTTCCCTAGACATTTTTTACTTGTTACGAAAATTGAGAAAACAAAAGAATTGTCTGTATGATATGGACTTGCTTAATTTATGGCAATTTTTTTAAGCAGTGATGGGCGAACGTTCGTGACTTAAACTTACTTTGCCTCAAATAGTTCCCTCAGCAAAATTATGCCATCGCATGCTCCCTTTCTCATAAATTAAAAAAAAAAAAAACGTATCTCAGCCGCACCTTCTCGTAGTTAGCATGCAAAGTCATTTTCGCCGGCCCAATAATGGTCAGAATATTTCCATGTTTAAAACGAAGACCCGCAACGAACTTGTTTGGCTACTTCCAGACGAGATCAATTCCATCACGGGTCCAGGAGAGCTCTTCTAAAATACAAGGAACCACTTGTTGCAGACGTTTTCCCAGTTAAACAATTACCGGTCGACCTGCATTTTAGGTGATTTCGTCTGCTTCCCATGATGAAAATCTTGTTAAACAAACTTAAAGTAAAAGCTAATTCCAAGACGTCTCTTAAATTACCGTTTACCGGTGGTTCTAATCGAACATCTCTTTAAAATCTTCTGCTGTTTTATGCAGTTCCGGGTTCCTGTGAACGTGAGGTGATAATCCCGGTCACATAAACATTTCCTCAAAGTCGGCCAAACGAGTCACATTCACGGGATACGATTTTGCTGGCAGGTATCGAATAAACCAGTGGAAAACGCATACCTGCCCCGAAGGGCAAAGGGCCCCAAATGGATTGACCGCAACCAAAATGCCATCTCAAAGAACCAATCTCACCTCACCTGGAACCCTGAGCAATAATTGTTACGCCGCCGTGAAAGTCATTTACAATTTGTAATAACTTAATGGCACGTGAGGAAATTTGGGTCAGCCGTTTTGGAGATCACACCGAGCAGAGGGAAGAGGTAAGGTGCAGGTTATTTTCCTGAGATCGTCCTAAATTGCATCGTTTAGATCCCAGCCATTAGTTGTTCGATTAAATAAATTTTATAGATATTCAATTCTGTGAAATATTTTAACATTCATATTAGAAAATCACCGTTCGATAGTATCAGGAAATCAAAATCATAAAATTGAATGTTGCTCAACTCAAGGCCCTATACGAACAGGTATCCCATTTCAAATTTAGAGAAAATTAATTTGCTATCAGCAAAACGCGCTCCAGTTTGAGCAAGCGTACTTTTTTTCATTTTAACTATTAATATTTGGCAACGACTACCTGAGGCAGTATTTGCAAGAATACAAAAAATATAGATACCCTACCCACCAACCACAGCTATTGATGAAATTGAAATTCGACTATGAATTAATTAATTTTTTTTATGGCACTTTGCACACCTAATCGATGATAATTGCAATTATCCGCCGATTAAGAGGGAATGCGATGGTAGGAGTGAATGACCAGAACTTAGCCTATAACGTCATACAGTAGACACACATATTTGCAGTGTGCGTGTTTCAACGTTTGAATTTAATTTCCTGACTTCCTCAGTCCGTTTTAATGTCTGCAACAAGTTTATGTTTGCCCGCTAGCCGACAATTAATTAGCATGCATCTCGGCAAAAAGTAGTGCGACTTGCATTTTAATAGAATTGAAATTAATTCGACTGCTTTTTTTCTGCGTATTATTTTTGTTCCGAAGATTTTTTTGTATGCATAATATCATTAGAAGCTCTTTTGTGGGAGAGATAGCAACAGCTTCACTCTATAGTTACATCACACAGTGGGAGTTTTGTTTTATACGTAAAGAAAAAGCAATAATGAAATGCAAAAATAAGTCTCCATAAGGAATTTAGTCATCAATTAAAACGATTAAAATAGAAACCCATAATTCAATCAAATATTTATTATACATAAAAATTTTAGTATCATATTTACACACACCAACTTGCAAAACAGATGTGATCTTTAAACAAAAATTTAAAAATGAAGTGGCTTATAAAAAATATTTTGGAGAGTGTTCGTATTTTAGAAAACAAATCGAAAATAAAGAAATTTACAATTCCTGTAAATTATTTTCTTGTTTCGCACTTTTTCGACATAATAGCACATTACCTCTTTTTTTAGAAATGTTCTCTTGTATCTCCCCCTGTACATAGCCTTTAAGTTATCCTAAATGATACGATATTTTTACCGCACCCAAAACCGAGCTTGAGGTACATTTGGTGTATTGGTGTTCGAAATAACACCACTCCCAGTCACTTAAGTAAAACCTCCTTAATTAGGAAATAATTAAAGTAAAGAATACAAAAAACTGTTCTTATCAGTAGATTGTTCAACGCAACTCCCACGGAGAAGTACCTACTACCCACAATAATTAATTAGTAAATATATTCGATTAACCTTATGTTTTGACTTGCTACAAACCGAGAACAAATATTAGTTTGATTAAAATTTGGGACGGAACTCCACCCTTTTTACTTCTAAACAAAATTTTATTGTTCAGTGTGGCATGAGAAGCTGTTTGAGTAGTGATTACAAATTCCCTCTCCTATATGCAGGAAACTTTTACGCTTGTGTAATAATCATAAAGCCCTTATAATTTGATTTTGCCCATTCGATCCACAGACGGGCAGAGACATTAGGGAATCGGCATCTGTCTGGTGCACATAAGAACATGAACAATCAATTTAAATTGAATTTCGCAGGCGGATACTCCTAATAAGCGCAATCATAAACGTAATAAGGAAGTACAATAATATAAGGGTAATGCTTAATAAACCTCTAAAAATTATACACAATGAATTTTGGAGCTTCAAATTTTTGTATTCAATTATTCACTAACATTATCCAAATTTTATATGTAATAATTTTAATCGACAAAGGAGTTTAAGAAAACTACGTTGATTTGATCTAATACAAAACCCAGAGAGTAAGACTGAAACGTAAGTAGATATTATACTATGTAGTAAATCCAAACAAGCTAAAAAGTTTATCTGAACAAAAAATGTTTTATCATAGAAAATACAATACTACATAAACAACTTAAGAAATAAAATCTAAACGATTACTAAACAATCTTACAAAAAGTTGAAGCTTTTGAGATTTATACTTCTACTAAGTATTATCAGATTTTTACTTCAATTTATCTCTTCTCAGACTCATATTAAAGAGAACAGCAGCCAATGACATTTCTAAAACGGAACAAGTTTCCTGTCCACAGTCGCATCCCACCTACGCATATAATAATAAATGAAGCCCCAAATGCTTACTGGTCCACCTACATAACAAAAAAAACAAAACTGGTGACATTTGCAACTTTACGGAACCTTTGAAGATTGAAGAGTTATCTCCTTTAACGATTCCCACCTGTGACGCAAGTTTATCGTACCTTAAAATTCTTAATTCTATTTTATTTTCTCAAAGGGTCATTAACTCACTTTATACATGTTTTCCTTGCAGCAAAAAATAGAGAACATATTTTATTTTCATCCCACCTCGGCCATGAAAAATTGTTCTCACATCATGCCGGGATTATTTTTAGACAACCAAAAATTGTTATCACCCACTCAAGTGGTGAAAGCAATATCCTAGCCTAGCAGATGAACAGTGATCAATGAGGGGGAGATAAAATCAATAGAGTCGATTCTTATATTAATTAATTTCAAATATTTAATATATGTTACTTACTGTGACAAATTTATTTATGATCCAAAGTAGCGCTCAACTATTGCTCGGGCTATGTATAGTTGATTCAAATCCAAGTTACATAAACTTTTGAGGTGTTTAGCATAATTCATAGGAGTTTATACATTATATAACTAAGATTAATTGTACAATCCACAATATTATTTGGATGGCTGAAACTGGACATTCAAATAAAATTCAATCTTGGTTCTATGGTAGCGCGAAGGTTATACTGAAAAAGATAGAAAATACTCATCAAAAAAATGTATTTTATAGGCACTCTACATAAAAAAAACAAATTCTTCTATACTGAAATTCAAGGTACTTTCACAGCCATAATGTTCTTCCAACTCATCGAAGCAGAACGAAAACATGGCATGTAAAGAGCAAAAACGTTTTCATAGAGTGATTCCACCCACATGGTGGTGAGGTGATCGATTATAGCCCCGTGAACCCGAACTGCTCGATTTGCATGTCAAGATCACATCTATCTACCTCTTCTTAGAGCTGCTTTCAAACAAAATCTGCACTGTGTCACATCGCGATCAGTCTGAGCCTGGGGTATGCATAAAAAAATCGTGACAATCACTTAAATTGGAAAAGATCGCGAGGTAACTGTTTTCCAGAATTTATGCCTTAGCCGATCGTTGGGTTTTTCTTGCTTCTTTCGATTTTACGGTAGCCGCAAAAGATCAATTCAAGATCTATACATGGCTGCCCGCCATCCGCCTTGCTGTCTATCCAACTTGTCTGGTTTTCCTATATTTATCCAAACGGAATGTGAGCTGATTGGAAGTCCTCTGATCGTGCATACGTCCTACAGCCTCCGCAAAAGTGAGGGGCTGCTTTTAGGAAGAACATCGTTGTACTTGGCAAGAAAGATGAAATTATGTGGCTCGTAAGTTAGGATGGACGGGGCCCGCTTGTTCGAGTTTATAGCATTGTTTGCGTGTGAGCTATCTGAAGCTGAATCTCGCCTATTTATTTGAATGAATAGTTAGTGCCGATTAAGATCAATTCGTGGCTATTCACCCCAGTCGAGTAGGTGCATATAATCTTATCAGCAGTGCAACGCCTGACAATATGTGTTCTACTATCAACCAAAACAGTAATAATCGCAAACTAAAAACTATCCATATATTTTTTCCTCTTGAAAATGAAAAATTCCCTCTAAAAGCCATATTCAGCTGAAAGCAATCGCGAATACCATTTGTTTACATGTTTTAAACAGAATCAGGAAAAATATTTTGAAGCTTATTGCATATCAGAATGCAGCACTTTCGCCTTAAGCCACGGCAGTTACTCATAAGCAGACACATTTGAGCCATAACTGAGTAAAGCGGTTTTATAAAGCTTACGATGCCATTGAACTCCTAATGACTTCCTGGCGGTGAAATTAAAACAAAAGCGCTTCTAAGGTATAAATGTAGGGAAAATATAGCACAAACACTTCTCGTTTTGAAACTCGTTAAAAAAATGCTTTTTACGGGTGAATGAAATAATTCAAGTAATACCGATTAGTCTGCGGAAGCTATGCGACTTTTCTGTTTTCTTTCTGGTTTTGAGTGCAACGTTTGAAAAAAATAAGAAAAACAAGGCGTCTGCTGCGCTAGTTTTTACAAAACTCACATACTTTCCTGAAAGATTATTTCTTTCTACAGCTGAAAGTTACCTCAGCTATGCCCCGCTTGGAATTACTATCTCAGTTTTAACGAAGAAGCTTCCGTAGATCTTTAATCTTTGTTTATTGATACCTATAACGCTTTCAGTTCGTTTATTACTTTGTGTAATAAATTTTCTGAAGATAAAATGAGTAGAATAATAGTTTCTACATATTATGAACCTATATTAATTCTTGAAACTTGAACTTAATCAAAAATTTCTAAAAGTTCAATCGATTGGTGCTTATATCTTTCCACCGAACCAAAAACAATGTTAAACATAAATATCACTTGAAACAATAGTAGGTAATACAAAAAAGACTTCAACGATATCTTTTGTTCGACGGTTAATTCTTTACAAAATTCTTCATAAGCTTTCCCACTACTTACGCGTATCCCTTACTACTGTATAAGACATATAACTATACAAAAAGTAGTTTTTAAAATACTAATATGGGAAACTTGCTTTTTGAATATTTGACGCGCTGACGCCTTGTAACCGATCGCAGTATTTTTCATCTGCTTCACGAAAGAAGCCAAATATTTACTATCCCCAATTTCTTTATGTTGGTAATCCATCCAGAATCTAATAAAATATGTTTTTTTTTATGATTCCATTTAAATTAGATTAATTAATTAATTTTGCATTGAATTGAGTTTTTCCCAATGATTTTATCTTCTATAGCAATATTTTATACCAACAATCTTCTAAAATGGAATCATTTCTTTAAATAATACAAAAATGTAATATGAATCTTTAAAATTTTTAATATTTACCTTTAAGCCTTCTTTCGCCATATATACCATTGCATCTGCATGAAAAGTCAATCATAAGATATTGTTTCCAAATCAATAAATCAAAGTCAAAGAAATCTTTTTATTTTTAGAAAAAGCAAACAAAATTCAAAGTGATTTCCCTCTCATGAAACTAAATCCTATTACCAGCTTACCTAACACCTTCGGTTTAGGCTCAAAGCGAGCCCGCCGAATTGTCCGCTGCAAAAGTGAAATTGGTCGATTTCCATTCAGGTACAAAGCACTGGAGAAATGAAGAAATCCCGTACAATTCGGATAAGGCCATCGCTCATAACCAAGAACGAATCTAACAACCCAAAAAAAGCGTACTCTCCCACATCAAATACATGTCATGTCGTGCATTATGTGATGCGATTCAAGATCTCCTCACTTTCACTTTATACAATTCCTGACCGATCACGGTGTAGTCGAAGATTTGTAAGACTGATACTTCTTACAACTTCAAAATATCTTAAATTTAACTCTTTTTCTGATCATCTCAGAGCAGACCTATGTGCCCCCTGAATGAATTTTACAAATTTTCGTGTTGGGTAACGTTGCAAAACCCATCAACAACAGAGCAAACGGCAAAAAATGCCTTCATTTTGATCCAATCACCAGCCCTGATCTCAGGGATTTCATAACTTTAAACGAGGAGAAAATTATTATTTCGACAGGAGAAAGATGAAATATGATTGACTATAGCTAAAACCTACCATGTAATGTTTTTTCTTACTTGAAATTTACTTTAAATAATGTTGAATAATGCATTGATCTTCTTCAAATTGATAACTTTTAAGTTGTACCTTGTAATTATGGATCAAGAGTTTAACACTGTTGAAATCTTTATTAATATGATTGATTACAAGCCCTACCCTATTTATTGAACCAATTCATCTTTGGCACATATATGTAACCATAATGGCTGATTTATCCAAACAATGGCTAATTGTTCCGCGACACTGAATGATCTCAAGAAGTTTTGGCTGAATGGGAGCAGCAATCGAACTAGAAACGGCTGTACAATGAATATGTACCAAGGTCTTTTCTAAATTTCATACTCCGGACAAGAAAGATCAGTAATTAAAAAAAAAAAATTGAAAAAGAGTATAACAAAAGCAAAATCACAGCTCCCATCAGAAAAGTGAAAACAATGGAGACTTAAGCCAATCTGCGGCGAATATATAAAGCCATAGTGCTGCTACATTGGTCCTACAAGAACTTGATGGCTTACGAGATCTTGGCACAGCCAAGAAAGGAGGGAATGAGGACAGAGCTCGACGAACCGAGTGAAACTAGACGCGTAATTGAACCATTCTTAGATACCCCAGCGCGGTCCGTGGCTCATTACAAATTGTAAGCAACCTCGGCCGACACTGGTCAGAAGAATTATGATCAGATCCGACCGAACCCGACGTGTGTTCGTTGCACAAAATTAATGAGATCGCAGGGGCCACTGATCAAGACCAAGTCACGTTTTTGCTCAAGGTTAAGACCAAAAATTAAAAGCTCTTTTCCTTTAATTGATATGCACGAGGTTATCTAGCTCCAATATAAAATAGGTTTGTATTTCTCCACAACCTCAAGTATTATAAGTATATCGCTAAGCCTTAATAATTATGTATTAGCGCCTAGTGGCGCTTCAAACTTATGTTTACATTAGCTAGGTATTATTGTCACAAACATTTCCAATTATATGTAGCTTAAGTAACGTCGTACAACTAACTAAAATACTTCGTATCTTTAGAAGTTGAAAAATATTGAAAATAATCACTCTTAATTCGAAATACTAAGGAACTGAAAAAGATTATGAAGTTTTTATCAAATTGTTTATATTGTAGCAAGTTTCTTTTTGTTCTATGTGTTTTGTACTAATATTTGTTTATTGCTGGATAAATTGCTTTGAACAAAACATTCACAATTGGGTAATTTAAAAAATTATATTTATTACTTCAAGCGTATTTTGTACAACATTTAACAAAAATTATATTTCTTTAGAAGTCTATTACGATGTTTCAAAATTCGCTGAATAAAGACAGATAATTTTAGATTTGAATTTTAGAATTTGAGTATTTGAGCGTAATGTAGTGCAATGTAAAATAAGCCTTTTTATTGTTTAGTCCCATGTGTTCTGCTACTTTCCAGAAACATTTTTTTTTAATGTTGCTTAAAAATAAAATCGCATTTATATTTTTGAAAATAACGAAGCTTAAATTTCGAAAATAATTAATGATTTTAAAGGGTTAAATACACTCTACAGGAAATTGTAAAATGTATCTAATTTCCTGAAAAGGGATTGTAAATTATTGTTAAACAAACAAGTGTTTTTTCATCATATGTATCAGACAACATGTTGCATTTACTTTATAAAAGAATTGTATTCAGTCCACTGCAACCACTTTCCTAAATTCAGCGAAACCATTTATACCCAAAACTACTTTAAGTAAACCTTGAACTTTTCTATAAAATTTCGTATCTCTTTCATATAATTGGACCTCCTCATACAAATTGATTGATTAATTGCGCTCCAAATGCAACGTACAAGGTTCCCCTGCTCTTTCATGACTCAGAGTAGAAAGACGACGGCGTTAAACTGAGTCAAAATTTTTATTAATCCATCAGTTGGAAAAGGCAAAAACTGCCATAATACCATAAATTAACCTCCCAACTCAGGTTTATTGCTGATCCGCACTTCAAACGGAAATTTATAATCGTCCAACCTTGAGCGAAACCGCTTTCTTCGGGTGAACGCCGTCGCGCGTCGACGTTGAGAGGAGAGGTTGCAAAAAGCAATTTTTGCAAATATCTCAACGCGAAAATTGCTGTCACCTTTTTATGTTATGCGGCAGGGACTGTTTTGTAATCGTGCGCGCCACGGCGACGAATTGAGCGAATTTAAAAGAGTCCACACGATCGAATCTCCCCGAACGTAACTGAATTCAGTACACGGCGACGACGACTTTTACTTTCTACCAGTTCAGGAGTTTTGGTAAAACGCGGAAGAGATTAAAATCGTCGCCGGTCCCAGAAGGCATCACACCCATAAGCAGTAAATCACCGAAGACGCATGACTGGGATATTGGGAGTTGGGACTCTTGGCTGCGGCGCGCCAGACGAACCAGAAGGAGCATAATTCCACTTCGAAAGTCCATTTAAACGTGGCTTGTAATTTGAACATAAAACGGCAATGACAACATTATTGGCGCTTTGAAGGGAAATCGTTTTACACCCACGCATCTGATACCCTATCTGGTACTTATACCAGGTGTCTTTCGCACCTGGATGCATATCTCTTTGGACGGCAGAAAGTTATTTCCTTTATTCCGAGGATGTTGAAGTCACCTCCTTTCCCAAGTCTGCCTTTATGATAACTTAATGACCGGCAAATTTGCATCGAATCGACTTTCGATTGATCCCACCTTGATTGAGTTTACCGCTCCAAGGTGAAACGTGCGCATCTAGAGAAGATCAACGGCAGTAATTTTTAATTAAAAGACATAATATTCTACGTTGGCGTTATAAGTATAAATATTTGCAGAGTTAAAGTTAATTGCCGTAGATGAATTGTTTTGGCGGTATACTTTCTCAACCATACAAAATGTTTGCTCCAAGAATGTCATATATTTAAAAAGTATAATATAAAAATTATCATTTTATTTATCGATGAAAATGTTAACCATTAAGACTTCCTCTATATGTACGTCAATGATAAAGTTACAATACTGCAACAACATTTAGCATATATCAATCTAATTCTCTTTTAATTTATTTACAGTAATTATTTCTTTATTAATGATTACTTTTAATACTCCATTCTTCTTACTCCTTTTAACTGTATAAATCCTGAAGAACAGTCCTAACGATTGCCTGACTAAGTCTTTTCAATATTATTACGTTTTTATTGAGAATTTTTGTTCATAAAACTATGGACATTTTTCTAAAAAGCTGCGATGAATTTTTAAGAAAATCTCAAGTTTTGTTTTTAACATTACCTATATCTTTTTTCTGAAGACATTAACCTTTTGAATTTATTTTATTTGTTTGGGAATATTAGAAAACAGGGCTAGTATGTTTCGAAACGTATTTTAGACGTCTTGCGTTAATAGAGATTGATTACAAATTTAATAGACGTATTTGTATTTGTCCAAATTAAATGAACGATTAATTAATTGTAATCAAATGCTTTTAATTGCGACAAAAAGAAATAATCAACGAAACATCAATTACGATTTTTTAGAAAATACTACCGCAATTTGTTTTTATCAAAGCAAGTTGTTAAAACAATTGAGTTTAATGAATGAGGCTGCATTTAAGGAAAATAAAGGAATAATTAGCAATTTCAGGAATTTAATCTTAAAAACCGCAAAATGCTTTTTTTAACCGTACGTTTAATCTCCTTTGGTGGTAAAACCATCTACCATTAACCCATTTACTTATAATCTGTCCACTATGTTCAGCATTCAAAAGAATTTCTGGGATTTTTTGCGTTTCCGCTCTGTATGGAAGTCGGTTGGGATGGAATTTCAGTTTTTACGGCAACATATGGCTCTTTCAGCATAAGCTTCATCTATCCTTTCAGCCATTTTACGTGTGTTACTGGGAAACGGGTCTCTCTATATACTGGACTTGCATACCGGTGACCAAACGAATTGGAGCCGATTGTATTTATCTTAACGGTCTTTTGTTAAATAACTGCCTCACTAGAACCCTTGCTCTCGTCAGGCATTGAGAACTTCGTGCTCGACTTGTAGTAGGTAAAAATATGCAAAGTCTCTAATTGGTAGAAAATGTTACATTTCAGCTTATCTGAGTCCACCTGAATCGGTTATCTCCGACTATAAATTTCAAGAGATAGTAAATAACTGGAAGAATAAAAATTTCCACCAAGAATGGTAGGCGCCGTGAAAGACATGATGTTTTCCGCTAGCCCCCAAAGGCACTTTTCTTCGTCCCCAAACATTCTCCAGCGTCGGACCAAAGTCGGGCAGGCTTTTGTTAATTGTTAATTACACGAAGATTCATATTTTGCCCCGGAGGAAAGCAATTGTCTAGAATAACATAAACAACAACTTACCTACTTTCTCATTTATCACCAACGTAAGATTATATGAATATACAAGAGAATAGCTTTCCTTGAGTTCTAGACTCTCAGTTTGATCGCCTCTTCGAGGCTACGTTGTTTAAACTGCTAATGGTCAAAACCATGCCCAGATATCGATATCGTTCGTTCTACCTAATCGGCCGTGGATATGACGCAATAAATTGTTGGATTTTTCTTAAATTTGTGGAACTATTGCAGTCGGCGGCGCTGGAGCTGAGCATCTTTGTCCGATGCTAGAGATATGGCCAGCCAGCGAGGCTGCACGATGTGGGCGATGATAAGTGCTTTTATGGGAGTGTATAGGTGCTTCTCTTGGTTTATGGCACTGGAAATTGTCTTCGGCCAGAAGACTTTAAATGGCACACTGCAGTTTCGGTCGATGAATGGCATTTGAAACGATGAAAATAAAAATTGTTGTGGGTCTTTTGTTATTTTAAATGTCGGTTTTAATGCACATCGAGATAAATGGACTTAAATAGAGCTCAACCATTCTCGTCGGAAATGTGGCGATAAATTCACACAGAAGGGGTATAGCAAATAAATACACAGTTACTTGAGGGCTCCATTCTGAGTCGTTTTCATTCGAAGGTACATTGTCAAGGCTAGCAAGCTATACAAATTATTGGATAGTCATGTCGAATCAGACCGAATTAGATCGAATCAGACCTAAAAACCTGAATCTGGTTGTTTGATTGAGTTCATTAGAAAACTTAGTAAAACTTCATGACAACGTTCAACATGGTTTTATTATTATTATTTATTTATTTATTCATTCTCTAGAAATATTATACATGTATTAAACATTTCATTACATACGTACATTAAATATTATTTTCTGTTCAGTGAAAAAATTTCATGTTTGAGCACGATTTTTGTGATAATGAGCCATTTTTGGGTTATGTGGGTCTTAAAACAAAAAGATGTTACCATTTTTCTGCCATGAAATTTTCTAAAACTGCTGTCCCTTAATGATGCTTTTAGAGAGACGATAGATAAAATCTCTCTGGATTATCAAGTGGTAGTCGTACGAGCCTTTGCGTGACAAGCCATGAGATTATTACAAAATTGAACAGAATAAAGAATCCATTCCATCCGTCTGAGCCCCAATATGCGAGCATTCACATGCCAAAAACAAAATTCGCGAACGTGAACGGCACAAAGTATAGTTACCCAACCAGGCAACGAGCAGACATGCGAGCAAACAGATGCGGGTTTTGATTATGATTCCGAGGGCGTGGAGCACCAGAGCAAACAAAATCAAGGGATAATCCCAAAGCACTTGCGGGATAGCCGCGATCATCTTCGAACCAAGCTTGAAATGGCAGGGGGCAATTATGGGGCGAGTGATTTACCTGTGCTTTTGAGGTGCCAACCCGGCACTTCACACGTTCAAAACCTGCCTGTGAATGGTTTGCTTGGTGAGTGAAGGGGTAATGGGTCTCGGTCCTATTTACCAGATGAAAAATTACGTCCAACGCAATTTCACCGTAATTAGAGGCTCTGCTGCTAATAAATTGGACTGGAACTTGGTTCGGTATGCTCTGCCATTGATCTAGTCGACGCAATGAATTCAAATCGCCGCTCGATTCGGTGGAAAGCAGCTGGTTATGGGCAGTGAATCAGTAATTAGCAAATAAGGAGCCAACACCACGTCAATGAGCTTTAACACAAAATATGCGAAAAAGAGGACAAACCCCATTATGTGGCTGGTTTAAGGTCGAGTTACTTCACATTAAAATATGCCCCGTTTTGGCAAAAGAAAGGGTAAGGGCACGTGACTGCCGATGAGCTTTATTGGTCATACTTTTTACCGCAACGGGAGTTTCGGAGCTAGAATAAATCACGTCTGCAGTTTTATTAAAAAAAAATTAATTTATAAAAATGGTAGGTGACGCGGAATAACGAACCAAACTAATAAATTCAATGCTTAATTCAAGACATTCTCTGAAAAGAATCCCAAAGTATTTCTCCCCATTTTAGGCCACTAACCTCTTCCTCTCCAGACAAGTAAACATGCGAAGAAACAGGTAATCCAAGAAATTTGGGTAATATTTCGATTCGGTCACATGTACCACTTAAAGTATTCTTTCGCGGTTGTATATTTTCGATTGTAAACTACATAAAATTCACAGAAAATTGTGCAAGATCCGACACGACAAAAAGGAACGCTAATTTACCATCGCCAATCGAACAGAGTAAACACACCGAACCAACTGGTAAAACAGCAAGAAACAAACTGAAAGTGGAACTGTCAATTTTGTAAATATTGGATGTATTGGAATATTGGATGCAATGGATACAAAACTGGAAAAGCTCAAAGAGGAATGTACAACAATGGAAATTATAAGCGCCAATTTTGAAAATAACGATAGACGAATTTAGTGAGAGTTGTACTTTTAGTTCAAAAAATGTATAGAAATTGGTTTACGGTCTTTCCAACCTTTCGTTCGTATTTTTATAAGTTTGACTCACTTACATATTTTTTAATTTGAGAAACTGTCAATACCCAAATTGTTTTCTGCGCAACAAGTTTGTAGATAAAATTTCTCATTTCGAAATTTTATGTACAACAGAACACTGGATCAAATAATTATATTTATGTGTCAGAATTAGCAGCTATTTCCGCTTAAAAAGTAGCTTCCGAAATCACAGTAAAAAAATAAGATAATAACTTCAACCGCTTCCACATGTCAACGAGTCATCTTGGCAGCACTACAATCTGTTGGTATTTTTTCAGTTCACCTTCACCCAAATTTTCGTAACAATCCACTTCCAATGTCTTCTAGTGGAATGCATGGAAATCATGGAATTGGTCTGTCAAGCAATTATCAGTTGGGTGTCAAGCAAGGGGTTTTTCGTCAGAAGAACGGAAAAGAATCTTCTAAAAATTCCGGATAAAGAATGTTTTTAAGCAAAGCGATATTACGATAATAATCTCCACTTATTCTTTAGTTAAAAAAGCCAGCAAGAAATGCAAATTACTTCCATGTGAGCAGTGTCTCCTCCTGCAAAAGGTGTCTGCTAAATCAAGAAAAATCAATAGAAAATGGCTGGGAAAATGCTCGAGATGAAGAGCATCCTTCTCGCAGACTTTACTGCAGACAGCTGTAGCAGTTTTTCAGTTGGGGACGATAGCCAATACTCTGATTTTCTGCTTACAGATGACATGATTAAGAAGGAGCCCGAGTTTATCATCGATGAAGACGAAGCTGAAGGTGAGAAAATTCGGAGCTTCTTGAAAAAAACTGCGATTGACGAGAACGACAGAAAGAATTTACAGTGGCATAATTGTATCATATGCGAGGAGCGTTTCCTGAACATCGAAGACTTGTCCCTTCATGTCCAAGGACACATAAAGAAAGAGAAGGTGGACGACGTCGAGAAGGCGCTTAACCACCGGCAAGCACCGAAGACACAGCACACTGGATTCTCGCGAGAGGAATGCTTCAGAGATTATGTTAAAATTAATGTCAATTTGGACGGGGATCCGACGTATTTATGTAAGTTGTGTAATGGTAAGCCATTCACAAAGCTAATAGCCATTCAGAACCATATGCGTATCCACCAGAGCCCCATCTACAAAGACCGAACATGTCACGTTTGTAAGAGGACTTTCCTAAGAAGGGACACGCTGATGGTCCACCTGAGGACCCATAGTCAGGAACGACCGTATAAGTGCGATATGTGTAGTGCGACATTCGCTCACTCGAGCTCCTTGGTGGCCCATAAGCGGATCCATTCTGGAGAAAGGCCTTACATATGCGATATCTGCCATCAGTCCTTCAGGGAATCCGGGCAAATGTCGACGCACCGAAGAACACACTTTGATAAAACTCTCAAATGCCCCCAGTGCAATCAGTTTTATGCATCTTCAAAAAACCTTAGAGCGCATCTTCGGACGCATACCGGGGAAAAGCCCTACAACTGCATGCACTGCGGAAAGTGTTTTCGAACGTCCACAGCACTTACTCTACACATTCGAGTTCATACAGGCGAGAAACCGTTCAAATGCCCTCAGTGTCCCTACGCGACGAAACAGTCCGGGTCCCTTAAGTCTCACATCAGGACCCACACGGGAGAGCGCCCTTTTAAGTGCGATATTTGCGAACGTTCCTACACTGAAAAGAAACGCCTTATCACTCACTACAGGACACATACGGGCGAACGACCCTACAAATGTGAGTACTGCGAATCCGCATTCATCCGGAGCGATAATCTGCGCAGCCACCTTAGAACTCACACCGGAGAGAAACCATTCAAATGCCCAGACTGCCCAAAGGCCTTCGCCCAGAAGACAACGTTGAAGGCCCACGAAAAGGTCCATTCCGGGGAAAAGCCATACCCTTGCCCGTTCTGCGAACAGGCATTTCGCCAGTCGGGAACCCTGCAGACGCATATGCGAATCCACGACAATCAGAAGCCATTCCATTGTCAGCTGTGCGACAGAAGTTTCCGGCAGACTAGCAACCTCCGACGGCACATAGCAATCGATCACAACATGGTGATTGAACAGCAGCCCTTCTATAGTCACTAGAATAAAACGTATATTAGTTAGGTAGGTTTAAGCGGTCTCAACGAATCCCCAATTTGTAAATAAATGAACAGCAGTATCGAAAAGCTCACAGGAAAATAATGCGAAATGCAGATTTTATAGATTTTTTTTTAATAATCGAATTGCGGTTTCGGTAATATTAACAGACTTACAGTGAAATTTGATTATTTGCCAATAAATGAGCTGTTTGTGAAGTTATGTAATTATGTTTGAATTGCTACCCATTTTATTTGTATTTCAATTATATTTTTATTAGAAGCAATTAACCGCTCAAACTCTTTAAATTTTTTTATCATAAATATAAATTAATTGAACGGCACAAAATATCCTGTTTGCTTCGCATTAAAATCGTTCAGTACGCAATTTTCCATGGCAAATAATAACCATAATATTTGAAATCGAGGTTTTTTGCCAATTTCACAGTAGCCCACAATTCTGTTCTACCTGATCCAACGACAAGGACATTAACTTTATTCGTAATTTTTCTTTTTTAGATGCTTAAAATTCATTTATCTAATTAAAACAAACATTTAATGAAGGTAAGTCTATCAAGTTCAAACATCGAAATTTGAGTAAAGAAGTTTAGAATACCCGAGCAAGATCAAGGGAGTATTTAAACGCTTAAAAAGTATTTCAGTACATATCTGAGTTCTATAGAATTATAAAACACTACTTTTTAGCAAAATATTCCGTAAATTTTAAATTTCTCTTTCTAAAGTATCAATTACAAAGGCACAGTAACAGGCAATTCTTCGTGGAAAGCACGTATAGGTACATGACATTTTTCTTCTACTATGTAACAAACATGCATTTAAAAAGTTTAACAAATTTTAATTAATACATTCATCAGTAAACCTGAAAATCCCCAATGCATTTACATAGATCCGTAAGGATAGAGTGCGTTTTATGGTTTTATCTCATTTTAAAACGATGAATATTTAGTTGGGACAGCTTGCATAATTAGAAAAGACTGGCCTGGGGTTATGGCGCGAATTTGATCTATTTAGCCACCCTGTGAAATGAGAAAATCAAATAAAACAAACATTCTGACAGTTGTCCAGTTTTCGTCTTGTAACGCACTGATTGTGAGTGAGCTGAGCAGTGAAACACTTTGCAGATGCACTTCCGTTTCTTTTTCTTTTAAATCACTATTTAGATAGATCACTTTTGTTACTATCTAAAAATCATGTTTGAGCAAACGGCGTATGATATTTATACTGAGGAAACGTCCCAAAAGCCAGTGATATCACTTTGCCGCGCTTTTGATCATGCTCTTGGTGGCGGAATACAAATTGGACTTATAACTGAGCTTTGCGGTCCTCCCGGAAGCGGAAAAACGCAAATGTGGTAATTTATAAAATATTAACAATTATCTGAACTTAGTACCACTACAAATTATTTGGATTTAGTAAACAATTAGCGATTAATGTGCAGTTCCCAGCGGAACTGAACGGGATTGGAGGAAAGGCAATTTATATTGATACTAATCAAAGTTTTGATCCTAAACGGTTTCAGGGTAAGTTGATTTAACAAAATAAAAAGTTAGTAATTTTCTATATTAAAAATATTAAATTTATGGTTACTTTCCCCGATTGGATAAATTGACAACAATATGAAAGTTAAATAAATTATTAAAAGAAGGTCAAATATGTGCCCGGGTAGCTCAGTCGGTAGAGCGTTGGACTTTTAATCCAACGGTCCAGGGTTCAAGTCCCTGCTCGGGCGGTCACAACTTTTTTTCTCTAAAAGCAAAAATATTAAAATTTTCAAATAATTATTACTTTTATTTATATATATTTTTACCATCGTAATCGACTGAATCAAATTATTACGGCTGAAAATTGAAACACTCTATTTTGTCACTATGGATTTCATTCGGAAGCTTTCGAATAAATGGCAATAGAGCCAGCCCGGTTTTTTATAATATCATACAATCTATGAAATACCTTTTTTGTTCTCTATAAAATTAAAAATATAGTGAACAACTTGAAATCGCCATGTTAATTTGTTACAGGGATATGACAAACTTTGCCAACTAAGTTTAGACGCATTGAGGCCGGAGACTCAATATAATTCCATGTCAAATTAATAATGATTTAAATTTACTTTCTTTCGCGACAATTGAGTTTTATGCTTTTAGAAGGAATGTGAATCCAAATCTTATTATTTATTTATATTGATAGAATCACTGGACATTTCTCTAAGGCCCTACCACAGAATAAACACTAATTAGAAGTCCCATGTAGAATAAAAAATTTTCCCCTCTTTCAGTCTACAAATGTTTAATAAATCGAATCCCACTGCAGAAGAACTGATAAACGTTGGAGTTTGAGCGAGCTAAGGGAAATATTTTTCACTGAAATTTGGGCCCTAATCTTTATTACAATATCAATATATTGTTAGCTCGATATCGAATTAAGTATTCGATTGTTTCGCTAGTATTGATAGTTTCGATAATATCAATAGTTTATATTATAAAATATTAAATTACATTATCTTATACAAATGTTTGATTAGCTTCTTGCTTTGAATAAAAAGATATTTAATGGTTATATATTTTTTTTTCATTAATTTAGATATTATTCCTATTTTAGAAATGGCAAATCATACCTGTATTCTTTACAAAAAAGTGTTCAAACAAGCTTCCGCGGAATTGTCGAAAGGTGTCTTTGAAAGCGAAAACATCCTGAAAAACATTTCATACACATACTGCCGAAATTTCTTCCAACTCCTAGCAGCTGTGGAACTTATTAAGGAAAAAGTTACATCGGATCCCAATGTTTGTAAATTGGTGTAATCTACGCTACCAGCTAACTAATTTATTATTTCAGATAAAGCTAATTGTGATCGATTCATTATCATTTCTATTCAGACGGTTCCAATCCTACACTGTTCGCACACAAATTTTATTCAAACTCTTAACAGATCTCCAACTTTTGGCCGATAATCACCAATTAGCTGTAAGATCTTAATATAAAATAAATTCGAGATTATATTTCTTAATTATTCGAAGGTAGTCATTACAAACGAATTAACGACAAGATTTGGAGCTCCAAAAGAATCATACATTTGTCCTGCTCTTGGAGACAGCTTTGGGCATAAAATTGGTCAAAGAATAGTTTTTGGAAGAAATTTAAGCGGAAATCAACGTGTGGCATTCCTACAGAAATGTTTGCACTCGAAAAGGAAGTACATTAGTTTTAAGGTAGGAACTACGAGGTTTTATTAGTCTTGTACTTAATTTCCAATGCAAAACAAGTGTACTGTCTTCTGCTGATTTTGTCAAAGCAATTTGTGTACTCACCTTAATTTCCTTTCAATATCCTACTGCTCCACTATATTTATAATTCATATTCATCTAAAAATGTAATTTCATGAAATTCAAATACATTTAAATAGTAAATTTTTCGATTTTCAGATAACAGAAGCTGGAATTAGAGGAGTTGAAAGATAATACACAATTTAAAAATTTTATGTTTTTGAGCAATAAATATATTTTTTAATCAAGAGTTATTTATTTATTTCACACAGTGCATAAAGGGTTCGGACAGTAGAAAGTTTTAGTTTATATTGAAGAACTGCTCGCGCTCTCTGCGGTTTGGGGCAGTTCTCTTACAATTTCTTAATTGGTATAAAATTACCAGGATTAAAATAAATCACTTAAGCCATTTTAATTAAAAATACTTTATTAGAACAACAACAATGAAAGTACACTTCATAAATGATCAAATAGAATCTTATTTCCCTATTAGTATGATGCTAGAGTTACAAGAACCTCTTCGTAGTCCCCAGATAAATCATCCTGAAAGAAAAACAGAGATTGTTTTTGTAACAAGAAATAAAATTTTTAGTGCCAAAATCACAAGAATTTAAAATGAAATAGTTTTCGAAATTTTGAATAAACAAACGAAATATTTATATCCCAGTAGATAAAAAAATACACCTTTTCCGTTAGTTTTTCATAATATTATTTATTTCTTTTTGTTGCTTTGCAAACATTTCCAAAGACTTAACAATTAAAATGTTGTTTTGTTGCAGTTCTATCCGGTCTTCTAAGGCAAATGCTTATTTCTTAATTATTTAAAATTTAACATCAAAAACTTTTTTAAAATATTTATTAATTAAGGCTTAGGAAGCTCTTTAGTAGGCTGTTACAGTCACCAACACATAACCAATGTCTCCTTCGACATCCTCCTGAAAAGGAAGTAAAAAGGATTGTATAGGTTTAGTGATTGTGGTGCTATTTGTCATTGTTTTGTAATGCGATTCGAAATTTTTTATCTCCTCGCGGGTAAGCGTATAGAAGGTGCAGAAATTGACTTTGTTAGAAAACGAAAAAAAGCGATTTAGTTGGAGTATTTTTGGGCTGTACTAGAGCTATTTAGTTATTTTCTTCCATACTTAACGTTACAACAAAATAGGGCTTTTTAATATAATTTTTAAGCAAAGGTTGTCGAATTGTTTATTTATCTATACCTATACAATATTTTTTTTTTAAATTGCTCTTTGTATGAAGTTTTTTTTAAATTCTGTGTTTTAAGAATGAATTTTCGGGTTCATATCGACGAGTGAAAACAAGTATAATCGAGTTAAATATCTTTTATATTTTTTTAAAAGCTCACAGTTTTAATAAAAATTAAGTAAAAATAGTGTCGATTTTTCTGCGAAAAAAACCAAATTGAAATCAAGTTAGGTTTTCCTATTTAAAAAAACAAAACTACAAAACGAGCAGTTCCTTTTTTTCTGCCTTTGCAGTTAATTTTACATATGATTTTATCTCATTTTCTATTTTATTTAAGAAGATAATTGAAACTATAATTGTATGCATGGATGGGCATATAAAGACAACAACATAGGGGTGCACTTGAAAGCTTTTATTTATAGAATAATATAAAAATAAAGTTTGATCGCCTATTTTACAATTGAGGCACAATAGTTAATTACGAGAATGTACTTTGTTCACTTGTACAAATGCTATCATATGCAAATAAATATAAATTTATATAAAGTTAAAAAAAAAGTTCAATTGTGTAATATCATGCATATTTTTCATCTTTAGCCAACTGGAATGAAAATTGTTGATATTTTTTACCAAGCCACCACTGTGGCCAGCAAATACCCAATGTCGAGGTTACAGTCCTCCTGCAAAATAAGGACAAAATATTTGTGTCATATGTTTTTCTGTTTCAAAAACAATATTCCATTTTTAAGTTTTACTTTAGTGAAGAAGTTTACATGGGTTTACGTTTTGTTTAAATGAAAGCTTTCAATAGTTGTGTTATTTTATTTTTCATGCATTTGCCTTTAAATAGTTTTATTTAACCCGGCGTCAGCCAGGTTGGGTCATTATGACCCGTGATATTTTTAAACGCGGGTATTTCTTAAAATAAAAGTGTGACGTCGCCCAGCTTTTCAATAAAAAGTTCCTAATATGATAGGAATTTTTATTGTTTTTCACTAAAATAATTTAATTTGGGAATTAGTTTATCTAATTAAATAGAAATATCCTTCAATTTACTTGACATGGTAAAAATTAGATACAGTTGAAAATCTGGGTCATTTTGACCCCACCCTACAGTTGTCGTACTAATTTTATACCATACTGACGCCGGGTTAAAAGTGATAAAATGTGCGGTTGGCTGCATTTGTTTATTTAAATTATATGAATTTGTTTAGTCACAAGTAATTTTGTCTATGTAACTTAACTATTTATTTAAGGTTTGAACAAAATAACAAATAACTTAATTATGATATTTTAAAACTTTCCTTGCCAAAAATATACCGTATATTTTCACTAATTGCACAGTATCAGATCAAAAGACAAATCCCAATTTTTTGAAGTAAACGTCGCAGTTTTTACCTGCCCAGGGCACGACATACATTATGTATGTATCTGTGTTCAACTGTGAGAATGCCATGAAAATTGGCTTCCAGGGTTTTTCGAGGTCGTTGATTTTGTTGATTAAATAAGAATAAAAATAAATTAAACGCATAGCTTTTAGGTCAATTTTCCATAAAATAACAAAACAGGAATAGGGTCGTTAGGTATTTTCTTTTTGAAGCTTACTTTCCAATTTATGATTACGTAATAATTAGTGTCATGTGACACGTAACATGACATAATTATCTTTGTCATTTCATTTGATCACATATCACATAACTAATTTTTAAAAAGTCAGATACGTAAATCTAAAAAGGAAAATTATTTTTCAATGTACTTTTCCAAATGCGTTATTTAAATATTTATAAATTAAAAATACTTTAAATCGCAGTCAAATTGATAAATTGGAACGATTTTATTTAGCGAATATCCGACTATTTAAAAATTAGCCCACGAACTTTAAATAGGAAGACACATAATAATTAATGTTTGAATTTGAAATATGTAAATTATTTGAATAATTTTGTGTGCGTCTGTTTTAGATTTATGTAATAGACTCTTACTGGACTAGATTATAGAAATGTATTATTTTATCCGATTAATCTAAAAGGATTCTAAATTCACTTACAATAAAAAAAAATATACATGCAAAGAAAAGATGTGTTATGTGCATAAATATTAAGTGGTATAAATTTCAGTGAATTATGTATGTTAATTTAATTGTGCACAACCAAAGGAAACACCAAAAGTTAGATGTCAAGGTGGTTTCAAAAGAAACGAAAAATAAATAAATTGTTAAAAATCGCAATATATTTAAACATTTAGAAATAATACTACAATTAGCATATCTAGAAAATACAAAATAGCAAAACAAAAATATATATATTCGAACTGATGAGGCCGTCTCAGTTGCAGCGGTTAACAGATGTGATGCTCTTAAGTATAGTTAATAAAATAGGAATAAGTTTCGACTCCTCAAATTCATCCACATCGTAATTAAAATAAATCCTATTTTCTCTCTTTTCTTTTTGTATGATAGGAGTGTGGTGTACTTTCGGTGGCTTTCCATTAAAATTGTTCGTGTTTTCTCAGATTCTAAAATTTTGCATTACGTTTTATTTTTTTCCTAACGTCTCAAATTAATATCCAACAATAGTCAATAGGGCTCGTTTATAATCTCCGGAAGTATCGCCCTGAAAAAGCGGAGGGAGTTTTTGTTAACAGAAATCAATTTCGAAAATGATATAAAGTAAAAACAACAAATAGTAGCATGATACCGAAGGAATAATTTTAATTTTTAAAGCCAATAAGGACACATCTAAATTTTGTTGAGCTGAGAAATTTATTGAATTAAGTCCTAGAATAAAGACCAGTATTAAAGTTATCCCATTATCCCTCAATAGATGGATGGAACAGTTTATTTTGATTAATTGGACCAATTGGCTTGAATTATTTAAAAGAAATGTTGGTTAAACAAACTACTGAAAAATTTAGTTGCCCAGCATTTCGCTGGCGGCCAAAAGCGGATATTCGTAGGGAAGCAAAAATGTATGGAAAAATAATAATTGTGTTTACAACATCCAAAAAATATTGTTTTTGTTGGTTTTGATAAAATAAATCTTCAAAAGATACAATTTCACAACTTGTATAAAACCTTGAGAACAAGATTAATTTTATTCACCACACAATCAAACGGTTTAGCGAAGTTTTAAAGTTTTATGGATTAAGGCGAAATGAGTATTGAACGGAGATTCTTTCTGATAAATATTTTACATATGTTATTATGATTATTTGGTTATGAACATACTAACATAATAAAGTAAATCAACATGTTTAACTCTTTTAGTACTTAATAATTTACAAAGTTTTTAATACCAACTATTTCTTCAATTCCTTGCTTATACAATTAAGAAAAACACTAATTTTATTTCATTGGAAAGTACTTTTAGAGATCCTGTTCTATAGTCTATAATATTGAACTATTTAACAGATTACTAAAATTTATTCATCGAGCTATGTACACTCGTAAAGAGTGCTAATGGATTTTCAGATAATGGTCTTATTGCTTGCCAGTGAATCCAATTAGGGTACATGCGAAATAAATACAATACAGAGATAAGAATAATAGAATAAATGAACTGTTCCATTCAATAAATAATTATTTACATGCAGCAAAGGCTGCTAGAAACTAACTATAATATGCATAACATCATAACGGCATCGTTTTTAAATTCATGTGACTTACAGGTAATGTCTCCAATTACACTTATCACTCCTATGACTAAGCTCACGACAAGTGACGAGTGACTTTCATAAAAGATCTTCATAGAAACAAATTCCCAATAACCAAAGTAAAAAAAAAAACCGTCACCATCATGCAAAAGCATTTCCGCATTATATTACAAAATACAACACATAAAGCCGTCCTTTAAAATTAGTAACATAATATTTAAAATCGATTCTTACCTTAATCCAGGACTCCAAGCTCTTGCCATACTTATTCTGGAATGCTTCCTTAATATCACCCAGATCAATTTCAGATCGGCTGACAACAATACGAATTAAGGTCTTATCCTTAGTACCAAGACCAGCCATAGAATCATGAAGACGCTCGGCAAAGTAATCGACCTTTGACTTGCAGCACTTAACTATAATTTTGAATTTAGTTAGATAATAATAATAATATAATAAAAAATTTAATCACTCACCAATAGCTAGGAATCCCTTTTCTACGGAACCACTGAATTCTCGCTTAATAGCCTTCTCAATATCGTGTCCAGCGATATTTTCATATTCGAGGAAAATTTGGCGCAATTGCTGATAGGATCTTGTGATGAGGATGGAATTGAAGACGGATTCATCAGTGCCCCATTGACCTTCACCAGCTTCGAATAGTGCTGTGGCATCAGCAACGGCTGCTGCTTCATCGACTCCCTAAAGAAAATTTAAAAATTATTTTCATTTCTCTTAATTTTCAAAATAATGATATATTACCTGATTTTCGTCACGGTTTCCTTGAACTAAAGAAACACAAAGGCGCTTGAAGTGTCCACTGGTGTCGTCTTTCAGGTCATGCTCGAGGGCTTTTCCGTACATTTGCTCATAGAACTGAGCAATAGTTTTAATACCATAGTTGGAAAGGGTGCAGAGGATTTCGATGATGGCTTCTTCATCGGTTCCAATTCCAGCTACAGCATCGTGCAGCTCCTTTGCATAGAATTGGGGCAGTGGAGTCATAAGGGCAACGATCACATCCTCGAATTTTCCACCGAGCTCTGATTTGAGATTGCTGATGAGATCCTTTCCGTATGAGGTCTTGAAGGCTTCAGCGATTTCGAGACGTTGGACGATTCCACGTCGGGCAAGTACTTCGATGATTGCCTTCTCATCGGTTCCCATGCCCTTCATCGCCTTACGGAGGGTCGCTGCATCCTCAACCGGATCGAAGGGATCGGCTGGGTAAACAGTGGGTGTGCACTAAAACGAATATGATTTATTACAAAATATCATTTAACTGTAGCACTCCTCACACGTTTAATGTGGGAGAAACAAGAGCGCTATTTAGGGCACGGCTGGTAATCGATTAAATATAGTCACGCAAACTGTCTGCCCCGCCCAAAATTGAATGAGTTATGATAAAACGAGTAATCTTTTGTCTCGAAAAGATAACAAGAAGAAATAACTTTGTTTACAACTCTCTACGAAAAACTTACGCATACAGAATTAAATTTTAAATTTTGTTGCAACAGTTCATCAGGTCGTTTTTTAAATACTCATAAATACTCAAAAAAGTTGTTTAATATATTAATCACCTTAAGTTATAAATCAAACCGAAAGCCGCAATTTCCTAGCCACAAATGATTAGAAGGGTCGATAAACTGCTGGGTTTATTGAAATTTTAAATTAGAATGTTTTTTTCGTAATAACAAAATGAAATTTAAAAACGTTCGGCATAATTCGTCGATCTGATATTTCTCTTGTGAAATTAATACATAATAATAATATAATCTTAATGGCTTAACGTTTTTTTTTCGAAATTACCTGAATAAACTACATAATGAATTTATGCTAGACTGTCTGCCTTTCAAGTATCTATCAGTAGCATGCACTTCAATTAAATTTCAAAAATTGTAGATAACTTAAATCTCAAGTGCTTCAAATTAATGAGAAGATTAAAGCAGCAAATTATTGTAAATATCGCTCACAATTTCTCTTTATCTTAATTGAAGTAAAAAAAAATCAAATTTTAGCATCACCGCAGTAAAAATAATTTGCTTTACTACCCTAAGAACAAAGAATTTGCCGTAGTTATTTACCACAATCGTTTATTCGTGATAAGTTATTTCTTTTTTTCTTTTTCAGTTCAAAACCCTTATCACGTCTCGAGCTTAATTATTTTTAGCAAAACAAAATGTCTCGAAACAAAAGGAAAATTCAAAAAAACATCTCAAGAATTTTAGGTGATATTAAAATTCAATTCAAGGATTTTTGTTTTGTTAATTTAAACAGCCTTCATGAACTTTTATCTTCGTATACAAAACAACACCAGCAGATATTCCTTTTTAAAGCTGAATAAAAATTTTTTGTCTACAATATTTTAATAGATTGTGAAAGAGTTTTTCTCATATGCACTTGAAATTCTGTGGTGAAGGCGCACACAAAAGTAGAAGCCGTAGAACCGTAGATAAAAATCACTTTAAGGTCGTGACGTTCTTTTGTGCTGACTATTTTTGATACGAAAATACGACGGCACTAGAACCACAAAATGCACTTGAATCCGCAGTCTAGTTCTTAGGGGGAAAATTGTTTAATATTGTATGTGCTTTTTTCTTCTGCGTTATATTTTGTTAAGTTAATATTAAGAATTTGAAGCCCATTCTCATTTATCAGCTTCCATGTGTGTTTCGGGTCATTATCATGCAAAAACACCCATAGAAGCGGCATTTCCCCCCATTCGGAATATGGCAACATTTGCGTCTCCAAAATATGTTTGTAAATAAAACGATCCATTTTATCCCTTTATGAATTTCAATAAATATTTTGAGATAGGTACGTTAGTTATTTCTTCGTCCATTCAAAAGTGCACTATTCTATTTGTAAAATTTTGTTTAAATTTCTATATTAAAGCAGAGATGTTTTGTTTCTAGATAACGTCAGATTACGCTCGTGAAGTAGTTATCACAATATGAGTTGTGAAATTACTTGAGTAAAAAGTTATCGCAAGGAAACATGGCCACTAAAGAATTTCACCTTAGTGTATGTATTTATTTTTTGTCCATAAGTGTATATAGCTCCTTACTTTAAAGTCCTAACAAATGAAAGGCTATAATTGTTATTAATTTTTTTATTTATTTTTTAACTACGTTTGAGTTTAACTATGTATGTCACTAATATTTGCATTGCCTCGTTCGCCGTATCGAAGTCGAAAACAATAGCATAAGAAAATTAAAATTTACTCGAGGCAACCTCAATCTTTTAGACGTGCTTTTAATAATTAAACCGATGATGTAATTTTCCCGCGTTTTTACCATCAGACTCATAAAACGGCAGAATGCGTGTACGAAGGTATAAAACTTCCAACGTGGCCGAATACTCATCAAGAAAAAACAGCACTTACCTTGAATGGATAGTACTCGGCTGAACTCATTTTGGCCTCTAAAGCAGCTCAGACCTGGAAAAGAAAAAAGAACGAGAAGTTAATTTTACTGAGGGAACAAATATAGCTAATCATTTGGGCAAGTGAGTCATACACTTTCGGATTTCAAAAAAGCTTCCGCTGTCGTGAATTGGTTTTAGTCATAACGATGTAGTTGCAAATTAAAAAAAAAACTCTTTTTGCTCTTTCACAATTCACCATTACCTCCGAATTGAATAGATCTCAACGAGTGGATTAATGTTCTCCAGAATTCTCAAGGTGAATCAACAAACACTTTAATGGATAGCTGCTAAAAATGTCTTCCCCTACTCCATCCATTTAGGTCTCTATATAATTGAAATTGAAAAGATGTTATATGCTTTAAGGGAAGCTGTGTGAATGATTTCACTGCGAACATTGCAGAGCAACGTGAAAACCATTAGCATACTCATGCATACTTTTAACATGGAATTTGAGCGAATAAAACAGATTTTATCGGGTTGTATTCAAATCTCCCAGCCAGAACGTTTTTATGCTATCGTTATGCAACATAAGAAGTAGTATAGAGTTCTCTCGAACTAAAATTATGATTATCTCATACTATAGAGTACGCAACCGAAATTATACGGTCAGTGGTGCCATAAACAGTAATTGTCTTTCCATTCAAAAGTTATTTGATTTTAATAACAACTCAAAGAAGCAAACGTAATTATCAAAACAGACAAATACAATCGTAGTATGGATTATGTAATTTTTTTAATTGTATTGTAAAAGATTCGTTTATACATAGTTCATCTTTCACTGAAATAATATCGAGTTTTCTCGCCAACTACTAAAACATTAATATGTATGATACATATTTATTTATTTATTTATTTTTTATTTCTAACATAATTTCAGTAAAAAGCGTCTCTTCTATTTATAGGGTAAATAAATAGATTTTATCTGTCGGCAAAAGAAAATAAGAACCATATGAGCGACATATGTGTCTTCTTAATCCAAAAAGCTTTGGAAACAAGAAAACTTATTTCGTAGAAACCGGATGCTATTAATCTGCCACAATCCACAATACACTTCTATTATGGATTTTCTTCTCAAAATAACATTTAATTTACTTGAAATAAGCACAAACATGTGCCCTTCATAATGGCAAGAGAATATATAAAACAATACCCTGCCAAGAGAAATTACTTTTTATTTTCAAACAATATTCCGCCCACGCTTAGTCTACTCTATGCAAGCAAAATTGCATAGTGGATTCAGTTAGAACGACGAGCTACTTTAAAATGAATTGAATTTTTTATCTTAATTATTGTTCTTCGGCAAAAACAGGAATTTCACTCAAATCGTTGTAAGGTTGGACATATTTTTTTCTGTGACCCATTTTACTTGACCTGTCGCCACAAAGACGCCATTCTTGGCTACTCAATGTCTGGGGGTGGAATCGATTTCCCAATTTCCTTCCTTATTATGTTATCAACAAATTTGAGCTGGTTACGAAACATACAGGAATAACCGATACAACACTTTTATGAATGCGAATATGTAAGAAAAAAACAATGTATGTTTTGGTTTCGTGGAAAATTAATCCATCAATACGCATTTTGATTAGACTATTAGAGCATGCTGGCATTTATGGCTTCGAGTCGAGTTCGACCGGCGTTTGATTCAATCGTCTGAATTATACATTAAAGCTGAATCGCGCCTGCTGGCAATGTGAAAGTGCCTTCTCGACTGGATGTAAACGTTTTAAATATGCACCCAACTGTGTGGGTGTGGTATTGTGGGATTATAGAAAAAAAGAAGTACTACCATAATTACCACATATTTTTATTTTTGCTGTAGTTATAAAAATCTATAAAAGGTACTTTGATTTCTTCATTTTGTTCTGTTAAGAATTATTTAATATGACTTCATTTATATTTACCAAAGTAAAGCATAATTGGGTTAATCCCAAATACTGAGAAAAGCTCTAAATACATAAGAAGGAATCTTTGATTAATTAGCCGCTCGTTGTAAACCTCACTGAAAATATTTAGAAGTGGAATACATACAAGTTTGATTAAAAGCTCCAATGTAAGTATATTATATGTATATACATATGTATATAATATTCCATGAGCTCAATTTTCGATCTTTAAACTTTGAAATATCTAACAATTTCCAGCCAGATCCAACTAAATTTAAGTGTGTTATTAAGTACATATCATTTTCAAAATACTTTCAAGACAATTTATAAACTGTAACAATAATACAAAGGATTTAATGGGCATCAAAAATTAAATTACAACAAATGGAATGTTGTATTTTAGAAAACGGCTAAAAAATACACGAAGTGATTATATTTGAATGAAATTTTAAAATGGATTACCAAAACTTAACAAAGTTGCAGTAGACTAGATTCCAGAAATTGTTTAATCAAGAAAATCGATTATGTGTTAAGATGACGATGACGATGACGATTAAACATCACATATTAATCGATTATTCCGTCACAATTAATCGATCATAAAAATTTTCCAATTCCTTTTCATGTTTTTTTGCTTGCATTACGTCTACGGTCTACGGAAACAACAAAATTTTTGAAACTTCTTAATGAATTTGAAAACATAACATCCTTAATTTTGTATATAAAATCAATTATCAAAATTTTCGTACGGAATAAGTTTTCCATGAACTTTTTCATAAGAGGAAGACTCCCTCGAAAAACTTGTCTTTTGAATAAATCTTGATAGACTTTATAAATAATTGATATTATTTAGTTCATATGTGTTGTATTTTTGAAACATCCCCTTATTACTTAATTTGCAAAATAGAAACTTTTTAATTTTTCAGCCTTTATTTCTCAAAGAAGTGATGTGATAGAATATTTTCATTTTTGGAAACGTATGTATTTAATATTCGAAAAGAGCTCTATATATGTATATGTAGATTATTCAAGTATTTAGTAGTAATAACCTAACATTTTAAAAATGAATATAATATACTACTTAATAAATCTTTTAAATGACCTCTATTTGATGAATCAATACTACGCAGCAGTAATTCCACCCAGCTAGGCTACCTACCGAACGATTATCCCACTCGTTGCAGAAATTCTAAGGTCTGTCTGCAGCATTGATTCACCTGCGACTATTCGCTGACTAACTTCTTTTAATTTTTCAGGTAAACCTCCCATGAAACGCGCCAACCACGAAGTCATGGATGACCGATTGCCATGGGACTGACTGAGACTGGCCAGGCCACAGATTTCTGCATTAAAACTTTCTTTGAGTTGATCAGAACTGGTTTTTTAGAAATTGAATAAGTAGCCGGCCCGAGAGCATTCCCCTTGGCAAGTACAAAATTACGAAAGTATTAGAGCCAGGCGGGAGATTTTGTGAGCGAACTGCGAAACGAAATGCCACTGCATACTAAAGTTGAACGTGGTTGAACTGTATGTGGTACTCATCCCAAGAACGACCTTTCGACGAACCAGCGTCGTCTGACGTGGCGTTCGCGGTAAGGTGCTCTATTTTTTTGGTGAATCAACAAATTAAACACCCGACTACAACAGTAACAGGTTGTGCTAATAATTTGAAATAGCACTTTGCCTCGTCTCACAAATTGCTAATTCCCGCAGTCAGTCAAGTCAGATGATGCTAGATAAGAAAGATTTGCACTTAGTGAACTGTGATGATGTCATCCTTCGTATGTTCCTTTTATTGCATTCCTCAGTTCTTTCAAGTTTCTCAGAAAATATATTTTTACACAATCAACTTAAAAATAGCATATTCCTCGACAAAAATTTTACACTGACTATCGTAATGAATTGTAACTATTGTGCGTTATAATATCCACTAAATAGGTACTTACTTTTGGATCGATCCCTTTAATAAAATTTGAATTTGTTCACGTGAACCGCACCCAAAAAACACTGCTGCGGAAGTGGAAAACTCTCAACGTTTGAGATGGGGAAAAAAAATGAAAACTTGTAGAGGAATACTCTGGCTCTGGATGTTGGATGATTTCAAAAATAAAACAAAAACCGGGACGCACAGCACGTAGAGAACACCCAGACGCGATGAACGAATTTACCGAACTGGTGACTCAGGGATCCCGGCATTTGGATTTTATTTTAGCCTCGTATTCGCCGGCGCGACGCTCTCCTCCTCTACCATTTTTCAGTTCATTCGGCCGATGAACAATCAAGAGCTTTTTAGAGCTTTCAATTAAATTATTCATAAAAAGGAAACGATACCACCGGTGTTAAATGGGAATTTATGACTGTGTCTTCGAGGAAGGGAATAAATGCTACTCCTCGAGTCCTACCACAGTCCTACCCAAGATAAGCCAAGGTACTCCCAATAGACCTTGATTTTGAAACCAATCGAAAAATCGATTCATCATCCCACAAGATCCGCATCGTAGTAAGTAAACTCCATCAATTTCTTAAAAATATATTTTCGTCAGACAAAATAGGCCAATATTGCAAGTGGCTGTACTTTGAACTTCCACTTTGTTATCGGAAAATAACTTGAAATCAGAGAAAATTCTTACAAATGGAATTTAAAAGTAATAAAATCGAAAATTATGAGGAAATTAATGTTCAAAGCAAATAGATTTAACTAGTTTTCAAGTTTTACATACATATAAAGTACATATTCTTTCCATTGATACCCAATTAGCTTAAAGTATTGGCAAATTGCAATATTTATCCTTATTAAAATATTTAAATAGTGCATAGCTGTATTTCATAGAAGACTATTGGTCTTCTATGAAATGCTTAAACCAGAAATTTACAGTAGCAATAAGCTTGAATTAGGTTTAGGCCCTTCGAATAAGAGTTTTATTTGATCTTGTGTTACACGAGAAGGTAAGACCATTAAAAATGAAAACTAGTTAAGTTTCGAGCGAAATTCTAAAAATATGCGCCTAGTTCTGTTGAGGATATTACACTGCAATTGCTGTTGTCACCGAATCGCGAATGTTCGAGCGCATGCGCCAATGTCTTATCTTGTTGGGTTCCTTCAGGATGCAAAGGGATTGAATCGCACTAAAAATAGTTAGGTGCCTGAGCAAAACGACCAAGGGACAAGCACAAGGTAGCACAAGGTAATATTTGAAAACAAAAGTAAAGACACATAGAATAGTATCCAATTTGTATTGAAATAATTGGTGAGTAGGTGTAGCTTATGCATATACATATGTATGTAATTTATAATTAATTTTTATTAATTAAGATAAATATGTTTTATTGATTTACAGGGCGGGTAGTGGCAACACTAACGGCGGCATACTCAAAATGAAAAGAAATACATACATGTATATGCAAAATTAATGAAATAAAATAAGTAAGGAGAAAATAAACATCTAGATTACTAAATGTAATTAATACTTGTTTACATACAAAATTATATCTACTCTCTACAATTACTCTGCACTTAAAATATGTACGGAGCTCATATCCCATATAAGTAGTCTTGTTTCGTAAGGCAATATATTTTCTTAAAATTTTACATAGTTATATATCGATTTGAAAAGAGTTTGGCACTTTTTTAATACAAATTTTTATGTTTAGTTAAAAATTTAGAAGATGTAAAGGGATGATGAAGTAGTCAGTAGTGTATGAGGATTCAAAAAAAAGCAGAACGCCCGAGCAGGGACTTGAACCCTGGACCGTTGGATTAAAAGTCCAACGCTCTACCGACTGAGCTACCCGGGCAACTGAACTAATGTGCCGTAAAAGTCTATCTGTGTTTTAAACAAGTCTAAAATTATCAACCATAGACACTTTCTTGTTTATGCTTTGCCAATATGTGTAAATTAAAAAATTATTTAAAAAAAAAAAAAAACCGCCTTCAAAAAACAGCTAGGAACTAAAAAGCAAAAAATAATTGGTAACATTTACATATACGATTTCCTACCTACTGATGTGTTTGAACTCGGTGCCAAGCCAAATAGGTCCCCCGCTACACCCCGCATGTGCGACGAACTTTCGAGCGAGCGTGGGTAGGCTGAGCGATACAACCCAAACGGGCACACACATGTGTGAAATACGTTTCGTTGTTAATTCAACTCTTTATAACTCACTAAGTATAAGTATTGCTCATTGTTATTTTTGGACTTTGGCACCGACTTCAAACACATCAGTAGGTAGGAAATCGTATATGTAAATGTTACCAATTATTTTTTGCTTTTTAGTTCCTAGCTGTTTTTTGAAGGCGGTTTTTTTTTTTTTTTAAATAATTTTTATTTTTTGCTTTTTAGTGGTGTTTATAAAGGCGGCCATCTTAGAATCCGCCATTTTGGTTTTTTAGTATTTGTTAGTCAATCCCTTATAATGATACATATCCTGTCAGAAAAATAATCTTCAAAATCGATCCATAATTGTTGAAATTATCGCGCGATGAAGTGAATGAAAATCAATAAAATTCAGTCATCCCCTAATTTTCCACCCTTTGAAGTGGAATATTTTAATGAAATTTAAATGGGACCACTTGTGAGGCATAACCTATCCATTAAAAAAAGAATTATTAAAATCGGTCCACAATTGACGGAGAAATCAGGTAACAGACATAAAAAAAAGATTCCGACGAATTCATAACCTCCTCCTTTTTTGAAGTCGGTTAAAAATGCAATGTTATAATTTTTAGCACTAAATAACTTATTGAATAATATTTTTTTATTTAAGCTTACAAGTAGGAACACATCCAAACGATTTTAAAAAGTAGAATCATGCGTTATTATTTTGAGTTTGGTATACTCTACCTACAAAAATTTGAAAGATATAGGCTTTATTATGTATTTAAAATGGAAACAAATGAATGAATTGAAAAACATTTTTAATATTAGTATTACCAATTCAAATACACAAAACTACTAACAATAAGATGAAACTATAGGGGGGATCTTCATTCATATCTAGCAAAAAAAAATTCAATGCAATCTTGAATTGAAACTCGTTTCAGATTTTGCTGCAGTTTAGTGAATCACTAGTCGGGTTCATCTTTGCCTATATGAATATGATCCCCCATGATAAATCGAAGAGTCATGCGCCTCTCCGAAAGCATTTTAAAATGACGCTTGGTGTTATATTTGGAACGCGACTACAGACAAAATTCTTTGAAAGTGTTACTCACACAAAAACTATAGTATTTATCCCATTCATTCATCCATTTGTTGAACATGATTCACTGATTCATTGGCGACTGATTTTAAGCTTTAGCGGAATCATCTTTAAACAACAAATTCGCTTCCGTATGCAGTGATGACGTAAAAAATATTATTTTCTAGTTATTCATTGAAAGAAGGTGGAAGACTCTCTATTTATGTATTATTTGAAGTATTTTTATGATCAAAAGAAAAAGCGAAGAGCGTGAAGATCAGCTCAAACAAATTATTCCGCACCTGAAATTATCGGAAGTACATTTTTTATTATTACTTCAAAGTGAAGATCGATTTCCTCATATAGTACACTCATGGAAATTCCTTCAATAAAATCTGAAAAAATGAAATAATTATTTGATTAAATATTGTTATCCTTCTCAAAAATAGTCAAATTTTATGCAAGATGGTAATGAACAACGAACCTATCGACGTGGAAATCGTCTACAGGGCTACATACCCCTAAAATGTTGGATAATTTGTACGTTATTAAAACATTATTTATTTTTAATCAAGGCTTTATGAATTGCGGTTTTATGCTTAATTGAATTAAAGGCCAGAAAACAAAAATACATACATATCTATGTATAGTAATTTCCAACAATTTCTTAATTTAAATGGAAAATAGGTACGTTTTCCTCTGTTTTCCTAGGATTGAACAAAACAATGAATTCATTTCCACATTTCAATCTTCTATAAGAATCCGTTATTTTATAACGAGCTTTCAAAAATGTCGAAAATACGATATTTTATATTTTTTAATCGTTTTTTTCCCCAAAATATTTCTGTTCATGAATTCGGAATCAATGGAAAAAAAACCTTATAGAAATAATACTATGGCAAAATTTTGTTGAACAGTTTAATCTTTGGTTGGAAAATCAAAATAAAAATCCATTGTTGAAACAGTTAAAATAACGGGTCAGTCAGAGAAGGAGCAAAAACGTAGATAAATAACTGAATAAAATAAACAAAATATTTGTTTAGCTGTTGATTAGACCTAAAGGAAACGGAAAAAAGTTCTTCCGCCCGAGCAGGGACTTGAACCCTGGACCGTTGGATTAAAAGTCCAACGCTCTACCGACTGAGCTACCCGGGCCATATTTCAGATTGTGCCAAAGGAGCATGACAAAAACTAGAAAAAGTAACATTTATAAATAAAATATAAACTTACTTATGCCCTGCGAAAATGTTATAATAAAATATACAATTTTGGAGCCAATATTATGAAAAAGGGGTCTAAATAATAGTCAGTTACGATTATATGAATTTATGGTATATTGTACAAGCAGTTTTCTACCCCAACTTCTTATTTTGAAAGCAATCTCTTTGGTGAAATGTCCGTTACCATGGATTTCACTTCACGTTCGCTGGCATGAAAAAGGGCCATGCCACTCCGAGTTCTATTCGCACCCCGCAAATTCGCTTTTACTCACGCTGTGTGTGCCTTATCCGTGGAAATCTAGCTTCAGAAGAAAGGTGCAGGCCAGGGGCATGGTTTCGTTACGGTCACGCCGCACTGTTCATGCCCGCACGAAGCGCGAGGGACCCGCCGAGACCGAGCGCTCGCGGCACAGCACACAGTCGCATGCAGCGCTCCTCTTGTGATGCGGCCTACACGTGCATTGGTGTTGTTCGCGAACGCGTGAGCACGTCATCCGCAGAGGCATCGCACATACCTCTTGACACTTGACACGAAGTACTGTCACGAATTCCGTCGGTTCCAGGCCCCGTGTCGTGGTGCGGAAATTAGGCGACGAGGCCGAGGCGCAGTGGATTCTGGCGAGATTCGCTTCACATATCATGGAGGAGCTGCTCATCAACCGAGTGAAGGAACGTGATTTCCTGTTCGACTCGAAGGCGCCCAATTACAAGGATCGGAACATGAGGCTCCGGGCATGGGAGGAAATCGGCCAGGAGCTGAACATGAAACGTAAGCACATTTCTCGTTTGTTTGCTCCAAAAAACTATCACCCTTGGAGTGTGATGGTGGGAAATTTTTAAGGTCCCCGTTTCGTGGCTTGCGTGCCAAGTGCGGTCGCGCATATTTTTCCCCCCCAACTGTTGAGTTCCTCAGTGCCAGCGAAAGTGGTCATCTGACATTTTTAAGGAAACAACAACCACAGGGCAGCCAGCTCCAAGTGATCCCCAAATTTGCATATCGTTTCCGCTAGATGCTCCTAGTCAGCGCTAATTTTTCCGTCATGGAGCTGTCAAATTGCGTTGTTTGTTTACGGTTCTATAAACCTGTGTCCGCCGCCGCACTAGTGTTTGGTTACAGTGGATCAAAATCAAATTACTATATACTTGTAACCGACTTCTTTTCAAAGTTTAGGGCATATTTTTTAGCAGATAATATGAAACTTGACACAAAAATAGTTTAGGATTAAATCTAAACTGACCTTGTAATTGGGCTCTAACCCTTTGAATTCGGTATTTCAATTCAAAAGTTGTATAGTACATACCTATAAATATTTTATGAAATCCGCATAACTCAAAGAAAAAAGTTGTGAGTTTAAAATTAATAAGACGTCCCTTACTGTATACACTATGGAAATCAAAAATAAATCATTATTTACAAAACAGCCTCGTGTAAAAGAAAATATTACATTTACACATAAAATAATTTACGCATACTTTGTAACCATTTAAATTAATATTTCAGCTGAACTGGTAAAAGAGAAATGGCTTAAACTCAGGAGGTGCTTTACAAATGCTCTGAATCGACGACGTTGTAAGAAAAATGATCAGGCGATCAGTAAAATTGTATCATGGAAATTTGGTACACAGATGTCCTTTCTCCTGCCTCATTTAGACAACAGAAGGTAGTTTTAAATTCGAAAAAGATTATTCTTAAGAACAGCAGGAGATTTTTTTCTAGGAACCCCCCGATTGCGGCTGAGGCCGTTGAATGTAAGCTTGAAGAAATTGAAAAGCAATCAGATGTCGATGACCAGGATATGGAATCTCAGGGCGAGAAAAATGCAAATACAAATGATGAAGAGGATGGTAACGATGACAACGAAAGTTGCGGCCCAAACCTCAGCGATATAATGAGGAATGATGATAGCACTACCCCCCGAAATATGCACGTGTCGAACTTCTTGGATAAGAGGGAATCTGAGCTGGATGACGCCCATACACAAGAAATAGTACGGCTTCTCAAAGAGAACTCCAACCTGCTGCAATTGTCCTTTCAAGGAAAACCTACCATTAGTAGTACGAAAGAGACTACCTTTTCCGATTTGGACGAGTCGGATATGTTTTACCTGAGCATGTCGAAGATGGCGAAACGTTTGCCTCAAATCGCACAGGCCAAGATAAAACTCCTCCTCAGTCAAGCTGTTTTGGAGGCAGAACTCGCCACCTTGGGGAGACAGGTCGAGAATGAGGTGCTCAACTTGTCGTCTTGCATTTCACCGGGCACCGAATTCCAGTCATCCTCTACAGCGACCTCAGCTCACCAGTCGACGTAAACTCGTTTCCTCTTTAGACGTTCGGATGTTGAAACCTTTTTTATTATGTCTAGCTCACGTTTATCTTCTTTTAAATAAAATGGTAAAAAGTCTCTATTTGTTGGAAGAAAACTCTTTTAAGAAGTTATCAATATTTTCGAAGTTAATGGTATATAATTAAGTTCTAGTTGTACGTTGGTTTGTACCCCGGTCCTTCAGCTAGTACAAACCAAATATCTCCGACATACTGTCTATTATGTTTTGAGAATGCGCGTGGAATCAAATCTTGGAGAATACCTTAGGCTAGCGTTTAATAAGGATAAGAATTGACCCTGCTAAGGTAGATTAATGTGGAAACGAAATTTGAGCTCACTATCGCAAATTTAATTCAATGTATTTCATTTCAAAATACTCCAAAAATTTCTTCAGCAAATAAACAACGCCATCTACTGGCTTTAATATTTAGCAAGAGTTAATGGAAGAAGATGAACCAGCTGTTTTGTTTCCAGTGGTCATTCCAATGCGATGTAAAGTTGAGAAACGTCACTTCGTTTTAACCGTTCAGCGGCAAAGTGCGGACCGCGGGTACTTTGGTTTTTTTTATAAGTTTAAGCGCGTGTCTCGTTACCTTATCAATTTGAAGAGACTCCCAGCAGAATGTCGCGCTAAGCAGATATCGATTAAATTCGCGTGATAATTGCGTCTCGCCGTTTTCAACTAAAAAGCATTCGCAAGTGCCCCCCATTCACACTTTGGTCAAGAGGTTGCTGCTGACGACACAGAGCAGGGCTATTCACGCTTTCTTCGAGGAGAGAATGTGAGTTGTTCCTCAAGCCACAGTTGCCTACTTTTTTGCATGATTAATCACAGAAGTCCGGAGACTTGTGCTACGTCGTTGACCTGCTGATAAATGGGGTCATTTCTGCGGTCTGCAGAGTAAAGTATAGACCCCCAAAGGGGCTTCTGTGTCATTGAAACTTTTCCGTCAATAGTGCCCTAGCGGTGCTTGCCAAATTTCGACGGTAGTTTGCTCTATCAAAGGTCATTCTTTTTTCGCCAATTTTCATAGGGAAGTAATTAAGAAATTAGTTAGTCGAAATGCGACTTTAATTGCTGTAAGCGGCGAGCGATTTTAAAATTTCTTTTTTTGCTAAGCTCTTAATTTCAATATTAGAACAGCAACAGACGCAAAATAGGCTTGTTAGTTTACACTTGCTAGCTGCTTCATCTGTCTCTATTGTCTCGACAAGTACAAACATTTAAATTAACACGTTTTATAGTATGCTTAGTTAATGCGATAAAATTTACAACAGCCACTAAGCGCAATAATTAAGGCTATCGACGTTGAGAAACTCATGTCTAATCATTACTGTACACAGCGGTTTTTTTCTTTTATTACGAAGATGTTTGCTTCACTAAGGCTGATGGATAGAAGAATTTGAGCAATTTCTATACGATACATACATATAACCAGGATTAAAATATTACTATAGTATAATTTTCGTAATTCCAAAAAAAAAGAACAATTATTGCAAATTACAACGAATTACCAATTATTTAAAGAAGTGCCTACATTTATTATTACTATCTTATACGTTCCTATCTATTTTTTATAAGAGGTAACGGAGACTGATAATTACTTTTTATTGATTTATATTACATTCTAGAAAACTTTATGTAATATTTTCATCAGTATCCGTTTAATAGTTCTTATTTTATTATATGTTTCCTGGTTGGGTACGCCGACGACATCGCAGCGGTTATCACCGCAAGGGATGTCGAAAAGGCCCAGATGAGAATCAAACAGGTGATGCGTCGGGTGAGTTCCTGGCTGCGCGACCACGGGTTGGAGCTGGCGTTGGCTAAGACCGAGATCGTCCTTCTTACCAAGAAGCGCATCCCCTTGCTTTTGGAGATGCGGGTGGGAGACCTAGGGGTGAGTCTCGATTGTAGGCTCACCTTCTGGGACGAGATCAAGGGCCGGGCCGATAAGGCGGCTGCGGTGACGGCAGTGTTGAGCAGGGTCATGGCCAACATTGGTGGACCCAGACCCTGCAAAAGACGTCTGTTGCTCCGCACCGCCGAGGCGATTATGCTCTACGGAGCGGAAGTCTGGGCCGACTCGATGCGGTGGGAGAAGTATCGGAAACGTATCCTTGCGGTACAACGCCGTGCTGCCCTCCGCATCGCGTGCTCCTACCGTACGGTCTCGGAGCCGGCGGTTTTGGTGGTCGCGGGGGTCATTCCAACTGACTTCTTAGCCAGGGAACGGCAGTTCGTCCACCGGGAGAAATCTGTGTTTGGGGGGGAAACTCCGAGGGTGGCCCGAGCCAGGACCATTGTGTCCTGGCAAGCGCGATGGGATGGGCAGGCGCGAGGCAGGTGGACAGCTCGGTTGATTCCGCGGCTGGACACCTGGCTGGACCGTCAGCATGGCGAGGTCGATTATTACCTCACACAAATGCTGACGGGGCACGGGCACTTCCGGTCCTTCCTCTATAATATGGGGAAGGTGCCGAGCCCGTGCTGCGCCTACTGTGATTCCCCATCCGACTCCGCTCTCCACACATTCTTTGAATGTGTCCGGTGGAGGGCGGAGCGGGCCGACTTGGAAGTGGTGACGGCCAGCATAACCCCTGACAACTTAGTCGGGGTTATGCTGCAGTGTGACGATTTCTGGCGGAGGGTTGCCTCGTTTGTGAGAGGGATCCTCCGTCAGAAGGAGAGAGACAACAACAGGGGCTCCTAAGGAGCCCCTGTTGGCTCTGTGTTGTTTGCTTGTTAATTTATTTAACTTATTGGGTGCTTGTCTGTTTTGGAGTCTGCCTGACAAAAACAGGGGTCCCCTCGGGGACTCCTGTTGGCTCTTCGTGTTAATTTATTTTAATGGTGTGGGGAAATATTTATTTATTTATTTATTTCTTTTTATGTCGTGTGTGCCGACAAAAACGGGGGCTCTTTGGGGAGCCCCTGTTGGCTGTGTGAGTGGAGACGGATGTCTGTGTACCGTGTGTATTGGCTGACGGGACATCGCCTCCCTTGGGAGGGAATGTCCCGCCAGTTGTGTGGAGGGGGGTTGACAACAGCGGGTGCTCTCTTCTGGGGCACCTGCTGGCTGCCTTTATTATTGGGGGTGCCGACAAAGGCAGGGGTCCCTTATGGGCCTCTGCTGGCTGTGTGGTTAGCATGTATGTTGCATGGAGTGGAGTGTGCCTGCGGGTGCGGGCGAGTGAACAGGGCTCCACCCCGAAGTAATATCTAATAAGATGGTCCCGGGGTGGGGTTTCTGGAGGGGGGAGCGGGGTTTTAGTCGGTAGGCCTGGCCTTTGCCCAGGGAGTCCAGCACAGGGGCGGCTTCGGCCTCCCCAGTGCGTAACGGCATTTCCCCGCTTCCCTAAAAAAAAAAAAAAAAAAAATATATATATATATATTATATGTATGTCGGATTACCATAATGCTATATACTATGTAATATTATATTTAAAGTGTCATTATATTTTTAAGAAAGCTGCCATTGTTATTTATTTGTTTTAATTGAAATCCGAGCTAATAAAGACATCTTTACATATTGTGAAATAACCTTTTTTTGCTTTTAATAATTTCATTCAATATATCATCATCATAATTATATGAGATAGAGCCAATCTTTTAAATGATCCAGTCATGTTATTGTACGCCTAGCTATCGCTCGTCTCACCACCTGTTAAAAACACCTGCAGCATGTGGTATTTATCATTTCTTAGAATGTGACCAACATATTCCAGCTTCCGTCTCAATTGTCTTCAACTTATTCTGAACACTTCTTGAAGACTTGGTATTAGCTACCTCTATTTCACAATCATGTCCGGATCAGATTAGTTAGGAAATTTGTCATTGAATTTAATTACATAAGCGGTCTCTTATATAAAAATTTTAAAATCTTCGAAAAGCATATCTAATTACCATGATTTTTATTCATCTAAACTTCAAATCGTGTACTTGGATAACTTTTTGACGCAAAGTGGATTTAAATCAAAACAATTCGATTTTATTTTTACGAAATAAAAAACGTTTGATATGGGTAACGGTTTATAAATTTCAATTCAAAACTTCCTTCTAAATCTGATCCAAATCCGATTGTGAAAAAAAAACGTAGTATATTGTTCATCTAGACAATTTTTAAAATTTGATAAATCCTCATTTCAATGGTTACAATTTTCTTCACAATTTTTCAATGCTTAGCCGACTATTGATATCCAAATTTTCTTTTCTAACAAATAAATTGCTACAAAAGACAAATCAATTTGTAGCAATTAAAGTTTTTAGGGGACTACAAAGTGACTAAATAGCCATTCAGTAAAGGCAATCAATGCATCGTGATCAATTTATTTAAACCAATAACAATATCAATTCGTACAGTTTTTAATTTAATAAATTAAATAAGTTAAATCAAATTTATTTCAGAGTAATGGGAACATTTTCAACATGGGATTACTTGGTGTTTTCCCTGGTGCTCATCATATCTGCCGGCATTGGAATTTATTTTCGATTAACCGGGGGAAAACAGAAAACCACCGACGTAAGTAGAATTCTCTTTCGCTATTGCTTTCTTTAATTAAAAACAAATAACTCCAGCGTATGTGTTATGAATTCATTAAAAATAATTCATTGTGTGCAACACTGTTTTAATGGATCTATTATTTAAATTCAGGTAAATCACAGCAACTGGAAGCCTTGCTATGCTTTTGCTCTTTAAAACATGTGACTTGTGATTGATCTATTAGAAAATGTTTTTGTACTCATATACATTACATACTAGTAACATTGCATTCTTTCTTTTATGAGTAGTTCGAAGAGAGTCGAAGAAACAACAATGCCAAGTAATCAAATGCAAGATAATAAATTATAAGCAAACGTGAAATCTGAGGAAATTACAAAGAAGGATTATTTACTAGAATAAAATAAAATAATTTTATTCATGTTATCTAAGGCTTCTAATAAATAATGTATTTTTAAACGAAAAAAAGTGTTCTAATATAATATATGTATATACCAGAAATCTTTCAAATGAATTTATGTTCAAACTCATGCGAAGCTCCTTTATCCGCTAGTTTTTTCTTTAATTTATGATAAATCAAACAGATTATCTAATTTAATTTTGTCGAACTACAGATTACATGAAATTATGTCATTTGAATTAAAAGAAAAATTTGCAAAATATATAAATATGTAATAGCAATAGACAGTTTGATTAGTAGAAACTAGTATCATGTACTTTAAGTCGCATATGGCCGTTGGAGTGGAAAGTAATATCTAATGACCGTGATAAAAACGAATTTTATTGAGGTCAATACGGATACAAACTTACCATTTAAGGAAATAAAATTCGGGCTCAAGGAAATAAAAATTGAACTCAAAATCCGCGAAGGAAAGTAGATTACTTACATAAAAATCTCAAGGTTTAGAGCTTATATGTGCAAAAATTATTTATTTAAGATGCAACCATGTATACATCGTATATTTTTTATACATACTTTAGCTATAAAGCCCCGTCTTACTTCCTACAAAAATGTTCAGTGATTCTGCAATTTTTTCAACGGGAGCAGGATCTGCTAAATCAATTCTATATATATGTTGAGTAGATCCATCAGGATAGGTATGAATTTCTTCGAAGGTCATTTTAAAATGCGCTTTTTTCACATCTTCCTCAAACACTTCTTTTAGTCTATCGGTTTTAATTTCAAAAGCCACTTCCCATGCGACATACGGATTCGCTCTTCGTAATCTGTTATAAAAATCAATATTACTTTTCAAATTTTTCACCGATTCAATAGAATTTTTCGCGACGTTAGAGGCGAAGGATTGTTACTTACCTTGCAGGTTCACTGGATGCCAATTGGCACATTTCAAGGATGCTTAGAAGCACACACAAAACTACAACGTTGATAATTCTTGCCATTTTGCTTACTATTTCAGAATGGAAAAACACGGGTTTTTATACAAAAAATTGAAGAACGAAACAATTGAAATTTGAAAATCTGTTTAAACTTTAAACTTGCTATTTTCTTTTGCACAATATTTATTTTGCTTTGCTTTCGTAAATGGGACAAAACGTGTTTTTAACAAAAAATCTGAAACAATAGATAGGTAATTATTCTTAAAAATTAAGAGTCCTTATGGGACCATACTTGTAGCAAGTTTAAAAAAATTGTGTAATTTTTCGAATGAATCTAGATCCATATACATAATAAGGCTAAAAAATTTAATTTTGAATCCAAAATACTTACTTTTTAATTTTTTTCAGTAAAATTTAATATACATAATCAGAATTTGAAATCATGGACTTATGCCAATTATAATATATTTAAACTTTGCAATTTAACTCAAAATTAAAAAATAAGTAAATAAAATAATTAAGTTTTGGGAATTTCATCGAAAAGTTGGTGGAGTGGAGTTGGCCATCATGATACGAAACAAACTACAATGAATTTCATTTTCACACAGTTCTTAATTGCCTTAAGTTTTTACAATCATTATTTTTTAAATGATACGGAAAACCTCAATTTTATATTTTTAATTAAGGCTCTGGGATTGTGGTTTCAATAAAAATGTTTAAAAAGTAGGTTTTTTATCATTCATAATTTCCTGTTTTCAGGAATATCTCTTAGCTGACAGGAGTATGTCGGTACTCCCAGTATCCTTCAGTCTAATGGCTAGCTTTATGTCAGCAATAACTATTTTGGGAGTATCAACGGAAAATTACCAATTCGGGACACAGTTCCTTGTAATAAATCTCGCATACGTAATATGCACCCCAATTTGCGCCTACTTATTTTTGCCTGTGTTTTTTAAGTTAAACACAGCCAGTGTCTATGAGGTGAGTTAGAGTAGAAGTAAGTCCGAATTTGAATTTCTAACACATTATTTGCTTTCAGTACTTAGAAAAGCGATTTGGAAAAATAACGCGTCTTGCTGCGTCCTTGGCATATTCTCTTCAAATGATCTTGTATATGGGAATTGTGCTTTATGCTCCTGCGTTAGCATTGGAGGCTGTTACAGGAATTGGGAAAACGACTGCAATTTTATCTATAGGTAAGTAATACTTTTGTTTTTTGGATTTTTCGTTCCTTACGAAATTTTTGAATTGCAGGTATTGTCTGCACCTTCTACTCAACTATTGGAGGTATGAAGGCGGTGCTTATAACTGATGTATTTCAGTCTTTCCTGATGTTCGCAGCAATTTACAGCGTTATTATTTGTGCTGCTGTGCATGCTGGGGGATTCGCACCAATATGGGATGCCGCCTCTAAAGGTGGTCGCATTGAATTTTGGAAGTAATAAACAATTCATAAAATAAATCAATTTCATTTTGTCAACAATTAATTGTTACTCAAGTTTTGATATAGATCCTACCACGCGACACACTTGGTGGGCGCTAATTATCGGCGGTAGTGTGACTTATCTGTCGTTGTACGGTGTGAATCAAACTCAAGTGCAACGACTACTTACTGTCCGGGATTTAAAGGCTGCTCAGAGATCTCTGTGGTGGAATCTGCCTATACTATGCTTGCTTAGTTTCAGTACAAGTTTTAGCGGCTTATCCATTTACTATTATTATAAGGACTGTGATCCATATTTGGAGAAAAGAATTTCATCAAGGGATCAAGTAAGATGCTAATTTAATATACTTATATTGAAGTATTTTAATTTATATTCCTAGGTAATGCCATTATTCGTTGTCGATACAATGACCCACCTTCCTGGCCTCTCAGGCCTTTTTGTTTCGGGGATCTTTTCTGCCAGTCTCTCCACCGTTTCCTCAGCAGTAAGCTCTTTGGCGGCTGTGACTTTGGAAGATTATATCAAGGTAGGAGTTACTAACATATTATAATACTAGATATATAGATATAGAGTCGATATAAGCAGTTGGTTTGGATATAGCTTTATCTATTTCTTTCAAATTAGCGAATGTAGGTAAGTGCTTTCAAAATGCGGCGAATTTATTTATTACCACGTTTTTATTAACTCGCTTTCTTGTCTACCTGTTTAGAACTGGATGACTTCAGATTCAGATCTATTGCGTGCGTCCCACGCTTTTCATTTCAAATCTTACACTACTACGAGAAATTATTTTGTACTTTTTAGTCCGTTTCAAAAACGTGGTATATTAAAAAAAAATATTTAAATAATTTACACTTTAATAAATTCACCTAAAGTAGTATCGAATTTCAACATTTTAATAATGCTCCTTTCCGAATATTTCAAAGATTAATTTCAAAAAACTAAAGTGGGGAATGTAATTAAACACTTAGACAAAGTTGTTTTTAGATTAGATTTAACTAAAGAAAAGCGAAATTAGCAGACGTCAGAATTCATTTCACTTTCTATTGATTTATTAGAAAGGTGAGGATTATCTTGCATAATATATCTCACACTTCTTTTATCAAATCTGTTACCTTTAATTGTTGTAAACATTTATAGGCAATTTTTCGCACACATCTTATCTTATCTTAGTAAATTTTTAGGTCGCTGTTTTACTGACTCATTATTAACTTTTTGAGTATTTATTTTGGATATGTTAAAAAATTCATATAAAAAATAAGAGATATTAAGAAGAAAATAGTTTACTCCTTCAAATTGATATATGATTTCGAGTTGAGAAAAATTAGAAACATGCAAGAGAAATTAATTTTTATATGATGGATTTCATTTAAAGTAGTATATCGAATGCTTTAAATTAATGCTGAATATAACATTTTATACATATTGCAGCCATTGTACAAATTAGTTAAAAAGCAGCCAATGCCGGAAATGAACACCACACTGCCATCAAAAATAACTGCAATGATTTATGGCATTCTTTGCATTGGCCTCGCTTTCGCAGGTGAGTTTAATGTTTTTACAATGAATTTTATGTTGAAACTTACGAATAACAACAGCTCAGTCGATGGGAGCAATCCTGCAAGCATCCCTTACAATATTTGGAGTCGTGGGAGGTCCTCTTTTAGGCCTATTTGTATTGGGAATGTTTTCTACTACTGCTAATCAAAAAGTAACAATACTTCTACCAAATTATATTTCAAAAATTAACGAAAATCGTTCTAATATTTTCGCAGGGTGCTTTAACAGGGCTTTTCTTAGGTTTAGCCTTCTCATTTTGGGTAGGATTTGGTGGACCAAAACCCCCTTTGAAATTTTTAAGTTTTACAGATGAGGGTTGTAAAAATGCCACTTTTTACAGAGCAAGTGCTCAAACTGGAGGAGAATCTGAAGATGTTGAGTAAGTTTTCCCTTTGGAAAAGTGTTTATAGCTAATTACTATATTTTCACAGATACTTCTGGCTTTTTCAAATCTCGTACCTTTGGTATTCAGTTCTTGGATTCGTTACGACAGTAGTTGCTGGCCTGGCCGTTAGCGCAATTTTTAAAAAACTGAAAGGTGGCGATTGTCCTTATGAAGGTAATGAAGAGCATAGGAACTATGACCTCTTCGTTCCACCCCTTGCCAGACGCTTAAAGAAGAAGGCAATTGAGAAGATGTCTATTAGCATTAGTTCAAAAAATGCGCAAATAACGAGGCTATGATTTGCTAGTTCTCGACGCCACAGTGTGTGGTTGTAATTCCTGTTTTGAGTATTAAATACTCTTTTGATGTACTTTAATTTACTTACAAAGTCAAATAGCTAACCGCTTGCTGATACCTCTTTAATAGAAGTGATTTGGTGATAGGAACAGTCTTCCAAAATATTTAATGATAGTTTGCTGTTTTAGAAATTTTACGACGTTGTTAAAACTGGATAAAGTCCATGTACAAAATGTAGATATTAAAAAGCACAAATAAGCACTTTTGTTTTTATTGCTGATGTTATTCTATTTTAACCAACCCTGCCCCATTCTTGATTCTGTTCCGATAAAAATCAAACCCATTCTGTGGTGTGCAAAATTTAATTCAATTTTGGGAATTATTCAGCAGATCAAGTCATTGTATTATTTAAATATTTAAACAATCTTAATATGAGTGTTTACATAATAAAACTGAAAAAGTAGTTTAGTAGTTGATAAGTTCCAAATAATTTTCTTAAAGGAATACGTTAAATTTTCAATCACCCTGCTTAATCTTTATTTTTATATGACTGAAGAAAATGAAATCTGTTTTTAAATTTTAAATTTATAAGTACACGTTGTGACTTTGTTTAACAAGAGATGATTTTTTGTCTGTAAATTACTTGAAAGTGTTCATTATTCATTTTTTTATAACAAAAGCTAAACAGGCGGGTAACGAAAAATTATGATTAAAGTAACCACACACATTCGCCAAAACAACACAAGGCAAGACAGTTTTCATTTTGTTACCGGAATATTTCTCGTCAAGCTTTCAAGATCAGCCTATTTTTGATCTCTTTCCATTTATTAATAAAAGAAACGGGCAAATTTTAGGGCCAAAAATAACATGGAATTAGCATCTGCTATCCCGGCAACTGAACCAGTCTCCAATGACTTAATAGACATTGCACTAACATCAACTGCCCCTCTGGAGACCGAGACTTCGTCCTCACAGACCGAAAGTGAATTGCCAAGGTCAAAAAGGGATTCCCTGAAACGTTTCTTTGGACGCAAGAAAACTGAAAATGAATTGCAAGTGGAAAACAATCGATCGATCGATCAAAATTTGTTGCCGACCTCGAGCTCTGTAGAGGCTTTGGGAGCGCCAAAGAAGTTCTATAGCAAGATGCACCCAAAATTGCGCAAAACTTCAAGAGAGTCAAGTGCAACTACGGTGGAGTCCGAGGGCCGCAAGAGCATAAAGGGCACACTGTCAAACTATTGGAACGCTATTTTTAATAAAAAGCCTAACAAAGACAGCGAAGGCTCTACAGGTCCTCAAAATTCCAAATCTCTTGAAACTAAAGGTGCTGTGGAGAATATCGAAGATAAAATTAAGTTCTAGTTTCAAGTAAAACAAATGGAAAATTATTTTATTATTTTGTAGCAATAAATAATACAATACTAGCTAAGTACCTTATTTTTATCTGTCCTCTATATACATTGTCTTCGAAAAGTAATTACTTGAAGCAAGAAACCTCTTCATATTTTTTTCATTTTGTTTCATTTATTCACTTTCCAACATAACATTGTACAATTTCAAATTTAATGTAATAAATAGTTTAAAATAAAAAAACATGTAATTCATTGCTTCCCAATACTTTGAAATAATTATTGTTTGATCGGCTCTAAAAATCAAATCTTGTTCGATTCGAGTTCATGGATAAGACTCGCTGTTTTATTTAGAAAGATCGACGACCTTTGCAAGGCTGTGGAAAATTATCTAAAATCACTTTCCAAAATGTCTCTAAATTAGTAAAGGTTCCTTTCGGTATTATTGGACTCTTATAAGAAGCGAAAATTATACACCTTTTCCTTTTTTGAAGAAATTTTTCTTTTAAACCTTATATTAATTAAAATCATTAATCTACTCTGAAAACATGAATAGGTACTAAAACATATTTCGGAAAGTTGTTTAACATCTTTATTTAAATAAAAGAAAACCAATTTATCAGCTTACCAATAAATACATTAAATAACATTTGTTAATTAAAAAATAAGATTTCCACTTTTTTGCGATTTCTCATTGGATGAGCACACGTCATTAAAAAATCTGAAATTATAGAACATTTTATAATTAGAATATGTATACAGAATAGATATGAAATAAAATGAGCAAGAATAACAATTTATTTCGTGGAATAGAATTAATGGCATTGATCGTTAAGAAGTCAATTTATGTCAATAAAAATAATTTGCATTTAAATTTGCTCGGCTGCGGTTGGTCCGAGAATCAAAAGTGAAAACCATTTTTGAATTTGATTATTAAGAGGGACCAAATTTAACCAAAAATTAATACTTAGAAGTTTAAATTACTTGAATGGGATTTCGTTTAAAAAAATTCAAAAATACTGCCGATTTAAAAGAATATTTACTCTTTATTGTAATTCATTGTTGATTCATAGTGTAATTTAATGCAGATCTCAAAGTATATCTTTCAGATTTTATTGATATTACTTCAAGAGATATAATAGGGATAGGTTATTTTTTTATGCAGTAAAAGTACAAAATAGCAAGTACAAAATTAAATAGTTTACTTACAAGTAGAAGCTCTGCGTCCTTGCGATGTCCTTCAGGAACGAATAAGAGAAGATTCGAACAACACGATCATTTTAAATTACATATAGGCTGGTGGAGTTGACGAGGGAATAAATAGACTAAAGGAAACATATAAGTACATAATATTGACGAATAAACATGTAAAATGTCCAATTATATATGTATCAATAACAAAAGTACAGGTGAAAGCAAACAAATAATGTTAAATAAAAGTTACATGGAAATAAATAAAAACAATATCGAGCACAGAAGTAACATTATTGTATATTTTCGAATAAACGAATACAAAATAATGCAGTCCCAAAGCACAAAAAAATTAATTTTAAAACATTTTGAATAAAACAGTAACCTTTTTTAAACAAGAAAAATGAATAGTTACAAGTGCAAAATAAACGAGGACTTAAATAAGTACATATATAAATTAATATTTACCTTGATTTCAGGACAAATATTATTCGTTATGAATAATATGTTTTGGTTGGCATGATAGTGCGATTTGGAAGCTTGCTTAGAATTGGCTATACACGAATCCATGCTGCCTATATTAGGAAAGTACCAATTGGAAGGGAAAATAAATTTTGATTAAAAGATTAGTCATAAAATTTTGATATCAAATTGGTTGTACTTTTAGCAAGTTAGAGAGAACTATTTTTCCAAGATTTCAATTTTGATTTCAATTTATCAAATTCCACAAACAACGATATGTTGAACATGATTGGAGAAAAAAGCTGCTTACACCAGGAAAAGTTAAGAAAAACTTTTTGTCTGTTTAAAAAGGTCGATTGTAATTTTCATTATACTACTATTAGACAAAAAGCTTTCTTCCCCAATTGAAAAATTTTTAAAACATAAATTATTAAAAAAATAACACCCGGTGCAAAAAGACCACATAAACCCATTTTGAAACTATGCAGAGGGGAAATGAAGAAACTTATCTATAATTAAAACAATTAAAACATAAAATCAAAAGGTACTAAGAGAAAATGCTTTTTTTACACATCGTTCGTGTTTGCTGTGAATTGATATCAGGGACGTCCATGAAAAAACCAAACTTTTCAGCTTACTTTGAAAAGAAGATAATAACTAGAAATAAATTTTAAAATTACCAATGAACTCGCTTCTTGGACAATATTTTAAACATATTGTCTATGACATCAGTGCTGCTCGCAGTTCCACCTAGATCTGGGAAAAAAGAAAACATACAAATGTTTAAATATCTTATAAAATGTATGCACAATAATTTTTTTTAATTTTCTTGAAACGTCCTGAATTCTACTAATCTAACGTTTTTTTATTTACCAGAGGTATAAATTTTATCCTCTACTATTGTTTGGTAAATAGCATCACTAATGAGTTTGGCATGCTGTGTGTGTCCCAAGTGATTTAACATATCAACAGATGCGTTCAACATAGCGATCGGATTTGCAATATTCTTTCCAGCGATAGCGGTTCCAGTGTTGCGAGTTCCGGGCTCAAAAATGGCATACTTTAAGAATAGATTTAAATATTCAACTGTTAAAAAGTTTACAGAAGAACAACAAACTTACGTGATCACCATAATTTCTACCGGAAAATAGACCTGCACCACCAACGAGTCCACAAATAACATTTGAAACGATGGTACCGTACAAGTTGGTCATATTCATGACATCAAACTAAACGTAGATAATTTAATTCATTTGAAAATTATTGAATTTCCCACACAATTCATATTGTCGAATTTACCTGGTGTGGATTAGAGACAAGTTGCATACAACAATTATCAATGATCATGTTATTATGTTCTAGTTCCGGATAGTCTTTAGCAACTTTTTTTGAAACTTCCAAAAACAAGCCATCAGATAATTTCATAATGTTTGCTTTGTGCACGGTTGTCACCTTCTTTCTGCCATTAACCCGAGCAAACTCAAAGGCGTATCTTGCAACTCGCTCTGCATTTTCCTCAGTGACAATCTTCATACTTTCCACAATTCCCTTGGCACTCTCGTGCTCCAACATGGCATATTCACCTTCTGTATTTTGTCGAACAATGATAACGTCGAGATTAGTTTGTCGGCACGGAATTCCCGGATATGATTTACAATGCAGGACATTCACATACAAATCAAGCTCATTACGAATAGCCACATTTCGGGATACGGTATCAACTGCTTCAGATTTAGTTTCAATATTGCCTTTAATAGCAACACCATTCCGCTTAATAGAAGTAATAGCGTACTCAAGATCCTCATTCCCCACAGTTGTTGGTTCTATATCGATCACCTCAAAATCGATTGGGGCTCCCGAGAAATGAAAAATATCCCGGACGTATTTCATTAATTCTGGACCAATTCCACCACCTGGAAGCATAGTCACTGCATGTCGACCACCGTACTGGGCTTTTGGGATTTTCGTCTGTAAAATTATTTTTAAAATGAGGAATACTCGAATATTTTTGTTATTTAGCGTTTTTCGGATGAACCCATGATATGAAATTTAGAATGAATGGCAAATCTCTAAAAGTACAAAAAGCTCTAAAATAAAGATGGGCTAAATGAAATGGAACTTGATGAAAGAAGTGATGAATTTAAAAGACATCATCCTACATTTAGAAAACTAGTAAAGTATTGCATAAAAAATGGTAAAAAATAGTTAGAAGAAATTTAATTTTGATACCGCAGGCCATGACTTGCAGAATACCAAATTCTTCTAAAAAGTGACTCTCATTTTATCAGACCGGTTAACTTTTAACAGTAAAGAGAGCCTTTCCAAGAAAGCGCAAAATAAATTGAGGAGCTGGAATATACTTAATAAAACGGATAAGACTACGACTTCATCAACTTAAATTCAAATGAGTCTCATAAGTCTGGTTTCTCTGAAACACCAAATAAACTGTCGTTTGGTTTTTTATGTAAAAAAAAAAAAAAATTTATAAAAATTTTAAAAAACGCACTCCGGAAAACTCTTTATGGAAAGCATTATGTCCCGAAAGTATGGTATGGTGATGTGGCTGCCTCAGGGCACACTTAGACCATCACTAGGTCCATTGTGATACCACAGTGGGGCGACCCATCTTCTATCCAGGGAACCACCCAGAGTCCTTGATGAGCCTACTGATGTTCTGGATGCTCATCGAACCCAGGTCAGTTAGGTCATCGAAGAAGTATGCACCTAGACAGTGCAACCTTAGGGTTGCGAGAGCCGGGCATTGACAGAGGAAGTGCTTGATGCTTTCTTCTTCCTCCTCGTCAAGACAGCTTCTGCAGAACTCATTGAGGGGGGCCCCCAGTCTGCTGGCATGTCTACCGATAAGGCAATGTCCAGTTAGTACGCCTATTACTTTACTGATGGTTCCTCTCTTGAGAGATACAAAATCCTTGGACCTGCAACGATCCAGAGAGGGCCAGATCAGCCTCGTGGTCACGCATGTGTCTTCGCGTTTCCAATTATTGTCGGTGATCTCTGTGAAAGATCGTTCGACTGCGTGCTTATAGGAGGAGAGGGGTACTCCTATAAGCGACAGGACGTCTCTGTCCGGAAGGCTGGTGCCCCGCCTAGCAAGCTCATCCGCCTTCTCGTTCCCTGGGATGTTGCTATGACCGGGCACCCAAGTTAGTTTAATGTCAACCCTCTCTGCTAGTTGGTTCAGCAGAGAGCGGCATTCGGCTACAACCTTCGAGGAGGTGCATGCACTAGCGAGCGATTTTAATGTGGCTTGGCTATCAGTAAGGATAGTGATTCTATTGGGGGAAAGATGTGCCTCTAGTAAACTTCTAGTAGCCTCCCGAACGGCCACCACTTCCGCTTGAAACACGCTGCAGTGGTCGGGCAGGCGGAAGGATGCTTCGAGGCCTAGGTGTTCCGAAAAAATGCCGGCACCAACCCTATCATCTATCCTGGATCCATCGGTAAAAATTAATACCGGGTTTAGTTGACTGGGGGGGCCCTCTCCCCAATCCTGTCTAGCAGGAATGAGGACATTGAATCTACGGTCAAACGAGGGTTTGGGTATGGTGTAGTCCAGTTTGGGGGCACGTGAGTCTAGGATTTTCGAATGTCCATAGTCTGTGCGTGTCCACGGATTTGCCGCGTTTAGCCTTGCGGCCGCAGAGGTCGCAATTTGCTTGCCGAAGGTTTCCACCGGTAGTAGGTGAAGAATAGTGTTCAGCGCTTTAGTTGGGGTCGTTCTAAGAGCGCCAGTTATAAGTAGGGTGGCTGTTCTTTGGACTTTTTCTAAGGCCTTGCGGTGACAGGCCTTCTCCAGGGCTGTCCACCAGACCAGAACTCCATAGATCAAGATGGGTCTAATAACCGTCACAAAGAGCCAGAGTGCAATTTTGGGCTCTAGGCCCCATTTCTTGCCAATGGTTTTGCTACAAGTGTACAGGGCAACTGTGGCCTTCCTTACTCTCTCCTGTATGTTGGCTCCCCAGTCCAACTTGCTATCCAGGATGAGTCCTAGGTATTTTACCTGCTTAGAGAGGCTTAAGTTTGTCCCATTGAGGATAGGGGTCCTGAAAGTGGGAGTCTTGTGCTTTCTGGTAAATAGCATTAGCTCCGTTTTGTCCGGATGTACACTGAGTCCACATCTGGTACTCCAGAGGGCGATTTTTGTTATAGCCCGTTGCAACAGCTCGGATAGAGTGTTTAGATCTTTACCCGAGACAGAAATGACAATATCATCCGCGTATGCAACAACCTTACAGCCCGTACGGTCCAGGTCTAGGAGAAGGTCGTTCAGGGTAAGGTTCCATAGGAGCGGTGACAGGACTCCTCCTTGGGGTGTGCCCCTGTCCGCATATTTCCTAATGGACGCTGTTCCCAGACTTGAGCTGATGATCCTGCCACGAAGCATCCCGTCAATCAGCTCAGTCACCGATTCCTCTATTCCAAGATTACGCAGAGATGTGGTGATTGCCGTCGGTTTGATATTATTGAAGGCGCCCTCAATGTCTAGGAATGCCGCGAGTGTGTACTCTTTATAGAGTAGTGATCTTTCAATTTGGTCGACCAGGGTGTGCAAGGCTGTTTCTACAGATTTACCCTTGGTGTAAGCGTGTTGGGAGTGTGATAACTTAACTGGGTTCACATTTTCCCTTATGTAAGCATCTAACAGCCTCTCTAGGGTCTTGAGAAGGAACGAAGAGAGACTGATAGGCCTGTAGTCCTTCGGTTTGTTGTGGGAGGCCTTACCTCCTTTGGGGAGGAATACCACCCTAACTTCCATCCAGGAGTCAGGAATGCTTGTTAACCTTAGGCAGGCCTCGAAAATCACCGTCAACCATGGAGCAATGATGGTTGATGCTTTCTGAAGCTCAGCCGGAATGATGCCGTCTAAACCCGGAGATTTAAAGGGTTTGAAGCTCTTTATAGCCCAGTCCAGTCTCTTTTTATCAAGGATTTTGCTGGCTATAGCGTTGAGATTAGGAGCGACCGTTGACGTCTCGGCCCGTACTGAAGTGCAGTCGGGGAAATGAGTATCAACTAACAGCTCCAGGGTATCCAAGCACGTTAAGGTCCAGTCTCCGTTTTGTTTTTGCAGGAGACTTGGAGTGCTGGGGGTAAGAGAGAGTATTTTCCGGAGTCGATTTGCTTCCGGGATTCCCTCCACATTGCTACAAAAATGTTCCCATGAGGAACGTTTGGCAGACCTAACTAGTTTTTTAAAGTTTCTAAGACTTACTTTGTAGGGCGCCCAATCATTAGTCCTTCTAGACAGATTAAACTGTTAGTCCTTCTAGACAGATTAAACTGTCCCGAAAGTAAGTAGGAAGCTGTATGTTGCTTATCAATTTAAAATTTTCGGTCATGTGTGTTTACTTAATTAAATGCTTGAAATTTCGTTGAGATCTTGCAGAAGCAGGGCTAGCCTTTTAAGCGAAAGAGGACGTTTCATACTTTTTAAAGTTATTTAAGACGATCGCATGATTTCCTTATTTATTTTCAGAGCATGTCAAAAGTATTCTTAATTCTTTAAGTAGTCTTCAATCTAAGTACTAGTTATGCCGATAATCGTTTCTATAAACAAAGCAGAACCACAGAGGCGTAGTGTAACCAAATCATAAATAGATGATGAATCTTTTCTCTTAGGACAGCAGTTAAGAAGATATTAGAGCACACTTTTTATACTCTGCATAAATTTAAATATATGAAATATTAGTAAACCACACTGAGGTTTTAAATTAAATAGTATTTTGATAAATTTGCTAGAATATACGACTTCCTTTAAAATAGTAGAGTTTTAAAAAAGGTTAAGTATTTTGTCGCTATAGAGAGAACTATGAAAATATACCCAGAAACAGGGAAAGTCCATCGATTTGATTCGAAATTTCTAATTGCATCGGTTTGTCCGGAATCGAATTCAAACAGTATTATTTGGATCACTTTCCATGTCGCTGTGTATAAATTATTAAACAATTACAAAAATATATTTTAAGCATTACGTTACAATTATTTAATTGATGAATATATGAGATAACAATAAATATAATTCCATTATAACAATTATAATTCAAGCGAAAAGATATTTAAAACTAAGTAATCTGATGTTTTCTTGTGCCCTCGTTACCAAATTCACCCAGTTTCTTGATCAAATGGAAAAATTATTTCTAACACTTCTATTTATTTTTCATGCGATACAAAAGAAATTTTACTTAGTAAAGTATAAAAGATTTTATCTACAAACAAAGAGGATAGACAAATTTTATGAAGTGGTCAATACAGTCTAGTACATAAATTTTTTAAATACCAAATTACCATACTACCCACCACACACATAAAGTAATTAATATTGCAGATCAACAGTATGTCTTTATAGACGTTTTCTCTAATTTAAAAATTTTTTGATAAAGGCAATATACATGTAAGTAGGTAAAATTCTAAAATTCAATAGATTTATTAACCCTTTCACTACCAGCGTCACATATACATATGTATGTGACGACCCGATTTTCTTTGCTGGGCCCAGCGTCACTTATTCGTGTCGGAAATAAAATTGCTCATTTCGCTTATTTGGAACGTTATAAATAAATCCCACAAAACTTAATAATAATTGGTACCATATTTAAATAAAACGTCTGGGCTGTGGTGGCGGTTTTTGTCCTGAAGCCCTGGTAGCGAAAGGGTTAACTTACTTTAAATTTTGACTTGATACGACTTTTCAGGCTTCAGAGAGAAGGTTCTAGTTTTTTATTGTATCGAACCGAACGTTTTTCAAAAATTAATATTGCCCGCAAAAGTATTTTGTAACCATTATTCTATATTTCTTAACACGTTTTTTGTCATTAATTTGTGCTATTAGAGCAATTCGTCATAAAAACATACAATAGAAAGAAGAATAGATATTCTAATGTATTCGAAGTAGATCATAGTCATGCATTTACATCTAATAATAAAAAGAAATAGCACATTCGTTAGAAGCCCCCATAAATTAACGGCCACACTAATAAATTGTGTTTACACAGTGCGAATTTTGTAATTTCTTTGCAGAGTGCTTACATTAAGGCAACCATTGATCATAGAAGACAAATTGGACTCCATCTGTGCAAGACTCAACAAGAATACAAAAATCGTATCGTGCAAATTCCGTTGTAGCGAATTACATGTAACATTAATATACCAATTTTTATTTTACTTTGTTTTTTTGCTTACCCAAAATTCAAAATCCTAGGAGTTCCGATGAATAAGTAAAAATTTTGTTAGTAAATTGTATCCTTTTTAACTGTTTGAAAAAACTCTTTGATATTTTGAAACTACACATACAAAAGGATAATCACAATTGCAATGCAATTTAGCATTTCGAGGAAAAGGTTCTTAGAACATTCAGATCGCAAAGATGCATGCCGTAACAATAATATTAATGTTTTTTTTCCTCAATAAAATTTTAATTCTTGGCACTTTCTATAAATTCGTTTTGATACATAGTTTCTTCCCATTATGTATTTTTTTAACTAGTTTAAGAACTTTATCTAATTGTAAGTCTAAGAGATTTATCTCAGGTGTTTGATAAAGAATGAGGGAATGATAGTCCATGTCAACTGAAAAGGATATAGCCACAGTTTGGTTGGTTGACTCGTGAGGTCAAATGCAAGCTTGAGAGAAAATAAATTTAACCAAAGGCTTATGGGCGACTTCAACGGCTTGAAGCACGCTACTAATATCATTCTAAGCCAAGGAATCTCAGAGAATATAAGTGTTTGTCAGTAAATTAAAATTATTAATACATGATGGGATAATTATATAATCAAGAATCTAATTTCGAAGGAAAGAAACTAAATTGAATTTAGCTTTCGAGCCTAGTGAACAATGAAAAGAAAGTTATGTTTTTTTTACTTTTCTGTAAAACACGAACGTTTCATAGTACAATAATAATTAAATTATTATGTGCGTAACTGCAGGGCTCCCAATAAAAACAAAATTAAATTTGCATTATAATTTGAATAATTTTCTGTGGCATGATCCTGGTATTTTTGCCTTTTTAGATTTGATGATATCTCTTAATTGATATATAAATTTTTAATTCCTATTTTGCTTACTTTTTTACTTAAATATTGAATTCTCAAAGGAACTTATCTACATTTTACATGCAACTTAGCCTCTCCTGTTTTACCTCTTCTTCCAGCTAAATCAAAATGTTCTAAATCTTCACCAAGTAGAGTTCCCATCCCAAAGTTTACATTGCTAAGGGTAAGAGTAGTTATCCTAGGAATTAGAAATCTTTCATGATTACTTTTCGTGGCACTGCAACTAATTCAAGTCAGTGCGGCACCTTCATATACTGGCCCACTGCGACCTAAAATTCAAAATCCTTTGAAAAATTCAACTTACCGCTCTCTTCTGCAGTGGCATCTTTTTATGGGTGGCTTCTTCTCCCTTTTCTTTGCCCACGACGAGAGGATACCCCTAAAAATTGCAAAGGCGCCCCATTAAAATCCGCAATTATGTAATTTGTCGCACTCGTATATTTCGCCTAAACGCATTTAAAAGAGCCTACCCTAGTCAATGCGGGGTTTTTGATGATCCTGGTCAACCTTAGAGCCATTTTATCTGGTTTTCACCGCTTGCTTTAGCTTAAATCGGAGGGCTCCTAAAAACGAAAATACGCCAGAAACTGAACTGGGTGATTGAGGTTACTTCCACCTGACGGCTGACTTTTGACAGATCTCAGGTGAAGGTTTCGGAACAAGAAGTTAACAGTTTGAGGAGCGCTGTACACAGAGTTTTTTAACAGTACGGGCTGAATAAGTACAACAGCAAAAAAGATTTTATTTTCGAAAAACACCTAAACTTTTTCCAATGTTGTAATTTGAATATTCAGTGGAGCTTCATTTAAAAAATTCAAAATACATACATATGTGCTGCCCAGTCTTTTGTGAGCCATCGGTGGTACACGTCAGCGTTGTGTTAAATGACGAGATACAGATTTTCAACAACTACAGCGCCAATAATTTGAAAAAAATGTTAAGTAAAAATAACGTCTAATCTAAGTCTCTTACGTTCAAACTAAAACCTTATCACGGTTCAAAATGCTATTGATAAAACAATTAAAGATTCAGGTTTCATTCATATTTATTAAAAATTAACTTTAACAATCAACATCCAAAAACCTATTTCGTAAATTTTAGTGTTCATTTTTATTTCATTTCACTTCTATAGTGTGTAATAAGGATTTTACAATAAACTTATGCATCTTCAGTAATAATTAACTTCTCGTATCTCGTAAACTTTCTCAAATAGTGCTAACCTAAGCTTGAGTTTTGACGACACCTTAAGGGATAGTCCTAGTCTTAGCCAATTGAAAATAATCATAGTCTCTTTCGTTTACTAAATATCTCTTGTGTTCCATTTATTATTTTCTTCTAGTTTACAAAAATTGAAGCGTACAAAAGTTTCTCACGAAAGTAACATTATTTTAATTTAAACAAAATGTTTAATTACTTCATTTAAAGTAGTATTAGAGGAATTTATTTATATGTTGGAGGACGTGCTTTTAAGCACGATACTTAAAGGCTCTTGGGATAGTAACTGCACTGTTTTGGAAGTTTTATACTATCAACAAAATATCATGAAAATAATACTATTTCGGTGAGAATGACGTTAATTCGATTCGTGACCTAACGTGTTTATAATGATTTTCAGCATTGAATTTCATCGGCAATGAGAAATAAAAGGACGAAATTCAATGACGTCAAGGGTAATAATAATTGCCCGAAATTATTAAAAACAATAACAACTACGCTTTAAAAATGCCAAATAAAGTTGAGTAATTGACACAGTATAATACAACATAGTCGCACATCGCGAATCAGCTAACATAATTCCAGAACAACTCAAAACGACTTCAGTCTAAAAGAACACAACTTCTTACAATATTCAAAGAGAAGCCATATCCCTTGATTTTTGAGGGATGGAAGGCGATTAAAAAATGAATGAAATAAATAAATGCGATGTTACTACATAAAAGCAGTTAGACTGCATTCTCCTTTTCTGTAATGCTTTCACTAATAATAACTTGTGTTGGAACCGAAAATAAAATTAGCACAAATTAAAAAAAATCAAACAAAATTGTGTCCCATAATTCTTATATGGGGCCAGCAGAAATTGAACAAGAGCAGGAATAAAGCTTGGAAGTGCCAACAATTGAATTCTCTGATAAACTAAACCAATTCAATTGTTTAGTGGAATAATTCGCGTTTCCAATTCTATCCTACCCAGATTTAGCCGAATATGGGCTAGATGAACCAACTGATGGCGGTGTTGGCGTTGCGGTACTTCGAATTCCATCGCCTTCGCAAATGTATTTACCTGGTATAAATTAAATGTTAATTTTTTGTCCCTTAATTTACATTAATAACTTACCAGATACAAATCTTCTTTTAACAAGAGAAAGCCTATATCCACTTCCAACCAATTCAAATTCAATTCCAGAAAGGGTTGTACCCTCACAGTTAAACTGAGTACTTATAGTCGAAGGCGTCGATGGTCCACTACTAACTTCTAACCGTGCCCGAAGTGTTCCTATACCACTTCCCTCAGAATGTTGTGAAATATCTGTAAAGTTCCACACTAATTTGTTTGATTCACCCATCCTGAAGGAAGAATTTGAAGAATTGATATATTCAAACAGTTTTCAAAACATCAATTTAAACAACTTACCAAGCTGAATGTGGTTTCGATTGAACATTTCGTACACCTCCATCAACAGGAACGGATATAGTAACATTCAATAGCGGCGATGAAGATGCCATCGCGTGGCTGTTGTACTTATAGTCAATTTTAAGGGCTGTATGCGATGGCTCACATTTCCAATAACTAACTAACTGGAATGGGCAAGATGATGCCCCAGGTTTTGATCGTACGTGATACTTAAGTATATCAACATTAAAATAGGATGCGTTTGGATTTTGTTCAGACTGCCGACGGAGGAGTGCTGTTAGTGCGGCCATATTAAATTCTAACATAGTACTAAAGCTAGTTGATTGCAGTTTATCGCTAGAAAATTAAATTATATGTATATTTTTTCTTTTGAGAATTTTTTAATTCCTTACATTTGAACTAATTGTTTATTTGGTATTACGTTCTCGAGCGTCTGTACATTTTTAATTCGAAAACCTAACTTTGCTGGATTTGGATTATTTGCTAATACACCAACAATACCAGCTGGGAATGATAGCATCATGTCTCCTGACATTTTAACTTGACACCGAGATTCATCACTACCTCTGAAAGAATAAAAAGAAGAATATAAATAAATTAGAGGAAAAAAATACAAAAATTTGTTGGTTTATGCTCAACCATTAAACTAGCGTACGCTTGTAACGTACAATTGTTGTTTTGTGTGGGAAAGCGGGGAAATGCCCTTACGCACCAGGGAGGCCGAAGCCAAATGGCCAGGCTTACCGGCTAAAACCCCGCTCCCCTCCTCGTGGAACCCCACTCCGGAATCGTTTTAGCAGAAATTAATTCGGAACGAACTCGCAGGCACACTCCATTCAGATAGATGCATCCATCCTCACTCATACAGCCTCCTCAGGATCCCTTGCCTTTGTCGGCACCTCCCGATCCGAGCCAGCAAGTGCTCCTAGAGGAACACCTGCTTTTGTCAGCCCACCATCCCTACTGCTGACGAGGAGACTCCTCACGAGGAATATATTTAGACAACACCAGTAAATAATAAAAATAAAACCAATAAACCAACATGAGCTCCCTTAGAAAACCCTGTTGTTGCCTCTTTCCTTCTGGCGGAGGATCCCTCCCACAAACGGGGAAACCTTCCGCCAGAAATCATCTACAACCCCAACTATGTTGTCTGGAGTTATGCTGCCCGTCGCGTTTTCTATCTCAGCCCTCTCCGCTCTCCAACGAGCACATTCAAAGAATGTACGTTATAATTTAATTAATAATTACCTCTAAATACCCTATCTCAGTGACCAGATATAAGTTGTTTTTGATTACTAATATTACTGCAATTAAACTTACTTGAAATACGCATGAATGATTTCATGAAAGGCAACGGCCAAAGGAATAGTATCAGTCATTCCAATGGTAAGCGGTGAAGGGCCACGTGAGGATCCAATTCCAACCGCTGTTCGAAATTCCATGCTGCCTACACTATCTGCTCTTGATATGGAGGACGGACTTATTCGCCCCCGAATGGCAGTTTCGGATCTCCTCGAAGGTGGCCGTGGTAGAGCTATACTACTCGCTGAGGTCGGCGTTGGAATTTGTCTGCTGTTTGTTTTTAGCAACGTTGCTGAAGCTGGTGCTGACGAGCTGATTTCGCCGATCTCCGAAAATATATCACCTAAATCAGCATACCTTTAAGTAATAAAAATATATAAAATAGGAATGTTATTTAATAGTTTTTCAAGTGTACCTTGAGTTATTTGACACAGACAATGTAGGGCTCTGCAGTGGTGCGTAAGGATGTACAGTGGTTGGAGTCGAAGCATTCGATGCTCCAGGACTCTGTTGGTGTGACAAACTATTCGACTGGCTACCCATAGCACTCGACTGCAAGTGCTGACTTTGCTGTTGGAATAAATTCAATCCCAGTAAATCATTACTTGGCTTATCACCGATTTGTTGTGAAACCGACTTTGAACGCTTCATGTGTATTGTGTTACTTTCAGATCCCGACCCCCGTCGATTCTACTCGGGTTTTTTTTAATTCATTATGTGGTTCAATGGAATTTTGGGATTATAGGAAATAGTATTGGATTTGATATAAATTAAGAACAAGTGGTTTAAGATGTATTTGGATATGAATTTAACCCAAAATACCCAGGACGAGTTAACATTTTATTAAAGCACACGATGAAAACAAACAGATGACAGTTGAAGAGATGAACACAACCCAAGAAGAATTTGAGCATGAGAACACATAGACATGGAAAAATAAAGCCATGAGTAAATTGCATTTTTATGTTAGTTGTAATGTTTAAGTTGTCTGGAAAAGTGATTTGATTATGGACAATTATTACAATTATGAACAAAACTTTAAACTCCTGTTCAACCTTCTAACAATCCAACCTTATCCTTACGACAAAAAACCGTATTCAGTTTTCCTTCCGAAGAAAATTCACAAAGTTTCATTGGTAAAATAGCAAAATTAAATCAACCAACTTCCAAATTCCAAAATCTTCAACTAAAACTGCAATATGCAGTAAGCAAAAATTTAAATTCCTGTGCCACAAGGTTAGACTTGTTATATGCATATGATCGCATTAAATTTTATATAATCTATTATAAAAGAGTTTATGATCGAAGTGTATTTAATTATAACTCTAAGAAAACGAATCAAAGCACCAATTGGTTGCTTTGAAATTCCTTAGACAAGAGGTTAAAACTTTATACTTGAGCAAAAGGCATCCGGAAACTTTTATCAAATAGTATAGAAATCAATATTTTCATTATAAAATATCAAGTCACTTTTCTCGTGAATGGATAAAAATAAATATATGTAAACAGAAAAACAAAAGTAAAAATTAAATACAATACTACACAAGGGAGAATACAACTTACGGAGAGCGCTCCAATCGGAGACAAAGAAATGTTGCCAACAGTTGCCCTTAATTCGTCTACGCTAGCCGAAATAGGAGCAGTACCGTTGTTCAAAGGTTTTATTTCTACGTGAATTTTTCTATCTGGTTTTTCGTTGTCAGAATCAGAATCCGAACTTGAATAAAAGCTTCCTGTAAAAGGATGAAGTGAATTAATGAGACATTTTCATATTACACAATTACCCTTTTCATGGGTATCCTCCCAGGCAGTTTCTTTCGGTGGTTGAATACTGTACCCATCCTCATCGACTTCAGGTGTTGCTGTCGGTGCAATACCTGTCGGAGCTTGGGTTGAGGTGGATGTCGGTTGTACAGGACTTATGTCAGGTGCTGCTGCCGCTGATTTAGGCGGTTGCTCCTCTTTTTCTTCTCTAATAATTTTAAAGAATTTATCATTTGCATATGTCCGAAATAGGACGTTTTTATTTCAATTATACTACGACCAAGTGACTCCTTTTATTTAAGTGGTAATTTTGAACAAATTCCAATACTAAATTTAAAACTGTAGTCGAATGCGCAACTTTTGAAAATATGTATAGCTTTTGAAAACAAAAGTCGGATACCAAATAACAATCTTAGTAGAACATACGGGTATTTCTGATTTTAACTTATAATAGAAGAAGAATTCATATACATATGTATGTATCTACACACATGATCATCCAGATCCATATATCTATTTGATCATCAAGATAAAATTTATTACATACTCTTTTGAATGTTTAAAAATACCTTCAACTATCCACACCTTTGAATATACAGTAAAGGAACGGCTATACCCTGTACGTGTAGTCTGTGTGAATGTAGCATCTCCAGCGGGGAAAATTTCAGGGGAAGTGAGCCTTGAGTAAGAAGAAGATACTTTGGCAACTTAAAAAAATTGTGATTTGAAGGGATCGCAGCCTTTCTAACCATTTTTTTGAATTAAAAATGCAAAGACAGAAGGTGAAATGTGGTTAAAAATAGTGTGTATGATACTGGCTTTTATTTGGTGTGTATTTAGTGTAAGATAGTGATGTGTGTGATAAAGAATTGCGGCGAGAAGAAGCGGCGACTAAATTAACGAATTTCTTTTCACCGGTAAGCCGGAATTTGAAATCTTTTTGCCGACGTGATTGATAGATACCTGTGGTTTTTATTGTTCTTGATGCATTAAACATGTTATTTCATTTTAAGCTAAATTTTCAAGTTTTAAAAATATTTTGGTGTATGTCAGTCCACGACAGTCATGCGCAATTTCGACGCGCCCTGACACAGAGAAGTCGCTAAATATTTTTAAATGGTGATATAAATGCATGGAGGAACAAACGAAAACGGAGAGGCTGTATCCAGAAAAATTTTAAGCATTTCTATATTTGTGTTAGTGGAAATAGAATGTGTGAGTTTTGCTCATTGTAGTAGGCAGGTATTCGTGAGATGCTTCACTTTCAGCGATTTATGTCCGTTCCTTTACTGTATATTCATAGCTTTTAGGCTACTTATTTTCAATTAGACTCGCTAATTTTCTTTGACTTTGCGGAACTTTGTTTATAAAGTTCACGGCTCGTTCATCAAAGTTAAAGAGGTGCTCGTTGGCGGACAAGAGTAGGTATGGAGTCACTTGAGCCTGGGAACCAAAACCGGTTATGCAAATGAGGGGCGTGGCAGGGGTGTGGCTAGGGCGTGGCTAAGGCATGGCGGGGGTGTGGCTAGGGCGTGGCTAAGGCGTGGCTAAGGCGTGGTTAGGGTGTGGCTAAGGCGTGGTTAGGATGTGGCGGGGTTGTGGCTAGGACGTGGCGGGGTTGTGGCTAGGGCGTGGCGGGGGTGTGGCTAGGGCGTGGCTAAGGCGTGGTTAGGGCGTGGCGGAGGTGTGGCTAAGGCGTGGTTAGGGCGTGGTTAGGGCGTGGCTAAGGCGTGGTTAGGGCGTGGCTGGGGTGTAGCTAGGGCGTGGCGGGGGTGTGGCTAGGGCGTGGTTAGGGCGTGGCAGGGGTGTGGCTAGAGCGTGGGGGGGGGGGGGTGTGGCTAGGGCGTGGCTAGGGCGTGGCTGGGGTGTGGCTAGGGCGTGGCTAGGGCGTGGTTAGGGCGTGGCTAGGGCGTGGTTAGGGCGTGGCTGGGGTGTGGTTAGGGCGTGGCTAAGGCGTGGTTAGGGCGTGGCGGAGGTGTGGCTAAGGCGTGGTTAGGGCCTGGCTAGGGCGTGGCTGGGGTGTGGCTAGGGCGTGGCTAAGGCGTGGTTAGGGCGTGGCGGAGGTGTGGCTAAGGCGTGGTTAGGGCGTGGCTAGGGCGTGGCGGGGGTGTGGTTAGGGCGTGGCTGGGGTGTGGCTAGGGCGTGGCTAAGGCGTTGTTAGGGCGTGGCTAGGGCGTGGCGGGGGTGTGGCTAAGGCGTGGTTAGGGCGTGGCGGGGGTGTGGCTAAAGCGCCCTAGCCAAACCCCCGCCATGCCTTAGCCACGCCCCCGCCACACCCCTGCCACGCCCTAACCACGCCTTAGCCACGCCCTAGCCACACCCCCGCCACGCCTTAGCCACGCCCTAGCCACGCCCCCGCCACACCCCAGCCACGCCCCTCATTTGCATAACCGGTTTTAGTTCCCAGGCTCAAGTGACTCCATACATTGGCCATTTCGGATGTCAAGTCGCTCATACATGGGACCCGGGAGTGGTCCAGCTGCATCCTGGCAAGAATTCTTCCTCCGGGAATGGCAAACTGCCACTCGAGGCTGGTGCCCAATTACGGCCCCATCGTGCCCAATTAAATCCCCTAAATCACTTGCAGCTCCCCCGGGGAGCAGAGGGGTCATTGTATTTAAATTTCCCTGAGTAGTGATTTTTAAGTAAGACCCAATGCAGGACTTCATGTTTTGGTGCTTGAGTAGCCTCTGTCCGCTGAATGGTCGAACTTCTTGGATATATTGTCCTGTCGTTATGCTATTTGCGCTTCCTGCAATTTATTGACCATTAAAAATAATTTAAAAAGTTTTCTCCTCTTGGATCGAATTCCTCCGGGTAAAAGATATGATGGCTGGGCGTTCGGATTTGGAATGAAAAGTTTCATTGAGCAGCATGTTTTCTTTGTCCATTTCAACTTTTCTTCTAGATTTTATACCATCACTCGGTCCCATCAGGCACTGCGGGGGTCCCTAAGGAGCCACTGGATGCAATTGGGTGCAGCAAAACTATATTTTAAGCTAAATTTTCAAGTTTTAAAAATATTTTGGTGTATGTCAGTCCACGACAGTCATGCGTAATTTCGACGAGCCCTGACACAGAGAAGTCGCTAAATATTTTTAAATCGTGATATAAATGGGCACCCAAATATTTATTAAATCAAGTACGTGAAAAACTCCTTTTCATTTTCACACAATTTTTGCAACTGCACTGATCAATTTTCTATGTAGTAGTAAGCTCAGACTAGTATTCGTGAGATGCTTCACTTTTAGCGATTTATGTCCGTTCCTTTACTGTATATTCATAGATCCACACACAGTAAATATAACAATCATTACCTTTTAGCGCCTATAAAATTTATTTATTGTATACAATTAATTTCACTTATCTGCATTTATATGATTTATGCAGTGGGGTTACGCTGAAAATATTTTGTTTTTTTCTAATTTCAAATATTTCTACTTACACAACCACTTTTTCCTCCTTAGTAGCGGCTGCTTCTGTTTCTTTTTTCTTCTTGGATTTTTTTGTCTTTGCTTTATCTCGTCGACTACGAAGGATTCCTGAAACTACACAAAGTTTTAGTTGCTATTACTAACTAACATTTTTATTTTGAAGATGTTTAGTTAGTGAAAGGTATTTTTCCTGAATGAATTTTGAAATGTCATTCTTGTTGGTTCTATGCAATTTTGTAGCTTGCTATTTTGTGGTGGAATCTTATGATTATTAGAAGTTAGTTAGTTAGAAGTGAATAATTGTTAATTGGACATGAGCTAAAGAAATTGAATCGAGCTATTTAGAACTAAAGTATATGATAAATAAATTATATATACCTTTAATCCAAAGGAGTAACTAAAATAATAATGCTTTTATGAAAAGAACTTGAAATAAGAATATATTTTGTATTTGATTGGTGATCTTTTATGTTTTTCAAAAGGTTTTTTCTTTTAGATAATATTATTAACTAAAATATATCATGAAGGCCAAAACATTACCACCATGCCTAGGCTTCTGTTATCCGGATTGCATATCGATAGGACGAAATGCTTTTTGGTATGGGATAAAATTAAAGCAAAGCATTACACAGCGAAGATATGTATCTTATAATTTTTAGAAAGCTGCAAAATAATGGTAAAATCTGGGATATTGTCAGTCAAATTTTCGCCGTCTATATGAATTATTGAGAATAAGTTCTATCCTACTCTGAATTGATAAATAACTTTCAGCATCCATACCAGAAATAGAATATTTAAAATCAAACTTTCTGCTTACTAGATTTGAATTTGATACTAATCTTGACATTTTCTATGAAAACATCAACAACATTTAACACAGAGCTAATTAGGGGCTAAAATAAATATATATATAAATAATTAATAAATATCATATAGAATCCACTTTGTAAACAATTTCAATATTCATTCAGTAAATAAAAAGAATCAAGTTTTTAACGGAGAATTTGTCTTAATCTAAATGACTTTATTGAAGAAAAAACTGGAATAAAAGAAACCACGTAAAATAAAGAACAAAAACCCGCAACCGAGCAGACGATGAAAATTATAAAAACTTGAACAAATATTATTAAGTTCCAAAATAACGAAGAAAAAAAACAAAAGGACTAACTAAAAGTGTTAGGCGTTAATAAATTATTTTGGATAAACTAAAAAGCTCTTGGCACTATCAAAACTAGAGAAATCTACAAAAAATAGGCATTTGCAGCAAATTATTAGCGCTCATTTTCATATGTACTTAAAATCTCTCCAGACCCAAGATATCATTTCACTGCAGTTTTTCTGAATATGATATATTTTCTGAGGACGAGTATAATTTATATTTCTCTACAAGAAGTTGATTTATCTTCTTTTAGAGCTTTAAAGGCATAGAGTCGTTTTGTTGATAACATTAGTTAATTATGAAAATGAGGCTTTAGGGCATTGCGCATCTGTGAACTAATTAAACAATTCTTCACAAACTCATACAGTATTATTCACATTCAAAATAAATTTGCAGACATAATTTGAAAGTGAAATGCAGCTTTCCTGCATGAAATAATAAGTTTTTAATGTTTAAAATATAAACATACGCATAAGTAAAACAAAAATTTGTATATTCAAAGAAACCTTCCCGCCCACTTTCATAAGGTTTTAATGGAGAGAAAAAATTTGTTAACACAACAAGGAGTGTTAAGATCTTATTACGCCTTACAATGTACACTTAAAGGCGTGCATACATTAAAAATTATAAGGAAACAGTTTTTAGAAACGAAAGTGCACACACAACAAATATGGGTTAAAGTAAACATGAAAAGCTATTATTACTACAAAGCGTTCAACTTTCATTAGTCATTTATAGACACATTTGCACCATTTCTTAAAAGCGTACATTTACAAAGTCAAGAGTTGTTAACATTGTCCCTTCTCAATGAAAATGTATTACTACTTTTCGTGTGCAGATTGATTTAAATTACAAAAAAAAAAGAAAACAGCTCTACCTAGTTCCGAAAAAATGTGCAAATGTATATATACAACTAGTGCAGCGCAATACAGGTAAACATTGAAATTATCCAAATCTAACAGTCCACATTTAGAAATATCCAAGCCCTTAGCGATATTATTTTTGAACGTAGAAAAGAAAGCACAAAAGTTTCAGCAGCAAAAATCAAGAAAAAAATTGGAGGTCTACAAAAAGGTTTACAAAATGATCCAATTTCTTGAATTCAAAAATAAAATATTATCATTTTAATCTCCGTGGACCAGCCACCATTTGCTCAATTACAGAAATTGTAATTTTGCATGGAGAGAAGTAGAGAGAAAGAAAATATTTAAGGTGTGTGCGGGAGATACGAAACCAACTGAAAAAGCCATTGAATTTGTTGCAAAAAAAAATTAAAATTTTAACAGCGAATAAAACAAGAAAAATTACATTTTGATCCTCGCAACAAAGGATTCCTCCCAATTTGTGAACTATTTTGGTTTGTTGGTTGTTCACTGGGGCTTGTTGGAGCTGATAATGCTTCTACGGTGGGTGTGTCACGACTTCCTGTGGAAAAATATGTTTCTTTTGTTTTGTTTTTGGAAAACAAATGTTCGTTTTTGTGTGTGTTTTCACCACTATTCAATATTCTTATTTTGCAACTATCGCATTAGGTTAAATATTGAATTATATGCAAGCGATATTAAAGAACTCTTTTGAAAACTACCCAAAAGCAGACAAGTGGTTAAAAGTAGGATTGATTATAAAGGAAATTCAGTTGCATATTTTTTTACAAAATTTAGAAACTATCTTTAATTCAAGGAAAATCGTTGATTTTTTCATAATTGCATTTATAGTATTCTTGGATAAAACTCAGAGCTCATGTATGTGGTGTATTTTATGCCAAACGATGAAAGGATGCATTTATTAAATCATTTCTTAATTTGTAAAAATGCAATTTTAAACTTTCTGTGATATTTTTCTCTCAATTATGCCTTCCAGAAACAAAAATGAAGAATGACCTGTTCAGAAACAACAGACTAATATTGCATAATTTTATTTAAATCAAATCAAATTCCATTCGGCGACTGTCCTTAAATTTGAGTGAAATAATTTCAATTTAATAATTTCGGGCAGTTGAAATTCTTTATAAAAACTAGTGCTATATTAATCAATCCCTGCCAAACTCATATCGCGTTTTCTAAAAACTACCTATTCAATGAAGATCCATTGGATTTAAAGCCTCAAACAACAATCATACAGATTCCTTTTTAGTTACTCTATAGTCTATACGTTGATGTTATTTATTTGAATAGATAAAAATAGGCCAAAAAAATGTTGAGATTAACTAAATTAAAGGATTTTGATAGTAGTTTAGATGTAGATTGAACATTTAAAAGAATACCTTTTTGTAATCTAAATTTTGCAGGTCTTTGAAATCGTTTAAACTCATGAAGGACGACTCGCTTAAGAATTCAAGAAGCAAAACACGCAAAAGCATTAAAAAATAACTTCACAAAAACAAATTTTTGCTTTAAGGTGATTAAGTAAATCAACATTTTCACAAAAAAAAAAAACACTTGCACTGAAGTACATGTGCAAATACATAACAAATCTATGAGTTTCCTTTATAATTAAGCAGAAAGGTGAGATTTATGAGGACATGAAAAGCCCATTGTTTGGAAAAAATCTGTTTAAACTTATTTTTGATTTTTAGCACAGAAGCAATACAAAGTGTTAATGAAAACGCTAAACGAAAACAATTAGAAGAAGCAAATTGATTGAGATAGGAAAGCCATTGAAGATAAAAGTCGTCTTAAGGAAATTATACATATAAAGTAAAATATATATTCTCTTAGAATTATCTTTTTCTTTTGAATAATGTGAAATTAACAAGCATAATATATAATTGGAAATTTTAATATACTTCGATTGCTGACACTTCAAGCGATATTATGTAAAATATATTTATTTTAATCTTACAAAGATTTTCAATAGTTTAGATGCTTCCTTAAAAATTACCCATTTTAAATGGAGTTTTTAAAGCATCAACATTCGAAACATCCAGTAAGCGCCAATCATCCCTACTTTTCTCCTTATCATTTTTTTATATCACGCATTTTTTGTAGCTATCATACCCTGGGAGTTAGACATGAAGAGATTTAGAAGGGAAGTAGTGCGGCGGGAAGATTTTTGCTGTTGTTGCTGTTGCTGCTGATGCTGTTGTGGCTGCTGTTGTTGTATTTGTTGCTGTTGCCCTTGTTCTTTATATTTTTTAAACGTTTCACAACACACATAGAAAGTTTTGTTGCCAGAGAGAGACAATTGTTGAACAATATATGGAAATTACATTTAATTTTTGTTAGAAATGAAAATATAATAGATAGAAAGGAATATAGTAGAAAAAATTCTTTGAAATTTCGGTGTTAATTATATTTTTGTGTACATGCAAAAAGTAGACCGCTTCAAGTAAACACATACACGCTAGGGAAATGCAAAATGAAAGTGTTTCATGTTGCAATGGAAATTCTGTACGCCGTGTTTATTGTGTATGTTATCGCAAAAGAGTAATTTTATATAAATACGAAAAACTGATGAAATAATTATGTTTAATACAATGGATGTAGTAGTAATACTTAATGATTATGACGATTTGGTCGAACCAAAAACTTTAGTACCGTTGAATTTTAATTGGAATTCAAGGAGAAGTTAAAAAATAAGACCTGACTATTCTTCTAGGCCTGAATAATTTGCTGAGCGACCAATTGTACGACTCGTTGTTCAATATGCAAGAAACCTATGCCTGGCATTTTTAACTTTTAGAATGGATCCTTAATTTTAAACTAACTGAACAGGAGTCCATGCAAATAATAACCTTGTTAATATTGCTAATTTATTCTATTGAGGACAAACCCAATGCCCACCTTGTTTCTTGATTAAAATTTAATCTGCTGAAATTAGCAGATGGCATATGAACGGATATGTACCAACAACTAAGAAAAAGAAAAGAATAACACAAACGTCTAACAATAATCAACCGCCACTAAGAATACTAAATATATCGGGCATTAGAAGCAGCCTTCAGCAGTTAAACTGCGTTGTGAAATCCAACTATACTTTTACTGTCAATACACTGAAAACCATGTAATATCGATCAGCAAAGCAAACGATTATTAGCACAGAGCTTTAAAACATCTATAGGTCTACTTTTTGCAATGTAAAACTAGATAAATAAAAAAAATTGTAGCAAAGAAGTAATATAGAACAGCTAAATAGGCCGAATAGAGACGAACGAAAAGTAAAAGAAGTTTACAATGTAGAGTGAAGAGAATTGAAAAATAATTAAGGAACCAAAAGTGAAACGAAAAGCATACTTGGAGCAGATGACTGTTCAGACAACTGACTAAGGGCAGGTGAAATAAAAGATGACTGAATGTTATCCTGTTGCGCCTGCGATCCATCCAAACTACCAGGAGTTCCACTCAAGGCTGTAGCATTCGAATGTTTATCACTACTGCGACCAACTGACGAAATGTTTGAAGTAAACCAATTCCGAATGTTCAACTCCCTTTTAGTGGTCGTTGTTGTTGTGGGTTCAGGTGATACTCCTCTGGACGAAGGCAATACACCGCCTCCGCCAGCGACAGCTGGTATGGCTGAATTACCACTATTTGGGGTGGCAGTTACTAATAAACCAGGTGTTGATGAATTCTGTTGTTGTGTATTTGAAGTATTCGACATGTTGTTGAAGTTAGATGCTGTGTTTGTTTGTGATTGGGTTTGATTGTTTTGTAAGGAGCTTATGGGCGTCGGCCAATCGATTAGTTCAAGCTCGGGAATTTCTGCAAAGGTTAATTTAAGAAAAAACAAAAGAAACGAACACTCACGTTTTTTTTAAAAATATTAATTATGAAACAAAAATTAAATTTAAAATTCATTTTAGTATTTTTTTGATTTTTGTTATAGCACTCCTTCAACAGCTTCGGCCATGCTACGCAAATTATCGCTAAAATTGTGCAACTAAAATAATAGGCATTCGCATTCCGCATATCTTCACTGATTACAATTAAAATTTCTTAAAGTGCCAATTTAGGAAAACGAAATCAGATTAAATTTAAACAAAAATTAATATTTCCTTTTGAATAATACGCCTCAGAGATTAAGTATTTTTTTTTTAATTCAACGCAACATTTTTAGAGCAACACTTAGGTGATAATCATCATCTTTGAGGCTACGAAAGCAATTTCAAAATAAAATTCGTTTTCACATTTGAACTCTGCGCGCCTGCAGTTTTTAAAAGCCTGGTTTTTCCCAGCAGTAATATATTAAAAGCCAATTTTTAAGTAACATACCTGGTTTCTCAAGCCCTGTATATTTGTTGAGCACGAATTGTTCCAATAGTTTGTCAACGGTCATATCAAGGAATTGACGCTTCAGATCAGAATGGACCTTTTAGAAGTTAATAATTAAAAAACTTTTCCATTCTTCTTGAAACTATTACCTGTCCCACCATATCATGATTATTTTGCAGAATCTCCACATAAGTTGACAAAAATTCTTTCATTTGCCTCAGATGTGCCTCCTCAATATCTTGAAATCTCTTAAAATATAAATAAGATTTGAATAAGGAATTCAACAAAATTTATACTAAACCATACTTTGCAAGTAAGCGTCATCTTCTTTTCGAACTCCATCTTAATGGGATTATGCTTTTCCATAAGAGCCTTGTAATCATCTTGTAGCTTTTTCAATTTTGTTTCAGCCTTCTCAACGTCTTTGGGTGAACCGTTGTCCTTTCGCAACTTTTCGAGCTCCTGCATCTTCGTAGTATACAAGTCCTTTGCTTTTTGAACTGCAGTTGTTGAAGATTGCATCGCCTGGACAGCCTCCAAAGTAGTTGACTCTTCCTCTTTAACAGTCTTGTGTTTCTTGTGCAATTCATCTGCATATTTAGTTACGTCTTTGACTAATTCAGATAGTTTTTGTACCATCTGCAGATGAAGGGAAGACAATTTTTCAGCTGATTGCTTAAGAATACTCCACACAGGAGCAAATGTTCCATTTAAGGTCCCAGATCCAGCTTTATTTGCCAATTTGGCCATCAATTTCGAGTTATGCTCCTCAATATTTGACTTTTCGCGAAAAAAGTCAGATAGCTCTTTACTTGCGACCAGGCCATACTTCATGTTGTGATAGAGCACATCAAAGCCGTTGTTCTTTTCCCCCTAAAGGGCAAATTAAAATAAATTAATTAGCTCGAATTACAGCTAAAGAGCAGAGAAATTTTATGTACCATTGCGACTAGTCGGTCGGAAACAACTGATAATGGGTGGACTGGAGCATGAGACGCCCAGTAAAAGTGATTTATATATGTGATCTATTTGTTATCGCAAAGCGATAAAAAAATTTATTATCCGGAAAATTTATAAACGAAAAGCAGAAAAAATTAGCATGATAATATAAAAAGTAGGTGTAGTCTTGAAAATTAATGCTCAGTGATCGGAGGTTTCATTTACAATTAGTTTCGGTTTACTTTTGAGCTGTATACATTATGTATTGCACAGATGATTGGACTTAGGTACAGATGAGATGATTTTATTTAACTCATAAAGAGGTATGGACCATATTATAAATAACAATCACATGTAAATTATAAATGCTTTAAAATGCATCGGAAACAAGATATTAAAGATTATTAGTTCCCCCTTGATATTATAATAATTCTTACAATAGGTACTTTTCTTGTAGAATACTATTGTAATCGTACAAAAACAAAATAATTTAATTTATGGTTTTGTCATAATTGGTTATTATTCGATTAGCAGTAGCTATAAAAAAGGTATACCGACTTCTATAGGAAAATGGACATAACTCCTTATTCTAAGTATACAAAAATATATACATATATATAAATACACTGACTTACCCAAAAATAATCGTTGAAATCCACAGTCATTTCGATGCCTTTATAAATCACTTACGAAAATATTCACAATATAAAACACAAAAAAAACTCCTTCACTAAATTGAAATTATTAAAAAAAAATACTATCTAACACTGGAAACTCATTTTTGGGACAAGTATTCAACCAGTCGTGAAGTAATTGATAATATGACTGCACTCAGCTACAACAAGAAGCATAATCATTGTAAATATGCAACATGACACTGCAAAGTATGCAAACAGGATCAATTGGAACACCTCGAGCCTTTTTAGCAAAAGAGACTTCAAAGTACTGATCCTTGGGCGGTAAACAAATACGAATTAAATTAAATCTCACATGTTCTGTTCAACTAGTGTATTTTGCGACAGAGGAGAAAACAGCTTATCATTTGGCTGACTGCTGATAAGAATTAGTAGCAAGCGCTCAGCAGTCGTATCGGCAGTTGCTGCTGGCAAAAAAGTTTTTATCTTTCCTTTCCCGAAAATTCAGGAGCGCTGGGTAAATTTCTTCGGGCCTCAAGAGAATTAATTCTTCGCGCTGCAGATGAAAACTGATGAAGAAGCCACTGAAAATTCAGAAAAAAATAAAGTTACACAGGAAATGCAAAACAGGTTTTCAGTAATGTATTAATAGCTAAAAAATGATTGTAAACTAAGATAAGCGGCTCATGGTACTTATTTAGCAATAGGGCGTCATTTAAAATATTTAAAATTATTCGAATTCCTCCAGTTGTAAGTTCAATATATACATCATGAAATCTTGGGAAAAGTTATTATTCAGTTATTTATTAACATGTTTCCATCACCGTCCAATCTAAGAATTTTTTGAGATTTCACGAAATCCATATCACAATCTATTTAATTTCTCATACAAGTAGGCGATTTTGAAATCTCAATCAATATCTCATAAATTCATTGTAGGTCAGTAGTATAAAACCAAAAAAAAAAGCAAATCGGAAATAATTGCTACAAAAGGTTTTATTGTTTTAATGGCTTCATTTGTTGCCCAATATGACTATCCTAGGTTTTCCCCCTCGGCGGAGTTGTGGAAAAGTGGTGGGGGGTAAAATTGTACCCCAAAAGGGGTATTTTTGCGGTTTTATGGTTATATCTCTTAAAGGACTTACAATATCGAAAACTGTTCTTCATAAAAGTTGTAGGGCACTTAATTCTACATAGAAAGAGACCAGGTTCATACTTTTTGGACTACCCGTTCTCATGTTAATGCACATCAAAGTTGGCCGTATTTTACATATTTATGAAAAATGTGTTATTTACACTATATTAAACATAGTACTATAGCACTAAATTTTAGCAGTCTTGTCCTTAGTAAATATATATATAATAAACTAACTGTCGCTCGCCACTTCGTCCGCGCAGATCCTGGTAAAAAGGCCCGTTTAAATTTGCTGTTCTTTTTTCGAGATAAAAATGGGTGTGTTAATCCAGGTTATAAAATATCTATATGTCTTTCATTTGAATCCCTTCAGCCGTTTTTCTGTGATTGAGTTACAAACAAACATACAAACTTTTATAATATTAGTAGGAGCAGGATTGAAATTTTAGAATATAGAAAGAGATAATACTGAGAAAGTTTTTATTATCTCTTTTTTAACTGATGGAGGCAGGATAAGGAATACAATTCATGAAATCAAATTAGTGATTATATTTCTTAATAACAAAAATTTTAGTAAATGTAAGATGAAAAGGGGAAAAATATTGTATGTAGGTAGGTACACAAATTTCACAGACGTAGACGTTTAGTTGTCGTTGGGCTACTCGCCTCCTCAAGGTCTGTTATTTTCAAAATGGAGTCTGTCGCACCATCACTCGGCTACTCAAAGTCTGTAATTTTCTGCGCCTCATTGCAGTTCAAGTCTTCGTCAACATCTTGTTCGTCAATTGCATCTGGTTGGGGGGAGTTAGTGCAGGAGTTCCCTTTGCAGTTGGCACAAAACAATGAGCACTTAATCCCAACCTTCCGACACCCAAAACCACCTGCACACCTCTTGTTGCATTTGCGAAATATGTAAAACACGTCCAACTTTGAAGAGCATTAGTATGAAAACGGGTAGTCCAAAAAGTATGAACCCGGTCTCATTCTATGCAGAATTAAATGCCCAGCAACTTTTATGAAGAACAGTTTTCGATATTGTAAGTCCTTTACGAGATATAACCGTAAAACCGCAAAAATACCCCTTTTGGGGTACAATTTTACCCCCCACCACTTTTCCACAACTCCGCCGAGGGGGAAAACCTAGGATAGTCATATTGGGCAACAAATGAAGCCATTAAAACAATAAAACCTTTTGTAGCAATTTTTTCCGATTTAAATTCTAATCCTACTGACCTATTGTTGCATCCCCAAAAAGTTTATTCGGCACTATATAGCAGGCGTTTAATTTGGTTTTGAATTGAAATGGAACAAGTGTAGTTACAATGGGAAAAATTCATATATAAACATATGTATAAACAAGTGAAAGGAATTAAAAAATGGAAACACTTTTAAATTATAATACTTATTCTAAATCCCAAGATTTTGGGGAGATGGAAAAATGATATTTATTTAATTGTTTTTTGCAATATAGGCATAGATATGCATAGTTTGTTCTTATGCATTGGTCATAATGTTTTTACATTTCTATCAGTCGATTTTAAATAATTGAAAAAAGTTTCTTGTAAACTGTAAATTTAATGAATAGAATGTTTGGTCCGCAGAAGCACTCAGTGTCGATAGGTTTTTATGGAGAAGAAACTTCTTCGGTAATAAATAAATGATATACATAATAACCAAATAATCTCTTGTAGAATATTTTATTTGTTTTACCAATTCGTACAAATGTTTGACTATCACAGTCTTTAAATATCTGTTACAATCATCTGATGTTATAATATGAAGAGAATTCCAAAAAGAAAAATATATTATACTTTTAAGTTTCTAAGTATTTACAAATAACAAAAAAATGGTGGTGAGGAGCCTCTTATCTTAAACCAATGTTGCGTTCTCCTATAAAAAATTCCAGTCTTAACAATGTTAATGAACAGGTGGCGAAGCAAATAATTGCCATTGAAATCGTCCTACGGAAATCAAACAAGAGACAACGTCGTTGTGAATAATTTCTACGCATCTCCGGTGCGAGAGACAGTCTACAGGGCAAGAAAGATGAAGTCACGCACTCTACCCCATTAAGTTGCCACCCGCATCTGATGCATTCTCAACACTAACAAAATCTCTGTTGTCCACCAGATTGCACAAGTAGCAATAATTGAAATCAGCCAGAAAATCAGTGTGCTCCATACGCGCTTAATGAGAGCAAAATAAATGGGGCTGAAGCACTATGCAACCGCTGAGTTATGTATGTCTTCGCTATTTTCAATGCACCGCCTAACATAAATTTTCGTATGTAATGAATCGCGCTTCTGATAATAAATTACTCAGTGCGCCAAGTGCAAGATTTCCTACTTGATTTGGATATTGTCGTCTCTACCTTTTATCATAAAATTGGAAATATTTGTTCATCGCCTTGAGAAAATGAGGTCAGCGGTGGTAAAATAAACGATTTTCTTCTAAATGGAATCTTGTCGCGAGGGTCTCCACGACGCTTGGCGTTCACACTTTGGGACCGCATTAGGCATTAGCCATAAATCGTAGCATTAAGCGAGAATAATCTTTAAAGGGAAAACGAATGTTTTCAACCAGTTAATCGTATACGAAAGTGCAAACACGCAACGATTACACCCTCAACCTCACTTTCGCGGCGGATGAAGCGATTCTATTCACTCACAGAATCCAAAGAAAAGCGAAAATTGTTCAAGTTGTTTTACGTTTACTAATTGTTATATAATTGACTCAAGTAACTATCTCTAAAGCGAAGGTGAAGGGGGGTACCTCGACGATGAGAAGAGGGCTTCTGAATCCAATTAAAAAAATCCCAGTGGCATTCGCAGTCCCCACCTTTAAATTCAGAGGAAAGGATTCCTCCCAGCACCAGACTGAGAGCGCTGCGGGACAATTTGAATTAATGAAAAATGAAGATGTCAATTGCGCGAATAATTCTACTGACCTTTTGAGAACCTTCTAAAAGACCCACGGCTACTGTTGGAACAAAACAAAACCACAAACGGGGCGCACAAGTGTCATTAATTAGCACACATTTCAAGAACCCCCCAACCAACAACAATCAATTTTGACGTTCCGCCATCAGTGGCCGCCGTAGTAATTCACCACTACTTACACACACCTATTCGTCAGCCGTCGTGTTTACTTTCTCCTGCACTTGCCACCACACTCTCAATTACAGTCCTTAAAAATTCACGAAATTCTCATCTTTTTGCACCTCTGCGATTATGCGAACATTTCCCACTTAAGCCCGTTTGGTCGAACACTTCAATACTCACGATTTTAACAGCGACGAGTCCTGTTTTACCACAAAAATAAAATTAAGAAACACCGTCAAACCTACCCCGACTGGACTTTGTCACTATCCACAACATCACTTGCCGCAACACAGCGGCCCTAACGAAAAAACTGGCGTTTGACGGTTACGCCAGTTTCCCACCGAACTGGTGCCTATGTGGAGAACGCAACAAGTATTTCCAGTATATTTTTCATTAAATATTTTTAAAATTCCGCTTATCTTATTAAATGTCACAAATGAAATTAACTTTTATACAATCTCTTCATTCATATTAGCTTCATAATTCTTGAATTGCTTCAATTTAATCAAATTTATAATTTCGGACTAAACCAGAAATTTTTCTACCCTACTTTTGCCTACTTTTTATACATACATCTAGTACGACATTTTGTAAAAGAAGTAAATTGTGATTTTGTGAAATGTCACTTAGCATGCCGCTGACTTTACTTGGTTTGGTCGCTTAATTCTTGGTTTTATCGTAAATGGTGAGATAAAAACAATAGAAATGCAAACTGTTAGGGAATTTATAAGGAAAACAAAGCGCGGAAGCATCTTGAAGGTAAGAGTTTTCTGTGGGAAGACGTGCAACAGATTAAAGGTTATGTTTACATCCATGTCACTGCAAAGTTTCTCGTAGAGAGTGAGTTAACTTTATAATATTTGGTCGAATTTTATAAAAGCCAAGTGCCATCTTTTATCAGGACTCAATTGATACTGTTCTATACTACAAGAAAGCCGCTTCACCGGTCCAATTTACCAGACCCCCAATTTTCTTGAAATTATACACTAATGTAAAATAATTTGTCTCGATCTTCTAGGGCTAGGCTAAACTTTTTTAGCGTTCCGCAACTTGAAATGAAAAAAAAAAACTGAACCCTTAATAGGTTCCTGTCTGTTCGTCAAGACCCTTTTTCGCAAACTGTTTTAAATTAACACGAAATACATACTATAGTCTAGACTTAGTCCTGTAAAAAATTCAAGTTTTCTTACCCAATGCAATAAAAATATTCGGCTCTTCAAAATGTATTTTCATTTTGCTTCAATAATTCACTGATTAACTGCCAAGTCAAAACCTGATTCTTTTCGCTGACTTAAAATCTTGAAATTTGGCGCGAAAGAAGATTTCATAACACAGAAGGTCTCATAAACGGAAACCTTAGGTCCTTAGCACATTTTCCTTTGCCTCTATTTTAGTATGGTATCCTAAAAATGGGATAAACTACTAAAAACTCCATTTAAATTTTTGTAGATCGTGCGAGAACATTATCTTCGAGATGACCTTGTTTGCGGTGCAACCATATGTAAAATTTGCGCGCAAAGGGAAAATGAAACAACACTCCCAGAGAAGCCGCTCATAAAGAGCACACTTTTTCCGTTTCCTCATTTTATAGTGCTGGACACTAACGTGGTCTTGGATCAGATTGATGTTCTTGAAGAGAGTGCAATTTGCAATGTTATCGTCTTAAGTGTTGTTCTGGATGAAGTAAAACACAGAAGTTCTACAGTGTTTAAGAGGTTTCGCGAAGTAGTCAACCAGCGCTCAAGGAATTTCTATGTTTTTGTAAACGAACACCACAAGTATAATTGAATTTTTAATTATAAGATCTTGGCTTAAACTCAATTTTTTAGAGACACGTATGTTGAGAGAAGGAAAGATGAATCGGCTAATGATCGAAATGATCGGGCAATTCGTGTAGCCACCAAGTGGTATGATGATCATTTGGGCATGAGCCAATCACATCTTCCCAAAAAGCAGAGAACTCGGGTAGTCCTTATTTCGGAGGATGCTGGAAATCGGCAGAGAGCGAAGGAAGAAGGGGTTCTGGTGGCTTCTGTTGAAGACTACGTTAAGTCGCTTTCTGAATATCCAGACCTTTTGGACAAGCTGTCGCATAAAAGCTACGACCTCGAAAACCTCAAAGATGCTCTATTCCCTCCGCACCTTACACCTGCCGATCTTCATGAAGGTATTAAATCAGGAAAATTACATCAGGGCGCGTATTATGCTTCTCGAGAAAATTATCTAGAAGGCACGGTTAACGTTGAAGAACTTGAAAAAAGTGTTAGTAATTTTTAGTAATTATCCGAGAGAATTATTTAATTTTGTTTTTAATAAAATATTCAACAGATTCTAATCCAAGGTCGAGAGAATCTGAATCGAGTTGTAGATGGCGATGTTGTAGCTGTGCAGCTGCTTCCAGAAGATCAATGGTCCGCTCCAAGTGAACTTGTTCTTGAAGATGATGAAAATGATCCTGGCGATGTTGTTGAAGAAGAGGGAGTTATATTGACTTCCAAAACAAAAGCAGCAGATGTTGAAAAAACGCCAACTGGTAGAATCGTGGGCATTGTGCGCCGAAAGTGGCGGCAGTACTGTGGAATTCTGCAACCAAATCTTGTACAAGGTTCTACAAGACATATATTTGTACCAGCCGAACGAAAAATTCCCAAAGTACGGATAGAAACTAGACAGGCTGAGAGATTACAAGGGCAGCGCATTATCGTAGCTATTGATTCTTGGCCGCGTCATTCTCGTTACCCACAGGGTCACTTTGTCAGAGCTCTAGGTCCTATCGGTGATCTTGAAACAGAGAATGAAGTGCTTTTGCTTGAACATGATGTTCCCCATAGCAAATTTTCTGAAGAAGTTTTAAGTTTTCTGCCTAAAGATGACTGGACAATTTCAGAAGAAGTAAGTTGATAGATTGAGAGGTATACTATTGTATTTGTATTAATCAAGATCGTCCAGTTGACCATCAGAACTGAATACAAAGAGTGAATTTGACTCCGAAATTATTGATTCAGTAGCCGTATCCGACATGGTATGCGCCTCCGGTGCATTGAGCCATGAAAAGTTTACAATGGATGTGTTTGGTGTGCTATGTCTGCTTCTAGGTGAATGGGAGCTTTCCGATTTTTCCAGTTCGTTTATCGGCCGAAGATATATGGTCACTCCATTTTCTGAAGCACGCTCCTTATTTCTGTTATGTTTTGTCTTTTTGACCGCGAACGTTTTACTACTTGCTCCTTTTACTGGTTTGCTACCATGTTCATTTTCTGAAGCACCGGGAACTGAGACGAACACTGGGTTTGAGGTTCCTATTATTGCTCCAGATGAAGAAGGCATCGAATTTCCAGAGGGTGTTACGATATATCTACCAGATCGATTTCGCGTTGTTTCTCTCTGATTTCGAAGATTTTTTTCTTGTTTGTTGGTTTCCGTTGTTAGTAGAAATCTTGTTCGGTGTTCTAGAGTAAACAGAGTGTAATTGAGTACAATTAAAATATTAAAAAAAAAGTATATATTAAGGAGGAGATTACGAAACATTAATTTATAAATTAAGTTATTAAATTAATAATCATTTTCTATGATCAATTTTTACATGAATCCAACTTTTAATAATTACTTCAAAAATAAAGCAGCATTAGAATCACTTCTCGCTGTGTTAACTAGGCGCAGATTACTCCATCTGCTAATACAAATGTTTTAGCCAAACTATTTATATTTAAAGTTACTTCATATTTCTTTGCTTTAACTACTGAAAACAAAAAGGAAATTAAAGCGATCTAAACCAGTTTGATTCCTTAACTTGGTTAGATTATTTTAGTTTTTATTTTTTAAATTAATATATAGCAGTCTGGTTTGGTTAGGAAAAAACCAGTCGAAATGTCGACATTTTGAAGTTTAATATCTCGAAAAGTGCAATACTAATTGCCGAAAGAAAGAATATTTAGTATTAAAGTCTCTTTTAACTAATAAAGAATAATGTTATTGTATATTTGGATTCAACTTCAGTGTGGTTTAGAAGGCTTTAAAAAACAATTATGGTAGAGTAGTGAGTAGTGCGCAAATATTCGTTCCTTAGGTGGACACTGACAGTGGCATTATGTTTTTCACAGAATGTCGTGGCAGTGATGATTTTAACTTTATTTTTAAGTGCGATAATGCCCGTCATGGGGTCTTACTTTACCTTCAGATCTCACGGCTTTTAATTTATTCTTATGCGCCTCTATATTAAGCTTAACTGCCGCCAACTGCATCTGCATGGAACTAATGTTTTCCAAAATTGTTCGAATTTCTTTCTGTAGGCACATCAGCTGATTAACCTCGCTCCTTAAGTGATTGTAGAGAGCTCTGAAACCAACAGTTTAGTAGTAGGTGCTATAAAGAATAAACTTCTAAGAAAAACCTCGGATATTGATCTCTATATGCCGTCTGTAATATATCATTTGAAGTTGCAATCACCCTTTCAAGATAGTCACAGAATGCTGGTAGATTTTCTAATGGTTCACTTATTTTTTCTTCGTATTCAGCTGGTTCTTCTCTGGATCCGTTTTCATTATCTGAACCTTGAGGATGTTGAGTTTTAATTTTTTCTTTGCCAGCAACATTTTTAGTTTGTTTTTTGCAAGTTTTTAAGATCTGGCTCATTTCCTGGTGCACAAGCGGTAAATTTTCATAAACAAAGTAATTTAGAATACCCTAAAGCATATAAGCCGTTTTCGTCGATTTTCTAAATGACATGAATTAATCAATGAGTACTTTGTTTGAAAAAGTTACAAAAAATAGATTCACTTTGCTTCTTTAAGCAAAATATCTAGGACATGTTGTAAAGAATCCTCAAAATTTATATTAACTACTATTTGCTATAACATCAATAGATTAGGTAGGTGACCTAAAAGTATTTTAATGACTAAATTATGCGCATTTTTCATCGCTACAACAATTGTGCTGATTATATAATTTCTCGTATTCATAGGAAATTGCGAAGCGGCAAGATCTGAGAGATCTGACAATTTGCTCAGTAGATCCCCCGGGTTGTACAGACATTGACGATGCGTTACACTGCAGAGAAATAGCTGATGGAAAATTGGAGGTTGGCGTGCACATTGCTGATGTGAGTCACTTTATTCGGCCAGGAAATGCTTTGGATAAAGAGGCCGCAAGTCGCGGAACGACTGTTTATCTCGTAGGAAAACGAATTGACATGGTACCGGATCGTTTAAGTTCGAATTTATGCTCACTTCGAGGGGGAGAAGAGCGGCTAGCCTTTTCTTGTGTTTGGGTGATGGATCATGATGCAAATATTATAGAAACACGCTTCCATAAGAGTGTGATTAAGTCTAAAAAGGCTATGACGTATGAAGAGGCGCAGCTTATTATTGATGATCAAAATCAAAATAACGAAATTGCGAAGTCTTTGCGATCCTTAAACAAGCTGGCTAAAATTTTAAAAAGAAAGAGAATGGATAATGGGTATGTTATAGAAAGAATTTATTATGTAGTTTATTAATATTATTAACAATATTTATTCCAATAGAGCACTCGTTCTAGCATCGCCTGAAATAAGATTCCAAATAGATAGTGAAACTCATGATCCGATTGAGGTTGAGGTAAAACAAATGCGCGAAACCAACTCCATGGTTGAAGAGTTTATGTTGCTTGCGAACATTTCTGTTGCTAGTCATATTGAAAAAGAGTTTCCTGAATGTGCTGTATTGCGTAGACATCCAATTCCACCTCAGAGCAATTTTGATCCTCTTATTAAAGCTGGGCGCAATCAAGGTTTTGAAATTAAAACTGAAACTGGAAAGGATTTGGCAAATTCCCTGGATGATGCTATAAAGGCCGATAATCCTTATTTTAACACAATGCTTCGAATTCTTGCTACACGCTGTATGATGCAAGCATTATACTTTATAAGTGGTACAGTTCCTCGTAACGAATTTTTCCACTATGGATTGGCCGCCACGATTTACACTCATTTCACTTCTCCTATTCGGAGGTAAGATAACTTTTATGTAAATGAATTTTAATTTTATTTTATAAGTTTTTAGATACTCAGATATAATGGTGCACAGGTTGCTGGCTGCATCAATAGGTGCTGATGCGACTTATGCTGAGCTGCTCGATAAAAAGAATAATCAAGAAATTTGCAACAATTTAAATTATAGACATCGAATGGCACAGTATGCCGGACGAGCCTCCGCTGCACTTAATACACATTTATTCTTCCGTGGAAAGACATCTGAAGAGGAAGGGTAAGTCGTGAATTACTTATTGTTAGATATTAATTTTTCTTAAACAATTTCTCTTGATGTAGATACGTTCTTTTTGTGAGGAAAAATGCACTTCAAGTTCTAATTCCGAAATTTGGCTTGGAGGGAACAATATATTTAAATTTTCGAAAAGATGGAGTAAAATCGAATGCCGTTTTTGTTTTCAATGAAGAGGTAATTATATCAAAAATGTCTTTATGTAGGTATATGTCTTTAAAACCTGTTTGATTGTTGTATGGATTAATTAATAGAGTTTGGGAAAGTGGGACCACGAAAATTCAATTATTATTATATATTATAATTAATAATAAGAACAAGTAAAGGGAAAAACAATATTTTTAAGAAATGTTGTATGCTATATTGGGCTTCATATTCTACTCGTCATTTGATTCCCAAATCAAGGGGGTTGTACAAAAAAGGTACTCCCGCCATATTGGATTTAGAAAGATATTATACATATACATATATTATATTGCATTCTCACGGGACTTATACAAAATTATGCAAAATTTCAATCTATTCGGATAACATGAAATTTTTCACAATTAACTTGCAATATTCCAAGCAGTCAGAGAACAAAGTGAACAAGTTTTATTTAGGTTTTAAAAAACGTTCCAATTACTTTTCTTGAGAATACACTATTATAATTTTTTAAATGCTGCGCTATTAATTTAATTTATTCAATTTAAAATTTATCTATTAACAGGACCATACTCAGCGCTGTGGAGATATTGTGTTCCATGCTTTTGATCCTGTAACTGTACGTTTAAGCTTAGATTCTTCAAATATCCAACACGAGAAATTGGTATTTCAATTAGTTAAGCCTTACATCAAAGGATTCAGCGTAGAAGCAATGGAAGTTGAAGAGACCCAGCAACCAAACGAAAAAGCCGAAAGTCAGAGCGCGGAAAAGGGAAATGATGAGAATGTTGGAGTTGATTCTGCAAAGAAAAAGAAAAATTCAGATGATTCTTGGAAGAAGAAGAAGAAACAAAAGAAACAAAAATAAATTGTTTATTGTAAAGAAATATTTGTCATGAATATTTTACCATTTTTTAAGAAAATACAAGTTGGTTTATTTTTACCGAAAACATCTGCAAAACCTTGAATAGCGTAACTGCTATGTCATTTATCATACTTTGTAAGATTTCCAACTGCACAAAGCTTTGTTATATTAACTAAGAAATGAATAGGCATAATATGTTAATACGCCATCAGCTTATATTAAAATAACAATTTTTAAAATTTGCCGTCTCAGCTGCCGTTGTGCTCTCTAACCCGTATCTAACCTTTTATCGTATGCACGATTTGCTAATGCAGTTATTAAAGAATAATTGACTATTATGAATTCATAATTCAATGAACCTAAAATTCCCTTTTCGCAAATTTTTCCTCGTTTCTATCATATGTAGTCCAAATGCTAATAGTTTTTCTTGCAAATTTTTTTGATGTACATATTTTGATGTTTCTAATGTGTTTATTGTTAATTAGTATAGTCACCCTATGCTCATACGCGGTTATTCTTGTGATTCCAGAACGTATACTGTTTGAATTTACAACTACAATATCGAGGGGGATAAATGGCTGAATATTTATATTCAGTTAATTAGATACTTTGACGATTTTTAATTTTTTTTAAGGCGATTCTTTCGTACTGAAAGAAAATAAATTCAGACAGTAGTTTTTTACTGGCGGGCACAGCAGGTAATAGTCGTACAAAAGTGAAGTACTCAGTGATATTGAAGCTATTCATAGAGACACTTGCGAGTGATACTGCTGTCGTTTTCGGTTGGGATAAATAAGATTTTTGTGCTTTATTGAAGAAAAGAAAAAAGTCATTCCAATTGATAGAAATTTCGAAAAGTTGAGAGTGTGGTGTGCGTTTTGCAGCGACGTTTGTGTTTGGTTTTTGGTAGTTCAAATAAAAAAGAAAAATGGGCAGTAAAAGGATGTCGGCCAATTTAAGTCAAGTTCGCAGTAAGTATTTTTAAGATTTATTTTAATTTCGTTAAAACAGGCTTAAATACCTTAAAAAAAACTACACCATTTAACTTATCAGAATGCTCTTACATTAATTTTAGCATTAATACCATTTTTAATAAAATCGTTAAAAAGCTCTAAAAAAAGCAGAAAAGGCAAACCACCGCCTATTTATGAATGACATGGAGTTATCAAATGTCTTTAGATCAACGAGATCTTATACTTAAGCATAATACGAATGGTTATTTTCATTTGTTACAAATTAAGGGGTTCGAAAATAAAGTTATTTAATAAACCTTAACATAGATTTTTCAGAAAGTTTGCTTTCATAATTTGTATCACAATGTAAATGAAAAAGTTCATTATTAGGAATAATGAATGGTGACGCAAAAGCCGTGGTTTTAGAGGGCTAAAAATTAAGAATTTCTTGCATAATTTAGTTATCGACGACGACTAAAACGGAATACAAAATTTAAAGAAAGCTTGAAAAATAATGCAAGCTGAGATAACAAACTTTTGCAAGTTTTTGAGGTATTTTAAAGTAAACCAATTTAAAGAATTTTGATCAATTTTCAAATTAACAAGTGAATCCATAATCAGAAAATGAACTTTAGGAATTTTAGCAAAATAGAAAATCATATGATTAACAACTTAAAAAATTCCTCCCTTAAAAAAATTAACCAATTTGTACGAAAATGTCTTTAATTTTCGGGATACTAAGTAGGTATGAATTATGGCCAAAAATATAATAAATAAATAAAGTAAAATGATATTCAATCAATATTTTTTACTAATGTTGATGTTGATAAACTTTGTTTAGCTCCAACAATTTCATAAAATGCTGTCTATTATGGGTAAGAAGTCTGCCAAGCTTCAGGTTTTTGAAGCAATCTTATTTCAGAAATTGTAAAAAGTTATCTTGGTAACATATTTCGCATAAATTACGAATTTGTAAACTATAATGCATTTTTGTCACATTTCTAAAATGTCTGATGTAACTCGTAACTTTCTTGGAGAAAAAGTTTTCGTGGGTACTCAAATAGTAGCTCAGAATCAGAAACTCTTTCAATGGTTTGTTTCTTATGGAAAAAGTATAAAGAAAGTACTATGTAAATTTTCAATTGTTTAACATTATAATTATATGGCTTTCTCTTAACATTAGTTTATGAATTCGTAATCTATGGAAAAGTACCATTGAATTACAAACAAAGCGCTAAAGAGATTTAGTCTGAATTTGTTTTTATTATTTAGAAATAATTTACGTACGTGCCTGAGATTTGGTCTGAATTTGTTTTTATTAATTTAGAAATATTTTACGCTATCGGAGCATTATTTACATATATGAGAATTTTAAAGCCTACTCTAATATACGTTAGTGTCTGTTAATTTACTACTGGAATATTAATGAGACTTTTGGTCTGCATAGTTAATTTTAAACTAACATTTCAATATGTAATTAAGTCTTACTTTAATAATTTTGTGATATTGTTCTTTTAGCCTTAGTCCCACGACTCTAATAATTTTCAAATTTTTTGACGTTGTTTTAATTTTATGTTCGGTTTTCTGCATATTATGTAGAACAAAATATCGCGACCCAAACGAGAAACAATTTGTCCTTCAATTCAATAGATATTTACAATAATTGGTGTTCTTATAAAAGGTGCTATGTTATCTCTGGGGTTTTTTCTTGTTGTCTTCATTATAAACTGATATAAATAAAACCCTATTACATACATATATGTATATGTATGTTTGTATAAATAAAAATAAAAGACATGCACTATACTTTTAAAGAAGGTTGTATGCAGTTTTTCAATTTTTTTAATCAGGACAAATTAAAGGCCAATATGTACTATAATTACAATTTACACTAATAATATAAACATTTTATTTCCAGGTAACATTCAATCTCCGATTGTTCAAAATCCGTTTTTCTTGTCTGTTTACCGACGTTCCATAGATAAACCTGAGGAGTTTTGGAGAGATGTTTCAGATTTAGTGGATTGGGACGAACCCTGGACAGAAGTTATGGATAATTCGAATCCACCATTTACTAAGTGGTACGTTGGTGGATATCTCAATGCTTGCTACAATGCAATCGATAGGCATGTTATTGCTGGCAAAGGAGATAAGGTTGCTCTCATACACGACAGTCCCATGACAAATACTATAAGACATGTCACCTACAAACAGTTATATGATGAGGTATGTATTTTTTTATTTTTTTGAAAAGAGGATATTTTCATATTTATTATTAGCTGTGTTCTTTTCACGTCGGATTTGCAGGAAATTTCGGATTAAATTGAGTTTTATGAACAGCAACCATATCAAACAATTTTCGTTTCTCGAAAACAAAATCAAATTGTCTGGATTTATACCCACTCTATGCGTCAAATATTTGATCCAAAAATTTATCTGGTTCAAGCTTTGAAGTTTGAATGGGTAAATATCATTGCAATTTGATGCGACTTTCGAAAATTTTAAAATCTTTATATACGTGGCGGTTTTTAAAATCCCAATTCAATCAAAAATTTCCAAAACCTAGAACTGGATCCGACGTGAAAAGAACACGGCTATTATTACTAACATACAGTGTCTCTCAAAACTGATCACAAGATGGTACTTTGGGATTTTGCAAGTTATTCGTTAACGGAAACAGATATCGTAAAACTACATAGTTGCGTAACATCGTAGAGGAAAAAATTTTATCTCGAAAATTATAAGTCTATTTCTGCTAACTATAAAGCTGATGTAAACAGGTGTCCTCAAGTAATTTGTAGATTAATAAATAAGTTTTACATAAATATTTGAGTAATACACCTATCCCTTAATTTACACTGTATTTTATTTACACAATTTCATAGTTTTAAAAAATAACCGATTTTCAATTAAAACTGGTAAAAATTAATATGATTACCGATTTCATTACCAAGTCTCGCCGATCTAAAATTGTTTTTATCAATCTTATTAATCATCAAAATAGAATCACATTAAGTACTGCCGAGTGATGAAAATGACATTAAATATATTATTCAGAAAATTAAAAATAATAGTCTATAAAAGTGATGAAAGTAATAAAACTAATGGTTAAATTTTTTAAGTATTTCATATTTCTTGTATATTTAATTGCATAGTTATATTTTGCACGGTTTTATTTCGTGCTTACATATTAACGTCGTCAGATATATGTATACCAAATTAACTTAAAGTATTAGAGATTGAGTTAACTTAATTTTATTTATATTTTTATTTTAATATGATTTATGCATGAAAATAATTATACTTTTATTTTCAGATATCCTTGCTTGCAGGAGGCATGCGAAAATTGGGAGTACAAAAAGGTGATAGAGTGGTTATTTATATGCCCTTAATACCAGAAGCTGTTGTGGCGATGTTAGCAACAGTGCGACTTGGTGCTGTCCATTCTGTTGTTTTCGGAGGTATGAACCACATAGAATATATATTATATGTATTTAAATTTTCAGCGAAAATCGATTTTTTCAACGAATTTCTTGAATTTCTAAATTTTGGAAGTAGTGCAGAATGATTTGGGAAACATGGATATTCCGAATTCCTCACCTTCCGCTACATATTTTACAAGAAAAGTGCTATTCATCAAAACCAAACTGCGTTCTATTTTCGACTACGCACTAAAACACATTCTCAATAATAAAAGGTTTCAATTTTTTATTAATTTAAAAGCTTTTAAGCAGTCTGAAATAAAGAAATCATTAAGTGTCACACACTTTATTTAAACAGCCCAAGCTATAAAAATTTATGTAAAAAATTCTCAGTAGGTTAGGTATACGTTTTACTCATACATTTTTTCACCGAGGTCCTTCAGGGCCAAAGATTTATGAAGACCACGTGCTTTTTTTATTCAATGCTTCCTATTCTTCAATAATTTTAGCAGTTGACGATTTAAAAATAGCAATTTTTGCTTGAATAAAACAAATATCACAATTTATGAATTTCATAGCAATATGGAGTTGTATCAAAAAAGTGAAAAATTAAGAAAATAGTTCAAACTTGCTGACCTCCTAATCAATCAGACCATAAATTAGACTTTGAAATTAGGCTCGATCGGATCGTTTTCAATGGTATTGATTATACACATAGTTTTGACCCCTTGAGTTCACAAATACTTTACACAATGAGCTCAAACTTAGTTTCTGTTGGAATTGTGGATTGTGTTCGAGTGCGTTTACTGCACGATTTGAATTTTTTATTTAATTTTATTATCTACTCTTGTTATTCTAATCTGAGAATTTTACTATACATATTTCTCAAGCGCTATACATAATATTAAAACATATATCCTACGACTAATTAAAAAAATGCATAATGCGATTCTGTTTGTTTACTGTAACTTTTAATATTTATAAATTTTATTTTGTATTCTTACATACTAGTGAAGTTTGCCAGCTTGACATAAACATATCTGCTTTATCGAGAATCTGTTTGTGGTTGTTTTGGTTTACGTGTTTTATGAAGTGCTGTTGTTTAAATTCGAGGAGTCTTTTTATAAGATTTTAAATATACAAAAGAAATGAGTAAATATCTATGTTGTTGTTAAACAAATATATTTAAAAACTCAGCTGCATCGATTAATTTAGTAAATAATGAAATATCTAAAATAAGTATGATATTATTTATAAAAAATTATAAATCCTCCTCGTTTATGATTTTCTTGCACCTATGTAAGTTTTTCTCATTTTCGCATTTGTTAATATTTCATGATTTTTACAATACTTTGATGTACAATGTACATATATATCGCGACATTTTGTTTTTGAATTACAAATGTTCGCATAAATGCATCTATAACTTCTGATCCAATTGAATTTTAATTATATTTACTTCACCTATTTACATGTGATTGAGTAACAAACAAGTAGATTTTAAATAAGTAGGTATTTAGTGCGGATAACACATTATTTAATTAGTTGTTTACTTTTCATTTTATTTTCTATTTTTGTTATCAATGATTATGATCTTTATTGAATTTTAATACTCATTTATATTAATATACCTATTTTAAAACGCAATTTTTAAAATTGTTAATTTGTTAAAACAGTAAAGAACTTCAATTTTAAAATTTTAAATTTGTCAACACAAAGTTAACAAGGATGTATTTATTGAATCGTTAATCCAATATTGGCACAATTGACCATTCTGATAAATACGATTTTTAAGAATCAAAAGATTATTTTTATTTTGTAAGTGTAACTGAATATCGGTTATGGATTTTTGCTTGCTTTCCTGCAGAATGGCTGTCTTTTTTACTTATTGCTTATCATGACTTAGTAATATTAGATAATATCTTTGAATATTTTTGGATATATTCGATAGATATTTCCTTTTAAAATAATTGCACTATTTGTTACACATTGTGTTTTTAGTTTTTTTGATATAATACAATTTATTTTTCAGGTTTTGCTGCTAGTGAATTATGTACCCGAATTGAGCATGCCGAACCAAAATTAGTAATTGCGGCTAATTGTGGAGTTGAACCAAATAAGGTTGTACCTTATGTTGAAATTCTTCACGATGCAATCGCAATGTCTAATTGGAAACCTGTAAAGAGTGTAATTTTCCAACGATCTAATATTATGGTATCTCCACTAAACGAAAAAACCGATATTGCTTGGGAAACTCTGTTGTCTTATGGTGAAGTTGCTGAATGTGTTCCTATTGAAGCAAATGAACCTTTATATATTTTGTACACGTCTGGAACAACTGATAAGCCTAAAGGTGTCCAGAGACCTATTGGAGGGTACTTGGTGAACCTCATGTACACAATGAACATTATTTATGGTCTTAAGCCAGAGGACGTTTGGTGGGCGGCTTCAGATCTTGGATGGGTGGTTGGACATTCCTACATTTGTTATGGTCCATTGCTGTACGGAGCTACCAGTATTATGTACGAGGGAAAACCTGATCGTACTCCTGATCCTGCACAATATTTCAGGATTATCGATCAGCACAAGGTTAATGCGATATTTTCAGTACCAACAGCATTCCGTGTAATTCGGCGAGCAGATCCTGATGTAAAATTATCGAAAAAGTATTCGTTAAAATCTTTACGAACTATTTTTATCGCTGGCGAACATTGTGACATTGAAACTAAGAATTGGATGGAGTCTGTATTTAAAGTTCCTGTTTTGAACCATTGGTGGCAGACGGAAACAGGATCGGCGATAACTGCAACCTGCCTGGGATTTGGACATAGTCTTAATCCTCCAAAATACTCGACTGGATTACCATTTCTAGGCTATGACAGTAATATTTTTAAAATGCTTATTGTTAGATGTTTGAAGGAAATCTAAAAACCTTATTTTGCAGTTAAAGTCCTTCACCCGGATGGAACTCAAGCACAACCTACTGAATTAGGGCGAATTGTAATTAAATTGCCGCTTCCACCTGGAAACATGTCCACCTTGTATAAAAACGATGAACTATTCAAGAAAACTTATTTCCAAAAATATCCTGTAAGGGTTTTTGCGCTTAATTTTATCATCTCAACAAAAGAATTAACATTCACTAAAATCAGGGGTACTACGATACGATGGATGCTGGATATAAAGATGAAAACGGCTATATTTTTGTCACTGCAAGAGACGATGATGTAATAAACGTGTCCGGTCACCGTCTATCAACATCAAGTTTAGAAGATGTGGTTATGCGACATCCAGATATTGCTGACGCAGCAGTTTTTGGAGTTCCAGAGGCAACCAAGGGCCAAATTCCTTTATGCCTGTATGTAACTAAAGAAGGTATACGTGTCCTTTACATAATTTTAGTGCAAATTTTACTTTTAATTTTTTAAGGAACAACAAAACCGACTGCTAAGCTAAATGTTGAAATTATCAAATACGTCCGAGATATAATTGGACCCATAGCTGCATTTCGTCTAGTTGCACCAGTTGCAGCTCTTCCAAGGACAAGATCAGGTAAGCAAAATGATATTTGAACGGATTTTTTCAATTTGTCATTCTTCTCAAAAAAAGGAAAAACAATGAGAAAAGCATTGGCAGATTTAGCTCGGAACAGACAGCTAATTTTGCCAGCAACTGTTGAAGATCCCACGGTGTTTCAGGATATTAAGCGGGCATTGCAAGAGCTTGGGTACGCTATGAATGCTCCAGATCCTGTTCTATCTCGACAAAAATAGAATTTTTATATAACCATAGCGTAAACGAAATCTTAGCTCTTTTTATTTGCTATTTAATTTAATAAAGAATGATGAAGTATATTATGGCTAGTTTTATCATAATATAAATTTGTGGGATTTTACTAATAATGTACATATATAATACTGTCATTTTTATACAAACTGTTACATAAATACGCTTGAATACTTTCCTAAATGAAAGTATTATCGCCAAAGCATTTATTGGAGTCTAGTGCAATAAGCTTAATATTGCAAAATTTCGGCGATTGGAAATTTGATCAGTTATCACGTATTAAAATTTGGATTTCAAATATTGATTTGACATCAAAGGCAAATTAAAATTAATTTGATACAGTATAACTCATTCGAAAACTACAATAGATAAACAAAATAAACTTTTCTCTAATAAAAATCCATTTTACAATCAACTAGACTTAAAAACTTTCTAAGCCTTTCAAAGTGTTCTGCTTTAAGCTGCAGCTCTGTTAGCTAAGATTCTTACTATTACTTTGCATTTTTCTCCAAGTGAGAGTTAAAATTTCACCCCACTTATGGTTAGAAATATTCAAGGTTCTTTATGCTTTGAGAAATACTAAAATTCGGAAAATGTTGAATTTTGTTAACTCAACCTTCGCAACTCTTTTCAATATCAACCAAATTTTGATGATTATGGAACTCTAATCGATTTTTTGTTGATGTATGTATATTCAATTTTTCGGCATAATTTTCCAAAAGTTTTTTTCCCGTAAATGAAATAAGATAGTGAGTGATTTTCATTTACATATGTATAAATTCTTCACCGGGAATTTTCAAACACATATGAATATAATATTCCCTTATTTTTTTCATACTTCTTTTATTCTAATTCATTCAGTGTTTGTTCTGCATAACAATGATTTTTATGTTAAAATTTGCTGATAAAGTTTAAATCAACAGGTTCCAGATGATGTGTTGCTGATTAATATTTATTGCAGATTAATGCTCTCAGCCGGAGGCTCCACTATGATATTCGGTTTTCCATAAAGGATGAGGCTAACAAATTACGTGGACATGATTGTTTTTAACATATAGTATATTGAATTTTAGAACTTATGCATAATTTTATGTTGCAAGATGACTTTCCTGGCATCGAAACACGTGTAATTTGTACGAATTCGATATATCATTAATTTTCCTCATCCTAAGTTTTAGAGCGCAAAGAGCTTTAGTATGACATCCTTATTAATGCGAAGCTATTTAATTTAATTTTGCACCCTTACTAAAACAGATTGTCGGATTCCTCTCATTTATAGGCCAGATAAGATAATCCTCACCATTTGCAAGCGATCTCAAGATTTTGTAGCAATAAAAATATCTTTAAGAGCGAGTCACGTTCGGGTCGTAAGTAAATGAGTGAAGGTAAGAGTGGATTACATCTAACAAACTAAGGCTTATCCGACGAAGGGTCACGTTACGTTTCACTGTTCAATTCTATCAACTTTGTAACTTTGTATCAGGAAGTTAGAAGTGCTTGATTTTTATAGTCAAACCTGGACCGGAAAGTTATAAATCTTGATATAAAGATAGAGGTTTGATTTCCAATTCTTGCTTGTATATTCTTAGAAAATATAAATTTATATTAAATCTTTAGGTTTAAAGAATAAAGAGTTAATGGTATGGTAGAGTACAGTATCTGTGCATAAAAAACAATGGAATTTTGAAATATATTTGAAATTCACTTTTTGGGTGTGTTCTAAGGTTTCTATAGCCAACTAGAAATCCTAATAGTTTTTGTCTGCCGAATAGTCTGTTTCTCTCTAGATATGTCAGACCCGTCCCATCCATCTTCTCCTTTATATATGTACCAAAACAGAATAATTAGATTTTTGGAAAACTAATTTTATTGGACCCTCCCCTCGTAGAGTGAAAAGTCTACTCGAAATTGTTAATTGTTTTCACTTATCCCATTAAAGGAGGTCTCTTTAGATAGGTATTCTAAAGTGGAAGAATAAATATTTTAGGACCTTTTGATTTTCATCCTTCAATTGAGAGGGATTTACTTTCAAAAGCAGTATCAAAGATCCATCGTTTCCCTTCTAATTTCCAAATTATTTATGTAAAATAGGTACTACTATGAAGATGACTAGATTAATTTCTTTAGTTTCTTTTAAATGTGTTTAAATACCATATAATAATATAATATTAATAATATTAGGAAGTAAAACTGATTAGTCAATCAGTTAGTTATCAAGGTATAGTAAAAATATTTCCCTTTTTTCGTCCAAAATGTTGAAGCCAAGAAGACTATAAGCTGCTAATTCGATTCACTTCAATTACAAATAAACCCCCGCAAAAGGCAAATGTAATTGATGTAATAATCTAAGTAAGTGCACATCAAAAGGATCCGGCAATGGCTCGTATATTCGTGGGTAAATACATTTTCAGATTTCCTGGGAATGTAAATCCAAACTGAATTAGGAAAAAATGAGAAAGCTAGTGTGAAGCTATTCAGAATTAAGTCAGACAGCGGTAGCTATAATTTTCGTGGTAGTTAAATAACATATCATGAAATATTAGCACCACAAAAAGAAGCATATTCGGCCACTCAATGAATTCAGATAACGTAAATTTGAATTGAACCTTATCAGGAAGAGATCGAATTTGGTGTTTAGCGAGTGAGCAACTGATACTGTCGGCATACCGCCCATAAGTGGAATTGGATTTAGGCAGAGATCGTTAGTGTCGGACTCAAGAGTACCTTATAATGGAGAAGTTATCGCGTATTTGCAAATAATTAATCATTCATAAATAAGTATCTGCAAATAGGACTTTGATAAGAATTTTGGATATATTTTCTGAGTAAATAAACCTAATTTATAAAATATTGCCGTATTACGAAGAAATGGGGGATTAAGAAATTTCATTACAACATGATTTTCCATGATTTTATTAATTAAAGTTAGGTGGAAAATTAGAGCTCGTTCTATGCCTGCTCTATGCTTATGAAATGTTTTTTAAGTTTAATAGTAAAATTTAATGTGTTGCAACTTTGCAACAACTGTTTAGATGTCGAAAAAAGTTTTAATCTTATTGATTTTTTACCCCCAATGAAAAAAGATGGGTGCAATAAGTTTCATCTTTTCGTCTGTCTGTCTGTTTGTGGCATCGTAGGTGGGATGTTTTTGTTTGCCTATTTTTATAGATAACTGGTTTTTGTGAGATGGGTCTTACATAGTCAGGTTTAGTGAAAATTGGTTCAACAGTTTCCAAGATTTTCATCTGTAAAATGACAAAAATACTAATTGTAAGCACATAAGACTTAAGAAAGAAAAAGCTATTTAATGTGCCGAAACCCGGGATTGAACCGGGGACCTTTAGATCTTCAGTCTAACGCTCTCCCAACTGAGCTATTTCGGCAGATGAGAGGTGTTATGGCGGAGAGCCCCTTTAGGATTTATAGACTCTAATATTTAACTATTTTCATAGAATAAATATACATATATGCACATGTAAATATGTACTATTTAATTAAAGTTTCTTAATTAAAAATCTTAAAGTATCTTAAGTCAATTAAAATTTAAGAGTTGATTTAGATGTACATAGAATGTTTTTCAATGCTGACGTAAAGTCCAAAAAACAATATTAGAATCAGAATTCTATCCTTTTGAGTCGTCGGTGTCTATCTCCTTGGTTGAGGGTTATTTTATAGAATGCCGGAAAAAATAAAATGCAAATATTAGTGAAGATAATTTTAAACTTCTATACTATAAACAATCTCAAGATTCCGTACTTCAAAAGGAAAAAAAAGAACCCATATAGGATCACTTCGTTGTCCGTTTGTTTGTCTGTCTGTTTGTCTGTCAAGACCCTTTTTCTCAGGAACCCATGAGGTATCAAGTTCAAAATAATATCAAATACTCAGTTCTGCATTCCTTTAGAGCTTTGAAAAAATCAAACTTCTAAGTCAACGCAATCAAAAGATACGGCCGTTTATGCCGCATTATTTGACACTCGCAAGGGAATCAAAACCTATAGGGCAATGTTTTATACCACAAGTAAAGGGAAAAGCTGTAAATTTTTTATTTACATACATCACAAAAAAAAAATTTTTTTTTACGGAACCCTCGGAACGCGAATCCGACTTACACTTGGCCGGTTTTTTGAATCAATTGTAAACTCGAAAGGAGTTGGGGTTCATATTCTCAACCTTCTTTGAGTTAGAGGGTGTTTATGAATTTTTGTCCTCGGCCCATTTATTCATCCCTAGCAAATAAACCGCGCTACCCACAAAAATTAAAAATGAATCTTTTTTTATGAAGATAAAAATATTTTTATATTATAACAAAATTTTGATTCCTAATTATACCTATTTACATTTTCTCGAAATCAGGAAAAAGGAACAATCTTCATATTCTACAACAGACTGTATTTACACAGTCTCTGGTTCTACACGTGGGCGGCTCAAGGGTCACTTTGAAAATTTACAGGTGTTCTGAAATGTCTATAGTCATGTCGTAATATAACTTTGGAACAAACTTTATTCGGTTGTTAATCTATTTGATAACGTACCCCGACGACGACGTTACTAAGCTACCATGCTTGGTAACATCAACAATCGACATATGTTTAACTGCTGTATCAATTTGAAAGTTTTAATCTAGATATTGTCTTTGGCTTATATGACACGATTAGTCCGGATGAATTTTCTTCCGGTTCAATATGTTGTTTCTACTTTTTTATACATATACACACAACTGCGATGAATAGTCGTAGTTAAGCGACGCACGCCATAATTCAACATTAAATAACGCGGTTTCCATGTTAGTAAAATATATGGTTGTTTTTTTTTTATATATGTACAACTTGGATTGGATTGTTTTTTTGCATTATTCTCGTAGTTTTTTTTATTGAAGTTCACTCTGGTAGTCTGTTGAGCAAGAGGATTTTAGAAACACAAATTTGAATAATATAGTCAATATTGTTCCATTTTGTACTTCTAACTATATAATTTTTTTTTCAAAGTCATTGATATTGTACATGCACATTGTAAGTACATACTTGTACCTATTTCAGAACTGTTGGAATTTATTCAGTAGGTCACTTGTAATTGTAATTATGGAACAGAAGATCATATTGCTTAGCTGAGGACAGTTGCAACTAGGTGATTTTAAACCTTTGCTGTCTTCTAATACCCCAACATTAAGTTTAGAAAAAAATCCAAATCCCTACAATAAATGACCTCATTGAAAAATGGATAGATAGATCGACTATCCGAAATGGCACAGAACATTAAAAACCAGTGAGTAAATATCGAAATTATTTATAGAAAATTTAGTATATATTTGTACATACAATACGTAAATAATATTATGTAATAACAATTTATAATGACTTGGAAACCTATTTTGACTATAGTCTTGTATCAGAGAAATATAGCAAATGAACAAAATTAAGCTATTTTATTTACATAAATCTAGGTACTTACTATTCAGGCTAATTGTAAGATTATTTTAGAGTTTGTCTGTATGTGATTTCTGGTAAGTACCTCAGTCGCAAATTAAGAGGTAATAAATTGAAAAAAAAATAAATAAAAAATAAAAATGTATACATTACATACGTACCTATTATTGATTATGAAAATTATGAACAATCATCTCTACTTAATTTTATTGTAGAGTATGAAAAAGTTGGAAAAGTCGTCTAGTAGAAAGATTATTTTAAAATCTTATTTTCGTATTTGCAGTGATATTATTGATTAAAATTTATGTTCAAATCACGGTCTTCGCAGTCATATCAGAAATCAATCATTGAAGTGCATACACAATAAAAAGGGGAACTTTATAATTATGTCATCGGTATTTTATGCCACTTATTACATAGACTGTTTATTTAGTCATATATAAATATGTACATTAATTCATAGTTTTGAGTCATTCCGACAAAATGTAATTGCTTAAACTTCAAACCTTAAACCCCACGTGCTCGGGTTTCTATTGTTACGTCCAGCAAAATTAGAAACTTCCAATACTTGAAACGGCTTATACCCGTCTTGAATGGAGAGACTTACTTACTCACATTTATTTTTTTACTACGTTGTGCTTGTTTTTCCTGTGACGTAAAGTCTGTAATCCAAAGTCAAACAATTTTATCGAAAAATTAGAAATTGATTAAAAAAGAAATCGATCAGTCAAGAAGTTTTTTATAGAATGATAAGTCACTGAATTGGTTACATTTAAGGTCATATTTATAATTCATTAGGATATATATGTATGTACGGTAATTCTGGATTAATTGGTAAATATTATATTTGAAAGTAATTCTGGAAATAATTATAATTTTTGATTAAAAAATCATATTGTAAATTCATCAGTGCTCATCCCGCCGCCGGAGATGATTCTTGATATTGTTCTATCATAAGAATCGTGCAATATCCTTTCTCTAGGGTACATTTCATCATTCTTATCCTCATGAATTTAATTTAATAAATTCGTGAAAAAAAAATAAGATAGGAAGGAATGATACTCGTTATTGTTACGCTACTAAGCTAATGCTCAGGTTGAATTCTCCATCTATTTTCTGTGGTAATCTCTTCACCATGCACACGCCACATAAAAAAATTAGAATGGCAAAAATATGTGTTATAGGATAGACGTTGTTGCTAGATGATGTAATTTCTCCTAAACATTTAAAAAGTAAGGAGTCATACCCTGTCCTAACAAACTTGAGCTAATTGAAGTTATGACCCGGAAATATTGTATATGCCCTTAATTGCATTATTGCACCCGGATATAAGCTTTTCAGTTCTTGTAATTACCTACCCCGCATGGTGGTTAAGAACGATTGATTGGGATTACAAAACTTTTTTAATAAATGTCCACAATATTTACGGAATAGATGAGCGTTAAATGTTCACGTACATAAAAATTTTGCTTCGTGAAACAATAGCCCTTTGGGGCATTACATTTTGCAATACTCCGAGAAGGGCTAAGCCTCCCACTAGGATTTTTTAAGCTCCACCAGTTTCTGCCTACGCTTCTCAAAAGATTTCATTGAGATGATTCCCAATTTCAGGGATAATACAAAATTCTTTTCACCATATGGAACAATTTCTTTAGGCATAAATTCGTATGTGAAACTATTTGAAATTTTCGAGAGGGGGAAGGAGTGCATTATCTAGTCTAGAACTTAGTGTCTGGAATATGAAGAAAACGTGGAGTCCCATGTAAAGGTGCTTAGAATTTAAAACTATATTTTTTTCTGTAATCGGTGCCTACCCCACCACCGAATGGGCCGAATTATGACGCCGGCGCCAACTGATTTGATAAGGCGTATCGACCAATCGGAGCTCGGCAAAATCGCGCCTGGAAAGCTTTTCGTATAAAAGTACAAGTGTCCACGACCGCACCAGACACAACAGGTTTCCTTCTGGACACGTGCGAAGCTTCTCTCCTCAGCAGCAACAGTTTCCTTTCGCTAAAAGCAGTTATCTGTGCATAAAAGTTTACAGGCGTCTTTAATTCGGGTCTTGTGTGAAACAGTGTAAAATTTGAGCAGAGAAAAAGGTTCGTTGTGGATTAATTTAATGTTTAAACAGTTTAAGTTTTCGTGTTTTTTACAAGATTTTTTTTTTCTACAATTTTAAATACCCTTGCTTATGATTACATATTCGTATTTTATTGTGAGTTATTCCTACTTCTGAAAATATTAACTGTAGGTATTGTTTTGTGAACAAACAAATACATACATCTTCTAGAATCTAGATGGAATATAAAGTGTTTAGTTGAAATACACTATACTATACATACAGTGTGGAGTTTGGGATAGATGATTAGTAAAATTCGAAGTTTCTTTGCATAAAATAATACCTACTATTTAGTAGAAAGTATAGTATATGATGAGCAAATATAAATATTTAACATTTTTAAAGTTCTATTTCAATAATAACTTCTTAAAAAAAAATCTTTCTGGCTACCAGATTCTAAACAATCTAAACCAAAATCTAGAAGCTAATAGGGCTACCTAACTGTAAATACAGTAATATATATTTAATAAGTATATTTAAAATAATGTGTGATAGTTCGCTTCGAAGAAGTAAATTCCAAATTTATATATGTGGAAACAATTTTGTTCTGAATCTATACTTATTCGACTTTAGAGAATCTATATTTTTACTGGTGGTCGTAATTTATTATTAGTATTTTTATTTATACTTTAATTAATTATATTACTATGATTAATGAATTAGTAAAAATTGAGGAAAAATAATTGAATCTATAGATATTGTATTATTTGACTACCGAGTAGCTATTTAAGTAAAGTGGAAAATAATAAACTTACTTTAGATTAATTGTGATTTGAGTATACATATGTATATGTTTGTATGTAGGTACATATCAACAAAGGAAGAAAGTCCTTTGTATCCCTATAAATTAAATGGAGCAAAGTTAGTCCAGCTTCTTCAGTTTTCTATTAACATAAATATGTAATTTCTAATTATTTGACTCATTGATCGAAAACATGCGATAACTACTGCTTCTCGAAAATCTTTCCCTCCTATTAATGTAAGAAATATAAATCCATATGTTAGCTTAAAAATATAATATATGCTTCAATTTAAAAAAATGTTCTCGAATCAAAATGAAAATAATCAAAATGTTGATGAGTTTAGCTTTCAACGGTTCAACGGTTCAATGATGGAACATCTTTCTTCCCTCGTCGAGTATAACTATCAATTTCCGTGTTATAATGTTTAATGTTGAAGTATATATATATATATGTATATATATATATGTTTATGAATTATATTTTTAGTTTAGATTAATTCTACAGTATATATAGGTATTATAGAAACATTCAGATTATTTAAAATGCCCATATTTATCAGGACTCTTGTTTTTATAATCCTTGTGTTAAGCATCATTTTTTATGAAATTTAAAGATATCCTCCAAAAGATTATCTTAATATTCGATTCAAGTTATTTAACTTTGTTGTTCATAATAGTAGGTACACATACCTACATAAGAAAGATCAAAAGAAGAAATATTATAATTGCATGTTTCTATGCTAGGGCTTACCTCACGGCTTTTAATTTCTGAAAATTTGATTCTTAGCAAAAAAAAAAAAAAATACGTTCGTTATTCACGGCCTTCCCATTACTGCTATTGAGGATTAAGCTTAATATGACATTTATCTAAAAACACTTAAAACATCTTTCTTCCCATCACCTTAATGCCCATTTTCAAGGATTTTACCTGAAAACTCTAATTGTTATATCCTTAATATTCTAAAATATAGTGGCGATTAACTTCTATGGTTTTTCTTTTTATAATTTCATGAAAATCGGTAATGGCTGACACGTTTTTACATAAAAGCTCCTTTTCCTGTGTCACAACGAAGGATGATGCTTTAAGAAGTGTATGAAAATGGAAGGCGGGAAGTGAGATTCGCACTTAAAGGAACAAGGACTTCTTCCTTACCTTGTACACGTGTGATTTGCCACGTGTTTTTTTTTTAAACAAATTATATTTAAAAGTTGTTTGGGGTGAAATTATTTTCGCGTTTTCACTTGCATCATTTCTAGGGTTAGACTGTATTTTATTCGATTACCTCTGCTACAAATTAGTTCATAATATTTATACATATGTATATGTATATACTACAGCTCAATACACAAACATACTAAATAGAAGAAATAGCAATAAAATTCTTGGTTTCTATACCAAAACTCTCAATTAATTTATAAAATAAAATTTCAACTTGCATTTCTTTAATAACTCAAATATTTTCATCCTGGTAAATACTTCACCTTTCTCCGGGAAAGAACTCTTAAATTAAAAGTGCCTGCGGCCAAAGTACATCATAAAATCCTGTTTACATATATGGGTTAAAATAATTATACATCGAAAAATATTTATTTTGGGGCTTCTGAAGCTAAGTCAGTTTTATTTGATTAATTAAAACGAAGCGCGACTGGCAATCATTAGCTCATAAGCGGCTATTAGATTACATTAAAGGATGAATCTTTTTTAATTTAATTTTCATAATTTTATAATAAGGTTTTAATAGGAAAAATAAATTGATAATTGGTACCTATATTTTACTATACGCTTTTATCAAAATTACAAAATAATTTTGCGTGGAAGCGAAAAACTATGTAAATGTTCATGGTATTGCTTGCATTAGCTTGGGGTAATTTCAGAATCTTTAAGTGATAGATTATATAATTTTATTAATGAATTAAGTCTTATAAATATCAAAGGAAGCAAATTCGTTGATTTAAAAAAAATACTCAATTCAATAACCACTGGAGTGAACATTTATTTTTCTTATTTCTTTGAAATATGAAGCAATGAGAATAAATAAAAACTATAAATCAATATATGGCTTTTTAATTAATAACTTAAATAGTAAAGTTAATTAATTTAACAAGAATGAGACAATTACATGCAGATATTATGTGGTAGGTTTGTTATTGCTTCTTATATCGCCTGAAATCCAAAAGATTACGCAACTTGTTATTTGAGCCAATTTGTCTGGTTAACGAGTTTCCTAATATAGTCGCCTACGTTATTCCGTAAATATACTAAATATGTCGTCTTTTAGTTATCTTATAAATAAAACGATTAACTGTTTCGTTAATATGATGATTCCATGGCCAAACGGCCAACAACGTGATTGAAATTAAATATCATACCTGATAATAATTTCGTACGCATAAAGGGTTGAATAATATCTACTAATTTTTTTATTTAGTATTGGGGATAACAAAATTATGTTTGTTGGTTTCATATGTCATATAATATAATGTGAATTTCTGAAAAATTATAAGACCTGTGTTGTTATAGTGGGATGAATTTTCAAGTGAAATCTCATATAACAGATAATCGAATTTTAATTTTCTTCACACAAGTCTTTGAAGAAATAAATAGAAACAATCAGAAGTACGCGGAGTGTGGTAAAGAATAAAACTTTACCAAACATATGTATGTAACCACTTAAATTTCTAACAACTACATACTACATAAAGCAGTAGAAGTAATTAGTTTTAAAAAGTTATCTGAATTTCGAAATTTATAGGTGATACATCAGGCATTCGTGAAAAACATGAAATTCCCTGGAGACATAATAGTGTGACAAGTGAAGTAAATTAAATCATAAATTTTGTAATTATATTTCATATAGCCTCAGGGTACATTAAAAAGAGATTTACATCACGAACAACGATATAGTATCTGCTTGTAAAACTTTATTATGTTTCTCACTTTGATACTCAGCACCACAACTTGCTAAATAATGGAGCAAAAACTTATAAAAGGGAGCACGATAAAACAGAAATCTTGAATTACTTTCTTGTACCTTCGCATAAAAATTGTAAAAAGAAATGAATTTGAAATTTAATATGCGGAAATTGAATCATGTTTTTACTGCCCTTGAAGGATATTTTACTGTATAGGTACAATAAATTTAATGTAAATTTTCCGGTATACAAATTCCTAAGAGTACATTTACTTTTGAAATTGCTTTGCAGCATATGAATTTTTTAAAATAATGTCAATAACAACCAATAAAAGCAATAAAGCTACAGGAGCACAAGGATCTAAAATAGTTTCTTTAGAACTATTTTTCTTTCATCTTCGTGTCGTATGTACACGGACACTCCTCCTACTGTTTGCCGAGCACGTTTTTCATTAAAAGTCATAAAAAGTTTTACCAAGCTCCTGTTGCATTCACAAGCCATTGTAGATATAAAGGAGAGTATAAAATTCACATCGATAGAGTAGTTTTTTCCTCCAATAAAAAACTTAATCCCCTTGTAGATTTAAACTTCGTTTTAGGTCTAGAAAATCGCTCAAAACGTCGCTTCAGTTGAAAATGATGATAGTGTAAAAAAAAGAAGTAGATGAAATACTTAAGGTTGAAATCAATTATTGGCTATAGATTTTCCACAACACAACTTAAACTAAGGTATAGAAAAACACAATTTCCTCCTGTTCAATGCTTCATCGGCTTTAGTGGCGCTCATTAACGAGGAGGATTACGTTAATACCTTCAGTCACAAAACGAGATAAATTGCGATTTAATTAATTGAGCTCCCCTGATTAACAAGTTTGGTGCCCTTGCTAGTAAAGTGGGTGAAGAAGTTCTATAAGAAATTGCGGTAAAGAATTATTTGCAAACCAATTTTTTTTTTTTTCGTAATTAGGTGAATTGCCTGGGGGCTTTTTACACGCCTGAGGTGACTTGAACGTTCCGAAACGTTTATATCTCTCAGTTAGTAAAAAATTCATGCATTATTGATTATTTTCAGGAATTTTAAGGCTATAAGGGCACATGTACTGCAAATATGTATTTTTCTCGTTTAAAAAGCATTTCTAGGAAATATAAACCTTATTAATATTTTAATGTCCCGGAGTGGAAAGAAATAGGGTCAAGTAGATAATAGGACGAAGTTCAATTTACCTTACATATATAAGGAATTGACTGAATAAAAGAAATTATGTTGCCATAATAATTCCGTATTTCAAGACTTATAAGCTTCGGTTCCCTGAGGCTGATTAAATTCAAAAAGGCCATGAAAATCAGTTATCATCATTTTGAAAAGGGTGCAGATATAAGTCAAGAAATGGGCTTTGTTTTCTCAATGCAAACCTAAATCTAAATCAAAGTCTCATCATGTCTTGATACCAGTTTTGGAAAAATTAAAGGTCAACAGGTATATGTATGTACGTATTAATAATACCTTACTTCAAAGATGGAATGAAAACTATAAAAGCTTTACACAAAATGTTCATGTCACAGATATTTCATGAAGGGTAATGCGACAGAAGGGCCCTTTTAAATAGAAAATTATGAAGCGAGCTGGAAAATTGAAATTTTGCTAATTACATCGTTTGCATTAATCAACTGTGTTCAATCGTTAAAAGTACTAATCAAAATTTATGGCAAAATCAGTCGTCGACTTAATGTTCTTCTCCTACTTAGGATAAATTTCTAAAAATAGTTTCACATCGCTTGAAAGAAAACAGTTGCAATATATTGCAATTTTAGGACTCTTCTAACATCCAACTAGCCATAGAATTGAAAATAATGTGAATGACAAGCGTATTAAGTTGATTTCTTTACTGTCTTACTTACATCGAAATGCTGAAAATGTACACTATTGAGTCAGGATAATTGATTGTCTTGTTTGTACAAAAATTCACACATATGTATGCACATTCCAGTCTACTATGCAGTCCAACATATCCAAACATAATCGAAATAGATGAACTCTCGACCAAGGTAACATAGAGGATCTATTCTAGTTATGTCACTGGCACTGCATAATCTCCTCATTTTCATGGGTGGGAAAAATCATGAACTCGTCGAGGTAGAAAATGTAATCACTGGGAGGGATTAGCAGGAGGCCACTCTACAAGCCCAATTTGATACGCTTTTATAATTTTGTCGTAGGCGGATACCTTCAGGGTTTTATCAAGTCCCACTATATTAACTTTTGTCCGCGGTTAATATGCTCACGTCAGGCATACTTTTACTACAATTAATAGAGGTAACCAGATTTTTTTTTTCACCTGTAGAAGTTAGAAGCATAGCTTCGAATAATCTGATGTCGTAAGACACTTATTTGATTTTATGTTTCACTTTCTCAGATTAATTAGGGTTTAGGCATATATGTATGTGTACATAAATGTGGTTTGTACATTTTACCTCGTAAAGTAAGATGCTTTATAACTTAACCCATAGTTAATATGCGTTAACCCTGACTTTAACCGGAAATTTAATTTTAAAATTAGGCTGAATTGAGTCATTTTTATGTAACTTTATTTTCTATTCAAATGATAATGAATTATTAGTTACGAAAATGAACTCAAGAGACTTTTATTATCTTATTACATATCTTATTTTTGAAATGTAGTAACCGTTTTGTAAATTGTTTACATTACATACATAGATTGAAATTCAACTTGGTGTCCTATACAAAACTTTTTGAATAAATAGAAGTACTTTTGATAATTATAAAAAACAAAGTTATGCTACTTCAAAGTTAAAATTAGTAAATTACTCACGGTTTCTAAATGGCATTACGCGAAATACTGTGAATTTGTAAGCGTGATTCCTGAGTACCTTGTGCCGTGTGCCCTCAAATTGGTATAATCAGACATCATTGATTGTTCGCGTTTCCGTTTGCCACTTAAGAAATTTGATATTTTCGTAGAATTTAAAGATATCGAAATAATTCTTTTATCGTGTTTAGATTTTCTTAGTATCCATAAAATCAAACAATCTACTTGAAACGATGGCGAAATGAGGATTCATTTTTCTTCTTTCATAAGATTGGAATTCTAATTGCCAGTAAGAAATTTCTGTTCTAAAAAAGGAAAATCATTCATTCAAATTTAAAAAGTATCTTAAAAACCAATTTTATCGCACAAACTTTAAATAATTGTGTGAGATCGTTAAAATAGAAAACAAATTTAAAGGGTTTCTCTGTGGGAGGTATCTTATAACTATATCTCAGAAGATGCTGTGAAAATGCCAACTTATTTAAAATATCAAACGTCCAATTTTTTTTGTAATTATTTTGTGTGAGAAAAATAAATCCCTTAAGCGAATATAAAATGGCATTTAAGAAATTTGGATTCATTTAAAAAATCTTTAGTCTTGACACGTTTCTAGCTCAAGGATATTTTTTTCCCCGATATTAATTAAGTTTTCAATCAGGCTCATAATTATGCTAACGCAAGCTCCTATGGCAATTGCCAGCAGCATTTCCTTTTATTTAAAAGAGGCGCCTTTTTCGCTTTATTATTTAGCTCAGACAGGGTAGACATACAAAATATATGGAGATTTTTAACTTTAATTAATATTCTAAAAAGTATTTTTTCTGGAATTATTACATTTGTTCTTATATTTTATATATATACATAAGGAATTAAAATCATATGAAACTTAATGTAAAATATAATTTTTTCTTTTTAGGATGTCTTCACAAATTGTAGCAACAGTGCTTTTAGCTTTGATCGCCTTCGGAGCAGTTGGCAGCAAAGCATCAACGATGAATCCATTGTGCGAGCCTGGAACTCGGGAAACAATGCCATCAAACATAAAACAAGTATGCGACGCACTGGAAAGTTCTACTCAACTATCAAAAGTTTTGTCAGCCTATATAAGAAATGAAGCAGCGGGTAAGTTGATCTCTAATATTATAAAAAAAAAAAAAATAATAATAATAATATATATATACATATATGTATATACATTTATAAATTTAAACTGTTCAACAAACAAATTTTGTGGATTTAGCTAAAATGAAATTTGGTAAATATAAAATAAATAGACATTTTACCAATTTTTGTTGAAATTAAGAAAGTGTTGTAAGATGTTAATCGATATTACAATGAACTTCAAAAATTAAGCCGTTTAAAGTTTTGAATGATTGGCGTAAACTAAAATTCTGAGCAGACATAAATATTCACTGGGTGGAAATTATAACTAATAGTTTTTATTATTTTTTCAACAATATAGGCGTAAGTAGAGAAAGGAGGTGCCATTTTGTTTACGTTTTAATTAAATGCAACGGTAAGATACAACCACAATTTCTTTGTTTTATGCGGAAAGTGTTTTTTTTTGTATATTTATAAAGAAATTGTTAATATGTAATAATAAATTAACACAATATGCACATTAAATTTACTAACAACTTTAACAAATTTAGTTTCAAGTCTATCACTGTCCCATATGGTCTAGTGGCTAGGATACCTGGCTTTCACCCAGGAGGCCCGGGTTCGATTCCCGGTATGGGAAGTACTTTTTCCTTGTTGCATCTAATTTTGAAGCGTTTGCGATAATAACTTTAGTATTTAGTTTTTTATTTAACTTTATTTTTGGAATTTTTTAAAGAACTTTACAAAATTGTTCAAATTAAATTAAAATCCTTTCGTTGTTGTACCAAAATATGTATCAGATGCTTTAACAATTTTGGAAACATTTCATAAAATTATAACCTTTGAACTATTATTTATCCGATAACTGTTTAATAACATATTTTAAATCCCCATTAATTTTGTCTGTCACTAAAATTCAGTAAACAAAATCACTTATCTTGCTACTACTAAAATATATTAATTTCGAACTAATTAAAATTAAAAAAAAAAGTTGCTAACAAAATCATTATATTATACTAAATATTGCAATTTATAATAATTAATTAATAATATTTTCTTAACTCTTGCAGCACTCTTGTACAGACCGGACGATTTAATTTCATCAAATACAGGCAAGCGAACAGATGTGGATCATGTATTTTTACGATTCGGTCGTCGACGCTAAAAAAACAATAAAGTTAATATGTTTGAAAAATTAAACGAAAAGAATCCACCAAGCTATAAACTTAAAGACCACATAACAAACATAACGAAATAAATAATAATTAGGCGAATGGAAGAAATCTATGAAGGATTTACAAATGGAAAAATCTCAAGGGCGTCAAATGACTGATTCAACATAATTTCCACCTAACAGCGAAAAATTAATCTCTTTCTACTTACGTTGTAAAGATACACTGAAAAGTATTACTATTATTATATTTATAATGTAATGTAATAAAAATTCTTTTATTTATTGCAAAATAATTGTTTTTACTTAATTCATAAGCTATAAGTATCATTTTTTGCTACTTGGGTTAGACATTAGACAGTATATATTTTTGTAATAATCGAGTTAATTTCCTCCTTATTTATTTATTGAGGCTAGGCGCCGATTTAGGAGAAGGGGTTGGGTGATGTAATCTATAAATATGTACATATAATTAAATTGTAAAGGCGAAAATTAATCCCCGAATCATAAAATAAGCTATATAGAACAGAGTGCAAGGTTTTGGATATCTTTGGAAATCTGTCTGTCGGTTTACTCGTGTATAAGGTAAAAACTGTTAAACTTAAGTAGGTAGAATTTTGATAGGGTTTTCATTCAACAATAGCTTAATATCCTAGGTAAGTTTTATTAGCCTTATATGTACTTTGTTTCGCTAAATAATAGATGCGGATTTAATATGGCGACAGAGGATTTTAAATTTCAAGGGAATATCACTGAAACTGGTATCCAGGGTATTTCCGGATCAGTGATTACGCATTTGATATTTAGATTTCAAAATTCAATATGGCAGGGCAAATATGGCGATCGAAAATTTTAAATTTATACCGATTGCTATTAAAATGGGTGCTTGGGGGTTTTCGTATATAAATCAACAAAATTAATAAATTTTATAGTTATGAAAACTTCATTAACTCATGTGCAAAAATGTTAGTTTGGGATAAGGATAGCTATTTTTTTGGATTTTATTCTAAGTTACTTCATGTTTTTCTCGGCCTTTAAATAAATAATTTTTCTGGTTTGAACAGTATAGCACTCAAAATTGCAGTAAAACACTCCGATTGCAGCATAAACGGCAACGCTTAACCACCCAATATTTTATAATTTCATTCATTAACAAAATCATTTTCGATTTCAGAAAATCTGAATGAGTTATTTTATACCCCTTGATTGCAGGCAAAACTGCTACTTTCAGAAAAAATGTGTTCGCCAAATGGCCTAACCTATGTACATAGGTCTTTTGCGCTTTTTAACTGTATTGCTAAATAGGAACTAATTTAGTATTTTTATAAAAAAATTAATAGTGGTAAAAATCCTATAAAAACAACTTGTAATTTATTTGGCAAGAAAAATTCGAAAGGTTGTTTGTAACGCTTGGTTCTGGACAAGATTTTAGGCTATAAAAGCATCCTGGATTCGCATTTACCTATAGTATTATTTTGGATGGATTTCATATGTTTATGATTTTAAAATAAACTGTCTTTTTATGAGATCATATGATTACTTACAGGATATAAGAAATTACACAATTGTTTTTAACATTTTTGTATGCCTGTCTTTCTGTTTGTCTGGGCTATTTTTAGTAACTTCAAAAAATTATTTCGATGGGCAAGAGCTAGAGGATATTGTCGGGCATTATTTCTTACAAATCTCCACCGTTATTTCGATTTCGATCAATTTTGGCGGAAATACTACTGATATATAAAAAGGGGTTTTTAAAATGTTCGTCTGTTTGTCCTTGGTAATGTCGGGAACAATTGAATTTGAAGCGATTTCATTGGAAGGTGGAGTATGTATTTTGATTTAATTTAGTAGAATATCTGACTTACTGGATTTAGTTTTTTATATGAAATTAGAATTTTGTTTCTTTTGTTATACCAGAAAATAAAAATAATTTTAATTAAAATCGTAATGTTTTTACGAGTTAGAAAATAAATTTAATTTAGTAATGCCTCAATTCACATTTAATAATTTATTTCAGTGGACGAGACCAGCTGGAGGTCGGCGCCGTGGCTTAGTTGGTTAAAGCGCCTGTCTAGTAAACAGGAGATCGCGAGTTCGAATCTCGCCGGGGCCTCTGTAGTAAAAAAGACAATCTTTTTTGGTTCCCTTCTTTCGTATATTTGCTTTAATTTTAATAACAATTTCCATAATTTTACAAAGTTTTGTTCACTTGTTGGTACAAAGGGGTTGACCATTAATCACGCAATGAATTTCAGGAAGAAGACTAGGGAACATAATTCCACTTAAAATAAAATTAAAATTTTCACTCGTTGCTTCACGTCTTTGCAGTCCAAATGCTTTTACAAAGGTATTTTGTGCTTATTTTTTTATATTTAAACTTTTAGGCATTTATTAAATTATATCTGATATGTGAAAATGATGCAGACACAAGGTCCGAATAAAGTGCATACTTTGGTTAATTTTAGAACAAAGCCGGTATTCGAAAATTTAGGTTTCATTTCTTACCGTCAAATAAGGCTTATATTCGATTTTAAGATTCCAAATCTCGTTTTATAATTATTTGGGAACGTTAAAACATATAAGTTAATAAAAATAGAAGTGTTTCAGTTCAGGCCTAATTGTTTTTGAGTTATTTTCGGTTTGAAATTTTCATCGGGTATACTTTACTTGATAAGCGGACATTTAACTTTTCAAAATATGCTTTATTTAGAGTTGTATAATATTCAATTTGAGTTACGATTCCAATAATGCTAACAGTATTGATACCTTCCCGCACGGATTTCTAAATTTAACAATAACTTTTTCGAAATGAACACAATTTTTAAAAATAAAGTAATTAAAGACAATCTCGATTATCGACTGGAAGAAATTACTGATTGTGAATTGTTTCTCTGCCTTATTCAAATTTAATTACTGTTCATTTCATTTATATACACATTTTAGTACTAGGATATAGTGAAAAATAATCAAGTTACAAGTCTATAAACTGTTCGCTTACTAGACACTAAATTTTGGTCTTTCGGCTTACTTATTAAATATGCCCGTCACTTTTTCACCGAATTAATATCTAATTTACCATTAAGAATCTTTCGCTGTACCTTTTTGGTCAAATAGTTAAATCAGTTACTTTCTCGGATAGAAAGACATTTTTACAAATTTGACGGTATTTACATCAAATATCAATTTTTTTGTATGCACGACATAAATTTATAGTTAGGAAAATAATCACGTGATTAATTTAGATAATATTTACAATTTTCTTTGAACTTTTAAGAACGGTTCGGGCAAAAATATTTTGACAAATCCCTTACAAACAAATCCCACACCTTAACATAAAGAAATATACAAAGGAAGGTTGCCCTCTGTTTATTATTTAAATCTCTTAACATTTATGCAAATAAGTAAAACATTGCTCTGGTGATGTAAATGAAAAAACAAAAACAGTCTTGTCGCGTATAAGTACATTCTAGAGAAATTGTTTGTTTAATAGATAATAGTGATGTTAAAATTAACGACGGAAAAACCTAAAAAGAACATTAATTGCGCTCGTTCGTTTTGGCAAGTTATTGCTTTCGGTCTTATAATAAATGGCAGATACAAGAAAAACATTCAACAAGATAAATAATTTTAGATTTTCAATAAAGAACACTCTTCGGGCGGGACAGGTAAAATAACCGCTAAATACCACGCAACTTTGTATATCAGTCGTCTGTGAAGTAAGAGACGTAAACGACATCGCCACCTATGCTGATTAAACACTGGCCCTGAAATTAAAAAATATAAAGTTTTCAAAACTAAGAAAATATGTATATAAATTGCTCTAATTTCGAAAAATTTGTATAGGTATGAAATATACAAATATATATACAGATTCGCAGAGTTACAAAGTATTATTTGGTGAAGCCCAGTTGTAATCAAACTCAAGCTAATTGTAAGTTCATATACCTATGTAGCTCAATACCCGTCGTTTTGGTTTTTCCTTTGAATTTAGTATCGAATATTAAATAAAGAATGATTTTAATACCTGATTTTTATGTTGATTGTCAACCAAAATTAATTCCGTCATGTAAAACGATACCATTGCATTTCCACCTAAAGCAGATATGTGCGCTCTGACGACAGCTAAAAGCTGAAAGAACAAAATTAATAAATTATTTTGTTAATTAAAATTAAAATTTAAATACCTCTGTAATGAAGCTGTGTACAAATCCGCTAATACCACCATTTTCTCTTATAGACGTACTCTCACGAATAAAGAAGAAATTTAAATTCCCTAAATATTTCTCTATTTTGCCACCGGGTACGTAACTTAGAGGAGTTATGTCGACACCGTACCTATCCTTCAACGGCGTCTATAAATATTTAATTTCAATATTAAAAATCACTGGGAAACAAAACTAAAATTACATGGCGAGACAATTTTACTGAGCTAAATTTTGTTCGTTGCGGTGAGTTCTTTCTTAGCTTGAAAGAATGGGATCCAAAGTTTGTATTGTTCGGAGGTGTTTGATTTAAGCTGTTTTCAATATTAATTTGATCCTCATCTAAACTGAATATTAGCTCTTCTTCCTGGGGCTTTTTTCCGTTCATTTCACTATGGCTGTTTACGGTAAGAACGCCGTCTGTTAAATTATTTTGCAATTGTTTCCTTCTTAGCTTCGATAATTTAGAGAGTTCCCCTAGACCCAGAGCCATTCCAGTTACCAAAAGTTGGATTTCGTCCTAAATTTACGTAAAAACACAAGTTGTATGAATAAAATATTTGTTTCGATTTCTGAAAGCACTTACACTGTCAGGCAGATCTAATCTGAACTTCAAATCGCATATTGCACAAGGAATCATACTCCTCAGTTTAAAGAAAATCGTTTGGAGCAATCTAAATATATTTTATTATAAATAGAACTGGTTTTAAAATTTTAATCATACCTTTGAAAATGTTTGGGAAATTGTCCTAATGTTTGTCCCACGGAAAGTTTTGCTCGCCATACCTGAGTAAACATTTGCAAATTTTTAACAACCTCCATGTCCTCTAAGCCGGGAACTGATTGAGTATTAACAACATGAAATCCTTCAGGAGGACAAGATTCCATTAGTAAAGAAATAATTTCTAAATCTTCAATATCATCGATTTCAAGTACGCAAGTTTCCTTATTCCCTGTGTTCAAATCTAATTCCCCAACTTCATCGTCCGAATCATCGGTGTCGGATTGTTTTCCAGTTTGGGTATCAATTTCGAAAGGTTTTAGTTGGTAGATTTCTCGATTACGTTCAAAGGTCTCTTGTAAAGATTTTTGCAGATTATTCAATTTTTCCGTATCGGTCCAAGAGTTTCCAGCAACAATTTTTGGAACAATTGGTGGAGGTAAAGCAGTGAGAAAAACTGCAGTTCCTGTTGCTATTAAAGCCATCATTTTTTCACCCACTGCTACTTGTGCTTTGAGTCCAAATATTGCGTTCATACCTTTTGCCTTTAATTTATTTATAAGTAAGCGATGGAGCTCATACTCCATAAATGGAAGTCCGTCGGAAATCTCCTTTGCATTGGATTCGGACCGTAGATCTTTCTTAGTACGAACAACTTGAGCTTGAAGAAAACAACCTCGACCTGAAATCTGCAAACATTCAGGAATTTCGATAGTCGCAAGGAGGACATCAGGGACTTTTCCCCTTTTGCATAGACCACATTTCTTCATTTTTATGTTGAATGGAACTGATGACTTTGTGTAGGGGATGTGGCACAGGGAACAGCTTAAATTTAATGGAAATGTGATTGGTGGAAATGAGCCCTTCCCGGTACCACCTAGCGATGTCGAATATTCTTTAGTACTTAGAGCAGAATCTGCTAGATCTTTAGGGCAGGGTTTTGCATCACCTAGACCTTCTTTTTCGTCCAGAGAAGAAACCATTAAGTCTTTTTTGGAAGATGTTGTCAATTCAATTTGGCTGGCTTCACCATTATAGGACATATTTATAATGGCAGCCGTTCCAGTTGCCGACAGCACACACACGTCGTCCCTAAATTATACATATTTATCTCAAAAAAAAATAAATTTTTATTTATTTTATAAGAACTTACGAAATAGTGGTCACTTCTGAGTATCCTAAAATAACATTGCATCCAAGTGAACGTGCATGAGATCTGATTTCCATCCGAAGTTCTGTCCACCAGGAATCTCTAGTTTCTGGCTCATCTGGATTAGGAACACGTTCTAAGAGTTTAACCGATCTGGCGGTTACGGTGGCGCCTAAAAATAAATTATTAATAAAATGAAAAACAAACACAAAACAAATAAATTATTAACCGATGTGCAGAATAAATCCTGGAGGATATTTGGCCATCGTAAGAAATGGATATTCCATCATATCCAGATTTTCCTGGTTTGGCGGTTTTAAATTTGCAGTTAAACGCATCATGTTCGTTGCATTAACTAAACGATCACTAGCAACACAAATTGAGTTCCCTAGAAGAGAAATATTACAAAATAAATTCGTATTAGCAAAATTATGACTAAGAATCTCTTTAACTTTTGTTCCAAGAGATTTATAGCGTTTTGGACCAACCAAGCATTCACTACAGGGAACATTGTTACGTCATCAAAATAAGTGTGATTAAAGAAAACAGAAATTTTAGAGAAAGTAGGAATAACCCATCAAGGAAGTTAGAAGTTAGCCACATGGCTTCGAAACAGTTTGAGAATTAATTTTAACGACAAAGTAATGGGGTTGTTATATACGTAATCTGACCTATTGTTATTTACCAAAAAATATAAAATACTGGAAATTGTTCAGTAAAAGATATCCCCATTGCTTCATCAACAATCATAAAATGATTTATTGAGAAACATGAATGAGTTAAAAATTACAAAAAAAAAACACATCGATTATTGAAATATTTTTATTAAAAGACAATCAACCATTCACTCCATATTTAGTACTCACTTTTGCGGCCCAAAACTGTAAACATGCGTTTCAAAATTAAACACTTTTTATATATGAATGCTTTATGTGTAGAATTTTAAGAGTGAATTTTCCTATATTTATACTTTAAACGACTCCTTGCAGAAATTGTAAAGAGGTCGAAAATTTTGACATGTCTTATAAAATTTAAGCAATAGTTTTATCACTGAATCTGAAAATTAATGTTTAGTATTTAAAATACAAAGAACCAAATATGTATGTAGACCTTAAGTTCATTATAAATATGTGAAACACATTCATACAAAATTATTCTAACAAACTTTTTGGAACTTCAAAAAACCGCTTGAATACAATAAGTTTTCACATAAAAATTTAATTTTTGTTCAAAATGCAACTAAAATATGTAATTTAAAAAATTAATTATATTCGTAGTTATTTTTCTTGAGGCCAAACCCTGCATCAAAAAATAGTTAACGTAGAATTAAATGTGATAGAATATAATTTGTAAGTGTTTGTAAAACACATTTTAAACTAGATTGTTAGTTATATTGTGTACAGGTTTCAAACTAATGATAGCGTTTTCTAAAGTTGTAAAAATCATTGGGAAATATTGTTTATAAAATAAATAAGACAAGGATAACTCTGAAATGAAATCTCGCAAATTTAAAGCACAACCGTAGAAATAGTGCTGTGATCAACTCTTGCTCATCCTTTGCATCCAGTAAACTTTAAAACCAGATAATGATTGGTGTTCAAAACATTATGAAAATACGATTGATATTACTAAATCAAGAACTTTTTTGATGCAGAGTATGATTATTAACTTATGCAAATGAAATGCATGTAACGAAAAGGCCGCTGGAGAGAATGAGTGCGCATTAAACTAGTTTTTGCGGGAACCTACTTTAGACGGCTTAAAATTATGTTATTGTTTGTTCTATGCATAAAAACGTTAAATTTTGGTATTAAAATAATTTTTGAAGAATGGACATTTTTGAAAATTCGTTCAAACCTAATGGAACAGATTTTTTCACGCTTCAAAAGTGAATTTGAAATAATCTACTAAAATAGGTTCCCCCTTAAATGATTTTGCTTGTAGAAAAACCGAGAGTTAGAAAGAGTAAGTCTCTTATAAAACATGTCAGGTTTGGGCGAAATATAAAAAACTCTTAAACTTTATAGCCTACTTTTAAAATCAATTCCAATTTTTAGAATCTAACCTTTAAACTTACCTTTTGGAGTAACACTTAAATCCGAGTCAGATGACCGCCTACAAATTCCGGAATCCTTATCTTTGTCCTTTGTACCAATAGAGCAAATTGGCGCAGAATTTCCTACTTTAGCAGGACTCTGTGAAATTTTGCAGCCCATCGATTCGGCCCGTGTGTGTCCCACGACCTTGTTTGCAGCCACAGCCGCTGCAATGCAGACGCCAGCACTCACAGAATTCGTTCCTAGCTCTGATCTAAAGTGTTTGAGGTGAGGAAAGGGGGCAAGCGTTGGCGCTTTGTTAGTACTTAAATTCGTGTATGATGACGACAAAAAATTATTTCTAGCACTATCTAGAGACTTTGGGGATTTGGGATATTTTTTACGTAATTGTTGTTGCGACTGGACAAAATCGATGGGATCTGGGGTGAATTCACTACCACAGGAAGGAGACGAAGGAGTATTATTACTTTTGTCAGAGTCATTAATTTTTAAATTTGTTAACGACAAAAAGGACTTTCTAGATGGGCTCGAAGGTATCGTTTCCATTGAATCGTGACACTCTGGTGCAGATGAGTAGAAGATGTCGTCGCCAGCATCTAAGAAAGTAGTCTGCAACTGCATGTTTGTTAAAGAAATCTCTGGGATAGTGAATGTGCCTTGAGAAAATGGGCTATTTTTCATTGCTTCCATATGTCCTTTTCCTTTAAACCATTTCTCATCAGGCCGACTTTTTAGTTCTTCTTCAAAAACATTTTCGACCTTCGCAAGATGTGCTTCATTCTTTTTAAATTTTGTATTAAAAGGCGACAGTAACTTTTTTGATAAGGCACTTAAATTTCCGTGATTCTTTTTTTTATTTTTAATTAATCTCTGAATATTACTTGTTTTTGTATCTAATTTTAAGTTATCTGGAGTTTTCAATATGGTTTGTGAAACTTGTTTGCTCTGCTCGTCCGCAAAATGAGGCAGGTGTATGTGCTCCTGGAAACAGAAATATTGCTCTTACGGCAGCCGAAACCAGTTCGCGATTTTCTGGAACACGATTAGGTTAAATGGGTTAAAGGTATTAAACACAAGTCTACAAAAATATGCATTATTTTAGGCAGCTGCAACTCACAAAATTCCTCTATTAGACAATTACACAGAAGTATTCATAAAATTCCTGTACTAGAAAAAATAATTGCATAAGTTTAACATATTACTGCTTAAATATGAGGATTGTTCAATAACCATGTGCAAAATAAGATAGGCTCCCAATTTTAATATTATGATAAAAGTTTAACAAAGCAATCGTATGATTTTTATTAGTTTCAATATTTTTAATTTTGCAGTTCACTCCAAGTAAAAAGTTGCAATCGCACGCGCTTTTATTTTACCACAAATAGCCTAGCAATAAATGAATTCAGAGTATTTTTCTTCCAGCTACGCCAAAGGGTTTTTAGTTTATATTTGGCTTAATAAATAATCTGCCTATTAAGCATGAGTACGACCTTCGTTTTAGCTAATCTGAGTTCTTTGAGTTCTAACTCTAATGAATATTTTTTTCGAATTTTTTCAAATAACGCACAGTGCATATTTTAAAAAATATAGCGCTAAATATTGAGTAGATTGAGTTCTTTGTAAATAAAAATGTTTACAATATGAAATTAGTCAGTTCCTATTTTTAGGGTTTCCATAAGAATAATGGAAAGAAGAAACTATTTTGGTGCAACTTCGTCGTTCTTCTGTCCACCTTTATAGTGTATTATACCAACAGTTTTTAAAGCTAACGAATTGAAATTTGACAAAAATAAAACTGAAAAAATATTTGTTCATCTGTTTAACAACGGAAGTGACATGTGTTTGATTTTGTTGTTTAGCCGAGAGTAACTCATTTCAAAACATTGCCACTTTCTTTTGTTCGTATCTCTTTTTAAGAGATATTAAAATGCACAAGTTTTACTTATACTTGACGGATTTTCAATATATGTATTGAAGTTATATAAGTCTTTGTTTAGTACCTAGAGATTCTTTTATTACATGATATTATTGAAAGTTTGCAATTTTTTAAAACGTTAAAAAAAACATCGAAAGCAAATCACACTCTAAAACCATCCATTTACCTGCAGTTGATGAAATCTTTCTGAAAGATTTTCGACGACATCTTGTAGAATGGAACCACGTCTTTCTTTATCAATAGTTTCAGGTTCATCAGTTGTTGATCCTGGCTCAATCCAATTAATAGAATCTTCGTCACTGTCGGCACTTTTTAAAATATTTTTAAGATTTTGTGGTGTTGGTTCAGTTTCGATGATTTCACATTCAGTAACTTTTGAAAATTTACCCCGTTTTACAATTCTTGTTGCACCTGTGAGAATTTTTCCACCAACATCACTTCCAATTTCGGTGGATAATTGTTTTGGAAGAAAAATCCTTACTTCTACGTTACTTTCAACAGGGCTTTCGTCCTCTTGAGTACTTCCTGGCTCAATCCAATTATCATCTTGATTATGCTCTCGAGCGAGAACTGTTTTAACTACCATGCTAATTGTGTCAGGCTCTGTAGCACCAGCACAACTGGTAGTAGTTGCCTCATCGTCTTCATCGTCTGAAAATGCTTCTTCAGTGGTAGACGATGATATGGTTACTGTTGAGGTAGAAGCATCCAAAGACACTCGAGAGGCAACAACCTGCTTCTCGGTGTTTGCTCTTGAAAGATTGCCCATTGATTCCGATTTCTTGCTTTTGTTACTTTTTATACTTCGGTTTGGAGTTGAGCGTTCACTATCGCGGGCTTCAGAAATTAGATCAAGACCGGGCCCGTGAATTATGGAATTTACCAGTACAGCTGCCATGCCATTGCCATCGCTAATTGACCGATTCATTTTGCTTTTTTTCAAGCGCATTAATCCCCTCAAGTCGGTGAAAGAGTTTCTAAGTGGTTCCGTGAAAGAAATATCAGAATAAGAGCTATTTATTGATACATTATCAAAACCCCGATCTTCATTCATCCTAAGCTTAAAAGTTCTAAATCTTTCATTCAGCATATTTCGAGAAGATTTAGTTAGTTTCTTTACATGTCGTCTAAATTTTTGTGGCTTTTCGCCGCGCATATCTTCCTGGTGTAGGAGCTGTTTTATACCTTCACTTTCACTGAAGCTCTCTTCAATAATTGTATTACTTTCTCTTGCAGGACGCCATTTCTTCTTCAAAATAACATTTGGTGATTTAGCCGTTGTCGCTTCAACAGGATCAATTCCCAAAATGGTGTAAACGCGATTTCTGCAACTGTTTTGAAAATGATCATAATCGAATTTACTTTTACAACTCTCATCGCCACTGCTACATCCATAGCCTTTGAGGAACTCTAAATACCTCAACGTGCGTCTGATGAGTAGAGTGTGTAAATTATTTACGCAATGAAAACAAATTTTTTTTTGTTAAAAATGCAATGCCATTTTGTAAGCAAAAGCATTAGCGACAATTTATACATGGAAGGAAATGCGGAAAGAGGGATTTCAATTTTTTTGTTTTCGGAAAGGGCAGGGTATAGTTTGAATTATAAACGAATTTAGTATCCAGTCGAGTTTTTTGATAATTACTTATGTACTTACTCCTCAATGAGGGCGGTATCTAACGTTAGTTGACTAAATGGTTCTTGAATTTTTACAAGAGTAACAGCCGTTCCGATACCACGAGCTACAACACCAACATCACCCTCGAGATCAAAGCACTGGGTGTATCCAATTACCGCATTAGCTCCTAAGTTTATTGCCTTTAAGCCAATTTTCCTCTGAACCTAAAAACGTATAAAATATAAAATATAGGATAAAATTACGTTATAAAATAAATATGTACTCTTACCTGGCCAGATAGTTTTAGAAATACAACCTGCCTTGCCTCATTTGAAGCTCGTGGTGTCCGAATTTTGTCTATCCACTGGTACTCTGGATCATCATTAACAACCAATTCTTCAACAAATCCGTGTATGACTTGCGCTCTATATCCGTGAGGTATGCAGGAAGCTAGCAAGGATCACAAATAATTATATTATATTATATTATATTTAAATATTTTCAAATATACTTACAATGAAAAAATTGAACTCCACACGAGCTTTGTCTGAATTTATTGGCATCGGAAAAGAGATCTACCTTAACTATAATATTGACTTCGCCACGAATTCCATGCATAGTATCGAACACGGGGATCCAACCGGACATGACAGCGCCCTTTCCCTGGCCCAAGTGACCTGCATTTTCGAGACATAAAGGATTGAGACTGATGTTAACCTTTCCGATAGCATCATTAGCTGAATATGTGTCATAGTCCATTAGACGGATTTGAAGAGGTTCATCCTGCAGTTCAGCATCGTCGACTTCAAATCGAAACCTGGATAGATTTATAAATTTAAATATAAAGAAATAAGCCGAATAATTAGGATTTTATCTATGTACATATATAGATATGTATACAAAGATTTATACTTGCAGCTTCAAAATAATAAAAAAATCGATTTTAAGTTATAACAACAGTATTTATTAAATTAAATATAATATAATTAAAAACTATAATGGGAACAGTACTAATTTATTTAGAAAAAAAATAAAAAAATATTTCTTTTTCCAGTTTTTCAGAATTTTCATTATTTAAATAATTTTTTTTCTGTGACTTATTCTGCGCCAAATTATTTGCCATTCGTCATAAAAAACAGTTGCTTTCATGGACAGAAATTTTCATGTTATTGTTTATCATGTTTTATTTTGAATTAAAAATTTGTGGTATTTGACTAAATATGTAAATGTATAAAGTTTATTTTAACTTTCCTATCGGTTTTTTGTAGGTCTAGAGATCCACATTATAAATATGAAAGGAATTTGTTATTATGCGTCCACCACTGCCTGGTTCTTGATCTGCGCGAAACCTTAGGTATGTAATTACAGATCTTTTGATTTTGAATTATCAGTAAAGATGTAAATTTTAAAATGTTGTATGTATTTGATTTACAAGAAATCGATCTGGTATTAGGTACAACTTAATAAATATACGAAAAATCCAGTTAATAGCTGTTTTATCAGAGCAAAACCAACGTGGCTTATAGACATAATTTATTTCTGATCTTGAATATCACAATCGTGGAGATAAGCTCGAGTTATGCAACGATATTTTCTTAGTGTATATCACCGCACCGTAAATGTTTTTCTTTCCTAGTCCATGAGTTTATTTATTATTCTTGTGATGATCGCGGCATGCTGATAAAACTCTGAAATTTGTTTAAGTGCTTATTTTACGAGGTGAGCTGTAAACAGAGATTTGAGTAGCTAATTTAAGGGCGCCCCGGCCACTGTAATTGCCTGCAGGAAATTATAAATAAAAATGGAAATAAGGCGCCACAGCTACAAATCACTTACCAGTCGGTATTCCACTGCGGATTGAGACTTTTACGGCACACGTCCGTTTTGTGGGTTACGCTTCCCAGCTTGATTTCAACATATGCGTCGGTCGTGTCGCTTCCTCGGTCCATTACGGGCAAATTGCGACCCGCTTTAATTTTCACGCCGACTTTTCCAGGCATGTTTTCCCAGTCCGAAACAATTTTATCCACTTATGACGCAATTTGCCCTCGTTCGGAAGTTGCGAACCAACTCAGCAGAAAGAACGACGGGCGGCGGCGGTCCGAAGGCTCCTTAATATTACAAAAGTTGCAGCACCCTTCTTTCACGGAAAAATCACCAAAACCTCATTTCTTTGTGTTCACCCGTTTTTCATGAGCACGACTTGAATTTTTATGGTTGAGGGCGCCCAGCTGAATCAGAAATGCCAGGTAAACCGTTTGCAATTAATCGGAAAAATGTGCACTGCGAAATTTGCGCAAAAATAGAACGAAGCACCTTGCCATCGGAAACTTGCGAGTGACACCTCGCTGGGAACGGGACGAGCATCAGCTGCTGCAATTGTCAACGGGAACGTCAGTTTCCGTGTTTTGATTGGGAAAAATATTCGACGGGCGCTCGGTTCGCTTTCGGACTCAACAGCTGATTTTGTTTTGGTTCTGGAATGTGTACGCGACTGGGGAAAGCGCGGCCTTAATTGATCTTCGAAAACGACTCCATTGAGATCGCAACGCTACTGTGGAAGGTAGACCAACTATTAGAAATATTTGTGCTTTTATTCAATTGTAAAAATTCGTTACAGAATGATTTTTAATTTGTTGTTTTAAACTCCGTACTATTGCCAGTGTAAAAATTAGTTTTTATTATTTTCTTAAATAGCAGATGTTAGCAAAACAAATATAAAATACTAAAGCATGCGTTCTTCTCAATAGGTATCGAAAATGCCTAACAAAATGCAAAAAGCCTAACAAAATCTTGCAACAAGTATAATTATTTTTGTATGCTGAAAAAGGTTTTAAAAATTAGTAGATATTTGGAAAAGCTCTCATACATATTTAAAGCATACGTTTTTCGTATTTTATTCTTCGCGTATTGCGGCTTATATAGTGCTGCGTAAAAGTTTAGGACGACCGTAAACGCATCTAAATTGTTTTATTCAAATGTTCCTTAAAATGGATCTAAAATTCATCATTATAATAAAAGTAGGTATTCTTGAATTTATGAAAAATAACTTTATTTGGTTCTAAGTTGTAAACAATAACAAGAATAGACAATTTCTCTCTCACCCAGAAACTTCCAAACATTTATTATATTCAGATCTGTACTGCAAGCTGGCCACGATAAAACCACTATGTTGTGGTAATTAAGGAAAATGTGAGTAAAACCATTTAGAAATATGAGTTTACTTTAAATTCATCGGCAGTCCTAAACTTTTGCGCGCACTGTATATTCAATTCATAATATATGAATACGCCAGCTGAGTTATCTGGTTTTTTTCTAATATATGATAACTACTATTTAATTAAAGGCTTCACCCAGTTTAGGGGTGCTTAGAATGTTACTGAAACCTATAGGTGTGATATACAATATAAGTATACATATATGTGATGATATCTAGCCGAAAACCTTCGTCGAAAAAAATTCTAAATGTAAATCCTTTCATGTGTTCTGAAGATTATCTTAACGGAACTACACAACAACTATTATTATAGTATTTTTATGTTAGCATTTTAACACAATTAATGATAACAAAAAAATGGTCAGGCTTCATGTAATTGAAACCTGCGCGGACAACGCGTTCGTTGATTCAAGTATAATTTGCAATGAAAAAGTTGATTACACCATGTTTACTTCAATAAAGTTTTGGTCCCCAAGCGGTAATATCATAAAATACATATACACCTTTATTTATTGTAAATACTCTGAACTCTGAAAAGGTCAAGAAACGCAGAGTGTACAACCTCAACACTGATTGCCATGAAGGTGAGTTGAGTTGAGGATTTTTGTGTGGCCTAAATTTGAAAAAAATTTCTTACCTTCAATCCGATCCCAGAAAAGGGAATTGCTCTTTAGTCAGTGAAGTGAATTATACACGTAACACATGCTTCCGCCGAAAAGGACACAAGTTCCTTTGAAATCCCTCGTAGGGGCCAATAACTTATACTCTGAGTTTATCAAGAAACCCCCAGAAGCACAACTCTTCCACAAATCTTTTTCTCGCTGAGGCAAACTTCTACAAATCTTTTGTTGGTCCTTGCCGAACATAAGAGGCCATTTGGTTAAAGGATTCCCCCGGACATGTTCGTAATTCGGCCTGTACGAGGTGCAGATCCTTGGGAGAAGCCTCGACGGATGCGAGAATTTGATTACATTTCTGTAATGTTGGCCCTCAACAGCAATAATCTGGTTAGGTTTAACCCTGGAATTGGCCGAAACGTGTAAATGTTGTATCCGACCGGAACCACATTCTGAACGCTTGTTGGGGGTGGTTCGGTAGATGTTACAAAATTAGGAAATCGCATGCATTGAGGAGCATCCTATCGCCTGCCAGTGGTCACGCGACTCTTATCTGTCCCTTCGAATGATTTTCTGTCTGGTGGCGCACATTTTTACAGACAAAATCATTTCACGCCCAAGTTCCTCCTCGTTTACTTAAACGGAAAAGAGTCGTTGACCCTCTGCCTTAAAAGTTTGGCTAATGAGGCTAATGTACTCAATGACTTCAACAAACACGGAAGTGAACTTGCTCGAGCGAGGGTATTCCACAGGTGATGGAACTTGTTAAGTGCGCGGGAGTCAAGAACCTGAATATTATACAGGGAGTTACATATAAAGGACTCTATTACAAACCATAGATTCAAATAGGAGAAAACTGTAATTTGTTTAGGAGTTTAGGAGTTTTCTAGATCAACTCTGATTTTCTCTACAAACTGCAGTATTCTGGGTAAAATATTAACGTCCTGATACATACTCAATAATATAGACCTCTCATACTAAATCCTAATTTTTTTATTACAACATTATTATTTTATTCGTTTTAAAATTTTGTTAAACTGAAAATATTTCTTTCAATTTACATACATACTATATATCCCCTAGCCCACAAAATTCGAAAGCTCTACAAAGTAAAAAATTTAAAAGTCGAAGAAAAATGTGATTTAATTAATATGAAAGGTACATATGTATATGCATAAATATGTATGTATGTATGTATGTATGTGTAGAAGTCAGGTTAGCAGACATTACTTTTATATAAAGAGCACATTAATTTTCCATAAATAATTTAAAAACCTACATCTAAGAGCTAAGCTATATTCAGTACAAAAGGACAAATTTGAGTGTATTTGTCCATCGTCTGAAAAATAGGTGTTAACACATGTTGTAATTTGTTTTAATTAACTATAAATAAAAAATAAGGATAACTTTTACTAACAAGTTTCTTTATCCATTTACTTCTGCTATTGTTTTGCGATTTTGATCCTGCTCTCTTTGTTTTAAACATTTTCGACGTTTTGGATGTGGATCCATTATTATTCGATCATTTTTTAAATACATAATCTTCGAAGATTTTAATGAATTTGCATGAAAATATTTTGTTGTGTGAAACTAAAACTCTACTTAATTAGGATATAGAACTACGAGTAATAATTTTTAAAGTTTTGAAACCTATATCTGCTAAACAGAAAAAATGTCTGTTAATCTCCAACGGAGCGGGCTTCTAACAAAATTTAAGTTTTCAAACATCATTAATAAATAGTGTATTGCTTTAATTTGTGAACAAATTTGTTTCTATACCCCTCAATTTTTTCTGTTAAAAAAAGTACGATCTACAAAAAGGGAAATGCCACAATAAATCTTGTCGTCTACATAATTTTGTTATGAGAGCAATTGGCACTTTTACTCACATCCAGATTTATGTATCTCAACAGGGTCCATTGTTTTCAGCTAATGTTTTATTTATAGTGGCAGTGAAGTGGCAATTATTATTTGAACCATAGACCACCGCCACACAGGACAAAAATATTCTTGAAGAAATGCGGGGCCAGACAGCTCAGACCTAGTCCACATAAATCAAATTGGGGACAAATTTTGTGAAAATCCTCAGACTTTCGAGCATAAACTTTCTCTTAAATTGCACAACTTAATGGAATATAAATGCCAGCGAATGCTGAGGGCAGAGGAGGGACTGCCCAGAGGGCCCCATTGAGCCGCTGAATGGTCAGTAACACTCCCACATAGTTATAAATCTAGCAGGGGGCTTCCAGGGCAGCGTCTTGGTGGCTCTGACCATCTCTCGTCAGCTTAAGTCACACCTTTTTATATTTCATCTTCCTTCTTAAGAGGATTCCTTCGGCGAGGAACTCCTCGTTTCTAAGTCACTGAAATTATGTGAATGAGAAGCTGACGAGACAACTTTTCCTTTTGGGCCATTAATTAGTCCGGGGGAAATGGGGCCATTCACACCGTTGGCGCTGGATATGACCTTTTTGGAACGAGTCCGAATGCGGGAGAACTAAATGCGAAAAATACAAATGTCTGCTGTGCTGGCAGAACTTTAAGAGACAGACTACTTTACTCTGGTAACAAATTAACGAAAAGAAGGAATCCTTTTTAAATTCATTACATTTCGTCTTCAGAGAATTTAGGAAGTGCTAAAGAGTTCCGGAAACCTTTAATTGCTTTTAACAGAATGAGGTGATTTACAGTGGCCTTTCTTGTTTAAATAGGTCAAATACCATAATTCATAATAACAAATACATTTCTTTTTAAAGAAGAAATAGAACAAACTTAAAAAAAATAAGAAATGTACTCTAAAAAGTAGACGAGTAAAGTACATCATTATAAAAAAAAGGATACACTAGAATAATTTTAGAATTGTATGACCAAGAGCGCTGTTGTTTTGTTTTAATCTTTTATGGGACCGTGAATTCAATTTTTTAATTAGGATATTAAAGCTCAAGATTTTTCAAATGCACTTATACAAAATTAAGCATTCATATTGAAAGGATAAGAAAACAATTAGAGAGGGCATCAATGCAGAACGTTTTTTCTAGCTGCAGGTGCAGGACCTGAACAACATATGTTCAAAAATACAATAAATATAAAAATATAATACGAATGATAAAGTTAACTTAGACAAGTGAAGTAATTCAGTGCTTGTATCAAGGTTTTCCAGCTGAAGTAACGTGCACCTAGTCAAGCATACTCTTAGTTAAATAAATGAAAAGATCAAGATAAAATTGTATTTTTTACTATTTTACATTTAAACATTGTTAAAAACTTCCTCACCTAGCAGCTACGTTCTCTTTGGTGTCTAGGGCTAGTTGTCGATTTCATACATAGGTACCCGCAAAGTTATTTAAGTGCTGGTTAAAAATTATAAGACCAAAACATAAAACAGATATTTTGCATAAATATTCTCTCCCCTCGTCTATCCTAAAAATTTGAAATTTCTTTCAATAATCTCAATTTTGTAACCGGTTCCAGTCGATGTAGATCGACTGGCACCACTTGCATAAACACTTTTTCAACCCAGATCGAAAAGTCCTCATTTCTATCTAGCTTGAAATTGAGGCATATATTCATATATTCGATATTCATATATTCATATTTTATTCCGGTTGTAATTTCAAAAGGTCATAAATGAGGTAATAGTAAGTGTGGGGGTAGACACGATTTCAATAAAAAAATTGTAGATGTAGTTTTAAGTAAAAATTAAGGATAGGTTGCTCTAAAATTAAAAATAATAAAGAAAAATCGGCTTTATTATATAGCAACACTTTATTGTCCAATAAGTTACAGAAAAATAACACCTCGTTATACATGAATTGGTAACTATTGTCGATTAATGACGACATAGTTATAATAACATAGAGGCAAAGTACTTTATTTGTTTTTTTACAGATCTATCACATTTAGTATGTCATCATATCTACGAGTAAAATAGATAAATTTTTATACATATATGCATGATGCTACAAAAATCCTTTTCAGGGGAGTAAAAATTTATAATGTTATTGTGTAGATGTAGAGACACTGCGGTTCGTAGGTTATCTAATCTCTATCTAATCTACCCTGATGAAGACTGTTTATGGCGCTGCAGTTTTTCCTCCTCGTATTTAACAAAAACTCATCAACTGCGAGAAGGAAATTGTATCAGAAAACGGTTGACACGTGCGTTGCTTACATCTTCCAGTTGTTGATGCTGGCAGTTTGATAGAGCAGTGGAATAATTTTTCCCTGAGATTCATCTAAAATGAAAATGAAAATGAAAAAAAAAAACGAAAAACTGCTTAACAAAAGACCTTGCTACCAGGCACTTTTTCTAAATGGCTTTCGGGGACCATAGACTCACATTACACGCCGTGATAGCCCTGCACTTACCTGGATTAGATGTAGCTGAACCGTCTGTTTTACGCCTTGAGGTGAATTTATGCCATCCTCTGAGGAGCACTTGATTTCGGTACTTGGGAGTCGTAAATGTGTACAGAAGTGGATTTACGGCTGAATTTAATGGTAAAATAAAGACCACCAGCCAAGCGTAGGTGTCGTCTAGAATGAAGAGTTACAGAAAAAAAAATGTCTTAATTAGTATTTTAGGGCTTTGCACTTGGTGCAGTTTGTTTAGTACACTAAGAGATTTTACAGATGCTTTGAAAAGAACGTTAAACACTTAACGATGCAGAAAATTAATGAACCTTGTAGGTTTTGTAAACACGTTGATTTCAAAGTAGTGCTATGCAATAAATATAAAGAATAAGCTGGCAAGGTAAGAGGATTTTGTGACCTTCTGTTTGCTTCCCATTGGAGTAATTCTTTACTTCCTTTTTAAGAATTAAAACGAATCTTCTTAACATTACACACACAATTTAAGGTGGTTTGTATTTTGTACATTATTTGTATAGACTGTTTAAAAAAACTCCATATCAAAGATGTAATAAAGATAACCGCATACAATTTCACAGAGATAAGAATAGGGCCGAATACAAGATAACGTTCACGTTGATTTGAAATAATTTTATGTCTTAGACACAAAAATCACATAATTTTACATTATGCTTTATTATTATATAATTGCATGTATATAATGTTTGTTAAAAGAATCAGATAAATGAGAGTTTTTAAAGAAGTGCACATAGTGAAATAGTATGTAATATGTAGTAGTAAATTTTTAACATACTTTTAACATTTTAGAAGGTAGAAGTATTGCTTTCTTCATATGATATATTTAAACATTTTCCTAAAACACTAAGATCCCCAAAGGGTTTTCAATAGGTTTTAAACCTGGCGATTGAGTCGACAAATCAAGAATTTGAAGCTCATCCTCATTTACCAGCTTTGATGTTTGTTAATTGTTTCGGGTCATTATCATGCTGAAACACCCATCGAAGCGACGTTTCCCATTCGGTATATGGCAACATTTGCGTCTCCAAAATATGTTTGTAAATCAAACGGTCCCCCATAAGTGCAATTTCGAGAATCGGTCAAATTTTCGAGAAAAATGTTTTTTGAAAATTCTCAACTAATGTATAAGTTCCATAGTAGTCTTTACGAATTAAAATAATGAGAATAAATAACTTTCACTTACCTGAGATATCGTAGCTCAAAAAAGCCCAAATTTTTGTAAAAATTATTGGTGCCCAGCATGTAACATCAGTTAGAACGATAAAAAAGAATCTTATTGCAAACTCACAGTCCAGGATGGCTAGAGGAGTTGCTCTTCTTGTCTTCCATATAGAAATTAAAAGTGCTGTGTAAAGCAGCGCGATCATGACCAGTAAAAATAGGTTCAGTCCCAAAAACATAAATGCAGAGTACTCCCAGCCTAGTGGATATCTTTCTTGGATATGCAGTGGAAAGCACGTCCCTGAGTATGTTCCATAAAATCTTGTGCTTGACCTCCACATAATTACCGGAGCAATGGCTATAATTCCCCCACAAATCCAAATAGTCACAAGACAAATGGAAACATTACGAGAATTTAGCCGTCTATGGCCGCTGAAGGGATCTGCAATTAGTAAAAATCTCTCGAGCGACATAAATGCTAGAATAAGCATTGAGACTTCTGAGGAAGTTACGGCGAGGACACCAACAGCGGCACAGCTCCATGATGTGATCCACTCGAGTGCTACTTCGTGGTAACGGCTCCGATATCTAAAATCTTGGATCCCTATCACAAACAAATAAAGTCCCATCAGGATATCTGAAACGGCCAAATTTCGGATAACCATGGTCACGGCTCGATTCTCGTCGCGATAAATAAAACGGCCCCAAAGTACAAGAACATTTCCGAGTAGTGTAAATACTGCCATCATCCATGTCGAGTAGCGCAGGACGGGTTTTGTTAACAAATCCTCAAAGGATGAGACTCCGTCTGTGTTCGGTTTGCACTTCCTCACATGTGGCGTCATCGAACAGAAGTAAAACTTATCGAAGACGACAAACTGGAGATTGGGAATATCTCCCACAGCCTTAAAATCAATTCGCCGAAATTCGATCCCATCTAAATTCAAGTAGGTCACATTGATGTCACCCAGCAGCTCCTTCGTTATGGTGAGCTCCGTCTTACCTAGTGATCTGACGAGAAAAATCGAGTATCATGAGATTTATATAGGGATTATTTATTTTTTTGGCTACTTACAATGCGTCTAGCAGAGATAACTTCATGAATGTCCCGTCCGACAATTCCTTTAAAGGATTACCTGTTAAACGGCTATAGCAAAAAGTTTATATCTTACAAAATGTCCTATATAGTATAATACATATGTATGTATATTTTGTAATTGAAAAAATTTTAAAATCTACGACTACAAATTATAATATGAATGCTACACAGTAAAAAAATAGCCATTTTACACGAACATTTAATTAATAATTTATTAATTTATTCATTTAAATGATTATTTTAGCCTTTGATAAATCGTTGCCATCTCTAGTATCATTCTATCGTGGACATTTTCGCGAATTTTGCAAGGGAACTCATTTCTAGGCTTTAAAAATTTAAGCAAATTTACGAGGTGGCTTATCTTACATTTTAATCAGATCCACCGAAAATAATTAAACAGCTTTAAATAATTGTTAATTAACCCGCTTAAATTGTAGGTTTCTCTTATAAGCGGGACTATATTTTTTTTCTTAGAGTTTGTTATGGAATTGTTACCTGTTCAAATTGAATCTAAGTAAGTTTATAACTCATTTTCAAAAATTATCTTATTTTATTTTAATTTTATAAAATTTTGGGTCACTATTTAAAATTAAAGTTAACATTGACCGGATATTTCAAGGTCATCTTGAAGTCTTACAACTTTTATTTTAAAAATATTTTAAACGATACCGAACAAAATCTCTTAAGCAAAAGCTTTTTAATTTAAAGAAAGAAGAAGGTTTAACCACGTCTAACCTTGGCGGGATCATTCTAAGGTGAAATAAATACCATAATTCATTTAATTTTGCTATACTTTTGGGGATTCTTTTATTCCGAGGTTCCTAAGGGAAAAATAATTAGAAAAATCCACTTCCCATTGTTTTCAAGATATTATCAAAACAGTGTCTAATTCACAACAATAATCACGATGGAATGGATCAAATGGACCATTATCAAATCGAAAAACCTCGGATAAAATAGACGTGCCGAACTTTTAAATGGAAAGTTGTTATTAAAAACTTAATAATTTAATTTTGCATATCTCTTCCGGGAATTTTTTGGACTCATTGCAGATATACTTTTATTTATGTCGTTGCCTATCCCCTTGATTCTTAAAGTTTACAGTAAAATAGGTTGTGATTAGTTGAAATGTAATTTAAGAAAGTTTTTTAGTAATTTTAATTAATTGAGTCTACAATTAAAATAAGTCAATATCAACTTTTCCTTACATACATTAATTAGGTGCGATGGACACTTTGGGGCTCTTTCAAAATCTGTTGAAAAGTGTAAGTGTCCAGCATAACAGAGGACTCGTCGCATAAACTTTGCTTACTCATCATTTGCATAATTTCTGTAAACTTTAGCCCCATCTCACCGCACTATGAGGAAAAGTACAAATAAAGTTCGAAGGTTTTAAGCCTCTTAAATAAGATGCTTTTATTAGTGCTCAATGTGGACTTAGTTGCGAACTAATTGCACACCAAAAACCAGACTCCCATTATAGGGTGACACCCCGATGGGCAAACAGCAACGCTGATGTTAACGTGGAAGAAACATTTTGGGGCAACATGGTATGAAAAGGCTTACAGAAACGCAATCACTGAGCAAACAAATCCATTGAAAGCAAATTATCCCGGCTTCTGAAGAGTGCAGAGTGCCTTCGGACATTGTTGACTAAATTTATCGCCGGTAATGGCTCGATGACACGTTCAACCAACTTTTAATAAGGCCACAATTACGCCGTGTTCCGGTAAATCTTGATCCAGTGCCAAATAATTGACCATTACTGAACGTCCGAAGGGTTTGCCGAAAAGGGTAAAATATGATTGGAGTTATCCTCAATTTATATGAATCCACGTGGAAAGTTGGATTGTTTTCATTTCATTGATAAACACAGAAATGAAATAAATAAAAACAAATAGGTACAATAAATATTGCTGCATGCGAAATTCCATTGAAATGTTACTTATTGTCTTTCCAAAACAATTTTGGAACATTGCATATAAAATGATCGAAAATAAATAAAATAAGGATTTCTGATTTCGATGGATTTTGAATAACAATATTTACTTATGTAGATGCCAATAAAGAAAATTCAGCCACTACTATAAGTTATTTTTTTCATTAACTAACTTTTCTATCTGTAGGCAATTAGATAAAATAATAATTATGGCCCCAATCCCAAATAGTTTTATTTTGTTTATGCTACACCTATCTTTATCATAAAAGTGTTATAACAACAACATTTAAATTAAACGTTTTTTGGCCGACAAAGATAGTATAGTCTTAAACTCAAAAATAGTGTACACCAATTTATTCATTTGCATAAAGAATCGCCAATTTGCTTCATTATATGTCCATATTTGTATGTATTGTATAGTTAGTTTGTTACTAAGTACTTGATTTTCAAACTTTCTCTATTATTAAAGGCGATTTAAAAAATTACACAAAAACAAATAAAACGAAGAAATACATCACTTTTTGGGTCAGAAAGATAGTGAGAAGCTATTTGGTTTTTTTATAAAGAAGAGGCGGTTAAAATACATGAGAAAAGTGAATTAAATCGTGCTCTAGATAAAATAATCCTCGAATCCCTTTAGCTTTAGGTTTATCATTTCGCAAATGGAGCTGAAAAATAGGCAGGCTTTTCTAGAGAGACTGACTCAAGTTTTTGCTTGAAAAGCTAACAATTTTCTTCTTCATAAACCTTAAGAAGAGTCGAATATTCTTTAACTAGGACAAAGCACACATTCTTTTTGGGTCGAACAACCCAACAATCAAAGAGCCTCACTTTTCTATTTGGAAATATTTACATATATGTATAAGTATATATGTATAGCTTTGCTTGGTATTGATTAAAATTATTTACATATTCTAGAAAAAAATTCTGTAATGTTGTTTTGAAAAACAATGTCTAAACTTGGATGGTACCCAGAAGTAATATAAATAGCAATACAGTAAAATTGCTTTTTGGTCTTGGATAGGGATAAAAAGATTAAGATTTGGGGATGAAGGGCCGAAAAATCGCAGTTCAAGAGTGGAGGGTAACACACGTTGGCCTTTAATATCCCTTCGTTTCTGTTTTCGATGTTTTCTGTAGAAAATTTCATGTTATTTCGCTTATTCAAATTAGTTCATCTTTGTTGGCGCCTTTAAATTATTATTTTACTGAGTAACCCGGTTTCACCCGTTGTATCGTAAATACCACGTAGATATTTCTAAAATAACCAATATTCAGATTATGAAGTACTCCTAAACTTCACAACAAAAAACTTTCGATGTGGTCCATCCAAACGCAATTTGATACCATTCTCCATATCGGAAGGGCTCTCAATCTATTCTATACTTATATGTTTTTATAGTTAAGCATATTAAATAAATAAATAACGGTATTCTTTTTTTTCGCTATTTCATCATTGTCTTATTAAAACATTAAAGCTGCGAACCTTATGTTGATTGCCTATTCATTATAGAAATCATCATTTGCGTAAACGTTTCGTTACAATGTAAATGTTCAATAAATTATTGGGAAGGTATTAAATCAAGCATTCTAATTCGAATCATGAATCGTAAAAAATTTGGTTGCTACATATATTGAGTCTACTACATATCTTGATTTCTTAATTTTGAAACCGGATTAACAATCTTCATAATTTTTGGCCGCCATCTTAAATCTTCTACTTTGAAACTTTTAACTTTATACGTTATACCTATCCATAAAAATATTCTATACATGTGAAGTTGAAGGATGTAGTACTTTCAGAAAAAAACGTGAAAAATATCAAACGTACTAAAACCTGGATCTAATTCATTAAAAAAACGCAGCTATATAGGGATTCATAATCACTTGATCCGCCACCTTGAATTTTTCAATTTCGAAAGTATATTGAGGTTCTCTGAATAATACCAGTTTTCATGGCAATTCATTGAAACCTTTAAATTTTTGATCGCCTTCTTGGGTCCGTCAATTTAAATTCCGCGAATAAAAAGTAGCTCATATGTTAAGCATAGGGATATGTTTATGTAGTGTCTTTACTCTAAAAATGAAAATGATAAGACTAAGCGTTTAGGTGTGATTGAGCAACAAACAGACAAACTTTCGATTTTATAAAAAAAACTAAATAAAATATAGTTTTCAAAATAATCTATAAATCTACATATATAAGACGGCAACTTTTGAACTTCCAATGTATTGCCATGAAAATGTGTAAATTAATGTTCGTCATTTCAAGATACTGATTGTAAACTAGAAAAATAATCTACAGAATTTGGCACCCTTAAGATGAAATCATGTAACTCAGCTAGTTACATCATAAAAATAAATTTCCTCCAAGAAGATTTTAATGCTTTGGAGGTGAAGATTATTTTAATTGAAGTAAAAAGAGAAGGGTAAGTTATTTTTGGCATCAAATAGAATGTTCTATTTTCGTGTTTGACTCTCACTCCTAAAAAATGGTAATAAACGTACATTAAACAAAAGGTGCAACCTTTTTTCCCCCCAATTTGCATTTTAAAGCTGTTAAATGGCTTGAGAATAAATTCAACGAAAGACAGTAAATGTTTGTAATATATTTGCCTCATTAATTGAAGAAAACAACAGAAGGCACTTACATTTCTCGGAGGTTCTTTAGTTTCCAAAAGGCTGTTGGATGGACATACCGAATCTTGTTGAACGCCAGGCTCCTTTTGAGGGGGCGGAAAGAAAAAAAAGACCATCATAAAGAAAGTGTTTTTCGCATAAATTTGGATACTGATGCCCAAAGAAAATGAGAAAAATTTTACGAAATAAAAAGTCGCTCAAAACTGAACTGCACATAGGGGGAGAAGATGAAAAAAAGTTGAAGAAAAGAATCATTTTCGAAGGATGTTCTGGAGGTTCACATGCATATTTTTTTGAGGGAGTACTCACAGAAAATGCAGAGACTCAAGCTGGGCGAATGTATCCTCGTTAACCTCCTCGATAAGATTGAATTCCAAATTCCTTAGCATCCGTTGGCAGCATCCGAGGGAAAGGGACGAAGAGGCCTTATTCGTTGCAAGCACATCAGACTCAATGAAAAGTGCGAAAAGAATAAATCGCAGTTGCTTACTTACATTTCGAATAAATTCTTTATCCTAGGGAAGGCGGCATCCCGCAGAGTTAGGTGATTCTCGGACAGATTCAGCCACTGGAGGCTGTCCAAATCCCTTAGAGATGTTAGGGGGAATTTATGCAGACGATTCGAATTAAGGAACAGCCACCGCAACATCTTCAGTCCTTTGAAGACATTCGGAGCGAGTCTTTCGATGCGGTTGTACCCCAAGAAGAGCTTCTGCAGCCGACCAAGATCTGAGAATAGTCCCGACGGAATCTCTGATATGTTGTTGTACTTCAATGTCCTGGAATTTTTAAGGCCACAAAATGAACTTGGTATTTTCTTTTAATGGTCAAGTCAAAGTCAGTAAAATCACATCACTGTAATTCAAAGACGTACAGAAGAACTGGGTTGAGTCCCTCGAGCGCGGTGCTCCGCAGAGTCAGGTTATTTCCAATTATAAGTAGGTGGGTGACCTGTAGAGGGAAATTTAATCAACTTTCATTGAATCTGGTGGATGCTGAATGAATTTATTTCTTCGGGACATGCACCCACGTAGTGTGAGCGTTTGAATGTAATTTTTATCTTGTAGCATGTAGTTTTAAGAAGAAGTGTAAGAATAGGAAATAAAATCGAATGGGAAAATGATCCTTGATTAACCTCAGTTCAACAGAGAAATGCAATTTAAAAGTAATTATTGTTCCTTCCCCTCTGGGATATCTTTGGCCCAGTTTAGAAATTGACACCATTTCATTTTTAATTTTAATTTTTAATTGCTGCGTGTAGGTACTATAAGGTATGTAAAAAACTGCAGATAAAAATTATGCCATTCCGGGATCGACTACATTATAAAATAAGAAAATTAAAACGCAAGACCACATTTCCTGTATATGATTTTCCAATTTAGAATCTATGTTAATCATTTTTTCTCGCCGATTTCAAATTTTGTGAAGTTGGCTCTATATACATAATATATATATATAATAAAAACAATAAAAATCTGTAATTTTTGCATTGAATTTATAAAATTTGGCACCGAATATGAAATTAGCGAACAATAAAACCCCCATATATATTTTTAAAATATTTAAGATACTTTGGCTTACATTACGTTGAATTTAGAAAATGACTTTCTTCATTTTACTGCTTACGATTCCTAAGATATTTTATATTTTAATATAATGACAAGGAAAAACACCTCCAATATCGAAAAATATTTAAAAACTTAAAAACTGAGTTTGTTATTATCCACTTAGTTAAATTATTTTATTTTGACAAAATATCTTCAGGGTTTTATTACTTGCTCATTTCACAAAATATTCAATTTGTCAATTTCAATCAATCGATTCAAACACTTGGGAATTAGTAAATCGATTGACATCGACGCCGGGACGGACAGAAGGTCATCTGTCTTAAGTTTGCTGAAATTGTCTGCAACTGAATGATGGATGATACCCTTAAAATGTATTTATAAATCTAATAAAATCTTATTGTCGAATGTTTTTAGTTTTTCTATTATTATTTCTATACTATGAAAGTAAAGCTAATAGTGAATAGTAAATAAAGAAATAAATACCTCTGGACTAATTACTGGAATTGTTGTAATTCCATGTTTTCCACAGTATACCATTGTTTTATATTTACAACTGCAAAAATTTGGATATGTTTCGATATCTGTGAAATAGCAAGAAAACATGTGATTGGATTAATTATTTGAAATTGGTTTTTACCACAAGTAAGTTAATTTGGTTACGTACCACATTCAAACTCATCGTCATAGTTATCAATTTCAGAAAAGGTTCCATTTATTATGTTCATTGAGGTCACCATTATTTTGTAAATGAGCTCTTTGCTGCCATGATACATACCACATTCAACAGGGTGCTCATCAGTGCCATCGGAGCAATCCTTTCGACGGTCACAAATTTGCCTTTGTGGAACACATACAGTATCATTGTCACAGGAAAATGTACCCTCTGGGCAAGGACCTGTAAAATAAGTAAAAGTTCCATTAAAATTTGTTATAGAGGATAGAACAAGGGCTTTATTGAAGTCGTTACGATACGTATGCTATTGTATTACTTGTTTTATAGCTAAAGTAAGTGTAAAATTTCTCGTAAAAATATTTTTATTAAAATTTCAGCTTCAAAAAGGCGATGTTATATTAGTCTAATGACTTTTACGGTATGATCCAGCCATATATCTGTAGTAGATAGGATTAAAGAAGATATTTCAAAGTGATTATTCTATTATACGTGGTCTCGTCCCTTTTTGGTAAAGGAACACTACAAACGCCTCAAATGTTTCCCAAAAATGGTCAACGTTTGATATGTTCCGCATAGTCCCGAGTCTATACGTAGAAACCCTCATCTTGGGAGGTGATTAATCGGGGAAATTATCCATAAAACTCCTTGCATCACAACCTTCTATTCATAATTAAGAAAGGTTGATGTAATAAATAGCCACTCTTAGTAGAACCCGTCAGCGAGCCACAAGATGAGCTTTCTCAGTCCCATCGTCCTATGAAACAATTTCTGATGGTATATGGGCTGTAGTCGTTTGTAATGAATATTCATTTCCCGAGATAGAAACTTTACTAACCATCCTTTCGTTCATCCACATCGTCGAAAATAACTTTAATGATGGAATCGTTTCCTTTTTACTTGTGACAAGCATGACATACAGACGTCCTAAGGACCCCAAAAGCCCCATAGTGATAATTTCATTTACACTGAGCAACAGAAGATATATAATATATATATATAAATTACATACACGATTTATCCCCCTTTATCTGGTAGATTTGTGTTTGATTCGAGGTATTTGCGAAAATCGTTGAAATGTTTGCAAGGATACAAAATCCGACCAAATCTTATGGAGGCCACTTTAACGTATAAGGATTTTGAAGGATTCGTAATTTTTTTTTTCTTGTTGCGGTTTCCCGAGGATATATAGTGGATTTGTTATCTTAAGCTCTATTTTGTCATAAGAGAAATGAAAAACAAAATTTTCGGCGTATTCTTTAGTGGCGCGTATATATGGGAAATCTTCCCAGTTTACTTACTTTTCATGGTAGTCAATCAATTCGGTGTTTTTTTGTCAATTCCAATTTAATCCCTCTTCCTTGGAGCGATACTAGAATATTTAATGAGCTTCTGCCATAACAAAGCTATACTGTGTTGTAAAAGGGAGTGTATCCAATGGAATTTTGAAAATAAAAATCGTTTAGAATGATATAACGTATAAAGGATACAACGACTTCAATTTTTTAGAAGAAGTACCTACTTTAAATGGAGAACTGACTTATTTGAATTGCTCTCACTCGAACAATCAGTTACCTAAATTAAATTGAAGTTTTCAAGATTTGTATGGCTTTATTAAAAATTGCTAATGGCAGCAACAATGACTTTAAAATACTCATTGATTCCGGTACAGAAGGCAAGCATAGGGTTCCATAAAAATTTAAATAGCTTACTCCGAAAATCGATACGATATTGAATCGAAAGATATAGGTGTAAATATTTTATTCATGAATAAATTATCGGATGAAAAGTATTATGTAACTTAAATGGACAGAATAAAAATATTTATAAAATAATCCCTATACTTTGCACTAGATTAAAATTCCTATTGGCAGCTGTACGTATTCAAAGTTTAAAAAAATCGAAAATATTTCAATTCTCTGCTGATTTTAAAATCTTCCATTTCTACTAGCCAACAAGCCTGCTTTACAATAAATACGACAATTCGTATCAAAAATTTCAATTTCAAAGCGTAATAACAAGCTACTGAATTGAAGTTCTTAACCTTATTATTTGTTTTACTAAATAAATTAATTTAATTATATTTAGAATTTTGTTTTTCCTATCAGTGTCATCTGTCTCAGTTGTCTCTTTGTTTGCAAATATTATATGTATGTAAGTATGATATATAGGTATTCCAAAAATTGCTTCATAAAGTTTAATACGATTTTTATCCATAATGCTTGGCTAATGGAACCGAAGCAGTTTTATGGCAAATTTAATTAAATTTTCGTAATAAAGCATAAGTCGTTTAATATAATTAAACACCTTATGTACCATTTACTACAAAGAATAAAAGAGAATTACAAAAATAATTGAAATTTGAAAATATTAAATTAACAAAAAATTAGAATTTTCGTCAGCGTCTTATACTCTGCTAATCTGACCATATTACGTTGTGGGTACAAATGGAATTAAAATTTTCGACAAACTCCAATATGTTCTAATGAATGCACACCTTCATCCTCGATTAATTTTGTCACGGATATTAATTTTAACGGACTGTTAAAGGAAATCTTCCAGAACAAACCGAAATCAGGCAAAATTTTCTTAAAATATAGAATTTTTACAACAACGGGTAAAGCAATTGACTAATCTTATCTGAGGACCTTAAAAGACGACAAAAAATCAAGAAATATATATAGCTGAAAATGTCGGCCTTTTGTCCCAGTTGAGAGTCGTTTGTTCCTTCGGGCCTTTTTTTATTTACAGGAACCGATTTGCCTGTGGTAGAATCAAATAAGACGTAAGAAAGTTGCTCCCGAGGGGTCCTTTCCTCTGGATTTGGGTGGTGGAGTAAATTCAATTCGGTCAGCTACGGGACTACGGTGGGCCAAAAACAGGTCCTCCATCTGGCGCAGTAATTGAGAGTAATTTGCTCCGAGTATCGGATATCCTGTTTCAGGATAAGAATCCCAACTGGTAACATTACAACCGTAAGTTCAATATTAATTGATTTTAACAGAAATCAATTTTAGCTAATTTCACCTATAGTTCAAGAAAAAGGTGTTATTAAAAAATATTCCAAAGGTTTGCTCTCTTGAAGAACTTCTCATGTTTTATCTCAAATCGATTTCGTGGGAAATCTTTTTGCTTTTCATGTTAACAATTTCTAAGGAAGGCTATGCGACACAGATGTTGAAAATGATAAGTGTTCTTATTGAATGGGTTTTCGGGTGATTCGTTTTATTCGTTAGTGTTCTGAAAAGAAGCCCTACTCCTCCAGATCTGGATAAATAATTATCCTGCTGCTGACTGCGGATCGACATTTGGACTTTATGCAATTTTCTATTAAAGAATCCACAAGAATTTTACTCTTGACATGTATTCAACATTCGGCACCCCAAAAGCATATGTGCTTGCAGAGTTCTATTAATCATTTCCTGTATAATTTCTCTATGCCATGTTTTTGAAATAATAGGCACTCAAAAATGTTTCCGTTGTCAAGATTTTATTTCAGAGAGATGTCAGTTTCATTCAAGGGAAATAAGTAGTTCATTAAAAAAAAAAATTCACTTATGGTGTCACTTAAAATCGGAATGACCAATATTTTTAATATCATGGACGACAGCTCTCTGAAAACGTTTTCAAAATTAAGGGGGGTTCAAAAAGGCAATTTTACTCACATTTTTAATATTTAATTATATCTACATATAATATATTTGTAATTGGATAAAGTCTCATTTTCAGAATCATTTCACACTTAAGGGTTGAAGGTTATTATATAAAATAGAAAAGTTAGTTTATTGTATGAAACTACTTCAATAATTATTCAAAACCTCTTAAAAATTAACATACATACATTCGTAAAAATCTGGAAATAGCGCTAATTCTTCAAAAATTGAGTACAATTTCATTTAGATAATTATACTATAGCTCTAAAACTTGATATGGACCTATTTATACTAAGGCTTAAAATGTTGGTTTGACCATGAAAACTTTTGTTTTATATATTACAAGAAAAAATTGTGCGGCATAACTGATAAGTCGTTATTTTGTTTAAGATGCTACAGATATTCAATTTCCGGCAATTTCTTCTATATCGCAGAGAGTGGTATGTTAACTTCTCATCTCTTTTAGATTTTCAATAATTTAAAAGAAAAGAAAATTCTGTCCCAAGGAACAAATTTTTTTCCACCCATCCCTAAAAGCAGAACAATTTTCTGACACCTTTATAAATTACAATTTAAAGCAGCGACAATCTAATCCACAGGGAACGTTCTCAGCAATTCAGTTGCGTTTTCTTAAGACAATGAATCAACCTGGGACGAGTCTATCATAAATTAGAAGTGAAAGCCCCTCCAGATCCGGTCACTGATTAGCTGCATAGAAAGGTAGCTTTCTTCATTCCAGTAAAATTAAATTTAAATTCTAATAGCAAACTCAATTGTGTACTTTTCTTAAAAAATATTTGAAATATTACACCTGCCCTCATCTGTCTGCTGGGGGTGGATCAATATTTGAGCAACACCTCCACCTCTTCAGGTGAACGTTGCCACAATTTCGTGCCATAAGATTGGAGGAACTTTCTCAAAGTGTTTGCGTAATTGAAACCTATGTCAAAGCATTGTAGTCTTATTTACTGTCTTCCGACTTGTGGATGACATTATCTCTGGAACATCTTCAATTTTGTAAACAGATTTTCTGCCTGAAACAACTGTCGCCTCGTAAGTTAGCGCTCAAAGGAATGAGGGTGGCGGATGTTGGATAATTTGGATTTCTTAGTTATGTACATAAACCGGAAGGAGGTCGATGTCTCACTGAGATTTATTCAGATATAATAAGATTCCAAGGGCTTTTTTACGGAAAAAATATGTTATATTGCTAAGTATATCCATAAATACTGACGAGTTTTGCTAGGTTACATTTAAAATAGTATAGATGAATGAACTTAGATTCTGGCACTAATCTTTTAGATTTGTATTGTGTACCTAAATCATATGCATATCATCTATCAAATATATCTATCTTTCTTATCTTAGGTGGATGTTAGCTAAACTCTTAATAATATTAATAATATAATGCAATAACACATTGGGTCTTGGAAAAGGTGGGCAATGAATAAAATAAAACAATAATAACTTTCCCTTATAGGTAATTTTAATGAAACTCTACTATAAATATAATTAAAACCTAGTCTTCTAGAATACTTTGATTTCACAGGAAGATATACGATCAATCTCCAAATCTTGTTTTTTATAATTGCTGAAATTTTACTCTAGGAAGTAAAAAATTTTACTATAGGAAAATAATGTAGGGTAACAGAACCAATAACGATCATTCCGTATTTAAAAGGAAAAATTATATTTTAGTGGATAAAATTTAAATAAATGTTAAAAGTTTAACCTCCTCAGGACGATTTTTTTAAAGGTGAAAAAAGTTGTTTCATATTTTATTCGATTACTTGTTTACTTAGTTTTTTATCGACAGCTACTACTCAGTAAGTAAGAAAAATTTGGAAAAACAATTTGTATATAAAAAGGGAAACTGAATTACGAATTTGATAATGAAGTGCTTTTAGTAAAAAAAATAAAAGAACCTCACTTTATAGTTGTAGTAGTAGCAATAATCAAAACTAATAAAATTGTATACATTCGATAATTTATTTATCAAAGATTTAGTATATACATATTTCCAATTAACTTAAAAGAAACCTCGCGGTAACCAGAGATAAATATGAAATGTTTTGAAAGCAGTTAATTTTAAGCGGAATAAAATGCTATCCATGCTGCCATACTTCAAATTTTTTGGTTTTATTCTTTTATTGTCGAAATATAGTCTAATGAGTAGTTCTTCTTTTTTCTTAGTTAGCATTATTTTGATTTCGAAAAAACTAAACGTACATGTGCCCAAAGGCTTGAAAAGGTTAAAAAATTACTTGTTTTGCATTTAAACTTCATAAAAATAAAGTTGCTTTTTGCTGCGTAAAGAGGAAATAAATGCTAAATTGGTTAATTTTTAGTTATCCTATGTACGTATGATAAATGTTAATAGTCAGGGATTTTAAACTTTTAATAATCACAACTAAATGGTATTATTATGTTTTTCAATTTGAAAGAAGAGTTGAGTTTGCCAACTTCCAATTAGTATATGTGTAAAAAGGGATTCGTTTCATATTTGAAATACGGAAAAAAGTCTAATATTTCGTTTTGGATTTACATGCAATAAATTGGTGCAATTACCACATTTACCAACAAAACCCGAAGATTCTTTTCATACTTGAAGTTAATGATGTGGCACTAACAACCTACCTAGACTCATGTAGAACGTCAATCCGGACACGACCAAAACCGCGAGGACCAGACTGCCGCCAATTACGATGCTCCTTTTGTAGCTCATGATGAAAGCAACTTTCCCTCCACCCGCAGCACATTCCCTGCTACACAAGCACAGATAGAAGGTTTAATTTTGCCGGCACGGTATACATCACTTTGGACTTTAAGAGACCGATGTCTAGAACCAGAGATACTCTAGAACTCTATAAAACTCCCTTTCCCGCCAATTGCACTGGAACTAATTAAAACAACTTCGTGTAGCGCGAACTCATCGACTTGAGGCCGGCAGCGAAGATGCCACTGGCGAAAAACAGTCGACCGATACTGAATTTGAAAACCACCCGACTTTTTCTATGTCCTCTATGGAAACCAGACAGCTCCTTCGACATCTACGTTCCGAATCAGACTGAGCGAGGAATTTCATTCACAAAGTATCTTTATAAGGTCTGGGTGTCCCTCGCCCCCACTGGGGAGCCGTGCCAATACTATGGAAGGTTATCTACTTGAAAAACGAAAGCCAGGACTCCGACGACGCGTACCTCGAGCTTAGGTGGAATTTTCTACGGAATTATGCGCAAAGATACGCATTTTGAACTGACTGGTTTTTGGTCTGGTGCGCTGTTCTCCTGTCCGACTTTAAGCCCCCTCGGCAGTGGACAGGACACGTTTTGGCTAATGCAGCTGAAATAATTCGGAAATTCGTAAATAATGACGCATAACAAAAGCTCAGAGATTGTTTGTCGGCAGATCCGACACGGATGAGGTTCGGAAACCACTGTCGAAAAATCGTGATAGCATTAAGGATGCAGAACATGCAGGGATATTTGTTCGGAAGTTGATATTAAACCGGGGGGCTTTGCTGCAATTGGGTCCCCATCACGATTCGGTCCGAAGCTTTAATATTCGTCGAAATTTCAAGGGCACCCTGGAAGAGTTTTTGTTCAAGAACGGGGGAATGACTCCTGAGACTCATACAATCAGTGAGGCCTTTCTCAAGGGAACGGATTGGTGCCAATAATAAATCTCAATTTATTTCTTATAACTTTCCTTAATTCCATGAGAGCGCACAAACAAATCCTTTAAAAGGATAGCCTTCGGCGATTTAATGCTGCGGGTTTATGAGTTTTGCCGCCTGTAGGAACATCTTGCTCTTTAGGTCTACGCAATCATAAAGGAATTTGAAGCTTTATTTCCTTAATTCTTTCTATTCGTACTTAATTCATAGCTTTTTGTTTCAAAATAATGATAACGATATGATCTAACATTTGAAAAAGGCAATGGATAGAATTTCAAGCAATTATCTTCTAAATGGATGCGCGTTTGATGTGCAAAGACTTCAAAGAGTTAGTTATTCACAATACAATTATAGATACTTTTATAAATTATTGATTTTATTATCCATATAGAATCCATGCCAAAGGGGATTGATTTATTGACACCTGTGTAGTGTAATCAATCCAAATCGTTAACACGATAGTCTTGTTTTTGAAATATTATATATGTATGTCTAAATATAATTCTTGAACATTCTAAGCCAGACACGAAAAATGCTGCATATCTAATTGGTTAGCCTTGATATTGTAATAAATACTACACGTTTAAGGGCAAATTAGCATTCCTAATCTTAAATTTACATAATGTTGTAAAATACACTGAGCGAATAAATAAAAGGATGAACCAAAACATTGGAGAATTTAAATAACTTTCAGACCCAATCATTTGTGATTTAAGCTCAGCTATATCTGGACTAAACGAATTTTTCAGTGTTGAAATTTTTAATGCAATAATAAATGTCTTTAACTTGAAAATTTCCGTTTGAGAGGTAACTTTAAATCATCGACTCCGCGAAATTTTAAGTACAAATTTTCAATGAGTTTTTGCGATAGATTTTAAATTAGCTACCTAATTTTTTTAATACCATATCTTAAAATTATAAGGAGGGTGGGAATATGAAATCAAGTTCGTCTGAATTTTCCAAAAACTATAATGTGTGTTTATAACGCTAATACTCACTGTTGGAGAGTTTCTTGCGATTTTTGGGGTCGATAAAACAACAAATTAAATTTTTAGTATTTATTTTAAGAATCATTGCATCTTACGTACAAAGAAATCATTATTTAAGTCATCTCTTCGTCGACGTCTTTGTCTAACTTTTTATTGCGATCACTAAATGCATTAGCTTGAAGAACAGCCCCAGGGCTTGGGTAAGGTCTCATTTGGAAGAGAGCCCCAGCAGCTGTTGGATCAACGCCAGATTTTGTGCTCTCCGAGTTGAGACCGTCCGACCACTTTCCTCGAGGAATATCCGAGTAGGCTGCTGGGTCCATTGGATCTAGCGGCTCTGATTCCCGAGCTGGTTTATGTTTGCGCGATCCCCTCCGCATGGCTTTGTCCAAATCTCGAGTCTTCTGTTTCTTGATAACATTTGTTGGCGGGGGCATAGGCAGATCAGGACTTTCAGGGCGCTGTTGAAACGTAAAGGGTTGTAAGGAATCACAATAAATAAAGCTTAGTTACCTTGGGCGGACTCGGAGGCATTGGGGCTTGTAAAATTTTCTGAATTTCTTGAGCAGTCAACTCTGTAGACTCGTCTTCTTCTGATGGGAGAAGGGTTTCTTCCATTTCTCTTCGTAACGTTGCGGCGCTTTTTGTAGTCTGCGATTTTGGGTGGCTGGGAGGTAGCCAGGAGACTGTGTCGTCGCTGGTATTCCAGTAGTAATGGACCCCGCTGTAAAAAATTAAAATATTAATTAAGGGTTAAAACATATTTGATGGGAAGAGATACCATCCGTAGTCGTACACCTCAAGCCAGTTCTTAGGCAGGGGGTACTTCTTAAGTAATCTGCTGCGACGCTTCAAGTACTCCCTGTTGGGCTCCAGGACCCCATCGCCCCACCGGTTGACGCAGAACAGCGTGCACTTGTGGAACACATTGTATTTATTTGGGCACCCCTTGTAGCCGCTGTTGTTGCCCTCGGCCATGCGCCGCTTCATTCGCTCGATCCAGAAGTTCTCCTCGGGCTTCTTTGCGATTTCATAGTTATAAGGGTCGTCGAGTTCTCCATAATCTTCGGCTATGATTTCCTCCCGGTTGGCCCCAATTCGCTGTCTTTTCTCTGCGTAATGCAACGTGAGTTTATGTAAAAGGGAAGAACTAATTGCAAATAATTACCTGCATCCTTGTTTACTAGTCCCCTGGTAGCCAGGCGCTTTAGCAAAGCTGGAGGAAGAGGCATTTTCGGGATAAACAAAATACCCGACCAATTTTACAGCAGCCGATGTGCTGAGTGAAACTGACATATACAAAATGTCAGATTTGTAAACAGCGCAGCACTGCCAGACCAAGTCAAATAATTTTAGCACCTGCAAAAGTGAGCGACATCTGTTGGATAATGGAACTCAATTATACGGGGTAATGCAAATGTTATTTTGAACTCGGCGTTTGTGTGTCGTAAAAATAAATAATAAATTAACATTCCGATATTTTTTATCGCACGTTGTCTTTTTATTCAAAGCAAATCAAAAAGAATAGTTTGAAACTATGTTTTTCTTTATTAGCTATGTATTTCCGGATAAAATCCGGAATCTTCAATTTTTAACTGTTAGCGAAAGTTAATAATATTTATTATAAAGAAAATTGCTTTCTGATAAAAAAAAGGAGTTCGTAATTCTTGTATTCTTTCTTTGAAACGTATAATAAATACTTCAATCTACGTTTTATGTTTCGAAACAATTAGTTTGAACACGTACGTAAGAAAAAATATGTGGTCGAGAATTTAATTTCCTTAGTGAGTCAATTTTAAAAATTTGTATCACAAATTGTAAATGTTATTTCTCATTCAGATGGAGACTATTTCACTAAAAGTTGTATGAAAAAATCTTAAAGATAGTACCTTATACTTATTGAGAAATACTATTAAATTAATTTATATTCCCAGTTTTAAATCAATATCTTAGAAAATTATTATTTTCAACTATCTATTCACTAGATTTTAAAGAAATAATTCAACACTTCGTCATTTCTTAAGTTTTGTCGGGTTTTCGTAAATATTTTTACTATTTAAATTGCAACGAAAATTTTAAGAAATTTCTTTCAATATTTGCACTACATACATTATATTGAAATTAATTTAAGAACCCATAACTACAACCATTTTTCGACCCCTCGTCCTGCAATTGCATGTTCTGGGCATTAGATATACAGTGTTACAAAAAATAGGCTTGTATGAAATGCGGGTAAAACCAGCTTATTGGCTAAAAAGCTAAAAATTCCTTAATTCCCAAAACAAACATTTTAAAAATAGTGTGGAATTTGTGACTTACATATATTTCCTTAAAACTAGAACCAGAGCCTTTTTAATTATTTAGAAAGATAGCATTTATGTTGCTCGAAAATTTCCTAAAACTACATAATCGACATCTGAATAGAAATTTGTTATCTTCTTTTCATTATCTTTTATGTATTTTTATATTTGTACATGTGAAATATTAAAAATCAGATTTGCATCAAGTTCAATCAACCGAGCTAACATGGTTAAATGCCAATTCTAAAATAAAAATATTTTGAATACAGTGTGCCGGATCTAAAAATGCCTCATAGGTGTTTTGTTAGCATGTATTTCTTGTACTAAGTACATTTATGATAATAAAAATGATGGCGACTTATGGCTAAAGTTAAATTACATCACAGATTTCATTTACTGTTAATATGGCTATAAAAAGTTGGAAGGATTACGTGTTTGGTGCCGCGTTGAATTAAACATGAACCTCAGGGCACTCCTCATCCGTAATTGTGGTGTAGTGGACTTTCTTCGAGACGGTGTCCAAGACGGGCGAAATGAAGTACTTGATCCGCTCCCGACTCATGTAGACGAGGGTGGAGACCAGTCCGAACAGGATGAAGCAGAGAATTACCAGGAGGAAGACCATCGTAAAGGTGTGGGCATCTGAGTGTCTACTAACCGGCTCCTGAACGATCGCGCACTCATCAAGGTGGGCTGTGATCACTCGATCTGGATATATTTTATCGCGATAACAAAAAAGATCACCTTTGCTTCTTATCGAAACATTCGTCTCTTTGAGCCACTTCTGAAAACTATCCAATCGACAATCGCATACAAACGGATTGAGACTAAAGTCTACCGTCAATTTTTCGATTGTAGTTCGATTTGGTTTCGCTTGCAGCGCGTCTAAAAGGACAAGATCTTTTTTACTAACAGCTTCAAATTTGTTACGCTGTAAATCGAGGAAGCGAAGGTTATTCAGACAGAAGACGTTGAAATTGATTTCTTTAAGATTATTGTCTCCGAGATGGAGATCTTGCAGACTAGGAAGATCGCAAAATACACGCCGATCTTTAAAGTAAGATATTTCATTTTGCTCCAAATGTAACTTTCGGAGTTTGGAAAGTTCACTATTAACGAAGATATCATGTAAATCTTCACTTAACTCAGCGGATGTATTGTCCGAAAATGCATCGGTTAAGTGCAACGCTTCAAGATTAATAAAATTCGAAAATACCCTCGGGTGGTGGTGGTTCACATCATCGTCATTCCTCGAAATGCTCAAATTGTTGTGATTAAGTATCAACCTTTTTACGTTCTGAACATGGTGGTAGGATTTTCCTCTAATCTCCCTAATGTGGTTGTTGCTCATGTCGATTATTGTGAGAAAACTATAGTTGTTTAAAGCTCCAAAAACGTTCCACGGCAGTTCTGGGATGTAGTTTCCTGTGAAGATAAGGACCTCGATTTCCTCTGGGATGTATACAAGAACACTTGCGTTGCGAAGTCCAGTGTCTGTACAATTTACCACATACTGCGACAGACCCTCGTAACTTGTTTTACCACAGAAACATTTCTCAGGGAATTCCGGTCCACAACCTCGACCCAGTATTGTTGGACTTACACTCAAAAGAAGGATAACAATGAACATCTTTGAAGCCATTATTCTGAAAGAGGAAAATATCATTTAAAAATATTTTGTAAACTTAATTTTTGTTATTCCCATATTTTAGGATTAGATAGGCAAATTAAGCAAATCCCAATTCGGAATTTAAGGGGTATACATATTTCTCAACACATTTCAAAATATGACGTTCGTTTATAACACATTCTACTTATATTGTTAAAATTGTTAACATTTTTTGGAATAAATAACAAAGAAGTTAAACTGAATTTTTTATTAATCGTATGCTTAACCGATTTGGATATTTTGAAAATTTAGGTAACCAGTGTTCTTAATTTTTAAAGAGCTATTGATTGGAGAAGCCAACGCTTTTTCTGGTTATTCAATCTTATCAATGGGTATTTTCTCAAGTTAACGGAATGATCACGATTCATATTACGACAATTCAAAATTGAGTTAACAAACCATCTGGAAATGTGATGATTTAATTGATAAATTTAACTGATTTTAAACTGAAAAATAAATAGGAGGATTATTGCAACTGTTGGAAGAATTGATTCACAGAAAGGATGCTTTTTATCTTTCTGAATTATTCCGTAGAGTAGACGAATCTTTATACCCACATTCAGATATTCCCGTATCTATAAAAGTTTACCTTAGCTTATCACAAAACGGCAGAATGAGTTTAAGCTATTTTTTCCAATAGAAAATCGATAAAAAAGTAAGCTGGGCTTGGTAATGTTTTAGAAAAAACATCTCATTAATGGTTTTTGTTTTTAAATTTTATCCTATTCGTTTTTCTTTTTCATAATCTTTTTCTGCAATTTGAAATATATTTGGAGAAAAACGTGTTTGAAATGTAAATTAGCCAACACTCAACATACATCTATACATCTAAATTTGCAAAAAAATATAAACTTTTTGTTGAGAGGTATTCTTTAATGTTGCTAGGTTACCGCTTAACTCAACACAAAGAATACATAATCGGAAAATTATATCATGATGTCATGAATATGGGATGAATGATACTGAAGTTTTTATATTCAAGTCTCGCCGCTTTTATATTCAGACGTATTTACTTTATTTGTACTATCATTCGAGCACAAAACTCTGAAACCGACAAACGACACAAACAAAAAAAGCACCCTGCCAGAAGGCATACTCAAAGAAGGAATGGTATCATTCCTTTTTGGTGGAGTTTGCTCCCATCCTTGCTTTTTTCCTTTTAATTTAATGAATCCATGGAATTTCGAAGGTACGACGACACAGCACAGCGATCCACCGCCCACGGAACTGATGATTTCACAATTTAGGTACACTTAACCGAGCACCTTTTTTTTCAAACCATTTATGCAAATATGCAACGATCGCTACTTTGTTCTTGATCGAGGTCTAGTTTTACATGTAGAAGTGATCAGATAACTTACAAACTTCTTATGCACTTTCTTCGGTTACTTACATCTTAAATGGGCACATTGTCCGACTATTGCGAACGCGAATTTTTTTTACTTAAGACGGAAAACAACTTTTTTTGGAGATTAACTGAAATCGCATATAAATGCGATCGAATGCGATCAATCAAAAAAGCAGAAACTCGTCGTCGACCGCTTACCATGCACTAAACTGAATTTCCAATCTTAAAAGACTATGCGCGAGCGGCTCAAATATGCGCCGGAATAGCGCTCTTTTAAAAAGTCTGCTGAGACACCCGTAGGTAGGTAGAAAAGTTGGCGGCACCAGAAACCCAACTAGCCAATCAGCCAGGCTAACCCACTGTAGATCGATGCAGAATCCAGAAGAAATTAAACTTAACGCAGCAGACTTGGAGACGTGAACGCGATAAATTATGAGAACGCCAGAGAGGCATACCACCAACACCGGCGCACCTGGTAAAAATATGATACCAAGATAAATATGTGTAATATGTCGCCTAACTGCATTGCAAGGTATATGACTTTGGAGCATATTCCTCTGTTACTTGTGATATTCTTGGCGACTTTTTTCTTACCTTCCCTCCATGTTATTTCGCTGCTATGGTTTCCGTTTTCTTGTTGCTCATCTCTCGTTCTTTTAGCCAGCAAAGATCGTGGTGGTTCCACAAACGTTATCGAAGGATGCTTTACAGTCTACGGCCGGTAAAACCCAGACTGCAGTTTCTCACAATAGGTACGCTTGACCTGACCCACTTATTTTTTCATGCATTCACAGGTTTAGCTGATGAATGCAACTAATGAGTGCATACATTAAATCTAATGCTTAAAATACAATAAATAAGATGCTCCATTTTTGATTACTAAAGTAAAATCAAATTAAAATTGATAGATCTACAGAAAACAGATGCATCTTAAGTACCACATACAGCAATTAATATTTGAAATAGATAAGGTGCTATTTTCGTATTAACATTTATTTTTAGTTTAAAGTACTTTCACTAGCGTAACGTGCGATGATAAAATTACACAGATTTAGTGCGTAGTCTAAAAATACTTCCTCTTTTCACAGCTCATTCGCTAAAGTATTTCTCTGGTGATATTTATCACCGACACCGAAATCCAAGAAATATTAACGCTTTTGTGCCGTAAGTTCAATGGCTTGGAAAAAAGTGAATAAATTGCATGAAGCATAAATACTTAATTTTAAGAGAATAGTTATCATTTATTTTGTATAAAAGGAAAAACTATCACAGTTTATTAATGTTTAAAGTACCTAATTACATTTGCTTTTAAGATGCAAATAATAAGTTTTTTATGTCTTCAGGTTTTTTCATTAATAATTATTTAAAAGCTTCAGTCTTAAGATTTTTTGAAAGTACGAGATGAAGAAGAGGTTTATTACATCCTCAGATTTATTGACAGGCTTATCTACAGGTTCGACTTCCTAGAAAATTTAGTGTGGTTGATCAATTTAATATTCGATGCGATGTGATTAGATGTTAAAGTGAAAGAAAGTTGAATTGCGTCACGGCTATCAATTGCGAAGAATTTCTTCAATTCTAAGTTTACTAAGAGGATGTCATTGCTTTTATAAAAATACCAATGTACAACCCAGGAATTACCAAGTCCAGATAAAAGTAATACTGTTGCGTTATCCTCGTAACAATTTTTTTGAATCTTTTAATTTACAATACATTCTTTTCGTAATTATATTTATAAATTAGGATATTTTTGATCAATGTACCTAGTTTATGATTTTTTTTAAATTTATTTTTTTTTTTAAGAAAATCCAACTAATTTTTTCATGTGACTCGCTTCGCATGATTGCATGACGTAATTACCTTTAGGGGAGTGTAATCATTTAACATCTTTATGTACATATTAAAATTTATACCTTAATACTGCCCAGGCAAGTTTAAGGAATTTGTATGCAGGCTTACGTACAGAATTTCAAACATATTCTATTTATCTTTTTACCTTTGAATAACTTTTAGAAATTTAGCAGAAATATTTACTTGTGAATTTTATCATGTGAACATACTTTTATATAAAATGTTATTTTGTAATATTTACCAATACCAGTTCTCGACTTGCTACTAATGATGATTCCACAATTCAATTTTTGTGGCTTATTTCCGTTGCCTATTATTTAGAATCATTTTCCTTAATTCGAGTCAAAATACGCCAACTGAACTCTTGTTACAATCAGGAAAAAGTTTTTTGTATATAATTAATATCACACAGGATAATCAGTAATAAAAAATTAAGGCTTGTATTGAAACGCACTTTAAATAAAATTATTTTAACTCTGAAAACTATAGTCCGCGTTGCACTAATCAATTAATTATTAACACTAGTAGTTTTTGAAATGGCCACTTTGAAAAGGATTGTTAATGATAAATAAATTTTATCTGTATATGTATTCAGGATAAGCATGCATTTCTGGTGTTTTTAATATTTACATAGATAAAGTTGCCCAACCAATACAACATACATACGATGTGTTCATCATTGTAAATTATGTAATTAACTTTTAAATAAAATGAATAATCTTTTATAATTCATAGTAAATCAGTCGCACTTGACTGATATTTTCCACCGTTGTTTTCAATAAGACACTTTTCTATACGTAGAACGCAATTTAAAAAAGTCTCGGCTTTTATTTTACACTTACATAGGTTGTGTACCAAACCAGAAAGTTCAATAAATATGTACTAAATTAAGATGTCTGTGCCAAACAAAAGCAATCTTTTCAAGTGACTTTGTATCGACACATAAGCGCACACGCAGTACTTTGATATTAAATAAAGTCGGGAAATGGACGAAGAAGATATCGAAGTTATAATTTTATTTCTTCAAATGCTAATAAACTATTTAAAATACATAAAGGGGAAGAGGGGAAAAAGCCTTCTATAAGGAAAAAGTACTGAGTTGTCGTGGGAAAGTCTACTCGTCAGCATACTTTTCGTTGAAAAGTCGACTTTTGAAAAGAAGTCTGGTTTGACACAGAGCCATAATATATTTTCGCCTCTATAATTTGAATCTGTTGAATTGAAAATTATTTGTAAAAAAGGAATACCTGTAAGCAAACATATGTTTATTTTTTTTTGTGTGGAAATGCTTTATTTCTCCACTAAAACTCAAATTAACAAAGCTTATCATCTCTCACTTCGAAGATTACAGTTACATCTTTGTTTTATAAAAAATTATCGTTTAGAGCACCGCGGCGCTATTTGTCTATGAACATGTGATCTTGAGTTACTTATTGGTATGACAAGTTTTAAAAGTAAAACTGTTCGAAATTGTTGAATTAGCGAATGCTTGATTTATTTTTCATGTTTTCCACATTTCTTTACATTTCTTGGTTAAGAAAATTACAATTTAAATAACTCAAAAGACATGTATTCGGTTCATCCTCCATATTTACTTTATTTTAGATTTCTACTCATTATAATCCAACGATCCGAATGCCTACGTCCATCGGCGTGGAGGGAAACGAAAACTTATAAAACGACTGCCCGGGACTCTTCATTTAACTACTTTCTTAAACTTTGTACAGGAAATTATAAAGAGAGTTACTAGGGCTTTTCTTTTGTATTTTCTTTTTTTGTTTTCCATTTTTAATATTTTTTCCACTGGTTTTATTCAGTTCAACACGGGTTTCTTGCCTGCTAAGAAAACTTATCACATATTAACAACAAAATTTAGTGATTTTCCTTATCTGTTCGTCTGCATTTCTTCTTATGACTAACTTACTGAGTGTTGTCTAAAAAATTATATATATATTTGATATATATACGAACATGTACAGGACTTCACGAAATGTATACAGATTTATTTACAGAGGTTGATGTTTCCTTCCAGTCATCACCTTACTCACTAGATTGCAAATTTTTAAGGCTGGCCCCAATTTGAGACCCATGTACTTCATCATCATGTCTGAGTTTAAGAGAAGTAACGCTTTCCCGTCGATTTCCTGTAATGACAAAAAGAAAAATTAAAATTTTAGCAGCCACATGGTAATAAAGATTAACTCAGAAATCGTACAAAATTGCCCATTATTTAAAAAGCTTTATTGCAATAGGTGTGTAGTCTACATCAAGATAAATCCGAAAGAAAGTTTGTCCCAGGTTACATTTATTTCATTTTTAGACACGAGACGTGATCGGCAGACCAGAATATTTTATTCTTTTTAATTGCATTTTACAAGTGATCGAATCTGAATTTATCAGTGCAAATTCCTGCAATTATTAGCTGCGTTTTTTTTATATCGTTTTCGATTTTTGCACTGAATTGAATATAATGAAAAGTTACTTAAAATCAAATCAAATGCAAAACCAGTAATGGTCCTGTTCTGTAATGATTGTTACGTTTGACTATTTCTTATAAGCCTTAACCCACCGTTGCTGACGTTTTGTCTGTGAGATCGGGTACTCTGAAAAGTCAGCGTTTTCACCCAATAGCACGTCCCCTTCTGCTTTGTTTTATTGTCAAAGAAATACTATTGTAAGTAAAATAATTGGAAAAAATTTCGTTTGAAAACCCCTGTGCGTGGGACCGGGCGGCGTCACAAACGATGTAAGTCAAATTGACTTCACCATTGGCGGGTTAAGGGATGACTACTGCACTGCGAATACTTACATGCTTGCGGAATAAATCAGCGTGAACAGCCAAAGCAAGATCATTCGATTTAATAAATTGAATAACCTCTTCAATTGACCAGTTGGCGGGCTGATTTTTTAACAACTGCGTAGAAGAGTTTACGGTCTGTGGTATTTGAACTGAAGTTGTAGCAGTCAGTTGGGTCTGCGTCGCTGTGGAGTTTACAGGGCAATTATCATTAATTGCACTGGGGCTATTATTCTCAGTACTTAGAGGGCCTGCTGTTATTGCTGTTGGTTTAGTCACCGGCGATGGAATCGATGACTGCGAGTCTGATATGGAACTTGATGTAGAGGTAGCTGCTACCTGCTCTGGTGCAGTTCTCTTTTTTGGTGGTACTGGTGATGCAGGAGAAGGATCCCGTTTTTTTTGTCGTTGCTTTTGCTCCATTTGGGAGCATTTATCACATTGATCTGGGCCCGGTTCAAGTGTTATTAGGTTTGGACAAGCCCGGCATGACGTGCATAAGGTTTCTAGGAATTCAGCCAAACTGGTGTCATTTTTCATTCGTAGCTGCGTTGGGATTTTTAACTGCAAAACATGATTATGAGTTTCCATGTTTTTATATATTAAACAAAGATGTTACTTACCGTGAAATTTTTACCCACAGCAGTCACTATGTGTACTTCGCCTTCCAAATCATACAGTAGACGTGATAACTTTGAGGTATCTGTGCTAGCGGCAAGGAGTTCCTGCAGACATAATTTCGCTAATGTCTGATGTGTAGGCCCCGTGACCATTGACCTAAGCCTAGAACTATTTATTAGAGGACCGCCTCTGCATTTTTTGTGAAAATGTGCTGTGACAGGGGTGGCCGGCGTCATAGGATCAGGTTCAGCTATAATCGTATGAGAAAGCCTCGCCCGTTGTTTATTTGAGCTCGAATCAAGGCGATTCTTGTTCCCTGGTGGTTGCATCGGGTGGCAACTGCGAGCACACCACCCTACAGGGAAAATATCTCGGGATTTGTAGTTATCCCAGTAATCGAAAGCTCCTCGCCATCCATCAAAGGTAACCCGAATTTGGTCGTCCTTCACAGCATCGATCGTTGCACAACAAATTAGTTGAGGATTCTTTTTGTCTACGGCTTCAATTTTTTGACCAACCTGAAATTATATTTCTAATAAGACTTATGTTTAGGGAACTAGTGGATTAAATAAGATACCTCGAAGAGATTTTTTGGAGGATCTTCCGGTTCTGGTTGGAATACTTTGGCTGGCGCCTGCTCAGCTCCGTTGAGTGTTTTACAAAGGAATGTCGGCCAACTACTTGCGTTCATGCGAAACCCCAGTGGGGGCTGCAGCATTCCTCCGTTTTTTTCACAATGGCCTATCGGGTGGATTTCATTTGAGTCCACTAGCCGCCAGAAATCGTTCTGGCTGTCGCTTCCATCCAACCGAAGTCGCAAGCGGGAGCCTAAGACTCCGACCACAGTTGCAATGCATGTGGATGTAACGTTCCTTGGGTCAAGAGCTTCCAGCTTCATACCTATTTTAAAATCGTTTTGTGGAGGATTTCGTGCCTGCTTAAAGCATTCTGGCGGAGCCGCTTTACTATTGGTTTCCTGAAATTAAGATTTATTCATTTGTACCCCGAATGAGTTTAAGGAAATATAACGCCCACCTTAAGATATTCATCCCAATTAAAAACATGAAAACTTTCGTATTGAAAGGGCCCAGTGGTGGCCGGGCTGTTTCTGGTGGAATTCCTCTCCTGTTCCCTGTGGTTATTATTGTTGTTTATCGTTTGTCTCGTAGAATTTGTACCATTTTTCTTCTGATGCTTGTTCATGCAGAAAGGTGAGCAGAACTCTTTGCTCGGAGCGTTGTCCCGAATCACGTTATCACACTGGATACAGGCACCCTTGTTGCGGAACTGTGACAGACACGATTGCGAGCAGAATTCCTTTTTCCCATTATTCGTGGGGTACACATACTGCAGCGGGTTGACCAGCCCGCACCAGGTACACACCTTTCGCGTCGGTCGACCCCGGGTTTTCGTATTTTTTGTACCATTAACACCGTTCGCGGTTGAACCGCTCGAATCGCGACCTCCTGACATAACGTTGTACCAAAATATTGAGATTATAGCCACCTACTTCATTACCAAAAATGTGAATTTCCGCCGAATCAATGTGAAATTGACTGATGGACGTCTTCGGTTTGTGTCACGATTTGTTTGGGAGACGATTTGTGCGCGTTTGTTGTAAAGTAACGCAATTCGTATCCAAAATGTGATGTTATTCGATTCAGTTCTTTCAAATGTCTTAAATAATCCACTTTTAGTTGATTTATTCCCGCAATTTGCACTGAAATCCGTCGAAAATTGTTAAAATGACACTTCCGTATATACATTCGCCGCCATATTTTTTGCAAACAAACAAAGCATTTTCGGGAGGGTTCGTAAAATTTTATTGAAGATTCCAGTGTCGCCATCTAGTATCTCACCTATAGAAAGTAAAAATTTGTATATCAAACCGTCATTTATTAATTTGTTCTATTCGTAAACATTTTAAGTTATGATGAAATTATTTATACTCTTCATTGTACGAGCAGACGTGTTTTCGTGATACAACTCACACTAAAAGGTAAGAAAGATTACATAATATAAATTATATAAATGCGAATTTCAAACCAAAAAAGTAATTCAATATAGAGAAAAAAATTAAAGTGAATATACAATAATTAAATTGTTTTAAGTAATATAGTAAATTTGACTAGGAACAGTGAATCAAATAATATTTTTCAGACCCTAGAATTAAGCTAAAGCGTTTGGTATAGACAAAAATATTAAAAAAGGCTCATTCCATAAAGATCGCTCTCTTTCTGATAAATTCTTAAATGTACACGAACATTTTTAAAAGTTCGTTACAAAATAATGGATTACTCGAAAACCTTGTAATTGAACTCAAATAAAAGTTTGAACTTTTAGCTATTGTATTAAAATACTAAAATCTTTAAGATTTTCCGAAATACTTACATGAATTTCACTTTTCTCTGTTAACCAATTACTTCATAAAATTGATATACTTTGACCTTTATCTTGTTAATGAGGAGCGAATAATTTAACAGGCTTTGAGATAATGTATTTAATAAGTACATTACAACATGTGTGAACTCTCGAAAACAATGGGGGCGGACAAAGGTTGGAATAAAACTTATGTCCTTCGCGATTTCTTTGAGCTACTGAGAGCTGTCTAATTTTCATATTTTTTACGTATGTAACTACATAGAATAGCTTTTCATATTCTACTATAAGACCTACGAGTACTCTAACCCTTCCCTAATCTTTTTAATCCTTCCCGCCAAAAACTCTTCAATAGCATTTGAGGATATCCCTCGAGCATTACCATAAAATTTACACTCTCTTCGGCTTACTTGAGTGTTTCACAAAAGTAATTAGTTTATTTATGTTCTTAAATTCCTGACCTTTTAGTTTACCCAAATTTATTACTTATTTAAGATTTAGCGCACGCTCACAATTTTACAGCTCTTTACCATTCGTAACAGACAGACATGTTTTTCATTTATATATTGTATATATGTAGTAATCTGATGAAAAAATAAAAAAAATAGAAACCTACGAAATTCAACATTAGATAAAGTCTAGTAACATTTCCCTAGAAATAAGTAATAAGATTTAGAGTGGAGTTACAAATTATAACAATTAAACATTATGATCCTTAAAAAAATAAGTCGTTTTTCAAGAGGTCTTTAATTATCCTGAATTTGATAGGGAAAGGTGTCCTAAATTTATTTTGTATTAAAGCTCCAGAGCTTTCCACCAGTAGGGAACAGGGAGAACCCGAAAGTTTAGAGCGAATTCCGGTAAGTTTCATCCCGTTTGCAGGATATAAGAAAATGCCGTTTTACTCCGGGATACTTCAGGATATTTAAAAGGATTCACTCATACAAGAAGACGACAATTCGTTAAAAGGACGCGGCGCTAAAAGCACATACTTGTTGAACTCCAACCGGGACCCTTTGCTATCAGCGGAAGGTAGGCTCGCGGGACTCAATTCGGGAATATTGCTTTTTGCACTTTTGGAAAATTTTGTGTTTTTCTTTTAAAAGTTATCGAATATTTGATCAAATAAGTAAACAGTGTCGATTCCTTGGTAGGTTTGTTTACTACAAAACAAGTGAAGTGTAGTAAATCCGTTGTGGTGATAAAAGTTTTGTTTACAGTTCGCATTATCGGATATCTTTGATAGCAACTAAGGTGAGAATAGAATTATAGATTTTTTTAAATTACTAGGTCCATTCATTATATAGTGCATTTTAGTTTATATTGATTACAATGTTGTGATCGATCAGTAAAAGTTGGTTGATCGAATTTCCGCCTTTTTGTTTCGATATGTTACGAAACGGGAAGACGAAGGGTGTTAAGAAAAACGCGGGAGTAAATTATTAGCAGATTTATGCACTATAGCAGAACACAAGACAATTAATAAAATCAAAACTTAGAGACCAAATGTCTAGCTGAACTACCTTTTGGCTTTTGAAGTCAAGTCGCGTTTCCCGAAGTGTAGGAACCTAAAGTGCGCAATGAAATAAGAGCGCGCGCGTTTTGCTCCGGGAGGAATTTAGGCATTTGCACGTTCGAGTCTAGATTAGCTAAGCAAAAATTAAAACAAATAGACAAATAGAGACCGACTTGAAAACTTTGCCTTTGATTAAGCGACCGTCTTGGTTTTAAATATTTTCAAGTATAATCCATTACATTATTTATATACCTAGTATTAAGTATTATAGTTTTCTAGAATAGAACGTTCACACAAGTTCGAAAGATCTCTATAGGACTAATTTTTATTACTAAATATTGGCATATTTTTTACTTTTCACTGTATTCATTTTAAAATTTTATGAAATTGAGAAATTTCATTTCAATTTTTTAAATAGAAAGTAATTTTAAAAACGCCTATATGCATTTCATTCAACTATGTAGTCCCATGAATTTACATTAAAACGTTTATATGACTTGCTGTAGTCGTGTGTTTTAAGACGAATATATATTCATTTAAGTATACTAGTCGATTAGTCAGAAAGATTAAATTAATGATGAATTCTAAAACTCCAGAATGACACAGTTAAAATATCTTTAAATTCCAAAAAAGTATGTGTTTGGAGAACCAATTAATAATGTCATTGTGATTCCTCAACTAGTTCTCTACTATTTCGCTTTGAATAGTAGAGAACTAGAACCCAAGATATTGTCCTTATCTTTAATCATTTTTAAGATGTGTCCGAGTAAAAATATATAAGCCGAGTAAAAATATATAACACGCCGGGAATTGAAGAAGCTCCCGATATACGCATGACTCGGCCCCGTAGTAATTTTGAGGAAAAATAAGATCATAGAGACCCCTATAACACGCCCTTCAACCCTTGTTTAACCGACGAAAAATATCTAATTCTTTACTACGCTCACAACTAGCTCGATGTACACGCAAACATTTCTCATTTTGTAAGACTGCAAAGGCTCGAAACAGGTCTGCAACAAGTCCGAAACGCAGCCGCAAAAAGTCCAAAATTTTATAAATTACTCCAGCAACGTTTATGCATATGCTAACCACAAACCTCTAAATTTTGTGGATGAATACGAATAAGGCCCGTAGCATTTTTGAAGAGAAATAAGATAATGCGGGCGTGTCTACGGCCCGTTGCGGGCGCGTTTCGGGCCTGCTGCAAGTTCGTGTAGGGCCTGTTAAGGGCGTGCTTTAAGAAATGCGGGCTTGTTGCAAGTGTGATATAGGCGAGATTGTTCGACTACCGTGCCTGTTGCTAGCTTAAAAATGGAAAATGTTTGGGTGTACCTACATTGGGCGCGTTGCCGGCGTGCTAAAGAATTCGATATTTTTACTCGGGCTGTATTTAATAAATTGCTAAAGTAACATAACATAATATTTTCTGAAAATATCGATTAGGAATATCATAAGCACAGCTGTTTGCAAACTTTTGTAGATTTAATTCATCTGTAAAAGTTAAATAATAAATTGAAATATGTATGTAAATTTCCGAAATAAGCTTGATTACATCGTAAATGAATTGCCAGAATTCAAATTCACTTAGTATCTTGCTTTCCAGGATTTTATTGTGTACTCTCCTCTATGACAAACACAGCAAAATGACTTTGAACTGCTTTCATTTTCACCAATGGGCACTATAAACTTTAAGATGGCTTCAAAAATAAAATGTTCCTATCTGTACATTTATCTCTCGATTTCGTGGTATTTCGCCAATCCAGTGAAAATTAATTTAATCATTGAAACTTTTAAAAAAGCACTGCTTCTCATAAATTTGCCAGATAAAAAATTGCTCAAAGTTCACGAAACTTTAATAAGTGTTCTGAACTCTTCTCTAAAGTTTCTGAATGTTGACTAATGGAGTAGCTAACAGTGAGATATTATTATTTTTTCAATATTTATCAACGTTTATAGAAAGATTCTATTTTTTCAGATTTCTGGGTGGTTTTAGATTTGCAAAATTGTACTAGTCATAATATAACCACTACCGAAGCGCGATTGAGTAATGTCGATTTGTAATGTTATCAATCAATTACAGAACCGATTACTTTTACACGAGGGTTATAATAACTTACAAGATACATTGCATGCAAGGGCTTATTTTATACATTGCCGAAAATCGCTTTTGTAATTTCTTACTTGTAATTAATTATTATTACATTCAGTGGTAACAATTTCGTGCTCTTAATATGATTTAATCTAGGTAAAGTAAAAAAAAATAGTTTAATTAGAACGCTGAATGAAATCCTGGCTAAATTAATACTTTTGTCTGATTTTGTTCTGGATTTTTTGAGTTTATTAAATAAAAATAAAAAATCACTGCTTCATGAGTCTTAATCAAACAAAACGCGTGGAAAAAATAACATGTATATGTCCATTACCAGGTATTACGTTTGTAAAAAGTGCGTTCAGCTAGTTCTGCCGTGTTTACATTTTCGACTGACTAAAGCTTAGTTATTAATAGAATAACTTCTTAGATATTACAAGTAGAAGAACTTACTTTTCTTTGATTTTTCATACATGAATACGATTACCATATACGCATTTGCACTATTTCCTACTGGGTACTATTTCTTCTAAACACACTATAATTTTTCTGAGAGTGACAGAAAAAAGCAAACACAATAATAATTAACATAATAAGAATAGTGTCAAATTTATAATTTTACTCGAGTCGAAATATTGAACGTTATTTACACCTTTTCCTCTCCAATATTTAAGGAGTTTAAAGTATCAAATTAAATCTTAGCCAATGTAAAATGAGGTCCTATTTAGCGCCTAAAAGCTGCACAAAATTTTAATCCTGTTGAGTTGTTATTGTTATTATTAATAATATTCTTCTCCAAAATATATATGTAAAACCCTGTTTCATTGCCTATTAATAAACAATTTTAGAATAAACAAAAAATTGAATTACTTTTTTAGAAATATTTATCCATTTTGTACCTAGGTATATGTGCGACTATAAATTTTTTTGTCAGTTCTTTATTTTAAAAAATGAAATTTTAAACATAAAATTGTATAAAAATTATATACAATGGAAATTATTATTCAACCTAGGAGGAATGATAGATCATCCAGTTGAGCCGATGAGATTTTGTGACATATAGCTATAAATCGAAGCATTTTATTGAGGTGGAGTTAGAGGTATCATAATCATAAAGTATCATATTAGATGCAAATAGGAGTAAAAACCCTTAAAAAAAGTTCAATATTTCGACTCGGAATTTGCTAATATAGTATATTTAATTTTAAAACCGAAATTATTCCATAGAAATATTCTCAAAAACTATTTAAAAAAACACAAAAGACAAATTGGGAAAATGTATTTAAAACCTTTTTGATTTTGAATCTTTAATTTCCTGAGTGCTGCGGATTGTTGAGAGAGGGTGCAAATGATTACTGAAAGAGTAATTTAAGATAAAGCAGATAAATACTAAAAACTTCGTTACATTACTACAAATTACAAATTACTTCACATTGTTTTTTTCGTTAAAAGTAATCGGTGTAATAATCATAAATATTTTTATAGCTAGCAAACAAGTTTAACAAAAACGAGAAATTTTTCGCATAACTCCAATTATAGATAAGTCATTCGTAATTAATTGTGCAACGAGTCACTCAGCTGTTACTGAGCGAGCCTAAACATAATTCTACGGTAGCTGGCAATTGGAAAAATGTAAATTTCCCCTAACAAAGCGGTTGCAATCAGTCTAATCTTTTCTGAATTTAAATAGATAGGAATCAGCGGAAAAATGAATGAAAATGAGATCAGCTAAGACTTTATGCTTCAGAGACAAAGGAGAGCTTCTTCCCTTTTGGGCTAATTCCGTTGAGCTCTTAGCAGTGGGAATCTAATTTTGAGTGCCATTATAAATTTTTCTTTTTTATTTTTATTTTTTTAATAAAAACTTTTGCCTGGACGAAACTAAGACGGAAAAGTTCCTTTTGGAGTATCTTCGCAGAGCCTTCGAGTTAATAATCGCCTTTTACTTTCCGTAGGTTGGCTTTGATATGATTAATTCTTCTACATAACCATTAGTTAGCTTAAGGTATGTAAAGGTGGAAAGTTTCAAAACAGCCTCTCTCACTTTACCTAAATTGACTGTTTTTGTATTTAGGATAAATGTTCTGAGACATACTTAGGGATGAGTTAAAAGTTTGTAGTAATTTCTGTGGCTAAAATGGGTATAAAATACTCCTTTGAACCCTTTTGTTTAAGGTATGCATTCAGGTTCTTCACCTCAAAATTTTTTTGTACTTATTTTAGTATGAGAAGAGAGAGGTGTCTGTTTGTGGTAAAAGTAGTACCTTCTAAAACATTTAAAAGTGGTTTGGTGAGCTTAGATCAAAGTTATAAGTACTACAAATTGCGTTTAATGTTCACAAGTGGGACAAATAAATAATAACATTTTCTTGTAGGTATTTGAATTCTACAAAATTGGCTATTCGTTATAATTAAAGAGTATAATAAAGAGGCCTCAATTAAAAAGGCTGTACATATTTTGTCCATCGAAACAGAAAACTGCGTAAATTCTTTCAAAATCGTTTACATACTTTTACAAATTTATTTTAACTTAGCTTAACAAACAAATTCCATTCTGGTAGAGGACCTTTTAAAGTAAAATAGATTTTCTCGTAATTTAGTCTTATAGAAGAGTTCATTAAGAAGTTTCTGTTATCCTTTGGAATTCGAATCTAATTAAATATTGTTCCTCGCCAGCTGCTGTTTGCTTTCGCACTACTTAAAGATATAGAGGAGATCCTACGCAAGAAACCTTTCGATTTGGGAGTATGCCTATTTTTCATACATTTTATTTCAGCCTTTTTATTCTTTCATCCGAAATCAAGGGTGTTTTAAGTGAGATAAATAATTAATTGCTGTTGTTTTCAAATAAAGAAGATTTTTCCTTCTATATATTAGGTACATTAGATAAATATTTTACCTTTTTAGAGTACCTACTAAAAATAAAGGCTTACATACAAATTCTAAATAAGTACATCCTTTTTTCATTTAACATATATTTACGTGTATTTTCCAGAAGTCAAAAGGCGTCTATATATGTATTGAAATCGTAAGCATACACCTTGACCTTGAATTAGTAAAGGGGAAACTTAAATTATAAGAACTTGCCACGAATTTTAAAAATTCTAATTTTTGAAAAAGTTTCATAATTTTGGTATTAAATATTATGATAACTTATTATTAACAATAATTATAACTCATAAGCTATTACGCTTGTATTCGCCATATCACAGATAAATCTCTTTTTAAAATGTTTAAAGTTTTAATAATTATAATAATAATATAATTATTCAATACTTATATAAATTCAATTAAATAGCATTTCACGTCCTATCGATTAGTATAATATTTATTTATTTTGCCACTACAAATTTTAAATTACTTTGAAAAGTAAAAATAAATTTTTTTAAAAGTTTCCTATTCTCGACAAAGTTATGGGATCATACCAATGACCAATAATTGCCCATAATTTAATAATTTGTAATATGTACATAGTCATAACATTCCAGTCTAATTTTTAAGCATTTGGTCGAGAAAGTTCTTAGGTAAACAAATTAAATTTATATAACCGTCGCCATCGTACTCATCTCTAGTTGGGTCAAAAGACTTCAGTTTTAATTTCTCATTTAATATCATTGAGTGGTTAATTTGCAGTTTTTTATGGTGTATATCCATGGATAAAATCTAAATTATGCCAATATAACGAGTTTAATAAGGATATGTGAGTCTCTACACTTTCAATTAGCAATAAACTGTAATAATAATCGACGTAAATGTAAACATAGTTACTATATGCACAACCCAACTGTGTGCTATATTGGACTAGCTTACGACCTCAAACGATGTGGGATTATTCCCCACTGAAAGTTGATAATATCTGAAATGATTTTAATAATAGTCAAATAAGCAAATTCAAAAGTACTTATCCGGATTATTTACATGTTTAATATTTCGATATCTGGGAATTTTAATTGGTATTTTTGTAATAAATGATTCCTTTGGTCACTCTGTGAAAATCGACGACATTATGCAATGGGATTTTGGCGAAATGATCGTATTAAAATGTACATCTGTGGCAAATATAAGGGTAATTATCTTTTACCTCTAAGTTGACTATTATTCGATAGTGACCGAGAAAGTGTTTAATGAAATGGAAACTAGTTTTATTCACTGCTAACAATATGAGTTAAGGCATTATTTACTAATCTGTCTCTGGCTACCTTCCGTTTGGTTACAAAACATAGATAATTTATTACATAAGTTGTTTACTTAATTTTATGAAAATTGAAGAATTTTTAGGAAATTGCGTTCAGCCTGTGCGAAATTTGGAGTCGAATATTTTAAAAACGGGGCATAATTTTGAAAAATGGTTTAAGAAACCTCATAATGATTTTAAATTTCCTTTTCAATGATGCCCCACACGATGGGATAAGTACCCCCACCCCCTTTTTCAAGATGGCGGTTAAATGAGGGGCTTTCAACCCCGAAAACCAAATTTTATATTTACACTGACCACCTCTACACATCAAAAAAAATCTCGCCCGGATGAACATGCAAGGTCCAATGTAAGATTTCAACGGACTAAGATTTTCAGGAATACCCACATATGTACATACATTACATATGTATGTAGATATGACACATACAGACCATAAAAAGATAAGCAATTTTTATTTAAAAAGTCGATTAACACGAATATCTTATCTTAGAAAATGATTATGCTATCAGTTTCGAGTACATATTCTATAGTGAGATCAACAGGTGTCCTTAAATTCGAATATGCAAGAAAGAAGTCCGATGTCCTCTGAGATTTCTCCTGTCGGAGTGTTGCCTTTCAGAATAAACTCAAATTGAAATATTAATCGTTTTTTTTCGGATCTCATGGATCTAGAATTCGAATGATAGTATCTTCCTACAGATTTCTTGTGTGATTACTTTTCTTCCCTGGAGCGATTTTAATAGAAGTGTTGCGCAAATGGAAAATGTTTTAAAGGCGCGTGTAAATAAAAGTTCTGTATCACTACAAAATCTGAAATAACTGAAAATAAAGTCGATTCCTAATTGAATTTATTTCGTTTTATTTATATATATGTATGTATATTGAATAAATTAGATTTTCATTGCATATCCTTTATGAGAGTTTCATTTTCCGCATGACATTCATTGAGGGATTATTATACAAAAATGTAATTGAAATTATGAAATTTAAAATCATTAAACCAATTCTTTCCACAGTAGCAATTTAAGTACGGACACCACAGAAATTATCTTTAGACTTTTCTTTTAATAATATTCCCCTTGAAGAAACGGGTGCTCCCAATTAGGTCTTTTTCCTCTAAATGTTTTTTTCTGTCGCTGTAATTATTAAAATTCTTTGAAACTCATTAACAAAAGGCGAAGAAGGTTTCTTCTCTCATTTGAAAACGTTCTTTTACATACAGTCCCTTGCCCATTCAAGTACTGGAAGATCTAAGGCTGTTAATTTGTTTTTAGTTTCTTTTCATGGTCGTTTGGGTTTTTTCATTTGGATTTGGTTTCCGAATATAAATAAGAATTCAGGCAAAAATTCTATAATTTTGTCTTCCGCTTCGGGTCATATTCATTCCATGCAGAGAAATTAATCAGAAAAATAAAACTGAAGAATTGTAACCACCGAAAAAATTTTTTGTGATTTAGTAGGTATCTTTAAAATTTTATAGGGCTCAATCATCTATACGAATATGGTTCTGAATAGTGAAAAGTTTGAATTTTATCACAGTGACATTTGACATTTTAAAACATTTTCAGAATTAGCAATAATGTATGAATCAAGTGAGAAAAATAGCTCAAGTAAAAGCAGGTGATAGGTCGGCTTGGCAAAATATTATGTCACATCAGTCGTAGAATGAGACATATATCCTTTTTCCTTTTTCGTAAGGGTGAATTTTTCGTAGGATTAAGTTGGCAAAGTTCTTTTTTATATATCCTCTTTTCTGTGGAGTACATTTTTTCGTAAATTGCAACATTTTTATACAAGAATACTCTAGAGGAATTACACGAGTACCGCTGAGGCGTGCTTTATGCTTTCATTCCTTTTATTCGCATGGAAATCCTTAAAGTCTTTCTTATTAAGGTTTTTATATGATCTAAATAATGTATTTTTTTATGCTGTTGTTTTGATTGAAATGACCCTGAAAAATAAATAATCATAAAAAGTCATTAAGTATGAGGTAAGTGAAAGGAAAGATCAATATATTTGGTCTACCTGGCTTAATACACATTTTATCTCTTTCCATAGAAAATAAGGTTTAGTTATGGTACTGGAGTTTATCCCAGTTTTAATACTTCAATTAGACAAAATTGCCATATAATGAAAATTATAGCAGCAAAGCAGAGGCCTGATATCGTTTTTAGATATTTGCACACGGATAAGAAGACGACTAGCGCAGTTGGGACAGGGAACGAAAATTATTTTTTAATCGATATACGGTGGAGGCGTTAAAATTTGATTTTAAGAAAGATATCACAACTTGTGCATTCAATCTGTTCAGTTTTTAAAGGTAGATGCTTTAAATAAAATGTTCTTTAAAAATCTGATTAAGGCTAAGATGAAATTAAGTTGTTCCATCACCAGTGAATAATGTTTTAATCAAAAGCTCCATTGCTTTTGAATATAATTTCAAGCCCGTAATTGTTAAGCAGTTTCCCCTAGTATCAGTCAGGATGAATACCTTGAACCGAGTTACAATTATTTTTAACAATAAGTATTTGTTACGGGTCACAAATCAGACTAGAATCATTTTTAAGCAACAATCTGAATTGGATGGAGGAAGGGAAAATTCGGAATTAAGGGAGAGATTTGATGGTAAATTTTTAAACGAAAAAGGGACCGTTTTACCTTAGAAATATATTAAGCTGAGAAATAAAAGTTAAATCATTGAATTATAAACAAATATTAAGGAGAAAACCAAATGTCTACTCTCTCATCACAATTAATTCAAAATTTTATGGAGTCTTTTAAATTTTTTGCTAGTTTTACTGATAAATAAAATTATAAACTATGTACGAAAAAATTAAAAAATATAATATTTATAATAATTTTCCTTACTACACTGATAGTGAGCTTTTCAACAAATTTTAAGGATTTTTGTCGAGTAGGAAATATGCTACTTTCGAAAGTTTTTGATTCGTTATTCCTGCTTTCTTTAATTAAATTTTGTAATTTCTTCATCGGGTTTCATTCATTAAAGTTAAGTGGTAAGGTTATAATGAATATAACGACGAAATCACATACCTTGCAATTGTGTTGTCCAATTAGTACACCGATTTAATTAAAATTTTAGGATAGGTACCTGAAAGATTTTGTTTATTAAAATATATCTGATTTACATCTTATACTACCTAAAACATATCTGATTATGCTGCATACATCATCTAACAATAGTTTAGAGATGTTTACGTTCCAAATACTCATTATTCTTTCATTTTTTCATGACAAATAAAACAATGAGCATGTTTATATGTATATCCTTAAATTAAGACCAAATTTTGTACATACATTGGACAATTGCTGGGATTAGAACCAATTTACACCCTCGGATGATATTTTCTCTTATAACAAACGTGACCAATAAAACAACACAACGAGATATTGTTAGCAAGTTCATTACTTGATATTCAGACAACAATTGCTCAACGGTTTGTTTAAGATTCATATCCTGCGAACCTCTGTGGAATTCCAGAGCACCTTCCCTCTCATTTCGGACGCAAAACAAGTTGTAATTTGTTCTTACCCAAGGGAGATTTACCTCCTCTACGCATTTGGGAAAGAAAAAAATTATTATTGATTTTGGAATAGCGAAAGGTTTCCGACTTCTGGAAGTTTACAAAAGTAAAATAAATAGTTTAAAATGGGAAATAAATGTAAAAATAATAGTGGAAATGAAATATATAATGCTTCTAAATATTTTAATCATTCACTTATACTATTTCACTGTCTAAACTAAGTACGTCTTCTTAAACAAGTGAAATAGTCCTTTCTAGGTCAAAATCTAAAGAGAAATTTAGTCAGACCTGCTCAAAGTTCTTGTTAAAGTTTTGTCAAAGAATTCCACAAATTTGTAAGGAAACCTTTTGCTAAGGCATAGTATAATCTCTAGCTGGAAAGCATCTCTGTAGGCGCAGACATTCTAAGCCCTAAGAATTACTTTATTTGCCCTAAATAGTGAAATTTCTCTAACGTTGACTGTTTGGACATTGCAGTCATAGCTCGTAAAATTTTAAGCAAACTTTACAGTGACCTGAATGCTTTATGGTTTTTGAAATATTCATTTTACATTTAATGGCAGGGAAGACAGACGTATTTCGTCAATTATTGTTATAGAACGCGTTTTATTCCGTGATGCGAATTAACGCTCTATTTTAGACACTCCATCTAAAATAAAGGAGCTCCTCGTTAACCCTTATCTGCCTAAGGGAGGAGAAATGTTGATATTATTTTTGTTGTTTCATCATCAGCATCAGGCTAGTTGAGGATAATTCACATATGATAAGGTACCGGAGATGATAAACACATTTATACTTGATGAAATTTTTTTTTGGGTTTTTCATAAATATCTCTGAATTATGTAGGACAACAAAAAGCTAAAATTCGGGTAATGTAGACGCCATTTAATAAGGTAAATACTCAAACAAGTAACATCTACATCTTCTCCATTTGGTTATACGGCAAGCTTTTTCCTGAAAATGGAAGTTTGTTTATTTGAAATAAAAGATTTTGTGAATGGTTTTTGGTACAGAGAAACCCTTTTTAACAGACATGCCGTTAAATGAGTATATTTCAATCTGATTTTGGGAAAATTATCTCATTTTTTAATGCAAATCTCTTTCCACAAGAAAGTCAACCCTAATGAAAAATATTGCCCAAACCTTTCCTTTTTGGGAGGATTAAAAAAAGATAATTTTTTCCGGCATTATGAACGAAATTCGTTCAAATCTTTATCAGATGGGTATGTGAGTAGATGATAGCCGGATACTGGACTTATATCTACAATGTATTTAATTAAGAAAGTAATTAAAAGAAAGTACATATACATTGAATCAAATCATTCAATTTATCTCTAGTAAGGAATATCTTATATTTAACTTTCCTTATTTCATAGTAAAATGAGAAAATTGAGAGGGTACAGAATAAATTCCATTGAAATTAATTTACATACGTATGAAACAAGAAATTCAATCACATTGGATAAACGAAAAATAAGTGAATCCTCAATTTTGATTCCTTTAAAATCGTAGAAATGTGTTTTCACATGATTGATTACGACTGAGATAATTTTGGACATTTAATATTTGGTACTGCTTAATCTTATCACATTTCATTCATTTTAAAGCATTTCCAACGAATGAAAATATTGTCAAGTCGTCTTAATGAACAGCTATTCATAATCTATACAAATGTTAAACACGTCACTTTTTAATTTTGATTGAAGGTGACATCCTATTTAATTTTGAATGATATAATAAATACTGTATTTAGAAGACTTTAATTTGTTATGCGTTTTTTAAACGACCAATTTAAAATAAATGGAGTTTCGACAAAAGTGAAATGGAAAAAATGTATATCAAGTGTAAGCCGAAAAATAGTAAAATTTGGTTTTCTCATTGAGATTTGAGAACATACTTATCATGTTAATATTTATTTATATTTTTAAGAATAATTTCTTTAAACCGTATTTTCAAGACACTGCAGTTTTCCATGCAAGATGGGCTGGGCTGGCCATAGTGCTATTTAGTGGTTATTAATTCCACGGGAATCAAATTCTTCAAATTGCGAATTTATTGTTGAATTAACTACATTTAGTAGTGTTTATAACATATGTATATAAGTATATACAGTTTCGAAATCCTGAATACGAAGATTAAAGTAATATTATTACATAGTTAAAATTGCAAAGAGAAGAGCTAAAATTCAATTGAGATTGCATTTCGATTTAAATTATTATAATAGAGGTGAGGCAGGTGAGTTAAGGTATAGCCCAAGAGGGATGGCAACTATTAAGAAGGACTTAAGTAATATGTTTTTTTTTTATATAGGCTTGATGTATAATATTTTATAGAAATATATTATAAATTATTTCATGAAAATTTCTGAATTTCTTGATAAAAACCTAATAATAATCAAGAATAAACCATTTAGGAATAAATTCGTTGGCTACAAAGTTCAAATTTCAATACAGTACATAAAATAAGATCATGTTTACATAAGAGAGAAAAAATCATATCGCAACTGATAAAGTAAAGTATTAAATTTCAATCGCCAGTTTTAGAGCAAACATTAAAGTAAAATGAGTAGGGCCATACAAAATAAACTTTCCACCAAAATATCAGAATCGATGCCGTGGCGCAATGATGAACTTCGAAAATCAAAACGTAATCCGATCATATTTGATCTCCTAAAAGTCCACTTGGTCTGACGTCGGTATGCAGTGGAAAAAGATTGAAAATCCCTGCGGACCGGAGATAATTCGACGCGCGAGATGTACGCAGAAATTGTGATCGGTTAGACTGACACTGTCTGGTACATGAAATGATTTAATGACTCCCATGGGATCGGAAACCGCTGGCGCTGGATTAGATGTCGACAGGAGTTGAATGCGGCTGGCGAGTGTTTGTCCCTTATCAAAGCATAATTAGGAACTAATTTAGTGCAAAAATCCTCATTATCGCCATGGCCGTCCGCTGATGGGTAGGATCAGATTTAAATGTTTGTAACGGTCAGTTCACGTTCAGTCTCTAATAGTCGGAGGAATAAAGAACATCTCGAAGATGGAGTTTTTGTCGAATGGATTCCATCAACTCTTCTCTGAGCTGGAAAACGAATTTATAACTTGGGACTGGAGCCAAGGCGATTCTCCTTTGGATAACACAGGAATCGACAGTATTTTCTCAAGTGGTTTTAATAAATTGAGTGACCAGGAATTATTTGAAGTAAACAACATTTTTCCAATAAGTGACAATCGGATATCCTTCGAGGAATATCAGAGTGATCTTGGAGCGAATTTCGACTATATCCTTGGCAGCGACGATCCAGACAGCAGTATTCTTGCAGATTGTGTAGGACTACCTGATTTGACAGACTTTCTATCAGAAAGAACCCCATTTTGTAATGACTCGTGTAATTCTTTTATAAAGGAGAGTTCACATCACCTAGAGACATACCTGCCAGAAAATAGACCCAAAGAGTTAGTTGAAAAACGTGTGGAAACTGAAGCAGAAAAAATTTTTCCCTGCACATATGGAAACTGTTCGAAAATTTATGCAAAACTTGCGCATCTGAAGGCGCATTTGCGTCGCCACATCGGAGATAAGCCGTATGTTTGTAATTGGCCCAATTGCACTTGGAAATTTTCACGATCAGATGAATTAGCTAGACATAGAAGATCACATTCTGGAATTAAGCCCTACAAATGCACGTATTGTCCGAAATGTTTTGCACGATCAGATCATCTTTCTAAACATTTAAAGGTTCATGAGAGGAAAATTGCAGCGGGAAAACTGAAAGGAATTTTTAGCAATTACCATCATGTAAAGCCTGGACGAAGACCAAAAATCCAAAAAAATTTTAATAATGCTTAATTGGCGGCTGATTTGGCTGTGTATAAATGTTTGTTTATTAAATGTACATGTTAAGTTGTTTAGTGAAAATTTAAATATAGTGAATCTGAGAAGTACTTCAACAGAAATCTGAGTTTTTCTTACCACAGATAAAATAATAAATATTTGAAATCAGATATTGATTCATAAATTTTTTTTTGTGAAGGAATTTATTCTAAGCTGATATGATAACGCTTTAAGGAATTGTTTCATATTTCAGAAGTGGATTTTCTGAAAAAAATTCTGAGGAAACTATAATTATCATATTTTTCTCCATAAATTGGTTACAGTTTCAAGTTCCTACGACCCCAGTACCAATCTAATTGATTTGTTTTCTAGACATAAAAAAGCTACGTACTATGTGTGGAAAAATGGCATCTATACAAAATAAGTTATTTAAAGATGAGATTTCTTTATTTTTGGCTACTAAATTCTTTTTTTACATGATATTTAAAAATGATTTCCAGCTTTCCCCATTGGCCATGCTTGGAGTCTTAAATTTTGAACAGACCCAAAAGTGAGTATTCAAATTTTACAGACCATGCATTAATTAATAAATTAATAGAAGAGAACTTAAGTATCTGTCTTCTGGCACTCTAAATAAAACATTTAAAAAAAAGAATGCAAATCAAATGACTTTAGTTTAAGACAAAGAACTAAAATATTTGACTACATGTGCTTGAATCGAAAGTGAATTCAAAGCGGATTAAATGGATATTTTATCTGACATCAAAAGTTTTAAATAATTCCCAAAATGGAGCGATACTAGGAACAATTAATTTTAAATGCCTGTAGAAATTTAATTTATTTATTAACAAAATAATTAATAGCTTAGAGGAAAAATAGTATAATGAAAGTGAAGATATAAATACATTAAAGATCAAGGAAAATAAAACTAAATACTGGTCTTGTAATATATTTAGCATTTTCAAAGTCTCTTCCATACTTACCTCTTCAATATTTTATTTTTGATTTTAAAGAACACAATTTTTACTGATAAAACAATCTGCCAAAAATTAATTTAGTCACAATAGTCAGTTCGATTACTCCATGTTTGTAGCTGTTATGTCAATCTGCGTATACATGGGATTGAAATCGGATTCAAACTAGATTCAATCCTGTATGTATGCGTAGTAATTTACTCGATCGAAAATAGCAATCTTTACAAAATACATGTATGTATGTATGTATATGTACATATAAGCCTAATTATTAAGCGAGTGATATAAGGCAATAATTAAATTCATTATAACTAGTCTCAACTCAAATGTTTATTGCTTCTACTCCTTTGTCACAGTTGTTCCATACAGTGCAATAGTAATTAAGTATGTCAATTTAACAGTCTTGATGATGTATGGTATTGGTATATGGAGTCATCGCTCATTAAAAATCTAATGATTAGATTAAGTGGAAAGCAATTGACATATCGGCGATAGTGTTGCGAGTTTATTATACAAGTGAAAAGCAAATGCATATTGCTGATGGACTTACCTACATCTTTACAATTTCATTTCCGCAACATCGACACATACGAGCTGTGAGAATATCCAGATAAGGCGAAATCGTCATTTTCCACTATTCAATTTGCGAAAATGAGCTCTATACAAAATTGATATTTATAACGCCGTAAATCGCCATCAGGCGTGCATCTCTCGATGCAGTTGCTGTTCAGCTCGGAGGGTTTTACTGGAATTTCACATTGTACAAGTCACTCGAGCGAGTGTTGTTTTGTTGCATAAATAGTCAAAGAGATCAAACAATTGGTGGAATTTGCATAATTATGTAGATTGCTTACACTATCCAACAACAATGTTATATGAGAACTCGATCGATAAACTGCACTGGCATAACTAACAATAAATATTTTCAACGTTGGCATTATTGAAAAACACGAGTTTTATTAAAAACACGTAATTAAAAATATCTGATCAGGGTAGAGAAAAAAGAGCCTTTCATTTTCAATATTTTATAGAATTATTAGCTAAAACTGAACAGCTGTCTTAAACTCTTTATAATTCAACTTCTTAAAAAGTACATAATATTAGGTTAGGTGCTTTGATATGTAGGTTTCCAAAAATAATAAACCACTTATTTCTTAGATTTTCAAAATTTTAGTAATACAATTAAAAATAACCGTACAAAAAAGTTCATATGATATCTATGTATAATAATTTACTCTTCATGCGAAAACTACTAAATATTTCCCAAAACTAAAAAGATTTGATTCAAATAAATCAGCTTATTAGCAGTCAAAATCAACAGAATTTAGAGAACGGTTCGTAACCTGTGCTGTTGGATTTATGTATTAATTTTGAATTTTGCGAGAACTGAAATGGTTTGTATCAAAGCTGTCACATGGAGCTATAAAGGGTTAATACCTGGAATAGTCAATTTTTGTATCTTTTCGAATATAACTTGAGCTAAAATTCAATTCATCATGATATATAGAATATCCAAACCAACAAATAAGCGCATTACATTACTGAGTTTCGAATAAGAACTATTTGGAGGAATCTAGATATAAAACATTACATATAATAACAATATTCCATTCTTATTTAAACGCCAGCTAGGTGAAAAAAAATTAATAATTACATATTAAAAATTGTTAACAGAAAATAAAAACGAGGAATATGGGAAAATGTTAAATGTTTATATAAATATTTGAAAATGTACGAGTTCTTATAGCCTAATCGGTTATATGGCCATGGTCCAATCTAAACGGAAATATTTCAGGAAAAAATATATTTAAAGTTTTTAAGTGAATCTTTTAGCGTGCATATTGGAAAAGTTTTAATACAAGTTTAAATTCATTTTGCCGACCCTCTTAAGTAAATACATACATACCATCTTCGCTTGAATAAGAATAAATCTAATAAAGAATTTTCATATAACTCTGAAGAATGGAAAAGTGTTATCCAAGATATATTTTCATAAAAAGCAATAATTAAAATCTTAAGTTAAAATTTAACTATGGATATGTTATCTATAACATTTCAAGCGTAAAATTCCATTACTTTATGCAAAGTAATCCAATCTGTGAATTTTCAGTGTAATAATCTTCGTGAACGGAGGAGGATGGTTTAATATTCAAGTACTTTTATGAGGGAGCTAAAACGTTCTCCTGTTCTAATGTAAAGAGTCAGGCTATCTAAGGCACTCCCTAGAACTACACACGTCTTTGGCAATATAGGCAAAATCTTGAATAAATTTGATTATCAGAACACAGAATCAAGAAAATATAAAAACAACATCAAGGGGAGAGCGGAAATTATATTTACCAAAGCATTTCCTGCCAGTTGGAAATTTGTAATCAATTTTTTTTGTTTTTGGATATTGCCAATATTTTTATCAAAATATTATTAAACAAAGAAGGATGCTGCATCAGACATTTTATTGATAATATGTTGATTTGTTTGACTTACGTCTTTAATTACCTAAAGCTGCGATTTAACATTGTACTTACTTTTTGCGTTATTTAATTTTTAGAGTGGTAAATTATTTGCTTTTTTCCAAAATGTGTACCTACTTATTAACAACCTTTAGCAGATTTGCAAAGTTTTCACATATTTTAATTTAATTTATTATCTCATATTTCTCAAGCATCCATCTACAACATCCGTCTCGATGACGGCAACAAATCTTAAAATTCAATACTCAGTAAAATTTTAGCTCCTTTTTCAGGTAGCAAATTTTAAAAATTTCAACGACGCACGTTATATAAAAAAAAAATCTTTGATTAAACAAATAAAAACAAAATTTTCCTTATTAAAAAAGGTAAACTAAATTGCGATCACAAATATTTATTTTTCTTATTAAAATGATTATAAATAAGTATAATTAGTTTCCTTAAAATGTTGCAAAGTCACAGTCAAAGTGAAGCCGATGGAAACATATTTATTTTCCATTTTTACGATTCTAATTTTACAAGATCAATTTTTTAAATTGCGATAGTCAAGAAAAATTAAATGAATTAAATTTCAAACTTTGTGGCTATTGAAAAGAGGGATATTAATATACCAAATTATTTGAATATTTCTATTTGAAAATATAAAGTATAAATGTTCCTCAGTTATACAAATAATTTTATAAGTTTTTCTCATCAATAAGTTTCGAAGTTCAGATGCGGAGGTGGAAATCATTTCTTTAAAAGAAAAGTTTCTACTAATTACCTCGTGTTAATAAGAAATACATATGTACCTATCATACTTATATTTCGTAATTTCTAAGATATTTATAATCAAGGGGATTGTAACAACCAATTTTATACGAGCTCACCTGACTACTCAAGTCGCAAATAACAATCCATCAATAAATGTGGATATCGCCATTTTAAGTGTAATAACAGTTTTATTATTTTTCATTTATTGAAACTTTATGTTGCAACCATAAATATCTTCATTCGAATATGGCTTCTAAGTTATTTAACTTTGAGATATGAAAACAGATTTTGCAACAAAATCCTTCAAAACTTTTAAATAGTCCCAATGGTAATTTACCTATATTCTCAAAAGAATGGAAATTGTTCGTAAAATGCTATTCACAACTCTGTTTCTAAATATGTAAGAAATTAAGATGAGTTGGAAAATTTTTTTACGCAGTTTTGCAATTGATGGCAATTTCTTTTGGCGTCTCTAATGGCTTAGGGAAGCATTACCTGCGTACGTGAGTTGAGTCATCTTTTTCTCATTTTTAATTTTCAAAGTCAATCAGTTTAAAAAGATTTTCGAGGGGAAAAACTCATTACATCTCGTTAGGTATTCATAAAATGTGACGTATGAAACATGTAACATAACTAAGATGACTGGACAATTTTTAATAGCGATAATTAAACCGTCGGATCCGTTAAATTGAGTGCAAATCAATGGAAAACTTTAACGCCAACTCTTTTTTTCCCGCCTGACTTTTCGTCCTGTTTTGGTTTTTTCACACTAAGGTAACATAATGGGAAAGTGTCGGAAAAGCGTGGGTTATTATGTGACCCTTGACGGAGGACGCATGCTCCAGAATTATTCATAAAAGCGAATGTACAGATTGCTTCCTTTTGAGTTTCACTTCATATTTGATGCCTGTTGCATCTTAACCGGGCAAACACATAAATACATACAAAAAGAAAAAATATATATATAAAAGTTGCATTTTGGCGGCAATTTTCGGAAGATATTGCCGGTTAAGCGCAGAACGTACAGTCACCGATTTGTAACTTTAAAATTTTTCCAGAGTGTTTAAATTCGGTACCGCAGTGGAACGGCTTGCTGTTGAACGAAATAGCTGATTATTTCTAAATAAATCGGTTTTTTGTGTTAATTAATTTGGTACGTTTTTTTTTTTTTTAAGAAAAATAATATTCATAAGTGATTATTTTTTATCTTAATAGTTCTTAAATGTTCATGTGATATAACACTATCATCTTTTTTAGAGTATATAAAGAAGAAGATCGAAATTTAATAAATCTGAAAATATACACATATAACAATAATATAATAAAATGAAATAATTAATTCCAAATAAAACTGTGCTCGTCTGTGGTTGCGTTCAATCTAATTTGACCCTAATCTTCCTAAATGTGACAACTTTAATTTTCATCTTATCGAGTTTTGTGCAGGAACGTTAAAAAAATGTTTTTCTTACCTATCTAAAACATCTATTTATCTTAAATCACATTCCCTAAATTATTAAAAACTTTTCCAGCTTTATATTAGTTATTTTAAAAATCACATTAAGAAAAGTGATTCTTTAATTTGTGCGTGAAGTGTGAAAAAATATACCTTTATCAAATAATAATTGTTCTTATTATTTGAATTCATTTTATTTCTCTTTATTTTAGGATTAAATTTAAAATAAACTGAACGTTTAAAGTGTTCGCAAAGACAGTTATCCTGACAAGGATGAATTAAGTGCCCATTAAGCTATAAAATACTTACTTAAGAAGTGAAAGAGAAATTAAGATGAAAAGTGCTCAGGATATAAAGAGATGTTTGCCTTTTTAAAATCTTACAGGCATTTACTTAAATTAAAAATATCCACTGTTTCAAACAGTTTATATTTATTCTTGCGAACGTATTCTAAACAATTCTAAAATATCAAGGCATATTTAAATCAAGCAAAACATATTATTTCATAAAACCAATTAGATCTTAATGTGTGATATTTTTTTTATGTTGTATCTCCAATAATAAATTAATTTTACAGAAATATGAAAGCCACCGTGTGGCTCTGGCCATTTCTCACCACACTTCTCTGCACCAGCCAATTTGTATGCGCAACCCAGAGACAGTTTCACGACTATGCAGATTCAAGTATGATGCAGGTAAGTTTATAATATCAATAATTAAATAATTAACTAGAGAGGCTTCCTTCTTAGGTATATTTTTATTAGTGATACACAATCATATTAAAACGTTTAAGTCTTTAGCATACTCTTATTTTACTTTAGACCAGAAGCGAAGTTTTATTAAGATATCCGAATGAAGTATCATTTGAGCTAAAATTACATTATACACAGAAAAGTGTTCATCATTATAATTATTATTATTATTTATGGGAAACTCTACACGATTTGAAATTCCACTGCTAAGCAATAGATTATTTCCACAAAATCATTTTTTACGAAACCATTCAACTTATGTAGACTACACAGATGTATGATATTTTTCAGTGAAAATGTTTACACGAATAATATTGATAAGGAAATGGATTTTTTGGTACAGATTTATTGTTCGGATTTTTAAATTCAATATGTGCGAAAAATATCACAAAAAGGGTGGGTAAATATATCATGTATGTGGTATTTTTCGGATTTCTTTAGACTTCTAGGAAAGAGAGAAAAAGTTTTTATTCTCAATTAGTATTGAAAAACATAAAACACATTTTCGACAAAATGACATAAAATGCACAGTGATCCAAAATTTTGTCTTTTGCTTTCACCTTATAAATAAATAAAAACTCTTTAAGATTGGCTCTATTCCTCTCTAGTTTATTTTTAATAACAGAAACCTCGAAAACAGTTTAAATTACTACTTATTTTACTTACTTCGAACCAAAATAGGAACTAATTACTTCTTGTTGAGAAACAAATCGTCATTTTTATAAATGTGGGTTATTTATTTGAAAACCGCATTTGTAATTTGCTCATATGTATAGTATAGTTACAATATAACGAAACTTTATAGAAATGAATGGATTTTCCCTAATTTTGCATACCAACATCTGTATGAATATAATATAAAAGCTGTTTAAATTGTCTTTAAATATTACTTTATTTTGTTTTTATTATATCAGGTATACGATATAAATATATGAGAAAAGAAATAATTAAGAAAATTATGAGTAGTTTTCAGAAGATTTTCAGTCTTTTGTGATTTTAATAAGCACACTTTCACCCAGAATTATGTGGTTGTACTTAAAGAAATTATTTATACTGGAAATCTAACAAATAAAGATATTTCCACTTTATGATTAAACAAGTATTAAGATATTACCCTTTGTCACTATAGTTTTGGCAACAAGAAAAATTACAAGAAGGAAGTGTTAGAATTAATTTTTTCCCAACGCTTTCAGGCTAGATATATCTAATAATTCGGTGAGATACAAGACTAAGTTATTGATTAATTCGTTGATTGAGTCCCAAATTGAATGCCGTAATAAATTGGATGGGTACCCTATAATATAAGAGATGGGAAGGCTCGATGAGATTTTTACGCATTTTAGGGTCATGTTTGTGATTCTTATGAAATTTTTATGATAAAATAAGAAATGATCTCAGGAGATATGTTTATCGAGTTGGGAGTAATAATTCTGAAATCAATTTTTATTGTGTTTTAGGAGTGATGATTAAAACGATTAAATTTGCATTATTTCATTTTACGTGCTAGATATTGAAAAACACATTAAACATATAAAATTACAGGCAATTTCAAAACGTTGATATAATATTTTAATTATAAAAGTGAAGGTGTGAGGAGAATAAGGTTTTGATCTCACATTTTAATAGGACTTGTATAAGTAATCGCTTTTCGCCGTGGTTCTTCTAGTCTAAAATTTTGCAATTAAAATATTTTTGCTTCAAAATGATTTAAAGTGTTTATTAAATTGGCAGATATTAAAGGCAAGATTTTAGGAAGTGTGCTCTTTGTTATCGAAAATTTTGAAGTATTGTTCAGTACAAGTGCTTTCTGAAGCTTTCAAATTAACATTCAATAATTATAATAATCTCTTAATTTTCCAAATATCGACCATTGTTTGTTTGCAGGATAAAATTTCTATACAATCTATAAAATAAATTTTTATACATAGGTAGACTAAACAATTGAGATTTAGTTTACAAATTATATGTAGTTTTAAAAATAAATTTAATTCTTCAAAAAAACACCGTACAACTCTTCACAAAATGTTAAGGAATATTTGCCATGATTAGATAAGAATAGATTCTAGAAACGAATTTTAAAATTCTATAAAACTGAGTATGTAATAAAAAAATAAATATTAAGGATATAATTAAAATTAAATTGAATAATGTTTACTGTCGTTAATCTGAAATAAGTGTACATTTTTATCACCCTAACGATTTTAATTTATTATACATCTTTAACTAGATAATAATATTTTCCATGATCTTGAGAGGAAATGAATCAAATGAATTCACTACAAGGCCCTAATAATAGAAATAAGTCCTTAAATGGTTACTGAGTGCTATTTCAATCGATTTCTGCTTTTGGTGGGTGGAGTGTCAAGCAGATTGGTAAACATAAACAAAATTCAAGTATATACTTACTTTAGTGAGGTAAATCATTATTTTTATTAGAAACCTAAAGGAATGATGGATGTGCTTGGTATTCGGTGACGTATGAAAAATACCTGAAGCATTTCCAGTACGTCTTAAGATGAATTTCCAAAATTCCTAGTCTGAAATATTTGATTTAAGCGCACAAAATTTCTTGAAATTTGAATTATACGTCAGTTTTACGGAATACGTTAAATATCAGTGAATTTATTTTCTTTCACAGGATGATTTCTTACTCTCAAAACGAACAAAGCCATCTCTGTCAATTGTGAATCCACTTGATGTTCTGAGGCAGCGATTACTTCTAGAAATCGCCCGAAGACAGATGAGAGAAAACACCAAGCAGGTAAATTAAAATTTTGTAATCCTCAAATTGCTTTCTATTTTATATTTTACCTGTTTCATTTGAAAATTGAAATACATGAAAAGATAAGCAAATAATAATAATAAAAGATTTTCTAAATAGAAGCAAATTGATTTGATGATATTATTCGCTCCAATTTCTCAAGAATCCATTCGGATTGGTTACAGAATTTATTGCTTTAGACGTAAACATTATTATTTTTTATTCTTAAAAACAAGTACTTAGGTACTAAAAAGGTAATTGACCAGACAGAAGAGTTTTGAATGAAAAAAAAAGAAAAAAATCTGCCTTGCAGGTAATTTAGTACTATATCACCAGTCCACAGGAAACAATTTACTGAAGATAATTTGCCTATTTCCAACCTCTTTACCTTTAAATGATTCTGGAAAACTTTTTATGGATCAAGTTTATTTTTACGAGCTGAACGTACCAGTTGAAGGTGGCTTTTATGTTCTGATTCAACAATAGCTGACGCAAGGGTTGTGGGCTGTGTTAACGATGCCTTTGGAACTCATATGACTTTCGAATAAACCACAAATGATGATTTCCATATTTGATGAAGCCTTTAGAGTTTTTCGTATTACTCAAAAAATTGTGGAAAGGGATTTGAACAATAGAAGAATTTTTGAATTGGCTCATTTACATCTATGCACATTTTGGGTTAACTCATTGTAAGAAATCGTAAAATAGACGGGAAGTAAGTAATATCCTATTGCTTAAAATCAGTTCTTTGGGAGTGAAGAAGTTCATTTTCTTCTACTGTTTTATGTTGGTAATTTTTCACCACTCCAAGGTGTAGGTTTATTATTACTTTCACTTTTCGCTGTCTCAAGAAAATTTCATTACAATGAAACTCAGATTAAATATATAAAACAGGAAGCCGGAGGCTCGGATGACATTCATTTTATCATCTGGATATGTCGCTGAATTTGACTACGTACAGTCTGCTTGCGAAATAGATCTATGTATGATACTTATGCTACAGAAAAACGAAATATAACCCGAAATACGAGATTAGATTGAGGGTCGGTGCCATCAGGTGAAATAGGGAAACCTTTTCTTTTATTGCGTTTTAAATCCACATATAATATTATGTCTGTTAAAATATAAAAAAAAATATCTTTGTTGTGTGACGTTTTAGTCCAATATTTTCTTGTTTATAATTTCAGGTAGAAATAAACCGAGCGATTCTTAAAAACGTTGGAAAGCGAAACTACCCGAAATATAATCATTATATTGATTTAAATGACGAAGGCGATGACACCAATAATAGCAACAGAAACCAGAATCAAAATGATAATGACGACAACTTTAAAATAAGCTATACTTACAGTCTACATCGGAACGATATCACGGAAAAATAATTCAACGTTATCAACATCCACAGGGTTTATTAATGTTTTAATTTCTTTTTTATTTTGGTTTCTTTTATATAAAACATTTTTAAAGATTGGTTGCCAAATAGAAAATTTAAGTAAAAGAAAATTATATTATGATATCCACATAAAACTTGCGTTTTTCTTTCAACAATGTGCTTTGTATGATAGTTTTTTCTTTCTGTTGGTTAATACAAATATTCCTTTTGTAATTAAAAATTATTAAGAGGATAAATATGTAATGAAATTACACTAAAACACACTCAAAACACACTTCATACTACAAATTAAGCATAACCAAGTTAGAGTTATGGTGTAAAAAACTAATTTCTTACTACAGTACATATAGCATGAAAAGCTTTATATGTTTTTTTCTTGTTTCTTTTAAATATTATTTTATCAATATTCCTTCCTTGAGGACTACTGTTAGCTCACGATGCTATCAGAAATTATATTAATATTTAAAAGCTGTATTTTTATCACATATATTGCAGAAAATATAAAATTTAAAGAAGAATAAATGTTGTTAACTCATGTATATAAAGGTTACTTTATTAAGCAATATCAAATATATTACTAAAACCTGACAAAGCTTGTAGTACTTTATCATCAAACCAATATCTATTTGAAAAACTCATCTCCTATCCTTTGCAGATTTTAGTTTATTTTGGAAAAACATGAATACCATTCAATATACATACATCGGTTACTTTTTATTTGGAGAAAATTCTGAAGTAAAGAAAAGGTTGCATCAACATGGGAATGGGAACTATTCCCTGCAGTTTTTAAAAATTTTCTTAGAAGACAAATAAGTTCTTTGTCGAAAAAAAAACTCAAACTACATAGTGTTCTAACCAATAATAGTTAGGTTATCGGATTATGTTATAGACCGAATACCTATACTCTAGACTAGACTGGACGAAAATGTCGTAAAACTTAAATTTATGGTAATAACATAGTAATAATTATACGGTGTTAAACTTATTTCTCTATTTGTTGTTTCATGCAGTTTTATTAGATTTATTTAAGATATATAATTCTCCATATTTCATAGTGTAACTAACCATACTTTAACTTCTTCATGAAGTAAGCTGTACACCCGCATTTAAATACTTAAATACAAAATCGTAAATAAAGTTGACATCAAAAACATATTTTTATTTCTTTTATTTGTTTTTTAAGTAAACAATTTTTCTTGGTAAGACCTTGTTAGGATTCAACAACTATCATATTCTGGAGATATTGTTGTAAAAGTGAATTAAAAGCACGCTCTCCTTCTATCCTCGAAAATAATAATATATATTTATTTAATGTCACAAAGCAGTGCAACTCCTCTCAGGGTCCAATGACGTGGGCTGAAATCAGTTTCAAAGTCAATAGAACCAATATATTTTGCATCTGTTCTTTGAGGTTTTTTGTAGATAGGGCATTCATAGAGTTTTGGATCTTTTCCAGCCGTTGTATTTATCGCATATATATAAATCACTGGCATTTGCTCATATAAGACTTTTGGTCGGGACTCCAAAAGTTTGCCACTTCTTCTATCCAGAGATGCACCTAAATAAAAAATAGATAATTTATATGTATGTATGTTTATTAATTATGGATTTATTATTCATCTTTTTTAAGGAGATTTAAAAAAAAAAAAAATTAACTAATAAGAAACAATTTCAATTTTAAAACTCCCGTCATTTGGAACAGAAATGCGTGCTTGTCATCGTCGCTAACTGGAACAATGTTATAAAGATATTTAATAGACGTTGATCCAGTTTTCACCATCGATAAGGCCATCTTTCGCGAAAATTTTCGGAGAACTTGTGAAATGAACATTTTTGTTGGGAACTGTTAATGAATAAAACGTTTAAGTTCTGAGCGTAACACCACGGAAGATCTAATAAGCTGTTAGATAAATAAAAAACATACGCTTTTTTTGCCTATAAATTACATTGTCAGACTATAACTTTTCATCAAGTTCAGGTATAAATTCAAATGCATTTTTTTCTATCTGTTTTTTTCATAGATAAGTTTCTTGGCCTAAAGTTTCAGGAGCTTGAGACGAACATTGTACTGTATTATGTAAGTATGAGGTGAGAAAGTTTTTCTTTCTTGGTTAAAAGAATAAACATTCCACCTAAGTATTACTGCACGTTAGGTGATACGTGCTTAGGAAACGAGATAAGAATTAAGATAACACTTTCTTTTTTTGACCAACTTGTGTTTCGATTGATAACGTAATAAGTAAATTATTAACCTTTTGTTGGTATCTTCTAATTATACGAAAACCTTCTTAAGAATCAAGCTGAGGAGTTTAGCAAACATCAAATACTCAATATTGCGAACTCAAGTATTTTTACCATCTGAACCATGTAAATATAGACCTCTTATAAATAAATATTTTATCAAATACCGAAGTCTAGAGTACGGTCCACGTCACGTTTCCACATAAAATGAGATTAATCGAAATTATTTTGTCCATTTTGTGTAATATTACTAAAGTTTCCACAAGAGCAGTTTATACCTGTGCTTACTTCAGTTAGCCCTGAATTCCATTTCTAGGTAAGCAGCAGTCCCAAGTTAAATTATTTCAAACGAATAGATTTAGAAAAAAGATTGCTTGGTAAAAGAATCATCAGTAATATCATTTTCTCTGGTTCACTAGGTGCGAAGTGTGCGAGCCACAGGCTGCTTATTTTTCTTCAGACACACCGCCACCGCCTCAAACGGAGCAGGGAAAACATCTTTCTTTGGGTTGTTTTCACAAACGATGTCGAGTTACCTGAAGTTTGTTGTAGCACTTACCTTCCAAAAAGAGCCCGTGCACGTAGACACCCTCCGTGGGTTGGTCGGTTATGTCTTCTTTGTTATAACGAGTTATCTGATTCTGAAGCACGACTGAGTCCAGGGCCCAGCCCTTGTGTGCCCTGGTTACCTCCTACAAAACGACATAAAAAATATTATACAATATGGACTACTTATACATCAATTCAGTTCAGATATATTCAATACTCCTTTCAATTTATTCTAAGTTGCGATCTTAACATACACCGCAAATTAAAAGAAAATATATCAAACTAAAGATATGTTTTTGAAGAATTGGATTTTATTTACGCAGGGTTTTTCACAGAATTCATAACCTTTGCTAGCTGATGTTTCAATTCTTCGAATGAAGTTTAATATCATCTATTTCTTATTTTTTATCTCTACAATATTATCAATATATTTCGTATCCCTAATTTAATCTTCAGTGTCGAAAAGGTATTAGCTTCCAATTTAGATTTCAAACATTGGACCTAAATTCAATACATTAAACATTTTCTTATTTCAACACAATTTCGGCAAGAAGAAGAATTAACATTTCAAGTATTTTTTCATCATGTTTTCAAAAATTTACCAATAGTTTTTAAAATTTTAGATATCAGATAGAATAACAGTAAAAATTAATTAACTGCTATTTATATTTATAAGTATCTAAACAAAACTCATAATTATATTTGAATATATCCAAGACAAATATTTTGTACTTTTTAAACCTATTTTATAAATACAAAAGATTGCTAGTTAGTAATTGAAGTTTCGTTTAACCTACGCATCTATTTTCCAACAGGACAATGCGCCGATACATATTGCGAGCTCAACAAAACTCTGATTTTCGCAGCATAACATCGATGTTTTACACTGGGTAGCATTAAGTCTGGTTTTTTAGACAATCTTTGGGGAATTATATATATGTACAATATGTATTATATCCCCGAGACTCAGAAATTGAATCTTTGGAAGAACTTAAAAGAAGAATCAAGGAAGCGTGGGATAACAAATCTAGAGCCACAATAAATAAACTTATTGATAGTATGCCGAATAAGCTGATAGATTTAAGGGTAAATCAGCCAATTATTTATGTCCTTTGTTAATTAAATCCATCTGAGCTTATATTTAGTTCCGTTTGAAATACACCTTTATTTTGGAAAATGAGAAACTTAGATTGCTTGGAACAGAACGTTTTAGTTTTAATTTTAAAAATTAAATGTAGCCTCTTTTGTTGTTGTAAATGTTCTCTTTCAAGCAGCCATCACCCCTCAAAATTGTCGAGATTAAACGTTTATAAACTTATCATGAAAAAAGGAATCGTTATATGTACATCAGAAAAAAAAATTTGAAGTAAGGTATATTTCTTTCACAGTAAATGCAAAATAAAAGCATGTTCTTAAAACAATTGCACAAAAATTGAATTAAGACCTGACATGTCTTATTACCTCGAAGCGAAAAGTTTACGTGCAATTTACTGAATAACACAATATTTGAAAATTCACGAAACCTGAAAAACAAACAGAATTCCTAGCATGACGAGATTAAATCAGGAAATCAATTATTCTGTACGCAAGAAGAACATTACACGTAAAACATAGTATGTGGGCACATAAAATGGATTTTGAAATCTAAACTGGCTTAAGTATGTGAATTTATATCCACCAAATCTCAAACGTAATTGATTGAAACATGACACATGAATTTCACTTACTCAGCTGCAGGTTTAGCTCAATAAAAATCGTTAAAGTATAGGAAATTGAAAAATATATTGGAAAGGAGAGTGAACTAAATCAATACGTACCTGTCTCATTGCAGTAAGAAATCCTTGGGGATTGAAGAAACCTGTCATCCAGAAAACCTAATCAAAGAACGAAAAAGATACAATTGAAAAACAATTGAACTAAACTACAAACCGACTGAAGGTGAATAGAGCCGAGTAGTGTTAGTATACGATAAAAAGGTTAAAACGTAAAATCAACGAATTTATCCTTAAAGTCACGTCCCAATTAGAACGAAAAAGCCCAAAATGAATGAACTTTCTCCAAAGGAAAGGGATTAAATTAATTTAATTACTAATTGAGGAAAGAGTAATTAAATTATTTTCAATTGTTGTGTCGCAGTTAACTACAGAAGGTAGGAGACCTTTTTATGAACTTACCTTGGGCCTGTCTGTGTAGCACCATGTCCTAAATTGGGTGTTTCTTTCCAAAAGTTCTGTGTACCAGAAACCCAGGGTCGTTGACTCCCAGGACACCTAAAGTTTAAGGATCAACATTGTAAATATTATTGAATTGAAACGAATTTAAATTAAAGAACTAATTAGGGTAAGTAATTATTTAATTTCTACCAAAAAACAAGATGAGTTTGTATGCCGGTTGCTATTTTTATAAAACATGAAGTATTTAAAGCGAAATTGGTTTCACCAGCACTTTACTAATGGTGTATAAGTTATTCTTATATTAATCAAGCACAATTTTGGAATTGGAAAAAAACGATAATAATAACACCCCTCTCCGAGCTTTTGATGTCTTATAATGATGGGATTTACCCCAAAAATGGTAGAAACGAGCCCGGATGAATTGGCTTACTCCCGTGAGACTGTCGAAATATCCACCACAAAGAATCAACTTTATAGGGTAAAATTTTTCGTACTCAATAAATCAAATCCACCTTACCTTCATCCAGTTTTCGGGGATCCTGGCATCGTACATCGCATCCAGGGATTCACGGAGTGATTGACTCATGATAATTGTTCCATCAATTGCCAATTTTAAATCGCATAGACAAGAATAAACGACTTTAATGACACGTTGCATTCGGTCAATTTCTTGCCTAGAGTAAAATAGAAGCGCATTAAAAGTAACCTTTTCTTTAAATCGTCCAGTTAAAAATATTGAAGTTGGAGCTCCTTAAATCGTACCTAAGGAAGATGTTCATCGGAAGAAGCGCCCCCATGCGAAGTAGATTTTCTTTAACTTCGTATGCGTTATAGCTTGACGGTAATTTTCTCAGCATGTCTTCAGCTAATTGGTACACTATGCTTTCACGTGTCTCACCACCTGTGTTTCCGCCCTCCTTTGGCTGCACACTGAGGATAGTATCAAGAATACCTTTAAGGGAAAAGAAAGTTGAATAAAATCTCAATGTACTTTAAGATTTTAACAGAAAATTTATCTTTTCTGCTCTCTGGTTGAAGGTAAGGCCATTTTAATGTCTCCGAATGGAATTGAAAAAAGAATTATGGTTTTATGTTGGCAGGTCCTGCTATTTTAGCTTATTCAAGATGTTCTTTCATGTGAATGTGCTTACCCAAAGATTCAATTGATTATTTTGAAATAAAGAAACTGCGAAAAGTAGCATCTTAAGATTTAATACCTCTTGGGGAAACAGTATTTCTTTCCGTTTTTTGACATAACATTAAAATAATACAATGTATAATTTGCGTTGATTTTCAATCATACTCGAATTAGAAACTTAGAATTGTAACTTCCACTGAATTGGTTTTTATAGGTTTATTGTATAATTGGATTTTTATTTCATTGAAAAGTGAATTGTTGAATAGATTTTTAAAACCGTTCTATTATTAGTGAAAAAGTGAAGAGAGGAACACAATACACCCAACTCTGTTTTTACACGATAAATATATTCCGTATAAAAAAAATAAAAAAATAAAAAAATAACATCTAAATAGTGTAAACCAGTGTACTTTCCCTATAGAAAAATAGAGATTGTTTCCAAATCTAATAAATCAGCAAAATAAAATAATAAACTATATGAAAATTCATGTTAGAATTTTATTATTATTAGCCTATTTCCTCAATTATCCTAATTAAACAAAACTTAGTTACTATATCTTCACCAATTTACGCATTCGCACATTCCTTTTCTTTAAAACCAAGAATGTCAAGAGTATTTTAAAAAAAAATCTTTTATTTTAATCAAACCAAATCATGTATGTAAAAATAAAATTGTATTGTTTTTTAATATTTATAATATTTATTTTGAAATCAAACCCACGTAAAAAAAATTCGTGTAAAAACTGATTCCCTTTAAGAAAAGGCAATCGATTGGTGAACATGCAAAATGAGTAGAATTTTATCATACATATATGCATAAGGTACATATGTAAATTACATGTCTATTCTGCTTGGGTACCTCGCGTAGTAATCAAAGTGCAAAATTTTGGGTAATACTCGCAACATAAAAGGTTAATGCGAATATGATAACTATCTCATTAAATATGCAAATCAGTATAATTATAAATCCTTGCTTAAAAGTAGGTATTCTATTCCCCAAATGTTTACCTTTACCCGAATCAGCACCTGTAGCAGGCTCTGTGAGATTCCCACCTAGAAATCCCAAAAATTGATGAATCTAATTAATAGTCCTAATACTGCCTCTGGTTGGGGTACATATTAAGTTGATTCATTACATTTAACCTAGAGGTAATCTGAATAACAATGACAACAAAGATTTATTGTAATCAATAAAATTTCAAATAAATCACTTAAAATACGAGCAGTGAAGGTGTAGCATTTAATTGCTCGACAATTAAGAAAAGTTTTTAAGTATTTTAAGTATCTAAACAGAAAACGTTGACGTTCAAATTTACGGAAGAGGTAAAAAACAAAAGGGCAAATCTTCGCTTAAATTAATTAATATGCAACAATCTTTTTAGAATCCCTTTGCTAACATTTAACAATGCTTAAAAACAAATTGCGAGGAACCGTGAGAAGCCACATGACGACACCTTCAATGCGACACGTAAAACTTTTCCAAGTTTTGAGCAACCAACAGATAGGTACGCAAATACGCGCTCTAAATTGGCGGTGCTCGTCCCTTGTGAATTGTAAATGAATTTCAATTTTTAATTTAAAGAGTGAAACAAAAGTTTTTAATTCCATTTCACCGGAAAGGCGGTGCTCGGTGGACGGAGAATGGAGGTGAAAATTAGTCTGGTTAGTTAGAAAAGTTTTCACCCCTGTAATAAATCACTCAGTAGCAGAAGGTGTAAATTGAACGGAAACTTTAGTTAAAAATAAATTGAAATCGTCATTTAACTTACCCTTCGCCGTGTTAATTTGGTAGGTGATGTCTGCGTTCGGATGAAGACCAAAGACTTCTGGTGTATCGTTGCTAGGCAAACAATTTATGTAGTCGATATATCCTTGAAGTTGCTTTGAATTGGGCACTTTGTAGCCCTTATAAAATTCAAACGACGAACCGAGTAGGGCTTCGCAAAACCAAATTTGGGTGAAGGTTACTAGTAGTCTTTTATCAAAATCATCGGTTACTCTACCGCCGTATTGAACTTCGCCCAACATATAGCAAACTGTTTGCCAGGATACACCCTTTTTCGGATCCATTTCATCCAAGTGATTTTGTATGAATTGTACGCTTGCCGCAAAATCGGAGTGATTGAATTCATATGGGACATTCCATCCAAGAGGACCAAACTTCCGTCTCTCTTGGACAATTGTATGCAGAAATGCGACGGTGTAGAGTAGCGGTGGCCATTGTGACGCTGAAGTATAATCCAAAAAGTCCTGGCTGAATGCCTGCGAATTGACAAATAACAAATTGTAATTTGAATTTTCTACCTATATTGATTTGAAAAGGTACCTGATAACTACGTTTTAGACTCGCACGAATACCCTGCGGTGGCTCATTTGTGAATTTGATCGCCATCTGCAGCAATCCAATGGGAAACTCTTGGTGGACTTCAGTTGTTATCCATAGTCTGAACGATTCTTCCATATTATCATTTTCCACCAACAAATCCATCACTTCAGAGCAGAACGGAAGTGATAAATGAACGTTTTGCAAAAGCACCCAACCTCCTGCATGCATAGAGTCCATTATGAGCCTGTGGGCATGAACCTCTTGTCCTTGACCCATGGAAACGGCCTTTAGGGCTAAAATATTAATAAAATAAAATACAGCAGAAAATATTATATTTTGGGCTTATACGAACTGACTGTGAGTCATTGAAAAACTTTTATAAATACCTATTATATTTATATAATATTATATAATAGTCTATTGTATCCTTCATGCCAAGCCCTTTAGTTTGATACCCATAACAAGAGAGTTGTGAATAATAAAATATTTTGCTATTTGGGAATAATGTAACGAGTATAAAAGTATGATCATTTTTTATTTCAAATTATTCAAAAGTTTTAAATTTACATTTATTTTTATGTCTCCAAAGGATTGCTTAATAAATTATAAATATAAAAAGTTACATACTTGCAAGTAGTAAATTTGCAAAGAAATTAATTTATATTCAAACTACATTTTATTATAGTATGTATAAAAGTTGATTTGTTTCCATACAAAATAATTTTCATTTTAAGCATTGAATGAAAATTTTTTTATCATGAGTATACTCGTACACTGAGAAAAGATTTTGTTTGTAGCAAACAATGCTTGTTTGATAATGGCGAAATAAATATTTGGTTATTTAAATTAAGCTCCTTTTATCATTATCATAAGCGCGGTTAACTGGACAGCGCTTATAATTGAGATAAATTCGGCTTGTTTCCAGTAACCAAATATTTATTTCGCCATTATCAAACAAGCATTGTTTGCTACAAACAAAATCTTTTCTCAGTGTAGTTGGTTCGCAATAATGGAGTAATTTGGAGGAAACAAATAATTTTAATATTGAAATTTGTCCATTTAACTAAGGTGACTATATATGTACCTATGTACATATTTGACTTTGATTTGATATAATTGATTATAGGCATGATTTCTAGATATTACAATTTTAAATTGAAACATCTTATCAACGCAGCAATTATTCAAAGAGTTGAGAGTGATTTCTTTCAACTCCATAAGCTTTGAAAATTATGCGTACGATTTTCCAGGAAAAAACTTTATATCTCTTTTGAAGGTTTATTACTCGCATGAATTGAAATGAACTCATTCACACTACATTTCCTCAGTAAACCGCTTGAATATGTAGCATATAAGAACTATGAATGGATAGCGTACCCTGAATTTTTAAAAACTCCTTTAGGACTTCCGGAAGGATTTAATTTTCAGTTAAAATGTATGATTAAAATAGCGTCGTAATAAAATGCTATGCATATATTACAGTGCTGTGCAAAACATTTGCAACTAAAACCACAATTTTATATGTCTTACTAAAAAACCCTTACAACTATTGAAAATAAAAAAGCTAATACAGTGTTTTATTCTTTATTGTATCTATTTTAAAAATACAAAAAAACTAAGTGTAAATATCCAAAAATAAAAGAGCAACATTCATTTCTCAATGTAAGATCCAATACTGCCTGTGCAAAACATCTGCAACTCTAAGATATTAAAAAAATTTTTGACTTGAAAGACATATTATATTCAATATTTCGTTGAATACCCTTTATTTGCAATCACTGCTGCACATCTTCTTGGCATAGATTTTACGAACGACTCGATGTGTGCAGCAGGAATAGCATTCCGGGCCTTTTTCATGCCATCAAAAAGTTAGTCACGGCTACTGCAAAATTTTCCCCTCGTATTTCTCTTAACCAGTTGCCATAGATTTTCTATGGGGTTGAGGTCCAAGGGCTGCGCGGGCCACTTCAGAACTTCAATGTTTTGCTGCGAAAACCAAGCCTGAAGAAGTCTGGATGTGTGGAAAGTATTCACAAAGGTGGAAGACCCATGAAAACAACAGGCTGAGAATCGGAGAATTAAAATTTTTATTAAACCTCAGCCTTTCCTCACTTCGATACAGGCCAAAAATGAACTAAACCTGGTTGTGAATACTTCAACGATAAGAAGGCAAGCCATAGAAGCCGATTTGAGGAGCTACAGGCCAGCGAAAAAGCCACTACTCTCCGAAAAAAACCGAAGAGCTCGACTTGTCCTTGCTCGAAGCTATTCATTTGCCCTCTATCTGGCCCCACTTAGTTAAACTTACACTCATCCGCAAAAGGACCTTTCCAGGGACCATTTTGAATAGCTTCGAGCAAGGACAAGTCGAGCTATTCGGTTTTTTTCGGAGAGTAGTGGCTTTTTCGCTGGCCTGTAGCTCCTCAAATCGGCTTCTATGGCTTGCCTTCTTATCGTTGAAGTATTCACAACCAGGTTTAGTTCATTTTTGGCCTGTATCGAAGTGAGGAAAGGCTGAGGTTTAATAAAAATTTTAATTCTCCGATTCTCAGCCTGTTGTTTTCATGGGTCTTCCACCTTTGTGAATACTTTCCACACATCCAGACTTCTTCAGGCTTGGTTTTCGCAGCAAAACATTGAAGTTCTGAAGTGGCCCGCGCAGCCCTTGGACCTCAACCCCATAGAAAATCTATGGCAACTGGTTAAGAGAAATACGAGGGGAAAATTTTGCAGTAGCCGTGACTAACTTTTTGATGGCATGAAAAAGGCCCGGAATGCTATTCCTGCTGCACACATCGAGTCGTTCGTAAAATCTATGCCAAGAAGATGCGCAGCAGTGATTGCAAATAAAGGGTATTCAACGAAATATTGAAAATAATATGTCTTTCAAGTCAACAATTTTTTTAATGTCTTAGAGTTGCAAATGTTTTGCACAGGCAGTATTGGATCTTACACTGAGAAATGAATGTTGCTCTTTTATATTTGGATATTGACCCTTAGTTTTTCTGTATTTTTAAAATAGATACAATAAAGAATAAAACACTGTATTAGCTTTTTTATTTTCAATAGTTGTAAGGGTTTTTTGATAAGACATATAAAATTGTGGTTTTAGTTGCAAATGTTTTGCACAGCACTGTATATAAAACTGCTTTTGGCTTATTATTAGAATTAAAGCTAAAGTACTTTTAAATTAAAATAATTTAAAATAGTGCCATAATTAATATATGTAAAGTTTATTCATGGAGAAAATCGGACTACTTACGAATTCCCTTTTGCTTCGCTAAAGCTCCTATTTGATTGGTAGGATCAGAGCCTATTGACAAGAGACAAACAAAAGGAGTGCTAGGTTCTGATTCTAGCCATGTTGCTTCTAAATCCAATATTTGCATATCTCCATATTCATTTCCCAAAGATTCTGAACAAAAAGATGTGATATTTAGAATTTGTTATCGTTCTTTTAGAAGACACACTGTATGTAAATTATAGAGTTGAAAAAAGATACCTTCAATGTACTTCTTTGCTTGGGAAATAGTTCTGTCTGGACTCCACGATCGAATAAGCAAAAGTTTCCTAAATCCATCTAAAGAGGCTTGGTATCCACAAGGAATTTCGCTCTGTTCTGGCTTTTCAAGTTCATACCACATTCGCCACTCCTTTTCATTGGTTTCAATCTAATAATGCCGAATTAAAAATATTGAACAATATTTTAAACATAATTAGATAATAAATTTTATTTGTAAATACATAAAAATTTGAGTGACTTACTACTTGAAGTAGAGTTCCAAATGTAGGCAATTTACTGATTTCAACTAAATTCAACCAAGTTATATCTAAAATCCATCTAAATGGTTTAGGGGTTACAGCATTTAAATCCAGAGAAGCGCCTCCTTTTATAAATGCCATGAATTCCTCGTGAGTTATTATGCCTTTATGGTAATCAATTTTAATAGCCAACATTAAAGTAAAGAGTTGCTTGTGGCGTTCATATAAACTTCGACTAGTAAATGCCCAAACCTCGTATGTGAGGTATCTTAAAATAATGTTGATCCTCTCTTCAGTTATATTACTTTTAACGGATTTCGTGATAGAATTGTTAAAAATTACTAGGAATTGTTTTAAAGAATTTTGATACATAACATTAACATTGCTCATTTCAACTATAAGAAAGTAAAGAATTGATCCTCTTGCAGCAACAGCTCGAAACTCTTCTCGGGCTTTCATAATTTTCTTTTCTGTAATTTCAGCTACTTTCAATTTCTCGTTGACTTCTTCAGCTGTCGTTTTGGTCTCTTGAAGTACTTTTATAAGAGCTTCATCATCAACAAGTGAACCTTCTGACGAACTAAGTCTGTACAGAAGATTCGCCTCTAATTCTTTCATGCTCCTTTGATTTTGCATAACACTTTCAAAAAGTGCAACTCTTTCAGCTTCAAGATCGGCCTTTTCCATTAAAATCACCCTTCCTAATAATTGATCTTCCAAACCTCTCATAGTTACAGTAAAATCAATAACTGATGTCTTAGCACTTACTTCTGGGCTAAAAGCTGGATTTGGTAGTTTTGTGGTGATATATAACATAAAACCGGGCATTACGTCGCATTCCTTATCGCCCACTAGAACTTTTTCAATACTACCCGATTTTATAAAATTTTTCTCTAAAACGTTATCGATCACTGGGTCTAACTCAATTCCAATATCTTCAATAAGAAGTGGTCGCCCCAAGGACAAGCAATCTTCCAAATGAGTCCTAAAATACTTGTGATTTAAAGATGTTATTTGCAAATCATTTTGCTCTTCTTTTGTTTTAATCCAAATTTTACCCTGACTCTGAGGGTCTATCAAAAGTGGATAACTACTTGCTTTGGTCACGATCAACGCATTTTGAACGGAGAGTTCATCATTTGGTAGTCCCTGCAAGGTCCATTCAGATATGAGTGATGAATCGATGAGCATACTTATGATGTTTAAATTGAATGTATAAGGAATTTCTTTAACTTTTAAAATTCCCATCCAGGTCATGATCAGATTTGCTCTGAATTCTTGGTTGTAAGGTCCACAATAGGATAAAAATCCCGTAGCAAGTAAAACATCTCCAACAAGCTTGCCAAGTTGAATTTTGAACTCTTTACTTTGATTAGTCCAGCGATGCTTTTCATCGGTTAGACCATTGATTAGAGCCGTCGCTGCATTCATTTTACGTAAACAGACATTCGCTGCATCTGTAAGACGCTGCTTTTCGCCAACCGCTGCGTCGTATTGCTCTTTGACCTCTTGGAGGGCCGCCTCACGTTCTCGGAGCTGCTCTTCAGCACTAGCTAAATCTTCCATGGCAACCTATTTATTTAAAAAATATATATAAAACATTAAACAAATACATGGTAGGACTAAAAGTTGAACTTAAGAATCAGGAACTTTCGAAAATAATCGTCAAAATGCGACTTTACAAATCGACTATCTTTATTATCGAAAAATCGATTATTACAACTATTTTCATCATCGAGAACAGAGTTTCATATTTTCTTTGAAAACCAAATCTAACATATTTTGATTATTTCTTTATTTATTGCTGGTTTATTATCACCTATCCAAAAATCATGTAAGCCTTATTTTTATTTTATTACAAAGAAGAATGTTTCTCCGATTTTTGGAAGAGTCACTATGGCTTTATTCCTTTGGGTTAACTATTTGTAACTATGTATATATCAAAAATAAGTTCTGAAAAAATTGTGTACTAAAATTGAAGTACAGAATTCTAAAAATGAAGGAAATTAATTTACGAACAACGAAGAAGAATAAATATATCACAAAGAGCGCAAACATACATATATGTATACATATATCCAAGATAGTAATTAAAAATAATTTTCTTGATTATTACCTTAAGTCTAGCCTCCTGGAGCGTTAGATTAGCTTTTAATGGCAAAACTTCCTTATTAACTCCATGAAAAAATCCCATTGCTTTCGTCCAAGACAATAAACCAGCAACATCACCACAGACTCTTCGAGCAGTGTCCATGTTATAATCCTCCATTCGAAAATATGGTTGAAGCAAATCTATCATTTCGTCATTAATAGTATCTTTTGGATAGTTCTGAAGCTGAAGTAAAAAGGTCGTACTGGCCATCATCTAGAAAATTTTTCAATTTTTTAAAAGGTCCTACTACTAACATTTTTTGACGAACTTTTAAAGATTCCTGCCAAGATGGCTTCGGGCATGGAGTCCCACTATCAGGAATGCAAGGATGCAATTTTCGCTTAAAAAGTATGAGGACACAGTCCATAATTCGCATAATTAAATGAGGTGGACGTCCAAGTTTTCGGACAGTTGCTATGTGAGCTGGTTTGATTGTATTCAGCGCTGCTTCAGCCTCTTCTAAAGCCGGTTTTGCGGCTTCTAATTTTTCTTCGGCTAGAGCCTTTTCATGAGCAATACAGGCAACAAGAGCCTCTGCTTTTTCCTTAACTATCATCACCTGGTTCTTTACAATTTCAGCCTGCATAGCTCGCTCTGTGACCTCAACTAGCACAGTTTCGGCCTTCTTTGAAGCCTCAGCTAAATCCATTTCCATGACTGCTAAATCCTTTTTCAGTATTTCGACTGAAGCAGAGGCTTCTTTAAGTTTTTCTAAGCCTGTGTCCATTTTTTCAACACCATCTCCAAGTTCTTTCTGTTTTTGTTGGTAAATATTTTTGTAACCGGCAATAAAATTTAAATATGATTTTGGTGTAACATGAGTAGCCCTTCTGAATCGTTGGAAATAATCGATAGAAGTTTCAGCAACTACGTCTTGAATAGAACCTAAAGCACTTACTAATTCTTCTTTAACTTCTTCGGTACATTCAATTTCAAACCCAGCTAAGAAGTGAGTTGCTACAGAAACCAAAGCGTCTTTAGGCCAAGGTTGGAACCAGTCAATAGTACATCCTGATACTAATGCTGGAAATCTTTGTACTCTTGATCTGAATGTTTCACCAACTGGTGAAAAGCAAAAGACCACGTGGAGATTAGTAATAACACGCTGAAGAAAATAATCCATAACGATTTCCGGAGTGGCTGTTTTCCTTTGATTTTCTCGTTTCATGATTGGCGTAAGTTCACATACAATTTCCGATTGTTCATCTCGATTGAAGAGGTTTGATATAACACCAGATGATAAAATGTTATTAAGATACTCAAGAAAACCTTCTTCTTTTATGTCTAAGTCGGAGAAGAGGAAAGTGGTACCTTTACCTTGTACACCACAAGTTCGATATAAAAGTTTTAAATCTTCCAGAAAATTTGCAACGTTGTATGATCGTGTTAAACTAATTTGGAAGGTCTGGAAAAGAATTCATATCTTACTGATCAAAATACATATTTTGGACATTTAAAATTTATGAGATAATGCATGTGCTAACCAGATATACAATTCGAATGGAGTTTAAGACTGTTGTACATAAAAGCTAAAACCAAATGGATTTTATACAACTAGACGCAGAAAAATATGATGATGATAATTTTAAATTAGAAACTAATATTTTAATGAAAATATACTTAAAATTTAATAAAGCAAACTGAGCGTTGAGTGTTTACTAGTAAGCATCGAATTGAAGGAACCTATATTTTGTTGCAAATATTGCGTCTACATGGGTATTAATCAAAAATATTTTATCTTAAAATACATACCTTATAACCAGCTATAAACGATGCTAATTTGGTCAATGATTGTTTTCCTGAACCACCAACGCCTACAAGCATTACGTTTCCTCTCGGATGTCTTATTATACGTGAAATTTTTACCAAATGCATCATTGCATCTGGAAAGAAGACAAGATCCATTCCAGATCCTCTAACCATTTCATTAAATTGAGCCAAAAACATGACTAATCGATCTCTTAGAATTTCATGTGATAGTACGGGCTCGTAAACTTTTGGTAGCTCCATGTCGGCATCTTCACCTTCTTCACCTGTCGGTTCAGGTGCATCTCGCATAAAGTCAACAAATACAGGATTTGAAACAATCATTTCCATGTAGTTGATTCCAAGTTCTTCTTTAACCAAACTCATTAACTCCGATCGGAACCATTCTTTGTCTTGGAAGATTGTGAAGCGATCTGCAAAGACTCGAGTGCATTCATGCTTCCACAGGGACATTATTACAGTTTCGGAAGTGATCACTGTTGAAAGAGTCCCTATCATTCCTTGCCAGATTCTAGAAAGATCACGTAAACTGAAAACGTAGTGAAACTTAGCTGGAGTTGGAAGCAATTTTTCTCTAGTTCGCTGCCACAAATGTCTTGTTAGTGGTATAAGCTTTTTTACTAGATTTCTTACTTCTGGAATGAAGCCTCTTTTGGCATTATAGTGGCCTTCTCCCATTACCCTAAAGATTTTATCAATTGACTCATCATCTGGTATGTTACAATTAAAGACGCTGAATTGTCGTTTTAAGCGCGAAGGAATATCGTTGCGTCCTCCGCCAGGTAAACCCATTGCAGAAACAAATTGTACGTCAATAATACTCGTAAAATCTCCAGGCTTTTCAAGACTATAAAAACCTTTCATATCCATAGTTTGTCTCACAATTTCATTAGTGATTTGATCACCCCACTCATTAATCTCTGGAAGATTAATGTCATCGATAAAGACGATCAATTTTCGTCCACCTGGTGGACCAAAAGTATTACCCAATCGTTTTTCAACATAACTTTCAATGGTTTTCTGGAATTGAAAAGGACTTGTTGCTGACGAAAAATTAAATGATCGTCCCATGTAACTTTCTGGATTCATTTTTTTCATGAAATTCTTCATCATAACAGTTTTAGCTGTGCCCTGTTCCCCAATTAGCATGACTGCTCTTTCTTGATTCGCTACAGTGCTAATCAAATAATCGATCCTCACATTATCAACGATTGGAACTAAAATGCTGAGGAAGTCAGGTGTTGAAAGTTCAGGGTACATATATGGGGTAACTAGAGTTTTCCATGGTTGCCAGATACCAGCTTGAGAGACAAAAAAGTCAAAAATTGTATTTTCCGGCCCATCTGATGTTGCATAATCAAATTTAGGGAAGGATTCCTTTATAAATTGATCCATGCTAAGACGATCTTGTGTGTTAAGAAAGGCTCCTATTCCCCATGCTAAGCAAAAAATGTACAGCCGATGAAGGTGTTCTGGTGTACAAAGATCTTCCTTTTCCTCTGGTTTAGATTCTTCCAAAGCGTCTTCTGGAATTGTTATCAAAAAGTTATATTTAGGTAAAAATGTTAAAGTTACCATCAACGCTTTCTTGACTTGAAAGTGCTACGGATGGTTCTTCCTCCTTTTTAACTGGAACAAGTCCTTCTAAGATGAATATCATTTGCTGGACAATATTACATTGTAGTACTTCCATTTGAAGATGTAGATTTTGAGTACACCAATTGTAAACAGTCAAAAATGACTTCTCAAAAAGATCACTAAAAACACTTTTTTCCCCAGGTGATCTGCCTTTTAGCCATGCATGAAGCACTAAATTTGGCAGTTGTTAGTGAGATATTTTAATTTAAAACAAATTCTTACTTGGCTTCCAATCTAATCCAGAAGAACTCATATAAACCATACCATTTCTTGATACGGTAGCAGGAGAAGCATTATCGATGTTATGAGGTTCGAATATAATTTTACATGTTGCTGCCATTGGTAAACGATCACCGTTAGCCAAGGTTAAAGTTTTGTTATCATCAAGTACTGAATTTAAATTTTCAATCCAAATACTGTCCACAGGACCATCAAGAACCAACCAAATATAGTCAGACTTTTTTATTCTCAATGTTTTCCTCCAAAGAGCTGAAAAAATTCCATCAGTCCAATCATTGGTGGCAACATCAAGACGTCCAAACATTTGAGATGAAGTAATCGCTTTTGGGTTCATTCGCATTTCTCTATAGTTTTATATTTTATTTTTTTAAATAATATTGTATAATAAATAAGCATTATATTTAATAATACCTATGAGAATCTCCCATGTGAGTCAGAGCTTTCATGAGGGTTTGTATGCACGTCGTTTTTCCTGCTCCACTTGGACCAAGAGTCATTATTCCATGACGAACTGTTTGAGTTTCATACAACTGGATAAGTTTTAAAACCCATGGTGGATGGAATATCAAACCCGCTTCATCACATTGTTGGGCTATTGCTGCTTCTAGCTCAGGATAATTTGTTTTTTCTAATGACTGAAAATTAGATATATGAATAATATGTTAGAACATTAAAAAACTAAATCTTGTATATGCCTCTGTTAAAGTTATTAGCCACTAAATTAGCCGAAATCCGAAACATAGAAATAATAAATCATAAACAATTTACTTATAACGAGTTTTGGAAGTTTTAAATAAATTCTAAATAAAATTAAATAAACGAATAAAGTTGGCAGTCTTTCTAGTCTAGAGTCTAGCGGTCAAGAAGGAATTCACAAAACATGAAAATACTTTTGTTTTCTAATACTAATTTAAGCAAATGACCTTTCTACGTCTTAATTCTTATATTTTTCGTATTTATCCGAACGGCTTCTTCGTGACTCTCACCACTTAATTGTTCTACCGCAATTTAGCACGCCTTATTGAATCCCAAATTTCTATTCACTTTGCTCTTTCTACCAAAATAGATAGAAGATAGTATAAATATTTAATACACTTACTTGATTTGGGAACAAGTCGGAAACAAGTGATATAAAAAGGGGCTCATCCTCGTCAATTAATTTGGATAAATTCATATCCCGAAGAACTCTCATGACTATTGTACTTTCACTATCCTTTGAATTTCTCCTTTTGGCAGCCCCAAGAGTCCTTAGCACCGAGAGAATATTTCTCAGTCCAAAATCATAGTGCACTTGTTTTGTAAGTTGTTCCTCGCAAAGTTTATACAGTGTGTAAAATTTTCTAGCAAGCGTAATATTTTCCAGAAACCCACATGATGCAAGTTTAACTCGAATAATAATTTGTCTGTCTGGTACCATCATAGCCACTGTACGAAATTGGATTTTTAAATTTTCAGGAAGCTCTTTACGACCAGCATAACCAGGGTTCTGTGAACATTATTCAATATTTATCTCATTAAAAAAATTATCGTTAATTAAAGGTTTTTTGTGAATATTTACGAATCTTTAATTAAATAAGTATCATGCTTTAATCTTTCGACCTCTCATAAAATTTTTCAACTCACCATTGTAATAAAAATTCCGAATTCTGGATTCATGTCGATGCAATCACCGTCCGTAAAAATAAAAGTTTTTTTCTTTTCCTTCTTTGCTGTGAGAACCACGGCAACCTGTTGAGCAGCCACAGAAAGTACAGGAAGTTCTATTCTGTTAAATTCATCGAAACATCCCCAGGATCCAGATTGTGAAAGACCTTTGTATATCCTCCCTAATCCTCTGAAATAAAAATTGTTTTATTCAATTGAAATGCAATGTACGATGCTCAAGTTTTAGGGATTTACTTACCGATAGTCCATTTGGTCTGAGCAATTGAACACTACCACGTATTTAGCCAAAGTTTTTCCCATATCCTTGACGGTTTCTGTCTTACCTGTTCCGGCAGGACCACAAGGACTTCCACCCATGCTTAGAGTCAATGCTTGAGCAAGAGTTATGTAACATCTGGGAAGAAACAGAATAAACCCCTCAATAAACTACACCAAAATAGTGGCGATAAACTAAACCATCTCAGATATTAAGGACTTAAGACGGCTACAAATTGGGTGCTTTGTAGGTTCATTTTTTTATTGCCCTCCTGGTGTTGGATGAGGCAAATATCCAACCCAGAAATTGTTTTGTAGCAAACGAATATTTTACTTTTTTAAAAATCCTCTATTTTATGTGAAATATCTAGCAGAATTCAAATCAGATATTTGTATTTTGATTGGGTACAACAATCTTATCTTATCTATAAATCTGTTTTTAATTCAAACATTTGAGAGAAAATTAATTCTCCAGAGCAAATTAAATTTTATTTAAAAGTAAATATAACGCCTACCTGTCTGTTAAAGGAGTAATAACAAGTCTTTCAGTGCAGCCGAGGTATTCATTTTGGTAAGTGAACGTTACATCAGTAATAGAGATCCAGGTCTTATCAAGATCCTCTTTAAAATAAAATCGACATTGTTTTATCCATTCAAAATCATTCGGAGATCGAATATTCATGCGACACTGAAATATAACAATTTTTCGTATAAATAGTAATAATAAATAAATGATCGATTAAAAGCTTTACCAAAATATCGAAAATATCCCTTTGATGAACATGAATCGTAATTAAAGTCTCAAATTTCGTTCTTTCAATTTTAGTTAGATCACGAGTTGTTTGATCGATTAAAGTATTTAAAAGATCTAGAAACTTATTGTTAGTTTCAGCCATAGCTTTCTTTTCCAATCTGGCTTGCATCAGTGCCATTTCAGCATCCCTAGTCCAAATCATTTGAATCCCTAATAGACCTACCTGGGCGGGCATTTTTTCAAGAAATGAAAGTAATGCAAAATTGCCATCATTAATCATAATAAAAGCTGAACGAATTATCGAATGTAAAGATTGTTGCGATGTAACAAGCAACGATGTCAACCATGTTTCAACTGATCCTTCTGCTCTTATTGCTCGATCAAGCTGAATTACTTCGCCCTCACTCGATACGATCGCCATCATTTTATTGTACTCAATATCGTGGAATTTAACATATCTTGTGTTATCAAAAATTGATAGTAAGTGATTTTGAATAGTGTGTGAATCGGAGGCTTGTCCAAGAATTTCTAATAGAGCAGGATCAGATACAAAGAAAAATCGCGGAAACATCATACGTTTCTTTTCTAAATATCCACTTAATGATTTTTGACAAATTTCTAATTGCTCCTGTAAATGTGGTAAGAGTTGTTTCAATAAATCATCCCCAACACAGCAGCCAACAACTCCAGGAGTTTCGTGCGCTCGTTGCATAATTTTTTGCCAAGATTTGTCGATTTTTGAAAATCGTTTAGCTTCTTTAGGTAGTTGTTTTGCGATATCACCACCAACAAATACTGCTTCAAGATAAACCCACATATTTTGTACAAGAAGCCACCGTTCTAAAATTTCATTTGAATTCGACAAATCATGCACCCATTGTTGAATTTGTTTTCGAAATGGTGCATTGTATCTGTTAGATAGAAGTGATCCTAAGACCATTAAACTATCCTCGAGTTGTCCGATCGTTTCTGCAGTCGTGTCGCCTCTTAGCAATAGTTCGCCACGATTGTTGAAGCTCTGGAATTGAAGTTCATGCACTGTCCATTCGTTTGTGACCTGCTTAAGCTTAGCTTCAATGTCTTTCTCTTTCATAGCAGAGATACAAATATCTTCAATATCTTCCTTATGTTTTAAAAGCGGTGCCTCCAAAATATTTTTCAAGGAGAATCCTTCACTATCGAATTCGAAGATATATTTCGTAACGTCCATAATTCTCTGCCAATGTCGAGGTTTCATTGCTTTGTTTGCCATTAACTCCAAAAGAGGGCACATGTCGTTGAAGTCATCGATAGTTTTTTTCAATGCATGGAATGCAGGCCACTCTTTAAGACTGTGAATGGAAAAAATAATAAATTCTTTCAATTCTAGCCATTTCATCAAAATATTACTATTAAAAGTGAGCAAAGATTTGCCCAAAATTATAATTCTGTCATGTGAGAACTTTTAAAACACTAATCAAACTAGTTGTTAGTTTCCGTAACTGATATAATCTGTAGAAAATTTAGATATTATGTAGCTAAGTACTCTTGTACACATGTGTGGTAATCACATTATTTATATGGTTGAAATTTAGAATTTCACAAAAGATAATGCAAACATTTATCACAAAAGAACGAAACGTTCGATTTCGTCCGTACGGTACAGTTAAGATCAGTGCCAATAAAATTGTAATAGAAAATCGATTTTTAAGTTTATAAAATAAATAATTGATTCGAAGATATAGCAAATGCTTTCTAGAGTTGAAACATTATCAAATAATATTGTCAATTAAACAATGACTTAAAATTTACCCTTTTGGCAATTTTCTGCATCGATTTTGGAATTCCATCAGCTCATTATTAATTTCCTCGATATCAACTTCATTCCAAGGAATGTCGTAGTAGCTACTAACGCGATCGATTACGTCATTATACAGCTTATACAGCTTCTGCAAAAGGTTAAGCTCCTTTCTAATCTGTCCTAGCTCAGGATAATCAGTTTGTGGTAAACCAAATAATTCCTCTCCACTTTGATAAGTTTGCAGTCTTCTCCAAAGGCCCTCGAATCGATTCTGGAAAAGAATTAGTCGATCTGATGCTTCTCTCGGTGTTAATCCAGGTTGCATAGGTCCAGCATTTCGATACTCATGAACATACTCGATTTTATCTTGTTTGAACTTCTCCAGATTTGAACGAAGATCACTTTGGAAACTGGGCTGCATTTCAAGAAGTTTAACTTGAGCTTGTAGAGCCTGCGCTTGTAGATTCTGGAAGGTATAGCGCAAATTGTCGACTTGATCGAAGTGCTCTCGTTCAACTTGGACGTCATAGCGTGTGAGGATGTTAAATGCTTCCTATTAAATAAATACAAATGCTTTCTATTAATTAAATGTAATACATAAATTAAAATGATCACTTTAATCAAAGACCAAAACTTTTAATATTATTTTTTTAATCAAGTGATATTCACTAAAATATATTACCTCAATAGGATCAATTCGCAGTTCCATATCAACTTCTTGTTCTCGAATTTTACCTAATGTATCCATGATCATTCGAACATCGTCAAGATCACGAATAGGTCGATCAAGTTTACGATCCATTTCATTAATAACAGCATAAACATAATCCATTTCTTTCTTATATTTTTTCTTCATAGCTTGCCCGATTTTATGGTTACAGGCTAAATTATTATTTAACATAATGAGCATTTTGCGAAATTACTAAGCATAAATTACTCACATTTAATCTCAATAGCAAGACCAAATTTCAATTTCTCATTTGATATTGCAACACATTGTCCAAAAGTCTCCATATTCGGTTCTATTAATAAATTTGCATCCAATTCAGCCAAACACCTTAAAGATGATTCAAAATCTTGAAGTCCATATTCCATTAATTGTCTGGTAGTTCTATCGTTTTTCCATAGAAAATGGTACGGTTTCCATCTTTTAATGTATGTTTGTATTTCTGGTTTAATATTTCGCGTACAAGTTGACAAAAGGGACAAAGTCTTAACAATCTCCTTATTATCCATTATTGAACTATAAAAACTCTTTAACATATGTGGCATTTGTGGCCTCTCTTCTGATGCTAAGCAATAGATTTTCTTTCGACGAGATTTTTTCTCGTCATGTTGATTACGACTAGTTCGGCCATGTGAAGTGCTTGCAACCTTAGGATATTAAAATTAATTTATTATAACTACAGTATTTGGTTAGTAAACTAAAAAGTTAGTACTTTCATAAAAGAACATACATATAAAATAGTTTGTTTAAGTAGTTAATTTTTGTATTAGGTAGTTGAATATTTTGTGAAAGTTAGTAAATAGACTCACTATCCAAATAAAAACCAAACAAAACAATATTTACGTTTGCTTCTTTTCCACTTGTCCATTGAGCAACACCCTTAGCAATCGCTGTAATATTTTTTCCGGCTGTTACCAAAATCTCTTGCAGCTCATCTAAATTTGGTTTGATTGTAATATTTGGTATCATTAGAACAGCGTTAACCAAAAAAAGGGGCTTTTTATTTTCTACTTCCACATCAGGACTAAATCGCTTTCTAATCGTTTCTAACGCAGATCTTATAACCCTGATCAAAACATCAATTACTTTTCTACTGTAGTATCGTCGCATTTCTACAACTGCATTGCATACCATGTCCTTTTTCAAATAAATCAAGGTTATATGAGATTAAATTTTTTTAATTAATATTTCTTGCTAACTTGCATTCCTTTAGGAAGACTGTCAGTAGTTGAAAGCAAGGATAAAGGATTTTCAAAACATGACCAAAGAATACTCCAATCTTGTTGTTGATTATCGTCTTTACTTTCTGCTGCTTTGCTTGTAGATTGTTCTTTTGGTGCGACTAGATGACAAAATCAAATAATATGTATATTTTAAATTTAAAATTTTCTTTTATTTACTATCAAATAAAGTGCAAACGTCATCTCCTGCGATTTCTTTAAATGTTTGTGTAGCATTATCTACTAAACTGAGGACTTCTTCAACAGCCTCGGAAACCATTTGACTTTTTCTGTTGAGTTCTATGGCTGCATACCTTTAAAAAAGAAATTGTTTTATTTTGCATATACTTATGTAGTATGCATACATATAAAATTCAAATTGTCTTTAAAAACTTAAAATAATGTTGTTTTTATATACTACGATTTCTCGAATAAACTAATGCTTTAACATTTTAATATTTGATTTCTCAAGTTTTACTCTTGATACTTAAAACGCCATGGAAATTTCAACTTAATTAAAAAAAACGTTTTCTTTTATTTGTGAAATCAGAAATATCAATTAAAATAATTTTCTTTGATTTTAAGTACGTTTACCACTTTACTTTTTAAATTGCAAATGATTTTCCTTCTTAATTTTATTATATGGTTTCTTAGAAAATAGACGACGACAAAACATACGTTTTTTGTTTGGTTCGGAAATAGTTATGCTTCTACATCGCAACCCACTTTACTTGAAAAATATAAATTTGCTATTTTTATTATTAGGAGACTGCTAAGCCTGTAAAGTTTAAAGTCGGATACAAATTTTATTACTTACATACCCACCTCATTTATGACCCGGATCCGATGATCCGAATTGAAAGCTACCTTGGTGACTACCTTTGACTTAGATTAATGTTTTTGTCTCAAAGTGGTTAAAATAATACGATAGAAAAATCCAATCGAATTATTTTGACGCTATATAAGCGAAAAAATTAATTGAAATCATAGGTTACTGAAAGAAATTTATGAACATTTTAACAACAAACATTTTAAACACCGGGCATCGTAAAACGGGTGGTAGTATAAAAATCACAAAGAATTGACCCAAAAATTGGCACAGGTTCTACTATAAATTCCGCAGAGCCTCTAAATTAAGTCCTATTTTTAAAATTTCAAAATTTGGATAGAAATGAGGACTTTTCGATCCGGTTCGAAAAAGTGTTTATTCAAGTGGCTCGAGTCGATCTACATCGACTGGAATCGGTTTGTAAAAGGTCGTAAACCAAGTAATATTTAGCGAAAATGGGAACCAAATATAAAATTGAATCAGAAGTGTGTAAATCATAAGAAATAGACCAAAAAAGGCACGAGATCTTTTTTAAATCAAAAACACCTCTTTCTCATGGTAGGGCATGTTCGACTTAGAATGCAAAGAATCTAGCTCGACCCCTAAACTCCAAATATTAAACAGATTTGTTTTACTTTTTAGGTTTTGTTTACTTTTAGGTGCATTATTTCCTCACAATTATACTGAAGGTTTAACTTACCTACAAGCTTCTTCACTCTTCTCCAGAAATTCATCCACTGTCCAAAGTTCATCATCTGAAATTAATATGTTGTGAAGAAAATGCAACAAGAATTTTTAATTATTTTGAAAACCTCCAGGGAGTACGTTAATCGCTACTTCCTGCATGGACATTAAAACGTTTAAAATTCGATTTGAATAAATATCATGGACCCGAGCGACGAGGACATCAAACGTCTCAATCGCCTGCTTACATTTGTCGTGGAAGTCTATCCACTTATTGTTAGTCCACTGTATTAAAATAGTTATAAGATATATTAAAATTTCTAAAACAGGGTGCCTCTTACAATTATAGTGCTCAGTCCCGGCCGGAGCATTGACGTCAGGCGGACTAATTGCGGGAGGAACAGGGGTCGAACCTCAAGCTTAACCGTTTTCACTGTTGTAAGGAACATTTTAATGAGACTCTGTGAACGGAGGAGTCTCCTTAGGGTGCGCTTAAACAAAACAAATATCGTAATTTCATACGTTTAGGGAATCCTGAATAGTTATAAAGTAGCTTTGACGGCACATTAAAGTTGCTGCCACAATGGGGAGCTCGATTTTCATTTTGGCTAGACATTTTGCTTCCCGTATCAGTAATGGGATCGTTGGGTGCAGGTTCACAAAGAGTCTGTCGTTCTGAAGACAGAGAACTGGCTGTACCAAACACGCGTCCGCAACACTCACCTAAAAATAAATCGATTTAAGTTATTTCGTAAATTTCTTCTAATAAACTTACATCTTGATCAAGCCAGATAGAAACAATTTCTTGCTCATATTCAGCTAAAATTTTCTTAACTGATGTATATCGATTTTCTAAATCTTTAGTTGCTGGAAGTGTTTGAAGCACCGGATGGTTAGTTACACTATTCATTAACTCTGTTAAATGGGAGTCTAATGAACGACACCACTTTATCCGACCAGCAATTGGTGGCACATTTCTCGGAAGCGGTGGATCATCCCTTTGTTTTTTAAACAACTTTAAAATTCTATCGACTTCCTTTTCGCAATATCTTAAAATTCTTTGATATTTTTCCTCCATCATAGTGAGTGGTATTTTCTCACTAACTTTTTCAAAACGAATCAAAAATCGAATACATTGCGGAGTTTCCCAAACGGTTTCAAAATTCTTTTCAATCATAGTAGCAATAGATTCTTTAAGTACATCCGTTTTACCTATAAATCTTTCGTAATCACTATTAAAATCTGCATTACGGTGGTCCAAATAGTCATAATTTTTGGATAAAATATCCTTTTTAGCTTCATCGAATGTAGCCATTGCTTCTTCCAAGGCTTCGCCGAGTAGTAAACCTTCTAATCGTCTTTGGAAAAGATGATTATAGTCGTCAATTAAATTGAACATTGAAATTATTTTAGTTAGCCGATCACAGAATGTGTCGAATTTGCCAAAGACAAAATTTTCTGAAAATCCAAATGGTGTTTGATCGGGTAGGAAAGGTTGCTCGCGAACTGTGTAATATGTTTCATGATAAATATGATTTAGTTTAATACAATTGTTTAATTTTGTGCGTATTAAATTGCGATCTTGTGACCAAATTGTTTCCTTCCCACGACAAGTAATATAAGATTTGCATGTTTCAATCATTTGATTTGTTATCTGAAAATAATAAATTGCTTGTGTTAAAACTCACAAGGAATTTTAATTATATTATTTTACAGAGTATCCAAAAAAAGTATCAGAACTATTTAATTTTCCAAAAATTATCAGCTTGTTATTGATCACTTGAAATTGTTTATCAAGTTACACTTCATTTGAGTAATTGCTTTGGGAGAGTTGACAACGTCATAACATCAATTAGGTTCGCTGATCAGAAATCGAATCAAACATATCTTAATTAAAAGCAACTGATATTAAGGAAATTAAAAAATGCTTGCGCAATTAAGTAATAATAAGTAGAATGCGGCTTCACGGTTGACATCCGGTCATTTATCAATATTCATTTAAGCAGACTAAAATCATTTTTACTTACGTAGGTATAGCAGTATTAATTTATTTATTTTTCTGATATGAATTCCTTTTCAATTTTTGTGTATGAAAGAATTATGATGAACATGATTTTGAAATTTAAATAATTTTATATTTTTTATGTTACTACTTTAAAACTCTTCCAGGAAACAAACATTACATTGCAATGTTGAAAATTATAAGTCTCAAAAAACAAAAAGGCAACATAGGTATGTTTGGAATTGCAAAAAAAAACAAGTTGAAAGAAAAACTATTTTATGTAATGAGCCCGCCAAATATAATCCAAATGGAAGAAATTATATTAGCCAAAAAATTTATCTAGACCTAATTGGTGTCTTATTATACATATGTATACGCGTAATTCGAACATGTTGGAGCATTTTTATAATCATATTTTAATAAACTATTGATAGTATATAAGATGTTAAAACGAAAACTTTTTACAATTTTCTTACCTTAACCATGAGTGCGGATGTACGTTCTGATGTATTATAAAATTGTGAGACACTATATATTAATCGAACTGTTTGCAATAGATTCAAAATGGATTCCTTCATATTAACCTAAAGAAAATATAAAACAAAAATAAATTAATAAAGGTAGAGATTATTAAACAATTATTTTACTGGATCATCCAAATAAAGTGAGTGACAACACTGTTCCATAGCCTGAATAAATTTTGAATTATCGCGCGCTTCATTATAGCAAAATGTAATTTTTCGGTCAGTATCCTTCCATTGTCTAATTATTTTTGAATTAGCCATAGCCAAGCAGTTCAGGGTGTACTGAACCTCTTTTTCCTGTAAATGTAATCTTCCTAATTGGGCTTAAATCACTTAAAAATATGAAACCTGCAAATGCGCTAAAAGCTGTGAAAATTGTGCTCCACGTTTTTTCCAATACTCAAGCTCATCTTGTGGTCCGCTCGAATCATTCTCCTTCCGAAGTTGTTCGCTTTCACTTAAAATTTTCATAATACCTTTAATCCAATTGTTAACCCTTTCTTCTAATTGAGTGCAAAATTCTTGGCTCTTTGAAAGCTCTTTAACATCAGCAATTATTTCAACCTTTTCAAACATTTCTGTTCCATCTGCGAAAACATTGAAATGGTCACAGACTTGCTCGCAAACTCTAAGGGCGCTGCAAAATGATCTTAATCCGGGAAGGAGTTGGCCCTTAATCAGGTGGCAGCTCATATCCTCGTCGTCAGCCTCTAAATTGGGAAAGGCTAAGGCTTGCATGAAAACAAATTCAACAATTCGCTCAATGGAGGTTACTAAGCCAACGTTTTTCGCGTCTATAAATCCAGAATACCTGAAATAGATAAGAAGGGTTTACGAAATTACTCTTTTCTGAATTTGGAGGTGGAAGTAGGTATTATCAAATGTTCCTAATATAAAAGCTGTTGGTTGTGTCTAGAATATTCCCCTAATAATAAAATGTTAATGAACCGAGTCTTGCGACTAATAAATAGCTTATCTCGTAAATATCTTTTTATTTTAATTAAAGGTAACTCCATACAATATGGAATGTCGAAACGAAAACTCACAAGTCTTTCTGGAATCCTTCCTCAGGGAGCTGCTTAGAATTATTAATGCGAAAAATGTAGATACAGATTCCAGTGAAGGCGCACGACCATCCGTCTGTGAGGAAGAGCTTATGCTTAATGTTCGATCCAGATGGCGACACACCTGCGTAAGAAAACCTCACCTGAGAAGATTACTCGACGGACGAGCCTAAAACACTAAAAGCGTAGGAGTTGGAGGAAAATGAGCCATACCTTGAGGAGTTTTCGACGACGAAGAGGCTCCACCTCGCGACGGTCCTGGTTTGTTTACATCCGGAGCAGGCTGCGGCTCGGGCTCCTCCACCTCTTGATAGAACCAAAGAAGTTTGTTCCTCATGTTGGGCAGAAAAAGTTGATTTATTTCATCTAACTAAAAGTAACATATATTATTCAGTCAAGCCCGGGGTGGAAATCAATTTAAGTTGGTGCGAAATTTTAGACATTAAGGAGAAAATAAGTTACAAGAAATACGCACAGAAAATGTTCGGATAATCAAACCAAATTAGATAGAAACAGGATTTCAATTACGATATCATGACATTTTTTAAGTAACAACACTTTAAAGAAAGTCGAATCATTAGGCGCGTATAGCCAAGGAAGTTCTTGAAAATCTATAGTAATAAAAACGAATTATTTTAACGTCCAAAAGACGTACTCATTACTTCAAAAAGAGGGGTTGACTTTTATAGGAGGGTTACAGAAAAATATTTACAAATAATACAAGGGTTTCATCACATTGCGCCAAACATTTAACTTCAAAAGGATTGTTACTGCATTAACCCCTTCCAGCTCTATAAATGTTACTTGAAACATATGAAGGTTACAGGGAAAAAACAAAGTCACGTTTTTTTCGAAATCAAATTACTTTAATTATGAGCAATAACAAACCTTAAATTTCAATTCAAAATTAGCTCTTAACTTAACTAACTTAACACACACTTAAGTTCGTGGACGGCAGAAACTTTCATAATATCAAAAAGATCCATATTTTGTTGTCTCCACCCATGATAAAATTTGCTATTTACTATTATTTCTAGCTATTCATTCATGTATGTTTAGTATACTAGATATACTAGTCAAGAATTCACATAAACCTACTGATAGAATTTTACTTCATACTATTGCCTGCCGGGCTTGTAAACAAATTACAGGTTAAAAACCTTCCCCCGGGATTTGGCCCATATAGCATTTTCGAAGGATTATCTCATTCTTTAAAGTTCGAGACAAAAATCAAACTTCTTGCCATATTCCACATTTAGGACTTGAAGTAATTTTCTTCTTCGGTTTTGAACTTACATTGATTTTTCTTTGTACGAAATGGATTTTATTTTAAATATTTAGAATGTTATTTATTATTTTGTTTTTTGATTAAAAATATTTGTTTTAATGTTTCTATTCGTCAAAAATCTGTAAAAGTTCGCTTTAATTGTCTCTTACGACTGAATTATGTCTTTAATTAACTTAATTTAACTTTGACTATCTCATTTTCAATGCCCATGTTAAAGCTTAATGCATCGCAAATGTGAATAAGCTCAAACCTTTTTAAGTCTGTAATTTCAAATCCAGAGCCTAATTATTATTTAAAATAATCGCGGTCGCTTCATACTATAATAACTTCATTGAAATCTTATAACAACTAGTAGGTATGTATGTATATGAGCGTTTTTAAAATAGATTTAAGTAGTAACGTTTTGATAATTTTAATTTAATTTTACGAGAATCTTAAAAAAATTAGTAGTGTGAAATGTAAATTTTTTCGAAAGGTCATACAAAAATTACAAAATATTTTTCATTTTCGAATTCTTACCATATCGCCCTCGAATATATGATCCATAATTTGATGCCTTGGCAAGCCGGTTCCATCCATTAAAAGCTGAAAAGCAAACTCCAGCCGGGGATCCATTTCCCCCCTTCTCGCCTTGCGTTCGCATTCTTCACGCCTTCTCTGTTGATCATCATCCATAATGCAAAAATATTCAAAATACAAAAAGCAAAATTTGTTTGTCTTTTTCTCAAAAATAGACCTTTTTTGACAAAAAAATTTTTTTCTTTGAAGTAATTGCTTTTCCTTATTTATTGGGAAAAAATTCTAAAAAATATATGTACATATATAGCAAAAATTGTCAAAATCGTTGAAAATTTCATCTTTTGGCAAAACGCAAAATAAAAACAAGTTTTCTGCTGAAAAGAAACGGATTTTATGTATTTAATTCTATAATAATGTTTTAACTTAAATGAATTTGACGATGGGGTTGGTTTTTTATAAAGTGTTCATCAGACTCATAATTTATATCTAATAATATTAATAATAATATCTTTTCATTGTGACAATCATTCTGTTTAAATAGAAGTCGTAGTATAACAGATAATAAAAAATCCAGTATGTGTCAGTTATGTAAATGGTTAATGTAAAGAAGGGAAATGATTACACAAGACTCACATAAGATTCAGCACAGATATCGCAATAATATTAATAAAACTAGATTCTTTACCTGTAATAAATTGAATAAAACATTCAGAAACATTCGCATCTTTACCTGTAAAAGATCTCCTTCTTGTTCCTCATCTTCAGATTCCCCGCCACTTGAATCAACCCCATACACAGTTTTATGAACAAACATATTTGAGATCAAGAAAACTTGTTCTTACTTTTGAGCTTATATAAATTACTTGATAATTGGTAAAATTTACTTTTCTTTATTTTATCAGCGTCTAGTCACTTGAAATTAACATCGAAGGACTGTTACATGATTCGATCAAACAAATTTATGTACCATGGTGACGCAAGATATAGACCTAAATCGTAGCATACAGCTTCATAATTTATTTTTATTTAGATTTCAAACGCAACCCATGAATGAATAACTCCTAAGATATTATACTGGTCATGGTTTAAATCAATAGCTACATACATACATATATTCCTTCGAGCTAGAATATTGTTCATCTCGAAATCTATTTCTTACGCAGTTGTAATCTGAGCCGACTAATCTAATAATCAAATTAAGAGAGACATCATCTGGAATCCGTCAAGGAATATTTCTGCATTAATCGTCTCATAAAAAGACTTTTATCACTCTTTCATCTTTCCTTAATTAATCATTAATCAGTAGTTGAATGAGCTGATTGTTATCAACAGAGCCGCCTACGACAAAATAGAGTGAAATTTAGTCGTCTTATCTCACCTCACGTGTCATCAAAACCGGATTATATTATTCTATGTACAGTACATAAAAATCTGCATCTGTTTGTAGATATTCAAAACTTTATAAGACTTTTTGTTCAAATGCTAGAGTAAAATGTATTAATCTATTGTGACTTCAATCTAGAATCTCTTTAAAAATATTCAATTCGTAATCTTTAGTCGGTGAGTAAAATTTAAGAGCATTAGGTTTTCACTTTTCGAAATTTAAACATTATTTTCTTAAATTGTCCTTTAAAAATATGCCAGTTGTTCAGTTTTGGGTTCATACACATTTTTATGAATATTAATAAAAAATTATAATGATTTTCCGTAAAGAGTGGTAAGGCCTGTGCTTTAAAATTTCGCAAAACAAAAAAACAAAATATAACTATGTGTACATTTAATTTAATGTGCATCTTTCTGACCCTATTATTTAATTTAAGCTATCACCAACCGTTTTTTAGATATTGATGATGAGACTCGAAAAAACATTTTTCAAGAGGCCAGCTAGATCACAGCTCATATTCAATTAATTTCTTAGTAATTTAAAATTAATTAAACGATAATTTATTGCTTACTATTCGTTTTAATTTTTATTATTTTAGTCACTATTAAACAGAGAGATAATAAAACAATGAACAATTCTATTAAAGTATATCATGAATTGCAAATATTATTTGAAGTAATAGTCGGGTATAAGTATAATTTTTTCATATATTATATGTATTGCTATAAATTATAATAATATGGACAATCAACTAACTAAAAACATATTAAAATTTTGTAACAGCCTGAGTAAATCAATTTAGCTTTGTTACTTTGTATGGAATCGGTACGAAACGCCTTTTATAAACTAATTTTGTTAACGAACTGTTTTTCAACAATGGAAAATATTTTTATAAAGGAAAAAGAATATATACTTTATTGTTTTATTAGAATCTTAACATATTTGTATTTATCTGGTTGTTTCTTTTAAACTATTAATCGAAACAAATTTGAGGTTTACTTTTAAGTAACGCACATAAAACTCCTGCGAAGTTATTCAAAGACTGATCTTGAAGATTCTGGGAGAATTGCTGTAATTAGACAAAAAATTTGATTGAAATTTTTACGACATATATCATATAAACCTACGTAATTATATAAAATAGTTGGAACAAATTTTGGTTGTATACGCTTGGTGATTATTTCTGCATTCTTTTGCAAAGCGGTGCCCAACTCAGATGAATAGCAATTTAATATATTTTGGTAATTCAGTCCAAATTTGTTGGCACACTATAAATAAATTGTTCAAATTGTTCAGTTTCTCATTAAACTTTTTAAATATCTTCATTTTTGAACAGCACGTCACTTACTCCTTGGCCGTCTAAATCCGCGTTCTCAGCCATTTGGCAAACCACGAAGGATACCTGCGAAGGTTCGTCCTGGATCTCGTTTAGGGCACACGATTGAATTTTATTTCCTTTGCACTCATCAGGACCGTGGTGGCACTCAAAGGACTCTCCATTATTAACGCTCTACAGGTGAATGGTTAGTAGTGCATCAAAAGTTACTTTTAGGTTTACCCAAGTTTTTCCAAATGGCACAAAATTTATGTGGATGAAATCTTTGAAATAAGGATAAGCTGGCTGCAGTTGATCTTGCATAAAATTGACGCTGTCTATACAAAGTGATTCATAAAGTATGGTGACATTAAGCTGAAAAATTAAGTGATTTTATAAAATATAATCGATCTTAATAAAATATAACACAAGTCAACACATTTTTATATTTTTTCAAACAAGTGGCAGATTTTCTGTAAATCGTAAAAAAAGTTATCGATCAGCTTCTGTTTTCGAGATAAAATTAGTTAAAAAGTACAAAAACTGTATTTTGACCACCTTTGAAAAATCAAGAAGTTTATCACAGAATTGCGTCGCTTAAATTTATTTAGTTCTGAAGCAGTATTTAAACATGTTTGAGAACAAGTTTTCATGAGTGTATCAAATAATCAATTTTTTAAAAAAAAACTAAAATTCAGAGATTATTTGGAAATGCTATAAAGGTTTTGTATTTTTAAATAATAATTTAAGATTGCAACTATAATCTGATCCTCTGTAGTGAATTTAATAAATACCCTTTTGTAGTTTTTAAACCTATTTTACTCGAAAGGAAGGAAGTGTATCCAATTTACCTAATTATTTAGCAGTCTATTCCACAACGAATATAAACTGTAATAAACGCTAAAACGTACTACATAAAATTAAAATGGGATTTTTTTAGAGAAAAGACAAGTTTCTATAATTTTTTATGAGTAGTTGAAATTGTTTCAAATGTTTGCTTTATCGAATTAAAGAAACAACTGTTGACTTCAAAATTACATATATTTTTATAGTAATTTTCGGACTTGGATCTAGGTAAATCATATTTCAAATTTATAGATGAACTGTTTTTTTTTCTTTATATAAGGCTTAAATTTTAAGCCAATATTTTACATCACTTTTCTTTTAATTAAAATCTATTTTATTCTATTGATTTTACGCTATTTTATTGCTACCAATGCAAATCCATGGATAATTTGCCATTTTCTTCACTATTAATTTACAATATTTGAAGCGTTTAGCCATAATAAACAATAGTAATTCACATAATTGCCATAATCAAGCAATTTTCGCGAAATTCGCATACATTGCAAATATCTTCCCGCACAAACTGCAATCAATAATACTTCACAAGGTCGTTTGCTTGTAAGCACCTAAATAACATATGTATCAGCATAAAATTTTTTTAAAAACGAACTTAATTTTCAAGGTCTTTGGGACAAACAGCATTAATTCATAAAACGTATTTTACAACTGCTAAAAAGAGATTAAGTGCTCATAATTATCACTACCACTTTCACTATCCTTTGGTTGCTTTGCTTATGTTCACCTACAGAACAAGTTTGGTACCTTTTCACTTTCCTCCTGCATGTAAATCTGGGACAACGTTAATAAATAGAAAAACGCAACTAAATTCTTCATTTTGCTTAAAATACTCAGGAAATACTTCTTGAACGTAACTTGATTTAAAATGAGAAATTTCAATTTTAATATTTATACGCCGTCATCTAGGCCCAGATGTGGATGCATTGACTTTTTATCGAGTACTAACTTGCAGAGTATGATCGCGATCGGCGACCTTACTTAAATATGGCTCTTTCCAAGAAGGGAGAAGTAACGCGACCATTACGCGCATAGTGCAAGTTATCGCAGTCGCCAGTTAAAGCAAAATTTTAGGTGCGAGTTGCGTAATATCGGTAATGTTTGAATTTTAGTAAATGAAGGCATTGAGGAAAAGTTAAATAGTATTGTAACCGGTATTTGTGCTGTCGTTTCGGTTTATTTTAAAATTTTTATTTGTGGGTCACACATTGGTATGATCTCCCTGTATGTAAGATGAATTCTAAAATCCAATCTGGCTTTAAATTGAAGTTTTTCTGATCGAATTTTTCGCTTTTTACTGCAAAACTGCTCTCGTGATAGGCTACAAGGTAAAAGGATTTAAATATTATTTGAAGTCACTCATAAAAACCATTAAAAATTTAACTATTTCTGAGGAAATTTAAGGTAATATTTAATAGAGGTATATTGAAACCAATGCGATTTTTTAAATATATTATTTATAAGTATAATTATATCAATTTTCTAACTACTTGAAAATTATATCTACAAAAAACTACCCTAAAGCTCTATGAATTAATTCAAATTGTCCCTAACAATTCACTCTTATGAACTTTAACGCAAATGGATCTCCAGCAGAACGATTAACAACATTTTTGCAAAAAAACTAAAGCAATTCAACACCACAAAGTGTTTTTTTTTTAAATAAAAGTAAACGCTTTGATTTCCGAAAATGTTTTTTATGCAGTATCAATGTAGCAATATGATAAATGATAAAACCAACAGGCTGGAAATAACTAAAGCAACTTGGTGGCAATTCAATAAATATAAATGAAAATCGTCATATTGCAACTAATTACCGATCGTTTTGCCCTACTCTCCGCACAACTATAGGTTATACGTTAATTTTTAAACAATAGAGCGGACCTTACTCTGCAAGAACTACATATGTATGTAAACTTTTTCTAGATATTATTTAATTAGACACTGAACGTCTAGCTGAACATTTAACCTTGATGGCTCGTTTGCTTATCATTCTACCACTGGCATTTAATTTTACATAATATGCTTTAAAATTTCAACTGATGACACAAAAGAGTATTTACATATTTACTTTAGCATCATTTTTGAACTAAAACAAAAGCACTTTTGGTGTTGATTTCCTTTAGTCTTTTGCTTTTTGCGACACTATACATATACACCAAATTGACCGAATGATTTTTAAATCAACCCATTAAATGATTCAATTACTTCTTTAAATAAAGTTGCAATTAATTTCTCACCAACCAATGTTTCGTTTTAATAAAATCTTACTTTCTCAAAACACTACCTTAACAAAATTGCGATATTTTGTAAATAAAAATCCTTCTTGATTTAAAAAAAGGGATAATTTAAGATTTTACTTTTTATTAAAACTTTAGTATTTTATATTTACATTACAACTATACAATCAATACAAATAAAATTGTAGACGATAAAAACTTCCAATCCAAGGTCAATAAATTTTATCGGAACTTACGAATTTTTAGACTTTTCAATACTTTAAAAATTAAATTGTTTGATGGATTAAATTGATCGGCATTGAGGTCCTCGATCTTTCTGTTTCGGAGAAAATATTACCTTTAAACATCTCAGTCCTGTCATAAATTCGTTCCCAAAACGTTGTGAGGGCTGCTGCAAAACCTATTAAAAGAAAATGATAAGCGAAAATTTCTGTGGACGAAAATTCAGTTTTTTTTTTTTTTACTTCAGCATTTGTTTTATTTAACGTGAAGTAAAACAGCCGAACTCGAAATTAAAATTAACCATTTGTGAAGATAATTTGTGTTAAAAAGCATTTGATTCAATATAAGCGTTATATCTTTATTTTCTTAAGAAGTGTGGAATAAAAAATTATGAATAACAATGACATTCATTATTATGGTAAAATTTCAAATTTTGAGCCAAATAATAATGAAAATATCACGCCGTATCGCATTCATAAATAGTGCATTTTAGTTACAGACTATTTACAAATTCGATTTCTTCCTACAATCGCGACGCATAACAAAATATGAAATCGTATTTTACGTAAACATACAGCTATTTATTAAATATAACTTGCAGGAATTGCACTTACATTATTATAGGAAACAGTAATAAAGTTGCGAAACGAATTAAAAAATATGAAGATATATGTATTAATTTAATGGTTACTACCAGTAAAATAAACTTGTAACTGTGGTAGCTGAAATTAGTGTGGTATATTATAAATTCTCATTGAAAAATACATCATGGAACTCGTCATCAAGCATTCTTTGCAGTTGCATGTAGTAACAATTATTTTAAAAGCATTTACGTATAGATCATTAACATTTCAGTATATCAAAAGTATGACAATTTTGTATAAAATATGCTCCGTATGTAGTGTGTATCCTTATTCGTGTTCCAGTATAAAGTTTAATATTGTAGTTATCGCACGTACGGCGGTTTCCTTATATATCAGTGATAGTGGTGCGAGACATTGTTGCTGTTGGGATTTTCCAATTCTTCGAAGTACTTTCGTGCGTTGCGAATGTTTACCAAAGTTGCCTCGGAAGGTATGCTCGTGTCGGACATAACGACCATCACATAAGTGTTGCTGGTAAACGTGTCTATAAACGCTGCAAAGGCACTGTTTCGGACTTCCATTGAATGGAACTTGGCACCGAGTTTCGAGCAAGAGAGCTTGAACTGTTTTATTATATTTGAAACTTTCTCGAAACGATGTGAGTCCCTGTACGTTTTCCTTTGACAATGTGAGATTACTAAAAATGTCGCCTTTTCAAAAAGCAAAACTTCATCAGCTTCGATAACATTTGCAAAGTACGATAAGGAATGCTCAAGGGCTGCAACATTTGGTATAAGCATTGTAACGATGCTGGACCATGCTCTGAAAAGGAAAAATTAGTGGAATTTATTAAAAAATAAAATACTGAAGCTTAATTTTTTTTAAAAAAGCGATGCCTAGTACGAGAAAGAGTTCTACTTCGAATTGCAATGGAAAACTCAAGGAGTTTGAAATCAGACAATTACATTATACATGTTTTGTTTTGATGTAAAATCTCGTTTTGCAGTAATTCTTTAATAATAACTAATCTATTCATGGCGCTACAATTTAATTAGTAAATATTTTTTAAAACAGATTACAGAAGAAATGAAATTTGAGTTTTTGGTTCCTTTTAGGGAATCGATTTCTTAACCGCAGACTGTTTGATCTTAGCGGTGGATCAAGCCAACCATTCTAGGCAGTATGCAAATATTTCTTGGGCCAACAAATATACGAGTACTATACGTCTGATATTAGAGTTTTACTTAGCGGTTACAAGAGTTAATATAGACGATAAAATTACTTAACATATGTAAATATTTCTGTAACCGAATCTAGTTGGACAGTTCTAGTGGGGATTCTCTTCTAGGAAATTTAGTATATTTTTAAAACATATTTATGGAATTAAAATTATAACTTTGTTAATACAATATCAGAAGAATTATTAGGTGTTTTTTTAGTCAACACCTATGAGCCTTACCTGTACAAAGTCTCATCCCAAATACTAGTCCTAAAGCAAGTGCATTCGAGAGGTAGTGAGAGCCGAATGAGGTCCTCTTCGCGTTCCTTAAAAATCACATCCCTCTGCTCCTCTGCGACCAAATCCATTTTATGAATCAAGCAGAATATTTTAGCCTTTGGTGAATTCTAAAAAGAAAGACAACTACACGTGCCTATCGGTCCAGGAAGGTTCATCTTACGTTCAGAATAGCCTCCAGACAGGACTGATAGTAGTGGACGTCCTTCTCGAGCTCCCGGCTTTCCACATCGAACACATAAATGAGGACTTCCACATTCCGGAAAATGTTGTCCCTCTGGGACGCAAAATACTGCTGCATGAATGATTCCTGGCCGCCGCAGTCCCACAGGTTGAGGACGAGGTTTCCGAGAAACCTGACATGCGAGTGTTCGACATCAACTGGAGGAATAAAAATGGGTTATTTGAAAGGGCGGATATTTTGGTTTGTAGGTGGTACTTGTAGCTCCCAATCGTGTAGTGTCCCGGGCGATGTAATTCGCGAAAATTATGGAGCGCATGCTGGTCTTCCCGGACCCGCTCTTCCCCATTAGTAACACCTGCAAGAAATTATTTTATATACAATTAAGCAGCAGAGATAAACTCTTTTACCTTTTTCTTCATGGTATCCAGCTTTAAAGATTGTTGGGCTGCAAGCACGCAAATTGTGTTGTTATCAAACAGGGAGCAGTTCCCGTTGACAAGCTTATCACTCGCCGAGATAAATTTGCGATTGCGAGTCGTCTTTCTAAAAACGTCAAAACTTCACGATCCACATCCACTGCACTGCAACCGAGGAACATTTGGAATTGAGCCGTTTAGCTGTCAAAGGAACTGTCAGCCGGTTTGTCAAAAAGGCGAAAATGGCATGGTTCACCGGTAGTTCGTTTCTAAACTCGATAAAAGCCGCCTGGAATCCGGTGAAAACAACGGTTCGATATCGCTACCATGCAGACAAGATTGCAAGGGGGCCACTACTTCGCAGGTATGGCTACAAGGACCTGCTGTCCAGGAGCGGACTGTTGCCCCATCTCGACAATGGTCAGAAGCTCCCGATGCCTGATTACAGACCGAAAAACGCTTGGTCGGAAAAACGTGCGTTAAGGGGACAAAATGACTACATCGATATTTTAGGGAATAACAATCTCCATCCCACAAGGATTCACTACGAAATCCCATCGTGGCTCCGGGGAGTCTCTGGCAACGAGTACAAGATGCTTCTCAGGAAAAGGAAAATGCTCCAGAGCACCAAATACCCAGTCGCCAGGCCCACTAAGTGGAAGCACCTAGAGAAGCGCATTATTTACCTTTACAAATTCTTAAATAGGAAAACTAAGACGGGAATTTCCCGACAATAATGTGTGATTTTGGTTACAAAAATAAACTTGTTAGAATAATTTAAATTTCTTTTATTGTATGATAACTTAAAAGATTTCATTCCTCCATTGAATTATTTAATAGAGATCGCCCGCTCCATTATTCTGAATATTGCTTAGCTTTTCTTTAAAATATACATAAATTCCAATCAATCGATTACTATTAATATAATTATTGCAAAGACCCTACAAGGAAATACATAGTCAAATTGGATGAATATTTGATAATTAGATCCGCACGTTTTTGCTGTTTTGAGGATTCTATCATTTCCGAGGATTTTTGAGGTTTTTAATATCCTTTGTAGTAGAAAAAACAATACAAACCAAATGTAATTTAATTTAAAATTTCCTTCCTTTACAAAATGTATACTGACAGAATTTTCCTTATGTGTTTCCTTCTTCCCTGCTAGAAAAGGAAATTTTGTAACAATAGCAGAAAGGAAAATTATAGTGTAATAAATGTTGAGGTACTTTTGTCTTGCATTTAATAGTGCGGAGGATTTATTTTACAAATCGATTCACACAATCAAATTTTAGCATATGCTTTCAATTTTAAGTAAAGTCCCTTAAATTTTCAAAATTTGATGGGAAATTCGTAATAAGTATTCCCAAAAATCTCGTATACCGACTTTCTATGCATTGGATTGCAAAAATTAATGTTTAAAAAAATATTTAAAATTTCACACCTTATGAAAAACAATTTTATCTCAAAGTTTATTTATTTATTTATACTAAGGAGTACTACCTTTAAGTATATCAAGCTTAATTAAACTCTATTCTGTAATTTTTCCACCAAACAACAATTAAAAAAATTTTTATTATGGTACGCAATTTACCTATTTTTCGAAAATTATGTTCTTCATGTAAAGACAAGATTAACCTAGAGTTTTATTATGTGTATATATTCATGATATCATTCTTTATAGCTTAAATATTTATATTTTCATGGTTATTTCTTTAACAGTAAAACTTAAGTGTATTTTCCAACAGTGCCAATTAAATTTTGAATTCTCTTCACCTGTTAAATATCTATAATTTTTCTTCATGTTTACTGATACGCCACTTTATATTTTATGAATGGTCTAGTAGCATTAGTACTACACTACTACTATTAATTATTGCATTTTGTAATTCTTTTCAGACGCTTGTGTTGTGTTTTTACCAATTAACTAACACCCTAAACTTCTTCAGTATTCATTTAATTTACCAAAACTATAGCTTTCTTTAAAAAATTTGTACAAAATTTTACTGTGATAATAGGAATTAAAAATCAGTTGGCATAAAATTCACAGAGGTGTGATTTCGTTAAAGAAATAAATAACAAAGAAGATAAATAGGTTTCCGGTATAATAAGATGTAAAAAGGTTACCGATTCAGTTGCGAATTTAATATTTCAAGAATGTTAATAATGTTTTAGAAAAATGATTGCTTAACGTTTTAATGAAGAAGCTTTGTCAGTGAATTTCCTCTATTAGTATGTATGTTAATAAATGTGAGATTTATATTTTTATTTGTCTCTAAAAAACCCTTATTATAAGTCCATGAATGTATATTTCCTAATCCTTTATAGAAATTTATCTGAATTTGCTTAAGAATTCTACTTCATGCGTTTTATTAATATCAGTATTATTTTAATTTTCTAATGTAGCGCAATGATAGAATACTACCCTAAAAAAAACTCTTTGAACGGCATTGACTCGAAGGCGCATTGTCATATCTTGCATTAAATAAAATTGTTTACTGGCACAGCTAAACCATGGCTAAACTTTTAACAATTTACCAGAAGTTTTCATCGGAATAGCAAAAAAATATATTCGCTACCTTCCTTTGCTGTGCTAATTAACTACCACAAACAGTTTTTGTTTCTGCATTGATATTAAACGTCATGTTTGAATGATTTTGGAAATAGCTAGAAGTATCGAAGCGCGCTTAATACCATGTTCATCCGGTTGCAATAATCTAATTAATCAGTTCGTTAAGAACATGAATCGTAGACATCATATACGTTCGATACGAGACCGATTGCAAAACGTTCATTGTTTAGGCGTCCTTAAAAATCGGTCAGTTAATCAAATTTAATTATTTTTTGCATGCACTAAAAACATTTAATTTCATAACAAGTTAAGCCTGCATTTAGCAATTTAATGCAATTGTTGTGTGGAAAAAATCAGCCAAGTGAAAAATCACAATCAATGCCTTCGAAGTAAAGTAACAAAAATATACACCTCCGTTGGAATTTCTTAATGTTTTACAGGTGAATATAAGAAGAAAAAAAACGACTCTATCGATATTTGTTGAAGGTTAGTTATTTTAGGAAGGTTAAATCGCTCAGAAATTCTATTGCTTTTATTTTTATTTTTTTATTTTTTTTCGCATTTTACTGACCCGTTTATGGTTCAATTTGAAACGGGTAAGTGCGTTTTACACCTACTTTCAATTTCTTTGCAATTTTTAAATTAAATCGGTTCCAAATAAGTATAATAAGCCCCTAGATATATAACAAATAAATCTCACTACTACATGACGGCTATAAAATCTTTTTGGATTGAAATCTTCATTTCTTCGATTTATCATGCATCTGAACTAGAAGGAAAGCGCTGAATGAAATTTCTGATTTTCTAGATTACTAAGCTAGCTGCGAAGCAAGCAGCTAGAACTTTGAACAGAAAAACTACTCTGCTGTTTGTTGTATGTTGTACAAGGCAGGCCAGAGCTGTTGTCGCGGAAACAGTACAAAATTTATAAATTTACCACGGTACAGAAGCAAGTAGGATCTATAAATAAGCGCGCGGAGAATGAGAAATTCCACTACAATGAGGCCCGGTGGCTCGATGGATACCCGGGGAAAGAATCGTAGAAAGGTGGAATGAAGAAAGCAAGCCCACAGAGGGCCGAAAGTGTGCCACTGACCTACATTATCTTGTTTGGTTAGTGGTTTGCATAATTGTGATTCGTTTCAGAGTGGCGTTTTTGTTATTCACAAAGTGACGCTGGAGCTGTATTTGTATCGTTCTAGACCTAAATTTTTTTTCTTTAAGTGTGGCTTCATGTTGTACAAATGAAAAACTATGTACTTACCCATTGTTTAGAGGTGTTTTGAAGTATACCACCTGAAAATTTAGTAAAATACTTACTATACGAATAAGAAATTCATTCCTCTATTTATACATACATAGGTATTAGAAATGAACTTTTGTTATCAATTTAGTTACAGATTTTGAAGTTTTATAACTTTTAAGCTGCTCAAGTATCAATTATACTCTACCCAATTCCCGAATTTTACAAAAACATTTTTGAATACTACAAATATCCGACATGTTCCTCATTCGGCAACGGAGCATAACATTTTTAATTTACTCCTATGTACTTCTACTTGGTATTACTTTCTTAAATTCTTTTAAATCAAGAATGTTTTTAATATTTTTGTTATATTAGAAGCATTTTGTTAAACATATTATTTTGTTTGAAGTTTGAAGGACAAAATAACACGAGGTCACCTGTACTATTTTTTGAATTATTTGAAAAGCATATCACTTTCTCGATTTTCATTCTGGTCATATCCATAAGTACCAAAATTTCAAATATTATAAAAACAGGATTATCGCATTCAAACAGTTGTAATAAAAAAATTATTTAACTACTCAAGCCAGTGAGACTATAACGAAGCTTTGAAAAGGAAAAAAATAAGTATAGATAAAATACTTGAAATACACAACAAATAAAATTGAAAGTAAAATTTTATTACAAATTTACAAAAATGTTCAAACGATGTAAATTCCAATGGATAATTTTATCATCAATTTTCTTAACAAATAATTTTACTTTGTTTCTTAATTTACAAATAAATACTTAAAAAACAAATATTTCCACAATTATAAGCTATTATTCACAAAATTTTGACATGAAATTTTTTCTTTTTTATGCGGTTTAACCCATTTTGTTTAAAGATTTCTTAAACTAATTATAATAATCATACTCTCTTCTTGTTTATTTTCAAAAAATCAACAACATATTTGAACAAATCAAATTTACTTCTGGTTGTTGCATTGCAACAACATCTAGTGCTGGAAAAAAGTACATTGTACATTAGTGGGAGGAAGATATCAGTAACTTCATGAGAACTTAAAATTTATAGTAATTAGTATGCAAAACCGCTCACATGTTCTGTTAATTGTTAAATACATTTTTTACTTTTTTTCTGAAATTTTCATAAATAAATCAATTTTTTTTTTTTCAATATTCAGCTAGAGAACATGAGTCGTTTTTTATATCAGTTAAAATATGACCGTAAATAGGACAATACTTTTGATTGTGTAAGGCGAATTCACGAAATTGGCTTTTATATTAATTTTCATTTATCATCGTGTTGTTGATCATCCAATTGTTGTTTGGCGTGGATCATAAATATTTTGAGATTGACTGTCAAAAATAAACTTTGACGTATTGCAGTTAAAGATAATATAGCTCGAAAATTATAATTCAATTATTTTAGAAAATAGGGATAATAAAAACTACATAGATTAACCTAAAACTACAAAATCATGAATTGCAAATAAATCACCGAGTTGCAAATTTCATTTTTAAGTGACTCAACGGAGTGTAGAGAGCTACATTTAGAGTTACAAACGATTTTTGCACTTATATAGGTGTATGTATGTATGTGTATACAAAAATATTTTTACACCTCGATAATTACTTATAAAATTGTAATTTCATGATTCTTTTCACGAAGATTATTGAATAATATTTATATCGAGGAACTGAAGGTATTAAAATATTAGGATGACCATAAATACATTATTATAGTAAAAAAAACAACAAAGTTAGGTGTCTTAGATATTTGCTTCACTAGCCTTTTTAAAGACACTCCGGGAATGTGGAAATAAATTAGGGAAATTTGAGTTTTGGTATGTTACCACAAACATTTGGAAATTATTTTTGGTCTGATGTAGTCCGAAATATCTTCGATCAAATCATTGACGAGTGCATTGAAAAGTTCTTGTTTCCTATTATAAAAACAAAAGGATTGGTACATATAAGCATTTTTTTGTTAACAATGTCAAAGTATTAAGGATATTATAAATTTTGCAAAACATTAACAAAAAATTATGGACACTTTATTAAGCACATTCAAATGAAATTAATTATCACGACATTTATTTGAATAAATTATATTGATATCGTATAATTTTCAAATCAAATTTAGATGTGGCCCTTAAATAAAAATTTTCATATTTTTAATTTAAAACCAATTTCTCACTGCATACGTAGATTAAAAAACTCTTTTTTTACTAGTAGCGTGAATTTCTAAAAACAAGAGTTCAATTTTGTTACACACAAATCGTTTATATATCTAATAAGAACCCATTTTACGATGTAGTGAAGAGTCTTAAACGCTTTCAGAATAATTGGACTCACTTCAGGGCGTATAGTAATAATTTAATTAACGATTGTTACGAAAATTCTGACCATTTACTGTATTAAATTGATTCCTTTTAACTGCAACACAACTCATTTGTCACGTCTTCAAGCAAAAATATTTAAAGTGATTTTATATTTCATACCATTAGAAATTGATGAATGTTTCAATTTCAGCCTACAAAATGCAAAACAAAAGATTCCAATTATTCCATCTGAAAAAATAACTCATATACATTTTCATACTTTTCAAGATTTTGTCGAAGAAATCACTTTGGTAAAAGTAAGAGCTCTTATTTACAACTTTTACTTCGTTACTAATGTTTTTATTTTTCAAATTCGTTTCGATTTAACTTGGGTTTGAGTGCTTAAAAAAGGATAAATTTTTAAAAACTATTATTAATATGTAGTTTCTTTCTTTTGGGAAAATTTCGTTTTCGATCTTTAAATTGAAGATGTTTTTTTCGGAAAGTACATTTAATTAATTTTATTATCGTTTAATATAATAGGATTACTAAGTCTGTGTTGATTCCAAAAATTATTCCGCTTTTCTTAGTACCGAATATTAAAAGTAAATGTTCGACAGTGTGTGTGTGTGTGAAAAGTTCATATTTCAAAATGTAATCTTTTGATTTGGATTTTCGGTAAGTAATAAATTAAAATAAAACACTGACAAAAGTAAATTATAAGATTTACCAACCTCGTGAAATGCCATCTGATTCCAGTTTTCGTCACATTGATTTTAGGTCCTTGAATTAATTAAAATTACTGAATTTACCTTAATCAAATTTTTAAAAAACGGAAATCAAAAATGAGAAAATTTTTGCACAATCTAGAAGTATTGTCGTGTGTACAGTCGTAACTTTGTACAATAAATCAAGCCTACCTAAATCCTACATGTTCACTTGTTAATTGAATTAAATGTACATAAATAACGGCAGTTTTGGGGCTGGTCTATCTTATTGAAATGTACAAAAGTCCTTAGACTGATCTTGATTTTTGTAAAAAATTATTTACAATTTCTGGTTCTATCACTAAATTGGTTTTTTTAAATGTTTCCTAACTTTAATGGACATATATTTATATTTATTGCTTTGAGGTACCTTTGAATTATAGCACGTTGCATCTGACACAGCAGCAGATGCAAAAAGACAATTGGACGGACCGTTGTTATATGGTTGTTTTTTAGAAAATATATAATCCGCATTAGGTTCAGTGTATTTGTGATCATCTTAGATCATCCTGGTTATAGATTGTCTGCTTTTAAAAAAGTAGGACAAAAATTACCACGACACTACGATGCCCACATTATTTTTATACACCAAAATTAATACAAAAGCAACCAACAACAACTAGTGGCGATCTATCATTAAAATTATCCGGTTTATATAAATAATTATTTTATTAATCGGGCAATTTCAATGAGGTGAAGATCGCCTTCAATCTCGCCCAATTCTCTTATGTATCTGCTGGTGCTTCAACAAGTGTGCTTTTTGGCGGAAGGCTTTCGAACAGACATCACAGCGGAATGGCTTCTCACCGGTGTGAGTGCGGAGGTGTACCTTGATATTGCTTTTGTTGAGGAAGCCCCTGTTGCAGATGTTGCACCGATGCACCGGCTTCTCCTTCCCGAGTAATCCACTCAAATCGTTTGCAGTGTTGAATGTTACTGCTGTTGGCGTAATCGAGCCAAGTTGCGTTGACTGCTGTTGCTGTTGTGGTTGCTGCTGTTGCTGCGATTTTTTCTGCGATCTTGATCGCTTATTTTTATTCGCAGTTGGTGTTATTGTGGTCGTGTGCGGATAATTTCCCATTAATTCAGGACTGCACAGTCCATCAGTTTTTAGCCCACTCACAGACAATTGATAATGATGCGGATTGGTGAGGTATCTTCCATTTATCATTATATTATCAGTCGTTGAAACAACAGATCCAGGTGGACTAGTTGATGTTGAGGTTAGCTCATTGCAAAATGATGTTGAACTTGATGCCTCATTTTTAATAGGTGGACCATTTTGTAGCCGATTTTGCAACAGTGGCATATATCCGTGCGTAAGTAAATTTTGTAATGTTGTGCTATTTGTATGAGCTGGAGAATTTGGTAAAATAAATTCGTTCAACGTATCTTGTTGTGAAACGATCAGTTTTCCGTCTTGTTGTACACAGCTTCCGTCTATCCAAGCATCTAGATCCATCCAAGAGTCTCTCGTATCGTTTCCATCATCATTATCGACCTGATTAGGCACTGTTGTATCGGCGATCGCTGAACCAATTATTGCAGCAATATCGTCTATAGAATTCATATCTACATACTCACTTAGCTCCTTTGTATCCGTGTATATCCTTACCCCGGAAACTGAGTCAGGACCTTGCTCTGATATCACACAACTGTCGGCAACTGAGTACAATTTACTTTCTATTTCGTTCTCTGTAAAAAGTTTAACATCTTGCATGCATGGTTCGGACGCGTCCGGATTCAGGACCGAGTCCGGTAGGCATGTCGACGATGAAACGATATTATGATCATTTGCAGACGTCGTACTACCTCCAGTCGCCGATTGATTTTGGTATGCACTCTGAACATAATTATTGTTACTCTCCTCCGGAATCCTCTGAGCAATCGCATGGTAGTGATGACCCGATATACCATTTATCGATAAATGTCCCGTGTATCCCGTAAATGGTGGAAGAGGTTTCATTTCTGATAAACTAGTATTTATCGATGAGGTACTTAAAAGTAAATTGTCTAGCACATCCATAGGCGTCTTCTGTTCAGAATCGCTAGGTAGCGAATCCAAATCATGCTCCAATAGCAGCTTATGACCATCCAATATGTATTGGTCTTGACCGCCATTTTGTGATTGACTCCAACATGGACTCATAAGTAAACTTTCAACTTCAGATTCGTTTTGAGAATTCATGCCGCAATACTTCATTTTTTTTGTCTCTGCACAGGTTAGAGAAGTTCCCTCTTATTTTTGCATAAGCTTAACTGAATTGGTGATTTCGAACTTATCTTCTGTTGGAGTCAGGAACCTATTTAACGTGCATATTTTATGGTCTTCGGTGAGAAAGCGGCATTTTATATCTGTAATAAAAATAAAATAAAACGAAAATTATATATAGCAAGGATTCAATATTTTGCTTATATCTAAAAATTTTACGAGGAAATTTTACTGATCGCATTTCAAATAAATATTAATATAAATATAGGATTCTTCATTCTCAATTGCTATAATTACTATTAAACTAAGTTTGTCCAGTCATTCTTAAGATATTATAGACTCAAGCTCAAAAAATACGATTTCGAGAATAACTCATAAAGTTTCGCACAGCATTTACATACATACATAGACCTAGCATAATCAAAAATTAAAGCTAATCAATCCGCTTTAGTGTAAAAAAATATTCATCATAATCCTAATTCTTTGATTTCCGTAAGTGAATGTAATAAACACTTACTTTCTTTAATATTTCAATAATTTCTTAAATTATCAGTTCACTAATCATTACCAGACAGTCCCTGTATTTAATTCTTAAAATAATGCTCAACTAAATGTAGGTATGTTCTGAACTAGCAAATACAGACAAAATTGTTTAAAATTACGAATTCCTTAAATTGGATACGACCTATCGATAAAACAAGATTAACAACACAAATGGATTTGAATTCATTAGTATAAAAAATGTATTTAAACAGATTCATCCTGTGCATAAGATAAATAAGTTTGATAAGGAAACAATAACAAACACTTTTGGGGTATCCAAAAATAGTGATCCTAATCAAGAAATTTTATGAAGCATATGATCTCAAATCTGAAAGGTAAAGAATGATTATCAATCTCAATAATCAAAGACATACTTTAAATTAAATTTAAATTACTATAGTGCTACAATCTATCTGCTTTCGCTTTGACGGGTGTTGAAAGGGTAAAAAATAAAAAATGTTTCATTAATTCTTTTACATTTTTACGTTGCCATTTACAGCACTAAGGATACATGTTATTTTTATTTTTTACTTTCTTTTATTACAAGTCTTGGTTGCCTGAGAGTGCAATTTGTTCTAAAAGATTTTTTTTCTTAGCTGCCACAGTTTTAAAAAAAAAATTACTGATCTTTTTGATCTGTCAGAGTTTCAGATTCACATAAATATAAAACACAAATCTATTATTTAGTTTTATGCTTTTTAATTCTTTGTTCCATAACGCCCTTCACCATTCGAGTGATCGTAAGATAGAAGAGAAAGGGCTTCAAGCACTATGACTCTTTTATTATTTATTAACTATGGATAATTTGATCATTAAATCAAAAGGCTCTCAGTGCTTCTTACTGGGCTCCATTTACTTTTTAATTTTAGAAATGGGGAAGGTAAATGTATAAAATAGAATTACTTCTTCCCTTGGTTTTTATGAATATGCAAGTTATCTTTTTAAAATCTCAATCATTGTTCTTAAATAGGTTAAACAATTTCTTTAGTTATTGATTATAGCATAAAGTTAATTTCACTATGAAACCAACATTGGTTTAGACTTTAGATGCTATGCTACAAGACATGAATTTGTTGTCGCTTCAACATCGCGTTTTAAAAGAGCATTATTAAAACTATGTAGTTAAGTATTATTTGTTAGTTAAGAGTTTTTTAAAATTTTTCAATAATATGTATATTTCATAGACAGATAGTGACAGTTGTATCGTTAAATTATTTATATAATATAATTGGCGTAAAAATGAATTCAGCAGCAAATACATATTTTTCAAATTCCGATTCATACCTGCTAAAATAAAACTATATCGGATTAAGAAATTTACATTTCTATGCCTTTTGTAATCCTTTACGGTTTCAATAATTCGTATATCTCCATTTATAAGCAAAATAATCGTCGTATTATATTAATAATAAATTAATTTTTAAACAAAATATTTTAATAAGATCAACGTATTATATGATCTTTGAAACATAAACAAAAGGCTTTATTTTCAAAAGATAATAACATTCCAGTAAATCCAGGCTTTAAAATACATATATTGCTTTCTTTCATTTTTAGTCTAAATTTTATTTTCTACGATTTTCAAGATAATCTAGAATTAACTAGCAAGAAAGTACAAGTATTTGCCCAAGGGACAAGAAAGTTAATATCTACTGTGATTTTCTGATATTATTTGATTCCAAACAGCTCTGTTAGAAATGATAGAAGGTAAGCAAATAAAAATGAAATTGTATGAACTGAATGAATAAATTTAAAGTTTTTAATACAAAAGCTGTGCTAAATATGTATTATATAGAAATGGAACAGATCAAATAATTCAAAAGAACATTAGGAATAAAACTTGAATATATGTAGCTTTTATCGAAATTATGGAAATGAGAAATTGGAGTAGGTACTACCTATACTTTTTATGGCCTATTTAATTTCGAAAAGTGAAATTTTAATTTTTAAAACGTTTTTGATATTGTACATATTTTTTCAAACTATCTTAAAATAGTTGATTGAAATGTTATTTATCCTGGATATGTTAATATATACGATCAAAGATCACAAATAATAACTCTGTGGAATGACTGCAGTAAAAGGATCTTTGCGAATACGCAAAAGTATAAAAGTTATAGTGCGTCAAAAATAAGAAAAAAATTTGATTGCATTTTCGTTGAAATGGCACCTAATACCCAATTTCTCAAAATCATCTTGACCAATCACGCTCAAATTTTACACATATGTTAAGCACAGAACTAAAATAAGAGCTAAAATCATAACTTGTAGTTATTTTGTAACCTTTTAAATAAGAAAAGATATGGAAAATACGAAAAATAATTAAGTAGGTACTGCTGACCAAAACTAATTTTATAAATTCAGAATTAAAAAACTTCTGAAATATACGGAAGATATGTACTAATATGTATGACTTAATTAAACCTAAGCAATTTTGTTTCAAATCGGCTGATTTTTTTCGGCTATCAAAATCCAACAAAATTTATTCTCTGTAAATCGCTAGGTATTGAAATAGAGGAATCAAAAAATTCAGTTTTTTGTTCCAAAAAGTACGGCTCTTTAGCTACCAGAAACGGATGGATCACTTGCTAAATCGATTTTCTAGGCTAAATAAATTCATAATTTTCTAAAATGTTAAATAATACTACTTACAAATTTTTTTTGTGAATTTCTTGTATTTTTGTAAAAATACAGAGAGCGCGGTGCGGTTACTCTTTTGGTATATGTATAATGTATAAAAATATGTAAAGCTCTAAAACGATTAAATTCATTATCTTACCGAAAATTCAAATTTGTTGAAAACTAATATACCTACTACCTATATAAATATGCATTAAAACTTTAAAACGAATTTTCGAAAATCCATAATACCAGTATTTAAATATTTTTTTTCAGCTACTGCTACTGAAAGCAGCACTGAAACAGTGTCACAGCATGTGAGTCTTTAATTTGAAAACTATTTAAATATGCAAAAGTGACGTGCTAGCAGCTCGAAATAAAAATAAAAAATAATAAAAAAAAACAGATCAACGAGATTCCATCTGACCTAAATACAATTTGGTTAACAGGAAAATCCGAGAGGTTTTCGCTTTCAGCTAACATACACGGTACCTTATTCCGTTAACGAGTTTTATTAAAGACCGCTGTAACCAAACATCAGACGACATCATTAAACAGATTTACCGTTATTTGAAAGACCTGCTAACATACTTCCGCGATCGCATTGCATGAATACGAGCAGCACACAAGCCACCAATCGAGAGTCAAAAGCCGAAACACATTTGCCGAAGTGTGGATTAGTCAGCCGCGATCTACGGGCGCGAAGTTTACCTGGTCGATGTACCTGGACGCCATACCTGAGCCTGGCTGCCGCGGCGCGACGGTGTGGTCGTCGTCGTTGCCGCTGTAATCGCGCGCGGCGGCTTTTTTACGTACAGAGGCCTGCGTGGTGTTGGATGGGTGGCTGAGGCATTTTTCCTCTGGACAACGACACTCGACGGTGCGGAGTAAACAAACAAAGGTTGGAGTTCTCTTTCTGGCGCACCTCCGAAGGGTATCCTCGCATCAGACAGCGGATAGACGTCTCTCGTGTTTTTGTCTCAAATTAATACCTCGCTCAGGTGTACAGAATTTCTCCAACTGGAAATTTCTTCCATTTTGAGTGGTCGACGATCGGTGACGGTGGTATGAGTGCGCATACTTTCTTTGAGTCGCGCATGCACAGAGAAAGAGGAGGAGCAGACGTTTTTTTCCAGGTTATAAAAAGGAGAGGAATTTTACCGGTCTATTGGGATTTTGTAAAATCTTATAAGGCATAGGACTTTGGGATTTTTGCCACCAGTAATCCCAGGTTAATCCCTTTTCGTTTCGATCACACCTTTTTCATGATCGGAGGATCATGCTTTCTCTGTCTCCCAACACACAATAAAGAATATAAAAATTTTCTCTCCCCCATATATTTTATACTCCTTTTCTTTAGTTTAGTTCCTTCCCGCACTTCAGGAAGTGCAGACATTTTAAATTCACGAAGTACCGAAAGGCTGCGTTCTTGGGCCTATGTTCGTATTTCAATAAAAATTATATGTATAGCAACGAACACTATTTTCTTTATATAACACATAGTATTTACAGCTTATTTTATAAACATAATATTGGTATATTTAACTTAAATTATTAAGATAAAAACCAAACCTGTAAATGTCAAATTGATATAAAAAGGCGCAACATTTTTGATGTCTTATTATATCGTCTGTTGTTATCCTTGATAAAATCCCGCAATAAATCTGGAAGCCACAACGTTGAAAAATTTATTGCATAACTTCTAGAGTTCGTCTGCTGTTAAAGATTTTCCTCTTTGCATATTTTTATGATTAATATGTATTTTTTTTTTTAATTTTTATATTATAAATCACTTGTGTTAAGAAAACAGATTCCCCCGTTAAAGATGCAGTGGTGGAGTTTTAGCATATTTATTTTTAGAAATTTATACCTTTAAATAATTTACAGCAAAATGTTGTAGATAGATGCATTTTATCTTGAGAATTAGAATAAGTGATGTAGAAATATATAGATATAGATATAGAATAAAAAATAAGACATTTTGTATTAGTTATACCTACACAAAAACTAAAAAGATAAATGTAAATTATTTTGAAAATTCAGGTACATGCAAATGTTCATGCGATTTTTTTGTAAGACCTATAATACCTTAAAATTTGTGATATTTAGTTAATAAATAAAAAAAACAGAATCCTTTAAATACTTGCAAAAACAAATGAACTAAAGCAGAAATATTTTGAAACATACTCACAAAATTTTACGTGTACAAGTTCCCCTTGTTTCCATTTGTTATATTTATGTAAAAAGGCGAATAATCTCAAAGTCGAGATACTTATAATCCAATTAAAAGGTAGATAGTCAGTGATAGATGTGGGTTATTTACAAAAGAGCCCAGAAGAATAGGAAAAGATATTCCGATAGGCACAAAAATTGTTATGTACAAAACCCCAGAATTTGAATAGGTAATCCGAAAAGTACTGGATGCTTTTTAAATTTGCTCATCATTTTTATATAATATCACTATTTTTTTATCACTTATTCCATCTCAAAGGCACATCTTAACACTGCTACCAAAAAACGGATGATAAAATTTTATCTTTGCATTTGTCTAGTATAAATTTTTTTAAACGATCATTTCACAATATTGTTATACAGCTTTTGAACGATCTGCGAATTCTGGTAAAATTATAATTTTAAATAAAACTGATTTCAGCGAACATCAGGAAACAGCTGATGTTTGTTCCCTGGAAAAATGTCTTATGACTCCTCCGATGGTTGTGATCGTGCTGCAAGATCGTTCGTCATCGGTGGTCACTGTGCTCGATTTTAATATCCGGGTCACTATGCAAAACTGAGTGATCACTTTATTTATTTATTTGTATTACAATAAATCCATTTGTGGTATCCAAAATAGGTCGTCCGACACAAATTAGGGTAAAGATGATGAATCCAAAATTCACTTGCACTTCATCCCCGAACAACCGATCCTCTCGAGATCGACACTATCATTGATTCAAGCACATAGTTTCGAAAAAAATGAATATTTCAACAATATTAAGTTTGTCTCGTTCTGAAATAACAAATATTTTCATTGCGCAATTATAGGATGTAATGCATATATGGTTCGGTTGATCGATAAAACCGAAGGAAAAACGCATCAAAAAATTTTTTTATTTATATGAAAAGAAATAAAAACGGGGGCAAACTCGAAAAAATCCGTACACGTCAACGTCCAAAACCTGACTGATATTAAAAGAGTCTGACGTCCGACCTCCGAAAGGCCCCTCTGGTAAATATTTTAAGGCTAGAAACGTTGGTAGGGTAACGTCAGGCTCACTTCACTTACCGAGTTGTGCTAAAAATTTCTTCATGTTCTTCTTCCTCCACATCTTTTACCACCCATTCAGCCGCACCAGCCCGCACCGGTGACGTCGCGGCGCTTTTGTGTCGCGGCACACCACCACCGATCGCTACGTAATCAAAGAGAAATGCTTCAAGATATACAAGGAAAACAGTTATGGCCTTCCATCTTTTCCTCCTCGCCGAATTGGAGAAATGGAGCGAGATGGCGCGATCGTCGCCGAGTGGCTAAGCGCGAGATCGTGTGTCTGACCTAGTGGAGGTTCGCTTGTATTGGTGGTAAACATGTTGCTGATGGTAACCGTAACATTAAAAAGGTAAAAATAAAATAAAAATCCATCCACGATCTTTCCGGATGGCCTGGCGCACACACGCAGTGGGACATGCGACTGATCGTCACAATCCGCGATCGCCCGAATTCGGTTTTTTTTTTGGCTCATTTTAAATGAATTTCGTCTGGGCCAGGGCGCTTGTTTTGTTTTCATGATCAATGATTGGTCGCCTATCAAAGAAATTTCATCCATACTCTCCATTTTAATCTCGTGTCACAAAATGAATTCCTAATCGGCCCCTTGTTTACCCCTCCCCTCCCCCACCACCTCCGCAAATCTTTAATGCCGATAAACCGCTTTGGCATTTTTGATTATTTTTCAGCACAGTGACCCACTTCTGCAAAAGCCGTCCCTATTCCAAAAGCTAAAGGTGCAATAAATTAATAAGAAATGAAAAAAAAACTCTGTTCTGCAATGCTAATTCGTCTTAACTTAATTAAAACCAGTTGAATTTACTGATTTTGAATGAAATTTCAAATTCTAGTTTTATACCCATTTTAAAAATATTTCCACAATGGAATATGAAGATTTTATCTAAATTGAATAAATTTATGCTTTACGTGTATTTATTAATACGTTTTGAATTTTATAGTTTATTTTCTTTACAAATTCTAAAAATTTTTAGTTAATATGGGTTGAGCACGCACCGGGAACAGAAACTTCAAACGCTTTTTTATCGAAACCATATTTTTAAATCGGCCGGTAATGCGGAACACCTCAAAAATAAATGCTCTCAGTGTATAATTACAGTTGAGCTGCCAGTTTTCTAAAAAAACCTAAAATATGTAGTATCGTTTTACATTTTCATATATTAAAAGTATAAGTGTTAAAATCATTCGTCTACTGATAACTTCATCAAAAATTTATAATATTGCATTTATGGTACCGTACCAATTGCGGTGCATTTTTTGTTTTGTGCTATTAGAAACAAATTTTATCTCCACCTACTAAAACAATATTTTCTTAATTAATTTAAATTTATAACTTCAACGGCTTAAACAACAGCAACAACTATGATATTGTGGGTACCTTGAATTGGTTCTTTTTTAAAATCGCCCTCGCATTTTATCTGACCGATTTTTCTTTAATTATGCATTTAAAATTAAAACCTCAAATATTTATGTTTTATAAATTAAATGAAACTCTTTTGCTAATGTCACACGAAGAAAATACAGTCAAATGAACATGAACTACTAATTCTAGCACTAAATTTAACCTTTCTTATTCTGTAAATAAAATATCAATCTCGAAATAACTAAGTACCTAAATGAATGAATGGCTGAAATGAAATTACTAACTTTTCCACATATTTTTAAAAGTATACAATGTTCATAATACTTTTAGAAAACGCAAATAACAAAAATTTACTAATCCCAGCCAATCTAGACATAATAGGGAGCAATCTCAGACATTAGTTTTAACTGCATTAGGTACCACAACTAGCAATAGGGTATCCCGTGTCTCAGGCCCCAAAAGAAGAATTTTTGGATCTCGAATTTGAAATTGATAAAAAGAATTTAAAATTAACTGAAATATTTTATAACATATCTATGCAGTATGGCTAATACTTGAATCGATTCGATTAATTTTTTTTTTATAAGATCCAATATCCATAAGTAGTCGTTAAAGTAAAAAAGCTTTTAATCTGTCAATCAACGAGAAGGCAGAGTTATCAAGAAATTGTTCACATAATGTTCGATAAATTACTAGAAGCGTTGTGTCCAAATTAACGTTGGGCAATAATTTCTCTACAAATGCTTATAAAATACCTTAGAAAGTTAAGATTGATTAAAATCTACTAACACATTGGTTTGTTCCGTATTATGCAGCTCTCGAATATGGTAAATTGAAAACAAATAGAGTCTGTAAAGTTTCAAACAGAAAACTAATTTTACACCAAAAATGTTGCTTCAATACACATACTCAATACAATACAACACAATATGGTGTAAAAAAGAATTTTTTAATTTGATAAAAGTGAATAAGTATACTTCTTCTGTATACGAAATCGCGCGATTTTGAAACAATTAAAAGTTAGAAATATAAGTGCTTACAAGCACCCCAAAATTTCATACTGCGTATTAGCTACTATTATTTTTTGAACATCTTTAAACTGTAAAGCCTTATTTAAAAAATATCTCAAGAATTTTCTTATATTAAACAAGGTTCTGAAACTCTTACTGTTTGAGGTATGGAATCGTAAAAACGAATTAGTTTTAAGCCCTTTAGTTCAAGTTTTAATCGAAAATGATTTAATTAATTAATTAATTAATTAATTGCGAAAAAAGGAACGAGAGAATCAACCCATTAACCAAATACAATATGTTTATAAGATAAATTCATACTCGTATATATTATTATCAGGATTTTTATAGGCGATTCAGTTTTTATTAAGGCTGTCTCAATATGCTATTTTAATTCATCATTGTATTCACTTTATGGCGAGGAAGATAAAAACTTTGAGTATTGATTTACCATTACCACTGACCGATATTTCCTAAATGAACAGCCACTTTTAACGCCTGCGGCCTGGAGAAAAGACGTTTGCATCATTTTTTATTAGACATGAATTAAGTGCTGTTATTGCTAATGAACTTTTGGTGCGTACATTCGCCCACTCTTGCGATGGATCAGCAGATCCGCTCCATCCATATTCGACGGAATTAGAAATTAACTCGAAGTAAGCTATAGCTCCCTTGATTTTATTCATACTTTACGTTCCAAATATTTGAACTTTACTAAACATTTTTTTTTATAATAAAAACAGTTGCGCACCTACGAATTAATTACAAGAGCATAGAGCATAAAATCAACTCGTGCAACTCATATATGTACGCTGCAGCCTTTTCAGTCAAGCCGCCAATTAATTAATCGTTCTGGTTGCGGGCCAGCGTATATAGTAAATATACACCAAAAACGTCTATCAGCCGCTGGCATGACATTGAGCGTATGCCTGCAGATAACTACCGAAGCAAGGAACGATTCCGTTTGACTACCTGGATATAAAGTACCATCATTTCGAAGTAACTGGCTTTTAATGATCAAATCCTAATTCGGGGGCATTTCTAAAATTTTTTTTTTTACAATTAGATTTGGGGTAATGCCCGAAAATCAGCGGCTGGTTCGATGCGTCGATTTTGAGGATTTTATGTTTGTGAGTCAGTCAGAGGCCGCACAAAAGGCCACCCGTATTTAACCGCGATTGTCCTCTAATTTTATGCATAGGAATCCGCTAATGAGACACAACGCCGCCAGAAGGTTCGCCGAATGCTCGCAACTCGCCGCTGACTGCAACTCATAATGATAAAATTTGCTGGACTACTTTTAAGCGGCTTGCAAGAAATATTCGGTTGGTGCCATGGCTCACTAATTACGCCTCTTTTGTTAGGGTACTGTTATATGCTTTGAAATATTTTCTGAGTGGTTTTTAATGATTTTGAAAGAAAATTATTCAACATCTTAAAGAGTATGCGCGATTATGCGGTCATTTCTTTTAGTACTTGTGGTCTTTAGAAATACTTTGTTTCTACTAAATGTGCGTAGTTTTAAAATTCTAGCATTATTTTCCTAACAGCAAATATCATACCTACCTAAAACTTTATTTCACACAAGTGCAGTGGTTTAAAATTTCTTCACTGTGGTAATTATGTAAAAAGTTTTTCGTGCGTGAATATTGTGCGCATTCTTTCCTTAATAAATGATGCATTTTAATGCAACTTTATTTTAATAGTTAATATACCATGGAAACACTAAATATGATAAATTAAATTTTTATTGTATTAACTTAATATAGTATCATTGTCAAAGACGTAAAAATATCGGTTGCCACATAATCAACTATGAAAATATAAAAAATTATTATTAGTCATCTACATATAACACTTTATTTATAAAATATATAGGTTTCATTTCAAACGGTGTGACTAAAGGTGAAGTAGCTAACATTAATAGAAAAAAACCGCCGCTTTAACTAAGTTTTAGAGCGTATTTTATACTATAATATGTGAAGATTATTTCTTCAATCTAGGTATAACTGAAAACAAATAGTAAAAGAAAAATGTTCACTTAAAGGCCTTCTACAATATATCTTAATGCAAAACTAATCCAAACTGACTTCACTTGGAAAAAAATGCACTACCTTGTGAAGGCTTATAGCTAGAATTTTTATAAATACAATTCATTTGTAATTTAAATATTGGACTTCTTAAATTTAGTTTAGCAATGACATTTTTAGAAAGAGTTCAAACTGGTAACCTAGTAAATGCTATTACATATAAATTTAAACAAATTTTATTGAAAACACTTACACATTAACAATCTGGTCCTTTTCTAACTGATTATCCATACTTAAAACAAAAGACTTAGGCAACAAACTCGAAAAGTTTGCGCTCTTTTAATGAAGCTGAACAGCATACTTTTTATTTAAAATTTTTTTTTTGTCTTTCCTAGCCTTAGGAGAAAACAAAAGACCCGTCTACATATTCACAGACAGAAGCACGTAGCTATTTTTGTCCTTACACTAAAAGAAAGATCACGTCTAAGATTGAATTGTAAAGGACAGGTACCACATCGAATTTACAGGATAACAAGTAATTTTCTTTGGCTATGGACGAAAAAGTCTCCTGACGCAAATTGAAGTCAGGTCTTGGTTACCTACCGAAAAACCTGAAAAATTACACCTTATCCCTTTTATTGCCCCCTCGTCGACCAAAACTGTTTTGTTTTCGGTTAGTTCAACTGCCCTCAGGTGGCAGCTACCAAATTCTTTCTTTAAGACCTGCTACACAAAATATTATACAATTTCAGAAGTTCCGAAGAACCGCAATGCCCTTGAATGACACAAGATTTACTGCCTTCATTGAGACCGACTGTCGGAATCGAATGTTGTTTTGTAAATGTGCCGGGAAAATTTATGGCAGTTTAATATACCTTCTACAAATATTTGCGAAAAACCTGTCACATTAAAACATCACCTTTAGTGTTAAGCAGCAACAAACCATACTCTCTTTGAGACTGGTTGTTTTTTTGCTACTATAGTTCAAACAAACTGAGACGAAATCTCAATTCAAAGTAAGCCGCACGTTTTGAAAAATTAGGGTAAAGTTTCTGCTTAATTTATTAAAAATGAGGTTACTGGAATGTACTCTAAATGAAGCCTGGTGATTCTTGTTGCCATTGATTCCAAAAATTCCAAAACAAAAAAATGTAGGTGCAAACAAATGTTCACCAAAATAGTGGAGGTAACACAACATCGCCTTTTATATTAAAAACGTTGCCAAACAAATTATTTATTTTTCTTTTATCTTATCAAGTTATTCATTTCCATGAAAATCAATATCCACGAGCTGTTAGGTTCACTGATCCGGAATATACATATAATCGATCATAAATTATCAATAAGAAGCAATTTGGGTTTCTCAAATTTAGATTCTCGGTAAGGTTTTAATATAGTATAGGTAAATATATTTGGATTAAATTAAGTGAAGCAATAGATCTATGCTATAACCTATAAATTTTTACTTAAGCTCATATTTATAATATTAGTTGAAATTTAAGTTAAACGATAAGTGTCTCGGGTTGTAATAAAAATTAAATGTTGGTCTTGGATGATGAGGAGGATATAAAAAACAACAGACTTTGAAGATTTTTAATCGGTTGGCTTTATTTTTTTAGATATCGAGCTTATTTATCTGTAAGTAGGTACCTATTTAAAGACTTAATTCATGACTTTCAGACAAAAGAAACCCCCAATGAAAATTACGAATAAATGTAATTATACTTAGGCATATTAAATTGTTTTGTCATTATAACAGATTTGAATAAAATAAAGTAGGAAGTTTTGACAACATTCTGTTCTGCTCTATTTTATTCCTTTTGTACCTACATACATTTATTTACTTATATACATATTCCAAAGAAAAGATAATTAAGTTTCGTTTAATTGTTTCCTATATCTTTTATTTAATGCCGATTACCGCAAAATTTGTATATTCAATAAAAGATATGAGTAAAAATTATTTAATATTCCATTTTACGACTAATCCTTATACCCCCGGACTGTTCAAAATGGAAGGCTTTTTCAAACATAAGAACTATTTTTGAAAATAAAGCAGTCCTAATGTGTTTATATTGAACATGAATAACTAAAAAACTTACTAGCATTTAAAAAATAACAACAATGTAGTTATTTCAAAATTTATGTAAAATTTTTGCTGTATGTATTAATTCAAGTTCCGTGAGACCTTCGCTATTTTGAGCGAAAATAAAGATTTAATTTTGCTTTTAGAAAAATATTCGTTAAATTGTATTTTTAAGAAATTGGATTTATTTATAATTTTAATTATTATAATTTTTCCTCTTAAAGGCTTTCTTCCAGTTAGTACACCGCGCTTTGTTTAGATTTTTTTGCGAAAATGAACTGCCTCCTTTGGAGTATGTAACTCTGGAATAAAATAAAAAATATGGCAAGAAGCGCCCTGAGATGGATTATATTCATAAAAAAAAGAAATAATCATGAAAAAAATAATATGAGGGGAAGATCATTTCAAACGCGACTAGACTCGCTCAGGAATAGACACAATGACCTTGGGTGAAAGTTGCTTTTCGAGTTACTTCTTTCTTCAAGAAAATATCCAACAAGCACCATAAGACCATTTATGATAAACCGCTGGCTGCATCGCGCTGTGGAAAATACACCCGACGAATAAAATTTTCAACCTACTGTGGCATCCACACGATCACAATATGTCTGCACATAACACAGATGTAAAATTTATAGGTAATATAACTTAAATAAAATTTATTTTCTAGCATTTAAGATATTTCGCTTAATTGCAAAAAAAAAATTTATTATGGAGTTTATCAAAAGAATGAAAATGTAAAATGGAACTACCGCTGTTAAATATAAAGCTAACAATTGGGTTAGGGTTGTAATTTTTAAAAGTACTGTTAAATCAAATTATTAGATTCTAATTTTCTTGATTAGTCCCATTGATTCCTTTTCAATATCGAAAATACTGTTAATTTCAATCAACGAAATTACGCAATGCTCACACTGCAACAAACGAAAGTTCTTCATCGAATCTCATTACAGCTTTCTTGGAACTTACCAACGGCTCCCAAACATGACGTCAAAAATAGTTAAAGAGAGTTTTTTTTTTTTTCTTAGCTGGTTTCTGTGCTACTTTTTAAGTAGGTCAATACGGAACTGGGCTTTAAACGTTATACGTTAAAATCTTGAGAAGCTCCTCGAATGCTGCATTTTGTGGCTTCAATCCGTTGGTTTTTATGGTGGAGAATCATTACAGCGGAAACCCCTAAATCTGTGAAGAAGATTTTAGTTTTTTTTTTTTAAATACGTAAAAAAGCATAATTATAGAATACCTGGACGAAGACACATAAAGGTGCCATGTGTTGCTCCCCATTAAAAGTCTCTTTCTTAATCGCCTCACATGCTAATTCATGCAACCCGTCAAGTTTTTACGGTTCTGATATTCCCGTACTCATATCTGTGTCACGCATTCCTGGGCTCTTTCGGCTGAGAGTGTGGATGCGTTAAAAAGGCGCGAGTGCGCATGCTCAAGTGAATTAAAAAAAAAAAAAAATACATTTATTTTGGCCACACATGTACTTATTATGCTTAAATTGAACTTGTAGCCTATACCTTTTGATACCGTGCAAAACCGATGAAATTTAATTATGTCCGAGCATCTTAAATTGCTTGCGGGCTTCTATACAAACTTGGCGCATACACCCGAAATATAAAGTTTATACCCAGACTTCATACCGGTTTAAGAGTCACGTTGATTAAACCGCGACAGGTAAGCAATGGCCCAAATCTAGAAAAATTTTTTTTTGTGTGTCTGGTCTTTATAACGATTTCGGTTTTGGCAATCTAGGTGTCGTTACAAAAATTTTTTAGAGCATGATTTTTGGTGCTCGGTCGGGAAATATGAAATTTTAAGTATTTTTTTTTTTTTTTAAATTAAGGCGCTAGAATTATTTTCTTCAAAAACTAGTGAATTGAGGAGACAAAATTTTTTTGAAGCTCGAAATCTGAGACGAGCTGCAACATTGTGCTCTTTCAAAGTGTGACTTTTGACTTGTTGCTCTTATTGAGTTTAACATGGTTTGGTAGCATTGATTGAGGTCAGCGCTTACGGTGTACGCGGCGGAATCATTCATTTTGCTTTCATTGATAAAGTGGTCAGAAATTCCGAGTCGATTTTTTTCTCTCTTCTTTTCTTGGTTCAAATAGCGCTTTTTGGGGTTTGTGTAGATTTCTCCGTTACTTCTACTGCTTCGCTTTAATTAGAAATTTTCTTTTGTTCGTTAAATTTTATAAAGATCTTTTTCACTTTCTTGCAGATTTCATGTTTCACGCTTGTAATTGAGGTTACCAGTTAAAGCATTAAATTCAAGAAAACAATTCCGATTCGCACAGACTGCAAATACTGAAAATATTAAATTCGCTTTAGGTTAGTTTTCCATGTCTTATTTCTTTTTTTTTTTTTTAATTACTATCACTTCAGGGAGTCTCATCAGTAAGCTGTTCCTTATAAATTTTGAACAAATATTTTCCATCATCATCAAAAATTTTATATACCACCGCAAGATTTGTTCGAGACCCGGGAAAATGTTTTCGCCATTTCTTCGTTTATATTTTATAACATAAGAAAAGATTCGTCTGGTTGTAGTTGAATCTCTGCGTTCGTAATTTTCTCTTACCTCTTTATAATGATGCTATTCAGTGCAAGCCATCTTTCAGTGTGCTGGTCGCTATCTTCAGCTACCCATGGGCTGCATGCAAAAACCGGAAGTAGGTCAACCAGAACCGGATCTAAGACATGTGATGCCGGCGATATGATCATCTCTTTCCGATGCTAACTTAAATACTGATTAAAGTGGGGAATGAGTGTCGTATATAAAAGACAGTCATATATACGAGTATTTACTTTATTTTGCCTTTTAATTTTTAGTATTCCAAATTTAATGGATGTCGGGATAGTGTTTAATTTAAATTAATTGCAAGGAGGTTACGATAACAAGCATTGCATATAAATAAATATGCGAAAACATTTTCAGTAAAATATTCCAAATAAAATCTTGCTAATGTAATACTACTCTGACACCTTTTCGTCGATCCTCTTAAAATATATGATTTAAAAAAACGAAGGAATTTAAAATTGACCACTGTATTGAATTCGTTTTGTACATGTATCGTTTTGGGAATTTCTTGAGAAGATAAATTTTATTTTTTTATATAGCGATAAAAAGGGTATAATTCGGGGTTTAGACGGGTTCATAGGCTTCTTGAGATGATAACCCAATTACTAATAAAACAAAGAGAAACCAAAATTTGTTGCACATAGGTATATAGTTTCAGATATTTTTCGGAAACTTAATTCTACTAAAAGTATTACTTTTAAAGTCCTGAATAAGGAATGCAATTTTTGACAAGATGTTAAAAGTATGTAGGTAGATTATTATTACTTGTTAGCATATAATTATAATCAAGTACATATATCAATCATAAACTTTCGACAATCGATTCGAATTGAATATTCGAGAATCATCAAACAATTTATGTATGAGTAGGCAGATTAAGGCTTTTGTAATGTATCTAATTTTACCTTCAAACATCCTTCTCTTGTTTAATTCGTAATACAGAGTGAAATCAAACGTTGGTTTAAGTGAGTAACCTTTGCCTCTCTAATAACAAAAATCAAAATATTGTTGAAGAAAGCGGATAAACATTTTTCGTACCCTTATCTCAGCTTATATAAACTTGTAGTATTTAATTAGCCGGTAGTAAAATGATTTTCTTAAACTGTCTCTAAATAAAATATAATATAAACTCATACTCAGGTACTGTGAATAATTCATTTTATTTGATTTTATATACTTTTTATAGTCTTGCTTTTTACTGGTTAGTACCAAAATTTGAATGTTCTTCTTTGACATTTAAAAGAACATTCTTATAGAATTTCATCAAAATTAAAAATTATGAGAATTCGTTTATACCTACATATACATAAAATATATCAATTTTTGAGGTAATTAAAATCATATTCTATCAGAGGTGTCACTTATTAACCGACTTAGAAAAAGAAGTAGTTATCAATTTAATCCGATCTGAATCATATTACATATTAGTAGATGTAGTAGATAATATATTTGAAAATTTCGAAAAGTAATTATTATAAATTTCAATTAATTATTTAAAACAAAATAAAGCAGAAATAGTAAATTTTCGAAAATTGCTGTCTTTATTATAATAGTTGAGCTTTATTTATTGCTTTTTTTTTTAATTAAGTTTCTAACAATGAATACTAAAAGACATAATTTAGTTTGGAGAAAACCATGTTCCCCTTAAACAAACCACTTTAGCTCTAGCTTAAGCAATAATTTAAATTTTCTACAAGAAACTTCCTCCTAACTAATGCTAACAGAAACAGCCCGCATTTGATATTCGGGTCAACGTGTTTGTAGATTAGCCACATTATTTAAAGCGCTTACAATTTGGCATTTAATAGCGCCAGTTTTCTCTAGCTCTAGTTTTTCGCACTTAAAATCAATTAATAATGGTGCAATATATAAGCGAGCGATTGAAGGAATCTTCGGATTCGGAATTAAGTAAACAAAATCAAATTTCTTCACCTCTAAAACTCTTGGTGCACAATTTCTTGGTTTGGAGAATTTATTAATACAAAACCAGTTGAGGCCGGCAGATTGTTCGATTAGTGGCAACGTTGCATTTCGTTACAGCGCTCTTTACTAAGGCTCCAGCTCAAGAGTCATGCGCTGTCCACTCGAGGGGCGGCTTATGACCACTCGTAGAACGCCGAAAAAATGAAAGCGTACCTCTTAAATCTAAGTGCTATCGAAGTGCAGGAGCCCCAGCATCCCATAGACCTGGAACCTGAACCTGAGACCTGGTGGGAAACTCGTTTCCGGACACGCCGGAGTGCGGCTCGTACGTGAACTTTTTCGCGAACACACATCTGCCGAAGCGGCCCCAACTTGAGTCGTTTGGCCGGTACAAGCGCCACACTTCCGTTTGCAATGCGTCCCATCCGCGGCATTTTGCGCGGAGTCAGAGTTCTGAATTTACAACTCCATTTCGTCTACTAGTTTACTTGCCTCGATTTCGTCTGGCCATCCTCGAGGCGGCGGAGGCGCGCGCCGATATCCGGGGCCTCCCCGGTCCTCGGGAGCCCCCTTGATGTCCAGAAGACGAAAACAACGACGTGCGCAACTTTTATGACAAAAGAGAAAGAGTCGCGCAGGCCGCCGCAGCCGCAAGACGCGCAACCTTGTTCGTTGACCTAGATTTCGGGGCTCGGCGGTTATTTTGCTTTTGGTCGCGTTCACTTCTGTTACCTGAGCGGTGAACTGTACATGGGGCCGCCCCGCCACATGGCAGCACCGGCGAAAGACGAAACCCGAAAGCTTGGCCATCTCTCGCGAGAGCCAGCGACGGTTTTTCATGGAACAAGGGCAGGGTCGATGTCAAAGTTGAGGGCGTTAACTTTGCGTCAGATGAAACCTGGCATTAATGCGCCTTAGCAAACGCAATTAGGCTTCTCTAATTACTATACGTCCATTTTGTAGGACAATTGATCAGCGATCTTCGTATTTTCTACACTCAACGGAAGGAAGTACAAAAGAAAATCGTGTGAAGATTGAAGAGACAAATTAAGGTCTTCAGGCGGCACTGCATAACCGATGGCTTTCTCCATCTATACGCGCAAATCTGTTATACGTCGAAGCAAACAAAAAGGCATTTAAAAATATAAGATTTAATTAGATTCTTGCCGAATTACGGTAGATGGCGTCGAATCATCGGAGCTTAGAGCTTCAGGGAACCTTTGGTTGAAGTCTTAACTTCGGCTTGAACCAAAAAACAAATTGGTAATGCCCTATCCAATTCTTTGGTTGTAACTAGTGGTTGGTATTCCTCAAGGCTCAATCTTCAACCCTCTCTTGTTCTATTTTATCTGTTAATGACCTAGTTACTACCCATTCAAAAATGTTAGTTTTAGCTGGTTCTATCTGCATTTATTTATCTACAATTGTTGGGTTAACAAATGACATTATGTTTATTTATAAAAAAAAAAAGATTAGATATACTTAATTCCTCTCTTCGTTAATTTTCAGGTAGCTACATAAATATTTGGGAATCACCTAATTTTGTAAATGCTTTTCCAACTTTTCTAATTCTATCAACTAGTTTAATTAGCCGACTAAAAGAATAGAGTAATTTCTATTTTCTCCTTTGAATACGGTTGTCGCCAAATAAAAGCACTTTTTTCAATACCAATAAAAGAAAAGTGTATGGTGTCATAGACAAATAAGTTTTATATAAATATTTATTTATCTATGGAAGCTACATAAAATAGATATTTTAACTACATTAAATTTTTGCTACTTAATGTGCGCTTTTCTTTCTTTCAGACTATGTAGATTTTTACATATTACGCCAACAAAATTGTAAAATAAAATGCTTTAAACAAATTTTAAGGATACTGTCCCTATATGTAAATTGAAGGTGAATTGTTTTTTATTTGAATACCGAATTGCGTCGAATAGGTCTTTCAAAAATATTGGGGTACATGGTCTAACATTTATTTGACTGGTTTATTAATTTTATTGCTAGACTACACCACTTCTGTAGTATTGCGACAGCGCAACAACAAGCTCAGTATGAAGAAGAAATTACTGAAAGTTGCATACATAGCTTAGGATAACTTCCTTGTTTATTTATCTCAATAAATTTATTTGATGTTCATCAGTTGATTTTAAAATTGATGTAAGATTACTAGGTCTAAGAATTTAATTAAAAAACATTATTATTTGCAAACTTTAATGTCTCCATAAGTTAAGAAATTTGGGTTTGCTCAATCTTCGTTAAAACTCAATCTTTCAAGTCAAATAATAATATGTACTTATGTTTTTAAATTTCACAATAAATTTTAATTTAAACTCGGGAAAAAATAGATTCTTATTACAAAATACAATAACGCCCAAAAATATCCTTAAATTAAATTCTAAAGGCGATGTGAAATTTGCCTAGACATAACAAATTTCATTATTCAATAAAATAATTTATGTCTTAAAAACAAAATATTTCAATTAATTTATAGTTCATACATATCATACGAACCTTATATTTTCTCTTCGCTTCATTATTTTATAAGAAATATTTTTATATGCATATCTATTAATCGATTAAAACTCAAGCTGTGGGGAATAACTTCGCTACTGATTGCATAAACACTTTTCTACCTACTTGTCTTGAATAATAATTATAAGCTTTTATACGTGAAATTACGTTAACCTTTAATAGTACGAGTTCCTATAGCAAATACAACATTACTGAATTTTAAGCATTTATATAACAATTTTTAGGCTCATTGATGGAAAACACCTTCTTAAGCCAAAGAATTCGTCATAAAATGTAACGTGATTCACAAATATACTCTTGATTTTTTAAGAAATTAAATCTTACTGCGTTATTGATCTTGTGACATTGCTGATGGATACGAACGACCAATGACCCAATTATATACAGATATTAAACGGCAATGACTGAAGGAAGTATTGCATCTAAATGTATTTTATTGGTTTAAAACACTTTCCGGAGTGTGAACGATCACATTAAAATTAAAAAACGAGTATAGAACACGCAAAAGGTTAAGTGGTTGAATAATTGTAGTCCATTGCCATATTTAGATTCATTTAAACATTACATTGATAAAACATGATTTTTATGAGACGAGTAAAATAAAAACGAATTTTAGTTTTTGGGCATTTATTTAAATAGAACGTCTTCTTACTAATTCTACAAGAATCAAATCCTAGAAACTGTTGCAAGTCAGAGGAATAAATACGTGTAAACAACATTAATAAAACATCCATCCAACAGTTTAACAAAGGCATAAGACTAACAAGTTAACAAAAGTCTTTATAATTTAAAACTACTTAACAACTGGTTTTAGTGCGCTCATTGCACTTGAGCAGACTCTTATTAAAGAAAATAATTCCAGGTTTGTGGGCTAAAGATGATTTCCGCTAGAAAAGTTACTTATCTAATTTTTATTAATTGTAAATTAAATCCTTATCAATTTTACATTTTGGTAAAATTTTGGTAAACAATTTCTGATTCTATGCAAAACTATCAGATGCAAATGTTGTCGATTTATATTGTATCTTTATAGCGTGGTATGTTAGATCATGTCTTTGTGAGACGTTTTGATTTTTTACTTTTTAAAAAATCCTTAAAACATGTCGCACCCATAGGGCGCATCCATTAACTTGTTTTAAGCGAAGGTTTCTATCGAAAAAAAAAATTAAAAAAATACTGCAAGCTTTTACCCAAGATTATTTTAAGAAGTTTGTGGCTAAACGATGACTCCTTTATTTCTCTGCAAAATATTCTGCTCCTGAAACTCTACGTAACCGGATTCATCACTAAATTCAGAGTCTGAAATATCACCTTCAGTTTTAGCTGGCTTGCTTTTTCCTCTATTGAGCCTGAAGCTGGCGTGGGTGGTAATTATTTTATTACATGCATTGGAGCTTGTCGGATGGGTTTGATTTTGGTAACTATCGTAGGATTTAGGTTGTTTATCCAGCTCCGCGCTGGCGTTCTGGTGGGTTTCTAGCAATGGTAGACGACAGTGTGGCGAGTATTTCAACGAAGATTCGTCCAAATTGGCGGTTATTGTGCTTGCAGTTTCACATCCACTCGAAATGGATCCTTCATCACTGTCAGCCTGCTGCTGACTTTGACCCATGCACAAACCATCTGCAGAAACTGCATGAATGGATTTGGTTGTTTCAGATATTTTGTCATCAGTATTTATCGGTAGCAACTCAATTTTTCGTAAGGAGTCTCTATGCTGTCGGAAAAAGAGGTCATCACTATAGGGCAACTGCCCATAATCATCAAAATATTCAGCTTCATCACAGTTGCAATTATCAAGATCCTCTAAACTTTTTGAAGATCTGTACTTTGAGTCTGATTCTAATAAGGGTTCGAAAACAATCGTAGTTTCTTCGAGATTCGATAGACTTGATGTCTTGGGCTTTATTTTCGTATCGAAATAAGAGAGCAATTCGCCCGCTAGCGGTGAGTTCGTATCGTAGTTGTGATACCTTAAGAGGTTTTCTAAATCATCTTCTTCGGAAGTAAGACTAGATGTTGAAATTGTCTTTTCACTATCTTCAACATTATTAGATTGAGATATTTTATTGTCCTCAGTCAATTGAGAAATTTCATTTGTATTATCTTGTTGTAACATTGAGAATGCCACACTTTCATTATCCGATTTCATGTCATCGTGCTGATGATGGGACAAGTTCTCTGATTTGCAAAGTTTTCCAGTTCGTCGTATCGAATGTCCTCGACGGCATCTTCTGCGTCCCAAAGTCATTGCAGGATAAAGAGAATCCTTCTGGCAACACGAAGGCATTTCTGGTTCGTTGGAATGTTCACAATCTTCGCCTTCTTCCTCTCCAATTGCCTCCTCAATAGCCATTAATTTTGGGGCTGACTTTGACCTTTCAAGCGGTGGTCGATAATTGTTCCCTCCAACACTAAGTAAAATTTTACGCCGTGGAAGGCTCGGATTTTCATATGCCGCATTTGCTAGACTCAGCCTAGCATTTTGCTTAGAAAGTTTCTCCCGTTTAAAGTCTCTTAAAGCTCGATCAAGATTTTCCTGAAAGTATAAAATCGTTAGCATCTTGTATATTCAAAAATCTTTAAAAAATTTTATACCCTTAATTGTGCGCAAATTTCTTGTGCGATTGACTCTTTGCTGCACAAAACCGCATGACATCGTAATTCGTGCTTCAATTTTCTTCCTTCGTGACGATAGATCCAACAAAACACTTTCGGATAGTTCTGAGGAGCACAGCAAAAAGTAATGCGATTCGCCCAATATTCAGTTAAACCGTGTTGCCGAGTTGTTGCCTTCAAACCAGACGCGCATATTTTTACTCGCATTACAACATCAGGTTTATGATTTTGAGTATAATTCCGCCACAATGTATTCAGTGGCTTCTCCATACAACCTTCGCCTGCAATAAAAATAGTACATTCATTTAAAATCTAATTATTTCTAACTCTAACACTATGTACTACAAACAAAAATATGTAATATCATTTTGGAAATTGGACTTGGATCTTTCAAATTGTAAACCTGACATGTCCTTCACTTGGTCACATTGGATTGACCTTTTCAATTTGTCCTAATTTGGCTCAATTTTGTATCAAGCTTCAATTAAAAATAGTAAGCCATTCTCTAAAAAAAAACTACCTTTATAGTATTGCAATCTGCATCTAATTTTTATTAGCTATTTTCATTATTTAATTGGCAGATTAATTTTACTAAAGCAAACAATTATCGTTGTAATTATTAAATACTTATTTGAGTGATCAATAAAAATTTCATTTTTTTGATTTATTGTTTAGAATCAAAGTGCTGTATGACTTAAGTTTTTGTTTGGTTTAATTAAGAATTATTATGAACATACCACAGTCATTTTAAAATGGTTAGGATGTCAAGATGTAATCTTTAACTTCAACTAAAACTTAATTACATCACCTTTTAGATATCTCTTCGAGATTACAGGAGACCCTGAAAGTTGCTTTAGAATGAATTCACGCTCTTTGAAAGAAACTTATACCTTTTTAAGTAAATTCAGGCGCATTCAAGCGCTGCCACATTGCTTTTGTATTTTATTACTTAATATTTGAACATGAATTATTTATAATAAAATTAGTACAGCATATATTATAAGAAATGTGTAAAGTAAAGCACTCTTAAACGTTTCGTACGTATTTAAAAGATGAATGGTACACATTCAATTTCAATTGAAATATTCCTTTAATAACTTATCAATAGCCATTGTATTCATAAATTTATTCAATACTCATTGTATCAATTTTAACACAGCGGCCGTTCACTAAATTAATTATTATTACAAGCTTTTAGCTATTTACTTTATCTGTCTGTTAGTCGTTAATGAAATTTTGCAAATTGATTTTGACACACTTCTCTGTTTCATTGAGCTGAAATTTTGTTTTCCAAATTTGTAACTATATTAATATGGTTTTTTTCATAGTTGCACAAATTGAAACTTATCTATGTGTGTGGTGTCGACAAATTTAATTGTTGTTACTGCCTTACAATTGGAGAATTTATTTTAGTTTAGTTATAATAATAGAACTGGGTTCTAAATAATTTATTAGGGTATGCCTGGTATTAAGAGAATGATAAAAACAGCTGCAATAAAATTAAATTACAAAAATTCACTAATCAAACCAGTTTATAACACTGCCACATGCTGCAAATGAAATTCTAAAAAAGACAGAATACCAAAAGTCACGAGAATCATTATAAAAAAAACTTCTAGCTCACACATTTAAATAAAAACTACAGCTTAATTTAAAGGAAGTCCACTAAAAAGACATAAAATGTATAAAAGAGGAAGTTTCCTAAGTAAGTTTTAAAAACTTGCTTTTAATTATGTCCATGACATAAAAACGCAACCAATCTTGAAATTCGGCTTTATTCACTTTATTCTAAATCAAGAATATTCTATAGAGCTATATATTCTTATCCTGATAAGCAAGATTCTAGCAAAGTTCACTAGAGTAATCGTTCAAGGCAACTTGTATAACAACTATACCAAAAAATATTTCAGTCAAACAACCTTAAGGTGAAAGTTTCCTTCAGTTTTTTTTCGAATTTGATATAAGTATTGGTATTTTTTGGTATTTCCTCGTCGAAACGATTAATCGATGACAAAACCAACCAGTTGCGGCAGTTTTGCAAACAGTTTATATGTATATTAAACCTGCGTCATCTTGGTTTGCATGTTTAGTATAAAATCAACAAAACAGAAAATCGTAAATTATAAAAAAGTTGTCTACATTCATATTTTTTACACTTTATTTATTAATTAATACGATTAAAAGAAAGTCTCACCTTTAGCCCAACCAGTTAGCACATTCCCCAAGTACGACACTTTATATTCTGGATCCGGAGCACTAATATCGATACTGTGCGTTTTTCTCCACCACAATTTCCCTAGACTTCGAGAAATTGTCCGAAAAGCTTTTGCACTTAAATCTTTATCTTCCGTAATATCATTCAAAAGACCTTCAGCGATTTCTTCTTCTTTGGAATATTTGTGAAATCGTTCGGCATTGTTGAACCGCCTCTCAGGATTATTACCAGGGGTAGTCTTCTTTTTTAATGGATCGCCCGAAACCATGTCGTTTTCACACTTTTTCGTATTGTAAGTATTTCCAAGCAATCGTGTTAACGAGTGCGATTTTGCGAATCTTGATTTTTCCTTAATATTGGCAACGGCACTATGTACTGACTTTTGATCTAATTTCTTCTTGGCCAGATTAAACAATGACAATTTTTCTAATGTCGAAAGCGACGATTTAATACTGGTCTTCACTTCACAGTCACCATATAAAGTACCTGGCGACAGTTTCTTGGTAAAAAGTCCGCACTGACTGGTGATCGCCGATTTATTTTGTACTTCCTCCACCATTCCCATGGGTGCTTTCATAGCTGAATTTGGCTCCAGGCAAAATAGGGCAACTTCCTTACTAAATTTACTAGTCTGATTATTTGTTATTAGCTCCCCCGATTTAGTATGTAATTTGTCTTCAACAGCACTCATTTTGGTTTCATTCAAATTGCATGTCGATATTGTCACTTGATCGTGTTAACGCACTTCTTTCCAAAAAAATTTTCTCCTCCTTACTATTGTAATTACGTACATACAAGTTCGCAAATTCTTATCGATCACACTTTAAACGTATACAAATTGATCAGTTCGAATCGAAAATCACTGCAGGTAATCAGGTAGCACCATTTCCAGTGAAGTCCCCGTTGCCTACAAGACAAAATAGAAAACAATGGTTAGTATTACTTCGTTTTAATACATACACAGCTACGATCAAAGAAATTCAATTAAAATTTGTTTTTTTTTTCATTCGTTCCGTCTCCAGACAAATAACTTCGAATAAATTACGAGTTGAGCCAATAACGCTGAATTTATGCGTCGTGGTCACTATGAATCAGAATTCAAGTCAGGCATAAGACTCTTCGGTACTTTTCTCACAAAAATTTCTTTTGCATTTTAAAATAGGCTCGTCTCGTTTACTCGATCGCATTTTAATGGAGGTCTGCTTTTTCTCGTACGACAACTATTGAATTAAGGAAAATCAAACTTAAACTTTACATATAGAAATCTATTTGATCAGAAGACATGGCAAATAGCCTTACAAATACTGATTTGTAAAATTAATATTAACAATTTATCTATTTGATAAATATGTTATTTAACAAATTACACAATCATACGACAATAAAAATTCAATATTAATAGCGATAATTGATTGTTCACTTAAATTAAAAGATCCGCAGATCCTATACATATTACGATATGTATTTATCATTCGTTAGACTGCAAATTACTAATTAATTACCTTACCTAACAAAACAAGTAATTTTATAGCCCCTGAGATATTGCCACTGATTTTAATCAGCTTTTTGCTGTGTACTATGTTTACCGGTATAAATATTTACATTTTTCATGACTACGTCAGAGAGTTTATAAAACGATTATACAATAAAAGCTTAAGAAAAACAACAAACTGATGACGGTGATTTCTAGAATGAAATTTATGTCAGTCAAGTTTTCTCGCACCGACAACAAGTATCTGAAAAGAATCTTAGAAATATTGAATATCACATTTATATTAGGTAATATAATAGCTGGCGAATGCGTCTAAATCCATATAACCAAATTAAAAGGACGATATTTTGGATCCGACATGTTGAATTTTTAAAATTTTGCGCCAAATTTGTAAAGAGTTTTGTAGATTTCGATCTTTTGAATTATTAAGAATCCAATTAAGATTTTTTATCCAGTAACCCTGAGTTTCCCACATAGCTATTTTGTTTAAAAGTCATAGCAAATTTATTATACAAATATGTATTATCATAAAAAACATCAAGGTTAACGATTATCAACAATTTTCTCCCTCTTCCTCAAAAGAGTTCGGATGTTTGCATTAAAATTAGTTTTCTTTTTTAATCTACAACAAATATTTTACCAATGACTATTTTTACACAATATAAATAACCACAGCAAACAGTGCCTCATTTAAATGCAATAATAAATAATATCTGTATATCGTAGAAGCAAAATGTTAAATGTTATATAAATTGAACATTCATTTAAAATGCACAAGCCTGCAAGACTCTACTCAACGTTTTTTAATTTTTTTTGCTACGTCAGCGGCGCCAGATTAATAAGTTCATAAATGCAAAGATAAACTGTTTCATTGTGCGCTTCAAGTGAAACATGTGGATATTTTACTTATTTGTTATTTTATTGAAATTACCAAAATAGAACTGCTTGCTATTTGTCTCGACACAAATAGTTTTCGCCAAATTTAAATGCTTAAGAAACAACAACAAAACATTCCAAGAAATAAATAAAACTTGTATAACAAAAAAATGACAGTATCGTACTAAGTGACCTTTTCAACGACTTTCAAAATAACAAATAGTTTTTTGGCATACTCATATTTTCTAGGAAAATAAAACTGCTTATAATTTTTGTTTTGTTTGCGTAATAACTATTACTTTTCCTGAGCATGTCCACTTACCGAATTTCAAATAAATACCTAATGAATTATGTTACCTCAGAATTATTTTTCAATAGTAATTTTGTTGTTTTTCTCGTTTTTATAGGTATAATTTACACTATACTGACAGCTATTAAACATTAATTACATAAATTACAGGTTAGAATAATCATTCAATTATGTTTTTAATAGACTGAATAGATTTCCGGTCGTCAATCTATCAACGTTTTTTTTTGTTTTTATAAAATCTCTTTCAAGCTTAGTAAAAACTTTTCACAAAATTCGTGCAGCAGTTCAAAAAATATCTTAAATGACGCAAACTTTTTTAATATAATTTATCCCTAACTTAGTAAATATCATATTTGTCTTGAAGAAGGTTTTTTCACTATATGATTATTCTCAAGTTCTATTTATGGATATAAATATGTTTATTGTTTTTCGATTCGCGTTGCGTAACGCTCGATCAATTCATGTATGGGAAACCGGCCCTTAAAAGAACGTCCTTCAACTCAGTACCTTCGTAAAGAACTGAGGAATCACTTAAACTTATTTATCCACAATAACATTTTTTAATTTAGACTTAAAAGTATATAAAAACTGTTCAGAAGACGTAAGCATTTTTTACTCTTTGAAACTAGTTTTGAAAATCCAGATATTCCTCGAGAAATTAAACATGATTAGATCGATTTAAATTTAAGGATGCTTATTATGACATTATAGACAACAAATTTTTTTAATTTACTTACTTCTTTCGGAATGTTCTTAAAATATCTCCATCTATCAAATACTAAAAAAAATAATACTTTTTCTATTTTTGAGTGCAGATTTTACTACATACGTTCACATAAATGTAAAGACTTTTCATTATTAAATCATAAGACTTTTACATCTGAGTGTGTGGAACAAATTGGAGTACAACATTGACACGAAATCCGACAAGAGTGCTTCAATTCGGGTAAAATCAATTTAATGGTAAAAATCGTCAAACTTTTCCTAGCAATCATAAATTAGATTGCCCCTTTACAATTTAACACAGTAAATTCTGAAAGTAATATTTCAGATGTCAGTGCAGAAACGGTCCGAAAAGGAAATTACAGTCAGTATGCACTTTGAAGCCGTAAAAAATAGAATTTTAACAGTTTAAACTACTCTCATAGCTTTTGAAAGAAGCATATATAAAAAGTAGTACAGTGTGACGAAACATAAAAATCAATTAGTTTTGTAATTTATTTTCTTTGCTTTTCTATTTAATTTTTGCATTGAAAATTTTGTAATATCTAGAAATTTATGAAAGCTACAAGTATATGTTAAACTGTGCATAAAATAGGCAACATATGTAAGCATTCAAAAATGAATACAAGAAAACGTCCATTACCTACCATTCCGAAATCTGGGTTCCATTAATTATGTGTAATACATATACTTACCTCGATTTAGTTTTATTTTTACCACGATGAATGCAACAATGATGCAACATTTTAATTTTTGTTATTCTTATATTATCTCAGTGACTACCTCGAAAACGAAATTTTTCTGTAGTAGGCTTTATAAAATTTGACTATAAGTAAAATAGCGTGCTAATCCGATTCTGGATCAGAAGAAATTTCATTTTACCAGGATAATGACCCAAAGCACACTGTCGCCATTTTCGTAGCAGTCCCTATATGTATTTTACGTGTGTATGTTGGCAGATATCTTTAAATGGATATTTATGTAACTATTAATTCCTTTTTAAATATTAAGTCTTACGAACAACTCCTACTAAGAACTTTGACCTTTGAGAGCTGTTATGAATTTAAAAACACGTTAAGTTTATAATTAGTTTTAAACAAAAAGATTCCGATTCGAGCGGAAGATGCTATTAGAGAGTCAAATTTTTTTGAGCTTTTCACAAGCCCTGTTAGCAATATAAATTAGTTTTTCCTATGCGGACGTTTTAGAGATCACGCACTACCTCTTCTAGTTCTTTCACTTTGAGTCTGTATAATTTTTCCATTCAAACTGGGGAAGAGTTCATTAATAAAACAATATCAGTGGACAAGGCACGAAACCGCCAAAAAAAAATTTTAGAATCTTGCTAAACAAGTTTATTCTGCGCGGCTGGCTGGCGCTGAAACTAATTTGAAATTCGGAAATATTTAACTAGCACATCCTACAGGTCTGGAAGGCACATAAAATTTTGTATGTGTATATGTCTGAACTCATTTCCGCTGACATCGGCCAACAAAATTATAACAACAATAAAAATATTAAAAATTCATATCGTGTGCATACGTAATCACAAAAAATCTAACAAGTGCAACCGCAAATAGTTCCTGCTTCCGAACACCTTAGAAAACTTTTTAGCACTCACAGCTCCATTCGTATTTTTTTCGTATTTTCCGCATTTTTTTTTTATAAATGAAATTCCACAACACGGCTTAAAGTTGATTGAGACTTTCACTCACCAAAGTAAACACGTCGAGGTTTTCTTTCATCTTTAAAGTGAAATATGTTCAGACGGAGTAAGTGAAGTACCTTACAATTCGTAACAGAAGGGAAACTTACTCTTTTTGCAACAATTTTTTTTTTTAATGAAGTCGCGCTTTAAAGTTTCTCATGTAGACTATGTGATATGGTGGGAAAATTGGAACACTTCTCTAATTTCACTCAAATCTGTGGAAGTCTGGGAAAGAGATCGTGAAATATCTTCACACTTTTAATTAATCTGTAAGTATCAAAGAAATAATTTGCACTAACAAAAGATACCTATAAACAGAAGGATAAATAACATTTGCATCATCATTTAAAAGTTCATTAAAAAGCAATTTTAAAATCACTAGAACAAACAATCAAGAGAACAAAAAACCAGAGTTCTGTAAAACCTGAATTTATAAAAGATTATATAGACAACATTTTGCGCATTTTTAGTTAAAACCAAAACAAATGAGAAAGACCTTTCGGGTCAAAAGTTTGTTAGCACACGAGCCAAAAACACAGATCGAATAAAGACGAAAACAAACTTTAAATACTTTAAACAAGAGAAAACCAACAAAACCGGTTACGTTTTATGAAAGAAATTTTAATTTTTTGGTTATTTAGACATAATCTTGCAAAATATCATAAAGCTCGCTCAAAATCGGATTTAAAAAAATTGAGGAAAGATTTTTAGTTAATTTCATTTCTTGTAAGATGCGAACATTTAAAAATTAATTATGAGCAAAGAGTTTATTAATGTCGCTACCCTCTTCCCCTCGACATCACTTAAAAATATTGTAACGCAATTAGTGAGATACTTCGCGAAAAAGGTCCATTAATCTCTTCATGCGGTTCAATCGAAAGAAGAAAAAAAAGAAGCATTCCAATTCCCTCTCCGTTCGCATCGAACTCACGAAATTATACTTTTCTAATCGAAAGCTAAATTGCTTGTAAATTCCACAAAACTTGTTTCACGTCTAAAATACGCGATCCGACAGCGGTGATCTCAAGTAAATGCAAGTTATAAGATTGTTGATCTTGTCAGGCCAATTGCAATTGCAAAATAATCACAACTACAGTCATCTCGATACTTTACTGCATTTCTACCAGGCTTTGTCTGCGAAGAAGTTCTCAGACATATCTTGTGTTTTTTCGCCGCATCTTAACTCTTTAATTTCTTACGACTCCATGGACTTGAAGTATGAATCAAATCAAAAGATATGCCCGAAGACAAAACATGTTTACAGCCCGAAATGATCAGTTATTAATTCAGAAATTCCAAACAATTTGCCCTATTTATTTTTGGGTAGGCGCTTCGAGATGATATTTAGATGAAATTCTTTTTGAGTTCAATATCCAAACTGGAAATGGCGTAATTGAACTCGTTAACCATGAATATGCACTATACAGCGACACCTGCACGTACCTCATTAAATTTTCATCACGGTGAGGTAACAAAACAGGGTTATAAGGCGGGGTGTTGTCTTGCAGGAAAAGTCTGAGACCCATAGGTCCAAAAGACACTTGGGGGATTCTTTGCCATTTCATTGAAATACTCGGACAAGTCACGTTTTCAGATTACCACGAATATAATTTCTAGAGCACGGCTCCAACTTGCTAGCTGGTAGTGCAAGACCGTACTGCACCGTGCTCTATATCTAAGAATTCAGTTATGGTTTGGAATTTAATGAACAGGTAAATGGATATTGCTCCGAAATAACTGCATTCTATTGTACCGCAGTTAACACTATTTTTATGCTTGAATTGACCCCGTTTCTACCTTTTTTCTGTTTCTATTACTTTTTTTTAGAAAGCAATTAAACGTACGAGTATGTCGCAATTTTGCATACCTTAAACTCGCTTTGTAAAGCATTTAGACACAATAGTTTAACAAGTGTAAGGCGGACCTCATCTCTTTATGAAGGTCTTTTTATTTTTTCGTCTATCTCAAATAAAGTTTTGCTACTTGGAACGGTGCATTTGTCGCTAATTTATTGCATAAATCTGTAAGCAAATGAGGTTTACGTGAGCCTGTAAGATGTTTTGCTGTTTTGAGGGTATCACACAACTTCCTTCATCAATTATAATGGTAGAAAATACACCCATATGTACCTACTTATAATTTTCATAAGATATTTAAATTGAAGTCATTTGAAGAAAACGTTGCCTTTATCTAGTAATTATTTAAGGTGTCCTTGAAATCAATAGCAGCAAATACGCATACCAGTGATTTTGCTGTGATCAAACTGTTTTTACCATATATGTACATAATTAAAAGGGGATTTACGGATATATTTAGAATTAATATTCTGTTCAAATTAACATCGAACTTATATGACACCATCTTATTTCTTACTTAAGTAATTCTGAAGAAATAAAATTTCAAAAGAAAGAAATAAAATAAGATATATATAGCTATGTCTTTATCATATATAAAATATACGACTTTATAATAAAAAAATCCCCTTTTAGACAGTTCATTGGAAATTCGTACCATACCACACAAATCCAAGAATAATAAATTAAATTAATAAGTTTATAATTTAAAATACAATAACGCAAAATAAAAACAAACTACATAGGTAAATATTTATATAATCAGGGTGCGCCTCTAATGGGTTTTAGTGAATTTTTCTCGGGGACAGTTTGAGATATGAAAATAAATTTTATCAGCATTATAAAGCACACAGGTAACCTTGAATGACTTTAAAAACCAGTCGTTTTTAAGATTGTGAAGCAAAAAAGGTTTCTCGTTTTAATAAGATATGGTAGCTCCGGGTAAAAAGTCCCTTTTTTCATATAAATCGTTATAACTCATTATGTTAACGAAATTTGTGATAGCAAACTGATTGCTCTTGAAACTTATCTATCAAACATTTGTCAAAAAAATTCTTAAATTAATTTTATCAATCAATTAAGAGTCGGGAGTTTTTTTGATTTTTTTGTTGTGTAACCAAAATCAATTTTTTGCATATCTTAATAATTATTATATTGTGAAACAGAACAGAAGTAATTATTTCAATTGAAATATAATTATTTAAATTGATAATAAGCTTTCAATTTACTAATTAGTCCTCAAAACACTAATTGTATCAATCCCATCTCTATCATTATCCCTCATAGGAGATTTTTGCCCCAACCACGTTTTTGTGTTTTGTCAGTTAACAGTAAGAAAAGAAATTTATTCATAATAATAATAATTTTACCGGAATGAAATAATCAAAAGAATAAACCAATAAACTAACCAAAATAACCGTGTTTGCTTTAATTCACTATAAGAACGTACAATATAATTACAAAAAAAAAATGTTAAAATTATTTTCAGGCTACCCCTTTTTTGAGGCAATTTATAGATAATACGTAGTAAAGTCAATTACTTTTATAGTAGGCACATTTTCTTAAACTTAACAGATTTCTTAAAATTCGAAAAATATCGATGAATAGTTCTCTAGATTAGTTAGATTTATGAAGTATAAAATTATACTTTTTGACTATTTATATCAGATCTGCTCTTAATAGGGAGATATATGTATGTACAAAATTTTTTAAATTTTTTTGTTATTATAAGAATACACCTATTTTCTGAATTTATATTAGAAGTAGTTTTCTAAAAATAGCTCAATATTGCAAAGTTTAACTTTATTTATAAATTCAAATATATTTTTTAACCGACTCTTACTCATACATATCTTATGTAATACGGTTTAGATCATTTTATCTGTAATTGCTTTGTTATTTCCGGCAGCTTTCTGCAGTGCAGTGCACTTTTATACAAAGTAACTTTTAATATAATTATAAGCTCAGACTACCATAAAATACGCGAGAGCAATTATATAATAGCAGTCGTAATCAACTACCGCTCTGTGGGTGCAAACAATTTAATTAGTAGAAACTGTATTTGGAGATCACACAATTTTTAATTACACTATAAAAAAGATAGGAATAAGTGCTGTGTGCTACCAGGGAAAATAAATTGTTTGCTGTTTTTTAATATACAACAGCTGATATGAGAAGGTTGACAGCGTTTCGTCGATTTTACGTGCGATAATTCAAGTATAAAATTTATTATTGTGCGGAGAATGCACGCCTGAGAGAATTAGAGTCACTTGAAGGAATTTCAGTTCAGGTCATTTCACAATCGTTGGCAAAACTTTCCATTTAATATTTAAAACAAATTACCGGAAACTCTTTCTGCCAGTGAACAGAGTTAATTGGCAGTATTCGATGGTTTGATAATAAATTCAAGATATCTTCGTTAAAACCTTGAAACATTTTGCATCGCTTCAAATACTTTCTTACCATATATAACAGATGGTGCATCCTTTTATTGTAGTTTCATCAAATTTTACATCACACTTTTATTAACAACTATCTTCAAAAAATTTCCTCTTGTTTAAATTTGTCAAATAATGATAAAACACTTTTGCAGAATTAAGTGCGTTAGTGCTAAGTGCTTAAGTCATTATCGTCTCATGAAAAATGTAAAATGGTTAGCAGAATCTCTACAAATAATAACAAGTCATTTTTTTAAATTTTACAAATCAATAAATACGCAATAATGCAAACTTAAGAAGCTAAAAGATCTACTTATAGAAAATATATTTGCAAAAAAAAGCCTGCTTTGAAGAATTTCTATTTGTTATGTTAAAGTCCACTAAGCTTACTTTTGAAACTTACAATTAGCTAACATATTCTTAAGAAACAAACAATTTAAAACACTTCAATTTTAGAAGACGCATGCAAGTGTTAAATGTAAGCATTTTTAAAATGATTTGCTAATATTTGCTATTGCAAATCAGACACGCATGTATGCTCATGGTCTTTGAACTTGTTTATAAATTCATACAATCTGTCTGGCATCAAAACCTTTGTTTGAGCCCACGCATTTTTTTTACCTTGGTCGCAAATTTTCAGGTTAAGAGAGGAATAACTATGCTAAATTAAATGTAGGTTACATCAATATAAAACGAGTTTTAGAAAAATATGTATGAACCTTTCCCTCAAAATTTATTAGATGCAAAAAAAAATATATTTTATAACTCGGTTTGGATCATTTTTTTCTCATACTAACTTTATTTGGAAAAGTTGAACTTACTGACCTGCTTCACTTTAAATTTTATCTGATGTTCGTGTTATTTCAGCCAACAATGAATATGATTTACTCTGTGGTCAGTGCTGCTCATAGACTGTTCAAAAAGTAGTATTAACTACCTGTTAAGTTGAAAATCAACTTGGCCTTTGCAAGTTTTATTTAATAGGCAACATAGTTATAATATTGTAAGTAGAGGGTCAAGGCAAGAAGCACTGATTTCATCTTGCAGAAGTTGGAAGAGTGTTCCACAAAACTCATTATTTCATTCTTTGATTTCTAGTGTTTATAAAAATGACTTGCTTGAAGTCGCACATTATACCCAACCTCATTTGTATGACAATCCTCGTATTATTAAAACAATTTAAAAGAGAAGACGAACCAAAAGCAGCATAAATAATTTAATTTAGAGCCCGATATTTGATATCCGATCTTAAAATATATATGTAAGTACAAACATACGAACTTATTAAGTGTATTTTATGACTAAGAACAAAATTTAAAATAATTTCCTAAATCATGACGCCAGCGCAAAGTACGTTCTAGTGCTGCTCTCGCGCTGGCGCAGAACTAACGTCGCTTTAAGCTCATACTGTAAAATTAGGAATATCCTCTTAAAGCATTCTAGGTATATGTAAAAGAAACAAAAACTGTACATATTCAAATTTAAATATTTTATACTTTGCATCCGTTCAAGGCGTGATTAGCTAATTAGATATAAATTTCTTATTTATTATCATTATGTAGGATGTCAACAATAATTTGTTCTTGATCTTTATATCAATAAAAATGTATTCTTGATCTCTTCGCCAAAATTCCTTTGACATACCAAAAGTAGTGTTACTTTCAACATATTTCATTCACAAAATTTAAAAGTTGCATAAATGTGTGGGATTTATCGTTTTTGGCAATAACGGTGAGAGGTTCTTGAACCCGCTTTAAAATTATGGCTAATCGTATCTCACTAAGCGCATAGGTGTATAAAACCCGTGAAACGATAATTCTTAATTTGGATGTTCATTTAGCGCTGATTTTTATTGAGTTAGGAAATGATAGCATGATAAGTTTGTCATTTTTATTCATAATTAGTTATTCTCATTAGCTATTATTCTCCAACATTGAAAAAAAACATTTTAGAACAATAAAAAAGAATGATAAAATCATGATGGATGACTTAGATTATTTACATTATTCAAATCCCTGTAACTTCCCCATCCCAAATCTTAATTTGTTGATTATTTCCCTACTCTATAACTGAACGGTTTAAAATGTTTTAATTAATAACAAAATATAAAAAGATATTATATTAAATTTTCACAAGCCGATAAAAGGCAACATTACGAAGAATCGCTAGAAGTAGGAAGAGCGACTGTTTTAAACATTATTGATGGATTTCTGAAATTCTTGCCGGCAAATTCAATTAATTACACATCGCTCACATGTCATGCCAACAATTAAAAATTACGCCTCAATTCTTCTCGTTGGCTCAAAGTCACGAGCTTTGTAGTTATTATTCGATCACGTCTCATTAGGTACAATTGCATTATTTTGCCGTTATGTACTCTCATAATACGTGTCATAAAAATTGTTTAAGTTGTCCACTATGTTTGCATAATGATCAATAGATAATTACTAGGATTTAATATAATATCTTACAGAGTTAAGGTAGTTTTTATTAAACTATATGATCACAATTCATGTAAATGTAACGATGTTTATAAAAAAGAAAATAATTTAGATATTTTATGTAGAAATGGGGAATATTACTCAAGAGTTTATTCTCCAACAGAAATTTGTAAGTAATGGATTAAATCAACAAATGCTATACGATCGATTAAAATTACAGAATGTTTTAAAAATATCTGTTTTTTTAATTGAAATTTATATTTTATTGAAAAAAATGTATAATTATGTTCGTTCAATATCAAAAATTCCTTAACTTATAAAAGTTCTTGTCTTAGCATATCTATAATAAGAAAAACCCAAAAGAAGAAGTAATCTTGGGTTATCAGTAGAGATAAGAAAAGATAACTAGCTCAGTACAATGACCCAAAGGATTCATCAGTAACAAATTTGTTAGCTGATGATACACGTTCCGGACATAAAAATCCGAACCAAAAGCTATACTTCAGAAATAGAGGATTTAAGCAATCAATATTCATAAATTGCGATATCCAAATCGCATTTCTATAAGCTCTCTTGCGATTGGTAGTCGATGAATAAATTTTCAAAATGTTTCTTATATAATGTCTTTAGGTGGTCTTGCGACAAATCGTTGGCTTTTATTGTCTCCAGGTGATGACCAACGAATGGCATTTTTTTTCTTGACCACATTATAAATGCGATAAATAAAAAAAAAATGGGAAAGCCAAAATTCGCTCTGTTGTCTTTTTTTACTTACAGCGAAAATATTCAAATGAATGTGAAAGACGACTGGAACATTAACATTTGTTTATGGCAAAAATTTTTTAAAAAAATATCACTCTGCCAGAGCACACTTGTTTCGAGCACAGAAGTTACAAAAAACTGCTTCTGGACGATATAATTCTGGAACGTGTTTTACTAATTAAAGAAAAACAAACACTTCAAACTAAATATAACGATTACCTTAAATGTCCAATCAGTGTAGCTAATTTAAGAAATTGAGTAAATTCTACTCAATGGCAATATCACGACGTGATAATCTGTAGCTCGTTGAAAATCCCCTGGTTACTCAGCCTGGAAATCTTAGCGAGTGTTAGGTACGTGCAGAGATAAATATAAATGCAGCGCATTAATCTAGCGCCATTAGAAGATAAAAGTGCCGGATGTGGAACTGATTTATGTCCCCGCATCCGTTGTTTAATCTAATTAATTAGCCAAAAAGCCATTACTGGACTCTTAAAACTTTAAGTCAAAATTAATACTTGATTTAAAAATATTTTACCAGTGATATAGTGAAGTAAAGGATTTCTTTATGCATCCATATGTATTTTTGTTTCTCAAAGGTGCCAAGTTAACTGACCCTCAATAAACTCAGATGCTAAACACGAATCTGAAATCGAGAATTTTACAGAAAAATTTACTTATGAAATGAAAAAATGCATATTTTAATAATTCCACAGGAACGATCCTTTAAATGTACCAAGTTGAAATTAATATCAAATGATAGTCCTATAAAATCATCTAATCTTATGTGGAATTATTGCCTGACAAAATCAATACAAAGCCCGAAGTGGTGAAACCTTTAAAGAACTAGAATTACAATAGAACCTATAAAGCTATACATAGTTATCTCAAACACGACTTCGAAAAAAAAATAAATGATGCTAAAATTCTTGTAATTGGGTTCCTAGACTCCATAATTTTCTTTATGACTTAATCATAAATTTTCACGACAGCTGTACATTTCTTAATTGAGTTCGATCAGATTTGACCCATACATTCATTTGATCAATATTTAGATCATATTCCGAAATTAAAGAGATTGAGATTGGGAGAGGGGAGTTGCACTTCTATTTGTACCTACATATTGTGATTTAATTGCGACGTATATCTAATATTTTTTTTTCTTTCATTAACATGTTTTTTTTTTAAATTGTTAAGCGGCCAACAAAATTGGAAACCCATTACCTAGTACTGAAGTATTTATATTTAAAGTTTATATTTTTTATTTAGACCAGGAAATATTGTTCGGAACTCAGAGAATTGTAAGTTTTAACACAAAAAAGTATCGTGTGCCTGGCACGAAAAGTACTTTTACATGCTCCGCAGTAAATATTATTCATAGTGTTATCTTATCGCAAATGTATTCCAGGAGCAGATTTAGTTTGCATTTAAGTATTCATAAAAGTGAAGAGTTGGCAGTTAAGTCAGTTATCAAAATTGCAACCTAATAGTTTATAAGTGAAATGAGATACATATGTAAGTTAATCTAATAATACCCTATTCTTCCTGTCCGTTAAATGGAAACAAATTTTCTAGTCTAGACACGTTGTCCAAAAATTAGATGATTCAACACAAAAAATGGAATTCAGGTAACTTTGTTATCTCACAGTAATTATTTGTATACTATGTACCTACTATCTGGTTAATAAAAATAATATTTTGGCCACACTATTTTCCTCCAATCTTTCAGACGCAGTTCTCTAGTCAAAAATAGATTGAAATGTAGGTATTTTCATTAAATTTGTGTACTATACAAACTTATGTCGTCTTTCCCATCTGTTGAAAAAAAAACTTTCAAAATGTGAGTCAATCAAAAAAAAAAACAATACGTCTATATTTATGGTGATTTTTACACAAAATTTAATAATAAGATTATTTGATAGCTTCTTAGCTTTACTTTAAATTTTTGATACAAACCATAATTATTTATAAGCTGACGGTTGTGTAGGTAATACTTAGCCTGTTAAAAGTTGAGTTTTCACTCACGTTGTACCAATAGCAAAAGTTCAAACAATAATTGAGTATAGATAATGGTCGTAATAGAAATTCGTTTTTCTGATAAATATTAATTATATCTTGCTTTATAATCTAAAAACCAATTAACTGTTCTATTACGATTACGAACAATATTAGAGTTGAGATAAACAGTTTGTTTAATGAATTACTGTCGACATAAAATAAATAATACGTGATTAAAGCATTAAACAACTCATTTCAAAAATTTCTCCTAACTAAACAAAATATTTGAGGCTTTCAAAGTTAAGTTTACGAACTGATTTCTCTTTAAAAATGCCACTTTTTGCGTACACCGCTGAATTAATTAATTTAATTTTCCTTCCCTATGATTATGTACCTCTAATTATCTTTAACTCCGAAATGTTTACAAATTGGGTTTTTTTCACCCTAATTAGGCATACTATATCATTTCCCTCTACGATTATCTTCATGTGTCCATCTAATCAATTTCAATTTGTCTTCTATCGAAACGAACAGGTGACTGATATCACATATGCCGGAACGGCTTCATATCACACATGTGGATACGATCACTTCATGATTTGGCAATTTAAACAGTTGAGGAGATCGCTCTAAAAATAGATCTACTTGATTTTAACAATGCCACAAGCATATAATTTCCGTAGAGACAATTTCTTTGTCACCGCAACTGAACAATGGAGCGCAATTGTTCTTGGCTCGATGCGACGACGGCCTTTTTCTAAACGATCTTAAGATTTTAAAAAGTGATCTTGCATTCTATCACCCGATCAGCGATAGATGCACTTAAAATGTAAAAAATACCTGCAAGTCTTATGTGAAGTCATGCAGATCACTTCTCTATAGGGAAGCGCATAATCTTATGTTAATAATGTATTTCTAATTAAGTTATAAAGACTATACTTTGGAATGCATACCTATGACGTTGATTTCTGGTATTTAGGGTAAGAGTTGCCTTTAAATTTCACACGATCAGCGGCCAAACAAGAAACATCTCATATACGGATATATTTTCTTTTGCATTTCTCGTGAAACGACGTTGTGTTTTCTTACATTTCGTAACAAAAAACGATTAAGAACACTGTCCGCACAATTTTTGTGTTACTCACTCCACTTAGTACAAACACTGGAACAGTTCCGAATAAAGGAACGTCAATCCATTAAAGTAAAAAAAATAAAATAAAAAATAAAATACAACAGGTAAAAATTGCTCAAGCAGGTGGTGTTGGTCGTAGAGAAACGTTTTACTTCATCTTGTTTTTAGTTTTCATCGCGGGGAAAGAGACGTTTTCCGCTGTGATTACCTGCGCCAGACACAATCACACTTCTTTCTTTACTTTATTCCTCTAGGAAAGAACCACGTAAACTCCATAAATTTCACAATAATAATGGTTAACTTTATTTATTTCATTATAAATTGATATAATTGATGTATTTTATAACATTTTTTATAAAAGAAAATGTTAATTTTTACACTGGCCAACACCTTTTCCTTTAAGTTCCCACCGCAGCTCGGTCGCGAAATACACCTCACAAACTGAAAGTATCTAAACAACTGGTTCGGCTGCTCATTTAGTGAAAACCGAGTTGGCTAACTTGCAGACAGTTCGCTCGGAGTCCGCGGAATGTTTCTCAACCAAATGCTCCATACAGAGGCACGGGTATGGCGTTCGAAGTCGCAACATAACGACGGCACGGCAGCAAACAAAACCAGTCAATCCACCTTCTTTCAGCCCTCCGTGTCAACCCCTCGGCCCAAGAGTTCACGTAACCACTTAAACCTGGGCAACATTCCACCATCGCTTCGTCTACAGAACCATTAAAACACCGACGCCCCGAAGCATTCGAAAAAGAAGCTGATCGAACGAAAATTATGTTATAAATAAAACCGCGAAGCAATGTTACCACTGTACCACGAATGGTTAAGTAAAAAAGTATAAACTTTCTGGAAAGTAATTCGGTTCCCTTTCTCTTCTCAGCATGATACACCCCAAGCTTGGGAAGTCCTACCAAAAATTTTTATAGTTGGTCATATTACAGACGACGTTCGTTATTAATCTCGAGGGGTCTAACTATCTACAGGTGCTCCTCTGAAGCCATAACACATCCGAGGAATGTTTACTTATTATGCAATGGACAAACGATGAGGTGTTGACCCTAGGCACTGAAATTGAACGTTGGATATACAATTAAAAAGAAAGGTAGAAAGATAGAAGAACTATATAATCTTAGTAATATATGTATATTCATTTCACCAATTAATTTAATTAAATAAAATAACTCTCAATTATACCTATTAATTTCTAATCTATTATATATTAGTGAGATCGAAAAGTAATGTCGTTTTTTAGGGTTCCGTACCTCAAAAGGAAAAAGGTATAATCACTTCGTTGTCCGCCTGTCGGTCTGTCTGCCAAAACCCTTTTCCTCAGCAACGGAGGTATTTGCAATCCCTTGAAGCTGTGAAAAAATCAAACTTCTAAATCAACGCAATAAAAAGATACGGCAGTTTATCCCGCATATTTTGAGACTCGGGAATCAAAACCTAAAGGGTACTTCTCGTTGACCTTGGAATTATGAAATTTGGCAAGAAGCAATGTCTTATAGCACAATTAAAGAGACAAATCCGAAAACGATAAATTTGTAGTTACATCACAAAAAAAAAATTGTTTTACGGAACCCTCGGTGCGCGAGTTCGACTCGCACTTGACCGGTTTTTTTATATTAAACTCAAACAAATAAGTTTTTATTTTAAACTAGCTGGAAACACCCGCTTCGCTGTGTTTTTTTTTTCACACTTCCTCTTATAGACTGAAGTATGTGCATCACGTTTCGTCTTATATAGTCTCAGAAGCTATCCTCACTACTCACTTAATTTTGAAACAATTTCAAATACGTTTTAAAAAACTAAAATATGTACATACATACATACATATATGTAATTTAAATGTCGTAAATCACTTGAAACTAATTCTAATCGTTCTAGAATGTTTTGGATTGTTCCGATAATTTTTGTGTGATTTACGACTTTTAAATATATTTTAGAAGTTTGCAGTGTTTTCAAAATTTTTAGAACAATTAAAACCAATTAGAATCATTGTTCACTGATTTAAAACATTTAAATATATTTTAGAACTTTTTCGAAATTTCCCGAACAATCCAAAGCATTCTAGACCGATTCGAATCAATTTGAAGTGATTTAAAACATTTAAAAATGTTTTAGAGCTTTCCAGATCATTCTCGAAATTTTTTGAACAATCCAAAACATTCTAGGCCGATTAGTATTTTTTTAAAATAATTTTAAGCTTTTAAATATATTTTAGAACTTTCCAGATCATTTTTGAAATTTATTGAGCAATCCAGAACATTCTACACCAATTGGAATCATTTTTAAAAAAAGTTATCGAGCTTATTTTGTTATTTTGAGCTCGAATATTCTAGTCAGTTCCAGAAAGTTATTGAACTTTCGCGAAACTCAAATCATCTAGAAAATTCCAGAAAGTTATCGAACTTTCGAGAAATTTCTCGAATCTTCTAGACAGTTCCAGAAAGTTATCGAACTTTCGAGAAATTTCTCAAATCTTCTAGATAGTTCCAGAAAGTTGTCGAACTTTCGAGAAATTTCTCGAATGTTTTAGAAAGTTCCAGAAAGTTGCCGAACTTTCGAGAAATTTCTCGAAACTTCTAGAAAGTTCCAGAAAATTGTCGTACCTTCTAAATAATTCCAGTAGGTTATCCAACTGTCGAGGAATTTCTCAAATCTTGAAGAGAGTTCCAGAAAGTTATCGAACTTTCGAGAAATTTATCAAATCTTCTAGATAGTTTCAGAAAGTTATCGAACTTTCGAGAAATTTCTCTTCTACGCCACTATGATTCTCAATGGCTCAATTGGAGTCACACATTTTCGAAGTTGACTTTTTCCAACCCCCATATCTTTTACACCTTTATAGCTTTCGACTCGCAACCACCATAGTGCACGATGGGAAGTTTGGGGCTACTACCCCACACAAACACTTTTTATCTGTGATGTGTAGTTTTAGCTGCGGAGTGAAATATAGGCACACACACGTCCATTTTTATATATATAATAGATGAATCCTCGTTATCAACAACCTTTTACCATCTAGTGTACAAATTTTCAATGCTGGATCGATAAAAATTAATTCTCTCCAAATTATTTGAAACAATTCAATATCATGATAACGAGCATGTGCTACTAAGCCAAAAAATTAGATTTCGACGAGAATAAATGGAAATCAAAGAAATCCCCAAGCTCTGCATGTAGCTAAGTTCAGTTTGGTTTTCTACCGTCACTTGTGGGTTTAATAAAAGATTAGCAGAAATTTCAAGGTATTCAACGAGTCTAAATTTCATATTTTCTTATTATTCAAAACTAATCGTCCTTTATATTCGTGAATGACACCACAATTTTTAGTTTTCATACTGAGGCCTCACAAGTTTATAACAATCTACAGCAAGGACTTATTTATCATTGAAAACATTTTTCACGAGGTTTGTATTTTTTAGTTACTGATTATTGCTTAGCAATTACATACATATATTTAAATAAAGATTGTTACTCTACAGAGAAAAAAATTACATTCTGTTGTATAATAAATGAATGTAGAGAAAAATGCAACAAATTCTCATACAGGAAGTAAATATTGGTTTGAACTTTTATGAGTCCAAGAAGTATATTTATGTTATTATCTCCCAATATTCAAGCTTTACATATCTAACTTATTTCGTCCCCATTTTATAGCTGTAGCGCAATTTTCTGTCGTGCACGCGCAAGGCTTTTTAAATCAATTAAATGCGGTAAGAGATAAGGTAATATAGCATGCTACGCTGTAATTAAAGATAATATCTTGCCGATACCGGAATTCCGATATATTGGTACTTTAGTTCTTTTGCCTCGAAAAAAAACGATTACGTTCAGAAATTAAATGATGTAATTTGAATTTATTAGCTATAATTTTGTAACAACACATTTACATGAGGGAAGTAAAAAAGTGCAACTAAACTACGACAAATAAAGAAATTGTATTTTGAAAGTTTTATGCACTTTACAAAGGATGTAGTAAAAATCAAAGTAAAATCTATTGATACAAATATTTTGTTTTCCTGTGTTCGAAACATGCGTCGATAGAAATTGCCGAAAATATCTATATTTTTGTGATACGCACTCAATACCAATTGCGAAGCATCGAAACTTTGAATGTTCTCCCGGAAATAAAGTACTTACAAATCGATAGTGTCAGCTAATCGATGACTTTCGGTAAGGTGTCAATACTACAAATAACACCGACAAAAATTTATCGTTATCTCTCTGTGCTACGAATTTATTGATGTAAAACAAATGTAGTATTACATTTCTATTTTCTAATGTCGTGAAGTAAGATCATTAAAAGCAAAGATGATTTTAGGATTTAAAGCATACACTTAACATCTTTTTAATTTAATATAATTAAGCGTTTTTATCTTTCTAAAAGAATTAAAATGTAAACTTCCCCAGACACAAAGCACTCTTCTAAAATCAACCACGAAGTTTACTTTGCGTATGTACATTTGCCACCCCCGCATCGTTGACGTAATTTTTTATATGAATAATGATTTTAATTTACCTTATATTTGCTGAATAAATGAGGATGACGTCGACTGATTTGCATTCATAAAGACGTGACGTTCTCCGCTTAAAAGAGTCCAAGTATCTTTAACTAATTTGAAACAAGGCAAGTGAATGATGCTACTAATGCGTCACGAAACAAATTAGATATCATAAGAATTGCAGACAGTATGCCTCTGTGCCAATGGACTTTTGTCCGAAATGGAGCATAATTTTTATTGTTGATGAAGGTTTAACATTTTGAACAATGGCAATTTAATCTCTATATCTTTTAACTGTGATGGGAACCAATATGCTATATATATTATATTTATCTAATAAGTAATCTTTACGTGTAGGCTACCCTGGAAAATGACGAAAATGAAACTATTTTTGAATATCAATTGAAAAATACGAAACATTGAATTTGTTTATCACTTTTCAATACAATAAGTACAAAACAAATTACTTATATATATAGAAGAAACTTCGCTTCGTACTTTACTACGGCTGTAAGCAATTATACATATATAGTTTTATTCAAGGATCGGTGCAATATTTTATACTTTCCCTCCTGTGAACATTTTAAGACTGAAAAAATGCTATCAATTTTCAAAACCTCAGAACAAATTTATCAGATGAATTAATAAACAAATTATTTTGATCCCTTTAAGTTCTACACAAAGCAGTAAAATAAAATCAATACGATTACAAAAACTATACTAGACTATAGATGCAATATTGCAATCATCAGATTTTCACTTTTCAGAACTTGCAAGAAATATGTAGCTTATTAATAAGGTGAATTCCTTGCAATTCATTTTGTTTTCTTTTGGTTAGCCAAGATCATCAATTAAATATTTTTTATATACACCGCGAAAATTAGAGCAGAGTTTTTCTAATATAACCGAATTATGAGTAAAAAATCTAGTAGGAAAACTACTTAAGTAAAATACTTTCACTGTCGAGCAAACAATAATTGAAAAATTAGTAAAAACGACATTGGATCGACGCATCGGGGAAAAAAACAAAAAAAAACGAAAAGAAATCCATTTACCGCGAGCTTCTCGAGATGATGAGCAATTTGAACTTAATTAACCTATGAGTAAAAGTCAACTATGACAGTGCTCCTCGCGATTTGTGTAAAGTCGGAAGATATCATTATTTTGACCCGATTAATTACAAAGTCAGAGTAGGGTCGGGTAAGAACTTTTACTAAAACACGCGCACCTCTAGCTAAGAGTGCAGCATTCACAATTTGAATAAAGTTTAGGGTGAAAAATTTACAAGCGAGCATTACAAAACCTCATCCTCATCAGACGGACAACCTGTGCCAACCAATTTAATTTCATGTTATTTGCAATTGCCCGTTCCCCCCATAGACCAATTTCTTGCTTGTATAAATTTTTCGCAAAGTCATTTCAATTAATCTCATAGTTAGTTATATGCCTCGTGGGGTCACACTCTCTCCATCGCAGACATTATGCGGAATACACCTTACTAGATTAGAAAATTTGCTTTGATATAAAGAACAGAGACTTCCTGGGGAACTTTATAAACCAAAGCTTATACTAAGCGTCTCATGTTGAAAGGAACAAACATTATACAATTAAATCATGATCATAAAAAATTAGAAAGCAAAATACATTGTGCGAAGATAACACAGCATGCGCGGTCAGATCAGTACCCAAGTTAATTTATTATAATAAGGCTGATTTCCCAAAAGTAAAACAAAAAACTTAGAAAAAAACATACTAAATACATGAAAACCTCTACATTAGAGCAATATTGCATAAGTGAAAGTTACAGAATTCGTTGGCTCCTTTTTCAATTGTTTCCTGGGCTAAAATGGAAACATTATTTAAAATAATGCCTATTTAGTTTAAAAGACTGTCTCCTTTGCTCAATTTGAAAAAGGTTGATAAAGGGAGCGCATTTATTCTTTCGGTTCAAATTGCATTCATTTTAAAAAATAAAACATGTTTTGACAGTAAAAATGGATAAACTCTAAATTGCAGCAAAACCACATCGATATACAGAATGCGTGGTAGTCTCTAAAGCTGAATTGTGCATTGAGGCTATAATTTGTCCCATAATGTGTGCACTAGTTATAATTTATAACCTTTCTACCGTTTAAATCAAGAAAATATGTATTCAATAATATGCGTTTGGAAAATATACCTAAATTGCAAATATAATATAGGGCCCACTTCATAAACATCATTATCAAGAACTACAACTTCAAATATCTAAGCCTTACCTTCAACCTCTAAGAAAAATATTAGATAGAATCGGGGATTTTAATCATAAAACAACTTAGTATTTTTTGATGTTATATTTTAAAAATAAGCCGAAACAACTTAAATTCTTGATGGGTACAGCATCTGAAAAGAAAAGAGAAATAAATGTTAGTAAAATGTTCGTTTTCACTTTTGAATGTAATCATTGGGGGTATTTTCTCAGTAATATTTTGTCCACATTTGATGTTCAGGTTTCAAATGTCTTTAGGCATCATAGAAAGAATTTCAGTAATTGTTTAACCCAAGAAGCTTTTAACAATGCAAAGCTATTAATGTTTGTCCGGTTTCCAAATTAATCCCCGAATGAAAAAAGCTGCAATTCGGTCGGCAATATGTATTAGGACTCAACAACAATCGAATTTATTTTCTCTGAACTCTTGCAAGAAAGTATACAAGTGCATTTCGAAGCATTTGCACTGAACATTTTGTTTCAGAAAGAATGAACTAAATTCCAAGATTTAATCGGCAGCTACAGCTGCTAAAAAGCCCTCCTCATAGTTAGGCCCTCGAATCCCCGAAAAAACGGCACACGGGTTTTGCTATAGTTTTAAAATAATCACAGCCGTTGCATAAAATTACAAAGATTGATACCGAACTAAAACAACTTATTTAAAAAGATTTAAAACTTACAATGCGAACACGTTGTCCCATAGCATGTCCAGGCAAATTTCTGCGGAATCGGGCGCGAACTGAGCCTGTGTTTCCATGAAGCCGGGTGACCTTTCCCCAGATAGCGCGAATCCTTGTCTTACGCTCTGGATGTTGGGGGACACACTTCCTCGTCTTGGCTTTGTAAACATAAACGCACCGCTTGCCAACATAGAAGCTACCGTGATCTTTCCTGCGGCATCCCTCAACCTGAAATTTTCAGACAGCTTAGTAAATTAGCACGTGCAGATGGACGTGGAGCGAACTTACTTTAAGAATAACCTGATTCTCGTGCTGATTCCTCAATCCTCGCTTGTATCCTGTGAAGACAGCCTTGGCGAAGAGACGACCGTGCCTTTTGTAGGGCCTCGATTGTTTCTCGACCGGCTTTTCACTCTTCTCTGGTTTACTTTTAGCGGCTTTTACAGGTGCGGCCGCTGGCGCTGGTTTTGCTGCAGCATCAACCATTTTCTAACTGCAAATTACAGAAATGTAGGAATTAGTTTCACTGACTTTTAAGGTACTCCGGTACTTCTCAAACAAAAAACAAATTGTCCCTTAAAATTACTAACGCAATTATCTCCTACACTTTTATTATTTTTAACAACAGCAGCAGAATTCTCTAAATTACGGGTAACTATTCAGAAATCATTAAATTCTGCAGCTCTTTTGGGTAAATAATTGCTAACATCAACTTGTCAAATGCCATCTTCGGAGGGACAAAAGAAAATCATTAAACATCGAGCAAATAGAAATGATCCTTTTATGTAAATCCACATTGCTTTGGACCGGGCACAATTTGTCTTTAATTTTCATTACAAATTTCAACATAAAATGAATTACTTCTACGAAAAAACAAGAAATTCTCAGCGAAATTGTTCCGCTGCGTACGTACCGGATATATTACAAATGGCGAAAGAAAGAGAGAACAGAACGATCACGCTGACATCTGACGGCAAATGTCAAATAGTGGAAATGTCATAACAAAATTTTTTATTTAACAATAAATGTATTCTTTCACGAGTTTTACTTATTTTAATTAAGCCAAAATTACATAAAAAGGATTAAAATATTTAAAAATACCCTAAAAGCATGTGATGAGTACAAAGTAACACAATTACTTACGAATACCTAATGCTTTATAATCTTTATCAAAGTAGTTACATTTGCCCTCGTTGGCGCTGGACATTAAAAGTTCTGGCGGTTATGAGATTAGATTTCTTAACGATTTAACCAGGACCGAAAAAAGAAAATTGAACTTATTTGGTACAAAATTGTTGTCTGTTTTAATTAATATGAGTTTTGAGATCTAAGAAAAAATAATGACGACATTTGCGGTACATACTTGAGATGAGTAAAAGAAATTATAGAAAGAATGACCTGTAGAAAACCCTACAGCATATTAAAAATAAAAGAATTGCTGTAAGAAAAGTATTAATTTAGTATTACTTGTATAAGAACAAGCTCTAGAGTTGTAGCACCAAGCAAGCTCAGTTGTAATCTTTAAACCAATGCTGTAAGGAACTATCTCGAAATTGTTCGGTAATTAGAACAATCACTATTTCTCAGCTTTTTCTAAATTTTTGTGTCGCTATGCATTTGTATATTTTTTCTACTTTTGAAGACTGCTTATTTAACAAAATTTTCTTTATATTCGTACAAAATTTTCGCGAACATTGTGGAAAATCGTTTAAAAACGTTTCTAGATGGCCTCTGTAAGTAATTACAAATTGGCAATATTTTCAATTTGATTAACAAATAAGTAAACAAAAAAATATTCCATGATTTCTTAAATGTTTTTTTCCAAAAACGAAAAAATATACAAAAATACAAAGATAGAGTTTCAAGTAACAAATTTTATTTCTTACAAAGTATTGCAATATTTACATGCAGATGGCTTTATTTGGCACTCAGACCGAGTACCATTAAAAATTTTGTTAAATTAATATCAACCAACGCAAGAAATTGTTCACTTCAAGTTTATTCTGCATTCGTGCACATCACAGACAAAACGATCTCATTCGGCCGACAGAATATAAAACTATTATAAATCTTAGAAAAGGAGAGGGTTAGTTGCTGCTTGCTCAATTTAGATCGATAAATAAGTTTTTGATAAAGCCGATAAAATCTTAGAAGTGAATTTTTCCAAGCGTGGAACGTGACTAAAGGCTTGATACTTGTGTCAGTGGGGGAAGAGAGGTAATTAAATAAATTCAGTAAAGTTTGACTAATTAAAGTGAAATTTGAACTGAAAGGGTGAACCGTGTTGGAAGTGATGGAATGGATTTGGTCCATGACCATAACCATGATTTCCAGCCTCTGGGTCAAGTGGATCATGTCCATTATCAAATTGGCTGCGTTTTTCATCATCAGTTAGAACTTCTTTGGCAGCGGCGATATCAATAAACTTCTTTTCGGCTATTTTTTTCTCCTCATCTCTAAAATTATCCGGATGCCACTTCTGTGCCTCTTTTCGGTAGGCCTTAACAATTTCTCTCTTGGACGCTGTCCGCTTAACATTAAGGATCTTATAGTAATCTCGTCTTTCTGCTTGCTTTTGCAACCTCTTTGCTTTTTCTAAGCCTTCTTTAGCTCTATGTGATGTTTCATCAATTTCTAAAGCTCGTTTGAAGTCACGAATAGCATCATCGAACATCTCTGTGCCCATATATGCCTCAGCCCGATCGCATAAAATGTTCGCATCCTCCTGTATGTTGAGAGCCTCCCGACATTCCTTGATAGCCTGTGTATGTTGTTCGTTTTTGGTATAGCACGAGCACAGGAACATTTTGGCGTTGTAGATGATCATTTGTTCGTCTTTTTCATGTTTCAGCACTTTCAGAGCTGCAGCGATGCACTCCTCGTGCTGGTTATTTTCCCTTAACGTCTCTGCCTCTGTAAGAGCCTTCTCAACTTGTCGAAGTTTTTTATAAAATGGGAAACAGTCTTTATGCTCTGGGTCTAGTCTTAGACATTCTCGGATTTCTTTCAACGCGCTCGTAGCGTGACCTATTTTGTACAAAAGCTCTGCTAATCTAAAGTAACCGTGCGTACTGTCTTGAGTTAACTTATTTACAGATCGCAAATCTGAAACTGCGGCTAAATTATCCCCCAAACTTATGTAGCACTCTGCTCGGGCGTGTCGAATTTCTGTTGACCATGGCGAAATTTCGAGTAATTGGGTAAGAAGCGTTACAGCAGTTGAATGCTCTTCTCTAGCAATTACATCCTTTACTAATTCCCATTGCTCCTGAGCTGGGCTTAATTTTGATTGTGTGTACTGGACCTCCTGATTGTGGGGATCCTCTTCAAGCTGATAAAAATATTGAATTAATTACACGAGTAAAGAAGAATTGCTTGCAGTCAAGTACTTACAATAATGTCGTAATCCAGTGATGCAAAAGTGTATTCACCCATTTTTGTGTAAACATTTGCTCTCTGTATTCTCGCTGTTGTAAAATCAGGCTTCAACTCTAGGACCTTCGAGAAATCATTTAAGGCAAATCTCGTTTTTCCTAGTGCTAAGTAAACAGTCCCTCTTTTGAAAAAGGTCAAGTAATTGCTGGGATCCCCCTCTGAAATTAACAGGTCAACTCCATCGGTTCGGATAAAAAATATTTCCTTATAGCTCACCAACAGCTGCATGGTAGTGTGTTAATGCATCAGCCAACTGTCCCCTGGCTAGAAATTGTTTGCCTAGTTCTAAGTGATTTTCTACCTCTGATCGTGAAGATGCAGTGTCAGCTCCTTAAAAGAAGAAACGAATTTTTAGACATATTGTGAGAAATCTTCAAATAGTTTTTTATCAGAGATCATTCTTACTTGTAGTTTTAAACTCTGTCTAACATATAAAAATCAAATCGAATTTGAGTCGTTTTTTAGATAACACATCGCAAATAATGCAGTTAATAGTAAGTGTTTCTATATTTATCGTTCTGCGAATTGGGGAGTCGAGATTAATCTATGAATTACAGAATGAAAGGATGAGATTTTGATATTCCATGGATGATTGTAAGAATGTGGAAATATAGCATCTGAGGAAGTAAATTTGCTATATATTATATGTAACTTCTGGGTATTTTTTACCCACTACGGTGTTTGAAGGTTGAATAATAGATTGTAACGAACAGATGGTACCGGCTAAGCGAAATTATTCTGTTTGGGTTAGGAATGACGTGGATGAGTGTCTGTCAAGAAGATAAGGTGTTTACAGCATCTGACTCCACTTTTGTTCGGTATTCTTTAATAAAATGCTGAAAGATGTTATCAAGAAATCAGTAACACTTTAAGTTACAAAAATAACAAGTAAGGACTAGCAAGCCGCACTTGACGAATCCGAAGCTGTAGAAATAGTGCTTAGAACGCTGCAAGTAAAATAGCAATATCATACTATAAATCTTTCAAGATTTTATCAATTCCTGGTCCTGTTCCCTCCCGATTAGTTTATTTTTTAATTCCAGATGCGTTTTAAACTTGCTTTAATACAAAATGCAGCAGAGCATTGTTATCTCACTCAGTGTGATAACGAGGTGTCGTCTGATTCGGGCGCTTCACCTACCTTCCATAAAGAGTTCTATTAATAACAGGAGCAGGCATGCGGCAATTTTTTTCTCCCCGAAGAAAAACACTTCACCCGCGCTCGTAGTCATAATTTTTTTTTTTGTATCGGCAGCTTTAAATGTGGAAGCTACGTCAAAACGTTTTGCGTTGAAAGAATTATTTTACGAATTATATTTTGTTAAAAAATTAAACACGAATTTCGGGAGCACTTTTGTTTTTGTTTTTTCTTTCTGGTTTGCCTGCAGTTAGGAAAATGTTTTAGCCATGTTTTTGAGGAACAAAAAGACACACAAGTTGTCTGCTATTTTTCACAATTAAACGATATATTCGCCCGAACGATCCTCAACAAAAATTGAGCAGAAATGACACACGTCAAGTAAATAAATACAAAATTTGCCGGAGGAAATGAGACGATTATACTTTAGTATGTGGAGTGCGTCTATTGGTCCAACTATTTTGACAATATTGCCCCACACTGACGTTTATCTTAGTTTTGTTTTTGTTCACCGTTCTTATGTCAGAACTTCCGGCTTCTAGAGAAACGTAGTAGCGGTAACTGCATTCATGTAGTAGTTTATAAATAGAGCTGTCATAACATAACCTCAAAACACCTGGATGGACTGAAAAATGCCCCCGAAAAAGGATTCAAAGAGCGATGGAAAAGGTGGAAAAGGGGCGAAGGCTGCAAAAGGTGGTGGTGCCGATGCTGAAAAAGGTTTGGGATGTGTGCACATGCAAATATTTGTTATTCGATAATTTCTTCCAGCTGGCAAGGAGAAAAAAGGAGGAAATTCGGTGAAGGTTCGCCACATTTTGTGCGAGAAACAGAGCAAAATTCTTGAAGCAATGGAAAAATTGAAGGCTGGCCAAAAATTTCCAGATGTTGCGGCAGCATACAGCGAAGATAAAGCCCGACAAGGAGGAGACTTGGGCTGGCAAATCCGTGGCTCGATGGTCGGCCCTTTTCAAGACGCTGCCTTCGCACTGCCAATCTCCACCGTCGCGAGCCCCGTTTACACCGATCCCCCCATAAAAACAAAATTTGGTTATCACATTATAATGGTCGAGGGGAAGAAATAAAGCCTGAATTTGCTTAAATCACTGCCTTTAAAAGATTCGACGTATTTCTATATGTAAATAATAAGAGCAATACGAAATTTTAAAGGATTTCTTAAAAAATCATCTCGATTTGGTAGTCCCCTTGCAGGGGATCACATCAAACAAAACTTGAAAGAAATTCCGAGGGCTGAGCTCAAATTTGGTATTAAAAACGCTATGGATAAATTATGATTCAAAAGTCTACGCTACGATACTGTAAGATTAGATTCATTGAAAGAAGTTATTTTAACATTTATTTAATTAACGTCTCTTTAATGCACCTTTTAAAATTGAATTATATTTTCAGATCCCCACAATCAATCCAAATATTAATCCAATCAATCTTAATCTTTGTATCCTAAATTCCTTTTTTCTAAGGTCCGTTATCTTTTAAAAAAATACGATAGAATCTTTCAAAATAAACGGCTCATTTGTTCATAATTTAATATTTATGGGTCTGGTATTGATCTTTGAGGGAGCCTATATTTGATTCATCAGTTTAATTTGCTGCAATGCAGCGGTCCTATAGCAACTGATGTTTTATCATAGCAGAGAAACTTTCAAACAAATTAACAAAGATTTAGTGAAGGAGAAAGTTATTGATCTTTTCGGGGCCGACCTTGGATGAATGATAAGCAACTTATACAGCTTTTGTGAGTTTAGATTAGAAATTTCTTTGGATTGTGGAGCTTTATTGGTGCCAGGGCTGCGGACATTGGTTCTTTAGTCCAAGTTCCATTAGAGGCGACTCTAAAATAAGAGCACAAATAGCATTAACAACAAGCTGACAGTGGATGTTTATTCCAGTTACGGAAAGGGGATTGAGTGGCTTTTTATTGGCCTTTTTGTGTCTATTTACGAACAGTTTTCCGTCTAGGAACCCAGGCTAGAACCTGAAATCTCCGAGGATCGAAGCTCCACTCCGCAAAAATTAGCCTCTACAAATGACACATTGGTCTTCCCCGAAATGTCACTTTGATGGTTCATTGGCCCAAGTCCCTGGTGAACCCCGTCACTTTCACTGCAGAAATTGGTGATTGTTCCGCTAAAAATGAGAAGAAAGGGGCAACTTTAGTACTCGGCATCATTTCCACCCACCAGAAATGGGTAAGTTCAATTTCTAGCGGCTAGGTTCAAGGGCTCTCTGGGGATCGCTTAAACAAATATAGTTCAGCCGATCTGGGTGTTTAAAAATAAATTGTTCTTTTAATTTTATTCTAATAATAGATACTGGTCAACAACAACTGCTCAATCAGATAAATAACAACAAGACCAAAGAGTCCAACGGACAACATCAGGAAGCAGCAGCAGACTTCGCGATGGGGGACCGTGTTAGAATCGGTAATGCAGAGGACCTCCTGATGAAGTCCATCAGGAATAAAATTGAGGGGGGTCAACAGAATCCCGCCTTCGGATCGATGGCCCCAGACATGAATGCAGTATCCATGTCCAGTCTGTTCGAGCGCGACCTCAAGGAGATGGACACCGACAAGTAAGTGCGCAGTTTTCTTCTATTATTTGCACTCATTTCTCTCTGTTGATTCGGGGCACACTTGGGGCGCTTCGATTCGATTAATTTTCGTTATTCCAAACGTTTTACAGTGAATCCAGTGCGCTTCGTTATCCCAGTCTCTGTGATGAGGAAGATCTTTCAGCAAATGAGTATATATACTTTTATCCTCATAATAATTAACCGGGAGAATTCACTTTTATACTAAATGCTTCTTGTAATTTAACATCACGTGAATAACAGCTTTTGTGCACTTCTCGCCTTCAAATAAACACCTTTTGAAGGCTATTTATTTGGGTTTTAGTAATTAACCATGATTTGCTGGAAGGCGGTAAAATACCACGAGTTTTTCATTAATAAGTTTTTATTACAACAGCCCGCTAGTTCACATATTCTCTCGAGATTTAGTGCAGACTATTTAGAAAAATAGTTTTTATTTAACGTTTTATTAGTGTCACTGTATTTTCCATAAAAACTTAAAGTATATAGAATCCAATATTGTTTGGGATTTAAAAAACAAGTGATGTGTAATGACCCGGACGAAGAAGATTAACAAATTAAATGTACATATGTATGTAAAAAACGGAAAATCAGCCGATGTGTAAATATCATTGAATATAATATGGTTCATTTATATATGTAGAATTTAAATAGCATATAAAAATGAAGAAAAGATAAATTTATAAAGACATCTTATTTTACACAAAATTTTGACTATATCTTGAAATTATTTGTGAAAATGATTTGCGCTTCCTGGCTATTTTCTGTTGTATACTCAATATCTAATGGATAAATACGTCTTAATAGTTCGCCTTATTGAATAAAGCTGATAAAAATAAATTCTGTCTTCTGTATGTACTAAGAAATTCTCAAAACAAAATTATTCATAATACTTCACTTTGTAAAACTATTTTTAGAAACAAGCAGTGCATGCATGAAATTCGTACAGAAAATATAAATTTTTATATTATTGATGAATTTCATAAAAACATTTAATGGGGTAAATCTTGTAACTTTTTTAACCTTTAATCAATTTAATTAAAAATACATATATGTATGCATATCTGAGTAAGTATTTTGTGTCGTTTCCCTTGATTTTAAATGTAAAGGACTAATGCAGCATCCGTCGTTTTGCTGCAATAAACACGCACAAGGATTCGACAGCAGACGTGTTTATGTTTTCCCCCAATTTGAAGTAAAGAAATTGGGCGTGCGTCGCGTGCGTGCCAGAAAAGAAGCAATATGAATACTTATTAGCAATTAATGGGGACATTTCGTTATTATGGGTGCTGCTGAAAAATGACGTAATGGCTGTAGAATGTGAGGAATGCGAAATATTAGAGAGAGAATAGTACATGTTTATATTGGGTTTAAAATTTGGTTTTAAAATTGATGAGCAGAGATTTAATAATATTACTATAGTCATTAAGTAAGTTAGGGCAAACTAGTAATAATGGGTTTCTCATAACGACATTATCCTTTTCAGACGATTCGAAGGCATGTTCTGTTATGCTAGCCGCGAACCTCAGTAAATGTCTGGGCAAAATGTTCCCCTAGAGAACCGTATAGCTAGAAACACAATTTATAGTTATACATACTTTTACTTTTGCTTTGCCGAATAGTATTTTACTATTGGTGCAGTATTTTGAACTAAACAATATCTCCTTATACGTAACTTAAATGTTATACGTGCATTTAAAGTAATATATTAATAGCTAGTATTTAAATTTTGTTATGTCACTAAAGTAAATTAACGATATATGTAGTTTGTTAATAAAAGCACTGAATAAGGTGGTAGAAAATATAAAACAGATTTTCCATTACTTATGTATATGCCGAATTTTTGTATTTTCCAGAACAGATACACTTGCGGACAATTCTCCAGAAAAGTGCCAAAGCTTTAATTTTCCCAAGGTTAATTGTGCTAATTGCTACCATGCTCCACCAAATCCCTTTGGGGGAAATACTAGTCTAAATAACTCATTATATTTCGCCGATGGACTAAGATCTGTTGATTTTGTGCTTGCTTGGCACGCTAACGTAGATGATGCTGTCGAAAAGACCAATGAAGCTAAAAGGGGCGTATTTGAACAGAATCTCATTAATCAGGGATTGGAAATTGAAAAGGAAAGTGTTGATGATGATTTATTTTTTGTAAAGGTAAATTGGCACAACTGATGATATTTCTAAAAACTATATGATTATATTTTGATTTTATAGATACATGCACCATTAGAAGTTCTCCGAAGATATGCGGAAATATTGAAGCTTCGAATGCCTATGAAGGAGGTGTGTAAATTTTTATTTTCCTGTACGACTCCCTCTTTTATGTTATTTTAATTATTAAAATATTGCAGTCACTTTGCCAAATCCAATCAAATACGAGATTTGGATTATTCCGCAATGTATCTGATATTATATCCCAAAAGGTTAGCGAATTCAAAAGGAGTGAAAAATAATAGTTTTGTGGTTTCAATAACATATTTGTATATTTATTCCAAAGGATAAGGAAAAAACAACAACCATGCACTCTTCAAAATTATGTTTATTAACAAACTAATAATGTTCGGTTAAAAAGATATTAAATATAATGCCTGTTGAAATCCCAATTATTAAATAGTAATGTATTTTTCATAATTCTAATGCTGTTGTAATTATTCAACAGATCCCTGGATTTGAAAATATGCGGAATACAACCAATATCGTTTTAACACGTTTAAGAGGGATGTGGGCAACAGTATTAAAGAAAATTTTGGTAGATGAACGTCACTTCCCGAAAAGATCTCAACGCTTTACCGCCATTTATAGTAGAGATAAGGAATATTTGTAAGTATTGAAGATATTTTTTGTTTTTGAATTTAAATTTAATTGAAATCGTGTAGAAGGAGACCATACAGAAGTTAGGTTTTAGTAAAATAGTGAATTAAAAAGGGCATATTAACGTGTATTAAAGTGTAACAAACATTTTGATATTGCTATTTTTAAAGTTGGTGTCGAATTTTGAGAATAGATATGTATCCAAAATTCAGACTCTCATATTCTAGATTTAATTTCCGAATTGTACACGTAGACTTAAAAACAATCGTATGATTAAAGAAAAAAATGTGAAGCGTTTTAAATATTCATTTTAAATTTAGGTTTGATTTGCAACAAGCGTGCTTTTTCACTGCTGCTGTCCGTTCTCGTATAGTCCAATTCATTTTGGATAGGCAGCGGTTTGGTCCAGGTGATGTTGACGATTTTGCATTCGGCATAGATAGACTCGTTTCTGAAGGTGTTTATTTAGCGGCATACCCTTTGCATGATGTAAGTTCCTATTTTTTCCTTTTTATGCAATCTCTTCAAGATGATAATTTCAGGGTGAAATAAGTGTGCCTGGCAGCATGCGTAATCTCCTGTACACGGAGTGGGCTTCTATACGAAGGTGGTACAGGTACCAACCTCTAGACTACGTAAAAGAATATTTTGGTGTTAAGATTGGTGAGTCGGTTTCATTGAACAGTCATTTAAAGATTCTAATTAATTTCTCCTAGGTCTCTACTTTGCCTGGTTGGGTTACTATACTTATATGCTGTTGTTAGCTTCTATCGTTGGAATATTTTGTTTTATATATTCGTGGGCTACATTGAAAAAGGATCTTCCAAGGTATGTTTCGATTGTTAGTATTTTCTGAAAAAAGTAAAAAATATATTTATTTCAGTAACGAAATTTGTTCGGGGAAATTAGATATTAAAATGTGTCCGCTTTGTGATCATTGGTGCACGTATTGGGATTTAAAAGAAACATGTGTTCATGCCCGTATAACATACCTTTTCGATAATTCATCAACAGTCTTCTTTGCAATATTTATGTCTTTTTGGGCAACGCTCTTTTTGGAGCTATGGAAAAGGTATTCAGCGGAAATAACTCATCGTTGGGACTTGACTGGCTTCGATGTTCATGAGGAGCATCCAAGACCGCAATATCTCGCAAGACTCGCTCATGTTAAAAAAATAAAAATTGACTATGTGACAAACACAAAAGAACCCCGTCCCCCTTTTTGGCGAATTAAATTGCCAGCAACTATTCTAAGTTTTTCAGTTGTTCTGCTCTTAGTTATGTTGGCTTTTGCTGCAGTTTTGGCTGTTGTCTTGTACAGAATGTCTATCATGGCTTCTCTTAGTGTTTATGGCAAGGCTGTGACCACTGATGGCGCACTGTTCATTACTACAGCCACTGCGGCGTGCATTAATTTGTGCCTCATTCTTCTTTTTAATTATGTAAGTTAATTGTTAATTGGGATTTGCACTTGGATTTAATATCTTTTTTGATACAGATGTACACATATCTAGCGGAATATTTAACTGAACTAGAACTTCTCAGGACGCAGACAGAGTTCGATGATTCTCTTACGCTTAAAATATACCTCCTTCAGTTCGTGAATTACTATGCTTCTATATTTTATATAGCATTTTTCAAGGGAAAGTTTATTGGCAGACCTGGAGCTTATATTATGTTTCTTTCATACAGGCAGGAAGAAGTAAGAAATTTATACTTTTTCGTGTTTTTTAAAGTACCGATCATTCTATTTATTTTTTTAAAGTGCGGCTTCGGTGGATGCCTTTGGGAGCTCTGCATTCAACTTTCAATAATAATGATCGGCAAACAGGCCATGAATTCTATTCTTGAAATGCTTATGCCACAATTTTGGAAGTGGTTGAATATAATGAAAGTAAAATATTTTAACAAAAATAGAAATTTCTCCTTTAAAGGAAAAGGAGAACGGTGGCTGAGAGACCTCAAACTTATCGAATGGGGGCCTCGAAGCTTGTTCCCAGAATATTTAGAAATGGGTAAGATGTTTGCTTTGTTTACAATTTACTCCATTTTAATAATTTTATTTTAGTACTTCAGTATGGATTTGTAACGATATTTGTAGCCGCATTTCCTTTGGCTCCATTTTTCGCACTTTTGAATAATATTCTAGAAATGCGATTGGATGCAAAGAAACTGTTGACTTATTACAGAAGACCTGTTTCACAGCGTGTCAGGGATATTGGGGTGTGGTACAGAATACTAGATAGCATTGGAAAACTCAGTGTGATCACGAATGTAACTTTTCCATAATACTTTGGATATAGTAACTTTTTATTTTTTATTTTCAGGGATTCATTATTGCATTTACATCAGACTTCATACCGCGACTGGTTTATCGCTTCCATGTGTCCAAAGATGGGTCTCTCCAAGGATATTTGAATTATACTTTGGCTTACTTTGACACCAATGATTTTAAAACTGACATACCTGTTGAAAGCCCATATAATGATGATTCTTATAATGACGTCAAAATTTGCAGGTAAGTAAAATAGAGCTATAATTTACGGATTTTTTTTTAAACAGATCTGTGGTTTCAGGTACCAAGATTACAGAGAACCACCGGAATCAAAGTTACGATATCAGAGGACATCAACTTATTGGATTATTCTTGCCTGCCGATTTGCTTTTGTTGTCATATTTGAAGTAAGTGCGCCAATTTAATTGTAAAAAATATTGAAAATCTGAAGTTTTTATTAGGATTTAGCAATCATTAATAATTACTTAAAAACATTTTAAAATAAATAAATTTTATTTATTCCACAGAATCTTGTAGCACTTGTCATGATCGTGGTTCGTTGGTGCATCCCAAACATGAGTCCTGAATTACGTGATCAAATACGACGTGAGGCGTATATAACAAATGAAATAATTATTCGACAAGAAACTCTTCGCGCCAGATCACGTAGATAACATTAATATTGCATAATTATATAAGTTTTATATTTATCTTAATGTAGATCACCTTGGAAGATTGAGTGCAGAGCCTCGTTCAGCTGATTTGAATGACAAAGAGCCCACAATTAATTTAATTCGGATGGAGAAGTTGATGAGCGGAAAATTATCACAATCAGAGCTTGATCTCGTCATGCACGCCCCTGGGGATCCGACAGCAGTAGGCCCAAATCCACTTAGAGATGTCGAACCAGGTGGATCAGATGCCTATAGAAACAGGATTTCGACTGATACTCCTGACATTGGTCCCGTGTCGGTATAGCCTTTTAAGTAGAAAATTAAAAACAGACATAATCGTTTTTAGGATATAGGATAAGCAGAGCTTTTTTATGTTTATTTTTGTTAGATCGGTGCATTTTATTGTATATATTTTAGCCGCTACCGTTTATCACTCACATAAACTGAGTGAGTCATTTGAATTTTCAAATGCCAAGTAGAACCTTTTTTTTTGTGTGATATATGATTTATTTGAAGAACAAATATTTTAGTGCTAAAGGTTTTCTGCTCGTGTAATGTCCTATTGTGTAAAATTGTGATATTTCATATTTAGTTCCTTAAGGGTAACATTTGAATCTTTACATCTAATTTGACAGCTTTGTTAATTGAATTCAGAATCTTAGATTGAATCTCTGGATATATTCGCGAGTTTATGTTGAACTTTAATTAATAATATTAGCTTTGTTCCTTTGTAGAGGTTGATTTTTAGTGCTTTATTAAATACCATTAACTAGAAACTGTTTTGTTTTATGTACAGTAATTATATTTTTTAGATAAAATGAAAAAATTAGATGTTTTAAAAAAAATTTACTGGTTTTTGGAATTTCTAGAAAAAACCCTAAAAGAATTCAGGTAAGTTTAATTTAACACGGTGACTGCTTTTTAGTACTATTATCTACGTTTGAGTAGCTCAACCAATTATTAATTTAACCATTAAATAAAAATATGTGATTTTTTATGTAGGTAATATTTGTTCCGTTTTGTCTTTATTGAAAATTAAACATTTACACATATTGCTTGAAGCTATAACCTAAATTTTCATTCGATTTGAAAAATATAGTGTGAATATTTTTGATAAAATTGAGTTCAAAAGATGGACAGACAGACACCGTGGCAATTCCATAACTGCTATTTATTAAAATTTGATACAAAAAACATGATTTTGAACAATAGATCAGTCAAAGTCAGTCAGTTATCAAAGAGTTAATTGTAGTAAAATTATAATTATGTATGTACAATACATTTCTTAATTAATTTATAACTGTCTAATATGCACATATATCTTTTAATAAGCCTTAAAAGTGCATATACCAAATTTTTCAATTTAAATTCACCATTTCTAATTAACTATAAAGACCAAAAATCAATGGGCGGGTTCAATGATTAGAAAAGAAATTAAAACGTACAAACGGTAACAAAGTATTTGCTTTTGAACGTAGCCAGGAAAATGTATTTAAAAGTGTAACCAAGGGCAATATTGTGTTGTTCGATCAGCTAACTAAAATTGTTATATGTAACTAATACAATTTTTTTCATTTTTCAATCTTATTTTTAGAAAACCATAAGAAAAGAAATGTCTTGTTTCCATTTTTTTATTTTTAGCCATTTAAGTTAGGAAGTAAATTTTAAATTTAGTTACCTTAATGACTTTAATTTGTCCAAATAATTTCATCTTTATAAAAAAAAAAAAAATTAGAAATTAGTCTGAGGGAAATTTGTGAGTAAAACTAGTCTACAAATACACTAAAAACTAACATATTTTGCCTATACAAGATGCAAACAATTGAAAATCTCTTAAACCCTTAAATTTGTTTCAATTGGAATCGATGAATCTCTTATTACGCTTTTTGTATTCGTATATCGAAAGTTCGAATAATATTATTACCAAAATACAATTTTCAATACTCGTAATATCATTCAAATCTTAAGAGTCACCAGACAACAAAACATCCATGAACCCACCCATCGACTTTCTTTGCCTGAATAAATTATTTTTCCCACTTCGTCTCGTCGTATTGAAGATTTGAATAGAAAACTGAACGGAATTTCAGGTGTGGTTCCATTGTGACAATTCTCTCTGTAAAGGTATTATAAAAGTCTGCTGATCCCGTTTAAGGCGATAAAATGCTTAACATAAGTGGAAAGGGCTTTTATGCCCAACTTCTCACCTGGGGCGGTTTCTTCTCATAGATAATGGTTCCTGAGGAAGTCGGCAAACAGTCAAGTGTTTTCATATTCCCATTTAATTCGTGAATGATAGCACAAAAAATTGCCACCTGTGGAGCCATTCAGATCTAAAAATTGTTAGCAGATGGAGTTTATGTAAAATAATGCTATAAAAATATTTTCACCTCACTTATTAAATGGCTGTTACTGTCTCCAAATTTACAGCCAAAAACATAAATTGGTTCAGTTAATTTTACCAGCAATTTTGTTAATATAACAGAAATCCAAGGTGAGGCTGGAATGAGCTAGTTTTGCAGCAGACCATAAGTTCCCCTTAAATTTACTTAGGTTTTGTAACTTAAAGAGTCCTGAAGACCATGCGTGAAAACCCACGTGTATTTCGAATTGACCGCCCCTTTTTATAAGCTTTGTTATCTCCTTAAATCAGTGGTCTTTCATCAACCTAAGAATGAACACCAACCGGTTTTTTTGGCTCTTTATTTAATTTCAGAGTTATAACTTCACCACCACTAAATTGCTAAGTTAAGTGCACTGAAATTCACTACATACATCAATATCATTGAATGTATGAAATTTTTATTATAATACTACCACATCGGTTATTAAAACATAGACTGTTAAAGATAATAAATTTTTGCTATTACCTAGCGTTAGTGTTGAGGGCTTTTCTACAAATTACGATAATTTTTTTATATTATTAACCGATTTAATTAATTAAATAAAATTTTTCAATTAAAAGTAAAATTGTAGTGCACTAGGTATTAACAATTTAATAATAGTGAAGTATTAGTGTGCTATCGTTAACAATTTTAGTAATAGTATAGTGCACTACGCTTAATACTGTTAAATTCAACCTTAATTAGTTTATTAGTTATTTAAAATGAATGTAATAAGTCGGAAAATTAAATTCACATGTATAACTTATTACATACAATACGTATCCTCTAGGAAAAAATATTGTTGGTTTGGAAATATTCTACGACTTTCCGAATGGTCATCCTCAGTGGATGCTTCCGTTTGCTCATGGGATGTATAAAAATTGATATTCATAAAAATATGACATACTGCACTCATGAAGATTTGTCCTGTATACTATTTGATTGTAAAAAAAAAAACAAGTTCTTTGTGCAGATTTGAGCTTGTCGATTCCTCTGAGATTTCTGGACAAATATTCCATAAGAAATCTTTTTATGAGGTGAATCTTACAATTTAGCACTGCTTCTAATCAAATATGCCCAAATACAGAACTTTTTCGTACGATTTACGTTTAAATTTTCACTGCTCCAAAACGAGCTTATTTAATGTCTTTAATGAACCCTGAAAATGGAATGTAGAATTTAGGAGAAACGAAAGTAGTTCAAAAATAATCCGGAATGTCCAGGGAATCTTTAGTTTTATTTGTCGCTGGATATAATCCTGATTTATACGTTAGGGGGGTTTTTAGGATTACATATGCCATTGAATGCTTATGGCTTGTAGACATTTGTTTTCTTAGTTTTCACTCAATCTTTAAGGCATTTCCTTAAACACAAAAAAAAAAGATCATTAAACTGGAGTACACTGTTTGAAATGTGTTTCTACCTTTCAAGAGAAGGCACTGTGTGTTTTCATTCGTACAGGATTCTGGCATAGAATTAATGCGGTTAATAAATATTAGAGTCGTCCGGGTAATTATCCTTTCATCTTCTTTATTTCCTTGAGCAGAGCACTAAGAGACATTTCATAAGATTTAACTGGTGCTCCACATAGGCCCACATACGTTTCTATGCTACCTATGTGCACGTTACATAGTCTTAAGCCATAATTGCATTTACGTACAGTAAATTATATTTCTCTATAAAGCCCTTAGCACGTTGAGGGTGTAAAACTAAAGCCTTTAAAAATACAAGCATTAATAATGCCCTTCTATGGATTTTCTCAATAAATTGCCCTTTTCAACTGAATCAACGAACTGAGTTTGTAGGGAAAAACGTTGTTAATTATGATATACAAATGTTTGTTCAACATCCGCCGTGGCTTTATTTTTAATTGGCCGGGCAGCAACCCCTGTGTTAATCAGACTAGCGAGTCACACATCTTCCTGACCTTTTAGGGATAATCGGTATGTGGTAGATATGCTTCCAAATTATACCCATTCATTTATAGAAACAGATCACGTTTTGTTTTGTGTAAGAAAAATAACTTCCTTACCAAAAGTTTCATTACAATTAAAAGGAGCATAGTCTTGGACCTAAGTAAATATTAAATTCATCAAGACGTTCATATATTATCATTTTTTGCAATTTTCTCCCATATCTAACTAGCTTTCGTCAATGAAGAGATAGTACATTTAATTGACGTTTATGTATGCATGAACATGCTGGTGCTAAAAGCACGAAAACGATAGTCCACAGATCTCAACTTATTTAATGTCGGGTCCTTATTTGCATTTCTTATCTTATTTTATTTAAATATGAGAGAGTTACGCAAAGAAACAAATCTGATTAACTTTCGCCCTTTTTCTTAGTATATTAAATGAAAACTGATTATGTATTAAAAATAGGAAAATTTTAACGATTTTTCCGAGAAACAATATAGAAAAAGTTAGAATGAATATTTTATGAATGAAATTATGAGTTATTATTATGATATTATGATATATTTCTTCAAAAATGGAAAAAATAGTAGTACAACTAGTATAGTTCTAATGATAAACAATATGTGATAAGGATCTGTGATATTTATACAAATAATATAAGGAGATATAGAATTACTACATTTAATGAAGTAGAAATGTTAGACCAAATATATGTAATTATTATATCATTCAATACTTTAGTCACATGACGTGTATAGCTCGTCATTGTGCGGTATGACATGAAAACCAAATGAGCAGCTATACCTGTCATCTACCGGAAGGGGCTCATAATCGCTAAATCTCGCAGATTTGGCAGCTATTTTATACTTACTAGCTTTCTGCTCGCGACTTTGCCCGCGTGGATCTCAAAATATACATAGAAACAGATTAGATATTAGTACATAAAATAGGGGTTAAATGTTAGTATGGAAGTCCGTCATTTCAAAAGTTACAGAGGTGTAATTTAGTATAATAAATTTAGATTTATTGGTTTGAAATTAAGTACCTATGTTTAAGGATTATAGGAAAATCAATTTTCATGGTTTTAACCTTAGAAATGACGGAACTCTTAAACTTTCATCCACTATTTTACTCCCTCCCAAAAACGCTGAGACACATTATTCTTAGTTTGGAACCAAAAGACTAAATATACTAATTTCCATTAGTTTAACTACAAAAATAAAGAAACTCCCATACAAACTTTCGTCGCCCATTTTACTGGCTTAAGGAATAAAATTCTAAAAATCCTGTAATAAATCTTTTTTAATTTCGAACCAAAACCAAGGATCGGTTTTCATGTAACATGTACATTGTACAAGTCTAAAGAAAGGGATGCTAGCAACTATGTATATCAATCCAAAATAGTTTTAGATGATTTAAAACAAAATATACGAGTATGCGTTATGATATTGTACTGATATTAGGAATTCTCGTGCAGATTTTAAACATTAAACAAGCTTTTAAAATAATATATACCTTAAAGAACCATAGACGAATGCTATAATTTTTTTCGAACGTGGAATTGATGTTTTTTTTTATTAAAATCGAATCTTTTTTAAAGGAAGTTTTTTTAATTAGGTACTCAGACTCATAATTTCGCTTACGGATGCAAAATAGCATTTTTCCGCCACAGTTTTATGAGCTGTAATTTCTTCGTGGACTAAATCTCTGTCGAGTTGGTCGATGCTATTAGGTATAATTGTTATGCAAATAAAGAATATTATGAAGTTTCTCTTTTATTGACTTTTAGTTTTTATTTATTATTTTTTCTTTATGAAAAGACAATATTCTGGGGGACGATTTTATTCTTTCCTTAATTACGCTCATGCAACAAGTCAACCGTGCAAGCAACGGGTAGGTTTCAAGTATTGAAATTGAATATTCAACTTTCGAATTTACAAAGTTGACAAAAATATTATCGTTAGGCCCGAACATTAATTTGAAGAATTCTGAATATATCAATGCATCGTGCATCCTATACTAAAATATTCGTTCTAATTCATTTCTTCGTAAACTTTTCATTCTAACTTTTTCATGTCTTCTTCAATGAATATTTCTCGCTGAAAGAAAGTCCTCTCGTTGAATTTCATGAATTAATTTTTGCCAAGAATGAACATTAGCAAATCGTTGTATGCATTCGCGAAATATTTGAAATTCAAATTTAATTACTTGGAATAAAAAAAAAAAAGATGAATCAATTAATGTGCACAGATTTGAATTGTTAAAAGCATGACTACTTTAAAATATTAAAATGGACAAATACGGCTATGTGGTATTTTTCAAAGGAAAACTGTGAAACAGCGGAATGCTTGGTGCAATTTGAAAATGTTATATTAAATAAGAAAAGACTTCAAACATTTTTTAAAATCTTAGTACATTTTTTGTATTGAAAGTATAGTAATGAATTATAGTAATAATACTCCTTTACTAATAATGGTTATTTTTAGGAGTATAACAACTATAATTAGATTTTGGACTAAAGGTAACAAAGGTAAAAATTTATGAAAGGTAATTTCAGCCTATATTTTAATATATTTTTAGATGGAGTGGTTCTCTTAGAAAATTTATCTATAATTTCGTTTTGGTTTGTACGAGGACTGATTGCTTATGATGTCACGTACCACCCTTAAAAGGTGAGTGCTCTTAAAATTTCACCGGCAAATTAACATTTCACTATGAAGCAAAATTCAGTTTCCATTGGCAAAAAGTACCTATACTTATATCAAATTAGTTACGGGTATTATGTATATTATTGGCTCATATTGTCGATAACTGGCGTAAGAGTAATATAATTATTGGCATTTGTTCGGCAAACTGCTTCAATTAGAAGAACTTGTTAGACTATCGCCTCCAAAATAACCACTCATTGCAATCAAAGAGTATTTGAATAATCTGTGATTAGATAGAGTTCCAGATGGACACTTTAGTGTGTCACTTACATGCGTTTTATTTGACAATCGAATTGCTTATCTTTATTGCCCGTATATTAATTCATAAATTATATCTTTTAATAGGCAATTCAAATTCGGGAAAAGGAATTTCATTATGGACTTCCCAGAAAAAAATATCAACTTTAATTAAAAGACCAACAGAAGGACAATGAAGGACAATGTGAAAGCCTATCATAGTGAAAAAACTTTAATATTTAATTAATAATATTCACAAAAATAAAAGAATTAATATCTTTTGGTGCTTAAAGTGATTCTACTTCTGTGTAAATACAAACACAAAATGTAGGCTATATTATGAATTTGCATGGATAAGACATTCATTACGTAAACATGGGAAGTTCAAAGATAAATTTTTCCTCGTGCTCAATTTCTTCCAGCCATTTGTAACGATATGGAAAACATTTTTTTCCTGTAAAAATGAAAATCGTTACAGGCTTCTTTTATGTAAATACACAATTTTAATATTTTTTATCAGCAGTCCGATGTTCGCAGAAAAAACGTATTTATTTAACTTTTGTTCTTTTCTTCATGTACAAAATTGCTTTTTTAAAGAAATATATGAATATATTCGTACTTCTATTAAATGATGCGATAAAAACGTTGTAATAATTAAAAAGTTAATTTTATATTTGTGGAATAATATTTCGCTATATTAATCTTGTACATGCGAATTAATTTAATAATGCCCCGATTTGTATTAGAGCAATTTTTTTAATTTAAAAAACCTATATTTAAGTTTTCGAATTTCGAAAGAGAGCTTTTTATTAATTGGACTGCTTTGCATTTTTATTAAAAGTAAAATAAGTGTGTTTCTACGACTACGGTTCGAAATAAAATTACTGGTCCTCCTAGCTTTAACCTAAAATTCAGAATATTTTTACAAATTGTGAACATTATTGTATTTAATATATGTATATAAATAATGTGTCTACTTATGTATAGTTTATTTTTATAAAACGTTACTTAATCTTTCAATGAAAGGAAAATATGTAATTATACATATATCAAACAATTCCAGGATTTACGAAATTAACACAAGTTTTGCATGTAATATATGTAAATTAAATACTTTTACTTTGTTTTAAGAATTATTACCTTGGACGCTATTTGCATATTTCGGCAGATATTTGATAATTAAAATGCTTCAACTCAACTAACAAAAAGATCCCTTTTTGCTATTGTGAAGGTTGATATAATTCATTAGAGTTGAAGGGGGACGTAAGTACAACAGGTCTCAGTTATACTCTCGGTCATTGTTTAAAGAGGAAGAAAAGGGTTCATCTCTACTTAAAACTGATGAGGATGGTAAGTTGCTGTAAATTCAGTGCCAAGTATAGAAATTGTCTTATCAGCAAATTACCTTAATCGCTCCGAGTCCCCGACGGCCTTGTTTTTATAAATAATATACCTACCCAAAAGTTGATCTGCAAATTGACACACCTCATCCATGGCTTAAATTCAAACGCTTTTCCCTTAATTATTATCTGGAACTGAAAATTTTAACAGCAAAATGCCGAGCCCAGTGTAAATTGTTTTTTGCCAGATTTGCATAATTTGGTGAACTTAATTAAGACCTCACTGGCTGATCCCTTAACAGGGAGAAAAGTAATTTTTGCCATGAAACTTTTTTTGGTTTTTTTTTGTTTAATTTTTTTGCGGTCTACCCTTATGTAAACCTAGTTATTTTGGCAAATATTTCCCTTTTCACCTGTTGATATTTTTGTTTTTTTTTTTTGGAATTATTATTTTTTTTATTGTCCTTTTGTTACTGTGACGCGAATTGGGCTATTTCGGTATGTAGCCCTTTTTTTCCCTTTGATTGATTCCGATTGCCCTCCAGAGTCACATTAAACCCATCAAAGGGCTTTCTTATTGTTTAAGACTGGATGTTACTAAATAAAACATATCGGCCAGGTGAGAGGGCTTTATATAGACACCCAAAGGGACAACGTTTTCCACAGAATCATTTAAAAACATGAAAATTATAATGAATTGGAAAACTCAATTCCCGAACATCCCTTCCACAGTAGAGGATAATTCGGGTCTCTTAAACCCCATAGTCGGATGCAGAAACGGAAGCTGGAGCGAAGGGTTGGTTTTCCTCTTTTTTTTTTTTTAGAAAAAACAAGAGTTTTCCCCTTTCTCGACAGCGCAATGGGACCAAATAAGGATGTAGGCTGGATAGGCCTGTTGACATTATTTCTTTATTCATGGTGCTCTTTACATATCAAAAACGTTTGCTGCTGCATGAACGAATGCAAATGGCGTAAATTTTATAATGTGTACTGTTGCCTGTTTGGATGTAAGCCTCAACAGCTCCTCTTTAATCTTATTGTGAATGAATATTGGTGGCAATATTCCTGGCTGAAAAGATTTTGTTCGTTAATGCAAAAATTAGATTGTGGCAGGGGGAAAGTACTACTCAAAACAAAATGCTCAAAGCATGTATTTCGTATTCAGGATATTGGGGATTTAATTATTTTTTTTTTCTAAAGCGAGAATTTTTCATTACTTCGAGCGATTTTAAAAAGTACCTAATTGATTTGGAATAATGGTTTGTTTTCAGAAGCGTGTTCCGTAATGACGTAAGTTACATCGGTTTATATAAGATGAATAAAAGAATAGATCCACCCGACTGATTTTAAATAGTTGGAGTAAAATTTTTTTTAGAAAACTTATCTATCAAATATTAATGCAATTTTTTAAAAAGATGATACCTTCTTTTAAAAGATGATACTACATACGCAATAATATGGAAATTGTAGATATGTTTTTTTTTTAAAATTTTTAAAAAAATGCAGAAGTCCTAAAAATATAAAATATGCAGTTTTATTTTAATCTTAGAATATTCATTGTTTTATCAAAAATTTACAAATTACAGTACAATTTTGAAATCGGCATGGAAATTGAAAAACAATTAGATGGGGTAACAAATTTTACCACAATACATTTTTCTCATGCTATGATATATGAGTAAATTCAATTTTATTCAAAATTTCACAAAAGTTCAAAGTTTATAAACAACCCTAAATCGCGATTAAAGGGGTATAGCTTCATTTTTATGGTAAAACACTCGAAGAAGTTTCACTAGAAATAGATCAGATGCATTTAAAATGATAGTTAATTGAGAACATTTGCTATTTACTGAATTCAATTCCTCACTTCATTGAATTTCTATAAACTGTAAGAGTACATCAAGAAGTCAAGGTGTCGGTTTCTTTAGTTGAATCAACAGGTGTATGATGTGCGATTTATCTGTTATACAGGGGCCCCATTTTTTTCTGCGCAAAATCCATATTTCTGTTGATATTTAGAGCTCCCCAGTTTTATCTTTTCTGGTAAAATATCAACAAATTCATATCAGGGGTATGAAACTCAAGGAAGATGGATCCGCATGCTCAATAGTATAAATATAGCCTCCACTCAGATATCTGCAAACAGCCCACGACAATTCGGCATCGTATAATAAATCGAGTCCATGTGCCAAGTTATCCAGTTGTTGCATATATGTCCGACCTTAAGGACTTAAAACGCAGGCAAGTCATTTTTCACCTCGAACTCTATCGTAAATTTCGTTTAAAATTTCACTGTCGCAGTGGTTCAGAGTGATATATTTTTTTTGAAAAAAAAGGGAAACAAATTTTGTTAATTAACGCTGAATAGTGAGTGGTTTTTGTGGGAACAGAATTAAGCCAGGAGTGACGAGTGCCCGCAAATCTGATAAAACGGTTGAGTGCAATATCTGTTGAACGAGAGGTAAAGTGGCCCCTGAGAGGGTATATGCAGTACTTTTTGAATTAAGTCCTTTTTCCCATTAAACAATCCCCTTTGGATCCATTATAAGTTATAAAGGTGGCTAACTCCATTAAGCGTATTAATAATTACTTGGCTTTTTTTTTATTGCACCATATTTGGCTGATGTTAAGTACGTTTTCTCGTATGATGATCCGATTCAAATTTTTGAGAGTATATCCAATTTATAATCTTATCACCTCTATCCGGATATCGCGTAGTCGATGTATATGACATCATCACCGTCCTCCGAGAAATGAAATTTCAGCAACATAAAATTTGGATGTACCTCGAAGCACAATTTGCATCTAATTCGGTTTAATTTCCACTATTTGCATGCGAACGCGCTTGCTCTCGTTCTGTAATATGGACTGGTCGCCTGAATAAGAATATTAAATCTGATTAAGCATTCTCATAAAGGTAGATTACTATTAAGCTAAAGTGCTAATCACGTTACTAATAAAGAATTTCTATTTTCCCTTTTGGTTTATTACGCTCAATCTGAAATTCTATTTGTAAACCATTTTGCAATATCCATACAAAGCGTTTTCATGCCTTGAAAGATTTTATTTTATATCTATTAATGCATTATTTACATATGTTTATTATTTAGCTTTACGTGTAATCTAGCAAAAAGAAAAAACAAGTCATGCTTTGTAAAGCTAACACAAAAATGTAATTTTATCATATCTTAGTTAAATTAAATAAAGAATTTAGGTACATCTAGTGGAGAGTTCATTTCAAAACAGAAGTTATTTTGCATCAATAGGGAAAATTTTTGAATCCATTAGGATCATAAGTATCAAAACTCTTGATACACTCTGAACCATTAATTGAATATCTTACGTTCTTCGGAGTTTTAAAAATTATAAGTTTCTACCTTCCAAATTATTGTATTTGGACAAGTATTTATTTTAAGTGAAAACAGTTAAATATTAACGACTGATATTAAGTTATATAGAAAATCTTCATGTATCTAAAGTTTTAATTTATACTTTGTCAATTCCAGATGAATTGAAAGAAGTTAATACTTAGCAATAAGTTCTTATCAAAAGATCAAATAAAAATATTGCCTTCGGTGTAGTTACAAAAAGCAATGTCTTTTTACCCGTCGCATAGTTTAAAACCTTAATAAAAAGAGAATAAATTGCTAAAGTAAACTTTGAATTGTCTGAATGATAATGTTGAGACGTTTAAAAAGTTCCGAAAGTAATTAACTAACCATATATGAGAATAAACTTAATTAAAAAATTGGTTTTAAAATTATTTAGCCAGTAACATACAAGAAACTGACGGTAATTTAAATTATCGAACAGGGAAAAATTTCTTTTCCACATATGAGCTGTTGAGAATTATATTAGCGTAAGAAAATTTTTATTATTTAGTATGGTATTTAAGTGATGTGATTTTAGTTTTAACTCAGTTTTTAAAAATGTTTGACTTACGCCGCTATGATTCTCAACGGCTCATATGTCTATTGACTATAGTTTGTCCTTGTATGTAACAAATTTTCTATGAACTAGAGCTCTCAAATTTGTAATTTTTTCCCAGATCAGCCCACTCCTACCTATATTGTAAAAGTTATCAATTTTGAGAATAGTTAACTGAAAAATGTTTTAATATAGTACCTAAACAATCATTTTCCATATTATACATATATCATATTTTAGATATGTTTAAATATAAATGAAACATTATTATTCAGACTTTCTCCACTATAATTTCTGATTTTAGAGAAATTCTTAAATGAAAAAATGATAATCGAAAATTAATTAAAACTTGAACTTTGTGTAGGCAACAGGTAATTGCTGTACAAGCGCCAATGAGTCTCATTCAAAAAGGCATCAATTCTATTTAAAATTGATTAGGGTAATTCATTCATTCACCAGTACTTATACGCAATAATTATTAGTCTGAGGTTTTGTTTATAGTAGCAATGTTAATTAATAAAACGTTTGTACATATGTTACAATGTTATGTTATTAATTTACAATGTTTTTTCTTTTGTGTGACTAATGCTGAAGGTTCTCTTTTCATTATTATTATAGAGTTATTCAGAAAAGGATGTAAACACCGAACTGAGATGAATATTTCTACAAAGTTTTATCAATATTTGATCTTAAAGTTAATTTAAGTTGGAAATATCACTGATCAACTTGAAGATGTAATAAAACCTCGAATTTCCTGGTCATTACTATATACTATGTATGTGTGGCCTTCAAAAGTTAATTGAATTCCTTGGAATCTTTCATTTTGATATTAAACACAAATGGTACTAGTATAATTTACAAATATTTTATTATAAAATTAATTGACCTCATTTCGAAAAGAAAATGTAGTCTTAATTAATCCTTCTTACATTCTCCTACGCAATTTATGAGTAACTATTGCCCTCCTTGAAATCACCCCTCATCTGGAGTTTGCCTCACGAATTAAACCAATTAAAACGTTTACCAACTACCAAATTTCCACTCCGACTTCGAAAGCGCAGAGATTTGTTCACTTTAATCCTTTAATGTTTTGAAGTCATTCGAAGAGATTCGCTTTTTCTGCCTTATTTCCGCTGTTCACCTGCGAACTGTGAACGAATTTACTACAATCTTGGAAAATCAGGTGAATTCCCACCTGTCGTAAGGAAACCATCCACAATTGCTTCATTTAAAGAATTTTTCAAAGAGTTTGAATGTTTTGAACTTGAGCCGTCCATCCGTGAACCGTGGTTTATAGCAGCATGGATCACGTTTTATAGTTTTTTTACTCGTTTTCTACAGATTGCGTTGTGGCGTTGGCTTGATTGAATAAATTAAATTCGCGGTAAAGGTAAAATCAGTAAAATGTTGTTATCGTAGAATTATGCTAGCCAATGTTTTTCCAACTTCGTTTCACGTAGAACAGAAATTCAATTTTCTTCAAGGTATTTTGTAATATATTCTGTGATTGCTGCTCCGAGTAGTCACTATTTTAAGCAGTTAAGTGTGAATGCCCTTTTCGCCGAAAAAAAAAAGTCAAATCAAATAATTGTAGCAATAATTCCCAGTACTCCACTGAATCGATTTAAAGAAATCGACTTTAAAGTCCTGCATCATATTTCATTTGTATTGCTCGACGGATGTAGGACTATCATTTTGTCTCTGGCAAGAATTCTCTTTCAGAAGGTGTGATAACTTCCTGCACCTCTTGGACGAGTCAATGGAAACTTCTATTGAATGTAGTTTCACTTTTTGCTCTCGAAAATTTAATCCGCCTACCCTTTTTGGCTTGTGAGGATTTGCAGAAGCCATGGTCCTTGCTGGTGAACATATATGTTGCCATCAACGCAAACCCAGCTTAATCATTCCACTGGAATATTTACACCAAGATTAATCCTTTCCTTTGATTTTCTGCTTTTTAGTACTATAAATAATTTGATACATGTGTACGAATGTTAAATTAAAGTGGCGAAACGGAATTTTAGGGAGCAAAAAGATTAAATTACCATTAACCTTATATGCTAAAGGTAGAAGGCAATGGTAACGCAGAATAAGATAGATAGAAATTTTTTACATTTCTAGTCTATTTTAAAATTTCTTATACTTTAATCAAATACTTACGAGATTAAGGAAAACACGAGTATATACTGCAGGATGTCCCAACGGAAGGGGATTGGATCATACCGCAAAATTTCTCACATACGTATGCTTCAAAAAGCCTATTAAACGATTTGAAGAAGAGATTTTAGGACAATTTATAAATTCATTTTAACTAGGCTGGGCTGGGACTATGTAATTAACCAAAGCAATTCTTCGAAAAGATATACTTAGGTTACTTTTAAAAGAAAGTTGTTTATCATGCAAATGAGGAATTGTAGAATTTAATCTGATTAAATACATAACTTCTACAGTTAATCTATAACTTATAGATATTTAAAAATTTAAGTTCGTTTTGCATGAAGGGATAGACACTAAAAAAGTGTTATGTTGGGAATTATTGTTTTTAATAGTTAAAATTAAAATATAACGTTTACTTTCAACTAGAATTTTACAATTTTTATTAAAACATATCCATTTTTAGTATGTACTCCAAGCCAGGTATCTTTGCGTCAACTAGACTTGCTTAACCGTCGGCAATAATTTTTAAATTATGATTCATTATTACGCTTTAGAAACATTTTTATAACAGAAAAACAAACAATTTATTGCTTTGAAATTTTAGTATGGTATCAGGATATGAGTACTTAAATTATTAAAATATACAGAAATTGTAAATATTTGGAAAAATGTTGTGAAAATATCTACTAAGAATAAAAACATGAAAAGATACAAGTATTATTAATATTTTTAAGTGACTGACGGTTAAGTGATAACATGGAAAAGACGTACTTTTACGTGTCCGGCGCAAAATGCGTTAATATGAAAACTAAAATATTTTATCATCTTTGAATTGTTTCAGAACGTTGAATATAAAACTTTTAAGAGAAGACCTATAAATGATCGTTTGTTCGTTCCTAATCAATATTGACTGAGACAAGATTCCTAATATCATTATTCATTAGAAGAATTACTTGCATAATACAATATTTTTGCAAAAGACATGTTTGGCGGATGTAACTAAATTAGTATCCTTAATGCTTACACTTTTATGCCTTGTCATATCTATTTAGGCAAAATAATCAAACATTTATATGAATACAGCCTCAGAAGCAGCATAAATCAAATGATAATTAAATAAGTTTCTTATTAGACAGAAGTTGTGGTCCTTATTTGTATCTTGAACCCCATCGGGTATGTGTATAATAAAATATTGCATTAAACTAAGTGTAGCAAATTAAAGTCAATAGTCTCCATTACATGAAATGGAACACTTTTATTCAAACAAATGGATTTGATTTGAAATATATTATAAAACTTATGCAGATTCATTCAAAATTTCCTTTTTTTCAAGAAATATCAGAAACAACTTACTTAAAAAAGGCTACAAATCTGAAAGAGGTCAAGTTGAATTTTTCCCCGTAATCGCATTTACCCCTGATTTGCATATAAATATTTAAGCCCATCCAATATCCGTCACAAATTGTTAAACAAAAAATCAGTCCCTGATGGGTTTCAAGTCTTTATCCCTCTTAGGCTCTGCAGATTAGACAATTTGACGAGAGATTGATTTTGGATAAATTTCTGTAGGTACGCCATTGTTTATTTATTTAAATTTGAATCCAAATCAAATTTGAAAAAATAATCCCCAAAATCGTCACCATATGTATGTCTAGTGTTAGCTCCGCAAGAAAATGGAAAACTATAGGTATCACTAGGTATCGTGCCATTTTTCCACCCGATTACTATCAAACTTACAACCTTGGAGTATTTTGCATATCGCCTTATTATAAAATGAAGTGAAATGAAATAAATATTTTTATATATGTAGGTATCCCGAAACCAGATTGTTATGTAAATTCAAGAAATCCATTATTTTGTGGAAATATGTATATGTATATTTCGTAGTTTTTGATGGTTTGTAGTTTACTCCTAAAAATGAAATTTTCATTTGAAGCAATAAAATTTATATCACATTTTTGGATTCGTTATATTTCGAGCGAACTCGTGACATTTTTTGAAATAAACAAAAGGCAACGAATTGTTCAAGAATTGTTAGATCGGCTTTAATATTTTTCAGGCAGAAAACTAATTTAATACATATATCTAATTGTAAGCTAGGAAATCTTACTTGTGATACTTTTAAAATGACATAAGAAATACGGTAATACTACGTGAAATGGGATAGTACGATATTGAAAAAATGTGTAATATTTTCAAAACAAAATCGATTTTCTGCCCTGTTCATAATCAAATATCCTTAAAGTAAGGAAAGTGTTGACAAATAAGCGCATTTGTACCTCGCAGTTTTTTCGTATTTGAATGACAGCTATTTTCCATACAAATCGAAAGCACTCAATATTTGAATTTCTTAAAGAGGGAAATATTACGTTACAGTATCAATGAAATCATAATTTTTCAATTCTTTATACGAGATGAGAAATCATTCTTAAAAAGAAATCAAAATATTCTTTCATGAAACTTTTTTAAGACTGTTGAAATAAAATAAAGTCGTTTATATTTTCACCAATTGAAAACCAATAAAAGTATAAAGATATTTATTTTATTGGCGACAAATTTCTTTTGGCTTCATACATACTATTACATGTCTTTATGCATAGTATGTACATATTTTTACACTTCAAACATATTTGAAATAAAATGCTCTAGGGTTAGGGTTACGAAAATTAATTTAAAATTCTGTGAAAAAATATCTACATTCGAGTTTTTCTTCGTATTGTAACAACTTTCTGCAAACATATGTAAAACATTTAAGTGGTATAGGAATTATATTTTATTATATTATTATTTTCTTTATTTCGGAAATAAACGAATCATTCAAGATAAAGGTACCTAAATATAAAACTGGAGTTAATTAAGATAATATAATATAACCATTTTTCAATTATGAAATATACATGCTTACCTTTTATCAAAGTAATTGTTCTATAACATTTTGCAGATGTTCAGGATTTTTTAATGGAATGAAGTTTGTAAACCAAACCAGCACTGAGACATTTATGATTTTTCTTTAACTGAAAATATTTGCTGCTTGAATATAATACATATACTTAAAATATTACTGTGGTAATATATATCATTTGTTTTATTGCTTCAAGTAAAGAAAAAATGCATCAGTACTAAAAGACACCTAACAACCATAAATTATTTGTTACAGAAGACAGAAACAAGCAACTTAGAGATCGATTTGTTTAAACCGTGTGTCCAAGCAAAGATTTATGTGATGTTATTAGAAAAATTAAATGTTGTGTGCAAGAACCCGGAAGAGGCTCTATAAAGATTACAAAACAAATGACTAGAGATATTAAAGTTAAATTTAATACAGAAGATCTGAAAAAAAGATAAAGGACGCAAAATCCTTAAGTGCACGTATACCTATTAGGTACTAACAGTAGCTATTTTTAAAGATAGATTGGTCGAAGATGTTTAAAATTTTAAAGAAAAGAAACTCTTGGGAGAGCTCAAACTCGTTGTTTCTCGCTTTACTATCTTTTAATGAAATCTTACTCCTTACCCATGTACGTTGTCTTTACGACTTCCTTAAATGACTTTTCAGTGGCGCGCATCTCCTTACAAGATTTATGTGAGGCGATTTGAAAGCAACAACTTGTATTTTTATAATCAAACTTGCTCCTCGCCTCTATTTGCAGGGCAACTAAATGCGTCATATTGCGGTGGTGTTGTCTTTTGTTGCTGCAACTTTAGCAACTGAAGGCTTTTTAGATGACGGCAGAGACAAGGATGAGCTAGGATTCAATGTAAGTTTCTTTCTATGCACTTTTTTACAGCGGTCCTATTTTTATACCGTCCGTGTTTACGTTCATATAGGCTATAAGAAATAAAAGAAGTTCACCTGATAGTACAAGTGATACAGAAGATGGCTCAGACATTGTTCCTCTTATACACGATGATTTAAATGAAATTTCTTCAAACAATTATTGGAGGTAAGGATCTCTTGATTATTTCATGATAAACGGAAAATAAATTGAGAGAAATCACTCTATTAGCCAACCAGATTGGTCAACTTATAAAACAATCCCTCACGAGCTGTGGTCCATTCGAGGGAAAAGAGATTATGAATATTCAGATTTTACTAGGAGTCTTCAGGATGGCGGTGGTCCTAGGCTCCGCTTTCTTAAGACAAATCCCAAAAGAATTTCAAAAACGCAGCAACAACACGACAACAAGAGAGTGCCACTAGGATTCATCGGTAGGGACTTTGTTCGGCAGAAAAAATGGTGGAATATAAATTTTAAAAATATTTCACTTAGGTGTCTATGGAAAGAAAGATTTATCCGAGACAGACCCTTATAGCTACCCTTTGGAGGATTCGTCGTATAGCATATTCGATACGGATACTGGCACGGTTCAAGGAGATCCCGGAGATTTGCTAGAGGTCCTCAAACGAGTCCCTTCTGGCTTCTTCGGAATGCGTGGGAAGAAATTTTTCGATGCGGATATTGGCGATAAAAGAGCTCCCACAGGATTTGTTGGCATGCGAGGCAAAAAACGATATAGCGATTTTGATGATCTATATGGGGAAAATAAAAGGGAACCGATGGGCTTCTTTGGGATGCGAGGCAAGAAAGATAGTGCCTTACAGCTGGATGAAAAGCGATCTCTAGCACAGTTTTTCGGTAGACGTGGAAAGAAACAACCTTTAGTAAGTATTTCAAAAAAAAGTCTTTATTTAATTATAAGATTTAGCCAGAATCAAGAAAAAAACTATTCCCTTCCAATCAACCAACCCGTTCCTATAATCGCTCCTTCAACCACTAGATAAAAAGCAATCGAAAAATCGAAATTAGTTTCTCCAAAACTTCTATAAAATAACTCGCTTCTTCTACTTATTATTTACAATAATTTCGAAAAGCTATTCGACATATGCGCATCGCTTCAACTCCTACGACAATATTTTTATAAAGTTCAAAGACATACGAAGAAATTGCGATTCATATTTTTTTAGTTGAATAACTAAATTAAACTTCTGCTTTTTTGCAGAATAATTAATTCTTAAACAAGTATTCTAAGAAATTATGCCGTACAAAATTTTAAATTGATAAATTTTAAAATTATCTCTTAGAATTCTGGCTTCTTCGGCATGAGAGGTAAAAAGCAACCGTTCGAATTTCGTAGTAAATTTGTTGGAGTACGTGGTAAAAAAATTCCTGATGGCTCATTGATACACATGAATGATGAATTTATTGATACGGCAGAAAGTGAAGATGTTAATTCTCTAAGTTCAGCTGATGAAAAGATCAAACGTGTTCCAAGTGGATTTGTGGGAATGCGGGGTAAAAAACATTCAGGTAAGTTTACCAGATAAAGTATAGTTTCAAGGAACAATTTTTAAAGAAATTTCAAAAAATAAAAAGAATAAATTGGTTAATGTAATATAGCCCAAAATATTTGGGATTACCTTTTTTTCTAAAGAAATCACATTCCATAAGTTAGTTGAATAAAACCAGCACAATCGTTGCTTCTTCTAAATGCAATTAAAGGGGTTGCCAACGAAAAGGAAAATGTATGTTCACTTCTTCAATATGAGTACATGCATTTTTCATCAGGTAAATATTTACACTTCTATGTCAACTTTCCTTAATTGCCAACAAGAAAGACATTGGCTAAGTGTACTTCTTCTTCCGGTGGGAAAAAACATAAAATGGAAAGGTCATATTCATTTACAAAAATTGTGAACCAAAGGATGTTATTGTGTTTTCTTCAAAAAATTAAGCACTTTTAAAAAAATCCTTGTCTTGGTGTACTAACAAAATATACATACATTGCTCATATATTTTAATTTTATTTAACCACATTTAATTTGCCATGTTCTGAACATCTATTAGTATTTATAAAACTACAGATACCTAATGGAGAAAAATTAAATCAAAATCAAAACATATTATTAGTGTATATTATTATAATTTATCTTTTATTTTCAGATGATCTAAGCGTGGGGAACTAATTAATAAGTCCATGATTAGCCTCAAATTAAACTATTTAATGAGAATGACCTGAAATATAATTTAAAAGTTGAAATTTAATATATTATGGCTGGAAGTATATTAAATTTCAATAAAAATTAAAAAACTAACAAACGTCACGGATACTTAGTTTTGTTAATGTTTTAAAATAAATAGAATCCTTCTAATGCAACAGGGGATAACTGCATAGTGTCAATTTTTAGATTATATGAATGCCACAAAAGGTGATAACTTTGTTAAAATGTTTTCTGTGTAAAAATGTAAAAAAAAATGTTAAATCAAAACTGAAATAACTTTTTTTCCTAATAAGTAATATTTTATTATACTGACTAAATATTTGTGTAGAACACACATATGTAAATGTCTACTTTACAAGTTATATACCACATGTATACAAGAAACTCTCTGTTGCCAGTAAGTTACGGAAGTGTTACATATCAAGATATTGAATAAAGCACAATACAGCAGAAATATTAGAGGCTCTTTTATTTTAGTTACATTATGATCTAAAATATAAATAAGAACGAGTTGAATCGGGTTGAAAAAAATCTTCTGGTGAGTATTTGAGACTTTAATGCATCAATTTTCGTGGTAAGCAATATATTACCAAATTTAATATAATGGTACCTGACTAAAAAGATATATTCACACTACATTTAAAACGTTCTCTCAAACGACATTTTTAGTACGTTTCATATCTAAAGTTAAATTATTTTGAAAAAATTTTTATGAAAAGGTAAAAGTTACTTACAGGTGAAAGACGAAATTTGTATGTATATTTAAGTTATCATATTCAACATAAACTTTAAAAATTATTTGTATTGATGGTTTTAGGGCTACCTAAAGTGCAAAGCCTTTCTTTTCTATTATGGAAAGGAAGCAATAACAATTAACAAAATAAATATTTAAAATGTAAAAAATTTTAATGTTGCATTAGAATACGATCATCAACATTTTTAGATTTGTTATTTTTTTTAGTTATATACATAGTAAAACATTTCAACACTTATCCACGTACGACTTCATTCATAAAATAAATATTATACAATAAATAGAAGAGACAAGTTTTAGGAATTTGTTCACTCGTTTTTAATTGTTATCTTCGTGGTAGTGGTAGTGGTGTTGCAATCAAATATCAATTATTATAACTTCGAATATCCTTTATCTTTATTCATGTCCGTCCAACAGATTATAAAATATTACTTACATTTACTTAAATACATATTAACACTCATCAATCATTATTTAAATGTTGAAATTTTGTCTGATGAGTTTTTCCAAATATTTGAAAATGAACAGTTTTTAATTTTTTGTCTATTGATTAAATTGTGGGTTAAAAAGATTAATATGTCAATCGTCGAATAAATTTATAGTCAAATAAAATCCTCCGTATAATCAACATATGTTAGGTATGATTTCAAATAGTTAAATGAAAATTGTTACAAATAGGAAAACAAATAATGTATTTATTTATAGCCAAATTAATTTTCTTAGAATAAATTTATCAGTTTATTGAAAAATCGGCCCTAAGCGTAGCTTGTTTAAAAATATAAGAATATATTTTCTGATTTACATCCGCCCCCGGATAAGTTTAGATATTACACCTTTATGAAAACAAACATACAATCATACCAGCGAAAACGAAAATCGAATTGCTAAGCAATACAAACAGGGTGAACCTATTTGCAGTTAAAAATATCCCGAGCAATGTTGACGGCGATATTGAAATAAAAATTAAAACAAATATGAGCCGCGTCTCCGTAGATCGAAACCGAGGCTTCCGTTTGTTCAGTTGATTGATTGTTGCAATGAGACAGTGGTTTTCACCAGTTGCAATCCTGACGAATGCGTGATTTATCCACCATCTCTCCGGATAAATTAATTACATTTTAATGTTCCCACGTAATCAGATTTTTGCTAAAATAACTCCAGACATGTCTTAATACGATCTGATCAAATTTCGTTAGCACCCACAAAGTTCTTGTGCGGCATGCAAATCCCTGCAGAGCCATTCCTCACGTGCTTTATAAATTTCCCATAAATTTTGTTTACGCTATTGATCTCCGGCAAACACATTAGGCGAGGATTCCTAAACCTTCCGGCCATAAAGCAACTTTTACAATCTGCTGGCTGGAGAATTATATTTTGGGATCACGTAGAAAAAAAAATGTTCGACTAAAGCTTCTGTACTCCTCCAGGCAATTCAAAAATTGAGGTGTGAATTTTATGAGAATTTTTTTCACCCATCAAGAATCCTCTGGGAAACACAAAGGAGAGCCAGAACCGCACACGTTTTCGTCTGTTTGTGGAAAAGATGAACGACAAACTTTTTGTTGAAAATAACTACAAATTCAATTACAACGAATATGGACTGTGATATGCCGACTGGCCCGATGCTAAAAATATTAAAATATAATTCATTCAAATTCTTTGCTTTCCTCCGTGTTCAGAGGGAGCAACTTCGCCCTTTATAACTTATTCATGACTGGCAGCCTCTTGTGACCCCAAGTGGACTCAGCCTAGATAAACAAACTGGAACAATTATGTTTGACATTTTTATCGTTTCAACTTCGATTATTCGAATTGTAGACGTTTAGATTTTCTCAAATAAAAGAAATAAATTTCCAAACTTTATGCAGCAAAGAGGACAAACAGTTTTGAAGAATTTTTTTCTATAACTTATTTTTAGCAAAACTTTAGGCTAAAATAACAATTTCTAAGGGTGTTTTTAATTTAACGCTAAAATTTGATGTGGATGACTTTGGCCAAAATCACACTAATATTTAAAAAAAAATTCTTCTAAAATTCGGTGTTTTATTGAAAACAATCTTTGTTTTCATAAAGTATAATTTCAGCCATTGAGATAAATCGCTAAGAAATTATAATGAACATACGATTTTATTCACATTGCATTGCAAATTTTATTTATCTTTTGCCAGTATCGTAAATGATACCAAAATTATAAGAATTTTAGAATAAATTTTTTCTTGAATAATTTTATTTCTATATTTTCAATTCTAATAAATTATTAACTTTCTATTTGATTGTTGGTTGTTGATATGTTCACAGGTTAAATTTAATTTATATCTACCATAATATAGGCTTGTGGGCCGAGAATAAAATTTAATTTTTTAATTATATGTATACAATACATATACATACATAAGTAATATAAGCAGCAGGAGATGTAATATTAGATATTATTATATTTTAAAAAAGATTATATCTGTTGAGACATGTGGACTTGAATAGAAACAAAAACATTTTATACTATTGGTGGCTGTTTTTGAAATTGTTTTCCATGAGACCTAATCGTCCAATGTACGTTATAAAGTTGCTTAAAAAAACAAGAATAAAATTTAAGTATAATTTAAAAATATACAATAGATACACATTGGAAAAATTGATCTGATAAAATTCAAACTCCGAAGAAATAAATCCTTTAGTTTTTCGAAAGTAAAATAACACTATTGTGGATATTTTTTTCGAAATGTATTCTATCAGCTTTATGTTTCAATGCTTTTTACAGATACTCGCTTGATTTCATTTCTGATTGCAGGTTCTGAAATTATAAGTCTGCTAGCGCGAAGTTGAAGCAATTTTTTTTCAGGTAAAAACTCAACAGATCTTTGAAAGATGTACATAAATTGGCAGTTTGCGGCAATCTGTTTACGCAAACTAGCCCTGAATCAATGCTAATTTTTAGTGTACAAAGGGCTAAAGATTGATTTGGGATTTTAATTTGAAAAGGATTTTTAAAAACAAACACATACAATATAATTTCAAAGTCAACTTTTACTCAACAGTAAAAGGACAGTTGTCTAACTTTTGAATTCCATCCGGACCGTTTGGGTACGAAGTTCTAAAAATCACTATGACCACTCAAAATGTAATTTAAATAGCCAAACAATGTTGTGATGTATGCAAAACTGCTCATCCTTTTCTGTCGGTATTTACTAAATTAGTCCCATCTGGCAGGGCGAATTAATGCTTTGTCGTGCGAAAAATTGCTAATGTTTGTTAATTGCAAAAATTGCAGATTTGTACTGAGTGCAAGTTTTCAGTTTTGTAATTCAGTTGGGTCTTTGACCCAAATAATTCAAGCATTTTGTTCTTAATTGGCATGAAATGAATGCGGGCAGAATAAAATGAGGCAGACTAATTAGGGAATTTGGGGCGTTGATTTTTTAGGAAGGTATTTCTGATGATATAAATACGCGCGAGACTGTGAAAGAAAGATTTTTTGGTGGTTTAAATTTGGGATGAACCGAATGAAAATATATTTCACCATCTACATATGTACACCAAAATTAATAATCCTTTTTTTTTTTTTTGTTGGGCATTATATACACTTAAGAGAATTTAAAATTAAATTAAATTATTATGGGCCCTTTTGTTAATATCGCTATTTTTGTGACGAAAAGAGCTTAAGAAAGCCCTGTGTCGGTAGAAATTCCTTAATAAAATTTCTAAAATTCTTATAAATTAATTTCAGTAACCATATGACTTCAATTAATTTTTGCGTTCAAATTATTAACCAAATTTTATTAGAAAAATACAATCAAATATTTTGACGTTCAATCGACTTATTAACCAAACCAATTTGAAAGAAAAAATTAATTGAAGTCAAAGGTTACTGAAATTAATATCTAAGAAGTTTAGAAACTTTATTAAGGAATTTTTACCCACAAAGGGGCTTTCGTAAACTCTTTTCGTCGTAGAAATTACGATAATCGCAATAGGGCCCTATAACAACGAATTCTGAGTTTTGTCTAACAAGCAAATCAGTAAAATGTAGCTTATGAATTGAACATTTAAAAATGTGAATAAATTGTGTTTAATTAATTATTATTTCCTGTTGTTTTGTTTGTTTTATTGAAAATTCTAGTAATTGAAAATTTGTAATCCCATTCTGTAATTAGTTAGATGTAATACAAGCAGCAGTTGGTACTCTCTGATTGTTTATTAGTGTAAACAGAAATGGTAAATCCAACCATCCATCCATCTAATGGATGTTGCATTTTCCAGAGTTTGAAAGAAAATGTTAATTATAGGATCGTCTTAAACAACAAATACAATCGAGACTTAGCCCTGTTATTTTGAATGCTTTTAAGTTGTTCTCAGTGTAGTTTTGTAGAAGAGAATATAAAAAGAAAAAATGTAATTTTTTGAAATTAAAATAATGTTTTACTTCTAGATGTATTTATTTAATCTTATGAGATTTAGCAACGCTACATTTTGCATCTTAATATAATGTTTGTAATTTGATCAATGCCATCAAAATATGGTATTATGTAGTCTGAAATAAATTAAATGCGAGAGAACGTCGAATTTGTCGTTAAAATAGAATACTTAAAAAAAATCATCAAATCACATTTATTGAATTGGAATAACTCCAGCACCAACACCACCACCATGTGCGCACATGGGAGCCACAAAGGTCCATTGGTTGGTTTCCGGATCATAGACTTCTACAGTCGATAAATTAGATTCACCGTCATAGCCTGAAATATTTTCATTTAAAACAAGTTTTCTTTTTTAAAAAACAAAAATTAACCTCCTATTGCCCACAGTTTTCCCATATTAGCTGCCAGTGCTACTCGGCTTCTTTTAACATTCATAGGTGCAACCAGTTCCCAGGTATCGTTATTTGGATCATAGACTTCCACTGATCGAAGGAATGAATTGCCGTCATATCCACCACATGCATAAAGTTTTCCATTTAGGGCCGCAACACCAAGCCGACAACGTCTGTTGAGCATCGGTTTAACTTTAACCCAAAGGTTTTGGGTAGGATCGTATCGTTCAACAGAGTCAAAAATAGAAAGCCCATCGTGTCCTCCCAGCGCGTAAACGTATCCGCCGAGAGGAGCTACTCCGCCAGCCGATCGATACTTCATCATTGGTGCAACCTAGAGGAAGAATTTTAAAAATCTCTTCAAACTTATTAGACAATCATTTACAGTTTTCCACGAATCACTTTTGGGACAATAACATTCTACGGTGCTTAAAGATGTAACGCCATCATATCCTCCACACACGTAGACGTAACCGTCCAATGCCGCAACACCCACAGCACTGTGTTGATTATTAAAAAATTAATAGAACCGACATATGGGCGGGTCGAGTGCTTACCTTCTTTTACAAAGCATAGCCCTTCCCTGAGACCATTTTCGTATTTTTGGATCATAAACTTCTACGGTTGAGAGCCTTTCTGTTCCATTGAAGCCCCCGAATGCATACAGTTTTCCCCGAGTAACAGCCACGCCGACACGAGATCTACATTATAATCCGAATAACTAATAAAATTGGACTAAAAAAGAAAATCCTGCCTACCTTAGCATAGACATAGCCTCCCCCATTCGCCACTCCTTCGAGATCGGATCATAAATTTCAACTGTGCTAACCGACTCGCCAGTCTTGGTCAGTCCGCCGACGGCATATATTTGGCCGAAGACATAGTCGCAGCACCTGGGTCGTGTTCTGAAAGAATAATTTAGAAATGATTGAAAATGCGTTCAATCCCGACCTGAAACTCTGCACGAGTCCACGTCTCTCCGGCATTAGATGAAAGTCTTTTGCCTCGTCCAGGAGATCTCTGCATTGGTGTGAGGTTCGAATCAGTTCCTCGGTTGCCACTCTGTCGGCAAGGTACTGCGGCGAGAGGAGCGGCAACCGGACTTTTGCGAGCACTTGGGGTAGAAATGAAGCCCTATGGTCGATGTCGTGCTTGACCCATCGCATGCAGGCTTCGAAGATGTTCTCCTCTGTCGGGACGTTCAGCTCGTCGCGGCGAATGATATCGAGGAGCTCCTCAAAGCCTAGGGCCAAAAATTCGTCTGAATGAGATACCTTGGAAAAGTAGTGATGTATGTATTTATCGGCTGCGTTCACCAGCTGGGTGCATCCTAAAGAGTCGGCAAAATGCCTAATTCCCAAAGCATTCTGTGGGTGGAAGCTGCGGAAAGTTGAGCCGAATTAGACTTTGTCGTCAGGAAAATTGGGAGGTGTACCGCGAAATGAGGAATTCAGCGCATGCATTGCGAACTTTGCTTAGCTGCAGGAAAGAGGCCCCCACCATCAAGCTCTGGACGTTGTGATTGTCGATTTTGACGGTACCGCTGTAGGCGAAGTTGATGAGGCTCTCCAAAGCACTAAAATTGAAAACATGCTCTCGGTAACAAAGAAATACCAGGAAAGTAGGTCACCTAACTAGGGCTCGATCTCCTTCATTGTAATTTCCTTGATTCGACTCTCGGCCATGTTGTGGGTGAACATCGCGTAAAAGTAAGGAATTGTCGCTGCCAGGACGACTCTGTGAGCGGAAAACGTCTGGTCTTCGACCTAAATTACACGAAAAACCCTCTTTTAATAATGTTTTCGCTTCAAGTAGCTGTGGGCTCTCACAATAAGGGTCACATCGCAAAGCTTTCCCTGGCGTCGAATTTCTTTCATAATTGGAAAACTATCCGTGAATAGGTCATCCTGCTTGAAGAGAACGTATTTCTCTTCATCGGGACCATTTTCAGTCAGTTCCATGATGAAATGATTTCGAATTACAGAAAAAACAATTGATTCGCCCACAAATCGTCCATTTGTTGACAGCAACAGTAGTAAGCCACTGTAAATGACAGCTGTCAGCAGCAGGTGGCAGGCGCAATGAGTTAGAGAAGTTTATTGGGTACAGTACGGCTATAAATTATGATGCCCGGAAATCTCTATTGAAGGAATAAATTAAGAATGGAGGCAAATGGAAACGACGAAAAGTGAACGTATCTTCAAAAGCGCGGATTAATTTGAAAATGTAGCATAATCTTATTAAATTATTAAAATACGTTATGAATAGCCCAATTTTATCGATTTCTTAAAAGCAGGAAGAGGTTATAAGTATTCAATATTAAATTTTTCATTTTTTTTTTCACTGGTATGAAACATGTCGGTAGGCACCAAAATCATTAATGCGTCGGAAACCTCTGAAATTAACAAATCTATTGTTTTTTAATTCCTATATTAATTCTTTTAAACATTCCACTCAACCCCAATGTCACAAAAATAAGCATGACCAATGGCTGGTTATATCCAAACTTCCATTTGTAAAAATATCGAAATCCAATCAATTGTTTCAGGGAATTTAAAATATTTCGGTTGTAGTCGCATCTCAAAAGAAATGAATCGGCTTAAATCCGCGTTTCAAGCCGCGAATTGAGCTTTGTCTACCGCCCGCTAGGCGGCGATGTGCTGTTTGAGTGTCGGCTCAGCGCATCCAACTTCCCACCCCGGGCCCAGGCGATTCAACAGCTGCGATTTTAGCCGTTTAGCCCAATTCCGCACCATCCGCCGCCATAGCCAAAAGATCTGTCGTGCTCTCCGTGTTTACTGCTCGTTGGTAGGTGCGGCTCGATTGTGTTTTTGTTTGGAAGAAGCGTTCGCCCGGAGTTTAAATATTTGACGTAGAGGAATCGCCCGGAAGCCGGAAGTCTTTAAAAATTAGTGCTAATAGGTGAGTACTGTAGCCGCAATTCTAGCGGGAGTTTTTCGTACGGTTGATGGCAGTAGTGCGACAAGCGAAAAATCGATATTTTTGAAGTTGTGCAGCTTTTTTGCCGAAATATCCCAACAGCGGTGATGACATAATCTCCCAAATGGTTTCTGATGAATAATTCCCTCCGGTTGCGGGTCATCCAGGCTCGCTACGTGCAGCTATGACCAATCAATCAAGTGCCCAGCCCGAGCCCCAGTTTGGTGCGCTCCAAACGGAAACCGATCAAGAGTCGGATCACGTCACTGGAGTGTCGCCGGGAGGTCTGGGGACTGCTACCTTACCTTTGTCTGCTTTTTTTTTAGCGCAATTTTACGGTAAACTGGAACAATTTTACGCAAAATCTCTCGGCTTGGCATAGCATGGCCTGCTTTGTGTGCCTCCGTTCGCCTCATCTCGAGCTGCGCGCGCGCGCGTTTCTTGCCTAATGCTCGGAGGCCTAAAAACCCGTCTAGCGCCTCGCTGCTTTTACTATTTTGGCTAGTCGGTGTAGTAAGAGGAGCCCGAACTAGGTCAGCAGTGTGTGATTATCGCAATCGCGGTCACCTGTTTTGGTGCCTCAATTAAAGTACCATCGCATCTGGTGGATCTTCTTGAGGCAGTGGTTGCGTGCTTGCTAGCTTGCTAGACTACGCGCGGCCAGAGAGGCGCCCAAAAACGACGACGACCACAACAAACATCACACAGTGATTCGAATCTGATTTAGAAATTTGCTTTTTTCGTATATCGGTCATTCCTTTTTTGCCATCGTATAGTAATTATGTTTTGTAGATATTTTTTTCCCATAATTTAAAATTTTTACATTTCCATATTACGTTTCAAACTTCCGACTTTTTCTATAGAATGGGTTTTTGTTTACCTTTTTTAAAGTATAGAACTGGGGAGAAAGCGATATCGATATTTTCCAAGACTCCGTGTCCAGGAGCGTAATAAAGTAAAAATTAGTACAATAGAGCAAACAAAAACAGCAGTAAAAATACTTTCATTGAAATGAATTTATAAATCGTACTTCTATTAGTTGAATTAATTATGCCAGTAAATAATATTGGACTAGATAGTAACTAGTCTAATATTTGTTGATATACATATTAAGCAAAATTTTAAAATTTTCAAGACGATTAAGAGATTATTTAAATCGGCATTTAATCATAAAAATAGCTAGATTCAAAAATTGGGTTTAAGTAATATAAACAAACGATAACTTTTCAAGTTACCAAATAGTTGTTTGCGCACTGAAGTGCGTTACTTGGCAACTGTGAGACTGAATATTCATGGTAGTAATTATGTTTTGATAGTGGTCACGGTAGGTGACTACGGTCTGATATAACCAGGTGTTAGCTGAGTAACTTTTTCTTCTTTGTTTAAAAGCTCTAACAGTTCTATATTCTGTGCAGGACGGTTTCATCCAAAGTCAATTTTCCTGTGTTATATTATAAAAAGAGTGAGTGAACAGAATATACATTTAGTTGAATTTTTTTATTTTTATTAATTTCTAGTTCTATTTCTAATTCTGAACATACACTTAAAGTAGACAAATTCATTGTGACACTTGTTCCAACCACTGCTTCATATATTGTGTGAACTGTTTCCTAATAATAGAAAATATTTATTTCAAGACAAATTTTTGGACGCTGACGTCAGCAGTGAGTAATATAATCCTATCAAATACAAAACGAATTTTATTAGATAGAACAAGCAATCTCACATGGTTTATTTATTTCTTTTACTTAATTATTTTTCTTAGAGTAAAATCGTTGACTATAATTTTGTTTTCATGAGTATATATAAATTAGCTTTTATTTTTGTTTTTAAACGACGTAGAAAATAACTATGTATACTGAATAGGGCTGTCAAAATTATAGGCTCTCTAATTTTTAAAATACTTTTGACCCAATGTAAATCGAATGAATGTTCAAAACCTTAGAAGAATCCTCCACAGAAAAACCGAAAATGATAAAATATAATTTTAAAAAAGTAGGGAGTTGAAATAAAAATTGTAAATAAGAAAAGACTTTTGAATTACGAAGAATTATAATTACCGAAATTCGAAAAATTTTCTTGAATTCGAACCACTGTGCGGTAGAATCATTGATTTTGCTTGAGTTGCAAATTATTATTTTGTTGAAAACTTTCATATCGGATTTGTATTTTGTTTGCCATCACTTCGGGGACTCTCACTGTTTTCTCTCGCAAATATTTTTATGGTTTTCGCTCCAAACTTTAATTTTGTGATATCATCTTTTAATTTCGCTTTTTCTTTGCATTTCAGGAATCTTTCATCTTCAAATAGTCTTCTTCAAAAAAAATAATGACCTCCACTGAAGTGAACTTGGGCTTTGCTGGACGAAATCGTCCCTCCAGCCGTGTATTAAAACCTCCTGGTGGTGGCCATTCAAACATTTTCGCGGAGAGCGACGTAAAACCTAATCCGCCACGGCCAAAGTATGACCAGCAAAATTCCTCAAATTTAAATTTTGTTATGAATACGACCGACCCGAACGAGGCTGTCGTTAAGACCCGCCAGGAAATTGAAGTTAAAGTGCAGCAGGACGTTGAACGACATGCAGCTGACAGAGCTGCTCAGGATGCGACTAGAGAACAGTCAGCCGAGATTCCAAGTCCTGACTCTCAAGGCCAGGGAGGCCGCACGCGAGTACCACCAGGCGGCTTCTCTTCTGGCCTCTGGTAAAGCCACCTACATCCCTGAATCCTGCTGCGGAACAAATAACTTCTTAGGTTTTACTACTGATTTGTTTGTTTAGTTACTTAAAAGTAAGCCTTACTTCTTCCATTACGAAGCATTCACCTATTTATAACCTGACTTGTAATCGAAGGCAAGAAAAACATGCGTTTCTGACAAACCCGGAGCATGTTTCACTGGGATGGAGGAGGTGTTTAAGTTCGCTGTTAACGTCCATTTTTGTCCTTTGTGTTGCTAGGGAACAAGATCAAAAAAGCTAGTTGTCTTTTTCAACATATTTATTCAAGTTATTTACCAAAATATATCGTACTAAAACATTTGGTATGTATTTACAATGGTTTTCTTTACATGGGTCCCTTATTAACTTAACTATTATCAAGTACTAAGTTTACGCTAGGCGCTGTAGTTTTTAGCCACAAGTTTTCTTAAGGCTTAAGAACATGTTTACCTATATAAGTTAAAGGTAAACTTTTTTCAACAACGCTTTATGATATTTTTAACTGAAGTTATCAAATTACTACTAACATTCACATTCAGCCTTGCGTAAGCTTAGTAATAGTATACTTGACCATATCGTAGCACCATAATACAAAATTTATAAAAGCAGTGCATTTTTCAGCACTGTTATTTTTTACTTAAAGAAATCTAACAAATTAAACTAAATCAACGGATTTGTTGTGTTGAGAAATTTTCCCTAGATGAAATTTGATTTTTTATTTATCTGCCGACTCCTTCGCCTTCTGATCCAGTTGGTAATTGTACGCTCTGCAAAGTTGTATAAAATTGGCCAAAGCAACAAATACGTTCACTGAAAGCAGTCCGTAATTTTTTGGGATAATGACCACCGAATATCTTGACCAGATTACCCCAGTTGCAAATAATGAAGCCGATTGTGCTACAGACAATTTATCTGCTGGTCGAGTTAAATCTCCTATACTAGCAAGGACCAGAGTCTGAAAGTAGTAAGCCGTGTTTAAGAATATGACTGTTAGATTTGCTGAGTTCGCGGCTGGATATCTTATTAGATGAATTGTTCAAATTAAATATTTATACATATTACGATCGGATTATGAATAAGCCGCTGGATTCTAAGTGCCGTACTTTATATAGACAACACATAACAGCTTAATATCGCCTGGCCTAAAATTGCATATTACATTTTCATTAACATTTAAAAAAAATAATACACGGACATTTTTAGACAAAATGAAGCTCTCGCTAATCCCTAGAAAGCGTAAAATAACTGATCATTTCGAAATATGTATATATTACTAGTAACACTTTATGTCCAAAGTATTTACTAGATGTTTGAAATCGGCAGTGTTATGGAATTGTGGGTTTTAAGAATTTTCTAAATTTTTACAGTTTTCTACATTTTAGAGCTAGCTTGTTTGTATTTGCAAACTTAGGATGTATTGAAAGATCTTAAAATTTAATTATTTTGAAATTATCACTCTGGATAATATAATAGTAAAATAAATAATTTATTGAAGAGAGTATCTTGAACATAGGAAATCGTCGCTAAAGTGTTATTGTATATAATTGCTATTAATTAGTTATTCATGCTACAAATATTTGTTTTATCTATTTGCAGCGATAGTACGCTACCTCTTCACAAAAATCGCAGATAGTATCTATTTTCCAGAATAATAACTTCGTTATTTACGCGACGAATTCTCACTAAACACTGTCGATTGATATCTGCCCGTACTCCAGATACGATAAACAAATTCATTTTAATTTTCTTCTCGGTCAGTCCCGATCGGGAGTCTATTTTTAGTCATTCAATTGAAGCGTACTACGTGTTTATGCAATACAATCATGGGACTTTTGGCGGTCTCCTCGAGAAGTGAACGAATTAATTACCTATTAAACTTACCCATTTAAATACTGGAGCCCAGAAAAAGACTGTTTTAGGCCCTAAAATGAAAAAGAAAAACTTGTTACTACATTTCTTCCAGCTGCAACTCGTTAAAGTATTATTTATGAATTAAATTAATTACTTATCTAATGGGCTGGGAAAATCAAGAATTACCTGCTGGATGTTGCCAAAGAGGACGGAGCTTTTCAGGCACAAATTTATCAGCAGTATTAATTATTGCATTGTACACTTTCGAAGGCAAACTTATTGAAGTTGGTGTTGTCATTTTTCTAGTGAATATTGCGAATTTTTCAAATGTTGAATTTTATTGGATGTGGCCTACACACTTTGGTTGGAAGAGGGAGATCGACCTTAAAAAGAAAAAAATTTGTCCCATACGGTTACCAGATTCGCCCTGCCCTTGAAATTTTAATTGTCATCATGACATTCGCTAAGTCAGCTGAGAGATAACTGTCGTTTGTATTTCACCAAGCTGACACAAGTGAGGTGAATTTTTCGAGGTGAAGACTTTTAAATTGTTTTTTTCGTTAATAATGATACATTTTTTCTATATTAAAGCACCACTCAGACAGGAAAACAATCAATTTAATAGAAATCTGAAGGAATTATAAAATAAATTCTATAGAAAACGTAGTTTATAAAAATTAACAAATCTATGCAGAACCCTCGGCGGGCGGATTAAAGTTGTATTTGTTAGTTTTTTTTTATTAGTATTTCGCTATTAATTAGTTGTTATTAGAGTTTATATCCCCCCAAACTTATTTTTACCTAATCGGCAACTGTGTATTTTAAAAACTCACTCACTTGAATCAAATACCCTTTCAAAGTATGAATTTGATGATGTGAGGATGAATTATGCCTTCTAACATAAGGAATGGTAATTAATTTCCTTTAATTATATAAAGATATTCGAACTCAGAATGGGACAGTTTTATCTGGTGCAAGGTCGTTTCTTAATTTAATCAGTTTTTACCCTTACAACAGCAAAATTATATCCTAATTGTAAGAATTTAAAACTGGGGATCAAATATGCGAATGAATATAATTTATAAATGTTACGGGCTCTTGGATATGAACAGAATCAATGAACCGTTGATTTTGATTGATATTTTCAACAAATGATGTCAGCAGTGGAATGAAAACTCGTTAAGTACTACTGAAACATTTACTAGCTTTCTAAATTTTGAATTTTTAGTGACCCATTATATTGAAAAGAAAAAAATTATACTGGTCCTAACTGGCAATATGGCTTTAAATATTGTTATTGCATTGTACATACATACATATATATGTATTTACTTGACTTTGAAAGGCCTTTTGAATAAGTACTTATAACCTAAATAGTTAAATTGAAAATAGCTAAAAATTAAAAAATTATGCTTTTGACATGGTGAAAATTACGAAGGATACACTTTTGAAGTACAGATAAAAATAGAAATATAGATAAATAAAACATATGTGGGTAATCAAAATTATTGGTATTTGTTCACACAAGACGATAAAATGAAAAAAAGGTAAATTACTAATTAATTCCAGTCCATGAGAAGTTTATCCTTTCAGTTTATTTTATGATGTGTAATTGCATCGTAAAATCATTGAAATTTTAATCTGTTATCTTAACTAAGGCTTAAAAGTTACGGGGAAACCGGATTGAATCCAGAATATAAAATAATAAGTTTAAAACGCGCTGATTAAGTTCAAACCAGATTTACTAGAATGGAATCGAGTGCATTAACACTTTGCTGCATTAATCAGTAAAATGATTGAGGAAACCATTGTTAAGCTTCTTATTTTAAATCACAAACGTAGCTGTGGTAAATAAAATAATAAAATAATTTAATTAATTCTTTGGAACCTTTCGAAGTTGATTTTCGTATAATACAGTTAAGTGTAGAATACAGTTGTGATAATTTTTACAATAAAATATTTTAAAAATTATTGTTTTCAATAAAAACGATTAAATACATGAGAAATTTTATATTACGAAGATAAAATCTAGAATGCTTTAATTTATACTTGAAAACTGATTTGTGATAAAAAAGAAATAACAATTTTGAAAGTTGGGATCCTTTTTTTAAAGGATATTTTTAAAGAAATGTCGCTATTTGTGGCAATGTTTACTTCCTAGCATTGGACTGTTTGGGCCTAAATATGTAACATATAACACATATATACATTTGCATTTTAATTCACTCAAGAAGAATATTAAAAATGACGACGAATCAGATATGCAGGTTTACTGTTTTTGAATTGAATATTGTAGAATTAAAAACGAATTCGAACACACACTAAGAATAAACTATCAGGAAGGAAATAAATTTTCATATTTTCACAAATTTCCGTGCTTTTACTATTTAGCTAGTTTATGTGCACAGATTTTTTAAATAAGAAATAAACACATGTGTCGCAATGTAAGCTTTCTCCTTTTTTGAAGTCGGTTAAAGAATCTAACAATATCTTACCGCTTGGTCCATGCCAAAATTTATGGCATTTTTTGGGTAGCACGGGCAGTGCCACCTTATCTGCTAATGAAGTTATCGAGCAGTATACTGAATTTAATTTTCCACTCATCCCTTAACACGATTTAGTTTAGTTAAGTTTTCCAGAAAAGAGATTTCCGACTTGAAATGTAGGTATTTAACGCCACGACAACCGATTCTCACTAAACGGGTAGAAAGAAGTCCGGTCACACTACCACCTGTTTTGAGTCGTTATAATTTGCATACATACCTGTTCTTGGGCGGGATAATTTTTTTTTAATCAGAAGTTGATGCTTTGAATAATTAATTGTAATAAAATATCTCGTATCGAGATTTTGTAGCCTACAACAAGAATATTAATGTTCCCAAGTGATAAGAGAATTGTGCAATTATTTTAATGCAAATGTCGTTAATGAAAGAAAGTTGTATAATTTTGCGCCAAAATTTGAATAATTGTAATAAAATCTACAGTTTTCTCTTCCTAGTTTAATTTGGTTTATATTAATATATCTTATAATAGTAGTTAAAAAATCGAAGACGAAGTATTACATGTGTATTCTACTTTCTCTTAATTTTTGAGTTGTGACTCATTAATACCGAACTTTCTCTTGCGAATACTATGCAATGAATGCGTGGATATTTTAATATCGTTGCCCTTCATTTAATAAAAATAATATGAAATTGAAATTCCAAATATTTAATACTAATTAAAGAATTGAAGCATGTAAGCTATTTTTGGATGGCCTTTTAAGCTCGAAATGGTTCGATTACTTACCTTTTAAGTACAGATGCTTGAGACAACATGTTTAATGTTTAGGCATGGATCCCTAAAAAGTTTTCCGAATAAGATATATACCCCTAAATGCTCCAAATTATGTACATACATACATACATATTTGAAATAAATTACCTAAATAAAATTTTGGAGCACCTTTGCAATCAACTATCTCTTACTCTTATGATATAATATTATTATTATGTTTTCATATATTCATTCCTTTGACAATAATAAATAATTGAATGTATCACAAAATGGGAGCGTAATTAATTCAGTAATATATACACATATATCATTTCCTGAAAGGACCCTTTCGAGTGAATGTATATTAAAGACATTGGACCTTAATTTTCATAAAATTATTTTTCCTTTCCATTTAGAAAGCCATAGTATCGTAATTTCAACTTTACACAATAATTTACTTTAATACAGGAAAATTAGTTGCATAGATTTTACAAATAAGCTACGTTGGATGAGTGCTGGAAAAATAAAGGCCCTTTCAGCCTTTGTGCATATTTATAAAAAAAATTAATAAAAAAAAAAAAGAACTTTTAAACAATTTGCGTAAATTGAAATTCCCGCTGGGACCCGCATAAAAGAGGTGTGCAAATAACATTTTAATAATGACGGGCAGTCATTAATTCATTTATGCTTGGATGACATGAGTTATTACCTCGATTTATCAGAATAGAGGGGTTGGAATGAGGCTGGTGGAGCATTCCGGCTATAATTGTTAGTGCAGTGAAATACGTGCCAATTACGGAGGCAAGTTCGTCGACGTCTAAAGTAGCTAGAGGGGAGAAACCACAGCTCAACACGAGGTTTATTGCACACCAAACAGGCACCGGATAGACATTAAATGACTTTTAGGTTCCCAAATTGCCAATAAATTATCCGATGATTTAGTGACATCCCATCCCACACTTTCTACCACACAGCTAGCTATCTATCAAAAGTGAAGAGATGAGATTTGGTGATAGGAAGCCATCACCAACAAGGCACATGAAAAACTCCAGAAAACAGCCTTCCTGTTGAAAACATCGATGCCACCTTCTGTGAAACCTTTCACCTTAAAGAACCTTTACATGGGCACCAGAATCACTAATTAACACATCTATTTCAGTTCGTTTGGGTGCCACAAGGTTACAGGGTTTTTCGAATTCCGCCAAATACCCGAACCCTAAGAATTCACCTCCTCAGCGATGGGGCTCGACATTGTTCTGCTGTTATCCTTCTGAAATTGAATTATTTAATGCCATTAGGATTTTTTCAGTCCATCCATCATACCGTGATTTAATTACAAATTACAGAGGTGCGATGGGAAAATCTGTTTCCTAATTTATGAGGCGGCCGTAATTTTGTGAACAATCCTGACCTCATCCATCATTTGATATGAAGTTGCCATAGAAAACAGAGAATAGTGTACATGTCGGGACAACTGGCTTTACGCTCCGAAAGATAAACGATTCGGTGCTAATACGTAAAAAAGAGGTGGACCAGAATTTGTTCCCTATTTTTAGGTGAAATGAAATTCCCTTCTTTCATGAATACAAAAATATATTAATAATACACAATATAACCAGTGCTACCAGAGTTATGTATGTTCAAAATAGAGAAATTCTGTTCTGTTTTGGAAGTTGTTTCAAACTTAATAAACGGCCAGTTTTATTGTTTTAAACTGGAAAAAAAAACTAAATTCGTTTGATGATATAATTTCTAATATCTATCTAATTGGATGGTATATTTAGAGCTCAACTTCCTTTGGGTTCATCTTTTAAGGCAAGCTGCATTAAAAAATTTCTCATTTGGAGTTAAACATTCCAAGTGGCGCGTCATGCCCTAATTACTTCATATTTTAGCATTTCTGGTTTCATACAAAATATTCCCGGGTAGAGGTGTGCACCCGAAGCAAATATTTTTAATTAGAGCACCTACATTACGATTTTCGATGACTTAGAATCTCATTTATAAATATTGGTAAATGGAGGTTTCGTTTGGTTGACTATTAAAATGTTGGTTCATTCATTTATTGCAGGTCAGTATTTCGTTTTTTTTTTAAACTTATGTTGGATTGGAGTTCTAATTAAATTAAATCTATAAGTTTTTAAATGTACATAAATATGTATATCATTGACTATTAGTATTTATTTACCTATAATTAACAATTTTTAGGTGACTTAACTATAGTCCAATGTCAGAAATTTTTTTTTTCAGGCGGTTGACCATGACCAAATCTATTCAGTATCTCTTTTATATAGTTCTTTAAGAAACTTCATTGTATAAATTTCTCAAGTTTGTTATTTAATGAAGTGTATTTCAATATGATCGACAAAAGACAAATTCTAAGTGTGTCTCAACAAGCGTTTGATTTCTTTTATATTGTATACCTTGCTCTCCTTTCGAGAACCAAGCATTATACATGTGTTTTTTGTAGAGCCTTTGAAGCTGCAAATTTTGAATCCAAGGTTATGACACGCCAATATGTATTCAATACATTTTCTCACAACATTTTGATGATCAATGTCGGTCTAATTAAAATCACTTGTATTGGAAGAATTGACGTAAATCATTTCTGACCTAAGATATGTGAACAGGTGCAGAGTCGGGTTATTCACTTTTAAAAAATTGGAATGTAACTTTTAAAATTCTTAGATATTCGGAAGAAAGGTACTTAAAAAGGCAGTCAATTTTCAAGTTTTAAGCATTTACTTAAAATTTGTTGGAGTGTTGAGAGACTTAAAATGAAGTTGATTGTTTTAGTACTATTTTTGGCCATATCGTGCCAGACGACTATTGCGCAGTTGAATTTAGACGATATGTTTGGTAAAACTGTTAATCAAATTGGAAGTGCAATGCAAAGTGTGATGAATATTGGTAAGACAACTAGTGAAGCTGTTGTAACTACCACCACTACTTCTACTTCAACTACTCCTTCTTCAACGACAGCTACTACAACAACGCCTCCGAGCATGACAGGTGGACTATTTGATAATCTAGTAGGAAATGCAGCCCAAACCATGGGAAAAATAGCTGGAAGTATAGCTCAAGGACCACTCAATCCACTAAATAGTCTATCCCAAGTAGGCGCTGGTACTCCATCAAATTTAGCTAATCCAACAATTGGTTCAAATCCCCTAACAAATTTAGCAAGCTCAACAATTGGTGCTAATCCGTTAGCAAATTTAACAAGTTCAGCAATTGGTGATAATCCCTTAACAAATTTAGTAAACTCAACAATGGGTGCAATGACGAATGGAATTTCAGCTTTGTCGCAATTTATGAATACAACGACGGGTGTTTTGAATATGATACAAAATCAAGCAAATTTAATGACTGGTATAATAGGACAATTTCAAAATCTCTCTACTAATGTTCTTGGAAACTTTGATAGGATAATGCAGCAACTACAGAACATAACTACATCTCTTTCGCCAGATTTAAGTGGATTTGTACCATTTTTGCCCCTTATAAGACAATTTATAAATTCTACTGAAACTAGAGTGAAAGATGTTCTAGATAACTTCAATAACAGACTTATTTCAACAATTAGTAATACTGCCAGTACGATTTTAAATCAAACAAATGGCTTGCAGGTTTGGGCGGCCCAACAACGATCAAGATTGGATGGTTCTGAGAAAAAATCTGAAGGGGAAAAAATAATTGACGATTTTGTAGGTGAAAGTGTAATAAAAATGGAAGCATGTGTGAACGCGACAAATACTCCAATCCAACAAGCATACAACTTCACACGTGAATTTGTAGACGAGGCCTCGAAGCTAGGAAATCATGCTGTCGATCAGGTTCAAAAATGTCTCGGAGGGCAACAACTTATTTTTTTTCGAATTATAGATTGCATTCAAAAAGGTACTGAGACTATGAGTAAGTCTGCCGTTTTTATTATCCAGGAGGTGCTGCCTATTCAGAGCCGGATTGCAAGTGTTGGTTTGAGAGCTGCTTTAGATTGGAGTTGCCTCGTTACGGAAGTATTTTCCATTGGGTCTTCAAAACCAGCGATTGAGCAGAGAATAGACAGGCTTCTTAGACCATAAACCACGTCCTAGTCTGGACTGGATGCATCTCTGATGATCTACATACATCTAATCATTTCCAAATTATAGTCAAACATCGAAAAAAATTTGTTTTAACATTTTAAGCAATGTCTCATTAATTTTTACTGGCAAATTCGAAATATTTTTGGTTACATAAATTTATCTTAAAAACAGTAGTCAACTTCTTCTTTCTGTTTCCTAACACATGGCAGATTACTAAATCTGTAAGTACAAAAAACCCTCTTTTGGATTTTGTAAAATCATTAAAAACTAACTTTTGTAAAATCATTAAAAACTAACGAATGAAAGAAGCTTGAAAGATATAGAAATATGAAATATTACTTATCACTAAACCCCTTTCTAAATATAAAGTGAAATATTTTCATGGAATGTGTGCCTATTATGATCGTTAAACGCCATCTATGGTCTTTTAAAGCCTATTTCTTTTAGGTCTTATGTTAATTCTATTATGGAAAATGGGAGTCGATTGATCATTTTCATTAACGAATATTCATAATTTATGGAACAAATTAATGATTTGCAAAATGTGATTGTTGACTGGTGATTATACATATTTATATTTAGAAAAATTTAATGGAAATTAAAATAAAATTTCCATTAAACTTTAAAAGCAATCTGGAAATGATTGTTTTATGGGAGAGCGAAGAAAAAGCTTACGTTGTGAAAAACCCGTACTACATCGCAATTTATTTGTAATTGTGAATTGTTCACGGCTTCCAAGAACATAATAAGTTATAAATAATTTGTTAACATTAAATGAGAAATGATAATAATACACGTTTGTGTCTCATTCGATAGGAAGCAATATAAATTATATAATATAAATATATGACTTTAGCCATTGTTTCTGTGTGTGCATTTCTATACTTATACCAATATCAGAGATAAGTAGAGAAGATATATGGGTATTTAGAAGTTGGGTTCTTAAGAAAATTCTATAATAATTAGATGGTGTGCAAACATGACTGTAGAAAAATTCGCACCACATATTTCCTTATGGCAAATGAAATGATCAACAGTGGGATTTCTTAAGTCGTTAGAAAAAGAAATATTGTTCGTGAAGTTTTGATGAATCTCTCAAGTTATCTACATACATAATTCAGAAAGAGAGTTTAGAGCTATAAAAGCTGTAATAGCTAATACAATTACATATTTTTGTGTGAGAAATATAATACAACATATAATAATTCGAAGTTGAATCGAAGAATGGATCGTGCCCTCACAAAATATTTAGGGGAGAAAAGCGCACAAAACTCCACTTTAAACAGAACAGAAGTTCTCAACTTGTTCTAACAATCGCGTCAAATATACCAAAAAGTTTGGATTAAGTTCAGAATTATCAAAACCTCTACAAAACCAGGTTTTGAATGAGTATGTTTCTTTCTGTTGACAAATTAAATTAGCACGATAAATTGATTAAATCTTCTTAATTTGACTAAAACTTCTACGTCCACGTCGCGTCGCTACAAAAGTGTGAAATGAATACGTGTCCCAAAAATGGGTCACAAAAGTGTGAAATGAATACGTGTCTCAAAAATTGGTCACAAATGAAAAATTTCTCTCGTCAAATACATATTTTTACATGTAAATCTTACACGAAAGTTGTCTTGAAAAATATCGTGCGGAACGTGTTAAACAAGACAAATTTCCATAATGTTTAACGTTTGTTTTTATATGTAATTTTTTTTCTAGGCAATCAAATTAACTAATAATGCAAATACATACTAAATACAAAAATAAATAAATCAGTGAAGTAGTCAAACATGTTATTTGTTATAGGTACTTATGATCGGTGTAAAACGCTAAAATGTAAATCTACCGCGCATGTTACAATGTTACGCGGAGGTATCGTTTATTTTTTGCCCATAAATAATTTTTAATTTGGAGTATGCCTGGACATTTGTTTTTAATTTGTTTAAACGTAAACATAAATTTTAAAGAAACAATAATTATGTTATCTTACTATTACTTACATAACATATTTAAATGTGTTTTCTATTCGAAAGAATCCTATAAATGAATAATAATATGCATGTGTACATATACGTATGTAAGTCAATTGTCGTACATAATGGTAGGCATAGTATATCTAGTTAACTTCTAACTGGTATTATCTAGTATAATCTGGAATTGGTTAGTATGAAATAATATGTATTATCTTATTGCGCAATACAATCTAATCTATGCGGTTAGCCGAATAAATTTTTATTTAATGTTCTTGTCGTTAGCAACAAACATCTAAAATACTTAATGCTATCTATTAACCACTAAGTCCTCACACAATTTATCTTACATAGGTTTAAATATTCTCATTATTATCGTTATAAATTAACTGGATAAGTTGTGATGTACGTCATAGGTGTTTTTTATTTTTTTGGTTCATGATTTATATGTATATGTACCTATGTCCATAAAATATTTACTGACATACATACTCAGTAAATATGCTTAAGTCAAAGATATTTCCACATTTTTCTTCAAAAAGATTTTACAATAATCCTTGAAATGAACGAATTCAAAGTACATAAATATACTTTTCGGCTTATTCACGGTGACAAGCACGCATTTGTCTTGTAAAAGTGACAAATAGAAATAATGTAGAACTTTCAATTTGTATATTTTCAGGACTAGACTTCAACTATTTTTACAAAACTATTGTAAGTACATACATATGTGCATCAAAATATTTGAGAAAACCTTGAAACTAATTTCCTGCAATTGTTTTTAACCTTTATGTATATTTAAAACTATTATTATTTTTCTTGTTCGGAAGGATCGGTGCACTTTCTTTCGTTAAAATTTATGTTGTAATTATTAAATTTTTTAAGTTGTTGTTTAAGTTTTCTGTTGTTCAAAATTTGTCTTGAAAACATCATAATATAAATATAATTGTTCGGTCTGTTTTCTAACCCTCTTTCCTGCGGGGTCCTCCGAAACTTCGTTCGTAAAAAATTTTACACACCAAAACATTTTAAAATACTTTCGAAGGGAAAATTTCATTACGAGAAGTTTCACAGTGGCCACAAATCCAATTACACGGGGCTCCTCAGTTGCATTCTTTTCGCCAGCTATCATGTAAGGAAGAATGGCATGCAAACTAACAGTGACTGGTGCAGCCTTGGACAGAATGTGTGCAGTGGACGGGGAACAGGATTATCTCCTGGTTCTTAGACATTTAGCAGTGCATTCAAGTTTCAAAGCCAATTTCATTCTACATGGATTACTTTGCATGTTTATCCTGGTGGTGGACTGAAATTCACCGTCTTAAAACGGATAATGCATATTAAATATTCGGCGAATGTTACAGAAAGTATTATAAGAAATTCCAAAAAGTTTTGGGATGTTTAAAAAACTTAAAGATACAACTTTTAAGTAGGGTACACAATTTTATTACAATTTAACACAATTTGATATAAAAGTCGAAAACCTAAAGTGAATCTGGGTGAATAGTCAGGATAACATGGATTTTACAGATGAATAAGTAAGGATATTGATTAGAATATTTTGTATTCAGTACCCTAGCCCTTTTAAGTTACAGTCCTTTGAAAGATTTCACAGAGGAACTTGAAATCAACCACTTGTATCATTCTCTAAAATACATATATGCATATTAAATTTAATTTTATAAAAACTGGAAGACTTAAAAATATTTACCTACATATAAATAAGTACATAATATGTCTGTATACTCGTAAATATCCCAGTAGGAAATCTGAGAACTGATGATTGCATGAGCAAAGATTTCTTCTATGAAAAGGACGAAATGGAAATAGATGACAAAATAAGGAATAGGAATGCAAAATGCGAGGCATTCATTTCTTTTTTCCATTTTGCTGAGAACAAAATAAAGTTGGTTAATTTGACCGAAAAAATTGTTAAAATAGCACACCATACACATTGGCAAGGGTAGATCGATGGTAGAGCTACGCGCTCGCCAATTCGGAGGTCCAAGGTTCAAATCTAGCCGCAGTCGGATCAACTTTAAAAAGGCAGAGATGGCAGACCGCGAACGCGCGAGTTCTCTCGCAGTCCGAATCCACTTTTTTTAATGCATTATATACTCAATTCCCAGTAATCAGAATAGTAGTCTTTATACCTTACTTCCTATGACATCGCAATGTTAAAGTAATCGATTTTGCCTTGCAGAAAGGAAGGTGTTTTACATTCCAGGTATATAGTACGGCATTGATTCCGTAAGATATACATTTCCTACTGGGATACATTCTACGTAAGCATACATATGTTTCCACAGTTGTTCTAATTATGTTTTTAGTTTTTAAAAATAATTAATATGGGATTTATTGTCCAACTCTTCAATTCAAAGTTGATAATAGTTTTATAATTTTGCAAAAGATTCGAAATTTGATGTAATTATTTTACGTAATACATACATATAAGAATGTTTGTTATGTTATCATCTAATGAAAAGTCGTTGCTGAAAAGTGAATGAATAAACAAATATCTAATTGCGACACAATTTTATTTGTTACAGTCGTCAAGTTCTTGTGTACATATGAATTAGTAGTCGGACAGAGTAACCTTTGTCAATTAAATTATTCTTTTCACAATTCCATACATTTCAGTTTTTAACGTACTATAACTAGCACCCTGAGAAAGAGCTAAATAAAGTTATTATAAGATTAACTTTCATTAGTATTTTCTGAAAAATCGTCATAGCCTTCGAGCTATACATGCGGAAGATATTAATACTTCATATTGAAAAATTATCGACAACGTTTTGTGATCAATGATGAAGTATATGCAAGGTTATAGGAACATTTTAAGGTTGGATGGAAGTTTTTCAAAAATAACTAACATTTTGTTATCAAATCAGATCAGCACCTGAAGTTTGAATAGGTCAGTACTGTCAATTCGGATATTTGAAGATGAGAACTGAAATAGATAAATATTGATCATCTATCATCTATTTACTGGTTTTGGTTAATACTGGCGTTTGCGTACGAAAATACACAATATAAGATTTTTTGAACTATATGTATATTCACTTAAAGCAACAAATCAGAAAAATGGTAAAAGTAGAGGATAAAGAGGAAAGTTACAGTAATGAAGTATTCCGTAAATTAACTTTGTAATTTAAAAAAGTATTCTCTTTTATAACTAATATCTTGTACCTCCAAATTAATCCCTTAAAACGTTAAAACGTAAACGTTTGGTTTATATAATGCATAAGGCATGTATAGGCAACTGTGTCAAAATCCAACTATTAATTCATTGCATAGTCTTTCTCTAAGGAAATCAAAGTGAAACCTCAAAGACATTAAAAGATCGGTAATTGTTTACTGGACTCAATTCAAACAGCTGCTTCCGCTCATGTCATAAAACTTATTATCTTGAACTGCATCGTTTCTTCGAAATACGGGTCTTCGATTCGAATCTTTTAATTCACCGGTTTTTTACTTTTAATGTAGTATGAAAAATTTTGCCGGGGTCTGAGGCACGGTTACCGGCGATTAATTTCTTTGCGTCCCGATAAAAGATCATGCGATCGTAGCTGAAAACAGAAACAGTGGAGCTTTTATTACCACTCATGGTTAAGTAGGTAGTTGAGCTTGAGAATCGTTTATTGCTGTAACTAATATTTACTTAAAACGATGACAATTTTTACGCCGAGTTATGAAATTTAACAGATAATAATAAAGGAAAACAAAAGACGGCGGCAGAAAAATAAATAGAACTTGCGCAATGTTTTCACGAATTTTTTATTACGACGGAAGCAGCGATCTGTCGTCTGATATGATTTATAGCAGTGGAAGTGGGTCTTGACTTGAATGAAACCACTCCAGAAAGCGTGCAACAATCGCTGATAACAAATTAAGATTGATCGTTTTGAATTAATGTGATATTAAATCTTTTTTTAATAATGCCCGCCTGATTAAATTATTGATTGGGGCTTTCCCTAAATAGAATACTGATTTGCACAATTTTCTGATAGGTTATAAAATATTGTCTGGAATTTTAAGCTATAGGTTATTTTTCTTTTTAACTTTAAGGTACTTCACGTTCACTAATGTTGTCTTCCCAATTTCTTTGAGGAGTACCAGCTCGGAAACATAATTTATTGGTAAGTATTAAAGATCGCTATTTAGTTTGTATGAATTTTGTACGTAGGTCCTATCCTTTTTAACTTTAGAGGTTAACGTCTTGTGAAAAGGGTGTTTGTTTTATTTAGTATCTATTTATAGAAGATTTTTATATGTACATAATGCTTTATTCAACGTCAATAATAAAGAACGTAGTTTTTAAAACCTTCTTGGTAAAATCCTTAATAAATAAGTTAGTGTTGTTTGCGTAATAAATTAGAGGTTGTGCAAATGTTTGAATTATTAATTAAATATTTAATATGAAAACATCTCGGGTGGTTTACCTGGTTATAATTATTTTTATATAACTGAGGATGTTAGGTATATTTTAAAAAATTGTCTCCAGCTAACCGACAGTTATCTAATGGGGAACGGCTATAATTTTATGATTTGAAGAGAAGTAGATCCGAGATGTAAATTAGCATGAGGGATTTGTTGCTTGTGATGTAAATTAATGTGCTTATATTTTTTTTTTTTTACTTTTCACTAACGTCTTGGAGACGGTATCTTAAATATTTAGGCCGTCACGATCAAGCTCTTAATTTATTTTGTTTTTAGCCAGAAAGACAACTGCAAATCAAAACTGGCATGATCTGGTTTCATCCGTTCAACTGCAGCCCTCAAAAATTGAATATCATTCTGCGTGCGTTTGCAAGATACATGTGCGTCAGTAAAAGTATAAAAAGGAAATTTTCATATTTTCTTTTTCTGTTGATATTTTCTCGAAAATCTCACAGCTTTTACTCAATTTGCAAAAGATTTCTACAAACTACTAAATAAACAAATGATTATACGAAAAATTGGCCCGGTAGAAGTATCTCTATTTTTTTTTTTTTTTTTTTTTTTTGCGAAGATAAAGACGATTAAGTTGGCGCATCGCATTAAACCAGTTGAGCCAGATCACGTGTCGATCCAAGTGTATTGACTCCTTCACGGCTGATCTGATCACCCTTTTCACCAATATGTGATATCTTATGAGTAAGTAGATGTATATCTACATAAGTCCGCTTATATCTTGAGACGTTCACTAATACACGCGATTTTTGTTGGCACTCTTGAGAGAAATCAATCGCGAATTATCGCCTTTAAAATTTAGTACAGCACGATCCCGGTAGCAAGGTAGACCAATATTGGACGGAAATTTGGCGCGGGTCCGTTAACAATTTAATTATTATTTAATATCTACGATTTCGCTAATTAATTTAATTCAATTTTATTCAATTTAATTTAATTTATCCAAAGTGCAACGCTACATCGTATAAGTTTAATTTTGCTAAATTTATAGCTTGCAATTTGTGGGATGTGTTTCGGGTTGTTGTCTCCTTATATTTAGTTCAAAACTTGAAAATCATTGTGATTTATTTTTGGATGGTAAAATTTTCTTTAATTAATTCGAAGCATTATCATGTCTCAAAAATGAAACGATTCGTAGATTGTAAAGTGTAACAAGTGGATTTTTCATCGAAGCTTTTTATTTAATTAAACTATATATAATATAAAAAAAATTCTTTCGATTGTACTGAAACGGTATTTCCCGATTATAAATAATTCAAAGATATAATTCACTTCGTGGAATCGAGTATAACACTTACATGCTAATTTCCTGAGAATATCCACTAGTACGACAAGTAAGTATTTCATGAAAATAAGAAAAGGGGAAAATGTAAACACGTGTTATGTTGTGCCTATTGTGGCCCCAGCTGGTTTCCGTGGCGGCAAATCAGCCAAAATATGTTGGACATTTCAATTAAGATCTTTTGTGTTAATTTTTATAAGTGGTGAAGGTGCTCTGCTTCTGTTTATTCCTACGAATTCAATCGCAAATGTGTAATGTTTCATGTTTAAGGTTTTTGGTGAACTTTCAGTAAAATTCTGTTACTGTTGTTAAAATTTACTTTTTTTTACATCGTTTTATTTTAAAACTCTGAACTTGGACAAATGTTTTCATTTAAAAGCCAATCCTACGCATTCAGAGTGTCAAGGTTCTTACTAGTGCCAACTACGAGCTCTATTAATAATCATTCAATGCTTTAAATAGTGGAAATATCTGGCTTTTCTATCCGATAGAACTGCGGTTTTAAGTATGTACGACACATTTTCTTTTCATTTTGGTAAATTTCAGGTGAAACTTCGAATAACTAATTATAAACGAGGACAGAAATGTTACTATTGCATTTTCTGGATATTATTTATTTATATTTTAATTGCAAGCATGTATGAGAACTTCGAAAGAAATGAGCCGAATAATTAAGATTTTCGGGTATCTTTAAATTTGTTTAGATTGGTTCGCTATTTAAAAATGATATATTATACGTTTAACATTACGCCATTCTGTAGAGAGATGCGTTGGCATATTAAATCAAAAATCCTTTAAAAGTTTGTGAATTTTTGTTGTTTGTTTATTTCTTTAAAAGTACCTACTTAAGTCTAATATTTTTATATTTGAAGTATGCAATTTTGATTATTTTATATTTTTGTCTTTTTTACTTATATTCTCCAACAGTTAAACGCCGCGACATATGCTGTGATTATGACATCTAAATTTTACTGAATTTCCTAAGTATGGGCAAATACATTTTTTCCAACTGTTCTAAAGTGTATTTTATATTTGAAGCTTTAATATCGCCTATGCTAAGTATGTAATTCTTATTTCTCAAACACTTGTTATACATATTTCGTGGTATATGTTATTTTCATTGCAATTAATTCTTCTATAATGGAGACTCGGGTAAAATCAGTGAGTTTGGAATTAAATAAAATTAAGAATGTAAGAAATAGAAATAGAATGATAGAACTTTTGAAAATCTTTCCTCTTTTGAACATTTTTGCTAAATTAAAATTTTAATAGTTTAGAATAATTTCAATGTTCGAACTTATTTGGAGCAAGTTGTTTGAAAGCAAACCAAATTTTTCTATAGATAATGGTCTAAGTGTTTATAAAACGTTGAAATAAAATGGGACGCAACGAAAGAAGATTGACTCGTAGTCAAAAGATACGTGCTTACAACACCTTGGTTTAGAAGCTATAATTACTCATGGTTTAAAATGTTTATTATGTATGGTTAAATTGGTTGATATTTGAGTCATTGGAATAATGAATTTTGCTAATAATTTCTATCTTAAACTCTTATTTTAATACTACTTACACCAAATTATTAGTACCTAATATTCAACTTTCTTTTTATCACTGTCAAATAAAATAATTACAACCAATACCTTATCTGTGCGTGCCACCGCTAATTGAAAAATATATAATTATTCAGGAATATAAACTTTATTATTATTATTTAAAAATGTTTATTTAATTTGTTAAATGGTTTATTACAATAATTTTAATATTGTTCAGACTATTTGATAGATAGTTTGATAGATAAATCAAAAGGTATACCTAAGTAGATACTACATCCTATTGGAATGTGAAGAATATTCTTTTTTACTTCACTCAAACAAAGGATATTTTTAAAAGGATGTTTGAGTAAGATATCGCAAATACGACAAAGAAGCTTGATGATTTCTTTTATGTAGTAATTTAAATCTTGACTTGAATGGTAACGACCTCATATTGGAATCACTAATTAATTAGTCATTATTGGTTAGTCATAGCAAATTTAAAATACTATGAATGTTTTGCGCGAATTTCAATTTGTTACAGAGTGAGAATTCGATTTCAATTTACGAAATCTCTATATTATATCTATTAATTTTTGGAATATTCGTATAATTTAAGGTGCATACAATTTTTAAATTATATACAATATAATGATTATATTGAGATCATGATTTGAAATAGATTTTTACTTTGTAGTTTGAGACACTGAAAATAACTAAATATTTTCAGGAAAATGTAAGGATTTCTCAGATATTATGTATATATGTTTGCACGTTTTATAAGTTTAATTTAGTACCCTATCTGTATTTATTTTATGCTCAATTTAGCAGTAAAAGAGCTGGATATTTTGTTTGATACTATTCCTTCCAGCTAATAGGAGTAGAATTTTCTCTGTCAAATAGAGAATTCCTTACTCTGTAAATAACGTTAATAATTAGATGTGTGTTTAATTTATTTTTCGTTTAAACTGTAGTTTATAAATGTTAATTGTGTTGGAAATTAAGTGTTTTAAATGTTGCTTTATGAAAACGTAAGTGTTACGGCTAAATGAACAGGCTATCTATAAAATAGCAGTGGCATGCCAAATCAGTACGTAGATATGCGAGCTTTAAGTGTCCAGTAAAAGTGGTAAAGTGAAAATAAATAACTTTAATCTTTAGGGTTTTGGTGAAAAGTATGGATTTTGAGAAAATTCTAGAGAAATGCGGAGATTTTAACCGGTATCAGTTCCTGTTGCTGGCCCTGTTCGCGCTAATCAATTTGCTCGTTTCCATGCACTATTTCACCCAAACGATAATAAGTTTTGTTCCGGACCATTGGTAAGCATCGGATTGTCTCGTCTTCTGCGACTAATTGAGAGAAATTTAATATTATTTTTATTGTTAATTTCACGTGAAAAGGTGTTATCATGAGAAATTGGAAAATAGATCGATGTCCGAAATTCGGCGAATTTACGAGCAGTTTCCGGACCCATCATGCACCCGGCTAGAGTCAATCGAGGACGACAAAATTGTGGTGAGCTCGGAGCGTTGCGATCGGTGGATTTACGACTACGACTACGGGTACAGGAGCATGAATACTGAAGTGAGATATTCCCCCTAAAAATGCATTAAGTGACAAATGCATGTCACGTAACTTTATGTTCTTCACCTATTGTAGCTAAACTGGGTGTGTGACTCAGCGTACAAGGCACGTATTGGCCAATCAATGTTCTTTATTGGTTCGGTAGTCGGGACCTTATTCTATGGACTCCTATCCGATAAAATTGGAAGACTGCCGACTTTAGTTCTCTCAAACTTATCCGGTTTTACGGGCGATTTTTCAACAATTTTCACTTCGACAGTTTACACGTTTTCGTTGTGCCGGTTCATTTCTGGGCTGGCTGCCGATACAAACTTTTACCTCATGTACATTTTGGGTAAGTCGTAACGTAACACGTAACGTGACACAGCTACCACAGGAGGAATGGTGTCGATGGTGTCGTCAACAGAGCCATTAAACCACAACGTTTCCTTTCAGTTCTTGAATACATCCGACCTTCCATGCGATCAATGGGACTTAACCTTGGAATAGGCCTCTTTTACTGCCTGGGCCTGGTCTTTTGTCCCTGGATTGCAGTCGCGGTGGGTCACTGGCAATTCTATCTCGCCACAACGTCCCTGCCGCTCCTATCGGTCGTCCTATTTTATTTCATGCTATCGGAAAGCGCTCAGTGGCTTGCCACTCGGGGTGACATTGACGAGGCGATCAAGAAGCTCAAAAGAATTGCCAAATTTAACGGACGGACAGTAACCGACTCCGAATTTGAGGAATACAGGAATCACTGTGCCAAACACATAAAAAAGACTGACGAAAAGAAATCCAGCGTCTTGGATATGTTCAAAACACCCCGCCTAAGGAAACTAACCTTCATATTATTTTTCAAGTCGTAAGTATTGCGCGTAAAATTGGGATCTTGGAATTTTTGAACTCTACATATCTTCCACAAAATATTTTGATAGCTTTAAAACTAAATCAGCAAATAAATTTCTTCCTAAGGTCTTTATCTGATAGAATAATACAAGTTAAAGTCGTTAAAAGGCAAAGGGATTTCATAATTTTTATGAGAAATTTAAATCGTCAATTCGTTCGAAATATAATACAACATTTTAATCACCCAAAAAATTTTAAAAAGTCTTTTATTTGAGTGGTATTAAAAGCGAATAAATTAATTAATTGTAAATGTTCTATAATTCGATTCCAATCGTTACATCGATATTAAATTTTTGAGCTTTGATTATTATCTTTTCCTTTCTGTATTTATGTCGACAATACGATATAATGGTAGGTATGTATGTTTTATAGGGGATTTTATAGAAGAGTTAAAAGAAAGATTATTTTCTGAAATTTTTATTTGAAAGCTAGTATTTTAATTAATGAGTTTTCAGACAAAATTTATCAGTTTTTGCTTTAAAAAACTAGGAGTTTAAAAAAATTACATAAGTTAAAAATTAAAAATAATTCCTTTTGGCCACTAGAACTTATTTTGTAGTTCCGAGCTAAGATCATATCCGGCAAAGGAAAGGTATTAGAATCAAAGTCGTTAACGTTTTTGAAATATTTAATTTTGAACTTCCGAAATGCCACTTTTGCTGTCTGAAAATTGCTGTCAAGGAAAGGGGGCAATGATTTGAATCAATTTACTACTCAAATTTTGATATTTATAAATTAGGATGAATTTGTGTGGGCTCAATGTGACGATAGCAAAGTTCTAACTAAAAGATTTCTTTAAAAATTAAACAATTTCGAATTTGGTATTTAATTGTCGAGATTTAAGATATGGTTTCCTTAATGTTGTATTTATTTATCGATATCCCGTATTCAGTAAAAATACCAATAGTTATTTTGGGATTGAATATTTAAATATGTTAATTTCAATATTTATAATAATAATGTAAGATTTCCATATCCAACAGGTGAGATAGATTGGAAGAATAACTACCTATTCTTCAATTTTTAGCTTTCTTTCTATAAATTTTTACTCTCTTTTTGAGAAATTTTAATTGACTTAGAAACTTTTACGGCAATAACTATCAATTTATTTCGATAAGTGGTTCAAGTTCAACAAGTTTACAATTGGATCAGGATTGATAGATAGTTTGTTAACACAATGCAAACTTGATTTTGATCAATCAGTTAATTAAATCAACTATGCAGTTTCTCGGCATTATTAGAATGGGTTAAGGACTCATTTCTTTATTAAAATTTGCCTATATATGAATATTTCGATTGTTATTTTTTTAAAAAGAAAATATTGACTACATTTATACGATAACCAAAGTTGGAACTTTGGCCTAAAGTAGACCTAGAATAGGCCAAAGTTCGAATTCGTTTTGCCGTATAAGCGTGTAAGTCAAAAATTTGGCCTAGCGCCAATGAAATTGGGACTAAGCCTAATTTATTTGAATGTCGTCGTGTATGTTGTCTGCATCTGCTATATAGTGAGCAACGTTTTTTGCATTCTCTAGTAGATGGAGCAAATTTTAATAATTGTGCAATATAATAATATACTTATAGTATAGTGCAAATATACATACTATGTCCCAGCTTGTGCCGTTTATATACGAATAGCCCAGATTTTGGCTTACAACCGGTTTCTATTCCTGATTTGGGACATTCGCATAGACGTATGTATAGTCAATGTTCAAAAAGAGCTCAAGAATCCCAAGGTCGTGTAATTGTGGCAATTTTATGGGGGGGTCGCTTAATAAGGGTAATCAAAGTGGTTATAAAGAAGACCTTTCGTTTGCAGTATGGCCATAACTTTGTGCTACGACGCCGTTTCGAAGAACGTCGAAGGTCTGGGCCTGTCGTCGTTCGTCATGTTTTCCCTGAGCTCCATCGCGGTGATGCCGGCCAGCGTCATCCTAATTTTCCTCCAAGACAGGATCGGCCGAAAGGCGATGGCGTCGTCATCCCTTTTAATTGGAGGCGCCTTCACCACCGCGGCGGGCGTCACAATCGCTTATCAGAAGGACGGCCAGCACACGGCTTTGCTCGTGGTTTTGGCGATTATCGCCAGATTTGGAGTCGCTATTTCGTACGAATCCGGCTCGCAGTATGCAACCGAATTGATTCCAACTTGTGTCCGAGGCCAGGGAGTTGCAGCGGTCCATGTCGCAGGATTTGCAGCATCCTTCTTAAGTTCATACATTTTGTACTTAGGGACATTCTTCGCCGCTGCTCCTTCTTTAATCTTAGGAATTTTATTTTTCTCAGGGTCATATGTGTGCTTATTACTGCCAGAGACACTTAACAGGTTATAACGAACTTTTTTTTTTATTACAGGTACAACAGATTTTAAAGTCCAGAATTTTTATTTCAGAAAACTGCCCACTACTTTAGCAGAAGGCGAAGAATTCGGTAGAGGAGAAAAAATGTTCGATTTTCCATGTCTTCCAAACAGGCCTCGAAATAGAAACACTGAAGAAGAAAATGGTGAAGTTACCCGGCTATAAGTATCATTGGTCTACCTCGCATAAAAATTTCATAGTATTATTTTGATAAATGTATTTTCTTTTATAATTCTTTTATATGTTCGTAAATATACGTAATTAAAAAATAATACTTTGGAGTTTAAAGATTTGTTTTTTGAGTGTGAATAAAAAAATATTTTGTGAGAATTGAATGTTAGATAAAATACAGAAAAATTACTATTATTTTGACTTGACCTTTTTGTAATTAGGTCCCGATACCAGGAAAAAAACCAGTGATTTTATATTTGATATAAAGTTTTCTAATAAACTAAAATTTAGCATCTAGGTATAAATATTACCTAACTCTAAAGATTACATTTTTATAATTTATTTTATCATAATATATTTCTAATAAATTGAGCACAAATTAAAATTACTACTATTATTGGTATTTTTCACGAATAGTATACTTTCTTTACAATGGAAAATTACCCAACTTTCTATTTAAATATTAAATAAATTATTACTATGACTATATTTCGAGAGAAATAAAATGTCTTCGCAAACAATTAGAAAAAACCGAAGTATTTTAAAAATTACTTACGTACTTAAAATAAACATAACGATAAATTGTTTAAAAAGTAATATGTCAAAGTTATCAGTATATTTTAATATGTACATAACTAATGAAATATTGGGGTAGATCAAAATATTAAACAAACGAGTTTTTAATTATTTCCGCTTACTGCATCTTTCGAGTTGGAAGCTGGTTTTAAAGCCAAATGCATATAACCCACGGAGAGCTTGATTTATTGGTTGACATATTCAATATGAATGTGACAGAAGTCCTGGTCTTTCATTAAACCACATTTTCTCACACGAATTAATGAATGGATGGAGTCGTAAAACGAAAACTCGTTCATGAGTAAGAATTATACGTTTTATTATTTTAATGATTACAATATTAATAAAAAGTATCTTGATTCAAGTCAGGGAAGAAGAATTAGAAATGTTGTTAATCGGTCCAGGAAAACTAGGACTTTTCGGGTATAAGTTATAATATATATTTTGGGAATTAACTTACAAATTTTCAGACTATGAGTATTTTTATATCAATTAGAATCCTTTGGTTTATAAGGGCGTCAAATTATTTTAAAAAGAAAAACTATTATCTAATTAAGTGCACATATTTTGAAGATATATTTTGCCACCTCAAAATTAAAATTTGTTTTATGCTGGAATGGTTTACACCTGTCCATGGGATTAAATGCTGATAATGACATTGATGACACACACGCATTAAATTGACAACTGTTTTTTTCATAGTCTACGCACGTAAAATGTGTTGAAACCGGCAAAAGTGTACGTAGCAACAGAAAAAAATTTGAAAATCGATTAAATGCACACTTCCTACTACATACATATATATGTAGGCATCACAATGAATCAAATTTTTTAATCTTTCTATTATATTTTAATCGCAATCACAATAACCTGTCTAATCTGAACGTAAAAATGGATTTGGCAGGTATTTTATAGGATTTTTATAGCGATGTACTACAATTACGTAGTGAATTTAGAATCAAATCACAATTTCAATTTCAATTGTTGTAAAAAGTTATCTCTGTTGGAAAATCACTTTGCCATCACATTGCATAATAGAGACCCTGGTTGTTGCTTAAATTTACTGGTAATAAAGATGACATGCATTGTTTGAATTATTTGTACAGTAAATAAGAAATTCTCTTGCAGCGATTATCACACAGTTGAAAAGGTTGTCATAAAACTAAGATTAGTTTATTAATTTTAGTTTCTTGTAAATGCTTTTAATGTTTTTGAATTGAATTGCTGAATAATTTCTGGTTTTTCCGATTGTTTTTTTGGAATTTAAACAAGCGATTAATTTGTCACAAAAAGATAAAACATTAGAAAAACTTTATATAGAAAAATATTAGTTTATATATATGTATTTGAACTTTGCACTTTTACGTATGACTAATTTATCTTCCACAGTTCAACTTAATTATCATATTAACAGCTTTTGTTATATTATTTGCTTAATTTTCGTTGCCAAAATGTGTTTTGAAATTAGAAAGTAGCTGTTGAAACAAATTGCCGGGAATGAAGATAAAGAAATGGCATATTATAATAAGAGCAGATGTTCGCGACGCCATCAGGGATGTATTTTTATTTTATAAAAGTATAATTTCATATTTTATTCAATGTATAGGTATGTATAGTTTAAGAATTATGCATTTTTGTAAGCTCTTGGGAATCCGATGTAAAAAGTGTAAAAGCTAAGCATTTATTTAAGTCAATTGGTATGCCCAATATATAAAATAAAAAATGTTTACAATAAAACAGAGCAAACGCCGAAAGTTTATTACTAGTAAATTGAAAACTTAGAATGAAATGCGTATGCGGGCAGTTTTTTATCTCGACTGCTTGTTTTGAAAACAATCCTACGTAAATATAATAAATTTTGGGAGTCGAAAAAAATGAAATAAATTTCACGTGAAAGTTTTCAGTGATTCATAAAACTTTCAGAATATTATACTATTATTTATTACTCAGGATAAGACTAAGATAAGATTCTTGTTCGCCTTCAAACTAATTTAAGTAATCTGTAGTTTGAGGAAGAAGATAGTAACACATCTATTTTAAGTTGCATTTAGCTGCAATTAAACAATGGAAGGTCTCCTTACATGATTAGGTGAAGAAACATGCATTTTCATATTTAATTTTCTCTTCAAAAAGTCGATTAATTGTTCGCTTAAAAGCCAGCTGATGTTATTGACCACCTTTTCAAATATTTTCCTGGTAATTTGTCTATTTTTGTCAGCAATAAAACTGCGCTTCTGTAGCACTTCAAAATGATTCACACAATACCTTCTCTGATTTTTCTTGTCTAATTAATCGAACAAATTAATTGATAATGTGGATAATGCGAAAGTGGAAGTATTGTTTCGCGATATCTTCTACCAAAAAAAAAAAAAGAAAATCACTTCACTGTCGTTTTCTGAAGGCGGCTTCCGTTGGAGACGACGACGCACCAAAAATAGAATTATTGCGTGAAATTCAAACAAAAACAGTGGAGTAAAATAATAAAAATTCTGCAAGTTCAAGGCGTATCAAGTGGATTCGGAACGAGTACACCTCTTAAAAGGTTCCGGTTCCAAGCAGACTTCGTAGCGATTAACTTTCAGCTTATCGGCTATGTTTGAAGAACTCATTTTATATAGAATTAAGTCTGTCATCTAATAAATTCACGTGCAATAAAATAAAGCTCTTCGCGGTGGCCAAATCCAAAGAGAAACTTCCAAGTGGATCAGAAAATGATAAATTGCTAATATTTTAAACGTCAGCAAAGATAAAATTTAGCTAGTTAGCAAGATATGAAAGCGAGGTGATTTGTCGAATTTCACTCAGTGGTTGAAATTCATAACCCTTGCTAGAATGTAGTGATCGACTTTACTGCTCTTAGTTATAATTTACTTAAGTGCCACCGAATTGTTCTACCGTCTTATTCCTCAAGAAACCGATCTTTAAGCTTTATTAACAATTTAACTGCGCGTGAAGCGTTACATCTTTGGTGGATCGCTGAGGCAGTTTTGTTACATATCGATTTCTGAAGGTAAAATATCTTAAGTATTTTTTAAATAGTTACTACTGAGAAAGCACTTTTCAAGAGTTTATTGAAATTTCTTATAAAAAAAAAAACTCCTAATGAATCTCAAAATAAAAACTTCTAAAAAATGGTATAGAATAGTGTCAAAGATGTTTTCTTTAAGTGACAATAAATCAAAAATTATGTGAGAAAAAAATGTGAAGTGTTTTGAACAAATACTGGGACTTATATTGTGCAAAGAAATTTGATTATCCAGCTGCAGGTGGTATTTACCTATTCTTCGATCGTTGCAAATCACATCAAATATTGCTAAGTTATAATTCCTGTTTCTACGGAGAGTTCGTTAATGTTGATTTTATTTGGCTAGACGCTGGTAACGTCACATGTCTACTGGCTGTGGCGTATCTTCCAGGTTTAGTAAATTTAAACAGCCTGCGTCTCATGCGTATTGAATAGGAAAAACGATTGTTGAAAATCTTAACGACAACAACAGCAGTACGAAACATAGCTCTTTTAGCCTTGAAATTTTGAAATTATCATTTAGTTCAGTTTATTGATATATATATATGTATGTAGTACATGCGTAGCATATAGTAGAGTACTACAAGTTGTTCAGTATATATGTATATATGTACATATATCGTTTTTTTGCGAGTTTTTACTCCAGTGTATAGGAAAAAGAGCAAAATAATAAAATTAATAGATTAAGCATCGTATAGGTATATTTAAAATTTCACCCATATTCAAAATTAAATTAAAATTTAATGAATTGTTAGCAAAATAAATAATAACAAGAGCAAAACAGAAGGAAAATTTAAACTAGTAATGAGTTAATTATTTTTGATAGTTATTAAAAACGGTGAAAATTTTAGTTAATTTTCAACATAATACAAGGACAAGGTTTCTAGAAGGTGTGTGTGAATTTTAAGCTTTGAAAGCAGGAGGATTTATTGCCCAAACTGCGTATATTCGATAAAATCTTAAACATAGCTTTGTATATGAAAATTCGATACATGTTCAATCATTATAAATAATTATAGCTTAATCATATAAAAGATGTACGCTATGTTCGATGTAGCCCCAATGTTGTCTTATTCAGTCCATATATTATTAACTAATGTCATTTACGGATTCTAAGAGAACGTTAAAAGCAAATTGACAAAAAAAATCGTCAACTGAATTTTGGTTAAGGGTACCAATTTTCGGAAAAAATTGTTTTATTATGGCAACCGCAGTTTCTAAAATTAGAGAAACGCTTTTAAATTTTTTTAAATATACATACATAAGTATGTAAATGAAGCCGGCTGTAATTTATCAAGTTTCATATAAATTGTCTGTATGAATAAAATAATCCTAAAGACTGAAAAAGTGTACACGCTTAATTAATATTTTAAGTTGTTGAAGAAACGAACATGTGGACGTTATATTTTTGCTTGCACAGCCAACAGAATTTGGTTTAAGAAAAATATCAAAAAAAAGAATTAAAATATTGCGCGTGTTACAGACAATGTGTGGTGACAAAAAAAATTCTAGTTGATAAGCTTTTCCAATAGCTTAAAACATACATATATACAATAACACCTATTACTTTTACATTTATGATTCTGTCTAACAACATTATGGTAATAGTTAGTTATAATTCGTTCGTTTGTCAAAGTCGATAATATCCAAAATGGCTCGGCATGAAATTAGAAATAATTGTTGAGAATTTTATTTCGGCGGGTAGTTGAGTGTTAAGAAATTTCCAAAAAAGTAAAACATTTATCTGTAAATAGCAATAGTAAATATCAATAGTTATTATTTTGGTGTATTTATTTATTAAAAGTATAACCAAGCAATATATCTTCACAAATATCCTCTTTCATAAAGATTTCGATGCTCGGTCATGAGTTTTTTTTTTTATATATTGTATATCTGAGAATGACGTAAAAATCGTCTTTCAAATGGTGTAAGTTCATGAAGCAGCCATAAGAAAACAATTTGAAATCAAGGTTGTATTTTTGTTAAAACAAATGTGACGTTGTGGACAAGACAATAACATTAAAAAGTGAAACGTTGAAGACATAATTTAGTATTCTTTACTTTGTAGCCCACCAAAGTGGGTATCGAATTTGAAATTCTCTCTATATACCCAAATGAGAAAAAGTATTTTTCATCAATTTCTTTGAATTATTAAAAATATTATTTTCTGAAAAAAATCTAAGAGCAAAAGTAAAAACATTTATCTAAAAGAGAAGTGTACTTAAAAATTTAAAGTAAAGGAAATACCTATACCTATAGGTATATACAATACAAGGTGAATATGATACTATAATAAGAAAGTTATTGGACAAGTTACTATTACACTAGTAGATAGTTTCAATAATATATATGTACGTAAGTATAATCCATAAAAAACGTCGTGAAATTAAATTTGAAATAATAAAAAAATTGGAAGTGTTTATTGGCAGCATTAACTTGTGTAGGCATGAGTACCCGTTTACGGGTTAACGGGGAACGTAAATGCTTTAAAAAATATATCTTCTACTTCACAAATGCGTGCTTGTCTGCGCGTGAAACGGGTATTTTTTTTAATTGAGAAAGAAAATTCAATTGTTTCTTAAAATGCTGAGTGAGTGTGATATCAGAATTAAATGATAAAATTAATATATCATTGCGAAAAATTACAAAGTCAAAGCGCACGATTTTACTTATTTTACTTATTAAAATTAAATTTTTGTTATGAAGTAACTACATTGTCGAATTATTATACTATATATATTCACACAGCTTTCTTATCTGTTCTTTGTATTACTGTACATGTATTTTGACTTTGTAATAATTTGTTACTAATCGATGTTAATCTTTTAAATTGTACCTATTTTTAAAACACAACTGATCAAACACGTAAGGTTAAGGCCTTTTATTGTCATGAATGCAAAATGACACTCTATTCAAGATTTACTATTCTACATATTTTAAAGTCAGATTTGTTATTGTGGAAAGCTGCACTTGAACCAGAAGTTTTATAAACAGCTGCACTGCGCAAAGTAAACTTACTCTGAGAAGAGTTGCATATGCGTTGCGCTGTTCATTCTCCGATAATATGGTAACATAGGTTACTCACCCGACGCGGTGCGGCTTTATGTGATCATACGAACTTTTGAAATCCGGTAGAATCGAGAAACTGCTGGTTTACCACTTGGGTGTTAAGATACTCAAGGTTTTTAATTGTCAGCATACAATCGGTACTAATTACTTTATATTCCTTTAATTACAAGAGATGCAATATACCTATACCGAATTATCATGGGTTTTGCATATTTCTATTTGATTCACTGCTAAACTGATAATATCACTGGTTGTATTTATTTATATTGTATTAAGATGATGTATCACTTACTTGTCAACGGAATGTTTTATTGATTCATCACTTATTTATAGCACGTTTCAACTGAAATAATAAAATAATGTTAAAAACAAACAAATTTATAGTAGGTAAGCCAATTTTCACTTTAACTGAAAATTATTTTAAATTCAAAGCTTATGAAGAATATTCAGATAAAATAAGATGAAAGCTGGGTTACAAATTTTAAGGTTAAGTAATTCAAGTCAGTGTATTATCATGTATTAGTAACTTAATTTTAAATAAATACAAACTTATTTAGATTTTTAAGTATAGAATTGGTCATGCTTATAAATGCAGTATGCATAAAACAAAAGAATCTCATAAACGAATCTTCGTATTCTTCTCGATTTATCCAGTAATTTCCAGTGGTAACCATAATGATGGGCGGATGGATCAAGTTTTTGTTGATTATCAATAAGCGTGGAAGAAAATATTTAAAAGCGAGCAGCTTTAATTTAACGAAATCGACCCATCAATTTCAATAGAGTTCTTAATTAGAAGTCTCCTTAATTATTGTGTTATTCCTCATCGTGATGGAAGATTCCCGCATATGTAGTACCATCTGAAAAATTGTCTGGGTAGCCCTTGATTTGACTTAAGAAATTAATGAAAACTGGATGAAGCCCGCCTAGACTTCCAGCTGAGATAACACACTCATTGTCAGATGGATAACCAGTGCGTACCACAGCATTTCGCGAGATTAAATTTTGTGTGGTGATGCGAGTTTTACTTGCTTGACTTAAGCTAAAATTCTGACGCGAATTTTGTTGCTCTTTTAGGAATTCAGCGATCGTTAGAAACAGCCAGCCCCTAATGACCAGCACCTTTAATAAGCTCAATTTAACTTTACCAACTTGAAAATGGATTTCGACAAAGTATTGGAAAAATGTGGAAACTTCAACAGGTATCAGTTCATGCTGCTGGGGCTGTTCGGCTTCATTAATTTGATGGTGTCGATGCATTACTTCTCCCAGACGATCATAAGCTTTGTTCCGGATCATTGGTAAGACCTGAATTTAAAAATTTAATAATATTATATAACCCACGAACTTCATGTTACGACTATTAATTTCTAAATGTTCAACAGGTGCTACCATGAAAAGTTGGAAAATCTCACGTTCGAAGAGATAAAGGCCATCTATAAACCTTTTCCGAACCCATCGTGTACAAAATTAAGTGATATAGTCGATGGTCGTGGGATTGCAGTTAAAGAGAAATGCGATCGGTGGATATACGATTATGAATTTGGTTACCGCAGTATGACCACTGAGGTAAGCATTAACACATTTTATTAATTCAGTGTTCTAATACTATTAATTTATAATAATATACATTTATTTCCGTAACTTTGTGCTATTGTGCCTGGAATCAAAAGTTTTTTATTAGGCAGAAAGATTTTGTTACAATTGATATTAATTTATATGATTAATTAACTCATTAATTAACAATTTTAATATAATTTGGTATAATACCTATATTATTCCAACTTTTCTTTAATCCGTTGAAATAAATCTTCAACTTTCTTTTATGGTTGTCGGTTACCAAAGTGAAAATTTCAAATTTGTTAAAAAATATTGGAATACTGAAAATTACCTTCATTTTTGGCAATTCAATAATACAATTTCTAATTCCAATTGGTTGGTATTCATTCTATAATACTAGATCAAATAATATTTTTTTTAGGAATGAATATACTTATATGAATTGGTTTTTGAGAAACTCTATTAATCATAAAATCAGTGACTTGATGATTTAAATTATGAAACAAAAATCAGTTCATTATGTTATTATATGTATTCTTAAATATTTATATTATAATGCGTGAACATTGAAAATTATCGTACCTTCTTTTAGTAATTATTATAAAAGGAAGGGATTGTAACTTAAATATATCACTTAAATGTGAAAAAATTAAAATCATATGTGTATGTGTTGTTGAGGCAGATAAAATAAAGTGATCATACACACATGATTTCCCCATACAAAACGCTTTAGTTAATTAAAAGAAAGCATTTTAATTACAAAACAATGCTATATTATTTTTGTTTCGATTAATAGAGATTTTAATTCGTGTTCAATTGCAGTGTATTAATTTGGAAATTCGTGTTGTAAATAATAACTTTTACCCTTGATAATAGAAAAATGAAGTAAGTTCGTAAGATCGAATTTTGACCACAGACGATACTAACTTTGCAGTTATTATTATTTTTGAAATAATTGAAGTATTATTTATAATTCTATTACAGCTCAATTGGGTCTGTGAATCAGCTTTTAAGTCAACTTTAGGACAATCGCTGTTCTTTGTAGGCTCAGTAGTAGGAACCTTGGTGTATGGGATTCTCTCCGATCGAATCGGTCGTCTTCCCACAATTATTATATCAAATTTGTCCGGAGTAGTAGGTGATTTCGGGACATCCTTTACATCAACGGTGCCAACATTTGCTTTTTGCCGCTTTATATCTGGTTTGGCGGCTGACACAAATTACTACCTAATGTATATAATGGGTATGCATTTTTGTACTATTTTAGTTATTTTTCTTATATTAATCTATTTATTTTTAGTGCTAGAATATCTACGTCCGTCTATGCGCACATTCGGGCTCAATTTATGCGCAGGAATATTTTATTGCTCCGGGCTGGTGTTAGCACCATGGCTGGCTGTTTTGGTAGGGAATTGGAAATATTACCTTGCTTCGGCCGCATTACCTTTAACAGCTGTGATAGCCTTTTATTTTGTGATACCTGAAAGTGCCCAATGGTTAGTAACGCGGCGCAAATTTAAAGGTGCTATAAAATGTCTGAGGCGAGTTGCCAAATTTAATGGAAAGGAAGTAGACGAAAGTGTTTTTAAGGAGTTCGAAGAATACTATATGAAGCAAGTCAGTAATACGCCAAAGAAAAAATCCAGTTTTATTGGAATGTTTCGAACTCCACGACTAAGAAAATTAACTTTTATTCTGCTGTTGAAGTCGTAAGTTTCATAATAATGTTTTTTTTTAAAAAAATAAGTGATATTTAGGTTTTTCTTTTCTTGTTCAGCATGGTTATTACTCTTGGCTACGACGTTGTATCCAGGAATGTTGAAGGAATGGGGCTGTCCCCATTTATCATGTTCACCATCAGTTCAATAGCAGTTCTTCCGTCTTCTATTACAATGATTTTGCTCCAAGATAAAATTGGAAGGAAAGGAATGGCTGCGGGTTCGTTATTAGTGGGCGGAATATTTACAACAGCGACTGGTGTTATAATCGCGTATCAAAAGGAATCTCAAAATGCTCTATTGTTGGCGATAATGTTGTTTATTGCTCGATATGGTGTTTCAATATCTTACGAATCTGGTGCTCAATATGCCGCAGAACTGATTCCAACCTGTGTCAGAGGTCAAGGTGTTGCAATTGTCCATGTCGCTGGATATGCTATATCATTCCTTAGCGCCTATATAATTTACCTGTCCCACTATTTTAAACCCCTCCCGTCGATGATACTCAGTATTTTGCTTCTCATAGGGTCGTTTTCATGCCTTCTATTGCCAGAAACCTTGAACAGGTAAAATCATTTTATTTTACCTCTATTTTTAAATTTATATTTAATTTATATCTATTTATTTAGACGACTTCCGCAAACTTTAGAAGAAGGTGAAATGTTCGGCAAGGGAGAGAAGATGTTCTATTTTCCTTGCATAAATAAAGAAAATGATAAAGAGGCTGAAGCGGAAGGTAGTCTGGAGACTCGATTTTAAACAATTTTTGTAGTTGTAGTTACCTTTCGCGCCACTTACTAACTTATTTAGTACATGGAGCTTCCTAGTGATATTAAAACATACACCTAAGTTTTTGTATTAAGGTTAAACAATAAATTCGGAATGCGCTTATATGCTTAAGATGAAATAACAAATTGTAGTTTTGATTTTAATACCCTTTTTATGACCTAAATCACTTTATAAATGTATAATGGCGTTGGTATCTTCTCTTTGAATATTTTTGAGAATGTAGAAAAATTTAATAGTACTTCTCTTTGAATAACTATTACCTTGTAGTTATTTAGTTTAACATGATTATAATTTTTTATTTTCGGTAACTTAATTGTCTTGATAATCTTAAAAATTATTATTTTTTAGCTTAGAAATTTGCTATATATTTTTATGGACCCAGAGCTAAGAGAACGTAAGTGACTGAGACATGCATAGTACTTTTTATACCTAACATTAACAATAACTTATTGAAATCAATACTGCACAAAAAATGTGATGTTTGGTTTTAAAATTTTATAATTGCTTGTTTCTTTAAAACTATTATATTTAGATCGATTTTGATTGAATTTTTTGTATTGTCGTAGTTCGTTAAAATACATACATTAAGTGAATTAAATATGTATGCATTTACATCACATGCGAATTATTAAGGGAATACTTCTCCGAGTCAAAATATTCAAATTTATTTGAACCTTTTCCACCCGAAAATTGTAGCAGTTAAAAGTATGAATATAGACCTAAATCCAATGTAAAGTAAGATCCTATTGAGCACCTAAAAGTGGCAAAAATTTCCCTTTTTTTATGACAATCTTCTCTTATGGATGTAAATACTATGCTACTTTATTATTTAATTATTTATAAAACAAAATGAATGTTCTTTATACAGTATTTTATATGAGATTAAATAATAAGAAAATTATTATTATTATATTTAACGTACGATGTGTAACAGATTCAATTTAAAGGCTGAGGATTTGGTGATAGCTAGATAGGAGCATAAATTTTACTGAGGAGGTGTTAGAGGTTCAAACTAGCTCCAGTATTTAGTATTGAGTAATATTAACTTTGTAGGTTGAAGTAGGAGTAAATTCCATGAAAATAAGTTATATATTTGGACTCGGGTCGGTATTGCATTTATAATAATGCATGGTTCTTTTGTTGAATATCTTAAAATTTTAAAATACTCTTTTTTTTTTAAACACTTCCCTTTTGAATTGGCGTGAGAAATTAGAAATTTGCTATCTTTTCAAAAACCAGGCAAACGGTGTTTAATTTCTAAAGTAGAAGTTTTCATATGAAGACGTTTTTGAATCCTAATTTTTCGATTGCAATAAAATCTGCCACTTTTTCTTTTACACAGCGAGTGTTTTGTTAATCTATTTGTTTTAAAATGTTAATTAATTAAACAATTTACAGAAATTGGAGGAGAAAGAGGAGGCTTTGAGCTGATACCGGTGAGGGATATTGCAGAGATGTTGGAATTACATGAAGATGACTTTGCAGAACCTGATCTTCAACTTAAGATTTTACCGGATCTGAATGAGATTGATTCTGAGGAAGATATACAAGTTACAACGACAGCTTCAGAAAAAGATAGCTTAAAGAAAATTTCCTAACTTCTTTTGAATTTCCCTCTTTTCGCAGAAGATGTGGATTTTAAAATAAAGTGAGCACTTTAGTGAAGGATTGAAAGGACATTTTAGTGATTTAATATAGTAGCTACGAACTAATTTTTACTTTGGCGAAATCTTAAATATATTGTGATATTTGGAACAATTGGATTTGGGTAAACATGATTTTGTTTTTTAGTATTTGGCCAAAGATCAAAATCATAATATCTTAGCTTGCTTATCATTTTTGATTTGGAATTTCCAAAAAATAAAATGAAAGTGAAGTCAGTCTTCCAGAATCTGTTTTGTTATACAACATATATGTATAGCGATGTTATTTTCATATATGTATGTACATATGTAGAACATTACATATGTACTTATGGTTTTTAATTCTGCTTAGCGAAGCAGTCTTTAAGCACGTTATGTGGTGTTATCATCGAAATTCTAAATAAATATATTTATGTATATGTATATGTACATATGTGTATATATATATATATATCTTTTCGCATTTTTAAATCAGCGTCTTAAACATGTGTGATTAATGTTCATTTTCAATATTAACACGTTGTAAACGGTGCTGCCCAGATTCAGTCTTGTGTGGGCCACCGGTGGTACACGTCGGCGTTAACGTGTTAATATTATTGTTCTATTATAAGAAACCTAGATTAATATTTTTTTAACGCTGTTGTTGTTTCGTATATCTGCAGGACTGCCTAATGAATTATTTTTATTGAGCGATCAATTCTAGAAATCGATCGTATTAAAAATTAGAAGCAAGTTGTTAAGGAAGAAATTACAATAATTTTGGAAGGAAAGTTAGAACAATGACATTATCCAAAATGTAGGTACTTGGATATTGTTAAAATAAAGGTTGTGTAAAATTAAAGGTTATTTTTGTAAGAAAAAAAAGCATTTATATGCTTCACTACATGAATCAGTATCTAAAAGATTATCAGTATTTCGATAAAAAAATCAAAATTTCCATTTTTAAACTAACATTTATTTAACTTATTTAATATTTTGTTAAAATTGTATATGTATTACAAATACATTGTTTTTCCAAACGATTTTTAATTGTTTTACCCTTTTGTGAATGTTTTTCAGATAAAGAATTGTATTTCCGTGATTGGTGAAAAATTTAGCAACTTGGTAAAATTATATATATAATTATTTTCAGAATTAAATATTCATCCAATGTTTCATTTACACTCTTAAAACATGTGCTGCCACAGAATTTCTCTGAAAGGATTAAAATGTATTTTTTTGCAGGGATTTAAAAGTATACAAAAAACTGGATCGATTTGAAATTGAAAAATAGTTCAATTACAAATTATCGACGCGTGTGCGTTTGAAAAGAGAAAATTGCCAGTGGCAATGAAAGAGATTTAAATTGCACCTTATTGTGACAACAATCACAGTCCACGCCTCAATTAGCATTTTATATTTCAGGCTGAAAAAAGCAATTCGCATAATTATCTATTCTTTAACACGTTTTTACCCGGAATTATTTTTTGGTTAATTTTAAATGTGCCATAGTTAATTATTCCTACCATTAACATTAATTTGGCATATACTAATTTTTATATAATAACATCAACTTCATAAAATTGTCAACGGTTTAGTAAAAATCAGAAAAATTTGATTATGAGCAGGCTATTTTAAAATAGTTGTGTTTATTTTTAATTTACACGTGGCTAAATTATAACGTAGATTTGTATTTCATTATGGATATGTGTATCGCGGTACTTTTCTGATGTGGCTGGTTTAAAGTGCTTTTGATTAAAAACATTAATCTAATTAATTACAGAGTTTAAATTAATATAAGCTTTTTTATTAATTGTGTATTTTAGAAACAATTATAGTTAATTTTAAAAGGACAGTTGAAGAGTTTTTCAAATAACCTGAAAGCAGGGAATACATATAGGAATATGTAAACAAATTTCAAAATTTAAGTATTATAGTATAGACTATATATAATAGATACCTTGTTTAAACTTTCTAGGATGAGAAATCGATTTCAAAAAGCATCTAGAATGTTGTGGCCAAGAAAAGTTTGGATTTTGGATTGAGTTCAGCTTGAATTAAAGTTTGAGTTTAGCTTGATTTGTAGGTCTAGCCTAAAACAATTAGATTCGAACAGCACTCGGCTTCGAAGAACTATTGTATTATCTGTTTTAAAATAAAAAATATATTAAAAACCATGCTAGTTTTGTTAACTAAGTATAAGAACTACTTCTGATGATAGTTTTTATCTCAATATTCGAATAGAGTTTTACATCTAGAGGGTTTATCGTTTAATTAATATAATTATTACATGTATTAAACTATTTATTTCGTTTTGTTATTACATATGCTCTTCTATTGTTTAACATATCCTATGTATTTCTACTATGTCAATGAAAATAATTTTCCTTTTTCAAGGTAGCTTTCTCTAATTAGAAACATATTTTGCTGTTTCATCCACATCAGTTAAAATACATGAGGGGTAAAATTGAAATTTCAATTTAGTTACTTCTCTTTTACCAAAAAAATGACTCCATCAGGTATGGGGAAGTGCTTCTGAAAGGGTTGAGATGGCACCAGCCAAAATCAATTTGTAGCAATTGATAAAAGCGATTCTTCCATAAATCCGACGTCTAGGGAGCATCGACAGGTTCGGAGAATAATAAATTTATCCCAGAAATTGAGTAATGCATGTTCCAACCTCCACGGGGTACGGACTGATGCATATTTTGATAAAAAAATATGTGCAGCTCTGGCGGAGTTCGAAAAAGGGATGGGTTTGGGGCTTGGGCGAAGTGGAGTCGTTAGGTTCATATAGAAACATGATTTGCTCAGTTTATTCGCCCTGCACTCGAACAGACAGAGGACCCTGTGAATTCTGAGGGCGTGGAGGTGCCCTTGCCATCATCTCGGGTTTCTTTAAAAATAACTTCCGGATAGGAGTAATATTTTCCAGGGTCTGTTTTTCTTCCCCAGCCAGATGTACACAGTCTTTTCAGTTCAGGAAGATGCACTCCTCGACAAAGTGCATTTAAAGTACTTAATGATCACCTCATTCCGCCTGTCTGTCGCGCTTCTGCAGCCCTTCATTTCGAATTCAAGAAAATTTCGCAGAATTTTTTTAGACGCCAACATTTTCTTTTTCGGGGGCTCCTCGAACATGCGGGCTAAGAAAGGTCTTTTGAGAATTTTTGGGTTGAAAATAATGTTGAACTGCTTATGTAGTGCACGTTCGCTCGGTGCCTAATTTAAAATGATTTTCACCATGCAAGCTCACTGCTTCAATTAGTCGCATGCTCGAGGGAAGATCACGGAAATGATTGGGCTCAATTTAAGTTTACTACCGTGCAATTTTTCACGAGACACAATAAAATGCTTTCCTACCCGTAATTCTGGAGATTCTCTTCGTATAAAATTTATTTAGACATACTCGTATCCATGTGTGCACAGAACAATAATATTTATTCAGAAAATTCTTTAAAAAGTGCTTTCCACTAGCATATCTGGCAGTTTGAATTCGGTGGATAAGGGGACTGGGTCAGGAGATAAAAATCTGCTAGACGGCATAAATTGGAGCCAAAACATTTTTTATTTCGTGCGTTAATTTTCTGTGTGCAAGAACACGCGTGAGACGATGATTGAAATAGATGAAATTTTAAGAAAGTGTGGCGATTTTCATCGCTATCAATTTTTGTTGCTCTTCTTATTTAGTATTATTAATGTTCTGTCATCGATGCATTACTATTCTCAGACCATAATTTCGTTCGTTCCGGAACATTGGTAAGTATTGTTATTTTCAAACTTAAAATTGAGCAACTTTTCATTTATTTAATTTTATGATATGAGAATCTCACAGAACAATGTACATACGTTAGTTTTGTATGATTTCGAATTCAATAAAAGTGCATTATTTGGGTATTATTTGAACAAATTTGGAAGTGTACCTAAAAGAGTTAAACTGCCTTTTTAATTAACGTTTGAATATTCGTTTTAATACATAGATTTTTACTGAAGTTGTTTTTGAAATACTGAGGTAAACAAATCGAACATGAAAATTAACGCCTCAAGCTGGATATTCAAAATTTGTTCAGTTGTGCCGAATGGGCATGAAATGGATTACGCGACTGTGAACCATTGTGATTGTTTTTAGAATATTGACAAAAATTTTTTTTATGCAAAGCCAAAAATTTCATATCATTTAGCAGTTTAAATACCTTATATATATACATATGTATAATGTATGCATATAGTAATAACATTTTAAGTGACTCAGTTTTTAAATCTAATGTTTATGATCAAAGACTAAAATTATTTTGATAATCAAAAATTTAGCTTTTTAGTTTTATGATTAGTATAAAATATAGATAAAAAATCATAGAGAAATAAATAAGTAGCATTAACGATAAAGATCTTATAGTACATAGGTAATAGTTTAATAGTGCAAACGTTGTAAGCCTTTGCTTCTTTAAAGTTGCAATATGCATTTGTTGATTATAAAATTGTTGAAACGGCTAAGTTAATTGTTTTTTAGGTTCATATTTGTTGGTCTAAAACTCTAACGAATTTGTTTGAGTAAATTGACTATTAAATAGGGAGTTTGGTTTCACGTTTTTTAAACTACCAATTCTTTAAAATTAAAGTAATATCCTTCATGCAATGAAAGGATGAAATACTTTGTTTATACATTTTGATTGCGCTTTCCAGTTAATTATATTAGAATTAATTTTTTTTTTTCATACGAAATCCACATATATTATAATTCATAAATTTTGTACCGATAGGTGTATTGATGAAAGTCTTTATAATTTAACGAAAAGTGAAATATCCCAGATCGTTAAGACATCTCCGGAAATGATTTGTTATAGCCGTGGATCCGGCGAGTACGACAAAGCCTGCAAACGATGGGACTATAACTTAGATTTTGGGTATAAAAGTATGACAAGCGATGTAAGTTATAAAATAAAATATGTTTTTTTGAAACTGTTTTAAGCAAATTCTTGCTTTTCAGCTAAACTGGGTGTGCGATTCAGCGTGGAAGTCCGCACTTGGCCAATCTATGTTTTTTGTTGGATCTGTAGTCGGTTCGCTTTGCTTAGGCATTTTAGCTGACATAGTCGGTAGTTTCATAAATGTTTTGCGGAATCCTAAATAATATTAAATTTTTAGGAAGGGTCCCAGTACTAATTATTGCAAATATGTTGGCATTCATCGGAAATTTTTCTACAGTATTTGCTTGGACTGTTGCATCATTTTCATTATGTCGTTTTGTATCAGGGCTAGCAACAGACAGTAATTTTGTGATGATGTATATTTTGGGTAAATAATATTAAATAGTTTAGGTCAAATTAAGAATTGTTATTTACTGCAGTGATGGAATATTTGCGATCATCGAAAAGAACAGCTGGATTAAGTATTTGTATCGGAATCTTTTATTGTCTAGGATCAGTTTTAACCCCTTGGCTAGCTGTTCTTGCTGGAAATTGGAAAATGTTTTTAATATTTTCTAGTGGACCATTACTTGTTGTGCCACTATTTTATTTTATAGTTCCGGAAAGTGCACAATGGCTAATTTCAATAAAACGATACGACAGAGCTATTAAATGTTTTGAAACTATTGCCAAACTAAACCGTAAGCATGTGGACGACTGTGATTTTAAGGATTTTCAGCTTAAGTGTGAAAGCGGACTATCATCATCCAGTAGCAAGGCCAATGTTTTGGATCTCTTTAAAACACCTAGACTTAGAAGGCACACTCTAATTCTATTTTTTAAATCGTAAGATAGCATCAAAATTTCAAAATAATTTCTTTTTTTAAGTTTAAATTTTGTTTTCTAAAAGTATGATCATCACATTGTGCTATGATACAACATCCAGAAATGTTGAAGGACTAGGAATGTCTCCTTTTGTTATGTTTTCTCTTAGTGCAACTGCTATTTTTCCAGCTTGCGTAGTTTTACTAGTTTTGCAGGATAAAATCGGGCGAAAAGCTATGGCTTCTTCGTCACTGTTATTAAGTGGAATTTTTACATCCAGTTTGGGGTTAGCAATTGCTTATGGAATGCCAAGGGGAGAAAGTAAGTTAATATAAAATTTAATTTTTATATTTTTATTTGGAAACCTTCTAGTCCATGAATTGGTGAATTTTAAATTCTTAAAGTACAGACAAAAATTAACGATTGACTTTGTAAACCTACGTATAAGAGTTTTGTTTCTAAAAATACAGCATTTTCAATATTTTAGATCCGTATATTCTCGCCGGATTGGCAACTATTGGTCGTTTTGGTGTTACAGTAGCATACAATTCTGGTGCTCAGTATGCAGCTGAATTAATACCAACTTGCGTTCGGGCTCAAGGAATAGCAGCAGTCCATGTGGTCGGATATGCCTTTACGTTTTTCAGCTCTTACATTTTACTTCTATCAAAAATATCGAAATCAATTCCAGCACTCCTCTTAGGAGTATTATCACTTATTGGAGCTGGACTTTGTCTATTTTTGCCTGAAACATTAGATAGGTAAATTGTTGTATTTCCCAAGGATATTTGCTTTTTTAAATAATATTTTTTTCCAGAGACCTTCCTTGCACTCTTGAAGATGGTGAAAATTTTGGACGTGGTGAACGATTTTTAGATTTTTCATGCTGTAAAATTAAACGCAAAAAAGAAGAAAACAATTGAATTAATTGAATTAATTTGTTCTTTTATTGTTTACTGATGGAATGTATTATCTACTGCTCTGTATTATAAACTTATAAATAGTTTTATTTAAAATCCAAAGAAAAGTAGTATATTAAAGTATTAAAAAAATACACATATAAATATGCATAAAATGTTTTTCTTCTACACTCATAAGCAGGTTGAACATAATTAATTGTGTGTTTAGTTTTGGATATATATTCTATAATTATACTAGAAAAAATTGTATTTTTAGCGCACTGATACTGAACGAAAAACGTATTTTATGGTTTTATTCGTTTCTAAGAATTTATTCCGATACTTTTATCGTCTTGAAATAAGACTTTAATCTATTATGTCCGCTTATAGATAGGTTTAATATAATAGATAATATTACACTATTTCAGTGTACTGTACTGTAGCATATATACATATAGTTTGTTAAAGTTTTAAGAGCAAACTTATATTAACAAAATTCGTGCACATGCGATTTATTTTAATGTCTGATTTAAAATATTGTAGTAAAAGGAATGGCATGTTTACGAAAATAAAGTACCTAATGTTGCCTTAAGTACATCTTTCACGAATTTTCGTGTATAGTCAATTAAATCTTCCATTTTTGTCATTAGCACTTTTTACTGCTGCACAACTTGCAGAAGCATGTGATCATCATCGCGAGGAATCATCGTAATTTGCATAATTTCCTGGGACATTCTTGCAACAAAGAACCAACAAAATTAAATTCAGCCGTGGCGAAAGAAAAGAGCAAACTGTGAAACATCGCCGCCGTCTTGCTGGTGCTCGACATCGACAATCATGCAATTCAGTTCTCATGAAAATGCCAAAACTTGCATTTTTCCAGGTTGACTGCAACTGCCAGCAGCTAGCAGATCGCATTTTCAGTAAATTAAGTGAGGGAAAAGTTCACTGGGTAAACGGTGATAATGCTTAAGTCGATCAATCACGGTGACTAACTTTCTTCCGTGAAGGCTCCAAAAGGCACGATGCACGACCGTTTGAGGTCTGAGGTTTGCACCCAACAGCACGTGACGTGACAATCCTTTTCGGCTGGGGCGAGTAAGGTGAAACTGCTGCGAGGAATATGGAGAAAAAAACTCATTAATTTCTGTAAATGAGAACACACCTTCATTAATTTCATTCACCCTGTTTCTAATGCCCTTTCTGTGCTGGCACAATGTGGGGATTATTTTTCAGTTTTAATTTTGGTAGAGGTAAAATGAACAATTTTTATATAGTCTCTGTCCCAGCAACTCACCATGGTGATTTTGCATACTCACATTGTAAATATTTTTATATTAAACTAAGTAAAATGACAATTTAAGGTATAAAATGAAAAAATACCTATGTCATTTTAATTTCAGCTTGTTACTTTTATAAGTTTATTTTATTTTTCATTGAAATTAATATCTGCGCTGGTTTCGATATATAATACTATATGTATATATATCCAGTTTTTACAATGTAAATAATTGTTATTTGACTACCCAAAAAAATCATAAAAATTCAGCGGGTATTAGTAAATGAATACTATTTTAATATGTAGTAGATTTTTCGCAAAGATCATTTTGGCTTTTTAATTTGAATTAGTAAAAAAAATATATTTATAATGATATACATATGTGATTTCTTAGGATTTTGAGGCTTTTTATAAAATGTCTAATTAAATTATCGCGTTCCACTATTCAATTTTCAAGTAAAAACCGAAAATGTGACGATTTATTTTTTCAGAGCAATATCTGCAAATTGCGATCTAATAGTATAATACAACAAGTAGAAGAAAGAAAGAAAAACACTGTGGATTTTCCCAGAAATTTTATGAAAAAGAAAAACCCTGAGAAACTCAACAAAAGTAAACCAGACTGCCAGGGAAGGAACTATTGAAGCTTCAAACGCCTTCGGTTACATAACCAGAAGACTAGGGTCGGACGATGGCCACTATATCGTGCTATAAATTCTTTATGTATAAAGTCGAGCAAAATTGAGGCAGAAAAGCAGCAACAGTGCACCGAGAATATTTGAAAATTATTTCCAAAGCGGTCTTGGGTATTTTCAATAAAAGCAACGATAATCGGCAAGAAATTGGCTGCAAAGGCCAAAGGGAAATACTCGTACTTTATGGTGGGCGCGGCCAAAAAAGACGCTCAAAACTTTGTTGCACACTAGTCGACCAGATTACAGGGACGGATAGAAGGGCTAGAGCTAAAGCTAAGGCTTCAATATCTTCTGCTGATGCTGGTCCATGAGGTGGAAGTAATTGAAACAAACGCTTCTGAAAATCAGATTTGAAAATAACTGCAACTTTCCCAGACCGTGCAGACAGAATGGGTGGCTTATGGTGAAAGAAATCACCTCAATCATGGACGGCGGTGTGGCAACCAGCGGCTTTCCAGACTCCAAAAGAGTATCAGGTGTGGTCGCCACTTCCAGAATTCTGCAAGAAAAACAGACTGATGAAACGAGGTTTCCGCGGATCATATCGAATTCTAATTTGTGCAATATGTAAGCAGCTAATGAGCAGGTGTATTTTGCAGTTTAGGTCTCTAATAATTGTAATTTTCTCTAATAGTTTCTATTTCTTTTTAATCGACAACAACTTGACTGATATAAAATCCTATGTTATAAAAAAATCATCGACAGTTCGTTTTTCGCGCCGACTTGAAATAATATTGCAGTATAGTCTTACGATACTATATTTTATGTGTAAATTATTTTATAATTTTTGATGTTTTTCATTTTTTTAAAGCGTTTCTATATTATTAAAAAAGTTCTAGCTAAGCCTAATTTTAAAACTTTTAAGTTGATGTATGTATAACAAGATTATTCAGTAAGAGGCTTCTTAACATTTTAAAAGGTTCAAACATTTTACATTAAAAATTTTATTTAATGGAATAATATTATTTATTACCTACTGATAGAAAATTAAACCAGATTAAAAAAAAGACTGACAAGTGCGAGTACCACTCATGCGTTTTTTTGTACCGCTTAAACCTTTGAATAATAGAAAAAATAATTATAATTATCATTTTGATTTACCTACATAAACATAAATTTCACACAATAAGAAATTAGTGAGATTTCGGACATTTTAAGTAGTGAGATAGTCTGTCATTATGAAAATACAATTTGAAAGAGCATACATATATCTACGTTTTTATCGTATTGAGTTAAACAGTTTTGGTTGTAGTCTTTAGTATTTCATATTAATTTCAAATCGATACATCTAGCTATTCCTGAGAAAAAGGATCATGGCATAGAGATGGACAACATAAGTGATTTAAGGGTTCCCGGAATCCTATATATGTATATTAAGTACTTATATTTTTGGACTTATCGAGTAAAAGAAAAATCTAACTAGCTATCTTCGAGGTTTTAATAATTTATAGAGATTTTAATATTAAAATTTCGAAGTAAGTTGGTAATATGGTATTATTTTTTTTATGAAAAGATTTGTTTAATTAAAGATGTAATTAATAGTACATAGGTAAATTAAAACATTTCATACATAGGAGAGTAAACGAGTAAACGAGTTAGCCTAACTTACAAAACTGCGCTCGATCTTAATTTTATTGTACATAATCAATTGGAAGATAATAAAATGCATTGTAAAGGTCAATTCATCACTGTTTCAGCCTTCTTACCGAGTGCAGTTTATGGAGTGCATCAAAACGGCCTCTACTAATTTTGCATTATTGTGGTGCCCGCCAATAAAACCTAAACCTAATTCCGGCCTTTTTTGAATTTTGATTTCGCAACACACGACTAGAAATCGACATGACTTGAGCATAACCACGGCCCGGGGCTCCACATGGGAGCTCTTTTGCGGCAGTGCTGAGCTTAATTCGCTGAGAATGACCTTTATGGCATCGCATAATAACGCGGCCTCACACCCACAAACCCATTGACAGACTCGAGCTCCTCTAACCAGCATATCGCTGAAAGGGATCTCCGGTCGTGATTGATTAGTTACCCGATGCCTTAATTGCCTCCCGCAGGCCACTTTCTTTGTAACTTTGAGTAGGCACGTTACCTGTGACATCGATACTATTTAGCAAATCGACTCGGCGATTTCGAGAAGTGCAAATATAAAACTTCAGCAAGACAACACCTTTTTTTCCCACCAGGTGCAGTGATGCAGCAAGCCCCGGACCCATGGTGATCTTCTTGCTGCAGGCATCGCAAACATCGAAAGGTAAGTCGAGAAGAGCTCCTTAAGCAAATAGCGGCTGCTACTTCGCGAGCGACATTTTCACAGATCACGTCTGTTACGCTGCACTGACCTGATGATCTTGAACTACTCTTCAATTTCCTTTTAATTGCGGATAGTACCTATACTTGCAATGTAATCTTATACCGATTTCGTAAGCAATATTAATTAAAAAGCTATTATCTATTTGTAGAATAAATAGACGTAATTCCTCTAGCTTTTGTTTAAATATTGTTTTTAAGTCTAGTAAAGTAAAGATTAATTTTTCAAAAAAAGACTAATCCATTAGTTCATAATATAACTACACTTCACACGTATAACAAACAATTTTCATAATAGCTGTGTTTTTTTGATGAACTGGTTGGGATCAGATTTCGTAGCAAATTTTGTATTGAATTGAAGTTTGTAAATAGTGGTTTCTAAAATTTTTTGTTTTTTTGCATTAAAAACTAAATCCAATATTTTTTTCAGTTTACGACTTGTTTGGATGGATAAAAATCATTTCAATTTGATGGACTTTCTCCAATTTTAAAAACTTTTCTATAAGGTAGCAGTTTAAAAATTTCAATTCAATGCAAAATTTGAGTTCCAGAACAGATTAACAGCTAATGTAAGGCCGATAATGTATCGTATATAATTTATTCTGCAAATTCAATTGAAAGTTTCAAAAGGAGTATTTACTCTTCGTTCTTCGATGTATTTTTATTTAAATAGCCAATTTTAAGTATGAAGGATGAGCATCCTGTAGCATAATATCACATACATTAACATTTCGATTAGTTGGTTAAATGACAAAGCAGTCAGTTGATTACTTAATAGATTTTGAGTTTGAACAATAAATACGTATGAGTAAATTACATTCGGAAATCGCAGTAGATCTGAAGAAACATCGTTTTACAAGGGTGTAATACTTAAAAGCTAGAGGCTTGCCCTATAGTTACTATTTACATCTAATACACGCGCATTTTGTTGTTTCACATTACTTTGAGTTTTAACAAAGTTTCTATAGTATATCATATAAATTAAAGTTTATTGTTCATAGTTTTTTAGTATTCAATATTTGGGTACCTATTTCATAATTAGATACCTTTATGTTGATTTTGTTTTTGAGAAAATGTTTTACTATAAATTACTGTTTAACACAAGACTGTTATTAAGTTAAGCGCAAATGTATGACTGATAATAATTACAAATAAAAGGTTTTGATTTTTAATATAATTTTTTTTATGTCACAAAAACCAAAAGGTATTCCATATTTGGTTACTTTCTTCTACTACTGCCGGTTTACGATGCCGGTGTTTACAATTTTTACTCCGGCAATATGGTTTTTATATATTTCCTTAAATCCCTGAAGAGTTTCCTTTCTACTAAACATGGAATTTTGAAAATAGGGCTAATTTAGAGGCTCTGCGGGATTTACAGTAGATCCTGTGCCAATTTTTGGATAAATTCTAGGCGATTTTCATACTACTGCCAGGTTTAGGATGCCGGTGTTTAAAATTTTTGCTCTGGGTATATGGTTTTTATATATTTCCTTAAATTCTCGAGCAGAGATTTTGTTCTTTCTATTAAACTTGAAATTTTTAAAACTGGATAGGATTCAAATTCTCAATCGAGGTCGAAATTGACATCCTATCTTGCGCCTTAAAATGGAAAAAAGGGAAACTTGTTCCACTTTTAGGCGCTAGACCTAATTTGATACTTTTAATTCCTTAAATGTTGGAGGAAAATGTTCAGATAAGGTTCAATATTTCGGCTCGGGTAGACTAGAATTTAATTGATTTGATTTGATCAGGACACAAGACTCCATTATTTCTTAAGAATTCGCTATTGTGGTTCTATAAATTTGAGCAGTATAGTAAAGGTATGGCGAGGCAATTTCAATAAAACATGATAAGCTTTCCTAACGACATGGGTATTGCTTGGATTACAAAATACCACCAAAAAGCACAAATAAGAACATTTTAAGAACTCTTTACGAAAGATCGTTTTATTTAGAAGTTGAAGCGTGGTAAATAGCTGAAAGTCTGAATGGGTGCCCGGCGGAGGTTCCCACATGAACATGATGAGGCTGTTTTGCCCTAGAAGACACAAATTGCCTGATCAGCAAGAACCGCGCTTCACGTCGGGCTGGAGCAACTGACATTCAAATTTCAACTTGTTTCGCACATAAAGCAGCCTCATTGTGGAGCGCTGCAACGGCGGAGTCTCAGCAAAGTCCCAAGATAATGGTCGCGGGGTCCCAACGAAAGTGCAAGCGGCTCTCGGCTGGATGTAGGTTGGATTTGGATCTGGCTTAGCGCCTAGCGTCGCTCCTCCTGGCGTCCTCCGTCGCGTCGCCCGGCGCATGATTAGTGGTCTCCAGGTGGGAGGCTGAATTCGAAATGCGACGCTAACACTGCTCGCCCCGGCGATTGGCTATAAAAGTTCAAAACGTGCTCCGTCCAGACACAGTGAGTTCGACTATTCCTTGTCGTGCAGCACCAACAACGAAACGAATTCGGAAATTTCACTAACAATAAGTCTAGAGATGGCCGCTGCTAAGGTGTGTTCTAGTTCTGGTGGTGCGCTGTGAAACAGTGAATTATTCTTTGGCGTGAGATAAACCGATGTTATTTTTTAGTTTATCACATTTTGCGCCCTCATTGGATTCGTCCGTGCTGGGACTCTTCCGGGTGGTTATTTAGGACATGCTGGTGGACATCTTGGACCTGGTCCTTTAGCCCATTTAGCGGCTGCACCTCTTGCCTACGCCGCGCCAGGTTTGTCCAAATTGCAGGCGTCGCGTGTTAGAATCTAATTTGGTCTTTTTCAGCAAAAGTCGCCGTAGAGGAGTACGATCCCAACCCCCAGTACTCGTTCGCGTACGACATCCAGGACGGCTTCACCGGGGACTCCAAGAGTCAGCACGAAACTCGACATGGAGACGTCGTTTCGGGGTCCTACTCCCTAGTTGACCCCGACGGAACGAAACGTACCGTCGACTATACCGCCGATCCCCTCAACGGATTCAACGCAGTCGTGCACAAGACTCCAATCGCCGGCAAGGCGGTCATCGCGGCCCCAGTGGCCCCCGCTGTTGCTAAGGTTGCAGCCCCATTTGCGTACGCCGCCGCACCTGCAGCCGCTCCCTACGGATACCCGGGAGGACTCGCTAAGGTTGGCTACAATGCCGGACCCGGTTACTATCATCACTAACTTCACTCTGAGCGAAAACTAAACGTGGATAAAATAAACAGGCGCAGCGATTCGAGGAAAAGGTGTTTCGCTTGTGATATTAGTTTAGATGCTCTCGGTTAAAATTCAACTTCGAGAATGGAAAAATCATTAAAATAAAATTGGGGAAATGCCCGTTCCCTGTGGCACCTAATGTGAACTATGTTTTATTTTATTAAATCCTTCAAATCAGATCATTTTATTAACAAAAACTTCGTTAAAATTTTACAGGCATAAAGAAAACTATGGAAAATTCTGTTAATACATTGACATCAATATGGTATGAGGGTTTTTCAAGTTTTGTAAGTTACTCATTATCTGTAACAGATATCGTAAAGGTGGTTGCGTAATATTGTAGCGGGTAAAATTGTCTATACATTGACCATTTCTGAGTAATTTATGAAATAAAACTTTCAAATTCCACTACTTTTATCCTCATAAATAACTCAAAAAATTTCAAAGTTACGGAAAAATGATTCAATTCCGTCAGATTAAAATTCAGTGATTTTTTGGCAGAAATAAAAACTAATATCTAAAAACAATTATAACTCCAAAATTATTAATCTATTTCAATATTTTTTGCACCATATATTATTATATTTATGCAAAAAATCATCTATTTCCGAGAATAAGAATAGTGAAATTCGACAGTAAGATTAGGGCATTTTTATTTACTTTCTCTTCAATTAGAGAATGGCTTTTTTATACGAAAATTGGGCTGGAATATATTTTGATGTCTTCTTACGGACTTTATGAAAACATTGAACATCAAAAGTAACGAATATGAAAGTAAAAGTTACATATTCATCCCCTAAATGTACAATACAAACGCTGTACTGTGGTGTAAGAACTAAACTCTGTGTTATACAAGGACTCCTTAAAAAATGTCATAATTAGGACACTTTGAAAATTGTGAACATGGTCTCTTTGGAAATATTTCAGTATGCAAAAAAAAAACCTACATATAAATTAGGGTAGTCTTGGGTTTTGTTACAACAATTTAATACATTGTAAAAATACATTTCTAAAATTATTTTATATAATTACATATATTTTTGAACATTCGCCTCCGAATGCGCTAGGGTTTTATTTCAGTGCTGGTATACATTACATATTTATATAAAACCTCGCAGCTCGCATTTTTTAGAGATATGATATTACTGCGGCGCGGCTTATTATTATTTTTTAATTTGCAGACCAATGGTATTATTCCTAAGAATAACGCTTTTGAATATAATATTTAATGCATTTTAGGTATTAGTATGGGAATTTAACCTGAAATTTTATACCTTTACCTCTATGAAAATCTCGTCCATCTCTTTTATATTTTTAAACTATTTTGCTGAGTGGGTACGCAAACATCAAAATCAAGCAAAATAAATACAACAATTTTCGAGTGTTACTCAACTACTCCACTTATACATAATTTGTTCAAATGCGCACATATTTACCCTTTATCACCTTCAAAATTATGTTTCCTCATTGTTCCACATGATGTCTAGCAAACTTCCCCCCGTTTACGCTTTTATTTATACAACAAAAAAGGGTTAAGTGCTTCCCTAATCGAAAGTTATAAAATTTAACTACACCACCATCTTCCGCTCAGTAATTAATGGTGGCAAACAGAAGGGGTGACTCTGTTCCCAGAATTAGAAGGGCCCTTCGCCAGGAAGAGGTTTGTCAAGTGCGTGTATATTGACAAACATCTTCAATTTACCTCCCCCGCACTCAAATTCTTAAGGGTTGGTGCGGCGAAAGAATCAAAATAGGGGCGTCGACCGGTAGAATCGACCCATTCCATGGCAAACTAAGGCCCCGTTCCCTGCACACTGCGACAGAGTGACTGCTACTTTATGGAACTCTTTTAGTAGCAGCGCTTTAGAAAAAACATTTGCCGAGATCATCCCTTTGTAAAGGACCGCATCGAAGCAGAGATTTTTTTTTGAATGGTAGAATCGGATTCCATTGGTTTTCTCACATCCACCGGAGGTGACAGTCTTATGGCTAAATGGACTCCTCTTGTGCGTTTATCGAGCCTTTTATTAGTTCAATGAATTGCAGGGGATCGAGGAAAAAATCCCAGACACGATTCTCGGCAGGTCGATTATTTGTGGCAATAATTCTTCCCGGGTGGTGATTATTAGGGATGTGATTTATGGAAAAATCAAACAATAGTTCTCCGGAAGAAAAAAGAGGTCTTGGTTGAATATTGAAAGCAACAGAGGCGATTTTTGAAGCACACTACTCGAATTCATTTTCAGCACTGTAAATGCAAATTCGGGCTATTTTCCTGAACCGAAACTGTACAACTTTGGGAAATATTTAAAAAATTTAAATCTCGCATAGTCGGGGATATCTAAATACACATCCAGACAAGCGAAAATAATTTCCGCATCGAAGAATTTCAATGCGTTGGCCCCTTCTTCGTTTTGGCCCAGAGGGAAACCGAACGTAAATTCATTGCCGGCGATTTTCGGATAGTTAAATTGCACCCGGCAATTGCTTTCAGCCGAACCGAACAAAAATTCCACAGTTGCGTCGAAAGTACTTGTTATTTTCGAAATTTATGCAATGCTGAATGTTTTTCCGCGAGGTCAGTGCCCTCCAAAATGATTTGAATAAGTGCGAGCTTACAACTTGGGCTTTTTGCTGGAACGAGGAACCCACCAGTTACAAAATTCATGGTCAAATGCCTTTTACAATTCCAGTTGTAAGTACTTTGGAGATTGAAATTTCTGGATTTATATACGACGGACAAAAGTGCAAAGAGTATTCACGTTTCCGAAGTATACACGGGGGATGATTTATTGGTTCAACAAATTCGAAGTGCGAGTTTATTGGCTACAAATTGACAATAGCTATTCAACATTTTGGCTTTTGATCCATTGCTTATGCATTTTAGAAACCCGGATGTAACCGCAGAGCTCAAATCCCCGAATACGCATCTAACAAAGCATCAAAGTCCTCTGATAATTCTAGTGAAATAATTCTAGCTAATTGGAGCACACAAAATACAAATACGTGTCTAGCATAATAGCTACTGAAGCTTAATAGAAGCACCAAGTTCACAACCACTACTAACTTTAACTCCGGCAGAACTATTTGCGGGAAACTGCACACAGAAAACGATACTATGAAAAAGTTCCAGTTTATAATCATATTTTCCTCAATATTGACAACACTGTTCAGTTAATTATAATAAAATATTTTCAATTTTTTTTGCACTTCAACATAAAACAATAACAACGTAACAATATAACATAAAAACCTGGAAACAACGAAATTAGATTGAGAAAAAATTTCGCAAAGTTTTGAAACCCTATTTACATTTTAGTGGATACCAAAAGTAATTTCGTAATTGGTGGAAAAATCTGTTTTTTGTTGACGGCGCAGTAGAGGTCTAATTTTTTTTTTGGATGAATAGGGCGTGACTTCAAATTTGAACTCATTATCGAATTCGGAAATTACAAAAGGGCAGCCTGTTAGTAAAATTAAGAAATTTTTTTTTAAATATACATATAAATTTATGGTCCAGCTTACCTGACTGCAGAAATTCCCAAAATCCTTGAATGCTCTTGTAATATTTTAGATTTTTACCTATAAACCTAATTTTTTGAAAAGGCTACAAGGGACAATTCTAATGAGGAAGGTGAAACGAAAACACATTTATTTCTCATTGAAAATTGATTTGTTTTATTAATGATGTGGTAATCATTTGACCAATTCTCCTCCTCTTTTTACAAGCTTATTGCGCTATTTAGCTAACTTGTCTTTTTTATCTATTTCTTTAACATCTAAATTATTTTAAGTTGTTGTCGTTACTTTACAATATCAATTGAAGTCAATTAAGTGTGTGAAATCCCCTGCGCGGTATTTGCACAGTAGGCAAGTTCTTGGTATACAAATGTAATTCGTCTAATGCAACATTTTATTTGGCGCTTAATCCGGGATGACACAAGATGCGCATCATTCCCAAGTTTTGATGGGGTTTCGATAAAACAATTTCCACTAATATTAAGCTTAACTAGTTTTCTTTAGGAATAAAATGATATCCTCGTGAATCGCTTAACAGTTTTCTTCAGTTCTCTAGCTATTAACTTAGGGTTATCTCTGTGTATACTCGTTATATAAAATAAACAAAGAAGTACTCTCCTCTTAAACATCTCAAGAAGACAACAGAAAATAAAGAGTTTTTTTCTCTCTTAAGAGCTGATATTATTTTTCACAATATGTATCGCTTGCGTATGATATTTTCATATGTCTTGTATTTTGATTAAAACCGTACTGAAAAATCAAATTTATTGGACTGTGTGTTCGCAGACTTTCAACATACCTACAAAATCTAGACAACAATAAAAACTTTAGCAGTAATAAAAAGTACAAAAGTAGATAAAGTAAAAATGTGGGCGATCCGATCCGGTTCGCGGGTATAAAAATTGTTAAGACTTTAAACTACTCGCAGGGCTCTGCCTGCCACTTCCGTTGTGTTCAATTTCTTGTTCTGTAATCACTGTGACCAGCTCTTCCACTGCCCGTCCAATGTCGTCTGCAAATGTAAAACTGAATTAGTGAAAATGTTCTTCCTTTGTGCATTTAGTTTGAAAATTAGTTTGCTTCAGCTGTGGGATTGGGCGACTGCGACGCGGGGAGATATTTAATTTTCTAGGGCTCCAGCTGAAACTTCGAGATGGCTGGCAAGTTTTTTAGTGCAGCTCCTAACATTCCGTGGAGGACCGAATTAAATTCTTTTGTCATAGATGTTTATCAAAGAACTACTGGTTATATAACTACTCCTACTTGAACTTTACTAAATGTTATGTTTTTACTAACTTAGGACACTAATTCTGCTACTTTACTGTGTTGAATCGAACTAGTACGCAGGTAATTAAATCGAAATATCACTACAGAATAAAACGTTGTTTAAAAGATAAAATAGGTCGGACAAAAAAACATTTCCAACAAAGTAATTTTAACAAATTATTCAATTAAATACTTGAGCTTTATGTTAATTCGATGTTTTTATATCCCACTTCTGCATTTCAAAGTGATATAGTGTTATATATTTTAAGAGCTTTGTGCTAATGCGTAATCGATTCTTTACCATCATACTTCACTCATTTAATGTAATTGAAAAAATTATAACGAGTTTTATATCAAATAAAACCAAAACTGAGACGTTATCTTATTTCATTCAAAAGTTTTAAATTACATTAGCTATAAGGTTCATGTTCATATAACGATGAAATAAAAAAAAAAACAAAAAATCAATTGTTTTTAAAATCTTTAAATTTTAGAGTAAAGTTAATATATATGCGTAAATAAGATCGTAACTCGCTTCGTGTCTGTACATGTATCATGCAAAAACTACTGAAGATATTGTGATGCTTGTGATTTACTTTCTTTGTAATAGTTCAGAGATAATTTTAAGCCGTTTTTAATGACAAAACGACCACAGGAAGTCGCTCAATAAAATGCTTAATACTATTTGAGAGTTCAACTTAGAATGGATGGTTACTGACAACTAAGAATGGATGAATAATAATCAATTAAATAAATAAAATGAATACGACGTTCTGATCTTTATTATAGTTTTGGCCTTCTAGGACCCAGTGTATATCCGTTTGGTGAAAAGCCCACTTGTAAGTCTGAGTGTATTGTTTGCGAAATTTTATGAATTGTGTATAGCCCTTGTAGCCCCTTAGAAAAACACCTTTTTTGCTGAGTATTCTTAAGGCCCGGATCCACCAAACGAACAAACAGCTCGCGAGCATGTTTTGAGCAAATGTTGATTTGGTGTATACGTGCTCGCGTACATTTGACAGACATTGGACGAACACCAAAACACATTTCTGACGATCAAATTGCTTGCGAGCGCAGCATGTCTCCACCAAACATGCAAAACACCGAACAAGCAAATGTTCGCTTATTTGCTTTTATGTTCGCAATTGTCCACTGGTTCTTCTATTGTTGATATAGTTAATTCAGTCCGGCTTCAAAGCGAACGATCATAGAGTGAGTTAAAAAATGAATCGGGAGGACAAAATTACGAAGATGAGATGCTGAATTCTGGGATAAATGATCCGTGCAAAAAATGCATGTGCGGAAATGCAAACCACGAGGGTTTGTATAAAGTTGCAGTTCCGCTGCCGGAAGCCTTGCTATTTTTAATTTTGTTTACCTCCCGCCTATATTGCCCCTGAAGTACCCCCCATTTCTTCTCTGCTTCGACGCCCGGCAGATCCAATAAATTTCCAATTTCGATGAAAGCATCCTTCTTTTTATTTGGATTTTTATAATCAGTCGAAGTCACATCCCAAATTAACGGGTAAGTCCCAATTTGTTTAACTAAACTTATAACTTTATCATTTGTCCACTGCATTTTGCACCGCCAATGATGATACAGAATTGACTGCTCTGAACGATGTTCGCCTGCTTGTGGCAAAATTGCCCGCGTGCAGAAGTTCGATCGCAAGCAAAGCAAAACATGTTCGCGACGGTATCCAGAGAAATGTTCGCGGACTCGGTGCTCGCGGGCTGCATTTTTCTGGTGGATACGCGTCCACGAACATGCAGCGAGCATTCAATGATCGCGAGCAAACATTGTACGGGAACATTTATTTTTGCGTGTTTGGTGTAGCCAAAGGGCAAAACTTTGCTCCCAAGCAGCTTGCGAGCTGCACGTTTGGTGGATCCGGGCCTTTACACGTGTCGTTTATGATAATTATGCATTAGCCTCGAAAAACTTAAGATTGCGCAATAATCTATCTTGGCTTTCAAAAGAGTAGGTACTACCATTTTAGTTTTCTCTGTAGTAAACAATTGTTTTCCATGTAATTATTAATTACTTTTCTAATATTCATATTTCGAATAGCTTTGTATGAAAATTCTACTGTAGGTACCCTCTTTTCTATGGAAATGTTTATTTTTAATATGAATAATAAGAAAGTTACGGGCTGATATACAAAAATATTAAAATATCTTAAAGTACAATTATTTTGAATAAAGTGTTTCAGATAGTATAAAAAGATTTGCTGAGTTTTTCGAACCATGTTACATGAGGAATGTTATGATATGAAAGAAATTCGCCTGGGCTGGAGCATTAATCGTTTAAACATGAAAAGACAAGCCATTTGTATATTTCAAGTTGTGTGGCGCCTGTCCTAGTATCAATAGCTTGGTGTATCTCTTAGGCCCTGGACAGGAAGGGCGGTTGAAAAAGATATCATAACTTAAGACAGCCGTTAATTAATCACTGAATAAATATCCAAAGAAAAATGTCAAGTGCTTGTCGAGTCCTGCCTCTTACATTTCGCATCCTTAACAATTTGAGGAGGGAGCGAAGGCATCGCGGCACAGAGGATTTTCCCATAACAATGGCAAGGTACATCGAAATTACTGTCATTTGCAGGAGATAAATCCTAGTTTCTCTCCCGCAAAAAGCCGTTCCCCACCCTTTCTTGCCGTGGAAAAATACGACCGTCTGTCCCTCGTTGTCCTTAATTAGATTTTGTTAAGGACGACCCTTTAAAGAGTGCTAAAGGAACATTAAAAAATAATTAAATAGCTCCCCTGGTCGAATTGCGGGCGGGTTTTCTTTGTCGCAAACATTAAGCTCCGCTGATCACACAGACATCAACCGAAGACAGGTATTATGTCACTTTCCTCCCCTCCCCAGGCCGCAGGGCGTGTCGCGATTGGCAGTCGAAAAGCAACTTTACAAGCAATGTCAAAAGGTTTTTTGCCTTTTAGCGGGCACACAAAAAGCTTGTTGATAAAAATTACCATTTAGATGCGTCCTTTGTTATCCAAGAAATGATCGTCAGAGTGCAGCAAAAAGAGAGCGTAAAAATAAATATTAGTAGAAGAGCTGGGGGAAGTTCTAAGATAAAGTGGGGATGCTTAGGGTTGGGCTTAATTAGACGCCAATGATTTCAAAGCAAAAATTATAATGGCTGCGGGGTGTAACGAAGGCGGGGATTTGTTTTTTTTCCGGGACTGCTTTCCGGGGGTTCAGATAATGACAAACAAAGTAAACCAAAAAAAGGGTTAAATTATCGTTAAGGGGGTCCTGCAGGACCACATTAATTACCGGCCATGTGAAGTAGGCTGGAGTGAGGAGGGGGTGGCGGACGACCATCGTCACTCATTAAGTGACCAGCTCCATGGTTGCCCCCCGCCCCTCCCATCGGGAGTCCAGAGATCCCCGGCGGTGCCCCGGAGGTGCCGTTGTGGGGCCCGACACCTTCGCTGGCCGACGACATGCCGCCCACGCCGTCTGCAGCGCAGCCACGTAAAAGACAATGCAAAAGTTTTCAAATTGTTTTCAATGAAAAATTCACAATTTGCAGACCGGAGTCGTGCTTAAAAATTACGAAACAGGCCCGCCCAGGTACTCACTCGTGTTCTGCTCGTAGTGGCCATTTTGTTGCATCTTCGCCGGCGACTCCGTGTTCAGCTGGGACGCGGTCACTGACCTCGTCTGAAGGGTCGAGGGCTTCTGATTCGCGCTCGCGGGCTCATCCAGCAGCTGCCGGAGTCGCTGCAACTGGGCCTCCAGCTGCCGGTTGTGGTCCTCTAAGATCTGCATCCGAGCCTCCAAGCGGCCCTTGTGCTGCCGCAGGAGCTTTGCTTCCGCCATCATGTCCTAAGATGCAAATAAATTATAATATAAGTAATATAAAGCCTAGAAACTTTATTATTTAGATTTTAGCATAGTGTGTAAAATAATTATATCAAACAAGAGAAAATTTCAAACAAATTAAAAATTGTAGTTCACGTTATATGAACAAACCTAAAAATTTGAACGAATTTTTTACATTTTATATATAAAACAATAATAAAACAAACTTTTATAATTCGGTCTACTAACTAAGGGCCTGTCCGAATTCAAGTCCTCATCTTCGTCTTCACCTCCTTATAAGAATTTATGACGTCAGCAAAGAAGCTGAATTAGTATTACAATTAAGACGAAGACAAAGCTATCCTGTTCTAATTCGTTTGCTTAGCTCGATATTTAATACCTATTTTAAATTAATAAATTCGGCAGTATTCAAGGAATGTTTCCACAGTTTTTCTCATTCCGTCTCACAAAGTCAAACCAAGCCCTGACTCGCTCAAGCTAAGCAATCTAAACTGTTATACTACTAATAAAATGCGATTTTCCTTATTATTTACCACATTTATGAGGCGAAGTTATATTGAATTAATCTATAGGATTTAAATTCGGACTGAATTCGGCAGTCCGCTGTAACAATGTTACAGTTTTGCTATTCAAGAAGTTTTTTTTGAGTATCTAGCAGAGTGTATTGCAGCATTATCCTGCTGAAATGTTCAGTTTTGTTCCCATAAATAGTTTCTAAAATAAATGAGCACGTTGTTGAGATGTCCAACATACTTCTCCGAAGTCATTTTGTGTAAAAAAAAATTAATTGGAGACTTTCCGAGGTATCCAAATGCGGTCTATATTTTTACAGGTCGCATTGAAAAATTCGAAAGTTCCTAGCGTGACGAGTTGCCGGCTCCCAACGAGTATTTTTCAATACTTGTTGGAGCCATTAGATTCATCTTTTTTTTTATCACTATTATAAATATGACTTAACGCTATTCGGTCTCCTAAAATTTGTGATGTTCAGCAAATTAAAGTCTTGTAGAGTTATGGCGAAGCAATAGCCAATCGACTTTTATATCTAATATGTTATCATACAGAACCATTTCATAATATCATACCTTGTCCAATATAATTATTTCGACACTGTATTATATGAATATACAATATAACCACACCAGTTTAAAAGAAACGGAATCGAAAAAAGTATCGATACTTTTCGGTATGAAATATCTTGTATCAGATATCCATATTTTACACTCGATACTATCTGATAATTTAACATGAATACTTTCCCGTAGATAAAATTAATAGTAGTCATAAAAGTGAGTGATATAAGTAGATATATTCAAGTAAATAAGAAAAGAAGCCTACCTGTCCTTGGGCTGGAATTCCGCTGTTCTGACTTTCATCAGGTGTAGTACTTGGCGTTTGTTTCGATCTAAGTCGGTCGTATTCGGCCTGGAGTGAGGCGTTCTCCTCCTCAAGGTCCCGGATGATGGCCTCTAGCTCCTCCCTCTGCTCAGCGTCCATTGCGGCCATCACCTGAACGGGCGATTTTGGACCACTCCCATTGTTTGGTAAAGCCTGGCAGTACTGCGCAATGAGCTGGTGCTCATCGTCACTGTCCGGCGTTGAGTTTGAGCCTGTGCCGTACTCAACTTGCGCCAACCTGGACGCGTACATCTCGAGACGCGAATGCATGTCGTTCTGAAGAGTGTGGGTCGTATGCTGGGGACTCGGGGCGGGGCTTTCTAAAGCATCACCTGAATTAAATGAAGACAAAGTTGAGAACACACACATCTTTCTAAAATGTTTAAATTTCTTACCTTCCAGTACACTTTGCACAGGAAGATATCCGACACGAGGATGTTTCTTGAAGTACTTTCTGCTCTTAAATTTATTTTTGAGCGCACGCGTAAAATCGCGCACGTCTTCTGTGGATGTAGTCTGACAGAAAAATTAATATTTATAATTTCTCGTCTTAACCAAAAAGCAAAAGTAAATAACTTACAGTTGTGCAGTATTCATGCATTGGATGACTTAGTTTATGATTTTTGGCGTTTCGGCCGTAGAAGAAACATTTCTGACACATATCAAAATTGAAGCACTTGAGGCATCGGTATCGGAATCCAATAATCGGATATTCCTTGCAGATATTGCACTTGGCCTGGATAATGAATAATAATTGTAACATAGGATATAATATAAATTATATTATTATATTATTAGTTACGCACCTGATGCTTTGCATTTTCAGCTGCCGCTAAACGATGTAATACTGGAAGCCAGACTAGACTTTGAGGCTCATGCTGTAGCCAACCAAGGAAGTGATGTGCTTCAATAGCAATCTCCTGATTTTCATCTTGCACTGAAAGTTGCAAAAGTTAAAAATAAATGCAATTGAGATCGTTAAACTTATATACACTTACCATCCTGGGAAATTCCTGCTCTTTCCAGACATGAGCGAACAGATGGCTCAATATTCGATCCTCCAAACGCTGCGACCTCTCCGAGTTGCCTCGGAACCTAAAACGAATATATTTTGATAGGAGTTAGTTAAATGAAGCTTTATTTTTAAAATAAATTTATCTTGATTAATCCCTTTTATATTTGAACTCACCTGAATACAGTCATGAAGCAATAGCCCCAATTTTCTTTGGTCGACTTTTCTCTCAGGGTCTGCGATCAGTCTAAACAGAAACCGGTATTTTTCTTCCAAATGTCCCTTGCATAATAGAATCAGTCCAACCTACAAATATTTGTGAGGATTTGATCTTTTTATTAAAAAAAAAATAATAATACCTTAAAACTCAAAACCCTTATCTGCCCTGTACGCTGTGAGTCGTAAACGTTCAAAATCCAATTGATAGCCAAGTCCAGCATTAGAGGAAGGTCCACCTGGTCAATGGTTACGTACAGCGAGTGCAGAACAGTGGTCATATCGGGAATATCGATCAGTTTATCGTTCTGAGCTCGCAGCCCATGTCGATCAAAAGAGTCTATGGCTACGGACATTGGTATCCTATCCAGAGCTATTAGAATAACATGCGTTATTATTGTATTTATATATTTTTTAGAGAATATCCAGAGAATCGAATTGCTTTACATATGTATATGCCACTTTTAGAATTTTTTAATATAGTAGATATGCACCACGTTTACGACCTCTTTCAAGCCGGTTTTATCGACAAATCACATATTCCAATTTAAAATTGATTTCTTTAAAACTACTGGAATATTGGCACTTAATTCTCAAGGGTATTGCTCATATTTTTTTTCTCTGAAAAATAAAACTCACCCAGACGCTTCTGCACGGAGCGTAATTTAAGAGCTGTCCGGTAAGCGGAAAATCGGACCTCATTCAGATCGGCAAGAGATTTCATGAGTTCAATCATCTCAGGATGGTCCCAGTGGGTGGTTTCTCGCTCATGACTGCACCAGGAACCGGAAATGCAAACGGAGGGGAAAAAAAATAAAGAAAGAAAAAAATTAGCAACGTCAGAAAAATGTCTAAAATTTATTTGAATTTCGAGCGGAAGCTGCAGCGGATGATGGTGCAGCTGGACCAAATCTACTCACTCTATGTAGTAAGGCACGTTGGCTGCAGTCGTCGCTCGCTCCCACGGCGGCTTAACGCTCTGCCCGAGATTCGGAAGTGGTCCAATGGTGCCGCTGTTCGAAGTGTTGCGGCCATCTTCGCTGCTTCCGATCGACTGATTCGCCCCCGCATTAATTAGAACCTTCTGGCGTTCGTCCATCGCAATCTGCAGCAGCTTCATCCTGTCGGCGATCAGAAATGATATTACATAATTAAAAATAGCGACAAGGAAAAGCGACGGGAATTAAAAATTGAAAAGAACCAGCTTTGGAGCCGCACTATCCCCCGCAAAATTTACAATTCAATCTATTGGTGGGATGAAGTCCCAAATGCGTCCGAGGGGCGGCGCTCTGCTCGTTGTTTGTGAATAATTATTCTCAAGTGAACTGGGCCAGGAGCGGGGGTGCGGTGGGCGTGGGATCCTCTTCCTTGCGGTCATGCAAATCGGTTCAGTAAGAAGGCTCCGGGTGCATTCCGGAAAGGGTTGCTTTAACTGTGGTAATGCCATTAAGTGATACTTCATTTGCTTGTTTCCTCCGGGAATCTTCTTATTTGGTGCAGGAACGCCGAAGACACAATTTAGGTGCATTACATCCTGTGTGCCAGGCCATTCCCAATCCCAACTCCAACCCAAACTCCCGCCTGCCAACCGACTTTCATCGGGAGGGCCTAAGTCCCCGGCATGCAAATTAATGGGGAGTCGGAATGAAATTCAATCGGAATCAAGGAGCCCCTCCTCTTCAGAATCGTATTGCATTTCATTAGCCGACATTTGGCCCCCGAATGTTTGCGGGAATTGGGGCTTACAAATGGAATTACTCCGGTGATGCCGCTCCGGTAGTACGCAAAGTACGTTACAAGGCCTCTCCAACAATTCCATCGTTGTTCGAATACTTTTATTCAAATTTATATGCTATAGTTAAACCCGCCGGAATCCTGAAGCTTTTCGAAAGGTAGATTAATTTTTGCGGTATAGACGGGATACCTCATCTCCGAAGTTATATTCAGGATTTTCAGTAGTTATTGAAATTTCACAATTTAAATTTCAGAAATGTTCCGGGCGTTTCGGTTTCCCGCAATAATCTAACATCTCACAAGGTTAGACCTTCTTTCTTAAAATTTTCTTTCTAAGATAAGCAGGGATAAGTTGGGTACATGATGATGTGCAGACCCGTGTAAAAATGTTCAAATATTTATTAAACCTAGTGTAAGGAAATAGCTGCTAAAGATATTTCGAAATATTTTAGGTGAAACTTTAAGATATCACAATTCTGTTGGAATGGCATCTGGAATGTCCACTTGTTTTTTTTTTAATAGAAAAATGGAAGACAGAAGACTAAATTTTGACAATGTAATGCATAATTTTGGTCTAAATATATTGCATGAAAAGTAGAAGTTAAGTTTTTAATTATAAAATAAAGTTTATTAAATGGAAATGAAAAATACAAACTTCGCGGAAAATAATTCAATTTTAATGATCCAAAGTACTTTTAAAAGCTTGTATTTTTTATCTGTGCCAAACGTTTGAAAAGTTAGACAATCTTTCACTTTTTCATGGACTTTGAGAGTGTGTATCGAGTTTAAAAAATTTTTTTACATTAAATGAATGGAAAAAAAACATTTGAAAGCTAGTCGTTTCCGTTTAAATGTGTCATTTTTTTATTTTTTTTTGGTTTTTGTTTAATCAAGTAACTATAAACTCCTCTATCTCTCGAAATAATAATTGTACAGTGCTGTTCGAAAGCATCTACCTAGTATTCTCCTCAAAGTATTGCGAAAAGATTTTGCGAAACAAATTTTTACAAACATTTAAATTCTAGTAGATGTTTATGTTATGAATTGTGAACTTTGATTATATTTAAATAACTATTATGGCTCTCAAAAACACAGTAAATTTGGTCCAGCGGACTAGACGTCAAGTTTGAGGGAACTCTGGAAGCATTTTTCACTGTAAAAACCTTTCAAGCGACTGGTTTTAAACTTCATAAATGGCATTCTAGATAGTAAAACAGATTACAACTTAATAAATTTCGTAAAGGAAATTTTATCCATACAATTATTAATAGATTCCGAGTTCGATTTAGAAGTGCGGAAGTGGGTCAATTTAATTTAGCTTATTAATTGCTTTTCAATTGCATCGAAAGACATAGACACTAAAATGTCTTGAATTTCATGAAATGTTTCTTCGGTTTCGATTCGAATGAAAATCGATAGTCTTAAAAGTAAAAACCTTAATTGTTTTGACCTTACCTGGTATTAAGATCCTCCAACTTGGACAAACATTGATTTGGCACGAGAACGTGATTGGCAGTGAAGAAGCCCTGCTGCTCGTTGCAGTCGTCGAGAAGCGCCCCGGCTGTGGTCATCTTGTCTCTGAGTCGCTGCAAGTGTTGCACTTGCTCGGTGGCTTCATTTGCATTCGCTGGCTGCGTCCATGTCGAGCTCGTTGTCTCGGCCGATGCCACTCTTGAGCTTAAGTCCTCCAAAGTTTTCTGGAACTGCCGCATTTTCTATAGGTAAGAAATAAAAATATGAATAAGATAAGACGACAAACATAAGAAATTAGAACAAAACACTTTTACTTCAAGGACCTGCCTGGCAACAGTGACTCGAGGATGTTTACTTGAGTCTGGGGGGCTGAGCAACTTCAGCTACTGAGCACAGCTTTTTCGCTTCGTGTATGTGTTTAAGCAGTTGAACAATTCGTTTATTTTTGAAAGAAAACAAGTAAAGGGAGAAAAATGTGTTTAAGCAACCGATTTGAGACGGTTATGCATCTTCTTTCCCCTGTTTACCGAACAACTTAAAGCAAACATTATGCCATTATAACATGGAACAATATTTGCGCGAAAGAAACATCTTCAACTCAAAATTTAGCCGGGATTTCTGCGAAATGGCAAAATTATAAAACAGACACTTTCCGTCAAGAGATGCTTGATTAGCTATGTAACAGCATAAAGAGAGAGGATATTTAAATATATTTTGTGATATTTTTTTTCAAAAATGTTTTTTCAAGACAATTTATCTATTTATTTATAATAATAATCACCCTTATTCCACACTCCGACCGAAATGAAATCCGATCGGAATGTAGGAGATTTGTAAGTAAACTGGAACATTTAAAAAGAATTGCATGAGTCGAGTTCTCTGACACTTCCAGCTTTCTTATGAATCTCCTACATTCGGAACGGATTTGATTTCCGTCGGAGTGTGGAATTAGGGCCAATAGTTTATAAGTAAATTTATTAATTGAACCTTTAAATCAACTATACTTAAATAGATTTTCATTTGTCTATTTATTTAAAACAGGGAATGATGAAAAAAATATAAATTACCAAATAACGATTAACAAGCATTAATTTTTCGATTGGCTGGTTTGGTTGGTATCAAGTAATAATTAATTATTATAAATAATAATAAGATATCATTTAAAATCGGATTAGAAAAACAGAAAAATTTATCTAAAATATTGGGAACTTAAATCGCTAGAACACTTAGTATAGAAATTTCAGAAAGAGGATATACATATGCCCGAAATTTCGAAAGGATTCCCAAGGAAATTTTAGTTTTTATTATGCTTATCAGAAAATAAAGTTAATCACATCATATTTTGCTTCCAGAGTCTCTGCAATTTGAATTCATTCATTTTTATTATTGGCCATTTTATTTACTTATCGGCAGGCAGTATCTTCTTATTGCATTGAGTTATTAACTTGAATTTTGCAGGACTTTAGTATTTGGTATCGACAGTCTACTGAAAATTTAAATTAAGAATGCATTTTACATTAGTTTATTGTTAGATAAATGTTTGAATCTTAGAACTATAATTTTCGAATTTGTAACAATATTGGGTATGAAATATTTCGGCGTAGACTTATGCATAAAATATGCTTTGCAAGTACGCCAAATGCAATCATCTTAAGTCTTCTTTTAAGGGAGATACTTTTCCTTTTCATTAACAACAAAATTTGTTGTTTAACTATAATGTTAAGAAAAATGCCCTTTCAAAGCCGCAGAAACCTCAACTTTTACCACATCAGGGCAAAGTCGTCCATTGCTAAGAAGAACGATTTCCTCTCCGAAAAAGCGTTCCACGAAGGGCTAAGAAAAAACAGGCGCCCGTCGGAACCCATGAACCCAGCACGTAAAACAAGCGAAATCAGTGACACTCCAGAGCCGATAAGAAATTAGGGACAATTTAATGAGAAGTTATGGCTTGACCCGGCACCAGCCCTGCCCCTAGATCAAGCGGGAGCGTCTCGTCCGGGCAAATTGGGCCCGGGTCTGGCCCGGTCGCATATCGGCGCCCCTACAAAAACAGCTCATATCAGTTTTTATCGGGCATTGGAGGCAGTTATTTACGTATCGCATTTTCCAGGGCCGTTCCGGCGGCGTTCGAGGCCCTTTTCCCCGGGATCGTTAAATCGGGAAGATGCCTTCGGAGACTCTTTGGAGCTGGTTCTGATTTATTCCTTCATTGTTGGCACAGGAATTTATTGCATCCGAAAAGAGCGATTCCTCAGAGATCAAAAGCTGGAACGGCTCCGGGAGCCCTAAATTCCGGAAATTGAAACCGTTTTTCGCTCTCTTCCCACCATTTTAACTTAAAACGACTTAAAGCGTATACCCTCCGTTTTTGAAGAGTTTTCATTTAAAATCGCGGAAAAAATTCCCGCCCTTTGAGTGCATCATCCCCTTAAATCGCATTCGAATCGAAACACCTCCACACAAAAATGTGCGAATTTAATTAAAAAGAAAAATCTGAAGGCGCGCTAATTACATGATTAAACAACTTTAATCAATGTTAAAAAGTTTGGCCCTACGCGTCGTTTAACCGTCCATTCATCGAAATTGTACCATGGTACTTCATCCCTTGCCCCAAAATTGTGGGAGTAAATATAAAAAAAAAAGCGGAAGAAGGTTATTCGCTTCAATTAATTAATTGCTTGCAGTCCGGCCAATGAGGATTTGTGCAAACAAGGGAGAGAGCGGGGCCAACTGGACCGCTTCACAATTTTGAAGATACACGAGTGCCTCGCCCGGTTAGCCCCGATGGACCGAGCCCGTAAATGAAATTGATGATCGACGGGCAATTAATTTAATTTCTGTAATTATTGCGCGTTGTTCGTCCATCCCTAATGACCGATAGCACTTTCCGCTGGGCTCTTACACGACTCAATTTTGTGCAAATCGAGAACGATTACCACCAGTTGCCCCGATGATTTTTGTTTGCTTTTTTTGGGGGAGAACCTAAAAGTGCCTAATTTGTTTTAAACGACAGTAGTTAATACGCGCAATCTGAGGTATAATGATGCAAAATCCCTGATTTTTTTTAAAAGAAGATATTTATAGCAAATAATGAAAGCCACTGGTCCATTTATTATAAGTGGTTCACAGAAAGAAGACATATATTAAAATTTGCGTTTATATTAAATATTAAACATTAAACAATTTTAGTATATGTACTATATCAATGCGCGTTTATACATTTATTTATTTATTTGTATCAGAACGGCTACTATCGAGTATAATTAAAATTGGGACGTTATATATTTGTAATGAAGACTGTAATTTATATTTGGAAGATAAAAACATGACATAAAATTATTTAGTAATTTATTTTAAAACTGGCTTGTTTCATTTTTCTACCAATATATAGGTACCATATATTACAACCAAAATTAAAAACGACAAGTTACTTCAATAAAACTCTATAAACGGATTGTTTGCCACAACGAAAATGCATTGGTTAATTATAATTTTTTTTTTTAAGTTGGTTATGGCTATAAGTTATGGTAAAAAAGCAAATGAGACTATAGTTATTTTGCTTTGAAATTAGTATCAAACTCTTTCCTTTACGGAATTTTAAGAAGAACTTAAGAAATTCAAACTTGTTTAGAAATTTGTTATATTTAATAATCCGGTTACCATTTAAAATTTCAAAGTCATTAGATTTAAATTTTAACTAACTTCACCAACTTACATTTAGTTGTTTCAGTGTTTCTGAAACTAATAAAGTCAACTAACATTTTGTGTAATATACGAATCGCTTAGAAGCCAATGCAGTTAAATTCTGAGGTGGAAAGACAAAGCAACGAGTAAATCCTTTAATAACAAAAAGGAATGTTATTTATAATCTATAAAAATCAAAAAATATAAAAAGCTGCACTTGCTAAAATTCTTTAGAAAGCTTTGTGAGAGAAGACGTTAAAATTCATTTGTGACCCATTTTTGGGACACGAAATGGAACGTGTTAGTATACGTAGTAACAGTAGCCCTCGTTATCAATGATGATATATGATTCGATTAGAAAAGACCTGTGGCGGGAATACTCTATCTTACATCTAATTTTTCATTCGAGTCAGTATAATGATATACATGTATTTTTAGAACGCAATATGCATACATATATGATAAAATAACAATTTTGAAATCACGCAAGAGTTCAGTATTTCATAGCGTTGACTCAGACATGCATCACCCATAATGCGTCCAATTTTGCAATTACAAAAATTGTCAGTTCGTTTGGCCTGTCTAGCAGGCCCCATTTCGCTTTAATTGCTGCAGCTTCGTGTTTGGCACTTTACTGACGGATCAATTAAAATTGATTTACAGCCGGGCCAGCTTTAGCATAACCGCGGATCCGTCAGTGCGTGCGTGGCGTCGCGGCTATTTTCAAGAACGGCCGGACTAGCGGCGCGGCGGCGACGACGGAGCAGCTGAAAAGAAGCGCCTTCCTTGCGCCGGGTAATTGCATGAGGCGCTCCGCCATGTTCCCACCGGCGGCACATTAATCCCTTAGTCGGACGCTAGCTATTTTCTGAAATTTCTTGATCCACCTTAAGACTTAAGACGATAAATGCGGTGGCGCTCGAATATTTGTCATCATCTTTGCTCCTTGGGCTCCACGGGCTCCTTGGACTGGGGACGTCGAGGCGCGGCCGTACCAACGACGTTGTTGTGGGTGAAGTCCAGGGACTTGGCACAAATATAATTTTCATTTCGCTTCGCTTTTGTTCGTCATAATTCCCAACTCGTTTGTTTCTGACGAGGACATCAGGTAGAACATAAATAAAATCCCACAAAAGTCCCACGACCTGATCCGACATGATGTCTTCAGCGAGCACCACAATTCATGATTCATGGCGCGGGCCTCATACATTTATCATCGAGCTCTGAATGTTAAGTAGCACTGGCGGTGCTGTTTCTGGTTTATTACCAGTCACGGGATACGGCGACGGGAATATTCGGGAACTATGGGCATTTAAAACACATCAGAGGATAGGTAAAAGATTTCCTTTCCTTTGGAAGGTGAACGAATAGTGGGATAACATACATTACGTGCATTACGTACATATATACATAGATATACATACTCTATACTATGAAATGTTTGGGTTAAATAGCCCCTATACTTTGATTGCCTATGAAATGGCTAGAAATATTCAATGAAGTATTTTGGAAATAACACTAAAAAAACTTATAACAAAAAGGATACTACATATATGTAGAAGGAATAGAATAGAATGCCAAATTGATCGGTTGGTTCCAAAATCTCCGAAATGTCTTTCGTACATAACATAGGGTCATAGGAAATGTGATAATAGCCCTATGTATTTCTATTAAATACATACATAACATTTCGAAATATTGGTTTTCTCCTTTAAAGGGCACGTTAACTGAATTAAAAAAAATCCCCCTAACTCGTTTGCTACAGCAGAAAAATTAGCTTCAGCTCGTGCAAATTAATAGACGATTCTTTCCAGCGATTGTTCCTTCAATTTCTAATACAAAATGAACATCCATTTCTACAGCAGTACCACAAAACTCGAACTTAAATTATTTGAAGTAGGACGTTTTCCACAAGTTTTCGCTAGATCGACCCAAATAGCCAGAGAGCCCTCGTCTAGCCCCGCACTTGGCAAACAGCTGGTTCAATTTTCAATCGTAAAACAATTCCCTCTAAAAGTGAGATTGAGGAAAGTTAGCGCGATATCCCAGCTGGAAGTCAAATCGAGGCTGCAAAACAATTTTCTGAAAAGTTTCCCCCAATGGACGGGGGCGGTGGTGGGAGTGTTGTTAACAGTCTATTTCGCCCCTGCAGCATTTGGCGTGGATAATGTGTCATAATTTCTGGAGGGTTCGACGAGGAATCCGTGGTTGTGGCGCCACAAAAATCTTTTACAGAACGCAAGGAGCCGGAGGTTTTATCCGAATTCACCTTGTGTTGTTTTTTGAAATATCCACCCTGTTGTCGTCGGGGGCGAAAGAGCAACAGGGGGACGAAGAAGCGATTCTTTTCTCGGTTTTGCAATCGCTTCAATTATTGCCCCTCTAACTTGGTGTAGTCGAACATTTAACGCGAGATGTTTGTGGGGAGTCGTAAGATGCTGCTCCAAGGTAAAAGAAAACCTCCGGCTGTTTGAGGGCGGTAAAACACTTGTAAGGAGCCGTTTCCCTTCTTATCTGAGCGTATATCAACCGCTCCTCCGCCACGCTCGAATTCTTTCGAAAACTGTTGAAACTTTTCACTTTAAGAAGTTTTCCTTTTGAAAGTTTCGGCTTTTGTTTCGAAAATGTTGTGACTGCCATTAGTTTTTACCTCTTTATTTGAAGAAAACACAATTCCATCTTAACTACCAGCCCCCAGGGGCAGTGCTCGACAATTGTAAGCGCCCCTTATATACAGGTTATACATAGTTCTGCTTTTCAGGGCGATAATAATCCTGAAATTATCTTTACAATTTTTGAAAGACTCCATGGATATGGATGCATTCTACATGACGCAGTAGCACTCGAACAAGTTTGTAGGGTGCTTCGTTTAGATCTAGCACTCCGCATCTGGGCTATTGATTGGGAGCGTCGAACAAACAGAAGTGGGGTACTAGGGTATGAAAGAACAATCCATTCTCAGGGAAGTTGATTGTTTTCACTTGCAAGAAGTGCATTCAATTATGTCTTTTTGATACGGGGAATTACTGTAGATCTAAAATAGTGAACTTTCAATTTGACGAGAGCAATTTAGAAACAAATACACGAATGAAATTGCAATTCTTTACCATAACGACGACATATTATTATATTTCATGACAAATAATTGACAAATTTATTCGTTTTAACGAGTAGATATGGCATCCAACTCTAAGAGAGTCCAACAATTTCAAAATATAGTTAGTATTTAGTAGGAAAATCGTTGATACAAAATTTTCAAATAATGATCTCCACTGTGACTTTAAAATTGGATATGTGGCAAAGCAAAACCAGTCATGTATGTTTTTAATAAAAATGTAGAAAACTAATCTTAAGGATTTGTTTTTGGTTATATAGAAAATTTCGAATTGAATTGAATTCTAAATTCAAATTTAGAAAATTGCATCAAATTGTCATGATATTTAGCCATCCAAACTTTGAATCAGATAACGTTCTTGGTCCAAAGTGGCAGTGGGTAAAATATGTAGGTATGTATTATAATCATATATCTCGGCAATTTGATTTTATTTTAGTGAAATAAAAATTGATATGAATAAAAATTTATAAATTTAAATTCAGGGCGAAATTTTCTGCTAAAACTAGAACTGCAATCGATTTGAAAAAAAAAAAATAAAGCATTATACGTCTTAGGTCGTTTTTATTCATTTAAATCCTAAAACATTGTCGAAATAAATATAGTCAATAAATGAAAAACGAGTACTTTAGATGAAAAAAAAAGTCCCCATTTTTAAACGAGTTGAACAAAAGTTAATTCGTCAGTTAATAGGTTAAGAATGCTGATTTGATTGAAGTTTGCTCGTTAGTTTTGATCGAATGTCTAATGCTGAAAAACGCTGATGTATATAATAACTAATTTATATTAAATTATCTGTTTATTTACAAAATTAAACTTGGATGAAAACGAGTACCATTTATGGAGTATTTGGTTTACTTATACAGTAGAAGTTCTCTTGTAATGTAACTTTTAAAATTCCACGGACAAATTCTTGTAGTTATGTTTATTTTGTCGAAAAATGAAGAAAAATCTATGTAAATAACGTTAATCTGATAGTCTTTTTCTAAGTAGTAGGTACAACAATTTATGAATAATTCTAGTTTGGTGTTAAGAGTGGGATATATTTTTTACAAAACTATTATCAACATTTGTTTTAAAATTAACCAACAATTTCAAAAATGTCTAAAGATCGCTTTGTTTCTTGATCCGACTCTGTCATTGGACCTATGTTTATGTGCGATTTGAAATTTTTCTGAATTTCTTGGATTATTTCTACTTAAAGTATAATCCATAGAAATTTCCTGAATGTTTTACTAAGAAATGAAGATTGGTGTTCCATTTACATACGAAAAATGTGCTAAAAATATATCTATGTATGTAGGTAGTTCCGATTTACAGCACAAATGTATATAGACTTTATATACATACCATAGTGCAATGTTTTGCAGTTGTCGGACTGGACCCTGCCTGGCAACGGAAACCTCCCAAAAAACGAAAATGAAAGAATGTCTGCAAGGTCTTCTTTATTAAATTTCTGTCCCGCATCGGCCGACGTGGGAGTGCTAATTTAAGAGAAACTGTCTAGAAAAATCTCATCCGGGCTTTAAGGTATTCAAATCATGTTTGGGCATATGCCCGTTCGCGTCTCCCCTAAAAAATGCTCTATCCGGCGAGGGCTTCATGAATAATTTAAAAAGAGAGACAGGGCTCGAGGCCTTTTGTGCGCGCTGTAAATTGTTAATTTATCAAACTTTTTCTCGAAGGGTTAAAGGGAAACTCTGGCTCATTCGGACGTCGTGGAGCACTCAAGAACCGACAGAAACAGGAGACCTCTGCCTTAGTTCCCTCTGGAGCTGTCCCTAGGAAGGGAACCGAGGGATGATGTCGGTTTTCATTGGTGCAATTCAACTTTTATGTCATTTATTGCATAGCTCCACGCTTGGCTCGCTCAGGAATTACAATGCATGCGTCGTCACAACATCACTTTCTTGAGGAGGTCCATATCCCGCCCCCGCATTCCTCCAGAATGAGCGACAAAAGGTATTCATTCTTTCGGATGCCGCACCGCCAGTACTGCCCCAGTTAACTTATATACGTCCCAACAACCACTTTCTTCGTCGACAAGAAAGTCGACTTCTTTGATGCAGTGTTGCATTCAAGACAGAGAAAAAATATGAAAAGAAAAAGAAAAAAAAAACCGAAAATTGTATCAAAATTGTACCACTGCATTTTGTGCAAGATGCAAATTACTTACGGAAATGAATGTGTTTCACTGTTAAAAGCTAAAAGATAAGAAAAGAATAAGAAATGAAGGGCCAACCTCTTGTTCGTATCGCAGCATCTCCACCACTTGCAGGAACATAATCTCGGCCTCGTTTTTCGGATCACAGATAATGTCGGCATCGTCGACAAGAGTTACATCACATTCGGTGTAAGATAAATCGGATGAATCGCTTTGGCTAACAAAATCACCATCGCAGCTGCCAGTTCTAACTAATCCAATACTTTTTCCGTCACAATTTGTTGATATTTTCGTTATTTTATTTACTGCAACACTATCACTTCCGTCGAAGCTTTCCAGCGATTTTGTCGATGTCGACATATTTGATGAGTACAGAGTACTTTGGGAATTTTCGGAACGCGTCGCGAAGAGCATTGTTTTTATAAATATATCCGGTTCCGATTATTTTCTCACTTCAAATTTTGCACACTTTAGAAAATATGAGAAATGTTTTATTAATAACTTAAGTATTTATTAAATACATATGTATTACCAGATGTAAAAAGTTATTTAGCGATTTTACTTGCGTTTCATTTCATACTATCGTAGTAGTTATGAATATTTATTATACTTATAATTTTTGGTAATATCCACCCATTTCTACCACAACATATGAATCCAAAGTTACAACATTTCTTTTGCATAAATAATTGTCGAAAAACAAAAGTCAATCATATTGGATTTATGACTATTTAAAATTGAATTCATCTCCAGCTTATCAAACAATTCGACCGGACAAAATATTATTTTCAAAAAGGTACAACCAACAAAATAATTTTTACTATTTAAGGAGGTATTCACAAAATCTCATATAGACATTTATAATACTTAATGAACACTCATGAGGTCAAGCGAGCGCCTCCAAATGCTCTGCCGACAACTTTTCAAATTTTAAATATGTTTTTATCAAAATACAATTTTGCAAATCGATGGGAACCAACTCAGGAAAATTATTTATCTGATTCTGATTTGTTTTACAGAATCATAAAAGTTTTCCCCACAGAACAACGTTTTCGATTAAATTATTTTTAAAACTTCTACAAGAATTTTAGTGACAAAATTTTCGGTCATTATTGCATTTTTACATATCTTTGACAAGGCTCTATATTCTTGAGAAAAATCCTACATTGTTCTGTTAAACCAAGTCTACATTTTTAAAGGGAACTTTATACAATGAAGTTGAAAACTGGATTGGGTCAAACAATTTGTTTTTTGTATATTACATCGATGTAAAAATTTAATTAAAAAAAATTTGCCTGAACAACAATGACAGTTTCTTAAGAAACCAAAAAAACATTTTTTCGAGTTTAGGGAAATAAAGTAATTCTAAATGAGAGCGTACTAAAATAAATATAGTGTAGGTAATTTAAATTTAAGTGGTGTACTATCAAAATTTTTCCATTATAATATTTATATTTAAGTTGTCTAAAGTCTAAAGGAAAATTTTGTGTATATCGATACAAATTTTCAGTTGCATTGCGCAGGAGGTTCAAAAGAATTTATGCGAATTAAGTGGCAATGGATGTCGCCACTTCATTTAATATCATCTTAAGGCAATGAGCATCACTCAAGATTGGGACCATGGATCCATTCTGCACATTCTGCAAAGCCCAATACAGTTGGCAATAAATAAATAAGCGCGCACCAGCGATCCGCAAATCCCCAAAGACAGACGAAGATATAAGAGGAGCAGTGCGACGTCTGCAGAGAGCAAAATAGGCTAAAATCGGGTGAAATAGGCTGAAATAGGCTGAAATAGGCGCACTTCTACCGGGGCGACCATAATTCATAGGTTCTTTAGCTGCTTCGCCACATGAGGCCCATTTGTGTAATAACAGCGTCAGTTCTCTGGAAAAACAGCGCCTCGTGTATTTAGTTTAGCGGATTTGTCTGGCTCTCGGGCTGTCACAGAATTGATTCCCTGACTCACATGACGAATTGTCTCAAGTTTAATTGGCTCCATGAGCGCGCATAGAGTTCTCTGGCTGGGCCCGAGACTCCTATAGGATTATTCTGAATTTATGGCATTGATCGAACATTAATTTATTTCCTGATGAGCCTCCCTGGCAGGCAGCTTCAGTTTCGAGACCTTGTAATGGGGCGTAGGATGATCTCTGGGGCGGAATACCCGAGAACTGTTCAACTCCATCCAGGTCTTTGTCTTATAATAACTTTTAAAGCATTTTGCATTTTTAAATCAATAGTTTAAAATTTTACACAAGAAATGAGAATTTGACAATTAATTAATAAGAAGACAAGAAAAAATTCGTTTAAATATAAGTTTGCAATTCTGTCATATTGTTGTAAGATTTCAAAAATCTGTTACCAAAATTTATTTATGTAGATAAAAGTATGGAATTTTTGGGGATAGTGTCCATATAGAAGGAGGAGGATCAATGATGGACTTTCTTGAAACTCTTGACTAATAATATTTTTTTCGAAATAAAAAAAAATTCGATAAATAATTGTCTGTTTTTGATTTCAGATGATTGGTTTTTAAGTATAGTGTACGCTGACGAAACACTGACACTGACTGTTTTTCAATATTTTTAAAATCTTTTATATTGAGCTGTAACCTAAGGTAACAATTTGATTTTTCATAGTTTCAGTAGATTTCATAGCTTTTAATATGTCTTTAAATTTTTAAAAATTAACTCCTTTTATTTTTCTTGTGATTTCAAATTTTGTGAATGGTCCAATTTCCAAAATATATTTATAGAAGTTTTACATTTTAATTTTTAATTATGTTTTAAAATTAACTCGGACTTTTTGTTCGTTTACTTCAAGTCATTTGTTGCCATTGCAGCTTTTATTAAGCTTTCTGCTGTTCCTGAAACATACAAACTAAAGAACCTATCTTACTTATTGAGTTTGAATGAAAATTGTAAAATACATGCTGATTTTTGTTTTTTCGAAATTAGACAAGCTGGAACTTAAATTTTTAATTTCTTTAAAACACTATATTTACTAAAAAGATTGTCTCGAATGAACTCACAATCGAAAACTTTTTTGATGATCTGAACTGGATCTAGAATTTCGTATTAAATTGAAAGGATGATGCCAGTAAATGTATGGACTCTGGTACCCGATCCAATAGCTATGTGTAATACATCGTTGGATAGGTCTTTTTGAGCTGAATAGAAGTCACTATGGCGTCTAGTTCGAAATCCTTGTCCGTTCAGAGTTATACTGTGCTATACATGTTTTTCATTACCATTTTGCGACTATTTTTTGATATATATAATGATATATCATTCGAAAGGTATTAACGGTTAAATAAAGAATTCCGATAGCGCTTGTCTTGATTCCTTATCCGATCGGAGTAATATAGCCTTAAGTAGTAGGCATTTTTTTACGTTACAACGCTCCTTTGAATTTTGATTTTGTTAATAGTTGCTCATTATAATAAAATGTAAACAAAACAAAATGATAAGGTATTTTCAGTTGTTTTTTATTCATTAAAATAAAACATTTCTTATTCATCGTCTACTATTACGTCGTTAAGGTACTTAGGGTACGCCAGGCGTGCGGGATTTACAGCCCCTGCCTTATTCTTTAATACGACGTAATAGTAGACGATGAATAAGAAATGTTTTATTTTAATGAATAAAAAACAACTGAAAATACCTTATCATTTTGTTTTGTTTACATTTTATTATAATGAGCAACTATTAACAAAATCAAAATTCAAAGGAGCGTTGTAACGTAAAAAAGTGCCTACTACTTAAGGCTATATTACTCCGATCGGATAAGGAATCAAGACAAGCGCTATCGGAATTCTTTATTTAACCGTTAATACCTTTCGAATGATATATCATTATATATATCAAAAAATAGTCGCAAAATGGTAATGAAAAACATGTATAGCACAGTATAACTCTGAACGGACAAGGATTTCGAACTAGACGCCATAGTGACTTCTATTCAGCTCAAAAAGACCTATCCAACGATGTATTACACATAGCTAAAAAGGGCCGTGAATTATGAAAAAACGTTATTTGGCTATTGTTAAAACTGACATGTATAATACGGTATAACTCTGAACACACAAGGATTTGGAACTAGGCGCCATAGTGACTTCTATTCAGCTCAAAAAGAGCTATCCAATGATGTATTACACATAGCTATTGGAGGGGGGTACCAAAATTTGCATCATCCTTTCTAAACTGTTGTCTATAGAAACATTTTTTAATTTGAATTTGAATTTAAAAAACAATATTTAGTCAACACGCATTTTGTAAAAGGAAAATATTTAGTTAATAGGCATTTTGTAAAAGAAAAATATTTCAATCCGTTTCGGGCTAAAGGTTGTCGGGCAAAAGTTTGTCGGGCATTTGAAGTTGGGCAAATGGACGATTATCATTGGATTCACTTTTTGATTTAAAGAGAGCATACATCCATGCAATTTGATGCTTTTTCTCTTTTCACAAAATCAAAAAGATTTGCTGTGATTCACTATTCACAAATTTTAATTCAATATAAAATCTGCCTTGTTTAAATACCTTTTATTATAAAAGAGAAAATAATCCTAAAAGGAGTATTTACATAACTTTACCCTTTGGAAGTTTCTCAAAAGGGGTACTTTAATGTTCTATTGGAAAAGGGGTACCTATACCTGCCAACCCTCTTCGATGTTGAATTTGTATAATATTATTTCTGAGTGCTTTTTTGTTTTAGTAATTTTGATGCAATTTTGACCGATTATCTTTTATCATATATCCATAAAAATACAAAATTTTATAAAAATCGATTTAGTTTCGCTAGTATCGTTAATCTTTGTCTTTTCGATGAGTTGTGTGAATGGGTATAGGTAGGTCTACAGACGTTCTACAGAAGGTAATGAGCTAATCAGACGGTCCAATTAATTAACTAGAACGAAGACAAGGGTGGACAGGGCACTCGGAAATACAATAGTCCAGTGAGAGTCCGGCAGGAGAAAAGCTAATTCAGTCGGGCAAAGTGTTTTCTTGCCGCTTTCACAATTAACCAGTCTAAGGGCGGGGGCGGAGGGATCATCCCGGTCCCTAATGCGATCTTTTCCATTTGCTAACTCACGCTCGGGCCACCTCATCTGCGACTCATCTTCCCGACGATAATGCCGCAAAAGAAATTTCTGCCGAGGTACACAAAAGGAGCCTTTGTTTTTTCTTCGGATGGTGTCGTGTGTCACCGAGTTCTGGTGCTGGGTAAGGTAAAGCGGCATTGTGTTTCTACTATAATTAATGATAACCTTGCAGAAAATATCGCCCGAATGGGACAAAACTCGGGGATTCCAAGTGGACGGCTCGAGTTTCCGGGCTATTCGAGCCCATTCCTTGTGGCTGGATACCGTGCCGTGACGTGCCGTGCCGCTCTGCCTTATCTCAGTCAGATAAAACCATGCCATGAAATCGCATATAAACGCGAGCGAGTCTGGTGTCGTCATTCCTTAGAAAATCCCCGGCCCGCTAGGAATTCGAGCGGAATGCATTTCTCTTGCCATCAAGTAACTTATTATTGCAATCACTCCATTCGTAATGTCATAAATTTCAAGTGCACATTTGCTTTGATATACGAGCGAAAATGCTCGTGCATGAGCGTGCAATTTCCAGGGTTCACCGCCGACCCTTCTTCGTGCGGTAGATGACTTCCATTTCGATTATGAAATATGCTACGACTGAAAATGTCTTGGGCAAAGAAAACGCGCGGGGGAGGAAAGTTTCTATTTCATATCTAAGATGTGAGAAATAACCGCCATCCCACTGTCTTGGACTCTTAGTAATGCTCTTGCAGAAAATTTCCCTTTACACTAAAACCTTAAAGGTTACAGAATGCAAGGTCACTTTAAAGAGCATATTTTTCTGCATGAATGCCCCCATCTTATTCAAAAACTTTTTAAAATACACTTTTCTTTTGCGTTACATCGGATCTTAACATCGGCAAGGACGAATCGTAGAATCCTGCATGCTTAGAACTTTTAAGCATACTCCCTGGAGGTCAGCAGAAAATCTTCAACATTGTCAGACATGAAATGTGATTTACCTTTCACTGAACATTTCTATGGAAGGAAAATTTTCTTACATGTTTGGCAGGTTAACACCTCTTATCGTTGGCATTGGCAAGAGTTATAATTTGCAAATTCCCACATCTGAATGTAGACAATGGCTTCAATCCAGGCGAATTGGAGCGGAGCTCAATTTGATATTGAAGGTGAATGCGTCTGATAGGAAGAAAATGTCGTTCTTAACAAGGACAGATCAGATACTTTAATTTGTACTCAACATGTGGAGATTTTTGTTGAATTGTAGTTGTTAAAGAGGAGTAACAAGGTATTTGCTTCAACAACATTCTAATCAATGACAATATTTTGTGGCACTGGTACCTGAGTTAGATATTAGTATTGTTTTGTTAAATTAGAAGAATTGCTTTCTTAAATAATTTAATAATATGAAATTTAATATAAGTGATTCTACGGCTACATACAATGGACCAAAAGGTTTAAATCTTGTTTGGTCTCTCTGTAGTCTAGGTATACCTGAATAAAATTTGATAAATTTTTCTATGAAATTCTCTTCTTATATTAATGGATGAATGGAGATTACTTTAACCCTTTAATTGATTGTTATTTAAAAAGACCCATACTGATTCTAGTATCTAGTCTATTAAAAAATTCTAGTTTATCGGTTCGTTGGTGTCTGTTAGAGATTTTATTTAATTTTCGCAGTTAATAAAATTTCTCATTCTTCTACTAAGACATTATTTCACACAATTGCTAGTTCAAGTTCAATGCATTAATCATTTGAGAACTTCTTCATCTGTTATTGGATCAGAGAAAAGATCAGTTGGATTTTTGTATAAATGCATTATCGAAAAACCCTTTGATTTTGATTTTTTCGTTTCAATCCTTATTACAAAAACTTTTACCTATATCAAAAGTGTATGAAAAATATCGAATTAAAATTTAAAATATCCGCTTTGCCGAGTATGTTAGTACAACCAGGGTTGAGATTTGATGTCAAAGCTTAAGAATTTTAAACTAAAATATCGATCTAATTGTTTTCTGTACTTAAGCATTTTTTAACTTTAGTTTAGATATGTAGAATTTTTTTAATTTTAACATAATAGTATGTAAGTGTCAATTTTTATAAAACTATTTTTAAAACATGTCTTTTCCTAGAAATATAAAAACCACTAGCGATGGTTGGTCCAAGTACCTACATATATTAATCTCAACTAAGAATTCCTATATGTGAAAAAATTACTATTTTAATTTTTATAAGGTATTGTTTGAAACCCTAACATTATGTGGTTTTTGAAGGCCTCGAAATGAGAACACGTAGGAAAATGCCTTGCGGATATTAAACATCCTAGTTAACTAAGTTGTTTGCGTCAGAGGAAAGATCTTTTGATTTTCTAGAACAATTTCGCCTCAAAGCCAAACATTCCTAAATGGAAGAAAAGAGCACTGCATTTTACTAAAAATCCTTGAACTTTTTGACTAACTCTCAAGACTCAAGCAGGTGCAACTGAAAACTTTTGTCAATTTCTAGCTTTTTGCGCCAAATGCGTGCTTTGTTTCGCGGGCACACAATGAGTCCTGTGTTCGACGTGCACGCCCTCTTTACGGTCTGATAATTGTGCCTAACTAAGCTTCATAATCGCTGTCTTAAGCACTTCAGGAGGACGGCAGGGATTAAAGAAAATCTAAAACAAAAATCAGCCGCTGCAGGAAAAAAGTTTTGAAAATGTTTTTCTTTTTTTCAAATGAAACCCACATTATGCTCGAGGCAAGCATGATATTTTGCAACTTTTCCACCACAATGGACCCATTTCACTCACGTCTATCACATAAGCGATGGAGGGCCACGTAACAGCGTACTTCTCCAGGAAGTCAATTCAAGTGTTAAAGACATAAAATATATGTATATACTTATATATCATATATATATACTTGGGCACACTTGGCCGGAACCCCCATGCGTGAATGATTTAATAAAGTCAAGTGCAACCGAGTGTAAAACCGAAAAGTTTTCGCCTTATTCACAGCTCAACTAACCCAAAAGCTGGGTGCTCTCCACTTGACTCGAAGAGCCCCACCCTTCGCCGCCTCGGGGCGGGTCCCCATCGACAGAAGTCTATAAAACCGCCTGGGGGGCTCTCGGAGCCTATTTAGAATTTCGAACAAAAACTTTTCCCGGATTTTTCGCACACACTCCGCCCACGCACTGCCCTCCCGAAGGTAGTCAATGGTGCATGATTCCAGAATTCAGGCCCCCATAGTTTTTAGACTAAGGCTAGGGCACACAACCAGGTTTCGGCAATCTGTTTTTATACCTGACATTCCAGCAGTACGAGATCTGCGGGGGCGGAGGCCGGGGACCCGAATCTAGCAATCTAGCCCCATAAGAGTTTAATCAAGTGTTAAAAAGGGGGAGACGCTCCAAACTGCATTACCTTCGCCTCAGTCCCGGGGTATTGTCGATGGCTAAGTGGCGAGACCAATAACCGCCAAACCCATTTTCCAGGTATTTCTGCTCGAAAGCCTTCGGTCTGTAATCCATCCGGAACTGACAAAGAGCCCTGGAACAATGTGACGCATATTGAGCGCCCGCCGTCGAGGCGCTTATCAATCAGGGACCTAAGTGGTGCCACCCGGTCGACATGCGCGGGACACCGCCGGAATTTTGCGCTACCACTCCGAGATTAATGGCAGCTGTGAAATGAGCCGGTTAAATCGCCTATTCGAACAAATTGGTGTCTTGCACAATCAGGGGCTTATTAAAGCGGAAATTTAAACTCCACCACATGAATCACTGTAAAAACTGAGTGTATAAGTTCATGTTAAAATTATTATTAAAATAACTATTATCTATATATTTAAACTATCCCCTTCATTATATCCTATTTCTTAATTTTAGTGTCCCATACCTTGATTTTACTTAAAAAATCGTTATTATGTAGTTTCTATATTTTTATTATCTCAAATTCTTTTCTCCGGAGTGATAACTATTTTCTACAGATGTTTTTTAGGGGACAATGACGAAATTAAAAAGAAAATTTTACTTTAAGCGAGCTGTGCCTTCTTTAGAGATAACATTTAAGGGAAAAAAACATTTGTAATATAAAAATATTACATTAAGGCATATTTATATGTGAAAAAATTTACATAAAATATTCTATGCATAAGTTAACCCTACTTTAAAAAAAGTAAAAAATACACATCTATTGTGCAAATTTCACGGGTTTTACGTTTAATTTTATGTACTTTACACAAGAAAAATGTATTTTTACAGAGGCATTTATGTAATTGCTTTAAGTGTAACACTAATGGAAGGCATTAAATTACTTTCCAAAAAGAAGGTAAAATTACAACAGAATTTTACAGAGTGTCAGATACTCTTTTACCGAAACCTATAAGAATCTTACAAATTCACTTAAAATTTCACAAGCTTTTCTGAGCTACTATATAAAGTAGGATAAACATAAAAATTGTTTAGCAAAATCACGGCATGCATTTTTCGGGTAGGTAATAATTGTTAAGAAATATAAAAAATATAGTTCCCAAACATTGAAGAGATTCGTTGTTCTCCTGGAAACAGTCAAATGTAAATTTCCTAATTATTACAAAAATGAAAATATTATTAAAGTACATAATATTGATAATTTGAATGAGTCTGAACGCAAAAAGAAAAGCGAACATAATCAAATTTCACAAATCTACGTTACCAAAATTACCAGAATATTGCGGTAACAAAGGAATGATGCAATGCATTTATTGCGTATAATTATGCAGCTAAATTAATTTAGTGGAAATGTATTTAATTATGTAGTGGATTTAGGAACGTGATCTAATATACATTTCTGTGGCTGATAATATTCGAAAATAAATTGATTTGGGCATTTCATACATAACTTTATTAATATGCTTTGTAGAATGCATTCATATTAAGTTACGGCTGTTCAATTAAGGGAGCATAAATTATGTAATCAAAGGGTGGTTATTCTTACAATACTTTATATTTATAAAATAGCAAACTAAAGATTTGTTTCTATGGAATTTATACTTTGGTAATTTTTGTTTAAGTTATGCGCAGCATTATTTGTTTCAGTTGTTTTGAGCAGCCATTGATAAGATCGACGTATTGTTTATAGAAAATTGTTTACTTTACCCAGAAAAGTAATATTCCTATTTATTTGAAGAAATTTATTGGAAGTTAAGATAAAACCAGTCAAGTGTTGTGTACATATTTCCGCATAGTTTTTACCTTAATAAAAGCATCTGTGGTACTTACTAGAGCTGAGTGTACTTATTTGATAGTGGCTATAAAATATTAATATACCTATAAAATAATTTATTAATATTTACTTATTATATATCTATATGTAGTAGTGTTACGTATAATTTAGAAAAAAAGACTATTGCAAATATTCAAAAATGGTGGAGATATTAGCCATCAATTATGACCCTGTTTTCAAAACCTTCCCTTATGGCTATTAAGTGTCTTTTGAAAAATCAAAAGAAATATTTTCTTATTTAGAAAGGTAATAGTCAAAATGTAGCGTACGGAAAATTGTTTTAAAATTATTTTGTATAAATGACAGTGGTTTGAAAAAAAAAAACTCTGATTTTCATCGAAATTTTGAGCTTTGAAAGTTTATAAAAAATAATTACGGCATCCAAGTCAAAAAATCGTATGCTACATCTTAGATAATGTTATTAAGAATATGTGGTTTAAATTTAGTCGAAATCGGTTCAGCAGATCTTGAGATATCTTATACACTCAGTGTGAAAAATGTAGTTTCGTGAAAAACACAAAAGAAAAAAGGTTGAAGGTGAAATGTTAGGAATATTCGCTGCCGCACTTATTTTAATTGGCTGTCATTCAGGTAATAATCGGAATTTTAACATGTGGAATCGCTCAAAAGATTATATTTTTTGAAAATTTCATTGTGATGTTAAACCCTAAAAATGGGATGATTAAATAGTTCAAAATTAATTATTGTTATTGCGGTTTGAAAAAATATTATGTATTATTAGTTCTCTTCATTAGTTACTTTAGGTTGAGATTATTGCACAGAGGCAACCGGAACGGAGCTAAAAATGTTTTTAAAATCAGCATGTGAAGCCTGATTGATAAAAGCCAGAGTAGTCGTTATTTCAATTACAGAAATTTTTAGTTAGCTAATCTGTCTGATTTTTCAACTACTCCTCATCCATCAGCCGTCTTAGCTCCACAGAGTGATCCGGTTGGGGCCCAGTCAACGAACCAAGAAACCCCGAACGACTGTGGTCAACTGCAAGTTCCTGTTCTTATCTATAGTTGCACCTTGCCGATCTCTCGGTGCCGGAAAATATTTGAGCAGACGACGCACGATACAAAACCGAAGAGCACAACCAGTTTAGTGTAATGAAGACAAGTTAAACCATTTTCACTTGACACTAAACACTTAATCCCGTGTAATCTGCGTCGCCTCCCCGGGTCCTCTGCCCGGACCACGAAGAGCCTGCAACAGGAAGAACTTGTCCAGGCCTTGGCGATGTGCCTCGTGCGACGACGTCCGTCCCCCGAGATACGTCGATTCGACGAGGTCGACGCGGGCACGTATGAAATGAATCCGCCGCCACTTTACCCATGTCTTCGCAGACAACCTAAATCCTGGCCCAGATGTGGGCGAGAACCAGAAAAATCACTTAACGAGGGAAAACACATCGCCGCCGCTGAGCCATTCAATTTCGAATATCACTTTGCAAGTCCGGGGATTAAAACTTAGGGGGAACCGGAGCACTTAGCCCTCCCGGGTCCTGGGTCTCGAGTCCCGGATCCTGGAAAAGGGAAAGGTCTGTCACCCGGCCCGTTTAGAGTGTCTAGTCTTTAAAGTCAAGGTGTTTCGCCGAAGATTTCAGGATAGTAAACAGAACGCTTCGCAACAAGTTGCTTATTTTTGGGACCAGATTTGTTCGTTAGCTAGCTGCGGCCGGGGTCAGTTGTTTGCCTTTTCCCAATTAACTCCGCCGCCAGCGTGACTGTTTATGGGCTAACAAATTTCCCAATTTTGTAAACAACGACTGTGGAAATTAGGTGGGCTGCTTTTGACGATAACACGCCCAGAGAAAACCCTTTCCGTAAACAGACCCGACCAAGAAACGCTCGCGTCAGTCAAAGTTAAAGCGATGAAAAAAATAAGGTGCCTGTGCACAATTTGCTCGGCGGCGACAGCACTTCCGACTTTTTTTGGTTTTCGCCTTTTATCGCTGCTTAAGGTAAACAAAATAAAAAGATACAATAACAAAAAAATAAAATTGTTGAACACCGCCGGCCAGGTAGACCTAAGACAAGGCAGTGCGCAATGTCGCCTCTGCGTCCGCGTCAGCGACGGCGGAAAGTGGGAGCGGAAGAAATTATCCAAGTGGAGCCTATGACTAATTCGCCGGGTATGCCGCAATCGCCGGATAATCCGCGCGTCGCACGTGAACGTTTCCCTGTGGAGGCTCCCCCGGCCGAGTCCCGGACCCCCAGCATCCCCCTGTCCTGCGACACGACCAGATTTCGCTGTTTCGGTTTCAGAAAACATATTTCTGGATATCGTTTATTTCGCGACGTCTTCTGGGGCCTCCTCCCCCCAGTGCATCTTCACTTCTGGTGCGACTCGCCGGCAGGGAGCCAATGAACCCTTTCGTGGATTCAAGGCGAATTTTTTTTTGCACGACCTTGCTGTGCGTCGAAGGTTCCTTTTAGATCGTAACATCATAGCTTCATCGAAAAACTCGTTTTAAGACAGACACGCTGCTTGATTCATCTTCAACAGATCGCTGGTTCTGCCCTTGAAGCAGTCTGTTGTATGAATTTCGAGGGTTCTATAGTTTCGAATTTTGACCCCAAAAATTAAATTTGGTAATACAACTATAACACCTTCAGAAAATTGAATTTACACGATTTTTTGCGGCTCGACAAAATTCATTCATTGGCAATTCAGACAAATACTGCACGTACATGGGACCAGACTTTCCGAATAAACCAATAAGCCGGAAACGAGACTTAAAATTGATTTTTATTTAAACATGCAATCTCTTTAGAATGCAAAAATAATCTCTTACAATTTTTATTATAGTATAGTATGTATTTTGAACAAGAACCTAAGTTTTATAATAATTGTTCACCTGAAGTATGATTCTTCATTTAAACCTAAACATATTCATAATGCGTTTGTTGCGCTATTTTCTTCGGGATTATATAATAATTGGTAAAAGTTACAGTTCGTCTATCTATACCATACATATATAAAGTAGTTTAGCAAGAAACTGAAAAGAGGATTTCGAAATTGATCACCAACATATGTAATACATTTTTCAAATATTGTTCTTAGACAATTTTCACCTACTAAACTAAAAATGTTTCCTGTTCTATATTGAATAGTTTATAAGTCGAGCACCGTGTGAGAAAAGAAAAATCTAAAATCTATTTCTTTGATAAAGGGCATCCGGAAAACGATCCGAAAGTAGACCGAATTACTGAACAAGTGGCGGACAATTTATAGACAGAAATCAGACGGAAAAGATTCTGAAAGTTTGATTTCCGTCTATAAATCGTCTCTTCTACACTGATTCATGTAACTTTCCAACCATTTTCTTTATTATTGGTTTTTATTTTTCCACCAAACAGGCTACAAGCTTAAATCGATTACTATAACTATGCATAGGAAGTACAAAAATTAGCATACAACTTTTGAAAATATCAAATGCTGCTAAATATTCGGAAATATCCTTATACATGCGGTAATTTAGTTATTCTTTTACTACAATGTAATTTTTAACTTTGAAATCTTTGTAAAAATCTAAAGTAATTATGTGAATATTTTTCTTTCACCCTAAACCGCTAACGACCGCCGTTTTGAAGACCACTTTATGCACATTATACTTCTTATCATCCTTTTTTTTCGTGATATTAACAATCTAAAAATACAAAGAAATATCTCTAATAATCCTAAAAATAAATTCATTGTCATTTAAAGTATCAATTTGATCCAATAAACGATTGCTCTTTCCAAAAATCTCATCTTTATTGAATTAATTATAAAAGATCTTTTGTCAAATGGATTTATTATCCCATTTAATTGGTCTTTAACATCTTTAAAAAGCGAATATTTATTTGTGTTTAGTCACAAAAATGTACACTCTTGAAAAAGTATGTATATTTCAATTGAAAGTCTCAGTCAAGACGAAATTCTTGGAAAAATTTATTTTAATAAGACACAATAATGCGACATCGTTATCAAAAGAAGAAATTCTCTTTTTATGGAGTGTGGTAAATATGAAGCTTATTTATAGCAAAGGAAACGAGAAAAATTGTCTCTTGTTGGACGATTATATGACACACGAATTGTCGTATTCAAAAACGCTAACTTTGAGAAACGTCTAATTAAAAATAAATAAATAAATATTTATATAAATTTATCAGGAAGTTGATTGAAACTTTATTCCTAGAAAGTTGGAAAAATCGAACCGTCATCATTTGAACTTGTTTGGTCCTGTCATTCCTCAATAGTACAGGAAATTATCAATTTGCCTTAAGCCTATCGCAAATAGAAAGTAAGATAAGTCATCAGAGTATATAATTTCTAAGCTATGTAAACATGACGTCCAACTTAACGCACAGTGACTAATAAATTACATCTGATTAAGTTTATTGGCTTACCATCACGACGATGGAGATTTTTATTTCAAATATTTAGATTTAGGTCAATGAGACTCATGTAGCCTAACATTTATTTTTTTTAAAGCGAACCGTATCTTTTATAAAGATCTAGTACCACGGGTCGCCAAAGTTCCTCAATCAGGTTCCAGCACTCTTATATTGCATAAATTATAATAACATGAACTACTTTTATTTTTTGTTTTATATGTTTGGAAAAACAAAAAGAGAGAGTGTAATGGAGCAAGTATAAGGCTTAAAAATAATTAATTAATTTGTACTTAAATTTAGCGAAAGAGATTTGACATAACTACATGAATCAATGTCTTCTTAAATAATTTATATGGGATGGAAAATCTTTTTTATAACTACTCCGACCGAGCCAATTAAAGTTTTGCCCTAAGAAAAAGTTAAATAACACATTTTGATTCACTTTTCGTCCCTATAAGAGAAGTTTTCTTGTATTGCATGAATAAATTTCTATTTAAACACATTTTATAGTTTAATTGCTCGAAGAAAATAGTATGTTGCTGCCGAGGAAACTTGAGCAATTTAAAGACAAAATTCCTGAAAAGTTTCAGTTATTCCAAAACTTTTGGATTTAAGATGGTTATTTCAGACGACCCGAGGCATGAGTTCCATATAAATACATATGCAGAGGAGGTGCCTATTTTGGTAAAAAAGCTAATTTCATTTTAACAAACTCCCCTTACCAACTCAATCAGAAATTTGTGCTCCATTTAGGTATAAAGCTCTCTAATTAGCCCGACAATTAGCCTGACACATGGTTAGACTAAATAGAGACCGCAAGCAGGATAATTTCAAGGTATTTTTATATTACATTAATTAAATTATATCCCTGCGAGTTGCACAACAAAGAAAATTTCTATTAATTAATTAATATTAATTGAACGTTTTCTTCATTTCAATTAATTAATTTACATGATAATGAATTTACATTAAATATAATTGGCAGAAATATTGACAATATATGTACATATTATTATCTATTCTATTAATTAAAAAATTGTTCGACTTTGGGTGAAATTAATTACAGAACATGAATACAGATGTCTGAAGATTACTTCGTTTACGCGTTGTTGGTTTACGACTGATGGATGGACAGAAATTGAAAATGTAGCAATATTAATATGGTTATGTCCCTTAACATGTTTCGAGCCACGTGTGCCAAAAATGGTCCACAAATGAAAACTCTCCCTGGATTTCAGTATGCAGTTGAGGGCAATTTATTTTGTATGAGAAATGGTTCCCCAGTCGATTTGGTTGAAATTTAAATATGTGTCATTCCGAACTAAAGTTAACATGGATGTGAGGAGGAAATTTAACGAACAGTTTTCGGGTTATATAACGTGACCCATTTTAATCGATCCACTCAGTTATCTCGTAAAATAAACTTGGCAGAAAATGTTACAGAAAAAAGTTGGATATTTAACAATGGCTTCGACTGAATTATAATAGTTTTTGCAAAAAGATACAAAGATTAAGTTTAAGATTTTCTCGATTGTGATGAAACAATCGGTTATTTGTACTTTCCAAAATATCTGTCACTTTTAACTCCAAATGAGTTTAATACAAGATATTTTATTAAAACTCGTACCTACTGATTAAAAATATCTACTTACAATTTGCTTACTGAATTTCTAATCAATTTAAATAATATTAAGGGTTAACCTGATTCCGGTATATTTTGCTCTTCATATTTTGCTTGTAGAGGTAGCAGAAAAAAGTAGAGCAAATCAATTAATCTAGCTTGATTATCCGAAAGTTGTATTGATATTGAATAAAATTATCCGATTAATAAAAAGGGAAAACGTCATGATTATTCCATTAATCAAATAAAATTAATTGATTATTTTAACTTTTTGACTAATCGTTCCCATCACTAATCACTTTTTGAATATTCGATCATTCACTAAATCTTGTACCCACGTGGGTATTTTCGACCATTGCATTCATTGAATTTTTATGATAGATTTTTGTTCTAGAGCCTTTTTGAATAGCTTATTTTTGTTGATATTAATTATATCAAAATTTTTAGCAATTTCCGGAAAGGATATCTCAGAAATCGGTTAGGTTGGTAAAATATACATCTAGATCTTTTAAAATTGATCAGATTGAATTTGTCAAAAACATTCACTGAAACATTGAGTCGTTCTAACGAGGTTTGAGACATGCTTACTTATGATTCTAGCACACAGTATGTTATATAGTAGATGTAGTTTTAACGATTTCTGAAATTTTAAGTAGTTAAAATTCAGTTCATTGTAATATACATGGTGAACTCAAATATATTGAAAGAATAAGGTAAGTCACAATTTTTTCGAAATCGATATGATACCATTGCAAAGATATACTAGCCAAGAACTTACATTGACTAAGGTACTGCTAAAATTTTCTAGAGGGTAACCCTTTCATTCTTGAAATATCCGAGATAAGGATTAAACTTCTTTCCGCATTGTATGAGACTTAAAATCTTTTTCTTCTGTTTTTTAGGCTTATATTGATTTTTTTCTGTACGAAATGGATTTTTGTTAAAAAATTTCAAATTTTATTTACTGTGAATACATCATTTTATTGTATTATTAGAAATTTGTTTGTTTTTTTCTATTCGTCGAAAATCTGCTAAAAGTTCGACTGAATTATACATCTTTAAATGTTTAACTTTGATTATGTAATTTTCAAGTAAATGTGACTTATGTTGTTTATATGTATCATGTGTATAGTATATATAACCTTTATAGTATTATGTTATACATGGTTCATACTTTAGGTCTTTAAAGACAAAAGGTCTTAGGCACGTGGTTTTCATTTTAGGTATAGGCACGTTACTACAGTGCAAGAGATTTATAATGAAATACGGTTAAATGAACAAAACTTTCTAAAAACTTCTTTGGGTTTATATGTAAAAAACGAATAAAAATGAAAGAAAATAAAAGACGAATTTAGGTTTTTGGTAAGAGCAATTTTTTGTATGCATGACGAGGGCAGAACGACAAAACTGATAAAGTCGAGCCGGCAGTTAATTCCACTGGTGACCCAACAAATACTTCTTTCTTCCCGTGAAATCCCAGCGCCACAATCGCTCAATCTTGCTCAAAATGAGACAGTGACGGAGCCCGAGACTATTCCAGTCGCATAACGACCGTTGCACGCAAGTCGCAAGTAATCCGCAAAAGAATTTTTTACGTCCGCTAATCTCATTCTGGTAGCAACGCCTACACTGCACTGCGGGTGGAGAAATGAATCTTAAGATCTTTTCCCGCACGTCCTTTCACTTCACACACTTTCACTATCGACGGCACCTCGGCGCACACCTGTGGCGTGTCTCAAGTGCAAGAATAATGCAAAAAATCGCCGTGTCGCGAAGGTCTCTGGTTGAACTGCGAACCCGAAAAAAAGCGCGTCGCGACTCGACGCCGCGAGTATTAAAATTAAACTGATTTCGAGTGCGGCCAGTGTTCGGGGGCTCTGTCAGCGGTTGAGGAGGCTCGCTTGAGTCGTGCTCAAAATAAGAACGAGACTGGAGCTGCTGCCAGTCAAAGTCCCAGTCCCGTCCGCGCCCCGCCGGGAACGCTGTCCACATTCCGCGGCACTTGCACTCCGGGAAGGAGTCGGCAAAAAGTGCACTATAAGTGCATATGCATGGCGCGCTTCTGGCGCTTGGCTCATTTTGTGGCATAGTTGCAACGGCCGGCGGCGGCGGTGGCGACGGTGGAGCGGCGCGACGCGACACGGCGGATTTGAATGCGTCCAAGGTACGAAAAGAAAAGCTTACAAAAAGTAAAAAGACGACGCGGGGCCGGTGGCCGCGCGAAGCCCGGGAAGTCTCGGAAAGCCCTGGACAAGAGCCGTCGTGTTCGCGGGCTGTTTGCCTCGCCAACTAGCGCATAATCCACGGATTACGGAGACAATCACGCTTAGCCCTTCGGAGTGGACTGAAAGTGCCCCAAACGGAGGCTCTGAATGGATTCAGAAAAAGGATTTTGGTCGGGGTGTTCGGGCACAACAAAGCGACACAAAATGGAAAAGAATGAAAAAAAGGGGATTTGCTGCTAGCAGGAAATGCCGACACCGGACGACACGGCTTTTGTGATATTCCTAAAGCTCAGTTCTCCTGCCAGCGAATAGAGCAATAAGCGCAACTGCACACCTATTTACACTTTAATTTATTTACAATAGTATTTCCAAGAGTCAAAACTACTAAATCTTCTATTTTTTTGCAGCACAAAATCTCTATAGTCTATAAAAATATAGGATCATATTTAATTTATAATTTTTTAACTGATACAACAGTTTAAAATCGAAAAAACCGAACGAGAGCCTATATATTTTTCATAAAGTACGTATTTTTGATAAACAATTTTAAAGTAAATATTTATCTTGTTATAAGATTCAATTGAGTAATTGGGGGGAAAAAAAGTAGACTTTTCCAAAAAATGTCTATTAAGACAGACGAACGCACATGCCGAAACTACTACTAATACTAGTTTCTAAATTCGACAAATATCACTTTATAATGTTATTACAATATTGACCACGTGTATAACGAAATTTGTGCCCTTTCCAGATAGACAGACCAAGAGTGAGTTCATAGATGGGCTAAATAGAACAATTAAGTGAAAGGTGGTAACAATTATATTACTTACATATAAAACATGTGAAAAATAATAATATTAACCTTCGAACAAACACCTTGACCTAAGCGGCAGTGTAAATAAATGAAGAATATATTCTAAATAATTCCAAAAGACGCAACTGCACAACTGTTTACGAAAGTTGCGCGTTCGGTTTTTCTTTCATATAGATAGTACTTACATCAAGCGTTCTTTCATGAAACGTTTTCAAAGTCATAGAATATTATTTTTTCCCGTATCAGAGTCTTAGAGCTTCGTTATCTTTAATCTAACTAATTTCAAATTCAACACATTTCATGGATATTTTATCGGTTTTAAGGAAAATATTTAGTTACTCAATTTGAATATTTTTTACTCTTAGGTATGTACATATTATCTTTTAGTAGCACATTCCAAATAATTTTTGTTGGCTTATTAAATATGCTTTTTGTATTTTAAGCACATTATTATTATACTTTTATGCTTTTTTTCAAGTTATTCGGCGTGTTTTTGAACTACATGTCATTTGATTTCCAGAGTAAAAATATCTAATTTTTTAGCACGCCCGCAACGCGCCCGATGTACAACCAAACGTTTTCCATTTTTAAGCTCGGAACAGACACGTTTGTGGAACAATCATGTTTACAATCACGTCTACATTATGCCTGCAACAAGCCCGTATTTCTGAACATACGCTCGCAACAGTCATGAAGCGCGCCTTTAACAGGCTCAAAACGCGTCTGCAGCAGGCCCGTGCGTGGAAATTGAATATTTTTACTCGGGAGTAAACAGGTGTGTTGCAGGCGTACTCAATTTTGAAAATTCAAAATGGTGAAACTAAATTAGAAGTTTTGAAATTGTAGGTATAAAAATAAAACCAAACTTCAAGTTCAAGCAATTCATAAAATATAATTATAATTATATTATACATATTACACTTTTCATAGCTTCTGATATTTTTAAGCTGGTTCTATTACTTTTAAGAAATATTTTTTATATTTTATTGTTTCTGTTATAACAAGTTTAATATAATATGTAAGTATGTATGTGTCAATATATCTTTGAAGAGGTAATGGAGCAAACCGAAAACGGTTGGATATTTCTTGAAGATTTATTAATTTTAGCTATGAGAAGGAGTGACTGTAAGTGCAAAGTTTGCGTGATGAGTACCTGGTCTTCTCGCGTGGCGTGTCACGTCCTCGAGAAGCGCGGATCGATCCGCGCGCCGGAGTGTCTTGGCGTGTAAGCTTAGAACATTAAGCAGAATGTAACGAGAGGTGTCGCTCGGTAAATTAGCGCAGGGAGGCTGAAGCGCGAAAAGGAGCCCATCTTCTGAGATGAAGTAAGTCATTGGGGCGCTGTTGTTACAGTCTTAACCTTGAGAGTGTAACATAAAATTTCAATTCACTTGCACGACACGAGAATGAAGTCTTTCAGCGGCTGAGTGCGCCGGAAAGAAAATAATAAAACAAATCCCTGCAAAAGGCGCTCTTCCATAGTTGCGGCTGCTGGGCTCTGGGTCTATCTTCGCGCGCCAGACCCTGGAATCTTGGGGCGGTGGCGCTGCCTGGCGGGGTGTGAACTCAACTGTAAAACCGCGAAGGCACGGCAATGTCTTTAGAGACGGATTGGATTTCGCGGAAGATTTATGGTCCGCAGATGAGCAAGTTTATCTCGGGGGGGAGTTGGCGGGGGGGCTCCGAAGATCCAGCTCCAGCTCCAGCCACCAGCGGCTGGATCCAGCCACAGGGCCCTAATGACATCCCACATGAAATGACGATTTGTTCATGCAAAATGCAGCCGTGCCTCGACTAATGGGGCTCAGATAGTTGCGCCCGTCGACGTTTTATCGTCTTCGAGTGGAAGCACTGCGATTAATTAGGTGGAGGATGCAATTCTGGGCGCATTTGTACCGTTCGGCGGATATTTAATGGACGACAATTCGCGGACGCAATAGTGGTCGTCGTAACGGTTACAATAATGGCCACACGATGAGTTCCACCTGATTGATTATATTGCGCCAATGTGCGCGAAGTGTCACAAAAATACGCGATTATCGTTATCAGGGCCTCATCTCAAATTCCACCTGAACTGGCGCCGGCGTCGAGGGAATCGATTCGATGCGCGGCACGCTGCATTCGGAATTCGCACACGGCATGCCTAATGAGGAATTTGCACCAATGCAATGCAACCGCCGATGCATCGAGGTGAGCTCGCGGCGGCCCGCGTGGCGTGGCGACGACCGATTCAAGGGACAACCTGCTCGTGATGCGCTAAAGGTCCAAATCGTGACGAATTACTTGATTAATTTTAGGGCGCTTCCCTGCATCAGAATTATACTCTTGGCGGAATGCATTTCGATGATGCAGTAGAACTGCACTAATTATGCCATAATTGTGGGATGCGTTCAACGAAAAAAGGGTTATTTAAGCAGACAGTGTCAATTTACTGCAAAACTTCTTAGGAGTCTCCTTCTATTTGTGTTCTAGAACGTTGTGGAAGTACTCGTCTTGAAAGGAAAGCATGTGCACTTATGCACTTCGGTACTTGTTGGAAACTTAAAACAAGTTTTGTGGTACTTTCTTAATGTTTTTGAACTAAAACTCAAAGATAAAGTTAAGGTAAGATTGACATGGGACGATAAATCGACTAGATTTTACCTATGCACTAATGAAAAATTAGGCTAACTGGAGGGATGTAAATTTTTAAGAATATTATAAGGATAATCTCAGAATTTCTAAAAGAAAATGTATTTAGATATGTATATGGTATGTAGATAGATGTTTATCAAGTATAGAGATTTCTTTTGCAGCTTTTTAAATCCTCATACATATGATGGCACTGATTTAAAGGGGCAGTATTACGGTCAGTATAATATAACAGTACAAATTGAATGTTCAATAACTTATTAACTTAACTTAAAATACATATGAGCAATAAAAAAAATGAAAACGAGAAGTAAAATAACTTGAAAATGAGTAGCTCAAAAAATACTTGAATGGATGAAAATCTAATTCGGCAGTAAAATAATATTAAATGGGCAGTAAAATGTAGCTAGTATGATTTTTACCGCTTAAATATTTGATTTACCACTCGAATTCTTTTATATTACTGGCTACATTTTACAGGCCACAATTAATTAAATTACTGAAAAAACAATTACCACCAAAATTAATAATTGACTGTCCAAGGTAACATCCCGGATTTTTAAAAAACTGCCCAAAAACTATAGTTCCCGTAAAAAACTATAAAATCTATAGGACTTGAATATTTGTGCTACTTTTTGATGTCTTTTCCGAGATCTGAAGAAAATTTTCAAACGAGCAATAAAGTAGTGAAAAATAATAACAGAAAAAAATTTACTAGTCCCTGTTATCCAGAGTTTGCTAGAACAAAAATGGATATAACTTTTTTTTCAATGAAACTGGAAAAACACTTAAAATAGTGTAGTTATTCAACGGAAAAGTTACGTTAAGTTAGATAAGCAAGCTTTATAGCCATGATATGCTTAGTTTCAATAATTTATTATTATTTCAATATCATAAAATAACAATAAAACAGCTGCCACTATGGGTAGACAGCCATATGTATTTTCAAATCTTACCACAATTATTGCGTTTTTACTTTTCCTTGGTATGGAACCCTAACAAGATCAAACTGCTGCCACATTTCGTTCTTCACATAATTTAATTGGTGAAGGACACAAAAAATTTGAGCCAAGTTAAAGAAGATTCTCCGACAAGAAGATTATTTATTAATTAAGGCATTCAAGTGCAAACGCATTTTATTTTTGATGCACTTTCAGTTTCCCACGGGGCTTTGGTGGCTTGCTACGCACGTGGCCTTACGACAGTTTTCGTCGCAGTGCGAATTACCAGTGATAGTTTCAAATTCGCAGATTTTTGCGTGTGGACTAATTGTTGCGTATGCACAAATTCAGCAGTTTAAAAATGTTTGCCTAGATAGAATTTTTGTGCAGCATTGGAATTTATTAGAAAGAAATTCTGTTTCAATATTATTACGTATACGCATTAATTTGTTTTTTATATAGGCAATATTGTAAAATCTATATATTAATACGTGAAGAGAAAACTTTGTACCCCTTTTTAAGCATATTGGACGGACGGAGGAGTGTGAGATTTGGCATAGTTAAAGTTTATATAGAGAAGAAGTGCAGAAAGCTAAAATTTATTTATAATATGTATTACAAATACAATAAATTAAATTAAATAAATTCATTATTTACGTTCATACTATCAATTTTAAACACATAGTAGTCTGTAGTCAAACTTTCGTAATTTCATTATTGACAGTGCCAATTTCAAACACACATAGTAGGCTGTCTACAGTCGTATTATTCGTAGTAAAGTAACCCCAGTAGGTCGAATTTCGACCAGAGGGCGACCACTAGTTATAAATTAATTATTATAAAAGAAATACTAATTAGGAAGTATAACTTTATTGTATCATATAAATTGATGAACGTTTAGTCGTTGTTTTCAGAGATATAAATGAAATATAATATTTTAAAATTTTTGGACCAAGAATTACCCAATACTTGAGTAATAAAACAAATGGTCATGTAGGCGTAGGTAAATATTAAAAACATCTGGCCAGAATAACCCATTGGTAGACTAGTAAACAAATTAAGAATCACGAATTAGTTATTAGTTTATTTAGCTTTATTTTGAATTATGATAAGAAAAATTTAAATCTTAAGCGTTTTCCAAATTTAAAAAATTTGCTTTATTGTATGTTAATGAAACAAATTTCAATTACCAAGGTACCATGTGATGAAGAAGAAGGAGGTACTTATTTAAGTAAATTTATGTTGAGATAAATATTTTACAAGCGCTTCATGTACATAGTTCTTAAGTAATATTGTTTAAGAAAAAAACAAAAAATATCTCTTTTAGTAAAAGGTCGATAGATATGCAGTGAAATCTATATTATTGTGCCTAAAAGTGGCAACAATTTCGCCAATTATGCCTAACAAAAGCCCATTGATACAAAAGGAATGAATTTTTGGTACCATGAAACAGCTGTCGCGATACCAAGCCACGAAATTCTTTAAGACGCTAACTCGCAGCTTTCGCCGCGCAAAAGTCGTGTCTTTCGTGCCCTTATCACGTCGCCTAATCGACACTACTTTGAATAGGTGCCGAGCCCAAAATGCATCCGACAAAGAGCTCCACCTGGAGCAGCTAATTCTATGCAGAGTCGAGTTCGGTGGCCCGACCGCGCCGGATTCAATGGAACGCAAATGGAAATCGCTTTTGTCTCGCGTTGGAGTCTGGCTCCAAAATTGTTACTCAGGAAACCTGCGGGTTGAAACTATTTATTTAGAGCATCATACGTGGAGTCGGAGTGGCATTCAAATAATATGCGCATTTCAATAAAAAAAAAATTCTATTCGGTTTGGGAAGAAAGCTGCGGGGCTTTACAAATTGCAAAGTACTGAAGACAGCACTCTCAGTAAGCCGCACATTCCACCTTACTGAAAGGCGATTAAAAAAAATAAAAAATAAATTCGAAGAAATATTCCTTGAAATTATTTTTTCTTACGGAATGTCCCACAGTTCGTTCAACTATCGTCCTCTGGTGCGTTTTCTTGGTAACGAAAGTACAATAAACCTCTTGGGGCAAACTCCCTCCGTCTTTTCTAGACGTGTGGAAATGTGGATTTCGAGAGGTTTCACTGAAATTTAAGACGGCACACTCTATGTCAAGTGCAGAACGTTCGCTCCTCCTTTCTTGATATATTTAATCCAGTTTCAAAGGACGTGTGCAATCCTGTGTGTTTCCCTCTACTGGGGGCGGATTAGTTATATAAGTGTTTTTTTGAAATCAGCCACTAATGTATGCAAATTTGCCGGCGTTTGTCGTGATTTTAGATGATTTGCATATGGAGCCTTTGAGAAACTAATAGTGCAAACCATCAGTATAAATTCCTTCTTTTTGAAAGAATAACCTTTTCTTTTGCCAGTGAAGTGTGAAAAGGTATTAGTTACGATATAATCAGCTTTGTAGAGTGGTATAAGTATATGTATGTTCAAGTTTATTGGTTTTTTTCATAAGCAGAAAACTTTTGATTCATTCCTTTGGCTTTTATGAAAGATTTGAAACCGTCATTTGCGAAATATCATTGTATGGTAAATTGATTTTCTGAAATCACTCCCCTTGCTATATTTACATATGAACTTTATTTTTGAAATGTACGAAGACGAGAAACTTTTTGTGAGAAAGGTATAGGAAAAGAAAAACTCTTTTCCGTTTAAGATTTCCTCATGGATTTTTACGAGATGTAGTGGATGGGTTCATTTAAAATAAAATAGAATACGCAAAAAATTATCTACCTCGAAAAGATAATAAATAAGTATAACCTTTTAATTGCACAAAATGACAAGCACGCATTCGTTATGTGTAGTATGTTGTAGGAATAATTATACAGTAGCAAACGCAAATATACATAAAATGCATAGAATTGTAGAGTCCTTTTATATTTTATACACATACATACACTTCTATAAATATTTTAGAGAAATAGGGTTCATTTTTTGATTTCTGATATGGTTGCATGTAACTAAAAATGGATATACATAATATAAAGTATGTGATTTTTATTTTTATTTCTATTTGTTAATTCTCCCATAAAAAGTGTCGACTTTTCCAACTTAAGGTATATATGACAATGAAAGTTTGGTTTTTTACACTTCTGTAATTTTCACATTTCGCGATATTTTTTTATGCATTCTTATACGTGTAGGTATTACACAAGCTTTTTCCTGAATCATTGTCAAGCATAAAATAAATTCAAACAAAACAAACTCCATAAATGAGTCGACCATGCAAATTAAAGTGAGACCCGGCGCTTGCAACCCTAAAACACCCGTCTTTCAGCAAAAAGGCTAAATGTGTGGGACAGGTTTAGTGAAAGGTCGCCCTTTTTCCCTTGTTACCTCCAGGCGTAACTCTTCACTCTTCAGTTTTATTGTGTGCTTAAAGCGACACGACAGAGGACAGGCACATGGCCTAGCCGTGTCCATCCAGGGATGGTTGAAAATTGGAAAGGGAGTGTTTAAATATGTACTAAGACCGAAATGACCAAAACTTTGTTAAACAGCTTCCCACGAGCAGTTCAACTCAAAAGACCACTTGGTGCCCCTGTCTGTTGGCCATCCTCCTCCATAATTAGCACTCATCCAATTTGGTGGCCCCGCATATCATCTAGTAGTCAACCGGGGGTCAGTGGATTTGTTCACTATATGCTAGATGGCGCTGTGTCTAAAGTCTTCCCGGTTCCTCAATTTTCCAGGAATCCATGTCCCAGTTCTCTTATCCTGGACCTCCACGCACACCATTATCTTGCCCAAAATTGTCGGACGGCAAAATCTGGTGAGTTGAGTTTGTTAGAATTATTTTGTCGACCCATAAAAAGAGCAATTTTAGGCTGGTTTCTGGGCAAGCAGTGCCAAAAGAGGAAGAACCACATGCTGATGGAGTTCATCCAAAAACGACGTTTGCATGTGCACACCGTGACAGAACGAACTACCCCTGGACTAGTTCCGGAAATGTCGGCCGTGTAGGGAATCTAACAAAATGTGATGGCCTTGTCATGGTACAAAAAATTTAGATTAAATAAATTCAGTAATTAAAGCTACATTTTTTTGGAATGCAATTGCATACTCTCGCTGATTTTATTAAATAGACAATAGGTATAAGAATATTCGCTGCAGAGATAATTTACCAAAAGCAGTAGCTAGTGAATAGACTTACGAATTTTTAAACAGTAAACTGTTTTTAACGATTACATTTGTCATGAAAAAGTGTAAAATATTGTGTTATGACGAGTATATATCTTGAACGTATATTCGTCATAACACAAAATTTTGCACTTTTTTCATGATGAGTAACTATACTCGTCAAAAACACTTAACTGGTTAATAGTACACTTATAAACAAAACAATAGAACATTCTTAAACTTTGGTCCCTGTTCTTATTTCGTGCGAATACGAAAAATAAACTCATACGAAAATAATTTAGGTTTTCTCATTTTCGGACGAATTGAAAAGTCCGTGCAGGCAACAGCAGAGAGCAAAACAGGCTTTCGAAATTAATACGGAAATCCAATTTCGTAAAGGAAGATGTTTTTTTTATAAATTTGATAATGAACTGATTGATTGCGATGAATTCTTCATAATATACCTATGTATATGCTTTTGGATGAATTATCTTGAATTTGTATGTTTACCCCACGAACATTTTTAAGGGTTTAAAATTTAAAACAGCAAATCCACTAACTACAGCAGCACCGAAAATAAAAGTGTAATTTTTCGGTGAATTTCAGTTTAGTCTGAATTTAAGAGCAAATGAAGTTGTCTGAATTTTTTTTAACTAAGGGTTAAATTCGGCTCTTTTCCTTTAGGTGCTAGAACTAGGTAGTACCTCTCGCTGCCTAATTTCAATTATAGGTCAACGAAAAGTACCCTATAGGTTTTAAAGATCAGTCAAAATACAGCCTTTTAGTATCTTTTTATTATATTGAATTATATACCTACTTTAAATTTTTTACAGAAGTATGGGACTGTAGATATTTGACTTTAGTTTTAATTTAATACCTCTAGTAGTTTCTGAGAAAAAGGGATAACGAAATTATCACACAGAACATTCGTTTCGAGGTACGCTATCAACTACCATTGATTAAATCAACTTTTTTGCTGAGTAACAATTATTTTTAGCAATTGCGCAACATATTCTTAATTTCCATAATTTTTGCCGCGTAAGATTTATGGTTACTCCCGAACTGACCCAACCAGGCTAAAAGGAGCCTTTCGAACTTTGAAATTACTTCCGAAAATATTAATAAAGTTACTCGTTTTTTTAAAAAATCAGGAAAGGGCAAAAGCCATTAAAGTCTGTGTTGGAAACAACAGTGTAACTTCCTATTTTTTTGCTTTAATCCCGCCTCCACCTTGATTTAAGCTGTGTGTACTTTTTCTTACGATAGCAGATCCTTTTACTAAAGCTGGAAATTTACATCCAGAATAATCCTTCTAGTTTTACAGCGAAAATCCGCCAGGATAGTGCTCTTTCAGTGTCATCCCAAAGTTTCAGTGTAGGAGTAACAATTCACGGAATGTGTGTGTCTCATCATATTTATCTTGAAAATTTGCATTAATCGTGTTAGTTTTAATCAAACCTTTATTGCTGTGCACCGGGATCGGTGCACTGTTCTACCTCGAAGCATAGTCGGATTGGTCCACGGTTGTTCCTGAAGGAAGATGCTGTGGAAGCCGACTCAGTCTTTGTGTATAATTCCCGTGCAAAACTTAAACAACTCCTGGAAAGCCAGAGATTAGAACTTCCTCTGCCGATAGAAGCAGTGGGTCTGTTCGCTGGTTTTTTCCTGTTTTTTTTTTTTTTTTTTTGTTTTACTCCCTTACACAAGATGAATGCATAATTTATGAGTCCTTTTGATGAGAAAGTTTAATGAATTTTCAGCAGCGGAGGAGGGGATTTGCATCAAAAACTGTTCGCCTAAAAAAAAACCGCCTGAAATTTTCAAATTGGCTCCAAATTACGAAAGTTAAACTGGCAAAGGCGGCGTACGGCAGAGCACCACCGCCAGACTTTCTCACACAAAAACTCACCGTGGCTGAGCTGATTTCGGGTCATATTGATTATCATATTTCTTTTTCATGTCGGGAAGATTCTTTTAAATTTAATGGTAATTGGTTGCTGATTTTCCAAGATTAAGGAAAGAATATGGAACTACATAGCAAGTAAAAAAAATAAACTTTATCCCCCATCCCATTGCAATTCACTTAAATGTTGCTCACTTGCCTGGTTTTGTCAATGGATCGAAAACCAACCGCAAAGTTACCGCAAATACCCGAGAAAAAATGTTGCTCCCTTTTTATTTACGCCCGAAGGAAAGGTTCAAGAAAACCACCTTTGGTTAACCATAAAACCACCTCAAAAAAGGACAAAAGCTCTTTGAGGCGTAAAAGAAATGGACTCCGATCCCAGAAGTTTCAGTGGTCGTCTTCTGCTATTTGCTTAACAAACCCAAGGAATCTAGAGGAACCTGTAGAAATGAATTCCCACTGGACGATAGTTGTCTGCTCGGATCTATCGACTTTTTAGTACGGTCGCACTGAAATTCGAAATCTCATTTCTTCCTCGGAGCTAAGTGTTGCTTGCTTCTGTTAAGAAGCCGTCTGTTGCTTGAGTTCCATACTTTAGGAGATCGTCTCTAAAAACGAACTTGCTCCACATTCTGGTGGTAGGCGTCTTTTCACATTAAATACTATCGCCGGACGATGGTGTTGGGTTCAAATAAAACTTTTTTATGCCTTCGTCTAAAACTGCTTCATAGAATGCGTAATCGATATTGTTTTCGTTGCAATTCAATAAACTACCACATTAAGATAAATGCGTGGAAAATCGACACTTTAGCATCATTACTGCATTAATAGAAGATAACGCACATTAAACAGTTTCTTAGATTCTTAAAAAAACACTAACATTAAATGAAAAACTTCAATAAAATAACATTATAGTTATTTACCAACATATACCTATATATATGAACCGTTTATTTCGAAAGTGACCTAAGCCCATTTCTCCAAAAAATCAGGCTAACTATTTTAACAAATATATTGTATTTCAAATCACTAAGATTTTGTGAAACGAAAATTTGCTGATTAATGAGCAAATGTTTATTTTGAAAGTGACTTAAGTCTCATTTTGAAAGTTTCAAATGGGTGTGAGAATATTATACGATAAAATTTTTTGAGATCATATGGTTAAAAATTGTCCAATCACCGAAAATAATGTAGATGCCTACCTAACGAGATAGACTTCAAAGTTGTAGAAATGGCGTTTAGAAAAAATAATCAACCCTATAGAAAAAGGGACTTTTAGAAGGCTAAAAAATACTGCCAAAGAAAGGGTAGATTGGTTAAAAATATGTTGGACTTTTAAGAACTGAATCATTTAAAATGTTTTATAAAAAAACAATAAATGAGGATACACTATTCAAAATTTTCGATTTACTACTGCGGCAGGGAAGACCAAGAAACTTTAATATTGTAGTATTGAGTTGACACCATTGTACGAAAAAACGAGACCATATGATAATGTTAAAATACGACAATTTAAAGGATTTATTATTTTATACTATATGTATCCTGCATATCATAATTATTTTAAATCTCGAATACGCAAACTGGGGAAGAATAGATAATTAAGCGCAAAACATTAAAATATAATCAATTCTTTTATAGAGAATAAAAGTTGAATATATTTTTTTATTTCAAGGAAAATTTATTTCTTCCATAGACTTGTGCTTTTTTACGAATTGAAAAAGTTATTTCATTAATTTTAAAAGTGCCATAAAAATCATATTATTTTTTAAACAATGTTAATTATGCTAATTGGGTTGATAAATTAGACATTCTTAGAATTCAATTCGTTGAATACGTCTTTCAAGGTACAATAAAATAAGTTTTGAAACTTTTTAATTTTAATTTTTAAGCCGCGAGGCCTTCCTTTTCAAAGTCACTGTGACCTCTATGGTCTTTACTCTCGTCTCTCATCCCTTTAAAATTTTAAATGCCATTATAAAAATCTGAAAGGAAATTCAGAAATATATGATATAATAATAATAGGCTCTTAGAATTCATTCGTTCCTTAAATGAAAATTATAAAAGATTACAATACAGAGATATTTTCACAAATTTTGAAAGAGAACTTTTATTAAAATAACATAGTCCATAATCATTTTTGCGTGTCATCCACGGTTGATTGATATGAATGATATGTGACGAGGGATAGTGAAAGCATATCGAGATTCAAACATTTTTGAAACTGTGGGTAGAAGAACTTCGTGAATGACAGGATACAATCCTGCAAATGGTACCGCTGTCAATCACTTCATCCTTTTGTTTCTGAATTTCTAAGTGTGCGAACAATTCAGGTTATTAAATAAAAATTAAAAATTTGCGACGGGTACTTTTATAAAATTAATTAAAGTTGCTGGTAACAATTTCATATAACAACTCACTCAAATATAATGAACTATTCCGGATTCGTTTATTTGGGATTAAAATTTAAGTATAAACAAATTAAAATTTTAACGTTGATATTATGCCGGCATTGTGAGATATTCAAAGGTAAAAGGATTCGAAAATTAGATATTCGTGAAAATCTCGCTTTCTTTTGATCTATAGTCGATATAGAGGTTCTTATAAATAATAGTTAGGCTATATTCAGATTGTATTTTTTTTAGAGTCATTTAAATTATAGGGCTCGAAGAATGTTGAAATTCTTTTGTATGATAAATATTGCTAATTAAAAAACTAATTAAACATGAAGTGTGTTACACTGTTGAAAAATATTAAATATTTGCCACAGAGAATGTCTGAAGTAGTTTTGAGAGTTTTAATATTGAGCTATTATAATACTAGTGGCTAATTTTAATATGTATCCTATAATTATGAAATCCGATCAAAACAAAACTACTAATTTTTACGACCGATTTTTGAAATGTAGATTGTAGTTTATAACACAACAACGAATAGATCTATACAAAAATCCAGTTCAGTAGAAGTACTAATTATTTCATAGATTTCAGTCTAAACTAAAATGATGAAGTAGAAGTGATAGGTATAAACAGTGTCCTAGACACAACGAAACCCTAATCATTTCCAATATATCGATCTTTTGCATGACATGGAAAAGTGATATGTACTTGATAGGTCCTTTAATTTTTCAGTAAATAGACGTAATTATTACAGCAGCATCGAACTGAGTTTGAATTGAAATTAACCTCCTTTGGGAGAGTGTCTGGGGCCGTTTTCTAATTCCGAAAATTCAATAGTCCAACTGCTACAGATCTCCTAATCCTTGTGCCAGAAAAACTAAGTTAAGCTGGGCACTCGGGGGTGGTGAAAGCGATGTCGACAGGTGTTAAATTGAAAATTTTGAGGTACTCACCGTCATGTACTCGTCCAGACGGTGCTTCCAGTGATCCGACCTGTCGATTAGGTTATTCCACTGTTCCGAGAGTTTAGCCACCTCCCGACGTATGCTACGTGTCAGCTCCCGACTCTGCTCCTCGGCCGAAAGGTACCTTGAGTCCGAGTCAATGGCTGCGGAAATGAGGAGATAAAAAAGAACGAGCTTTAGTAACCGTCGGAAATAATTAAGACGTGAGCACTGACCCTTAAGGGGACGAGAAGGGCAACACTCACCTTCAGTATCGCTCGTGTCGGAAACAGGTGGTTCACTAGCAACATATTGGCGACCGCTCAGCAGATTGCTCTCGACGACTGGTCGTTTATCTTCAAGCTGCCGTCGGAATGCTTTGTGATCATCCTGGAAAAATTGAGAAAAAAATAAGGATATGATGATTTAGTCTGCGGGGTTGTAGAACATCTTTCTACTAAATTAAGATAATAAAAAATTGCCGACCGACCGCAGGTGGGTGGCCTTTCTTCTCATTCTATAGAAATTCTACGGAAAAAAGAAAGAAACAAAAATCCCATGATGATCGCAATCGCGCGACATAAAACAGCTTAAGCGGACATGGGGAGGGAGCCTAAATCCAGGGTTTTCCGGGGATAACGCGCCCTCCTAATCCGTTTTAATGACCCGTAAAATGTTTTGAGGTTACACTTTCTTAATTCTGTTTGTTGTTTTTTTTTTTTTTTTTTTGCTCGAGACTAGGAAGAGGAAGATGCCCACCCCCGCACACCAGTTCAACCGTCACCGGAGCCCTAAGCGGGACATCAATTTTCGGCCCTAAGAGGAACATTCTTGTGAACAGCAAGAAGCATCAGAGAAAATCGATTTAGTTGATGGAGGGAAAATCTATTAAGAACAATTTTATTACGCCGTTGGGTTCGTTCCCGTCCTCCTCAGGCCCTTCGGTCAGACCACATTTTCCCAAAGGCGCCTTCAGTCATACACACTATAGCTACAAATTTTATGCTCTTTCAGATCGGAGGATGGGGGCCAATGGACCAAACGAATGCTTGAGATTTGCGATATTAGGCGGGATTTCGGGTAGAAAATATGTCAATCGCGTATCCCGCAACAGTGTAATTATTGGGCGTGATTAGACCGCTCGATAGAAAAATATTGCCAATTCCTTCGATTAGGACCGAAATTAAAAGCAAACTGCTCGGTCCTCATGCCAGCTTAAATCTGTATAGATAGAGCAAACACAATATTTGTGTTTCGTTTTTATTTTTATGAATTTTTCATCAAAACAAACAACAAAACTGAAAAAAAAACGTTGACGATTGTCCTTGAAGTATATTAGAAACAAAATCCTTAAATATATTAAATAAGTAAGCAACGTTAATGTTTTGATTGAATGTTTCTATTGTAGCCAAATACATAACGTCTGTTCCATCGATCATGAAAATTATAAAACTTATTTATTTAAGTTAATTTTTAACAATGTAATTGATATATAACTTTTATTACAATTTATAAGTTAAGATACCCAAATATGGTCCATCTAGTGGGTAATTCTTAAGGAGTCAAGTCAATGTTTAGAAATGAATGGTCAAAGTTGACTAAATTTTAGGGTACCTCTTTCGAAGCTAACTAATAAACATTCGAATGTTTTAGGTACAAAATATAACTTATCCTGGCATTTACGAATATGTTTAATTGGAAATTTTACAGACGGACCTTGTTAGCGCTTTGACCTTATTTAGTTCATCTACCTTATACAAATTCTAGATTTTTCTAAATGTTAATAATTTTGAAGTCTGAAGTCTAACAGTTCTAATATAGTAATATGTATTAAATATCATTATTTAATATAAATATCTACGTTCGATTTCATATTTTCATTATTTCATATTTTGTTCAATAATATTAAAGTTATGATAAAAAGTTTGTCAAATTGTGTTAAAAATTGATCCATCAGTCACAATGTAATGGTCCTTTACCATTTTTCTCAACTTTTATAAAAATTGTAAGTCACACTAATTTCCTATCATCATGTTAAAATGAATGGTGTAATTAAAAACTCTTTTGTCACAACAATCAAAAACTTATGGACATTTTCCTGTAACTAAGAAGTAGAATCAGTCCAACGACCAATAATAGGGTAAAATGTCAAAGACAATAGGAAGCGAATTGTGCTGCAAATTGCAGAAATGGCAACCTCGAATTGGTCCTGTGCTTTTGAGATGTGCAGCCTTTCCCGAAGGGCGTAAGCCGTTCAAGGAGACGATTCGTATTTATTGGAACATCAGCCGCAAACTTCAGCATCATTTCCTCTCATGACCAGTTGTCCGCTTCTGGGCAGCAGGCGTGGTATTATCCTCCGATTTTATTGGCATTGGAAATTATTAGTTTTGATGCCCACTTCCAGGTCACGAATTGCCCAGGCCAGCAGGATGTAATAAAAAATTTATAAGCTGGCCAACGGCATGCCACAATCTCGAATCTCGACACATCCCAGAGCTGTGTAATGACGACGTCGGGCCATGCAAGGATCTTTATATAGTAGAATATTTCGATATGAATATGAAAGGACATTTTCTGCTCGAAGCGAGGAGGAGACCCTGGCGTCCAATACAACCCAATATGACTCCTCTATAATGCTGCGATCGTTGCTATTTTTGATGCCTTCGATGGCCTGGATGCTTGTTTAACGTCAGCCCTTTGTTTTACTTTTATGCGATTGCCCACATGAAGCTCCTTGTGGTCAAGGGGCCCCAGATTCCAGACGAGGTGCTTCGGGCTAAAATCATGTTTCCATTAAAACCAACCGAAAATATGAGGTTGTTTCATAGCTCTGTTTCGGATATTGGCAGGAAAAGGGTCGATTCCAACAAAATTTATATTTTCTTCTAAAAATGAGTTTTGTCTTGTCGCCAAATAAATAAATAATAATACTATAATTAGCCAAGGTATTCCAATACACTGAAAGTAAACCACCGAATTTGGTTTTTAAAATATATTGCTGTGTTATACATATAATTGTACGAAACTGGCTGATGACTATTTTCACTGCCCGAAAATTTATATAAGATGCTAATGTGGTTTTTTCTTCAACCACAAGATTTATAATACAATATTAAGCTTATCATTTTTACATTATATTCGTATAATAAGATATGGTATATATGTAGGTGTAGTTGGTTGATCAACTTTTTATTCCACTAGCGCATTAGTCTCAGCACGGTTGTTGTTTGTAGTTTTATCAAAAAGTTCATAATATTTCGACAACAAAGTTTGTGGAAATATTTATTAAGTCGAAACATTATACTTATTAAAATAAAAACATTATGGAATGAACTTGGTAGAGCAAAATATAAATTTTCTGTAAAAAAATTTTTATAACAAATATTTAGAATTACTTCCACTAGTGAACTTGTAAGTCTTCTTATAAATACATCGTATATGCTACCAACTAATATATTTTCTAGAAATATGAATCTACTTTCAACTGAAAATGTTGAAAAGTAAATGTCTTGTAACTATTTTAAAAAATTTAAAAATTGTTACAATGTTTTTGCAATTATATTACAATAAAAAACACATTTTTTTAATCGTATAATGGGCTTTCCCCTTTAAATTTCAAAATTTGCTTTGAACTGAGTTTTACAAACCGTTTCATAAATATACAACAATTTTAAAATTTGCGAACGATAAATTAGATTTAATTTGTTCTTCATTGTTTTGTAGATTTCATAATCCTTCCCAAAACTTAAAATTTATCTTCAAATGTTGGATTTAGCGAGGAATACGATAAAAGTACCTACTTCTCAGGCTTACTTCTCTGGACCATAATTAATAACTTTATGCATTTTCCTAAGATAGATTTATAGAGGGATTTAAAGATGCATAATTCCTCTCGGAATAACTGAAATAACATTCAGTAGGAGCACTTACAACCAGTGCTTTATCATCCGGAAGAACTTTACGGTTCTCTAAGGGTTCGTGCAGGAACAAATACTTTCTTTTAAGACCATCTCAAATCCATTTAGGGAATCTCAGAAGTGATAATGTCTCAAAAGACGGACATCAAAAGTGAGTGAAGCCTAACATTGATCGCTTTAAGAGATCATACCCACCCACGCCGACATTGAAACGGAGTTCAGTTAATGCCCTATAGGCCCTTAATCCCTTTTGGAGGGAAATTTATTTGTTCCTGAAAATATCCCTCTGTATAGTCAGATTTGTCTAAAATTTTACTATTTTCCTATTAAAGTGATATAATCTCATGCATTGGTGCAGCAGGGGGTTTGGAAAATCCATCATATCCCCCCTTCCCGTCCGTCCAGATAAATATCATGCAGTGCACTCCCTAAGGGCCAAATGAATTTTATGACGTAGGTATCGGTGCACCTAAAGTTTTACGTTGTTTAAAAGCCGCCGATGATGCAAGTGTAGACGTGCATCCCGGAATGCACCAACATATCCATCGAGTTCCTGCAACATGTTCCTGTTTGGGGCCAGCGGGGAGCGGCGGGGCCTGCACAGCCCCCAGGATCCCTGGGGATTTCAATTGCATCCTGCATCCATGTATGCAGGAGAGTGGCTAAGGAGTCCAGGGCCACGCGAACACACCGTTATTTCGCGGCTTCTGCTCCCCTTTTTTTTTCCTTGTCCGCGACGCCCCCAGCGAATGGCGTCGGGACGCAGGAATTCGATATTAAACAAATGTTTATCGCCGCCCGTGTTTTCACTGTAATTGATAACGATGTACGGCGATGCGATAGGTTCCGTCATTAATTGAAATTGTGTGATAAATATGGATAAACACTGGCGTGGCGGTGGCGCTCTGGGAAAATGTTTTATCAGGCTTTCAGCCGTGGTGCGGTTTCGCTATTGGTTATTGGGGCCGGTAGGGCTCTTTGTGGGGGGCCCCCTTCGACATTAGCCCTGTAACTTCGGCCGCCGTTTTTACGGTGGGGCTTCCGCTGATAGTAATTATTTTATAGGTCCTTTCATTAGCCCTTCATCGCGAGGGTACTTTATTTTAATTACTAATATCTGCCGGCTTCTTTTGAGGGAAACGTGAAAGATTGTTACGGACTTCCATTAATTTTTGGTTAAGACAAAAGAGTTATTATCCTAAATAGCTAAGATTAATGGAAGTGATTTCACATTGCTGAACTGTGGGAGAATCTATTTATTTTGTTAGGATTACACGCTGTAGGATTAAAGTTCGAGTTTACAATGCTCAACCTTCAGATTTTTACTTAGCACTATTGATTTATTAATAGCATAACTCATTTAATGAGTAATATCTGTTTGACTTGTTTGCTATTATTTGTTTTTTATATTAGGTATTAATGACGTAAACATGTTTCAAAAATGAACTCAAACAACATCAATAATCCTCTATTTCCAAAACGTCATTTAGTAAACACATTTTCAAATTGAAAGCATTTATCTTAAGTTCATGTTTTCAAAATCGTTTGGCAGTAAAACTTCTGTAATTTCTGTTCAATTGATTTGAAACTTAAGCTACAGTTCCTTACATATGTGAATATATTATCCATAAAAGTACAATTAAAAATGACGAATAGTTTCTGCTATACATTTAATAATTAAATAAAGATATGATTTTTTTAACAATTAAGTTTTATAAGGTAAACTTTATAAAAATTTCCAAATTTCAGGTTTTCATGAAGTGGTTTCTCGATTAATAAATTTCACTGAGCAATAGTTTTTACGTTCGTTTAGGTAACAAAATAAAATAAGTAATAGGTTATTTTAATAGAATTTTTACCGGTAGGTCACAAAACCGAAAACTAAAATTTTTTATCATGTGACGTTTTTGAGAAAAATAGGGTTAAAACCTAAAATAGTTCGTATTTTGAGTATTTTTGAAGATGGCTCAAATGAAAGCCTAATTTTCATCGCGATGTATGAAATATAATATTTCCATAGCTCTTGCTAAGCATGTTGGGACACTAATATTTCGTAATTTTTGGCTAGTTTTAATTATCTTGAACTACCAATTGTATGAAATAATCGGGTAATAGAAAGAAATGAAATTCATACAGGTCGGTATAGGATAGGTAGATATTTCATAACGTCTCAAAAACTTTACTGTTTTAATATAATAACTAAAGGTTCAAACTTTAATTTGATCCACATTTCAATCTCCTACAAGAATACAATATTTTCAATTTTCAAATATGTCGAAAATACTAATTTTATAGTCTTCAAAGCTATTTTTCTTCAAAACGTGACGTGTTGGGGAATTTTTGTTTGCGAATTCGTAATAAGTTTTATGGAAATGATACGAGTAGGTATATCACTTGTTCTGTGACAACAATTTGTTGACCAGTGTTTTGAATGTAGGTAATTTTTAAGCCTTTCAAAATCCTGTTCGCATTTGGGTTTGCACAATGTCAAATTTGCAATTCCAAAGAATTAGTGTGGTACAAATTGTAACTGCGCTATGATTATATTTTTTTAATTTTTACCACAGTTGCTATTGTTTTGACGTTCTTAAATTTGTGAAGATATTTTAATTTTCCCCTCCTTTGGTTGAGGGTTTTTACAAAAGCTGATATTTTCTAAAAACGTTATGAAATAATTAACAATATCTACATAAATTTAGCTTCCTTAAGTTGTAAACTTAATATACTTTGGTATTTTTCTTAAAAACAAAAAATATTTAAAATTCAAAACTGTGTCTGAAAGCATTTAGAAATTTTCTAGTTGTTTTGAGAGAACGACGATTTCTGGTATTTTACGAAGTTCAGTTTGCTTTGTGCAAATTGCTGACATTTTTTGTTGATTTGCTTACTTCCAGCCCTAGAACCATTTCATTTATCCTAATGAAAGAGTTGGTCAACTTCCAGAGGCGTAGCGTGGCCCTTCCACCACCGCCCGCGCCGCTTGATGTTATTGTCGAGAAATTTCGCTATTAAAGGTCTCTTAAGCAAATGAATTTCACGGAATGAGCCAGTGCAAAAGTTTACCTATTTATTCCATATCGGTGAGCGCACTCAAGTAAGAGGGTAAACAAAAAGGGGTCAGAAGAAGTGCAGGGCTCCATAAATCACAAAGTTCCAGCGTAATAATTCCCATAGTTGAGACCGTTTTTCTCCTTTCCCTTTATTAAAACTTCGCCGCCCCCGCACCCATCCCGCTTAAGGGAAGGTGGAACTTTCAATAAACTCCCCCGCCTTGCGCGGTTCGGCTGCCTGAACTAACAGAGAACTTTTAAAGACTGGACTTAATTACACCCGAGCTCATCTATGGGTGTTTTACTTACAATTTACTTGTCTGACACAAGAAGTTTAGCCGGGCGCTCCGCTCCGGAGGCCCCCTCCGGGCAGCAGAGCGCCACTCGAAAAGTTCACAAGTCCCAGCCGAGCTCTGTTCACACTCCACTCGGAGCTAATCTTTGAGCGGTTTCGCCGTCCCGCCCCGACGTCGACCTAGAGGGACGAGATTTTATGAGCTTTCCAATTTCATTCCGAACCATTTGAGCGCCGATCTCGCAATAAATCCTCTAAAACAAAAATTTATCGAGTCCTGCCAAGACACGTCGACGGAGGAGGGGCGGGTCCCCGCACCGCCCCCACAACTCCCACAGCCATCCGCAGTCAATCCCCAGCTCTGGGCTAAAATACGCGCTTGGCATTTGATTCCCCTCTGTCAAGGACTGCAAGTGTACGGAGGAACTTTGTACTTACCCAAGACTGATGACGTCGACGACAAGTGTCAGGGTGTATTTTGCATATATGTTACTTTTGCCCTATTTCTCACTTTATTCAAAAAAAAAATAAAATAAAAATGCTCAGGTCCTTGCAACGAAGTTAGTTCCTAACTTTGTTCGAGTAAGTCAAATGAATAGTCTTAAAATATGTGAAAAGGGGAAGTTTCGAGAAATAGTATGAATGGAATCGATAGACTTTAAAACTTTTATCCTAAACAAATCATGATAAACTTTATATTTAAATATCTGCTATTGTTAAGTAGGTACCTAAGCTTTATTTAAATATATTTCTCAAGGTTCTGCAACATTTTATTATAATAATTTTTTAAATTTCCAAAACTGGCCAAAATTTCACTCATTCTACCCCATATTTTTTGAAAATTCAATGTACTGGAATATTATAATTTTCAGATTTAAAATCTCCAAATTTAGGTTAAAGTATTTTTTATCCCTCCTCTCTATAACTATAATCTAAATTTAATTATCACTGTAATTTAGCTATTAATTTTTATGAGAAATGCAATATGGGGAAAAAATTCATTCATAAATCGGAATATTCTACTTATTAGCTTAAAGCTTATTGTAATAAGAAAAGAAAACCGAAGAAAACTACGTTTTTCTCTACAAAAATTATTTTCTGTACAATAGAACTAGTTTCCTTATTTGGAACATTTTTTTAATGTTTTATTTTATGTACAACATTTGTAGAAAATTAGTAACATAATTCTTCATTGTTTTCTTCAATTTTACTTATAAAATTTCGTATTCAGTTTTTACCTTAATAACCCTCAAAAAATAATTGGTTTTTGAAAATTAGTTATAGGGTTTAGAAAATCGACGTAATTAAAATCTAAAACATTAAACTCGTTTTCTTGAAAACAACGTCCAAAAATCGCAAGTCTCTTTTTGTACTGACATAACTTTCGTAGCTTTCGGTATTTTAACTTCTCGGCGTTTCAGACGTAATCGTGGGCACCGTTTAGAAACGCCTCATATTTTAGGATCAAATTTCCTTGTTTTTGAACAAAAATGATATATACATATACATCTCCAGAAAAAAAAACTTAGTACTCCAAAATCTTTTGCTTATCCCCAGAAAAAAATTCCTCAAATTACGATCCAAAAACGACCGGAATATTTCCTTAAGGGATGTAAACATAACTAAACAACTGGCAAATTTAAAGCCAATTATACTAAGCCAATGCTTGGTATGTCATTATTATTAATTACTAAGTTATTTGTAAACGATTAAGACCCCGCCGCGTTTAGCATTGAACGTCGTACATTTATGTAAAATTTTCAACCCTTCGAAATTTAATCCGTCCTGCTGTAATTTTTAGTACTATTTTTACCGAGCTGTCTATCTGAGCAATTTTCTTAGCTCGCAGTTTACATAAAAGTAGTTTACAAGAATTACGGATCATAAAGCTTTACGTTCTTTCAAGAATTCGAGAATAAAAGGGTCTAATTTACCCAAATCCGGTCTTATTATTGCCAATTTAAGCACGACTCCATTCGTCGCTCGTTTTATTCGCAGCTAAATTAGCGAACTTCTAAAGGAGTTTATTCTCCTAGTGCACCAAGATGAGCGCAAAGTGCACCAAATCAGCGGAACTCCGCCTTCGCTTAGTTGGCCCCATCGCCTGGAGGAGGTCCCCCCAAGAAATGCAAACTCCGAATGGCCGGATCCGCCCTTTAAAGAGGGCGGAAGGACTCCGCCAAGCACTTGCCAAAGGGCCTAAAAGCCGGGGGTCGTGGCGTCGCGACGCGGAGTCATGGGGACGTGAACCGATAAAAGTTTTTATTAGCGCGATACGCTCATAAAGGGGACGAATGTCGGGCGAGGGCAGAGCGCCGGGCTGCACTGCGATGGTTAATTTTTAATGGCCACCGCGTTATAAATACGCCGTCGGGTTAATAGTGGCGCATTTTATCAGGAACATGGAAAATTTAGCACTTTGGTTGACTTTTGTGGCCAATTTCACTCGGCAAATGAAGGCCGCCTAAAATTTATGGCCACAGTGATGAAAGCGGCGGTCAGCGGATTGAGCGCGCTGTTGCATGGGTCCTCGGTAAAATAAGCCAATATCACCGGCCAGATATGATTTTGTTTTCTGTTAATTGCAGCTCGGTTAGAGGTGCCCATGATGACTCTGTTAAGGTGTAAAAATGCTATATATCGTCGTGAGCGCACCAGGAAATATATTTTCCCATTGAAAGCGATTGAACTGAGTGTGGGTGGTGGTTGTTAAAGCACAAATACCATCCAAGTACCAAAACGCTTTCATACCTTTAGAGTCATTCCATTCCATTGACCTCTGGACCCATACGAAATTATCAAATGGTAAGAATCTTCAATTTAAAGTCACAGAAGAAGACATAATTTCTAGAGTCGTACTATCATTGGCCGACAAATGGTTCTATAGTCGGCCACACACGTAGACGGTTTTTGCCGAACAAATTTGTGACAAACTATGTTTGTTCGCTATTTTATCCACAAAGGTGTTGATTATATCAATTCTAGAACGATATTTAAATTGAAGAAATAAATCGCGACCTCGCAATCGAATGTCGGAACAATTCATCCTAATAAACAAAGTAACACTATTGAAAAATCAAAGGCAAGATATATTTGGGACGGTTTTAAAGTTGCGTTCAATCTTATGCTTGTACACGTGCTTGTACGTCAAAAACTGTGGGGCCGATTTATTAAAATTATATTATATTATACAATGGTCTTATTTTAAACCTAATATTTCGAAGGCTGACTTTATGCTCTTAAACTTTTAAGATACTCATTATTTTTCTAGGAAAAAGTTAGGAATCTCTTCTTTGAGCTGATGTGCTAGGAGTTTATTTTAGGACGTAGGTATTTCAAACTTGAACGCCCACACGGGGCGGACCAGATTATAAAATGCACCCATATTCTCTCCTTCTGTTGGTACTTTTCTCTGGTTTTAGCACATCTGTTGGAGGTTAGTCTTACTTAAAATTACTAAGATAGACCATGTCTGAATCTAAAAGCCTGCAACAAACGGCTTGCAGTTGGACTGGTAGACGTCGTAGATGTAGTAGAAGATTAAGATATAAAACCCAAAAAAAAGCTGAAAACATTTTAAAAGATAAAATTACGCACCAGTTGTTTCTGCAGACTCGCAGCATCGCCTCTTACAGGTCCAAGACCCAAAGTGGAAAGTTCGGTGTCCTTGCGTATGACCCACTCTGTTAATTCTCGCAATGAAAGCAGGAGTGCGTTCCAATGATCTGCGTTTGACTCAAGACGATTTCTGGAAAAAAAAGAGAAATAAAATTCATTAAAATCCTTCAACTGCAAGTTTCTTAAGCTGTGCTGCAATTACAACTCGAAACTTTTTAAGATATGGCCATCCTGCTGCCGAAGCACGAAGCTGGCAATGAGGAAAAACTTAAGAAATTACCGGAAGCCCGCCAATAAGAGGGCACTTGAACGAAGAAAAGGGATTATTTTGTCGAAAGTTTGTGAATTTTTTAACAAGAAATTTTGTTTCACTTCGTACAGAGGTTCAACAAAGGTTGAGAAACTTGAATGACTTCGACGGGGACACTTCTACGAAAATCCGGTGAAACTTTTCTCTTAGTTGATTGACATTCTTGAGTTTTCCTGCCAAAAGTTATATTAACGAAAATAAATTTTCAATAGACTAATCGAATATTTGGAAGAGTCTTCCCGTGAAACTATTTTAAGGGAAGAGTACTGGGCGCTGCCGATCAACGCGACGCGAGGGACGATAAAAGGCGCGGTAATGCGACAACAACCTTAGGAAGGACTTTCCCATAGAAATGTAATTAGAAATAAAATTTTTGTTCACTCAAAGAACGGAAAACTGTCTTTGAAGATAAAATTCCCGGCGCCATCCGTTCCTGCACCAGTCAAAACTGAGCAACGCCGAAACGTGAACAAAACGTTGACAAAGCGCCACTAGCGACTGCTGTGCGCATAATAATAAAAATGGGGAGAACAAAAGGTCCTTTGCTTTAGCCTAAATAATAAATTCATTTTTGCCAGAAGCAGCGCCATTTTATTTGCGCCTTATATTTTTCCCTTCTGGAAAATCGTTAGTTTCCGTGCAGAGGCAAATCTGCCCGCAAAACAAGAACTGCCAGCCTTTCTTTCCCAACTGAGACCTTTTTTGATATCTTTCAAAAACGGGTGTGACCAGAAAAAAATTGGGTTTTCTTCTAAAATAGTCCTTCTTCTCCTGTCAGGTAATTTATAGCCGCATGACCATGCAGGATCATAAATATTCCAGGAGTCAGGAGGCCGTTCTGCTCTGAATTAATTTTCCAACACAGTCAGCCTATTTCGTAAATTTTTTAAATAGCATGCGAAATTTCCAGTTGTCCCTTATATTTGTAGGTATGATTTTTGTTTATCTGCTACTATGTTTGCGATGGGGAACGGCTTCCTCAATCCTCAATCCTCAATCCAAGCCAGTGTTACGTTGCACGATTTCCTCAATATGAGGCCTTGCATGAGTCAGCGAAGAAGCCGAAACCTACTTATAGTTTAATTTAAATTCACAAAGCCAGGAGTCATCGTCAGCCTACGCCGCTCCAGAGCCAAACTGGACGGGCTTAATCAGAGATATCCTGGGAGAGCCCCGGGGTGCGGTTGACACATTGCTTCGGGCATGTCTTGAATGAAACGAGCCAATGAATATTTTAAGTTTCATTTAATTTAAAGATTTCTATTTAACCCTCCTCTGTTGCGCTGAATGGAGGATTTGAGAGTTCATCGCCAGGACTTTGAAGAGGAATTAAGCAGGAAGCCTAAGATTACCACCACAAAGTCAGAATTTTGAAACTGGAGTATCTATAGCTTTTGGGAACCAAATATATGTGCATATCTTGAAAATCTAATTCATTTCATACATACATAGGTATTATACAACTTGGAATTATTTTAAATCATCTTGTTACCAAGTTGAAATGTCAATGTTGTATTGTCACGGGAACTCAATATGTGTGTAAATTTTCATAAGGTTTTGTACATAAAAGTAGTTGAAAAGCTAAATAAAACCGTTTAAAAATATTTTATATGCATAATTTTCCATACAATTCAGAGCAAAAATTTCCTGTTAAACCTAGAACCTGAGCTTGAATTGAGTTATCGAAGTAGGTTCCTATTTTTCACACAAAATTATATTGTCTAGTTGAAAGTGATTATTCAACATTAATTGATTTTATTCTTGTTTTAAAAAAATAACCTATAACGCACAAAATGTGTACTCCTTTACTCAATACGTTAATTTTCTTTCCCTTTCATTATTATCTCTATCTCTCTCTCTCTATTTGTCAAAAAATTACTCTTCAATCAAAAAACTATTAACACAGAAAAACTGATTAAATACAATTTTTAAAAGGTGTTTTTGCCAATTAACACTACATATCATATTAACTTTAACGACTTTAAAATGGCATTACCCCTAAGTAAATTTATCTGACTTGGCGCATTTTCTTCTACAAACAAAATTATACCAAACGAATGAATAATACCATTCGAAAATTTATTTAGGGCATTCAATTTTGTGGTATTCGTATTTTAAAAACTTCTCTTGACGGTAGTTGCATTTTGCTTACAACTCCCAACATGAACGCTTGTATTATAGAAGAATGTTTTATTTTGCAAACAGACTGCGCTCGAGAAACGCAAGATGGAGAGTAGCTATGTTATGAATATGCAAATGAATTAACAATATAAATACGGATATGTAATAAAAAAATTGCTAGTCACAAGAAAAGCAAACATAAAATTTGAAAATCTATCTCAGAAGGACTCAGGAAAATGAAAATAAATTCTATTCAAGAGAAACTGAAAATCGCCTGAGGAAAACTAAATAAAGTTTTAAAAGGGCGTCACTTAGTCAGTTTTTGCCGCCATGTCAAGGAGAAGTTTTAAACGCGCTGACTTATTACATAAGAATTTCTGGCATGATGCTCATCCCGAGTTTGCTATGACTGCAATTAATAATTCCATGCAAATGGAATTGTTAAATTACAAACAAAAAATTAATGTGTTCAAGAACCGTGCAGCAACAGCGTTTTGTTGTAGTGCAACCATCGTACGTTCTTTTGAACACTGGAAGACTCTATATAATAATTTCTGAACAAGAAACGATTTCATTACTATATAAGTCATGATAAGCTAAACATAGTAATACAATTTTTTTTTTAACATTTATTTTTGGTAATACTAGTCATGTGGCCGATGAGATTTCTCATCATAATTGAACATATCAAAAATGACGAGCTTCCTTACAAATTTCTACATTTTATACTTAAGTGCAAAATTTCGGACTTCAAGATTCACCAGTTTAGGCTGTGCTTGTCTTCCAGTCAGTTAGTGTTAGCGTTTTATTAAGTAGATAGTTCCAAGTACCAAATCTTTCATATCTCAGTTTAATGCACAATGATTCCATTACCCTTTTTAAATGTAGAGCTCCAATATAAGCCGATCACAACTTGAAATTATCTGATTTGTTATACTATAATACTCTAATGTCGGATTATTTCGAAAACGATGAAAATTATGGTAGTACAGTAAAGGCGTAACTGAATATCACCATAGACTTATTTAGAAGCCATTGATCTCTAATCTAATTCCTTTCTTATAATCGTTATTAAATTTAAGTTGCAAAATTTCATCCCAATTCATTTCTGTTGCTAATAATTTCAATCTTGAGAGAATTGTTTCCCCGTTTTTGAAGGATCTTGATCTTCGTACTAAGTTTATTATTATAATTTATAATTAGTACTAGGGTGTTATGTCAGTTATATTGGTTCATTATATAGAAAGTTCGATTGACAGATAAGTTTAAATAACGAGAAACATTGGTGTATGTCTGGAAATTATTATAATAAACAAGTTAAGAATTAGAATAAATTTTTAAAAATAAACAAATTAATTTTAGCTCATAGTTATTACATACTTTCGTAATATTCGTGCCTTGGACCTTCTTTGTTATATAAAAATGCAGGTTATAAAGACATTCCACTGTGTTTAATAAAAATAATAAATACCAAATAATAGGTAATAGACATCCACTTTCCACAAATTGAAGTTCCTTCGATGTTATCGCTTAGGAAAGACGGCATAACGATCGTGATCTAAAATGATTATTTTTACCCCATAAAATATTTTCCTACAACTCCATCGACTGTTTCATATAGTGAAAAATGATAGCACATTTCGGGAAACGAAATATGTCGATGGATTTTCTTGTGAAAATGAAGGGAGCCCATTTGCTTGTATATACGAAGACACACTTCTAGATCTAGAGCGAATAAATAGTGTATATTTTTCTTGAAGTCCCATCTTGTCCATAGTTCGCTTTTGTAGTCCGGGGGAGTGGCAGAAAAAAAAATAATAAGAGAACCCATTCTACCGGAAGATGGATGACGGAAGATTGAGGAAGCGAATTTATCACATTTTTCCTGAAATCCTTTTCAATTTATACAACGAACAGGAATTTGTGCAGTTTATCTCGTTGGTTCCCACAATTCGTTCTGTCGCCTTGTTGCTCTGCATCCGAGGCGGTAGGGGGTCACACGTGCACAAAATCCTGGCGATTTTAAAACAGCGGCTAGATGTCGCTGCAAACGTGTTTCAACAGTGCAACCCCTAATGACACACTTCTGCGGAATCTTCGTCTAGCTGCTTTAAGAAGTATCGCTGCATTTCCCAAGAAAGTGGGTATTCTTCAAGAAAGTGGGTGTAAAGCAGTGTTTCGCCGACTCGGGGGTGGATGGCTCTTTGACTAGTCTAGGGGTTGGATGCGTGAAAGCGAACCGAACAATAATTACCCCATCCCTGAATTGATTCCCATTGATTTCACTCGGAGAAAGTATTCCGCAGACCGGACGCAAAGACAATGGCCGGCTTACATGGCACATCGGTCGGTCCTCCTCGAAGTCCAATTGCCCCGTATTTTAGATCATAATCAATGGTCCAGTGTCTATTTGTTTTCTGCCATCGGACAAAGCACACAATCCATTTCGATTGTATGAGGGCGGGGGCGGGGGCGGAAGGGCGGAAGGGCGGTAGGGCTGACCGGCAAAAAGAGGAGACAATGCCCGTATGTGGGATTAGGGTGAATAAAGAGGATTTTCCTCGGCGGCGGGGGGCTCTTTGTCCACCCGTGTCCGACATTGTTCTACCGGGGGATGAGTGGGACCTCTGTTATACCATTAATTATTCATGGGGCTGGGGGACAGATAAATAAATAATTTGCCAAAATACATGTCTCGCCGTAGACCCGGGCTGCAGGCGTTCCCGGGGCTCTGATTCGCCCCGGCACGCATTTCGGGTAGCTCGCCCGCCGGATGGTGGTGCATGAGGGCGCCCTCTATTCTGCAGTAAACTTTGCTTAGGGAAAAGCCGTGATTAATCCGGAAAATCTCTCGTAAGATGCCAGTTAATCATGCGTTTTCGTCTAGTTCACCTGCGCCCAGTGCCCAGCGGACCTTGTTAGCCCGTCAGCTGCACATCCCCAGCACTTTAAGAGTCTACATAGATAAATGTAAATATGTTTACAGAGATATACGTTTATGTATTTACAAAATTGTATATAACTTGAACCAGGTCTATCTTAACATTTCCCGAGGGTCTTTCTTATGGGGGCTTTAAAGTTAGTTCTTTATTGATATTCCTTTTGATTTTGTTTATCATAAAACAAACATACATGTAATATGTATCATTAAAAAAAAAAAAGAGATTAGACTTGCAAAGAAGGGTTGAGTTGATCATTTGCTAACTTATTCTAATTTTAATGATTCTTGGTATGCTAATACAAATAAATATCATACATTTACATATTAATTAATTAATTTAATTACATAATTAAACGTAGGTATATTTAATTATTTTGTGCAATTTTTTCTAATTTGATTACTTTTTTTCTTTTGATTTTGTATTTTTTGTTTGCAAATCCTCATAAGAATATCTCTACAAAATTTCATAAAGATTAGAAGATTGGTTTAAAAGTTATAGCCGTAAATATAGCATACTTGATATATTGAGCTTAATTAAACTATAACTTTAAATTCGTCTTGTTACGATAAAACAAAAACTATTGCGTGACCAATTTCAAATTATTTGTGATTGTTTGTTATGATAAAAAGTTTATTTTATGATTTGTCTTAATAAAAGTGACGCTACGGTATTCACGCTTCGAAACTTAATTTTGAGATCATTGCGGTCGTTAGTATCAACCAAATTGCCTTAATTCACGTGTTTAATATATTAAAATAAGCAGGAATTTCATTGAAAAATAATACACAACAGAAAAACAAAAATTGCCTTTTCCAAAAATAGAAAATCAACTGTATTAATCGTCCGATTTTGGATTTATGTTGTAGGTACCATAAAACTTGCATAACAATACATATAAAAGAAATTAAATAATAATTAAAATAACATCAGTTTTTAGGGTCAAATATTCCTCTTTTGCATTTTAGAACTAGTATTAGTTGAGAAATTAATGTCTTCTGTCTATGATCATAATTTTTTCAAGGCATGACTAGACTATTAGAATTAGAATAAAACGCCTTAAAATATTATTAATATTAGAGAAAGTTTGTGTGCGTATATGTTTGTTGCCTTTGAGCTCCATAACGATTGAACGCATTTTCATGAGATTTGGTACATAGTTACTTTAGATCCTGGAATCGGACATAGGGTACTTTTTATCCCGGGAAAATGTATAGTTCTTGTGTTTGATTCCGAATTCGGTTTCAATTCGAGATCGATGAAGTATTTAGGTACATCAAATTTTCGATCAATCAATATTGAAAATTCCTTGAAAATTTTAAGAGAATCTTCTTTGAAAAGCAAAACAAAAGAAATACACCTTTGAAATTTATAGAGTATTTTCACATTGATTAAATGCAAATTGTGTAAAATATTGGATCCGCCATAACAAAATTTTCAGTTTTAATAGTTAATTTAATAGGGATAGTTGAATTGACGATGATGATTGTGATTAAAGTTAATTGGCCAATTAACTAAAAATGGACAAGTTGTCGGTTCTTCGTTAATTCGAATACCCTGCATATATCCCTTCCCTACTTTACTTTTAAACTGCGGACTCATGCTGAATTCTAAAATTTCTGAAAAAAAGGTGATAATTTATATACATATATATGTATGTATATTCCTCCAGGACAATGAACCATCTCACTCAAAGTTGTTAGAATTTTATTAATAATGAGAGTGTGTACGCAGGTGTTACGAAGAGTATAATTAATAAAAGGCAGTCTAATTACGCAACTGTCGTGACTTTAATAAACCGAAGAAGTTGACTGAGTGTGTGGCAGGCAGATCACTCATTTCCCATGAGACGAAATTTAATGCCATTCCTTTCGGGAAACGGCCCAACTACAAAACAGATGAGTTAGGTGTCGTCTTCGGGAAAATGTGTGCTAATCTTAAAACAGGCTGAGAAAAGCTGAAGAAACAAATCGCGAAATAATGGGACACCCGGGTGCCCCGTGATAAGGGCGGACAAGTGCAAATTTTAGGGAAGAATCACGCAAATGGAATGAGATGACAAATGAAGGAAAGAAGCGCCCTTAAAAGGTCTTCGGGATAATTCGCACCAAGAAAAATCTGCTGACAACATCAAGCCAGAGCTCAAAAGTCGCGCATACTTGAGAAATGGTAGCGCCACGAAGTTCTGCGACACTTAGTTGTTCCCCGGGATAGTTCGACTTTTTGTCCCGGGTGAATCCCGGCTGTTGTTCCTGGCACAGGCGGGTGCCGGGCTGCCACAGTTGCTTTTCCAGCTGCCAATGGTCCGGGATTATGCCCGGCGAGCTGCTTTCTAGCCGCCACGACTTTTTCGAGGACGTGAGGGCAAAGGAGTCGAGTCTTCTCTAGTCGCAGTAGAGTTCAAATCGGGCAGGGCGTCCCCACTGTTGACAATAGAAAAACTTTTTTTTGTCAAATAAAAATTATTGCACAACTTTTGCCGTCAACTTTGATATAAGAGCATATTTTTTTTTTGTCTTTTGGTGGGATTTATGGGGTGTTCAAAGATAGAACCATGAACTGGGAACTTTCCGGATTTATTATTAATTTTTTCCCAGTAACCTTTGACGGGACTCCTTGTGGGACGAAAACTTCCCTGCGGCTGTTCCTTGTAAGTGCCCCAATAAAGGAATCTCCGTCCCTCGAGAGGAACTCTGCTCAACTTAACTTGGGCCTTTTACTCTAGGCGAATTGTTGAATTTCATTCCCAAGACGCTAAATGCTTCCTCTGCGGCTTCAGATATAACCCAAGGCCCAGCCGACATCAATAAACGTGAATAATTAACAAACCGGATAAATGACCGTTTCGGAAGTTAACTCTCAGCTATTCATGGGGCAGTACTGATTCGAACATAAAAAAACAATAACTCTGGTAATTCTGTCAATTTAATTGATGCTTAAAAACTAGTTAAGAGAAATGTTATTCATTAAAATATGTAGTTAGACAGAAATTAATTCATCTATAGAATAGATATAGATTAGAAAAATTAGAATTTTGCATTTGCAACATATTGACCAATCCGATTAATAACCACATAAGCCAAATAAATCCTAAAATAACGAAAATAATTTAGTGTTGCGTTGATAATTCAATTTTAATGCGTCCTGTAAAATTTTGTATTTTGCGTCCTTGGCGTTTTAGATATGCTTTATCGAGAATTGCAAAACATTTCAATAAAACAATGTTTCCTATTTAAATTAAAAAAAAATTATTTTATTTGATAATTCAATAAAAACGCATTATATTATTATTATAACTGAATCAAAGCTATTTCAATTCTGAAATTTCTTAGCAAAAAGAATAGTGATTTTATTATGATGAGATAACGTATAACGCAAACAATTAATAATTATGCCCTTAAGGGTTTTATTTAAAGACCAATAATTTATTATTATTATTTATTATAAATTAAAATAAAAACTGTGAAATTAATTACAATGACCCAAAATTCAGCGAAAACATTTTATGTAGGTATCTCTTGCGGTAAAAACATACTACCGGGAAAAAATATTGTACTTATTATGAATAAATAATATATAATATTTGCAAAAAAGGGCTAATTTCATGTTGTAGTCGGTAGAAAACTGCTTTGGAGTTTATGGGATACCTATAAAATCTAAAACCATACATAAATGTCTGCTGTTTGTTCTTTCGCCGGCAATTTATAAAAATTTTAATCTTGTATTTTCATTGGAGCATCGTATACTAATAACATTTTTTTAACCAATGCAAGGAATGGGAAAATTTTTTTATAGCTTCACTATTTAATAGATAAGTCATAAAAAAATGACTTTTAAATGCGCTTTACGAGATAAGTTGAATTTATTTGGTAGTGGTGAAGAAAATATGATGCAATTTGTTTTCCTTGCCTCTTCGAAAGACAGTATTTTATTTTAAATTCTTATTTTATGACTTTCGCTCAGTTCAGGCAAACTACGAGAGTTCTCGATAGGCTGTGAATTTTAAATGTTAAGAGAAAATGACAGAAATACGTAAACATCGCGAAATTATAAGAGTTTACCAGGAAGCCATAAGAACCGCCTCTTTCGTGGCTGTCAACGAGAATAATCGTTTTATTATATCGGCTGCTTTTGAGAGTCTTGTGGCAATAACGAGTAATGACGTTCATAAATGCCCTACATATAAATTATAGACCATCTCAATAAAGACAACCCCGGGGGCTAAGTGCGCACTTCTGAACTCCTCCACCCAGGGACTGCGCTACTACTCGCCGGGGGTGGTTCCAAAAATTCAAACCGGATGGATGGTGAAAAGTTTGTCGTAACCTCGTTAAACAACCTGAAACTAAACTGACACAAACAATATCATTGGGGGCTTAAAAGGCTTCAAAGTTTTATCCGTCGAACCCTTTTCCTGGTGCCTGTGCCAAATTGACTCAGAGCAGCGCTCCGGCACACACTAGCGACAGCGGGGGAAATAAATCTGTGCAGAAACTCCCCCGCGTTGTCGGAATCATAATCATAATTATAATTATTATGACAAGGTATGCCGTTTAAGAGCTCACCTAATTGCTATGCTTTTAGCTTTGAGATGATTCCATCGCTGGTTCATTTCATCAAGACGGCGCTGCAGCATGACGGCGTCCTCTTGCGATGTCAGTGAACCGAGCAGCTTGCGTCCAGTGCCGTCGAGTCTGTCATAGACGACGCGGTGCGATTCGATTTCAGATTGAAGGTCCTGGAAGATAGAAGAAAAAAATATGACATTAGTCTTGTGCGCCGGTAAAGATGCTGGTTGGGTTTCCGCCAAAAAAAGATTACTCCTCGACATCTGGATGCATAATGATATCAAATAACGCCTTATGCTCTTCAACTTCTCTGACGGTAGCTTTCAGACAGATTGGAAATTTTGAACGGCGCTGAGATAACCTGCCGGGTGGTGACTCCTCGGCGAGTCGACCCACTATCACTTTTAGGGTTGATTGATTTCATTGAGTTAAGTGCAGCGCCGGCTTGCACCTCTATCGGAAGGTTCACCTTGTAAAATCTGCCGAGGAGAAATTGCAGAAGAACTTGAGGATTTCCGATTTTTTGAAAGATTTTCCAATAGTAGTTTATGACAACTCAAGTACGAAATGGTCCATTTGTGCAAAAAGTCATCTCTGATTCAGTTTTTCATGATATACCATTTTATCAAGTTTTTAAGTTAGGAATTTGAATTTAAGAATACTTAAATTTTACGTTTAATGTAAAAATTACAATTTCTTTGATGATCATAATAAATAATTCCTTTCATGGATCATACATATATATAAAAGTGTCAGTCTGTCAGATCAATAGTTTTTATAATCATGTCAACTAGCATAAAAATGTTGTGTCGAAAATACGTTAAATAAAATTAGAGAATTCGTCAAATTACTATTTTCAGTCATCAGTGAAAATTAGTATTAAGGGGTCATGCATAGTTGGAAAATTTGGAAAACTTAATTTTTGTTTTTTTACATTTTCAGAAAGCGTGGTATTTAGTGTGTCTCTCCTCGTATAACAAATAACTCAAGTTGTATGCTTGTCCGATTTAAAAAAAAAGCAAAAAGCATTTAATTCGTAAGCCAAAAAACTAGGAAATACGCCTTCATATTACTACCTCTTGTTTTTTTGTCGTCAGAGCTAGTTTGCTCTAAAAAAAGGAATTTTTTCGACACTATCATAAAAATAATGAATAAATTAATTACGACTTTGCGAAAACACTTTCTATCGCTGTCAGAAAAGACTAAAATTGTTTAAGCAAAATGTGTTTATGTTCTTAGTATGGTATAAAAGTTTTTCTTACAAAAACATTCTAACACATGTTTTTTCTTAAAAGGTGACCTTAAGCAACGACGAACTCAGATCTTGTAAATTTTTATCAACTACACCCGAGTCATAATTATAGTTCTACATACTTTAATTTCGAATTCCAATTAGCTCGTACTTTGTGCTTAAAAATTAGTGGAGATTTAATAGGTGCAAACAATTAAAAGCTGCGGATAACATTGCAATCTTTATTTGTTTAATAGTTTATTGAAACTTTCAAGAAATAATTGTAAATGAATGATTAATCAAAAAGTATTTCAGTAAATATAATACCTTTTTAACACAATAATATTCCATAAGGTATGATTTGTTTCTGAATTCTAAAAGATCCCTTTAATATCGCATATTAAATATACATAATTAATAACGAAGGTTTTATCTATCACCTGTCTCGACAATTTTCGATTGAAAATTCAATATTCCAAGTCTCGACAATTGATTTTCCAAGTGACCCAAATCTCTGATAAACATAGATTTTAACGATGGTGTGCTGTAGAAATTAAAACTAGGTAATTCAATTTTCCACTAGTCCCTAGTTACAGACAACAATGAACATTTTCGAGCCTGTGTAGGACTGGGAAAGAGTTTGCGAAGGAGTCGACCCCCGATCCTCCCTCGTTAAATGTGTGAGCAAATTTATGCACCTAGTTACAAAAGTTGGCTGAGGTCCGATTTAATTAATTAATAAATTCTAATAGACGCGACCAGCATCACCTTTAGCCTACACAGCCGGTGGTCGTTTTTAACCCCGTTGGTGGCTGTTCGACTTTATAAAATTATTTCACCCTCGGGGGAGCTGCTTCCATTTCCGACCGAAACGAGCCCCGGCCGTGTGGATGCACAGCGGAAGTTCCTCTCGGATGGAGCTCAGTCCTCCCCCTTAGACACACGCCCCCGCCCTGACAGCCAGACACGGGGGGCCTGGAGCTCCGCAGCATCCCAGATCTGTTCGCATTCAGATGCAAATGCTTAAAACTCGCTGGTGCCATTTTAATTAGACGAAAGTTGTTTTATTTTCCCTCCCGTCGTGCCTCTTCATCATCCCCCCAAAAATTGTTTTCCAGCCCTACACCAAGAGACCGAGCGGGGGGGATGAGATAAATACATTTGCCCAATTTGCAGGATGCCGGTTTCTGTTCCCGGGACGGGAAACCCAATTCGAATCCGAAATTAATAAAATTATGGCTATGATTAATTCACCGATTTTGATTCAATCACAGCAGGTAGTTCGGCGGTTGGTAGTAACTGGCCGGGGATCGGGGGGTTGTGCGGCCGTTGCCCGACTGGCACTAAGTCACTTTCAAATTGTACTGAACTCCCTCATCTGGGTCTCAGCATCCCAGTGATGGACCATTACAGCGGCAGATGGAAAATTGTTGAAAAAAAAAAAAATTTCGTTCATAGGATGGGAATTTCGTGAAATTTATTAAAGAAGCCAATCCCCGCGGCATAGGATAAACTTTGTGCGCTCTCCCCCACCCCCGAAAAGAGCCATTTGCATAATTTAATGAGTTAATCTGTCGATGTTACGGGTGGGCTAATTGGCTGCCAACATTGTCTCGGTGCTAATTTGGGGGCTTTCAAAGGTCAGAGGTGAGAGACAGAGGGGCCGTGGGGTGCGGCGAGTAATTGATAGGCTTCCGAGGTGGAACTGTGATGGATAATTGTTTTATTTTTATTTTATTTTTTTTATCTTATTTCTTTTACAAAACAGCTCCCTTTTACTCCTCATTTATTATATCCATTCCCCCATCTTGGAGTAGTGCTTTAATAGAAAACGGAGGATGAGGGTAAGCAATAAATTGAATCCCTCCCAGCTAATCCATCATCCATTGATTGCGCTGGGAAAACTGGCCATAAAGTGCCCATTTGACCTCTTAAAGTTTAAGCCTGGCAATTGCCCCCCGATGGGTTCAGGATCTCTCCGGGAAGAAAGTGCTTTAATCCCTGGACCAATATCCCCCAGCTGCGTATTACACGCGCATCCAAATTGCCCCGGGGGGGAGGAGGCCGGCCGCAGAATGTTCGCGTGAAATTATTTGCATGCAATTTGTCTGGAGAACTAATAAATGCCTCAGATTTTGCCAGTGTGTGGGAGGGAACTCGATTGTCTGTCTGTCTGTCGGTAGCTGGGGGGAAGGCTCCCGGTGATGGATTTACCCGGGAACCCTGCAGATAGCGCAAACAAGAATAGGTCCCATGGAGTTCAAAGGGCGGCGGGGGGGCTCTGATAGATTGCTCGTTGCCTTCTCTTATCGAGCACCCATTTCGAGATGACCCTTTCACTACGTAGGTACGAAATTTTCCGTCATTAGTCGATACGGCCATAGAATAAGAATTACCTCTACTATGCGCTTCAAAATCTATCCATACCAAGGATTAGACACAGGAAGAGATGATTAATTGTAGGTTTTAGACTAGATAAGCTGAACAACCTAAGTTAATCAATTTTAAATGTTTCTTATTGATTGAAACCAAAGCATTTTCAAAGTAATAAAGTAAAACCTATAAATATTATATGAAACTACAAAATCCATATCGGAAATATACACATACATATGGAATAAATAAACATAATTAACATAAATGGAAAAGGTAAAAGATAGTCAAATATACATAAAATTGAAAGTATACGCAATTTGGAAAAATTTTAAACGATTTTCAATAGTTATTTAATCCCAGGCAGTACAAAAACTAATCTTGAAGTAGGTTAAGGGGTTGCACCACTTTGACGCTCTGAAAAATTGATAAAAAAAGAAAAGGTTTACGAAGCTATAAAAAGGTAATATAATTTTTATTATCGAATCGAAAAAATCGTATATTACATCTTAAATGTTATTATTATTAAGAATATGTGGTTTAAATTTTGTCAAAATCAGTTAGGTAGATTTTAAGATATCTTATACACCAGAGTGAGAATGCTGGTTTTGAGAAAAATGCGAAAGGCAATGATCTTAAACGTGAAATTCACGGAATATTCATTGCCGCGCTCATTTCAATTGAATGTAATTCAGGTAATAATTGGAATTTTAACATGTCGAAACGCTTAAAATATTCTGAAAAGTATTAGTAATAAGTCTAGGTGAACATTTTGATTTTTTTATGTTTTGAAAATCTCAACGGTGTGTAACCCCTTTAATAAATATCCTGTCCAATTATTATTTGAGGTGTAAAATTATTAAATCAAAAATAATTAGATAAGTAGTTCGTCATTCTTTGTCCTATATAGAAGCAAGCAGTTTTGCATGAAAAATATTTTAGAAGTACCCTCACATTTATTTTATAGGCTAATATATTATTGGACAACTGCCCGTTTAAATTACAGTCTCAGTTTATTAAGTAACGTAATAATTAAAATATGTGTTGATGCTTAAAGTCGAAAGCTAATAGTTTAATTTGTATAAACTTATAATGAATTGGTTTCCGACGGGAGACACGAATAGTTATAATAAAAAACTTATGACATTTTAATTCTTCCCACAGAACTAATATAATGTTACGTACAATAACTTTGTGAATATGCGCACTGTTAGTTATTTCGAAATCTTCATTTAGTTTTTTCTCAAAGTCAGTATCTTAAAATTCGATTTATAACTTAGTCTTAAATTGTAAGGAAACACATTGAACCAAAATACCATGAAAGATAAATTCTAGAGTACCTACAGATTTATTATACGTATAATAGTTATAGAATATAAATGCAATCTGCATCTACTATAGCATAAATGTCCAAAAGCAAACGGATTAACATTTTCGTTTCACTTTCTGCGCAAAGCTTTGCGTTTTATGCCATGGTTTTTATTTTATACTCGGAAGTCCTCAACCATCCTCCAAAATTTGCTGAAGTTTGTGGCATTCTAAAACCACTGACATAATTTCGCGTCTAGTTTCCCCAGAGAAAACTGTCGAGAAAAGCAAAAATTGAGAAATTGGTGAAATCAGTTAAAATGAATAATGGCGCGGACGGCAGTAATGAGGGAACATCCATGCAACGTCAGGAGCTGCACTCATCCCGTGGCGTCCCGGGTGCATCCCCGGACTCCCGGTTGCCCCATCCGTTCCGGGAGGCCGCGGTGCCGGCTGTGAATTCTTAATCCGTCAGCACGTTGCGTTGAAAGCGGAAATCTTTTTCTTCGTTCCGAACTAATTGCTCCTACCACCGCAGAGAGCGTTGGACGAGGCGCGCTAAAGGAGGGAAAAGTTTTTCCCGCTTTATCTCAACATTTGTAAGCACTGCAGAAGATTAATGGAAAGGATTACGTTAAACCGTTCATTTAATCCCGAAAAGCGGGACTAGGGCCCCATTGAATCGAGCACCGCAGGCTTTTAGCACTTTTTCACGTAGCCGGGTCTCCTCCCTGATGCTTGCCGGGCATTTCAATTTTTTATTTTTTAGTTTTATTTTTCGTTCACTACTTCTCCGATGGTAAATTTTTAATTACAGTGGGAAGCCATTCATAATTTTAATGCAAATGACAAAAAGAGTCATAAAAGTAGAGAGCCACATACCCGCGGCGCGCGATCAATGTGCCGCCACGTTCCAGAGCGGGGGCGCTCTGTGTCACTGATTAATTTCGCTTATCGTGACGTAGGATATTTTTTTAATTAATTTAGGTTGTAAATTTACTGGGAATTTCCGACCGGGCTTTTCCCCGTCAACACATTTCACCATATTTTCTCTGCTACCAATGCTAGGTACGTGCTCCTTGCGATGCGGCGCGACTTTCCGTGATATGCGTACAGTAAAACATTTTTCTATTTATGATTACTAGAAAAATCTAGCAAAATGTTTCCGAGTTTTTAGTGTAAATTCTATTGAAAAATTGTAGAAAAAGATGAAAATTTAGACTTAATTCATTAGTATTTTAATAAAGGTCTCAAAGACTAGCCAGAATTTTAACCACCAACAAAATGTTTTCAGAATCTTATATTTGGTAGAATTGGTAGAATTTAGCTGCCTCCCTAGTGTCTTTATTTTGAATAGCATAGATGCTATTTTATTCATAAAAGTAGATTAAGATATGCTTTCTCATTTTTTCAGTATTTTCATTAGTTTAGTTTTATTTCGGAAACGCTGAATTGAGACTCGCCGTTTAAGAATCCCCAAGAGATTTTCAATAGAATTCAAATCTGTTGATTTAGCCGGCAAATGAAGAACTTGAAGCCCATTCTAATTTACCATCTTTCATGTGTGTTTCGGGTCATTATCATGCCGAAACACCCATCGGTGTTTCCCATTTCGGCATATGACAACATTTCTGTTTCCACAATTTTTTTGTAAATAAAACGGGACCCACACCATTCGCCGAAAAATTGGTCCAGAGAAAAATTAATTTCAATAAATATTTTGAGATATATTACACTATATTTATTTTTTTGTCCCCTCAAAATTCACTATTTGTATAATTTTGTTTAAATAATTCCGTAAGAAAAAATAATGAAATATATAATAACACTATCTTCATCATCACATCAAGCGGAATTTTCGTGAAAATTGTAAAGTAATTTATTTATAAACAATTAATGATCTTCACAGAATGTCCATAATGTATACAGACTTTCCGTACGCAAATTACTAGAATAGAAATTTTATCGTCATATAAAATCAGCGATCTTAATTGGAACTTTCCGTGAAAATGTGTTACTACGGAAGCAAATTTTCGTCTTGATGGATTTCCCGTAAATTAAAAGTATAAAATTAGTAAATTTTATTGGAAAGTCGGTTATTTTCGTTTTAACAGATTTTTAGTAAAATTAATTATACTATCTAGTCAAAAACTATTTAGAGTATACCTAGATACATTTACTATGCACTGTCGCACCATGTCCCGCACTTGCAGTGTTAAAATTAATATTGAAATAAAGATGAAAGAAAAAGAAATTTGCAGAACCTGCATTGTTCGGGGGATCCCCGGTATTCTTATGTAAACATTGGTCCCCGGTTTGCCAAGAAAATCCCTCTTTGGCACCGCTGCTGGCAGGAAGCGTTTCGTAATTCATAAAACATGAGAACACTTTATGGGAAATAGACGAGAAACGGAGGATTAAATTTCCTCAAAGAGATGAAAATTTAGTGGAAAACCTCTTGGCATAATTTAAAAAGGAGAAAGAAAAAGGAGCGAAATTAAAAGCTCGCACACACAACTATTACTGGGACTCTCGGACCGGACGAAAGAAGCCCTGCCTGCCGGGGCCCCATGCACAAAAGGAGCCCCACGCTGGGGAGCGCCTGCAAGTGGCTGTCCAGACACACACAAACCCCCGGCATGGCATTATATAATAATTTCCCATGCCGGGGGTAGTCGGGAACACCCGGGAACAGCCGGGTCTGGCGGGTGCAGGGCGCCGGGTAGGGCCGGGACAGAGTCCAATGCCCCGTGCCTTAATTAGTATTTATGTGGGCAGGTAAGACCCGGCCCTGCGTGTTTAGTTAGTATGCAGGCATGCAAATTCAGTGCCACCACCCGGCCCGGGTATCACCCGAACAGGTGCAGGCTGCAAAAGACTGCTGCAGTCCGCACGGCTGAACTCACCGGCACCTTCGGAGTGTGGTGCAGCGGCATTAATCTCTTTTTCCATACCTTCATTACTTTCTGGCTGAGATTTCGGGGCGAGGGCGTCTAACTCTAACATGGTTAAGGGCTCTTCAGGTGGGAGGGCGGACTTTTCAGATGCGATCGCAAAACACGTGTCGAACACTAGTCTCAGCAGAATTGAGCTCCACTAATGAGCGTTTAATTGAAAGACGCCTGTAATGAGGTCGGAACCTAAGTTGGGAAAACTCCGGTGGGACAAAGTGCAAAAGTTCGATCTCATGGACCTGGCTAATGGTAGTTTCAACACCAGGTTCAGCACCTCATTCCCTCCGTTCAATTAGGGCATACATATATGAATATACTATTTATATAACCCCAATGTTCTCGTTTTGAACTAATAAAACACCACTTCATTGTCGTAAATTTTCGGAACAGACATGAATATTTATTGGAACACCTACTACATACTTAGTACATACCACAAAACATATGCAAAGTACAACTCATTTACTACAAAAATGGCTAATCTCCAATACTCATACTGAAAAAATTTCAAGAAGATCGCAATAATAAAAATCGCTCAGCTTTTTAAGGCGAATTTTGCAAAAAATACCTTCTCATATTCCACGATTAGTGTCGCGAATTCGCTGAATGGATCTTGGGAAAGCAGTCAATCAAAGACGATTTTTTAGGAACTATACCTGAGTTGAATAAACTTATAAATAAATAAATAAATATCTATTTCTTAAATTGATTTAAAAAATTATAATCTAATTCTACTCTAATTTTGAATTTAATTGTTAATTAATTATTAATAGATTAATTAATTTATCATTTAATTCAGACAATATTTCCTATTTTTGTCTCTCTTTTTACCTAGAATTAATGTTAATTCATTGCATTTATAGTTTTGAATTTATAAATATGGCTATTAAAGTCAAATTTTAAGGAATTCCTTAAGGAAATTAAGAATTCCAAACAGGGCAATGCACCAATTAGCACGGCTAAAATAGGGAAGACATTTGCCGTTATAAAAAATTGATCGAGTTGAATTACAAGAAAAGTTTATGAAAACAACAATAAGTAATGCCTTTTACTAGCCAGTTATGAAAAAATTGAAATGAAAATATTTGTAGTCATAGGGAAAACAAATCTACGAATCTAAAGGAAGGTCTCCGACTAGTACTATTTTTAATTCAAGACCTTTGTAATTGAATCATGTTGAACTTCCTCTGTATGTAATTTTTCATACATATTTTAAACTTTTGCGTACTCAGATTTTAGTTTTTAAATTTTTAATTTTCGTTTTATGATTGCGTTTGAAAGACAAATTGGAAAAATTGCAGTGTATAAAAAATAAATTTAATAACTTATCGAAAAATCTCTACTGTCTATTAAATAATGTATCCAAAAAGTTAAAATTTCAAGTGAGTAGATAACAATTTTGTTGAGAAAAACGAATAACGAACACAAAATTATACCCCTTAATTAATCACCATGTCGTTCAATGAGTATGCACCCTTAAACAATGCTCAACGACTCTCGAAACCTCCAAGTGATTTTTCAACCATTTTTATGAACCTATTAACTACTATGTAATGAACTCTCAAATTTGAAAATTCTGATATTTGAATCGTTTTTTATTTAAAAGATAAATTAATTATTGTATTGTATTTCAAAAGTAATTAACGCATTCGGTAATTGCTTCCATTATTCAATTGGACGTGGTTACCAACTACATATTTAAATTAATTTTTAGTGAAGACTTTGTAGTCGCGTTTCAGTCTTTTGATATTTCACAAACAAGTACCTAAATGAATATGGATCGAATGGAGTGCTTTTTAGAGGCTGAATATGCGAAGTTTCAATTTCATGAACCAGTTGATGGGAGTTTCACCACCTGGTGGAGTTTCGCTAACGCCAACTCCTCTTAATTGAGGAGGATGCGATTAATCTAGCCAGGGGTAGCCACTTTTCATATAACGAGCTACTTCATTGTGGTAAATTTTCTAACAAAGCACTGGCCCTGGTCGTGTCCTCGTGATGCCCCTCAATCACGGCATTGGGGCTACGCCGGGTGAATGCATAACGAAACGGGGGGCCGCGGCAGGAGTGTGATATTTGAGACTCCAACGTAAAAGCGAGTGCCTACGGAGGCAGAAATTAAAACAACTAAAGCGTGCCTTAGCCGCAAAACACATCCCGGGGATTCCCAGAGGATCAAAATTGAATCCACCCTGACGATGGGGCGAAGCACTATGCCGGTGGTATCCAATTACAGGGGCGAGCCGGGCGGAACTTCGCCACGCTCGAAGAGGTCTTTCATATCATTTGTGCACACAGATGGAGCCCCGGGGAGCCCCACCCTGAGCTATATTTATTCGAAACCTTCTGCCCGAGTTGCCCCATCGTGGACAGCTCCTCCATAGGGTCAACAGCATCAAAAGGTAGCTAAAGCGGGTCACTCTCCAGCCGCAAGGTAAGAAAGGCTGAAACTACGAAAAAGGACAAGGGGGGGGGCACAAGGTTCCAAGTGTCAACTCAGCAAAATTATAAATGAGCTCTTTTGCAGGTTCCGTGTCAATCATTTTTGCACCTTCAGCTAAATGGGGGGCTGGAATAGTGGAGGCGTAGAACCTCTTGGAAAGGTGCACGACACCTGTGCACGTACGAATTCCTCCCTCCGTCCCCCCGGACTGAATGATGATGCCCTCCTAACGATTCCATCAATCCCAATGAGAATGGCTTTACTTTATTAGCTTAGTTTTCGAGCAGAAGGAACTCGGGATGGAACTTTCGCACTCCTTCGAACTGACTAAAGTCAGTTTGCCTACGCAGGTAAATTTGACGCCCATACACCTGGTGGGTGTGGTGCCGCTGAATTAGAGGAATCTCCTCCTTTTCAAGGAACGGCGAAGGAAGCCATTACTCTGAATCTCTCAAATTCTTACCTTCAAGTTTGGAAAATTTTAACTTTTTGGGTGAATTTCCCAGAAATCGATGTCACAACTTTGAGAACATTTTACAACATTTTCGCCGATCATGCGGTACTCACTCAGATCTCAAAGTTATCACCAGCTCTTAAGTTTATACAGAGAATTTAGTTGAATTCTGGAAATACCTTCCCAGATACCAAAAAAAACACTATGGGATGAGGGCATCCATTTTGGCTTGGTTTTCATAGTAGAAAATTATGAATTTATTACTTTGTAACTAAACTTGTACCTACTTTAAGTTGTTTCCAAGAGCGCATACCTTCCACACTTTCAATTCTCTAACACTCTGTTACAATTAAATAACTTTGGATATCTTAGGAAAATTTGCTATGTATGATATTTTCTTAATTTCAAGCTCAATATTTTGAAAAACTACTGAGAAGTTGAACATAAGATTTATGGCTGGGATACAATGGGCGCGTTTTTGTTGCGCCGCGTCGCGAAATGATGAGAAAAATCGCAATGTCTGGATACAACGCTACATTTTTGCTGAATTGTTATTAGAGTCAAAGAATTTGAAAATGCATGTGCTAAAATTAATCAATTCAATTCATGTCGGCTATTTGGCTTTAAAAATACATCAGGTTTCAATGTTTGATTTAAAAGTTTATTACCTTTAAAATAAATGGACTAATTGAACATATTTTAAGCTAAAAACGTTTGCTAGGTAACAATTTAAAATGAAAGTATAACTCTCGTTAATTTAATCCTAAATTATTTTAATATAAGAATTTATCTTAACTATTAGCTAGCACTTAGGAGTCAGCTCGATCCTATATGTTGCTTCGGATATTCCAACATTTTAAAACAAAAGGCAGTTCAAAATTACTGATGGCAGCATTTGAAATTGAAAGTTGTACATACGGATCACCGGAAAAAATCAGCTGGAGCGAACATTAAATGTGATAAAGTAAATTAAAAATTGTAAATGTTCTGTTATAAAGAAAATATGGTTACATTAGTGTTTTTGCGGTTAATATGTAATTTCAAATTCGGTAAAGAATTTTGAATGTTTAAAATAGCAGATACAAAACTATTGGACCTTTGATTTTAAATTCCATCCCTAAATATAAAATAAATATTGAAAATGGAAATTTTTTAATCCTAAATTATGTATATCGGAAACTGATATTGAAAAGCAAACTGAGCTTTTACTTCTAAATTTTATGTATATTTTCATGAGTACAGATTTTGTATATGATTAGTGGAGGAGACGGTAGAAGTCATATTGTACTATATATCGCAAAAACTATTTTAGAACCATCCGGTTCGAAAAATTTCAACTGTTTCCACTTTACATTAAGCGAAAACGAATGGCTAGCATCACAGCCAGAATTTTTGCGCATATCTGGAACAGGTAGGTCTATGGGGAGTTTGAAAATTTCGCTGATGCTTTTCACGCACCTGCAGGCGACCAGGTCCTGTTGGAAATTAACTTTTTTTTGCCCCGGAGCCGTTTGGGGAGCTCAGTGTGGAGCGCACCGACTGGATACGGCCAAATCCCTTCCAAACCACCTAAATGAAAATTGATAAAACTTTCCTCCCGCAGCCCTGGCCATCGCAGGCCCGGGGCTCGCTTTACACTTGAAGCCTTTTGTGAAAAATTTATCAACCGTGCAAACTGGAATCGTTAACGCGAGTTTTATGTGCCCCTTATGAAATATGAGCGTGTGGTGCACCGTTCTCATATAAAGGACGATATATGGACAGTGGGCCGCTTAAATTCGGGCAGATCGATAGTGCCCAGGAGCCATGGGGCCCTGCCTCCGCCGCACTGAGCCAACATCCCGCCGCTTTAATGCAGACCAACCATATTTTATACATCCAACCTGGAAAAAGGATGTCAAGTGGTCGTTTGGTTTTGTGCCCACTTATTTTGGCGGAGCCCCCACACGTCCTGAGAGCCCCAGAAAAGCGCCAGCCGAAAACCTTTCGCCGGCGCTCCTTTCTTTCTGTGACTTCTAACATCCCCAGCAGGTGGACCTTTGTAAGACCAAACCTTTCTGGTCAGTCCTGCTCTGGATTGGCATTCTTGCCATATTTCAGGTAACTGCAGGTTACTCATCGTTCCTGGGGCTACGGCTGTTCACAAAAGAACGCCAAAGTGGGGCTCGAAAGGTTTATCCAAATGGAACATCTAAGGGCTCTGCGATGTTAACTATCTCCCGGGGACGAGTTTTTCTTGGTCACCGTCATGCTTCCCTTGGCCGGACCACGTCCCCGGCAGCCAGCAGCAAACCTTCCTCGGGGCGTTTAATCGCTCTGCTCGAAATATTTAGAACCATCTGCTTCAGATCCGAGGAAGGGACATTGCGCCCGTGGCGACTGCGAAACTTCTCCCAACTTTGACTGAAAACAGGACACTTTTAAATGGATTTTGTTATAGTTGGTGTCGAAAGGCCAGAAGTACATACTACAATAGAGCGGGGATTAGTCTCCTTCTGCTTACTAACTTGGCAAATCTATTACTCGTATATTTAATAATTTAATTTAAGGAGAGTGTTATAATTCATTTTCTAACTTAAGTGCCCTTATGTAGGCTTCTTTAAAAAAAAAACTTCAGACTATAGAGGAATTTTCGCATGGTTTTCAACCAAGGAGGAAATCACGTTAAAATATGTGATAGTTTTTAATGAAGTAAGATAAAGTGCGGATAGATGCTTCAGGTATTAAAAGTAGAGTACTTCTAAAAACAAAACCAAATCAGTATGTCGTTATATTGATACTTTTTAACTGGCATTCAACTCTCATTGTTATAATATAAAGCATTAAATTTTTAGTTTTATGTATTAGATTTAAATGAAAAGTGTATGTTAAAAGGTATTTTAAACGAAAATATAGCCTAATTGAACTAAAAATAATGTCTCAGATATAAGTATCGTATTTTTTTCCGTAAGATCCCAATCCGTAATTAAAAATGGGGGTTCGCATTTAAAATTTTAGAGCTATCCTTAGTTCACCCTCAATTTAATTTATTTCAATAAGATATTAATGATATTAAAATATGGAACTATAATTGCGCTGTTAATCATAAGAGTATCTATCCCATTAGATAGATTGCCTATTGGGGCATTTACATATATCCAATGATTTAGACATTTGCCCGTTTATATTAGGATTTAAAAGAATTGTTTTACGCTTTGCTTAATTGTGATTTATATAAATTTTCATCATCTATTCCTATCCTTAACCTACACACATGGAATAAAAAGAGACCAGATTCCATTGAAATAAGGTGAACATTCTTCATGAAAATATTTACTCGGTACAAAATAAAAACTTTAAATAAGCAAATTGTTAATAAAAGGAAACGAAAATTATTTCAATCTAAAGTAGTTTTCTCTCTTTCCAATTTCCAATTACGACTAGGCTTTGAAATCGAACTTGAGTTTTTTGTACTCTAAGTTTAATATGCTGATTAATTTTTTTTAATTGTACTTTTCATCTTGAAAATAGGATTTTTATTTATGTTGTTGCAAATTCATTTAAGCGAAAAACTTTTTATATATTCCTATCATACAAATCAGAGTAAAATTATAAGTTAGGTGCCATTACCGGAAATGGTTTGAGATGAAACTTTGTCTGAGAAAATTTTATTGAGGTAAACTGCTAAAAAAGAGCAAAAAGGAACTCCATACTATGTTAACTATCGTTCAACTAAGCCAACGTGGTTCTGAAACTAAAAATCCATATTCATAAAAGTCTAAGTTAAAAAAAGTAGGTACAACATATTTCACAGTGCTAAAGTGCTTAGTAGTCTTTGATCAAAATTGATTTAAAGATTGTTATGCCAGATGCATATGCGGGATCAGTTTAATTTCTCATCATAACTTAGAATTACTCGAAAGCATCAATAGCTGAATACTGCAATTTAAGTTCAACCACAAAGACATATTGCAAATCCGAAAGTTACAAATCTACTTAATAAAAACATTTCGATGACTAGCGAATCTTGTATTATTTTGTAGTTAATTTTTTTTATTTTTTTTTATTTTTACCTATAATAGAGTCAGTAATAATTAGATATATAGATTTACTTTTAAAGCAGCTTACAGCCTTATAAAAAACTTTAAATAAGTCTTGTGTAGGAACGTATTTAAAAAACGGACTGTTGGAGCTATCTGAAAATACTCCAACATTGGAAAGTATCACTAAATTGATACGTAGGATAAAGGAACAGATTCGCCAAAGTTTTAATTGCAGTTTAAGCGCTTAGATCCATTTGGATCAGAAAGAGAATTTCATTAAAGCTAGATAATCAACTGGTCCCTGGTAAGGACCACCTGAGGCCACTCCACGTTATCTGACCTGACCGCGTTTTCAACAGACCTGTAGCCTGCATGTGCATGTAGGGGCTAAAAATGTGAAGGCAATGTTTATTGCATACATTCCGCAGAACGTTTCATTCCGACTGCAAAGGTGGCTGCATCTTAAAATGAAAAGGGAGTGCAATTTTCGCATACGTTTTAATTACAAAACTTTGCAGAGAACTCTACGGAGCGGCTGATTCCTGTCCATCGAGATCCACTAGGAGGTGGAAATTAGAATTAGCTGTTTTCACTGATCGCAATAATTCGTCTATTAACTCTTTTCAGGAATTCGTCTATTAACTCTTTTCGGGAATTCGTCGAAAAGTTGCAAACAGAATTTTCTTTGACAATGATTTTCGAGACTCGTCGACTCATAGAAGAGGTTTCGCCAAATTTCTGGAATTGACTACCACGTTGCGGTTGGAGGAGTTTCCGTTGATGGAACCACCCTGCCACTATGAACCCATTAAGGGCGACCGTAAAATCAACTTCGCAGTCAGCTAAACAAATAAAAGCTTTTTCCAGGCCGTAAATTTTTATCGCTGTTTATGTGGGAGGCGAAATTAACTCAAACGATAATTTTGGTCTCATGTAACTTGTTTCTCGCATTTTTATATTTTGGAAATGGAAAAGCCCTTAAAAGGGCGGAACGGTGGAAAAGCGGTGCGGGGGCGGTTATGTGATGCATTCGTCACGGGCCCTAAGTGGTTCCCGGGGCTCCGTCGAATAGTGTCGTCAGCAAATGGCCACCTAATAATTCCCGAATGGTGAGTTGCCCTAATCCACCATCCGGCCGCCCTTTTGTCGTGGAACCCTCCCCGCCCTGCCCCCCAAACCTTATATTCTAGTTGGGACTAATAATTAAGTTAATAACTTCACTTCGACGACTCTTGATAATGAGCGCTCGTAAAGATCTGCTTCAGGAGTTGGGACCCGGCCACACCGGGAATGGTTCGGATGTGTTATAATTGGAAACGTTATCTGCGCGCCCAGTTCGGGCGAACTGACGCCAATTAGGGCAAACAGAATTACTACCGGCAGATAAATGGTCTAATTGATTCCGAAATAAACGCAGATCCATAAATGGAATAAAGAAAGCAATTTGTTCAAGGGTCCACGAAAAAACTAAGACAGAATCGAAAAATACATTGATTAAAAAGACATAAAATATAATTCCGACTGTGAAAGACAAATTGAAATTGAAAAATTGAAGAACAACATCACGAGAATAATTTGAATGGTAAACGACGTCCTCTAATATAGGTATAACTACACTAATGAAATTCAAAATACTTTTTAGAAATTTTAAATATGCAATAAATCATTTATTTCTATTACCACTTTAATTTTTCTATTCCAAGTAAAATGCTGTAATATAGGCTGTTTTGATATTATACCTATGTATATATATCTACATCCTCATTAATTAAGAGGCTATATTCTAAGAAATCAAAATTGACTGTTATTACAATGGTAATCAATGTTTTCTCAATATAAAGCAATCTCTGTATGTTTTAGATTAAAAATGAATAATTTGCGGTCGTCATTTTTTTTGAAAATTCGGTTTCAAAAAATGAAGATTATTAAATGATTGTATATGCGTTAACCTTTAAAAATAGTGTTTATTTTTTGATTTAAGATGATTGAAAAAATAATTTAATATCCAGCATAACTAATTTTCTAATAATTATTTATTCATGATTTACTTTTTATTAAAAAAAAACACTTTTTCAATAAGCTTCAAGCAGATCAATTCTAAGTAGGTATAAGATTTTTCTAATTTTGTAACTTTAGCACCTACATACTAGTCTTTAGCTTAAGATATAATAAGATTTTCCGTCACATAATTTTAAAATACCACTAGAATTAGTGTAGTATTCCATTAAAAAGTAAGGAAATTAAGATTAAAAAAAAATTTTTGTTTAAACAATTTTATCTTTAAATTTCACGGCATTTTAAGCCCATTAGAATTTTAATTTGAAAAACTATTGTATATGAGCGCAACTCAAGTCGTATTTTACTATGTTCTATATTTCATAATACATTGGTTTTTCGTTTAGCATAATTCGTAGTATTAAGATATAGATTCAAATAGTTTTACCTTAAAAATTGTTCATAACTTTTGCCGTAAGCGGTAAGCGCCTGAATTCAATTCTACTGAAAAAAATATTTTCTCAACTTAATAAATACAAAGAAATTCCTCTTTTTTCAAGCCTCTGATGGACTTAGCTTTTTAATAAAATTATGAGTTCGTCAGCATCTGTCGTTCAGATAGTGGCAGATCAGTTGGGTCAAAGAGACCCATTCCTCTTTTAATTCGAAGTCTAAATCGAACTCAAAGAAAAAATCAAATCTTCTACGATAAAGTAAAATAAATTGTCAGACTAACTTTTCTCCAGAAATGAATGACCTGCATTTCAAGTAGATTGCTATTTCGAAAGCTCAAAGCCACAAAGTCTGTAGAACTCCCTTTGAGATGGGAGTTATGGCGGTTCTACTCAAAGTGTATGGATGAAACACTCATTTAAGTTTCCTGTTGAGTTTTAAGCACAGTTAAATTACACAATTTTGAATTTAACCGGAGGTAACTTACCCGGGTCTTTTGAGGCCTCTGCGAGGAAACAGACGTTGTGCCGACGCGTTCAGCAACGTAAATGCATACTTGAGAGCCTTAACTGCTCCAAGAGTCGCAAATATCAAGATAGTTTCACATTTGCATTCCTGCACGGTATTAATGGTATAAGTGGTATAAGTAAATTGCTTTCTGCGGCCGAAAGTTCGCTTAATTCAGGCCGTGTCGGTGCATTATAATCCGCTAAATGGCTCCACAAAACATTTAAACCCGCCAGTTCCCGGGGGCTCTCTAATCAGCCGAAATGAAGTCTGTGTGTGCACACACGTGGGAACTTTGGCCCCAAAAGTAATCGGGACGAAAATGCACACAATTTGGTAGAACTTGGTGCCATTCACACCTGCAGCTATTAAGTTCATGAGCAGAAAGTTTTTGGCTCGTGCGGGGGTGGACCGGAGCCGGGATAGCATCCAGCGCCCATGTTAACCCGAGCGGGGAGGTGATAATTTTTGGAGCACCTGGTTCGGTGTATTTGGGAAGAAAACCGGGGACTCTTCATCTTCCGGAGCTATTAGAGGCGCCCCACATGCGCCGAGTGCGCCGAATGCTGTTAATAGGAGCGTCGAAAACGCGTCGCATTCAGCTCTGGGTGCGATTAAAGTCGAGGTTGGGAATTGCATGAATTTACGTACATCACCTGGATCCAGGTGACCTAGATGATGTGCCTGCCGCCTTCCTTACCGCACTATCCGGGCCGGATCCAAGGAAAGATGCTACAATTAGAGTGCGGGGGTGTCGTAGGACCCGGCGAGGACACATGTGCGATTCTGCGAAGAGGATGGAGGAGCAGTTGAGCAAAAATGCCCTCAAACCGCGTTTTTCTGGGTCCATCCCGAGCCGAGCTCTACACACACGTCGTTGTTGTCGCCCGCCCCCCACGGGTGGATTACAATTTTGCAGGTTTTGAATGGGAAAAATACCCGTCGCTGAAACATTGCAGGTGTGCGAACTGTGCTTTTTGTCTAATTGTATGACTTCGACTGCAGCGCCATTGTTATTAATGTTTTATGCGGAATTCCGTGGATTTTTTTACAGTGTACCAGAGCCCCCCCGTGGTCGCAGGTGATCATCACCACGAGGGGGTGCTCCGCTGTGTTGACTGGGGCCCTTATTGTGGGGAGCTCTGGAGAGGAAATAATTAAAAATATAACAAGTGCCAAGTGCTTGAACTACTTTCACTCCCCCCATTTTTTTTTTTTTCAAATGCCTGTGTGTGTTTGTGGGCGCAAAACTTCCCTTTGAAGTTGCCTGCGGTTTTTGGCGGGTCGGGCACAGGGGGCAGCACACATTCCCCCCAGAATACGGGATTTGAGTCCTTTAAAACCCAGTGTTATTTGCTCAGGCCTCCAAACCGCTTTCGTCTGTTTGCACTCCTCGGCACCTTTGTTTCGAGGTGTATGATACTTTTTTTTTGGGGTCAAGTTTATGCTTTTGTTTTTTGGAACTGCCAGCGGTTGCAGGGATATTCATGTGGTGGGGCTTGGGCCAACCAGTCTTAAAAGGAAAAGTTTTTTTGCCCCCCTTTTGTATAGTCTATTCAAAAGTTAGCATAAAGCGATGCGGGAGGACTGGGGCTAATTTAGGCTCCTAAAGCCGTTCAATTTGTCACAAAGGCGTTTCAATCTACTTAAAAGTCCCCCCGGCACAAAGGCTCCAAATCCCGCGTAATAACTGAAATAGCGGGGCATGATTAACGACCTGCAGGCGAAGCTCCCTTAAGTCCGTTAGCTCCATGGAGGCACCGCTAAAAATGCGGTTAAATTTATTAATAAATAACCGAGATGACATAATCGCGAAGAAAGCTTTTCATTCGTCTCTTATCCTTCAAGATATCGCGTATCTTAAGCTGTGGCGGCGTTTCCCTTATACCTCCGGAAACCCTCCGACCGACGCCCCCCCATTCGTCTACTCCTCTGTGCTCGCAACAACGTTTTATCGATTTTAATTAGAAGCCTTTTTCTTCCGCTTTCAAGTTTTTAGATTAATTAATTATCCGCGGGATGACGATGGAATTTCGGATGGGAGCTTCTCTGCCACAGCAGCAGCAGCGTCACAAAATCCGCGAGACTGGGCGCCTTCCTGCGGATTAAGGTTTTGTGTCGGGGGATCAAGGAAACTCTTTAATTACTCGTCGTAAATAGCAGCGGGGTCTCCGGTCTCTGGCGAACAGGTGTTATGTCAATTCGATATCTGCAAATAACTGTGCTGCTGCGGATTGCCGCGGAATCGTTCGTCGGTGGAGGTAAGGAAAATTATCTCTCTTGGGTGGGATTAAGGCGTCGCGGGAATAACTCCTCCCCCGTTTTTCTTTGGGACTCTAAATTAAGGTATGCTTTCTAGCAATAATGAGGTCTTTAGCGCCAGAATCATCTCTGCAAAAAATTACTGTTGTTAGGAAATTTTAATTAGTCACGGGACTAATATTCCCAGAAATTGCGGGTTTCAAAGTATCTTAAAGTACATTTACACATAAATATACGCTTTTCGTCCATGGGAGGAAAATTACCTAAATTTAAATTTAAAAGGTACATTTAAACGAGTAATGGTAAAAGTATGATATGTAATCATAAAATGTCATTTGGCTTATAAATCCGCATAACTCATGCGTCAAATATAGTATAATTTATACACCACTATATAAGATAGTTCAAGCGTAATTTAAAGTTAAAGAAGAAAAATTGCTTAGCGGATAATCTGTATTTTATTTTTGTGGCGAAAAAATGCGCTTTTAAGGCTCAAGCTTATCATCAGTTTTATTATATAATCTGCGGAAAGTAACACTGACAATTTAATTTACTTTATTATTTAGCACCAGATTTCATTATTTCGGGGTTAGATTAATAAGAATTAAAAAACCTAAGTGATATAACAATAACACTATCTATTATTTCTCTTCTGCTATATATGTTTTATAAATATTTATTTGTCAATACAATCCTAGTAATAATGTAGATGAATGAATTTTGGATTCTAGCACTAAATTGTATAATTCCTATTGAATATACTTTTAAGGTTGAATTGAGATAAATTGAAATTGAAATTGAATTGAATTGAATTGAAAAGAAACATTTTAAATTTAGGGCTTCTTTTTATCAAATTAAACCTTACGAGTTATAAAAAAAAGACTAAAAAAGTAATACTGTATACTCGCCTCGTTTGTATTTTAATAACAAACAAACTTCATATTGATTTAATTGATATTTTTATATATTAGATATGTTTTATTTTATGTAATTATGTAGTATGTAAAGTTTCCAAAATAAAATGAAAACGGGCATGATGGCGGAAAAAAAAACTTAGAAATCAAAATAGGATATTAAAAATGACGACACATTTTTTTAAAAGAATTTCCTTTAATCTATGTAGGTTGGTGTACCTACCTGGAATTTAAAATTTCTCTTATGTGAAATCTGCTATTCAAATTTTCAAATTAAAAATACTGAACCTAATAAGAGCGAAAATTACAAAAATTCAAAGATTATTTTAACAGAATCTGGTAAAGAAAAGCAAGACAACATCAAAGCGGAATCACATTGAACGCATTACAACTCCTTTACGAAAATGCAAATTGATTTTTTTAGTTTGCTCATAAATTTCGTAACTCGATTCTTCATAAAAGTTAAGAGCTCTCAACTTCTTAATTGCTTAAAAAAATTCATTTTTATTCAGAAAAAAGGAAGTGTGTTTACAGAAGTACCCAGAAATGATGAGATATCAGCGTATTTCTGGTATCTTTTAAATGATGAGGTAGAACATTAATTTTTTTCAAAGTGATTTTTGATAGCAGTTAAGAGCACTTAATATTTATGGAAAATCCTTCCTGATCTTCAGATTTGATAAAACAATTTTGCAAAAACATTTTATACAATTTAAAACTATACAACTTCTAAGGAGGCTATTACAAACTAACCAAAGTTGCCTCTACTATTGTTACGTTATTTAGTTTGGATGATTTTGCTTTTAATTTTGTGTCCCATAAGCTAAATATCTTAAATCGGAAGGATTTACCTAGAAGTACGTAGGTAACTCTTTAATGAAATTAAGTTTGTTCAAAAGGAAAAACTGCTTGTGCTTTTTAAAATACTTATAGAAAATTTCTTAGTAGGTAGTTGAAATTACGAATTTCTAATTGCACATTTTCCATTAATGAAATAACAGTGAAAACAACTATTGCTAAGCTATATAATTAATTTAATTAAGAGTTAATTTTAAAATTAATTAATTACATTAATAGTTGATTTAAAAGGATGTTCAAACATTTCCATTATTCAAATTTCAACTTTTCTCTGTAGATACATTCACTTTGGTACTTTGTATATTTTATAGCTGAACAAAAGCAATTGAAGCCGCTTTATTGTCAGAGTGCTGTCTAACCTTTATAAATCTGCAGGACGTTAGCCTCTATAACCCCTGATTTCCAACCTTATTCTAGAATTTCGCCTCTGGCTTTGTCGGATTACAAGAAAGTGGAAAATAAAAAAGAGCCAGGAAAACAAAGACCTAAGAAAAAATAAAATGGAAAAGTAGTAAGAAGCGCTAGTAAGAAGAAAATATTTACTCTGCCTTAAGAACATTTCCTTGAATTGAAGACGCAGAACGAGGGGTGTCTGCGGATGGCAGCTAGTTAGGAAGGTACAGGTGCAGCAGCAATTTCTCACATCCTTTCATTTCCTGGTGCAAGTCGTGAAAGGAAGTGATAAACTTACGCTTGTTGCGGCGGCCTCGAGTAAACTTGTAGAAGGAACCCGAAATAACGTCTCTGCTGCTGTCGTCGACGTCGTAGTGCACATCTTGGCAAAAATCCAGACCTTAGTCCACATTCCTTGAGTCCAGGCCCTTGGCCCTTGTGCTTTTTTTCTAGAATCGGAACGACCCCTTTTCTGCTAGGATTCCACATTCACATATACATAGATTAAATTGAAAGGATTTTTTTTAGCCCCCCCTGGACATTGATTCAATCCCATCATGATGGGCTCGGCAAATGTTTGTAGTTGTCCGGATATCTTGTAAGGAATCGTTCTTCGGTCGCAAGGAAGTGGCTAAGATGTCGTCGGACTATCTCTGTACAAACAGAAAGGACCTCCTATCGTGTTTGCCATCTAAGTGGACTATTTCTGTGTTTTGATACAACTCGTAGGTACACTCTTCGTCTGGACAAGTCTTGAAGGTTGTAGAGCGCGAGTTTCCAGAAAAAATAGATGTATATGTATTTTTAACAGAGTAACCCTATTAACATAATTTGTTTTGCCACTTAAAGAAATATCAAGGATATCATTTATGTGTCAAGAGGCTTTAATATAAATTCATATGCTATAGTAAAATTACTCCTAAAAGAGGAGCAAATAACAAAATCTCTGAAGCATTTAATGTCGATTAAAATTATATAGGGTATTTGGTTGATATGTACATTGTACACACACATACATATGTCAATACGTAGGAAAGTAATGCTAAATTTTATCAAGAATATGTTTTAGAAAGTGGGTCCATATCTAGCCTGATTTTGGAGAAACAGAATGAGGAATAATTTTGTTGTTTATATATGCGCATTCTATAGACAGTCTGTTTAAAAACTTAATGATCTTCTTAACAAAATTCTTGTTACTTGGCTTAAAGGAGTTTGAGTTTTTCTTTAAATTAGTTTCATATTACGACTTTAAAAAATAGTTAAGATCATTGCCATTATTTAAGACGAGTAAATTAGAATTATAAATTGTTAAAATAGGAGTATTATATAATATAAAAAAAGAGACGTCAGTTATCGCCATTACAATGAACGAGCTAAAATATATTTAAATAATTGAAAATATGTAATTTTTTGAGTTTATTTACATAATTTAACAGTAGAAACTAGTTAACTATGGGGTAAAGTTGCATATTTTAATATTTTGAGGCACAAAATTTTAGAAAACAAAAAAAGATTCATTTACTTCTTTTTATATTAAACAAAGTTTGTATATTTTTATTAAAAAGAAATAGCATAATATAAAAAAACATAAAAAAATAATAATATTTCTGGTAATAAAAACTTCCACTGCTGGCTTATGAACCTGTACTGAGATCTCGAAATATTTCGAGGTGGTTCAAAAAATATCCCATCATGCATATTTACGCGTCAAAAAGGTGGGACAATTTTAATACCATCCTAGTCCAAAAGAGTTAAACGTAAAAGTCACCCACAGGCAAAATAGTGAAGGCTATCCTTATTTAATTACGCTTAAATACAATTAAATAAATAGTTATGTAGTTTAATTTTTAAAACTTTTCGGACAAGAAAACCTAAGAAAACGTTTTAAATTTTAGGTTTATCTATCTTTTTTCGGCGTTCCCTTAATGGCGTAACGTTCGATAAATGACCAACATGATCCCTTAATGACGAATAAGTCTCAGTAATAGTTTTTAAAAGTAATAAACGTGTAACAACCTTTATTAATTAAACTTACTCTTAGTCTTGCTCAAAACACATCAATATTAGCCAAAACGGGTAAAATGTGTTAAAATAGTAGAGTAGTTTTTCACAGGGTTCGAGAAGGATGCGATCTATATTTTAATTTAAATTGTTATTAATTTTCCTTGATTTTTCTTTAGTTCATGAGATAAGTTGCATTGATTATCAAACTAAGTGAAATAGAGTGATGACACACACACATTATTGTGCTTAATTGCTTTATACTCTCTTTATACTTTTGGTCCGAAAGTCTATCATTTTTTTTATTTTATTCAAACCCATTTAATAGCAATCGATCACCGTTTAGTATTGGAAATGCCTTCATTTTAAAATTGTAACGTCGTTTGGTTTCACTATCTCTTAAGCCAGAAATTAATGCAAATTGGCATAAAATGGAAAATATTAGCCGTTGAATTTCCATTTCGACGTTAAATTTAGAGCTCATGGTATAAGATGTCTGTTGGAGGACGACCTGGCCAAGAGACAAACGAGTACACCGAAATGCTTTCTACTTATTATCATGTGAAGGTAAAACTCATTCAGAGATTTTTCCACATTCCTGCAATCGGAGGTATTTCCTCTTTCTCTAATAGACGCAGACGTGCCCTAATTATGTCACATGAAATTGGATATTGGTAAAGGAAAGAAACGCGCGGTGCAGGGTAGGAAGGGAAAGGTTTTCTATTCCGTCTATGACAACCCTTTGGGTTTAACCGAAAAAAGGGTTTTTCCACGTAGATCGGTGCAATTGCAAGCACCTGGCGGTGTTGCTCTGCGTGCCGACCATTTTAATGGAATTCTAAAAATGAGAATATCCTGGAAGCTCTGGGAAAATTGGGAGCTGTTTCTATTGGATCAGTCGACAGGGATTTTGGACTCCCGTCCTGCTCCTAGAGGTTCTATAAAACAAACCGAATTCTATGAATAATACCACCGGATGATCGAACCTTGCCCGGTGTGCATTTCAGCCTCCATCCACACACCCAGGTCTGGACGTTGCCGGTCATTTCCGGCAAATCGTTCACGAATTCTTCCTGTTTCTTCGGGAAACGGGTCGGCCTCTTTATTTTTTATATACATTCAAATGACTTTTAACTTTGTTGATTTATCCGGCGATACAGTCAGAGGCAGTGCTAAATAAAAAAAAGTGAGGGAAAATATTGTCAACAGCGTCAAAGTAGGTCTGCAAACAAACAACACCACCCAACGGTGGAGCGGCGCGGCGGCGGCCTAACGCCGAACCCTGTGGGATCCTCTGCTTTTAGTCAAATATGTGCTGAGCTATAAATTGCCATGCGAAAGGGAATATTTCATTTTGCGGAAGGATGTTCCGGGACATCGGCACAGCACACCATCCATGGCGGGACTGTTTCGGTTGTACAACTGGAAAAATCGATTTAAAGCCACGGGTAATGTTTAAAAATGCACAAAGTGCCAAAAGTTGCGATGCAAAGTACCCTCAGGTGCGGCTCAGTCTCGAATGGATAAGAGCGACTGGAAACTTTCAACTATAAACCCGGATGCGCTCTAAAAGTTTTTTTTTTTTAAGGTTCTATGGATCATACAAAATACATATTTCAGAGAATCCTTGCTTAAGGCTAGCAAAATGTCTTAGGAAAACAAAGATTAGAAAAGCGTAGGCAAAAATCGTCATTCTTTTAAATATAGCGCATTGTTTTAATTTCACGTGTTTCTGTACTTAACTTACATACAACTTACTACTACGCAAGTTGTCAAATTTTCATTTTGAACTTATTAAATTTATATTATTATGCATTAGGATACCACGATACACTATACATTACTATGCCACAATATGTGTGAATCCCATATACGTATGTATGTGTAAACAAATAAACATATCGATTGCGAACTATTTTTTATTATCACACATGTTATGTGAGTGATATCTTGATATAAGCATGGGTTCGAAAAAAAAGTAAAAAATGTTATTAATCAGGAATTAATATATTACTAGATTTTTTACTAGAATTTCAGTGATGTTGTTCTAGTACAAATTGACTATAGAATCTAGTTAAAAATTATTTAAAATGTACATGGTTTAAAGGCTACATTTTGTATGTATAGGTATACATATATAGTCATCGTTCCTGCAATAAACATCTGCAGAATAAAAAATCTAGAGGAGTAATTACATACACTTATGGAGAAAAAAAAAAACAAAACAAAAAAATAAACTAAGGTGAAATTATTTAGTGGCCAAAATTCTACAATAAATACAGTCTAATGTTACATTTCATGAAAGTGAAAGGAGAAAAATAAGATTATAGCCTTTTATTGTCCACTTAATAATATGAGAAAAAAACTACATTAAATTTTTTTTTGAAATGATTGTTGTTGTTTTGCACAACACTGTACCTATTTATTTTTTCGTCCATAGTGCGTAAGTATGTCTAAAAATATACATATTTTAAAGAAGTAAATTATACACATTTATTATGCAAACTTTACGCTTTCTATGTTTAATTTGCTGCCGCCTCTGCGTAATATTTTCACACAAGAAAAATTAATTTTTACGCAGACATTTATGCAATTTTGCTATCATTATTTAAAGGGCAAAATTACAGAAAAAATATTTAAATTGTACTTAAATTTATTTTATCCATATAAGAATGTAATTTTATTAGTTTTTAAGATAAAATAAAAAAACTTCCTAATGAAGTTGTTGCTCTTTCAATTATTTTGCAAAAACTTTTCGAAATTTCCCTTGAAGATTACTCGCTTTTGGTTGAAAAAGTTTTACTGTAACTATTTTAGTGCTTAAAAGAAAGCGCTCGACTTTTTCAGACCTGTGCAATGTCTGTGGAATTTTGGAATTCTTCCCACCGGAGATAAACCCTAAAATTTCATAGCTATGTTCACTTATAAGCGAGAATGTGGCTCGTTAAATTTTTGGCAAATGATGGTAACAAGAAATTCATGGCCCGAAACTGCAAACAGTGTTTGAAGTGAAGGGAAAGGGCGAGATTTTAGGGGCTCCTGAAATTCTCGCAAGTTCATTCACAATATTTCATAGCGCGGTAGCATAGACCGGGTTATGTGGAACATTATCATCGAGTTATGCTTGATGCTCGCTCGGAGGATATACGTCCATATATCTGGTAAGCAAACACTTGAGCATGTGACGCGGGGGTGGGACCCGGTGCAGCTGGGGCCCCACCCGGCTTGTCGATACAAAATTGGATGGCACACCTATCGAAAAGGAAGAGTGCTGCAAGAGGCTGCCGTACGACACCGGGGGGAATAATACATTTATGTCGTAGTCGACTTCTCTGTTGATCTATCTTTGGGTTCGTGGGTTCAGAGGGGGTTCAGAGGGTTTGGGGCTCAGAGGGGGCTCGAAACATAGATGTCGGCCGAGCGACAGAGTGCATACATATATCCATCCACACAGGAGCCCGACATTACTGTCGCAGGATGTTTTCGTTATTAAATATTCATCGTCCTGAAAAGGAGGAGCACGCCAAGCTCCTACAGATGCACTGTGCATCGGAGGAACTTAGTTGAACGAATTTGTAGGATAGTGTGGGTGGGTGCAACAAACAGCCCTTCGGATGCATCCGATGCAGTTTGTTCTCGTAAACACTGAGAATTCTTACTAAATGACTTGCGGGTGACTATACTTTTTCCTCGCTCGCTAAACTCTTCCTAAGAGGGCGGTCACGTTGGATTGGCGCTGCTTAAATCATTTCGGAAAGGCAAATGTGTTGGTGGCGTAGACTCCTTCAAAAAGTTTTCACGATGCTTTAAATTCAGCTTCTTTTCTCTCAGTCGTGTGGCCCTCGAGGCTTTTCAACACTTGCTCTATATCCACAAAGCTATAGGTATAAGTTTTTGTAGAAATGTGCATACATATGAATGAGGAGCCCCGGGTACCCTGCCCGGCAATATGGAGCACACCGACACCAGAATCCGTTCTAACCCACAGCCGGGACTAGAGTGGAGTAGAGCGAAGATAACCCCTGCATGCGCTCTGATATTGTTTTCATAAAATTGAGGTTAAAAAGGGTTTAAGTGGTATCATATATTGCTTTGAGAGGTTGAATGTCGTAAGAAATTTGTGCACAACTCAGATTTGCTGAAATTTCTTTCAAGGACGGGTCTTCTGCTCTGTCTGCCCTGAGCGTGACTTCTTTATGTGACCAGGAAGGGTGCGCTTTTAAACCACCGGGACAGCCTTGGCTCGATAATGCTACCACAACTCTTTTATGTGTGCTCGCGGTTCACCCACTTTTCGAATAAATCTTGTTTGGAAAATCATGACCGCGACCGGGATGGTCGTTTATTCGTTGGCTTAAGGCGGATTTTTGGAATAACGAAGAGCATTCTTGTCCCATACATTCTTCACCAACTTACATTCAATGCGATAAATGGGAAAAAAAACTCTCCACATCCGTCCACATGTGGAACCGAGACTTCAACTCGCTTAGGAACAAACTCTAAGTGCATGCAACCGAGGTAACTACGTACAATTGCCAGAGGATTTGCCAACTTTAACTTGGTTTAAATGGGTAAATGGAGTACAATTTGACATTCTCCGCGAGTACGTCATTTCAGTTGCATTCAAGAAAACTGGACAATTTTATTCCACTCTTTTATAGCATTTAAATAATTGAAGATAACAACTATAAACGACCATCAACTTCAATAAGCTCATTACGCATAAAAACGTACAAATTTAAATTATTTTAGGCATTAGGCTTGAAAAATATTTATAATAATGTAAACTTTCGTTTGAACTTTCAACGATTAAAGAAAATTGATTATAATTTAAATAATTGTATACTGCAAGTAGGTACCACTTTTTTTCTAAAACTCGATTCCTTCCATTTATTTCGAGGTGTCCTTCCCCTTATGAAGTTATATTTAAAGTTAGTAATTAAATATAGATAAAACTTATTAAATCCGAGAGCGCTATTAGTGATTAAGCTCTTCGTTTAAAATGTACAAAGTATCTTTTATAGTTAATAAATCATTTTTAATCATTTTCTATTTTCTTCTAGGCTTACGATAATTTATATTCACTTACTAGTATTTAACTAAACAAAGCAACTTTGAAGATATTTATCATTTGTAAAATGTTTGCCAATCTAATTTGTGTGTTCTTAAAGACAAGTAAAGGTATTGTACATTTAAAGGGTCATAAATTCGCAAATACTATTTTTAGACATTAGCTAATTTTAGACTTAAACTAACCCAGTTTATTGTTATAACATTCATTACTAGAGGCGGGGTAGACGAAAACACCCATTCTCCTTTCTTACAGTATATAAAAATTTATATGTATAACTTTTCAACATTATGATTTTTTACAGTATTGGCCCTAAACTGAAAATCTCGCATTTGCGTTCTTTTGGTTTCTTATATGATATTTAGGTCTGGCAGTATGAGAAATCTCAGTTATTAAAACTTTTTTCTTCGTTTATATGGGAAGTTGGAAAAGTCCCATCTACCCGACCCCTCGTCCGACGAGTGACTTCGCAAGCACGTATATACCGAATTCAATTTACATGGACATTATCCCCGGTCATTTCATTACCATTTAAATCCTTCCTTCCGACCCTGTTCAAAGTTTATGACATCTGTCCGTGCTCATATCTCAGGAGCTGTTCGTGGGTCCAGGGCAGGTCCGCCGATGGTATCTCACATCTCTCCCATCAAGGGTCCATTTCCAGGCCTCTAAGACCCTTTCCACCACTCACATGTGATGCAAGTCCCTTTCTTTCGTGGGGGGCTAGACGTGGCCAGAAAATCCAGCGCAATCTTTGGTCCACTATCAGAATCGCTGAGAAAAGTAATGACAGGAAGGATTTATAGTGGCGGAATCCCTTTTTGCCCTCGTTAAATTCGATAAATATGCGACAAGGTATGAACACGGGCAGGGCTTATGTGGGGAATCACTGTTTGCTTGTAATCCAGGTTAATGTGGGGATGATGTACTTTTTCATGGTTTACAGTAGAGCATTTGCGCTTTACGGGCTCTGCGCCACTATTCGCTACAACTATCCGGGACTACCCGGGTGCTCCGAAGGGCGAGGGGGCCCCTTGCTCGTTCCACTTCAAAACTGTCGGAGCACCCTGCTTCCGGGTTCTTCGACTAGGGGACTTACAGTTGCAGAGTGGCAATAGTGTCTGGCAGCACTCAGTACTCAAGCACCGAGTGGGGCCCACTTTAAATTTCAATTTCGAAAAACCAGACAGTCGGGGTAAGCCTAAAAGAGGCGTGCGCCCACAACATAAATTCTCACCTGGAACCAATCTCATTTAATCAAATAATTTGTAAATGGAAATCACGTCGACAGGTTGGTTTCATCCGGGATTCAGACAGTCACACGGTTTGGTACCTGCTGGATTTTGGATGATGCCGCCGATGGAGCCACCCTGCTATTTTGCATGGTATATTTGGCTGCTGCAGGGGCAGGCTGTAAGAGGATCAAAAGTACCTCCGGCAGCGGAGCACCCTGTCCCGTCGTCGTCGTCGTCATCGTCGGTTGTATATGGTTCAAGGAAGCTGCTGAGACTGAGCCTCGGAGCCCTGATAAAGCTCGGGGCAATAAATTTCTGTTTCCTCAAGTACTCAAGCACACTCTGTACGCCTCTAGATAAATTTATGGAGCCGAAATTTTGACATAAACTAAACATTTGCATATACGAGGTCGCCACGGCTCAGTATCCAACCCAAAACCGAGACTCTGGATGGGCTTATCGGAGTAAATCCAAGTTGGTATAGGTCGGTGGGTTCGGGATTTTTGGGAGGTGTCAGGATGAAACCGCTGCAATTTAGCAACCGTAGAGCCCTTAGCGGCCGCTCCGAGGCCATGGAATTATGAAGAACTCTCCAACATTCATGACGTTCTGTACGAGATTTAGTTTGAAAGCGGCCTCCAGCACCATTCCCAGGGCCTCCTACATTCTTAATGGATGTAATTTGGGCTAAATACCCGAAAACCAAACAAGAGCGTTCCGCCAAATTTTGGATTTCCGAGGCTTATTCGGGGCAACCGCAGGCGCTGTCAAGAGGCAGCTGCACACACCCCGTTCGCAGGCGAAACTCCTCCAGATAAATTCATTGCGAGCCCCACATCATTTTATTTAATTAGATTTGGTTAATTTACAAGTTCTGAATGGTCCTGCTCAGGTATGCACGCTACACGACAAGCTTATTCAAACAAGCCCTAAACGGTTCCGTACAAACACCTGAAACAGAATTTACAGCGCAAACATCGCCACTCGACGTACTCCTACCTGTGCTACCTGCGCGGTGTGGCCCGGCGCGATGTTTTGCGTAGAAATTGGGGGTGAAACGCTCGCCCGGTTGGGCGGTTCTTGTGCGGGAACATGTCACTGAATTTATGCGAGGGGGCGCGCTCGGAATTACCTCTAAATATTTATTTGTTGATTAAAATAATGTCGGCAGCACTGGTCGTGATGTTATTGTTGTTATTACTTACGCGTTTGTCATTTCAAAGGGCAAATAAATCCCTGCTTCTACCCCCGCGAGACAGGAGCAGGGAAAAACAAGTAGCAGCCCTCTCCCAGACCCAAACCGGGATGAAAGTAAACAGGTAAACAAGCGGTAAATACAGGTAAGGCGGTGGCGGACGATTTACATACACTCGCCCTGGCTCATGATACCCAAACCGACGGGTAAAAATTCCCTGAAAGGGACGGGCTGTCAGACCCGTTTAGAAGGGGTGATATTCGACCTCTTTCAGAAGTGGTTCACGAGTGAATAATTAACCACGTCGAAAGGGGATAACTGAAAAGAAGCGGCTTTACCACCTGACTTTGTGGTGTTCATGGGCCTTTTCATAGTCTCAGAAACCCTTCCCCCCAACCGTCTTAGTCGTCTTCTTCAATTTTCCCTCAAATCTTAAGTCTTAAAAAAAAAGTGACCCCTTTACACGGTGTAATCAATTTGATTTTGCAGAGGATTAGATCAGCGTTACGAGATTCGAGATTTCTGGGGAGGGGGATTCCCCGGGAAAAGCGGCTTAACCTAAGAGTGATGGCCGCTGGAAAATTTGAAATGATTAGTCAACGCACACCATTTGGATTGTTCCTGGACCAATGGTTGCTATTTGGAGCTTAGTGTAATAATTTGGGCGCGAATTTGATCCGACCGAAGAAGATTTTTATTCCTAAAAAGGATCCCCGAAAAAAATCAATAAAATTGCTAATGGGCTTTTATATGAATTTATATCGATATCACTGGCCAACACCATTTCTACCATTTTCGAGAAAGAATAAATTATTTTGGGAATTTTTAGAAAACAAAATATAATTATTATCATAGCAGATGGTATAGTGTGGCTCAAATGAAAGTTTGAATCGAAGGTTTGCTGAAAACGTTGTTTCTATAATCCGGTTTTAGTCAATTTAGCATAATTTAAGTTCAAATTTTATTGTAAATATGTATGTATATTAGAAGTTAAAAGAAGTTATTGTTTAAGTGTTACCACACACTAACACATAAAATTACATATACATGCTATTACTTTAAGGAATTGCATATTTTGAAATGAATGAACTTATTTTGATTTTGTTCTAATAATTTGTTTCGTTTACATTCTTACTTATCCTTAATTGTATAACGTTCTGCCCCATTTCGTATAATCCTTTTCCTCAATTCTTTCACTATGGTTTTTTTTTTGTCTATATTAAGCATAAGCTTAAGACATTTTAGTGAATTATATTAACATTGAATGGACAAAAAAATGTTGTTCTTAAGAAGTCCTTGATCCTTACCATTATTCTGGAATAAATAATCCCAATAAAGAGTGGTGGTGGGAAAATATCTCCCAATAAGCAGTTTGTAGCCAACGAATTTAACTCAGATTTTTCAAACAAATGATGTAAATATGTATTAATCTATTTATATTTATTTCAAATTTGTTTATTTCTGAAAGCAGTACGCTTTCTTGAAATGCGGTGTAATATAAACTGTTCCAGTAGGGATGAAGGAGTTAACATGTACCAAACCCAGTTAAACAGTTAAAAATAAAGAGTTCATCTTTTTCTAGCATTCAGTATCCACAAAATACAAAATTTAAAGGTATCTGCCTACTATTTATTAAGTTACTGAACTATCATTTTCTATGAAATAATTAACCTCGAGTTTTCAGAACCTTCGAAAGTAACCAACTTCGTTTCCAGAAATCGATATGTGAAGAAGATAGTTTAAAATCTGAAACTTTTTGTTATTTTCATAACTCTAAAAGATATGTAGGTACATGTAAGTTTTTCTTATCTTCAAAATAGTTCTGGCAAGTATTCGTGATATGATGTGCCGAATGTCGATTTGAATTTAAAAAAAAAACTTCTGATTCGTTTGAATAACCGAAAAAAAAAACATTGATGACGATTTATAGTTTAAGTTTAATCAAGTACGAACCTTAATCATGGATTTAAATAGAATACTTAAAACAGAGCAGGGGCGTGAACAGTAAAACGAAATTCTGGGATGATTTAGGCATTGAAAAGTACGAATAGCATTTAAGGGCCTCCGGAAGACATTCATCAAAATGTCTCCGTTGAAAAATCTCGAATAGGCCGCCACGCAGCCCCGCCCTTGTCGATCGAAAGATGGATGTTGTGACATCTCCAGCGCCCCAGCACAGCATCTCCAACAATAATTCTCGAAAAAAAAAAACAAATTTTAATATTTCCATCGATTGAGCGCACGCACCGCACCGCCCTGGTCTCCCCCGCTCGACTCTGTCGGCGTCGCCCAGATAAAAGGATGAGATTACGAGAAAATAATTTCCGGGAAATTTCCTTTCCGCGTTTAGCGCAAGCATCCCGAAAGAAGTGGATGTGCAATGATTTTTCAATAATGGCACCGAAAATCATTGTACCCAGCAGGCAAATCATCCGGAGCTTAAAGGCTTCTCATTTTTACGGAATTGGTTTCATCCTGCGGCATTTTTTTCGATATTAGGGCGCCGAGCATCCTTCGAATGCGTAGGAGTAAGAAAATTGGCTCGACTTAAGTGAAACTCCTTCGACTGCGAAGGATGCCAGTTTGGCGGGGCTTAAGACCACCGAAATTCTTGTTCATCACTTCCACCGCTTAGTGGGGGAGTTAGAAGAGCACCCGCGTCCTCAGGGGTTTTAGTCTAAATTATAGTCGAAAGCGACACACGCTACCAATCGATTCTATTTCGATGTGAGTAGAATTTTCTGCTCAATAATTACGCGCAGATCCGCTCAGCTATTAGTGCAGAAAGATCGCGCTGGAAAAATGATTGATGATCCGCACTAGACGTATTCATGGCATCGCTTTTAACTTCCATAAAACGTCTTCCTGTATTTCGGATATTCTCAGATTTTGGCAGCTCCTTCGAAATTAAAATCAATCCTGGCGCTGATGACAGCCATTCTAGGGAATATTTTGACGAGGAGCATAACTGATGAATATTGATGAGTGCACCGAATACAAAGTGCAGCCCCATCACTTCCGGGGGACTAAGGACTGGTGCGCGGGCAACCAACGTTCGAATCATTTTTGAACATTAAATTAATTCCAACTCCGTCCCAGAGGGCGCTCCGTTCGTTCCCGACCGCCCTTTTCATCCCCTAGATGACTTTCAGCTCGATAGCAGCAGCAAAAAGGGAAATTAAATTAGGCAAAATCAAAAGAAATGAACGGCAATAACGAAAGAAGCAGTCGGAGGAGTTCAGATTTTTAGCCCCAAAGACCTACACCCCCGCATCATTTTCATGTAGGTTACCTTCCCTTTCAAAAAAAATTTAGTTATTAGCGGCTGATTGGAACGAACCGTGCAGCTCGTCACGTCTCTTTTATCTTTTAATTTGGATTGCGCTCGATGAAGAGCGCGTTCGCATAAATAGATTTTTTCCTTTTCCTTTTGCGATAAATTGCAAAAGTTTCCTTCACTTCAATCTTTCTATGTTTCATGTCCGGCAAACGAATTTGAAAGCACCAAATTCAATTTACATGAACATTATCCCCAGTCATTTCATTATCATTCAAATCCTTTCTGACCCTGTTTTTAAAGTTTTCTGGTATCTGTCTGTACTCATTTCAAAATATGGTATTGATGGCAGCATGAAAACTCCCTTTATGAATATCCTAAAGAGTTTTGTTTAAAATTATAATTTATGAAAATGTATCCATAATACAAACTAGTCAAAACTTTTAAATTAAAACACCACTATGAGTATTCATAAGTTTGTAAGGAAAATACATGGAGATATGAGTATGAAGAGCTTATTTTCCACATCGATTAATTCTAAACAAACAAAATTGATTGATTTTGAAATTTCCTTATAATAATAGTATTGTAGTAATAAATTGAAAAATTTTTATTTGCTGGAAAAATATTTGAATGAAGATCGGGTAAAGTGCTTAAAATTGGTAAGCTAAAGAATTTTCAAGTTTTAACCAGTTGATTCTTTAATTAAAAAGTCGGGTAAAGTTGGGAAAAGTAAATTAACTAATTATCTCAGATTTTTAGGCAAATTCTTAAGTACTCAAAAGGTTTTATGTAAAAAGTTGAACTTAGTGTTTTAACACAAATTGAGTATTTACTTGAGAAAATCGAAATCCTCCTTAATTCTATGAATAACTTTTTATACGAAAGTTTTTGCATATTGGAGGTGACAAATAATATTCAGTTAAGGGTAAATAATTCAATATATGTATTCAGATAAACACACTTAATGAAACATACAGCATATTATAAAAGCTAAATAAGCAGCAAAATTTTGAGCCCTTATTCCTGTATGGACAAAAGCTAGTGCCTTTATTTTACAAATACTTTGATGACAGCATTGAACATTCAAGAACAACTTCTCTACCTTCAACAAACAAATGTAGAAAAGTGGCTAGTTTTTTTTTCATTGTCGTGTAAAAGTTACTTAGATACATACATATTATTTAACTAAATCCACAATTCCTTAGAGCAAATTAACTATTTATCTATTACCTATTGCATGGATGTGTTGCGGCTTTTAAGGATTGCTATAAGAAAAAAAGTATAAAATTAATGTAGGTACCCGTACCATAGTAGAAACATTCCATATTTTCTCACATCCATTTTTAAATTAAATATTTCAAACAATTGTTTAAAAAATGCCGTCAGATACAGTTGAGCAAAATAGGTGCTTTTTGTCAGAAATATCTATATGAAGGAAAACTACACGAGATTAAATTTGCGCAACTATTTTGACTCGCGCATAAAATATAAATGCATGGAAAGTTTTACGAGCCTCGTATCGGTTTTCGGTATATTAGGTATTTTACTCAAAAGTTTGAAGTACTTTTCTTGTTTTATCATTCTTTTGCAAACCTGAACTGAACTGAACTGAACTGAACTGAACTGAACTGAACTGAACTGAAAGCTCAAGGTGACAAGCTCAAAACGAGCATTCAAAGTATTTTAAAGCTGGCATGCATTGGACATATGGTTTGAGTTTGCTACAATGATGCACTGTATCCATTAGGGAGTCCAAAGAAAAGATTCGCGTTACTGTCGTCTCATCCGGGACTTTCCCATATTCGACTACAGTCGCGTTTCAACAGCGTTCTATTCGACTAGAGCTGCACTAAGACGAATCCTGACGGCGAAATAAATAAACAGACTACTTCAGGCGGCGACTGGCGGGTACACGAGTATCTCGACAACCACCCGGCAAAATGAGATAAAAGTCTGATACAGCAGCTGCGGGAGCGGAGCACGAAAATTTATCATTTAGCTGCAAGTTTTCCATGAATTTTCATTCTATTTTTTCTTATACCTTTTTGGCGCACATCCCTGCTGCCATCTTAGGGAGTGTTCTGTTCTCCAAAACCTCCAGTTTCGCACGCCTGCACTGACACAGATATGCATCTGTCTTGGCCGGGGCAGCAGCACATCCTTCATTTCTACGATGCGAAAATCTTTCTTGGAGACCGGAGTGTTTTTGTTTCCAAGTGATACTCTAAATTCACTTACTCCTTAAGTTTCCCGGGGAAATGCAATTTGATAAACATCACCAGTCCGCCCCCGCTCACACTATTTTCGAGTGGATATAGGGCGGTGGTTTAAGTGTGATCGGGTCTTCTCGGTTAAGGGGTTGAAAAATGATGAAAATTTAATTCCATTTTAGAAGAAAGTTTAAAGTCCCCTGGTAAAGGACTTTTAGGGAAAAAGGGAAAATGTGATTATAAAAAAGGGATAAAAGTGGCTTTGTACAGGGTGCTCCTGCTGCTGGGTTCGAGTAAGCGATTTCAAGACGTTGGAGAACGAAAGGAGTTTATTCTCAACGTATGTCGTTCTGGCATTTTTCGGGTACCAGCAGTTGTTAAGGTGAGGTCACAATAGAACTTCTCACGTTAATGACGATGCCAGTGGTTGAAATTCAGCGAATTCACCCGCCCTTCTCAAACACATAAACTGCACGTGATGTGCGCGTTTTTTAATAACCGCTAATACATTTGCACGCGATAAAATCCCTTTTGGGTCGAATTGGAAGGTCACAGCACCCGTGGGAGTGCACTTTATGACTTCGGTTTGCAATATGTGTCGATCCAATTTGATGGCGCACTATTGCAAAGTAATACGCCAGTCAAGCACACATGGCTCCGGGAAATTGCAACTTGGCAAGTGGGTTTCCAGTTTTCACATAAGCACCTCGATCCGGGCGGGGGGGCTCCTTGCAATAGGTACCCCAGAGAAATAACTCAGTTAGAAGTTCCTGCAGCCGTGAATTTGAAAAGTTTGTCAGGGTTTTTTTTTCAAACGGGGGAGCTGACACCTTTTCCACCATCCCTAATGCGACCATTTGGAATTTATGGAGCATTTCATTAGAGCACTAATACCATCGATGTGACAAAGGAGCCCCCAACCGTACCCACCCTCGCATCCTTTTGTGCGATGGTGTTAAAGGCACTCTTGAGCTAATTTTTTTGATTTTTTTTTTCCAACCAGACTCACCCTATACCACAGCGGGATGGTTGCATATTGCGTTTGGCCGCGACTTTTCTTTTAAGAATTTTATGTCCTTCTTAGCAGAAAGTAACACACCCACACCTCGGAGTCGTGCAGGGCCGCTCATATTTTCTGAACATACCCCCCACAATCCACAATCCACATCCACTGCTCCCCCGTGCGGGACGTTATTAGTGTCAAGCACAGTCCCCGGGGTATGTGAGCGGGAGCGCTGATTCCACTCCGAGGCGCCTTCACCAGAGTGAAAAAAAGTTTGAACTTCAATTAAGTCACTCCGTGCCATGGCAGACGCGGACGACAGTGGCGGAATTTTGATACTTGACTCGAACTCCGGCCGCGCTTATTAGGTCACTCCTCCGAGATGAGCCCCACCGTGACTAGCGCTGGATTGGAATACCTTAACCAACCCGGGGGCGCACTAAGTGATAAGAGGAGCACCCCGACGCCAAATCGATATTGGTAATTAGTAGCGTTAGTTTACCGCTCGAAATTGTCGGACTAGTTTTTGCTAGACTAACTCCACGAGGGCATCTGGGCGACAGGCGTCAAAGTACCACCGCCGTCGGAAACCCACCCGGACCCAAACCCATACCCTTTTTTCGGTGTAGATGAAAACCCTTCGGGTGACAGATTTTCGTTTATGCGCGCCCACAAATTGGCACCGGAGCAGGAATTTCGTGGGTTTTACCGTGAAGGTGCTACTTCCAGCGGGACTGATCCAATTATTTTTAATTAAGTAGGTACTTCGACATTGATCAGGGATTCTCTTTTTTGTCTTATTCTAAGTAAGTAAATCTCTATTTTAGGGAGATAAGCTGGATTCAAAATGTTCGTTTTAAGATGGAAATAGCTTCACTATACAAAATGTCCTTAGTTTAAGAAATTCTTTTTCTCCAATTTATAAAATTTTTTATCAAATCGAATTTAGAAAACGTGGGTAACAAATATGTTTAAGAAGAATTTGAATGTACAAGTCAGACTTGTGCAATTAGTATTCCGTTCCGTGATATGCTTTTAAAATAAATAAACAATTGTTTTTGATCTTTGTTACCATATAAACAATCAAAGGTAATGCACTCGTGCTAATTTTCATTTAATATTCCTAAACTATATGGAGAATATTCCAGTGCATATTCCCACTCGACGGTTTGAATAATAGGTTTTAAAAACTTTCTCTATAATTCAGTCTAATTAAACATTTAATTAATTAATTGAATAATTTACGCATCGTTAAATTTTCAAAGGGAATTATTACATTAGATTCTTTTCATTTTGAATTGTGGTTCAAACTCGACCAAATAAAACTGCATTTGTTCTTTAATTGAATAGCATAATGCTGATGCTATGTATTTTTCCCATTAAATACAGCATCAACTTGACTTAAGAACTTTTAGATGATAATAATAGAAAATATAGTGTGGGATATAGATAGTACTATACTATATACTATTAATTATTATTATTCGTGATAATATCTCAATCAACAGAAAATATTGTTTGGCCTCGATTTGCAAATATTGTAAATTTTTATTTATTATAACGAAGTGAGCATAAATGGTATAAATCCTGTGGAAACATATATTCTAATTAACTCTAAGCCTGTCCCTATTGTGCCTTACTATAAATCCATCAGTGCCCAAAATGTTGAAAAAAGTAATTTTAAAGAAAAATTGATTCATAGAAAGATTTTATGCTTTGTTACCCAATGTTTATAAGAGTATAAGAATGAAGAAAAAATACTCTTTTGATTGAAACAACAAAGCAGTTTTATTTTAGAGAATTTGCATCTAAAAAATTGTGTAGTTACCCTACGTGATTGTAAGGATGTAGATACTGAATTCAAATAAGTCACAATATGTTTAAGTTTACCCATACATTTTGTTTTGCTCATAAATACATACATGTATGCTTTAACCATTTTATGAAATTCTTCTCTTCATGGCGACTATAGTTAACAACCTCTCTTAAAGACTGTTGTTAAGAATTGCGCCACCTTTTGGTACGGTGCTCAACTAGGATAGTTGGAACAAATTTGAACGAGTAAAAGTCGAACCTAGACATGGGACGGAATTATTTTGATGGCTATAAGTAAGTAAGTAAAATCTTACTGATTATGTGAATTGTTTTTATTATTTCTCTTTAAAAAGTAGGAACTAAGTACATGTACTGTTGAGAGTATAAAAATATAGAGTGGAGTATTTCAAATGACGGAAGGGACAAGAAGTGTTTCATATGACTTTTTTTACAAGATATTTATCCCAAACATGCTATTATATTAAGAGACAAGTTTAGTAATAGTTAACAAAAGTTTTATTGATAATAAAGGCGGAGACATTTAACCAGAATGACTTGAATTAAGGTTAAAAATAAGATTTTCTATTCCGTATTAAAGTTTTTAGTGCCCGTTTTTGATATTTAATTTTGTTGTCCATTTAAAAATTTTAAACTGAAAACATTTGCTGCCAACACTTTCCACAGGGTGCTATTGTTAAAAAGCTACCAAAATCATGGTCAAAGCGTGATAATACCTGCTAGACACCATCTGTGACCATGAGTCTGCAAATATCGCGCCTGGAACTAATATTACCCGCCAATCCGCAAAAACCTTAAACAAACTCCGAAAATATCCCAAAAGTAAATAAATGGCAGGCGGCCGGGAGCGATAGCGGCCGGGGCCGCCACTTCGAATACAATCGCTCGATCTGTGTAATTAACGCCACCGGGTGTAGCTGCAATTACCATGCCAACTAAATAATACTATCGAAATCTGCACCATGTAATTTGTGTCTTTTAAGCAAATGTTTGCCATCGATGGAGCCGGGGGGATGATGGGGCGCATGACGTTCGACGGCACATGCCAGCCCCGAATCATTTCCAGAAGAAGAGCTGTTCCCTGGGAAAAAGCCCGTAACCCGGTTCTCGAAAGCCAGTTGTGCGGGTGGAGCCGGGTGCCGGGTGCCGGGGGTCGGGAGGGACCCCGGCCAGAGCGCCGATGCTTTTGGTGTCGTTTTAATTGCAATCCATTTTGCAAATTCAAGTTATTGCCCGGACATGTGTTTGTGCTCAACGGCCCTCGGAAAAGATAACATAGAGTGGCGGTGGTCGGCGCTGCGCTGGATGCGGGCAACCGTTTTATTAAGGCCCCACTTACTTCCTATTGGGGCTCCAAATTAAGCCCGACTAGTGCTGGACCACAAGCGGAGATGCATCTGGCTCAGTTTAAATGCCTAAAATGTTGTTTACTGTAATGTAATCATGGGACATAAACGTGAATCGTGAACGAGGAATACCTCGAGTAGTTCTGGGCCAGATGCTCAAGACTAAATGACCAGCAGAATAGAATAAATCTGGAAATCCAAAGGATATTGTTATTTCTTGGCAATGGAAGTTGCACTGCAGCGGTTGTGCGGACTATCTCCTAACTGACAATTTTAGGTCACGCACAATGAACGGCCCGAAACCACTCTGAGGGAATGAATTAAAACTCTATTTATGTACTCCGACCTTGACAAGTGTGAAAAGTTCGCTTTTATACTTCAAAGAATAGAATTGTAAAGTTGTTCTGCTAAAATCCTAAAATCTACCACTCTTTGACTTGTCTAAAACTGGGTTACTTGAAAATGTTATTACATTGCTCATTTTGACTGCATATTTCTTGGGAAAGTAATGGTTTTTTCAAGACTCTAGAAAAAGAAGTTTTAGCGTAGATTTATTTATATACGTAAGTATATTAAGCGGCCAATAATTTGAGATCACTAGTGAATTGCACTGTTTGGGCTCTTATTTTAGTATTTTAAGATAGTTAAAAACATGTACACTTTTTTTGTGTTGCTTCGATTTTTTGGTAAAGTTAATTGTTATAGTGGTTTTAAATTCATTTATTTGCTTTATTAAAGATTAAAGTATCTTCAATTAATGAAAAAGCTTTCAAGATTAAAATCTATCCTTTCTTCTAATTTGTAAAATAGTTCCTATGTTGAAAGTAAATCGTCGTCCAATTTCAGCTTAAAATTGAACCCCGATGTCAGAGGAAATTTAAAGATAACAATAACAGAATCGTTTAAATATACAGTATTTCGACACAATAAGAGTCTCCGACTTCAATGAAATTTTGCAAGAACTTTCCATTTGCATTAAAACAACAGGATCTGAAGGAATTTTTTGTCGGTCCGCTATAATTTTCGAGATATTTAACTTTTAATTTTGACAAAATTAAAATTAAAAGTTGCTACATCCGCCGCTAAGATTCCTTCCCATAATTTTTTTTTCAACCGGATAATAAAATCTGTTTTATTTTAATTAATGCATTTTATTTTTATTTTTCGTTAGAAAATTCATTAAAAATTATACTAGAATTGATCTGATTGAAATTTACTAGAAAAAAAAGTTTGGTGTGTAAATTTCATGAAATTTGACTACACTAAAGTTCCAGGGAAAGTGGGACTACTATCTTCTACTGTAAAATATACCTAAGTAGTCGATTTTTTTTCTTTAACACTAGCCTATCGAGTATCAGATTGACCCAGCGATTGCACCTTTAAAAAAATTGGTTTCTCTTAATAAAAAGTAAGCTGTATGTATGAGTTTTAACTAATTTAAAACTATGTTTGTAGGTTTTATAGTTCCTGAGCTATAGATTCTTAGAATACGATGTGATCTGCATATTTAAGAGATTAGAATACTTTGTCAATTTGATCTTTTTTTTCAAGTTACATGTAATACGTTTAGATATGTACAATATAAATAGAGGTTATAAATTACTTTAAAAGCTAAGTTTTCCCAACTTTCGGACAATAATTTTTAAGACTGCGACTGTAATTTTCATTGTTCAACGTCATCAACGTGGCCGGGTGGGTGCCAGCTCTGGAATTGGATGGGGAAGTTCTGAAAAGTAGAAAAGAGGGCGGTGGTGGGTGGATGGAGGCGCTTCTTTCAATTACCCGAACTGCGGGAATCACTGTAATTAAGACAGATTGCCCCAAGCTCCTCGAGTGGCTTCCGGTCGAAATCAAATATTAAGACGTTGCGCCTGACAAATGTTGGCAGCCACAAGAGGCAACTGGCAGTCATTTCTCACAAGGCAAACAAACAAAAAAAAAAAAAACAGAACGTCTGGACAAAAAATCAATCAATCAAAAATCAGATTTCTACAACCTCAATCCGGGTACGACGTCACGGTATGTTTGCGTGCCGGGACAATTCCCGCTGCGACTGCCGGGTGGCAGTGGTGTAAGGCACCGTGGACCCGTAACAAATGATCTTCGCCGCAAGAAGCGCCTCCGCAGCCAAACGAGCATATTTTTTGAGGGCGCAGCAGCAATTTGTTGAATCTGTGGCAGGATTGTCGCTGCCCGAATTCAATATACTCGTTAAGTGGCGGGCTGGCGAGGGCGGGTCCGGATCCGGGCGACATCCATAAACTTTCTGACAACTCATATATATCTGCGTCACAAGTCCTGGAAACTCTTGTAAAAATAACCACGTCCCTACCTCCAGCCAGTTGAAACAAAATTGTACACCAAAAACTCCGGGACAGGTACCCATGAAAACGACCCGGAGGCTTCTTGGCAATTGCTTTTTTTCCAGCTTGAGCAAAGCAAGGGCACTGAAGGGATGTGGACGTATGCTAAGCGGGATAAGAAAAAAAAAAATGTCAATTCGGTAAGAAACACAACTTCTTGGGCATAATGTAATCTTGCCGGGACAAGGGGAGCTCGCCCTAAGCTCGATTATCTCCCAGCTGTCCGTCGAAATTTTTCTGAAATACGAAAAAAATAATGCCAGAACAGATTAAGGTGAAACTGCATTAAACTGTGCTCAAGTTTTTCCCCCTTTTTGGGTTACAATGGGTTCAGCAAGTGTTCCTTTATAGAAGGGTTTTCTTGGAATTTATTCCGGGCGTGGCTTGATGCGTATCCCAAAGCTAGGCTTTTTAACAAACTTTTTTCTCGGTTTATTGGGAAAAACCCGACAAGGCTCAGTAACCCAAAAGTTTTTGTAATTAGTTTGTATGTTAAGTGAATATCACTTGAAAAAAAATCCAAACAAAATCGGGTAACTACTATACTGCATAAATTTGTAACTTTAAGATTTAAAAACTTATATTTCTTTACATTTTTAGATGCTATCCTTACTAATAATAGTATTATAATAGAATGCTGAATTAATAAAAAAAAAATCTGTCTGTCTGTTCCACTATATAACTTCTAAAACGATCAAATGGCCACAATCAAAGTACAAAACATATTATTCGGCTTGAGCCTAGTTCGGCTTAAATTAGCTTCAGGCTAGACGAAAAAGATATCATTCTACAATCAGTAATACCCAAATTTCTAATTCTTACATTCTAATTACCGCTTAAACTTCAAATTTATAATACTGAATAAGAGAAATAAATTAAAAACTGCCAAATTATTTCTTACTAAAAAAGTCGTAAATTGTTTAACATTTAATTAAAAAAATTTAAAATTCGATGTTTATACTCTTGACGTATTATAATTTAAGTAAAAAAATAATTCGATGGCGGTTTTTCCATGAAAGAAATATTACATCAAAATTAAAATATCAAGTGCTTTTAATAAGAGTCAAATATATTCACGCAGTTCTCAAATCGAAATCGTCCCAATAAATGATAAAACTTATCCGTAGTTTTAATTTTCGAAATTTAAACCAACAATTTATAATATATAATCCCGAAAATTTCCTAATATTAAATTTGGATCGAATCGGGACATAAATCATTTTGAACATTTACATGTATACATATGTTGAGTAAACTTTGGAAAATAAGGACATTTTTCGCAAAGGACCAAAAAGTTGGTAGAACATGCTATAAGTTCAATTCATTCAAATGGGAAATATTCTTCTAGTAATTCTTCTGGTTATATCTTGATCTTGATATAAAAATTGGTTTTAAAGATGCGGCACATGGCAGAAGCAAATAACATTTTATTAATCAAACAAATATATAGGAAATTTAGGGGATATCGCATTAAAAGCAGTTCAATGACTCCTGCAGATTTCGTTGCATAATCTTAGCTCTAATTTCATTAAAATGCCTTTTAGCAGTCCATTGACAGAACTACACATCATACATAATTAATTTGTAAGCAGTGAATTGTACCATAAATAATTGAATATAAATCAACTTAATATCATTGCCGAACGTGATGTAAGATTAAATAATTGTCATTAAAAGAATATTCTCCAGATTAATGGAATGTGAAATGCATTGGTTCTCCATGAAATTAGTAAACAATGGTTATGTACTCAGGTATAATAATAAATTATGGTATTTGCGCACAGATACATTTCTGGAATAATCATTTGCAAAGTTTACATATAATATTTATTGTACATAAGTAAGTCTCTATGTAGTACATCATGTGGAAGGGTCCGGTTGATTGACCCTGAAAACTTTGCTCAAGACGCTCTTTGGGGCAGAACATAAAGTTCTTAGTCACAAAATTAATGGTGCTCCTCAGTCCTCAGCCTTGGACTGAGTGATGTAGCAAAAGCAGGCAGAATCGAATTGATGTGATCAATTCCGTTTGTCCAAAGATAGATAGATAGAACTATTGACAGACCAGGACTGCACGGCGAAGGTATTCAATCGATCTTTAGGCATTTGCTCGGCATGTAAGGAGGACAAATGATGACACAGCCTGATGCATGCTGCGAGTCTGAAAACATCTGCTTATCTGAGCGAAGGCAGCCCACAGCCCAACAAATTGATTGCGTTCACTTTGATGGATTCACTCCTGGCGAAGGCATAGCAGCGCCTGCTAAATGACGTGAAAAGAGCCAATTTTCGTCAGTTAAAGCCCGGCATAAGGCGGCAGGCATAGAGTCTGCCATTTTTTTTTCCAAAATACGGGAACAGATTCGATTAATTGCTAAGATGGGAACAATAAATATAGCAGAGTTGTGCGTAGTGCACTATTTCATTAATGCACTATCACTTCACTATCACTACTTTGTTTCGTGATAGTGCACAGCGCAAATTCACTATCCTCACTACATATTTTTAAATTTTTAAGTGATAGTGCCCATAAATGATAAGTGTCACTATTATTGAGTGGTTAAGTAACTAATAAGTAAACCTAATGATAGTGACCTTGAAGTGTATACTACTTTTTAGCCATTTGGCAGAAATTAATTTCCAGTGCTCTTCGCTTAGAAATTTAGTGGTAGTGAAGTTTTAGTGCACTATATTTTACCAATTTTACCGACAAACCATTTGCCCGACAACCTTTTACCCGACAGCTAAGTTCCTGACAAATTTGCTAAAATTCCCTATTCAAAACACAATAGGCATTTTGCAAAAGGAAAATATTTAGGCTTTTTGTAAGAGGAAAATATTTTAGTTGTTGTCGAGCAAAAGGTTGTCGGTCAAAAGATTTTCAAGCATTTGCAGTCGGGCAAATTGATGATTACCTACCAATTTAGTTGATAATGAATTTGCATCACACTATCACTAAAAAATTTAGTGATAGTGATAATGATAGATACATTACGCATAACTCTTGAAAAATGTCATGCACTTTACCTTTTCTTGAAGTGTTTTGAAAGAGCCGCCACTTACCTGAAAAGAAAGAAAATTAGGTAGGAAGAGATAGTCAAAATTAACGCTAAAAGAGCCGCTGGGCTGCAAAGCATGGGCTGGTTGCATATCGATTTTTGCACTCAATCGGGACCGTGAGTAAGCTTCCTGTTTAGTCACAGAATCAATGAATTTTCACGCTCTGGCAGTCAAAGAGAAGTTCTGGAAGTGGGTAGGTATTCCCGTGGGGGCGGTTGATGCATTCCCACTATATTCCCGTTCCGCACGCACATTGCTCCTTCGCAGTGCGTCAGTACTGTCGAGCCCCAAAGTTTGTATCAGTTTTGATGGTTCCCCAGGAACGAGCGAGTCCCGCTCCAGGAACCAGGATGCCGAGGATCGATCTCGTCTCCGCCAGGATCTCTGGTGGAGCGGCGGTAATCATTGCAATTGGCATACAATTCCTGAAAAATTCCCAACCCAGAATGATGTTTTGCCTGCTCCAGTTATTGGATACATTTCCCTAGGGCACTTACCAGATGTAGCAATCGAAGGCAACAACTCGCATATCCCCGACAGCCTTCGGGAGCATCAGGCACGCTTTTCGATGTATTTTAGGTATTTTAGGTAGAAATGCACTGCTCTTTTTCAGCTGCCTCCTTCCCGGCGAATCTAAGATTCAGAGCCGACAGGATTTGTGCCTCAAAGTGCACACTTATCCCCTTGAATTGCGTAATTTGTAGCTCGTTGGGAGCACTTCGATTGCAGTTTTTTGCACATTTTGTACTAAAAACACTACCGTCTATAACTACGTAAGCAAAATGTGCACCAAAGTTGATTACGAAATGAAAGAAGCCCAGATATTTCTGCACGAGCTTAAAAAATAATATTTTAGGACTTTAGGTATATCCAATATTTGTAAAGTAAGTTTATTTTTGGAGATTATTAAAAAATTCTATTAAATTAATTTTGACCTTTTTTAATACGAATAAAAATAATGATGCTTACAAAATTCTGCGCTTAATTTAATAATGAAATTTAAAGAAATATACAAAAAGACTGGTCAAGTGCGAGATTAATTCGTACAACACGTGTTACTTAATTTACAATTTTTTTTCTGCTTTTTTATAAAGAAGTTCGAAATTATTTTTCCAATTGGTTTAAACTTATCCGCAGTAGAAATAAATCGGACTTCAAGTTATAACAGGAAACTTGAAATTAAGTAAAGTATTCTTCAAAACAAAACGATTCGAATTAGATTTTCACTTGAATCACATTGCGAGCTCTTTTCATACGTTCCAAGATTTTTTTTTCATTTTGAAAAATATTCAAAATATAAACTGTTTTATGTTAATACTCTATTTTTCTCAAAAATACCGCATGATAGAAAATTTTAATTTTTAGTCTTATAGTTAAACTACGAAAAAAAATTATTATATACAAAGAAAGTATTGTTCATTTATTATACATATACGAAATAACAATTTTTTACCACTTATTTTGTTCCTTTAAAATTAGATACATAAAACTCTTAAACCCTTAAATATAAAATATCCAAGAAATGGCCCGATAGACAGACTATAAGGAATTTGGTAATTAAAACTCTACAAGTTATCTCTTAGTCCTTAACTAAAAAGACAAGTACAATTTCATATTCTAAAAGATAGAAAGCTCAGACCCGATTTTTGTATAGTAAATTGAGTTTCAAATTGAGGTTAGGCACAATGCTTTTATGTTAAAATTGGGACTGAGTTTTTGCTCAAAAGCGTTTAAAGCGTTTAAAACGCATCGAAAACTGATCGCGGTAGCTCAGCGGTCAGAGCATTGAAGCACAAAAATGAAGGTCGTAGATTCGATTTCTGCTGGTGTTCCTGCTACATACCTCCAATATTTTATAGAAATTCCTTGTTGAAAAATTATGGTCAGTAGAATACTAACTCCAGTACCCACAAAATCCGAACAGAACCCACCCCTCTGGTACCCCGACATGATGCATTAACGCCCCCTGGCTTTAGCAGATTACTTAATAAAGCACGCTGGTGCCACTTCAGTTGTTGCACGCATGCACCTCGCGATATTTTCGCGATAATGCCACAAAGTGAAGCGGGTGCCGACGGGGAGTGTAACGCGTCCGTCCGGTTCGGAACTCGTTTTGGGGGATGAATTTAAAAGGGCTCATCAACCCTGATCGTAATGCGATTAAAGCTCATTTAAATAATTTTCAATTATTCCTTCATTTAATGAAAATTATTAAATTAGGCCAACCTGTTCTGCGTGCTGCACCCCACCTGGCCGAGGCATTGAACACAATCCGGTGCAGGTGAGTGGAAGTGGAAAATGGATTTTGGGCGATTCAATTTGTAGCCGGGGCGCTTTGTTTGATTTATTAGCGCGTGCAGGGAGTGTATCACTTTCGGAAATGATACATCGCTCCCGCCCGCCGGCGCCCGTTCCTGCCGCGCGGTGATGGAGTAAATCCAGGGTGAGGTCCCGGCGCAGCCCGTCACGATTGGGAGCGGGCTGGGATGAATGCCGTCGACAGATGTTTTGGAATTTACCTAATTTACAGGGCGCCCCAAATTCCCCTTGTTTTTGGGAAAAGAGAACACCTTTCCAAGTAACCGAAGAATGGTGTGGTGCCCTTCCTCTCTAGATCTAGATCCAGATGCGAATAAACCCGCTAATCGATGATGTGTCTCCGTCCGGAAACGCAAGAAATCTCGAGTATTTAGATAAGTAAATCAATCTATCCCACATCCATGACGGTAATGAGATTCACGCACACATGTTTACCCAATTAGCCAGGGCTTGCACACCTGATTCACATTATGAAGCTGAAATTACCGCCTCTCCCGCAGAACTATTTGCTTGGGAGTGGTCCAGAAATCCAGAGGTGCTATGTGGGCGTTACGCACACACGAATTAGCACTTTAATGGTAATTTATGGGCCAAAATTAATCCCAAATCATCTATAATGTAACACCCCCTAATAATGCATGGACCAGGAGTAGCCAAACTGTGCTAAAGCTACGTACACACTCACCTGGCTCAATGTTCTGCCCTCTCAAGTAATCTTGGGGCCTGTTACCGCCCAGAATCGATATAAAAGTCATGGGTCGCCGTGATCTGAATTGCCACCTTGAAGTAGATCTTTGTAAGATGGGTCTGGTTAGCACCACCGAGATACTTGGGGGAGGGATTGAATGCAAATAAATGGCACATCCCCGGATAAAACGACTTACAATGGCTGGACTAATTGACAAATTACCCCGGATGAACTTGAGATTTTCTCTCCATGAATCACTCGAAATTTGTCACAGCCTTAGGGCCAACTGAAGGGGCCCCCAAGGTAATCTGCGGAGTAACAAACTCTTTTCGAACGTATTTGTCAAGTAAAATGGAAATCGCAACTGAATCAAATATGCATTTATATTCTTGTAGAGATAAATCTTTCGGTAGGTACCCGGCAGGAGCCTCTTACCCTATACCACCCGGATTTTGTAGGAGCCCTTTCTTTTTTACCGCGAGAAATACTCCACTTTCCTGTCTCAGATTGGGTGGAGCGCCGTTTTCTTGCTTTAAACCCTGCGGGGAAAGGATCCATCTTTCTTTTTTTTTTCTGGAGCATATAAATTATCCCACTTCGCATGCATGTTGGAGCACGCATTTTTAGCCGTTTACCACAATTTTCAAGATGGGCTTCCATCTGTCTATTCTCGCAGAATGAGGCGGAGGATGTTGGCATTTGTTTTAATTTTCCAGCACTTTCCGGCATTTTTTATCAATAAATCACGGAAAATGCATGCCCTGGTTACTTACAGTGAGAAACGGGAAAGGGCTTCTTGAATCCATGTAGAAAATTCATTCGATCGAATGGTCTGGAGAGTGGCCCCTTATGCTATTAGATCGATTAGTCAAATATTTATGGTACGACACAGAGCTCCACGACGCTCGACACGCCCTGGGAGAGGCAATAAAAGCTTTAAATATGAACCGGGAGCTCTAGTGGCTGGGGATGGCCCCAAAAACCCCATCATAAATAGGGGGCGAAAAGTACGAAAACAGCGTCATGAATTTTTAATTTTTACAGCGCCGGGGTTCGTATTCATGGAGAGTTTCAAAAACATCCGTGGAACTGGCTTTTGCTGGCAATAATAAGTTTAATATGGCGAATTTGCTGCTGTGCCGCCGCCGGCCCTTGGGGCAGCCGTGCAAACTTATTATTAGTTCGGTGAATTTTGCATGATGCTCAGCGGTGATAATGGCCCTGCATCCGCTCTGACCCTAGCCATGCGGGGGTGGGGCTAGAGGGCAGCAGCCCCAAATGGCCACCAATTGAGGAACCTGTGAATGGGGCGGGCTTGTTAAAAATTGCCCTTTAGGACTTTCTGGAAGTGAACCTCCTCCGTGCATGGGTCTGATAGTTCTCGTGTTTACTGTTTGGAGCGCTGACTTCTATCCCGGGGGTTCTAGGGTCCCAGTCCAACTCCGCTCATTGTTATCGTAAGAGAAACCATTCAGGTAGTCTGCTTCAATTATTTAGAACTGATGTAAAATCTTGCATTATAGCACGATTTTTTAGAATGAAAAACAACCCTGGAAACTATCATTACCATGGAAATATGAGAAGAGCCACTGTTTACCATAATGCACTATATCTACTTGCATAATTTATTTAAAAATTGTATATATATTTCAATTCTATTACATATCCTCTTGAAAATACATTGTGTTTTGATAATATCTGGTAGTTCAGAAACGCCGCCCCTTCCTTAAAATTGCTCCGTGACCCCTGAAATCGTAATTAAAAAATTTAATGGAATTAATCACGTACATATTACTTTCAGAATGGGATGTCGAATTCAAGTGCGCTTTTTTTCTTAGAAAGGCCACAAGATAAGTAAGCTTTTATTTCAGAAAAAAAAATGTCATATTTCCCATACAAAAAATTGACTGAAAAAAAGTCATATTTTGAGCATTGAAATTGCCATTTTCGAAGTTTGATTCAACTACACTCATTTAGGTAATTGGAATCGGGTTGTAAGAATTTATCGTTACAAAGTTTGAAGCCTCAGCTTTTTAACAAACTCTCAAACTCAACCTATATCCTATGATATCTGTGATAGAACTTATGAAGCATTTTCTAGGTTCTTTCCCTCCAAATTTTTAACTGCAAATTAAGAGGTTAAGGGCCGACCATGAGAGACCATGTAGAATCGTTTGGCATACCCCTGTTCAGACCTTAACAAAACGCCCTGTATAAAGTTTAAAGTTTAAGCTCTGAATTGAAATTTATTTGTGATTGTAAAAATCATGGAAACTAGTAACTAATAAGGAACTAGTCGAAAAACTTGGATTCGATCATTCAATCATTCGACACCTATTTGAAAAAAAAGAATAAATTCAAACAATGTTCTTCACGAATTTTTGAGTCTAATCGCGCACAGATAATCATCAATAGTAACTATAGTAGGTATAAGCTTAATATCGCAATTTAATTTTTTATGCATTGAAAAATAAATTGCTCCCAGAAAGTCGGTATAGTACCTACCTCATCTTAAAACTTCTATCCATAAGTCATTATACATTTGCATAAAAATAGTCATCGTTAAACTATATCTTATTCTATTGTATCCGAGAGCTATAAAACCGTCATCTGATACCAGATGATTGCTTAGCTAACTCAAAACGTTCGCCGTACATTCACAAATCTTATTTGCTCCCGAATGTAAATTTAATCTGACATTTTATGATGCTGTAGCCTTTTTAATGCACACCACGTCATTTTCCTATATAATGGATTTTGCACTGCATTGTTTGGACACAAAACCAACATAAGGAATCGTTTTACCTTAGATGGACACAACGCTTTTTACCTTCTTTATTATACTTTTAATAATATTTACCGCTTCGGTTTTGTGACAAATAAACTATTTAGAATATTTATCAAAAATATGTCTTATATCTAATTTATATTATATGAAGTATTTTAGGAAGATTGCCTGATAAATAATTTATTAACCTTCACATGATTTATGAAATATAGAATGGTCTATGTAGATCAAATACATACATATAAGTACGTTATAGATATTATTAAAATCTGTCTAAAAAGCATTAAAATTTGCAGTGCCTGTGAATTGAATATATACATACACTGCTATTTTTTTTTTTTAAATAAGATACTTCACAAAATATGTAATTTGGCAGTTAACATATATATGTATATGTATTATATTACTCTAATAAATTAACTTTCACTTTTACGTCAAAAATTAATTTGAAAATAGTCAAGTTGTTGATAATCCTTATTTTGAGGAAGTATGCACACAGAAAAATAACGTGTGTTATTCAAAAGAAGCCAAATAATCAGGGAAAAATGTCGCATTACTCTGCAATTTATAAATTTCATGACATACTTAGTCAATATAATTTGATGAGTAAACTTCAAACATTACAGCCTAAAACTGAATTATTACAGTTTCAGAAAGAAAAATATTCAAAGTAGCCAGGAAAAAATTTATCAGAAAAAACAGAATAAAATTGTAATTATTATCGGAAAACCAGTGAATTCTTACAGTATATTTTTTCCGTTTATTAATAAACTTCAAATAAATATAAACTTTCCTATTGTTCCGTGTGTCACCCAAGTACGCAAAGCAAAAGGGCGACACATTAACCGTGGGTTATTTTACACGACCCATGTCAGACCACTTTCGACCCCAATTAAGACCCTCTTCGTATTATCAAATCTCAACTTTCAATGAAAAACAGCTTACCATTCACGAGATAATAACGTCCAAAAATCGCTATTTTTATGACTAAACTCACTCACTCATCAAAAGTTTAGGCTACTACTGCCAGGTGACTTAAGGAAGTTAAAAATTTGTGTGGAGGATGGTTATTGTACGTATATATAGGAAAAAAATCAGAAATCATCAAATTAAGGGTTGGTATAGAAGATATGTATGTATTGAACTGGTGAATTAAATAACTTTGTAAATGATTTTATACTCTAAATAACCGAGAACGGATCGAGCTCAAGTTCAATTAGATTAGAGAAATTTGACTAAAAGAAAACTTGGCAAGTCGCAATATTGAGTAGCAAAGAACATAACAATTTTCTTTTAAAGCAACTGAAGAACGTTATGCATGAAAGGAGCTATGATTTAAGGAACTTCGAAAGAACTTAGTATCGAGTTAGATCTCACTTCTTTTATTAGCGGAGTACCTGAGTAGGTATTTGCAAGTTTTTTTGTTACGAACTTGGCTTTCTTTCATATTTATGTTTTGTTGAAATAACGTAGTCACGTCAGACGTAACATTATCAATTACATGTGTCAATTTAAGGTATATATATTACATACACAACAATAAACTCACGAATTTGTGTAGGCAAAATGCAAAATCCCTAAAACTTTTCGATACGAAGAAGAAAAGAAAAAATCTGAACGCACACCCGAAGAAAATGTCATCTCCTCTGAAATCTTTCCCTTCCTCTAGGATATTTTTAAAAGTGTGCCCCATTCAGCGAAGCGCCCAGGAATGTAGTGATCTTGTTAACATGAACTGTCCGCAAAAATCTCGTTATCCTTGCAAGTGTACAGAGACGAAAATCGTGTTACCTTGTTATTGCCCCTTAAATCAGTCAGCCCACCTTGCCATTCAGGCATAATTTATTCCATCACAGGACTACATACAGGAAATTGAGTGTGATAATATTCACTCTAGCGAAAAAGGGAATAAATTCAATTTGCAGCCGTTTGAAAATGTCACAATGGGAGTGGGCGGCTGGGGGATGGGTTTGGGATAGAAAATGGTCCGAATGAAATATGTCCTCGCCGAGACATAATCTGTACGAAGAAATAAAAAAAAATATATAATAATAAAAAAGACGAAGGCAGAAAAGACGAACTGGAAGTAAAAAAAAAGTTGTCGTCGTCGTCAGTCCTTAACCGACGTCGACCTCCTGTTCATCAGCATTCCTGACACCGTCGTGCCATTTGCGTGTTATTTCTGGCTAGTATCCCCCGACTTCCCCATAATTTCCGTCAATTTCCAGGGCACTGCAGAGAAGAAAGGAAAGTTGATTTCCCGGGTCTCACCCGGGGTTTTGGCATGGTGCGAATGGCGGGGCCATCACCAGAAGCGCCCACTGCAGCACTTGAGCGAAATTAAGTGAAAATGAAGAAAATTAAATTTGGCTGGCCACTTCATTGACGCTAGCTCCCGACGTCCGCCGCCACTGCCATTTAGGAGGTAGTCCCCAACTTTTTTTTCCCCGGTTGCCATTGTTCCCACAGTGGCGTCAGCTCTGCCAGCCGCCACACGAATGAACTTAAATCTTCGCCCCCGCCAGCCGCTGAAACCAACTGGAGCTCCGGTGCCATTTATTTTTTCTTCTTCTCTAGAACGTATATGCAAATTGGGGGCACTGTTGCCCGGGCGAAACGGCGAAAATGGCGAAAATGGCCTGTCCGCCCGACAAGTTGATGGTTAATCAATGTCAACTCAATCTCCAGCTCCCAAAGACGCTTGCGGCTTTTTAATTACGCGGAAAGCAGTGATTTTGTCGCGCTGGGGATTCGTGCGCCCCGCGATGTGACGTATGCTTTAGAAAATTATTCAATATTTTCAAAACTTTCTTACACTCCTCCGAAAATGGTCGCATGACCTAGAGTAGGAGAGTGACAGAAATGAAAGTAAACACCCGGTGTGAGCTGAGCCTCAGGAGAGTCACCTCAAGCCCCCGATACCCCCAATACCCCCAAATGATTGACACTGTTTGGTCGCCTGAATGAGGCCCGGCACTTTGTGGGGTTTAAGGCCCGGCTTAACTTGTCAGCGGGCGAGGACCATATCACCAAGAAGGAGCTCCGTTTTCCCTTTTATTAACCCAGAAACTGAGACAAGCATCTCGAGAGGGTACAATTTGATTGATGAATCTCCCCCAAACCCCGGGCAAACCCCTGTACACCCGGGGAATTATATCTAGTCGAAATTGGGAAACAGCTCTCTAGACAAAACAATCCTTGATGCAAAGTTTACTTAGGTGGGCTCAAGGTGCTTTGTGTGACTGATGCCTGCGGCTGCCGCGGCCGGGATTAGAATCAGCCCCCCCAAAAATATCTTCGCATACGCCCCAAAAATTTGGCTGGCGGCGTTACCTGTGTAAGCAAAAGCAAGCATTTTAGAGTTGTGCAAATAAATTACCGAAAATTTTAAAAATTTGTGTGTTTAACTCAAAATCTGGTTTATTTTATGAAGCCAGAAATCTTTCACTGCGCTTCGGGGATAAATAAGTTCAGATTTTTGAAAAGTTGTACGTAAATTGCTCTGAAATTGCTATAAACTCCATTTAGCCCCATGCTCCAACTGACTTAGGACTAAGTAGGTCTTTCTAGGCAGTGTCACCACCGATTAGAATTATTCTTTTTAGAATAAATATGTATATCAAACCCAGTTAGCCGCTAATAAGACTTTTTTTAGAAACAAGTGACATCCGGATCACTAAATATACTAAAAACTAAACTATTTATACTCAGATTTTTCTATATGTACAGCCGAATCAGAACCATAAAAGGATAACCATATCCTACAAAATATTTATTTTAATACATAGTGTATTTCAGAATTCTTCATCTTTTTATAAAATTATGCTCCAACTTAAGTGTGAGACCTACCATTTATTTTTAGAATTGAATACTCACACAGAGTAATTTCGATTTCAATGCAATTTAGGATAAAAAAATCCATCAACATCAGCAACGAAGCAGATTGTAGTTATCATTATTATATTTTTAGACTTAAAAAGTTAAAATTCTGTAAAGCAATAGCTTATCAGCGTACATGAGTACGAAATGTTTAGATAACGTTTACAGAAAATCGATAGCAATAATTTAAGCTTTTTCGCTTCGAATAAGTTTTTCCCAAGAATTCTTAAAAATTACATTGAGTTTTAAAATCAATGAAAAAACTTTTTTACCTTTGGTATGGTATAGTTTTCATTAACCTTAAGGAAATTTTTTGGTAATTATAAAATATATCATATTGCCAAATACGATTTTTTAAGAAGTGTGACGAGCCTTTTAATTAAATTTATAATTATACTTATAAAACTAATGACCGAAATGTAGCACTTCTTCGGCTCCAAATCATGCCTAATTTTTTTTTAGGATTTAAGTAATTTTGCTGGGATATTACGAAATAATTTTTTGGCTGTACTGAAACCTGAACCCAACATCCACTTGTGATGATACAAGTAATTGTAATGTATTGTATTACGTTATGCATGACATTGTTTCTTATAATAGATGCGCTAAATAGCTCTTCGCTGCTCCTAGATGGCGCTGCATTAATTTAGATATGTACATGTGCTGTAAATTGTTTAGGCGTCGTTTGTAATATGGAACATTTGGAGCAGGTACCTATCGGACTCGCACTTGACGGGTTTTTTGTAATCATAGTAATTAAAAGAATTGCAGATTCCAAATAAAAAATACATATAATATAAAAAGAAAGTAAGCAAGAGTCACAATGATTGCGAAATTTTCGAAAAAGAAAATCAGAGAAACTAGGTGTTTGTATAACTTTGCATTATTGCAGATGTGAATATATAAGACAATTTAAATAAAAAAGAAATTGTTGTTTTTACTTGACACCAATAGCGATTCTGTTGTTCTCTCCAGAGTTTTAGGAAGAAAAATGAACAACTTCATGGCATGCAGGATTTCTGTAAACATCTTTATCGTTTATTACTATCTCAACCTACTCGCTCAGTGGCAGTGACATAAATAGGCAGTTAAATGTGCTGTGAAGCGGAATTGCTACAAAGAAAATCCTTCCTTGGTAGAAGCTTAAAATTATACTAAAGTACTATCAGGTGGGTCCTCATCCCCCGCCGGAAAGGTGAAATATGATCAAACCGGGTGAGGTCGTGGACTCCTCGAAAACGTCACCCAAACAAGCGAACTTAATAAGCCGGCCCAGGCACGCAGGCCCGAGCATAATTTTCAAATCTGAACTAAATCCCTGTGGCATACGTGAACTCGAAAGCGTCGTGCCGAAGGACAATGAAATAATTTCCTGAACGTGCCGGTGGAATTTTCGCTTCCTGCCGGGGCTACAGAGGAAACCACGGGAAAATATATTCAGTTAGGCGTAGCCAGCGCCAGTCCCACCCGCACAGAGCGATGGGGGCGAAGCCCCAAAATCTGCTACTTCTTCGACTTTAGCAACTGGCGGGGCTCGTGGGATGGGGGGGACTTGGTTGGGTCCATTAGGAGCTGGTGGCAGGGAGCACCGCACCCACAGACATTCGTTTCCCGGATGCAAGTTCCAGAACTGTTTCGTGACTCCCGGAACTAAATTAGTTTCTAAACGGGAGGAAGAATATCTGGCGTCCTGGATGTGGTGCAAGCAACAAATCTGGGACTACACTGCTTGAAAAAAGGATTTTCACGAAGACTGCCTCTTTGCTGGACTTATCTTTCTTATCCCGGACGTCCTCTTTAATTACTCGGGCCTCCGTCGTAAATCCGGATTTTTGTTGTCAGGGTGAATGTCACAGGGTATTTGTCAAGAAGCGAAACATCTTTGAGACATATCACGCTGTTTTCGAGGCCTTTCTTAAGATATTCTGCGAAAATATAACGAGGGCATTCACTCACTCATTCGCCAAGTCTGCTTCTTTTTTCGCGCTAACCATCCTCAACGAGTCGAGGGTGCTCTTGCGAAAGAATTTACTGGCCAGAATTACGATTATTATACCAGACGTGGTGGGCCGAAACTTCCAAAATTATGGTGACAAAATTTCAGCCAATCCCCTCCCCACCTAGAAAATGTTTGTGCAGATGTTTGACGAAATTTTCAATTTTGCAAAACAAAAATTCCATTTGTTTTTCACTTCAGTTTCGCCTCCCTCTGGACCGCAGCATCCATAGCTTTGGAATGAATCTGGTGGGTCATTTTCCGTTGAGTTGCCGTCACGAGGGCTGTGCTAGTGCTAGAGCTTTCGGTCCAGACCACAGCATCCCATACATCGTGGACAGATGAAATCCGAGCGGACTCAGATTCCGACAGCATCCCCCGCCCCCCGGCCCGCTGTCACGCCATTACGCACAGATGTAAATGAACGCAATTTATCTGTGCCGAATAGTTCTGTTGTCTGCGGGACGTTTTTCTGGTCCCTGGCAAATGGCAAAATCTGTGATTTGCTCCCAAAAATTTTCTTAGGGTATTTAATTTCACTTTGCAGAAGCTATAAAGGGGGAATTGAAATAGTTGCCCACCCTGTGGCATCATGGCGGAGGCGGCGGGGGCGGGGGTTGGCGGTCTGATGGTATGCGGTTTCCGCCTTTAGAAATTCATCAGCCGTGAGTTTATGGAGATGTGCCTTCCGTTGGCTGTGCACACGATCCGAAAACATTTGGCCAAGAGGAATGCACAGGAATTTCCTGGAGTTTATCCTGTGCGTTCCTCTGGTTCTCGGATCCCTCGGCTTTTGTAAGCAAAAGGCGAAACTATTCCCAATGAATTTTTGTTCGAATTTTCTCATACGCAAAACGACCCAGGCCTGTAACATGTAGCAATCGTAATAAAACGCTGCCCACAATTCACCGGTATCATCTCGCAGGATACCCAAAATATATTTTCCTAAAATTATACCCATTTCGTCCATGACGTGAATTTAAATGATGTGAATAAAAATTATGTACTTACTATCAGATTAATTTTAGCAGTTAAGAATCTATTTACTAGAAAATTATATAGCTTCAATAACAATTAACAATATCTATGTATAAGTACCTATTTAAAATTTTGATGATAATACTCGCACATGAAGAGTCCTCGAAAATATTCATTTCAGTACATTGAGAAACTTGATTTATTTATTTATTTATTTATAGGCTAAATCTTGAGCATACTATCTTTAAAGCTTTTTTACTTAAATGGGAATTCTAATGAATTGAATTTATTATTTTCAATTCAATTATTTAATACTTAAGTATAATTAAAGTATAATAAATTAATAAAATGTTTTCTCGTTTATGTGTTAACAAATTAAGGGATCATTTTAATTTCTCGATTTAGCCGTTATTGAATTAACAAAAGTCGTACTTAATTCTGTGGTAAAAAGCGTAATTGAAATTCTTCTTCAACAACTTAAAGGTACGGAAAATACATTATACCAGTAACTCTTAAATAGAAACGTCAATATTAATTTGTATGTACTACATAAATTCGATTCCCATAATGCTACTGGATCGAAGTTCTCAATAGAATAATTAAAAATTATTAATTTTTGAGATACCCTGTATAATTTTTATAACCTTATACTGGTTTGTAAAAAAAAATAAATAAATATAAAACGTATGATTAAAAAACTAATAAAGTCTTTAATTTTTATTCACATCATTTTCATACCCACAGAAAATGTGAATAAAATATAGGTACAATTAAAAATTTACGTATAATTACTAAGATTATCCAACTCACCTGGCTAAATTTTTCCTGACTGTCGAGAATATCGATAAACAGCCGCATTCTGTCGTCCATAATCTGGAATCCATTCCGCGGCTGCATTAGCAGATTTTGAACAGCTTCGCGTATCGAGCCGGGGGTTGTGCTGCACGAGCTGCCATCGGGGGAATCCCCGTACCCGTTGTTGTTCTGCATTTGAGCCAACTTTAGTTGGTCTGAAGTTTGGCGGAGTGCATCGGAGCACTTCTTTAAGTAGTCCAGCGATCCAGTGGCTTTGTATTGGTCAGCCATTTGATGGAAATTGTCTAAAATTTGATTTATATCAATTGTGACCGGTTTCTGTGGTTTTGAATGAGCGTTTTTAGCTAATTCCTTTGTGGGACTTAACGCTTCTAGATCCTGGCTCATTAGTCGCAGATTGTCTGATATTTGGTGGAAACTCTCGGATGTAGTCAGACTGTGTCCGAGAGAATCAAAATTTGCTGATTTTGGACGATTGTCCTTGTTGGGTTTTGCATAGATGTCTGTAAGAATCGGTTTTGGTTCAGAATCCGGAAGCTGATTTGATCGTATAGCGTCTAGAAAAACTCTTAGTTGGTCCGAAGGTGTTCTTAGCTCGGCAGTGGATCCTTTTGTTTCAACCACTGGTGGAACTGGCTTTTCTTGTGGTAACTTGTGGCTGGATATCGGAGGAACTATCGCTGGTTTTTCTTCAGGAATAGTGGCGGTCTCTCCACGCATGGAACTTCGGATGCTGTCCAAAAACAGCTTAAGCTGATGGGATGGTGTTTGTGCCTCGGATGAGCTCGAATCGCCCCCATCGCTGGAAGATACAAAACTTCCGGTGGAGGCCGACATAGGAATGTGAGACTGTTTTGGCTGTTGGCTAGTTGGCGTCTGCTGTTTTTGCATCTGTTGCTGTCTTTTTAGCTCAGATAGTAACTTCGCCTGTTCTGAGTACTTTCGGACACTTTCGGTTATAGCCCTTAATTGCTCCGAATAGATCCTAAGTTGGTTCTCGAGGAATGCTTGGTCAGGAATGGTGCCGTATGCGTAGGAAAGTGGTCGGTCGGGCTTTCTTTTAGTCGATGGGATACAACCGGTGTTTATATTCGTAACATTCACAGAAGAGGAATTGTTTAAATTGCCACATCCTGAGTCTGATATGTTTCCCGTATCCCCATTTTCTGGAGTTGCCGTCATGCTAAACGGCGAGGGCTGTCGATTTATTTGCCCGTGAAATGTGGCTGAATGTCTCATCCCACCAGGAGTAACGCCATTCCCACCAACTCCTACAGTGCCAATTGCTTTTTGTGGATGCGACCCTGACGGTGACGGTGCACAGCCTCCACCTGGACCATTCGGGCGAGAATTTTGATTTAAAATTTGGGTACCAGCTGCAATTGCACCCACCGACTGTGACATCACCGGCTGAGATAACCGCCGGCTGGGTATTGGCGGTGGCTTGTAACTTTTTTCGATTCCATTGCACCGATCGAGGCTCCGGGGGCGCTGGGCAACCATTTGGCTGTTGACAACACTGTTGCCCGGATGGTTGTTCGGAGCGCTAGGGGTTCTTGGGGTACTGTGAGACCGCCGTGGTACAACTGGATGCTGGAGCTGCTGCTGTTGCTGGGGATGCGGATGGTGCTGGCTAGAAATCGGTGATGGAGGCGTATAAAGAGTCACCTGCTCATTTGGGCGAATATGCAACCTGGCCGGGCTATTTCGGAATTGGTTGTACAAAGAGGCGTAGACGGCCTCCTTTTCCTGCTGTCGCGCCTGAAAATGTTGCTGCTGTTGCCTCGCAGCCAAAATTCTTTGCTGTTGCTGAGTGTAAATCGTTGGCTTTAAGTCGTTGTTCAAATCGTTTAACGGCGATGTAACCGGGATGCTGTGAGGTCTTTTCGGACGTAACTTTACAGGATCGGCGTATTCATCACCACTTTCATGGTGTATCTTTGGTATCACATTGGCTGGACTCTTACTAGCCTCTACCACAAAAGGATTATTTATATGAAGTGATATGTTTTTATCATCAATCTGTAATTCACTTCCACCATTCAATTGTATTTTTCGACTCATATCAACATAATCGCTGTACTCTTGAAAGTCAGACTTTGTTGAAGAAACGTAGTTTACAACGTTTCCTGAAGGTACGGATGGTCCTGATGACGGTGAATGCATCATCCTATACCCGTTCATCATTCGGGCATTGCTACCTGGCATTTGTTGCACTAATTGCTGATTCAGGACCTTACGATGCCTTTGCTCTTTTTGCTGCTGAAAATCACCTTGCTGCACTTGTCCCTGTGACTGTGACTTAGACGAAATTGTCTCAGATGACGACACCGGACCGGATGTAGTCGCTTTTGAGCCAGCAGCTCCATTTTGTAAGTGGGTCGAAGTCATTTTTTAAAATAAAGATGAACGAAAACTAATTTAAACCTCACGTAAAAAATCAACAACCCTCTTTAAGATTCACTCAACATATTTTAGTATAAATCACAAACAGGAATGGTCGTCTTTAAGATTTTTCGCTAAAAATACTTTAATCAGGCAGTTTCGAAGAGCAGTTGGGTTGCTTTATGTGGAAGGCAAAAAAAAAAAAAAATACAACTCACTAAGTACGCGCAACGCACACAGAATCGGGGCGGAAAACTCCCTTTCCAGGGCACACGCTTAATCCTTCCCTCGTCTTTTTATTAATCCCACGGGAAACGCTCCGCTCTTTTCGTACACATACAACACAAATCCCGATCCCGACCGTTACATAATATTTAGAAGACTAAAAAGCCTCATTAATCCCGATTTTTCTGCCTTCAGTTCAGTGTCACATTTTATTTCGTTATACCCCACCGAAAAAAAGGGACCTTTATTCCTTATAACGTCATAGTTAGCACCCAAAATTAAATTTCTCTTCTATTCGAAATGAATTTGTAAAATTAATCTAACAAAGGGAAAAAGGGAAATTTTTTACGTCAAACCAACATTCCAACTTCAGATCCCAAGGCCGGGTCAATTTTTGTGCAATCGCTACGAACACCCCCCGAACACACCCCCAAATTTGGTACAGCCGTTGTGCCCTTCTTTATATTTTGGGACAATTAAGGCGGAAAAAAACAAACAAAGAAATGTCTCTAGGAAACATGGTCTCGTTATTTTCACTTCCTCCATGGAAAGTTGGTCCTTCTTTTCCAAAAATATAAATAAAAAAATATTCCATGAAGTGGAAATCTGTGCAAGTTTTTAAAATTTTTGAGCAGACAACGACATCAGCGTCGAAAGTGGGTAGAGGAGGGATAGAAGCTTTTTGTATAGCGTGTGTTTTTTCATGGTTTATGGCTCTCGCAGCGTGGTCTATTTCGACCTTAACGTTTTTATAGCCCTCTGTTTTGTTTGGTGTAAACTTTATGAATTAATCTCGCGTTTTTTACCCCCTTTTTTTTGAGAAAGTTAATTAGGTGGACAGACTGAACAACAATGCCTTTGAGGAATGATGTCCGCCAGTCGTCCGCCCTTCGGGGAAATTGGAATGGTTACGGCAACTACGGCCTTTTTGCTGGCCGTCTGAAAAGCTAATTTGACTTAAGGCTATAGTCAACATTTTAATAGTGAATTGCTTGGCAATTGTTGGACGCGAAAAGGTTCGCATTGTTTTTGCAATTAGCTCTCCAATGGGATGTCAAGCTGAAGGGCTGCGGGTTAAACTCCGACCTGCCGGATAGAAATAAAACCAATGGGATGCAGCTGATCCTTGAAGCTTTTCAAAATAATTCTTTTTTTGCTTTTTTAACACGCAAAATAAAGGGAATGCAAATTTTTTTTTTTTCCATAACTGGTAGGACATTATTATTATACAGTGACCGAGGCAATTAAAAATTATAATAGGCCGACTTTATTACGCTGAATAATGTTCTGATTAAATTTACAAATTTTTTTAATATTCCTTTTTTGTCGTTGAAGTGCCAATGAAAATTGGCAGTGTGTGTTAAACAATTGTTATTGTAGAACCCAAGTTTATTACAACTCAACCTTATCAATAAAAATTACAATTTCTTAATACTTTCCTGTGGATTTTAAATTTTGCAAAATGAACTAACCTTTTGGGGAAAGCAAAATGTTCTTTAATTTCCTTATAAGTTAGTAAACATTTTGTTTTTAGTATTAATTCAGCTTCTACATTTTGAATATTCTATTTTTATCACGCTAAATATTTTGCATTAAATTGAAAATACGTGCATCATCAAATAAGCGACCAAGGAAACGAAATTAGGTAAGCTATTTATGTTAAAGCAACTCTAAATCGTTTAAAATCGTTTGCCCCTTTTAGAGACTATATCAAGATCTTCAAAAGACGACTTTAGAAAATCTGACGTAAAACTCAAATATTTTCCAACATAATAAGAGTTCAACATTCGCTCACAGAATGTTAAAAATTTAAATTACCGATCTAATTATGTCATTTCAAACTCAAATCTATAAAAATAATAGTGCAGGAAAATTAGGTTTAAAAATATCTTAATCGGTCACATCTACGAAAAATAATACAAATACCTACTATGTCTATGCAAAAATTTAGCCTTTTACTTTTTATTATCCATGTTGAATATCTAAATCAATGAAAAATTTGTATCAACAAGAAGAAAACGTATTACTTATTAGAAATATAAAACCTGGAATCCTTCTTTTAATTTTTTAACACTTTAAAAAAAATTAAATTTACCATTTATAAGGTAATTATTAGTTAAAGACATATTCAAAGAAAAATAATTGGCATTATTTACCAGCTTAATATTTCCCCTTGACAATCCACGGTTAAGATTACATTGCATTTTCGAATTAGATATAATATTTTAAGAATGCATAATTCAAATTTTGCTGTATGGATCGGTACATAATTATGTACCTATGTATATAGATTTGGATAAAATACAGGGCATAAAATTTAAAGCTTTTAAAGAGTTTAACTACATACATTGTCAGCACATCATGCACTGTTTAAAAAAATCAATTTATCATGTTCGAATGCAATTTTTTAGTAAGAAGCTTTAGCTTAAATTCAAGCGGAGTTTATTAGAGAATTCTACCTTAAAGAAAGGGATTGTAGCTTTGAAACTTTTGACATTTTTTCAATGCTAAATTTTAAAGATTTTCGTGGAAAAAAACCCAAAATTCACTCCTGTAAATCTTAAAGAAATTCCTAAGAAAAGGTGAGTTGATATTATAAGCACGAACAATACATATAGCACAAATTCCAAGAACTTCACGATTAAAAAAAAAAAGGGAAGAATCAAAATTGAAAGAATACAATGTCTCAGGGATTGGAGAATAAGGTCCCTGTAGAGAGAAAAGGAAAAAACTTAAAATCCTCGCAATTAATCCCTGAAAATTCCATTTCAAGAAGAATGCACTAAGTAATTCCAGCAATTTTACGAAGGAGATACTTCTCGGCTTTTACGTGCTTTAAAGAATTTCTGGAAATAAGTGAAAAGTCCGTCACAGGCCGTAAATTTTAAAGTATTGTATATACCAGAAACATTTGCAAAAAAAGAAAAACTTTTTTGTGGTAAATTAGAAAAAAATATGTGACCGCAAAAATTAAAAAAAAAAAATATATAATAAAAAAGGAACAAATTATTTCAACTCTGAGCCCTTTTTTTCCCCAGATGGGTTCAGATGGGAATTTTCGGGTTCGTTTGAATCTAACTCATTCTAGTAACCGGAGACGTACATATAAACCTCTTTTTAAGAACAAGATAAGGCAATCAACTGTAGCAAGCAAGTTTCCGAGTTCCCAAAGGGATAATTTTCTGTGTTATCATGGATCTTGTCAACATGATTGACATTACGGAAAGATAAACAATATTTAAAATTCGGTCGCTTCTCGGAGCTAGATGTTTGCTCAAGTGAAGGAGGTATCCCATTTCATCAGGGAAGACAACGATGCTCTGTATGCTGACATAACATAAGGAGAGCTATCCAGCTCGAGCAGAAATTGTTAATAGGAATGGGACCCGGTGTAGAAGCACCTAAAATATTAAGATGCATATCTTCTTAAATGATCCCTTCACCAAGAAACCGGGGCTAGCAGCTAGTTTTCCCTGTACCCGGTTGTATAATATGGTTGGGGAAAAGACGTAGCACTTCTAGAACCAAGATGTGCTCTGCTAATTGCGTGTAAAATAACACCAGTCTTGAGGGACACATGGAAGAAAGACTTTTGAAACCACTGTTCGTAACGACTGCAAAAATCCCTGGCGGGGACGTGAAGATAGTTGGGATCCTTGGTAAGATAAAAAAAAACCTTCTTCACGATTTAAAGCTCCTTTAATTGGAACTGCAACACACTCACTAGTCGCATAGTCTATCCCGACATTTCTGCAAGAAATTTATTGCGACCCGCTTTTGCGTACACATGCGTATCTGCGAAAAAAAATATATATAATGCCGACAGTAAGGCCTGAAAACTTTAACCGATTTAAAGTCGACCGGATTTGGGGTCCAAAAAAAAAAATTAATTTTTAATAAAATCGAAAACGACCGAGATATGTGAACAATTGAATGACACAATCGATAGGCCGGACACTAAAAAAATATCTTCTTCTTCTTCTTCTTTTTATAAATGTTATTCAATTTTGATAGTCGATGTATAATCGGCAATTTTGTTTGCTAGAGAATTGATAATAAAACCGAAAGAGTCCGCAAACACACGCGGGGGTGCGATGTTGCTCAAAGCAAATCAGCGCTAAAACTAAAACAAGACACAGCCGCCCGAACCCGAACCAACAACCGTGGGGATGTCCACGACCAATCCAGAACATCCCAAAGGCTTCGTTTGGTACAGAACCGCCAACATCCTCAGATCGCATCCCGAAGAACCGGAGGAGATGCATCTCCTGAAAGCCCAACAAGCTCCGGGGCTCCATGTACCATCGGCTCAATGAGGCTCCATCAAAGAGGGCCCCACTTCGGGCCGTTCTCTCACTGCGCACGTACTAAAAATGTATCTACAAAATTTTAGTACTAGAGAGCGGAACCCCACAACACCGGGAAAAAATTTTGTGGGACGCTCCACGGCAGCACGTGCTCCTCAGTCGGGACTGTTGTTTTTCAGAAGGAGGGCCGCAGCCGTAAGAGCCCCAATCGGAGCCCTACGTTAAACCATCTCAAAATTGGACGATGATGAGATCTATTTTTCTATTAACCCCAGAAATAGGCTTCTTTCTTAATTATTTCAATTCCTACTATACAAATATAAATATACCTTCGAAGCTGTCGTGGTACTCCCCTTCTAGTATAAAACTCCCGGATAATCTGAAGAATTATTTATGCATGCAATCGCGGCGGCTGGCACACTCCACTTATATCCAATCTTATCCTTCTGTAAAAGACGCAAAACAAGACGTCCCCCTGGCTCCTCCTCCACCAGTCGGCCGTCAATCAATCTGTTATTGATATCAGCCACCTTATCCCCGGACCAAAAATTTTCTCAATAATTCATCCCGGCACTGTCCCTCCTTGAGACGCCTCTCTATTTTTATCCGGGCCGGGGCCTTCTTAGACTTTCTGGGACGAGAAAATGTTCGAATTTTACGACTGCTTTTCGGCGCATAAAAAAAATTTTTTTTTGAAGTGCTCGGTCGTTGCAGGCTTCGGAGATGGGTTAATTAGCCCAGCACTTGTCGGTCAGTGTGCCCTTCTTTAAAGAAATTTAAAGGGCGGTAGGGAATCTTGGGATGATACTGCCCGATAGCAGCTGCATCAGAAACACTTTAAGATGAACTCTGAAGGTTGAAATATTTTCGTCTTCAACTTAGAAACATCCAACTGGCTTTTTTATGTTCCTTAAATAAAAATAAAGCACTCCTACTTACTACTAGTAATATAGAACAATGTTTATGATACATACACCTTAACTTTTGGGGAATACAGCTTTTTTTTATAATGATGGAGAACACTCTGGGTCAATCAGACCCTGTGCACCTACTTTGACCGTCCGTCATTTCAAATTGACGAGTGCAATCAGTTTGAAAAAACTTTAATATGTACTTGGAACATTGTTTGATCAATTCATATAAATAAAAAGTTCCAGTGACATTATGACATATTTAAAAACATTCATAAAAAAAATTGTTTTGAAAAAAAACGTAAATCACGAAAAAAATTATCTTATATTTTTTAAATATTTCTGGCTTAAAATTTACATGTACATTCTTGAAATGTAATAGAATGAAGAAAAACATTAGACTATAGTGTATCTTAAAAAAACATATTTATGTTGCACAGCAGAGTCAGAATGACCCTGCACCGACTTCGAATAATTCCCAGTGCTTAGTACAGCAATTGCAAAGATTCGTTCGAGACAGGCATGAATCTTGAAGATTTCTGAAGCCAAAAAATCATATCTTTTTCTAAAATTCAAGGATAAAAATAAAAATCGCTTGGACACCGGAACCGATATGCATTTGGCCTTAAACAAAACTGAACCAAGGATTCAGCCCTTGGTAAAAACATACAGCCACAAAAACGTAATAAAAATGTTACTTTCCTATGTATTTTGGAATCAATATTAAATTTTAATTTTTGATTTACTTAGGTACTTATGAGTGTTTCGTATCAAAACAACAAGAAGCGCATAATTTTTTTTTTTACAATAGCATTTAGATTATTAAAATGTGAGTTCAAAAATATTTTTCATATTTCTATCATGAAAACTTTTCTTAACAAATTATTAAAAACAATGCTAAAAAAGTGTTGCCTCTGGCCTTATTAAAAAAATAAAAAACAACAGGCATTTAAATTATATTTGAACGAAAATTATTATAGGTTAATACTATCTACCATGAATAATTTTGTTTCAATCGCATAAAAACTACCTTCCAATATAAACTTCTTCAGTTGTTTCATCCTCTCGCCACCAGATGACGTTACTGGTAAAATTATTTTGAATAAGACGGTTATTCATGAAATTACTCACTCAGTGTAAGTTTAGTACGATCCATGTTATATGATACTTTTATGCTATTACTTATGTATATATTAAACGATTAGGTAATTTAGTATGGAGCACTATTTGCCCGAGACCCGACTCGCATTTGGCTGGTTTTTTGTAAACTATTGTAATATTAACATTATAATATATATATATGTAATATTAACATTATATATATATATGGTGGTCTATGACAAAACAAAAAGTGTCTTAAATGGTCCAATGAAAAGGTTAAGAAACATTGCCCTAAATTCTAGAACAACTAGACCGGTTTTGATGATTTTTTTAACTAATAAAAGTTATCTTGAGACTTTAAAATAATTACAGTTATTGAGTCAGTTGGCAGATCTGTAATGAAGGGTTTTAAAGTTTAGTTATCATTACATCTTGGTTATTTCTAAGGTCCCTTTGAGGAATATCCCGTCTTTGAGGGCGCACGCAATGTGAGCATAGTCTAAGTAAGTCTATTCAAATTTAACCGAGTCCTTGAAGGCGCGGTAATTGAATTAACACGGAGGCCACATGCAACTTGACATCCACTCAAGTGCATGACGAGGGCTCCTCCTGTCTCCTCGGAGGACAATCGGGGCCCATTATATGCCCCGGCGCCGCTCCTTCTGGAAGTGCACAACTGGCGGTGGGGGCCCCACACCGGCAGATATTTTCCTATGAAATAGTCAAACTCAATTGTTATCCGAATATCCATCGAGAAAATCGATCGATTGGCCGCCGGTCTCAGTGCTCCCTGATAAATGCGGGCGGGGGCGGTCGGGGTGTTTATTTTTAGCATTTAACTGGGCCAGGGCATATCCGGACCGGGTTGGTTATGGATTAACTTTGACGGGAGTCGGCTAGAAGACCCGGAGCCCCTCCAGCCCCCCCGACCAGAGCTGGATTCTCAAAGGGAGCCGGGGATCCGGATCAGGAAGTACACAATTTCAGAATACATCCAAACTTTTGAGTTTCGCTCGCAGCCAGGAGGTCTCAACAATTTTAGCTAAATTCTGCAGGGTCGCACGCCCGCTTAGTACGGTCGGAGAGGGGGCGCTCGGAGCGGATTCGATGACTGATTGCCGTTGAATAGTTTGCTAATGGGTCCATGGTTTGCTCCCGACAAACGGAGCGCGATTTAAAGGGAATTAGCCCCAAAATCTAATCCGGCGAGGCTGGCTGGATGCTAAGTGGATTGATTGGTGACTAGATTTTGCTCGTTTTCAGTATCGTTGCCAGTAATTAAGTATTGATGAGGGCTCCGCTCTGCTGCTGCTGCTATTTTCCAGCTGAAGGAGCCGCGAACAAAATTACCAGGAACCCTGCCCCTGCCGGCTCCGTCGGGGTTTTAAGATGTTTTCAATTTGCGCGAAAGCCAGGGCTAACGCGGAGTTTTCTTCCGTTTGTCACTTGAAGTGGAAGTCCTCTCGGCTGGAAAATATGCTTCTGTGCCGGGGGTTTGGGGCTGGGATTGGGGCTCGGATTGGAGCTGGGCGACTACCGGGGGTCGGAATTGATTTCGAAAGCAAACAGAATTGTCAAGTATACTTCCAGCCTTTAAGGGGACGTGTGGAGCGTCCGCCAGCAGATATGCAGATCAAATATGTTTGCACAAAAGGCAAAAGGAATGCGAAACAATGTACGGGTGACAAAGGCGTTTGTAGGGTTGGGGCTCCGGGCGATGCTCCGTAAACTCTTGGGTCCTGTATTTCCTGGCATAATTTTGCTTTTTTCTTCTTCGAAAAATGCTCGTACAGAGTTTCTAAGTTGGTAAAAAATATATTTCGACTTCCAGAGTTCTGCTGAGCCTAGAGCGTTTCTTTTAAATTATTTGGATTAATCGAAGTAATAAGTCTTAAGGACGTAGTCTGGTGTTAAGACTTTGGAAAATCGATTTTTTATTTCTTTTTCATCCGCGCCACCCATCATCTATCTCCATTTAAAGTTGTCTACTTTAGGTTATAAATTATAAGACTGATAATGATCCCGAACATCCATTTCTATATTTTTTTAGTTACTTGCCATATCAAGAGATGGCGCAGGAGGAAATTATATGGTTTACTGAACCAGCCCCAGTGCTTACATGTCAAATTTGCGTGCGCAAAAAGCGATTTATCGCACGGAAAAGCGGGGGATAAGTTGCACTTTCTCCGCATGAGTGATATAAAATATTTTATTTATTCAACATTTTTATATAAAAAGAAATGAGATACAATATTTTCTACATTATTTACGAATCCTTCTTTGAAAAATCAGTAATAATATATTCTGACTTAATGCTATTGCCTTGCGAATAAGTAAAGCCTTTTTGTCATACATTTTTCATGTTTGCTTTTTAAAACGAACGACGAAAAGAGCAAAGAAAAAGTATGTAAATGTATAATACATTAATTGAATTGATTTTATTAATCAAAAAATGAAATTTAAGGATTCAATATTTAATGTATTATTTCAGAATTCAGCTTTAATTATGGAAAAAAAAATCATTTTTACATTTCTGCTTTAAGTACTGGCCCCACTGTCAAGTTGTGTAAAGAAGTTGGACCCGTTTCTGGTGGGTGAATAAATTGTCATCATCACGCCCTGGAACGAGAATTCAACAGCCTAGCCAGAGCGAGTACAGTGGTACTGCCATGGCTGACTATGGAATGTGCCAAGATAAAACGAAAAAAAAGGAATCTAGTAAGCTAGTGCATCGTACATTTCCCGACTTGCCTGCTTAATAATTCACTCCGGAAGCCATAAAAATTTGTCTCCGAGGCTCATTCCTTTAATCCCTTTTACGATTCCATTCCGAGGCAGACAAAGTCGACGGAAGCCACTTTTAAGTTTCGGTGCGCCGAACTCACCAAAGAGCCTTCTAAAAGCGCACCAGTGAAAAATTGGAAACATTTCGCAATTTTCAAGTTTCCTTGCAAGCCACAGAGTCGCATACATTCCCCAACCTCGCCAAATTCTCCCCTATTCCACCCCCACTCCCCTAAACCCAATGTGGATGTAGGCCCAGCCAGTTGCACACCACTCGACTCCTCTGCCACAGGAGCCAAAAATCCCCGTGAAATGTTTCATTAGGATGCAAATGGCTCGGCACACATTTGCTTCGGGAAGGCTGTCTGCACACAGTCGTGGCCAGAGATAGTTTTTCGACGACGGCAGCAAAAAAAGTAAAAAAATAAAAAAAATAAAGGAAACCTTGAGAACACAACTCCTCCAGGACTCGGTTTTTGGTGGGTGGTGTCAGGTGTGGGGTTGAAGGCAATTCGGGACAGAGCCTCCTACAGTTGGCAGGGAAAAAGTCCCGTCGATAACGAAACTTGTCTATGGTCGCACCATCCATATCAGCAGTGCCCAGCCCTCGAACATACACCCCCCACCCTCCTCCAAATAGCCCCACCCACTAGGTTCCACGTGGATTTTCGAAATAGTTTTCAATCCTTTCGATAAGTTTTATTTGGTTAAGTTTTTGCTGCAACTGTTCGCAGACTTTATGTTATCGTGTAGCCCAGCCAGTTTGCAGGTGCTCCACGGGCTTGCTCCTGTTGCAAAAGTTGTTGGTGCATCCGAGGCTCGTGTTTCTGCTGCATCCCCTGGACCAACTTTGGTGGCTCGCTCCCGTTTTGCTCACAATAGATAAAAGTTTTACATGGATTTTTGAACGATTCCGCCTGGCTGGCTGTTCTACCTGCAGCCTGGCCAATGGTCGGGCTAATGAGCCTTTTCATCGCTTGACTTTTGGGCCGGAACCAACGCGACCCGTTCGGCAATTGGTCAGGATGCAGAAAAATGTATACAGGAACTAGATTTACTGCGATGGGAGGACGGGGGGAATTGAGGATAATCTTCTGCAGACCCACAGGATATAAAATAGCGCGCAGGTCTGGAGGGTTAATTTCACGCATCCATGAATTTCGGAGCAATGAAAATTGTTCTCGCTTTATTAATGTTTCTTAAGAAGGTTCGCTATTATTAGAGTAAACGACTTTTGGCATATGAGAACCTTTTAAGTTTAATGAGATCTTATAATTTTTCAACGAAGGGGACTAGACGGTAAACCTTTATAAGAACCCTGCTGATAAATAATTTTAGGGTAAGTTTCACAGGACCAACTTAAGTTTATGAAGGGTTTATGTGAAATAAAACTAATCGCGGATATGTCTACGAACTACAATTCATTTTTTAATATTATTAACTTTAATTGTGATAAAAATATAAATTTTATATAGGTATTATCCTTGCCTTAAAATTTAGATGAATTCTCATATCTGCATACCTACTATCGAGATTTTGAACTTGACTTATTAGTGAAAAGTAGAATTACCTGCTCTATGCAAATATAAAAAAATATGAAATCCTTACGTTAATAACTAAGAATTCTGTATAAAAGTCTTTCTTTCATGACGGAGAAAGATTTTCATCTTATCAAAACAAGTTCAGCTAATTCCTAAATGGAAAAAACAAACTTAAAAAAAACATCTTTCAAACTTTTAGCAATTCCATAGTTCTTTCACTTAAATCCTACTTATTCGAAATATTTCAGTGCCTTATTTTTTTTTACTTCTGGAGAAGAATTTTGAGGTAGGTACATAAAACTGCGAAACTGTTCTCTAATCACAAAAGAAGATTTTCAGTCTGTTTGGTTGCGACAAAAATTTGTGTTTGTTTTAAAGAATTTAAAGTATTGTAAATTATTGTTATATATATGTACATACATATGTATATATCTGTAATTACGAAAATCATTTTCCTTTAACATAATTAAAAAAAAAATAAAAATCAAGAAGAGCTTTATATAAGAAATAAACGGGTACAAAAACCAACAATTTCCCTGAGAAATTTCCCGAAAAATACAATCAGTCCCCACAACTTCAAACGTTCTTTCCATAAAAGCTTTTCGTCACATTTGGAGCTGAATGATTTTCAAAAGCTTCAACAGCCTAAAACTTATGGTCATGGGCAAGCTTTTTCGTTAAAACCTTTAAAGCATTTTAGACAAACTTGGAGAATTGTTATTGGACGAAAAATACGAACTAAGTCTAAGCTTTTACACGAAATTGTGTCCGAAAACTTTAAGGACACCAAAGTTTGGCACTTACTTTTTCGGAAAGTGCAGTCCTTGAAAGCTTTTTCGTTTAATTTGAAAAGGTGGAGTTACACTGATAAAACGAACGATTTTAAAAATGCAAAAAAAAAGAAATACATATTGCAAAATCTGTAAAAGGATTATTTGAATTAAAGTTGTGATATCTATGTATGTATCAACATCCAGGAAGATAACAAAATCATTTTTAGAGGAGGCTTGACGCGCGAGTCAAGAAATAATAACATCACTATAAAACAAAAGAAAAGTTTAAAAAATGGTGGGTCAACATTGTAGGTTTTATCCTATCAAAAAAATCCAATATAACGACCACACTTTTTCTAATTATATAAAATAATTTTAATGAAAATTACTATTGAGGGTATTTAAGCGGTACTATTCGCGGATTTCAATACTACTGTGCAATTTTCGTGCGCAGACAAGCACGCATGGTTTCGTTTAATTTTAAAATGATTTAATTTTATTTGAAAATAGTTTAATTTATGAAAATTGTTTCATTTAATCGAAAAATGCTATAAAATGATACTTCTTTCAGCATCATCAAATAGTTACAGATTGTTGGAGCCCTTGATAAAGTTAAAACCGACAAATTTCTAAATTTCTTCGCACTTCCTGTAACAGCTGGATACAGCAGGAAATGGACCAGAGGATAAAAGTGGCCCCTATTTGACCCGAGTGCAAAAATCGCAGCCCTCTGCAGACTCTTATAAAATAGGAACATGCAAAGGTCTCTCACTTACCTTGAGGACAAGTGGATTCCTGTCGATTTCAGACTCGGCGTTTTCACAAAGCGACTCCGCCTCGGAGAGGAAGGCCAGAAACTGAAAAAGCCCGGAAGTTTATGAAGTTTCAGTTAAATAACGAGGGGGCGGCTTAAGACCAAAAAAAAAATAAAAAATTAGGGAAGATGCAATTACCTGATCCATTGACCTGTCAAAGGATTGGAGGTTATGCACGGCTGCGTGGAGCAGCTTGCCACGATTTATAACCGCGTTGTTCAAGTTGTTGTACCTAAAAGAAAAACCACCGGAAGGGAGAGTGTGAGACTTTTGAAAGTGAAGGAGCCCTTCGGCGTTATTCTGCACCAGCACCCGTCTGCTGATAAGCATGCAAATTAAGGTGGACGGGGAAACTTTTAATTAAGTTGCAGCGGGCACGTGCACAGACGGGTCCTTTGCGGCGATAGTACCGCGAGCACACGCCGGAAAGGATCTTGATCAGACTCACCTTTGATTAACTGATTCGGTCATCCTCTTAATCCGGGAGGTGTCGTCGGTGGGGTAGACCGCAATTAGCTTCTGGGTGAGGGCGTTAAACAGCTCTATCTGGTGCTTGTACTGGTGCAGCTCAGCGTGGAACGACTGGGGAGGGAGGTTGGACGTAAAGTGAAGATTGCCTACGTGCAAAGGTCAGTATTTACCTTTTGTTCCTTCTGCTGGGCCTCCAGGACATCGGCGGTGGTCGCCACCGAGCCCATCCGTTCGCATCGATTTTCCATCCGCGATAGCCACGTTTCCATCTCCAGCCGCTTCCCTTCGTACCTGAGAGTAATAAAAGTTACCTATTCAGCAACGATTCCATGGAATATGCGTTCAGTCCCAGCCCTCGACTGGAGAAAGACAATAGACTTAAAACTAATCATGACAGCCAGTTATATCCGATCCACCATTATTTAAAAACTCTATAGCTCTACGTTGGACACAATGGAACCTTTTCAGACTGAAAACAAAACTCGGAATAGACCTCAATATGTACACTTCGTCAAAGATATCTACTATTAAAATAAAAATAATTTATATATACATATGTGCATATACATGTTTAATAATACTCCTAATCTTAATTTAGAATATATGTAAAATATTTTAAATCTAATTAAATATTTTTTTAAATTAACTTTTTAGGTAGATTTCATACGAAATAATCAACGTAAGTATCTGATGAAAAGATTTCGGAAAATGAATGATACCAAAACTTTTATATATGTATAGATATAAAACGAAACTTGTTAACAATTTCATAAATGAGAGAAGAAGATGGGCTACGTAAGTTATATAAAAATGGTTAAGGCCCCAAATCTTTCATATTTTTTAACCGCTATTGATCAAACTTAACATACACATTGACTGTATGTAGCTCTAAGTCGTGTTAAAAAATGGTGATGATCGGCCAAAGGGGTAAGGGGCTACATCAGTTTTTAAAAGTAATTTTGTTACCGCGATAGCCGCATTTCTAATTGGTTTTTGATCCAACTTCGCATATGCATTTATTGGCTCGCTATTTAGTTCATGTTGCGGGGCTTGGGGAAGGGGGAGGAGAACTTTCACTTGGCTTTAGGTATATTTTAATTGATTTTCTTGTAGACCGTATATTTCTTAATGACTATGAGTTTTGATTAAAGTTGGCTAAAATATTCTCCTTGGCAATATCTCGGCTATGCAAAGTAGGTGGGGAATTCAGAATTACATTCCATTAAGTAAAAATAATTGTTATCACAATTAAATCTACCTCTTCCCTCTGGCTGCTGCCGAAAAATTTAGATTGTTCATTTTTTCCATTCGAAAAATTTTACCTTAGTAAAATTATAATTGAAAACAAGGCTATAAAATTTAGAAAAGTCGGTAAATATTGAACATTCTGATCCAAATTACTAATAAGTACATTATATTTCGAATGAATATGAGTTCGGCTTAACATTAATATAAGTAATTTTACAAGTACTGATTGAATTTGTTTACAAAGCCAGCATGTACCTAGTACAACGAATTCATCAGAAATTCATTTACATCTTTTGCATGATTATTGATAATTAATTTGTAACTGGTTGACAATTTCTACTATATGAATGTTGCCTATATCCAAAGTAGTGTACCCAAAAATGAAAGATTAATTAATTTGTACATAGGAATATAAACGAGCGAAATGTTCAATTGGTTTTATTTCATTTATTTCTGAAATAATGTATATTGCAAGATATAATAATAATATGCTTTGGACGACTATAACAAGAGATATTGTATTATTGTCACAATCACTTATAACATTTGTACATTATAGTAAAAACGATTTAAATTTTACATGAAATTTGGAAAATATACCGCACCGTGTTAAAATAAAATGAAACCAGGTTGAATGAATAGAAATAACTTTTACTCATACCAAACAAGTCAATCTTGCAGTAGTTGAATACGAAGACTCCTTTTGGTTACAAAGCAAGCAAATATTAGATTAGAATCTATCTATATCTATTAGAATCTATGAATCTTTTCACTTTATTATTTTCATGATATAAACTTAGAAAACTAATAAATTTGAGTTATATTTAAAAACTGGGTTAATTGCAAGGACTCTATAAAAATTGGATTGATGGAAATGTGTAGATTGGACCAGTTTTTAATTAAAGTTTCACGAGTATTTTTCCTCTTAACGAATTTAAAACATTGAAAAGTTTGAACGAATTCCAACTGAAATACTTCGAAGTAATAAAAATCTATTCGACAAAATTAATATCGTTTATTTGATTTTATAGTCAGCCATTCACTGTACAATTGTAGTTCCGAATCCTTTCAATTACATACTTGGTTGCAGGGTTTCCAATTGCGGTCTGAGGGAAATTTTCAGCCAGTCGGCTAGCAGATGAACTTAATTTCGTAAAGAAGCACATGAATGAGTTACAAGAGCACATAATTAAAATTACGATCATCAGTTAGTTTCGCAGCATCTGAATCAGGCGCTAATTGAACCTTTTGTACACAGAATTCATGAAGCCCCCATGATGAGGGCACTGTGAGGTTTTTATCTGAATGGATGGGCAATTCTGGAAAGTAATGGAGTACAAAGCGCAAAGTGGCCACTTAATCCTCTTACATGACGGACTCTACCAGGAAATGTTCGAGGAAAACTAGAGCTAAATTGTACCCTTGGTAGAGCCTTCCCATATCCACACCATTAGTTTTTTTTATACAAAACCCAAGGATGTGGCGACTTAGCACCATACAATTTTGCTGAAATCTTTGCTTTTAAGCGTCTTCTTCTAAGTTTGCGATCTTCTGTCCAGACAGATTGTCTATAATTTCAGAAATTGAAAGGAAAAATCTTAAGATGTGGAAACGTTCCTCATTATTTCTCTTTTCTTGAAAATCTCGACGGAAATAGCTAGACCCGTTGTGGACGAGAAAATTGAAGAAATCTAACCAGGAAACCCATAAAACAGAGGGTTACTGCATACACAGTCTGATACAAAATTCAGCTCAGTTGAATTTTCCTCAATTTCCCAGAATCGGTGTCGGTCTGCATGGCTACCGAATTCAACCTTTAATACAAACAAGTCTGCAGTAAATCGCTGGGAATGTGCCCAACTTGATTATACACCCCTTGTATGTAAACCCTTGAAATATTTCCGCATGGTGTGCATAGTCTGAGGCTGGGAGTGGTTATCCTTGGCCTTTACCTTTTTATCTAACCCATTGGATTCTATTTTATCTTCGATCAAATTTCAAGAATTACCTTTGTGAATCCCCGAGCATATTCTTAAGTTGCGAGGCACGCTGGAGGACGCATTGTGAAGTCTCGTCCCAGTGTTCCCGTAGTCGTGTCACTGTAAAAGAAAAAAGAAAACAAAATTAGAACAATCCCTTCAAGGAGTTAGGGAAGAAGGTTTAGGATTAAAACAGGAGTTACAAACTTTATGACGTAGCATGGATAGGTTACATAAACCTAAGGGACGACATTTAAATCACTGATAATGCTGAAGCGACTTAATCTGAATGTTCTTTGAAGAATGGGACTTCCAAAAGATTTTAAACTTTGCCTCCGGTCTGGTACTTCTATTTCGAGAGCAACTACTTTGTCCTTTAAGGAGTGGAAACAACCTTTCACAAGGATTTTGGTATCACTCAATGCCTACTCAACAAAATACAAATCAGATCTTAACTAAGGTCAAATCTGTTTACGAAACAGCACCTTCTTTCATCAGTAAAAAACCCTACCCTTCAGGAACTTTGGAAGGTCTTTTTTGAACAACAAAATAATTAGGACGTTACTTAGAGTAAACAATCTCGTCCCTTATCCTTCATAAGATCTATAACCGTACAACTTTAACTTTTGTCTTGTTAATGTGTTCTATTTTCTTGAGCGCGGAAAATCCGCTTATATGTAGCTAACTATCTTCGTTTCAAAAACTCTACTTCCGACACCCGAAAGCCTTGGACTTTTAAAAAGTTTTCTTCGCATTCGCCAGGTGAGTCTTTCAATCATCCCAGTTGCTTGCTGAGCTCCTACGAAACCGGCTTTTTAGCTCATTTTTAGAATTTAGTACCTTCACAAGGAAGGGAAACTGCCGTATTATGAGCAATCAAGCGTTAAAGTTGTTTTATCGACCTTCTACTAAAAAAATGTGAAGACAGGAAAACTATTTTAACAAAAACTTTAGCTGCAAAGAGTTTTAAACACCGAATTCTTCGTGACTAATAGTCATTTTCTAGCAAAAGTGCAATTGTCAACTCTTGTTTATGATCCACTCCTTTTAAAAATTGTATTTCGCAATGGAAATGCTTTATTTAAATAATTAAATTAATTGTATCTACTTTAATACAATTAATTAGTTAATTAATTTTTTTCCATAGACATTAATTGATTAAAAATATACGACTAAACTACTTCCTAAGATAAAATAATTACAAGCTTTTATTTAAATACAAGTGTTTTGATGTCTTTTCTGTTAAAAATATAAAAATTTAAAATTTTAATATAATACTATATATTAAAAATGAGGACGTTAGTGAAGCAACATATGTACAGTGACTCAACAAATTGATCACATGATGGTACTTTAGGATTTTGCAAATTGTTCATTAAAAGTAACAGATATCGTAAAACTGGTTGCGTAATATTATAGAGGGCAAAATTGTCTACACAAGTGTTCCTATAAATTTTAAATCCGATTGACCAGTTTTGAGTTATTTATGAAATAAAACTGTCAAATTTCACTATTTTTATCTTCGCAAATAACTTAAAAAATATCGAAATTACGGGAAAATGGTTAGAATCAATTTTGAGCAGAATTTAATTCTCTACAAGTTAGGTGAGCACACTTGTCCATGTCAGAATAAAAATTAACGATTTTTTGCAAAAATAGAACATAATGTATTGAGCAAAAAATTTTGAAAAACAATTTTATCTCGAAAATTTATTAATCTACAAATTACCTGAGGATACCTGTTTACATCAGATTTATAAGTTAGCAGAAATAGAAAAACTCAAATAAAATGAAATAAGGTTGCATTAAACAGCCTACTATTTGTCTAGGTATAATCTGCCTTCAAATTCTTAAAGTACTAACCTCACCGAAACCACTGAATGCGATAACCTGGTTTTAAACTTTTTGGTTGGTGGTTGTTAGCTTTTCAATATTTAATTTATTAGTTCTACTGTATCTACATCTTGCTACGGAAAACTTCTTTCCATCCAAAAAGAAAGAACATTACGTGTCATGCCTGTAGGAAGGAATCATACTATATATATTTTTTCGCCTTTGGGTAAAACATCCCACAAACATCTACACCAACTCGATGAAAACATGAAAATGGGCGGGGACGAGAAATGTTTCCGTACGAAAAGGAGTAGATTTAGATTGTCGAGGAGTTCCAAAAGTAAATTCACAAGGGTGCACTTAGTCACGAGGTTGCAGTAAATCAACATTACCTTTAAGACATGCCCTCAAATTGTCCAAATCAGCGCTACAGTGCGGAGCCACAGCGAGGGAGCCTAAACGTCGCCAAAATAGTTTCACATGGAAGAAAAATAAAAATTTTCTTATTGAGCAAAGGCGTTGAGCTAGGCCAAAAGCAATGGTGTGCAGCTGTTAGCGGAGCGTTATGCGAACATATTTAAGGATAAGCAAATTCATAGTTCTTTTGCGGCTGACGGTGAATAGCTTAGCTTCATAGAACTGTTAAGATGAACTTGGACGGGTTTTGCAAAAACAAACTTTAGAAACTTTCAAAATTTACGTCCATCACAACTCGATTTAACGCCAGTCGGAACATCTACCAAAAATTTGCAAACATAAAAGTTGCTTTCAAGTTCGCAGACATCGGACGGCTGAGATCTCGGCCGATGTGAAAGTAGGGAGGTTGGTGCGGGAGCACTATCATGTCTTATCTGCCACATCTGAACTAAACAGTCTACGCTAAATAGCTCAAAATAGACAGACAAGCGATGGCAGCCGACTGACTGCTGCTGGCTGTTTGGAAACTACATTTTCGTGCCTGGCAGCACCACTTTATGTTTGGGCTGCGATTTGTGGCTGGTTGCCACATGTTGATTTTGCCTGAGTTTGGGCTATGCGGGCGAACTATGCTACTCGATTGTTTACTTAGAAATCCAGTCTGGACTGACGGAAGCTCATAGGGGAAAAATTACCCGAAACGACCTGCTACTCGCTGTTTACATTATATTCATATTTTGGGATGCCTGTTGAGTGTGGTCATGTATCCGTGTATCTCAAAACGAATACAAAAGCTGTTTAACCGAAAACATCCTGGAGAAAAGTTTTCTGAACGCCAAACATTTTTATCATCATGATTTTATCATGTGAAAACATGTTAACGTTAAACAATTTTTCTACGAGATCACAAAGTTTGCTATTATCTCAAAAGTGGCTCTATAGTCACTTAAGGGGTTTAGAATTTGGGAAAACTCGAAAATTATTTCTTTACCTAAACTTTCTTATATGTAGGCTCTTAAAAATAAAATACAATAGGTTTTATAAATTGAAAGATATTTTAAATACATATTTAAAAGATATTAGTCAAGTCACATCTGGCCATTAGGTCTAAAACTTTAAACGGCTGGAACGACTTTTTTTTTTATATTACATGATTCAATTGTTATAACAATTTTCTGGTGACTTTGTTGCGATTTGTGAAAGTTTTTCTTCACAAGCCCACCATTATTGCTAAAATCAATATAAAACAGTGACGACGTACCTACATATGTATGTTACTTCTCTAGCTGTTATCGTACTGAATCGAAATTTTGTTTGGTTCATATTTATATCTTCAAAACTCCGGGGGGTTTTAGTAGTAAAAAAGGGCGTCTCTGGGAAAATACTGGAAAGCCGCCACTTTGCTTTTAAGAGCTCTCACAAACATTGTTCAAAAGTTATATAAATCATCATTCATTTGTAGGCTTACTTTTTCATTATTAGTGCATAAAGACACATAAAGACGACATACCTATATTATGAATTGGTACTCTACTATAGTTCAAAGTTATAATATTCATACTTAATTAAATAGCAACGTTTTGAAAGGTCCTTTAATCTTCCCAATTAGTTTTGTGCTAAATACCAAAGAGTTTTAGAATTTAAACCATGTTCTAAAGTTAATCCCCTGAATATGGTTGTTGTTTAAAAAAATGTTTTCAAAAAAGAATAGGTATACGTATAAAATATTAAAATGAAAGGTATTAAATTATTATCTGTTAATTTTATTACATTTTAAGCCATACCATTTGGCCATCATCAAAAATATGTGAGTCATAAATTTGAGTTAGGTGCTTTTTATTAAAATTTTCATTTAATATTTTAAAAAGCATATAAATAAGTTTAAAAAAAATGGAAAGCGATCGGATTTTACGTATTATTAAACTGATTGAGGCAAAATAACACTTTCAATCATTTTATTCGTGTTACTTCGAACCAGAGTGGCTATAAATTTTTTGAATAACTTCATCGTGACATGAAAGAGAGACACAAACCGATTATTTTATTTTGTGTGGTATGCACGCGTTTTTACAATGAAGGTTCCGATTTAACCCAAAGTTTAAAAAAACAATGAAAAGGGCAATTCAGAACGCGTTTCAACGATTTACACCTCCACACAACATCTCTGTTTGGCCAACATGGAATGCATATATTGTTACAGATGCGTGGTCCAATTATTTACCAAAAAAAGAGTTAAAAAGCACACAAATTGGTCTACTCGCAGGCAAAATTTAATTTCTGGCAAATTTCATCCCTAAAGCATGGAAACATGGAACAGAGTAAAAACCCACCCGGGCGGTGCAAATGCTGTGAAAATAACACCGGCGCAGCTCGCCGGACACTCGGTGGGTGCTCTGGGCTAAAAAACAGACCGGGTATAGTATATTCAGGCTGCCATGCAGATTTTAAAACAACAGGACAAGGTGCATTATGCAAATAATGTAAATTTATCTCTCCCGTCTCTGATGACGGGTTTTTCGCACTATACGCGAAATTTTTCCCGTAGAGTTGGAATTATGAAATCACGTTTGGGGATTCAGTCCCGTCGGGCATGGAATTTTTGCACCGATTGGCTAATAGGGAATATTACAACCCGAAACCGGGTGGTCTATAAATTTTGGAGCTTTCCACCCGGGTATATCACACGCACGGGACAAGTTCACCCCCATAACCGGGGATACGCTCGATCCTGCTCCGGTCACCGGCTAGCCGGAGCTAGCCGAATCGCATCTGATAACATAACCTAAAAGCTCCGAACCGAGCCCATTTGCGAATTCTTCAGTGTGCGCATCATCTCCCACTGGCCGGGGGTTCAATGACCTCAGGTACAACAGCTGGGTACCCCAGTTTCATTCCAAGTCAGAAATTAGAATTCCGCCAGAGAAAGCAGGAAAATTGTGCACCTAGCCAAGGGGATGAAGGGAACGAAGGCGGCTTTAGAGCGGGGGCGGACGGGGGGCAACTTTCATATGGCAGCCGCAAATCTACAAACATAAAAACAAGCACGGGGAGCCCTTGAATTTTCACGAAAGGCAATTTCCGAGTTGCGCGCCAAAACAGTTTCTATTCTCTTTGCTTTCCTGTGCTGCCACCTGCCGCCCACCCATGAAAAACCGGAGGGAGGCCTCAACAGAATGCACCTTTCGAACATTTAGGGAGCGTGTCTGTGTCGTTAGACAAGAAAAAAAATGAAAGAAATAAAATGAAAGGGAGCAGGAATTTGTCTGATAAGAAAATGAATTTCCTTCACCTCACCCACATATAGGCTGTGGGGCAGAGGATTCTTCTGAAAGGGGCCCGAAAAGGAGCGGGCAGGACAACAACAAAATCTAAGAACTTAGCTTCTAAAAAATGTATAACGCCCCAAGCCAGGCGAGGAATCGCGCACACACCCCGGCGTTCCACAGAGAGGGACGTAAACATACAATTAAAGGATGTGATATAATATCCTTAAGGATAGCAAGGACTTTTCGGGAGAGACACACTCTATAACACTGTAAATGTGTTTGTACAGAGCCCGGAATTTAAGCTATTCTACGCCAGTGTGCGCGCCTTAACGCCCGGGGTGTGTGCGAGCTTTAGGTGACTCCTCAACGATGAAGGGCCTGCGAAAATTAAGGAGGCGAACATCACTCCCGGCGAATTTTAAGAGAGCGACCGCCTCACGGGGCGACCTGATGTGAAGTAATCTTCTGGAAAGCGATAAAGCCCCACTGAAATGGCTGCAGCCATGCGGAGCGCTCCTTAAGGACTTTAAAACGTCCCACGGCGATATTTGCGAACCCCTTGCAGTTTATCACCTTTCGAATGTCTCCATCACCCGTAAACCTTCTACGACTACGACTCACATGCGGTAATCAGTCATCCAAAGATATTTTACCTGGAATCTGAACGACCATACACAGGACTACCCGAAGTAATTGGATTGAAAGGTCACGTTCCATAACGTGGAGTAAACACTATTACCGAAAGATACATTTGCAAAATGTCTGATCAATGTACACTCAGATCTGTTTATACACACGAATATAAAAAACAATATACCTATGTAATTTTATTTTTACACCATGTGGATTGATTTAACACTATCACCAAAGTGCTATGAAAAAATGTCATGGCATATTAAGTGTATTGGGAATTATGTCCTCATGCAGTACGATAAAAGCGCATTAATGTAGCTTGAGGTTTCCTGGCGGATTTTGATAAAACTTTGTAAGAATGTTCATTTAGGGTCAAAAATGACGGGTATGCAAAAACAATTTGTCGGTCGTACATAATACATTTATTATGAAGTAAAAGGTCCAAGCATGGTCTCGTTATATTCTTCAATAGGTGGAGTGTAGTTTTTTCGCTTTTTTTACACGGAACGTATCTATCATGTAAAAACAGACTTGCGCGTAATAACTTTTCAAATGGGTACATTGAGAGTTGTTAACGAATGCAGCTAATTTTTTTTATATTCTAGTTATCGTGTATCAAAGCACATCGTTTAGAGCAAAAAACATTTAAATTTTGATAAGTGTATATTAGCCAGGCTTCTATTAGACTAGAGCTTTCGTTTATAACTTCATAACCTGGTGGAATTTTCCAATTTTCTTTTCTATCACTTCTCAAAGTACCTACATATATACACGTAGAATAATAATCAATAATAAAAGAATCTTTTTTTTTTAATTTTTGATGTAGCCCCTTAAGTATTATAGAAAAGACGAATAAATCGTCTTAACTGACTGAATAACACGTTTCCAGCATCTGTTCATACAAAAGCAGAATAAATTTCCCTTATCCCACAAATCCAGAGTTTCTCATGCATTCTGGTCGCACGTTTTATGCAGCTCCAAAAAGTTTTTAGCCATATAAATTTCTAACAGTGCCACATGAACCGCGCCCTCCGATGAAATCCGCCGCCGGTCCAAAAGTTCATTAAAAACCTCCCCGTGTGGGGCGACAGTAGATGCACTGGGAGCTTCATATGCACATGCACCGGGTGGATGCGATTCGCGACGAGGAAGGTGCGGTGCAAGACAGAAAAATCGCAAAATTGCATTTAAAACAAAGCGAACGAAATAATTGCAGGCCTCGTAGTTTCCTCATTCCGCGAATGAAAGCGGAACGCCCACATGATGTGCCCGGTGCACACTATAAAATAATGCACCAAGGGGAGTGCGGGGGGAGCGTCTTGCTCCCCATGTGGCACTGCCAGAGGAGCCGCATTAATTAAAAAAATACCAGATAACTTTATTTCGCAAACGAAGGCACCACATTTTTAAAAGAATTAAAATATGACCAAGTTTGTACCGGCCAGAAATGCCGGAAATTAGTTTTATTTGAATCATTTTGATTTTATTTGACCTGAACAGGAGTTACGTAAATAATTTAACAATATTAATTTAAAACACACTAAAACATTAAACCTGTATAACCTTAAGACAGAGACCAATAATTTAAGATCGCATAAAATGAAGATGACGTTCCAATTTTAGATAATGAATTCGAAAACAGCGACTCTGAAATTCGCTACTCTATCTGAAATTTTAATAATTGAAGTAAAAAATACAATTTTAGAGTGACGAAAAAAATTACAATTCTATAATTCTTAAATTACTGAAATTTTTTATATGTATCTATTTAAGCCTCAGATATCCTCTTTAACATGATCGCGGAACAAGATTTTTATTTTAAATCTTTATCGAGGTACTAATAAAAAAACTGAATTAGAAATTAGTAATTTACGACTTTTTTCTTTACCTAATTTTAAGATTCTATATAAAAGGGAAGTACCCTTTAGGTTTTAATGTTTCGGTCAGTAAAGTTAGTCTGTTGGTATAAAAAAACACTTTGAAAGGCCTTTTTATTGCATTAAGTTAACACTTTTATAGGGCTATGAGGCTCTAGACTTTAGTCCTTAATATTTCTATAAGGTTTCTGTTTTTTCATTTCGAGGTACCGAACTCATTGGAAAACGCACAACTCTATCTACTTGTACACTCTAAAAACTGTGCAACTCTTAACCTTAATTGCAATTTTACACTTGAACTGTTGTTTTTGAAAGTGGTACAAATCCACTTTATTATAAGCAAGTCGTCTTTATAAATAACTTTATTGTTTCCTTTGAAACATCTTTATTAATGCCAGCGATACACCAACCGCAATTTACATAGTTTATTGTACGTATTCAATTTCACGATATTATTGTATAGCTTTCAAATTAAAGTCTAATTTTATTTCAAAATATTTTTCCAATAGAATATTCGTCTGAGTTTTTTTTAGCAAAATTCAAAGGTGATATGTGATGTTTCTAAAATTGAAAATACCCGAAATTTTAAATTTCGGTTGGTGTGCCGCTGGTAAAAAGGAATATTTATATGTTTAAAAATATAAATGTAAAAAAGTGTCTCTTTATGTTTAATTTTACGCTACTATGTGTGTAATAGTTTACACAAGAAAAATATATGTTTACACAAGCATTTGGGTAATTTTTTAAGTGTAATTTTACTACCACAGTGGAAGGTATTCAATTTGTACTGAATAGTAATCAAATCCAAAAAAACTTTACTGAAAACAGAAAACCGATGAAAACACAACAATACACACAAAACTGATGAGTTCTTCAGTGATTTCATTAGTTTTCTAATGTTTTGATTTTTATGAGGGTTGTACAAAGAGCCCCATGTTTTATCTCAGAGATTCTAAGTATCTCATAATAAATAATTATCTTGGAAAATTCCCTAAATTTATTTTTTCATCGGAATATTGTTCAAAGTGTACAGTACACACTCAGGCATCGTTACGAACAAAAACATATCTTAAAATGTTTGTAGCAAAATTGTTCCCCAATTCATGATAGCCTCAGAAAAAGCCATTCAGGGAAGTAAAACTCTGTACCAATTTAGAAGCAGAAGCCACCTGCCTGCTGCGGTTGAACATATTCCGAAATTCCTGAAAGTTACCAGAAAAAGGAAGAAAAAAAACAAGAAGTAAGACATGAAACCTTCTTGATTTATGGCATTATATCCGCGTGAATCGGAGCTGAATTGGATACAGGGATTGAACGTTGCGATGGTAACTGGCAGCCAAGAAGTTCAAGTTAACGACTGAGGGTAGTCGCTTCCTCGCCAGTACGTAAAATTTATTCGAATCATTTGCTCGCCCCTGGTGGAGCATCCCCCCAAAACCATCCGGTTCGTCTTTTGCAGAAGAATGCCGGATTGCTTGGCTAGGGCAATTTTGTTGCAGATGTCTTCCACCAGTGGCAGAGGCAATTTAGCTGTTGGCTCTAGATTCTAGATCTATCTGCGGAAGAGTCTTCTTGTTTTTGTCTATTTGGAACGTCTGGGGGAGCCCATTATTCTCGGCTCCCCATCTCGGGGTGGAGCAGGCGAACATGCACAGAGGCTTTTGTATTCAAAACTAAGCAAATCACGGATCTCTCACATATCAGCGCCTCCTCACACTATCCCCAGGAGCACTTTGAAAGTCTTCCAAGTTTTACACATTGCGGCTAGAGAAATATAAACTCGAACTTTGCGAATGTGCTCGACGGAAGATGCCCGAGCGGGCGAGGGGCTGGGGTTACACCGCTTGTGCTTATAATGGTGGTTTTCATCCTGTATAAATTCCCACAACGAATCCCCTTTCTCGTCAGTGGCTATGGCTAACCAATTCAGGAATGCTCAGGGATTTTTTCCCACTTAGACTCACTGGTTGGAACTGTTGCAAGCATTCATTACGTCATAAAGAAGATTAAGAACAATAAAAAGTTAGATGAAGATGAAGCACACCATAATTTAATTGTTAACATGTATGTACAAGGATCGTTTCAATAAAATTGGGTAACTTGATGTTACCTATATGTAGTTACTAATCGAGCAATTGTTATGTCAGTAATTTTATTAAATTAATTTTTAAAAAATCAAAACAAATGCTACAAAATATCATTTGCACGTTTTGTAACAATCCCAAAAATGTTCTTTTAAAGATTTATATCAACTAAATATATATTTTAATTATTCTATTTCATTACTTTATCATACATATGTACCAGCTTTATAACACTTACATACATGCTCCATTTCACAGTATACGAGCTTAAGTTCTGATCGTCACTTAAGCTCGCGTTTAATTAATTTTCGGTTTCACATTTTAAGTTTATATGTAGATTACGGCTTAAATGATCCCTATACTTAAACCGCCGAAATTGGTCACTTAAGCCTCACTTAAGTAAGTGATATTTTTTGATATTTCATCTGGAAAATTCAAAAAATTCTATAATATAATTTCTAAATCTGTAACAAATTAAGTTTAGGTTGTGTGCCACCTAGTGGAATGATATCATTTCAATCATTTCGTTTTAACAAAGTAGGAAAATGATGTATTTTAAAGCAATTTTAATTCATTCTTTCATTCAAAGTTCTTAAAATAAATTCGGTACAAAAATCCAATCTTAAGCTCGCACTGCGAAACCGACCATTAGTTACTGTTTTATATTTGCACTAATTAATTGAACCCGTCATCAAAATCCAGCCATTTTGTTTCAAATACGAAGTTAAAGATACTGGGGTTCAAACGCCCTGAGACAATTCAAACTTTATTCTACGATAAAACGATTTTTCTTGGAAAGCAATTTATTAAAAAAAATAAGAAAGAGAAAACGAGAAAACAAAACGAAATCAAAATGATAAAAACATTATCCTCCAATAGTCATAACAAAAATCCATCAATTTCGGATACCTAGATTCTAAGAAAACCGGAGGGACTTTATAACTCAAAGAAAAAATTTCAAGCATAACAACCTTTTACCGACCTAAAATACTGAATTTGTTATGTTCCATGGGAATTATTATTTTTTTACTTGTGTCTTTAAAGTTTTGGTCTTTAGAAAATTTAAAATTCATATTTCTATTCCTCGAAAAAATAATCTTAATACAGCTAAAATCAATTCCCAACAACGCAAAAGTTTAGTCAAGATTTATCTGCTTCAAATTGGAGTCATTCTCAATGTTTCTATATCAATTTTGAGACTGAACTTGTTATTGGAAATTGTCAGCTACAAACAGTATTTAATAAATCTTGAAAAGGTATTGAATATAAATCTATGTTTTTTTTTTTCATATATGTACATATGTAGATATATATCTTTAACACATAATTAAACTGTCAATTGGTTTCCAATTTTTTATAATTTAATGCAACAAAATTCAACCCATCTTTTGAGTAACATTACTAAGCCTCTGATGTAGTCCGCAATTTTTAAATGATTTTTCATAAATAGTTAAAATACATATGATAATTGAAACATATTATTCTCGAAAATGGAGGCTAATTGGTCATTTTCATTTGCGAATTAATAATAATCAACAATAGAAATTCTGAAATTTAAAATTGGAAATCCAATATGACTATAAAAACGTCTTATTGAAATAAATTTTAATATAAGAAACATATCAATAAACAATAAAATGTACAAAAAATATATAAAAACACTGAGAGAAGCAGAAAGTTCGACAATAATTCCTTTAAAAATATGAATTCCATTGATTTCAAGTATGAGTTTCATTTGAACGTCTTCCAAAAAGTTTTTCTTTGATCGCTTTGCTAAAAACTTATCTATTCTTTAGCTTTCAACTGCAATACTTAATAATTCCGTAAATCGTAAATCTCTTAAATCTCAAGATACACTTGAATATGTCAAGAAAACGAAACTATCATTAAAAACCAATTATGTACAGAAAATAGATGTGGGTAAGTATCAAGAAGTTTTTTCTCATTTACTCGAATCAATCAATGATGGAATAAGCGTAGTTTGCAATTAATGGAAACAATTAACGATCGCTAAATAAAAGAACTAGTTTTTGAAACCAAAAGGATACATTAGCCCCAGGAAGATGTAATTTCCAGAACAAAACGCTCCAATCAAGCAAGCATCGTTTTATCTAGAAAATATGGGACACTTCATAAGTTATGGTTATGAGCCTATTTCCGAGGCGGGGCTGGGAAAAGCCCTTATTGTGCCATTGTTAACATGCGGTTGTAAGTAGCTCTGTGTGTTTTCTGTCTGTTGTCATTCGCTTTATTGCGACTAGAACAGCCGGCTGTAGAGTGCCTCAATCAGCAAATGTGTTAGCTCAAATTAAAGTGTTGAGTTTTGGCCAACTTTTATTGGTTTTCCTCCACCGAGTGTAGAAAGAAAGTTTTTATAAATTTCTGAACATTTCTAGTCAACTGCAAGCTGCACTCTCATTAGCAGCAATTTTGGTCCTTTTTATCTCAGGGCACTTGAAAAACGGTCGATTCGACTGCGATGAAATAAGCAGTAAATCCGAGAGCTTTGAAATTTTCAATTTCCGGACAATGGCAGGAGAAGAAAGGATTCTCATCCCATTTATTATAAAAGTGGAACAGATTGTATACAATATGTATATTATATACATATAGTTTTTGCCCAGATATAGGGGAACAATGCCGCGGTTGGAGCGAGCCTTAACCCAAATACCACAAATTTTTTTCGTCCTCCCCCGGACCGGCATGCCCTTAAAATATCACTCGTCAGAAATGAGACACCGAAGGGCGGTCGTCGGTTTCTGATCTGAATGAGCCCGAGCAAAATTCCAGGAAAACTAAATCGGGACGGCCCAGTTTTGGAATGTATGAGGTGTTCCGGGCCCGGCCACAGTCGACCCGTAAAAGCGCAAAGCATCATTTTTCCCTACCTGCCTGGAATTTTTATTTTCCATTCCCGGTTCCGCCGAGGAGACTCATTTTCATATCAAAGTGCTTTGAATTTTCTTTCAAATTGGGCAAGGACCGGATGGTGGCTGAGAATAGAAATTTTTTTTAAAATGAAATGTATCCAGGCAGGTGGGTGTGCTAAACGGCATGTGGGTGTAGGACCCCGGGACTAACAGCGCCCCCGGGCATCCCCCGTACCAAGTTCATGAATTTTAAATCGGACGAAAATCGTTTTTGTATGACGCATTCGCGGTGGTTTTCGTTTTATACAGCAACAGTCAAGTTGCTTTTGGCTTGAAAAGGTCCCAAATGGACGCTTCGTTAGCAGCCTGAGTTCTCGACTCATTTCTAGAAGAAATTACGATTAGTACGCATTTTTTCGCTTTCGCATTTCCGAAGTAGCAGAACCTTTTAAGCGCTTAATTTATTTATTCACATTGGAATATAAAATGTTTATTAGTAACAAAGGAAGCGAATCACAATGACAAAAATTAAGCAAATAAATGAGTACAAATAGCTTGACTGCAAATGTCCGACAAACCATTTGCCCGGCAACCTTTTACCCAACAACCTTTTGTCCGACAATTATGGTCCCGACAAATGTGCTAAACCTTGCTATTCAAAATACAATATTTAGTCAACAGGAATTTTGCAAAAGGAAAATATTTAGTCAATAGGCCTTTGAAGAAGGAAAATATTTAGTTAATAGGCATTATCTAACAGGAAAATATTTAGTCAATAGACATTTTGTAAGAGGAAAATTTGTCGTTAATAGGCATTTCATAAAAAGGAGATATTTAGTCGTTAATAGGCATTTCATAAAAAGGAGATATTTAGATTTATTGCAAACAAAATAACTTTGGTTTGGACATATTACCAATCACTATAAAGATAACCATCATAATTACACCAAAAGCCCGTCCGCACTTTTGGTCAAAGGTGGAATTAGTAAGAGTATGTTTTTACGTATTTTTTTCGTCTCGAGCATCTTATTTCGAATAGAAGTATGTACATGTTACATTTTCAAAATAGCTATTAATCGTGAAATAACTATGCGTAATACGTCTAGTGATAAGCACACCAAAATTAGCCCCGTCCAGACTCCAAGACAAGAGAATTTTTCAATATTTTCCCCCTAAATGTCCAAACCGTCAGTGAGCTCCATTCCATTTGTCGTCAATTAAGAGAAATTCAAGTGGCGTTACGCCGAGAGGACTGAAGCAACAAAGCCCACGCGGCGCGACTTACACGCCCCTAGAAGGAAATCGTCGCGTCGTCGTCGCTTCGAAGCAATTAGAAAAGAGTGGCAGGCGACAGTTTCCATTCATGCCGCCGCGGGTCGCAATAACTGCGTGACAGTGCCGCAGAACCCTTAGCACCCCCGCCTGCCCCCGGGCCCGTCGACCCTCGAGCAGATCACTTAAAATTGCAATATTGCACCAAATACTTAGCGCTAACGAGCGACGGCTCATAAAGTTGTCACCCCGCCATAACTGCCCTTAATAATGGGCTCCGTTCGCTCGATGGAATGCAGCCAAGACGGTGGCATGTACGACTACACATGCAGGCGGGTCGTCGTTCCATCTAATTAGAAAAGTTTTCGTCACTAATAAATTTAAAGGAGCTCCCTGGCCCAGGGTACTAATGCCGCGGATTAATTTGGAGCGAGCTTCATGTTGCCCGGGATCAGGATCATTTATCAAGGCGGCAGTGCCTTTTTCCTTGGGCTCCATCGTATCTGCCGACTCCGTCAGGAAATTCTTTCTTTTAGTCTGAGACACGTTTACCGGTTATAAAATAAATTAAAATAAGGAAACATTTAGAAAGTGCCACATTCCACAAGGTGGAGTGGACTTCTTGGCTATCGGCTGTTTAATTAATCGAACTAGCAGCAATCTTCTCAACATGAAAACGGGCACATTAAAGCAAAGCTCTTTCTACCTTAAATTTTCAGAAATTATATTTAAGTAGAAAAATTTCTGGTTTGTAGAGTCTATGATATCCCTTTTTTTAACCAAAGTCTTCTGAGGACCGAATTTTTTTATTTTGATTCCATGCCGACCACTTTGCAATCGATTGTTTTTACATATAAAAAACATCAAACGTCTCTATATTTTCTTTTGCTATTTTTCAAAATGTTGATTGAATAAAATTACTTTGAATTTTTAAGGCAATAAGGTGAACGAAAATCTTCCTTCACAAAAATATACCTACTTGAGGCTTCATTGGAAAGTACTTTACACATAAAATTATATTTTTATATCACGACATTAAACAAAAACTCTCATGAAACTTTCATTCATTCGAAATTTTATTATTTTACCTTATTAAAAGTGCCAAGTCAAGCGATTCAGCGAATTCCGAAAAGTCGCCCCCTTTTAGTACTTTTTTCAAGAGATTTATCAATTTTTTCAACACAACAGTATCATTTTTTACTTAACGCGTGGCAATTAATTTTAAAAGTATCAAAGTCTAATTCAGTAGTATCAAATTCTATTTCATAACCGTATTAATTCAGTATTTTCAAATTTCACAGTACGAATGTAATTGAAATGAAAATTGACGCCGGTGAAACTGATATTGTTGTTTAGAAAAATATGAAAAATCGTTTGAAAATAGTTTAAATACCTTTAAATATTTAAAATTTCGTCAATTTTCCTCAAATTAATTCTTCCTCAGATTAATTTATATCTAAGAAAACGTACATTTTAAAGAATATTACTGTTACTCTGGGTAACATTATTTATTGATTTTATAAGTATGTGTAATTTTACACAATTGTGCAATTAAGAAAATGTGTTGTAAAAAATATATATTATTATTATTATCTATATTGTGTATTGCTAAACCTTGAGTATTATCTAAAATCTTGTTCTAAATAATACTTGAATATTTTACTAGAACTTTCTAGTATCTGCAATGTTTCCGAACATTGTCTAGTATTCAGGTAGATTTCCGTAACATTTTAAGAATATAAGTACTCTATAATGCTCGCAATGTTTGTAAAATCATTTATTGTAGTTATTATTGTTACAATTTTACCCATCGAGCGGCTGGCGGACAAAATTTTACGTTTGCCGCTCGTTGCAATTCCGATATAGGGACAGATTTTGCGAGCAGACAGAATTGTAGTATCAACATTATGATTAGAGTAAACTAATGAATTCTATACAAAACTTAAATATGCTTAAAAACGCTTAAGATGTACAATATGTGTCCTACACGTATACGATCGTTCGTAAGATTTTTTTCGTCTCTGATATTTCGTGAACAAATAATATCGATTTAGGACCAATTTTATTTGCCGCACAATTACATAATGAACACCTGACAAGGTATGCAAAAAATTAAAACTATTAAACAACAAAAAACTACTAAAAAATTGTCGTACCTAAATATTTTTCGTACAACACGTGCGAAATAAAAGAATCTAATTAATAAAGACATCTTAATTAGATTAGTTAGTTTTCAAGGACACCAAAATAAGAAGTTGGCACTGTTGGTATAGAATAGACCATTCGAACCCAGCCTCATATTTTATTCTAATTTTAATCAGAAATTCCTAGGATATAATTTTTCAATATCTACCACCACCGGTATGATGTTTGTGAGAATATTTCCTATTAAAATATACCAATACTGCAGAAATATTCTATGAGACATGGTTTTGTGCCGTGGGCTCTCGTTTTATGTAGTATAGATCTATGTAGGTATTTCAATTTCATAAATGACCGTAGATTGCTCCATATTCCCCGAAATGAGGCAATTCAGATTGCATGGAGCCCCAGCGAAATGAAGGGGACACCATGCAAGCCCACGTAGCGCCGGAGGGCTCTATCTATTCCAGACAAAACGAAGAATATCCCGCAGGCTCCTTTTCTGGAGCAATTGCCAGCTGAGCGCCTGAGCCTACAGAAATTCTAATCAAGGCGGCGAGCTTTTCGCGGAAATTGCTAATTTTGGTGCAGAGCACACTACCCCTGGCTTCTCCGTCACCTTAAAATTAATACGACAGAGGGAAAAATTTAATTAAAAGCCCTGCTCGACCCCCACACGAGTGGGAGGCGAACGAGGAAGGTTTTCGGGGGGAATTATCTTTACCGGGGATCCCTTGCGACATCTGAGTCTCGTCGTGTGATGAACGGCGTCTCATTCTCAAGTCCTCCCGCGACAGTCCCGTTGCTTGTCTCGCTTGGGCGGCTTGTTGCTGCATGAGCATCCCGGGGCCTCCCACGAGTCCCGAGTATGCACTTGCTGCAGCAGAGACGTTGGGCACTCCCCCGATGCCGGGGCCCCCGCCGCCAGCACCTACTTGAACGGGGCCCCCGCCCCCAACCAGCTGCTGGCGGATGTGCTCCCGGAAATCACCGCCGACCATCCCGCTGAAGTCCTGGGATCGATGCCGGCTGTACTGCAGCTCCAGGGGCAGGTTCCGATCTAGGGAGCGCATGTGGTGCTCCACGGGGGCCCCACGCACCCCGTGGCTGGCATGCTCCTGCTGGCCGCGCATTTTGATCTCTTCCAGGGTGCTCCGGATGTTCGGATTCGACTCCATTGACCTCATGTTGCCGCCGGGGTTGCCCGATGCGACCCTTTCGGGGCCACCGCCCCCACTGTGGTAGTTTTCGAGCCGCATCTGGTCCATGCTTAGGTTCCTCTCCAGCGCCCGCATGGTGGGATTGAAGCCCGCCTGGGTATCCAAAGTGAGCCGCATATTTTCGATAGCCCGCATATTTTGCGATGACCCGTCCAACGAGGTTATTGACCCCATCGCCCTCATATTGCCCGATTTAAACTCAACCGGATATCGGAGCGACTCAACCGGTGGTTCCCGGTTCGCGGCCGCTTCCAGCGATCTAAGATTCATCTGCTCCTGCATGGCGCGTTCCATGTTGTGCAGACCGCTCTCAATGCGACGCAGAGCATCTTCAGATCCAAAATCTTCAGTTGGTGAAATAATCGACTTTGGAACTGGTTTTTTACCGCTCAACTGTGGTGAATTATTTGCGGTTGGTGGAGATGACCGAATACTCATTTGTGGTGAATTCATATTACGAACACCGAACTGAGGTGAATTTGTTATCTTATCTACAAATTTCGAAATCGGTTGGGGGGAAGGTTGACCACCACCTGGCTGTGGTGGCTTTTCCTGGAATTTGTGCAACATTTGTGGTGGAACAGAAGGTCGACCCGATTGCATCTGGGGCTGCTGTGGTGGAATACTTGGCGGTTTATCCTTAATTTTGTGCAAAAGTTGTGGCGAATTTTGGGCACTCGCCGGCTTTTGTGGTAAAGGTGGTGGAATTCGACTTGGTACACCTGTTCCACCAGCTTCCGACATTGACTTTTTTAATCCAATCCTCTTTGGTGGAATTTCTGGTGGAGGTTTATGGCTCTCTGATCTAGCTGGAATTTCAGGAACCTTTCGCGATTCAGCTGCTTTATTTAACATTTCTTGAGCACGCTGTGCCGCCTGTGCGGCTAATTCTTGTGCCATTTTTGGTATCTCTGGAGCTATTTCGGGCTTTGTACCCATCGATGAAGATTGCTGCTGTTGCGACATTATTTCGCCAGTTCAAATTTATAGAAATATTACAGTGCGTTTTTTTTATAACTATGAGATATGTATTAGTATAAAAAAAAAAGAACAATTAAAGCCTGAGAGTAGTTGTATCAAGCTATTTATATTATTCGGATGTCACTATCACTGTTTAAGATATGTTGCTTAGTTATCACGATATTGCACTTATAATAGGTAAAGATTAGGGACACTACACTATATAATATGGTATAAAAGCTTATATATTTATTGAACAATGCCTAGTTCCTTCACTAAATTCCTTTAAAATATTTTCCAATTCAACCGAAAACAGTCGGCAAACGCAATATTAACCCTCTAGGGCTGTGCTCCAAAATGTGGGTTTCCAGGGGAGCGTACACCACTCTAACACTTTTGTATATGTATTGCAAGCTTCCGCAGGGAACAAGGAGGCTGATTAATTTTTGTATATATATGTGTGCACAAGAGAACAGTGAGCGCAAGTGAAGGTTTCAAGGGTGGCAATAACGATGATGTAGATGATAAGGGATGGCGACGTACTTGATGGTTTATTTTGCCGGGTTTTGTTGCGTTCCAAGAATTTCACTGCAAAAATAAATTCTCTCAACTTCTTAGGATTACCGACCGTTTTGCAAGAAAGATATGTATCTGTGGATATGGTTCACCTCTGGATTGTGGTAGCTTTACACTTTTTATATTATTTTTTTACTGTTTACGGACAGCACACGTCCACGCTCACTCGTACATACCAAAACACAACTCCTTCGGTAGAGAAGAAAAAAAAAATAGCAAACACTACGCGGCTATAGTACGCGGAAAACGAGGTAATCCCTTGCCTGGAGGAAGTGTCAAAACCCACTTTTTTTTTAGTTCCTCGGAATATTTTCACATGCAGCTACAGCTAGAGATAGTCTGCGATGTGGCCATTATCAATTTTCTTAAAGGCAGTGTGGAGCCTAGCCCTTCTGCAGCCGGGAAGGAAATCAATCGCCTTATCTGAATTGAAATCTAAATGGGCTCGGCGTCTATCGTTGCTTCAATGCCTTTTATAGGATGTCTGCACTTTTTTCCCCAAAATTCCAAATTAATACTTTGCATGCACAGTGCAGCGCCTTTTCTGTCTTAAACCAAAATTAGAATTTAGGTCCACCAAGTCTACAACAGAGTTGTATCGCCCACCGCTTCAAACATGTTCTCACAACCGTAAGCTTAAAGACCGACTACTGCTGGCTGCTGGTTTTTGTGCCTCAAAATCAAACCTGGAAGACTCCCTTGGTCACAGAGTCCTTTTTCTTCCCCAAACCCCTCTCTAAGTTATGAGGCCGCCTTTGTCGAAGTGGTGGTGCCTTTTCGTTGTATTGTATAATAGAGCTGCCAGGATACTTGTACACAATCAAAGGTTACTCCAAGGGAGCTTTTACGCACCCTCGGTGCTCCAAAACCTTTTTTCCTGCAGCCCTACTGTCACTGTCGCTAGCGACGTCGTGCCTGCTCAATGTGCACGAGCCCAACGACGACGACGGCCCCTGGAGGAAGAAAACCGAACCCCTCCCTTGTCTCAGAAAACTTTTTTTATATCTTCAGAAGGGAAGAAAATTGATACCTTTGCTCTGACGAGACGGACCAGGGAGGGCACAATAGAACCTTAGATCCTAGGGCGGATCCGTTCCGGTCGTCACCTTAATGAAAGACCAAATGCCTCACGCTCTATTATCATCTTTCTTGACATAAAACCATAGTTGACATCATAGTGCATGGAAGATGTATTTTTCGATCGGTCTCAAACCGGACGACATCAGTTTCCATGTAACTTTCTCTCGACCTCCTTACAGTGTGTTCACTAAATTGTAAACACACTCGAGAAACTTTGAATTGTAATGGTCGTCAAACAAGATAATCGTTTTATGCACGCAAATCTCATGAATTGTGATACCGAGCTCATTAACTGCTGCTTAATTTGATGAGCAAGCAGAGAATAAGTCATGAATACTTTTAAGGGTAAGGTAAACTTCCCATATCGGCAGTAGGTCAAACGAAAGGGTTAAGTAGACACTTATGTACATTAAATAGAAAGAAATATTTCTTGTATTAAATCTTTTTTTTTACTCATTATTCATTATTTTCTCAACTCCTTACCGATTTGTTAGATCAAAAAATATTATCTATAAACTACAATACATTGAAATTATTAAAATATACTTATATTAAGTTGTCGTATGGAATTGGTAATTGGAAAATAAAGTAATACCGACAACTTCAAACACGAAATCATGTGCCTTAAAAAAAATTTTCAAAACTTAGAATTTTATAACGATTTGAATACTACAGAATTACACTGCCCCCTACTCTGTTTAAACTCGTTATATCTATTATTAAAGCTTGTGTAGGCGATTAAAAAGCAAAAGTTTTGCAAGACAAAGTATTTTAGTTTTTCATTTTGTGTAAATAATGTGGCTACAATAAAAATTTTCGATTTGAAATTTAAAAAATATATCTAAAATACAGAACCCTCAGCGTTCGCCTGCCTATCTTATGTTACTCGCTTTTATCATACACTAGCATAAAAAGTTATAAATCAGTATAGATAATTAATTAATTTCTTGAAGTTCTTTTCTTCGTTATCTCAAATAGTAATAATGCCTTATTATTAGTTATCTCAAATATTAATTATGTTATGTTTTTTACACTCTATTAAATTTCTATAAAGCGCATTGACTCACTGAGTGACTTATTTAGAGCTTTAGGAAAGAAATTGTATTTAAAGTGATTAGATTTGACAAGTTTTTTTTTGTTCTTTTGTTGAAACAGTGCTAACCAACAGAAAGTTTGAAGTTAACTAAATATTAAAATCATAAATCAGATAAATCAACCATTATAACTAAACCCTTTCTTTTTGGTAGGTGTTAGTAGAATACAAAATAAAATTCGACTGCTAACATTTTATTACCAACCCTATTAAATCCTCTTATAATAAATTTCGTCACCCCTTCAAAAATAAAATTGAGATGAAGGGAACCCGAAGTTGATTAACTATTTTTGTATTTTTTATAGACATATGTATATACCTACGGATTTCTTAAATCGATTGTTCAAATTGTTCGGAAGATATCTGCCAGTTCGTTGTGCAATTTTTAATTCCAAGCCAATTTGAAACATTCTTCAAGAAAACTTAGTGCGCATGTCTTTCACACATGAAAATTTTGCCGGGTTGTAGACGTTGTTCAGGATACGCACCCGATTTGGCTGGGGAAGGGATTTTCATGTGCCGGTAAGTTCGGCAAATCGCAATCACATCTCATTCTTACTTTTAATACAGCAATTATTTGCTCTCACTCCGGCTGATCCTTCGGGATAATTTATTCCCGTGAAATTCGCCTGGAGACTAATGGACCAGGTTCGTCTAATTCGCCCAGCATCTAAAGCCGGTTCGCACTAGCGACAACGCACAGCGTGTGTCCTGTGGATCTCAGGTGTTCACCACATCCCCGTCCACAGCCCACATTCATAGACAGGCGGCGGTGGCGGAGCCCTAGGTGAGCCCCATTTTCCTGTCGAGCACCTCCTGAACCCGGTAAAGTGCGGCAACGGCAGCCGTTGTTCGTTTTGTTGGGTGTCATCCACAGATTCCCACTTTGGGGCCGTAAAAAGCGTACCATCGCTCCTCAGACCTCATGTGAAGTGGATGCTGCAAACTTTGTTTGCATAAATGAAAGAAGGGCGATTTGATTGGCAGCGGCAATGTTTGACAAGTTTCCAACCAGTGTTCCTTCTTTCTTCGCGGGATACGACTTTCTTAAAGTAATTTCCTTAAACCCTCAAAAAAAAAAAAAAAAATTTGAATTACTCCTTATCCTACAGCCTGCCGCGCCCTTTACCATCTTGAAGAAACGATTTGAATAACCCTTTTACCCCCCGCGAAGTCGAAGTAGGCAGATCCTCGAAACAGGTCGAAATCCAGAGTATGTGGGTGTCCTAGATTAAATTAATTTACTTGCGTCCCAAAGTGTCTCCTCTCAAGCCATGAGGACGTCAATTGTGGGTCAAAATTGAGCATGACGTGTTGCTCCTTTCGAGGGTCTGCTCAAGAACGAAGGCAGCCGCAATGTGGCACATGGTGGCACAAAATACAGTAGGAGGATATGAGGATGGCACAATTACGTGACCATTTCTGGATTAAATTAGAAGGCTCTTTACGTGCCTACCCTCATCCACGACCACGCGAGTTGACATTTATACTCTCAGATACTCTGGTTTCGTCTTTCTAAAAAAATACTAACTTAGACTAGACTATCATTACGAAATAGTTAGCACTTCTTCAAGCTGTTGAACTGCACCCAACCCATGTAAATCACCTTCGCTTCATTGAATTGAATTTCAGTACTTAGTTTTCTATCATTACGCTACATTAAATTATATATATGATTAATTTGTTAGAGTAAAATCAGATTTATTAAAAGAATACATACATACGTACTAATTGGGGCATTCACTAATAAAGCTTCTTCATAAAAACGTTAAGAAATTATTTTTCTAAAACATTACTAATATTAAATTCGCAAATAAATTATCAACAGTTTTGCATCTTATTATACCGGAAATCTATTAACATTTTTTTATATTTGCTCTTTTAAGAAAATCGCACCTCTATGAATTTTACGACAAATGTTATTCATTTCTTATTATCACAATGAAATTTTGAGAATTAAAATCTAATTCAGAGTCAAAATCAGAAAATTGAAGGTAATCGGTTAAATTATCATATTTGCATCTCTTTATCATTTTCTACTAAAAACTTTGGAATTTTCAAAGTGAATTAAATAATTGCTGAAAAACACTTTTATTGCTTATCTACTTCATTTTTTTTTTCTCAAAAATCCAGACTTTCCAAATTTTTACTTCCAGATCCACAATCCATGGAAAAAAATGATTAATCTAAATGTTGGGTCAATTATAGATGATAACACAAATTGACGAAAAAAAACTATCTGCAAATTATCTTGCAGTTTTATTATAAAGTTTGTTGAAAAGGATATCTACAAAGTACCTAAGTACAAACGGAAAAAAATTGCAGTTGCAGTTTTGAGCGTATATATGATATGTATGAAAAAATTGGTAAAAAGGTGATCATACACAACGCAGCTCATTAAATAAAATTTTTCTATGCATGGTAGTAGAAAAGAAACTTCTAAATTACTACTATTACTAAACAATTATGTAAGACAATAAACATCTGAACACTGTACTTAGAGAATTTTTTAAACATTCGACCCTTAACTTTTCAATTTCTTATTTTTAATTTAAATTGAAGTAGCCACTAGAAATCTGCTTTTATTACAAAACATGATCATTGAAGAGGTTATTAAGACTTCGCTTATTTAACCACAAGATGAAAGGATCGCTTACTTTAAACGCCCTTGCCAAGTGAAAATTAAAAATACTTCATTGTACTCAAACAAAAAAGCAAAAACCCTTTTCTACTAATTTGACTATAACTTTTTCATCGCCGCTTTTCTAAGCAGCCACGAAAAGTTCCTAAAGCAAAAAGGATCCGCGTTTGAATAAGGCCCTACAACAGCTGCCGGCAACAGCGTTCCGCCTAAGGAGCCGTTTTTCGCGAACAAATTCCTCGAGAAATTAATTAGAGCTACAAAGGAGGAGCAGTTTCATCTTTAAGAAGGAATTCAGCAGGATGGCTAGTCCTTTAAAACTTGCGACAAAGGCAGGCGTCGAAAGCATAAATCAAGTCAAGCCGGGTGTATGCTGCAAAATGATAGGCGCTAAGACATGTTTTACCGCAGGTCTGCAGCAGCTGCAATTTACATTTTGGGTCCTAATCGATACTTTGCCAATACGCTGCGAAAAAAATATATTTTGCAATACAAATATAAATCCGAATAAATGATTTATGTCGTTTTCACATAAACTGAGTTGACAAATTCAAATACACAATATCTAATTAGTGTTAACATTAGCAATATTAAATAATCAGAACTTAAGCCAGATAAATCTAATCTTAAAGGTAAAAAAACTCATTAAGGCTGTAAGTAGTGCCAAAACAAACAATCGAAATTAGCATAACATCACGTTTCGGAAAAATTAGGGAATGAGAAGTACCTTTATTAAATCACATTTTAAGATATATTTAGGAAAGTACTAAAGCCTTTCTTACTAACTTAATATTCAAACTTGTACCATGTATGAGAAACACGTTAAAAGCCTCTGTAATAATCAGATTTCAGTTCTGTTTACTTTGACAATGAACTCGTATTGAGAACAAATATAAAGGTTCTGTATCTAGGTATGCGTATACAAAATGCGTAAAAGATAAAATCTTTCCATTTTCACCGTCGATTTGTTTGTGCCTGGTAGGCATGCTTGGAGCCAAAGGGTTACAAAGTTAAACACAGTTCTCGGTAAAAATCGATCCTTAAATCCGTCATGGATTGCCTTTTCCTTAAAGGAAAATACCTATAGCATGCAAAATTATCCTCTGGTAAATTAAATAGAGTCAGAAATTTTAAGCTTTTAGCAAGTCTTAGTGGTTAAAACTTCTTCAAAATAACATTTAATTTCAGTTACATCGTCGTATTTCATTGCTAAAATTCAAAACTTTATGCAAAAAGTTCTACTATCGAAATTATATTCAATCAGTTTGAAAAATTTAGAAAAAAAATTATTTTTGTTTGTGTTAAAAATATTCTAATAAAATTTTATTGAAATATTCTCAAAAGGTTGTGAATAGTAATAGCCTTTTTTTAAATTTAGGTACATATCTTCTGTACACTAATACATCTGTATGCTAATACTATGAGATTTATCAATTTATTTTAAAATCTCTTAATTCAGCGTTTCTAAAATAAAGCAAAACTAATGGAAACGACGAAAAAAATAATAGAAAAGCATAGATAATGTGTTTTTTAAAACATTTTATTATAACACTTTAAACAGGATTTTCTCAAAACTACGTTTTTCGAGTTTGTGTGCTGTTAAATTGATTACAAAAAAACTACTACTACTACTACTACCGATCTTGTGGATTTTACACATATCAAGCCCCAAAATGACCCTCGGACGGAGAGATTGATAGACAATTTTTTCATTTATGTGTAGCAGGTTTGTGATGCGATTTTTTAGCGATTTGTGAAAAAAACGCCGCCATTTTGTTATTTTGCAGCGAAAAATTTTCCAAGAACGCCATTCTATAGTGGTTTTATACTGATTTTTTTTTCAAACTTTTCAGTGCGCTAAATTCATTGACGCCGTGAATTTTTCATGTTATTTTTTTTTTTTCAAAAATCTGTAGCCGTCAGAAAACAACTTAAAAAAAATCCATTGAAAAATTTTATTAAATGTTTAAAAACAATAGTCACGTGAATTAAGGAACAGGTCTTTGATACACTGGTCGTCTCTCACTTTACTCATCAGCTATGTTTTTCTCACAACGGATCCGGCACCAAGTTTACTAGTAACTACGAATAGTACGCATGTTGAACTTCATTTTATTTCGTGAACATAAAATCGAATTCCGTGGATTTATAGCCACTTTGCGTCAAAATTGTAATCCAAAAATTTATATAATTCAAGGTTTGAAGTTTGAATGGTATCATGGCAATTTTATGCGATTTTCGCAAAATTTTAATTCTTTAAAGTTCATGTTTTTCTAATTCAAATAAATGCAAAATTTTCTAGTAAACTTAGAATCGGATCTGTTGTGAGAAAAGAAACACAGGTATGTATTATAACCTCGCATTTATATAAGTATGCTAAGATGCTTAAGTACTATCATAAGTATTTAACTCAAATAATAGGTAAACCGGGCAACAACACCGGGAACGTGTAAGCTAGTATGAAATAAATAAATAAATAATGAAATTTTTCATCTTCTATGGCTGACTTCGGCACTATACCATAAATATTTTAGTCAATCCTTAAGAATGAAAGCCAAAGGGCTATTCCTTCTTATTATATTTCTTTTTTTTGCGTAGTTGAATTCGCTAATGCGTCTTCCATTCTGAGTGCGATAACGTAAACGCTAAGTCGGTAAGTCACACCTCGGCAATGCCGTCCTTTCACTCCCCCAGCAAATTACCAGTTGACGTTGGCAGGACTCGCCAAGAGCCCAGAGAAGCCTTGGGATAACGAAAAGTTATTAGCCCTGGGGCCAAATCCAAATTGGCGAGGCTCCGTCGTATCTTCGGGCATATCAAATCTCGATGAATGGGTTCGGCAGACGCAGCACCCGCCGGGCTGCCGGCCCGGAGTATGATAAGTGATATCGTGGCAAGCATCATTAGCTAATCCCCGAAACTGCCCCATAAAGAAAAATCCGGCAGTTACTTCGGGTTCGCCGGGCGGACGGCCCCCACCGCCAATCAGAACAAACAGTCCCACGGATACAGGGCTAGCGTTTGGGGCTAGTTGTTCTGTTCAGTCTAGAGTTATTTTCTGCTTTTATTCCTCCAGAGGGACTGAGTGCCCTTGGGAAGGAAACTGCACGCCCCCCGGGTTCGCCCGGCGGGGGGTCATCTAGTGTAAGGGTGCGGCTCTAACCTCCTTGCGGAAAGTGCAATTTGGAAGGATTAGTTTGAGCCAGTAATTGACTAAATCGGGCCCCAATTGAGCTCCAGCTGAGCGGGATCGGAGGGACTTTAAAAGCGCTTGGTCATTAGGAAGCAGGTCGGGGGCGGGGGGCCCGAATAGGCCGCATATTGCAGCGCCTCCAGCCAAATAATCGGTGGACCGATAAGTAAACAGCTCGACAAAGAGTGAGAGCAGGGATGGGTTTTGTGGGTAAATTGAACCCACTGCGTATGCCGGTGCTTCGGGCAGCCGGCGAGGCGCCACCTGAGATTATCCGAGGTGAAATGGAGAACCGAAAGCGGCTGTAATCTGGGTTTTGTGTCCATGTTGGGGGGTCACAGGTGTCATTCTCGAGTGTCTGCCGGTTAAGCAGAAAGCAAAGCTGGGGGTTGAAGCCCCATTTTCCGGTACTTACCCTTCTCCTGGAGCTGCTGCCTGTTCACGTCCATGCGGAGGGATTCGGCCGTGTGCACGAGCTCATTCAGCTGCGGTTTTTTCACCTCAAGCTCCCGCAGGACGCTCTAAAATGAGAAAATCAATTAATTATGGTAATTACAAATATTTTTGGTGGATTATACGAGGGTTCTCCGGGCAAGGAAATTCGGTAAAAGCAACTCCTGCAATTATCACGCTTCACAAGCAATAATTGGAGTAAATGGAAAAGTAATTTTGTAGGGGGATAAATTCCCGCTTTAGGCGCAACTGTGGAAGTGGGCTGGAAGGAGCGGTGCAGTTTCAGTTAAAAGCTCAAAGCTCAAGGGCAATAAATTTCAAGCTTTCGTTAATATTTCAAAATGGTGGCTGTCTGGATTTACACCCGAAAAAGCTTCTTGCTCCAACTCGTATTCGTTAACGGTAACCCACCCCCAGAAGCTTTAAAAGTTTCTTAATTTCGACCTTAGTGTTGCGTTTACACGGTACAAGTTATGCAAGTTTACTTGCTTGACTTACGCCTTCTAGTATCACATTTAAAGAACACTAAATCTTCAGAATTTAAAAATTTAAAAACCTCCCAAAAAATTTAACTTTTGATAAAAATTAAATTTAAATTTTAAAAAAATCCCCAACACAAAAATTAAGTCTTTAAAAAACAAAATTTTAAAAACCTTCGAAACAAAATGATTTACATTCACTGAATATTTCTTTTTTAACTTTAATCTAAGTAGCATACATAGAGAGACACATTACATATTTGATATTATGTATTATGTTAATCCGTTACCCCTCGTTTCCCTAGTTTTGCGCCGTGGACTTAAAACTATTATACTATAAAAGGGCTTCGACTATTCGTTACGTCATCACTAAGTCATGATTGATCGCTATCGATCTGTCTGCCCGTCTGTCTATAAGTCAATCCCAAAAATAAAAATGGCGACAAAAATATTTTGCTTTGCTTTTTGAATTTAAGGGGTTGCACTGAAATTTTCAAAAAACAAAAAATTCACCCAGAGGCTATGCAAATTTTTTTTAGTCTGTGTAGGAAGCCTCTGACTGCCGTTTATTACAAATATTGACCAGTTAGATATCTACATTGGTGCATCTGCTACATCAATACTTATGTTAGCAATATACTATACCTTTAGGTGCACTCACTATCAGCAAACAACTAGAACGACACAAGTACAATTTTAATAGTACTGATTTAATTATGAATGTGTCTTGTTTACATCTTTTTAGTTCTTTTTTACAGTCGGGTTTTTGTTTTTTAAATTAACTTGTTTTTATTTATTATCTTATTAACTGAATAAACTGACCAAACTGAAAAGTTCACAACCAATTGTAATATGCAAATCTACGTACCTATATTATTTTGACAGAATATCGTAATAAGAATCGTTATTACTTATCATGATAGGACGTCGTAGAAAGAAGAAGATTATGTCACCATATTTCGGTAGGTCACTTACCTATGATTTTTTTATACCAACTATTGAAAACACTGTTTTATCGAATATTGTTTTAAAATTTTAGGAACTTTTTTTTTTATTGATTATTATATGATGTTAAGGATTTAGCTTCTCTTATAAAGTAAGATAAAAATAGCTTTATATAATTGCTCAGCATTATTTATTAGTTTAATAATAAAAGACGACATTTATCAGTTGGGATCAAAATCAATTCTATAAATTGGAATTCTATTTGTCTTCTTTATCTGCCTAATTGAGACGAATAAACGTGAAAAGGGTTGAAGCTTTTATGTAAAGATAAATATAGACTCTTATAGAATTCACCGCAACGTAGTTTTGTTTAAATTCGATTCATTTGTATAAAATAGGCCAATTAGGCGCAACGGATTCAGATATATATATATATGTAGTATTTCGTGGTTTTAAGTATATGTAATTATGGTGAATTAACAATTTATGTTATTTAAGCCCAATTGTTCAATCGTCAGATAACTTCATTCGTCGAATAAAATTTTCCTAATAATCATCTTGACTTTGATTTCAAATTCCTATCAGATGGATAAACAATTGGCTCCATAAAGCAGCAGATATGATTGCTATTCGTCAGTTAATTTTGAAAAAGATAGTGAAAAGACATTTTTCTAGCAGCAGCAGAGTCCAAGTTGATTTTATATTTGAAGAATAAAGTTATCAGCCTATTGAAAAATTAGCTCTTACTTTTTAACTCTTTTGCACTCCGTTGTTGAGACAATGCAAATAATTTTCAGTTCATAGCATTAGGACAAAAACAAAATTTAAAGTTTTATCATTAAATATAACATATTATAAAAGTATCCATAACAGGGAAAAGTCTGAATCTTAATCTAAAAATATCAAATACCTGTAATATCAATAGATCTTTTTGAAGAATTTGGCGAACAAGTTTTTCGTAGCCAGTTTGGTTTGTAGGAAAATGTAAATAATTCTCAAGGAATATGTATTTTGACTTGTTTTAAAATTTTTTTGATTTTTATATTATAATTTTTTTATGTTATGTTATGTTTTGTTATTAACTGTTAGAACAATTCATTATTTCTGAATGACTGAGTCTTTTGTACTTTTTAACCCTATTTTTATTGAAACCTAAAACCTACTCAAAAATTATTCCAATTATAATAATTATACCAATTATTCCAAAATTCGAAATTTACGGAAAAAATCCTATACAAATTATGTGTTATTTGTTTGGTCGCAATTTTGGTGTTGACCTCTGTATATAATCAATTAAAAAACAATAACATACAACTATGACTTTTCACTTCGAGTTTGAAGGGTTAATTTCCTGCTTTTACCCGAGTTAATTCATTCAACAATGATTTAATTATTCGGGTGATGAACACATTAGGCGAATGAAAAATGTAAGGGTGATAGTGCAAGTTGGAAAATGTCATTAAAGTGTGATTCCAGGAAGCTTTCATGTCCCAAAGGAAGCTATTAAAATCTAGGGTCAAACTCTGAGGTTTGAAAAGCGAAAATGGAAGTATCTTACAAACGGACTTTCGCTTCGTAACTGATAGGAATAAGCCTTAAAAGTTCACAAACCGGAAAGAATGACTATCCTACAGGAAGATACTGGAACAGGCTATTGCTACGAGCAGAAGGATTTCTAGTGGGAGGGAAGAATTTGAGTATATTTTTTCTGTTTTTCGGGAATATGGAAAGGGAATTTGGACATATAGATAAAACTCACCTTTTGCTTTTCAATAGCGCCCCGAATGGCGTCAACATCTCCCACAGGAATACTTTGGCTTTTTATCATATTTCGTTCCCAAGTCAGCCAGTCGGATATCTGTGGAAAACAAAAACGGAAATATAACACTAAGCCGACAAAACGAGCGCTATGATTTGGCAACTGACACGTGTAATGGGGGGTTAAAAAAGAAATAAGTCCCCGAGCATAGGTGACACGGGAATTATGATTTGTGGGTAAATAATGTCTGGGATGAATGGGTACCGGAGGATGGAGCTCACCTGTAAAACGGATTTATCAAAATTGCCAGCTAGAGATGAAGAATGCACAAGCTTAGGCCTCGCTTTAGCCGCGAATGATCCGGGCACATAGGTGTCTTTTGGCTTATCTGAAAAACATACGTGAAAAAATGGAAATGAGAACTAAAAAAGAGAGTCATAACACAAAAAATATTATATGCTATTATATGTGATATGTGGGAAAAAAAATGGTACAGGTTGGTGGAGGGTGCAAAAACAAAAGGGATTTGTTACGGTGAGAAATGAAAGAGGTCGGATATCTGTCATGCGAGGAAGGGTGGCCACGCCACGGTGGGCTTTTAGCCGAGCCTCCTCAAATTGGGGTCATTACGCCGAGAATGTGAAAATGCGCGGGTGGGTGTGGAATGGGCTTAGGGTTAGAGTTGGGGGTGCGATGCAATCATGCAGCACCCGGCAAGCGCCAGGATGTATAGGAAACCATTAGCTAGTTAACTACTTCAAGAACACGAGCACGAGTACAACTCCAACTCCAACTCAAACTCCAACTCAAACTCCAACTCAAACTCGGCTGCAACTCCCCGAGCCACTCGCAATTTCTAGCATTGATCAGGTTGAGTGCGAGGCGGCCGGAGTGGGCCAGAGCTGATTCCATTTCCCTGCGAGCACTCAGGTGTGCGATAGTTGCCTTCAGGTAACACAAGTGAATTGACACAAAATCCCAGGACCAAGGCACTTTTGCGTAGGCGGACGACTTATGATGTGATCACGTAGGGAAGAAAAAAAAATTGAATAAGCCCCGCAAAAGTAGGTTTTTCCTTCCGGGCAGAGTGCGGGGGCCGCGGGGATCCTCCAAGGGCAAAATAAAGGCAAATGGGCCGACTTAAGCCAGGAAGGGGATAAAATTCCATTCCACCGGTGTCATTGATTCGACACATTAGGAACTTCCTCGCAAGACTCTAAGAGTTCAGAATTTTTCGCATAAGCCCCATTTACCTTTGGGGTAGTTCGTAATTGGACAGCGACTTTCAAGATATTGTTTTTTTTTCCTATTCAGAACCTCTATTGGAAACTAAATTCCCATTTGCGGCGGCCCTAGTTGAGTAGTTCACCGCATTTCACCTTAGAAATCACATGAAATTGCTTCTGTGTATGTGTGATACCCTTCTACCGAAACCCTACATTGGTTTAACATTTTCTTTTCGAAATTTATACCCTTACATTAGAATACTAAATTTATTATACATGTAGAATGTTTCAATCTGTGAAAGTGGCCAATGATTGCAATTGAAACGAAACTCTATACTTTAGGAGTTAAAGTAACACAAATTCGGATTAGATTTTTAAATTTTACAATTCAATTCAATTTATGAATAGTAGAAAATAATTTTAAATTTTACGGAAAGATATGTACAGCAAACTACCACATTCAAAAAATGTTTTTCTAAGTATTGTGAATTTCAACTTATAAATTAATTTAAGTACATATCTCAGAACATATAAGCGAACAACAACTTTATTTTGCATCTCTGTCACTCTTGATCCTAAATGGACATTCCTACAAAGTTTCATAAAAATTCGAGAGGAGACCTCAAACTCAATTTTTGCCAGGAAATCATCAGTCAAAAGTTTGAACGAAATGTCGTTATTTTAAAATTATTGTATTTCTGGAGGAAATTTACGGATTTAAATTAATAAGAGCTCATTCATTCGAAAGCTAGTACCTACTCGTTTTTAAATCGAGATTCCACCCTCAGGGCACGTTAAGGGGTAATGAAAAGAACCTCCGATTTAAAAACTTGTGGCTATTCATGCGTTTTGGCAGTAGCTAAATATGTAAACACTGCGGAAGTTGTTTAGTCACATAATAGCCATTTTCATTAATGGAACACAAAATCGGGTAAAAGTATAATAATAATCGTAGTAGCTAAGCGAAAATAACCACTGTACCTATAGATAGTGGTTAACATTAGCAGAATAGGCCTCAAATGGCCGAAATCTTAAGCTATTATATAAAAATACAAAAAGCAAATATTTCGAAATAATCTGTATCGTGCTAAATCTGATTATTTCATACAATACCTGATGAAAAAAGAACATAACAAGCGTAATCTAGCACATGTTCAACAACACCAAACTATTTTATTCTATTTTAAATTCACTGCTTTAAAAATATTGACATATGGTTTGCCTTTTCTTTTCCTACACGAACATTGTTTACTAGATATTGCGAAAAACTGACTTTTAGAATGAGGATGGCAGCGAGAATTATGAGGGTGTAGGGTTTGTTCGCTATCTCTTAGATTATCTTTTTCATAGATACTACACGAAATCAATAATTCAAACATATGTATAGAAGTTCATGTACCCCTGTATACTAAAGTTATTTGATTCGAAAATGATTTCAATTTCAAAATTAGCTTCGTTTTTCTTCCTATATATATTGTTAATATTGTTACATATATACTTGCTGGAAATCTTCCATTTCTACTTTAATTTCGTTGATATTTAGCAATTTTAAATTAAAACTCAGAATTTTGAGTACCAGTATAACAATTGTTTTTTTTTTTCTATAGAAGTCTAGAAATGTTATCATTAAAATGGAAAAAAGGATTCCTGAGCTTAATGAGGTAAGACATCATCCTTACCTCCTTCGTAAAATGATGAAGTACAACCACCCATAATTTACAGGGTGACACACAGACCAGTCAATTAAATAATCATTAACGTGTTTCATTTGCCATCCACAGTGATGTCTTTGGAGCGCGCAAACTACGTCATGCTCCGAATCTTATTAGGCCCCTAATGAGATTTGTAAGTTTCCAAATTATTTTCTTCTGAATGGAATAGGGCCTTTTTGGTCTTGCCAGGAGATCTCCCAGCGGTTTCAAGAATTTCATGAGCACAATGTACCCTCTTAGTGGGTGACAAATGGATGACAGGCAATCGTAAGAAAAAGGTCAAATAATGCCATGGGACAGAAAAGAGGCTCTTAATCAAGTTAAACGGCACAACGTTACCATTCCCGCCACTGTTGATTGAATTTTATTGATTCCTCGAGTTTGCTGTGGACCAAATAAAAAGGCCTGAAAGTTGAATGGGATATGCGATAGAATAAGTGCATTAATGGGTTTTTGGGTTGCATTCAGGTGATTAGAATTTGTAGCCTAGAAAAAGGGCGCTGCAGCTTAATTGAATAGTAATAGTTTTCGCCCCAATACACGATGCAACAGGTTTTAATTCATAACGAAGGATTCTTAGAAACAAAAAAATTAAATGGAGAGACACCTCGCTTAGGATGAATGATGTGCATCCAGGGAGGACTATATAAAACTAGTCCTGTAACCCTTTTGAGTGGCAGCCAAGACAACTTTGTCCTGTCTGTCGACTACATTCACTTTCCGCTGGGATGTCAAGCAGGATTCCTGTGAAACATCCCATTTTTGAAGCGCCTCCGTTCAGCCGGATATGTAGGAAGAATTTTCGACATGACGCCCGGAAAATGTGGGTTTTTTGTTGCATGCAAATTTGTATGCCTTCCTTGAGCTCTTCCAGAAAAGATGTTCTTCTCCGACAGAAGGGCTTTTAGAGGCATCCTCATTAAATGCTGGCTCCCAACTACCTGCGTGACATAAACAGAGGAGATATGCAAGGATACAGTCGTCATTTTTCGCTATTTTTACCTGCTTTTACCTGAGCTGAAGCTGAACGAATATTTAGACACATTCAAATGAGTTTTGCAAATCTCCTGCCCCTGCCGAGGCCGGATGCTTAAAGGTGAATGCCTTTACGAGTGTGATGTGCAATCAGCCGGAAATGAAATTGCATTTTTTTTGTTCCTTACCAACTCGACTTGGCATATGCACAAAAATTGCTAGAGGTAGAACTGAATATTTTTTGGGTGAAAGAAAAACCGAACACAGATATCCTGAATTCTGGTCTAGTCAGAGTAAAGTGCACTTAACGACAAGAGAAATGATTTTATTGAATTATCTGTCTTTTCGAACTTAAAGGATTTTTCTCTATTTTAAATTAAAGCAAATGCATGCGACCAAAATCAAAAATAACATTTCAACACCCCTCTTGACTCATAATCAAATATTCAAATATCTTACTCAAGATTTTAATCTTAATCTTAATCAAAGTTTGGTCGAAAATAATTACATAGATACGGGGAGTTTCATGGCAACCAAATGCAGCTCCACTTTCCTTCAATTTTTTTTCTTTCACATTGTGATTCTACATATACCTAGGTATATTGTTTGACAAATATTGTGTAAAAATTTGAAATCAAAATAATTTGATGTAATAAATTTAAGACTGCAACAGACTTCAAAACAAACTCCTGGCGTCACCATAACAAATCCAATTTTTGAGATATTTGAATGAATATTCGAAATTCTATTCGTCATTAAAGTTAGTATGACCCAATCCCTAACCATCCGCTTTTTCTTTACTTAAGAGATGTTATACCATTAGAACCTGAAAAAGGTTGTTCAATATGTAACTTTTCTAAATAATTCACATATTTTTTAGATATCAAGGCTAACTTTTCAAAATAACTAGCAACTTTTTTAAATAAATTATAATAATAATAAATTAGGTGCTAGGAATTAAAAGAAATTTTTAAAAGTACGTTTATAATTTCGGATTGTTCTCTTTTTATTATTTATATAGGTACATATGTATGTACGTATGTACCAATCTCAAAAAAGTACTTTCTCTGGAAAACTGCCCGAAAGGTAGCCCCATTTTTTTTTAAAAGTGGCAAATATCCAGGAACTCTTAGGACTCTGACGGGGCAAACAGATCAAGGAAATGTTTCTTCTACATTTTTTTATGCATTTCCTATTGTCGCAAATAACTAGAGCACCTAACCATTCACCTTTCCTCCACTCAAACTCCCCGAGGGGATTGAGTGGGAGTGGGCGACGCTCGAGCTCATTTACGGCAAAAATACTTTCCTTTAGCCGATGGAATTTTTCTTGCTTTTTTCCCAGCTAAACACTGGCTTAAGGAAGAAAATATTTTTCTGCCAAATGTAAGGAATATGCCACCGACTCTCCTGTGCACCCAGCTGGATAGATAGCAAAGTTTATGTAGTTGCTTGGGAAATGATTAATATGTGCGTCTGAGACCCATTCGCAGTCGCTGGCTTTGTGCCGTCTTCAAAAGATGTAATACTGCTAATGCAGCTTGAAAAAGGGGTTTTATATCAATGTTGGCGCTTCTACAGAAGTCGACGAGTCATCACTTTAAACACCCCCTAATATCTTAAGGAAAACATCTTTTAAGACAAAATTTTCCCCACTTTCCGAGCAGATATATCTTGTCAGCAAATGTGAAGGTCACCGTGCATTTTATCGTCACTCCACCAGGATTTACATCACCATTCTGGCTGCTGCCGTCATCACCTAAACCTCACCATAGAAAACCCGCATCCACAGATGCTCCCTGCCATAGAACCCTAAACTCAAATTTTGTAGCCCCTAAAATCCAATACTTCTTCAAAAAGGTGGAGAGGAAAGGAAGGGGTTCTTAAATTGTTATGGCTTGACTCTTTCCTAGATGATAGAGAAGAAGACCTAATTGCTAGACTTTGGGCTTGAAATAAGATCGAAGATGATTTGCTTTGTTTCGATTAATTTGAATAAGTTGGAAAACATCCCAAAGGAGCACCCACTCCAAAAAGTCCCCTGGATGATAGATAGTAAGAACCCTTCGAGAAACTTTCCAATTGGGATGTTTCCAAGTTATTTTTGAAACTTTTTAGAATGGTACTTTGTGATATTACAAAAGAAAGTCAATTTTTTAAAATTGCTATAAGTCAACTTTTTAAAAAGATTGAAGACGAAAAAGCCATTAAAACGAAACATTTTCAAAAATAACGACTTTTATTATCTATGTGTATTATGAAGTAGATATATGTAAATTTTGTGTTAGAATTGGTAAAATTGTTGTAAAATTAAAAATGTAATCAAAGCAATTTATACTGTTCAGCAGATTACAATATTGAATTTGCAATCATTTTAATATGTTTTGTTTTCTAAATTATATTTGAAATCGTATAGAGGCAATAGATATGTAATAATATGGTTGGTTAATTAGAGTATAAAACTTATACTAACAATATGTAATTCGAACCCCTATTCTGCTTGCCTGAGAATTCATTAAAATTCTGGAAAAATAATGAGTTATATCCCATTACCTTCCGCAACCTCCACTGGCACAGCACGTCTGTCGGATCTTTTTCAGCTACTTCAATGATGAGAGCTCACTTTTATACATATGTACGTTAATTATGAAAATTTAAAACTACTTCAAAAACAGTCCGGAGAAATTCAAGTTCGAAACATTTGAACTTTAAATTAAATTTAAATTAATCAAATGTATGTACAAATTTATAAAATGTTATTTACCAGCATTATTTCGGATTTGGATAGAATTTAAATCAAGGATCGATTATTAGAGTTATTATTGAAATTTTGTGTTAAAGTCATTAAGAAGGAGTGGTTAGATTTTTAAAACAAATAGAGACATAAGATCCGTTGGAAACGTACTTTCCATTAACGTACATATTTTGAGATTTTTAATTTTAATTAAAAAAGTTAATTGTTATTTCATTCCAGGACTTTATATTTAAACAATACTATTACCATGAAATTTTATCATTTTTTTAATAGATAAATTCCTGAAAATATGTATATATAACAGATTCCAAACAAAACATGATTCTGAGTTCTTGATAGGTCTACTTGAAACATTATCAAGAAAATGTTCTATTTTAACGAGAAAATAACTCAAATAGTTAATACTGGTATGATAACTTTTATTCCTGATATAAAATAATAAAATAAAAATCATTTCATAATTTTTACTCTTTTTGTTTTTTTAATAGAGCACAATAAATTGTACCCTACTTACTTATAACTAAGCGCACTCGGGGTAGCACCCACTATTATTCCTAATCTCAATAAATAAAAATTATTTCATAACTTTTATTCTTGACTTAAAAAATTTAAAAATCCCATCATAAGTTTTATTCCTGACCTAAAAGAATTTAAATCACTTATAACTATTATTCTGGATTTAAAAGGTAATACGTAATATAACTTGATAACCTTTTCTTGATTAAAAAAATAAAGATTCACCCGATAACTTTTATTGTTAATTAAGTCTTTACATTTCGAATAAATTTTATTTCCACAGGATTGGAGGATAATTAATGTGTTTTCATAAATATAATAATTTTACAGAAATTTTGGAGTTTAATACTTCTATAAAAAAAAAGAATCTAATTTCGTCGACCTGACCTTTCATATATTTCCTATTTATTTTCAATTTCTTTTAATAAGATTTTGTAAATGATTTTCAACATCAAATCTTTCCTCTGCCACGAATCACCTCAAGAATGAAGCTAGAAATCGTTCCAAATTCTTGCCCAGTTCTGGGTATTTTAGAAACCTTCCGACGATTTGAGGAATCACTCGTGGAATGCTTTAAGCAGTCCGATGTGCCTGAAATGGTACCCTTGGGATTAAATTCCATGACTAACAAGGCAAAGAGCAGAGTTGCAAAATTGCAGCGGGTCTTTGTTTCGGGAATATACCAGAAGAGCAGCATACCACCAACAGAACGGCGTTCCTTACACGGAATATTCAGAATGGTTGAAGAGCTCGAGCCCCCGTTCCGTCGTTTTCATATATACTTAAAAGGCCTCTTGTGCCCCCAAAGTTGGGATATTCTGGCGTCTGCCGGGTGCCCGATGACAGGGGAATTGTCGAGATTAACCTCCGGGATAAGCGACCCAACGGTGCCGGTTATACAGCTTACAAAATGCTACACCTCTAGACCCAATGGGAGCACGACGACAACACCGACGACGCCGTGAATGCCATCCATTCCGACGTCTATTAACCTCTACAGTTTTACAGCGCAGCACCGGTGGGGCCCATTAAAGTCTCAACGCCGTGTGTCACCCTCTCGTGTAAACAAATTTTTCACCCAGACACAACAGAGTCCGCGAAGGAGCCCTTTACCCACTATTGTTATCACCTGCATTACCTACGTGCAGCTAACACAGGGCTGCACGAGTCCTGAAGGTTTGTTACTTGTTGTTCGGCTTCTTCTGAATGGAATTTCCTTAAGGGATGGGGTCGTAACTGATTTCAATAGTTCTTTTGAGCTAGTCAAGTACCCGTCACTGCCCCGTGAGGCACCCAAGGGTCTCCAACAATAAATTCGACCTGTGTCCCCACATTATACCATTTTAAAAGCCTTTTTAAGAGTGCCCCCAATACCCTCTCAAACTGATTGTTGGGACCCAGCCTTAGGACTTTCTTTTGTTGTCCCATCAAAACCATTTCCCAATGTTGAACTGACCCTTGACTAAAGACAACACTAGAAAATATTCACTTTATCCTCTAAAATCACTTATTTCTTAATCAGATTCGATACTTACAGGAAGTGTATTTTAATCTCTTCCTTGATTCTGATAAATTGAGAACGTCCGATTCTTAGAGTTGAGTATCCATCTTCTAGTGACTATAAGATCACTTTTCATTTATAAAATCTATCTGCACCTGATCCAAACATAGACTTTTATAAAAACGCTCTTAAGACGAAGCGGAAAGACACTAGAGCCACTAGAAAAGACTACGACAGTCCTGAAAACGTCCACGTGACCAACGATTAAAAAATCTTTTTTAACTGCTTTCACTGGAAGGCGCCGCGCTAGACTGAGCCGAGCCTGCAATAGATTTATGCCAGTTGCCGGCGTTCCTCGCACCGAGCCAAGGAGGCGAGACGAGGCTTTGCACAGGAGCTTTATCCGTCGTCGACGTCGGGACGGCATCAGCTGGGTCTGGGTTGGCAAAGTTCGTCCTATTTGCTAGTTGCCACTTACAATGCGCAGACTGGCGTCCCGGCGCTATTTTCTTCTACAGGCCGGCGTTTGTAAAGCTTTTCCAAAACTCCCCATGAAAAACCGAAAGGTTCGACCTTCAAATTGTTTGGAAATTCGCCATCCCTTAATCTGTCGCAGGTCCTTCAAGCGCAGAACTGGCGCCGCGACGCTTCCTCCCGACTAAAAGGGACCCTCGTCGGCTATTCTAGGGCAAGGATTAGCGCCGAACTGAAGCTTGAGCAGGACAGAGGTGAAAGCTTCGGGCCAAATTAAGGGAATCCATGGGTGCCCCCGACCACCACGTGGCACCACGTGTTCTCGACAGGACTAGCTGGGGATAACAAATTTCTGGAGAGGAAGGACCAGCCCTGGAGCAGGATTCCAAAAGGGTGTAAGGTCACTAAGCCTTTTGCTGTGGTTTCAGGAAGATAGTTTCATGAGGTCATTTAATTATCAATTTGTTTAAATGTTTTTTACTGTCCATATACAATTCAAAAATGATATTCACGCTTTGGGCAAATAGGTCTTGCATCGTCGTATAAAGTGCAAAAAAAAATCGGTTGCCATAAAAACAACTATGAAAATTTAAAACTTTCCAGAAGCCTTTTGGTTTTTGATTATCTGTTAAGTTTTCGTTAAAGTACAATAACTTAAATACATACACTTTTAGATAAAGAAATAAATACGTGAAATTATTTAATAGTCACTTTTTCTTGCAAAAACTCTACTCAACGAATTTCATAACTTATACTTATATGGGATAAATACTGAACAGACGTACGCACTGACTTCTAACGTATTTAAAAATATTGAGTCCCTTTTTTTCAATCTACTATTTATGTAAGTATTATGAATTTAATATCGTCTATGTTACAAAATTGTGCTGGGGTTATTCAAAATAAAGACTACCATGCGCAGTACTGGGAGGCAACAGATTGCTTTAGTTTTACACACTGACATGTACCGAAGTTCATTATTTTTTTAAATTATTTTAATTTAATTGAGTTGTGAATTTGTTACGAAGTCAACAATTTGTAATGTTTCATGAAAAGAAAAAAAATAAGATACATATATGTATATAGCATTTTATTCTCAACTAAAAAAATGAGGAAAAACTACATTAAGTTTTTGTACTGAAATAGTTGCCCATAACTGTAGCTACTATTAAATAGAATTTGATCTGTGTACGTATTTTATCCCTTTTATTAGTTTTCAATAAAAACCTTGTTGTATCGATAACGTGATTATTGAATCAATATTAATTATGTATAGATATGTATGTACATATGTGTAGTGTTATTGAAAATTCCATCTAAAACATCCAGTGGTTAACAAGAAAATCGGAAAATGTCAAATCCAATTAATGATCAAAACTAAAGTATGGTACACTGTACATTTAAAATTCAGTACCAATAAATTACCAAATTTAAAGCCCTAATGGTAACTATCAATCAGTAAATGAATTAATAATAGAAAAGAATGAAGAAATCACTTTGCGAAATTTTGGTTCATGTAATAGTTGCATTTTAAACAATACGATTTCTTGTTGTATGTTATATAAAGTTATCTCATGCCATTAAATTAATTTCTAAAAACCTTTTAAAACTATTAAAACTTATATAGTTGTTGCTAGTCATATTTTTCCTTATGCATTATAATGATAATATGCGTTATTCTTCTTTTTCTACAGAACGAAAGAGTGGAAAATTCAAGTTATGCGTGTATATGAATTTTCTTGGTCTATAGAATTGCAATGGTGATGTGCACTTTAGGGATGCATTTATTTTTATGAATATAAATTGCGTGTATGATGACACAACTATAACAGAAATGAAAGGAGCTTTCCTCTTAATTAAAGAGTGCGTGTACCTCTCAGGTGAATCTGGGTGCAACTTGGGACTAGCAGGTTCGCTGCTAGGTACAACAGGCTTACCAGACTTGCGTATTCATTTAAGAAACTACATTTCATTTTAAAAATTACTTAATAAAAAAAAGCAATTAATTTTAATGGAATTGATATTGGAAAGAAACCAAAATCTATAGAGATTTTATATTACTGTGCCTCAAATAAACAATTAGGATCTGGTTGGATCCGAAGATTAGACACTATTCGGTTATGGAATTTCCGATTTTATACCCAGAGTAATCAACGTGGAAAATTCCTGTGAGGGCTCTGAACCGCTTGACATGGAGAGATATGAAAAAATTAACATAAGTTGACTATTAAAATTTCCCTATTCAACGGACAAAATAAAAATTCAAGGCTTATGGAAAAATTTGCAAAATCTTAAGAGTTGTTGAAGAAAAGTGGAAATCAGTGATATTTAGAATATCATTACGTCCTTGTCCGCAAGATTAAATGTTTTTAAACCCTATCTGATAGGAATAAGAGGCAACCTCTTTCTTGCGACGACCTCGATTCTGTTGTTTTCCCTTTAAAAGCAAAGAAATGGGCTAAAAGCTCCTGTCCCACAATCTTCTTGAGATGTATGTGGGTACCTACTTTGTAAGGAAATCATTTGTATCGTTCAATGCCTCATAGCGTCGCGACGGTGGGTTGACGCGCATTCAGATGTGATAAACCTGGCAAATGACGAGGAAACCTCTTTTCACGCTCCGGCTGAAGAAAAAGAGGAAAATCTCATTAAAATTATTAAAGAACTTCTAGTGGGAGGACAGACTGAAGAAATACAATCTTTGGTGTTGTACGGATTTTCAACGCATCAGCCCTTTGTACCTGAGGTGCGATTTTGTGTGATTTTCAAGGATATTGAATGAACGTTACTTAGTAATCCCAACAGCGCCTCGTATGGGACGTTTTCATCCCACCCACACTCACCGTCGCGCCGCCGCCGGCAGGGCTGCAATTAATTAATAGCGATTTGATTAAACAAACGGCTTCGTTCGCCTGCGCTGCGATAGAGAAACTGATTAATTTAGCCCTAGGAGGATTGGCCCCGAATTGCACCGGATAAGATCGGCTAATTAGAACTATTTTTGGCTAGTTTTGCTTGACCGCGCCGCGCACCTTTCTCGCGGCCAAAGTTCGCATGTACGCGGAAAGGGGCGCTAATGGTTTTGCTCCCGCCCCCGTCGCGGTTACTAATGTCGTTTAAGGGGTGACTATTGTTGCCGCCGCTGATAGTCGTGCCCCCGGCATTGTTGAAACTAAAACATTGCACCAAGACACGAAGCAATTTACCACCGGGCGACTCCTGTAAATGTGCAGAGCCCTCCCCCGGGGAGCCCGAAGGCTTTTCAAGGAAGCAACTGCACGGAGTGCCTGACAAAATATGTGAGGGTTGCCTTGTCGTTTTGTTTGCCAACCGCCCCCAATTGAAGGCGGGCGGTGGCAAGACACAGGACATCTGGCAATACCTTCGCAAATAAAATTGTTGTTCTACCATGCGGCGTGCCTTCGATCTGGCAGGCCTAACTGCCCATATAAATTATTTTTTAATTACACCAGACGAGACGGCGAGGGGCAAGGGTGATGCTGGCTGGTGGATGTGTGAACAAGTGTTGCTCCCTGAAATGAAGGACATTTTGCTGATAACTTGGGCCGCCACTGGAATAATTGGCTTCAGGCTCTATAAGTCTAGTGAACCTTGAACTGTCGTAAAAGTCCTTGCTTTTTGATAAACTGAATGCCAGTAAACAAGGCGAAAAACACAAAGTCTAAACCTATCTTAACCCTAGAAAATGTCACAGCAATAAAATGTTTCCAACCATCTTTAGGTAATATAAATAACTTTGTTCTTAAATTAAATTAAATCATTACTGAGATTGTTGAGAAGACAAAAATAATCTCTTACAGTTTTTATTATATTTTGAACAAGATCCTAAGTTTTATGATAATAATTGTTTGTTTAGCTGAAGTATTCTGCTTCATTTAAACTTAAACATATTCGTTATGTTTTTATTGCGGATTTTCTCCAGGAAAATGTTTTTATAATTATTTATTACAAAACTTAGGTCTTAACACATGCATTTGGCATTATAAAAAAAAAAGGTACAGACTAACAATTTCAAAAATTTGCAATTATTCCTTTCTGATTAATCAGATAACTTGGTCGGTTATGTCTCGTAAACTATTCGACTATAGTAAGTCGTGTTATTTTTTAAAGTAATATTTTTAAATGTTCCACGATACCCCACTCGGTGGTGTAAGTAACACTTTCCATGTATTTTTTTTTAATGTTAATACATAATTTTGTAGCAGATATAGTTATATAAGTATGTGTACCAAACAACACGTAAGTATATGTGTAGAAAACAAATAGCAGCTCATTTGTGGATTTGATATAAAAGTACAAATTTATACTTACAATCAACGGGTTAAAAACAGAACTTTATTTATTCTTGAAAATCAATCTGATAACATGTTAAGCAAACGGTCAAAAGATTTATTAAACATCATGCATCCTCATCTTGATGTGGCATTGCTAGCCGCACACGTGAAGCTGTCTTAAGTAACTTTTCAGACATCGAACAGTAGGAGCAAACAATCTGGCAGTCACGAAAATTTTTCATTTCGCAAATATCCGACTTCCCTTTCACAGTCAGATTGAGTTTGAACGAAAGTAAACGTAGAAACCACCCTTAAGCCCAACCCCCACTGGCTGTAGAAAACCGACTCTATTCGGTCGAAAGTCGAGCGCCCCAGCTCACACCCAGGAGAAATTGGTCGGATCCGGATGTCCCAAAAAAAAGTGACTATAAAATTGTTCCGACTCATTTCACTTTCACTTGCAATCAGACAAGCTTTGAAAGAAGGACCCACGTCAACCCACACCCAAAAAACCCTATCTTATATTGTTAGACTTACCCTGGCGAGGGGTTTCCTTCTCGGGTTTTTCCCCATAGTTCGGCTGTTCGCCGGCAGGCGGTGATAGTGGTATAGTCAGCTTTCCTTCAACCTCACTTCCTTCCGAAATTTCGGAATTGAGATGCGCCAAGGAAGTCTCCACCGAATCGGCATGGGCGGCAAGGTCCATTTTAGCCTGGAATTAGTAAAATATTTAAATTTTCATTTTTTCCTGTAATCTTGAAGGTTTACCTTGTCCAGAACGTCTATTGCCTTCTTAGCCTTAGTTAGCGATTTGGCCTTGTTCACGGCGTTGAACGCTAGCTTTAGGTCGTCTTTTCGGTCCTACGTACAGAAAAAGACGAAAGTAAGACAATTAAATAAGAATATCTGCATTGCGCGGCGAATTGAATGTAAACACAAAGCCAACGCCCCCAACAACGAAAATGCACCGCGGAAAATAGAATTTTATGCGCCGCGACGCCTCTTCCCGGCGCGAACACGCGTTATTTATAGGGAAGCGTCCGTAGGTGCCAGAGAGTTCTGAACGACTGAATGTCCGCTAAGCTTCTTATTTAACACTCGGAAAACGCTTGCTTGTTCCGCGGAAAAATCCGCGTCAATTCGGAAAAGCGTCCCACAAACAGACATTTCGTATTTTTAGGACCGCCGGAGCGGATGTGATGATTCTTGAGAATGGGAATGCGCCGCCGGAGAAGCACCCACCCGGCTTTGATCAGCCGCACTTCCCGTCGGCGCTTGTTCTCACTAAAAAAAAAATGAATTTACTGAAAAGAACCCAAAAACAAGTCAATTGCAAATTGAGATAACGAAGGCCATGTGCGTTCGCACTTTTTTTTTAAAGGAAATGTTTCTTTCTGGACCAAAATACAACAATTTTACTCGCTTTAATCATTATATAGAAAATAATATCAAATAATATAAAATATTTAAACCAAATGTCTGCTCCAAAGCTAATTTTTTATAAAAAAAAAAAAAAATCAAACCTTTTACCCGGAATAGAAAGGTTATGTTTTTGGAAAGTATGGAAATATTTAGTTGGATGTCAGCTATTAGTTTATACATATTTAAATGTCCTATGTCCAGTCCAATTTACACACTTTGGTTTTTAAACCTGGTAGCTTCAAAAATATGTCTCTAATGTACGCGAGCGGCACCACCGGTATAATTGGCGTTGTAAATTCCATACCTACAATAAATTTATGGTACAGTGGGCGAAATTTAATTAGATGCACTTAAATTTTTTTTACTATTACTGCAGAAATTAAGTTAAATATTCAGTAACATTGCACGACACTGCATATTGTCATCGAGCACGAGCACGTGTTTGTTTGAGGCGAGAGTTCGTAAGAGTTAATTATAAGCGAAACCAACATTAAGTTGCACTTTTAATGCGAAACTTACTTAAATGCATGTGCATTTTTTTTAACTTTTTTTAGTGTTTTGCCAAAGTGTATAAGAAAGGTAATTATGGAATATAATTTTTTAGTCTCAAAACATATCAAGTATTGTTTATTTTTTATGTTGAGTAATAACCACAAAATGGCCAAAGGAAAGTATTGAACTTCAGAGGAAAACATAAAAATTCGAATTTTGATGGAAAGAGGGGAAAGTAATAAGCAAATAGGAGGGGAGATTGCACTATCAGAAGCAGTAATAAGAAATTTCAAAAAACTCAGGGAAAATTATGGTAAAAGAGTGCATTTTAAAGGAAATACAAGGCTAACGTCAAGGCAAAAAAACAGTATTGTTATTGAAGCAACCAAAAAACGCTTGTCAGCGGCACAAATAATAGCCGAATTTGACTTGCCTGTGACTAAACGACGTGTACAACAAATATTGCATTCTTGTCCAAAAGTTGTTTTTAAAAAACCGGCAAGAAAACTATATTTAAAATCTCACCATAAAGCAGCACACCTCTCTTTTGCTAAAGACCTTAGCCCAAATGAGCTGGACCGAAGAATGGAACACCGTCATTTTTTCGGACGATAAAAAATTTAATTTAGACGGTCCTGAGATAGATTTAGTTCATATCTGAGGTCTAAGGAAAATCAAAGAACAGAGTTTTAATACACGTTCAAAAATGAGAAAAAAGTTGAATTTTTTCAAATGTAATAAAAAACATTAAAATAAAATCCCAGAATAAAAATAATTATACCGATGATATCATCAATCAGAAGCAATCTTTTCTCATATAAGAATATACATATGTAGAAAATTATTTTTTGAAAACTAACGAAGAACAATAACTGAAAAATGACGCTTGTGTTGCCTTCATACATATATATATTAAAGAAATGTATTTTAGGAGTTGGCAACCTGAACATTTCCAAAAATTATTGACAATTTTCTTGCTTTCGCTTTAATTTGAATGGCATTTAGCTTTTAAAGATATGTTTTCTTTTCGAAAGAAAAAATATTGGTAGTTAAGTTTGCATCATACAATTATAAAGTAAGTCATGTGAAAAATATGTTGTCGCCTAAAAAGAAATATAATAATTCGCTTACACTAATCTCAAGAATCCTCTTCCTCAGCTCGGGTTCAGATTTTCTATCCAAAGGCTTTTCGATGAGATCGTAGACCCTCTTGAGTCCCTTTGAAATTAGTTCATCTAAGTTAATTTCATGATTGGGCTTAGTTTTAGCGAGATCTAAAGGCATTTTCTTGTCTGTGATTTGTTTGCTCCCAAGAACACTAGTCTGAGCATCATTTCGTTCAAAGAGCTGCTTATTTGGACTACCGGCATCTGCTGATAGTGTAACTTTAGGTGTCCTTGAAAAGTAAAACAATTTTTTGTACAAAACTTAGTCCAACCGAAGTATTTTGGTCTAACTGAGCTTTATTTGTGTTATGAAAAGACTAAGATTAAATAAATACATACTTAGCTTGTTGCACTTCCCGGAATTTATCTCGTAAGATAGTTTGAGCCCTCATAACAATCTGAGAAAGGTTTCCGGGCTTACCATGAGTCTCCAAAACCAACGTATCTCCTTGAGATATAAGAGTAGCCGCATCTGGCGCAATGGAGAGTTTCAGGTGCTCAATAGCACTGTGATTAGATAAAAATTGTTAGTTTAGGGAATTTTACTTTATTTTTAAAGTACCTTTCTCCATCAACGCAGGCTTCAATTTTCTCCTTGGTCGCTTCCAATTTTCTAATCATGTACTTGGCCGTTTTATCAAATTCCTGAACTCTTTGGTCCAAAGAGGTGGAATTCTTATAAAATTCGTACCTAGGCGATGTATCCGGTGATAATTTGCTCTGCATTGCATTCGATTTCTTGGCACCGGGTGTTTCGATTCGACTCTACGAAAAGTTTAAGTAAGTGATCCAAAAATGTTGAAATATTAAAGAATTGGACAGAAAATAATTTCGGAATACTTAAGTAAAAGATTACCGTATCACTATCGGAGTCGGGAGCTGTCGTCATTTCTAGAGAGAACCTGGGAATATCTTCGTCTTCGGAAAACACAAGTGGTTCATCGAAATTCTCCTTGTCGGAGTTATAGAAACTATCGCGTTCCACATTGCTGTTAGATCGCATCATATCTCTAAAATGTCGAGTTCGTTTCGGTTTTTGTGGTGGTGGCTTCTTCGTTTCAAGAGTTTCTTCTTCTGAATCTCTTAGAATATCTCGTTCATTTTCTAGCCGCTTTCTTTTCTCCTCAAACGATATCCTTTGCCTTTCCACTTTAAGAACGTTTTCAGAAGGTGATCGAAGTTCTGCATCTTCATCACCAGCAACAGCAGCAGCAGCGCAAATAGCATCTAGCTCTTTCTCAGACTCATACTCCAAAAGATCTTCAGTGCTAGATCGCTGCTTCTTATCGTCAGCTCGTAGGGATGAGTCGGTGTCGGATGTATCTTCAGAAACATCGATTATATGCACCGTTTCAACGTACTGTGGCTCTAAAGGAGAGACACTTTCGAAGACGTTTATAGTATCTACCACCTCCCCAATTTTAGGACTTATTTCAGTATTGTCGATGCCAACATTTCTAACAGACATTTTTTTATCGTTAAGATCTTTTTCTCTAACTTCAACAACTGAAACGCTTTGCATTTCCCTTTTCACCTCGACCGGTGGTATATCTTTAAACTCAGCAAAATCCTGACTAGTATTATTTTTCGAAATCTGCGAAAATAACGAACTCGTTTCTGCCAGCCTAAATGTTTTTGGTAGAAGATCTGGAAGGACGTTTGGATTTTGTTCAACACCTTTTGGAGTTGTTACAACCGAAATTGTCTCATTATTGCTCTCATTCGCCGATGGTGTCCTTGCCCTTCTCTGTCGCACTGTATCACTTACAACAACAATTTCCGTCTCTGGAACATCACGTTTTTCCACAATTCGGCTATTTATGGCATCCTGTGTGGTGTTCCAAAAATTTCGCATCTTGAGAAAATTATCTCGTAACATTTACAGGTAACATAACCACAAAGCACCGCAATCTCGCTTATGGAGGAGAAAGGTTTAATGAAGTAAGCATGAAGGGTGTGGGTGGTGTGTAATGAAACCTCGCCCAGAACTGTACAAAGACAGACATTCTACATCAACATAGTGCGTCTATTTATGTTAATTCCTCTTACCCGCTCTCATGCGAGCCAGATTGGCGAACCTCATGAACTACTTGTGTTTTCCGAAACCACCTGCAGGAAGTGATCTGGGGTGGGATATGCTTTGATACTTTTTGTGTTAGAAAGACACTGATTGCAATGAGTGCACCTACTCGATACAATTCAACACGCATGAAAATCGATCTTTTTGTTAGTTACGAATGTACAAAACCCTTATGTCCACGATGTTCTTTACATGCGTGATTAAGGGCGCTTAAAAATACCTTTTCAATTCTCTAATATAAAATAGCTTAGCCCTAAACTTATTTACAACCTAGGGACTAGCCTTAGGGGCATTTTTTACAGAGATAACTTAAGAGTTCTTAATCTTTGATACACGGTACTACCCAAAAGTTAGTGGAAAGAGTTGAAGTATAAATTATAAGTATTAGAAATGTAAGACGCATTGCATAAAACTAAACTATCGTTTTTTGATTTTTGATGAGTTTGAAGATTTATGTATAATTTATGTAAATATCTTGTGGACGGACTTATAAGGTCTTAATTATTGCTTATACGTGCAACATATATAAGAAAACTTTAACCGAATCATGTCTGTACATGAAATATTTTTTACATTTGGAAACTTAAGATGCTAGATTGTTCTCTTTTGATTTTAAAAATATTTTGTTTGTTTGCTACTTATTACAAATTTAAAATAGACTTTCAGTGTAGAAATTTAAAATAAGGCTTCCAACTATTCAAAGCACATACATATGTTTGATAAGAATAAAAGTTTTGTGATTTTCAAGATTACTCATAGCAAAAATAATGAGACGATTGACAGAGGTTTCGAAAATTATTTATGAATTCTATAAACAAATACCTACTCTCGACCAAAAGTAATCGGGAACTAAAAATATATCGTTTTAAATCAACAAAATTTGCAAATAGCTTCTAATTTTGCGAGAATTAGGTTTGGGAGAATTAAAATTTTAATTTGAATTGGATTAAACAGTTTTTAAAATATGTAATACACAATAAAAACCAGTTCAAACCTAACTGAGTACTTCACCTAATTTATGGTACAGATTTTAAAATCTTCTAAGAGCAAAATAAAAACTCTTAAATTTAACCAAATAAAAAGTCAGTATGATTCATTAAAGAAGCTTGTGAATTAAAATTTGCAGCAAGGGCAGTTCGTTCCTCAAGTATAATTTAGGTCCGCCTACACCACTTACAACAAAAGTTTATTTAGTTATTAATTATGCCAAATATCACCATAAAATTTGAATGAATTACATATTTATTATATTATTGTATCATGTTGAATATAATTAGAAAGGATGAATTTTACCACAAATTCACACCTTGTTTAATGTTCAATTTACATAGGTACATATGTATTTTAAAATAAAATAAAAACCAAATTAGTCTTCTTACATATATGGCAATAGTGGCTGCACTTACTTTAGTATAAAATATGTGAAACGAAACGATGAGATAAATTAATTTAATCAATCATTCTTGTTCTGTAATTCGAGCAATTCATATTGCCTCATAACCGATAACTTTTGGGTACCAACTTAAAACCTATCCCTAATTTGTACACTGGTGGCGACAAGCAAGTCCCGCTTAGCTATTTACAAGTGTTAAATGCAAAAAGCCACACAGAAGTGATTAAATTGGAACTATGCTCCTAAATAACACTCACCTTAACAATGCCAATTACTTGTGAATGCAGTTCTTCGATCTCAGAATCAGCCACATTAATTTTTTGAAGATCATCTTCCATAGTCCTGGAAAAAAATATAAAGTAATAAATCATGTTTTTAAGATGAATTTTTGTTTTTAAAAAACCTTAAAGTTTCCATCGGGATATTATCAAGATTCTGAAGAGTGGACTTCATTTCGTTTAGACTTTTAATAACGTCAGCACTGGATAACTTAAGGTATCTCTTTCGCATCGAATCAATTTTTTGGCGAACATCCTCCATGTAAATGGGTTCGCAGAATTGGCTGTAGTCGTCGTAAAGTCTTTCGCATTTTCTTAATGCTTCCTCAACTTCTTGAAATTTCGCTGTTTTTTCTGGCATATCCAAAGGTTCCGACGTTTGGATCAGCCTCTCGGATGCATCGAGTGCATCGTTAAATTGGCGGGCAAGTTTGAGTAATCGTTCCAACGATTGTTTCGATTGTGTGACATTTTCGCCTAGGGCATTATAAAGATGCTTCAAGGCATCGATTCGCTGACCCAACTGTTTTGGGTCTTTAGTAAACTTATCCTCGCAAACTTTTCGTCCTGTTTTTATCGTACTTTCAATTTCACCTTTAACCTCCGATAGTTTTCGATAAATTTTCTTTAAAAAAATTATATATATTAATATGTATATTTAATATTATATTAAACTGAATAGTGAAGACTAATTTTTGAAGATAGATTTAAAATACATAGATAAAAAAGATAGATTTAAGCCAAAGAAATTGTACCATATCCCTTATTTAAAAAAAAAATATCTACTCAAATTTTCTTGAATTTGCGAAAAATAAAAATCGTATCAAAACATGGTAAAGTAAAATTAGAGTAATATATAAGTCAGATCCAAAAATATCTAGTCGATTTTACGAGAGATCTTCTTTTTAAAGAATGTAAAATCTCTTTAACTAGAGCGTTTCTTACCAAACAATGTTGATACTGATCCTGCACAACTGAAGGTCCTGCAGAGGCAACATCTAAGACGAGTGTTGTTCTTTCAACACTTCGAAGCTCAGCAAGGGCTCGGCTGAGGCGGGACTCATACCCGGCCTGTGGGGCAGTACACTTATCGAGCTTAAGTTGGCACGCCTTGAAGCGACTCTGAAAGAATTGAACTGTGCTAAAATGTTAACAAGATAAAAAAATATTTCGTTACCTCTAGAAGATTCAACTGATCTCTCAACCGATTTGCAGCCTCAACCTTACCCTTTTTAACATGTTTCGCAATCAATTCTCTAACTTCAGCTAAAGCAATTTCATTTTCCCGGAATTCTTCAGTAAGACGCTATTGAAAATAATTTATAGGTTTAAAAACCTTTTACATATATAATAATAATCTAGGAATTTATAACATACAATGGATTTCATAAAATATTTAATGTGCATAAGTATATCAAAGCAATTTAATCATCTGATTTTATTTAGTTAATTTCCTTCTAGTCACAATAACATCTTGTTTTTATAAAATGTATAGTATCATTTCCTTGAGTAAAGGCATTAGTTTTTATCAATACTTAATGAAAATCAAGATCTTGAGTTAAAATATCGAAATGTTTTTAATGAAGGAAGCAGCAAACCAGTGTATGTGAACGAAATGAAAGAATTAATAATGAATTTTCATTAACAGATCTAGTATTACAATTAGAAATTTAATGACATTTAATGTTAATTCAAGAAATAATAGTAATTTAAAATTAAATATATGATAAATAAAACCAAAGTTCAAACAATTATAGGCAAGTATACAAGAATATGAAATTTATGTGAGCCATGATAGCTCAGTGGTTAGATTATCAGAAAATAATTTAGAAGTCCGCAACTTGAAATTTCTAAGGAAATATTTAATTTCAAATGGACTAAATTGTTGAAATTGAAAATGATTTGCTTTTATAAAAAAACAAAAACAAAAAAAAACTGTTTGGTTTTCGAAAGTATAATTACGAATACATTTTTAAAATTATTCCTAAAACATCCGCAGTTTTTTAACCTACTCCACTCACGAATCTAAGAAATATTAGATCACAATTTTTTTAAGTATAGTATAGTATAGTAAAGTATAGCATAGTATAGTACCGTTTCCAATAAAGTTAGTAAAAGTATGTAGACAATGAATTTGTTACCAATGAAATATTCGGTGAAATTTATTTCTATAAATAAATGGAACAATTCAAGAAATCGATATAAAAGTAAAAAGTCCTTATATCATGCATAGGTATAACAATCCCAATATATTGTGATATTGAAAAAGTTATGGCAATAGTTATACATTTATTTAAGTGGTTTTCTATACATTTTTAACATTCCCGAATAAGTAAGTCGGGGTTTAAATAATTAATAACCTTTTTTTCATTTAATTATTTTTTACCATAGTTATTTATATTTGGTTGTACAAAAACCTTATTTTGTGTTTAAACCCGTTGATGATTTATGAAGTTTCCCTGAAATTTAAAGAACCGATGGTATCCCATAAAACTCACCTGAAAATCGTGTGGTAAGTCTTCAATTGTGATATCATTTTGCAGGTGCTCCGAAAGCACGTCATCAACGCGAGTCAGCCATTTTTCAAAACGTGAGACACACTCTTCAGATTTCTCAGCCTCTGTGACCTCGAGCTCCAAAATCTCCGTCCTTTGCTTAGCCTTGACGGTGAGGTGTAGGTGTGCATGAGAGAGAAAGATACATTTGTTTGGTTTCAACGGGACGATAGAAAAGGACATGCGCATGCATTGCGATTGGTCGAATGCAACAAAATGCGAGATAAACGAAATGAAAGAGAAAGAGAATAATATGAGCATAGCAGACAGTTTTGTGCTTCCTGCAAAAATGATCTCGGCCTTGTCTAAGATCACTTACCTTTTGCTGGAGCTGGTTCCACCTGTCCATGATGACGTCGATCTCTTTTTGGATGGATTCGGACATGAATTCAAGCTCAATTAACTCGGAACCGATCTCCTGAATTTTATCCAAGCGATCGTCTGAGTGGTTACGTAAATTGTTTTCGAGATCCTTTAATAAATGAATAAATAATTAAGATTTCTTTCACATTTTATGAAGAATTTAATCGAATAAAAGTTAAGTTAACAAATTTATTTTATTTTATTTTTATTCTCTTCTCAGATACTGTAGAAGGAAAATCTCTTATCTTTTTTTCACAATATATACAATCTTTGGATAAATCTTTCAATAAAACGAAAAATCATGAAAACTTGAAATTCCCTGAAAAAAAAACCCTTAAATATTTAGGAGTACTTACATCAAGCTCTTCAATCATTTCTTCGGCATCAGCAGCATTTTCTGGACTATACCTCAACTTTTTTTCGAGTTTATCAAGATAGCCAGTCTCAGAGACAACAAGCTTCTTAAATTCGCCTAATTGACTAGAAATATGCTCCAACAATGCTGTCCTATTGTACACCAACGCTGTCACCTCGTTCCACCTTGCATTAAGCCGCGTAAATTTTTTTGCCAGATAGGTGTATTTATTGTTGGTCTTATTTTGAACAAGATCGTCAATTTGTAGCAAAATATCGCTGCCTGTCTCATTGAGTTCCCTAAATCGAACAGTCTCTCGCTCACAAGTTTCTTTTAAAGTCTGAAACTTAGATTTTATCTGAAATAGTTCATTTGAGTTGGTAATTTCGCAATTCTGGTTTTTGGGTGTGTTCATTTCAAGATCATTGAGCCAGAGCTCCGTTTGATGGACCCTTTGTAAAATCTCTTCAGTTTTAGTCAAAATTTGATGGAGTTTCTTTGAGTTTTGTTGGTATTGATCTAAAACTCTAGTATAGAAATCGTTGAGTTTTATTATCCGCTCAGTCAGTTCAGCCTTGTTACCATCATCTGCCTCCTTTATGATTATTTCGCTAAAATTTCGCGCACTAATCACATCTATTTCGATTTTTTTAAGCTCGGTGGCATGAACATCATATTCCTCAGATTGCTTCTGCAGCATTTTGATTTCACCCAGGACAAACAAGTCATTTTTTAGAGTGTTTTCTAACTTTTGAAGAATCTTTATAATATCTTTGTACTCCCTATTAAAGTGATTCAAATTTTCTAGAGCAGTATTCTGTTTAATTATCTTTTCGTTGATCATATTTGGAATTTTTGGCCATATTTCTGTGAGATTTTTTATTTCATCTGGGTTTCTTTGTTCGCTCACAGAATCAAAATCTTCTTCTAGATCATTGTATTTTGATTTTAGTGAGTTGAGCTTATTTAAATTTGAATTCATCTTGATCTCATCAGATACTAAAACAGACATGAGCTCAATTTCAATCATAAATGCTTCGAGCCCCTTTAGTTTTTGATTAGATTCATCAAATCCTCCCTTTTCTTGAATTAATCGCGTTATGGCCTTTTTCATATCATCCCAGCTCTCATAGAATTGTTCAAAGTCCTTTTTCCACTCCTTCAGATCTTCTGGTAGAGCCGCAGTAGTATTTTTAGCTTCCATAATTTCTGAAGAAAGAGACTCCATGTCACTAAGACGATTCTCTAGATCTAACTTTGAGGCTGTGTTTGCATGCTGCTTATACCAGTCCCTAGAATCAGCTAAAACTAACTTGAAGCCAGTCAAACTTGTATAGAATTTTTCCTTAGTTATCAGATGTTCTATTTCTTTTTTAAGATCATTTGCTTGTTCTCCAAGTGCGGAATATCGATCGACTATCTCCTTAACTTGACCTATTTCTAGAGATAAATTTCGATCGGGTTCTTCCTCGTTGCAAGATGTGCACAAATTTTGCAATTCGTTTGGCTCATGTTGGCGGCCTTTTAAAGCTTCACAAATTCCATCCAAAATTAGATTTTGTTGTTTCAAGCTCTGCTTACGAAGAGATTTCATTTTTTCTCCACAATCATCCAAAAAATTGAAATTTTCCATAATTTTACCCTCTAAAAGATATAAATTCTGGGATTTCTGAAGCTTTCGTTTTTTACTGCTTTGTGGAGATAACTCCTCATCATTTTGGGGTACTTCACTTTCTTCCCCAAATTTAATGATCATTTGGAAATCGGTCCATGAGGCTGGTCGCTCTATTTTTTTCTCGTCAGCTTTGCTGGGAAATTTGAAACCCATGGACTCTATTCGCATTCGCTGCACCTCAACAATCTGCCTTAGGGCGTCGAGACGGTCTTCTAAGTTTTCTATTCGCTCCAAGATCAGCTGGAAGTTTTGGCCACCTTCTTGGATAGTCTGCTGCACCATTTGTCTTAAATCTATTAAGTACCGCTCCAACTCCTTTAAGTCGGCCTCACAATAACGCAGGTCATTAATCCGGCGCGTAATTGTCCCCAGCTCCGTCAGCTCTTTACTCTCCATGGCTTTTAGGTCCTTTTCTCGTGCATCCATCCATCGCGAAATCACCTAGTCATAATAAAATTAGTTTTTAGTATTCGAAGTATTCATATTTAAGTACTACTTAAAGCTATCATCATTTTGAATAGATTTCATTCTCAAGGTCTTTGGTTAAACGATTTTGAATGCGTTAGGACAAAGTATCGTAAGTGCTATATTACTGACATTTCTTAAAATTCTTTCTATTTATTAAACTATATTTTTATAACATTAAAGACTTTCAAAAGAAATATTAATGCCAATAACGTAAGTTTAAACTATTCTGGTTTCAAAGTAAATTGAAAAAAGTCAGTCAAATGCAAATTGAATATGATAACGCTATTTTTGAAGCACCAATGACGAAAATCCACATATTAAAATCTCGCTCTTTTTTCATTTCAACTTACAGAAATTCTGATAAACCAAATTTCGACTACACAAAATTACAACAAAGAAACAAATAACAATAATATTTTCAGTGTTAGCTTTCGAATTAAATTAATTAATTAATTAACATGTCTTACAACTTATTCAAGTTAACGACGGTGACAAGCACGCATTTCTGATGATGATGTAATATTCAAATTAGTATATGAATATATGTATAGTAAGTAATATAGATTAGTATCTTCACGATGATGTTGAGAACAAAAAATTCCTTAAATTGCGTTCCATGAATTAAAAGTATTAAAGTATATATTTCTATAAGAGAAGTAAAAATAGAAGTAACACATATTACTACCCAGTTCAAACATTTCAATATATGTAATTTCTTCGTTTCCACATTTTTACTGCTCATGTTAATGAACGTACAATTTGTATTTTCATACTGGCCGATACCCTTTAAATCATAGACGTTTTATATAATATAATTCCGTAAAAATTACCTTATACTGGTGCAATTTTTCAGCTCGAATTTCATTCCATTTAATAATATGCGACCACCTTTCTCCCAGAGCAGTAAGTTTATCCTCCAAATCGCTAAATCTTCCGGACTCGTCATTTACAATAACAACCATATTACTGAGGCTGTCGACTAGATCTTGTTGTTCCTTAAGGTCATTCCTCAGTTGTTTAAGTTCCTCTGTTTGTCGGTCCAAATCAGCCATGCTAGGCCCAATATCGGCCATTCTAGAAATCCGATCTTCGGCATTAGTCAAAAATTCTCGCAATTTCTCAATCTTCTGAGACTGAAAGTCCGCCAAGCGTTCTAAAATTTTTGATTGAACGTCCAGCGCCCGAACTCTTAGCGTTTCCCATCTTTCGTTTAGAAGCACCATTTGTTGGCGAATTTCATTTTGATCTTCCAGGGACAGACCTGATGTCCTTTGAGATTCATTAATTAGATTCGAGCCTTCTTCCAGGGCGTTTCCAACGTACTGTTGGTGCTCTGTTAACTTAAGCATAAAAGACTCATTGTCGTGAAATTGTACCTTCGCTGTAAGAAAATCAGTGGGCTCTGGCAGATTTCTTGATAGAATTTCTTCGTCTTCTAGAAGAAGCGCTAGGACTGCTTCTAGAGCTGCCTGATATCCATTTATCTCTATCGAAGCATTAGTCGCTGTGGATAATGGTCGAGATTTAGAGTCTACTAGAAGAAACTCTGGTTTTGTGTCCTCTATACTCATGTCCATAAGACGCATGTTGTTTTCTCCTTTAGAAATTGTAAAAGTAGAACTTCGGACTAGATTGGGACGGTTCTCCTCTTTAACCAAGTCGTCTCTCGAAGTGTTCAGTGGGATTTCATCCAAATCTGATAAGTGACCGGGATGAACACTATGTTGGATTTCAACCTGAGGACTTTCACGTGCTTCAGGATTTTGTTCTTCGTTGGTATAGAGCTCCCCTTTTTCATCCAACAGTTGTATCTCTTCTGTACTGTCGCAATGTTGCGCCAGGTCATGTACACTTCTTCGCGAATCGATAGCATGATACAGGCACATTACATACATTAAAATCGATTTTTTATCAGGCTTACTAGTGTTTACATCTTCAGGATCCAGAAGTTTTTCGATATTAAAGTATCGACTAGCCAGATCGAAAGCCATCTTAAGTCTGGCATTCGGATGCTTTTTAAGAGCCCCGTTCAGATCAAAATGAGGAATGTTCGCGTGAAGAATGTACAAGAAAGCGCGACCATCGGACCAACTGGTTGAAAAATCGTTTATGACTAAACCGTGGGGCTCTATAAACCGACGAGCCCACGCAAGTAAAGATTTTTCTATGCCATTCGTAGCCTGAGAATTAACGAGGTTTTGACCATTGAAACCAAGTGCTATCAGCCATATCAATCCAAGAGTTAATTTAGGATTTCCAGCCGCAATATCATCACTCGAAATATTCACCAACTTTATACCGTGCTCCTGTATCACTTGGAGTGCTTTGTTCAGGTTGTTTATGTGATGCACTCGCATCCGACCCTTTTCAGGTCTCTGCAAGAATAAAAAATTATTAATTAAAACCGTTAATAAATGTTACTTTTAAAAGAAAATTTACCTGTTGTGTGTTTGTAAGCACTTCAAGTAAGGCAAGCAATTTATGGCCATCGCGGAGATCTTGAAACAAATCTTTAACTGGTGAACTTTTCGTTTTAGTCAGCTGCGCATTTATCCATTTTGTAAATGTCTTCTTCTGTATGTCCTGTCGCTCATCTGCAAAAGTAAAACGATTTTTAATTTTTGTTAACAATTTTAAGATAAGATCTTTAATCCCACGTACTGTAATTTCTTGGATTGGCCATAAATCGAAAAATAAACAAAGAAGAGCGATATTTTTATGGTGTTTATTTGTTTGCAATTTTTTTTTAAAGGAACATATACTTTTTTACTTAATCCATTTTTAAGGATTTTACAGATTCGCAAAGGAAGAAGATTCAAAGGTAACTTAATGCCGACAGATGTGGAAGTCTCACCGATGGAATATTTTTATGAGCTCATAATGAGATAAAGGCCTATAATAATATGTAATTATTTTTAAATTTTTCCAGACTGCAGACTGCAATGTTTGTTTGTCCGGTTTAATTTCTGGAACGGCTAACCGATGCCGTTGGAACTTTCACTGAAAAATAAAGAATTTGTTTGGGCAAGAATAAGAATAAATACTCTAATTTCAACACGATAATTAACGCGAAAAAATTAGGCCTCGATACGATATATAAAAATGTTATCGCTACTATCATAAGCAACTTAGCCGCAAACTGAACGGATTTTTATGAAATTTGGTATATAAGTTACTTTAGGTCCAGGACATAGGGTACTTATCAAATTCTGATTAATTTTGATTTTAATTTCATTGTAAACGCAATGTCCTCTACCGCGTCTGTCTGTCCATAATAACTGAACGATTTTTCTTCCAATTTTCAAGAATTGATTAGCAAAGACGATGTTGAATGTTTTATTTAAATTTATGATTGCGATGAGTATCGATTGATAAGATTGGAAAAAGCGCTACTCATATTGCAAAACTTACATCGCTGATTTTAAATTTGCCATGCGAAGCTCGGTTACTTAAATCTTCCTCGCATAAATGTTTTCAGATATCCAGAAAGGTCATTGAAGAAATTAAAATTGCTAAAAATGTTTTGATCAGCAGATCCTTCTTCTGTTTTGCTAGAACATAACCATGGCGTAGTTAACTACCAGTCATTCAAAAATACTTCGCGGTTAAGCATAAGTCCGTAGTTAAGTGGGTTCGGTGAGCATAACTATGGGTTACTACGTGATTAACTATAATTTAATTTTTGAACCCGCTTCAGATGAAAGCAAAAGTTGATAAGTAGACAAAATAATTATTTTTATGAAAATAAAAATTTTCATACTTCTGATACACTAGTATCTTTAAACTAATTAGACCTCGTATTTAGTAATATTACTTGGGATACTTTAAAACTATCCTATTTAAGTCAAATAAAAAGTATCGCTATGCTGGGATCGGGCAAGTTAGTATTCTCTAAAGTTGCTAGCCTTAAGATAAAACTGCAGTAAAACAGTTCAAAACGAACCCGAATTCACAGGCCTAAGTTTAACGAACTCCATCCACATTTGTTCAGTGTTCAGCCATCCAAGCCTAACACAATCGAGGCACAACAGAACAATTTGCAGATGCTTAAATTTGTTAACGACAATTCAACACTATTGTGGCTCACGAGGACACCTCAAGAAACACTAATAGCCGGAAAATGTTGACGCGTTCTTAACAAAAACTAATCCCGAGGACAACTAGCCACAAAAGACGGGAGCCGAAGGCGTTTGAGTTCAGATGCTCGGTGGTCGCTGGAGACGTTAATTGAAACTGGTGAACGCTAAGATTAATTAACAGCGACCAGTTCCCCCTGCCCGCGGCCTTGGGCCAATTATAACGGGTGGAGTTTTCTATTTTCTATTAATGTTAATTATATCGTTCATGTAGAAACGTGCTGCGGACTTGAGCCACTTTTCTGGCACAAAAGTTGCTAACTTTGTTGACGGGCATCTGCCTTCTTGCAAGGTGCTGCGTTACAAGCTTCCATAAAAATAAACCCACCCTGTGACGAGCCTTGGCAAAAGATGGCTTTCCCTGCAATCGACGCAATTTCTCTTTTCCAACCGCAGCTGTTGGTTATCTCTTAACCATTTTCATCTCAAGTGTTTGCCGGTGAGATATCTTCAAAAAATGTTATAATAAGTACATTGCGACGCGACGGTTTAGCAAGGTGCTGTGAAACAAATTAAACGAATTAAGAAAATGTATCACGCTCCTTACAAAGAAAACTCCCATAGCGATCAATCAAGTCCTGATCGCAATGAGGATTTAATCGATGGATTGACTCACTGAGACAAAGATCGAATGCGTAAGGAACTCGCAGACGCACTGTAAAAAAAACTGATTGCGATTGCGTCATATGCTCTGATCAGTTCTATTACCCGTGCGGGGAGGGCGGTGGAAGGCGGGAATTGATTGATCGCAACGATGCGGTGGCGACGACGCAGTGGAAGCATGGAGCATGATCGTGCCAATGACCCCGATTCAGACAACATAAACAGCGCAAGAATCTCCGGCTCACAATGCAGCAGTTCCGCAACGATATTGTGGGACATGCGGAGCCTCAGGGGAGCCCCCGGATGGAGCTCTTGAGGTGGCGAAGGATGCATCAATTTAAATTCTCTTGATCCGCTTACATTTTCGCAGTGGCAGTGGGAAGATTTATGGCGGTGTAGGAATGTCTGCCCATAAAGCTTAGAATCGAAAATTTATGTTCTTCTGTTTTTCTCATTTTTCGAAAAAATATCTTAACGATACCTATTTACTTCGATATTGGCCTCTTTTTCCTCTCAAATGAATATTTCCAAATATCAGGGCATTAGTTTACTTTTTCAACAGGACAACACCAGAAACAATATAAGCAACTGTTCAAAAAGTTATTTTTTGCAGGCATAACTACAATTCTTGATTAGAGGACCGCTCGTTATCTTGATGCAAATTCTATGCCATAAAATCCCTATGGATTTTAGGTTTGCGATTTGAAAAGGCTTTCTTATATGTATTATATAAGTCGTAACATCTGATATTTTTACATTCTAACTTTAATCTTACAATTTAAAACGAACGAACTTTACTGGCTCTCCTGTTTTTTTTTTTTTTTTAGTATAATAAAGGTAATGGATAAGTTCAAATTTAAGTTTTAGAAATAGTCAGTTAACTTTTATATTTGAATTTATACACGAATAACTAAACTTTGTTTATACATACAACATACACACTTTTTAACATTTCGTTTTTCTTAACTAAACTCTAATAAGTTAATTCATTAAACTAAATATTGAAATAGCCATCTACTTAAGAAAATTAACAAAATGCATCAATACGTTTCTTATTTCCAAAATAAGTCTTTTACGATTTTAAAGTTGTTCACAAAGTGGCTACCAGATAAACGTAAAATAAAATAGATAATGATTCAAAAAAATGTTAAATTCGCAACACTGCTTTTGAACACCACTGTAGGTACATATAACTATCGTTTCGTTTTGCATCTTTTATACAAAATAATCATCTCACCTCATTTTGAAAAGAAATAAAAAACATTTCAAGACAATTTTTTTAACTATTGGTTGATAACTTTTTAGTTGGATATAATAATGGGAAGGAATGTTCCTTTGGTGGCGGCGTGGCGCGTAGAATTTAACGCAACCGTTTTTTGCGTAACAACTTTCATAACAGACCACCCACAGCTAAAAGTAAAAGTTTTAATCCCACAACACAGCGAAGAAACTTAAGCAATAAATTGAAGAACAAAATCACACCTGAGCCGCCGCACATTGCGAATTCCTTTGAAACTCCTCAACGAACGGAGTCTTATCAGTGCGACCAAAAAACTTACAACCGGCCGGAATCGAGGACTGATAAAGATTGCGTCGCAGCGCTCGTTATTTTGTTAATATCAGAAAAAACGCGGCTTCCACCGCGAAAAAGAGTTTTGTGAACGTTATCGCCAACACCGACTATGGTAAACAAGCAGAGGGCGCTCGGGACGTAGGCCGAGAAAAAAATATGAAACTAAAACCGCACAAGGAAGCTCGACAGGTAAATGATTTGCCTGCGAACGACGCCACCAGCAGAGGAATGACTTCGCGAACATGGACATGAGCGGGAAGAAAAAAAAACCAGGAAGAGGTCGCCACCGGCGGAGGCAGTGGGCTCGAAGGAATTCATAGGAATTGGCAGGAATGAATATGCGGCTTAAAGGATGAAAGGTGATACCTTCGTACCTCCGTACCTTCGGCTCCATTCACTGTCCAACCAAAGTCGAAGGCTCAATGTCCGCGGGGGTGGGTTTGCAGGGGCATAATGGGGGTAATCGGGGGTCAGGCAGGGCGATGTATGACCGCAAACCTTCCCTCTGCTCTAGAGACGCCCACTGCTCCTAAACCTCACTTTAATTTACCCAAGATGAGGAAATCCACCCCCGCACTCTATACGAAATTGAAAATCTAACTAAGCTCAAGTCAACACAATTCCTTTTATTCAAAAATGTGTCTTTCTGTAATTCCCGGATTTACCAAAATGTTAATTTAGTTATATACTTAACTGCTAATATTTTAAAGTAAGGGATGAGGCCCTGTCTATTGTAGCTTTTCAAAAAAGGCCTAATTTTAAAAAGTCAATTTGAACAATAGGTACAAATAGCAATAAAAAATAAACATTTAATAAAGTATAAAAATCGTTTATACCTACTCGTACTATGTATTAAATATTGATTCCGAACCGAATTTCTCCAAATTTCGATGGCAGATGCTAAGTCAGCAACCAATACCATTTTTAAGGGTCTAACAGCGGCCTAAAAATTGCCTATCTTTGACAATTTTTTTTGGGAATATGGAAAAGAAAATAGGATTTCACGTCAAATTTCGAAAATTGAAATTTTGATACCTAAAGTTTGACTTTGGCTCTTCGTTCTGGTAAAGTACCGATTTTAAAGAGGGATGTCCAAACACAAACAAACGTTAGATCAGGAGAACATGTAGAATCGATTGGCATATCCCTATTCAAGCCTTAACGAAACACCCTATATATTAGATATACTAAAGCTTTAAAGATCTCAAACTAGCATCGAATCAATGTTTAGTATTTTGAACATAACATATGGATAGACAGACATTAAAGCAATTCAAAACACTGATGAACTCATTACTTTTTATAGTTGTTTTCGCTGGATTTAGATTTTTATTAGTTATGATCTAATGTGCTTTTATTATGCATGACAGTATTTTCATAAAGTAGGTACTTCAATAACAAATTATTTACTTTGAATAACTAACGAAATATACAAGAGAATGACTCTTGTAATTGTTTTAATTTTAAAACTCCTCCAGCTGAATAATCAATAAGCCACAGTTGAATTCGTTAAATAATTTTATCCAACCAGAAATGCAAATTAGCGCAACAAACTATGGCACCGTGCCGCCGACGCCGCCGCGTCGATTGCGTGCAGCTGTGGATCTCAATTGAAGACTCATTCGCAGCCGAACGAATTCCAGCGAGACGCAGACCTCGATCGCGAGCTGGAAATGATCGAGCCCGAGGCGGGCGTTACGCAATTTCGACTTCTTGTTGATGGCAGCCTGCCAGTTGGAAAGGTCAGGAGTGCAGAAATGATATCATCCCGCGACGCGTTCGATAAAAGCCGCGGATCGGCGTAACCCTCTGAAATCATCGCTCGATTAGCGGCGACAGCTCGCGAAATGGAGGCGCGCCGAAAAAAACGCGCTTCGCACGGTGCGGTGCGCGGAAGCTGTGGTACAGCCCCGGTCACGGGTCGCGGCTGCGAAGTCCTCGCGGCGATAATGAGCAGAAAATAGCCGTCTTAATTGACAGTCAATGTCTCCTTATCAGCGCTGGTCGGGCGGGGGCGGGCGCTAATTTATGTATCGGATGCGCTGGCACGGCATTCCCACTTGACTTGGTGAGCACCTCATTTGAATCCCATTGATCTCCCATCCGGCGGATTTTCTTTTTCCTATGGGTCGAAATGGGAGTGCAGTGGTTTTTCGCGCACCATTCAGATGCAAACGAGATTCGTGAATAGGCCTTCTCCACGCGAAAGCACCTTCCCACCCCACCTGGCCTCCCACGCTACGGCGGATTCATCGCGAGAATAATGAGAAGGTTTATCACAACGCGGCTTAACAAACAACAACCAAACAAATAAGTCCTGGGAATCTGCCTATCTAACTATCTAGGTTAGCAGCGACGGCGGGAAAAGCAATCGATTTGATGTTTCATTCAGAAATGCAGCAGAAAATAGCAAATTGCGCTTCTATCGGGGTACATAGGCTATTTTAAGAGGTACGAATCGGTATACAGTTCAATATTAAAAACGCATCGCTCAATTTTGTAATAGTGAAATAGTAAAGTACAATAAAAATGCGTTAATATTTGAAGATAACTTAAAGATAATTGGAATTTTTAGGGATTTTGTCAAATTAAATTGGAATAGTACTGTATACCAGGTTTATACAAAGCAACCTTTAGAAATACAATATCTACTCACTGATAAAGGAGATAGTTGGGTTGGAAAAATGATACATGTATATGTATTTTAATTCAACCGTTTCGTTAGTTATGGTACACACTACACATATATAATACATAAGACTATGACTTTCAAAAAATATTGCAAATTTAATAAAATCTGATCATCTACTTTAGCAATATGTAATCACGTTTATAACGAATATATTTGAACATTCAGATGACTCTCAAAGAGACGATTTTCTATTTATTTTAAGTACATATAAACTTTACCGGGTATTTAAATTGCCTCCTTTTTACTCAATATGTGTTAGTAGAATACCCCTGAAAATAACCAGCACAACAAGCGAGTAATTTCGGGGTATTTGAATACCTCCAAAAATTGCTGGGTAATTTCAATTAACCCTTTATTATAACGCATTAATTACGTACATTACCAAAGTAGTCACATCAAACGTTAATGTTGTCAAACCGTTAAATAATTTGCGAAATTAAATATGAAAAAAACTAAGTAAATTTGCGCCAAACAGACTGGGCTATAAAATTAGAATTCAAGGCTTTCGTCTCTTGGGAAAGCTTATTCTAAAAACAGTTTTTCAATATAAAAATTTGACCTTAACTACATGATTGTGCAAAAACATAATAGAGGTATCTTATAAACATTTTAAAGTTAACCTCTATAGAGCGTTTCAAGGTCATCCCAAGGTCACACAGGTATCAACACTGAGACGATTTTCTGGAACCCTACAACTTCTGTATATAATAATTTTTATTTGATAAAATTAATCATTTTTATTGATTTCAGCAGTTGCAGGGTGATAATAGTTACTGACTTTAAAGATCATAAGCCTCAGTTTTATAGCATTAATCAGCAAATTTGATATTCGTTGTCGTTTACATATTCGAAAAAAAACCTTGAGAAATGTCGGACTGTCAGCCCTAAGCTTAGAAATCTTAAAAGCCATCAACCTGTATACATTGCATTTTGATGCACAATAAATTTTAATAAACGATCAAAATACAGTTTTCGTTTTAATCCAATTTTTCTCGAAAAAAGTAGCTTATTGAAAAACATCCTATAGAAATGATTTGCTACTTAGTTAGCAACAAAACTGGTTTTGTTAGATTTGAATTATTTTACATATTATCGACGAACATTTTCCTGGTTTGTCCAAATTTGATTGTGATTTGTGAGTTTGCTGTGGGTTTATTACGCACTCAAGTCAGGTCCAGGTGCGTTCCGTGGTCGTTGCCTTCTAGAGAATTGGAAAATGTTTCCTGTCCGTCTGCTGCCGAGCTCCCTGATTTTTCTAGTAGGCCGCGACAGCGAGGCGGATGTTGAGCCGAAGCCAGTTGGCCGCCCTTCCTAAAAATAATTAAAAGACGGCTGCACCCTCGCGCCGGTAAATCGCTCGTAAAGATCATTCGCGATCATTTGTAGCGGCCGCCTACCTGACGAAATGCCGCGGCTCCCTCGATTTTAAACCACGCACGGCACCGTGCTCAATGAGGGAACTCACGATCCGCGGACCGCGGGCATACCGGTTCCAGTCGCACGTGACTTTGTTTGGAAAATTATCCGTGCACCAGGGAGAGTGCGGCTGTCGTTTATTTGATAAACGCTCATTTGCGGGACCATTCACACTTAAATCTGATCGCCGTAAGCGTTTCATGAATGAGGCCGGAGACCGGAGCGCTGCCTCCTGCGACATATTTTCGAAATTTTCGAGTTTTTAATATAATTTTTGTTGGAACTCTGCGTCCCACGAACGAACTAAGCGGCGACCATGTCTGACCGGTTCTAGTGAGCGGTTCAGAGACTTCGTCTATTTTCCTGGCCACCGCACCACCTGTGGTTGTTAATTGGCCAGGCATACTTAAAGAAGAACATCATCGGAACCGAAGTAACACTTAACGCATCGCAACCCGGCTACTTTTTAGCTGAAAAACGAACTTCGGGTAAATTGATGTAATAAAGCTCAAGACAAAGTGTCACAGCTAAGAATAATTTGTTTTGGTATACACTTATTACATGTTTTGTAACCTTACCCCGCAACTATCGTATTATTCATTTTATACCTAACCTTATTCAATACTCCAAACTTTTCAAATTCTCATCCGTAAGTACCTGCCATATATGTACCCACAGATATCATCTTCAAGGCCAATTCTTTACAACAAATTTTAAAAATCATTCAAAATCAAAGAATTTAGAAATTATCTTTTAACCCTAACTAGTTCAGGGCAATCTGATTTCAATATAAACTCATCAACTAAACAACTTAAACGAAATTAAACAAAAAAATACTCGTGCTAAATGTACCTATATAATACTCAATTTATGTACATTTTTATTTCTCCACCTCTATACTAAATATTTTCCGTTAATATATAATTATTTAGAATATATGTATGTACATACATTTATGAACAAAAAATAAATCCAGTGTTGTGCAAAGCAATAGCAACAATTTCAGTGGAAAAATTTAATGTAATTTTTTCCTCATTTTATTTACTGGACAATAAAAAGCTATATCGTATTATTTTCCTTTCATGAAACATTACAAATAACTAGTTAACTTCGCAACAAATTTACAATTCAATTTAATTAAAATAATTTTTAAAAAAATTACGATCTGCGGTACATATATAATTAATGTCAGAAAAAACTCGCCAAGAGATTTTAAAAAAAGGATTTCAAGACTTGAAGCCCATTCACATTTATCAGATTCTATGCGTGTTTCGTGTCATTAACATGCTGAAACACCCATCGAAGCGGCAATTTCCATTCAGCATATGGCATCGTTTGCGTCTTCAAAATATGTTTGTAAATAAAACAGTCCATTATGTATTTACTTTACTTTCAAAAAGGATCCACACCGTTCACCGGAAAGCACATCCAGAAAAAAATGAATTTCAATAAATACTTTGAGATAAGTTAGATTGTATAGTTATTTATCTTTTTGTCCACTTAAAAATACACCATTTGTAGAATTTTGTTTAAATTTCTATATTAACGGAAGTATATTTTATATCTGGATAACGTCTGTGCGTACGCGCGTTCATTGTGATTTGTGAAATTAATTGAATAGTATTTTTGCAAGAAAAAGTGGCCCTAAACAATTCCACCATAGTTTATTTGTTTTTTTGTCCATAAGTGTATATGTGGGTGGGTTTAGTTTGGATACGCTAGGCTAAGTTATCAAAGCCTAGGTTTGTTTTAGATTTTTTCCTGGTCTTTATCCGCCCTTCTTAAAAATTTATAAGCGTTTAAAGTTTTAATATGGGTAATAATCCAAATGTGCTACAATAATCAGTTCAATAATAAATGTCCATACTTACTTAGATATTTACATATATACCAAGGGTTAAAGGTATGTATGTATTTAAAATCTATCCCATTTTCCTTTCCTTAGTACTTTGTATAGTACACGGCCTTTCTTAATATGTATGTTTTTCATACTTGAATGAAAAATGAAACACATATTGTTCCCCAGAATTATTTTATTAATATATGTATTATAAAATATTATAAATACTAATGCTGTGCTTTTTGTAGTACAACAAATTGAAAATTACTACTGCACAAATAATGTTTAGTTTTTTTTAGAATTCATAGTTTGCTGTGATCGAAGTGGTTCTGGTATTATGTTAATTGATAGGTACCCATAAAAAAAGGAATATTTTTATAATTACATATTTGACTCTGGCTGGCTTTTGTGTTGATCAACACAATAGAGATAGTAGTTATCTTGATTCTCGCTTTAAACTAATGTATAGGTAAATACATATTGTATAATCAAATTACATTAGAGCTATAACTATGTAATAAATTCATTATCATGAACATTAGCAGATGGTTCTTAATCATTTTTTTCTACAAAACGATTATTTGCTAATTGTTCACATAAAACCCATTAAATAACCAACTTTGTGGTATTATAATAAAACGGCACGATCAATAGTGTTCTACACGTTCTGACGCAGTTGTCTGTACTGCCACATCAATCAATCAGTACCTCAGTAACATATTTTTTTGTAAGTTTTAATTATTTAGGTTACAAAGTCGAACTAATCTTAAAAGTCATTATATTAATATACATATAGTTAAAAACCTAAACCTATACCTTTAGGTTTAATATGATTCTTGACATTGCATTGCATTGCTAACTTCTTGCATTTAAATTGAAAGTAAAATATCTACCAAAATCTTAACAGCAGCTCTGCAGCTGCCAAATGTTAAAGTGATCAAGCAGCTGAAGGCAGCACAGCTGACGGCGACATTCTTTCCCCTAGGTCGCCGAGTTTTTGTTTTCATGGGGTCAGCCCGGTTCTGATAAATAATTACATAATCGTTTAAACATTCCCACAATACCTAGACAGTCATGTGAATATGCAACACCGCACGATCATAGAAATCACGCATGATCGGCTCGCCGAGCAAAATTATAAATCTTGTGTTTGGGACGCAATTGAAAGGCAACATGTATTTAATTACAAATTTATTTAACCAGCTTAAAGGGCGAAAGTGAAATAAGTGTGTCTTGATCCCCAGGTGCTCGTTATCATCATCCTCAAACTCACCAATGATAACAGGTTCCATCTTATCAGTCGTATCTAAAAATGCGTGCGTTTAATCCATTGACAAAGCCGGCTAGTAAGGCGATAATCCAAGGCTTTCACAAAATCCAAATCCGCAATTATCCACGTTCAGATACGTTCTTAATTCCTGGGTGCAGACGGCGGAAGGCACTATCGATCTGAAGTCGCCATCGCAGGGTAACACGCACACACGTCCGGAGGAACTAAAAACCACAAACACCACCTTCTGACTGCATTCATGCACACCACACTCAGGTATAAACAAGAATTTCCTATCTCTCCCCTTTCTCCACTTGCTTATCGAACTAAAGAGAATGGAATTCTTTCCAGCAAAATTACTCCTTCGTTTTCACCTGAGAAGTTCACTAAAAAATAATTCACAAACTACCGATCGCTAAATGGACAATGCTACCGTCTTGCACCGCGGCGAAAACAATCAACAGGTGATTCTCAAGGCGAAAAGCGAAAAAATGTCTGACAATGAAACGTCTAGCGAAACGCAAATTTAATTGTAACGATATTGCCGATATTACGAAACTAGTGATCCTCCAACAAGATGCTTTGTTTGTTCGCTAAACCCTATTTACATTCGAGAAGTTAATTAAACTGAATGGATTAAGTCAAAAAGTTAAAACGCGAATTAAACGCTCCCCTCATAGTCACAGTTGCGCGCACATCAAACTGAACTCCGCGGGTGATCGTGAGCAGACTCAGACCTCTCTTGACATTTTTTAATCACACTATCCATACAATTTCGAAGCATGATCAGGTTGAGACGTACAGTACCGTTAAAAATGTATTCTAATTCTAGGCTTGGATCGAAGCATAGAAACGAAAGCAAGTGATTTCTAAATCTAGAGAAGTAAATGCTTGTAATAACATAAATTAAAGAGATCATAATTAAGCAAGATCAACAATTTGAGCATATATTATCACAAGTTCCATCTCAGCTCTGATCTCTGTTTCAATTTGAAATGCTAAGAAGAGCTACTCATCCCTAGATGTCGCTTAATTTGGAACAGTATGCATCAAAAGTAATTGTCGTGATCAATCAGCAACACGTTATATAAATGTTTAAAATCCAACGATAATTATTTGTAAGTTTATAAGTAGAGTAAAATAAATTTTTTATTTGCAATCTATGTCTATCTATTACAGATAATAATAAAGATCTAGATCAGCAAATTTCCTAACAGTACTTAAAAGGTACTTCGTTATAACTTGTAGTAAGTATTTTTTTCTGTGAAAGGGCTAACTGATATATTTGTGAGATAATTCTACAGATATTCTGAAAATGCTCATCAAAAGCTAACACCTTTCCCTTATTTCCGGATTTACTATGACAAAACAGGCTTATTTAAAGTTTGTAGGGAAATTATATCGAAGATTCTAGGATCTTATAATTTTTGAGAAATTGAGTCTCAATAAAAATTAGTGGCAGGTCTCATAATTAATTAAAAGTGTATACAACAAGACAGTGAGATAAAGAAACCTAAATATAATTTTGCAAGAATTTAAACATCATCTCAAATATCGCCAGAAAATGTAGGTATAGTTTTATTAAAAAAATTACATACATTTTTAAATTAATAAGAATATAAAAAATCTCGAAAAATTCTCTTTTGTTTTCGGCCTGTGTATTTTAATTTTACCTAAAAGAAATTTAAGGAGTTCCTGCTTTCTTAGAAGATTAGAGTAAAAATTGATTTCATTGCATATTCAAATAACGAATAGTAAGAATAAATATAATCAAAAATAAAAATAAGGATGCACATTACTTTTGATTTTCATACACAATCTATACATATTATTTCATTATGTTATCTTTTCGTAAATAAATATTGTTTAAATTAAAAACAAACAAAAAAACATGCGTCTATACTAAAGAAGCATTGCTTGTACCGATGTTTGCAAGTTTTAAATTTCATCAGTTTTTCTCAACGTTGTTAATGTTCTTCTATAAAACAAAATTATATTTTTCAGTATTTGATTTATTAAATTCGCTGAATAATCATCACTACTTAGTAGATAGATCATTAATTTTATATTACATTTTATTAAATGTATATTCTCATTTTCTGAGCTACACACTACGCCTGTTGAAGTCTACATAGATACGAAGTAAATTTAAACAGAGATAAGTGAAGTATTTTTACCACAGGTGCTAGCTTGCTGTGATAAAATAGATCGGATGGTTGATAACGAAAGAAGCACAATATTGGTCTTATGTAAGAGCGCATATAGCCACAATCCAGAAGTATCGTAAAACCATGTAGAAAAACAACAAACCTGCAAATTTTCTGCGAAAATCATCGTAAGCGCCATACTGGGGAAACAAATTTTCTACTTGCTGTTCCACGATCACTAGTGAGTCCATGTTACTCCTCGAGGTTTGGAGTAGAACTGAAATTCATTCATTAACTTCGTTAGGAATTTGTTTGCTTTCCCACAATCTCCAACACTTCACTCACTATTCGGCTAGATCGGAAAGAGGATCGATTTCAAAAAGTTATCAGTACCGGAACCGGCGGAGTTCGTCGCGATTATATGTAAAAGACATCGCATCTTAACTAATCTCGTATGCGTACCCTGTTATTTTGTCTATTGTTGATCTCTTATCATTTTCTTAACAAACTTCAGATAGACGAAGCTTCCCGGAGTTGGGCGGTTTCTTAATTAATTGAGTCGCTCGCGCCGACGTTGTGGCGACACTGTTAACGTACCGACGAACTCTTCATGACTCAACTTTCACATTTCTTTCCCTCAATTTAACATCCAATTAAAGACTGAAGTCAATTTTCTACCTAATTAACGCAAAGTTGAACAGTTATTGGGTTCGGGAGAAGCGTTTAGAACTTTGAACGTGATCGGTTTTGATAATGCTTCAAATCCATTCGGCAGGTGATTAGGTGATCGATGTTTCTTCCTCATCATAATTGAATGGGATGTTTTGCGGCACGCGACTAAGTAAAAACTTGACCCGGTTCTCTGTTATATTTAGAAGCCCTGATAAAAATATGATAGGACAAGTTTCTATTGCCTATTGGATTCAACGACCGCGCCGGTATCTGTCTGTATGAGTTATATGTTTATAATCAGGTTTTATTAATTAGTAGATCGAGTTTTAATTTCGATTAAATTCGTTTCCATTTTAGATCACAGACATATGTATTTATAATATATAGGAAATTGTGTAGGTACGTCAAAAGGTCCATTAAATAATACGTCAGTGCTTTAGATTCTTCATTTCAGTGTGACTAAACTGAAATGGCAATTAAATAGAACTGTGACCGAAATTTATAATTTCTAATGTTCCATACCAGCACAATTAATTACTTATACTTAAGATTATAAGAATTTTTTTGATTTACTTCTAATTAGTGAAGTTGCTCAACTCAAACTGATTTAAATTAGTTACATTGCACTTTTATAACACATCCAGTAGGATCCAAATTCGTGTCATGAATGAATGAATAAATGTTTTAGTTCTATTCGGAAAACTGCAACTCTTTTTAGTTGTAATGTAACTTATTTTATGCTAACGTAATTAGTAATTCGTATGTATATTTTACGTTATGATGTTGTTGGATTTATACCATAAAAATCATCACCATGTTATTGGTTCTTATTAAAATATTGTACGTACATATGTATGTATGTATTGTTATTAATTATTATTGTTTAAAATCACTAAATTAATAACCAAAAATGCAATTTTCAAATAGCCCATCATCAAAAAATTAATATATGTAGGTACACTGATATGTATAATCTTCACTCCTGAAAAAAAAACTCGTATACAAAATTCAGTTTTTTTTCTGATATTCAGCATTATAATTTTATACTTTGGTCTAGGGTTTTGAAGATTCAAATGCTTAAAGTGTAATTTTAAATATTATTGTTTAACCCAAATATTTAAAAATTGTTATATGAGTCTTTTTAAAGATGTATTTGTTTTTTTTTTTATTGTATTAGACTTATTAAAGGTTGAAAATTAAATTAAAATAACGTTAAACAAAATTGTGTTACTATATGTAATTGAGTAATGTTGTTTACGTTACAATTAAACGGATATTCGCGGTGTGGCGTACATGGAAAAATTTAAATACACTACAAGCACCTACAAGTTTTATGTAGATCTTATAAAATTAGGATGATAAACATTTTTCATCGAGTTGAATGCTAGGACTGAAGAGGGTACCTACAGAATGTGGGTAAATAAAACTCCGCAATACTTCCTGAATGTTAAAAATTTATTACTCAATAAATATCGATGCAAAATAACATTTTAAAGTAGATACAATATTTTGCGTTAAGACTATTCAGCTCACAAATCGTCGCTTGCCTTGCCCCTCCTTCCCTGGATTGCTCAAGAGCTTCGATGCGTCCTGGCGGCTTTTTATTTTCTAGAAGCAGCCAAACGGACGCACAGAAAACATTTTTGATGAAGAAACTTTTCACACCCAAAACCAAAGCTGGTTGATGCCTCGAACACGCATCGGATTGAAGCCCAGGTGGGTGCCACCGCGAGCTAAACAAAGTTCACCTGGCACCCTTGGTCAGAGAGGCTTCGAACCGAGGCGGTTCGTGTCTTTGTTGAACTGGCAACAAGAACACAGCACTGGGATGGCTTTCAGGGCTAACATTAACTTGGCTGAGGGACTATCACAAAACCAGGAACCCAGTCCCCGTCTTAACTTGGCTACATCTACGCGTACTTGTATATAATATAAGTATATAGTTTGTAAATGATATGTTTCTTCATATGTTTCGTGGGAATACTTTTGAGTTCTTTTTATTTTTTCTTTAATTTTCAATTTTTTACTTTATACTTTATTTTATTTTTATTTTATAAACATTTAGCAAACGTCAACATTAGTCACGATAAATGGAGAACCTTACAATTTACACATTTAGAATTCAAACATGAATAGAAAACAATACCTAAAGCCTACGATGGGTAGATGATCAGGTCATCTGCCCACCTGGGCTTAAGATCTCTGGCTGCAGTCATATCGCAACGCGTCTCTCTCTCCCCTCGTGATCTGCTTAAGTAGGTAGATTTGTCTTTGATATGCATTAATTACTTTTGTGCATGCTTTGCTTAGTGCCTTAGCGCAACTGAAATACAGACTAACTGTTATACTGGTTATGAATTTAACATTTAATTTTTTAAATTTTTAAGTGTGATAATTTAATGATTTCATATCCAGTATAACAGTTGTTCAATAGCTTCAAAATGAAGTTATACTACATCAAAATGGTGAAGTGGAGGGTTTGCGACTCAAAGCATTGACATATTTTTGGGCTCATCTCGAAACCTGCTCGAATTTTGAAGAACTGTAATAGGAATTATGAATTTGTTTAATACTCTAAATATCATATCAATTATTATGCTTCAATCTACGTATCAACATATCAATTATTTGCTATTCATTAGCAACTTAGGTATTTAGACCAATTGTTATTATAGCTACGAATTTATCAAATTTAGTTTATTTCCGAAATACATGCCTATATTAACATTTTGCTATTTATAAACCAGATATCACTGCCAAAAAATATATATACTCAAATTCTACAGAATTGAATAGTACCCCAAATAACTAAATGAGTAATTTTAAGAAGCAATGAAATTAGTCAAAGAGCTCTAGATCTATAAATGTCTGATTGGTTTATTTATTTTTTTTTTTCAAAAGTCAAATTCTTTATGTTTCCTATCAAATTTATGGAGTATTCGACAATTTACTTCACATCATAGGACGTATGCTTTGGCGGATTTTCAATAACTTATTTGATAAGTATCACAGAGGCAACGAACGATATTTTGATGATCTTAATTTTAGTTTTTCTACGAACAATTGTACATACAACAAATATCATCTAATTACTCATTGAAATGTAAAATTTCATATATTGTAACATACACGCTTCCTTTTTCTATTTTTCTTGTATGCCACTGGGAATTAGTTTTATGATGAAAGTTTATGCTCGGAAACATTAAAATAATTCGTCGCTATATAACAGTTGGTTCAGATCTTTTAAAAATATTTATAATTTTAATAATCATACGTACATCGCACAAAATAGGAATAGAAGAATATTGAACAACTTCATAATCGTTATAATTTGTATGCATCACTGTTACAGAAGAAGCACCTAGGTATATAAGTCAAATAATAATTATGCAAATTTTTAATTTTGTGTTTCTTTGTATGGTTATGAACTCAAATATTACTTGTATAACAGTTACTGTAACTGTTATATACTAGTAGTTGACTTAAAAACTGTTATACTAGATTGTCCGAAATATTTAATTGCGCTAAATTTTTTACACGATGCAAACAGATAAATAGTTTCAATAGTTTTCTCGACATATGGAATATTTTGTTACATAATTTTAAAACAACAGAATGAAAATATGTAGCTCGAAACGGTTGAGATTAGTGCGTTAATTTGTTTGTTAAGTTTGGAAGACCTATTCATGTTATCAACATGAAAAGTCTCTTAAATTGCAAGTTTACCAGCCCTTACCGCCCTACATTAATGTTGAAAAAAAATAGAAGATTAAATGAATAGAAACCTTAATTCGAAAAAATTGTATGTTCATTTTAAAGACAGTAAAAATTTGAAAGGCTAATGATTTGCACGCTTTGGTGCCTCCTACTAGCTATAGCATAAGGTACATAACTCCACTTTAAACCTTGTTTGTTTTTGGTTCTTATAATTTTAAGTAAATATACATTAAGCAGAAACTGTTTGGTGCGGGCAGAGCCCAACACTGATATGTTTTGTAATGATTTCTTACCTTTCTAAAGACTATAAATCTTAGATATATTCATTCAATCGATAGCAGTTTTATACCGCTGTCGGTGTCAGTGCTTATGCTAGGTGTGATATGTATAGATGCGTTGGTACTGCCTGCTTACGTTACTATCTTACCCTAGCGGAGTACTAGACACTTATGATGCAGGTAATCATTTTTTTTAATTGAAAGATGCAGCTTTGTAACTGCATCAATATAATAATACTATCGTTCTAGCACTAGTGATATGTGAGTATATGCGTTTTTTTTTCGCAAATATATAGTAATAATCCTCTGGATTTCTAAACTACGTGTATAATAAATAGATCGCTACGAATCTTTTGTATCTCTTTTATATATCTCTAAGTACTACGTTAGGACATAAGTAACACGTATCACATGACATGTAAAGATTCACCTGGGTCTCTTCCTTGGCCTCGCATCGTCTTCCCTCCTCCTCAGCGAGGAAAGGCCTTCTTTTCTTTCTTGCAAAGTCCCGCGCGCATTCCTCACTTAATTACTAAAAGTGGAACTCCTTACAGAAAATCTCAAAACTTATTTTAATATAACAGCACGACATGGATATGAATTGAAAAGAATTGGACTGCTGGAAGTACATTTTAGATACTATATTAAGGATGATCAAAAAATGTACCTCCCGTTGCCCTTACAAGATTCTTTAGAAACTTGACATGGACCATTGCTACGTGGTATGAAAACCACGAGCTAAACTTATAAAGATATCGAAAAATTACACTTAGTTATAGATTTTTAAAAATTAGCATCGATCCCAGGCGATTAGCGCACTGAGTTTAGTTCATTGTCCGTGCCGATCCTGCTTCCTTTTAAAAGTGAGTTGAGTTCTTGGCTTGCGGGTGAGTCGCGGCTTAATTAGTTAGTTGTCTTTAATTATAAAATTCATAGGCATTTAGCCAGTTTTTCCTTGAGCGAATTTTACATAGATGTCTAGGAAGGGTTGCTCGTTGGTAAAACTGCCAGTCTAACTTGTGTCAGTAGTTAGTAAGACTGTGCAGCGGCTGTAGGCAAGCCAACGAAAGGCAAATCATTTAAAATCATGTTGAAAATTATTTTTTTTTGGTTTTTCTTGGGTTTTTTCTGCAACATAATTTTTTTTAATTAATAATAATTAACAGAAGAAAACCAAAGAAAAAGAGCCGGGACTATATGAAGTTTCTAATAACTATAGCTGTCCATGTAGGAGCCCAAATAAGAATAAAAACCGGGATTTATGGGAACGGAGTAGTAATATTTGGAAGCTGAATCTGGCGCTACTCAGTCGAGGAAACCTGTGTTCACCAGCTTTTCGAGGAAGAATTTCACATCGCCCAATTCAGAATCTTTTATTCCAAGAGATTTCAGCATACCCAAGTCACCGTTTTCAACTGCCATGAATACTGATCGCAGATGTTCAAGATCTGACCTGATTAAATTAAAATTATATTATAAAATAAATAATATGTTTAGTATTAAGATCAACAAGATCTTACCTCATTAGATGGAGTGCTGCTCCAAAGTCTTCTATCGTTTGTGACTCACTTAGTGCGATCGCAACCTTTTCAACTCCTCCAAGGGGCGCCAGAGCATCACGAGCTTTACTTCCAAATAATTTTTCCAAATAATTAGGTCCATGAGATGCTATCAGACTTTGAAGGAATGATGCCGTTTCTTCAACTGGCGGCCGCTTAGCTAGAAGTAATATAAACAAGAAAAAATATGCTTTTAAATATATACATATAGAGTATTTAATATGCATTATTAGTATTTCACAAAAAATTGGCAAATCGAGGTTTTTAAAATCACTAACTTCAATACTCGCACTGACAAAAGAATAACTTAATAACTACCACCTTATAAGTAGGTATCTAATATCTATTCAAAAATATTTGAAACCATCGGACAAACCAGAAATCATTCTGTCTTTAATGTATAAATCAATAAATTTTATTATGAATAATAAAAATCGCGCTGAAAAGTATGAATTGCTGTTTGCGGATTCAATGGTTTCATTAAAAGCCACAACTTCATGGTTTTGCCACATTGCCTAGCTTTCTGTACCAAGGCAGAGTGAAAATGAATCATTAATGGCAAAAGTTGGTAATCTCTTATATTTTGAAAACGCACACTCCCGCTTAAGGATAATTTATTTACCCAATATGCTTCGTTTAGGCAAACATCATAAAAATATTTGGGTCATTTATTACTTTTTTAAAGTCTAGTGAAATTTTTATGATAAATCAATTTGAAATATGTATATATGAAGATTTAATGATTTAACGGGTGTGTGAGGTATATAAGGTATAAGGTACCCATAATTTACAATAAAACTTATCACGTTTACAAAGCTACACTAAACAGACAAATTTATTAAACAATTAAGTTTTTTTTTAAGGATATTTAATCTAGTTTTTTGTCTATTCTTGCTATTTTAAGAACAATGTATTTTGAAGAATTAAACAAATGTTGCCTAAATTGGTTACAAGGCTTTTTTTAATATTTATGAACTTTTTATCGCACACTAAAAATAGATAGTCTTATAATAATTTGATTCTGAAAATTTTTGGTGCCACATATAAATGGTTAATGTTTTTCAGGGGAATTGTATAGCCAATGGACGGAATAATAATTTAAGGAGTACCTAAGAAAAGATAATTTTTTATTAATAAGAATATTTTCTGTAAGTTTCATAAAAATTTACCCAACATTAAATGAATTATGTCTGATTAAAGAAATTACGTTGCTTAAGGTCATCATATCATGTCTATAATTTCATATGTGTTTTTTCGAAAATAAATTTTTTGAACCTCTTAATGGTGTTTGTTCATCGAAATCTCAAAATCTACTAGTAGGTTTTTGAAAAAAATTGATATATGTACATACATATATCTTCTTCAATTAGTTAGTGTGTAAATAAAAAAATTTAGAATTTGTTATAAACTTTCTTTTATTAGTAAAAAAAAAACCAAAATGCCATCGCAATTTACTGAAAATAAATTTTTCTTGAAACTCTTTGTTATTGAAGATTTATTTTTACATAAAATTATTTATAAAAGATATTATTATTATTATCTTATTATTGTTACAAGATTTCCCTTCGCTTACATTTCACACTTCGGATTTTAACTGCGCAGATATAAGGACTGGCGATCGGTCCAAACGATTGCGGCGTCTGTAGCAAGAACGTCAAGCCATAGTCACATTAAAGAGATCGGCTTGACGTTCTGGATCGAAATGCCAGCATTTTTGTTTTTGAGCAACATCCTTAAAAAAGTGTGTGAAGTGTGGGGTGTGGGTTGGAGGCAAATTTACCAGACAATATCCTAATAAAGTTCGAAAAAATCGATTTCTCAATATTCACCATACAATGCATATCATTTAAGTCCATTGTGATTCGAAAATACATATCTCGTGTTAAAATAGCAATGGATTTTAAAATAAAATTATGGTAAATTTCTGAACATTTTCTAATCCCCCTTAAGTGAGACATGTATACTAACAGCCAACAACTGCCTATGGTCGTTGGGCAGGTTAAGTTTATAGGCAGCGTTTAATTCCAGGAGCTTGCAGTGAGCCACTTTATAGCCATCATATCGTTGGGATTTCCCACTGACGACGCGTGCTTCCCTATAAATGCAAATGGCGGGCAAACATACCTCAATCGCAGATTTAACGACATCACGAACACGTTTCCCACAATCATAGAGGCTTTCAGTTATTATACCCCGAAATGATTTCCACCGGCTTTCTTCATGGTGAGACACATGTGTTTCAGGAAACGATTCCATATTTACGCATTTTATGAAGAATTTTCGAAGCTCAACGTTGTGCTAGCAAGGGACAGAGCATTGGAATATATTACACTACTCTCGCGGTGAAGCCAGGCGTGGGCGGATTTCAATTTCCTTGGAAGAGCTAACTTCAGATAGAGCGGACCCACCTTGAGGAATCCAATTTGTAGACCCGACCCAGACTTGCTTGCAGAAGCGGAAAAAAGGACGGTTTTCTAATGAAGCTGAAATTTCAAGGCACCTTCCATGACCTTAAACCGGTCTCTGTACCTGCTGTCAACTTGAAGCGATGAAGAAGGTTGTCGCCCGAGGCCAATTCCCGCTTAATATTTATAATGACTTAATGTTCTAGCTGAGGTGGCTGAATTCCACTCGCAGTGGGGAAAAGAAGCCTCCTCGAATCTTTAAGCGACTTTAATTCCCTAATTCGGTTGACACAGAGCCAACCATCCGGGATTTGTTGCTGGCAGAGAAGGGGCCGGAACTAACGAAAATTTAAATTCAAAAATTCAATTTTGTGAGATGGAGGGCAAAATGAATTGAATAAAATTAATCGTACCATTGTCTTCTTGAGAAAGCAGTAAATATTTAAGTATTGCATTTAGGTATAATAATTTTTAATTTTTAAAGAAAACAATCAGAATTACAATACAATTTCATGAGAAAATGATATAGCAGACAGTCTATAGCTAAAGAAGCCACTACAAATATCGTATCCACGGAATATAAATTCATATAGCTACTGACCTTAAACAATATTATTACTATGTTTATACGATATCCAAAGTCGGGACTTTAGAGTAGGCCAAAGTTCGAATTTTTTAGTTCGAGAAAATGCCCAAATGTCATATGTTTTGCTTACACGTGAATAGCACACAAATTGCAAATGTCCTAGACTACTTTGTGCCGTTTATACAAGTAGCCCAGACTTTGGCCTAGAACCGATGTCTAGTCCTGATTTAGGACTATCGTATAAACGCAATATCATATATAAACCTGGGAATTAAAGCTAAAGCTGAAAAAAACACTAAGTTTCTTAACAATAAGTGTAAAAATACAGCATAAATAAACTAAAACAAGTGTAAAATCTTTGTAGAATTGCACCAGGAGTTCATTCAATGTTCATTCAAATGTTTAGAGTACTTTTACACCATTTGTCTCAATTCAATTTTATATATTGTACAAATTGGTTGTGAGTGAGGGTCCATGCATTGTATAAATTTTCACTTCACATACTATAGTAAATGTATCTCTAGGATCGACGATAGGATTTAATATTTATTGCTAGCTTTCTATTTTTATAATTGTATTGTGCCATCAAACTGGTATTTACTTTTACAATACTTAAATAACAGACCTTTCTGTTTATATTTATAGTATACCATCAAATCTCCCACTTTAAATGCGATTACAATTTCCAGAAACAAAATTTATAAACAATGTTGAAATATTTACAGAAGAAGTAACCTATTACTTGTTTTGTTATATAAACGAACATAAGAAATTTTGTTCAGTGATATATCTGAAAAAGTGGCTTTAACAAGAACTTCCAAGGCCAGTCAAATTAAGTGGTACTCAATTTGTTCATTTAAATAATTATTTATATATAATTCTCTTCAGATTTATATCAAAGTTTAATAAGATTTAACAATTACGAAACATTCAAAAACCTTTTTCTATTTACAATTACTAATTCATATTTGAAAGTGTATTAAATTAAAGGTGTGCAGTTCTACTCGTACCTTAAGATTCTATGTAGTTTCAGTTATTTAAAAAAACCAGCCAAGTGCGAGTCGGACTCGTGCACCGGCACTTCCGTAAAAAACTATTTTTTTTAACTACAAATTTATGGTTTTCGAATTTTTCCCTTTACTTGTGCTATAAGATATTGGGCCCTAATCTAGTAATTTTCAGTGACCGGTCATAAGTCACAATTGAATCGCAAGAATGCGACGATTAATGAAAAATTTTGTGACTTGTGATCGATCACAACGCTCTGAATAGGGGGGATTGTTTCTTGCCAAATTTAATTATTCTAGGTCAACGGGAAGTAGCCTATAGGTTTTGTTTCCCTCCTCCGGCATAAACAGCTGTATCTTTTGATTGCGTTGACTTAGTATAGTTTGACTTTTCCACAGCCCCAAGGGATTGCAGACGTGAGTATTTGATATTAATTTAAACTTGATACCTCCACGCGTTCCTGAGAAAAAATCTCTTGACAGACAGAAAGACAAATGAACAACGAAGTGATGCTATAAGATACAGAACCCTAAAAACGACGAAATGAACGCAACCTTTTTAATAATTTAAACTAAATGCATGTTGACCCTGTTGTTACTACATAGGTATAGGTAATAACCTGAAATTTTATATTCTAAAAATGATAAAAAGTTATGCATAGAAAGATTAGAAACTGTAGGTTAGAAAATTTGACGAATGACTCCAAAATAAGAAACTGTGTACGTATGCGCTAATTTAATATCGAAGGATTTCCGAATAAAAACACATTTCAAATTACCAATTGAATTGAGGTCGTGATTTAGTCTATAGCGCTGTATGATCAACATACGAAAACCTTTCACATTCGTGGCATACTGTTCGAATCGATATCATGCAGAGATTTCTTTATGTGGAAATTGAATCCTGTCAGGATTCATTTCTGGCACAGTGCCCAAAGGGCACAGATTTGGTATTTTGCTAACATTACGAGCTTCCTCTTTCTCAGAAAATGAGCGAAGGTACGCCCTGTCCTACTTTACTTTAATTACAATAAACGGTGGAGTCGTAAATTTTTGTTATCTGTCTCATTACCACCGAAGTTCGCGAAAAACGCCTTTAGGACTTCTCTGTCCATTAAATAGATTTTAGACTCCGAGGACTACTTACCTGCCGTACAAAGTCGCATATCCTCATCATATCCGTCGGAACAATCGGGAGCTCCGTCGCACAAGTACTGGATTGAGATACAATTCCCGTCGCCCGGACACTTGAAGGGTTCGTACGGATGGCAGGCGTCTGAAAAATAAAAACAAAATAAGGGCAACATTACTTAAATTGAAGTCTACTGCTTCTGGGGGCTTTTTATTCTGCTATTATTCTCACAGACGTTCACAGGGTTGTACCAGACGTTAGAAGGGATAAAGGCAGTTGTCTTGCGTCCCATTCGTATCACTTATCCTTGACAGATTTGGCGGCATTACCCGAAGGATATCTCCAGCGAAAACCGAAACCAAAAAGACGGAAACCGTCTTATTTATGCAGAACACCATCATTTGTATATCGCACACTCGAGAAGCGTCAAATCTGTACTAAGAATACCCAAAAGATCTTCTATGTATGCGGAGACAATCTTTTAAAGAGAAGGCTTTTGGGTCTGTCCGAATTTTACAGGATAACTTCTCAACTTCAGAAGGAGTTTGAGTTCAGTAAAGTTGCCTGAGGGAAATTTGACATTGAACAATTATATTTAACTTTTCAAATAAAAATTGCAACACCCTTACCCCCAACATTACGCTTTGGGCTCTCTACACAATTTTCTAATTGCTAACATACATATGTATGTATGTAAATATACCACAACCCCATGATATCATGTCTGTCTGCCCGTACAAACGTAAAGAGCTCTTCTTTCTAAATTCGAGAAATTAATAATAGAATTCATGCTCGAGGGGTTTCATTTTCATAGTATATTCCGAACGAACTTTTGATATATCTTTAAAACAAGTTGTATAGTAGCTACCTCTATATTGGTAAACTTCAGACTGTTACGCGAGTCACAAAATTATGGTAGAATTTAAAGATATTGAACTAAAATCAATATGAACCAAGTATCGAAGTATTGGAAAAGACATACATGATTTAATAGTCAGTTTTCTTTGAGTATATACACAATCAATTATCGATTACATCTGAAATACTCCCCCTGCAAAATCCGAGCAGCAGCTAAAAATAACTACTTAAAGCTGAAAAATGATAAGTTTTGCTTATTAAAAAGTGTTTAATAGAAATAAAATTAAACTATCTTTCCGATAAGCTAAAGACTTGAAACTTTAAACATAGCTCAGAACTAGATGATAATGCAATATTAACTCTCAACTGTCAACTCAATAAAGAGTCTCTTTTAGGAAAATAACATTGGTAGGTTGGCATATCTAATAATTTTCTATTCCAGATATGATCAGGCGAAGAAAAACTGAAATTTGCCACATGTCTCTATCACAATCTCATCAAGATAAGATGTTTAAAATTGATAACTATTTTATACTTTTAAATCCATTTTGAAAACGTGGTATATTAAAATCATATTTATTTAAATAAACATTTTAATTTAATTTATTTATTATATTTAATTCGGTGTAGACACATGTCTATTACATTTCTATATTGCTATCAATGTCCTTTTTTCAATCTAATTTCTTTTTATTCTATACACGTACATATGTACAATGCCAAAAAAGATGGAATGGATTAATTAATCCAATTATGTGATTTTTGAAAAGTAATTTGTAGATAATTAAGTGATTTTAGTTTAAATCTCAATCGCACTCAGCATATAAAATTTATCGAATCGAAGCAACAAGTATTAAATCCACAGTAATTCTCTCATCGTTGAGTGAAAAGCAGTTAAACTTGATTTGACAAGCTACTCAACGTGAAATGCTCGTCCTTAAAATTGTCAAGCTGCCTTCACACAGCGATCAATTTAATTAACCCAAAGCTACCCGCGGGCTTGTGGCGCCACAAAAACCACAAGTTCGGTGAACACAAGTGAATCGATATTTTTCCGCTGACATCATTCAAATTCTCAGCTTGCCGCGGCCTTTTCCCTTGAATCGTTTTCATATCTAAAGAGGTCGGAATTTCGAAAGGCATTAGAAATCCCATTGCCATTTCGAATTTATAACACCTCCTGGGGATTTGCTTTAGCGATGAATTAGGAAGCCCTTCCACCGTTTTTCTTAGGGCGAATGGACCCTGCTTTTTTTCAATAAATTTCCGGCCCAACACCAAGGTAGAGGTGTGTTATTTGCTAAACGAACTAAATTGAGCTTGTTATACGCCAGAAGTTCAAATACAGAATAATAAAAATAAGAATTACAAAAAGCGCGAGCTTAACCAGAAGTTGGGTGTTTCTCTGTAAGCTGAAAAGAATCTGAGTGAATGGGAATTTAAGCCAAAATAATCTTGTATTTTCTCACCAATGCCAAGTTATTCGACGTGAGAAAAATAAATTCTTATAAACAGGTGAGAATTTTCCTAATGGGCATAATCAGCTGAAACGCATGGAAGGCGCTGTTAATAAAATTTACGAAAATTCGGTGCTCCCCTCGAAGAAAGTCCCCCAAATTCCAAAATTAGGGGGATTTTCTTCAGTTTTCCTTCCCCTACAGTGAGAAACAGTCGCCCTTTCGGTAAATTACCAAAGTTAAGAAGGGAAGCAATTGTTTGAATGTCATCAGAACCCCATCCTATAACTGACTTTATTAAATTAATCTAATTGTCCTTAAAGTTCTTCAACTTCCTCTGTATACTTAAGAAGAATAGGGCTAACTTAAGCACAGAAACAGAAAGAAAGAATGATCCCAAGAGTCATATCGTAACCAGGAAAACCCTTAGAATATTTTACCCTTCCAAGTTATTTAGAAACATCAACGATTTTATATTTAGTTCCGCTTGCTTAAAATAATGAATTTTAAAATTTGGTTCTAATAAAAAAAAAGGAATTAATTTTATTTCGAAAAATAATTGTGTTTAGAGCTGGAAATATTTTAATATAGCATAGCTCTTAATCTAGTTTAGAAAACTATTCCACTGCGTAAATTAAAAGGCTACCTGAATAAATTACACTAACTGGGACGTAGGAAATTAGCACTATATAATTATTTTACTATCTCGCACAATTATTAAAATTTGTTCCACCTCATCAAGACTCCAAAAAACGTTTCTCATATAGCCGCCTTTATTTTATTTTATGGCACACACACACACATTAAAATAAATTAGGTCTAGTCCGAATTCAATTGGGGCTAGGCCAAATTTCTGACGATTTTGGTTATCATATGTTCTGTAGTCAATTACAGATAATTTTGAAGAAGAAAATCAAATAAATAATCGTAAAAATGTTTTAATTTTAAAGTTGAATAAATACTTGCTTCAAATCGTTGTAATTTGGATTTATTTACTACAATAAAATAATAATTAAAAGATGTAATTGCTTTTGAAGACGAAATGACACAAGTCAGTATTCTATCCCAAATTTGAATAAAGTTGAATGTTCACATTCTAAAAACGATAGCCCTATAATAAGTAAGTAAGCTGGTAAAAATGCATAATAAGTTTAGAGTTATAGTCATATAATGTACATTTTTCTTATAAATTGATAAATGACCGATATATTTTAGATCTGACTATCCTTAATAAATTATTGATTATTTTCAAAACATAATTTTGCCAGTATAAAAATTTCTAGTATTGACTGATAACCCTTTCTGTTAGCGGTGTCTAGTTCTGCATGAAAGCAATTCAGGAGTAGAACACCTCTCGGAAATATTAATTGTGATGCTCATTCATAGCAGACAGGTTCATTTTCACCATTATTAAACTTCATTTTCTGCTGCGAGGGAATCAATTTTTATCGCTGAATGAACGTTTCCTGGAAAGGTCTTCTTTTAGCAATGTTATCTTTGGATATCTTTAGTATGGATTGTCTTTGCGTTCGAATCTGACATCCTGCTCTGCGTAAAAGTGTGTCACTTCAACAGCAATCTCACTACAACTTCTTCATAATATCCTTTAAAATAATCTCTCAAACGATTGGCGTTTGTAAGGAAATATGTTTAACCTTATTTTATGACATAAACAGATTTACTTACTTTACCACCTGAAAAGATTTATTATTGTAAACCTGGATAGGTGTTTTAAGAAGTTTGCTGTTTTTGTTGGATATAAGATTTGAGCAATTATTGTTCCCTGAAATACTCCTTAAACCTAACTCATTTCCCTAGATATTACAAAGAAAATAAAAATTTCTTGCTGTTTTTTATAGACAATTCTCAAGAGGTCACTTGGATTATGTCGGATTTCTTGCATCCCTCAAAGATAAGGAAATAAAATAAAAATAACAACTGCGCGTGAAACCATTAAGCTGGACTGAAACTCCTTTCTTTAAATATGTATAATTTTAACAAAACCTTCAAGTAGCAATAACAACAGCATAATAGACCTTGCAATAGCATTTTATTATCTTGAATGCATAAATTCGGATAAAAATTGAAATCAGCATCTCTAAAAGACTTCAATTATTAATTAGTTTTAAGATTCCACCATCGTAGTTTCACTATCAAAAGTAAGGGTACTTTTTAAACATCGAAAATTAATCAACTTAAACCTAAAGAATATTGACTCTAAAAATTACTTTCACTTAAATATGTATGTGTATAACTTAGTATAGCTGTGTGTGTGTGTTTTTTTCTTATTATCGGATCTGTATCTTGAATTTCGCATTGAATTTTTTAAGCTGTTACCTATATAGCAACATTTTTAAAATTTTTAAAAAGGCCATTAAAGTGCAATGATTTTTGTCCATCCAAACTTCAGGTCGACAACTGAAAAACTTATTGGACCTAGTTTTTGATGCAAAGTGGACATAAGTCGATACAATATGATGTTCTCTTCACAAAAATAAAAATTTTCTTCGTTCAAGATAACAATTGTAATAATCGATTTTTCGGTAATAAAGACAGTCGATATGTGAAGTTGTTTTTTGACAATAATTTTCGAATGTTCCTGATTCTTGAGCTCATTTATTTCAATTAAATACAAAAATTGCTGCGAAATCTGATCCGGATCAGATTATCAAAAAACACAACTTATGTTAACCTTGTATATTAGAGCATGTCATGTACTATATAATACATTCAGTAAAAATCAGATTTTCTAGAAAAAGCTTAAGAAATGTAAATTGCAAAATTTTCTGACTTTCTCAAATTGTTATTTTACAAGAAGTTTGGGTCTCCTCTGCTCACATAAAGTGGGAAATGAGAAACTAAATCAATGCAAAAAGGACGTTTCTTGCATATAAAATAAAAGCGACAAGTCGAGGTGGATGCTGGCCCCGGTGCAGCACGGATCTACTTGATTAAAATTTCATGAGATGCTCAAGTCGTGTTGGGCCAATAAAAATCGATTCACCATGAAATTCAATTAAGGTCGCCTCAGTGCAGAGATAAAGGCGCATTACCCACCTCCATCTGGACGGAATTGCACAAATTGCAACGCCCGGCAGTAGTTCATCTTTTGGGTTCGCAGAATTAATCCACTGCGGACATCCCTGGGTCGTTCCCATTCAACGCCGGAATTAAGTGACTTGCTCCTTTAATTCCTTCGTCACATGCATGACGTACTTTGCTACTCAAACAGAGGACCAAATATGGATTAGCCAACCTTACGTGATGCACACTGTTCGATTATAAAAACAAGTATAAGCTAATGGCTAGAGCTAAAATGCATATTTCTAGTAGAGCAGTACGTGTTGAACAGGACTTGTTCAAGGAATCACGAACTAAAATTATCACTTTCGTCAAATTTTGAAGGTTCCACTCTGTGAAATTCCAATTAACAATTTCTGTTTTAGAAATAAGGAGAACTGAAAATTTTGAAGTACGCGTTTATTAATCACCCTGTATAAATATATCACTATACAGATGCTGTCCACTGAGTATGCCATTCCTATTTAATTTTATGATATTAAGGTATTTATTTTGGATTTTTAGGAAACGTTTCAGAAATCTTTCACTTCTTTATTTTACCTTGAAGTAATCTCCCCAGTAAGGAATTTCCACAATTTTTGCACAAATATAATTTTTATTTATTCAAAATACCTACGGCGTCTGATATCGATTTTTTTGTCGTTTGTATAAACTTTAAAACCTAAAATTTTACCAAATAGTAGCAGAAAATGTAAGAAGGGTTTAATTCCCAACTAAATTAACGACGTTCTAAAGAATTAAAAGACTTTGAATAATTTATTGTAAACATATCCATCAAATAATAAGTAATTAAGTAAATGTAGAATCAAGTGTATCGCTGTATATTTAATAAATTAAAGTTGATGGCATAATGAAGTGTATCGACGACAGCATATTATATTAGTCCCTGCCTTGATCCATTTGCCTAATGAATGAATTAATTAACGATTAACTCATCTATCGGTCTGTTTTACCGATTAAATGAATGAAAGATGCACAATTCTCATATTTATGATAGTGATAAGATTTAGTTAACTTAAAATTAAATAAAACCTCACTTTAGTATGCTTTTTTAATAAATTTTCATTCATAAATTATCTTTTGTTACTGACATTTATTAAAAATAAAATTTAATCCCTATATATATATAAAATCGAAAGTTGGTTTGTTTGTTTGTTCGTTTGTTTGTTTGTTGCTCAATCACGCCTAAACGCTTGGTCCAATCATTTTCATTTTTGGAGTGAAGATACTACATATTCCGGCCCAACATATAGGCTACTTTTTATTCGCGGATTTCAAAATGGCGGACCCAAGATGGCGACCAAAAATTGTAAATCTCATTGGATTGCCATGAAACTTGCTACGGCGAGGTTTTTGGGGCTCCTGATTGCGAATCTTCACTCGAAATTTGGAAATTCAAGATGGCGGATTCAATATGGCGACCACAAATTTTCGAACTTCAACGAATTTAATTGCAAATTTGTACTTATAGTTATCTTGAGGTCACTAATTTCGTATTTACTAACAAAATTTCGAAATTCAAAATGGCGGAGCCAATATATTTGTTGCTCAATCACGCCTTAACGCTTGGTCCGATCATTTTCATTTTTTAAGTGAAGGCTCTACATATTCCGACGTAAGACATAGGCTACTTTTTATTCATGGGATTCAAAATGGCGGACCTAAGATGGCGGCCAATAATTGCAAATAGCAAGGGATTGCCATGAAATTTAGTACGTGGGTGTTTTTGGAGGTTCTAAGTAAGAATCTATGCTTGAAATTTGGAAATAATTTGGCGGATACAATATGGCGCCCAAAATTTTTCGAACATCAACGAATTTAAGTGAAAATCCCTATATTCCCTATATATATAAAATCGAAAGTTGGTTTGTTTGTTGCTCAATCACGCCTCGGTCCGATCATTTTCATTTTTTGAGTGAAGACATTACATATTCCGGCCTAACATATAGGCTATTTTTTATTCGCGGATTTCAAAATGGCGGATCCAAGATGGCGGCCAAAAATGTTAAATATCAAGAGATTGCCGTGAAAAGTTTTATTTGGGGGTTTTCGGAGCTTCTGATTGCGAATCTCCGCTCGAAATTTGGAAATTCAAGATGTGCGGATCCAATATGGCAACTAATAATTTTCGAACTTAAACGAATTTAATTGAAAATTGGTCTATAGGAATCTTGGGCCGCTAATTTCTAATCTACTAACAAAATTTAGAAATTTAAAATGGCGGGCCCACTATGTTTGTTACTCAATCACGCCTTAACACTTGGTCCAATCATTTTCATGTTTGAAGTGAAGGCACTACATATTGCGACCTAAGACTTAGGCTACTTTTTATTCACGGGATTCAAAATGGCGGCCAAGAATTGTAATTTCAGGGAATTCCGATGAAAATTGGTATCTGGGGATTTTTGAAGGTCCTGATTGCGAATATACATACTTTCGAAATTCAAGATGGCGAATCAAATATGGCAAATCAATTATCAGAATTTAGATGTTCAAAATGGCGGACCCAATATGGTGACTGATTTTTTAAGAATTAAAAGAATTTTCACACCAATTCTGATATGGACAGCGGTACAAAATGCGTTTTGGATGGATCACATTCAAAGATTTTAGTACTACTAAACTTTATTATCTGAATATTGAGCATTTTTTAAGTATTTAACTAAGTAGTGTTTATGATACACCGGGTGAAACCGGGTTACTCAGCTAGTTAAAAATAAAGTAAAGTTGTTTAAACTTTAAAAATGTAGTCTTTTAACTACATACTTAAGGTATAGTGTATATACATGATTGAATAGAACTAATTAACCTCTAGTGATTTTATTTTTTTTTTAAATCAGTTTGTACAATTTCTATCAATTAAAGAGACGGAATTGTTAAGAATTGTAATTAAAATTTCTCCTACAGATAAACAAATTTTCAATTACGTTTTGTGTCGTCCAAAGAACGCTATTAATCTACTAATTACCAAACGGACGAGGGAAACCTTTTACGGAAGGAATACCTACATATTTTCAGTGCTCCTAGTGGCCTAGTTGATCTAGGATATTAACCCTTATCAGTTGATGCTCACTATCACTAAATCTATTTGCCTAAATTGCTTTAGGGTTCATATGCTAGCAACACCCTTCTCTGTGCGATTTCCTAAAAACAGGCTTCACAAAATAGGCACATTAAAGCATCTAAGAGTTGCTACATAATCTGTTGTTCCACAATTACGCCCCGGGCAGGAGCTTTTATTTGGGTAATTATAAGAATTCAAAACTCGTCACAAAACTGGAGGATTACTCGTGATTAAGGGCAAATGCCCCCGTATGCCCTTTTCTCTGAAAAGGATTATAGACTAAAATGAGTTACTGGACTTGAGGATGATTAATTGTCCCTTTGAGGAAGATGGATGATTTTTAATAGGCTCTCTGATAGAACTCCGTAATTCTATTCGAAAGAGTTATGGTTAAGAGATAATGGAACGTAAGACGAACTCCTTTAATCCAATATTTGTGGATTTCAGTCTTCAACTTTTAATCTCCTCACGCACAAACACTCATTCATTTTGAAAGTAGAGTAAATCACGCTTCTTAAAATAGCTCGTTAGACGTTGAAAGAATCGAAAAGTATTTCATTTTCGCATCGCTTTTGTGGCAAGGAACGTTTAAAACCCAAAACTTTTTACCTTCCTTCACCGAAAATGTTTGTGCTGGAAGAAATCACGTCGTGGCAAACTTTTAAACAGCATACCAGACACACCTTGAAATATTTTAAGCCTCGTTGAACTCCTCTGGTCTGCTCCTGATTTGTGCATTTAAATTTCAAAAGTCGGCCAAAAATTTATACTTTGCACAAGGTTTAAAAGTGGAAAGGTTTGTAAGCTGATTATTTTTTAAGGAGTCTCCCATCGATCGTGAAAATGAGCTCGGAAACCGAAAACAAACAAATTATTCATACTACCTGCCCAAAAGCATTTAGTTCAGTAACCATACAGATGGTCCACCGGTTCGCTCAGCTATAGTTTGCAGTTTAAAAACCGAAATTTACATTTTTTATCTACACAACTCTGCATGCTGGCTATAATATGTAATTTAATTTTAAAATTTAAACTTTTTCATTAATTAATCTGTGTACTGTGTAGTAAGTTTGCAAACTACAAAATAAATTATTGATGCAGTTTTATTAGGAATAACCAGAGCGCGGAATTATTAAAATGTTTTTTATCCAGCCTTGTCTATCCGTATATCTTTAACCAAGCAGAAATATCAACAGGTGAACAATGTTATTCTAACTTCCGTAATATAATTAAATTCGATATGATAATTAAAAACTTACAAATAACATATCTGTAAACCGAAAACGTTGTATTGGAGACGAAAATCGATGAAGATTTATTTAACTGAAATTGAAGCAAAACTAAGGCAGTATAGCTTTCAGCTCAAATGTACATATATCAACAGCTGCACATCAACAATGAAGTTCAAAGACTTGTTGTTGAGAATATGAACTACCACAAAAATCATTATAGACGATAACTTAAATTTTAAGGAACATACTACACATGTAGGTAATATTATAATATTGCAAAAAAATTAAGATTTCTCAGAAAAGTTCGTATAGTCAACTTCATTTCTATATAGTGCTTAAATATTGCATTATGCGCTGGTGCTACAACATTTCGACTATCTCTTCAACTTCGTGGAACTCCAAAACCAAGGTATGATAATGGTACTGAAGTGTGGATTATAGAGTTGGAGTTAGTAAATTACCACAACATTTGCATAGAAACTTAACATAAATAGCATAATTTGTTCCTTATCTTTAGGATAGAACCTAGATGTACATAATTAAAAAGACCCATTTATTTTAGTTTAGCTGAAGTTTAATTAAAGTTAATATTCGACCGATTTCTTTTTTTGTAATACCCCATTTCACAGTGCGAACTTAACTTCTGATCGTCACTTAAGTTCCTGTATAATCATTTTTCGGGTAAGTCTTGCTATACTTAAGTCTCATTTAGAGAGATGCTTTGACATTTTGTGTGAAAAATTCAACAAGTAAACAAGTTGTTTTAAAAATTGATATTTTTCTTTTAAAAATGAATACTGATGACAACCAATGTTCGAATCGAATAGAAAGAAGCTTAAAAAAAACCTTTTTGGATAAAAATTCTTAAATTCTCACTCAGCTAAGCGCGAAATAAAAAAGAACTCTGAAACCGAAAATATTTTATTTATATTTAGGTCGTCACTTAAGTTTCGCCTGGCGTTTATCTGAGTGAAAACTTAATATAAGCACGTACTGTGAAATCGAACGTAAGTCTTTGTTCTTGCACTATTTATACTTAAAAATATAATGTAAAATGTTCTACATGTATGGACGATTTATTTTCGCAAATATTATTGAATGTTTTTCTTAACAGAGTGCTTGATATTAAACAAATAGTGTTTCATCTCACATAATACTGACTATATATTTTGCTTCTTTAAGTAAATAGATAAAGTTTCTTTAGAATAAACTGTTTCATTTCATGGCTTACGTATGCTATAATCAAACCAATTGCATATTTGCAAAATGCATTTCAGTTATACAACACCTCTATTTCCACTGTAATAAAAAGTAATAAAATCATCCTTCAACTGCGGTATTACTGCATAAATAGCACAGTTTCTGAATTGCAGCTGCATCGTCAAAATGCATTTTACTCTGCGAGTAGCGAACATTTACAGATCAATTTCCATCGTAATCAAATGTTGGAATTGGAATTGGAAACTCGACGATTGCAGAAATAATGCAATTTCACATATCGTGGCATCAAATGCAGTGCGGGAGGCGAGTGCAGGGTTATTGTCCGAGCAAACTAGTTGCATGTCTCTAATTAATGCAACAACCGCAGGACAAACCACATCTCGACCACTTGCACCCTGAACCCTGACCTCTCCCAGGACCAATCACTCAAAAGTTTCAGCGCGAAAGTGAATGTGGTCAGACGTGCTCGTCGGGCCCCAAAAGCAACGACTATTGGTTTAAATGGTTGTCGCCGAAAATAGATTGTCGTCAGCTCGCAGTGGCCGAAATAATTGTGGTCATAGACATAACGTTGGAACAGTCTAACTATTAATTAATAACCAACGAACAAAGTTTTGTTTGAACAAGTGGCTACAAAATTTTAGTATGCTACTTCAGGGATCCACCTTGACTTGGTCTGTTTGTTTTGAGTGCCTTGAGGAGGAAGAGTTTTCCACAAGTAAAATCATTCTCCCTTATGAACGAAAAATCTTTGAAATTTTATAAAGGGTTTCTGAAGCTATGTTACAATTTGTTAGGGTAAAACTTTTATAGTGATTGCTTCGCTGCAACTTAAAGAACCTAATTAATTTTCCATAAATCTCAAGAATTTGAAACTAGCAGTTAAGTAGAAAAAGAAAATGTAGGTAACTACATACATACTTATACTTAAACTTTTGGGTTCTATAAAGAAATGCTCTTGGAACTATTATAATTGATGGAACTTTTCTGTAGAATTTTTATAAATGTAATTTGATTTGATGACCTGTTTATTTGTTATTTTTCTTGAAAAAGAAAGATACCTATATGTCGCACTAATACCAAAAATAATTAAAAAATATGTGAGGATTTTTTAAAGTAAGGGCGGGCTAGTGAAATATTAAGTTCATATTTGCATTTTATATTGCAGAATTTAAACTCAAAGAAAAGGATACTCGATTATTATATAGAGTTCGTTCAAATTTAACTGAAAAAGTTATTAAAATTATGTATAAAAATGTAGACTAATAGCACTTCTAAAAATAAACATACCTTTATACCAATACTATACTAAAATATACCCAAATAATAACATTAAATGTATGTCCACCTAAGGATTTTAACCCTTTCAGGGGCAGAAGCCATTATTATGACGCCCTATTTTTTCAGTTTTCGTTGATGATGATTTTCATGAGATCCTAGTGGCTTATAGAACAAATTCCTCAGATCGAACATTAGACTTTCAGTTAATATATTTAGTTATAAATAATTAACTCGAATTTTTCAGATTTAATTTGGCTATGGAGTCATGCACTGAAATTACATACATATGTATGCATATAAAGGGTCGCTGATTACGAATCCGTGCAGATTCAGTGCAGATCCAAAAATTTCTTTAAAAATTTCAAAAATTATATTTTTCTAATCCACCATATTGGATCCGCTATCTTAAATTTTAAAAATCTGATATCGAATTCGTAATCAACCACAACAAAAATCTGTTTCGAAGAATATGTTTCTTTTCATTGATAACAACCTTTCAAAATTTTTGTGAACCTTTGGTGTCAGCAATAATTTTCATTTAAAAAATTTTCTAAGAGATATCTATGTATACACTCCTGAGTTTATGGTGATGATGGGTTAAAATAAAATAATTCTAAAAACATTTGAATTTTCTTCACCTCTGATTTTGTAATGCAATATTATATCGAAGTCGAAGTTATATGGTATCACCAAACCACACACTTCTAACATAAATTTTGTATATTAAAGTGCTAGAGCTACAGTGGCAAATTTCTGCAGGGTTAAAACTTTTGTGTTGGTTCTAGTAACAAAGCCCCTTAAATTAACTGCTATTGTCCTTGCTCCGAAGATTAAATGATAAATGATCCCATGGGCCGTATTTGACCCAAAGGACCACCGCAATAGGCATTAGGTATGAATCTTCCTACTCTCAGATAGGGCGCACTTGAATCAGTTCACAAATTTGTAAGATGCCATAACTCCACCCACCAAAATTATGTCAGAGTTAGAGCTCCTTATTTGCATTTAAATGCGAAAGTTTCCTTGACTGTAGATGAGGGCTTATAAGGATCTTCGCTTGTATCCTTTTAACTGGCGAGTTTATTACTTGTCGACATTTCTTGTGCTAACAGCGCCAAAGCATGCGATTAATTAGCAAAAGAAAACCTAATTTTTTGGAAGGATTTCGTGTCAACAATTTTCTTCCGTCACCTTTGTATGCTAATGAAGTCGCTTCCATGGACAGAGATTTCTAGATTGGCTTTTGCCAAAAACATTGTTATTATTGGAATAAAAACGAACGCCATAAAAGAAGCTCCTTTAATCAGCTGAGGAAGGTGGGAGTGGTCTGATTTTATTTCTTAGCCAACATCTGTAAAAGTTGCGGCAACAATTAAATGAAATAAGCAAAACAGCATCTTCTGGGAGATGAACTCATGCGTTTCTACGCAAAAATAAAACTTTCTCTGTTAACGAAGATGGAGTGATTCAATATCGGACAAAAGAACATTTCGTGTTAAATAAACCAGTGATTACTAAGACTGTCGTGCAGATACGGAAAACTAATATCAAATCTTTAATCGGAGCAAAGAAATGAATAACATGCAAAGAACCTTCTGCCGTGAGAAGGAGCGATGCATAATTTTTGACAAGATAATCCCTGTGAGCTGAGCTTAAGTAAAGATTAAACTCTCCCGAGATATAGGGACGTCTAAACAGTAATCAGCACATAATGTTCATGAAGTGAATTTCAAATTTAAAAGCAAAAAAGGGAGCGATCCTATCCTCACAAATTCCTCGACATCGCTTGAGGGAAATGCGATTCAAGAGGTGCTAACACGCCTTCAAAAAATTCAGTCCTTGTTGCTCTGATGATGTACATTGTACACCTTCTTCGACAAATATGCTATACGTTATCTTTCAGTCCATAACGTCGTCTAATGCGTATATACCTAATTCCAACTTTTTTTTTTCTTGATACTCGTACTCAACTGCGTCTCAAGGATATGTTCTCATCTCCTGAATATTTAAAATTCTTCAAAGTGCTCTCATAAGGCCCGAGATAATGTTTTTGCGGTCATATGCACGAGAAAAACGCGATTTTCCAAGACAATTTTGCTGGCTTTAAGATCCGCCAATGTAAAAGAAACTTAACATTTTCTGTGACTTTGCAGTCTTTAACAGTCGCAACTGGTGCCAGCCCTACTCGCAGTATCATAAGAAAGTATAAGAAAATCTGTCTCTAAAGCAAACTAATCGCTTTTAAAATATTTACGAGGTACAAACTTTCACATTTTTTTTAAATTTAAGTTTGTAGTCCTTATACTTAAATAAAAAATATTCTTTATAAACTTTAATTCAAGCACAGAACTTCTATACTTTTTATGTTTTCGTCTAATACAGTGGCCCAAATTATGAATTTAATAAAAACTTGTTATGAAGAGTTAAGAGTTGTATGAAAAAAAGTAGGACAAGTATCTTAACTGAAAATATTATCAAAACCAGTCAATGTTGAGTTTTATTATAGGATATTAAAAGAACATTCGTTTATGAAATTATGTTACTACATTATTTTCTCAAAGAAACCGGAAAATATGCAAACACATATTGTAGATTTTATAGTTTCTCCTATACTCTTTATTCCCGTACATTTAGAAAATAAAAGTGTTCTTTCTTAACATATGACCATGAAATCATTCATTCTACTCTTATGTATATGTGACAATTTCAAGAAGTCAATAAAATAGTTTATTTTATGATCAAGAACTGTACACATTGTTGCAATTCAATAGGTCGCTAGCTAGAAATTCTGTTCAAAATCTAGGAAAATTTTGCTATAGTATCTAATCTATCCAATGTTAAATTCTGTTTGATTCTGCTAGAAATTCATTAAATGTCAAGAGAAATAAATTATATTGTAATACTGATATTGCAGTAGCTTTCTAAGTCATTGCTGAGAATTCAGTAAAATTAATACTACCTTAATTTTACTGAATTCTCATTGTATATTAAGTAGATCAACTGAATAAAATGTGGCGTCATCGCAAGCATTATGTTACATGCTGTAAAATGTAAACGGTAAGTTACAGGACAACATCACAGGTTTAACTTTTAGAAAAAATCGATCTTGAAAGACAAACTACACTTACAAAGAGAGTTAAATATACAACGATAAAGTTGTGCAATTTCATAAAATTGCAGCAATATACAACTACTTACATACTATAAAAAATGCGATGGTATGCGGATGTCTCTATACCTAGAATTTCAATTAAATTAAAGGAAATTTCAATAAATATATTGCGACCAATAAAATAACTTCTAGATTATCCAGTAAATTTCACTAGAATTAAACTCGTGCTGCGTGTACTGAAAACGGGTCATAAATTAAAGCCCTCTTTCATCAAATGGATTTTTTTAATGTAAGTAGTTCTTTCACAAAAGCTCTGTTAATAATGTCAGCACTAAAATAACAAATGTTTGTTTTATTACCTTGTTTTTGTTATACCTACAACTTTAACTTTAATTAATCTTTAGTTATAACATAAATGTTCTTTTGATAAAAAAAAAAAGGAAAACGTGTCATGTCGATATAATAATCATTTTCCTTTTTTACCATCTTCAGACATTTCCATAACAGGCGAATTTAAGGAAATAAAAATTAACGATGTATTGGGAGATATGCAACTTTAGAAGTTCTTCCAAACCATTTGAAACGATTTTAGATAATTCGGACAAAAACTTTAGGCAGTGTTGCACGTAGAAGCCATTCGTGTAATTCCACGTACATACTTGAAATCTTGTTTTTAGATTAGACCGCCTTCAGAAATCGCATAATTCAAGTTCAGAAGATTTCGAATAAAATTTTATGGACGTTCTTCTATCCACCGTACACAATAGAGACGTTTTGAAGAAGTTTTGGGGCGTGCTTACTGCTGAATAGCGAGGAAGGGCACGGTTTTCATAAAACCGATGGATTTCGATGTGCATTATCCAGAACCGCCGCTCTTTTTCTAAAATCACATTCTTTAGAATAAAGCCCGGGTTTTTGCCCTTCGAATAACCCCGTGAAGGTGGTTTTCATAAAATCGCCCATTTTGCACAGCCGAACTGACCAAAAGGGTCTGCTTAGCGAAATGTATTCTTCATGTTGTGCTTCTGTATTTTTCTTAACTTCAAAAAATTTTCCTTTTGTTGCCTTAGTCCTTTCGAATTCCCTTCACCCCCTGTGTTTTTCTTTCTACTTGGCAAACAATCTTACTTCTAGGGACTTATAAGTATACAAAAGTTCTGTCTCATTCCTCAGGTTAGGCCTTTTATTCCATTTTTTTTTCTGCTTTTGGGACGAATAATCAGTTTGAGGATTCTTGGCAATAAAATTTTCTTTGCTGCGCTGTATAAGCAATTTTTTTATGTGTCGACATCAATTTAAGTGAGTTCCTTTTTTCTGGGTTTTATGTGACATATTCATCAGGATAATGACGTAATACTTCCTCCCACGCGAATAAGGTACATAACATCTGTTTTTCTCACATGACCAAGGTATAACAGAAACTTTATTCAGGCCCACGAAAAAACTGACGGTCCTGCTTTTCATCAGGGAAATGAAAAATGTTCTTGATGCAAAAATGTTTCTTTTCCTGACGGAAATTTTACTAGCACACCTCGTGCTGAAGGTTTGATGGAAATTATTTAGATTCATGCTTGGGCAAAAACGTATACGGATATTGTAATAAATTTCAAGGAGACCATCAGGATGATGCGATTAAGGATGAATTACTTTTCAGCATTACGTTGCATGATGTTGTATGCAAAAGTGTATTACATATGTCCGGCAAATTAAAAAATATCCATTTTTATGATACAGCTTACATTTTTTAGCTACAACGATTAGTTATGAACATATTAGTTTGACATATGTACATTTTATATACGTAATACTTTGTTTTCTCCATAAATCAAAATGCTAAGAAAGATTTTAGTAAATGAGATTGCCTTGAAGTTTTCATTATTACAAGAGTGTCACAATAAAATATTGTTATAACATAAACTTCATTGTTGGATATATCAAATTAAAAGGCTAAATTTGTAAAAACATGTAGTTACTTTTATTTGTCATATGTCCATGTATTTAATACAATTCTGTAATCTGCAGCAAACTCAGAAATGTTTGTAGATAATCAATTTAGAATGTACAAAGCTCAAAGAAAAAGACTCCATGTCTGTCTAGTCTTTTAATGAAAAACTATAGATTTTTACTTAATTTGTTCTTGTATCCTTGTTGGAATAAAAACTTTACTTCAACATCTTGCATTTCGCGAAAAACGAGAATTTTTTTATTTAATCCTAGACTCTAAAGTTCATGAATTGCAATACGATTGCCGTAAAGACCAACTTCAAAATTTGTTTCCTTTAAAAGATGTAAAAACGGCCACCCTCGGGATTAAAATCCATCACGTACCAGCGATAGACTCAATGAAATTTTCATTGGAACCAGCAACAGCAAAATGACTCCAGCTAATCTGTTGGATGAATTTGGGGGGATACAAAGGAGCACTAGAACTGGCCAAAGGTTCTATAGCTCTATGAAACTTTTTTCAAGAAATTCAATATACCTCACCCCCATAACCACTGCGTCTGCTGCATTTTAACGAAGCTTGAACAGTCCAACTTCACTATCCAATTAAGGATGAGCTGACCTGCATTGAATTTTTTATAAACTCTAGACAAGTTCTATGAAATCAAAATTTTGAAGCTTCAAATTATATACTCTGGGAAATTAGATATTTTTTATGTTTATTTTATATGTTCGTAAATTTTTTCGTTTTAGGGCCATTATTTTTCAACTTGTAACTTTACGACTGTAAAAATCACACCATAACATTTGTCTGCTCTTCACGCAACAGAGCTCTTCTACGAAAGGTGATTTTTAGCAGCGCATCGCATGCAAATAACGCCCAATGTATGCACATAAATTTAAGTAAAGCAAACTTCAGCACCGTCGGGAATAAATAAGTTCCCTGCCACCTGATGGATGATGACGGAGCCATCCCCATTTTTATGGGTGGGCCGCTGCAACAAGTTTGTTTGCAATGGAGAAGCCAACATCCCTGACCTAACTCCCACTTTTCCAAGGGGAGCTCATGTTTAAGGTGCAAGAAGCCCTCAAAAACCTCACCCCCGAATGTTTGCTTTCCATTTCAGCAATGTTTGTCTTCAATTTTTCTAACGAAATCCGCCAAGGACCATTAAAGATACATTTCCTTCAGCTGAGGTGGGTACTGCGAAAATTGAAAAAGAGTGCACTGAATTAATCTACATCAAGTCAAATATGAGCTTCAGCACCGAGTTAATTTTTAGAAGATCTAAAAATACACCCCGAGAACTTTAATTCGATAAATTATGATAAGCAACGAAGAAGAAAGTATCTTTTCATTTTGAAACCGTACCAAACCAACATATCTCTGTCCTTATAAATACGTATATGGATAATAGATGAAACTTAATTATGATAATACCTACAATAAAACATATTTTTAGTTCAAACAGCTAAATTTTATGTAAAACTTAAAATTAATACCCAAATCTAATTTTGTTCTAATGAAATCCTTAAAAATTCCCTTAATATGGCCCGTATGTAAGTGTTTGATTTTTATTTGTCCCCCTTATCCCTACAATACTATTATTATTAAATTTTATTTCATGACGGCCCAGACGGTTTTCAGTGTTATTGGAAGAATTTGCGAAAGGAACGAATACATTTTGCAAAATGAAATTTTGATAAAGGAATCTTGATTGTTTTGAGATCATTTCCGTCTTATGGAACACTTCCGTCGGCATTGCAAGGAGAATGGTCTAATTGGTTTTTAAGGTAGTGCGACACAAGTTAGTATTTCTAACTTAAACATCTATATTCTATGTATAGTAGGTACTTCATTATACTAAAACTTTATTTAGATTTACAGCAAAAAATTATTCCCTTTACAGGGAAGTTCGACTCCAACTTGGTCGATTTATTTAACTAAAGGGTTTTTGGAGGAACGTAAGTGGCTATATAACATTACGTGGCAACGCATAATAAATCAATACGACCTGCGTTTTCAGTTTGCTTACTCAGGCTTATACAAATTGATTTTATCCGTCTTTAATAATGTCGTCAAGCCGCAAAAAAACCAAATGAATATATTCAGCACACGCAAAGTGCTTCGCTTCACTTGCACCACCATCTGCTGCTATTTACGACGTCTGTAAAATTCCGTCTATATTCCAGGGAATGTCTCCAAGGCAGTAAACCTTACGAAGAGATCCTGCTTTGTTTCAAATCGAAACGAACATATCCTTCCCTTGACAGTCAGTCATAATTCAGGGGCATGCAAGAAAAAACACTTGTAATATAATGTCTCCAAATTATGTCCCAATTAAATTCGCAGCACGTTGAGTGCTCTTCAGAATCACAGATGGCCTGTCGTTACAAATAGAAAAGTTTTAGCATCAACGGCCTTCTGCCTGGCCACCGGGTCTCTAACTCCTAAAAATAAGTGTCTAAGAGTATTCAAGTCAGAAGATGTTTCTTAAAGGTCGTGCACAGGTCGTTCCTAAAATTGGACGAACAATATGAAAATAGCCTCTTTCTGGCACTAAAATTTTTCTTGAGAGGTGCTGAAGTCTCGTCTTTTCCAGAATAAGGAAAAAGCCATGGTTCTTAGGTTCGTCCCAACATCCAATCAACAGTTGCTCATATCTTACGCACCAATCCACACGAGTGAAACCATTTTGGCGGTTCATGTGCTTTTCCATTGTTATTCATTTGATGGCAGCCAAGCATAAAAAATATCATGTTGTGTCACAAAAATTCGCTCATGCAATGCAAGCAAAAGCTAAATTAACCAAAAATCCTTAATGACTTCTCTTGTGTCATTGCAAAAGGATAACGATGTCAAAAATGCCAAGCTAAACGTTCCTACAAAATATACCACACTTTATTTAACCCCTTGGGATTATTGTCACATGTACTTCACTGAATGAAGGTCATGTTTGGGAGTAAAAAATAAATTGACGATGTAATTCGTAATTGCTTGGATAAGATATTACAAACATGTATATATTACGTTTGTATGAATAACCATTTGGGAATTCTAGAAAAACATCGAGCCGGAAACAGTCAGAAATTAAACGTGCGACCTTCGGATTTATGATAATATACTTTGACCAGTGACCTTCCGTGAACAGTTTTAGTAACTCTGATGAGAAATTCAAGCGATTACACATTATGTTAATGTACTATGTATTTGGAACTATACATATGTTATTCTTTATAGAAACCCAATTTGGAAAAAGGACTAAAACGAAACTTAGCTATAGATTAGACTTTCTTTTTTAAACAAAATAATGATTAAATTAAAACACAATAACTATTTAGAGTTTTGTAACTTCTAAAGTTTAGAAAGCATACTTAAACATTTCAATTTAACTTATCTGTAATAGGTTTTCATTTCATTTCAAACATTTCAATATTTATTCGTAAAAAGTATCGTAAATTTAAAAATCCTTACATATGTTTGTTCGTATTACATTCATATGTTGCTATTTATATTTTACACCCCTAAAATAAATATATTTCCCACATGCATATCAACAGTCCCACACAAAATGTCACAGTAGATATTTACATATGTTTTCCTATATCATTGGGAAAATTATTGGATGGAAATTTTATGAAAAATTAAGATTGGGCATAAAACTGAATAAATACATATGTATACATATGTATGTAGAATTATGCATATTTCAATTCTGGTGACAGCGAAAAAACAAGTGATTGCCTGGCTCATAAAAAAAATATAGCCCTCTGAAACAGGAAAGTAAATAAATATGAATTTTAATACAATTTAATTAAAACATAATTTTTTTAGGAAATGGACTTTTCACAAGGGAAACACTCCCGCCCACGTTGGTTAGAGAGAGGTTACAGAATTTATTGTTTATGGAGTTATGAGGGGTGTAGGTATGCATAAAAAAATATATCTGTATTATTGTTTTTTTAATTTTCGTTAGGTACTTTAAGCTTTGATTTGCATTTGTCATCGTATAAAAATTCATAAAATTTTACTGGAAGCTTTCAATCGCAGCCATTACATGAATATCACTGATTTTCTCTATAACCACCTCTAGAATTATTGATTTTATTTGTGGAGAAAGAAACGCTAAATTATAACAATGATTGCCTATCGTGATTGATTTATTTTTACATGTACTTATAGAATTGGTTTTCTTCGTTTATTATCGATAAATAAGGGAAAATTTAACCTTGTAAATTCAAATTTTCTTAAGGTCAATTCAAAACAATTTTCTAATTAGAAATTAGAAGCGTATACAAAACCAACATTCCCAATCATGGTAAGATGGTACATGTCTAAATATACTAAGAAAAAGAAATTGCTTCAGTATTTTCTTGGAATTTCCTAGAAGCCCTAATTTACCATTTCTTCTTTCGCCTACGGGAGGGCACGGCTGATCCACAGCATTCAAGCAGTTCCTTAATTGAATAGATTTAATGAGAGCGTGAAAAAGCTCATTAAATATGAAAAATTAGTCGAGCGCTCGCATAAATATTTGATGAGGGCCTTCCTTACGATCCGTTTAAATTTCCGTTTCCGTCCCCTTGTCATGCATCTCCCGCCTACCGGAACTTGCGTAATTTTCAAAGTAATCATGATATTAGCCTTGAGGAAAATTTTAATTAAAAAGCTTCATGCTATACCTGAAAATTAACGATGAAATACTACAGAGGTCGGACTTTTCTTAGAATCCGGAAGACACCATCTTCTGGACCTGCACAAATAGGTGTTTTAAAATTTACTCTATGTGAAGATCTTAAGGACTTTATGAACGAAAATGTCCAGGAGAGAAAACCATGTTGCTTTTCATTTCTGTTGCACCTCGGGGGAGACGAATTAATAAACATTTTAACAGCGACAGGTAAGTCCAGAAATCCAGTCATCTCAGCTATTGTACTTCTGTGCATATATAATCAAGAGTTATTACCTTCTTACTTTAAATAATAATTATGGAACAAGAACAAGTCATGGGCAGGAAAATTTGATAGAAATGTCTCTTGGTAAAATGCTTTTTTACTTTATATTAAAAAGTCTTTCAAGGTGAATCCGTCTTCTGGTAATAAGATTATTCAACTAAAAATAAACTCCACGTGGGTACAAAAAACACTTTACTTAATAATTTTCGTCGCAAGTGGCGCGCATTTATGAGCACATCCTTGCAAAAGAGAAATTTTTGGATAAGTGCTTCAAGAAGGCAAAGTAAATTACCGGCATAAAATAAGTCAAAATATATGTACTTAAAACAACCTTTGCTAAAGGGTCCTATTTGGAATTCAATATAAATTACTTGAAACAAGCGTGATGATTACTAACATAACATGACAATTTTCTTTTCTAAACTCAGGGGATATTTTTATGCTATGATCTACGAAATACAACAGGCACTTTCTTTGGCTATTACTTTTATTACGATCGATAAATGGAGTAAAGAAAAGTTGATAATTGAAAAATTGGTCCTTAGAGCCGTTCGAAATAAGCCAATACCTGAAAATCAAGAATTAAGAAAATAATATGTACATATAGGTAAAGTAAACAGTGAAAAGGGCAAATAAAATTGATTGATTAGGAGTTAATTTATCCTTTAGAAACGCTTTTCTAATTAAAAATTACTTGTCATCTAGATTTTAATACAGAAAAGGAGAAAAGGGACAGTTCTGACAGTTTTCTTTCCTAGTTAGTTAAAAGCAGAGGAAACTTTAATTGTTTATACATTAAAAAAGAGAATGACAACCTTAATATTTCAAACTCTTTTCAGAGAACGAAACTAAAATCCTTTTTATGGTTTAATGGAGTTAAAATGAAGTATCTCTCCGTCTTTTATCAAAGATAACTACAAGTTTCAGTCAGTTGACTTTAAATTTTAAACTTTATTAATGAATTTTCTTGTACTTTACTTATTGTCTGCATGAAGGTACCAACAAGATAATAAACATTTTGATTGAATAAATATACTAAGGTGAAATAATTTAGTGGCCACTTTTTCTTGCAAAGTCTATATTCAAATAATTTCACAGCTCACACTGTGATAACTATTGAATGGGTGTACGCACAGGTGTTATCTAAATGAAAATTTATACGAATGGTACCTTTTTGAGTTGACTAACAAATAAATACAGTCTAATGAGGCTGAGTCTGAGTCTGTTTTTCGGCGAACGGTGTGGGTCTTTCTTTTTTAAATAAAGGAAATAATTGATCGTTTTATTTACAAACATATTTTGGAGATGGAAATGTTCGATGGGTGTTTTAACATGATAATGACCCAAAACAAACATCGGAACTAGTAAATGAGAGTAGGTTTCAAGTTTTGATTTGCCGGCTCAATCACCAGATTTGAATTCTATTGAAAATCTCTTGAGGATCCTAAAACGGCGAGTCTCAATTCGGATAATGAATAATAATGAACTAATGGAAACACTGAAAAAAAGAAATAGGAAAGCATACCTCAATCTAGTACATATTATGAATGGCATAGACACTATTGCCATAAAAATGTACTGAGATTATTCAAAATAAGGACTACCAGATCGCTTTAGTTTTGCAACTAACACGTACATATGTAGGTACTGAAATTCATTATTCTTTTAAATTATTTTCATTTAATTGAATTGTGATTTTGTCTCGAAGTCACCTTAGTAATGCTCCATGAAAAGAGAAACATTGTAAATATGTAGCTTTTTACTTTCCATTAAGTTTTTGTACTAACATGGTTGCTTTTGTTTTGCACAACACTGTATTTATTTTTTCCCCATAAGTGTAGATATAAGGGAGTAGTCTACGTGACGTATGATTAAAGATATAGAGGACAATGAGATGTCATAACACATTCTTATTATACATTCATAAATACAATAAAATTTTTTATCAAAATTAGACACACAGTCTAAAATTTATTGTTTGTACTATTTTTACAACATTCCTAAAAGAGTCCTTACGCTCACTTAAGTTCTGAGTGATCCAAAACGAGCTGAGCTCCTCAAAAACATTGTTCCAAGGAACCACAAGCGTTAACTTTGCAGGGACAATCTCAAGTATTTGCAACAACTCGTGCACGAAAGCACTTTTTCTCTGATAAACAAAAGCCACTCGGCAGACCCACCGTTTTCTTCATCCTCTTAACAAAGGATAAGTCCTTAAGCACCCGACTATTTTAGTCCAACACGACGCCTTTGGCGGGATAAAGTACTCCTCTTCCTCTTAAAATAATTTTTGTGTTTTTTCCTCCACTCCTAAGAAAAACTTCTTTGAAAAGTTTCTATTAAAATAAGGAATTTGTGGTAAGGTAGGGTACAAAGAAAATAAAGTCACAATAGATGGGATATCGATGACTTTCAAAACGAGGGGAGGTCAGGTTACGTTACGATGGAGCACGAGGACGATTTAATTAGACACCCTCAGCACATATTCGGTGGATAATGGCTTAATCCGGTTGCTCGTAAAACCGTCTGTTTTTCTAACTTAAGGTGAATTATTGCAATAGACATTTGCCCTCACAACACATCGTGTCGAGGTCATCATCAGAAGATTCCCATATGACAAAGGGTATACCCTCGCTGGCAACTCATCAGGTACGCCCGTCACGGAAATTGCCGTAATTATTTCATATTTTATGAAATAAGGGAAATTAACTTTCGCTGTTAATTTAGCGCCGTAGTCAGGCTTATCAAGATCGAGGGTTGCGGGGCTCCGGGCTTCCTTGAAAATGGTAAATTAATTATGTCTACGCGAAAAGGGAGTGGAGGTTTACATCTACCCGTGGTGGTACTAGTGCCAATGACTGATAGTATAATTTTCGATATTTCTTCCATAAGTACTGCTTACCGAAATTAGTTTCTAATAGATAGGAAAAATGCTTGAAAAAATAAAGTACACATAGCATTCCGCGTATAGACTTCTCTACGTATTATTTTTAACCTTATTAATATTACGACTAGTTACCAGTTAAATATAACAACGCTTTTACAAAATACATTAAATTAATTGGTATCTATTTTCGAACAACAGAAACTCCAAACTCATCAGTGTAGCTGACGCAGTTCTAATTGCTACAAATTACAAATGTAGTTTTTCTGAAGTAATCAGAGCCCCATCAACTACAGTGACAAGTACGGAGTTTCTGTTGAACGAAATTATTATTTCTAGTTCTTAAAACAACAGCAAAGGCTCCTTTTCTCCAAAGCTTTTCCGACCTTTGCGTTAGCACAATTAGACTTATTGGGTGTGTTTCTTTATTCATTCGGAATATTCGGAACACTCAATAAGCGTTCGTCTAAAGTATGCCGAACATTCCGTTACGCGTTTCTTTAATACTTCGGAATATTTCGAACGTATTCTTTTTGATCCGTCTCAAGAGGTGGAAAAAAAGGAATATTCTCCAGTAAGCTGTCAAAAATACAAAATAAGACAATAATCCGAAATGAACTGCAGGAGCTGCGATGGAACAAAATACTTTTAAATAATGTTATGACCAAATAAATTTCCTTTTTATCTCTTTTGTTTTATATAATATATTTTAGCCGAAACAGAACCCTAGCCTTCTCAGCCGTCCCATCGGGACCCATTCAATCGTGACCAATTCCAGGTTCTCAGCAATTTCAAGGATTTTCGACACCAAGATAGCTATCATGAATTCAGACTGTCAGTGACTATTAGAGCAAATAAATCTCAAAATCTTATTCCACGTCGTTTGTTTCTTCATTCTTTACCGTGTATTCCGTGAAAATTCCATTTGTTCTCTTCCTCCCATATGGAATAAATAAAGAAACACACCCATTATAAAACACAAATTGAGCGATCTTTCAAAAAAAATTAACTTTTCGTATACTTTTCCTTTAGAATATTGAAAAGGAGATTGGCGATTTTGAAATTTTGGATATTGGTTTGCTCAATGCTTGCTCATGGAAATACTATATATAGTATACGTAGGTTATTTCAAATTATTGTATCTACTTGAAAAACTCCAATCAGAAATTATATCAACCAAAGTTTATAAGGTTTAAAATTTTATAATAAATTCATCTTAATTTCATAAATTCAATAATTCGTGATTAAAAGTTTTTATAAAAACTACTTACTATTCTTAAACAACCGCCCTTTGAATTGAAAATCCTAATTTTTTATAGTAAATGTTTTTCATTTATCTTTAACTTGAATTAATATTATCGTTCAAAGTGGTTAAAATAGTCGGATAAAAAATATCAATCGCAAAGTGGTTAAAATTTGAACCACAAAATTAACTGAAGTCAAAGGTAACTAAAATGAATTTGTGAAAACTTGAACAACTTTATGGCTTTTAAACATTAAAATTCGGTAGATCGCTATTCGCTATATAGTTAAAATGTTATAACTTGTATAGATAAAACAATAACTATCGACAAAATTGTTGCAGTATCTACAATCATTACAGAATATATAGATGTGTGAATGAACCAAAGATGTAATTTTTAACACAATTTCCTTACGAACGTTGAACAAGATAATTATTTATATATACTATGTATATATGTATGTATTGAAATATATAATATCTTTTATTTTCAATTTTATGTACCACGTTTGTAATTCGTGTTGTAGTTAATTAGCGGATATATCGTTGTTACAAATTACCTGGATCCTTTCACCTCATTGTTAACCTTTTCTGTCCAGCTAACGAATTTTAATTATAAAAAGCGAAAAACCCTGTTGCTATGTAATCTTACAAACTGTTGCTCATAATGCTCTCGACCGTGTTCAAGAAATTGTAAGAATGGAATGGGTATAATTAACAGCAAGAGAGTGATCTTCAAAAGGATGCTGCTATAGGCTATACAAGCATATCAAGGATCCCATTGGTCATTTCTAATTAGCTACAAGATATGAATCGAGTTTTCTCATAGCTTTAAGAAAAACCGAGCCCTGTTATTGTTTTCACAGCCACGGGCATCTTTTTCTGTTAGTGGGTATCAATTAATAAAAAAGGTCAATCAGTTCCCGAATCACTAATTACTACATCCCACGAAATCCCTATCAAAACGACCATTTACCGTCGAACAGTAGGCTTGACCGACCAGCTGCGAATAAGGCTCTGGTTCCTTGAATAAGCGATCAATTAATTTCTCATTATTTACTTTAATTAATCATCAAAGAGCATTAGTCGAAGTTTCGTTTGCTTGTGTTCAAGTCACACTGGGTGGCAATAAATCTTCAGAGCTTCAAGCCTACCCTAAGGTTGGCTCTCATTCAGCCATAAAAGGTCACTTAAATTGCACCATATATTTTCGTAAAAACCATTTAATTTGATCGTAAATGAACCGAAGGAAGATAATAAAAACTTATCCAGCCGCACGTATGGGAATTTCAACATTCCAGTGGGATAGTCCGTCTTTGTTCTTTAGGAAGGTAATTTTATTTTCACTCCTTAATCCCAAATGTCTGGGAGGTCGTACAAACACTCGAACTATAGATGTCTTTTTCGAAAAGCCTGAACAGTCGGCCACATATAGACATAAAATACGACAGGATTCATTTATTCCCTGTCTCCATGCCCTTCCTACTGAATGACTTCTGCTCAAAGTTTGCAGATAAAAAAAGTTTTAATGGACTTTTAGCCGCTTTCAACCTTTGGGAGGTCACGACAATATGCGCGAAGGATGTTTAAATGGCGGATATTTTCCAAAGTTCCGGCAGGTAGGTGTCGGGAATTTAGTCGCTTGCGTGCCTCTTTATATTTTTTGACTATAAAATAGAAATTACCGGGAAAACTTTTTACACCTGTTAGCAAGACAATATGATATGATATATGTAGGTACATGTGGTGGTATAAGTATAAATTCATTTTGGTAATCTTTTAATCAGTGTCTCACCTGTTAATCTTAAGAAGCCACTTTTGTTAACTTCAGAAGCTATTTTTAGACGGTGAGCTGTCGTCGGATTTTCTTAGATATTTGATGGAGTTGGAAACATGAAAAATTAAAGTTTTTTTTAGCTAACCTAAGGAAATTCATAATCCAAAAGACGTATTTCTTATTTTATTACAAGAAACTTTTTTTACGAACATGACATTTATTATATGATAGGTAAGGATTTCGCAAAAATTCATAAAAAAAAACTTCCATTCGAAACATGCAGTTGATGATATAAAAAATATGTTATTAATATTCATGATTGCTAGAAATTTCAGCATGAAATATAACGGCTTCCATAAATTAAGCTTTACACATTTTTTTTAAACGTTCATAGTTCATGGCATCATAATAATAAATCATGGAAATTATATATTTTTATAGTTGCAAATGTATATCAAATCTTTCAAACATCTAAAATTAAAAGTATACTTAAAAATTATTGTTCAGTTTGTTTTTTTTATAAAACTTGTAGCAGATTCGAACGATTAATTTATCGGTTGAATTCGTTTTAAAAGTCTATTTTATTGAGTGCTCATTTTAGAACCCGACAAACAATCCAGAAAACGTAGGTACATTTTTTATAGTTAGAAACTTCAGCGTACTTTAGAGATTTTAATTCTTGATATTTTTTGCTTCAAAACATAATGGTATTTCAAATTGAAGTGGCTTAAATAAGTTCGTTCCTTTCCATAATTTCTAAACTATTCACGCACCCATTAAATTATAGACATCAATTTTTAAGGTGTAAAAATCTCAGTATTTTCGACTGACAATTTTAAAAAATCAGTTATATGAGTGGTTTAAATGCTAAATCAACACCTAATCTTGTTACATCATAAAATTTATGTCCTCGTACATAATTCAAAGTTGAAAGTGAAAAAATATTATCTTTTCTATAGTTAATAAAATGGGCGAAATGCCGAGTGAGGACCAACTAGTTTACAATTCATAAAATTTCATTCAGTCATAAATATGAATGCGAAAATCTTTCTCTTAAACTATTATCAAATAATGTTTATTGTGAAGTTTCAGTTTTCGGTTTCAGTGAAAAGTTAAAACGTCAATTAAAACCAAAATTAGGTTATTCTAACGCGCACATACTCGCATTATACTCTTTTTTCTATGTGGCTGCATCATTTCATTTCTAGTATATCATTGCATTTAGGTAAAATTCGATATATTCTTGTGTATGTGCATCGTTTTGCAATGTAATTATAATAATTGTATAACCGGAGTCCGTATAAATTACAGCGGTAATTTCAGTTCACTTCTGAAAACAAACTTTTTGAAAGGCACCATATCGCAATGCCACAACTTCATCGTTGGTGCGCCCATTCACTTTCACAGGAACTTCATGAAAAGCGACCTTAATTGGTTTTGTGAATATTTCAATAAAGCGCCATTGAGGTAAAATAATTTTGTAAATTTCCAATTTCCTCCCACCTGGTGCTCTTGTAAGGTATATGAACCGAATATAAGAGAGGTGAATTTCTCGGAATATGTATGTAGTTCTAGGTCGGTAGATGTACCTCTAGACTCTAGATAGATTAATTATCCAGCAGAATCCCTGCTTGAAACTTTACAAACTACTGGGAAATGTGATGGACTTGATAATTTGCACCATCCAGTAGAATACGATGGAAAGACTTTGAGATTTGAAACGCACTGCAGGTAGCGCAGTTACTCCTTTAAGGTAACCAATTATGCACTGCTTTGCAACTTTTAATTACCTCTTGCCGTACCGCACCGCACCCAACATAAAACGAAAGGGCAATTGTCCGTGTGCCTTGTGAAACGCAAATATCCGGGCCCTCGGGAAACTCAAACGATTATCCTGAGGAAATGATCTTATATGTATGTATATTTATGTATATTTATGTTTGTAACATAACATAAAGTGCCCTACTTTCCACATTAAATGGTTTGTGCCTGCCCAACCTCCGCTCTGATTCATATACGCGTTTTTCGTGTGTGCATACAATACACCGCGTAAACTGTTGCTGCTGGAAGTTAGTAACTTTTGGATGGAAAATTGCTGTGGCGGAAAGACGCACACAGGTTTCGCGAATAAAAATAACCTGAGCTAGTCTTAAGCTGGGTACAGACGTACGTGTTACGAAATTCGTAGTTGAACAAGGAAAAATCAAACTGCATTCTATTCACCCATCCTAATTGTCATACACACTGTCAATGTTCATAGTACGGTCAAATCGTACGTCTGTACCTACATAGCTTTACATTTACCACCCACCAGAATCTTTTGCGCCCACCAATTTTTCTATACCGCTCCATGTTCGAATCGTATTCTTACTAGATCTCATGAACATAACATAACCCAAAAAAGATAATTTGTTCTCATTTCATGTTCATATAACCGACCTCTACTTACTTGAGATAAAAGCGAAAATCGATAAAATTAAAACTTACAGCTTCAGCTACGTTCTAAGGAGGAAATTTCCTTACAATGTCATGTGGCTTATGTAAAACGCAAGAAGCTTACTACCAACCGAAAACTCAACCAACAACAGAGGGGGGATCAATGAGACCATAGTTAAGTTACTAATCCACTACCGCGGTGTAGCTAACCTCAAACTTGCATGAGTTTAAATTTTAAGAACGTGCTCAGGATGTAGATTGAGTTGCTTTTTATGAAGAACAAAGTGAAGAAAATTTAACCACTAAAATAAAGTTTTTACAATCATAGCCTCCACTCTAAATTTTATAAAACAAAACATATATAACTAATGAATTAAGAAACTTAAGATTTGATGACGTGTACTTATCAAATTTATATATGTATATGCCATTGATCACCATTTACCATATACGACTTAATCCGTGATACAAAGCCTTCACAAATCGAGATTACAGCGTTTCTTTATAAATATACCTATCACCGACCAATCCCAATTTTTGCATAAACTAAATTAAACTAGTTTTCACTTATTTTATTTAAATTTAATATATGTATTTGTTTTAATTTAAAGCGCAAATGCGTGCTTATCAGCAATAACTGTCTGATGAACTACCGCGCTGGTGATTTAAAGCGAATTGCTGACAAGAACGCATCTAGCATAAAAAGTTTTATAATTTGATAAATACACTCACGATGCCAAATTATACTTTGATCTAGGACAGACATTTTTTTTAAATGCAAATAATATAATAATACTGACATTAAAGAGAATAATAACTGAAAGCACAAAGCCAATTAATAAGTCTTAATACTATAACGAGAGATTCCTACTTGTTAAAATTTATTATAATAAATTATTTACTTATTTAGTTATAACACAATAATTTTCTTTATTTAAAAAAAAAATCTAAAATTGGGTTCATTAGGGTACCAAGAAACTAGTTGTTCAATTTTCTTAATGCGACTGATTAAAGTGTAAATTTCGATGTTAACGTGAGCAAATTAATTTGGATTTGCGTTTTTAAAATCCCAAATCCGAATATTGTTTGAGTAAATATTGTATACTAAATGATCACATTGAACGTTTTGGCAATCATGCCTCTGAGCGATACCTCCGTTTATTAGATTTTCAACTTCCAAAATTAGTCAAACAAATTTCGATTGCCGCAAACGTTCCGAGTGCTCACCTTATTCTTACGCAATTGGAGCCGACTTACAAACACTTGAAGTAGGGTCGAGCTTTTATTCCGAAATTCCAGATTGAAATTAATTTGCATGGTTTCGAGTTTCGCAAGGCTCCACCGGAGGCGTAAGAAGACTTAGTGGTTTAACGTCTAGTTTACTCTGATGAGTTTATGAAAGTTAAAGTGCTTTAGGATGATGTACAAGGACTACCCAAGCATAATTCTCTCGGGTGGTTTGCTTAAAAGGAATCATCCTTCTCACATTAAGCAATTTATAAACTGCTGTAAATTCATTATGCGAAAATTGATAGCAATCGCCTTTGATCTTTGCCGTTGCGAAAGAGAATCATGTTTGACGATCTGTAACCATTACGTGAAATATTTTGCTCACTTAACCAATTTAGTACAGACAGGAGACAGCATCCACCATCAATTGAAATAATGTATTTTCTGTTTTTGGGCTGGAAAAATGAGATCCTGCTTCAAATCTTCTACCTTGATCACCTGGCTGACGGAAGATAATCCTCAGCAAGAAGTGATGGTAACTCATCTTCGTTAGGTAGCGATTTCTCCTTTTTTGCTTTTCCAGGTAAAAGCTAATACATTTCGACAGCTGATGGACCTAAAACCATGACTACAAAATTTTCGAGGAATTTTTCCTTTGAAAAACAAAATTTTTCTTCTCCCACACAGGTTTTTAATATAAAATATGATTATGCTTGTTCGTAATAATCTAGAAATCTTTCAACTGTACAGCAGCAGAAATGAAAGGTACGTCGGCCTTTTGGCAGATTAAATAGGCCCCGCTGGCTCTTTAGGTGCCTAAATCGTTCACCTCTGGACGTACCAGATCGTCCTAATTCCAAATATTGTCGGCATTATCCAAATTTTCAGGAATTTCACGTCGAATTCATACCATTGCCCAACTCCATGAGCATTTGTTTTCTAGGAAAGCCACACAAAATCCTGCTGTAGCTGAATTCTCTGTTGAAAATGTTTGGCAGGTGCGTTACTGTTTCCGACGGAAATCCAGGCCCTATTAAATGTGCTTTTCTTTTTATGGAAGCATCTTCGAAGCATGGAAAAAGAGGTACCACCGCGTGGGTTTTTGGTTTCGTTGAATTCACTCCGGGAATAGCTCCCCAAGGAGATGTACATTAGATTCGTTAGAATAACAAGCCCATTCGATATGAATGCAAAAGAGATGAGCTCCTTCGAGTGATCTGTTCAAGGAACCGACACCCTTACGAAATTGAAGCCACTCTGCTTTCATAATGGCACTAAGGAAGGTACTCGAGCGTCTGTGAACAATTTGCACGGTAATTCGGCTCATTTAAGGTTCACGCACTTTTCTTGAATTCTTTATTCGTTTCAGTTCCAATATTCGAAGAAAATAGCTCCTCGGTTTCAGTCTACCACCTGGAAATCAGTTGATGTAACTCATTTACTCTAACGCAGATTTCTCTAGCTTTCTTTCGAGAAGAATCCTTAAACAGAAAAATAGAAGAAGAAGTAACATCAACTTAATTGAAGTATTCCACGTACGATATTCACACATTCTCCAAGAAATCAATTTTAGCCAAAGGCCAAGCAAGAGAATTGTTTTTCCTAAATAAATTATAATTATACATAACATATCTACATACATATTTAAAAAGGAAACAGTATGTAGAAAATTCGGAGAAGAATCGAAAATAAATCCAAAATGAATCAAACTGCATACATTCATATATGGACTTTATTCGTAAAAATGAATCGTTTTAAGATCTAAATGATTTTATGACTATAGGTCGATGAGTTTACATAACAAGATTACTTCAAGACAAAAACCTTTCATAACCCCCTTTCCCACTCCCAATTTCCCTTTACCCTTTCCCTAATCCTCAATCCTCAATCCCTACTCCCCATACCACTCATTACCCATGCGTTTGGTATGTTCGACTTAGGAATTGCCCACTTAAAACTTTACATGTGAATTATATTGAATGAAAATTTAACGAATTTATACAGGTTTCATCCAAATGTAAACATGTACATATGTATATACATACATGTTGCTCAATGATCTTACATCTGATATTTAAAAAATGCATAGTAAATTGTAAATTCATATATTTATATAGTTAAATATAAATTGAAAATTATCAAATTTATTTATTATTTTATTATTAATTCATTTACAAATCCCTTACTTTTCTGGGAACTTTGAACTTTTTATAAAATAATAAAATAATGCTTGACCAATTCTTTACTTGAAGATTCTCTTACTTATTTTAACTTTGGCACGATCAAAATAAGCAGTTTCATATAGAAAATGTCAAGATATTATTTATGTTATCTAATACAAGAAAACTTATGATTTTAATAAAAATTTAAATTGAATAAAAAAACACAAAAGTTTCTAACTGCTAGTCAAAAACCTTTTTAATTAGAATTTCTTGACATAGAGCATTTTGTCTATCGAAATTTTGGGTTAACTTTAGGTACCAAATTCTGTGAAATTTCAAGCCAAAAACTATTTCTCGTGGGTCAAACAAATTATTTTATTTGGGGCAATTTATATTGTCACCAAGACTTGAAAAATTGTAAAATGCAGATTTTTTGTACGGAGAGGTCAAGGATTTATCGTTTACTCGCCCACACTCAATTTTCATGTGCCGAACTTTGCCGGCGAGCAAAGCTAATTGCCGACAAATTTAATTTTGTTCTGTGCCGCTCAATTTGTTTCAGCCATTTTTCATAAAACTTGAAATTGATTTTTTTTTCTTATAATTTCAAAAGGAACAGGCACTAGAGTGACTCAAAGGACTTTTTTTTCATCCCCAAAGGTCGATCGAACGAAACGAAGAAAGTTTTACCTCAGGGGAAAGGACATTTTTGTGGCTCAAAATTACATTAGGCTCAGTTCCGTCACCAAATTTCGTTCTTTTCAATTTACTTCGGTCGTCAAATGGACGTACCTTCTCAAAGTTTGATAATAATTGATTGGCTTTGAACACCTAAACGGAGGATGGCACTTAAGCCTTGAAATTGATTTGTCGCACAGTATAAACACTAAACAGTCAGACAGGTAATAGCTTAACAAACAAATTATATTGCGATTGAGCGGTTATTACGTTTTTATGCCTCTCTTAATGCAATTAAAGCCACGTAATTAAGTAAAATGCCACTTGTTTCGGTGTGGAATCCCCAGGTGGGATTGTAGCAGGACTCGGGAAAAGAAATCGATGAAATTTTTATTGCTCCACACCAGGAGGGCTGCTTCAGCTGCAATAGCCCCAAGAACTTTTGTAAACATCCTGTACAAGGATCCTTTCCGCTGGCATGACTTCTATATAAATTCCGGAGAATTCTATTAAAGCTGGCAACAAACTCACCACAAGGCGCCTGAACCTTCATCTAACCGATGTAAAACATTGTCGCAACGAATTTCTTCCAGAACTCTGGCTGGTTTTATGTTTAATTATTTTGTTAGTTTTATCCCTAACTGGTGTAGGATGCCTACGCGCGCCAGTGCAGCGATGGATTAATTTAAATTATAGTAGCAAAGAAGCAGCAACACGTTGCCCTATTCACTAGCACGATAGAGCTCTATTCAGTCTTAAAGTTGCGAGATTAATTAAATAAATTTTCCAGAATTATAAAACTTGCTAGGAGGGAAATTAAATTTGTAGGTTTTTTAACGTTGTTAGAAATTTTCATGCAAGAACTAAACCTTGTGGAATATAACCATGCAAACTTATCGCCCAAAGCAAAACGGCCTTTTTTAACTTACTTAATTAATTAAGTAATTACTATAAGAACCGAAAATTTAAGTGAAAGTAAGTGCATACATATACATACGTATATAATTCTGACCAACACATTATATGATAAAAACAAAACATTATGAGTTTGCATTTGCAAGTTTTTCTTAATGTGTAAAGTGCATACGTTTCTTTTTCTAGCACCGAAAGTTTATAATTTAATTAAAAGTTTGAAATTAACTCTTCAAATAGTATCTGTATTATCAAAGCCCTAAAAATATTTTTAGGAGTACATATACAGAATTAACATCCATCGACTGGTTTTTATAAATACTTCAAACGGGGCTCATTAACTTTTAATAAACAAAATATCATTGACTTATATCGAAAATTTCATATTTAAAAAAAAAAGTTATTTAAAAAGCCAGAGACACCGACGACTTAAAAGAAAATTGAAAAGGTATAAACAAGTATTTATAAAGCTCAAACACAAACAATTAAAATTATTATTATTATTATTCTTATTCTTTGAGAAGTACCAAGTAGAATTAAGAATTTACGTCGATTTTCTAAAATTCATACTATCAAATCGTGGCATCGTGAGAGATCGAATTGAAATTGCATTGAATTTTCGATCCGCATATTTGATTACTTGGGATTAAAAGGGATCGAATCGAAAGTGAATTCAATGCCGATTGAAATGCCAATTTACTCTTGTATTATGTTGAGCATTTCCAATCTCCCTCTATTTAAATATGTAGGCACATACTTTTTTTTTTGTTAATACGATAAGTATAAGTGTTGAAAATTATATTTTGTTTACAAATTTTTCGATATATCGTAGACATTCCTAACTCTTAATCCTTGAATCGATATTTATACTCTAATATTGAAATTGTATACATGTGTATAATTTTCTTAATAAAAATTTCGACTTGAACCTACAATAAATTGTCTTGCAGTCTTCTAGAATCTAAACTAACAATAAATATGAATGAATATGAATAAATTTCTCATAACATAAAATGGAATTTGTTCGCTCTACCTTGTTTATAACAACCTGATGCAGTACCAGCCGCAAATCGCGAATTCATCGAAATTATCAAGAATATATATCTCAGACCTTCTGAATAATTTCGCCAGTTCATTGGATCCTGTTGCATATTTAAATTCTAATTCAATGGGGAAAACTATCCCGAACGTCCCGTCATAAATTAGGGCAGATTGGAGTCTCATACCACTGGTTGTTCCTGAGAGCAATTCAATCAAGCGAACATTGCATCTATAGATTCCTGGCAATTGTTATTTATGCGATGCTCTGACTTGTTTTCCCGAACGAGGAGCTCGATAAACAATCCCATCCCGAATCGAAAACACAAAACCCTAGCATTTGAAGGTGCGCGAGGATCCTTCCGCCGGGCTGTTTTTACATCATCCGTGCTGTTCCGTGTGTCATGCTTTGTTCCTTGGCAAAGCTTTTAAGCAGCTCTCATAATTCATCATTGTCTTCCTTTCGAAGGATCTGACGTTTTAATTGCCAACATAGCTCGTTCCGAACGGTTTCCACATGGACTTCGATAGGCCAAAGGTCCCAGCATGACAATACAATATGTGTGGATTGTAAAAGGAATGAGACCAATCTGCTATTTGCGGTGAAAATAGAAAAATTTTCACTGCTTTGGAGGTGATATAAAAATAAATCTCTGTGGGAGTCAGTAATTTCAAGGAGCCGTCGAGCAACGACTCGGAAGGCTGAATATCATCATCTGGTTTTTATCTGTCACTAGGGGTAGACAACGTAACATATACCTTCCCTTCCAATTTGGTAAGCTTGTAGTAATTAATGTAATGTACTATGCACTCTACAGAATTGATGATATATTATCTTATTAGATCTTTAAATATGCACATACAGTTGTTATTAAATAAATTATAATAGTACTTTTTGATATCTTATGTAATTTTATATTTTTGATATCTTATGTAATTTTCTCAGAATTGTGATAAAGACTATTTTGTATTAATATTCTATGTAGGTATTAATATACACAATGCTATATTCACCAGTTGATATATGCCATGTTATAATCTAGTGAGCAATGGTATAATTGACTAATCATATTCAAAATTACTATGTACATACAATATACACTTATGGACAAAAAATAAATAAATACACTAAGGTGAAATTATTTAGTGTCCACTTTTTTCTTGCAAAGACTCTAAAATTGCATTTTTGAGCGGATAAAAGCATAAATACAGTCAAACGTATCTCAAATTATTTATTGAAATTCATTTTTATCTGAGCCTATTTTTCTGCAAACAGCATGGGTCCTTGTTTTTTTAAATATAGGAAATAATGTACCATTTTGTTTACAAACATACTCTATATGCCATATAGATGTTTCAGCATGATAATGACCCGAAACACACATCGAAGCTGGTAAATGAGAATTGGCTTTAAGTTCTTGATTTTTCGACTCATTCACCAGATTTAATTCCTATTGAATATTTCTTGGCGCTCCTTAAACGGCGAGTCTCAATTGGGAGTTCCCGAAATAAAACAGAACTAATGGCAACACTGAAAAAAAGAAATGAGAAAGCATATCTCAATCTACTATTAAGAATAACAGCATCTATGCTATAAAGGTTTGCTGAGGTTATTCAAAATAAAGACAACCATACGCACTATTAGGAAGACAACTAAAAGGTGGCTTTAGTTGTACCAAAGACCATATAAACTTTTTATATGGTCTTTGGTTGTACACACTAAAATGTACCGAAGTTCGTTATTTTTTTAAATTATTTTAATTAAATTGAGTTGTGAATTTGTTACGAAGTCAACTATAGCTTTTTATTCTCCACTAAATGAAATGAGGATAAAACTATGTATGTATTACCTTAAGTTTTTGTACTGGAATGGTTATTTTCTCCTACCCCTTTTAGTTTTATCGAAAAAAATTAATCCTGTATTCACTAGAACTAATTGTAAACCAGAATTCAGCACTTTCTACAATATACGTACGTACTCAATGCGTACTCTTGTATACTTTGCGACCGGGCTGCGTTCGCATACTGTGCAAGATAAACCTTATCTGACAATTTAATAGAGCTCTAACAATGTTCACAACGTACGTTATTGTAAAGTTAGGCCGTAATTTACAAAAAGCAACCGGGTTAACAGTGTTTTCATAACTACATATAACATTGCAACAATAATGTATTTTGTTATTCTCCCATTAAAGCGAGTTACGCAAGCAAAGTTTAAACCTTAGCAACCAAATTCCAGCTAGTTAACTCCATATGGCTGCCACTAAAATAGCATCCAGGATCTGTCCGCAGTCAAACATCACTCAGGAAAACCTATTTAACCCTTAACTGAGCGGCTACCCATGTGAATTGAACCGAATCTTATCGGGCTATTTGAAGACGCTGATTTTGTCTCCGCAGCAAGAAGGGTGACATGACATTCTAGGCCGGTTAGAACTAAAAGAGGATAGATAACAGTCGCTATCTATGCACTAGGGACGGATTATGGGAATATTCAAACAATTTTCCACATTGTTATGGGATTTACGAAGGTGTCGTAACTTTCCAGCCTTCTCCTTGATTCACTTTCAAACTAGAGCAGTCTTAAAAGCCGGAGATAGCTGTCGTTGACTAAGGTAACTTTAATTTATTGTCGGAATTCAGGTTGGTATAGCACATGGATCTAGCAAATTGTGGTCTAACTGGGCGAAACTCAGGGCCTTACCAATTCCGCAAATGTCTGCTGAGCGTCGACGCTAGGTAGAACAAGCGGTTCAGAGAGAAAATGTTAAATTCACCCTGCCTTCTACCTACCCTAAAATTTAAATTATTATACGAGTATGAATACCTTTAATTGCACTTTAATAACTTTATGCTCGGTTGCATTTGATGAATTTACTCATAACTTTAGTATGAAAATGCTCAGTTCTCATGGCTCATCTTTCAATTTTATGGTAATTAAATCATATAAAGAAATTATCTTTCTGCATATTTCAACTCGTTAAAATATAAACTACGATGCATCTGTGATAAAAGTCAAAAAGTTGACACTTGACATAAGAATAAATAATTAGAAAAACATACCAAAAGTTTAGTAAAAAATATCCAATATTTTAAAGGTGAATTTTTTTACGACCTCAAATGCAAACATTTATTTTTTTCCGGACTATTATACGAAGAATAAGTACTTTCTGCTTTTTTATAATATAAAAATACATAACCCATTAAACATTTCTACAAATTGCTCTGACTTTACTATATTAATTATATTTTAGTTTAAGTAATAACTGTGTTGCCTCAATGTTGAATAAATCTTAGATCTGAAAAATATATTAAAGAAAATAATTGAATGGTCTAACTGAAAACTTTTTACCAGTAAAATTAGACATTCTTAAGGCATACTAGAACTTTAAGCTAATCTGTCAAGTCTATAAATCCTCTGTTATTGTTATATACCTACCTCAATCCAAATGAAATAGTATATGAGGCACCTTTCCACAAAGGTCCAAATCGTTATTCTAAATTTATTCAGATGAAGCAAAGCCTTTTAAAATTATGCTCACGTAAAGGAATTTCGAATTAAAATTTCGTTCTTACTAAAATCTCGTCAAAATATTATGGCATAGCAGCGCGACAGAGTAAACAAATTTATTCGCGTCAACCTAGCAACCCCTAGAGTCTAGAGTTAAGATAAGAGGGTTGAATTCTACTCGTTGAAGATGAAATGGAATTCCCCAACAGTAGATCGAAAGTAAGCCCTAGGGGGTGAGCACACCACCTGCTGACTGTGGCACCTTTAACGTTGAAAACTTTTGCAAATATTTTAGCACAATGAATGCCAGAGGGACTCGTTAATTGTTCAGCTACGATGCTCCGTATCCATGGAATCTTTTGTCGCACCATAGGAAGAACAAATAATTGGAAAGCAGACAGAACCTACTATCTCTGTATGTATGTTAATATACGGAAGTAAAACAATTTATTTGGTTCTACTTTTAGATATGTAACACAATAAACTTTGAAACTATGAGATCGATTCCGTAAATGATTTTAGTAAAGTGTCATTTTCAAGATATATTTGAACTATTCTAATCGCATTATACTAAAGATATCCAGAATGGTAAATCTTTTAATTTTATTAAAATATGCTGCCATTTGCTAATGAAGATATTGTGGTATCCGCAAGGCAAATAAACTCTTTAGGAAAAGACGATTTACATTTAAAGCACCTCCATTAAACAGGAAAAAAAGGATACATAAAACATTAAAAAGATATCTTATGTGCTGAGAATTTACTACGAATCTAAAATTAGGCCTACAATGTTTATATTGTGTAAAATACACAGGGTGCACACTTCAAAGTAAGTTAAGCAAACAAATAGAGAAATTATAAAATTTTGACGTATCGAATTCCTTTTAGTACCTATGTAAAGCGTTAATGGGATCATTAAATTTAAAACGACTATTATACCAGACATCCAAGTTTAGTTGGTACAAGGGCAAAGTGGTATTTACACAAACATAATTTCGAGAATTAAAATTCGAAATGCAAGAAGACTCTTGGCAAATTTGTACTACCGCCTTTATTTTAGATATCTTCAAGTCGTAATCAAAATGCTATTTTATATGCCACAAAAAAAAACCGTAAATTCTTGAAATAAATATTGGATTTTGGTTATAATATGTATTAACAATAAACGCAAAATATGAATTCTTAGGAGCATAATGCTACATATCAATTAATAAGGATATACGTAAATTTATAAGGTAAAAATACATATAAGGTATAACAACTTCAAGTACAATATATAATATTAAATTCGAAAAAATCATCTGGAATGCCCACTCTTCAGACTATTTTATTAAAATAGAAATATTGGTTCTGGCAGGTATCTTGGTTTTTATCTTGGCCTTGGGCTTATTCTTGCGTGTATGATTACCAGACCATATGAAATCAATACTCCAAAGCAAATTACTAACATACTATGAAAATTGTTATATGTAGGTCTTTCGTGATTAAGAATAATAAGACATCATATAAATGATTGGACACGTTCCTTTTTATCCTAAGTGAAAATTAATTTAATCAAAAATAAGTATATATGTTAACTCATAAAAGCTCACATAAGGAATAATTCCACATATTGTATATATATGTACCTATAATTACGATAGTGTACGTGTAGGTTAAGTACCAAAGTATGGCTAAAGAACGTATATAGAACGCACAAAAATCACGTTCGGAATCAAAATAAATTTTCTTCTTATGGATTTCCCGGCACGTGACTCTTCACCAATTCGTATAAGGATTCTACGAACCACATTTTCAATCCAATGCATCCCATTCAAGAGTTATATGCGAATGTAGGGATAGAAGTTCTCTAAAAATTTATAGATTTAAAGTAGATACTTGCGGCGTTCAGCACAAATGAAATCAGTGAGGTGCTACTGCCTTACCATCGACAGCTGGACAAGATAAATGTGAGATTGGGTCCAGTCCATGTAAATTCACTGACCATGAAAAGGATTTATATCCATCCACAGTCAATAATTCCTAATACCTGTTTGAGGGTAAGAGAAGGGTTGTAGGGTTTTGAACCAACATAAGAAACTTGACGGAATGGATCATAGCACGTGATTTAATCGTCTGTTAGGTCCCTGCGGGTCTGCTGTTGGACTCCATTAGCATCCCTTGGGTTCAAACATCCCAAGCCAGTGAGGTCCCGAACAATGAGTTGATTTTAGTAGCTGTAGACTGGGTAATGGTTTTTGAACGAAAATTTACTTAGGAATCCTCAAAGGGATCTGCTCTGAGGCTTACGCTCTTATCCTTTCCCTGCTACTAAGAACAACGGACGGGACCTTCTGAGAATTATTTATTAAAATTATACTTAAATATGCCCTCAGTTCGTCTAGATTTTCTATAGTCAGTATTCCGAAAGGCCACCTCAATTAGACTTATAAATACTTTTCCTTTTTCACAGCTCTGGATAAAAATCTCATTAGGTTCATATAAAGTTAGCCTCCTACTCCCAAATGCAGTCCTTACATCTTGTTAGAGAAAGTCAAAATACTTTCACTTCAATCGCGCCCGAGGGAGAAATGCAACAGCTTGTGAGGTTCTTCTGAAAATATTCTGAATTTTCTTACAGATATCTCGAACTTGTCTTACCTCTGGGCACTCATCGTCTTATGGTGCTGGGAAATAGGACGCAATTAAAAATCTTCACCAGAATCAATGCCAAGCCTAGCAACAAGTGGAAGAGAAGTTGATTTCATCCTTCTAACTGAAACATGTGAAATGCGGGGGAGGCTGTGTGGGCTGTTAAGTGCCCTTAGGACGTTGGTTAGAAACTTTCTATAAGTCCAAAATATTTGACAAAATCTTTTCATGCCCACGCCTCGGTTAATCGGGGGTGTCTAAAGTCGACTAAAAATCAATAGGTGAGAGGGCAAAGGCAAACCGCTCAACTTGATTAAAAATCCAACCAACATGCCCCATGGGGAGGTTTATTGATTTTTTAATAGCTCACAATTTGGGCACAGGGCAGTTCTAATAATTGCAGTTCACGCCTGAGACAAGCGGGGGTGTTAAAAGATTTTTACCTGAACGTGACGTAGTCGGTTCAGTGATGGGTTCGCATATTCGTGATTTAATTCTGGCGAACCTTGTTCCCGTGAGTAATTGAAAAAAAAACCCAAGGCTGTGGAAGGTTCAAAATAGCTGTCGCTAAAAAAGGGGAAAACAGACCAACGTTGTCCAGAATTTAATCAAGCCAGGTTGCCGTAGGAAAAGGAAAAAATCGATGCAACTTTTGTCGCCTGCTCCTTCAGGCCGGAAAGCTAACAATGGGGTAATCCGACACTGTCACAGTCGTTTCATTGTTTACCTCCATCCTGAACGGAACTCAGCATAGAGTTCATTTATTTTTTATTCGTATATGCTGTTTTCGTAGCTGTATTAATATAACAAATAGCTACTAAATAATACCTGTTTACTCACTAATTATTTCCTCCCACAAATTGTAATATGTACGAGACACCATGGATAAGTTTTATGGGTATATTGTTGAGTATGTATTTATACACGATGACATTTATTATACATATTTACAAAAACATATTTCATACATGTTTCACAATCGCCACGTGTTCGATTTCCATACGCTAGCTCAATTTGAAAAGAAATAATCCATCAAATACATATTTTACACTCTCATTGTAGAATTTATAAAATAAAACTCATTTGAAAATGCACTATCTATCTAATCTAAGTCTTCTAACGATACCCAAATATTCAATTCAGCTATACTTAATACGAATGTGAAAATAACGAAAATTTTGTTTTAAACATAACTTTCTTCCTACTTCCTGCGAAATTTCATACCTAAAAAATTAACTTTTCTTCCAAAAATGTTACACTTCTCATTCCTCAAGGATCTTCCAAACAAAATTCATGTTAATTGTGAAGTTAGAGCGTGTTCGCAAATTTTGCCGATAGTATGAGCCAGTAGCTTCTGACAAGAAAATGTTATCAAAATCCTACATCTTTAAAACGGGGCGCTAGTTGTACCCATAATTTGAACAGAATTATATTAAGATTTTTAAATAAGAACTTCAAGAAAGATATACCTAATACCACGAGAAATAAGAAAGGAAAATGAATCTTCGTTAAATTGAAATTTAATCTCATATGTATTTAAATAACATTTTTTTAATTTAGATTTTCTCTCTAACTAACCTCTCATCTCATCTTTAGCATAACACAAATAAATGGCTCTGTGCGAAAAACATCTGTAAATATAATGCGAACAACTTTACAAACTTTAAGTATGATAAATTCAACGTTAAATTAGTCTGAAATTAAAAGCGTGGCAAAACTTTTTGTTTGCATAATATTTTTCAATGTTTTCTCAAAAGCCAAACTTTTTCAGCTTCGGGCTTCCCTGTTCGTACCAGTGTTGTAGGAATATGACATGATAACTTTTTGTTTATCTTAATAATAGAAACACCACTTAATCTCAGATTAATGTGAAATAAGGATTAAGGCAGATAAAGTAAATGACCTCAAGATGGTAATATGAAATTTACTAATAACCTATTGTAAAAAACGTTTTCAGATAAACAAAAATTGTTTTTCTACAAGAACTAATAATAATCTACCTCATTGTTATTTAAATCTTGATGCTTCGTTATACGCAAGTTTGACTCGCACTCTATTATTTTTATTGATGATAATCTTTGATGAAAACATTAAAATTTGATTAAACGATCATTCCTAGAATACGTATAACGTTTATTTTTGTGTCTGTATCGAAAACTTTCTTATAAAACAAAACAAGCGTAATTCTTTGATATATGCACGAACTTTCCCTTTTATTAAACTCGAATTCCCTGAATAGTAATTACTGGAAAAGATCAAGGGTATTTAATATAACATGAAATTAAAGATAATTTCATATCGATTCTGGATTTCTGTCGAGCTTCTGAAAAGGCTTTAAAGATAGATTCGTGAGCTATTTTAATCGGGTAAATAATTATGTCCCCAAAAAATAGCTTCAGTACAGTAATTATTTTGTTAAATGATCAATTAAACATCACCTACCCTTTTTGCTTGTCCTAAAATTCTACCTTTCTGCCGTACAATTTGGTCTAAGGTACGTGATCCAAATAAGCACCTAATATGCCCCGAGTAGATAAGCTATGCCGGTTCGAGCGCAAAATCCCCGTGTATTTTTAAAGGGAGGTCAAAATTCTCAAAACGGTCCCAAAAGCTCGTCGTCTACGTCTACGAGCAGTTTTAAGGCTGAAAGCTCTCTCTTGTGTGTATCGGGGTTCGGGTCTTTGCTATTTTGCAGTCCGCCATCTACCAGATGAGGCTCAAGTTTTGCTAGAATGCGCGTGCTTTGAGTTTATGTGGTTATCTGGGTTCAGGTCTTTGCTAATTTTGCGATCCGCCATCTACCAGCGTAAGCTCAAGTTGCGTGTGCTTGGAGTTTATGTGGTGTATCAGGTTCGGGACTTTGCTATTTTTTCAGCCCTTTCATCTACCAAAATAACTTAAAGTTTTAGAATGTACGTGGGATGCCGCTCTCCCGCCGAAAGCTTTACCCTATCCTTTGCTAGTTGGACGCGAACGTGGATGCCTCGATCATGTTACGTGTCATCATAAATCGCAGGGTACTTGAACGTGGACACTTGAATGTGTCACCCAAGTATAATTTACACATTTTTGCGGGTACGCATGTGGTTTTGTTTATGTTACATATGTGAAGTCTTATCAGTAATGTGTCTGTAATTTGATCCCTTTAAGGAAACGTTTTACATTAGACTAGGAATTTGGGTACATGAAGGATCATGCCTCGAACATGTTACGTGTCATCATAAATCGCAGGGTACTTGAATTTGGACACTTGAATGTGTCACCCAAGTATAATTTACACATTTTTGCGGGTACGCATGTGGCTTTGTTTATGTTACATATGTGAAGTCTTATCAGTAATGTGTCTATAATTTGATCCCTTTAAGGAAACGTTTTACATTATACTAGGAATTTGGGTACATGAAAGATCATGCCTCGAACATGTTACGTGTCATCATAAATCGCAGGGTACTTGAATTTGAACACTTGAATGTGTCACCCAAGTATAATTTACGCAATTTTACGGGTACGCATGTGGTTTTGTTTATGCTGAGGGGTTCTTATTTCCAAGAATTGATTCTCGAGTCAACGTAGGTTTATTTTTTGTTGTTTTATTTTACTTGGGAAAAAAATTTTCCTTCACATTTGAGATTCCCACGCGGGAGTATAAATAGGACTTTTGGAATCGGATCATCCATTTAGTGTCAAACGTTTGTGAACAACGCACCCTCAACAATTTGTTCAATCTTCAGAATATTTTAACTTAAAGTTTGCACAAGTTATTTATTTACATTTAATTATCTTGTGAAGTAATTCGTGAGTCAAAGTAAAAGACCAAAGGACGAAAAAAAAAAAAAAAACAGTGCAGTATCAGTGCAATAAAACTTATAAGTTCAGTTCAGTTATATCCCTATATTGTTTAAAAATGGTTCAAGTAAGCAATTTAGTGCAAAATGCTAAGCAAGCATTTTTAAATGCCCAAAACAATCATGCCTTAATTGAGGTGGGTGTGAAAGAGTGCTCAAACAATTTAAGAGTGCTTCGGAAAGTTCTGAAAAGAGCCAAGACTGTAGGTGAAAAACAAAATTTCACCAATGGTATAAACCTTGTACAAGGATACCGTACTCAGATAAAACAGCTGAAATTGAGGGCAGGTTCTAGCCATAATGCGAACCGTGCCAATTGGACTTCATCCCGAGTTCGGTGGGAAGACGTACAATCTGCTTTTTGTGATCGGTAAGTAAAAACTTAAAAATATGTCTAAGTCATATCATTATTTGTTCGTTTCTTTTTCATTTATAGTATGAGGACAGGAGTCATTGTAAACTTGTCTCATAAGGAGCCAAAGGAGTTCCTGAAAGATTGTGTAGGACTTTTCCGTCGGCGCATCAATAACGCATTGAAGAAAGAGACTGCTCTAAAGGTGAATGCAGCTTTTTGTGGGGAGTTTAAGGTTGTGAGAGGGGATGAGGAAGTATTCGAGTTCAAGTACATGAACACGAAGAATGCTCCCATCTACCAAAACACAGATATTAATGAATGGTTCAAACATAATGTTGAGGAACCAGTAATGAATAAACTGGAAGAGTTCCAGGAAAGAGATAGCGGTTGGGCTTTGTCAGCCATTATAAACTTGGCTATAAACATCAACAAGTTCACACCGCAGCTGGGATCATCTTATATTGAGTTACCGCAACAAATTAAACGCAAAGAGGCCTGCATTAATGTTAAAAATGCGGACGATGCTTGTTTCGCCTGGGCAGTGCTTTCAGCCTTACATCCAGTTCAAAAAGATCCCCAGCGTGTGACGAATTACCGCCACTATTTCACAGAATTAAAACTAGATGGAATTACGTTCCCAGTGACAATAAAACAGATTCCGCGATTTGAGAAGCAGAATGATGTTTCCATCAACGTATACATTCTACAGAAAGCTGGAAAAGAAAATTATAAAGTTCTACCAACATATTTGACAAAAGACAAAAAAGAGCAGCACGTGAATCTTCTGATGATTCAAAATGTTTATTATGATGAGGATGCCGAGGAGGAGGAAAAAGAAGATGATGAGCCCATCCGGTACCACTACGTTTGGATAAAGAACCTCTCCAGGCTCCTTTCATCCCAACTGTCGAGGAACGATCATCAAAAATACTTTTGCGACCGCTGCCTCCATTACTTTGGATCACAAGAAAAATTGGATCATCATGTAGCTGACTGTACGAAGATCAACAACGCGAAAATTCGACTACCAACGGAGGACGAGAAGGAACTTAGATTTAATAATTTTAGGAATAAGGTAGAAGCTCCATTTGTCATTTACGCAGACATAGAATGTTTACTAGTTGAAAATAGTGATAGAAATAAGTATCAAGTTCATGTACCATGTAGTTTAGGATTTTATGTGAAGTGTTCGTACGACCCCACGTTATCAGTCTTCAAATTATATCGTGGTGAGGATTGTGTCGAGTGGTTTGTGCGCGAGTTAAAGCAGTTTGCGGAGAATTTGGAATCCGTTTTTCTTCACCCTCTACCTATGAATCAGATGACTGCTGAGGAAGTGGCATTTTTTGAGGCAGCCAGACTCTGTCATATATGTGAGAAACCATTTACATCAGGCGATAAAAAGGTGCGCGATCATTGCCACCTAACAGGTAAGTACAGAGGTCCAGCGCATGAGGGATGTAATATTAATTTTCAGGATAGTCACACCATCCCAATAATTTTTCATAACTTAAGCGGCTACGATTCTCATTTTATAATTAAAAATATAGCTTCCGATCTTCAAGGCCGCATTGATCTCCTCCCAATTAACAAAGAACGGTATATTTCTTTCACTAAACACTTAGATGAATACCCTATTAAATTCCGTTTTATTGATTCGTTTAAATTCATGGCAAGCAGTCTTGACACCCTTTCCTCCTACTTAACTTCTTTCCCTATTTTAAAATCCCAATTCCCAAATATAACAGAGACCCAGTTTAAGTTACTAACACGTAAAGGAGTATACCCATACGATTATTTCACTTGCATGTCAAAATTTTTAGAGACCAAACTTCCTGGTATCCCCCAATTTTACAATAAGTTAAACGATACTAACATTAGCCAAGAAGATTATAATCATGCCTGCAATGTTTGGAATGAATTCAGCATTCAAAATCTGGGTGAATATTCAGATTTATATTTAAAGACAGATGTCTTACTCTTGGCGGATGTTTTTGAACAATTCCGTGCAAGTTGTTGTAAAACATATGGACTAGATCCAGCGCACTATTATACGCTCCCAGGGTATACTTGGGACGCAATGCTTAAGCATACTAGCGTTACTCTGGAGCTATTGACTGACATTGATATGCTCTTATTTATAGAGCGAGGCATTCGGGGCGGCCTTAGCCAATGCTCTAAAAGATATTCAAAGGCCAATAATAAATACATGCCCGACTATGATCCCTCTCAACCTTCAAAATTTCTCATATATAATGACATTAATAACCAATACGGTTGGGCAATGTCCCAATTCCTACCCTACAGTGGCTTCAAGTGGGTAGGAAATGTATCATCTTTTAAGGTTGAAGATGTAGCCGATGATTCGCCCACAGGCTACATTCTTGAAGTGGATCTAGAGTATCCGCAGGACATTCATGATCTTCATAAAGATCTCCCATTTTGCCCCGAACATACAACGTCACCTGGATCAAAACAAACAAAACTTTTGGCTACACTGCACGATAAAACAAAATACGTTATTCATTATCGCAGTTTAAAACAAGCCATCCTTCACGGATTAAAGTTAAAGAAAGTTCACCGGGTTCTCGAATTTAATCAATCTGCATGGCTTAAGTCCTACACTGACCTAAATACCAGACTTCGAGCATTGGCCAAAAATGATTTCGAGAAAAATCTCTTTAAGCTGATGAATAATGCTGTTTTCGGGAAGACTATGGAGAACGTTCGGAAACGTAGCATTGTGAAGCTGGTGACAAAGTGGTTGGGGCGATATGGAGCCGAAGCACTCATTTCTAAGCCCGAATTCAAGGCTTCGACCATTTTCAGTGAGAACCTGGTAGCCATCGAGTTAAATAAGACAGAAATTTATTTTAATAAGCCCATATATGTAGGCATGTGCATTCTCGACTTAGCTAAAACTACCATATACAATTTCCATTATGATTATATGCTTCCTCAATTTAGATCTAATTGCACAGTTTGTTATACAGACACGGATTCACTCATTTATGAAGTGACCTGTCCTGACTTGTATCAAATTATTAAACGTGACTGCTATACCCATTTCGATACAAGTGACTATCCGCAAAATAACATTTGGAACATCCCTCTTGTAAACAAAAAAGTGTTGGGCCTCATGAAAGATGAAAACAACGGCCGCATAATGACAGAGTTTGTTGGCCTGAGATCAAAGATGTATGCGGTTCGGGTAGAGGGCCAAGATAAAACAAAAAAATCTAAAGGTGTTAAAAGAAACATAGTAAAAAATAGAATAACATTTAATGATTATATTGAATGTTTAAATAGTAATACTGAAAAAATAGTCCGGCAAAATTTAATTCAATCTAACAAGCATCAAGTTTCTTCCATTACCCAGCTGAAAATCGCGCTAAGTCCTCACGATGATAAAAGGTATTTAGTACCAAATACGAATGAAACGTTACCGTGGGGTCATTACAGTATAATGGAAATAGATTAATATAGTTATATAAGAAAATATTGTAAATTAGATTAAGATATACACAAAATAAAAGAATTTTTATAATGTTTTAAAAAACTGTTTTATTTAAAAAATCCTTTATTTGAAATACATTTTTCAGAGCACATCGGCCTTGGTGTATGATGCACGATGGTACATTTGTTTCCAAAGTAGTTAGTTTTGGACATCCCTCCTCTTCCACGTTATATATAGATGAACCATTTCCAAGTATTTGTTGAACCCAGCTTTTCTTTTCAGCTCCCTTTACATAAATGATTTTATCCTGCGGCAGCGATTGATGGACTATAGCATATAATTTATGGTATGGGATGTAACCATCACCCCATTTGAATCCATGGATATTATGCCGCAGCCATTCAACATGCTGTTTTTCTGATCGAGTTAACTCCTTATAAGGAAATGGTGGTTGGAATATGTAGTGTTGGACTTGATTTTCACCGTTTAAAATTGCCAATTCTTTAAAAATAAATTCAGTGTTTTCTAGCTTGTATCCTTGAACATCGATGACAATAATTGATGACATTCTAGGCAAGTTTTCGAGCTTCACCAGTTAAAGGAATGTATTCTACGATTCGATCATGCAACAGTAAACAGTAAGCTGTTGTGTTGGCTGGGATGTTTTCACTCGTCTTGAATTCCAATCTTATATCCACTGGCCCAGATTTAACTGCCTCTTTTTGACGCGAACAATCAATAACTGAGATCGGCGCGTTATTTATAAACTCTTCCCTTGAAAGGAGTGGCTGCAACTGACGTCCATAGTACGAAGTTTGGAATTTTATATACATGTTATATAGGAGAGCATATTGGTTCCTATCAAACTTCAAGTTCAAGTCATCATAAGGGTATGATTCTGAATTCAAATGTACTTTAACATCTGTCAGTTTGCAATGATCAAACTTGCTAGCATCCTTTGTTTTATCATTTTTGCGATTTGTTTGGAGAGCTAGAATGATGTATCGGGGCTTTTCCATTTGTGATGTTGTTTTAACAGACCAAGTGTGATGAGTTGCCGCTGGTAGTGCTGGATACTCGTATATATCCCAACTCCTGAACGATATTTTTATCTCACGACCACTTTCAATGACTTTTAACAAGGCTAATTTTTCATGGTCAGCAACATTAACATGAGGAACACGCCACTGAAGTTTAAATATTGAAATGTTTACAGCATCTGTTGGTGATATGACTGCATCTTCATCCGTTCTGCTCCGTATTAATATTAGTTCATGTTTAGCGTTTGCGATAATTTTCCTATAATCTTCACCAAAGCCTAGAAGTAACTTTAATGGTACACAGAAATTGAAAAATCCCTTTGCAGGTGCAATTGATTCTTCGGGTGACCAGCCAGCATTTAGTAACATTTGGCTCTCGTTTTTATTCAGCGATATATAATTTTTTAGAGTCGTAGCAATTCCAAGATTTCTCGTTCTATCAATTTCTATACCGTTGATCTCATATCGAATTTCTTCAAAGAGAAAGGCCATAGCATTGTTTGCTAGCTTTGCAGTATTTGAAACAGCCCCTGTTGTATTAGTTAGCGCTCCTTCAATGTATATAAAGCTTTCAGATGGTAAGATATATAGATCTTGGTGTTGTACTGAAATACGGATTTCATCGCTGTTTTTAAATGATGTGAGGAATGGCGAATAGGTGTGGTAGTCAATTTTTGTTATGCTATTATCATAACTTATGCCTCCAGTAATGTCCAAGATGTTGTTATACATTTTTCAAAATTAATCCTAACGACTGAAGATATTGCTTATTATCAGCTCTCAGTTCACGTCTTGTTCGCTTTAAGTCTGCTGCCTGACTAATAACTTTGTTTATATTACCACTATATATATCCTTATTATTGCTGTTGTTATAGATTAGCATTCTGTGGCTTTAAATGTAATCTGGCAGTTATTGTTTCACCTCGAAAATTTATTAAATCCCCGTCCTGATCAACGAGCTTCAGTGAGAGCGAACTTATCCGTTTGACGTTCACAGGTAAATAGATGACATATTTAGGAACCTCCACTATTTTATACCCTGGCCCCACATTTGGAGAAAATTCATGGAGCATATGCACTTGATTGTTATTGATGAATGAACCCGAAATAATGTTGCATTCAATTCGTATGGTGTTTACTTTAATAATATTAACGGGTAGCTCAGATGTGTGCAGTACATTGGGTTCCAATACTCGCTCCCCAAATCCCAACAATGGAGCGATGGATCTTTTCTTATTAAAATACACTACTTTATTAGCTTTAACCTCACTCTTTAAAGTATTATTATTAGCCTTTATTGAGATTTCTCCACCCTCGCTGCTTTTACTCAAACTTTGCTGAATAAAAGATTCTATATTATCAATCTCATAAGATCCGACTGGTATTTCGATAACTGTACTTCCTATATGTATTAGATTGTTGTCCTCATCAATATTAGGAATGGAATTGTATGTTTGAAAATCAATTAATCCACAAACGTAATCTCCGGGCAACTCCAATGGAGGGAAGTATTCGGCAGTAAGTACCGATGAATTGCCAGTAAGGGAGAGTGTTATCGACATGGTTATTGGAAATGAAATGACCCTGTTTGCGCTTAAACATCTTTATTTATACATTTTTCTCTTACAATGATGGAATCTGATCGTTGAGAAAATTTAAACACAAGTGTCCACATATAACTGAATTAAAATTTTGATGGGGTGTATAGTTATATGTTACAGCATCACCCAAATAATTAACAACTTCTTGTGGTGGTTGCAGGTTTCCAAAACTATCAAAGTAGTTGATGAAATTTCCCTTCTTCTTGTATGCTACCCAATGTGTTCCAGGTCCTGCTGAAACATCTAAATTAATAATTCCACACTCATTTCTCCATGGCTTTCTAGGTAATTGATCTCGCATAAATACTCCTCTAAAGTGTGGTATGTCTTTCGCATATTTATACAGATCAAGTTCATTGAGTGCTCTCTTGGGTAGCGATCTTAGTAGTTTTTTGGCTGGGTGGTAAGAAAAAGCCCCAGTCCTTTCCTATATGGCTTGAGGAATAACCCATGACCAGCTTTACCCAACGCTATAGCTTCCATTGTTTCATTATGACGCTTGCCTTCTTCCAGCTGCCGCCGTGCGTTGTTTGCAGCATTTACTGCTTTAGCTATACCAGCTGCACCTCCTGATAACGCTCCAATGGCTGAAAGCCCAGCAAAGAGAGGAATGAGGAATGGTAAAACACCGCCAACTTTAGGCACGGGAATCACTCTTGGTGTTGTGATAAGTTTTTTCCTTCTTTTTATGATGTCTTTTGCTGCACTCAGCGCTATTTTTATTGATTCCAACAAGTCTTTGGGTTTCTTCAATTTTAATACTTTACGAGCATTGCGTACTGCTCCGCGGAATGATGGACATAAACCGCTCTTCTTCTTATTATTCTGAGTTGTGCTAGTTTGAATTTTCGCTTTAGCACCCATTCCAAACTTAATTTTAGCCTTCATCGCGTTTGTTACCAGTAAAGCGTTAGCACGTTCTCCAAATGAGGCGTCCTTTGATGTTACACGTTGCCAAGCTTTTTCTGCTAGAATACGGTCAGCAATGTGGCGGTCATTTGTCTCACGAGACTTTGAATATGCTATATCATGCGCTTTACAGGCTGCATCTAGCGGATTAATACCAGGATCACCGCGAGCTAGTCTTTTAGATAGCTTTGTTCCTGGGCCACAGTACTGATAACCCGGCAAATGTAGTTCAAATGGTAATTTGTTAAGCGCAGAATTTAATAGTCCTTCTCCCACGATGACCTTTTGTCGAATGATGGGGTTTTCGCTGTGATCAATCATCTTATAAACGTTTCCGATAAGACTGACGAAAAATTTATAAAAGCAGCTGTATTTATAGGGAAACGGTTAGTATCAATCATGAAGTTTATCAAGCAACAGGAGTGTCTACCAGTTAGAAATGCTGATGTTAATATTGCTACAAGTGTAAAGAGGAAGAAGCATGGGGTGCTGTTGCCAAACAGTATAAGAGGAATTATTGTTGGACCATCCAACTGTGGAAAGACGAATGTTATGCTAAGTTTACTGGTGCATCCTAACGGACTGCGGTTTGAAAATATATACATTTACTCAAAGTCGCTGAGTCAACCGAAATATGAATATCTGAGAAAAGTTGTGAGCCGCATATCTGGGCTGGGTTATTATACTTTCTCAAACAACTGTGATGTCATATCTCCGGATGAAGCAAAGGAAAATTCAATTTTTATCTTTGATGATGTGGCTTGTGATAAACAGGATAATATTAGAGCATACTTTTGCATGGGTCGTCATAAAGCAATTGATAGTTTTTACCTCTGTCAAACATATACTCGTATACCAAAGCATCTGATTCGAGATAACGCAAACTTGCTCATCTTGTTTAAACAAGATGACTTGAATCTGAAGCATATTTACAATGACCATGTGAATACTGATATGACATTTGAAAAGTTCCGAAAAGCGTGTGGAAAGTGTTGGGGGGACAAATATGGGTTCTTAGTAATTGATAAGGATAGTCCTCTGGATAACGGCCGATATCGAAAAGGATTTGATACCTTCATGAGACTATAAAAGAAAGAGCAATCCAATTATCATCATCAGTCGGTTGAAGTACTCATATCGATACAGTTATATGCTCAATAGCTCTTTACCAGCCTGTATAGCTGTATAAAAATAGGCTGTATAAAAACAGGCTGTATAAAAGTAGACTGTATAAAAACAGGCTGTATAAAAACAGGCTGTATAAAAACAGGCTGTTTAAAAACAGGCTGTATAAAAACAGGCTGTATAAAAACAGGCTGTTTAAAAACAGGCTGTATAAAAACAGGCTGTATAGCTGTATAGCTGTCTGTATAGCTGTATAACTGTCTGTATAGTTGTCTGTATATCTCTAAACTAAAGAGTAAAATGGATGAAAAGCTGATAAAAGATATTATAAAGACGAGCAATGCTATTCGAAAGAAATATAAAGCGCTCAAAACTGGTAAAATCGAAGCCGAAACTCAATTGGAGGAAACCTTTAAGCCAATCACCAACACACTTAAAGAGCTTACATCATCAGTTAAGCTTGAACCCAAAGCAGAAAATACGTTAGAGCCTAAACAAGAGAACAGCTCAAGAAATGATGAAACATATACTCCCCCAGCACGAAAATATTTAAAGATGAAATCTACTAGTACCCCTCTATCAGCATTAGAGGATGATGATGATGATACTGAGAATGACGAGTTTGCCACACCAATACATTCCTCAACATTTAAGGAACAAAGTTCACCCAACCAGATATTGAATAAATATAAGGAATTAGTTAGCCACAGTAGTGAGAAAGTTGATAAAACATACGGTGCACATTATAGCAGCACTGATGGATGGAGGATTGGTAATTCATCATTGAAAGTTGAGGATGAAAATTTTGTTATTGGTGATAGACCATACAAGATAACCAAAGGCTTATCTGAGTTGATTTTTATGAAACGTCCCACTGGTTACAATAAAGAAGACTTGGTAAATTATCAGTCAATTTTAAATGATACATGCACACACCGACGTGATTTTAATGAGAATAAGCAAATTAAGGGAACAAATACCTATAAATATCGAAACATAATAAAGAAGTTGATTCACACTCCTAAACCACACAGAGGGATGGGAATAATGAGGATTCCAAAGGAAAACATTGAATATGTCTATTGGAATGATCCAAATGAATTAGTGGACCGACTTCGTGTACTAATATCATCAAAACAAGCTGGAAATAACAGTCATGATAATGAAATAGTTGCAATTATTGAGGAGCTGCGGGAAGCTGATATAATTGTATAAATATCTACATATATGAAATTATATATCATTTCGAAAATGAGCGTTGACAAGTTTGGTCGATCAATAAGAAGTAACAAGCTTCAACGGGGTCCTCCTGGTCCTCCTGGCCCTCCTGGCCCTCCTGGTCCTCCTGGAAAACCTGGTGCTGCTGGTGAACAAGGCTCAATCGGACCTGCAGGAATTGGATTTCTTTTAACCGCGAATGGAAACTATGATTTGACATTCAAGTGCATCACAAACCTCGGAGAACCTACGACAAGTGCTGACGCTACAACTAAAAACTATGTTGATACACAAATAAGAAAGCAACACGATGAATTACATAAAAATATTCAAGAAGCTGTAAAAAATCTAACTCTATACATTAATGGTGAAATTGAAAAGATTGAGAATTATTTGTTCTCTAGCATTCTTAATAAGGAGCATTAAAATCAAGAAGACGGTGTTTACCAATAAAGCTTAGTGCTACAATTAATCTGTTTCATTTATCTATAATATGAGTAAGAGAGATGTTGTCGAGGAGCTCCATAAGCCTGCTCGTCGATATTTTAAAAGACGACGAGTCATCATAAAAGGTTTGGATGATTTATGGCAGGCGGATTTAGTAGAAATGGATGCATATAAACATGTGAACAAAGGATATCGTTACTTGCTTACTGTAATTGATACCTTTTCCAAGTATGCATGGGCTGTTCCAATTAAAAGAAAGACTGGTGCTGAAGTAACGGAAGCTATGGAAGCTATATTCAGAGAGGGACGTATACCCAAAAACTTGCAAACTGACGATGGGAAGGAATTTTACAACACACACTTTCAACAGCTGATGAAGAAACATAATATTAATCATTACTCAACCTATACATCACTCAAAGCATCAATAGTCGAACGATTCAATCGAACTTTAAAGAACATGATGTGGAAAGAATTTAGTATGAATGGATCTTATAAATGGCTTCAAATGATAAAGGAACTACTGACTCAATATAATACGAAAAAGCATCGAACAATCCAAATGCGCCCTTGCGATGTTAATGTATCCAATGAAAAGCGGCTTCTTACTACAGTGTATAATCATTTGAAGATTGCCGTCTTGCCTAGATATAAAGTAGGAGACTCTGTTCGTATTAGTAAATATAAACATGTATTCGAAAAAGGCTATACACCAAACTGGACTACTGAAGTTTTCAAGATTGCTAAAATTCAAATGACTAATCCAGTCACATATATACTTGAGGACTACCAGGGAAACCCAATCAAAGGAGGATTTTATGAAATGGAATTGCAGAAAGTTAAACATCCACAAGTTTATCTTGTTGAAAACATTTTAAGACGCACAGGCGATAAAGTTTATGTTAAATGGCTGGGATTTTCATCGAAACATAACTCCTGGATAAATGCAAACGATGTATTATAATTAATAGAAATAAAAAGACATTTTTAAAATATAAACTAGCGTTTTATTTTCCGCATTCATTCATTCTTGTTTTATATATTTTGTTATGATGGTTTTGGCTCAATATTGGTTCCAGTATTTCATTTGTGTTGAAGATTCTCTGTTGAAATCGAAACCTGTCCATTGCGCATTCACCCTTACGACTAGCTCTCTATAGGCAAAGTTCCACACATGTAAAATGTGTACTTCTGGTCTCAGTATAAAGCGAATCCTTTTCGGCATTCTCCACAGCTGTTTCTTATGATTCTCATGTAAAAATTGATGAGGTGCTGAATTTCTTTGTTGTACCATTCTACAGTATGACATTCACAGGTATCTGGTCCTGCAGTTGCATCATCGTTTGACCAGGAGCAGCTGGTGTAATGCTTACCATATTTAGAAATTACTTTGTCAACATTTTCATATCGAAGAAGATATTGATAGACTTTTTCTATTCTTTCCTTATGCTCTTCTAGCAGAATAATAGAGTAATTGTCAAGGAATTCCTTAATATTCATCTGAAATATTTAGTTGGCTTGGTTGGTTGGTTGGGAAATTGGTTTTCAATACTCACTTCTTATTATTATGTTTTAACTTTTTGGTTGAAGTGATTTCACTTTCAGATACTTTTCATCACTTGATGACTGATTTAGAATAATTTATCTGGTACTTTAATTCTTTGATTTATTTTTCCTTTGCTCCACGTCTACCTCTAGCTTCTTAGTAGAATCTTTATACCAACTGCTCATTACCAGAACCTTATGCAAACTAACCTTTTGTTGACATTACATTCCATTTTATAGAACTTGGGGAGGGCCAGGGAATATTATGGGGAAATATGAAAGACGGTTTTTGTTTTATATAATACATTTTATTTTTTAATAATTATTATAATAGTTATTAGGTACGAAATGTAACAAATCAAAGTTTTCTGCGCTGTCATGTTGAGTAAAGCTGAGTATGAAAGAGTTAGCAAGAGGACCCAAGTTTGTAACGTAGAAGTTGCCTTGATTCCTGATTTCCTCCAGTGTGCTGTCTGGTAAGTCGCCATATCTAGCCGGCAGGAACATTTGCTTATTCTGGAACTCCACTATGATTCGATCTCCGTATTTTGTTGTAATTTTCCGGATTCCATGTATTTTATAAGCTGTATGCTGCTCCATCTCAGATACTTTGATGTATGGATGTATGGCTTTAATCTCATAATTGTTGAGCAATTCTAATGCTCCGCTATTTGCATGTTGGACTGATGTTTCTTCGGCGATGCTGCGTCTTATCTTCTGCGGTGGTTGAGCCATTTTCACTGTTTTTTCTTCTATTTAAACTGACCACTTTGAAACACTTGATGAACTGAACTGGATCCTGCTCGCGCACTCCTTTTATAGTAACTTTTATATTCTGTCTCTTTCACTCGTACTTTCTGTTTCTTTCACTCTTGCTTTTCTGTCTCATTTAAGGGTGGGGGAAGGGGTATATCTAAAACAATAATCACGAAGTTCTTCCCCTAACCCACAAACAGTGCAATTAATATGTTCATGCAAGTCATAATCGTCCTCCGAAGTGATTTATGTTGACACGTAATATGATCGAGGCATCCACGTTCGCGTCCAACTAGCAAAGGATAGGGTAAAGCTTTCGGCGGGAGAGCGGCATCCCACGTACATTCTAAAACTTTAAGTTATTTTGGTAGATGAAAGGGCTGAAAAAATAGCAAAGTCCCGAACCTGATACACCACATAAACTCCAAGCACACGCAACTTGAGCTTACGCTGGTAGATGGCGGATCGCAAAATTAGCAAAGACCTGAACCCAGATAACCACATAAACTCAAAGCACGCGCATTCTAGCAAAACTTGAGCCTCATCTGGTAGATGGCGGACTGCAAAATAGCAAAGACCCGAACCCCGATACACACAAGAGAGAGCTTTCAGCCTTAAAACTGCTCGTAGACGTAGACGACGAGCTTTTGGGACCGTTTTGAGAATTTTGACCTCCCTTTAAAAATACACGGGGATTTTGCGCTCGAACCGGCATAGCTTATCTACTGCCCCGTCTTTAAAATTAATATTTTGCAAACGGGTTACTTTAGGATATATATGTATACATAAATAAAATTTTTGATTCTATTTACGTATATTCTTACAAAATATAATATATAAATGATATAATAAATGTTGTTTTGTTTACTTCATCATTAATCAGGATATAGGATAACGAATGCATACAACAAAATAATTCTTTCTGTTTCTAAATGCAGTGTTTATAGTAAAAGTTTCATTCAACTAGAGAGTGACACTTACTCAAATGTGGGTTTCCTTATACTTATTAGGCCCAAAACAAACCTCTTATAATGTGTACAAACAATTTCAGCTTTTAAATTAAGGCAACCTATTAATGTTTTCTCCAAAGTTAACTAAATAACCGAATTTATGTATGACATGAATTCCAATTTTTATAAACGATAAATTAAGTAATTAATTTATTTTTATATATTTTGTGCAATACGCATGCCTATACTACTAATGTTAGCCACTGGTTATACAATGGCTATTTTCACTTAGCTACTACGAGTTTCAGTTTATTCGATTTTGTTTTCCTCTAATTATAGTGGTTACCTAGCTACTGCCAAAACGTTTTTACTATGAAAAGCCACTAATATTTTAATCGAGTACTCATGACTTTTTATCATCCCTCAACATGCTGTTAGGGTTGAGCATTTCGGGTCATGCTTGGTAACTGTTGTTTTCAAACAATATGAATTCTATAAATACCATAAATATTCCTGTTTATAACCAACAATGTTACAAAGCTATAAAAATTACTTACAATTATAATCATTGGATTTATAGAATATGATATTTGAATGCGTAAGATAAGAAATAGTCTTTTAGTAAAAGTGTGGAAAAATAAAATTAGGATCACATTTAATTTACACAAACAGACGAAAAAAGACTAATTGTAAACTAATTATTCTTATATTTCTGGACAGACCATATTTTACCAAAAGAATTTTAAATGCCTTCGAATATTGCAATTTTGTGCATTCTGTTAAAACCTAAGGAGAGGACATAGCCTCTGTTCTTCCAAAAAATAATTCCTCGTACAGAAGTTGACCTAATTTTAAGTCATCTTTCGTCGAATAGTAGACGTGAGTCCAACTTTAAAAAATTCACGATCTAATTAATATCACTTGAAAGGATATAATCTCCCCGTCGGAAATTCATTCTACAGCTGGTTCTGAAGGTTGACTTTTGGTCCATTCAGAGACATGATGGAGGAGTAAACGATTTTTCATTAAACAAAAACAGGACCAACTCTAAAGTTACATAAACCTGTTTCACAAAATTTCGCTCCCCTGAATCCTTTTATTTATCGAAAGTGGCAAGATGGTGAGTTGGTTTGGTTGTAAAGCATAATATAGCATTATGCGGCACCCAAAGCATAGTGTAGCTGAATACGATTTTTAGGTGCGATTATATGTGTTCTCTGCAGTTAACGTCCATTTTCAGAAGGAACAAGGGTGTTAAATTCAATTTTTAGATAAAAAGCTGGGCAGGGTTGGTAATTTGCGGAGAACGGGAAAGATTCAACTGGTTAAGGATCGTGAAGGTTCAACGCAAACCCCAGAATTATCCTTTTGAACCCTCTTCAACAGCAAATTTGTGCTATAGCGACCCAGAATGAATCTCAATTCGCATTTTTTTTATTATACTATATATATAATTTTTTTTTAGTCTTATACCCTTAGCCAGAAAATCGCGTTCGTGCTGTGAATTGGTTTCCCTGGACGTGCTCCCAAACAAATTTACCTACTTTTCCTTGCCGCCGTCGCCACGGACGTCATTCTAACTCAAACCTACCGCTGGTTCATCCTAAACCCAGAACACATTTGGGCTCCAAAGGACATTCGGCAAAAGTTGAATGCAAATATCGAATTCAATTCAGACATCGGGGACAGAGAGGATTCGAGGCAACGCGGTGAAGGGTTGAAGGAGGTAAGGGCGCGTGGCAGCATGTAAAATATGCTGCCTGAAAGTGATTCGTCACAACTCCCTTTCGGTGGCCAAATTGCAAATTGTCTTTAAAGGGAGTGTTCTCTCGATGAAAGATATGTAGATCTGTATGTCGTCGAACTGTACGTTGAATTATTTATCAGAAGCACCCAAGAGGCTATTTCTGGGTTCTTCACATGAACATGCTTGCTTTACCGCAAGAGCGCTTCAATTTTACATAATAAAGATAAAACCGATGCATGCTTGTCTTACTATACTTGTTAGATTTCAAAATATTTATAGCTAAGAGTTTGTATAGTATACTCGTGAGATAAAAAACTTACTTTTAGGATGCAGACAACGAAAATCTGCATTTACCTACTTATATATCATTTTTTTTTTATTATATTGTATTTCAACAAATTGCTGCATTTCGTTCAGATATTTTAACTTGAAGAATGCAAAAATAAACTTACCACTTCGTTTTTGAACAGGCTGACCCAGGTGACCGTACAGGCGGCTCAAATCGATTCCAACAACCAAAAATGGATGAATAACGAAAAGGATACCGAATGGGACTAGCCACATCACCTTTGCCATTTCTTTTCGATTTATCTTTTTTTTTTCTTCTATGAAATTGAAACGGAAGGAGATATATATCCTTTAAGGCCGATTAATTGTGCTGCTTTGGGTGCTATCTGCAACCCAAGAGCACTATTTCCACCACAAACTGACTACTGTGCTTCAAAGGAATCCGAACTAGTCACGAATTTCACAAATTAAGCCTTAATAAGGTATGTCACACTGTTTTTTCAAACAAAAAAAACGAAAAAACCTCAACTAATTTCCGGAAGCCAAAAAAAGGGAAAAAACTAATGGTCGACTCAAAATAGCCCTTATTTTTTTTGTGCACAGTTAATGCCCTTGCTTACAAGGCAAAACTAGAGTGCCGAGACTCAAGACTCTTCTGAAATAAGTTTAAAACTCGACTGACTCGTGAGGAGCTTTCCTTGCTTTCATATATACCGCCAACCCCCAAATATAAGCTGCCCTCGGACGTACCTTGATACCACCCATCCACCCACACAAAGTGTTCCTATAAGCGCCAGACTGGAGCTCTCTCCATATAAGCTAGATTGCCGATTGTGGGTTAGAACGGGAGAGTACCGTACGGGCAAACCAAACCACTCCCATACAACATTCCAATATAGAGCTTTCGATTGACCTCCAACACCCTGTTGATCTACCCTTATTTAACAGGTTGCGTTACGTCACGGAAAGCTTTACACAAGCTACCAGAGGGCGAAAAAGTAGGGTGGTGTGGATGGTGTTGCTTCTTCTAACGCGACCCACACACAGGTGGTGGATGCACCGGATGTAGGCGCCCACAATAAAGTTGGATAAAATAGTGTCCAATAGAAAATTTACCACCCTCCTGTGGCGCGACACTAACAATTAGGAGGGCGGAAACTCCTCCTAGATTTCTGAGACTATACGATTATGACCCACACCGGTTAGAAGATGCCGCCAAGATATTTATGAAGTCCTGTCTCGCGTGTCCGCAACGGCGGAAGGTTTACATTTGTTAAACAAGCAAATGATCCAGCAACCTTAATAACTTTTGATAAATTAAGTACGAGAACGCTAATTAAGCGATAAGGACATTGCTGCCCTGACCGGGCCATAGCTGTTCTGGTCGTGCAAATGCACTTCAATTATAATAAAAGTCATGCAACTCCGAAACACCGACCGGTTGTGCATGGCATTTCTGTTTAATATTTTTATGAATTTAAAATGCAATTAGAGGTCGGAGCCTTGTTTAGTCGTGTTTAACACTTTCACGGAAAAGAAAACAAAATTTAATTAAATTAAAAACCAACAGCGAACGAAACATCATACTTTATTTAATGAAGCTTATTACACTACTCAACATCGACTTTATTAAGAAAAAGTAATAAAGGATTTTAAAAATAATTGGAAATAATTAGATTGTCAACGTGTTACTAAAAAAAAAAACTTTAAATATCGATTTTTATGAGATTTACAAAAAAAAATAAAGGCAAAAAAAAACAAGAAATTTAAACTGCAAAATTCCCACAAAAAAGAACTATTTTTTCTGAGAGCTTAAACAACAGAATGATAATGATGCAGGATTTTATTTATTCATTATTATTAGAAATCATTTTCGTTTTACAATTATGTTTTGTGTCGTACTAGATAATACTGAGAGCATTCGATTGCACTATTTTCGAGAATATTCTTTAATTTCATATTATTATTATAATTACCTTTACTTACTAAGATTTTTTACCTTTAGGCATGCTCGAATAAAAAATTTATTTCATTTATTATGGTTTAATGATTAAACTTTCATTTCGATCTTGATCCAGCCCTTCTCCAATTAGTCTAAACTCGCCAAATAAAATATTGCAAAAAGCAATATAGGGACTGAAAAACGATATTCGCAATAGGCCCCATAATCCTGAATCATAAATAATCGTCCGAAATGTAGTTTTAAAAATAAAACCGGAAGTAGAAATGCTTTCTGCAATTTAATTTAATTTAGAAAAAGTGTAGAGGTACACTTGAAACAGACACAGCTATTTTAATTAATCCAGAATTCTTTGTTTGTAATAATATAATGTTTTGTATAAAAAAAACATTTATCAAATTCTAAGAGTAAGATAAGAACAAGATCTTTTTGTTCTCTGATAAGATTGAAAAGTTTGAAGCAAATATAAAATTTAGATGTTTAGAACTACAGAAAAAACGATACGATTTTTTAAGAAAAGTACTAATTCTCAAGCCTCTTGAATTTATACAGCCCCTTAATGACTGAAAAACCTTTGACTATGTCCAATAGTGTTCAAATCCTTTGACCTTTTGTGTATTTCATAATATTAAACTTTAATGTAGAAAAATATTCAAGCTGCATATACGCAACTGTTTCCATTCAATATTTGAACAGAACTAAGTTGCTCATCAATCCTTATCTACTGGAACAATGTTAGAACGAATAACAGCAAATCTAAAGACACGATAATTTTCACTGAGCTGAGGACAAAAACGGAATAGATGGATATAGTATAAACAAAACAGCATTAAAAATGGCAATACTTTCCGCTTTATTCAAAATAGAATGCATACGCATATATGCATATATAGTGGCATACAATAGTACTCTAGTCGAGACAAATAATATCACAAAATTCAACGAATATGTAAAGCTGGACGTTCAAAATATAAGTAAAACGTTTTTAGCCAAAATTTCTAAATGGAAACAATCGAAAATAAAAACAGTAAAGACGATAAAAGGCAAAAACGAATACATTGAAACACAAAATAAAGTTTAGTAAAAAGCCCTAAAAGTTTGTTTCTTTGAATTCCTTGGCCTGTAGCCCGGATCCAACAGTAAAAGCAACAACGGATGCATGATCCAATTTTCCGGGCAGTGACGAGAAGGCACTGCTGTCCACGATACGTTTTCGTGCTGCCCGATGTTGTACACGAGTCAATTCCACTTCCCTTTTGGCCCCATCGGGCCCAGTAACCAGCTTGTAAAACAATTCTCGCTGCTCTAAAGTTTTGCGTCGGGCTGATGTTATCATTTTGGCGAAATCGACAAGCAAATGACATAGTTGTCGGGCAGACGGACACGGACGTAACGTCCCATTTATTCCATAGCTTAAGAGATCTTCAAGACGGAGGAGGGTTAGTGTATGCCTTTGTTGACCAGTGACCAAAGGTAGTCCTGTTGCGGATCGAAGAAATTTAACAGTGGGTGATTTTTGCAAAGAAACACGGGGTTCGATGACGGTATGTGATCGCATGTATTTTGGACGACTGGGTACAGTGGACGACGAACTGCTACTGCTACTTGCTTTTTCCGGATGGTTACCTGGTGTCGTTACTTTCTTACTTCTCGGTGGTCGCACCGGATGTTGGACGTTCGACAGTGAACTACTGCCCGCATGTTGTTTCTGACGAGTACTATGCCCTACCTCAACTGGTTTGGCTTCCTTTCTGTTATACACTGCTGGTGTACTCTTATTTTGTCTTTTTGGCGCCAAATGAGGATCTATCATTCTAGCTTGTCTTGCCTCCGCAGTCAAAGCCTCAGCAAATTTCCCAACAACCGGATCAAAGTTATCACTAATACCGTCTGATGTCAAGAAAACTATATCCCCCGGATCAACAGTGGTCACTGCTAAGGTAAGATTGCTCAATTCTGGTTTATTACCATCCACCGGACCCAAAGCACCCAAGGCATCTCTCATGTCACGCATAGACATAATATCATGTGATCCTGGTTGAATTATACGATAAAATTAAATTTAATAAAATTCCACACAAATTTACCTTGAGTAAATTCACGAACGCCATGCTTTTTAGAATACACATAGCCTAAAGAATCGCCAACATTACACGAACAAACCACATATTTTCCAGCGTACTGACCATTTAATGGAAGCACAACAGCAACTGTTAGTGTGCTCAACGATCCACCGACTTCTAATATACAACCATGGGCCTCCCAGAGGCTCCGTAAAAGACTTACAAAAACGTCTCTGGTCGTTGAAGCCATACACTCCTGAGATATTCCAAATATTGCTGTGTCTAAATAATCTAAGCAACCTTGAACGGCTGATCTCGCTGCTAGTCTTGCACCTTCGCCTAGAATATAATTTCAATATTAAATTATGTCATTTAGATTAAAATTGCTTTTAGAGAATCAAAAAGGACTATCTTTTTTTAATCAAACAGGGTTCTAATTTCGTGGCTTTATCTTATTACATATTTAAATGCAAAGGACCTAGCTACCTGACAAACCGCATTTGTTATGAATATTCGTTGGAATGAAGCCTATTCAATTTTATGCTATTCCTAATATATATATCAATTTGAACAAAAGTATTAAATCTCTTATGCAATTTGTTTGTCCTTAAAATAATCTCGCAAAAAAATTAATTCGTAAAAGAATATCATATATTCTAGTCTTTTTAAAATGATGTTACAATAATAAATGTTATTTTTTATCATCTAATTACTTACCCCAATTGACACCATCAGCTAAAGCCATAGCTGCACAACTCCCTCTAACAACTAATCCATAGCAGTCAGCAATAGGATTTCCCATTGGCTCATTAGTAAGCATATTATTTTCATAGAGTGACACAGAAATTCCATACGCATGATCATTTTCCATTTTCCAATTAAGAACACCAGCAATTGGTTCACCAGAATTATTTTGTTTGGAAACAATTTCACCCTGTAAAGATTCCATTTGTCGATCACAGTTAACCTCGTTCGGTGACGAGTTTTCTTTCTCCTTAACATTATTAATTAATCCTAGAGGCTGTGAAATGGTTGTGAGAGGTTGTGATTCTTTGTAATCAGTCTTTGGATTGGTGTTGCTAATGTCTGTTACGGTTGATGCTGGCTTTGTGCTAACCATGCTAACAATAATAGTTGTTGCATTCTCACCCTCTTTTTCAGTTTCAACCCGAGAATTCTTTCTTGAACGGACATTCGTTTTATTTGCATTTTGATCAGATCGGTATTTTTGAGAATTAAATTTGTGTTTTTGATTGCTTATGCTCCGACGGACTTCAAGTTCCTGCTCCTGACTTGTATCTATGAAATCTATGTCCGAACCAGCGCTTAAATGAAGTTTAGAGCGCTTTATACCAGTTAGACCTTCTTCGGGTCCAGTGCATGCAGCTGTTACTGTTTTTGGTCCAGTTGGATAGTACCCCAAAGTTAAGTCGGGTAAATCCTTCGGATTCTGACCAGAATAAATATCAGGTCCTGGAGAGAAAACACTGTCCATACGCCTGTTAAAAAAATTTACTTGGTATTTTTTGAAAAATTTTAGATATAATTACATACCCCTCCAAATATTTTGTAATAAAGTTTCCATCTCCAGGTTTTCTAGTACTAAGAGTTGACCTACTGCCTCCTTCCCTTGGCTCGGCGATAAAACTTAGTTGACGAAAGTATGTTGTGACTTTTTGACGCAATGAAGGCATTTCACGAATTTTATCAATCGCACATCTTTAAAAAACTAAGAATATATATTTTTAATTAAGTTATTTCTGGATGTTTGAATATATTGGTAAAATGTTCGGTGATAATATAACAACATATTTTTACTCTTTAAATCAACCTTTTTCGCGGTCGCTATCCTTAAGAGTGAAAAAAAAAACCGCGGAAATGAGTTGTTTCCATTGGATAAGTAGCCTAATCTAAAATGAATTAATTTTCTTTTATGTTTGCTCATGACCGAGCATTCGTCTCATTTAGGTTGGAATTGAATTTGATCCATTTTAGCTAAACAAGGCTGCACAACATTTTAAAACGATTAATTACTCTTCTGACCATAAATACCACAATAGCAATTAATATAACACCAATTTAAAAGTACCACATAAAAAGAAAAGAATCTTACTTAGAATTTCCGCAGCAAATCTTTTTTCAGAAAACAAGACAACTACGTAATCTGACCTAAATAGAAATGCGCCAATCATATCTCATAATAAGAAAAATGTTGTCATTGCAGGGTCATTGAAATAAACAAAAATAAAAATATTTCTAACGCCCACCACAAATTCCATGTATCCGTCATTGATAATTTCAATTAGGTTTGTAAAATTATACAAGATTACGGCGAAGAATCTGATATAATTCCATTTGTGGTGATTTAAAACGATTTCACTTTCATTCGTCTCAATTACGCACTCATTGTTGTATACTTTATCAAGTTACGCAAAATTGCGAATGTACTTCCCTAAACAGAGAAGTGGCTGATTAAGGCATATTTAAGATGTAGTACACATAGCCCCAGGCCCTGAAATGTTTTCAAGTGACAAAGGAAATTAAATAATGTCAGCTTTTTATACTTACGTTTCTTTTAAATAATGTTGTATTGTACGTCAGTATGCCATTAGAACGTTAAAAGTATTTTAAATGGCAATTCTACTGACGCAGATCGGCAGATTGTAATTAAAACAAAGAAGCCCCCAATTAAGGGACTGTTAAAAAATTAACAACTTCACTCTTTGAACATTTTTGAAGCATACAATCCACAATTAGCAAATTATATAATTATTCAATTGCATCCAAACATGTATCATGTTTTTAAGCATTTATCTGCTTATTTAACTTTTGAATTGAACTTGGTCACGAATTTAGAAAACCCACATAACATCGAATGCATCGTTTCGTTATATTACTAACTTTGTACAATTACGCTTTTACAATAAAATCTGCAATATATTTAGAAAATATAATAGTTAAATTATACATATCTAAATTATGCCCAAAGAATATCGATTGATATCTGGTTATTTTTAATTTTTAGTTAAAAGAAAATTTTTGGATAAGTCTAATAGAAAATGCAAGTGCATAATATGTATACAAGGAAATGATGACATAATCGCGAATATTATTATTGCTCTTTAACCAGTTATATATGTATGTTAATAAAGTCGCGAAAATAGATAAAAAAAATTTTCGCAACGTATCTAATCTTTAAAGATGTTTTGCTACATGCACGAATAATTTTAGTTATCTGTTGTTTTCATATTTTTCATCAAACCAATATTTATTGTCCTTTGTTATCTTTAATACTGTGTTAGGTTTCCAGCCGTGAGCTTACTTTATTTTGTATTTTTTATGACCAAACATTTACGAAAGCCTTTTAATCCATAAACAATTAGGATTAATTAAGATTATATTAAGATGATAGAAATAGTGACACAATTACTAGACATACAAACCGATGCAATGCCATATCGTTTTATTCCTAACATATTATAAATCTTGTCTAATCTAGTCTTCTCTTTTTACTATCTCTTCATTTTTCTATTCAACCACAATTAATTTAAGTGTAACAAGGTGTTAAACAACAAATTTTACTCGAAAACTAAGATGACTTGAATAATATAAAATCTAAATACCTAATGAAAATGTTTCATAACTGAAGCTTTATTTTATGAAAAAATTTAATTCTAAATAAATTCTGAGCAGACTGAAATCTTAAACGTGACTTATTCCACAACTCTGAGGAATTCTTTTATGGAGATATAAATAGCGAATAGAAATAAAATAGATAGAAAGAGTAGATGTTTTGGAAGACAATAGTACTTTGTTAGCGCACCAACTGTATCTCAATTAATTCTATTCTTTGCGCAATGTAAAAAGAATCAATAGTCTGAACACATTTATTTTTTCTCTCCTTTAAGGTTTCTTTTGGGTGCATAATCCAGAATAAATTCGAGGAAAAATGAAAGAGCCTTCAGGTCCCATAAAACAAATTAAACACGCAACATTTCAAGCAAAAACAGTCAAACATGCAACGAATTACTTTTTCACAAGTTCAAAGACCTCTAAATCTTAATCTTCTTTTAGGTAATATCACATTGTAGGTCAACATATAAAAAATATTTAAAAATATGTCATTTTTAACCATAAGCAATATATGGAAATATATTGCGACAGAAAGTTAGTGAAACAAATATTTACAACCATATATTTTCTGAATACAACTCCAACCTGTTTTTACTCTACCAACAATAAAATGCAGAGATTTGTTTAGTCGACTGAAGATAAATAGCCGTTTTATAGGCCTTCTTTCACTTCACGATAGGCAATGGCCCAGACCTTCAAAGCCATGGCACTTGTTACAAAATTAGAAACATCGATTTCCACTCATAAAAAGAAAGCGATCCGTGCGAGTATCTGTTAATACCTTAATTATTTAGGAAACCACATACTCTTGCAGTATAATCGATGAATGTCTGATATGACTTAGGTCAGATGCTTTAAAATAGACAATGTGGCCCTTAATCACTTCCAAGTGAGCGCTTCATTAAGATAGAATCATAATGGACACCCACGTTCTAGAGAACCGCTTTAAAATTGTTCGTTATTAAAAGATTGCTACTACTTATTACTACGGATATGCTAAGAAATATAAATCTTTCTAGACAAACTTAATGAGTTAGATATTTGACCGCCAGACAGTAATCGTTAAACATGCATTTTTGAATAGAGACCAACTAATGAAAATTACTACCTTCTTCTAGTAAACAATTTGATTATTTCTGCATATCTATCGCTATGTAACTTCCGCACTGGATTTGTTGAACTATTACAAACTATGCTAACTGCCACTACGTACAACGTGCTAGACTGAGTTGTCTGGCCGATCTGGCCTGGTGCACTCGAGATAGTTCTATAAATGAATTAGACGTTCTGCCCTGGGAGCAAGTTGATTATCAAAGGGGTTAAAGAACTTACAGTTGTCGGAGTCAATCACTCATTAATCGCCGGAAAAAATAGGGCGATTAAATGCGAACCGCGAACCACTTCTTAATAATTCGAACTCGGACTATCGATTATTCCCGACTTAACATGTGCTGCAACTCTGGGAGCAGCTCCAGCAGCTCCTTCAAACCTTTCCACTATCCTGACAGAACACAACTGGGATTCTTTGTTCTTCTACTGTCTCGACATCAATAAAAATCGATTTTTGCAATTCCTTTTACTTTTTCAACTTGATTCATTTTATTGTGTCTGACTTGAATTTGATTCACCCAAAGGTTTTCACTTTCCGAGATGCACTGAGGTGGAGACGGCAAGGGCCATACGGCGACGGCGACGGCGACGTCGACGTCGTCTACGCAGTCAGCGTGAGCGCTCTTAAAATTAAATGTTGGGGCTTGAATGTCGTGGGATACGCCAACGAAAGATATGCGAAGACTGATTTCGCTGGCGGGTAATTCAAGAAATATGCTCTTCTTTAAGCTTTTGGGGGGTTCTTTAAGAATGGAATGGCTCCACAGTGTTGATAGGCGATGCGGATTTTTCCGCCTTCTCAACTTTTGTATAGTGCCATTTTATGGTTATTTGGTTAAACGAGCAGTCCCCCTCGTACTGCTCATGCATTGAACAGAAACCTGGCATTTGTCCAAAGGAAATGCACTACAGGATTTCTTCCATCGCCCTCAGATAAACTTTTTCTTTAAAATCCCATCCTATTGTGTTCATGGCGAGTTCGTTTCATTTATAATCGCAGTAAAAGCGTACATTCAACTACAAAAAAACTTTAGAACCTGAACGTTTACCACAATGTAAGGATTAAAGAAAATACCTCTGAAATTCTTTAAACCTTCTGTGCTGTTCCACAATCCGTGAAAGTAAGCTCATTTCCCAATGATATATTAAAGCCCATTTTGAGGTATAATTGGTAAAATAATTGTTTTAACTCAAATAACCATTTTGTTTTTAAATTGGAAAGTATGGGAAAGTAGCGATATCGGGGGTTATAAGTGTTCATGTTCTGTTTAATAATAATAATCCTTGTAGAGGCATACTTTTTTAAAATATGTACATATTCACACTCAAGTGCAGCGAAATTATTCTCTGACTACATGGCAAACATTTTAATTAATCAACTCTATCAAAAAAATTATTAAATTATTTTCTGTAGTTTAACTCTTGAACTGTAAAACATATTTTCATTATGAGTTTATTTTAATTATAAAAATCCCATGAGAATAGGAAGCCCCTTGCAAAAATATGTGAAGGGCCTGAACTGAATTACGCGTGCGATCTAAAGTACCTACGTAAATGTAAAAAACCATTGAAGTAAATTGTTTATAAAATATTCTTTAAAATTTAAACTTTTGAGCGCTTTAAATCGCGGTGATATAAATTAAGAAGAGTGCCTAATAAAATTTTGCAATTTCTAATCCAAATGATGGTTTTTATGGCCTACGTCAAAATAACTTTTTTTTTAAATTTGTAATTTTACAAAATGGCCATCATTAATAAGCGAAATCGGCGGGTCGGTCTAGCGCCCGTTGTATTCATCTCAAACATCCTGAAGAAAAAATACTGTGGGTATGTTTCTGGACCTACCTAATTAACAATCGAAACATTGATTGATTGGTACCGAGGCGGCACCGTCGTAGATTTTCCCGCGCGATTGAACAAAACCTTGTGTTAAATAAGTAGTTTTTTTAATTAAGCTTATTATTCTTGGAAATTAAAACTATGTAGGCAAATTTATATTATCTTTTTATACATTGTTATTTTTTATCCATAGTATGTACCTACCAGGCCTAGACGTACAGTAGTAGATCGTTATTTGCAATTTAACGGATTTTGGTACATTTTTCAATTTTTAGTTAAAGGGACCACTCTCTCAAACGGACACATTTTTACTCGACTTACTAAAATTTAAAAGAAAATCACGTCATTTTTGGTATCAAATGGCAGGTCTTGAATTTCCACCTCTTTTGTTTTTTAAAGGATGTTATAGTCGTAGCCGAGGTTTACACACTTTTTTAACTTTCGTTTTGTGTTATGATTCTATCCCCGGTTTCCTAATATTAAATTGCTGCGAAAACATTTGGTTTGTTTGTAAAACTGATAACAAGGATAAAACCTAATAAAACCACATTCAACCGTTTGCAATCTGTTCAAAAATGTAGTACATAATGTACTTGCGAAGTATTGACTGTAACAACAAAATATTCCAAAAACAACAAGCATTGCGTGAACGTTAATTTTCATTATTAGCCTAAACTAAACTTGTATTACAAAAATGAAAGTAAAATATGCAAGTGACTAGAACCAGTTTGATAACTCCGTTCAAAATTGTTTTCTTTTAGAATATTTTTCCTATCTTACAATCTTGCCAAGATTTTATGCACATAGTGCGCCAAGGATCAATATTTAAATTCTACTGGTGCTAATCAATAGCTAGAAAAGGGCTCAAGACATCTTGACTCCAACTTTAAAGGCTAGACAGCCGCACGCGGGGGTAGAGTAGTTAATTTATATAATTCAAGAGTGAGGCATCTCATTTTATGGCCTATGGGCTGGGGATGGGCACATAATCCCAACGAGTCTGTGAATCATTCAGGTATTGCGAGAATCAATAAGATCTCATCAAAGATTCAGAAAGTCAATCCCCGAAAAGCTTACGCACAAGGTGCGATGTGCTACCATCACCGGAGGTATGCGCAACTGTGAGGCCCAAGGGGCCTGCTCTGCCCGGCCCCATCCTCCAGCGCCTCGGCCCCAAACAATGGTTCTGGCGCGCACCACTTCGCATAGCAAACAGCAGGCAGACAGAAGTTAAACAGGCGACGACGACGTCTGCAACGGCCGAGCGGTTTCCTTTGGACATCTTCCGATGGCCATGGGCCGCGGTCCGCGGGCAGAACCAGCAAGACAATCGACAGTCATTATTCTTTTATTGCCGCCCAGCGCAGATGTGGATTCATTTCATCACGTCCACGTCTTTTACTTATTCTACGCAGTACGCAGCGCACATTCCGAGCAGTCGCGAAAATATTTACTTTCCCAATTTTATGCAAATTTGGAAATTATCACCAGAGAAAACAGCTCAAGGACGGATGAGAAAACGACTTACCCGAGGAAGAAATCACTTCCGTGTTTAGCTGACGGTTGGCACTCGGATCAGAGACGATTTTTAAAAGAAACCACTTGATCGTAACATCACACCTGACACACTGAAATCTTAAATCCGAATGAATCACCTTCGTCTTTGGCCAAGCAGTTTTGACAACACACCTTTGTTGTACCGTTTTTTCATGTGCTTGACGTCCTCGGCATCATGCGGGTTTCTCTTCGTCACCCAAAAGTACTCTTAAATTTTTGCCCGTTTATGTTTTTTATGTGTTTTTTATAGGAAATCATAATAATTTATATCTGGCACCACTGCGTAAACATCTGTTTTTAGCACGTACTAAAAGAATGAACGTACCACTGAAATACTACAACATGGAACGTACCGTGCGCCCGTAGAATTTCCGCGTGTTTGGGATATCAGTGGAACGAATGGATATGAAGAGGAACATTAGCGTCACTGGAACTATTTTCAAACGCTTGCAACCAGAAATAAATAATTTAATTTGAATTTCATTGATGCAAACGTTAACTTATATGGAACGCTGTAACGAATGAAATACATTGCCGAAAAAATCAGTAAAATTTGTTGTGGGAAGGAATAAAAATATACCCAAACGAATTTTTTATTTCAGGTCATCTATAACGACTCGTACCTCAAATCGTAGGAAATGTTTATTATATATCTATTTGCAAACTTTTACTGAAATTATTTGCGATCCAGGTTATTTTAAAACGTAAACAATCCACGCATTTTTGTGTATTTTTTGAGCATACTTTTTATACGATTAGCAATTTACTTGATACTTTCATATATTAGTTACATAAATCAGCGATAGAAAAGTTCAATTCTCCGTTAATAATTTTTAAAATATTTACAAAAATTCAGAGAAATATGACCAATTATTTTAAATATCATAAACAAAACCAACTTCTCTCCAAATTCAATCGTTTCTTTTCGTTCCTCCTAGGATCAGATCATTCCTTCGAAGTTTTTTGACAGTCGCTGGTGTGAGCAACTGGAGACAGGTTACTGGCTTCTGGCGGTGGGCAGCTGTTTTTTTAAATTTTTGTTTATGTAGATTTGGCTGGAATAAATTAAAAAATGTCTCAATGGACTGTAAGTAACTAGCTATAATTTTTTTCTAATATGCCTCCGTTGAGATTGGAATTGTGACCATGCCACACAAAACATATATGGGGCGGCCACTTTTAAATAGACAAGCACATTGGATGTGCTATTTTATTGTTAATTACAAGCGATAGATAATAACTTTAGAAGTTGCTCTATATTTAGTTTATAAATTAATTCCTGAGTTTGATATATTAGCTTTGTTCTAATACGCAAAAGAAAAAGTAACTAGATCTTGAAATTAATATTATTATCTTGCGCAATTGTCCTAATGTAGCAACAAATAAAAAATCCTGGTCGAAGCATTCGAACGAGACATGCGATTAAAATTTGTTTAAACTCAAATTCAAATTTAGCTCCAGGGTTTTCAGATTTTTAAAATAATTTGTTCATAACTTAATGCATGCATCGTTAAAAAATTGAAGAATATTATAGTTTAGGGCAGACAAAAAGATTTCATGAAAGACAAAACATTTTACCAAAACGGTTATGAGTAAGAAATTCGATAGAGGAACTGCTTACTGAAACAGATTTTAAAATTACAGTATTTAAAAACCTTTTAATTTTTAGCAAAAAGTAAAATCTCTAATCGCTGTAACTACTGGAGCAACAGTATTTTTCGGAAGCATAAATATCCTTAAGGGAAACGAAAAATTCTATGATGATGTATTGATACCACTAATACAACAAATACCACCAGAAGCATCACATAAATTCGCTGTTTTGGCATGCAAATATAAAATCTTTCCAAACTCAGGCACAGAGGATCCAAAATCTTTGGTAAGTTTTTTTATTTTTATATTAGCTTATTGAAAAACGTTGTTTTCTGTTTTTTTAGGAAACAAAGTTTTTTGGACATTCTCTTAAAAACCCAGTTGGCATCGCAGCTGGGTTTGATAAGCAAGGAGAGGCTGTTGAAGGTCTTGAAAGAATTGGATTTGGTTTTGTAGAAATCGGCTCGGTAACTCCCCTCCCACAACCGGGCAACCCAAAACCTAGAGTTTTTCGTCTTCCATTAGATAAAGCAATTATAAATAGGTAAATTGTTAAAACGCTTCTTTACAAAACATATTTTGATTGTTTTTCTTAATAACTCTAGATATGGTTTTAATAGCGATGGACATGAAGAAGTTTACAATCGACTCAAACAGCTCAAGGAAGATAAAACATTTCAAGGCGTTTTAGGGATTAATCTCGGAAAAAATAAGGAATCCCCTGACGCTTTGTCGGATTATGTCAAGGGAGTGGAAATGTTTGGCCCCATTGCAGACTATTTAGTAGTTAATATAAGCAGTCCTAACACACCTGGATTGAGGAATCTACAAAGCAAAAAGGACCTAGAAATTCTCCTATGTGGAGTTATAAAGGCGCGAAATAGTCTCCCCACCAACAATGATGTACCTGTTTTTCTAAAACTTGCTCCAGATCTTACACGGGACGACGTGAAAGATATCGTTAAGGTTGTAGAACAGAAAAATTGTCGAGTAGATGGTTTTATTATTTCAAACACAACTGTGGATAAGTCCAATCTTAGAACAGTTGAACTTTCTTCGGAAGCTGGAGGTCTTAGTGGAGCTCCTCTAAAAATGCGATCTACACAACTTATAGCAGAAATATACTACATGACAAGGGGAAAAATTCCAATTATTGGAGTTGGAGGAGTTTTTACAGGTGAAGATGCTTTCGAAAAAATCTTAGCAGGTGCTTCGTATGTGCAATTATATACGGCATTAATTTATCATGGTCCGCCTGTAGTTAGCAAAATAAAAAAAGAACTAAGTGAATTACTTAAAGAAAATGGTTATAAAAATGTTGAAGAAGCTGTTGGAAGAAATTATCAAAAATATTTGAACAAGTAAATTATATGTGAATGTAATTCAAATTTAGACAATTTTTAGCCCTTTTTTACTTTATTTTGTTTTATGTCCAGTATAGATGGGCACAATTTTTGGTTTTAATATACGCTATATTTTCTAAATTTTGATTTATGTTAATAAATTATAATAAATGACATTTGCTTGATATATTATTTTGCGAACTTTGGAGTAACAGCAATTAGAACTTTGAAGGTGAAGTATTGCGGTGTTGATGTACATATGTGGTTTGAGTAGCTAAGGACTGAATAGGCTTCATAAAAAAGATAGAACTTAAACAACAGACGAGAAATACTTTATAAATAGAATCTTAAATTACTAAGAAAACAAACAAATTGGGTACGCTTTAAGATTTTAGAAGCTGTAGATTATCGTAAAAATAATTTGATAATAAGATTCGTACTAATCAGAGTCAAGGAAGGTTAATCAGCTTATTAGCGTAAAATTGGCAATGGTGTTCAGAAGAAACACAAAAAGATCTCAAATAATGCAGGTAAAAGAAGTATATTTGATCAACTTCATCAAACTATAAAATTAAAGGCAACTATGAACTAAGATTGGTTGAAAAATTGTTGCGCCAGTATAGAGGTCTCATTTAGTCAGAAATAGGACAAGATGAAAGAGGAAATTAGATTAGAAGAGATCAAGGTTCAGTCCATACTTGTCGGGCATTTGGATCGTCACGGACTGTAAGCCTCTTACAATCGAATAGCAGAGTGAGCTTTAAGACGTTTCAATTAAGTCTAAAATTTTAATTTCGCTCAAATCATGTCTTCATTTTTGATCGGTAATATTTCTGTTGGTGGTGCAAATGATCCAATTTTTATTATCGCCGAAATTGGTCAAAATCATCAAGGCAGCCTTGAAATTGCAAAAGAGCTCATTCTTCAAGCGAAGGTAATACATATATTGTTGTTAGAAGAATAAGTTCTAATAGACCTCTTATTTTAAGAAATGTGGCTGCAATTGCGTGAAATTTCAAAAATCCAATCTTCCAACAAAATTCACTCAATCGGCACTATTGCGTCCGTACGAAGGTCCTAATTCTTGGGGCAAAACATACGGGGAACATAAAAAATTTCTCGAATTCAGCATAGAACAGTTTAAAGAACTTCAACAATATGCAAATGATATTGGAATACTTTTTACAGCATCAGCAATGGATGAGGTATGATTACAGAAAATTTGAATGATAATATATTATTTTTGTAAAATTAGGTATCCTTGCAACAACTCTTAGATCTTAACGTGCCCTTTATAAAGATCGGATCAGGAGATACTAACAATTTTGCGTTAATTGAAAATGGTGCGAAATCTCAAGTTCCTTTAGTAATTTCGACTGGAATGCAAAACATGTCTACTGTGAGAAAAGTTGTCGATATTATAAAACAAAGAGGGAAAAGCAATTTCTGCCTAATGCATTGTGTATCAGCCTATCCAACAAAAGACGAAGATGCTTCATTATCTTTAATTGGATTATATAAAACAGAATTTCCAACTGTAGTTATAGGATATTCGGGACATGAGTTGGGGACACTCACTTCTAAAGTTGCTGTGCTTCAGGGCGCTAAGGTATTTAAACGCAACTTATAGAAATAATAACAAATAGATTTCAAAATGTTACCATACAATGGACAATTTCCTAAGCTTTAAATTATTTCAATTTAGATTAAACATTTAATTAGGAATAGATGGTAATTGATAATATGTAATTAATTTGTGTTTTCTTATAGATTATTGAGCGACACTTCACCTTAGACAAGTTCCAAAAGGGATCAGACCATAAATGTTCCCTACTACCAGAGGAATTGCAAGATTTAGTCAATTTTGCGAGAGAGCATGAAAGGAGCCCAGAAAGGTCAAAGCGTTTTAGTGTAGAAGATTGCATATCCATGTTTCCTGGAAAAGATAATGAAACTACTATAAGACTTGTCCTAAAAGACATTCAAAACAAGGAGATTTTAGAATGCGAAAATCCATGTCGTAACAAATTAGGGAAGTCTGTGGTTTACGCAGCAAACCTGCCTCAGGGGCATCGAATTAGAAAAGAGGACTTGACTGTAAAAGTGAGCCACACGCTTGGAAGTTCGGCTGAAACGTTGGAACTGTTCGTAGGTCGGAAATTAAAATGCAGCGCTGATTTTGATGATCTCGTGCAAGAAGAACACTTTTTATAATAATAAATTATTCTCAGACTTTTTAAATTAATACAAATAAACTCCGAAAACAGTGCACACACAATACAAAGTCGCATTTGTGAATTTCTCCGAGGTGTAGCTGTCCGACTCAGCGTCCCAGCGGCACCTCGCCACGTACCGACACCCGGAGCCCAATTGCTGACCCAAAGAGACCTGGACGACGTGTTTGTACCGCTTCATCTGCAGCTCGTAGACGGCGGCGCTGACCTCGTCGGCGATTGCCTTGGTCCACACCTTCGCCTCTTGGGCGTTGTAGTTTTTACCTTTAAAGGGTTTTTGTAGACAATACCGTGCATTGAGGCAAGCACAAACCTTGGAGTTTATCGGCGAGAACCCTTTGAATGATTTGCGTAACCTTTCCAGTTTTAAAAGCTTCGTTCATCTTTGGCCGCATTTGATAACTTCCGGGAGATTGTGCGCCATCGCTTTCACGATCCTCACTTAACACGTCGTCTTGAGATGCGCTCATTTTGTGTAATTTGAATCCTTTTTTGTAAAGAACCCGACTGGACGTAAGTTTGTTTTGAAACGACTGCGACTGCACGTTACCATCGCAACCAGAAGTGACTGACTTGACAGCGACAATTCGTTATAAATTCAGTGCAGTGGAATGGAGGAAGCTCAATCTGGAAATTAATTCAATCTATTCAAATGAAAGATATTTATGTAATATATATAATAATTATTGTCTTATATTTTTGAACAAGAATTAAATATTATTTCCCTTCAATTTCTTTTTGTAAAATTTTTTTATACCATTGTGGATTTATCAACTGTCAAACATCATCACAATTGTGATTCGTTATCTGACGTTCCAGTAAGAAGCTCAGATTGATTTTTCTGTCTACAATTTTACCGCTGATTATCTGCAGTTTAGTGCTAATAATTGTGGATTTGGTATTTTAATAAAAACTGCAAAAATGTCGTTATTTCGTAAACCAAAAAAGACGATGCAAAGGCGTGTATTTAGCGCTGTAGATGAAGACGACGCCGCAAGTAACGATGATGGTGAAAAGATGGATGTCGATGAGCAATCTTCAAATAATTCGGCCAACATTGAACCGAAACGAGAAAAAAAGAAAGATAAAAAGCCGAAAAGTGATGAATCGAAGTCTAAAAAGGCTTTATTGAGTTTTGCGGACGATGGTAAGATTACTTTAGTTTGAGTGAAAATTTTCTTTACATGGAAGTTTTGCGGAGGCTATCCTCGTCCTGCCGGGCATTTTCCAGAAAGCGTTCTGTGCTGTCGTTATTTTTGATTTTATTACTCTCGGCGATTCCTGATATAAGACAAATTGGTGAAAATTTTGGTTTACCTTTACTTGGTTCAGGAATAGCTTCCGTAAAAGGGGCGAAGAGAAAGCTCCAACAATTCAAGGCTTGCTGCTTTTTACCAACTAAAACATCGTTTGATTGGGTTTTATAACCTCTTGGAGGTTCTCAACATCGAAAACTCCAAAAACTGATACGCCTAAACAAATAAAATCATTAACAGAAAAATAGTTTAATAAAATTATTCAAAACACATTCTCTTTTGCTCAATAATAAACTTTTAATTATCTTATTATCAGATTTTAAATAAATTTTTCTTAAAGTTACTCTCCGTTTCGGATGGAATTTTGCTTGCAGATTACCTCATATTGAACCAATCCTTTAAGTTATTCTCGCTGCTTCTATGTATTCATTTCCTTACATTAAATAAGGGGCTGACTTAAATAACTATGAAATCATAAAATATTGTATATCTAAGGCGTAGATCCCAATAATGAACCTGTAATGATTTCACTCCCAATTCGTTCAAGTTTGCGACCCACCCGATGGCAATCTACTATACTTCTTTTCACTTTAAAGTTAAACTGAATTCCGTTGATTTTTTCTTTCCTGTTTCCTTAATTTTCCTGATAAAACATGTTCATGTGAATTATTCTACTACCCTTCGTCTTTTTTATTTGCTTTCTAAAATGGCTTAGAAAGCGTTCATGGAAGTGTCTGGAATTGTTTTCCAAATTGAATTTAATCTGAAGCTAAAATTAAAATTGTTAAAATGGCTCATTGTAAGGATCTGAATTCGGAACGATGAAGCAGTGCGAATGTCAAAGAATTGAAACGTTTGAAATATGTAGCTCGTAGCAATAATTAAAACAAATTTATATTGAAGCTTTTAATCTTTTCTTTCGAAATTATACATATAAAACCTTACAGCAAAAATTTACTATAAGAAGGAAAATGTCAAAAACCATGAACACGTTAATAATTGAAATTTCTCTTTATTAATTTTACAGAGGAAGAAGGTGAAGTTTTTCAAGTTAAGAAATCTTCACATAGTAAAAAGGTCATGAGAATGTTGGACAGAGAAAGACGGAAAAAGAAATCCAAAGAAGGCAGAGACGACAGATACGAAAGCAAATATGAGAATAAATACGACAAATATGAAAAATTTGAAAAATATGAAAGTCATAAAAGTGAACAATCATCGCCGCCGCCTCCACCACCAATGAAGCATATCACTTTCGAAGGCAAAGAGTGTAATCCCCAAAATTCTCAAAGTAACAATAACGTCAATAACTCAGATAGTATCCAAACTGAAATACGCACAGACGACTTTGTGGTAAGGTTATTATTGTCAACTTCTTTTTCCTCTATTTGTAAAAAAATTGATAAAAATTTCATGTGACTGTTCTACTTTATATTGTAGAAAATGTTTAAATTTAATATGCCACTTGAAATTTTTATTACACCTTCTCGCTCTGAAAGTTTTTGGATGTACCGTATCATTCATTTTCTTAGTTAATGTGATGAAATTCATAGATTTTATTGTTTAAAATCAGTCTTCATAAAATGCATGAATTTTATTATTGAATCGGAAACAGTGCAATAATTTCAATGGGAGACTAGTCTGCTTTAACAAATTTTAAATTTCAAATTCTTTAACTGAGAACTTTTAATCTCTTTGAAATTTAATATAGGATATTTTAGCAGATATGTTGACCTACAAAATACTTTTAACAATACAACAGGGATTAAAAGAATCTTTAAACAAAATATTAAACTTACGTATCTTGTGAAAAATCTCTTGTTGATATTTTAATTTGTTTGCAAAAACTGTTGTTTACTGATTTGTCGGAAAGTAGGTACTTAAAAAATTTAGAAAAACACTTCTTTTAAAAATAAATCAAAATTATGTTAATAAACCAAATGCTTATTGCACCACTGTATTTAAATATTTGAATTGGTTCCAATTAAGCCAATTAACGAAACGCATTGCAATTTTCATGTGCTTAATTATAAATAGTGATCAAATATTACCTTTTTGCAATATTTTCACATTATTAACATTGCCAATTTTCTTCCACAGCTTGTTGTTAAAAAATCCGAACCGGATAATGTTATTCTGAACGGGAGGGCTGCTTTATGTGCAGGTCGAGACGATATGTCTTCAGAGGATGAAGATTCTGATTCTAAACCGGTGCATAGATTCAATAAACCAGAAAATTTCAAATTGATTCTCGAGAGCGGTTCAATTCCCGACGCAGCTATGATTCATGCTGCAAGGAAACGAAGACAAAAAGCAAGGGAACAAGGTAAGTAATAGAATAAAATTTAGATATTTAAGACCAATTCTTTTGTGATTTATTCTAGGTGACTTTATTTCATTGGAAGAACAAAAAAAAGAATCATCTAAAAAAGGCAACCGGCTTGTTCGGGAAGACGGAGAAGATGATGCTTCGGATGAGGAAGAACGTGTGGATATGAACGCAATAACAGGAGCTAAGGAAAGAGAAGAACGTCGTGAAAAGTTCTATGCGGTTGAAAATGAATGTATGTTACTATCCTTAAATATCTTTTCTTTATTTTATAATTATAATGAACAAAAGTTCTATCAAACCCTTTTTCTTAAGACTCAGGTGATGAATCGGAACAAGAAATGAATGAGTGGGAAAATCAGCAAATACGAAAAGGCGTAACTGGGGCTCAAGTAATTTTCTGGAAAAGAATTTTCATTATTTTCATTTTAATTTAAACCCATTTATTTTTTGTAGTTAGTAACTGCACAGCAAGAATCAGTTTTGTCTAGGTTTATTATAAAGCCCACAAATCACGCCATTGAGGATGAGACACCACAATCGACCGGTACTTTACTTGAACAGGCGTACGCAAAAATTTGTTTAGAGAAACCACGACAGGTATTATTATCTACCCAGAAATCTGAAGCGAAACCATCTGGACCCAGGGCACCCCAAGAAATCACTGATGTAATTAAGAAAAGGTTTGTTAAAATTCTGTTAATGCGCCTATGTTTCTTAACTTGTCTTTTTTAAAGATTGGTGCAGTTGAAGGTGCTGAATAACAAGCATGGTGATGATATTGAAAGAATTGTAAAGGATTTACAAGCTATTACTTTTGAAGCACTGGATTGTACACAGAAGGCGCCAATGGCAGCAACGAAATACAGATTCTATCAAGAGTTACGTGGGTATGTCACAGACTTGGTTGAATGTCTTGATGAAAAGGTAAATCATATTTCCATGTTTAGATAAATGTTAATTGGATGTTTTGACGTTTCGAACAGTTGAAATTTTACTTTTTTATCGAGAATATATAATTGTGCTCTTTACAACCGTTAAATTAATTACCCATATTTTTATTTATAATTCGGACTCAATTTTTCAATATTTCTTAAATGATGCCTGTGCTTTTTATTATAATAAAATTTGACGTATTTCATGATATAAGTAAAAGCTAGATTTGCGTCATTTGCGACATTTAAATATGTGAGAATGTGCTTAAGAAATTTGTGAGCAGCATTGATGCCCTTTGCGCTAGATTTTTCGAGTTTATTGTATTGTGAGAGATATCACCTAAACAAGAATCAGCTATCTTATTTCTTTCCAAACGTTAAAAAAGAAATTTTAATATGTTCTGCGCATTCTTTGTAATTTTTAAAACATAATGTCGGATGTCTATATTTATATTATAAATAACGAGTATGTTGAATTTCTTGACTGAACTGATTAGAATTATTCCTTCACCGATAAAAAGCTAATTCAACACTTTGTCTACTCTACCACCTTTTTTTAGCGACGTATTTAAACCATTATTGGTGTCACTCATATATGAGGGACATAGCAGTCAAGGTGTTAATGTGGATTGGATATTTATAGGCTATACTTTACTTCCTACAACCTTTAATGTATTAACTTTCAGCCAAAACCTCCTATGTGCAAAAAACAATATTAAGATCGATTTATCATAATTTTGAGAACCTTCCCTCAACCTTGATATCATTGCCTTGACAATCCATTTAGCAACTTTCAAGAAATTGCTGCTGATCAAAAGTTTTGGAGGTTTATCTAGGTTGCAATTCATTGAACACATTTAGTCACCCCGGTTGTAATTTTTAAAAGCATTGTCTAATATGCCTCACAAAAAGATCTTAAATTATTACTAATACTCATCGGCATTTAACACAAAACTAAAATTAATTTATACTTATATCGAATCTTAACCAATTTCTTTTTTTCACAGGCTCCACTAATAAATGATCTTGAAAAACGAACCTTGAATATTCTCTCGAAACATGCAAACTTCCTCATTGAACGCAGGCGACAAGATGTTAGAGATCAGGCAAAAGAAATGGCTGATGCAGCAAGTATATAATATTTTCTATTTTCCGTTTTAAAAAGCAAGTAAATTCCTGTACTTTAATAGAACCAAGTGGCTCCAAACGTGGTCCTGAGTACGAGTCATTGAAGCGTCGAGCAGCGGAACGAGAAGGACGAAGAACAAGAAGACGCTGTGAAAGAGAGAAAAGCGACTATCTTATGGCCCATTTGGATGGAATGTCGAGTGATGACGAAATGCCGGACCAGGATATAGCTCAATACAGAACAAGTTTAGGTAAATTTTTCTCTTTTATTTCTTATTGTTCAATTGATCAATTTCAATACTTGCCGTTTTCATAATTTAAATAAATTCAATTTCTATAAAATCAATCTATCTAAATCTATCAACATTTAGGTTTTATCTTAATGATTAAATTTCAAAAATTGCACCGGATTCTTTTCTAATATCACCCACTTACATTATTTGAATTATTTATTCATGTTACTTACGAAAATGAATTCCTCTGTTCTTTTCATATTTAGATCAATTGGAAGTAGAAGCAGATGACTTGTTTGAAGATACTTGTGAGGACTATTGTAAACTTAATTTAATACTTTCAAAATTTGAAATTTGGCGGAAAACTGACATGGAGTCTTATAAAGAAGCCTTTGTTAGCCTCTGTCTGCCTAAGGTTGGAAACAAATTTTATATAATTTTTTACATTATTATAGAATTTATGTTTTAGATTGTTGGTCCTATGGTCCGAGTACAAATAATGGTCTGGAATCCATTGGATGAAAAATATACGGACATAGAAAAAATGGAATGGTACTCCACTTGTATGCGATACGCTTACTCAAGTGAAGAAACTGAAGAATCACTCGCTCTTGATCCGGATTTAAGACTAGTTCCAACCATTGTTGAAAAAATCATATTACCTAAATTAACAGGTAAGTTAATTTTTTCTTTTTTTATATAAGTTTGTTGACTGCCAATTTGTACGTAAGGCAACTTACAGCATTTGAATTTTGGCAATTCCTTAATCTGACAATTTAAATTGAGCTAAATTCCTCAAAAATTTTTAGTTATTTATAAGTATATGTATATAATGCTGAAATATTTTGTTTTTATGGCTTTATTTAGAAATAATTGAGAATTGTTGGGATCCCCTTTCAACAACACAAACGCTGAGGTTAATTGGTTTAATAGGACGACTAGGAAGAGATTATCCCTCGTTAAGGGAATCATCAAAATCACTTCAAACACTGTTTAATGCGATCCTCGATAAAATGAAGATGTCTTTAGACAACGATGTTTTCATACCAGTCTTTCCAAAGCAGTAAGATTTTTAAAAGATAATCATTAGACAAACTAATTAACTTCACTTATTTTAATAGAGTTCAAGAAGCAAAATCGTCCTTCTTCCAGCGGCAATTCTGCAGCGGCTTAAAACTGTTTAGAAACATTCTTAGCTGGCAGGGCATAATTGCTGATTCACCTTTGAGGAATTTAGCCATATCCTCCCTGCTGAATAGATATTTATTATCTGCCATGAGGGTAAGTGGACTCATTAGCGAGTTTATTTCGGAAATAACAAATTTATTTTTAGGTGTGTGCGGTGACCGATGCTGTCTCGAAAGCTTACATAATTGTTAACACTCTACCAACGGTTTGGCTTCAATCAGAGTATGAATGCATTGAAAGTTTTAATCACTTCATAATATTTATGAAATACGTCCTTGACCAGTTAGATAAAAGAAATCCCAGTCACATGTAAGTTAAATTTTTTAGGAAATTGATTGCAGCAATTTAATTTATTTTTCGATCACTTTCAGGCATTACTATGATAAGACTAAACAAATCTTGCAAAAGCTTCACAGCTACTACTAAGACCTAAGGCAGCGTTTAAATTTTAAAGAAAAGAAAATATTTTAGTGTAAGTGTATATAATTTTTCATTAATTTGTAATAAAGCGGTGATAAATACTTTATTGTGATTTTAAACGGATTAAATAATTGCGAACGATTCGAATTTTTGGATCATCTTGCTCTTGTTGTGCTTAGAATCATTTTTTTTATTAATAAATGATTGTTGTCGCAGCAGTGCGTAGTTAAATTGTTTCGATTAATTAATTGTAATTGGATGTAATGAAATCATTTTAATATCGGTTCTCTTTAAAATAAATTTTTAATTCTTCGATGCTTTAATCACAACAGAACTCAAATGATCGAATAAAATTTCAATTATGCATCATTTCAAGTAGGATTGTTCCTTGGGGATAATTATACCATCATTCCTAAGACTTTAATCAAGTAAGTGTTGAACTAATTTTCAAACTCGATATAGTGGATATTTTCAAGATCGTTAATTTCGATTGAGAAACAATGCTTATGATGAAATTTTCAAATAGAGATCAAAAGAAAAAAAAAGATAAATACTTCTCAACCTCGCCTATAAAGAAATTAAAAGATATATCGCGGATGGAGTACACTATTAAAAAATAGCAAATTATATTTCATTCTTTGAGTTGGGAGTCCATCTCAAAGACAAATGTTTAATATAAATATTTCAATAAATTAATTTATGGTTTGTACATCAAAAAAGACAACAAAGCAATCATTTAACCAAAAGTTGTTTAAACCCAGATATCTTCTCTGTATTTGCCGTTACCTTTAAAAATGCTCACTGTCTCCTGGGCCTCTTGCAAGCTGCACTTTAGGACCTGAATAATTGCTGACTCAACAGCGGTTTGAATGCATTTGGAAATTTCTGATCCGTCGGCGCAAACATACAAGAGAGTATCTTGGTAAAGTAGATCAATGAATTCTTTTGCATTTTCCACAATATGGTCTTGGACGTATTTTTGTTTACATTCACTGTCCCTTGAGAAGCTCTCAAAAACTCTATCAATGATACCATCTTCCTTAAATTGTTCTATTTCATTTGTATACAAGGCCACTTCGGGCTTCTTGAATCCTACAATTAGCCATGCCTGGCCAGGATTTTCGTGGACTTCCTGTTTCTTAAGTAATTGTTTGTGCTGCATGAAACCTATGAATGGTGCTACCGCGCAGCCGACACTAACCATAATTATATTTTTTGAGAACTCTTTCTCGGTGTATCTAAATGCGTTGGGTTTTCTTAAATACATCCAAACCTTGGGCGGCTCTTTGCAATTTTCTAGGAATTTATTGCTTAAATTTTGTATATAACTCGTGGTTTCACCAGTATTGTTTTTGAGAATAGATAAAGCTATCTTTAGCTCGTTTTTGTCCCATAGCGGACTGTTTGCGATAGAGTAGGGCTTTGGTTGTAAACGGCACAGATTTTCTAGAAAACGAGCAATAGGCGGACGGCACGATGGCAAGGCTTTGATGAATTCAATGATGGAAAGTTCAGGCGTCTTAAGCAAAGTCTCAAGGGCTTTTGAATCTTTAGCGCAAAGCGTCGTTAGCATGGTTGTGTCGAAATCTTCGGAATAGTCGTGCAACATACGGTAGAACTGCTTCTTTGGAGGAAATTTAAAACTAATGCAATCTCTAGCTACCTTCCTCAAGGTAGATTTGCGTGGTATATGCACTGGGACGGTAATTCGCTTGCCAGGTACACTGCACTCCAGTGAAAGCACGTATGGCATGTCTTCTATTCCATCTAGTCGAAATAATTCAAAAAATGAGTTTACAGCCTCATCCCAATTCTGTGGAAGAATGCCAATTGTGTCGCCTGGGAGAAAATCGAGCGGATTATCCTGAAATATAAATTTTTATATTTTTCTTCAGTTTTATTAGACAATCTCACCGTTATATCGAATGTGAGCTCCAAATATGTTTTTGCATCTTTCCCGTCTTCCTCTTCAACGAGAATTTTTGCATCTTTGATTGGAGCACTGAAAACTTCTGATTCTTTGAATGGCATGAAACAGTTCACCTGCCCGTGAACTGAGTCATCGTGCTAAAGTAATAAAAACATTGTATAAAATTTGAAAACAATAATTTGAGTATCAAACCTGCACATCTGCACTATCGAAATCGAGTTCTAGAAAGACTGGTGGCGGTTTAACCAGGATCCTCTCTGATGAGACTCTAGACATTTTATTTTGTTACTAATCAAAATAAGCAAATAGATAATTAACACGTGTTATAACTCTGCAGCCGGCTATTTCGACACCCACAGTTCAGATTTCAGAAAGAAAATGTGAAGTATTTTGGTCGTTGCATTGACATTTGTGACGTGAAGAATTTTGTTTCTAGATGGCGCTGCCTGCGATTAAGAGGATTGGAACTGTAGAGTTTTCCAGTACGATTTGCAATTCTTGAATGATTTCAAAAATACACATTTTTTTAAAAATTTCTATCCTCAATCTAATTGTTGCCTTGTTATAATTAGGATCGAATTTTTCGTATCCACTTCTGCCGTATTCATCTAACTTGAAATTTTACATTTCTCTTACTTCGTTGACTATAAAATATTTAAACAGCTTCCCAGCCAAGGGGAATTTTTATAAATCGTCACATACATTTTTATTTACTCCCTTCAGGAAAACTTTAAAACCTTTTTCAATGGCAAACACACAGGGGTTTCCTGTGATTATAAGCCTTTTATTTCGAAAGATGAAAAATTGATGATATATTATTTTTGTATGTATCAAGAAGTAATAAAAATATCTTATTGTATATTTCTACTTTTTTATTATATTCACCTCAATCGAACCAACACACATAGAAAAGAACTTAAATACACTTTGATCTTGTGTCACTTATCCTTAAAAGACTAGACTAGATGAATACATATAGTATAAATAAAAGCGAAGAAAAATAGCATTTTGTAACAAAAACCGGTTAACGAAATGCAACGAAATACAATAGAATAACACGAATTCTATTAAATAAATGGGGGAAAAAAGGAAAAGTTGCGCTGATATCTAATTAACCTCTCAAGTCCCGCTATGAGCTCGGTTTGCCGACACATTTTATCCTCAAAGCCTCAAGATCTCGTCGTTTTAAGTTCCCAGGTACTTTAAACACACTTTCCATAAAAGTATGACAATTAGTGACGATTTCATCATTGAGTGCTTCAGTGCGGAATAAATTAGCCAATGCTGAAATATCGTCCGTTTCGAGAATTTTGTTCTTGTGAATCATCATAATGGTAAGTGCAACACGGAATAATATCTAAAGCATAAAAAAATTTAATAGCCTACAGCTGAAAAACAAAAAATTCATAAATCAACTTACCTTATAGCCTTCAGAAAAAACACAGTCCCATATTCGAAGGACAGTTTCTACTGGCAGTACTTCAGCATAGAGGCAAATGAACCACTTGCTCGCTATCACAGCGTATGGTAAAGCTAAGTTTTTTTCGTTGTAATAATTGGTTAATACTTGACCATGCAACCAAAAGATAAACTTACCTAAATTTTCGATATGTTTATTGATTTCAGGTACTCGCAAAATAATTAGTTCCTTAAAGACGGCCAAGTCACGTATGAGGTTTGTCATGTTCTTCGTGTGATATAGTGGAACGATATTCTCTACGATAACTTTAAGCAGCCAAAATGTGCTTTCTTCATTGTCCGTTATAATTACTAAAAGACCTATTCCCCAGGATGAGCGAGAATAAATTCATTTAACAATATTTCCCAGCTCATGGTTAATATTTAAAGTTTTCACCTGCAATATAATTGAGTCCTTGGCAGTAACCTACCTCACGATTATGATGAGCATAGGCCATGAGTATGTTGTACAGCTTTTCCTTTTTTGTCTCGAAGTAGATATTATCAGGAAAAGTGCGTGGAATATCAACTTTAATGGCATCTCCTGAAAAAACATAATAATTTGAATTGTTGCTTTAATTTTAATGGATTCTTACCGATATCTTTATCGAAACGTGATCTAAGTAGGTTTTGATAAAGGTCTGGTGAACGTTTTTGTAACTGGTAAGCTCCAGATATTTTCATCCAAACTTCTGGCCGATATGGAGCTATTTCAAAAATAAATAGTTTTATTTTTATAGAGATATATGCTACCTTTGGAACTCACCTGGTATACCTTTCCTTATGAACCTTTTTAGGGTTGGTGTCATCTTTGTGAAATCAGGGTTTTTTCGCATAAAAGTTTCCCATCTTAGTCGCCGTTTTGCTAATATTTTAAGATATGTCGACATGAACTTTTCATATGTTTTGTAATCAAAATCCTCTGCCCTTCGAAACCCATATTCGTCAACATCGCTAAATTTAAAAGAAGAAAAGTGCGATCAGAAAAGGTAAAAAACAATAAATCAAATTTCATTCTTAATAATGCGTTCAAGCGAAAATTGTTCTTGTAATAGATTTTTTTTTATGAATTCTGACTTTAATTTTTGTAGAACTTTTTTTAAGATATTAAAAAAAAAAGATTCCGAAAAACTTCTTAATATTGCTTGGATTAAATTAAATACCATCATTTTAAAGAGCTTATTATTATGTATTATTATTAAGTAGATAATTCAATAAAAAATAATTCGCACTATTCCTCATATCCTCATCATTGATTTTTTTAGTACTTTCCATTGTTTTCTTTAATAGAACCAAGAAAATTTGTCATTATTTTTGTTCTAACAATGTCAAGAAATAATAAAACTTACTGATTACTTGCAGCAGGAAAGTCAAAATGCGTAAATAATTTAAACAATTTCATGGAACAACTTTAAAATTGCGAACAAATTAATGTTAACGTTAAAATCATGCATTCTATTGTTTATAATTTGTCATGGTAATAAAAAAATGCTTCTTTTGAATCTTTTGTATGAGTGTATGTTTCAAGGGAAAATTGTTGGGATGTAACTTCTTTTGGTACAAGTTTTTGCGTTTCCAACAAACATTTTTGAATTAAAGGAGATGAATCTGAATCTCGTTGGATACACATACTTATATAATAGGGTATTTCGTTAAGGTCTGAATAAGGAAATGCCAATCAATTCTGCATACATTGCTCGGAAATACAAAAATGAAACACCAAGATTATTTTCATACTAGATGTTGATAAAAACTAATTTCATTTGCCCATGGGAGCCAAGATGCCTATAGTCCGACTATCTATGTCTAGTCAGAATATAAATAAAAACATTCTGAGTGTAATTCTACCCGACTCGTTTCGATATTCCGGCAAGCGTCGAATACGCCTTTTACAGACTCGATTGCCCCAAATTCCAATAGCTACATGTTTGAACTAATTGATAACGTGCTTAAAGTGATAACATTGCTTAAATTGTGATACAAATACGAAATTTAGTTCCCAACTCCTCTCCCCAGGCGCTTTGCCGCCTTCGCACCTGTTTCTCTATCAGGGCCAATTGTGTATAATTTGATAATTGGTGAGTCCAATTTTTTAGAGGCTGTTGGGCTCGGAAAATAAAATAAAACACTTTATACATATGCACACAAGGGTCTTGGCCCGGCGTTATGCGAGCCCGTCGACTTTATTTTTTATTTAAAGCCTAGTGAAAGAGTTCATTCCACCTAATTAATTCCAATTAACCTTGGATAAAAATAAGCCCCTCATAATGCTCCCAGAGAGGGATTGCAACATAGCTCCAAACGAATTATGAAAAACCGCCCACTTCTTTCCCGCTTCGTTTCCTTCGAGAATTTCTCCGAAATTTTAAATCGACCAAGTGATGCACCTTCTATTCACAGCACCCTGAAAACAAGTCTTAAATCGCTGCCACCCACGATGAGTAAGAGGCGTTGAAGGGACGCAGCTCAGCCCGATAGCCGGAAAAGTAAATTTTCTCACCTGAACTGGGATACCGCGGCCATGGAACTTTGCGAATTAAAGACGAAAATTAACAGGAGGAAACGATTAACAGAAATTGGTGCTGCTTATAATTATTGATCTTATCACTTAACGGAAGAATTACTCATTTCTCAAGAGAGTTTACGGTAACAACGTCTCATTTGGCGTGAAACACCTTCCGAACCATCTGCAGATAAAACCGCGAACACCTGCGGCGTTAACCCAAGTGAAAAACTGCCACTGTCAGGTTGACAGCGAACTTGTTTTGCTTCCGTCAGTCAGCTGACGGAATTTAAGTGCAGGGCTGGCACCCCTTCGCTCATTGGAAGGTGTATAACAGTTTTGGATATAAATGCTTGAACCACAAAGTTGTAACGGTCACTCTTGCAGACTAATTAATTAAAGTAAATACCAATAACTTCGACAAATATTATTTCATTAGGAATTTAGTTTTAAAAGGATCTACAGAACCCAAACTCTTGTACCGTAAAGGTGAAGAGTTGGGTGAATGTTTCCAGCAATACGCTGTGAAGTGAGAAAGAAATAAAATCGATTATTATTATATTATTATTAACAAATTATGTCTTTCGCTTTTTGATCCTTATAAGGACTCATGAATTATTTGATCGAGTTCTGCAGCCGCAACGACGACATAAATTTCATAAGACAACGTACCTACAGTTATATTTGCAGGTTCAATTTCTGTAATTAAAATGATAATTAAAATGTAAAAGTTACTTTTCAAAACCCATTAAACTAATACAAACGAAAACATCAATTCCCTTCGAACTGATTGTCACTTCACCTTAATAAGTCGTATTTGTCGATGATTCTGATTACGTAGTTGATGATCCGGAAAATTTGAAAATAGAATAACGCAATATTTTTTAATTTAATTTTTGTTCAGACTATCTAGATTTGTTCTTTATGAAGAACAAATTTAAATGACCTTATAAATTAAACTTCAATGCAACAAAAACACGTTTAAATCGGCAAAATGTTTGCTGTAAAGGCGTAGAAATCTGTTCATAACGAACCAAATTTAGCCCTCAAATAAAATTGTTATGTCGAAAGTGTCGCCTTTTCAATTAATTCTATGATTTGTTGATTTTACTCAAACCGAAGGTAAGATTAAATAATGAATAATTTCTATCATAAATGTTACAAAATGTATCGATAAGAAGCTTTTTTAGATAGGTACGTACGTTCTATATAAGTATGTAATATTTATTTGCATTTTTTGACTTTCAAACTGTGCTGAAAACCATGAAGGGTGTTAATGAAAAATTGAATTAATTCCCTGCAGTGCGCAGAAATTAGCCTCACCAATTGCCGATGCTTGAAATCTTCGAGCGTTCGCTGCACGAAAGATGGCACGCGACCGGACACGCTCCGCATTTTGATCATAGACCACGAGCGCGGTGATTTGCCAGAGGCGACAAAATATAAATCGTCAATCTGCCTGGAAATGCTCTTTGCCATTTGCTTTAGAATATTTTCTCGTTCTCTAATTTTTTCCTAATCAGAGGGCCCAAAAAGTTCACGATCGTGTTTATTCGCCGCTTGACACTAATCAGCCCTCGATCTGGGGACCGCTTTGACGTCCTCAAGTACAATCTCGTTACAAATCAATGTAAACAGCGACGGCGTAATTCCTACCCTATAATCAATTTAGTCCGAAGGGTATTGGGGTTGTTTCTGGTCTGAAAATATGTTTTCACTCATTCAAAATATCCCTGGCCGTTCCAAGGTGCAATGTGAGAAAGAATAACAATTGCCCTAGGGATGAGATTCTTTTGGGGGAAGAGGCATATTTAACTGGTGATGAATTTTAAATACTTTTTAAGGTAATCTGTGCAGTAGGAGAGCTGCTTACAGAATTTTGCAGGAAATCCAAAAAGTCCTGAAACGTTCAAATATATCAAAGCGGTTAAATGTCTGCGGAAAATGTTACATGAAATATTTATGATATTTGTTTAATCTTAGTAACATAACATACTTCACTGAAAGAACCTTTGAAGTTGCACTTTGTTATTTAAATGTAAACTTATATTCTGAATCTTGCTTTCCATTCAAAACCACAAGTGCGATTTTTACATTAGTTTAAAAAATTCGAGGAAATACTTAAACCAAATGACCTTGAAATCTTAACTTTGATGACATTGGTAAGATCTATTATAATTTAAAAGAAATACTTCCGAGGTATCATCCTGTGGATAGTACTTTGTTTCAAAATAGTGGAACCGATTGTATTTGTAAATAGGCAACTTTTAGAGTTTATTTCGACAATTTAGGTAATACTCTTACAAATGTAATAAATATGTATATATACCAGAATAAGAATAGCTTCAAATGTGATCGTTATAACAAGAATAATTTCATTATAATGTTCTGCTTGAATAATTTCATAACTTGTTTGCTTCAAAAGGAATTTTTTATGATTAAACATTTGTATTATATTTTGAGTATGTTTTAAAGTTTTCGATGAGCACCGCAGTAGTCTCTCCGACCGATCTATAAGACTATAACTAGAAAGAAAGATAGAAAAAGGAAAGTTTGAATCGATGACTCGACTGCAACAAATGTTTCATAATTAGCTACAATGAGCACAGTTTGCGATGTAACATGCAGCATGATAGAGTGCACAAGTCATTATACCAAAGATCATGGGAAAATTGAAAGTGACATGAAAAACAACTCGAGAATAAAGTCAGAGGGAAATTGAATAAAAGGTTCCGGCCTCAGAGCAGAATCCTTCCGGCCAATTTATTAACATGTAATTTTCCACACTAGTAATTTACAACCGCCCCCTGTCACATCCTGAAATTGCAGAGAATTTTCTCTGGCGACTGAGCCCTTGGACTCTGCGCCGTGTCGGAAACCCTTTTGTGTTTCAACAACAGCCGCAACCCGCAATTGAAGTTGTCATGCGGCACGCGACCGAACGTATGTCTTCTGCAGAAGGATTTGCCCGATTTTTCGGAACAATTTGAATTGTTTCATCACGTGCCGGCCTTAAGAAAACGTTGGGACGAGGAAGGGATCTGGACCAAAAAGTGCACTCCAGGAAGAATCCCTCGGGCCAAAAGTGGTGAGTTTACCACCTTTCGGAATCTGGTTAACTCAACCGACCCTGCGGCTCAGCGGTTGTCGTCACTTTACCGAATCTGATCGATTTGCAAATATTTGGGAATACTCCAGCGGCTCGTGCCGGTAATGTCCTTAACATGCTTCTGGCCCTGATCTTCCTGTTTGTTTTGATGGCTTAAGCACCGTGGCAAATTTTATAATAGTGAATATTTTGTAAATATTTACTTAACTGTGGGAACATATCCTGGATTATTTTCTATTTATCTTTCGAAAAAATACAATTTAGCTATATTATTCGTGCAAAAAGTCTTAATCGATGTCGGATTCTTCTAGTTTTGTAGATCAAAGTTTAAGCTGCAGTACAATGCATAATTGTTTAAACAAATGTTCTAATTGCATTAAATAAGTAAACTTAATATTTAAAAGACTAAAAAACAAATTTTATCTTATTTTAAATCCGATACTTATTTAATTTACAATATTGAAAACTGAATTTGAAGTCAATCCCATATACTCATTTTGATGAAATCGTTAGCCTAAATTTTTCAATAAAAAGAAGATCTAAATGGGTTCACGCGTTTCAAAGTTGTGGGCGAACTACGTCAAATTAATAATTCATTAATAAAAAAACGGAAGTGAGTCTATATTAATATTCGTTCCGAATGAATTTTACGCTTGCTTCAATAATTTTATATGGAATTTTTTTAAAATTTGAAATCTCTGAACTAATTAAGATTTAACAACAATTGATACGCCGAATTTTAAAATAATTTATTACTTAATTAACTTTTATAACAAGAATTTAAAATTACCGAGTAAATTGCCTTTTTATTCCAAATATACAATTTATTTATTGATTATGGTGCTAAAACCAAACCGTTTATCTAAGATTTTCTATCATATCTCAAATAAGTATCAAATAAAATCTTAACATGTAAATTAGTAGCAATTGAGATTTCTAAAATAATTCATTTAAAATTTGCTTGAGATTTAGGTATGTACCTACTCAAATTTGTAAAATAATAAAGTCATTTGCGAATATTGGAATAAAGGCTGATATGAAATATAATATTTTGCACCTGCTTGAAGAAAAGCAAATTTTATTTCTATCTGCTGACGCTGAAGGTACATTTTGCCAAGGGCACCGCCAGCATCATTTTTAAACCTGCCGACAGCACGCCGGAACCCCGCTGGTAAATTTCTGCTTGTGATGGCTTTGCTGAGTCGGGGGAGGGTGAATTTCATTGAAAAAATTTTACTGAATAGGGTAAATGGTCAAACAGCATTTGGATGTACGAGAGTACACTTTTCAATTTTCGCGACATACAATCCCTTGCATAATCTTATTATTCAAAATTTATCAAACAAGTGCATGCTTTCCAAAAGTATATTGTTTTTCTTAAGGACTTGTTACAAAGATTTCAAATATGTGCACGCACCTATACTTTATTTAATTTTTAAAAATAAAATAGAAATTTATATACATGCTTCATTTTCATACAAAGAATATGATTAAATTTTAATTTCGGTCGTCCCCGAAGATAAATGTTTCTTTTTTCGCTCAAAGAGTTTAAAGAAACAAAGTGATTGCGTGTGGCAGTCGTAATTTTTAAGCAGTTTTAAATCACATTCAAATTTCGGATATGAGTTTCAAAGTCATATTTTTATTTACAGATGTGTGAAGTTCGACTGAGCAATAATTTTAGAGTTTTTAATTCATAATAACATAATGAAATTTGTAAACGTTATAGAGCAATTTACAAATAAATGTGCATATGTAGGTACATATGTAGAGCTTAAACACAGATTTATTGGAATCTAAAATCCGCAAGGATTTCATTCCGATGTGTTCAATTGGCTTGGCAATAAAATAATACGTATCATTATTATTAAAACAACCTATATACGACATATTGTAATAGTTTCAATTTAATATGTGCTTATCAATCAGGCGATTTAGAGAAGTTTATTTCCTTGAATACTAAAAATGAATGTTTATAATGCTTATCCAACATTACCTCAGAATGTATCATTCTTTGTAATTTAATATTATCGTTCTTCTTAAATGTACCATCTCCTTAAATTGAATACGCACTTCACTAAATAATTTTAAGAATCAATAGACGCCATTTTCAAATTTGCTCAAGGAACCTCAAAAGTTCATTCATTCAGCTCGAATCCATTTCGCAAAATAGGGTAGAGTGAAAAGGACAAAATGGGGCAAACATTCCCCTTTAATCCCGAAACTCCTCCCATTGTGTGTATCTCGGGATGCTGGAGTTCGATTAGTGGCTGGACCAAGGATTTGTGGGAGTGTCCTGGCCACAGCTATAAAACCTGCTCTTGATTCAATTACAAGCTCATTCAACGGTGTTCTCGGTGAAGTCTAGTTCCGAATTTGGTTATAAGTGATTATATGCAATTTATTGGAATTTAAATTCTCAGTAAAATTTTAGTAATAAATGTGATATTTGTGAAAATAAAAAAATTAAGTGCGGTTGCAATAAAAGTAGTGAAGTTTTCAAAAATGTCTAGAAATCAACTTCCAGATTCCTCGTCATCTCCCCCTTTAAGGTGTGGTAAATTTTTAATCTAAAGTACAAAAAGGATTATGCTGCTGATAGTGAAATACTTTTATGAGTGACATACATATAAAATAGACAAAATGTCTAATAGTAATTTAGTTTATATTATAAAAAGGATTCTCTTCCTAGGAATATTAAAAACACCTAAAATGGGATGGTATATTAAATTGAATGAAACTGAAATGATTTGTAAGGATACAAAACAGGTTTCATGTTTTTGCTTTTTCTTTAATAGCTAAGAGACGAGTAAATTTAAATGATTTAGCTAAATCAGTGTTTTTCAAAATGCAAGGAAGAAGTCATTGAAAAGGGCGGATCCTAAAGGAAAAAACTACTTTAAATTATTCATAAAATAAATAATAAAATAACATATTGAACTCAATGAAAATGACGATGAAACAACTACTAAACAAACATTTAAACAAGGTGCCCGCACAGATTCAAAAATAACTTTGATTGTATCTATAAGGGTATCAACTATTGTTTTTTAATTTTATTTCATTTTCAGAAAGAAATGCTTCTTGCTTCAAATACATATTTTAATTATTAGTTGCTAATTCTCATTAAAATAGAACGAAAAACTGACAATCATTGTCGGAAAATTCTGCAATGCAAGAAATGAGCAAAATAGTTATTGCGAATTTCTAAATTTAGTATTATTGAATATGTTTTATTTCTTTTATACTTTTTGGGTATCTATTCGATAAACATTATATGTATATGTACACAGAAACCTCCAAAAGTAATATCCGTCGGCTTTTTGGGTCTTGTATTCACTTGACACCATTACTATTTTTTGTACTAATTGATGTGTTTTTCCGCTCAGTCAAAACTTTTTCAGAATCAATATTTATTAAATTACGACTCAGAAATTGCTGTTTTGTAATCCTATACTATATATAATATTAAAATACTTATACATATGCGTGTTCATAAAAATTCCATAATAAATATGTAGTATTTGGTATATTTGTCCAAAAAATAAAGAAAGGACCAAAAACTGTAGAGTTTACCCCGTGTATATTTTTACTTAATGTTTATACATATTTTGAAAAATTATATCTAAGAAATATTGCAGCCATTTGAATTTCCACAATTTTGATGATGACATAATAAGTGATCTACCGTCGTGCGTTTATGCTGGACAGCATATACCGAATGGAAACAACGGAAACATTCGCTTAAATTCAAACAATTTACGACAAATCCAGCAGCAATATCTACACCATCATACAGGTACTTATTTTTATAAATATCACGTTTTCAACTTTTAGTAAATTCAAATAATGTTAGATTGCCTTGATTCGTCGACGCCGGGGTTAAATTTGCCACCAAACATTCCAGGCTATGCGGCTCCGTATAAAGTTCAAAGACAACAAGCAAACATCCGCGAACGAAAACGCATCCAGAGGTCTGCTCCAACTGGGTATCACAAGTTCTTCAATTTTTACGATTTTTTCTTCACATAGCATATAAAAGGAGTTCAATAATTACTAACTTACCTGGTTTACAATTTTCAGCAGTATCAATTCAGCCTTCGATGAGCTGCGAGTCCACGTCCCAACATTTCCTTATGAGAAGAGGTTGAGTAAAATTGATACTTTGCGGCTGGCGATTGCGTACATAGCTCTTTTGAGGGAAGTCCTTGAAGCTGACTACGATCCGCTTACTTACGTAGAAAAGTGTTTAAGAGGTGAAATCAAAGCCGATAGGGCTCACTGGAACACGAGTGGTAAGAATCAATACAAAGTACTAGAACTAATGATTTCAGGTATAGGTGAACATAATTTCAGATTTAACAGCGCGACTTTCTTGGATTAACTGGGAGAATTTGGGAGTTCATCCTGGCCGACGAACATTGTTGACTTCTTTGGCGTTAACATCAGATCCGCCGCCTTGTGGACCAAACTAAGTGCAAACTGCGAAGAAATTATAAAATTTGTCTTCCTTTGACTGTTGTGCTGATATCCATGTACATATATATTCTTACCTGATTGTATTGAGTGCAATTTATTCTTAAATATAATGTTTATTTAAACAAGGTATTTCATTAAAATACATATTTCATGTTTGCATAATCTGATTGTTGAGTACTACAACATAAAATACAAATTTAAGAATAAAAAAACTTATAGGTAAAATTAATTTTGAAGAGCACAAGTAAAGAAAATTAAAACCCCAATGAAATCAACGATAATGTTTTAAATTTTCATTTAAATAAGTTTTGAAGTGGATTTATCTTCCAGACTGGAGACCATAAAAGACAATCATTAATCTTCGCGGTTATTTGAATGAAAACACAAAATTGTATTTAAAATTGAATTAATAATTAATTATTTATTAATTCAAATAGCTTAACAGAAGATTGTACAAATTTCTTAAAATTATTCTTAACAAACACTTGTTTTAGGCTTCTCTGTAGATGAATTGCGACGAATCATGCAAATGTACTTGGGATTCCACTGCGATTTGCTAACGCTGTTGGAGTGAGTTTTGAAAAGATCTTTCCCAGTCTTATTGTGCAATATTCTGATCGCTCCAAATGTTGACTCACAGTTTCCTTGAGAATGTTATACGCTTGTTCAACCTCTATCGACAGTGAAGCGTCTATAGGAAAAAAATTATTAGCGCATTTTCCAAAAGTTGGTTAAATTTTGAAGGGCAACAAGGGAATTAGTGTCTATTTAGCTACAACGTACATTATATTCCTACTGATATACATATATAAATGAAACATTGTTTGCCTTTCTTCAGTCTTTAAATGTTTCTTTAATAATGTAATAACCCTTATCCAAACTTTTTTATTTATTTTATAATCTTATTTATTTTCGCTATTCATTTTTAAGATATTTTAAATATTATTTCAGACACTTATCTACTTTAAATGAACACATTTATTGATTTACTCACCTTTCTTTTCATATTTGCTTAGATCAAACATGTACTGAAAATAGCTCAGTTGGTGATACAAATCCCTTTCAGAAAACTGGCGAATTAAAGAGCCTTGCTTGCAGGCGAGACAGACAATTTTGCTATTAATATTAACATAAGAATAAATTCTCGTGTTATTGTTGCATGTTGGATCATCGCAAACCATCCAATTTTCATAAAATCTCCGTACAAATGATCTCATAGCTAAAACCAATTCATTTCTGATCGAAATCACATACTGGTACGGTGCAGAGTTGCACTCAGAATTAGAACATTTCAGTAAAACGGGCACAAAATTCTTATCTACAGGCTTAAATGCGGACGCTACAAGATTTTTTGTTTTGCAAGTTACACAGGTAAAAAAAAATTTTTGACATTGCCGATATTTCTGATAATTGGATTTGATTAGAGACTCCCCTGGACCTTCTTCTATACGTTCATTTTGAACCCTGAAAAAATTTGGGATTTTGTTAATAAAACAAGTTTAATAATTTTGTTATTAAAATAAGTTTTATACATTGTATACTTACTTTTGCACAGCTACTTTAAATTTGCTGGGGTCCAGCCCCAGGCATTCAGCTATTCGGCTGGCATCTGTACCATCGAGGGGCTCACAGAGCCTTGAAACGACAGGATGGATTTGATGAGCTAAGTAGTAAATAGTGTCCACTTTCAGTTTTTCGTCTGTCTTTAATTCGTCCAAGTGGTAAGCTCTTTGCATCGCAGAATTTTCCGTGCCATCTTCACAAATAATATAGCTGACCATATCGCCCCTCTTATACCTTTTATTTCTAGTTAAATTCATTCTCAAAGCAACCTGGACATGCGGCAGAGCATTTATTGCTGTGTAGTCTTTTGGATTCTTGGTAAGTTGCTTCGTAATAGTCAGCATGGGAAGTGGAACGGATCCATCGAGGATATTTTGCTTAAATTTTTCGAGATGTGTGTGAATGCTTTCAATTTTTTCATCGAGCTGATTTTCAGAAAGGATTTCTTTAAGTATCACCTTTCCAGCCATAACTGATATTTGTGACCAATCTCGACGAACTATATCTAATCCTTTGTATTCATGAGTTTCGATGAGTTCACCATTTTTATCCTTAGTTATTGTAACAGCTGCATACTTCTTTTTCTTGAGCAGCAAAAGGCATTTAAAAACTCCATCAACTTCCAATTCAATCTGCTTATAGGCCTTGTTTATTGTTTGTTTTATGCTGTTTCCGATCTTAAAAACCTGATCGTATTCTACGCAATTAGTATTAATCATGATACTATCTGTATCACCGTAAATTACTTCGTAGTTTAATTTTTGCACCAAACTCTTTGTGTTTGTTAAAATTTCTCGTCCTTTGAATGTGACGAGAGCAGCTAAATGCTGGGCAAAGAAGCGCGATTGAGCAAAGCCTAAGCAACCATACATTGAATTTGCTGTGAGTTTTAGAGCCAATTGCCGAATATTATACTGCATTTTTTGATCAGGATCCAAATCGGGATTAGCCATTAGTTTTTTAACTTCTCGACGGCTTTCTACTAAACGACGAATTTGTCGAGGTAGAACTCCTTGTTCTGTGTTAGGGTCTGGAAGATCAGGCATTTCATTTTCTATTGCCGGTGGAGAAATTGTTGTAAAACATATATTGTACTCCTGAATGATGCTGGGGTACAGAGAATTGAAATCCATTAAAAGGACATAGTTATCGTAGAACCCTTTAATTGGATCAAGCACCAAACCTCCTGAGTACGCTGCTTTCTTCCTTGCAGGAGCTGTACTATTAATTTGTGAACTCCCATCAGTATTTCCCCATTCTTTTACCTTCTTATCAGGAACAATGTAATTTTTCTCTGTAAAGGCGTGAAGTAGTAAAAATTCATTTCGTAGAGATCGACCGCCTTGCAGGGTACGTGATATCAAATTTCCGCAAATATTCGTAATTTGCAATGCTAATGGTAAGACGTTTAGTTCACACATTAACTTCAGTATATAGGAGCAATCCTGCATCGTTAGCGTAATTAGCTTAAGTATGCCTTCTCCACTTTCATACATTGAATATAAATCGTTATTATTCACTTCTGTTCTCTGATCCTCATTCATTTTAAGAACATTTACGCACAATGTCTCCAAATCGTAACTCTTAGACTTTATCAATTCCTCAGCAGACTGTTTTACATCGCAAATCATCCTTCCAATGAAAAAATCGTTGTATCTTTTCCCAGTAATTTGAGTTCTCTTAAGGCGTCCCAATCGGGACCACAGAGGAATTTTCAAAGCTGCAATTCTATCGCAAATTGCATCTAACTTGCAGTCATTAGCATCATGAGTGACTATCAAATCGGGATCTATACTTTGATATGTGGCCAAGAACCAGCTTAAAAGAGCCCGTTCCGTATCTAATTTTGTGATTTTAGTCATTTTATACTGCTGTAGTTTTGTGTTCAAATCCAATGGCCAATTCTGAACATTAGGACGCGTAAATCCACAGAAATGACGATTAAAAGGAGGATTTGTCGGAGGTTTGTCTACTCGAAATTTGTTATTAACCAAACAGGACAGCATAACTACCTCATTTATCATAGTTTTCGGATTCAGAGCTGTTCGAACGTTGATAGAAAGGACAATTGCAGGAGGTGGTGAGTTATTTTGCTCCTCAGCCACTTTTATGGCATTTGGTGACTGGCAAACGATTTCTAATTTACACCAGCTAATCGGAAGCTTACTTTTTTCGAAATCGGAGATATTTAACCAGCATGGTCCCTTTATTTTACGATCGAGTAAAAATGTTTCGAGAGCGGGAGTAGTTGTGCCAAAGATGTGAGCGATTGAGTCGTAGATGTTTGAAGAGCGAGGCACGGGCTTATTACCTTCATAACGAACCTAAATATAATAAAATATTTAAAATGATAGGTAAGCTAAAGTGTAAAGGGCCTTGTTTAGATCTATAATAGAACAGAAACTTTTGGACGATTTCAAAATAGGTTCGACTGCGTATAAACAAAGTTAATAGGTAATTTCAAAAATAATATATAGGAGTTTCAAAATTCAGGGAGTTCTGTAAAAAATTTTAAAGCTATTTGTGAAAAAACTACTGTAAGTTAGTAATTTATGTTCTTATTCGAATTGCGACTTATTGATTGGGTAATTGATTATTATAATTTAACATATTTTCACATAAAATATGTTCTATTTTTTACTTTTTTGGGAACGCATTGTACAAGGTTATTAATATTAAATAAATAAAATAAGAATAAAAACAATCAATCCTTTTCCTGCTTAATGTTTTATTAATCCTTATCATTACGTATGCATTTTTTCAAAAATATTTCATTACTCTCTCAACACGCAAACAGTAAAAATTTTAATAAGCTGCAATTTATTTTTTTTATTTTTATTTTATTTATTTAGATTAATTTATTTTCAAAACTGATAGTGATGTCCTAATTTTGATTAGCCATATTATGTCCGAATGTTATATATTAAAATATGTACTTATACACATTTAACTAAAACCTAGCGAGAGTTATTCAGACTCCGTATCAGAATTGTTAGAGTTGAAATATTGGGGACGAATATGCCACTCTTGAACAAAACATTCATTTTCACAGCCGATGTAAACTTGATAATTTTCTGCTGTAAGCAGTGCTCGGATTTCAGGAAATATGTCTTACATTTAAAATTTGATGGAGCTGGAATTTTTCTTGATAGTGTACATTATGAAGAATGGTTGTTTTCGGAATATATTTAATTTGCTTTTGTAAATTGTCGTTACCAGCCACGAAATTATATCCATTTTATAATAATGTTCCGATATGTTTAAAACTTTAGATTATACATATTTAAAATTGAGAAGGCCACAAAATATCTATTAAATTCTAAACACAACCTTATTGTATCAATTAATAGATTTTATACAGGCACAATATGATGATATGCAATCTACTATTATTAATTTTAACCATTTAGCCACACAAGCCTACATAATGCAAATTCACGTCAAGTGCTGCAGTCTCAATTTACGCAACGTACCAGCTAATGGGAATTTTTAAACACTCAAAGGAAAGATAAAACAAGAGATAATACTCAATGAAACAGTTGGCCACAGTAGGGTGAATAATTTTGTGATTTTGCATCACAATGAAAATGATTCTATAATATTGTATTCCGCCAACGTGTTGAAAATCACGACTTTGATCATATACATAAATATGTACCATCTGAGAAGGGTACTATTTTAATTGCAAAATTGCAAAGTCAATCAGGAATGGTAAGGATTTTAAACTTATATCTTAATTAAATTAAGTATTTAGAAACAAATTTGTCCACTTACCTCCAAATAATCGCAGGTTTCGGGAACATCAACCCCTGGGACGTGAAAAGCAAAATTTTTAGTAACTTTTCTTGAGCGAAATGTGTCGAGTTTCAAATCGACAGATATTTTATCATTAAATTCATTGTATACGTCCAGGAAAGTTACTTTCGTCTTAGTCTTCTGTTTTGTAATCGGATCAAGCATCTAAAACAATGAGAATGTAAATAATAACTATTAAGTGTTTCTATTATTGCCTACTTACATACTCCCTTGGTAGTAAGAAAAGCGTTCTTTCTACATTGTCGAGGCGCACTGATGTTGATTTGTAGGTGCCATTTTTATCCTTCACTTTTCCGAAAAGAAAGATTTGCCCGGGCCGCTTGACTGCATCTTCCCAGGCGTCCCAGTACCACATCTTCAAAGTTCCAATTTCATTGATTGTTTGCGTTTCAGGCTGGGTGCATTGCTCTTCGTCGTCAACATTAAATTCATTTTCGTTATCGTTAAACATACTCAAGTCCATATCGTTGTAGTTTTCCTTTGCAACCTCTTCTACGGGAGCCTTTTTTATATCATCTGAATTAATTGTTAATTGTGGTTCGCTCGGCTCAAGGAGAGTTTCAGTAATTTCCATTGGCTCATCTTTTTCATCCGGCTTAGGCTCTTCATCCACTAGTTGCGGAACATTGGCAGCGGTCCTTTCGATTGGCTTTGAAACGGGCTTGAGGTTAGCGACTGTCTCCTTTTCTGGTTTTAAAATGCGATTTATCATTTCGTCGTCGCTTGTGTCCTCCTTGCGCTTCTTAGGCTCATCTTTTTTCTTTATAAAGCTGATGAAATTATTCATGTAATCCTTTACCATTGCAGCTTCGCTCTTTTTACTAACTCCATTAGACACATTACTGCAACCATCCTGTTTTAGGGACGAAGCACTGGTTTTCTTTTGTTTATCTTCATCGAGCTCACCCAAAATATCCGCCAGTACATCGTCCTCCTCAAGCTTAGCTTCAGCCTCCTTCTTCTTAGGAACTGCGTTACTGAAGAGACTCCTGATCGACCCTTTTCCCTTTACAGGTTTATCGTCCCGCTTGCGTTTTTTCGATTCGTTTCGCTGGCTCTTATTATTCGACGCATCATCTGAATAATCGTCTTCATCCTCGAAAAAGTCTCTGCCGTCCTCGAGATACCCAGTACCATCTTAAACAATTTGTGTTAGGAAAGTAACAATGTAAGAATTAATGCTCATACCATCCTCGATCCAATTATCCCCGTATTTTTCTCTCGCTCGCTTGGCAAATTCGCTTTCATCAACAATATCGTAAACCCTGTCCGCGTCCTCGTTTACCTCATATTTATTTTTCTGACCCTTCAACGATTTCAATTTTTCTAGAGCTGCAAATCTCCCTTTTTTGTCAATTTTCTGGCGCTTTACTCTCGGTTGAGCTGAAAATTTGAATGGAAATTACTACTCTAGCACACCACATGAATTTAATTCTTACAAGGGGAGTCCTCCATTTTCACAATTAATTATTTAAGAAAAATTTAAAGAAAAACACTTTAAAAACAACTCTTCTGCACTCTAACTGCTAGCTAAATGGCGGGAAACCAAAACAAGTCAAAGTGACAGCCGACGGAAATAGGTAAGTTAAAGCTGTCGACATTTTACACTAGAGGGCAGGTTAGTAGGCAAGAATGTGATGAAGTTTGAACTTACTGTCATACATTTTCTATGGAGCTCCAAAATGGTAAAGATCCTGATTAATAATGAACGTATAATAAATAAAAATTTTCTGAATATTTGTAATTGTTATGCACATTTAAAAACTCTATTTATTCTTAATTCTTAATCCCAAATTTTAGTTTCAAAAGAGGTACAATATCTATATTATATTATATCTACATATGTATTTCCCATTTAAGTAAAACATTATTCAAATTAAGCAAAACATCGGCACAAATAGAATACCATTCTTCCTAAGAACCTGATTTCAATTTCCTATTAAAATAATACCTATCTAAGTATTTGAGAAATATAAATTCCTTTTGACTTTATAATAATTCTTTTACTTTAATAACAAAAATATAATAATACGGCAAATTGATACTCTTACTTTCAATTCTTTACCCTTTTTCTGGTACAAAGTGGATCAAAATTGAATGTGAAGTAAAAAAGTGAAATAACTGCCAAAGCACAGACGAATCATTAAATTGTTAATTACCTAGGCGCAATGAATGTCTCGACAACTTTGCATGCAGTACCAAACATTAGAATAAAAATGTAATAATCAGTTAATAAATCTCATCAGACGTAATAAAGCTACCCACTAATTATTTTCTTATCTTATTTCATCATTTGAATTTAGAAATACTGTCAGCCTTGGTCTATTTTAAAATAGTTGATTTGCTTCTGGTCGTTTTAACTTTCATGTGCTTCCTGTATGTACATATTTCCTCAACATTTCAAATTAAGTATATGTTTTAAATCTTCATTATCAAAATACAATAGGAGAAAACTAAGACGTTATATGTAGGGAAGATCTCTAAAACTTCTTTTATATGTATATTTATAAAAATATAACATATTTTTTAGATTGCACAAACAATTATTTTAGAACATGGATAGAAATTTACATTAATAATTTTGGATTTTTTTTCAATAAGGTCAACAATTTTGTTGATATACGCTCCTTGATTTTGCCATCAAGAGAAGTTCTCCCGTTAACTTCTTAAAATTAAATTCTTTAACCAAGTGCTCCTAAATTTACTTTTGAAATACCAGATTTAGATAAATTAAAAGTACTTAGCAAATTACCTTCGCAAACAGTAGTTTTCACTGAGCCACGAAGACTCAAATCAAAACAAATCAAACGTTTCTTCGTTTTTATGGCATTCTTTTAACCAATGTAGAAAATAAAAATTTGCAAATATTTCTCAAAACTTTTAGCTGTGTTATGCTCTATTTATATACTCGGCCTAAGTTCGTGCATTTAGTTAGCATAATTTTCTTATTTTCTAATATAAAAACCGTTGCGAATTTAGACATTTATTCCCTATATCGTGAAACAATATCGATTTAATAGCTTTTTCTAATAAAAGGGTAAACAAAACTTCATAAAAAACGGGTGGTGAATGGCCTTCTGATTGTGAGATCAACGAAAGACACATTTTTTTTCTTTCTTATGTAAACAGGTTCCGCAAAGTTTTTTTTTTCCATAACATAACATCGCATATGATAAGTATAGCTAGCCATCAATATTGCTACCAAAAAACCATCGAATTTTTAAACATGGCTTAATTCTTGGTGCTTTAACTGAAAATTCTTCAACAAATTATCGCGTGCTAATCTGTAAGTAGTCAGTGATTAGACGGATCCGGATTGATAAAAAAAGGTTGAGCAAATACGGAATAAGCGTGCATGGTAAAAAAGAATTCTTTGGGAAGCATCAGACCAGTCATAAGATTCTATCTAATCGTTTTCATAAGAACATTCCGTGCGAGCTTCTGCCGAGTGGCTAATTAGAGCCCATGCAGAAGATCCGAAGAATTGGTGGAGAGCATAAAACTCCAAAGTTATATACCTGTCGATGGACTGAAGCGGCTCAGTTCACCAGGTAGCGTCCGCGGAAGTAAGATATATCTCGCAGATGAAACTACGAACGGTCGAATCAAATTAATTAATTGAATTTTCGCGTTTTTTTTTTTTTTATTGAACTGACCTGACCCACTTGTTTGGGCAATTTTGTGGATAATTGTGTTCGATAGAACGTTCAAGATTACTTAATTAGGCGGGAAAATAGCAAATTAATGAAATTGAAATATAATTGAATAACTAAAAAATGAGTGCAACAAGTGCAAAATTGGCTCATGTGATAGCGGCTCTTGTGGCAGTTGTGACTCTTTGCGAAGCATTCTATGTTGAATGGGAGTATAGTGAGATACCAAGGCCGCCAAAAAAATTGGTGCCATGTGAAATAATGGTGGATGTTACGAATGACCTAGCGTATAGAACGCTTTACTATCATTCTATCGCTAATCGAAATAATTTTGCTTTTTCCCCAACCGCCCTGACCAGTGTTCTAATTGCACTCTATGAAGGCTCCAACGGAAGAAGCTGTTTGCAAATTCAAAATGCCCTTGGCCTGCCTTGGAGTCGTGATATCGTTAGAATTGGATATAGAGATATACTTAGGAGATTAAGGGTGAGCATGAATATCATATTAAGTATGACATATGTTTAAGAGGATCATATTTTATAATTAAGAATCACAGACAAGTTACACACTTACCAGCAAAAACGCGATTAGGTATAAGATATAGGGATATTTTATCTTCAGGTTAATTTAGATCCTAAAATATATTTACAAACAAACCGAAAATTATCAATTTTGATCCATTAAGAATACAAACAGATATTAAAAAATTAGTTGTTTTACAATTTGTTTTAATTTTTTTATATGCGATCTTTTTTAAATTTTAAATGTAAAACTTTATTCGAGCATAGAAGCCTCAATAATGGACGACTTACTCACTACAAAAACTTCGATTGGAGCTTATGTTCCTTCAAGAACTATCCAAAATTTAGAACAAAAAAAAAAAAACATTGAAATTGGTTAAAACATTCCTTAGCCATAGACAGGTGAAGGCCGGAACTTTTATTTCAACATTCCCCTTTTTGCCTCGTTAGTTAACAGCAATGAAATAAATCTTAGCATATTAAGTCAAATATAAAAAATGAACTATTACTATAGGTACTATTAAATTACAACAGTCAATCAGATTAGGTATGTGCAGAAAAGAAATGAAATATTTAACTACTTATTTCCGCTGAAGCCTATGACTGCTATTTACATACTTACCGATCAGAAAAAGTGTAGTCATGAAAACCTTACATCATTAAACAATAAACAGTTTGGATTGTTCCACATAAAAATTTTTCTGTTACATGTACAGATGCACTTATTGATTGTGTAATATTAATAAAGTAATAAATAACTTAAATTATCTACGAAATAAAAACAATAGACTTAAACGTTCATTCATGAATTCGCTGTTAAAATGATTTTGTTCAATTTTAAATATGTGTCATACTTTCATTTACGTAATTCAAACATTCAAAATATTTTACAGACATATTTCTATGACCAAGAAAATCCCTTAATTGGACTCAGCTTGAATAAAGAAGATGTTACAATTACCAGAGAGTATGAAGCAATTTTAAAATTCTACGGGTATGATCTCGGTCCTGATATGATATCGCCAAGTGAAATTGAAGGAAATAACACAGAGACTTCTTCTGAAATGCCCATACCCATGACAACTCCAGAAGTATCAGTCACGGATAGAGTAGACGTAGAGGATGTGTCGCCTACAACGATGGCAGTTCCAATGGCTTCTATCTCACCAGAACCAGAAACAACAACTGCAAAATCTATGGAAGAAACAGAACCCGTGACTGAAATTGAAACAACTTTAGAAATGGAGGCTCCAACTACTGAAGCAAAACCTGAAGAGGATAACACTAAAGAAACCTCTACGACAATTTCTTCAGCTACTGAAATTGAATCTAAAAGTCCTGCAATAACTACAACGGAATCAAAAGAAACAGAAACAACAGAATTGCCAACTTCAACTCCAGCAACAACGAGGTACATACGAACCTTTAGACCTTTTACCAGTACAACTCCAGAAATTTCGGAAACGACCACGAATATTCCGGAGGACGTTACTACGGTAAGGTCAGCTGCAAATGTAAAACCATCAGCAATTTTTCCGGCTAGACGTCGTCCAGAATCTGCAAATCGAGGAAGACGATCAGTTCCTTTTCCATACTATGAGCCAACACTTTTTGAACTTCCTTTAGAATCCCCAGAACGGTCTTATCTTGAACTTGAAATTTACAACGTAGAACCAGTTCTATTCGCACCAAGAGATGTTGGACGAAATCACGTCATTAATCACATCTTCTATCTGAATCTTCACGAAACTATTCAAACAACTTTCAAGATCTACAACTCTATTCTAAATTATTGCTATATTGATAAACTGAAATCATCCGCGTTGGAGTTGGAGCTCGACTCGAAGGACTACAACCTTCTGCTACTAATCCCTGACCATGGTTTTGGATTAGAGTATTTAATTCCGTCGTTGAAGACGGGTCCTTCGCTGAGGACAATTAGACATGGGTTGCAACATCGGTGGGTGCAGGCTCTCATCCCTGACTTCCAGATGAAAGGCACTATTTATCTCACAAACGACATGCAATTTGTAAGTTGATATCATCTTTTATAATTTTTGAAATATTTATTTCTTATTACTCAAAAACCAAGCAAAAGTAAATTATAATTTTTAAATAATACAGTGTTTTCAATATGCCACTCAATATTAGTTTACGGCATTAACGAATCCTTTATGTGAGTTGTTTAGTTTTCACAACCGTCTAAATATTGTATAATAGAAATCTTGGAAAGGGAAATTTTTCGCTACATAGTGTTTTTAAAACTACATATACATATATGTATATGTGAAGGGTAAAAATAATTGTTATATTTCGTTATATAATTTTTCATTTTCATATTCACTAACACAATTTAAATAAATAGATAGTGAATGAAGATCAGGTGCTCTAGAGCCAGTAAGATCATCTACCCAAAAGATTGTTCTTTATTATGGTTTAAATAAATAAAACTTTGTAATTAGAGTTAAGGGGGCAGTCTGGCTCGTTTGGGCATATTATATTTTCATTTTTTTTTTTAATTTGCAAATTTTTACATTTTAATATATGAAAGAAGATTATGTTAAATAACACGAACAATTTTTGTTTGAACTTGTTTATCAACCCACCTGAAGTAAGCTATCTTTTTATCTGTCGGGCATGATTTTTCAAATCTGGAACATATGAAATAAAAAACTTAAAGTACATATTAACCAACCAACCAGTTAAGTGTGTTTGACAACTATACTCGTCATGAAAAAGTGCAAAATTTTGTGTTGGACGAGTATATACATACATACTCAGAACACAAAATGTTGCGCTTTTTTCATGACGAGTATACTCGTCAAACACAGTTAACTGGTTCAAATATATGTATAAGTAGGTGGACTCTTGCATTTTTCGACCAGGTTAAAAGGTACATATAGGTACGAAAAAGACGCGTTTAAAGTTATTTAGAAAATCGATATTCTCAAAAATCTAAAACCGGACTGCCCCCTTAAGCGCACGATGTCTCGAATTTAAGTTTTGAGCAAAAATAATGATCGTATGATATTTTATAATGGGAAAGGGAAGATCATTTTGAACACTATGTACCTAATAAAATTCCTTTCAGATGGGAGTTTCGGACATCTTCGAACCGCTGCGGGCAGACTTTAGTCCAATGACCGATGAGGAGGACATCTATGTAAGGCACATTGAACAATCGATGAACGTTCGCATTCGGACAAAACCAATTGATCAGCTAAAAAGTGAGTAACGCATAACTTGCCGTTATGTAACCTGCTAATTGGGCAATTGTCTATTGAGAGGTATTCAAGACGTTTAAGCACAATAGCAATTCTTATGCTTTCAGGGGACATTGGACCCATCAGCCGACCCATCCAGATCTCAGCTAATCGCCCATTTTTATTCTTCATAGTCGACAAAGAGCTCGACGTGGCGACCGTCGCTGGGAGTGTACTTAATCCGCTAAATGTTAGAATTCACTGAGGTGCGTTACCTGCTAAATTGCTCTTTACGTTTTGTTGTTGTTCGTTCATGGAAGTAATAAAAAGTGATCTATTTGTAAGCTTAAACCCATTTGTCTTATTTAAAAACTTTTTATTTACCAAGTACCTGTCGCCAATCTTTGGCGTTCTTTCCCCAAAGATTTCTTTTCAGGAAGAGACAGTATGGGTATTCACGCTTTGTTGTATATCCCATTCCATCGTTGCACTAAGTGCAAAATTTTAAATTTTCGTAGTTGTTTGTATGGAAACCGATTTTATTGCACCTTATACAACGAAATGCAAGGATGCAAGGCCTCTTTGCAACAAAGCGTGAATACCGATAGTATTTTAATCAGTTGACAGAGAACTTGTAAAAAACCGGTCAAGTGTGAGTCGGACTCGCGCACCGAGGTTTCCGAAAAAATTATTATTATTTTTGTGATGTAACTAAAAATTTACGATTTTCGGATTTTTCCCTTTATTTGTACTATAAGACATTACTTCTTGCCAAATTGAATGTTCCAGGTCAGTGGGAGGTACCCTATAGGTGTTGATTCCCTTGCGAGTGTCAAAATATGCGGCATAAACAGCCGTATCTTTTGATCGCGTTGACTTAGAAGTTTGATTTTTTCACAGCGCTAAGGAATTGCAGACCTGATTATTTAATATTAATTTCATCATGATACCTCCACGCGTTCCTGAGAAAAAGGGTCTTGACAGACAGACAGACAGAGGGACAACGAAATGATTCTATAAGGGTTCCTTTTTTCCTTTTAAATCACTGAACCCTAAAAAACGGTCAAATTCAGGTCGAAACAGAGTTACTTCAAAAGTTTTGTTTGTTACATGGAAATGATTTTTAAAAATTTTTCGTAAGATGTCCTTGATTAAATAATATTTTTTAAAATAAGAAAAATTTGAAATCTTTAGCTGTGTTTTCTTCACATTGGATCCGGTACCAGTTTTTGCAGGATATTTTAAATTAAATTGAAATTTTAAAAACGTAACTATATAGAGATTTCAAAATTAGCGAAAAGCGTATTAAACTCTCATGATATTTATCCCATCCAAACTTCCAACCTTTAACCAGATAAATTTTAATGTTTGATATGGGTAACTTTTCATTTTCAATTCAGTGCAAAATTTCCTGCTAAACCTAGAATCGGATCCGATGTGAAAAAGCTATAGCTTATGAAATCTAAATGTCTTTTAAAATATGTTTTATTGAAAATATATGCCAATAAAGGAAAGTTGTGTTTATAAAAATTATTATTAGTATGCCACATTCTTTTGAATAACCTTCCACACATTTCTAATCACAAGAAAATACAAGTTACTAGTGAAGAGTAGCCCTGATTTGGATAGAAACTAAACGTTTGTAATAACTGCTTCAAATTTTAGATCAGGGGCACATCAAAGCTTCTAAAAATTATCTTAAAAAAGAAGGTAAGTCATTTCAATTTATTTCATATCAGTTTTGTGACGATTACATTACAATTCCGCAATCTGTATGTCAAAATTGCAAACTTAAAATTGAAACCTAATTAAAAACGTGCTCTTTTTTAATACGCAGTCAATCAAAAGGTCACGTAATATGTACTTCCTAACTATCTACGAAATGTGAACCGGATTTCGTTTTATAAATCTTTTAATTGCAAAAACGTGTGCAATTTTATTGTACTAAGGAAGTATCACCCAATAATTATTTTGCTTCAGGTGACTGAGATAAGTTCGTAAAATTTTTTTGAAGAAATTACTATAATATGAAGGTCTTGGGCATCGGGAGGAAAAGGTATTAGTTGCTAATTATTAATTATTAATATTGGGAACTGCTACCCGAAACAACCTACCTTGACCAAAGTGCTTCGACACGCTTGTGGGTTTTATCACGAGTAAGTGAAAAATTAACAAGTCTACCCGGTAGCTTTTCAAGTATTTTGTTTGGAAGGGCAATTATATAATAACTTTTACTTCACCATTTCAAAGAATAAAGTTTTTTGTACACGGAAAAAAAAATGGGATAGCAAAATAGTTCCCAACAAATTTAGGGGAGAGTGGGGTAAATACGGACAGCGGGTAATTATGGATCGTAACGTTTTGGTGTTTATATTACGAAATTATTTCATAAAGTCGTTTGATTGTAATTGATTTCTTGCAAAACATTAATTTCAGGTGTTTTTATTACCAAAGCATTATTCATTTCTTGGCAAATTAACATTATATGATTTTCAGTCATTCACGTAATTATAGATATTAGAGCTATTTTCAAACACACTTTATTATTACTTTTATATTTTGGCTGCATTTGAAATAGTTGGGTAATAAATACACAATTATTAAAGTTGCTCAGCTTTAACTAGCTAATACTATGTCTGTCCGTCATTACCCCTCATAATCCGTAATTACCCCATGCTTGCCAATTTCGTTTTTTCAAAATATGATACTATACATGCTATTGCAACAAATTTTGTATTTACATGATAGCCAGGTAATCAATGTAAGTATGTAATAATTAGAATTCGACTTTTTGCAATTGTATACGTATGACCTCAAATTTTTCTTAAGTGTTCGTAATTACCCCACTCTCCCCTACGAACGTTGCCATAAAATCTACAACATATATTGAAAAAGCAGCAGATCTTCTTAAAAACTACAGGAAATATTACCAAAATAATGCACTATCCTAAAATCTATCAGAAAATACAGGAATAATTGCCAGAAATTTTTTCCGTGTAGGATTAAGGGATTATCTATATATATTATAAAGCTAAAGAGTTTGTTTGTTTGTTTGTTCGGTTGAACGCGCTAATCTCAGGAACTACTGGTTCGAATTGAAAAATTCTTTTTGTGTTGGATAGTAGATTTATCGAGGAAGGCTATAGAATAGGCTATATAACATCACGCTACGACCGCCACTAGATGGCGCTGCAGCTCATCAACTTCTTTACCGTTCAACCGATCGTCATGAATATTGGCATACTTAGGTATTTCAAAACTTTGAATATTATAGCGCTACATTTAAATTTTTACTTTGATGGTGAAATTTTGTTATCTTTCTCTCTATGTATTTTAAAAAGAGTTCAAGTTTAAAATATTCAACTTCAACCACTATTTTGGTTCTTTATTTTATTTATAGACTGAAAGCAACCGGTTTTCGTCAGGTAAGGAAAGGTAAAAAAAGTAAAGAAAATGTCTTCAGTTTTTATTACCGTCTTTATATTTCACTGTATATCTTAGGACAGATGTTCAACATTTATAAGCGCACTGAACACAAAACCTACATCACATTATTCAATGTGTGCATGCATTTATAAATTAAAACCAAAAATTCTCTTGCCGTTTTCTTGAAATATTTCAAAAATATTTATTTTTACTTTAACTTTCTGACCAAAACAATTAAAGTCATTTATTTACACATAATGTACTCTCTGCTACTTGACTGTTGTTACTTTTCAATATAATTTTCCTTATGTCTCTGGAACACATGTATACAGTTTGATTGATTTTCTTGTTATTATTAAATTTTTTCAGTTGTTTGCGCGCCATTATTTTATACTACGTTTTTAAAGTTATCGTTTTAGTCTTAAATTATAGTCGTCATGTATTTATTCCCTTTTTTTCAAAAAAGATTATTTAAAAATGTTTCTTATGTTGCTCAATTTATACATATTATGTTTTTCTTTTTAACATTATAATGCATTTTCAAATCGTTTTATTCAAATATACATATATTTCAGAAAATATGTTTTGTTTTATTTGTTATTAACTTTATTAAGTATTTTCGCTACATACACCATTCTTGTTCGATTCTACTAACTGTAACAAATTTTCTTAAAATTTCATTAATTTTATTTCTTCATTTTTAATAATATTATTTTGTTTAATACGTTTCGCTTTTACTCTATATATGTATATATTATTTTTGGAGAGAGATCAATTTTTGGTTTTAAATGATAGTCTTAAGTACTTTTTCTAAGCCATTCACATTCACTCATTTTTTTTTCAAAATATAATATTGTTTGCCTTTTATTGTAAATATTTATAAATTTGCTTTGAGAGATTGTTGTAATACCAACCGTAAATGTTTTTCTTCATAATTGTTGCATTTAAGTTTTATTTTCTTAATTTTCATGTACATACATACACCTGCATTTTTTTTCCTCTTCAAATTTATAGAGACTTTAATTTTTTATAATGTATTATTTGTTTTGATTTGAGGTTTTTGTCTTTTATTATATATTCGTAGAAGTTTAGAATTAGTTTAGTTTAGTTATTTTTCAACGATGTCCATGCTTTTGTGCAATCAGCTTTTAATGTATTTTTGAACGCGAAATTAAGTACGTAGTCCATTCGTACGGAAAGGTTTGGTTTTTTTATTGACCTGGTCGACAATAAAAATAACAAATGTTGCTATGTTGAACAATTTTTAAAATTATGCACAATATTTGTATTTTAATGTTTCCAACAAATGTTTTTAACTCTCTAGTGTTATACCTTCCTGTATACAGATTCGCTATAGTTGTTAGAGAAAAGACATAGTCATGAATTACAGAAAATGGTAAGTGGAAAAATCAATTTAAACATATTTATGGTTAAGTTCACTAACTAATTCTTGCCCTTTATTTTCTATGCCATCTATACCAATGTAAAATATGTGAAAAATTATTGTCTTTATAATCTGAAAAAAAAGTTTAAAACTGCCTTTTCTCTCAGAATACATTACAAAATTAGGACGGTATTTGTATTTTTTACTTTCCCTTTCCCTTCTTTAAAATCCAACATAATTAACGATAACTTTCAGGAAAATAATAGAGCTGAAAGAGAATTTTAAAATAATTTTGGGTGCAAATTTCCGAACTTTTGTTTATATACATAAAATGCAAAACAACAAAATAAATTTTAAAATTTCGCTTCTATTTGGCACAGTAAAGTTCCCATTTATTTTTAAAAAAATTTATTGATTGATTAAATTAATAATATAATCTTATGATGCACTTATGTTGTTTTTACGGAAGAACTGAAGGGTTACGCACTTGATGTGATTTTTCTTCTAAAATAGGTCTAAAAATAAAATTTATTTTCTATAGATATTAATACAAATCCCTTATATTCCACATTTCCGCAATTGGATGGATGAATTATCGCAAAGTATAAGGAAAATGCTTATGATTTCATTTTATAAGTATAACATTAGAAAAAAATTTGAGAAATAGACAGGCCGAACAAAAATAAATGAATTATTAGAAATGTTTTGGGTCTAGTCTAGATCACCCTATGGGGGGATATTTCTTCTATGATCTTTCACTAGTTATTAAACGTTTAAATACATATTTTCATTTGAAACCTCACTTAATTTTGAGAATTAAAATTGTCCGATGAATTGACTGGAACCGTTCATATTCGATATATCTCTTTTATACGATGTTTTAAAGTTGGACCATAGTTGTGATAATTTTTAAGTTTAAGTTTGCACCTTCGAATTTGAATAACATAATTAAATTAATAATATTTTACAGGTATAGTTTCTTACCTTTCCACAAAGAAACGCTCACCAGAAAGTTGTTGGTTATAACTATCAAAACTTTGTAAAAAAATTGTATCAAAGTTAATATTTTAAATCCAAAAACTCGACAACATTCGAATGGTCACATTTCAGACCTTCTATGAAATTATACCACAACAGATTTTTAGCAATATTCAATTTCTTTCATATGTAATAAATTGAATTTTTTCAAGTAAAATGTAAATTTTTAGGTAGTTCAGTGTCGGTTTGCCTGTTTTTGTTTATATATAATTTTCCGAAAGTATAGTTTCTAAAAAAGAAACGAGATTTAGAAGATCTTGGGATTTTTAGCTCTTAGTCCAAAAGTTTGAATTCTTGTCATATATTTATATCATTATATGTCCATATTCTAATATTAGCAATTATTGAAGTCGACCAGATTTCGGTTTTTACATGACAATTGTTAGAAGCTCTTTTATCACTTAAATTCTTTATTAGAATATTTACTTCTGCATATTGCACATAATTTTTAAAATAACATTTCTCGTCCAATGTATTTTGAATCCAGTTGTGTGGTTTCAGAAATAAAAACAAGAAAAGAAAACAAAACCAAAAGTCCAGAATATGTTTAGTAACAAAATGACATAATTTTAATTGGCCCATCTTCAAGAAGAGATCAGAATTAGAAAAATGAAAATGTGTGAAATTAAAAAGATAATTGTTTTGCGGTTTCGTCATTTTATTTATTATACACTTAACATATTTTCTAAACGTTTACTTCATATTTATACTTTATATATATATGTATATATATATAATATTGATTTCTTTTGCATGTATATATATGTACAGAGTAGAGATTTAAAAATTAATGCACCTTTAGATTTTTTCGGTTCTAAACCATAATGACAATAATTATAAAAAATTATTATTATTATGCTCTCTCTTATGGTTTTATTAAAATTTACACGAAGAAAAAATTATATTGCTCCATTTGCGAATGCACTTAATTAAAAATCAACGCTATCGCATTTATTGCAGTTTACAGTACGAATAACATTTTAAGATGTCAATTTTAATTTATTGAATATTTTGTTGAACACAATGATAATCTGATGCAAATTGGTTTGATTCAGTTTTTAACAGAAAACGCAACTTAATTACATAAAAAGGTATAACCAATAGTTTTTAACAAATTAAGCGCTATAAAAGAGAATTTTCTTTATAACTTTTAATGATTTGGCAGTGATTTTGTTTCAATATTCATCGTTAAAGAACGAATTGTTACATTTCTTCTGAAAAAAACAAACGCAATTCAATTGATTTCCCCTTACTACTTAATTAAATTAGTTTTTAATTTTTTAAATAAATTATTACACGTGGTGGCAATCGTATTTCGTAAAAAGAAATTCATTTAAATTGATCGCTCTTATTTAAGGTTAACATTATATTTACATATTACAAATAATCTTGTTGCTGATTTTTTTTTTACATTTACATTTAAAACGTGTGTCTTTTTCAATAAAGTTAAAAATGCATTTATTGGTCATGTGCAAATAGAATTTCGACTTCTTCGCCGTTCATAACCCATAATGCATTTTTCCCTTTTCTGTGTAGGTATGAATCCAATATCCATTCTTAAAAAAATGTCAGTAGAATTTCTTCATCGTTAATTAAACGATTTGATATGATTTTCAAAAAGGTTTTACGTTACTTTACAATATTTTAAAATACGCACGTCCTTAGGTCTGTCAGTTTAATAGATTACACAATTTTTTTGTTTTTAAATTATTTTTCTTAAATACTTTTGCGTTTCGTGATTGTTTTTTTGTCCTTTTTTTATTTATATATATATGTATATCTCTTCATATGTTAAATAATTTAATTAATAGTTACGTGAACTAAATCAGCCTTTTTGCTTATTTTATGTATGCATTTATTTACTTTTTTATGGTTTTTATGAAATTTTTTGTTTCCATCCTTTATTGTTTTGTCATTTAGAGATAAGATTTAACCGTCCTTTCTTACTATTTTGTGCTTCGGTATCAATTTTATTTAGAAACAAAGTAATTTTGTAATTATGTTTAAATGCAATATTAATTGTACAAAATGTTTTCTTGTGTAATTAGTACTACAGATTAAAAGAATTTTAATTTAAAAAAATATAACAACAACCTACTACAGTCTTTTAAAAATCATTGAGATAAAAGTTCGAAAACAAATTTGAAGTCATTGTCATTCATTATTGAGGTAATAACTGAAACAATTGTTTTGAGAAAACTATTTATCAGTAAATTGATACCAAAACACAACATTTTCCTCGGAGAAGACGTGATTACAATCATTTCGTACTTTTTGTCATAATTCAAAATTGCCGCTGCTTTTATTTCTATTATACCAGGCCCGTGCCAAAATTGTTAAATTTTATATTTTTTTCCCTTTGAAACCAAACAAATTTTCATTAAATCCCATTTTTTTTCCTGGATTTAAAATTTTAAAAAAGAAAAAAATATATATATAAAATAAAAAATAAAGTAATAACAATTATAAAAATAACAGCATTCTACACATTTATATCATAATATTTATTTATCACTTTGTCGCTTTATTCTCATTTACTTTTGCTTCTTAAAATTTTTTTGTAACTTGCTTTTACTCACGGATTGCACACTGCCATCGCACATAAGAATAGTAATAATGAATTTTTAATTTTTTGCCTTTAAATATAATTTTAAGATGTATTTTTTATTCATAAAAGATGCAAAATAAAGAGTTTCTTTTTACAATAGAAATATCCTTTCAATTGTTACATTTTCTTTGTTTTTTGTTGCTAAAAGAACGAAAACCAAAACAATACATAATATTACATAGCTTAGTAGGATATGAAAGATTGTATCAAGCATTATATGAAGAAGTACACAATGTGTTTCGTTTTTTATTCTTAAAATTTTGAAAGCAAAATACAAAGTAGTCATAAAAACCTAAATATTTTTAACCATACGCTTTTAACAGTTATACAAATACTATTATTTTGCTTTTTTTTTAATAAATTTCATTTCATTTTTCGTACATTGGTAATACAAAATAAATATTGTATGATTTCCCGCCACAATGGGTTTTTTTCTTTTTTTGTAATATTTTGTAGAGAAAAAATTTTTTAATTTTTTTTACTTAACAATTTTCTTAATGCTCTCCTCACTGCTATTTTTCAATATTTAATTGGCGCTCTTTACAGAATTATTTTCCACTTTTGCTCTTGTATACTTAATAACAAATGCGCAGAGTTCTTTGGGATGATTCAAGCGCCAAAATGATAAAAATTTTGTAAAGAATTTTAGCAATCAATCATCAATAAAGCAATTTCCTTTACGCAAGATTACATGAAATTGAATTTTCCAACATTTTTTTTTTTACAGGAAGATGCTTAGTCATAATCTCTGCTGTTTTACTAGAAATAGCAAATATGATTTATTAGACATTAGTCTACAAAATTTTCTTCGAGGCATTGAAAAAACTTAATTGTTGTAAGAAGAGGTTAATCTCCTTAAATGATCCAAAACGCAATGCTTCAGATAATACTAAGTCTAACCATTTTTAAAGCCTCTAAGCCAAGGCATTATTAATTTAGAAAATACATAGATTGATATAAAATTGTTACCAATGATAACAAATAGCCCATAAATGTGAAGTGATTTAATGAGAATCAATAGTCAATCGAACTTCCATATCGTTTCATTTTGCTTGGCTCTTGTGTTATGCCTCTATTAATTACTAAACTCGGTATTGGTAATTTATTGTGTTTATAATCGGTCCAATGGTTTTTGGTATAAATAGGTATAAACATGCATCACCGAAAAAGTTACTCGATTTATTTCATCAGACCTGTTCTACATGCGCAAAGTGTCAGCACCAAGTGACTTTAATTATCTTGAAATTAAACGATGATTAAGAAGTTCATAAATTTTAATTGTTTTGGGCTTTAAGTGTTTTATACCTTTAGAGTTTCATCGGTAACCTAATTTAGTAAATATGTACAACAATATTTTGACAATTTGGAATTGGAATTTGTTTTTTTATTTAAACACTTGTTAGCACTTTTAAAGTATATCATTTCAAGATTACTAACATACATATTTGGCGACAAATTCGATTGTGATGCTTAAGTGATGCTATAGGATAGAATAAATTTGAAAATGTAACATAAAAGTCTTGTGTAAAATGAAGTATTTTGAAATCATTATTTTCCTTTAGTTTTAAAACGTTTTGACTTTTCAATTTCGAATTTAAAGCGGAAAATAAGGCGCTAAATAAGATAATCCGGTATAGGGAGGCAAAGACTAATTAATGATAAAATCGAATAAAACATAATTTTCTCAAATTTGTTTAAATACTTTCGATTTACATAAATAGGTACCCACAAAAAACTCTGCACACGCAAAAAAATTTAAGTTATGGAGAAACATTATGGTAATTTTGGGTATCTAAGAATACTCACAATATCTTTGTTTAATAACTCTTTCCTTACCACTAAGCTGTACAGTTTTCCTTTTGTCTTAAACATTTTTTTAACTATATTTTTTTATGATGATTACAACTTTAGCGCAAGAATTCGCTTTTCAGGTTTACCTCAAAAAATTTTCTTTTTAAACCCTTAACTAACTTTTCCGAACGTATGTCTGGCTGTTTGTAGTACTTTTCTTACAAAAATATATTAATAACCATTTTGAGTGTATCTGTGTTTTAGCGTCTCGTCTCTAAACGTGTGTCATACTACGCCTACATTTTCTTGCAAATCTTTTTCACCTTAATGGCGTAAAATTGTTTCACTTTATTTTAATTTTTTTAAATTTTTTCTCTTCTTTATGTAAAAATCTGAGGAATCTTAGTTTGCTTCAAGTAGGACCTTTCGTTTTTTTTTATTTGTGTGTTTTTAAATCTTCCTTCTTCTGTACTTCTAAAGAAATTGAAATGTTTCTGTAATATTTTGTATTGTTTATATATTACATCCAAAAATATACGCTACGTTACGGTGTAGTGATGCATTTATTTCACTTTTCTACCATAAAAAATTAGGCGTTTTTTGTTTTTTTCTTCAAAAGTAATGAATAAATAACACAGTAAATTTAATAATTTATAATTTAGAATATTAAAAATAATAATAGTAATTATCATATACTAAAATTTTGTAAATATTGTACAAGTTTTGATTCTCTGGCTTTGCAGGAAAAGGTTCTTGATGTACATACCTTAACAATTTTCTTATAGTGAAATCTTTTATCATTTTTATTAAAAATATTATATTCTTCAAATAAGGTTATAGAGCAATTTAAGATTTCATTTGATGTATAAGGTATTGCAATTACTTTTGGATCGATGTTTATCACTCTTTGAGAAATTTAAGTTTGAGATATATGTATGTATGTATGCATATAAAGATATAAAATTTACGGTTTTGTTAATAATACATTCTCAATGTGTTTTTTGCCTTTTAGTCTTTAGAAATTACGAAAGGGGTTTCCAACCCAACAAACATCTTGATTAAAGCCGATACTAATCTTAAGCCTTGGATCCAATCGAAACGAGATCATACTATGTTAAAAAATTTGCTATTGCAAAAGTTAAGAACTCGATTTAATATGTGCTCAATTTTTTAATAAGTTTAAGAATTTCTCTTTTACTTTTTGATCAAATTTACGTTTTTTTTTGCAATTGAATCTTAGGCTTTGTATATTCTCAAAAGTGAGAATCTATTAAGATCGACTAGGTCCAAATATATTAATAATAATTGCGGCTTCATGGCGTTTAAAGACATCAAAAATTAAAAGTGAACCTCTTAAAGCGATAGTTTCTCGAATTGCAGGACTAATTTCTATTGGATTAGTGTAGTTCAGTTCTTCTGCTCATTTAAATAAATTTGTATAAATAAGATTATTGTATCTAAATACTACGTTTGTTCATCACCTATCATTGTGTTCAGTCCGTTTGAAATGAATATCAATTATTTGATGTCTTACATAAATGATTTTAGTTTAAATTGCTCCAACCACAAAGATACATAAGTCGAAATTGTTAATATCAAGAACAATGATTTTCCTGAACAATCAGAGAGATCTACTTTTAAATTTATGAAATAAAAATAGCGAATGTCTTAAATAAATACAGAAAAAATCGCAAAACAACAGTTCGTGAACATTATATCCAACACTTAATGTTAAAAGAAAATAATAAGAGAAAAGAGAAATGTGATCCAAAAATGTTGACGCTAAGAATCATTAAATATTGTATGTGTTGTGGCTGCTGCTGTAGTGTCTTCTCTAACCACCTTGCAAAAGTTCCTATCCTATCTCTTAAATGAATAAAAATTTATTTCCTTTTTTGAATGACGAAAAAAAAGGACATTATGCTGCTTACATTTAGTACGTTTAAATAATTTCGCTTTTCTTTACTTATCATCTTCTAAAAAATTGCTCGAATTACACCTAAAGTACATTTCATGTTCGGGATAGTCACCTCATCAAGTGTCGTTTACCTTATTGCAGCTAAGAACCAGGTCATCGATGAACATCAATTAGTGATCAAATAGTGTTGAAATTGTCGATTACATTTTTCTTGTTATCGAAAGAAAAACGCGAGTTTACCTCCTTAAAATCTAAAACGGGGTAAGTGTAAAAATAGCGCGCTAATTACAACATTACAATAGACATAAAATATCACTTAAATAGAATCAACAAAAACATACATTATACCATCGTTACTGGCGCTGTGTATTGTTTTTTTTTAATTTTTTTTTCTAAAAACGTCTCAATTTGTTGTTTATTTGTTTGTAGCGTCTCCTCTCTATTTTGTAATAAAAAATATATATCGCGTTATATCTCTGTAAAATTTAAACTAATTTGTGTATACAATTCTTATATATATAAAAACGTACGCGTGACCGTCTGCGAACGGTCACGCTGTAGAAAATATTTAAAATAAATTAGAACGAACAGTATTCCGTAATCGAAGGAGTAATAAAAACACTTTAAGATTGCGATTGTATTCTTTGTTTAATCATCGTCAGCTGATGGGTTTTGGGTCGTTGTTGTGGCGCATTCGTTGAAACGATGACCGATGTTGCTGCACCGACTGTGCCACAATTTGGGCTGGCGGCGGTTGGCTTTTGCTGTTGGTTGGTTGGTTGTATTGTGGCTGCTTGAGATTGGATTGTTGGAATTTGTTGGCCTCCAGGAGCCCCAACACCGCCAACCAAACATCCACTATTAGTGCTGCCACCGCCGCCGCCGCCACTGCCGCCACTTCCACCTGACGATTTTGGCCTTTTTCAGTCCCCAAAACGGCTGCAAGCCTTCTTCCATTTGCATTGTGTGCACCACTGGTCCTTGTGCTCCATGCCGTAGACCTTGCGACACTTTTTATTTTCGCCCCGGGTGCGGCGATTTGGTGATTGGGGCGAGCGCGTTGTTGCCGGAACGGGCGACTGGAGGTGTGTCGTTGTTGCCGCTGCCGCCACCGCCGCCGTTGTTGCCCCACTCGGGTGCTGTGTGGGTGGATGATGAATGTTCGGGCTCGCCGTTAAGTGTGATGTCGACGTCGGGGCGCTGTGGGACAGATTTCCGATTCCGTTCTGATGATGAACTGCATTCGGGGCAACCGAAATACTTTGCTGCTGATGTTGCTGTTGCTGTTGCCCCTGCTGTTGAATGTTGTGTTGCTGCTGCTGGTGCTGGTTGTAGTGTTGAACGTATGTTGGGGATGGATACGGTGCTGATGAGGTGGACGGACGCGGAGACCAACGAGCGTGCTTCATTGGCGAGACTTGACTACTACTGTTCCATGTGTAGTTATGGTGGGCTAGTGGAGACGTTGGGATATTTATGGGGCCGGCAATTACGCTATGTGATGACTTTGATGTTGTCGAAGATTGCGTTAGGGCCAGCAGTCCTTGTCTAAAGGATAGCATAAAAATATTACTCATATTCTGTTCTGTGGCTAATATAAAATAGTTCTTATTTTTGAGTACTTACCTAAAATTTCCGACAATTTGTCTTTGGTATTCGGGATCTTCGTGTGGTGGACGCGCCATATCACGATGGCTCAATGTGGGCGGAGACGGTGGACTTGGTGCTTTGCCTTCATCCTCCTCGATTTCTGTGTAGTAAAATTCTTCCTCGTGGTCGCTATCGCTGAACGCTCCATCATCATCGAAGGAATGGCGAGGTTTCTTCGGCCTGAAATTGAAAATTTGAATTCCATAAGTATTGTAGGTATGAAATAGTCTCAATTAACATATATTATTAGAGATGACAACAAAGTTTGAATAATGGAATAATAGTCCATTTGATTAATCCAGCTGCAATAGATACATATATCCCAATTAAATGAGTTGAAAATAATAGATTCATTTTTAATAACAAAAATCGTTATATCTTTTCGGCAAATAATAGCTATCGCTTTGTTTTATCTACTGCAGCTGAATGCAAAACGTGTTAATATAATTAAGCTATTACAGACGAAAGTAAATTACAATTATCAAAGGATCATCTTTAATTATGCAGCATCATAATTTACTGGGTAGTTAAAATACATGGAAATATGAGACAATTCTAAAGATGGAAGTTCTGCATGGCAATTTTTTCTAATTATGGGCCCCAGTCCCAGTGAATTGGTAAATAAAAATTAATTGGAGAATTGTAAACAAATTAAGAAAAGAAAAAAAAATTGGACGAGCAAGTACATTTTATATGCAAAAAATTAAGAGTCAAAATGTACCTAAAGAAAAAATTTATGAATTGAAAATCTATATTTAACTTCTAAAAAATATAAAGTACCTAAATAGAAATATAATAAATAGTTGATTTAATACTAATCGCGATTATTTAATAGAATCTTTTCTGGTAAAATAATATAGGTACATTATCTATTTTCTAGTTGGAAAGTTAGACTAGTAAAGAAAAAATTAAAATATTGTCAGAAAATGATTGTGGCATGGCATAATTTCAGTTAAAATTCAATAAAACTTAGGTAAGGATTTATATTGGAAAAAATAAATAAATAAAAGTAGAACATATTAAAAGTAATTTATTATAAACTTGTCGTTTTTATTTTTTATTTATGTTACAAAAGGGAGCTCACTTTAAATTTTCTGCTTATGCAGGTCATATTTAAATATTTCGAGGCGTTTCACTTTAAAATTAAATTTATTAGAAGATCAAAAACGTTTAACCGAAATCTGTAATCTAATCTGCGATTTTCTCATCGAACCACTAGAATCGTTCAACCGCGAGCACAAAATCTTTTAGCTCAATATTCGTCTAAAAATCTCTCACAAGTTCCACACATTCTCAATTTCCGCACTCGTCGCACCGCACCGCATAGAAGAGTAGCGCAAACATGAAGACGAGTAGATTGGGATCGCGCGGGTACGCTGTCAGAATAAAATCGGTCCTTTTCTTGTAAAAATTCCCGTTTAACTTGTGAAAAAGTATTTCAATTCGCGAGAATTCACGGCACGATTCGCTGTAGATAAAGAAATCGCCAATTTAACCGAATGTACACCTGCAGTTAGCCCGATAAAATTTCTGCCGAGTGCACAACAGCACAATTCACCTCGCAAGTCTGATTGACGTTAGAGAGGGAGCTGGGCGCAGGAGGAAGCGGGACGAGGCGAAGAAACGGCCACAGAGAGCCCCGGCGGCACCAGCAGCGGACAGGCGACGGACTTTTCACTTTTCCCAGCCGCCGCCGACGGAAATCTCCCGAGAAATTAAAAATCCTGGATCCCTCCTGACGACGGTCGCGTGCAACGGACAGGGACGGATAGCGGCGCAGAGACCGTTGGGGCTCGTTCCGCTCGCCCGATTTGCCGCTCGCTTCGGCGGCCCCGGTCCGGTGGTTGTGTGCCGCTCTCTCGTGTGGTAGTAAGCGACAGCAGCAGAACGGCAGCGGCGGCAGCAGCAGCAGCGCACCACACATCAATAAATGAAAACAACAATGGCGGAGGTGGAAGGCACATTTCATGGCGTGATTGTTTATAAAATTACCGAAGATCTTCAATTAGTTAATAAATATGATAAAACGTGTAGTTTAATGTGTTGCTATGATCCTCAGGGAATAGTTTTAAAAGTTATTTTAGGTGAGTTATACGTTTTTTGTGAGCTATAACGCGACCGAGAGTCGCGCGTTCAATCGAACACAAATCGCATTTTTTTTTATAACCCAGCAGCAATGCGACGATTTAATTTCGCGATTTTTTTTTTTGTTTAAAAAGTGCCTTTTGTTCAATGTCTCGGCAATTAACGCGATCTAATTGCCCCGCGCTGTGGTCCAAGTTTAGCCGCCCCCTTACGAAGTAGTTCGGCCCCATGTGCTCTCTCCGTTTATGTTGCAAAAAAGTTGTGATATTGACCTTCGTGAATTTTTTGTGTGGAAACAGATGAAATTCTTAATATTTCCGAATGCCCGATGTGGTGTAGTATTTTTGGAATGGTAACAAACTAGTTTCAGACACTGCGATTAAATCGCCAGGAGATCCAGTCTAAACGGATAAGATTTCATTTTTATGGCGGAAGGAATTCGCACGGATTCGAGGGAGAAAAATCAATAAGTTCACTACACTACGAAAATGGCAATGAAAGCATAGCTGGGATTAAGCGCCCCAAAAACCAATAGTAGCAGCCACTTTGTGGCTCCTCGTTATAGGCCTTCTTTTTTTCCAAGAGTTTCCCCCAGATGTAAAATAGATTTAGGGAAGAGGGTTAGGTATAAATCTCTAAATTCCAACTTTCACACCTTTTCGAAAAGAGTGACTGTCAGAAACAGTGAGAATACAAAAGCATTTACGGGAGACTATAATGAATTAAACTACAATGCTAGAAGCAGAAGTTTTGTAAAAAATTGTGAAAAGAAAAAAGTTTCTTCGTTCTACCCAGTTCTATAGGTAAATGGGGTTTTTTATGCTCTCTCACTACCCTGTAGGTCGTTAGGAACGTTCAAATGGATAACAAAGGATTAAAAAAATAATATGGAAAAAAATATACGACTGGGGGTAAGATCCATCCATAATTCATGCAGAATTGAAGCAAGTCCTCTTTACCTGTTTGGCTTGAAAAGGATTGGGTATGATGGGATTGCAGGGGGACTGCTGCTTGCAGAACGTTTAAAATGTATACAAAGTACTCAAGTACGTGTTAACGTATTTTTACATCTGAATAATTCTTGCCCAGCTGTAGTTTGAGAATATTAAATAACTACCGACTTGATGTTCTGTATCTTGTAAAATTGGCGCTCTTGCCTTTCATATCCGCAGGGAAGAAAAATGAAATAAGCAGAAAGACAAAGTGTGGAAACCAGGCCATTAGTCGTTAACAGCAAAACAAACAAGTTCCTACTGAAGATTTCGTTAATTCAAAATTTAGCTCAACGCAGTCCTGGTGCAAAGCGGAAGAAGATATTTTCTAAAAAGTATCTATTATATTTATATTTTAGAGTCAATTTTGATTACTACTTCTTTGCAGACTAAATACTTCTTTCAATTATTAAGATAAATGTCGTGTAAAAGCAAGACCACAAGACACTGGAAATACCGATTTTTAGAACAAATGTGGTCCCCTAGAATAATTGCTGAAAGAGTGCTACAAATACACCTTTTCAATAATCCAAAATAAGTCCCTAATGTATCCCTGGCACCTTGAGAAGACTTATGACTAATAAATATGTACAATGATTACCTCAAATTCATGCAAACTATGGAATTTCTAAAACATGAAAAGAGAACACGTAAATAAAATGTCTTTGTCCGTCTGATTTCTAAGTAATGCCTATACTTACACTACAAACTTAATAGTTAAAAAACATTCTATATTACGGTTTAAGATGTTATTACTAACAGAAACAATGAGGGTTTAATTATATGCAAAGCAATTTGATTAGGCTTGATGGTTTAATATCATTGAGCAATAAAAATCATTTGTTTAAGACTAGATTGTACTCGTAGATTTAATCTAAAAAACATGGCTATCTTAATCTAATTTCAAAGAACCATTCGAGTTTAAGAGAGGTCCCAATGTTCCTATACTGCTTTTAGCATAATTTCCTTATAAAGGACGGATAATTTCATGTATAATACAAGTTGACTACAACAAGGAAAATTTTGCCTCATGAAGATAATGAATATCAAGAAACCAAGATTAGTTCGGTAATTAACTCCTTTAATTTAGATATTCTTATAGCATTTTTAGCTTTTTGAGGGCCAGCCTACTTCAATTTATTCTACTAGTATATTTTCGCGCGCAAAATCGAAGCTGGGTTATTTTTTTTTCCATAAAATGTAAAAATCTACATTTCTGTTACAGATGCTGACTTAAATAGTACGAAAGAATATCTCATTACGACTGACACAGAAGTTGCCCAATTCAGTTCAAAGGGGCAAGTACTGAACGTGGACGATGAAGAATTTGTTCTTAAATTTCCTTCAGATACAGGTAAGTCGGGGGAAAAACGTTTCATAGATAAAATTGTTTCATTTTCCATAAATTATACTTTCAGATGTACTGCATTTCCGTAAAATTATAGAAAATGTCAAACGACTCCGCCCGAAATCAGTATTTTCACAACGAACCGAAGAGTCTTCCGCCTCACAGTATTTTCAATTTTATGGCTATTTAAGTCAACAACAAAATATGATGCAAGATTATGTTAGAACGAGCACCTACCAAAAAGCTATTTTAGGAAATTTGTCAGATTTTCACGTAATTAAGTTTTGTGATTTAATAAAGCTCAAAGAAGGTACATAACAAAATTTATTTATTTTAATTACAGAATAAAGTTGTTCTGGACGTTGGAGCTGGTTCTGGTATCCTATCATTTTTTGCTGTACAAGCTGGTGCTGCTAAAGTCTATGCAATTGAAGCAAGTAATATGGCACAATACGCTCAACAACTGGTCAATGCAAATAATGTACAAGACAAGATAATTGTAATACCAGGAAAAATTGAAGAGATTGACTTGCCACAAATGGTTGATATTATAATTTCCGAACCAATGGGTTATATGCTGTTTAATGAACGTATGCTAGAAACGTATTTGCATGCGAGGAAATGGTTAAAACCGAATGGTAAAATGTTTCCAACACATGGTGATTTACATATAGCACCGTTCAGTGATGAGTCACTCTATTCAGAGCAATATAATAAGGCAAATTTTTGGTATCAATCGTCATTTCATGGGGTTGATTTAACAGTTCTGCACAAGGAGGGAATGAAGGAGTATTTTAGGCAGCCTATTGTTGATACATTTGATATGAGGATATGTATGGCCAAATCTGTTCGTTATGTATGCGATTTTCTTAGGGATAACGAAAGCGATCTACATGACATAGGTAAGTGGCATATTCTATTTTATCTATTATGTTATTTTAAAATGTCCAAACTATTTCTTAATGAAAGTCGTAGTAATTTGCTTTTCTTTCTACAAATAATTATGAACACTGATTAATTTTGTTAGAACGTAACTTTTATCTAATATTATTTTGAACTTATTTACTGTAATTTAAAAGGAGTGATCTATTCTGTTGTAGGAATGGCATTTTCAGCAGAAAATATCAAGAAATTCCTATTGTTGTCATGAATTTATCATAATAATCATAACATATTTTTCGCTTTAATTTCTTTCAGACATCCCTCTAGAATTCCACGCCCTCCAGACAGGAATATGTCATGGCTTAGCATTTTGGTTTGATGTTGAATTTTGTGGGTCAACGCAACAAGTTTGGCTATCGACGGCACCGACGGCCCCTCTGACCCATTGGTATCAGGTACGATGTCTCCTACAAACTCCAATATTTGTAAAACAAGGGCAAATGTTATCTGGGCGAGTTCTCCTTGTGGCAAATCGTCGTCAAAGTTACGATGTTACAATAGATTTACGCATTGAAGGAACAACAATATCATCAAGTAATACGCTTGATTTGAAAAATCCATACTTTCGATACACAGGCGCACCAGTTTCTGCGCCCCCTGGAACAAATACTCAATCACCATCTGAAGCGTACTGGGCACATCTAGATGCGCAAGGAGTGAGAAATGGTATGTTTTTAAAGTTTTTACTAATTTAAAAGAATTTTATAGTAATTTGTTGTATTTATCCATACAGCTGTTAATTTAGTTAATGGAATTACAGTCAATGGAATAGGAGAAGCATCAATGGACATCACACACGCCATAATTAACCAAACCGCTTAAAAGATTTTTTAAACGCAGAAAATAAACATTTAAGATATAATTTGAGTTTACTGTAGCTAAAGAGAAAAAAAAACGGCGAAAAATGTAACTGCAGGAATAATTAAAGAAAAATAAGAAAACTCTAGAGAGGGCAGAACAGCTACACAACTTTTATCATTGTATAATTTCAGCTTCTAGAAATACGACAAAGTGGCGGGAATATATATGTAGGAAAGGAGCAGAGCAAAAGTAATCTCACTGCGTTTGTTATTTCTGTTGTTTTTTTAGGTTATTTACATTCATGAAAGACAGTAAAATGTGAGGGATCGAAAGAAGATTTGGTAGAACTTAGCATGTTAAATTGTAAGAAGAAAGCCTGATTTAAATATTAAATTATTTTAAAAAACGACAGAAAGTGTTAAGTTCTTTGTAACAATGAGCCAATTATAAAAACAAGGAGAAAAGACTATTCATCACATTTTAAACATGTTGCAAATGTGTAAAATGCGAATGTTTATATATTTTAGTTTTCTACTTTATTTTTGTCTTAAGATCTTACTTCCCACCTAAAGACTTAAAAAACATATATAAAAAGCAAAGTGAGAAAAGTAAAAAATTAAGATAATGAAGAGCAGCTTTTTAGGAATATAAATTTGTTTTTATTTCTTAATTATCTATAATAATTTTTTTTGAAACCAAGGAAAAGAAGCTTTAGATATTTTTGTAATGTTCAAAAATCGGCAGGAGGAATTTGATAAAAGCGATTGTAAAATTAGTTTTGTTTTAGTTCTTATCGAAAATTCGACATAAAATTAAATATTGTGGCCAATATTGGCTGTTTATTACAAAAAATGTACCGTATAGTAGTAGTAAAAAGCTTTCGTTTGCTTCAATGGATTTGTTTTTATCAAATTAATTGCTAAATTTTCATTTATACGCAAAACATTTAAATTTGCAGGAAAGCATTGAGATTATTATATGATTAAAAAAAGGCAAAACTTTCACAGTGATCGTTTATCGAGGCGTTCGTTTCGGTCAGACAATCAGCCGACCTATTAGATGTACTATAACACTGCAAACTTAGGCCTTTGGATAGAACATAACGATTTACGTGTAGTCTCAATTATTTTAGGTCCAGTTGAATTTTGAAACTTTAAAATTACTGTTAACAATTTTTTCATAGGGCGATGATAAAGTGTGAATAAATTGGAATTAGGCCTATAAAATGTAATAGATTATTGTGGCAAATTGAGGAAAGAATATTGTTATAATTATCTCGCTAGTTTGCGTTAAATTACTGCGAAAAAATGCTGGTCGGTTTTTTCCAAATCTTCCTGTAATTCATTTAAATAAAATTCAATAGTCTGGGATTTCAATCTTGTTCTGGGGCAAATTCAATTAATTGGCATGTTCCAATTTGCATTGCATATGAGATGCATATGAGATGGTTTGCAGTTTAGCTACTTTCAAATATATAATTGTCTTTCCCACAACGTCAACTCACGCTTGTTATGGCTAAAATGAGTTATAAATGAAAATCAATGATTATAAGATTTAAAATAATATCGACAAAATCAATTAAAAGTTGTAGTTAAGGCAAATTCCATCTCATGTATTTCTATATTTATTTACTTTTAGCGGGCAAGAAGTATTTGTTTGATGTATTCAAATTTTATTTTTATTGGCAAATAATGCACATTTTATCACTATTCAGAGGTAGTTTAAGATTATAGGATCAATTCTAAAAGCGTAAGTTGATGGTTTGGTTGGAAGTAAAATTTATGGGCTGCTTTGGAAGAAGGTGCACAAAAGAACGGAGCTATTATAATCATATCAATGAATTCACAGCACAATGCAATTGGTATTTTGCAGAATAAGTGAATTTCCAAATTATAAAATAAAGTTTTGTGAATAATTCTATGCTTTAATATCTGTATGTAGGTAAACAAAAATTTCAGACCAGTATACCAAAAATATAAAATTACAAATTTAATAATTTATTCCAATATTTATATAGTTTCAATCCTATTTTCATTTATATTTCATTTTTAAGGAAGAAAGTTCTATCCAAGGGTTTATCCATATATTTAAATTTAAATCATGCATTTCTGTCAACTCTAATGGAAAAATACTACTTAAAATGATTTCAGTTCGTTACGATAGCGTGGAGTTTTATTATTATAGAATTAGGGCTTTCTGTAAGCCATTGAATGTGAATTTAAATTGTCACAAATTTCGCAAATGGACTCAAAATAAATAAATAAAAATCATTAAAAGTCTACAAAACGTGTGACATATGTATGTAAAGTGCATGATCGGTTTAGAAAGAGATTATGGATCAATTTATAAATTTCGCCCATTAAAATCAGTGCTAATTTTATTAAAAATGGGCTGAATTTTCTAATGCCCAGTGAACTGTTCCTATGAAGCAGTGTTTCCCAATTTGTTTTTGCTAAAGAATCTTCAAAAAACTGAAATAAATGGAACATTTAAGTAGAATACAGTAAGAAAGAATAATTGTTTGCCAAAATTTCTTGTTTACCATTTTTGGGACATGGTTCCTCGAATACCATTTTGGAAACACTGCAATACAGAAATTCGTTTTTCTATAGACTTAAAAGAAGTTAAAAAATGGAAGTGCTTTTATCACAATCTGTATGTTATTTAACTTTGAAAATATTGGACGAAGATGTAAACGTCGGCATCTTTATAAAATACATATATGTAAATATCTATACAGATCTTCCTCCCCTTGTCCTTTAAATTTTTATATTTGTGATAAATTTAGCAATGTAGAACTCTTAAATAATTATTTTAATAAACAAAATTCAATAATTGTAATTAATATTTCTATAAATGCTTTATGCTGATATTATTTTCAATTTAAACTTGTTTATTTTAAAGAAATAAGAGCGAGTTCTATTTGTAATATTTAAATTATCGTAGAAAGTCATTTTAATTGCGAGCAATACCAGTGGATAAGTCCTTTTATACGAGAAAAAAATGATTGGCCTAAAATATTGCCTGTGTTATTGCCAGATTATATTGCATATATTAGCAATTAATATTCAAAAATAATGTTCTTGGTAAAAAAAAGGGTCATTACTTTTAATTTATTAATTTCCATTTATTTCGATTGAAATAATAGAAACGAAGTAACAGAAAATGGGTGTTATCCTCTTGATGAACTTCGCACATCCAAAAATTATTTAAATTCTTTGATTTATGTTTTAATTGTATAAAGGGAAGAACAAATCAACTTTTAAGTACATTAAGTTTAAATTTAGGATACATAAATGTAAAATATCGGAAAATTGTTGTTTTAATCATTTTATTTTTTTTATAACATCCATTAAATTCGTTATAAGTAAGCACACAAAAAAACGATTTCCTTGAGACCTGTGGGTGTTTAAAGGTTCTTTACTTGAAAGAATTGGCCAAATAATAGTAAAATCTTTACTTTGTTAAAGCTGTTTTACCATTGAAGCTACTTTGACTTTTTATATATGGTTCCTGACTTTGAATTAAGTTAAAGTAATTTTTCGAAATTCCTTCTTTAATATCATTTTCAGTTTTCATCTAATTAACATCAATCACATTTATTTTGAATCGAATAGTAAAAGAAAAGAAATTCTGCCCCAGAATCCCAGAGTCGATAAAATATTGAATATGACAAAAGGTCCATAGCATCATAATTGTTTTCGAGCAATCTAAATTTTGAACATTTTGGTCACGGTTATTCTTGCAATGTGGGTAGGAAGTAAAGTAAAAAATAGTTAGTGACTTTGAAAGAATCCTGCGAATACGATCATTATAAGCTATTTGCGAGTTGTAATAATTATAAATGTTATAGCTGATTTTCACTCTTAATATAATAATAATATAGTAGTAATATGTACTTACCCTAAATGAGTATTTCGAACGTGGCGTTCAATTTTGTCTACAGTTGTTTCCACAACGCCACATCCTTTCCAAGTGCATTGAAAAATTGGACCATGAGCCTGCAATTAAATGAAAAAAACATACACGTTAAATCAAATTGGAGGCATACATAGAAGGAAAAAAGAAAGCAACAGATTAATCGATGATGCAATTAATAAAAGCCCCTATCAATAAAAGCCATCCGCCATAAAGTCGCTGCTGTGTTCCGACTTCTCCCGGCGCCTTTTTCACCCACAATTCAAAAGGCAGATATGTATAAATAATGTGCACGCGATATTTTGTGTAAAACCCAGTGACCCAATGACCTAATTTTAGATATTTCTGCCGTATGTGATGCGTTTTCCTGGAAGGGTTTTCACATATGCACGGTCCCCTGCAACAGGGAATCCGGTTACTATAGTAACAAGAAAATTGGCTTAAAAAGGGTTGGTTTGCTGTGTGCTCCTGTGTGCTGCCCTGTCCCGAATCGATTAGAATCCTTTTGCTGGTGTCCTTTTTCAATTCTACCCCGGTGGGCTGGCTGCATTCAACAACTTTCTCGCAGCCATTTGTTCGTTTGACCTATTTTTCGGATGATCTGTTCTAAAGATTTTTTCCTGAGGTTATCAGAGGAAGAGTTTCCTTTATTTATTGAAAAAAGAGTCAAAAGGAGTGCGGTGTATTCATAAACTTTTTATTTTAAAGACTCAATATGCTTGGGATTCAGGAATTCGCTAATAAGGCGGGTTCTAATGTTTATTTTGTTAAAAAGCCAATTCTGCTTATCGAATATCCTTGAATAATTGAAACGAAATTAGCGATAGAAAAGAAAGATAATTTGATAAAAGGAAGTTTTCTGGTTTAAAGGTTTATTGTTGGGCAAATTAAGTAGATATTGCATAAACAAATCAAGTTTCAAAAACGAGACGAATTTATTAATAACTGAATTACAAGTACCTAATTTTTCTTGACTTTTTATTGTAGTTATAACAGGTGAAGGAATAAATTTATTTGTTTCAATTATTGCATTAGAATTACTAGTACTACAACAAGCATGTACAACTCCAAATATTAACTGAGTTATTATTAAATGTACATATTTTTTAAACGATCACATAAAAGAAAAACCCGATTGCTTAAAAATTTATGTTTAATAACCAAATCATTTTGGGCGTTTTTAGAAATTCATGGTTGCTTGCATGCATTTCGTCAAACTTGCAGGCGGTTTACTTCCACGCAAGTCAACTGCGCAACTGCATGTTTGAACAAAATCCGCCATTTTAATTGCATTCATACATGTCCTCTTTCTCGCACCTCTAGCACTACTTGAGAAAACCGTTAGAACAGTTGACAGCTCTCAATCTTCTTCTTTTTAGTCAGCGAAGTCAGGCTCTTATTTTGGTTGCAAAGATGTCTAAAACTTGCGTGGTCAGATTGCATTTGTGAACATGAAGGTTGAATTATCGAACACTATACAAAAGCAAGTTTTACGCAACTCTGCATTTCTAAAAACGCCCTTTATTGTCACCGAAAAAAAATTCCAATATTTTCACTGTAATAATTGATATTTTTCAGCCGATAAGGAAAATATGTAGAACTTATTGATATTGCATCATATTAATCTTTAGAAAAAATGTTATTGAAAAATATTAATTTAAAATTATTAAGTGTAACAATAGTTAATCCGTGGCTGGGGTTTGAACTCGGGACCTGCGAATTGGCCGCTTGGCGGCTCCACCACCGAGCTACCGCATTCCGATGTCTTTTTAGAAAGTTGATTTTCCTGTGGCTGTGATTGAACCCGGGACCTCCAAATTGGCGGTCTGACACCTCTAAAGCTGAGGTATGAAATAAAAATTTAAAAAATCTGCATTTAAAACCAAATTGTGTTACTGTAATGTACACACAGTGTTAAAATCTTAAATATTTTTCAATTTATCTGTTTTTAGGCTTCAAATTTGATGTGTTTACATAAATAAAGATAAGATTTCCTCTTTTACTTTTTAAAGTGCAGAGTTTTGACGGGTGGTTGGTTATTTGTTTGCTATTTGAACTTGTTATACAAGTAAGTATTTTTAAATTTTCAATAAAATTGAATTGAACTGAAATCCTGAAATTCATGATAAACCGGATTAAACTGAAGTTTATTAGAATTTCTAACTGATTCTATCCCTTCGGGTATGTGTCTGCAGCCTTTACGAACAGACCCCACTCAAGTGTTGATATATCAGAGAATAATTTGCCTACCATCCACTCATTCGTCAACATCAAGTATAGAAAACGTTTCCTCATTTCTAGCAATTCTTGCAAATCCGCCAACTCATTCTATGTGGAGGTGGACGTTGAATTGGATTAGCTTGTTGATAAGATCAAGCCTCCAAAGCATAGTGGAGCTTTCCGGGTATAGCAATTTCCGACTGTGCGTGGGAGGCCGGGGGAGGGGGGGATGGTGGTAGAAGGCCAGGAAAGTCAACATGTTGTACATAATGCCAAGCTCAATGCTGCTCTCCAAATTAGGTCAAGCTGAAAAGCTCAATCAACCACCAAATATAATATGATAGCATACACGAGTATTCACGGCTCCTATCCGTGAATTTTGCTCCTCTTTATGTTTCGTTCGTAATACCTCCCCGAGACGGCCCCATCGGCCCCAACGGCCCCGGGCACGCAGCCTTGCTTCGTTTTTTCCCACCTTGTGGGCCTTTAGTTTCACACGAATGAAAATCGGGGAGCTAGAGCTAGAGCTAGATGGCTAGCCCTCGAGTGCAGAAGTTTTCGCCGTGAATGTGCCGAACAGGGATGAAAAATAGGCCACCCACACAGGCAATCTAGAGTTCTTGGAAAATCACGTGTTTGCTCTAGTTGGGACACGGATGGGTAAAAAGCTTCACGGGTATAAAATTTTCCGGTGGAAAGAGGAAATTTACAGGGAAACCCCTCAATGTCAGGGTGCCGGCTAGAGCGGTCGATATTGTTGTGGAAAAGTATGAAGAAGGAGAAAATTCACGCAGGCGAAATACAATACAATGAAAATAAACGTTATGCCATCATGAATTTTGCCTTTTTCCAAGGAATGAATGTATTAAAAAATTGGAAAACTCGTGGAGCCAGCGGGAACATATTTCAGCTGAGGTATTGCCAGACTTTGGGCACTTCAAATGACCTTTTGTCCTTGAGAATTTTGATTGTACGTTTGTGTTTCTAAAATGAAATGACATTTAAATTAAAATTACTGAAATAAAGCAGCTAAACAATATAAATTGCATTTAATTCTCTTTAGCTACAACCCTACTGAAACTATTTTGCTCATTAAGCGCCCCAGAAAATTTAGATTTAATACGATAAGCTTATTAGGACAATTCCAACATTTCTCCTCAAGTTTTAAAGTCTTGGTAGAGAAAATATCTTTAAAATACAATGTTTGGGGATCTTTGTGATTTAAGTTACTAATACGGCTCTTGAAATTAATCTTCAGACAATTTCGTTCAAATTGGTTACTCATTAAGAAAACATAAATTCCAAATTGAGATAAACCTTTAATACTTTAGATACACAATTCAAAATGAAATGGATATCTTCCTTAGTCTTCTCCGCATCGCCCTTTGTCTAAGAAATGTTAATTACGTTTACTTTGCAGTACATTTTAGACGATTATGATTTAATTAATCTACATTAATATAGTAAACATTGGGTGTCCCTTAATTTATTTTGAAAATGCAGTAATGAAGCCCTATTAATTCATTAAACAATCCCAACAGAATCTAGACCAGATAGAATTAAACTAAATTATTGCATTAAAGCTGAAAAAAAACGTTCTGCTTTTTTGACATTCGCAATTGTTTAAATAAATTGTTCGAAAAGTTGTTATTTCGAACAAAAACCGTAGCATAAGTTGATACTACAATTTAATGTCATTTATCATGATACAATTATGACGATTTTACACTAGTGAATTTAACTCTGGTAAAAAATATCGGACAATATTTCATTATTTTTTTCTGTAGAATTGAAAAAAAAAAATGTTTATTTTTCACGCAAAAATGAATATATGTACATATGTATGTACATTGTTAGACTTGGTTTAAAAGATTATTTAGGTATATAAAGTTCTGATAAATATTAGATCATCATTTTTTCGTGAAGTTCCAACATTGAAGAGTTAAGACGATTAGCCGAACACTGTTTTCTATTGGTTGGAGTTGCGGACAAATTAGAAAAAAAAAAACCTCTATATCCGGCAATTAAAAAAAAATTGGCAATTCTTTTGCTTTTTTTATATTATTAAAAAGTTAAAATAAATGACGAAACTTTTCTTAAAGTCTTTAATTTATTTTAAAATTAAGCTAATAGAATTTTCGAAATCTCCCTACTTTCCCCCGAAAAAAAGCTCATTATCATCAGGGAATAACCGGGAAAGAAGTTAATTCAATCACTTCGATGGGTCTGATTCCCACCTTTTTTTTTAGATTTCAACCAATGTGGTACGCAAAAGTGTACGATTTTCTTTTCCCTAAATTCAAACCTTTTTTTCTGGAAGAAAAAAATAATAATTGAGGGGAATATATGTAGATAGAATAACGAACAACATTTTCTACTGTAAGTTATTTTCGTTTCAAAGCCATTTAAAGTGTTTTGTGTGAGAAAAAAAGTTATACTCAAAAAATCATCAAAGCAAACAATCAAAGTCTATAGTGTCCTACTTGGCTTCAAAGTATAGGGAAAAGAATATAATAAAAAAAAGGGAATTCGGATGGCGATAACTTCTGAAAAGTTGCCACAATTTCATTAATCCCGCAATACGCCCGATGAGCATAATAGAAAAAAAAAATAAGAGGAAAAAATCCAGGGGATGAGGACTTCAATAATACCCTTAATTTAAAATAGGTCATACCGTCCATATACAACTCAACGCAAATAGGACATCATCCCGTGGAACGTTTCGCTGCTTCTTCTTCTTCTCCAGCTGTGATTCCAGAACGGCACCAGGGCATCGCCACCCACACCACGTTCAATTCGATTCGAAAAGATCCCTTTTGAGAGGAGCCACACTTCGCAGAATGGGCACGGGGTTTCGTCGCACCGACATGCTCCCTTTTTTGTCCCTTTCCCTCTTGGGGTTTTGGACCGATTCCAGGATACCATCAAAAACTGGGTTAGCGCACATACACATGCCGGGTGTTGGGTAGAACCAGAATTTTATTGAGCCCCTAAAAGCTTCCGGTTGTTCCGGGTACGGGAATCAATCCTGGCCCGCCTCGGCCTCCGCTAACTTGGCAAGTTTTGCTCGATTTCCAGCCCGGGGGCGCTTATTTACCTCATTTTATTGACTTCGAGCACATGCCGCCCACGGTACATGGGATTTCTGGGAATAAAACAGGAGCACGCACACAACCCCACTCCTCCCGCATATTGTGTATAGATGGAGCCAGTCCTGTTTATATCCGGGAACACCATCCGTGACCCAATTTCTATCTCATCGCTGTGCCAGTGCTGCCCTAAATTTTCAAGCTTTTCCTGCATCTCCCTCGCTCCCTCGAGCTAACTTCAGCAATCTCCGTCTCTTTTTCTAGCAAAGCACTAGCCGGGAACTTCCCGAATAATTGTGTTGTGTGCAAATCGTTATCCCCCAAACGCCGCTAGAGGGCCGTCCTCCCATCTCCCTCGTCCTGACACTGGGTTTCACCTTGCTCTTCAATTTATTGAATTTTACTGTCGTACATTAAGCGATTTAGGAGAGGGGCAGGGTCCAGGTTTGGGAAGTGCAGATTTTGTAAGCACTTTACCCGGTAGCGTTTCTTCAGGATTATCAACCTTTTGTAGGAGACATTTCTTTCAAAATGCAAATTATTGGGCTTTACTTTATAGTGAAGTAATATTGTGGGTCATTAATCCGAAACAAAAATAAAATGAATGCTGTTTTACCGGCACCAGGACGGGATATCGACTATACTCCAATTTTTTCCACCCACTATACTTCACATGCAGGAACAGCTCTGATTTATTCCCATTCTCCCGAATAATTGTTGGATTGAGGGTCGGCGCTTTCCTAGAGCACCCGCTGCAATTTTAATGTAAAAAGTTCAGCGGTCTAAACTGGGTCATAACCTAAATTTCGATTTGCCCTAAAGGAGCCCACCCTGACAATGCTGCCCGACCCCCAAAAACGGTGAGGGATGGAGTCGAGTAGACTGCTTTTGATGCATTTACAGCGAAAATGTATTAAACTAGGTTAAGATGGTCCTGTACTTTTTTTTTATTTTATACATATATGGCAGTCCTGAATTTTGCCCTACACTCTTCCTCAAGTGTATTTTATGATGTATGGGATATTACGGGAAAACATGGAGAGAATTTTGATTTTTACGAAAATGTGATCTCCGTGCATACCTTAGTGAGAAAGGTAAAAATAGGGAAATTGTTGTCTTCATATTTCTTTGCAGTATCATAGACAAAACTTTTAGTTTTTGACTCTTTTTGATAGTACATAAACATACATATATGTATATCTAACAGTTTTGCGATTGTATTTCGCCTTTAGGCACAAAAACAATTTTGAGACAATTTTGTTTTCTTTCGCCATAAATAAAATAATACTACTATATTTTTCCAAGCATTTTATTCAACGTTACCACAAATTTAGTGCTGGCATTGTAATGAAAAAAATGTTAAAATTTATCAAATAAATCAAAATAATTGAAAATACTTATACCAGAAAAAACAGAAAAACAAGAACAATTCAAAATTAATATGCCCAAAAATGAAAAAATAATTTGTTATGATAACAAAATAATTGTCCTCACCCAAGCTTGACTTTTTTTTAGGTTATAATGAATTTTATTATGTCATGTCAAATAGAAAAATATCGGTAGCCATTGACCGTGGTCTAAAGGAGCGTTATTTTTTATATAAACCAAAAATTGTGTTATTTAGCCCTGAAGAGCTGAGAAATAGATAAAACGGTCATAAAATTGTCTTTATTTATGATGCTATTATACGCAGTGAAAGTGGAGGGTGCTTAAATCTTTTCTTGGATCTTCTTCCTCATATTATGGCGATGATTTTATATCTCCAAGCCGTATGATATGTATGTAAAGTTATCTGTTTATTTATCTGTGTATCCTCCTATAACTTCAGAACCACTTAAGAGATTTTACTTCGTACAGCTGGGTATCCTCAGAAATTTTATATCCTACGTATCTTTACTTCAAATATCATGAGGGGAGCGCAGAAAATATGTGTTAAGTCTCAAAGTCGTTAATTTGTATATGGAACAACTTTTTTTAAAACTCATTTGAAAATAATTTAGCTTTAAATTGAATACTTTCAACAGTAACTTTGAAATTTAGTAGAATTTGTTATAAATCTTATTTCATAACAAAACGTTTTAACGAGTAGAAAATAAAATATATATCAATGAAAATGTTTTAGTGAATTATATCAATAAGACAATAAATAAAACCTGCAAATGAATCATTGGCCTATCATAATAATTTATTATATCATTGTGAGGAGGGTTGTTAAAAAGATATAAAATTGATTTATGTTTACAGGAAGTAGAACTTAACGACTATTTATGCCTTGCAATAAGACGTTCTGAATATTAATTTATGAATAAATAAATCTATAATTCCATAATTAGTGCTTTAGCGAAAGCTGAAAAGATAAATTCATACCATATGTAGCATATTGTTTTTCAAATTCTTGCAGACAGTTTCAAATTATGAATAGATTCATTTGGCAGAATAAAAATTTTGTAATCGTTTCAAAAATTTTAAAGGTTTACAGGAGGTATTTAAATAAATAATTTCGAATTTATACCTATTCGTTACAGAAATTATCGCCTGCCTAATCATTTCCTTACACATGTAAAATGTTCAATAAATTATTTGGTATTAAATCAACCATTCTAATTTATTCTTGATATAACTTTGAATCGTGGAAAATTTGGTCGCCATATTGGGTACATATGTATTTTGAAAGCGGAGTCGCAATCAGCATCTCCAAAAACTCCAAGTACGTACCAATATTCATGGCAATCCATTGAAATTTAAATCGCATTCAGCATCTCCAAAAACTCCAAGTACGTACCAATATTCATGGCAATCCATTGAAATTTAAAATTGCTGGCTGCCATCTTAAGTCCGCCATTTTGAAACTTCTAATTTTATGTCCATAAAAATATCCCATACCTATGTTACGTTGATGGATCTAGTATCTTCAGACAAAAAATGAAATCACGCAATCAAGACCTTCAAAAAACCCCCAAGTACCAATTTTCAGAGTAATCCCTTGAAATTTACAATTTTTGGCCGCCATCTTGAGTCCGTCGTTCTGAAATCTGTAAATAAAAAGTAGCCGGGATATGTAGTGCCTTAATTTAAAAAATGAAAATGATCGGACCAAGCGTTTAGGCGTGATTGAGCAACAAACAAACAAACAAACTTCCGATAGGGAAGGGATATAGGTATGTTAGGGATAAAAAAGTTTTGTCAGCACTAAATTGTTTGAGAAAGGAGTATTGAAATATACTTTCTAGTAGAGTTAGAATCTAATTTAGCCTCTAAATTGTGCTTGAACTACTTTTTCTTTGTTATTCATTTTGTTCCCTTGGATCCAGAAATCTAAAATTTCAGGGTAGAGCGCTTATTATGTGTGTATATAGTACATACCTACATATGTATGTATCTAACAAAAGTGCAATTCGTCGGAAGTTGCTGACGAATAAACGACGGCTTCATCGCGACATCAGGGATGATTTCACTAGCTGCATACCTACTTATGTTGCATATTTAATTCATTGCTAAGCCCAATTGCCTATTTAATATTCAGTAAGGCGTACAAATATCAGCTCAATTGAAACTCAGATGGAATGCAGCAACTAGTTTGGCTGCAATTTCATTTTCCGCACTGAATGCACGCGCATCCGACCTAATTTCAAAAAAAATTTTTTTCTTCTTTCCCACTGGAAATTTATTTATTTAGTTTTTTTTTTAGTGTGGCCTCCATCGCCTCACTTGTGCCCTACTTTAGAGAAAAGCTTCTTTTGATAGGGGCTAGTGAGTCAGTCAGCAGCTAGTTAGTAAGGAGAAGAAGGTGCCAGTGCTACTGAAAATTACCAAGAAAAGCACTCTGCCAGTTAACTGGGCCACTGGGACATGACCCATTTTTCCCCACCCCGATTATAGTTTTGTTGGCGCAATATGCGCTTTTCTATTTATTTGTCGCTCCATTATTCCAATGGCTTCGTTTATCTCGGAACGAAAATAATTTATTGTGCAATCGCTGCGAAATTATCACTAAACCGATTTGATTTGCATTTAAATTAGAAATTTTTTTTTTGCGGTTAAAATATAAACGAATGCATTCAGGCAAAATATGAAAAATTGTAAAAAGATAAAAATCATCTCTAAAACATTGAGAACGAATTCTAGTTCGAGGTGAAAATTCACCCTCTACTGGCCCCCATTTTTCGCATTGAATGGGCCCCATAAGGCGCTCCTACAGCAAATGCATTTTGGGGGAAGGGCCCCTGATGTGCAATTTCAGAATCTGGGTCACCCACTGGAGAACTGGGCCACTGGGTCAGGAGTATCTGGGGCTTATTCTTGTTTCATTATAGAAGTTTCTGACCTAGTTGTTTCATATATTTTTTTTATTATGACCTTTCGTCTTCGCTTTACTTAAATTTTTGTCAAGGATTTTAATGGGAAAGATTTCCTTTTTCTTAAGTATTCATTCGTAAATGACAATTTCTCGGAACTAAGATATACATTATGAATTACTTGGATTCAAACGACATTAATTCTGTTGGAACTGCGATTTTAAATTAAAACATAATTATGAATGCCTTGAGAGTGAATTTGGTTGCCACGCCCGTAAAAAAAATATTACTTTTTTTCCATTCAAATACCTACATATTTTTAAATTTGACAGTCCGCCATCTTGAATTCAAAACTTCTGACACTCGGTTTGAAGTCAGCGACTCAGAAAACTCTGGAAATCACAAATTAGGACTAACAAATTTTTGCGGAAGAGTCTGCTTCTTCAAATTGGTGAGAAAAGAATAATAAATTGCTGAATAATGGTCAGTTAATATCCAAAACAAAACATTGAGAAATAAATCTTATTTTTGATGGGAATTATAAAAGTTGATCGATAACTCTTATCCGGCAATCAGCAAAATAAATATGAAAAAATAATAAAACAAATTCATTAGTAAATGGAGAATTTTTGCGCGTTGTACGAGAATTGCCGTAGCAATAAATTTATCGCGTTGTAGGAAATAGCGTTATGGAACTCTTGTTATACGGGAGTCTAATGTAGTAATTTTCTTTTTTTTCTGTTCTTTTAATGAAGTTAGTAAAAAATGCATTTAATCGAGCTGATGATTTAACATTTCCAGTTCTTACTTTACTAAAGAGAGAAGACTAATTATGTAGGTTGGCAGAGGCATAAGAGAAAATATTGTACTAATTAGCCAACTCTAATAGCTTTCGCAGGCGTTGCGTTTCGATTCTCTTCTATACAATCGGCACTACAAGATAAATTAATTTCATTTCGATCCCTCCTAATATAATATATACATCAGTGTAAAACCTCTTGGAATATCGAAGAAAAGTCTTAAAACTAAGTAACGTATTCTTAGAAATAATAATTGTGCCTATTTTTATAGATAAAATTCCACTTACTTAGTGACTGAAGGAGCAAAAATCTATTGTCGAATTGCTTCAAAGAGTAATGATTATACAATTCTGAAAATATCTAAAGGTCGTTCTAAAAATATACAATTACTGAAACCTCGAAGCTCTATTCGTTTTATTACGCCTATTTTGATGGAAGTGTTTGAGCCCTTGGGTATCCCCCACGTATGATTACGTTAAAAGTACATCCCCAGACACAGATGTATGGAGCAAACAAATCAGTCTAAATGGGCTAACTCTGAAAGGCGTCCAGCTCGAATTACGTCAGTCGTTAAGGATTTATGACAAAAGGCCTCAATGGAGAAAGTGGAACGAATTATGAGCGTTAAACCGGGTGTAACTTGGCAGCAATTTATCCCCGCCCCTCTCTGCGTGGTATATGAAATCCCCCCATTTTTGGAATATTTCATCCACGAAAATATTTGGCGGCAAATAAACTCCTTTTGTAACCCCATCCTCCTGTTTTTGCCTAATTGCTTTTTCGTGTTATTAACTGGGAAAATAACCTGGTTGAGAAAGCCGGCTGAACCCGGAAATGCGTAAATTCGTTAAATTTGCTTTGAGCGGGCCTTGGGTATGTCCTTGGAATTTTAGCTTTTTTCTCAGTTTTACGTTGTACGCCGGGTTTGATGTAATAAAAAAAGGAATAGACACGTGCGAGCCCTGTAAAAAAAAAAATATTGTAAGCCAAGAAAAAGGACAAGCTTCTGGGCTTTCCCGGTGAGCAGAAGTTTCTTTGGTTGTGCCCTTTGAATGAAATCCTGTCCCGATTCGGTCCTACCAACGTTTAAAGATGGAAGGATGGGTTTAAGGGCAATGTGTGCCACGTTCCTACGACGTGAATTATTATCATTTTGTGCTGGTGCGACGAGGACGACAACGAGACGAACGAGAGCTTTTTTCCCCAGCTCCCAAATCCACGAGCTCTACTCGGGCTAAATCGATAAGATCTTGAGAAGGTGACCCCGACATAGTAAATTTGGATCAATGCCAGGCCGATTTTGTTTACACACATTTTATTTGGTACGCTCCAGGGCTGAAGGACAAAGGGATTGAGAGAAGGAAAAGGTCCAAATAGTCCTTAAGGAGGAAAGTTTATTGGTTTACCTAATGGCTTTGAAGGGATGTTCCACTTCGGTTACAACTTGTACAGATTGCCCAACTGTAAATAAATAGTAATGGCGGGAACATAAGAGATAAATTTTCAAATCACTCCACACAGCAAGGAAGTAATTAGTTATGACAGGTGTGCTGAAGTTCATTATCCTGATTGCTTCCTATTCTGAAAGTCTTGGTTTACTTTACTATTATAATAAGAAGAGACAACACTACTTCAACTAAGACGTAAAACTTTAAGGAGGACCAACTAAGCAGAAGTTTGAAAACCTTTAATAAAACATTTTAGGGCAAATTTGAGAATTCGTTTTGTATGGTGAACCATTTGATTTAGACTTGGACAACACAAGGTTTTAGCAGGTTGATCACATAGTAGGTATATTAGGCATATTTCTATACATTATATAATTTAGGATTTAAATGACTGCCCTGCGGTATTACAGTGGAGTTGCAAATTTAATAAGACACTTATGCATAAAACAAGTATGATTATAAAACTCATTTACAGTGACATATTGTACATTTGTGAAGAAACATTTCAAAGTTTTCAGGATTTAGGAACAACGACGAAATCAATAAGTTAAGTATGTATAAGTAACAACAGTAAGTTAAGCCAAGAGAAAAATTAGACCATACAGTGTTTTAAGACAGTCAGATCTCTTTATTGTTCTAGTTATAATATAAAAAAAAAGTCGATTTTTTCAAGACTGTTTTATAGACTACATATATGGTATATTGTTCGCTAAGGATTAGGTCTCTTAATAAAAATATTTTATACAAATAAAAGTATGCTATTATATTTGCAGATTCCGTAGCAAAATAAGTGATCAGTTTTTCTCAGAAACTAAACATACAAACATGGACTGACTGGAAGATCGAGAATTTTGTTGACAACTACAGATCCTTTTCCTACGTTTTTTTTTATTTTTTGCTTAAATTGTTGAAAATGCCTAGTTATGATCTTTAAATTTACATGCTAATTTTTCAACTATCTGTCCCAGCCATATAGTATGTACCAAATTTTATTAATTATTTTGGAAAGTAAGTGCGCAGATATATTTATTCAAAGTTATGTTTTCGATTAATGCCCGGCGTGATTTCAAGAAATCAAATTGAAGCAGTTGCTGTGCCGCCATTTTGAAGTTTTTAAAAACAAAACACAAATTGTTTAACAAGCTTAAATAATGAATATTAAAAAGTATGTACTTCGCTTAGGCTTAAAAATTTTTATCCTTTTTTCTCCTAGTAGTATATTAGTAAAATATGAACCGAAACTTTGGTTTTCTAATGTTTATCCATCATTTTTCGATTACTAGCTATCTAGCTATCTAGCAACCATGAATTGTTATTTTGATAAAAAAAAATTTGATTGAGCTAACATATGTATGAAGAACTGCTTTTTTAAGGTTGTAAATCTTTGAAGCTATTTTGCAATTATACTTTAATTTCTTCTAAAGACTTAGATGGTTTTTTTTGTAAGTTCTGTACGCCATGAAACCCTTTATAATAAAATCGCACACTGGGAATCATTGTTCAATATGCGAAAAATCGATTAAAATGTCTTTCAATGCGCATTACACCACACCACCGAAGTCGCCGGGTTCTGTACAAAAAGGCAACCTTGACCTACTTTCGCAGTTTCGATGGGACGACATGCAAACAGCCCTCCGCACTGTTCCGAGTTCCTGAAACTTTGCAAGAATTTTAAATTTTATATCAAAACCTTTGTTGCCGGGGGTTTTATGGTCCCCGGACTAGGAATATTGCATGAGGGAAGGAAAATAAAAACCTGAAATGGTTTTTTCTTGCATTGCTCCAAAGTTTTGGTCAAGCTACAAAATAAGTTTTCCCGGGGCACTGCACAAGTTAGCGGCTAGAAAAAAAAGGTTAAGTAAGAAATTCGCTCCCCGCTGAAAAGGACTACACTATTTTCACCCGGTGGGTGGTAGAGTCGCCTCGGACTGCACATGACCGTTTCTGGGCCTGTGTCCCGGAAAGCTTTCCTCGCTACCGGTGGGTTGGTTTGCGTGGAATGGTAACTGTAATCCCGCGAATAAACCGCTTCTCTTTAACGGTTCTGCGCCTGCGAAAAAGCGCCACGGGTGAGGAGCTTTCCGGGCGTCCCTCGCACGGGTCCGTTCTGGGCCACGTGCAAATTCATTGCCACACTACGCCGCACCGGCCCGGCAGCACCCACACGCGCCACAAAACGGCGAAAGCGTCCACCCACCGAACCGCTCGCGTTCGTCGGAGCGGGAAAGCGGCGGCGTTTTAGCCTACATTCCGTTTGTTTACTAACAACTAGCGGCTGAATAATTTTATCGAGCGGCCCATGCGCTAGCACGGCTTTTTAGAGGAAATTTTTGGAAAGGGACGCCTCGTGGACGGGAGGCCTTCCGGGGCCTTCTGTTTTCTGGGTTTTGCCCCACGGATGGCTCCTCCACCGGCTCTGGGCTCGGATGGGTCGGAAAACTTATGAAAATCCAGCGGAGCTCTCGAAGTCGACGCCAGTTCTATTTGCAAACAATTGCGTCACTTTGCGCCGGGTGAAGTTTATTTATCGATTTCGTAAGTAGACCGCTCCTGCCCGGGCTGCCCTGCTGAGCGTGGTTGCGATCCCTCCGAGATAAACCGATTTATTTTGACTACTATGACTATGAGGCCTATCTGCAGTAGGGCGGACCGGACGGCCACATGCGGCCATTCGATACGACTTGCGACGGAGCGACACACATAGGCTACCCATTTCTGGGGCTTCTGGTTCTGACAATATTGCGGAAGTGAGCTTATTTCGATTATTTATCGGCCAAGAGGCCCGAACTAGGCTACATGGAAATTTCGTTAGAAGTTCTTTCTGCGCGCTTCTTTCAAGGGTCGTTCACTTTCAACGGCGTGCGATGTGTTGTTGTTCGGGGGATATTTACTGCACGGACACCTTTTGGCAACAGAAATATCATCGATAAGTCAATAAACCATAATTTGGCACAGATACGCAAGTAACTTTTACTTTGTTGTATAAGACATGAGGAATTTTTGTAAAAAGAAACTATTTACATATAAGAAAATGCAATTTGTCGTAAATAGTATAATACCAAAAAGGACTTCATTCTTACTATTTTCAGGCAATTTTAAACATCTGTTTACTGTCATTACTCTACACTATTTGAATAATATATACCTCGAAATTGGACAAATAAAAATTAGTGATTAACTTTATTGTTAATGCAATGTATATAATCTAAGATTTTGATAGAAACTTCATTTAAAATCTGTATTACCTACATAATATTCATTTTTATTTAAAAGAGCACTTCTAATTTCAAATTTTATTTGTTTCCTCTCCATTTCGTTTTCAATTTCTATTTCTTACAGTTGGTATTGTTTGATCTTTCATTTCGTTTTTTTTCCTGAAATATGACCATAAATCAATGTAAATTAAAACGTTCGAGTTACAATTTGCAAAATGCAAAATGTTAATATACAAGATTTACATTTCAAATTACGTATCATTGCGACTTTTTTAATTGGAAACTTCAAATTAACTATTCAGAACTATGAACCTAGAATTTTCTACTTATTTTTAAAATATCAAATGTAAAATCGTAGGACGGCATACCTCCACAAATTTGCATTGAATTAAAACTAAGGTTTTATCGTTATTTTATTAAGTGTTCCATGTAAATTGTTAAAAGGACCAAAATTAGGTATTTTTAATATTCAAGAAAAAATCTATATTTATGTTTTGCAAACGATGCAAAACTCATTTCAACCAAAGTATGATTAACCTTATTATTTTTTTGTTATTATCAGTATTTAAGATTTTACGTTAAACTGTCGTATATAAGGCAGGTACTTGAAGTTTGAGTAAAACACCAATTTACCAACTAGGTATAGTTGTCCATCGAACTGAGCGGTTGAGTAGTACGCTTCATTAATAAGCTATAAAATATGATTTATTTATATCCCCTAACAAGGTGTTTTGGGTGACACATTTTCCGTGATTTTGATTAATGATTTTTCGAATATTTTTTATGATAAAATCCATTGATGTTCTGAAAGGTACTATTTGTTCAGTATGATGTTTTTCATAATCCACATACATACAATACTAGTGTAGGCAATAATTTTTATTAAGTATGTAGTCATATGATTCATTTTTGAAAAGGTACTCCAATATTATCTAAAACGGATTTAACAAGAATGACGAATTGTCATAATTGGCGGAATGCCTTAAAAAATCAGGTACAACGCCGCGGCATTCAATAAATCTTACGTGAATCACGTGAAAGTCAAATTGCCCACCTGGTATACAATTTTTTATACTGCACAATTTCCGCTTCATCAATTTATGGTGACTAATTGCCGCCCTTCACATTCCTAGTCATCACCGAAAATTTCGTTACACGAAAGGTAAAGTAAGGCATGCCATGCCACTCACTTACATCGTTTTTTTTTTTTTTGGAAGAATAAAACAAGTGAAAACTATTCGATAGTCGTAGCATTAATTTTATTTTCGTTTTCATTTTTTATTACACCCAACAGCTGTGCACCGCAGAACAATTTGCGGCAGCGCGCTATCTTATCAGCGATTTAATCGCTCGCTTCTGACTAATTCTCCACTTGACCTTGCAGCGCGACTCGCGTCGCGCGAACAAAGAACGGTCAAGAAAGCCGCCTTACCGGTGGGCAAAATTGAAAAGAAAAACCTGTCGCACGAGAGGCCACTGGTTGCGGTGCAGTTTTATTGCTTCCGTTGCATGCGCGACGCGAGTACGCGTCCTGTTGCATTTTTGCCCATATACCAGACAAAAGATTCAAGTCGCTGCATAGGTCCTTAACCTTTGACTTGAACGCTCAAATAGTTTCCAATTTGTTTATTTTCCATAATCAGCCTTTTGTACTTTTCACGGGCTACCGCATTAATCACGGAGCGACCGTTCGCCTCTTTGTCTACCGTTTGGACCCCCAAGTGCAGCACCTACGCGCCTCATTTTTGCTAAAAACAGCTTTTGTTTACGGTTTATTCGTGCGCTTTCGTGACGCTCAAGACGAAAACCTTCACGTTTTTTTTCGGCTTAAACAACTTTTTAAGGCGTCATAATTCGGCTTCAAGTTGCTTTGTCACCTGAGGGGAGATTTTCATGATATTTTGAATATTGGCCCAAACCATTTATCAACAACGGCGGAAGTTTTGTTTGTCGGATATGACCTCAGTGAGGTTAATGCCAAATTTGTTGTTAAATTTATTTCCGACAATTCACTTTATCTTCGGTTGTACATTAATCACTTTTTCGGGCATTTCCGATATTTTGGAATGTTTTAACGGATACTATGCCATTTGTGGAATTATGACAATGTACAGAGAAAAAATTTAATAACCTTAAATATTTTATGTAGTTTTAATTGTTATTTGTTAAAAAAATTTACAAATAGTAATATTAATTAACACTTCAGTTAAATTTAACTAATAATTCTTATGATTTACTTACTATTCTTATAAGCTCTATTATTTAGAATAGCCATATTCACAATCTCTAAAATTGTCATGTCAACTATGTATTTTAAAACAATAACTACCGCTTCATACAAATCTATACATTTTTTTAACAATTTTTGGATCAAGTTTTTGACGCAATCCAGGCAATTTAATTCTATATTTGTGAAATAAAAAATGTTTTTAGTCAATAATCTAGTCGTATTTAGAAAAAGAGTTAATACTAAGAATATACATATTTCAAAAGACAAGTTAATTTTCTTGGAATTATCGTAACAAATACGAATACAAATTCACTGATGAATTTGAACGCAGACAAGAACGCATTTATTTATTTCTATTTTTAAAACCAAATTGGCAAATTGTATTCAAATACTTTATTGATCTGACTTATCACTTAGTGCCCGATAAAGTCATAAGATTTTATGTAATGACATCACTCATACGTAATAATAAGAGGAAAAATGATATAGCCTCCTAGACCCCAGAAGCCTTTTAGAAAAGAAACCGGATAGTTTACAAACATCCCTTTTACGACTTTTGTGAGTATGAAACTCAATCCACTCACTTTGGATGACGAGACTTTTTGCACCTGTAAAAATACAAACCATTTTCTTCTTTATTGGATCCCATTTTTCCGCTATTAGGGCTAAAAAGGAGGTGTATGTGACATGGCACCCTCCGGCAAATATCTATGGTATATTTGCGTCTATCCATTCCGTAACGTATAAACGTTATTATTCTCTTCAGCGTCATAGCAGAAGAGTGCACTCCCTTAGTCCTACAGAGTAATTAAGGGAGGAAGGAAAAGGGTAAAATAATAATAATAATACCTACATAATTTTCTGTCAGCGAGTGAGTGCGAGTCCAACATGAGTAGAATTCCTTTAGATAGTATTTGTCGCCTTACCTGGCGTAAAACCTTAAAAAAAAGCGCGAGAAAGGTAGAAGCGAGTTTTCTCTGTTCATATCATACCTGAACTGTATGTCGGGTGTATTGCATTTGAACGCACATCTGCACGTGCATACGCAGAGAAAGCATTAAAACTTCTCTAGCCTGCTGGTTGTCATCTTTTTATTTATTTATTTTTTCGGGCTGTTACATCGCCGCTACATTTGGCGGGACAAACACATCCAAATCAAAAGTAACATCACCAGAGCGATAGTGTGTGGTTGCAATCGGGCATGCATGCATATGCAACCCGCCCGAAATAAGAGCGCATATCAGCGCAGCATATGTAGGGGTCATTGACACCCACGACGAACTGTTTACAAAATGAAGACCGCGTGCAGCATAGTTTCATATACCGAGCCGGGTGCGGTGTGGCACGGTGCGCGGTCCCGGGGAAGTGAGCATACACCGAGCCGAGGAAAACAGGCTACGACGTTGGGCCTGCGGGGGTTCTGAGGGGGCGCCACTGTCGCTGGAATGGGGGAGTCCCCGGCCGTATCATATCCCGGCTCCCATATCCTTTTTCCCATTCAGCGATATTTTTGAGGGTTGCATGCAGTGCCATAAATTCTGTGCCTCAGCCTTCTTTAACGTCTGAGGTTGCCCGAGCCGCCTCCTCCTGGCAGCGTGGCGCGTGCACTCTGCTAACAACTCGATTTTGTCCCCGATGCTGTTTGGGGCCCTCCGCACCCCGTCTAAAGCGAACAGAGTTTAATGACTTTCTGATTCAATTTTCCATCCCTGGCAGTAAAACTATAACAATTCTTTCTGCAAATTCTGCGATAACACACTCGATCCTCAGAAATTAGACGCGCCACAAGCGTATTTTAGCAGCAATAGAAATGCATCGTAGCTTACAGGGGGTGTTTTCTGCACAGTGCAGCTGCATTCGGAGTCACAATGGCGTCACTTATACTCGGCAATTTTCAACCGTGAAGGAAATTGGAAGCTAAAAGAAACGAAAAAAAAACTAAATGACTTGTCTTGTCCTGCTTTCAGACTGACTTTCTTTGTATAATTTAAAATCCAGACGCACCCCACCTCTGCCACCAATGGTTTTAGCAACTTACACGAAGCAGCGAAATCCAGTTGGCGGTATTAGCATGTCCCAAAAAGGTCCTTTCTTAGACTTTCCAGAGCTTATCCGCGGTCGATATCGGTGCAATGCCTTCTTAGAAACTGCTTCGTTTGCACAACAAATTTCTGTCGCTATCTCTTATGAAACTTTTAAAAATTCTCGCCACTATAGATAGTAGTGGTTTAATTTCCCCGCGGACTATCACTATCCAACTTGAATATATTGAAAAGTGATTAAATCTTTACCCAACATTTTTTTTAGACCTGCAACCGCGAGCAGCGGTGGGTGATAACAAAAATTTTGTCGTTATCAAATACTCGCGGTGAGGTCATTGTCATCAAGGTCGTCTACGTTGCTGGTTCATCGTGCAATACCCTTCTCGAAATTTTTAGCATTGTCAAGAGGTTTTGATAAATACTGCGGTGGTGGATAGATAGTATAGTGCATTGTGGCTTTTAAGTTTTCATTCCTTTTTTTTTCCTAGAATGAGCTAATGTATTGGTCTTTCGTAATTTTTATGATAAGAGTATACGAATCATGAATTTCGGGTCAAGCGGTGTCTGAAAATGTCAGCTTTTAGGAAATAAACAAATTTAATTGCACAATTTAGCAGATTAATTATTTGAATGTGCTGTCAACACTAAGCTCGACTGCCTGCATGTTTTATATAATATTTAAAAATCTTAACTTGATAATGCATGCATCATGCAAGATATTTACTATTGTAGTAGTTGATTGTGTGAGAGTTTAAGCTAATTGGCATTTTTTAAACCTTTTGGGCATTATTATTTTAGGACACGATAGAAGAAAAGGGACTGAAAATCTTTAAAATGTATCATTACATCAGATTAATTTCGAAATTAGTCATGAATATAAAATTCGTTTGTCAGAATAAAAAAAATGCCTCGTTTTAAATAGGTACAAAACTAAATGAAAAATGTCTTTTACTTAAATGAAAGATTCTCTTCTGTACATATATTGAAAGACTATTTTTATTTAAAATTAAATTTTTAAAGTTTTTTTTTTTTTGCACATTCAAAAAACGTTCTCCTATTTGTTTGTGAGCCAACAAAACTGAAATTATTTATGTTCCAACATAATTGAATTCTTGATATCACTACGACTGAAGTTCGCGATCCTTTAACTCTTAAAAAATTATAAAATTTCTTGCAAAGTTAAGCAACTATGTAAGCCTACATCACGGTTAAAGAAGATTATAAGGTTTGGCGGCTTGGCCATTTCGCAGAACTATGCTGAGGCTTCGGGAAATACCCTAAAATTTTGATGATCATGAATCAGTGAGTGAGTGACGAAATCAATGAAAAATGTACATTAATTAGGTATTAATAAAATTTAAAACAGTATTATTATTATTTTTATGCAATTCTATTATAAAAATTTTTGCATTTTAATTTATAGTAGTCAAAGTTAGCAAATTTTTATATAGGTACATTTATAATGAATTCAGTAGAATTTCAGTTTATGCAAGAACTTAAAAGTCAAAGAAAAGATAGCAAGAGGAAGCGATTAATCGAAATTGTGAAATATTTGGAAATCACTCAAATTGAACCGCATCGGGTAAAAATTGAAGAGTTTAAAGAAATGTGAAACGAAATTAAAAGAATGAAACCGGCGCGACAATGTAGCGTCGGATCGGCAAAACAACGCATCTCCTCTTCCCGAAGATGAAGTGAAGATCATCAACAGAAACTGCAAAGGCAGGAGGGCGATGCCTTTTCTGTACGGATATTGAACTTGCGGATCGCGCGGCAGGCGTCTATAGTTAGTCAGTTGTTGGATTGGAATAAACGGATACAACTTCACTCGACGGAGACGCGTGCGATTTCTTTCATGGCATCAAAAGGGAACACAATAACAAGGCCGTCGAAAAAACAAAAGAGTTTCTCATAATGGGCGCAAGGAAACGGTCGCACCCGGATCACCGAACAGGGAATCCTTGATGCGACGAGTCCGGTGAAGAAAAACAAACAGTCGATTCCATTGAAGCTATTTAAATATATCCAATGTCTGATAAAATAAGATTGTTGTGGGACACGATCACCGATCCCGTGCCAAATAAACTGCAAAATTTTTGCTGACCACACTGGCGAAAAGCGATGAAAAAAATTCGCGCAGAGAGGGAATGAACTCTTAAAAAATAGACAACATAATGCCGCGCGACATATCAAAAGATAGCAACAACAACGCCGTTCTAGTTCCAAGTATAGACAAAGTTCGAGGTCGGTTAAACCGGTGCCAATCCCCGGCCTGTCCCTTTTTCTCACGTGTGTGCCATGCCGCTGAATCATAGTCGCGCGCGGTCCAAAATGAGAAAATCAACCGGCACGTTGTTCGGGCACAAGATTAAATGTGGAGGAAGAGGCCAACCGCAGAAAGCAAAAAAACCCGATTAAACCATTAAAAAGCACAACAAATGCCGGGAGTCTCCTAAATATCTTCCTGGGGTAAACAAACGAGAGATATGCGAGGAGGACAACGACAAATATCGCGGGTAGCGCAGGCCGGCTGACCAAGTGATGATGCGCCGCGCGCCGCGCCGGCCTGGCACAATGACTTCGGAATTAAAAGGCTAAACTAGAGAAAAACTTAAGAAAAAGAATTAAATAAAGATTTTGCACTGCAGATAATGATGGCGTGTCATCCCAGGACTATTAACGACTAGGAGTGGGCTTACTTGTTTAATTTAGTATAGTTCAGACTAAAGACAGTAGACTACAAAGGAAACAGACCTGTTGCGTGGTCGTATAATGGAGAAGCTTTCGTTATTATACTCATATACATACATTTTGAAGTGTCAACTGTCAGAATACACGCTATATTTGGAAGGTATTTATATATAATTATAATATAATACATAATACTTACTACCTTTCGAAAATAATCTTAGCATATTTGGAGCCGATCTGAAAATCGTAGTTGAACTACAATAAATGTTCTCCAAACCGCATCCGATAGACATAGAATGACAAATTGAACTTTAAATCTGTTTTTCTCAGAATCATATTAGGTGTGTTTTTTTCACAACTGGATCCGCGTCCAGGATTAGTAAGAAATTATAAATTGAATATTTAACCATAACAAACATTTTTCATTTCGCGAAAATAAAACAGAATTGCCTGGATTGTACTTTGCGTCACAAACTTAATTCAAAAATCCGGTTCAAGGCTTTAAGGTTGGAAAAAATATCATGGATGCGCCTCTCCCAAATTTTAAACTTTTGATAATAGGTATACGGTTTATAAAATTCAATTCAATAATAAATTTGGTGTCATATGTAATATGATCCAGATATGTACAACAATGAAAAAAAAAAAATATGTACCATCAAAATTGGTGAGTGAAATATCTTAAAAACAATTCAACCAAAACGGTTTATTTCTTAATCAAAAACCGAGCAAGAGCGAGTCAAGCTCTTTTTTTGTATTATCTAACTAACAGTCGATCGACCGAATTTAACTTCAAAAAAAGACGATCTTGCAAAATATTCACATCAACTAGAAAGTGTGTGAGTGTTGAAAAAATAAATTGATGCATTTGTAACGCGATGCAAACTTTTAATCTACTCAGTAAGTAAGCTAGAAATTATAAAATCATTGAAAATTACAAGTCTTAAGAATATTATCAAAAATATCAGTGATCAAATCCTCATTACATCATGTTTACTTCAAAACTCAAAACTTTTTGCAATTATTACGAAATGCATCTTCTCCGCGCAATTACACGTAATCGCCTGCAAACAATTAAAAGCAAATAATTGCGCTAAACAACAACAACAGCTTCAGCTGCAGTGTAAAAAAAAAATAAAAAAATAAAAATAAAAATATTGTTATCAATGCATGCCATTCGATAAAGTGTTTACGTTTTTTTACAAACACGTGACTTTTCCGGCGTAATTTTCATTTTAACAAACAAAAATGGGGTCAAAACTGAAAAGTGTAGAAAGTCATCGAAGTAGTTGAAAATTTATTTTTTATTTGCGACGCCATTATACACTTAATGCATACCCTAAGATAAATGGTTTGCAATCCCTGGCAGCGGTTTATTCGTGCCAGCAAGAGAAGTTAATGCCCTTTTATGACGTCACTTTATATTTAGCTCAAACTAGACCAAGTAAACAAAATGAATCTGAAGATAAATGGAGAGCGGGGAGAGGAAAACGAAAGGAGTCATGGGTGCGTCGTCTTCGCCGGCTAACAGCAGTAAGAAATTGCTGAGTTTGGATCGAACCAAACCGGCTTCTTTTCTTCTTTACAGCCTTCGTGGAGAAGACGCACGGGATGAAGATGACGATCGTGGCCATCGCCTTCTTTTACGGCCAACTTAAGCCAATTGCGCAGACGTATCGTGCGTAAAGACGGCGTGGACGCGCGCATCTTACGCTTAGTAACTCTGTATGTGTAAATCGGCATTTTGCGCGGGCCCGCCAATTTTCTCTGATCTTATGATCCGAGGGCAGTACCCCTTTTTGATCCGATTCCGCTTTTAAACACCGTTCCAATTCTCATTTATTTAGTATTAAAAACCCGAAAAAACAAAGAAGAAGCCAAGAAAAACGTGATCTTCCGTTGCATTTTGAGGTTATGATCTGAACTTTTTTCTTTTCTTTTTTTTGTATCTCTACATACATATATAAGGTATGTTGGCTATCTTCTCGTGTATTTGAAGGCATGCTCATAGTACGCATAAACAAAGCCCAAGGAAAAAAACATTGTTTCTTACCGGCGAACGAACGACGCCGGTGTTAATGCACCCTTCGCGCCAAGATCGAGCGCGCATAGCCGTTGATCTTTTCGCTGGGTTTTGTGACTTAAAGAAACCGGTAAAATAAGAAGACGAAGAGTGCCGCTAAGGGCATACGTTTTTCGCCTCTTTAAAAGGTCGCCGAAGAAGAAAATCTGCAAACTTGAAGAGTTCTTTTTCTTCGGCCGATGAAGGCTCTGCACTGGCCTCATAAATTTCTTCTTCTTCGGTGCTATGATTGATACCCGTCCATTCTGGCTCTAATCGTGGCCACCGCCAATGGACAATGACCAAGGAAGCTGCTGCTATCTTGGTTTTTGTTAAAACGAGTTTTAATGCCATTCGACGTTTTACGAGTATATGCTTTTTATTTGATTTATATTTGCTTGTGACTCGTGCGTTGCATGAGAACATTTGTAATGCTTTATTGCGATGATCGTAATGATCGTGGACCAGCAGCATCTGCGCTCCCGCGTACTGCAAAAGGGCCCGTTTAGCATTATTCTCGCGCGGTAATCCAAAGTTATTATCTTCGTCAAATACTTGTCCAATTAAAATCAATTGTAGCGATATTCAGCTCTGATAAAGCGATACCCGTCCCGAAAAGGGCACACACCAAGGGGGCAAAATTTATTCAATTAATGCGGTCTCGTCTGCGGTGACGTAGACTGCTGGCGAAATTGAATTAATTGGAAGCATAAAAAATTCATCATCATGGATATGATTCATGGGAGATTCAATTACTTAAATGAGGTCTTCTTACCCTTTGTGTACCCACTCAGACGAGTATACCCATTTGTATAAAATTTATTTTAATTTTTATTTTTAATGGTTCTTAAAATGCGCCTTCTGTAAAAGTCCAAAAACCACACAATAAATTGTGTTAAAATATGTAGTTTTATTTTTGTGGATCAAATATATTTGTTTATAAGTTTTAATGCTCTCTAACCTCTAGAAGAGAAGGAGGAAGAAATGTTTGACGCATAAGCATATACTATTTGAAACCATATACTATGTATATTAAATTTCAAAAATCTAACAGTGGATTCATAATCACTAATCAAATCAGTGACCCAAAAAATTTCTTGGTATCTACATTTATAAAGATACGGTTGCGAGTAATTTCAAATTTTTCGTCAGTCGTATACGTTTCGCTATTTTACATATAAGTTGAATCAGCAACTTTAGAAACCTCCTGATATTAAATTTCAAGCAATAATAATCGTAAGCGTGCCTTTAAAATGAATTTCTATTTAATCTTGTTTATTTGATAGGTGCGTTTGCTATTTTAAGTTTATCGTTTATTAAGTTATCTTTTTATCCCTCTTGATCATTAGCAACATAAAAAAACATTGACACAAATAAATAAAGTAGAAAACAATTAACGAAAACATAAAGATAAGTTTCTTTACTAATAGTAATAGATGTTTAATGCCTTCTACGTTGCTCATGGATGGATGAGTTAATCACCAGTTTTTAATTTTGCTGAATTAAGCAGAAATAAGCTTTTTTAAAGATAAAACAACTTTATATTTCAGAAAAATTCGCATAGAACTGAAAATTGGTTTAGATCTAAAATATGTAGGATAAATTAAGAATAGATACATCTTTTTTTTAATTTTGTAGCATTCTAGCGAAGTGGTTAGGAATTAAGTGATGAGTTTTACGCAGCATATAGCTTAGTCAAGGACAAATAGTAATAGCTTAATTTTTTTTATAATCTTAAAATTTTAAACGAAAACGCTCATTTTTATTTTCAGATTCGGCATTTAACATGCATTTTACATTTAAATTTGATACAAAAAACCAAAAATGTAATTGTTTATCAAATGCAGAGAAAGTTTCTTAAGTTTATTGTGACGATTTTTGTTTGCTTCATTAAATGATTTACACTAGAACAATGAGAGTTGTATGTGTGCTGCTAAAAATCTCCAATAGTCCTTATAGATTCAAATATGGTTCAAATAAAATGTTATGTTATGGTCAGAGGTAAAAAATAGTTGGAAATTGAATTTTCCGTGATATTACCGGAGATTTTGAGATATTGTAATGGTATATCATCTGATGTAGGTATGTGCAACATTTGCATCGCTTTGAATAAGAGACACTGTGCATAAGCAGCCCGAGTAGTAACTCTCTAAAATATCTTTTTTTTTTTGTTCCTGCAAGCATGAAACGATGACCTTTCTTCAAAGGTACCTTTAAGACATTTTCGAAGGATACAATTTACTAAATGGAGTATTTGGTGAAATACTTTTTGGGGCAGTGAAGCAGCGAGAGCTAGGCTAGGACTCTGAGGACTGAGGACTGAGGAGTGCATGAATGGCGCCCGAATGTCGAACCATCCAGTTCTGAGGTTATTGACCAGCAAAACCGGCAACTAGACCAGACCGATAGTCCGCGCCGTGCACCCTGCGCCCGTTTTCAAACCGATTTTCACTGCCCGGCGCGAGATCAGATAATTTCATTTTTGCGGGGAATGCTCGGGGCTGGTTAGTAGTAGTATTTGGGTGGAAAAAGTGGAAAAGTAGAAAAACTCATTTTGCTTTTTTCCCCCACTAAAAAGGAGATAGATAAACGAGTGCGCCACAAGTCTTTTCAATTATTCATTTAGACACAATTATGGCGAGGAAAAAAAAAAGGCGGCGCACAAACAGACGTGAGTAATCCCTGAGGAGACCTACAAAGGCATGGAGCAAGTCCACACACGATATAAAATGCATTTTTATTTTTTTATGTTTTATTTTTGTTGCGTTCACGAAGCGGCGAGTGTGCTCCATGTCTCCTACTTGAGCTGCATCGAGCGGAGGCTCTGGAGGCAGCCGGAGCCGGGCACAATCAAGACATGGGGCGCGCGCGGTGCCATTGGGGGGAGTAAAAACAAAGGAAAAAATCGTTGTGCGCGATAAAAAAAAAAAAAACATTTATAAAAAAATAAATGAAATCAACAAGAGATATATATCCACCGCCAGAACAAATGTAATATGATAAAAATTGGAGAAAACGACGACTGCTGGGGAGGAAAATGTTATCTTCGAGCCCGCGATGTCGGATTCAGGGTATCCCGGGAACGGCTGGGGCAACCTGCATTTTGTTCATTGCACGGGGCCCCGCCGGGTGCTCCGGCATCGGGAGCGCGGAATAAAAAAGGAGCACCAGGCCGAGACAGGGATGCAACCAAAACAAATCGTCGCCATTTTAGTTCGTTTTGTTTTGATTCCCGCTGTTCGCGAGTTCTTTGAACTCTGCTAGTTGGTGATGATGACGACGACGATGATGAAGAAGAAGAAGAAAGACGGCGACGACGACGCCGACGAGGGCGCAGGAAATCCACAGGCAGCCCGGGAGCCGGGAGCAGGTCGAAGATTGAGCAGCCGGCGACGGACTCTTGGTGGGTAGCCGCCGAACTAAAGTTGCCTCGGTGTGACGAATCCTCCTCTTGGCGAGGCGTTTTCCGATTTTGAAGCCGGCCGGCAGAATCGGTGAAACCGACGCCTCTAGCCGGTGCGATTTTTTTTGGAGAATTATCGGAAATTTAACGACTCCAGTCGACTGTGGCCGGGGGCGAGGCGACGTGCAGACGGCAGCAGCTCAGGTAAACAAAGGTAGATGCACGGGAGCTCTTTGCACCCGCCCCACCACACCGCTCCACTCCACGGCCTCTAAGTCGAGCGGCACTGCACCGCACCGCAGGCCCTCTGCCTCTTCTCCATAACACTGCACTGGCAAGAGGCGAAACAAACAACTGCAGCCGCAGTTTGTTGACCCTCTTCGAAGTAATGTGGCCTAGGCTTTGTTTTTTGCCCTTTTTCGGCTCCGAGGCAGCCACGATGGGTAGGTCAAAATTATTATTTTATTTATTTATTTTTTTCTGGCTTCTACCCTCGTCGTCGTCGCCCAGTTCGCCCTTCATCGTAATCGTCGTCGACGCGCCGCGGTCTGCAGGGCCGCCTTCTGCGCCTTTGTGCCGTTGATTTTTCTTTTCTTCCATCACAGCGAAGGGCTCATCCATCTTGCACCTGGCATAATTACTATTTACCGGGAAAATATTTCGGGTGGCTTTTTGCCTAGGAATTTTTGAAAAGAAACGCGCAGAGGGTGATTGAGGAGAAATTAAATGGCGTGCTCCGGTGCCGTCGGGTGGGACGGTGAAATGTGCTTCCACCTGAGCTGAAAATGGTTTTCTTTAACTAAGCCTTCTGGCTAAATCCAACAGGTCCGCTGCTGCTTTGGTTTTTCGTCAGGTAAGAGCGATTGAAACGTCAAAATTTAACGACGCTTTAGGGAATTTTTGATTGAGATTTAACCAAAAACTGCTTTTTGTTTCACAAGTACCAGCTTAATATCTTTCTTTTTTTTTGTGCTTATTTCACAGACAAAACTTGATGAACTTAATAAATGCCCAGCAGCACAAAATAGCCATGAAAATCTTGAAAAATTCAGTGGAACATTTACTTTAAGAACTGGTCAAGTGCGAGTTGATCAGCTGGATGATATGCAGGTAAGAGAATTTGTATTTTGTATGGTCTTTTAATGAAAGGTAGAAATAGCGACTTGTCATTGATCATTGATTAAAGAAGAAAGTAAACGCATCTGTATACGCATTAATAATAAACGATTTTAAATTGAAGGACTTAACAAGGAAATTAAAAGAAATTATTTAATTCTTTGCACTCGAAATAAAATCAATTCATATTTTGACGATATGTGGAACAGTTTATTTTTATAGTGAGGTTAGCCTTTTTTTGAATTAGCTTTCAGATAAAAGAAATATTGATTTTATTACATAGAAACGATATATGTATTTGAATACTCTTCGAATAAATTTCTAATAAAAAACGCATATATGTACATATAAGATTTAGAGCTCCGTTCATAGACAGATGACCTTATGAATCAGGGCATCCTTCATCTTTATTCGTCTTTTGATTTGAAATCAGAGTGAAGATGCATAAGGGAATTATAAGAAATAAAACAAAAAAAAATTGGTTTTCGGGCAAAATATGAGTCACGCACGCTTTCCGAGAAAACCGGTACCCAAAAGTAGTTGGTGCCTGCATGGAGCTACACGATGCCCACTTTCGAGGGATTTCCCTTGTTATTTGTTTTCTGCCCGGGCAAATGATGTTCGCTCCTCGAGGGCATTAGCTTCAGTCGCCTTCTGGAATTTTTTGCTGCAACAAAGGAGATTTTTTTCGCCTTAAAAAATAAAAGGTGATAACCTCCTGGCTGGGAGGACATCAGCCAGGTCACCCGAAAGTTCACCTTGACGGAATTTAAAGGTCAGAAGATTTGGGAGATTGCAAACAAAACATTTATGGCAGAACCTGAAGATGAGAACCAAAAAACCTTTTTTAGTCTAAAATACTGAGGGCAAAGCCAGTCAATTTATGCGTACGCGAATCCGGAGGAAGCCGGCCAAAATAAATACGTTGCGACCATCAGTTACTTTCATTCATGGTAGTGGTTATGAAAAGGTGAAAAAGGCAAAGGAGGCGAGACGCGGGTCGATGCCTCCTCCAGCTGATAGACGTTCGCGATGCATTGATCCGGTCTGGACTGGACCTCGGGCTTCTCTCTGCCTGCACATCTCTGAACTCCGCCAGCCGCTCTTGAAGGCAGTACGTCGACCTTTTATGATTTTATGCGTTTTCTCGATAGTTTGTTACCTGCTCGAAATGCTCCTCTTTTTTAGGTACAGCTCTGGTCAGCCACCTTATTTACGATCTGCGGGATCAGATAGATAAAGGTAAACCTCACAAGGTCGTGGTGGATATGCTGGTAGGTGTACCTTATTTTTTGATTTAAGTTTTTCAATTCAATTCTTGTACAATTTAGGTGTTTTGCTTCATGAACATCTCTAAATCAAATATCACTATCAAGTTAGATTATCAATTTTCTGTACTAAATTTCATATACATATATGTTTGTAAAGAAAATTACAACTACAACTTTCGTATTTTAAAACTTCATAATTCAGAAGTTATTATACAATATATTTTCTATTACTTTACAATTTGAAACAATTTTCCAACCCATAAAATCTTCATTAAACTTCTACTATTACCTGTTGTTGTTGACTTGGTCAAATATGGATGAGAAAGAATTATGAACTTACCTAAAAAGAAAAAGAAAGAAATATTATAAAACACAACCATTGCAGTCGTATGGTATAAAATAAAAATTACAAATAACTTAACCGATTTGGTCACTATGGGTGCGTATCGGTGCCAAAATGATAATATATGTAATAATGCCGTACTTGTATGTTTCTACTATATAGTGAGTCATCGAATTTATTGATAGTTTTTGCAACAACCGAAAAGGGCACCCTATATGTAATGATGACAAGACGAGAGTTTTACAGACGAAATCGAACTCATTCTCTTCTAATTCTATAGAATATTTGGCGCCTTTCAACTTTATTTGTGCATCATTGGACCACAGCAAATATGAGTCATTTTAGAAGAGTTGAAGCAGTTTTAAGCATAAATATGATAATATAATATAATAGGAGTGGTAATAGTCTAGATTTTTATGCAAATCGCGAAAATAAATCTTATGTTTAGCGGTTGATGAACTTGGTACTGATTTTTTGATATAAAACTTTTATTTCATTCAGGTATAGGTGTTTTATGTCTAGTTAAATTCCTTCATATTTATGTAGTTTGAAATAATTTTTAGATTTGGTGATTGTCGCTCGCTTTTGTTGTTTCATATCGGGTTTTTGTATTCATTAGTAACTTTAAAACCTCTTATTGTTTTTTGCTAACAATTTTTTTGTTGATAGTTTTACTTTGAATTTTGTACAAAAATATGTCTATACTTTTTGGACTAATTTGTATTATGGAGTTGAAATTAAAAGTGGTAAATTTAGTCTTGGCTAAAGGTGTCGAGGGGGAGTGGATATTGTCAAGCCATCTGGCTGAGTGCTAACGACGCTTATAGTCTCAAGAGAATGAATGAACAGCCTTCTTCCAGACAAAACGTAGCGTCAAAACGGCGGCAGTCACATAATCAAGAGTTGTTCAGGAAAACGGAGTGAAATAAGGGAGCATAGCCCCGTTTTATTGGCGAACAATAGTCCCTCAATGAAAAATGAAATACTATAGTCAGAACAAGCTCTTTCATTTCACTGCCGAATATATATTTTTTTGTCGTAAATTTGCATTAACAGTGCTTTTTAATCTTCTACTCGCAATGTTGAAAGGCAACCAGGGTAAGGTTTGTTTGGGCCAGTGTGCATGCATCAGAGAAAAAGGTCGCCAGGAGAGCAGCCCCATTTCGGCTAGCTGTCTCGGCTTTATCCGTTTCGATTGCTCTTGAATTCCCGAAAAAATGTCCACTTCCAACCCCTTTAGCGTCTAATCTCCCCCGAATTCAGTGAAAAATCGACAACTTGAATAATTTTCTCAAGTGCTGCCAGACACGTACAGTCGGCGACGTCCATGGAGTCTGTTGTCAGACGAGACACATCAGAGGAGCCAGCACAGCATCCACCCTGGAGCAACCGATACACGATTTCATTGCGTATGTCACAAAAATAGGGGCGACTGTAAAATGCATGTGCTCTGGTGGGAGTCGGCGGCTTCGTGATGCCACAAACCCATGACACCGGGTGACATTGAAAGTGCATAACATTCGCAAGTGCGCACTACGAAATTTTCAGAAAGGAAAAAATAAATTGTATATATAAAGCTCAGACATTTGGTAACAAAAAAAATTATACATGGACCGGACGAAGAGGGAAACGAAGGCCATTAAAAAAATCGACAATGCCACCGGCAGCAACAGCAACAAGAAAATGCCAAGGACACATGCGGCCACCCAATTAGCATTAAGATTTCGTCCAAGTCAGCGACTATTGCATTCCATCAAGTGCAGATTGAGGCACGTCTCATTAGACGGTACGGTCTTGCAACAACAGCGCCGCCAAGAGGGGGGTATCGGGCAAATGGGGAATTAAACAGAAATCCACTTAAATATTTTTTCCCACCTGGGAATCAGAAAAATTAGAAAAAATAAAACGTTTCAAGACTTTTAAGAAAATCTGCAAAAGGTGAGCGCCGCACAGCATCGCAGTGCATAAAGCTTCAGCTTCAAAATCATTGCGCACTGAGTTCGTATTTCGCTGCGCTGCTTTAGCCGGGGATTCCCCCCAACCACCCGCCCCTAACCTAGCAACAAAGGTGCGCTCGTTTCGTTTTAGCTGTGACGACGAAAACCGACTGGCTGATTGCATCGTGCCACACAGGTGAGATTTAGCGAAAAAAAAAACAACAATTATAAAAATACATTGACTAATAGCGCACGGGTGTGCGATGGTGTGCTTTACTCGTTACATCACCGCACACCGCACCGCAGTTGGCTGGGTGGACGCGCTTTTGAAATTGCAGCGGTCGTGGAATTCGTTTTCTAACTTTTTGCATTATCATCGGTGACCTTGAACGCCGAGTTGCACAGCTGTTGCGACTTTGGCTGACTGCACGGTATTTCCTCAAAATGCCGGAAAAACCGCTCTCGCCTAGCAACTCTTGGCTAACAATAAGTATGCTATAGTATGGAGGCATTGTAGAATTAGAAATTAAAAAAAAATACCTTAAAACTAGCACCAACCCACCCGCCAAGGGAAGGAGGAAGTGGCTAACAAAAGTCGAACTTAAATGGGTGCAAGCTCGAGCCCGCTGTCGAACAAAACACTTCGGCAAATTTCCGAGTATTGCATGTGCGATAGTGTCTGACAGCGATAGACAGACTGTCGCTAGCGGCTAGCTTGATCGGCTTACATTTTTTCTTCTAAGTCTAAGAACTTTTAATGCTGTTTAGGTTTTGAACTTTAGTTCGGCCTCTATAATTAATGGGGGAAAATTTAATAACTATTGAAGCATTAAAATCGGTCAAGTGTGAGTTTGTGTTAGCAAACTTATAAATGCAAAATAATCGATTTAATTTTATCATACAAACTAGTACGCTTTGATGCGTCATTATTGCTTGAGATGACTATTATTTTTGCTAGAATCTTTAAAATTAATTATGTTTTAATTAAATCAGCCCCTAAATTTTAGCCACAATCATAATTCGCACGCAGTACCTTATAAAATTGCAGGAAAATTTTAAAATCAGTTTAATGCACATGTTTGTGCATGTGTATGTATTTGCCTATATAATTGTAGCTTATCAAAAGCAATTCAAGGAATTCCCATTTTAATGCAGTTTTTATTTATCTTAATTATTCATTACTATCTTATTAGAACGTTAGAAAATGATAACCAGAATGTTATTATTTGTCATTGAATTCATTCAATTAAATATTTATGTTATTATTAAATATGAATGGAACGTAATAACATTTAAATAAGTAGGTTCTCTCTTTGAGTGAAATCCTTTAAAATGCAAAGTATTCTCCTTTTATCGGTACAAAAAACCTTGTTTTTTTCAATATTTAATCCAAAATTATGTTTCAGACCGATATTATTCGTAATCTAGATGTGTACTTCGATCGTAATATATGTATGGGTTCCTTCCACTCATCATATCGATTATATTGTATCAAAGGGTCTATCATATAATGCTTTATTAAAAGAAACTCCAAGCATTTTTCAGTCTGTTTTCTGTTTTATATTTTCATCTGAGTAGGTTTAAAAGTGATCGATCAAGAAAAACAACAACGACTAATATTGAGCAAATGATTGACTATTCTATTTTTAAGTATTAAGACCCTTAAACAAAGGTAACCATAGTAACCTAGTACAAAAACTGCTGAATTGAATGATGAACAAAATCTGGTCATTTAGTAAATTATAAACTATGAAATTTTTCGTGATTTAGCGGCCTGAGCCTATGACACACAACGTCTAAATTAATAATTAGTATTAATTAGTAATTTACGTGCGCTGTCTGTCTAGGGTATTAGTTTATATGTCGTGGTATTGAAAAAGGTGATAACTATTTCATAGTGGCAGGTACTATCGCTTCTGAGTCACCCTTGTACATACTAAGATACTTTCTCCGAATTAAATTTCAAGTGGTTTTCTTCCATAAAACTTTCCGCCACTTATTGTTCTCCTGGACTAATTGACTCGAGTGTCTCCCTTCCATTGAGCTGTCTTTCTTCAAAAGACAAAGGAACGTCCTAGCGCTTGAAAGAGACCCCCGAACGTTGCGTAACGCTAGCATTACTCGAACATGCCGCAGTAAACACTCTCGAGAGCCCCGTCGAACCCGAACGCAATCGAATCGAACTGATAAACGATGAAATAGTACGAGTTATTTTGCCTTGTTAAGCCTTGCATAACTCGGCGTAGCGCGCTCATAAAATCGAAAAATGAAACAAAGCGAACTCTTTGCGTTCAGTCTGCGGCATAGGCACTTTGCCCCGCGGGGGTGGGCCGGGAAGTTAACCACCAAAGACATAATCACGACGATTGCATAAGGTCAAGGCAGATTTATCATTTACTTGAGCTTTTAATCAATCTTCAGGGATAAGAGGGTTTTCGGTGGATAGGAAGTTTCGCACGCGACTAATTTGCAAAAGGAAAATATTACATAAAAAATCAAGTGACATCATTTGCAAAAGGAAATTACATATGTAGGTATTTCATAAAATTTAAGTGACATCAAAGTGGGAAAAGGAAGTAAGACTATAATTGTTTTTCTTTGTATAAGCAATTTCGCCGGTTCGCCGCTGTTGAGCCTACTCAAGGAAAAGAATCGCTAAGATTCGCTTTGTCGTCACCTTGAACAGTTGCACTTGGCACACATACAGAAGGTGCCGGCACAACTACAAAAATACAGGCGTAAAATATGCATTTCGCCGTATGGTGGTACCTTCGGCTCGAGCAACAATTGCACCACAATTGCAATTGTAGTTGTACACGTGCCGCGGCGAACTGTGCCAAAAAGGCAAGCCTCGGGCCCCAGCGGACGGGGCGAGGCGGCGGCGGCGTGCGGCGAATAATTTTATGAGGAAGGCGGGCCGCGGTGGCCAAGTCGTCAGCTGATCTGAGTTATGGGAAAAGTGCAGTCGTTATGCAATCCCAAGAGCTTTACTGCAGCCCACCCGCCCCTCAAAGCATATGCAGGCGGCATCTGTGCTATGCATAAGTATTTCTGGGCACGTTTCAGGCCGCATAGATGGTAATTAAAATTTTATGGACGCGAACTGATAGGGCGGCTACAGCTGATCCGCCACACCGCGGTTTGCCCGATTTGGCCGCAGTTCGCGCGCCGTGCACTTTTCGCCTGTGTGTGCTCGGGCGCATTATCGTGCTTATTTTTAGCAAGCAATTCTGGCTGCATATATTGATTAGAGGCGCACTAAGACACGTGCCGAGAATACCCAGTTGGATAGCGATTTTAACGCGCAATAAAGCGGTGGGTTGCGGAGGATGAGTCGAGTTTGAAACTGCTTTAGCTTTAGTCTTTGTATAATACATATGTCACTATAAGTCCACGATGGACAAACCTCTAAATTCGATGTGGTGGTGCACGCGCAACACTGCACTCCTTGTTCCACTCCGCAGCCCGAGGACTGAGGAACGGAGACTGACTTATTTGACCCAAGTGCAGAGCTAGTGCCCGAGCTTTATTCTTCATTTCAGCACCGTTCGTCAGGTGAAAGAAAGTTTTCCTTCTGGCAGGAGTTGCAGCCACATTCCGTTGAATACCTGAATTTTCAAATTAATTAGACCCTCTGAGTTTCTAAAAGCACCCCATTTTCTCACAACTTTCTAAGTGCAGTGTGCCGTTGGGATGGTCATTTGCGAATAATTTCGCTTTTTTTTTAGTGAAAATAGTTTACCCATTTTTAAATATCACATTTTTTTTAGAGTTTTTTTAATTAGCCAGTCTGGTCTTTTTGCAACGTGAATTTAAAATTATTTTATAGTATGGTATGTTCCTTTTTTTACAAACTTCATCAAAAACGTAACTTCATCTTTGCAGAACCTCTATTTAATCACACGTTAACTATGGCAAATTAGTAAAATGACTAGATAACTTAGCAATAATCCATAATTTGCTGTCAATAACATATACATGAGACGTATGTTATAATTTCCGACATATAGAAAAAAATAGATATGTCTATTAACTTTAAAGTTTTTGTCAACTTGACGGAGGGGAAAAAGTTGAGCCTGACAGTAGGTACTTCTCTCATTACTAATTTTACTAGATTACTTTAGGTAAAACCACCGACTGCTTGTTGGCATATGTGAGAATTGCTTTAATTTAATTTCAGCTGATTAATTTATAAGAATTATTAGAAGAAATCATTTTATTAGAATTATTTTAAATAAAAAATGAAACAGAAGTAAATTCTTCCAGACTGATAGTTTGCAATTATTATACATGAAATCATCTGGTAAGATTTAATAGACGCCTCACTATCATAAAACTTTTTACTAGATTTTTACTTAAGAACAATTTATTTTATGAATAGCGAATGAAATATAAAGTTTTCATTATCTTTTGTAAATTGTTGTAGGTATAAATGTTTATTGAAAATTATTTAAAAAGCATTGTTGTGTACAATATAAATATTTTAATCAAGTCGTTCATGGTTAAATTGATTCGACATACATTATCCATTTTCATCGGATATTTATACATCTTCTAGCGTAAATTAATTTCTGAACATTTAAGTTATTTTCTTTTTATTTTTATAAAAAGTCATTTATTAAAAAGAAATTGAGCAAACACTCTGTTTTCTAGGTTACAATCAAAACAGGATTGTAGCGTATGCCGTAGAAATTAGTTCAACTGTCTTAATCATCAAATTATGAACATAAAATAGATAAATAAATAATAAGCATCAGTAGCTAAAAGTAAGCATAAATGATTCAAACCTCTACCAAAATTGCAAATATGATGACTGTGATTCATCCAAAAACTTGCATCGATTAACACGGGATGCATGTCTAATTTTGTCGAGATTTAAGTTTTTTGTCAGATATTTATCGTGTTGCGAACAGTTTATCCATTCACCTTTTAACACCTGACTAGAAGTTATGGAGGTGAATAATTTTTTGCGCAATCGTTCCACCGACAGTCTGCTTCTATGGTCCATGGAGAATTAGCCGTCGGTGGGTAGTCGGCCTGCATGGTCTGGTGGTGGTGGCATAACCCTGTTTTCGTCAAATTTTGTTTATTTGCTAAATACCCACAAAAGAAAATAATGAAAAAAGCAGGTGTCTGCCGTGTCTAGACATGACGACATTGGTTTGATTTTTTGAACTTTTTTATATATACATTACATGTTTTTTGGTTACTTTTGCCAAATTTTGATTTAAGTGGTTTCGGTGAAATACATTGAGTTTACATTTATTTTTGGCGGTGTCTTTTGCAGTTTTGTGCAAAAAGTTATGAATATCATCTACTTCGTATCATGCTGTTTATTGGGTAGGTAATGACACTATTTTTGTGGAGATTTTATGAGAACAGTCACTGTTTTTGCATGTTTTGTATAATGAACATATGGCTTTCAAAAAACGTGTCTGGAATGGGAAGACAATGGAGAGGAAATGAGTGTTCTCAATTACTTTTCAGATACTTGCAAAATACATTAGCAAACAAATGTATAAAAACAGGGATTTTTTTTTCATATCACAAGTTTTTGTTATAAATTGTCTATTATAACAAATTTTGCGTTTAAACGCCTAAAAATATGCAATTTTAACAACAAATAAATAATAAATTGAGGATATTTTAGTCGTAACATTTGGTACTATAATAAAAAAAATTTTGAAACTTTTGGCACCAAAAATTGAGTCTATTAAAATACTTTAGAGATTGTAAGGTACATACATATATTGTAGGTCTGGGGTCACGAAAATTATTGTATAGAAAAAAAATTTCATTGAACTATTTTTCGTGAGCTTTGACCTGAAATATGTATTTTGATTCAGTTGAGATGTTATATGCGTTTTTTCGTCAAATGAAACTTTAATTTGTGGTAATATGGTCAAAGCTATTTAGTTCGTTATTTTTGTTGAATGCCAACGTAGTATTGATGAATTACATTTTTATAGTATCAAATGACCTTAAAATACATAATGGACTTGATTGCGAAGTCATATCAAATCCAAAATTTGAGAAATAAATTGGATATCATTTTTCAAAAAAAAATTTTCAGTTTTAATTGAACTGTGTAAAAGTTAGTTTTAATATAAAAGATATAGTTATTTTGGATAAGCCATATAAATTTTTTCTAAACATTTGTTACAGCGAAGATGAAATTAATCATCAGCTCTGGTATTCTGGCTTTATTTGTATATATTAAAATTGTTGTAGTGTTTTTATTTTTAAATTTAATTTTATCATTTTATGAACTTTTCTTCCGCATATCAATCATTGCTTGAAACCTTACGCTGCACCGATTAGGGAGGCCATTTGGAGCAGATTTTCAGCGCAATATAATCACTTGTTTTGCCACTGAAAGTTCATGGGTCAAGTAAATGATCATATTGCGGCTGCAATCAATTAAACCAAATATCTGATAAAGTTTAAAGTTACCTCCATTCGATGCATCGGATGTGGCGATTGCGCTAATGACTGAACTCCAAACTACGCTGATAACGCTCCGGTCACATGCCGTGATTTGGAGCGTAAAATTGCAATGTTCGCTGATTTTCTTCCTTTTTGTCACAGTCGGCTTTTGTGCAAAATCAGTCAGGGTCAATGGCATCAACCGGCGCAACGCGAGTGCCCGCAATTCCAATTCAAATTGCATGCCGGTACAAAAGCAATGGCATTTACATTGATTAAATTTTTGCCCTTGTGCTGGAGGCCTTGCATTAATTGGGAGAACAGACATTCACAGGCGGTAGAGGTTCATTTTTATTTTACGTTTTTTTTTTTTTTTTTTTTTGTTTTGTCGATCGAAAATGGTAATGATCGTCATTGCGCTTACGATTGCGATTGTACGGATTATTGTCTTGATGAAAAATTTTTGTAGTCCCTAAATCGAAAATTTATTCGAATTCCGGGCAGAAGCGAACAATTCTATTAGGGTTTTTTATTTGAATTACTATAGATATTAATGTAATATTGCATTTTGAGCCCGTCCAACTCCATTAAGTTTTGAGATCGGCTTAATTCGGGCGTTTTCCCATCCACTCGTCCATGTTTTGTCGTGCATTGTTCACTCTACTGACCTTGTTTAACTAAATTAGCGACAGACACCGATAAAATTAGTTCGAGGTATTTTGCGGACGAGGTATGGCCCCAAGAGCAAAACATCGAAGATATAAATAAAAATAACCTGGCTTACATGTCTTCCTTGATGGGATTGTTTTCCTTGTTGCTTCTATACAAAACGCTGGATTGCGCTTCTTTTGTTTCATTTTCTCTTCCATATATCTAAACTTTTGCTAGCAACAAAGTAGACAAATATGCAAAACGTCGGGAGCATTCATGCTCCCCTATGTTAGCATTAGACCGCCTCATCACATGTAAATGGGGGACAGAACCTCTTTAATTTTGTTTTTGTTCAAGATGGACTTCTTTCATGGCATTCGCGTGTAATTTTTGTTGGATTACGTAAGGGAATTGTTAACTGGATTAATTTCGATACGATATAGAAGGGCATTCGTTACAATTTGCGTGTTTTGTTTGGCTTTTCTCCTCGAAAGGGACGAAGTCGAAAAATAAATAAGTACTACGTACGTCTACCTGACAGTGATCGATTACCATTAATTCAGGAAAATAGGTAATCTTAGCTCATGGCAGTTAGCAACGTCATAGTACCTGTTGTATGGTCTACCGTATTTCAAAGAAATGAACAATCAAGGGAAATTCATTTTTTGTTTACGTTAATCTTTTGAATGAAAAGAAAGATTTTCTAGTATTTATATACGGATAAAGCTACCGCAACCAATTTGTGGGATTTAAATAAGCTTGTCCTCTATTACTTCTTTTACTATTTCAAGAAATACCCGAATAAAAATTTTTTCAACACTTTTTAAATTTGCCTACTTTTCTTTTATAGTCAAAAATAATGGCGAGAGATAGAAATCTTTGGATTATGGGGTGAAAACATTCGCCCATATTTTTCTTTGTATCGCAAATGGTCTTGGCTTTTTAGGGTGATTCACTGGTGACATTCACTGGATTTATATAAGAAATTGGTGAAGATAACAGAATGGCGGGAAAAGAAGTGGCTTAATCCTCTAGTAAATTATGATATTTTTTATTTCAAATTTGGACCTTAATAAGTCTCAGAGTTTTATCGATTGTGTTCATGTAACCAAAAGTTTTCACACATTTTTTACACAAAGAGATATTTAAATTGATTTTTATGGACAAAAACAATTCTTATTTCGGCTTTAAAGGGTCATTTTTGGTGTACGCCAAAGAAGATATTTTGAGCTTTTAAATTTTTGAATTTAAATTGAAAATTTGAATTAAAGAAATCTTTTTTTCAAACGTTTTGCTTCATGGACAACTTTTATTAGAAATGTTAGTCTAAACCTATCATGCATACTTGGCGATCATCATAGAATAATTAAAAAATACTCGAACCTTTTTCAGTCATATCTAGAGAATACTATTCTGGCTGTAGTTTAATAGATTTTAAGGTCGAGACCCTATATAAACTTTTTTTACCAATTCAATAATCAAGAAAAAAAAATTGAATATTGTCTATGATGTAGGTACATCTTTTGTTTTATTTATGACCTGAAATAAATTTGAAACAATATAAATATATGTATTTATGTCTTAAAAAGGAATTATACCTTACTAATTATAGGTCTCAAACACTTTATCAAATAAATACAGATGTTCAAGTATTATTAGTACAAAAAGGTATTATATAAATATAAAGGTATTGAAAATGTCGTAAGAATTATTTTCGTTATTAGTTTTTTTGCCTAGCAAAAAGTGTGAACTGCGAAAAACGTTCATAACTTTTGTCAACTACTTGTTAAACAAAAAAAAATATGAACTGTGGAAAATCAACAATATTATTTGCAGTATTCTCTTTTCAAAATTTGTTAAAACGTAATATATGATGACGCAAAATTTTATTTTTTATTTACAAAAACAGCAACTGGTGTTGCTGTTTTTTCATAATTGGCGTATTAAAAAAGAATTATCGTAACCTTCAGCGTATGCACGTGTACTGTGTTTTTCTTAGTGTTTAAATTATTATCATTAAATAAACTGTTTTTAAATGTTAAGAGATATCTTTTTAAAATTAGTTTCATTCAGGAATTAATAGGTTTTTTATTGAAAATTTTTATTTAGTTTTTTAAAGCGTGGATGATTCATTCTTTTGTAAGATCTTTTAAATTGAATAAATCATTATTGGAGTTATTTAGTTTAGAAGGGCTGTTTATGATTCTTAAATGGTCATTTAGTTTTACTTTCTTGTTGAAAGATTGTTGGATAACGAAAGTTACAAACGAAATAACAATTATGCGACTCATAATTGTAAGTTCATTCATTTAACACGATTTAATCAAACTTAATGAAAACAGCATTAAACCATAAAATTCCGTATTATACCTTAATTCTACCGTAACGTTAAAGCTGACATCACCTTTCACTTTTCCCCTTTCCTCTCAAGCGCAGACAGTTCACCAACTTATGTTTCTCTTCCTATGCGGAAGACATTAAATAAAAATAGCTGCGCGCACAATTTCCCCATTACTTATTTCCTAATCTCTCCTACCATGCCTAGGTTTTTTTTTATTAAATCCACCAATTCGCCCGTTTATTTTGAATGAGTCAAAGATGCCAACCATTCGCATTCGCTACTTGTAATTTCACAATAAAAAAGCAATCGAGTTTGAAAAAAAGTGAATGAATTTTCACCTGCAACAAACTCATATTTCACTTTCTTCAGTACATCCATAGCTCACTTTTGTTTTTCATGAACTTTCATTTTTCCCGCCTCGCGTGGCCGCGGAATAGTATGCAGAAGGGTATATAGTGAAATTCACTTTAAACGACAGTTAAAGTCGCATAAGTGTATACTTTGTGCGCATACTCTGCACAAAACTCGGGCGCCACAGCACCAATAAATTTTGTATGTTGAGAAATTGCCTTCGCTTTTGTACGGTGAACGGACAGATTTGCATAAGCATAAAATCCTCCAAACATAATCGTTTCACTTTGAAATAGTTCTCAGCCCCCCGCGCACGATATAGAGAGAGACTTTGCCCTCGATTGTGCACACTTTAACAGCTGATGCAACTTATAGTGAGGAGTATGTTGCGCATACGAAAAGTAAGGTGCCATCGCTGCGCGTTGCACTTTAAGGCTTAAAGAGCTAACTCTTAGGCCATAAACTGGTTTTTATTACAAAGGCGCGCATGCAGCTGAATGGGTCAGATTGAGCGGCTAGAACGGCTAGAACGGCATATGTTCAAGGAAAAATTATTGTGACCCAGTTTAATGGCGGCTAGCACCCATAGAACTCGACGGCACTCGAAGAATATGTGCTTAGAAGTTCCTTGACTCTGCCCTGCCCGCCCAAGCTGACCGTTCGGGTTGGATAGCGGCAGTGATTGGATTTTGTGCTCTTAATCCTCTTGTTTTTGCGAGCTAGCGCTATTTCAAATTTTGCAACTTTTATGTTCGGCTTTTACGAGAATTTCTGCTGTCTGTAAATTATTGCCACTTTGCATTCATATTTCAGTTGCGCAGACCGAGAGTATTACAGTCCATCGTTAAAAAGTGCTTTTGAGGTAATTTGTTAGCTGTTAAAGATTTCTTTAGTTTTCAAACGAAATCATGATTTACAGGTTTTTTACGTTGAAATTCCAGAGGAAGTATAAGTAGGTCAGGAAATAACTTTTTGTCAATTTTTCCTGTTTGTGTTATGCTTTTTATTAGTTGAAATTTAGGCGATAAATGAATGTTTATATCATATTTGTAATTATATCTCAATTTCAAAATTCGCTGCAGATAAAAACTTTCATAAAACATGGTATTGTATGCACAGCACTTTCAAAACATTAGGTTTAAATTTGTTGCCGCCCCTGACTTGTAACACTAGGTTTATTGAGGGGTCAGTCATTCCTCTTTCAGTTTATTTGAAACTTACCTATTTGTCTCTCCAACTGTGTTTGTTAAAGAAAACCGGTCAAATGCGCGTTGAAACATGTAAGAAACAGGTAGGGGTCGTCATATTGATAAAATTTTGTTCGTTTCAACATTTTTAGAAAGCATCATTGCTCCATGTTTAACCTACATATTAAAACATGAGTTTCAACTAGATAGTTTTGTAGCATACATTTAAACAGAGTTTAGTAACTTCGGTTGACATTTATTTACTTATTTATTTATTTTAATTTAAGAAAACTTTTTTTTTAGTTTGGCACTTCAGTAAATCTGTTGCATACTTCTAAAATATCTTTAATTTGAAAAAAGATAAATAAAAAAGGCGATCCAGTACCGAGTTAAGCTAAGTGTTTTGCACTTTAACTTCATTCAAAAGAAGTTTATCAAGAAGCTTTTTCTATGTAGAAAAACATATTATCTAATACAATTTTCTTTTAATCTATGCAAGAAAATATTTTAAAAAACTAATAACACAAAGTAATGTTTTATATAAAAATTGTGAATTTGTGCTTCAACAATCTTTTATTTTGCTTTTTCGTGGTGTAGTTTGACGTTAAGTTGGTCCGGATGAAAAATGAACTTGTCAAATCATATGTGATGAATATTGAATTTAAAACATTGGCAGTTAAAAGAAAAAGGCGATGTAATTGTCCCATTTAATACTGAGACATAATTGCGGGAAAAATTTACATACATATACAAATTTTGTGTGCAAGGATACCATCAAATATATTATCGAGTTTCAATACTAGGTTCGTTTATGGTATACCATTAATTTTGGTTTCTATCTACATAGGTGGTATTGAGAAAGAAACATACATGATATACAAAGCGGTGTTCGAATACCACGATATTCAACACCAGATGTCTGTCTATAGTATAAATCCTTTTAAGATTGTTTAAGCTATCTCCTGGATTTCAAGGTTATTCAAAAGTTTTGATAAATACGAAATACCTACGATGGGAGAAAGTACATAATACCATTACTTGGCAGAGAGTGTTTAACAATATTCTAAAAGCACCCACATAAATCTTTTGTAAATCGGTGTGAAAATCAATTGGCTCGTTCACAAAGAGCACTAAGAAAAAAATTCTATAGAATCATTGCAGTCGTAGAATAATATGGCTGCATTTACATAGTACCTCCTTGAAAATAGGGTGGGTGGAGATTATCTTTGGAACTACTTGTAGCGTTTTAGTGGCCTTGAACATGAAATCCCATCGAAACGATTTTTGTCGCCTACAAGGCGGCATTAACAGCTTTTGAGTTAAATTATAAAAACCACTCGGTGAGCTCCATTTACTCATAATAATTCTGCAAATTCTTGAGACACTTTAATGAAATCAAAGTGATAAAGCCACCACCGAGGAGGCTGAGGCACACACCGGCAAATCTCCTGGTGCATTCCGAGTCCAAGGTTACGTCTTGGATCTCGGGGGGGGGGGGGGGGGGGGGGGAGCAGCACATGCAGAGGAGCGCGCATGCACGAAACAGCCTGAGGCTTCCTCGGCCTCCCCAACATGGGGCTGTTTTGCTAGTGACTAGCACTAGCCGGGCCCGCACTAACTGACGCCAGCAGAAAACGCGATTTTCGCATACATTCGAATCGTGGAATCATGCGTTTTCAGCACGCTTATTATGCTGGCGACACCGCCAATATTTAGAGGGTATGCGAAAAGCTCCGCATCGCGGCGCAGAGCTGGTTGTGATTGTGATGTAATCCGCCCACCACAAAGTCAGCTCCCCAGAACAAGTAGATTCGCGGCTCCACAAGCGGCAGATTAATTTTCATCACAAGAGGCAACAAAAAAAAATATAAAGAGCGGTGGGGAAAACAAACATCAGAAGGTGAGGTGACAAAACCGTGTGGTTTTCCTTGATAGCCGCTTTCCTGTTTTGCCAGTATACCTGAAACGCGCGAGCTTTTCTGCTCGCTTTTGTTTACATATTTTCCGGCTTGACAAGCTTTTGATGGTGCGTAATTGTTTATCTGCGATGGTGACGCCAAAATATGCGGTTTTTTTTTCGCGAATTGATTTTTATTTTCAAATTTTTTATGCCGGCTTCATATCTAGCGCTCACACGACTACGTTTATTTTCAGCCGGGCTCATAAGTGAGACAATTCTGAAGATAATGCTGCTCCAGTTATTTCTAGATCTAGGGACGCGTGAAAATATTTTCGAAACATATGCTAGCACCAATTAATTTTGCGACAATATTTTTTTTTTTCGTTTTTACTCTCTTGCGGGGGCTATAATGAGAGCAGAATGCAGAGAGTAAAATACGGTTTCGGCAATTTTAATAGATCGTAGATTTCGAAGGTTAGAGCGATTGTTTGGGCGGTTTTGTGTGCTCTTTTTTTACTTAAAAGATACGCAAACCTATTTCTGGACAGATATCAGTCACTGACTTGGTTTAAGGAGATATAATTTTATTTATTATGATTTCAACTTCAAAAATTGCAATTGTTTTTATTTACGAAGAGATATATGTAGATCTCTATTTCCTACTTACTCCCTCCTTACTTGCTAAGCTAACAACATAAGCTATATTTTTTTTCGCAATCGAATAAATTTGCAAAAAACACATCAAATTGCCATGTTTTTTATTCATCCAAATTTCAAATCTTGAACCGACAAATTGTTTGGATTAATCTTTTGACGCAAAACAATTCGATTTTATTTTCAGGAAAACAAATTTTATTAGCACGGGTAACTGCTCATAAAATTCAATTCAATGCAAAATTTCCTGCTAAATCCGATCTAGATTCGATCGTAAAAAACCAGCAACTAAAGTTTCAATTTTCCAGAATAGGAATTCAAATTGAAAGTATTTATTGTGTTGAATTGTCGAATTCTTAACTGATTACTTGTTAGACATAGATTAGAAGACAGAACTTGAGTCTTTTGGGTCTATAAGTCTAACATACTGCTTTTTCGTCTAGACGGATCCTTGAACTTTGAAAGGTCATATATACAAATTTCTCGAATATATAACGTAAAATAGAAAAATTGATACTTTTGTGATCAGATCTTCGACAAAACATTCAATTTAAAGTTATGGGAGGACACAAATAATAAACAAATAACACAACATCCTTGACACGTGTATCCGTTTGGCTCATGTCCGGTATGACTAATAAAAATAATCTACAAAGATTGTTGCGATATGCGTACAAGTATTAAACTCCTAAATTATCTATTCTATTCATTTTTTGTGAACTATTGTTTACAAATTCTCTTTTTAGAAAGAGACAGGCTCAACAGTTTTATGAAAATAACTGTGAAATTTGTCAACAGTGGAAGTTTATCCACGTGTAATAAAGTAAAGTAAAAGTAGGATATATTGTGACACAATGTCAACTCAACTAGCTATTTTCCAAGAAAATGTTAATCAAATAACTTTCCACCACTGAAATGTTCTGTAATAGCTACATTTTTTTTTTACTGAGCACAATAATTTTCTTAGTCACAAAAATAAATAAACGAAAATAACACAAAAATCCACGGTCCGGTCTTGTATCAAGGCCGCTAACTTATTTGTTCCTAGTTTTCTGACAGCGTCTAGTGTGATTAGCTAACGCACAGTGGCTGCTCATGTTGATTTCCTTCGATAGACGACTTCTAATGTCACACTCTATCGCAAGCGTTCTTCTAATTAACCGTCGTCTTCTACGCACGACGCGGCCGAGGAGATTGTTTTGACTCGGCATGCCGGCTACTACCGCATCAATAAATTAAATAAAATGAAAACGCAACATACACAAGGCGAGAAAGCATAGCGAAACGCGTTTTTTTTGCATTGCATCACCGGCTAAATTGCGAAAATCTAATGAAAATTCAATAGGCGATTTTCTAGTTGCGTAGCTTTTGTACGATACTAGGGGAAGCGGTTTGTCACAGAAATCCATCGCAAGGGCGAATCATACTTAATTCTCATAAATAAATTTACAAGGTGAATTCTTCGCTTTTTGTCTGTCTTCATCGACAAGAGTCTGAACAAGTTTAAAAATTCTAGAAGATTTTGAAATATTCCAGCCGGTAGAAGAAGGCATTTATATTTCTCGCTATCTTCCCTCTTCCCTTGAAACATTTTTTATATTCAAAAATTTTTTCTATCTAGTAAATATTATTTCAGTTTTTTTGAAAGATACATATAACCTAGAAGTCTCGTGATTTTTCTATCTAGCGGCTATTTGGCGGTACTAAAAGAAATCCGGGAGGAGGTCAAAGTTGTAGTGACGGTCGGTCATTGCTTTTTGATCGACCTTAATCGGTGTTGTTATAAAAATAACGAATTAAATATAGAAAATTTTATGACTCACCCTTCTTTTACGTGGGGCTTCATCATTGTAATCCATGACAATGCCTTCATCCGATGTCGAAAGGGATGCTGTACGTATACGTGAATTTCCCTCGGTAATTGGTGGTGTTCCATCATCACTAAGCGGAGGTGATGACGTCCCAGATGAGCTCCACGATGCGTTGCTGCTGCCAGGACTCGATCCAAGAACAGTATTCCACTGGCCTAGAATGAAATTTTAGAAGAAAAACAACATATTAGAGTAGGAATTATTAAAAGAAGGCACATTTAAATGGTCGACGAAGTATTTACGTGCTTATCCAGACATCATCTCCATTAAATATGCACACATCATTTAAATTCCATCTTCATACAGTTGATATTTCACAAAGTCATATTATATCTGAGATGTAAGACCCAATAAAACAGTTCCGAAGGAACACAATAATAATTAAAAATTTTGAAAAAAATACAATTGTTTACCATCAATTATTTTTTTATAAAACCGTGATATAAGTTCACCAATTTCACAAATATTGCGGCTTTTCTCAATATAATTTATTATGACATAATTTTTAAGTAATTTCTAATATTTTATTCCTGAAAATAAAACGTCCACCTAGGCTTGACACAAATTCCATCCAAAAATTTTTTATATAGGTATAATATAACGTACCGACACCTCTATCAATAAGTCATATTTAACTCAAATTGTTGTTAATTTTTACTATCGCTTGTTTTCACAATACGTTCTTCCCTTTTCACGTCAATAAAATAAATTGCATATCACAAATTCAATTAGATCACAAAGCTAAAATACACACAGACAATCGTTGTTAATTTGACGACTATTCACTTCCATTGCTGACAGATAATGAAGCCGAAAGTGTATTTATCTGAAAAAAGGCTATTTTGTTTACCATACAGTGCCTTAATAATATTATAATATAAATAAAATCATTTGTAAACCATATTACAAATAATTGACAATTATAGTAGCATTGAGACTCTCCGTTTCATCTATGTATTATACTTTAAACTTTCCTTTATATTTGCAAAAATATATCTTTTTAGCAATAATATAGGTACTTACAAGAAAGTTTCAAGTTTAACTAGAAACGATTTTGGAGAAACAATAATAATAATAGTATTAATAAATGAATATGTAAGCAATAAATGCCATGAATCAGGATACAAAAGTAGTCCGTCCGTCATTTCAAAATATGCAGTCGTGTAACTTGATATTTATACTATTGGTTTAAAATTAAGTACTTAGGTATGTTTCAGGGTTATAGGAATCAACCCTTAATCATACAAACTTCCATGCCCCATTTTAGCCTCTTAACGAAGCGTAGCTAAGTATTAATTTTGATGGGTTTAACTACAAAAATCACGAAATTTCCATATCCTCATCCCCTATTTTACCTTTACCCTCTCAAGGAATAAATTTCCAAAAATTTTGAAATACGTCTTTCTTAATTAACTTAACTCAAAGGTCAAATACCAAATTTCGTCGATTTATTTTCATAAATGAAGGATTTTTTTCATAAAATGTTATATCTCATATTCAACCTCCTTATACATAGTAGAAGATTTTCATAATATCCTTTCTTAGTGAGTGGGTGCTTACGTCACAAAAGAAATCTACTGCCCAAATTTCAAGTATGTAATTAGCTTTAGCATTTTCGACTCGACCATTGTATACATTGTAGGAACATCGCAATTTACATTATATTCAATATATTTATTTAAATCGTTTTTTTTAATAATTGGTATGATACTTATTTTTTTAAAAATAATAAATAATGGAAATTTTGAGTTGACTAACGCAATAACACAGAAATGTCGTTCATATGACCTAAATCGATCAAGTCGTTCAGAAGTTACATGATTACTAATAGATGCAAAAACGTTTATATGTATATGGTGAATTCAGTTCATTGGTTCTCATATGACCTTTATAAGAAAATTTTATAAATTGGTCTTTATATTAAGAGTTCGTTTGAATGTTACATACTTATTTTCAAATTTCTGTGTTGGGTGCGAACCAAACCCTTTTTTTGTTGAGTATGCCACGTGCGACTCAAATAAATATGCTAATAAAGGGGATGATTTTCATTTTGTTTCTATAATTTTTATAACTCGATAATGAAGAAAAGATTCAGATAGAACACAGTGAAATATATAAATGTTACTGTTTGATTTTGAAGAGACAGTTTGAATGTATTATAAGTAAAACAATAAAGGCTAGCCTCATCTCTTTAAATTCAAATCCTGAAGCAACACGTTCAGAGATGAGAAAGCTTTAACACCAAGTAAACCAAGTTAATTTTTCTTCCTTTGCTCTGATTGACGTCAATCAACCCGGTACAATAAAATCCCTCCAAAAAACCCAAACCTACTCTTTTCTCCTTTCGAACGAAAAATTGAATCCTATTCTGTCGCAAAACCAGACTCCACTCCTTCTACAAAACGTAGGCTGTCACTCTGTGGGGATTGCGTGGGTGGATTTTAAGGTCATACCCATTTGGTAGACAGCCACAGACTCGACGGAATGAGTAAATATTGCGTAGTTGCCGAGGCCGTGTAAAATAGATGAACCAACGCCTATTCACTTGCCCGAATGAGATCCCTACAATTTTCCTGGAAAGCGCCGTGACGTCAGTCTATAGCGTCGTCATTTCCGATGATGCTGTACGGAACAGAAAATGGATTGCCACTCGTGAGGAGCTTTCTACTAAAATCCCTCGCCCAGCATTCTGACGAATTTTATGCGAATATATTTTAAATAGGTAAAACTTAAATGCCAACTCATAAAAAACAACATACGCACTGTATGGACATTTTAAATAATTTTATATCTACCTACTCAGAAAAAAAAGGTCAAATTTAATATTTTATTTTTAATAAACGATTTGACAAAGCTGTCGATAGCAGAATATGGAAAAAATTACTTGCCGACTTAACAGTGATTGAGACACAGAAAAGCCTTGCATAAATTGGATGTTAACAACATTTCGACTTAGTGAAATATTTTTACATCACAGTTTTAAGTTTTAACACTGGTTGCATTTATTTTACCTGCACTTGGAGAACGTGGGGAGCACGACAAGCTCATAAGTACGAGAGCTGCATTGCACGCATCCATTTGATCATCGTCGCGAAATTGTGGCAAGTAGTTGTCGCGTTCGTCCTGTGAGTACGAGGGGCGCCTTTTACGTGAGCTGGAATGAAGAATAAATATAAAAGTTAATATACTCGTAAGAAATACTAAATACAACTAGATAGTTATTGTCCACTATAGTAGATTAGATAAGTATGTATATTTCTTCCTATTTCTAGAAATTTTAGAAGTATTTTAGAATCATTCAGCAACCTGAGTCGTTAAGCATGACTTTGAGATACTCAGATGTCTTTTTTTGAAAATTAACTAATCTTACAGAACCGGTTTTACTATTTTGTACTAGATCTTCGTAGTTCTAAATATAGATTTTTTCAAGTTGATATTTATTAATTAATTTTTTATTGCTTGAAGTAACGTAAGGACCACCATTATTCCGTACTCTACCTTATTATCTTGCCTTATTTTTATTATTATTATTATTTTTTTGAAAAACTTTATTGTATTTTTGAGAAAGTGCTTTGCTATAATGTAACATTTAAACAGCAAAAAATGATTATACAAAGTTGAATAAAACCGAGTATACATTGAAAAAAAAACAGAGTGGGAATAACACAAAACGTTCCTAAAAAATCTTAATATTTTAAGATGGGCTAAAAATTATTATTAGTCCACTCTATATAGATATCATTTTAATGAATACGGAAATCTATAATATTTCGAAATTATTATTTTGACAAAACAAATAATGTTGTTATTATTTTTCCTATTATTGCATTCTATAATCTAATAAAAAAAGTAGTATAATATCTTTCAAGATAGTCAATTAAGCTATAGGAGGTTAAGATTTTGCGACAGGCCATCATAAGACATACATATATAGGATATTTTTGACGATACCACTTTTTTTCCGGGAATTTACAACTTCTACTGCCAAACTGTTTCGCCCTCAACATAATGGTGTTCTTAATTTTAAATGTAGCAAAGACTCTAATTAGGAGGTGAAATATTTATAAAGATGATATAAAACTTTGATATCGTGAACAATAGAGTCGGAAAAAATAAAAGCAAAACATTACAAATTCTTGTAGGTATATACATACATATATTTTGTATAGTGTAGTACATATTAAAAATGTTGATCATATTTTAACGTATCATAAAAAGATCATCTACTATCACAAATAAAAACTATGCCCAACTCATAACCAGCAAAACTAGAAAAACTTTTTTCTTACTTTTCAACTAGTGCGAGAACACGTGCCGGATGAAAAGTAAGTAATAAAAACTGGTGTGTGTTAAGCATTACAAAAAGTTAGAACGTAAAGTCAGTAATTGACATATGTCAGTATCATTGATAATTTTGGTAATTGAGGGGTACTAATTAATAAAGTAGGTACAATTTAGTATACATGGCATGGATAAATGGCTTTGATCTTTATACATCAAAATTAGTTAATATTATAATGCATTCGATAGTTTTTTTTTTTTATTTTAACATAAGGTTATATGATAAAATAGATAGTATATGATTAGTTTTAAGAAAAAAAAACCAACAAAAACCTTACAAACGAGCTTAAATTCCAACAAAACTAACTCAACAAATTATTCAAGTCATGCTAGACATATTTAGGTATCGAATGGAGGAAAAAAAATGGTTACATAATTCTGTAACGCACTTTTGAAAATGTTTTGGTTTCATTAAAAAAAATTTGTAGCAAAAAATTATATAAAAGAAAAACATTATCAGCAAAATACGCGAATTCCGTCACAACATTAATGCACAAGGCTACGGTGAAATATTTTGGTAAGCTGTTTCATATATATATAAAAAAAAAATCGCTAAAAAAGAAGCAAACAAAGTCTCCCAAGGCTACGTTCACATTTTGGCGGATTTCGATTTGTGTATTTTTTTTTTTTTGTGTATCTTGCTCGTGTCTTCTTCTACCGTCTCAATTTTTCTATTCAAATTGCTCAAGGTGGATCTGAGGCCTTTGAAATATTTGCCTCGCTCAAAACGAAACATATAGGAGCGAAAAAATCAGAGACTGAGGCTGAGGCTGCATGAATCACGGCCTCTAGCGTGTATTTAGATATCTCTTTTCCAACCCTGCAGCTGCAGCTTTAGCTTCAGCTGGGTGATGGGATTTTGATGCTGGTGTATTTCTATCTTTCCATAGAGCGAACAATGCCGACGTAGTGCAGAAATTATGCTCATGGCCGTGGCTCGGGCGGCTATTTTCATTTGGAGCTGCTTATGCCTAGGCCTGCACGACATGGAGACGGATGCCGGTGAGGTTTTAATTTCACTCGCGACTCGCGAGTGAAGCTTTTCGCGTTTCTATTTATTATTACTATTTTTTTTTATTTGCTGATTTGTGATACATTTCAAGCATTAGCTAGGCTAGGCTAGGTGCGGGGGCTAGCGACGAAAATATGTAGTGTGACTGGCGTATGACCTTCGGCGTCATCGTCATAATCATCATGACGAGGAAATTAAACCAGCTGTGGAGCGTTTGTTTTTCGCAGCCGAACCAGCGATGATATATTGTGGCTTGGGAGGCGTGGGCGCGTTTCGCTGTGCTTTTCAAGGTTTTCAATTTTATTTACGGGGCGCGAAGAGGGAATTGTGGCGCTCCACTGTATTATCTGAGTGTGATGCCCCACCACCGACTTCGCCCCAAAAACAGTCAAAGGTGCTCCCCGTTTATTTGCAATCAATGTATAACCTAACCTATACAACGCTTAATTTGCCGCCAAAAAGGTAATTCGGTAAAAAACGACTGAATTTCAATTTAATTCGATGAAAAACAAAGCAAAGTTCGCGCGGATTTGTGTCAATGGTGAGAGGGAATTGGGTCAGTGTGCTGAACTGCTTATGATTATTAATTTTTTTTTTCAGTTCCAGACACCGACTTGCGATCATTTTAGTTACAACTACGGTAAGTGTCGGTGATATCAAAACTTGTCGCAATTTTTGGTCGATTTTTCTCATTACGCTCCGTCTCCCATTCACGGTCTTGATAAGCTTTTCAGTAAAAATAGACCCGGCCGGCCCCGCACAATCGACACCGAGGGGTTTGTTTCAGTTTGACGCATATGACGGATGAATGGGTAATCGTAGGAGTTGGGGAGGTCAACCGGGGCAGTGGCCTAATTTTTTGGGAGCGGGTTTTTGCCTTTTTTACTACGAATGGACGCGCTTTATGTAATCGAAAATGATCAAAGTTAAGTATGACGATGTCGATTTTCATGTGGAACGTTGGGGCGTGTATGAATAAAGACTTTAAACTTAAGTCATATTTTGAGGTCACAATTTTTTTAATACGCTGTTTCAGAGAAATTGGCAGTTACTCAGTCGAGTCGAGTAAACAAAATAATGCTCTATGAGGTAATATGCAGCACAATGTTCTTCATTTATTTGCTTTATTATGCGTGCTTGTCATGAAAGATTAAAGCGAAAACTGTTTTTAACTTGATTATTTTCAAAGTTTTCAAGTACCTACCTTATTGTTTAAAAACTATCATAGGAATATATGATTGTTTTGATTTTAAATATTAAAAATAGTGCGGCATAAACATTTGCAAAAGATAAACGGAATAATAAAAAAATAAAAAAATACTTTTCCCAAAAACCCGAAATAAAAACTCTTCATTTCTGTAAAATTAAAGAAAATAAGATGTCAAGCGAATTCCTCTCACTTTTAACAATCATTTTAAAAAAGACAATTTGTGGCGGAGACAAGTAAAAATCGAGAAACAAAAATTAAAATTGCATAATTTGCAAAAAAATATCTTGCGCAACCGAATTAATTGACCACAAAAATGTCGAATCAATTGTTTTTGTATCTTAATCAAAATATGTGTCATCCTGCATGACGTAATATCAATAAATATATACATATACTGGAGGATGTTGCAATGTATTTTTTTCATATTTTCAGGTAACAAATTTAGGAAGTTATCACAACAATTGCACAAGGTCATGGCATTTTAGCGCGCATTCTCAACGAATTGAGCATTTATACAAAGTAAGTCCAATTATACCTTGATGATATTTTCTTTTTTTTCGAATAAATTGTGACAATTATTAAAATTGAACTGTGTTAACTACTTTGGGGTTGTTCCCATTTTAAGAATTGCTAAATTAATTAAAAGGAAAACGTTTCGCTTCATTTTATAAGGAATTTTCGCAAACGATCAGAATTCTAGCTGTTAGTTATTAAGTAGGCGTTTGGCTTATGTGTGTCCTTTGCGGGGTGTTGTGCAATAATTTTTTCTTAAAGAAAAGAGAAAATTACCAAGTGGGTGGATGTGGTTGGTTGAACTAAATAAAAATGACTTGTTGGTCAACTTTGTCATATATTTACTTGTTTGCACAACTTTTTAGTTTGTTTTGTTATTATTGTGAAAAACGAACAAGTTAACTTATAAGGAACTACAGAGTTATGGCGAAGAAGAGCATAAGTTGTTGATATGCACATATGGATTTTTTCGGTTATAAAGTAGTAGGTGTGTTGTACTGCTTTTGAATCTCAAAATTACCTTTATATACGTTGTATACTCAGAAAAATATTTACATTTCATTTTGGGAAAGAAGATTCCACTTTAAAAATAAGGTAAAAGGTCAGCGAAGTCACTAGATATCGCATCCTATAACATATAAGCCACATTTTATTGAAAATGTCGAACCCAAAATGTCGCCAAAAATTGTAAATTTCAAGGGATTGCCATTAAAATTGATATTTAGGGTTTTTTGGAGATCGTGATTGTGAATCTGATGACTAAAAATGTTTGAAATTCTACGAATTATAGTTAAATTTCGTATTAGTGGGACTGATTTTGAATCCCATATATGTATGTATATCAAGTCGTAAGTTCATTTGTTTATTTGATTATTTATTGCTCAATTACGCCGAAACGGTTGGTTTGTCTGTACTACAACCATCAACTTAGCATATGAATTATCTTTATTGATATAAAATTGGGAGTTTCAATTTGACGGACTTAATATGGCGGTCAGCAATTGTAAATTTTAATGGATTGCCATGAATATTGGTACATATGTATTTGGAGGTTTTGGAGATGCTGATTGCGAATCTGCTTTCAATATTTATAAATCAAATAGTGTGTCCAATATTGCGACAATATTTTCCAGCCAATACCCAATAATTTATAGAATATAATACCCAATAATTTATAGAATATTAAATTTTGTAACAAAATGCTTAGCCAGACAATAATTTCTAGCAAAATGAATCCATAGATTTTAGTAATACTTCTAAATTTCCTAATCTGGTTGAAATACCAACATTTTAGAAGTAATTAACTAAGTGGTATTTATTATACACCAGGTAAAACCGGGTTGCTCAGCTAGTAAATTATAATAATATAAACAAATAATATAATATAAATAATATAAACAGTAGTTAGAACATCACATCTCCTTTTTACAAAATTATTTATCTAATTATGCAATCACTAACGATTGCTTAAGAAAACGTTCTCATATAATCTTTACCACTATTTTACGTTTCTTCAAAATAATTAACAATTACTTCAAAATTGTTTTTCAATTACTGTATAATTACTCAGTAATTACTTTTTCTATACAAAGTTATGTGTTACAGTTTACACAAATATTATCACTGAAATAAAAGCTTCCTTGTGTTGCTTGAGTCTCTAATCGTTCGCCATCTGGGCGGCCCTCTCCGAAGTGCATCACCATCATTTTCTAGGTGAATTTCCGCAATAATTAAAGTAGATACAATCAAAATAAAAGCCAGAAAGATTCCAAAGTGTATCGTGATGATTGCAAGGTGAATTCGAATGACACACCAATTTCAGTGGAACGCACACTCATCACAGCTCCCGACTTAAAGTGCAGGAACTCGTCGGACCGCGCTGTGCCGAGCGAGCCATCTAGATGCATAGATAAGTACTAGGCAGCCGCCGTTGTGCAGCGAAAATGCACTCTTTAGTCTAGTGCATGTGCATGGGGCCACTGCAAGGCGGCTGATTGTGCAGCGCGGTGCCGTAATGGGGCCTAATTGGCCAACCACAGTGTACTTGACTGGCGCAAAATTGCATTAGAGGCATATACACTTGCATTTAGATGCGGCAGCGTTCGCTGTCTCAATAAAGTCAAGATGCCAGCGCTAGCCAAGCTAGGCTAGGCCACTCTAGCCGGCTAGAAATGTTTCAATCGCGCAAAATTGCTTTACTCTCCTCGAGCTCGAGGTATGAACTGGGTCAACATTTCGCACGTTCAAAATGATTTCGACCTCAAAGTGATCTACATCACAAATCTAGCCGGAATGAGTTCACTCAAAAACAAAATTCTTCTTCTTTTCTAGCTGTGGCATAGTTCTGATTCTGAAGTAATTTGGCGGTTGCAACTGCATTACAATAAATTTTTAACCCCATTCAGAAATTAGGTAACACCTTTTATCGGGGCTCGCAAATTGAAATGTCGCCGGACTAGTTCACTTTTCAGACGCCCCCTGATGAGGGTGAGTTCTGTTTATTGTCTGGTCAAATTAAGTAATACCCCCAATGTCCATCGGGACCCGGGACTGCAGAAAAAGTTGGAGCTCCTCACTCTTTGAACGGTGAACTCTTGGCATGCATTTTGGCATTGACCATTTCGCTCGTGTTCATATTTTTAGAATTTTGCAGCGGCCGTTTATTTTCGGTTTGGGGGATTTTTAGAAGTTCGTTTCTTTTGGTTGCTTTTTTTTCACTCAAAGACTATTTGCACGGGAAATTTGTGGGCGATAATGACTCCGTTTACATCCCCGGGTTGTACGCTTTATTGCAGGTGAATTTTGAATTTATGAAACTGAAGGTTATTCAAGTTTACCCTTTCAGCAGGTAAAAATTTGATTTTATAGAAATCAAGCTTTTTATGAAGTACGAACTATACTTACTTCTTGAAAATAAGTTTGAATGAAATCGAATATTTTGAATTGGAATTTATTTTCAGAATATAAAATCGGCTTACTATTTTGGTGTTTTCCATTACATTCTCACACCTTTTCGATTTTATTTTGTTATTTGATTGTGAATGTCGTCTTTAATATGTTCAAGTTTGTTTAAATTTGCCCAACATGTACCAACCAACTTCTTTTTCTTTTAATACAATATATGGTATGTATACACTGCATTACTTATCTTTTTGAAGGAAATGAAGAATTATTAACTACCATAATATTCAATGAGTTTTTTACAATATTCGAAGTAATTTAGCTATCGCTTTGTACATGCATACAATAAGCATAATCTTTAAAGGGTGAAGAGTAATCAACTTCTGACTATTGACGGCAGATAATGACATTTAAGATGCAATTTTTTCAAAACTATATCACTATATTTAAAAAAAATCACTCAACGGATATTAAATAAAATTTATGCGGCATATTGTAGGCATAACAAATTAGAGCCTGAACAAACAGTTTTGGTTTTTGATCAATAGTTTTCCTATAAATAACAAACTTGCTCCAATAGTTTAGAAAAAAAATTATAGTGTAAACTCTATGTAGTGAAACTTAAGGGACTGAGTATTTTATTGCGTTGCGTTGCGTTTGATTAAACGGAGAATCGTAAAAACGACATAATTTTATAAGTCCACGATGACATGTGTCAAAATGTTTACAAATAAAGTATACATATTCTAAAATTTGACATAACAATATTATTGCGTATAGTCTGTTATTTTCGTCTGATGTTTTTTGCTGTTCAAGTATTTTAATCGTATTAATTTTTCTATTTATTTCGTTAAATACAAGTTCTTTACATGGAGTTTACACTGTATTTGTAAAAATAATGTTCAACAATCCAACTTTAAGTCTATCTGGGAAAACCATCAATATATGTGGTTCAATGGACTATATTTTATGGATGTCAGGACTATAAAATTATATTTTATTATTCATCTAACGGGTGCCAGAACTATAGAATCTTTTACTATATTGCAAAAATTATTGATATCATGACAATTTTATTACTCTCAAAACTATAAAAAATTTTATCAGTGTATACTTCATATTTTGTTTTGAAGTTTTAATTATAACTTAATAATAAAGTTGTCCCCGCTTAACTTGATATGAAATTAAAGGAATATCTTAGGTTTATATTTCAAAGCAAATGCTGGAAGATGTAGAGTATGGTGAGGCTATTTTGATTTAAATCGGAACCTGGGACCCTAACAATATCATTTGTGAGTAAGTGGTTAATTATAATCAAGATTTCAAAGATTTCCACTTAAAATCTTTTTGTCTGTCATATTTACTTTGCATAAATATGTTTCTTGAAGTTTGGACGTTTTGGACGAAATGTCTTTGCATAATATTAGAGTAGGTATAGGTACTGCAGATACGTGTTTAGAGTCGCGCTCTCTAGACAGGGTCTCATTCGTCTGCCAATCATTCTGTCTGTCTGTCAGTCCATCCATGCCTAGGTAGGTGTTCACCTGTTTTCCGCAGTTGGGTATCAAGCTCAAATTTACCTGCGTTGCATGTAATTTACACCGCTACGCAGACGAGCCGACCTATCTAGCGAACCGGCCTATCCGCCGGCTAGCGAGGAGGATCGTGCTAGCTGAGCGGCTAGAATTAGCGCTAGCCGATCCGAAGAAGTCGGTTTGGGGCCTACCTGCAGGCTTTGGCTTCTTTCTTACCTAACACCGGCTGCCGCGAAGGCGATGGCGATGATGATGACGACGACGGCGACGACGACGACGACGATGATGATGATGATGATGATGAAATTTATTCAGCACATATCCAATCCGCAGTGATACTGGTTAATCCTAACGGTAGGTTCGCGACCATAATAATATAAAACAGAAATCGTGAAGAAAAACAGTTATATAATGCCGGAACCTGATTACCCGTGTGCCTGTGCCTGAGAGCACAGGTACGGAGATATACTTTCCTTGTTGTTTATATCGTTTTTTTTTTCTCTTGCTCTTTCCCTCGTTAATGTTTATTTATCGCGGCGGTACCGTGGCCACTTTACAATATACATATATATCTTTTTGTTTTCTCTTTTTTTCTCAACAATAATTCGCATATTACACCGTTCCATCTTTTTTCCGCGCCGCCGCCGTACCGTCGCGTCGCGGCATCGTTGCCTTACGTCGGGGCTGTTGTTTATGATTTTCGCAGCTCGCCGCGCCGCTTACACGGGGGCAATTTCAATATATTTCCGCGACAATCGCTGGTGCGACGCGGTGCGGCGTTGTTTGGCGCAGGTAAGTGGAATGGAAAGGTAAATGCAGCGGCTGCAGCTACCCGGCCGAGGAAATCTTCTTCGTGCGACATTTCACCGGCACGATTAGATCCCGTTGCCATTGAAAGAAAGACGTTGGTGCTCCTTATTATGCGATGCGAAGGTTTCGTTATGCTCGCAGCCCTTCCCTCTTACCGTTATACCGCTTATGCTTTCTATTCTCTCTCTACTTTTCGTCAAATAGCAAACAGCCCTCCACATGCCATTTTCTCAGTGACATTCGCAATTCTAAAAAGATCGCCTCGCGCCGCGCCGACTGCGACTCTACAATACGTAAGTTTGTTGCGCATGCTCAATAATTTTCTATTTCGATAATCGTGTTTTAAGTCGTAATCGGATTCTCTCCTATTTCTACCTTTTCGGATTAACTGGTCGAAGACAATTTCTATGGTAGAAGCAAAAATGTTGGATTCGCTCTTATAATGGCAGTAAGTTGGCAGTCATAATGCTGCAAATCGCACTGATGCTATTATCTTTTTATGAAGGAAATATTAAATTACGAAGACGTCTGTCTAGTTGTGTTGGAAGTTTATAAAATTAAATATATATATAGATAGAACAAAATTCCCCTTTACGAAAAGTAGCTCCTAGTTATTGAAAATAACTTTTTTAATAGTTCTTATTAAATTAAAAAACTTAAGACAACTTTTGTATCATGGATTGAATTTTCTCCAAAGAATTCGTAGTCTTGGGGAGGATCGTTTTTAAAAACCTTCATGACTATCATTACAAACTGCTGTAATTTCGACTTTAGTTCTTAATTAAAATCGTTACTTTATAACCTTATTGCGCTTGCGTAATTGAATTTTCAAAGTATATAAATTCCTTTCTGGTACTATAAACTGTGAAGATCACAAAACTCATGAAAGGGTCAAATGGTTACACGCTATTCTTGTTAAATTTTAACATTACCTGAAACAGCAGTGTCTTGATGTGCAAACTTTTAGGCTTTGGCTATCGTTGATCAACAATTTCACAATTAGGTCAAAGATCTTTTACGCTCTTCAACGTCATGTGGAACGAACAAATTACAGTACAGCAGCATTTAACGATCCTTTATACAACGGACACTGCGCTGTGTGTACCGAATCGATTTCGACTTACTTGAACGCCTCAAATTAAAACACTTTCCAGAAATGCTAAATCTGTTGAGGTTGACGCTGATTTATTTGCCTGGTCATTCTGCTGCGCCTGTTATGTGGACCTGTCATTAAGTGCCGATTCTTTCTGCCCAGCGGCAGTCACTTTCTTCGACCATTATTTTCGCAATAAGGAAAAAACTATAAAACCACAAGAACGCGAAGAAATGATAATAAAAATAAAGGTTAGTAATGGCCAAAACCAACATTTGCGAAGATCTTCAAGGTATTACACCGCATCTCCTTGAAGAGGGTACCTGCGTAAGTCTTCCGAAAGGTACAACATCCGCGACGACGCCTCTTACTGAGTCATCGTGCTGCGCGAAGACGCTGGTTTTTTTTTTAAGTTTTGCGCGCACGCGCGGAATTCATTTCTTTCGAGGCTAAATTACACCACCTTTTTATTTTATATCTCTTGTTTTCTTTTACTTTTGAACTTTCAGAACGTGACTGATTCATTGGAAGCTACTGGTCTTTGTAAGTTGTTTCAGTCCTTCAATTTTTCATCGTCTGAACTGTCTTTTAATTTTAAGATATCGGAAGCATTGAAGTCAAGTTATAATTGTTTTTTTTCTGTAAAAAAACGCTAATTTTTAATTTGTAGATAATTAAATTCTGCACAAAATTAATTATAATCGTCTTTTCCGTAACTTCGATATGTGTTGAGTTATTTCTGGAGATAAAAGTAGTGACATTTTACATCTTTTTTCATTAATAACTGAAAAATGGACAAACAGACATCAAAATTTACAGGAAAATTTTTATAGACAATTTTACTCTCTACCGTATTACGCAACAACTTTTACGATATTTGTTACCGTAAGTAGTAGTAACTTGCAAAACCCTAAAGTACCATCATTGGTTCAATTTTGTTTGCGACTGTATGTCGAAAAATTGGAATTTGTGTAAATACATATGTATATTTCGTACTTTACAAAAAAAAAAAAAAAAATTCCAACTGCAGCAAGGGAAATCAATTAAATTGCGTATAACAATTTTACGCAAATCAAAATTTATTCAAATGGAATTTGACTTTTTTACCACCTGAGCTAACCAACGCTTCTATGCGACAAAAAAAAAACGTAGAAACAGGCTCATTTCACTCAGGGGCAAGGTAAAGACAATCGCTGTTTAAACAAACTTTTGTATCGCCATCATCATGTTTGCTTGCGCGTTTCAGTGGTGTTGCTATTTTTTCTACTTCTGCAATTAATTCGAAGCTGAGACATTCTGGCGATTAAGTTTGATTCAATTTGAACGCATGAGAATGAGAATGGTGCCGCCAACAGGTCTGGTTGGCATGGTGTGGCATAGTCTGCTTCTTCGATTTTAAATTGGCATGCCACTGAACTCGTAGATATTGCAAAGTTTGTAAGTGAAACTAAAAGAAGCAAAACAAAACGAACTCATCTGGGTATAAGTAAAATCGTGATGCGGTATGCTTCGAGGATATGCAACAACCTTGACATAACCTTGAGAAGAAAGTTGCACTCCCAGAAACTGCCCGAGCATAAAAGTTAATCACTGACTTCAGCAAAATGGGAATGAATGAAAAATATAAATCTTTACCGAATAATACAAGGAACACTAAAGGGGCCAACGAAGCTATATACTTACTTTTAATCTGAGTAAGTGAAAATACAATTTTACTTTGTCTTGATTTTTGAGTATGTATTTTCATTCGAGCAAGACACCCACATAGCTTTTTATGTAATAGTTTTTAGTTATTTTAGATTTTGAACGCATCGATGTGAAAAGTGCACAAAGTAATTTTATTTACAGATTTATCCCATTCTATAGAACTATTTTTATAATTTGAAACGTTTTTATTAGTTTAGTATTTTAAAATAATTCAGTAAATCTAAAATTGGGGCTATTTTCATAAAGCCAGGGTAGTATCTATTAGGTAATTAAATAAATTACTCGAAATTATTTATCATTACTTTGCATTATTCAGCATTACTCAGTAATGATTATTAATTCTAAATAATGCTTGTATTTTACATGAATCATTCATTGTAATGGTACAACTGAAATAATGAGGGTATGAAACAATAAAAGCATACTTTACTTGGAGAAATTCTCACGCAAAAAAAGCATGCGTAAATGTAACTTACTAGAATCCATTAACTTTCCTAATTTTTTTTACAAAATTAACACCACAATAAAAATGTGCGTAATCTACGCTTATGGTTAACTTCTTTTTCAGAAATACCGGAAATTTACAGTATTTTCCGCTCATTCCATTTTAATGTTTTTTTTCATTGTGCGTGAATCAGTTCCATTCGGAAAAAAAAGAAAATAATGCTTGTATTCGTGCAGCTTTCATTTTTTCTGGATGCGTGACTAAGATTTCACCGGGAGGTGTGACATGTTACCAAAGCGGTGATTTTATGTATAAAAACATAAAAAAGTTTACCGAAAATGTACCATGTGAATCGCATGCTCTTGCTTGAAGTCTATAGATGACAACATGGTGTTTTTTTACAGTGTTTATAGTGTATGTTGTTTTTCTTAATTTATCTTTTCTTAATGTTTGTGATTTTTTTTTCTTCATACAACTCGAGTTCAGCCTAAAGAAAGCAATTTGCCAGAGCTAGTGAAAGTGACTGAGTTTTTCCTTTACGCGCTACCTCATTACCACAAGAATTCGTGTAAGAGTTGCGTTATTTTACTCTTTTTGCGGAAATTATTTAAATTGTTTCGATGAGTTTTCTGTGTTTACTGTGGGTAATATATACAATAAAAACAAGGAAAACGATTCTCCTGCCGGATTTTAGGTTTTTCTAGTTTCGTAACTGCCGCAACACTTTTTGCGGAAATAACGTGCACCACCATGGGCACTATAATAACACTCTGGGCTATATGCCGAACCCATTTTGGAATTTTTCGGTTTTTCGTACTATTTGTGCAGAATATCCAAGAACTGGGTGAAGCCATTCCAAACAATTTTCAGTTACGTAAAATTATGTTCAAGCATTAAAAGCCACCTTGAGGCATTGTGCGGGTACGTTCAGAAGTCGCCACTGCAAAAAAAAAAGGTAAATTACAGTGTTGCGCAGCAGATTTATGCTTTGAATTTTTAACCATCGGCTACTGCGATACTTTCACTTAATTGCATTCTTCATACCTGGCAGGTAATGGATTATAACAATTTTCAAAATAATAACAATTGCCGACCAACACCGCCGCCGCCGCCGCCGCCAGTGCTGCGCGCGCAGCTCTACGAGGAAGAATCGCCGAGATGGAAAGTGAAGTGATTTCTTGGACTATTGGGCATGGTAATAATTCGCTAGTTCGCCGGCCGGCCGCAGCAATGAAGCAACAAAGTAAATCTTCGTGACGGCAGACATCGTGCGGAAGTCATTGCAGAGATAAAACTATGCAACGGAGATTGCACCTCAATTTAATATAGATCTTATGAAAGACCTTCGATGCATATTTATTTTTCATCTTTGATTTTCTTGTTTGTTTTACTAATAATGCAATTTCTTCAATCTTACTAGTCTCGTATATTTCATAAATATGTTATAGGGAGTTCCTCAAGGTAGTGATCTCGGACCCCTATTACTATTTAATTTTTTTTAATGGCATTGTTAACGTTTTTGCATTACGCCAATTCGCTGCATTACGCTGTCAACTTGCAAAGTCATGGAATCATAATCACTGTTATTTATATAAATAGTTGCGCATTTTCTTTTATTTAAAAAAATGCAATACAACGCAGGCATAAGGTAACTTAGTTTTACATACATAAAGAATCGTAAAATGCATGTGACATGGAATGACATATTAAAATTTTAAATGTCACATACAAATTGATTTCAGTACTATACCGACCAAAAAATGGTTTAAGTTATGTTCTAACTAAAACCTGTCGGATATCAATACAAACATAGCTCGCAAAACTGAGCTCAATTGGTTTGGTAATTTCCATGTCTATAATGATCATACAAACGAACAATCATTTTTATAAAGTTGTGTTAAACAAAATATTCCGTATTTTAATAGCACACTCAACAAAATATTTGTAATATTCCACAGCATTTTAACGATGTGTATAATGCATAATAAATTTAGAATCTTACAATACATTTACAGTAAAAATAGGTATTTCGTCTAAAATAATAGTTAAATTCGCTTTTAAATTATCTAAAATTGATACGTTTTTTCTGCTGAAAATTACCAGGAATTTGAAATTTTACTGACGCCTAATTGGAAGTGTGTATTAAATTACAGCGTTTTTATTTTGCTGTTGCATCCATTAGAGAAGTCAATCTGTAAATGCCTGGAAATTAATTGCAAAAGAGCTGTTCATTACATGTTATTATATTTGGGATGAATTTTAATTTGTTTAATTAATTAAAGCTATACCTTACAGAATTATTAATCAGTGAAAATATAGTGTAATATTGTATTTATTTGTATTTATATTCGGGAATTTAACTTTTTTGTAAATTCCTTTAGGTACCCAGTCGAGTAATATTTTAATAAGTACTGAATGTAAATCATCTGGTGAATATTCACATTCGCTTATATCAGTTTTACACATTGCTGCATCATTATTACAATTTAAATTGGCAACATTTCACGTTGTAAAATTACTCAATTATATTTTAGAGTGCAGTTTGACTGTAAGTTGTCGAATGAGAGAGAAACTTGTAATAAACCTTCAGCGAATTATTTGTTAAAAAGCACTAAATGCATGAGAAAATGATCGTTAAATTTAAAATAGGTAATTTGAATTTCAAGATATTGGGATTCAAATATTTGTAGCCCAATGAGATTCATATAATCAAAATAATTAAGATAATTCTACTTACTTGTGTTGTGTTAGCGCTAATGGCACATCAATACTATGTGAAGTCCTACGGCGATCTCCAGCCATATCAGCGAGACGAGCAAAATCAGTATCCCTTTCTTGATCTGCTAAACGTGCTGAACGTCTAGATTCCAATAGACGTACTTCTTCTAAACGCTTTTTCAATTCCAGTGGTTCCTTTAAATAAAAAATAAAATAAAATTAGATTATTTAAAGATATTTTAGATGTGAGATTATAAATATTTAGTAAGGATTTATTTAGATATCTTCTTTTTGATTGAAATGATTATACTCATGTTAAGCGTGCTAATATCATAACTTGTTAAATTTTTTTTTACCTCTGTTTTGAGCAAAATTGGTATAAAAAATCAATTACAGTAAAGGCAAAGAAACCTGAATTTTAACCGATTTCTTAAACATGCTTATTTTATTGTATTGTAAAAGTCGTATTTACTATCCTAAGTCTATTGTCGCTTTTGTTTTCATCAGCCTGTTCTGCTACTATCTCTTTTACATGACCCTATCAACGTATCCATGAAAATCACTATTCGACCTTGTCTGAATATTTACGATAAAATTAATTAACTTCTGGTCACCTTTCGACGACAAAGCTGGACACAATCGTGAAAGCTAGTTTAATTTAACGACTAATCTAATCCCGGATTGTTAATATTCTGTATTTTTCTTTTAGTATTTTCCTTTTATCAAAATATTAGATATTGGGCATCTTATTGTCACACCTGCCCAAAAAACCAGTAGGTAAAATTTTAATTATAATATTTTTTTGTTTTATAACATAAAATCAATTCCCCACCTGATCCAGTTTCGATTTCATTTTAACCAAGATACGAAAAAAAAACAAGGAATTTGTGAATTCACCTTTAATTTCTAGACGATACCGCCGCCCGCCAAACTGGTTTTATTTCACGTTGGCCTACTAATTAAAATTTAAATCGATGCGCACATTGCTGATAAAAAACCTTCTTTTATTTCGTCTACAAAGATCACATCGGTCTGGGCTATGAATTTTGAATAGTATTAGGCACCGGTGACGATATGAATTATTTATGTTTTTTCCCGTAGACAAACACCTCTAGCACTATACTATACACCGAAACTGTATCAAAAAAATATATATATATAAAACACCGCAAAAACTAAAACACCTCACAAAAATTAGCAACGACGAAGCAACAGGGGAAACTATTTATAAAAGTTGCCACAACTCGCGATAAACAAAAATAAGAAACGATTTCTTCAACCAGAAAAGAAAAACTCTCACTATGCTCCCATTGAAGGCGCGGTACACACGGGGGTCGGATTTTGAGCCGGTATAAAACAGAAAATAGTGCAAACCTCAGCAAAATAGAAACAACACCAATTCCGGCGAGGCTTTCGGGAATAGAAAGAATTTTGTAAACACCCCTTCAACCGGCGCGGCGGCTCAAGAATAAATGTCGCGCCGTTTAAGCGCTTAAAGACGAGCAGCGACGTTGGTGAGGTGCTTCGGAAGACGGCGGCCAGCACGTGTGTAGCTTTAGTGGAGAGGGAACCGGACTTTAATGTGTCGGGGTTGGGTTTATTTTTAAAAATCTCAAAAATCGCCTACATTTGCAACCCGGCACATGTGGTGCAATCGCGTGCAACCGCGGATATGAGCAATACTTCGATACCTGGAAGATGCGGTTTACGTTTACGTCTTCGACAATTAGATGCGCAAAGTTTGTCCTTCTTTCTGCGCCTGCCACTTAGTTAGTAAGGCAGTAAGTCATTCTGTGCTGAAAGACCCAGAAAAAAAAGCGATAAAATTGAATTTATGCCTTGTTTACACATATCACACCGCTCAAATTAAAGGAGGAGTCGTGCGGCGGCGTGCCATATAGAGCGACGTTTCGGCGATGGTATTACATACTATGCCGTGACTTGTTTATCCGCAAAAATGTGACGAATCAAAGTGACTCACTGACCGGACTGACTACTTAAAAGCCTGAAGCTTGCCTTTACCCAGAACGAATCATTTCTACCCGTCTGATTCTGTGGCTTGCGAAAAGGGGCCATACAGAGGTATCGATGATTCCAAAAATACCTTCCCGACCATGCCATATGAAACAACCTGAGCGCAACCGAAGCAATTTGATTTTGACCAACTGAGCAAAAATATAAGACGAAGCAAAAAAAAAAAAATAAACCTAAGAAACATTCGCTTTACCGGTTGACCCCATTTTTGGACGGATTTCTGAGTCAGGTCGGCTTCAGCAATTTCACCTGTATACAGGTGAAATAAGTATCCATCCGCAGAATGCCTTAGTTTTTTTTATTTTTTCTTTTGGTTGGTATGGTAGAAGTTTTATTATTTGGTATGGTTGGTCACGGCACATAGGAAGATTGTCGCTAAATTGTATCCGATGAACCAGACGAGTTTAGTTTTGAACTGAGACTGAATTCCATGGCACTCATGTGGACTTGCTAATTACCTACCTGAATATTTCGGGGGAAGCAACCTCTGACTATATTTAGCAGGCGACAACCAGTTAATTTTTTCAAGGGTATACTTGCGATTTATTTTGTCGCCGTCTAGACGAATCTAATGAAGTGCCCATTAAAAATTCGCTTGAAAATGAAGCATAATTAGCGCTCTTTTATTCATATATTGAACTGTCATTAACCCCCTTACTATTAACTCAGTTTCCATACATTGGGTTGAGTTAGGGTTCAATTTTTGTTGAGTTAGCAATTATTATAAAACCCATCCCATACAGTTCGTAAATAACATTTAATTTCAAACTTTATAGAAATAAATATATTATATTTCTCCGATAATATAACTTAAATAAAATAAGATACATAATTCATTACTTCAACTTCAATACTATTAAAAAAAGGGAAATCTTAAGACAATTTAAACCAGTTATACATACCTTAAAATTTCTTTAGATTATTTAAAATTAGTTTTTGTCTATTTAAAAAAATGTTTTTTACGCAGCGATTGACTAGTTTTAGAGGAAAAATAATCCGTGCTACAAATTGCGTATAGGACTTAAGAAGTATGAAAATCTTGATCTTATTATTTTACTATGATACATTTTATTTGACAATAAATAAAAATTTACCATATGAGTAGATATTTACGCGGCAAATCGGCTCAACATTTTGCTTGTGAAGTTAATCAAATTGCCCTGTGAACGGTTCATTGGACAATATTAGACCTTAAATTTCCAAGCGATAATAACCTTGATAAAGTGTCTTTAGCTAGTTACGTTGAATGCAAAACAACTCCCTTTTTAAATTGATAAATTCAATATTTCAGCTCGACAATTACTTGCAATATTTACTCACATTGATATTTCCGGCAAAGCGATATACGATTTGGCACTCATTTTGACAGCCAATAGATCAATGAACATCAATATAATTATAAGAATTTGGAGGGAAAACTAAATATTTTCAAATTTCTAAAATCAGGTTTTATTAAAGAATCGTTCAAATTTTGCTCAAAATAAGAATCTATTTTTGTTGCTTTTGCAGTCTGTAGCCCAATGAAATTAGACTTAGAAAATATAAAACTATAATAAAAAAAAATGCAATTAAGCTGTGTTTTTTGGAGACCTATATTTTGACATTATTAAAATCGTTATCAGAAATTTTAAAGAGGCTTGAATAAAACCTTGAACCTTTAACTATGTATAAAATATGAAATGATTTAAAATCATACCGAGCAAAAAGGTTCCTATTTTTTTTTATTAAATACAAAACAACTTGAATTTGAATGGATATCTAATTTTAAATTGCTGTGCCCTATAGTTTAAGCGTTCAATTAAGTATAATAGCTTAAAAATTTCTATGAGGTTTTTTCAAAATAGTCTTTCAAATGAACTGTGACAACATTTTAGTTTTTCGAATAACTGATAATTTTCGATATAATTAAATAACGTATGGAGCAAAATAAGGGTTTTATGTAATGTGGTTTAAAATATCTTTTATAAATATGCTGCAATACAAACGATAATGACAATATGTGAAACTTATATGGTTAATTTCCACTATTGTGTTTTATATCTTTGAACTTTCTTAACTTCTGACCTTTTAAAATATCAACCACAGTATAATGTCGTTAGCCCTGTGAACTAAATTAAAACAATTTCCTTCATTCCACTATCCAAAAATATAGTACCTAAAAAAATTTCAATAACCTTCTGACGCTCATGAAGCCAATAAAGCGCGCTCAGCTTAAAATAATATGAAAAGTGAACCACCGAAAAATTAAGCAAGTTTCCAAAGAAGGCAATGACACCTTACGACCGATCCCGCTACAATTAAAAGAAAATCGAGCCAATCTAAGGTGTGAGCATAAACAGAGGAGCACTTACCAAAATCAGAATAATTCCACATGACCGAGCACGTGAACGTGAACATATATCGGAGAGAGTTTGTGGCGGTTGGGTACCTCTTCAGTGCCCTTTTATTGGGTAACTCTTTGTTTTCTGAACGGGCCCTAAATATACCAGAGTTGAACAGGAAGTTTGAGCGGAATGTGAACGTAACGGATGTTCCATGTACTGGGGGGACGGGCTAATTTATCCCCCACATGTTATCACATATGATAATGTTCGAATGTGTCACTAAGGACACCTGACTGGTTGTGTGTGGGAGGGGGGAAAGAGGGGCCCCAATTTTATTAAACTTCAAGCCAACACCTAGCGTTCGAGCATGAATTTTTGCCGGCAACATACGGTCGCACGTAATTAGCCAGGGAATTGGAGTGAAATTGTGGAAAAATTATTAGATATTTAGATACGTGCGAGTAGATAGGTTAGATTGGGAAGATAAGCGTAAGTGTAAAACCTATAAACATATGCATGAAAAAGCCCCTGGCACGATAACTACCTGTTCCTTCGTGCATGCACAGGTACGCTTTTGAAAAGATTTTTTTTTTTTCGTTTAGGTGAAGTGAGGCGGTTGCGGCGAACGCCCTTCGTTTTGAGTGACATTTTGAGCCCTACGGCCATTGCCGGGTTTCCATTCAAAGAGTAGGTTCGCTCCTCCAGTTACCGGAGAACAAAGAAAATTGCAGGCACATCAAGTTTAGACAGAATCGTGCTATGGATTTTTTTTCCCTATTCCCAATATTTCCCCTAGAATCTAACTACATCTAGCCGGGAAAATAATTGCCTTTGACATATTTACGCCGGTTCTCTACCATTAATATGTATTAAAAGGGAATTCCCCGGCTGCGAACAGTTCCAAGAATTTAATCTTATAAACGAAAGCGTATACCGGTGTGTACCGTGAATATAGTCCAAAAAGATTCGGCGGCACTTACCGTGGTAAGTTTTTTCAACAGTATCAATTGTTATAACCGAATGCATAACTTTTAGCGACTTTCTAACGATCTTATCTAGGTCTATTTCTTCATTTCTGCCTCGAGCCTTTCAACACCTTTCTTTCAGTAAGCGGTTACTTATCGGGCAATCGTAAGCGAAAGTCAAGTCGATCTACGTCTTGATAGACAAAAGGTAAATGGAGGTTAGCCAGGCTCTTAGCCAATTTTGCTTCCTCGCTCAATGTCATTTAGCTATAGCTAGTTTTTGTTTTGATTGTATAGTGTTGTATAAAATTACTTTGTTTCTTTGGGACCTCCATAGACTCAGATTTGTTTGAATCTATGCGCGCAGTTCAGCTCTGAGTTTGTGACGTGATGGCTATAGGAAATGTTGCATTGCATGCAATTTACTGGAATTTTCTACCTCTTCGTAGATAAGCGATTAAACGTGAAGTAATTTTCATTTTAAAGTCGAAGACATTTTAAAAATGCATCTTTTAACATGTCTAGCATTGAAGATTGATATGAAAATTGCACTAAGAGGGCAGTGTTTCGTGGAATTAAGTTCAACAATAAATGGTTGTATTGCGAGCAATTTGGAAGCAATACCTATTTCAATGCTTCTATATTATTATATGCCTTATATAAAATTGTGGAAAGGCTCAATATTGTTTAGCCATTGTTCTAAAAGTTTCTTATCCTGGCACTATAATTTTATGGCAATTTTCTTGCTTATTAAAATGTCAACAAAATAGCTTCTTTGGAAAAAGTACGAAACTTTAAGTTTCATTGGATAGCTTTTTGAAAAATATCAAATACGTGTTTTTTTTATTTTTTGAACCAACGGCGTATATATTTGCATCGATATTTTTGTTACACCTGTGTAAGACTCACATGGACAACTTGAACTTGTCCTGTGTGCTATATTATCATTATCTAACTTACTTTATTAACCTAACAAAGATTAAAACGTCTAAAAATGTTGACTTCTTCTTAAATACATATATCAAAATCTTCACTTTCAATAAAAGTTTGTTTTTTCTTAGTTCTTATGAAAGTGTTGCTATTTATTAATGAAAAATTCATTAGTACGATTATACATTAGGGACTTACGTTTCATGAAAATTAGAGCATTTTAAATGCATAGAAATATTTCCTTTGACTTTAAAACTTTAATTTTTCTCAGTGAATCTTGAATCAAATAGAAGACCTGAAACTCAAATTATTTCACAGACATCTCCTCACATTTTCTTGACTAAATTATGTTGAGGGCATTGCACGTGTCGCATGTTTTTTTTCTTTCCACCATCATAAGTCAGTGTTACTGAATTAAAGCAACAGAAAGCAAAATCAACAAAAAGATAGTAATCAAGCTGACTTTCACTATTCCGACCGACGCGACGACGACGCTAAGAAAATCTGCATTTGATGAAGGAAAAATTATAGAAGATTTCGATGCCCCAAGTAATTCGAGTTAAATGAACCTTAGCAGATTGAGTTCGGTTGATAAGTGTAAAAAAAAATAATGGATGTCTCACCGATAGAAAGGACTATCTACCAACTTGAATGGGTATGGGTGGCAAGTCCAGTGAAAGGATTTCCGTGTTTGACAGTATTTAAAAGAGCATTCTGAGGCGAATTGAAAATAATTGTGGGTCTCCTTTGAGACACACAAAATGTTGGAAAATTGCTTTAATCAGAAATGTGGAGAGATACAGCGGTGAAATAAAAGCGATTCCATGTCTGCCAGAGTTGCTTAACTTTAAAGCTATTATTGCAAAAAATCTTTATAAGAAATCGTCGTATCGTTAATACGTTGAAGCCAATTAAATTGGTTGCGCAAATTGAGCACCGTCCCTTTGAGAAGTTTTTATTTTATCGATTCACAATGCCATTCATTTACATTGAACTATTTATCAAAGTGATCGCGGCTCAGGTAATAAGGTGAAACCTTGGCGCATCCTCACGCAATTCCACCCGCGGCGCTTGAGTAAGTCGCCTTGTGAATAATTGCGACTGTAATAAGTAGTAGCCCCGCGAGTTTTTCTCAATTCACCTGACCCAATCTGTTACCTGGATAATTATCCAACGTGAATAGACGAGAGACGTAACAAACACCTTTCGGGGGAGTACTTTCACTGCTAAGTCGCTTAAGCTCGGTGCGCAGCCGTAGAGCACGCGAAAGGTATGCAAAAGACGCATGTTGCGAGATGAAGAACGTAAGAAATGCAAGAAAAAAATAAAAATAAATAAAAAACCTAAGAAAAGACAAGAAACGTAAGAAAAACAGATTTTGCAACAGTCTGGCGCCCTCCACCTATTTGCTAAACTTGACTTTTATTGACGGCGAAAAAGAGCTACCTAAGATGTTGCGCGTGTCTTGGACTCTTGCGAAAGTTGGACAAATTCGGGGCCGGTGACGGATGGTTTGGTTACTTTCAGACAGACACGTCACTATCTTAATTTTTTCCCAAGTCAGCACCTTACAAGATAACTAAGTGTCTGGAGGGGATTTACCGACTGGCCGTCGACTATTTTGCAATAATCCTGCCACCACCCGGCATATTGTGGTCAGCGGAGACCACTTTTGGTCTATGGAGTGGAATTAGTCCAACTGCGAAATTATGATTTGCCTTCATTAACTTTTTTCTACACAATTTCATCTTTTTCTCTGGCTTTAGCAATGCTCTCGATTCGTTTTGTTTGGGATGCTTTCTTTTCTGTCGCATTACATAAGATGGAAAGGCCCGAAGGTCTGGTCGCTCGCTGACTTGCCAATTTCTTGGGCATTTTAAGTGAAGATAATAAAGAAATAAGAGCCATTGTTGGCCCGGCTAGGCACCGAGAGTAAATTGGTAGTTAATGGTGTAATTAGGATCCCCGCCTATAACACCCGGCCGTTCCGTAGATACGTTTCATTTCACTTCCGGCCCCTGCCTGCCTGGGTTTTACCTCTTCGCTCACTTCGAAGAGAAATGCATAAAAATTGGGGTCACTTTCGAAATTTTTACGGATTTTTAAAGGGCATTGATCACCCGGAGAATTTTGAAATATACCTACAACTAATGTAATATTAATGAAGTGGCTTATGCGGTTCCCTATACCGGATACGTCGGATAGCATAAAGCTGAGGGTATTGAGATTTTGGCCCCTTTTAAGGATACTTTTTAAAACAGGTACCTACACATATCAATAAATTTGGTAAATTTTCCTCAAAACTTGAGTTTGAATCTTTACATGTATGCACACTATATTTTACACATTTTTGTCATAAGAAGTATACATCTATAAGATTTTTGTTTTGAAATAGCTAGCATTTTGCAAAAACCTGATATTTTTAGAACAGCAACAGGCTTAGGTATTTGTTTTTTATATTGTACTAGCGAATACCCGCTGTGCGTTGCTATACGCTTCAATAAATAAAAAAATTTTTACTTTTAGCAGATTAATTGTTTGTATGATTGGAATGAGCGAAATCAGCACATCTTTAAAATTTGACAGTCCGCCATCTTGTAATTTATGACATTCGAGTTTAAATCAGTGACCCCGAGAACACCTAAATACTAATTTTTGTGAACATTGCATAAACTTCAAAATTTGGACAGTTCGCCATTTTTAATTCGTAAATTTTTATAGTTAAAAAAAGCAGCCTAGTGTACTCCTTCTAATTTCATAAATACGTGTATAATATTCATATTATATATAGATTAAATAAATGTTTGCTTTTTAGTCGGGAATGAAACGATTCGCAGTAGGTAACAAAGCAGCAAAAAAGGCTAATAAATTTAATTTTTTTTCCCATAAATCAATACCATCCTAAAATTGTTATTGTTTTGGCTAGGTCAACGAAATAACATTCAGATTTTTAGTTTTATTATATTATATAATAAAGTAATAAATAGTATATATAAATTTAAATTTTAATAAACCATAGTTTCTACATTTCCTTTATTCTAAATTCTAAAAAATTATATATGTAAATAATATTTATACATTTTAGTTAAATGAAGTTGCTCTTTAACAATTAGTAAAACTTACTATTTTTGTAATCTTGACAGAAAAAATTGAGATTTTAATGAAAATGTATAAATGTGTGGGTATGGTTTAAAAATAGAACTGATTTTAAAACCAGAAACTCAGTACTCTTGTGCAAGTTATAGTAGATACCTCTTAAAAATTTGTAAGTCGACCAAACAAATGATCGTGATAGGCAGTTTGAAGGTAAGATGCCTGCAGCATAATAGCGAGGGCGAATTCAATGAGGTTTAAATGATCTTTCCACAGCGGAAGCGTGATAGTAACCAAGGCCTCTAGCCTTGTCCTCTACCATACCTACCTTTTTTAAATTTTTTTTTTTTTTTTTTTGCAATGTAATTTTACGCGTGCTACGTGCAAATCCAACTACCCATGCCTATTTTAAATTTGTTTTATTTGCTTACCTTGGGTCAGGTGTGCAATTTTTGGTTTCTCCCCAACATCCGCCTATTTAACACCTTCCCTTTGGCCGTGAAATGAAAATGTGTAGAACACTTATACCACTTAATACCCCAAGAGATCTATTGTTTGCCATCATGCGTAGGAATCTTATGATATCTAAATATTTTGGCGGATGTCTGTCCGGAACGCATATGCGTAACAGACAACACCTGCCGCCATCATGTTGAAAATGAGTAAAAGTGGCATTGCCTAATTTTAAACAATCAAATACCATCGCATCGTTGTGTAGAATAATATATTTATGTTGGGAAAAACCTGTGATGGTTTTACCTTTTTTAGGAATTTAACTAACGAAAGTTTACCTCGCGCTCAGGTGCGCCCAGCAAACAGTCCGTGGAAATAGGTCACCTAGCGCAGCAGCATCAAACAACTTCCACACCTGCTGTCGCGTGAAACGTTTATGCTGCCGCGATGTGGCTCTTTGTTTATCGCGATGTTCAGCATGCGCAAAAATTTACTTATTTTTTTGTCATTTAGCATGTATTTCGGTGGGAAACGTCTTGAAGGCTTCCCACCGTCTTTTCGGTAAATTTTCTTCAGCATCAGCTACTTAAGTCTCATTCGGTTGACTATTGTTATGGGCTCAAAATCCAAATATTATGCTGCGTTTCCTGTTTGTTTATTCGGTTCGCCACGAAGGTGCCAAAGCTACACGCGCCGATATACAAATTTTTTTGTTTTTCTCGATAAGAGCGTAAATTCTTTACCAAATATTTTTGCGTAATGCTATACGATTCTTTCTCCCCGTCCCGAAAATGTTCTATCGCTCATAAAACCTGTTATCATTTCGTGCAAATTCCGAGGTTGAAGGCACTCTGCGAACGTGAAATTATATTGAATTTTTTTTTTTAGCAAAAACCCAACCTTGAAGGTTTTCGCTTAATTTTTCGCGGGAAGCTAGAAGATGAGCGAGAGAGTAGCAGAAAACACGTCGTCTTCTGATATTTTATATAAGAAACATTTTACGACTGATAGAAAAAAAGAAAACGAAAATCCAATCATACGCCAAATACGCCCATTATCGCATCCAAGTCCCCCCGTAGCAATTATTTTCGATTCCCGCGGATTTGGCGACTTATGTACTCCGTACTGTCCCCGTGGATTCTATGAAATTTGATCCGACGGCTCATAGACTTAATTACGCTGGAGTTCGTGCTTCTTTCCCATTTTATCTGTTTTGCCGCGTATATAGACGACATAGGGCCTACGTACGAGCCACACATATGCCGCGCTAGTGGGGATTTTAATTTCATTAGAAATGACGTCATGGAATTAAAGTCATTAAGGCTGTTGGAACTTGTGGCGCGTCTCCGTCGTCGCGCCGCTCCACGTCCGCGTCGAACCGAACTCTATCACATGTTATCATATATTCCTGAAGCCGGCAGCAGATAGTTTTCGTGGAATTCAAGTTGCCGGGTAAATTCTATTTACTTTCTGGCTATGGGGCTTTTTTTGCATGTTGGTCTGAAATGATTGATGTAAACAAACAATTTGATCGACTGGTAATCGTTAATCTGTAAATATATATATGCTTAACATCATCACGTTTGCTTGTTGCTCAAATAACGCGTTCACGTAAGTGGAACAAAACCACCGGGAGAATATTAATTTATTGTTGCTATGTTCAATATGTCAGGAAAAACTTTCATGGGATTTCGAACGTGCAGTGCACGAGAACATATTTATTTCAGAATTTTAAGAATTTAACGTGATGTTTCAAAATTGAAGAAAAAGTCCTACAGGTACCTATACATAACTGCTAAAATATACCTTCATGTCTGTTCAAAAGAGCCTCATTCATAGGTTGTTTTACTTACTCTACAACTTATCTAAAATCCTACGTAAAATCGTCTTTATTCTTACCAATTAAAAGGTGTTATTCGTTACTTTGACTCTTGTATTGAACTACTAAATTAAACCTAAATAAATTATCATTTTTATATTAGATATATTTAAATTTTTGTACAAGAGGAACAGACTCCTTCCGTTTAATATTTCATATTGGCTGTTATTATATTAATTAGCATTGTTATTTACGGTAATTACTAATAATTATTGTTGCATCTATTCTTAAACACAATTGGTGTACCTAGATACATATATCAATAATGATAGAGCACTTTGTATTCGATAGGTACTCATACTTTTTATTTAATATATTTCTTTTTTTTAAATTGAGTGTCACGTCCGGTTTTAAAACGTTATTTATAGTTATCAATAGGTATCACGTGGATAAATATTCAAGGAAAATTAAAAGGAAGTCTGTAACTATCATAAGTGCTAGATTTTCTAATTTATAAAAAATGTGATAGTCATAGATTTCGTTTTACTTTTTGTTAAATCTATTATATATTTTACAGATAATAAGCATTTTTAAAACTAAAACTTTTTTTATTAAAGAAAATGTCCAACAAAAAACTCTTTTCCACCACATAATGCTCGCAAAAAAAGTGTATGTTTTCTTTGCATTGTTGACAAAACTGTATATATGTATATATAATACTATTTAATTAAGAACATATGTAGATGATATATGTACCTACCTCTTGTTGTGTTATTACGTAAATTGAAAAGTTACTAAAACTTAAACAGATGTAAGCTTTGAAGTAGAATCAATTCAGTAGTTTCACACAATAGTGTGAACAAATATTCAAATAACAGAAACATGAAAATTGCTTTGCATATCCATAAAACATCTTAAATATACTTTTGCTTACACAGCAAAAGTTTTTTTCCACTAAATTTCATTTATTTAGAATTTAGATCAATTCTAGCATAATATTGTTCTAGTTTTCTAAGAAATAAAAAATGCAGAATTTTTGAATTCTTTGTTGAAAAAATGTTTATACTACAATTGTAAAAAGTTGTGAAAATTGCATTATCCTCTAAAAATATGTGGTAAATTTAAAAAGTCAAAAGGTCTTAGTTTTCTATAAAGATTTCGTTCTGCAACCAAAGTGTAGAGCTATTAATTTCAAATATTTACAGAAAACTACGTTAAATGGTATAATATATGTAAAGGCGTAAACATACTCATGACGTCTACTTCAGATCTCTAGAATAAAGCGCCCTCGGGTTAATAAAGCAATCATAGTGGCAATCTGCAGCAGACAAAGTGGCCGCTGAAATTGAAACTATGCATCATAATATCGCGCGCTATTGCCTCCTTTCTAAAGACAAATTTCCGGCCTCAAATTGAAGTCGGTATGTTGTGCCGCATTCGACTTACTCAGAATGAAAAGCCCCAGAAAATTGCACCTATTCTGTCCTTGGTAGCAGATCAAGAAAAAAAAAATGAAACCGAATCGAAGTGACAACGGGCAACAATTACCTCAATAAAGAACTCTCCGCGTGTCGTTAATTGGCACCAGGTAAGAAAATTGCAAGAACGTTACCTCCATCGCCTGGCAAAGTGGGAAAATGAAAGAGAATAAACTTAAGAAAATCGCAATATCAAAGACGACGACGACGTCGTCAACAACAACGCCGATGCGATGCGAGACGTGCCGTGAACGATATTAGCCAGCAAACAATACCCGGCCGGGCGAGGTATTCCGTCTCGGCGCGGCGCAAAAATGGGTCTTAGACTAATACGCGATAATGCGAACAGAGTAGGTCTAGGTAAAGACCGCCAAATGTAAAATTGGCACAACACCAATATTGCACAAGATGTGCTTTGGAAAGAGCCAGCACAGGTGGGTAGGATGTTGCGACACCCGTTTTTAATTTTTATTTTACGTAATTAATTCATGCCCGGCACATACTATCGTGACATGGAAAAGTGACAAAGCGGGCGTCAATGCGTCAGGTTAAACCTGGGCTGATGGATTTAGAGGTTTTCACCTCACCTCTCCACAATTGTGGCCTCTTCGATGCAACTTGCGTCATCGCTCGTTGTCGCCGTTTTCTTCATCGACGACGCAGTCTCCAGATGGAGATCTTATTTTACGATAACGAGCCAACGGAGCCGAACCGCACACATCTGAGTAAACAGATGTTTTATTAGCTGCCATTGCGCGATTAATAAATTCGATCACGACGGGTTATTAGCGGTTCATTAGTACCACAAGACCGTCGGCGCAGCCTCGGGAGAATTGCTGGCGAATACCGCGTCTGCGCGCAGGTGAAAACAAAAATCTGGTATGAAAAGAGGTTGGCTGGTGGCGCGGTGTTCTCTTGTGGGACAAACACTTACAAGACCCCCTCGGGAAAACCGCAAAAGAAGAAGGTTGGTTCTACCATTCAATGCCAACACCGACCGCCTTACCCCAAACCAAATCATATCAAAGCCGGTGGTTTCAACGCTGTAAGATGTGCAACCTGCACATCGCCGACTAGACGCAGTATTTTTTTTTTTCCTATCAATTGCGCATGCTCAGGCTTAAGTAATTTTCTACCACGGTTTTCCTCATTTTTCTTTTAAACCGTGCGAATCACACATGAGTTTCGAATCACCTTCTTTAAATCCGCAGGTATAAACCACTGCACCGTGATCCACACCTCAGTGGTTTGATTTGGTTTTGGTTTTCCTCTCGGAGGTTACTAATACCACCTGCGCACAATGCATACAATACACTATACTATATGTATACTATATATAATAATATAACGGAAAAATATCGTTTTAGTTTTCGTTTTTCATCAGTGAAAACAAAACCAATATAAAAAATGGTATTTTTTTGTTTTATTCTGCGTAAGATGGGTTTTTATTGCAATATTGCAGAAAGAGGTGCTTCTTACGCTTGAAGACGAAGAAAGGTATTCGTCTGCCTGAATTGCTTTAATCGCGTGCACGCATGGAATTTTGTACGAAGATCCAATTTCAATTAGTCAAAGTCGAGGAGGAGGGCGGGATGGAAAAGGAATTTTATCGAAAAAACAGATAAAAACGCAAAAGGAATGCTAATCGACTCAATATTTCGCAGACGCATTGTTTTAATGGTGAAATGCGTCAGCAGGCGAACATGGTATGAAATTTAATAGTGCAACGCGGAGGGTACAAATGCACAAGGTTCACTTTTTAATGTCTATGAGCATTTAGCTATTTATAATTACATATTTATTATGCATATTAAAGTGCGACTTCATCTCTAAAACTTTTGTTTTATTTAAGCTTGCACTTTATGAATTAATCTAAGATTTAAATAATATACATTCAATGCATGGAAATGATTACTAATTTTTAAATTATATTATATGTTGCAACGCTTGGACGTTTATTAAAACATAACGAATTGTCAAGGAAACCAACGTTAAGTTTAAGCCTTTAGACAGACAGCCATCTGTTGGTCATCGCTAAACTATTGTTATTATTCTTTTTATTTAATATGAAGAAAAAAGTGTTAAGGCAGTAAGTAGATTTTATTTAAATGGGTTATTCATTTGAATATAAGAATAAATTGTTATTAGTTGTCTGTCTGCAGGATCTAGGTAGCAGCGAGATAGTTATATTTCGACCAAAATTTTATCTCATTTTTAAAGTGAGTTTTTATACGGAATCAGAAGTCCAGCCTCTATAATGTCAGTTGTATAAGGTCTATTACATGTTAAAAAATTATTTACAAAAATTGTTATAATATAAAATGACTGGATTACAATAAAAAGAAAAACTGGATTGCATACTATGATCTCATGTTAGTATGCAATCTTAAGAAATTATTATATAAACTGGACATATTTTTATCTAAAGCTAGAATATTTGAAAGATATTTTAGAACCGTAGAAAATGAGAAGATTTATTGTTAGACGAGGCATTATGAATGAGTTTCATTGTTGTGTAAACCAATAATCAACGATACAATGCACAAAAATCGTCGACATGCTCATGCAAGGTATTCATCGAGAGCATTGTACTATTTAAGTAGCATACCTTTACCTTTTGGATGGCATTTCTAAAACTCTTCCTCCAACTTTCGCAGCAAGGAAAAGCAAGGTAAGGTAAGGTAGTAAAAGCTGCGTATGTGCAGCTATTCAGTGATTTCTTAATTAGTTTTGCATATGTTGACACTACCTGTTTGCCCCATTGTCGCTGCTCCGCTTGAACCGCAGGAAGCTCCACCGGGTAACCCATTCAGACGACCCAAATCAGAGCACGATTTTGTATTTGCAGCTGGCACACGGCACATGTCACCAGTCGATGGTATCGTCTAAGGACGGTATTAGCATCATTAAGGCGGTTTTATGCCGATGTAATTGAGACTTGTAGGTGTATCCCCCGCTCCCCTCGTGGCGCTCAGGTAGCGCATTTCAATTATGATGAGCAACGACATACGCTGCGACATACCCTCCATCATTGCAGTTTCGAAAAGGTGATGGTAATTTAATTGCCAATAAATTTGCTAATTGGTGATTAGCCGCTGTCTGTCAGTGATTTATGCCTGTTTAATGCGGAAACAAGCTCGGCTTTTTGTTAGTCGTTTCACTTTCGCTTAAAACAGCTCTGCTCCGCTTCTTTAGTGCCGCTTAACAAATTCATAGTATCATTTTTGTATTTTCATGGTGCGGCCTCTTCGACACAAAACCAGTCGGTTTTTAACACTGTCGCCGCTGTCGTTAAACGTTCTCTTTCCGTTCTCGCGACAGTGCCGGTGCTATTTACAATATATGCTAAAACAACAGAAAACCATGCGGCAACAGCCAGAGAATAAGACCCACTAAATAAAAAAAAAGAGTAAATTAAAAATAAAAAAATCTTCTCCAGCCCCGGAGCTGTTGTGACTGTGGCTGGGTGACCTAAAAACCTATTTTCGCCCGATTCTTGTGTAATAGCATTACTGCGGGGCCCCTCACATTGTCCTCTTTGGACGCCGCTGTAAGCATAACCTAGATACAAATGCAGTAAACTTCTCTGATGTCGCGTCGTCGTCGTTGTTGGCGGCGTCGTCGGAGTCGTTGTCGTCGTACGTCGTCATATAGTCGACGCCGTAGAAGCTGGCGGGCACCGCATTGATATCGAATTGTTTGCTTAGTAAATCTGGGCCGGGCACGGTATTAGCCATTAAGCCACTTTGTCCTCCTCTCATGTGCGAATGGGAAATTGAGCAGGTCTCACAGGGTGCTATGTTATAAAGCTCCATAGAGTTTAATTTATGATTCTACGGCTACCTGCTCGGTCTATTATCTAATAGATCTAGCCGACACAATGCAGCGATAACGCCTAAAATTTTCTGGTATATTTTATACTATACCTACATTTACCTTACGTTGTATTCTGGCTCTGGTCGCAGAAGCTCTCAGGTTGAGATTTTGTGCAAGTTCACTTTTGGTGACTAACCTCCATTCATCATTGTCTGTATTTTATTAATGGGATCTCAGGTTTTGAGACCCAGAATGACATACTACCACTGATACCTTATCTAGATTCAGGGGATTTAGGGTAATAAGCGGTTCTATGTAGTTCAACTGACTATAAGAACGTCCATGACATTACTTCCGCTGTTAACCTTGTATGTCTACTAAGTACCATAATTTAAGGTACTTAAAATTTTACTATCTTTTAGATCTGATAAGCGTATACACACACTTGTAGTTTTTATTTTTTTATTTATTATCAAGTGGTACATATATTATATTTCACTAGCTGAACGTTACAATACAAGTACAATAAAAATAACGAAAAACCCTATAACAATTTATAATGAAACCATAAGAGGACTTGACTACCTTGTGAAAACGTACTAGAATTTGACCTTCAGAACAGAAGTTATTAAAACAAAAAGTATTCAGTTTTTCATAGGAATTTTAAAACTTTTGAAGACATTTTATGTGTTCAATAATTTTAAATTATTATTTACTGCGTGGTGAATGACAATGCAAAAATACATATTGTACATAGAAAAGGTTTTGTTTATACGCGTGTAAAAAAAGTTGTAATTTAAAAAAAAATATATTAATGTTATAATATACAATACAATGTTATATGTGGTTCAATAAGTGTATTAATATGTCACCAACAAAAATTTAATTCAATGAGTCCAAAAGTTCAAAATGCAACACTTTGCAATGTCACACATATAGATAAAACGAATTATGAGAAAATTAAGATTTACCTAAATTTTGATATGCTGATTGCCGCAATTTAAGCCAATAAACAAAAGTAATTTAATTGAGTAATCAAAAATACCAAAAAGATACAAAATTTTGAAATTAAACGGATTTCTGATTCTAAATTGCTTTTAGAATTCTCCATGAGCATTTTGCGCCAAGTAAATTTCGAATTACTTTTCAATCTCTAGAGTTTATTTTCTATAAAATTTCGTTAAAATTTGAAATTAATTATAATGGTTTAAAATGGAACATTCCGTACTAAAAATAAATAAATACATTCAAATTAAAATTTAATACCATCGTTGAAGAATATTTGAGTACCAATTTTTAAAAGTAGTGACATCTTTTGGAAGTTTACCGTTGTATCGTTAGTAAAAATTGTAAACAATAAAGGACACAGTAGCTACCTTGTGGAATACCAAATACAACCGAATTAGAGCCACAATTTTACTTTAAAAGAATGTTCGGTTTAGTAATTTAATTCTTAATTATGCTTTTTTGCAAGATAACAAAATTTTAAAGAAGAAGTGTAAAAACGTTTAACCGGAAATCTATCCAATTTATTAACGAATCCTAACTTAGCGTACAAAAGTAAGTTAGAAAGCCAAAAATTGGATAGAAAAAAAATTCCCAAGATCTCTCTTTTGCGCCCAAGTCCCTAAAGTTACATAAGGTTTTTATCTCAAGAAACCTTTCTAACGGTCATTTTCACAAAACTTCGATTGAATATCGACCCACTTTGAATTTTTACAACTTGACCGATCTGGAAAAGTGGATTTTGGCTTCTCCCTCTGAAGAGCACACCTTAGTTTATGATTCCCAAAACCTGTCGCTTTCTTATTTTTCTCAAGATTGTCGATAGGTTTTGCCCTTTTTTGGAGTCCGCCAAGATTTCAGCTGTTCGAAGACAAAATCCCCAAAGTGCGTGCACGCCTCCAACCGCTCTTCGCTTTTTGTTTTTGTAATTTATATTAATTTTTTTGTTTAAAATTTTTTCCACGCCTTTACACGATGGCGCTTTTATTGAACTTGGACGGGATGGGACCGATGGGTCCACGATTTTTGGGGGCTCCCTCCTCTGAGATCATGCAACCTTCATGGGGGAATTATTTTTATCGTGATCCCATCGACGAGGCAATAAAATTCACTGATCTCTTTGCTATGCAAAGTCCCCCCAAAAGAAATGGAGCCATGGGTCGGGACTGTCGAAACGGGCAGCGGCAACATACCTCATTCGGATCTTGATTTTCCCTCCAAAAACACGAAATGACGCAAAAAAAAAAAAATTAATAAGCCGTGGATGAGTATGATTATAACGGTAAGGCCGCGAGAAGAAAACTTGTTTTCTGCTTTGCGTACGTTAAACTAAAAACGCGCCATGTCGTGCCGTGTAAGTCTTGTTAAAACTTAGGGCTCGGTTTTCTCTGGAACTATCCAGTCACGCAGCGTGCCATTAAGCCCGTGACCTATCAAGTCGAGGAGACTCCGGGGAACAAGGTGTAAGTGTAATGATGCATCTTTCTAGGTCTTTAAAAAAATTTCGTACAAAAATTACCTCCTCCATCTCTTCACTATTACCTGCCTTCAGGGAGAGTTTCAAGAAATTTTTTTTAAAGTTCAACGGATCCAAGCAATTTTCATGATTAACTTATTTGAACTTAAGAAACAGAGTAATGGAGTAATTGTCCTAGTCTTAAGTAAAAGTGGGACGTTAAGCGTTATTTTTGTCATGTAAATAAATAATAAATATGCAGTATGTACATACATTTGTAAATTAACCAACATTAGTCAGTGAGAGCGTTCTTTAACTTATGAATATTCAAACCAATGCTAACTATCACGGAAGTCGTAAAAGGTAAGAAGGTGGCATAATTTAAGCTTTAGCATAATCCTTTAGAGATTCTAAAAGTTAATCATAATGACACTAAGTTTAAAATCCGTACTAATAATAAAATTGTAGTTGTTTTCTATCTGTTCCGCCATAAACTTCTACCTACTACCTAAGCCGTTGAAACGATTTCAATAAAATTTTGTGCACATTAAACGCGGAACGATTTTGTGCCCAACCCATTTTAATAAAATTTTATACGCGTACATATCAAAGGATTACGATTTATATACTTATACGTGTATGTATATATGTATTATTATAAATATTGATCTACACATGATGCTTTATATAAAGTTGTAGTTGTACATAGAAAATAAAATCAATAAAAAAATGCAAAGGGAAATTGATAGAAGATAGTCTGGCTGTATGTTTTAATATTATCCAATCGCATAGAAAAATATAGCGCGGAAATCATAAAAGACTAAAATGTCTGTAAAGAAATATCGAAAGCATTCATGTAACGATGAATTTTATACATTAAAGTTAAAACTTCGCAGAACAAATTGATTGACTATGAATAAATCATATGCATTCATGGAATTTCATTTCGAACTTAATCTTGTGAAAAAAAATTTACAATAAGCAATTAAAATTTGAACTAACTCGGAGCGTGAAATAAAAGAACAATTGTTGAAGAAAACTATAGGTATACATATTTAAACGGAGGACTTTATTTTAACTTTTTTATAAAAATAGTAATCATATTATAAGTCTTTACGGGGGGTCTAGAACCTTTTAATTAATATCCTACAAAATTGGAATTTTTCTTCCATTGCAATATTTAATTTATACTGTAAACCTTCGGAAAACTATCCTAATATATTAATGATTAATTAATTATCAATGAAATTTGGGTAATAATAAAATCTAAAGTAACAGGGCTAGAAACATGAAATTTAGTATATTTCATTAGTCTGGTGACTACATCCTATACTCAAAATTAAAGCTGTCAAGTATTATTTAAAATGAAGTTAGAAGGTTGATATATACAATACTAATTTATAAGCTTAATTTTGTTAATGTTAGGATCTATCTTTTTCTTTTATGGTTAATTATATTTATAATAATCAGAACACGGTTATAAACAATTTGCAGAAATTTGCTGAAATAAATAATATATTTTTTAATGTTACGAAATGCAGCACTAATGCACTATCTGATAAGATTTTATTGTACCTATGTAAGTATTTTTATCGTTAAGAGTTGAAGTTGTGCACTTGCATTGAGCAAAAATGACGTAATTTATTTTTTGCATGATAACATTGTACTTGAGAAGAACCCTTTTAAAAGATAACGTTAAGAGCTTGGACAAAGAGGTCCTTAAATTAAATTGATGACAATGAGGAATGATATTTCCTGGAAAACAAGTAAACTGGCGGAGTTTCAACACTCAAACTAAGTAGATATTTAGCTTACTTTAGTAATAAAAGGTCTGGCGATTTGCAAATTCCTTTGGTAACCTTAATTACCGCTCGAAATTGCCTAATGAAAAAAGATCTGGTCACAAAAGCGGCGACATAAACAAATGGTGGACAGAAGAAAAAAGACTTGATCATCTGAAAGGAGAACCTCCACAGCGACTGTCTAATCAACTTTTCTTTAAAGCGGCTTATTCACAACTCCTCGGCATGTGTTACGTGCCCGTTATTCAATAAAAAATAAAATTGCTCAAGAAGTGCTTAAATTGAGCAGATATTGAAAGTTAATTGCAAATGATCGCGAACGCGCGCGCGCGACTGGTGTAAGCGCGAGCTCGCGCCACAATTCGCTTATAAACGGCTTCAAGTGCTCCTTTGCGAAATAGAAACAATTGCGATTTTATGCCCAGTCAAGTTGGCCTACTTTTCACCTGGCCAATCGAGCGATATGCACTCTTCCGGCATAGACGTTTTAAAAAGCCTCGAAAAAGGCGGTAAACTTACTTTTTAAGAAAAAAAAAAACAAAACAAAACTACCCTGAATGTGGTGCAGATTCAAAAAAACTGGACGCTTTGAAGGAGAACTACTTACATCTGTGCGGTAGCGACAAGAAATTGAAAATGAGGAAAAATCTGTAGAAAAAAATAGTTCAGGTGATCGCAAAATCAGGCAAGGCCATTATAAAATGTAATTATGTGAACCGTTACCGCTACAACTTGAAGATAGCTACTACCACACAAAAAAATAAAAAAAAAATAAACGAAAATGCCTTCAGGTGAGTTGCCTATGCCATCTATGCGGCTAGAAGTGCCGCGAAAATGCCGCTCACCGCGCCAGCATAAAGCGGCTTTTCTGTCTAGGCTTGATGGATGGACGGCATTCGGAGCATAATCAAAGCTAACTAACGCAAAATGCCGCGGCATTGTTTCCCAAAAGAAAGACAATAAGAGTTAAGAGCCATTCAGCGACAAGACGCGGAACTCCAACCTCCAAGACGAGTAAATGGTAATGTGAGTGTCGTGTGGACCAAGCCTTAAAAAAATAAAAAAATACTGAAAGACAAAACTCCGCCACAGATGTCAGCAATTATAAGATAAAGTCACTAAAGCGCAGCGCAGCCAACAGCAGCAGCGGCAGCCAACGAGCCCAGGTGAGCCAGAGTCTGGATTTTCCAAGACGGGCATTACGCGTTTCACGTAATAAGAGGGGTCAGAAAGGGGAACCTTGTGGCACCGCGCAGTGGCATAAATTTTAAATTATTGCGAAATCTCCAATTTTTCCTAGCCACTTTTGATTGAGAAAACTTAACTGACGACTGGTCTTAAAGTTAGTTGCTCGCCTTCTTGCGGAATTACCTAAGAGGCAAAAATCAACAATTTTAAGATTCTGCAAAATCCGGGACAAGCGACGCTGATCGCCTGGCTACAGTGACTGGAAAATGTTATTCAATTTTTTGTATTTGCGAAAATTGTTCCAGCAACAATGGATGAACGAACAAAAAAAATCGCGCTACAAAAGTAAAACAGGGAGCGTTTTCTATGTCAAAAGGAATAGGAACGGCTCACTGGCTGCGTGGTCGCTGATGGCGGCGTGAAAATGATATAGGTAGACTCTTGGCTAGAGCTTAGTAAGTAGTGGGCGATTAGAAGGCCATCTGCAAGCCTTGGCACACTTTTCCGCGGCAAGAACTGAAAACTTAAAAAAAAAATGAAATAATATTCATGGGGAGCGCTCCATGTGCACTTTTATGCGAAGGTATTTGCGGTGTGCAAAATTTATGTGATTAGCTTCGGTGTTTTAAGGGGGCATTCGCTTTCAGAATTGAGGAAAAACACACTTTTTTGGGATTTTTTTTTAAAAAGGCTACTGTATTTATTGAAAAAATTATTTATAGACATTACTCTATAGGTATTGAAGAATACAAAAAGACTTTTTTTTAAAAATTTTTAGTTATGTTTAGCGGCGGCAGAAGGCGTCTTGTAAAAGTCCCTTTTTGGCTGGTACACATAATTGTGGTCTTCCTGGACAACATAAAGAAAAAATTCAAAATGGATTCTGTCCTTTAGACTTTTTTCTAGAGCTTATACCTAAAACAAAAAAAAAAAAATTTTTTTTTAATTGTTTTACGACTCTTTTTCTGAAAATCTCAAAAATCTGCCTTTTTTTTTGGGAAAAGTATGTGCATAAAAAAGAACAAGGGGTACTTATATGCATTTTTTTAGGTATAAGCACTAGTATTTATGTTAACGAATCGAATGCGGTTTGATTTTTTAAAATCTATCGAGTAGAACTTGAGATATTATGTGTACCAGTTGAAAAAAAGTAGTTTTGAGAAAAACGCGTTTAAAGTTTTTGTGCAATAATTTTTACTTGTAAAACGAAGTACCTTCCGTTACATATATAGCTATAACTTTTGTTTTGTTTTGAATTTCGCAAAATGGTTTTAGGACAGTATTGCTATGATGTTAAGGAACACTTTTGTGTAAAAAAAAAAATAGATTTTTTTCTCATTTAGAAAGCGAATGCCCCCTTAACGCCGAGGAAAACTCTAGCTTATTAGAGTTCATTAAAGAAGTGAAAAACGGTCGCTTTCACTATGACTAGGGGGACTACTGCGCGATTGCGAAAAACATTCAGGCTTAATTCAAACGGCTTGATAATTTTCAATTAAAATTTTATTCTATTATATTCCTTGAGAAATTGGTACAATAATAATTGAACGTGAAAAGAGCTCGTAATATGACTCCTCATATTTTTGAAAGTAGTATAAGTCAACTTTTAAAAAGAATCACATAAGCATATAGTTAGAAATTTGATTAATAAATTTTATGCTAAAAAAAGTAGAGTTATACCACTTTTAAAAATAAAGTCATAATTGCATCTTTAGTGGAAAAAATAATTTTATTAAAATCTTCAAGATTTGGTCCCAGGCATTTGATCGCAGGCATGAATTTTGAATTATAAAGTATGAAGTATAAAACAAAGGCGTGATTATAGATGATATTCCTTGAATCATGGGATTTAAATGTTTACTGAAATACTTTTGAAAAATTTAATAAAAATTAATTATATACCTAAACACTTTACTAACTGGCTTTATTATTTAATAATTAATAATGATTGAACACAAACTAAACTTAAGCTCTTTAAGACATCTGAATTGGAGGCTTAAATGAAGCTTAAACTAACACCATGAAATTCATCTCAACATTTAAGTTTGAGCTTAAATTGATGTTAGAACTTAAGCTTGAATTGAGAATAAGTTTTGTCCAAAACCATAACTCATTTTGAACTGTGTTAATTGAATGAGATCCTGAATTTGTTTTCTGAATTGTTGAAAACATTTACTTTTCTAATTAGCAATTTCAAGGTTCAAGAATCGTTTTAAAATAAATTTATAGCTTTAAAAAAAAACCAGTAAAATGCGAGTAGGACTAGATCTTGATGATCAGCGAGTCAATATTTTAATAAATATAAATATCAGATACTTTAGTTAAAGGAATTCGAAAGAAGGTATATGGCTCAAACTATATTGTAAGCTTAAATCTTTTGAGGTGTAGTTCTGTAGTTGAAAAACAGGTAAATTTGACCGCAAAAACAAGGATTAAATCATCATAAAAGTGTCTCCATAAATATCTAGAAATCAGAAAACATATGTACATCCTGAAGGCGAGCATGTTAACCTGACCCTCCTAAGAAACATAAAAGCGACTTCCGTTAAAGCAAGGCAATAAATGGCAATCGCTCAACCAAATTAATTTTAATTGCATTTTGGTAGCTCACAAGAGTGAGTTTGAATGCGTTTTACGCGTTTTAGGAATAAAAAGTAAAATATAAAAATTTAGCACGAGAACAGGTGGATTCGATGGTGCCGAGCCGGCGAATTTTGAGAGCGGCGCTATCGAGCTATTTCTGCGCGCGTTCTTGCTGAAAAGTTGCGAAAATAAACTGGCAAGGGCCCGCGAACAGGTTCGCTAACTAACTAGTCCAAGGTGCGTTCGGTTGCATGCACTCAGGTTTGTGTATGCGTTTTTCGCGCCGATGCTGCTGCGCATGTTCATTTGGCTCGTTAATTTTGTAACAGCGAGCGAATTCGTCAAAATCAGGCTATCGATTGGGAGAAATATGGTTATTGAATTATTTTCTTCATTAAACATGATCTCTACAATCGATGAGGCGTTCTCTGAGTCATCACTTGACTCAAAAATACTTCCAACGAAATTGTCTCTGAAGCATTAAATCAGGCTGGCCCCCAAATGAGCGGCTTATTCACGGCGACTCGGCTCATTCGCGACCTCATTAGACTTCACTTGGACTATTTATTCCCGTTCCCAAAATGGCCTCTAGACACGTGAGGAGCAGCATTGACCGGCTGAAAAATTCAGTGCCTGGTGTATGAAATGCCGCCGGTTCGTCAATTAATTCACGTTTGTACATAGTAAAATCGCTAGTAGCGGCTAACTTCTAGCGTAAGAATTGCGAGACGCGGTGCTGCCGACGTGCGTCGCTACTATACTACTGTCGCGGTAGGTGAAATTTAAAATATGCTAAACATTTTTAGGTGAACAAACCGCGATTGTGTCGCTGTCATCATCATCGCCGGGCGGCATAGGTGTCCTATGTCAGTATGTCACATTATTTACGCACGGATCGTGTCGCACCGGTAAAGCATCGATGACAGGTTGTTCGAAACCATTTTTGGCGCCGCTTCTAATTATGGACGCTCGGCTAAAAATGTTTCCTAGCCGTTGCCGCGCTCCACCGAGACGCGCTAGAAGTGCACTTGAGTCACCCGACTTTAAGTAGCGCGCCGCTTAACCGTGTCAACTTTACGCGACCCTGTGAATCTTAGATGAATTGGGTGCGATGTGATCGTTAGCTTCGAGACCCATCAGTTGGGTAAAATTCCGGAAAGAAGGGAAAATCTTGATGACAAATTGGACTTCGCTAATGAGCCGTGCCCACGGTTTATCACCTTTTTGTCGAAACTCGTAAAAAGTCGGAGAAGGGTTCAGGTAACTCCACAGAGGACACACTTTCCGCTGTTGCTGTCGTCATTTACGCCAATCGAGAGGTGATCACGGACATTCAGAATTACTATGATCGCCTTGGGCGACTTCACTGTCTCTTCATCGTTCACGTTTTGAAGGGCAGAGGAAACATTATTGCGATGAACGTTATTACTTTTTTCTTTTAGGAAATGTTTTAAGAGCCCGATATTAGTACCTTACTCAATTTACGATCCATGATCTTCTAAAGAAGCACCAAAGGAGCGAAGCGAAAGATAATGTGAACAAAACTGTCGAAACAGATGTTCATTATCATTATCATTACTGAAATGATTATTTGAAAAATAATGGTAATTGCAGAGTTAATTAATTTATAAAAAACTTTCATTACCATTACTTATCCTTTCATTATCGCGAAAATTTTATTTATATAATAATAATCAATATAATAAATTATAATCGATAATGATAATAAAATATCCATTAGTAATTAATTATAATGATAATGACAACAATGAGAGGAGGAGGATGTAACATTTAATTCATTATCCAATTGGTCCCATTTTATCAAGAGTTATGTACTACAATTAGTAAATTAGTTATGAATTACACGTAACTACAAATTCACAGGAAGAAATTCTCATTATACATATTCAGAATTTTATTCAACAAAAGATTTTAATAAAGTTTGAATTATTACATTCCTCTTGTTATTACAGAATTTTATCAATTAGCCGAATTTCTATTTCTATTTATAAAATTTTCTAAAATTAAAAAAAAAATACCTCGAATATGCGCAAGATCTAATATTATTAGTTGTTTGTTTACTGGCAACAATTCTAAGATATTTTAGTTTTTGCTTCCGCAATACTGATTGATGGGATTTCTAGATAATCAGAAATTCTTGAACTGATAAACATTCTCAAAATTAGAATTAAAGTTTGTTTTATTAAGAGTTCTGGAAATAAAATTTTTCTACAAATTCTGTTAGATTATTACTTTTTTTATTTACTTTGAAAAAAAAAAACAACAGTCTAGAATTGAAGAAATTAATCAACAGATTTTCAATATATGTACATACATATGTAATGTAATTTATAAAAACAATACTTTTCCGCCTTAGTATTTACTACATATAACATATAAATATTTCTGATGCAATTAAAATTCAATAAAACCAAAGAATTCTAAATTAATTTTTAAAAGGCGATCCAGATTTTGATTACATATTTCAAATATCTAACGATATAGTAATGAAATATTGTTCTGAAGGTGCAGGTTATTAGTAGTTGCAGTTAATTAGAGAAAGGTATGCGGAACTCCAAATTGTTATTGAACTGACGCCCAATCACAGATCCCATATTTAATATAGTGAAATTGCTTTTACAACCTGAGCTATTTCGAATCAGACATTCCACATGGCATTGGACATTTGAAGAGGATCAAGGATTAAAACAAATTTGTAAAAGGAAAAAAGTACGTTGAGGAAAAGTTATATTTTTACACAATCAGTTGTTTCCCTTCATTTTATTGCGTGTAAAGTCACACACCTTTTAAAATTATTGCCATATCAGCGAATAAAAAGGCCAAAAATTAGTTTTTTTTTAATAAATTAAATCGAAAAAGGTCAGACGTATTCGCTGTGCATTATTCCTTGAATGCAGCGAAGAACGAAAAAATCGTTGCATTCAAGGAATACGAAAATGAACGGAAAAAAATAAGTCACAACTTCTTCACGTATATGACCTATAAAATGAGAAAAAACAAGGGCTACTGAAAACTGGTTAAAAAGCCCAGAAGCCCTTCTTGTGAGAGGGTCAACGAGGGCACAAAATACGCAACGAGCCTCAACTTTCCCAGAAGTCCGCGAATTCGCCGGTCAGTCCGGCGCGCGGTGGTGCGAAGTTATAAAAATAACTTTCCAGCTACCGCTCATCGGGCAACCCAGAACAGGTTAAATCCAATCCGATGAGGCATGCGCGCACAGCACAATTCGAGTGAATTAATTAGTGGCCGCGGCCTGGCGGTGGTTGAGTGACTTGACCTGATTTCACGCGGAATAAAAACGCGTTTCGGTGCGCTTCTTTTTTATTTCCAGCACGATCTCAAAGGGACTTTTCTTGGCTCTGTTTTCGTTCTCTCTCTCGGTTTTTTTAATTTTTTTTTATAATGTTGCGTCCTCCCGAGTTGTATCTGCCGTTCTGACGTAAGTGTAATAAACAATTTTTTGAATGACGATCAAAAACCGTTTTTAGAAGGTACATTCCAGGGTTGATGAAGTGCCGATTGAAATGGAATTTTTCGTATCACTTAAAACGAGTGATCCCACTTTTGGGAGCGTGAAGTTGCTTTTAACATGATCATCTTGTTTAGATTAAAAGCTTACCTATCTCTCGTTTTGATTTCTCAAGGTTTTCGATATTAAAGTGAACACTCACCTGTAAAATAATAAAAGAAAAGAAAGTTAGAAATGTATAGAAAAAATGTCAATCTTTTTACTTTTTACGATCTATTTGACATTTTTTTAACACTTGCATCATTTTGACAAGTGTTAAATAAGAGAATTACGGTTTATTTAGTTTTTATTCCCTTTCGTCTTTTTTATTTCATACTTTTTAGTGTGTACCGCAGAGCGGTAATTTGCAACAAGATTAAAAATTACTAAGAGGTCATAAAACTCTTTTTACTTGCTTTATGTAAACTTCGAAAATTTTGCATTGATAAAAATGGAAATTCAATTTAATTGATTTGAAATTTAATTTTTATTATGCTACACCGGATGTATGTAACTTTTGACTAATAATTCCTGATAGATGTCGCTGATAGACATTGATGTCTCTGTAACTAATTAATTCTTTACTTAATTTCCACAAAATTGCATAGATGGCACTTTGAGGTCCACGTGACTCCAATCATGAGTGTTTGCTGCAAGTCAGCTAATGATTTTATTTATTTCTTATTTAAAAGTAATTTTCGATACTCTTATAGATAAATAATATTAGGAAGTATAAAAATCTCCGACACAAAAATTATTGGTAAGAAGGGAGATTAAAGGGTTTAGGGGAAACATAAAAATTTTTGCGTTTGAGGTTGAAAAGAAAATTAAGGAGATTTCCAATATTAAGGCACGAAAAAAATAAAGAATGCTAAAAATCTAAATGTACTAAAATTGGGAATAATAAGTCTTGTAATAGTATTTTATGACAATATTTTAAAATTATTGAGATTAGGGCACTGTCATGTTTTTCGTATTTTTACTAAGTAGGTAGGTTATTGAATGATAATGATTTGAGCGTTTTTATTAACATTTATACTGAGACTCAGAGTTCCTACGTCATGTTATAACGCTTTGCAAATTCTTATAAATTAATTTTTAATTAGTTTAGCAGCACTAAAACTTTAATAGCAAGGCGTATTTATTCATTCATATGTAATGTAAATATACTCGTATGGTCTAAAAAAACAATTTCAAATGTTTTAGTATGCAGATTCTATTTTTAATTGTCCCCCTTTGCAATAATCTTTTGCGATTTATCATCATTAATCACTAGCCATCTTAACTTGCAATCTTTTCATTTCTCGAATCGTTTGTTTTTACATTATTAAGGGAATTTTCAACTATGTAGTTCAAAATATTTTGTTTCTTCACTTTCTGACTATAAATTTTTAAAAGGGGAAAATATTTTATGTTACGTCGCATAATATAAATTTGAAATCATCATTTTGTTGCTTTTCAAATCATCGGAAATTGCACATTTATTGAACTATGCAACCAGACTGTTTGGCGATTATCGTAAATAAAAAATAAAACAGTCATGTGAACGAATAAACGTAAACATTTCCAAGAATTTCGTGGGGCGAACTATTGAAAACAAATCGTCATAATAGTGCCCCCCGTTAGCCACTCTCTTTTACTACACTCCAAAATCTCTAAATTGCGCTGTTCACAACATTTTTATTTTCTTGAATGAAATATATCGCAACAACAACAAGACGATGCCACGTGCCGGCATGTAGCAATACGCGGGCAAAATTCGCGAAGAGAGCGCGACGATAAAAAAAAAGATCCGCGAAGTACGCCACCGCGAAGTGCAATTTATCTGATCAAATAAATTTACCTAATCGTATATTTTTGCCGCTCTCTTGTTATTGCTGCCGTTTTCTATAATTCGCGACTATTTATCCATTGAAGTCGCGGCGCCATCGCCGCCGGCCGGCAGCAGAGGCATAGTTTTTCGTAGCGCGACATTATTTCGCTGCAGCGTAATTCCTCATCTTTCCCGGCCATATGGCGACGACACACGCTACTCGGTCGCGTTGGTTCGCGGTGTTGCGTCATAAAATTGTTTTTGATATTTTTGCGCATGAGATGAATTCGTGCGATCCGGGAAAAATACACCCAGCATATAAGACGAGAAGAAGGAAAAATGTCGCGGTCCAAAGGAGGAATTTATTTGCTCCTTGGGGAGGATTTGCTGCGATTCCTCTTTCGGCCATCGCGTCACAGAAAGCTCAAGACGTTTTAAATATTCGCCTCATCCGTCCTGTCGACCTCATCTGGGACTATGCTCCCGGCCTAGATACTGCGGCTGTTGCTGTTGCTGACGTTTGTATTGCGCATTTGTTGCCCGCGGAAAAGCATCTCTTCCTTTTTTACAAACCCAAGATACACCTCTCGCTCGCTCGCGATTCGCACAGCATCCGCTGTACCTGTTCGCTGCGCCTTAATCGAACTGAGGCATTTGGCAAACGTTTTTGAACTTGAAAATTTACTGGGAACAGCTTTTTTCTCAGTTCACGTGCTGCCTGCCTCTGTTCTGCTGTTGTCTATTGATTCAATTGCCAGGTGCGTTAATTTGATTTTCGAATAATTTTCACATGTCGTTTTATTCGTTTTTGCGGTAATAGCCAAGATTTTGAAAAAAAAGAAAATGTGCATTGATTGAAACCTCTTAGCAACCGATTCAATTCAGAAACACATACAATAAAAACTGTATATGAACATATGTTTCTATAGTATACTATAAATATTTAACAAACTTCTTATGAAAAGATTCAATTGACTATACATGTTTGTTGCTTCCTTGTACTTGGAACGAAGTAACGATAATTCTAAGTCATGTAACTCTGAAGAAAAGATTACTCACGAATACTTCTGTAAGTAATGTAAAAGTAAGCAAGACAAATTCCCTGTCCCATTATACCAATATTTTAATTTAAAATATTTAATTATCATTAGCAAGTAATGGTATTGTAACTTCATCATTACCATACTTCAGAAGCATTACTTGACTTTAGAAATAATTACCGGATAATTTGTCTTACTTCCATTACTTGTACTGGTAATTAGGATAACATTATGCAGAATAAATAAGTTTTTCTGATCAGAAATATACCATTATTAAGAGTTAAAATAAATCGTTAATATGTTTATTGAGTTTTCCTATATTCTATAAAATTATTTATAATTCTTTTTTATGTACTTAATTATCGTGTTTTTCTTATGTGCTTTATATATGTATTTATTTAGTCATCTTTTTGATATATTTTAAGTTATATAAGATTCTAATGAATAAATATCAAAAATGGTTCATGAAGGAAACCTTTCTCTCTCCTGTCAAGTGCATTTTTACCTTTAATTCTTAAGTTTCTTTTCAATTTTCTTACACAGAACATGTAAGCAGTACATCGTTATTGAAAAGTAATTACAAATCTAAAAAAGATGTCAGTGAGAAATTCTATAGAAATTATCTATGTATTTTATTTCTATGTATAATCATAACTTTCAGCTAAGATTTTATGAATGGACGAAGTATATACCCAAAGAGCAATGAGCATTCATAAAACTTTAACTCGCAACTCCAATCTCTAAAATCTAGAATGCTATACGTTCTTTGATATAAAGCAGGGCAAATGAGCCATTCAGCTAAGTTCAACTGTGACGATACAATTAATTGAAATTGGACTCGTTTGTGATAGACGTAAAGTGCGATTCAACATTTGTGTCAATAAGGTTATCTTATGAAAGTACTGCCAGTTTACATTTTCTTTGAATTAACTTCAAATTAATATTTTTCTATTCAAATTAAAAAATTTACAAATTACATATGTATACTCAATTAAGGCCAATTTTAAAGAAAAAATTATACAAGGTAATTTACCTACTTAGTTCCATGATAGAGGTTATTTTGAGTTATTTATACAAAATACAGTAGATTGAACAGTCAATCTGAATATGCTCTATATACATATTTGAATTTTGAAGATAACTTTTATATGTGTAATAAGACCCTAAAAATAAGTGAGAAAATCACACAATAAATGGAATTAACCATTGGTGCTAATGACTTTAAAAAAAGCAAATAATTAAGGTCCTAACATTATTAAGGAAGTCAATACAACTTATCAAGAGTCACCGCCATTATCACCGAAAACCTAAAACTGGAACGATCATTAATCGTCCATTCTTTGTCCACTAATACAAAAATTTCAAACGAATGATCGCAAATTTGTTTTTAAAGATAAATGGTAATCTTCTAAGGAAGTTTTCTTTGTTGGAAGCAAACAAAGAAATGCATTAGAGGGCAAATTAAAGTTTAAGATGACGGCGCTGCACCCGTTCACTCCTCTTTATCGGCGCATGCGACTGTCATTTTCATCGCGTCGCCGGCGTTGACATTATTTGCAAATGGAAATCGGGCGCGATATTCAAAATCGCATCCGCATGTTTATGAGGATGACGATGAATGCGAACGGATGACTAATGTGAATAATTTCGCCTTGTGTCGTCGAAGAAGAAACAGGCATCGCAGTCTTAGCAGAGCAAAAGAGATAAGAAAACAAAATAAGGTGGCGGGCAGCCGCTTCAATTTACTCCCAAATTTATCCATGCAATTAGCGACTGTTTGCCTATTTGATAATGCCCTAAAAATCTCTTCGAGACATCAAAAAGAAATCTTCAGACGTTATGGCGGCGACGCGACGGTAGTGGCGGCGTCTTATCATGAAAATTTTTTTATTTTATTTCATTTATTTTTTCCACAACTTCTCAGTTTAATTTACGGCATGGGAGCGGGAAAGATAAATAGCAAGGCCAATTGCATTCAAATCCGGCCATCTAATGGCTCGCGCGACTGTGCCTGATAGCTTTTATATGAAACTCATGACGACGCTGGCTATAGCAATTGCGTTTTCGGCTGGCTTCGAAGATTGTCGAGAATTATGCAATACTCAAGCACACTTTAGAGGGCGTCTTTAAACGTGACATTAAGTGTTGTTTTTTTTCGTAACCAATTTGTTTTCGAAGAATTTGAATGGCTCATAACCAATGTGTCAGTGAAAGGAACAAAAATATGTAGGTACTTGAAATGCTTTAGTAAAATCCGATTAAAGAATTTTTCTTCGAAATACGAAAAATATAGCTTAATTTTTTAATTTTTACGACTTAATCTTGGTATACAAACGAATACTGTTAGACTTTTGAAATTCAAAATGGCGAATCCAATATGGCGGACTAAAAATTAGAAGTTATTGGTATCTTTTTAAAAATAGATATCACATAGTTTTTTGAGAAACTAACACAGTTTAAATAAACTAGAATAATTAGGTGGGAGAATAAAATTATAAGGTCCCTACGAGTTTGGTTTGTTTTTTTACTTTTTTGTTTTATTATTTAAGTCCACCGAATGAAAATGAATGTGTACGAAATATGCATGTACATATCATCGGCTGCATCATCGCCAGAACCACCAGAGGATTCTTGTTTGCCTTAAATTATGATTAATTGCCTTTAACACATTACTCAAGTTTAATCGAGTCAGTGTTTGGAATTACCCTACAGTTCATAGGGTAATTCCGAATATCAAAGGTTTTGTTATTCTGTTATAAATTCAATTTTTATTCGTCCCAAATTGATTATGATTACATTGAGAGAAAATTCATTGTAAATTTGGCAAAAATGTATGTAAGTGTATGAATTTACTATTTTGGGATAAAAAATGGAGTCCTATATATTTTTCGTAATTAACTAGTTACCGTAATAGAGCTGTACAAGTTATAATGTCAAATGAAAATCTAGACAAAATAAAATGGAAAAATTTTAATTACAAACTTCCTATCAAAATACTATTAGGTATATATAAAAAGAAATGTAGAAATAAAGGTATGGTCTAACTAAATGATTTTAGGGTTATATAGCTGAATGAGTTTACATGACAAGATTACCTCAAGACCTTTCATAATCCTCCTTTCCAACTCTTCATTTCAATTTCTCCAATCCCCAATTCCCACTATCCATAACCCAATTCCCATTAAATAAATTGCCATTTAAAACGTTACGTGTGAATTATATTGAATCAAAATTTTTCGAATTTATATAGAATGAAGACCTTGATTTTATCTCAAAGTATGTTTTACATATGATATTTTAAAAACACGCAGCAAATTGTAAATTCATAGATCTGAATGGAGTATGGAGAAATACTATATTCATATTAAATAGACATTTAAACTTAACAAAACAACTTATATAGCTTTAAATTGAAAAATGTCGTAACAATAATTTAAAATATGAATCTCATAATTTTGAAATATAAAAAATCAAATGTTTTAATTAACATTAATTTTTGGCTCAGGTTTTCGTTAATACCTTACTATCCTTTAATGCAAATTAGTTGAAACCATTCAATTATTTGACTAAAATGGAATCTGGTCTAAACTAATTAAGACTTGATGATATAAATATAAACGTATTTATTAGAAGATTTATTATAGAAGGAGTAGTATTCCTAATTTCTCTTTTATATCGAAATCCAAAACGTTACAAGAAGCGCGAAGAAAGTCAGACTGCGCAAACAATTGGTTTATGTGCGTGTCCAGGTGAAGCTGTAGCCACCACCAACGCCGTTTTGCTTTCCTTTTTTTTCCATTGCGTCCATACGCAATCAGAGTAGAAATTGGCATAATTTTCCGCCTATCGGAAATTTCTTGTTCGGTACGTTTTGGCTACGTGAGTAAAATCACGAATGCTCAAAAATAACTGTAACTTCGCGATCGACGCGAACTAAACAGTCGCGAAGATAAAAAAAAAAAATAAAGCATAAAAGAGTTAAAAGAAAGCTTGAGAGTTGCTTACCTACCCTGGTTCACTACCTGTTCACGCGTCCAGTCAATGAAGCTCTTTGTAAAAGTCTTTAGACAATGGACGCCAGCAATTTCGGCCACTGAGAGTGTTTTCATTTATTTTTTCTATTTATTGCCGAGGCGCCACTGTCCGAAAATAACAGAACTTGCCACCTGTTGTAGAGGCTATTGTTCGGCCTGGAAGCGCGCTTACCAGACCACTACGTCACTATTCCGTAGAAGTCGTTGCGGTTTTTTAAAAAAGCCACTCTTCTACAAAAGAAATTAAAAGATGTTCAAGATGGTATCGCTACCATCAACATTTTTACTTGAAGTTGATATTGCGAAAAAATGGTTTAAATCTTACGTTGCGATTTAGCGTGCGCGCGCCGCTTCGCTTAAGAAGTGCGTCTTAGAAAAGGGCAGGAGAAGATTATCTTCTGCGTAACTTCCTTAACCACTCCACTTCTGGTGCGTGTGCATTTTTAGCCGCCACACTGACGTCGTCGACGACGTTTGCCGCCGCGTGTCTTCACCGCGAAACGGAACATGCTACCTGCTGATGCGGTAAAATGTGTAAAAGACATGTCTTCTGCGTTGCTTTTTCTTCTTACTACGCCTGCTTACGTCGGACGAAAACGTTAAGTGCTTTAACCTGTTCGCTCTAACGGAAGTTAATGGGTTTCAGCTCAGGCTGAATTTGCGCAGGAAATTTTGAATTCTAATCGAGAATTTCGTAGCGCATGGGTTTTTTTTCCACCTCCAGCCTTTGGTTGATTTGTCTTCTCCTTTTTGCATTTTTCGGCAGTTTATTAAAACGGGGGTAAAAAACGCGTTTGGGTGGTTATAAACATTTCAAAAATAGGGCGACCTCAATTCGAAACGCAGAAAAACGAGGTAAATTTGTTTAACAATTGTGATAGTCAGCCAATGATTTGTAGTATAAAATTCCGCTATATGCCTACTTTAATTTGTTCTTTTTGAATACACTATTTATTATATTTATTATAAATGCGAAAGTTTGCGCATGTATGTTTGTTGCCCCATACCTCCGTAACGGCTGAACGGATTTTCATGAAATTTGGTATATATAGTTACTTTAGATCCTGGAATGGTACATAGGCTAATTTTCATCCTTAAAATGATTTCGATGTGTATTTTGATTTCAATGTTATTTTTTAATGTAATTTCATATTAATTTTAATCTACATTCCTTCTATGGCCCTATTTATATGCTTGATACTATGCCAAACTTGTGCGAATAAACAGGGTATTTCTATATTAAAGTTTGTTTGTTTGTTTGTCACGCTTTCACACAAAAAATACTTATTTGATTGAGGTGGAATTATATATACATGTTGCGCATAGCCTCCTGAATGACATAGGGTATGTATTGCAATTTGAAAGTGGAAGAAAGGAGGAAGGGATAAGTGTTGACATAAATTACTTTCAAACAATATTAAAAATTATCTTTAACATTTCAAGAATGTTTTTTTAAGACAAAAAATAATTAATTTTCGAATCTTATTTTATCTAATCTATATAACATCAATTTAGATATGCTTAATAATTATTTTCTATAAATGTAACATTATATGGTACACAACGATTAAAAATATTTCTCCTTTATTGAAAAGACGAAATTCTTTAAGTATCCTATTTTCCATCTATCATCGCATCTATAATTGAAAATGAACATGATAAATTTATCTAACGAATAATGTTTGCTTTAAAGAAAAATTTTATTTTATGCATTATAATCAACTCTATCGTATATCAAAGGGTTTTTTGTAATGAACAAATAATAATTCATATTCCATGATGGTTCATATTCGAAAAAAAAACCAAATTTACATAATTATAAGAATATAAATAATTTCAAAGTTATGAAGAAGCAAATATATGCAGATTTTTTATCCGGAAAGGTGACAGCACTTGCGTAGTTCCATTTTCCCGCCAAAAAATCAAAAGTTTATTGTTCTGCAGAACAAAGGTCCTCAACCTTCTTTTCCAGGAAGTCGGTGATCCACCGCCTGGCACGAGTCTCTCAAGGTCAACGGGTTGTCAAGCCGCACTCTCGTATTCTATCTACTGTCATCCAATTATTAATTATAGAGGCATTATCGCGGATTTTTTTTCAATTTTTTTATCAAGTTTATCATCTAACGAGGTGGAAAACGCAAAATGTTTCCGCGAGTCGCTTATCAGAAATTCGCAGTGTTCTATTGTTAGTAAATTGCCGGCGACTAAAGTGCATGAACATGATTCGTTCCCTCGGACTTAGCATGCTATTTCTATATAATTTTTTTTTTTTTAACAAAAGGTGATGCTGCTCGAGAGGTTCAGCAGCCATGAGCCGATTACGCGCGCACTATGGGAATGGGAATCGTCGTCTATGACATTAAAAAAATCCACTCAATTTCCCGCGACGGTTCAATCACACTCATTTTCGATTGGACTCTGGTGTGACTCGGCTTGAATGATTTTTTCATGTTTTTTTTTTTTTTTTTTGCAATCAATTGACTTTGTTCGGAGCGTTGAAGGTATGCAAGGAGAAAAAAAAGCGCAATCGGTTCGATTGCGAAAGGTTTCAGGTCGAAGTGACCAATGCCGCGCAATGGCAAGGAAATCAAACGTGTGTAGGATTCCGCGCGGGTGAGGTAAACTGCTGGCCAAATCATTTCCAGTAGCTGCGGTGGCGGCGCGGCGCGACGCGGCGGTCGCTGCGATAGGAGCCCCCAACTAATTGAAAGTAATTGAAATTTTCGCTTGGATCGTGATGTTTTCGAGTCAAGGGAAAATCGTAATTGGGGCAGGGTTACGTCAGAATATGGCACAAGCGTTTATGTGCCGTGCAACTGTAATTGGAGCATAGACGTTTGGGGGGCGGGGGGAGAACTTCGCCGATAGCGTTTTTTTTTGTGGTTATTTGGAGGTGTGAGGTAATGCCAGTCAGTTGCTAGAACGACCTTAATTTTGCTTCCCTGCTGGTTTTCAACAAATAGAATGACTTTTTCAATAGCCCATCTAAAGAATGTAATTTGGGACTTAGTTGACACACATTGAGGAAAAATTATCAAAACTACAAGTTTTAACTGCAGTTATGTGACACTTTCTGCGGTATTAAGGCTAGGGAAAGATTTTATAGATTACCTTTTTATAACTTTATAAATACTTTGTAGCTAAACCAATACAGAGCGCGCAAAATAAAAATATCGTTTAAAAAGAGATCGCATAGAATAGATTGACAAGTCCAAACTTTTATTAATTCATATGGAAAACTTTAAATTTACACAGTTCACTGATAACAGTTCAAACATTTAAAGTCAAATGAGATAATATAATATAATTTTGAAATCAAATCAAATCAGCAGCCCCGAAAACCCCAAGTACGATTGTTGCAAGTCGCATAAACTCTAAAATTTAACAGTCCGCAACCTTGAATTCATAAATTCTGACAGTTGATTTGAAATCAGCGACCCCAAAAAACCCCAAGTACCAAATTTGGTGCAATTCGCATTGGCTATATTTTACAATTTACCCACAAAACACTTTCGTTACGAACGTTACTCTCACGCTCAAAGTTATTTAGTCAAGGGTTAGTGAGTGGATAAAAGTTATTTAATAAAAAGTTATTTAAAAAATAATTATAATCTATGTTAGACTATAGATTTGATTAATAATAGTCTAACAAAGGAGAATAAAGACTATTTTGATTTAAATAATAAAGCACTTTAATTTTGAAAGGTTTTGTTTTAGAAAAATGCGTACAGCTACTCCATATGATTGTAACAGTATACATACATCAAATTTCTTTATCTCCGTATGTCACAGCCTTATAACATTGCCTTATTTTCATCGATTCCCATTAAATTTAAAAGGCAGGTGTCTTACGTGAACTGCTATACAATTGAGTAATGAAATTACGAAGAAAATAAAAAATATTTTGGAGGTAGCTTTCCATGCATATTATACAATTGAGGGATGAACATTTTTATTTTCAAGTGTCCCATTGTGTGGGATGTCGTTGGACAGGTCGTATGTGAATATGATACGAAATAAAAGTTCCTGAAGTGTTTTTTTCCCTTCCGCCTCCTCTCACTCTAAATTTCAAGTATTATTTATTAATAATATGCACTCGTTACATACCTATTTAACAAATTTAAAATTATGAATAGAGCGCATAAATTTTGTTGCGAAAAACGTATTAAATAAAATATTGTATAAAATATTGTATCATATGAGTTCAACAACAGCTTTTTATGTTGGCTTTATTGTGTAGCTTGAGATTAGACACAATTTTTTGAATTTTGTTTTGCATTCTTTAAAGCTTTTTTGCATAGTCAAGGTTATGCAATAATTAAAATTGTTTCGGTTAGCTTGAATGAATGAACTTGTTCAAGTGATATATTGGTTTGGAAATTTCTCATATGTTATAAAAATCTCGTTTTGCGTTATATTTTTAATTTTATTTTTATTTTGAAGAGTTTCTTTATACATTTTAAATTCGAAACAAACTTCCGATGCGATTTATGCGATTCCACTAATCTTAAAGTCTGCACTGCAAAGCAGGCATAAAAAGAGGTTTGACAATTCCATTTTAAAGCAAGAGATCTTAAAACAACAAAGAAAAAAAGGCAATAAATTACGTGCGCTGTCGCAATTAGCTCAGCCATCGCGCACACCTTCCAATTCTTTGCATACTCGCGCTCATTAAAATTCAGTTCGCACGTGCTCCGAAAGGCCGCGGAATAAGATTTCCTCAGCGTTATTACCGCTAGAGCGTCTTATCGTATTCAAGTCCCGGAAGGGGAAATTTTGTTGACCAAAATAAACATTAATTCGCCGTTGCTTTTTGCAACAATAGTCTTTTTATTTTTTTATTTATAATCTGAAACCTCAGGTGCCTTGAGAGGAATTTTAAACAAAAACTGAAAAACATAAATAAATAAAAGCAGAAGGAGCCCGTTGTCCACCTGCTGGTGCATCGTCTAAAAATAGCGCCATGCAGGGAGGGCAAAGGGGAACGAATTCAGCAGTACTGAAGCATGTTGCAAGCGCCTGCATTTTCTCAAAATAAACTGCAACCAGCAGCAATTTCTCAAAGTGCTTCCTCAGAAGAATAAAAATTCTTTTCCAACTGCTGCTTCCTATTTGCGAACTGTTTGACACACTTTCAAGTGCTTCGCCAATTGTTGTCCTTCGACCGCATCGAAAAGACGACGAAAAACTTGCCATTCGTAAGTGACATACAATATATGATAAACGTCTTTAAAACTTCATTTAAAAAAAATGTTTTTTAAGGTCATTAACTTTGTGCCATGAACCAAGGGCAAATTAGGGCACAAAACCTTGATCAACTCGTCTTTTCGGCCTCTTGCAGTTATTTTCTTTGTGAAGCAAAACATAAAACATCTCTGAGGTTGCCATTTTTACCAAATTCCGAAAAAAAATGGGGAAATTTTTGTCCGAAATACGCCCATTGGTAAATTTTATCAACATTTCAAATGATGGCCCAAATTACAAATTGGTTTCAAATTGCTAAATGGCAGTAGATTTATCATTCATTCTTTTTTTGGGTTTTCTTTACTTCGCCCAATTTTCGTATCTGGCGAGTTGTATTTATCCATCAAAAATGATGACATAGGCATAAAATTGAATTAATGTGTTCACCTTCCTCAGAGTGATTTTTGGCACTCACTTCTTGGGAAAAGAAAAACTACTATGGAAAAAAGGGCACCTAACTTTATATTCTTTTTTTTTTTAACCGGAAGTTCATATACTTAGGATTTGGACATAGGTCGGACTGATTTCAAGTCCTAAATAAATCAGCACCTAAACACATAATTCGATTAAAAGCATTTTCAAATTTGTTTGCGAAAATATTTGATTTCAGTTTTTATTTTTACAAGATGAGTGATTAATGAGATTAGTGGAGAATTTGAAGACGGTTATTAAAGGTAGTACAATTTTAAAAAAATTCTTAACTCAAAACTGTTCATAAATTTTTACAATGGTTTTTTAAATTTTGTAATTTGGCATTACGGGTCTGCACAATTAATAACGTCATGGTGCGAGGAACGAAACAATATATTTACAATAGTTTCATGAACATAATAAATATAATATTGAAGGAAGAAAACGAACTAATTGTGTTTTTTTTTCACGATGGATCCGGTTCTAGGATTATAGTACTAGGGAATTTTGCATTGAATTGTATTTAAAAAAATAGTCAACTATATATAAAACTTTTAAGTTTTGCGACAAACCATCAAACTGCCATGATACTTATCCATTCAAACTTCAAACCTTGAACCAGATAAATTTTTTCATTATATTTTTGACGCAAAGTTGGAATAAATTCAGGCAATTCGATATCATGTTCACGAAATAAAATAAATTTGATATGGGTAACTATTCATCAATTCAATGCAAAATTTTCTAGTAAACCTGCAGCCGTATCGGTTGTGAACACATTGTGAAACACAGCTAAACTCGATTTAAATTTCAACAAATTTTCCTTTCAAACTAGTCCAAAATTATAACTCAAGCAAATCTATATTTCCAATTAAAAAAAATGGTCTTTATTTAAATTAAAATCGCAACGAAAATTTTTGAAATGGACGAGATATCTCCTAGTCTGTTATTTAATTACTGCTTTATACTTATTACAATATAATCTATCTTCTTATCTGAAATATTACGTTTCAATTGATTATAGAAATCACAAATATGTATACATATAAGTATGCATGTAGCTAACCCAGATAAACATTCTTATTTAAAATAAGTACAATACTAAAAATTTAGAGGTAATAACTTTCAGTTTTCTTTTCTGGAATGGTACAATATAAAAACAGTCAACGATGAATAACTTCATCATCTTTTCGCCCCGTTAGCTGATAAAAATCCTTACAATTTTCCCTCTAAGAAAAGCGTCTTAAAATTTCTACTCGACGCTGTCTGCTTTTACGCAGTTAAGAAAGACGCCAGAATGTAAACAAAGAAAACCTTCAACTTTTTGGGGTAGTTGGCATTTTATCAGTGGTAGCATAGCATCACCACTGTGGCCTCTTTGACTGTGTGTTTGCGCCTCGCAGCCACACACACTCCCGTAAAAATTCCGGGACAATTAGCAAGCCAGGCTGAAAGTATCCCTTGCGGTTCGGGTTCTCTTAAAAATCCTTGAAACCCCTGGGATTCTTTTATCGATGCTGTAACGTTCCCGTGTACTTACACCACCCCGGGTGACGCGTCTTCAAGTGCGTGCGCTGTACCTGTGTGCGTTTGAAACACGCGCGTGGGCGGTCGTAGTGTTGTAGTGTATGGCAGCACTTGGTTTCGTGTGGCTTCCCTTCAAGAAAGAAAACAAAACGCAGTTGCGAGTCAATTTATTCCGGCACCACCGCCAGAGTATTGAAATTGATGTGCGTTCCCAGTGACCTACATTACCACACTCGCAGCTCCCTCTATTGCAGCGATGTCGGGCGTTCTTGGGGCTCCTCGGCTCCTCACGCACTTTTATCTGATGGGGGCTGAGGGAGCTTGTGTTGTGGATGCTCCGCCAAAAGATAGTACACCCACGGAACCACCGTGAGGACATGAGAACGATGAGGTCATCATTTCTACGCACTCCTTTCGCGCGGCATCACGCCGCAACCGATAGATAGCGCCACAATTCACTTAAGGGACCAGGAGTTGTGTGTTTATCTGTAAGTATGAGATTTTTTTTTTTTTCGGCATATCTCATGATTCCTTCACTCGCAAAGAATTGAGGAGATGCGTGCGTGCGTACGTTTGTGGCACACATTTGATTTTCCAGTATGTGGGATTGCTGGACGCGGTGAGTTCTTTTTCTGGTGTGCTGTGCACGCATCAACAGCTAGCCAAAACAAAGTGCTTCCCCGGGAAATAGCAGTGATATTCCGTTTCCCAGAGAAGCTTTAAAATCTTTCTTCAGTATGGCGGGCGTGAAAAAATAATACAAAAACAAAACAAAAATCCCAAATGGACGCGTCTACTGTGGCGCGCCAGTGGTGAGCCTGAACATTTCAGCCACAAGCGCGCAACAACACCCACCGTTTCGGTTCCGGGGAGCAGAGCGGCTACACAGCCGTTTTTTTTGCGCATATGTGCGAAGCTTTTTTTTTCGTTTAATCAATTCGATAATTGAAGTCGTCAGAGTTTTTCATGCATCATGACGGAACTGGGTAAATTTGTTTATCTCGCGAGCTCACCGATTGCTTCCTGCTCCCACCGCCCCGCGTCTTGTTCAGGCAAGTACTGCCCGCCGGGTGGCGGCGTTGTCGTCGTCGTTTTCGTTGCTGCCGTCTTAAATTTTAAAGCTTTTTGTTTTTGAAACGTTGCTTACTTTGACGGCCGTACGCATGGCATGGCGCAGCACATCCACTTGGAATTAGCGTGAATGGCTAGCATGGCTAGAAAACACGGGCTTCCTCGCGGATTACCTGAGCACCTCCTCTACCTGGGCTGCCCTGACTCAGATTAGTAGTGCCTCATCAAAGGCTTTTTGCTACTCCTATGAATTTTTTATATGCATGGTTTTAGCAATGACGAAAATTACCCTCTTCTAGGCATTTATTTTCCGGCATTATTTAACTGCGACTGGGCGGGCGGAATACAGAAAAATTCGCCGGTATAAACAAACAGCTTTTTTCTGGTTTATTTTCATTTGGAGGAAATTCCTCTTTTTCTGTATTAGTTCGCTTCGAGCCAGGCAATTTTAATTGCGCTGCTTGAGGTGAAGTGCGATGCCCCCGGGGAAAAAACGTGATAAAACGTTTAAAGGCTTTGATGGGGCAAAATCGGTTGGATTATTTTCCACGATGCATAAAGCTTTAATTTCGGGTATTTTTTTGGAAAGATTTATTGTGCTAAAATCGCAAGCCCAGACGATTTAACGATGTATAAATGACGAAAGAATCTGTCCTTTATATTCGCTTGTTTCGAAGTTTTCAATTTCAGCATATAAAAGAAAATTCATTTCCTTTGGAGAAATGTGAATTTAATTTTCGAACCATATTTGGTCTCGTCATATTTTACTTCATGGTTAGAATGGGCTTGCCCATTCAGTGATAACATTGTCATTCGTGGCTCTGATTTCGACTATTGTTGATAGAAAAGAAACGTCTTCTAAAATCCATGTATAACCATTTTTATAGGCATTATGGCATTGAAAGGCCGCCATTTTGTATTCTCCATTTTGAATTTACCAAACAATGGATCAAATGTAAAATCTGCAATTCTAAGAATCCCCTAATTAAAATATTGTCGATATTTTAATAAAACAAATTTGCTATAGTGAATTCTGAAGTTTAAATTAGCGAACCAGAAAATGTTCACATACCAAATTTTACACAGTCATATCAATTTTTGTAATAAATGGAATAAATTGTACTAACCGTCATTACTACGACAGATTTGTGATATGATTTCAACACATTTTCCTGTTTTTTTTAAGAACTTTTCGACGAAATATTTACAGCCACTAAAGTGATTTTGATAGTGTTTTTTTCGGTTGATTTATTTGACTATTCAGTCAACACTAAGATGGATAGTTGCCAGCGGGAAAGTAAAAGTTGGTGCTCATTGCTCTCGTTTACTATCTGCAGCGAGAAGAAAATAACGCAGAAGAAAGCGTGAATGCGCGTAAAATTCATTGGTTTTTTTTTTTTTACATAGGCTCGTTCATTCGCACAGTGCAACTGCACGCACTCAGTTTAACCAACGAAAAATCAAACTGGTCGTTTTTTCTGTTTTGTTGTGGTTAGCTTTGCAGAACATTAACCTTGATGGGGGTTTATTAATAAAACATTGCGTCCCATATTGTGGTATTTTTAGATAGGCAGTTTTAAGTGATATGGCATTTTAGATATTTCAATGAAAGTTGGTCAACTTATTTGAGGTGGGAGGTTGTGTCAAGGATGCTTACTGCGACTCTTCCTTATAGTATTTTTGTTCGAATGTAAAAAGCACATATTTTAAAATTGTAATATTTTGGGATTAAAATCTCGTTACTATCAAATATTAGAAATCAATTTATTGCATTTTTTTCTGTCAAAATAGTTCGGTCTTGACAACTCAGAATCTGGACAGATGTTTCTATCTATTTGTGTAGAATTAACTCAGCAAATTTCGAAACATTTTTAATAATATTTGGAGTATTTGTTTCGAAAAGACTTAAATTAAAAAGTTTTGATGGTTTCAAAATTGCACATTTATTTATATTTAAGTTTATAATTTATAAAGGTATTATAAAATTGGTAAATGCCAACTTCACAAATATTTACTTAAATTGCAATTACCACATTAAACAGAGAGGATTTCAGTTTGTTGGTAGGTTATCTATTTGGTCATCATGGTTTAAGATAACAAGTACTTTAGATAAGCCTTTCTTATTTTAATTTTAAAATGAGTTTGACCTTCTAAACGAATAATCCGAGATCTTTATTCAAAGTTTTTGTCATAGAACTGCGACTGATGATCAGTTGTTCTTCGACCTAGAGTTTTTTCTGATGGTGATAGCAGACAAATATATAAAATAGAATTACTGTTTATTTACCCACTATACAAATTGATACCATTGCTTTGATACTTATCAAAATTTGGAAATCCAAAGATTTTTAAAAACATCTTCTTGCCTGTTTGTTCATGCTAATCTCGGGAATGACTGATCCGATTTTGAAGACTTTCACTGGAAGGTACAGATTTTAGTCGGCAATGATTTAGAATACTTTTTAAAAATATTTTCTATTTGTATGTTTGTTAATTCGCTACACTAATTTACACCATTCTGCTGCTCCGATTGTGATCTAAATACGCATGCGTAATTTGAAGGCACAAGAAACTCTGAAATGTGTATTTATCTAACTTACATTTCAAGCTATTATCTATTAATTAATTCTCGAATCGTGCAAGTGTAGATCTTGTATAATTTCCCAATGTTGAATAATAGCATACTATCATTGTTACTTTTTGTCGTCTATCTGAAAGAGATTCGATCTCTTATTCGGAAATCAATTATTTCTTGATAAGATACCCTATTTTTGTGATAGAATATTTCCGTTTTTTTTTTTTTTGTTTTTATTTGTGTAATTTTAAATGTTGCTTGAAACTATTTATCGTACATTTAGAGGCGTAGTTTAGTCTATGAGGTTGAGCGTTTATTACTATTAATAAATAATAGTAGTCGAAAAATCTCTTCTTACCTCATAACCGGTCGGTGTAACTTTTACGATAACCTCGTCCTTCTGCGCATCATGGCTAATGACGTCACCGGATACTTCACGTCCGTTATAAGTCAAAAAGACCCGTTGTCCTGGATGCAATTGAACGCCAAGAATAGACCGAAATCCAGGACCGATTAGTTCATGTTCACGAAATTCTTTAATCATTGCATTCCGGCGCACCGATTGTGCCGGGGATAGCATCAAATTGGATATTGGCTCAAAACTGCCATAATTGTTGCCATCAACATCCATCGCAGATGGCTTATTGTTGCTGTTGCTAGTGGCAGTGTTGCCACTATTATTGTTATTTTGCTGAATCATATTAGCAGCAGTTTGTTGAGTCTTAAAATCAAAACGTACAACGTACTTTGTGTCAGGAGTTAAATTAATACAATTATTATTTTCACTTGATGAGTTTTTAACTGGTGGTGTTTTAACGTCTTGTATAACACCGGAATACCAGAGACCGTCTGGCCCTGGTGCACAAACTCTTGTACCGATAATAGAACGTTTGGCCAAACGCTTGCCAGTGGACATTATTTTTTGTTTTTCAATAGGGGATACAACGAAAAAATAAAATTAATTTTTTAAGAAAAACAACAATAAAATTTTGTTAAAGTGCGTCTATTTAGAATTTTTCTAACGAGTTCTGAACACTTTTTGGTAGCACTTAACTGAATTGGGACATAAAATTTATTTTCACTTTATATTTAGTCTGTAATTTTACACAATTCGATACAAAAAAAAAGTCGTTGCAAGTGATTTTTCCACCTTTTGCACACTTGTTGCTAGCAGTCGATTCAAAAAAGCCGGCCGGGGCGGGTGGTTTAAGTAGAACTAGAGTGTCTATGACTACAGAAAAAGCACGGTTGGCAGCACTTTAACTAAATATGCAACTTTTTTCGGGAATTAGTAGCGACGAGAATACCGATGACGAGTTAATCGACAATTGCGAGTACGACACTAGCGACGAGGACGACACCAACGACGACAACGGCGATAACGCAAACGACGACAATACCGTGAAAAAATCAACAACTCCAGCTGCTTCTTCTTCAGTTTTTGAATATCCCGACGACGGAGACGACAACGACGACGTACTGTATGAGCTTAAGAAATTTTGAGTATTTATGAATGAAATGTTCGAGTTTTTCGTCACATCAACAAAATCCGAAACATTTTCACGATTTTCACCGATTGTCCCACTGCTTAACATGCTACAAATACACATAATATCGCCAGTACTATCGGATGATAGCTTTTATCTTTCATCCGGTTGACAAAGAAATTACTTCTTTGTTTCGAGTATAGTGCGGGCACAAAAGTGAAAAATCCACAGACAGACCGGCACGTTTTCAACTATTTTACGTACGAAACGACACCACTTTGGACTGGTCTAGCACCACCTCAAAAGGTTTTTCTATTTATTATTTTGCTTCGTTATTCAATTCTCACACTATTTTTTTCACTATCCCAACCGGTGCGAACACTCAACACCTTCATGAGACGGTCCACTATTACGGCACAATGTAAGAAAGGAAAAATCTCATAAAAAGAGATATTTTTAAAATTAACGAATTACTTTTTTGGCGCCAAACTTTAAAACAATTTTAAAAGATCGGTTCAACACATCTGAACACCATAGAGAATAACATTGAATGCCGGTGAATTTAGGAAACCATAAAAAACAAAAACTGAGAGGATGTTGCCTTTTTACAGATTTCCCTTTTCTTTGTGTTATAAACAAGAACAACAAAAAATTATTCACTCACAATCCACTGCAAAGGACCTTTCCTCCAATTGAGAAAAATTTATTATTTTTTGTGTACCGCACAAAAACCACAGTAAATTGAGATTTAACTCCTAAAATAACTATATTTTTTATTATATTATTTTGTTTTTATACCAAACTTCTCCCTTAGGATGATTTTTCACCAGGGAGAGCACTAACAACAAAAAAAAACCTCGAAGAAAACGAAGTGAACTTAATAAACGGAAAAAAGAAATTCCACTGGAAAACTAACAAACAAACGCAGCAATGCAACTCTTCCAGACAGAAATTTCCTTTACAAAGCAACGCCTGTACACAGGGCAACTCTAAACACGAGAGACGACTGACTATCAAAGACTGAAAAGCTTCAAGATTTCCGTTGAAATTCAGCCCGAGCCAGGCGGCTGATGGTTATGCGATTCGGTCGAAAAGCGCCGCACGCACACAATCATCAAATCCCATACCATTGACGCAACCAGGCCGCGCTTGCAGCGCCCCCCTCCCCTACATTTTGTATGTATAAAAAGCAAAGCAACGATCATAAATTCGTTTTTGCAGTTGTGTGAGTTTGTTGTCTTACAAAACGTGTGGCTCGTGAACCGGCTTAGAGCTATCAGCTACTACGCCGCTGGGCCAAGCCAAGCAGCCGAGAGCCGGGGAAACAAGTGATGATTCCACCCTGCTAGCCATCAGCCAGGTTGGTGTATTCAAACAAAAAGTACAAAAAAAAATTGAATGTATTATGTACAAACCGGCAATGTTCACGAACACATAACCATTTGGCTCATAAAAAAAAAACCCAGATGAAAAAAAAGCGAAAACACAAAGAGATGGAAATGGCTCCTTTTGAAATCGAGTGGAATTTCACTTGCTCTCGTTGAGGTGAACCAACACACTCCAGGCCGGGTATTTCCAGAGGACAATACATAGAAAAGGTAAAAAGAAATACATTTTTGTTTTATTTTTTGTGTTTACATCACTTCTTTTCTGCCCTTTTTTTTATTAGTCAGCAAGTTGCGCCTGTGGTGTTGGGATGGGGATTTGTTTTGCTTCGCCATTTATAGGTCGGCACGTGTAAAAGAGAGTTTTGTTTTGGTTTTCTCAATCACCTGCTAGATCAAAGTTTCTCTTTCGTTATTTAAGAGATTAAGAAATACTTTAGTTAAGCCAGCGCTGCCAATAGTAAAAGTAATCAAATTATATTATTATATGATTATAAAATAAAAACGACATTAATTTTAATATAGGAATCAACAGATTATCAATCAACTTGGACAACATGAACATGTTTACCAACGGGAGGAGAATGACAGGTTTAATTGGATTTATACTGCCAAAAATTAAGAATATAATTTACAATACCAATAACAATAATAATAACAACTGTTGATAACTGATGGTCTAATAATATGAAGCCAAACCATAGTAAAGACATACGAAGTCATCTATTGCCTAGTTTTGAAAACGAAGATTCACCTATATAATATGTATAAGGAAAGCAACGAGGAAGAATATAAAATACTTATTAAAACTTACGTTAAATGGACAAATGAAAATTAATTAGAGAGAACGGCAAAGGACGGCTAACCTTCTCTGTCATCACGGACTTATGTATATGCTGGCCACTGCCTTTTAAGGACCTCAAAAAGATAGGCCTCTCGGTACACCCTATGTCGCCTAATAGGGTCGCGCTACTTTTAGGAGGAATATCCATCCTTAGGCGACCTTTAGGACTTTAGCAGCCCTATAGGTGTTTTTCAAAGAAGAAGAAAGTACATCGTATGGACCTGGAATAGAATAGGTATGATGTTTCTCTATTTATAACCATGAAATCAGTAACTTAAACTTTAAATGCGTTTTTCTCGAAACTACATTTTTAAAATTTGTTGCAGTTATAACTCGAAGACAAATCATCCGATCGATTTGATTCTTGTATATGTTTCTCCATACTATAAACCTCCTGTTTTCCGATCAAATAAAAAATGTAATTTTGGCAGGCGAAAAACTCCGCCATTTTGTTCAATTTCAATTTTTTTTAGGACAATACCTTCTATTTTAATAAACTTTTTGGTTTTTTTTTTATTTCAGGCACTGTGAAAGTCGCTGGAGTCCACTGGAGCAGTGGACTTGTTTTTCGGAGCCTTGAGAGATTGCGAATAACTCGCTGACTTTTCAATTTTTTGTTCCAAAATTGTATCATGTATTTATTATATAATATAAAAAACATTAAAACATTCCATGCAGTAGTTGTCTTAAAAAAAATTCCCAATAATTAGAAGGAAGAAAGGCCCCAAAGTTATTTCATACCCTAGTATCATTCCATGAAAGATGACACCTGACACCTGATAAGAAAGCAATCTGACAGAAATCACTTAAAAAATTTTTAAATGTAGTAATTTCATAAATAATCTTATAAAATTGTTGTTAATACAGTATCTCAGCTCAAAACTAGCCTTAAACCCGTCAAAATGAGCTATAAAACATTCTAGCACCACTTAAATAGTGAAACAATTTTAAAAGAAGGCTTGGTTGAAGCAATCAACTTTTTAATCACCCTAAGTTATAAAAAAAAAAGTTGGCAACGACTTAAAACTTTATTATGATATAAAAAAATTATGCCACATGCACATGGGGTTACGCTGTGCAGTCTTCAAGACGTTCAGATTATAAGTACATATGTTACGTAAGAAATTCAATAAAGGTAAAATATACCGGATGTAATTATAATTGAAAGTACAAAAGCAAAACTATCATAACTATTACGTTAATAAAATAGTAAAATATACGAAATTAGTACCCGATTTGAGAAGCCAACAGAATCTACCTACCTAGAATTTAACTTAGGCTATTAGCAGTTTATTAATGTCCTTTAATATGTTTCTGAGAATTTGTTCTTTGAGTAAATGAGTCATTTCGAAGATGTGTCAGACAGTTTATTATCATGTTTGTTTGAAATGCTTTTTTTTGTTTTATTTAGGGTTATCTGTCAGGCCCTTTTCGTTTTAAACGAAATTTATAACTTTCAATGTGTTGATCTGCAAATATTCAAATCAGTCACTCCTTAAGTGCGCTTAAAACCTATGAAAAATATAAAAAAAATTGTTTTGAGCTCCTTAATTTTGCGGACTTATTACCTCAATCTAATACATAAATTCGGAGAGAGGCCTTAACCCACAACTTTGGTGTAATGTAATGAAGGCGTTTCCTTGTTGAATTCTCTACAAACTTTTAATAAAACCGAACTTAAAAACAACCTTGACTCAGCAGAAGCATCCGGCGGTATATGGTTCGAGCTATTTTTCCTGATTTCATTCGATGTTTCGTTAATTAGGTGCCCCACCACATAATCAAAATGAGCCTGTTACCTTGGGCAAAAACATTAGGAATGTTTTCTTGAGTTGAAATGAAATACACCCAGCCAGACCCTCCTAAAGCCCACCTAAAAAGAAAACTTCCAAAACAAAATCCGTGCTAGCGAGCGGCATTCTTTGCGTTTTCTTGCCACATTAGCGCTGCAAGGTCAAACTTTGGCTTATTTATCAGCCGAAACTGGAGCGGGGGCGATGGGCATACATTCGTTCCTCGAGCTCAGAACTAGGTCAGGTAAAAGGTGGATCCACGCCCATGTCATTAGGAAAGATTCAGCTCATTAGGAGACGAAAATCGTCAGAATTCTTGAGAAATTCATAATTTTCAACTTTGTCTAAATGCATTTTTGTTCGCAACGCTTCGGGTATAAAGTCTAATTTAAGCGGATAAGTGGGATTTGATGAGCTGACGATGAGAGCATGAAGGAACGCCTCTCTGCCAACACTTGGTGCTCTTCAAGCTGCTCTTTAAACTAGTGCCAGTCAGCCTGTATAAAACCAGCTGGTAAATTTTATCTGCCCTTGTTTACATTTCATGGAATCAGCTGAGCTTTAGCGGCACAACTACAGCTCGATAAAACCGGGTTTCAATTATAAAATCCCCTCAATTGTGCTAACACACCGTTATTTTAGTGCACACACTAAAGATATACCAAAAAGCCGCCCGGCCTCTGAGCGGCACTACCTCACGCAAAAGCGCAAAAGCTGTAAAAGCGTCTTTTTGGGTCTTTCTTTAACGTCTCTATGGGGAAAGTATGGAACAGAGATATATTTCTGTATGTATTTGAAGTTAATATATATATATACGTCATATACAATCTTACCCGGCTACACATAAATGCCTGTGACTACACATTTTCGTGTAGCTACACAAAGTAAAATGTGTTGTATAACTTAAAAACACAGTTCAAATGCGGTATGGGGGAGTGCAATAGCACTATAATTGTTTGCCTTCTATTTCGCTCTGATAATGTGCCGCTACAAAACCAGCTGATCAGAGGAAAACAAAACTTTTTGCCATTTTTTCTGTACGGTATATGGGGTGGGGAGGGGGGGATATGAAACGCTTTCGTTAGTGAAAAGAAGTTAGAAGATACTAATGCGGCTTAGCGAAAATGAGATAGAAGCAAAATATTGAGCTTGGACATTTTCTTTCAAATCACAAACGTCGCAGAGCGTTAGGAAGTGGGGAGCTTTTTTTTTATTTATTCCCAAAGCTCTTGAATTTTTTTCCACCGAAGTTCGGTTGGGAAAGTGGCCTTTATGCTGAAATCTAATGAGCGGGGACCGATTGTGTACTTTGACCGTTTCATATGCGTCCAGGGGAGCAAATTCCGTGGAACAATGGGCGTCATTCGGTTGGACTAGGGCATTTAAGGTTAGGGCTGCCATATGAGATATATATCTGGCATTTCATTAAATGTTTTCGAACTTCTACGGTTTGAATATTGAAGCCTAATAGAGATATCAAGACTCTGGCTTGTTAGCGTATTTCGCTGAAAAATTTCTTGAGTTTGCTTACCGATAAAAGGCGCAATTAACGCATAACGGCTGCCTATCTCACTTTCACCGTAAATTCCCGATATACCCAGAAATTTCTTTACGGCGAATGTGACTTGTAAGAGTCGAAAAAGCTCACTACACCCGCGTTGGCGGGTATTTACTACAGCAGCCCTTATCGCCCTTCGTCTGCGGGGGTGGAGCTCAAGAAGTAAGTATGTATTGTACACGTGTCGTCCATTCAATTCGATTTTCCGGAAATTTCCCGGGGATTCGATACGGCACGCAACTGTCGAGAATATTAACTTCCAAAATACGTTAGACGCAGTTTGAAGGGCACGTGCGGTGCGCGTCCCACCGTATTTAGGGCAAACTCATTTTTGACCATTTCCACGAAATTTTTGCGTCACTTCAGAGCAACAGCCAGTGATTTCCCTTTTATACTCCAACCACACCGTGTCCATTTCGATCTCGCATGGCTTACCTTGGCGATGGCCTCACTTAATTATTTCTTTTTTCCCAATCATAGTCGTTCATCTTTGAAATTATGAGAAGCTCTAAAAGCTTCAGTTGCCTTTTTTTTCGGGGGCTTTATGAAAACTTCAAAGAGCCTCTTGGATGCTCAAGGTCACCTCAATGACAGCACGAGATAGAAGTATTTTCTAGGGACACCAGAAAATAAAATAATTAAAAGAAAGCTAGGAACAACGGAAGAAGGTATTTCAAACATTAAGGTGAAAAAGGGGGGGGCTGGAGGGTTAGGTGTCATCCACGGGTTTGTCCACTGCGGGAATTTTAATTAAGTCATAACCGAAGGATGAGGTTTATATTTTCATATGTTTTGCCCGTTGATACAGATATAATCCTTACTATGTACACTTTCTTTCAAAGTGGCAGCAAACGGGCCGAACATCGTTAAAGTATTTTCATTTTGGAAGCACAGGGAACCAAGGGTAAACCCTTTCTCGGACACTTTATTACACGAGCAGCCCTTAATTTAATATACACTCACAGAGGAGTAACTTTTTAATAAAATTGAGTCCACTTACTCATCTTTATGCAATTTTGCAATAATTACCCTAATGAAGCTTCTATCACAAGGCGTTTGGGATTTTCAAATTAAGGGATGTCTCGCCATGATGGTATAAGTGTGACCTTGAAAAATTAATGTCAAATAACTTAATTAATTCAACAATTTTGATTTGTAGATCATTGAATTGTGATGTTTTTAAAATTTCGATTTCAAATTGCTACATATATAGTGTTTGCCGCTTCGGGTATTAAAATTTTGATAGATATAGGTAAATGCGTAAATGAAATATTAAAACAAAGACTGAATGCATAAGAATTGAATAGAAGAGAAATCGAAATTTCCTAAATATGTATTATATCATAGTAGAAAAAAAGGCATTAAAAACGCTTATTACAACAACACAAAAAAAATAATAATTAAAGAAAAATATGACCAATAACCCAAAATTCTAAATTTAGAAATAGGAATTAGCAACTCTGTTTTATTTAATCCCGATTAAATCTTCTGGACAAGTGCGGCCCACGGACGTACGTTTTGCCCCTTAGTTTCTACCCTTGCCTGTGGGAGAAGCCATTAGTGGGTGTATACCAATTATAGAAAAGCCATTAATGGACGCATAGATCTAATTCATCATTTCAGATTTTAATCTGTTGTTGTTTCCTCGCACAATCGATTTCTTCCTTATGGTCCTTATGGATGAAGTGGTCTTTAATCATAATTGTGAATGTGAACTTTGAAACGATGCAATGTTGCAGGTCGCAGGAAGATTGAATTTTAAGCTTATGGCTGTTTGTAAGTAAAAGGTACAAGACATTGTTTGAAACACTTCTATGGAAAAAAAAACTTAAGATATAACATAGTTACCGAGACAAAAATATGCATACGTCCTGTACCTTACAATAAATATATGTATAAAAAACCGTGATAGTATAATTGCCTTAACGTTTAGAAAGGAATAATTTCTTCAGATACATAGTAAACAGCTGTAGTAATTTATATTATAAAATAAATCGGTTACCAAATTTAAGTAAAACGGCAAAAGCAAACACTTAATTAATATAATAAATAGGATATTTCAAGTAAGTGATAGAAAACAAAAAGATTGTAAATCTTGTAGTTCTGACGCCAAAATAAGTAAAATAATATGTAATAACATTCTGAAAAAAAGAAAAACTTATTTTTGTGGTAAACATTTTCTTTTATAAATGCATGTCGCCTGAAACTCCACGGAAAATTTTAGTCAAAATTTTTCTGAAATTTTTAAAACTTATGATAACCTCTAGCTAGGCAGTTAGAAGACCATTAGGCAGTCCTAAGTTGGAGTATGAGCTAGCGGGCGGTCGACCGCTCATTGACCTTAAATCGCTATAGAAGCCATAGTAATAGGAATATTCCAATGACTATTTTATGGCATAGTTTTAAAAGTATATAGAGTTGAAATATGTAAAAACAAATTGAAATACAGTAGGGTCACGGTAGTTTGACATATTGTTTAAACGCATATTGTCAAATGAAAGGGCCTGCCAAGATAGGGTCGCGCCAGTTTGACATATGATGATATAATTCCAGAAGAAGAAAAACACAGTTCAAACCACTGGGTGAGTATAGTTAAATAATAAAAGGAAAATCCAAATGAAAGCTACGTCAAACTAGCGTTTATTCGTCAAAAATAAAAAATACATACCTATGTATGCATTTATTAGATTTCGATAAAGAATAACATAATAAGAACAAAGTCCAAAGACTTCCTTGTTAGTTTTAAATATGTTTTAAACATGCTTTAATAGATGAAACATATTTTCAATATGTGCGAAGGTACATATATATTTTTATTGATATTCATTAATTTTTCTTTTTGTTATAAATAAAATTGGATTTTGGTAAAACATACACCCTATGATTTTATGTTTGCTTATTAAGCAGAGCAGTGTCAATGTTCAAGCGTTAAATTTATGAACGAAGTCTGCATCTGCGCAAATACTTTTAGGAGCGAACATACATAATTCGAACATTTTCTGAACATCACCCCTGGCACTAGAGTCCCTAAATTAAAGCCATCTTCTGGAAGATAACGGGAATTTGGTAGCGGAGCGGTCTACATTCAACAACTCCTCAGCGTCTCGATTACCCGGCAAATAAAAGCTAATGTCCCTTGAATGAAACGATTTTTCGGAACAAAGGAACCACCCGAGTTATCTCCCCCGGTGTGTGCGTAATTTAACAAGAGGCCGCTTCTCCGGCAATCGCTGACGAAATGCGATTTGACCTAATTGCGTAACACGAAAACGGTGAAAAGCCAACCACTCCTATACCACCTTTTTTTGACGTGACAACGTCTTATAATTCGATTGAGCCGGCTGCACGCGCGAAAAAACATGACTCATGCGTCGTTACCTCGCTCTCTGTAGCGTTACCTCGCTCTGAGGCGTTCCATTTAAGGCTTGAAGTGCAAGCGAGAGCGCGGCACAATCGGCCTCCGCGTTCGGCAGCGTTCGACATCTGTCTCTCTCCTACTTGAGTGAGCGATGCGTCCGCGTGGACAGCTGCTATACAATAATACATTTACATATTTTCGTCAAGTATGAAGTGCAGTGAAAAGTGAATGTGGTGTCAATTGTTTACAGCAACGATAATTGCGGCGATAAAGGTAATGATTCTTTCGATATTAAATATATGTTCAGTGATATATTGTCGAATATTCGTGCTTTCATCATTAAAATAAATAGCATCGGTCCGCTAGTGCAGCGATTGTAGGTTATGCTAAACATCTTTAGCCGAGGGTAAAACTGATTGTTGGCGTGGCGACGCTTTATCCGTGGCGACTGGCGACTGGACTGCTGGGGGCCTATTCCTGAAACCATTCGAATCGAATCCGATTCAAATGAAAAGAGCTAGCAAAAGCCCTTTTTGGATAAATATTCCTTAATAAAGCCGCTTATTTCAAATCAACTGTCAGAATTTACGAATTCAAGATGGCGGACTGTCAAATTTTAAAGTTAATGCGATTTGCACCAAACTTGGAACTTGGGGGTTTTCGGGGTCGCTTATTTCAAATCAACTGTCAGAATTTACGAATTCAAGATGGCGGACTGCCAAATTTTAAAGTTTATGCGATTTCCACCAAACTTGGAACTTGGGAATTTGCGGGGTCGCTTATTTCAAATCAACTGTCAGAATTTACGAATTCAAGATGGCGGACTGTCAAATTTTAAAGTCAATGCGATTTGCACCAAACTTGGAATTTGGGGGTTTTCGGGGTCGCTTATTTCAAATCAACTGTCAGAATTTACGAATTCAAGATGGCGGACTGTCAAATTTTAAAGTTAATGCGATTTGCACCAAACTTGGAACTTGGGGGTTTTCGGGGTCGCTTATTTCAAATCAACTGTCAGAATTAACGAATTCAAGATGGCGGACTGCCAAATTTTAAAGTTAATGCGATTTGCACCAAACTTGGAACTTGGGGGTTTTCGGGGTCGCTTATTTCAAATCAGCTGTCAGAATTTACGAATTCAAGATGGCGGACTGTCAAATTTTAAAGTTAATGCGATTTGCACCAAACTTGGAACTTGGGGGTTTTCGGGGTCGCTTATTTCAAATCAACTGTCAGAATTTACGAATTCAAGATGGCGGACTGCCAAATTTTAAAGTTAATGCGATTTGCACCAAACTTGGAACTTGGGGGTTTTCGGGGTCGCTTATTTCAAATCAACTGTCAGAATTAACGAATTCAAGATGGCGGACTGTCAAATTTTAAAGTTAATGCGATTTGCACCAAACTTGGAACTTGTGGGTTTTCGGGGTCGCTTATTTCAAATCAACTGTCAGAATTTGCGAATTCAAGATGGCGGATTGTCAATTTTTGACGTGACAACGTCTTATAATTCGATGGAGCCGGCTGCACGCACGAAAAAACATGACTCATGCGGCGTTACCTCGCTCTGAGGCGTTCCATTTAAGGCTTGAAGTGCAAGCGAGAGCGCGGAACGAGCGACAAAGAGGCACAATCGGCCTCCGCGTTCTTATGAGGAAATCTTATTAGAAATTAAAAAGACAATAGGAAATCTTATTAGAAATTAAAAATTCAATATGAAAATTCATTATAAATTCTAAGGAGTGGGAACTAGAAGAATTTCCTCTTACATCAACGAAACAATTAGCCTATCCAATAAATTAGAAATTTAATAAGGAACCTATTTGAAATTAAAAAGACTTCTTATTCCTTTCAATAGGATGTTGTTGTTAATTAAACGAAAATTGTAAGATCCCCTCTTAAGAAATGCATGTTTAAACTTTTTCAGTTAAATGCGCAAAATGTGCTGTAAAGTGAGGTGAGGGCAGTCGTAATGAGTGGCTTATTTAAATTTCTCATTATTTTATTGTTCGGATTTCATTAAAAAGTGCTTAGTGTGACTTGTTAAGTGCGAAATGGCGGAAAATATTGAAAATAACCCCATAACCATTGCTTTTTAATAAACTTACACAACAAATAATACGTTGTCACGTAAACATCGATCGTAAACCGACTTTACAGACAACCAACTTTTTTCTTTTTTTTTTGAATATCTATCAATTTGCCCAGCAGCAGGGTCTCTTTGTGGAAGTTCTGCCAACAAAGCGCCAGCCGATTTCAGTGACTTGCGAGGGATACATCATGGCGGTAAGAACGCACCCTTCGTCATGTCTTATCTGCTCGCAGAACGACTGCGTAGCGCCGGGAGGGGAGCGTTCAAATTGCGTAACAGAAAAACTCTCGCAAAGCGCAGTAAATTGATACATCCACTGCTACCTACGCTCCCGCAATCAGACCAGAGGAAAATTCCGAACGTCACCCGCGGCACCTTGAGCCGATTTCAACGGGAATGGCGCTCGCGATATGAAGCTTTCCTCGGCGTGCTTCCCGTTATATCGGCCACGCGAGGCCCAATCGCGCCACAAACGCGTACGCGGCCATTTGGGCAGCCCTGGGCTGGCCCTTCACAACGCCGCTGTCGGGTTCCTGACCTCAAAAGGCCCACCGGTTGAGCAATGGCGCAGCGCGCTTTCGGCCTCCCGCATTTTTTTATTGTTTACTTCTCAAATGCCTCCGCCAGCACAGCAACAACGGTGTGAGCAGTTGCACTTTCTTGGTGGATTTATTGTTTCTGCACGGCGAGCTCCGCTTTGTTTATAACCGAAATGCTCAGGTGAAATAATCCGTTAGGTATGCGGTAGCACAAAGGGCTTTTGCTTTCTTTAAATGCTGTAAGACTCTTTTTTTTACCGTAATGAGGTCATATAAACTGCCAGAATGTCCGGAGATTGGTGGCATGGCAGCCATTATAAAGCTGGTCCCTATAGTCTATTTTATTCTGGCATTAATAGTCAGCTTAAAACAGCCATACAGAAGTGGTAAAAAACCATGAAAAATACCCAATTTTACCTATTTTATCTCAAAGAAAATATTTGTGCCATCTGGAAATATTTAAACATTTTCTAGGAATAAAATTAGGAGCTTGAGTTTGCATAATAAAATTGCGCCGTTTTAAAAATTGCGTTTGGACATCTAAGTAAATATCTTGGGGTTGTTTTGTTGTGAAATTCACTCGTTCCCTTGCGACAATTCCCAAGAGTTGAGATAAGGCGTCTCGCTAAATGAAAGTGCCCAGTTCCTTTAGTTTAGAGAGTATCATAAAAATGCATAAATAGGCACCAAACTTGTTTCTGCACTCAACACGCACATGGGCTAAAACTGAAGCAGGTAGATTTCCTGATTTTTCGAAACAGCAGCTTATTTCGAGTTATGTTCAATTTTTTTAAAACTATTGATTTGTGTTTGTTAGGTAGACTGCAACCTGATGACAAATTTTTGAAAAATTATAATAATTATGTTAAAATTTATGTTAGAAATCGCCAATAAATTTATTCCGTCAACATCTCAGCTAAGTGCTAAGTGAAGATCGGATGTGAAGATATGGGCTACGTAATTTATGTAAAAATAGTTTGGATCTGATGAGGCCACACCCATTTCTAAAAATGATTTTGATACCGCGATATCTACTCTATTTTTTAATGGATTTTGATTAAACTCAGCATATGCATTTACCGGCTCGATATCTAGGCTGTATTAAAAACAGGAGATTTGGGAAAGGACATAGACATAGATCGTATTTTTTTTGACGTCTTTGGCTTAATATTTTTATAAAATGTTTCCTAACAGGATCAAATTTGGTTGAAAGCACAACGAAAACTAAATTAAATACACTAGAAAAAACACTCCTAAAGTAATGTCCCAATTTGCATACATAAACTAACATTATGATTTTGACCCAGTGAATAAATAAGTGATTTAAAAACAATATTTAAAATATAGTGCGAGTTATTTTAAATAATCAACCTGTATAATTTTCGACGTCTGATGAGAGACTAACCCGGTCTTTATACGGGTCAATTCTACTGACATTGGCGCTTACTCTGACTCATGTAAATACTCGTCAGTACATATCAATTTGGTGTATAAAACGCTAACTTGATATGTAAAAATGGAAGATTATGAAAAATTAAAAGTACCTAATAGAGAAAGATTTTTCTAGGTTTTAGGAGAAAAATAAGACTACAATTTACAAAATAATATACATCGAATACATGATTATGTTTATATTAAATAAAAGAAAATAATTTACAATAATTTTAAGCAATAATATTTCAGCCACTGAAGCTTCTACATTTGTCGACAAATAACTGACTTGTTGTTTTGCCAAACACAAACTAGTCAGTGAAAGTATGTAGTTTTGACAATTGAAGAAAGTTGACTGCTAGTAAAATTGACCCATGTAAAAGTAAGCAACAAATGTGTGATAATATACTGTCCACATCCGCGAGGCCATCTTGTTATCCGAAAATCGTTTACATGGTATAAAGAAGATGTAGTTACAAGATGTTTGTGCTGTTATTGGAGTTGTTCATTAGAAGAGATTTAATTGCACTTTATAATTCCCAAACCTAAATGTCTTTAACCATAACTTAAATTATTTTGTCGTCAAATGAACTCGAATTACCCTATACAAGAATTTTATGATTTTAAAGCTGGAATTTCTTATGATTTTTCATTATTTTTAAATTGGATAACCTCACCTACACGCTACACAGGCGCAACCTCGAGTTTGCCACATGAAGCATGCATATTGTATATCGCTCGAAAAGCCAAGCGGATTTTTACGAATATGTATGAAATTCACAGGTTGCACCTATAGCAAATATTTATTCCAGGGAAATTTTAAAAATTGCGCTTCACCCACCACTGACGTTTCTCGCCCGTCCCTGTGGGTGTTGGCATACATTGTCCCAGCTCATCTTGTCGCGAGCTGTGAACGCTGAAGTTTTGCTGCCTATTTGCTCCTTTTGTGCTCGAGGCGACCCCTGGAATACGGGGAAAACTAGGTCATGGAAATATTTTACCACGCACGCTTGATGCCGCTACCTAGCCAGAGATACCGGGCATATTTTATTTGGCTGGGAAAAAGAACTTGTGAAATAAAGGAAAGGTCTGAACCGGATATACATTAGCTGATTAAAGATTAACATCAGTATGAGCTTTTTTCAAAATGTTTTTCCTTCAATATCGTTAAGTTCTTGTCTGGTGAGTTAGACAGCAAAACTGATTAAACAATTTTAACTTTCTATTTCAAGATACATTAATTTTGATATTTTAAAATATTAAAATAATTTGAAACGCAAAAGTTATATCTTTCGCAGAGGCTATGGACACAACACCAAATATGAAATCGGTTTGTATGCAGAAACTAGATAACAAACAAATTGCCTTTTTTATGAGCTTTAGGTTGGAAAAGGGTTGAAAATAATTATCAGTTTGGGGGTCCTCGTAGTTCATGCTTTAGTGGATGATATAAGAAAACAATTTGTTTAAAAATATGTACTCAAATCTGTCTTAAAAGCACGCATATTATTTCGAGAAAAACTCGTTTGAAATCATTGATTTGGTCGTAGGTACACCAAACAACTATGAGAAGTACAAATATGTACCTACATAAATTCATGAAAGTGTATTAATTCAAAGTAGCTAAACAATTGATTTTTTTCCAATATATTTTACAGTAAACTACACAGAAAAGAGTTTGTTTATATACATATTGATAAAGTGAAAGGAGACTATTCAGGTTTCATGAAAAGTTGGGCTCAAAATCGAAAGTGCCGGCCAACGGAAAAGTATGTTTTTAATCCGTTTAGAACATCATCATAAGCATTTGGTACTATGACACCAAAACGGTAGAAACATAATGGCAGCTGCGTAAGTTCGAAAAATCTAGTTTCCCATACACTTGACTGAAAATAAAATATGTAAATATATCATATGTGTACATGGACTTATTTAGTGGATCATTTTTAACATTTTTGCCATGACTGTAATTCTGTAAGTGTGACTGTAATATTAAAAGAAAACATCAAGTTCGATTTTCCGTTTAGATTATGAGGTTAAGTATATTTGTGTTCTATGTTTTGTGCATACCTTGTATGTACTCAAATGATATATTTACATTTATTTTTAAGTCAAATCTACGGGAAATCTGATTTTTAAACTTGTGTAACCGCTACAATAATAGTTCCATAGTTTTGAAGCCATATAGTACCAAATGCTTAAAATGATGTCCCAAACAGATTAAGAACTTTATTTTTTCACTGGCCGGCACTTTCAAATTTTGGGCCCAGTATGAATGGTCTCCTTTAAGTTACATTGAATACAAATTACGTGATATTAAATATTTGCTGTATGAAAGTTTACGATGTATATGTATATGTAGAGGTAGCAAGCACGTCCCTTTTTGAATAAAAGTGCCAGCGAGTTTCCAACAATTTCTGCAATCAACCATCGTGACGCTTCTTTTTATAAAATGCATCGATAACTTTCCTTCAATGGCGGAAAAACCGTGGACCACCGTTGAATAATTTTGAATTCAATTCAGTAACAAACAAAAGCGAATATAAAAAAAAAAAATGTGGCAAACTAAAACTCGTTTGCAAGAACCCTCGAACTGCAGCAAAAGAAAAGGCGTCGCAATTTTGCCGCCCCCTCGTGTGGCGCGACGAAGTAATCTTTAAGAGCTTTAGTTTCTTAGAGCTGACTTCGTGGGCTCTCTGCCGGGAAAACTCTTTCTTGGGTGGTCAGAGGGATGAAAAAGGGATAGGATCCATTATCGTCTCCTATTTATGTATTTCTCCCCCATTTATGTTTCTGCGCGAAATTGTGTTGGTGTGCAGGATATTTTTGTGGGCGGCGAAACTATAGCCTATTTTATAGGGGTGTAGTTGCATAGTATATTTGAAATGTTGCTGCCACCCTTTGCACATAGGCGCCGAAACTCTTAAAGGCAACAAGTCTTCCGTTCAATCCTCCCCCGCCGCGGGCCCTTTTCATACGAACTGGTAAATCCAGCAAGAAATATTTCCTGATTGAATAAAGTCCCTTAAACGAGTGATTCCAGGGCGCCTCAAATTAACTGAGCCCGCCACTGCTCCTGTGTAAAATACAACGAGTGCTGCTCGTGAGCATGTCAATTAAATTTGACCCAATTCCCAGTGCTTGTCGCTGTAATTTGAATAGCTGAGTCAATTTTTTGCCCATTTAACTGCATTTCTGCGAAATCCTTCACCCGAGGGGCGGGCCACTCAACGCTCGTTATTCAGGCGCAGGTATTCTGTCAGGGACGCGAAGGGGAAGGGAGGGGTACCGAAACCATGCACCATTCGATGCCAATCGAAGGGAGTTAATGAGTTCGGTCTATCGACAACTTTAACAATCGGTTGACAGGAAATGAAGGATTGCCGATGATTACAAAGTTGTGGGCTCGTTAGGTGTTATTTCGGGGGTTGATTGATGGCCGACTCCTTCCCTTTTGTAGTTTAATCTGATTCACCCGGAAGCGATGAGCGGAGATGAGAAAATCGCTCCTGTGCCGAACGCAAATTTCTTTTCAGCATAATTTAACAACATAAGACGCATATTCATCACCCCAATAAACCTATTCCGCGACTGATCCTTCCTTATCCATCTACTCACACACAATCGAATACCAAATTGAGTTTAACATGTTTTCGAAAAGTACCAAATGTCGTTGAGAATAAAAGTAAGTATGTATATATCATAAAATAAATTTAAAATAATAATTATCTACATATAAAGCATTTACATCATTTCAAATAAAATCATATATCAATCAATAGCAAAAACAACTAATTCAAATCCAATGAAAATCAAATCAAATTCAATTACAACCAAATCAAAATCAAGAGTAACTAAATCAATATCAGGACTATGGGGACAATAAATTTGGGAACAACATCAATCAATCAATCAATCAAACAAGTCTTCAAAGATAATATTAAAAAACAAAATCGGTGCTATTTTGAAGAAAATAAAATGAAAGAAAAATAATTTTTAGTGCACATGTAACTTTCAGATTAATCACTAGATGTAAATTTAAAATAAAACAAGTTATACAATCTAAACAAATTAAAATGTCATGAATTTTTATTTTTTTATCTATTGTAGCCTGCAAATTATCAAAAGAAACTATAGAAACACATTAATCAACAGCTGCAGGACTATCCAAATCAATAAACAATACAAACAAAATCTTGGAGTTCTTAATCTGAAGTGTAAAATCTGAATTTCGAGAATTTGATAGTATTTTTTACTCAAAGTAAGACCTTGAAGTCTCACACTGATTAATTTTGATAATACAATATAATAGGTAGGTACATGGCAATTTAAGTCAATAATTATTTTACTTTCATATCCTTAAGGATTGATTGATTAGAAGAGAAAAGGATCAACTTCAGTTAGGTCCAAAAACTTTTAGCTGAAAAATCCTTTTTCTACATAGACTAGGCTAAAATAAAACAACAACCTCGCAAGATACATGTCATGTGTGTTGAATAAAAGTAGGTAAATTAAATATTTGTCAAGTTCAAATAAGAGTTCGTTTTTTACATGTTTGCAACGAAAAACATATTTTAAAAGTTTTTTATTTCGATCATATGGTACGAAAAAAACGAAAACAAGAATTTTCAATTTGACTCCTTAATATAGACTATTAATCTAAAAAAATCATCTTTTTTATAAAAAAATTGTAAATTTCTCGTTGGTTTCGAAATACTATATGTATATGTCATTTTATGGATTTTATCATGTAATCATAGTGGGTCGGCTTTTGTGCCGGTTAGTCTTGTTGGACCAAAGCGAAAGCTTTTACACCACTGTGGGAAAACATAATTTTCCGCCTTACTAAACAAAAGTAGCCAGGTTAACTTCCTCTGTCGGAGATGTTAAAAATTTTCCATAAAATTGAATGTTTAAGAGAAATGATAAGACGAGGTTTTACAGCCAAACCCAATGGACAAGTGGACACTTGTGAGAATGACCATCAAAAAAAAAGTCGACAAGTTTTTGCCACAATCTCGATGTGTCCCCGGACGGTATTACTTTCCAGCCTTTCGAATTCCGAAAGTATAACCCACACTGTCGCGTCTGACCTTTCTCGAATGCGAACAGCATGAAATCTCGACCAGGTCACTTATCGTGGTCGTATATCTCGCAGTCGTTTAGAGCTGGACGCAGTTGTCGACGACATCGATGTCGATGTCGACGTTGAAGTCGATGTCCCCGCCGTTTTTACACCTGGAAACGTTGAAGAAAAGTGAACTTCATGAATTTCAATTTCTCGCTTACAGCACCGCTTCAGCCGAAATGGAAACCGAAGCGATACCGCGTGGGCATGGAATGCCATTCGAGCGGTTCCAGGCCAGCCGATATCCCCTTTGGCGGGCCTTACCTGTGCTTTACCTATCAGCGCAGCTAGTCTGAGTTAGGGCTAGAAACCAGCCGAATCTAATGGCTGTTTGGCAAACCGGACCAAAACCCCGACGGATTTCCATTGCCTGCATCTATCTCTGGGTCTGCATAAAACGATTCTCATTTGGCACTGGAAACCCGAACCCGCTGCGCAACCTAAATGAGGTTGTCGTGTTGATTTTCTATTCGGGTTTTCGCTGGTTCCCGCTAGCCTGTCAAAACACCCACTGGCTATGCTGGCGTGCGACTCTGTCCAGGCATGCGGCCGGAATGAATAATTAAAGAGCAATTTATGAAAATCGAAAAGATCAGAAGGCAACAAATTTCGCCTAAGTGCTTCGGCGGCGGCGGCGAATACGGCGGTCGAGGCACAACATGGCTCGGGGCGGCAGTGGTGCGGAGCGCCGCGACGGAGGTGAGGTTAGGTGACCAGCAGCACCCTTGCATAAGACCGGCAGACACTTGTGCATTCGTTCACCTGATTTGGACTTTCAGTTTTCGCCGATCGTCGTAGTTTTTGCTGCTGAGCAGGTCTGGTTCGTGCAAAACAGGTAGCACCAGAATTGTTGGTTTTGCGCTAGACAAGCGAGAAACTACTCGTTTCCGATCAGGTGTTCAGCGACATGTGCAGGAGGATGTAGAGGTTACTCGGATCGGAACGCTGTGGCATTTCAGCGATTTCATCGCGGCTTCAATGCTGCATTTTTTCTCAAAATGAGATAAGAGGAGTGGCAAGACGCGAAAGATAGGTGTGAAAATTACAATTAGTACACGCCTCACACAAATAATGCCAGATGCATTCAAATTACTATAACCCTCTTGGTGATCCTCGTAGTCAAGCCACTATGTTATTTTTCTGTAAGGAATCACTAAACCGATTTTTTTAGAACGAAGTTCTTTATGGCGCACTATGCGTTGAGAAACTAGGCAGGTGAACATAGAGAAAACGACAGAGTAACGTTAAATTCCCCTCAATCTTGCTTTGCTCTACGCAAGTCCAGTCGAGCCCCTTAGGGTCTTGGCCATCTGGGGTCTAGTCAGTTTATTCGAGAGCTACTATAGTAGTACTGTGAAGAGAGAGAGAGAGAAAAAAAGAGAAAATTCAAAGTTACCTGGCAGGCGGCAGCAGCGCATGTTTACTTTATTATACTTTCTTTGATGAATCTTATGATAGTTGTGTGTTTGTATGACGCATGTGTATGCTTCATATAGTGACGATTAAAAGTCGTGTTACGTGTATTCAAATTTACGTGGATTATTATGATTCAACAAAGTCACGCGTGCGCGCTTGTTTACATGTGTATAACCTTTTCGTGATAGTGTTGTATGTGCATATTTTGTACGGATAGAAGAATTTACGAATTCAAATGACGGACTGTCAAATTTTAAAGTTAATGTTATTTGAACCAAACTCGTTACTTTTGGCTTTTCGGGGTCGCTAATTTCAAATCAACTGTCAGAATTTACGAATTCAAGATGGCGGACTGTCAAATTTTAAAGTCAATGCGATTTGCACCAAACTTGGAACTTGGGAGTTTGCAGGGTTACTTATTTCAAATCAACTGTCAGAATTTTTGAATTCAAGATGGCGGACTGTCAAATTTAAAGCTAGTGCGATTTGCACCAAACTTGAAAATCGAGGGTTCTCGGGGTCGCAATTTTAAAACAACTTTCAGAATTTACGAATTCAGGATGGCGGACTGTCAAATTTTAAAGTTAATACGATTTGCACCAAACTTTGAACTTGGGAGTTTGCAGGGAGGCTTATTTCAAATCAACTGTCACAATTTACGAATTCAAGATGGCGGACTGTCAAATTTTAAAGTTAATACGATTTGCACCAAACTTGAAAATTGGGGATTTTCGGGGTCGCTAATTTCAAAACAACTGTCAAAATTTAAGAATTGAAGATGGAGAACTGTCCAATTTAAAGTTACAGGATTTGAAACATAATAGGTAGGGAGAAGTAATATTTTTCAATTCCACACACTGTCAGCCTAACATAATTTGAAATACATGGGGAATTTACTATGTATCCCTGTCAGAGTCTCATCAATATGTATAAAATCGATTGGAAACTTTCACGCGAACATAAGATGAAAAAGCAGGAAATAAGTAATAAAATAATTTTTTAAAGTACTATTTGTTTTCTTTTATGAATTTATGCTCTTCAAAGGTTGTTGTACAACATGACGATTGGAAAAACATACGGTTTTTATTTTTAAATTACTATCTTTACTTTTAGCAAATCCACGGCAAAAACTAGAACAAAGACCATAATAGATTTTATTTCAAATAAAAAAGGTGTTTCGATCTTCAATTTTAACTGCCAAAGTTTAAAAAGCCATAGTGTTGATTTAATTGATTCAGTCACGGAAGAATGCAATGTTTCATTACTTTCCGAGACGTGCCAAATTTGAGGAGTTGATATCTATCACAGCAACAAAGATACAGCTAACATTGTTATGTCTAACATGGATGTAACATTACGCAACAGCAGAGATATTAAAGTTCAAGTTACAGATGTTGCAGATATATGCTCAGCTGTGTGTACTCTGGAAAATGGCCTTAAAATAGTTATGGTTGTTATTTATGTTTCACCCAATCAGAAAATTGAAGACGTTATATTTCAAATTCATAGACAATTAATTGAGTACAGTGAAGAGGGTGCCAGAAAATTATGTTGTGATAATGATAAGATCCCACTCATTTTGGCTGGTGATTTTAACATTAATTTTGCAGATGCAAGATCTGATCAACTAAAAAAATGTCTGTTAGAAACATTTAACTTGTCAATGAATAATAATCCGAAACACTCAACAACAAAGTTTGGTACAACTATTGATGCTGTTTTTTCAAGATATTCACCAAAAATAGAGTCGCAGACATATGTACATATCTTACTTGAGCTACCAAAAGCCAATAATTTACATGGTTGAATTTAAAAAAAAAAAATTCTTAAATATGTCAAATTTTTTTACCTTTTTATTATTTATATATTATAGCAGAACTTCGTTCTTACCGGGGGTCCTGAGACCCGCACGTTTCTTTTTTTATGGTAATATTAGAAAAGTTTATCTAATTCAAAAAAAAATATCAATATTTTTACGTTTTTCCTTTAATTGAACAATTCGATGTATTATCGTTAAACACAACATTTCTAAGGAAAAAAAAAGTCTTCGTTATGAGGTTTTTAAAATTTTTCTAATCAATTTTCATAAGTCGCATATATACATACAGTGGCGGCCACATAATTAAGAACACCACATGGTTTTAATATATGAGTGCCATTTTTCTATTCCCAAAGGTCTTTATTGAATATTAATTTTATATAATGATAGTATTAACGTGTTAATACTTAATAACCATTATTTCTTACACACAACGATTTTTTAGTGATCAACTAATTAAAAACAACTTTGAAATTTAACATTTATTTATAAAATTTACATTCATTATAATTATAAGTAGTATTTGATGGTTTATTCGCTTTGAAGCAAAATCTCTTTGCATTAGTTTGTCTTTGAGTCAAAGTGGCCACTCTAAACCTTGAATGAATTGCTGCCTATATTAAATAACTATCAACATTTCTTTCGTTATTTTATTAAGTTTTTCTCTCAAACTAATATAGTTTTACATCACAAAGTTATTTTGACTTATATCAAGATATTTAATAATATTTTTAAGTTTTAAGTTGAAGTGGGAAATTAATAATAAAAAAAAAACAGGCAAACAATTCAAATGTTTTTCAAAGTTTTCTCACAAATCCCACATATGGATCCTAAAAAAAGTGTTTACTTTAACAATCTGTTTTGTTTTTGCAGTTTAGAGAAACACAGCCAGTGGAATCCGGGACTAAAATGAGTAATGTCCGCCATTTTGTTTTTTGGTTTTGTAAAAAAACATAAATTTAAAATACAAGCATTGCAAATCCTATTAAAAGAAACCTTTTTTCAATAACTTTTCTCAGTTCTTTGAAAAAAAAAATCAGGAAAAAGGTCAAAGTTTTCGACGCTCCAGGGAGTTAAAACCTACGAATAACTTTTTCTACAGCGAAGTGACGAAATCGAAAACACGTAAAGTATGGCATAATTAGAGTTTAAGTCCAATTATTTTCGAAGGTAGCATCGACCGAAGGATTTTCATTTCAGATCTGTTGAAAGAATTGGATTGAGGCATTTAATTGCGTTCAGCCTCATCCAGACCGCACGATTGCCCAGCGGAAGCACCTGTTAAAATATTGCCTCCATATCTTTCTACGGCGATTAAGGGCGAGAACCCGGAGCAGCCGAAATGCGAGCAATAACCAGCCAAGCCGAAAGGGCATTAAAACCGGACGAAGGGCGCGGGGGTGGCGGCCCAGCATAAGTCCCTTCGGTGAGCATATCACTGAAAGGGAATCCATCGTCTTGGGAAGCAATCAATATCCAAATTAAGTCCATGACCCCTTCTGCCATTCTTTGAAGACGCACATATGTCGATGTGTGTGTTTATTTGCAGGGGGGCTCTACGGCCTACAGGGATTACGCCGGCTAGGACCCCCGTGCTCGCCTCCAAAAATGCCAACGAAATCTGAGACTCCTTCAAAAGATCGAAGACCGTCTAAGGAGCCCCGGCAGCTGGAAGGACAGTGGCTGGGAGGGCGTTGGGCCCAAAAGTGCTCACACACCTCCCCCGGCGGCGCGTATCAAACTTTTCGGTGACGTCGCTCGGTCCCATCCCAGGCGATTTTTAGGGCTTCAGAGGTCATGCGAGTCGACCAAAAAGTTGCGCCTTCGGTTTTTGCTTTTTCAATTTCACGTCTAGTCAGACGACGGATTGAGGCTCTTTCACATACCGGGGCAGGGCCCCCTTCGAGCCTCCCGCACTCTTTGGAAGCCCGGTCGAGGCCTAAATCGGGACGATTAATTCAGTGAACTTTTTCGCCTTGTTGCGCCCACTCGCAATTTAATTTATTTTTCCTTTTTTTTTTTAATTTGAATTTTCACTTTAATTTGCCTTTTAATTTTCTTTGGCTGGTAAATTTTTCGCTTTGTGTCAGGTTCATCCCAGCGGCTGACGTGTAATAAACCGGCAGCAGCACCTAAGGCTCTTGAGAATCTCCTGTAAAAGGTAAACGGCCTGAGCCAGGCTCCGTCTAAATTTTTCGGTGATTTTGGCCCGTCCTTTGCGAGGATAAAAGGAGTTCAAGGTGCTCCGACAAGGCCATTTTCCAGACATTTTAGTAGGGGGCACATGCCCGACTTTTGTATAGACGGGGATTCCTATTAATTTATTTTCTTCAAATATTAATAACGGCTGTGTCGCGGGCGGCGAACGAATCGTTGCATGATTTCGACACGTAAGGGCAAAGGGGGCCATTGATGGCTTCCCAATTAAGCGGAATCGATATATTTTCGATTTAGATGAAAGGTTGTGGTTATCATTTGCCACATTTACGCTGCAAGTACGTAACGAGCTGATGGTTTTGTGGCAGACTGATTTATTTTCTTGCATAGTATACAATAAGAATGTACCAACAAAGCAATTCCTTTATCAATGAAATTCGGCACAGAGATTTTTTTACTTCAAAAGTAATTAATAAAAACTACTGAATACATCACATATCATATACTTTTTTTGCTCGGTATTGGGTATAAAATCATGCATAAGTTTCACTTCGTCTCAATTGGGGAAAGTTTGTTCAAAAGGGACCTTTTTTATTTTACTAATTCCGCTACTAATCTAAAATTGTCTTTACTTTTGTTCTAAAGTGTCTAGTTTATTAGAAATATTATCCTTATTTTTATAGTACCAATCAAATGTGTTTTTTATTTCCTTACATTGACTCTTACAGTTGAGCTATATTTAATATTTTTCATGAAAAAATGCTGTTTCCGATATTTGCATGGCTTAACCAGTTTTTCTATTGCGCTTTAACCCTTTCATCCGGCGTCCCTAGTGGTACATATACATATGTATATGTATCTTTTTTTGTCGTCAAAAATCTTTTATATCATTCAAAAGCAATTGTTTTTGACCTTCTCTTTAATTCAGCGAAAAAAAGTATTCAAATAATAATTATTACTTAACTATTGAAAAATAGTACTAAGTATTTTAAATATAATTAATTTTTTTTCTTAAACGTAAACATTTTCTTCTGATGTTTATTAGTAATGGCAGAAGTCTTGTCTTTAATATTGTATACAAATTCTATGAACTTTAGATCAAAATTGATCAAAATATGAAATTCTGCTTATAATTATGCATTTTTGCTTAAAATTGTCTGGTGTTTTGCGATATAGCACTAACTATAGTTTAATTTTCTCAAAATTAAAGTATGTATAAAACTTAAGGTGATATATACAAAATATTTTAAGAATAAGAAAGAAATACGTTTCGTAATATAAAAAGATTTAGGTTCGACTTTATTGGTCGGGCTGGCGGTGGCATTTCGCTCCGGTACGCTATCCCGCTACTGCTTGCCACGGGGGCTCTTGGCTGCTGGTTCACACCCCTGGCCCGGTTCACCCCTCCTTAGCCAACCTGAATGCCGCGGACTCCTCCACGACACCCATATTGATGGCAAGCTTAGCGCGGACGTTCCGTCAACACGACCTGGCCCACTGCGCAGGTCCCCCGACCTCAAATCAGCCCTAAACCTGACCTCCGGGTAGCCGGATTACAGGAGATGCCAACCTCCCAGTCGAAAGTCCGTATCTAAAACTTTAGCACATTCATATGGACTGGTTCGAGTCTTGGATTTAAAGCTGAGGTGAGGCTTAGCTATCAATTTCTTTTATTAGTGTGACTTTGCAAGTTTTTAATAAAACCTGAGCTACATCATTATATGTTTGCTCTGGGTTTTGTTTCGACATATGTACATTTCTAAAAATTAAAATAAAATCCTTTATTGTGTTTTCTCATAAAAATATTTTCTGTCTGTTGAACTTTTTCCAGAGAATTGCTATAGACATTTTCATCATTAAGTAATCTAATTAAAACTATGATGATAAATGAATGATGTTAAACTACTCGTAAGAAGATACCGAAATTAGTGACTTATTAAAATAAATGTTCGTTTTAACGACTGGAGTTTTAATTATAAAATATAGTTCTATCACGTCTTGTTTTGGAGGTGTACACACCGATAACTTTTTTAAAATGACCCTCAGTTTGTCTTTTTACTTTTTACTTGAGTAATTAGAGTAATCGAGTTAAAAAATCCGAGTTTGAATAGGTAAAAAAGTTTTGAGTACCTGAGTAATATTTCATATTTTAATGTGTGCAAATATATTAATAATAAGTTTTGTTGTCGGTTTTACCAGAGTTATTGAATTATTAAATAAAACAATTTGTTACTGGATGTCTTTCGGTACCGTCGCTCAATTTATAAGGCAAGGAGTTAATTTAAGCCTTGTCACTATAGTCGGCTTTAAATTGTGTCCTCTTTGGCAACTTTCATACAAATTAATGAACTGAGCGAACTCTGATGATTTGACAATATTTACGAAAATATTCGGGGAGAAATTTACGTATTATGAATTTTCTGCATTTAGTATTTACAATTTAAACGCACAGCTGACGCGCCCTGTTGCAGAATTCTTGTGACTGACCATGGTAAAACAGTTTTTTAATCAGTATACTGTTTTGCAAACCAAATTTCAGATTTTATAAAGTATAGTTGCGACATGCATATTTTTTTTATAACTTTGGATTTGCGCCGGCGCCAAACGCTAACGATACTGGCTGACTGACGGCAGGCTATTTCTCTACACCGCAAAGGTAACATAATATATGAAAATCAACCTTTATAAAATGTTTCCATTTTTTGTCGCTCACCAACTGTCTATTAAGTCGTTTGCTGGTGAACGTGAATTGATGCCTTTGATATGACTAAATTAGTATTAAAAAAAATTTACAAAAAAATGTGGAACGCTTCACGATTTTGCGTGTCATCCTTGCGCAGGGGCCATGCTAATCTTCTCTGTATCGTTCCAATTTTAGTATATGTTCTGCCGAAGCAAGAACACGTAGAGTCCCTCGTACTTGTATATATGCAGTGCGTTTCAAAAAATACTTTCGTGAAGTATATATGAATGAAAATCTGAGACATCTATATGAAATTTAGATAAAAGCTTTTGTGAGATGTAAAGCTTATGTGAAAAAGCGTTTTTAGTCTAGACACAAACTATCTTGTCTGACATGAAAATTCTTTGAATTAATTAGTACATTAATTTCAGTATTTTTACATTGAGGAGTATTTATAATTATTTATTTATTTATAGTGTAATTAAAGTAAATGTTAATTGTTTAAATTTCATATAAGATGAAATTCATACCATTGAAATTTTGTAAAAGTACAGTTATATACAAGTTGTTTCCGTGGTGTAGTGGTTATCACATCCGCCTAACACGCGGAAGGCCCCCGGTTCGATCCCGGGCGGAAACACTAAGTTTTTTTCCATTTTTTTTTTAAAGAATTTTATAACAGCTTATAAAAGAAAATCTACGAAATTATAGCTCGCCCATTAACACGTTCTACTTTTCATTTAGATCCGGAATGATTTGATTATAATAAAATATTGCACTGTCATCCGAAAAGGTATTCTCTTGTTTTGTCAGTCAACTTCATTTCGTTTGGGAAAACTTTATGGTGGAGAATAGACGAAAAATTGCAAGTTTTTTAACCTCTATTAGTCGGGAGTAACGAACTCTAGGTTTATCAGATTCTGACAAATGTGTTATAAAAACTAATTCTGCATAAATTTGTGAGTATAGAAGATGATTCTTGTAATAAAAAGTATAATAAATTGACTTTATATGGGTCAATAGTCACGTTCTTGATGTCCTACTTACGATTGGATAAAAATACCTAAAGTCCGAACGGTTTTTGAATTCATATATATATTTTTTGCAACTATACTGCGATTATGAGATAAACAAAATTTTAGAGGTATCTCAGTAGCATATAAAAACCATCAGCATGAGCCTCACGTGTGCATTTCCTCAATGACTCTGTTCACGCGATGAGGGTGACACTTTTTTTAATTCTTCTGAGCTGTAAGTTTGTTTTAATTAATTAATTTAATTTATGTTATTTTCTGATTTTAAACCCCTTTTAGCTAGTATTACAATATCCGAGAGGAATGGGATTTTTTCAATGATATCAAAGTCTTTGTATCCCCGGTTTGCGGGTTTTCATAAAGAGGAGCATGGCCATCATCATCACCTCCAAATGCATCACAAGCCGTACAACAATTACGAGGTCGTGCGCTATCCGTCGTGCCACTGCCGGCCAGGACCACCAGGACCTCCTGGACCCCCGGGACTACCAGGGAGGCCAGGAAAAACTAAACGCTATAAGGGAAAATATAAGCCAGGTCCTCCAGGTCCACCAGGCCCACCAGGACATTCTCACTACATAAGGGGACCAGGCTACGGCGACAGTGGAGCTATGGGGTATCCGGGAGAACCGGGACCACCAGGAAATCCAGGAGCCCCAGGGCTGCCAGGGCCCCCAGGGCAGAAGGGTGAAGTAGGACCCCCCGGACCCCCAGGACAACCAGGAGGGCCAGGTCCACAGGGACCGCCTGGACAAATGGGACCTTCAGGCCCCGTCGGCCCCTCAGGTGCTCCAGGCACAATGGGCTACCCTCCGTTCGGCTGATAATTTTCGGTTTTAGTATTCGGGCTGAGTATTAAGTTTTACTTTTGCTGCAGTTACACAAAACAAGACTGACTGGAGCAACTCAATAGCAAATCTGGAAGTAGTTATAAAATTGTTAGCTGCCAATCCGTGCTCAAATTGTTCTCCGTTTAGGTTCATAGTCATTAAGGATGCACTCCTCAGCAGGGCGGGTATTAACGTTGTATTAATTAATATATATAAGCTAGTAATCATTATCTAAATATATCTACTGTAAATAATTTGTTTACTTACTTCCTATATTCTTTCTTCCATGAAGAACATACTCAAAATATTAATTTTCGTAACGCTCTTTCCAACGAAATAAATAACAAATCTTTCTATTTCATAAAACTTATTAGAAATTTCAGCTGATAATCTTGTAACTTATTACTCGCCATGTAACAAACTTCTGTTTATAATTTCAAAATTGCAGTGAAGAAAAAGTTGACAATTTGTAGCAATTCTGTTTCATAAAAAAATAGTCATAACAAACGATTTTCCTTACAATTGTCGTAATTTTAAATTACCATGACATTTGTTTATGGAAACGAAAACTTGTAATACTTGTATACAAAGATTGTCACATATTTGTTGTAAAAATTGACAGTGAAGAGAGTGACAAGAAGTGAAGAAAAGTTGACAAGTCGACAATCATTGTTATTGTACAACAAACTTATCACACATAAATTTTTTATAAAACATGATTTTGTCATAAAATTTGAATAAATTTGTAAAATTGTAGTTTTTTCACACTGGTCAATTTTATTTTTTGGCGCTATTCTTATCACACGGGGATTGTCACAACTGACAGCCGAACGTTTCTAATTATAATAAGAAGTGGCTGTGGGGACACACACTTACTAATTAGTAACTTATGCTAAATGACTCATTGTAAATCATGATTTAGAGCGTTGTCTGTCTAGGCTAGGGTAGTACACTACGTGTATTAATTTCAAAATAAATAAAAAAACAGTAAACCTGTGTGGCACAGAAATGTTTCACGACAAGTGTGAGTTTCCGTGGTGTAGTGGTTATCACATCCGCCTAACACGCGGAAGGCCCCCGGTTCGATCCCGGGCGGAAACAGCGCAATATTTTGCAGGGAGCATTGAAACCCTTGCAGTTATATTCTTGAATCTGTGTAAATTCAAAATATCTAATCAGAAAATATAACTTTTGTTTTTTTCAATTGGTTTTTATTACATAATTTACTGAAACGCTAAATGATTTTTCTAAAATGAAGTAATATATAATATGTATTTTATTCTACATTAGCTAGCCTAGGTCTTTGGTTAATGTTCAAAAATCAAAATTGTTTTGCTGAATAGCAAAAATGGCTAAATATTATAAAAATTGTGTTGTTTCCGCCCGGGATCGAACCGGGGGCCTTCCGCGTGTTAGGCGGATGTGATAACCACTACACCACGGAAACTTAACGGACTTAACGAATTCAGCAAGCACCGCAAGCACCAAAGCTTTTTCAGGTATCAAACTTAATTTACAGTTAAATAAGCGAGCTACCGTAAGTCATTTAAAGCTAAAGAAGCCAGAAATAAATCAAAATGATGAAAAGCTTTTATTACGTTTACTATCGCAACGGAAATCGGCAGTTTTATTACAAATTCTTTCATTCAACACTCTAAAGCCTAAAGCGATTATCATATTTTTACAACTTTTTTACAACTCTGTAAAAATAAAACCAGTTTTTCAGTGAATCGGTTCTTGATAACCAAAAATACTATGCAAATTAAAAGTGAACAATAATGCCAATTTTTCAGGTGGATAAAAATTCTTTTGGGTTTGTAAATATACCCACAACATTTGTATTTTTTGTCTATTCATTACTTATTTATCTAACTAAGGTGACTAAAAAACTGAAGATACTGATTTAGAATGTGCTATCGAAATTTGTAAACTAAAGATTATACCAATTGATATTGCCGAAAACACTTAATTGGTATCTTTCAGTTTTCAGCCAAAAAAATACAGATTTTTACCCCGAGAATTCTACAACGTCAAAATTCTACAAATTTTATGCAAGAGCCGCGGACATGGGATAGTATTTCGTATAATTTATTATTAATTTTTGTCTGCTACATTCAAGGCAAAGACATAATATCCCACAAAAAACAATGCGAAGATTAAACTATAATATGCAAAATCGCCTTTTTGACTATTCTTTAATATTAATTTGGGACTTTCTTTTCTTATAATGTTCCTTCATTAGTTTAGATTTTTTTCAGTGTCTCTCTAATTATGTCTATTAAATTCTACAGAACCAGTGATATTTTGGTCAATCGATGTCAATTTAGTTTTTCATATTATTTGTTATTGTTTTAAGGATTATATTATTCAATATTACAAAAAAAAAAAATATTGAGCAGCAAAGAAATTTTAACTAAAAAAGAATAACAAACGGCACACGTATATTAAAGTATTTTATGAAACGACATACGGCAGTCTTCAGAGGTAGTAATATAATAAAACAAATAAAACAAATATAATAAAACAAATTGTCATCTAATCAAAGATTTTGGGGCTTTTGAAGGGCTTGCCATTTTGATATGAAATGCAAATAAATAAATTAATAGGTATATAGTTATAATATTTAGTTAAGGTATGTTTGTTATTTCAATAGTCAATATAAATAGGTACATTCATATATTATTAGAACGACTGGATCAGCTTTGATAATAAAGGTTATAACAAAGACATTTTTAAATTGATTTTTTATTGAAAATATTTGCCGTTCTTACTTTGTTATAAACATATACAAACATATTTCTTATAATACACATAAAAAAATTGGATGTAATATTTTCTAATCCATGCACATAATTTGCTTAAGTGTATGAATGAATGGATATATTTCCAATGCAAAAAAACCAAAAAAGAAAAGCATATACGAACTTGTAGTATTCTGTTCGTTTGTACTATTATTTGACTTAAAAAGGATAGTTCTCATATAAGTATCTCAATTAATATTATAAATCCAATTAATTTAAATAGAAAACTAGCAGTGTAACTATATGGTTTGATCAAGCAAACGTACACAAAATTTTTATTTAGATATTCAGAAAGCTTCTATATTTAAACTCTTGCAACAGCTATAAGTATTAGTGTAATAGATTTTCCGAATTATAACCCTTAATTATATAAATGTTTGTGTAATTTCCCATTTTAAAATGTTATTCATGGGTTTTCCATAAGTATGTGTGCAAAGTTTTTTTTATAGAGAACAATTTTTTAAAATAGTCTAAATCATACTCAATAAAATTCCCTATCTTCCAATAAAAGTCCCATGGAAATCGGAAAAGCCATTCCTGAGATTATCCCGAACAAACAGACGAAAATTGTGAAAGCATGTTGGGATTTTATACCTTGTAATAATGGCCATATGAGCTTGTAAAAATATAGTTTTTTTTATTTTTTAATCGCAAACAGATACTTCATTTCTATTAATGTATGTAGGTATCTCTGTATAATTATCACTCCGAAAAATAACAAACAAACAAACAAGTTGGTTAATTTCTGAGTTATATTCGTTCCTACAGAAAGCCAGGCAGACAAAAATTTGTTTAACATTAGATTCGTTTTACGAAATAAGCAAATGGGAAAATATTAAAGCCGAAAATATACATACTTCAATTTTTACCTATCTATGTGATTGATTGATTTGTTTTTAAAAAAGAAATTGTTTCCGCCCGGGATCGAACCGGGGGCCTTCCGCGTGTTAGGCGGATGTGATAACCACTACACCACGGAAACTCACACTTGTCGTGACTTTTAACTGAGCCTTACTCGCAGTGCTTCTCTGAGAAATTTGTTTGTTTTACGTTTGAAGCAAAAATGTCTTTCTTCATATTGGAATGATTAGGAGATTATAAATACAAAACTCGCTTAAATTATTTACAAAAAACAACTTTTATGCGTCTTTCTATTTAAAAAGAAAATATTTCGTCGAGCAACTTTACGAGAATCAGAACTTTTAATCTCTTCTAAGGTTTGAGTGGAATGTTTCATTGTATTTATGAGGAAAATAATCTCAAAATTTGCTGACTAGTGCTAACCGGCGGCAATTATTTTCGGTTGACCCCCAAACACCTTATGAAAAATGAGCCCTCCAACTGTTGGGCACTTTATCTATTCCCTGGCGCCCATGTTTGTGGATGTCATTTTATGTTTAATATGTGCCCTGCACCCAGAGAACATAACACGCCCCCGCTGCACCTGCCCCTCACGTACGAGCGGCCTGTGCCTGTGCATTCAGATTAGAACAATCAAGTGCCATCCGCTGACCGGCGACAACTACAAAATCCACCGGAGAAGCTGAACCTGGGTCCCCGCAGAAGGGTTAAGGGTTAAGCTCCGCGGGTTTATGCTCGGTGGCTAGGCTATGAGAAAGTGCGGGGGTGTCCTGGTCTCGTAATATTTATTAGGGGCAAAGGGTAATCGGAGGGAGATCCTCTCGGTTGGCGAATTTTTAATTAACTCGGAATTATCTGATGCATGCTGCATGAGGGGCAAACCGCCATTACTGCGGATTTGTCGAGGATTTTCAAGTGTGAAGTGTCATTCGTTACAAGGACTTTCAATTAGCTCGGGAAATTTACTTAGAAAGGCACTTTCACTGCACTCTGCGTGAGGGGGTCGTGTTTGCTTTTCGCGGAGGGGATTTGCAGCGACGGAGATTAACTTTAAACTTTAGCAGATATAACATTTATATATATATATATGTATATTTATGTTTTTATATAACATAAAGACATCTTAAGCGACTCACAAATTCAATGAAGCAGTCGTTTTTTTGAAAGTTTTACTAATTAGCGAACTTTATTAATCGCTACTTACTTTGCATCTTACGTCACTATAGCTGAAAGTACCCGGCGTTGAATGGGTTAAAATCTTTATTTATCATCAAAACGTTTCTAGAACATTTGTGTACAAATAGTTGAAAAAAAATAGTGTTGTAGCGAACGAACAGACAAACGGACAATATTTAAATATAGCCTATAAATGTGCCCGCCAAACTCTTCTACCATCTAGTGGAAGTACCATCGAAATCGTTTTGACCATTCCTGTCATTAACATGGATAAGCAGATAGACATATGTATATTAGTAATGTAATTACTAGTCTATGTCCTAAAAAAAAGTACATATAAACTAATTATTGCACAGTATATGTATACTATACTATGACATACATAGATGGATGACCCAAACATTTAAGTGATGAAAGGTTTAGAAAAATAATTTATTTTTGATCACAATTCCAGAAAAAGAGTAAAATATATTGAATATTGTGTTCAGTTTTCCTTTTCACTTCAACATGTTCACGCCAGTGCTTCATGTTTTTCTCTCATGGGCAGCTACATTTAAAGCTCTTCGTGTTTTTTCAGTAATTTAATTTGTAATTTTTTCTAGTTACTTATCGATCTAAATTTTTGGAGTTACGCTCCATCTAATAGCACAATCAAATGCGAGCCACCGGTGGTACGCGCCGGCGTGAACGTGTTAAATGAAAATATGACAATAACGAGCATTGTAGCAAAAATAAAATAAATCCAGTAAATCTACGGAGCCCCACTTTTGAGTGTTTCGACACATAAATAAAATAAAGACATTTAAGTAAAAGAAACTTCGGGAAATTGAATTCATTTATTATTTTAAATAAAAATATAAATCTAAAATAAATTAAAATTATTATTCAAAATAACCTCCAATTTTAGTAGCTTCTTTACTTAAAAATGAATTAAACTTTAATTGAATAACATCTTCTTTGAAATTATAATAGAATAAAATAAGCAACCTTTACTCGTAGCGTTTCATGTCCTTCATATGAAATAAAATATTTCTTTTATTACGTTGTAGCTACCTAAATGGAAACAAAATAAAATTTAACTCAAAAGTGTTTTCAATGGAAATTACTTTCAGCAAATGAAAATGAAATCAATTTATGAATCATATTTGTTTATAAAAAGTAAAGTATAAGGCGATAAGGCCTATTTGAAGACACTGCAAGATTACGCCAAAACGAAGTTAGTTTGGCAAACATTCGATTTTTTAGGTATTAAAAGTACTAACGCATCCGAACTTGTTTTAATGGGCAAATTTAAAAGATGGAGTATTGTTAAGACTCAGGACTTATTTGGGTCACGTACATATCATATAATTTGTAATTAAAAATTATATTGGTATCGTGGTAATGCTTCTTTTTTAGAAAATTATTATTAAAAAAACCAAATTTTGCTTTTCAGATCTAATATTTAAGAACACTAACACTAATGGACTATTAATGATATAATCGTACTATGGTCAACGCCGGGACATTACATTAGGTAAGTATTGTTTTTAAAACTCTATTAGAAAAATTATTATTCATAATTTCATTATTTTTGTGAAGTAGAGTTTCGTGGTTAATGTTTACCTCTCCCTCAAAATAGCGTCAAGAAATTTTTGCATTCGTTAGTCGTCGTTTTCTGTTGCCCTTTCTTGCACATTTAAAATTCCCTAAATCTCGACTACGACGGAACATTTCCAGGTGTAATAAAGTTCTTCCGGGAAGGGAAAATTGAGTTAGCATAGTTGAAATATTCAATGAGTTTCCCTTTAGTACAAACCTGAAGGATTCACACACAGGGCAACCAGACCTGACCGCAAAGGCACAAAAGTCCCTTTAAATAATTCATTCGCTCCGTTCAGAAGAGGTCACTCGATGGCTTACAAATTGTCTAAATCGTTAGTAACCTACACGAGTGTCATTGGCCAAAGAGGCTGTGCTCTGGACCCGAATGGGTTCTGTGAGTCAACAACTACATTCTGGTCAAGTGGACGTCGAGGCACGACTAGCAACTTGATTATGCTCCTCCGAAAATACACGTATAGAAGCCGGAGGCACGTTCTGACTTACAGTGCGGCCCCAAAAGGTACATTTCCGAGGAGGACCCCCAGTCGGGCTGTAAGAAGCCTATAAATTGCCGTTTATGCCTCCATTACGGCGACCTGAGCGGCGACGTCTTTAATTTCATTGCGCACAAAGGTCAAGGAAATTTACCTCAGTGGGAATTAATTTTGCCCAATTGATTTCATTGCCGGGAATAAATCTTTTGGGGGTACGAGCTCAATTCCGACGGAACAACTGAGCCACCCTGTGTTCAGCCACAACCGGAGGCTGCGGATCCTGTGCGGGCGGGTGTTTATTGCGAGAAAGGGTCTCGACGAGCTCAGTGGGCGGGGGTCTGAATTATTAGGCATTTAAGGGCATTAATTATTCCGTAAATGTGACCAGGTATGCGGTGATTAATCAATCCATTGAGACTCGTAATGCTGGCCTCAGTTATTCATGCCACTTGTGATTCTGTCAAAGGAATGTTAATTATTCGGGTGACAATGCTAAGCTGCGCTTTGATACGCGTTAGATGTCAACGGCACATGTAACATTTTAGTTGTGGGAGGTTCTGTCACTCTAGATCAAGTCTATAATTTAGACATTTAATTGAATTTCAAGCGCGAAATTTCATCCTAAGATGCTCTAATGACTAGCACTTACCTTGTTTTAGCTCCACATAGTGTACGTTATTTGAGCTAGAAGATGAAACACCAGAGACTTACATATACATTGATTACTTTATCCGAATAAGACAATATTTTTTTAATTTTGTAATGGCTGAAGGACATAATACATATTTGCAATATAATATACTCTAATATAGTAAAAGTCGTTCTTGGCTTATTTTTAAACGACAGACTCAGAAGGATGATGATGTTTTTCAGGTGTATGTATGTATGCATATATGTACCTATGTATGGATGTTATAAGTATGTCTGTTTTTTTGGCACGTACTGCCGCCTAAACGGCTCTTCTCGTTTTAGTTGTGAAAGTGCTACACATAGGCTATAACATTTTCGAGAAAAATAAATATGGCCTCCATTTTTCTCGCATGTATATTTTTTTTTTCAATCATGCCAATTTGGGACTCAGTCAAGCTTAATAATTTTTATACTACATATATATACCTACATAATACAATACTATATATAATAATTATCTCCGAGTTTCAAGCCATATGAAATCGTGAAATGCAATTATAGGCTACAAATATTTGTTCTCAATTTTAAAATGGTAGCCTCCAACAATGTTTAAGGCAATATTAGATAATATATATTTACTATATCAAAATTCAACTCGTTACGTTGTAAAGCCGTTTAAATTTATGAGATCTACAAAGAGGAGTAATAGCCATTAAAAAGGATGATGTGTTTTCTCTCTTACAAATACTCAGGTTATTTTAAATGAATAACCATCAGAATAGGATAGAATATACAATTTGCTGAATTATGTGTTTAATTTTTTAAATAAACTTAATTTTATTGCAAAAATTAAAGACTTATTTCAGAGTGTGAATAAGATGTTTCCGGTTATTAAAATCTTCCGTATTTACCTTGCATTACAAGCAAAATCTTTTAGCACGCAATATCCCAACAGTTCATGGGAAGTTGCAAAATCAGAGCAAAAAAACTTCAAACAAAGAAGAAATATGATAATAATAATAATTTAGAGGCACCACCACGTGTATCCACTACAAAACACCGCCAATTCAGGTGAAGCTTTTAATATTAATGATTTGTTCACTGACCTTAAAGAATGTAAGCAAATTTAATTGCGATCTGATGTCTTAATTTTTTTCTTTAATCGCTTTCTAAGCAAGTCTATTGCTCACCTGCTAAAAGTCGTTGGTTTTTTTTCCTCTCGAGGAGTTTAAAAACGCTTTGAAAATAAAAATAAAACCAACTGAAATGAAAAGATCTGTGATCAGAATAACCAACTGCATATTATATGGTTTAATTGAATGGTTTTGTGCGTATTTTCAATTTTATTTTATTTATTTCTATGATAGTGTACCTACTAACTTAAAAAGTTTATCATTCACTGTCTTATTGCCGAAAGTTAAATGTAATACATGATGAAACAAACATTTTCTGATTTTACTACATGGTTTTAAGAGGTTATGTCTATTTGAATTTTATTTTTTGGCTTATGTCATTTAAAAATCTCATAAAAATTATATCAATCAACATTTATTGATGAAAATAGTTTTTTAATAATACTATGATATAAATTAGTAAAGCTCTATTTTAATAAAATCATATGTTTAATAATATTCACTGTAAAACTTTGAATTTTATCTCGAGTTCGTGTTATTAAAATCGGCCGGTTATATCCATTGTCCATTTGATTTGAAATTTTAATTTCAGCTTCTTAGATAGATTTATCTACTGAAGCACATACAATTGTTATACAATAACCATTTGTATAAACAAATTGAAGCCGATTTTTTCATTTAAAACCGGATTTGTTGTCCGAATTCATTCCAAGTTTTCAAAAATTCAATTTCAGATTATGGGTAGGTTTTCAACAGACTACAATTCCATAAAATCTTCAGAACATTTTTAATGTCTAAGTTTTTATTTTAAGTATACTTAGAAATCAAATGCCTACTCTCAAGCCTGTGAGATTTAAACAATTTCATTTTATTGTTAATTGAGTTTCACCTAAAAATAATTAAAATGTTTCATGTAAATTGATATTATATTGTATATACTCTGTGGAAAGTAAAATACATTACCACTTGGGTAACTCAGCAGTTTCCGCTTTTTAAGCCGTTGAGCCTTTTCATGTCCTTTACCGTGGGCATCTAATTTGTTTAGAACATGCGGACGAGAATAAAAAAACTGTTTATTCAAATTTCCCCGGAAAGTTCACCCTGTTTTGTTTCTTAAACTGGTTATAAAATCCATTCAGCTCGGAACGCGCAAAGAATGCCTTCAACTTCAAAATTTGCATTTGTAAATTTGCTTCATTCTGGGGAAACTGCCTACTTGGAAGTCTGCCTAAAAATTTTGAATTTCCCAAACAATACCACCGGCTCGGGAGGAAATTGTTGTGGGCAAAAAGATGAATCATAACGAAGCAAATGAATGCCTTGAATTTTCGGCATATTGTTTGTCACCACCCTCTGCGCCGGGACGCCCCATTGTCATTGGCTCCAAGCCGCCAGGACGCAGGAAGTAAAGTTCCTAATGCTTCTGTAAATATTCATTTTACAGGGATTTTGGCATCCTCCGCCGCTGGTGGGGCCCAGGTGGGGTTCCTTTTCACAGGCACCCTGTGCCAGGCGACTAAATTTTTTATGCAGTGTCATTTAATACGCGTTTTATCTCCTTTCTGCCATTGTCGGGTGTAATTGGGGGAATATTTTTTGCCGGGATTTCGCCTATTACGGCCGGAGTGGAGTGATACATGAAAATGTTGCTTCTTTTGGTAAAATTCGTTTTGAGAAAGACCATTAAGATGTTTTTTAGCTGAATTTAAGCTACAATAACAAATAGGTTTCCACAACGTTTAATTTCATAGTTAGTATAGCCTCCATTATAAGTTTTAATTCTAGATCAGTCACTAGATACCACAGAAGCAAAGTAGGAAATACGAATTTTATGTAGGTTAATGGAAATTAGGAGTTAAAAGAGGACTTGAACTTTTTACATACAATCAGAACAAAGTGTTGGTCAAGGTCAACAAAAAAGTATGTTAAACCAAAAATATTTATCTCCGAAAATGTTTGATTTAAGGGGTTAGGCCACTCTAGAATTTTCGAAAAATCGTTTTTGTTTTTTTTAAATTGTCCCTTAAGACCTCAAGAATGATGTCCCAAAATATTATGGCCCGGAAATATCTCTAAGTACTTCTTTTTTAAAGTATAGCACAAGGCCGCCTATATAATCGCCCTATAACTTGAAACTTTAAGCCCGTCTATCTCAAAACTGCATTTTGTAAGTTGGCCGGAAACATAACTCAGGCAATTTTCAACCGATTTACTGGAAATTTTGAATATATCTCGAAAAATGTATTGTCCACAAAAGTACGTAGGATTTTTTATATTGCATAGTTCATTTGTTATTAACAATTATGTGATGATTTTTTAGGCAAATTTTGCATTTTTCACTTTGAAAGTGCGCCATTTGGTCAAAACTTAATATATTGAAAAAATCCTACGTACTTCTCTAGCTGTTATAGTTTATAATCAGAAAAACAATATTTGCTTATTATAATTCAAAAATTACAGCCGCAGTTTGTCCGGCCGTGAACCCTTACAAAACAAAGGCGTCATCGGAAAAACGTTGCATGGCCGCCATTTTGCAATTAATCGCTTCAAACAAATTTTTATGTACAGTCACTAATATATATAATAAACACCCTATATTGGAATCTCGATTTCTTTTGTAGTATTTCTGGAAAAAAAAATCCAAAAAAGGGCTATTTTTTCGACTTCTAGAGTGGCCTAACCCCTTAAATAATTTTACTTTTGGATTAATACTTATAAAAGAATTGAATTCAGAAGCATTTAATTATGAAGGTAAAACTTAAAAATGCTTCATTTTAAGTGCGTATAATTATTGGACACGACATATTTGTAAAAAAGCTATTTTTATTTCAATTAACCATTCAACTACAATTTTAAAATAGTGAAAAGCTAACGTAAAGACAACCCGAAAATTGATGAGTGTTTTAATGAGCGTTAGTGTGATAAGAATTTTTTTTGACGAACGGAAATTATATTCTTTTGAAATTTTTACTACATACTTATTGGCATATTAATAATAAAAAATGAAATGAACAGTAGAATTGGCATTACAATTTTTCGTAGAAACACATGTAAAAAACGGTCATTGGTGGTTGAAACGATTTCTGCTTATCTGAAATAAAAACTTCAGTAGATATTGGGGCACCTTGTCGTGGGAAACCAAAACCGGTTATGCAAATGAGGGCGTGGCTAGGGCGTGGCTGGGGGGTAGCTGAGGCGTGGCTAGGGCGTGGCTAGGGCGTGGCTAGGGCGTGGCTAGGCGTGGCTGGGGGGTAGCTGAGGCGTGGCTAGGGCGTGGCTAGGGCGTGGCTAGGGCGTGGCTAGGTAATGGCTTAGGCGTGGCTTAGGCGTGGCTTAGGCGTGGCTAGGGCGTGGCTAGGGCGTGGCTAGGTAATGGCTTAGGCGTGGCTTAGGCGTGGCTTAGGCGTGGCTAGGGCGTGGCTAGGGCGTGGCTAGGTAATGGCTTAGGCGTGGCTATGGCGTGGCTAGGGCGTGGCTAGGGCGAGGCTTAGGCGTGGCTTAGGCGTGGCTAGGGCGTGGCTAGGGCGTGGCTAGGGCGTGGCTAGGGCGTGGCGGGAGTGCGGCTAGGGCGTGGCTAGGTAATGGCTTAGGCGTGGCTTAGGCGTGGCTAGGGCGTGGCTAGGGCGTGGCTAGGGCGTGGCTAGGTAATGGCTTAGGCGTGGCTTAGGCGTGGCTAGGGCGTGGCTAGGTAATGGCTTAGGCGTGGCTATGGCGTGGCTAGGGCGTGGCTAGGGCGTGGCTTAGGCGTGGCTTAGGCGTGGCTAGGGCGTGGCTAGGGCGTGGCTAGGGCGTGGCGGGAGTGCGGCTAGGGCGTGGCTAGGGCGTGGCTAGGGCGTGGCTAGGGCGTGGCTGGGGGGTGGCTAGGGCGTGGCTAGGGCGTGGCTAGGGCGTGGCTGGGGGGTGGCTGAGGCGTGGCTAGGGCGTGGCTAGGGCGTGGCTAGGGCGTGCCTAGGGCGTGGCTAGGGCGTGGCTTAGGCGTGGCTAGGGCGTGGCGGGAGTGCGGCTAGGGCGTGGCTAGGGCGTGGCTAGGGCGTGGCTGGGGGGTGGCTGAGGCGTGGCTGAGGCGTGGCTTAGGCGTGGCTTAGGCGTGGCTAGGGCGTGGCTAGGGCGTGGCTAGGGCGTGCCTAGGGCGTGGCTAGGGCGTGGCTTAGGCGTGGCTTAGGCGTGGCTAGGGCGTGGCTAGGGCGTGGCTAGGGCGTGGCTGGGGGGTGGCTGAGGCGTGGCTAGGGCGTGGCTAGGGCGTGGCTAGGGCGTGGCTAGGGCGTGGCTAGGGCGTGGCTTAGGCGTGGCTTAGGCGTGACTAGGGCGTGGCTAGGGCGTGGCGGGAGTGCGGCTAGGGCGTGGCTAGGGCGTGGCTAGGGCGTGGCTAGGGCGTGGCTGGGGCGTGGCTTAGGCGCGACTAGGGCGTGGCTAGGGCGTGGCTGGGGCGTGGCTTAGGCGTGGCTTAGGCGAGGCTAGGTCGTGGCTGGGGCGTGGCTTAGGCGAGGCTAGGTCGTGGCTGGGGCGTGGCTAGGGCGTGGCGGGTGACCACGCCCTAGCCACGCCCCAGCCACGACCTAGCCACGCCCTAGCCACGCCCTTTCCGCGCCTAAGCCACGCCCTAGCCACGCCTGGCCACGCCCTAGCCACGCCTAAGCCACGCCATAGCCACGCCTAAGCCACGCCCTAGCCACGCCCTAGCCACGCCTACGCCCCGCCTACGCCACGCCCCAGCCACGCCCTAGCCACGCCCTAGCCACGCCTAAGCCACGCCCTAGCCACGCCTAAGCCACGCCTAAGCCACGCCCTAGCCACGCCCTAGCCACGCCCTAGCCACGCCCTAGCCACGCCCTAGCCACGCCTAAGCCACGCCCCAGCCCCGCCCTAGCCACGCCCTAGCCACGCCTAAGCCACGCCCTAGCCACGCCCTAACCACGCCTAAGCCACGCCCCAACCCCGCCCTAGCCACGCCCTAGCCACGCCTAAGCCACGCCCCAGCCACGCCCCAGCCACGCCCTAACCAAGCCTAAGCCACGCCCTAGCCGCACTCCCGCCACGCCCCAGCCACGCCCTAGCCACGCCTAAGCCACGCCCACGCCCCAGCCACGCCCCTCATTTGCATAACTGGTTTTGGTTCCCACGGCAAGGTGCCCCAATACCTACTAACTTCCAGCATCATTTTAATCTGTAGACATATGGCTATCGTCGGTGTTACAATTAGGTCAAAATATTAATAACAGATATCACAATAATTCGCACAAGAACTTCATATGAATTTATGAAATCTGTTGAGTAGTTTATGAAATATCATGTTAGCCAGTGTCTAATCATTGTTCTTTTGATTGAAGTGTCTAAAAATTCACTTGGTATAACTTTCCAGGGACTTCGAATATCCAAAAATCGTTTTACCCACATTTTCCAGAGAAATCGCCTTCGATTCAACGAACTACATACCTATGAATAAAAAATTTGTTAGCTATAGTAATATCTCAAATCGTATAGTAATTCAGTTGAAAGCTGTTATGCACTATGGACTTTCATTTTGGTCTTGTTAAACAAACTCCAATCAAATTTACAATTCGTCAATATTAAAAGATTTTTTTTTACAACAGTGGTTATGATCTATTGTGTATGATATCATCTGAAAAAAGTGGTATACTGTGCATAAGAGAGATGGGTAAGAAAAGAATAGTATAAAAAATTATATATTTATTTTGTCGTAAAAATGCAAATATTATTGTCAGATCAAAGTGAAATTAATACACAAAAGGCGTTCAAGCTTAAATATAAGGACTAATCAGTATGAATATCTTTTGGCATTTCCATTGAAAAAATCCTCACATAAGCGTGATGAATTCCGAACTTGATGATAGCCAAAAGAGGCAAAGTGTAACTAAAGGCGACAGTTAAGAGTATCCTGAAATTAAAGTACCACCGCACCAACGTGTATTTATAGAGCACATTCAAAATGTAACAGTTGGATGACACTAAAAAGCGTTGGTACCAGCTCAGCTCTTTATATATTAATTTAGTGTTTTCCCTGGTGGCGCCATTTTTGAAATCAGAATCGTAATACTGATACCCGTCGCATCCGGCTAGCCATTTGGTTGTAAAAATTACTGAGTCCACTGTTAAGCTCGGCGAGAAGTACCAAAGCCCATTGACCAAGGTTTTAGCCAAATGCAAGAAGTCGTTCCCAGTTTCTTGCAAAGCGGGTTTAAACACTTTTTCCTTGACGATTATTAATCGTTCCTTTGTCTCTGGCCAATTTTCGGTACATAAATTATACTCGTCTTTTGTACCCATCAAATAGGCATTTACCCTCCAGAAATGGATCCATGATTTACAAAAATCTTCGCACTCTTCCACGGTCATGTATTTTTCAGCCCTCAATGCAAAATAGCCAACGAATGCGAATTGCGTGAGTACAAGATCCTTTTGGAGGATTTTCGCATTTATTGCATGCTCGCAAGATTTACTGACACGCGAGTGAATTTTTCGCACTTGATCTATACTTTTCCAGGCTGGTGAGCCTGGTTTAAGAGGAAACAGCATCCACGTGACAGCATGGTAAATTGTCGCTAAATACCGGCGATATGCTTTTCCATTCGTCTCCGATGATTTTGTGCAATCCAAAACAGAGAAAATTGATGGAATCGATAGAACTGATATCAGACCAGCCAAATGTGTGCCAAAAATTGCGAATATATACTTGAAGTAATAACTTTGTGCCCTGAAAAGAAATAAATATTGATAATTTTAAAAATTAGTACATAGTCCACTAGCGACTAAAAGTCCTTAACTTAACATGAAAAAATTGAAAAAGCTATATTTCATATTTATTCTAAAGGCTTTTATTTGCAAGATTTTATATTATAATAATAAGTTGATTGATGTCCATATTATAAAAGTATTGACGGATTTTGAAAATAAGTTTTTTTTAGTGTGCAAAGATAGCATAAGTAATCTTTACATCTATCTAAATTTATTAAGATATTTGTGATAGCTAACCTAGTAGTTATAGTTTTCATTTTGCTGTTTGTCCATTATAATATTCAGGTCGATTTGAAACTTATTTATCTAAACTGACTTTAAGGAAATTATATAAAGTTTGCCAAATAGACATAAAAATATTTAATCATTTCTGCTACAAAAAAGGGAAAAACAATATATGTAAAAAATCTCATATGTATATCTTTAAAATATACAAGTTGAAATATGTATGTGTAATTTATTAAATCCAAAAATCTGAGCATTAAATTTTATTCCCTTATTATAATCAAATTTTTATAATTACTCTAGTCAGATAAATTGTTTAGTATAATATATGTACCAATAATTTTGCTCTTATAACGAAAATAAGTAAATTAAAATCAATTAAGGTGTCCAGATCGCATATATAAAAAGCGTTCTTTTGAGGGTCCATAATGAAAAAAATAAAGCTAATTTACACATGAATTTTGAATGTATATGATACTTTTAAATATACATATTTTTATTTATAATAAACTGTTTTAATAAGTTCAAGCTTTTTCATCCGTCGTTTTAAAATCGTAACAATTTTAAATCATTGGTGGTTGAAACGTTTCAAATTTTTAACTTACAATTAGCTATCTGTATAAAAATCCATAAGAAGTCCTTGAGGCAACTTTATACTCATTCAGCAAACATGATTAATGGACTTAAGTTTCAAATACCTGCAATTTTATTTTAATACCAACCTATTCCCTTTTATACGATCTCACTACTATCGCTTTAATTTTTAGCAAACCGCCGGATGTGATGTCCAACCAACCATAATCATGTCGGGTATGAGTCACTTCATTTCACTTGCATATTTCTGCAACATTTTTCAAAAAATTCTAAAAGTGGTACATCCATTATAATTACATTTCCTATACTTATAATTTTCAACTTTTATGTGCTTTACGATGTTAAACAAATTTCAAGGCAGCAATTTTTATACATGTGTTTCTTTTATTTCCAACAAGCTGTGATCTGCAATATTTAATTAATTTTTATAATACATACATATATATTATATGTGTATTGTCTAAATTAAATTATTTTAATCAACTGAGTATAATCCTTTTCAGAACTTTTCTCTAATTGTAGGTTTTTACATACATATGTATATATTAGAAAAGGCGCATTTTTAGACCCGCACTAAAACTTCAATATACATTTAATAATTCAATACAAAGGTTAAGTTTATCCTAATTGAAAAATAGTGATTAAAACAAAATAGCATTCAAAATCTGAGCATCTTAATCTTTTTATATTTAATGGAAACAATTTTGTAGTACCTTAATAATTTTTATTTTTATATAATATATATAATCAATAGACATATCCTAATTTTAATCATGAAAGTTAATACCTACATATATAAATAATAAAAATATAGTAATTAGTGGTTGATAACTTTAAAAGACTAATGGACTGAAATCTAGCATTCGTCACCGCAATGTAATCAGCTTACAATTATTGTTCATTATCTGCAACACCAAAACAAAACATTTGTTACCTTGTCACCGGAATTCAATTTAGTTTCTATGGAAATAATCGCATTGACCAGATTCTGATTAATAGCCCATTTCGAATTGCTTCGCAAAAGCTTTTTGTGGGCAAGGTGCATATGTGATTAAAATACTTTATCGTTTTGAAATTTAACGATAACGTTAAAATTATAATGGAAACAACTGGCTTAGAATTAGTGCTTATCTTAAATTTTCTGCGCAAATATATGTTCCTATGATAGATTTCTTTGGAAGAAATTAAATGGTTTAATTGCACTCTATGGGCCAATTAAGTTGAATCAAAACAATTGTCAAATGAGATTATACAACATTATCATAACTTTAAATAACCGATATTGTTCCTCAAGTTTAAGAGTATGCGAACCGCATAAATGATGCGAATATTAATTTTTGGACAAATTCAAGTAACTCGCACCTAACAGCTCCCAAATGTCTCGACCAAAACATCCTCCTCTGCGCGTAAAAATATGAATATGCCATATTACAAAATAGAGGTTCGTTTCATTTCGAGTCGCGACATGTGGCTTCATCAATTGGCTGAATACGAAAATATAAAAAAATATCGCCCCCATAGTGCGCGACACTGTCGCAATTTTTGCGCGGGCATCTTTTTATTGTAAATTTTTCAGACTGTTCGCACTTACTTCTTGTACAATTTTTCATCGTAGAACGGTGGATGCTGCAGAGGGATTGTGTGGTCAATGCCTTCCTTAGCTCCGTTGGTCAGCAGCTTCTCGAGGAACGTCTCAGCCTCACCTTGAGGAATAAAATGAGAATTTAGTTGGTGCAAAACTACAAAAGAATAAGAAAAAAGTCCACATAAAAACGGCAGTGTCCTTACTGCAGAACGTACTTTTTTCAGTTTTATCCATTTTACGATATTTTCTAGTTCAATAAATTTATGTCGATTGGAGCGGGTTAAAAGAGCTCCAAATACGCTCCAAATTCTTACAGTACAGCGAAAAATCGATACTTGGGAGCTGAAACAAACCGCACACTGTCTTGATAAAAACACAAAATAAACGTGAACAGCACCTTAACTAAGTCTTGTTAGCGTATCTTAAAGACGCGGGAAAATCTTGAGTAAATAGAACTTTGTAGCTGCGTTTAAAAAGCGCCCGAAGATGCTTGCGAATTAGATTGAATCACTTGTCACACTGATTAGCGGCTGACTCGACTGAGAAGACGGGCAGAGCTCGCCACGAGTAGTGGGCCCCACCAGGCTGAAACGAGTCCGCTGAGAGTCGATTCTCAGGTGGAACATGGAAAATCGGTGGAATGGAGCCTTCGCCAGACGAGCGGCTCCCCAAATCACAATATAAGCTCCATTCATTCGGTCTACGGTGGCCGAAACCACATGGGTGCTCCAAATGAGCAATTTTCATTTCTCAATCCAGCTGGGAGCTGGCGTGGGGTCTCTTCTGCGAGCAGCCCCGCACTGGCCCCACTAGCCCCACTAGCCCCACTAGCTCCTCTAGCCGCTAACCGACTTGCCTATCTCAGTATTTCATTAGCGAAATTGCGGATGTGTTCTGAAACTCTTTCGATTTCTATTGAAGTGACCTTGATATTAATATTTGGCGTTCATTCCAAACTTCCATTCTTCTTATCTGTCCTATCTTATCGCGAAATACTAAATTTAAACTCTAATTTACCTACGGCATATGTTTTCTTGCACGTCGCTGCGTAGGGTCATAGTCCTTACAATTCGACTTATTCATGTTCTTACAGTTTTGGTCAAGGATTTTGCAAACATTTCAGGTACTCAAAGTAAATGCGAGTAGATGTTAACTACAGGAAAATCTGAAATAACAACGACTTGCATTTCTCCACCTGGAAAGATGTTCGACGCGGGTAAACAGCAAACGGAGGCGAGCAAAAATAACATAGCATGACATGACCCACCTCGTGTCAACTATCTCGTCAGGCGTTAGATAACGACACAAGTGCACGCGTTCACACGACGGACGAGCAAACTTCACGTTAGTACGTTAAGTTTGTCAATGGTTCTGTACTGTCGAGTGGAATCCATCCTTGTGATGGTCAAGTTGTTTATTTTTGTACTTGCCGCTTGAATTCGCCTAAATGATCACTAAATTTTGATGAAACACTTTTCTGTAGTCTTTCTAGCGAGAAGTTTGAAGAGCTTTTGGGTATATTGATAGAGAACTTGTTTTTGCGTACGAACAATCTTCTAATGCTTCTTGACTAAAGTTAAATCATTGTAAAATTGGCCGAAAAGCGAACATAGTAATTCCTACATACATATATATCTTTACAAGACGGCGGCAAAATATTGTAAATTTCAAGGGAGTGCCATGAAAATTGGTATTTGGGAGTTTTTGGAGCTCCTGATTGCGAATCTATACTCAAAATTTAGAAATTCAAAACGGGCCGGATCCAATATGGCGATCAACAATTTCCAAACTTTAACGAATTTAATTAAAAATTGGTACTAGGTATCTTGAGGCCACTAATTTCGAATTTACTATATTAAAATTTGGAAAGTCAAAATGACGAACCCAATATGTTTGTTACTCAATAACGCTTAGTCCGATCATTTTTATTTTTTAAGTGAAAGTAATACACATCCCAACTTAACATATAGGGTACTTTTTATTCACGGGGTTCAAAATGGCAGACCCGAGATGGCGGTCAAAAATTGTAAATTTTAAGGGATTGTAATGAAAATTTGTATCTACGGAGTTTTGAAGATCCTGATTGCGAATATACTTTCGAAATTTAAAAATTAGTGCCAAGGGTACTTTTAAAATGTTTGTTCTGGAGGTATTGTTTGTTTATATGTATTTCCCTTAATCGCTTTTGGTCTTTCATACATGGTTCAGGAATTAAGGGAAGTAGAACAAACATTTTGAACGTGTCGGCCCGCCGAACCTGGGGCGGTGCAAAAATCATATAGAAATAATTAAAAAGTTGAACCTGTTTTTATGCCGCAGATGGCCGAAATTCAACGCTATATTTAAAATGTTAGTCTTTCACGAAAGTAGACGGTTCAAGGATTAAGGGAAAAATAAACTCCGGATCAAAAATTTAAAACGGTGCCAATCATTTTAGTAGATGCCGGATTAGTGTAAAATCAGCTGGAAATAAGTAAAAAGTTGACTCTGGCTCTATGTTTTAAGGCCGTAGAAGTCGCAAATTTAACGCTATTTTAAAATTTTTGCTTTAAAAGAAAGTGAACTCTTCAGGGATTTAAGTAAAAAAATACCTCCGGAACAAAAATTTTAACGCTGGCACCTTTAACTTTAATCAGTTGTGCGTTTAATATGCATGTTTGTTCCGGAGGTATTTTTGTTTTATTTTTCGTTAAGTCTCTGAAGGGTTTACTTTCTTTTAAATCAAACATTTTATAAATAGTGTTAAATTAGCGACCTCTAGAGCCTTAAAACTAGAACTAAACCCACATTTTTAATTATTTCCAGCTGGTTTTTACACTATCCCTTAGTTTAAGTTGCCGGTGTTTAAGATTGCGTCTTCTAGGTCCATTTTTCGATCCCTCGTCATGCAATTGTATTTGTATGGTTTGGAGTCTTAAACGTTTTTGTGCAGGGTTGTTGTAAATATCAAATTCAATACTTAATTCCATTAAAATGAAAGTCATTTTAACATTATAATTCAAAATGAGTGTTTACGGCGGAGATTACAATTAGAACTTCCTTAATATTCCAGACCTCCTCTATTTATCACTAGAATCAATTATGGAATGAATAGTGGTCGGAATTGAAAGCATGAGCGAACATATTCCATTGCTTTTCTCTGGCTCATTTACTTTCGTAAATCTGTGTAATAAAAGCTGTGTTAATTTTCCTTCGATTTAATTTACCGAACACAATGCCCTCCACTTGGAGACTTCATTCGCAATTTATCAGAATTTTCCCTGAAATCCCTAGGGACATTACAAACAAAGAGGAAAAGCGAACAACTACCGCCCTGGAGGAATTATCCGGCGTCATGGTGAACAGCAGCACCGAGGCATATTTCACCGATTTCATTTTGCCTTTATAGGGCGCAAAGCATCTGACAACGCTAATCAAATTAGCGATCCATTTGATTGCACCGAGAGAGCACCCGGAATAATCTAAAATTAGATTTGATTATGTGCTGGAAGGCTTTAGTAAGCCAGACCTAGAGGGGGATGAACTTGGCCGTGCCCACACTCAAGTTTCATGGTGTCACGTTCAATTAAAACAGGAAAACATTCGCAAGGTGAACATTCAGAACGGGCCCTGCCTCCGTTTATCTTCAAACTGATTCTATAAAATTTATTTTAGGCCTAAATGAGTGGCAGCGAAAATGGCTGCTACAGTGGCACTTTTAGTGATTACGGTGTGACACGTTCTTTTGTATGAAAGGGCTCTAATTCACTAAAGTGTTTTTGATAAAATGACTGAAAAGCGACCGGTCCGACACGAGGGTCGAGGGACGAGACAAATAGAGGCAGGTGCTACTGTTAGCATGATTCTAATTAGTCTAGAACTATAAGGTTCTGCCCTTCATAATTATCTTAAACGTTTTCCCTTTTAAAACCAAAAGTACCTTATGATTTGGAGAACATTGGAGACGTTTCATTTGCGCGTCCCAGTAATTTAGATAAACTGTGGTTATTAAAAAGTTTCCCGCGGGAACCTATTGTCCTAAAGATATTCGTATCATAGTAGTCACAATGCCATATTAGAAAATTATATGCATACGTTACATAACTAGTTAACTTTAAAATATATGCTTCTAAAAGTACTTTGCGTCATTCGAGAAATAAGTCTCGAAGTGCCAGGAATTGAATGCAAAAGGACTATTCAAATTATTTTTGCGGTTGATTGAAATATTCTTAATTAAAGTTTTAACTTAGAGGATCATAAATTATTTGAATACAATTCAATATTTATTTGTATATATACATATGTAAGATCTAAATACATATAGGAAAGGTGAAAGATTCTTTTATACTGAAGTTTATTTCCCTCTTTCTTCGCTTTAATATTGAACAATTTTTATTTAGTTTTATTGTAGATTAGATTTAATTAAAAATATTTAAATTAATCTCATAATGTATGAAATATTACGAACTGCTACTTTTGCTTATGTACATTTCGATGTGATTAGCATTATGATTGAGGTATTTCAATGCTAATGAAATAATTTTTATTAGAATTGAAATTCCTCAATGCTAATGAAATTAATTTTCATTATCATTGATTTTTTACAAATTAATGCATTACTTTAATGCATTGACAAAATAATGCATTACGCCCATGTATGATTGAAAACATTAAAGCTGTAAAGTATGCTTTGATTGCCCATTCGTTATAGAAATTATAGTCTGCCTAAACATTTCGTTATACACGTCAATGTTCAATAAACTATTGGGTATTAAATCAAGCATTCTAATTTGAATCCTAAATCGTTGAAAATTGGGTCGTTATATTGAGTCTACTATCGTTATTTCTAAATTTTACCCTTGGTATTAATTTTCACTTAAATTCGTTGAATTTCGGAAATTTTTGGTCGGCATACGTACATATGTATATGATCCGACACCTTTAATTTTTAAATTTCGAAAGTATATTCACAGTCAGGATCTTCAAAAAATTCCTAAGTAGCAATTTTCATGGCAATCGCTTGAAATTTACATCTCGTGAATGTAAGGTAATAGGCCGGAATACGTAATGTCATGGTCCAAAAAATGGAAATTATCGGACCAAGTGTTTAGGCATGAGTGAGCAATAAACAGGCAAACAAAAAACTTTCGATTTTATATATTGAATAAACATAGGTATATGTATATGGGGGAGGGATGTAGATATGAAAATTCATCATATAGGTAATCATAAATAATAAATTAAATTAAAACCTCTAAAATTCAGATTTAAAAAATTATGATTAAACTATAAATGAATTACCATTTGATTCAGCTAAATGTCGCTCCCATAGTTAAATATCCGATATAGTGACCTTGACCGGAGCGAAAAATGCAAAAAAATACAATTAGGGAAATATTTGGAGTTGGAGGAACAAGGTGGTATCAGCCCTAAAAATCAATTTTGCACGTCTTATTCTAAAGTTTCAATTATGACTATGTATAAATTGCCTGTACTATCTGATTTTAATATCTGTCTTGTCGAGTGGCGATAGGCTGAGATAAACTTTAATAAGCTAATTTAAGATTCAACCTAATTTGTGACACAGTTACCTTACCATGGTGAAGTCACTCGAGCCGCTCACGTCCTCCTCCTTAGGCAGATCATTCACTGAATAATTCCCTGGTCTGCATGGGTCCCGAGTTGGGGGAGCATCGCGCAATAATTCGTGAAGCATGACAACAACACTCCACTTGGCTCGACAGAGCAAACTGCCAGATGAACTCATTATGGGACAGAGCCATTCCATTTTGAGCGGCTCCAAAGGGGTGCAAATTTTATGGAGGTTAACAAGGGCTGCAGGATTACTTATGCTGCAGGTCCCAGCCCAGGACCTGCGACAGCAGACCGCGTCACCTTCCTCCGAATGGAAACAAGGACTCCTCCCACACGGGGCGCAATAGTGGGCTGGGGGGCTAGGAGTTAGAGGCTAGGCTAGGGCTAGAATAGGCGCTGTCTGGCGGCACAATGCGTCCTGGCCTGGCACCCTTCTTCCTGGGGGTAATTCCCCGGAATATCCCTCCCATTGCTGAATTGTGTCTTCGAGGATGCTCGACGGGTCACAGATTTAATCTCCTGAATTAGCATTCTGTGCGTAGTCAGATTCGAATTGAGGACGGCACGGCATGAGGTGGGGCTGCAAAACAAGAGGCCACTGGAGCTGCACTCGACTCTCGACCGGGTTTGCGGCCCTGCGGGGGAGGATCCGGTGCAAAAAGACGACCTTGTCCTGTGCCCTGTTCAACAGGAGTGAATGAGTTCTCAATTTTTTTAGGGATGGAATAGGGAGAAAAGTGAAATTTCATTCAACTTTCTTCCCTTTTTTTTTTTTTTTTTGTTTGCTGATGACACGATGGTTTCGGGACAATTGCCTTCTATCGTAGGGAGTTGAAAGGGAATTCTCACTGAAAGAATTTCTTTTATAATCTCATATTAGAGAAAGGGATTTTAGGTCACTAGCTCGGAATGTCCTTGGTAGCGAATTTAAGATTAATTTATTTGAGTTTAGGGTATACGTGTACCCTTGCAGAGATATTTATTTGCTTTTTTGACGAATCATGGTGCATGCATAGCGTTTGTTCCTTAAGCTTCAAGGCAATTTTCTTTAAATATCTACAAATATACAGTATAATAATTATAATAAATTCATAAGAAGACTAAAAATACACAACAAATATTCCTTTCGAGAAAGTATAATCGCTTCGATACGAACGATACTAAGATATGTATGTTTGCTAGAGACTCACGCTATTTGAGTGAACGTCAAAAGTCATCAAAATAAATGAGCCTAAACTGAGCCCAGCCAGAAGATCATCAGAATAGTCCATTAGAATTATAATATTGCGTTATCATCGGTTTTACATTCATATGTAAGCAATATTGGAAAGTGGGTCAAAAATAGACCTGCAAGTTTTCACAATACATAAACAAGTGAAGTTAAATAAAAGCTTTTACAAATAGACAATTTTCTGAATTTTATTAATAAATTATTGTTGTTTTTATTATTACATAAACAAACTATGTATTGTTTTGTTCTTTACAAAAATGTTTTCTTTGAAACGACGCCTCGTACATGTTCGGCGATACATCAGCGTAAACGTGTCAAGCTTTTATGAATTTTTTTATCTAGCCATTATTGTTATTTAAATCAAAAGTGACTATTGTTAAACTGGTTTTAAACAAAAGGGTACATATATTTCCTTTAGAATGCATCAATATTGCCTATTTAAAAATTAATTAATTAAAATAAAAACCAAAGTAAAATAATATAACTCTTTTCTCTACTCGCCACACAAACAATACGTCTACGAGTATATTAAAAAAAATATTACACCATCATTTTGAAAAATTTAAGCATTAGAGAATTAGAGAAGGTGTTTTTAAAAAAAGTAGCATTTATTGAACATGTTCAACTAAAATTATTCTAAATAAAAACCACGTATTTCTTTGATCGATGTTATTTTATTTTACTCTAATAGTGTTTTACATATTTCATATACACGTAGTCCATTAATTTCAAATGATTTAAAATTCGTTTTAATCTACACTTTCCTTATACATATGTATCTTTTATTTACATGAAGATTCGAAATTTTAAATAATGCTGCTTTTCTATTACCTAAATGTTCCTTATTAAATTATTGCAAGAATTATGGCTATTCCTGGGAGAGTACATTCAGAAAGTCAGTTCCTAACAACTAAATAATCGCGATAAATACAATTTTAATATTTATAGCTGTTTCTTTATAAATTGTTACTGATTCGTTTGCAGGGCTTTCTGCTTCGTCTGCGAACTCCAAACAAATACAAATTGTTGCAGACAAAACCTCTGCTAAAGCAAAGTTGATATTTATTGGCAGTTGGTGTTTTAACCTAATCACCTTTAGCACAAAGTTGGTAGACGTTAAATGAGTTTTTAAATGAACCTCTCATGCTTCCCTTAACTTAACCCTCTTTTTTAAAAAAATCATTAGCAGTCTTATACATTTGAAGGAAATAATTTAACTTATTATATAGAGATAAAAATTAAACAAAAAAACAAACAAACAAGCTCTAAGCTTAAATTTATCGCTAGACATTTGAAAATATTTTCTAACAAACAATTTCGTTGTTTTGTTGCATTCGTTTCGCCTTGGCTGATGCTTTTCTGGCAGATTTCTTTCAAAAGTGAAATCACTAATTTTTATTGTTTTATTGTTTTTTTTTCAAAGGATATGTTAATTACTAGCCGATTTTAGTTGATAATTTAATTATACTGCTCTTGTTCTCCTCCCCAAATTGATCTTCTTTGAGCTTGCTGATGGTGATAAAGTCGACTTCGATTCCTTGAATCAAAATTGTGATGCTGATGATGGTATAGATGATGCTGCTGTTGATGATTATGGTTTTGATGCCATAATTTTCTTTTGGCACTAGTGCTCCATCTAATAAAAAATAAATTTTATCTCGTTTTAGAGATTAAACTCTAAGGAAATGTTTTATTATGCGCATAAAAAGATGATAAAGTCATTACAGTTTGGAACCCAAAAAAATTAATTCTTTTGTTTTTAAAATCAGACTTATCCCTAGGAAGTTTGAAAATTGGCACGTTTTTATAAAATGCACCTGTATGTTGTGAGTTATATTTAAATATGATAAGCAAAATTAAAATTTATGTCGACACCTATAGTTGGAATCTATATATTTATATGTATAAAGTTATAAACAATTGGGATCCGACTATATAAATTGTATATTTGTTAATTTTTAATATTTATATTATACATATTTTGTAACTTTATATAATTACCAAGTAGATATAATGAGTAAATAAATGATGTCATCAAAATATTTCAAGCGGTAAACACATATGCATAAAATAATCAAGAAAAATGCAGATTTAAGACAGAGACAGTTTAACGATGAGTCAAAATTTTCCAAATTAATGAAAATAAAACCATCAAAACGATATATCTACTATTATATATATAATCATACTTTTGTAATCAATCAATTTAAAAAATACCAACAATAAATTAGAGTAAAATACGTTTGTTGTATTATGTTATGCTAATAAATATTATGTGGCAAAAAATAAAAAAATATCTACAAAAACATGTGTTTGATGTATAGGTAATTATATTGATGAGTCTATATTGTCCTTTTATATTATGTATATATAATTTAAATTTAAAAAATTGGCAAGCAGTGCGGCAAAAACTAATTTAATGTATCCGCATATTATCCAATGATTACCAAATTGTAGGTCACTAAAATCAGCGTTTTTTTTTTTTTTGGGGGATTTATAAATAATAATGTTAGGCCACACATTCATTTATTTAGCGAAAAAATTTAATTAAGTACTGCTTACATCAAAACCGGACAATAAACTAAGGGTGGGTAAATCAAAATTTAATGAGAATTGCACAAATAGTTTTAAAAATATTAAATTTTAAAATATTTTCTCACTTTGATAATTTGCGCCGTTTTGCCAGTGGGCCATCATAATCTGAATATAGAGACGATCCAGCTGTAAAAAGCAATTAAGAAAAATCAATAATACGCTCAGCGAATTTTTGGGATTAATATTCATAAATTCACTGGAAAAATACTTTTTAATATTGATTGAAATCGAGCTATTTTATTTGAAAATTTCTAATGGATGGAGAGAAGTAAAAATGCAACGAACCTGCAGGATTAAACTTCCTCTTGGGCACGCGAACGACGTGATTCACGGGGCTGTCGCTGTTCGACCGCGGAATGGTGCAGCTCCTCCCCCTGCATCCCTTGAGATGCTCCAGCGTGTCGTGCAGATGCGATTTCTCCTCGGGGCTGAGGGATGTCGCCCTGTTCAAGGTCTCAAAAGGATCTGAAATTACAATAAAAAGGAGCATTCCGCAAAAACCGGATGAAATTAATGATGGACCCTCCAAGTGGCGTGGTGTGTGTTCGGAAATCAATTACCAATTCGCAGATTGTAGAAGGTAACCAATCCAGTTGTGAATTCGCAGTAGAGGAAGTCGTGGGTCGAATTCACCGTCCGGACGCACGAGTAGGTGTTGTTGTTCGCGTTCATGCAGAAGCAGAAGGGGGCGTCGTTCCACCGGGGGGCTGTCCTCCAGTGGGAGCTGTCGTGACTGAAGCAATTCATCCTCTCGGAAAGGCATTCCTTTTCCATTTTCGCCTTTTTGTTGCGTTTTCGCTCCTTTTTCCGTTGTCGCTCCTCCTTAAGTTTTCGCCGGGCTTCCCGGGCTAATTCCTTTTCATCCGGAACACTGTCAAGAGTTATGGGAATCGTTTAATACTCTCGAAGGGAAAGTTTTCGATAAAAACGTATGATAAATGTTTGCCCTGTGGGAACTTTTTAAGCGGTTAGGAGTCCTCGGGGGTTAATGGATCTCAGTCCTTCCATAAGTTGCCTAAAGACATTTTGAGTATCCATTTCGCAATAAAAACACGTTAATAACTTCAACCGCTTTACAACTCCTGTAGCTATGGTAACTAATCACTTTTATGGTGTATGTGCACATAAACCTTGAAATAGATTGTACCTATGTACTAAATTTTAAAATAGATATCAAAATTTATTTAGGTTCGTATCCCAGACAGTAAAACCGATGATTTTATTATGCTTGTTTAGTTCAACAACAACATATCTGCGAAACTACAGTCTTGTATGTATAGAAATTTAAAGCCACTTTCGTTTTTTTCATTTATTAGTTGAGTTTAGTGGCTGTATCTTGAAAACTCAGGAATCCGTGGCAACGAAGCTATAAAGAACAATTTTATAATTTTTCGCCAGTATTTAAAAGATATTAATACTCAACACTACATTCTTCTCTTACCAATTATGCATAATTTTATTAAAAAGTGTATCAAGATTTGCGTGGAGCAAATTCAAATTATTCAAGAATTATACAAGGAATATGGTCACTTTCCATAGTTCTCAATATTTACTCCAGTGGCATTTAGATTTAGCTTTTGTACACCTCTCTGTTGAATAATTTGCATTTATTTACAAGCCTCCTAATCATCATATTTGAATACATACTTAAGCAAATGTTATAATTTTTTTTATATATAAACGAAAACAAAATCGCCCAATTTCTTTGTTTGAAAAAAAGCTAATTTCATTTTTATACGAGCTATAGTTTAAAAAATCCACAAAAGATGTGTTTTTCCAGTATCTGACGAACTTAACCAATTAAACGAGAACTTATTTTATTTATACTTTGAGTGTTTGACTGAGTCTCCTTTAATTGCTTTTGTTCGTTTTATTTTTCTAATTGATTGAAGATCTAGAATAACATAGATCCTTGATTTCAGGATTCTGCGGTATTTGTGTGGGTTATTATAGAAAACCATTTTTATTATGTTATTATTATTCTAAGCTGGCATGAGATATTTCTGAATATTTTTTAAAACAGGACTTAATTAATTAAATCTTATATTTTTCGCGATTTAACCGCAACACAATTATTGCATCGCGATTAATAATTAATTCTGGCCAATCTTTGATAAGGATATACAGGTATTAACTTTTTTTTAGGTTTTATTCAAATTAAGAACATAACTAGATTCGTTCTAGCTACAGGCTATGTATAAATGTTATTTATTTTTACATGGTTCTTGTTTCAGATCTAACTATTACTCTACTCCTGAACTCTAGAAGATATGCTGTAATATTTAAAATCTTAACCACAAACTAGTTTTATTTTAAGGTTTAGGACTATTCAAACGTCTTGTTTGTGAAAATTGAAGGTGTTTTCTACTAAATGTTACTCGCCTCAGGATTTAAATTTTTGATTCCGCCTCAATTGATAGATTGTGCATCTTTTAGCTTGTTCAATCTTGAGAAGGATTAATTTAGTAGTTTGAACCAGATGGTGCAACGAGAATTGGGTAATCCTTCTCCATCAAATCAGGATCCAGGAAGCAGCCGACTTCCTGGACTCGGTGCTTCGAACAAATTCAATTTGATTCCAGCCCTCTGCACCGAATGATTTGGCCCATCACCTTTCGATTCCATAACGAGGTCACTGGAGGATACTCTCTGCGGGCAAATAAATGGAGCTATCGATGGAGGGCAGCTCCTTAATGTAGGAAATATTGATTCGAGCATAAGCCAAGCCAACCATCTGCAACAATGATGACCTCTTAGCATAAACTAACCCGATGAGTGTCCATTGGCATGTTAGGCCCCATTTTACGGATGTGCGTCGGAAAATGTTTACCCATAACTTTACCCTGAAATACCCTAAAAAGAATCTTGAGTACCATCTTGGTAAAATCAATTTCATCTCGAAATGATTTCCTTTTCAGGCGACGAGGCGCACTCCAACACACACTCGCAGGAAAAGGCAAAGGAGCGCCGCGCCGCCAACGATTATGCAACTGACGTCGCCCGATTGGAAGAATAAGGACAAATTCCTCCAGCCCGTCGCAGCATAATAAATAAGGGCAAAATACCCGCAACCTGCCCGCCTCCCCCGCGCCGTCCCACTGCCCTATAGCCCTATAGCTTAGTTAGGAGAAAAAAAATAATTCCACTTACGAAAATCGTCACACATGCGAAAAATGAAAATTTCATTGGTGAAAGGAAGCCCACCCCTTTCCGGACGAGGGCGACGGGTTAGCGTGGGTGGGTTTGAGGGTCGGTGGGTTTGGGGTTCAGTGGGTTTTGTTGGGGGCGGATAAGCGGCTAGAAGGGCTCCACATGGAGCTCGCATTTACCTTTCAATTTCCGGCTCACAGTAGCACTCGGCCGGTCCCGAAAATCGATACTTCTGCTGGTGGAACGGGTCATTTGTATTCTGCGGTTTTGGCTCATTTCCTGATGAACATGAAATAAAAACAAGAAAAAAAATTACATGCGAATTAACTGCGATATTAACTAGCGCGGCTAGGGCTGCCGTTGTCCTTAGCAAACAAAATGAGGGTTAAATTAACCGCCTCAATTGGCGAGGAGTTTTTCTTACCCTTGAAAACGTTGCTGATGTCGTTGGCAGTCGTCGACGTGCCTTCGGTGGTTGATCCGCCGACGAGACTCTGACCCTCTACCGGGTGCTGCGGCGTCGGGGTGGAGGGCCCCAAAGCTGCCTCTGTCGGCCGATAATTAACTTGGGTCGGGATGGACGAGGCCCCAGCATCTGGGGACGCCTCGACGGTGGCCGACGTCGTTACATCACCAAACTTTTTCGATGTAAGGATGATTGCGTCTAATTCCTCCGAAACATCCCCAGCGGCGGGGGTGCTCCTAACCTGCTTTGGGGCCGCAGTCGTCGGAAGTTCGGGCAACCGGGGCGCCCCTGCATTTGACACGTTTTCATGATGGGGCTGATGGGCCCTGCCGCTGTGGTTCGCGTAGGGCCGCCGCCTGGAGGACGCCGTCTTCGAGACTCCTTCAGGTATGTCGTTGCGGTCCGTCGTGAAGAGGTTCATGTCCAGGAGGGGGCCCTCGTGGCTCCCTGAGTCCGCCGTCTTCGGGGCGTTTTTGTTGCGGTGGCGATGCAAATGCGGCTGATTACCGCCCACTCCAAACGTTTTGCCCTTGCGGCGGGTTTGCTTCCTCGTAGTTATCTTCAAAATTTAAATAAAACAAATTATAGGAGCTTATTTATTTTCTCATTGATGTAGCTAAATACAGGTAATCCCCGAAGAACGCGAATACCAAATTCAAATTTCGCTGCGATATTTCTTTCAACTTTCATCTTATTTAATTTTACCCTCTATATTATTTTGTGAAAAATAAGGGAAATACCTGTCGACCATAATTTATCGCAACTAATTGTAATTAAAACGTAACGTTTTTTTTTATTTTCACACTTGAAACAGAATCCCGTTTCTTGTAGTCTCGAACAAAACAACACGATTTCAAAGAACACGGAACCAATTAATCGTTACCTTTACAAAACTTGCATAAATCTTTAGACCGAGTGTAAAGTAAATTTAAGGAATAGTAAGCAAAAAATACATCGAAGAGTTTCCATAACGAATTTGGACAAATAATTTTCTGTACATCCATTCATTAAATTAATTTAGAATAAAAGTAAAAACTACATATGTTTAGATTGTGGCACCCTCTTTTTACACAGAGCCCTATAAAAATTATTTCAAGACACACAAAAGTATATAAGATTGGTAGAAATTATAATACCGTAAAATTTTATCGATTGGAAAAGTTATGACATAACAATAACAATAAAATCAAACTTAAAAGAGATGATAAAACACATTGAGACCCTTCCAACCATCTATCCCAAAAGAAAAATTACACTCTATAAAATTGGACGACGTAAAAATACTGCATAACCTTGAGTCAAATTAAACAAAGCAGAAATTCTTGAAATTAGAAAAGCTAAGTGCAGTAACCATTTTAATGCGCATAGATAGTATAACAGATTTAAGAAGTTAGTCTACAGCCTGATGATATCCTAGCGAGGGGTAGATAGATTAAATTAACTTAAAATCTAGCAACGTCGCTTTAGTTTAAAGCGTGGAATCATAAGTAAACTTGAATGTAAGTACGAAAATCTAACGCTATTAAAAATAAAATAATCAACGCCGAACCAAAAGCATTGGAGCTAAAAACATGATTGGATAGAAGGTTTCTTTTGCGATGTAAGCATCCACTAAGAAAAGATATTATGAAATTCTTCTCCTAAGGGATAAAAAAGGGGATGTAAATTTGTATTAAAAAACTTTCATTCAGTCGTTAAGTTAGAATTAAAGATTTTCAGGATTTTTTTAAAATTTATTATTTAAGAGGATAAAGGGTTAATTTTCCTATGACCCTGAAACGTACATAGGTACTTAATTTCGGAAATCCATACAAACGTTTATTCCCCACTTTAGCCCTATTCTGTTTCTATTTCTATTTGTTTCGAGATCCACGCGGATGAAGTTGCGGGTAGAAAGTAAATATATTATAAATTATCCCTCAAGGATTCAAGATTTTCTTTAAAAAAAAAATCGTAATGCTTGGAAAAATTTATTTATGTGACAAGCGAATATTTTATAAATGTTGTAACAGTTAATGGATCCAACTTACCTCCAATTCACCGAAATCATCTTCCAGACTTACTTCAGGATTTCTACTGCCACCGATCGAAGAGTCCTCGTCATTTTCATTAAATTCCCGATTTAGCGATGGTTTGTGCTCCTTCAAGTGTTTCTTGATGTCCTTCAAGTCGTTTATCTTTTCCTTGAGAACTTTTATCAGCAAATCAATTTGATGCCGTGATTTCTTCCACATTCTCTCGTCCTCGTAAATTATATCAGAACAGTTCACGTTCCCGCTTGATTCTATGAAACATTTAGCTGCAATCTTCTCCCCACTTATCTTACGGCTGCGATTTATGCTGTCGTGCTCAACGAATTTCGCTTCCAGGCTTTCGAGGGTCTTTTGAATTTCCTGGATAACATTTGATATTGGATCGACGGTGTCACGTTTGCTGCGAACCTTTCTCTGGGACCTCGTCTCATTGTCCTGCTGCTGCAGCAGCTGCTGTTTCTGCTGCTCCTGGTGTAAAGTGTCCTCGATGAACGAAATCGCGTTCGAGATATCAAGCAATTGCTCCATTTCGTACGGGATGTGGTCGTGATAGATTTCCTCCTCCTTCTCTGGGTCCTTGCTGTCGTCGAGCACTGTCGTCGCGACGCTTCTCTTGTGCCGTCGACCGAAGACCGTGTGCTGCTGACCACTTTTTCAAAAATAAAGAAAAATAAATTATTTTTTTTTTCGAGATATATACGAGGAAAGAAAAAATAGAACTCAAATATCGTTTTCTTGAGAGAGTGGTCAAGGGAGCTGTTTGCTTACCGCTTTCGAATTCTCTGCGGGGGATAGTCTCGGTCCGTCTTTATTTTAGTGTAAACGACTCCGTCGGGGGTGAAACAGGCGCAGTTCCGCTTGCTCTGTGTCGACGCCTTGTTGATTTCGGCCAAATGGTGCTGAAGCTGCAACTGAATTTTTTAGTGTTACTCAATCAAATAGCAGAAAACGCGGGCAATTTTTATTGGGAATATTTCTTCTGAAGGGTGGAAGTTGAAACCAAAGGACCTTGTTCTTTAAACCGGTGGCGATATTTTTATGAAATAAAGTTCCTTTACTTACCTACTCTTAATCGATAATCAAAATATAAATACATATTTTTAAATTTAACAATTCTATTCTGCTCTATTCTTCAAAGTTATTTAGGTACTTTGCTTAGCCAGAGCCCGATTTAGCTTTTCCATCGCTCTGGACAGAGAATATTTTTGGCGCCCTTTATATCGTATTTAATAAATAAAAAAAGTTCAAAATATAAAACCCGATTACGTTAAAAAACTTTTGGAATGTCAAGAACTTTCATTTGATACGGTAGATTCATACATATGTATATAAGAAATTATTAGCATTGAATATCTATAATATTGAAATTAAGATTGCGCCATATAGTTTATGATATGTAGAATATCAACATATAAACATACTTACATATGTATAGTTTTGCCATAGTTGGGCAATTACACCTGAAGAACATGGGTTACCGAGTTATCATTAGATTAAAACTTTTACCGACAAATTACAATCATTTGTACTTTTTAATGATGCTTTCCTCGAAAACGTGACTACCTTTAACAACATTTGCAAATTCATCATCTACGGAAAACTTCTTGTTTTTTAAATCATATTTGTAGTTTTTTTGACATAAATAAATAAGTAACGTTTATATGTAGACTTATTTAAGTTCGTAAAAAAACTGATGAAGATTAAGTTGTACCAACTTGTATTAAACGAAACAATAAATAAAGAAATTTAAAATAAAACAATTTACATTTCTTAATTTTGTTTATTAAACAAATTCTTACATAACTGTGTTGGCTGTTGTGTTGTCAAAATGTCATGAAAAATAGAAAAATATTATATTTGCCTGTTGCCTGAGCCCTCTTCTCCTACATCATATTTCTAAATTAGATATCAGGCACAAATTATGTACAATAATTTAAAAATGGTATGTATTACGTAGTAGTACGTAGAAAAAAACCTAAAATTGTTGACTAATTTAATTATTTTAAAAATTTATAGAGATGAACATTTCTAGCACGTATTTCTGCAGGAATTTTTGGTCTCTAAATATTTTCCTTTCAAATTTTGCATCAGGATTTTTATTTTCTAAATGCATTTAAGAAAGATATAATACAATTCAAAAATATCGTTTTTCTTGTTAAAACGTAATATGTACCTCAAAACCCCTATTTTTATGACCATTGTCTCAACATTGTTCTTGAAAATAATAACTTCATTTGCATCTAAATAAAATGTTACAAAATTTCTTAATAAAGGAGAGACAAAAGGAGGAGAAGGATTAGAACTTATATTTACTTTTGAATAATTAACGCAAAACTTACATGAAATTTACATTTATGTTTCCTCCACCTGCCGCCCTCATTAACGCATTTCCACTTCTGGCCAGGTATGCAATTCTCCAGGAGGGCTGGATCAGAGCACTCAGAGTTAAGTCTGGCAATCTTCGTGATGTAAGGCGATAAAGGCAAATGGTTGTCCAGCTGATCCTGTTGTGCTAAAAGAACCGAAACATCAAAAACTTCCACATTTAAAAATCCGAAGTCAAAACAAACCATTTTCGTCGTTGTCCCCCGTGGCGGGATCGCTTGAACCTGGCTGAACTTCCGCGGTCTCGGGCTCGTTAGCATGTCCCTCGTCCGCGTCGGAGTCAAAGTCATCGTCCGTCTTGTCTTTAGCCGCCAAGAAAACGAGAAGATCGAGCAAAAGAAATGAGATCACGTTAGGGCCAAAGAAGTGTTACGAATTTACCATCAATTTCATCCGGATCGTGCTCCTGAGACTCGAAATCGACGAGATCGAGATTCGTCGTTTCGGTTATATTTTTAGCAGCTAAACCGCTGCTACCGCCGGTGCCGCCTTCGCTGCTTCTGGTCTCGTTCGAAGACTTTTTGCTCAGCTTCTCGGCGGCAAGTCTGGCCTTTGCCTCTGCAATTTGTTCTGGGGTCTCGCGGCGGCCGGAGCTCTCTATCAAAAAAGTGTCCGGCCACTGATCCCTGATCGTGCGGTGACGACTTAGAAGCAGGGGAAGGAAGCTGCGGCCGTCCATGTGGGGAGGAGTGGACACCCCGCCAATGTCCAGGAAAGTCGGGGCCAGATCAATGTTGAGCACGATCTCCTCAACCCTAAAATGGGATTTGGTTTAAATCTGAACTGATCAGGGCCGAATTCCAATCTTACACCGTCGCCGGCTGAATTCCAGGACCGCGTATGAGGAAAGGGACGCGGACGTCGAACTCGAAGGGAAAACTTTTACCCTTTATCAGCCCGAACTGGCCCAGGTGGTAGCCGTGATCTGAGGTGTAAATAATATAGGTGTTGTCCAATTCACCGAGGCTTTTCAGCTCATTGTAAACCCTCTCCACTGCGACGTCGACGCTTTGCAGCGTTTGCAGCCGTTTCGTCATCAGGAGATCGGTGAAGCGCTTGTGAACGGGCTCCATGGGCTGCGTCACACGAAGGATCCACTGTTTGTCAGGGTTCGGAGCATGATCGTAAGCCGGAGTGCTATAAAACATTGCCAATTCAAAATATAATTTTTGACGCTAAATATGATTCTATATGATTTTTAGAAAACATTTTTATTATAATTTCCAGTTAAGAGAAGAATGAATATCATCAATGTCGGTTATTTATTTTCAGTTACATATAATGCTCTGCTTTAGTGGAATATTTGAATACTAAACCACATTCGTAATATATTTATGCCAAGAATAACTTTTTCAACTTGCAATTTTTCACACACATGGTAATTTAACCTCATCTACTCAACAAAAACTGAATATTAATTTTAGGTTTTCAAAGAATAGTGTGTTTTTATTATCTTTCAATTAACAATATTAGAAGAGGATAGAATTTACTAATCAACTAGTTTTAGTATCCCTCTGCATGACGCTTAGGCATGCCATACCTAATGAACTCTAAACTCAATAAACTAATTTTGTGTCTGATGATATTCTGAACTGCGATGCGATCGTATGTAGAATGTAGATATGTTATATGTTATTATAATTACATTATCTAAAAGTATTCTAATGTAAAAAAAATACAATAGTATTTTGATGCATGTAAAAATATTTAATTTCTTTTGCTTTGTTCAACACTTTTTGATGAATAAAAGAATTTTTATTATTTAAGGTTGTTTTGGAATATGCGGGCGGTTGCACAAAGCAATTTACATGCTACAAAGTTTTGCTATTTGGTCTAGGAACTATTCACGCGTTAGTGCTCAATTCTTTAATTTGCTATCTAAATTTTCACGCGTTCAAGTACCTACATATTTATTTAGCCATTCATTTCAAGGTGAAGTCATAAATAAGTAAACTAATTTCCCAGAAAATTTTAAAGGATATCTACTTTAATAACTTCAAAAAGGTCATTGTAACCATAATTTTGTTGACTCAATTTTTCGAAAGGACCTCAGGAAGCACAATTAGCCGACAGGACGATCCATCACAGCTCATTACTCAATTAAAAGGCGCTCATCTCGCATCAGTCATAATTAGCCTTCCAGTTCCCTGCCCAGGAAGCGTGTTTACCCCGACTTACACAAATAGGAGCGAGTTAATCGGGCAGGTTAAACCACCTCATGCATAATGGATGCTGCGTGTGGCCGCAGAGGTAGCAATAATTCCGAAATAAGATCTCACCTGCTCGCACGGCGCGAGATAAGCTATAAGGTAATCTAAGAGGATGTGTCTCGTGTGGATCTGGATCCAAATTGAGTCGGACGGAGCCCGGGTTCTAAGGGCACGGACCCGGCGAACCTTCCCACCTGCCTCACCTTCTGAAATCGCATTAGGGTCGGGGGTTCGTACCTCCGCCTCGAATTTTCGTCTATGTCGAATCCGAATGTAGAATTGATTTCTAATGCAAGCAGATCCGCAACTCTACCTGCGTAAAGGCCATTTTACACTATCATATTGGGTGTGTTTCTTTATTCATTCGGAATATTCGGAACACTCAATAAGCGTTTCTTTATTCGTCTAAAGAATACCGAACATTCCGTTCCGCGTTTCTTTATTACTGCGGAATATTTCGAACGTATTCTTTTTGATCCGTCTCAGAAAAAAAGGAATATTCTCCTGTAAGCTGTAAGCAGGAGCTACGATGGAACAAAGTACTTTTAAATAATGTTATGACCATAGATTTCGTTTTTAATTTCTTTTGTTTTATATACCGTAGATGCGGGTTACTTTAGCTCTAACGGGTAACTTTGGCTCAAAACAAAAAAAATATTGAATTTCCCACCTCTTCGTAGCCATGACACTAAACGATCTAGTTCGAGTAAGAAATGTTAGATGGTTTTACTGACATCTATTTGTAATTGGTTGCACGAATTTTTTCAAAATTAAAACTGTCATTAACGCTTTGAACTTACCTTGTGTGAATATTTACGTATTTTAGGTCTGAAAACTTTCTTGTGTAATAGAAGGCTGTAGAAAAGTTAATTTTTGTTTATCTTTTTTTGAAAATTAAACTTTTTTGTACGTCGGATGTTTCATTCAAAGGACTTAAATTAGCTCAATACTTGCTTAAGTATATAGGTTTTGTGCCCAAACCATCTGTAAGCCAAAGTAACCCTCCTCAAAAGACAACTTTGGCTCAAATTTAAAAATAATAAAGAATATATTTTTATAAACTTTTTGCTATATAAAGATTATTACTGAATAGCTATTATCCTCATCTATCAAATGAAAACATTATAACACCTAGTAGTCTAACACAATCTATATATCAGAGCGATTTCTAAAAATATAAGAAAAAAGTACCCAAAGTAACCCGCATCATGGTATTGTATTTTAGCCCTGGCAGCCGTCCTGTTCAGCAATGCCCCTATGGGATGGGACCCATTCAATCGTGACCAATTCCAGGCTCTCAGCAATTTCAAGGATTTCGACAACAAGATAGCTATCATGAGTGTTCTTCTTTAAAGTTATGCAGCTATTTAGACTGTCAGTGCCTATTAGAACAAATAAATCTCAAAATGTTATTCCACGTCGTTTCTTTAGTCATTCTATACCGTATATTCCGTGAAAATTCCATATATTCTCTTCCTCCCATGGAAATAATAAAGAAACACGCCCATTCACAAGCGTGGCTTTGCTAAAACTTTGGAATATATGCGACTAATGTCGCGCGATGAAAGCAAAATCATGTGAGTACAGTTGCAGGACATCTACACCTTAATCCATGATATAATCGCATTTTGACTTCTGAAGTGAAAAAATAAAGGTTTCAGGTTGGGAGAAATTGGTCAAGGGAGTATAAGGGCTACGTAAGTTATGTAAAAATGATTTGGACCACAAATCTTTCGTATTTCTTAATCTCTATAAACCAAATTTGACATACACATTGAAAACATGTAGTTCTAAGTCGTGTTACAAAATGGTGGTGATTGGTCAAATAGGTGAAGAGCTATGAACATCAGTTTCTAAAAGTCATCGTGATAGCTCCGGTATTTCTTAACCGGTAATCGATTTTGATTAAACTTGGCTAAAGTATCCTCCATAAAAATATGAGTTATGTTCGCAAATGGGTCGAATCGGTCAAAGAGATTTAGCATTACATTCCCTTAAGTAAAAATCATTTTTATCACACTGAAATTTACTTCTTCCTTCTGGCTACCGTCAAAAGGCCTTTTTCCGATCACAAGTAATAATCACATATATAATAATACTATTTATTTTTCTGATTGGGAATATAAATCATCAAGTGAGTTTTATATTTTTATGTTAAACAAATAGAAATCACTATCGTTTTTTATATTCTTAAACAACATAACCATATTTACTACTCTACTCCTGTCGATAGGTTAAGAAGACGCGCACTTTCATACGATACTTTAAAAAAATTAGTTGTGTTAAAAGCAAATGCCCATTTGGGCCAGTTAAATATGTTTAAAAATTTTACGATAAAATTCCTAATCAATTCTTGAAATCATTTAACATTGTTTTCCTTCAGTACTAAAAGCGATTAGGCAATAGTTACAATATTAAGTCTAAGATATTTGAGTGCGAATACAAAAGTACTTTGGGGCCGAGTACGAGTATCTACTTTTATCTAACCCCAAAAAATTTTGAGTACGAGTAAATAACATTTGTATTCATATTCAAAATGTTTGATTACCTGATACTCAAATTCGTACTCTAGTTAGCCTCACATTTTTACAAGTCTGCCTGAATTTGCATAATGCATTCCAGTTGCAGGCACGCAATGTGACGATTTCCCGAGATTATGTCGTGTTCATGTCTTGTCTACTTGCGATCCGCTGACTTTGCCAGAAGACGACTCTTCGCGGACTCCGGGTGTATTTTGTCTTAAATCAATCTTTTATTAGTCTTTTACCATTTGCTCAATTTTCTGTTGCCACCGTCTTAGCAGCGTTAATTGCCTTCCTCCACGCTGCACGCGCATCGATTGCAGATTGCAGATTGCACAAATTAGTTCAAATGGTATCACGATATTTGCGTCTGGATATAATTCCTGGCTGGTGCCCTCCCCCGCCCCCGGCTGTCTAGGTACAATTTCAATGGTTTAGCTGTCGGAGTAATTGAAAATTGAATGGCATTGGTTGCGTCTATTTCGGAGCAGCCCTTTTTACGCGCTGTTGATACCCTCGCGTGCCACCACGAATAAATTGTATCCGACGAGTTCGTGCTCCCGGCTGCTTTTCAGGATAATACCTATAAATTAGAAATTATGAAGCGCAAAATAAACGAGTAGCTTCAGTCACCGTATCATGTCGCATCGCACTCCCAGCCAACTCACATGCTGGATTTTTGGGACGAAGCCCACAAATTATGAATTCTTCTTCATTTTTATTGTCTTTCCTTTTAGATTTTATGTCGCTTATATGTATGATTGCTAATAAAATTTGTAAGCAAAAGGGTCATACATTGGGACTGACAAAAGTTTACTGCTGTAAATAATCGCAACCAACTAGGACAATAACAATTTTCAGATAATAATTCTATTCGGAAATTTTTAGTTGTCAGAACTTTTTATTTATTTTCTGCTTTATTTAAGCTAAAGTTAAACCATTGTATATTTCTGCCCAAAAATTTTAGCCATTTTCTCATGAATTTGGCTTTTGTGGAGGACAATCACTTAATTACTTAACCTAAGGGAGCTAATAAATTATCTGCGACTTGTTTTTGGACTGTTTTTAGGACTGTTGATTTCAAATTCACTGCTCAATGCTAACAATTCTATTTTACTAAATTTCAATTATATCTCATAAAAATTGGTATATATAGGATATCTAGTTTGCTGATTTCAAACGGCGAATTTAAAATAAATTTGTGTTATTTTAATAAGTGTTATTTTAATATATGTAGATGTAGACTCATTCGAAAGGTAATACAAACATTGGAATTCTTCGTTGCTTAGTACTTACAACATATGTAACACCAAAAGCTCAGAAAAAAACCCAAGCTGCCTATAAACATTTTAAACAATCATTTTTCCATAGTCACTGAATAATGTTAATAACTTCACTTTAGAAGACCTATCTTTTGTCCAGCACCAAATTCACTGTGTAATTTTTATAAACACTTCAAGAATCATTAATTTGTCTTAAAGTTATGTTCACAGCTGTATAATACCAATTTCCTATTCTGTTATTTTTTCAACTAAAATCGAAAAGTAAGTACGCTTACAAATATAGAGATCTTTGCAACAATTTCTAAAGTAAAATTTCAATCGTACACTCTTAAAACAAACATAATTCAAAAGAAGTTTTAAACGTGGTATGTTTTAACGCAATATTAAGTAAAGAAAAAGAATTGCATTATGTGGCTTAAAAATTAAATAATTCAGTGGAAGATTAACTTCATAATTGAATTTGTATGTTTCACCTATTGGGCCCCGTTTAATGTACGTACATATATCTGTTGAAACGCAAATTTTAATTTAAACGGCAATTAAATTCAAACATAAAACTGAGCATTCATTTTTGATATTAAAATGTGTGTATATTTTTTGTTAATAAATAAATTAAAAGAAATATGCAAACAACAACTGCCGTATTATTAACTTACACCGATTACAATATGAAGAAGTCCAAAATTTTGACTAGATTTGTAATTAAAGTTTCACAGGGAGATTTTCATTAGCCTTAATTCAGATAGAATAAAATTAAGAGAAAAAATTACTTTAAAACTATAAAAACCCACAGAACTGAATCATCCTCATGAAAGAAATAGTCTCAAAGTCTCAAAACAAAGTTGGCCACTTTGCGAATGGACCCTTAAGAAGCCCTTTTTCTATTGAAATACTTCTTTCGACCAGTCGTTTCGTTGCACAAATCTTTTAATTGAAACGACGAAAAAATAAAATGACAAAAACTATCCCCGAGAAAAGTCGGCAAAGAGGCCCGCAAAGTTCATAAATTTTCCACGTCGTCGTTGGCTTAGCAGCAATCGGGCAGCCACCCGCTTGAAGTTGTTATGCAAATGTTCCAACATATGTAAGAGGCATCCGTCGACTCATCCAGCCAAAGGATGTTGGAAATTTTAATTGAGGAATTAATTTTGTTAATTGGCCGTCTAGGCAAACCATTAGACAGATTCCGTCTTTTTGCTTCATTAGCCATCTCTGGCAACCATTCACGGTTTCGCTGAGGGAAAAGAAATTGCATCGTCTACGGCACGCACATAAAAAAAAACGAAACTAAAATTATGAGACAACAAAAACAAAAGCATAGAAAAGATAGTTCCAATGAGCGGACGCCATCAATCTCTGCCTGGAGGAAAGTCCTATTAAGTGGGGTCAATCTCTTAAAGGACTTTATATTTAATACTATTAATGTCTTAGATTAGAACGAAGATATCCTACGATCTTGATAATTTGCAGACAGGATGAATGAATTAAACAATGAAAAGGGACATCTTCAATTTTTTGTGCAAATATCCTAGAAAGGGTTTCAATTTGTTCTTTGTAAAACAAGTCCAGGCAATCTTGAATTGCACCAAAATGACAGTGAGGACTAGATGTCCTCTTTTCAAATTAGATCCGATTCTAGGTTTTTTTGCAGGAAATTTGGCGTTGAATTGCTTATTAATATTTACGCATATCAAACATTTGTTATTTCAAAAATAAAATAAAATTGCCTGCATTTATAATACCCACTTTGCGTCAAAAACTTGATCCAACAATTTATCATCTTCAAGGTTAAATTTTTACGAAATCAAAAATGATTTTTTTGTTATATTCTGAAAATAAATCTTCTTTACAAATATGTATAATTAAAATATTCTAATTATTTTAGATTCTACAAAGCCAAACGATGGACAAAAATACTGGACTGATCTCTCTCAAATTGTTATGCAATTCAATGGCTTTAGCACGTAATAAATTAATAATTTTTTATTATTTCATTTCATATTATTTAAATAATCATTAGACAAACAATCTTGTTCTGTTCTTATAAAATAATAAATTTTCATTCTAAACGAATTTATTTACTACGGTATAGCCCGGGAAACTTAATGATTAATATTAACCATTGGGTTTTCGTTTCTAGATTTTCCAATCTTGACTTATTATCAACGCCAGCAGCGCCATCTATCGGCTTTTTATTGTAGTATTAGTATTATTATTTTAGTGCATTTTATGTCTATTAAGATTTTTTTTAAATATTAATTAATAAATTAAGAAACCACATCAATAACTACTGTCTTTATATGAGAAATAAAATTTAAAAAAATACTAGTTTTTCAGCAGGTGGAATGTGAATAATCCTTTAATAATATTTTACGAAATACACAGTGGAGCTAAAAATCACAAGGGAAACATTCTAAAGAAGAGTACAATAAAACACTTCTAATTCTATCACGCTTTATTCTTTTTGACTTAGACTTGAGAAGTGCTAACGAGAGAAACGCTCTATGTGTATAATTCTTCTATTTCTGGACTATTGTAGGCGCAGATTAAAAACTTTAAAAATAGTTTGGAAAAAAAACATTATAAAATCCTATTTTGTTGTTCATTACCATATAATTTTTTAAAATTTGCCGTTCTAGGCTATTGCTTACTTAAATTCTTGGTAAATCTGCCACTATGGACATCAGAAAAATAAAATAAAAATAAATCAAATCAAAATGCTACAAAATATAGTTAGAAAAACAATTTCCTTTCCGTAGCCTTTAGATAGAGCCTTCCAGTTTCAGCAGTAAATCATGTCGTGGGAGGACGAAATACTAAGCCATGGTGACGTAATCCCTAGCTAGGCACCAACAATGTGGGAATTCGGAAGGAATCACGAATAAGAGATAAATTACACGACAAAAATTTGATCGGCCAAAACCAATTATATAAGCATCCTTTCGGGGAATGCACGTCGCAGAAAGGACCGGACGAAGTCTTTTGCTCCTGGCACTCGGCCAGACCAAAAGTGATGGTGTCCCAGTGGATTTCGCTTAAAGAGCCTCCTCGGGAGGAGGAAGTGAATCCCGATGGCACCGGCGGCGGTGACCCAGATGTGCTTCATTCTTCTCCCATTCGGGAAATGTAAAATATCGCCATATTCGCCGGTTCGGACGTTTTAGGCGTCCGCGCCGCGACGCTCATACTTACTGATGGGTGGTCACGTTGAAGAACAAGTGACTGTATTGTGGCGCTGAGTCTTCGGGGCCGTGCGGCGCCGGGAAGCTCATTGTAAGCATGACGGGCTTCCGCTGGTTCTGCTGCTTCGACTGTCGCAGGAATGCAATCGAATCGTTTGCAATGAGATCGGGATAATAGTCCTGCGGAAAAAAGGAAATTATTCGTGAAGGACTCTCTGCCACTGCGGCAGGGTCAAACTCACTTTGGCATAGTCGAATCCATGCTTTATCTTCTGTCCATTCATATTAATGCTGTAGTTGTAATACTTTGAGTTCATGATGAGGCCGCCCCATTCCCTCCAGCCGGGCGGAATATAGGAGCCGTTGTACTTATTCAAATATTTGCCAAAATACCCCGTCCTGTAGCCGGCATTTGATAGATATGTTGCAAAAGACCTCGTCTCATGTGTTGCTTGCCACGTGGGACTCGAACAGTTGTCGTTGTTTGTAAAAACCATGTGGTTGTGCACGTACATTCCAGTCAACAACGAGGACCGGGCCGGGCAGCACATCGGAGTTGTTGTGTATGCGTGACGAAACTCTGCTCCTCCATCACGTAAGAGCCGTAAAGTTCTTGGCATAAAATTCAATGAACCTGTTCGAAAATAAAAAAATAAAAATAAACCAAAAAGAAGGGTATGAGATGAATTGAAATATCCACGCAAATTGCTGATGACATGATTTTATTATCCTTTAAATGGCGAGAAAAATCGGATCACTCGGTTTGAATGAGTGAAGAAAATGTAAATGGATTTTTTAAGTGGTCCAATGATTTTTCGACAGCGCTACGTCACATCTTATTTACATAATCGGGTCAAGGGTAGTTTTGGCGGCTTGGGAGCTGCAGAGATTCATTTTACTGAAGAAGGGAGAAAAAAAAGTGTCAACCAGCCGGGTGACTAGGTGATTTTTTCTACTGAATTTTTCAAGAATTTTTATCGCTCCAAGTCGTCCATCCTTTTGCCATGAAATTTGCATAAAACTCAACTGACGAGTTATTTATAGCGAAAAAGGGAATATATTGCTGCCAGAAGTAGAAGCACGATTGAGATGGGTTCCTTGCCCTGATTTGCCAGGAAATAGACGACGGTATGGAATTTTGGTTCCGATCATATTTATTATGAAAAGAATCTATCAGTGCCCTTGGAACGTCGATATGCATAATTTAAGCAGATTTTGATAAAATTCAAATCAAAGAACGTGTAAAAATACATACAATTTGTCTTAGAAACATGCGAGAAAAAATATATATACTCTACTTGTAGGTTCAAGGTAGAAATATCTTATTTGAAAACAAGTTAATTTTTAGATAACTTTACAAAAACAAAAACTGCAAAATATGTGTATGAGCAGCTTAAGAAGGGACATCACTGAGATAACTTAAGAAGATTCAATATTTGTTTCTTGCATTTCCTAAAAGTATTTTTTTTTATTTTATAATTTCCAAAAATATTTAAAACAAGTTTTAAGCTAAAAACCAAAGAGATGACGAAGTTGTAGTCGTTTAAGATGATTTTTCTCAAAGTAGCGAAACTCAACTCTAGGCTTGATTCTAACAAACCGTCACAGTGGTGTCTCCTCTGAAAGATGTTTTTCTATATTTCCTACAGTTCTTTAAAGTAGGTACCTTTCGTTTTATCGCATATCCAGATCAATAGAGAATTTTATATTGAACTGAACCCGAAGCAGTTTTCCAGAGTAAGGATTTGGAATTAACATCAACAATGCATCAAATTGCTATGATTTTATTATTCATGTCAAATTTCTAACCTTGAACTAAACATTTTCAGTTAGGACTCGAAAATAGATCAAAGTCCTTAGAATTTTGAAAGGTCTTTTCAGAATTAAAATTTGGCATAGTCATAGAACCTGCTTTTTGATGCATAGGTACAACAGTTTTCATTTGGTTAATAGAACTAAAAATAACACATTTCGTCGTAATTTCCCATTTTCATTGCATCATATAACGTTAAGAAGGTACATATGTATGTATTACAGAAAATCTGCAACTAACAATATGAATTGATTTTTAAAAGATAGTAAACTTGGGTGAAATTCTTGGCGTGATTCAAATTCACACTTGACGAGTTTTTAAAATGACTAAAATCAAAATGTATACATATATAAAATACATATTACAGTTTGCGCTTAAAGGGTAAAATTTTTGTGTTAAAATTCCTTCTTAAGCAAATTTTGGTATTCAATTTTATGGAAGGGAAACTATTTTAAAAATCAATTTTTTGTGTATTAGATGGATTTAAAAATGTAAAAATATGACTTACCTAATTCAACATCCTGGTCATCGGTCAGAATGAGTATAATATTTGGCTTTCTCTCTCTTAGCCCTGGAGTTGAAAGAAGACCCCCGAAGGGTGTTTCTTGACCACTCATGAATAAGCTGCCTCCAGGACCTCCACTTGGACCAGTGCCACTTTTTTTAACCCTTGAGACGCCTCCACCGCCCCCATTTACAGACGCATGATGGTTATGATGTCCAGTGGTTCGAATTCTTCGTCTTGACTTCTGAAAATTATTAGCATCATCTGCTAGGATTACCTCGACGAGGATAAGTGTGTAAATCACAATAAATAATCGCTGAATACTTTTCATGCTGAAAACTTTTGAGTTTTCGCTTTATCACAGAATAATTTCACTCCTCTAAATTAATAATGAGCTGCCTGTGAATTTTTGAGCACAGTTTAAATTTCAAAACATTTTCATCGGGGAAATCGTCATGTTTGGTAATTTTTGGTTTATTGCATTGTTTTGTAATCACGAAGGCGGAAGAATCATAGTGCCGGATTTTCTATAGAAGACTTTCAAAATGTTTTAAAGGAATATTCAGATATTCTGAAATCCATGCCTGAAACGATAAAAAAAATATTATGTCATTAAAATTAGTTATACAATTGTAACATATATTTTAAATTTAAAAAAAAATGCTTTTATCAAGAAAATTTTTAAATTGTCCACAACTTCTCAATGTTCTTGCAGAGATCAGAAAACTCTTCAGCTTGCTATCACTTAATGAATGGCTAAAATTAGATCGAGTCACGTCGTGTCATAAAAACTTAATCACGCTTCTTCAAAGGCTTTAAAATTCCAAAAAAAGACAAGGAGCCAGTCTCAAAATATTTTATTCTTTGGATGCTGGCAAGACGGATTCATCTTGTGAGGAGACAAATGTTGCTCCTAAGATTGATGAAGTGATGATGGTAATAGGACAGGCAGATTGAGATAAACTCTTCAGGGCCACTTTTTCAAAAATTTTTTTTCCAAATGCTCTTTAATAAATTTTGGTGATAAATGCTGCATATTATTTAAGAAACATTTTAAAGTGATGATATGTTTTTAGCGACCAATTTAGGGTCAAATGGGGGGATCATTGTCACCCAGAAAATTTAAATTCTCTATTAATATCTTTTATCTTGGTATGAAATTAGGAGGTATGTTTATTTGTTTCATATATGTATATACAGCTTACGAAGATTTGAAAGATTTGACCATACATACAAAACTTTTCTTTTCTCTTTCTTGAATATTAAATTTTTGAAAATCAATTCTTAATTTATATTTTATATACATACACTTATGGACAAAAAAATAAGTACACAAGGTGAAATTATTTAGAGGCCACTTTGTCTTGCAAAATTCAACTTATTTTACAACTCACCCTGTGATAACCACCGAACGGGCTACAGACTGACGTTATCCGGATAGAATACATCCTTGTGTAATATTATGTACAAATTAAAACAAAATTTTAAAAATGTTGCAATTTTGAGTGGAAGAAAAAAATACAGTCTAACGTATCTCAAAATATGTACTTATTACCCTTTTTTGAAGTGAATAAAATTATGGACCGCTTTATTGACAAACATATTTTGGAGACGCAAAATGTTGCCATATACCGAATGGGAAAAACTGCCACTTCGATGGGTGTTTCAGCATGATAATGACCCGAAACATACATCACATCGAAGCTGGTAAATGAGAATGCTCAATCGCCAGATTTAAATTCAGCGATTCCGAAAAGAAACAGAACTAATGGAAACACTGAAATACACCTCAAACTACTATTATGAATAATAGCATCTATGCCATAAAGGTGTGCTGAGTTTATTCAAAATAAAGACTACCAATACGTATGGTAGTCTAGCTAGGGAGACAACATAAAAAGTAACTTTAGTTTTACATATAGGTACATGTACCTACCGAAGTTCGTTATTTTTTTAAATTGTTTTGTGAATTTATCGCGAAGTTAACTATTTCATGAAAGGAGAAAAATAGGATATAGCTTTTTATTCTCCACTAAATACATAAAATGAGGAAAAAAACTACATTAAGTTTTTGTACTAGAATGGTTGGTGCTATTAATTTTTTCATCCATATACTCATAAATACACTTATATTTTATTTCGATAGGCTTTTCAAAGTTTTTATATACATAGTATAGACAATTTTCAAACCGTTTGAACCGTTTGATAAAGTGCAATACTTATTTTTAAACTGTTATGTTATTAATGTATAATATAATTTTGTATCCTAAATCACCCCTATATAAATATTTAAATATTTCAAAATTTACCTTTCTACTTTGTGTGGTTCCTAAAATGATTGGCTGCAAACTATTCTTTTTAATAAATTAAAAACTTTGTCTCTTCTGTATAAGTAAGAATTGAGTGAGTGGCTATGTAAAAAATGTGGTTTGTCTTAGAAATCAGGTGACACGCAAAACCAGACCGTTCCAAGGCCACCCACATGCATGTGGATATTAGGCTCATTGAACTTCTTAGAAATTCTTCAGATTTTTAGGTTACCTAGTAAGTCCATTCGACTTCACCTTCCCTTTTGTCTTTCAACAATGTTTTGAAATTTAATGCAGATGCTACTCAAGAAGCCGTAGAACTGCTGCGGTCAGAAATGTTCACTTTTTTAGCACTTTACCTGCGGGCAGTGATACCTCTGCGGTTTAATATGCAAATCTGCCCTTTTCTGGAGGTTTTGGTCAAGTTTTTGTTTTACTTTCAATTTGCGGCGTGTATCCGAACTACCGATATAAGGAGAGGAAACGTCGAATTAACAAAATTTGCGGAATCACGCTACTGTGCTTATTTAAGAAAGCCGTTCTTGGAAGATTCTTCGTACAAACACCTGGCCTTTGAGGTACCTTCTTAAAACCCTCCCCAAGACGGATTCTGGCCTTAAGATGCACACCATCAAAGTGAGGCTTGCGAATATTAAATTAAAACCAGAAAAAAACCCAGGGAGATAATAAGAAGAAAACAAAGTCTTGTTGAAATGAGGTTAATAGCGTGTTTTTCTTTTCATTTTCTGAACGTGGCCTGGGAGCAAATGCGATTGAATGCGTATCGCCGCTACCTCGGGAAGAACTCCGTATACAAATTTGCCCCGTTTTTTTTATAAAATAAATTTGCATGTGCAAAAAGGAAGCAGTGGTATTTTTGCACTTGGGAGAAATTCATTTCTTTATTAAAGAGTTTTGTTAAGGAATGACTATTATTTGAGAGTTCCTTTTCAATACATTTGCTTCATTTCGGTTGAGTTTTACAAAGATACTCATTTTTTTTATGAAACATTGTTGCAGAAAGTTTAATTTTTTAAGATTTCTTTATTTTCTCAGTATTCAAATACGTATTGAGGTATATAATTAGACAGAAAATATTATATGTTAGTGGTAATTTTCTTTATCAGTGATCAGTTATTGTGATCAATTTTGAGAGTCACTGTATAAATACCTCAAATATTCTTTAAATTTTCTCACTAGAATACAGTGGATCTCAACCACAATTGGTGTCGTACATAATATGCAGCTCAAAATCTAGTGAACATCGAATCGCTAGAATTCTATTATAATCATTTACTGCATTTCTAGTTTAGTGCGTTTAGTACAGTAGTTTTCTAGGAAATATATGTAAATAAAAAGATAGGAGTTTTTGATTCTGTGTTTCCAAATCCAGCGGTCGGTAATAAAAGATCCGAATTTCAGTTAAATTAAAGATAAGTTCGGTAAATAACAACCTCTACTAGAGTATGAAGTGCATTTCATTAAAATTGCTATTATAAAACTAACAATAGCTGAAATAGCTAACTAGAGTTCATCTAGTTGAATTCCACTAGAAAAATTTCGTAGGTTGTGTGAATATTTATGCAAAGGTGTTCTGATTTTTATTTATTCTGTGATAAGAGTTCAATTATCGATTTTTAGTAGTTATTGGAAGATTTTTTTTTAGGGAAGTTATATTAATGTTATATTTTGGGAATATCCATTTAACCTACTTAGCCCTTAAATTACAATTTAGAAATGCTTTCATTTAACTTTTACCTCTATATGCTAATATTACATATAAATAACTTATTTACTTTTTAAATATCGGTGTAAAAAAAATTAAAAACTAGTGCGTGTTTTGCTCTATCTAAAATTGATTTTAAGGCTTAAATTGTTAAAAACTCCTTGCGTAGAAAAAAGCAATAGACATAAAAATATCTTTTCTACAAAGATGTAATGTAATATGAGTTTACAGTCAAAAGTCTTTTTGTAACTACGAACCTTTAATTTTCAATTAAATTGCTTAAAGTTGCCGCACTTAATTTGTTTTGTTTCCATCTAAACTTCTCGACTTTGTCGTCTGTTTATGCCGAATGGCTTTATGAGCAGCACCAGCATAAAACGCCATTCTCTAATATCGTTTAATTTTCGCTTTTAGTGTTCGAAGCCAACCACCGCGTTGAGATAACATGCAAATTTAGAAACGGACCGAGACGAATATTTCCGTCCGCAGTCAGCCACTTTGCTCCTTTGGCGCACACTGTTTACATTTACCCGTCAACAATCTTTGGCTGTTGACCTTCGACGGGCCCCAAGGCGAATATTTGCAAGCGTCTCTAAAGCGAAAATCGATCTCTCATGACTTCATCATCATCATTATCGTTATCATTACCATAATCGTAACCATCATCACCTCCTAAGTGTTGGAGCGTTTTTCGAACCCTCGCTCATTTTGTCTGGGTCTATCGTTTAAATCCATCTAAATCGACAAAATTTTCAATGTGTTTGCAATTTAATCGCGCGACGGTACAGAGCATGGCCGCAAAATCGCGGTCTATAAATAGGGTGCGTTTTGAAAACACGTGAAGGATTACGACGCACAAAGTGGAAACGAATTAATTTTGATTTGCTAAAACTGTAGGTGGGCGCACGACCATAATCTTTTGCAAAACGTTGCACACTACTCTCGAGTGTTCGCAATTTTCAGTCTTTTGGAGCGTGCGACAGTGCAATTTTGTTCGAGAACGCGCCAATTGACACTAGTAGCGCCGCAATAAGTGCTAAGCCAGACACATTTTTTTTTTGCAATTTTAATTTTAATGCTAATCGCCTCCTTCTCACTTTTGTGTAATTTGCATGCATCTTTTCGGTTTAATTTAGCGGCAATAATCGCTGGAAATCGCAATCATATCCTACGCTGAATTAATTGCACCCAGTCGCCAGCCGCCGGAGAAATTGTAAACAGGCCGGCTTTTGCGAATTAGTTTTCTAATTGAACTTGCACCGCAAAATGATTTCGCGATAATTATTATAACTGCAGTGGCTGGTATTTGACCAAGTCGGCGTAAAAAAGCCTTGGAATGCTACCGAACTAGATTTATGCAAATTCAAAATTCCTGACGGTCAGATGGGGCAACAAAGGTGTGGGAATTCGAAACGACAGATGATATATTGGCATTAATTAATATGTGCAGGTGTAATTATTCATTTTGCAGAATGACGATTTAATTCTGTGCAGGTACGAATTGCTTTAGGGGCTCGTGCGAAAGCGAAAACCACTCTGCATGCATAAATAATGCTAAATGTCCCATACATCAATTGAAGAAGGCCAATTTTGACTTATACCCTGAATTGAATTTTGTCTGTCTTTCTATATATTGTATAAGTACATACATATGTTACTTTGTAATTTTAGAATCTTTGGACTCGTGGGCAGTTGACCCCCCCTGGATCTTGGAACTTGTACAGATTTATGAAGCATATTCCATAATTACTATATATCCTCTTGTCATTTATGGCATATGTAGACGCTATTAAATTCATAATTGTAGATTGAGGTATACTTTCCCATTCTTCTTTTTCAGTATTTCAATCAGTTCTGTTTTATTTCGAAAATGCTTACTTGAAACTCGCTGCTTAAGAATCCCCAAGATATTTTCAATGATTCAAATCTGGTGATTGAGACGGCAAATCAAGAACTTGAAGCCCTTTCTCATTTACCAACTTCAATGTGTGTTTCGGGTCATTATCATGCTTAATTTCTAATAATATGACTTTCTTTTAATATGACTTCAATTGTAGCAAAATTTTAATAAACTTTCTAATGATAGAATCCAGTTCACAATAAACGAAGATTACGAACTTCCAAGCATCAAAAATCATGAAGGCGATATAACACCAAATACAAGAATTACACACACTTTAAAAAAAAACCTTAATGTTCTTTGAAATGTTTTTCATAAATCAATCAACAAGGTGCCAATGAAATGCTGTAGAGACATGAAAGAGACCTTTATCAACCTTTCAATTTATAACTTTCACCTAACTCTCTACCTTCTCTATCTGTAAATACGACTCATTTATTTATTTATATTTATTTCTTTAACTGTTTGTAATGAAACTGAAATGAAGGTTTGATGGACGTTCTTCGAGCCCCAAATCAAGTTTTCTTGAGTTCTCATTTTTCTCCATTCATTTTCTTTTTTATTTAATTCATTTGCAACCTTTAAAGTCGTACTTCATCTGTAAATTTCAGATGTTCTCCTCTTATAACTACTTAGGATATAATAATTCATAACATCAATCATATATCGTGAATTTTGCAAATAAACTAGGTAAGTAATGTAGTGTGAGATATTAAACGGAAGCTTCTTAAATATATATTCCAAAAATACCCCACCAATTTTATTTATCGTTACTCTGCGCAATCTAAAGGTTTTGAATCAAGTCAACCAATTGAGCTAAAATCTAAGTGAAATAGTCAAAATCCCTGTGATTATCATTTGCATTAGATCATTGTGTTTTTAAGTATTTTCCTATAATATGTAGTGACCAAATATCACTGGTCAGTAAGTTTTTGTGCGGCTTTCAAAAAAAGAGATCATAAAACGACAAAAATCGTTGAATTTTATAACACATCATAAATGGAAACCTGAACTGTAGCGACTATTGCGAAGTAAAGTAATTCATAAAATATGATTCCCAATTTTCTCCGAAGTAGATTTTCCATCAGAGGTTATGTAATAGCAGCTCAGGATCTGGAAATCCATTAATTAAAGATGCTTTATATTCTAGGGAAAAAGTCGTAAATTTTCAAGCCATATCGCATTTTATGGAATGAGTTTGGTCAATGTATTTAAAATATTAAATTTTAAATACGCGAAAAAAAACGTTAGCCTCATTTTGGCTATGTACATATATAGTAGGTATATCTTTGGATAACAATGAATTTAGTGGTTTTAAAGTTTATCGAGAGCAAACAAAGATATTCGTACGTAATGTAAAAATATGTAGAGTGTAAAGTATATTATTAATGAGGACAACCTCTATAGCCTATCAAGGAAAATAATAATGAAATTTTTCATCAGAAAAAATAAGAAATAAATAGAAGAACTGCACCGTCCAAGTATATCTCAGAAAGTGTGCTAAATTGGAATTTATTTAAACTTCCCAACAAGTGCAATGAGGCGACCCAAATAAATCTATCAATCTGCGGGGCATAAATCAGTTGTGTGTTCATTAGTGAAACTTGAATAAAGAAAATGTTGTGCTCCTCCGCGATTTCTAGATTTAGACATAAAATCTTTAGTTTATCTCAACAAATTTAATCACATTTCCTAATCATGGCAAGTTTGTAACCTTCCGCGCTAGATCCAAATTGAATGATACCAATGACTGACTCAATCAGACAACAGTGTCAACTGCACTTAACCCATTCCGACAACTTAATCCATCAAATAGACTAGAAGCAGCCTCAGCTTCAGCGTCAGCGTCAGCAGCAGAAAGACCGCAGACAGAACGGCGGCCTTCTTATCATTTTCCGCGCAGACAAATCTCTCGTTTAAAATGATTTCTCCCAGGGAAGGAAGCATCAAAGTGACGAGACAACGACGAACGTGGGCAATCAAAAGTTGGCAATTTTAGCACCAACTAAGGAAATTCCTTCTGACACGCCACTGAGGCCTAGGCTCAAGACGCAAATGGACCATCCGTCCGTCCGTCCGTCTTTTGTCCGACGTGGGCAACCGGAAGAGGTGGGCGCAAATCCACCAAATGAGATTTAAATTAGTCAAGAAAGGAAAATTAAGACGAGACGAAGCGGTCTGACGACGACAGGTCCGCAGATGGGTCACTCTTGAGTGTTCTTGTCATAACCGACATTTTTCATCGCATTCCCTGCCCACGGCCACAATGGCGGCACTTCTCAGCTCCCTGGTAATTTTTTTTAATATTTCCCATCAAAATTAAGTGGGAAGGATTTGAGAAATTAGCCCCTACCCCGCGGCGATTTTTCGCCTTTTGAATCGGCCTAATTGCTGGAAAGCAACTTATTAGGGCTCAAAAAACTTTTCCAATGTGCTGAAGGGAACCTTACGCAATAAACTTCCAAACAATGTAAATTTCCTCTCAATTAATAAATGGAGTAATTAACGTTCGCAATTAAAAACACTCACCACGCGGACGCGATCCCAGACCATTAAGTGTAATTACCTAAATCTGTCTTTTGCCATCATACCGACGTTTTGCCCGGCTAGAATATTAAAATTAAAAAATATAAAAATAAATAAGGAAAATTTCCATCTCATACCTTCATTAGCGGGTGAAATTCACGTTTTCTTGGGATCCTCACCATTCAATTTAATTTCTGAGATAAGCTCCAGCTAGCGTCTAACTAGCATTAGACTGAGCGATAGCCATCAGTGGGAAACACTCGTTTTTATGGCAACCTATACTTAATATTGTTGTTGCCGTTGTCTGTCGAAACTCGAAAGCGAACAGCCGTTCAATCTTGTTGTCGCTCTCCGTGTAATTAAATTATGGTAAAATTGCAGTTTTTAATGAAACTCCGGTTTTCGTTGGATAAAATTGGTTAAATCACTGCTTACGCTAACCTAAGCAATTATCACTCAAGAAAGTGTAATCACAAAATGAGCTACCGATTGACGGATTGGTGAAACTAATCGTTTCGAAAGGCTCAATCTTTTATCAGTTTATGTTTAGGTACTATTTGTAATTTTCTAATTTGATCAGTTCAAGGAACGGGTAAGCAATTCCACAATTTTTGATTACTTAATTTTATTTAAATATACATTTTTACTTATAACATTTTAGAATTTCAATTGTTAGAAGAAACGAAAATCAAAAAATTAAAATTATTTCATACTTTTTGGCTTTCTAAATTTTTTAACGCATATTTTAATTTCAAACTTATATTAATGTCTATGAGATCTGAACGAAATTAAGAACATTTTATTTTAATCCCTGGTTTACATTATGTTATCAACCCAAATTTCATGGAACCAATTGGGCATGCCGAATCAAAAAAATAAAAAAAAAAGCCACGTGTAAAGCTAACAATTAACGGACAAATCGTTAATAAACTTCTTAAAATGTTCACAGGTTCATCTAATTAACTTTGATTTCAATAAGTTTTTTTAGATTTTCTTATTGAATTATTTTAACCGCACTTTAAACGAAAAATCAATTAAGTGAAAGCAAAGGTAATTAAAACGAATTTATTAGATTACGAACTGTATTAGGAATTTCAGTTCAAACAGAGATTTGGATAAATTCTTTTCGATTCGTTTCGAATAGATTACACAATTATTTCTTGTAGTCTGGCAGTGTATTCTATTACACCAAAGTTGTTACTTAAACAAAAATTCTTAACAAATATTGAATTTGTCGACTACCTTTATTTTCTTTTTTTATGTACTATAAAGTTTTTAATTGGTTGAATAGTTCAAAACAATAAAAACAATAATTCGCTAATCATTTCACATTATATACATACATATCTAATTTCACTATTTCAATTAGTAGTAAATGACCCTCTTCAAAATATCTAACAAAGCGAAAAATGGAATTTGTAAGGCCTTATATTTCAGTCTTTATTATTAAACATTTACTCAATTTACTTTTCTTTTTATATAAATTTCTTTAGTCTACGAGAACAATGTATTTCAAATTCAGTGTTTCATAAAAGTTTCCCTGACTTCATTGAATGCCAATTAAATATCGCTTTACAGAGATCATTTTATCTCAACTCACAGTGGCACACAGCCAATTTATGATCATTCGGAGTGTGCTGTGGTTCAAGGGTATTAAAACGAATCTCTTCATGACTGAAAAACGCTGAACACAAAGCCCGCTAAATGGAGCAAAAGCCAAATGTTCACTGTGCACTTTTCAGTTTGGAAAAGAATCGTGTAAAATTCAAAAAGTGAGGTACCCTTGACCTTAATCACCTTGAACTTCCGAGCGCTACGATTGCCTTTCGGGAAAGGGTGAAGGCGACAGCGAACTCTCTTTGGGTGGGTGGAAAAGCGACTAAATTAAAAACGTTTTTCCTTTCAAAAATGTCTTCAAAGGATTCTGGTTTAAATCGGTGGAAGTGCAGCGCTTCTACAAAAGGAAATCCGATAATTTTCCCCGAGCCTCCCGGGGACGCATTCCGACCATTCAAGAGCCGCCTCTGGCTGTTTGTTGGCCACAAACTGCACTTGGGGCCGATGAGATCCAAGCTCAAGTGTGGGCCGCAATTTGTTTTTATTTGCATACTTAATTTTTCCAAAGCCATTACTCGTTTCCCTCCTCTGGTTCTGGTTCTGGCTAATACGTTCGAAGTGTCGAGCCTTCTGGATGGGCGCACGTCAAGATCCAGCTAACGCGACGAAGACCTCGGCAGCGACATCGCGCCGCGCCGCGCCGGAACGATCCCAATCCCCGGTCATTTGCATACGAAGTGCTGCTCAGGTGGAGCGCTATTATCAATGGATTTTGCGCTGATAGACCAGCACCAGCGCTGCTAATGGAAGGGTAAAAGTAGCCCATATTACGTGCTGAAATGTAATTAAGCACCTTGCCAGCCTCGCACTCGAGTATGTGATGATTGTGTCCCGGGGGGGACCTTTGTATGCAAATTGCTCAATTGTTCCGCATTAAGCGGCGAGGATGTTGAACCGACATCAAAACTGCTGATAATTCAGCGATTAATGGGAAAGGCGAAATTCCTGGGCAATCTGTTTGCCATCGTGTTTTCTTCTTATGCAGCAAAGAGGCCAAACCGCCAGCCAACGATGACTCGAAGACGTCCGCACACGGCCTCGGCTCCGTTCCAAGACGTTTCCAAAATCATCGCGGCTTGAGTGGCGCGGCGCTGAGAATCAGCGTATCCAACCAGCGTTTCAGTTTCCGAATCGGTAGAATCATCTGGCGGAAAAGGGGTAAACAAGAGTGTTATGACTTGCGTTTAGTAAAGTGCTTGTTTCGCAAAGTGATTGATGGCTTTAAGCGTTTTAATTGACACCCAGCAAGTGCGGCAGTTCCGCTGATACCAACTGATTCTGGCTTCTGCTCATCGCTTGCAAACGCCTGCAGCGCTGATCTTTAAATAACTCCTGAGAATGTGGCGAAAATTTAAGCAAATTTTCACCATATCCCTGTTTATCCACACCGATGGGGCATGGCGTGGAATCACCTCAATTAAGGTGCCAAGATTAATTATGAACAGATTACAGGCCAAGTTCTAACGACTTTGGCGCTACCAGCGGCGCCATAACACCGCCAGATTGCTCCCCAGATTATTTAGCGCTAGCAAACGGTTGCTTTTTTTCTGGCCTTCCTGAATTTGTAACTAGCGTCTTGCTGGTAACCATTGAAAGTTGATTGCAACAGAAGAAGGAATCTAATTTCACCGACTAATTAACCCGTTCGACGGGTGCCCCGCCAGTAGTTCTCCCGCTGATTGTTTGAAATTTAATCTGGGACGTAACTGATGACATGCTCCACGTTTCCGTCTTTTTTATCGCCGGTAGACCGCTTTTTGCGAATATCAGTTGCCGCTTTAATTAGTTAATATTTCCATTCCTGGACCATACGTGATGTCATTAATGAGGCAAAGCAATATCAATTTTCACAACAGACAAACGAACTAAACGTTTTCTAATTAAAGACATCTGTAAACTTTGGCCGGTGATCATCATCATCATTATCATCAACGCTATCCATAGTTTCACAAGCCACTTTTAAAAATTTTTAACTTGGATATTTTTAGGTATTTTTAGACCTTTTGGTAGATGCAAAAAATAACTTTTGCAAAACAATAAAAACCAGCTTCAAACCTTTGCCTATACATTATGTATAAACTTAACTTTTAAAACTTATATAAAAAATATTATTTTTAACTGAAATTTAAGTTTATACATTATAGGCAAAGTTTTTAGGTCGGTTCTTATTTTTTTGTATAAAAGTTTTGCGGAGCAATATTTACTTCAAACTTAAATGGGACCACCCTCGAGATATAGCCTATTCAATAAAAACAGAATCATTAAAATCGGTTCATAATTAGCAAAGAAATCTTGTAATATACCTACACACAAAAAAACGAAAATACAGTCGAATTGAGAACCTCTTCCTTTTTTGAAGTCGGTTAAAAATATGGACCACCCCTTTAATAGACTTGGAAATATACTGAGATATTGTCAGCATTTTGATTGATTTTAATTAGTATAAAATAAATACTGAACTATAAACTCGCCCTTTAATTGGAAGAAGCAATTATTATTAAAAAATTCAATTTCTATAAGTTATATAATTATTAATTACTTGATTTCGTTAAAAATCAGGATAAATATCTTTAAGGTAATTTCCTGTATATATTTGTTCTCTTTATTTTTTACTGTGTTCACATTTAAAATACTCAGTTATATGCTTCAGGGATCGAACATGAGCCATTTAGGTTCCAAGAAGGAAACCTTCCGACATGTCCCGCTTTGACGTCGTGAATTTTTTAATATCTCATATTTCATTGAAATCATTCATTTTTTTGAAGGGGTAAACGTACCTAAATCAGTAATGGAATCTCACATTATTTGCGAAAGAGTTGTTCAAACTGCTGAATAATGAAATTTTTATTTGCTTTCATAAAAGATACATAAATATTATGTTTATTCTTAAATGAAGAATATTTGTCTCAATAACACGTAATTTTTGTAGTCAAAGTTAATTTGTTTTTCGCTCCCTTACCATTGTCTCTAATTATTATTCCTTTTCTTTCTTGAAACAAACGAACCCCTCAAACAAAAGATCAAAGTTTACCATAAGTTCGCCTTGCCTTGACTTGTATTAATTTTTATGAGCTGTAGAATACTAATTGGCATTACGCAGAATTTGCAAACGACATAAGTTGTCGTAAAATTTTAAATGCCACTAATATAAGGCATGTATTTAATTGCAGTTAAAATCATTGAGCACGTCCTCACATATATATTACTACTATCTGTTAGACGTTACAAAAACTTTAGCATGTCTTGCTGAAATTCCAAACATGAACAAACGCCTTCGCAATGAAAACGAATATGGCGAATGGTTATTAGCAACATATCAACTACTACGATATCTTTATCTTGATCTTTATTTCTACGATAGAGTAAACTGCCGCATAGAAGAACCAAACCGAAGTTTTTATCACTTGAGTTAATTCACGCCCTCATTCGAAAATTTATTTCCCATAGTTTTTCGGTGGTTCGTTTACAAAAAGAAAGGAAAATTGATTATCAATTTACTTTTTGTGTAGGCTTATTTACATTTTATCGTTTTGTTTCATTCAAATTGGTTGTAGTTTGTTTTGTTGTCTATTATTGTCTGTTAGATATTTTCTTATGATGCATGTGACTACTACCTACACATTTTTCGCATTTAAAAAACAAAATTTTATATTTATCGTGTTCAGAATTATTTCTTTTAATAATTAAAAAATTTGTGATCTTAATTGACCTTGATTAATTAATTGTTGAATAAATTGTAATATCGTATTATGATCAAACACGTTAAACCCATAGAAGCGTATATTAAAATTTGTTTAATAATGGATGTTCTTTCCTTTGTTTTTTATCACTTCAACAAATCTAAGTATATGACATACTTATTAATATTGTTCGATTTTTATGGTTTTAAACAACAATTCTTTTCTCTGGATTTCTTAATTAATTAATTAATGCCCGATAAGTCCTCTATTGAGTTCATTTTCTTTGAACGTAATCATTCACCATTCTAAAAGTGTGTTTTGGGTCATTATCTTGTTGTAGCACATAAAGAAATGACATGACACCTCTGTAAAGTTAAATGATTTCATAAAACAATTGGTAATATGACACTTTTTGGCAAACGGTCAAAGAGAAATAGTCGAAAAATATATATAGTCTTGAGAAAAATATGTAATTTCGGTGTTAAGTATTTTGAAATAAAAATTTAATAGTATATGAAATTTTAACAAAATTTTTCGATAAAACTGAAAACATGTAGACCTAACCATACAGATTTTGTATCGATTTTTTGCACGGACTTTCTTTCATAAATCCAAGTCGTAGGGTTATTAGCGACTTAAGATTATAGCCATAGTTTCTTGTTAACCGCAAGAGGTTGAATATTAATAAAAATGCTAAATGTTTGAACTTCCTGGTTTCTTGCGAAAGCATTTAAACCTCTGGCTAAGTTACTTATTCCATATTAATTACACGGAATTTTTGAATTTTTAAGTCGTAGCGAAAATATAAAAATGAATGAATTGTGCGCTTTTATTTAGCTCGAAGTCCACATGTTCTGCAAATGTATGCATTTGCAGAAACAACGAGCCCTGCTTGATTCACCAACTCCCACATCAAGTTGGGGATTTGCTTGCAAACTTCATAAAAATTGAATTCGATCCTCAGCTGCTTCTGATTGTTACCGCAAATATTTGCATTTTAATAGGTAAACAGAGGCGGTGCGCGGTGCTCAGATTAAGAATCTCTGCGGTTCGGTCTATTTCTGCTTATTTATTTTGTTTTCGGCAAGCAATAGTATTTTTATTTGCGATTTGCCCATTGTTCGTGCGGAACCGTGAACTTGCAATGGTTTTTCTGATCTGGTTAAATTCGTTCAATCATTAAGTTGCCCAGCACAATAAAATCAGACTAGAAGAGACTAGAAAACGTTTTGAATGCGCAAAAAAAGCGTTAAAATGTTTCCCCAAAATGATTTATGGAGACGACGAGCTCCCTGTTTACCTTTCACGGTCAGCTGGTGTTTTCCATAAATTTGGTTGGCCAACCGGGCTGAGCTCCAACAATGCCAGTTAAACAGGAGGTGGTCTCGGGAGCCGCTTTCACGTCTTCTAAGACATTTCTAGCCCCTGTCTTCTTCTGAAAAGCCCCCAGAGTCCGCCCGTAAGTTGGTTATGTAGTGACGCTCCCAAGTTTCGGTTTCGGTCCACCGCACTTGTCGTTTTACTTAATGTTTGCATTTTAACAGAAATTCCTTGGAAGAAAGAAGACAATGCGAACCGTGACCCAGGGAAGGTCGCTTAGTTTGTCTATAGAATTTCTTCAGTGCATTGTACGGAGTTGTGGGCTTCTTCAAGGTATGCCAGTTTTCCGAATTTTCTGAATTTCTCAAGAGACGAAACGAAGAATTCACAAAGACGAAGAAAGAAAACTTCGTTTTCTGATAAGACATCTCAAGTGGAAAATGTGAGTGTTGGGCAATCGTTTTGTACTGAGGGACTCATAGTGAGTCTCAACGAAGAAAAACGTATCCCTCAAAAGGTGCAAGTGAGAAATGAACAAAAAAATAAAGAAAAGCAACTGCAATATTAAGGAGCCCTGGATATTGTGTGTTCGCTAAGATGTGAATTTTCTTTTAAACACATCATTCTCAAGTGTTATCTCGTTGAAAATCTTCTCAGCCGCGAACGAGCGCTGTGGGAAAAAAATGGGCACCTGCAGTATGGTGCCACAAAGATTATCTAATAATGTGGAAATCTTATTTAGTCGTATAAGCAAGTTATTTCTACTCGTTTATTGTCCTGAATAACGAAACCAGCCAGACACCTTATTTTTGGAGTAGGAATTCATTGTTAGCATTTAAAGTGGACTTTACTTACATAAGTAGGTATATACCATTTTAAATTAAAATATTTAAAACCAAGTATTCTGAATTCGTATATACAGAAACCTTTTAAGGACGTTGGCCCCTGGTGTTTTATTTAAACGCACATTTTAAGCAAATAGCGCTTTTTAATGCTAAGTAATACGGTGTCAGAAGCGGAAACAAAAACGAATCATTTGGTGTTTGGTTTATTGAATTTGGTGAAGTATTAGTGGAGAAAGGGATGTTGACAGAAGAATAATATACATATGTATGTATGTATGTATAAGATAATTTGGAAACCATTTCAGAGAATAGTATGATGATAAAATTATTATTTTTTTGGTTCATGTCCTTATTCGCGATATTCTGCCACTTATTTAAGCATAATAAAACAATAGAAAAGTTTAAGGTTATGTTAGCAGTTTTGGTTTTAAATTTCGAAGCTCATGCGGCTTAACCTGTGGATAATTCCTTCATCGTACCATGATGGGATCTTGCGTATAATATGTAAAGGTTGGGTATATGCTGGAATGGAAAGTAAATACATGTCAAGTAAATTTATAACTTAGGAATTTATATTGTGTTGTATACGTATTTCCCACGTGTACTTTACATATAAATTTAACTTTGAAGACTCAAAAAATAAGAAGAATGTAACTACATCTCCTAAGAAAGCATCAGTTTGTAGTTTTTAATTTGTCGGTCTTAGGTATATTATTTTTTAGATTCATGATATTATCGTTGACGATTTATTGTAAGTACGACATAAACACTAACCAGAATAGAAACGCAAGAAACCTTACGTTACGTTATGTTTTAACGAAACTGGGCTTGCGGAAGTCAAAATTGACAGTTTCTCCGAAATAGAATAGAAACGTAAAGTGACGTTAAGTAATAAAGGAAAGATGAATTTTATTGAAAACCTGAAAGATTTTGTACGATCTCTATGATTCATTTTAACAATTTTCTATTTACTTCAATCATAGCTGTTCCTCACGCTTCAACCCTAACCAACAAAATGATTGGAGGTAAATGCAACGTGCGATGCGATCCTTACTGCACTATACTAACGAGCAACATGACATTTCTGGATTTGACGCAAATTCGTCAAAGTGTCTTACGTCCATTTCGGGTGGCTCCATTTATTTACACATGTTCGCACTTTACGTTGACGTTTGTTACGTTACGTTACGTTCCAATCTAGTTAGGACTTTAGGCTATAGATGGCAACCAAAGAACTTTTTTGAAAAACGTTTAAATACCTATTTTGATATTGAAGACTAGTTGATAGCTTTATTAAACAAAGATTCAGTGAACACTAATTATAGCGTTTAATTTAAATTACCCTAAAAATTATAGCAATTTTCCCTCAGAAGGTACTTCTTGAGCAACCTCACCCTATACATAATAAATAGGATCCATTAGTCCCCATTCGGTAATATTGGTCCACGAGAGTTTTCCGCTTCTTTCACCTACATAGATAATGACCTAATTTCAGGTGCCCCTCAAATGTCGCTATAAACGAACTTTTTTATATAGTTCTTGAAATCATCAGACTCATTCTCCACAATTGCCAGTAAATTCAACCTCAGCCAGTTATAAAGTTCGTCGTAAAAAGATATTAAAGCTTTTTAATTTGTTGGAAAACTGAAAACTGGCATAGGTAGAAGTTCGCTTCCATTTTTCAGCTTAGCAGCCCCAAAACTGTCATAGTTGAGAACAGGTGAAAAAGTACTTTGACCTGAAAGGGACTCGGAACGCTTCTCGTTTTCATAAATTTCTTATATATGACCCCGGCCGCACTATTTCTGTAGGCGCCACGAAATGTTGCATTCACATTGTGTCCGGAAAAGTTGTGAAAGGGAGGCATAAAACCGTCAGAGCATACAGGTGTAGGGTAACCACCTTCCTGAAGGCAGGTACCAACATACCCAACATAACCGAGCATAACAGCGCGATACTCTTCATTCTGATTACCGCAACTAATTTTGTGCACATCTACCAGCAGCAACCAGAGCCATCGAGGAAGTGGGTGAAGTGGGTTCGTTCAGGATGAATATGCAAATTGGGTTCACAATGGAGGTGATGTGGTCTAGAAGAACCACCAGGGCTATTATATGCCTCGGTACAATATGTAAATAACTCCTCGGAGCCCAGAATAACTATTCCACATTTTCAGAATTTGGTCGGGCTCTGCTTTATTTTTCAGACTTTTTTGTTTCAAAACTGAAACTTGGAAGGGTAAGGACCATTGTCTCCGACCGTGATAATGGTTAATAACTAGGCGACATATTGTTCTTCATTCACTACAGTCGTAGTCGAGATTTCATTTTATTTTCCGAGCTTTTTTTGCATCAAAATTGGATTTTTTACACACTTCCGTAACTTTTTGAAAATCAACACATTTCCAAGGAGTGAAGTGGCCGCTCCCCCATAACTCTTATTATTTTTTATGCACCTTGTTAAAATTTAATATTCCCTTAAAGGATCTGAAACCAAAAGAATTTTTGGGAGCAGATGCAAAAACCGGAAATCGACAGGTGCATACTTTTGCTTCACCAGAATTAAAAAAGAAAAATTATTTACGGACGAAAATCGTTTTGATGTGTTGTTGCTTTCTCTTGATATAGGTATATATTTTTTTTTTATATGATTGTTTCACCTTTCCAGGTGAGTTCACATTTCAAGGCTTTTACTCGGCAGTGGAACAACCAAAAGGGGTTACAAGGGAATTTTTTGTTTGAGGGTCGCATATCAAAGAAATCTTAAAGGAAAATCAAGTACAAAATATGTTAACAAAAGATTGAAATCTTATGCTGTAAGAATTTTTTGAGAATCGTGTTAATTAAATATAACATTAAGGCATATGTATTAGTTAATGCAGGCATTTATAATGCCAATATATTCAAGACTAAAGATGTGTTCTTATCTTTCGAAAATGAGAAATTTCTTTTTGATTAATTGATTAATTAACTTTTTAATTTTATAGGATTTCAGGGATTCAAGTATATAAAATAATTATCCACAAACCGTAAATTAACTTTTATTTACTTTCAACCGCGGAAATATTGAAAGTAAAATGAAAAACATAATGTGGGAATTAATGTAGGGAATTCATAATTCCCGATTAAATTATTCTTTGTATAACTCGTCCCAGAATGCGAGTTACAGCGTTTTGAACGTGGACCCATAGTTTTCTTATTGAAACTTTAAATGGGTTTTTCTCAAAATGGTATTTTTCTAACTAGCGTAAAAATTGAAGCGAACAATTTTCACTTTTGCTAATGTACTTTGTGAAGAATTAAAGTAACACTATTCAATTCTTTATTATATCATTTTAAAATATTTATATGTATATGTATGTATATTGTTACAAAATTTCTCTTCGTTGTAATTCACATTTGAAATTTTAATCAAGTGGATATAGGAACCGACTTTCGATTCGCACGATCGTGGCGTCTGTGGCAAGGGCGCCAGTGCCCTGGATCGAAACGCCGACCATTTTTGGGCTCGTCTGCCTCGGCGGAAATACTTCAAGTTATGAAGCCGGGCCACAAAATTCGAAAACTATTATTTTACATTTGCAATTTCATTATAAGAGATAGTAGCAAAGAATAAAAATAACAATCATTGAAAGAAGTTCAGAGCAAATATTGCTTATATTTCCAAATCCAAAACCTTAAGACTCTTTAGGATTTTAGGATGTATTAAATCTTTGAAGCTTTAAATCAGAGGATTAATTTTCCCGCAATGTGTTCAGAAATCTGTTCTTGATAATTATAATTAGGTCTCTAAGGACGCGAAAAAAGAACCACGGTAGATTTCAACTGCGGCTGATGGGTAATCTCACTGGATACTAGCAATTTCACGAAACTATTGAGAAAGCATCTATGTACCTCAGATGAAAGAAAGCAATTAGAAATTTTCTCATTAGAAACCGCAGCAAGCGGTCAGGAAGGAAATGGAGCGGGTGGCCAGAGACTGTGAGATTCCGAAGTCTTTCTGGGATTTATGTTTAATTAGAGCCGGAACAGCATAAACGATAGTACAACAACAATAACGGTTATATCTCCGATGTCTTACCGAATGAAACATAAAACTCCATTTCCCCCGCCCCGAACCAAAAAAGGAGTTCCGCGAGTTGCGCCAGAGTGTTACATGCTGCGGCAGTTGAAAAACTTATCTCACATTGGAAGCTGCGGATGGATGCACCCGCCGCGACCGCGACGCGACTATTGGGAAAGGGGAACGGATGCACCGCGGCGGGCGCTCCCCATGAATTGCAATTGCAATTTTATCTGCTCCTCTGTCCCGGGGAATGTGCACATTAACCACGCAAAGTAAATACTCCACGGCCGGGAAGTTTACGCTTTCTTGAGGTGAAGAAAGTCATCATCTTTCGTAAAGTTTTGATAAGTTCGCCGTCGTAAATTTTCTCCCGCTAAGATTCGGGATGCTGACTGAGTTCGGTGCACAGGGCAAACAAGTGAAAATGCCGGGGAGTTGTAGTTTCGATGCCAATTTTGGAAGCGAAAACGACCGAAACTGAAGAATTTCGAGACGGGAGTAAAAGTTTTCACTTTTTGAAACAAATCTAAGTTTTGTTGCCATTATGATCTGCTGCAATGGAAAGGAATTTTCGGAGATTCTTGAAAATGTGGCTAAAACAATTTCTAATTAAAACTTGAAGTCATTTTTATTTTACCAACAATGCCCATTATTAGGAAAATAGTACCATACATGTGGGACTGATCACAATTCTTATCAAAAATACATTTGTGAAAAACTTTAGTAAGTTCAGCGGTCGCAGCATTGGAGCGCAAATTCAAAGATTGAAGGTTCAGGTTTGATTACCACCTGTACGCAACCCAGTTACTTTTCCAGAACTCCCAAATAAATATTAAAATTTGAACATTCTGATTATATAAGCGCATTTTAAAGAAAACTTCATATATATAAGACTACAAAAAAGCAAATCTTCATGATTTTTTTCATTAAATTTTTATATGTGAGCCTTGTAGAATATATAGATCTTGCATATAATAATGTTTTGAGCGCTTAAAAATATTTTTTATTAACAAAATGGAACTAAAATATGAGCTTTTCTCGAAACAGCATTTTTGAAATTAGCGTGCAAGATATCTCAAAAACTATTTTATTTAGAGTGCTGAACTTTTTTGTATAGTTATTAATAAGATAATATTATCTCGAATATGAACCTATAGTTCTATAACATTCTAAAACATCGAAAACATGTATTAAGATCCAAATTTCTTCCGAAAAATCTCATGTTTTAAAATTTCCAATTTGTTATAAATTTTTAACTTTTTTTTTATACTTTATAGATTCATCTAGAAACTATACTACTTATTAAACATTGCTCTTTTGTCTAAAGTTTCCAGGATGCATTTCAAGGCTGCTATACTCCACCACTGCAAGTTGAACTTTTCGTAGTTTTCTAAGGTGTAGAATTAAAAGTTAATGAATTTCAATTTTTTTTTCTTTTACTCGAGCCAAATATCAAGATGTTAGGTCAACGGAACCTTTTGATGTGTCAATCATTCAGTGAGTTAGTCTGTTAATATGAAAATTGAAAATACACTTTGAAAGGCCGTATCTTTTTATTGCATTGAGTTACAAACTTGAATTACAGTTCTACATATGAGGCTTTAGTATTTGGTATTAATTTTAACTCAATACCTCTAGCCGTTCCTGAGGAAAAGGGTTACTATAAGGTTTTTTTTTATAGTAGAGACCCTAAAAATAGATTTGAAAAAAAAATATTGAATGGAACCTTAACGCTCTGAAATGACCAGTTTACATTTGGTACGGGGATTCTATTATTTCCGAGGATTTTCGATTTGAGAACGGGTTCGAAAGCATTTTGTAGTAGGGAGGAAGGGAAAAATAATTAAAAAAATTCACCTTTCATCGTCTTCGAGATATTCATAAAAATGATGTCCAATTTACAACAACAACCACGTACAAATTAAATGCCATTTGAATTAGATTTCCCTTTTACAAAATATTTCTATTGACTGAGAATTTTCCTTATAGGTACAAAAGACAGAAAATATGTAGTATTAAGTAGTTTAAATGCATTTCCGTATTATTTTTGTTTAAAAAATGGATCATTCTCAAATCGAAAAACCTCGTATATAATAAACAAGCCTTTGGTACTTGCAGTGTTATATTCTAAGTATTCTATGGTTCTCAGAAATTCCACTCAAGAATTTCGCGGATTAAAATCATCTCAGAAGACGACTCCTATTTCCAGGAATATATGGGTCATTCGTTTTTGCAACAATGCCACCATAAATTTTCCCCTGACTAACGAAGAAATCGTTAGTTCTTCGAAAAGGCCTTGTCTTGTTGTTTTTTGGCTCGATCAGTGATCGTCACCCACAAGATCGGAATGAGGAAAACACGCCGGCAACGACACCAAGAAGTTTCTTGAGACAGTGCAAAGACGATCATCAGATTCGTACCTGGTTTCAAGTTGCACGAAACGGGTTGCTCCGACCTCTTCGATGAAATTTAGAAGGAAGGCAAAATCCGTGGAGAACTCGTTTGATGCATTTCATTCATAATGAAATCGGTGACCGTTCAAGGATTTCCAACCGAGAAGGAGGTGATCAAAAATTCACGACCTCCGTCCGTGGCTCGGCGGCGGTGGCTGGAGGTTCGCATATTCCTCGATCCTCAGCGGTCGTCCGATGCAAGCGGATAATGCAGACAGAGGTACGGGTGAATCGCACGAAAAAAATTAACTAAAAAAGTGGCTGGATCTGTGCCGTGCGTCGGCACCCAGCGGCAGAAGATACTCTGCCCAGAATCAAGGCAGAATTTTGTAAAGAATCCACTGCAACTTGTGCAAGATGCAGCGAGATGATCGCGACGTGCACCACCAGAAGAATTAATGAACAATGCGCTTGTTAGCCAGAGAATGTGAACCTCGATTTCTTCTTACCGCGTTTTTCAGATGATGCGATGTGAGTAGTGTAAAATCACTCTAGGGTGACCAACCCTAAAAAGTGTAGGTAGGTATTGCATTTTTTTCAAATTTTGTTCCCCCTTCGATCACTTTTATAAAGTAATTTTGTTAATATTTAGGTGATACTTAAAAGTGATCAAGACACCTACCAAACATGCCAAAGTGAAACTGTGGCAGCAATAAATAATCAGTAAGTGCATTTTACTAATTTTTCTGCAAATAGTGACCTTTTGAGTCAAAAAGCGGAATGTATGAAAGCAGAAATAGAGGATGGGTGCCAAAGAGTTCTGACCAAAAAATAAAATACTATAATGTACCAAATTATAGTGAAATATAGGAACAAAGTATGTTGCATAATTTGATACAGCTTATGACACTGTAATTATATTTAAAATCTTCTGGATTAGTTTGAACTTACTCCACTCGTGAATAACTATTATGAATATTGAATAGTTATCTCAACTACTATAAAACCTAGAATCGACTTCAAAACGAATTTTTTTTATAGCTAAGTGCTTTCTTTAGCAATCGTAGGCATAAAAGAGGAGGACATACTTTACTTGCTGTATAGTCTATATAAATACTACTTACACTGAAAGAAAAAGAGCAGCAAAATTAACTATTTTTTCAGCCAATTAATTAAATTAGTTGATAGATCTAAAACAGTGAGAAAAACATTTACAAAATTAGTTACTTTCTCAACTATTTTAGTTGATTTCACTACTTTAAATTGTTATAACAACTAATTCAATTAATTGGCTGATAATCAACAAAAGATTAGTTAGTATTGCTATTTTTTCTTTCGGTGTAGGCGACCGAACTTCATCTACTTAAGTTAACCTGAATATACAAAAGTAAGCCTTGTCTCAAAATTTATAAATAAATGATTTATCAGGAAGGCTTTTAGATATAGCTTTATTTTTATATTCCTTTAAATAATAAAAATAAAATGATAATTTAAATAAATAAAATATCTCTTAATTTCGTTTAAAAGAATATAGCGAGGAAATCAATATTTAATTTCATAGCAGTTCCAGACTGCTCCTAAACTACACAACATTTTGAAAACAAGTGTTTTTGAACCCTTTATCTTGATAATTTTACAAGTAAGGTATAAGGTTCGTTTAAGTTACTTACAAACAAATTTAACCCTTTTATGCATGACTAATTTTTCAGAAGCATTAGTTGGCATGGCATGGGTTGCGTCTGAGATCCATGCGTCTTTGAAGCTTAACATCTCCTTGAAAAATTAATATTTTTCGATTGTTTTTTTTTTTCTAGGAAAAGTCTGAACGATATATAGACGATTAAAGATGCATCCTCCAAAATTATGTTATGTAATTGAAATTTTTATATATGTAGGTGTCGTATAGATATATATATACACTGAGGGAAATTCAAATAGCCTCACCCTCATTTTTTGGAATAAAATGAAAATATGGAATAATAAATTTTTAGTTAATACTTGTAACAATACTGTGTATATATTACTGCAAGAAAAAATGAATATTATTTCATATTACGAAAATTTTATTCAAAAAAAAGGAAATGTGTTCAAACTATGCTGAAAACTTAAAGAAATTCAAATAGCCTCACATGGCAAAAAATCACAAATTTATGCACATATACATATTTTTATAAAAGTTAATATTTGGTAGCTCCGCCATTGTTTCTTACAACATCAAATATTCTATCAGGCATTGAATCAACCAACGTTTTCAAGACTTCTGGGGTCAAATCTGCCCAGACCTCTCTAATTCTATTTTTCAAAGCAATAATTGATTCAAATTGTTTCCCGTTTTCATATACCTTCCGAGAAATAATTCCCCACAGATTTTCAATAGGGTTGAGGTCTGGGCTGCACGCTGGCCAGTCCAATACCTCAACATTTCGCTCTCTTAACCACTGTTTTGTCGCTTTAGCACAATGTATCGATGCGTTGTCTTGCTGAAATATAAAGTTTTCTCCCATCAAAGTGCTTCCATGCTCAATTAAACTAATCTCCAACAGCTGTATGTAGTCTTGAGACGACATTTTTGTGGATATCCATGCTAACGGCACTTTTCCTCGATAGGAGAAAGCGCCCCAAACCATTAGTGTTCCGCCACCGAAGTTGCGCTTGGAAAATATTTCCGGTTCTGCCCTAAGATCACGCCAGTAACATTGCCAACCGTCTGGCCCATCTAAATTAATCTTCTTCTCGTCGCTGAAAAGAACGTTACGCCATTCTTCTTTCCAGTAAAAGTATTTACGAGCGAAGGACAATCGGGCCTCTTTATGCCTGTTAGTTAACTTTGGTTTGGCAACCCTCTTTTGCCACGTTACGGTCGTTTCGTTTTGTAAAATTTGCTTAACACGTCGAGTAGTTACATTTAAGTTCAATTCAGCCCGAATTTGAGAAGCACACATTTTTTTTTTAACTGCACAACGAATAATGGCACGTTTGTCACGTGCATTAATTTTTCCTTTATCACTATTTTTGTAATTTTGTCCGTAATTTCCCTTTAATTTTAAATAATTATTAATTACTTTCGGTGATCTATTGATTTTTTGGGCTATGGCGCGATTAGAAAGACCGCAGTCTTTGCAAGTAATAATTTTGTTTATTTCTTCATTATCTAATTTCTTTCCACGACCCATTTCGCAATAACTGTTAAAAAAATATATTCCTATTGAAATTTGTATTATATTGCATAGTGATGTACTTACCGAATAATAATTTACAGAAAAAGGTCTCAATAATGCTACCGTAATCCGAAAACTATAACTGAGGCTATTTGTATTTCCCTCTTCAAAAGTTCACAATTGAATAAAATCCTTCATAATTCGTGGTACTATTTATACATTTAGGAACGAACCCGTATATGTGGAGCATTCATCACTTATTTCCAAGAAATGCAAACATCAGAACCGTTGTTGCAAGTTAAAAACTAATTCCAGCAAAAATGATCATGGAGCTATTTGCATTTCCCTCAGTGTATATAAAGTCGCGGATATATGTACATATACTATAAAGAAGTAGAAATACCTTTCTATGTAATTATAGGATGCTACTTCTGGAGTGTTTACACTGCAAGAAGAGTTTATATTGTTTGGAGATGAAAGTTTGAATTCTATAGTATAACTTTCCCTTTATTTTATCCTTTTTACACTCTAAAGTTTTATTGCATTGGTCACCCTAGCGTTAGCCTTTCTAGATTTCAGTTTGAGCGATTGCGCATCGCACATTTCCCTTGCGCGTACGGTGTGGCTAAGGCTACATGGGAAATAAAAAAAATTGAAAAATCTTTGGGAGATTTGCAGCTAAACAAGTTTTTGTTGCTCACTTTTTTCCCGAGCGCTGCTGCGCCACGAAACAATCGCGCAACGCAAACAAGTTTTGTATCAAATCGAAAGGAGCCGCGATAACGCGCCAGACTTGTCTATGGATGGCGGCGGCGAGGACAATTTTCCCAGGTTGGCGCGTCGCGCCGTGTGCGGTGGTAGGTTCGCCGTGACGCGACGAAACGGACGCACCAACGAACGAATGAACCTTTCAGACAGCCGTTATTTATGCTGCACGATGCAGCGAAACCCCCTTCCACTCCGCAGTGATCAATCGCATGTGAAATGATGCAATTAATTAAATGCATCCGAGCAGCTGATGCCCTTTGAATGGATGAGGGACGACGAGGACGATGAGGGGTCCGCCAATTTACCCTGCTTCTAAGAATGAACAAGGAAAATGGGAAATTTTGGGGGTCCATGGCGCTCTGAAAACTAAGATCAATTGATGTTCTGAAATAGCAACAAAACGCCGGGCTTTTGATTGGAATCTTCAAATTTAGCCCTTACCACAGAATTTCACCCCGAAACCCTTTTCCAGCAAATGGTAAATTGCTGCCGGGGATCCGGTGTTGTATGAGCTGCACTCTCCCGGGCGTCGTGGGACGGCAATTACTTAAACGAATTGAAATACCTGAAATGCAGCAGAAACATATATTTCGCAATTGTGACGGACGAGCGGGGCGCGGAGGGCTTGTTGCCTCATTCAGCCGCCCGAACGCCAACATCCAGTCCCGGGTCTCCGAAGACCGAAGAGCACAATTGACTTTCAAATTTTGCAACGTCCGTCTGAAGAGATTCCGTTCAGCCCTGCGCTTCCATTGTGTGCGCCACTCTCCGGCCGCAAAACTAGCCGGAGGCCAAGAGGGTGCTTCGCACGCTAAATCGGCCCCATTTCCTTAATTTTGATTAGAATTGTGTCCAAGGCTCTTGTAGTTGTGTGCACTTTTATTTTTCATTGTTTGTTCCTCTGATTTCGGCAGTGTGCAAGGCCCCTTAAAATGCGCTTTAGAGCCCTGCTGCACCGGGACGCGATGGGCCGTGCAACATCAATTACGACTGGTTGGGCAATTCTAAATGTTGTGTGAAATTGTTTAAGCTAACAAAAAGGAGTTTCTCTTTTTTTCCTGTATGATTGCACGGCAAAAGTAATTCATGGGATTTATTGCCACTAAATTTTAGAAAGCCTGTGATTGCATTTTTTACGATTTCATTACGAATTTAACTGCAGGGGATTAGTATTTTAGGGATACTTCTATGAAAATAGGATAAATTCAAGTCATGAACAAATATTTAAACTACCTCAAACATAATGTTAAATCATTTCCGACAAAATTTCTCTTTGTAATAACATTTTAAACTTGTCGCATATGAGGGTATTGAAATTTACCTATTTAACTACAATGGCTTTTGTGGCATTATTTGCATAACAAAAGTTATATAGTTGAAACAGTGCTTTATGTACTTGTTAAATCAATCTCATAGATTAAACAAAACAAAGAAACAAAAAAATTGATAAAAATCCATCAGTTCAATTAATATTGCAAAACAAGGCAGACATCACTATTCGTTTTTACATTATCGAAAAATGGATGCAAAGGTAGAGCGATGAAAATTTATATGATAGCTATATATTCCGTACATTTAGCGCTAGAACGAGTTTTTATTCACGCTCAAAATCCAAAGAGAGGTATAAAATAAATGTTGTTACTCGAATATGTTTTGCTGAAATTAATCGCCAACGAAAATTTTGTGTCATTCCATATAATGATGGATTTGCTATCATAAAAATTACATTTGCGATAATTATTTTTTGGCTTTTAATTTGATAATTTTATTTTATTTCTATAGAATATCATAGATACACGGCTATTTGATGAGTTAAAAACCGATTTTACGCTGATATTGGTTGAACAAATAAAAACTAGAAGCATTAAATTCTGCATTAACTCGAAACGTTTTATCAAGTAGAACAAATCAGGCCTACAATTAAAAACAAATCAAAGCCTCCACTTTAAAATGATACACCACAGAGTAAGTATATTACAAAAGAAAATTTCTCAACTTAATTTTATGATAAAAACAGTATTTCTGAAATTCTTTGATTCGTCTTCTATGCTAACTTTAAAGTTGGTAGAAATGTTAGTTTCTGAGAAAACGACATTAACATACAGGCAGACAGACAAGAGAAAAAGACATCAGAGTCTCACTAGTTCTGTTTTGACACTACACTTTAGACAAGAAACCCTAGGAGCAGGACAATTAGAAATTACAATTAATGATTAATAATATTCATTATTTAATTAATTAGGCCAATTGTTGGTATCTTGCCGATTGAATAGCTTTAAATGTATGAAAACTTTAAACTTGACCTCGTACCGTTTTACATGTGTCGAAAAAAAAAAATTTATAATAAAGGAAAAATGTGTGTCAAACGAAAAGAACCTTTAGTCTAATAAAAACTGAAATTTTGCTTATGCCAATTAAAGTGCGCTATGTTTGCGAGCGATATCTAACTTAATCATTTTGTATACACAAGAATATTTGGTAATTCAATTCGAGTAAGATCCAACGAAATTATGCAACTTCGCCATGTGTCGAATGCAATAAAAAGAAATAAGAGCTCGCCTAGAAATTGGTACAATCACCAAAATTTATTAGAAACAAAATTACATCACCCGCCGAATAAAAACTAGTTGCCTAAAGCGATTAAATTAAACTCTGTCGAAGAGGCCTTCCCACAATGCGCCAAACGAGTGAGTCGCAACAACTTCACTCCATCGTCGTCGGGTGGCTCGTGAAAAAAACTGAGTCAACTCAAACAGAATTGATTTAATAACTGAGTGCATCAACAAAGAACATAATCACCATCTCCGTCATCGTGTGCCATGTGTGCAGCTCAAATTTGTTTGTTTAGAAAATAAAATAAAACCCACTGGCGTCGAGGACGAGTGAAGCGCAATGATACGATTTGACAAACCCAATTAATTAGCCCCAAAAGTCGGGAACGCTAATTAATATGCAAAATTGAGATAAAAAACATTGAACCTACATAATTAGAGGAGTTAACTGAGCCGAGCGACATTGATATTGTTTTATGCGTCCGAACTCCGAGTGCGTTGTCGCGACTTTTCAACATTCGTTAAGCCGATTATCAACAAAAATTTTTTTTTTTTGTTATGTTATGAAATTGAACCGGTCTTTATCTGTCTTTAATTAGCACGGGGAATATAAAATTTTTTTTAGTAACCGGTAAAAAAGCACTTTTGTAAAATGGTAAACTTACCCAGAAGAAATCGACACGCCGTGATACTCTGTGACCTTTAATTTGTCTTCGTTGTCTTCGGAGCGGTTGAAAATGTGAGTTATGATCAAACACACTTTTCTGTTAAATAGCACAATCACAAAATTAACACTTTTTTTGCACAAAACACTTTTTTTCGAGGAACTAAAGAATATTTTATATAATTTACACAAATTTTGAGAAAATTATTAAGGTAATTGCTAATATTTAAAATTTGTTATTTGTTTACGGGGAAGAAACTACTTTTTAACGATTTACGAACACAACATTGAGTTATTTTAAATAAATCTTAATAAATGCTAACAAAAAAAAACTTAAAACACATTAAAGCGAATAAATTAGACTCTTTCACATATATGTTTAAAGAAAAAAAAGACGGCACGTTTCTTTTCTGATATCTTGAGGAAGACTTTAACTTAAAAGAACCCCTGGTTGAAGGTAATAAACCGTCCGTCCGTCGATTTAATGAACGGAAAAAGAAATATTATGTCTTCACAAGTTCTCCTCCTTGTCTTGGCAAAATTTTATAAATAGATATATTTAGATGAGAAAATTATTAAGTGAAGAAGACACATGAAAATTGTGTCTTATATCTTCAAGAAGAAAACACATGTTAAAGACGACGCTCGACAAATTTGCTGCACGTCGAACCGACCCAAAGTATCTGCGATGACTGACTCACGAGAATCTTGGCTGCGGCATTTTCTAGTCGACAAACGACCACACGGCCAAATAATGAAGAAGTGCTCAGCACGCAAAAAAAAATAAAATAAACGTGTGCTCCTCTTGATTATTTCAACTGCAAAAGACGCCGTGAACAGTTCCTTCACTTTCGATGGAAAATGAACCGATTTTCGAAAATGAGATTTTCCCTCCATTGCGGAGTATGTGAAAAATAACTCAGCACCAAACGTTTCGCGAAAAGCTCAACTTTCGGAGTGAATTCGAAAACCAACAGGCGGAGCCCCGTTTTGGTCCAGTGAATTCAGACGATATTCAGCTCTCAATGCGCTGCGGTCACGTGGTCGACTGTTGAGATGAATCTCGATACAAAAACCCAAGAGATTTGGTAGAAAATATGCACAAAAAATATGAAAAGGCGCCTTAAAACTCCGAAGAAATCGCTCCTAACCTTCAGGTAAAAAGAACTCACTTTCCTCGAGTAGGGGCTGCAGTATTTTCGATGCATTCAAATTCATTTTACCACTTAGCCCTCCAGGTGTTCGTGTTATCTTAAAAAACTCACATGATCTCAGGTAAAAGCGGGGAATTACCGTACATTTCCTCTATTACGATATTTTCATTTTAAAATCATAAAAATGCTGCGTGAACTGCACGAGAACTGGGCGAATAATCTTTTTCGAAGTCCTTGAACTTGAGTTTGAGAGTCGAATGACCGAATCGCCACTTTTCCGCTATTGCCCCACAGGCGCTTTTGGGATTTGTTAATCCGCGATAAGCGGAGGCAACTGGCGGCGCTTATCTGCATAACTTTTACCTGAGTGTCACATCTCAATTGCGTTATAAAAAACAATTTATATGGCCACTTCCTGGCATAGATTAGAATTAATAATGCGTGCGTTTAGAATCACTGAAAGAGAATCGTTCTTTTTGGTGAAATGGTTCTTACAGAAAATTATAATTTCAATGGAGCAAAAGATAAGCGCTAAATTTGCGTTAAAATGATAATAACACAAGTGTGTTTTAAACAGGCTTTTAATATAATAATAATAATTAATAATAGATTTTATTCATTCGCACTTCTCAGCATGATGCTGGAAACATTCACCTAACCCCACACCTGCAAGAGTTTAGGCTCTGTGGATTCAATCATTTATCGTATATCTAACAATGAAAAAATAAATTACTTTACTTTTACTTAGCACATTAAAATTTTCAAAAAATCGATTTTTGCTTTTTGATAGAATATGTTAGAATAAACCTTTAAAACCAAAAAAAAGAGGAAAATATATTGTATATGGTCCAGGCATCGCGTATTAAATTTCGGTAAGATTTATTACAAAAAATATTGAATTTTAACTTTAAACGCGATTTTCTCGAAACAACGTTTTTCAAGTCGTCGTGCATGATTTAAAAAAAAAAGTATTTATCCAATCGTTCTGAAATTTTAACATGTTAATCTACACATGTTACTATTTAGAATGAGCTACGGATGAAAAAAACGACATTAAATTTTTTGAGTTATTACCGATTTTTGGAGGAAAGATAAAAACGAATTTCGAAAAAACCCCGCCATTTTGTTATTTTTCAACCAATTTGTTTTCGTTTAGTTCATTCAAAGGCCGCTTTGATGCTGATTAAAATTAAAAAAATGTTTTCGTGTAGTTTGAAGTCAAATAAAGTATGTGTACAAAGTTTCATTAAGATATGTCTTTTTATCCCATAAAAATTTAATCCCTGAAAAAAAATTCTTTTTTTTAATTTGAAGGTGCTAAGTCCCCTAAGCCGCTCAGACAGCTAAGCGCTGGTATGAGAGCAGCGTAAAGAACTTAATGGTTTCTAACATTAAAAATTATATTAATAAATTTAGTTTAATTTATACATTCGCTCCTCGTTTAATACGATCCATAATTGCCATTGTGAATCTGTGCAAATCTCCTATCATCCTTAATTTTTCTATAAGTTTATTATTGGCATCTTGCTCTAATCAATATCTGGCTAACTGAACTTATGCCGAACCTTGTGATCGTGAAATTTCTGTAATGGTGTCACTTGACAGCAACAGATGGCAGCACAAATTCGAATTTAAAATACACGTTCAAAGCTGCGGAGTCGTAAACTTTCTCTGGAGTCTTCTGGCTGGACCCCCAGTGACTACAGAGGGTTAAACATTTTTCGTGGGCTCATTCATGTCGAAATAAATAAATTGTTACTATTAACCTGGAGCACACCTTGCAGAGAAAAACAAATTAAGTTAAACGAATTAAAAAGAAATATCTGACTCGAGTTAACGACAAACACGCATTCGTCGTAACTTTTGACCTCGACTCAAAGTTGCTGCTCAAAGCGCTGGGATATATGTACAACTCAATTTAACTCAAATTTATTACCAATAATATCTTTTTCTGTAAGTATAGTGCTTAATATTTTAATAAAAAAAAAATCGAACTTTAATCGATGTTAACACAAAAACTACCACTTGAGTACAACTTATTGATTCTTCTTAGTAATTGCAAATATGTAATTCATTAAAAATTTGTTAGGCGTAGGCTCGACACACCTTACGATATCAATATAATTTCCGCTGATTAATTTTCCATACAGTGCAATACCACTTAACCTACTTTAACCAGCGTTTACAGGAAAATTCAACTCATAAATAATTTTTCGATGAATGTTTACAATTTCATGAATTTTGAAAATATTTGGGATTATCCAAAGATATGCGAGTGGGTTGCGTAGAAACTGCAGATTGCATGTAATTCAACCGGACTGTAAACTTCGACGATGGCTGGCGCTTGGAGTGCGTCCATTTCTGCAGATCGTAATATTTTTGCACCGATTCAATTTCTCGTAAAATATAAACATATAACTCACAAAGTCCAAGAGGAGATGCCTATCTATCATGGCTGCAAAAAGTGAGATTGCGTTGGGTAATATTTTGGGCGATAGTGTGACATACTCATTTAATCGCTGCTGAAATAATTATGGCTTTGATTAATGGAATTTAAAGCAAATTGTGCGCGTGAACATGGACGTCAGCCAGTTTAAACTACTTGCTTTTGCTATGTTAACTGAATCAGATTTAATAAACTTATTTGAGACTCATGCAATTGGCTCCTACGCAATATTTTAGACTTGAATATAGCATAGCAACTTAATCGCTCAAATTAATTGGTAAGCTTAAATTTTTTAAGATGTGACTCCAGTATATGGTTCAATAAATTCTCAATTAAAAACAGCCATTCGTCAACGCTAAGATACTTAAGTGTTGGTCGGGAATTCTTCTACTAACGAGGCATATAAAATTGGGTATAATCGCATTAACCCTAGAATTCCTACAATACAAAATGTAGAAGAATCACTTCCTTCCTCATTAAGACGACTAAAATCCCAAGATGTTAGATACTCCCTTGAATTGAAGAAAATTCGAAAAATAGGATGAAAAAAAAAAACGTATTCATATGGGAAAATTGAATAAATCATTTCTGGTCATATCCAAGTTAAGTCTGGCACTCTGGCGAGCGTCAAAAAATATCTTCGTCGGAAAGAAGACGGAGCCGTAATCATTTGATTTATGTTTAGTTTCGGGCCAACTCATGAAGTCAAGTGTCATGAATCAGCGAGAGCTCCTTCGTTAGGCGAAGGTTTCTTCAGCATTTATTCGTAAATTGGACTCTTGGTAGCTTGGGACATGGGACATTGCACACCATCCGCGAAACATAAGGAGAATCGCCTTTGGGACACCGCGCGCTATTTTTACATGCTGCAGCGCTTCAGTTGCCGCTAGCAAAAAGTCGCTTATAATCAGTTCGTTTATTTTCCGGTACTGCCCGTCGCAGCAGCCACTCCTTCTTCTGGATAGCGTCTCCATTCAGATCCGATCCACTGGCCATGACACAGCGTAAAATTTATGATTTTTTAATAAGAGATACGGCCAGCGGTCAACAATTGGCCCATTTATTTTCGTGCTGTTCAATAAATAAAAGCTACATGAGATCTCAAGGTTTTTTCTTCATCTTTCAATCTGACGGATCTGAAATTGCTGTAATACCTTGTAGCGTTGATAATTGCACGTGGAGGCTTCAGTGAGCTTAAAACGATCAAGTCCAACATGATTTAGGCTTCGTTCATTTGTCCATGTTTTACTCCGATCTAATTAATTTAGAAATGTTACTAAAAAAACAATTTCATAGTGCGTTAACATAAGCTAGTTGTCTTGTTAGAAAAATGAGTTAGACAGTTCTGAAAATCACTACTTAGCTCTATGCAACATATAAAAAAATATTGTATAAGTGGTAGTTTTATTATTTAATGTAGTGTTGAAAATTTCACATATTTTGTAGATGTAATACAGAGTTAATTTCAATAGAAAGGTAAAATAAAACTAAAATGATAAATGGTATACGATTTGTATAAAAGGGCTACGCGGGAGTTTTTAGTATTTTTTAATTTGAAATGATCACATAAAACTGTATATAAAAAATTGCTTTCAGTGAACTTATTTCGTACCAGTTTCTTGAAAATATAAATATTTATAGTGCATAATTACAATATATTAATTTAAAATTTGTTCACGCCAAGATTGACTGATATGATAAACTAGCACTTTTACCGCGACTTTGCCCAAGGCTAATTATTGTATATTGTACCAACTTTCATTCAAGTTAAAACGACCAAAAATTGTTTTATTCTAAAACTTTTAAACCTTATTTTTCGTTAATTTGTTAATATTTTTAGTCTGATCTGGATGAATTTTCACAAGATAGTTTGTATTAAATTGAAATTTGTGACTAAAAAAACTTTTAAATTTTGTGAAAAGAGCAAAAATAATTATATTACAAATTACTTTTAATCCGAAAACGAGAAGTTGGTATATGTGATCTATAAAAAAAAGCACTGCAGCTAGTAAAATAAAAACATTTGAGCGGTAGATAAAATATTTGAGTGGTAAAATAAATGATGAATGGGAAAGTCTCAGCGGACAGTAAAGCCATTTCCACAGCAAAATTTCTTTATTTTTGAATAATTCCACTTAAATCTGTTCAATTTCTCTAAAAAAACATTACACTATTCACTTTTCGCGCGCAAACAAGAACGCCGAAAACTACCCAATCTAACTGATTATTGATTCATTCTACCGCTCAAATATTTTAAGTACTTAGTACTTTAAATCTGAGCTTTAAATAAGAGACTTTATTGGTCGACTTGCAAAATAGGACCCATTAATTGTAATTATTTTTAGTTTGTGCTATTTCGATTTACGTTTTGGAGTATCCAAGGCGCCCGAACATATTTTCATTTTCCTTGCTCAGACAATGCGTCGACACGATAACTCACACTGTCACCTTCATCACCTAAAGTGAGTAGCGCATCACAAATGTTAATTGATGTTCATGCCATTATGGTCTATTACGTTGGATCCATAAATATCGGTGGTAGCAGACTAAAATTTACGACGACGTTTAGCGGCTGTTCACCGCACCTTCATACCAGCTACCAGATAGATCATATGCAAATGCAGTTGAGGAACTCACTTCTTAGACGAGGTACTTACGATGAGACAGCTGCTGAGATTTTTGTTCATCACAGGTACTGTGATCAAATGCATCTCCACTCGACCGTCTATCCTCGTTAGCAGTTTTGGACGTATCTAACGAAAAAAAAAGGCACACGGTTTTGTGAGCATATTCAATTTATAGCTTCATTGAGGGAATAAAAAGGTATTCAGCTCACGTTCTCGGTGCAAATCTAGTCATTCTTCTTTTAGACCCCATAACGAGGTGGTAAGTTTTTATCTGAGCGTTTGTCCACCGACAAAACATGATAGAAAAAAAAAGCGGAGCCCCATTGATAGGCAGGCGAACAGAGAGTCCAATAATGACTGACTATCGGTCATTCATCCATTGAGGATGCTCAAAGGGAAAATGGTTGCATTTAATCAATAGACGCGCGACTATCCTCCGGCTTCATTCATCACCAGCTAAATCACCGGACTTTTCTATTTACGGAAGTTGGGGTCCCCATCAAAAACAGCGAGAAACATCCAAAACAGCTTATTAAAACAGTGACGAGTTTTTCTGCATCCTATACCTGAGCTCGGGATTTGTCTAATGGATTCCACAGATTACGTAGACAATGCACGAAGCTATTGGAAGCTGCGGCAGCAATTTCTTGCTCCCGCAGGAAAGATCCCGGCCTTTATAAGGAATCTTGGAGGAAACGTCGTAATTGAGGCGGCGCGGCGCGTTGTCATAAGAAATGACGACACGCACAAGGTAGCGCTGGTTTCCATCAGCCGGAGCCGGAGCCGGAGCCGGAGTCGGAGTCGGAGATTAGATCATTCCGGCTGTACGGCGCGGCGGCAGGTTATCGGAGGTCACACGACTGCTTTTGATCGCACATCGACGGCCTCTTTATCTCGTGATTCACACTTCGCTGGACGGAAATTGAAGACGATTGAAAATATATTTGGAAATAAATAAGCAAATGCAGAGTTAAATGGGATGTGATTGAACAGCGCGAACGGAATGGCGCCGAGATACGGAAGGAAGTCGATAGTCGATATCGCTTCAATTTGTTTATCTTTACCGCTAAATTACTCTCCCAGTGTAAGAACAACGAATCTAATAATAATTTTGGGAAACTTACGAACCAGAAAACATAAATTAATCGTACTCGGTAAGCAATCTTGTGTTATGTCCGTCATTTGACACTGAACACACTAACGGATACAATTTCATACGATTATTTTTTCGTATGTGTGGAACGTGTACCTTAATAAAAATATATAAATTAAAAATTTTAATAAATCATAAAACAAAGTAAGAATTAAAAATGCACTCACCATTTAAAAATTGTTGTTCAAACGTTTCTTATCAATCTTTCTAAAAATATTGATTTACACTGATCTTTAATTACTTACACGATTTTCAAAACTATCGGGTTTTAATTAAAACTATATAGTAAAAATGAACATTTCGCGTGGTTACTGATTTGATTACCGCGTCTCGCCGATATATAAAATTATTTATCAACCATATCACGATCGATTAAGTCTATTAGACATTTCTTACGGTCGTCCCGAGTTTATTAGAGTATAGTACAGCGCAAAGGAAAATGGTTAGGGATTTCCTTTTAACTACTACATTTTCCCAATTAAGCAAAATCATAACCCAATTGAACAGACGCTTTCTTTTCCCAATTAAATTACACTTATACCAATTGAAATTTCTTCCAAATAAAGTAAATTGAAACTGATAAAAAAATTATTCCATTAACTTTTTCTCAAAACAACAAAATTTTAACCTAAGTAAAACGAAACCTGAAATCATTTAAATAACACCTTTTCTAAATGAAATTGAATTTTAAAGAACGAGTTGGATTATGGTTTTGCTTTATTGTAAAAACATATGTACATAGATAGTTAAATGGGAAATAGTTGTATCTTAAGAATTTCCATATGTTAATGTTATAAATGAAAATATTCTTTTAGTGAAATATATCCATTAAATAAATTAATTGACACAAATAACTCGAAAGTAGAACGTTCGTGAATTTGAAAGATGAATAGAACACATTTTGAAATTAGTTATGATAATTCTAGTCGAAACAAACAGAGACTATTAAGTTCGAGATACGCAATTCCACCCCAGAACCGCATTGAGTATTGTTAAACTTTTGATAAAAAATATTGAAATATTTTATTTAGTATTTTAAATTACAGTAATGTATTCCCTTTATTTTATGTTACACTAAATGACTGAATATGCATATTTTAAATTATTTCGATTTGAATGGTTTTTAGGTACCTATAATAATCATCGATTTCAATTTACAAAATTTTGGAAAAACGTTCTTAATAAATCATGTGGATAGGTATGCTTTACTTGAAGTTGGAATTGGAAAGGACTAATCTTAGAAACAATTTTATTTAAAAAAATTATTTAAGAATTTTTTGTTTAAGGAAAAATAGAAATCCTATGCGCATTTGCATAGTTGGAACAGACTAAAGATGTAGGTAAAAGTAAATGCCAATAAGTACTAAATGAAATTGAAGATGAAATGAGTTTTAAGATTTCGAAGCAGAAACTAGAAGTATATTAGCGATATTTTGTTGAAGCAGAGCCACTTTTTCTTCTTATTCTACTGGAATATAAAAAAATTTTATGTTATCAATATAGTCGTTTAAAATACTTAGAATTTTTCGTGGAATTGGGCCTGCATTTGTTAATGCAGTTTTAACAGTCCTTAAGTATTTAATTGTGTGTTGATCTAGGAAACATGCACTTTTTTTTTCTTATCCAAAATTGAAAGGTGCAGGTTTATTGCAGGTAAATCGTTGTGGTAATCCAGCGTTTCGTACGGATTGATGTAAGTATTAAGATGTCTCATGTCTCATTAATTAATATCAATACCATGACTTGCTCTTCAAAGCACTCATATATTTGGTTTAACCCACTGCCTGTCGATGCTTGCCTCGACAATTCTTGTATTTATCTAGAATCCAGAAATTCAAGATTTAATTTTAAAAAAGTTTTTTTTTCTATTGCAACAAACAAGCATTTTGCTTTGAAAAATTATTAAAATTTTGTTTATTACTTACCTCTCAATTTTATAATTTTTCATTAAAAATCTAATGTTACAACTATCAATCATCGAAAATATATAATAAAATCCTGTAAGAGAAAAAGGGAAGGAATCTGAAAGCGTACACCACTAATCAGAAGTAAGCGAAAGGAAGAATTGATTATTCAATTAATTAAATAAAATTAATCAATTTCCATTTTTAGGTGGGATTATCAGTAATGGAATTTTTGATTTTTTGCTTTAAATTACAAAAAATTATAATTGGATATACCACAAAAAGTAAACAACAAAACTCCCATTTTAATTAATTTATTCAATTCTTTAATGTATTACAGTAGAGTAAAAAAAATTAATGTGAAATAAAATAACTGTCTTGTAAAATAAAACAAAATTTTAATTTCAATTATCCAAATACATTTTAAGTAAGAAAAAATAAATAAAATAAATAAATAAGCCCTATGACATGATATGTAAATATAAAAGTTTTTCAAAGGCATTTTTCAAATCATTTCAGATTTCAGGAACTATCTACAAATTAAATTTTGTTTTTTAAAACAAAAGAAATCAAAGAAAAACTAATTAATTGTTCGTATTCGGATTAACATTATTCAAATGTACCTATTGTACAAACAGCATGTTATAATTGTAGTTTCCTATTGGATTTTGTATTTTTATAACATACCTTAAGTTTTGGTTTGTTATCATCACGCATTAAAATTAATAATTTAATTTAATTGAATTTTCTTCGTTCTTCTCATTTGAAGTCATTGGTTGTTTCTATAGTAAAGATATTTGTTAAATTTATGTTGGAATAGTGGACCAACAACAATCACAAAAGCAATTTTTTTCCTTGTACATATGTATGTATATTATGTTTAATACTTCTTTTTATTTTATTAAAACGAGATCCAGGTAATTGTTTCAGTTTTTTCTTTAACTCATTTTGTAGTAAGTTGTTATTTCTTTTAAGTATATTTTTTTATTTCAAATTTTATGTTATTGTAGAAATTCTAGTTTGGGATGCGCATCCTTTTTTTTCTAGATTTGGCTTTCTTTCAAAAATGAAGCATTCAATGTTTAACTTCTTATTTATTTTAAAATAATTATATAGTTTAATTCATTTACATTGGGCGTCTTTTACTCCTCTATTCGAATGACTTTTTCGATTCACTTCATTAATTTTCTTTTATGTATAACGAATAAATTCCTCGTAACTCACCAAAAATGTGAATGATTTTTTCGTCCCATTTCTTGATAAATAGATTCCTTCTAAAAGTATATTAAAAAATTGATTGTATTTATATTACGCTGCAAAAAATTCTTTAGATTTATTATGTATGAAAAAATATTTATTTCTTTACAGCCTTAATATCACAGATGATTTTCAAATGCAGCAACTTGTCGGTTTATCTATGTTATGTTTATCCTTTTATTTAACATTAATTGTCATTTAACAAGTGCTCACATTGTAAAATACTTTATCATTTCTCCTTTCTGTAAAATAAGTATTTTAAGCAGCTTGATAAATATTTAAAAAACTTTTAAACTTACCATTATACCTTAATTTTTGCGTTTTTAAATTATTCATACGCTTTAAGTGTGACAATATTCTCATAATTATTTTTAATTATTTTCTTCAATCATTTTTATCAATATAGTAAAAAAACATTTGTGTTTCTCATGAACTGTTCATTAGCTAACATTTTTAATTTTTTTTTATATGTTTTTATTCCATACATATAATACCCTGAGAGGACATCCCCTAACTTGTAGTGAATTTTAAGAGCTTGTTTGTGTCTTATATTTTCGTGTTTGTCATTTAATTTTTCTGTCCATTAACAATATATAGATGATATACACACAAAAAAAAAAACGTATTTGAGTTATCTTTCTCATTTAGAATTAGTCCTACATATATGATCATTTAACTAATGATTATACCTTTAGACATTTATTTTAGTTTTTATTTGAAGATAAGTTGTCAGTGTAATGCTTTTTTGGTTTTAAAATACTTTTCGAAATTATTACATTCTATCGTAGACTTGAGGTTCAACAAAAGCTAATATTGATGCTGATGCTCAAGAAGGGCAGAATTTATTAGCGAACTCATTAGTGTTACTGAATTCCTAATTAAATATTATAAAAATGGCAAATATTCATAATCCAACGTCTTAGAAATACACCTCCATACCACATTATTTTGGTTTTAACACAGATCAAGCTGGCTTCAAACATAAAGACGGTTGCCATATTTATAAATTTTTATAATCTTCATTTTAAATCTTTATAATTATATTAACTTCTATTTAGTTACTTCATTTTTCATACAGTACTATGTCTGACACTACTGTGCTTTTTTAGTTTATTTTATCTTTTTAGACATTCTTTTTTTTCAAGTTTTTACAGTATGTACGAGTATATTGATATGTTATGTTATGCATACCGCGATATATTTTAATAATGTCGGCCTGCACAAAATCCAGATCTAATCTAATACACAATTTGTGGGCCATTGTAAAAAGACCTTCAGTACGAAAATCCTCCTACAAATTTAAACGAGCTTTGGAGACCAACGAGAAAGCATGCCGACAGAATCGAAATATGTAAATAGTAAACGTTTATTCATTTTCTCTTTGCGTTTCTATTCCTTTGTTTTAGGTATTTACCTAATAATGCGTCGTTAGATTTCGGTAAATTTTTCTTTTAGCATTTCAATAAATACAAAATGTTTTTGTAAGTGTCTGTAAAGCTGACAGTAAGTGAATTGATCCTCCGGACTGCTAGTTTAGCAGTTTCAGACAAGGACCCTTCGATAAGTAGGCATCTTTTTTATTAATTTCCACAGTACGAATTTGTTCTTGAGGAGAGTCCTTAAAATTTCGGTAAGTGAATTGATCCTCCGGACTGCTAGTTTAGCAGTTTCAGACAAGGACCCTTCGATAAGTAGGCATCTTTTTTATTAATTTCAACAGTACGAATTTGTTCTTGTGGAGAGTCCTTAAAATTTTGGTAAGTGAATTGATCCTCCGGACTGCTAGTTTAGCAGTTTAAGACAAGGACCCTTCGATAAGTAGGCATCTTTTTTATTAATTTCAACAGTACGAATTTGTTCTTGAGGAGAGTCCTTAAAATTTCGGTAAGTGAATTGATCCTCCGGACTGCTAGTTTAAAAGTTTCAGACAAGGACCCTTCGATAAGTAGGCATCTTTTTTATTAATTTCCACAGTACGAATTTGTTCTTGAGGAGAGTCCTTAAAATTTCGGTAAGTGAATTGATCCTCCGGACTGCTAGTTTAGCAGTTTCAGACAAGGACCCTTCGATAAGTAGGCATCTTTTTTATTAATTTCAACAGTACGAATTTGTTCTTGAGGAGAGTCCTTAAAATTTCGGTAAGTGAATTGATCCTCCGGACTGCTAGTTTAGCAGTTTCAGACAAGGACCCTTCGATAAGTAGGCATCTTTTTTATTAATTTCAACAGTGCGAATTTGTTCTTGAGGAGAGTCCTTAAAATTTCGGTAAGTGAATTGATCCTCCGGACTGCTAGTTTAGCAGTTTCAGACAAGGACCCTTCGATAAGTAGGCATCTTTTTTATTAATTTCAACAGTACGAATTTGTTCTTGAGGAGAGTCCTTAAAATTTCGGTAAGTGAATTGATCCTCCGGACTGCTAGTTTAGCAGTTTCAGACAAGGACCCTTCGATAAGTAGGCATATTTTTTATTAATTTCCACAGTACGAATTTGTTCTTGAGGAGAGTCCTTAAAATTTCGGTAAGTGAATTGATCCTCCGGACTGCTAGTTTAGCAGTTTCAGACAAGGACCCTTCGATAAGTAGGCATCTTTTTTATTAATTTCCACAGTACGAATTTGTTCTTGAGGAGAGTCCTTAAAATTTCGGTAAGTGAATTGATCCTCCGGACTGCTAGTTTAGCAGTTTCAGACAAGGACCCTTCGATAAGTAGGCATCTTTTTTATTAATTTCCACAGTACGAATTTGTTCTTGAGGAGAGTCCTTAAAATTTCGGTAAGTGAATTGATCCTCCGGACTGCTAGTTTAGCAGTTTCAGACAAGGACCCTTCGATAAGTAGGCATATTTTTTATTAATTTCAACAGTACGAATTTGTTCTTGAGGAGAGTCCTTAAAATTTCGGTAAGTGAATTGATCCTCCGGACTGCTAGTTTAGCAGTTTCAGACAAGGACCCTTCGATAAGTAGGCATCTTTTTTATTAATTTCAACAGTACGAATTTGTTCTTGAGGAGAGTCCTTAAAATTTCGGTAAGTGAATTGATCCTCCGGACTGCTAGTTTAGCAGTTTCAGACAAGGACCCTTCGATAAGTAGGCATCTTTTTTATTAATTTCAACAGTACGAATTTGTTCTTGAGGAGAGTCCTTAAAATTTCGGTAAGTGAATTGATCCTCCGGACTGCTAGTTTAGCAGTTTCAGACAAGGACCCTTCGATAAGTAGGCATCTTTTTTATTAATTTCAACAGTACGAATTTCTTCTTGAGGAGAGTCCTTAAAATTTCGGTAAGTGAATTGATCCTCCGGACTGCTAGTTTAGCAGTTTCAGACAAGGACCCTTCGATAAGTAGGCATCTTTTTTATTAATTTCAACAGTGCGAATTTGTTCTTGTGGAGAGTCCTTAAAATTTCGGTAAGTGAATTGATCCTCCGGACTGCTAGTTTAGCAGTTTCAGACAAGGACCCTTCGATAAGTAGGCATCTTTTTTATTAATTTCAACAGTACGAATTTGTTCTTGAGGAGAGTCCTTAAAATTTCGGTAAGTGAATTGATCCTCCGGACTGCTAGTTTAGCAGTTTCAGACAAGGACCCTTCGATAAGTAGGCATCTTTTTTATTAATTTCAACAGTACGAATTTGTTCTTGAGGAGAGTCCTTAAAATTTCGGTAAGTGAATTGATCCTCCGGACTGCTAGTTTAAAAGTTTCAGACAAGGACCCTTCGATAAGTAGGCATCTTTTTTATTAATTTCCACAGTACGAATTTGTTCTTGAGGAGAGTCCTTAAAATTTCGGTAAGTGAATTGATCCTCCGGACTGCTAGTTTAGCAGTTTCAGACAAGGACCCTTCGATAAGTAGGCATCTTTTTTATTAATTTCAACAGTACGAATTTGTTCTTGTGGAGAGTCCTTAAAATTTCGGTAAGTGAATTGATCCTCCGGACTGCTAGTTTAGCAGTTTCAGACAAGGACCCTTCGATAAGTAGGCATATTTTTTATTAATTTCAACAGTACGAATTTGTTCTTGAGGAGAGTCCTTAAAATTTCGGTAAGTGAATTGATCCTCCGGACTGCTAGTTTAGCAGTTTCAGACAAGGACCCTTCGATAAGTAGGCATCTTTTTTATTAATTTCAACAGTACGAATTTGTTCTTGTGGAGAGTCCTTAAAATTTCGGTAAGTGAATTGATCCTCCGGACTGCTAGTTTAGCAGTTTCAGACAAGGACGCTTCGATAAGTAGGCATATTTTTTATTAATTTCAACAGTACGAATTTGTTCTTGAGGAGAGTCCTTAAAATTTCGGTAAGTGAATTGATCCTCCGGACTGCTAGTTTAGCAGTTTCAGACAAGGACCCTTCGATAAGTAGGCATATTTTTTATTAATTTCAACAGTACGAATTTGTTCTTGAGGAGAGTCCTTAAAATTTCGGTAAGTGAATTGATCCTCCGGACTGCTAGTTTAGCAGTTTCAGACAAGGACCCTTCGATAAGTAGGCATCTTTTTTATTAATTTCAACAGTACGAATTTGTTCTTGTGGAGAGTCCTTAAAATTTCGGTAAGTGAATTGATCCTCCGGACTGCTAGTTTAGCAGTTTCAGACAAGGACCCTTCGATAAGTAGGCATATTTTTTATTAATTTCAACAGTACGAATTTGTTCTTGAGGAGAGTCCTTAAAATTTCGGTAAGTGAATTGATCCTCCGGACTGCTAGTTTAGCAGTTTCAGACAAGGACCCTTCGATAAGTAGGCATCTTTTTTATTAATTTCAACAGTACGAATTTGTTCTTGAGGAGAGTCCTTAAAATTTCGGTAAGTGAATTGATCCTCCGGACTGCTAGTTTAGCAGTTTCAGACAAGGACCCTTCGATAAGTAGGCATCTTTTTTATTAATTTCAACAGTGCGAATTTGTTCTTGTGGAGAGTCCTTAAAATTTCGGTAAGTGAATTGATCCTCCGGACTGCTAGTTTAGCAGTTTCAGACAAGGACCCTTCGATAAGTAGGCATCTTTTTTATTAATTTCAACAGTGCGAATTTGTTCTTGTGGAGAGTCCTTAAAATTTCGGTAAGTGAATTGATCCTCCGGACTGCTAGTTTAGCAGTTTCAGACAAGGACCCTTCGATAAGTAGGCATCTTTTTTATTAATTTCAACAGTGCGAATTTGTTCTTGTGGAGAGTCCTTAAAATTTCGGTAAGTGAATTGATCCTCCGGACTGCTAGTTTAGCAGTTTCAGACAAGGACCCTTCGATAAGTAGGCATCTTTTTTATTAATTTCAACAGTGCGAATTTGTTCTTGTGGGAGTCCTTAAAATTTCGGTAAGTGAATTGATCCTCCGGACTGCTAGTTTAGCAGTTTCAGACAAGGACCCTTCGATAAGTAGGCATCTTTTTTATTAATTTCAACAGTGCGAATTTGTTCTTGTGGAGAGTCCTTAAAATTTCGGTAAGTGAATTGATCCTCCGGACTGCTAGTTTAGCAGTTTCAGACAAGGACCCTTCGATAAGTAGGCATCTTTTTTATTAATTTCAACAGTGCGAATTTGTTCTTGTGGAGAGTCCTTAAAATTTCGGTAAGTGAATTGATCCTCCGGACTGCTAGTTTAGCAGTTTCAGACAAGGACCCTTCGATAAGTAGGCATCTTTTTTATTAATTTCAACAGTACGAATTTGTTCTTGAGGAGAGTCCTTAAAATTTCGGTAAGTGAATTGATCCTCCGGACTGCTAGTTTAGCAGTTTCAGACAAGGACCCTTCGATAAGTAGGCATCTTTTTTATTAATTTCAACAGTACGAATTTGTTCTTGAGGAGAGTCCTTAAAATTTTGGTAAGTGAATTGATCCTCCGGACTGCTAGTTTAGCAGTTTCAGACAAGGACCCTTCGATAAGTAGGCATCTTTTTTATTAATTTCAACAGTGCGAATTTGTTCTTGTGGAGAGTCCTTAAAATTTCGGTAAGTGAATTGATCCTCCGGACTGCTAGTTTAGCAGTTTCAGACAAGGACCCTTCGATAAGTAGGCATCTTTTTTATTAATTTCAACAGTACGAATTTGTTCTTGAGGAGAGTCCTTAAAATTTCGGTAAGTGAATTGATCCTCCGGACTGCTAGTTTAGCAGTTTCAGACAAGGACCCTTCGATAAGTAGGCATCTTTTTTATTAATTTCAACAGTACGAATTTGTTCTTGTGGAGAGTCCTTAAAATTTCGGTAAGTGAATTGATCCTCCGGACTGCTAGTTTAGCAGTTTCAGACAAGGACGCTTCGATAAGTAGGCATATTTTTTATTAATTTCAACAGTACGAATTTGTTCTTGAGAGTCCTTAAAATTTCGGTAAGTGAATTGATCCTCCGGACTGCTAGTTTAGCAGTTTCAGACAAGGACCCTTCGATAAGTAGGCATCTTTTTTATTAATTTCAACAGTACGAATTTGTTCTTGTGGAGAGTCCTTAAAATTTCGGTAAGTGAATTGATCCTCCAGACTGCTAGATTAGCAGTTTCAGACAAGGACCCTTCGATAAGCAGGCATCTTTTTTATTAATTTCAACAGTACGAATTTGTTCTTGAGGAGTGTCCTTAAAATAACGGTGAGTGAATTGATCCTCCGGACTGCTAGTTTAGCAGTTTCAGACAAGGATGCTTTGATAAGCTAAATAAGCCTTTTTTCATTAATTTCAACAGTAGTAGATTTTTCCTGATGAATGTCTATAATGCTCACGCATTATATGCTTAATGTTTTATAAGTTAAAAAGTCTCTGCCCTTTTACTTTTAGTTTTAGGCGTTAACCTGTCAATGCGTCGTTAGATTTCGGTAATTTTTTTTATTATTAGTAATGTGCACTTTAATTCGACACTACAAATTAGCATCAATTAGCAAAGTATGTGTACTAGTGTGTTGCACGCACCAGGTGATCAAGCGAATCTAAGCCATCCTCTTTCTTCATATGCATTTATTATGTATTATATTTATTTTATTTGACTTTGTCCCGACAACTGCTTCAAGTTAAGATGGAAGAAAGCCAATAGATTTCAAATTATTTTGCCGCCGAGAGTGGACGAGCATTTTTCTCAAGAGGTAACAAGTTCGAACAAAACCCAAAAAAATTTAGAGGTAAATGTTACATCTATAACAAAAAGGACTATTACCCGAGTAATTGCTGAGACCTTAGATTTGTGGAAGTCGAAAAACAGTCAGCAAATAGTGGCAATCTTTTGAAAACTGAGAAAGTTTTAATGAATTTGCATATTCCGTATTTTTGCAATGTAGAACTAGAATTTATAATTTATGATATATATATAGTCCATCGAAGTAAACGTATTTCGTCCAGAATAGACAAGGCGTGTGCGCCACTGTCTTAAATTGTTGGGTTCCTTCGGGATGCAGAGGGATTGCACCAAAATAAAAATAGTTAGATGCCTAAGCAAAAAAAGTAAGGCGCAATGAAAGGACCTGAATATCAAAGTATCTCAGTTTCAAGTAGAACTTCAAAGTAAAATGACGTGAAGTGAAGTAGTGACAAAATTAAAGAAAATATTAAGTGAATAAGTGGAAGTCCGGGCCACCAATATACGGAAATCCGATCTGCAATATTATCCACATCCATTTACACCACCTGTTCCAACGTCTACTTCAAATCTGTATTAGCAGTCACCACCACCACCTAAAAACAGTAACAATAGTGTTTATCAAAATTTATAAGTGATTTCTTATACATATTTATTTTATTTTTTGATATTGCTTTATGTGTAGATGTATGTATATAATTCGTAGTTATTTATATATCAAATGATAATGTTTTTTGAAAAAATGTATGATTTTTTATTTTTAATATTGTATAAAAATCTACCACCTAGGCGTATTTTTCCGGCGAATTCTGGGCCTTTTTGCAGCCTATTCTTTGCGTTTTATTCGGCTCTCATATTGCGGCGATTTTTTGGCCTCTTGTTCACTACCTTGGCTTGTACTCGGCGTTTTTCTAGCTTTTTTTGCCATTTAAACATATTGGGCCAGAAATGAGCGGAATTGCTTTATTTTTCGTCGGCCTGATTTTTTTACCCGGGAACATATAGGACCAAAAATAAACGAAATTGCTTTATTTGCCTTTTGCCTGATTTTTTTACTCGGGACAGAAAGAAATTAAGCTAGCTGCAAGAAAATGCATAGAATTAACTAAAGTTGGAATAAAAATAGTGAAAACATATCGCACTCTGCATAGTTTTCTTTTCGTACCTGAGCGTAAAGCCAATTTTATATCTTTAACCAAAGTGGTCGAAAATAGTTTTAGCGCATATTTCTTATAAACGCGACGTAGACATTAAGAGACATTAAAGAAAAATTATTTTTCTCGCGAAGTTTGAGGCTAGTTCCGGATGCATAGCTTTGAGTACTTACTTAGCTCTTTCGTTCATTTTGCATAGAATACGAGTCATTAAGTTAAGGCTAGAGCACATTTGTAAAAAAGCAGCTATTTCTTCTGAATAATTCCATCAAAGCGTACAGACGGATTTTATTTGGTTCCCGATTGCTACACAAGCACGGTGGGCTATTTGTCTATGAACTTGAAGTCGGAACCGATCGGAAATCTTCATTATTTTATGCGTTTGATTATCAAGGGGATTTTGAAAAATGACACAAGCGGTAAAGGCTCTTCAACAAAAACAAAGTCTGCAAAATGCTTACTAAAGAGAATATGGTATATGTTATAAACATATAAACGCCCAAATCACCTCGGGCACAATCTGATGCGAGATAAAATTAAAATCCTCAATTTATACATTTATATGATACTGGCAGAAACCCACTCCTAGAACCAATTTATTCGGAAAATATCTGATCTTTGCAAAAAAGCAATGTCGATTTGTTATAAAATTTTCCGGGTTTGAAATACTAACATTATTTTTTTTTTGTACATATAACATAGCGGTCGATAAAAATAATTCATAATTCCACGAACTAGAAAGCGTACAATTTTTCAAACTTAAGTAATATCTGTGGTGTGACTAAGAACTACACAGACTCCTTCTTAATAATTTAGAGAAAGAGCAAAAATCATAGCTCTGAGGACTAATTATTCTATACGATTCGATTCAGAATAATCGTAAATCGTAAGTATGGCATCACTATATTTCATAAAATCGTGACGTAGTAATCGTAAATTTTTACGTCTGCACTTGAAAGTTGTAAGGAACATGAGGGTTAGAAACGTAACAAAAAATAAGCAATATGAAAAGCTAATTGATTTCCTAGAAAATCACCCAAATTTATCCAAAGGCTATATGAAAAGTCGAGAAGGAAAACCAAATTCAAAGCGTCTGTGGAACCAAATTGCAGGAAGAAGTGGTGAATGTTGGAAAAAAGTAATTTTTTTAAATTTATTTATAATTTTTAAATAACCTAATGAACATAGTCAGTTGGATCGACCACACACACAACATTAAGCGGAAATTAACAAGTAATTGTATACTTAGTAGTTGAGTAACAATATTCAGTGATACGAAATTATAATCGAATCGTATTCAGTGATTGGCCCCCTGGTTGCACCAGCCTAGACCGGTAGTATCGAAGGCGGATTTCTTGATCTGAGCGGGGAATAGACCAAGTCAGGTTTGCACAAAAGATCTTTTTAAGTCGCGTTGCTTATGAGAGGCAGACTTACGCCTAAACTCACAGTAATAATATCAGGAATTATTTGAGAAAAATAAAGTAACTAAATAGTAGAAGTAAATACCGGAAATATTATGCTACCAATTGTAATAAATTATTTAACATTTTGTTGAATTTTAATAATATATATTATTTCTAGCCGTTTATGTTTGAAACAACTTGTTCCATTTGGACTGTCTAAATATAAATCAGCTGTTATAACATTTGTTGTTGCTTCTAATAATAAATTGAATTATGAAAGAGTACACTTCAATATAAAAATGAGTATATATACGTATAAATATGTATAGGTATATTTAAAAACTATCAATTTAAACAAAATTTTAATAAACATAATAAGAGTTTTGAATTTCGTTGAAGGATCTTCAAAAATGTTAAGAATAATTTAAATTAATCAGTAAGTTCATCATAGGAGCATACTTGTATCGAAAAGAAAGTATACTATACAATACTTTATGTGTTAGTAAAACAGTTAATCAAATAATTTCGATTCATGTGAACATTTCGCTTTAGTGACAGTCTGTGCAAATAGCAATTAAACTAACTAGTTGCGGAGAGTCCGTGTTTATTCTGCAACGTTTAGCAAAGTAAATAGATGTTTCAAAGTTTTTCTCAATACCTTTAGTATTTAATACTATTAGTTTAAACATCCGTTCATGTTTACAAAATATTTTGTTTTCTTTTTCGTTTTAATTTATACTACTATGCCATTTAAATAAATTTGAACTTCGCTAAATTGATTTTATATAATCTAATATTTCAAATCTCATAAATATAAGAAAAAGACAAAATGTTTCTTACCGCTATTGATGCAACAGCCTGCGAAGCTCATCACGTGTAAAGTTGATTTGGTGATATCACAGTCCATGGAACACAACTTTTAAGTACATAATCACTTATGAATAATTTTGTCCTAAAAGGACTTCAAAAATAATTTGAAGACAAACAAAGTAAATGTATCAATAATTGGGCTATTTCGAATATTATAATTTTATATAAGCTCTTTTTTATCGCATAGATGTTCTCTTCATTAGGTTTTTATATGTTCTTACTCTTATTTCATATGCATTGTATTTAATTTCATTGCAATTTTGTAATTGATTTTAGTACGTACTTTTTATCAATTTTTATTCCCTTGGTTTTTGACTTTCTTCAATGCTTTAAATATTTTTTATATCTCTCTTTAACTTGCTTCTTATTTTCACTTAAGTACAAATTTCTTTCAGTATTTCAAAGAACTTTTGTTCTATTTCATATTTTTCTATTTTTATTTTTATTTAATATGTATATACGTGTTAACTTTTCACTTTCCTTATTCAAAGAATCTTAATTTCGATTAAATTTTTATCATCAATTGACCTCTTAAAAGAAATATCACAAAATAGCCCACAAAATTGTACTTTTTTATGTTTCTAAAATTACTAAAAAAAATTTAAATAAAGGCATAAAACAAACAATAACATTCCTTGATCATTCTTTTGAAAATAAAAAATAAAAAAACAAAAGGTCTATATGCAGAGACATACAGAATACCTTTCAGCCTTACACAGTTTTCAGCGTTTGCCTCGTCAGTTTTCCACACTTTTAATTTTGTTAAAACAATTTTAAGTAAATATCAACGGAATGATTTTGAAAATAAATAATTAATATAACAAATTAAAATTATATATACCATTAAGTCTCTCTGTAGCTTGTTTTTCGATAAATCGCATTTTCTTTCTTTCCTTTAAAATTCCTCTGATTTATTTGCATCATTTTAGATGTAACTCATTTCACTCGTTAAATAATATTTTCAATTGTCAATTATTTTTAAAATACTTGTTTATTTTTAATAATTGTTTAACATATAAAGAGGATCAAATTACACTGATAGAAAGAGGAAAATATATTTATAAATATACGCTCGATATTAGCCTGTTTGTTGTAGGTTTCCGAAACTGTTTCTTAATATTACTTTACTTGTAAGCTTTTTAATATTGGGCGATTTATATATTTTTATTATTATTTTATCTTGCATATCTTTCTTATCTTTTGCAATGGACAAATAAACTACAAATTACTTACATTTACCAAAGTTAAATTAAACAGTCTCTATTTTAAGCTTGACTGATGTGAGATACTTTCTTGGTTTCATTAAGAAAATGTATTATCTCTGCTGCTTTTTTTAAAATAACATTGATTGGTAAAGAGCAATATACCTTTCTCTTATATATATAACTAAAAGGCTGAAAGGTGACCTCAGAATCATTTCCACCTCCTTCAGATAACTATATAAACACAATGTTTGTAAGTTTGATTGAATTATTTGCCTTTTGATTAATAAAATTGTTTCGACCTCAAAACTTCCCATAATTCTAGGTGCAGAGATCTTCTGCACTTCATATGTTTTTGTGGTGATCGGTGTTTCTTTTCTTTTTTTCTTCACTTATTTAATATGATCTCATTTTAAGTCTTATATCGCAAAATAATGTTTGTCAATAGCATCAAAAAACGTAAATTTCTTGTCAACAAAGAATAAAACTTTGTCTACGGCGGTGTTATATATTTTTTTTTTTAACGAAAAATATTTTCTAGCCCTTTAGTCTTAGTTTTAACACTAGTTATATTTGTATTTCTAAACACTTTCTGGTCTATTATAAAAGTTACTTTTCCGAGTTTTAAATTAGCATTTTTTATGCTCACGCCTCTGGCTCTATTGCTTTTTCATTTGGATAAAAAAAAACGAGAACAAACACAATAGTTGTCAAAACTGCTGGATTTATACTTAACATCTATTGTTATCTTTTATGAATTATCAATACACTTCCTTTCTGCTAAATTAATTTCTTAGTAATAGCCACCACTTGCTGAATTTGTGTAACTTTGGGCGTAAGCTGACTGAGCATCTGCAAAAAAACGTAACAAAAATTGGCATGGTATATTTTCATAAAACAGGTGACGAAGAATGATAAAAATGATCCTTATAAATGTAGGTAAAGAAAAAGTAAATCTAGTAGTATGTGTATTTAGTCTTTTTGTTTGCTTTTTTGGTACCTAACCAATATTCTCCTTACAATTACATCAGTAACAATATGAGTCTCCGTTTGCTGGCACTTGTATAAAGGCACAATGTTTTAGTTTTGCAACGAAGGGAAAATATTTATATTATTGTCAATAAGTTTTCAAAATAAACTTCATTTTTTACACACATATAAAATTGTTGCACATTGCACTCAAACTATTAAGAAGGGATCCTTTTATAATTTGACATTTACCGTTTAATTTGATATGTCGTATTTTTTTTTCTTAATTTAAGTGAAATCAATATTTCGAATTTGAGAAATTAATAATTCTTTTTGATTTTTTACAACTATTTGAAAGTACAAAATAAACGAAAATAAATTCTATATTTGAAAAGCACTCACGTTAATATACATTTTTATCAAATAGTGTATGTAAAGGCGTATAAAAATAAATCCAATATTAGAACTGTATGCTACAAGTTCATTGACAAAAAGTCAAATAATTTTAGTGAATCGTTTACATCTCCCCATTTTAATATGTAATGTATTTTGATGTTAAAGCGACATTAAATCTTTTATCGCTTCAAGCGCTTTCAGTAGAAGTAACGCAGATATTCTTTTGTTATGTCTTTAGACAACAGAAAGAGCTTTATTTCTTTATATGTTATTAATTGGCAGGAAATCGGATACTTTTGCTAAGTAGCCGAGGGGGCAATAATGAGGTTTGCCTGAAGAGCATTCAGCAGGTACTGTTTCTTATAACTAATTCTGTAAATTTTCAGTTACTTGTTAAGCGTAATGTTCTTATAAAATTTAGAAGAAATCATGCAAATATTTACCATAATTTCCATAATTCCTGTCATCGTAAGACTGCTGCTGAGAGTAATCAGGCGGTGGGGCACTGTAGTCAACAGCTGGCGTTCCATACGATTGGTTATAGTCCTGCGAGTACCCCTGGTACCTCGTGTCCTGTTGACCGTACCCCGAGGAACTAGAAAAAAGTATAAAATCAATCCCAGAGCTGACGCATGCCTACTGGTGGGTGATTAGTCAAAGCAATGAAATGAAAAAATGATCCGCGACTAGTTAATGGGCAGGCGAAAGCGTGTCTCGGGGAGGAACAAGACTTGAGAAAAAGCTATTTACTTGTAATTTTGGTATTGACTGTGATCATACTCAGAGGTTTGAGTGTATCCACTCGAGGCGCCGGAGCCGTACGACGACTGACCGTATCCGTTGTACGCCGAATTGGGCGGAGGAGCGCTATACGACTGTTGCCCGTAATGATCGACCGACTGCATTTGATCGTTTTGATACCCACCGTGATGGCTGTTTGTAAGATATAAATTTGAACTAAATAAGAGTTTAGTGGAAAAAATTAGGGTAACACGCACCTTTGGACTTGAGACTGATTGTTGTAGCTGTGTGGAGGTGGGTGCACAGCCTGGACCTGTGGATGATGCTTCGGAATCAGCTGCCGATTCACAGGACCTTGATCGTATCGACCCCGTTTTGGTCCTGGGGGTCCTGATGGAGCGCCTCGCTTAAGTGTCGGAACTGGAGCAACTTGTGTGTTAGCGCTGTGATTTAATGGTGGACGCGATGGACCTTGACCGAAACCCCCTCTCCCTCTGCTTGGTCCGCCGCGATATGGTTTATTCATTCCCATTTTTGAGTCTTGCGCCATAGACGCAGAGCCGTTTGTGCTCGACATGTAGGAACCTCGTCCTCTAGACGGCGGTCCCCCACGCCCGCGCAGAAGCCCACCCCTAGATGGCGGCGGCGCTGACGTTGGGGGCGGCTGTGTTGTGTTTGTTGTTGATGCCGGTGTAGTCGAAGTCGCGGCATTTGGTGTCGATGTGTTCTCAGAGGACGAGGGGGGTTGCTGCGGAGCTGGAAAGTTACAGACTTCGTTGAGAGTCGTTTAGTATTCACTTCAGAAAAATAATTTTACTTACGTTGTACATGTACAGGTGGTCGACCTCCCCTCATTGGTGGCCCGCCACCACGCGGAGGGCAACCTCTCTGGAATCCCATCCCCCTGGGTGGGCCGCCCCTCATCATTCCACCGCGGCCGCGCATCATCGGGGGGCCACCCATGCCGCCTCTCATGCCCATGGGCCCTCCACGGCCCATCCCCCTGCCCCTGCCGCGATCAAATCCCCTCATCGGAGGGCCGCCCCGGCCCCTAAAGCCACCTCTCATTCCTGGCGGTGGTCCTTGATGTGATTGAGAAGGTGAAGGACCTCCTTCCATTTAATTCACAGCGAACGTGTGTTTAATTGGCCCCGCTCACTTGAAAATCTTTTTCGATCACAAAAACAAATTTTCTCACCCGGAAAAATAGCCTCGGTCTCGATTTACGTAACAAACACAAAAAATCTCGCCACAGAGCAATGCCTTGCGTTTCTTCACATCGGCCACTTTATACTTAAACACCAATCGCGACAATTTAATTCACTTTCTGGTAAATTTACACCGACCAACATTGACGGAACACGAAGATTGCAAAATAAAATGGCGCGTCTCGTGCTCCGCTTGATTTTGATTATTGGCGAAGCAAAATGAGCCCGCGACAAGCGTACTGCATGCTCTGCAACGTCACTGTGAAGCGACAGATGGCAGATGCAGCGCATAGTTCCAACATTTGTACTGTTTAGTTAAGGAAAAAGTCGTTAAATACTTTTACATTTGAAATCACCAAAAATAAATAAATGCTTTTGGTTGCGATGAAATTCGGTCGTATTATCTTTTAAAAGCAGTCTCTCACAATAGTTCATTTTGTTTAACTTTTAAAAGTAAAATTTTACCAGCACGATTTTCTCCTAACTCCTATTCCTACAAAGTTTCGTTGCAAATTATGTGAAAACTTTATGTTAAAGAATTTAAACCTGTTTATACCTTTTCATCCTAAACAAAATTTCTAAACTCCTGGAAATATTATACAAATCGATGGTTAATAGTTTTATCAACTTATCAATTTGCAATAAGCACGTATTTTCCAATCGAAATAAAGTACAATTTTTCTTACTGTCAGCAAACATATTGGATGATTTTTTGGAAAAAATTAAAGAAATATGAAGAAGATTGCGAAGAAAAATGCCACATCTCAATTTTAAAGTTAAATATATCGGGAAATGACCGACAAGTTTTCTTCCTTTTTTTTGCCTGAAGTTTCTACAAAGTTTCTTCAAAATCCGTGAAATTATAATAACTGTAACTTTTATTAAATTTGTTATTAAATCACAATTAATAGAATCATAGATTCAGTGCACGGTTAAATTTTTGAGCTGAAATATCAAAGACCCAATTGGAGTTCCAGATCTCCATCACTATGAGTAAAAATCGGTGTACACGATTCTTCCCAATCCTTTTATCGAACAAAAAACAATACATATTTTATTAAATTGTGGATTATTGAACTCAATGCAGTTTCAAATTTCAAGTTATAATTTGAGATATCGTTACCACAGCTGACTTCTTCAAAACTTTCGATGAAACATTTTGCAAATTAATTCCAAAGGCTTAAACTATTTTATAAAGCAAAAGAAGACATATTTAAAATCAATATGTGCGATGCAAGATAACAAAGTCGAAAGGATTCATTTAATTTTAAATATTCTTTAAATTCTTTTTTTACAGCCAATAAGCAGAAATTCCTCTAAACAAAATGAAAAAATTTAAAGTAATATTGTAGCTAACTTTTCAGTTTTGTTTTGCCTTCAGCCAATTTATACATATAAGATGTTATCGAAAGTTAATTTTGAAAAGATTTTCAATAAATTTCGATGTGGGCAGTAAACTGAATTGGTTAGGAAAACGGACTGACATTTATCTTTTACATTTATTTAGTACATAGTTATATCTTTTAGTAAGGTAATAAGAAGATAAAAATAATAAAACAAGCTCATGAGCTAATAATTAATTTTCAGATAGATGATAGATGTTTTTACAATGCAACGGTATATTATAAGCGATTTTTCCCTATCATATTTAAATGAAATATAAATAATGTATCTTTTTTCAAACTCATGCCTTTTACAACTGCTAAAAACATCACGTTAAATCAAATACAACTAATCTGAACAGTTTAGTTTGTTTGACTAAAAACTGAACATAGTTAAAATTTTAAAAATTCACAAAAATAACTTCAGTTTTTATCAACGTGGTAAATTATTTCTGCATTAAAAATGAAATTCCTTCGTATCTTTCTAGAAGAAAATTCCTCAAAATTCGTTTTAAAAACAGAACAGATCAAATCAACAAACCCCACCGTAATTTTTCTTCGTTCGTCCCATTGTTCAACTACTTCCACTAGTCGCTCGAAATCAAAACAGGTTAAAAACAGATAAAGTAAAATAAATTGTTTCAAATTGGACATAGGATTTATTGTAAAAAAATTAGATCTAGTTCACAGACAAGTTAAAGCTTTACTACTATCACAGATTAAAAAAAAAAACAAATGATCGCACAGCCGATGAGCATCTTCCGTTGGGTCGTCTTAAGTCTACCACGGTCTCCAGACAGCGCCCTTCTGAGGGGCCGGGGCAATCTTGAGGAGCCCCTGTTGAGCCTCCACTGGGGAGCAGCACTCGCTGTCGCTGCCGTACCCCGAGGACGCGGGGCTGAGCTGGGCCGAGGAGAGGAAGCTGGTGGAGCCGCAAACGACAGTCAATGGTCCAGCGACTGGCTTCGTCTGTGATGAGGGCTTCTTCTGCGATTCTTCGATTTGGTTAAGGCGCGTGCCCAAGTGGGTCATCAGTTTCGTTCCAAGTCGGATGTCGACGCCAGGTACGGTGGCGAGAGCTCTGGACACTTCGTTGGCAGCATGAACAAATCCAGAACGGAAACTCTCCTTCAAAGGCGGAGAATGACGATTTTGGCGCAATTTCCTCAAATGTTCGACGGTTAGTTCTAGGATGTCAGCTTTTTCTAGTTTCGCTAGATTGTCTCCTTGCTCCTTCATACAGTCCACCATCAAATCTTTGAGTTCATCAAGGCATTTATTAATCCTTGCCCTTCGTTTCCTTTCCAACATTGGTTTCATAACCTTCCGGTATTGGTAGGTCTTGGACATTTCGTAAGACTCCATTATATATAGTTTAAATTATTTTTGCACTTAAAAAAACAATTTCAATTTCGACACTAGCGCACGTGGCTGACTAAACCGTTGAGACTTGTGCAGCGCTTCCAGAGACGTTGACTGTTCAAGTTCTGAACACAGAATGAGCCTGATAAGGTTCGACAGTCCCTTTTTAAGTGACGATCTTGTCGAGGAGAATCACCCAAAAGTGTGCCCCCTCGGGCTGCGACCAATCAGGAACCAGATTGGCGGCCTGACTGCCTGCCAGCCTGACGGCTTACGGCAATCAGCCAGGCCACGTCTGCCGAGTGTTGACTACCGAGGCTTACATCGTGGGAAACAATTTCGAAGTGAGTTTCCCACACAATTTTGGCCACCTGCCCTTTTTCAAAGTACGCACAGCTGTTGTTGTTATTCAACTCTCGTTTACGGTTCACTTCGGCGGAGTCCCAGGCCCAAACCCTGAACCTTCGTCGCCCGGACCCCGGTCCCCGAGACCCCGAAACCCCGGACCCAGCACCAGGGCTGTGGTTTAAGTGCGCTCCTCGGCATGCCAACCACACTTCCCTTTTTCGCCGTGACTGCACCAGGGACACTATCATCCTGGTAGCAGTCGTCGGCGTCGTCATCATCCTGGGAACGCTCCGCCGGGGCTTCATTCAATTCACCGCACGCAGCACCCGGACCCTGCGCCCCTGCGCCCCTTGAACGCATGCGATTTTCTCAGTTAATTCGACGTCGCGCCACAAAGATCGGTGCTCGCTTCACGTGGGGCTCAGCGCGCCGCTTTCCTCACCTCGTCCGGCCTCTGAACGCGCCCTACCTTCCCGGCAAGCGAGCGGACTATCAGCCTCATTCCCCACACGTGATAAGCACGGGTTATGCTGATCCGATGTCTGGAAGAAGCTGCCTCCGCTCTTTTTCTGGGGCTCGTGTGTCCGCCGCTTTGCATTCAAGATCACTCGCTCGGAAAGATCACTTTTCAGCGATGACCGTTCGATCAAATTTCAATTATTGATGAGTTGATAAAAAAACATCGACGATTGTCGGGGATAGAATAGAATAGACTTACATTACACAATCGTGGAATTTTTGTTTCTTGTTTGAGTCAGTGATATAACCGGCGTTTAGTCATACTATTCGGCATAAATCATTTCTATTTTGTACATACTATTAGCTACGTTTTTTTCACTATCGGATCCGGATCAGATTTGTTAGGAAATTTTTTGTTGAAAAGAATTTTATAAGCCTTCTCCTATGTATTTAAAAATTTTAAATTTTGCAAAAAGCACATCAATTGCCCATGATTTTTATTCATCTTAACCGAAAAAATGTTTGGATTAACTTTTTGACGCATATAAATAAAAACAATTCGATTTTATTTTCATGGCATAAAAATTAATTAATATGGATAACTGTTTATAAATTGCAATTCAATGCTAAACCTGATCCAATTGTGAAAAAAGCTCAACTATTGATTGGAGGTAGCAAAGCATTGAAATTCCATAATTCATAAGTTCGTAATATTCTATGAGGAGAATTTTTTGTGAAGAAGAAAAAAATTAAATTATAGTTTAAACTTATTGTTAGTCTAATCTAGACATTTAGGATTTTAACTTCTACACAAAAAATAACGCTTGGATTTCTTTAAATAAAAAATTCGCAACAAATAACATTTTATTTATATATTCGCCTAAATTTAAAATATAGTCGAAGAATAATTGCACTAGTCGGCAGATATAAGGTTTCGGCTAACTATGCGTAGATAGCAGTTAAGAGGGATATACAATTTTATTTGCCTCATTAAAGCAAAATTTAAAAATATATTAAGTCAATTATTTTTTAGTCAATCACTTTGGAAGATACAAAATTTTAATGTTTGGAATTAAGTTAATTTTTTGGGATTTAAAACAATCTAACCCCTGTATTTTTGAAGAAACATTTTTAAAGGAAAGGGAAGAATAAAAGTGATATTTTAAATTGACTTAACTGGATAATTTTAAAATAATTTTTCGGAAAAGGTGGAAATAAGTTTTTTTTTTTCACAATTATTTTGAACTTTGAAAGCTATGAATTTGTAAGTTTTCTACATCAAAATTAATGACTAGGCGCGGATATATCCCGGTTGCGACAACATCGATAAATTTCAATAATAATTTAATATTTCTTTAGGAAAACCGACAATTCAGTTCCAGAGAAGAAGAAATTTTTTATTTTATATTTTTATATTTTTTAAGCAAATCTTTTAAATTAATTATCGCGTGGCAACCAGAACCAGTCACCAAAATTATTTTATAAACAATTTGTGGTGGAATTTAAGATTAAATATTTACACAAAATCTTCAGAGTTTACGTGATAGAATTTAATTAAATTTAATGTAAATGTTGGAGTTGTGGAAATCTATATCCCTTAGAGCACGCACGGAAACTATTAAATTTTAATATAATTACAATGTATTTTATAACTTTAGTAAAATTTAAAAATACCTGTTTAGGGTATAAATAGGAAGGGATCTTCTGATTATAAAGGGCGCTAAAAGCAAGTGCTTGTTGTACTTCTTTCTCTGTTAATCTGAAATTAAATGGGAATCGTAAGCTTAATTTTAGGGATAGAATTGCTGAATTGATATAAAGAATATAGTGGGTTATTAAAAGTGATGTCTATATTGTTTATTTAGTGATAGTGAATTTGCACTATGCACTATTAATTTTAACAATGTAATGACAGTGAAGTGATAGTACGCCTGCCTCCATACACGGATAGACTAAAACTAATTTCTCTTGAATCATTGGAGCATTGACGACATAGTTTTAACTATTTTGATTGTTTGAATGCAGCAATTAATTCTCCCAAATTGCTGATCTTTTTTAATATTTATGTTCTGACGGCGTCTCTTAGTCTTAAAGACGTTTTTATTATATACAAGGTCATATGACTAATTATGGCCTGAATGAGCCCATATCGTCATTCACGTAAAAAATTTCTGGCAATTATTCCTGCATTTTCTGATGGATTTTAGGATACTGCATTATTTTGGTACACTGAAAAAAATCCTAATAACACAGAGCGCTATAGACTATAAGCACCGATTTATAAGTGGAAATGCTATTTTCATAACTGCATTGCCTAAAATCGAAAGGCTCCCGGCTCATGGAGTATACGACGTCTTCTTATAAACTATAAGATATTTGAGTGTGGCTGTATTTGCTATATTTATAAGCTGAGCCCTCACACTGAAAAAATCCTAATAACATAGAGCGCTATAGACTATAAGGACCGATTTATAAGTGGAAATGCTATTTTCATAACTGCATTGCCTAAAATCGAAAGGCTCCCGGCTCATGGAGTATACGACGTCTTCTTAAAAACTATAAGATATTTGAGTGTGGCTGCATTTGCTACATTTATAAGAGCAGCAGCAATGTGAATGTTACCCATTCTTATGCAAAATAAGAAAGGATCCTACACGCATGAGCCTGCGGCTTTTTTTACGTGTGCATTCATCGTGCCTTTTTATATTGGGGTGGGGAACACACAACAGTATGCCAGTCAGCTTAGTGATCCCGTCGGAGAAGGTTGTTAAATGTTTATACTGAAATATGAAATATTATACCCAAGTTTATAAATTGAATAGAATTTGCGTTTTTACTATTTGTGGTTTCAGGTATAGTGAAGAGCAACACCAGAGCAACAAGAACAATGATAGTACTTGAGGGTCTTGCAAGTGGTTCATGCAGTGCTCATATAGAAAATAACTCCTATAGTCAAATAATTATACGTGTTGCGCTCATAGAAAACACCTCCAAAATCTAAAATATATACAGTGAAGAGCAAAACTGAACCAATGATGGTACTTGAAGGTCTTGCAAGTGGCTCATTAACTGTAACAGATATCGCAAAATTACTGTAGAAGGTGAAATTAACTATAGAAATCTGATATACCTTTTTATGTCCGACTGATCAGGTTTGAGTTATTTAGGAAAGAAACTTTCAAATATTTTGAGTTATTTGCGAGAATAATAGTAGTGAAATTTGAAAGTTTTTTTACTAAATAACTCAAAATTGATCAGTCGGACATCAAAATGTATATGAGATTTCTGTAGACAATTTTACCTTCTACAATAATTTTGCGATATCTGTTACAGTTAATGAGCCACTTGCAAGACCTTCAAGTACCATCATTGGTTCAGTTTTGCTCTTCACTGTATATATTTTAGATTTTGGAGGTGTTTTCTATGAGCGCAACACGTATAATTATTTGCCTAGGAGCTATTTTCTATAAGCGCAACACGTATAATTATTTGCCTAGGAGCTATTTTCTATAAGCGGTGTACGCATATTTATTTGCTTAGGACTTATTTTCTATGAGCGCATTGCGTATATTTATTTGACTAGGAGCTATACAAAGTGACATATCTGCTAATAATTTATAGCTTTGAAGCTTATAACAGATATGTAAAACTCTAAAATTTTAAAGCATTTCTGCCTATACATTGTATAGCTGTTACTGCTATGCTTAATAACCAGAGTTCTTATAAATATAGGAGTTGTTAAGGCTCATTGCTTCATAAGCCCCAGCGCCACAAACTATCGCTGTCACCTTTTCGCTTATAATTGTGAGAGCCGACGTACATAAAAAATTAGCCTGGCAGCTATAATTTCTCTCAGTGTAATATTTCCTGTAGTTTTTAAGGAGATCTGCTGCTTTTTCAATATATGTTGTGGATTTTATGGCAACGTTCGTAAATTTGTTGAGAACTATTTTGCTATCCGAATTTTTTTTCCGTGTTGTCTACCTCCTACAATGCTGTAGATAAGACTATTGTTCATCAATTAATTTTTAACAAATAGAGTGGAAATAATTTTTCCTCACAGCCAAGTTGATTTTTTATCTAATAAGTTATCTCTATTGAAAATTCGGCCCTTAGTATCTTATTTTGTTGTTTATTATTGCTTATTAGTAATCAGTATTTTTTGATGAAGTTGTGATAAATAAAAAAATTAACACTACGTACAACTACTTAAAAAAAAAAAGAAATCTCCGAATACAAAGGAGCAAACAATTAAGAAAAAAATGTTCCCACAAGACACCTCTCTTTTGGCAGTTGAAGACAAGTGCATCATCAATCCCTTGCCCTAATCTCTGAAAACAGGTAGTGATTCAATAAAATCCCTCAACCCTTAAAGGGGTCGTAATCAACTGCAATTACCGAGCCGCTTCCCTAAGCCCTCCTCACCGCTCCTTGGTGCCCCCGGTGCCCCTCGGTAATTACTCTGCTGTCACTGCGGCAATCATTTCACATCCTGAAGCAACGAAGAAACAAGTCGCTGGGCCTTCGGGGCACGACCGAGGAGGCACAAAAGTGAGTAATATAATAATAACAAGCGATGGCCGCGGTATCTGGATTCTGGGATCCCATCATGCCATAAATAAATAATCTCTTCCCAGGCGTTTGCTTCCTTCCCTCAATCCGACTTTGCCGAGGGGTTCGTGTGGAAAAGGCTGAACTTTCCCACGATTCTGAATTGAAGAGCCCCGATGATCGTGTGCATCCCCCTTCAACCTGCTCGAATATGGGCGAGTTGTCCGGGTTTTTACACACATAGGGTGAAGTATCTCTTTCTGGGCTCAATTTTTGAACATCTGTCGCTTTTTTCATTATATACCATGAATAAAACGATGGAAAAAAGGAAGTAAAACCCACTTACTTCTTCGCGGACTGATCTTCACTTTTATAGTCTTTGATTGTGTTAAGCGTGTGGTTCACATTTGATCCTTCGCGCAAGGTTGGACGACTGCCGTCGTTTGTTGTCGTCTTCGTCATCGCAATGCCACCGCTCTGCCATCGTCAATCTTGCGAAAAAAAATATATATAATCACAAGATAAAATGCGATTCAGGAAAAATTGCTGGGTTTTTTTAATGTATGCGTGCGTTGATATCAAAATGTGGGAAGAGGCTTCTTCGTGTATAATCAGAGCACCGCCCGTATAAAAGGGGTGTCCCGACGCGTTCCAGTTCATTCAATAAGCAATCATCGCGGTGCGGTAGTCGAGTTGAAGCAACGCAACATTTATCTTGTATCTTAAATTTATTTTTATTTCGAAGAAGTTTCAAGTTCTTCATTTTTGAAGATGTGCATTGTTAAGAAGTTGAGTGAAAACCGCTTGAGAGCTTCAAAAATCCTAAAACGAGTCATTAGGGCGGTTTTCAAAAAAGCATCTACTAATTTTGAAAATATCCAGTGCATCATTGACCAGAGTTCCGAGATTGCAGAAAATGAAGCAAACGAAGCATTGGCATCTTCAATTCTTACCTTAGACAGAGATGAGGAGATGATTCCCGTAAACTTCTTGAAGACGGACTCTGGCGTATTCTTCTGGGATATCCGATCAACACCTGTTGATAGTGATTTGTTTGTCCCAGAAAATCAACAAAATCATCATCATCCACAAGCTCAGGCATAGAAGATGCTGGTTCACCTGTAAAATCATCAGAAAAATAAGTTAAATTAAGTAAGAATCCGAAAATAGCTTTAACATTGTGATAAATCAATTATATTACATTAAGCCATTATTGCCAGTACAGGGACACCCTGTAGCTATCACTGTAAAGCACCAATTGTGATATTTGCTATAAGATTTTATGAATTATATTTTCAAATAAAATAAAACAAAATACAAAAAACAAGAATTGTTCAAGTAATTTTTTAGACTTTAAGTGCCAGTGTAATCCAACATCGGGCTAATTACAGCTGATCTCCGAACTCTGAAATTTTTTGGTGATTTTCCACTATTCGCAATTTTCTGCAATTTTACCTCTTACACAATAATTAGGAAAAGGTTGAAATTTTGGATCATTTGTTTATTATTTCTGTTCTGTGTTTTGCTTGTTGCTCTGGGGTTTTGTAATTATTTACGAATTATTATTTGGCATCTTAGGGATTTTCTCTGTTTTTCTTAGTCTTTGAGGAAAGAGAAAGTGGCAGTTATATTGTAATTTTGCTAATGAACTTCTCAATCCAAATTTTTTTTAGTTTACTGATAATGAATCTGAAATGCAGTTATTTAAGGCAATCTTCCTCTTCTTCGAATAACTTTAGTAATATTGCTTCGAAAGGATTTTAAATATTATATTTCAATATATTCATATGTACTTATATAAAAACAATTTCATCAATTTGATTTTTCCTACACCAACAGTTAACAATTTCATCATATGTCGCCAAACATATTTTTAAAGATCTTTTCTAAATAACAATTCTGCATAAAAAGTATTACGATATCTAGTATCGAATATCAAAAAAAAAAACACATTTATCGATAAATATTATATTATAGATGAAAATCAGCGCTAAGACAAAGTTTTAGATTTTACTATCAAACTTGTTACAGGCACGTGGAAATGAGGATTAAATTTGCACGTATTTTCTTACACTGAAAAATCTAAATCTTTGCCTGCGAAGAGCAGAAGAATTGAAGTCATGTTTTTATATTTATCTACATATATCTTATAAATTAAATACTTTGCTTAATACATATTTCTAATACATATTTGGCAGGAAAATAAAATTAGTTAAATTGATTTAATGTGTTCATATAATGTATATGTTTTCAAGAAAAATATAGCTTTAAAATACAAATATGTATGTAAATAATTTAGAATTTTTTGAGAAATACTTATAATAATAAATGTTTATGATAGTAGCTTGTAATATACATAGCTCAATTAAAATCCTGAATCTTAATTCAGAAATTTATGAAATAATATTAGCAATACATTTGTATATCTTTTTAAAAAGTTTGATGTAGGTACAAGTTGTTTTTTTATTATTATTTTTATTTACCATTAAAGTATGAAATAATTTGTTTAGAGAAAAAGGAGATCATTTTGAAAGATTATTTCGACAATTTTTAAAGCGTTTTGGATTTTAATAGTTTCAAACATTTCAATTGAACAACACGTACCTACAGATGATGAATTGTGACTAAAATATCTTCAAATAGGCAATGAAACTCATACGAAATAAACATCAAAAGGAATATTCCTGAAGCTCAGGTATAGAAATCTAGGCCAAAATCCAACTAGTATCTAGGGTACACTCCATGAGTACGTTATTAAAGGGATCTTTCCTTCTAGAATTAAAAAAAAACATATCTTTAGAATATTTTAGTGAGAAAAGTATTCTATTTATTTAAAAAAACTGTTTTGGGCACTATCATATATTATATTAAGAACATAAACACAATGTTTAAACAATTTGGCTGCTTTCTGAAATCGGTAGAGTGAGTTTTCGAAAAGTCATGCTTTGAACTCATGCAAGAAATATTTCAAGTTTTACTCGTCCGATTTAAATCGTTATTCAAAAACTAGACAACAAACCTTTTATAATTCATATTAATACCTTTTTTTTGTTTTTTGTTTTATATATAGGTATATATATATTACTCCAAAAAATGTTTTTTTTTTCGACACTCATAAAATTATTTTTGGTTTGTTATTTAACATAAATCCTAAAGAATAGAATCTCTTCAATATTTTGATTTGATATTTTACAGTCCATCAACTGTTGTACTGTTTCAAAAGCGTCTTTTCGGTATGTGTTTTTTTTTAAGAAGAAGAAAAGTCTCCTTAAGGGTCAAAATTTTCCAGCACACTGGTGTGACCTACATTACATATATGAGATATTAAATATATTGAAAAAATTACATTTTAATACGTTTTTTGATTTCATAACGAAGTCTTTGGCAAATCGCTTAATTTTAGTTACATACATACATACATATGTACAATAAGAACTGCAGTCGGATAAAAAGCCGAACGATTTACTGATATTTCATATTTACCGATGAAGTTATTTTATTTTTTAAGCAGAGGGTTAATAAAATTCATATAGTATGTAAAAGATTAGAGCTGATGATTTCAGTAAAAATGTATGAAGAAGACAAAAGACCCCTATCTCGAAAGTTAACCATTTATGATTTAATATTTTCCATAACGAGCTGCGCCCATTGCAGTCGTAACAAGTCGCAACATGTCAAGTCGTACAGTTGGGTCATTGCATCGTCGTGCAAAGCGCAAAATACATAAATTTCACACGTGCCCCTTGTTAAGTCGATTGCGGCCAGGTAAGTCATGCTTCCGTTCCTTCAATACCAGTTAATTTTCTTGACATTGCGCACTACGCGCACCACACTTTCTGCGCCGTCGTCTTTAGGCCTTTTGCCCGTGCGATCGTGCAGCACGATCGTCGCGTCGTTGGCATGAAAGGGGCCTTCTATTATGCCGGCCCCGTTCCCGCCTACCGCCCCTCGGCTGGCCGTCTTAAGACTCTTTAAGATAGTGCAGAGAGGTCTTGGTGCCGCCGCTATAAATAGGCAAAACATGCGCAAACGAGTTGCATCAAGAAAGATCATGCTTACGGGCAGCGCTGGCCACTCTTGGGCCCGTCGTCGAGTCGATTGCGCTTGCGCACTGGTTTCGGTTATTTTCTTATATCTCTCCTTGCGATATTTCTTACGATTCCCAGCACCGTCTTGAGGAGGGGCGGAGTGTCGGACCGATCGCGGCGGAACGGAAGAGCAGCAATCAGCAGAGTGCGCCTCGAGTCTTGAAGGTATCTTTTCGTTTTGACCGGGGCCCCTTGGCTGCCTGCCGGCTGGCTCCGGCCGTAAGTAACTACTTTTTATAAAAGGGGCAGGTGTTCGAATCGCGTGGGAAACACACGACAAAATCCGTTCCCACGGTTCCGAGCTTCGAACGCGCAGCGCAGAACACAACGTCGACGTCGTGGCCTCCTGAGGCCGGAGCTACTCGAATTTAAAGACACGTCATCGGGATTTTTATATCATTTCTTTGTTAATGGCCAGCTGTGATTACACCGAGGTGAAGCGATAGATGTTAAAATGGAACAAAATTGATTCCAGGTGAGGTGAGGCTATCTGCGCTGGAAAAGGTGCATAGTGATCGTCGTCCGTCGCGTCGTCCGGCAATTGATACACGATCGCATTTTCCTTGTTTTACCGCCTCATTGTTGAAAAAGCAGAGAAACCCACTTTATGCGAATGTTGAGTGCTGCATGTTAATTAAGTAGCACGCAATTATTCCTGGGTATTGGATTTAGTTAACAATTCTGCGAAACTGCACTAAAACTAAGATAGTATTATTATGTTAAGTTAATGCTTATTTCTATATAAAGCTATGCAAGTAGAGTACTGTTTTTTATCAGAAATAGTATATTATGCAACAAAGGCGTAAAGTAGGCAATTGCGCACGAGGACTTATTTTGTATTTAATAAATTGATTTCCTTATATTTCTCTACCCACATGAAAGAAGAGCAAAATAAGTGATATTTTAATGCAGTTTAATTCAGACTTTTAATTCAACCCTGCACTGTGGTTATATTGATAGAAATATGTAATTCAAACAAAAATGTGTATTAAACTAGATTTAATAAAGGAATTATTATTAAAACATTATTAAGATCTTTTCCTACATTCTGTATTCTGTTTTTGTAAATTTAGGCTTTTACATTTTGTTTCGTCTTCTTAAGCTTCAGCTTTTCATGATTAGGTTCGTGGAGGATCAGATTATAACCGACCACATTGAGGATGAAAACATTATATAAATTCAGCATTTAAACGAAAACATCAATTAACTCAACTCAGCTTTTGAAAAATAAAGATTGTTATTTTTTGTCATTCGGTAAAATTATTTTTTGAAGATAAATTGTGAAAAATAAAATTATATACGAATTAAATTATATGATTACAAATTTCAATATTTAAGAAAAATAATTTAATAAATTAAAACTCATTTTTAAAACAATCTTTATCTTTTACATACATAGTTCTTATAAAACTGGGAATGAAAAAATCCCAAAGGCTTTTGTTACATTTATTTTATCTTTCGGTAAATAGTCTTTCATCAAAACATAGTTTAGACAAAAGTTGCCAAAGAGGACATCTTATAGTGAAAAGATCGTAGGTTAAGAAAACAAATTAGAAATTATATAAAATCCGTGACAAAAATATCAAAAATAAAGTCCATCAAATGATTCATGTGAAACTCAACAAATAAAATTTTTTATTTAAAGAGAAATTAAGAAGGAAAGAGACAGGGTTATATGCCCTAAAATTAAGTAATAAATAAATCTGCAGAGGAAGGTGATCATCCAAGAAAATAGGTCATGTAAAAGCATTGACCCTTTTTGTTGGAAATGTTCTCCTGTTCCTGCCCTTTTTATTGGCTGAGTGACGAAAAAGTCATAGAAATTTTGTAGGAGGTCAATTTTTCTAATCTATTGATAAAATATCCTTGTACCATTCAAGGCAACTATTTATTTCGTATAAAAAAATGAGAAAAGCCACTTAGAAAAAGGCGCCAAAATTTGTCTTGACTCTTGACTCAAATGAAATTTAACAGACATAATCGAAAAGTAATTAAGTTGTTTATGTTTATATTTATATATTTTCAAGTCAATAATTCATATCTATTAAAAAAGCCTCTCAACATAATTAAACCTAAAATCTATCAACATTTTGCTACTGCTTACAAAATATATCACAAGTTATTGCCAAGGCCTCAAGGAGTTATCACTGGTAGTGCAATAAATCATCAAACTGCACGCGGACGTCACTTGCATTGGGTGCATCCGGAGCCGCTGTTCCACTGCATCTGGGCGATCTGGTTTTTGGTCGCGCAGTAGAGCGGCTCTATTAAATCGTCGTCGATCCTTCCGTGGGCACTTGTCCAGAAAAATGTTCCGGCGTCCGTCCGGATGTAGTTCACCGGGATCACGACCTGCCGATTTTCGATTTCGCAGTAAGCGTAGTCTTGAAAATCGCCGAAATGGTCGACCTCGCCGCCGAAAAAGGGCTCCTCGCTGAAAGGGTCGATCTCATAGTAGCTCTGGAGGAAGGACTCCTCCTTGGCGGCTTTTCTTATAACCGCGGCGTAGTCCTCAATTGTCGCCTCCTTCAAGTTGTTGGGAACGTCCGTGGTCCGCTTTTTACCGCCTCCTCCGCCGAGCATCTTGAGCAACGGCTTAAGAATTCTCTTCATTCCGGTGCACTGCTTCCTCGTCTTCCTCTGCTGGACCTGGCCATTGTTGTACGTCTTCACTTCCGTAAACATTTTTAAATTTACGACTTTTCTCGCACACTCTGCGTAAAATAAGTGAGGTCCTGAGCCAACAAACTCCAAAGATGTTCTCGCTGCGACGAACACCGATGTTCTGATGCTGAGGATCTTCATGGACCACGCTTATATACAACACCACGAGATCCTTTTTAGCATCGATCGTGGGATTCTGACCGGAAAATCCCTGGGAACAAAATCTCGGGATGAAGGAAAAACAGGTGCAGCTGCACGAATCTTTGAGAAGATATGAAAAGGATGTGAACCTGAGGAATAGAAATTGGTCGTGGGAAGAAGGATTTCAGTTGGATTCCCACGCACCCTGTAAGATTTTGTGATTTCTTCGACTCAGTTTTTTTTCGGAGCTACCTGTATTTTTTTAAAGGGCCTACGTGTCCGGGAATTTGTAGCCTAGGTGAAAGTAACTCTGGGTGAGTTGATTCCCTACCCATTTTAAATTGTAAGGTGATCAAAGGGTCGAAATTGGGTCACGGTTTAGTAAAAAAAATTTCGACTGATCCAATTTCATTGTTTTAATAATTTAGTTTAAGGTGCCTTCTTAAAAGGGTTCTTTTATTAGTTTCGGATATATCTTTATTTTATCAGTAATGACTTGATTTTCTCAATTTTAATATTATCCTTTTATTGTATTTTAGGCTTTGCACATTTGTGTGATTTTAATTTTTCTACAAAAATATCTTTAACTTTCTTTTAGAAAATTATCTTTTACTTTTTAAATTTTTTACTATAGTAGAGTTATTTTGATATTCTGTACTTTGAATTTTGATTAATTCTAAACTAATTTCTCATTATCTGCCGGGCTTTTATTTCTTTAGAATTTCCTTTTGATCCGCTTTCATTGTCTTTGTTATTTTTTTTTTTTAACACTAAACTTCTAAACACTACCAAAGGCAAGCTTTCAAGCAGTATTAAAAAAATAACTTCTTAATAATTTGTCTTGTAAATATTAAGTCAATTAATCACATGAAGCATATATGTAGGTAATAAAGAAATCGTTTAGTAATTATCGAATCAAATTAAGGGTAATAATTGATATTATAATTAATGCACTATACATGCTTTCAGTTTATTTAGACAGGAAACAAATAATTGCTGAAAAAATACGCTTAGTGGTCCTAAATTTTGTCACACTATACATTGTAAGTGAAGACAATAACGATATTAACAAATTAACTATGTATTTGCAATCCGTTTTTTGCAACAAGTGATCTAGGACTTTTTTATACCATTATGTTTTCATAGATGAGTTCATAGAGGAAAGTTCTAAGTTTAAGGCAATCATTTCCTCCTATTATTTCAGTTAAGACTAAAAAATCGAAAAGTTAATTTCAACATCGTGGAGCGCTAGAACCAAATTGAGAATGTAGTTTCAGAACAATTAACATGTTTTTGAAACAAAAACAAATATACCCATTTCTTAAGGGATCATTCTGATTTAGAATTTTTAAGAAATCGATTTTTTTTTGTTTTACATTTGTCGGAAGTACCTATATGTAAAAATAAGAGACAAAAGGCATTTTGTAAGGTGCGGATACCGCTGATAAATTTTCATTTAAAAAAATTTAAACGCGTTTTTCTCAAACAACGTTTTTTTCGATCGGCGGTGGTGATTTATCCGGAACAGAACCGATCTTTATGAAATTTTAACCACATATTCTACACATACCTAAATAGTTATAGCGCATTCTAGAACCGTATTCAAATTTTAGGTTTTACTATTTTTTTGGTTTACTATTTTTTTGGGATGGGTTAAGAAAATGCAAACCCTATATTATTAGGTCTGTCAGTTGAGACAGACTGTCGACTCTAAAAATGTTAATATTGTTTTTATAATAAAAATACTGGAGTAACCCTGTGCTATTGTATAAAACAAAAAGATACTTCGTTGAAAAATAAATTCGTCAAAATCACGATTTTTTTTTTAACTGCTTTACAGCATAAATGTGAAATCTCAGTGGTCCCTTTTTCTTCCTCATTTTCTTTCAAGAGAAGTAAAACTTAATTTCGCACGATTTGCGTTTACGAGCAACTTGAGCCAGTCACCCACTATTAAAGAAATTATGAGTTTTATGTTGCGCTTAAGAAGAGGTCTTCTAATTTCACCAGACCACATTTAGGGCGACTTCCGCAATTTGGTTTTTCCCATAGAACAGTTTTCACCTTATCACCGGCTCCATCCGCTCATTTACGGATCTGAAAAAGTATGGTCAACGCGCCGAGAGAAGGCCAACGATAAGATCTTGGGGAACAAAAACGGCCATATAATTGCTAAACTCAGACAGATCACCTTGCAGTGAAAAATCGAAAATTTCCCACGATTCGATCGCAACAATCCACGGCGGCTTCCCCCACCACCGGTATCAGTTTCAATGGAAGCGCAATCGTCACTTCGAAAGAAAACGATCTGCAGTAATCAGCAGCTCTTTGAGGTTATAAAATTCATTAGTGCAACTGATGATGATTATATGCATCGCGCCGTCGAAATGGAGCGAAATTTCCCATTGGCGGCGGCTGATGGAGCCACATGTGAACCAGAAGTGGCATCTTAACTCCTTCACATCAATCAGCCGAGCAGAGCTCACTTCCTTCGGCATCAACGGCACCATCAGCGGCATCGTCATCTTAGACGCTAACAACAACTAAAAGAAAATAACCATAACGGCAACAACCTCCAATCCGAGCGTGTGCAGTTAAGCTGCCGTCATAAGATCATCTCGGCCTGATCCCACGTTCCTCATGGCCGCCCATTAAATATCCACCGGGACAGGGCCGGGGGCGGTGAGGGGGCCCCCATCAAGAGAAAGGGGGGCCTCGGAGGCCCACAATCACAATCGCGCAAGTGCCCAACGGACAAGTCGTCGTCGCGTCGTCGTTGAGTCGCACAGACTTGCAAGCAGTCCGGTCTCCGGTCCCACGACGGCGGCACGGAGCAGCAGGGAAAAAAAAAAACAACAACAGAAACAAGACGCAATAACCCGTGCCGATCGCGTGTTTAGAGCGCGATCAATCCAATTCACGATCGTTTCATTTTATGGTGCCGTGCTCTTCGCAAGCGGTGCTCACTTCTCACGGTGACGAACCCCGGCAAGCGGTCCCAAGTCAGAAAGTCAGAAAGAGGTAAGACGCAAGCAGATCTCAGGTCTCGGGTCTCAAAACCCCGCCGCATTTATGCATGCCAAGATTAATGGCAAGACGGACGCCGTAATAAGAAAACGACAAGATTGGGGCGAGATTGTCCAGGGGCTAACAACTACCGGCCCTACCCGAGACTCTTGCGCGCACAGATCGGCTACGTTGGGACCCTGCGCCAACGAAACGGCGCAAACGAACCTCACGCCCCGGCAACCGACCGACCGTCCGTCCGTCCGTCCGTCCGACCATCCGTCGAATCCGACGGTCCCCGCGGTAGGGGCCCCACGGTATACCGCAGCAATGCCGAACAATGTCGGCGTTAATTCTGGAGTCAGGAGAAGTTAAGCCGGATTCATGAGTGGCCCGGTTGTATGGGTATGGCATGCCTTCGCTCTGAGCCACAGCTAGGGCAGGTGGTCGCGGCATCGTGTGGGAATCACACGACAAATCTGTTTCCCACGGTCTGGAATTATATTTAAGAGGATGTCAAACGGGTTTTTGAGTCATTCTCAAGTAAGGTTGCTGGCAAGACAGGCACGGTTTGAGCGGTTCATGGGACTTTCGCCGAGACAGGCCAGTCGAGGTTTTCGAGTGATTCAAGTGGATTAAGTGAGGTAGCCCCGTGGGCACGCGCAATCGCAAATCGATATAAGAAAAAATTATCCGAGAACAATAGCGAAAAAAATATATAAAAAAACAGCGAATAATTGGGTGAATTTACCAATAAAAGGAAATGGTGATGGAAATGGAAATGTCGAAGACCTACCAGTACAGGAAGGTGATGAAACCGATGCTAGAACGGAAACGGAGGGCTAGAATCAACAAGTGTTTAGATGATCTTAAGGACCTTATGGTAGAGTGTCTTACACAAGAAGGAGAACATGTAACCAGATTGGAAAAAGCAGATATTTTAGAACTAACAGTCGAACACATGAAAAAGCTGAAAAGACGCGGAACACTATCACTAGGATCTAAACAGTCTCCATCCAGTACTGATTGCTTCCGCTCAGGATACGTGCATGCAGCCGATCAAATCTCAAAAGTTCTCGCCTCAACACCTGGAGTTGATGTTGAACTTGGAACAAAATTGATGACATACTTGGGACAACGACTGAACGACTTACAAAATTTAGGGGTTGAAAGAACCCCATCAACACCCCCACAATCACCTTCATCACCATGCAACATTAGCTTCAGCTACAACTATCCACCGACCTGGACGACAAGTCAACACGTGCCCACCGCCATATTTTGCGATCGACGACCTATAGAATTTAAACATTCTGTTATGGACCTGTCGAAGGATCCCGTCTGGAGGCCCTGGTAGCATCCGCCACCTGTTGGACAACCGGAGACCTATGAGGCTGTGCAATTCTGAACAAACCAGAGAAAGCAATTTTCTTCCTTTTTTTACTGTGATATGGGAAAAGCTTTAAAGATAAAAATTTGAAAAAATCCAAGAGAGATATAAAAAAAAACAACGAATAAACTGTGTTCTAAACAAATACGTTGTTTTTCTTGAATTTTTGTGCTGAGAAGAATTTTTGGGAATGGTTCAGGTTTCCTCCCTTATCGGGTTTCTTGTCACGTTGTTACTTTAAAATGTTGAATAGGCAATTCGATAAAAGCAAGGCACTGCCCTAATGACAATGGTGTGATATTCCATTTAGAGGTCAATTACATAAAATCGTTTGGCTTTAATTCTGATTTTGGTCTTGTATATATAAAGGTCGTTTCTCACCTTCGCTTATATTTGATTTTTCTACTATTCCTGATTTCCTACGAAATTCTGACATCAAAGGCAAGAATAAGTCCTAGTTGATTTGATTTCAAAAAATATTTTCCCATTTTAGGCCCTGGATTGTTAAAGAAAACGTATAATTTTGATATCACTATCACTAGCACATACAATTCAAAAATAGCTCGAAAGTTGTGCATACAATTTAGAATTTATTTTAAAAGCGGCTGCTTCAAAAATTCTTAAGTTCTGAGTAATAGTACCTAATAGAATAATTTTTGAGTTGGTTTTAGAGTTAGACTATGTATTACGTGTGCTTCAACTCAAAGAAAGAAAGAAATTTATGTATAAACTCTTCAAAAATGTTTTGTAAGTGTCGCATGCACTTTACCGACGGTGTTTTCCTGACACAATAATATTTGCTTTAAATGTATAAAAATTCTAAATAGACTTTTACAAGTTGGCATTTCAAAAACAAGATAGTCCAATTAAATTCAAAATAGGGTATCCAATTTTTTAAGATATTCTTATTGTTAATTATCTCTTAGAAACAGGGTATATGTACCCTGCACCGGATAACTTTTTAATTTTTTATTCAAGTTATTTTCCTTTGATACCCCAAATATACATAGTAGTAATACCTAATTTCCTTTTTCAGTCGCATTTTATTTTTTCTACGTTCAAGCAAAAATACAAAACATCCCCATTCCATGACAACAAATTTGAATATTTTTGGCGTGAAGTAATAATAAAAGTTCTCGAAATAAAAAAATTTAAGTGGTATATATGTTTATACTTTATTTACTTCTCAATCAAAAACTGGATGGATTTCTCTGAAGTGGTTTAAAAATTTGTTTACACTTACGATTACTCGCTTTGCTTTCAGCGGATTTGCAGCATCCGACGGTTTTGGTGAAATCGATGGTATATTATGTTCTGAATTATTGGTCTCACAAAGAAATTTGTTGAATGGTTATATTGTTCTTTGTTTTCATTATTTTATATTTATGTAAATTTTGAATTTGAATAAGTAAACTTTCTTTATAATAAAAGAACTATCAAAAGTCGACTTTTTCGAATAAACAAATTTTCTAGTATAGCGTAAACCCGAAACAAACTTTCCCAAATTGTAATTGATAAATAAACATATTTTTTAGAGTACCTACTATAATACTATGGTAATTTAAAAAAACATAGATTTAAACGACTTTTAATACTCATAAATTTTATATAATTATTCCACAAACATTAAAAATTAAAATTATAAATTCTACCAAAAAATTTAATAACCATCCCTTTTGAAAATTATATCTATTCAGTTAATGTCCTCTAAAATCTTAAGTGGTGGTCGTACTTAAAATAAAATCATCTTAAAATACGTGCAGTCAAAAAATGATCGTGACAAATATACGGCTTCACCAAAACATCTCTAAACAACATAAACAACCACAAACCATTGCTAAGAAAAGAAACAAGTGCAGTGAATCACCTCGAAGGAAAATGTCTGTTAAAAAAATTATCCAGAAATAAGAAACTGTACTGAAACCAATACTCTCTGTGGTGATCACTAGCCTTCCAGGGTGTAACCGAAAAAACCGAAAAAACTCAATCAACCCCTAAACGAGCGTCCAGTGGCAAATAGCTTGCGTGATCCCACAAAAAGGTTTTGAACACAAACCGGGGATTTACCGGAAGATTGTTAATTTGTTTCGTTTCTTACTCATAGCTCTAGGACAAAATGCCCTTTCTTAACAAATAAAGATGAACGGCTAATGCGCTGAGTGGGTCAGGAACAGAAACAGGATCATAAAGTAAAAAAACGATCTTGTCAAAGAGTATAAATGACCTATAGGCTAAGAAAAAGATTCAAATTACACTTCTGACCCATGGCACGCCTAAAAACGTTTCTTATGCGATCAGATCCCTTTATCAGGCCGTAGATTATTTCTCTTTGAGAGCACATGTGTCCCTTTTCAGTGCCCATCATACCGAGTGGATCCTATAAAAACAAAATTTTTTTGTCGATTTTAGTGATTCCTTCACCCAACAAAGCAAAAATTTGCTATTTAACGTGTGGGAACATCGAGAAACTAAGTTTTCCCACGTTCCTGAATCCATATCGGGAGGAGCAAAAAAATCTATCCTACAGGACTAAGAAATCTCGCTGTTATACTCCTCCAACAGATACAGGTCCCAATTGAAGCGTCTCACTTTCATCGAGATTTTCGAACACCTGCCATTTTTTTCCAGTCCTGGTGTTATTATACAAAAAAAAATGGAGAAAAACATCTTTTAATACCATCCCGTAAAGAAGGGCTCCTTCTTTTCATGGGCTCGGAATTTTCTGGTCCCGCCTGCTCAAGAGTGGGGGTGCCCTACACTTGTATAAAAGCAAGTGAACTGGGATTTCACAGGCATTCCAAAATCAGTCCTCAGTTACAGAAAACGTTTAAAATTTAAAGAAAACTCATCAAAGTGAAAATGTGCGTAGAAATCGAGAGTAACAAGATCAGCGCCGAATACACCAAGAAATTCAACATGTCAAATTATAGCATCAAGAAATTTTTAAAAGTGATCTTCAAGAAGCAGAGGAAGAATTGCAAGCCAACATCGTTAGAATCGATTGATAACATCCGAAATTCTCAAGTCGAGGATCAAACCGATGAAACCGCAGACAATGAGGCTAATGAGCGGCTCGAAAACTTCTCCTGTTTGGACCTTCAGGATGAAACCGACGCCATTGTTCCAGTCAACTTCGTTCGCACTACCCACGGAACCTTTTTCTGGTCGACCACAAACCCTCAGGACGTCGACGCCGACCTCGTCCAGTCCGGGACCTGCTTCACCAGCCACCAACTTCCCACTTTTCAGTTCTTAGACCGATGGGCCCAGGCTTGAGAAAATCCACCAAGAAATTAATTTGTCTTCCTTTAGAACTCAAAGCTTTAATGTTTGTGATATTTTGACGCCAGTTGTTTGCTTTATTTCATAAAAAAATAAAATTTGTTATTAAATATAGTTCGACTGTTTTTTAACTCCACCCGTCCTTAGAATTGTAACCTAAATACAATTTCAAATTAATACCATTTTAATTGGTTGATGGTTTTTTGAATTAAATGTTTTTAGGATCAGAATGTACACTATCAGGTTCGTTAAATTGTGGCATTGTATTTTATGCCTGAATGGCCATGAATATGGCAACATGAAATGTTATATGATTTAATAATCATAAATCATCAATGGCATCACTAAAAACGATCAAATACCGTCTACTGACTATATGTAATATATTTGGTGGTAAGGATTATATGATTAGTCGATCTTCACAAATTTTTACATGTATTAATTTGTGAGATTAGATAAGAGACTCCAATCACAAATTTGCTTTGATTATGGTTAAGTGTTAAAACTAGTCTTATGCTAACAATTACTATCATGTAATGCATAAAACTTTTTTAAATATTTACTGCGTATTATTATAGAATTTTCTAACGGCCCTGATTTAAATGTTGTAAAAATCTAAATTTTTGGCATATCTTTACTTTTTAATAGATTTGAATAACTGGGCTCCAATTTTATTATATTCCGTATATGTTTCTGTCAAACTGACACTATAGCAGAAATTATCAAATTCTATTCCTTTACTATCATCTAACTCTATTAATTATAGAATATTTTTTTGAAATCTAACATCTAACAAGCGGAATTATGAATTTGGTTTATCTTTTCTTGAAGTGTATTCATGATATTCAGACGTAAAACATTCATCATGAATTTCATTTTTTAGACTAAAATAGATGCTCTAAATAAAGGTTTTTGATTTACTGATTTCAAAGCAAATGTATCTATTATTATTTTTTAGGGCATCACTAATTTTAGAATCGCCTTAAAACTCGAATCGAAATCATGAATAAGGTCTCAGTTGTGTCGTATATTATTTTCCTTTAACTTACTAATATTTTTTCATAATTCCATAGTTTTTTTTTTAGTTTCCGTATAAAAATATATATATATTACAAAAATGTATATTTATGAGTCATATAAATTACAACTATTTATTCTCAATAAATATTGAATCAAGAGGATTTTTATTATTTGCGATGTTAATACATTCTTAAATTCATTAACTTTAAAAACTCGTATAAAATGCAAAATTCTTGCCTACAAAATTCTTATGATGATTTTTATTATAGGGGCTCAGTAGATGTTAAAAATCAAAATACTTAATTTTATGTGGTTGGTGAAGACGCCTCTTAAGAATTTGAATAGGCTTCTAAGAGAATGGAAATTATACCGGATGCTTATGCTATGCGACCTTGTAATACCCAGTTTCCTTCGCTTTGAGCTAAAAAGTTAGAGCCCAGTTAAGATGCGATGTTGTTTACTAATTAGCCGTAGAATTGAAATAGTTGTTTTGTGGTAGCACTTTGTTTTCAAAGATATAAAAAGTTAATTAGACGAAAGATGGTAACTCAACGGCTTTTGAGTTTCTAAATAAGTTCATATGCACTATGACAATGTTGAGGTCACAGTTATAGCAATAAGAAGAAGCGAAAAAGGTTATCCAATTAAAAATATACGTCTAGACAGATCGTTACTTTGAGAATTTATCTAAAAATCTACAAGATGAAAAAAAGGTGCTTAATTGCGCCATCAGGTCGTCACCCAGAATACTCAAAAGTTGTGAAGAAGTCCAGTTTGAAGAGATCTGGAGGTATACGAGGGATAAAAAAGAATCAAACCGACACCAACGACGATTTACCAAAGAGAAGCCGTTAAAGCTGTGCCCGTCAGTGCCCCATTACTAATAAATTTCAGGCCCACATACCGCGACGCGTTCTGAATAAGAAAATCAAAGCAGGTCGCGCTAAAAAAATCACTAAGTGATCTTCATTGGCTTCAATTCTTCCCCGAGTCGCCGCAAGCCGGGGAGCTGGCCTCGCAGCCTATCCCTTTAAAGCCGCACCGCCACGCCACACACCAGCCGGAGTGGGTTATCCCAAGAAAGATCTGATCTTCGATGCGATCAGGTCTCCTTCTTAATATCCGCCACAAACGGCGCTCAGACGTCGCCGACGTAGCCGTTATTAACATTTTGACTCGTGGGAAAGTTGCCACCGACAAAAAAACGTGTGCGCACTGCGCAACCGACTTAATTTGATTTTTCGATTTTACTGCCCCTCCCTCCCCCTCCAACCGTTTGGATGATGTGGTGTACGAAAGAAGGCGACGGGACGATTCAGAGGCCGCGAAGACGTCCAAACCGCACACGTAAGAAAGACGTCTTGAGGTAGCCTCTTCAAAACTTGAACAGTGCAGCGCGCTGCTGCGCGAGGCACACACAAGACGAGATGCCTGCACACATCTCAGGGGGCTCCTCTGGGCCGGCCTTAAAGGCCGTTGATTGCCTGGGAACCGCGGCGCGGTGAGCGCTGTAGTTGACTTCTTGAATGCATAATTTGGCCTCGTCAGCCGTATCTTGTCGGCGGCGCAATTATCATGCACTGGTCGCGCTCTTTACACGCGATAAGCACGAGTTGTTGCTGCCTTGCCTTCGCCTTCTCGGGAACGCGGAGCCGCGCCGCGCCGCACCGTGCCGCGCCAGCCTGGGGCACATAACTCCGCAGCACAAGCTGGTTGCTGCTGCACGTCAGGCTAATTCCACCACACGAACGAACAATTGACGCAACGGTCTTCGTCTTCTTAAGAAGAATGTCTTCGCTTTGCCGTTGCCTCGCTTGGCGGACCGTGGGAACCTGAGAACGTGCTCGGGCCGCATGGAGGCGGATAGACCTCGGCTCGATCGCGGACGCGCGGACGCTAAAAGCCCCGCGTCACCGTCGCGCCGCGCCACACCACGCTAGTGATCCTCAACGTCTTCGTTGGATTTAATTTCTACTTTTGCGCGCCCCATCCGTCTTGGTCGTTTTACTTATTCGTCTTGTTCTTCTTTTTCTTCTTCTTTATGACCGGGCGGCGCATTGTGGGTTTCTTTGGAGGCTCCTCTATCGCGTGAAGACATAAACCGTGGGGCACCGCTGCGGAATATTTAAAAGGCCACAACACGTGTTGCTATTAGCAGCGACTTTATACTCATTTTCGACCGATTCGAATGACAAATAAGCCTCGGATCGAATGGAGCGACCGACGACGTGATTAGACGAATTGAAATTTGAAAAGACATCGTCGCGAGTATTCTGGCGGTGTAGACGCAGTTGGCCGCATAATTTGAGATCGCGATAAATACGGGCGCTTCAGGCGAAATTTGCGTGAAAGAAAAAAAATCATTATTTTTTTTTCCTTTCTTCTTCTTTTCTTTTTATATTCAGCTAATTAATTCCCTGGAACGTCTCTAGAAGCACCGTTTATCGCGCTTTTATGCTAATTCGATGCGGCCTGGGTACGGCTCTCATTGTGCGATCGATAGTTGCGTTGTCGCATGATGACCAGCACTACGCGATCTTCAAAGGCGCTTGTCAGCGATACTTTTGGCGACCTTACCCAAAAAAAATTTCACAATATTCAGCGAATTTCGCATACTCGAAACCGCTGCTGCTGATAACTGAGAAACGGCGACCTTCACCTATTGCCACTTCCTCCCCTTTTACGGACCGTTAATTAATACCATGCCATTCTTCTTTTTTTGTTTTATATTGCAGGCCTGAGCGCGTTATACAAATAAAAGCTAATTGCGCATGCGCACCTACTTTAATTAAAAACTGAGTAAATTTGCAGCATACTTTTCAACCTGTGTGGATAGTTTTCACAAATTTGCTCGTATCATGGTGCACTATTATTATTTTTATTAAACAAAACTCACAGTGTTATTTATGAAGCAGTTATTTATTGTACATATTTAACCCGATCAGATTATCACTGTTTTTGGCACCTTGTAAGGCTATCGTGGGTCGCTGGAGACTCGAGGCAAATTTTAATAAGTAATTTACAATAAAAAAATCTGATAACATTTGTGAACACTCTTTAAAACTTTAACTTTAAGGGCGCCCTATTGAAATTGCAAAAAATAAAATGTTTAATAAAATTTAATTTTTTGTCACAAACACACTTACCTCCCAAAAATACAGGATCGACTAAAAAATTCATGGGTCTGCAGCGACCCACATAGGTGCTATTTTAGCTCATTCACGGTTTAAGTTGAACTATGTTTAAAATTGGAAATAGATGCCTAAGTTTGTTAATTAATAATAAGTAATTTTATTATTATTTTGAAAAGTTACTTTTATTGGTTTCGGATTTCCAAAACTATATTAGCTATTTCATTAAATGATTTATTTTCTCGAAATAAATTTAAAATAATTTTTCTTCCTTTTACCATAGTATTCTTTAAGTTACGACCTATTTTTAACCCTTAAAAAACAGTAATTAAAATATAAAGGAATCAATATCAAATAAAAAGATAACACTAAAATTTGTGATCTAGCATAATAATTTAAGGCATTAACAGTCTTAATAAATTCATATGGTCTTACACATGGTTTTATATATTATCTCATGTTTTTTTACAGCTGCCTAAAGCAATAATATGATATTTGGCATTACTTTTTGCAAAAATGTTTTGTAGGGATAAGATTTAACTTGGCTTCTTTCGGTGTATGTATTATTATAACTCAACTTTTGGGGAAGGAAAATATTATTTTCTTAGTATTGTATTACAAATAAAAATCGGTTAGTGTTTCTTGCAGCAATTGCACTATGTCTTGTATAACTAAAATTCATTTCAATTTATATTAAAAAAAATGTTTTATCGTTGTTCCTTAAAGCCTGTAAGGTAGTTATTTAATTTATAACCTAAAACGTTTGAAGTGAGCATCTCAAAATCGAATGTACATAAGTGAAATCAAAACTTAAGTACAAAACTGTCCATGGTACCATATTACATCTAAACAATTCATACTCAATCAAAACAACTGAAATACACTCAATACAAGACATGAAGAAAAAATTACGAACATTTCGACTTTAAAATGTGTTATCATTCTCATTCCCCTAAATCGGATCAAAACAATTTGTCACGGAAGAATTGAGTATCAAATTTATGTCAACACACCAGTTTTTTTGGGTAGAAGGTTGGACTGTTTAAGATATTATGAAAGCAAAGTAAAAAGATATGAGTTTTCTATAAAATCATTTTATTTTATATTTTCTTTCAAATTTGTAAAATGTCTTAAAGTTAACAAAAAGAAAAATGTTTATATCACAAAGTTGCAAGCCATACTAGTGCAAAATTAAAGCGGTGTCTTAAAGCTACAAAGATAGCGAACAGCGGGGAAAAACTATTTATCACATATCAATTAAAGCTTCACAAATCGACGAGGTCAGGGTCTGGTTCTTGTCCTCGAGAGTTGTCTTAATCTCGACTAGGCCTGAGCCCATCGATCTTGGAACTGGAGCTCCGGATGCTGGCAGGTCGAGTAGCAGTAGGCGGGCTGGACGAGATCGACGTCGACAGGTTGGAGGTTTGTCGTCCAGAAGAATGTGCCGGCCTCTGTCCGCGCGAACCGGACGGGAACGTAAACCTCATCCTCACCGGTCGAAGCGTTAATGTCCCACTCGAACGCTTCCGGATGTCGGTTGACTTCGTCGTAAATGCAAGACAGCAGCTTCTCGTTAGCGCTGTTCTCCTCGATCTCCTCGTAGTGATCCTCGACTTGGGAGTTCCTCATGTTGTCCAATGACTCTAAGGAGTTTGATGACTTCAAGTTGGTACGAGTCTGCTTCTTGAAGAGCGTCTTTAACACTTTCTTGATACTGTACGATGTCGGTTTTGACTTCTTAGTAAACTCCATTCCGTCACGTGTAATTTGTATATTATCTACGCACATTTTACGAGATTTTTAATTTTCAAATTTTACTGATCTTGTAGCAGTTTCTTAAAGGAAGGCTCACTTCCGAATGATTCAGAATTTTTCAACCACCTCCCTTTTATACATCGGTAGTCTTCACTTCTTCGGATTCCTTCATACCGAACTTCCCGCGCCCTCTGCACGGGCAAAAAGGCACCAGCGGAACTCGAACGATCATGTCGCGATGGTGTGCCTTGAAGCCCTGCTGAAACGCGTCGATAAGCGACACAAAAAAAAAGGAAAGGACCTGAGCCCTGCGTTTGCGTTGGGTAAACCTTGCTTTTACCTTCAGGCACTTCAGGCACCCCCTGTGCCCGTCGCCTGCTCGTCTTTTTCTCAATCAAGTTGAGCATAAAAAACGGCAGGTGTTCAAAATTGTTGACGAGTCCCTTCAGGGAAGTGGGACACCCTTAGTTGCACTTGCACCAACCAGAGCAGGATAAAAAATCCAAAATAATTATGCACTTTGGGTCTTTTGGTGCCTTTGAGAATGCGTGGGAAAGTGAAGTTTTCCCAAATTCCCACGCAGAGAGGATTGCAGTAAAACTGTGCCACTACCAAGGGTTTTTTTCTTATTTTTATTTTTATATTGTATATCCGAGTATATTTTTTTATTTCGATAAAAAGGACTCACACGTGTGACCCTCTGTTGCCATTGACGAAGGACCGATTGATGGGACGGCCAATTGTGGCGGAAGCGATTACGAGGACCCAGGCACCAAAGAAATATTTCTTCTCTCCCGGCTCGGGGGTAGGTAAGATGCTGGCTGATCGGTGCATTGTCTGGGCCTGGGCCTGGCCCGGTTGCTTCTGGCGACCTTTTCAAGACGTGATCACCGATCTTCTTATGGGGCCCTTAATGAATGATGATGAGGACGGTGACTGCCTTTGAGAATGACTTTGCCAACACGTGCGTGATTCGCTTTCGTGAGTAGCTGAGGTAAGGCGCAGGCTCGGCATGATTCCGGCGCAAGAACGGCAAGCTTAAGGTTTTAATTGATGCGTCATGAGATTGAAGGTAACATAAATCGTTTCGTTGTTTTTGGGTTTTTCTTAATTTATTTAAGGAAGAAGTAAAGGCCGGAAGCAATGGGAATCTTACAAAGCTGTTTGTTATTAGTTATTAGTAAATCAATAACAAATAACGTACGGGAACAATAGACTAGTTTTTTGGCCTTTTTTGGCCCTTTTTGACTGTTACAAATTAGATTATTTTTGGTGATAAAAAAAAGCATTCTTATTCTTAGTTTCATAAACACGCTTTTACCTTTTGGCCTACGATTTTATTTCCAACAGTGCGCAATACACGCAACAGTTCGGTCAGCTATGCATCGAATTGTCATTTTTGCCACGAACCAAATTCGTGGTTATCATTTTTGGCCCAATCGATTTACCACGAACCTGACTCGTGATTATCAATTTTGTCTCAATCGATCGACCACGAACGTGGCTCGGTATTGTAGGCAAAGAGATTAATGATTTCTTAAATGAACTGACTTGAAGTGAAATTTTAAAAAACATTATTATTGAGGATGAAATTCTTTTTTTCCCTAAATGAGTAATTAATGAGTTCTGGTTTTAAATAAGTCCATAATTGATTCATTGATTCGAAGAATTAGCAAATAATTTCTATATGTAGGTCCGACATTTTGCCGCAGATTATTCATAAATTAAAATGCTTAATTAGCTCCCGTTTTTGAGAAAAATGGGTTTAAATGTACATAAAATAAAATCTTATAAGGTTGTTAAAATAATAACTGAAATCTTAAAATGTCAAACATTTCGAATTAATCCGTGATTTTTTTTTCTTTTTTCATAAACAGATTATTTTATACAATTGACGGTAAATAAAAAATTTCTTTTGCTCGACACCTTATTTGAATTTTTTTAAATTTTGAACTGTTCGTGTGGTAAGGTTACTAAAAGTCTCAGATTTGAAAATTTGGTATGAGTTTATAAAAACGATGACTGTACTCAAAGGGTATGTAGTTGGAAAAAATAAATCGTATAGTTTATTGTTTATTATCTGAAAAATTTGCATACAATCCGCTATTATTAGCAGACTTTCATACATGCAGTACCCTACCCTACTTTGCAAATACATATCTAATAATTTATAAAAAATAATAATGACATTCAAGGTTACTTTCTACAATCATATGATATCGGCTAATTTAAAATAATTGCTACGATATCTTCAATCGGGAAAACTGCTCCGCAATCAAAGGTAATTAAAGGTAGCGGCAAAACAACATTAATCTCAGCACGAGCACGCGCTTGACACATATGTCAAATATGAAACCGTTACTAGGAATAAAAAGCTTCGAACAAGCACCAGAAGCGGCGCACCATCACCGTGTAGCGGAGCACCCGGCACCCGTAACCGATCTACAGTGATCGACACTTCCTTTTAACGCTGCTGAAAGCGTGCTAGAAAGATCGCTAGATCGGCTATCTAGTATCTGTGTCTATAGTCTTAATTGAAAGCAGTCAAGAGGGCTTTCGTTTTTTATTTTATTTTTATTTTTTTATCGTCGACAACAAAGTCGCCGCTGACGATCGGACGGTAGTAAAGTAGTAACACTTTGCACCGGACCCCGAAAACGCCATTAGTCAATTGGACTAATAGCGTCAGTCGGCCGGAGTCAGAAGAGGCCATAAACGAGTGTGCGACGATTCCCACATGGTTTTGGTTTCTTATGTTTTGAGCCGCTTGCTCAAGCCGGCACCCGCGACCCCTCACCCTATCCGCGTTATGCGCACGGGTACGCCAAACTCGTTTCCAATTATGAAAGACTCGAAGACATCGGACTGGATTGGACCTCGGCAAGATATTGGCTCGTGCACGACTGGGTCTCAGTTCAGATTCAAATTTAAATTTGTTCGTCACCGGCAAAGTCACGAATGAGTTTGGGGCTCTTCGTTATATCAGGCGAATAAAATGCAAATGATACTAAAGTCGACAGCGACGGCCTTTAAATTGATACTGTGACGCATTCGCTTATTTCAGCTCGGACGTTCACAACGGATAGTACGATTTAAAAAAAAGAAATCACTGATTCATTTTTCAGAGTAGGTAACTGAAAGGCACTATATGAGGCAATCAAAATTATAATTTTTTGCATAAATATCATAAAAACCACTTTTTAGTGTTCCATACTAAATTTGGAAAAACGGATTCCATAATTGTATGTTACAACGACGTCTTTCCGTCTGTTAACACCTATTTGCTCAAAGATTCGGTAATATACATAGATAGCTGAATTTTGGCCAAGTTATACTATACTTAACATAGGGCGTTTTCAGAAATGCATAATTGCATAGAACTTGCTTTTATATAATGTTCAATAATTCAAATAGCATGTTTACACATACAATTTGACCACGCAAGTTTTAGACATTTTTGCAACCAAAATGAAAAGTTGACTTTGCTGAGTAAGAAGAAGATTTACATAGAGCTGTCAAATGTTTTAACGGTCTTCTCAGTGTAAAGTTCTTTTGTAAAGTCTAAACTATCACAGTAGTAGCAGTAAATAGTTTTAATATACATAGTTATCTTATACAGGATGTTCGGATTCTACGGAGGAAACGTTATAAAAATCGATTCCTTGAAGTGTCCTCAAACTTTTGTTCATGACTCCCTTTCCCTTCTAAAATCACACCTTCTTCTTCTGCAAAAGTTATGTCAAAGTTTTTTCGAAGATGCGCCTACAAGTCCTTGTAAGGTTATAGGGAGGGTGCTCGTTCAAAAGATAATAATAAATAATAAAAGTAACTTTCCAACGATATCTCACTTGTAGGATCCGTTTCCAAATGAGCCGTTGAGAATGATAGTGGCGTAAGTCAAGTTTCAATAGATTATATGGTATTTAACAGGGTGACGGGTAAGTGGTGTGATTTTAGTCTTAACCCAGCATTTAAAAATTATTTACTTTTGCCACTATGATTCTCGACGCCTCAAATATAGGAGCTATATAAGGGTTCAAATTCAAAATTTATCGAAATTTTCATTAAAACATTCCTAGTCCAAACAATTTTTCTATCTACAAACCCTGAAAGACAAAGGAAATTTTAGAAAAAATTAAGAAAAATATTACAGCTGATCTCATTTAGTTAATGAATTTTGTACTATACTTTGATGTTAAAGATCTGCATAGATCAAGAGGCTAGCAGTTCTATAAATTGATGATCCTAAAAAATGTAGTTTGTTTTTTGCTAAGATAAATCTATTAACATATTTATTAGAGAGTTATCTATGCCAACATTTTTATCTAATTGAAATTCGTTACGCAGGCGGTAGAAATAGCCACGATCACTGATCACTTGAAGCAATTTCACATCACTCGGTACGATCAGTGACCACTAAGATCAATTAGTGCGTCCTATGCTTCTGGACTAAAATCTTCTCGCTAGACCTGCGTGGATAGTGCAAAAGCGCACTGATGGTACCTTGCGCGACCACACGTAGTAATTAAACCTGAACGGCTGCAGGCAGAGGAGATATCTAATAAAAATCTCTTTTTGTGGTCGCCCCGCAGGGAATTAAAATGGCACGGCACAGGCCACACCAGTAAAAGATCGCGCAGAGAATAATCAAAACAGGAAAACAAATCTTAAGCCGCATCCACATAAAATCCGGGCTCGGAATTGCTATCCTCTACGCCAAAAAGAGATAAAGAAACCGCATTAGGCTCTGATAACTTCTTCGTCTTCTTAGCTTGCTTGAAATTTAATTTTTTTATTTTTTTAATTTTTCGTTTATTTTTTCTTTTGGCTCATTTTGTTGTTCGTGCTCCTTCTGTTCAGTGTTCCAGAGTGTCTTTTTTTGTGCTTTCCTCCTCGTTTTTTGTGCATGCCGCACGTCGTCTCGTTATTGAAGGCATGTGGCCAAATACTGTGAGAAATCGACTCCGGAATAGTTTCCCACGAGTCGGACTAAACGTGCTGTTAGCAGCGCGCCGTTTTCTTTGCCCGCTTGACACGCCATGCCATCACCGCGCCACCGCGCGAGCCTCATGCGCATTTAAAAGGGGACGACAAATGGTCGGACCGATTCATTCATTGCGCAGTCGCAGGCGAGATCAGTCAGAAAATTTTCTTCGATCATTTACGCAATATTTTTCTGGAGTTTTGAAGCAGTACGAGGATCGAGATAAATAAATAAATAAATAATTGCCAGAGGTGAAAATAAGTGATTATTTTGGTTTAGTGCGACAAGGATTAACGCATATACCAAGTGACATTTATTGAATTAGTGAAGATCAGTGATCGTAGTTTAAAAAAAAAAAAAGATAGAAAAGACATGGTTTTAGAAATGGAAATGTCCAAGACATACCAATACCGGAAGGTGATGAAACCGATGCTCGAACGGAAGCGACGCGCCAGGATTAACAAGTGCCTGGACGAACTTAAGGATATTATGGTCGAATGCCTTACACAAGAGGGTGAGCACATCACCCGGCTAGAGAAAGCAGATATCTTAGAACTTACTGTGGAGCACATGAAGAAATTGAAGCAGCGAAAACAGCTGAGGATCAATCAAGATCCAAAAATTTCGGTGATCGAAAGTTTTCGCGCAGGATACGTTCATGCAGCCAATGAGGTCTCGAAGGCTCTAGCTTCCCTGCCAGGAGTCAGCGTGGACCTAGGCACCCAGCTAATGAGCCACTTGGGACACCGTCTGAACTACCTCCAAGTGGTCACCCCCGCAGTCCAGCCAAAAACGACAATTTTCCCGCCCCAGCCCCAAAGAAGTCTAGCAGCAGTCGCAGCCACAATTGCCGTGCCCCCAGCATCCCCAACGAATCTGTTCTGCAACAGTTCGCCTAATTATTTTGAGGATTCGAGCCGCAGTGGTATTCAAATTGTAACGCCCCCACCGTCGGATTGCAGCAGCGATCGCGGAAACAGCCCTACACCGAGCGAATCCAGCTCTGTTTGGAGGCCCTGGTGATGAAATTCAGTCCCCAAAAACCTCGGACATTAGTTGCATTTTTCATTTTGTAACGACCTTTTAATGGCTGTGCTTATTGTTTTTTTGAAAATTTTTACTGTTTTCCTGCTGTGATACAATAATTTAAATGTAAAACATATTGTTAATATTGCAATCAGTCTTCTTTGGAAGAACTAATAAGAAATAGAAAGAAGGAGAAGAAAAATAAATGACAATTTTAAAGCATTCACTTTGTTTTCTTACTATAATTATTTTTTCAGATCCATTTAATTTTTAGTATCTTCGAAGGTTGAATAAAATCTTTAATATACTACATATTATTTTTCCCAAGATCAACATAAAGTTTCTAAAATAGACAGACAGATAAAATCATTCAATTTCAAACAGGACACCTTTAAAAATCTTTTGCAGCGCCACAAATTCATTTTCCGTACTAGCTTAATACGAAAAGAAGGGAAATCTTCATTTAAAAAAAAAAATATGTTGTACATGAGAATCTTTAGTCACACTAGTTACTTCTTTAAATTACGAAAGTGAGTGAAGGTAGTTTTTTTTTTATTGATCTTCCTGTTTTTAAAAATGCAATTAAATTAAACCGATTATACCAAAATATGTTATGCAGAAACAGGATTTTGTCTGTTTGCTTCATAAAGTAGAAATATCCAATTTAATTTAATTGATCCTTAAATATATAAAATTGCTTTTAGATCGTTTTAGTGTTTAAGTTTTTTAAATCCAATATATGTATATGATAACGCGAGAACTTTTTCTTCAATTAAACTTGCGTCTCTAAAATCTCTTGGAGTCATATAAACATAACAAATTTTATTTCTGTTGCCGAAAAAAGTAGCTAATAGAAATAATTTTTATCTCACAACTATATAAAAGACCATATTTTTAAAATGTTCTTGCCTTGTACAATTTTTGTAAATAATAAAATTGTAAGTGATTTGTAAATATCTTCAAATTTCTTTTGAGGGTAGTTTATAATTTAATCAATTATAACACAGGTCAATAGTTACAACAAATTTGCGGCCGAACAAATAGCATATCATTTCTATAGGATTTTTTTCGTGCATTTCGAATTTAGAAATAAAAATATTCAATTGACTTAAGTTTTCCATAAAGATTCCTATTAGTGATATTTCATATTTTTCGATTACGATTCAGGCTTTCAATTGAGCCATATTAGAAACATCTATTATAAACCTTTATTGTTTAATTTATTTTCGAAAAAAATGGATGTTTAGTACTTTTTGACTCTATTTTTCTCGAAAACGTGTAATCAATTGTATAGAAAATTAGAATCAAACCGATTGTTTTATAATCTCAAAATACATAATTGCTGTACAATGAATTGATGAATTTAAGAAAAATGTATTTTAAAAACAGATGAACGAATTACGATCTAATTTTTTGGTAATGTCGCTCTTTTGCTACTCAGTATTACCGTGTTTGATCAAATATTTTGGTTGATGTTAGCTGGTTATTAAAAACAAAACTAAAGTTTTATCGAGAATTAGATAGAGGAGTATTACCAAGTTGATGACAGGGCAATTTATTTTTTAGTTTTCGTAGAGTGTGCAGCAAGATTTGCAGGAAATATAAGCAGAAAACGTGGATTAAAATGTTTTTCCATTATAAAACAATATCGGCAACCGAATACTATACTTATGCAATAAGCAATATTTTTTTGTACAAATTATAATAGAATAAAAGGGTTAAATAGCAATAATTTGCTTTTAGTCAAAAGTCTTTATCAAAAGTCTTGAAAAGGATGTAAACTAAAGTGCCCCAGATATTTTAAGTTTCTTAAGTTTTAGTTTTAGTTTTAAAATATGTACTTACTGATTGATCTCGTATTTGAAACTCACTAAAACTGAATAATACTCGCTGTAACTACCTCGTTTGAACAATACGCGGAGTATGTTAAATATTATTCAGTATTGGCATTATTTCGCATGTGCTCAAATTATTATTTACACTGGTTCAATATTCATTGAGATATCGAAGAAAGCAAACTTTTATAGCAAAATAAAAACTTCCCTATTTTATAACTTCATAGTCTCAATTTTGTTTGAATTTATTATTTTTACTATTCAAAAATTTCATGGCTCTTTTTGGGATAAATTTGTATTAGAACTTCAAGAAATATTTAAATTATCGCTGATCTTTAAATGATTCTTTTTAAATGTATGTTGAAGAAAGCAGTTTTAAATTTGTGAACTAAATTTATTTGAAAAACTAAAATACATATATTCGATAAATATTTTTGTAATTGTATCATATAAAGCTATTTTTGTCTATCAACATGTTTTCTATTAATATATGATAAAAAAAATTAATTTCCATTCAAAATTCAATCTCACATTGTTGTGTTAAGTGACCAAAAAGTTTAAGTTAAGTGTTACATTTTATTCCAATATCCAAATCACTTCGCAAATTAAGATCACTAATCATGTAAATTTTATAAAAAGTAAAAGCGATTAGATTGATTTTACTTTATTTATTTATTTCACACAAATTACTAAAATACTCTCGTTATGCGAATTGGAGAAACATTAAAAAATATAAACGATGTGGGCACAAAAATGATTATCACAGACCTATCACAAAAACCTCTACAATTAAAGCAGTTAAAAGTGCAGGAGATCAGCCTACGTTATATTTAAAATCTTACGTGCGAAAATTAAAGCTTCGTCTACCGCTAAAAACACAACTTACGTACTAAAAGTAAACACTAACTAGGTCACAAGAATTAAAGCTTTCGATCAATTGGCGGCTAGATTAAAAACACCACCGATTACCAAGGGCGCCAAACATCGCCGGAGGTTCCTTCGTGGTGATCCTCCCTGTCGAAGTATGGTTCTCTTAGGTCAGGTGACTGTCGAGGGGTGTGTTTCGGGTCCATATCCTGTTGTGATAAAGTCGGTTCAATGTCTTTCATCTGATGCCCCAAATGCTTCATAACTCTGGAGCCGAACTTGAGATCGATATCTGGAACTGATGCAAATATCCGGGAAACTTCGTACGCCGCTTGGGTGTAACCTTCGCGGAATTTCTCGGCATTTAAGGGTTTTGCGCAGGTCCCTTGATGTTGTTTCTTGCTTTTTAAGTAGGTCACTGTTAATTCGAGTATATCCGCCTTTTCCAGTTTTGTAACGTGCTCGCCCTGAGCCTCCATAGTGTCGACGATCAGTTCTTTAAGTTCGTCTAAATAATGGTTCATGCGAGCACGTCGCTTCCTCTCCAGCAAAGGTTTTGTCACTTTGCGGTAGTGTTGTGTCTTAGACATGGTTCGCTGACCCTCAATTGCCATGGTTTACTTTTTACGCAAATTCGAAAAACGAAAGAAGTGATCCTCGTTACGATCGACCGGTAGCCGACGACCTGATCTCGTCCAATTCCGAACTTGGAATGATATCCAAAATACACGCTCGGATCCTTTTGTATACCTCCTTTGGTAGCTCACGTTCTGCTTGCGTGCCAGAATGCGTGCCCTTCACGTGTGTAGGGGTATTTGCTGTGTCGTGTGCACGGCCGACGCGACGTCACGGGCCCTGTACTTCCCCAGCTCCCAAGTGTGCTCAACGATCCGCCGCCATAGTGCTGGCATTTGGACAATTCCCTTTCATTGAGGATCGTGAGAAACTTCTCTGACGAAATTCCCACATACTCCGAGGGCTAAAAATCACCTGCACCACTGCAGCTGTTGCTCGCTCAATTCCCCCGGTGTACCTTCGAACGGAGCCCAAGAAAAAAAGTCCCTTTTCCAGCCGTGAGTGGTTCCTCCCTTCTTCTAAGGTTGCGGCTCACTGTTTTGGCCCTACCTGCGGAATGTCTTCGGATCATTTTACAGGGTTCGTTAGGTTTGTGATTCTCACGATCGGCTCACGCATGCCGCGATCGTTTCTTACTTCCTTCTTGAACGGTTCGTCGCTTTTTCCTGCTCCCTGTGCCGTCCACGCACGAGTAAACCGTAGTAAAAGTGCGGAACCTTTTGTCCGAGACGGTGACCTTCTTAAGTTTTTGATTTGGTTGCTTCTTAAATTTTTTTTTTGTCCCTCAAAACCGTACCGAGCGAACGCAGCCCAAATCATCACATCCGGTCGCAGGGATGACCGCACTTTAGGGCCGTAAGATAAGCTCGTGATTACACCTCCGGGGGGAACTTTTCGGCTTTGATGGATCGTCGAGGCTGGTTCAAATTTTGAAGGGAAGTCATCAGTTGACCAGCGCGGGTCATACACCACATTCCGGGGGTGTTGGCGCGGGGTTGTTGCAGGAAAAAGGGTTTTTTTTCAACAACGCCAACCCTCGAGGGAGTTAAGTTTGTCCGCTTTGTTTACATTCATTTTGTCGGTTGGGCATTGTGACGACCGCTTTTTTTTTTCTTATCCTTGACTTTTGCAATAAATTTTTACAGGCAGGAGATTCAGCAACCGTGGGAAGAAGTTTTAAAAAGGAAGAGATCGAATTGCGTTTTTTGTAGATAATATAAAATTATTTTGGGTAGTTCTGAATAGATTTTGAGTAAGATGGTGAATGAATGAACATAACAAAAACGTTTTTCTCTTCTTATTGGGAAAATGTTTGCATATTATTACAAATGAAGTTAGCCAATATTTTTTTATTTATATAACTTTTATATATAATTTTTAAGTATTATTTAAGGAATATTATGCCATTAGTCAAAATCCGATTTTTTAATCTATATAAAGCCAATATCATAAACATAAAGACGGCGGCAGCCAGAAAAGGTAAATTTCAACCATTATTAACCATTATTTTTACAGGGAATGTAATGCTGAATTTCCCAATTGCGAAAATAGCTGAGATATTGCCATGGAGATGGAGAATATATTAGCCAAGTTTAATCAAAATCGATTAAGAAATATAGGGTGTACAAGAAAATAAATTAAAATATGTACATATATAGCCAAGTGGAAGTTCGCCTGCCCCTTCCTAAAACCCCGCAATTTTTTAACATGACCTAGATATCGAGCCAATAAATGTATACAAAAATTGGGAACAAAATCCTTTTAGAAATACGACAGCTATCGCGGTAATAAAATCACTTTTAAAAATTAATATAGCCCCTCACCCTCACCCCTTTTACCAAACGCCAACATTTTGTAACACGACTTAGAACTATATTTTGTTAATATGTATGTTAACATTGGTCAACATCGGTTAAGAACTACGACAAATTTAGAGTCCAAACCATTTTTATATAACTTACGTAGCCCCTATATCGATTCTTTCCATTTACGAACTTAGCCGAGAAATTTTTCTTGAATTTTTTCAATCTCTTCACTTGAAAATGGTTTTCCAAGTGGATTTCTTACTTACTCTTACTTTACTTCGAAATTACATACTTATTTCCTTCCAGAAAATATTTATTGCGACAGCTCCATACTTAAGCAATCAAAAAAACCAATGAGTCAATCAATATAGACAGAAAAAAATCGTTATATAAACGACACAAAATTCCATTTAGATTTTCCTGTTATTAACTCTAGATAAAGTTCATACCTAGAAAGAGTTGAAATAGTTGAATTAGTTTCTTGAATAGCGTTTAATATGCAAGTGCAGTAGGTAACGCTACCTGAACCAGGCCTGATGCTAATTAAAACAAATTTTTATGTTCAACTGTCCCTTCTCATGAATTTTCTTCGAATGAATAAAGTTAAATTGAATAAGAGGTATATAAGTTTTTCTTAGAAACTAAAGGGTACACATTCTATGATAAACCTTTCACAACCGTAAAATAAGGAATGCCACAGGTTCTGATTAGATATTATTACATTTAACTATAATCCTGTACTGTGTAAGAACCGAAATAAAATAAAATTAGTGTCATACTCAGCGTATTTTAATGTTCCTCGGATAAACTAACAAGATAGTAATCTAGTCATATAGAGAGGAAAAAGTAGAAATATAAATTCTATTGATTAGGCCTAAGCCATTTCAGTAGGTCAATCGTAATTAAAATGAACTATGTACACTTTAATTAATTCCCGAATTAAGATGTTGGAGGAGTATTAAATTTTTTTAAAGATATTTAAAGTAGCAATTTTTGCAGATAAGTAAAATCTATTGATTAAAGATAAAATATTCTAACATATTGGTACTATTTAATTTATGAGTTATTAGGGCTGTTAAAGTTTTCTTTAGACTTTTAATAGAATCATATTATGATTATTATTAAATTCTTTTATTTAACTTACACTACATGTCGTCAAATCTTGCAATGCAAAATTTTTATACTTAGACTTTACCAAACTCAATGAAATTTGGCGAACATGTATAACTTCGATGACAATACAAGTTAGTGGTGTAAAAAAAAGGTTAAACATTTTTTTTTTATAAATACTTGTTTTGTAATGATTTTTCATAAATGGTAAAAATATCGCATGTTTTAGTATTTAATCCTTTTTTTCTCGAAAACGGGAGCTGATTGGGCACTTTCATTTACGAAGAAAAAAATCTTATAGAAATCATTTGCCAATTTTTTGGAAAAAAATTTGGTGCTGATCAATGTTATCATATTACATAAAATAGTGATAGTGATTATATGTAAAAACTGTCTCTTGCAAATATTTAGGTACTTGAAGTTGCGCATCCTTTTCAAAATGTGTCGCAATCCCATACAATCGATTTCTACCCATGATTATGAATACCCATAGTATTCCTTAATCATCAAGTAAAATAATTTCTTTTGAATACCTCAAGACAATTGAGAGGGATGTACAAAAGCAAAGGGCTCGAGTTGGTCGATCGGGGCATAGGGCTTACTTTCGTCACCACCGTGCCAAGAGTGTGTCCGTCCGCTGGCACGATCATAACCGCATACGAAAGCAACGCAATAAACCCAAAAAAGGGTGCCGTGTCGCTTGGCTTTATGCTGGGTTCACGTGACAGACACCCGAGCCACTGGAGGAATTGATGGGCCCCTTTTTTTTTATAAAGTTATCGGTCAAGAAATACGTTTTTTTTTTTCGTTTTACCCTCCTATTCCTTACGAAGATCGCCCGTTCTTAAGTAACCCTTCGTCTTTAAAGATTTCTATGCAGCCCTCAAAAACAGCTGCGCTCCCGATCCTCGGGTACGATCGAAAACCTTTGGCAGGTGGGCAAATTTTGCTGTGAGAAACTGAAGTCGAGAAAGTTTCCCACGATCGCACCGAAAAGGGATCAGTAAGGTCCTCAAATATCAAGACGGGCACAGGGCTGGGGTGACGTGACATCCTCAAGGAACGCATAGACCAGCCCGAGGGACAGGTATAAAAATCGAGGTTGCCTCGAATCCGATGCATTCGCAGCAGACAGCTCGAAGAGGAAAGGTCTCATTCAGACAAGGATTTTTAGTCAATTTTAGTGCGTGATATAAGTTTTAAAGGAGTCTTGTGGGGACGTGTAAAAATAATGGCAGCTATTGAAATGGAAATGTCAAAGACTTACCAATACAGAAAAGTGATGAAGCCAATGTTGGAGCGGAAGCGCCGGGCGAGGATCAACAAGTGTCTGGATGAGCTCAAGGATTTAATGGTGACCACTCTCGAGTCGGAGGGTGAGCACGTCACGCGACTGGAAAAGGCCGACATCTTAGAGTTGACCGTTACACATCTTCAAAAATTGAAGCAGCAAAAGAGGCTGAATGGAAGCGGATCGCTTTCGCAAACGGAAGCATTCCGTTCTGGATACATTTACGCTGCCAACGAGGTCTCAAAGACCCTCTCTCGGATCCCAGGTGTCAACGTGTCGCTAGGAACGCAACTGATGACGCATTTGGGACAGCGTTTAAATCAAATTCAGCCACCCGCGAAAATGACATCCGTCATGCATCCATTAACTGTCAACTGCAGCTACTCTGGAGCGTCGGCGCCTTACTCCGTACCCCTTTCACCGATCTCAAGTTTTTCCGGAAGTCCGCGTCCAGAGAGCGCCAAGCAAACGGAAATCCCCCAGAGCAGCCCCGAATCCGAGGACAATGTTTGGAGGCCGTGGTGATTTTAGTGCGTGACGTCACGTCGTTGATGCACAACTCAGGACTTCCAAGACTGTTTCAAGAAGCTTTAATTTAGTAATAAGACAATTATTTTGTGATACCCCCCGTACAGTAGCTTTAAACAGTTTCAAATGTTGTTTGTTTTAGGCATAGGCAATTTTTTGATTGTTGTGATCTTTTACGGTTAAGTTAATAAATAATGTTGACAAAAATTCATAAAATATTTTTTTGTTCCCATTTCACATATTCTCTGAATTGAAGGTTTTTAACGATTTTCGACGAATATATGAGACGCTATTTTTGGTATGGTGATATGGGTCCACTAAGTTCAAATTGAACTTACACCAAATTGGCACATATGTAATTCGCTTACTTTTCCCTTTCTATATAATGTCTAATGGTTGAAGATTTTTCGGCGGAACTAAGAAGTTTTTCTATTCCTTGCTATTTTTCAGTGTAGAAAATAAAATATTGTTTTGCATGCTTTAATAAAAAAGGCCCAAAGAACATGTCTTAAATTAAAGGAACTATATTTGGATGATTCGTATAAACCTCTCTATCCGATTTTCTTCATGTGACACAAGTTTGAAAAGTTAGGTTCCGATTTTAGTGAAATTTTTAATAGAAAAAAGAGTTGCCAAATCGTCAAAAATTAATTTTTTGTATATATTTGAGGTTCAACAGGTAGATAAATGTTTAATAAGTATGTGCTAAAAATTTGAAGTGAATCGGTGCAGTAGTTTTTTCACAGTTTTACGTAGCGCATTTTTTACATTTTTCTGCCACTGCTGAAGCGCCGGACTATGGCTGCCGCAATTTTGTTTTTAAATATATTATATACATGAAAACTTTAACTTCAAGACTCAAAAAAACTATATACAACATTTGGAATAATTATCTTTTGTCGTTTTTATTTACAACAGTTTAAAATAACGCTCGTTTTTTGCCTCGTAACAGTAGACTAACCCCTTAATGTTAGTTAACATAGAGGGATCATACCTCCGGAGTTTTTGAGAGATGAGTACTGGAAATTTGTTGAAATTTGTTGTTCCTACTTGTTCAGGCGCGTAATTCCTGTTTCATTAATAAAATTCATTCTTATTTCAATCGATATTTTAAAACAAAAATACTCTAGTACTGTGAACTCCCTAAGATGTGAAATCTGTTTTAATTCGCAAGAAAGTGTTGCTTATTCATAGTACCTACTTAAAAACTTTTAGCATTATTATTTGCAATAAAAGTTACATTTGAATTATTACGCCCTACTTTTAAAAGTTATCGATACCCCAAACCTATTTGCATTTCCGCTTCGATTTAATTAGTGAAATTGTAAAGTGATATCTAGTTTTCGCCTCATCTCGTCATTTAACGTTTCGTCTTTAATAACGACATACCTATCTTTGAAACGATCTTCAATCACTAGGTTTACTATTGGCATCTAACTCAGCATTATTGGCACGTTCTCCAATCCTAAACATATGAACAGCTCATCAGCATCCGCCACTTCTTGAGCTCTGATCTTATCTGTCAAGAAGAAAATTACTCAAATCTACCGATTAAATCTCTGTTCAACGTTATCTTCTCCAGTTTCATCGCATCGCTTCTTCTACCTGTCTTCATTTCACCCCAGCCTCTCGGCGCATGAAGACGATCGCAGGTCTTCGAAGATCGCCGCTGTAATTACACACTTCCTCCTTATTAAATCAACAAGCGCCACTGGTTCCGCGGAGGGACTGGTGACCTGAACGGAACAGGTATTATGCGATTATTTAACGGAGGGGCAGTTTATGAAATGATCATGCGCAACCCGTTCAAGACGATCTTGGTGTGTCAGATCGAAGAAGTAGCCGGAGCATGCGCAAAAAAAGGTGAGGAACTTTTGCGGAAGATTTTCAGCGTGTGCAATGCAAAATTACCCGGGAACAAAAATAAAGCCATTGCAAATGTTAAAACTGAAAAGCAGAAACCGAAAACGAGAACGACAAAAAAATTCGCGATGAAAAAAACAGGCCAAAACACGATAATTCAGATCAGATCTTTACTGAAAAGCAAAAACCGGGTGAATTGAAAATTACTGCCGAATGCAATAGGCGGCAGCAAGCAGCGGCATGCGGTACGATAAAAATACAAAAAGGGTAAAAAATATATACTATATATGAAGATAATAAGAAGAAGACGAAAAGAAGACGGCGGAAAAAAGCAGGGCAGGTGTGTCGATCGTGTGAGAACCACGTTCCAAACCATTTTCTCACGATCCGATTGGGGTCTACCTGACTGACTGCTGAGGTCTTCTGCAGCGACGGGATGTTGTTGAATAAATTGACCTTTTTTGTATTCCGCAGAGGTTTTTCATTCGACCGTCTTCCGTCTCTTCTCCTGTGTCATGGAAAGATCTTGGCTGCTGCCGCCACTGTTCCTGGTCTTTCTGTTGAGTTGTCTTTTTATCGCGCGGCTATATCGGTTTTTGTGCAATCTGCACCATATCCCAAGTGTAATTTCTGAAGAAAGGGGGAGATTTGAGGGTCTTTTAAGGTTAATTCTTGTTTTTTTCTTCTATCGATTCGATTTCTTCCCATTTTTGGTAGTTGGACCGATTGCCGGACTCAGACCATATGGAAACTCGTAAGGTGATTAGGCCAGTTACGAAATCAGAAAAGATATATTGTGTGTGAGGGTAGGGGTTGGGTAGGGAGTTATTGTCTTTGAGGATATTTTGAAATTTTTTAGGATGAGATTTAGTAATTGCCTTGTAATCTTTGTAAGTTTAGCGATACCTTTTTATGGTTTACCCTGTTTTTCAGCTAGACATAAAAATTGCGAAAACTCTTTATTAATCGATGTATCGTTCGTTGATTAAAGCCGCAATAGTTGTAACATCATTAAATCGATACAAAATAACCGATTAATTTAATTTAGAGGTAAGCGGCTTCATCTTTTTATTTTAAGAAAATCATTTAAATTCAGTATTTTTCGTATTACTTAATCACTGATCTACACATGCAGAAGATTGAAATGATGTAAATTTTCTAACGGTGAGGCGCTGAACTCATTCCTTAAAATGACCAATCAACAAAATAAAATACATTCAACAAATACGGAATTTGGATTGATCTAACTACAAGTAGATTAGGTAATCGATATTTTAAAAAAGCAAGAATTTGAAACCTTTTAAAACCAAAACTAGCTAAAATGAGTATAAGTCGATTGCGCACCTACTGAGATTTAGGCCAAATTTCTCTCAAAATTCCACCGAATCGGTGAATTGGAAGAAATTAGAAGAAGTTCACCATCATAATATACAAAGGGATCTTTATCCTGAAAACCCAGGTCAAATCTTCGGCACACGTTATTATTAACACTTGCAACTCTGACTATTTTATAAATGACAGTCAGCTCGTTCAGACTAAGCAATCCCAAAACCCATTAGCTAAACAAAGTATGTGATAAATCCACGCATAACTACACAACCCAAAAAAAGGGAAGCAGGTAGAAAGTGATCCCAAATATACGCCCTAACCATTTTCATCTTAAGAAGTATAAAATATCGACAAGGAAACGAACGATCTTGAACCCGAAAAATGTCGATCTCTAAAGAAATGCAAACCCAAAATGATCGATCATAATCACTTTGTGCACGTGCACAAAATTTTACAATTTTACGACTTCTTTGTTATATTTACAGCATCTTCTCCCCATGGAGTGTTCAGTAAAAGTTTTGATTTTTTTAAGCGATCCGTGACGTTTACGTGAACCCGATCACCATAAATAATCAGTTTATTATGCAGTGACCCGTCGTCGGGAAGAAAAATGGAAAAATGAAAAGAACCAACCAAATGAAACCTCTAAGGAAGTTTTAAAAAAATATATCGTATTGCATCGAAAATCAAATTTCTGGACACGTACCCTGCTGAAGGGTATTCTGTGGGTTTACTGCCTGGCAATGGATAAGGGATGGTCCGAATACGTTTGTATTGTCTTGGGTTACTTTTGTTATTTAGGATCATTATAGATTTATGGGTGCACAGGACAAACAAGTGATTTGTTTGAGTAACAAGGCGTGTCTTTTGAATTGCGTTACTGGGTGATAGTGTTATAATAATCATTTGATAGTGTAAAAAAACAACATAGGTAGAAGACATTTTTGCCTATTTTCACCTACTTGATTTTGAACATATAATTAGACTAGTTAGTATTTAGTGAACTTACCCCTTTACTTCTTTCTTAAACAAAAGTAGGATACGAATCATATCATTCCATTTTCAGCATTTTTTACTTTTGTGCCCAGAACGGTGTAATTCTCATAAATTTCTTTTATAACTGCTCAATTTTGATTTAGTTTAACCACGTTTTTGTTTATAAATAGCCCATGTTTTCTTTGCTAAAAATTCGTTATCTTCTCAATAAGCTGAAAAGAATATATTTCGTCGTAGAATTCAGCCTAGTAGAAAATAGAAAAAGTCAAAAGATAAACTTATTGAAAAATGTAATTTCACCTTTTCCCAATCGAATTCCAAGTTTGTTGAAATTTGAGCCTCGACAACCGCAGGTCAGTGATATCCTTTGTTGTAGTCGTTTAAAATTTTACAAATTTTATGAAAACCAATTTCACTTTAAGCTTTTTAACTCACAAATGAGGCTGTATTTTTCAATAAGATATTAATTTTTAAAAACTACTCGCTAGACAATGGTTGGTATAATGAAAACATCTTTGGGGTCATAGTTACAGGGTGATAAGTACTGGGAACTTTTACTTATCCGCAAAATGTTTTGAAGTACGTATATAATTTGAACAACAGATTAATTAAATGATAAATTACTTTTATATTACATCAATTTCTTGTACTCTACTTTGCATTAAAAATCATCTTCTAAGAATTTTTGCAACGTGATAATTTGGCACATTTTTTACGATAGCACAATACAAAAATATAGTTTAAAACCGGAGCAAAAATGTTCAGTATTTATTTTAAGGGTATAGGAATTTAGTTTAATTGTCTTCAACTTTCATCTGATTTCATACTATTATTAGGTTTTCTTTAAATTAAGTTAATTCTAAATAAAACAATTAAAATTTGGGTACAGGAATAGTTGTAATAAAAAAAGTAGGTAGGAAATACCTTACTGAAGATAAAAACTTTAATAAGAAAATTAACAGCATTATTTACAAATTGTTTTTTTATCTACTAGCACAATAAAACATCCTAAAAATATTCGAGTCAAATTAATTTTTGTTCATGAGTTCTATGTTGAGTATATTTTCCCGGGTGCATTTGCACAAATTATATACGATTTTGATCTTATTTATGACCAATAAAATATAAGTAGCCAATTTAAAACTTTAAAATAATATCAAAAAAATTATTTTGATCTTAAGGCACTTATTCCAATACAGCACTGCTTGCCATGGAACTAATTCCACAAGTGTTGTCTCCTCTAAAAACTCTGTAGTATCCTTGTTCGCCCCATTTATCACCCCATGAATTTTTTACAATCCAATAGGGCAGAGTTTTATTGAATTTGGGATATTCTCTGAAGCCAAAGCCCACAATTAAAACACCATGATCAATTCCTCCAGGTCGACAGAGTATTTTCCAAGGATGGGATATGCCACCACGATAAAATTGCATAGCGTTTGCGTTTATTCCTAAATAAAAGTATGCTTTAGCTTAAATATGCAAAATATTAAAGCTAATTTGGGTCTTACCTATGGAAATAGGACCATTTGCTACCAGCCATAATGCCATTGCAGTCTCATTCTGCGGAAGATCAACTGCACCAGAAAGCTTCACACGAACTTTATTTTCGTTAAAGGCACACTGATCTTTCTTGGCTTTGTAGGGATAATCAGATTCCAACTCCAAACCGCCTATCTGTTCAATAGCTCTGGAAAAATATAAAATCATAAATTAAAGATGTGTTTTTAGGAATCATACGCAATTTTAATACATACTTGTAAGCATCGTCGGGGAGTCCACCCATGCAACCCTTATCAACTGTGTCACAGTCGAGTAATTCTTGTTCCGAGTACTCTTCCAAAGTTCCTGTTTTAATAGCGTGTAAGCCTTCAATATTACCAGTTACACTAAACGCCCAGCAGGATCCACAACTTCCTTGATTTTTCACCTGGCAATTATATTTAATTATGTAACTACAATTTTTTAAATAAGTTCCGTAATTTACCGGCGATATAGCACCCCTTTTGCGCCAATCAAAACCCGTTGGTAGTTTAATATCAGGGATTTCAGCCATAGGGTTCTTTACATTATTTTCTGAAACTTTACTATAAACAAGTCCTGTCCTATTTCCGTACTCCTCTGGCGTCATGTCAGCAAATTCCGTTATTCCATATTTTGCAGTGCCTGAAATTCAGATATGAACATATTTTTGAGTGACATTCATCTTGAAATCATAAAAAGGGAACATAATTGTTAAAAAAGATAATAACTATAATATAACGTTGTTTTTCAAAATAATGGCTTAAGCCGAATAATACGAAGCATAATCGATCGTTTTATTACTATACACCATTTTCACCCGCTTTGATATTTTCCTTTAAAGTTACCATAATCCACATTAAACCGATTGTTGGGCATCAACAATTCTCAAGTTCATCATACTTATTGAATAGTTAGTCAATATCCTTAAAATTTTAAAAGTACTTATTAAGTTTTATATAATTCACTTGCAAAATCACGTTTTAAGTTTCTTCAACCAAAATTTGAATTATATGTAAGCACTAGAGTCTTCAAAGAGTATGTTTTAAGAAAGCAACAATCTCATAAAGTATAGGCAATAATATTTAAAAATAATAAAAAGCACGTAGTACACTTAATATTATGAAATTGAAGTACTTACCTTGTTCGTTTCTGTTAAGTTCATCAATTAACGCTAAGTTGGCCTTAAATATGTTAAAGCGTTGCTTCAGTTCAGAGGCCTCATAATTTTTGTTGTACTTTAATTTATATTTTGCAAACAAATGTTGTGCTTTGTCCAAAAGGTTAGACTTAGTAAAAAATGGTCTCTGAAAGAATAAAATAATTCATTTTATGTTTTCATTATTTTTAAGCAGCAGCTCTTTTAAATAAAATAAAATTCCAATAAAAATTAACGGTTTATAATATTTAAAGCCTCCACCAAATTATTTACATTTATTAATTTAATCTCCTAACCCCGTAATAGGTAAATTATAGTTGAACAATAAACAAAAGTTAAATAAAAAATCACTTTAATAGTTCCATCTAGTAATAGGAGCCGTTTGCACGATTTTCGAATTGCCGATGTACTTTATATGAATATAAAAAATCCCCTAAAACTTGCGCTATTTTAATTAGAAATTATGATCATAATTGCAGAATAATTTGTGTTGATATTGGGACACAGAAATTTAGAAAATCTGATTGCCGAATTTAAAATATCTTAATTTTATTGATATTCGTTTTTAATACAATTCTTGGTTTTAACGAAGAATAGAGTACACTAAAATTTATAACATTTAATGCAGATGTGTCTCTTAGTGAAATGGAACAAGCGGACAATGAATTACAAGCGCAAAAAGAAAATGGTTGGAATAAAACTTGTTATTTATTTTTTAAAAGTAGCTTGATGTATTGATTAGAAAGATTATTGTAATTACTAACCTAAGGTGTGGTGTTGTCGTAGCAGTCCCCAAATGTCGTAATAAAGGTATTGTTGAAAAGTAAACCTTTATACTGCAGTTACGTCTTTGTGATTAAATCAATGTTAGCAATGTTAGCATATAACTATGAAATCTTTAATTCTTACAACCACCGGTAAGTTTAATAAATAAACACCCACTAATGCCTAGTTCAAAGGTTGTGAAGGCCCTGTGCGCGAATTATAATAACAAAACTAATGTCCACATTGAGAAAAGCTTTATTTTTGTTTTTCATTATTTTAATAAATTAGGCAAAGAAGTCGTTTTGTGTATATATCCTTAAAGGTAAAACCATCAAATCGCATTTTATAATATTTTCGGAATTGCTATTTTAACAAATAAAAAAAAAAAGATTTTTATTATATGATGTAATGTTAATTTGTATGTTACTTTAAATAAATTTAGGGATGAAATGAGTGTGCGGCTCAAAGACACGCAGAGGTCACATAATTAACGAACATTCTTATTTGCTTATAAAAAGCAATAGTGTTGTTAAAATAGGACTTGTTTAAGAAAGTGCAAATTAAATTACATACATATATTGTTAATAAGACATGCACTGCCAATTAGTTGGTGCAGGAGTTGCATAATAAAACGGAAATGTGTTTTTCGGCATTACACATACCTTTGAACTGAGCGAATATGAAAATTTCGTATTTCCGTTTTCGATGGCAGCTCTCTTCCGACGATTTTGAGGAATTTCTTCGGAAGATTTACCGCTCTGGACTTAAATAAATAATAGTTATTGATTTAAAAACGTTACACATTAGTAAAAAGTACTTTTCTCATTGGGAGACTTTTGGATGTAATTTGAATCAGGTATATCACCAAATATTTCTGCAAGAGCATCTTTAGCAGCGTCGGTTAATTTTTCGTCATTTTCAGCACTTCCTTCGAAATTCTCTCCGGCATCACTCGTTTTAGGCGGAGAGTAGCCGTTCTTATTTTTGGGAACAATTTGATGCTCCAAATCTCGAAGATTAAGAGGTCTATCGCTGTTATCTCTATGTCGATTTATAGTCCTTGTTTCATACTGGCTTATATAAGGATCGCCGTCTTTGTAATATGAGGAGCAATTCGTGTGTTCAATTACACTGAACTCCCACTTTTCTTTTACAACTAGATGACAAACAACTTCTGTATCCTGACTATCGAGAGTTTTAATTAATAAATCATACCGCACACCGTTAATAATTTCGCGATACGCTTCAATTATATTAATTAGTCGAAGATTTATTGGCAAATATGACCGAACAAAATTTTGTAGTTCGATCAAATGTGGAGACAAATATTCTGGGGCACCCAATTTACTTATGTCAACTGAAACAACCGATGGTTCTACATTTCTGCTGCCCTGTAATTGAAAATAATCGGATTTATAACAAATTAAGTTAAGTTTAAGCGAGCTTTGGATTCCATAAAAACTACCATAATAAAAGAAACTAAAAAACAGTAGATATTAATTAGCTTTTATTGATAGTGAAAATATTAACTTTTGTATTTGAATCAGAGTAACTTCAAATCTTCGGAGAAGAATAAAAAAAGAACAGTAGGTGATTGTTAAATTTTAAAATTTTAAAGAGATTTCAAGATTTTAAAGAGAATAAAATGTTAATAGTTTTTATAATCTAAAGTATCTTTTCTGGAAATTAAGCAAACATTTTCAGCACTAAATTGCAATTACTGATAACAAAAAATACTATTATATTTTATGACTTTATTTCTAAAAGTTTTGCTTAATTTATTGGTAATAGATACTGCGCTTGTTTGTTTCCTTGTTATGAATTCAGGTTTACTTGTTTAAAAAATATAAGGTATACAAAAATGAACAGCGCAAAAACAGAGCGATGAAATACATCACAATGCTTCAAAATCACGAAAAAGATATAACTCACTTGCTGAGCTTATTAAGCAAATAATCATGTTTAAATTGCTTTTGTTCTTTTTTCAGTCATCTCATCAATTTTTAAATGAACAATTTTTACAAATTTTTGTTTTACAAATAGTTGTAAATTAACTTGAAATGAATACTCCTAGCGATTTCTAGACGGTTGATAGAATTGTTCACTTCATTTTATTTTATTTCATAACCTGATATCAAAGATGTTCCTAATGCTAATTTAATTAAAACTTACATTCAGAATATCGAAAAAACTGGAAACATGACTATTAAACGACCTTAGAGGCCAACGCCGGTAGAGCATTTTTATCACTCGACATCTTTTAATTGATGATAAGTTATGATGTTGTTTATAAAGAAAAAGTCACGTGAATAAATTTGGAAACTTTACGCACCGCTCTCCTTTACCCGTAACTTGAATAGAAACCAAAATTCTACATAAATATTTTTTTCTTAAACACCCTAGAGATGCTTAAACGTTATCGCTAAAAACGTGGCACTAATTTTAAAGAATTTCACTAATACTTTACATTAAATTTACGGATTCTCGAACACGATACCTGTAATAACATCAATTAAAAATAACATACTTTACTAAAATTAATACATATGACTGCTGAAAATTTCAACGTAAAATGAAATCCCTCAAATCTAGTATTAAACCAGAGACTATAACTTAGAGTCTGTAGTTAAACTAAGCAGAGTAGCTCTAGAATTTTTGCAACATGTTTGTTTTTCAGCTTTTCTTTTCCCAAGGCTTGTCTAATGCCTTGGTTTTAATGATCAAGATTGAATTTTGTGTCATTGTTTAACCTACATGCAATTTAAGAATATAAAAATTGGCATGCAATTTTATGTAGTTTGATATTAAAAAGTGAAAACGCTAAAGTTTACAATCCGGTTGCCTCGTGGATCTTAATGGAAATTTGCAGGAATTTGGCGAATTTCATTAAAATCCGGCTTCTAAACTTGTTCTAGAGAAGTCAAAGTTGCGCCAAATTATTTCGAGTTATGAAACCAAATATGCTACCCAACTTTACGTTATTTTGTCGAGTTTTCACCGTAAATATTTTGCTCAGTACCTGGTCGTAAATTGCACTGCTCCGGTTTTTCCGGATGTCGCTAAAGTAGTTAAACAAAAATACTGAAATTGCATTAGATATAATTTCACTTTCTGCAATTGCTAATTATTCCAAAGCTTTCGTTGGCAATAAAACACTTAAAATCACCAATTGATTTCAATTGCATTAGTTTGATCCATTGTCCCAGAATCCGGACCAAATATTAGCAAAATTCATTCGTCATTTATCGAATGATTCGCTAATTCACCTTGAGGCGTATGCACCGCCAATGTTTGACTTTTACATCAGCCAGCGAATTACGTTCTATGCTTTCTCCGCGCAATTTCGCACAAATAGAAAATGCTATAGACTTACATCATCCTCCAGAGCTGTTGCAATCCCGATCCATGATAAAAACAGGAAACAAAGCACTTTAATAACTAAACGAGACTGCATATCAAAAATAAACCTTCGCACCGAACAAGAACTTTTAAAATGATTTACAAAGGACGTGTGAAACGACGTTTTGATGAAAATATCATCTGGTTTTGACATCTTGAAATGTCATACATTTTTCTATGTAGAACTCAGAGATGGCGCAACGACTGATGTGTGTATAGGATAGAAATAGAAATTCTTTTTTCTCGATTCAAAAAATGGACAGAATACCAGAGCTAATATTGGCGGATTTAAATATATGCAATGTCTTAATAATACTGGACAATACGCAGAAAACCCGGTAATTAATATGCTAAGACAGGAGAACAAGAGAATTTCAACGACTTGTAATTAAGTAGACAATTTTAAAAACCCCGAATATTTATACCGGGTTTTACGATTTTTGATGGTTTTTCCAGCAGTTTAGGCCAACGGAAGAGATACATTTATTTTGTTAAGCACAGGCCAGTAGAATTAGTTTATTTTTTGCGTTAAATAGAATTATAGTTGATTTAATAGACAAATACTAAAAACCCGAGATAAATATATTTCTACCACTTGTGATAAAATCTTTCGAATAAGTAGAGTAAGATTTCTTTCGTTAATCTGGGAAAGGAGAAAGACTTAATTAATTTCTTTCCCTCCTCCGTATAATTTGGATATCTCCAAATTAAAAAATATTAATTCTTCAACTCTATTTAAAAGTAATCCATCTTATCTTTTAGAACTCTCTGTATACTTTTCGGAATTTCATATAGTACGACTTTAAATTCATCATTTACCTAAAAATAAGAAGATTAATAAAAAAAAACCAATATCATGTATATATATATGAATATATTTTATCTAACTTTTTTACATTAAAGGGTATGCATAGGTGTCTCAACAAATCAAATTTTATCCTCAAAAATTAATTGATTCTGTATGTTATGTGATCTGTTTATGCTTTTGTTGTTTCATGTTATCCTTTTTTTTCAAATGAACTTAAAATAAGACCCTATTATACATATTTGGTTATTTACTCTTACAAATATGGCATCCAAGCAGAAAATTCGTGCAAAGCCGCTACAACTGATGCAAACATTTTGTTTCCTTTTTTGTAGTGATTATTCATCTCAAACTACTGAATGATAACTTACACTGATTACCAACATATTTTTCGTAATACTTTATTATTTTATTTTCGAACTGAACCTTTTCAACAATTATTACTAACAAATTTGAAGATATGAAATCTTCAGTAGTAGAGTGATTTCTTTTTTCTATTTATAACTAAGCATTTTGTTATTTTGTAATTTTTACTGGAACCAGCAGCATAATTTAAATACCTTCTTTTCGCTTAAGTATTCATCAATCCAATTTGTACGAAAAACGGAGAGTTATTAATCCTGACCAATTAATTATATGAATTCAATATTATAACACCTTATCAAGTCCGTCAGGAAAAACAGGGCGATTAATTTAAAAGAATTTATTGGATGTGTCATTTTTGAAACATTTTGAAGAAATAATTTTTTTTAACAGAAACGAAAATGCCAATATTTCTAGAATGTTCTCTAAAAGAAAACATCTTTTGCTAATCTTGGGCTACTTTGGACAAACTGAAATTTTTTAATAATTGATGATTTTAATGACTGACTTTTAAGTTTTAGAGCTGGATCATACAATTTTTTGTTCAGAATTTAGAATAAATAATTTGATGAATGGACGGGAAAAAATTTGATACAAAATTGTTTATTCACCTTTATTTGAAAAAGGGACTATAGTTATGTGGATTAAAGAAATAACCCACTTATAAAGTTGGTTCGAATTTTCCATATACTGGAAAAATTTAATTTCAATAAACAAAAAACGCATGTTAGCAAAAGCAATGGGCAATATACATATTTCGAACTTTTCTGAGCCTTAAAATCAGACTTTCGATAAGTTGGGACAGTTCTTATAAATATATTTAAAATATTTTTTCTAAATGAAGATTACATTTAAAAGTATTTTTATTTTATTTTATTTTTTTGCTGAATGCATATGATGTTGATTGGTATCAATCAGAAATGGGTTTTTTACCTAAGAAGGTATTTTTTTTTATAGAATGTTGTAGACGGTACAATTACTTGTAGTATTTCGGAGCAAAATAAAAAAAATCTTTTGAAACAATTCCTTAATTCTGACTCAACAGTTAGCTTCTAGCATCTACTGCTTCTAGACACGAATCATTACCTAATAGTTTGAATACTTATGTGGTCACGTTAAATTTATGTAACTTTATACAAATCCTAGACATAAAAATAACTCCTCAGTTTTCTTTGTCTGTAGAAAAATATAATTTTAACAAGCTTTTTTACTCTATTTCTGTTGCTTTTATGAAAACTCTGTGGAAAATGTCGGTTTACACTTTTCGAGTCTTACTCTTGGAAAAATATCCTTGAAAGGAATCTTTATTTGCTTTATGGTTGTAGAGACTTAGCCCATAGTTTTTTTTTTAATTTGTAACTGAATATCTTATTTGTTAAACAAATGAGTACATATTCTTCACTTCCTTTTTTCATATTTGCTAGTTTATCAGCGAAACTAAAATTATTTCTACTCATTGTAAGTTAACAAAGCGAAACGTGCAAACTAACAAATACAAATACACTTCACACGGAACAGTTTATAACAACAAACTTCATTAAAGTTTATTTCACATAAAATACAATATTTTATGTCTTCATAGTGTCGTCAATTCACAAGAACTTTAAGCGGTGTAGTATCTCTTTAGTACTACTTATAATTTTTTTTTTCTAATTTTCATTTTTGTTGTATTAATGTGTTATTAACATTTTCTTGGAAAATTCCAGTCTACTTTTGTAATTGACAGAAGTTACAATATTTTTCTCATACGCTTTAAAAAAACTCCACAAGTTTTATGCCTCCTCTCAAAAGTTCTATACAAAAAGTAATTAACAATGATTTAAGCTACAAAGTTTTAATAACCCTATGAAATCTTATCATATGCTTTTCATCCTAATAGCGTAGAGATTTTTTACCATATTTTTATTTGTATTTTATTTTTTTATTAAACTTCACATTATTGGTCGTGTATCTTGTGTAGGTGTATCAAAAAGTCTGATTTATATTTTATTAATTCTTTTTTTACTTTACTCGTTCATATAAAATTGATGAAATCGTCGTATATAAAAGGAAAATTTCAGTGCTTTTGCTTAAGGAAAAATTGTATTTTACCGAAAAATAATAAAAACGAGTGGTTAAAAGCATAGAGAAGGGAAATCAGCCGGCATGATTTCCTACAATTACAAATATACTCGAACAATCTATTCGATTTCAATTTGTAAACATATAAAATTTATTTTAGGTCAAACGGTTGTATTTTTTATTTCAAGCTCTTTATTGACACACAACAATTATTTATTTTAGTTTTATAAAGGCAAATATTTCACCTGTATTATCTTCTGATTTACAAAATTTCTATGCAGCCGGCTTTTATTTCATATCCTCAGAATGGCCAGTGTATGATTTAATGGAATGTGACGCACAAAATAGGAAAACTAAGGGTAAACGAAAAATATTAAATAAAATTTGAAATAAAAATACTTGACATTTAATTGGACTTACATTGGTTTTTGGTCGTGAAGAATGAAATATTACAAGATTTGTTAAAAATTTGGAAATTATACGGGACAACCGATTTTTGTTTCTTATGGTCAGGATTTAGGATCAGTGTTTTGGCAGATGAACACGGTTTGAAAAGTCCTCAATTTTTTAGGATTTTTAAAAATGGTTTTAGAAATAACTATAATTTTTCTATTTCATCTTATATACGCAGTTGAGACCATGTTCAAAGGAGAAAAAATCTAATTTTTCTTTTAAGTAATAAGAAAAGTCTAAAATATATAGTATTAAATAACGCCACAATTACGTGTATAGGGTGAATAATAAGAAAGCGACAGGGTGATAAATTTTGGAGAACTCAAAAATGCCAAATAAGTATTTTGAAGAATACTTCATGGAGGATCCTGTGATATCCTTACCTGGAACATCGTGTGTAATAAGCACTTCAAAATTTGCTCAATTCTTTTCATGTCGATGAACTAAAAATTCACACTCAAAGTAAGCCTTAAAATCTCTTCGTATTTCACACAATTGAAAAATGTCGAGATGATTAAGTTCATAATAACTTTTTATTTCGGTATTGAGGACCAAGTAGTCATAATTTAAAAATGTATGTATTTCTAAAAACTAAAGCTTGTAAATAACAATAAATAGTTATAATATAAATAAGTGAAATAAATAAGGATTTTAGGAATAAAACTAAACGTTTAGAAAAATGGGATCTGAAATGATGTTTCTACAATGAGATGAATATGTTGAGTAAAGAGAGTAGACATTTTATGACCTACTGTTTACCATAGTTTTAAATCGGATTAAAAGTATTTTTTAAGTACAATTATTCATCAAGCATTTTTATAAAAAAAAATTTTATGTTGTGGCGCATTAAGTGGGCATTCACTCAGTCAAATGTAACGTGCAGACCTTCATCAACAATTTCATTTTTCGTAATATTATAAAGTTTAAGTTTCGTACTCACTCAAATATGTATGTCCAAATTGTTTAATTAGTGATAAGATTATGCGGCAGCATTTTAGGATAATATGGTAAGAGATTTGCTGCGTTTTACAAATATGACTTTGAGAAGCTTCAAAGCTTTTAATACCTTTACGTACAAAAATCGTATCTTTTTATTATGATTCAGGTTTTTGTTTTATTTTGTAGAATACTCGCTTGGAATATTAAATATTTAGTTGTAGACAACTTTGTGAAATTGTTTTCATACTGGGTATTTGGTATGAGTCTTATAATATACAAAATGGGTCTAATGTCATTTTTCCCCAATAAATATCTCCAAAATATGCTACTATTTATTTTTCGAAATTTTCTTTTTTAGAGTCAAATAATGGGAGTAAATACGATTGAGTAAAACCCTCTACATCGTGATCAAATCGATCGAATTTGAAGAAATATGCATGAGGCACAAGTTGCTAATTAAATATAATATAAGAATAAGAAATTTTCTAAAGTACTTACGAATTGCATAGCTTTCGTTACTTAGTAATTTATTTTAAATAACCCAAACGTTCAAAGTTTTTAAAAATGAATTTTCTATTTTTCTATCAATAAATAAATTATAATTATATTTATAATATTTCCCATAATTTGACTTTCAAAATACTGATATTTGATATATAAATGAATGACATGGGTCAACATTTTTCTTCTATATATATTATATATATGTATAACAATAGGATAGGTGATTTTTAAAAATATTTTTCTAGACTTCGAATGGGAATATAAAAAAGTACCTTCATTTAAAGTTTTCGAGAAAGCAAAATTTACATTAGTTTTACGAATTACGGGGCTAGTTCATTTGTCGGGAAAAAATAAAAACGAAAATGGCATCATATCTAGCTATTCGACCATGTTTTAAAAACTCTTCTAGTATCTTGCAGTTTAATCTCATCAAGCCCTAGAGTCTTTTTCGATCCAAACTGGGATAAAATTTTGAATAGACTATGGGTTCAAAAACATCCAAGGACTATACTGTGATTTCTTTAAGGGGCGAAATGCTAACAATCTTATAGTATTGTTAAGATACGGAAAATATAATAAAAAATATTAAAAGGGTGGATTAAAAAGTTGGCAACCGAACCGGGAAAATGAGGAATTTAAATTAAACTAATTTTGTTTGTTATTTATTTACTTATTCTGGAACTATCAAATTTTGTATTTGCTAAGATATTTACTTCCTGATATATTGGATGAAACATGATTCTTGGGCTTTATTGCGAGAAATAAATCGACTTGGATAATCGTTTCATTTAAAATAAGATGTAGTTCATGAGTTTACTGACAAATTTTGTCACAGAACTTATCCAAGTTTCTTCTTTTATTATACTTTTGTTACTTTCATCTATCAACTAAGGGGTAACATATGATATGAAAATATTTAAAAAAATTGAATTGGTTTTTATAAAAATATTCTTCTCAAACTTTAAATGTATTTTCCTCGAAACAACTTTTCTAAAGTATGTATCTAAACAATTTTTTTTTAGTAAATGATTTTTTTTTACTCAATTTTTCGTGAAAAAATACAATTTGTTTTAAAACTCTGCCGTTTTATCAAAAATATTTTCACTACGTATTTCTCTTTTTTAGGTATTAGCATAAAGAAAATGTCGAATTTTCGTTTAGTCCAAAACTTTTTCCAGGTATTGTTTATAATATATTTATTATATAAGTGTAAAAGGAAAAATGTTTTGAATCGATTGCATATACAGGTGTTACCGCTTAACGCATTCTGTGTTACATGTACCGAAAACGCCCCACAAATTAAAGCTCTCACGCTTTCTTATCAAATTAACTTTGATATGAAACACTCTCAAAAAGGCTTTCTTAAAAATTCCAACATAGAACACAAAAATTGATATAAAAGACAGTATTTGTTATAAAGCTATTAATTTTTTTTTATGAATTTTTACATACAAACACTATTTCTCAGTAAAACATACCCGTTTCTCGAAAATTTCTGATGGAACATTTTCATTTCCCACTTCGAAATCTATTAAAAAACAAATTCTTACAAAATTACCTGTCATTAGTTTGGTCGCAAAATCCTTGATAACTAATGAAGCTTTATCATTAGTTGGAACAAAATGAAGATGTGGTGTTGTGTAAATTGACCATAAGAATTTTTTTTTGTTTATTTAACACATACGCTTCTTTAACTTCAACAATTGCCACCATATCCTACACTGTAAATTCGCCAGAAATAATCAGAAAATTTTTTGTTAATAACAACGCTGTGCGTAAATTTAGCCACTGGTGATTGGAATATACTAATAGAATTTTCAAATGATTAATAAGAGAGCGGAATTCAAAGCAACATCATAAATTGAAATAGTGTTTTTATTAGCAAGCACGCCTCATTCATAATGAATCGTGATCTAAAATTGTATTACAAAAGAATTAAAAAAAAAATTTTAAATTATAAAATGATACGCGCTGATGAGATTGCCATTGACAACGAAACGAAGAAATTTTTTAATGAAATGCAACATAACGAGGAGAGTAAAAGAAGGGTTTTGCTTGTACTGTACGTGTTGAAATATTCCTTTACAGTTACATTTGTAGCATTGGTTTGTTTTGTTTTCCTTTATATAAATTCCTCAGTACTCTACATCGTTTACGCTTCATATAGCATTTATATAAATACATATTTTCTAAGAATAATTCAATTTATAACAACATTACAGTAACCATAACAATATTTTTTTTTCATCTGAAGGTAATTACTTTTGTTTTTGTTTTGCTTCATATAAATATTTATCTTTGACATGCTCACTACCGTAGTCAACATATTTAAATCGCTTGAATATCTCTGAGTTCTCATTAAATTATTATGTTGTTTTTTTCCTTTTCATAAATAAATACACATACATATATCGCACTACAAGCAACGAAAATGTGAAAATGCCTAACTTAATTCTGAACTAAATATTACGCCTTATATAAAAAAAAAACAGGTTGCTTGTCTGTAGCTAGTTTGCTGATCAAAATTAAACAAATGCCCAGCATTCTAGCGTTTTTATTACGAAGTCCTCTTGCGGCGCCAGAGGCTCGTTACCATATGTGCTGCAGGTCTGCGATCGTCCCTGATTTAAGTCACCGTCCAGCCACAAGCCGAATCTTCCGCTGGAATTATAAGAAAAATAAAATAAATAATTGGAAACATATAGAATAAATTTCAGTGCATTTTCTTTGTATACATTTTAATTTTAAATTTTTTATGTTATAATTTTTATTTCGCGCACTATTACCTATCATATGAATCTCATGAAAAACGTTTTTATAAATACTCGAATTAAAACAAGTTATTTAATTCCAAAAAAACTAGCCCTTGAGGCTATACCTGTGATACAGTTCCTTATTGTTCTTGTGTTTAAAATTTACATATATATTTTACACAAAAGCTTCTAATCAATATATTTATTGTCAAACATGTGCATATTTAAAATTAAGACGTAATCATGCTACTTACTCTCCAGCTCCTATTGATAAACTTTCTGGATTCCCTTTAATGAAATAGAGATTTTCACCAGTCCAATGAAAAACTTTGAAAGTTGGATTGAATTTGAATAAAAGTGATTCTCCAGTTCCATAAAAATGGTCTGACACGTGCAATGAACAAGATGTTAGAGCTCCGAAAACCTGAAACAATTTATAAAATTTTAATTATAATTTTAATAACATACAAGGAGGCGTGTAATTTTAAAAATTTTATTATTATTATTTTAAAACATTAAAAAAAAGTGTTGAGCTTACATAAAAATTTTACTTACATTGTGATCAGTGTCTTCTATGACTATCAGAATGGGGCTCTCTAACTTTTGCATTTTTCTATACAGAGAATTAAGTGAGAATCCATTTTGTGACGTGCTAAATACTAAGGTCCATGAGTAGCCTTCAGCGCGTGCAGGTAAATGTCCACACAGCTTCTCTCTATGGAAATCAATTAAACAATTTATTTCTAACATGCACAATATGTTTTTTTCAATAAATTATTACCTGTGTTCTTCTGTTAGAATTTCTGTCTGTCCTATTAATTCAGGAATTGGGAAATCTAAATCAAAGGAGCCTGTTGCGAAGAGCGATGCTTTTCTGTAGTCATCTGTGCTCATGGACAGGACCTGTTTGGGAAAAAAAATTAAATAGTATTAAAGAAGCCGTCTTTAAGAGTACAACTAACTAGACAGCATTCACCTACAAACAAATATGAATCTCTAAACATCTAATTCTAGTAGCGAACGTGTTGGTTTTTTAAGGGCCAAAGCAGCGGTGAGTCCATTAGGACTTTTTGTATAGCTGACTGTTTCTTTGTTATTAATTTGGAGAAGAAGTGTTCGTCTTTTTCTGAGTTTTTTTGGGTAGCACATGTATTGAAGAATGTTTGTTTTTTTAGTTTTTTTTTTTGCAGAAAATACAATGGATGACATTTTTTACAAAATCCTATCGCACTAAAACAAGTGAATTTCATGCTACGCAATAAAGGATTCGATGGAAAATAACAATTACAATGAAATAGCAAAATAAATATAATGGAAAAATTAGAACAAACATTTCCAGGCAAACAAATATTTGCTAAGTGAAATTAATTTTGTTTCCATCAGATCATTTTTCCAATCACCAAGCATTCCGCATCCACTGATTTGTGGCCTTTGATTGGTCGAATTAAGTGCTATTTGCGAAACGAACTAAAAAAGACTGATTATGAAAAAATATTTGCAAATTATTAATTTAACTAATCCCCCTTTCTCCCTCTATTAATTTCTCTGATTTAAGATAGTGTTTAGGTTATAGGTCTTTTTATGCAAATATATTTTTAACAGTTTAATTGTAGTAACATTTATAGCATTTTTCAGATAATTATCTGCACCTTATTAAATGAGTCACTAATTGAAAATGCCTTCTATTTAACAATGAAATTAACCGGAAAACAAACTTTAGAAATAATTTACGCATCATCTAATTTTTCCATGATTTGATGAGTGTAACAAATGAAAGAAAGAGCACATCATCAATTTAGATGAGTGGCATGAAACTGGTCAGAACGAGGCATTTCATCTAAGTATTTTTCTGTGTGTTGAAATGAAAATAAAATGTTCAGATCTGCAATTAGACAATTAGATACGCTTCTTGCTTTCGAACTTCAAGCCATGAAAACAGCGAAATTCAGCGTCGTGCTTTATATGTGTTTAAATAAATTGTTTTCTAATTCGGTCATCGCAGGGTCATTGAACTTAAATTATGGACGAACAAAAAATTCATAATTAGTTAAGCCAATTATTTTACTTGCTTTGCTCGTTGAACTCTTTTTTAATCTGTTAATACTTCAAGCACATTTATCAAAGTATTTAAATACTTTTCGTTATTCCTCCTAAGTCCTAGCGTCTTAGCAGGCAAAAAACAATTTGTTGTAAAAATTTGTTTTTTTAAACGTAAAGTATGGTAAAACGAATGTTTTCTAATAATAACTAAGTAATAATACAGAATGTTATCGATAATATTTTTCAAAAAATTGATTTTCCCTAACCTGCTAAGACTACGTACTCTTAATTGAGTTAATTCAATCATTTCACAGAAATTAGATGGTATCATGCATTAAAATATACCTCATTAAACACAAATAGTACTCCAATAGAATCGAATTTAAATAATTGAATAACAAGTAATTGTATAGGAGCTCGTTCAAGTTTTCCAGTATTACAGAAACCTGTTTGTGTCGAATTAATAAAGAGCATCATTAATCTTACATCTGCAGATGCACTGAATCTGAATTAAGTAAAGTATTTATGTACAATTAATCAATTAATTAATCACGTACCAATATAACAAAAACCAATACACGGACTTCAACTCAACCTAGGCAATAAATTATGCAAGTATTTTATTTAAATTTTTCTTGTAATTTGATAGTAATAGCGTGATAGGTTCGAGGACGAGTTTATTTAATACCTACTCAGCAAATTAGCAAAAGAAACAAACTGCCTTTTATTCACACCATATTTAGTATTAACTGGTGGAACTTGTTTTAGTTACATCCATCGGTTGCATAATTTTAGCTCAAAGGTAAATATGAATACATTTCGAATAAAGAAATTATTATTCAATGCTTTATTTCGTTTTTTTTCGTACCACTCAGTGACAAGATTTTGCAATACTATAGCTCAGTTGAGAACAGTCGTGTACTAAATGATGTCACTAATTACACATTTATTTTGGGGGTCAAGCTCAATTAAGAACTGGGAAAATAAGTCTTATTTTTATTTATGATTCTTTTTAAAATCTCTACATCGCGTATTGCAAAATATATTGCATTTGATTCTTAGAACATCATTTTCATTATTACGACCCTCCCCTCTAGAAGATTTTCTGAAAAAAAATTCTCTTCCAGTCTTGAATAACAAGAAATCAGCAAAATAAAACATAGATATTTACCTTTTATTATCAATTATATAGTGAAAGACCACTTTTTAATATATTAATTTGAAGTATAAAATTGTAGGTACTTAATATAACAAAAATTGGATTTTCTTTAAAAAAATATTATGAAGTTTTAGAAAAAGGCGTTTAAAATTTCATGACTAGTTTGATATACGGGCCGAAACATACATTTTGAGTGGCTATAACTTAAGGGGCTATAAACTCTTAACTAATTTAAATAAAAACAATATGCTTTTTCACCAAATGCGACTCTTCAATAATGCAAAAGAATTTTACATAGCTTTCATGCAAAATTCAACAGATTAACTATAAACGACTTCAGTTGTTTGCTTCATTTCTTAGGCTTTTCTAAGAATCATTTAAACAATTGGATGTGAAAAACAGAATAGAGGATTAGCATTTTAAAAGTCTACTTAAAAATTTCAATTGAAGTGCATAAATATATTTTGTAAAAGTAATTGAAAATTTCTTCTTTCTTCATAAAAATTGATTCTGATTTTTTATATTGATGAAGACCTTCGTTTACCGGTTATTGTCAATACAGAGGACGGAAGAGAGTTATTTTTGAATCGTGTTTCCTCAACTTTACTTCCAGCTATAGTAAGCGAGGTTGCATGCAATTCGAAAGTAAATAACTACCTTGATTTACCCTTTATATATTTCAAATTAAACAATAATTCACAAATTAAAAGCTAGACACACAAATTTACCTGTCCATAGTGTGGATTTAATAGTTCACACATTTTTCTTCAAATGCAAATAAGTTCGTCACAAAAATATTCACTGATAAAATCTTATTCAATTCACGTTTACTAAACGTTTTATTGCTCGATAATTCAATGGGTATTACACTGGTACTTTTTTTAAACTTTAAGAAAGTATTGTTCAATGTTCCCATGAGCAAAATTTTCTCGTATATAAATTTTTTTTTATTACTTTTTTGTTTGATTAAATTATTAAGAAGATGGGAGCGTCAGATTTACAATGTTAAGAACGTAAAATAAATCTAGCGAGCCTGAAGAGTGCCGCCAAGTGACCAGCGAATTGAAATTCTCATGCACCTGAACGTTCGCGGGACTTAAATATGACTGAATGAAGCCAGTGGAGAGGCAAAGAAGCGATTCGTGAATTGTTGAGAAACCGGTAAGCTTGCAGGTAAACACCAGCAAACAGAAGCCATGTAGACATATGCCAGACTTTATAATAAAAGCGCAATTTGTGGCGACATCCAATGTGATTGTGCTTTAATGAGCGCCATCATGAGCAATTTCCGCGAACAAAATGTGCAAAAAAATAGAGTCCGACTGAACAAAGTGTCCCATTGACCTCTCTAATCCCGGGGATTACAATTAACTTTGAACAGGTGCATTTAAGTTCAAAATTTTCGCGACGCTACTTGATGCGACGACGCATGCTTCATTGGCACCTTTCTATCTATCGCCGCTCGGTGGAAGCTATCTTTCATTTCATCAAATGAGATTTTAATAGAATAATCAACTTTATCAGATAACGCTAATATTGGAAACCAAACAATAATAAAATAAATATTTTACTATTACAAAATACAGGTGCTGTAGAATCTGTTAGCTCAGCAGTTTGTGTTTTGATGTCTGAACGAAAGGTAATCCTAAGATAATGTTTCTAATTTTAGACCAGTTCGAAGCTTTAACTGCTTTCAACCTGGAATCGAATTTCATAATTAAAAAATACGCAAAAGAATTGAAATAACAAAGAGTTTTTGTGCATTAGAGCGATGCGAAGCCTTGGTTACGTCATATGATAATGTTTCATATTTCACTTTAATTCAGCTTATTATACATTATATTCATTATGCATATTGGTTGGTTGACGCAGGAGGTTTTTTTTTTATATTCATCTCAACAAAATATATATATACAATAATAATCTGAAATTTCAATCAATTGTAAGTTGAAACGTTCAAAAGTCAACTTAGATTTCTTTAGTGTCAAATAGCTGTTACATACTTATTTCGTTACCTAACATACTTACTTCGTAGTTGAATCTTTTTATTTATCTTTTATCTTTACGATTAATCAAAAGATATTAATAGATTTGATAGATTGAAACGTATATTCTTCACAAAATTTATTTTGTTCTACGATGTTTATTTCTAACTAACTCTGTAGTCTTAAGAAAAACAGAAATTCATTAAAAATTGTATATTGAGTTCAAGAGTATGTATGATGTAAAAGTTCAAGAATTTACGTCAACAAAACATTGCATTTTTTTACGATAAGACTACTGTCCTTGTCCTTATTATCTTAATGCTCGATACTATAATTTTTTATTCGAAATCCTCAGATAAGCTAATATTTTGGATTTTGGTCGACTAGTTTTAAAAACAACTTTTTAGGATTTGAGTTGTTCTACAGAAACTACATTCAAACTTAAAAATGTTATTTAGTATTACAATTGTTAAAAATTCTGCTGTTTTTGTCCGTTCTCAAAAACAAGGCTTGTATTTACTAAAACTCGTTTTAAGTACCTTTTGTAAAAACTTATAATATAAAATACTACTTTTTATCAATCTCTAAAGAGAATATTAAATTGTAAAGATCCTCTCTTCAAAATTTTATTTTTTCAAATATTGTTAACATGAGAACTAGAAGGAAATATAACAAATGGTGGATTATCTGTTCTTCTTCATCGATCCTTGGCTTCATTACCGGATTACTTTTAAATCAATCAATAATGAATAAGTTGGAGGCAGGCATTTTTTTTTACTTTATCAATTTCAAAACATGAGTAACATGATATCATTGATAGTAAAAACGAAAATAAGCCACCATAAATCCATAAATTTTAGTTCTTCTAAAATTTCAATTGGCTATAAAATAATTACTACCTTATACAAATCTTGAACAAATACGATTTTTGTATTAATATTAAACGCTTATCTATTCTGGGAATGTTGTTATAATCACTTTTATCATTACATATTTTAAAATTGTTGGCTTATTTCGCAATATATTCGGGATGGTGTATTTTGCGTATTTTTGGTTTATAACTCAGCTCAACAAATAGAGACCGAATTAAGCTTTAAAGGCATCAATCACAACTCATAATAATGTAAGTTGCAGTATCTTTTAGTACTTAACAAAATATGTAATCATGCTTCTGGTTGAAGGGGTGTTTTTGACATGTTTTTCTGGCAATTAATCAAAACTTTCTTCCAACTTTTGGAAAGCAAAGATCCTTTTTGAGATTTGTTAATCTATTTGACTAACATTATTAATTACTTATTTTCATATGAAAATTATTAAATACATATATCATTTTGACACGTGCCTTATATAAATATAATTAAGGAAAATTATCCACGTGTTTTATCAAAGTTTTTAAAACCGTTGATTTTATCAAACATTTGATGTTTTAAAATGTAGAAAAGGTTTTCAGTATAGGTACAATGAAGCCGGTTGATGGATGCTTCATTTTTCATAACATGTTGATGTTAGTTTAGTGGCACATATAATTTATGCTATATTAGTCCAGAATTTTAAATATAACGCATATATGAATACTTATATCTACTTAAGCACAAAATTTTATAGAGACATTCTACAACGATAACAGACTAAAAACGTGCGTTTTTTTTCGATATGCGTGACTTAATTCATGGCAAAAAAAAAAGTAGCACCAGTAAAATATTCGTATAGTAGCATTAAAAGATAAAAAGTAGATCTACATTAATATGTAAATCCATTTATTTCATTTATACACGATTAAGTTTTGCAAATAAAAACGCAAATTGCCCTGAAAATTGAATAAATAAATATCGCAGTTGCATTTTTCACCTGCACCCTAAATCGATCAGAGTATTCAAAACACGTCTTGTTTTAATGGAGGCGATTTATAAAAGAAGCCGTAATGGAAATGGGGTCGTACATCTGGCAAGTCACGTCAACATTTGTTTCTGTTTAAAGAAAGCAATAATTACGTGAGCTTAATTATTCTGCATCTTTATCTTTTATTTAACCAGTGAGTTTAATTCTTTCGGAATCCATGATAAGACCCAAGAATTTAAAAACGATAAAGTTTTCATCCTTATTGCTTAAATGAAACACGCGGAATATGTTTTGTAGATTCTTAATTAAGATTTATTTTCGAATGAACCTTGGGATAAAGAAAGTGAAAATATAAATAGGTTTTGTAATTATTTGACACATTTCAATATCCTACATGAACATGGTTCGTATTTTTATATCTTAATCTCGTTTATATTTAAGATTTGCGATTTCTATAAGCGTCGAAAATTTAATATGTTTTTGATACCTTCCTTGGAAACTAATTAGTAAGAGACTGAAGACTGTAGATTAGTGTCCATCTTGATTTTAGAAGTACATATGTATTATTATTTTTCTATCCAGATATTTAAACGATTACTAATATGTACTTTCTTTACAATAATGCATCAACCAAAAACCTTTTGGTCGATTGTGATATGAATGCAGTGCAGATAGCCTTGGTAAAATGCCAATTTTGCGTGAAAACATTCTGGTTCACTGTCATGGAATTGGAATTTATGGCACGAATCACATTGTTTCATCTGTTGCGGCTGCATACATAAATCCACATGACAAATAGCAACTATAATTTACCTAGACAATATGATTTCAATCAGTTTACATGATGGGGCCTCTTTAATTACATTTGTACATATTATGGGTTTAAGGGCTTTTTGATAAATCAATTATGAGTGAAAAGAAAGTCGATTCTTGCCAAAAATTGATTTATCTTTTCACATCAGAGAGAGCATCGATTTTAAATAGAACCAAAAACCAATCTCTACTGTTGAGTCGGCACCCGCAATTAGTTACATCATTTCTTTAAGAAGACAGTCACTGCTATTTTATAAAAAACTTGCTTCAAGTAAGCAAATTTAAAAGTAAATGGTTAAAAGTACAAAGAAGGAACTCTTTCTTTTCTCTGAATCTATTACTTTAATATAAATAGAAAGAACGTTAAAATCAGTTATTCACTTTTAAATTAAGTTGTTACGTAAAAACATAAAAATAAAAATATTACTGCAGTTATTAATTTTATCTTGCCGAACTTTAATTTTCAATCAATAATTACCCAATTACGAGCTCTAAAGGCAAAGAAATCATTTGAATGCTCTAATCTAGAGATACTTAGTTCCCTGACTTCTAAGTTTAGAATAAATTATACATATTGATTAGTTTTCCAAGTTACTGAAGCGCATATCTAAAAAAGCTCGAATCTTTATTTATGAACCTGTACAAACTGACTTTTATTGAAATAAACAGCTCTAGCAAACATTTCTTTTAAATTATGCATTGTTATTTGTATTGATGCTTTCTATCGATCTATCCATTTTTAATCAATAGAGCTTAGAATGAAACAATTCCGAATCGTAAATAGCGTCCGAACTAAGTTAGCCTATAATTTGTTTAAATTACTTATCATATTTATTTTTATTGTAGAGAATTTTAAATTACAGTATAATTTATACAATGCAATATAAGTAAAACGGAAACTGAAAATGTTAATAAACATTTATTTATATTATAATTCTTATCTCATAAAAATTATATTAGCCCAAACCCACATTTAGATTGTACTCAACATGAGCAGGTGCTGATTAAACTAAGCAATGCAAAAATTAAAATTTAAACTAAATTTAGTACCGATATTAAATGAAGGTTATGTTTAATTCGACTATATATTCAATTTTAAAATTAAATTGAAGTTTATGATTCGGCGGTGATACTTATATAACGAAAAAAAAACTCCAGTTTATATCTGGTAGAAAGAGAGTGAGTCGAATGTAAGTGGAACAATTTCCATTATAAATTGGCAACATAATTTTCTGTGTCACACAGCTTTACATATGCTTCCGGCCAGATCCATATTCGCATTTTGGAATGGATGGCGCTTGAATCTCTGGTCTGGCACCATTTAAGTTGAGTCAACATTTCACTTTCAGTGTGGTCGACTGAACCGATCAAGGTCACCCTGGGGAATCTAACCGTTCCCCCTGTGCAATTAATTGTTATTCTTAATCCAAGGTAACTATTTTCAATGATTTTCCATCGACATTCTCTTAGCGAATTAAATTAAATTAAAATTCATAGGCCTTTCTCACAGAAAGTGATACAGATATTGTTTGATTTGGCGTTGGAAACAAATAAACGATTAATCGATTTTGTGTTAATGATATATTGGCGTGAATTTAAACAGCAGTTCGGTAACAATTTGAGGTGAAATTTGAAGAGACGGCTAATACGCGTTTTCTTTTATTAATTCTTAAGAGTTTGGTTTGGGAATATTAACTCTATTAAAGCAAAAGGAACTGATAGTTCTCATTGAAAAAATAACTAACCTTCTTTTTTTAGAGGTTTCCGAGTTATCAAAAAAAAAAATTTAACTAAATATCAGAAGCAAAATAAGTAGATAATTTCTTTAGCGCATATTTTTGGCCACTATTATATTTTACAATGCAAGTCTCATGTAAAATCTTCTAAATTACATACAAATAAATTTTTGAGTCTATGTATCAATATTTTTTCCCGCCAAAACCTTAAGGATGAATTTTTGCAAAATATATTAAAAATTACGAAATTTAACAATTTATTAAATAATCCGCCAGCTTATTCATATTTCAGGTATACATTGGTTTTCCAGTATCTTCAAGAGTAATGTTGATTACAACCAGAGCAACGGTGTATAGAGAAAAAAACAGGTAGACAAACAAAATTTTTAAGAAGTAGCCTATGTAATTTCGTTTAACTTTCAGTTAAAATCCCATTGAAATTGGTTTAGTCGTTCTTAAACAGACAAACAGACAGACAGATAAAAATTCTCAGTGGGGTTTTAAGGAACCTCTTTGCCAATTCTTGTCAAAATTAATTCAGTGGAACCTATGAAGATGTAGTAAACAGAAAGACGGTAGAGACACACAAATACAGGAATCAGTCAATGGATATAGGGGCTACGTAAGTTATATAAAAATAGTTTGAATTCCAAATCTTTCATAATTCTTAACCGCTATTGACAAAACTTAACATATGGTACACATTGACAACATGTAGTTCTAAGTTGTATTTCAAAATGGTGGTGACTAGTCAAAGAGGTTAGGGGCTGCATCAATTTCACGATAGCTGCCGTATTTCTAAACGGATCTTGATCCAATTTTGCATATATAGATTTATTAGCTCGATATCTAAATCGTGTTAAAAAATTACTGGGTTTAGGAAAGGGAGAGAGGGAGCTTCACTTGGCTGTGTATTTAAATTTATTTTCTTTTAAACTGTATATTTCTTAATCGAATTTGATTAAACTTCTCTAAAATATTCCCCATGGCAATATCTCAGCTACGTTTAAAAATGGGGTGAATCCGTCAAGGAGTTGAAGAATTCAGCATTACATAAAATCGGCAATTTGTTATTGTAAAATAGATTAAAATTATTATAAATTAAAAAAGCTCTACGTCATTACCTCGTAATTGGTTCAAAGGTTTAAAAGGGATTGGTGCAGTAGTTTTTGAATAATAGTGTCCACCGACTTTGAAAATACATAAATAGTAGTTTTGAGAAAAACGCGTTTAAAGTTTTAAACCACATGAGTCTGGGTCGGAGAGACGGAGACTCACAACTCCATATCTTCGGGAGTTTTATTTCAATCGACTTCAAATTTTAACACAATAATCTTGAAATGATATACATACTTTAATTTAAAAAAATTGTCAACAAACGAAATAAATACCCTACTCCCCCCTTAAGTACAAATAAGTTTTACCACATTGAAATTAACGATTATTTGAATTTTATAGGGTCATAATGACCCGCGAATGTGTTTAGTACATAATTGTATTACTTTTCAATCGTCATACTAAAATTTTCTTTACTATCCGGTCATTGTGTAATTTATTCTACTTGTTATATATTTAAATCGATAAATCTTGAAATGACTCAAACGTCTTACCGTCCCATGCATTTCCCCGGCGACATCGAGGCGTCCTTCAACATTTTCACTATCGACTGGAGGCGTTGATGGTCTACTTTTGGCGGTAATCGCCCATCGGGGTAAAAAACGATGACCCCACCGAACATAAAATCCACGGCCCCATTTCCGTCCTGCAGCTAAAATCGCTGCAGCCACAAATAAAACGTAAAACGGCCACATGTTGTCTTATATTTTTGGTGGGGTTTTGTTTGCAAACAAACGAAAGCTCATTTCACTGTACTCTAAACACTCGATGTACCGCTCACCGATGCCGCAATTGTCTTATATACCGCTCTTATAACGGAAAGTTGTCTTATAAAACGGCTCTTAAGAAAGCTCCGACGAAACTTTAAAAGCTTCACTTCTCTAGCAAATGAGTGCTTGTCGCGTGACTGAACGTTTTTGAGGTTCGCAAGAACGACGATGGACGATACTTTAAATCACTTTGTGACCGAATTTCGTGAATTTATTTTGGGGCGACTAAATAAAAATCAGTGTAACACGGAACTGGGCCGGATCACCCCCTGGGGCTAGTTTTGAAACATTTTCTAGATTATTTTTTTTGGTCAGCCGACCCCCGGTGGTTGCTGCAGGCAACGAGTGCTTCGCTGGGACTACGCTCCCTTTGCGACTCCGCACCGAGTGAGAGGGGCCTTGCTGGAAAGAGTTCCAACATTTCATTGAACTCTTTGTATGTGTTGCCACTTCTGAAAAGTTAAAATTCTTTAATTTCAACTTTCATTATTACAGACACCACCGTACAAAATAGTCGGAAAGTCAACTTTTTTAAAAACCCGGACTATTTGCTATCTAAATTATTTCAACCCTTTCTTTTCAGAATTAAGAAGTTCATTTATTTTCCGACGCATCTAATCGTACCACTCTGAGAATTACATTCGAGGATTAAAGAGAATTAGTTTGCTTACTATGCCATCGTTGATTACATTCTAATGGCTTAACAAATTATGAGAGAAGAATGTACCACTTTTTATCCAGACTCTTTTTTATAAACTCTTAAAAATGACCGGTTAGAACAAGAAGTATCTTAATGCTAATGATTTCTATAAATTAATTGTTTAAATTACACCATTTGGCTATAAGGAATCGAAGCGAAAAAATATCCCGGATGTAGATTTTTAATCAATACTAATTTATGTAATGTTTACTGCGCTATTACTGATGACACTTTGTGCATAATAAAAAGCGTTTGGACATAAACAATAAATAAATCTAAAAGATATACGAAATAGATAAAGTAAGGAATAGCGTTACAACACATAAATGGTATTATGATTGTTTATTGCAGTCGTCTGCAAAATTTCTGGTATAAAGTCATACATGTACCTATAAATAGCGTACGTGACCAATATAAAAAATATAATAAAGTTCAAACTAAACTTTGTTATTATTATATCGGTCCGCTTTAGAGAAAATGCACTGCGCGTTGAAAGAAAGTAGCGCATTTCTTAGTAGTGCTCGGCTCCGATAGCTTTAGTAGTAACTTGAATTAATAACATAAACATATATGTTTGTAAAGTCAAAATAAGGGACTACTCATATTTGGTCGTGAAAAAAATTTGCCTACACATAAATCCATAGATATTACTAGGAGTAATATATTCAAGTATTATACATACATATATAAGTATGTATAACATAAAACTTGTTTATTTCACATAAAACATATATTAAAGAACATGTACGACATACATTTTATTATTGCACAATATGCTTCTTTCTCTCTTTCCAAATAGTTGAATGTCGAGTGTGGTGCCAAGTCTTTGTTAGGAGTTGCGCTCTCTAACTTTGATATTAATACGCGATTTTTCTTCGATAGTATAACGTTTCCTTTTCCTTTTCGATATATTAAAAGTTTTACAAATAACTCAACAATAATACGTGCGTCTTTTATACAGAAAAATAACAAACTGAATGAAGAGATATGAGAAAGCGGGCTTTAATTTTACTAAACGTGAGAACTACATATGTACAATAGACCCTAAACTGGAAAAAACGCAAAAGAGTAAAATGTTGAACGTGAAATGTAAGGAATATTCGTTGCCCCACTCATTTCAAATGACTATGATTCAAGTAATAATTGGATGTTTCACAGACGCAGAAATGCTTAAAATATTCTGAAAAGTATTACATAGCAATAAGTCTAGACGAAAATTTTATTTTTTCAATTTGACACATACATTCAGAACTTTAAAATAAATTTTGTAGAAAAAAAGCAGTTACAATTTTGGGAATACTTTAGCTACATATTACATTTATTGTAGGACCTTAGGACAGAATATCATAAATATTTTCTGGTTCAAATCAAACTTAAACCTGAATTAAGGTTGATTCAATGTCATAATTTCAAGACCATTTGCTCACGAATAGTAGCCGACCTTTTATTGGATATAACTCAGTTTCTTTGAAAACAGAAATAAGATTAATGAGTTCGATTTTGAAATTTTTCAGACCATAAACTAAAACCATTCCAAGAGGAACAATAATCGGCCCTTTTTATTAAAACACAAAAAACAACCATTAAGGTCCGAGTGAAACTCGCGTGACGAATCTTGCGTAGAAACGTTTTTTTTTTCCGAAACTATAAATATCAGGCACGTCTTTATTAGCGTAAATAACTTTAAATTTATTGATCCGCGATCTTCGCTCAAAATTAGCACATTTTTGCTAATATATATTTAAACAAAACACTAATAATGATACGGAATTTCAAAATGAGGTCAAGATAACATTGCTAAATCTGTTTAGAAAACTAAAAGATAAAATATCGTTTTCCAAATATGACTTTTTAAAATCAATAAAATAACATATTTAACATGACTTTTAACATATTATCACTACGTCGTCCGTAAAATAAGAAAAACATTGAAACTATTAGTGCCAAAATCAATTTTTCTTGTTCATTGAGTGGTAATAACCATAAAATACAGATTTTAGAGAAAGCAACAAAAACATATGTTCGATTTTCCACGCCGATAGACGAATACGTATTTATTGTTTAACATTTTTAATACGTATATTCATTGTTTAACACGCCAGCCGGAAAAACCCGGCATTGTCAGTCGTCAGTGAGGCTTAACGTGTTAAAATATATTTTCTTTAGAAAGTTAGTTACAACTAAAATTTTACCTTTCCATATCACATTTAATATCAAATTTTTCTTTTCTAATCACTCAATAATTGCCTATTTCTTCCGGCTATTCCTACAAGGTATTTTTCTATTTCAAATATACAAATCATCAATGGAATGCGAAAGAAATGTCAAAAACAGTATTATAATCACATAGTTTTCGCAGCACGAAATTAATTAAATAATAATACATGAAAACCTTTATTTCAATATTTCCTATAACATCAACTTTAGAATAATTTGCCATTAGTAAATAAAGATATGCACGCTTACTGAACGCTAATTAGCAATTTTATTTTAAACGCATATATCATTTTGTTGGAGGCGTATTGACACAAGTGGGTTGAATTCTTTCTGTAACATTCGACACTACGTACGAAATTCTTTCGAAACATGCTTTGCAAATTTTCTACGTTTTAAACGATGTTGAATATTCTCGAAATCATTAAGCAGGTATATTATAGATATCTATATCAAAAATTATGCAAAATATAAATACTTATAATAATAGAGTTTATTAAATTTAACATACATCTTTAAAGAAGGTAATATTTAAGTTAAAAATACTAAAAAGTAACTGTTTCGTCAAATTCTTCTAAAAATTACTTCAGAAAAGTCGAATAGATTTTAGTAAGACTTATTAGGAAAGTGATTCTTTTGTCTGTGATATTATAAGTTGAGACTTATGATTATTTAGTTAATCAACAAAGCTTTGACTTAAGTTCGAATCTTAAATCAAGTGATTACAAGTAGTAACAACAGCAATTTATGCGAATTAGTTTTAACATAAAATATTTATGAAGAACAAAAGGTTTAGTCAATAATTTTGAACTATTTCATAAGATATGTACTCTTGGTTGGGTGTGCATTAAAATCAGTGGCCCGCAAAATACTTGCAGACTCAAATCTTCAGCGAAATTTCATAATCTTTTATATAAATGATTCATGGGAAATGAAGGTTTAAAAAGAGTTTAATTCAATAACGTAACAATTACACATTATTACATCTTCTCAATCTTCCTACATCTATATTTTGGCGAATTTCGCAATCATCTCCTTTTCACAAAACAACTTCAGTTCAAAGAAGTCTTTGAGTTGGATTTTGAGAATTGTGTTTATTTTAAACATCTTGAGCTCAAAAATATTTGACTGTCTCATAAATTTTTAATCAGTAAACATAAACATGTATACAGATGTGATACAATGTTTTGTTTTTCTTCATTTTCAAAATTTGACCTCAATTTTTGTTCTCTTTCAATGATTTTGATATTGCCCTACTTTTTCTAGGTCATATATAGGAATCAAATTCTACCTTCAATTATGTGGAGCTTTTTCAATTGTTGTCTGAAAGTTCTCTATTGCAAAAATAAATGAATGAAACAATACCAGAATTTTATTTGATGTATGTATCTTAGCCTAGTCGACTAAATGTAGAAGTCGAAAAGATACGAAGAAGAGTGCTTTCCACACACTAGTGCTGTGTCCATTTTAAATTAATTAAAACTAAAATAGAATAAAATACGAAATATTTGAACTATTTCCTCTTAAGTCAGAGTTTATAATCTGCGTTAAGACGTAAAACAGTTTTTAATTTAGAATTTTATGGAGTAACAGAAAAGGAAGGATGCTATAAATAACCTTTCGTTTACAACAACAAAATAAAAATGAATGACTGAAGATTCGCAGCCATGCATATTTAAAAACAGACATTCAACGTAGTATTTCGTAATTCCAACGGAAAATATCATTTTTGGATTTTATTTATAAGAGGCATCAAACATACATTTGATCTTTTCTTCAAAACTATTATGAAGGTTGACTTTTAATTACAATTAATTTGCATAATCCTCTGAAATTTTCAAATATTTTACCTTGTTTTTTATGTATTTCGCCAGCTTTGAGATTTTTGATGATTTGGCACTCATTGTATACAATTTCACTTATACAAAAGATAATAAAAAAATAAACTGCACATTCAAAATGAACTATCGTTTTAAAATAAACACAAATATTGGCTCGGTATCAAAAAGACACTCGAAAGCTAAGCTTTCACTGATATTTCACACGTTTCACTATTCACTATTTGTGAAACAAATAATCTTGAAAAATATATGTTCGATCACTCCGTTTTATATTACCCAAATGACCGCAATCAAAAAATTCTCCATGAGCTAGATCAGTTACAGTCGCGTTTAAATCAAGCTAAAGTCGATTGATACTTCTTGAAACAGTCTGACATACAATAAATTTAAATAGACTACAAACAAACTTTTCTGATCTATTGAATCCACTCCCACAGAAAATTTCATTAAGAAGCGCAATTTAAGTAAGAGCCTTTTTTTTTGAGATGCGATGTGGTCATCGATCGATAGCATTAAGAAGAACAGGATCCGCGGTGCACCGTATCAGTTCCATTTCTGGCCTAAGACTGGTACTCTGGCGATATTCGTCGACGGGGGGCCTAATCCGAGTTTAGCTTTTCTCCCCCGGCTCTGTTTCAACGCTTCTCCGACTGAAAAAGTTGCGCATTTTATGAATGTCACACAACTTTTGATTATAATTCATTGGGGAGCAGTGTCTACTCCGGCAAATGGTCGGTTACCAGACTTAGACGTTTCTAAATCTACAGACATGAAACTAGATAGGCCGGATTTGGATAGGTAAATATATTTATAAAACTATTCTGCGGTCCAGCTTCTTTAGTTCGAACCACACGCCAAACCAGTTTCGAAACTTAAAAATTTATTATGGTGATTAACTTATAAACAGAATATTTAAATTCTGGGCATAGCAAACCACAAAATATAAGGAAGTCAATTTGTAATGTAGCTAATGTTCATTTAAAAATCTCTGGAATGCAATCCGAGGTGCGGTTTCAAGTACGCTGGCGCAAGAGACTTAAGCCTCGATTATTTGTTTACTGTCGTAGTCCAATCAATTAATTATTCAAAGACGATAATCTATCTATATTTAGATAAATATCAATGGAATGATTTTTGTCAATTCTGAAGAAAGTGTTGGCTCCAGTAATGGCCTGTTAAGCTTCACAACTCAAGATGAGAGTTTCAGTTTATTAATAAAACATGTTTTATGCGAGTTTTGAGCGACTACCCAAATGTGAAAGGTGAACAAACTTGCACTTCTTGGGGCGGCTGGAATATTCGAGATTGCTTTAACGTTTTGATCTTAAATTGTATAAATTATTTCGGCTTCGCATTATGCACAGCTTTTTATATTTGTTTTCCTTTTTGTTTTAATGAATAGAGCTTTGCTTTGCGGGCAATTCGTACAAGTGAAAATATGTGAAGGTCATGATCTTCCGTGAATATTATTTTTATTAAATAAGACTGTCTTTAATAAGTCTGCCTGTCTATAATAAGACTTATAATATTTTGTAAACATTGTTTCCGAACGTGAAATTTTTTTCCCGGTTATTACATATCTTGCCATATTCAAAATTATTCAAACACCATATTTAATTTTTTATTTCTGACTCAAAAGCAGTGAACGATTGCCCGAATTAATAATATTTTAAGGCGAAATTCGAAAAAAAAAACAAAATCCAATATGCAATGTATTAATTTACAAATCCGCTGTAAATTTATAATTACTACAAAATTTGTACTCTTTTCAAAAATATTATATTTTCGCTAAACGATGTTTTGAACAGACCTATTAGTGTTTTCAATTAAATTAATTTAATGGAGACGTCAATAGCTTAGAGATTCTGGGAGGAAATCTTTATATTATTGTATTTATTAGATATCTATTTGAAAGGCAACCATTTTATTATAAAAATATACGAAGATTTCTTTAATTTTGGCTGGTACTAAATAGTTTGTTTCACAGGAATCGATGAAATTATGAATCGATATATCGAAACATCGATTTTTTTTCCAATGCTGAATCAAAATATCGATAAATCTACAAAATATCGATACTTTTTAACAATTTTAATGAAAACAATTTTGCTCAATTCAATAACAATTTTTCATTATATCTCCTATTTAATGGATAATTTGTGTACTCCTATTGCACGAAAAGCTTCAAATTGTTGCGAACAAACCTAAAAGCAATAAACATTTTACAAAACTTAATTCAACCAACAAGCAATTATCGCGACACAACTGGAAAACTCAAAGTCTCCATTGGCTCTAAATAGGCACTAGCCTTTATGATTCGGTCAGTAATAAAAAACAAATTCGGAATGGTGACATAAAATAGAACGCACATTTAAGGTCTTCTGATTGATTTATTCCGTTGAATTGGCCAGAGAGTATTTCAACTCTCACAATTGTCAATTGTTTGAAGAATTGCCAATGGTATTACAATCTTTTGTTAAGTGGAAGCGCCCCAAGAGTTAATTTCCTGTTTTTCTACATGGAAGAGAGAACTTGGGAAGACAACTGGCTTTATTAAGCAATTTATTTATACCGACGAACATGGCTTGGCTTCCATAATTTTATTCCTCAAAAGGAATCTCTCACAAGTTATGATTTTATTTTGAAGGATTTCATTTATTATGTGTCAATAAGCCGACAGCATTATCTTCTACAGAGAGAAAACAGATTAATTAAAAAGATTAAATTATTAAAGGACAAAATTGTCGCTATACATACTGACGAGAAAAGCGATTTGCAAAATTATTCTTTTGACTGTATTGATGGGTTTTACCCACAAGAAATTAATTTTCATATACTTTTATCAAAACATCTGTGTTTACAAAGTGTGTTTATTTGAAAAATGTATTGCAGGCTTCTCATGCGACACATAACATGGGATAAATACGTTTGTTTCTCGATAAGAGTTTGAATAAAAACTGTGCTGTGCTGTGCTGGATGATGATCATTTGAACAGCAAAAAATGTGTTTATTTAATCATAAATTGTAGTTAATCCATTGTTTCTTAACAAACCTAAGCACAAAAATGCGCATAGCCGTTACAGTTGGATTTGTAATTACGACGGTTAATATATAAAAAAGCAGAGGAAAAATATTTATTTCTCACATGTAAAAAAGTTGTAAATATCGTTCGAATGAAGTTGAGTTGAAAAAACTGTGCACTTTTATAAAAAATTTGTTTATTAAATTACGCAAAAGTTATCCGAAAAAACTCGATGCAAGAATTAAGAAAATAATATATTTTTGTAAGCTTTTATAATGAACTTACACTCGCTAGTTGATACCGCAATATATTATTTACCTTTGTCCCGCAATATCTCCAAGTACAATTTGTCTATTAAATATTAATCCTTTCATAAAGTTTCAGTTTTCTTAAATTACATTTGTCATAGAAAATTATATTGGCATCATAGATTATTATTAGATTATAAAGAAAATATGGCAGCCGAAACCATATTTTGTTTTTTCTTAATATATAATACTTGTTCCGCATAAATATCTTTCCAGTCCCAATCTTTCTTTGTGAGAGTCACGTCAAACTGAAAACGTCTGCTTATGGCTTTATTACGTATTGCATTTGCGATAAGAAACTTAACGCGTAATTGAATTGCGCCAAGAACGTACGTGATTCCACTACTGAATCTCCTACTATTGATTCATTGTTTAATGGTGAGCAATAAATAACAACTGAATCAATAATAGAGCTTTTTACAAAGCGAATTAATTAACTCTAATTTTTAAAATAAAAACGGTTTAAATCCCTTAATGTATAAACCCTAAACTCTATTATTTGTATACATAAATGATTTTAATAAAGGTCTAGAAACAATCAATTTTTATTGAAATTAATTTAATCAGATTTATTGTAATTAATTTAATCAAAGAATTCCACTCTTTTTCATGTGAAACTTTTGGTAAATTTATCGACTGTAATATTATATATGGCCTTTTTTTATCAAAACTAATTCAAAGTAAAATTTTCAGATCTTGAGATCAATCAATTTATATATTGGACTGATCAGTTAGTTAAAAGACCCTCAGACTTTTACTGTCTAAACCTTAAGAATTAGTGGGTGAAAATATTATACTATTATTATAAAACTATTTTCTCTCCAATTTAATTAAATTGCGAACTCATTTAAATTAACCCAAATTAGCATTGAACAAACAATAAAGCTGCTGGATCTAATGACTCATTTATAATTCGGATATTTAATTGTTTCGCTTTTAAACATTCTTTAATCTAAAAATAGCTCAAAACTATTAATAGCTGTTAACACTTTATTAGCAGCATTATTTAAAATTATTTCCGGACGTTAAAAAAACTTGATTATGTTAAATTATTCTGAAATATGTTGAATGCCTATTAAGCTAATAAAGGCGTAGAAAGTTAAAATGATTTACATAGACAACCTATTGCTTTAAGCACATGCGAATAAATTACTTAATTGCTTAGTTCTGTTCAAACGCTTTATAAACATAAAAAAATATTAAACGATTTTTGATAATTTTACAACAGTTCGATGAATTTTTATTTACAAAGGACGTTAGCAAAATCAAAAAGAATCTATCGTCTTTTAAAAATGTTAAATGTAACTTCATTTATTAATCTTTTTTATTTCCCGTATTTCATGCTTTCTTAAATGTGTGTTCATAAATTGGAACAAACGAAATGAGTAACTTATAGCGAAACTTTTAAAGTGTGTCATGTTTTTCACAAACATGAAATAAGTACCAAATAAAAATTTTCAGATTCGCAATCGACATATCACAATCACCTATCAATTATTTAGGGCGTCGCAATTATTACTGTATTATATATCAGTTAAAAAAATATAATATGTAGTATAGTATTACTTCGACACATCAATAATATAATAGACCAATAAAAACTGGTAAAAGTGGAATTTGAAGAATTGTCGAACAAGTAAATTTCTAAGCAATAACTTTATGTGACTTCCCTTTTTACAACCTTACTCTCATTTACACACAAAAATGTAAAAGTGTGTTTATATCATGTTTCTGCAATGTATGTCTCGTTAAGTATTAGGTAGCCCATAGTATTTCACGAATGAAATCGTTTATTTTAAACATTAAATGAAAAAAAATGACGAATTTAAAGCCAAAAAGAAAAAGATAAACTGAATTTTAGAAAGCTTGTCACAGACAGTAACATACAATACGGTGCTCTCTAACATTTAACAATTATTTGCGTTTTTATATCAACAAACTTTTCATTTTCATATAATACAATAAAAGTCTGTTGATAATAACACAACAATCGGGTGAATTTTAAGGAAATGAATAGTTAAACAAAAAGATAATAATAAATTGTAAACGAATTATCTACAGTCTGGTACTGATTTCTTTATAAATAAAAAAAATTTTTTTATCTAAGGTTACAGATCCTAACCTCGCCGCCCAACAGATCCAAATCAGTAGACCCGGCTGTTTTGATAATGTTGTAGATTTTTACGTAGGGTGCCTTTAGTAGCTGATTATGATTTTTTGAAAAAAATTTTGTAAAGTATATATTTAATCAAATTGTACCCTCAGCGATATCTAAATAATTATGTAAATTCAACTAAATTTCATTAATATTGCTTCTCTAGATATAATATCCCATCAGTCAATATTATACAGCATGAAAAGACTTACCTCCCATGATTCCCGCGTGAATTCTGTAATGTCTTCACCTTCACCGATTGGTTGACCATCCTTTAATGATAAAATTAAATTAATGAAACCTTAGCAACTTCTATAAAATAGTGATGACGAATAGTACCTTTGTGATATTTCCCTTAGTCCATTCAGTATCATGCTGTATAAGCTCAAATCCACGAATTTTTATCTGTTCTTCATTTAATTCTCCATAAAGATGTGGAACCCATGTATTAATAAACCGGAATAGTTCGTCCACCCTTAATTTTATAAAAACTATCTTGCTGATAATCTGAGGTTAAAAATCATTAAATTACCTGTTTTTGGGAACACTAAACCAATATTCCGGCCTCAATTTGTTTTTCCCATAAGACATTACCGAGGTAGGAAGAGGAATGCTTTTTCCAATGGGTTTACCCATCCTTAGTCTTAAGTAAAGGGGAGGATCCGGACATGCGCGTGCCGGACGAGGAATTAATTCTTTAGTTGAAATAGAAAAAATATATCGTTGTAGTAAAATTATGTTCAAAATATCCCTTAAAAGAATTGTAAAAGTTTAAAAATATAATAGCATCTTTTAAATTGTGCAAAAATAAAAATTGGATACTGCAATTAATTTTAGGATGTAGTAATGAAGCAAAAATTATAAGCCTTATAAGCGAATATTTATAATATTTTGATTTTATATTTTTACAAAATTCGGGTCTTAAAAAGTCATAAATGTAAATATGCAAAATTATGAACATTTCAAATCGTATTCTTCTGAGTAAGCTATAGCAGGTGATTAAAACTTTTAGCAGCTCCGAAGTATTAATATTAGTAGGTATTAATTTGGTAATAAAAGATAATTATTGTTTTTAACCCTTTAATTATAATGACTTGAGTAAGTATACAATATTAAAAGTATCGCTTATTAGATATTGTAAGTCAGACTAACATAGGGTTTGTTTAATTTTTTGTACGGAATTTTAGATTTTATAAATATATTCGAACTTCTTTAAAAACACCTATTAGCCGTCCACGCTGAAAATACGTTATTGAAGAAATAAGACTCCTACGAAACACGTACTTAAAAAGAAATTTGTTCACCTCAAAGCTGGCCACTAAATGACGAAAATTTAGTAATAGATCTTTCACGCTCATCTGTTTTGGCGGATAAATGTTTCTGAGGTTAAAATCACCTTCTAAAACTAACATACTGATGCAATAGAATTTTAATTTTGCATTCAGGGTATCTATGATTTCAAAGCCTATCGTTTTGTTATTTGCGTCGTTAATAAAGAAAACTAATTTATTGCAGACAACACTCTTTTTCCAAAAAGCAAAGTCCAAACGAAAACGGATTACGAACCAACTCATTAATGTTCTAATAAGCCAAACTTACCCTTTTAGTTTTCGAGATAACTTATGTATTTAAAATTAAGCAAAGTCGTTCACTTCGAGCATTTTTTTTTGATACATATATTTTATATATATATATATTTTAATATGGCTGTCGTTTTCAGTTCTATAAACATTTTTTTCTTCAAGTTTGACTTTTAATTTCGTAAAAAAAATATATTGAGCTTGACTGGCCAATTGTCCTAAAAGTTAGCGCATGTAGTTCAATTTTTTTTATTTAGAAAAAGAGATGTTGCTATATAATATCAAAATAATTGCTCGAATTAAACGAATTTGCTAAATTTCAAAGAAGTGCCATTATCTTGAAGAATAGAAGATTTTTACTTCGGCAAATCCGGCTTACTCGAAGTCTTGAATTGGCATCTGTCTTCGTTTGGACGTTGCTTTTTTGACACCCTGCATATAGAATTATCTAAATTTATACATATACACATATAAACATATTTACTCATATGTTTGGACAGCAATTTAAAGATAAAAAGCAGGGATTAAACACAGATATTAATTTTGAATTAAGTTTATTTAAGTGATTAAGGGTGCTTTCATCAAGGCACAAATAATAATCCAACGAATAGTGTACAATTGCAAAAAAAATTAGAGGGAGAGTAATATAGAAAGATAAACAGAGACAGTGAGAGATATATAGAGAAAGAAAAGAGGAAGGGTAGAGTGACTTTTGTGGAACCTACCAAGATGTTCAAGTTGTGGAAACAATGGTGCCCGCACTACAAAAGTTTTTTTTGATTTTGTGTTGTAAAATGGTTTGATAGAAATAAAAATAAAATTTAGTTAGTGGTTAAGTGCTGATTTGTAAAACAAAATGCAAAAAACTTTGTAAATTAAGCGGAAAACAAGGAGATGGCTATATTTTAATAATGATGTTATGATTTTATCTCTTTGTTATACCGCTTATACATATACGATATGTTAACCTAACGCAACGCTTAAAACTGCTATTTTAAAGTAAGCGGCTTAAAGAGATTCCCCAAAAATATTAAATGAAAATATTACTTACTATCAAAGCTTACAAAAAGTTCAGGCATATCGTCTATTGACACCATCGAACGGTAATCCAATTTTGGTTGATTGGTTTTATTGGGTTTCGTTGTGGAATGTGTCCCCTCAGATGAATGTGGTCGCATGAAGGTACCAATTGAAGAGCGCCTAGAAAAGCATATTACTTAAGAAATTTAAAACAATTATTTAGTATAATTCAAAAGAAGGAATTTCTACCGAAAAGTCACCAAAAGCCGTCGTTGTCGTTCTCATACAATTAACATCTTCCAAAGTTTTGTTAATTACCCACCCTACTTCTTGTAATCGTAAGTATATTTTACAGATATTCCCAAAAATTGTTTATATCGTTCTATGAATTCGATTTAGAACCTTATGAGCTGTATGAATTGTCGCATTATCTTGTTCAAAATTTCAAATACTGCAATTTATTGGATTACACATTAATTGATTCTTTTAAAAATTATTTCGTTATTCTGTTATTGTGTCGACGGCTTTTGGTCTTGTTGCCATAAGATACAATACAAGAAACATGAAAAGGTGTCCGATTTATAGATACAAGATGTCTATCCAATAGTGAAGAAACATTATTTACACCAATAAATATGTGAGACGAAAGACAAGATTTAAAATAAAAGTAAAGGGAAATAAATGTCTGATTAGCCAAAGATGATAAGAAGGAATGAAAATATATGAAATTAGTCAAAGTATAAAAGGAAACAACATCAATTCCAACGAAAACCAATAAACAAATTAACCTCATCTTTTGGACAAGCGTCCCTTACCCAGGGGTGGCGTGACCTTCAGAATGTGGAGTTACTGGAGGCACTGGAGAGCCTCCAGAATCCTCAGACGGCGTCTTTGATAGAAATAGATTTCCGCCCAATTCAGATACCAATGTGATGGGCGAACTTTATTTTGGAATTGGTTTTACATATATATTTTGAATTTGGAAAATAATAAAACAACAGAAAGACATGTTCAATGTTTAAGTTCGTGAAATGTTTAATTTTGGATCAAATTTCGTGTAAGCGATGTTTGATGTGGAGAAAATCAAAAGCGAAATAAGTGTAATCAATTTAGAATCCCGTGGCGAGCGTTTTAGTTTAAAAAAAGAAAATTCGTATTATCCCATTTTAATTGAAACTATTTGATGAATGCAGAAGTCTGCTTACCTTGAAAACACTTTTGAAAAAACGCTCTGGTTTGAGTCACCTGTGTTTGGTGCTGATTCTGTTTCAGCTGGCTTGCCACTTTCCCCCGTCAGGCCTTCTACCCAAGTGAGCGGATATGATAATCTTTTTAACATCTAAAATCAAAAAATTATACATTATACTGAGGACTTTGATCTCCAAATCCTACCTTATTCTTCTTATTCTGATCACTACTGGACTTATCACTCTGACTTTGGTCACTATCCTCAACACTAAAACTAACGCTAGACGTCTTTTTTCGTCCCGTTGTTGTATCCAGGCTGTGCGTCTGCGAGAATAAACCTGTGTGCGACGCTTGACTTCTTGGTGGGCTTTCGCTGACATGTGTTGGTGATATGGTTCTTGGTGGTACCCAGTCGGAGCTAAGCACAATATCGGCGTCACTGAAAATCTTCTTAGCGGGCATTGGCTGTACAACTGGTATAGCATTGGGGTCGCAAATATCAATCCCAGAATCATAACATGACTGTTTGCTTAATTGACTATCACTGTCGTTAGATTTATCTTGCGATACACCTGAAGAAGCAGTCATTGCGGCTGGGGACGTCGACTCTTCTTGCTTAACATCTGCCTTTGCTTCACTATCGGCAGTAGTGGCTGTTGCTGTTGGCTCATTTTCACCTTCTTCGTCGGATGATCTTTGGGAATTACACAAACTTATTCTAGTTCTTGTGTTGGAAAAAAAATTTAATAGAAGAAATTTGGATTAAAGAAAATAATTTGAATGTACTTTGCCCTAATATAAACACAGATGGACACACCATGCAACGTCTTTAGATTAGTAGTTCTTCACAAAACAGTTCACATTTTATCATATTCGCAAATGTTGTTAGAGCTCATGCTATTTAATTCTTAGGCTTTAAACTTATTTCATAGTCCGAGCTCTGGTAATATGCGAATTGCTTTCTTCTTCAGAAAAATTATAAAATCTTGACGTCGCTTCTCTGTATTTTCGAGTTAGTTATATCGGATAACTTGATATTCGATGACTCAGCCAAAATTACTAATTACTTTATTATGATTTACATATTGTAAAATAATTTAGAAACATAGGTACCCTAATTCAATAATTTTATAATCCGATATTTTCTAAAACTATTATAGTGTATACTTGCATTACAATTTTAAAATCTTGAGTTATAAGTTTTTCAATAAATAAACGTTTTCTTTAAATTATTCTTCGTACTTATAACGCCTATATTTAATCACTAAATATAGACATTTTTGTAGCACAAAATAGCAACTACTTAGTATGTTTTTCATATGAATTACAAAAATAATATCTAGAATTCTAAATTAATGTACTAGTAAAAACTCTTAAGTGAAATTTCAGGTATTAGAAGATCTTTATCAACAAAATTTAAGCGTAAAAAAAAATTATCTCGGCTTCATAAAATATGATATTGGCCGGAGGCAAATTTCTCAACACTGTGATCATACTTCTATAAATGAAAATTAATTGATCTATAAATCGTTTCAAAAGCTGGTGAGTAATTGGCAATTATAGATGCTAATTCTGATATGTAAGTAGATTGCCAATTGAAAGCAGTTTAAAATGGCATAAGTTTAGATTTTACTGATACAGTGACTAACAAAATAAGAGGAAAAATCTTTTTAAAATTCATCCATAAAAAATCTTATCGTCAAAACAGAGTAAATACTTGTAGAACTGAGTGACGTAAGACAAAACAGATATGACATGCTAAAGTATCCCCAATTATTATTTCCAATTATTGCAAATTCAAATTATTTCGAATCCCAGTAATAAAAATTTTCGGAGTTCACTTACCTATCCTTGCTCGGTATTGCCCAGTGATGATCAAGTAAGCTCTTTCGTCTCTCCTCTAGACTTCGAACTTCATCTAAAAGTGGTTTCTTTCCTTCTGTATCTGGTAACTTTGAACCCTCAATAGGTTTGTCTTCAGTCTTAGAAGAATCTAGAAAAGAAATAAAGGCTGTTAAAAAATGCCTTTTTAAACTCATTTATATTTGAATGGTTACCTTTGGCTTCAGGCTCCTTTTTCTGTTCTGCATTTCCTTTATCGTTGCCAGGTAAATGGCTTTGGTCCTTCTGCTGGTAAAGAAAAGTATTAAACTTTAAAAATTGTTAAGGAATGAGAAATGTACCTCTAAAGTTGTTGGAGTAACACGTTCTCTTTCGAAGGCTTTTGGAAAGGCGTCACCTTCACGTTCATTACTAGAGCAAATAGACTCTTGATCATCGCATGTCTCAACTGATCCTAAACCCAATTCTGGAAAAGTTTCATCTTTGACCAGCAACGAATCCTTTCCAGGTGACTGTGTTCCTTCAAAACGATCACAGGCTTTTGGGTAGTAAATTTCAACCTTTTCATTGCAACTGCATTCATAAAAATAATAAATTAAATTATTTATTTCAGAGAGTTTGAATATAAATTAATATTTACCTAGATTCACCACCAGCAACACGCATGTGTGCAATATCGTAAAATATGGCAGCATTAACAACTAGCTCCATGGGAGCAATAACACCATAACTTTCTGGACCGTGCTCAATAACAAGAGGATCTGAAACGTTGGGATCAAACATAACAGCATTTGGCGTTACCAAAAGTACTCCGCCAACAACTCCTTGTCCGTCAGTGATATGCCTTACATTGATTTTTAAAAATCGCTGGGTTATTACAGGATCGTCAGCTGGATCTCCACTTTGGCCTTTTGGCTGGGATACTCTTTCAATATGTCCAGGTTTTGGAGATCCTGGGCGCAAACCGTCTAGGATTTCTATAAACAATAATATTATTATTTTTTAAAGTGTTGCAAATATATTAAAGTGAATATGAATTGTCTGCACAAAAATAAATATATATTTAACTAAATACATTTAAAGTATTTTCGCTACATTTTCCAGCTGTTTTATTTATATTTATATTTTGCGATAGTGCCGGGTATGGCAAATTTAAAATATGTGCCTTTGTTTCATTTCTATTTGAATTTGTGGAGTTCCAAACAAAAATGAAGGCACTAAGAAATGTGTTCTTTCGACAAGTTAACTCACTTTTTGCAATATGAATCTTAGAGAAGAACTCTATAACTAATTTTTGATACATCGAAACAAATTTCTTCGCTACGCTTCCATACAAATTGCACATATTTAAGCACTAAACAAACCGCGTGAGCTTTCCGACGCTGCTCAAAATTATGAATTCTTTATTAGAACTACACTAACAAGTAATGAATCATTACAAAAAATTGTTGCGATAAGAAGTTAACGCTTTATTTATTATTATTATTATTATCAAATAAACGCCCTAATTTTTAGAATTCATCTAAATGGTGAATCAGAACAGTTGCTCATCTTTCCTTATCCTTATTTTTATTTAAATTTCAAAGTGGAACCCAGTTTATAATTTCAGGTCTTAGATAATGCAGTCAACAGAATTTACTTTGCAGATTTGCAGTTTTAATTTTTATATGTAAAATAATTTTTGAATAAGAGCAAGTGCAATTTTATGATTAAATATTATCATTTTAAGCTTTCTACACAACTAAAAACATTTAAACACACTCCGTCATCGCGTGAATGATTTAGGTAATAAATTAGCGTAAACAAATTGCTTTCAGTTCATTGCTGGGTCAACAAGCTTCTGAAGAAATTTGATTAGAAAATTGTTTATATGGTTTATATATCTCTTCTTTTATGATACTCGTCAGTGCATTATTTGTGAAGGTGAAGCTTAACAACCGAACTGCAATTTTTATTGGTAATCACATTTTATATTTCCTAATGTAACAAAATAAATACATATGTGTGAACAATTATAAAATCATTACTATTATTTAAAGAGGTACTTATGTTATGTTACGTTACGATACGGAGGATGGAAATCATTTACATATATGATTTGTAGTTTTAAAATTTGTGTTGTAAGGTTTTGCTTAGCGAAGTCCAAAAAGAATCGTTGTTTGTTCGTAAAAAACTCTAATATTCCTTCACAATTTTAAATATTTCCGGTCTAAAATATGTTTGAATTCAGTTGACATCTTATGCAATCCCAGAGTTAAATTGACACTAAATTTTACTAAAGTTTCACAAAAGAGTTGAATTTGCTAATTCCATAATTCAGTAGTTCGTATAAGGGATCTTTTTATTATTAAATATATTAATTCGGAAGTTTTGTCTAGTAAAATTCACCTATTTTATTTTAAGGTCTTATATTTAAAGAATTGAAACGAAGAATTTACAGTTGAAGTATGCACCACGGATTAATTTAATACCTCAAAATCCAATGCCCTTGTTATCTACCTTATCGAGTGCGCTTGTATAATCCTGTATGTTAAGCCCTTTTATCTCAGGATAATTAAATAGATAATAAAAATTATGGCGATTTGACGCACTGTTAATGCAAATTTCAAACCCTTTTTCTGGGGAACTGTTAATAAGTATCAATCCCACATAAAATTGTTTACTGAAAAAAACCAAATTGTCCGTGCAAAAAAGGCGCAGTTATTTTAGTATATTGTGCAACAAGGGCGTAAAGTAGCCGTTTGCGCACGCGGGCAGCAATAAATGTTTAGCTGTCAGCGTAAGCAATCGGCTACGCCCCGCCCGAATTGCACATTTTAATTTATACGATGGTAATACGATTGGCTTTTCCCGCTCAGCCAAAATCTTGGGCACCCTTATTAATAAATAGAATTGAATCCCACTTCATACCTACTTCGTCCATCGCAATCTCAAGTGACTGCATAAATTAAATAGAGTACATTCTCGCTTTCAGGGTTTTACAATAAAAAAAGGAACCCCTATATGATAGTCCAATCCAATCCGTTCGAATCGGTCGCAGCGTCATTTTTGAACGAGGATAGTTTAGATGTAGATCTCAATTTAAAAATATAAAATCATAAATTTGGTTTTGTAATTGTAAACTTTTATGGTCGTATGTATGTATGTCTTCGCTCAGCTACTAACGCTTTTTATACCTGGTTCCAGAAGTATTTTTATAATTTTGTTCAAGGACAAGCTGATTAGTCAACTGCCACACTATGAGTTACCCCACTTAACTATTATACTTACAGCTGAATAGTCACCTAAACCGCGACCGTAACCTTCGCGTTATCTTTTTATTACCCTAAGAGAGGCGTTTGTGGCTAGCGGGTCATTAAAGAAGATACCACAAGATGATTATGTAGAATCACATAGAATCAAAAAATTAAAAACCAACAACATGAATTGAAAATATTTAAGGAACAAAATTTACTAAGCAGTGAGCCCTGTTTTTTCAAATTTATTTTTCTTAAGTAATAATTTGGATGACTTAACTATAGAATTGTTTCCTAACTCATACTATTACAACACAACAAATCAGGCAGGATAGTCGTCAGAGGAAGCTGGCTTCTAAACCTGCTAACTTACATCACCCTTCTAGATGTTAGATATGTCAAGAAAAACACCATACAACTGGTATGCAGCTTTTACCGCGAGATCTTATCAGAAGAATTAGCAAAGCAATCAATCAATCCGACCTGCAAGGAGTTTGTTTATAAACAAAAGAAGGGAAGCCGAGAGGAAATCTAGCGAAAGCTGTGCTGTCTAGATAAAGCAGACACAATAGCCACACCGGTTTTTATCTGCCCGTAAGCAAACGGGTGCAAGATAAAGCAGTGGGACACTCTAGAAAAAGTCAGGAGCTAAGCTAGCGACTAGCGACCGAAGGCCCTGAGCGCGCTTGTGACACGTAGTGCTTGAGTTGAGTCAGAGCCACTACTATGGATAAATGAAACCTAGTTGCCAACTATTCAATTATCTAAAAAATATTTGCGCTGCCCTAGTTTAGCTGATAGTTCGCACTTTGCTTTAGTAAACATGTGAGAAAAGAAATAAATGAAATTACCGCCGTTCCTCCAAAACACCGCTGTATGCATCGTGAAAGCTTTGGCGTATATTCAAATCTTTGACTGTTGAAATTTAATTTTTTTCACCGGAAGACTAATTCAATTTCATTTCACGCAGTAATTTTCTGAAATAAAAACAGTTGTGCAAACACACGATTTAAATTTCGCGACGAGGAAACGATTCTTTCCGGAGGGCTAATTTTCATTACATTTGAAGATCCGCACCGTACGTCATTTTGACGTTTCAAATGAACTGTTGAGGTGAGATTATAAACAGCTGTTCACCAGAATGAACCGTGATAAACGGTAAAATAAACTGTTATACGAGAGCAAGCTTTATCAGCGCGGGTTACCATGTGTAAGTATTTTAAAATGTACTGACTGTTTTAAAAATTATGAAAATTCTTTAATTTTTGCCCTTGGATCTTGTTTAATTTTATATTAGCTTCTAGAGAGATAGCTTCTAGAGTATAATTTTGTGTTATAAAATCAACAATCAATATTTTATAGTCTTTGATGATCAACATACCTTTTGAAAACCCATAACTTTTTATTGTATTAAATTTAAATTTGGTGCCTGAGAAAAAGGATTTTGACCACAGACAGACGACAAATTGATTATAAGTTTTCCACTTTTTCATTGCAATGTGCACTAAAAACTAAAAAACCTTAATTATATCACAGAAACAATTGTAACTTTGTGATTACAAATTTGCTCGAAGAGCTAGTAAAACATTTTAAGTATGTACTTTTTTTTAACGAGAACTTAATATTTATTGAGTATTGAAAATATAGTAGTTTTAAGTTCTTTATATAAGTCCGGGTTTGCAATTACAATTAAATGGAAAAAGACAAATCAACATTTTCTCCTACTCCTCTGAAGAAGTTTGATTAATTTTCTCCCTAAATAATCCAGCAAGACAACGCTGCAGTTCCTACGAACAAAAACTTCATGGCATGGTTTCAAGATAACACAGTTGAGTTTTTGAGGTGATCAGCGTTTTCTCCGTATCTAAACGTTACGAAAAATATTTAAGGATTTTGGATTGGATTATACTGATTTTCGCCAATTCAGCATAATTACCGAGCTGAAGCGTAGAATCAGTGAAAAAAATTAATCAAAGTGTAAAGAAAAACCATTTTTGTAATAACTTAGGGTAAAGGAAGTTAAATGAATTAAGTTTTGCTTTTCTTTGCTTTTACAGGTATATTAATAATTTTGCAGCAGTAGCAATTTCTAAATCCTATCCTATGATAACTTCAAAATCTTTCTGTGGAGAAATAGGGATACCCTTCATTCTTCGAGGTTCCTCTCGAACACCCTGCACCATTTTATTTAAAATATTATTTATTATAACTACCTAATATAAAACTATATATATGTTATATATATATATGTAATATTTTTATAAAAATGAGAATTATATTGTAATATATGTACATATGTATGTATAATGTTTCAAAATGGAAATGGTGCTTTGACCTTTACAATTTGAGAAATATTCAAATAATGTAAAGATAGAAACTCTTATCACATTTAATAATATGTAATGACTATTTGAATTGATTAAAACTTATTATTGCCGCCAGTAAAGTATTTGTTGAATGCAAATTAATAAAGATTTCTGAGAAATTTTAATGTCTGCTGCACTATGAATCTTTCAGTGCATCTGCATTTTAAGATAATGACGTCGATAAAATTTTTAATTATCAAATAAAGTGAATTACGATAATTTTATATACTTGCCTTTCTCTTCCGGTGGGACTTCTTCGCCAGACATTTTCCTTTCCACAGGACTAGATTTTCCTGATACCAATGAAGATTTGTCATCAGACGATCCCGCAGAAGCATCATCTTTAGCTGATTTATCTGGAACAAGTAATTGTTGTCCAGGATAGATGAATGAGCTATTTAATCGATTTAAGTGCGTTAATTCTGATGGAGTTGTATCAAATCTGGCCGCTACTGATGTTAATGTATCTCGATTGCCAACTGTGTAGGTGGTCGTTGGGATCGATGGTAACGATGATTTCTTTTTCTCCCCATCTGAAATTAAACATATTATGAAATATAATCAAAAAACCAGTTTAAGTTTGCTCTTAATCACGTTTTGGTGTATACTCGAGTGCGACATAGTGTTCGGTTAGTTCTGATAAAAATATCTGTGTTTTAGACACTATAACTAAGTAATTGTGTGTATCTACATTGCGATATATTTGGATAAATTCCATCGCGCACTGTCCGGCTTCTGTAAGCTGATTTTTGTCACCCATCACAGAACAGCGCGTTTCAGCGGTACTGGAGCTACTAAACAGCCAGCATGTGGAGGCACTAGAGAAAAAGTGCAATATAAGCAGAAATCGCAATCTAATGCCCGACGCTAATGCCAATGCCTTTTATTTACTACTCACAAAGTCGCTGCGACAGACTGCGATGTTTCTCCGAGGAATGCAGACAATCGATCGGTGCAGATTTGCTTCAAAACTAATTGCTGATCTTAATTAATATTTGATCATTTGATAAGTTTTGATTATAATTTGCAGCACTCACGATACTGAAACTGATAGAGAAACTGGACTTATCTGCGTACCAACTCCCAGATAAATTTTATTGAAAGGCATACGACAAGACATCAAGCTATTTGTCTGCAAAAAGAGTTCGAACGATCTGCGCGATCAGAAGAATTAATTGAACTCAATCAGCAATCATTTGTCCCAGGCTAAATGATTTGCCTTTTGCTTTGACAGTTTCGAGAATATATTTTCTAAACGAATTCAAATCGAAATTTTATTTGCATTTGCAGCTTCATGGTTTCAATGCCGCAGAAATTGCGTACTACAAATTTCACAGATCATTTAAACTTTCATCGTCTGGTCCAGAGGCACTTATCATGGGGGAGTAACACCAGAGTGTTTTTCAGTCACACTTTTTTCGGGTTCATTTATTCAAGCGATAATAAAGCCAATTATGAGACTACGCAAAGTCCTCAACGCACATGCTATTTTCGTATATTTTGATCATCAAAATTAAGTGGAAGCCTATTTGCAGCCGGACACATATTCTTTAAGAACATACAGCTTATCATGATTCACGCTATGATGAGCTGGGATAATTAATTCGCATTGAAATTGTTTTCTTCCTCCATTGTGGAACAAATAGAGCCTGGTTATCGGTAATTACTATCAATTTTATTATTGAAGCAACTGCAGGTTGCGTACATGTAAATTACTTCCACATAACATTTTACCTATTGATATGAATGCGATGATTGCAATTAGATAAGGATTAGTTCTTTTTTGTTTTAGATTTGCAATATTATCAAATATTTCCAGTTAAATGCCCAAATTACAGAGAATTGAATAATCTCAATATTTCTCTGTATGGTTTAATATGTAGTTGAATAAAGTTTTATTAATTAATAAGCTTTCATCATGAATTAATAGCTCAATTAGCAGATAAAACGGGCACCGTCAACTGATTTCAACGGAATATAGAATTTCTCTTAATAGCCTATGGTGATTCGACTGATACGATGGCTCAGTAAATTTTGCGATATCAAAGCAAAATCAATTTGTTAGTTAAAATGAAACTAAACTTCGACCGTTCTTACAGGCATTACTGCAAGACAATGCTTGTTCGCAAGAATGGAACAACACAGGTACAAAATAATAATATAAATAATAATAATTTAAATCTTTTCGACATAGTATTAAATTACAGGCACAAAAAAAAACAATTCGAATACACAAAGGTTTATTGCCCTTTACTATCACTAATAAAAAATCAAATATAGTAGCATTAAGTTTATTTTCGTTTTGTGACCGATACTGATTCCAAAATGAGTTCAAGTCGGGGTCCTACTTCTTTTTAAAACATCGTTTCTACATATATCAAGTTATTATATTTGTTGATCTGTATCACGCACAATTTCTGTAAATTAGCAAATATATTTTGTTTAAAGTCAGGCAATTGTTACTTTCCTGATGAATTTGATTTGTTCGCACCGATCTTACTTATCCTAAACTAACTCTAAGCAGCAAAAACGTGATTTTTTATGCGCGGAACGCCGGAACCCTAAATTCACAGCTTGGAAGGAAGGAACACAAACATTTATAGTTGATCAGATGTAAAAACACTATACGATGAACTAATTATTCCTACTTTTTGTAAAATAATATTAAGTTATGGTGATTAATTAAATATGACGCAATGTGTAATGTATTACAATTTATGTCAAGTGCACTTTTTTAACACAATATAGACATTAAATAAAACTAAAGAACATTTAATATATTTACCTTTCGAAAGGCGATCAACACTTTCAAAGCGTCCTTCTACTTTAGATCGTAAAGAGTCGAGATCAAAAGGAGCTGCTAGTCCGTGATCAACGCTTCTTGATTTACTCCTAAAAGACAATTTTACTAATTAGATTTTGAATTTCTTCATAAATAAATAATAATTTTAAAAATTTTAGATACATATTATACATATGGAGTGGTGGAAGGTGTTATAGTTACCTAAATTATTTCGATGGATTTAAATATATAGTTCTTAATTAAAAATTTAATTTATAAACAACCACGATCCTCTAAAAGTTAATTTTGTTTGTACCCCTATTCAGTCTTAAACTTCTAAAAACAAATCAAATAAGTCGTCTCTCTTCAGGAAATGTAATTAAAACCTTTGCAGAAGTGATATTGAGGTTGTTATTGAGAATTTTAAATAAGCGTAAAAGAAAGCTAAAAATTCTAGTTGGCGTATGTTAACAAAAATTCGAGGCCCTCTATGCTATAAGTAATATAAAACTTCTCTCATAAATTGAAATTATGCCAACCGTAAGTGCAGCTAAGAGTTAGCTTCCGACAAGCAAAGATTTTAAGTTGGATAAATCAGCATGATGTTGGCATCAAAAACAAAAATAAATCAGTGCTTGAAGTGTGTTCGTTGTCCATAAATATAATTGTATAAGCTATAGGTGCCCTTCTCATAGTTGAGCTCCGTGCTTGAAGTGTCATAATCGCGTTGATTTGATAAATAGTAACCAACGGTCACTCCTAGGCCTCTATGGTTTAAATCTTGTATTTAACAACATAAAAAGATTTTAAAGTGCTTTTGAATGCACCGATTAAATCGAATTTGTAAGCAATAAATATTCATAGCAGCCGTGGGAGCAGGGTACCCCGTTGAATAGATGCAAATCTCAATTGATTTTCTGAGACATTTTTGGTACGCTCTGTTGCATGGCCGGAATATAAGCGGTTGAGCTGAGAAAGGAAAAGAAAATACAAGGTCTAACTAAGGAGCACTTGATTGGCATGTAGAAAGAGAGCTCATTGTAGAACCTTTGCTTACGATTTGTAGGTCAGACATGACCGGAAAGTCATAGTTTAAAAATACATCAAATAAAAACTATACTCCCTACTTTAGAGAGTTTTTAATCTATATTTGTATTTGCTGCAATCAGGATCTTTTTGACCATTTCATAGAGAATTTTTTCCATACATTATCAATTCGTAAATGAAAATGCCTAATCAGCTCCCGTTTTCGAGAAAAATAGGATTAAATATACTAAAAAATGCGTTATTTTTGCCATTTATGAAAAATCATTACAAAATAACAGATTGATCCAAAAGCTTATAATCTTGTTCAAATGATAGCTGAAATCTCAAGTTATTATATAAAAATACAAAAAACTTTAAAGAATTTCGAAATAATCAGTGAATTTGACTTTTTTCCCTAGACTGATTTTTTCATATAAAATAGGTAACGAATAAAGAACACTGCAAGTGCACACTACATTCTTGAAAAACGTATTAACCAAGTGTGTAAAAAGGGCTATAGAAATAAGTTTTACTTAATATTCATAGATTGGCTTTCATTTAAGCCATGTTAAAAACTTTTAGTATGAACCTTTATTTTTCAATGATTTTTTTTTTAAATAGCCAATATATGGTCTCCTGAATGTTTTGACTCTATATTACTCGCAAACAAGAGCTGATTGAGCATTATAATTTACGAATTCGTAATCTACGGACAAAATCTTAACGAAATAATTTGTCATTTATAAAGAAAAAAAAAGAAAAATTAAATTTCTTGGACAGTGTAATAATCTAATAACAAAACTGAAGAACAAATACATTGAAATTTCAATTAAGATATATCGGAAAAGTAAACACGATGACTAAGAAAAGATGGGTAAGTTACTTGAAATAAGCCGGAAATTAAGTTGAAGTTTTTAACAGAGCCGCGGTTCTTTCACTTTATTTTGGCATCACACTTATTATGTATTTGTGTCACTTCGATCTAAAGAGCTTTTTACAATATGCTTAATTAAATTGAATTTTATGGTTTAAAGCGACAAATTTAGATGTTGAGGCAATAATTTATTGCTTCGTCAAAAAATCACCTTACATTACAATCCAAAAATATGCTACAAATAAAATTAACGCGCATAAAAACATCCAAGTGGACGTAACCCCTTAATTAAAATGTTGACAAACATTTTTCAACATTTGTATACTTAATCTGCGTGCGTATTATGAAATCCTATGTTTTACTCTTTTATGGAATCACCAAAAAATTATTGTAACCTTGACTGTGGTAACCTCCATGAAAGGAGATTGCTCATTTTGGTATGATCTGTCTGGTCTGGAGATGACAGGGTCAAGTTTATATATAGTCAGCAAATTCGGGCTTATTAAAAATAATTCATCGCCATATATTTTAGTTCATGGACAGTAAGAAAAACTTTTAAATTATATGAGATATGTTTCTGAGATTACATTTAATTGAAAATGCAGGTGACATGAACGCGGTAAGTTCTTAAAACAATGATTTATTTGTACATATTCTTGATTCCGATGAAATAATGGATGCAGAATTATTATTTGAAAGCATTAACATCATAAACACTTCGGAAAAATAATAGGCAAATATTATTCAGTTGATACGCCCTCAATTTGCCGTTTAATATCAATATCGCTGTCAAAGCTAATATTAGTCCACTGAGGTATATTAGTTATAATTGAACCCTGCTTATTAGATATATCGCCTTTAAGTTTTTCTTTCATTCTAAAGATACAAAAAATTTATTATCATTAAAATAATAATTTACTATGGCCTTATACATTTTCAGACAAAGTCACAGTTAAATTTAAAATATTTCTTTACTACACCTTATGCTTCCCATCTTGAGTTGAGTATATTTGTATTATATATGCCGCGTCGTATTAAGAAAAACCACAATAAGAATTGATTGAAATGACAGTTTACGCTTAGTTTTCTTTCTATGACTGCTCTAATGATTTAAGTTTTAATATAAGTTGTTTTCAAATTTTAAAGCATATTTGTGTATCTCTAGTAAATCGAAACCTTCAACCATATATGTATGTACATTACGTCGAAAAATATATCATTGGATGTCACAACATCCTTCCACCATTGTCCATATGATAATAATAAATAGTATGCTGGAAGAATTCAGTAAAAAATATTGTGCTTCGAGCAATAATTCATGCATAAAATGCCAATAATATGCAAACGAAGATTAGAAAAAAGCATTTTTTTAAAGTTCACTTTCGAAAGAAAAATTAATAAAAACTGTGCGTAAAAAATCTTATGTATAAAATTCGTTTTATATTATACAATTTTAATAGTGTATTCAGATTATTATTATCATTATTTTTTGTTTTTTATATAAAAGCATTGTTCAGAAAATCGATCGATAGTTCTACCATCATACCTCTGAAAGTTTTTCGCAACATCACATTAATTTAGCAATCTGATTATTGAGGTATATATTAATTACAATATTCCTGTAATGGATAAATTATATTTGTTTTTAAAAAAATTAACTTACCTCCGAACAGGCGGTGCAATGCAATCAGCACTTCGTGATATAATAGAAACATCTTGGCTAGCTCTACGTGACCTAGTAAAAATTAAAAGAAAAACAAAAGAAAAACAAAATAAAGTCAAAATAAAAATATAAAAATCCAAAACATTTATTCTTAAAACAAGCATAAAATAAAAGTTAACTCACAATATGTAAGTGTAGGTACTAGTAAAAAATGAAACCCAAATGAAATAAATGAATTGAGTTATTGAAAAGTGTTTTTTTCTTCTTAACATTCAATTGTTACCGTGCAATGAAACATCGTTTAAGAGTAAAATCGGTATATTTAAATATGTTTTATTAGTGTTTTTTAGGTTAATATCTAAGATTTTTATATCATATTTAGATTTGTTAACAAATAAATAAAAACATAGCTAAAATGTACATTTCGTAAAGTATATAATCGATAAATCATGAATTCATTATGAGCTCGAAGATATACAACCTAAAGCTGGATCTACTTTGAAGGTTATTTCTTTGGGTAGGTGTAACTCCGATTCATTTAATATTTGTGTAAAAAAATGCGCCACAAAGTATGCTGTTTAGAACAATTTCGTAGGCGAAAAATTATTCTTCTCTCAAGAAAACAAAAACAATAATACCCAACAATATAGTTATAAATATTTTTAAAAATATGTTAAAATACATTGATAACGCGATATAGTATTCCGCGTAAATATAATTTTACACGAACAATAATTTTTGTTGTCTGTTTATTACTTTCATAGAAATTATTCACGCTTCAGAACTGATAATACATACAAGTGGAAACACGTGACTAATCAAGAAACGTGAACCACGATTCATTCATTCAAATTAAAAGCTTCACAAATAATTAAGTTTAATTAATTCTCAAATACTCCGTTACTAGAGTGGCTTTTAGTCAAACAAAATTTTTAAACAAAATTACAATCCATCAGCGAAGAAATCAACAAATTAATTAAACGAACAATTATTACCAAAAACCCATTAAAGAAAACAAATTAAGGACTCACTGTTTGAACAAGGGTAAACAATTCTTACCAGTACTTCGCTGAGAAGAACTCCATGTTTATAAATAAATTAAATCGATTTTATCGCACGAAGCTATGCAATTAATGTCATGTTTAATGTCAATGAAATAATCGCAAAATTTTGCATTTTAAATTCTAATAACTACTTATCTCATCGGTTGTAATTAATTCACGATTTGGTAATCGATTATAACTATAGATCATACGGAAAAGATATTGTAGATTGCTGAATAATCTGCCTTTCGGCAATAAATTTTTGAAAAGTAACAGAATTAATTAGACTAAAATACATTCATTAGATGTTTCATATATTAAATGGCTTTGCATAAACCTGTCGGAGCTCTGCTATCGATTAATGATACCTACTCGTATGTTGACACCTGCTTGCAATTTTTTAAAATATTTAATTACTTTTGCGTGACCGTAGTGCTGAAGTGTTAACAGCGATCTCATTTTAATTTTGATTGACTTTTGTCTTAAACTTTATGTGTTAATTGCATTTTTTACTACGGTTGCTTTAGTGCATGTCAAATAGGAAACTTGGACGAAAAAGTAGAAATTAATTTGTTTGTCAACACAACATATACATACATATGTAAGCATATAAGGTAACATAGATTTATAAGATAATGGTTTCTTCTATTTTATATACATATGTATATTACCACATTGCTTTTCTATTATATTATAATACATACATACATATATGAGTTTTTCAATGGAAATAAGACAAATTAATTATTTTTAGAAGTAGTAAAATTAAGTAATTTCTCCAAATAGAATGTATAAAATATTTTTATTAAATTAATTAATTATTAGGTATTTTATTAAATTAAATACACTTTGATTTTCTTTAATCTCATAATTGTGCCACAAATCTATGTGCAAATTTTCATATCTAATCCCACGGCGTCTGGCTGAATTAACAACTGAGTACTCTACATTAAAAGTATATTAGTAAAAAAAAGATGTATTCATCTAAAAAGTAATAGCCTTCAATTTCATTTCACGTGACCAACCTTTGTACACTAACGAGTAAAAAACATTAGTCAAGAAAGATGGTCATTCAGGCCTAAGATTTGCGCATTTTTTTTTTAATTGGAAAATATAAATCATTATCTTATTACATTGAGGTAATAAAGGCAGTTCATTTTCATTCATTTACAAAATCCTTTAGAAATAGCACATGTTTCAAAAAGTTTAAAATAATCGATTAATTTTATTTGATTAATCCGATAATCAGTTAATCCAGCAACTAGAATTCAGCTGATTATATTATAATAAATTAACCGATTATTTTGTTAATCGTGATATAATTATTGCAGCTTGATTAATAAAATGAACGATTTTTGTTTACAAATTTTGAATGCACATTCAATAATCGCATAATGCGACGACTTTCAAAATTGATACATAATATGGTCAAATACAAATAAAATGCGCGCCGTAGTTAATATAAATTTGCTGATTTTTTGAAAACTTTGATAGTAAGTCATACACTTCGTTATAATTTATAATAATAAAGTTATGGAATAAAAAGTATCGGTGGTATCGAATCAAAAGTACTTATTCAGTACCCAAACGTCTGAGCTTAAATTAGGTATTGATTATAAGTACTGCTTTAAATATAAAGTCGAAAATAATGAAAATCGATTTCACCTACATACATACATACATACATACATAAATACATATGTAATCAACTGTGAATATGCCTTTTTGGAATTAAAGCATATATTTTTTATGCATATTATTGCACTTTGTTTAAGTAGCACATTTTTAAAGAGGTATGAGGAATAATTACTATTTTGTTTTAATATAAAAAAAAAACAACAAAATTCGGATTGACAATTTAAGACAGGAAAACGATTTAAAATTGTATGTTTTAGTTCAACCATAACTTAAGACAGCGAGTATAGTATTAAAAACCATTTAAAATTTATATATATATTTCAAAACTTATTGCCATACAAAAATAGGGAAAGACAAAATATCTTGCACAAAAATTCCCTTTAACTTTATTTTAACACCGTTCTTGGCCCTAGTCTAAATATTTTATCAGTATTTAAACTATTTCCAACAACCAGAGGCAGTATCGTGAGATAAGAAGTTTTATTATTATATGCAGTGACTGTTTCCCGGCAATAATTTAAACGCACTTCCGGCACTTTTATATAAAACGTTTCATTAAGTGACACAACTGTTTGGAAGTAAATGGAAATTTCACAAGTAAACTGATTAAACAAAAATCTAATACAATTTATCACCGGTTTATATTTTTGACATGGTTTATTGTGTTTTGTGTTAATGTGTAAAAAATACAACAAAACTTGAATAACTAACGCGTGCCGTGTTCCGTGACAAACTGAAAACGATATACTTTTACGCAAGAATGTAACGATTTATCCAGTCTGACCTATTACCCGACATTTGAAGTAGATAGCAAGGTGGGAAGATCTCAGACACACGTTAACGAAACGCAAGGTTTTCATTTTTGTTTATTTTCTGAAGAAGAAGTTGTCGTCGTCGTCGTCGTAATTCCTTTTATATTTTATTTTTTTATACAGTGTAAAATATTGCAGGAGACGGGTTAATGAATCATTCCCTGAATAAAACACTTGACTAACCGCTTTTGTTTGAGCTAAAAGCAGATCTGTGGCACATGTAGACATTTAATAAATCTACTTTATCTTTGGATAGGAAGACCCATAAAATATTTCAAGATTTTCAGCTAACGTGAAGTGAAAGTGATAAGATTCTTTCAGATGTTTTTGGAAATATTCAAGGATTACAAAATTGTACAAGAGCGATTTATTGCGATAAGTATTATACTACAGGATATGTCCAAATTGTATCGCGAAAAAGAAAATTTAATTTAATTTCACACAATTTCGACACTGGTTCATACACAATAATGGTTTTTAAATACTGAAGAAATATTAATCACTTAACAATCGAAAAGTATGTAGCAGGACTAACAAAATTCACTACGTAAACAATCCAAATAGCTAAAATTGCACTGTCTGCAGAACAATAATTCTAGCTCTCGAGCAAATGACCGCGTACAACAGCTGAAGTGATTCATCGTATTTAACCGACAGAACAATGTGAGTAAAAACGATTCTACAATCTACTCCACGCTTGAGGCTCATTATTGAAACGTCATTATTCATTCAAATTAACAAAACTGGTTAAATTAAAGTGTTTAGCATCGTTTAAAGCGCTAAATGGCCAGCATTAAAGGTATAATGTTGATAAAATTTACTCTTTTGGAAGTGAGAGAACTGCTGTGAGCGCCAGGTGATCACTTCAATAATCACTTATCATTTATGCATGAGCAGGGGAAGTGGTAAACTGAATAGAACTTTTTTTCACCTATCTACAAACAGTAGATGAGTGGAATACGAATTACCTTATCTAACGTGACAAAAACTCGGGTTAAAGCGACCTGAAAATACGTAATTAAGTTAACACTTCGTTTTTGCTGTCGAAAATTCTTCTTTCGTACAACATAATCATTAAACAATGAACTCTTATTGATAGGACCACTACGAGCAATCACGAGCCGAAATTGTGAAAGAAACCGGAAAAACAATGCGCGTAATTACTTTGTTTCAGGTTTGCATAACTTTTAAGATAAAATACTCTGCTGTGCAAACATTGATGATAAATTTAAATGTTTTTTGATTTAGGTGATTGTTTGTTCTGCAAATACTTACAGAGCCGAAATAAGGCATGTGAAAGCAGATAATTATTTCAAAGATGCTCTTTTAGTTCCTGTAGATTTTATAGTGTTCATGTTTTAGTAGTATATGGTTTTGGGTAATTCATTTCAATCTCAAAAGAACTTTAGACACAACTTAAATATTTCAATATTAAACCCTTGAGTGGAAATGACGGGCCTGGCCTCACCAGTCAAGAATTTTCGGCACTAAATTCGAATTTGATGGGCGTCGCCCGTAGTATATTTTCATGTCTAACCTGTTATATTACAAATGAAATAGTTTTAACTTTTATATAAATATATTAAATAAAAACAAAAATATATTAAGTTTTATTTTATGATAATTCCACGCATATAATTGAGCTAAATTTAATTCTTCGAGAATAAATCGTAAGGCAATGGGTTCTTGGTAGAAGTGAATAGGATTTTAGCAATTTAAATTAATTTTCATCAATTTTTAATTCAGCTTTTAATTCTTTAAAAAAAAATTTATGTTGAAACATGTAATTATACACATTTGAATCTAATATTTTAAAAAGAACACCTTATCGTTTCCAACATAAAAAAATAATGTTAATGTAAAAAAACATTGCACAGAGATGACTTTATCAGTTTTCAGAAAATACGTGTACAATATTAATAATGTTGTAATATATTTTAATATATTCGGGATAATTTTGTCGTATCCTTGAAACTGATATACAATCATTTTAATGTATTTAACAACTTGTCATTTACGACTAAATCCCGAACTCATTAGGATCGAATTAACTAAATATGAATGAATTTTATAGAATTATTATTATTATATTTTATGTATTTTTATTGAACTACTTTATCCCTTTCTTTTCGTTCTCGAAAAATAATCAGACGTAAAATTAATGAGATTTTCACAAATTAATCAAATGCAATTAGGTACATAATATCAGTGATTTTTCCGAAAGTCAGCGGTGACGACTTTTGATGGAAAGTTATCAGAGATTATCACTTTTAGAATATTTGTTTCATATAAAGTGTAACATCTGAATGCATTTTTGTATTCTTTATAGGAACATTAAGAAATTTTCAGGATACAATAATTTTTCCATCTTATATAAATAGTTTATTAAAAAGACTGAAAGGTATTTGAATGATATGCAAGTTTATAATTTTATTATGGTACTAAAATTATTGAAGTAGAAAATAGTGTTTTGCAGTAGTAATGATCGTATATAATTAGAAAGAACGAACCAAATGAATGGTTAAATGCAACAAATTTATTCCGATGTTTTCAAAACTTTGACGGTTCATTCGACATCGGTTTTTTTTAATATTCTGATAAATATAAACAAGTACTTCTGAACAAACACTCGTAAGTGCACTTATATAAATACGATAAGTAGCCCACTTAAGAAAAAGCTTTAGAAAAATGTTGATGTATGATAAAATCAAAATGAAATTCAAATATTGTTTCGAAACTACGAAGTAAAATTTTGTTAATGGAAAATGCTCTCCTTAATACATACATATACGAGTACACTATAAGTTCATCACTTAATTGCCATAATAGAAGTTGCAAAAGTTGTGCATTATGTGTTCTAAAGCAATTTTCCACCATGACCTCATTATTTATTTAAGAGAATGAATATCGACCACTTGTCATTATCAGTTTTTGAAATAGTGTTATCTTGTAATGTTTGTTTAAGCGACATTAATTATTTAATAATATCACCTTTAAATCGATAGACTAGAAAACAGTCGATTAGGTAAGATAGTATCAATTCCGTAGAATTTGAGGCTAATACCCGCCAAATTCGAATGATATATAGTTAGAATGATGAATGTTAGTCACGTCATAGTTAGTCATAATGAAAAATTAATTGATAAAATATTCACCTATATTTGAACTGATCGGGAACAAATATATTCCACCATGAGTGCCGTTTTTGTCGCTGGAAAATTACTTCTCCATTTTCATTTTTTTTAAATCCTATATCTCCACTTGAATGCTTTCTGTGGATATCGTCATTGGTCAGCTGGGATATTTCGAAACTTTTTTGTCGACGACGTTCAATTTTTGCTTGCCAAGAGCTGCTTCGACGGCGTCGATTTTGTTCCTTATCAGAATTATATCCATCGTATTTATTCGATAGTGAATTTCGATTGTTAATCCCCTCCTCAATAAAGCTGAATTTACCACTTAGGTCACTCTCCTCCCCACTTGAATTGAACGATCGATATGGAGCGAATATCGAATCAGGACTTTGGGGAGTGGCGTCACTTTTCTCAGATTTCACTTGTGTCTCATAAGTTGAAGTTTCTTTGGTTATCTAGACGAAAATTAACGAATACCTCTAATTCTTTTTTTGGGTTTTACAAAACCAATAGACCTTACCTTATTGCTGTCCCTTCTGCCCAGAAAAGTTACTGCGATTGAACTTCTTCGCTTGGCCGCTTTATCACCAAAGCCTTTTCCAGCTAAGAGGCCAATTGCTAAGGAGCTCCTCCGAGGTGGTTTCGGTGGAAGACTTGTTGGCACAGGTGAATTCACAGGTAGATCCGAGGATATTTCGACTATTGAGCTTGTGCTCCAGTCACCTCTTGACCGATATTTTCCAGTATCCAAAATGTTGGTCATGGTTCCGTTGCGTGTTAGAAGCTGGTCCAGCACTTTATTATCAAGTCTTAATTAAATATTACACGAACTCAAAAAAAACTTTTTTTTTTATTTCATTCGTTATCGAAGGAAAACTTTTGCGAATGTTACATTTCCACTGAGTCCACTTTAATTAGCCTCTAAAGAGTGATAAAATCGAAAATTGTTTTAATCTCTATCAGAATACAGCGGTGGCATTGCTGGGTCATTGAAGATAAGGTATAATGCGAAAGCCTTCAAGGCTCAAAGGAAGCACGACATTGCCCTTATCGAATAGATAGCGTTCGCTGACCAAATAATTATAGCAGTTCCCGTCGGCGTAAATAGAAACCTCCTAAAAATATCCCCTTTGGCCGACACTATCTCTTAATTTTTGTGACAGAGATGATACCAATTATTGCAATAATCATTATTTCATTTCACGACGCATTTACATTACAAATTTGAGTTTATTTTCTGCCTGACATGGGGTCAAAGAAATTTCGATTTTATGCAATCACCTATAAGTGGACCGGCACAACGCCGATTAAACTAAAAACAAAAAGCGCATTGCGTGATCTGCTGCCGGTCACATGGCAATCACTATCAATTTTTTTCATCAGAATTTGGCGTTAAGGGTATCGATTTATTTTAACAAAACTGATAAACATGTAGTGGTTAATGAGGCCAAAAAAGTGAGGTCAGCTGTCCATAAAAAAGTTTATGATATGAATATCTATCGTTTTTTCATTTTATTTTTGGATGCTACAATTAAATGGTTCGTTTTTTGAGGTCAAAAATGTCATAGAGTTAATAAGATACACTTTTAGCACCTAACCTGGGGCACTAACTGATTTATTTTATAAAGCAAAATAATCTTATTAATTAGATGATTATTTCTGAAACTATATGAGGCTTTGGTCTTTACTTCTTTCAGTAATGCTTATTTTACTACCGTATAACAATACAATCAGTTCAAAAATCTTTACTGAAAAGACATTTTGCAATTTTTTTAATCGAGGGTTCAAAAATGCACAAGGTATTCCTATCAATTTATAAACTAAAAAGCTGCAAAAGAAAATATAGAATAAAAAATAATAATTTTTAAAAAATATCTACGCGATTTCTTAATTTGGAAGCTCTCAAAAGAATAATCTACTATGTATTAAACGAATGTCAACAATCGAGACACCTTATCATCTTTTATTACGCATTATTTAAATTAATAAACTGAGGAATATTATAAAAAAAACATTTTTTTTGTCTAACTCATAATGACTTATCACAAAGCATAATTAAATTTAAAAAATAAAATTGTGCCTATGGATTTTTAGGCATACAACACAATTTTGTTTTGTTCGTTTTAGAGCTAAGAAGAACAAATTTTAAGTATTAACATGGTACGGTTATCTCGAAAATGTAGATTGAAAGGAAGTAACTAGTAATTTAATAAGACGTGATTATTTAATTACACAACACTACCAATCCATCAAAGTTTTTGATAGTTATCAAAGTTGTAGCGTAATTAGTTACTTGACGATTTATTAATTTATCAAGATTACTTTAAGTAGGCAGCGTTGCTACAATTTGATAAAAGATGAAAATGAAGATGGAAAGACAACTACATATAATTCAACTTTAAGAAACTAAGTCTACTTAGCATATTATTTTTAACTGCATCGAGAAAAAAAAACTTAAAATTTAAAAAGTCACCTTAAAAACTTTAAAATCAAAGCGTTTTTACAAATTATTAATGGAAAGTATTTTAAAATCAAAGATGCACCATTTCGACAATATAATCAATCGTAAATCTTAGAACACTTCGACTTAAATTTAATTTAAATTCGACATTATGATTTTCGCTGTAATTTAAGTTTGTTGGTTTTTCACTACAAAACAAAAGTATTTTCTGCGTCACATTCAAGATCTTTTAGTATATGGAACTCTAACAAAGTGTGTTCATCTTTAAATTTGTTTCAAATTTAAATAAGAATTTCAATCATCTTCAATTTTTCTCTAAGAAAGCAGAATATTTTAATAGGTATTACTAACTATATAATAATATAAACAACTATATTTGAATTGTCGAACAAAATCCTTATGAAGCAATGAGCAAATATTAAAACTAATCGGTATTAAAATGTTCAAATTTTTGTGGGGGTAATGTTTCTCTTTTTTGACATAAATTTTCATTTAATGTTTTTCAGAAAGATACTAATAAATGTCTCACTTCTTTATTTTCCTATGCAAAAACAAAACATTATCGTAAGTTATTGCGATGCATTTTTAAGCAAAAGATATTTATAGGAGCAGAGGTATTCTATAAAATTTATTTAAAAAGAGTTAAAGATTTTTAAAAAGCTATTAGTATAGGTTTATACAAGTATAAAGTTATAATTATTTATTTATTTGCCTTTGATCAAAACCTCATTGCCCGCATTAAATATATGTAGATATCGTGAATTTATGTATGTAAATCGTTTAACTCAATTACCATTTCACAAAGCCAACAGGTTAAATTGATGCAATCAATTAGAAATTTACAATGAAAAAAATTCTTCTAATCGTGAAACTAAAAAACTGCAATTTCAATGCAACATACTATTCGCAATTAATCAGTAACTTACATCGATTAAAAGTTTTTGTAAGATATAGATATTTACCTTGCAATAATAAAATGCAGTAAGATATGCGATGTATGTTGCATTCGCATCTGCATGATATACCATTAAGCGATCTGAAAGAAACGCCTACATTCTCTAGGTCAAGTCGTTGACGCTTTCTTAAGTACATAGTCAGAGTTGCTTGCAGGTGAGGCCAACAACAGATTCACAGACTGTTATTTTGGGCGAGTATAAAACTGGATGCTGGCAAGGTCATTAATCGCCATGGGGAATACTGTTGGAAATCCAATTTATAAACCCTTTATCCAACTGTCTTAAAATTATAAAAATTATGAGGGAAAGTAAAATTAATGTGCATGTTATACTGCATTCCAAAATGTTAGCCATTTAGTAGATATTAACTATCCCGCAAATCAGTTGCAAAAAAAACCGCCATATGTTGCACAAGAAGCCCAATTAATCTTCATTGATATCCGGTGGTATTCGATGGAGTCTACCTCTACATTGATCGGAAAGCTTTTTTTTCAGGTAAGATAGACTGTCTTTAAATTTCAATTCGTCTTCAGACAGCCGCAGCACCAGTAAGACTCCCTACTTAAATTGATTGGGCAAGTAATGGCAAATTACTTGAGCGCATTTCAACACAGAGTTACGCAGCCATGGTTACTCCAATTTAGGTGCGATAGGCCGTCTTGCATGACACATTTTTTCATTTCAGACATACCTACGCTTATGGAGAGCTTAGCTTATAAAATATTTCACCTTAACAATTTTGATGCTTCTTTTATTAATTTACTAATAGTAATTTTTAAATTTAATTTACATTACATGCGCACGTTTTCAAGCAATTTATTCAGAACCAGTTTGGATTTCCTCTATAAAATTTATGGAATGCCATACTGTCAAGTTTTATGGCTAAAATGGTCTTAATAACCTTGCTAAACTATTCAAATCTGTAATAAAAAGCGCAGATTTATTAAACTTTACTAGCGAAAAATTTCTATCCAAGAAAATTGTCATCACAAGGAAAGAATATAATTACTATGCAACGTTTATTATCTTTTTGAACTTTTTGTAAAACGGTTAAGTAGTTTATTATCTTTTACAATATTACAAAATTAGCTCGAAATTTATAAGCTTTCATATTGATTTAGCTATATAATGTGAAATCAATCTGCTTCCAGATTTTGCAGGATATTTTGCATTGAATTGAAAGTTAAAAAACCGTCATGCATATTAATATTCTAAAATTTGCGAAAAGGGTAACAAATTTCCATCATATTTACCCATCCAAACTTCTAACCTTAAACCAGATAAGTTTTTGGATTAAGTTTTTGACTCAAAATAGGTATAAAACTAGGCAATTTGATTGTATTTTCGCTAAATAAAAAAATTGTTTGATATGGATAACTATTTATAAATTTCAATTCAATAAATGCAATATAAATCAACTTTTAACTAAAGTATGTATGTAAGTTTAAATATTTCTAAATTGTATAATGCAAAATTTCTATTTTCGAGAAGTTTGTTAGTTAGTAGGAAAATTCACTAGTAACTAGTAATTAATATGATTATCCATCGTTATACATTCTCATAAATTCGAAATGCTTCTTTAATTAAAATAAATTGGACAATTTATAGATCTTAAATCAATTTCCTACAAGGACGTTATGCTTGTAGCATGTTCTTTGATCATTCTCCTCACGTAGCGCAGTGTAAAATTATCAATTTCAATTAACCATTTGCAGCATCATGAGAAATCTCGGTAAATTAACATTCAACCATTTCGTTATGCTGGTGCTCATTTACTCTAGCCAGGGCACCCAACTACGCAAAACAAATCTTTCCCATCCCCGGCCCTGTTTAGTGCAAATGAAATTTTTACTCATGTTTTATCTCCTGGCGTAATGTTTCCGCATTACAGAAAACAAATGTGCTGTTTAGCCAGCTGAACGCTTCGATTGGCATCTAAAAATATTTAAGCGCAAACAGGATATTCTATTTTGCTGTCGAAGAAAACTTTTTGTTTAAACTGAGCCATTTATTTAAACAAAAGTTCAAGACGTTAAGCACGCCTGGGAAGAAAAAATAAATTCTTATTTTTTTTTTTCACCCAAAAATTCTCAGCACGTTCGATGGTTGTTATCACGTTTTGGTCTGATCTTTCATTGCTAATCAGAGCCGTTGTCGCACCCACTCCGACAAACGTTTACTTTTGAATATTTAATAGCAGCAATGAGGCACATTTCTTGTCGCCTTTGTATCAATATGTATGGAAATTTTTCAATCCATTTATTGTGTCAAAGTTTATCTCTGGGTAATTGAAAAATGCTCATTTAATGCGGCAATGATCATCCTCCGTCTGTCTAGTATTTTTCCCGCGACCTCAAAAAATCTGCGAAGAAACTGAAATTCTCTGAACAGGGATTGTATATTTTACTTGCCGTCTATCACGCAAGACGTGTCCACTGAATGTTTTTAATTGCGATAACAAATTCCCTTGGATGGATGCCAATTAAATATTTTCAATTTTAATTTTCTTCGGGTAAAAGAAGTAAAGCAATTCCATTCAATATTTTTAATTTACAATTAATGACCTTCACGAATTTACTAACCTTGGATATTTGCGGGCGGACTTGTATGAATTCAATTTTTATCTATCTGAGCCGATCTATTTAAGTAAATAATTTTCAAGGAAATTCATTATAGCTAATTAGTGATTCTTTTTTTAACAAACAACCTAAGAAAACGCAGTAGAGTAAATATTTAAAATTCAAAATAATATTTATTGAGTTGATTAACAGCGTCTTTATTTTATAAATATTGTGTTAGCCGCATTTTATTCTTTTAATATTTGATTGGCCTTAACATATCTAGCGTATTTACCTGATAAAGAACAGCGCAAAATTAGTCGGAATATTTATTGCTTACAAAAATATAAAAATAAAAAATAAGATTACCAAGAACAAGAACATGAACAAAATTTAATTATTAAAATGGGTTAACTATAATTCGCCAACAATCAGTAAAAAGTTCGACATCACTAAAACGGTGAATTTATATTGTAATTATTGTTTTTATAAATTTAAGTGTCAAATTAATGATTTACATATCTATTTTTCCATTTCTAGTATAAATTTCACAAATCTATAATATTTTGACTCAAACATGCTCATATACTTGAAAATTGAGAGAGATTGCTTTCGTTACGTTTTCCCTCCATTAAATTTTTTACTAGATTTTATTACACAGGAAAATTCTCGCCGTAAAAACTTCAAGATTATCAAAGTTGAAGCGAACAGATGACATGCAGTCAATTAATCAACTACTTTTTAGGATAATTTACTTCAGTAGAATGGACAAATTACGGACATTTGTGAAAGAAAAAGTTGTGAGGGGACTATCTCTACAATTTTCTTCTTAGGTATTTTTCAAATTAATGCACACAAACAGACCTAACAATTTTCATAATTCTTATGTTCAGGATAAGAAGAAATATCATGTGAAATAGTTATTGTATTAAAAATATTTAGTTTCAACTATAGTTTTCTAATTTGTAATCGAAAAAGAATGAACTAAATAAATGTATTTCATAGTGAAGGAAGATGATAGTTTAAGTAAGCAAGCCGAATTATTTCTCAAAATTCAATAAAGAACTATAAAATAGACTCTCCTTGTTTGGCAATACGAAAAAGTTTGGCATAGGTTAATTTGAAATGTTATCTTGTTAAATAGTAAAATGAGATAGGCAATAACTTTTAGTTATATAACAAATTTTTCTCCAAAGGCGCTGTTCTCTAGTCCCACCCATATGTAACTTCGAACACCAGATATAAAATAATCTATGCAATTGCAGTACAAATGTAAATTTAAAATATAATGGTCCCAATTCACTTCCCTGAATAACACCGCATGAGTTAAAATGTTTAACAGTCTTTCTGTTACGAATTATACTGTTTGTGGGAAATAAAATCAATGGTACTGACTTTAAACCAATCCATAACACATAAATAAGAAAATTAATGCTTTTTTCAATTAGAACGTGTCGCTGTAAATAAGTAAACATGAAATAAAATTAGCAATCAGGTTCGCCAGAAAAATTCCAACAAGTTTGTTACCGTAAAACTATGCTGGAATAAATCCAGAAAAGGTTTGCAACGAACAGACCTGTTATGCATGAAAGAAATGGTGCACCGTCTAGTATAAGTTGAATTTCAAATAACGACAATAATATGTACTTAGAGGCATGTCATAGATCTTTATACTATTTATTATTGCTTTTGTTATTTATAATATGAATTACACTATTTTTATTTTGTTTAGTTATTTGCGTTTAATTATTCCATTAACAGATTGATTTTTGCACACATTTAACAGTATAATCATCATACTTTATAAGGAAATTGCTGCATTCTAGCCAAAGGTAACTAATTAAAATAGTAAATTGTCTTGATTTTTTACGCACGAGGTAATACAAATTTTTAGTTGTTCTGCAGAAAAACGACTTTTTACGGCCGACAGTGCATGTATTACACTTGGTTTATACTATTGTTTTTATTATTTGTACTATCTGACTATCGATTCCAAATACCTTATTTTAATTTGAGGGTTCTGGATATTTATTAGTGTTACTAGAACTACAACGAAAGAGAAATATCGCTGCTTTTGATTTCTACTTAAGTCGTATTTAATTTCACAATCTAATTAATGGTTTAGCCTTGTACGTCTAATTGATTAGTGAACCATTTGCGTACCTCGTGCTCGAGCGCGTGTATCATCAACTTGCTAATGGATATAAGATTTCAATTGAATGCTGTTTGATTGATTTTACATAAATTTATTTCGTCTACTGCATGCAACATGCTTTCTGTGGACAATTTTCTATTTATTTATAGAATTAAACGAACATTGATGGTCAGTGTCATTTATAGAGAAAGCTTTTCATCTTTGGATCTTTGTAAATTGAATTATTTTACTTTATTAATTAATTTTTACTAATTTAAGTTAATTACTAGGAATTAAAAGAAGAGTGTCATTTAAATTTAATCGGACATTACCTAGATCAAAACTAATTGTTAGGTTATATGAATTCGTTCAACTATTTAAAATATTTTCTTAAGATTGCATATGGTGCACACGTCTCGAAATCATGAATATTTTTGCAAATTCTTCAATATTAATGTTCAAAGCATTTTCCTTTATACGTTATAGTCTGTCACTGTCGAGTCATTTTTTAAAAAATGGGAAAAAATTGTTATTTAAAAATATAAGTTGTTTTGTATATCCCATTACATGAAACTCTTTTGAGCTTTTTAAATAAACAATTGCGTTATAATCATGCTGACTGATAAGATGAGAAAGAATTTTTCCATACGAGAAGATAAAATCGAAGGAATTAAACATCGCAAAAGAGTCGGATTTCAAATTGTTTTATTATTTTATGCCTATACAATAGAAAGAGCCTAAAAATTATAATTTTTCAGTGTTTTGGTGTTTTGGCCATCATCAATTTGAAGATAATTATTTTCATAAATGGCTTTTCTGCTAAACATGATAGTAAAAATTTGTAAATTTGAACGACACTATTTACTAATTATTATTTTTCTCCCAAAATTAAATATAGTTATTTAACCATTACTTTTCTGCTCAAGCCAAAATAAAAATAATATAGGTGAATGAATTATAGTTCTAGCAATAAATTAATTCTATATAGAGATAAGACATGCTTTATTTATGAAATCAACTTTACAAATAATTAACATATATGTGTATGGTCTTTTTAATTTTTGGAGGCTACGCTAAGAAGAGATAAAACTGTTTGCCAGTAGATATTTTTAACTTTTCTCATGTTTTATGTTAGTTGAATTTAGTTAAGACGCATTCTGCAAGGCAGGTGTAAAACTGAAATACATTTCCAGACCATTACGAACAAAATAAATGAATGGAATTGGAAAGTGTAAGTTTATAAACAGAAATAAAAATATCTGACGCCAGAAATCGTTTGGATATTTAAAATTGTTGAGAAATGGCACCTTAGCGTGTTTGTGCAAAGATTTACACAACTCTCACTCGTTAAAAGGCAACCGCATTAAAGTTATAATTGAAAGAAGTAAGACATCATCTTCCCAGCAATGCGCCACAGTAATAAACCAATTTTCGGTTTCATTTTACATTCCACTGGAGAGCGTTCCTATTTTTGTTGTTTTTTTTTTTTTGCACGAACGAACACTAATTTTTTGAATAAACACAAACCTCACAATTATTCGAGTAACACCGAATGAAACAATTTCTTCATTGTCCAGCGGATTCGTGTTTGGTAAAATTTTTGTCTGAAAAATTTCAGTTATTTTTTGCCTGAAATGAATCGATTTTTAGTATCGTGCAACTGAGAACTTGGGACACGAAATGTAAGATTACAGTGTGACCCACAATCTAAGACACTGGGACATACTGTGCCACTGAAATTACTCTGCCTCCGCGTGAAAGGCACGAAAAGCTGCACAAGACCGAATTGAACGAAACAAAAATTTTCTTTTTAGCCTCACTGAGGGTAAAACAGTGCAAAAAATTCACAAGTAAAAACCGAAACGCGTATTATATGTGATATACCTTCTGCAAGAATTTCTACAATTTCATATCGTTGCGATCGACGCAGAGTAGACGATTGAACAAAAAATCTGCCTTCCGATTGAAGGCGACAACAATAATTCGATTCGATTGATAAGTCCACGGTATTACGAACCATACGCAAACGAACGTTCCGAATACAAAAATTAAACTGATTGGAAATTTCTCCTCAGCACAAATATTTGCGCGAAACTTTTAAAAAGTGCTGCTTCTCCGACTGTTATGCTGCGAAGTGCGGTGTGGCGGGCCGGCGACGGCAGCGGGCGCAACTCTGAATTCAGTGTCGCCATCGCCACTCGCCAGTCTATACTTCTGCAGTTTGGCTTGAAGCCGAGCCACGCTAGCTACTTGGTTTCGTCTGGTGGGGCGCTCTCAGTTTCTGCTAAGAAATTCCGTCTACTGTCCGAAGCTCACGTACCCGGTGAGGTTAACAACATTAAGAAAATCAGCGATCCCAAGACACACAGTAAGACGGTAAGTGCGAATCAAGAGGCGGTTAGACAAACTCCCCAGAAGCTAACTCATAGCCATATGTGATCTATTTGCATTCGGGTCTTCGATGCGGCTAAAAGTCAGAAATAGTCGGAAAGCCAGCCGTAAAGCCGTTCTTATCTCCCGTTGCGACTTAAGCCCGGTACCCAAGGGCACTTGGCCGAGAAAGCTTCTCTCGAACTAGTTCGCAGCTAAAGTGAATGGCTAACAAAAATATTCAGCACTCAGCACACGTGCTAACTTGTCTTCTCGCCACCAGTTATCAAAATGATTTTTGCATTACATAAACATAAAACAAGACCCTTCACTCTTTCGCAAGATGAATGAGATGCGATGGGGAAATGCAACCAAGTTAAACGACCTCTGAGGTCAAACCGAGGAAGGTAGTATCATTCTTTTCTGTAGCAATTTTAATAATATCCGCAAATTTTTAATATACATATTTAGTAACGCATAGTTTTTAAAAATAACTTTCAAAACAAATTATCTCTTGCACAAGTGACCTTTTGTGACCCCAAATCATTTTCAATTTTGAAACAATTGAAGCATCAGGCGCAAGATAGACAAAAGCTGCTCGTTAAGATATTGGCAATACTATATGTAAGTATATAAAATTCTTCTCACGCTGTATTTTAAAATACATATATTCATGAGATGAACTTGAACCGGATGTTTATAGTTTTAAGTTAAAAGAACTTGTTAAGAATTATACATAATTTGTCTGAATGGTCTATGGCTTGTATTTCTTGAGAAAATTTTACATTACGATTTTGCAAGAAAAATATGCGAACTTGTCACCATCGTTGATCCAAAAAAAGATATTTGCATTTAATTCATTCATACTTAAAATTCTCTAGAAACAATATGAATATAGAAATATGCTGCGAACCATAAAAGAATACTCTTTCAACAAACGAATATTACTATAACTATTCTTGGATATACTATTATACATAAGTACATTTGTATATAAACCATAAATAAAGACGCCTCAAAAGAATTAAAACACATAAGTACGATCTAATTATTATTTTATTAGCAGAATACTAATTCCTATAAGCCCGCGCTTGCTTTACCGAATTGTGACTGAATTAAATATAAACCATCAGCAATACATATATGTAGTTATAAATTACAACGTCTACAAAAAATATATTTTTTCTTGCGTCTCGGTTTATTTTATCATTATTTTATTTGTCATGAATGAAAAGAATACAGTATTTTGACCACTTTTTCCAAAAATAAAAGTTCTTCATACAATTTTCTAGCCTGAGTTCTAAGTTACGTATATCAATTGCTATAACTCTAAAGCCCTTTTTAAACATTTCAAGCGGTCAAATTCAAGGATTATTTCAAAATATGTATCTTAAAGGTTTTCAACCCAATTTTCGTGGAAATTTAAAGCTCATTGAGCATTTACATTTAAGAATTCGTAATCGATATATGAAAAAAAAACCTATAGAAAAGGTTTTCCAATTCTTTAAAAAAAACTCTTGTTGACGTGTTATCTTATTTATAATTAGATTGTACTAAGTATGTATATCTTACTTACTTTACGCAATTTGCACCATACCTTTATAGGAATACCTAAGTGTAACTAATATTATTTTCTCAAAAATCCTGCGTGACGAAAACATGTTGTTTCCCGTTCGAATTTCGAAATTATAACTCAATTACAACTCAAAAAGGTAGATCTTTGTCGATTAAATTAGTATATTATGGAAGTGTAAAATAACTTCTCCTGTAATTCCATAAATAAAAGACAATTTAAAAATGAAGTGGTTATTCAAAAACCCATTTTGTCTGGCCGCAAAATGCTTACATATGTATATTATTTACAACCGGATCTACTCAATAAATGTAAAAATTCTTTAGTATGCCATGAAAATTGTTGAGCCAAATATGTAGAAATGAATGCGGCATTGTTAGAATATTTCAAATTCTAAACATGTAATAAGGAAGTTATTTATTTCAGACAGCTCTGGGGCGAAAAAAATCTGCTGACATAACTGTAGAAAGTAGAAACTTAAATGAATTCAAATATATGAGTCTGTCAGCCTTGAGGACATTACTAAGAATGCCATAATATTCAGTACTCTCGGTAACACCTACAGCATTATAATTAGCACAAATTGCGCGTCTAACATAATTAGTGCGAACACTAATCCATATCAAGTTAGTCGGAAAATTTCGTTACCTTCATGAGCATGATTTAGACTTTAGAGTTATGTAAGCTTGACGCGATTTCCTAAAGCAAATCGCAGTTGCATCAGTTAGACAATTAAGCAGACCACAAGGTTTTTTAGCTTTAAGTTTTTTCTTCATTTTTCTTTAAATTTTTTTAGATTCATCGTCTTAAATCCATTTCATATTAGATTTAGCATAAAAACAAAATGAAAAAAAATTCATGTCTTATTCAGATAAAGAAGACTATTTCTGTGTAGGGGAATTGTTTCAGATAGTCATATGCACTAAACTTTAGCAGTAGTTTATTAATAAATTAAGGGAACTTAATGAGTCTTAAAATAATGGTTTATAGAAAATTGTCAACATGGAATAATTAACTTCTTAAATTGTTAACAATTAAATTTTCTATCAATGATTTTTCATTAAAGTGCACATCAAATTCAATGCCATTAAATGATCAGGTTTAATGGACTGAAATTCATCAATAAATGGTTGAAAAATAATGAATTATAAATTCAGACTCACAATCGGATAATAATAAAAAGTGAATTGGGAAAGTAGTAAATTTTTGCTTTGTAAAAAAATTTAATGGACCGAAAAAAAAACATCTGTTAGATATATTATAACCGAAGAGTACCAAAATACATACATATATCAATGAGAAAATATATTTTCTTGTATTGAAAGAAGGAAGTATTCGTTATACAATATGTAACACGGAAAAAAAGAATTTGCGAAAAATAACGTGTGATATTTCAAAGAAGCAAGATAATCAAGGAAAATTGTCGTATAGGCCTGTAATTTAGAAATTTCATGAAAAACTCAATATAAATTGATTGATAAAATACAAAAATTACAGGCTAAAACTTTACTATTACTTTTTCTGAAAAGAAAATATTCAAAGTGACTAAAAAAAATTTAGTTAGCAAAAGATACTGAAAATTACTGAATTATTATTGAAAATATCCCATAGGTACTTAAATATAATATAATATAATAAATAACTTTAAAAGTTGTAATACGTAGTACTATACTTAAATAAGTTAATCATGGAATAATTTATTTATTAGTTTATGCTATAATGAATTATAATAATTTATTACCGGGTGCCCTGTTTTTTTTTTAAAGTTTATGGATCGTTCAGAATAATAGAGCAAGCAGTTCTGAAAATATTTATTTCACAAAGCATACATTGCAAGCTTAAGAATTTTATTGATTCATCCTGTGAACTTAAGCTTGTTAGATCTACATATTTTAAATTAAACTAAAGCGCTTACTCTTACGATCTGGGTAAGATAGGATAAAATTGTAATTGTTATTTGAAATCCAATGAATTCGTTTCACTCTACCAATAACTATAAGATGTTACTCACAATACTGATATGTGGGGCAGTTTCTACCGACTAATTTCGCGTTTAAACTTCTTAATGAGTAATGAAAAAAGACTTTTTTATTAATCTCTTTAATGTTCGTTTCCCAACTATCAACCATTAACCGGCGTAATTACTGTCTTGTATTGCTGTCAACAAGGTAATGTGGCAAATGGGTTTTGTCGCAACCTTTTTTTCATTCCGAGGATACCTCAATATCTGCCGAAAGAAGCCAATGGGCTCTATTTTTGCAATTCATTTTTTACCGCAGCTGATCGTTGTTCATTGCCCTGCGGAGGTTTTCTTGTCCGGGCTAAAGAGGAAACGTTGCGTACTTCAAGGTGAGCCCGTCTTGTTGAAATGAGACCGGACTTGAAATAAAAAATAAAAAAAAAATGATAAAGTAAATCACCCATCCCAAAACTGTTGGTGGTAAGATAATTTTTATCCGGACTCCAGTGCTGGAACACTGAAAAAGACTGAATGAATGAACGCCCTCGAGACAAGGGCGGCAATTTTTATTTATTTTTTAAATACCCAAATGAAATGCATTGGACACTTGTTTAACAGAAGAGGTCATTGCGTGTGCCGTACTTAAGTCCGTCGACTTTAATTTACATACATAATTTGGAGAGTGAAGTCCAATGCCGAACTCAGGCAGACTTCGATCGAGTTATAGTTTATTGAAATTGTGTCCTTTTTTGTATCTGTCATCGTTTAGTTTAATTTTAGCAGTTATCCTTGTGGCTTGTTACCGTCTCGTAGACGTCTCTCTTGAGCAATTAGCAAAATACACAAGATAAGAAATGACTAACAGCTCTTAAAGAAAATTTATTCAGAAAATCAGAATTTATAGGCTCGTCGCCATATGAGAATTACGCCTCCAGCTGCTTCTTGGCCTTCTTTGTTAACTGAAATTTATTATGGGCTCTGATGGCTCCACAGCATTGAACTTATTTGCGACTAATTATTGGAGACCTTTATTGATTTAGTATCGATTTAGTGTTCAGGGTGTACATAAAAATGTACCAATTATACATTAACTTCAGTATAGTGCACATGAAATTTAAAAAAAAAATACCTAAATTAAAATTAATAAGAAAATACACTATGTCGTATTTCCGGATTTCACTATAATGTCTAATGTACATACATATTAGATTGTATGTAGCATGTAAAATCGACAAAAAATTTTTCACATAGTAAATACCTACTTAATAAAAATCAAGAAATCTATTTTGGGTCTACCAACCAATTGCGTTACCCTATTTTAGATCATTATGTAAATAAGTACATCAATTCCAAGCAGTTAATTTACACTGATAGAAAAGAAAAAAAATCATAAACAAAAATTACCAGAAAATGCTTTTCACCCACCGGCTTCCTAAATATTTTTCATATTTTATATCTTGCACCTCGTTAAAAACCAAGCGTTCATTGAAAAAGCGGTAGTAATAAAACTGCCTGAATCCAGAGAACTGTATTATTTTTGTTCTCAGTATGTTCTATAAGTTAGCAAAAACCAGCTTGAGCAAATAAATAGTAGCATCATAAATAGAATGTAGAAAGATGTGAGGCCATAATTTTCAGTGAAAGAACTAAACATGAATGAATTTTATGAGCATCTTTTCGAATCCTTCTTATGAGATATTTTCTAAAGAATTCCAGGTGTTTAATTGTTTTGTGCGGTTTGTTCAAAAGTGCAAAGCTTAAAAATCAAACATATCAAAGAAATATTTTTTTTTTTGTATAATTTTAAATCAATATTTGAGAATTATTATACAAATGTGTAAATTTCATTGACAGTTAATAATTAATTCCTTTCTTTTTTTAGTCGCGCGATTGTCCACAAAATCGAAAAAACAGAACTGTTTTTGTTGAACATAGTCGATTGATATTTGAATTTTGAATGACCCTGCCTAAACAAATTAGGAAACCCATTAAGCCTCGAACGCAATTTGTGCTTTTATTTAGTAACTGATAAAAATAGTACACTAATAAATTTTACACTGACTCCAAAATGAGGAAATACTCATAGTGCTTTTAACAATTTGTAAAATCTTCCCTTAAATATATGTTTTAAAAAATTCCACTCAATACTCAATTTTTCATTTTATCCGATTCAAATCAAATCATGAAGAATACATATCTACTAAAACCAACAATTTACAATACGTAGCTGGACATAAACAGCCATTCGTTTAAGACTTTTTACGCAGATAATTTCTAATTTGACTGAATTGCTATCGCAAATCTTGATTAATACCATGAATTATGATACTTAACACAATGAAATATTTAATCTTTACATTGGCTAAAGATGTTTTTGAGCTCAAAATAAAACATATTACTTAAGTAGGTACGTTGAAAGCTTTTGTAGCATTACATTTGAAAGTTACGAACTCCAATCCACTTTAACCTTGAAAGTCGGAAGAGTTTTGAAAAGTAATGTAAGGCTCTTAGATTCAATTTATTATAGCCCATAGTTCCATCTGCGTCACTTTTATATCTACCGCACTTCCACATTCCACAATTTTTAAAAAGTTATTTAAATTATGGCATCTTTTATAGAATAACTAAATACCATGAACTAAAATAGTAATAGCAGTTCCGACAGCATAATTATTTCAAACATTTATCAAAATTAGCTAGTGACTGCTTCACGGATATCTCAGTTTAACCTTGACAAAATTAATCTCCTATATGCAAACCTATCGAGAATACGTGAAAGGTCTTTAGACTTAGGAATGAATTGTTTTATAAACAAGAAGTAATTATGGGTCTGCGGTTCAGAAACGTTTAAAATTGTTTTAACGCTCTGTTAATGTCTAATTGCGTTTGATTTATTTAATGATCTGTTTTACTTTGCAGAAACGTGTATGAAAACAAGGCTAATTAGGATCCCTTTATCTCTACTTTTGGATTAGTTTCATATTCAGCATAGTAATAAGAAATGTTACAGTCAAAGTATTATGGGCGATGTAATGTGTTTGCAAATTGAATATGCCTAAAATATGGATAACATTCTAATGAAATAATTTGTCAATCTTTTCCAAATTGAAACCTTTCGCCCACTGCAAAGGCAGCACTTACTGCGACAAATGTCTGGCACAAATGTTTTCTTCTCAAAAATTGTTTATAATATTTGTACGTTCTGTGAGAAATAATTTATTTAATAATAAAATAATTTTGGCATTATGCATTATTAAGAATACAAATCCAATTAAACCAAATTTTTCAGTGCTTGATTTAAATATCTGAATAGTTATCTTCATTAAATATTTCATAGATATTGAACAATAAATAAAATATAAATTTTATTAATATAATTTGCATTCTTTTTTTCTTAACTCGTTACTCTATCTACTGTAATTTGTATTTTCAGGATATTCGGTTAGAATAAGAAGATCGAACGTGAATTATATACATATGTCTTCTGGTTTCCGAGCTTAACACCTTTCCTATTAAATTAAAAAAATTTTTGTAGCTTTGAAAGAAGTGCAAAATAAATATAATTTTTTCTACGGAAGGAAGCCAATTGTTGAGTAAAAGTACCCTCACCTCATATCAATATAATATGTTTAGTTGATTCGATTAAAATATATTCAGTGCTTTCAAATTGTAGTTCTCAAATTAATCACTGATCATGTGTTCACACCATGTCATTCCATTAATCAGCACATTAATAATCGTTTAAGCCATGTTGATACCTTAATATGATAAATGATTAAGTATATGTTAATTAATTGAAAAACGCTTAACGAATTTATTAAATTTAGTCATCATTTGTAAGTAAAAGAGTTATAAGCAATTATTCATGTATTAAACAATAGTCTATCAAATAAAAAAAACGCCAAGAAATGTTAAAAATAACACAGAAGGTTTTGTTATTTTTAAAATTTTAATTATGGTAGATGAGACCGAAATCAGCGACTCCAAAATCTTTCAACAAAGGAAACTGGTTTTTCTTAGCATGTAAAATTTTACATAGCTACATGTAAAACATAAAGCCAAGCTTTTTACTACGTCCATCGTAAAAGCATAAATCGACTAAAATAGTTTTACTACTATAAAATTCTTCGTAAATTAGACCATTTATAAAACAAGCTTTGCGAGGTAAATTTAATTTTATACTCGCGTTTCTAAGACCCAAAAAACACCTTAACTGTGAAATACCAGCGCTTAAATCAGAATCGAAAAGCTATTGCCAAATTTAGCACCTATTTATATTCAATTGAAATGCAGACAGGTTGTGGCGGTATAAACGTGCAAAAAAATATGAAATGAAGGAAAAGGTAACAGCGATTAGCTTCCGGAAACCCCGTCCAATTATCTAGAAGAGACTGACGAAGTTATACGCTATACTAAAAATAGCCGTGTTCCTTCTTCCGTTTCTATACGCAAAAATTGGTGTAAATAATCGCAAACGAAAGTTGCCAAACGAGTTTTGCCTTGACCAGGTTCAATTACATTGGGACGCGTTCAGATGATCTAATGTGGCAGCCAGACGTGTCGGATCGTGCAGAATTGCGATACAAGCATAATATCTATTATAAACGTTACCGAGCCGTCATCATATAAATCCCGGAAAGACGAATGCAACTGCAACTTGCATATTTTATTTTCAAATAGATTTAACAAATCAGGTAACCGTTTTTTTTTTTTAATTATCTTGAGTATTTTAGGTAAATGATGCTTGCTGAAGCATGAAGAACAGTGATCGCAATTTAGCATTATACGGAGGTATGTATTTACTGTATTAATCAAGGTGGAACTATATACGATTATACATAACTGCTTGTATATCACAAATATCGAAAAACAATATACTCTGGGAAACGATTTAGAATCAAACCTCGACCTAGATTTTACAAGAAAATTTATACCACGAATAATATAAGTAAAAATCACAGCAAAACAAGATTTATGATTTATTTGAAGCTATTAATGTCTTTTTTAAATAAGAAATTAAATAGCAGACGAAACCTTGGTTATATCATAAATTCAAATGTTGAAAAGTATGAAATATTCCTAAAAAATGTAAAGTACATATGTCACAAAGAATAACATAAGGCAGCTAATATCTGAAAAATTGTATAATTACAACTAAAATTCAGACATTTTATCTCAAGCAATTCGTTATTTTATTAATTTTTTAGTATTTCCTACTCTATCAACAAATATGACTTAAAATTTAAAGACAATGCAATTCTCTGGCACAAATTTATTTTTACCAATTATCTTTATTTCGAATAATTAGTGCCAGATACAAACTTGCCTAAAAGTTTTTTTTTTTAAATATTTAAGGTATATATGTATGTACATACATACATATATTATACATTTTGTAGTGTGAAGCAAATCCGCTTTAGGTATGTAGAAAACCTTGCACTTGGCATATTGCAGATTAATTGATTAATTAATTTCTTCCATTGATTTCTTGACAAAATAAGAAAATGTTATGTGTTCATAGCATTTAATTTTTTTTTATCTTAAACTATATTAAATAAACCACTGAGATTAAAAGGCATTATCTCTATCGTTTTATATTTAATTATGTATCATTCTCAACCAGATGGAAGAAGTTGTGGTGATTTGCCATAATTACCAAGTTAGTTGGGTGTCAGGCGCCGTTTTGCATCGCATGATTAATTACCGCATTCCAGTAGTTTTAAATTTTTTTTATATCTTTTATAGAAAAATAAGAAAAACAAATCTACGGATAAAATTCATTTTATTTTACGCTTATAAAAACGTAATGTACCAAAATAATGGAATTTCTGCAATGCGTTCACCTTTTTCCGGCACAGTCTGTTGAATAATTCATTGTAAGCAAGCCCGGTGCGACCATACTTCACCTTATCTTGGAGCCCCAGATGCAGATTTATTGGTGTTTTTCTATTGCTACTGGCTGTGATTCATTGAGGCTGCTTTGAATTCACATCTTGCACTCAATTCGTTAATGTAACACGGGGCATTGGAATAATGTGCAGCCTTCAGGTATTTTCATTTTATTGATTTCTTTTTTTAATTTTTCTTTTTTAAGAATTAAGTATTAAATGTCGACTTTCCGGTACAGAAAATTTGTCTTAAAGCCTGCTTCCTTGGAATTATTCTACATATATATTTTCAATTCGCCCCAAAGGGAAATGCTAACAAATAGCGTTTGCACTATCCAATCCAAAGCGGACCTTAATGGCCGTGAGGGTGCATGAGAGTAATCACTTACGCTGCTACAAGTTGCTCAAAGTCTTATGCAATTCATTATTCCTATATGCACTTTTTGCGGCCTACAGAAATTGACGGCGGCGGCGTCTCTGAAGGAGCCCCCTCAAGGGCTCAGACGTGTAAATATTTGGATAAATCAGAAATCGGTGCGCTTATACCGTGGGAATTGCTTAAGTGATCAATTAATTATTTCATTTACGCAATTCACCTTCCTTCATTAGCGGGAATGTAACACATCACATGCGATTTAATGCGTTCACAAAGCAAATTCGCAGCGTGCCGCTCTCAATAAATGTGATTACGCTAGAGCAGCAATTAAAAAGACGCAATCTTTGTCTTAATGAAGAATCGTAAACTGCCCACATATTTTCATAATTTCTTGGCAGCAACGCGAATTATGTTTTTTTCATTATTATTATTTTTTTTTTTCGCTAGATTTGTAATTGCAGCCAGGTTGACACGAGTATGGCCCACGGCGTTGTACAGCAGAACAAAAGCGACTTAAGAAACCGCCTGTCTGCCTACATGCTTACAGAGATGCTTACTGCCAACTTTTGATAGAATTGGGTCATTGTCGCGTTGAGAATACTCGTGAAATTTCTTATGGTTTTTTTTAATTCTTTCTTTTTTTTTATGACAAATCTCAAGGAGCTGCTTACCTATAGGCTAGGTGCATAACAAGGCATTGCAGATTGCAGTAATACAACAGGAAGTTACTGCTTTTTTTTATTGTAATGGGAACGAGTTCCTAAAAAAATAGTGCAGATTTTGTTTTAATATAAATAAAAATGCAGAGGTCATTTGTTTCTATATAATTTAAGTATTATATTTCGAGTTTTGATGACCAAAATCTAGGTACAAGCGAAAGTTAGTATTAAATCTTTTGGTTCTTTTAAAAATCCTAATACTGTTGATCCCTGACCTGACTCTAACTCAACTAATTTTTTAAGGAGATGATGAGGAAAAGTAAAAATGATTTAAATAATAAAATTGATAGACCATCACCATAATACAATTCAAAACAATACGTTTTAGTTCAAAATCTAAATGTTTACATCTTACCAAATTAATGAATGAATGAATATTTTCTTTCTAATCTCATATTAATCTTAACAATTTTTAATAAAGTTAACATGTATTACTTGCGTTCTTAACTTTCCAAAAATTTTCAAATTAATTTAGTTTATTTTTTAAACTGCATATACTTAGTTTTCATAGTAGTATGACCTTCGAGCGACCTTTTTTTTTATAATTCTGCAATGGACTTGGCAGTTCTTAGGGTGATTTAACTAAGTGCACTTAAAAACGATAAATAATTTAATTAAATTAAACAATAGTATACACGCATATTATAGGTAAAAGGTCCCTAAAAAAATAGAAGGTTGTATCGATTAAGTAGTCCAGCAAAGGATGTATGATCGAGTATGAACGAAAACATAAATGAGGCGTTGAATTAAATTTTTATAATTTGCAGAAAAAAACAATACGCTCACCTGAAAATTTTGTTGTCTTTTATTATCCAATTCATCTAGTTTTTTCGTCGCATAAAATTAATAATAATAAACAGATATTAAGATGTACATTTTCTCTACAAAACCTCAAAACACTTTTCAATTGTACCTACATTAATCACAAAAGCACTCCCGTAGTGTTATTCTATTTATCTATGACATTTAGTATCTTATGCACAGTTTATGAACAAAAAATTAACAATAAATATAACTTTACTGTCTCAGTTAATATATTCTTATTGATTTTACTTTTTGCAGAAACGTTTCTAAAACTATCAAAAATGTAAGTGGACCTACGCAATTAGATTTTTAAATTAATAAAAAGAATTTCTTAGCACCCCTATGTGTGTATTTAAGATTCTGTCGAAAACTTTTGAATTTGAAAAAAAATATTAATTACTGCAGGAAATTCAATTAAAATGTTATTGGTAGGTATAATAGATTGAAAAACACACCCTTACCTACCTAGCACGCTTATGTACGCTCTAAAATTCATAAACATTTTTCGCAACCTATTGGTAATTAATTATTAATCGAATGGTTTACAATAGAATATAAAACCGCATATTAAATTGGGCAACAACTTTTTTTATTATAGAAAATTACAATTCAATTACAAATTGAATAGAATTTTAGCAGTTAATTTAAACTTTATTCTTTTGGGGTTTGGAGAAAATTTCCAATAAGAGTTAACTATTGTATAATCGGGTTATATAAACCTCCATAATTAATCGTTGTTTCTTTTTTTAACATTGTAAGCCACAAGAAATTTTTTGTTTTCAGCGCAAAATTATTTTTATTATTAGTATAAAGGTGACATAAGATCAGGACAAACTCTAAAAACGACAAAATCCAAAAACTCTACAAATATGATGATTTCTTTTGTATGACATTTGTTGAGGAAAACTATATATTTTTGCAGACTATCGCTTATCAACGTAAATGACATAATTTGGGACCAAGAAGCGACGCAAATAATAAATGTAATAATATGTACAATCAAAAAATACTTTAAAATAAAGGCATGCCTAAATAGTTTTAGAATGTTTTAAGTGAAAAATGATCTGTATGACCTAATCCCCAGGTTTGAATTTGATAATGCCTGTAGCAGTAAGAAAAGATTGCAGCAGATACTAATTATTAGAATTTATTTAACCTGATAAATTTTGAGTGTGATACTAATAAGGTACATAAAACGACAATATTTTACTATGTTTTATAGATATAAATAGAAGATATACGTATGTGTTTGCATTTCATGCTACAATTTCGTTGAAAGTACAATAGTAATTAAAGCTTGCATTTCGAAAAATATTCAAATATTTTGCATCGATAGCTTAGAAATAACAGGAGAAGGTTTGAACAACTTTGAAAACGAATATCTCTTGACTGAAGAAAAGAAAAACTCTTTCTTAGCAATAAAAATTTTTTAATCGTTTAAATGTTCTTCATCTTAATTTAGGTTAAACAAGTACTTCTTCATTTAGGTTAAAAAAATTCGAACACATTATTATTAGATTTCTGCTGGATTTTGTTTCATCTAAACATAAACCATTTGCTAAATCTAGAAATAAGAAAAGAACCATACAAATTCGTTTAAACGTCTTGAATTTTGTCGTTTTTGAACACCTATTGAAAGTTTTGAATTTTATCGTTTCAGAATTATATATAATATGTGCATACATACATACATATGTTTATAATTTCTGGATATCATAGTTATTATTTTCATTTTTCCCCTTTTTAGATTTTTTCATTGTGGATTTCGTGCTTAACTCAAGAAAAACGTATTAACCTTTAATTTTATTATTTTAAATTCTGTGCGTTTGCGTGTTTCATAGCTGTCTCACTACGGGCGTGCACCAAAGTTCCAATTATATAATTAAATATAAGATTAAATAAAAACGGTGCAATTTCCAACGTAATTCGGAAAAAGCAAACAAATTAACGCGCAAACGGACTACAAGAATCGCACTAAGGAGGAACGAAAATAAAATGAAGAAACGAAAAAACTTTTTAAACGAAACAAAACTTACTGCCAAGTGAAGCTTCCGGTGATGCCCTCTTTGAGTCGGTCCCGCAAGGAGCGCTGCCTGCTCGGCCCCGAACCGGTGAACGGGGGCAGCGTGGGGCTCCCTCCCGCCGGCGAGGAGCTTAGCGTCGACGTCGAGACCGTTGGGCTGCCGCCCCCGCAAGTGGGGCCCACATGGCCGGTGGGTGGCGGCGGCGGCGGTGCTGTTGCTACTACGAGTGGGGCTCCGGCCGGTGCGGGCCCCGCTGCTCTCGCATCGACGACGGGGGCCCACTGGGGCTGCTGGGGCGAGCTTTGGGCGCCACCAGAGTCTGACCCACTGAACGCGCCCCACGCCCCTGTTGCTGCTGGCGTCGCCACCGCCGTCGTCGTCGTCGTGGACGTCGTCGCTTGCATTTTCGCCCTGCCACTGTGACGGGGGGAGGTCTCTTTTGCCGTTGACATTTTCGTCTTTGGTTGTTTCGAAAATCGATCAATCAATCAATTCTTCAAAAATTTCGCTTAGTTCTCAGACTTTCTCAATTAAGATTAAGGAGGCAAGCTGCTTTAGAAGATGCAGTTTTTACAAGAGCATACATAAATATAAATATAAAACTAAAAAACAAACAATACCAAAAGCGCACGTCCCAATCCACCGGGAAGCAACCCTGCATCTGTTCTGGAGCGCAACAAGTGGCTGCAGGGCTGCTTCCAGGCCCAATAAACGCTTAAAGCAAAGCAAAATAGATTAGTACTGCTCAAAAGAGAAAGTTTAAGTAAAACTTATGGAAAAGATTAGATTCTAAATTTTAAATCGGAAAGAAGAAGAAGAAGAGCAGAGAACGATAACGGCTTCAGTGTCTAGAAAAGGCAAACAAAACGCCCCCCAAAAATAAAATAATTTTAGCCATTTGTTTGCCCCTTCCCTGTCTCGGCCGTGGAGTGGAAAACGTCGCAGAGAAAATTTTAAAATATATATTTTAAGTAACAAAGAAAAATGTTAAAAGCAAAAGTAACACGCACAGTTCGAAGCTTTCAAGAAATGCTTTGATTTTAATGGCTTAGCGAGTTACGAGAGCAGGCAACGAACCTGAAAAGAAAAACAAAAAGTTCATTAGTCACCTTCTATTAGGCAGCAAATTTTCTTATCACCTAAAGTCTAAAAGATATTGACTGGGTTTATTTGCGGAGCCGACGTTTACTCCACTAACTATTGACTCAGCTCCCTTAATTACTTAATTATTTACTTTATCTAGTCGTAGCAGGAAACGGTCATTGGGGAGGATGTTGACTATGATGTGAATTTTAAATTTAACGGATCATGCCTAGATTAAGGTTAGAAAACTTTTAATTTACCATTTTTTGCTTTTTTTATGCTCCCTTTTAGCCCAGTAAAATTAGATATTGACTCGTAAAGAGTCTAATCGAAATGAAGTCTTATGGATTACTTTATTTGGATGTTCTAATGAAATTTCCAAATATATCAACTTTATCGTATTCACTCTTCGGTGTATTTAGTCTTGCATCGTAGCAAATTTTTACTACACATATATCTTAAGTATCGACGTATCGTATAATGTGTAACAACGAAGTTAACAATAAGGCATGCCTTTAGTTTTTGAATATTACACATTTGTTGTGTTTTTTTGTCTGTCCAAAACAAAAGGAGATTTTGCTTAGATTTGATATTTATAATGAATAACCTATAGAAAACATTTAAATTTTTTTAAAAAACATCAAATTGCAAAAACTTTTATCCTCTCTTAAGCCAAAAATTTATCAGCATTGTCGATACAAATTAATAATTCTTATTCTGATGGAGTCTTAATAAACTTCAGTTCAATATAATTTTTCCTATTGTTCTGGAGATACGAAAAGAACGCAGCTATCGTTAAATGTTCAGCTTTCAGCTACTCCGATTTTCACGCTTTTATATTAGCTTCACCTGTAACTAACTAACTATGTAAAAAAATCTTGGAATTTAAATTTGACCTACTTCCCGGTTTCCAATTAAGCTGAAATTTTGCATACACGTTTAGTTTGGATGACAATGCATGGTTAGCTAAGTTAATTGTTTATAACAATTTTTTCAGCGGATAATTGTTTCTGTCATATCGCAAGCGTCACCTTAGGGAGCGTGTTTTTTAGTTTTTTTTTAAACTATAATATTATTTAATTACAATTCATTCATATACATACGTTCAAACTCAAAATCTATTAAGTAATAATCGTTCAAACTCAAGACATATTAAGTAATCAACTGATTGCTTTTTCATTTAACTAGCTAATCGAAATTTAACAAAGGTACCTATATGTAGTAATATGTATTTTGCTACAGGATGCTCACTCCTCATTTTAAGCAAGTACTTCCGAACTCAATTAGTAATTACTTGAATACAAATACTCGCAAACTCGAATGCTCCAATACTTCTTAATTGAGTACTCAGTAAAATACACCCTCATTCGACTTATCGAATAATTTTTCTTTTAAATACTCGGATACCCAAAACATTTTTAGTGAAATTCGATTCAAAGCACTGCGAGTGCATAAGTAGGTATTCCAACTTGAAGTATGTACTCAAATACTCAATTATCCGAAGCATTCTTAGAACCCTAGTCTATGGTATTTCTTAAAGTTTTCCGCACAAAACATGATGAGCATACATACAATTAATTTGTAGTGCACTTAAAAGAAATACGAATAGCCATAATTTAACTAAAGCAAAAATATTTCAAGTTTGGATTTGCTAATATTGAAGGATTCATTTAATTTTTTCTATAACTCTTGCTGACGTAGTCTATATCTAAAACGAACCTCAGAAAAATATTGCTACTTTTTTTTAAAGTTATTAGGATTTCTACCTTATTCCTACGTAAGTCAGCATTTCTCTCTCTCTCTACGATTTGTTTTTCAGATATTACTAATTGATATTCTAATTTTTAGCATATTTTTTTAAATAAACAAATATGTATCGCAGAAAATTTGTTCTAACAGAGAGTTGGGTACCGAAATGATTCTATTCTGTTTTTTTTTAATTTTGGAATGAAAGTTTAGTATTTCATTGTAATCTAGAAGATTTAAAAAAATCGCACTTCTTTATTTGACATGAAATATCCTTTTTCTGAAGTAAGGTATCTATAAATCCTAGAAATTTAAATTATAAAAATTTTCTTAGATCTATAAATTAATGCGAATTAACAGAATAAAAACATTTATATAACTCTAAAAAGACTGACTCAAAATAATTGGAACTTCTCACTCCTCCGATTTAGTCATGATAACTACATTAATAATGTTTTCACAGCTTTTAATTGTTCTCATTATAAAGACTTGAATTTTAAGCGAGAAACTTGATTCAATTTTTCCTTGCATATATTTCTTATTTTTGATAAAAGCTTACGGCTAATAGTTAATATTAAAATCGTTCTCTACGATTGCCATTTGTTAAGTCAGTGACTTTGAAATAAAGATTCTTGTAAAATAGTAAAATTATATTTACTAAGTACAAAGTATCATAAAAGATAAAAATGTATAATATGCAATTTTTATTAGTGTCTGTCTGTCTGTTTTATTGTAAGGAAATATGAATATCAAATAAGTATTAATTTTAAAATGTTATGATCCTCAGCGTAAAACAAATCTACGAATTTTATAATAATTTGTTACTTTAATTCCCAATTTAAAAACCAAATTCTTGTCGGACAGTATGAAAATTGAAAAGGACAAGAATTTTAATGTAGCAATGAAATCGAATATCACGAATGACGAAAAATATCAAATTTGCATAAATGATGAATATAATGATGTCTGAAATTTCAATCGAATTTGTGAATCGGTCCCCAGATATATTTTATAAATTGATACTATCATAAAATTAGTTAAAAATATTGTTTAGATTTTCGTTTGGTTTCATCAAATTTCGAATAAAAGTTAAATTATCGAAACGAACTTTAGATTATAAAAAAGTTAAATTAGGTTTTTTAAGGTACTAATAGTTACTTCCTTTCTCAGGTTTCTTTTGAAGTATCGTTGTATAAACATTTATTTTATTAGAATATTGAGAAAGGTTTATCCAAACAAACAAAACAAAGGAAACATCGAACTCCTTATCTTTCGTGGGAGTCGTAAATCGATAAAATAGCTTCTAAAGAGGCAACCCATGCTAATGGCCATTAAAAGGTGAATGGAATTTATCCAAACAATGGATTGTTATAAATTTCCTTCCGCTGGAACGCTTCAAACTCCTTACGGATGGTTCTTTAAGCCTTTAAAGTGGTTCGTTAATGGTCGTATGAACTCCTCTCTGATATAATAAAGCCATCAAGATAATAATTCTTCGATCGGCACTTGAAGACGACCTTCGTCCTTGAATATTCTATTCTATGAGTTCCATATATCACCTCTTACCAAAAACCAATTGTTAAAATCTATTCTTCCTATAGTATGAAAACGAATAGCCATTTCGTTGTTTTAAAACATAATACTATTATATTCAGAATAGAATGTCAAGCAAATCCCCTTTCTTTTCGAAATTTTGTTTAACATTTGTTGCTTCTCATTAAAAGCCTTTGTTAGTAATTCTTTAATTCTAGTATATTTCTTTTGAAAAAAAGTTCCCCGGAGTTGAAATCTGAAATTAATTCATAGTATAGTTTTGTGATGGATTCCACCCCCGCACAGCCCTGATACATATGTGCATGTAATGAGCAACGAGGGCGGATTTTCCTGCACAGAATTACCATTCCATTAAATTCTTTGGCCTTTTATTTCCCGCATAATCCGGAAACCAATAGCTTAAGTCTGATGAAGTCTTAATCCTTGTGTGAAATCACAACAGAAGCCCTTCAACATATTTCTGCCTTAACCACTACCATGATAAGCTAATCGATTTTTTAAAATTCCATAATACTACCGGGTAAAGGCATCTCATTTTTCTTTTTTCGTGTTCCATTTCAAGTCGGATAGGGTGCCAGAAATCTTGAAATTCTAAACTTTTTCTCCATTCACTCGTATGAGAAGGATTGCTAATGTAGAATCGTAAAACAGGTAACTTGTCGTTCTTCATTGCGGAAATTTCAAGATATACAACGAGACAACAGGTGAAAAACACTCGAGAACTTATCATGCATTTAAACCCTTCAGGTACAAAGTTTTCAGGTAAAGTACATATTCTTTTCAGGGGAATATATAAAAAAAAAAAGTAAATATTCTATCATATGCAGGTTGCCTTCGACTTTATTCATGTCATGCATTTTATAAGTATGGGTTATTTGCATGTTTACGAGTTTGTTGGGAAAAAATGTTCAACACTCGCGGCAACATTGAATACAAGTTTCAAAACAACAGTGTTGCAACCTAAACTTTATGGAGTTAAAAAATTTTATAGGGCTTCATGATGCAGAGTTGAACTTTATGTTTTGTTATGATTTCATAAAATTATCGTAAAAACCTTGGAGAAATTAGATTTTATTCGTTCCATTGTAAACAAAAACTGCACTTGCAACATTTCAAAATGTTATCTACATTTTTATAAGCATTAAAAATAATAAGGTATATGTAAGTAAGTAATCGATGCAAGATGTCATTTTTAGATTTTTTCGCGGTTACCACAGAGTTGGTGGGGAGATATTTAAGAATTTTGTTAATACACATTCGGAAAAAATTGTATAGAAATTTTAAAAAGCTGAAGTGCATTATCACGTTTACATATTGTTGTGTTTCAACTAAAAGTTGAAATAAGTTTAAAATTGAAACAAGTTAGCACGGCACGTATATTTGCCGACTCCAATAATGAGTATGAGACATAACTTTGTAATCTAGAAAACTTTTGCTGAGCACGAAAACCAGAAATTTTGAGTTCTGCTTCAAGTTCTTTAAGCAGCTAAGTCCGATTTAATATTTATGCTGATTATTAAAACCAACAAGTAGAAATAAAAATAAGAGAAAATTCTTAGTTTAAAAAAAAAACAAGTGAATGAATAAAAATTCAAATCAACTTCACTAATAAAGTTAAATCATAATAAAAAAGAACTAAAGATAAGATAAAATAGTTTAAATGATGTTGCAATTATAAAATATTCTGCATATCTTGAACTATAACTACTTATATATTTCGTCATTAGTTCTTATAATAAATATGTAAAAGTTTACTGTTTTTAAATTAATGTTACGTTAATATGGGAATTTCTAAATAAAATAAATAAAATTTAAAATATTGCAATAAAATGCGAAGTTGCTCAAGCATCATCTAGTTAAACTTGTTTTATCAAAGAAAAAAGCTACTATCAATTTTTGTAAAACGTACCAAAAACAACCGAAAAAAAGATATTGTTTGTCGATTTTTGCGAGAGTTTCTGTTTGCATTTATATAACAATTATACAATTCAATTCTTAATACTAGATAGGAATTTTAAGAATTTGTTGACCTATTCATCTTAATTCCCATATTAGCTACATTTTTGAAATTGTTTGTTTTGTCTCCTGTGATTAAATTAAGAATGAAAGTTTTTATTTATTCAACTTTGTGTCTACAAATGATCTGTTTCGTTTTCCATAACATTTACATACTAAAGTTTTAAAGTATTGAGTCATTTTAAAGGTGCATTAGAGCTCGATTTTGGTTTGTCTGTTCCTAATTATAAAAAAAATATCAGTGCAAAATATTAATATTAATGGGAAATATTTTAAAAATAGAGTTATTCCGAAATAAATAAATACATGACTATAGAAGGTTGGTGTTAAGATTAGATATTAATTTACACTACCTACATACATACATACGTATCTATATAGAAAAAGGTCGGTTAACCCAGAATTTTAAATTAATTGGTGAATTTGAGATTTAAGAGAGAGAACCACTGTAGCTTTGAACAGGTCTATCCAAAATCAAAATGTTTGCAGCAATTTATCTGGTAACGTCTTCTAGAAATAGAATGATGGGTTTAATCAGAAATTAATTTTTAATAAAATACCGGCTGTTTGAACGAAACTTTTCTTAACTATTTACATAGTTAAGTATTTTAAATCATTAATATTGAATCAATAATTGTTAATTAATTCATGACTTTGTAATTTTTAAGATAAAAATCTTTATGAAAAATAATAGTTTTTAAACGTTTTTAAAAGAAACGTTTGGGCTTTTCATCCCAAAATTAAATATTTCCCCAGATAGCTATTTAGTCGTGTGCCGCATGTGTTGTCCAAACAATGGATTTTAGAACAAACAAGAAATTAGTCAGATTTTAGTATACAATCTGTCCGACGTTAAAACAACGTTTGTGTACCTTTTCAATGGATTCACATTTTGTAATGTCAGTCTCGGAAATTAAGCAACAGTTGCGAAAATAAATTCATTATTAGCTGAACAACAGCAGAGAAATCTTGTGCTATCTTAATTAAGTTGCAACAACTCAAAACAAATTTAAATTGGAACAATTAAGAATCTGAAAACTTCCCGCAAGTAATTCATCGAGTAATGCAATAAAATTTTAGGGGTTTTAGGGAGCATCTGGAAAATGGGTCTTTATTATAGGCTTAACTGGAAACAACAACAGCACACAGGGCTAAAAAGGGAGTGTCCGAAATTATCCTGCTGAGCTGGGAGGGGTCACTACAGATAGAATTGACCAGTATAAAATCCGGGTCAGCTATGATCCACCTTCCCTTTGTATAGGAGAACTGAACTTCCATTCTAAATATTAATCGATCTCTATAGTCCTGAGGAAAACAAAGCAGCAATGAGCTGAAATATTATTGATTTTTCACGGTAAACGAAAACAAGAACGCAAAACACGGCGCAGAACAAAGTCTCATCATGTTTCAGTTTGTCGTAGCGCTCCTTTTCACATACCCTCTGCACGTATGGTATAAAGTGAAGACTTATAGAGCATAAAAAATAACAAAATTCAGTCACCCGAAAACAAAAAAATACGCGATTATACACAAAATATGAAGAAAAAAAATGAAAAATAATAATAACAATAATAACGATCTTAATCAAGCAGCTGGAGCAAGAGTGGACCAACTGAATGGAGATGGGAATGGAAGTTCTCTGGCCTTGACATGCTCCTTAAAGATCACAGAAGCCGGCAGAAGCAGCGACTCCCCCGCACATATTATAAAAGGATAATTGATTCAAGAGGAAGAGGAAAGAAAGATGCAACAATGCATTTTTGTGTCATCCTTAGAAATCAGTTAGAATGGAGTGAAGATGAAGGGGTAGGAAACCAGTCAAGGACATTTCTAAGTACCAGCTGTCTAGAATGGATGTATTTGTTATTTATATACTATTTAAAATGTAAGTACACATATATGTAAAGTACCATCCCCTCTTTGTATATAGGTGAATTTTCTCTTTCCATCAAGGTATGTCCTCGCAACCTTCAAGACCTGACCATGACTTGGTGTTGATATGTCATAAACCTACTTAAAATTAGTTTGTGGCTAGGTCATACTCACATTTCTTCGACGTGGCTCTACAGCCGGAACTAGAAGCGATCAGGTCGGGAATATCCAAAAAAATTTTGGGATGTTTAACAATTCTGGAGTATAGTATATGGTTCGAACTATCAGACAAAAGTTTCAAAAAAAAAAATTAAAAAAAAATATTGTCGATTATACCCAGCGCAGAAGATATAGTACGTCTACTGTTAACACCACGATAGTGTGCTGGAGCACCGACCACAAGAGAAATTTAACGAAAAAATTGGCTCTCTTACAACACATCCACATACGGCATGTTTCCGAACCACTGTTTTGGCCAACACTTTCCGTCGCGCATTCCTATTTAAGATGGAACGAAGCACTCTGTATGAAAAATATAGAGAACCTCGACAGGCGCACTAGCAAACTCCGTCTCGTATTGGTTTTCTTCTTAAATGAGACACCTTTTTTTTTTTTTTTACCTGAAGAAATCAAACGAAAAACTAATAACCAAAATTTTCGAATTGACTACACTATACACTGTAAGTAATTTGTCTTATTTCCGATCATTCAGAATTCCCCCTGAGGTAGATTTTTTTTATAGTGCAGTCGCGCAAATTGCAACTATACTAATCGACCTCCCCATCCAAACTCGTTTAGCTGAAATACGCAACTGATGGCTCTGGAACTCGCTCCATAGTTCGAGGCTATGTTCTTTAGGTTCTTTCGATCAGTTCGCCTTGGCACGGAGCACTAGTAACATCTAAGAGAATGGGGCACCACTGTGCGAAACATGCGCCCTGTAAAAAATAAACCACTGTCTCGGCTCGACTGATTTCTGTACAAAGTCTGTCTGGTAGCGCCATCCACGAGGACAATTCCCATTGTGGTTGCTCCTCGAAGTTGCTCCAATCTAGCAGAAAAGTAACTTTGAGATATCAAGTTACGAACGCTCTTACCCTGTCTCTCTACAAAATATCTAAGCGAATATTGCGCTTCTCCCAAACTTGGTTGTGCTTTAGCTTTGCCATTTTATGTAATCTATAATTCAATTTTTGAAATTTTGGATGGGCGTCGCATAACACTGATATAATTGCAAAATTTCTATATCTGTCCAGGCGTTCTATCCCTTGGGATATTGTTGCAAAACTTTTTAATTAACGCCGCTAAATACTTTAACCAGTTTCAACAAGCAAACGCTTTGTCCCTGGACTTGCTGTTATTTAGTTAATTGTGGTCGCAGCACCACCGTTTAGTACTTTGGGGCCCTCATGTACCCAACTTGAAGGGCTTTTCGATTATTTTTAAAGAGACTAAAGAGACCTGAACGACTGCTCCAATAGTCTCTTTTTGGAATATACACAAATGCGTCTTTATGTCGAGGATATCCTGTTTTTATCGAAAATTATATGGGGGAGATGTCTCATAATAAGGACGGTAGAAAGTAAACAAAAACAAAGTTTACAAACTCCAATAACACTTTGCGACATAATAAACTCTGCCGACGCAACATAATATTCTTTTTTTTCGGTTGGAACTAATAATCATAAAAGGTTAAATTGCTAATATTACTTGATGAAGGAAATTGGATTTGGGGAAACTATTGGTTGTAGATTGAGTGTTACATTTGCAAATAGTCGAGAATACTCAAATAATTTAAGACATATGTATGCACCACTATAGCGTATGTCTGTACTTTTTAATTTATCCAGCATTTCTGTGATTTCTTCATTTCAGAAACCATTTAAATTTTAAAAACGGCGTTTCTTTTAATTGAATTTTCTGTACATAGAACAAGTAGAATGTTAAATCTCATAAAAAAGGAGAATATTAGACGTCATTTAAACAAAACTTATAGTTTTATGTTTGTTTTAAAAAAATATTTTGCGAAAATGTGAATATCGATATTTAAATAAATGTAAATGTTAAAGCATTTAAACCATGTCGATTCTTTTCAAGTTTGCTTAATCAGTGTATTCAATTTTAATTATTCAAATATCTCATAATTTTTCAGTAATTTTTTCGTTCATTACAAAAGTAATTTTAAAAGTTTTATTGTTTTCAAGGGGTATCTAATGAAAGCCTGATAAATTGACATTACATTGTGTATGTACATATAACATTCATTTATACATACATATGCTTGTATGTATATCAAAACGTTTCTTGAACCACACGTTTTCAAGAATAACAATAAAAATCGATATCTCACGCAGATGAAATAATAGTTTGAAAGATATCTATCTTGAGAGTGGGACTCTGAGATCTATATTAAAGGAAAATTTTTAGCAGTAAATTACAATAAATAAAATCTTTATAGATATACATAATGTAAAAGAAAATGATTTTTTTAACGAATTATACAATACTCGATACGCACTTAATAGTCTTTTGTAATTTTATTAGGATACGTATGTAGTTTCTATAATTTACCTCCCGGGTATTCTCGGGAGCAAATTCCGGGTAAGTCGATGTATTTTGATTACTCCTGGGAATAAAGTTCCAGCAGGGAATGGAGTTCTTTTAGGAACTGTAGGGACTAGAATATTGGAGTACTTGTACCTTTTTTAAAAAAACATTATATCCTTTTAATTGAAGCTCTGCGAATTGCGGTTTTAAATTTGAATTAATGATCAATGTATTTTCTTTGATTTTGCATAGAACAACAATTTCTGGATGCCGCCATATTGATTACATTATCAGTTATTAAAAAATTAATGTTTTAAGTTTTAATTTTCTGTATGCATGTTTTTACTACTACTTATTTTCAAAAGTTTAATATTTTATTAATTTTTATTACTTATTACTTCGAAATAGTCAAAAAAAATGTTCGATTTTCTTATTTCAAATTAAAAGACGAAAGTAATGTTGTAATTCATGAACCCAAAGGATGCGCGGGGAATGCTGACAGAGCCATTTATCAGCTAAACAATTTTATTGAAGTGAGGTTTCTTATAGGACAGATAGCGAAAACGGCAAGATTTTTTATAATAGCTCAAAAAAAGCCTTGTGAGCAGTGAGCGATAACTATTTCTATAGAATTTTGTCTGTACATTAAAAAATTTCAAATAAACATTTGAAGCACTAAAGAGTATTGGCCCTATTTCAAAAGTGCTTATAATTTAGTAATGAATTTCTGGGAAACATTCAAATATTTTGACGATCAGTGGCCTTATTATGGAAAAATAAAGTGTTTATTAGACCTAGAATAGGTGAAATAAAATGATGATGAAATCTGAGGCCTTGAATTATAAGCGCCACATCGGTCAGTAAACCCATGCACTTGAGCTGCGATAAACGAAGTTATGAAAAGCCTCTTCGAGAGTTTTCTTGAGCAGCTGAAGGACATTATGCATTCGAATTTTTAGGGTGGTTTTCTCAGTCCTCGTTCTTCCTACCTTGGTGTCTATTTGCCTTGGAACTCAAATCCTCTGATAAAAATCCAACGGAAAAAGAAATGGGGGCGTTTGCACACTAAAACACCTACAAATTGTGAGTCTTCGTTTTTGTATTTTCTTTTACCAAAAATTCACTCAGTACGAAATGTTGTGTCAACTAAGCAAAAAATACACTAAAATATAAATAAATTACAGCTCTGTATGAGGGTAGTGGTCTTTGGTATCCTTGGGCAGGACGTAGATTCCTTCCGCGGGGCTCCAGCTAGTGCCGGCGTGCGTCACGTCGGGGAATCCCACCACCTCCATTTGACCAGCAATTGGGCGGCCGAAAGATCTCCCGGAGAGCCCCAAATAACTTCCGGTGTCTACATGCCTCAGCTTAACAGGTGAGGTACGAGTCCATTTGTCCGTGCCGCAGATCACTTCCCAGTGGTCCCCGGTGTCCCCTAACCCGTCGCTACCATAGCAGGAGATTTCTTGGTACCCGGACAGCGGCGATGAAAAGTGGTGCGAGTGGAGGTTCTTTTTCGTGGTCAGGTGCTGGAGTCGGATGATGTCTCCGCACTCAATTGGGGCACCTCGGTCGCAGGACTTCCCCGTGGCCGGCTTAATGTACCAGTTGCTCCCCACATCCTCCTGAATCTCTGTTGCAGTCACCGACTGCTGCCCGGATCCTGAGCCGTACTTAACATCGTGCGAGTGCAATCGGACATTGTAATCTGAATTGATGAGCTTTATCATGGAGCCGCAAGTCACATATTTTGCCTTAGATCCTGTAAATATTTATCACTGTAGTACTGGGAATTTAAGAGATATCAACTTTCCGGTGGCAGCCAATCACAAATGACCACATCATTGCGATTTAGTGCTGCTTACCGGAGCGGCCAATTTTGTGACACTTACCTGTGACCACCAGAAATTCTGACAAGAAATTTAGGACTAGGACTAAGTAAAAGATTTCCGTGTTGCTCTTCATTCTGAATTCGACGGGAAATTAGAGAAAATTACGCCGACTAATGTCCACGCACCTCCAATTTAAGTTAACGTCAAAACAACCAGCTTCCAGTGATGCCAGATTATAATATTTATTTAAGAGTTATAACAGGTATTGCCAGGTCTTGCTTATTTGTAAAAGTCGTAGAACTGTTTTTCGGTATTTGAATTTTCTTAAAATGCAAATGAAATTTCATGCATTTGCCTTATTTTGATGGTGCGAAGTTAAGTAGTAGGAATTTACGATCGGTTTTCTATATATTTTTTTGCAGTAAGCATATCCCTAAAACTACAAATGAATCAGATTGAAATTAAGAAAACGTTTTTCTGGAAATCAATTGTTAAAGTCTAGAATCATTGACTCTAATAAATAAAGCTTTAAAAACGATATATTTTCTTATTTCAGTATTTTTGTATGATGCTGTTGGAAGTTTTACATGTCCGAATTTTGAAACAGAATCGGTTTGAGCATATGCTTTATTTAAATTTATTCATCGAAATTCTTTCGATTTCTTGAGTAAAAAATAAAATGAGAATGTAATACCTACTCAAAATCAAAAAATATTAATAAAATCTGTATTTTGTAAATTGAGCCGCTCATTGCACAAATCGATTAACTCCATAAAGGAAAAATTGAGAAATGCGATGAAAAAATGTACTTTTTTTTTGTTAAAATTACCGTTATAATATAATTTGAAATAGATATTGTAGAATTTATAAATACAGATGTAGTTTTCATCTAACGTATATAAAATTAATAAGAAAGAATAGCCAAAAAATGATCGTCAGTAATGTTACAATTTTTATGTGACTGGTGGTGGTTAATCGAATTGTGCAGTGAGCGGCTCAATTGTTGATTATTTTCATCAATCAAGAATTGTGTATATAAAAAATTCATAAATCTCCTTTTACTTTTAATAAGACTTAGCGATTTAAAAAGTCATTTTTTTAATTTGTTTTGAATTACACATAAAAGTGAATTATTTACGCAACGAGTGCTGAAGCTGTGCTGGACTCGTACTTCCAGTTTGGTGGGAGCACACTCTTGGTTTTGTAGTATCGGGCTAGCCTGTGAATCCTGGACTCGATGAGAATCAAGCGGAATTTGCTGTCCTTATCTTTACGATTCCTCTCCAAGTGCTTGCGGATGGCGACGGCCTTCTTGATGAGGTAATACAAATCCTCTGGGATGTCGGGTTTAAGTCCAACGGATTTCATAATCCGCAGGATTTTGTTGCCATTGATAAAACGGACTTGAGCGACTCCATGAGAATCACGCAGAATGATACCTGTAAGAAAATAAATAGAAGTCGTTTAACAAATCTTCTTTAAATTCATAATTAGCACATAAATTAATAAATCTAAAGATATAATCTGAAAACTCGGAATAGCTCAATAGAGATGGCAACGAATTTAATCAATAAATCATATACTTTCTGTGTTAATTAATCGGGAATAAATCAATTATTTTGAGAAATATCAAATGAATACTTTGGAACCTAAAAGGGTCAACAAATTTTTACGAAAGACTTTGAATGTTTCAAATTCATCCGGCTGCGTATTCCCTACATCAATTAAATAATATTGGTTTATCGACTTTGGCTGCTAAAAATTGTCTAATGACAGTTCAAACATAATAGGAAAAACTTAATTTAGAATGATAGAAAAATATTGTCGAATATACCTGAATATTAGATAACGACTGATAAATTGCAGATACTATCCTCCAATCTATTTAAAATTTCCACCGGCTATATAGAAAATGTTATTTCTACAACTTATTTAAAAAACCATTAACGAATTCAATAGTGTCATACAATTGTGTATATATTTTTTCTTATAAGGAACGGTTGCTCTTTTTTCGTTTGCAAAGGCTGAATTGTAAGGCGAATCTCATTAAAGCATTTTTCTTAAAATTTAGTTACAATTAATGAAATGAAGCGACTCATTATTCGGTTCCAATTTAAAAATATATTAAAGCAAAATGGATTCGATTAGTCTAGTAGTTTCCTACAATTTTCTTTTAAAATTGTGTGAAGTCCTATTTCCATGGGTGGTCGAATGAAAAGTGAAAAATTAACTACCTTTTGAAGGCAATTTCGTACATTTTATTTTAAGGCGCATAGAACTGAAATATTTAAATAGTTTAGGAATTTTTTTTCTTGGAAACTTTATTGAGGAATAACCGCGGCATTCGCAACACTCAAAGCACAATGTTCAAAATCTTTTGAAATTAACATTATCTGTCTCAATTATACACAATTTTTGGAAATTTGTTTGTCGCAAAGTATTTGGGGCCATCCAGTGGCAGGTTCATGACCTACCTAACCTCAAAAATTGAGGTTCTCGCACATCAACAACCGCAGCCACTCCGGAATTCTCCCAAAACAAATGTAAATTTCGATGAGAAAATAATCCCTAAAAGCAATAACTTACCGATTTTGGATGGGGTCATGCCCTTCTTGCCGAGCTTCTTAATTTGATCCCTCACATCCTCAGCGTTGAGCTTGAGCCAAGATGGAACTGATCTCCTGTACGGCAGCGCAGACTGGGATATACCCTTTCTAGAAAAAATACAAGTTTTCTGGTAAATTCAACACTTCGCGCAGAATGCCAGCATTAAATATATCGTTTATTTCCATTAACTAACCCTGGAGCGTGCATACGACCCATGATAAAAGCTTAAATATAACTTGACCAAAAAGCCACGAGGTTCACCAGGAAACAGACAAGATGTCAAAGAGGCAGGCACAATTGATTTGGCTGCGTTTACACCGTAGGGGTTTCTCAATTAATTTTTTATTAAGTGATTGGAAAGAAAATGTTGACAGTAAGTAGTGCGTTTATATTACATTTATAAAAATATTTTTTTTTTTTAAATATTAAAACATAACGTTGATATTACAGTAAAATTATTAATAAAATTTTTGAGTGTAATAAAGAGGTTCATAATTAAGTATTTAAGCGAAAAATTAAGTAATTATATATATGTGATTTTCATACAAACGTAGTCTAATATTTCTTTATTCAAAATTAGCACAAGTGTGGCGGTGTTCGTTCACTTGAGGTGTTGAATGTCGCAAAATCTGCTAGAGCTTCATCATGGAGTGGCTGCGTTTTGTTGTTTGTGAATTGTGACTTGTGAGTGCCGGAAAAAAAATGTATTTTATCTGCGAGGAATCCCGCGTTTAGTTTTTTGGTACGTATGAGAGGCAAAAGAAAGGCTGGAGGCAAGAACCACGCATCCAATCCCCCTGAATTAGCCCCTAAGTTCCGATGACAGGCGCTAGGAAGCCCCAGGCAGCGCCCGTCTATTTGTTGGGTGCACCGTTCCCCAAAACCGGTCCATTGCATAAAATGTAAAAAAATGCATCCACTGCACCGCCGGCTGATTCCTTGCGCAAGAAGTTGCAGGTGTTATGACATCCCGACGTGACGTCACACTGCTCCTAACCGGCACAGTGCATAGTCCATGAGACGGAATTTCGAGGAAAAATCAAATTTTTTCCGTCCACAAAAGCTGTTTTACATTACAATTGACAAACATGCAGAGGGAGGATTGCTCCTCTCGCTTCCCTAAATCCAATCAGTGCCTGCTAGTTGTAACGGTCTAATCAACGCCAAACTGTGGCGCGAGCTTCCAAGACTCCGGAGACGCACCGGGGCCCACGGAAAGAGCTGGTTCTTTCGTTCAAGAGCCTCTCCAAAGTCTTAAACCGACGCATTATGAGATTAGGGCTACTTCAGCTGAATTGGCGGCTAGATAAGCAGCAAATTGCCTAGCACAGAGCGGCGATATCTGCAACTTTCGCTCCCTCGCAACGGATGCCGGGGTTCCAGATCTTCGGGGAACTCCCAGTACCAGATAGAATAAATATTCAAAAAGTTAATGAGACTACTTTAGGAAATTATCAGCAATTAATCACTTAAGGGCTATTTAAAAATATTCACAAAATCATACATACAATTTTTATTAAATAAAAGTTTTAAGCGGGAAATACACGATACAATCATTTTATCATTATTCATTAGTTTTGAAAATTTCTTTCCTGGCACGAAAGTCGCATACAAAACCGTACCGTGTGGATGTTTCAATGCAATCATTGAACCGATATCGTAGCCATACAATTTACAATTTTATCGAATATTTCCCGCTTTACATTTTCACAATTCCATTGTAAAACAAAAAAACCGCTCAGGGTTCCATAGGTACCATCATTTTATCAACGAACAGTCGATTGACAAAATGTATATTGTAGCATTTAAATGTAATCCAACTTAGCCTTATATGAAAAGATAATAAAGTAAATCAATTTGAATGAACAGATATTGAAATATTATTTTCCCCTTAAACTCAAAAAATAGCACTCTTTAAACCTTAGCTGGTACACTGGGACGTCTCGTTCTCCATCTGCTAACAAAATTCTTACTGTGAGTAAACTATTGACTATTTCAATTCGGAAAAAAACTATCAGGTATTCAGGACTCTTCATTGGATATTGCTCGCTTAGGTATCACCTTAACAAAACAGATTCAGCTATCTGCCGCTTCTACTTCGAGGCACCAGAAATTTCTAAACACATACTCTGCCAATGTTCTGCACTGGCTAAGAGTAGACTAATCTACATTGGCTTGATTAGAGGCCTGAACCTAGGTGTCTAATTAGAAGTCGGGGAATCACAATATATCAGGTATTCTAACATATTCACGCCAGCGCTGTAATTTATGTTTCTCTCCCATGGGCAGCTGTACTAAACCTCTTCGCATTTTTTCATTATTATTATTTTTTTTTTTCTCGAAAAAATCGAACACTGTACACACATTGATGGCTTAAATAAATCTCTAACCATAAGTCTCTTATTGTATACGAGCGTATAGTGCTTATATATCATTTTCAAAATATATTGTATGTCTATTTTACTCTATAACTGGGTTGAATACCTACTAAGCCTAGTAATATAAAAATGGCTTTAGAAACCTAGAAGATAAGGAAATGGAGGAGTGGTGTTTTTTCGAAACTTTTGAACAACTACTACTACTTTTATAAACATAAACTACTACATTTATAAATATAAAGTAGCCCTTTTCAACAATACCGGATAGTGCCAATAAATTTCGAATTCCTAAGTCGCGTCTTTTCGAGACAGACCGACAGACACAAGATTGATTTTTAAAAGTTCCGTTTTTTTTCCTTTTGATGTACACAAGGCTAAAAAGAACTAGATTTATTAATTGCAAGAAACAATTATAAATATGGAAATAGTACCTACATGTAACGAGCACCCTGCGTTCTTCTATTAATTTCTAAAACACAAATTAGCTGGGAATGCCACAAATTGATTTTCAGGCACCGGTAAATCTGAATTTTCACTTTGAACAATTTAGTGAAAGTATCGGATTGTAAAATTTTAAAGAAGGGAATTTTTATTTTGGTGAAAATTATTTAACAACGGTAAGTACATGATTAAAATTATGGATTATTTGAGGAGGTGTTAAGAAGTTTGCTCTCTTGCGATAATAAAATTATTGAGATTATAAAAGTCCTAAAATATTATATACCTATTTCTTATAAAATGTAAAGGACGCGGTTATAATAAGTTTTCAGTAGCATTTTTGATCAAAAAATACAAGATTTGAAAAAGAGCAAAAGAATATTTTATTAGTTTCACAGAAAGAACAAGAAAAATAACCAACAAAGGAAAACAACAATTAAGCATTATTGTCCTTGAAACGTTTTATAATATTTTTACCTCATCATATCGCTCAAAGTTAGCAACAACAAAAAATAATAAAATTTCGTTTTGTATACGTATTTACTTAAAATACTCCGTTCTATGATCTTAAAAATATCATAATGGTCATTAGTCATTAAAAGATAAAATCAGAATTGTATGCTTTCAAGCAACATTTAAATTTATTTTTTGTGACACTGAAACTCGAATTATGAGTTTTGGCGGTCTTGAGCGAAGGTGCGATATCATGTTCTTCAAGTGCAGAAGAAAATATTGTGTGATTTTATAAATATTAAAAAACAAACCTTTAGTGATACTTTTATTCTACCCAAAGACTCGAGCATTAATTGATATGCCGGAAGTGAAATAATCTTCCTTTCCTAGCATTTAAATACAGCCACAATATTGTATTACTCATTAAAAATTAAATGGATTTTATTTAAAAATTATAAGGTTCCACTCATTCGCTCACTTTTCAGAAATATTTTATTTTGTGGTAAACAAAATCGTCATGATTAAGAAAGCACGATATAAAAACAATCATGATAATGTAATTATATAATTGATTTGTAACTGGCTACTCGGTAGAAATACTTTTAATACAACTTGATTACTTCTAATTTTTTTTTTTGAGTTCAAGCTTTTGAGGAAATGAGGAATTGATACATGAAATATTGCGTAAAAACAAGAAATAAAAATTAGTAAAACGAAAATATAAACAAACGCTGAGGTAAATCACAGTCAAATTGATAATTAATAACAAAAAATAGAGGACACAGATTAGCTAAATATGATTAAATTGGCATGCAGAAATGAATGGTATTTGCATGAGCCTTTTGTAAAAAACTATATTATCTTTAATATACACAAAATTACTGAATTTTTCAAGTCACGGCATAAAAGTATGCAATAATTATATCATTCCCATAAATAGTGAGGGAAGATAGCTATTTACACGTATCAGACACAAAAAGAGATAACTTCCAGACATCAATATTTTTGGAGGAAAATTTTTATTGTGCTTTAACTCAAGTATACCGCTTTATCGGCTAATAAGATTGGAAGCAAATAATTGTAAAGATATAATTAGATTTCCATTTATAACTTTATTGCATGCTGCTGCATTTTTTCGCTTAAAACTCCAGTTTCTAATTTCCAATTAGTAAAGGATAGTTTTTAATCTTCTTAAATAATACGACAGTTTAATTTTATCTTAGGACAAAATAGACGTTTTTATGTTTGAGAACGCTTATTATTTCAAAGTTTTATTATTTATTTACTAATCATTTTATTTAAAATTAGATTAAACATATACAGCCTTACTTATAAAAATTGCTTAATTATATGTTAAACAGTTGTTTAGTTAACCAATGCTTAAAGTTTTAAGCAATGATTAACTTTTCTTCACTCATAAACATTACTTAAGCAGTAGTTAGTTAAACAGAATCAAAACTCAAAAAACCATATTCCGATATTGCAACACTTACCGAACGAAATATTTAAAATTAAAGGAGATTTTAGCGTTACCTCTGACAAATATGAAATAGCGGATATAAAATGCCCAATTCACAATTCAAAAAATTAAAATATTTTATTTGTAATACATAATTATGTGCTATTTCAACAATAACAAATGTTTTTACTTAAAATTATACTTAGTGGTCCAAATCGTCTGTTCCCTTTCATGAAGAAAAATGCATTAAACCATAACTATGTATGCATTTTAGACTTTCAAAAAATAGCTTTGATACTTTCAAAACACTTAAATGTATTTTCTAATAAACTCTTGAAATTACTTTATATCAGCTCCATTTTATTGAAAATTGGTGCAGCGTTTTTGCAATCGTTGGATACATTCAAAATGTATATGTACACTATACGGCAATACTTATCAGACAACAGAACTATAGAAAATATTGTAGTTTGTAAAATGCTTCATCATTTCAAGCCGTTTAATGCAAACACATACAAGTGAAAGGATCGTTCTAAATAAATGTCCTATATTGTGTTATCATTTTACTGAAAGTTTTATTGAAAGATATCTTACAATAGCTTAATTAACTTAAATTTATTTCATTATAGCAGATGTCAAAGAAATCAGTAGTCTCTGTCTTGCATGCAGTCAGTGGGTATTTTGTTAAATTGATTTATAGAATTAATGAATCGCCTCTTTTACTGACGTTACAATTGATTTAAAAAAATAAATTAAAAATTAAATAATGAGGCTAGAATTTATCCGCTGCCCATATATCTTTTTTATTTACTTTTATTAATTGGAGTATGCTAGTTTTTTTCTGGTTTTTTGTCGAAATTATTGAATGTGTGATAAAGATTTTTATCACTAAAAAAATTCTTAGACAACGCGATATGTTCATTCATAACATACGGAACGAATGTGATCTTTGCTATCGCATATTTTTTTTCTTTGATTATTTTTTATTTGAAGTAGCTCTTGTTGAGATTTTATTTTACCAGAGCTATTCAGTGTGTACTTAATCTAGAAGCAGTACGGTCGTGACTTTGCGGAAAGGATTAATTAAATGTAAACTTGTTTGCGTCTGTTTCGTAATTTTAATCAAACACATCGATTTGTACGTGATTCATGGAAAAGAATTCAATTCAATGAACTTTAATTGTTTTCAGTCCAATTAGTGAGTGATTGTTTCGCAAAGATGTTACACTTTTCGTTTGTTTACTCAGTTTCATTATAGAGCATGTCTGAATTTTATGAAAAGTGCATGCAAGTACATTATATACTTGTTTTATTTTTGGCATGTTATACATAAGATTGTCTTTCAGATTGATATTTGATTTGAATATTTATAATACTCAAAAAATCTCAAAGATCCACAATTTAATTTAGTCCGAGATATTCACTATGTAAATTATCTGCAAATAGTAAATTAGTTCCGCTGCGCTCGCGCTAAAAGATTAAAAAAGTAAACAAATTGACTTCAATTGATTCACTCGCTATTCTTGGAAAGGGGTTAAATTTAATGGTTTTTCCTATTTTTCTCTTCGCGTGAGATCCGACTTTTAAGTTGTTTGTATAATTTACATATTTCAATATTGATTATTAAAATTATAATTAAATATCGTTTTGTTCGTTATTTCAAAAGTTACTAACGCACGCTAAAAAACTGCTGCGTAACAATTAAGAAAAGCAAATAATTTTTGGCCGATATCAGTTTATATCAAATAATGTAAAAACTCGTAAAGTCTACTTTCGTTTCAGCGCCGATCGTAAAAGCACGAAATGATTGAGATAAAAATGTAAAAACTTCAATTCATGTTATCATTATTTGATTTTCTCCTACAGCGTCTAATTGTTTTATCATTGTTATTCAACTACTTTGAAGTTAATTATATTTGTAGTATCCAAGCAACATAACTTATGTAAAGAATTTATTTTGTGAGATGAATATTAATAAATTACAACTTCATTTCGTCTTTAGAAATACTTACAAAAATGGTAGACTCAATATCTATTTGAGATGTGATGTAAAAGTTATCTGTTTATGATGCAATTTGCTAAGTGATTATCGGGGAACTGATAAAATTGCTATAAAGTATGACGACGAGCAACATTTATGTGCAATTTAAATTTTAATTCTAATTACGATCTTCCGTCATAACTTTCACGATATATGTATGTATGTATAGGTCCTTGCTTGATAGATATAATTAAATATAATTGTATGTATGTGATTTTAAATCTAATTATATAAAAATGATTGCTACCATTTTACTATAAAATAAACTTAATTGGATAAAAAGTTAAGCTTCCGACATTTTATCATATTAAGACTGTGAATTAAACGGACAGGCAAAAGCAAATTCAAACGACTTTCACTGTATAGCAGCTAAACAGTTTTAATTACCTAAAACGCTAGATTAAGATAATGTTTTTCATAGTTTCTAAAATAAATAAACGTTTAGTACTATTTCTAAAAAAAAATAAAATTTTTGCAAAAAGAAACATTGTTTAATATTTATTTTTCAAAGATTATTTGCAAAAAGGAAATATATTACACATTTGGTACTTTTGTTGAAAAAAAAATGTAACAAGTGGTTTTTTTTCAGATTTTATACAAGCAGCCATAAGATAAGGAAATAAAATGGAGTCTGAAATGGCAAAAGTGTTGCCCCAAAATCCTCGCGAGAGGGCAAATCCTTTATCATTTCTTCTATTTTGGTAAGAAATATACTTACATTTTAAAGCATTCTTTAGCTTTTATTCATACTAAATAAAATCAATTGAACAATTTCAGTTGGACAATGCCTGTCTTTTTCAAGGGAAGGAAAAAGGAACTCGACACATCGGATTTGTATCAAGCCCTTAAAGTTCACAGATCAGGTAAATCCACTAAATCACTCTTCTAAAATAAAGAAGTAATTTTACAATAAAAAACGAAATTTGTTACTACGCAACAATGAGTAATTTGATCTTGCAAATGGCTAATAATAAATATACTCCTAATCTAATCCTAATTTTTTTCTATGCATTCTGAAAATCTAATTGAATAATTTAACAAAATATTATATCAGCATAACTGCAGAGATTTAATTAAAAAATATCTCCCAGAGACAGACGTGTAATGATTTTTAGTGCTGTGATAAGCCCACCGCCTGAATGAATATTACATAGATGCTCATCAAGTGAGTCAACCCAAAGAGTCACTGACTGACATTGATTTTTCGTTTCCTTCATTTATCTCACACGCTTATTGATATTTTTATAATTAAAAATTATATAATGAAATGAGTGTGAATATGACTGTTCATGTTTGAACCTTGTCACTTCCTCGAAATTATTACTTTTTTTGTTGTTGATTACAGATAATTGGCGCCTTAAAATAACCGTACCTGAATTCTAAAGGAATTCATTTAAGTGATGAGTACTTTGAGTGACAAGAAGATGATAAGAGAATAATCCTTTTATTAGAAAAGATGATCGCCGAATAATCTAGGGCCAATTGATCCCTGAATAATCTAGGGCCAAAGATGATCTCTGAATAATCTAGGGTTTATTGACTTTTCTTTAAAACTAAATTTTTATCAGCTAAAATAAAATAGATGTGGATCTAATGAACCTGCAAATTATTTGCCGATTTTGTAATGACCCAGCGTTGTTACTCCGTGAAGCTTAGTTCGCACTTGCTGTTAATTCAAAATGATAAAATTTTATAAGACATACTTCTAATTCTTACGCTTACTAGGTTCAATGAATCTTTTAAACATAGAATGGGTGCTTGCTGACAGCACGCAGAAGTGCTTTATAAATTGTTAAATATATGTATTAATTTAAAACAAAACTGCGTACATGTACTTGGATTCTAACGAGTTATTTAAAATATAAATGCGTGCTTGTCGCCACATTTCCACGAAGATAAGCACGCATTTGTAATTTAAACCAATATTTATTACTCTGCATTCATTTTTATAAATAAATATTTATGTTTTTAGAAACACTTGGTGACAAGCTGTGTGCTTCTTGGGAGAAAGAACTCTCGCGTAAAAGAAAAAAAGGAAAACAACCAAGTTTACTAAATGCAACTGTGAGAGTTTTTGGATGGGAAATAGCAATGCTTGGAATTATATTGCTAGCATTGGAATTATGTTTGCGGTAATACAATTTGAATTAGTTAGTTTACAGAATTCTGAGTGAATTTAATTATTTAACTGCTTCAGGATATCACAGCCCATCTTTATAGGAAAGTTAATATCATTCTATTCGGACAAGGATAACGACATAAATGAAGCATACATTTATGCTGCAGCTGTAATTTTGTGCAGTGCAATAAATGTGCTATTTATGCATCCCTTCATGTTAGGACAACTTCACTTGGGAATGAAACTGCGAGTTTCTATGTGCAGCATGATTTATAGAAAAGCACTGAGGTTAAGTAAAACAGCTCTTGGTGATACAACAGCTGGACAAGTTGTAAATTTGCTTTCAAACGATGTCGGCCGATTAGATTTATCAATTATATTCTTTCACTACCTTTGGGTTGGTCCACTGGAGACAATTGCCGTAACATACCTTATGTATAGAGAGGTATATGAGTTTTCTAGTTATTTTAAATGTATCAAATCATTATTTTAGATAAATATAGCAGCCTTTTTTGGAGTTGCTTTCATGTTGATGTTCATTCCAATGCAAGGATTTTTAGGAAAAAAAACATCTGGTCTTCGATTAAAGACTGCTTTACGGACTGATGAACGTGTGAGGCTAATGAACGAAATAATACAAGGAATTCAAGTTATTAAAATGTATGCGTGGGAAATACCATTTGGTAAAATGGTTGCTTATGCGAGAAAAAAGGAAATACGTGTTATTCGTTATGTTTCGTATATTCGGGGAATATTACTATCTTTCATTATGTTTGTAACTAGGGTGTCAATCTTTATGAGCCTTATAACATACGTTCTCTTAGGTTATGTTGTTACAGCAGAGAAAGCATTCGTAATAACTGCCTATTACAATATTCTGAAACAACCAATGACAGTATTTTTCCCACAAGGTAAATATATTAAATAAAATAAATTAATAAATGAAAGCGCTTAAAATATATTTATTTTCATAAGGTATTTCTCAGTTAGCGGAAACGATTGTGTCTATTAAACGAATTCAAAAATATATGCTTTATGATGAAATTCAAGCAGGTGAAAAAGAAAAGACCAAATCTGACGAAGCCCTGGATAGCCAACATGGGAAAAAAAGTGCAGAAACACCAACTACCAGCGAAATAGGCAGTCATGCAATGCTATCAAAGGCAGGAGTTGAAATTTCAAATCTTAAAGCTAAGTGGGATTCAGCAGGTAATGAATACACTCTAGATGAAATTAACTTGAGGGTCCAACCTGGAACTCTAGTGGCGATTATAGGACCAGTAGGAGCAGGAAAATCAAGGTTTGTGAATAGTATTGCCCTAATGGGTTATAATTTTAGTCAAGGAATATTTTTTAATTGTTATCCAAACAAATCAAACAAACATGTATGAACCACTCGAAATTCATCCATTTAAGCTTAACTAACACAACCAATTGTTTGCTTTTTTATGTCACCTGCCTCATAAAAACGTAAACTTTATGTATGTATGTGCATACGAGTATATTACAAAAAAAAATGGTATGCTAAAAATGTTTATTAATTTCATTTCATTTTGAACCACTTTCACAAATTCAATTGCACACTTGCGCACGAATGCATTTCCTTTGGCAAAGAAATAATTTTACAATATTTGATTTTTTAATGCTACAAAGAATTTAATCGATATTTTTCTGGGACTTTGAAAGCTTAACTCCCCTGAGATTTATTGATTTGATGTTAAAGAAGATAGTAAGTTACTTTTATTGGAAACTAAGTAATTTTTTGTATAAACTATAGATATCTTTGAATATATGTATGTACATATTTTTATGTATTCAGAAAATATTTATGAACTAGTACATATAAATTGGATATATCATTAAATTCTTCCAATTTCATAATAAATAAGATATGCAAATACAAAATACATAGCCCTCCTAGCAAGCAGCTGAATTGACCGATTTTTAAAATATGTTTTTTATTTTGATTAATTAAAGTACTTAAGTGAGTTCTTAAAATATAATGAAACACTCAAACTCTCAAACCATGAAGAAAAAATAGTTATGATTAAATATTAATATTTAAATGCGTAAGTATATTTTGATTTTCAAAGTTGTACGATTTATGTTACCTTCCCGAATTATTTTAACCTATGTAGCTTTCTCTTAGTTTTAATATTAGCTGCAAAACACTAACCAGTGCTCTTCAATGAGTGAAGAGACTATTCAATAGCATGTCAGCCATCATTTAATCATCGAATCATTAGATTTCATAATCATCTATTATCTAATATTATTTTGCTTTAGACATTTTCTGAAACTTTTAATTATTTATTAGAAAATTTGTGTTAAAAGGTACTTTCAACTTATCAGCTTCTTTGATTAATCGGACGGAATCAGTTTATCAAACTAATTTCTAAATTAAGCATTTAATTACAGAAGTTGAATTTGTGAAAGCTATCTAACAACGGACACCAAAAGAAAGGCTTTTCACTGTTGATGAAAAAAGGATATATTATTATTTGGGTTTCTTAATTCATTTAACGATTGTGTTTTTTCCACAAATGCTTCATTTGTCTAATTTGGTCCAATCATCGGAAATTATTTTGTGGTCTATTAACATCGGTGTTGATTCTGTGTCGTGAGCAAGGAGTATGATAAGGCATCATTTAGAAACAATCACTGATCGTGTGATAATTATTTATTTGAAAATTATATTTTCAGTTTAATTCAAGCAATTCTTGGTGAATTACCTGTTGAGTCGGGTGAAATTAAAGTAAATGGAGGAATATCATACGCATCGCAGGAACCGTGGCTCTTCACCGGGACTGTTCGTCAAAATATTTTATTCGGCCAGGAAATGGATAGAAAGCGTTATAAACAAGTTATTAAAAAATGCGCACTAGAAAGAGATTTTGAGTTATTGCCATACGGAGACAAGACTATTGTGGGTGAAAGAGGAGCATCTCTTTCAGGAGGTCAAAAGGCTAGAATAAGTTTGGCGAGAGCTGTTTACCGCCAAAGTGATATATATCTTTTGGATGATCCTTTAAGTGCTGTAGACACCCACGTCGGTCGGCATTTGTTCGATCAATGTATGAAGGATTACCTCCATGAAAAGGTTGTAATTTTAGTTACCCATCAGCTTCAGTTTTTGCAACAAGCTGACCAAATTGTTATTCTCGAGCATGGAAAAGTAAGCGCTGTTGGAACGTATGAGAGTCTCCGTGATACCGGATTAGATTTTGCTCAGCTACTTGCTGATCCGGATAAAGAAGATAAAACGGAAGAATTGCGTCGATCTCTTTCTGGAAATAAACTTCATTCAAGACAAAGTAGTGAAATTTCTGTGGCATCTCTAGATGATAGGACAGCAGAGGGAATGCAGGTGCAGGAGTCTTTAGAGCATGGTACCATAGGACTCTCCCTCTATAGGAAATATTTCAGAGCCGGAGGAGGCTTCTGTTTAGTTTCCATCATGATCCTATTTTGTATTTTCTCACAAATTTTGGCTTCCGGTGGGGATTATTTCTTAAATTATTGGTAGGTTGTTTTACACTTTTTACAGTATAAAGCTTACCTCATTTTATATTCCTATTAAATTTTAGGGTAAACAAAAAAGAAAGACTTCAGGCTCCTGTTCCAGCGGCTCAACAAGGATCTGATCTTAAACTTGATTATTTTGATATGTCTGAAGAAGATGAAAATTTAACAGCACCTTTTTATGAACAGAATGTTATACCTACAAATATTAATGCTACGGAGTTGGGAATTTTTGAAAAAATGTTGCAAGCATTTAAAAATTTTGGAAGTGGAAGTGCCTCAGATACTGGTGATTCTATAGATGTATACATCTTTACTGGAATAACAATCGCTACAGTCATTATTACACTCTCTCGGAGTTTTCTATTTTTCAACGTAGCAATGAAAGCTTCTAGAAATCTTCATGATGCCATGTTTCGCGGTGTAACAAGAGCAACTATGTATTTTTTCAACACCAATCCGTCGGGTAGAATTCTAAACAGATTCTCTAAAGATATGGGTCAAGTTGATGAAATCCTTCCATCGGTCATGATTGATGTTATACAGATATTTTTGCAACTTGGTGGTATCGTTATTGTTGTTGGTATCGTGAATCCCTACCTAATGATACCAACTGTCTTGATGGGGATTATCTTTTATAATCTCAGAGACTTCTATCTCAAAACTTCAAGGAATGTAAAAAGAATGGAAGCTATTAGTAAGATACAAAATAATATATTATCGAACGTTTCTAATGTTTTTATTTTGTTTTACAGCACGATCTCCAATATATTCCCACTTATCAGCCTCTTTAATGGGATTATCCACAATTAGAGCATACGAGGCACAAACTGTACTTATTCATGAATTTGATAACCATCAGAATCTCCATAGTTCAGCTTTTTATATGTTTATATCTACTAGCAGAGCATTTGGATTTTGGCTAGATTGTTTCTGCGTTTTGTACATTGCGATAGTAACATTGAGCTTTTTCGTTATGGGAAATGAATACGGTGGAAATGTTGGTCTGGCTATCACCCAGGCGTTGGGCATGACTGGTTCTGTTCAGTGGGGCATGCGACAATCTGCTGAATTAGAAAATACCATGACAGCTGTTGAACGGGTCGTTGAATACAATAATATTGAGCCAGAAGGTGAACTAGAAGCTCCAGTTGATAAGAAACCCCCCAAAGATTGGCCCAATGAAGGCAGAATTGAATTTAACAATTTATCGTTACGATACTTCCCGAATAAGGATTCCGAAAGGGTATTAAAAAATCTTGAAGTTGAAATTGAGCCTAAAGAAAAGGTGGGAATTGTTGGACGAACTGGTGCTGGAAAATCATCTCTTATAAATGCTCTATTCCGACTTTCGTATAATGAGGGCCATATTTATATTGATGGGATTGAAAGTGAAGCTATTGGGCTCCACGATTTAAGAACTAAACTATCGATCATCCCACAAGAGCCTGTTTTATTCTCTGGATCGATGCGTTATAATCTTGATCCTTTTGATGAGTATTCCGACAGCAAATTATGGCAAGCATTAGAAGAGGTAAATTTAAAAAATAAATATACATTGAATAATTTTTAAATATAATATAACACAATTAAAGGTCAAACTGAAGGATGTAGTTAAAGAGCTTCCTTCTGGATTAGAAAGTAAAATCACTGAAGGTGGAAGTAATTTCAGTGTTGGGCAAAGACAACTTGTGTGTTTAGCGCGTGCAATTTTGAGAGAGAATAAAATTCTTGTTATGGATGAAGCTACTGCCAACGTTGATCCTCAAACAGATGCCCTCATACAAACAACAATTAGAAATAAATTTAAAGATTGTACTGTGCTAACAATAGCGCATCGCCTCAATACTGTAATGGATTCTGATAAGGTCCTTGTTATGGATGCGGGACGTGTTGTTGAATTTGGTGCTCCTTATGAACTACTGACAAAATCTGAAACTAAAGTTTTCTACGGCATGGTTAAGCAGACTGGAAATGCAACATTTAATGCACTTTTAAAAATAGCCGAACAGGTAAGAATTTATACGTCATAGATCATAAAAAAGTTTTGTTTTAACACATTCGTCTTTTATTTCAGGCGTTTAATGCTAAAGAAGAACAGCAGTGAGTGATGAAAGGCTAATTTCGTAAGGTACCTCCTAGACAGACTTTAAGCTCGACTTGTCACATAACAACGGAATATTTCCCACTTTTCTGTAAATCAGATAGTTATTGTTTTGTATCTGTCGCCGAGGCTTTTTGTAAGTATTTAAGTAATACAATAAGTACAAGAGCTATATATATGTATATATATAAGTAAAACACTTTATAAAAATACTGTAATTCACTTTGTTTTTATTTTATCCCTTTTCCAAGTTTCCATATATTAGCGAATTTGTTGTGAAGTTTTTTTAAGTAGCATTTTTTAAACTACTATAAGCTGACTGGCTAAAAAGAGTTGTAAATATTAACAAACAATGTGTTAATTAAACAGACTTATGCTAGTTCTCATGAGACTCTGGGTAGGTTTCAAATTATCAACTTAAGTTTACGTTAAGTTAAATCAACTCTTTTATTTTACCATATTTTAAATTCATTTGGATTTTACAGGATAAGCCGTTTTAAGTTATAATTTTTCTCATGGATCTCATCTTAGGACACAAATTTAAGATTTAAGTACTGTGAGAGTGTAAAAAACTGACTCGGCGAGTAATTTACAATTAAACAATAAAAAACTAAGTGAAACAAATGAAACAGGTAAATATAATTTTTAGGCTTAGATTTTTGGGGTATACTCTTTTAAGTAGATAGACAAATAAAAAAAAATCGGTCTAGGTCTAGTTGTAGATAGTGTTGGGACCAAGCAGGTTCACACAAGACCTTTTAATATAAAAATTTTATAAATTGTTATATAGGAGCAGAAGTAATTTTACGCTATTATATAAATTTCCTTAAATTGTATAGAAATAAATTGTCATAAAAATAACATGACCATTGTTTGGTAAGTAAAAAAAAATAAGTTATGAAACACATTTCAAACTGTTTATTTTATATATACTATATAATATGTATTACTATTTTAGCCATAAATAGATATATCAGCACAATTTCTAAAATGTTCTTGTGGTCCACATCCCAAACCAGCAGTGCCGTCTTCACAGACTCCCCAATTATTTCCTGTTTAATTAAGAAGTAATCAAAAATTGGATAATATTATTATTATTTTTAAGTTCCCGTCTGTCAAGGTGGACTGAACTCATTATTAGATTATTATTATATTAGACAGAACCCTAAAAGCTAATCAAAAGGAAATAGAAAACTCTGGATAATAAATAGCCTCACCTGTGCGATAAATCCACCTAAGCACGCAATGTTTGCATTTAATTCCACGAGGAATTTGGAGTGTTGTTTTGAATAAACCATCATAGTGCTGTTTTATTTTGTATTTTGCACTGCCATCAGTCAATTTCAATTTCCACCGTCCAAAACATTTGTCAGTTTCCTTTTCGTTGTCCATGTTGCACAAGTCAAAGGTGAAGTCGCCCCAATGATTTTTGGTAAGATTGACGGTGACGGGAATGATGCTATTAGCCTTATATGATTCAACAATGACTCCTTGACCATAAACACCTCCGAATTCATGAGGACGAGGCTGTGGAGTTCTATAGTCATCTCCGCAAATGCCGCATTTTCCATCATTTTGGCCCCATTGAACCTGTTCAGAAAAGCAATTAATTTCTTCTATGAAGACAATTTGAAAAAATAGATTAGGACCGAAAATCCTCCGCAGAAAAGCTCGTTATCGTTCCAGTTAATAGGTGCTGATGCGTTAATTCGCCATCGCGATGCTCGGTTTACCGGTATTTGCATGTAACCGTGACCAGCTACATGCATTTCTTGCAGTGTTACTAGAATTGCAACGCTAATAAGAACGAGGTACATCTTCAGAAAATTAGAAAGTAACTAAATTGTATCTTGCAAATTTCTATCCATCCGACCTAGTGGCTAGTGTCGATAGATCGAAGATAAGTTATCGCTTTTGGGTCATTCCATATATAATCATCAAAGGTAAATACAATAATTATCATCATTTTTGATTTCTATGCAACTCGATAAGAATCTTCGTTTAGATGCCAAAGATTAATCATCTTTTGTTTTGAGTGCTTCTTTGGGACCGCAACTATCGAAAGAATAAAAGAGCATAATGTTTAAACTATTTTATTAGTAAATGAAAAAAATCGTTTTACCATATTAAATATATTTGGAAGGTTTTAATCTCATTAGAAAATTTCAAATAGCTATGATATGACTACTTATCATATAATAAAAAAATGTTAAATTTACATATCTATTTTACCATTTGGAATGAAACACTTTATTTTCACAAAAATACAATTGCTACTTGAGTAGTTAACAAAATATTTGTTATTATTCCTGAAAGTATTATGAGTATTTCGTAATGAACTGCACAGAAGCAAACAGAATGCGTATGATTAAATCGATGAGTCTTAAAAGATTACCAATAAAAGTAATAGACTTAGATTTACCCATAAAGAGCTCTGATATGAGCGATAAGATGTATGACTATTTTTACTTGAACAATATGCATGTCTGAATTGACGTCGCAAATCTTTTTCTGGGCTAATTTTAAGGTCTGTTCTTTGGAGATCTTAAAAAACGATTATTTTAAGAATACTCTCGCCATAAATCCTGCGCGGAAAGATTTACGTAGTTGAAAATTTCTTCAAAATAAAAGAAAGAAAAAACCAAAAAATCATACCACCTAAGTAAATATAATTTAAGTGGATGACGCAATTTTGTAGAACATTGTAGAATTTTGAACAAATAGAAAAAAAATTACATCTAGTAGCATACATATGTACAAATGTTTTCTCTTCCTAAATTTGTTTAGGTGTAGAATTTTGCTCATTGCTATGGTTTTATTTCAAATGATAAACGTAATTTAGATATTCTAGATTTGAAAAATGTTTATGGAAAACAGTATGCAATTTTTACTAATATTAACATTTCTGCCAAGAATCTCTATTGGATTCTTTGCATCGAGTACCTGCTCTAAGATACAGATCAATTTAAAACAAAACTCTAGGCAATTTTGAAAGTAATAAGGATTGCGGGTTACTTTATTTTTCGGAAGTAATACTATACGAATACAATGGAGTGAAAATCGAAAAATGTTGGTAGCAGGGAATAAAATTACGATTAATTGATTAGCTTTGCCAGTGTCTAAAGGGCACTGAATAAAGAAAAATAATAATTTCAACAAATTTTTGACTTCAAATGAAAAAATTCCGAAAGTAGGTACACCTCCGGGTTTCATCAGTTCTAGTGTTGGTGTGTATATTCAAGAAATATTCAACCATAGGTACATGCATATTAGGTATCTATGTACCATTTAAATATCCGGAGAGATTTTATTTATTAAAGTATAGTAAAGTATACTTACAAATATCGCTAGCGAGACTTCTGATAAATCAGTACAAATTCTTAATAAAAATTATGATGTTAACTTAACGTTTTCTGTTTTCTTATCGTTTATTACATACATATATATATCTACTTAAAGTTTTGCGACTAAGTTTCTAAGCTTTCTTTATAAAAAAAATGTATATTTAGTAAGTTCATAGAATAAGAATAAGTGATTAAATGCATACAACACTTTTCCAAAAATGTCAAATTGTTTATTCAAACGTTTAACCATAAATGGAAATATCAGCACAATTTCTAAAATGTTCTTGTGGTCCACAACCCAAAGCAGCTGTGCCGTCTTCACAGGTTCCCCAGTTGTTTCCTGTTTAATTAAGAAGTAATAAAAAATTAGATAATATTATTATTATTTTTAAGTTCCCGTCTGTCAAGGTTGACTGAACTCATTATTAGATTATTATTATATTAGACAGAACCCTCAAAGCTAATCAAAAGGAAATAGAAAATTCTATAGCCTCACCTGTGCGATAAGTCCACCTAAGCACGCAATGTTTGCACTTAATTCCACTAGGAATTTGGAGTGTAGTGTTGAATAGACCATCGGTGTGCTGCGTTAATTTGTACTTTTCGCTGCCGTCAGTCAATTTCAATTTCCACTGTCCAAAACATTCTTCAGTTTCCTTTTCATTGTCCATGTTACACAAGTCAAAGGTGAAGTCGCCCCAATGATTGGTAGTAAGATTCACGGTGACGGGAATAACGCTGTTGGCTTTATACGATTCAACAATGACGCCTTCACCATAAACACCTCCGAACTCATGAGGACGAGGCTGTGGAGTTCTGTAGTCGTCTCCGCAAATGCCGCATTTTCCATCATTTTGGCCCCATTGAACCTGTTCAGAAAAGTAATTAATTTCTATGAAGACAATTTGAAAAAAAATATTTGGGGACCGAAAATCCTCCGCAGAAAAGCTCGTTATCATTCCAATTAATAGGTGCTGATTCGTTAATTCGCCACCGCGACGCTCGGTTTACCGGTATTTGCATGCAACCATGACCAGCTACATGCATTTCTTGCAGTGTTACTAGAATTGCAACGCTAATAAGAACGAGGTACATCGTGAGAAAACTAGAAAGTAACTAAATTGTATCTTACAATTTTCTATCCACCAGACCTAGTGGCTACTATCGATAGATCGAAGATAAGTTATCGCTTTCGGAAGAATTATCTCTTCAAAAGGGGCTATTTCCACCTTATAATCATTAAGAGTTTTGTTTTACTAATCTAAGATCCTATATAAAACTACTTTTTCTTACAAATAATAGTTTTAATTTTTATCAAATACATAGTGCTGCTTCCTATATCAAACTTATTCAGTAAAATTTAAAGTATCTGTATCTAGAATTCGTCACAAAAAAGGGTTTAAAAGAATGCTTACCATAAATCCTCCGCAGAAAGCTTCGTTATCTTCGTAGTTGAAGGGTGCACTATCATTGAACCTCCACCGTGAACCTCTTCCTGCTGGCCCAACCATCATACCGTGGGCATCGCAAAGAGCCACAAGGGTGGCACTGATTGCAGCTATCAAAAATATCGACTTCATCGCAAATATTTCGTTTCGTTACTAACTTTCACCTGGTTGAAGTAGTTCTTTTAAATCTACGAATCTTACTCAAAAACATTTACCATCTGTTTCTACGGATGCAAACAAAAAAGTATTATGTAGTTGAATTTTTCACCATACCACACCATACCAGCTAAGTAAATAAAATTTAAACAGATGACGCCTTTTTGGTGGACGTTGTAGAATGTTGAAATTGAAAAGATAACAGAAAATATGACGTTTAGTAAGTAGCATATGTTAACATAATTCAAACAAATGTTTTCTCTTCCTATATTTGTTTAGGTGTGGAATTTTGCTTACTCATTGCTATGATTTTGTTTCAAAAGTTAAACGCAATTTCTCAAATTCATAATATTAGTATTCCAAATTTCGAATTTTTTGGAGTAATTTTAGACTTTCTTGACTTGAAAAATGGCTTAAATTTTTATAATTAACAGTATGCTAATTTGACTAATATTAATACTTCTGCTAAGTTTTATTATTGAACTTTTTGCATCGAATACCTGCTCTCACTTTCAAACTAACAATAATATGTATTCATACTTTGTTCTGAGACACTGATCAATTTCAAAAAACGTTTGGGCTTTTATGGTTTAATAGGAATAGCTCCCAAGTGTCTAAAATGCAATAAAAATTATAATTATAATATTTATCTATACTAAAACCCTTGCAGTTAAGTTTTCTTTATACAAAAATTGTATTCAGTAAGTCCATGCTAAAAAACTTTTTTCAATATAAGCATCTATTAATTTAAAGAATTGGATATAAGAATTCTTAATTAAACTAGTACCTAAATGTAAATGCTCTTCATAAAGTAAAAATTAATGAATACCGAAATTAATAAATGTCTGCATAGGTTTAGGCGTCTATAGCACTGAATCAACGACTGAAGAAAATATAACAAATTAAGAATTGATTTGGTTTGGACCTTAGAAAGCACGCGTTTTGCTTCAGTTATACGTTATACTAATTATCATTAAAAATGGCTAGTTATTAACTCATATCGATTTAAAAAAATATATATCTTTAGAAAAATTAGTTATACATATGTACATATCTACAAAAGAAATATACGAAATTTCCTTATAGTACAACTTGCTTCTAATCTTATCGTAGTAAGGTTTATATCTTACATATTACATTATTAAGAAAGTTACATATAACATTTTTTTTTCCTTAAGGCATAATTCTTTAGGGTTGACAACAAATATCAAAAATCGGTTAAATTTGAGTACCTAGCCGAATCGGGAACCCCATATCTTCAGAATTTTCTCTTCAAATTTTTTATATTTTCAATGTTTCTTTGCAAAGGTACATTTAAATACGTGCAATTACTGAATTACTAAAAAAAGTGTCACTATTTTTATTTTAACCTTTTTATTGCAACTAATTTATTCAATTCAATTAGTCTATAGTATATTTCAATTAATTCTAATTATGTCTTATCTTTTTTTTCTCATCTCCGAGTTTAAAATGAGTCTTCCCGCCTTTATTACTATTATAGGATCAAAAAATTAGACCAGTCTTTCCAGGACAACACGTTTATTTTATAAAATGGCTAATCAAGCATAAAAATGAATCGATATTTGCATAAATTATAGTAAATTTTATGTTATTTAATTTAATTTTTATTTTTATGAACGCCCTCTACCCCTCTAACTGCATAGACATATTGTTAATTCATAGCAATCTGACCGTATTAAATAATCGGTAAATTTTTATAAATATATGCAAGGAAATATCAACAATATTGACATATGTAAATACAATTTATAATCATTAAGAATAAAATGCTAAGAAAGGAGATATGAATTCCTTTCTTCAATATTCACCATTTTAAGGAACGACGCTAGGAAGCACAGTTCCGACCATCCAAGTATTTTGCATCTTTTTAAATATTTACTTAATTGTGCCACAGAAAGCGAACTCCATTATACCAAAAGAAAAACACCTTTTCAAATATTTTCTTGCTTAGTTACTCACTGATTTGTGTGTACGTCGACAAGTCGAAAAAATTTACAATAAAAGGCGGCTGTCCAAAACTTAGAAACTCAGACTTTGATCGCCTCTGATCTTTAAGACGTCCAAATCTTCAAGATGAACTTCTTCCTTGCTTCTCTTGTATTCGCAGCATCCATAATCAGTCTATGCGAAGGGCATGGCATGGTTTTGGAGCCTGTCAATCGAGGCTCCAGGTGGAGGTATAATTCTTCGGCACCAACCAACTACAACGATAATGAATCATATTGTGGAGGTTTTGGGGTAAGTTTTTCTTTTAAAGAAATAATAAATAATTTTTACTAACTCTTTATTAAATTCCTAATTCAGGTTCAATGGGGAGTGTACGACGGTAAATGTGGTATCTGTGGTGATGCCTATGGTCTTAAGGCCCCACGTCCTCATGAGCTCGGCGGTATCTTCGGTGAAGGAGTAATTGTTAAGTCTTACAAGTCAGGAGATCAGATCCCAATCAAAGTGTTCCTGAAGGCCAACCACTGGGGTGATTTCGTTTTTGAACTTTGCAATTTGGACAACAATCAGGAGACCGATGAATGTTTCGCTAAACAGAGGCTAAATCTTATCGATGGAAAAGAGAAATACACCTTAACAACTGGTGAAAATGGAGATTTTGAGACTACCCTGCAAATTCCTAAAGGTTACACGTGCAATCACTGTGTCTTGAGATGGACTTATCGCACAGCGAACACCTGGGGAACGTGCCCTGATGGAACTGGCAAAAATGGTTGCGGACCACAGGAGCATTTCAGATCCTGCTCTGATATTAGCATCAAGGCTTGAGGAGTTTCAAGTTAAGCTTAAGAAGCAAATGAACTAATTGTAATAAATGTAGTAAAACCTTCAACTACAAAATAAAACTTTAAAACAAGTATTGTATTTTTTTATTTTCTGAGATATGCTTACAAACACATGTATGTTCATATATGTCAAGTAATAAATGAGCTCAATAATATAGAATAACACATTTAAAAAAAGAGTTATAGTTTAAAATACGTTCGTTAGGAATAGCTTGAATTTTGTAACAGCTCAATTTTTGAAATTGTTCTCAAATTTATTTTAGTCCTCTCAGATTATATGTACTTACTTAAAGACTTCGGTTTTCGTCCATAAGTCCGTCTAGAAATATAACTTTTCTATTTAGTGGTTCTACTTACCTATAATTCGATTTGAACTCTAAAAAAAATTTCTAATATACATATACATATTGTTACAAGATTTCCCTACGCTTATACTTCACACTTCGGATTTGAGCAGCGCGAATAAAAGACAGGCGATCGGGCCCCACAATCGCGGCGTCTGTGCCAAAAACGCCAAGCTATAGCCGCACTGAAGAGATCGACTTGACGTTCTGGATCGAAACATCAGTATTTTTTTTTGAGCTCGTGTCGCCATCCTTAACATCCTTAATACATTCCCCCCCACGTGTACCGAAAACGGTACACAAATGAAAGCTCTCTCTTTGCAAATGCAATGTACCTAGTATTACGTGTAAGCCTCTCACGAATGCTATCCTGAAAATTCTGATAGTAAACTACAATTTCTAAATGAAAAGATAGTAAAAAGTAATTTAATATATATGTATACATACATAAAAGCCTAGATTATCTTTTAATGAATAACAAAAATTAAAAACTTTAAATTGCTGATATCTCAACTCTTATCGATACTTTACAGTTAGACGTTACCATAGGAATTTAAATTTTACTACTAAATACTTTGGGTAAAAGTAAATAAACCAAATTTTGCGCTATTTTGTTAAATGTTAAGACCCGATAAAGTGACCGTGATTATGATTCCAAATCAAAATTAAAATTACGATTTACTTCATTAAAGAAACAGGATATATTTACCAAATTAACTGCATGTAAACTTCTTTTATGTTAGGATTTAAAATCATTATATTCTTCGTTAAGTTTTTGTAGATACTGGTATCACCTTGCCTATGAAAAGTAAGAAAGTTAATAATAAGAATTTGGCATAAATTATTATAGAGATAAGAGTATTTTTTTGTTGTTTTTGTACGACACATTTTATAATATTAAATTTCACTTAGAAAGACCAATATGTTGTGTAATTTTTATAAAAAAATATTTAAGGTAAAACTTCACTAGATTAACTTGTGGTTTTAGTTTATTTTTTAAATTAAAGATAGCGAAAGCCCAAAAACCAAAACTTCAAATGTACATGTCCAGCGTTTGCAGCCTTTACAGATATACTAATGGTGATATAGGTCTTTATATCTTCCAGAAATCATTTAGATCAATTGTTTTAATAACAACAGTCATGTCGTCATTCCTAACACAATCTGAGGTCATGAAACATTACATGATGAATTTCAAACAAAAATCAACTGTTCAAATAACACCACCATCGTCCGGTGTGAACTGAAATTGAAAGGCAACATCTAATCAAACAATTTCAGCCGCCTGGCAACAAATTGAGGGCAAGGCAATGTTTGCTGGCGATTGCTTGCATTGCCCAATTTTCAATAAAAGGAGAAACACCTTCGAAAAGGATTGATCTTCATTTGACTAAGGTGCCAAATTCAATATTTTGAACATGAATCAAATTTTGGGTTTAATTGTTTTTGCAACATGCGCAATCAGCTTATGCAAAGGGCATGGCATGATGACGGAGCCCGTTGGAAGGGCGTCAAGATGGAGAACGAATAGTTCGGCACCAAAGGATTGGAATGATAATGAGTCTTATTGTGGTGGTTTTGGGGTAAGTTCGTTAAATATTTACATATAAAATTCGAATTTTCTTTTTTATAAAAGTGTTTTTACCTCCTAGATTCAATGGGCGACACACGGTGGAAAATGTGGAATTTGCGGAGATAACTACGGATTGAAGGCACCACGTCCTCATGAACTTGGCGGTCTTTATGGAGAAGGAGTTATTGTCGAAACTTACGAGAAAGTTGATCAGATTCCAGTTACAATAAACCTCAATGCGAATCATGCAGGACACTTCCGGTTCGATCTTTGTAACATCGATGAAAGTAAAGAGACTGATGAATGTTTTGAAAAGCACAAACTGAAGCTTACTAATGGTGAAGATACACTCCCTATACCAGTTGGAAAAAGTGGATATTATAAGACCACTCTTCAAATTCCTAAAGGTGTCAAGTGCAACCATTGCGTTTTAAGATGGACCTACCGCACAGGTAGTTTTATTAATATAATCTTTTATGTAGAGGTCTTATTCTGGAAAATAATTTTCTTTTCAGGAAACACTTGGGGAAGATGTCCTGATGGTACAGGACGAAACGGCTGTGGGCCACAAGAACATTTCAGGTCTTGTGCTGATATTGCTATTAAGGCTTGAACGAAAAAAAAACGCCACAATATTGCTTGCCTAGTTGTCTCTGATTTTAATAAATTGAATTTTAAAGAAAATAAAACTTTTTGTTGTTTTCATCCTACATATAAAATAACTACTAACTGTATCTATTGGTTTATAGCATTAGTAGTTAATTATTGTAAAGGTCAGTGGAGAAAAGAGGCAGTAGAAATTACGAGCCCTCCTGAGAATTATCTATAATAATTTTTTTAATTCTACCAACTAACCAACAATTATTTTTTGAAAACGGATTTCAAAAATTAAGAAAACTATGATATTTTTTTAATTTTGCAATCTCGTTTTCTACTAACATAATTGATATTCGCAATGCAACTTTTCAATTGTTATGAAGTTAGAAAACTTTTCTTTGAACTGGGTTTTTGCTTACAACATTTAAACGTTTAGTAGATGATAATATAATCATACAAATAGTTCACGAGACTTAGTTTCAAAGACCAGATTATTATTGCAAATTTTCAATATATTCGCATATATTCGCCATAAGTAAAGAATCCATTGATAATACAACGAATTATTAATATTGTATTTAATTAACATACTGTTAAATATGATAAATTATAGAGTACATAAAACATTTAATAAAATATAAAAATTAAAACATACACAATTTTTCTCCCTTAAGAAGTTATAGTGCGTAACGGAAATATTTAACACTAAAACTATTTTGAAAATAAGAAACGAAACAATGTTTAGAGACATCTGCTCAGAAATTCATTTTTTGATATTATGTTGAAATATTAATGCAATATTTTTCTACATGTTTCAATAATAATTTTCACCAAAATAATAACAAACAAAATTTTAATTATTACAGAAAACAAAAAATTGACCTTCAAAAAAATCTTTTCTGTATTTATTTAAAACAAGAGAAATAAAAAAAAAAATTATTCTATGCTACTGGAGCACAGCTATGCAAACATTTTCCATTTGGTGGGTGTGTTCAAAGCAATGCGTAATGCATTTGTTTGAAGATTGAAACATATGCGAATATTCGTTATGCAAATATAATTCACATTTCAACCTTGAAAATTAAGTAGTTTTTGGATTTATTTTTTAGATAAAATAAACAAATATACGATTATACTTGCAAATATGTAGAAAATACTGAGTATGAAAATTACACTTTACTTTCTTTTTCAAAGAACACTTTTGATATTGTTCCTGATAAATTACGCAATAACGAAAAAGAAAGTTAAGACTACAAAATTGCCTATTGTCTTTTCTTTTTTATCCTTTTGTGGTTGTCTCTACTCCAGTAAATGTATGTTGCGATGCATTTGATTGAATCAGGTTCTTATGTGCCCTTGAAGAAACGTTTTGTCTTAAAGAACAAACGTTTTATGAATGTTTATATTGTTCTCTGCTGACGCTGCACTACAAAATGTTTACTTAACCGATAGACAGAAACTACTAGAAAATGAGGCGGAACAGCTAATTAAATATTCTATGAAAAAGAAGGAAAAACAACTTTAGTGGAATATGGCATTGTTTGTTTGAATTCGAATTGAATAAAAGGAGGCCTCCAACAGGAGAAAGTGCATCGTTCGAGTACCAGCTGGTTATCTGCTTGAGCTCTCCAAAAATGAACTGCTTTCTAACTTTCTTCGTGCTAACAGCAGCCGTAGTCAGCCTATGCGAAGGACATGGCATGATTATGGATCCTGTAGGAAGGGCTTCCAGGTGGAGGTTTAATCGCTCGGCACCGATAGATTATGATGATAATCAGTCATACTGCGGCAGTTATGGGGTAAGTTACATAACAACTTTTATATAGGCCTTTTAACTAAAATTTGTATCTTTACAACGATAGACTCAATGGGGCAAATTCGGAGGCAAGTGCGGAATTTGCGGTGATAGTTATGGTGAAAAAGTACCCCGACCTCATGAACTTGGAGGTTTTTACGGAGAAGGTGTTATCGTTAAATCATACAAAATAGGTGAAAACCTACCCGTAAAGGTTTACCTAGACACAAATCACTGGGGTTACTTCGTCTTTGATATTTGCAATTTGGATGGAAAGAAGGAAACTGAAGAATGCTTCCAAAATTTAAAACTTGCTGATGGTGAAGATAAGTACGTTCTAACGACTGGCGCTGACGGTGATTTTAAGACGAGTCTTCAATTACCCAAAGGATTCAAATGCAACCACTGTGTTTTAAGATGGACCTATGTTACAGGTAAATTACTTATTCCAATTATAATCGGGAAAAAAACAATGACATTTTTATATACTTTGTAGCAAGCAGTTGGGGACTATGCCCTGATGGAACCGGAAAGAATGGCTGCGGACCTCAGGAATGGTTCAGATCTTGTGCTGATGTCGCTATTAATGCATAATAAGTACTATTGATAAGCATTGTTATTTTATTACAAATACAGACTGTAGTTGTTTTTTGAAAAGATAAACGAACCCCTAAAAAATATTTGATTTTACTTTTAATAAATTTATTTTACCATGTAAGAAAGAATATTTGGTACCATGTAACCAAAAATATTTTGAAGAAATGATATATACATACAGTTATGTATTATATTCTCATATTGTTAAACTATCTTCTTATCCTTCTTTTCTATCAAAATTTAAAAAATTTAAGGACACATTTTTAATACTTATGTAAGTTGAGTACTCAAGTATTCGTTGTGACTAGAGCTTGAATAAAAGAGTTTATAGTATATTTGAATACTTGAGTAAGTAAGGAGTATTTGAGCAATCAATTAAGGAATTTTCGGAGATATTTAACTGCAAAATTTTGAAAAATGATCCAATGATATCAGCAAATTTCTCGGAGATTGGATTAAAAGAATTGTAAATATAATAATTAATTGTAACTCTAAAATTTTCTTGCTGTTGCAATTTCTCGCAGTACTCGTGCACTCTAAAGAACTCGAAGATTAAATTTAAAAAAAGGTTGACTTTAAATTTTAACATTAATGTTAGAATATGACGCACATCTCCTGAGTTAATGGCAATCGAAAATCATTGTAAATTGTGAAAATCAATAAATGTAAAATAAGTATTTCATTTTACATTGAAAAGTGAGTTACCCCTCGGGGTTCAACTAAAGGGTACATCTTCCAAAAAGTCTGGTTCGATATTGTTCTTTAGAAAAGATTTTTGTGAAATCAATGAAAGGCCACCATGTAACTATGTGCCTTAAGTGCTTGCATGACTTTGGGATTTTTCTTTAAGATTAAGAATTTAACAAAACATTTACAATTTATATTCCATATTATGCTAGGTCTCACTTTATCTACGAAAATCTCACCGATTTTGATGCAGTGTTTTTTACCTGTACAATTTTTTAGAATAATCTTATCTAGTTTATCTTTATCTGGCCATAGCTGGATTGCATACATAAAAACTTTAAAACGTTTATACGCACAATCCATGAAATCTTTTGAAATTGAGTTTTTCGTTCGCATTCAATGTATTGAAGACCTTTAGACTTCATATGTATGTATTTTTAGAAAACTGAGAAAAAGTAAGGAATATTAATGTGAAGTCTATGTCAGTTTTTTATTTACATTAAACTATTAGTGTATTTACTACTTATAAATGAGAGTTGCTTTTTGCGTTATTACTCTTCTCTTCCAAAATTAATGAGTTTGAAAGGGGTTTTCACTGTTGTAAAGCTTTGTTCATCTGTATTATTTAAAACTATCAGTAATGTAAGTATAAACATAAACATGCATAAGCGTAAAGATAAACATACATTTTCAACCCGTAATCGAATTTAAAGTACATATTTGTTAGAATTAATAAATTTGAAGTGTATGTCTGTGATTTCAAAATAATTAAATTAAATTAATTAAGAACTAGATTTTTTCCACACTGGTCGTATTTTACTTACCCCCGGCAAAGCCGACAATTAGTAATAAAAATTATATGTATTTAAAGAAAAATTCGGAAAAACAGTTAAGCAGACTATATCTGAAGTTTTAATACACCAACTAATCACTGGGTAAAAATATTATTTTTATTTCTTTAAATCTTTTTACAATGTAGGTAGGTATTAACTTTAATAATCTATGAAAAAGCAAAACGATTTCATTACTAATGAATGTTAATTTTTAAGTATCATTTTATATTCATTTTTCACCAATAAAATTATGATATGTAGGATGACCTACTGATCTTTTCAAGAATATATGCATATGTATGTTGCCATGCACTGCACTGAATTCGGCCAAGATCGAAGGACACAAAAGATTTTTTCTTAAGAATAAAGCATTGTATGAATGATTATTGTTCTCTCTATTGACCTCAAATATGTACTTAACTGTGAACAATAACATAGAAAATAAAGCACCTAATCAAACATTATTGGCCCCTTAAGCTATGCAACGAAAGCGAGGGTGTAACATTTTCAAATATTATATAAATAAAAGGGAAGCCTCTGGAAGAAGGAAGTGCATTACTTGATCTCTTGAGTTATTGTTTGAATTTCTAAAGATGCAGTGTTTTTTAACTTTCCTCGTAGTGACAACAGCCGTAATCAGCCTATGCGAAGGACATGGCATGATTATGGATCCTGTAGGTAGGGCTTCCAGGTGGAGGTTTAATCGGTCAGCACCGATAGATTATGACGATAATCAATCATATTGCGGCAGTTATGGGGTAAGTTAAATAAAGCAAACTCTGTTAAACACTTCCAAAAATTGTTACTTTTTTTCTAATTTTCTATAAAGGTTCAATGGGATAGACATGGTGGAAAATGCGGGATTTGTGGCGACAGCTATGGTCAAAAAACTCCCCGTGCTCATGAACTTGGCGGTCGTTATGGAGAAGGTGTTATCGTTAAATCGTATAAAGAAGGAGAAAGCATCCCAGTGAAAGTTTTCCTAGAAACAAACCATTGGGGCTATTTCCTTTTCGATATTTGCAATTTGGATGGAAAGAAGGAAACTGAAGAATGCTTCCAAAATTTAAAACTTGCTGATGGTGAAGATAAGTACGTTGTAAGATCTGGAAAAAATGGTGACTACAAGACGAATCTACAACTTCCTAAAGGATTTAAATGCAATCACTGTGTTTTAAGGTGGACTTATGTTACAGGTAAATGTTTTAATAAATTTAGAATTTTTAGACTAGTATTCTAAGCAATTCAATTCCTGTATATAGCAAGCAACTGGGGTCTATGCGAAGACGGTAAAGGAAGAAATGGCTGTGGACCTCAAGAATGGTTCAGATCCTGTGCTGATGTTTCAATCGATGTTTGAAAAATATGAAACCAGAGCTTATTGTTGGAAAAGCTAAATCTATTGTAACTATTTTCTTAAGACCAAAGTTCGTATGTTGTATTTAAAAGAATAATTATTTTAAATTACATAAAATAATATCTTTGTTGTCCCCTGTTAAAATCTTTTAAGATTGAAAGATGGGATATGGGGTCTTCGATGAATTTCAATTTTTTAGTGACCCCAATTGAGACCTACATTTTTTCTAATATCTAGCCTACATAAGCATTCTTAACGAGTTGAACTATTTATATTTAAAACTTCGACCTTTTAAATTTTTTGATAAGATTGATTGAACACTTACCTAGCTACTGATATTCAACACAGTCTAAATGAGGTCCATATTTACATACTTTCTAAGTGTAATCCAGTCCTCCAGTGGTTTTCATTTTCACTTATCCTGCTAGACTAGACGATAGCGCACGGCCTTTTCTTTTGCTTTGTTGACTGATTTCTGTCGTTCAAACCAAATATAAACTGTTATCTTTACATTTTCTTTTCGAGCGGGTTTAAAAATGCATAGTTATAAATATTTAAAAGCAAGGATGTTGGTGAAGGAAAAATAAACTTCAAAATTAATTAATTAAAATCATTTACAATAAATATTTAAATATTCTTTAGTGGCTTAATACGATTTAACAAAGTTAATAAAAAAGTAATAAAATTTCAATAAAATTTCGCATGATTATTGCTAGCAATAATTGGACTGGATCGTTTACGCCTCCGATATATACATTCTACGTACATACAGCTCGAACAACCTCATTAGCTCGTACATAATTACAATTGATCCTGATTTTGGTCCTTTTCCAACGGAATCACCATATTAAAGGGATACTGAAGTAACTCGGCAACAGACAATCGCTTCTTTGGGTTATGTATCAAACATTTTTTGGCCATCTATAAAAAAATTAATTTGATTGTTATTGGAATAAAATTTCAAAGAATTGATCGTCTTACATCAACCAGCATAGATGGATAATATGGAGCCAGATTAGGAAACTCAATTTCCGTTTTAGGATTCGAAATTGCGCTCACTTTTGCATAAATATTTTTAATGTGTCCAAACGGAGTTTTTCTGTACAGTAGCAAATAAAGAATACAACCTAAAGACCAAACATCAGATTTCGTGGAGATCTGACAAAATTATACAAATTTATCAAGTACATTATTTTTTTTATTTTTTTTATTTACCTTTATTTTCGGTACATTTTTACCAAGTGGACTGTTACCACTCGAGGTATCTGTTAGGGCCTCTGGACTAATATAGTTATAGGTACCTGCCTGAGAAAATTTAATAATACTTGTAGAGTCGACGGATATATTACTTGCGATTCCGAAATCAATTAATTTTAATCGACCATTTACCATAAGAAAATTGGCTGGTTTTAAGTCTGAGTGTATAACACCTGTAGAGAAAGTAACAAGTATTTTGGATGAAATTTTTCTCAAATAATTTTGATCTCTAACCATTTTGATGAATGTAATTAACTGTTTCCAGCATTTGGTGCCAAAATTTCATAAGAATATAAAGAGGAAGATCGGTTTTGTATGACTGAAGAATTTTGTGAAGGTCAGAGTCCCCTTTCTCCATTACCATGTAAAGTTTTGATTGCGCAGAAAGATGCTCGCTAGAATATAATCTGTATTAGCAGCATAGCTTTGAAATTTTAAGGAGGAAATTTAAAACTTACTATTCGTATAAGGCCACAACATTAATATTTCCTTGCAGCTTAGCTAACAGCCGTGTTTCATTCAAATACCCTTCAACAATCGCTCTATCTCCTTTCAAATCAACAATCTAAAATTATTTTTATTTTCATTTTAAATTCGAATTTAATTCGAAAGCTTACCTTTAAGGCATATTCCGTTTTATCACTGGTCCGTTGAGCCAAAAACACAGAACTCGAGCCTCCACACCCAAGTTTCTTAAGGATCACATACTCCTTCCCATTAATTACCTCAACATTTCTCACCTCTGCAGGCTTCTTAGTTTCCTCTACAGGCGACAATTTTTCTTTAGTCTTATTCCCTTTGATAGTATCATCGAGGGACAGAATTATACTATCATTAGATAAGTTTGCAATTGGCGGACGAGATACTGCGATAGGTGTTCTAAATAAGATTTTTTGGGAACGAAACTCGTTTTGTAGCATACTACGGCTCTTTTGGGAAGTAGTTGTATTAAATAACCTCGCTCTTCTTGACGCTGGCATTTCGAATGCTTTTATTTGAGGTGTAACAAAATTTTTACCAGCTGTTTTATAAGGTGTTTCAACTGCTTCATCGTTAGCAAGTTCACTAGAGTTTACTCCATTTTTAACACCACTAATTGTCTCTTTGGGAGTTGGAAAAACAGTAGGTCTTTGCGGCAAATGTTTAAAGAGTTCAAGCGATTCCTCCGTTTTTGCCTCAAGAGTTGAGTTAACATTACTCTTGATAGATGATTTTTTTTCTGGTGGCCCTTTATCATTAATAGTTTCATCTAAAAACGGCAAAAGTGCTTGTCTGGATTTAATAGTAAATCGCCTTGAGTTCTTGTTGTAACTATCGTCTAGAGATAGTCCATTTATTCTTTGAGATAATGTATCATCAATCTGAGAAGTGAAACCTTTGTTCAATTGATTTTTGTCGTTTTCTTTTAAAGGATCGCCTGGCGTATTGGGTATTTGTTCGTTAGGGCTCAAGATGAAGGAGTCGTTCAAAACTGCACAGTTTAACCTAAGTTTTGGTTCGTAACTCTATTCTATTGTAAATAAATATAAAAACTTACCTATACTTTTCATCCTCATCAGAATCAGACTCCAAAGGAGGAAGCTCCGATACTCGTTTAGGACTTTTGGAAAAAAAGGATAGTAAATTTGATTTTTGAATATAATAATAACTCTTACATTAAGGGACCAAAGATGTCTGTTGATGGTTCCGAACTGGGCCTGAGAGAATATTTTTATTTATTTACGATTTAATGGATTGGTTACGAATACCATCGTTATTTTTATTGTTTTTTTTTTTTGTAGTACTACCCAAACCTAAAAGAATTCATCTATCCGCAGAATTTTTGCTTGCAAAGTTTGATTTTAAAATGTATTACTACTTGTTCTTAGTTAATTTTTGTAATTTGGTTTGCCAATTTTAATACATAATTAATTTAGAACGTATTGGGGAGAGTTGGGACGTTGGCGTGTCCTAAGCAAAATTTGAAGGAGCCGACGACTGGGCTCTCTTTTATTTAAATACAAAGCGGTTATTCAGAATCATTATTAACTATTTCTTTTATAATTACCCTAGTTCTGTCTTAGAGGTCCAGCAAAAGGAATTTTAATCATACAAAGCTCTGAGCTTCTAGTTTTGCCGAACTATCTTATAAAATTATAAAATGAAAAAAAAAAGACTAAGAAACAATAGGAATCAGGAGGAATTAAGAGCTGATTTGGAAGATTTCTGTCGAATACCAAAAATCGAGGGGTCAATCATTACAAACCCAAGTGAAGATCTTAACATAACTTGTGGGTGGCCGAGAAGCGAGGGAATCTGAAAGGCAGGTGTTCTGCAAATACTATGGACTCATTGTACATTTTGAAGCCTCAGTTATAACCAAGTTGTAAACACACAACCGAATAGTCACTGGCCTTGTCCTTGACCAAGAGCAGAAACTACGAATCCTGAGATTAAAAAGGCTAAAGATCTTAAACTGCACTGGGAATGATTTAATATGTAGAAGTAGCAAAGAAAATTGCCGCCATACGACTATTCCTATAAATTGAGTAATATAAACTATCACTTTTGGTCGTGACGAATATTAATTTCTTACCTTTTTGCTGGTGTTTGATCGTCTTCCGAGTCGGGTTCAAGTGGTGGCAAATCCTTGACACGTTTTGGAAAGAATGTTGACATAATTCTTAAATATTATACACGGATTCATAAAATATTTGATTTTTTATAATGTTCACGCACAAGAAGTTTACGAAATTTTGAAAAATTGTGACAGTTACTGAGATGTCAGACAATTGCGTGAAGTTGGGCAAATTTGAAGACAATTGTAGGGTTTTGTTCGCTGCATTAAAATACGATGGCGCGAAATTCTAGGCTTTAAATTTAGAAATTCTCTACAATAGGAAATTCAAATTGAATAGCCGCATAGAGAGGGGGAAAAATAAAATTCCAGAATTATTGTATTTAAAATAATTAATTTCCTTTAATAAAATAGTAACAAATTAGGACATTAGTTACACTGTACACGAAATTAATTATATGATTTAAAAACACAATCTCTTGCAGCAAAGAAGACTGCATAATATATATAGCTAAGGATAAAACTAAAATTAAAAAAAGTCCTCCACCTATCAACCAGCTACAATAATTTACTGCTGGAGATTAATTAAGCGGACCTGAGCGTTTAACTGCATCAATTTTTGATTCAAGCGGAAATTGTGGTCTTTGAGGTAATGAATAAGGTCCGCTTGTTTTTCGATTACGTCGTTGACACTGAAACCGGGCTGCATTAGTCCCACGGCGCCGCTTTCCAAAATAGTGCCCAACATCGCATCGGGCGGCTGAGCAGATTTGTTGAATTTGTAAACACGAGCTATGGGAGATTTTTCTTTTTAGTTAAGACCTTAATTAAATCGTTGTTTTAAGTTACCAATATATATGCCATTAACACAGTAAAGGACAAGGGTTTCGAGCACGCAAAAGACGGTAATGTAGACGATTGGGGAGAGCAGCTTCTGGAGGCAGTGGCTACGAAAGTCCCGGCCGTAGTAGTGCTGCATGAGAGCCTCATTAACTAAAATTGCAGCATTCCACAGGGAAACGACGTGCAGAGGAACGCCCCTGTGCATGGAAATCGATCGGTAGAAGTCATGATGACCTCGCAACCGGAGCCTCTCATGTTGGTGCTTCACATAGTGGTCGAATATCTGCAAGAACATTCGATTCAACCAAATTTCAATTTAATTTTTACCTTTTCAGACCAAAGTTATCGCCCAAAAGGCACCCCGCAGGTAAAGCATGATGAAGTAAGCATCGCACCGTTTATTTTCCGGCCATAAAATAGCAAATCCGATCCCCATGAAGGATATGACCGTTGAGATCAGTAAGTGAACGCTGTAAGAAAATTATATATTTAGTAGTTCATCAATTATTTGATTAATGATTACTTATAGTACAGCAATTGAAAGAAGAGAAAGCGTAGTCTAAATTTTTTCTAAAATTCCCTAAACACTTCATGTATCCTCAGACTTCGAACCCTTTTCATGATTATAGTTCGTTCATGGAAACGAAAAGACAAAAAGTCTTATCTTTTTAATAGACGGATAGAACTGTCTTCTGCTTGATAATTGTAGTAAGATACTGTGGTGTTAATCTTCCAGAACTGTTGCGTTTTATCAAAAGCTTCAATTTCTTTTACATTCGTACTATTTCAACGTCAACAATTTAGAAGATCTGCGTAGATAAATTGTTTCAATTTGGGGTGATATCCCCTAAAGTTTTTTCAATTATCAAAATTATTATTATTCCACTGAGTGAATATTTTACCGATTATTTCTTTGTCAATGGCCATAATTCCTCAATTTGTATTTGTTTTGTAATAGCTAAAAGATCCAAAAAATGTCTGGTTTTAAGTACTGTATTCTATTAAAGGAGTTCTGGTTATCAATAAAAAGCAACAATGCGTCTCTAGGGTCATAGGAAATAAGTTGAGTGAATGAGACATCAGACTAATATGATACGATAATTATCTTCTTTGGAAGAGTGGTGAATGTGGACTTTAAACATTCTGTTTGAATGATCTCCGTATCATAGACAGCATTGAAGAGATTAGTTAGAATTTCAGCAGCTCATTAGTAATCATCCTGTAGCTAACCTGATCTTTAAATTAGAATTTCTGTTGATAATTTCTAAGTCACAAAACTGTGCGATCGAAATGTGAGGTCAGAAAGGTTAAATTATAAGATCCTTTCATTTGAGATGTTCATATCTACGGAAGTTCTGCCTCATAAAGTATAATTCAAAGAAATAATATCAATTTATGTACATATTTTGATGAGATAGTTTGCAAAATACTTTGAGCGGAACTAAAGGAAATCGTATCATAAAATCAGTTGTTTTGTTTGCAAAACAGAAACATTCAACAAAAATTTTAATAGCTGCGATAACGAGATGCCTGCTAACCCAAATTGGTAAAAAATTGTATGAAAATAAAATAATCTCGTAAGAAAAACAATCGCTGACGGGGTGATAAGGAGCTTTGAGGCTTCTCAGGGATTGTCGGGCGGAGCACCGCCGCGACACAGCAGACTGACTCATGGGCGATAAGCAGCCACGTAATTAGCACCTCAAGAAATTGAAAATGCAAATGATTTGCACATACCTGAAGGCGGGGATTGTCTTCAGCGGGATAAAATGGATCCTTTCCTCCGACGAGTAGACGGAGTCGTACAGCTGCTGCCTGTCGTCGTCGCCGCCGCCGCTGCCGCCGTTGTTCGCATCTTGCAAAAATCTCGCTCCCTGTGGCATGGTGGTGAATGGGCCGATTAAATTTCTCTGATTAGAGCCGCTTCAGACGGAACTGCACTCACTTACCGAACTCATGTTGAAGTTTTGTCCAAGACTAACCATAATAAGGAGCTGCAGCCGATGCTGGCATGATGCAACGCATTTCCTCAGAATCGAGAATCGACTTTCTTCGCTGTTTTCGCGTTTTCTTCTGCTTCTTTGGCTTCGTCTCTTCTCGCAAGTCGCAAGTGTCAACCGGTGTGCGATAACAAAGGAGCAAAACAACTGCGCTGCAAACGGAGAGCGCAAACAAAAAAATTCACAACAAAACTGATTCGCACTTTGCAGGGGTGGGTTTGTGGTTGGGCGATTCTGGTGTAGCCACATCCAATCGAAAATGTTGACAAACATTTTGTTTGAGGAATTCATTTTTTTATATTAATATTGAAGAATACTTTCTATCTGTTTGCTAAAGTCATAGTGCTACAATATCCCGATGATTCATCAGGGTATTGCTCTATCAACCTCTTAAAAAGGTATTCTCATTTGGATTTGCTAATTTTTTTTCATTTTATTATAATGCTATGAATAAATAATTTCCTGAAATAAATTTACAAAATATATAGGTTTACAATTATTCACTGTTTAAACCATAGCGTCCTGAAACTTTAAACATGTCTACTGAAAAATCGCGTACCTCCCTTTATGGCCGGTACCAGAATCATTTAAAAGTTCATATTAATTTTGTTTAGATTTTCTCCAAACTTTTAATGACCAAACAAAAGGAGCTAAAAGTCGATTTTTAGGGTTCTGTACCTCAAAAGGAAAAAAGGAATCCTTATAGGATAATTCCGTTGTCCGTCTGTCTGTTTGTCAAAACCGTTTTTCTTAGGAACGCGTAGAGGTATTAAGTTAAAATTAATATCAAATACTCAGGTCTACAATACCTTGGAGCTGTGAAAAAATCAAACTTCTAAGTTAACGCAATGAAAAGGTACCGCCGTTTATGACGCATATTTTGACACTCGCAAGGAAATCAAAACCTATAGAGTACTTTCTGTTGACCTAGAATCATAAAATTTGGCAAGAAACAATGTCTTAAAGCACAAATAAAGGGAAAATCCGAAAATCGTAAATTTGTAGTTACATCACAAAAAATAAAAAAAAACTAGTTTTTATGGAACTCTCTGTGCGCGAGTCCGACTCGCACTTGACCGGTTTTTTTATTCAACAAACATTTGAGGAGTCTCTCATTTTGGTGGATTAAAATGGGATTTTTTTTCCATACTACCATAGGTCTAAAATGAAACTCCTCGAAATACCCTCTATCTAAAATACTAGAATTTGCAACAGTTTTGATATATGTATTTACATAAGTCCGCCATTCATTAAATCTGTTTAATTCGTAAATTTAAAAAACGTCCGAAAAGAGCTAATGATCTTAAAAACTCATGAAACGTAGTTTAAAACATCCCTCTTTTTGTGTCACAGTTAAAAAATGTTGGTCACCATATTTTGATCCATTATCTTCAATGTATATATTTGAAAGGCTTCAAAAACCCTCAAGTACCTATTTCCACGGTAATTCTTTATGGTTTAAAACTGTACATATTGTAGCGCTTTCAGAAAAATATATTGGTCTTATTGTTGAATCTGAATCTAATCGAAAGGAACTTACAACCGCCCTGTTTGTATAAGTATTCCTAATAAAGTTCTGAAAGTTCTCAGAAATTAGAAATGATTAATTTTTATATAAATTTTGTACCATACATATAGTCCTAGTTTGATCTTGAAAATTTCCACCCTTAGGTCGTTCTAATTTAAGTTAAGGCTGAATAAAATCTTATTCTTTTCGTGAGAATACGATGAAGTGTATTTGTGTCGCTTTGTCTGCAACTAGTTCTTAAAATATAATAAATAAATAATAACTTTTGAATTTGAGCATGTGTACTTACTGTTTAAAAGTATTAAAGCTGTTTAGTAGTAAACACAGAACTAAATAGTTCTTGCTTGCCATGTTTATTGCATGTTATAAATTTCAATTTTTAGCTTCGCTGGCTCTAAATGTTCGACTTAAATTGCAATTGTTTAGTTTAATACGTTATTTTTGTGATAAATTAAGTACATACTTTTTCTTTCGTGGTACTGGTACTATATATTTTCAAATTACATATACAAAATCTCATTTTGCTTTTACTTTTAAAATTTAAATTTAGTTTCAAGGAAATTTTTCGAAATAAATGCGCATACAACGACCAAAGAAATTATATTTAGTGTATTAAAGGAGATATTAAAACGCATGAATAATAATGATTTCATTTATTTACAAAATTATTTAAAAAAAGAAAACATAGCAGAATATTATCTTTTGGAATAACAAAACAAATGCAATATTCGTAGACGATAGTCGTTAACAAAACTTTTGGATCAATATCATTGGAAGGAAGAAATTTCGAGAAAGACTTATGTACATATATGGCGGTTACTTACTTATCCAGTGCAAGAATGTATTTTGGAATATCCATAAGTTGCATTGAACCATCTTTTGAAGATGTTATAAACTGAAAATAACTTACTTATCGTCTGTATTTTGAAAGAATATATTTTAGCTTACCTTTTCTCCAACAATATCCATTGCCAAAATAATCTTTCCACAGCCAGGGAATCGTCCAATTTGTGATCCTGTCGATTTATCTAAAACGTATACGAAACCGTCGTAGCATCCAGCGAAAATATATTTCTTCCTAAAGACTTTCATTGCGACAACGCCATTTCCGCATAAAAAGCTCGATTTAAAGTGGCCGCTCTATTTTTTATTTACTGGTTAAAATAAGTACTTTTAAAATAATGATAAAAATTACCCCGAATTCATATGCAAAAATTTCATTTTTGCTGGTTCCACAAAAAAGGATGCTTTCACTTAGAAGGATACTGTATATAGTGAGGTTCGAAGGAGCCTCGATATTTCTCAAAAGAAGTCCGGTAATTGCGTCGCGTAGATTAATTTGATTACCTTTCGATGATACGATTAATATTTTTCGAGCACCTTCTTTAGTCGCCTTTAGCACCATTACAGAGCTATCCATTGAACAGAGCAGGCTGTCGGAAAGTTTGTTTTTCTGCGAGGAAACATGCAATTTAATATTACTAATGAAATTACTAAGATTAGTTTTTGTTGGGTATTTTACTAGCAATACAGGTGGAATTTCGAAAAAGAATTTAAAATTGTTAATTTTAAGGAATTTTTAATATTCTGTTATTTAAGGTGTATGTTGTGCACTAAATGAAATCGTTAGGAAATTTTTGGTTTAACATTGTAATTGGAACTCATAGAGCTCGCTGTTGCTGAAATTTTCAACTGGGTAAAATAAATAAATTGAGTCTTCAATTTCGAAAAGATGCTTTTTTCTAAAATTGAAATTTTTTTTCTTCTAATTAATGAATAAAACACATTATTTTTTCTTGAAAATTCTACTGAAGAAGTATTTATTATTGCTGGTAGTGATAACATTTTTTTCAATTCAATCTTTGGCTAGGTGAAATTTGGATTTAGAGACGTACAGTCTTTTCGAAACTAATTATGTTAATTCGTAGAATGTCTGACTTTTATCAATACAAACTAATTAAAATTGATAACAAAACAGTTTATTTTCTTTTAATCGAGTTCAAAAAAAAACTCAAAGTAAATATTTGTAAAAATTATTATGTTATATTACTCGTAGATAAACATTTGATAAAGTGGAATTTTAGAAATATAAATACCAAAGTCTGGGTTTTCATAGAAAAGGTTAAATTTTGGGGAATGTACTGCTCTAGTTTACTGATATCAGTAAGTTTTGCGTGGTTAATTTGCAGTTTAGAGTGAGATTAGTTCCCTCCAACCCAGCAAATATAAAAACATTGCAAATCTTAGTGGTTTATTTTAATACACTAAATGTGTTTTAATATGACTTCACCCATCTGATTAACATTGCCTCGGTTTTAAAATGAGACGTCACATTAAAACACTTTTAGTATAATAAAATAAAATACTTAGATTTGCAGAGAAATGACGAAAATTTACACTGGTCGGAAAAAATATTAGCAAAGAATTTCTAAATAACAAGAAGCTTCATCTCAACCCAAAAATTGTGCATTCCCTTCGTTTATTTATAGAAGCAAGCGGGAAGTGCCTTAGTGAATGAGAATGATAGAATTCTCTTCGCACCGGACGACACAGATTAGTGTAAATTCGACGAACCTATAAAAGTTGCGCGCGGCGGCTGTTGCTACGCTCTAGATGACGGGTTCCAATCCGATAGAAAGATTTTGTGAGAGAACCAACCCAATATCGCGACCCGCCATACAAAATTTTCTCGTTATATGAGATGAGGCTTCTTGTTATTTTATTTAGAAGTTCTCTCTTTTTTTAATGTGAAAGTAATGCATTTTTGATATTTTTCACAGTTTTATTGCATCGATTATTTTAAGCTTCTTTTGTCTACAGTAGACGTTTAGTTTAAGAGAGCAGATTAAAGAAATAAAAAGGTATTTTGCAGAAAAAGGAATACAACACCTTACTACATGTTTTGAAATACCTGTCCTATGTATTTCCATATTTAAAGAAAAAATGGACTATAGTCTGGGTGAAACAGTTGAACTAATTTATAACTATAGGATCAAAAATGGGACCTTTTTCTCCCGTCTTTATGTGCTAATTTATGGTTATATAACTAAATGCCTGTCTGAAGGAGGAGACTGCACTATTATTAGAGTATACTATGTACTGCACAGTGGGAGTTCCTGTTGCATCCCTCAACCGGAGACAGAGGATACCCTTGCAAGTAAGAAAGCATCCATCCTTTCGTCCTGATGATGGGACTCGCAGTGTGTTGTTTTCTCATTAAAAGGACTTTTAAGAAGGATTCCTCAACGGGTGTGTTGGTGGCCAAGGAACGTGTAAAAGCTTTCCAGGAACGTGCACATGCGCTCACGTTTTCCCCACGTGCAAGTGGAAAAGGAAAATCTTTCGATGCATCCACGTCTACAGGAGCAGGGAATATTTTATCCATTTCAGGAGCACGCTACCCAAGTGCAGGTGGATGTTCCCGTGAAGGAATTCTGCACTTTAGGGCATGTCTGGTTGCAGCGCCAGAATGTGGGTGGGATCCTTTTGCTGTCTGGTGCAATTGGAAGTTTCTTTGGGTTTGGTGCGATGTGATTTTCTGTGTACATAGAAAACTGAGAGGATTTTATGTACGACTCCTATTGGTTGGCCCCAGCAAATCACAGAGTTACGAGTGTTGAAGGATAACATCAGACGAGTTTTGTTTAATTTCGCTTCCGAGACATTTTTTGAGGATTATATGCTTGATTTTTTATTGCAATGCAAATTGTTCCCCTTTGTCTGAGCAATAAATGAAATTTTGTGACAAATAGTATTTCTAACAACGATGGCTATTAAGTTTTAAGTCGAAAAAAGACGCTGCAAATTTTGGTAGTTTTTTCCAAAATTAATTACAATATTATTATTAAAACAGCAAGAAAAATCTCGTTTATAAGAAAAAATTATTTTCTGAATAAATGGTTACAAACACTAAAAAAAAAATATTTTTCGATTAATTAAACTAATAATTTAAGACCGTAGGATAAATGTAAATGTTATTTGTTTTAGTCCACCGTAAATTTCGAAATCTAAAGTCATTTTTGGATAATTCAAAGTACAAATTATGAGCATTGATTTTATGTTATATTAAGTAATGATATAAAACTTGAAGGAAATATTATAGTATTTTTACAAAATGTCTCTTCGATGTAATTCACACTTGAAATTTTAATCAAGTGCATATGGGGACTGGCGTTCGGTCCACAAGATCGTGGCGTCTGTGGCAGGAGCACTGGCCGTTCAGCAACACTGAAAATATTTGGCCCGTTAAAAAGGTGTAAATTCGTCACTCCGAATCTTAGTGTTTTCTTTTAATACACTAAAAGTGTTTTAATATGACGTCACTCATTTGATTAACATTGTCTCGTTATTAAAACGATTTCAAATGTTTTAACAATGAGACAATGTTAATCAAATGGTCGAAGGGGCCGATCGTACAATTTTGTCAGACAGCCACTCTTCTGACAAAATTGTAAAAGTTTATTATTCAAAATTTGGGTTCACGTTCACACCTGGTTGGTTATGTTCTCTATGGTCCACTCTTTAAAAACGAAAATGTTATTCATGTTGTTGACAATATAAGAAGACATTCAGTCACTATTCCATGTTTGACAGAATGGCATGTTAAAGACTGAGTCCTTCTCGGACTTGAAAAACGTAGCTTCGTTCGGCAAAAGTGGAATTAGGAAAACCGAGCTTTGCTCAGTAAAATTAAAATATCAAGTTTTTCTTTTATATGTTAAACCTCGCTTTGAAATTAATTCAATCTAGGGTTAGGTACAGTCCTACATTTGTCGCTCAGGTCTTGCTTAATGCTCACGCTTAGTTCCAACTTAGCTTAAGCCTTGCTTAAGTTGGTTGAGGCTAATTTTATTAAAATTGTTATAGTTTTTTTCTTGAGCCATATATAAGGTTTTTGAAAAACCAGTAAAATTCTGATTTGCTATTTTATTTGACTTGGAGATTCGGATACGAAATAGTCTTAGATGATCATTGAAATAAAGTCCAATTACTGTTTGAGTATAGGTCTACGAATCATTTACTCTAAATATTTTATTTTTGCAGTTAGAAAATTACTAACGTTTTTTTATATAAAATATCACTTACCTTTACATTATATGTGAAGACATTGCCCCATCTACTTCCTATAAATGCAATATCCCATTTAATGTATACTGTTTGAAGAGGCTCTTGCACGTTCACTGATTGAATTTCAAGCCCAATATTCTAAACAGAAAACATATTAAAAGTTAAAATTGAATAAAAGTAAAATAAACGAAAAACAATTTTCTAGATAAACCCAACTCACTTCAACTGATGTTTTCTTCATATATCCATCTAGCGATGTTGAATATACAAATTTATTAGAAACTACAAAAATTTGCGTCACAGCCTCTCTATGTTTTGCAAATGTTGATAAAAGTTCCTTTGTCCTCCAACAATATTTGTAAACCTGTCCATCCTCAGAGGCGGCAATTATGAATTCCCCGCAAACTCTAATTTGTGAAATTGGCATTTTGAAACCTTCAAACTGCCCATTGGGTACGCTCCCATTTTCTATAATTAGTTCAGAGTCCGGATTATTTTCTGCGGTTGAATATTCTTCACTCAAATCAATTTTTGGGTCTGTGTGATATTCTTCGGTCTCATTACATTCATCAAAATCATTTTTTGAAGTGGATGGTTCTTGTTCCATAACAAAATCATTTTGAAATAGTTTTCTAGGAGAAATTTTTCGCTTCTTAAGATGAAAAATATTATCAACATGTTCTGAAAGTTTTTCAGGACTTGTCTGTTTTATAATATTTGTAAGATCATTGTCAGTGGTACTCAAAGTGCTCGCTGTATATTCTAGTAAAATATCTCGCTGACAACGCTTTTTACGATTTCTTAATTTTTCTGAGAATGGTGTCGAAAATGGCGGAGGCTTCGTTTTCTTCTTTTTATTGCATCTGCTACTATCTGAGGGCTCTATTTTAATTGTCTGGGAAATTTGCGATGATGTTAAAGGAACGGCTAAATTACTTTGTGCTGCTGTTGAACTGATTATTAAAAATTTTTCATTTTGCAATTGCATTGTACTAAGATCTATTGCCATTCTATCCTTTTGTAATTTTAAAATCATTTCCTCAATATACATTCGTCTTTTATGCAGTTCCATTAATTTAAGATCAATTTCTTTGAGATTGTTCAACACTGCTTCGCTTAGTTTATTTTGTTGGATTAGAGATAGTAACCGCAAATCTTCTGCTTGTCTAATATTGAAACTTGATGAACACAAGTTCATATCAGTTGAACCCGACATGAAATCACTGCGACATGAATCGTTTTCAATATTTGGAGATGCAATTTCTGATGAATCCTCGTACGCAGATTGATTTGTTTCTGCTGACGGTGGCTGTAAGCATTTTTTTTCACCGGGTGATTTCCAGGATCGTGGCCTGGTATCATTGCCTTCATTCCCACTTTCTAAAGAGTCCAATTCCCTTTCTGGACTTTTATTGAAATTAGTTTTGGTTGTGTTACTATTTCTCGAATTGGCACCTTCGTATGGCAAGATATCGTTAGAGTCTCCCCCAACAGCTGAGTTAGCAGTTTTATCTTCAGTTCGCACTTTTTCTACTTCTCTCTGATTTAAGCTGTTGGTGCTATCCCCTTTGCTAAGGGAGTATTTTTCATTAAAGGTCTTTGTCGGCAGTTGAATCTCATTATGAGACTTTAAAAGGATTGGTTGATTATTCTTTGATGACTGCTTTTTCTGCTGCGTTTTACTTTTACCCTGTTTAGACGCCTCATTTTTCTCAACTTTTGCATTGCGGCGACGTATTTTATCCTGCTCAAATAAATCCTTGATATTCTTTATAAGAAACTCCAATGCCTCCTCGTTATTGCTTGACTTAAGATTCTTCTTAATAGTTTTCTTCTCATAGTTTCCTAAGACTTTGTTCTTACTAATTTTGCTCAAACATACATTGTATATGTACATTAGGGCTTCCAAGTTACCAGTTGCGGATTTCTTTTGAAATCGTTGCCTTTGCTGAGAATTTAAGTATGGTAAAATTAATGTTTTGAAACTGCTAACAACATTGTCTTCTAAGGCTTTTTTATTTTTTTGTTTCTTTCGTGAAGAACGATTGCTGCCACTACTTGAGCTAGATGAGCTTGAATCTGAATCACTATCTGAACTGCTGCTGTTTTCAGAATTATCAGAACTACTTGAATTAATAGACACAATTTCATCTGTAGAAATTTGTTTTGGTGAGACCGCTTCAATTTTAATCGGAGATTTTATTAAATGCTTGCTATGGTTTGCCTTGATGCTTTCAAAATTTTTTAATCGGGTCATTAAATCAGTTTTTGGTTTGTCAGATTCATCTCCAATCTCTTTGTTTTTATTAATACTACTTTCTTGATCAATGTGTGCAGTATCCCCAATTATATCTGGAAGAACTTCCTTCTCAGGAATTCCACTTTGATCTTTTCCTGTACAAATTCCGGCTTCTTCTAAGAATTTCATACCAAACGTTTTTCGAATTTCCTCCATTATTGTTTCAGGAATATGGCCAGAGTCAACGAATTCATCGGGTTCAAAACATCCAGTGTTTTTCCCAACTGATGACGAACTCAAATTCAACTGTTGTAGCTGTTTTCGAATCTCCTCTCGGAGTCGCTTACGTGCTCGCAACTTTAGTGCAGCATCAAATTTTGGATCTGGATTGTTAATGACATGTTTTATTCCCATCCTGTCCATTGTCATGACACGGTTCACTATTTTTTTCGATAGTTCATCAGGGTCAACGATTTTAATGTCTTTTTCAGTCTTTTCAATTTCTTCAGTTGGAGTTTCACTTAACGTAATTTTATTTACAGATGTATTTTGAAATTGTTTCTTTAATTCTTCAAAATGCTTTTCAAGAACTAAATCAGATTGTTCTTCTCGCAATAAAAGTGCCAATGGTATTATAGATAACTTGGGCAATACCGATTTTTGGACAGTATATGGATCTTCGGTTGGCTCAAATGAATTTAATACAACTGGAGTAGTTTCATTTGTTTCGTTGATTATATCAGTATTACTTTGAGTACATACTTCAGCTACTTCGGACTTAATTTCACTCTGATTACTTGTGATTATTTCATGAGACTGTTCTGAAGCTTTTTGTACTCCTATATCTTCAGTTTTTGCATCTTCACTTGCTTTTTTATTAATTTTAATAACATCAGAGACCTTTTCGAGTTCTACTTTCGAATTCGCACTGATTCCAACTTGTTCAGTTTCACTGGGTTGAGCGTCATTTTTACCTGCAGTAGAACTTGGATTAAGGATTCCAAGACTTGAGAATGAGGCATTTTTATAAAGGGTGTTGGTTTGATTGTTCTGAAAGATGTGTAAATGTGTTTCCATGAATTAGGTTAAAGGACAATATTTTTGGAAATATATTCTTACATTGAGGCTAGTTAAGATGCTAAGGGCTTGTCTGGCTTGTTCAATTTGTTTTTGCTGCTGCCAGTTGAATTTTTTTCGCCTGTAATATGGTTCATGTGTCTGTTGACGAGATCTGTAAATGTACAAACAAGTACCTCTTCATTGTCCGAAATATTTGATAGTTTCTTATTGTAAATCTAAAATAATTCGGCTTCTTTTATAGTTTCGAATCAAAACCGAAACTTGAGCTCTGTTATAATTTTCGTACGAAACGAATCTCTTTTCTAAGCTCATATTGTAAGAGCCTAAACAAAAAGTGCAAGAATTTTTGTAATACATATTAATGTTTTATATGGAATCCGACGGATCCATTTCGGCAAAAGTTTATCCGATCTGATGGATTTAATATCATATGATTAGAAAATTTAAAGGTATAAAACGTCCTGGTGTTATCAACATTTTGGAAAAACTGAAAAACTCGCTGTATAACGAATAGTTTTTTTGTTTATAGACTTTTTAATAATACTCTTTAGGTTTTACAAAACTATCGCACCGGATTTTCATGAAATCTCCAACTATGATAGTAGACCCACATTGAAGCACTGAATTTTAAAATATCTCCAACTTGAAAATAATTCAAGGACAGGAATAATTTAAATCTAATAGTGCCACCACTTCTTTTCCAATATTCGTCTTCGTTATCAATAAAAGCACAACATTCATCTTCGTTATTGCAATTTTCCTTTAAAAACCTTCAAACCCCTTGAAAATTTGTCGGTAAACAGAATTGTTGAGAATTTTTTGATTTATAAGCGTTTTCTAACAATCCTTTCGGGGAGGATAATTTCCATTAGCAAAAAAGCACAAACCCTTCATCTACCCCAGCTAAGGACCATCGCCTAGACTTTATAATTTAATTTTCCTCAAGTGTTAATTGAATGTATCGACGACGGGTTGAAAAGTCAAAGCCATCGTTGCCACTTTTAATCTTACTCCAGCCCTTTTCTGCAGGGCTTCCTCGCATCTCTTTCTATGTGGAGGACTGTGAGGAAATCAGAAATCTCTTGCTGGCAAACAATTCAAACATCCCAAAAGGCGCATAGAATGAGGAAAATTCAAATGAGCCCACACAAAAGTTGGAGTCCTCCGACGAGTTAGAAACTGGAAAACATCAAATATTCTGCAGACGCTGAAAATACTCGCGGGGTACATGAATCACTACTTACGTCTACGAGACGGTCCTGGATCCTGGATCCTGGCTCCTGGTGGAGGACGAAGGCGAACTGGAGGAATCAACTTGTTCCAACAAATATAGCATATATCCCGGGTAAATTGCTACAGTTATTGTTTTTGTTGGTGCCACGCTTTTTGGAGCCCTGGAGCCCTTTTGTTTACTATTCTACTCCCAAAAGAAGTGCTCCATTACATTACTAGTTCCAGTAGGAAGGGACGTGTTTAATTTGATTTCCTCCTCCGTGGAAGTTGGCTGTTAAGCAATTAAAAAGTGGTGGTACGACCCACTGAGAAATGATGTGCTGTTTATGGCGACAGCTTTGTTTTAATTTCCAATGACTCCCTTGGCTAGATCCGAACAGGAAGGAAACATTCCCACGTTGTTACAAATTTTAGAATCGATGGGGAGACAGCGATGTTTTATTGTTAACACAACAAGGAAATGGGGCCACTGTTTACTAATTTATTTCTAGGGGCAAATATTCGACTATAAGGAGTCTGTCTAAAATAATTATCATGTAATGTAGGGGGATACTGGTCATCAGTGGGATCAGTGGTACACAATGAATCATTAATATAACTACGGTAACATCTAGATATTTTATAAAAACAAATATTCTGCACTCGAATGTTATACCAGTCTAGTAGGCTAAAGTAGGGATATACTATATGCCTCAATTTTTATTTTATTTTTTGTATTTTAGAGAAATGGTTAGGAATTAAATGAAGAGTCTCACGCAGCATATAGCTCAGTCAATGACAAATATTAATAACTTAAATTTTTTTTCATACACTTAAAAAAATAAATACACTAAGGTGAAATTATTTAGCAACCACTTTTTCTTGCAAAAACTCTTCTCAACTAATTTCACAACTCATCCTGTGATAAATATTTGGACAGGTGTATGTACCGACGTTATCCATATATGTATACAAAACATCTTTGCGTTAATAAAAAAAATTCTACAAATGGTGCATATTTGAGTGGACAAAAGAATTTATACAATCTAATGTATATCAAAATATGGACCTGTTCTTCGGCGAACGGTATAGGTGCCTTTTTTGAAATAAGGGAAATATTTAATATACCGTTTTATTAGCAAACATATTTTCGAGAAGTAAATATTGTCATATGCTGAATGGGAACGCCGCTTCGATGGGTGTTTCAACATGATAATGACCCGATATACACATCGAATCTGGTATATGAGAATGGCCTTCAAGTTCTTGATTTAACGGCTCAATCACCAGATGTACCGATGTTCTTTATTTATTTAAATTATTTGAATGAAATTAAGTTGTGAATTTTTTGCAAAGTCAACTATTTGTAATATTTCATTAAAGGAGATATAATATATGTAGCTTTTAATTCTACACTGAATAAAAGAAGGGAAACAGTTTATTAAGTTTAGGGATAGATGCCCTAATGATTAACAGCACCATTATGATTAGATATTTTAACATCAAATAAATAATTTAAAATAAACCTCGAGTTATTTTTTTGGTATCACACTGAAAAGAACGTCTTTGAAAAATTCTGGGTAGAAAGATGTACAGCGTGTAAAAAAAAGTTTCGGGACAATCGAATATCTTGCAAGATACACATTGTATCATAAAACATTAAAATTTTTTGAAAAATTATAGATTGACATCAAACTCAATTTTTAAAGCTAATATAGTCCTACGTCCAGCAAATTATATAATGGTTTTTTTAATCAGCTATAGTATAACTTCATTATATATATTGGTTTTTTTTTGTCTCCACAAGGAACGAAGTATTTTAATAACATTTTCAAATTTATTAAATCCTAATACGTATTCACAATGGAAAAGTCACGTGCCAAGATACTTTTATGGTCCTACCCTTTTTAATTGACTTAAGATTTCATAGCTGCCGTAGCAGCAAAGGTATAATTTTAAAACCAGTGAACATTTCGAATGGGGAAAACTCCTCCCGGAAACGTTTCCACACATATTCACAGCTGAGGAGGATATTGTCAATATATCTTGTCCCAGTTTGCCCTTCTTCAGCCCTAAACGTCTTGAGGATTACCACTCACTCGGCTAGCCCATTTTTCCTGGGCTCTACCAACTCTATACCCAAAATGCCGAAATAATCTTTGAGAATATCTTCGCACGTATTTTGCATATAAATAGACGTTTTTAGCATTTTGAGAATTCTACCTAATTGTGATTTTCTCAATTTGTTTGCATTCAAGGGAATTCGCCTGATTTTCTCGCGTATACCTATAAAATATTTATCGTCAAGTTAATAAAATATTTTCATTGGAGCCGAGGCTGAAAAGTTTCTTTGATTACACCCAAATTTCTTGGCTGTTTCCTTAAGGGGGAATTTTAAGGACGTGATCCCTTGGTTGTGCCTTATTTAAGGTAAAAAGTGAAAAGGTGTTGGATGGTTCAGGTCTTTTTTTAATTAGTTCTTTGTAAGATTTACGTGGCAAGACGGAGTATTTCGCATTCATTTTAATGCCTTCAATGAGATTTAGGGTCCAACTTATAAATCTCGGCTAAATAAATTTGACCGCATTGTGTACTTTTTTATGCTTTGCTTAATAATCTATGAAAGGTGAATTATGCTTTTGATTGCTTTTGTCAAAAGATTGTTTTTATTTGAATTGCATTAAAAATTAAAAACTTAAGTGGTATTAAAGTAGATACGTTGTTTGTTTTTCGGATTTGAGAAATTTAGTGTACTTTAAATAGTAGAGGAATTCTTTAGACTTGTAAGAAAAGAAAATTCAATTACTTAGACTGAGAATTTCGAATCAAAATGACAAAGTAGCGACAATTTATATATCTCTATTTAATAAAATTTAATTTAATTTCTTCGTTAGGATTTTTAAAAACTAAACATTAAATTTTATCAGTATCCTTTTTGTCTACTAGTCATCACACAAAGTGGCAATACCCGATGAATTGGAGAAACTAATCAACTTATTTTGTAAAAGCAATACATTGTATATACACCTAATTTTTTTTTTAATTTATAGCTAGCTTACTGGTATTATAAAGAAAACAACCACTAAATGATATTTGTATTACATCTTACTGAAATTTTGAGTTTTTATATCGAATGGTAATGTTTTATTTTGACGTGTATGTACGTCAAACGCACAAAAATGAAGATTTGGATTGACGTATACCTATACACGTCACCTATACACGTCGAAAGCAGTTAACTATAGTTAATTGTTTTTACCTATAAGAAATAAGCTTAGAGTTTCTTTCATTTAAGGGTTTTATTAATTTTTTAATTCACACTCTTGAAGCGTCAAAACTTATTCTTTCGATAATGCTTCCAGACACCCTAAATTTCTCATAATTACTTCAAAACATCTGGAGAATGTCGAAGAAAATTTTTAATTAAACTTGAAGAAAACACTGTCGAATCATTAAAGAAAAACAGAGACGAACGAATTTTAGAAAACTTCACCGGACAGGAATAAAAGTAAGAATTTTTTTTTCTTCAAAATGGCGAAAAGGACACTTGATAAATCTTCATCGACAATATGAAGAGTCGCCGTCTGCAATAACCTCTCCGCCCTCGATTATGCGGCACCATTCAATGAGTAAGTCCTTGGCAAACAGATTATACTTTTCTTTTGTATAATTTGCTTCCAAACAATAATCAACGATAAAGCGGCCAACGTTTAAGCATATTTAAGACGCTAACGAAGACAGCGGAGGAGCAGCCACCCAAAATCATTCGTTGCGCCTCGTATAAATTTGAAAAGTTCTTTTTTCCGTCCTTTTTTGGATTTTACGGGGGAGGATTTCCTTAACGAGAGCCGAGTGAATTAATGCGGGAAAGTACCAATAATTGAGTTTGCATTATAGCGTGACGCCCTGGGAGGAGACTATGAAGCAATTTTACGTTTGACTAGCTATTAATGCGCTAATATTTTTTAGGGATGAGGCACTCAACGATAGGCTTCTGGTTATTCGAATGTGCTTTTATGCGATTTTGTGAGCAGCAACATTAATGAGAATATGCCGGGAGTACTGTGATCTTATCTTATTTGATTTCATGAAAAAATTAGTTATATTATGGAATGTAGCACTTTGTACAATAACTTTACCTCAATGAAGTTTTCTTATTATGTAGAGGCCATTTTAAAACACTATACACTGAGAGAAGAGAAGTGATCACTTTCATGGCTTTCATTCAAGAAGTAATTTTAGTTAAAAAAATAGATAAGACGTATTTAAACATTGAGCCACAACTAAACATAGAATTAAACAAAAACAATAGATGTTATTTGTGAAACAAACTCTAATTGAAATAAGACTCATATTTAGTATTCTTCTCTCAATGCAGTTCCAATTACTTTTAATAATTTCAAAGTCTCATTTTTATTTGAGGAGACAGTATTGCTAGATTCGGACAATTTACGACACTTTACTCTTAATTTATTTTCTTATTTTACCTTTTAATATTTAATATTCACATTTACAAAATATTTTATTACGATCGGCGATTTGGATTCTAAAGCTAACATGCCATGATTTTTGGGGATATTCCAAAAAGTTTTGTTACAAATTGTATATCTAAAAACTCTTCAAGAATTCTTGAAATTAACGAATTAAAGGTATCTTATTTCACTTATCGACGGTGACAAGCACGCATTTGTCTTATAAAATGACAAATTGAAGTAAAGTAAAATTGTGTAAAATTTGTTTTAAAGTTAAAAATTTTCGGAAATATAAGCGACCGAAATTTGTTTTGCATATTCATAACATTTGACCCTGAATGAACATCCCTACAAAATTTCATCAAAATCCGTGAAGGACCTCAAAACTCAATTTATACCATTCAATAGTTTTCAATCATCAGAGTCAGATTCTGTCAAAATAGAGATTGTGCAATTTATAAACATAATTGTGGAATTAATATTTGAGGGCTTCCCGAAAACTTTTCTCTTTTTGGAACTAATTTTTTGAAATAGCCTTGTGAATTTTAACGCTTATCCATAAAGAGGTAGTTAAAACTCATATTTATATTAACCAACTAACTGTAAGGGTTAATCCTTTCATGCGTTTTCTGTCAATTTCCTGAATATAATCAAAGAATTACGGTTCGCATACTGTCTTGCCATAAATAAAAAATGAAAAGGCACGGTCAGGAAATAATAAAAGTAAAATGACACCCACCCGTTTTTTAGTTATTCACTTCTTTTAAATTTTTTGTTTGGGACAAATGTGTCCCTTATACGTGAAAGAGTTAAAATGATATTAAGGACTATGATTATTAAAAAACAAAACAATTTTTCGACACATTTCTTATACTACGAATTTAAAAAACTTTGTAGTTTTAAATCTGTTTCAAGAAATGGATTTCTTTGCATAGACTCTTATAGTAAAATAAATAAATAAATAGTTTAAAACTAAAAACGAGATTAAAATTTGCATGTTCGATATTCGACTATATTTTGTTAAAGTCTTTAAATAGCACTGAATATCAATTAACTAGACAAATAAATAGTAAAAACATTGTCGAAATCAAAGATTACCGCCACAGAAATCACAGTCTACACAAAAATTCCAATGCATTGTCCAGTTTTTCGTGTGCTCTCCAGAAACGATTAAGGAGACACAGGGGAATGAATACACGATCCTAATGGGTGGCATAAACAGCAACATAAGCTTAATCAGCACAATTAGCAAAATGCTAACTTTGAATTAAGCAGAAGAAAACACTCGAGACAGTCAGGGAGGGTAAAGCAATTATGGTCCCCCTCAGTGGTCAGTAACGAAAATCAGCATTTTCATTTCTGCCCTCGGACGTTCCTTCCTTGGAAAAGAGGTTGAGACGTTCAGACAGATTTTAATGAGGTGAAAAGGGTACAGGTTAAAATGTTAACACATTAACTGACACATAAATTGTATTTTTTTTTTTTTGAAACGCTATAAGATGCTCATATTAGTATTATAGCATGAAGAGTAAGATTTGAGGAAATTGCATTTTGAGTTTTAAGAAAAATAAATAATGAGATGGGTAGATAGGGACTATTTTTGCATTCGTACGCCTAAAGCAATTTTTAAAATATTCAATATGCCTTATGACGATTGTGTGTGCCACTTTCGATGATAGCTTTTCTCGTGCGTCGTGACCAGAAGTAGTTTTGGTGAATTTTGCGCAAATCGGTGGGCATTAATAATACTTTATTATATTATATTTATTTAATAAAATCAGAGAATTTAAAAATTACATATTTTTATATCATTTCATTAACGAGTAAAAGCAAATCCATGTCTGAAACGATGTTATCAATTTTGGTCGAAAGAAGACATCACGTGTTTGATGCCGTGTTCTTATTTTCAGCACAGAAAGGGGATCACGTATCCCACACGTTGTTTTAAGGCAAAGTGTTAACAACTTAAAATCAGTTGAATTAAATACATTTTTATATGCGAACACATTAATGCCGGCGTGTATCACCGGTGGCACACACAAGACTGAATCTGGGCAGCGCCATCCTCAACGTGTTAAACAGTTTCGAATTTTATGTTATATCAATAGAATGCGAAAAAAAAATTAAAGTTATAAAAGAGGTTTAAAAAGTTACCACATTTATAATCCTACAAAACAGCCATTTCATCACTCTCTGAAAAAATTCTTACAATTTTAAATTAACATCAAACATCTCATTTCGACAACAACATCACTTAAACATAGCCTTTACAATCTTCACAAAATATTCCACTGAACTTTATAAAATTTTCGTAATCATACAAAATTTCTAATAGCACCACAAGACGGTTAAAAATTTTAAAATCACTATAGATGTTCCTTTCACAGGAAACCGATTCCAGCGAACCGACTCAATTTTTACATCCACCGCCGACGAACGATTCCTTCGAGAGTTACAAATGAAATGTGGTCCCAAACACGTCAACAGAGCCCTGATAAGCCTCCGCCTGGTGGCCGAGTGGGGCTCCTCGAATACAAAAAAAGAAAAGCAGTATCAACAACAGCAGCACAACACCCAGCAGGAGCAGTCGCCAGGAACAGAAATGTATTCAAAAACAGTGGAATCTCGGGAAAGAGTTGATCACCTACAGGACTTGTTCTGGGGCCCTTTTACGACTTTGTCAACAAAAATACCATCAAAAATTTGCAATAGTAAGTCTCATATTAAGGATTTGAGAATCATGTATGAAAAAATTGCAATATTAATCTATAATAGTAAATAAAAGCTTTTGTTTATAAAAACAAAATAAAATAATTTGCAGTGGTGGAAAATGGAAGAAAAGGGATGCCAGAAATGCCCACAGGAACCTACTCCCACACATTAAACTGCTCCTGGATTGGAGTGAATGAGAGGGCCCTAGGTGTCCTTTTGTACTTAAGCACATCCTCTGGAGCAAAAGGACACCGTGGAAAATGCAAGGAAGAGCTTTTGCTGCGGGAAAAAGGGAATTTTCCGAGGCGCTTGCGTTTATCCTTAAGGTGCCAGAAGGTACGACTCGGCTAGAGTTCAACCCACGAAAGGAGGCATTTCTAGAGCCACATGACTAGTGAGAGTCTTCCCAGGAGGATGTTGGTCCTTTACGTCCAGAGTGTGTTTGTCTAGAGCGATTAAAAAAAAAAAATTAAGAAAAAGTGTGAATACACCCACCTCATTTCGGCTAGGTCCTTCCCTACTCCGTAGTTATTTTTCTTTTCTTTTGGTGTAGAAAACCTGTGACTGCTGCAAGGAAGTTTCATTTAGAAGCTCTTTTTATTAAGTTTTTTCTAGGTGTATGTAAAGTAGAAGTAGGGTGTCTTATGCGGAATTAAAATTTCAAGGGTGACCATTGTTGCACACAAAAGAAATCCCTAATCAGTGGAGTGTTAATAATTTTGTCGCGACTGGAACGAGTTGATCTTGGAATGAGGTCCTTTAGGGGTTAAAACGATGGTAATCTTGTTATTTCTGAGGTTGTGTTTTTCCCTGGTCTATGTTAATTACAAAATATGCATACCTTTGCCTTTTTGGTCATAATTCTTGTACCCTTCTAGATTTGGATAATTTTTTGTTAGTTTTACGAAATAATTGCAATATCTTGCGACTCCCTAAAAAAAAAAAAGAATAAAAAACAACGACGATTATGTTCGTGTTCATTTAAAACCTCATAAAAACAACATCTGTTAAATTGAAAATAGTTAACGAGATTTCGAAATGAAAACAATATTCAATTTAAGTGGAGAAAGTTAAGTAAACAATAGTGCATCATACTTATAAAAAGGAAAAAATGAATTGTACGAGCTAGAAGTACATACATGTTAAGAAAAAAAAAAACTCCTCCCATACTAAAATTAAGTCCATTTCAAGAAAACGCATTCCTATTTGGGGATAATAAAATTGGACTATGATGTAAAAAACAATTTTTGAGTAACAGGTTAATAAACTTGCCAAAATTAAGAATTTTACTTTTCATTCGAAAAAAACGTTAATTTTAACAGAGAGCAGAAAATCGAGGAATAACTTAAAAATGACAAATATTTAAATATAAATAGTTATGTAGGTATGTTCTGTTTTCAAAACAAGATTCATTCGATATCTAAATCTTGGTATTTCTAAGAAAGTATTCCTACACAGTAAACAAACGAAGTGATAATTTAATATTCTAATTTTATTAGAAAATGGTCAACTATTACTATACATCAGTAGTTGATCTATTTTAATAATGTAAATGCAAACGGCCAGAGACTAACGTTCTTCGTTTAGGAGTTAACCTATACAATTTTTCATCAAAGATTTCATGCTAACTACTTCGTAAAATTCTAACACTGACTGATTGACAGACAAAGCACAGTCTAAACCGGTCCCTAAATCGCTAATATTTTTTTTTTTGGTTACGTGTTTATTTCCGAACAATTTGAGTTTAATAAATGGAAAAGAAATCAAGGATCAGACTCATTGCTTTGTGCAGTACCGTTCCATTGCAAAAGCAACATTGCATCCAGATTTGCCTAAAGATCAAAGTGCAGACTTAGCCCTACTAAAAACATCAACCGATTTTCAAATAACCGATTATATCAACTTCCGGAGAATTTTGCTTCCCAGTAAGATGAATCTTTCTCCTTATTTACGGTTTATTTATCGATGGGGCTTTACTGAAAGGAATGTGTACTCATCAGTTCTGCGTTATGCTGAAACGCAGTATCAACCTTCGACAGATTGCAGTCATCTAAGCATTTCAACCAAAACACTTTGTCTGTGGTCCACAAACAGTGGTGCGTGCTTTGGAGATTTGGAGGCCCTGTCCGAAATAGTCTCATTTATTAACGGAGCCAGGATACCTGGATTGGAAAAGTCGATTGCTTTAGTGATAAAAAGGCTATTGCCGTGAGATTAAAACCCTTTTTAAACTGGATTTATTCGACTATTAATAAACTACATAGAAACTAGTATAATGATACAAATCAATTTTTACTGTGTATACTTTTGTCGAAACGATAAAGTTGGAATACCTCAAGTGATTATATTTTAAACATATAAAATCTATATTTGGTTAAATAAACAATTATTTTATTCCGTCTAGACTTTCTCGCAAAAATGTGGCGCAGGCACATAAACAAGTTTATCATAATGAAGTGTCTCAATGTCTCTCTATTAAAAAACTTTTTCAATTTCTTTTGAGCAATATTTTAGTCTAACACCAAGACTGTCGCTCCCCTTCCCGTTTGTGATCAATAGAAGGTTTCCAAGACAAAGTTCCTATTTGTTCAACAGCTGGCATATCCAACAATAGTAAAAAAGAGAAAAAAATACCGAAATTGTCTATATTTTTCTAAATTTCTTTCTTTCTTTAACTAAAAATATTCTAGAGATAGTCGTCCTAAACCCAGTTACATAGCTATTCATGCCCATCTGCAGAGTGGCTGAGAATCAGCAAGAGGCGTCTAATGAAAATATTTTCTTGTAACCCAAACGGAAATGAACTTTTGTCAGGTCCACCCCATTGTTAGTTTAGCAAATATCCATCTTCTGGTTTTTGGGCATTTGTTTTTGTTTTTCTAAAGAAGGACTCTCACTGTTCTTCGATGGAATTGTTGTCCACTTTTATATAATATTCTATCTATAGTGTGATATTTGAAGAGCTTTTCCGTACCTTTTTCTCTTTTTTTATGTGAAGAGTTGTAAAGTAAGGTCTGTTCAGCTAAAAGGCAATTTATAAAACATACAAAAGGTGTAAATAAACGCAGGAGGAAGAGTCCGACCTTTTTTTTCAAAAACTTCTATCGTCCAAAACGATGGTAAGTCATTGGATTGGATCCTAAAGAGGTGCGGCGAAAGGTAACCACTTATTGTGGCTCTTCCGCGAATTTCAATAAATTACGATTTCAGTTGGCGTTTTTGTTTCCGCTCGAAAGAGTCCTGAAGTTCTAATTATCAATTCTTCCAGACTTCTCTGAAAAAAAGAAAGAATAAAAATCCTCAAAAAGACGGGGATACAAACGAGATATCTAAAAATCCTGGGGGATATCTACCACCCATACACCTTGAGTCATCTTCTATAAATGGACAGGCTCGAAGGGTGCTAAGGAACGCGAGGAGAAAATCCAATCAATCGCCGACAGCCGCAGATATTTCCTTCTATCTTTTTTTTTACCTATATATTTGTTTTTTTAAGCACAATCGCGTCCAGTTCCTCACTATATCAGTTCGAGGAATTAACCCAAAAGAGCCGTCGAGGAGACTCCCTATTTTGGCAATCAGCTTGAACCGCAATCGTTGTAACAACACCCCTATTTTTATACCTTCCCTGGTGCCCGTTCCATCCCCAAACACCGCATTATAACTACGAGCGGACGGGCACACTCATTGTTTTGCATAAACTCAACATAGAAAAACAAACAGACAGGAACGAGGCATTCCTCCGGTTTTTGGTCTTTTACGCTTCCCGGTCCTGGACTACACAAACACACCACCTCCCAACTCCTGGACGTAGAGATCCAGGCTATGAAAATTCTCAGCTGCTACTTCTATAGAACCGTCGAACTCCCTTGGCAGGGTGGTTCCCATATCCCGGATTTTGTTTCCCCCTTAAAAATTGTTGGGATCGACTAAAAGTAGAAATCGCCAGCGTAGTGGGTGACGGAGGAATTTCTGCACGATTCGTTATCCTGGAGACGTGGGTGGTGGACTGTCCTCCTTCAGGAGCTGTAGTAAATCTGCGTACAGCCGTTGCGGGATGAATGAATGAGCAACCGCTCGAAATACGCACGCATGATGAAGAAGGTCTTCTATCAGGGCGAAACCGCGTTTTTATGGATAACTGAGATTGAGGGGACACTAAAAATCCTCGGTCTGTCCTAGAGTGGAGGGAACTACCTCAAGTGTGAAAAATATACTTTTATGAAAAATTTTTTGAAGTTAAACATAACTAGGGAATGAGAAGATCGGGGGTCACATGTGATGGTGGAAACGTGTCGATTTCCACTTGCTGAATTTTTGGGGCCAAACCCTCACAGCTGTTGTTTGAAGGTGGGCACTGGAAAGGGGGAACCTTTGTTCTTTTCCACGTCTGCAGAAAATTGTTATTTTCTTCTGTGTTTTTTGAGTAGATCATATTATGGCTCAAATGGGCTTGTTTTTTTCTGTTTTAGGTTGGAAGGATATTTGCAAGCCTCTGCTGTTTACTCTGTAACAATGATATTAGATATAAAACCTTATATTGCGGATATCCAAAATATTTCGAATTATTTTAATATTAGTCAGTAATTTTGATCATTTTCTGAGCTATTATTATTTATTATAACATTTATAAGATTTTGAGTTCCAGGTCTATTTTCATTGAGTGTGAGACATAAAAGTTATTCATCTCTATAATATAATCCCAATAAATAATAACTTAAAGTAGCAATAAGAAAAGAATATGAATAAATTGGTGCAGTAGATTTATTTCTACTATTATTTTAGATTAGAAGATATTAAACTTACATATAAAATTTGCAGTAACAAGTAACAATAACGATATTCTAACTCATATTTTTCGGTCTACATATAAAGTATTGTGTAGTTTCAGCAAAACAAAAACCACGTAAATCTGCACGAAAGCCATGAATCCGAAATAGGAACTGATCTACAAGTGATCGAGTTTGGTATTTTCAATTACAAAAAAAGGTTTTCAGATTAACGCAATTCGTTGTGGACTTTACTTTTGATAAAATAAGCAACTTTCAATTCAGCATGGACTTCTTTACAAAAACAATAAAATCGAGGAACTTGGGAATTATTTTGAGCCAAAGAGTCTAGAGTTCACTAGTGACGGCAGTTTAATTGAGCCCCTCATATAGAATTTTCTACCGAAATTGGGGTTACAATGATCATAAGGACTTTTTAAAACTCTGTAACTCTGAAAAAATAGTATTTATATTAAAAAGAATTAAAAAGTTTTATAACTAAAAAATCAGGATTAAAGTGATATATGTATTTATATTGTATTATATATGTACAGGAAAGATGAGGTAGTGTTTTTTTTAAACTCTTAATATTAGCGAGATGTAAAGATTTTTTCAAGAATTTTTCGAAATCAAAGCACTGCCCCGACTTTTTTTTATCAATTTCCCCGACCGGAACCACTATGTCGGGTATAAATATACAATCCGCCCCGGAAAGGAATAAAAGCCCTTGTCTGGGCAGCCACCATTCCTTCTTACCGGATAATCTCTAGAGTTTCCATTATGCGATATTTGTTTTACTTGAGTGCCCTGGCCAGCAGGATGTCTCTACGCTCCCATGCAAAGTTTAGTTTCTAAAATTTTTGGGGGCTCTTCCAGTGAAGAGTCCAGCGTTCTAGGAGCTGCTTACTCGGTGAAAATTTTTTAAGAGATTGTCTATTTGCACAGTAAAGCGAAAGGATGTGGCCAGTGTTTTTATTGGCGCCTAAGCAAACACGTCCGCTTTGTCCAAGAGAGCCCCCTCAGAGCCCACCAGACGGCTAACAATGGAATTTCGCGCATCCGGCTACAATTTGAAACAGAGCGGTGATTGGGCAAGTGAACAAGAAAAGGGACCCGTATTTATTTTGCAAAATTAGGCGAATTTACTTACCTGTCCTGGTTCTTTTTAGTCCAATTGTTGGAGTGCCCGGAGCCCTCGTATCCGCGTTGATGGGGCTCATGTTGGTGATGTGAGCTCCCAGCCCTGCTGTACCGGTCCCGCTCATCACCACCTTGTTGTTGGGGCTCGTGAGGCTGATGGGGCTCATGTTGGCGACGTGAGCTCCCAGTCCTGCTGTACCGGTTCCGCTCATCAGTACCTTGCTGTTGGGGCTCGTGAGGCTGATGGGGCTCATGTTGGCGACGTGAGCTCTCAGCCCTGCTGTACCGGTCGCGCTCATCAGCACCTTGCTGTTGGGACTGGTGAGGCTGATGGGGCTCATATTGGTGATGTGAGCTCCCAGCCCTGCTGCATCTGTCCCGCTCATCAGTACCTTGTTGTTGGGGCTGGTGAGGCTGATGGGGCTCATGTTGACGACGTGAGCTCTCAGCCCTGCTGTACCGGTTCCGCTCATCAGCATCTTTTCTGCGGTCGATTTTGTACTTACTATTGCCCCGAAAATGATTTCTTTCCCTGTAGTTGCAGTGCCCATTGCGATTTGGTTTCATGTTAAATTAACTGGGTGTTTACTTGCAGTTATTTTGGTAGATAAGCTCAAACCACTTTCAGTCCTTTTTAATGAAATGTGCTTCTGTTAAACATGTTTTTCGCTTTATCACTGTTACGAACCCAAGCGCAATTTACTTCACATAGTCCTCAGGTCTTTTACATTGTTTTGATGAAATTTTGGACTGATTGTAACATTTTTTCACTCGTAAATAACAACTTTAAACTTATCAATAAAACCTCGCGTCACTGACGACAGAGTTATCGAATCTTTGACATTTCTCCAATTTTCGCAACTTTAGGATTCGTGCGACAAAGTACGACGCATGGTCACAGACTTCTCGCTCGCACTCCCAGAACTTAATTCGCGTAAATAAAAGTGAAGTTGGATGCGTTTGTGTTGCTGGAAAAGGAATTCGGTGAAATGTTGTGATACATGTTGCTCTACTTGAAACGAAAAAGTGCGGGGACTTGCATAGTTTATGTTTTGTTGCATCGAAAGCGCGCAATAAATTTTCCAATTTGGAGTTGAAGTTGATTACTTATTAAATTTCTAATAACAATTGTATAATTGAATTTCTTTTGTACAATATATGTATTTAGGTAATACATGCAACAACTGTTTGTATTATCGGCATTTAGAAGCACTTGCTTAAATAAAACAAAACGTGCTCAAATAAAACTGGTCTGAATGCTCAGGCGCTCTTTTATTCACATAATTTTTCTTATTAATTGTACATTGTTAAATTAAATTCAGTCATTGATGCATCGATCCAGTCCAAAAAGGGTTTGAGTTTTACTGCGATGGCTTTCTTATCTGCAAAGCAGTTAACTTTTGTTGGATCTCCAGGCATTCTGGCACCAGGAACATAAGAAATTAAACCAATTAAAAAGTTGTTAGTACCCGTAAAACTCCAACCTTCACCAACAAGAGGTGCACCAAAATCGCCAAAACATGGGCTACTATCGCCTTTCGCTAAACAAATATGACGAGTTGAGTTTGTCAAATAAGCGCATTTATTTTTTCGTTGAAAATCCATTTCAAGAGTGCGTAAGACTTTGGAGTAAATATGTGTCTCAGTAAATCCCCATCCGTAAATGCGGCCTGCAAGAAAACCTATATAATGAGGCACGTGCAATTTGATCACGTTTGTATAATCATTTAATTCAAAAGGCGATGAAGGTCTAAGAAGGGCCAAATCCGCAGCTTCATCTGTAGGCCACTCAGGATGGAGCATTACCTTGGTAATAGTACGACGTTGAATGTACCAAGGTTTTGTTTCCGCGTTTCTAATTTGGTTACCAGTTAGAAGATAATAGAGTCCAAGATGTGGAACAGTTGAATTCATTGATATGCATCGTGCCGCAGTAATCACCATATTCGGTCGAATTAGAGCACCACCGCACAAATGTAGTCTATTTCTTAGTACCTCAACCATTGAAGGGAATCTTTTCGACACTGTAAGGGCGTATTGAACACCGTTTAAGGTTGGAGTATCTGCAGCAATTTCTGCATTTATTATAGCATTACTTTGTTTTAGACTTGTAAAAATTTGCAAAAGTAGCACAAAACAGAACGATAGAGACATTGTTAACGAACTATAGTAACTGAAACATATACTTCCTATGTGGGATTATATATGTCGATTTCTGCGGGCTTAATATCAATATTTAAATTAAAGTCAACTTTGAGCACCTGTAGAAATAAAAGGTGATAAAATTTTTAAATGATAATGCTAATTTTTGTTGTTAGAGAGAGTAAGTTGTAAAAAAAAATCTCTTTCAATTTTATTATACATATATTTAATTTTTTTTTGCAGTCTGTTGTTATAAATATGCAAATGTAAATTTTTAGAACAAAACAAACTATTAATATACTAATTTTATTTTATTAAATTACATAATCGAATCTTACATCGATAAAATCCAATTTATAAAAGGCAAGAGTTTCACGGCAATAGCTCTTTTATCTTTAAGGCAATTAATCTTTGTAGGATCACCAGGTACTTTAGCACCAGCACTAAAAGATATTATTCCGGTTAAAGTATTAACATTATTCCCGTAAAAATCGTAGGAAAATTCTGTGAGTGGACCTCCAAAATCACCGAAGCAGGGTCCACTGTCAGTTCTCCATAGACATAAATTATTTGTTGAATTACTCAGATGACTGCATTCTGCCAGCGGATGGTAATCTGTGGTAGCAAAGCGAAGGAGTGATGAATATCTATTTTTCTCAGTAAAACCCCATCCATGAATATAACAAGCTATAGGATTGAATATATAATAGCCAGGAAGAGCAATAATGTTGACATATTTGTCTAGTTCAAAATCAAAAGACGGCTTTAGAAGAGCTAGATCTGCGCTTTGATCTTTAGGCCAATCAGGATGTATTGTTACTTTTTCGATAGAACGTCGCTGAACGAACCAAGGTTCTGTGTTTTGATTTCTCAGTTGATTTCCAGCTAAGAGATAGAATTGTTGAAGATCTGGAACAATTCCATTCATTGATATACATCTTGCAGCAGTTATAACGACATCTGGTTTAAGTAGAGCTCCACCACATAAGTGCAAACCATTTTTTAGTATCTCAATCATGGATGGAAAATTTGTTGAATGATCAAGAACGAATTCCTTCCCGTTTAGAAATATGACTTCTCCCAGGATTGTTCCATTTATTATACCTAAACTGGGTGAAAAAATACATATTGTTAAAAAACACAGAACTAGAAACATTTTGAAATAATTTTGTCAACTGGATATTAAACGATTTATCATGGTGATTTTATAGTCTCTGGTATTATATACCTAACGGAGATAATACCATTGGTTTATATGAAGGTTTACGTAAGAACACCTGTCTAAATGACGATTGATTACGTATATTTAACAGTATTAAACAATGATACTAGTTTAAGTATGACAAAATTTAATTGTAATTCTCGCTTGATTTTTGTTATAACTAAATCCCTATTAATTTACTTACGATGCGTTTAAAAATAGCACATTTTATAACATGATTTTATGTGTATCTTCCAAGACCTTTTTTCTCACGAACGCGTGGAGGTATCAAGTTGAAATTAATATCAAATACTACTCTGGAGTCCCTTGGAGATGTGAAAAAATCAAACTTCTATAAGTCAACGCAATCAAAAGATACGGTCATTTATGCCGCATATTTTGACACTCGCAAGGGAATCAAAACTTATAGGGTACTTCCCGTTGACCTAGAATCATGAGATTTGTCTTATAGCACAAGTAAAGGGCAAACCCGAATCCGACTCGCACTTGGCCGTTTTTTTTTATTTAAACGCAAATTAAAAAAAAAAAAATAGCGAATTTTAATGCTAATTGAGTATGCGATGTCAGAAGTGTAAAACGAAAACGGATCATTTAGTGTTTGGTTTAGCTAGTTTGGTGAAGTATTAGTGTAGAAAAAGGGATGTTGACTGTAGAAATAATATATGGTACATATAAGATTTATTTATTTATTTAGCCAACGAACATATTTGGGATATTTTTACTTATGCATATAATAAAATTTTGAAATTTTAATCAGTTTTGTCTGAAAAATCGGCCAATAACGTGTTGGGTGGATTTTATATAGGCTTCGCGAATATAATTAAAATTTAACGAAAATTAGTCTTGGATGTATAGTTGATTTACAGCCGAATAAATCCAGTTTAAAAAGGGTTCTATTTTCACGGCAACAGTTCTTTTATCACTAAAGCAATCGACCTTTGAGGGATCTCCAGGTATCTGGGCTCCTTTAATAAAAGAAACTATTCCGTTCAGCGTAAGAACATAACTGCCAGGGAAGGGGTTGGCAATCTCTACTACAGGTCCTCCAAAGTCTCCAAAGCATGGTCCACTGTTTGTGGACAAAAGGCAAAGTATGTTGGTTGAACTGCTTAGATGACTGCAATCTGTCGAAGGTTGATACTGCGTTTCAGCATAACGCAAAACTGATGAGTACACATTCTTTTCAGTAAAGCCCCATCCATAAATGAACCGCCAATTAGCATAAAACTTGTTTTGACTGGGAAGCAAAATGCTCTGGAAGTTGACATAATCGGTCTTTTGAAAGTCGGATGACGTTTTTAGTATAGCTAAATCTGCACTCTGATCTTTAGGCCAATCTGGATGCAATATGGCTTTTGCGATGGAACGGTGTTGCACAAACCAAGGTTCTGATCCTGCGTTTCTTCTTTGATTACCCGCTATGAGATGGAATCGTTCAAGATTTGGAACTTTTTCATTCAAAGATATACATCTTGCAGCAGTAATTACGATATTCGGTCTAAGAAGAGTTCCTCCACATAAGTGCAAACGATTTCTTATTATTTCAATCATAAATGGAGCTAGAATCGAGTAGTCCAAAGTATAATTGTTTCCGTTTAAGAATACTGTTTCTGCTAGTACTGTTCCATTTATTAAACTCAAACTGTTCGGAAATAGACACGTAACCAAAAAAAAGAGCACCAAAAACATTTTATACGAAGCTATAGACATTATGAAAGAAGCTTAGATACTAACGATTTAGAGACTTATCAACAAGATTTTATAATGCCTGTTGAATTAAAATTTCGTGACGTAGTGTTACTGCAAAACATAATTGTTACCAATATATTGATAATTACAAAAGCAACAGCTGATAAAAACAAAAAATGCATTAAAGGTAACGAGCATGTTTTATCTTCTATCTTATAGATTGTCAATTCTGTATTTCAGTAAGCAAACCTTCAAATAGACTGATTGCGCATTTAAAGTACAGTTGTGCCAACTAATGGTAGCACATGTTTTTTAATGACGTATTTTTAATAGAATTTTGTCTGGTGCTTTCGAAATTGTTTCTGAATTTACTACAAATAAGTTTGAATTTATTGAAGCCACGTAGAAAATAAATTGAATATTATTTGTGGTTTATTGTATAAAGTACTCTTTGATCGCAGAGAAGGGAAACAGATTTTGTATATACATATGTAAACATATGTGATAATTTTAAAGTCTTAGTTGTAGAGGTTATGAACGTTCTATGGAATTTATGCCCAATATGGTTTTAGTCGGAAAGTAAAATTAATTGATTTCAAGAAGATTTACTTAATTAATTTAACTAAAAAACAAAGAAATTATTAAGATTTTTTTTTTAAGTGATAAGGTTACACGCTATTTGACTTATACGGTTTCATACCAACGAACAAAATTGACGACCAAATTGAATCACAGATTTGGTCAGTTTTGTTCGTTCGGTTTTTTACAATTAAGGGTTACTTTTTTACTCCTGACAAGCAAAATTGCGTTCCATTGGGAAACTACTCGGAAATACTTTACACAGCCCAATAGACAGCAGCTAATTCTAATATTAATATTGATATATATGCGACATACAGCATATTTAACTCAAAATCGTGCTTTTCAGTTCAGGACGAAATAGGTAGACTTTTTGTTCACTTTAAAAAATTGTATCAGAACGAATCCCACTAAAAATTGTAAATTGATTGTATTTAAATACAAATATAAAATTAAATAATAATAAAAAATTAAATTAGGCAAATTTAACGTGTAAAAGACTTACATATAATTTCTACATTTCAATCATTTGTTTTTGGTTTGAGATAAGAAAGTACACAGTCCTGACAAGAACTTGGCCTGTTTTTTTTTTTTCTATGTATGTGTATGTTTTTAATGGGATATATTATATATATTTCTGGACTATTTGTATTTGACTTATAATAAAAAAAATATGTTTTGAAATTAAAAAAAAATATTAATCGAATGGCTGAGCCCTGAGTCTAGCCCCGGTTGGTTCGACCGCAAAAATGGCTCAGCTAAGTATTATCCGTAGTGTTCCATTAAATTTAAAATAAATATTGCCAATCAATGCGCCTCAAATGACGAAAACTTAACAAGTAGAACCTTCTACAAACAAACCCTTTGTAGTCGTTTAATCTCGAAAGAAATTAAACCTTAACAACCTTTTCATAAACAATTATCAGTTAAGGTACTTCGAAGCGGCAGAAATTAGATTCACAAAAGTCACCAGAAAATTTATGCTGGCTGTTATCCTTTCGTTTCCTCAGCTTGATTTGGCCGTTTCGGGGTAACCCGCCGCATAAGACGATTAAATCTCCTCCCTCTGGACCCGGCGGACGAACGTGTTTTCGGGACGGATACGAAGTAAAGTGGTTCGCCCTGGTGGTATCCACCAGCAACACTACGATAACGTAAAACAACAGAAAACCAACGTCAGGACTCCAGACCCGGAGTCCCTGAAATCCCGATTGTATTGTACTTGGGTTAGTGGACCTGTCTTATCTGTTTGCTCAAACGGAAGAGTCCTGTCAGGGAGTGGATGTACTTTTTTGGCCACTAATCTCCGTTATCCGGATTCCCGGATTCCTCAGTCAAGCAAGGGGATTTCTAGAATTTTAAGAACATATGAGAAGGTGTGGACACGATTTATATATTTTTGTAAAATTCATCCTCAATCCATAAATTTAGTATACAAATCGAAATGCGTTCCTTGTTCATAAATCACTAAGAAATCCTAGAAAGATTTAGTATTTCTAGGGTTCGTTTCATTTCAAAAACGTCTATCTCATAAGACTCTTTACATCTTTCAGGTATTGGAGCGGGTGATGAAGTGGGTCCAACGACTTCATAAAATTATTTTTCGAAATAAATTTGGGTGCTACCCTCGTCCTGAAGGATAAAGCCGCTAATAAATAAAACGTCACTGCCCCCCAAAAAGCGAAGTTATTGGGGATTAGCAGGGGCTTACGCCGCCGTCAGTCGACATTGTGTGCCTTAAGGATTAGGCGAAGACTGTCTAGGCAGGTGTAAAGCTATGGTTTCCTACGAAGCGGTACCGTCATGTAGCGGCCGTATTATTACGGTGAGTGACGTCACAAAATATTGTTCTATGGAATACCGCGGTAGTGGTTTCTAAGATAGCGGTGATACAGACCGTCACGTAAGATAGCGCTGCCGTCACATTTGTAGCGGTAGCTGCTTACGGTGGAGAACTGTTTGTCAACGTTTTTTGTAGTCGATAGTCACCGTAGCGGTGAAGGCGTGTTTAAGTTTTGTGCATTGTTTAGGGAAAAATAAAAAAGGTTTGTGTTATTTTGTAAAAACGAGCTACTTTAACGTCAAAATTCAAAAATTCTGATGAAAGAATTAAACTCTTAAAGCAAATAGTTGAAAAACAGCAAGCTGCCCAGGACGAAAATGATTTATTTTTTGCCTCAATGGCAAAAATAGTTAAAAAGTTTCCTGCAAGAGATCAGGCAGAAATAAGAATGCAAATTGGAAATTTAGTCGGTAGTGCTGAAATAGCTTATTTGTCAACTTCTAGGTCAGATTATCGACCACAATCCCAATTAAGTTATACTTCTTCTTCAAATTCTAGAAATGAAGATTACTATTCAGACATTATTTTCTCACCTTCGCCACCAACTGCTACTAAAGTGATAACAAATAACCCAACCGACTCAAATATCCTCAATGATTCAGCAGACACATTATTTGAATAAGAATATTAAAAAATATGAATTACACTTTAATTTTTCATTTATTATATATTATTTTATATGTACACATATTATATATTATGTATGAATAAAAATCAGTTTGTTTATTATTTTTGTTTTTTTTTTTGTTTTTTTTAACACTTACCTTAAAAAGAGACAAAATTTATGTTCAGGTGACAATGGATTCCGCACTCTATTTGATGGCTTTGTGGTTATATCGTCCTTTATATAACTTAAAACATAATCGAACAACACAGGAGTCAGGCGAAAATATTCCCTGAATTTATTCTCATTACTGTGTAAATGACGAAACACTAAAATATTATAGGCACCTTCTTGTGCTCGACTTTTAAATAATTCAGATTCGCTGTCTCTTTGAAACTCTTCTTCAGATTCCTCATCTTCTAAGCAAATGAGAACTGCAAGATCAAGATCATCCATTTCTATCCACTGAGATATTTAAACTGACTCCGAATTCTAACTTTACAACTACTGCCACCGTCATTGTCGCCGTACTTTTGTACACCGTTTTGCTTACGTCACTCACCGTAATAATACGGCCGCTACATGACGGTACCGCTTTGTAGGAAACCATAGCTTAAGTCATCAATTTCGTCGATTCCTTCATATCCTGGGAGTAAGCTCCGAAAGGTGAGAAGGCGTTTTCTTCGAAATTATTACTTATTTGAAAAAGGGCCTCGCATTTGGGTGGTGTAGATATTGCAAACATTTTTTTATGCAAAATATTTTCTCAGAGGGTCGATCGAAGCATCTTCTGATGACTGACGAATGATAAGGCTAATTTGCGCATAATAGGACTACAAATTGAGGGTTCGATGGAAATTGATTTTTGCATTTATTTTAACTTTACAGTAAAACTTCCTTTAGGAGTAGAGGCTACACAAAAATAAATTTGAATTTGATAAAATAATTTCGGGATTGTAATATTTACTATTATAGATATGTTTAATGTTTATATCTTTAGTAATAATATAAATGCAATAGTAAGTTTGTTTGTCCAAGCTTCACACCTCATCTATCTAAATGATCGAGATTAAAGTTGGTTTTGGCTTATACCAAGGTTCGATAGTTAAAATCATACTGCATGTTATATTATATAATTTGGAGACTTTCGGTAGTAACAGATTTATTAGTAAAGGTGTGATGCAATTAGAAAAGATCTTTTTTGTTTTTTATAAGTATGAAATGTTGGTATACAATCTAAAAAATTTAATACGAAATTTCGGAATGAATATCAATTCTATAACACTATTACATTCTCGGTTAATTAAATTGTTTTCATAATACAAAAGAAAGTACACTTTTTTATTTTACAAATTGTTAATTTTATTTATTATTTTTTTTAGGTTCATCGAAAATATTTATTTATTTTTACCTTGTTATATTGCTAACTATTCTTTCCTTAAGAAAAAAAATCCTAGTAGTAGTACTATATTATATTAGCTTTTTAGGGATTATCTTTCGATAGGTACTTTTAAACAATTTATATGTGCCCGCAGAGTGGCAGAAGAGGTTGAACTAGTTACAAATTTTACTTTTCTTCTATGCCATACTGTTTCTAAATATAATATGTAAGTTTTTGAAAATGTTCAAACTTAGTTCAAATTAATTTAACCTGAAAGTTGCAGACTTAAAAGGAGTTTTCGACTCAAAAAAAAGTTAAGTGTAGTTCCAAAAAGTCTACATAGATGTAGAAAAATGAATGAATGTTGAATGAATCCAGGCACTTACTCCGAGGTACGTAGCTCTGGATGCGGTGCTCCTTTCCTGGGCGGATGTTCCCAAGGGGCACATTACCCAATTGTTTGCTTTGGAAATGGTCTTCACGCCTAAACAAACAGTCCGAAAACCATATGAGACAGCGTCAAGTGCACTTGTGGCCGGCAAGGATCTGTTTATTATTACAAAATGAAATTTGTGTACAAATGGAACTGGACACACGCTCACATATGTAACTAAGGGACACCGTTCATCCACACTTGCTTACATTCCTTAATTGAAATCAATCCACGAAGATAAATAGATGGAAATCCTTTACCCGGAGGTTTTTCCCCGAAGTTCGTTAAATCTTTGCGGGGCAACGACTGTTTAACTCTCTTTTTTCGCGATTATGCAGCCGACGTAACCTTTTATTCTTGCGACTTCCTTTTAAAACGAAGGGAATTAAGAGCGTTCCCAGGGGAATGTGCGAAAATTGTTTACACTTTTTTGTTTCTGATTTCGCAGCAGCAGGAAAACGCGGAAAAAAAAATTGAATTGAATGAAGAAAACCCTCCTTGGTTTGCAGCTCATCAAAATATGAAGAAAAACAAAGAATACCACAGTATTTCTTTTTTACGTCTTATTTACATTTTTCCTCTGTCTTTATTTTCAATTGGAAATCATTTCCATAATTTTATGCATCAGAAACGTTAAAAATTTGCTTAAGTCAACAAATGAAGTAAAATCAGACGAAGCATAATGTGGAATGAAAAGAATTGCTTAAAAGTGTGGTGGTGGACTCTCTTGAAATTGTGTAAAAGTAGAAGGAATATAATCTGCAAGTTATCAATAGAAATATACTGGAGTTATATTTTCTATTGCCTTCAGAGCATAGAACATTGTGATAAAATACCTAATTTTTAAGTTTAACAAAATTGTTTTTGTTTTAAAAAGTTTCAAATTACTATTTTTATTCCAGAACATTTGAAGCAATGAACTGATCATTTAAATTTTTAAAAATTCGAGTGAAAATTGATTTTAGCAAATGTAGTTCAATTTAAAATACTAGTTTTATTTCATTTTGAAATAGCGGATTCAGCATGGCGACTGGATTTTAATGAAAACCGTCACATTTTGAATTTTTCAAAGTTGATTTTTTTTTCGATTTTTGCATGAAGTTACTACTACTTTAGCATCAAAATTTTATTTTTTATTTTTTACTTAAGTGTTTAAAATTTACAAAAGTTTACTTATTTTTTAGGCGTTCCAACCGAAAGGTGCATTCTTATGTATGTACATACATATATACTCATCACAATATAAAATTTTGCACTTTTTACATGAGGAGTATACTCGTCAAAAACTGTTAACTGGTTAAGTATTCGTTCATCAAACTAAGTAAACCTATGTTTTTTTTTTCAACCAAGCGTGTTTTGTAATTTTACCTAAAATTAAATAACATTAAAATCCGCTAATTTAATTAAACGCTTGACTCTGTCACATTTGTACTTACCTCTCCCCTTTATTTAATCCCCAACTAATTTGCACATAGGTTGACAAACAGGCGGCGGTAATTTATTTCTCCTTTTATCCTCTTCGTAGACCGATTTGCTTTATGTTAGAATTAAATCGCTTCTGCCATTTTCTTCAAGATTCTTCTCGCAAATTTAACCCTTTTCCCGTTGCCTGAAGGATAGAAGGAGGATATTGTTTCCCTGTCCCTAAATCAGGCACATCCTCCCAATTAACACCCACCGCTGACATCAATTTCATCTAGTGCCTCCGAGGGCGACTGGTTAGTGGATGTATGTTTGGCTTGTTCAACATGATTTCGCTAGACATCGAGATCCAAACGTAGTGGATATGTTCTATGTTCTATGCTGTGCCTCGCCTGCGGGAAGCATCGCCAATATATTGAGACGATGAATTCCGGAAGAAACAATTAGTGCAGCGTATGTTGCTCTATGTTGGCGGCAGTTTTGTTTTTGAGGCTAGACTAGGGCGGCTCAAATATGCTTGAAATGAGGGTCCTTCGTCTAAACATTTGTATTTTTCGACTTTTAATTTCTTCCCTTGTTTATGAAGGCGACATAAAAATTAATAGCTATCCCACTAAAACGATGAAAAGTTTACTGTCTTTGAACAATCTAAAGAGCTATTCATAGTAAAAGTAATTAAAATCTTTGTAAGTAAAAGAAAAATTTTTTTTCTAGTATGAGTTCGATTAATTTTTAGTTTAGATTTTTATAGGAAAATTTTAAAATTTAGAAAAGAGAATTCTATTTGTTTGCAGCATACTTTAGGAATTATGTATATATGAAATACACAGCTTGATTTTGAAATTATATTTAATATTATGGAAGAAAAAAAATGGGATCCTTCTATCATTTATTTATTTGTGACTGAAGTTTTGCACATTAATAATCTTCAGCAGTTAAAACTTAAAAAAAGTTTGTCAATCAATTTTGAGGTATTAAAATTCGATTACTTAAGTATGGACTCTTTGATGGCTTTAGTTTTTATCTGATACATTCTAATAGTATTACAATGCTTATGTTCACATGTTATAAGAAAACAAAACTCACAAATAACAGAAGACGAAGATAAAGCTTTTGGAATTGATCTACGATTTTTCTTCTTGAAATGTTTGAATTCGATTAAAGAAATTAAGCTAGTTTATTTCTAATTACCATTTTATTCACTAAATCGAGTATCAGTATTTTCCTGACTTGCATAGATATCATCCAGCATAAAACAAAATAGAGACATTTTTAACGACTATAAATCTCTACAGAGTTTCCAGACAGATTTCTATAATTCTGTAGAAACTGTTACCAATTTAAGTGTCCATGGCGAACTCATTCCTTTTGGTCTGCCGTTCCCGACTTAACTGATTATTCATGGCTCACACATGGCTCCAGCAAAAAGCTGTGAAAAACTGCCACCATAAACGAGGTGAGCTCCACAGGGACATTAATTTCACTGAAATAAACCCCTTGACTAAAACGGCCTCGTTTTATGAATTTCCACATTGAGGGAAACTCTGGTTTTATCTGAAAATGTCTCACAGGATCGTTAGCTGACTGGTCGAGCGTTGAGTGTTTGGTTAGTCTTCCCTGAGTCCCTATATAATTTTGATTTCCCCTAATCTTTAGTGGGATTTGAAAATTTTTGAAGTGATTAAGGATCTGGATATGATTAATTAACTTAAATACTAAGGAGATTTTCATTATTGTAGTAATTGTGTTAATTGATTTTAATTCTACATGTACTAAAAAAAATTTGATCTACATATTAGTAAAGTAATATCCTTCTAACTTCTAAATTAGGAATCGCTTTGGATTAAAAAGAAACAAAAATCGTTCATTCTTTGCAAATTGCTGGCGCCAACAATCTTTTTCAATCGCCTTTAAAACTCCGGCAGCCGTCGTCGCCTTTCCATAAATCAACCCTCTTTCGGATCATTCGAGTTCGAACCCTTTCCACACCATCCACAAAAAAAAAAGAGGGTGAAAAACTACAGGGTGCGCTTCACATAAGTCCCTGGATTTTCTGGGTATGATTTTATTACTTTTTTTTCGACGATATGGCTGGAAAACAGGTGTTCAACTCATTATCAGAAGCTATTTGTTCATCGAATTTTTATTGATTGTCTGCCTTCCTCTGATTGAGCTCGAAATGCATTGGACAAACGTTGGAAAAAAAAGAAACATACAACAAAATCCCGAAAACAATGCAAAAAATCGAGAAAACAATGCAAAAAATCGCATTCGAAAGGAAGAATTTGTGCCCAGAGGAGTGTTTTATGCTACCTATGGATTGCGTTGGGGAGGTGTTGGTGATGAGTTGGGCACGGGCCCAACGACGGCATGCATGGAGGAGTCCCGGCGTGCAGTCGAGGTCCAGATTTACAGAGTCATCCGGTTGAAACAGAGGGAACAGTCAACAGATCTTTGTATAACTTCCGAATAAATTGTCAGGCGAATGAGCTTGCATTGTCGCACTCAATCGACACTTTTGTGTCCTCTACTGATGATGTCAAGCTAATTGTTTACGGCTCACTTTAGGGGGCTATATTTCTTTTTTTTTCATATTTGAAACCTTTCGCACAGTCCAAAATATTAATAAAATAAAAAATGGTGCCAGGTGTGGGATATGGTCAGTGAGGTCTATCATAAATTTAAAAGAAAAGCTTTTTAGTGCCATTCAATCGACCGTTTCGAATCCAAGGCACTTTAAGATGAAATATTGCAAGATAAAAATTGGGCAAGGGGAGGAACGATTTATTAAAATGTTCATATTGTATACGTCTGTGAATTTCTTCAGAAACATCGTTTAAGTATTAAAAGGAAACGTTTTGAATAATTCCAGCTGAATTCTAACCCCGGGCTGTAAATTCTTCCCAACCCACCAAAATCATCGGGTGCTGTCCCTAAACCGCCTCCAGTTTTCTTTGGCGGTCTTAAAATGAAAATTATACGCACACCAGAATTATAAAATAACAAAAACGTAAAACAAAAAGTTTATTTTATTTCTTGAGGTAATTTATTTATTATTAACGCTGTATGACTTTCATTATGTCTTTCGGAATGAAAGCCAAACATTAAGGGATCGCTGAGTTTAGCAGGAGCAAGAAGTACGCCAGAATAAAAAAAAAAGATTCTGAACTGAAGACCAGAGAGAGGGTGCAATATTTAGGGATGCTGACTCTGATGGACCACATCGTCCCTGTTATCAAAGGAATGTGTACATTATTTCCAGTTGCCCAGTGTCAGGACGGAGTGGAATCGCTCGAAGGCATTTTCTGGATGAACAGCAGGATTCGAAGTGGTAGCTGGTGGTAGCTCGTTTTCACGTTTTCGTGCACAATCGATTCAGCGGGCATTTTCGGGGGAGAGTTTGAGACCACTTCATTAAGGACGCTTTTCTTAAGGCATCAAAATTGTTATGACTGCTTTAGTCAATTGCGGCAGTTAATTATAGGAGGAGTCCGCGGATGGACCGGGAAATTCTGGATGATGGGGCTATTTTGCAATAGGGGAAGCGACGGTATGCTAATTGTGGCGGCATCACCTGCATGGACAAGCACCAATTAAAGAGATGGTGAACAGATTGCGACTGTTGAGGGATTAGTTGTCTCAACGATTTAAAATTGGTCAACGCACTTTATTACATTATTGGAACCAGTAATTACAAATATAAAGAAATTTATGGCTTTAAGAACTACATATATGAACATAGAACTTATGGCTGTAATTATAACAATCCAGTTTGTTTTCATTATTAGTATTCAGAACCGAATTAAAGCCCATGGGTAGAGTAGCATCTGGGTCATTCCATTATTAATGGTGGAACATTTCATTTGACCAATTCTGGTATATAACAAAGTGATTATAAGTCAAAATCATACAATAGCGAAAATTGTGTTAAAAGATAACTAAGGAGTTATTTTGTTATATTCTTTAAAGAAAATTGTAACAGTCAACATTTTCAGATAAAATTTAATATCATAATAACTGTAACTGGTGGGACATTTAATTACCCCATCCTTGTACCCTTTGCTCATTCATCATTAGCCAAACTACTATAAGTTTTTGTTTATATTATAATTGAATAAACATATACATAAGCCTTTCTAAAGAGATACAAATATATATGCTAACTGCTGTGGAAAAGAAAATATAACATTTTCATTTTGTGTCTGGCTGGAAAGGACTCAATTATTCAGTCAAATCTAGCACTTGATACAATATGTGCTATAAACAACTTATGTAGCTACAATTAGAAATCATCAATAGGCTAGAAAAAGAGTCTTTACTATTGTACAAATGAAAAAAAATATTTTCTTCATATAGTTTATTATTTAATTTAAGCTAAATATTAACTATAATTGCCCTCTATTATTGAAATATATGGTAAATCTCCTAAATTAGTGATAAATGTGATACTAAAACAATAAGATTTTTTTATTGAAAAAGTTTAAGTTAACTAGTTGTAAAAATTTTTAGGGCAAATAAATAATATAATGGAATTTAGGGATGCTATGACTAAGACACATTTTTAAAGCTGAGATACTAAGAAAATTAGTGTCGACTCGACTTACATATGTAATACAGTCCCAGGAACCCTAGAAAATATGAACTACTTTTAATATGATTTAACTTGATGTTGAAATTCATTTCGAAAACCAACCTGATTTCCTATTATTTCTTTAACATACGGCATAAATACATATTCGTTGATCTATCGAAATCAATAATCGCCTACAATTGTTAGCTTAACTACTGACAGTAATGGATGACCTCATAAAAAATGGTAAAACTTCTTTACTAAGGAAAAGCATAAGAAAAGGGAAAGATGAGCAAAAACAAATACACTCGAATTTCCTTGAAAGGTCTTTAAGGATAAAAGCAAACACTGGATTTTCTGCTTTCGACGGTACTCTTATGAAAGTCATAAAAAACTGCCCCAAAATATAAATCGGTTTGGCCTTTTGTGAACTTTTTCTTATAAGAAAAAGTTGTTTATTGGAAGGAGTTTTTCCATTGTTAGTTAAGAAGTAAATAAGGGAGAAATTAAGAAAAAGGAAATGTCCCTTTCAAGTCGAGTATTATGGTTTTGAAACAATTAAATGCAGATATTGAATAGGATGAGTAAATTTCTGAGCATGGAATTTTTTTTTTTTACAGAATTCAACTCACGTTTGTATGTATCTTTTTGGGTATATTTCAATTCCTAGAAATATCTTACTCAAACAATCCTTTCCGTCCCTCTGGCATCTTAAATTATTCATAAGTGTACAAAGTGTCCTTTCTTATCGTCTAGTTGGTCTTGTGATTTTCTACACATCTTTGCATCTTGGGTCTAATTGTCTGCTCTTGGGAACTCGACGTATATGGGTATAATCGACCCTTAGATTGCTGACATCTGCTAAGGACTAATAGTGTTATTAAATTAACGGCAAGAGGTATCCTAATTTATTTGTTTTTGTCTCTATAATGGCCGTATTTAGCAATTATTTGCCTAGAGAAAGGGGAACACACGCTCTGAAATGATTCATGGCAAAATATATTTCGGTACGGATACAGAATTCATTATAATTTCCCTTCGTTTAAAAGTTTGTTTAACAAGACCTAGCCTTTTTTTGCAACTTTTATAGTAGTAGACAATAAATAGTAATCACACATATAGCTCATTTTATCTATTTTCACTTTGGTCCTTTTTAAGGATAGTCATCAATGTCAAAGTCATTATTATTCTGGTCGTTGAGTTTTCATGTTTTTCTCGAATAACTTAGAATATCCCTTTTTATGGGACTCCCCAAAGTAAGCATAGAAGTTTACTCGTTTTTTTATTTTCTATCACTTCGACGGGAGCATACTGGTGCCTCTATTTGCACATATATTGGATTGGAATGGGTATTGGATGAGCGAGACAGTAGTATTCATTTTGACTACTTGCAGACGATACACAAAATATAAAAATTCAATTCAGAAGGTGTTCATCTTTCTGCTTGAATGGCTTGAGAATTGTTTTCGATGACATGTTTACAGGAATACCAAAATAAAGGGAAGATATAAACACGAAAAAGTTTTACTTTGATTTGCATAAAGCAATAAAATATATGCTTCCCTCCCAAGGGTTTATCTGGCCTTGTCGTTAGTGTTATTGGTCCTAGGCTTGTATTAAGACTTTTTTCCAGCTTATTCATTCTTATTTTGTTTTACTAAACGAATCTAAAATAAATTTTGCGCAATAAACCATATTCGTAAAATTAAAATGTCAACTTCCTAAATTCTTTATGGCAAATTTCTTATAAAGTAGCGCTTTTGGACTAGACAGCACTTCTACTAAATACTTAAACAAAGTCTCATACGATGAAAATATTTTTAATTGGAACTCAAACTAAATAATTATTATAATTGAAAATACTTTTTTTCTTCAATTGCTTTATAATAGATACAATAAATATACATACATATGACATAGTAACTTAAAACTTAAATGTAAGAAAAGGTTGTCTGTATTATATTATTAATAATAATAGAAAAAATAATAATAATAACACTGGTTTACAACGCAATTGTATTTCAAATATAAATATCATGGATATGAAGGTTTCAATGTGCTGATCCTATATCTGAAAACGAAAATTTTCCAGCACGATATGTTTTCGAGAAATATTGGGTTGAAAAGTGAAAAAAGCCATATGTATTATTTATATTAAATATTCGAAATCTTCTTCAAAAACAATGAGTTATCGCACGATTGTGAAATATACCTCTAATAAAAGATTAGATCCTTAACTGTTTATACAAAATCAGTTATTTATAAACTTTTTTAAAATTTGCTTACAGAATGAGTTTTTCATGAACCTATGAACCTTTGCTTAGCCTTAGACCCTATGAAGTAAATGAACTGCGGACATAGGAGCACAGGAGGACTTTCACGCAAAATGTATTTTCTGAACAAATATTGATAGACTTTTCAAATAACTGATATTTTATAAGTGCAGTTAAACATTTAAGTTGTTTTTGGAGATATGTTTCGAGCTTCTACGTTATTCCATTATTTTTTAATAAATTTTCAAAAATGACTAAAATAAAGATTTTTTTCACTTTTTATATCTACTATTAATACTTAAAAACCTGTTGTGCTGGAAAATGTTTATTTTCGGATTCATAATCTATCGAGGAAGTTGCATCAAAAACTCCTATTATGCTTTCAGGCATAGAAAAAAACAAAAAAATTGTTGACCAGAGTATCTAATAATACTAATAATAATGGCAGAGTAATTTGTAAGATCGAAAATCCAAACTTTATCTTTCTGGACCGGTCTAATATTTTATTATGAGATTACTTTACCCAAGAGTTTATTCTTATTCTGATGTATGTATTTTTACGCATTAGTAAATTCCATTTTACATACTATATACTTTAGCAGAATTAAATCAGAAAACTTAAACTTAAAGTCCATTTTAATCCACAATTCCATAGAGAGACCTACCTACCTTTTAGTAAATGACTGTTGTCATTGAAAATATCCTTTATTTCTTTTAGTAGATGTTGTCTATTTTCTTTCATTTTTAAATTTCGTCATTCTCAAAAGGTCAATTAACGATTTTTCATTAAATGGAAATTAACTCTAAAGTGGTTTTCACACAAAAGTGTCACTGTTTACAGCTCTAGCCACGACTAAAGTTGACAATAATTGCCCTCAGCTCTGAAAAGAAAAAAATATCCAATCATGGGAGGAGCAAATAAGCAAAGACAGCAACGAAGTCTCGGTTAATTTTCTTTTCTAAGGGATGAAGTGATAAAACCAATTCAATAGCCCACAAAATGAAAATCATCATCAGGTCCCGGCAGCCGGTCCGCCGGACTATGGAGATGAGCTGAGCGGAGATGGAAATGAATGAATCAATCGTTTGCAAAAGTAATGGAATTTTTAAGTAAAAAGGGATGGGTATTTCGAAAATTATCGAAAATTTATTGTTTGAACAGAAACACCATTAACAATTTTTGTTGGATCATAAAAGAGAAAATTCGGTGATTGCACAGAAGACGGGCTCCACTGATGATGGCCACAAACACGTCTTGCATGGATATTACCGAATTATTCAGTTTTCCGAAAATTTATGATTTTTCTAAGGCAATTTATTTGAATTATTTGGCATTCGCTATGTCTCCAGAGTACGTAGGCAATACTCAGTATATTCGGGCAGCTTGAAGAGAAAGTGCGTTTTCCAGGTTTATTCCCTTCAGGAACGAGAAAGGGAATTTTCTACTTTCTACCTCATCTGCAAGCCAAGGAAAAAGTTAAAAAGCTTTTCCATGAATCCCTCGTTTTTACCCCGGGGTTGGTTCTCTTCACTTTTTCGAGAGCCATAAATAATTCGAGATAATGCTGATGTTTCGCTTTATAATAGGCGATATAAATTTTTGTGGCGACGCTATGAATGATAATTTCATTACTCTGTAATTTTGCAATATATATATTTTTTAAAAATGAGCACGTGCGAAGCAGAAAATATTGAAAAAATTTATGAAAATGCGAAAAATCTTGGTAAGATTTTATGAGTGTGAGTGGAGTTTACATTCTTTGGACGATAGATGTAAACAGTCCGGTGTTGGGTGCTTTTTTCAATTAAAGGCAAATTGTATCCTTGTCTGTCCATTGTTTATTTAGGTTCGAGGGAAAAGCACTTTTACCCCAATAGAAAACATACCCCAAGGTAAAAACTTGGGAGTCCTCGAATAAAAAAACATACCTTGGATGAAAATGTTAAAGGTGGTAAATGTTACATTAGTCATTTGAAGATAAAATTAATTTTTTTTTCAGGACAGTTCTGTGGTTAAAAAATCGTAGGGTGGTAATTGATTGTGTCACCACTCGATTTACAGAAAAATACATACGTTTTTCCCGAGAGTGGCAGATTACAGAAATATACTTAGACCCGATTTCACCAAACTATTTCTAATCGGACATTTTGAAATCGTTTGTTTAGGACACCGTACTATATTAGGTTAGTTTTCTAACGCTCCCAAAACATTTTAATTCCGAAAATAAAATTGTATGTATTTTCAGTTTTGCCAACAATAAGAGGCCGTAAAGAGGTAAACGAATGATGTGATATATTAATATATATTTAAATTGTAATTAAATATTAATAAATATTTAAATTCTGAAAACAAGAAATCTATGTTATGTCGATATGGAATAAATCTTGAAAGCAAAACAGTCCAACCTGTTTCTAATCTATCTCCTGAGGTAATTTTTCTTGTTTTTCTGTTTTTATGTCCAGCTCATAAAATGATTTATGTAACAATAAGATTTGATAAATAGTGCTTATTAGACAGGTGATTTTTGTTAATCACTTTCTAAAATTCTATACTCTCAGTTTTGTAAATATCAACCAAAATAGCACCAGAATCGACCGCTCTCAAACCACAAAAGCCATCTAGCCCTAGGGTTGCTGCATTGAGTTGGAAAAACGATTTATCTAAACGGCAGCGGCACAAAGTGGAAACTTTTTCCAAAGATTAAACGTTTTAATGGCTTCAGCGGGAAACTTTGCCACTTTTGGCCTTACGCTTTTAAATGCTTTCTGGATCATGTTTACGAGAGGAAGTTTGCATTAAAATACATTTTAGCCCCTCGCCAAATTCACACAATGATAGATGAATGCTTTCTGACACGGCGATATTTTGTGGCCAAAAAATAGAACAATTACCGAAAAGAAATGAAATAATTCACCGAAATAAACGAATTAATTACCAGCAAGTAATTTTGCCTTACGCTGTTTAAAAAATTTGCAACCATGCTTACCTTAGACACCATCGTCCCTTACCCTCGGGTAAAGTTCATAAGTTTTTGACAGGGAAAAGAAAAGTCACCATTGTAATAAAAAATACTACGAAAAAAATATGCTACGGAAAAGATGAGTAATTTAAAATTCATTGGCAACATCTGCAAAAGAAAATTTCGTCGTACCCGACTTGATGAATTTTTCTCAATTATTTTCATCCCTGAGAAATAGAGTTTGGGGTGTCTAACGTCGAAAGGTCTTCTAGAACTAGAACTCCGGAGATTGTGACGGCTTTGGAATGAGTGTCGCGCTTTATTAATGAAAGTTGAAAAGGACAGCAGCCCTGTTCTAGCCCTAGCACAAATTGAGAGGGAACATTTTTTTGTTCATTTCAAATTGTGTGCACTAATTGGGGTCGAGATTTATTAGAAATGATTTTTAGGAGCTTACCTTAAACTTTTTCTCTTGATAGAAAAAACAAATTTTAAAATTTCGAAGCAAAATAAAGAGTTATTTTAAATTATTCCCAAATTCTTATCGCATTTACTTAAGTGAGAAAGCGATTTTGTTTTCCGATGCATGTCGATACTAAGCTTAAGCCCATCTGTACAAAGTGCTGAATATCCTGACAAAAAAGGATCAGATGAGAGGGAATCAATGAAATCGAGAACACAAACAAAACCATAAATCTATGGTCAAGCAATTTAGCCCTTGCTAAAGGTTTTTAGGCAATTATCGAACAAAAGGAAACTACAAATTGTTTCCACTTTCCCTATTTTCCTCCGTCTAGCCGAAATCGAAGTGGTTCCGGAGTGTGAGGATATTGAAAGACGTGTGGGTGCAAATTTATCTATAGTTCCGGATTTTCCTCTGCCTTCTTCTAGTGGGCTAAAAAAATGGGAATAGTTTATGATTTCTTTTTTCAGGAACTTTTGATATGAGTTACGTGTGTAATACATGTTTAACAGCGTAGTTTGTCTTTTTAGTATATAAAATCAATAAATTCAGTTGTTTAGTTAATTATAGAAACATACGAAAATAGTTAATATTTTTAGCAATATTGACCTAATTCCACGAAGTTTATCTTTTATTTAAATATAATTTTAGAAATCCATTATAAACAACCTAACACTCTGTTTGTTAAGGTCTGAACAGGGGTATGCCAATCAATTCCACATGATCGTTTTTTTTTTGGACTTGGACTTTTCACTCCTAAAATCCCAATTGAAAATTTAGAAGGGGTGAACCCAGAAAATACTTTATAAGTCTTTTGGAAGACATTATTAGAATTTGGTTAGTTAATAGTATGCTAGAAAGCTAAGCCTTCAAGCTTTCCAACGATACCTCTAACAACCCAATCCGTCAAAAAACAAGCGTGAGATACTACGTTAAATTTAAAAAGTTGCAATTTTGATACCCAGAATTTAAATTTGGCTCTTAGTTATATTTTTTATATGAGAAAATCGAAATTTTTTTTCGAGAAAAAACTTCCTTGTCGTGTGGCGTTTCTCAAACTGCCCTAGAATCTGACGACGCGATTTTAAGTCATTCGTGTTAATGTGGTTCAGCACCATTGTCCGCTGTTCAGACCTTAACAAAACACTTTGTAGACGATTTTAATTACATAGGCCGAAAACATTTTAATTCAAAAATCGGACTACGAAAGGTGTGAGTAGATATTTAATATGTCTATTAGCATGAATGCAGCTCGAAAATTTTTTTGACTTTACTAAATAATAATAATTATCGCAATTGGCCCAAAAAGAAATGTTTTCTGAAACAAAATATGTAGTAACTTTTTTAGATGAATTTCATAACCTTTTATTTTGTTTGTTTTCCAATATATCGGATTTAAGTCGATATTTTTTTTATTGCTCTATATTCTAAATACTAAATCCAATTATTAATTATAATTAATTAATTATTAATTTATTTTTATTTAATTTATTAAAAAAAAAATCCATTTCATAAGATGTAATTGGTTTTGTTATATAATTTGAATTTTTTTGTAAGAAGAAACACCACACAAAAACCATCGGCGTCAGTCATGATCCTAATCACGTTGTTTTAATTAAGAATTCACTTAATTCACTTTACAAGACAAGGTACACAGTGACACGGTGTAATACCTGTCACAATGTTCCAATTAAATATTCAAGAGCTCCGTCTTCATTTGCTTTATAACACCAACAAAAACAGGGAAAAGTTTCTCAAAGATTTTCAACTTGTTCCACCCTTCCTAAGATACAAAAATTGTGGTTTGAGTACCAACGGAATTTTTGGTGCTATTTTAAACATCTCTTTAATAAAAGGAGAAGTGAGAAATTTATTAAATTTTCAATGTTTATAATTTAACGAGCATGACATATTTTATGAATATGAGTTATGTATTTTCATATGTAGGTGTATTTCATATATGTATGTCAATTGGTTATAAAAATAAAACAATCCAAGAAAAAACAGAAAATATAACCCGGGCGTAATAAAAGCGTTAAAAAAATCTTCCCTCATTGAAAAGTATCAGATTTTAGGTGGTATTGTAAAAAGTTGGTTAATTAAAAACTCATCGCCCAGGATAATATTTCTCGTGACAGTTCATTGTTTTCATTTTCAACAATAGAACCGAATGTCCAGCCGTGGAAAAGCTGAAAACCAACATAGGCCCTATGAGATGAAACTGAAGAGACCAACAAAAAAAGACTTCACGCGACCAACAAAAGCTGCATTTTTCCGTACCTCTCTGGTTATCTACGGCTCACGTCTTTCAGTGATGATAAAAACTGACCCGCGGTCTTTTTAACAAGTCCCGGCCTCGGGAGGATGTGACAGGAACCGTAGGACGCCAGATAGATTCAGATATGTGAAAAGTTCGTCCTCTATGTCCACGTTGCGGGAGAGTTCATTTTTGTACCCTATGATCGGGTGTACGGGGGTAAATATCCTTTAGGGTGTTTTTCAATTTCTAGACGGATTTTTTTTCGCCTGCCCCATTATCTGGACCATTTGTTTTACTTTTGGCGAAACTCCATACACCATCCAGCTAATCCAACTCGAACCCATTCCTAACCCACTCGAGGGAATTTTGCCATTAAATCTGAATCGGAGGAATATGTCTTGGGGTCATAAGTTCTAAGAGGCAACTTATCCAATTGAATAGTAATAATGGTACGAAAACGGTGTCCTACCCTCGTAGATTGTACCGAAACCTTCTGTTCATTTTCGTACACCTTACGGGAGAAACATGTTTACAAGACGTTGAGGGAAACGTTATGAATAATTAAATCTCCCAGCCAAAGATGCTTAGGAACACGACGAGTTGAACAGAAACTTTCTAAGAAATTTCAGCGTAAGGAGAATTTTATGACTTTTGGTACCTTTCCTTGAAAAGCGAAGGATAATAAACGGCAGGAGGTGTGGTGTATGTTTTAAATGGCTCAGTTAATGTGTGCAACCTTATGGAACCCTATACCCACTTACCTCGACCCCTTTCCAGGAATAAGACTGGTATACGACAGTTGACGTTGAGGTTCGACGCGTATCTTACACTTTATGTTTAGAAGGTAGATATTATATAAGGAAATCAAAAGTCAGTTTGAGACAAAACAAAAACAAATAATAAATTTCAACCAAATCTGGAATGGGGCAATGATACCCATGGGGTAAAACGAAAAATTGAGTAAAGTTTTTGGCTATAAAATTAATGGTGCATGGGTTCTATTATCTGCTTCATTGAACGAGTTCGTCTCTGTTTCGAACAGTCGTAGATTTTATCCCCTAAAACGAAAGGAATCTAAAGATAGTCGCAAAGAAGTTAACTCTGCGGATAAGCACCAGTAGTCTTTATCTTTAGGATAATTTGAAAGTTTCTTTTATGGGACCCTCATTTTATTGTCAATATTTTGAATATAGGCAATTGTGTCTTATGTCTGATTAAAAGTTTCTTCAATGAATCATTTTTGTAAATATATGTACATATTACACTATTTTGATAGAAAGTTAACACACACCTATAATTATGTTTCTTAATTCTTAAAAACCTAAATTTAATTTTTTTTAAAACTACAAAACGATAAAGAGTACCTAACAAACATCATTACCTTATCGAATTGAAATCATACTGAATGTAAAAGTTATGATAAAATTAAGAAAACTAAAATTATGAACAAATATTTTTAGGATCAATAAATATTAATTTAAAACCTGCTTTATATTTTCCCTTTAGTTTTAAAGTTCTGCAAAATAAAAGTTTTAAATGTTTCAGCTCTGCTTTCGTCTGTCGCTGCAACTTGTTCAATTAAAAATGTTTTCAACTAGAACAGTTCTGCTAAGAAAACATAATTATTAATTACTTTAAATATGATATGCATCCACGGCCACAATGTATTTGATAAAAAATACAAATTCCAGCCATGTTGTATCCTTCCACAGAAAAGACGATTCATCCACCCTAGACTCCTTTTGACTCCATTCCTGTTTTGTATGCAAATCACGAGATATCAGCGTCCTTAGAACGGATAATCTTCAGATTTGAGATTGTAATTATTGCTATAATCATCTGTAGACAATTTTTTTCCTCTTTCACTTTTATTATGACACCTCCCCCGATGCTGTCTTGTCTTTTTAGCCTGTAAAAACCAACCCCTTAGAAGACATGTTCCATAAAAAAACTGAATACTGCTGGCATTTTGGGCTGAACTGTTGGCGGCAACATGAACATTATGCAAATTAATTGAAACGATGAAGTGCCCAAGGAGGTCGTTGGGAGATAAGGAAAAGGATAAATGTTTTATGGTTTGAATATATCCCTACCTTTTGAAAAGAATAAAATACTATTTGCGATTTGAAGTTAGCAGCCACCTGATTGGTGGTAAATGCTGTATCATTCGATAGAGAGTAAGTTGTTACAACGTTAAACCCCTAGGGATCTACGTGGGCAATTTATCTTTTCGGTTAACGATTCGATTTTCGTTTCCAGAAAAAAAAAAATAGGACCAGGGCCAGAAGAGCAAATACTTTGGAACAATTCGAATTGAACAAGAATATTTCTGGTGGCTCTTTTACACCGCACTTAATACGATCGATTTGTCTTTTTGGGTAAATACGTGCATTCCACCTCCTTTCCCCCAACAAAAGATTTTTATCTTTAGAGCGAGCTGATTTTCGTCGGTAAAAAGAGAGTCGTTTAAAAGAACAAACTGCCATTATTCACTGGAATATCCACTCAGCATTAAACGGGGGAAAGAAATACCTTTAGACTGTTTTTACGGGGTGAGGGGTTTTCTGATTTTAGCCAGCCGACAATTTATTGATTTTCGCCTTAAAATACATGTTTCCGATATCTGGGAAGATTTTATACGGAAGATAAGAATTAAAGGAATTAAAATAAATAAGTACAACAATTGAGTTTTACAATTGTTTAGTAGCAGCTAACGTTGTTGCATTGATTAAAGTTATTTTTTTGGAACTACATATATTTATCTGCGCAATAATATATATTTGATAATATTGAGAGAATCTAAAGAGGATTTTTATCTTAATGAAGATAATTTAAATTTATAGCAAGACTAAATAATCACACATAATCTTTAAATGTATTTATGGAAAAATTCATCCTTCGATTATGTTCTATAGTGTGGATGCTATTATACTTTTCCATTCTGAAATATCTTTATTTTAATTTTTTCTTAAGGGAGGAAATCCGTGTAGAAGGCTAAAAAAGCTAATTTTCATGACTTTTTTTTTTATAAAATATCATTAACATTTTTAAAGTATAAAGTTTTGGTAAAGTAATGTTTCAAGTGCTCAAAAATATTTTTTATTTATATTTTAAATACAAAATGGAGCCGATACACGCATTGCTTCGTAGCATGTAAAAGCGATGATGCTTAATAGCTGAGCAGTCTATGTAGCTCTCTTGAATGCAGCCTTGAACATTCAGACAAAAGGGAAATGTTGGTAAGCAGTATAGTTTCCAGATGATAGGGATGATCCTATTAAATATAAAAAAAAAGTTGAAAAATTATAACTAATTGGAAGTTGTAAATTTTTTGCAATACTTTTTAAATAGATATTCAATATTTTATAGGTCCATATTCGAGGTATTATTGTTATATTAACTTAAAAAAAATTGCAGCATTCTAGATTTTGTTAAAAAAATAAATCATGAAAATTAGTTTTCTTTAACCTTCTGTACGGAATTCTTCTCCCTCCTTAACTCATTTTTTGAATAATAATCACTGAAAGTCTACATTCTTTTTAGGTTCGAGATATCCATAAAATAATTCAAAAACCCCATTTAATGATGTATGTTCTTAATTATATCATCAAGATCACAAATAGTGTCTTTGATTTTGTGTTATGAAAATAACTATAGACATCGTCTAAAATACGATTATCGCATTATATCAATTGGTGGATGTTTGTATCTTACTCAAAAAAAGATGGATCAGAAATCCAGGAGGCAACTTTTCATGCTCATTGACGAGGTACGTTCCTTCAATTTTAAAGGTCAATAAATTCATTGAAAAATAATTCATTCAGGTGTTATCATCACACCCCAATTCTGCAAGGGTTGTAACTCAGGCATCAAAAATTATAAATACTAAGACCCACGGCTCTCAAAGATTTTTGAGGGTTCCTTAACTTACACCCTTTTTTCCTGAAGGGTACCAGGACAGCAGAAATAAAAAAATAAATTCCTCTACAAAATCCAAACATCATTGAGTCGAGCCACAAAGTGGCAAACCTTGCGCCTTCGGGGGGAAAGAAAAAGGAAGGAGTTTACTATGTAACACCAGAGGCAGCAGGATGCCATCGTCTTTAACCCTCAAATTTCCTGACGTCCTTCTCGACCCCAAACCCTTCGAACTTTTTCAGCTAAGTCAGAACAGATGAGTTCCAGTTCCACAGCTCCGAAGGTTTCGAAGAGAAGATCCACACCCCCGCAGTTTGGTTTCGGGGGGACTTGGGGCCGACTGTGGAGGCTGCTTGATAAGACTTTGATTTTCCCGGGAGCGCACTTTGCAATTTGCTTTTCTCTTATTTATGAAAAACTTTTCGTGCGGCGAATACTCAATTGCCGGTGTCGTCGTACCTTTTCCGCCCCCGCCGTGTTGGCGGCAAACACCTTGCCTTGGAGGCAATTATCCAACCGCTCCAGGAAAATTATATTTTATAGTGAACATTTACCCGGGAGCAGTCACTCGTTTAACCAGGAGTCCCTTTTTCCCTGCTCCCGGCCCATCCACCTCATTATGGGCTAAGTACGCTTGTATAATTCTTAGTAATTCGCTCATTATTTTTGCGGCGTGTGTGCACGCCGCGCCCTCTGTGGAATGTGTCTGACTGGTTTGATCTTAAACCCTTGGAAAGGGACTTCCACAAAAAAATTATATATATCCAAATTTTATATTTGCACAAGTTTTTCATGCAGAATTTTACGTTAAATGCGTTAAACGTGTCCTTTGTTTAACGAATCGTGCAAATGCGGGCATCGCAATTCTGAGATTGTCCTACACTTCCCGAGGGATGATCCGGGAGAGCGTCAGAATCCTGAACGGATTCCTGGAGGAGGAGGAGGACATGGACCAGGAAAAAATGGCTACTTCTGTACAGAATCTTCGAAAATATTTTTATTGCACGTTATGAAACTCAAGTATTTTCCCTATTTATCACTTTTGAATAGAATACAATAGCTGCACGCGAGAACAAGGAATAAAAATGAAATCAGGGAGTGTATTCGTTCTTGGAAAGAAGATTTCAGTGGCGTAGTAGCAAGTAGGCATCAGCATATTTTGTTTTTTCGAGCCCTTGAATAACGACACAGCTGTGTCGTTAAACATCTTTTCGATCACATAAAAACTGACGACAAGGGGATTTTTCTGGTAATCGAAAATGGGGCAGAATTTTAGCATATTGCAATAAGTAACAGATTTTGCCTGAGAGAAATTCGTGTTATGAGCCACCATCATGAGGGTGGCCTATTGAAATTGTTGTGGCAATAAATGAACGATTGTCTGAAAAATGATGTGACACATTGCTCCTTATTCTGTATAGTCGTTTTGGTAAAAAACAATTTTCAAAGACACTAATCTATTTAGCATAATGTACAATATAACATCGAGTACCTATTGATGAATTTCAGACTTTACTTTTTTAGCATTCTATAATTAACAAATTTATTTATATTGCAGGATGGCTATTCATATCAAACTATCTTCAGAATTGCAGAAAAGGAGAAGAACTGTTTTAAATTTGAAATCAATAGACTTTCTGAACTCAGGGATTATTAATGGTAAGCATTAATTAATAAAACTATGCATTAAAATTTGTTCTAAATCAGTAGTACCAGTAAGGTCGAGGACATTAGATTCATGTTTTACTTGCTGCAACTCCTACTACATTTATGCTTCTGACTGCGATTATTTATCATATTCGATTGGATGATTTTGTACTTTATCTACCATCTTTTAATTGGCCGGGTCAAGACGGATAATAATACTGACTATGTATTTTATAATTTAAGGGAAAGTTATTTCCATTATACATTCTACTCGGGTTTTTTTGATTTCTTTAATTTACTTTTTTTAAACAATTTTTTATATAACTGAAATTGTTTTCTTGTGCATGTTACCACCCCTCTAACTTCCGCATTGTTAACTCATACAATGTTTATCTGAAAGAGCATAACATTTCCAAAAAAATGGCTAAACATAATCAATTTCGGACTATGACGGGAAACCGCTTGTTATGTTTGTATGATTTTTTACCGTCGATGTTCACAAACATTTTTCATTTCGTGATGAAGGGACTTTTGATGATCAGTAAAATGATAAATTTGTTTCCGAATTGCTAACAGTAGCTGTGTTTTTTTTTCAAAACGGATCTGGGCCTAGGTTTACTATATAATTTATCATTGAATTGAAATTTATTAATAGTTACCCATGTATCGAACTTTATTTTATTTCGTGAAAATAAAATCGATTTTCCTGTATTTATACCTTCTTTGCGCCAAAAATGTAATAAAAAATGTATCTGGTTGAAGATTTGAATGGGCAAGTATCATGGCAATTTGATGCGCTTTTCGCCAAATTTAAAATCGTTATACATATAGTTGACTGTTTTTTAATTTAATTCAATGCAAAATTTCATAGTAAATCTAGAAACGAATACGTTGTGAAAAAAAACACAGCTATTGTATTATATTAGGGAAATTCACAATTGATTTCCTTACTTGTGCTGAATAATTTTAAAACCGTGTCAGCATTTTTAGACCGTCATCACTTGCTTCAACCCCAATGGTGTTTCCTGCTAATGACAAATTGTAAAAGTCGAAAAATCATCACCAGCGTGTAAAACTGTCCGCTTCCTATTCGAATTTTCGATGTCCGAATCCCCAAGGAACATTCATAGAACGACTTCCAGGACATAATTCGGTTTCACCGGTTTCCATTGTCAACAGAATCGGGATAACACATCCAAGGCGATGCACAGATTTATTCCTTATCTCCGGCCGAAACTACAAGGCACAATGGCTTTATTACGCCGCCTCGAATTTATTTGGGGGACAACGTCCAGTCGGGTGGGTTCTGGGAGCGGGGGCGTTATTAAGGCAGTGTTCTGGACTGTTGTCGTCGTTCCAATTCATCCGCTGAAATAGCCCCAAGATGTGTGCCGTCAGCGGTTTTCTATCCTGGAAATGTGTTTTATCGCCTTTTGTTCGACTACAAGAGGATTTTTGCCCAGTGGCTTTGAGGGGTGGACATTAACATAATTTATGAGAAGGCTCATGGGGCTCTGATCTTTTCCTTTTTGAGGAGGGAGAAACAAATTTTTACACAAATGACCACGTTTTTTTTATCCTTTCCTAAAGCAGTTTTTAATTTAAATGATTTACCTGGATCTCATTCAATTGAAACGCCGTACTCATGCAAATAATTTTATCGAATGTAACCAGGGTGCAGACGTTTACGAATAATTTATTAATTAGCGAATATCTTGCGCCAAGTTGGTCGTACGCCCAGCGTTACGAAAACAAAGGATATATTCATGAGAGGGTCTGAGTCAATAGTCGTTGGTGGTTCGATGGCGCAACTTTTCACTTATGGAGCCTCTGAACGAATAGAATTTCGACTTTTGTATTTATCCAAGAACAAGAATAAGACGGTGAAGAATGGGACTTTCTTCTGCTTGTTTACCTCACCATAAGTGCAGTTTACTCAAGAAGTTAAGAAGGAAGTCTTAAGTGCGGGCATTTTTGGGGTGGAATGATACAGAGCTTGTATTCTTGAGAATTTTGTGTAAATAGACATTTTGTAGATGTTTTTGGAGAGATCTTGGTATTTGCCCTGTTCGGTGTTAGAATGGGGCGAAAGAGAAATAATTGAAAAGTTCTGTAATGGATTAATAGTAAAAAGTAAGTGGAATAGTTCTTTTTTAAATCGATAAAAAAATTAAAATCATAGTCGCTATATTATTAAAAATGTTGCATCTTTATTTTTCTTTACGATTTTTAAAATTTTTACCAGCTTTTATGTTATTTTGCCTTTTGTATTATTTATGAATGTAAAAAAAACGACTCTCTGTAGTAGACTGCAGATCTATAACCATTATCGCTACTAGATAGCTAATGTTGATCTTAAATTATGTTGAGGTTAATTTTCTTCTTTGCTGGGTCAAGTTTTTGAAAATATTGTACATACGAAGATTGTAAAAAAGTTTTCTTCGCGACCTTCAAAGTAGGCATTGACTCCAATTTCAACTTTTTTATTAAATGAAAACTTCCTAGGTATTTTTTTTTAATTTGGGGGAAAAGATAAAAGTCTTATAGAGTCAGGTCTGGTGAATAAAAAGATTAATAATAAAAACCCATATTTGTTAATTTCAGCCATGGTTTTGTACGTGTGAGGGCATTTGTTATCACTTTGCTTTATTTAAAGTAGGATAAAATAAGAGTTAAAACTAACACAGCAATGGAACTGTACCATAATACAACAAATATAATATCTAATTTAAGAAGCCCAACAAAATTGGTTTGGTTGAGAAGTCATACTATGTATTATAAAAAAAAAATTGATAAGGCATTTCTTATATTTTTGTTACTTCTTATTTTTGGCATACAATAATTTATATATTTTAGATTTAAACCTTCTGGGAAAAAGGACGGAAATCCAATGACAAGGTTTTGCCAATACATTTTCCTGGCACAGTTTGTGAAATCAAGTTTTGGAAGGCAGAAATTGAAAATCCAATGGATAATTTTATTAATTTTAAGATCGCTGATTAAGTACATTAGTCTGCAATATTTTTAGACAGAGGATCTGATCAGATAATTTTATAGATTATTTTCTGTAGATTAGGTACGTACTAAGCAGGAAATAAAAAGTTCCATGACATCACGAGGTTAAAAATTGAAAAGACATTATTTGGGTGATACATAAAGTAATAAATAAAAGGCTTTAATCTGTACTATCTATGTAATATCAGTTATTTATTTTTATTAAAATCAAAAATTATAAAGCACTACCTCACTATACTATACCATTATCTTTCTAATATCCCCTCTCAGCTGAGTAAACATTCACTTAAGGGTTTTGTTTTCCGTTTTGATTTCAAAATGCAGGCTAGTGCCTCGACTATCCTCTACCATTCTCGAACTCTATATATGATTCGATACCCTTGTCCCTTAGTTTGATTCGTCTTCAATAAGTTTCCTAGATAAGTGAACGGTTGGTTGAATAGACTTCTCTGAAATTCATATCTGCTCCTCTAAGGCTTCCGGTTGAAAGGAATTTAATTAGAACAACAATTCAAAGACACACAAAATATTCGTTGAAGGTTAAAATGAAGCCCAAAACGTTTTAATAGTTTTGTCACCCAAAATTTTGCACAATCGAAGGAAATTGCTCTGTTCTAAGCAGACATCAGGCGAACAGCCTCAATGAATTATATTGTCTGAAACATGGACAAAGGAATAAAATAGGGACTCTTCCCGGTTATCATATCTCTCAGGGGAAACTCAATTTTTTCCCTGAACGTCTCAAGGTGAAAGATGCTAGAAAACATAATCCAGTTGAAAAATAAAAAGAATGCGAGTCAAGTTCCCAAACATTTTCAGGGCAAAGTACTTTCCTAATTGGCTTTGATAGCACCCAAGGGAGCTGATCCACAGGCCATTGGGCATGCCAGGATGAACCTGGGGGAGAGAAATTGGGGTTATCTAGCTCGTTTACGATTGTTTTGAGGAACCAGCAAGCATTATCATAAAACGTTCCAGATGATGGAGTCGAATTAGCATTTGACCTACTTTGATGACAATGCAGATTTGTATTTTCTGTCTGGAGATTGCTGGGTCTTCTGCGAGGGAGACATATTTAAATACTTATAAAACGCAACGTGTCTCCAACCTCTGTCTATAAGTAGACTATTAACATTTTAATAAAAAAAATATCGCATGGACGTGAGCAGGAAGTTCTTCCGACCCGTTCCCTATTTTCACACCTTTTTTCCCATCCAACAGGCGGTGTAAAAGGTCACAGCTCTAAAATTTTCCCCTAGAAAAGAAAACCTGCCACTTGTCTACCAACAGCTCGACGTGTTCAGCCGTAGTAAATGATCAGAGCATTTGTTACTGCAAAGAGGTAGAATCACCCACGCTCGTACGACTCCAGCTTTGGTTTCTCTGCAATATTTCACAGAAACATGAAGAAAATTTTTTAGACTTTTCACCGGGGCATCAAAGCCCGGTGTTTCACACCTCAGCGGTGCTATAAGAGTGACAAATGGCGACGGCATCAATTTTCTGTAAAATAACATCGGAATTTTTGAGCAGCAACAAATCAAAGTATCTGAAAGGTTAAAGTTTGGGTGGATGGTTTGTAAACGGTGGTCACTTTTAACTGCTAAGGGTCCAGGAAAGGTACGGAGGGAAATTCTTCGACGACAGATTTTCAAAAATTCCAAAACTTTTCAGCTAATTGCTCAGGATTAATAGAAGAGTATTTGTTATTTCCTTTTTTCTGTGTTTTTTGGTATATACGTAGAAAGGTTGGAGGACAATGAATTTTAAAAAGGCCGTCCGAATCACCGAAAGAATTCTAATTAACACCCTTTCAAATCAACCCTTGTTTTCGGTTGGCCGTAATCGATTTGTAGAAAACTTTTTGGTATTTTGTCGTCTTTTGGTTAGACAAAGAATTTATAGGAAAAATGTAACAAAATAGAAAAAAATAGAAATTTTATTAAACTTTGATATTTGGTACTTAGGTACATGTGTGCTGAAATACTGAAATGTGGAGAACTTGCCTTTTTTTTTAATATTAATTTAATTTTGGTTAGTAGGAAATACCAAAATTAGACTATTTTTGAGAAGGCATTAGAAATGATGGGTTGTCATGATTTTTCAGAAAAGGCTTTTCTTCTAAAAAACTCGACAAGCTTGACTTTGATTACGTAATCTATGGAAAACTTATCGTATTTACGATCTTAGAATTAGTACAATTTCTCAAAATAAAAACAACTTTTAAAATTTTCAATCCGTCTACAGTTTTTCATCGAATTTTACTAAAATTCCGGTTCTTCATCAACAAGTAATATGATACTTTTGCAACAACCCAGGGTTTAAAATTGTACTTATAAAAATAAAATTAAAAAAGCAAAGAACCTCTAAGAAACCCGACAAGATATTTATTTTCAGAAACTTCTGCAGATACCCCAAGGCAATTGGTTTTCGAGCCGCCAAAACTTCACCACAAAAATGACACCCTGTGCCTCTGGCTTGAGGCAAATCCGCCCAAAAATTTGTTTATTTTCATTTTCTTTACCACAACCGTTGGTGGTAGAACATCGAGTCAACAATTAAAAGCACCGAAACCTTCGAGCATTTCGAAGAACACATTTTCTTTAACAATCAAAGTTTTATCATTAAACGGTTTTAATTGGACCTCTTAAGTGTTTTAGCTTTGCCGAAAGCGAGTATCGGAGGTAAAGTAGGCAATTTTCCGCAGACAAATAAAAGTTTCGCGTATTTCTTGGCGAAACAACAAAAAGTTTTAAGTCTTTCGGAATGTCTTAAAGAGCGTGATTAGCCGGAGGAAAACATTTTCATTAACAGCTTGTGGTGAGATTATTTAGATTGGTGGGTGGTACTATGCTTTATCATCGTCCGATATCTAAACGGAGTCATCAGACCGAAATTGAGTTTTAGGTCCGCCTGGAAACCCTCGTTTTGAGCTAAAATCAAATTTATTTCTACTGTTTTTCCTCGACTGCGAAAGAATCTTATTTTCACCTGTCTCAGCAGAGATAAGCACCCAATAAATCTTCATAGGATTGTGCTCTTGATTTATTGAGAGGTAACCCTCAAGACGAGACGTTGTATGCGGGTGCGAAGCGCGTAAGGCGGGGGAGGGATCCCTGTTTGAGGACTCAATTCCTTAACATAGCCATTAGGTGAAAAGTTTTAATAAAACACCTACAGGACGTCCCACACGCGAGGATCTGGAGTGTTTTATCATTCTTTGCCGGATTCCCGGTCGCTTCCTTAATCGGATTATACAAGTCCCGTCCGAGGAGGGCTAAGGGGGCGTCTCGGGCTCCGGTAGACGTGTCCTCCAAAAAGGCAAAGTGTGTATAAATCTTGCGATTTTAATCCTTTCAAGTCAATACTAATAAACCCCAGGATGGACCCATTTCGTGCAGTTGCTTATTTGCATTCTATAGCCCGAATCCGTTCCTAATGGTTTGCGCCGAAAGATACTCTCTTATGTGGGAGTAAATTAAATGTACGATGCGAAGAGATCATTTGAATATGATTTTGGGCGGCTTCACGATGGCTCTCAGGTTGTAATGTTTATGCAAATTTACGAATAAGTTTATTCAATAAGCCATTTCGAAACTTCGGGAGGCACTTAGTTTTGATTTATGTGTCTGCTGGGCATACGCCATGGTATTTGCACCCAATAACGAAACCCAGATTGTGTGAAATTTTCTTTTTACATTTTTACTTACTTTACTTGAACTCTATAGATTTTTAAATTATTATTGTATTTTTTTCTAAAATTTAAAAAGAATGTGTTTCATCTATATTTAATTAGTGCGGATTGTAGACTGAATCTACATTTAAAGGACTTTTATCCATATTGTATAAACATTAACAACATACGCGTCTGTAAAATATACCTAATTGAATTTCTAATAACTGATTTGCTTTGAGTCGAAAGAAATAAAATTGTTATATTTCGTAACCTCCTTTTTATTTTCTGAGCGTTGTTAACCTGAGAAAGCATTTAATAGGATATATATGGTAACTTGAACAACGTCTTTGAAAAACCATGTCTTGAGAAAAACACTTTGAAGTTTGAAAAAGATTTGAAGTAAACTTATAACCCGAAAATCAAAGAAAAATATGCAAGAAACTAAAATTTCATTTTGACCCAAAATTATTAATAACCATGTTGCAGATTTACTAGTAGATACATATTTATAGCGCAACATAAAATAACTATTTTTAGGTACTTAAAGTAAAAATGTGCAACATCTGTGAACATCATATAATATAATTAATATTATTATTAGAGAAACAAAACTAAATAATAAAGTAATAAAATAAAGCAATGCTAATATTCGTGAGATGCGCTCAAATTTGTATATCTTTGTAAATTCAAAAGAGGATAAATTTACCTTTTCAATAATACCTCACTTGTTAAGATACATTCCCAAATGTAGGAGTATTGTTGGTTCAAATTCAAAATTCATAAATATTTTCGTAAAAATATTAGTATTCCAAAAAACGAAAAACGCTCCCACTGGAAAATGCTTTAAAGTTTTGCATGTTTCTTTGCCTCTCAAAATATAGACGAATCCATAATCAATTTGTAAAAGTAAGTTTTAATTTACAATTTGCAATTCATGTTTAAGCTTAAGTTTGTAAGGACGAATAATTTTGTACCGTAGTGCTTCCAGATAAGTTTTATATCCAAACTTTGCAAGCTTCAAAGTTGAGCTAGTGCACCGTTTCTATCATCCTTAAAAGAAAATTCGCCGAGTCGAGCTTAAAATAACACTTTCAAAAAGCTCAAAGTGTAGGGAAATATCCAATGTCCCTATAGAAAATAAAGGGAAATAATAAAAGCAGTTGTTGAAAATATGGGGAATTTTTTTTTTCACTTGAATCCCACTTTAGATGTGCTTTCTTGAATTTAATAAAAGCTGTTTCGTGTATTTACTAATTTTAATGAAAGTAAGTACATACATATGTATAATAATGCATACGGAAAATGTGCTCTGTCATGTTATTTGATACATTATTAAAATTACTCCAAAATGTACTCTTACCTACTCTAGTCATTTGACTGCTTCAATTTGCGGGAAATAGAGAAAATGTGTTTTCACGAATGCAAAAAATAACTGCCATTATTCTTTTGATCCAAATAATATAAAAAAAAATGTATTCTCATAGTCTTTTAATTTTCATTTAAACTCATTTTCATTTAGCCGACGTAGAAAAATAAACAACTTAAGATCGATTAAAAAATGAAGTTAATAAAATAACCTATGGCTTTTCAGGAAACCCCAAAATCCGGGAGATAATTGAGATCAATAGGGCTATTTGTTACAATATTTGAGGGTCGAGGAAATTTGCCTTACCTTCAACATTTTCGCAAACTTGAAAGAAGAAAATATCGTTAAAGTTTTCTCAGAAGTTGACTGAATTACGAGAGTCAATTCCTTTAAGAGATAAAATGCACCAAAATTCGTTGATTTCTTTATTGTTGAAAATTTTGCTTGAAAGGGGATTTATTATATCATAAAAAAATTTTATTGATAAACTATTTAAAAGCTCGGAGCTCAGAGGACCGTTTTTAAATTCTCTGACCTGAAGGGATTTGCAAGGACGCCTTCGTAACTTTAATTTACCTAATGGATCTGAATTAAAAGATGCAATGAAACGCCCATCAATACCTGACTGCGTCTAATTAATTTACTTTAATTCCCTCAAATCGGGGCAATAATTTAAAGTTTTATTGATTTTTGATGAATCCAATTCTCTCGGCGAGACTGGTGAGGTGCGGTGTGACGTGGGGTGTGGTTTATCCCCTGGGAAAATGTTTTTACATAGTTGAAAGTTTTACTGGAAAATTTTATTTTATGGATGCATTGTCGGATGAAGTCTGGAGGGAAATTGATAGCGCCCAGGGGTGGCAGAGATTTTCCGAGTTCAAATGATGCATGCTTGATGGTGTAGGATTAGTTCCCTGCTCTCGGGTGACTTATTGAAATAATAACGTAAATTATCATCCGCGTTGGTTATTAATTTAAGGATTTATGTTGCCGTGTTATTATAGACGGTATCATTATTTTGGCAATAATTTTAAAATTTAATTGAGAGCATGTAATTTTTGTCAATCTATATTTTCCTATAATTTAATTATTTTCAGGCAATGCGACAGTGCAAACTAATTTTAAATAATCCAAGTGGTAGTGGAGATGAATCAAAACATTTATGATAATTTAACTACAGTAGTTGTAAGTTAGTGTCTTAATAAATGAAAAAATATTTATAATTTGATAATTTTTTAGAGTAACCTACATACATCTTTCAGAGAAAGAGGAATATATGTACTATCGAGATGGTCCCACAATTTATTCGGTTTCTTGTAGATTGTGGAGAATGATACATTAATTATGCTTTTGGGTTTTATTCAAATATTATCATAACTCGAAATCGATGCTCAATCTTGAAAACTTATTTATATATATATTTATATTTCCAGGTATGCGTACCAAAATCAAGAAAATTTGTATTTAAATTAAAACGTTTTTTTAGTCTTAATTTAAACCATTTTCGTTCGTATATCAAGTTCAAATAAAAAAAAATAAATAAATTGATAAAGCCTATGTGCATTTTAAAGGCACTTAAATTAAGACTTTATTAGGAACAAATTTAATCTAACAATGGCGGTGTGCATTATTGGAACATAGAAGTTTCAATCGAAGTTTTAAGTAAAGAAACTCACCAAACTTAGATATTTTTATTTACACATTTACAATTTAACATTATCTCTTTATAAATTGTTTGTTTACAATTGTATTATCAATTGTAAACTTTTTGAGGGGTGTGAAACCGATCATATCAAAATCACACGGAAAAAAATTTGTCGGGAAAATCGCGTCGTTTCTGGCAATATCCCTGTATTTTCCGATGGATTTTGGGACAGTGCATTATTTTGGTAATATTTGTGAAAAAAACAGGGATATTAACTAAAATTGAAGGACCAGCGTAAAATGTTGACATTTTTTCCTGTAACTTTTAAGGAGATCTGTTGCTTTTTCAATATGTGTTGTGGATTTTATGGCGAAAACGTTCGTAAATTAGTTGGGGATTTTTGCTATCCAAATTTTTTTCCGTGCAGAGTGAATATTATAGGAACTGCATTGATACAATATTTGGTTATTACTCATAAGCACCACGGAATTCAATTACAATGTACAAGCGTGATTAATTTAATAATACCTATAATTGAGATCGATGGCGCTTATAATACAATTAATATTCTATATTTAATTTAATGCTTTGATTTAGTAAATCCATAATTATTATTCGCATTTCAAGTACGTTTTTGATTATTATAATATTACTCATTTTGTCTCTTTCATTCTATATTTCTGCCTTCAACTAAACCAAATCTTACAACAGTTGAATTTATTTTATCCTTTTGTGTGGAAAATTTGCGTCCCATTATATGTAAATACCCATATTTTATATTAGAGCCTTTCTCTCATTTGCAAGTGATTGTCTTTTTGTCTTGAAATATTTCCTCGGGATATACGCGTAGTCTAATTTTATGACTCTTATAACGTGAAGTGTATCACTTACAACTGCCATAACAATGAACGTAAAAAATTAAACCACCTGAGGGCAAATTAAATAGCTCTCGAGAGAGCGATAATCCAGAAATTTCCAAATTAACGAAACCATAAATGTATTAGATTTTCACGGTAATCGGATTAAATAAATGAGCCTAATGTTAGCTGTAGGGTACTTAAAGTTACAAGTATTAATGGCAGAGAGTATTTTATTTGCAGATTCGATTTCTGAAACTTGATCACGATTTAAATCAAGTTCAGAAGAATACTTACAGCGCTATTTCTCATTGCCATTAATAATTTAAATGGATATTAAATGAGATTTTCCATTACACTTTGCTTAATGAAATTCTGTTCACATCGGGTCCACTCCCAAACTTTTAATTAGCATTTTCATCATAATGATTTGGAAGCACCGGACACTGAAAAAAAAAGAATATTACAAGTGCTGAAAAAATTCGTTTCTCTTCCTAATGGCATTTTTACCATCTTAATCCAGTTTAAAGATAATCTAATTTTTTTTTTTGTACTTTCTCAGGGGCACGCGTTAAATTCGGTTTTGTGTTAGAATTAAAAATAAAAGTTTTTCATCAGTTAGACGGAGGGTTTACAATAAGTAAAAGAATAAATAAAGCGTGGAATTTACGAAGTAGGTTTAATCGGTGCATTCTCTTTTAGTTTTATTATAACATACAAAAAAATGCTATAAAGGATGCACAGGGTGACCGTCACTAACTGAAAATGATGCCCTATGCCAGTAACCAGGACTACAAATGGCAGAATACACTTTAAAAGTCTTCAACAGGATGCAGAATGGAAATTAGTTTGACCTTTAAGCTCTCCTGGCTGGCGTCAGCAAGGTAATGCTGTCTCCTCCCTGAAGCCGAAGTGCATCATCATTTTGTGCATGAATTGGGAACGAAAAGTTTAATGGTCCTACGGTGGAGCAAAACACAATTTTAACCTCTCTTAAAGTCCAAAAGGGTTTCCAGGACGAAGGTGTAAAATAGCTATAAATGGACGATGTACCTATGAACATATCCTTTTCATTAAGAATTTATCACACGCTTAGTCACACATGTGAGATACTGATTAGCCCGAACGTACGTTGGAATTTAATTAATTAGCCAAATAGGGCTTGTGTCTTGCGTTCTAAAGAATTTTATACTTTTATGCAAATGCTTGTTGGGACAACAACAATACCAGCAACATGTACAACGGCCATTATGCGAGTTTTTATTAATTCAATAATTAATTTGGTTAAATTTCAAGCTGGTAACCTAGACTGTGGATATTCCACTCCTATTCTCGAGTACTAATTTAATTTTCAACTCATAGAAAAAGTTGCATCGTCATGATTGGGATTAATATTAAATTACAGAAATTAGCTTTCATCCATCACATTCGTAACGATCTCTGTGGCTGGCTTTTGTTAATTATCATTTCGTTACGATTTAATTAAATTTCTCACCTCTTCTTATCCAATTCGCCTTTGAATATTTATGAGACCATTTCTGTGCCAAGTTCGTTATTTGAGCTCAGTCTCGAAAAAAATCATTTTGCAAACATTTTACGTGTTTTAATTCTATCTTAGAGCATCTGCAATCTTCTTTCAGTATAGTATAATTAATTACACAATTACATGATATTTGCATCTGGTGCTTATGCTTTTATTTTACAATATTCTTGAAGGCATGTTCAATCTCATCCTTACACTAATATGGATATATAATATATATTGTACAATAAAGCTTGATCAGCAAGTTTTTGTCATAATATAGTTGATTGGTTATAATGATTATGTAGGTTAATCTATTAGTATTTTTTCTTAAAAGAAATCAAGAAATGAAACAATTTAGTTTTGTTACATTTTTTAAGTGGATTTAAAAATTAATTAAATGGTATAGAAATTTATAATACATTTATAAATGGAAGCTTAAACTTTAGGCACTATTGCAAAGCTAGCAGATTTTACATCTTAGAAATCAATTACAGTTAATTATATTTTACATTTCACTTCGTATTTTATGAAAATACTTAGTTTAGGTTTTAAACTTTTATTTTAGCCAAATTACTATTTCATGTAACGATTTCAAAATTTTGAAAATGAACTCAAAAATGCCTAAAAACGTCAAGTTCAGTATAGTATTTTTTGATTCACATTTTACAATACTATTGTCAGACTATATAATAGTAAATTTACATATAGTTCAGATTACTACAATTTTAGTCTACAATTCGTGATTCTAAATATGCATACTTTTTCATTTGAATGTCTTATGTATTTAAATAGATCACATAAAGCGTCTTTGAAAGAGAAGACTTGTATTCCGATGAATTTTTGTAAAAGTATATTCAGAAGAATACATATCATAAAAATGTCCTGTTTATTATATGTGCTTAGCTTATACATATGGATATTGCGATTATGCAATCATATATCAAGTAATTTATTATAATTTACCTTAGTTTAGATAATTGGATAATATTGTATTATATAAAATGTACAAACAATAATTCAAAGAATAAGTACAGTGATTACAATCGGAGCTTTCACAATCCGGGACTCAATTGGCAGTTGAGTAAGAAATATGAATTTATTTTATTTTTAAATTAAAGGGAAAATTAAGTTATTAACAAGAAAAAAACCCTTACAAACAACTTAAATTTTTTCACTTTTAGATATAAAAAACTAAAACATTGTAATTGTTTGTATATTATATGTGTAGTTTTAATTATTTCGAGAATGGAACACTTTTCAACAAAAACATTCGTAACTAAATTTGTAGCTGAAACAATTAACTGTATGTGAAGTTTTTTTGTATGAATAAAAATTTATTAAATTGAAAATATTACGATTTTATATACTACATGTTTGTTCTTTAATTGCTTTTAATAATTTAGCTTTATATTTCTCATTTTGGAGGTATTCATAAAAAGCTTAGATTTTTTATTTAAGATTTTGTTTGGTTTATATGTTTAAGAAATTTAAAGTGAGTTCTAGATTTAACGACAAAAAGGCAGGATAAAATAATTATATTTCTATATATAAGAGATTTACAAACTTTTCTTATTTTCCTGTCCGATAAAGAGAATAAGCATCCTTGAAGCCTGCTGAAGTTCATCCATGTCTACTTCGATTACATCATGTCAAATGTGTGGGAGAAGGTCAAAATGCGGGTCATATCCAAAAACAGATTCACCTAGATAACTCCTTATTAAGTAAAAGCAACCCTTGAAGAATTCAACGTACCCTTTTCTGACATTAATTTACCTTAATTTCTTTAGTCTATAGTTGACACCTATCCCTCTATGTTGCTAGTTGCTATGCAAACATCCCCTTTAAGGACGAGATATTTAACTGTTATTCTTTAACCCTTCCGTAAATTATCGTAAAGCGAACAGACGTGCACCTTTTAAATTACATGTCACCCTGAGAGCCGTCTGAGTTTTCTGAGTTTAATAGGGACGAACAGTGAAAGGTTCCATTCAAGGGCTTCTTCTATGCCTCACCAGCGACCCCTACATACGCGGCATAGCAGGCAACTTTCCGTTTCATGAACTTTTATTGTTCACGGACACTTAGCCCGATTTCAATAAAGCTGCTACCTTTGGTTATTTTCTTATTTTAAAGGGTAAAAGTTCCTTATACATATTCGTCCGGAAATCGAAAGAAAATGTGGTTTTAAGGAGGCTCTTAACGTGTGATACTTTCTCTTTTTTGGCGCCTTTTTTTTTTACATACTCGTATATAACGTAGAGCCTTAAAAGGGTTAAAAACTCATTCTCAAGAGATCGAAGTGGAAGCATTCGGTAAGATAGTCAATTTGTTAACATCGATTAGAAAAATGTGTTGGTTAAAAAATAAAAAAAAGGTAAGCTCTGAATCACGAAATAGTAAATTTTGGACTTGTCTCCCAGGATATAATCCAGGAAAATAAGTTTGTTGGTCTGAATGCTAACACATCTTTCAGTCACAATTCTTTTTCCAACTGAAAAATGTTTAAGTTCATAAACATTTCAAAATCCGAACGTAACGTTCCACATGGATCTTTGAAGAAAAACAAATTTTTATTACTCCTTGAATTTGAAAATTTATGTAGAAGTAAAGTTGCACGTTCTTTACTCACCCATTTCCCAAAAGAACAAATTTTATGATGATAAAAAAAAAGTTATTTTTCTCTTTTAGATGCCATACCCATCCTCATCGGATGGTCTTCTTTTGATTCGAGAAGACATACATAGCTTTGAGAAATCAATCAAGAGCGAAAAATGATGGTTTGGAAGAGTTGAATTTCATCAAATCTTAAATGGTCGACAAGGAAAATCCACACTACCACTAGATATAAAGGATGAACAAGATAAATTACTCCTGACGAAAATTTCATTACACTAACCATGACTAAGTGCAAGAAGTTATCCACATTTCGGGATTCTGGCGGTCATTCATCCTGCGGGCGTTTTTCGGCCATTGTATGCGGGCATTTTGGAAATAGCATTTTAAGGGTAAGTGAACTTTGCTCACACAATTTACGCTCAGATAAAAGTTAAATCCTTCAATTAAGGAGAAATTAAGCAGTCTTGGTTTGGGTTTAAGGATCTTTGAATGATTTAATTCGTCCTTTTCATCAACATTAAATTAGAACTCGCGGCAGTGGGTAGGTATTTGCTCGCGATTTATCTAATGTCGTTAAGAAATAATTAGTCATTAATATTATTGAAACATTACTGTTAAAATTGCATTTTAATTGCAATTTAATTCTATTAATCTAAAGAAATATAAGGTTTTAGTGCTAAGCTTTCGAATTACACAGACATTATTTATTTGTACCCAATTAAAGCAAGAATAATGGTGTCGTAAAATTGATTACATACTAGATTTAGATTATTAATTCGATCTAAGAAAGAAAAATAAAACTCTTAAATCTTTTCTTCTAGGTTAAAACAATCTAAAGTATCTGCTATTTATCTATTAAAAATGGAAAGTAACAAATTTTATCTCTTTTTATGCTGGCCCAAAAATATTTACACCAACATATGCACTACATATTTTACTTATATTAGAGGTACTAACTTTTACAAGTTTACTTATTTTTTGAATGCATAAAGAATGGGTATTTGAAACTAATTAGAAATGTTTATTGAAAATATTAAGATACAATATGGTTTCCTTGAAGAATTTCCTTGGCAATGGTGGTTAATCTGAAAAAAGAAAAATAGGTATTATTTTTTACGGAAACGTAAAGACTTAGTTACTGCTATTACGAAAATACGTAGTCCTAAGCAAATTAAAAATCGGATTTATAGTTATAGTTATTGCATGCACAAATTTGAAAATAGTATATTGTGCAACAAGGGCGTAAAGTAGCCGTTTGCGCACGCTGGCAGCAATAAACGCACGAGCGAAGCGAGTGTGTTTAGCTGCCAGCGTAAGCAATCGGCTACGCACCGCCCGAGTTGCACAATAAAGCACTAGTGGATAATAAGCCACTTTACAACCGGAAAGGCGTGCGTTTTAGTGGCACTTTTCCCTCACGCGTGTGGAAAAAGTCTTTTCAAGCACAACATGATTAAAAATATAGGTACATATACAATTTTTTAATTACCAAATTTCATCAATTCTGTGGTAATTGTTTCCACCTGATTTCTGTAAATAATTCTATAAGAGTGCTAAAAATAAGGAACATTATTCTTTAGCAATAATAAAAACTAATTTTCATGTTTTTAACTTTAGAAATGATAGAACTCTCATACAAACTTTCGTCCCCTATTTTACCCTCTTAGGGCATAATTTACTAAAAACGCTTAATGAAGCCATTGGTAATTTCTAACAAAAAGGCTGAGCTTCATGATTTTAATTTAACTACAAAAATAAGGAAATTCCCATGTAAACCTTCATCACCTAAGTATTTTACCTGAAATACCAATTTTCATGGATTCACCTTCAAAAATGAAGAATTGTCATATACAAACATATAGATGATTCTCTTAGAACATGAATAGTAAAAATAACCTACTGTCCACATTTCATGTAATTAGCGTCAGCGGTTTAGTTTTATAAAGTTGTTGGTGCAATTAAAAAATTTTTCAGCTAAAGTTGTTACTGTGTCGAGAAAATTAAGTTGGAAATTCAATTAACAACTAAATTTGGTTGAAAATTTAGTTTTATCCATCTAATTAAAAATTAAGTTAACTACGTCCAACTCTGTCCATTAGTGGCTACTTTCTGAAATTAGTAGAATAGGGCTCATTATTTAGAAAGTGGTATGCTTTGAACTTAAACGAAATAATAATAATGACGTCCTGTGTACAGTACACAACAACTTGGATATTCAAAAATATCCTGTTTCCTTGTGTAATTTTTCGGGCGAAGCTAAATTGAGTTGATTAAATTTTCTTATAAATAGAAACATCATTAAGTTTCCCTTTTGTTTCCAAAAAGAATAACAAAATTCAAGAAAAGCCTAAACATAGTTGTCTCAATGTCAGTCAACAGTTTGACTGTTGTTCATCCTAAGCCCGGATATTACAGAATAAATTTAAATAAAAAATGAAGAAAAAAAGATAAACCTAAGCATATGCACATATCGTTCGCGCTAAATCCATTCCAAAATGTATCCTCCAGAGTAATGGAATTATTCTGTTCGACTGCGCTGGATTTCGACATAAAAAACATGAAAAAGGGAGAATCCGTATCCAAGTTTAGGCCAAGATTATACATCCGTCCCATCAGTAAATACAATCTGTCAGACAATCAAATTTTGAGAATTTTATTCGTGCCGAACACGTTCCGCACCCCGTCAGAAGGGTCTTTACGCCATTAATGACATAATGTCAACGCGACGATAATCTTTGTTTGCCGGCGATGGGACGAATGACGTGACGGCGATGGGGCATCACCGAATGATTTTCTGAAAACTGGAAGGAGAAATGATTGGTATGATGCTTCTCGGCACACAGGGATTCACTTTAGATTATGTTAATTAACGAAAATCCGAAATGGATTTATGCGAAAATTCAAAATTAATTAACTATGAAAGCAAACAATGAAAGGGATAATTTATCACGACGATATCACTGAAAATGTCCATGATAAATGGATGGTTTTATTAAGTCTCTTCGACTGCATGCCTATTTATAGGTGTAAACATAATATCAGTCTCCCGGTTTTGAAGCACTTCGATTTCGAAACATTGTTCCATTAAAAGGGAAGATACTTACTAGCCAGAAAACAGACCCTTTTCCCCGTTACTCAGATACCCCAAACCCTATAATTACAGGAGGCAAGAACCTTGAGTTGCGTGCAGATTTCTTGCCAACCTTGTGGAAATCATCCGCACACCTTTTCAGACAGCAGAATAACCGAGAACCCACCATCTAACCACTTCCTAAGTAGCGGCGTAAAGTGTAAGTATAAGTTAGTTAATTAAAGACGAAAACAATATCTTCATCTAAGTATCTAAAAGCGAGGACAAAATCGATAACCCTAACCACGCCGCGGCACAGCCACTTTTATTACGCAAGGTGTAACCGCAAATAATCATTAAGAATTAAAGGATACCATTTACCACTGACCTTTCTTCTTAGGAAGGCCTTTTGCAATTGTCATTTATTTCGATTTCTGAACTAGACCTCTTTTATTTCTTTTTTGAAGCGCACATAAAAAAACCCTTCTACTTTATTCTCGTTAGCATTCAAGGTAATTACTGAGAAACATTTGAAACGAAGGTAGGCTTCCTAGAATAGGCTTTTTCATAATTACAAGTACGTCAACTAATGATGACGCTACATTCCCCACAAAACAAGGTACGGAAGGGTTCAGAATGTGGGCGGCATACACCACAAAAGATTATGTGACGGATTCCTGTGAATAAATTGACATAATTTTTTGAAGGTTGAACAGACACCAAATATAGTCATCTATGAAAATAGTAACTATCTCACGATTTTGCTGTGTTGAAACGTTGCATACATGAGCAGGAAGTTTGTTTTTTAGATCCTCTCTCTTGGCCGGAAGGAATGCCTGCAATGAAATTGTCATAAATTTTTGCTAGGAATAGGCGAGTTTTTTTTTTCAGATTAATTTCAGCAGTTTGGTGTTGGTTGGCGTAAATTCATATTACGTCTGTCGTTGGGTACGACAGACATACTACGAATGAGTGAATTTGCTCGAGAGGACCGGAAGATGGTATTTTGCGTGCAAATAGCAAATATAATACAGGATGGAGCTCATAAAGGCCACTTTATATAAATTTCCGCTAAATTCCAGACAGCTTTTTGTTTATTTCTTATTGCTTAAATAAACAAATTGTTTGCGGCCTATTCGTTCGTGCGAATTTCGCCTAAGTTTTTGTATTTGGCGATAGAATAGAAAATCAATATTACTTCAATCATTCAAACAGATCACGCTCTAAAAGGTTAAGAAAACTAATATATTTAAATTAATTTTTTTTGTTGGGAAGAAACGTTTTCCAATATAAAAAGTTTTGGGAAAATATAGACTCAACCCCAGGTAGAAGCACTTGCGAGAATTTTAGATCAATCTTAAAAAATAGATATTAAAGAAAAAAGTTAAAAAATTACATACTCTCATGGTGAAAATTTTATACTTTAAATAATTATGTATTTATTTAGTATGATTAGGGAGTTCATAAATTTTACATTTGAGTTAGAAATATATTTTTTGAAGAGAACATTTTAAAACCTTCCATATATGTATATATAAAATACTCATTAATTATAGAATCACTTCATCATCATTATATCTGGGCGTTGTTTTTTTTATATTTTTTTATTTGAAAAATGCAAAATAATTATATTCAGACAGTGACCGACAGTCGAGAGAAAACGACAAAAAAAAAATATATAAAAATTAAACTTTCAATTTGTTCTACAAAAAGTTTATTGTTTTGCATCAATTTCTAATTATCTCAAAAAATGCGAATCACAACATCTCGTGTTAGTGTCAGCTTACTTAGTTCTGAATTGATTCGGATTTCTTTTTTTAATACTTCAGGTAAATGTTATTTCTGGTACTTTAGTTTTAAGGGGTTATAAATAAAAAAATTTCGCCTGTCTATTTAATAGAAATGCCCAAAATAATTACCTAAATATTTTTAGAGGACCAGATTCTAATACAAGTGTTATTGTAATGTACATATTAGCTTAAATTAATTTTCTAAAAAATGACTAACCAAATTATAGATAAGCTTCTTAGCAAAGAAAAATGCACAGCTGAAATTCTTATATAATACATATGAAACGTTAAATTAATTTCTTATATCAGCATTATTATTCGACTGAAGTAAACGTGCCAAAATGGAGCAATTTGTGCCGCTGTTGTGTGCTTTCAGGGCATTCAACCAATTTATGAATTGCCACAAACAGAAAGAACGACAATATCTCGTGATTTAATTTTTTTGCTGAATTTTTTTTTTCAAACATTAAAAATAAAAGCATAACGAAAGACGGAAAGGCACGTACCTTTCATACATTGCGGTCCCAAGTTCTAACTTTGATTGAAAATATAATTCTTAGTCATATTGCCCGTATTTTCTTTTTTTTTTGGAGTTGCTTTGGGCCAGCTTTGTAACACGGGCAAATGTTTACTCAGTTTGATTTAATATTTGACTTTTTTACTCCCTGGCTGCTCATGTTTGCTACTTTGCATATAAAAAATATACATATACTCTTCTTGGACGAATAGAATAGGATTAGCGCAGTGAACCAAGTTAAAAAAGGAAATCTTTAGATTTTTGTACGCTGCCAAACTTGAGAAATTGCTTTAACTAAAGGATAAAAAATGGTTTCAAAACAAGTCAAGGATCTCTTCAGACTTTCTTAAAATTTCATAGAAATTTTAATTGGATTTCTGTTGTAACGAGGGCGTTTGTGTGTGAAAAGCTTTCATATTTTAAGCGGATGCTCTAAAAAACCCCTCAAAAAGGCAACAAACACTCTTTGTATGAGATTCTACTTGTTGTGTTTTCATTTTACGTTTTTGGTTGTAAAGATTTTTTCAAGGAAAATTCTCGGTTAAAGTTAGAAAGTAACGAAAGGGGTAAAAAAAGGTAGGAGAATCCTGAAAAACGAGAGAGAAGATACTTTATTTATTGTAAGCTAGGAATTTTTGTTACAAGGTTATTTCAAGAATCAGTGTTCGATGGAGCTCTAAGGGCATATAAGCAGAAAATTACTAATCCCTTTTCTGGAGACATGATGTGCCCTTTTTTACTTCATGGAACAATTTGAGAAATTTTAGATCAAACGTTAAATAATTCCTAGTAGGAACGAAGGTTTGACAAGGTAAAATATTACAAAGGACATTTTTTAAAGATTTTTATAATCATGAAAATAGTTGTGGTGCAAGTTTGACGTTGTATCCATCCATATTCAAATGGCTAGCAATAAAATTGTGTGATAGTAAAATGTAGGAAAATTCGATAATTTTGATTAATGCATTAAATTCATAAATCTATTTTAGGCAATATGTAACATGTTCTCACGAACTGCTCAATAGATTAAAATGGAACTTTTTTGGATGAGTATCTCCAAGAATTGAGGAAGATTTAAGAGCTTATTTAAAAAATAAGACCTCAGAGGCTTTCGAATGCAAAGCAGCCTTCACAAATTATCCCTAATCACATTATACCAAAAAAGCTGTTAATGGAAATCTGAATCGGAATCCTAACGCAAACGTATCTAACAGGTATAGATTTAATGAACACTTAAATTAATTTAATATTTTCACAAACACAAACTGGTATTAAAAAATGAAAAAAAAATTATTTTTCAAGATTCAGAACTGTACCTACCTAACTATTTCCTTCACAACATCGCTTTTAAAAACGTTGGCATATTTCATTTTTATTCCTGGTTTTAAGAACTTTTCCGTTTTATTTTCGGTAGCTTTAACAAATAAATAGAATCGCAATTTTCTATTTTCTCTCTGTGATACGACAACAAATATTGCGTGCTTTAAGTCTATCAATAAATGCTGATTTGGTTTATTTTTACCTGATAGATTTTTTTGCTCCCAATTTTCCATGATAGTTGTTATGTTTGTTTTATACGCTTGTGACAGAATTATTTACGCTGTTTAGGTACTCACAGTTTGTGATTACTTTTAAAAAGTTTATTTTGGAATCCAATATCCTTTTAAGTGACAATTGGTAAGATTTTAAAGAAAATATGTTTTTTTTATAATTATCAGTGACCGGAACTTTATGCATTTAAAATAGGCGAAATATGCATATAAATATCCACATAAAATTCACTATATGTATATGCACATAAACATAGTATACGAAAATGTGATCAAATGTGGTAATGAGGACTTCAGTTTCAGGTTTTAAAACGACAAAAAATAAATTCAAGATTTTTATTTTACAATTAAAAACTATTATTCAATGAAAACTAAAATTCAATAACAAAAACTTATTAAAACAGTCTTCCAACAATTTTCTAATTTATAAATTATTCAGAAATACAAGGTTAATCGTTTAATTACTCATGTATTCATTAGAATTTTCAAATACCATTGCTTAATTTGCATCCTGCATCGATATTTTTGAAAACATATATCTCTTGAATGTATTTAATTACGTAATAATATGCGCATATATGCTTTTTTTTTTTTAAATTTGCATTGGTGTTCACTCAGTTCCACTCTCTGATAAAAACTATAAAATGTTATATAAATTACAACCTGCTATAAGTATTGCATTGACACCATGTAATTTAAAAAGCCCTAAATTCTTCAACAAACCAAAAATTACTGATTTTCAAGATCATTCAAATTTATCCCCTGTATGTTCTTAATTATGGGCCTCATCCTTTCTATCCATTGAAACCCTTCAGAGACTTGCTCTGTAAATATAATAAACTTTGGCCAATCATCTGCTGATTTTACAAATTTCATCACAACAATATGAATCTACTTCCACTTTACTTCAGATATCCATCAACGGAAAATGTGTAAATTCCCAGAGGCCTTTTGCTAACCGAGATGTAATCAATTCGTGGTAAAACATCAACAAGAAACCCCAACCAGGAAGTATTTGTCCATGTTTCTTACCTTCAAAATGTGCCTTCAGGATCAATAAATGGACCAAGCTTCCGGTTTTTATATAATACTTTAAAATCTGTAAAAACAAAATATTTAATAGAGCCACAGTTCTTATTGATGGATAAATTGAAGGGTTCGGGACCTGACCGGCAAAACCTCGTGAGTGATTTTCTGTAGATTTTATAAGTCATGGATTGAGGGCAGAGGTTGCGTGGAGTAGGTGCCAGGATTGAGTTCATAGTCCGTGAAATGGAAGGAGCGTTTGAGTGATTCGGGGGAGTTTTTTTCATGGAGATACATCGGAATGGTTGGGGATAAGTGGACCCAACAATCGGAGAGATAAGGGAGCCACGAAAGCCAGTTAGTGTCCAGGTGACTGGACATATTGATCCTTCCCTTCCTGCTAAATACCAGAATATTGTCCCCTTACCAAATCTTGCCGTTTGAAGGTAAAATTATATACGCAAAATGGTTTTCAATCGATTTTGATTTTATTTCTGAATTTTATTTTATAAAAACATTTTTTACTTTATATCGAGCGTTCTCCGCAGAAGTACTCTGCATTTTTTTTTAAATTTATTTTAACACAGATAAAACTCATGTACTTACTGGCCTAGCTAATTAGATTTGTTCACAATAAAATTGAAATTATTTACAGTTTGTAATATATTTAATTATTTTTTCATCCAAGAGGAATTCCAATTATCTCATCTCTATTTATTATGTAACCAGCCAGGATCTGACCATTTTGTTTATATTTATTTTCATTAATCGTAAGATTTAATACGGAAATTGAAACTGATTTAGAATAAATAAAACATTTTAAATAAATTGTTTAAGCAGTTAAAACTTATTATATCTGGAAAAAATTAAAAAATCTTTTACAGTTTTCGAAGGACATTACAATAGAAGAAAATAATATTTTATATATGTTACTAGGCTATTGATTTTCATACAAACAGAAAAATATACATTAAAACTTTAAAGATTTTTTGCCACTCCAAAATTAAAAAATATAAAAACATTTCCGGATGGGCAGCAGTTTTCTGTGTTGTTTTTAAAATGCTGGAAAATTGGAATTGGTTTACACCTAGTCTATAAAATATAAAACACTTACGTTATTTACTACATAAATATATACATAGCGTCTGTTACTTTGATTTTTAAAAACATTATTTTTCCTTTTAATTTCGATTTAGGTAGGTAATTCGATAAAAAATTAGTTTTATCCTACTTGTCATTAAATGGAAACTAAATATACATATGTACCTGGTCAAACGGGTCCTGACAATTTAATACCACTAACCAATAGTAATAAATTATAAATTATTGAAATAATCCTTCCTAACCCCTATTACAATAAAATCTTTCGTTTATCATAAATATAACTTATTGCGGAGCGACTAGTGTTATTATGATGGATTTTGATATTGATCTTGCAAACATTTAAGATTAGAGAAAGCTATGAGATAATCGTAGATAAAAATTAGAGTGCAAATCTGAAGTTCAAAGATTGATACCTACTAGTGTCTAGTCTGATATTTTCGAGATAAATTTGAGAAAATATTTGTATGCATCAATTTTGCCAAGCATAACAACGAAATAATGTGTCACAGATAAAATATTTTAAATTTTAGTATTTTTAAAAGAGTATGTTTAAATTTATTGGCTGATGGAACAAAAGAGAATGAGCCTTTTAGTCTGCTCCACTCTATTATAGGAATGAATGATATAACAATAGTCAGGTTACTTTGAGTGGAACATTTGCTAATATTACGACTAATAATAGTACCTATCTGTAGAATTATGACCCCTAAAATGTAACCATTAAAAAATTATGTTAGAGTTCATATTACGCTAAAAATTGTCCAATTTTTTGGTACGTAGCCTGTCAATACAACGATATTCAAAGGGGTTAAAATAATCGGATAAAAAATCCAGTAGAATTATTTTGACGTTATGTTCGGTAAAATTAATTGAAGTCAAAAATTACTAAAATGAATTTATGTGAGTTTTAGCAAATTTTTAAAGGATTCTCCATCCAAAAAAAGGCTTCTGTTGTTACCGTAGCTGTGTTTTTTTTTCACAACGGATCCGGCTCCAGGTTTACTGGGAAATTGCACATTGAATTGTTCATGAATTGTTTGCAATATCGAACTTTATTTTACTTCGTTAATATAAAAATGAATTGCCTGGGTTTATACGTACTTTGCGTCAAAAATGTAATCCACAAATTTATATGGTTCAATGTTTGAAGTTTGAATGCGCAAGTATCATGTCAATTTGATGTGTCTTTCGCAAAATTTAAAATTGTTATATAGTTCACTGTTTTTTAATTAAATTCAATGAAAAATTTCCTAGTAAACCTAGAACCAGATTCGCTGTGAAAAAACACAGCTAGTATGAGTATCAACAACATATACGTAAATATGAAGGTGATATAACCGAAAGTATCATTCTAACAATTTATATAAGGTATATTGGCAATAAATGTTTTGCTTAAAAAGATCTTACTATTGATGTATCATTCATTGTTAGAAAAGGGATAGAGCAACTCCCATACATTTTTGCTCATCCTCCTTTCCGTACATTATTCTTCATTACCCTGCAATGATAAAACAATTTATAAAGTGCTCAAACAATTCTGCATACACTACTCTTAATTTTGAATTGCTAGAATAGTTGTTTTGACTTTTAAATTATAAATGCAAACTTATTTCAGATCCTGACTTGCCTCCACTCTGGCATACACATATATTTTTTTTTCGATTTATTTCCCCAAAAATGAAATGAATGAAAATAATTTAAACTTCTTTCACGAAAAGGCTATTACAACCTTTTTGCCAATCTTTGCATATTACCGTCTTATCGACATCATTGCATTAGGAAAATTTTCTTTGGTTGAATTTCTGAAAAATCTTTTTAAAGTTAATCGCCAAAAAGCTGCTCGAAAGTCGACACTATAAAATGCGTAAATAAAGGGATTTATTGCGCTGTTGAACCATCCTAACCAGGTAAGAAATTTCGCTAGCGGCCTACTGACTGACTCCTCGGGCAGGAATGGTGTAATTAAGTAATAGATGAAAAATGGCAGCCAGCATGCTATAAATCCACCAACGACAATACTTAATGTTTGTGTTGTTTTGCTTTCCTTTTTGAGGGATGTGATTCGATTTGAAAGGGACTTTTGGTGGACACGCGTATTTTTCGTGACGTACATCTCATTTGGGGCAGTGTGGGTATGATGGTGATGATGTCGAATGCTATGTCGATTACCGAACGACCATTGCTCGATAGTCGATGAGGAACTTTTCGCTCCGATTGATGGTTGACGTTTTAGTGATGGGGTTCTCGATGCTGTTATTAGCTCATATCTACCGTTCTTTGATTGTCGAACAACCCCGTTATCATCAATGATTACTTCCTGTATATCCCTGTCGACCGTTTGATTCGACAATGTCCTAGCTGCATATCTTTTCTGTCCAGGACTCATGTTATCCTGTTCAGAGTTATCCTGTTCGACTTCGGGCTCATTCTCGGTGCTCTGGTGCCGGGTGCATTTCTACAGGGTGGAGGAAAAGATCATATTCAGGATTTTCATACATTTAAATACGTGTGCAACATCCATATCCTTGCACTTCATTTCCGCTTCCTCGTTGTGGTGTATGCACATTGAGTAAGATATAGCGATTTATCAAAGATTTATGCAAGGAGCATGGTTGTGCACTTCCCATTCTAGATAGAACATAGAGCATAAATTACCTTGTTGTGTATTCCAATATCCGTCATGTTGTCATGCCGTGAAGCTACTACACAAGATATCCTCGCATAAACATATATCATAACTGCCATTGGGATGAAAAACGAGCCCATTGCTGAGAAGATAACATAACCTTCGTTCTGATTGTAGCGACATTCCATTAAGTCTCGTCGTCCAGGCTCGTACCTGTTGTTATTCGAGGTAATTAAAATCGGGAATTAGAAAGAAATTCTTATAATTATAGATGTAAAAGTATACTAAAAATTATTGATTTTTTGCCAGTATTTAAAGTGTATTGGTTATATTGATTTACCACCACGATTTAAAATTAATTTTGATATCTTCTTTATTTTTTAAATTATTGTTTTATTGTTTGATTAATTATTATTGATTAAATAATTTATATAATTATTTTATTTTTGAAAAACAATATTTAATATTTTATTATTATTTGATTTATTTTATTTTTTTGCTCCTTTCCTTTTTTAAGCTTACTTTTGCTCGTTTTTTAAAAATCTCCAGTAACTCTTGATGTTTACCCGACTGATTTTATCAAAATAGCCTACGACAATTTTTTAATTTATATTACTTGGTAGTAATTTACTTTCTCGTTTGGTCTTCTTCTTCTTCTACATTTATTTTATACAGAGGACTGACTTCGCTGCAGAAGATTAAAAATCCTAAAATAATTCTTTGCCTCAATTATTGGGTTCCTAGAACTAACTTTTACTTTTTTTCTGCATTCAACATTTAATTTTGATTTAATTTAACCCTTAATAGGCCCAAAACGCGCCCGAAACTGGCCCGAAATGCAACCGCATGATTTTATGTCACTTAAAAAATGCTACAAACTTGATTCGGATTCATCCAAAAAATGTAGAGGTTTGTGATCGGCGTACATAAATAAAATACTTCGCAGGCGTAATTTATAAAAATTTGGGCCTGCTGTACATCGGGCGAGTTGCGGGCGCGTTGCAGGCTTGTTAAAGAATTGAATATTTTTGTTCGGTTAAACAAGTGTGTTGCGGTCGTGTTATAAGCGTCTCTGTGATCTTATTTTTCTTCAAAAATGCTACCTGACCGATTCGGGCGTATATCGGGCGTTTCTTAAGTTCCGGGCGTTTTGCGGGCTCGTTTTGGACTTATATATTTTTAATCAGGATACTCAAAAAATTAAAAAAAAAAAAACAGATTCGAAGTCTTCGCAATGAGGAGCAGTTCAAACGAAATAAAACTCAAAATAGTACAAAGTGTCAGAAAAATCTTCAAAAAACAAATAAAATCAATAAGATATATTCAACTTTAAATTCGACAACTTATGTGAATAAATAGATAACAAAGGTATCCTGCAGAGTTCGAATTGTAATTTACAACACACGGAAGCTGAACATAAATTTCGACCCACCCTGTTTACCCACCATATTACAGTCCGTTCCGATCTGATTAAAAAAGTGTAAACAGTGAAAAAATTTATAATTTCAGTAATGTTTCCTGTTGCTTCTCTTGAGTTTTATTATTTAATAAATATTACCATTTTTAACCTATGTATACAAAAACGTAACCGTGGTTCATAATATGTACTACAAAATGTTGCTGGAGTGATAAAAAGACTATTTGGAATCTTTCACCAAAAAACTTTCTGTATAAAAATATAAAAAAGCATCTTAGTACTAAGACGAAAAATTAGGCATAATGCTATAAGAAACCCAATGTGTTTTTTCATCTTCTATAAGTAATCATAATTAATTCAATGAAAAGAAATAAAGAGCACTCCCTTAAGGTGCAAACGGATTCATTTCGAAGACCCTTCAGGTGAAATAAATTTTCCAATTGCGGATGTTTCAATTAAGTGGCTTAGTGCAAAATGGTGGATCGGGTGCCATCTAAGGGGCAAGGGATCCTCGCGGACAGGTAACCTGAGTCCTAAGTCAATGGACTTCTACGTCTTCGAATTATTTATTAGAAAGTTCTCTTTAAATATTACGATTAGGTTTAAGGTCTCCCTACCTTGAAGAGATCCTTTTAAGGATTTTTACTGTTTTAGTCGGGGTTCTATTAATAAATTGCTCAGACGACGCCTCTGATTTCAATTTTACTTCGCAGGGACGGAAGAAATGCGAGTTTTATTTATATGTAATTGTTTGTCGAAAATTCTGGAGGGTAATGAAGCGCCTAGCGGGCAATAAGAGGGCTTAATTTTTACAAAAATCTTTTCTTATCCCTAGGAGGGGACTTAAAAGGACTTAGAATTAATTATATGAAATTAAAGGTTATTTCCTCAGACACATAAGGCGTTTAAAAGATATTCATTTCTTAATTTAATGAAAGTCATGAAGCGTGGAAACATACGAAACGAAACGAGTTTTAATTAAAAAAAAATTCATGTCTTGTTCAAATTTTCAAGATATTTTATTTATAATTTATATATACATAATGTACATATGTAGATATATTGCTCAATATTTAAATTACGTTTGGTAGTAGAGCTAAAATTATGTTTTCACTTGATTTTTTGTTTGCACTGTACTTAACTTTGAAGTTCATTATATGGTTTAAATTGTCATCTTTTATTTTTAAATTGATAGAAACTTGTAAAACTTTATCGTATGCCGATATTCGTCATTTAAAACTTTTTCCATTTCCCAAATCACAAGATTTCCTTTTCGTGATAGGCAGGACAACTTTTATTTATTTGTGTTTTCAAGTTAAATTAACTTAGCTATAATTTAAATAAAAGCAAAAATTATACTTGAGTTGTGCACAGTAGGTGTACTATCTCTAAATTATTATCTTAACCTCTTCACGCCCTTGGCCACATATGAATGAGTACGTTTAATTTTTTAGGAAACACAATTATGTTGACTGGAAAAAGTATTAAAATCTGTTAAAGAGTTTACTCATTAGACTATATTTCGACAATAAAAACAAAAGATTTGAAGTATGGTTCCACGGATAGCATTTTATTCCACTTGAAATTAAGTGCTTCCAAAAAATTTCAAAGTTGCCTCTGATTATTGCGAGGTTTCGTTTTAGTTTCATGGAAAAAATCTTTGATAAATAAATTATCCAATGTATAACATTTTATTAGTTTTAATGACTGCTATATTTTAAAAACATAATTGGTAAAATGAGATTTTTTATGAATGAATGAATTCAGTTTCCTTTTTTATACTAATTGTTTTTACACATTTTTTTTACCTACTGAACAAATGAAATAAAACATGAAACCACTTTTTCCTTTTAAAAAAAAATCGTCCTTGAAGAGGCTAATAATTTAATGATAGTAGACGACTTAATCGATAGTATACTTGCAAAGCATCATTATTTAACAATTAAGTGATAAAGAATTTTTAACAGGAACATTATGTTGACAAAATAGTGTACTACGGTCAATTTTGACCCATGTCTGTTTATATACCTACATACGTGCCTACGTTTTTTTGAACAAGAAGCAAAATTCGGCGGTACGAGACGGTCATTTCAGTCTTTATGAAAAGCAATAATCCGATTAAGAGGCTAATTCTATCTTGATTTATGCAGATAGAAAACGTTGTAAATAACCTCCGTCCCTTAGCTAAGTAATCATTTGAACATTGAGGGGGCGGTTACTGAAATTTACTTCGAAGCCACAGTGCGTTTGGGTGACAAACCGCGCTATAATTTCAAAGAGGGCGACAGTTGCAGACGCTATACCCCAGGTGGAATTATGTGGTGTATCTTGTATTTGCAACAAAACAATCTGGCCTGGGTGCTTCCTTTTGCTGCCGGTGGAGTTTGCTCAAAGTCGTTAAATATCGTCCTTTGGGAGAACACCAAGTTATCTGATACAAGGGCGGCATCCTCGTACGTAAATGCTTTACATACTTTGTTTACATTTCTTTTTGTTCTTTAAGAAATGTAAATTTAATGGAATTTTACATGAATTGTGTGAAAACATATCTTTGGACAAAAGACAAAACATTGTCTTATATAGCATTTTTGGATTAAATAAAGTCGTTTTCAAATTGAATGTTATCACTTTCAAATTAAATGACACGAGAAAACGAATGAAACCAATTTCGGATTAAAAAAACTTTTTTCGAATTAAATAAAATGTCAGAAAAGAAAATATTTTTGAAATACATATTTACTTACAACTAACTATTTTTTTATTAAGATTTAATATTGAGGAATCTATACAGATATACCATTTCAACTGAGCATCAATACGATGATGAAATATTTGCTCATCTTTAATAATAATATGTATCTTAAAATGTTCGTTAAAGTGAAATTTATTTTACTTTGGAATAATAATTTTTCGAATCAAACCCTCAAAAAATTAAACCAATCTCAGAAAGATTATCAAATTCAGGCTCCATGGAAGATTTTATAAGAGAACATTTTGTTAAGGTATTCAAAAAAGATCTTTAATATAAAATCTAAAAGCAGATCTAAAATTCTAACAGGGTGTCCCATATAGCGTATGCAAAAATGAGAGGGACGAGTGGGGTCGGCAATGTCAACTGCTGGGCAGATACAGGGTGATTCGTAAATTCTATTTTTTTATAGTATGCATATCACTATTTTATTTGTTTCCTTTGATCTACTCAACGCAACGACATTCAACTCAAGACAAAAATTAAAAGTTTACTATCCTAATGTGTTTTCTAAAAATGTCAACAAAGTTCACCTAACACTATCCACTGCAAATACAGCCATTTTCGAAACTGGAAAAATGAATTTTATTTTCCTAAAAATTACATTTTCATTTAATTTTATCCTAATTTCACGTTATTAATGCACTTATTTATTGTTTTGAATTTCCCATCTTGCATACGCTATTCGAAACACCCTGTATAGAAATTAAAAGTTGAATTAATTAACAATAAAATAATTCAAACACAGTGGAATTTCCACTCTCAATAATATTGTATTTTGTATTTATAATATAATTATTATAAAAGCATTTATTTGTTGTAAAGGGATTATAAGACATAAATGTTCTAAGGAAAAATATTAATGGCAAGCTTGAAATAAAAGTATAATTTTCTAAAATATATTAAAATTAGTTCGATGAATAAAAATGAAGTGAGGCTATGTGATCTTACGTCCCGCCACGAAATGGAAGAAGTCACGTGAGATATGAGACCAATTTATACAAAGAGCACGTTTTCAAATTTCATACCATCCGACAGTCGTTTCAATTGGTGCGTGCCACGTTTTTATAGATTCACAGGTCTTCGATTAAATGGGCGCACATCTGATTAGTTTATTTTCGTTCCAAAAGGCCTTGGCAGCAAATACTTTAACGTAACGACGTCAAGCAAAATTGTATTAATTAAAGAAAGTAGGACCTTGAGAAAATCAATCACAAGAGTGAGTCAAATTTAGTCCATTTAGGTTATCAGTACAATTATCTAAATCGCTTACGTTCCATCTTAAAAATATGTGGAACATTTAAACCTGAGATTAAATTGGGCTTAGCTATGTTAGGATTATTTTCGTTTTGCTGCTTTTATGAAGATGTTACCCTAACGCTCAAGGCGACTTTCCTAAATAAAATTAATTTTGCTGGATTAAATTATTATCTAAATTTGTCGTAGATATTTGTTGTCCACCAGAGTTCAAGAACTTTTAAAATTAAAAAAAATTTTTATTCTTTGGTAGGGATTTGTTTTTATCTTAGTGTTCAGTCAAATAATTTCTGTTTTCAATACATCTATGTTGAAGTAGTAAATATTTGATTTAATGTCCTAGATAGAATTGTTCAATAGCAATTCAGAACTCTTTAATTTAATATAATAATAAATCGTTCTGTATTTGCCCGAATAAAAGAAAACCAGCGTAAGAAAGCCATTTAGATAAGAAGATTTACAAGGCTACAATTCAAATTCAGTTACTGTCTTTGTCATAATTTATTTTATTGTAATTTTTTAAAGCATCTCTTTTCACATTCCTGTTTTTTGGACTTGGGAAAAAAATTACCACAGAAAATACCAAGCAATCATTTCTTATTTTTGCACCAAATAAAACGGCGAAATAAATTACATTTCTCAGATAAATGTGGTTGATAAATTGTGGGCCATTAGATACTTTTTTTCAAAGAAATACCCTTCTTTATATCTTCCATGACTTGGTTACCCTTTTTGAAGTCCACGTGTCCTTAATCGTGTAACCCCAGTGGATTTGCCATTTTGTATATATTTTTAATTTTTCTTCGCGACATTGCAATTCATCGTAATAAGTTTTTGAACAAAATACTTACCATCCCAAAATCGGTGGGCAGGTAATTGCCAAAGCCAAGGACCAAACCACTAAGATCATGATAAGCGCTAACCGTTTCGACCGTCGTTTCCTTGAATACGTCAACGGTTGAGTGACAGCCAAGTATCTAAGATGAAAATCTTTTTTAATGAATTTTTTTTTTCAAGGGTGGTAATGGCGGGATAAATCAGGGAAGAGTAAATAAAAAAGGTGTCTTAAAGAACAATATTTTTTTTACCTACCTGTCTATACTAATGGCGCACAAGCTCAGTATGGATGCTGTGCAGAGGAGGACGTCGAGGGAAATCCAGATATCACAAAGTATCCACCCAAGCTGCCAGGAGCCTGAAATTAGTTAAACAAGGATTTAATGAGATACTGGAAAAAGTAAAAGTATTCAATTAATGTATTATTATTATTTTGTTTTTAAGGAATCGCCACACGAGCCTAAAAAAGGACGCAGAGTATGAAATTATTAATTTATTCAATCCCTCCTCCCCGCAACAAATAATACGCACAAGATGCAAATTTCTCCCACGCAGTAGAACTAGTATTCTTTTTGAATTTACACACTACCGCCCTTAGAATTATGCCTTCAAGGGAAATGTTAGGAATTGTCCAAATCTTGGTATATTTGAATTGCAAAAAACTTTCACAATGGCAAAGAAATGGGAAACTTTTGCAATTATAAAATGTATTTTTTTTTCTGTTGTTTTTCAGATAAATTCTCTGAATTTTTACAAGCTTTCAAATCAGACATTGGCATCAAGAGAAATGTGAACGAAAATTTTAAGTAAAAAAGAAACCAAATGCAGATTACCAGGAGTTTTATTCGGTTGTCTTAATTCCTAATCTTTCCAACTTCTCAAAGACCCACAATTTTAGAAAGTGAAAAGTAAAAAAAAAAAAATAATAATAAAAACAATGTTTTTCGTTTCAGGACTTTTGTTGAGTTTTCTAGTTCGGTTCTTTGTTGATTTTTAAGGATTTACTTTCTCTCCATTCTTTCGGAATTGAAGAAAAAGGTTGTTGACTCTCAAGTATGTTGAACTTTTGATGAATCTATTTTTACCCACCATGAGCCATGGCCATTAGGGCAAGGAGGGGGTTAAAAGAAAGCAAATTGAGGCAATTTTTTTTACCCGTGGATGTAAAAGTTCCATCCTTCAAGCTCAAAGTGATAGGGCACGATATTTCACCCTTTAGCAATCACGAGGATTGAATAATTTTCATGGTATTTTTTCTATGGCGTGTTTCGTTCACGCTAAATCTGGATGCCCCAGTGATAAAGGTGTTCTTTTGGCACGCTTCCATGTTATGAATAATCGTCTTTGTTACAACTTAGTAAAATGTTTCCGCGTGTTCCCATGTTTTGCGCTTTAATTGAGTTCGCTATATGCGTTAGAAGCATAACCCATAAAAATAGTTTTTACGATATGCCAAAAACTAATGTTTCGATTTTTGTGGTTGCATCCCGAGTCTGTCTGAACAGATGCTGAACGACGACCACTCAGAATTTTAAGGAACGTACACGGCCTATGCAAGTAAAAAAAAATCTGAAAGGCTGTATATTAGGGTCATAGTTTGGGTCTTACATTGGGTTTTACTAATAAGGCCACATTACAGTGAAAATAAAACGGAACGGGCGTATAGCGGTTGAGCATAATTTGAGAAATTAATTAATTATTCATCGTATTTCATCTGATTCAATTCTATGAATTTTGCTAACATAGTCGCGACAAGGTTTCTACCCGCTCATTTTTATTTAAAAACAGCCCATGTATAGCCAATGTACAAGCCTATGTACAGTCTATGTACAGCCCCTGTACGCCTCCCTTTTGATCGTTAACCGACCCCTGTAAGTCCCTATTTTAATCGTAAAATGTCCTCTCTGTGACCCATGTGCACCATATGTCGGACGTGACGAAGTCTTGTAAGGCCAAAATGCCCTACAAAACAACTTCGTACGGTCGTTGTGCGCCCAACAAAAATTATTAAAATTTGGCCCTTGAACGCCCTTTATACAGCTGCATTTTTAAAATTTATTATTTTTACTCGGGAAATTACTCAAAAATCGTTTAAATATGTTTAATAGGTAAAGTAAATTAAAAATGATTGAATGAAGTCGACAAAAATTAAAAATCGTTCAATTTTCATTTTTGAAATCAGCGATTTAAAAATGTATACTGTAATTATTTTTGTACTCTATGACTATTCGCATATACGTGTTGCATTTCGAAAAACTTTATAGTTACAGGACACCCTGCATTTGCGAGCGTAGGTATGTGATAATGTAGCATATTTAATTTTTAATTTTTTTCTAATCCTCAGCCTATTTCAATATTGAGGGATCTATTATTTTCAAAGGGTATATTTCTTCAGTCAGATTTCACAGTGTACGTTTAAATAGGTTTTAAATGCTTAAATTAAGCCTATAAATGTGGCCTTCAGAAGGGAATAAATCCATGGAATGTAGAATAATTGCCGCTTATTTGTAATTTATTGCGCATATAAAAATATTTTTAATGTAAGCTTCTAGATTCCCACTGAGTACGAAGAGCATATAATTTTGTTCATAGCTTTAAATTTAATTTAATTAATCCTCAACCTGAATTGTTGATCAGTCTTAACAAAAACTCTAATCATTTTTTTCAAACTAATAACATAATTTCAACAGAAAATTATACTTTAAAGTCTGCCTTTAAAATGTTAAATAATTTTGAAAACAGAATGTCGTAATCTAGATTTTCTTTAGTGTTAAATTTTTGAATTTGAATCCGAAAAATTAATGTGTAATTGATAGGCTTTAAATATGTATATGTATAAATACGTATACAAACAAAATTAAAACATTTGAATCAATAATAATTCTGAATTTGTTTAGACATTTAAGATTAAGATTATAGAATTGATTTGAAATTTTAACTGGAGTTTACATTTATATATTTTAATTTTTATATTAATTTTATTTTAAACTAATTAAGAGAAAGAAGTTAAACTGTGCTATGAATAGTATTGAATTTGCTTCGTGGATTTTAATTAAGGTTAACTTTTTAGATTGAATATTGTTGATTCAAATCCTACAATCCATCTGGACATCTTTTTATTACAAGAATATCAAAATGTAGCTAGAAAAATTTATGGATAACTTTAATTGAAACAAATTCTAAAATTCCTAAGTGGCCACTATCTGAAATTTCCACTATCACTTTGCCAAACGAAGTGTACACATTTTATTTCTGCAAAAAGCTCGAAATTATCAACCATAATTTTTCATACTGCACGTGAATCGTTCATTCTTGGATCTGGTATCAAGTTTCAGTTCTTCGGGTTTTTATGAACCCTATATGGAAAAACTGATAAAAAATTTCTTCTGTCATCCTCTCAATTACCCTGAATTATATGGGAAATTTTATTGCCAATAAACGATAACCCGGCTTTAATCGGGTAGCAACCGAACTATGTCTGATTTTTACGTTTAAACAAAATCCGACTTTTATGCGGACATCCTACATTTTGTTTCGTATTAAAGCCCCGTCTACATGCAGGTGGGCATCCTGTTCGGTTATTACTGGCAATGGATAAAGGATCCTGCTCCTGTGAAGTTCATTGTATCTAACTTTATTGCACTTTATAGGGTAATAGCAATATCCAGCAGCTCGTGCTAGGAATTCTTCTCTAAACAATTGGACGAAAATGATTGCCCTGTTTACTACTTTTGATGAATCCCATTTCATCCATAGTTAGTTGGTAGTCTATTCGAATTATAGAAGAGAAAGGTGAAGTTTATTGGAACGAAAGGAGGTAACGAGAGCTATTTTCCATTAATTTAGGCAAATTGCCAAAATTTAGATGAGCGTGCATTGTTTGATAGTTGCCTGGTAATTTTGGAATTTAACTTTTAATGGGCCAAAATATATCTTGTTGTGATAAACAAAGTTTAATGAAGCGAGCATGTTTGCGTTCCCAAAAGGATTTCCTAATTTTGGAAATTAATACCATAAACACGAGGTTAAACTATGTAAAGGTTTCTGAACATGGAGGCAGTTTTCTTTAACAGGAAAAACCTTCTAGTTAGTTGTAATAAATTATTTTTAATATTTTCAAATATAATTTTGGCGATTAATAAATCTAATTCAAGAAAAATATGCTTTAATTCAGAGCTGAAACTTTATAATACGAAGTTAAAATCCTTTAATTGACAAATCCAAAGGTACCAATACTTTTTTCATTATTTATTTAACCTTCTTATTGATTTGAATATAATTTGTGTTACATTCTAGAAAAGTTCTAACAAATTCAATCATTATTTATAAACTTTATTAATCGTATTACTATTTCCATTACTTTTAAAATTTATCACTTTTTACAAGCATTAAATTTCTTGCAAAAAGTCTTTTATTCTTGGTCTTGCTCAAATTCTACTAATAATTTGATATTAAGAATAAGTTTCATGGGAATATAAATGGTAAAGGGATTTGTTTTTGGTAATTTTTCTTCATGATGTCGGTTTTTAATGAAAAGCAAAGTGGCTGGGTGATTTATCTTAAATTTAACCACACAAGAAAGAAAAAAATTTGCCCCTCTCTGCCAAATAATTCATTCCTGAACCATGGGAACTTATAACTCATATTTGGGTTGATTCACACATGCCAGCACCTGTATTATGCCGTGTTAATGATATATTATGTTTCATTGTCATTCAGATTTGAGAACTACCAAACTGACACGGCACGGCACGGATACTGACGTTACTGAATCGACCTTTATTAAGGAATAAAGATATTTTACCTGAGGCTGCCTACAGGAAGTACGAAATTTCTTCTCCTATTTCTTTTAAGGAAAAATTTTAATTTAAAATTCAGTTGAAGATTTTATTCACTTTACTCTGATTGTAGACAACCTTCTAAACAACTCGATGTCATAGACAATTTTTATTATTACAAATTTATTTTAAATATCTATATAAAATACTTAGAAAGATTAAACTATTACAATGTTGTGACTATTATTTTTATCGTTTTGAAACTACGATAAGTAAAAAGTGTTAAAGGAAATCGTTATTTCGAGAATTTCGTATTAACATTTATCAAGGTTTTATTATGCAACAACTTGTTCTGATATCAGCTCCGGCTACCTAATCTACCTATATTCAAATTAATAATGTGACTTGTGGATTTATACATAACATACTAATTAATTTAAATAAATTATAAAGGAACTAATTAACAAATTTTAGATGCTTCAAGCACTACTTTAAGTTTATAATTTTCAGCTTCAACGCCCAATTAATTTCAAATTTGGCTTCTTGGCATGCAGCCCCTAAAAAGGTTTTAGGAAAGCTCAACGCTTCCATGAAGCGAAAATGTAAAGTAGAAAACGCTCTTCAAGAGAAGCTCAAAGCAAAACAATGCATTTTCCATTTGATGAATTATTAAATTCTATGTATAATTCTGAAACTGAACATAATGGAAGATTCATCTTTGTAAGGCGTTCAACTTCTCACCGAAACTAAAAGATAATTAAAGCACATTCATTTCCATATTTGGAGTTATTTCAGTAGCAAAATTTCTAAAGAAACTAAACTCTAAAGTGCATAAACAAATAACGTTTTCTTAAAAAAGATTTCAAATTGTTTGAAATAAGAAGTTTTAAAAATTACTTCAGTATAATGACGCCGATTGTTCTTGTAATCTTTTTATAGAAAAATGAGGGCGAATGTTGAATAGGGCTCAATTGCAACAAAAATTGTGTGTCCAACTGTGAAAATGATTTTGGTTTATTATAGAATAGACCTTGCCACTGATATTTTGAGAGTTGTGTAATAAGTGGTACTGTCTTGTTGAAACATTGTTTTTTTTTTACCTGGATACAAAACTTAAATTGTTCATGGATTTATTTTTGATATAAGAGGTTACTACTAGATTGTTTCGTTTCCATTGTACTGATAGACATGATGCGTTATAAAACGAAGAAATAATACATAAACGTAAATTAAGTTCGATTGTATTTACGATGAAATGGATAGTAGTAATAGTTTTCATTTTTATATTCATATACATATATTTTATATATCTACATTATTTTTGTCGTTAATAATAATGGAGCTCTCACTTAGGTTTGACCCAAATTTAGTTCGGCTTGAGCTAGGCTTAGGCAAAGTGCGAGAAAGTCATTTTATGGTAGAATTATTTATTTTATTAATTCTCAAACTTAAAACCTTAAATGTGCTTATTAAACAGGAACTTTATTTAACTCGTCGCATTGTTCTTTAAATTTTTTTAGCAAAACAATATCCTTTAATAAACTGGAAGTCTTTTTATAGGGTTAATGGAAAACAATTGATAATTTTAAATACATGTATGTTTATGGAGAAAAAAATAAATACAATGTTATGCAAATAATAGCAACCATTCCAGTACAAAAACTTGATTTAGTTTTTTCCTCATTTAATTTAGTGGAGAATGAAAAGCTATATCCTATTTTTATCTTTTTATGAAACCTTATAACAAATTCACAACTTAATTTAGTGCGTATGATAGTCCTTATTTTGAACAACCTCAGTACAACTTTGTGGTAGAGATCCTATTAAATCAACAATAGTAGATTGAGGTATGTTTTCTCATTCTTTTTTTCAGTGTTTCCATTAGTTCTGTTTTATTTCGGAACGGCTGATTTGAGACTCACCGTTTAAGGATCCCCAAGAGATTTTCAATAGGACTCAAATCTGGTGATTGATTCGATGTGTGTTTCGGGTAATTATCGTGCTGAAACACCCATCGAAGCGACGTTTCTTATTCGGCATTTGCGTATCCAAAATATGTTTGTAAATAAAACCGTCCATTATTTTCTTTATTTAAAAAAAAGGACCTATACCTACCGCTTGCCGAAAAACTGGTCCAAAAAGAATGTATGTATTTCAACAAATATTTTGAGATATTTTAGACTGTATTTATTTTTTGTCCACTCATAAATGCACCATTTGTATAATTTTGTAGAAAGTTCTTGGTAGACAGGCAGACAGGCAGATGGACAGAAAAATATTTTATAGAGAAGAGTATCTAATTCTTCGTACGAAACTTTTGAGACTGGTGACACGTTTCTAAGGTATTTTATTAAAATATGTATTTTTCGTGAAGTAAATTTTTTGTTCAGTCTTCACAAGTTTGTTTCGATGTGTATTTAAACCCTTATTAACTTCCTCGACACACAAAGGGATCGTTCCTTTGGCATTAAAAGGTCGGGTAACTTTATTAGTCGAGCAAACATAGAATGAAGGAGGGAACCAATGGATCGATGCGGAAATGAGGTTTATCTTCAGATGCTTTTAAGTCCCTTTAGTACCTGCACAGCCTCTGTACCTTTGTGAGAGTAAAAGTTCCTTTTCAAGAAAGTGTCTAAGGTCATTCAGTGGCGGAGGACTTTAGTTTTCATTTCATGCTATTTCCTGGTTACCTGAGCATAAAACTTTAATCATTTATTTTCAGTCTTTATACTTTTTGTTGTGTAATATCTTAAGGTGCACCGTGTTTGTTTAATTGCTTCAGACATTCGTTCCGCGAAATTTAATTTCTTTGAATGGATCTTTGTAGAGTGGAATTGGTTTATTTATTTATAAGCACATTCGTTCTAGAGTGAATAAACATTTCTCAATTTGAGTTTGAATTTCTCTAAAATACGCTGATAAATGTGTAAGTAAGTATAAAACAAGGCTATTTATTTTCAGTGAAAAATTAAAATGTTTCTCAAACTCCTCCTCGAATTTCAGAAATGTAAGTTGTACTTAAATATATCTTCTTTCTAGCCCTCATTCCTAAATAACTTAAAAACTTTTCTAAAGTCCAATTAGAAAACTTTTCCTTCAAATTAAATTCAATTTGAAGCAATTTAAGATTTATGTAGATAACAAGATAAAAAATTGGTGTAAAACATTGCTCTGCCCCTTAAATATAGTTCGTGGAGAACATTTATCTTAAAATAAAAACAAGTTTTTAAAATCCTTTGCAGCATCAGCCGCAATAGACCGTCCACCAGGTTGACGAAATTGGATTGGAAAGTTTTGAGCTCCTTCTCATGCCAATTTATAGCCCTAACTTATTTGATTAACTCAAACGTCATAAAACATGAAATATTATATTTCCGCGATGCCAAAACTATAGAAGAAATTTATAGCCACTTGATTCAAATGAGACCGTCGTAAATTTTAGGGTTGGATCGCGTCTGGTGCCGCCAAAATTTTGGTCAATTTCACCGAATAGGGCCAATTTTAGTGATGCGAAACCGCAGAGCACTTTGTATACTTGGAAGTGACACGAAGAAGTATAGCTTTTCCGGGTTTTTCGATAAAAGTAATTAATAAAGTGGCAAGTTATGAAAGATGCCCATAACTCATATGTGATTTTACTCTGCACCCAGAGATTCTCAAAATGGCGCAGTTGGAAAGATTTGACAAGTTGTGAAGTGATTAGTTTTCTAGGGTAAAATACTGGTTGAGATAAGCCGCAACGAAATCTTTCGCCCTATGGATAGCAAGTTCAGGTTCAGTCCTCTAAAAATGTTTAGTGTGGCAAAAGCAATACAAATAATAACTACTAATAGTAATTGCAAGTAGTTAAATTATTTACCATTACCAATACTCATTAATGTTTTCAATTCATTTTGCTTCCCCATTTCACAAATTTAACTAATTGGAGACACTTCGAATTTTATTTTGGTAATCTGATATCCTACAAAAGTTAATGAAAATGTTGTACAAAACTTTTTTTGAGAATTTATAACTTTAATCCTAAGCTTATGCAAATTCTAAAATCAAGTTTTGATATATGTACATATATGTGTAACTAATATTAAGAACAATTTAATTAAACTAGGAAACTAAAAGACAATTGAATATTATTTTATTTTGTTTGCAATTCCAGTATAAAAAAAATTGCTGGATATTAATAAAGACAAATTTCTAGTGTACCATGGTCCATGCAGGTCAAACATTCAATGCGAAAATTACTCAATTAATTATGTGAATTAATTAATTCGCCAACTATCTCATAACTAACACAGGGTATAAATAAAACTATTAATTTGGATGTAAATATGTACTTCGGTCAATAACAAACCGCTGGAATTTGTGTACAAAAGCCCCAAATATTTCGTACAAATAATTTAAATTAATCATCGTTGTAATGAAAAGTAAGCTGATTTACATATTTTGTTAAATTGTTTGTTCTTGCTTATGTTTTAATAAAAGGATTAAAAAGTTTTACGGATTAATTAAATTTTTAAAATAAAGAAAAAATAGTACTTACCAACCAAATGTACGGCAACAGCCGGCGGCATCACAAAAATTCCCACCAATAAATCAGCAACAGCTAAGCTCATAACAAAACAATTCGTTACTGTTCGCAATCGTCTTGTTGTAATCACTGCTAATATCACTAATGTGTTACCGATGATTGTTATCACAATAAAAGCACAAAATACAATTATAAGGGAAATCCCTTGCCATGTAAATAAATCATTGTAGAAATTGTTCAAATCGATTTGATGGCCGTCGCCTTCAAGTGTTGCATTCGTTGTTTTTGGTAGAACACTTGTCGTATACTGTGGCGCTGTTGAATTGGATAAAACTACTATTGAACTGAATGTATCATTTGTACTCGTATTTATTGTTGAATAGAACTCTAAATGACGGAGAGTGTTGTTTTCTTCAATTAGTTGATGATAAATTGTTCCAGGTGAGGGGGGACGCTCTATTAAATCCATGTTATGCGAAATGTCTTGCCTGAATAGTGGAATTGCTTTTGTAATTTTATCCATTTTCCTCACTCTCCTGAAAAAGTGAAGTAAAATCTTCTTTAAGATTTAAAAAAAATTCCAAATTTCTAATACATATAGTTTTTTTTAAGCGCATATAAAATAGATTTTTAGAGGAAAAACTATCTTTAATATTACACCCGCGGTTTAATTTTAATCTATTTAAATAGAGGAGTTTTTTCGTTCTTTAAATTTTTACATATCACAAATTCGGAAAAGAAATAATGTAGTTTTTTATTTTGACTCTTCGGCTAGATGCGAGAAATTTAGATTTATAATTATAACATATTTTAGTAAAAGTCCTATAAAAATTCGCTCGAAAAGCTAATCAATTTTAATCTTAACATTGCAAATAGCAAAAGGAAGTTTTTACTAATTTTATTACTTATAATTTTCTTTCTGCAGGCGTGAAAACTCCGCATCCGAATGAATTTGTGACTGGTAATTTACGATTCTAGATACTTCAGATAATAACCTTTCCGCTCAAAATACCAAGAATTTGTCAAGTGGAACGAAATAATGAGGTATATTCGAAATAATGAGGTAACATAAGGAAGATGCGTAGTTTGATATACCAAGGAAATCAGAATATGTAAAATGTATAATTCCGTGAGCAAAAGGTACAAAATCCGAAAATACCTTTTCAGAGGAACGATTCAATTATAATATTGTCGCGTGAGTATTTACTTTAAATCTTTATTATTAAGAAAACTGCTTTTTATATTAAAATAGACATGTAGCTCTTTGCATTTACATTTTCGGAAATATCTTTTTTCGCGACTTCCTGAAGTAATACATATACATAGTAATACATACATACATACATACATACATACATACATACATATTCCTTCAGGAAGTCGCATAGTTTGTTACATTGAAAGATTTTATCGATATGTAAACTGATTCCATTTTAAGCGCAATATTTTTTAAATCGATGAATGGACTGTTTGATGCTTTCAATGAGCCCTACCCTTGACTTTAGGCAGCCGCCACTTTGTTTTTAATTAACATTTTTCTAAGATCAACTATCATATATAGTTCCATGTTCAGTTTTTAAATCAGTTTTCCTACCGAAAGCCTCGATAAAAATGCTAGTTGATGTCTACTATAACTTTGTCATTATTAAACTTGACCTCGGTTAAACTTAACTCCTATCTCGGAAGTTAGGATTCTTCATGTAAATAAAAAAACATATATCGTTACCGATGAAATTTTTGTAAGAGACCCAAAAGCGGTTGGAAAAAGCCCTTTGTGTCTGAATGTGAGCTTTATTAGTGTCTCATACAAAGAAATTCTGCTGTTAAACCCCGGAGGGTGTGCAATTTTTATCCCTTCTTTCCATTTAAGTCTTTGTTACTCTACGCTCCTTTCAAGACACAGAATAGAATAAATGCCATCTTTGCAAGATAACATAGAGCCACAGACCTGCTTCTCAAGCCATCAAGTGGTGTGAGCTAAAATTTATGACTAGCTACTGGAAGAAAGCATTTGGACAATCTAAAGAATTCTTTTCGAATTAAAATTAAAGGAACGAAGAAAAAGAAATACAAAAATAGGAAAACAACCGTCTTTTGTTAAAAGCGACAAAAATTGTGTCCTTTTTCTTATTCTTGGACATTTTCATGGCATTATTTAGAAGAATGATATGTTAGCCCTAAAAATTCTTGAAATTTGATACTTTTCCCAACGGTTATAAATTTGTCCTTTCATGACGCTGAAACTATGAGGTAAAATATTTATATAATTTTGAGGGGCATGGGGTGTTTAGCAATTATTGTTTTATTTAAATTATTAAACATTTGAAGGGGAATAAAGGGAGGACTTGTCTACATGTTTCGTTCGCAATTTAGCTATTAAAGATTAAAATATTGTAGTTCAGCTATGTATATTAAATTGAAACAAGTTTGATGCTTAGTCAGACTTATAGTTTAAAGTATGTTTATATTTTTGAAATAATATAAAAAATATTGTTATATTTGTTGTTCTAGTAGACTCGACGTAGCTGCAAATGTATCGCTTTAATTGTTTTTGTTTATTCTGATTTTTGTGTGGATTTAATCAATAGAGTAAGAGAAATACAATATATTCTTTTTATGTTATCAAATACTGATTTTATAATATTGTAAAATTATTATTATTAATTTGAAATTTTGAAATTCTTACTATATTTTATATAATATGTTTATAACAACTTCTACTAGTTTCAAACTAAATCAAACCTCCGGTACTATATAAATCAAACCACGCTTTTGTCACTACAAAATTGAATTTAAGTTTTTCATAGCGTTTCTATGCGACTTGGCTACCTAAAGTAGCAAAGTTTCCAGGAAGTTGTAAACCAATTTTGTAACTTCGTAGCATATACTAAATAACAAACACTAGGCAGGAAACTTTATACCTTTATAGGTTATAACTTTACATATATCATGTGTTAGGCATAAAATTGGGCACTTATCAGTCATAAATCATAAATCAGGACCTGCACCTGGGCGTTACAGGAAACATCGCTTGTAGCATCTAACCTCGTCCTTTTGTTAAATTTAACATACTGCTGAGCCTCATTGTAAAGGATTCTTGAAAATTCCTCATGCGAACATTTTCATCTTTTATCCAGCAGCTTTGAGAGGTTTTCCATTTTCCGACAAAGTGGCGAAGTTGTGTCATTTTAAGGATATTGACTTTTTCGACCGCATTTTATTGTACATTGGGATATTGAGCGCATTCTTTCGCGTGTAGAGGAGATGAAATATATTTTTATGGCAAATATGCACCATTTGTTGGTTGGTGGCTGGAAGCTTTTTTCAAATAAACCCAGACACTACTGAGTGCATTGGTTTTCCCTTCTACTGTTGCACACTCAACACATAAAAAAAATTTTTTTATTCATTCCATGCACTTTCTAAAATTGTACTATTCTAGATGGTGAATAAGAGCTGTTAGAGATTCACATGATATTTTTTATTATAGAATGCTTTTATAAAATCAATCCCTGTAATATACTGAAAGTCATCGAATTTTTTTTAGAATTAACGTTATGCCGCTCTTAATTAAGACTCTAGTGGCGGATTTAACGCATGATATATTTTTTTTTAAAAATCACTGCCTTTGATTCACATCGCTTATAAGCAATGACATCATGGAAACAAGCTACTAATTATTAATGAAATGCGCAAACTTGTCTTCCATATTAATTAAATTTGAAAGTAGGGAAAGAATTAAACGTTGATTAAGCCTAAACAATATACATACATACATATAATAGCTTCGGTAAATATCCTTCTAACTTTTATTGAGTTTTTGGCCAAAACTTTGAGGAAATGAAGAATTCAATTATTATATAATTTATTTACCAGTTTTCCCTTTTTTGCCATAGTAAGGAATCAAGTTTTTCTTACAAGAACGTAATTCAATAAGGTTTCTTTTCGGGAATAATAAAAAATTTTGTTCCAACATTACTTACTGCTAACAAATTGTTTTTTTCATAACCTGGTTTATTATAACTTTTGTTAATGATACCATAGATAAAAATTGTTTGAACTTTTGAAGGATAATCAAGGTAGTAAATAATACAAATTTAGGTAGAGCAAATTTAACTTAAACAAAAGAAAACGTACGACGTATGGCTTCCAATTTCATTGTAAGTACACTCTAAAAACAATAAGTGTAAAATTGCACCGCGAGTTGAATTTTATGACTTTAATGTGTATTTAAATTTTTTTGTATAATTTTTCACCTTTATGCAAAAAGAAAATGTATAAATGCACAAGTTTTCCCTCTGTTTTGGGTATTACTACACAAAACCTCTTCATTATTATTGTAAAATACGGAATTAATTTGGTGTGAAATTTTAAGAATACACAGCGATGTAATTTTACCATTATTATATGTGGATCAGAGTTGCTCCATATTATAGTGGTAAAATTACAAAAATTTTTTTAGATAATATTGTGAATATAGTAACTCTCGTAAAAGTTTATGCATATTCGTCAGTTTTTCAATATCCTCCATATAAAATCTGGTTATATACTCAATTGCCATTGTTTCATATTTTGTTCTTGGGACTGACCTATAAAGATAACAATAAATGGATAAAACTTTATTTCCTACAACATTTTATTGGCCAGAAAAAATGTTGCGACTTTCCGTGGTTTGATAGTGGAATGATTCATTACAAATACATACGTGTAAATATATTGAATAACAAATATTCCAAAATATTCTTTCAAGCTTCCTTTAGTTCAAATTGGTAAATATGTATCCATCCACATATATATTGATTTTCCATCATCTCCTTTTCGGTAGTTGGCTATCCAGAATTCTAAGTATTTCTACCCTAAGAATGGAAAAAATACGAAATTTCCTTCACGTTTTCCTTGAAATCGTATATCTGTCTATGCTTTATGTAGGGCTTAATTAAATTTCCTAGGATTCCTTTTGAAGAAAATTAGTTAATTCGTGTCAAAGCAATAAGTAGGTTTAACTTGATTTAAGTCCTTTATTACTATACTTTTAGTCATTTGAAAAATTTTGTCACATTGGTGTTTATATGTATGTATAAATAGAATTCTCAAATAAATTTTGCTGAAAGCTCAAATTGTAATACTATTTTAATATCATCATTATATTGCTTTACTTGTCATTTAATTTACTTTCGGTGTAAAGCTTTTTCAGAAATTCAGAACTCACTTTAAACACTATCACCTCGATTCTGGCGTTATGACTAGTCACGAGTCACGACGACTTGTGATTAAAATTTTGTGATATATCTTGTGACTATTCGTAAATTTTGTATTCTGGGACTACAGTCACAAGATGTGTTTCAAAAACTCTCCTCATTTGGGTGGAGAGTTGGATATAACTTAAAAACAAGAAGAAGAGTGTGTCAAATGTCATTTATCCTTTCATAAATTTATTTCACTAAGCTTTGAGTGAGAGTTTTAGCAACTTTATTAATGATGCTTTGTCCAAACAGTGATTTTGTGACTTCTTTTCGATTCGATTCAATCGAATTCAAGAATAGGGCAAACTTTAATTTAAATTTTTTCTTAATTTTTTTTTTTTGTGTATTCCGAAATTATTTAATTTATTTTTCAATAAAGTTTTTATAACGTTTGTATTTATTGGCTTCTTATTCGTCTACCCTCATTGAAGTTGTCACCTGCTCCTACGCTCTTATTCTTCTGATTAGGTTGCAGTTCCTCTAATAGTTCTTTTTCTTCGTCTTCGAATTCTACTCCATTTGCCATTAATTCATATATTGTGTAAAATTCAAAGATGATCTGTTAAATAAATGTTTGTATTTTTACAAGTTTGAAAAAATACAAAAAGCAACCTTTTATATTCTTCTTCGACCAGGTACAATAAAAAAATTGTTAATTCCATCGTTATGGCCGAATATTACAAGCGTCACAAGTTATGACCCTTTTGTGACCTATCAAAATTGTGATGAAAGCCTAGAATATGAAAAGTCACAAAAATTTTCTCCAATCACAATTTGTGACTATTTCGTCTTGTGACATGTCACAGATGTACGCCAGAATCGGGGTGCATATTTCACTTCAAAAACCTATCCCGAAAATATTACCATTGAAAATTCTTCCAGCCATTGGAGACTTCCCGTGATTGATGAAACAAAACCGAGCAGGCCGTGAAAATTTATTATGCGTATGAAGTTAGTCTATCTTTTGACTATGATACTTTTTACTATTTATATATGTACCATATATACATAGTTACATAAATATGTTGTCTTGACAGTGATAGCTTCTAATGGAAATAACAACAGCCGAGATTTTTCGAAAATTTTTTATATTGCTCGCATTTCACAATATCATCGAAAAGCGATGATGTAAGATAAAATCCCGAAAATTTACTGAGACTTTGTATTTGGGGTGGAGTTAAAAGAGTTGGGGTGCAGTGATATATATTCTACGTTACATTTCTGAAGCAATTTTCGGAGCCCATCACATTTCGTGTCTTAACTTTTCTGTGGGCATAATGTTCACTGGCACATATGTGCTGTGCGCCTCCTTAAACGACGACGACACAATTTCTTTTGTCGAAAAAGAAAAAGGAAAAAAATAAAAACAGGATTTCCCTTCGCGGAAACTGACATGCCTTTGCATTGGGTAAGGCACCCTGTTACATATTTGCAAATGTTGTGGGAGTATTTTACTTTTTTTTTGTAAATATATTTCCCCCAAAAAGGATGAAATTTTATCCTTCATCGAAAATTGTTTGAACAGAACTGAAACATTTTTGAATTTGAGGCTAAAAGCGTTAAATTGGTGTCTTATCTGTGGCTTGGGAACTTTTACCTGTTGAAAAAAGGTTCGTGGAAAGCATAATTCTCGCGGATTGTAATAATTTTATAGGTAGCTTCCTCTAAGGGACCCGAAAATTGTGGTGATTGATGAAATTTTCTCTTTGCAGAGTTCCTAGTCGCTTTTCCGTAATCATAAATTCTATCTGTGCCTGCAGGAACATTTCCTTCCCTCAGGGACTTGCATAAAACATAACCGCTGAGGAAATAACTCTGTTAGGGGTCCGATGGAAATGTGCAAGTGTTGCGGTCACCTACATGGGCCGTGGAGTCATTTTGAAAATTTAATGATATCCTGAAAAGGGACCGCCCTTTCGTCCCATCGTAATGAAGTTGTTCACTGTTCGCTTATAGGTACGCAGAAACTGAAAATTGCGGGTTAAAAATTAAATGAAGGTAAATGCGACCAGAAAGTAACCGGCATTATTCGTTGATCCGACTTGGTCCGAGTCTGTCTGAGTGGAAGTCGGGTCAGTGCTGGATTGCAATGACCTTTGAAAATGAATAGCATGCGATTACGAGAATTCGGGTGCGGTAACCGCAGTTTCTTTAAAACCTTTCCTCACCTAACCCTAGAAGTCGTTGAAATATTGCTGACTGAGTTAGGGCGTGTCGTGTCGGGTCAATTAGTCAAATATATTTTTTTTTTTTTGTACAGCTCATACATGCATATATGGAACCTTTTCTGCCAACTGAGAATGATTGATGAGTACTGGTAAAACAATTACTTTGAAAGAAGACTGATGCGAAGGGACGTTATGAATTAAACAATCCTTTTACTATATAAAACAAGGCGAACCTTTCATTTTAATGCTTAAGAGATTTCAATTTTTTCGTATCCTTTTCTTATTTTTCTGTTTATAACTTTGTTGAAGAAACGTTATAAGCGATGCTACTACGAAATATACTGGAATTTGGTTAATGATTTAATACCTATTCAGTATCTCGAAATTTGTCGATTTTTCAGACATTAATTTTGATTTTAGCATAAGAGGTATAGTATATGTATATTCACATACATACACTGGTGGCCAAAAAAAATATGAGTGAAACGCTTTTTTGAAATATTAAATGTTACATTTTATTTTTACATATGTACATATATACAATATACAGAAACTTAATTATTTCTTTAAATAAATAATATTTCTTTTATATACCATAAATAATTTTCATAAATTTAATTAGAAAAATAAAAAATTTACATACCTAATTTAGTAAACTCAGGTAAATATCTAAAATAAAGTGTCAGGAATCATCTGACACCTTCACACCTTCTGACAGAAGGTGTGAAGTTGTTCTGAGAAATAAACGACATACAACCAATTACTAAAGCTCTCAGGTGATTCCTGCCGCACTATTTTAAATATTGTATTTACCTGATTTTTATTTTATTTTATATTGTATTACGCTGTCTTATACCGCACCCTTATTTTTTTGATCAGGAAACAAAATGACTAATTATCTACTTAATTCAATAATTTTTTTATTTAAAGAAGTAATAAAGTTTCTGTATATTATTTATAAAAATATAGCTGTTATATTAATATATTAAAAAAAAAAATGTTCACTCTCATTTTTTTGCCCACCACTGTATATACATATATGTATGTATGTATAAAAATATGTATTATATGTATGTAGAAATATATACTTATTACAAGAAAAAATCGTTCACATGCGATTAAGACTATATTTATTTCTAAGGGTATATTCCTTTTATAAATAGCACATTAATTACAGTACTCTCTTCAAATTGAGATAAATGAGTATAATTCAATATTATACCTTAACCACTAATTGTAGTGACCTATAATCTTTTTCTCATAATTGCCTGAAATTTTATTTATTCAAGGAAATCCACATGAGCGAAGCGCTAGAAATACAACACCCATTGGGTGCAATGAACTACAGTCTGCAGTCTGTACTATTTTAGGAAATGTTGATAAAATCAATTTCATGGAGGTGGTGACATAAATTTTTTATAGCGTACATGTTCCCATTAAATTCCACCTCTTGCATGGACTTTTAAAGGACAAATTGAACATAAAAACAATTACTGGCCACAGCGTGACGTCACTTTTTCATTGCCACAGATTTAATGGGCCCTCGCCGATTGAGGTTGCAGCATAGAAAAGGTCAATTGACCATTAGCACCCACTCAAAAGTTTCATTGACGGAACCCATCCCTTTTTTCTTGCTACTGAGGAGAGTGTGAAATTCTCCTTTTGTTATCGTAATACCGGGATAAAATGATCAAATCTGTATACCTTTGGTTAATTAAAAGAAAAAGTTGTGCAATTTCTGTCATTTTGGTAGGGTTCATTTGGTCGAGCAAATCGACCGAACTGAATTTTGCCAGAAAAACAGAAACTTTTTTATTTTGCTACCTTTAAATAAAGATACAGCCACACTACAATACCATAGAAGCTGGTCTGGAAATTTCAGTCGGTTTTTGTGCATAAGCAATTAAATTTCGAAAGCAAAATAACTTTTTGTGCAGGATTTTAAGTTGCTGAATAGAACTTACGGATAGCTTAAAACTTAATATACAGTGAATTTTTATTTTGTTTACAAATTGGAATAACAAGCAATTTTGGTATTGTATGTATAAATATTTGGAAGTTATTTAACTTTAGGTATTTTCGGAGTATTAAGTAAAGCATTGTCTTTTACTTAAATGAACGAAATTATTTAAATTTATGCTTTCATTTCATTGATATTCGCTTGTTTTTATTTCGGCGAAAACAATTCATTGAATGTAAGGTTTTAGGTCAAACAATTTTATTTCTCTACCACTACAAGAAAAAACAATTTTTTTAATTTGAATTATTCAACAAATTTAATTTTTTAGTAGTTTTAATTAAATATGTTGTACAGAGCTTAGATGCCCAGCTTAAATGTAAAAGAAAAATTAGATTGGAAAGTAAAAAAAATTCTGATGTATGTAGTAGGCATGCTCAACTTAACCTTAAATCGAAGAAGTATTAAATGAAGTTTTTTTTCTAACTTAAATTGAGATTAGCTAATAGTTCGACAGACTGTTTGACTTGCTATACATATATCATAATGTATATGGAATTTATGGAAAGTATTGTATAATTAAAAAAAAAAATTTTGTCTGACTGACAATTTCGCAAGGTATTATTTAAGGATAATACATATGAAGTAAAAAGTTACTAGTCTTTCTTTTGATCCATGTATTGGTTCCAAGAATCAGAGTTATAATATAATTGGCTTAATTTTACATTTATAAATAATTCTTGTAAAAATGGTGTTCAAAAAAAGTACATTAAAAAAAAACTTATTTACTTTTAACGACTTATATGAACAAATACACAGTTTATGAGTTATAACAATTGAGAAACAAAATGCAGATTTTCAAGCACAGGGTTTACACTTCTCTAACAGCTTCTAAAAATATATCAAAAATTTAGAACTAAATCACGATTTGCAATTTTAATGTGTAATTTGACAGGCCTATATTGAGAATTTTGCAATACGAATTTAATTGAAAGTATATGTATGTATGTATGTACTTTTTAAATGTTCAGACCAAAAGGATCCCTTAGTGAAAGTACTTTTCATATTTCAAAAATTCTCGACTATAGCGGATCAACTAAACTGCGTTAATTGCCACTCGTTTGCAATTGCCAGGACATAATTTAGAAATTGTCAAACATTTTACATGTGACCTTCCCTTTTATATGCTATGTATGTAAAAAAATGAATGAATAGAAAATTTCGTCAAAGTCGGTTTTAATTCATGCTGAAAGGAAAAAGACTCCCAGAACATTAGTCAAGAACTTGGTGGTAGCACTGTTGTATCCGCCATTCTTTTAACATTTTGAAAAGGGTTTTACATCTGCACTGCATCTAGAGGCGAGAAAGAAATTATAGTAGTACCCTTTCATGCAAAAAAAAAATTTTTTTTTTCACTAATGATGTTCTGTATTACTCGACTGCTTTGCAGGGATAATGAAAGACTGGTCCTTTTTGTAGAACGACAATTTAATTATTTTTTTTTTAACATTTTATTTTCCAGGCTCGTTTTTAGTTCACTGAGAAGTGAGAAGAGTCCTCAGGTGCAAAACTGAAATTGCTTGAAAAATTGAATAAGGGCTTTTGTATAACCAACGAGTGCTATTAAGAGTACGACACCATTGCAGGCAAATGGGCAGAAGCTAGAATTAGCGAAAAATGGTGTTAACGACTTTCTGGCCCAAAGTATAGTAAGGGAAAATTACTTTCGGTAATCTTTGCTCTGTGGAACAGAATTTTTCCTCATTAAGGTTTCATTTGAACGGCGGCGATCCAAATAAGGAGGAAGTGTCTTCTCTAATAAGATGACTTTGTGGTGCCGAACGACGTGACATCACCTGTGGCAAATTCTTATATCCCTGCTTGGCTTTGTCATAGCATTAACGGAAATGGGCAAACTTTTAGGAATTTTGATTAAAGGCCAAATTCTTGTAGAAGCCTCTGCTTAAGATTTTCTTTGGGATAGTAGGTACTAAAGAATTTTCCCCGCTCAGCCTCAAAGTATGCTCGCAAACAGTTTCTACAATGGTACGAGAGGACGGGGGCGAGGTGAAAATTCTAAAGGAGTCCCAATCGATTCTGTTTTCCATATTCAACAGCTCCTTTACGTACGAGGACAGAACTCGTAAATGTCGCTCGAATCATAGCCCCTGCAGAAAAAAGGATTTATTCTCGAGCTAAATCCAAATAAATTGAAAGGAACTGTCTCGGCAGTGTATTAAAAACGTTCACAAATTGAAAGCTAAAGGGGAAAGGCTCTGCGACAAATCAGCGAAGGCAGCAAATCCGTAGCCTCTCTATCAAAGGATTCGACGGAAGCGGTTGGTTACTGCCTTAGTTGAAAGGTAGACGGATGTATCTCAATTCAGTTTGAAGTGGATTCGAAGTCATTTGTATCATCGTTGGCCCAGAGGAAATCGATCCAGACTTTTTTTCCTAGAAAAAGTATATTTTTTCTTTATATAACTTTTCATTATATATTTTACCTCAATTTTACGTTCCACAGTATTCTTTTCGCTCTTGTCACGGAGATATTTTGATAAATACGAACCGAGAACAGAACAGGAAGTGAACGTTTGGACTTTTTCAGAAATTACGAGAAATTGAAAGTGGAGCACACTTGACTGAAAAAGGTTCTTATTGAATCTTTCTATAAAGTTATTTCAAAAAAGGAGGAGAAAAATATTGTTTGTGGTTCTTTTCCGTGAATAATGAATGTTGACTTGTTTCTCTGAAAATTTCGAAGAATTTGTGAGATAGCCTGACGGAATTTATTATTTATTAGAGTTTTATGTTTCTTTTTTTTTTTTTTGGAATGGGGTCGAATGATATATGATTGATTACTCCTCAAAAGCTTCTTGATTCTGATAAAATGTTACGACACCTCAAGTGCCACGTTGCCACACACTTTATGTTCATAGACTGATTTTTGCAGGGCGGAATACCCTTTCTGTCGTCCAAAAGATACCTGCATTTCAATTTATTTTGCTCTTATCGATGGTATGTGATTTATGATGGTCACTGTTCTATTAGCTTTAATGTTGCTTTGTAATTACTGCAATTTATTAACATGCTTTCTAATAGCCTCCATTTCGAAAAGTCATGCCATTCAGAAAAATGAGGATTTGTTGTAAAATAGGAAAATGAAATAGTTTTAGGTTGTTTTTGAAACATCATTATGATTATTATTCTATTTACTAATTGACTTCTACAAAACTAGAAAATATACAATTACATAATTTCCTTATTGCTCACCTTAGGAATACATACTTTCTCGGAAAATTATGTTAGAAAATTTGAAATGATTTTGTATTGGATTTTTTTTTAAAATAACATTTTTTTGGAAACTACTACTAACTTTTCATATCAGCTTCAGAGTAGTTACTCTTATCTCTCCACATTTTTGTAAAATAGTCCCTAAATATACTTCAAAAGGTTTTAATTTATGTATGAACTGGAGAAGAATTAACCTTTTTTGATAAATTCATCACTATTAGGTACTACAAGGATTGGGGATTGGAACGTCAACTGCATATACATACATATGTATTTGGTATTTGGTATATTTGGTATATATGTAGTTAGCATTAACTAAAAACTTCTAATAAAATCTTACGATGTTACATTTTAAGTATCAAAAACTTTATGTCACAGTGGGTATAAAGTAAGATGAATAAATTCACTGCAATTGAAATGTTGAGACTTCATTTATTATTTAAATTTTCAAACATCAAAAACTTCTCTTTCCTCGTGTAGGAGGACTGTAATGCCCATCACTGCTATTGTTTGCCTAACTCTTTCTTGAGGTAGAAAATTCAACTGCAAGTTGGTACTTTAAGAACGTCATACGTTCCCATTACATCGTCATTTTGCAGTGTCAGTGGCATACTATAGTTAAAATTCTTAGCAAACTCTTCATAGAAATTAAATTTACTTTAGAACGTGCGTCGTCGTGTTCGTCTATGTCGACCACGAAATTTTCAAGTTTTCTCGAGAATAAAATTCAGACATATCCGTGGCACAGATAAATCATCTTTCATTACAACTTTTCCTATGCTGGGGAAAATTTTGTGAAGTGGAAATGTAAGGTAATCAAAACTTGTTCAATTTTGCTTGTCTAATTTTGAGTTATCGTCTTTTAATTACGAAAAGGTAACAAATTTTCCGACATTTATTATATTGAAGACTTATAAACCATCAGATCCCCCTCCAGTGATTGACTGATATTTTAGCAATTTTACAAAATTTTAACTTCGTCATCCTCTTTTCTGTTCTCCCTCAACGCCGCTCAATTTTAAAAATTAAAAAGTTCGCCAGATATACTCAAACAGCAATTTATTACTGATAAAATTATAACGTGGATATTTTCAAGTAAACGTTTTTCATAGTCAGACAATACTCAATTAGGGTAAAAGAAAAATATAAATCATTATCAAGCAGTTCTGGTATCTGATTATTCGTACTCCTGACTTAAGACAAAGTTTTAAAGAACTGAAACGTCGCTGTTACCCTTCTGCTGGTGAAAAGTTTTAAAAGTGGAACAAAAGTGAAGGCGCTACTTTTAGCAACTTTTCCAGTTCACTTCGCTCATTGATTTAAGTGAAATTTTATAGCTTCCTTTCTTTTAAGGTTTTTGTTGAGATCTACCACGCTGCCACCCATTTTTCCTCGGTGTGATGAATCTTTGAAGGAATTTCGATTTAACTTTGTTAAAAACAAAGTTAGTAGTAATCAAACAGAAAAAAAAGGAGTTTAATCGAGGTTGGGCAATATTTATGATCAATTTGTTTTTTCATAGGCGCCTAGCTGTCTTCCAGAATTTCACTGTTTTACGACTTTGATTTTCCCATGTAAACATTTTTCTTTATCAGAATTTAAAAACTTTATCGTAAAGTCCTTCGATAGAAATTATCAAAATATTCAATGTTGTTTTTTTTGTAAAAACTTTTATATTTTCCCGGAGTATGAAGAGAAGAAAATTTTGAATTATTTCTATTAATCAAAATAACAGCATCCTTGTCGAAAGTTTTATGAATTATTCCTTTTTGTTGTTTTCGCCTTTATCACACGCAATCATATTTTATGTCTGGTGAAAATGGAACAATTGGGAAAATTTTTATTACGAAAATTACATTAATATAATGAAAGAAAATGTTGCAATTACATAAAAAAGCAAATTACATAAATTCAAATAATATGGAAATTTAACACGCCTAAAAATACTTCAAAAATGTCCACCACACCTTTTTGATGGATTGTGTTGGCTATGATAATTTAATTTTAGCCAAAATTTTATGTATTTTCAAAGTAGCCCTATAACGCAAAGCACACCAATTTATGTATTATAGATATGTACGTCTGCTACAATGAGAAATTTGATTTTTGTGTGTGAATATGTTAATATATTTAAAACGCTTCAAAATTATGTTTCATTTCAAAGTCATTGACATTTAATACATCTCTACTAAGATCAAAGATATAAAATTAAAAGGTCCAATTATGTCCACCACAGAAATAGGGCAATAATTTGGTAAGATACGCTTTTAACTACATCACATAAAAAAAAGATAATTAAATAAAGGGGCAATTAAAAATAAAGAAAATTTCCTCGCTAAAATTATTTTGCTTTGTTGTCTCAGTGCTTCGGGCATCGTGACCTAATTAAAATCTTTTGAAATCAGATAAAAAAGGCTACGCCCGCATTTATATTCAATTCCATTGTCATTAAATATCGCGGATATTATACTAACAAGTATTTTAAGCTAGAAGACATCAAAAGGCGTTTTACCCTTTTCAAATACTTTGATTAACATATAACCGACTGTCGCAAATGGTTTACACGTGCTCTCCACCCATTAAAATACAATATATTATATGTATGTGCATATTGATAAAGTATCATAAATAATGCAATATAAGAATTTCGAAAAAGTTTCTTAAAGGACTTTCAATTCTTATTATTAATCTCATAATCTCGTTTGCATAACTATTTTGACCCGACTGACTCAAAAGGAGGTAGTGTTTTTCGCGTGTATGTATATACATATGTATGTGTGTATATGCATGTATGTGTGTATGTTTTTATGTCCGTTTCATTGTGACCTCCTGTAGCCTAAACGGCTATATTTTGGAAGAGTGGCGTGTCATTAGATTCGTCTCAATTGGTGGAGTGACATAGGGTATAATATTTAAATATGGAGTCCCCAAAAAAAAATATAGGAATCAAATGAGAGCTAATAAATAGCTATATAAAAAGTATAACTAATGAGCAGTCGGAGGCTACGGATATTTCTGTTAGTCTGTGTAGGAATCCTCCGACTGCCAATTAGTTATACTTTGTCAGTTTGTTACAAACTTAATTTACAAAAAAATTTATTATTTTTTCATAATAATCATCATTTGATGGTCTACATAGATCGTGGATTATGTCTACAGTGGATACCACGTAAAAAAAATGCGTCAAGTACTCTTCCGTCAAGGTGGTGTGGAAAGGATTGAAAGGAGTGCATATTATGAGAATTCCAAGTTTGCAGTTTTTTTTTAAATACATTTGCGAAAAACTGATTTTCGTGACCTTTGACCTTGAATAAAAATTTTAGCACATGTCGGATCGATGGGGACTCTTCACATTTTATCTAAAATGACTATTCGAAGGTCTGTGCAAATTTTCAGCTCTGCCGGAATTTTGTCTAGGTTTGGACGTTTTTGTGTCTATTTTGACCGGATTAGTAACTGAATAATTTCAACACATTTTCATTACATTCAAAGAAAACGCGATTTTAGGCATTTTAAAGTTAAGGCTTTAAATTTCAATTAAATAAAAACAGAAAATTCGGAGGTATCAGTCATTTTTTTTATTAGGTTGTCGTTAAGCTCCTCCTGTTCTTGACTGTTGCACGAACGAAAATTTATTTTGTGTTATAAATCATAATACCGCATAATAATTTTTACAACATAGAGTCAATTCTATTTATGGTGGCACTTTTATATAGTCATTCCCTCAGGGAACACAAGCAGGTCATCAAATGTAAGGATAAGTATCTTTAAATTAATGCCAACTTAAAGGACATTTTGAAATTAATTTTAAATTGCGCGAGGGTGAATGTCGTAAATGAGGGCCTTGTAAGTAAATATGCCTTCATGTTCGTGCAAGATTACACGGAATAAATTGCAAAAAATGCGGGTAATTGGCGGTGGGAGTACAACAACATAAAGTTGTAATGCATGAATTTTATGTAAGTAGAGGAATTTGTCTGTTTTTATAGGACAAAAGGGCAAGCCCTATGCGAGAGAAAAATGTTGTTTTTATGAATACAATGGAATCATAGGATTTATTTTAGATACTACTTTATAAATCACGTAATCTATGAAGAAAATGCGGACTCACTTATTTCTTACGTATCTTAAAATAATTTCTTAAGTTTAAAGGTCTCTTAAAGTAAACTTTTTGGATTTGTAGGCATTTTAGGATTCCCCCAGGAATAATCATAAGCCACGCGGTGCTCCTTTAAAAAAATAAAATGATTTTGTTGCGTGCTTTTTGGTTTCAATATGGTATCGAAATATCCACGTGCGTTTTCTCATCTACTAAATTTTGAAATTCTAATGTCGGTGAAGGCAGGAAGAAAAAAAAATGAATGTCACCAGAAGGCTTTTGGACCAACTGGTACCATAACCACCCTATTCCTTAAGGGATGAAAACGAATTAGAAAGGAAAATCGCCTGAAAAAGGGATGCCTGTGCCTGGTCCTTTTCAAATTCACCAAACGAAATTAAATTAGCTTTTTCCCGATCACTCTATTACGTTGGATCAGGAGACAATAGCTTTATTGGTTTTCTGTGGAGGGAAAAAAGAGTTTTCCGATTTACGGCAGATTAGGTTTGGATTGTCGCTTTCTACCCAAAAAACGTTTTAAATTTCCTTGTAAATTTCACAAAATATGACTGAATGTGATGGCTGAAATCGAGTTGATTTATTAGGGTTGAATTGGATAAAGAGGTATTCATAGGAATTGTGCTAGAAAAAGGTGGTCTTTTGAGGAAAAATGATTAATTTTCTAGCAATTGTGTAACCTTAACGTCAAGGGTTTCCTCAACGTTTTGTCTTGCTTTTACTGAAGAAATATGTGGGATTTTGGGGTATTCTGGTAAAAAATGTTTTATGCGAATTAATGTTGCTTGTATTTTTCTTTAAATCCATATTTATGAACGCAGGAGGATTATCTTTTTATGACTTCAAGTATGTATGTACAGGTTGACGTAGAGTAATTTTAGTATAATTTGACAATTTTCAACCGATATAAAACAAGGAATTCAATTTTCCACACCCCATTAACAAGTTAAATTATACAAAGTCGTCTGCTACTTCACCTCCCTGTCTCTTTTTTTCAGATTTTATTTAGATTTGTCAACAGTAAAACCAAATCAATTATTATACTACACCTGTTAAAAATAAAATTAAAATACGAATTATAAGATTTTAAAACTTTAACAATTCATATTTAACTAAACTAAATAAAAGGCATTTTCAAATTAAATGAAACTAATTTCAAATTAAATTAATACAAATATTATTAATTAATTAATAAGTATTACGAGTATTATCAATCAGTGAAAACTAAATAATTATTAATATTTGTAAAAAGCCCTCATTGCAGAAAATCGTCAACATCTTCAGTAGTATTACTAGTCAGAATTGTATTTACGTGAATATTTTGTTATATCTTATTAAATCATTTAAAAAATAAAAAAAATAATGTAAAATAATTTTTGGTTTTCGGAGGTCTCATGTTATTTTGGAAATAGTAACATCTAATTTGAAATAAGTTTCATTTAATTTGAAAATGTAGGTATTCATTTAATTTGAAAATAATATCGTTTAATTTGTAAACGGTTTCATTTAATTAAAAAAAATATAGTTTCATTTAACCTGAAAATTGTTTCATTTAATTCGAAAATGCTATAAATATCGATTTAACTAATAGTTGCCGCAAGAAATGTAATATGTATTAAGTATCAATTTGTAAAGCTGGAAAGTAAACTGCGGATGTTTGGAGCACATTTGTGTTTATTCTTGTATAAAAGTTGATCCACGAAGAATCGCAGATGGGCTCGAAAATATCTGCATAGTATTTTCTTTTATGTTTACACATGTGTTCGAATGGTTCGATTACATCGCCCATTTGACTTCATATTTACGTCCAGAATACCAAGTAGAATTTTAAGGATTCATGGTTTGATAATTTATCTGACGAATTGTAACTCCATTACCTACTTGCAACAACCGTTCCCTTAAAAACTTAAAACCAAAAAATCAATGCCTAAAATTAACGAATAATACGTTCGCAAGGATAATAATAAACTGTGTTAAACAGCTTTGGTTAAGATTTCTATCTAAATATTGTGCAGCTGATTTAATCCGCTTGCAGCATGCCTAAATATTTAGCAATTTGCCTGCATTTGCGGTTGCTATTGATTTTATAATATGCAAAATTGTTGCTTGCCTACGACGACTATGTTGACCTGAGCGGCTTATGCTTCGTCAGCAGTAGGAATAAGCGGATTAAATCTGGCTGAGTAGTTTCCAGGATAATATTTCCTGCACCGCTCATTTAAGTCATAATATAAATTGCACCATTGCACCACCATTGCAAATGCAACCACTCTGAGTTAATGAATTCTCACGAAAAATGCATTCAACTCTAACTTTGGTTGGGTATTCAATTTTACCATCACTCTTATTATTCATATTTGTTATTTTTGTTCGCTGCAGACCACCTTTTGTTAGATCTCGTTTTTCATTTTTATGTATATTGCCGAACCCTTTTTTGTTGAAGGGCTCAGCTCGGTTTTGTTCATCAAGAGGTTTAAACATAAAATTGCGAATCTCAACCATTCTGTGTGATTTACTATGTAGATACTGGATGAAAATATAATTTTTGAATATAATGGAGAATGAGATTTCCACCTTCTCTCTGTTTGATTTTTTATTCATTCGTTTTATATATTGCTCTTTAGTAATTTTGAAAAAATGGATTATAAAAATCTTTCAAACCTACAATAAAGGAGCATTTTTTTCTGACAATGTTCACATACCCGCCCTAATTATAATTATGCTGAGGGATGACATCAATTTGGATCCGCCCATAGACCACTGAAAAAGTAAGTTCGCACTTAATATAATTTAGTTAATGAATACACTCTGTCGCCACTATGACGTAGGTAAAATGCAATATTAATTTTAAAAAAGAAACGAAAATTTATTGTTTAATATTTTTTCGTAACAAGTGAATTAATATGGAAATTAAATCAAAAATCATAATTTTTGAAAGGCCCTAAATATTAAGTTTATTAACTATCAGGGATAACATACTAAAAATAAACAAGAAAAAAAAAATATGACAGTGTCACAATTTTACTAAATATGTAGGTACAAATACTTATGTATGCATGAGGTATGTAGGTAGGTACAATGGTTAATTTAAAACTTCGATTTTAACGGAAGTAACTACATAAATATTTAGTACGCTTTTTAGGCTACTGTCAAAATTTGAAGTACATTGGTTAGCCAAGGAGCCTGTGTAGTATTAAAAAACACTTTTATCGCTGTTAAATTACTCTCACTTGAATTTTAAGACCTTTAATTATTTTACAGGTGATACCCCTTAAAAAATGTTTTAGTAGTAAAATTTACAATTTTCTTCAACGTTTATGAAATATACTGTTATAACATTTGATAACAATGATGATTAGCAAGTAAATATTTGTCCTCTTACTTCCTTATTCGAACTCAAATTTTTTGGTATAATATAAACTGTTAAGGAGTAACATCTTAACAGCTTAAATTACGTAAAAACGTTTCAAATTAACATCAAAAAGAATTTTTCACAAAACAATTTTTTAAATAGATACTCTTATGTAAGTAAATTCATTTAGTTACCTTAGACTTCAATAAATTCTTCAACACATAACGTCGAAAATTCGATTGGATTTTTTTTTTTCGAATTATTTTAACCACTTTGAAAGAAACAATTAATTGAAGTTAAAAATTACTGAAATGAGTCGCTGTGAATTTTAGCGACTTTGTTAAGGAATTTTTATCCAAAAGGGGCGTTTTAAGCTCTTTTCAATTCGAAGGGATTCAACAATTGGGTCCATTGTCTGAATTTTCTTAGATTTTTAAAAACTGATAATTAATAAATTTAATTTAAATTTAAAATGTTGAGTTATTACATACATTTATTTACATATCCTATACCTGTTGAACTTTTATGAAATCGATCTTCAATTAATTTAAGTTAATGGTGAATTTTAGGGAAACTAAAAACAATATTCGACATTTGATTTTTATTCAACGTCAACTTATTAAATAAATCATAAAATGTTATTTAATACCGGTCTTAAAAATTTTTAGTAATCACCGTCAAGTGTGGAGAAGGTTGTTCGCCCACAATTTTATGCAACTCCTACAGGAGGTGTGGAACTAGCTCAACTGAAATATTACTCTCTGAAACCATAAATAAGGCCACGTGAGTTCGACATGAGTGCAGCCACTAGAGAATGATGGCGTAGATTGTAATTTACACCTCAACTCCCAGAGGTAAACCAAAGATACTCCACGTTGCTCTGAAAAATATAAAAAATGTTAATGCCAAGTACAGTAAGCATGAATCATTTTGCCGCGTAGGTGGGTAGGAAATAAGCGCAACTTCAAAATAATTAGAGTGCCGGCTTCACCATTACCAAAACCAAGGGAATGAGAGTTATCCACTGAAAATGGGGATCTTCAGTATATATTTAGATACGTATCCATCCTACAGGACGAGACTATTATTTTTTTACCACGGAGAAATTTAAATTAAGCTCTGAATCGGGATAAATGTGCTTTAGTGAAAATATACCCGTACTCATTCTGTGGCGATAAGGACGATTTTCCCAAACTCTGGTGCTTTCTTATCCAACTCAAAAACCGGGAGCTGCACTTAATCCCCAGGTTGGACGCTAATGGTCGTTAAGTTTAATGATATGCATTGCCAGCGTAAATCTAATCGAAGAAAGGTTCCTTCTCTTTTATTTTTGGAGCACTGCATTTCACCCCAATTTTGCTGTTAACTCCTTCAATTTAAGAAAGGCCGCCCAGAGTTTAAAAATAAGTTTACTATATAATGCTTAGAATGTGCATTTCGATCTGCACTAAAACTAATCAAAGTAATACATGTTGGCTATTTGGATTTAAAAAAAAAATCTTAAATTCAAAAATTTAAGAAGGTTGCCTTAAAATGACAGTTCTCTTTTTCATATTTTCCCTAGAAACAAACAAAAAACAAAACCACGGAAGAGAATTGTCGCGCCGCAAAGTTCCAAGTTTCGCCGAACTTTGCGGCGCAGCAAAATCACTACGCTTGCGCGTTTAAAATTTTGAAAGTGCTTTTGCGCGACCCAATCGGGTATTATGATGATGGAGAGATAACGTTTGAATTAATCAATGGTAAAACCAACTAAACCAATTGAATATTTAAAGAACATGTAGAAATGTAATATAAGGTTAGGCATTCTATCAATTAATTTTTGTATTAATTTAAAATACGAATATGTAATGTATTTGTCTACATATGTCTTTTAAAAAAGTTATAACACTACTTAAGCCAGTATTTCTAGCGAAACGATACTCATTTAGTAATTGCTCACGAATTGCTGCCCATTTATTCATTTCATATTACTCAAATTGAATTTTCACTCATTCAAGTATGCCGTTTTCATTTTTTCACTACTGATATTTTATCGTCCGATAAGTTGTTGAACATACAGTTCGTGAACGACTCTGTAATATTTTATATTATCGCCTTAAATTAATAACTTCAACCTCATCGACCTGATAGAAAATTTTTCTTTCGTAAATTAAATGAATGACCTTTTTGCACAGAAGATTAAACATTTTTTAAACTGCGAAAATTTTTAAGTAATATCATTTCGATCATGAGGTCGAGATAGCGTAGGTAGGTACATGAATTTGAATTTACTTTGCAATTGAAGTAATTAAGTTATATTGAAACGAAAAAATGTTTTTTTTAAATATAATTGGTGGAATTAGAATTCACATAAAAGGGAAGTGACAAATAATTACAAAATGAGGTCTCCAAAAGGGCACAATTTTCTTTTTGTGTTTTTTGATGAGTCCAAATTACTATTACATTCTTGTAAAGTTGTGAATATTTGGTTCCACAAAATAAAACCAAGCGATGGTCAACATTGTTTTCTTGTGGGTGCCTCGGTCTCGTTTTATTCGCCTTTGATTATTTTAAAATAATTAGAGTCATGTTTATACATACCTACATATTCCTTCTTTTAGTAATGATATTAGCTTTAAAAGATATCTAGATGGATATCGTGCAATTAGCATGATTATCGAAATAAAATTCAATATTTCTTCCACTCCATAGTCGATTCCATTAATTGCTTTCTAAAGTTTAATATTTTTTTAAACGGCACTGACTTAAATGGCATGGTAGTTATATATTACAGTTTCTTTCAGTATGACAATACAAATTGTAAGTTCAATAACTTATTGGGCGATAAAATATTAGCAGTAAAAATACCTGAAAATGAGTAGCTCAAAAAGTACTTGAATAAGTACGTAGATTTTCACGTGACAATCTAATTGCGCAGCAAAATGCAGCTCATAAAATAGAATAAATGATCGGACAGTTCTCAGCGGCTTGTAAAGCCATTTCCACCGCAAAATTCCTTCATTTTTGCAAAATCCCACTTAACTTTGTTCAATTTCCTTTTTTCCACTTTTCGCGCACAGACAAGCACGCATTTGTGGAGTAGGTACATATATCAATATCATATTTTTAAAATAACAGGTAACAGACGTTTTTTTTAACACAAATTTTATCGGATAGCAAGAGGCTGTCACATAAAACTTTCAAAAAGTTATGCCTCATAAATGTCCTACTCGACTGTTTCTTTTTCTTTATGATTTTACCGAATGTCGAGAACTGCCCAATCTAATTGTTCATTCTCATTTTACTACTCAAATATTTAATCTACCGCTCGAATTCTTTTATAGTACTGGCTACATTTTACTGGTTTTAAATAATTTAATTACTCTCAACAAAAAATTTCTTATTGCCCAAACGAAATATTAACTGACCAAATGTAACGTTCCAGATATTGTATTTAAAAAACTGTCCAAAAAATTAAGTTCCCAAAATTAACCATGTTAATGATATTTATATCACGAATATACCCGGACTCAGGAATATTTCACAACCAAAAAAGCAGACAAATTTTTATGTTCGTTGCCAATATTTTTACCTGAATTTATTTTATTAGGTCAATTCTTCGCACTTCTCCTGCCAGTCGTCTATTGCTAATGTACGTGATCACTACGAATCTTCGGCTAGACACGAATCCCGGACTCAGATGCCATCGAATGGATTACACGTCGATGAAAGCAATCACATCGGCCCGAGCCTTAACCATTGTGGTGATGGTGAGGTCTCCGACACCCCGGCCCTTACCTGTCTTCAGCAGCCCTTTAGAAGTGAAATGGGAGACGAGTTGACAGATCTAACCCATAATCTGTGCCGTGTTAGGGTTTCTCTTTCACTAGAATAAATCGCTTGTAATATGGTTGGAGCTCTTAAAAACTTTCACAAAACTTTTATAGGAAAGATTACAGGTAAAATCTTTTAGAGGTGATAGGTTTTGGCGCAACTTTGCCATTACGTCGTGTCCAAATTAAGTAGAACTATTTCATAGGTGTGAAAATGCCTGAGAAAGTGTTTTGTATCAGTATAGTAGCTTATCTAATCTTGATAATACAAAATTACTTTCAAACATATGAAAAGGTCCAAAAGCACTCCTAATTAAGCGTTTGCTCGCACGTGTGGCAAATGATTGACTTCGATGATACTAAAAACTCTGAGATGAGAAAAAACTTTCTTGTCTCAAACTTTTGCTATTTTCATTAGTTAGGAAAGAAGATGTTGTGCGAACTTGAATGATTTATAATTCATGAATAATTCCCTTCCTGGTATTAGAGCTAAGTTATTCTACTAATTTTCGTCAATAATTATGTATATTTTTTTCTGATGAAGCATTGAAGCGAATTGTGCATTTCGGGACAGATCCATATAGGAACTAATTAGAGGAAACCAGAGCCACTTTATGTCTGCCTAAAAGGAAGATGGAAAATCGAATTCCAAAACTCATTTGCCATCCCTTTGGGAGTACTTCCGCCTCTTTACGTGAATGTTTTTCGTTTCCGTACGCGACGCTTTTTCTACCTCAATTTTCTACGTAATATGGAATACGGCACTGAGTATGAATTTAATGATGATGATGACAACATGGATGTCGGAATTCTTGGTTTTAGTAGCTTTTGGTAGACTTGTAATTGCCCCTCCGTGAAATGTATTTCAAACGAATCCTATTTTTTTTTCTCCTAAGGCGTCACAAAAAGGAAATTACTCGACTAAATTATTTACTTTATGACCTATATTCAGTAACTTCTGCACTCAACTATATTTAGCTCCATTTTTATGCATGATGAGCACTTTGCATACTTTTAAATTAAGTATAGGGTGGTGCAAAATACCTTAGGCAGATTCGTCTATTTGCACTTTTAAAACGGTATAAAATTCTATTCTATCTAAGTGGGCGGTATTAGAGAGACAAGTTAAATTTAGCAGCAAAAAATTTGGCGATATTATTCCCAAAGGTGTGTTTTATTTTAAATGGAAAGTTAAAGTTAATTTTTCACAATATAAATTTTTAATAAAATATAAATTGGGCAAACTTTATAAGGATCTACACGATCTTTCATATGAGTTCCAATTTAGTACCAAAAAAGCGGAATGGAATAATTAAAATTATATTTTAAAAACTATTCGCATATTATCACAACAATCAATACATAGATCCAAAATCCTCATTGAAATAAGGTTTTTGAGTTGCGTCAAGCCAAAAATGTAAACAATTTTTTTTTAAATCAAAAAAATTACCTTAAATAATCTTACTAAGTCATTTCAAAATATCCATTGCGACATCTAACTTTACTATTTTTATCATAATTCTACCAAACAGATTTACATATTTTCATTTATAAAATGTGATAAAATTAGAATAATAATTTAATATATATTTTGTACCTATCTACATATGTATGTAGGTAGGTATATACCTATGAAAAATTCAATTTTATACTTCAGGAGGCGGTATAAAAATCGTTAAATTTCAGTTCGTTGAATATAATTAGATTAATATTTTTCGGAAAAAAAGTTCGACTATAACCAATTTATCAAGATCTGAATACCTAATGCAGCAAACAGGTCTTTTTTCGTGGTGACCACAATTACACATTTCGTCGAATCATATCAGGAAATTTTTCTTGCTACGCATTTCTTTTGCGTTACCTCAATCTTGACCTCCGCAGCGAACGTGACGTACCCTTGAAAGGGCTTCATAGATCTACTCGTGCCTGAAATTTCTTGGGAAACACCTCTTCAACTTTATCCATGGTGACACGAAGTTTTATTAATCATTGTTGAAAATCCCAAATACGTGGTAATTCCCTTTGACTTATGATAAAATGATTTTTGTCAAGAAATGAATGTGTCAGTCGTTTTTTAATGAAAGAATTATTTTACTATTTATCAGGCTCTTCTCATAACAGTTTTCGTGTTCTAGTTCTAATGATGAAAATATTTTGAATAAGTTATTTTACTGTCATTTTATTTGATCATAGTTGTTCCAGAATGAGGTTTATTGAAAATTTATGCGTAAACTTGAGTTTGATGTGTCCAAACGGATTACAATAAAATAGGTCGAAAGTGAAGAATATGCAAATAAATAATCGGTCGTTTGAGCTTTTAAACTTCGAAACGTTAAATTTTTTTGGCGTCAGTTTCGGCGTACCTATTTGCATAAAGTTTTTTAAGAAAAATAAAATAAATCATGTATATGATCGAAAATATTGTATTATATGTTAACTGAAATTGTTAAAAAGTATCCTAAATCATTCATAATATAAAAAGACAGTTGTTTTGAAATCACAGCAGACGTATGACGTCAGCTTATTATATCATAATTATTTAATAAGTTTTCCTAATCTGGTATTCCTGATTCTTTCCTTTTAAAAAACAGATTTAAAGCTTTTTTAAGTTAAAAGATAGTTTATATAATTTGATTCGTTTTCCCAATTGTAACATTCTCTAAATAAAAAGATTAAGATATCTACCTAAAAATAATAAATAAAATCGATTTTACAAAATGTTGATGTATATTTTTAAATTTTATATTATATTTATTTTGTTAATGTGATCTTTAAAAAGAAATTTCTCAACTTTGTAGCTGTACGCACCGAAATACTTGAACTGTGCTAATGGTAAACTTCTCAAATCTTCTGGCAGAGTATCAACAATCTCTGTCGAAATTTTGTTTGAAATAAGATACGTTGAAAAGGTAAGGGAATTTCGAAAAAATTCTTTTAAAAGTAAATTAACCCATCTACCCTTCTTTTAAGGAATTCACCCTATCTGCAGCAGCTCCTTCGCATAGTTGTCATCCTTTTGGAGGAACAATTAAGAGATCCTTTAATTTCGCACACGCGTGTCAACAAAAAGGCTTCTTTAAAAGACAAACAAACACACTTTTTTTTCGGGACTTCTGTGAAGTTGAGTAAGTAGCCGTCCAATTACTTAAGACATTTTTTATAGTATGGTCGAAAAGGATTCGACTTAAAGTTTTCTTGGAATCTATATTAAATCCCAGTTTTCTAGAAGGTTTGAATTTATAGCGGTGTCCGCTTATGCAATCCCTACTCTTCTATGCTACGATACTTGCCCCCTTTGGGTTTGCGTAATTGATTTCTATGTCCTTTTTTGAGTGCCGAAGGTCCTATAAATCAACTCAGAATAAGAAGTATTCTGTATTGAAGCTAAATGTGGACAGTGGGAGTGAATCGAGACCTTTCATCATTCATGATAACAAGACCAGATATTCTCGGATCCTTTTAATGGTAGTGCAATCGTGATGATGGTGCGATACAACACAGATACATTGCTCTTTTATGGCGAAATATTTTGTCTTTGTTCTCTACTTTAGGGATTTACATGTATGGTCTGTGGGATTAATGCGACACATGATAGGTATACATAAGGGCGAATTAATAGCATTATTTTTCTGTTTTTGCTATCTTACAAGTAGGCTAAAGAAAATTTACTACAATAATAGAAGACATATACAAAGTACAATGGTGAGGGAATCTTAACTGCTCATGACCAGAGGCTTATTTACGAACTTTAACAGAATAATAATTTTGAACTTTTGTAATTACGTTGTCGTAAAACTTTTCATGTTCCCTTATACAAAGCAGAAAACTTTTTAAGACATCAATTTAGGCCTTCGGCCATTATACCATCTGATTTATGTCGGTTCGATCTCAGTGTTATTACATTTGCATAATTTTGAAATATATATAAAATAAAAACAATATACCCAAAAAATCGTAACTTGAATATCGGAGTCAAGTCCTTATTCTTTAAAACGTGAGTCAAAAGTAAATTTCATTGGTTTGCCCTCCTGGTAACAGATATTCAGTTGAATGTTCATGTTTTTTCGAAGATTTTGATTGCGCCATTGAAGCGATACAGTGCCAACGTGCTTCTTTGTTGGAAAATAATAAAAAGGCACGTTAAGAGGTTGAATGGCACATTCTTCTTTAGGAATAATTCAGATGGCACAGCGGGAAGCACTGAAAAAGGGCGCAACACCTTTTCTCCAAAAAAAAGAAACCTTAAGATATGTTTATATGCGCCATTACAATTCTAGAAAATGAAAAGGATAAGCCCAAATATTTGCAAAAGAGGAAGAGAACCCTACATTAGAGTAGATGTTACAGAGAGTTAGTTAGAGACTAGCTTAACATTAAGGCGAGATATAATCCCATTGATAATATTGACGATTCATAAATCATCTGGGATTTAGCGCGACATTAAAACAAACCTTTGTACATATCCCAAAGCATTAAATAGTTCCACTACGTGAGTCGTACAAATTTCACAACAATGTTTTTATATTATAGAAATTATGAGATATTTAGTCTGTAGTTGAGAACGTACATATGCTTTTCTGGCGTTCTAACCATGAATATGTGGCTATGATAAAACAGAAATTTCGGCGATGCATAATCTGCATAATCCTCTAATCCTCCCACCCTCCTGCGCAGTGTATTAAATTTTGGGCAATGGAATTTTCCGTCAACTTGAAACTGCTCCAGCTTTGAATAGACGCACAAAACAACATTAATTCTGTTTTTCTTAAGTTTTGTTTTTAATCATCTTAAAACAGGTGTTAGAATGTTTCACGGAGACTAATGTAACCATTATTTTGAGCTTTAGACTTATTTGGAAGAGTTTATGCATACTAAGCCATATGCAACCATATTGTGATATCAATATTTAAAAGTTAGAACGAAGCACGGGTGCTGAATTAGTAAAAAATTAAATTATGTGTTCAAAACTTTCTAAACTGTGCAGAACAAATCCTATAGGAAATTATTTATTATAAAATAATGAATTTATTTTGTAGTTTGGCCAGAAGAGAATTTCACCTAAAACGAGCGAGAAACAAATTTCTGAAAAGAGTAGTATGTAGTATGTATTCGTGCCGTCTTCCCAATTTTGAAATTTTAAAATAACAGCTATTAAATTTAAAAATTTCCTAAAATTCCGCAATATTTTGTTCGAGTATCACGGTTTTTTGAGGTCAGTGATTTAAAATCTGGTGCCATATTTTATTCAATCAATTTTGCTATAATAAAAGTATGGACCTTCAGTTTTTACATAAAAATTGCAAAAATTTGTTTTAATTACCTGTTTACATAAACGAATTTATTTCGTACAATAAATATAGCGGGCGAATAGCAGCGCAGTAAAGTCTCTTGTATACTAATAAATAAGAGCAATGTCCTTAAAGAACTAAAATATGGTATTGCACGTTAATCAAACATTATAACTATAGTCTATAGCCGAGAGTAAAATATCTCAATTTAATTTCGTTTTTATTTCTTTTGACACTATACATGGTTTTTGTTATTTTTCAACGTCAAAATACACATTCTTCTCACAAAATATTTTTCTTATTGCCAGATTAGAAAAAGTTTATTATTATTTTTGATACTAAAAGATTAAATACAGATTCATTAAAGAACTGATAAATTTAGGAAACTTTCAAACCCTCGAATTTCTTATCTAAATTAGAAAGCTCATTATGTTGTATTTAACACGGGGAACCAGTTAACTTAATGATACATAATCAATGTAGATACATACATATGTACAGGCTCATAAATTGAGAGCACCACGCATTGACTGTCTGATGTCGCACGTATTCTGCAATGTTTTCACTTATAATATCGATATCTATTAAGAAGAGATTACACTGGAAGAACGAAAATTGATATGTCGATTTTTATTACTGTACTTAGAGTTTATGGTTCGACCTGTACGTTGAACCGCCACCTATATTTTATTAAACCATTAAAATTGCCACCTGAGTGTTCCAGACTTATGTATATTTAACCTACGTAAATATGCATATATGTGTAAAGAAAATTTAAGATGGGGAATTTTTAAAATACTTATAATTCTTTAAATATTAAAGTCAAAAAGTGTCTTAAATCGATAATTAATCTGTTTCTTCTCGATTTTATACCAAAAGCTGAAGTATACTTTATCTAATACGGCGACCAACAATTTTCGAAATTCAACGAATTTAATTGAAAATTGATTCTATAGGTATCTTGAAGCCACTAATTTCGAATATACTATCAAAATTAAGAAATTCAAAATGGCGGAGCCAATATGTTTGTTACTCAATCACGCCTTAACGCTTGGTCCGATCAGTTTCAGTTTTTAAGTGAAGCTACTGCACATCCCGATTTAACATAAGTATATGCTACATTTTATATTCATGGGATTCAAAATGACGGGCCCGAGATTGCGAGAAAACATTGTAAATTTCAAGGGATTGGAATGAAAAATGGTGTTTACGGATTTTTGAAGGTCCTGATTGCGAATAAACTTTTGAAACTTAAAAATTCAAGATGGCAACAAAAATTTCCGAATTTCAACGAATTTAAATGTAAATTAGTATCAAGGGTACCGACTATGATGGCATTAAATTCGAATCTGTTATCAGAATTTGGATAGGACACATAGAAATTTAAAATTCTCATGTGGTTAGTAGGTTAAGGATTTTTTTCTCGGCAATGACCAAGTATTGCGCTCTACGGTTTGAGCATATGAATACACTTACTGAGTACTAATTACACGCGAAACCTCCGTTCGATTTGAATACCCCACACTCTTGCCGTCTCATTGTAAGTAGTATTGTATTTATGATGCACCGGCTAAAACCGAGTTACTCAGCTAGTCATTCTATATTTTATGTTAGAAATTAATCATTCTCCTTTTAGTATATGCTGAGCTTGAGTTTTGATTACCTAATTAAATTTTACACTCTGCTTTCAAATTTTCATAAAATAATTTCATATATATTCTCTGAATTTAAGTATCTAAGATCTTGGACAGCTTTGTTGCATAATCTTTTAAGTATTAATTTACATTCACATTGAAGTTTACCGAATTTCATAGACCTTAAATGTTTTATCTAGGTAAATGTACCTATAAACATCATAATCACCTAAAACGTTTCACCGTCACGATTTTCATGAAAATGTTCCTCAAAAATCCATTAAGCTATATTTTTATTTCTTCTCAACGAAAACCCTTCATTTCACTTTATGCACAATATGAAATTTCTTAAGACATTTATAAAGACAAGCAGCTCTACGTGAACCCAATTCTAAATTTTCCTCAGAATATTTTTATTCTGAAATTTATTGAAATCAAAATACAACGAGAGTAAATTTAATATTTTCAATTGATAAAAAAAATTCAGAAGTTAAATTTAAGTAACTGCTGCAAATTGAATCAACCTCTTTTACAGCGAGGACACTTTTCAAACAAAACTTTCTTCTTTGAAAAAAGAGAGATAAAATATGAAAATCATTTATCGGAGATAAGATAAAATAAAGCAAAAGTCAAATTTCTTAAGAAAAACGTCTCCAAAAGAAATATTGCCCATTCACTCCTTTATCTTTCGTCAGAAATTTTATTTATTACTTGAATTCATACTCAAAGTCTATTTGTATTAACTTATTTTTTTTTATTTACACTTTTGTATTTTCAGGTTTTTTTTTTATTAAAGCATTTGATCCTTTAAGGAAATCTTTAATATTTTTGGGGAAAAGGAGTCTTATTTGATTCTAGTACAGCTCAGATTAAGGAGAAATCAGAAAAAATAAATGACGTGTGTGCGATTAAGACCTTTTTGACCAAACCAAACCCTTAGTGGAAATTTTTCTAAATCAGATATATGAAGGTCTAGCCAAAATTTGGGGATAATTCACGTAGAGATCTATACCGCAGGTATTTTCTTTAAATAGCAAATAAATACAAGATAAGAAGAAAATTCGAAAAGCTGAGTCTACTTCGTAATGATATGAATTTCTAAAAGTGCCATTCATTTAATTTATTACAGAGCATGGGGAGCGGTTCGCATGTATTTTTTTCTTTATTATTTTATTTCTTCTGATGTAGCATCAGAATTTATTCATGTAAAATGATCCTATACAAGCAGTAGGAGTCATATTTTGTGAGAGGGTGTCCTACTGAGACCGATTGTAATGAAAGATTTCAATCGGGGAAGACATTTTTGAGATACCACACGTGCCCGAAATCATTTCTTTCGTTCGACTTCTTCTGGGACACGTGTAAATAGTTGAGAAAAGTGGATTTATCCCTTCTTAACAAATTATTGTCTATTAGGGATAAGTCATTCATTTGGAAGTTCTTTGAAATTCGAAAAATTATATGTCATGCTTAAATGAGTAATGCTTTATTTTATGTAGCTACTTAGCCACACTTTTGTGTATACTTACTATAAAAGCATAATTTGGGGAAAAACTTGTTGCGCCTATCTTCATCACTCGGTGTATTAAAAGTACCCTTCGCGACTTTCGCTGGGCCATTAATTAACTTGTTAACTGGATAACTTTCCCAGCTTTATGTTATTTTTGAGTTGAAAACTAAAATTATATAACCAAAATTACGCCCCAGAAGTGAAATAATCCTAACAAGCTTTACCTAAGTTACACCATAATTCACAGACGCTCATAATCGTGAAAATGACTATAATCTGTAGAATATTTTTCTTAAACTTTTCCTACGTTTTTACGTACCCGGATTAAGATAAATTTAGCCTGAAGATAAGTACATCCCATAAAAAGCACAACTTTATTTCTATAACATATTCAATTTTGTGCATAAATAAATTTTTTTTTTTTTTTGAAAGAAGTTGTTTTAACAACTTGTGGTCCTTTTTTTCAAAACCTCTCTTCCGCAAAAGGTATTTTTAGTTAAACTTTAAATTTAAGTTAAATGTTGGGTGGAAATAATGCTTGAAACTCCCTCGCACGATCATAAAAACTGTATAAAATCGAGGCAGACGGCGCCGACTATTATGAAACAAAACTGGAAGTTCATGAGTCCATGTTGTTGGTAGAGAGTCTCTATTTTAGAGCGCTTAAGGGGCAAAAACAACACATTTGCAATAATTTTCTTTAGAACCTTGCAGAAATTCTGTTTCTGTTATTTTTCATGGAGAAGAATTTTTACTCCTTTTTTTTATATGATTTATGCACTTTAGGTGATGTAGTGCAATAAAAATACACTCAGAATTTCGCGTTGGCTGTTGGTTTTGCAAGGAATGATAAAAATTTCGAACAATTTCAATCGTACAGAATTTTATATTTTAGCAATCATAGTGCAGACTACAAAGCTTCAGCTATTTTTCATTGTATTTTTAATGGGAACCTATCTGGATTTTAATTGAATACAAAAAGATTACATTCCTTTACGAATTGTTATCACAATTATTCTTTTAATAGCGTATGTATGAATTTTAATGCATATGCATTATTTTCTTGTTAAGTGTAGTTATTAATTTGTTCAATTAAATTAAAAAAGCTATTTTTTTAACGCACTTTTTCTGCGATACCCATAAACTATCATACGCGGTTTATAATTTTTTTTTAAAAAAGTCTTTCGCACGATACCACAACTTTAAGAACAATTTAATTTTTTTTTGGATTACTTATTAAGAAAAACAAATATTTGTTGTCTAAACTTTACGTTCGTTAATTTATAATTTCGAGAATGTCTAAAATGTAACGTCATTTATTTTATCTGTATGTTTTTTATCGCTCACAAAATTCGAAAAATCGAATTCATCTTGTTTGATTGATTAAGGATTATGGCGTAAAACTTCTTTGGCCTGCTCATTGGGGAGCATGCTGAAACCTAAAACTTTGTTTATTCATGGTTTTCATGCGTGAAATTAATAAATGTACCAATTGTAACACTGTGATAACTAAAAGTTTTAAAAATATGAACTTTATTTTCCAAATACAAATAAATATGTCCTTCTATAGGTTCTCTTGGTATTTTGAAAACAACAATTACTACAGACGGATTTTTTTGAAGTGTTCTTAACTTTTAAATATGGACCTCAACTTGATCAAACTTTATAGGCTTCAAAATAGTCAACCTAACCCAATAATTCATCAAGTGAAAATCAAAACAGAAGCAGTGTGTTCAATTAATTTTCAAATCCATTTATTATTTAAAATTATTTCTGGAAAATACCCTTTTAAAAGATTTAGCCAACATTTCAGTTTAACCTCACTTTTCATGATTGAATCTTTGTTTATTATTAAAGTTGGCTATAATGTATGTTTTCGTTTTATTTTATAATTTCTTTAAATTATATAAATTGATTTCGATTTGCATCAGATGTCCAAATTACAGGGAAGTAGATTAATGTTAAATTTTCCAGTATGTATAATTTAATTATCCAAATCGAAATTATTCAAAATTAAGCTTGAAATATTTTATCACGTTCTTAAATTGCCTTAATGAAATTCCCCGCATGTAACTGCTGTTAGCCACTTTATTGTTTTATCTAAAATTGAAAATCTAAATAACAAATTTTCTTTTCATTAAAATTTCATTGTAGGAGCAAACAAAAGCTTTATATCGTGCTCAACCAGCTTCCATAGTTTAAATTAAAATTCTTTTCTACATAATTTCACAGTTTAAATAATTAAGCCCATACAAACCTTACGTTCTTGCAGCTTTCATTGGTTCAATCCGTATCTGTGTTAAATTAGAGCATTTAAAAAAACTCCATGATTTCCTTTCGGATCTATTTTAAAATAAAATTTAAACACAAATTCCCCTGCCTATCCTCAGTTTTCCACAAGGGTAAAATTTAAGCAGAACAATAGCAATACACGTTCAACACTGAAGGATATCGGAAACAAGATCATAAAAAAACGAGTATCGTCAATAACCCCACAGTTTGTACTCGTCACAAGGGATCTCTAAACAAAAGTCGATACTATCTTTTGTTTGAATTTCACGCACCACCGGAACTCTGGGTAACTTGTTGAGGGTTCGTTTCTAAAATGTTGTCACTGCCACAGATTGCGATAGTTGCCCTTCAACTCCTGGGTCTACCCGCGTTCGATTTTCTAAAATCAACAGACATCCTGCGATATTTAACAACGGACAAACTTTGTTAGGACTAGAAGGCGATAGACACGTTTTAAAATTTCATCAGAATCGGGAAGCTTCTGAGTTTGGACTATATTTCCAAATTTTTTTTTTTTTTAAGTCCAGAGTGGAGTATTAATCACCACGAAAACTTGAATGAAACTGACCAAGACATCAAGTGTGTGGTAGGCCCCCAAAATGGGTGGCCTCTTTGGGGTGCTTCCAGGGGCATCCAGCCGTCTGATTTAGGGGAAACATACTGCAGTGAGGTTGCGCAGAAGATGGTTCTTCAGTAGAAGCAATGGTTCAAAATCTATCTCTTGTTCTTCCAATGATGGCATTCTAGAGCTTTTCTTTAAGTTTTTGTGGGAACTCCCAAAGAATTATAAGAATAAACGGCAATCCTCTTACATAGGAAGAAATCAAGGAAGTCACTTGTGATTTTCCTTTGAATTCATCAAATGAAAGCCAACTCCGCTGGGATCCAAGAAGTCCTTGTTATAGGGCGCCCTCCTCAGTTCCATCCCTGAGCAACAAGAGTGATACACTGATTGATGTTTTTGAGGAATTTGTACGTTTTTTTCTTTGCCCTTCTCTCGCAAGGGTACGGGAAACATTAAAGTTAATTTATGTCGAGCCCAATGCTGTTTGTCTTATCGCAGCAAGAACGACAAAAGCAATTTCAGAGTAATAACACCAAATTCATCGTTTTCATTTCATTTCTTTTTTTTCCCCAGGTAATTTTCCCACGGGATAGAATAATAATTTTAACACGTCACTCCAATGCTATTTGAATTCGTCGACTGATGCCCTCTAGCGGCAGAAAGCTTCATGAGATAAGACTGTCTCCATGTGTACCATTATCGGATCACGGTTGACTCAAGGTAATTCCTATTATATCGATAAGGTGATAAAAGCTTTATCAATTATGCTAATGTCTGTTTTATTGCATTGCCCAAAAAACATAGAGCATCGTAATGGGTGGGATTTATGTTGGTTTTTTTTTCATGCCGTATTTTATTGAAATGCAATATTTGGTGGTGACGACGGTGGCACCCTGTGCGTGGGCGGGTATATCTGAGCCATTCAATCTACTCTGAGCTTTTTGAACTTGCAATTCTCAATGGTAAAAGGGTTCAAGTAAAACGTCCACGAAAAGGTTAATAAGGCTATTTGAGACAGAGAGGTGTCATGTCGTTTAAATAGAAATTGGAAAATTTAACTGACGCAAGCAAAAATCTCGTCACACCATAGATGCAGAATATTAATATCGATTTTAAAAATTTGTATATATGTATGTACATATGTTGGGATGCACATATGTTGTATATTCAGATAATCATATATTTATGTATCTACCAAAAATTACTTACACAAATGCTATTTCATTGTAAATTACATATACATATTTTAAAGGAATTAATTAGAAAAGTTTTGTTGCCAAAAACAGAGAACAAAATTCTTCTATTGTTTATATTGGAATTTATGAATTAATTTACGTTCCTACCACAAAATTTGTCTATCTTAATATAAAGTTTGATGTTCTTGCTTGTCGAAACTCATATTTAGGATTGTAAATAAAGAAACTTTACCGAAATTACGTTTAAAGAATCTGGGGATATTTCACTACAACTTGATTTTCAATTTATTACAAAAATGCTTTTAGAATAGAACTCTTGTTAGTTTTTCAGAACACTCAGTTATGCAGGTAACTTTGTTTTTAATACGATGAGTAAATAAATGACTGGAATTTCCATTAAACGACTTACTTAGTGTTTTAGAGAAACGTTGATTTGAAATATATTATCATAATTTAGAATATAATAACGAGATTCTGTCAAATTTTCAATTTAATTCATGTTGCTTATATTTAAACAAGAACATCATGTTCACTGTTTTTTCTTTCAAGTCACAACACTGACTATCTATAATGGTACTATCATATTTTTTTCTACAGATTACCAATACCATTATTTACATTTATTGTAAATAATGGTATTGGTGAAAAATAAATTACTTTTACATTTGTTATATCGCATGTCTCGCATGTCACGGCAAATTGTATATTATGTAGTTTGATTTAAGCTAAAAGGAAAAAACTTACAATGCTAAAAAAAAAGTTTAAAAAAAAAGTAACATGGTTTTTATATGTTTTTTAATTGTAGGAGTGAATTAGAATATAAATGCTTAAATTTTTAAAGACTATCCCGACTGTTGCAGTGATGCTCTAGACGGTAAATGAGATTTCTACAAAATGATGTAATTTAGTTTTAAAACTAAAACCAGGCAAAAGCGAGTTTGGTATTTATTTACAGGACCTCGATATGTTACGATCTACATAAGGGGATTTAATTTATTTTTTTAGTTCATTTATTAATTTATTTTTTATTCCTACATATCATTGTACAATATATTCTGACTCTCTTCTATAAGTATACTGCAATTTAAAAAACATACTAACACACTGTGCTACAAATGATAGGTCACGATTTAATATACTGGTCTCGTTACAGTTTCTTTGCCGTAAACAATTCATTTTCATCTTTAAAAACTTATTAAATCGGTTCTATTTTAAAAGTTAATATTTACAGAAAATAATAGGGACATTATTTTGGTAATTAATAATATAATAAAGACTAAAATAAACATTCAAAAGTTTGTTATAAAATGCATTAAACTGCTCCAGAATTTCTCACTTTTGAAGGTACAATTACTTTTTAAATCTTAAAAACAGTCTGTCCTTAAAGCAATTTGAACTACAAAAAAGGGCTCATAGTCATCCTAATTTCGCTTGAAAATTTTTGTGTAGTCCACCCACCAACTAACTTTTGTACCAAAATGAAAATTAAAGGTTAACAAGCATCAGGTCACCATTGCCACGGGAATCGGGGGAGCAGGGGCACAAGAGAGTGCCTTTATGAGTAAAATGTTGACAATTTTGTACTAAGATTCTTTAAGGAATGCCCGAAGAAAGCTCAGATTTATACTCTTAAGGGAAAACACCTGTTCAAATCTGAATTTGCTTAAGAATAACAAGTTCCAAAAATGTTTTGGGGGTCTTCAAACAGAAGTTTCATTTTCAGGATGAAAGATTTTCATTTGTCTCCCAAGATAGCGCCTTATTCTCGTATACAAGAATTTCGGAAAAAGTGGGAGAACTTTTCACAAGGTTTTCACTGTGTCGAGTGTGGGGAATAATGAAATGGATCGCATTCCTCTTATAAGACGGGAGAAAACGTAGCATAATCGAGGGGGTGTAGTTATGCTTCTACCTGCAACGAGACCATGGAAATACTACCTTGACAGAATAAGTGACTACTTGAATTAATGAACCATAATTTAAGATAACAAGATTGTCGCGTTATTTCTACTTTGGATTTTCATCTTGTCTCCACAACTGCGAAAGTTTTTCATTGTACATCATGTTATTATATGTATATTTTGTATTTTTTAGAACATACAATCAACTTACTAACTTGTAATCAAAATGTATATTCTTCCTACCTCAAGGAATATTAACAAAAGCTGATTAACTTACCGTAGCACTTGAATAACCTATGCAAATGAACAACATGAAATAAGTTCGATAGATTTTTATTCAATATAATTCACATTTCAAGTGCAAGAGCCAGCTAATAAGCAATATTTTTTAAACAAATTTCTAAGTCGAACTCACATATGTATGCTTTAATGAAGTGCATATCTGCTAAATAAGAACCTATTGCATTAAATTAGTGCATTTATCTTCTTTTCTTAAAAAAAAACATATTCTTAATAGTACAAGATACCTTACTTATAAAAAAAAAAAGTTCTTAGTATAAAGGAAGATATAACAGCTTCAACGTAACTTAAGAAATGATTAAATCAATTTTTAATAGTTTAATGAAAATATTCCATTTTTCTAATGATTTGCGTCATGCTCTCGTATTCAATTTAATATAGGTTTTTTTTACGACAGTTTTTCCTGAGTGATTAAAACATTTGACAAGAATTTTTTAAATTTTAATTGTATGCATGGTAGTAAATTAAGAAAATATTTACGAGTAAATACTCTCCACGAAATATGTATATGTAGTAAGTTTCCAGAGGGAGACTAATTTTATAAAATATGCAATATATATTTCGGGTTTTTTTAAAGATATTTTTCCATAGTAGGTACTTTCGATACAAATATTTTAAAAGCATCGACTTGGAGACGTACATCTTGAGTACCTCCTTGAAACCCTTGGTGAATCGTACCGTAAAAGTATAAAGAAAAATCTCAAAAATACAATTCAAGATGAAAAATACTTGTCACAAACCAACCATAGTAATTTGATTTTTTTTTTCATCTCTACCAAAAACCTCTGACGAACTTATGTAAATCTTAATAAAAGCATTTTGCTTTAAAGTTTTAACAGAATGTACCTTTTTAAAGCTCTTGCTTTCGTATATTTTTCAAATTCTATTGACTGAAAACATGTTTTGAAATTCCATCAACAGCTCTACAATCGGAAAAATATTCATTGGTAAAAACATCTTATCCTCCGTGCTGCGACATTTTCGTCATCGGAGCTATTCATAGCACTGAAAGTCCATTGAGCTCCTGAAGAGCCCACCCTTACCCAAATGAGTTCAGTGGACCTTTCTTCTGTAATCCAGCAAAACAAATTTAAATATTCTAAATGGGGTCAGCTGGGAGTATGATACGAGTTTAACATACAAAGACACATCCGCCCACGCAACCTGCCAACAATAGACAGAGAGCATTAAACATTAAAGCTAGTAATAATCTCCTGTTGAATTCGCATAAACTGAATCATTCACAAGAATGAGATAAGATAAATTTTCAATTAAGTTAATGATAAGGAGCAATTGCACGGTGCATAGAGGCCTTATGTTCTAGGGCTAAAGTGCGCCCGTTGAGTAATATTAATCTTTATAATTTTTTTTAGCCCCTTAACCGGTGGTGCAAAATGGTCCTTAAGCTACCCGGACTCTTTAATAATTTGGAACAATGGTGGAATAAGCTACGAAATTTTCGCCTTCTCCAGTTCTATAAGCCTGTGACTAGATGGGTTTAACTTGGGGCTTTACATTCACAAACAGTCCTCCCCAAAAGTAAAGGTAGGGTTCTTTCTCTATCGCATATACTCTAAATATAAATTATGCAAATGGTTTTCGATTCAGGTGAATACATGCTGAGTTTCTGAACATTCATTTTATGTCAATTTCTTTTATTATTTATGAATTTCAGATTTAGATGGTTTTTATGAGACTTTTTCCCTCGGGGATTATTTTTTCTATGCTATATCTAGCTTTTCACCACTTTAAGGTGAAAAGCATTATATCGGTTTGAGTATACGGTAGCCAAACATTTTCTCTCAGTTTTTGTTTATTTAAACTGTCTACCCACATTAGATAAAGATTCCACATTTAAGATTTTTGATGGTACTCTAATTCAATTACATAATAGTTGTAAGCGGTAATCCAAACAAACATGTTTATTTTCTCTAAATGTGGGCTGTAATGTAATGTGATCAAATAAGTACACGCCATATACCCGGAAAATATCTTTTATGAATCATTTTTAATCTTTCATATAGTCACGTATAAGCATGTGGAAGACTTTTCAATTTTAAGAGCTGTAAACACATTTTGAAGTACGTGACAAGATTTTGGTATGTAGAATTTAATCTTTCTCAATCACTTTTACAAGTTCTTGAACAAATTTTTTACTTTAATTTAATTGCCCCCTTTGTAATCTGTAAATTTCTTTAAGACGATTGTTTCTAACTAGATTCCTTTGACCAATTATGTATTATTATGTTTAACTAATATACAGAATGAGACATCGAAATATCTTAAGAAATACGTTTTGAACGTAAAAAAAAAGGCCGTAATAAAAACTTATTGTTTTCCAATCTAATTTTCGATTATTTCGAGTTTTACGCTTCAAATTAAATGATAATGAAAGGTGTGTTGAAATTTTTGACGAAGACTATTAAATTTTGCTCAATCTCAATTTAGTCGATCAGTTATATTTTATAAACGCAAACAATAAATTCACTACTTTTAGCATAACCCAGGAATAACGACGCAGACGTAGTAATTCTCTTGGTATTTTTATGATCGATATGAAAGAGCAAGGTAAATTTTTTTTACATATAGAATTATTATATAGTTAATTGTATTTTTTTCTTTTCTTCTTTTTTTTCAAAGGAATGATCATAAGAATGACGTCATTACTTATTTTAGGGAATAATGTTCAAAGTAAATCTTGTCGGCATCATAAAATTTTTCGGAGTCACTGAAGAATATGACTAGAAAATAAAAATTTTTTCCGGAGAAAAGTTTTCATATTTGTTGCAGTTATTTTTATGAGCATTTAAAACCAGAATTTCGCGATTATCGTAAACATTTTTCTGTTAAGTGCTCGTAAAAAAAAAAAAGGAAATGAATCTATTTTTATGTTTTTAAATATTGTACGTTAGTATATTACAGGCGTTAGAGATTGATTGTTTTTGATAATTTTACATTTTTAATGAGGCTTTAGAGAACATTAAAGTTGTTTTATATCAACATTTCCGAAATGAAACACTTTTAGAATCAGCATCGGTATCTGTCTGTTCGCCTTTTTCCTCAGAGAACATATGCTTCGTAGAATTATTATCTTTAGCATAATTATTCGTTCGACTAAGTTTCTGTTTTGGATAAGTAGTTTTGTGAAACGTCCAGTTCTCCAAAAAAGAGCAATTCAAATGGTAGTGAAATGCTCCATATTTTGAATTTCACCAAACAAATTTTGTTGGAATGATTAATTTCCTTCTTCCCGAGGTATTATTACATTATTTTTGAAAATAGTGTACACAATATGGAAAAAAAATATTATTTCTACCGTCTAAAAGACATAACTACTTATTAAAATAAGATGCTAACTTTTAAATCAGAGTGATACACGTGAATTTATAGAATGCATTAAAGGGTTAACCACATTGATATTAGTTATTTCAAACAATTTTATTTGAAGGGTTTATTATTATTTCGATATATTTCGAATTTGAGCTCCAATAAGTTCTGATTCTTCCTAATTCCTCAAAAAATGATTAACTTTTTCCAAGAAAATACTAAGTTTTCATTTTAAAAGTCCAATATTTTATCACAAATTGTTATTTTTAATGGGGAAACATCAATATGATGTAGAAAAAATAAAAATCGTTCATTATTGCATTTTCTGAAAGTACATATACTATAGTATATATACTGTTGGAAGTATGAGCACAAATCTTTAAGTAGTAATTCTTAAAGATGACAAAACTGCAGCCTTTAAAGTGAGCGCAGTCAACACATAGCTGTGTAGGTAAAGTTTAATTTTCAATCGCATTATTCTCGAAACGAATCGACCTGGAGACCTATTCCTTAAACCATTCGTATAAATCCGTGCACGAAAATTTTCTTGCGCTCCTTTTCGAATGATTATTTTTTGGCGTATTCTTGAATCTAATCGAATCCGTTTAGATATAATTTCACCACACATACAAAAATGTAAAATATTTGACAGAACGTATTTTTCAAATCTCACAAAGATTTAAATTTTAAATCCTTTGAAAAAGTTTTAATTGAATATTTGTTGAATAATAGCTGGATTTGACAAACTTCCCCTTCTTAATTTTGAGTTTTATTTCTATAAAGGAAATCAATAACTCATTTTGCCCATTCATATTGGCTGGTTTTTTACTTTCCATTTTCGACCTGTGTATGTATAGTACTGTAGGTATATACATATGTACATATGTAATTTATTTTTATTAAGGCTTTTATCAACCAAGCATAAAGTTCAAATCTTTATTAAATTAAATAAGTAATTCATAATATATAGTGACAAGCAAAATTGAATCAATGATGGTACTTAAGGTTTTTACAAGTTAATCATTAACTGCAACAGATGTCGTAAAAATTGCTGCGTAAGTTGTAGATTAATTATTTTCGAGTTATTATTGTTTTTCAATACATTATATATTTTTACTACCATACTATCTTAATGAAGCACTAAAAATATGCTTTGAGGCTCTAAAAATATTTTATATTGGATACGGATTTCGGGAATATGTCTGAACGTAAAACCATTCGAATGTAGTGAACTTTCCTATAAGGATTTATTCAAATTGTTTCAGGAAATATGCCTTTTGGCCGGAATCATAATTATGGCTATAATTGTCTTATTTTCAATTTACATATATATAAAACTTAAAATTTTCGTAATTGTAGTAGCTATGGTTGCATGTAGTCGTTTTCAGTATTCAGTGAGCACTTCCCGAAAAAAGATTATAAGATGGCTATCATAGTTTTTACAAAAATCAGTGCGAATTTGAATAAAATTAATTGGAATTAGGTACGTAAATGAATAATAAAATAAAATAAAAAAAAATAATTTTGTATTCTCTATAATCCTAAAATCCTTAATTAATTTGAGAATTATATATATAAAATAAAATTGCTTTCACCTTATCTGCTATTGATCCTTTCCTACAAAATTCATGTTATCCACTGCAAAAATTTCATTAAAATTCGGTAAACGTTACAAATACCACTCCCTCTGAGCTAAAAGTAACGAAAACAGAAATTCCAAAGTCTCTAAGTACACGAAGTCCCTTTGGTGTAGTACCTCAAAATTTAATGAGTTTTCTGCTTACCTTAATTCCCAAAAAGGGTCCCACAGCAGCATAATGCCTAGAAAAAGCGCAACTGGCCACTATACAGGAAAAATTTATTAGATATAAAATGAGAGTATCCCTTTCCTATTTTGGTTTTTTCCATCCCAAGCCATTTAAAGCCCAATTATGTTCTAAAATAAGCATCATTTAGAAAACCGCGAAACCTTTATTTATCTTACATCTTATTTTAAAAAGCTTTTGGGGTAAAATAAGAATAAAATCATAAATTTTTAAATGCATATATGCGGTGAAAAATTTTTATTAATTTAGAGGTTATCTGGATTTTTTGTCGCCGCAGCATCTATTTTTATTAATTTTTTGGAAGAAAAAATTCGTCCTTTCCGTCTCCAGTCCTTCGGACTTCGGTTCGTTGCGGTGGGATCATCTGGGTATAAAAATAAAACTTAAGTCGTTCCGGGTTAAGGAATGCGGCATCCGGCAATCTGGAGGCGGTTCGAGAAGGGTTGAAGCGGGAAAGATTAGCTCACTCAAAATAACCCGCACTTCCGGCGACGGTTATGGAGATGAAGGTCCAGATTTAGTCGGCCGGGATCAGCCCTTGAAAATTTTTGTGTGGTTGGGCCGCTTGCAGATTCTCCGGCACGTCAGACGCCAGAAGGCCGCTCGAAAATCGGCGCTGTAGAACGCATAGATGAAGGGATTTATTGCACAATTGACCCATCCGACCCACGTGAGGAAGGACATCCAGGATTCGCTGACCGCCTCCTTCGGGAGGAATGGGATCAAAATGTAGTAGATGAAAAACGGGAGCCAGCACGCGATGAAGCCCCCCATCACCATCGTGAGCGTCTTTGCGGTCTTCGTGTCCCTCTTGAGGGTCGAAATCCGCATGGGCACCCTGTGGCACTTGTTCGGGTGCTGCTGGATCCTTAATTTGCTCGTCGACAAACTCGACTCAGAAAAGGACGTGTGATTCTGGCAAAAATGAATCGCGTGTAGCGGTAACGCCGCGTGGTGGGCCGCGTATTTGCAGCTAATCGTCGAACAGCGAATCGTCGACGAAGACCTCGAAATTTCGACCAATTCGTAAAGTGTCGTCTGGTCGAATGACTTCGTTTTATAATTCCGGAATGAGGTGCTCCGCTTCGGGCTGCACTGGACGTGCTCCGTTTCGGTAACAAAATTGTCGACATCGACATCCGTGTCCGGGGACTTCTCCGAGGCCTAATAAGGGAATTAATTATGCATTAATAAAGAACCTTCGGGAAATTGAGATTTAATTGATTATGTTAGCAAATTTTATGTATTGAAATGTTTTCCACTTCATGAAAAAACATAAACGATTCATCGTTTCAATTAAGATGAGCAACAGAAACATTTTTTAAAATTTCTTAATTTAAAGTAGAATGAGGGCTTATATTTAAGTATCAATTTATTTAAATAGAATACATAATTAAAAAAGGCAAAACACTGTTATATATTATTATTATTATTACAAGTAAAATGGGAGTAATGGAATTATTATTACTGTCAATACTCCCATGAATGTGCTGATGATAAGACGTTTTTGGAGGTTTTATGTAGTTTTAATGTTTTGAAAAAATAAAAACGTGAGTACAATCTTTAGCTTGATTTCACAAGTAGTCCAGTAGAATTGTACATAATAAGGGTTGAAATCTCAAAACGTGATGTAGCTCTCATTTTTTGATTGAGGATCAATTAGGATAGTGTAAACTTAAATTTGAAGCTTCGAAAAACCTGTGCTTGCTGCGTAATACGTAAACATCTGCAGATTATTTTCAGTTGCCTTATAGCTAAATATAAATTGTACATTTTTTTATAACTAAAAGCCTCAAATTTTATATAATATTATTATTCTAAGTATACGATTATATTATAGAATTCCTAATTATTGTTTGGATGTTTTGTAAAACACTTGGTGATAAAGCATCTAAAAATAAATAACGTACAGAATAGCCAGAAAAGTATGCAAATTAACAATTCAGTTATATAGTGTGAATCTCTCTTTCAAATTAATTAAAAATTTGTCGAAAAGTTTTTAATTATAATATTAATTTGCGTTGCTGAAAATATTAATTTATGTTTTAATGCTTTGGTAATTAAATTTAAATTGGGAATTTCTGTTCTTAATTCGTTGTTTCATCAATCAATCAACTAAATTGTGAAGGGCAGAAAACAAAAGTGTCAAAGAATTAAATTTGTTGACTAGACACAGTGGAAACGGAAACTGCCAGGACATTTGCTACTAACCTCGGTAAGTGTCATTCGTTGTCGTCGCGATGTGAGCACATATCCGATTTTGAGATAGACGTACAGCATCACAATCAGAGGGATGAAAAAGGACCCCATTGCCGAGAAGACGACGTACCCCTTGTTCTGGTTGTACCGACAGTCGACTGATTCTGATTTTCTTCTCCCGGGCTCGTACCTGGTGGAAAAAAATAAAATATTCTTAAGTACATAAGATAAACACCTTGCGAGCATCGCATCGTTCGCATAATAGTAAAAATGAGTTTTTATGGTAATTTACAGGAAGTTATGATTTTGATAGTGCTTGCGAAAACAACAAGAAAAAATTTAAAATAAATTACCTAGGTAGGGTTGAAAAACTACTTACCATCCGAAAAATGGCGGGCACGTAATAGCCAGAGCAACGACCCAAACAACAAAAATCATAAAAAGGGCCAACCTTTTTGATCGTCGCTTTTTCGAATATGTCAAGGGTTGAATTACGGCGAGATACCTATGAGAAAATGAATTCAATTTAATTTGATTACTTGCATGTGAACATGTGTGCCTTTAAGAAAATTTGGAAAAAAGAGACTACCTTATTAAGGGAATTTTCAACGCGACTTAAGTACAATCATTGGAATTGTCATGATTTACTTTTTATTTGTTGAAAGAGACGCCATCAAAGCTCTTGATTTGCTTACAAGAAAAGGGCTGCAATTTAATACATGAAAGGAAAAATAATTTACTAAATGGAGTGGGAGACACCAAAACAGCCTAAACTCCCTTGAAGAGGTTTTTGCTTTGTGAAACGACTTATTGGAAATGGAGGCGTATAGAAGCACTCCTACATTTCGAAATATCAAACGATATTGCGAGAACCTCCTCAAGTCAAAGTAAGTCACTTTAAACTTTTTAATATTTTTCTTTAGAATCGACTATAACAAATCGTTTCCTTTGATATTTAAAATCAAAACTTCTGTCAATCAAGACTGGAATGACTTATATTTTAAATTCATATACGTGTTTCTTTTATTGAATCGAATTCAATAGGAATATAGGAATTCACCAATTTAAAACAGAGTCCAGATTTAGCTTTAAAATAAATAAAGGCCATCAGATAATATGAAAATAAAATAATAGAATTCTATTCTTACTACGTGTGACTTGTCTCCAATGCAATGCAGCTTCATTATTATCAAATATTCAACTTCAATTAATTATAATTAATAGTGCACTAAAATACATATTATTATCATTAAATTGCTAGAAGATTATATGTTATGTATACTAAAAATTCACTATCACTCGATTTTTGGTTAATTATAAAAATTAATATAGAATGTAGTAAATTTTTGCTACCAGCCACAGTATAAAGTGATTTTCTGTTACAAAAGAGCAACATTTATTTTTCATTATATCTTTTACCGGAAAATGCAATTGCTAAAAAGTAGATATGTAATGTAATCTTTCTTCCTAACCATTTTAAAAAAAAAAAATGAACTTGTTCGGCTATGTTAATTTTTATTTAAATTATTTTTTTTGTATAAATGGTAACGGCCGAGAAAACTCAACTAAATTTTATCCGATTGTTTTGAAATTCTAATCCTTTGTTCTCAGATAGAACAAAAGTATATGCGACTTTTACGATCGATAAATTCAATTTCTTTTAATAAACGTGTGTGTAGGAAAGTAAAAAAAAAAACCCTTTCATTTTTAAGGTTCAAAAATATATTAAGTTGTGAGCGATTTTTGAAAAGGTAAACCTATATAGTTTTTTTAATATCTACCCATATAAGCTATAAACATGGATTAGTTTTGCACATGCATAACTTGAAATCCACAAAAGATATAAATTACTGACGAAGTCAATGTAAATGAGGCCAGCCTAATCATGATCAAACTTTTAAATTTATTTTCCTTTTACATCATAGTTTCGTTGAAAAGTCTTCCACTGTTAAAAACGAGCTGTTGAAATAAAAGTTCAACAGAGTTCAACAGGTGCGTCCAGTTGCCAACGAAGAGCCCCATCTGGGAAAAGGTGCTCTGTTTAGATCTCGACATTTGATTTGGTGTTGCAGGGAGCATAAACAAATCCATCACTATTTTTGGTGGATAGGGAAACACCTGTTTTCCATGCGCAACAAAAGTTTCTTTCGGTTCGTTCAGATTAATTAGAAACTTTTCTGGATTATGTGCACGAAGCGATGCGATATCCCATGGTAGATGGGAAAATACAGAACAATGCAATTTAGAGAAAACTTTTTCATCTGTAAAGGTGAGTCAGGGAAAATGGTAAAGTTTAAGTGTAATATTAAGTAACAAACAACTCACCTGTCTAAGCTAATTGCACACAAACTGAGGATAGATGCTGTACATAAAAGAACGTCGAGGGAAATCCAAATGTCGCACAACACCCATCCGAACTGCCAACTACCTGTGGAATAAAATAATGAAGTTTAAGACTAAACAACGTGCAACGTACTCAAAATGTTCTGAGGTGTTAGAGTTGTCAACTATCTCGACTTAAAGAGGAAACCAATTTTTCTTATTATTAGTAAAAGAAACACTTAACTTTAAGAAATTTTTTAAATATGAATATAACTCTAACCCTTAACCATATTCGTGGGGTAAATTTCGACCCCAGACGACACTTTTTTGTTGCCGCTCCGCTTTCATGTAATATCAGTACCTTCATCGTGTGTGGACTTTTATGTATACCTTTATATTGTATATTATTTAATACCAAAAATAACAACAATAATAAGTATATGTTTTATTTGTATTTTAATTTTGGGGTTGAAAACTACCCCAAGAAGTAGCTAACGTAAATCTAAATAGTGAATGTAGTTAAGGGTTAACTATTTTTTTCAAATGAAAGTGCTATTCATATCCCGGATATAAAAAAAGGTTTTATGTTCACGTCTTTAAAAGATAACTTTAAGAAAAAAAAATCAAACTTAAAATTTTAAGGACAACTAGAAAACAAGTTGTATAAAAGACATACTTTTGACATTTTTATGGATATTTTAAAAATTATTGAAACGTTCTACGAATTCGTTAAAAATGTAATCTTAAATCCAAAGACAAATTGTTGAAATGAAAACTTGATTGTATGAGCCCGGCAGCTATTAAGCGGTTTTTAACAATATTTTACTTATTTTACTATTCAACCATATTTTCTTAGGCCTATGCATGACGAACTTATGGCACGTGTGGAAAGTATGGTCACGGTATTGATTCACCGCAATACATTCAAACTTGAAAAAATTCATGAGCCATTTGGATTCACACGAAACACCATACCAAGAAAAACTCACTGAAGAGTTTTCATTAGTAATAAATTCTTCAATCAACCAGTTTTCTTCAAAATTTTCTGAGTTCAAAGAGTTATCGGACACACTCAAATTTATTATGTATCTTGATGTTACCCTACTTGATAGACTGAACTTCTTTAAATTTTATTGCTTGTAGACTAAATAACTTTAAATGCAGCTTATTGATTTCCAGTTCAGGTTAATATGGCTCACAAATTTGTCCAATTGAGCTAGCATTTTATTAAAAGTAACAAAGTATGTATGAATCTGATATCGGATTTGCAACAATAGGAAGTCGCATCACAATTTTTTTTATTACTTTCAATAATAAATACATATGTATGTACTTATAAAGTTGTAGCAGTATTTATAAATTACAGTCTAAAAATATCTAACTATCTTAACACTCGCTCGCCGTTCATAAAGAATGTTATTATTTAATTTTCATTTATATTATTTTCCACTTGTTCCACTCTTAAATTGCTCATTCGCACGTCGTGGGCACAGTAAACATTTTTTGAAAAAATTTAGCACGTAGACGTTGAAAGGTTCACACCTTCCCTGTCTATACTATCCCGAATAAAAATATCTATAAATTCTTTTTGCACGCCCGCAACGCGTCCGATATACACCCAAACATTTTTCATTTTGAAGGCCGGAACAGACACGGCTGTTAAATCATTACGCCTGCAATGAGTCGGTATTTTCTAAAATACATACATCCGCAACAGGCCCGAATTTTGTGTATAACAGACCTGAATTGTAACAAAATACGCCCGCAATGGATTCACACAGGCAATTCAAATAAGAATTTATGTTTAATTGGAAAAATAAGTAAAAATATACTATGTAATTTGAATCCTGAAGAAGGGCAGATAAAAGGAGCCCACTAACTACTACTAATAGATGTATTGCTTTGATGACATTCGAACTTTAAATGCTTATTTTTATTTTAAACAGGCGTGTTGCAGGCGTATATTGGGCGTTTCTTAAATTTCGGGCCTATATATTTTTACTCGCGATGTTGTTATGGAACGGAGAGAATTCATTCATATCTGTTCGATCAATTCTTAAATAATTTGTGTCTTTAACATTTAGTGGAGCAACAGGTGTAAATGGAAATAATTCTGTCCACCTCTGTGGGTGAAATTAAGGCAACGTGGGGTCAATTGGCCATTTGAACCTGCTGCTTCACTCTTTTGTTGTAGCCCATTAATCCAACCTCTGTCGAGCGAATCCATCTTTATCCACCTAATCGCATTTCTCTGGAGACTTGGCGGTTGAATTAATGGCAAATAAAACTTAATTTGTCATAGAATAATTTTTAGCTCACCTCCGATATAGAGGACGACTGCCGGCGGCATCACAAAAATACCCACGAGCCAATCGGTGACCGCCAGGTTCATGACGAAGTAATTAGTGACGGTCCTTAACCGTCTTGTGGTCAGGATGGACAACATGACCAGAGTATTGCCAATGACCGTAATAAATATGAGAAACAGGAAAACGGCCACGGCACACGCCTTCGGCCACGACAAGGTCAATATTTTTGGAATGCCCGTCTGAATGGTTATGTTCATTTGAGTGGACGATCCATTCAAGACGATGTTGGTGTCGTTAGCCGTTGTCGTCGTGTCGTTTGTAACTGCCGAATGGCATGAGCTAATCGGGAGCTCGTTCGATCCTTCAAAACCGGATAAAGTTGTCGTCATCTTCATTTATTTAAGTGGTCCCACTACCCTCAATCGTATCCTGCAATAACAAAAAAATATCGATTAAATTGGAGAATTCATAGCTTTTTTTGGATATTTTAATTTTGTATTGAATCTTTATTGTTCTGAAGATAAGTGATTGACTGTCTAGTTTTAACCGATCCAAACTGTCGTGACACACGAACAATTCCATAACGAAATACAATAAATTTACATAAATTCACTTTTTTAAATATCTAGACTCATAAAACTTTTTAAAAAATGAAGTTATGAGATCAAGAACTTTGTTTTTACCTTTAGACGAATAATATCTGTATTTATTGTCTGCTCATTAAAAATGTGAAAATGGAAATGGTAATTAGGTTAAATATGTAGTTTAAAAAAACAAAAGAAGTTAAAACTAAATAAATTGGATTGAAAAGTTATACTCAGTTATAATTTTAAAATATGATACTAAACTGATTTTCATTTTTAAATTATAAAATGAAATAAAAAAAAATGAAATAAATGAATTATCGTGAGAGTTTTTTACTATGAACACTTAAAAATGTTAGGTGATAGAATATTTGCGAAAATTATTTTTAAGACTAGATCCAAAAGATATATTTAAAACTAGAATATTTTTTAAGCATTCAAAGTTCTTAGACTTGTCATTTTTGTTTAGATAAATTTAGGAAATTTAGTTTGGTTATAACAAAAGGCAGCAATCCTCAAAACTCATTTCTTGGTATCTACATGTCGATGTTACTCAAACTCTAACTAATGTTTCATTGTTATCTATCGACATTTTGAAATAAGTTGATTGCTGTATACATATATCCAGACATTCTCGTTATTATCAATTTCTATAAAATCTGAAAAGAATGCTTGTTTTCTGTCGCGTGTACCGGAAACGGTACACAAATGAAAGCTCTCTTTCAGCAAATGCATTTTTACGTGTAAGTCTCTCACGAAAGTTTTCTCGAAAATTCTGGCAGGGAACGTGTTAAATACCTACCACCACCCCATTTGTTTATGGGTCATAAATTGCCCCTAAATCCGTTTAATTTTACTTATAAGATAAATGAGCCATTCACAGGTTAAATTGATAAACTCTACTTCTTAACTTTTCTGAATTCTGAATTGATTTTCGACTAATACGATTATACCTATTGTACATACCTATATTTAATATTTGAAATTAATTTTGTTAATAAGTTCGTCTAAAATAATAACTGTTTAATCAAGTTGATTTGGATTTTGGTTTTAAAGTCAAACAGATGAAATTTCCATTAGTATTCTATTTGTTTTACTTGTTAGAGTTTATCGATTTCACAAGTGAGTGATTCAAATATTAAACGAATAAACACAATCCTTTTTCAAATTGAATAATATATAAATACATATATGTTTAAAGTTTAACACTTCAAATATTGAGAAAAACCCAGTCTTTATCCAAAATACTTATTCATTGAACGAAAAGTGCCAATCATCATTCCATTTTCCTCTACACATGTCGGTTTAGTATTTAGGATAAAACTTTTCTTAGCTATGAAATATTTTTGTTTTTTCTTCTCATTCAAATAAAAAATACATAATGTCGAAGTTGGAATGTTTTCCTATGTAAACCATCTCTGGTCATCTCATACCCATCAAAATCCTCTTTCCCTATGACCTTGAAGAACCTTTTTGGCATCAAGAGCTAAAAGATAAAATTGCCATAGATGTGATAGAATGTTTTTTTACGTAAAAGAATTTCTTTACAACTTATCACTTGTCCAAGTTGTTTCGGATATAAATTAAAGAGTCCTTTCGGTTCGGTTCGGTTCGTTATAATGGAAAAAGTTTACTCCTTAGACTTTAAAGTTGTTTGGTCAGCTTTATTCGATCACTTGAAAAAGTGCGCCTCCGACCCCGTCGAGGAAGAAACCCCCAAAACGATGTATGTTCGTGACGGGAAAAGTATGTTGAACCCATGGGACAGACATGCATTCGTTATCCTTTTTGGAGGAAAAGTAATTCCGTCCAATTTGAACGTATGGTTCCATGGTCAGAGGTCACGAGCAAAAGTGATTTCTGGCGGATTAGGGACTAGCACAAATCTTCATTATGTTCCTTTACTTTGATTTCACCCAAAAGAACTTAGGGGCCAACCGCAAACTGCTTCATCTGATTGAGATATTTCTTATGTTTTTCGTCCTGCTAGGCAACAGCAAGAATTTTTAAGAAAATCACTCTTGTCGCGAAGTTATAAATTTCATTTCATACAGAGCTGCACATGGGTGAATGGCCCTTGTTTACCTTTTGTGCTGTGCCGTACATGAGACACTCATACCATTAAAAAATTGAGAGTTTCTTGAAGAAGGACTCTATTTATTTTCAGGACCAATCCCGGACTCACTTTGATTTTTCGAAATTAAAATTTTATTGTGCACGAGTACTTTTTCTTGAAGAGGGCATGACTAGAAAAAAGATACGTGCTCTCTGAATGCTTTGATGTGGAAATGGTTTCTAACAGAATGCAAAGAAAAAATAGAAGAAAGTAGAAGAAAATGGCAATACTGATTAAAAATATACTCAACAATCTTGTCAAGAGGTATGATAAAGGAGCAAATTGTAATAAATATTTAATAAATTGACTTTTTGAAAAAAGTACAAGCTCAAAAGAATTACAATGCAATAAATCCTTCAAGAAAAGACGTGGGTTTCTTAGACCAAATGAAAATTATTCAATTCTGGACATTTTTATCCTCTTCTAAACCAAAAGAGAGGGTTTTTAATTTCCAGGTGTATAATTAATTTCCTCTAATTATTTTCATCAATAAATTATTTTTGTTCAAATTAAATGTTAATTGTATATTTTAACAAAATATGTAGTTATACTCACATACAAACTCATAGGATATAATCTTCCAATGGTTTTTTTATTTCTTCATTTTTTCGGTTGAACACAAAAATTATTGTTGACTGATGGTAACTAAATCTATTCAATAAATGAAAATAAAATTTTATTTCATGTTTCATAGCAAAAGTGTTTAGAATTCAAAACGATGCAAAAATCTATTGCAGTAAGTGCTCCCATATGTAACAAAACAAACTTTATGTTTCCTGTTATGGACAATGATGTAAAAACAGCTTTATAATATATTTCTATTCAACTTCATATTCTTAGAATGTACATATCAATAACTTCAATTCTCCAATAAATTTGTTTAGGAATAAAATCTTTTATTTACTTCTTTCCAATATTTCTGAAATAAAACTATTTAACATAAAATTTCATTCCATAGAACACACTTGTCCCGGAACACACTTGTCTGTCAATGACAGAATCGCTGTAAAAATTTTGTAAACGAATAAATTCAGAGATGTTCTCCGGGAATATTGGATAAATTTTGGATATTTTACGAAAATTGATTTATACATTTTGTAAATGGAACACAAATGACTGCGTTTTCTTCTTATTTTATTTTATTTTTTTTTATTTTTTCAGAAGTGTCGTCTGGGATGAAGAGTGCTTCTCTCAATTCTTTATTGTAGTTACATAACATCCATCAACTCGGCTCCCATTAAGGTACCTCAGAGTGTAATAAAAAAATACTGTACGCAATACGTTTGCTTGTAACTTTGTATTTTAAACTAAGCATAAATTTTATGCTCACATTTTTACTTTATGAAAGCGTTGCGTAGGTATCATTGAAATAACTTACATTTGTTTAAGGTTTCATAGTAGGGGCAGGAAGTTCTTAAACTTATGCGTCTTTTCTATCCGCAAATCTTCCTGGAATTGTCCCCTAGCCACCAGCTTAAGTTTTATAACCTATTTAGATGAAAATTCAATGGTAAATATACATTTGGGATCCGCAATAATATTAAGCATAAAGGGATCAAGAGATATTTTTTATGACATTTTAAATAGAATAAAACAATATTGCACTCTCCATCAAGTTGAGTGTTTTTAAATGCTTTATGTAGAATGTCTACGATTTCATCATCAATTTGTAATTGCAAATATGTATTGTCAGAAAAATAAATAAAGTAGGTACTACCACGTAGTATTAATATTGTAATGGTAATATTGCTGTCTTTAAAATTATTATATTTGAATGCTAAAAATATAATGTTTATATGAATTTTTAAGTATACTCAAAACAAAAGTATGACAGCTCCTTTCTAGACTATGCAACATACAAGTTAAAAAAAATTTAGATTTCTTCAATCAGTTTAAATTTTTAGCTCATGTTTTCTCCTGACATGAAATTAGTTTTAACACCAATTATATTTGTCACTTGTATTGTGTATAGTTGTTATAGGTTTTGTGTTACCCAATCCCAAATAAATGAATGTTAAAAGTTACTATGACGGGACTGAGCGAGAAAAATAATTTTAAAGGATAGTACTAAGATCACGTTCCGGCAGAATTTCGGCAAGTCTCCAATATCTGGTCGTTCTTTTTCCAGCCGAATTTTTCAGTGGAGACGAATGGAGAAACTGAATGTTTTTTCATGTGGCGATATGACACTGACAAAAAGAAAGATAAATAAAACAGACATGAGTGAAAAATATTATATCCACGGCTTCTTTTGTAAAAGTATTAGTGGATACGAAAAATTAAAACAAAGAAAGCATTCATCCACATCTGCAAACGAACACACACATCCGATAAGTCAGTCAAATCCGTTTGGCGGAAATTCAGAACGACTTGGATGGTTAAAATTCAAGCAGAATTAATGGAGACTTGTCGGTGGTGCCATCTTAATGACAAACATTCATTTAAAATTTTGCTTGTAAACTTAGTACTACTTTGGCCGAATTGTCGACCGAATTTCTGCCAGAAGACTTGATTCGGCAAAATTTTCATATAAAATTCTGCCGAAACGCGATCTTAGTACTATGCTTAAATAATAAATTGGATTACATTTTAAAGGTTTACCATGTCTTTAAGGAATACTATTTGAACTGACCCTCTGCTGAGGCTTTAAGGCTTAAAATTCGGGCATATAGACATAGACTGATGCATAATCCAACCTTGCATTCTCTGGTCAAAAGAAATATGCTTTGAATAAACTAGAGAAAAATGTGTGAATAATTGGGTCATATCCTAAAATTACTTTAAACTGAGGGTAAAGCTAGATTCTTTAGGAAATAAGGACAACTTTTACAATTTCAGAAAATTTTTTTTTTTTGATTAATTTTTAAAATGTCCTATAATTCTTAAAGAGTACATTTAACAACTCAATTTGTAAAATACTTTAAAACTCCTCATACCGAAAGTTTGTTATTCAACAACTTTTTTAGAAAAAAAAAAGTTTATCTCAAAGGAGCAAGCCAATGGCAAAGAATAAAAAATTACACAGCTCATTGGAATTAGGAAAAGAAGAGACCTTTCAATTATCCCCATCCAAAAGCCTACATGTCTTCATCTTAAGGATTTTGGCGTTTTGTTTTCGAACGTCTTGATGCATAAATATGTAACCTTTTTAAGCAGAGAGATCAGAAAATCCCCATAGATGGTTCAGGGGCTCATTATCACATGAATTACCTTAAATCTATTAATGGAATAGAACAGAAGAAAGTGTAGTAATTTGGTTGAAACGAAAACAAGACAACAAAAACGCTTGAAATTACTCGGAAAATTTGCATCCAAGGACATATGTATAATAAATGAGTTTAAGCTACTTGTGCTAGGATACATGGAATCCCGGGCGAGTACCTTAATTTTTCGTGTTTTAAAATCCCTTGTGAATTTGATAACATGGAATTATTTTTCACCTGAGATAAATACGGTTGCTGCAAATTGAATACATATTTAAATATTTCATTAAATTTGTGCGTATATGAATCTACCTCATGGGGTTCGGGCTCATTACTTTTCAGGACCTACATATAGGAAAAAGCCTAATTAACTTTTTAGGGAAGATTCTTTAGGAAATATTCACGTGTCTTGGGCGGGGGTTTCGACCAAAATATACTATCGTTCATACCTCTAAAAATCGTTATAAATTTGGTACCTTTAAACGACGAAGTATGTTGCGGTGGTTTTAAATTAGCACTTATTTCGTATACCTTGATAACATCCGCTCCAGGCGTGGAAGTTTCGGGTTTGGGGTCCGGATATCAGATCGTGATTCCACACCATTTCACTTTTGCTAATATGTTCGCATTTTATGTTTTTCGCATGGTTAAGGTAATGTTGTTGCCTACCATACAAAGAATAAACAGCGAAAAAGTTCCTCTGCGGCTTACATTTTTTTCCGGATCTTTTTTCCTTTTTCATTAAGATAGCATACATTGATTAAATTTTGTACTTTCATTTTTGTTTTTCATTTGGACTTTTACCTTGTTTAGAAGGTATTTTGGGTGTAGCACCTTACAGTGGAAAAAGTACTAAAAATTACGCCGCCCCTTCTAGTGAATGCTCCAATTTAATATGTTATTTTACATTTTTTTTATTACATTTCCTTTTAATTATATCGTAAAATGCTGTCACCTAATTAGAAGAGCTGTTGCACCAAACACAAACCGCGAATAGACGTTTACATAAACACAAAATTAATAGCTTAGCCACATCTGGGCGCAAATGTTTCGTGGCTTATTGGACTGATGACACAATTGGGGAAACTTTGTTCATTTATTGGTTTTTTCGAAAAAAAACTTTAATAGAAACTGGAGGAGTGTTTTACGGGGAGAATTCGAGCCAAGACTCAACTGAGTTTAATTAATAGGACGACGATATTTCACGGCCGTTGGCCATTGATTTTTTTGTTTTTTGTTTTTTGTCTTATCGTTGCGGCAGCCGGTAAGACCTTCTGAAGGAAATATTTCAAACGAAATTGATGATATAAATCGAATTTTTATGGTCGGTGATATTGAATAACCGCGAAACTAGCAATTTCCCAACCGCCCAGCTGCTTAGGGTAGCAAAATTAGAATTTTACTGCTGATAGGTTATTAATGATATTGCCAAGATAGTAACCAATCCAAAATACCCACGAAAACAAAAAATATACAAAATTCCACGTCTTATTGATTTAATTTTAATACTTCCTGAAGCATTTGGTATTTTAAACTTCCCATACATATTATAGTAATCTTACGATTATACAGTGTTGCATCAATGATACATGGTTGTTATGATTTTAGTTCTATATTGGAAAATGTAAGGCTTCTAAAAATCTCAAGATAATGACAATTATTCTAAAATGTTTTATATTCCACGAAAGCACAGAAAGTATTTAATTAAAATTATTATTTCTATTAATCAGTAATCACCCTGTAGCTAAATCAGTATGTATTCTGTGAAACAGTTTAAATTTAAACATCATAAAACTTAAAACTGATTTAATAACCCAGATCCCAGCAAAGTTAACTTATGAAGAAAAATATATAAAATCTAAATAAAGATATTTTATGTTTTCAGTTTTCTGAAATATTAACTACTATACCAATATTTTTCAGCATAATGTTAATGTGGAGAGTCAGTGGTTTCGTCTAAACTCCGTTTAGGACATAAAGTAAGCTTTTGCTTTAAAATATTTCCCAATTTCTTGTTTCATCAAGGGAAGAGTAAAATTTTAAGTTCTGTATTATAAAAAAATAGGTATTCAAAAATACTCATATAGTAAATAATAACTTACAATGATAAATATATTATTTAATGAATCAATCTAACCGTAGTGTATACATATAATTATATAATCATCGTATTAATACTATGTCTTTGATATTAAAAAAAAAAAAAACACTTGATCGCTATTGTAAAAAATATAAAAAATGTCTGTTATTCCTGTTTTTCAATAGATTTTAAAGATTAACTTGACGTTTTACACCTGACACTTTCCAACAATAATTCAATTTATCTCTCTATTATGTTTTTTTGCTAAAATTCCTTCCAGGAATTGTTTTTCTCTCAAAAGTTTACTTTCATAGAATGATTTTTTCTTTCTTTCATATATTGATTTTTCTATTCACTATCATAAAACTACATTTAAATTTTATTCTTCTTGTCTGTTTAGATTTTTTAGAGGCTGCAATTGAGTAGGGACGAATTTACCCATACAATATAATTTTAAGATGTTTGTAAAATAAACATAACTTAGAATTTTAGAGAAATGTAATGTAATTTATATATCCACTAGGGATCAGGAACAAACGTCTGAAATTGAAAAACTTTTATTGAAGAAACAAATGTTATATTTAAAAGTCTAAAACGAAAAATTAGAAGACGAAGTGTAAAAGTCGTTTTCATTATGATTGATATTGGTCTGTTAAATTTATGCAACGGGTATGTTACATTACTTTTATGACTGTTGCTATTTCTAGCATTATAAGGAACCTTTTTTATGTTAAATTTCATGTCTTCATGTCAATTTAGAATTTGTTCCCTTGATAATTTTTGGTTGCCATGTGGGTCTCAACATTTTTAATTTCTAAAATGCGATAACAGTTTTAGAACCTTTGAGCTCCCTTACCTAAAAATACTTCCTGTATGGAATGTCAGTAGTAAAAATATCATGAGAATCCAATTTTATTTTATTACCAGTCCTTCTTCTTATTATTCATTATCGCAGTTAGTGGCACCTATCGCTTCCAATAACTTTCAAGTATAGTTTTAATTATTCAGTACCCTGTTGGGACCCAAAATGTGGCTCAGATCCGGACCGCGGTATCAATCGTAATTTCAGGGGAATATGTAATTTGAGTAAGTAATCAATTTATGCTGATTTGGAGGAAGTCGTATATTTACAAATACGTAGAAACTATTCGTTCTTGTGTCGTCTCCATTTATTTTCGGGGATGAATAATTGGGTTTCATACCTATATATTTACATCCTTTTCTCTTATCATTTGGGATCTCTAGGGTCATTTGTGTAGCAGATGAACCGAGTGAATATTTATCACCCAAGAAAGTAGCAGTGGCATATTAGGGGAATAATCAGGAAATTTTGCGCCTTTTATCATCATTTTATCAAAATAATGTTCTCCAAATTTTGATGTTTCGTACATTTTTTATGGTATGGTGTAATGATATGCCATTTTGTCTTAGGTACTAGACTTCCTGAATAGAAAATATTATCAAGAAGATGGTGTGATTTTTGAACTATAGTGAAATCTTCACAAGTGCGACCTTAAAATCGCATATATAGTAAACATGGATATCTCATCCCTTGCAATGTCTGCTTTGATTTTTAACATTTATATTTTTAAATGTGACTTAAATTTTCAAACAGTTTTAGTTTTAATTTCTTTTGGAATATGAAAAAGATTCCTTATATGTACAACTAGGGATAATTCTAAACCTTTTTGTTTTATTGAAAAGAATTTTTCTTATATATCCCAAGAATTGTTCACATAAAACTGAATTACAGATGCCACTGAACAGTGGGTAATTTAAATTTTTGCTTTTGCTGGTAGTTCAATTTTAATTTTACCCTGGTGTAAATAAAAAGTAATTACATATTTTAATGATACATATCATAAGGTATTCGTAATAGTTTGTTAATTATTTTGAATTAACAACAATTTAATGAAATCTTTAAAAATATCCAAAAATTTAGAAGTTGTTCAAATGAACAAGTGTCTTACTCGTCAATCTTAAAATAAAGATAAGTAATAGCATAAATAAATATAAAATAAAAGCATTATTATATCTTTTAAGAGTACCCAAATCGGCAAAATAGAACACTTATGTAACCATCTTGGTTTGTTTCTTTGTGTCTATCAAAGGCGTTTTTTTAGAGACTATTTCATGTAAAGGATTGGAATTTGCAAAAATTTTAAGACGTACGTGGTAGCCTAAAAACATAGATGAATTTCAATGGTTAAATTTCCACATTGGCCGCTAGTTTTGAGAGATAAATTGGAAGTTAACACTTTTACGTTTTTTAACACCATTGGGGAATAAAAAGCCTAATATTGATATCACCCAAAAGAAACTATTTTGTAAAATGAATTGGACCAGCAGATTTTCAAAAATGCCAATAAGTAGCAGTGACAAATTGTTGCAATATATGTTATACTATATTAGACAAGTCAACCGAATTTCTTTTTAGTTTCTGTAATTAAAAAATGTTTAGGGAGGCTTGATAGTTTACAGTATCAGCTCTTACAAGATTGAACAATTTATTTCAATAAAAAGACTTTGGTAATTTTGTAGTTAAATTACTTCAATGCTGTATTTCAAATAAAAACGATTCATTTAACTTATTATGTATCATTACTTCCGAACCATTGCATCAGTATCAAAAAACATAACATAATGTTTTTTTTTTATAATTGTGTGAACATTCTTCCTACAACTGATGGAATTTAGTTTGTAGCTATACATTTTAAAGAAGTATTATGTTGTTTACATACAAGGACTAAAAGAGGTACTTATCCTTATTATCTCCACCCATAGATTATTTAATTTTATATTTTATTTGTACATCTTACAATATTTATTTGTTTTAGTTTCAATTAAAACAAGGAATTTTGTTAACATAGCCTTAGGTATGTAATACCTCATATGTATATTGTTTATGTATGCATGTACATACCTTCATAGTTTTTAAATTAATTATTGTAACAAGAATTAAATAACCCTTTTTATATACTAATTTAATTAAGAATATTTCCGTGAATGTATATTCATGAAAAATGTTTAATAAAGTCAAATATCGATGAGCAATTAAAATGTAAACGTGACCCCCAGGCATTCAGGAAAAAATGTTGATTATTCAGGCTGTAAAAAATCCTTTTATATACAGGAAGGCCCAAAATCCTTGGTAATTTTTCAATATCGCGAAAAATGCATTTAATATATAATAAAGCACTCTATCTCACTTACCTGGAATGCAATTTTATTATGTTCAGGAAAATTAATATTGGCCACGCCGCCTCATAGACCACGTGTTTATAAGTTTTTATGGCGATTAATACGTCCAAGTGAAGCAGAATAATAAGCTTTTAGTTTTAATTTTCATCCAGAAATTTTAAATGCAAACTCCACCAACTTTTTCATTACTTTATCAATTTATTTAAATTCCCTCAGAGCGTTGCGATGTAATCAACAAAATTATTTTGTACCCACAAAACAATTCACTCACTAGTTGCCAAGTTCATTTAGCTTTAATAACAGACTATGTGTATTTATTATTCATACAAAAAAAATATCCTCAATCATGTTTCAGGCGGAAATTAATATTTAAGTTAATTACTCAAAAAAAGGTGGAAGTCACTCAGAGCCACTGTTAAAACCACTCAATCATATTTCATCCTTTAATTAATTAATTTCGTCACTGGCACGTTCAATTTTATGAAGGCTTAAACAAAAAATGCACCTCTCATCCCTTCCCCTGGTATCTTTTGATAGACAGACAGAAAGCGGATTTGATCGTTATCACTTTAATTCACTTTTAATAACACTTCAGAAGCTTAACAAAAAGAGCAGATAATTCATCAATACTTTTCCCACTTCAGACTAGACAATATCGTTAGGAAATCCGAAAATTTCTTTTTTTATATCGCAAAAAAAATAAATAATCGAAGAGATCCAAAAATAAAAAAAAAAGCACTCCAAAGATAAACTAGCAAAAAAAATACTATCTTTTGTAAGCAAATTTTTGATTATTTTTCTTCTCGTTTTTTTTTTCAGAAGCGCGCTTCTAACAAATGTTGGAATTTTTATCAAATTTTCCACGGATTTTCACAGATGAAATGAAAACTCTGTCGGCTTGGTACACGAGAGTTTTGGAAAAGTTCAAAAAGCTTCTGTTGAACAATGCGAATCAAGGCGCCTCGAACTGTGCGATTAAATCGCCTCGAACTGTGCGACTAAATCGCTTTCAGTTTACTGAAGCCGCGGAAAATTCACATGTCGACATATCGTCGCTACAAACGCCAGTCGACTGATACAAGAAAAGCACATTCCTTCAGGCTGTAGAGCCACAGGATGGAAATTTTGTGTCGGTGGTGTATTCCAAGCGTAAAATGCCTGTGTACACCTTGCTCGACAGGTGGTATTAACTTTACACTGCTTCGAAACGAGCTTTTTCTTCTAAATTTTCAAAAAAATATATATGGAAGACAAAATAATTGCAAAAAGAATAAAGTCAAATTATAAACGGACGAGTAGATTGACCTGAGTCCTAACCGCCAAGTTAAGACAACAAGAAAACAGCCTTACCTGACAGAGCGTAAACTGAGGTCATTAGAAGGAAGGACATGAAAATACAAAGCTCTCTGTGGAGCCTCAACCGCCCACTGTGCCATTTTAGCGATAGTGCACCCCCCAGAAAACAGCAGAACAACAGCCCGAAACACGTCAACATTTTACGAATGAGACGAAAATGGTGAGTTCAGTTCGCATACCTCTGGCAGGGGAATGAGTGATAACTGCCGGGCTGTTCTGAAGTTGAATGAAAAGTGCACAACCCCCCATCTGTCACCAGTTCGCGTTTTTGACACGATGGGGCAATTTATTACTTCATTACCTTGGATATTATCAGGCTAATCACCCTGTAACGTCATTCTGGAATTTTTTCATAATTTCCTAGGTACACTTGATTTCGCGTAGTAGCAGAAGGGTCTGACGAAAGTACGCCAGTCCCGACTGTTCGTTAGGTGGATTAACTCATTTTAGATAAGTTTCACTGCTGCACTCAGAAAAAGTTAATTGATTTAAATTTGAATGGTTTTTAATATCAGGCAATTACCGATGGGCGAGGCACGTGACATCCATAAATTATGCGGGGCGAGGTCTTCCTTCTTTCGTTGTTCTTTTGCATGAAAGACTGTCCATCTGTTGAACAGCCTTGGGCAATGGCAAAGCAATTTCGGGATTAGCTTTTCCTCTAGCTATACTACCACTTCCCGAAAATGACTAACATCATATAGTTTAATATTTTTCTCATACACTTTTATGTCGCTCTTTCAGTAATTGAATATTATTTTGAGTATATTCCCATGTAGTTTTTTTTAGATAATTGTCCCCTGAAGTTTTACGATTTCTTATTTATAAAACTCTACTCACATGGCATTCACATGTTTTACCCTATGTTTTACGATTTCTTATTTATAAAATTCTACTCACGACATACGTTTTACGTTTACCTTATGTTGTTAGGTCAAGTTTGTCGATTTCCTGTATTTTAATACATTAAGATGCAATGAATCAAATACGGCTTTGATTTTATGTATCAAAGGAGTGTTCTGGGACTTTTGGATTGGAGTCACGGTTTTCAGATTTACTATGTGCCCTTAATACATACATATGGAATGCCACTAAAACGTGTACTTGGGTATTTTCGGATTGCTGAATACCTTATAAAAATTAAGTATTATTTCTTATAACAAATTTAAATTTCAACATGTTAGATACAATTACTTAAATTCTAAAATTATTTTTATAGCTGCATAGTTCTATTTTAAGCAGAAAAATTTGAAGTTGCTTAAAAAAAAAATTCCATACGTAATTTTATAGATTAAATAATAATAAAATAAAATAATTTCAAGTGAATCTAAGATCTGGGTTTGGTTTAAGCCAAAACAAGAAAATGTATTCTTTTAAGAATCTACAATAGTTAAAAGTTTAAACAGTCATTTCTCAAATATCTATGTTTTACGTGCAAGAGCTGATCAAAAGTGCTTTATATAATCGACAAATTTATATTGAAATAAAGTCATAAACGATAGTCCACTCCAAGTTTTTAAGTGCAATTAAGAGAATTTCAAGCGCCAAAGTATAAGCTTTATGAAATCTTAAACCAAAAATATTTAATGATTTTTTTAAAATTTTCTACTTCAATTTTTGTGTAACTAATTCTTTTAAAGTTGCTAAAATAAAATTAAGTAAACTATAAACTCTTTATTGTTAACATTATATAGTCAGGGTGAAATTACGTAAACATGATATACATATTATATGTATATGCATATCACTTACGCCTAATTATATAAATTTACTTTAAGTAATGTGGTTAAATGCAAATCAAGATTGCAGTAAAATCCTGCCGTATATTGTATTTGTATTTTTTAAAGATGTGGAACAAATCTTTAATTTTATTGTACGTAACATGTCGTTTTTGTAATTATGTTCTTTAAATAGCAGTTTTACACAAATTTTTTAAAGTGTAAGTATTTTATAGATATGACTTACGAATGTCAGTATTATTATATGTGCATGTTGGCGTTTAAAGAGAAAATTTAAGGAAAATTTATATATGAACTCTAATTTTTGTGTTTGATACAATCTAAGTGCGACAATCTCTCTCTCATCCTCCTCCTTGAGCAAGTAATTCAGCAGATGTCCAACACTTTGCATAAGGTGAATATTTTTATTTTACCGTGGTTTATAAATACCTGGAAAACTTATCCGAAAGGTATTTTTTTCCACAAAATTTGCTTAATTAAGTTTATTCAGCTGAAAGCTCATTAACAGACAGTCCATTTTTCATATTTCCCACAAATTACAGAGTACCTGGAACTCGCATCGGGCGCAGATTAATTGCCCCCGTGTGAATAAGCCCTCCAATATAGGACTAATTATAAATGCGACGTCGAAATGGCCACATATATCATAGCCCGAAGTGATGCTAAAGTGATAACACCCACTTTCGTTCCATAGAAAGATAATATTGGAAATCGCATGGCATTCAATAGAATTGGTAGAAAATCAGAGGGGGATAGTAGCAATCGGAGTTTTATTAGGCACATAAAATCGAATAATTTATTGCATCCGAATAAATCATTTTTGTTCCGAAATTCAAGATATTTGAGGACTCAATTAACTTAACTGCAGCCGGAATCCCACCTACCCCTAAAATTAAATAAATTGAAACGTTGCACAATTTCTAAATGCTAATTAATGAACCCATTAATGTTAGATTTCAAGGTTTCATTCAAATTTGTTGTGTATGTTAGTTCCTTTGTTCTAGTGAAGTACATATGTAGTACTAAAAGCTTACTCAAAATTGTTCGTTAAAAGTTTGGATAGCTTCAAATATCGAAAATAAAAGCTCATTCAAGATGCTAAGCAAGGACACATTCATGACTTTTCCCAATTTTGCAATGAATTTAAATTTTTAGAAAAGAAACTTGTTGAAATGTAAAATTTTGGATATTGCTTAAAGTTAAAAACGTTTCCACGTTTACCTTAAAACAATTCTGAAAATATTCTCAAAACAAACATATTAAAGGCAAATGACTTATTCGACTTATCGACGGTGACAAGCACGCATTTGTCGATATCGAACGTTCATAAATTGTTTGAAATTTTCGAGAAAACCCTGTGGGAATATGCAGAAAATTATGGTATAATTTATCAAGTTTAATTACGTTCTTTGTTTCTACAAGTAATGTTGTTTTTTCTGTTTGTTTTTTTTATTTAATACTATATATTTTAATCTGCAAACAGTGCAAAAAATAAACAAACAAGCTACCAAAGTTAAAATTATTCCATACTTTTTGCAACAAAAACTCCCTCCTTCCAATTTTTATAAGTTTTTAGTAATTTAATTTATAACATTTAGAAATCGACTTCAAAATCAAACCTAACAAAAAAAAACCCTAAGTATTACTTCTTTTATATTTCAGTGAAAGTTTTAAGACAGTTTTTGCAATTTTATACATTAAATTAAAGAATGATAAACCATATACTTACATATTAAAAGTTACATTTCAAACCTAATTTTTCGGTTTCTAACTATGACACTCAAAAATAAGTTGTATCTTTTAATCTAGAAATTTAAACTTAAATTGGAATCTTTGCTTCGGTTTTCTGTCTTGAAGTCTAATACTTTTGGGGTAAAACGTATTATACCATTTTTATCTACAGATTCGTAGTTGAATCTTATATTCTGACGTTAAAGTAAGAGTCATTTAAGCTAAAAAGGAATAAAGTAAAACTTATTTTTAGAATCAAATAAATCTTATTTTTGGATTTGAAAGATTTTCTAAGTGGATTTTTTATAGCCAACCAACAATGCCCTATAAAGTTCTTTAGAGCGTTAAGAAATAATAATCTTGTCCGATATTAAAGTTCAGTCATTCTTTTGCTCCCTGTTTTTTTCTCAAATCATCAAAATGAAAATTTATTCGATTGGTAATAAATTGAAAAGATTTTCATATCAACAAGGGAATTTCTTGGAGAACAATTGTAGGAATAAAAAGGCATAATACAATACAATGGCACATGATTTTATTCACATTTTGCTCACTCACAATAAAATCATAATAAAATTTTAGACGAAATCCTCATTGCATAGCATTTGTTGTGTCTCCAAGGGCTTCTGTGATCCCTGACTGATTGACTCCCTTGGCTGCTGAGAATGGATTGTACCCTGCCGATTTGTTTGATTTGTCTCAGGAAATGAAAGGCTATTCTTATATTGTGCAGCTTTTTTCTTACAAACACCAAATCTGAAAATACAAATTATGTTAAAATTGATACGGTTATCGAACTAAAGAATTATTAATCTTGTTGTTATAAAAAGGATATTTTTGATCGATGCGAAACTAATTATTAAATATTAGCCAACTCTACAATTTCCAGAGCAGTTAAACCCGAATCAACCAAATTTAACCTTTTTACACATTTATTATTTAAAATAAAATTTCGTTTCTTACTTTGACAGTAAAGCATAGAGATCACGACGATATTGTGAGGTTAATATCGCATACAGGTATGGATCGGCACATGAATTTAGTGGATAGAAAAATACGAGTAAAATTTTTGATTTTGTTACATTTATAAGTGGGTAGCCAGCAAGTGCTGTTAGTCCGAAAAACGCAATTGGTGCCCAACATGCAAAATTGGTGAAAACCTGGCAAAAACAAAAAAATTGTTTTGTATTATTATTTTGTTATTTTTAAAAGCAAGTTATAAATGACTGTTATTTTGATTACCAAAAGTGCCATCTTTTTAGCAACTGTCATCTCTCCAGGTGACGGATTTCTTCTTGTTTCTTTTCCCAATGAAAAATATATTTGAACATAACAAATCGCTATCACAAAAAATGCTATTCCATTAATTCCTAATACTGATATCAAATATACATAATCCCACGAATCTCGTGCTTCCATTGGTAGACAAATACTGAAAGTAAAAACAAAATTCATTTTAATAATTTTAGAACACTATCTTATATCGGCTATAAAACGACTTCATGCTATAGTACAAAAATCGGATAGAAATCATGTACAAAAATGACCATCACTTGTCGCTGTTTAAACACTGTTACGTTATTTAAGTAAAGAGTGACCCTAACATTAGCCTGTTTGATGAATTTTAAATCAAAATGTGTGGAAAATGAAAGTTTATGATGAAATACTATTCTCAAAGAAGTTACAAGATGAGCATCTCTTTAAATGTTGAGAAATGAATGGTCAAAGTTTACTAAATCGAGTTTTCAATTGAATGAAAGTTTTAACTTTGGAAATAATTCCTACAGTTAAAGATCTAGAAGTATAGCTTACTTTATCTTGTTTTATATACAAAATCTTAAATATTTTTAAAAACGTAGAAACGGAGATTTTAAATTTTGAAATCGTTTTAAGTAATGAATTCATTGCTTCAAACTGTGCTACTATACAGAAAATAGCTCAAAATTTTTTTTCTAAGATTTAGAAATTTTAAAATAACAAAAGGTATAGGTATCTAATTTTTGACTCACCTTGTTGATGAATAATTACTGACACCAAAAAGAGGAAAGGATGACATACAAAAGGAGTAAATCCATCCGCCGACCATAATATATGTGGCAGGTTTAATTTTTATCCTTTTATTTAAATAAATGGCATGTGTGATAGCAAACCATCGTTCCAAAGTGATTATTGTCAAGGTAAACAGGGAAAGATGACTTGCAAAAACTGTTAAAAATCCAGCAACCTTGCAGCCAGCACCTGGAATATGTCTCCTTTAGGAAAACTAATAGTCTCAGCGGCACCCTTTAAAAAACCTTACCATACTGCCAATCAAAAGCATAATTGAAATATTCTCCCATCGAGTGGACATCTATCGAGGCAATGAGCAGCAAATAGAGTCCCATGCAAAGATCAGCAAATGCAAGATGACTCATTAGGAATTTCGGTACTGAAGTATCTGATCTAGGAATGATATAAAATTTGTTGATATCCGATCATTTATTGAAATCATATAAGAAAATGTATTTCTCTCACCTGCTGGAGAGCAGCACCACCAAAACTGCAACATTTCCAACAACTGCAAGAAGGACAACGACCCAAACCGATCCTCTTAACCAATTTGAGCCCATTACATCTTCGCAGGGATTCAAGGCGTTGGGCATTGGAAAGCAGTTGATGTCTATTTTTCTGTAAATTTATTGACTTCATTCATTAAGGTATCATATTTTTTAAATATTTAAAATTATTTCAATAGACAGATGAAAAGCATACAATCAAATCCAAGCTTCATATTAGCGTTGTGTATAAAATCTATGTTAACTCGTCTAAAGATAATAAAGGTATAAGTTTTACTTTTAAATGGTAATTAATCGTTTTCTAATTGAAAGATATTTCTGCGAATTTACCGCGGAAATTCCTGGCTCTGAGGTTTTGATTTTAAATTTTAAATCTACTCTGCCCCACCAAGGAAGGCAGAGCGATTTCTCGAAAATTTTAACTTATGTATATTTAGAGTAAGTTGGGATAATGTGAACGATGTACATTATTTATTTTACTTTATAAACATTTTAAAAATCGGATTTTTGAACATCTGATGGCTCTATATGTTAGCGAGAGGTAAATCCTAACTTGCTATAATCGCGAATTTCAATACTTTGATTTCATAAAAAAATTTAACTGGCACCAAAAAAATATGTTTTTTTGTATTTTTTAAAATATTGGGATGTGATCTGAGCCACCACCAAAATTAAGCTTTAAAAGGCATATCAACAACCTAAATCTACTTTTATGTTAAATTAATCCTTCATTTTGAAAAATAAAAGACAGTTCAGCAACAAAATCATTTCCACTCTCATATCGGAGCGTCGCAATTCACACAAGTTTCAACGTAATGAAAAGATCACAAGTTTTATTATTTTATTATTATGTTTGTTAATGGGTCAAAAACGAAAAATTAATAAGAGTGACAATGACGTTATTCTTCGTTGCTGACATCAAGGTCAGAATCAAAATTTTCGCAAGTGAAGAAGCGAAGGATAAGAAAATACTTTTGGAAAAAAAATGTTGGCTCTAATTTCGTAGAGTAACTAAACCCGAGTAAATATATAGTATTTAATTCTTTAGCACGCCCGCAACGCGCCCGATGTACGTCCAAACATTTCCCATTTTTAAGCCCGCAACTGGCATGGTTGTCGAACAATCACGCTCATATCACGCCTGCATCGCACCTGCAACAAGTCCGAATTTCTTTAAAGCATTCCCTAAACAGGCCCAAAACGTGCCTGCAATAGGCCCAAAACAAGATCGAAACGCACCCGCAACAGGTCCGAGACGCGCCCCTTAAAAAATACTACGGACCTGATCATATTCATCCGAAAAATTGAAAGGTTTGTGATCGTGCGTAAAATTAATAATTTTTAACAATTTGGGTCCGTTGCAGGCGTGTTTTGGACCTGTTGCAGACTTAAAAACTAGAAAATGTTTGAATTGAATTAGATATTTTTGCTTGAATAAACAGGCGTGTTGTGGGCGCTTCTCTGTATGATCTAATTTTTCTTCAAAAATGCTAGGGTCCGATTCGGGCGTATATCAGACGCTTTTTCAATTCCGGGCTAATTCTAAATTTCAAAAATAACCTTTTATTTAGTTATTTTTTGAAACTTTGTTACATTATATATTTATATGTATGTATAGGTATATATATATTTTTTCTATTTGTAGACTGAAGTGAAATATTTATTTTTTTCAGATTAGTAAAACTCTCTTTACCTTTACGGAGATTATTTTAATAAAAAAAGCACATCTGAATAGATGTTTAATACGAAATCTAAGTAAAAGAGCTTAGTTGAAAGAAGTTTCTGAAAAAAGTAATACCTACCTATTTTTCGCTTTGTGGACAAACATCAAAAGTTTTGCAAATACATATATCGTATTTAATTCTTTTTGCAATAGAGTAAGAGGATTTGAATAAAACTGTTAAGAATTGTCCATTTATACTTTGCCAAAGCCTCTCAAAAGATACCACAAACGGGTTAAATTGAACTTAATTCAAATTAAATTCATATTTCATGTTTATCGAAATATGTGCGTCTTTACCATGAACCCCAGAGGGCTACTTCACCCATAAGAGATTATCATATGAAAAGGTCAACGATAAAAAGGATGCTGGCGGGACATCGGTAACTAAGCTCAATGTTAAAATTTAGCTTTATATAGGTATAAGAAGATAATGCCATAAAAAAAATGCACACAACAAGACCTTGGATATCTTCGTAACAGAGATTTGAGACAAAAATAAGCCTTGGCGACTGAAGTTAAAAAATGTGTTTATAAAATCAAAATCCTTACACCAGAGAAAACAGAATTAAATAGAATAAAAATCTTTTTTTTTCTTTCCAGGACACCGAACATGACTTACTTCTGTGTCAGATTTCCACACATCGCATCTAAGTTATTATTTTTGGCGACATCAGCACTTGTATCATGAAATTCTCCGAAATCTTGATTTTGTACAAAAATGTCCCCAACGCTGGCATCATCGCTACTAAGTACGACAATTGGCGAGCCACGAATAGCTTGAATGGGATTTCCATTTTCATCAACTTGTTCTGTTTGATTAGCACTTTGGCTCAAATCCATAAATCTGAAGCGACTTAAGTTGTATTCGAAATTAAACAAAATCAAAATAGATGGTATACATTTACCTTATATATTCATCAGTTTCAAATGAATCTCGAACCAATTTATTTCCAGGTGTTGAATGATGCTGTTGCATTAAACTTCGTGCGTATCTTGGTTCTGAAATATAATTAGGCTCGGTTTGTTTCCCATATCCCAATTCATTTTTGATAGTGTATAGTTTCTCATCAGATATTTGATCATTTCCAAGACAAGCCTTTTGTAAAGTCTCTAGATACTTTAGCCGCTGTGCATGTCTTGTCGGGTCATGTCTCGAGGGAAATTTGAAGGCGCAACAGTGGAAAGAGTGTGTCAAATATGCCCACTGAAGATTCTGGAGAAAATGTCAGTATAAATAAATAAAATTATATCACACCCATACCTCTAAAATTTTTACATTTCACATACATTTATCCATTAACGAAGAGTGACTGATTTAACTTACTTTAAAATTGTAGATAGACGGCACCGTTTTCAAGGAGTGCGTATTCTGAACCCTTAGAACTTCCAGTCCTTGTAATCCGACTGATGGTAAATCAATTAGAGAGGTGCTCGAGAGATCTCTGTAAAATTCGATGATGGAGGATTTCCGTAAGTATACATTAAATCCCTTTTTTGTTTTTAAATTAAATGTACGTACAACTCCTGAATATTCATGATGCCATAAAATGCTGACGGATGTATGTGTTGCAATTGAGTGTTGCCCTTAAGACTTCTTTTGAGTATAGAAACAAAACACGAGAATCATAATCAATATAGTCTCTAACGATTAAAAATTTTGCTAATTATGTAAAAGAATTTTACTTACAATTTGGCTATCTCTGATCCGTAGAATGCCGAATCATCTATGGTCGCCAGGACGTTGTTATTTAAAATTCTAAGAAAATAGGAAAATTAAAAATTTTATTTTCCCCGCAGCTACTCCTCATCTTAGGTGCGTTTTTAATTAACTCGAAAAACTTTTTAATCCCACTTAATAATAACAATTTCACTGAATTATTCAAACAATCATACCCCTTTCCCTTACACATGAAATTCTTTAGGCTAATCTCATCCTTTCCGAATATCCTCGCTCCCGGCAAAAATTCAATTCAAAATTCTTCCCATCATTTCCGGGAATTCGTTAACGCGTTGGAGGAATCGTTAAAATGATTTTTATACATTGAATTAAATATTCTTGAACTATTTTAAACCATCCTAAATCGGTTAAATCTCAAATTAGAAATTTTAATTCTTAAGCACACTTTCGAATTTTACTCCAAGCACTTGTACTCGTAGATTTTAGAGTTTGAAGCAAGGTTGCGTTCAGGACGTCTCTGCACTATTCTGGGACTACTCAAATCTTAGGGCTCGTTGTAACTGGCGACAAATATCTTCCAGAACAAACATAAGCCTGGATATTATTGTAAAATAATTATTATTATCGCTCTATAATTTAAATTTAATTAGAAACTTCTTCACCTTACCCCTTACGACTTATCATAAAAACTTACGATTTTGACTAAAAATGTTTTGCATAATACGTATAAGTACTTTAACAATTTCTCAGTGAATTAAGAAATTATGTTTTACTTTTACAAAAGATAATAAATAGACAAAACTCTCCTGTAAAATGTTTTAGGAGTTAGCAAATTTTAGTAAAATTTCACTGCGTCCAATATCTACAGTTTTATTAAAAATATTAATAATATTATTATCGATATAATTTTGGGACGGAACGTAAGTCTCTACAAAATATCATATGTATTTTAATTTCAGTTGGATTGAAAGTTTAAAAAACGTGTTTGAAGTTTAAACCACATATGTTACATGCAACGATCCATGATACCGCCCAATCTTTCAACTCGAATAAAAGCTAAAAGTATTCGGGATTTTGTCAAACTAATTTATTACGAATTTTATACTATAATTCCACATTAAAAAAGTAGTCACGTATGACAGTTATTTTTTTAAAGGTTTCTTTTGAAGAGTCATGAAAATATAATATGTATGTTCTTCTGGAATTATTACTACATATTTATTGACATTTTAGCAATAATTTAGAATTTATAAAATATAAATTATGTTCTTCTTTTGGCTGTTTTAGCTTAGAAAAAAAACGATTGCAGAAATCACAACAATTCTTCGGCGGCCTAAAACTACATACATATGTATGTGTATGTACTGAATAGATTAAATTATCGTTATACGTATATAACGACATCCAATATCAAAAAATCCTTTTTCCCATATATTTCAAAATTTCAATGTATGAAAAAGAAGAATTCGTTTTTACCAATAACATGAGACCGCCAAAAGGAAAAATGAAAAATGGTTGTTATTTATTGGTTAATATTTAAAACAGGGCACGATGTGGACCCACGCCTTCTTGTTGTCTGCCACAAAACAGATTCACAGTGTTTGATTGATCGGATTCATAACCGAAATTATTTACATATTTTTATTTTATTTGATTTTACTCTACGTCATAATTCATAATTTCTGACTTTGACCAATTATTTGATTAATGACAAATATGTGAGTAACGCGTCATCAATTACTTGGTTAATGTAAAAAATGTTTTTATTTGATGGTCGAAACTTAAATTTCTCTTGAAATGAAAAATATCTCTCCTCTTATTTGTGTCAACATTATAGCCCAACAAAGGGCTATCATCATCAATATTTCATACGTTACCTCTATAAAAATAAATTAAATTTGGTATTTATGACCTATGTATTAATTTATAATTTATTCTGCAATATTAATTCACCATGATACTCACAAGTAAACAAAAATATTTGTTGCTTTTAATTCAAACGAAAATCTCGTGAATTTGTTATTGTTTTTTTTTCTATAAATATTAAGAACTTGACATTTCTTCTAACCGAAATTCAAAAGGACGAGGTTTCTTAATTTTTTGGACATTCAATATAATATAATAAGTATTTTTTAAATAATTTCCTATAAATGAATTTATTTTTTCTCGTTGCTTACGTCGAGCGTTTAAGATTAAGACAGATGATTTTCTCCTACTTAAGTCTTTAATAAAAGAAGAGTAATTTATAATAAAACCACTTAAGATTAGATCTCGTTGACTAGAGAATTTGTTTGTTATAGGAAGAGGTCTGTAACAATATTTACCACAGATTTTTCTTTTTTAAATTTAGTAGATAGGAAAGTTTCCACTTTGATGTGCTCGTGCCTTTGTTCCCCATGAGTTCCCTACCTTAGCTTTTTATTTCAAAAAAGGTTTATGTTTGCCCTGGCACCATAGAAATTTATTTGGATTAAAATAAGAGGGAAATTTGGTTTATTACCTTGTAGGTGAATTTAGCCAATAAAGTAAAGCGTTCTTGGATTTTTATATCTGAAAGAGCACCTGTAGCCGATTAAGAGTTTATAGACTTTTTGGTGGATAGATTAATCTACCTTTTCCCACGGATTTACTTTTTCGCGTGAAATTGGGGAGAAAAACATAATTATGTTTTAATTTGTCATGTTCTTAATTTGGTAGTGCTTTAGATGATTCACGATTACGCTATAAAATCTTCATAAAACATGAGTCGCTCATTTACAAGTTGCCCTACCCTGGAAGGATAAATTGAGCAGGAAGTGCCTCATAAACACACCTATGGATGTTTGCATGTGTAAGAGTTATGAATTAATTAACCCTTGAGGTAGGGCAATTGTGGCATTTCCTGTAAACAACAGAAAAGTGTAGGCGTCTGCTCTTTTAGCATTGAAGATCGAAATTAGACAAGTACGTAATTAAAATATTTTAAACATAAATAAATTTAATTTTCCCATAAATTTATAAAAATAGAATAAACAAAATAAGAACTCTATATATGCAAATCCTTCCTATGTGCGCCCTGTTACTTTTTAAGAACTCACTCCAGGATCAATAACTATTAATAAACGGCCTGCCTATTTTAATAAAATTACAATCAGTGGCGGATTAGCCACGTAGCAAGAGTAGCAAATGCTACGGGCCCCGCGCATTTGGGGGCCCCGCGCACCAACGCTTTCTGACCGTAAAAAATTATCAATTTAGATAGAAGCGTGAAAATATTTTTTTAAATCAATGTAGGTAAAATACTTACTACGAAGAGTTGGTATCAAAATGTTCAACTATAATTTATGTTAAAAAAGAGACACCGGAGCAACATTTCCATCATAACAAAGTATGTTGCTCAGCAAATCGCAGCCAAGTACGTTGCTAGATATGTATTATTGCAACTTACTATGTCACAATTGATCTGGAGGAGCGAAAGAAATGGAAATACATATACAGATATAGGGACGTTAGAGCAGTTAGAGAATCATAAGTTATATATAACTTTCTTAATACCACCCGAGAAGAAGAAGAATAGTTTTGGGGGTAGAGGGTAGCGTACTTGCTTATCAAGCAAGGTCCTGGGTTCAATTCCTCCTCGGAACCTACATTCGGTGCTACTGTTTTATTATTCTATATATTTTTCAGCCTGTTTTTGTGAAGTTTTGAAACCAACTGGGCTTCCTGTAAAATAAGCAAACCAAGTCACGTATGCGTGAATAATCCGCTTTTGCGCATCTCTTTCCCTTTTCCTGCATCAGTGATATATTGATACAGAATTTGATGGAACCATTTATATTTACGTTTGGAGGATAATAATAGCACTTCCGATGTGAATCATTCTTGACAAAAGTTATTTTGTAATTGCGTTGATTATTGTTTTCTTGCAGGATATAGCGGTTGTTAGGAAAATATTTGATTACATTTGTAAAGCTTCAAAATCCTAATAGTCATTTTCACTGTACCTTAAAACTTTGGGTAACATAGGTAACATGAACAGCAGATCTAGAGATACGAGTCGGCACCACGCTTCAGGAAGTGCTAAGCGTGAAGCAAAAGATGAAAAGGAAAAAAAGAACGAAGCTGTTCTATTAAAAACACGTAAGCTGTCCGAGTTTTTTAATGTTCAAAGTGGTTCTGTTGAATCTACCGAAATTGAGGCTAAAAATACAGAAGTTATACCTGTTACCGATGAAGCTACATAATGATACTGTATTTCAAGAGACAGCAATTCGTTCTAAAACCACATTGGGTCCAGCCAAACAGAACTTAAAAGCACAGCAAGTCCTCTCGATCTAGAGTCGTTATCTTCAAATCAAGAAGTAGTCCAAAAAAGCAAATTATTACGAAGCAAGCGAAATACAAAATACGACCATTACAGCGGCTCAACTACACTCGACGACATTGTTGAAAATCAAACACCAGGACAACGTTATGAAATTCAGGTCTATATTGTCATTATTGATAACGTACTGGCTGCTTTAACTAAACGTATGAAAGCGTATCATAAAATTACTGGCGTTTTTGGAATATTCCGGCAGCTAAAATCTCTTCCAACAGATGAGATTTTGAAAAAAATCTTCAGTTATTGTCAGTGCTTACGCAGATGATTTGGAGGACAGCCTAGGCGAAGAATTAGTGCAGTTCGTTGCATTGTTAAAATCTGATGTGGCTAATATTATTGACAGCAAGAAGCACGAGGCTCTGGAATTGCAATTTTACAAGCTTTTATTAAATAATTCTTTAGAATCCTGTTTCCCAAACGTCGAAATTGCCTTGCGTATTTATTTGTCTCTCATGATCACCAACTGCAGCGGTGAACGTTCTTTCTCAACATTAAAACGTGTTAAAAATGAGTTAAGGAACACGATGAGCCAGGAACGTCTTAGTCACCTCACTTTGATGAATATTGAATACGATATGCTCAGAGAAGTTGATATAAATAGTATTATTTCTAAATTTGCCCAAATTAAATCAAGAAAAGTTTGTTTGTAAAAGTTTTGTTTTATTTACTACCATAAACTTGATAAGCTAAAGCAAACCAACCCTTATGAAAAAATAATAATGAGACCGCGAAAACACTAATGAAAAACTTATTAACTCATTAGTGTTTATTAGTGTTTTCGCGGTTGTCTAGTAGTTTTTCATTAGTTATGATTAGTGCGCATTAGTATTTTTCCATGAGGGAAGGGCCCCTTGATAGAATTTGCTACAGGCCCCGCGTTGGCCTAATCCGGCACTGATTACAATTAGTTTTTTTTTATATACGATACGAATCAAACATTGAAATATAGTTTTGAATATCAGTAAACTTTCAGAAGCTATTAACGTTTTCTCCTGAATTCATAGAAATTGAGAAATATAATTGAGAAAAATATTGGCGTTTTATACTCTACGTTGTTTTAACTTTTGCATAACTCAATATGTATTGTTTTCACATATTTCAAATTAAAAATTACTTCGTAATCGTTATCGACCGATCGAAAAGTTATTATTTTTGTTTAGCCAATATAATTAAGCCCTTTGTTCCAAATATCGTTGAATCTACATAAGTAAGGAAACAAATGAAATAATTAATTTAATAAAGTGATGATTTTTTTTTTATTTAAATTTCAGAAGTAGTCATTATTTTCGGTCCTTCATTTAAATCGACCTACAAGAAATACATGTTATTTCACAGTTTAAGGTGAGTTTATCTGGTTTTCAATTTTTCTTTAATATTTTCATATTTTTCTCACATTTCTAATAGGTAAATCCTGAATAAAATAAAATGATTGTACATATACTTACAATTGTTCAGTCTTTATTCTCACAGATTTGCTTTCTATATGACGGATTTGATTCCCTTCCAAATCTCTGTAAAACGTTACTGTTTTTATTATAATCGAAATATTTTAAAAGTAAAAAAATAAAGTAATCTTTTACTTACACCATATGTAATATTATTCCAGTTGATAAGTATCTCATGTCAGGTACTTTCAGTAGTCCACTGTATATAATTCTTCTGCGAAATACAAAAATGATGTTTTAAATTGAGTGCGTCTATGTATTATGAAATGCGATATTCTATATAAAGTTTAATTTGTTACATATCTATGTAACTACATTATCCAGTATATTATAACCTTTATTTTACAAAAATCGTTTGGGTCTTTCCAAATTTTAAATAAAATGTTTATATGTAGTTACCAAACTCGTAATTGTCGATTGCATACCTATGCTAATTCAAAAACCTATAGTTTTGGAACTTCTGCAATAATATTTCCTTTAAAAATATTTGTATTAAATACATTTTTCCAAAACAAGTTTAAAAAAAAAAAAAACCCCAGTCTTTGGAAAAAGATATCTTTCACTGGGGTTGGTGAAAAAATAACTCAGATTACTATTCTTATCGTTGTAACATTGTATCTCCGGAAGACTTTTGGTTTTCTGTTTGGAGGTTGGTGCATGAAACTATCACTCTGTTTTGAAAAACACCATTTTTGAATTCTGTGAAATCTTTTTATAATATGCGCATCGTATTCGTTTTTGTAATGCTTCATATTAATATTGCACAATTGTTGGCAACATGCGTTTCATTTACATGGTTGATCCTGCAGAACAACAATAAAGCTTTTATCAAAAATTCTAAAGGTCAAAATTTGTTTTAAAATCAAATTTATTCTCCGACAATAAGCCGCCTGCAGGTTTGTAGTATAAAAGACGCATATGAAGTGCACCCACAAAATAATGCATCATGTTACATTAAGAGAAAATTATTCGCCATTAAATGCTCTTCTTGTAACCTATTTATATAACATGAAAAATGAAATATGACTAGCAAAATGTGTGGACTATAACAAGACAAACTTAGAGAATATGCAATGGGTTCTGTTGTCATCCTAACATACTTTATTAAGATAATTAAACCAGATTAATCATAGTTGCATAAATCTGACATTCTTATCTTTCTTTGAAGGTGAATCTGCTTCTGGACTCCTAGAATTTTTCTTTTATTAAACCGCCTCACAAACCTGGTCCTCACAATGAGGTTTATAATTACAGAGGCACTGCTTACCTGATACATGTGCATACATTTTTTGAGAGTTTAGTTTATAGCATAAAGCAAGTACACAATTTGTCATCAGTAGTTGGTTTATGAGGGAAAAATGTAATTGAACTAATTAGCGTAGTGATTTAGATATTGTTTAGAATTTCCGTGTGTACTTTGGTCGTAAAAAGGATACCACTTCTCGTTTCGATTATATAATTTCAAGAGAGTCTATGACGATAGGTCTCTAATAAAAGGAACTCTACAGATGTTTATAGTGTTTTTCTCAAAACTCTACAAAATTTTATCTTTCGATGGTATAGTAGCATTAGAAAATTGAATTAGAAAGTTTCAAATTCATCATATAAATTTTCGCAGAGAGAAAAATCTAAGAATATTTACAGAGGAAATCACAGAAATATTATCAAATAAATTGACTTTTCCTGGCATAGTATAATTTTCATGCACCGACTGAAATGCAAAAAAAAAGTGTCCTTTTTTTCATTTCTCATAGTAGAGTTTGAATTATTATTAGCAAAGGTTAAAAAAATGAAAATTAATGAGTAATTAATTAAGCCTTGATATATTCTGTTAATTTCATAAATGACGTGCTTTTAAGGTATATTTGAATTTTCATAAATTAATATGATTAGATTAATGAATTTATTAATAAAATTTATTAAAAGAAAAGTTTTAAAAAACGTTCCAGAAAAATGTAATTTCATTATCGAACAGAAGAACTTGTCTGTTCTATGTATATTTTGTAGAAAATTTTTACGTGCTGTATCATAAAAATGGTTCAACTTATTCTAAAATTGCTCTCCACGAAAAGCAAACTTTCCTTTTTTATACCATAAGTTTTATTAAAAATGTTTGTGGCCTCATGTTTTCAATGACAAGCACAGTAATTTTTCTTATTAGATATTTGTATCCGTGGGGCATCTTGTTCTTGGCCTTGAATCTTTCGAATCCATGAGAAAAATCGCAGTGCTTTTATTTTTAAGAGATATCTTATGCTATCGCATTATGTGTCCTGGTCTTCATACTATATGCTATTTATGCTCCGAGAGCTGCTTTAAAGTTTTATCTTGGCTTATTTTGCGAGTAGAAGGGACTTTTACTTTGCATTTTTAACAATGCTTTTGCTACGAAAAATATCAAGTTACAAGCGCAAAAAATTCCAGATATGTACAAAGTTTCTTTCGAAAACTTTATACGGATAATAAAGAAGTTTACCAGGAAATCAATTCTTCACATCATCCATTTTAATTGAACTTTCCAGAGAAATTATTCTTTAATTTAACGTAGAAATTATTATTATTGTTATTGTAATTTTCTAGAATCAAATTATAAATAACACGTGCTGAATTGTGCAAAATATTTACTCTTTCGTAACAAAAGAATTAAATTGTTGCCTCTGGTGCAATACTGAAGATTATGGCTTATGATTGTAATTTCGTCCGTTCCAAAAGTGCACGTAAAATTCCCTTCATAAAAACAGGATTAAAAACCTGTGTACTCCACTCAACCACATCATCACAACACAAATTTACAATATATTTTAAATTTCTGTCGACAATTTCACAATCGAGTACTTTAAATGTTTCATATGCACATGTGCCAATATTACCTTTGTGGAAGATTTAAATGAAATTTTTGTAAAATCACACATAAAAGAGATTTTATTTTATAAATCTGTGCATTCAATGTAAAAGTGTAATATGTTGAAATAAGTATAATAGCATTTTTAGCACAAAGTAATTCATTATCCGATTTATAAAGATGACATATAAATGTATTGTTCATTAAATTTATAAGGAATGATAAATAGATTAATTTTAAGTTCTTAAATTTGAATGACATATTTTATGAACACCATTATGCTTTAATTCTCAGATATACTTTTTAAACATATATAGGTATATTTGCCTGCACGAAAGAGGACTGCTTTAAAAGTAGTGCAACATATCTATAGCTACAGCTTATACTATACTAAAAACCGAAGTCCTTTCGTTTCATAACAAAACCACCTGAATTTCTCTGTCAAACAATTTAAAATTTAATTAAAATTAAAATCATCTAGCATCTTCAATTTAAAGCACTCAATATTCGGCTCTCATAGAACGAAGAGGATTTAAAATAACCTGGAAATCCCCATTCAATAATTGCAATCAATCTCTTATTAAACCAGAAGATTTGATTGGAAACCCCAAAGTTCTCCTAGCGACACCCAAAATAAACCTAAACAGAAATCCTTAGGAATCCAAGTAATTAGTAATCGCGTTAATTGTGGCTTATGATCGAATGTGATGAAATATCTCATCTCACGCCCACCTTAACGATTGATGTTTGAATAATGAGGGCATTTGAACGATTATTAGCTCTGGTAGGCTTTAATTTCTGAAATGGCCTTAATTACACTTGGTTAACCCCAAAAATTGGCTATCAATTTAATTTCGAATTACACCAAAAGCCGTCCTGTAATTTCCCAAAACATTAACTTAATTCGCATTGAGATACTTTGATGTCGTTAAATGAGATTTGTCGATTGGGTCATCAGATTAATTTCAGACTTATCGATTACATTGACTGCTTAATTACAGACTTTTTTTTTATTTTGTCAAATGAGATTTTTGGTTAGAATTGACATTGTGTTTTTGACCTTTTTCCGTTTCAATAAAATATCAGTTTTCTATTTTTATAAGTAACTTCTTAATATGTACATATTAGGATTCGATTTTATTTTAAATAATGATATATTTTTCTTGAAAACGAAACAATATGATAGAACATCTTCGTTTTCTGATTCATAATCTATAGAAAGAAGGAATCTTATAGAAATATCATTCACTTTTCCGAGAAGAAAATGTCGTAGATTTGGATAATTAAATTAACATTCCCAACAAACTGTTTGATTTTTGTTTGTTTAAAAACGAAAAGTTCAAAAATAAATCAAATCGATTTATGTAGCTCAAAGAATAGCTTATTGGACTCTCATTTAGGATACCCAATCGTACCTATTGTTTTCTTGGAGGCTCGTTCTAATTCGAGAACATTTCTAATTATATTACTTCGTTTGTTTCAATTATAATTGACTTAATTTGAATCCCGATTTATTTTTGATCAATTTTGACAAAGCTTTAATACCAGAGATGGTAACAGTGCCAAATCCTACGGCTAAGCCGACGTCGTTATTGGATTTTGATGTTAAAATTTCCAGCAGCAAATATCGTAAATCTTCAATATTTTTTTAAAATGTAAATTCGTTTTATTAGTATTATTGAAATTGTTTAAATAAATAAGTTGGTCTTCAGTAAAATGTTTCATTCTGACCGAAAAAAAAAATCCTCATGTGTTTAATCATGCGAAAACACGCCAGTTTTCCTCTGTATGTACTTACATCGTCTTAATACTTTCCGATATTCCCGTGAAGACATCCTTCGACAGGTGTGTCAATTTCGGGGCGTGCGAGATATATCTGAGGATGAAAAGATAAACATTATTGTAGATAATATCATAATGCCCATCTTCCTGGGGTTTAGAGAAAAAATATATCAAGCAGCATTTTCTGCGTGGAAAAATTGATAAAAAAGGACTACATACATTGTCCGAAGATTCTTTATCGACTCAAACGCCCCTGGCTGTATTCCCTCGAATTGACTCAAATCGGTTAGAGTTCTAAGAACGATCGAAGAGGATTTCGTTTATCGTCACATGTATATATTTAAATAAAAATAAATAAATTTTTTACTTACATATCCCGCAACGTTGAGGCATAAATCTTAAGTCCTGTACTTCTTAAAAGTGGTAGACCTGCTGCTGATATCGTCAGTCGTTGCATATCTTTATGTAACTTTTGAGGCACTCGAAGGAGGGATTCGCCCTCACATCGGCACTCAAGCTCTTCCTAGAAGAAAATATTATATAATATAAAGGTAATAGAACTGCTAGCTGCTAGGAACGATATTAAATAATGTTATAAATAGCATATTTTTTTTCGCGGTCTTGTAACATTAAAGGCGAACTTTATTTTATGCTGCATGTTTTCATCTTCTATCCATCATATGAACGCTGAAAAATATACTAAAAATCGGAAATTGCCTTTTACTTCCACAATTTCCGAAAATTTCTTCAATGCATATTAAAAGTCTTCTTTACATTTTTCCGGAAGAAGGAGTCTTGGCTGTGCTAGGAGATTACGGCTAAAATAATCCTTTCCACGAGGACTTTTAGAAAAGTCAGGCATGCCCGTAAGCTGCTATAATTCTCAAGTAACCTGGTATGGTTTACTAATCATAAAGGTAAAATAAGTCACGAGTTCATGTATTTACCAGAACTCTCAAAGTAACATAAATTAATTATTAAATTATTATTATCCTTCCAAAAAAGGATTGGGTTGCCAAGTGCTTCGAATTAATCGTAATGGCCTTACTACACTGTGAATAATTTTTTTCTTTTATGCTTTTATTAATATGTCACCGGTTGGTGAATTTAATATCTATTCGTTGATATTAAATAGAATGTCGAAAACCCTCTACACATTTCTCAATTTGGACCTTATATATAATATTTTATTATCAGAAATTTAAAAGGATCCATATCGGCTTTCGCAAAACCCTTACCAACGAGTAGCGACACACCAGCTGAAATTTAGAATTTCAAGCGTATATATGCCATTTAACAATATTATAGTATTGCTTTAAAATTAAAGTCAAATTTATGCCTAAATCTCTATTTTTAATAGAATATTCGTCTGAATTACTTAAGTAATTCAAAAGTGATATGATACATTTCTGAAATTGAGAACATTCGAAATTCTAAATTTCGGTTTGTGTATCGCTGGTATAAATGGTGAAATCAAAAACATATATTGCATATGTTCTCTTAATACATACATATAATACGTTTATATTACGAATAAGAGAAAAATTATTAAGTATATTAAGTACCGAAGTCGAGCATCATGATTCATGGGAGGCAGCAGCGGGTGTTCCATTTGTTTATTCACTCTTGAAGCCAGTTTTTTAAGCTATTTATGGAACAAGAAATTAAAATAATTTATTAGTTTTTAATCTACATTTCATTTGCAGACTTCGTTCTGATATTTGAATGATAAATTAGTCCAAGTTAGAACGCGACTCAGGCTCATCTCGATACTTACATATGTTACGAAAAATCTATTTCAGTATATTTATGTAGGGTATCATATTTAACTTAAAATGTTAAGCAATGAACCGATTTTCATTAAATTTAGCACAAATCTTCTCCATATAAATAGCTAACTCATAAACTTAAGACCATCGGTACATTTATAGGGAAAGTAAAGTTCATAGCACACATACGTCATAATAAACGGTTGGTTATTTAAGACGGCCGGCGTCATTATAAAAGCGAATTCCACTGTATATGCTACCGTTTACAAGTTAAAAGATAAAACAATTTAAAGTTTAATATTCTATGTTTCCCAATAAATGAAATTGTCACAAAAATATATTATTCTACCTTCTACGTTTTTATATGCGAAGAATGATGCAAGATGTAAAATCTGAAATAATAATAGTCCTTAGATATTTTAAAGTGATAACATCTGAACACATACATACCTACATATGTATGTATATGTATTAGTTTGTTGTAATTCCACTTTACTACTTTACTCAGAGTATAAACTTTTAATAAAGTTCATATTTTACTATGAAACTGCTTTAATTTGCAAAAAATGGCATTTTTAGTATTTCCTATTTTTTCTAGCTATGTTAACATAAATGTTATTTTTAATATTCATAGTCATCACGAAGAATTTCTTTATAAAGTTGGCAACTCCGTCACCTACCAAATTTTATTTATATTTTCTTGAAGCGGCATTATCTCCCGGTAATAAGTCGTATACGTTAAGATTGAATTTCTTAAAACCCTTCCAAAATAAACAGATCAAGTTTAAACTTTTCGTTCAGCATAAAACTTTGAAGAAATACAAATTTTTCTTTTGATTAAGATGAAACCCTAAAGATTTGATGAATGTTCAGTATCTCCTTTAGAGACGTGCTCTTGCATTATTCAAGACGATTAAAAGCTCGTTGACCGTAAAGGAATGAAATCTTAAAGATACTTCACTTTTCCACAAATATTCGCCGTACCTCGAGCTCCGGTGAAAGTTGAAAACATTACTATTTGTTGTGTGCCGTTTATACACTAATTTATTTACTTTTATTTGAGGACTAACATTTCCCCGGGGGTTTCCTCTTATTTTTTGAAGTTTACAAGTGTTTTTCCGTATAAACATAAACATTAGATAGGCCCCTTTTTTTGTGGTTTGTTTACGCTCTTTTTCGCCTGTAATGGAACAAAATTGAGTGAAAGTTTACTGAATTCTGTCATTAATTATGTACGTTGCTTTCGTAGCAGTGCTAATGACTAAATTAACTTAAAACGACGAAACAACGAGACAGCAGAGATATGAAATCCTTGTAATATGAAACGAAGTGAAAAATTGTCTTCGAAAATTGAAAATTAATTTTCTGTAAAAGTAATCCTTCATATGAGATTAAAAACGGTTCTTATGCAAATTAAATAACGTTAGCATATACTTCAGGAGGAGGAGTTTGAATACAAAATTTGATTTCACGTTCAATAAAACTTCAACAGGCTTACACATCATCAAGGGTTGGGTTCTTCATTCGAGGCGCTTTTGTATGTTCCCAAACGGATGGCAAGAAGTCATGGAAATTTTTGGCGTCACTGGATGCGGCATTTTATGATAAAATGGTTCATGTGATTACGTTATGTAACACGTTATGAAAAGATATTAAGAATTATGTAAAGTTCTAAAATTACGAGTATAATACAACTTGCTTCTATAGTTGCATTGAAAAAAATATCAAGATTTTTGAGGTATTCAAATTGAATTTTCAAAACTAATCAAACCTTCAAACGTCTTAAAGAAACCTTTCAACATTTTTACTATAAATCCGCTATAGTTAAATTAGTTCACAAAGTTTAAGAGTTCTTCTTTCCTAAATACTAAATTCCTTTAAATATTCTTTGCTGGATTATTCTTGATTATATTCCTTAATTCGAAAAAAGATCCTATCAATTCTTTTGTACTCTGCTTTTAGATAGACTTTACTTCCTTACAATATCTAAAAACAATTGAAATTTTATTGTTTTGAAATTATAAGATGGTATCTATTTTCCTTCTTCCTTCCATGATAGAGGCTTTTGAGTGAGCTATTTATTTCTGGTATTGTTTTCATGTTTGGTTTTGTCAAATATCTAAGGGTATTACATATATATTTATGTGCTTTGATGTAAAAAATAAAAAATTTAATGTAGTCTACCGAAACTCATTTTGTTTTTCGTTTTTTATTTTCCACAAAAATTAAAATGAATCAATTTAAACATCGCTATTGTTTTTTTATTTAAAAAAAACAGTATTTAGAAAAATATAATCAAATTACATTGGAAGTGAATTCTATTAATTTGATTTTGACTTAGATAATTAGAAAAATCGTTTAGAAAAATAATTGCTTAAACATTTTGAAGTAATTTAATTCAACTTAAGAATCTTAATTGCTGAGTTTTCCCATATAATTGGAATGTCGCCGAGGCCTATAACATTTAATTTCACCGTGAGGACAGCCAGCTAAAGTTCATCCCCAGAGAAATTAGCTTAGAAAGGAATTTTTTTTCCGTCTGTGTGGATCGCATTAAGAATTAAAATTATCGAGGCAGAGGCGATTGCAAATATATTAACATCATCACCATTTATCCCAGGAGAATTGGGTTTGCTGCGAAAATGCTTTAACAAAAGGTAGCTACCAAAATATTATTCCTCATTAAGATATTTTTTTTATATACTCTCGAAGGACTTTACATGTAATTTATTTGTTATAATAACGTTCTTATTAAAGTGTGTTTTACTTGATACTTTACGGGCTGGCAACATAGGCTGAAATATTTCTAAATCAAAAAGTGGATTTTATTTTCCCAAATATTACATATTAACGCGCTGAATGCAGATCCAACCCTAAAATTTCTACGTTCAATTAAAATAACATATTAATACAATTTTTCAGTTCGAATAATTCTATTAAAAAAACTAAACTTACATGGTTCATATGTAAATATTCCTTAAGACGTTATTCTCAAAAGTTTATAGTTAAAGTTGAATAACATATCAGATTGACAATAATCTTGCTTAGGGAATACATAAACCCTTCCAGAGTACCCTAAACCCAATTTAAATTGACATTTGCACGCATGCCACAGTCCCTGCTACATGTAAATTATGATTTATTCAAATATGTTATAAGAAAAAATTTGCCATATTTTCGCCTATTCCTATTTCAACCCTTAAAACACTCAAAAAATTTGCGTAATTTATCATATAAAGCCGGGAATAAGATTTTCAAGAGTTCTTTAATATAAACCGCCAAATGTCCCATTTTTACATTATACAAGAGAAGAAACCTTTTCGCAAACACCAAAATGAAAAATAATTTCCAATTCTATTGGCAGAAAGCAGTTGAAAAATTAATGACTCCTATACGCAATGGTATGAACGAAACAATAAATATTTCAGTGTTCTCCTCCGGAAGAAATTTCATTGACATGGGCGGCGAAAAACGTTTGTTCTTTTGTTAGCTCGATAATAACTCGATATTTGTTTTGAGAGGGAAAAATTCATTGATGGATAATACCACAGCTTCGATGGAATTCACCTGATGTGGGTAGAAACAAAAGGGACGATCATGCGGAAATCACTCCGGGCATAAAAAGCAGAAAATCCTCATTCTAAAATGTTGCGTTGCGTTGCGATGCCGCTTTTATTAGACTGAATGGCTTCTGGCGGAAGTACCAACAGCCAGTAGCCATACAATCAGAAAAACATAAATCAAAATAGAAAAATATTGTTTTATAATATTTTAAAATTTTGCCCTTTTATTGTTTATAGTTATGTTGATTAGAACATAATACGTTTGGAATTGAAGAAGCGCCCGATATGCGCCCAAATCGGGCCCGTAACATTTTTGGAGAAAAATAAAATCATAGAGATGCCTATAACACGCCCGCAATACGCCTGTTTACCTGAGCAAAAATATTTAATTGTTTAGCACTCCCGCAACACGCCCGATGTACACCCAAACATTTTCTATTTTTACTCGGAAAATAATTATGCAGTGATAAGGAATTTGGAAAGAAAATACATACTTCTTTCTGATGAAATTCTATATTAGATGATCCGCTCAAAAACTAGACTAAATATTTTATTATGAAAAATCCTACGTATTAACAGCGATTTTTGGTATTTATTCACACGACGACGCAAATTATAGTCGAATTATATTGTAATTTTCTTGTAAAAAGGATACTACTATCAGCATAACTTACTTGAGAATAATTTATTTAAAATATGTGTTTATAATAATAAAAAAAAAAAACATACTATACATTGTACAAGAAAAGTTGAAGTAAAAACCACAAAAGTTCTAGCATTGATGTAAATGTTTTTTTGAGAACTTTTGAGTTTATTATAACAATTGTGAAACATTAGGTATATGCAATGATAATGTGACTTAAATAATATTTTAAATCTTATCAACAACTTCATTAAAATACGAAATTTAGGTTTCTATGATGTTTCATATTTTTTTTAAAGTAAATAACTGATATTACACTTTTTTCTAATAGTATACGTGTTGAAGTATTTTATTTTCCCGACACGATATCTATCAAATTGAAGAAATAGTCTATTCTATCCTATTTATTCAATACTGTAATGAAAACCTCGCTAACCAGTGATAATTAATTACCCAAAAAATTCCACATCTTAGACCGAGGCTTAGCAGTTAATAGACTTTTATATATTAATAAATCTTCGTCAAGAGGACTTAAAAGAATCCTTAAGTAACATTTCGAGGGTCTTAAATTCTGAAATTATTTTGTTGGAAGCTTAAAAAAATTTATATTTAAAACTTTAAATATATTTTATCTTAATAACCCTAAACAAAAAGGGGTTGATTAAAGTCGAAGATACATTATCACAGCATCGAAGTATGATGTATTATAAATAAGTAAAGTACTTAAGTGTTAATTTACTTCACACGTGTTGTTTAATGAAACACGTTTGAATTGGTGCTTAATCTCTACCTACGGAGGAATCTTTATTTACGTTAACATATTGTCTGAAGCCGAAGGGGAGCATTTGTTCTATTTCTAGGTAATCGATATTCGTTATATGTAAAGCGTGGAAGTGCATAAAAATGTATTTTATAAATTTAATCCTGTGCCAGGATTAATCACTTGAACTGTTCGTAATAAGACGTAATATATGCTATTTTATCTCCCTATTTACTTACCTCAAATTCATGTGTTGAATTCCAACAGTGACAAATCCAGCCCTTCATTGGGGATGTCTCACCAAACGAACTCCGATCAGTTGGAAAATGTTGAAGATTTTCGCCTGACTGCTCAGAAGAAAAATTATCCACAGTGGGCGAACTGTCGCTGGCTGTTTCAACGACAATACTGCTTTTCAAATCATTTGCAGTCGTCTGCACAGTTACCGCACTCACAGCAACCAGAAATACAAGGAAATTTCTGCAACACTGAAACAAGCACTGAACATCAATTTTATTCGAATTAAATTGGGTGGAAGATTTTGTCATTTTCACAACGATTAGATCAAGCCCAGTTATCGACAACGCAGCCCCAATTCCGATGGCTAAATCACGCCTTCATCATTCTATGCCTCAATTTGTCGCATTAAACGTAATCATGTTGAAAAATTTGCGGAGTCCTCAGGATGCGGGGGAGGAAGAGGTCTTACACCATGGCTCCACACTTAAGATTCGACAAGATGGATGTGAATGTGAAGGCAGGTCAGTTCTATATTTTATGAGCTTTCTTAATCTTATAATCCTTCACAGCTGTTTCATCCGAAGTACGTGATCTGAAAGTACAAAAAGGAAAATTAAAACTCTTAGAGATGTCGTGAATTATCATCATATACATATCATATTTATATGATATATTTTCACATAAATCCAAAAAGTAAGTAGCTTATTCGCAAAGTTTTAATAAAATGTAAGTATTATATACTCTTAACTCCTGACGATTCCTTTTACTAATACTTTGATGTCTCAGTTAAACTTTTGCATTATTGCCTCTAACCCAAACTAGTTGACTCCTCAGAACGAGGACAATGTTTAAACAAATCTATTTTCAAGATTAAAATACAATTTTCAGAAATCTAGAAATTTTGAATTTCAGCAAGAAATCAGTAACCCACATAATTGACGTTAACCAAACTCCAAGAAAAAAACGCAAAATTCAAATAATCCTTCTTTAACCGACTGGAGGTTTTTTAAAATCGTACTTAATAAATTGTTTTCAAACCAAATATCGCTCGACAAAAGGCTTAAATTTGAAAAATATCGAAACGTTTTTGATATTTTATTGGAAGAATAAGAAAGAAAGTATTAGGCTTGTGACGTACTGATAAACGGACAAAAAAAAAAAACAACGAAAATATAAAGTTTCTTAATTGGCTACAAAACTCTAAAAAAATCTCGGTTGCCAAACAATAAAAATTAAAACTCAGAGTTACAAAAAGTATTATGCTGAAAAAGTATTCGAATATTTATATATAACACTTCGTAACAAGCATTAAAAGATAGAAATCGTAAAACTAAAACAAGATTAGGTTATGATTATTATTGATTTATAACGTACAATTTTCCCGTATATTTTAGAATTACATCTTAATTACTATATAAGCAGTTTCATTTATTAGACAAAGTAATTAAAATTAAAAATAAAAACAACCTGTAGGTAATGATTTACGCGCATCATCCAAATTGTTACCAAATTCTTTCTGATATCTTAAAAATATTTAGAAAATGAAATATGATAGTACTTATATATAAAAAAATCCAATATTCGAGAAATCTAATAGTGAATACAGAGTGAACCATAAAAGATAAATCATTTTTATACCTAATTTTTCTTACTTGAGAAAAAAATGAATCTATACTGTAAACCAAAAAGCCCCGATGTACTGAATTTGATCAACATTTCCAGTTGTTGTGTTCCGAAATTAAAACAAAAAAAGATTAAAAATGTAAATAAATAGATAAAAATAACATTGCAAAAGACCTTAATATTCAACATTCAATATTTTATTTTTTATACATAAATCACCCCGCGAATTTACATTAATTTGCTCGAGGAACGACAAGCATCTTATTTCTACAGTTTACTTAAAAACAGGAAATACTCTTAACAATCGAAACTCAAAGTCCACGTACCTTGACTGTGTTCCTGTTGTCTTTTAATAAAATATCTTTTTTAGATCTTTCTTTAATTAAAATTTCCCATCTTGTACAAATTCGTGCACACTTTTTGCCAACCTTCAATGCAACAATCCCCGCGGGCGAATTAAACGAAGACATTCGAAAATTAGTCTGAGAAAACATTGGGCGCCTTTTGTGCACCTGAAATTATTTCGGCAAATATAAAGAAGCCACGAGGTAGATGTAGTATTTGATGAGTTAAATTTAGAACTTAAAATACCAAGTATTATTGCATGAGAACATTTAAGGCATATATATTTTCCTCCTGCCCGCGCACTTTACGGATTAAATTATTTCAAGTGATAACGCAGTAAGCTCACTTATCATTGAGATTAATGAATTACCTACTTTTAGGTGTTTACCGACATTGGTCAGGCAAATTGGGTAACTTTTCCGTGAACGTGAATGACGCAAATTAAGGGAAATTTTCACCCAAAGATGATGAATGAGGTAAGTACCCTTTTAGAATATTGTTAGAGATAAAACAGATGAGTGTCCATTACCTTTACTGGACATTGATGAGGGCTTTTTCAGACCCTCCAAGTTAAAGTTTAAACCACAGAAGATTTATATCTCTTGTGAAACGATCTGAAAATAAATTTAATTCCTGGTAACTATTGTTCAAACCTGTAAAGTTTGAATGTTTGCGTTCGGCTACTTTATCAATTAGTTTCAATGTAGATATATAGCAACTATAATTTTACTGCTTTAGAAGTTTTGCTGACACTACTGATAGAATCACTTAAGAAATTGCAGACCAACTGCCTGAGAAAACTAGTTGCAATTTATGTTATCAACTTTGAGAATTAGAAAGGATAAAAGCAAGAAACTTCGAATGAACTACTGTGCGCCTGAAGGATATACTAGAACAAGAGAAATCATTTGATTACATTATAACAAAACTAAAACAAACTTATATACCCCCACATTCCGATAAGGAATGCGGCATTTCAGATATTTTGATTCACAGAAGAAGACATTAAATGTACTCAAGTTCCAACCTCCCTATAATCGAATAAATAACCCTAAAATTAAATAATTATCTCCTTCTGATAACTAATAAGCAATTGGTTCGGACATATTTCGGTTTATTTATTGAAAATGAATCCTCCTCAAGAACTCTAAAAAGAATCACTCTAGAATTAAGCGAAGCTTAATGACAAATTAATAAATTAATAATTAATATTTTTATCACACAGATTTTGATAAGTCATCTTGCAATACTTAAGATGTCTTAATCTTGTATAGCGAGCTAAAATAACAAAACAATTTAAATATGTATTTATACAATTTTCTTTGAACCAAAAGCAAAATTTGCTTCTATTGCAACCTAGCAATCATTCATTTCAAACATTTTCCATCAAGTAGGTACAGTCAACTAGGGTTGATAAACAATTAGGAAATTTTCACAAACAAAAACATTAAAAAATGGAAGAATATCTGAAATTTAATGCTACAATTTTAAGCTAAAAATTTTAAATTTTATCGTCATTACTTATTGAGCACATTAGGTACAAAAAAAACTATGCAGAAAGCCAGTGCTTAAGTGTAGTCCGAACTTAGCCCCATATATAAAAACCATTACGGTTTAAAATTTAAATAAACATATAAGTACATATAATAATATAAAAATAAATAAATAGTATTTTACGCTAAATCAATTTCGCTCACTATGGAATCAGATTTAAGAGAGATTTTAGCATTATAAGTACTATTTTAGATCCACCATTTTGAAGTTTCAAAATCGGGTACTAAATTTGGAATAATCGGATTGCAATAAAATTTATTATCAAAAGATTGCCATTTTGAATTAAGGAAAAATAACATGGATTAATCAGAATTGATAATTACTCCCTCGAGAGAGTGGCTAGTTAATTATAAATTTTAATTATTATTATTATTAATTTTTTTATTTATTTTTATTATTATTCTTATTATTATTAATTAATTTATTTATAAATTTTAATTAGGTGTATAATTACTAACATCTCACGATTTATCATTCCCGTTCACTTTCGAATTTAAAAAAAATCAATTATCTTCTAGGTTTCCATTAAACAATTTTAAAAGCAATTTTGATTCATCTATACTTTCTTTACAACATTATGAATACTTCTTCGGTGTTTTGGTAAAAGCTAATTGGAAAACTTTACCAAACATTTTAAATTAGTTTTTAGTCTGACTGCGATATCAACTTGTTTAGACGGAAGTTTTATTTAAATCAACATTTTTTTCTCAAAATTATCAAACACTTTTCATCAGACGTATATAGGCTCTTATTTTTTATAGCATAAAATTATTTCCAACTGTAATTTATGCCCAGAATTTCTTTTCTACAAGGAAAATAAACTAAGAATATCTTTTCTATAACAGATCTAAGTAAATATGATTAAAACGTCAATAAAAATAACCGTCGTAACTATTCTATATAAAAAAGTTATATTCAACCGATTTTATCATATTTACTTAAGCAAAACCTTGTAAGTCTTTTGATGAATTTGTGCAGCAACCCTTTTTAAAGCTAAAAAGTAACATCTTTAATTCTTAAGACATTAAGATTCAAAACAGTTTCCTCTAATTTGAATGTTGCACCCAAGTCAAATTACATGTAGGTATAAGGACGTACAAAGCCATTGCCTGTGGAAAATTCTGAGCACTTTTTAACCACACCTAGCTAAAGGAAAAAGCACTCTAAGACGATTGCAACGACAAAGAAACATAATCCTGTGAAGTCTTTATGAAATTAATTAATAGCTGAGTGAGCAATAATAAGGGGACCAAGTCAAGGATGTAATGCACAATTTGAGCTTTAATGCAAAAAGAGAAAATCTAGAGAAAGTATCTTCCTAATTAGTACTACGTACTATTTTCGATTAAAATAGAACCTTTCTAAAAAGTAGGTAGCGAAGCAGAACGTGGACAGAAAAGTAAAATACATTTAATTTACTCTTCCTCAGATCTTAAATACACGTACATACGTGTATGATTTTATGGTTGGATAGAAAATTAAATGCCTTTATTTAATTATAATTTGGACTAACTTATTCCGACATACAATTATACAACATTTTAGGACCAATACGTCTCGTGCATCTTAATAATTACGTTAACTATAAATATTGAAGTTATTTAGGAATACAGATCAGAATTATGACGTTAAAATATATTTTTTAACACTTCCATCAATCCATTTTGAAATTGAAAAAGAGCTTCCTATAGCAACTTTGATGACGAATTTAATGGGCCATAAAAAATAAATAATAAAAATTTTGTGATAGTACATTTTGATAACAAATCGACTTCAAATCCAAAATTAAACCCACAATTATAAATATTACGCGGCTTACTTTTCTGATGATGCCCTGGAGCAGACAAAACAACAAACTTTTTACCTATTTAGACAGAATTAACATCCTTACAAGTATTGGCCAGAGGAAATCATTTCTGTTGAACTTTTCATTGATTTGATGAATAATGAGATGAGAAAATAAGGAACAGACTCTGTTAGGGGTTATTGTCTCTGCGTTGTTGGGAAGAAGATTTCAAAAGATACGACCACAAAGTATTTGGAAAAGTGATTACTGGAATCTCTTAACAGAAGGTTTGGATTAACTACAATAACTAGAAATGGCATAGAAAAACATTTCTTATATAATATTCACACAAGTATGGGATTTGGTTACGAATTCTATAGTACGGAGGGTTAATATTGTTTAAAATTAAACCATCCTTTTGAGAAATAATACCCTATATCGTAAATTTAAGCTAATTTGTGTAACCCGGATAACACTAGGAGAGGGCTGGGCTAGAAGATATTTTCTTTTTCCTTATGTTCATAAATTTTAAAACAACCTTTGTCAATGAATTTCATACTAACCTGAGGAATAATGAATGTAAAAATAGAAATATGCATTGGGATAAAAAATATATTATGTCCATTTTCGCGGCATATACTACATTTGTTTATGCTAAATTCCATGGCGATAGGTTAAACGGTCGTGGCATGAAAGTAGTGCAAACTCATTTTCATATTTCTTATATTAGTACGATTATGTTAAACCTGCCCATATATGTACAATGGATTTCAATTAAATCAAACTAAAATGTTTTCGAGATCACTAAAATATCACCATCATATTTAAAATCATTTCACTCTTGCCGTTTAGGTAGGTTAATCTATTTTGGTAGACAGATTTTAATATATTAGTTGTGAAGTATTTAAAATTTATGCAATATACCTTTTGCTATTCAGAATATATAAATTATATATTAGCTCCGCTCGAATATGTGAAATTATATTAGAAAACTTTACTTTGAACTTTGATGACCATCAAAAGTTTTATGCTTAAGACTGTAATATGAAAAGTTAAATAATATTACGCATTTAATACTACCAAATTATGAAATTTTTTTTTATAAAAACTTACTTTAAACTTCGTCATCCCTTCGAAAATCCTTTAAATACTTTCCCTTTTCTGGTTGGGTAAAGTGAAAGAATGTTTGTGTAAACAAAAATCCCTTAAGTTAAATTTAAAAGGATGTACCTTGAGCACAAGTCATATAAATACTCGAAAATCCTAACGACGATGTTCCAACACATTTCAGTTCTCCTTACTTTTTATTTGATAAAATTCTCAGTTATACCGAGTGAGATCAAAATGCCAGGTCGTCGAAAATGGTTTTCTTATATATTTATTTTTATTTTGGCCGCAAAATCACAATAAATAGATTTTATAGCTTGGAAGGGAGCAAAATAATTGAGAAGAAATGTCAATCAAGAAGATTTATTCAAATCGGTATCTTGAAAATTTTCTAGGTATATTGAGGCCCCAAGGGAGTCAATATGACTTTGGTAGCAAATAAAATAAGCCCGTAATTCGACTCACCACCAGTCCTAATCTAAATACGTGCGGAAGAAAGCATCTTTCAAATTCCAGGGATCTATTGTGTAATATAAGGAATTTGAGGATAATGGGTATTTGAAGCCACTTGACTTATATGAATAATCAAATCTCAGAATTTAGCGCCCGCAAATGAACGCTAAGGAGAGTTCAATTTGCTTATCCCTCTGATTGAACACCCACGCCACATTGGTAGAATCAATTATATCCCGAATTTAAAGGATCCTGTAAATAGGGACCAAAATCAGAGCAGCAAATTTCTACATCTTGCTATTTGCTAATGTTATGTCCCCACATCCTAAGACGATTCTCAAGGGCACGAATTTCGACAGTTCTTCGTAATTACCGCGACGGTTAAAGGCACCGTGACAATCTTATTCTAAAGAATTTAATTTACTTTTGTATGTTTATAAAGTATTTAATTATTTGTTTTTCGCAAATTGGTCAATTATTTTACTCTCTTAATACTCAAAATAAGATTTAAAATAACTGAAGCTTACATTTACTTATTTTGCCTTCCTTTTTAAGCCATCTCTATATAGATTAAAAGATAAACCTTTTAAAAATCCAAACATGGTTGAATATAGATTTTAACTAGAGTCTATAAATAAAATTTTATATCACCTGCTGGACGATTTTAAAATGGATATATTTTATATAATTTAATATGTATTACACCAAAAAATTCTAAATATGTATATCTCATTTCAAGAAGAGAATCAATTCATTTTCGCATATATATAAATCAAATCCATTTCACAATTTTTGTTCCTTAAGTCAAATAATAAAATTAGTTTTAATTAAAATGTATTTAGTTGGGAATAATTTTTACTTATTATGGAAATAATAAAATATCAGTTCTATTCTTGTGAACACTTTATTTCGCGGTTCCAAGAACCATATCTATCAAAATTATTGGTTTTTAAAATGTCTAGGTATTTATAACACAACATGTTGGAATTTAAACCCAGAAGACATACATTCCTAATAAAGTTTTTACTAAAGTATAAAAGTTTTCGTCGATAGCATATTTAATTTATTAAGTTATACATAGGTACTTTCAATAGTGTTTCAAATATCACAAAAATCGGCTTTCAGCAAATACTTAACTCATATGGCAACCCAGGCTGAAATACTTTCATCTGATTTAAAACTTAAAACTGGAAAATCTCCATCATTACTCACAAATTTAATTCTGGGTAAATCAATTGAAGGTCTTCAGTTTTGTTCACTGTTGACACCTCTGGAGATTTTCGTTCTTATTAAATAGAAATGTTCCTTTTTTGATCGTCAACTTCGTGATAACATGGAAATTATGTTTTTTCTAGTAGCCTTGGTTAAACATAACTAGACGGAAAAGAGGCATCAACAAAGTATTTTAAAAGGCACATTATACTTTAGCAGAAATTTAAAATTTGAATATATATATTTTTAAAATGAGAACTGCCTGGCCTTGTTTCAAAAACTACAGGCATTTTAAATAATGAACAATGGTAATGAGGTCTAAATAGCACGAAAATTATTAGGTTAACAGTGCCTTAAATAGTTTAGTTTCTATCACTTAACTACCTTCCAATATAAACTTCTTCAGTTGTTTCGTCCTCTCGCCGCTAGGTGACATTACTAGTAAAATGATTTTGAATAAGACGATTATGCTTGAAATTATTCAGTATAAGTTTAGTACGATACATTTATGCTATTACTTACATAAAAAATAATTATTATTTTAAATGATTAAGTAATTCATGGAACACTAATTGACCCGACTAACACTTAGCCGGTTTTTTTTTTTTTATTTTAAAATGTTGAAGTGAATTGAAGAAGCACATGTTATTCATTGACATAATGAATAAACATAAATATGTACATTACATAATATGAAAAACATTATGATGAAATGATAATAAATAAATGAATTAAGTTACGGTCAAAACGAAAGTCAATATTTTTAACTAACCCTATTATTAGTGGGGTCTATTGCTATTTCGAGATTTTTTTAATTCTTTTCTCGAAACTCTCGAACAGGTTTTCCAGTTGTATTGATTCGAAGACGAAATTAACTTGCTAATGGATAATTCTATATGATGGAGCCCCTGCAGTCATAGCTTAAGGTACATAAAAAAGCAGAATTGTCGCTGCTCTATATATTTATGTGCTAAAATGGATTACCTCTGGAAGTGCAGAGAATGCTGGGCCGGAAAGTGCTAAATGGATCTGATTTGGTTACGTTGTCCATACTAATTAGCGCCATCGATACTGCAGAACGTTGCTTCCCCATTTAATAGGAAATTCTTTTTTAATGTCGTTTTTTTCATTTCTAGTTACCTCTTTTTTCACTGTTGGTCGGCGCGGTAACACGGATTTTGCGACCTCTATGCGACATATCAGGAAAACTCTTTGTGTTAATTATATAGCTGATAAAACTCTTTCGAATAAAGTTGAAGAAGGAAAAAATCGAAACCAGATTAACACGTCAATAAACCAAATTACATACAAATCTGGTGCAGTTGCACCTATAATCGCAGTTTTTGTAGCACGTGTCCACGGAGCATAATAATTAATTTAATTTACTTTTATGCGGTAGGTATTCTTGTGTAAGTAAACTGCTTATTTAATTAAAAAGTGGACAATGTTCCGCTGACCGTGCTATTCCCTCTGGTGAATCTGATTTATGCGCTCCAATTTATCGTGCGGTAACTATCTGACGACAATAATAAAATTACATTAGAAACTCACTATGAATGCAGTGAGGTTAATAGGGATTAGAGTCTATGCAGGTTTCCTACACATATTTTAGCTGATGTATGATGATTAAATATCTTAGATACGCACGTTTCCCTTCAAATCCCTATTATTTGTAATGAATTGGTAATACATTACATACATAAACATACTATATATTACACAGGCCAGGTTTCGCAGATAACGAAAGCATGTTTTATAGACAAATTTAATTAAAATTTGAACACAGATGTTTGGAAATATTTGTTTTCAGATTTCACATCTTAGAGGGTTATACTTATCTAAATCATTCACCATTCATTCATTCTAGTTAGGTTATAAATTAATTTTTTTCTTTAAATATAAATTGAAAGTTCTTGAGTTATATTGTGGTCACCGCCAAAAAATTCGATAATTTATCAAACTAACTAAATATAATAAGTCCTCCTTTAAAAATAAAAGAAAATTTTTATCCATCAAATACTGAATACTTGCACCAGTAAGATTGGAGTTATTCCTGGAGGTTTTAGGCTAAACACAACAATTTTTTTTTCTCATCCTCATCAGGGATATAGGTACATTTAATAACTTTAAATCAAAATGGCTTAAAATATTTATCCGATAATGTTTTCACTTCAAAATTTGATGCTTGGATGTATAAAGATCCAGGTCTTTATTAATAAAATAATGAAAATTTCTAGAACATTTTATCAGCACACTTATCGTCATAAGTTAATAACAGATAAACCTATTTTTGTAATGTTTGTGTAATAAAATGTCGACCTTCCAATTGTATTTAAATTCTTTTGTATACGTACCTATATATGAATTTTTAAGTTCAATTCATACGTCGCAATTAACATACAAAATTTATGATTTACATGTTTAATCTAAAGGAGATTTCATTCAGTTACAAACTTTTAAGTATTCATATAAAAAAGGATTGTGGATTGCGACATAAAAGCGGAATAAATTTAAAAATTCCACCCAAAACTTTCCGGGAATTAATAAAAACTGGAAAATTATACAAAACGAGGGTCGGATTCGGCCTTTATTGCGCATTAAAGGTGACATTCAACAGAAAAAAAGGGATACAATCGAGGACTAAACAACTATGAAAAAGTAAACTGAGGTCAAGTCAATGCGATTCCTTCAACCGAGCTTACTCAAAATTTAGAAGACAGAAAACAAACCGAACGGCAAACGTTGTAGAAGCTAAAACCATAAAGTGTGTGGTTCTTGAGTCCTTTGAAGAAAATAATTGGATTTTGGTGACTGCCTCCAGGCACATGTATATGTGAGATAGGTACTTCTTCCAAGCATATACGACGAGTCAATATAATTGTAAAGTGTTGGCAAAGAATCAAACGAAGAGCTTTTAATTAAGACAAAGGACATATCCCTCAATCCAAATGGAGAGGGGCACCATCAACAATTATGACACTTCCAACAAACAGACTTAAGCAGAATGAATTCTCGGGCTCATAAGAGGAAGAATTGGGCTATTTTCAAATTCGACTGCTGTTTAGGACGAATTTATTGTTTGCTTGAAAATATCCCTAAATATAATATGAACCCACATTCAGCACAATATGCTCCAGTTTTCAACATTAACGTGGGCGACTGAGCCAATTTTCATATTTGAATTTAACACCATTCATTATGCAGGAATTGGGATTCACTTCACTTCAATAGCTCATTCATTAATTGCGAAGTAACTAAAACAACATATACATATTTCCAAAAATGTCTTTGATTTTTAACTAATCCAATAATAATATCAATAACAAGAGAATTCTTTTGTATACATCTATGTTGATTTAATTATTAATATTGTTAGTTTTCAATATCAGTAATAGATTTAACAATTCAGTACAATCGTAAATCTAACTATTATAATGAATCCTAAATCCGAGGAAATTGGATGAACGCGAAAGTAAATATTATTTTATATTCATTTAAAAATCATGTTATTAGACTCATATGCACAAGGTTTCTTGAATTGCGGGTAATTATTGTATTATTTGTATTACAAATATAGTGTGTATTATATTTTAAGACCTGTATTTTAAAATTAAATATTTTTACTTTCAGACATGCAACCAGTATAGAAAATAGTAAAAATTGTCTAAATATACTCAAAATTTAAAAATCCATAAGTAGCGGGAACATTTTGAAAATTAATTGATTTTTTTTCGTAGTAAATCATTTCGAAACTAAATCATTTTACATGCGAGCTGTACTTTTGTTGTAGTGAAAACGTTGCCAACTGTGCTGCACTTTCTAAAAACCAAGTTAAATATATTCCATACAGTCCAAAATTAGGAACTACAAAAAGTTTAGTTCTTATAATCGCTATCAAATACAATCTTTTATCTTTTTGAAATCTCGTTTTAGTGATATTATTTTAAAACTTAAAAGCCAATTTTTATTTTTTAGTAAAACAGGATTTTTGTTTCATCGTTAAAGCGATATGTACATATGTATATATATTTATTATATCAAAATTATGATTCCTAAATTTTTAAATTTTTTGTTGTTGTTATAATTCGCAATAACTATAAGTATTACAAAGAAAGTACTTAACCATCTTTTAAGTGTGGGCAATGTTGAAATCAATAATATCGCGTTGTAAATTAAATATGATTTGACGATTGTTGTAATTGGTCCGTGTTATTTGTAGGTAATGCGATGCTGAGATATACTATTTAATGTCTCGATGACCAAGTCAATAAACAATTATAATAATACGAACTTGAAAATAAAAACCAGGATTTTTTCCCCCCGATCAATATGTTTAAAATTGTTCAGTTTTAAAGAGGCCCGAAAAACAATCCGCCTAACTTCGCATAATATGGGCAAGCCAACAGCAAAATAAATGGATAAAATTGGATAAAGCTGCAACATCACAATTTATTTTTCGAACGATTTTCGTCCCTAAAGTAATTAATTTTAATTTGGTAATCGACTGTCCTGTCGTTAAGTTTAAATAATCTTCGATAAATCACAAATCGCTGAAATTTTTCTTTTTTTTAAAGATCTTATTTAAAACAAGAAAATAAGTGAGAGTGCCTGGGCGTATTTAATCTGCACATTTTTGTAATTTACATAAGTTAAAAATAGGCACTGAACGGCCGCGTACTGAGATGTGGAAATTATTGAAGATGTTTTGAAGGCTTTTTTAATAGAGAATTTAAAGTATAAATTACGGGTTTTTTTCCATATTGAACAACGTTTAAAGTACCTTCAAATATCTAATTCAATGCTAATCCATTAAACCATATTGAAAGAATCAACATTTTTGTATATTGTTGAAAATATTTGGTTCCATCTATAAGAATTTGTTTTTTGTTGCCTTAATCATGAATCAGACTTCATTTAATAATAACGATTTCAATAACATTATTATATTATTATATTAAAACTATAGAATACGATACATAACATTTCTCTAGTCTCGAACAACTCAACCTCAGTAAATTTCACTCGAAAATGACTTATCTTTTTGTCTCAAGCAGCAAAGATATAAATTTACTATTTTGTAGTTGAACTAATTCGAATTTCCATTATCTTCAAGTTTCTTGTTCGAAAATGTTTTGAAGCTATTTTTATGGATATAATGTAGATATTATGGAGGGTAAACATTACAGAAAAACTAAAAATTATTAGTATAATAGTTTTTGATAAATTATCAAATTTGTACAAAATCTTCTTCGATTGAGTTAAACTCACATTAGATCTTACTTTTAATTTTGCCTACTATGTGGTTTAGGTTCCATTAATAAGGAGACTCTGTCTAAATTGAAAAGTATAATATATTAAATATAAGTAGTCTTTCTCAAATAATTTTACGATACGTTTCTGGTAAATAATGTTACTGCATTTTACTAAAAGCATTTGGGTAAATAATAAAATAACATTAAATCTGGATTGATAATTTAGTGTGGTAGTATGAGAAATTGAATTATAAACGTAGATAGTTTTATGCTTTTTAACGATTTTTTAAATCTTTCGGTTATCCTTGGACATCTAGCATTGTTGGCACATGACGACTCGTAGCACGCAGAACAGCATAGAAACCACGAGTCTAATTATAACATAACCATAATTGTAGCACCAGGAATAACAACAGGTGGTCCCAATCCGAATAACAAAACCCTAGCCTCTGTTACTAGGAAACTCTGTACCTAAAATCGCCCAATGAGAAATAACGTCATAGGCACACTTTACATGGTTTATCTAACAAGGTTGGATCCTTTTACACATTGCCATGTTATCTATTGGTTAATGAACTTTGGGCATTTTGGAAATGCATCCAGTTTTCCACAATTAAATTTATTTTCTACACCGGAACCTTCAACTACTCTGCAACCGAAAATTAGCGCCCTTATTATCCGACTATGATTGTTTGCATCAGGAAACTCTTTCCTTATATTTTCCGCAGTTTCCATTCCACTTTTAATATGCGACATATGGTGACATAAAAAAAACGTCCGGATTGAAGTACTTTAACGTGATTTTTATACAACAAACGGCGAACATTATTTAATATTCCTCGTTATATTATGTTAAATATTTTTGATAAACTTTATGAAAAATTGACGCAGTTACTCTTGAAAAATGAACCTTTTAAAAAATTATCTGAAGGTTTTCACTTCAAGCTATTTGTACTCGCTTTAAGTAACTAAAGGTGTGAAAAAATATATCTATTAAAAGCGAAATGGGTGGAAATGTAAAACTTTATTTTGAATCAATTTTCTTAAAATATCAGAGAGAAAGAGCTAAATGCAGATATTTTTAACTAACGCAGATGCCTTGACGTGAAATTGAAAACGTTTTATAAATTATTTACATGTTCATGCATTTTGCTTTTAATAGACACAAATATTTCCATACTAATTATACCTTAAATGTTTCATTATCAAACACTTTTTTATCTGAACCAAAAACCCGGTTTTTGGAATATTGAACAAAATTCATTCATTTATTCATATTTAAACTAAAATATTATTGAATTATATTTGGTCTGACATGAAATACGTATAAAATAATTAAATTGAGAACCAATCCACTTGAACTTAAATTTCAATCTGAATATCTATCTAAAAAATTACGACTTATTCGACATTCAATTTTTAAATTTACGACACAAATTATAAGAAAAGGCCACTAAACCCGAGTTATTTAAGAAATTGCTTGACCTAATTAAGCGATGATTCTACAAATTTTGGAACAAAAAAGTTCCAATGATTTACATGAAATGTTTGTGGCATATGCAAAAAAAACTATAAATAGAACCAGTTTTATTTTAGAGACGAAATTCAATAAGAAGAATGATTTTATTATTTATTGTTTTGCTAGTTTCTTTTTATCTATTTCTTATTTTTTTATTTGTTTTTTTACAATGTTTTATTCAATAAATTTAATCATTAAAATTAAATAAATAAATAAATAATTTTGATGAATAAATTTGATAATATAATTATTAAATTGTTCCAGAAAAGAAAGGTCATTTTATTTAATATTTTTGAAGATACGTTGGATTTTTCTGATAATTGCTTTAAACGACATAAAACTAGGGGACGACGAAAAAATTGCATGCAAAATGTAACCACAAACACGACATGGGACTGACGACTTTTACAATGAATTTAGTTAATACAGAATGAAAACCAATATTTAATTGACATATATAAATCTTTTAATGAAAGAAAACTGACATAACAACAATTTGCTTGATTTACATATGCATATCTAAGGCAACTTGGCATCATCAAGCTACCCAATTTTAATTGAACTGATAACTAAAAGTACTGCCTAAGAAAATATATCCAAAAGATTATTTCATAAAAAATATGTAGAAAAGTAATTATTAAAAAGACTGTTGTTCTACTTAATATCTACATAAATTAATGAACGAATAAGCCCCGTATTTAAATTTAAATTTTAAGATAGCGTTAAGGTTCGGATTGGGTATGACATCTAGAGATTTTGAAATTTTTAATGTAAAACAAATAGGTTTTTGATATTAATACCTACTCAATAATTCTTTTCAAGTTAAATTTCGTCTTTCTGCCAAAGAATTCATTAAGACTTGGTACAAATTGAAAAAAATACGTTTTAAGTAAAACTATGCATACCTATAGAAGAAATTTTACTTTACAAGTTGTTAAGTTTAACATATTTTTAATTATTTGGTTAAATATTAATAACATTAAAATATAAATTAAATAAGTGTTCAAATTGCAGCACTTATGTTTTGAATTTAAAATAAGATTCCTTATTATCATACTGAAAAATTTTTAAATTTGTTTGCAATAATGCATTTGCAACAGATTTTCTATAATAGATGAATAAAAACAAAATTTATATCTAAATGCTAGATCTAAAAAATGTTTTGAATTAAATTAAACCCTTTTCAAGAAGGAAAACACCTAGAAAAGGTCAAGCCTCATATGTAGACCTTTTCTCATTTTTATTTTCACTTATAAGTTGAAAAGTTTAGTACATAAAGGGACACTTAAAAACAAATAACCTTTGAACTTGAAGACACTCCTTTTTATTTTCAGACCGTACGTGAACTCTATTTATTTATTTTTCTTTTATTAAGACAGTAAAAGGGAACATACATACAAACAGAATAAGTACATATAAAGTACAACATTCAAATAGTACCAACGAAAAAATCCTTTCTTATACGATTTAATTTTTAATATCATTCCAATCTTTCAGCATTGCACACTTCACACACAAGGAATTTATTACGCCTACACCATGTATTTTCTCATTATTTCTATTGTAATACAATATTTTTAATCAATTTTTAATTAAATGCATCCTCAAAATCACCGAAAATTAGAGGTAAACTAGTGACGAGCAGATGTGAGTGATACTATATTTCAAAAACACCTAGGCAATAGCTCAGTTGCAATTTAGAAACCTACGCCCTTACCTGAATGCACTCTCCGATTCCTGCAGGATTGAAGCCTTTGGAGACCAAATGTGCACTGTTCGAAAGAAAACTCTTTAAAATATGTAGAATTGGTTTTAATTTTTTTCTTTTTTTTTAGGAATTCACAATTTTCGGAACACTCAAAAAGTAATCCATGAAGATTGCTTATTTAATCCAAAAACACTTTGCATTAAAGCACAGCCAGGAAAAAAAAATTTGGTATAAGTGGTCTTTTAGACTCTTACTACGAAAAACTCAGTTGTCGTCAAAGTCCATCATTTAACGCGGAAGTATTTAAAATATCTCGTAGATATTTTTGTGATCGCACTTAAACAATACTCCTTCACAATTGAGAGCACCGAAAATCAGAGCACAACCCTGACGAACCTTTGGGCACTACTGTGCAGCAAACTGAATCCCAGAGCAGAGATCGTCGTAAAGTAAAATTTCTAGCCACTTGTTGGATACGGCCCCAGAAAGAATCGAAAGCTCTGAACAAATACGCGCACAGCTTTTGGACTTCGCAGGCCTCCCTGCCACCGACTCCCCAGAGTTCACCTGTATTCCAGAGTTTAACCACCCACAATTTCCCGCCCAATAAACAACCGGAGATGCTATATCCTGGGAGCACCTGTTGTTCCAGAAAAGTGCATCCGTACGCATCGCACCCATTTAAAGGTATCCTAGCAACCTGCAGCTAGAATCTAGATTGCAGATGCATTACGAAAAAATCCGAGCGTTTGCATCTAAATCCAGCAGGAACCCCCAAATTCGATTTTTATAGAATAATCTTTTCAATTTTTGAGTATCTGACCGTTATAGCTTATAATATGCATTAAACTCGCGATAATTCACTAATTAAATTACTTAACCACTGAACATAAAATCTAGCCCCCAAAGCTTTTAATCAAATTTCAAATTTCTCAGAAACCGATCGATTTTATTCATATGCGATATTTTTTCACTGTTTTCCAAGTTCATCTAAGTAAACATAGTTAGTACACATATACATTATATGTAATTGAATGGAATTTTCTAGTACTCTATATTATGAAATTACATAGGTTAATAACTAACAATAAAATTACCATATATGTAAGAGATGTTTAGCGGTAAGAGATACGATTGAGAAAATCAGTTCATCTCTTATAAATATTTGCAATTTTGCATCCAGCAATTTTAACCTTGGAACATGTTACAAAAATCGATCGAGCTTTATATGTAAATATAATATATGAACAATAAAACACTAAATGATTTTAAACTAATGTTATTATGTTTTCACCAACTTTATAAAAATTAAGAGAAGAATAAATATGTTTCATGCAAATGAGTCATGCTACAGGTATTTCCCGAGTAAAAATAATCAGCGACTGAACAGAGGCTGAAAAACTGCCACTCAGATTTTTTAGGGACGTACGCAAGTGTAAAAAAATCTGAAAGGCTGTACATTAGGGCGTACGGCGTCTTATTTAGAATGAAAAATCCAATCGACCATAGTTTGGGTCTTACATTAGGATGTACTAAGGCTACAGTCTTGTAAGGCCAACATTTTCCTGCAAAACAACCTCGTACGACCTTTGTGCGCTCAAGAAAAATGATTAGAACCATTTGTATAGTCGCATTTTTAAAATTTATCATTTTTACTCGGGTGTGGATGGAAAAGGGCTAACCCTGAAAAAGAAAGGCTTTTCAGAAAAGTTATTATTGTTAATTGAAAAACCTGATGAAATCTCACACAGATGGATTTGTACTCTCTTCACTTTTTAAAAAAAATTTATATATGCAAATTTTTTCTTTAAAAAATAACAGAACGCTACACTTTAAAAATCTTTACTCTGATTAGGAATCAAGTTATAGTCCTGTAGTTTTTGATTTATTTCTAATACAAATTTGGAACTCTGAGCTTAGATCGTTTGGAAGGTGGAGAATTTTTGGGATTGTTACTTGAAATTTTTGTCAGATACTCTTTCAAAAATGTATAACATTATTTTAATGCCACTCTATTAATAACGTAATTTATTTTTCGAAAACTGTATCTTGTGCGGTTTACTTTTTTTAATTCAAAAATTATCTAACCTTTAACATGTGTGACATTAGAAATAAATTTATTGTCATTACATTAAAATGATGAAACAATTCTCTAAATCTTTAAAAGAATATATACAAATTTTTATCAAAATAAACTTATTCAAAAAACAAAAGAAATTTGCGTTAATCTCTGATTCGCAAAAACTTTGTTTACCAGAGTAATCTACATAATAATAAAAATACAAGCATAAATATAAAAGTAGTACACTTTTTGATAAAGAATTAAGATTATAAGAAGTTTATAAGTTATATAATCGATATTTACATACATGGATCACTTTACGTCGTTATAACTCAGTACAAGAAGTAACACTTTAATCCGACAAGAAAGGCCACTTCACTTGAGAGCACTCAAAATTTACTAACAATGGAACCGGTGGCCAAAATTGAAAAAGAAAACGCTTTGCTTTGAATTATGCGTGCAAGCTGATAAGCCAGAAAAAGCAAATAGCGACAGAAAAGATCTTGCCAGCGTTTGTTTACTTTTTCTTTTAATTCGCGTGCCAATTGTCCAGTAATTCCGATCGTCTTGATTATCATTTAAGACTGTATTTTGTGACTCATAATAAATATAATACTCAGAAATTTCTGGTGACTTATGTTGTCCTAAAAGAAATCTAATCTCTTAGTTGGCTAACATACAATATTTATTTAAGTAAGTATTCTTTGCGGTAAACGACAAAATTTTGACGAAAGTTCGAATGCCTTTGAAGAAAATTTCATGATTCAAAGTTATTAAATGCAACAGTTTTTAGTCTCAAATATTTTGTAAGTATATGTATTTTTATTTTATTGTTATCAAAAAAAGCTCACAACAATAATTAATATTAACTAGGGTCAGTTCATATGTTACGAAAGTAGAATTTTAGCTTTTTGATATAATATACATTTTTTCAAATACTAATGATATTTCATTACCATTATTTAGAGTATATGTATTTCGAAGAAATAAGCAAGATACAATAGAAGTTCTGAAGTTAATTTTGGATACTTGTTAATAGCCTGCACGGACTATAATGACTATGATCAAAAATATAAAAATTACAAAATAACGCTCATCAAGTAATGATTAAGAATTAATTTTTTTTTATTGTTCGAACTAATTTCAACAAAATTAAATCTTTCATGCAAAATATTATTGAATCTAAATAAGACTACAAATGGAATATGTACTTAATTGATTTTAGTTTAGTATAAAGTGATGATATTTTTACTATTTCAGAAATAATCATTATTTTCTGTCCCTGATATATTGCATCTTTCATCTTCGTCTAAAACTTGTAATACGCATATCAATTCATTATAGCACGATGAGCGGCCACTCTTACAGATGTCACTCAAGTTAAATTCGATTTACTACTCGACGCTGCCAGTAATATGAAATAACCATTATTGCACAAATTTAAAGAAGTGAAGTGAAATGAGGTTCTTCCTTAAACAAGGAAACCAATTCTTAAATCGGCTCTTACTTAATCATTTTTAACAACGATCAAATAAAACATTCATTTTTAACAACGATCAAATAAAACATTTATTTTAGCGTAGACGTAATTACCATTCAAAAACCGCCCCATTTTGTAAAACAAAAATAATAAATATGTAAAGGAAAACACTCTGTCGCTACCCCTACTTTGATGCCTAATTTCTTAATTTAAATACCAAAATGCAGACTCCTAGGATCACAATGGAATTAAGTTTCATTTCTAAGAAGTATCTGGTTTATTCAATTAATTCAAGGAAGCAGTTAATAATTTTTGACCGACTTTACATATTGACTTAACATTGTGGGGTAGACTCAAAAACAAACTTTGATTAGAACCCTTCATAGAATCGACGGTGTAAACATATTTATCTAAATCACTTTTTATTTATTAAAAATATATTTATTAAAAATATAATTTTAATAAATAAATATCTCGAAGCTCGAAAAACGTCTATTAAGTTTTTACACCTTTACTATTTGACTGTATGAACTTTTTCCAAATTTCATAATTTGCGGTTTTTAATAAAAGTTACATATACAATAATAATAATAAAGCATGTAATAAGTTTGTCTTTTATGTAAACCCCAAACTCTTATTTTGTTTTGTTCGAATTTCGTTTTCTCGGATTCTGATAAGGTGAGATTAATTTATAGTGTTAGATGGATTCGCACATTACGATTTATTGTACGCTTTATCGAATGCGAGAAATCGATAGCATTTCGAATAAGATGAAGTGTGTAAACAACAAAGTGTATAATCCAATCGAAACAATGAAATCCGAGGTCTGATTGAAAAACTAAGCGCCAAATCGAAACGTGCAAACGCATTTTTCAATTTCACGTTCATTTTCCTCACGTTTCTCGGATCTATTATTTTGTTAGCTATGTTAGACCTATTCCAAAAAAAAGGTTTACGTGAGCTCCTTGAAGAATTGTACTATAAAAAGTTTTCCATTTTTATGGCAAGTGAAAAATAACGATTACAGGAACAGAAAGAAAAATAACTTACAAAGTATAATGACCTCCACTTTTGATTTATTTCACTATTCATTTTCACTATTCACTCAATCGATAAAACATATACAATCGTAGCGTAAGTACTTACTTTTATGTTAGTTTTTTTGTTTCGAGCACCATCTATTACTGCAGGATGAGATTATGTTGAATTGAATAAATTGTAGGTATTAAGTCTTCTTTTAATTCTCGACTTTGAACTTGACTTAAACTCAAATAATTTCTCTTTTGTTATTTTTTTCTATATATATATATAATATATATAATATAATTAATCGAGTTGTAGTGGCTGAATTGATCAAAAGGTATTTATATTAAATGTAATGATCGATTAATTAATAAAAGGAAAAGTTTCATATGACTATTCAATTATTAAAATAAAGCTTTTAATTAATCGTTGCTAGAAATTTATAAATTCGAGGAAAAATAGATGAATTTCGACCTTTGCGTTTTTATATATTTGTAATAGTATGCTTCGCCCAAAGTACATATATGATGCAAAAAATATTCTAGCTACTTTATTTTGTATTTTGTTTTATTTGTACTTATATTGGTATGGATTTTCCTATGTCGTTATACATATATGTATATATAGAAGGAGCAGAATAAAAGTAGTAGCTCTGTGTCTGATTTTCCTCTATGAATAATTAAACAAAAAATTATGTAGGTACTGGTTTAGACGCGAATCTCCAAGGAACTTACATCTTAAAAAAGATGTTTGCCGAACTGGCCTCAGAAAAGGCGTCATTAAAACAATTAAGTACCTGACGTGATCAAAATTCGAAAGGAAAAGCAATTTTTTGCGACAGAATGATGATTTAAAATGCGACTCAGCCGTTTTTATTTTTCCCTCATTATTCTGCCAGGGCTCCTTTAACAGGGTCAAAGTCCCTCAATTGCAACCACCAAAAATAACCAAATAGAGGTTATATCGAAAAAATCAAACTTTTCCTTGCGCTTTCTGTCTTTCTGAATAATTCAAACCTCTGACTGTTGGGACTTTCAAATACCCCAAACGGAGATACTTTTCAAAACAAATTTTTCCTAGAGATTTTCCTCCCTTCCGATGTTTTATCTTATACCTGGCCCTATTTCTGCCGACTCAGGAGACGTAATTAGACCTTATCTCCAGTGCAGGCGGAATATATCAAATTTGCTGTAGTTTGTCGCAAATAAATGGCATCAAATGGTGTTACAGCTCAGTTAAAGTTTCCCCATGGACATGACGTTATTGGATGTTTTCTGCTTTTCCCTCTGTAAGGAATGCTTTAGAGTCCTTTGAGAGTTTTCTGAGTGGCACTTTTTATCGCCTTTGATTTTCTAGAAGGCGGTCTCGTCAGTTTTCATTTAAATGTCTCTAACTCAATATATAGCGCTCAAAAGCAAATATAGTCAATCATCTATTCTCAATTGTAGAGGCAATTTCACTATTATTTTAAAATTCTATTTCTCCAGTAGACTGCTTCCGGAAAATAACTTTAGAACTTATTCATTGAATAAACTACTTATTTTAAGACAAACTCCCATCTTACTACCTTGAAATTCTCATTCCAAAATATCTATTCCATGATTCCATTTATTTCGCATTATACATATGTATTATCTAAATATATGTACGTATATACATATGAATTTGTGACTTAAAAATTATCTCTTATTTTTAAATTTGTCGTTAATTTACATATTTATGTTATTTAAATCTATAAATTACAATTACAAGATTTTTACAAAAGATTTAGGGTGTGTTCTGTTAATTTATTTTCTAGTATCGTAGTCGACTACTCAAAATAATATTTTCTTTAAAATTTCTGCTATTTTTACTTTACGGCTGCGTAATCCGGATAAGTCGTTGTTATTTTAGAATTTTATCCAAGAATTATTGCAATCCCCTCCACCGTAAATGTCGAGATATTTATACTTGACGTTGAACTCCACGGTTTAGAAGTTCCAAAGCTCGAATGTTTTAAAGAATAACAAAACCATGAATCATAAAGCTACATATAAATGCAATAATATAATCAGTATTTTAAAGGAAAAATCCTTTATAGTTCAAGTCTTTGAATTTTAAAGTATAAAAACGTACATAGGTAATATTTTTGCAATCCATTTCTTTATTGAAAAGACAAAAATGGAAGTTGAAATAAAATAAAATAGGTATGAATGATTCCATTACAAATCGACACACTATCGATAATAAATAATAATAATACATACATCATGAAATGAAATTCCATCAAAGAACTTATACAAATTTCAAAAATTCATCTTTAAGTTCCATTTTGGTTTGCCGAGATTCTTATGCTGATCAAAGTGAAACAAGTCAGTTGCAACATATAGTGGAGTTGCTTATTGCTCCACAAATCGTTCTTTCATCTCGGTCAATCAGTCCCTTGGTCCTTTCTTTGTCTTTTGTGCTAACATAATTAGCATGATTATGCCAAAAAATTGACATATGTAAATAGTGATAAATTTTTTAAACAAATGCTAGGACCAATCTTCTATGATTTTCTAACAAAAAGCTGTGCAATTAAAAAAAAAAAGCTGTGCAATTCTAAAAATATTATTTAAAGTAAAATGCAACATGTCCGAACAGTCTAATAACACAGTGATTGTTTTACAAATATGCAACACTTAAAAACACTAGTTTTCAAAGCTTTCAAGTTTTGTCTAGAAGAAATTTTTCTAAAACTCCTTTTAGAAATAGTCGCATAATTTCATCTTTGAGTGAATTTATATGTAATTTTGCAACAGATTATTTATGCGTTGGTATATGTAGGTATCAACAAATCATTTTTATATATTCTTTTTTATTTACGAGTATTTATTTATTTATTTAGAAACACTATTTATACACTTATATAAATAAACTGCGAAAAAGACTGTACAAATATTTAAAATGGAGCTGAAGTTGGACTCATTTCTGAGTAGCTTTACCGTAACGGATAATCCTGCGTTTTTAGAAAGAAGCAAAACCAGGCTAGCGACTAGTCTAGTATCCGCCGTCTATCTGCAGTCAGCCTCAGTTCTAGTTAGCAAGGCCGACCTGTGCAAAATGGCGGGTTTTAAAAAATGTAAAATTTTAACTATGTGTTTTCTAACAGTGTGTGTCGCCCCAATTGCGCCCTTTTCCGTGCAGAGCCCTAGAGCTCCTGTAGTCGTAGAACGTGACGATCAGACCACGGCCAACCCAAATTACGGAAACGATATTCCAGGTAAGTGACTATTGTATTTAATCATTTCCCGTGACTGTTTTCGATTTTCTATTTCGTAAGACAAACCGACCTCGGGTCTTCTGAAGCAATGTGACCCATGTCCGGCGGGCGTTGGGTGCGTGCCGCAAATCCAGTGTCCAGCCCACGTGCGGATGGCGCCGTACGAGCGGCCCCAAATTTGCGACTTGCCCGCCGGCAAGCACGGCTACTGCTGCTCGACAGGACAGAATCACTCAGGTTTGTTTAATTTGATTCATTTAATTTTTGCCACCGTCCCTGCTCAGGTGATGCCCCAAAAATGCCTAAAAACGATTATTTTTATTCAGCTCCCAATCAAAATGGGCGAACATTTTCCTTCGCACCTGACCTGACCCAGGCGATTATCGAGGAGGCGCGTGCTAAATTCGCCGCGATGTTGCACCACCCGAGCGAAGTGGTGCACCGAGGGCAGCCCGAATTTTTCCACAACATAATGTTCCATTCTTCTGGAAATGATTTTCTTAAGAATATGGAACTTTCCAATACGGCAATGGAGCAGGTCTTCGCCACTCAGCTTTTTAAGCAACAGTAAGTCTTACAACACAAATCCAAGAAATTAAGAAATTATGCACCTCTATTTCTGCATTAACAAAAAACGGTCAAGTAGAAACTATTCTTGCGCAATTAGTTCGGCCCCACTTAAATTATTAATAATAATGCACTATCAATGTCAAAGTTCCTTCAAAATTTTAATCAAATATTTCTTATTTATACTTTTGAACACATAGGTCGGAAAGATACAAAATTTTAAATAATTTTTATTATAAATTTATTTTCTAATTCAATCTTAATATGTATTATCGTTTTTCTCATTTTGACATGAAACATTACAACAAACATTTGATAAAAGCCAAAAGCACTCACAAGAATGTTTTTGTTTTATAAGAGTTGCTAAAAAATAGGAGTCAATTAATTTGATCCGCCTACATATCGAAAACTTAACATAAAAATCAATCGAAAACTTGATGAATCTTAATGGTTTGTACAACAACAAAAAATTGGAAATTGCCTCCGAAAATCTTTCTTCACGGCGTGCAAATTGGCACCTCTTAGAATCATCTAAAACAAAAAGAAAATATATTTTTGTAAAGTTTAAAGAGTGTAGTTTGCAGATATACCTAAAATATTAATTATATTATTTGTTTAAAATATTCGTATATGTTATTTTTATCCATCGAAAATTTTTTCAGTTATCTTATCGATCAGGCCAGTTTCAAAAACATAGTTTTGAGAAAAACACCCGCAAAAATAGCAATTCATAATTAGGGCTTTGGGGCATATTCTAGGGATAATATACCTTTCTAAAAAGGATTTTCTTTTTTGCTTAAATCGATAGAAATTGTGATTTTGAGCATTTTTTTTTTGAAGTACTTTGATAAAGTGCTTATTTTAAATTTTGAACTATCTTTTCATAAGTTGCAATGTCTAAAGTTAAAAGGAAATAAATTTCATGTCTCAATTTCAAACCTCTGACCAGTAGCGCTTTGAAGTATTTTATTTCATTTTATTTTATCACAAAGCGAGCACATCCCAATGGAGGAATTCGAGCTGAACAACGTGATAGGTAACTTCGACAAGAGCCCTTTGGGGCATCATTGTGTGAAACATCCTATCTGCGGAGATCCGGGCGTTCCCTACCGCGCCCCCGACGGAAGCTGCAACAACCCCTTGCCAGACAGGGGTCCATGGGGGGCTGCGGGTCAGCCGATGGAGCGCCTTTTGCCGCCCGCTTACGAGGACGGAATTTGGGCCCCAAGATCGCAAAGCGTCGACGGGTCCCCGCTAGCAAGCGCCCGGCGGATTTCGCGGATTGTCCTCCCGGACGTGAACCGACCTCATCCCCGCAACAACCTCCTGACCATGCAATTCGGGCAATTTATCGCCCATGACGTCACCCAGTCCGCCTCCATCACTTTGGGTACCTATTCCGAGGATTATGCTTCATGCTGAAATAATCAAATTTTAAATCATTGCAGCGAACGGTGAGCCGATTCAGTGCTGCTCCGAGGATGGGTCCAGCGTCCTGCCTCCGGAGCTGAGCCATTTCGCGTGCCTTCCCATCCAAATTGAGCCGGACGACGAATTTTACAGGGTTTTCGGGCAGCGATGCATGAATTTTGTCCGCCTCTCCCTGGCCCCCCGCCGGGGCTGCAGCGTGGGCTACGGGAAGCAGCTGAGCAAGGTCACCCACTTTTTGGACGGGTCACCAATTTACGGGTCTAATCAAGCTACCCAAAATGAGCTGCGAACTTTCCGCGGTGGAAAACTGCGAATGCTTGATGATTTTGGCAGAGACCTCCTTCCTCTGGATAAAGATCCGTCGTCTTGTGGAACCGACCAACGGAAAAATGTTTGCTTCAAATCAGGTAAGATTATGCTTTGAGAAAATTGTTTTCACAAGTATCATTAAAAAACGTAAAAGTTTTTTGTCGTCTTAAATGTTTTTGAGAGGTATTTTGAGGTAGCGCTATCAACAAATTGTGTTTCTTCTTAAAGATAATCCTGCTAAGCCCCAACATAATACCAATATTTTGTATGTTGTCCTCTGCTTTTTCTAAACATTCTTCACTTCTATTCTTAAAATTATCGTAATGACTGCAGAGTCATAAAAAAAAAAAATTAAAAAAATACATTAAATATTTATTCCGAATTGTTTTTCAATAAAAAGTGACAAATAGTAAAAAAAATTGTAGTGAAGCAACTTAAATTTTTTAAACTTCGGCCGAAAATATAAAAAATTATCACCTGCACTTTTTTCTACAACTGATCATAGTCAAAATCAGATAGAAAATTAAATCTTACCTTTCAAAATTTAATATGTATAACTAAAACAAATCCAAATTATCACTTTTATAAACTTCAATTCTTAAAGAGGTCAATACTGTACAACGATCAACAGAATTGTGATTAATTTTCATTTGAAATAAGAAAGAGTTAACAGAATCCAAATAAATGGAAATTCGCCATAATTTAATCTGCCTCATATGTACATATTTACGAAAGTGGAAAGAAACTTTTCATCCACCCTGTAGATGTTTTTAGCTAAATTTTTACTTCATTTCATATATCCAAACATCTTTAAAAAGGGGCTTACCTCGAACATAACACTGTAGAGTAGTTAGTTGTTCAGCATTTTAATTTACTTTATCGAAAATAACGATTTTAAGTGTTTTAAGGATTAGTTATTTTAATATAGTAATGTTAACAAAACTGTGCATTTTTATCTTAAGCCATATGATGAATGCGATTGCATCGGCCTACCAATCTCATCACTGATGAAGTTATAAATAGTAATAAAATAGTTATTATTTGTATCCATATATTTGGAGATTGTTTTCAACATTTTTACTTGTCATTCAGTGATGTGATGAACCTGTAAATAGGTTTAACTAAGAAGGCAGCTGTTTGAATTACATAATTCATTATGATTAAAAAACTTAACTATTTTTCAAAAATAAGTTTATTGAAAAATTTATAAACTAATATTAACTTTCTAGTCATAATCATTCAAAATTAAGTCGGATGTATCTACATACACTTTTAGTCCACCTTTATATTAACACTTTGCATAAAGGTACAAAACTACCAGGGGTATTATTTTTACCTAGTTTCACCAGAGGAGGGTTTTAACATTGTGCCTTTAAAGGTTATAAAAGTATTGAACAAACTACTAATACTAACTACTATTAAAAAACAATTTTGAGGTATATTTTGCACATGCAGAAAAGGAATATATTTTTTTATCCGTGTTCATAAATATATTTTGTATCCATGTTCATAAAAAGTCAAAATGTTTACAGTGTGCATTAGAAATGAAAAGGAAAAAACCAATATAAAAATAAACTTTAATAAATACAAATAAAAGTCGTTTGTTTTATTTTCACAGGTGATGGTCGAACGAATCAAATTATTTCACTTGTTGCACTGCATACGATTTTTGCTCGGGAGCACAACCACATTGCAGATATTTTGGGCCGCCTAAATCCCCATTTTTCAGATGAGGTACTATTTCAGGAGGCCCGACGGATTGTTGTGGCCGAGTTCCAGCACATCACATACAACGAATACCTTCCACTGATTATTGGATCCGTAACCATGAAAAGGTTTGGCCTGAATACAAAGCATCACGGATATGCAAAGGATTACGACCCGAACGTTAATCCTGCTGTAACAAACGAATTCACAGGCGCTGCCTTCCGATTTGGTCACTCAACGGTAGACGGGAAATATGAGTAAGTTTCTATCATTTAGGAGCTCTGCAGTTAATTAATAAATTATAATAAATTTCGATTTTATGAAATCGATATAAATATTTGCCTTTATTTGTTGTTACACATTAAATTCTTGTATTGTTTGTTTGCACTGAAAAATTTCGATCCTATAATCCATATTCAACTCTTTTGCAATTGATTTTTCCAGACATTTTTAACTCATTTGTTTTCTATATTTGTTATTTCCCTCTTTTTTATTATATATTATAGAATAGAAATTTTAATGTATTTATTTTTCAAAAACTTTACGTTTTGAAGCACTTTCGTTCATTCGGTCATACCAAATGAACTGCGACAATTTTTTGAATAGTGTTATATATGTATTTTTTTGTTGAATAGTGTTATATATGTATTATTTGCACTATTTTGTCAGTATTATTTGCATAAATTTAGAATCCAAAAAAGAATCCAATCTAATTTTCAATTATATTTTACCTAGATATGAAAAATTGAATAAAAAATAATATCATAAGAGCTCGCAAATAACTCAAGTGTAAACTTGAATACTAAGAATAAGCAAACAGTTTTTTATGCACCTTATTTAATTTTAGAATCCCGCACGGTCATGGTAACGCAGAAGTTATAGACATTCCTGATGTCATGTTCAATCCCAGCAGGATGCGAAAACAGTCTTTCTTGGACAACCTCCTCCGAGGTCTTTTGAGGCAGCCAATGCAAAGGGTAGACGACGCAGTATCCCACGGGGTAAGATAAATTAATTACCTACCAATCCTCGAATTCATCTGACTCTTTTAACCCTTTAATCCAGCTAAGTAGATTCCTATTCCGAGGCGATAATCCATTTGGTTTAGATCTAGCGTCGCTCAACATTCAAAGAGGACGTGATGAAGGAATTCGCCCTTACAACGATTACTTAGAAGTTATGGGTCACAGCAGGATAAAAAGTTTTAACGAATTTAAGCCAGAAATTGCTCGAAAACTTGCCCAAGTTTACAAACATCCTGATGACATTGATCTCTGGATCGGAGGCCTACTGGAGCCCGCTCACGGTGACGGCGTTGTTGGGGTCACTTTTGCTGAAATTATTGCCGATCAATTCTCAAGATTTCGCCATGGCGATCGATATTTTTATGAATATGCTCCAAATATAAATCCTGGATCCTTTACTCAAGAGCAGTTGCACGAAATTCGCAAGGTTACTTTTGCCAGGATTTTGTGCAATAACGCCGACCGTATCACGTTTAATGAAGCCCCACCATTAGCTTTTATAAGAAGCGATTTGAAAGGGTGAGTAACACTATTTTAATTTTTGTTTTTCATTTATTAAATGACAAATTTTTTTTTCTTTGGTTCTTAATTAGAAATCATCCTATTCCATGTGAAAAAATTCCATCAATTGATTTGAATGCTTGGCGAGATTTGTAGATCCAAGGAGATTTTAAGGTGAATGTTGTTTTTTTTTAATAAAATTTATCAAATTGTTTTATTTCCCGCGTAAAAAATTATTTAGTTTGTTTACTCTGTCATTTTCCCCAATATTGGTCTTTGTATCAAATTTCGAATTCAAAAAATTATGTAAGTTTTATTTATGCAAAATCTATCTATATGGATTTAGAGAACCCCAAAAACCAAGACCTAATAACAATTAAACCACTTTTAAACAAAAATCCTAAAAATGTTATATTAGTACCTACCTAATTTCATAAAGAAAAGGAAGTTTTATAAAATTTCTAAAAATTCATCTCAGAATGTCGATATGAGAGTATTTCGAAAATTGGTCTTAGGTATGTATAAGACAACAAAAGATCCATTTAGTCGCTACTGCTCTTTATAAGTACATATTTTTTTTTAAACACCTTCAACTTGAACTTTCACAAAATAATATTAGTATTTAACGTTTATCATACCCATCTCAACCTTTTAAAATTGAATTTCCAAGACTTTGACAGTAGATTCAAAAAAACTGAATTTAAAATACACTTAGTACCAATTTTCACTTAGATTCATTGAATTTAAAAAAAATTTGTTCATCATACTGGATTTCTAAATTTAGAAAGCGGATTTTTAATCAGCATCTTCAAAAACTCCGAAATACCAATTTCCATGAAAATCTCTTGAAGTTTAAAATTGTTGTCGCTACTTTGAGAACTCTGAGGATTATACAAAAAAGGATCTACATGATAAATAGGAATATGGTCGCCGTTGTAACTTAATAGCAGTGACAGAATACGACATTTAAACGAGTTTAAATCGATTTTAAATCGAATTAATTAGGACAATTTTATTTACTATTGGTTTAATAAATCACTTTATCCAGGTTCAAGTTGTTGTCAAAATTTTGTGATTTCCGTAATGAACGAGCACAGCACTATTTGTTAAATTTCATTTTGAATGGCACAAACTTCGTTTAAAGTTATCCATCCCAGAAACACTACATAAAATTTCTGAATAAATATATATAATAATATGTTAAATATATATAATATGAAGTTAAATCGATTCTTAGTTATTTGGATTAAACAAACGGGATTTAACTTAACTGGTTTAAGTTTTAGTCTGTCGACGTTGGTTAAAAAATAAAAATTTTAAACAAAATATTTTATAACAGCTACAAGATTAAGTAGAGAGAGGTCTAGATTTTTACTATTTGCAAATAAAGCATATGGTCACAATTTGCACTTAGGTTTTATATATTTACACGCAATTTCCTCCGCTTTTGTTATCTCTCGAAATATTGCAGGAAATTTAATCGCACAGAGCCTTTACGCGCCACAAAAACCTTAAAAGGCGTAATGCAGCCTTTCAATCAAACGACCTTTGGTGATGTTTGGATCCATTTTTATATCTACAGTTTCGCACCCACCTTAGGGCACGAGAGGTGTTTACAATCCTCCTCTGATGCGATTGGAATGAAACCCTTTTGGTAGCAGGCATAATCTCACAATTTTTAACGACCAGAACTGCTAAGTAAAGGTAATAAAGTAGAGTAAATTGTGAAAAATACGTCCCTCTAAAACTCCAGAGATATTCTCTACTAAATCAATTTAGAGGGGAGTTAAATTCCTGTTTTTATGCGGAAACTTTACCTAGTGGTGAAAATTAAATGTTCGCAAATAAAGTTTCCCGTGCAGACGAAAACTTACAAAATTGTGGACACCTGTTGAATTGTTTTACTCTTAATCCAATTTAAGTTCCAAGAAGTGGTGTTGAGTAACATGTGTCAGTTTCTAACTTAGAAGCCAGACTAGGAGAATTAACGACTTGTTTGTCTGCATATATTTAAATTTGCACAGTTGTTTATATGTTATAATATTCGCTTTCTCCGAATTATTAATTTAAAGACACACAGTCTTAACATGTTCATCTTTAAATTATCTGAGAGAAAAATATTACTTTCCTGGTTAGAATGAAATTATGTTTGGTCATTCCGCAGCAGCATAATACCAGTATTCGATAAATAGGAAATCATTTTTCGTGATATGTACCTACAAATGTTAAATAAAATGCGACAAGCTCGCCGAATGAAAATTAGCAGTGTGGTGGGTCTGTTAAAATAAATATATCAAAAACATTTCATGTTAAAAATGTAGTCAAGTCTCGTAAATCTTTTACTTTTAAAAAGTTTTGAGATTTCATTTAGAGCCACGCCATGATTAAAAAAAGTTATAAAATCTCTAGTTATCATATTTATTACCTTTACACATTACACATAACTCTATTTGGATAATTCGTTTTTTCTACCATAACATTCAAATACAAAATCAGGATCAAGGGCATATTTAGGTACGTCTATTAGAACTGGCAATTTTCAGACGTTGCGCCTATGAGAACTTTTGATCAGAAAGTCATGTCGTTTGGGAAAAAATCACCAATTTTTCTTATTTGCTAATTTATTTACTAAACCCAGTCCGGTACCAAATTTCAGCTTTCTAAAAAGGGAAGAGAAATATCCTAAAAATTTGAGTAGCCGGACTATAAAAATGTAATTTGTTGAGTAAAATTTTTTGAGACACGGACGCAGAGACATAAACTCGTTATACGCCCCAAAAAGGCATTAAAATTGGAAATTTTATTTTGAAATTTAAAAATGCGTGCGCCCGTTTTGCAGGCAGACACACACGCGCTCGGTACAGGCAGGGAAATTCAAAAATACTTCCATTTCGCTGGTACTTACTTAGTAAATGTTTTTACTACATGAAAGTTGCTACGAAACTTACGAAATTTGCTGCACGGACCTATAAAATGTGAGCCTGAGTAGAGTACGAGTTTAAGTATCAGGTTATCAGGCATTTTGAGTATGAGTTCAAGTATCAGTTACACGTACTTGGAATTTGTCGGGGCTAAGTAAAAGTACTCGTACCCAGCTCAAATTTTCAAAGATATTTAATTCACTTGATGATTTTTATTCAGGAGGAAAAAAATACAACTCATTTCATAACTGCTATGGATGATTTAATAAATAAAACTTTAGTGAGCATTTAGAAATGACTGACATATAACTATGTATAAGTTAAATTTATTCATTTTTGAATTTTTAAGATAGTTATCAAATGTAATTACTTAGATATAATTTTTGTTATAAAATGATTGTTTGGAAATCTTTTACTTAGCGTACATTAATGAAGACAATATTGAATTTGATATATTGTATATAACAAATATCTCCTTTTGAAAAGGTTGTCGTTGAAGGTTAAAACACAACACAATTAACTTCATCGGCACCAAGAAGAAGACGCTCTCTTTCAGACGATACTTTAAAAAAATTAATTCTGTTAAAGCCAAATGCCCACTTGAGCCAGTTAAATATCTTTCAAAATTGTATATTACAATTTATAATCAAGCCTTGAATTTATTCAACAATATTTTCCTTCAGTAACAAAAACGACAGGCAATAGTATTACAATACAAGTCCAAGATGTTCGAGTGCAAATGCAAAAGTACTTTGGGGCCGAGTACGGATACCAAAATACGGGCGCATTTCGGGCCTGCTGCAGGCGCATAGGCTTGTTGCAGGTGCGTTTCGGGTCTGTTGTGGGCTTGAAAAATGGAAAGTGTTTGGGTGTATACCGGGCGTGAATTAGATATTTTTGTTCGGGTACGCAGGCGTGTTGTGGGCGTATTATAGGCTTCTCTATGAGCTTATTTTTTCTTCAAAAATGCTATAGGCCCGATTCGGGGATGTATCGGGCGCTTCTTCAATTCCGGGCGTATTATTTTTACTTGGGTACCATAGATGCGGGTTACTTTTGCTCTAGGAGATCACTTTGGCTAAAAAAAAAAAATATATTTAATTTCCCTCCTTTTCGTAGCCATGACAATAAACGGTCTAGTTCGAGTCGGAATTGTTAGATAATTTTACTGGCGCTTATTTTTAATTGGTTGCACGAATTTTTTCTAAATTAAAACATGTCATTTGCATTTCGATCTTACCTGCTGTGAATACTTACGTATGGCTGAAAAATTTTTTGTGTAACAGAGGGCTGTAGAGAAGTTAATTTTTATTTATTTTTTTGTGAAAATTAAACGTTTTTGTACGTCGAATGTTTCATTTGTTTACTTTCTATTATTTCAAAGGACTTACATTGGCTCAATACTTGCTTAAATATATAGTTTTTTGTACCCAAAAAATTTATGAGATAAAGTAACCCTCTTCAAAGAAAAACTTTAGCTCAAATTTAAAAAATATATTTTTACAAACTTTTTGCTATATGAAAGATTATAACTGATTTAGCTATTATCCTCATCTATCAAATAAAAACATTATAACATCTAATAGTCTATCACATTCTATATATCAGAGAAATTTCTAAGAATATAAGAAGAAAGTAGCCAAAGTATCCCGCATCTACGGTAACTACTCAAATACAAAAAAAATAATCGGTGTGTTACATCTGGTATTTTTTAACTGTCTTATGCAAACAGGGTATGTAATTCGAAATATACTTTCCTTTTTTCGTAAGTTGTATATACATTTCTTACAAACATAGTATGCAATAATTGTTTATCGTAATCTATCAAAGTATCAGAAAAAATTCAAAAATCGTTGCTTCTGCACTCCTCAAATATAAATAAGTTGGTTTGCTAAAAGTTGTCCTATAATTTTAGGTCGTACTGTGGTAAGTGGTTGTTCCACAAGTGGGAGGCTTTCAGCAAATACAAAAACCAATTTGGGACTTGGACCTTATCTTGTCTTGAAACCACATCGAGGCAACAATGAAAAAGCCATCGCCCAGCGAATGCAAAAACCTATTTTATACTGGGCACGCTCCTTTCGAAGCAAAACATCGCCGAAATGTCAGCGACAAAATTGCCAAAAGACTTTCACCGGCGAACTTTCGACCACTGGCACCCGGGCGAAACGGTGAGCTTCGGTTCCCCTCCCGCTGCGGAGCGGTTCGCTGGCGGCGGAACGCAGCGCAAAGCAAACCGAAAGTTGACTGGCCAAGGCACCAGCCGACGGGAGCGCTACCGACGATCGCCGCGTCCGTCAGTCGAGACAGGAATTCCGTCGTGTTTATACGAGCGGGCGCGATCGGTCGATTGTTTTTCGCCAAAAAAACAGCAAATAACTGCCCTAAACTCGAACAAATCCCTGTTAAAGTGTTACCGTAGGTGCAACGGATTAAAATCAATTCGATTTCAACAATTTTACACGCATTTAATTGGAGAAATTCGCAAAAAATAGCGAGTTTTGAGGATCCTTTACCCAAAAAAATAATAAAATAAAATAAAAATCGCTGCATTCGCATCAGTGTTCGTGTGTATGTGTATTTGATCGTGTCACACAGCGGTGTGTGTAGTGGTTGCAAAGTGATTTTCTTCCCATGGGAATGAGCGAGATAACGAATAGGTGCAGTGCCCCTCATTGGTGATTGTGCGAAAGAGATGGTAGTGTATGCGATCGCACAACCACTGGACTATGCATAACTGGATTTATGACGACAACGTCTTCTTCTTAAAGTGAGTGTCTTCTTCTTGTTCTTAGGTGCGCAAGGTAACGTTAATTGAGGTGGAGGGCGAGTTAAATGCGTTTTTTCTCTTTCAAATTTAAGATTTAAGCGAAAAACTCTCGAGGAATTTTTTGAAACGGAAAACGGTCGTTCTACGCGGCTCAAGTGACCAGCGAAATCGGCGATTTTCGTTTCAGGTGTGATGTAAACAGTATTTTCACTTTTACCTGCGACAGGTAAAAGTTATAATTGTTTTTTTACTTCCTCGGCCGTTTTCCCTCCGAATTCGTTGAATCGCTTATCTTTTCAAATTTCAGCGTTCTTCCCCCATGTCGTCACGCCACGAGACCAGTGGCACCCTCGGTAAAATTTTGCTACCTGACCCTCTCGTTTACCTGGATGCGTTGTTTTTCTTTTTTTGAAATAATTTTCTTTGTTACGTAAAAATTACATCGTCCTTCCACTGGTTCCTTGAGGGTGCGCGCAACAGCTCGCAGTTCCCACCCGAAACCGCGCAAGGCCCGTTGCACACGAGCGAGAAGAGAATTTTAGCCGCCGACTCATCGCTACCACGTTGAGAATTCACGACGATGATGCACGCGAGACGACAAAAACACAGACTCAATTTAATTTAATTATTTTTTTTCGAAAACTTTGTAGAAATACAGGGTGAAGTACGGATAAATTCCCCAAGTATCAAAAGTAATATTTCTAAAAACAAAATTAAATCAATTTGCTCTTATATTGATACCTTTTACCGGCAAACACTCATGTGGCGCGTTATAGCGCTAACAATAAGAAGCACACATGCAACTCTCATTATTCTAATGTAAATCATTAAATGACGATCCGCAGTTAAAAATGGGGGTACCCATTTAATTAAAGCTACCCAGTTAGAGTTTGATGTCACTCCATAGCTTTTTTTAAGTAACATGTGTTTTTTCTTTTTTTGATCCCATGTGTATCTTACGACCGTACCGGAACCTTTTTTACAGGGGCTGTCTTTCCATTCAGAACACCAGAAACCAGAAAAATAACTAGGTTTATTTTATTTCAATGAGATTAATAATATTAAATACGGCACAAAATTTTGCTGTTAATCATAAAGGTATCTATATAGTTAGTAGCTAGATTGTGCTAGGCATCTATGCATTTTAATTAGGTATTTAAAAAATCTACTTTACTCTTTGCTTGATTCTGATATATGAAAAATTTAAGTTATTACTATTTGTCTTTGACGGCTGCGTAAAATGCATCATTCAGTTCGTAACCACTTCGTTAAAATAGTTACTACAAATTAAAAAAGTGGGGCATTTATCCACCCTTTACCCTACATGTACAGTAAACAAAACCGGCCAAGTGCGTGTCGGACTATGTATGTATATTTTAGGGTTCCGCAGCCATTTATCTTGAAACCGGCGCCACGCATATGCATACATAATGTATATTGGATAAATTGGATAAATATTAAATAAAAATGACTCGTAAACTAGATAATTACTGTTCAAACTTTACAATTTTTATTTTATCTCTCCATAGCTCGAAAAGTTTTCTTTATTACAGGATAACCAAAATAATTTTCATTAAGAGTTCAAACCGTGGCCCATTTACTTTGGTGACTACAGGTTTCTAGATTAAACTAATTATAAATTACAAAAAGGAAGCAGGCGTATTAACAATTTTAGCGAAACAAATCTCACAAATAGTTATGGAAACACAGCGTAATTTAAAAATACTTCTTCAACGATAACTCGCACTGGAGGTGTCTTCAAAACAAAAATTCGTCCGCAGTTTTACATGTATGGAGAGGTGGGTACCCCAAAGAAGTATCTAAAGAATCTTTGTACAAAATTTCATGGATTATGCTTCATAAATATAAAGTTATTCCTAAAACAGAGGAAAAACCTGGTAAAGTGCGAGTTGGAGTTGCGCATTGAAGATTCCATACTGTGGGAAATCCGAAGAAGTACATATATAGTAAGTAATTTTAATTTTGATCAGAAATTATCTCAACTTATTGATTGATAATGTAAAATTTCAATTCTTTATTTTAAAGGGGAATTGTATTTAGAAGCGAAGCTCTTTCCAGCGATATTCTCAGAAGACCGAAGGATGGACAGACGTGTCCACAACAATATACTTAGTTCAGTTAAACCCAAAATGAAAACATAACAAAATAAAAAGTTCTTTTTTCTCCCCTGTTCATTTGATTGACATTTTGGAACAACTTTTGGCAAAGTTCTCTGATTAGATTAAAAGCCGTGAAATTTGCCATACCTGCCCAGATGATTTTCGCTTGTATGCAACAGGCCCAATAAACAGATCGGAATTTCCTGTACTGGTCGTCTGGGCGCTTGACCCGGAGACAATCGGCCAGCGAATTCCTTTCGCCAGAATCACTGGCATGCCAGCCAACTTTGACTTCGGCGCCGGTCTCAATGTGGCTGACTGATTGCCGCAAAACGGCCGAGAGAAGAGAAGGTAAGGCACGTTCACATTACCGAAAAAATTGGCAAAGATCGGACTAAGGCAAATAGCAATCACCTTGAGAGTTTGGAGGTATCGGTTTACGCTAGTCGATGTCGAAAGAAAACGGCACGGCACGTATTGGTTCTCAAATTTGAAATTAAACTAAAAAAAATCGGTCATATGTGCATATGAAAACAACTTTTCTGGATTATCAGTATTGAGAAATGTTTAAAAACTAATGATACACGGCAGTTTTGAATGGCCATTCATTAATTTTAGGCTTGACATATGACGATCTTCATTTCTTTTGATAATTGAAAATAGAAACACTCGAAGCAGAAAGTTTTTTGTGCGATTACTTAGTTTTTAAACAAAGATTGCAACATATTAAACATTTAGATTTAGTAATATACGTAAAAGGGAGAAATATATTTTAAATAACTTAATGAAGATACATTCGATCCCACATATAATGCTTAATGAAATTATTGATAGTTACGAAAAAATTGCTAATCGATCTGTTTCTAAGCCTAAAATTGCAATTTCAGAATTGATTTTAGATGCACACAATTTTTTATAGGTGTGTCTTAGACGGTCGTCGCATCGCGCGACCGGTATTCAATCGCGGGCAGATTCTTCCAGGAAAGTCAACCGAATCGATTCAGTTTTATGCTCGTTTTGCTCGTTTTCTCCACTTTGTTTGCTTTAAGATTTTTACAGCGCGATAAAACTTCGTCGCTCGGTTGCCGCATTGTTTCAATTGTGAGTCACCCACCTCCGCCCCACGGAGCCCCAGAGGTCTCCTCGTGTTCATGTGATGACGAGGAATTTACTTTATGGTGGTGTCGCGAAACTGAAATGGCCAATTTGCATGGCGAAATTTCAATTAATTGGAGCTTCCTCGATTCGGTGAATTGAACGAGTTTTCAAAAACGTTCACGGCACGTTTTCCAGGGAGGTGACGCTAAAATGGGCCAAAGCTCTGAATTCGTTAAGTAAGCACGGCGACACGTGGTTTTCATTTCACCTTGAGCTCACGTCGGCGGAAAAGTGCGGCCGGCGATTGATAGGAATCAACGCAAGCGTAAATCCCTGGCTCTGGTGGGTGCCACCGCACTTTTTGCAAACGTGACCAGATCAGGGAGAAGCACGGAGATTACGTGACCGCATCAGTGATCAGCAGTGATTGGGATTGAGGACACACCTTCCTTAGTCAGTCGCCACAACGCGATGCTTCTGCGTCTTCTCCTGGATTAGAAACGCTTTTCTTACTAGCACTATACTTAGCGTTCTTAAAATTGAGTGGTTAGACTAACATAAAGACCCTAAATATGGCGTCCGCCTCGGATTCGGACGTATTTTTCATATATTGTAGGACATGTTTGGATACGTACATAACTAAATAGAAGGAAAATAATATATATGTAATTATTTGTACTTAGTAATTTAAAATATACATGGATACAAAACATTTTAAAAGTTAATCAAACAATAAAACGTAATTTAATCTCACACCACATCGCTTTAGAGAATCGTCGATCCCATAGGCTAATGTTTTAGCTCTTGATCTAACACTTATCCTCCCGAAATTTCAAACTTATGACCAACCGATGAACAATGCAAACAGAGTTTAATTCGCCATATAATTACAGCATTTGGAAAAATACTTTTATATAAACGTGAATTACTCCTTTAAAAATAAAACAAATAAAACAAAAAACACTTTCATTTAACAGCATTTTCTTTACTAAATTCTTAAATCTATTAATTTTAAGGAAATGTACAGCAAAAATCAATCTGCAAAGAAACATATCGTTGGTAGTAAGGCACGCAAAATATTCGGAAAAAGAAGACGATTTTCAAACTTTAAATTCACGTTTGAAAGTCTGACTAAAACATTAATTACTCTGAACTGAAACGCGATAAACTGTGTAACAATGCTAACAATTGAAAAATACTAAGAACTGAACAATTATATTAAGGAAAATCATTACGATCTCTTCATTTAAAAATTAGTTAAGTAATGGATATGTATACATAAGTATAAGCATTATTTTACAAAAGATTATAAACAGGATTGAAAAGTATAAAAATAATGTTTTTCTAAATATACATACCTTGCTGAAACAGATACACTTATGGGCAAAAAAATTAAATACAAATGAATAAAATTATTTAAGGCCAGTTTTTCTTGCAAAAGTTTTACTCATCTGATTTCACAATTCACACTGTGATACATACTGAAGTTATCGAATTGCAAATCATTTCTGCGTATAGAAATTTAAACAAATTCCACCAATTGGCAATTTATTTATGGTCCTATTTTTCGGCGACCGGTGTGAGGTCTTTTTTTTTAAATAAATGGAAATATTAGTAGACCGTTCTATTTACAAACATATTTTGGAAGCGCAAAAAATGTTATACGAGTATGCCGAATGGGAAACGCCGCGCCGCTTCGATGGGTGTTTCAACATGATAATGACTCGAATCAGCCATCGAAGCTGGTAAATGAGAATGGGCTTCAAGTTCTTGATTTGCCAGTTCAAGCAAAACTATTGGAAACACTGAAAATAAAAGGATGGGAAAGCATACCTTAATCTACTATTATGAATTTAATAGCGTCTATGCCTCAAAACATGGTTATTCAAATACACTAACATGTACCGAAGTTCGTTATTTTTTTTAATTATTTTAATTAAATTGAGTTGAGAATTTGTTGCGAATTCAACTAATTGTAATTTTTCATAAAAAGAGAAAAATAGTGTATAGCTTTTTATTCTCCATTAAATAAAATGAGGAAAGAGCTACATACATTAAGTTCTTGTAGGTACTGAAATACTATAGTTGCTATTGTTTTGCACAATACTGTATTTTTTTTTTCATAAGTTTATAATAAAAGGTTTGCGGCGGACTATTTTGATGGTATACTTCACGTTAACGTATAACTAAACTATTAAAATGAATTCAGAGTCACTACTCAAAATATCTGCACCGGCTGCAACGCATTCCTTCCACTTGCCATGAACCCAGGAAAAATAATTGGCATTTGGTTTCGACCTTTCACCCCTTTACCTTGGCATTCTGTGTCTGCTGCACGCAAAAGCAGCTCAAGCAAATTTTATGGATCACTTCCTTCCTGAAAAATTTTTGCGTGTTTTCGCTCTATCGATCAAACAAGTTTTCGTCAGCGAAGCGCCACAATTTCAAACTGCCGTCGCGTCGTCTTCGGTCGACGGCGGCGACGGCGGCGGCGTCGGCGTCATCCTTAGCGCAGTTGGCCCCGTTACGCCTCCACGTTCTCGGTTCAGTGCACTTGTGCACTTCAAATTCAAAAACCCAAAGAGGCAGTCCGTCCCAAAAGAAGACTATCGCCAACCACCGGACGGAAAGTCTGGTCTGGCGCTCCGGCCGGAGTCTGCGGGGAATGGCGGAGGAATGTCAAGTGGTTTCATAGTCTAGATACTTCAGATGCAAAGATATCGCCGGAGCAAGTGCGGTTTTCCACAAAACCAGGCAAGGAACAAAAGGCGCCCATCTCCTCGACTGCAGACTCAACTCTCAAGACGTATCCATTTCTTATTATCAAGTGGTCTCGCACCGATGCTGAGATTAACGCGGAAAAAGGCCGCGATGTTCCCGTTCACGTTCAGCCAGCAACGCAAAACAGTCTAACTTTACGCTGAAAGAAGGGTTACCATCTTTTTGCAGACTTCAGTAGAATCTTTTCTTTTAATATGTTATAACATGTTTCCATCACCCCAAAATCTCTCTATTACAATCTATTGGATTTCTCATACAAGTAGGCGATTTTGAAATCTTTAAATTTCGATAGAATCTCAATCAAAATCTCATAAATTCAGTGTTGCATCCCCAAAAAGTTTATTCAGTTCTATTTAGCAGGCATTTTTAGCATTGAATTGAAATGGAACAAGTAATTACAATGGGAAAAATATATAAACTAGTAAAAGCAATTAAAATATAACACTTGAAACATCAAATGAAATCGCTTTTAAATTACTTATTCTATGCAAATTCCAAGATTTTTGGGAAATGGAAACATATTATTAGTCTCCATCAAAATCCAGGAGGCACGATATTTTTTATTTCCAACTTTAAATACATCTAAAAATTAAATCCGACACTAATAAATTCTGGAATTTCGACCATATATTCTAACTAACAAAGCTGTACGCAAAAATTTTTTACAATGCAAAGTTGAACGAACCTTTTTTCGTATGTATTTATATAATTTGCATTGGAACTTTATGGAAATATGTATGCAAAAGTGAAGGAGAACAATTTGTATAATACACGTTATGTATATTTATGTTCACCTGTTCCCACATAACTCTTACATTACTAGACGGATTTTAAGAGATGAGGTACCTTTCAATGGACGCGACACGTTTTTGTTGCGCCGCAAAATGAATTCACGAGAACCATCCTGCCCTGATACAATGCATGCGTTGCGATTTTGATGCGCCGCAAAGTTCTGCGGAACTTGAAATTTTGTGGCGCGGCAATTCGGCAATTCGCAGCCTATAGGCTATATAATCACTTATGACTTTAGGATTTTGGAAAAATCGATTTTTTGTTTTTAGCTTAAACACTGTAGGGCACACGAGCAAGATTAGAAGTTAAGAAAGTGTCAAGGATTTAAGTGCTCGCAAAACTTTAAAAGCGTAAAAAACCGTCGTGCTTCTATAGACAATAGTTAGTTTATAAAATATAAAACTTTTTGAGTTTTAAAAAAGACGACTTTAAAGATTGGCTCTGTTTTCATTTTGTGTCAAAATAAATATATACAATTTTTATTTTTATTTCAATATGTGTTTAATAAACTCTCTGAGAAGAAATCCTATTTCTTTTTCCATACTCCCTAAATAAATCATCACCATCATCCAGACTTTTTCCCTAAATTACAGCTAAAATATTACAGGTGGTAACTCTAGCTGAGGAATACCAGTTGTGCGATTCCATTTGACGGTGCTCCGCGGGGCCCTGCGCAAATAAAGTGCAACTCGGCGGTCTTGAGGAGGGCCCCGAGGGCAATTTAACTCTTTTGTTACATCTTGAAAAGTCTAAGACGCAGGGGAAGGAGGCAGAACTAAGCGACACACAACAGAACCGGCTTCTTCGGATGAATGAAGACTTCCTGTCTTTCCCGCCGCCCAATAGCCCCATAGTGGAGGCTAGGCCCAGGTAAAATGCACACGAATTGCACGATATTACGCCAGGAAAATAATGCAAATGCACGCGATGCAGACGCGAGCAACTCTTCTGGTGCTGCACAACGTCACCGTCATCATCATCATCATCATCATCATCCATCCGTCAGTCAAACAGAGTTTCGGGACGGAGGCTAGAGCGCTAGAACTAAGGCTAGAAGCTAGCTCAGAACTCTTCGGTTGATTGCGCCGTGTTGCAGTTGCAGTTGCAGCATGCACTTCGCCCGGGTTGTGGGAAATGTTTAATCTCCCCTCCCCTTCCTGAATGCGTCTGAAGGGCGGGAACGGGGAAGAAATGGGACTGGGTCTGGATGGTCGCACGACCATTGACATTGACACGATCATCGTGTGATTTTTTGTCATCATTACAACTGCAACTTCAATTGCATGCAAGTGAAGCATGATGCACTTTTGCTGGCGTCGGGAGGTCGGAGCCGGGTGTTTCTGTGTTTGAAAAATATCGCTCAGAGCGGCGTGGACTCGTTTTTGAGACATTCCATCAGTCCTTATCGGGGAAAGACCATAATCAGTCACTGTGACGAGCCAAGGGAACTTTCTCAGCCTCAGAGCAGCGAAGAAAAAAATGAAACGTAAAAATAATAAATGCATTCAAGTATTTGGTGCATTTGTTTCGACTCCGAACTGGTCGATTGAGCGGGAAAATTATATTTGAGTCAATCCTATTAGGAGCGGTACAAAATGCAACTGCAACTGTGCAGGCAAACAACTTACAAGTGCCCCCGGCCGACTTCGTTACTGGCTTTAATGAATGACGTCGATTTGCTGGTTTCGGCGGCGGAGGGTTCGTTCGTTAGGCAGTGGTATGCCGGCTCGGCCCCCGGCACTTCAACGTTTTATTGATTTTGCCCCGGGGCCAGAAAGGTGTCGTTCGAAGGTGTATTAACCTTTCGAGGGAGTAAACTAACCGCATTATGTGTAGCTCCCGTTTTTTTTCACAGCCTATAACCGCTTTCGAGTGGTTTATGTGCGAATAATGTCATAATGGAAACAGTTGCGTTGTGGGAAAGAAAATGGGTTCTATCCAGTCTGCATGCAAGAAGATTGAACATTGCATAATTAATTGTGTTGTTTTACTAACTTAGCGTCTTCCGAGACGCAAGCATAGATATATTCAAGTATGCAGTTTGAAAGAATTTTTTTAAATAGATTCAACAATTGCACTATTTTTAAATATCACGAATAATTTTAGACTGAAGGAAGTAGTTTTGCTTAAATATACAACAGCGTCACCACTCGGATTTCAATAAAATTGACCAGGCTCCTTCCGTTTGCCCTAAAACGGAAGGTTCTCAGGGAATTTTGGTGAGATCGGCTATTGTTTCCGAAATATTCCACTTTTAATTTTGAGAAAATGTCAAAATTAGAAGTGACCATTTCCACCGCAAAATCTACAAACGCATGCTTGTCTGCGCGCAAAAAGTGTGTAGTGTAGTACTCGTTGCAAAAATAAAGGAATTGGATGATGAGAGTAGTTCAAGTTGAGGAGGTATTCCATTTCCAGTACATATTAGTAGATTGAACCGAATTGGAGTAAAGAAGTACCCGAGTGTCCGTGTATTTGACAGAAAAATAATTCGAGAATCCGAGTAAGAAAGTATTTGAGTGCTCAATTAAGGAATTCAATTGGAGTATTTGAATTTTAGTATTCAGATATTTGATTCCTATGGAGACATAAAATCAACTTCATTCAGGAGGACTCAAACACTTGACTTGAATACTCAAAAGCTCTTAAATTAAGTATTCAAATACGCCCTTACTCAAATCCTTTAAAAATTAATAGACTAAACCTTAACCCTGCTTTGGGCGTTTCAACAAGATAACGACCCGAAATACAGTTCGAGATTGGTGAAAGGTTGGATTTTAGTCATAGAATGGTTGGCATAGTCGCCAGATTTAAACCCAGTAAGTAGAGAACTCGTGGGACATAATTCCACAGAAATTCCATAGTAAAAAATTATTGCTATAAACCATTAAAATCGAATGGCAGAAAGTTAGCACATTCCATGTCATACAGAAACATATTAATATCGTGCTATTGTTTTGCACAAGTGTTTTACGGACTTGAGGAGGAATTATGTTTTTAACTTGTAAACAAACGAATGAAATGTTTTGCACACAACTGCATTAATTATGAAAGATTATAATACAATTACCATTTACCATAAACAATGCTCAATCATTGAAAATAATTTTACTTGAAATTTGATAAAGTTTTTAATTGAATGGTTAAAAATATAAAATTGGAGGAGAGTATAGTTAGTTCTATAAAGGAATTATAAAATTTGCCGTCTAAAATTTAATAATATGCGTAAAGAATTCAAATTTATTTGAAGGGGTATATCTGTGTAAATATTTTATTCTCGAGTTGTATGGTTTAATTACCCTTTAAAATGGAATAGGGATTCCAAGAACTGAACTCCGTCCAGCCTCACTCCCGACCGTCGTCCACTCGGCCCCCATAACTAAGTCAATTTCCCTAATGACCTAACAATAGCTTCGACAATGCTATTAATTGAGTCAATCAGACCCGATGTCCGAGGTCACACAACTCGACGCTGACGAGGTTAACGCCACAGGTTAAAGGCAGCAAATTGAATCATCGTCAGAATCAAAGACATGCTTCGTCTGGCCGCCGCATCTGTGATGTACTCAGTCTGGGCATCTTGAGGATTTAAATGGTGCGGCCGTGGTGCGGCCGTGGTGCGGATACGTGGTCCAGAATATGGTCCAAGATGCCAGACGAGGCCGCGGTCCATGTCGGGCAGGGCAACATCTTGTCACCAGAGCATATCCATTTCTTTATTTATTTTTTTTCTTTTATTAACGAACGATGAAGACTCTGTGCTCTTCATCAAGACGTGACACCCAGCCGGATGGATGGCGAAATGTATGGGTGGATGTGGTGCCCTCCTCCTGGAATATTGAAATAATATCTCCAAGCCGGACTCATTCATTTTTCCTCCTCGCATCCTCGTCGGACGATTGATGGCTCTACTGCCCGCATAAGCAACTTGAGTCCGGCTCTAAACAAAAACTTTTAAAGAAAAAAATATATTGTTCTTATTTTCTCGCATCTCCTTTTCAGTTGTGATGTCTTAAGACGTCCGAGGGGTCTTAAGCTCGTTCCAATGGCAGATTGACGGCAATTGAGCCACAAACCATTTCCTGTGTTTGGACTTTGCGAAAAAGAAAAAAAGCATATCTTAAGGGGCGGTCGTAGTTTATTGTTATTATAAGGAGCCAGACCAGATATAACATTACGATCTTATGTAGGTAAATATAAAGCAACATAGCAAAAAATAATAAGTAGTTTTAAATTTAATCCATATAATGGATGCAACAAGATTCATATTGCTGTTAATTTTTTTATTTCTGTCGGAGTTTATTATACAAGAGGCTTACAGTTCACTAAATGTTAACTCTTAACTACATTCGCTATTTAGACTTACATTAGTTACTTTGTAGGATAGTTTTCAATCCCAAAATTAAAATAGGTGTAAATGAAATGTTATCATTGTAGTTAATTTTTTGTATTGAATATTATGCAATAAAAATACATTCATGAAAGTCCACACATTAAGAAGCCACAACATTCGAAGGCTTGTGCTTTTCGAAATAACTCAATTACTAAATTGTTAACTGCAGTTTGGTAAATAATAAAAATATGTTCCTTAACTTTTACAATTTTATAGGCTAAATCAAGCTAACGTGGATGTTACAAAAAGCCTCGGTCTATCGCATTCCATTATGTCTACGATTTGGAAAGGCCGAAATAATTATGAAGATCCCTTTAAGAATCAAGAGCAACGTCCAAACTAACAACTTTTGTTTTTCCTAACTACATGAAATATTTATTTTTTATAGACATAAAGTATGAAAGGGCAATCGATTTGACAAGCATGGATTTGTAAGCAATAGACGAATTACACTCTTACTACAATGCCTTTGAATCATGTCTATTCTCGACGATTGAGAGAAGAAATAAGAAATATTTCAGGATTAATTTTAGAAAATACTCGTAGAAATAACTAAAGATCTAAGAGTAAAAGGGTTCGAAACGCCGTTTGCGTTTATAAACAATAAAATTAAGTACAACTTAGCGACAATATATTTGATTTAATAATTGATAGTTTAAAGTTCTAGTACTCAAAATCTGTATTCAATTATCCTTGGTTTGAAGGGTTTTTTGAAGTCGTTTCAGGCGCCTCTAAAAATATAATTTTTAAATCTAAAATTTCCAGAAACAAATATTTATAGTTTCACATTTTTAAACTAAGTCAAAATAAAGTTATACAATTCTCAATAAACGGCCATTTGAGGTATAAAGTGATTAATGTGCAAAATTTTTTTAATACGTGTAAATACATTTCCTGAAATATAAACTTTAAAATTTCAAAAAGTGAAGTATTTCTGTCACGATTTTCTGCATTATTTTGTAAAGTGTCATAATGTAACACTGTAGGAAAAAAAAAACAAAATCGGCAATAATCTTCCAAATGAACAAATTTTCGACTTATCAACAATGACAAGCACGCATTTGCCTTGTGAAGAAGCTAGTAGAAAAAATGACAAATCTTTCTTCTGATTTGCTTATTTTCAAGACGTGAGAAAAATTATTTACACAAAATCAAATGGCTTAATTTTCGCTTAAACTTTATAACTTTATTAATATAATCCAATTTAAAGTTTCACAATTAGTAATTTTTTCCAAAAAAAGCCTACCGCAGCACCTCGGAATAAATCCAATTCAAAGGTTAACATTAGCAATTATGTGTTATCTTCTACAGCCGAAACAGAGCCAACAGGCTCTGTCTTAGCATAGCTAGCATAAGCTGAAATGGACGCGGTTATTTTTTTCGCGGGCTCTTTCTTTGTTATCTTCTAAGGGGCACTTGCCGCAATCGCACCTGGGCTCGGTTGTTTTACGTTTTGTGCATTATTTGTCTCCATGACTCACCTGTGAAACATTCATTTGCAGGTAAAAAATAATTACGGCTTCCGGCCTGCAAATAATTTTCTTGTCACGTCGTCTAGAACGCGATATAGGCCTCTGAAAAGTGTAAAGATTGTTTTTTTATTATGTGAAAATATTCCCTTTGGGGCCCTACGCATGTTTTTTAAACATGAAAGGGTGTGGAAGTGCATGTCTCAAATTGCCGGCATAGGTGTGATAGGAATTATGAGGTTCAAAGATATTTTCTTGTCGAGGAGACGTGCTTTATTTGCATTAAAACAATATGAGTTAAAGAATGGGTTCTGACTTGTTATTATTAGATTTCATTCCGTTCAACTTTTTATTCGACCTTCGCTGCTGAACGAAGGTTTAAGTGTTCTTTTAGATTCCACAACTTTTTTTAGGTAAATGTTTTGAGTCATCGACTCGCACTTTATTGCATATTAAATTCCAAATTTTTTTGAACCACAATATTAAATTTCGGCAGGATGATGCCTCGTGTCATACATTATACAAATGTGCGATTTATTTGGCATTACGTTATACGATCGGTTTACTCAATTGGAAAACAAGATAATACTACCTACCTATAGCTGTTCACAGAAATGGAAGATACACGAAAATAATATAAGATAATAAAAGTGAAATTAGATGTTTTTGCGGTGATTAACACTTTCTACTAATTTCACTTAAAAGGTTGATCATCAAAATTAATTTACATTTTTCTATTAGCAACACTACAAAGAAATTTTCTTGATCAATTATAATACTTTTTTAACATTGCAGAAAGTTGTTTACTATCAAGTGCAAGTTTTTACGCAGTTAGTGTATTTTACAACCGTAATCAAGTTTTTTACTGATATAACCAATTTAATGGTTGTGAATTTGCAATACACTAAATTTTAACCACATAGTAGTAAATTGATTTGCGTAATTTTAGGTAGATTACATATGAAATACTACCTATTCCAATTGCAGCGTATCTGATGAAAAGATTTCAGAAAATGTATGATGCCAAAACTCGTTTCAGAGGTCGTAGACTTCAAAAATAAAATTTATTTGAATCCAATTTTATTATATATAGAAGCCGTATTTCTTAATTAATTTTGACAAAACTTCGCTTATACGTTTATCCTGGTAATATTTCGGCTAAATGGGAGGAATCGGTCAAGTACCAAGGGGGTGGTGATATGCAGGCTACGTAGGTTATACAAAAATGGTTTCGACCCCAAATGTTTCGTATTTCTTAACCGCTAGTGACCAAACTTGACATACACATTAACAACATGTAGATAGTTCTAAATTGTGTTATAGAATGGTGGTGATCGATCAAAGGGATATGAGGGATTACATCAGTTTCTGAAATTGATTTTGTTACCGCGATAACTGCCACATTTCTCAATAGATTTTGATCTAACATTGTGCATTTACTGACTCTATATCTAGGTCTTATTAAAAAATTACGGGGTTTGGGGAAGGGAGAGGGAAACTTACTTCGTTATATATTCAATTTATTTTCTTGTAGACTGTATAGGTATATCTTAATCGATTTTGATTAAACTTGGCTAAAATATTTTCAACGGTGATATTTCAGCTGTATTCCCAAATGAGGTGGGGAATTCAGCTTTACATTCCCTTAACGTTAACACGTCCGTCGCTCGGTTTTATTCAGCCATGTATTCAGCTATTGGGTGTTATCCAAATATGAGTGACGGGGCGACAAACGTGGTAAAAATCATTTTTACCACATTGAAATATTTGTATATGTTCTTTACCTTCTAGCTGGCGCCGAAAGATATTTTCTTATATTTAAGATAATAAAAAGAAAATAAGAAAATAAAAATGTTTAATTATTATTATTAACTTCTTGAAAAATGACTTTTTCCATAGACTCAGTCACATGCTCCACTTTTCTCTTCAATGCTTGGGATGCAGAAACCCGATGTAAGCGAATCCGGCGATCTAACAGTTTTGCTGGGAAGAAGTTGAAGTCTTCGGCGGGTATCTTCATCCGTAGTAACGGAAAGATCGTCTCAACATGAACGCGAGGTGAATTCCATTCCAATCTAAGGCTGAGACGACACGACGGTAGCTGGTAGCTAATAGCTACGCTGCGTTAACCTTAAGCTACGTGCGGATTCGTTGCGAATTTTAAACATTTTCCAGAGTATTTTGCTCGCGTCCAAGATAGAGGCTACGCGCGCCGCAAATAAGTAGTTGGCCTGGCCACCGACATGACTCCAAACTTTTCTCGGAATTTTAATTTTCCTTGTAATGTTTTTTGGGGTCAACGAGAAAAGGCGGTGCTCCGTCTGCAATCAACGTGAAAATTACTCTTGAACGATTCTATCGTTTTTTTTCCAACTTCTTTTGTTTATCTTTTCAATTTTCTGGCCCTGGCTTTCCATTATCTTGTCTAATGGGCGCTGCTGCGGCTTAATGTTGCCCCCTGCCCCATCGGAGCGCCATCCGCCGCCGCCGGAGCACCGCTGGGGACAGCACCAAAATGGGCACAATTTTAGCGGAGAATGGGAGGATGTTAAATGTAGCAAAATTTAGGCCGTACAATTTCATTCATGGATTACTAATGAGGTGATTTTTGATTTCCGGCAATTTGCTCGAAGATTTCTTAAGGGGCTCGCTTACTGCAGTTAAGGTAGAGGAAAAACTTAGATAGAAATAGACGGTGAATGGAAGGTAACTAGAGGCTACTGGTTTTGTTTTGAGGAGGCAGACAACGAGACCGGATTGCACAAAGGAAGTTGACAACGATTCCGAGAATTATGTGAACGGGGTCCAACTTTCCTGGTCCCATTAGGAGCGGTCTAAGTGAAACCGTCGCTGGAGACTATCTTTAAACGTTTAAGTGCGATTTTCCGTCTCAACTGTGAGAAATTAATGCGCCGTAAAACCTATTCGACATAGATGTGCTATTTAACTTTAGTACCATACTCTCCGCTTTTTTTCTTTTTTAAAACATACTTTCCCCACTTTTCCTGGACTATCCGAAGTTAGCCATTTCAGTATCTATCGCAGTGCAGCTCTGTTTTTGCAACTTTTTCTTTTAACTTTATCGAAATTGCATTCAGTTTAAATAAGTTCGACCTACTTTAAAGGAATTTTTAAAGAAACTTATACACGTACGTACACACATGAATGAGAAAATCATAATTTTTCTATAATTAATCGTATTTAATAAAACCTAAATACCAGCAAAAATTCCATACCAAGGGATACTTTAAAATAATTTGGGAGGCTGTTTATATTTCAATTAAATATTACTTTTTCTTATCAATATCGGTCGTGGTATATAATTTATCCCTTAGAAAAATTTGTCCAGGGCTAGTTATGTTAATCTCGTTTTTGTGGTCTAATAATTTTGAATCGTTTCACATACATATATTAATCGAAAATTATTGGACTCATATAATTTTTACGCCGTGATCATGAAAGTGTAGGATAATACATTAATTATTATTTTTTATTACTTTTAGTGCTAATAAAAATGCGATTCCACTATCACTAAATGGTTTAGTGGTAATGAAACTGATATCGTAATAAACGCACTTGGTATTGCGTAACCATTAAACGTTTAGTGCTAATGATTTAAATGCATTTTCAGTGAATATGCAAATCGAAATAGATTGACCATTAACTAAATATAAATATTTAATGAATTTTTTATAGAAGACACTAAAATGATAATATGTACATAAGTAAAAATGAATAATTACTAAATGTTATTTAGAAAAAAAAAATGTGGAGTCTTTTTGAAAACATCTTAAATCTCTCTCTTCTGGGTACCTATCCATGCTTATTTTTTTATATAATCGAAATGGAATACAATCAAATTAATTACATGATAATACATTCTAATTTGCCTTCACTGTAATACGAATGAAATTAAAATCTTTACTTTATACTAATCGTTTTCTGGTCGAGTCTCTTACAATTAGTGATAATACAAACTTAACTCATTGAATTTTCCTTCCATTCTGATTATATCATAGATTTAGGCATTAATAATCTCACGCTAAATCCAATATAGGGCAACAATATTTTTGCAAATAATGATAATAGTAATACGATAATAGTATAACATTCACAATTTGGATATACTTGGATTAACCCATCAGGAGACCATGTGCAATCCATTGGCATACCCCTGTTCATACTTTAACGAAACACCCTGTACATCACGTGTGAACCAGAGCATTTGTAATGAAAACACATTATTTTATATTATATAGTCTTTATGCTTAATGTATTGCGGAAAATGTGTTTCAAAAACAGAGTTATAATTTAAAAAATGTTTTCAATGAAGTTTTTAATAAAAATCTTTCATTTAAATTGATTTTGATTGAATTGTTTTTAGGGTTCCGTACCTCAAAAGGAAAAAAGGAATCTTTATAGGACTACTTCGTCGTCCATCTGTGTGTCAAAAGACCCTTTTTCTCAGGAACGCGTGGAGGTATCAAGTTTAAATTAATATCAAATAATCAGGTCTGCAATCCCTTGGAGCTGTGAAAAAATCAATCATCATCTAAGTCAACGCAATCAAAACATACCGCATATTTTGACACTCGCAAAACCTATAGGGTACTTCCCGTTGACATACATAGGATCATAAAATTTGGCAAGAAGCAATGTCTTATGGCACAACGAAAGGGAAAAATTCAAAAACCGTAAATTTGTAGTTACATGAGGAGTGTCGGAACACATGATATTTCCATAATGTCCAACTTTTCACAAAAGCTCAAAAACCTGTAACTTCTTTGACTTTGTAAAATTTAAAAAAATACGATTGCTAAAAAATAACTAAGGGTAAAAAATTATATACAATTTTTTTTCATTGTTATGTAGTTATTCTTATGTAAAAAATGGAAATATCATGTTTTGATCCGATTTAATGGAAATATCCTGGTTTGTACCGAACTGGCCTATATAGAAATAAGTTCTTTTTACATGGAAATATCCTATTTTTTGCCAACTTGAGATCGAGGTACCAGAAATGTATGAAATTGATCATGTTTTGTTCCGATGTTGTTTAAACATTAATTTTTTTAAACATGGAAATATCAAGATTTGCATCAAACCTCCGACTTTAGCAGCTATTTACTACAGGAATAAACATTCTATCGAATGTCATATATAACTTTTTTTTTCAAAAGTGGAAATTGAAATACATATGTATCATGTTTTGTTCCGATACTCCTCACATCACAAAAAAAAAATAATTTTTTATGGAACCCTCGGCGCGCGAGTCCGACTCGCACTGGGCGGGTTTTTTTTGCTTATAGTAAAAATTGGTATATAATTAATATCCGTAAATCTAGTGTTAAATTCCCTAGTAACATCGATTCGGAAGGAACTAGTAATAATAATAAACCATTTTTTTTATGAAACTTATAACAGTTTTTGCCGTAGAATTTCTCGAGATTCCGCCATGGTCCAGCGGGTCTATGACTGTGGCATGGACACCGCGGTGTTTAATAACCGCCGTGGTCACTGTCTTCCTGTGTCAACCGATGAACGGGTTCGTGCACCTGGAGAGACGAACGGGTTCACGCGCCGGTGCTCACCGGTGTAATTGCCCTCCTCGTTACAGTTCCACCGCCCCCGTTCCTGCGCCAACCCGGGTTCAAGACTCAAGACTCAAGACAAGTATCGTCAAGAAAACCACCAGACCGAGGTTCGGTGCTTGTTCTTATTTATGTTGAAATTCATAACTCATACGCTCATGCGCAGAATTTTGATTTGGTACGATTAGCAATGCGACGGCAATTGACATAATTCACAAATTACCATTTCGCTGGCATCTTCTAGCACTCGATAATTTTGTTCGAACGCTGTTGGGCTGTGATTTGTATTCGACGGGAGGCGCTGGGGCCTGGGGCCCTGGACAGAGCTAGCGCTCCGCTGCTGGCCAGGAAGACTTACAGCGCGACTTTCGATTCGGACGGGATCGCATGGCAGGGTGCATTCCGCCCGGAACGCGGGGCTTCGCGGTATTCCCAGAATCGTGCCTCGTTATCAAAACAACGAAGGCCTACGGGCGCCGCCGCCGGACGAAAATGAGAAATGCTTTGTTTCTGGTCCTCTGAACTCGTTCCGGAATTAGTAAAATCGAGATCAAGAAGTGCGTCTACCTAATGGAGGAGCGTGCTGCAAAGATAAGACGAAGCCAAGAAGCACATCTGGCTTGAAGAAAACCATTTGGTCCAGCAATGCCTTTTAAATGGGTCTATATTTGGGAGGAAGTTGATACTACCAATTTTCTTGATTACTAAGAGTTTTACGATATTCAGAATAAAAGAGGCTATTGCTTGCAACTAAGAAGTGACTCAGGGGTCCCATTTAGGATAATTATATTTTTCTTAGAATGAAAATGTTATGACTTGATTTGTTATTAGTTTTATGTATAGATTCAAATTTCGTTCAAGTGGATCATAATGCTTTCTTTTAAATTTACAGAACAAGATTAACACCAGAATGTCATCACAGGACAAAAAGATGTTAGACCGAGAGGCAGTGCGATCCGTGATACAACAATGGAATGCAAATCGTCTTGATTTGTTCGCGTTATCCGAACCGGATGAAGTGAGTCGTAGTAGATAATGTATATATTTATTTTCGAATTTACCTATTTAATGATGTCCGAATTGAATTACATAAATATGTATGTACATAAGCATTTTACAAGTCCAAAGTTTCCATAAATAAGATTTAAAGTTTCAAAAAATACTTTCCCGAAACCATATTTTTGTAAATTGCAGCCAGAACACTTACATACAACCAATCAAAATTTCTTTCCAAAAATTCTTGTAACTAGATGATAGTACTTGTTTGTGATGTTTCATTATTGTTTTTAGGATTCTTTAGTTTTAGGTTTGAGTATATTCCTAATTAATTAAACTGAAGAGCGCAGGGTATTTTCTTTAAAACGAAACCCTTTTTAACAATATTCACTATCTATTGTAACCAAAATAAGTCGATGCCCACGAAAGTTTTTTACTGTATTCTTTTATGTGTAATTCTCAGAAAGTAATTCCATGTAAATTTTTAAAAGCTATAATAAAAGTAATGAAATAATAAAATCTCGTTAAGAATTATAAGGTTCTCGACCTCTAAATGGAACACTTATTGAAGTTTAAATAATTCAACATATTATGAAAGTTCGTTTTTAGCTTCAGAACTGAAATATTTTCTTTTGTACCAGTTTTGTTGCTGCTATTCTACTTCGTGCTTTTGATATGTGATCTTGAAAGTATTGCTGCCATAAGGGCATAATGTTTTACTAGGCTTGTATTTTAATAATAATTTTGTACTTATTGCGCATATTTTGCTTTTACAGAATCTACTCTTCCACGGTGTAATGCGATTTTATTTTCAAGACGAAGGACAAAAGGTTGCAACAAAATGCATACGTGTGGCATCAGATGCTACAGTTTCCGATGTGATAGGTGAGCTCTTTGTTATACCAATTTTTGTATAATTTATTTTAACAATAAATAAATTATTTAATTCATTTTTAGAAACCCTTATTGAAAAATTTCGTCCAGATATGAGAATGCTTTCTGTACCAAATTATGCCCTCTATGAGGTCCACGCAAACGGTGAGGAACGCAGACTTAATCCAGATGAGAAACCACTTCTTGTACAATTAAATTGGCACATAGACGATAGGGAAGGCAGGTTTTTACTTAGGAATGTTGACCAAAAAAGCCATGTAAGTCCAATTTATGTCTAAAATTATATAAATTAAAAAGAATTCTAATTTTTATTTTTTTTATCAGACAATCGAAAGCACAGATAACAATTTCAAAAGGAAATTATCGAAACGCGAGAAAAAAGAGCAAAAGAAAAAAGAAAAATTGGCTAAACTTAATTCAGACGCTGGTGGTGATAGTGAAAATCATGTTGCTGAAAAATTGTACACAGAATTACCAGAAACATCATTTACAAGATCAATATCAAATCCTGAGGCAGTGATGCGAAGAAGGCGGCAACAAAAGTTGGAGAAGAAATTGCAGCAATTTCGATCAAAAGATGGAGGTCCAGATACAGGTAATTGGCTTTATGTTTAAAAAATAAATGAAGCAATATTCTAAATAATTATTTTTTATGAAAGGCGGTACTCTGAAAATATATGGTGAGAGCTTATGTAGAGATGTCCCTTATAAAACACTTCTGTTATCAATTCGAGACTGTGCCCAGGCGGTGGTGAGAGAAATGTTGTCAAAATACGGTCTTGATAAAGCGGATCCTTTGCACTACTGTTTAGTACAAGTAAGGTTTTAAATTTCATTTAAAAAAAATACCTTTAAAAATTAATTCTTACCATTAATAGGTAAACAGCGACGGAACTGAGTACATTCTTGACGACGACGAATGTCCACTGTCGATTTTAATGAATCACCCGACATCCAGAGGTTTGTAAACTTTAGATTTAGGTTAATTTAAAATAAAATTTTACATTTGTACATATGTAGCTATAATAAGCCCTAAAAAGGACAAAGGGAAACATTGAATACATATTTCTTAACAAGACGCTTTTATTTTATCGTTAATTATTTTTGGATTAGTGCAATCCTTTAACAGGCCATTCAAACTTACTTCCTGCAATATAAAAGCAGTAAATAACTCAGAATTTTGAGAGCATAATTGATTTAACGTTTCGTGTCTAGTGTATGTCTGTGACCTATTTACCTGATTTATTCTCGACAATTTGTGTTTACATAAGTTTTATCGATAATTTTGATATTATCAAGAAAACACCTCGAAAAAAGGGGAATTTCGTCCGGAATTCGGTTATTACTTCCTCGTTCAAATCCAGCACGGTATGAACATGTTTGCGTTAAAATAAATAATGACGAAGTTCCAACAAGGCACTCCCTTAATTCGAATGTGATAAGATTCCGCCGACGTCTGTGAATTCCTTCAGTGATCTGTAAGGTGCTTGAGCAGGTTGAAAATTAAATAAAGAAAAAGTGGAGTTTTTTTAGAAAAGCAAAAAGTGGCGGGCATATTTTTATTTACTTAGGAATAAAGTTATCAGGAGCTGTTGTGGAATTTATGTGATAATTCTGTTTTCGGTGTTTCGTCAGGTGGGTGCACTGATTTTTTGTTTATTATACTTTTACTTGGTTTCGTGAGATATTTGGATATTAACATTTATTTATTTATAACATATCACAATAATTACGAATAATATAGCCAACGAATTCATACAGCTTCAATTAATTAAACTCCTGAAGTACAACCATTTCCCAAGTAATTGGATAGATATGTTTTTGTGTGATGAAGTATAACCCTTATTATCATTGCATGGAGTAATTCATATTTTAATGGATACAACATTTTGCATATATGTATGTATTTATGCATGTTCAAGTTCAATCGGTCATTTCTTTTATGATTTATAGAAAATAGTCTTTTTTAAAAATGTTAAGGCCACAAAAAAGGTTACAGCACATAAAATACTAAGTATAAAATTTTTTAATAAATCATTGCAGTGTTTTGATGTTTATTTAAATTTAGGAAATTTCAATCAAAAAAACGTCCAGAAACACTACTGTATACAACTTATGTCTAGAAATATTCTTTTCCTTAGCCCTTCCTGTAACATTAAAGCGAAAAGTTTGTCAAATAGCCAAATATTGAATTGCCCTACTTTCACGGGTGACTGTCTTAGATGTCAGTATGTATTTTTGTGTAGGGTATGTTTGTGAATTTATGGACACTTAATTGATTAAAGACCTGCAGCTAGTGTCTAAAAAATAAATATTTTGTTAATTTTATTTACCTATATGTTATGAAAAGGAAATTTTTATCACAAATAATGTTGAATTTCTCTAAATGTACAAATGATATAACATGAGTCAAGAAAAAAAAACTTTTTGGAAGGAAAAGTAGTTTACCTAACTTTTTCATAAAATTCAATGCGATCTCTCTCTCTCTCTCTCTCTCTTCATAGCCCACGACGGATTAAATTTGTTTGAAATAAATAAAACTCCTTAAAATAATAAACTTTTGGTTATAAAAAGTTTTGGTTTTAAGCGTATTTCTCGAGAAATGATTCATTTCGGTGCTAAGGAGTACATTTTTTTCTAATATACATACCTACATATATAAATCTGTATAAGGCAAACTTTAGTTCAAAATGTTTGTAAAGAATTTTTGCACATATGTATGCATTTTTAAACTTATTAATCTATGAAAATTGCACCGGACATAAACTACTATTCTTGTTGCTACGTTTCAAAATCGTTTACGAAGTAAATGTTAAAGAGACAATTTCACTAAAAGCTTCGTAAATTTCCTGCAAAAGTTGTAGCTTAAGACTTTTCTGTCGAAAGCTTTTTGGCTTTTCAGTGAAAGTCTTACACTGAAAAAATCGTTGGTTAAAATGCCGAAATAAATACTGATCTAAAGAAATTTTATAATAACATAACATGTTTTTATGTCTTATCCTGGAATATTTTATTGAAAAATAATATTCATAATAGCTTCCTAATTATTCACAGAAACGAAAAGTTGTATAGCCACGTACCCCGTTTACAAATAACCTCTTCAAGATAGTTACAGTTGATGTAGATCTTCCATAAAAAAATTTTCGAACCCGATCGAGACTCTTAAACTGGATCATTAAGTCCTCATTTCGATCAGCTTGAAATTTTTCGATCCACATCAAAAATAATACCATACCATACCATACCACCATAAATACGTTCGAATCGAATTGAAAAGACAAATTTTGGACAAAAGTTCCTTAATGAAGTTGCTAAAATCCACATATTATTTCGATCATTTCATTTACGAAATTATGCATTTGAAAGCAACCATTTTAGTGACAGAAATTTTCAATTCATTGACAGTTAGCATATGGTAAAAAATGCTAAGTAAGTAAAATTAATCTTATCTTCAGCTATCTCGATATAAGTACATATATATAACCTATGCGTTTTATTTCAATAACTGTTATTAAACCGACTAAAACTCAGTTTGTTTGGATAGTCGAAAAGATACTTTAAAAGAAATGACACACTTATCTTGAATTTTAACAGCTAATTTCATTTTAAATGATTGAAATTATATTCGGAAAGCAATTGGCACACGGCCTAAAATGATTTTATGAAACTTTTAGAAACTTTATTAAGGAATTTTTGTCCAAAAAGGGCTTTATGATTCGATTCGAACGGGTTTTAGATTAGGACACGCTGAAAAAGAGCGTAAGCACCTTCGAAATAGGCTTGACTCAAGACAGTTTTCAATTCGAATCAAATTTCAATCCGGATGAAGAAGGTCATACACGAGGTAACAGTTAAGATAAAAATAGCTTATTTCTTATTATTTTTTTACAACCTTGATTTATAGTTTTACACACTAATTATGAGATTAAAACTTTAACTGTTTGTAAATATGTATACTTAACTAAAAATCAGACTAATTTTTATGAAGTCGCACTTATTTTGAATTTAAGATCTAAATATTGTCTGCTCCGCTGCCATTTAATTTTAGATTGGGTATTCTACTATATCCAGAGTGCCCATTGAGGGTTAATGTAACTAAAATCTCAAGTAAACTTTTAACCTGAGCTTTTAACACTAACTTTACGGATATTTATTGTATAATTGATAGGGATTTTGGAAAAGTAAATTTATAACATATTTTGTGTTTTATTTGCGATTTAAGTATTTTCAGTGTAGGGGGTATTTTCAGAAGGGTTTCCCGGGTCAAAACCACTATTTAAGTTTCTTGAGCTTTCTAGTGAGCAGTTACAAAGCTTAGATATGAATCTATCTCTAGAAAGGAAATTATCTCGTTTTTTGGGGCTTTTGAGCAGCACATTTGTCCAGAATTTTTCATTGATTCCCCTGAAAGAGAGCGTGGGCGTGCATCATAGGGCCATTATCAAAATTTCTCTGGGTTTATTATCATCGGTTCTCGGGTCGAAGGAAGCGCCTCCGAACATTGTCGGGCTCTGTTCGCAGGAAGGAAGCGGCTCTTGTTTTGTTCTTTCCAAAGTTTGCCCTTTTCTCCATATAGTCGTCGCTGGGCCGGAGCCGGAGGACTGATAAGGGTTACATTAGTGCGACATTTATGTAAGCTGTGAATCGGTGAATATAAAGCTTTCGGAGTATTTTAACTACCCCTTAATTTGTGATAGCAATCTCAAACAAAAATATATAATACTTATACAAAAACGTTCACATTCTATCTCACTTCCCCTGTGGCTAGATCTATCTAGCTATCTATTTATTCGGTCTCGAGGAATTTTTGTAGTATTTTATTTTATGCCTCCAGTGCCGCTGTGTCTCAGAAATGAAAGGAATTTCACATTCAACCATCTTCACCGCCGTCGTCCTCGTCGTCATCGTTGTTGTCGTCGTCGTCGACAACGAAATCCTTTCTCTTTAGTTTCCGTTCGGTGCTCGTTGTGATAAGGACGTTTTTAATAAAAAAATTTCTCATCGTAATGGAGTGGCCAAAATAGATATAGTAGTTTCAATATCTTCAATACCTCAACAAAACAAATCATAGTGTCATGCTAGAAGTTTGTTTTTATCGTCATCGCCACTATCGCTACTTTCATTTTCATTGTGCTAATTTTAGTTATCTATAGTTAATGCGCCTGCTACAGAAAAATAACCAGAAAAATGATGGATTGGGGCATTCGTCGTAAGTATTTTCTTTTAGTGGAAATGAAACATCTCCGTACGCAGATAGTATTTTTGTTTTTTTGATAAAAGGAAATATGTAATAATAACTCTAAAAAAGCTAAGGGCTCCTTTTGTTAGATCTGACCTGATTTTTGTTGTATGTCCAACTGACCGACTATTACTGGGTGATTTTACCCTTCCATTAAGGTGCCAATCAAAAATATTTTCTTTTTTGTGCCCTTTAATAAGTTCCTGGAGGTGGTGATGGAAGATGGAGAGTCACTCAACCAATTGGTCGGTGTATACAGACAAGAATGACAATCTGACATTTAAAAATTGCTCGTACTCCCCCAAACAAAATTGTTAAAGCCAGATATACGTACAAACAGCAGAAATATTACCATGAAATTGGGTTAGCGTGAACCCTTTGCCTCTTTGAAGACGACTGGAGTAGGCTTCTCTATCCTTCACCTCAGAAGGTCTTATTTAAAGGGACTCTTGGTCAATAGTGCAAGAAAAAAAATATATATATGTAAGTACTATTCCAAATTGTTGTTACTTTCTCGCATTATTACAACTGTCTGCTCACTCTCAAAAACTATGACTATATCCTCATTATCCTCTTTTACTCTTGCCATTGTTGTCCTTGCTCTTTGCAGTGAGGCCCTTTAGAAATGTAATTTTTTCTCGTGTTTTCGAGTGGCCACTATACTTTTTCTTTTGTCGCAGGATCCAACTCCATTGTGCATATTTCCTGCATCGTGTTTATATCATACGAAAATAAAAGTTAAATAAATCAGTAGTTCAGTTTGTCAGTGTGGTACTGAAATTATTGTTAGTATTATTGTAATTTGTTAAGTGAAATATTTGTGGCAATCGATATTGTTGGTTTTATCCGGCATATTCGATTTTTGTACACGTGTATTAAAAGAGCTCTTCTTCGTCCTTATCCCCTGATGCCCACCCTACAAATGTTCCATGTAAATGGATCTTAGATATACTTTGGTGTTTAGTTGGCCGTGTAAAAAGGACAATAATAAGAAAGTAGGCTGGAATAGCTTCATTTTTTCGGTAGTTTTATTTGCTCTCATGGTTTTGTGGTCTATGAGGCGACATTCGCATTTTTGAAGGTGATATCCATCCGAGCAAATAAATTTTACTTTATTTTGGGTCTGGGTTTTATATACAACGATAGTCGACAACCGCATAAATGGAATGGAGAAGATACAAACGGAATAAATATGAAAACATGAAACACATACTGTCCGTAAAATTGGGCAAATGGCTTTTTGGGGGACTGGAACAAAACTGTCGATCCTTAGGTTGTTTGAGGGCCCCCAGTTCCGGTAAGATAGTCCTTCTAATCGATTAACATTTGACCTTTTTTCCTTTCCGTATCTTTTCAAATGTTAAGTGTCTCTGTCCACGCGAATTCAATATCAAAATTTCAAATAACGCCTCTTGTTAGTGCATCAAAATCCGTTTAGAGTCTCTTCAGATCTGAGTTGATGCATCCCACAAGGGGATAATTAAAATGCTTCTTAATTTAAAAAAAAAAATTTTCGAAATCAGTCAGTGCCTCATTAGTCGGAATTTTCCCGATGGGGAAAGTTGCTCGAAAGTCTCGACAAAGGAATGTAGGTCAATGGAGATTTGTTGGCTGCTAGTCCGTCAGCCAGTCAAGGAAGTCAAGCTGACTATTAATTAAACTTTGAGGAAACTTTAAATTGATTTAATATTTACTGATAGAAAGCAATTAAGTTCACTTTACTTTTCAGGTATGTGTTAAGTCTGAAGTGAAATTGTTGGACATATTTTCTTACCTATCGGGACTTATAGGGATACAATTTAACTTAGACGAGCTTTTAAGATTTATTAAATACTCTCGTTCAATTTTAAGAGTCCATCTCTTACCCAGTATTTGACTCTTTAAATATATAAATGTAGTTTATTTGAACTTGAAAACTTAAAATAAGAAATACAAACTTCAAATCAAATTGTTTTCATTATGATAGTAAAAAACGTTATAGAAATCTAATTCGTATATAATATAATAATCATTGTGATTTAAATGTATGTACATACATAGTTCGAATTTCAATCGATTTGTATCCGAAGAAAAAATATTTCCTAAATTTTGAATGTTTGAAAACAAAAATATTTATTTAAAGGGGCACAGTTGAATATTTTGATTTTAGGAAAATAAAATAATATACATATAATGCATACATATGTGAGTAGTAATGTATGTAATGAAATATAGCATCAAATTGAAATTAAAAGTGCCCACTTAAGGCTTTCAATTAACCCATGAAAACTGCCGTAGATACGCACTTAAATTTGTACGACATAAAGTGAAATTACTCTATAGTGAAAAAAGTTTAAACTTTTAACTTTAACTCTTCGCATTTGAAATTAAAATATTTTCTCTTAAAGTCTTTTGGTATAAATGAAGACCACTACTATAAAAGAAAGTATTTTTTATTTCAATGTATGTATCAAACTCTAATTAAATCGAAACCGTTTAAAGTTAATGTAAGGATTTTTCATAAAAATGAAATCAACTTTAATTCAAAGTTGTTCACATTAAATGTTAAATTCGTTTTTCTCTGGAGAGTGAATTAAAATTATGTTCAAATGCAAATCATGCAATGTTGCGTGTGAAGATTCAATTGAGATACAAATTTCACTTCACACTTAGCTTTTTATTTATATATATGTATCTCTTACAAGATGTTTATCTTCCTAATTTTCAGAATTCTAGCTCTATACATTTCTCATTAATTTGAACCCTTCACAATTGCAAGTTTATTTCATTTCCTATCTTGCCTGGTCTGAATTATTTTTCTTACTTTTCTCGGTTAAATAGCTTAAGTAGTAGGAGGTGAACACTTAAAATCTTGCCATGTCAATTCATAAACGATTCCAGCTCCTGGAATTTACAACCAATTTTAATGAAATTCTATAGGCATTAAAGGAGATATTTTAGATACTAAAAGTGTAAGAAAATTGTACAAAAATGTTTGAGCACTTTGTTATTCAAAGGAAGTCGTGAACAAAACAGAATTTTATGTAACGCATTGAATGAAGATATCATGGGACAGGATAAATTGGTAATTTAAATTCTCAACATGTAATTTATTTTTTGAGTTCCAGTAATGAGTCCTAAGTATACAAAGAAAAAGTTGTTTATGCATGAAATAGGATTAAATTTAAAATTACTATTGTTATTTATATAATAACAACGACGATTTATTTATAAACGATCGAAAGCTCCTGGCTTTGGGACTATAGTTTATGTATGTATAAAATAATTAGTTTCTTATTATTTCTCTACTTTAATTTAAAAAAAAAAATGAAAGTTATATAACTTAAAAATCCTTAAAGGAGACGATCAGCTAATTAAATAAGTATCTCTCTACCATCTATAGAAAATTCTGTTTAGTGTTTTGTAAAGTTTATATTGAAATGGAAGTTGTATTCTTTTTAAACGAACTATGAATAGAAAAATACATGCAAAGCCACCAGCTCACTGGAACACTGCTTAGTCTCAGTCTCAGAAACCTTAAAATAATAGTTTCTTTTAAAAAGTCGATCCCAAACGCAAGTAAGAAGTGATTTAAAAAGAATAATTCAAATTTTTATGAAAATCTCTTTCACACGATGAATTAAAAAAGTGAATAACTCGTTCTTAATTACAGCTGTTTTACAGAGAAAAGAGTGAAATGTTTTCATTGCAGAATTTTTTATGAAGTGAGGCTTTTCTATGAGGTGTCTTTTACGCAGAAAAAAAAATTGACTGGTAGAAAATATTTTAAAAGTTAAATTCTATAAACACAAGAAATATATTTAACATTCATAATTTGTTTCGTCTCATTAAAACATAAATGAGTTAATTAATATCAATTAAAAATTAACAACAATTCTTAATTGGGCTGAGTTGCTTTTTTAAAACTTTTTATTTGCGCAATAAAACTGAAATTTTTTTATCATTACACCATAAAATGGAAAATTCGCGCAAAACGAATAACAGAGATATCACTGCTTTCGTAAATGATGGACCATATTTAAAATCAAAAGGATGTAAAAAGGCAGTTAAATATGGCATAATATTTTTCGTTCATCCCTTGGTCTTGTCATAAAAGGATGATTCGTCAATGTTTTTCAGTTTTACCACTCTTTCCACAATATGAGCACTAAAACCGGTTTCATCGATAGTAAAATAGCTCAATTTCTTTGAGTCATTTAGTAGTTTTTGGTAAAATACGCATTTTGCGTATCAGTCGAAAGAAAACAATCTAATTATCATGTTTACGAATGACTCATATAATTGTCATCATAGATAATTAGCAAATTGAATGGATTTTTAATTACTTGTTTACTATGCTGAGAAGTTCTTTAAAATTGCTGAGATTGCTTTGTTTGTTTCATATCCTTCTTTCATGAAGATGTATTATTATGTGCATTAAAGAATAAAGGCATACTAAGAATAATTGACTCCATTTTCCAAGAAAAAATTAATAAATGCGATTCCCCACGGCACAATATTCTTCTTTAAAAGTCTGGATTTGATGTTACATGATAATTCTAATAATAAATTAATAAATATTTACTTAACTAAGAATCGTTTTTATTAGTTTTCCATTTTTGATATCGTGTCCGTTAAATGTGAAATTTGTTGTGGGTTTTCCGAGTACCGGAAAAATAAACAAATAATTAATTTTTTTGCTAATATAATTTTCTAGATCACATTAAACTACCGTGGACTGAAGGAAATTAAAATTAGTCTCGATGTTCAGGTACAATACAACATCTTTTGCATTATAAAATTTTATAAATGTATATTCCACAATCCAATAATAATTGACTTACACGAGAAAAACGTTACGTTTATATCCAAACTTTCCTTCGTGTATCACTTTTTTTTAAGATTTCAGCCACATTAAGGAAATCACACACTAAACTTCTCACGCTCGTTAAAAACTTTATTCCCAGTCAGTAATTTTGGAATAAAATTCGTTATTTCTTTTCACCACTTTAGAACAATTTTCTGCAAGAAAAACCGTCTTGTCATCTCTGATTAAGATTTAGTCTGCGATTAAATTTTATAAGTTTTATCTCTTGTTAAAACTCTCTCCCCTCTAGCAACATAAAAGAGTATTTAAATAGTACTAAAAAACTCCAATTTACGTCAGACCTTAATGAGTTAAAAAGTGGAAATAATATAAACTCAAATCTAAAAGTAAAAGAGAACAAAATTACAATACAAGAAATGTTTTAGGGCAGGTGTATTTTTAACATTTTCGAAACATTTTCATTTTGTTAATTCTAATTAAAAGTTAAATTTAGGTGTAGGTTCTTAAAATGCGTCATGAAGAGTCTACTTGCTTATAAAACTCTGTACATACTTTCTTTTAAATTATTTTAAGTAAGCGCATTTTGTATTTACGTATAAACCTATCTCGGAGAACGGAAGATATCAAAACAAATTTTGAGTAATTTCCGTGCATCTGTCGACGGTACTCGAACCTATAAAAATTTTTACGGTTGATTGATTTAAGAACGGCAACGGAAACTATCTGAGATCCATTTCTCATTGAAAATTCAATGAATAATTGTACGACTGAATTCAACCCAAATTTTGCACTACTACTTATTTGCCCCGTTTGATTCTTTTATTCACAACTGAGCTCGATTTTGCTACTACTATCCAACTTTTGTTATTGTTCTGAGTGCTATTAAAAAAATAAAAAATAAAATAAAAGAACAAATGAATAAAAGAACATTCGAAATTGTTTAGGTTTGGTTGTTTATTTGGACTTTTGATGGTCAATTCATTTATTTTTGTGATAGGTTCAATCATGTTCCATGTACGACGGCGGCCAGCAGATTCCCAGCCAAGACGTAGGAAAAAGAAACCTCTCGGAGTTTCGAATGGGACCAATAACATTTCAAGCGAGCGGGAGGGACCAATGCTTGTTGAGGTGACACACAGCGGTGATGGTGGACGTAGACTTAAATTGGGAAGTGATCCAATCGAGGTAAGAACTATTATAAAAATTTTAAAAAAACTAAAAATATAAATCACTAACAATACGTTTTACTCGTTTTACTTCAGGTTGGATCTGCTAACACCAACACTCTACAATTGTTCGGCCCCTCCATCCAGCCTAGACATTGTCTAATATCTTTGCTCGACGGTGTGTGCACTGTAACCCCGCTGCATCCGGACGCGTTAACCTTCGTAAATGGACACCACATAACCCAGCCAACTATCCTTCATGTGAGTTTAATTTTCCCAAATTAGTTATTCGGATGCACACAAAAGTTAATTTTCAAGGACATTAAACAAAAATCAAATCAGTCAGGATGAGTAATGAGGATAAGCCACTCATTAAATAACATTACTAAACTTGTGTTGTTGCGTGAAACCTTTCGGTGGGAATGGGTTAATGACCGTTTTTAGTTTTTCATCAGCTATAAGTGCTCGGCTTCATTTAATGAGTTTATAGTTCTGGCTATTTTAAGAATTGTTGTCGAGCGTTTCTGACTAATGATGACGTTGACCTATTCGGTTGGGACCAATTAGTCCTTTTAATTGTGTATTTTGTTAGCCATTGAAGCAGCAGATGGCTTCTGTCTAGTTTTTCCCTTGTGACTATTTTTCTTAAAAAATGATATGCCTTTTGTGTGTAGAAAATTTGATGTTATTTTGAAATATTTCTGCATGTCCTTCGAGAATTTCGAAACATAGTATTTTTCATACTATCACGGAATTATTCTTTTCTTTTTAATAAGGTCAGTAAATCAGTTTTTTTTGTTTTTGTGGACATCTTTGCGGCCTAATGGAATATTAATAAAACTTTTGAGTTAAAATTATTAGGGTTTATTTATATTTAATAATAATAATATTTAATAATAATATTTAATCTCAAATTCGAGAGACATGGGTATGAACGATAGAGTAGTCATTTTAGAGATTTTATTATAAAATAAAACTTCAGGATTATCTGATCAAAAAATTTAAAATAAAAATTTCAACATAACTTCGTACTGCTTTGTGCTCAAAAATAAAATTAAGCTCTTCATATCGCGCATTTCATTTTTATCTGCTGCAATTAGATAAATGCATATACGCCCCCTTTCATGATACTTTAAATTCAATCAGTTGCCTGCAGTAAAAGTAACCAGTTTTTTAAAAGTTCTCATCGACATTTAGGAAAAAAGGCTTATTTTCAGTAATTAAAATAGTGAATTGTAATTTTGTGCTGCATAAACTAAGGTAAATCAACAACCATTGGATATTTTTTCTTTACGTTTTGATGAATTTCGTAAATTACTGAACTCGATGTTTAAAAAAATAAACAATGAACAAATAATACAACAGTTCTGAGATTCGAAACTACTAATTGTACTATTGCTTCGCAAATTTTGTTTATCAATCACAAAGCATTAACCTTGATTGAAACGAAATATTTGGCCGGAAATTAGGTGCTGAATTAGAATTTTTATAATTGTGTCAATAATTTTAAAGTGATCTCCAGTGCATTCGGTGTAATACGTGCGGATAGAAGAATTTCATATTTAGTCTGCAGTTGTACGTTTTTCTACTACAAAAAAAAAAAAAAAAGATGTCGATTGCTGAGTATCACTCCAAAACTAAAAGATACGAAAGAGTGAGTTCTGTACAGTTTGTAATACAATGCAAGTGCTCCACATAATTGCAAATCGCATTTTCATGGCTCAATCTATCCAAAAAATAAGAAATTAAGGAGAATCTGTCTACTTAATGATTAACCAGCAACAATTTTATTTCCAAAGTACGTGCAACTCAATGAGCTTTTTCCTCGATATAATTAAATCGTTTTGTGTTAATGAACTTTTTGGTGATGCTTTTCATACAATATTATCATAAAATCCATCAGGAAAAGAAACATTGAGTTCAAAGAATATTTAAATGTCATGTTAAACATTTTGCACGTATCTAATCACATTATGCTGACACGCAAGTTATTTCTGTCTTGAACTTGGATGCTTGTTCATGAATTCGCAAATCGGTCATTCTGTGTCTTACATAAATGCGAGTGTTATAACATTCCTTTTTTGCCTAGTGTATTGATTTCCTTACCTTTTGTCGCTCGTTTTTTATCAAGAAGAGACAACTTAATTTTATAAAGACAACTTGTACATATAAAATATATTTATCTAACACAATTTTCGTACAAAAAATTCTTTAAACTGTGATTGAAACTACACTTAAACTAAAAAGATGCCTGAATACATATTGGTATGATATAAAAGTAAAATTAAAATTATACCTTATATTTTATGTTTTACGCAGTAAGCTTAAAGACAATTTTTTTAAGTTAACTGATAAAATTATTTTTGGTTATTGATAATAATATTATTTGAAAATTTATTTATTTATTTATTTATTTCCTTAATCCATTCCTCATTTTATTAAATATATCTGATTTAAATTTTCAGAACGGTTCTGTTGTTATGTTTGGACGAGTTGCATCATATCGCTTCGTTGATTCACCATCTGATGGACGCTATAACTTAGCCCTATCTCAGTCCCAACTAGATTCAGCGTGTCTCTACGAAAGGTATGAGATTTTAAAATTTAACTTAGAGGACAAATTTAAACCAAACTAAGTCGATGTTGTCGTTGAAGCTATATGTGCCATGTAGTTTTTTGTACTGCTTTTAATCATATTTGGCAAAAATAATTTTATTTTAATACTGAAGGCTTTCTATATTACTTTAAATCAATTGAATCCCTTCAGCATAATATTTTGCAGCGTAGCAATTAGTATGTAAGCTCTAATCACGCTTTCTTATTTTTTATTTATACTTTTTGTACTCTTTTTCATACTTTTGTTCGTGTTTTGTTCGTTCGTGCACCTTATAAAATTGAAATCATCTTTAAAACTAAAAAAATACATAAAACTAAAACTACCGAAAAATAAAACACAAAAAACACCCCACGAAATCACCAAACACCAATAAAACAGTCGTTCACCCACTTCACCGACATCTTGGAATGACGATGATCGTGCGCTAAGTCCGGTAAGCAATCTTTTATCTTTAAGCAGGGATCAGAACAGAAATACTCATAAAAAAAAACATTATACCTGTGATTGTGTTAAATCACGGCAGAATCTTAAAACAGATTTTGAAAAATTACATGGACACGATCAGGGAAGTGCGTCGATGCATGATGAAAAAAATAGTAGGCATGTCCCACCTCCTGGTCCTGGAGGAGCTGCTGGAACGCATGGTGGCGTTATTACGCATAATGAAACTGGAAGACCTAAAGAAACTGATTTTAACTACGATCCTGAAAATGCCGTGGAAACAGAAACAAAATCAATTTCAAGTATAAGATCAAGTGGATCTAATCAAGATGGGACAAGGTAAGGCAGTTCATTAAATGTTCACAATCTGTTCACATTTTTCTTTTATTACATTATACCTTCGATTAAATTGTGATCTGTTAACGTAACGCTGTAAAAATTTAATTAATTCGCTAGAAATCGTTGAACTGCAAATTTAAACTTGGTTGCTTTTATTAATTATTTTCATTATTTATTTAAAGGAATAACAAATCCATACACGCATCGGGACCAGACATGCAGGTTGGACAAGAACCAATTTTACCAGCAGTCCTTGAGTTTCCTGAAACTCACCAGGAAAACTTTTTGCGCCAAGTCATAACTGATTTGGATGTAAATGCGCCCAACTTCAAACTTGCTCCAGTCTACACACTTTATTTATGTGCCAGGCAAGTTTTTCGCATGAAAATAAAAAGTATATATCGATGGTAAACGCTTTACTAATCTTACTAAATCAGCGTTTTATTCAAAGGCCGTAATGCATAAAAATATAATAGTTGTAAAAACAGAAATATCAAAAAATTTGAAGAAAAATCTGCTCGACTTTTATCGCGGATCATCAATTAAAACTTTAGTTGGAAATCGTTGTTTGCAACCGATTGTCATTTAAAAGCTTGAAAATTTTTTACTCTAAATTTGCAAAACTTTTATTCTGTTTCTACTCCTGTTTTAATAAATGTATTACGGCCTTATTTTATCTTAAAATTATCTTAAAAATTATTTCATTTTTGTATTTTCAGATATCGTGCATCAACGCATTATCGCCCTGAGCTCCAGCCAACAGAACGTGCCCATAAATTGACGATATTCCTTCATCATGTTGCCAATTTAATTTATTCAGTAATTCAAGAACAATATACTGATCCTCGAATACTCGCTTTCTGGATGGCGAACAGTTCTGAATTTTTACATTTTCTAAAATCAGATCGTCACATATCTGCCTTTAGTGTGCAAGCCCAAGAAGTTCTTGCTGAATGCGTACAGACTGCTTTCAGAAATTTAGTGAATTGTTTCCGAGTAGAATTATCCCAGACTCTGAATCAGTTCCTATCAGAGAATATCGATCACGATTCAGCTGCTGGATTGGTCCTTACAGTGCTTGGTTCTGCGATGGCATTGTTAAGACGTTGTAGGGTCAATGCTGCTCTTACAATTCAGCTATTTTCGCAGCTATTCCACTACATTAATGTGATCTGCTTTAATACAATTGTCTCGAACTCTCACATGTGTACAGCAGAATGGGGAAGGGTCATGTCGGAAAGACTGCAACTTCTTGAGCTGTGGGCAGAACGACAAGGACTTGAACTTGCAGCAGATTGCCATTTGGCGAAGATGAACCAGTGCGCCCAATTTTTACAGGTAATTAATAATCTAATTCTAAATACAAACTATGACTTAAAAAACATAGCAAAACCCCAAAGCAGCTTTTGAACTTATCTAAATAATTTAAAATACCTATTTGAAAAACAGTTTAACCAACAATTCAAAATTTTACAGGCTCCTAAAACAACAGTAGAAGAGATTCAGCAACTAGCATGCTCCTGTTTTCGTCTAAATTCCCTTCAGATGGCAGCACTACTTCAACAAGAGCAAATTCCGCGAAATCTTGTTGATACTGTAATTCGAATGGCTGAATCTGTAGCCGACGAATTGACTCGAGCTGATGGACGAGAAGTTCGACTGGAAGAATCTCCAGAACTCCATTTGGCGCTTTTGTTGCCTGATGATGGTTTTAGCTGTGATGTTGTTCGGGGTATCCCTTCAGGATTAGTCGACTTCCTGAATCCACTGCAAGCAGCAGGAATGTGCAGACTTGCAGCACAACCCTCTAGTGTTGGACTTTGGACCGTTTATATGCATCAATTCAATGTAAGAAAATTAAAACACGACTTTTTTCCTAGTAAAAGCTAATTATTTTAATATTTATCGCAGACTCGATCTCCAAGTGCTATGTCGAATAAGCTTCCGCAGCCAGAAGTTCAGGTGATTAAATTGCATAAAAATTCGAATGGAATGGGGCTGTCCATTGTAGCCGCTAAGGGTGCTGGACAGGAACGATTAGGAATTTATATAAAATCAGTTGTGCCAGGAGGAGCTGCCGATGCTGATGGTAGACTTCAAGCTGGAGACCAATTGCTACGAGTCGATGGACAGAGTTTGATTGGAATCACACAAGAAAGGTAGGCTTTAATTTAATTTTTACTTATAAGAACGTAACGAAACAACTCAAGCAAGATGTAAAGATAAATCATCCTACAAAATAAAAGCAGCGTTTTTGGGACAACAAAAAAGAGAGGGAATTTTCACTTCCAGTGAGTTAAATGAATGAAAATAAAATATTTCGTGAACACAGCTTAAGTTTCTAACTTCTTTTGTCATAATCAAACTAATAAAAGAGAAACATAATATAAGCCATTTTCATTTCCCAACTTCTTTAAAAACAAAATCAAAAATCAATTGTAAGCTGCTTTTACGATTGCAGGGATGCAAAAGCCTTCACAAATCGACCTCCATGGTTTACAGAAGATATGCATATACTTTTAGATGAAAAGAACAAAACATGGAGGCGATATAAACGACACAATTCTTCAAATAATTTTATGTTATATAAAAAAGCAAATTCATTATTAAAAAGCAGAGTAAGAGATGCTAAAAATCGATATGCCATTCTCGTTCAGTGTCGGTAAGTTAGATAATGTCTAGTTCGCCTAGATCGTTTTTATTTAAATTACGGTGGAAGCAATGGTGGTGGCTTTCTCTAAATCTCCCTATTGCATCGTAATCTAAAGTTAAACGTTTATTATTTGTTGTCTGAGACGACCCACTCGGCAACTTTTAAAGATCGAAGACAAATTCATGTCGTTGTTTTAAGAGAACATCTTACGGCCCTGCCTTTTACGTTTGACTTTGGTATTCTGTTCCAGTTCATATTCCATTGATCATTTCATGATCAGAATCGTTTCATTATGTTGCATATCGTTAAACTGATCATTAAGCAGCGCATACCTAACAAAAAGGTCAATAAGTCATTTCACCATCTTTGTGATGGAAAACAAAAAATCAAAAATAATTTTTCCTTTAAAACTTAAAACGCATTGGCAACTTTTTTTGTAAAATTACATATTTCTTTCTGATAAACTGAAGAAATTCGTTTTCAAAATCTGAAATAAGGTAAATATTACGACTTTCTACAATATTTCTATTTATAGAAAATGATATCTAAACATCGATAACTACTAGTCCTTTTAGTGAGGAAAAGCCAAAAGGTCTTACAAATTCAACGGTGAAATTATTATAAAGTGTTTTCTTTATAACGAGTTCTAATCCCTGTTCAAAATCACAAATCAAACTGAACATTTTTCCACTCAGGAAGCAATTATTATATTGTAAACTCTATTTCAAAATAATTCTTACCAGATGATATAATACAATAATTTGTCATTACGTTTGCCTGTTATCTGTGAAGAAAAAGTAGGTTTAAATTTATGTCACTAAAATTTGAGTTGAATTTACATATAGTAATACAAAAAGTTGCCATTTCGTTTTAGACCTACATTTTTTGTATTATTCCTGTAGTTAATTTCTTTGTTTCTATTTACAGAGCTGCTGATTATTTAGTGCGAACCGGCCCAGTTGTAACACTAGAAGTGGCAAAACAAGGCGCTATTTACCACGGTTTAGCAACACTACTCCAACAACCGAGTCCAATTATTCAAAGAGGTAAGATAAATTCTCATTTTATACCTTTGCTGTAGCCTTAAACCCTGGTTAAGCTAGAAATTTAGACTAATTCCGAATTTGATTAAATCAAACCCAATAATGCTGCTAAGATGTGGAAGAAGAGCTCAAAAAAGAATGCGAACAAAACGTCTTAACACAAAATTATGCTTCAGGGTCTGAAGAAAGCTTAAGTCGCTATGTGAGTGAAAGATTTGAAAGGTACCATCTATCGCGGTACACAGAACGTTGTATGTCACCAAATAACTACGATTACAATAGAGGAAGAAGGCGTAGTTCGTCATCGTTGCAAGAAGAACTCTGCTTGCAGGGTCATCAGCTTCCCATGGACCCGCGATACAGAGATAATCGGCCGTTTGTCGCAAGTACCTCAAACTTATTAAGGACAGATAGTCCATCGCGTTGGGACAACAATCCGTCAATTTATATAGAGCAATATAATGACGCTGAAGAAGTTAATAACTCTACAGAGTCGTTCAACAATGTTTCCTACTCAGATGCGCATCAGCCGCTGAATGAAGACGGCATAGCTTCTTGTGCTGATTCAGACGATATTCCTTTCATCGATGAAAACTCGCCGGATGAAAAGGATGAGGTCTATGTCCCCGTGACCGCAATGAAGGATGTAACTAGCTCGTTAAAACCATCAGCATCTTCCGGTGGTATTATGGTTGATAAAAGTGTCTCAAATCGACGATCAACATCTGGTTGCCGAAAAACAGTTAGTTTCGATCTTATCGATTACAAGGAAAAGAAGAATTGCAGTGTTGTTGATAGCACAGCATTTTATAAATCTCAAACGTGTGATGCAATTACGAGTGTTAGTAGTTCTGATATTTTAGGGACCAACAATAGTTTTAGTACAACGAATACAAGTGATACAGAGCAGCCCACCTATAGTAGCCGCACACAAATTCAGACTCAGCCAATAAAACTCACCGAACAATCTGAACTGGATTTAGACTTATCAGGGCTGAGATCGTTATCATCATCACCGACAAGTTCCTTGAATAATAATAATAATATTAATAATAATAATAGTATTCAGAAAGAGCTAGAACAGCAGGAAAACGCTGATAAAGTTTTCAAAAAAGAACGAATTACAAACATTCAAGTTCCTCTAAAAAAGTGTAAAAGTTCCTTTGAAGTTCGATGGTTGCCAGCGCTCAGGCGCAACGATGGAAAACCTAAAAATTTTGGTGAAGGCAAGGTAAGAGAACTCGCTGAATTCTTTGAGCGGCAAAAATTTTCTGTCGAACCACGTTGCATGACGAAGAAAAAAAGCCAATCGACACCAGAACTTCATCAGTTTAAAGATGACCGAAAGAAACTAACACCCACCGAACAGGAGGAGATTTTAAGACAACTAAAAGAGTGGAGCGAGTATGGCACCACAGGAAAAAAAGATGTGGATAAATATGCAAATTATGAAGATACTCACCACCATCATCATCACCATTACTACACCGTGGTTACTGTTAATGAAGCGGACAAACACATCCTCAATCGAATCGATAAATTGCCTCCAAAATCAAAATCAAAAACGAAATCCTGCTGGAGGAGCGAGCCCAATCTAGATCAATTTGATTTATGTTTTACTGCAACGAGTGACGTCAATTTGTCTAAAGTCGAATCCACCTCGTCTCAGTGTCTTCTGCGCACTGCACAAAAGCTAAAATCCTCACTTAACTGTACACCTCTGGTTAGTAGTAGCACGACTTTTTGTTATAAAAGCTGCCCCGAGATCTACCAACCGCCAAAATATCAACATCAACAATCTCCACCATCGTACAGTCCATTTCATTCGTCAAAATTTATGACGCCCAGGAAGGTTAAGAGAAATCAAAAGCAAAGGATGTCGGGAAGTAGGACCCTATCCTGCTCCCTGTCATCGTTACTAACTCTGGAATCCGACGAAATCGAACCGAGATGACAGAGTATGGACCCATAGATGTTGTCTTCTACCCCCTCACATCATAGTCGACTTCTTGTTTTTTTGCTTCTTTTTCCTAATTTTTATATATGTATATTTATATAAAAAAAACAATCAGCATTTATATAAATTTCACAAATTTTTAGAGCTTTCTTATTTATTTAAGGCCTTATATACCTAGTAAATAGTACACGTTGTTTATTGGTATTCAAACTTTATAAATAAATTTATTTCACTTTATTTTTACAAAAATTACTATATAAAAAATCACGTGATCCACTCCACAACTACTTTTTCCGCCACGGTTTGCATGGTAATTCATACAGTCTGTCGAGCCGAATTTTTGATATTATAAAAATAATTTACGTTTCAAATTTATGATGTAGTGTAAAACGCATGTACTTTTTTTAAACTGCCATAAATTGCAAAATTTTTAGAAATTCAAAATTTCGGCTCGACAGACTATGTATAGACATAGAGAAAACGATTTCGAATATTTAAAATAAAAATCGTATCAAAAAATATTAAAAACTGTATGAGCTATCATGCAAACCGTGGAGCAACTTCTTTTTCTTAGTGCTGTGGATCACGTGATTTTTAATATAGAAATTTATGTAAAAATAAAGTGAAATAAAATCATTTATAAAGATTGAATACCAATAAACAACGTGTACTATTTATTTTTATTAATTTCTATTGTTATCCCTACTAAAAAAATTTTTCTTTGAGAACTTATGTAAGGCCTTAAGAAAAAAGCACGGAGTTTCGTTGTTGCCTGCATGTGCAATTTGTTTGCAATTTTTACTTTTCTACCTTTCGTTTATTAACGAAATACACAGACCTTAGCTACATATATTTTATTGTTCGCCCCACGAAACGGGCAGTTTTGCACTATTTCGGAGTCGTTTACTGTGTCTTCAAAAGGTTTTACTTCTTTCTTCGTCACAGGTAACAGGAGGATGTCAGAAAGGGACATTAGCAGAATGGGTACGGATGGGCAGAAAGCTCCCCTAGGATCAGGAGGCCCAGTCCAGCACTTACCGAATAGCAAATCTGTTCCAGCATTACATCACGTTGGGAATATTGGTAAGTAGTGTGTCCCATTGAACTACAAGAAATATGTAGCTTCTAATAAGTTCTATGCATCGAGATATAAATGACACCAATCGAAGTTTTCATTATAAAATTTTAGCCTAAAAACTAGAGCCAGGTTCAATTTTATGGTTATTTCTCTAAAAGTTTTACATCAGACTCAGAGTGCCGGCGTTTAAAAGTTTTGTTCTGGAGGTATCTTTTGAATATGTTTCCCTTAATCCCTGAACTGTCTACTTTCATTTAAGACCAACATTTTAAATATAGCGTTGAATTTCGGCCATCTGCGGTCTAAAAATAAATAAATAAAAAGTTATGCAAAAAAATACGTAGCGTTATTTCTCTCGCTCTTAGTTGGTTGGTCGAATTTCGACCATAGGCGGTACTTGTTAAATAATAAAGCTTTAAAACTACATTCATAGAAATTCATTATCGATATTAATACTCTTCAAGCAAAATAATGTTTGATGATATATTATGTAAATACCAAACTACACATATATGTACTTAAATATATAAAATACTTAAAGTAACACACATATTATTATGCCTTTTGTTTTCGTTTTTAATATTAACCAAATGTTTCTCACTAAAAGTAGGAAGTAAAAACAAACTGTTTTTCATACTTTAATAATTACCGAATGTTCTAATTAATTTGCTTTACATAGTTTTATAGTTTTCTTTTTTTATTTATTCTAATGTTTTCTTTCCAGGTATGTCAGGCTCGAAATCTCGTAGCATTCACAGCCTTGTTAATAACAATGAACAAGGTTTTTATCAAAATTTGAGTGTATACAGAGCTCAAAATCAAAGCCAACCAGTTTTGAACGAAAGGTACGTAGAAAACGGCGACAAATTTCCAACGCTACTCATAAAGAACTGTGTTCGACGAAAAGTGATTGCAAATAATTACTCATAACCATAATTCTTTAGAAGCAAAAAGAGTAAGAGAATTAAACAAGAACTTTTAAAAACATTATTGGTTTTGGAAAGTTTTTGTTTGCGTTTTCATGCTCAATTTTGTTTCTTATGTGTTATGGCCTTTGAGTTAATTTTAATGCTGTAATTTCTAATATATTCTAGCAGTCGAATACATTTCAAATCATTTCAAAATGGAATAGTCCATTTCAGGCGTGTGTTTATTCCCCTGCCAACGAAATATGTAAGTTAAATTGCGGGTAGTAGCCCTGCTTTCCACAGCATGCAGAATGCAAACATTCACAAATCACGCATGCAACAGCATCAAAAAAAAAAACACGTACACGCAGCATATTTTTTTTTTTTGTCGAACACATTTCTTACTAACTTGAAGCAATGCAGAGGTCTAAAATAAGTAGGTTATACAATTTTAATATTTTGTTACAGACCTCAGATGGCATCCCAAACGACAATAAATTCTATTGGAGGAACAGCTACAACGACATCTATCAATCAATCTGTATTAAGCCGTCCAACATCCGCCTACTATAATAGCAATAACACTGTAAACACTATGCCTTCAGCTAATTCAATATCGTACTTATTATCGCCTGGAAGTAACACTATAAGCAATAATTCCGCCTCAAATGGGAACATATCAGCAGCTGGTCCGCCGCCGCTTGCCTCTCATCAGCACCACCAGCACTTGCAGCAACAGCAGCAGCAGCAGCAGCAATCTCACGTTCCGCCCCCGCAAGGGATGATGGGTCTGGGAGGTCGACCTAAAAATTCAAACAGTTTCGCTCGTGATATTCAAAATCAGCACAGCCTCCGGCTGAACCAAATGATGGCACCATCAATGCCAAACATTGCTCATTCTAGCGGTTATGCTTCGAACATATCCGCCAGCCAGAGCATGCAGAATGTGAATATGATTCCAGGACAGGGAGCTTCGGACGGGATGTCTCATCAATATCCGAATACACCACCTAATTTGCATATGCTTACCGGACATCCACCTGATTTTGCTGGCCAGCAAAGGATTCAAAATCCAGGAAATGCACAGATAAGAGCTCAGGCTAAGCTAGCAGAAATGGGTGAATTGGTCAACCGGAGGAATCAGCGGCATGATATGGGAATGCACGCTTTGGATGGTCAGTTAATTTCGCCGACTGGTAGTACTGGAACTATTCCAAAACCTGGAATGCCTCCAATGCATAATCCAAATATGCAGCGAATGAGTCCTGTGAAACAATTGCCACCAACAGCTCCGAAACCCCAAGTTAATCGGTCCCAAGCACCGCCCTACATGCAGAAGCCTCATGGTCACGAAGAATCCACACCTCCTCTTCCCCCGACTACAACTCATCCTCTTTTCAAGACAACCAACACCAACTCTGACATAAATTATGTTGCCAGCACTCTTGACCCCCCAAAAGCAGCATATTACCCTGTGACAGCCACGACAGCATCGAGCCACCAAGGAAAGAATTTTATTGGTACTAACCCTTGGGAGCGTGAGGAAAGGGAAAAAGAAAACGAAATTAGAAGGGAACATATCCGCCAATGGCGTGATCAACAAATATCCGAACTTTCAGCCCTTCAGCACAGGACCCCGCAGCAAGAGGAGCAGCTAAAAACCCTCGTCCTGGAACGTGACTTCGAAAGACGCGCTCTAGAAGTTGAAGATCAGGAGGACGATAGCGAGACTAATTATAGCAAAGATAATGTCCAGGAGGTGATTCGACTAGCCAATCAAGCGAACACCATCCAAACACCAATAACGAACTTCCGCCAAGTCGATGTTAAAGTTACACCAACTGCAGTGCCTCCTCCCGAGGATACGACGACGACTATGGCTGATCCTCATCAATCCTATCAGAGTTATCCCATCCAGCAGAGCCAGATTGTCCCAACTCCGACTGTACAACCGAAAAGTATTTTAAAACATAATCGCTACGATGGAGGTAGTACGACAATGCCATCGTCTCCATCAAAATCGCAAAAATCAGCAAGTTTCGCTGACGATCACAAATTGCAGACGGAGCACCAGATATCGCAGATAACCAAGGAAATTGCTAGTGTTGATTTGAACAGTGAAATTATAAATCCTCCTCTAGTATCTAGGGACGTTGTCGATCCGATTGTACCGCCTCCACCGCCTCCGGAGCGCGGCAGCTCTTATTTGGTTATGTCTCAGCAGCAACATAAAATACGAAATAGCAATCCGCAGGTGCTGAAACCGGAGCCACCAAATCCAGCTCCTGGATACATTCCTAGTGGCCATAAGAGAACCACACTGGGCAATGGCACTGGTGTAAATAACAATAACAATAACCCTGGAAATGCAAATAACAACAATATTGCTGGAGGACTACCTGGAGGAAATCCTGTAAATCTTCCAAACTCATCTTCGCATATCATCAGTAGCAGCAGCAGCAGTAGCAGCAGCAGCCAGATGACAAACACCAACTCAATTTTGATGACACGTGACAACAAACGTGTGTCTTTCCATGACGAGGAAAACAACATGATTCCGTCCCCAGAATTTACACCCGAACAAGCTGATCTTGAGGTCATCCGGGAGGATCCTAACGTAAGAATTTTATTAAATTTTTATTTCGGCTTTTGGTTTACATCGTTTTTTTTCGTTTCAGCGATTTATTCAAGAAACCACAGCTATCCTACAAACCCCCACAACACCCGAAGCCGATGTCTGGAATAACACGATCCAATCGACACCTGGTGTTATTGGTGCACAGGAAGTATATCGGTAAGTTTCTGATTTTAATATTTTTTGAAAAAATCCTTCTTCGATTTCCTGTTTTTATTTAAACTATAATCCATTTAATTGGAAGCTTTTCTTAATAGCTTAAAAGTTGATCATATGCTAAAAACAATTTAGCAAAAGCTCAATTTTAATTTTTATATAGACAAACCGAGCTCCATTTATAAATCTGTGGAGAATGCTTACCAATTAAAATTGCTTGATTTCAGTTTCCTACTTTTGGTTTCGAAAGGCTATTTAAAGCCCTAGGGCCTAGACGAATTAGATGCACTTTTCACAAAATTAAAATGTTTTGTTGAAATTCACTTTTTTATACTTAAAAGCGATTTCAACGACTGAATTATCTGAAATAATATTTTTGGTATATTTACCCACTTCCTCAATTTTTATAATTTTTTATGTATGCTCCATCGATAGTCTGAATAAAAATACATTTTCTTAATATTCCTGCCTTTCAATATATTCTGGAAGAATATACAAAATAATTTTATTATTATTTTTTGTTAGTACTGGTCTCGTTTCGATATTTCGGATATTTGCACACCTTATTGTATTGAATATATATTATGTTTTTCTTTAGATTTAAATTTCCTATCTTCTTACAGCGATCCACGACAAAAGCGTCTACAGGAGCAACAGCAGAAACAGCAGCAAAAATCGAGCGATGCCGTACCAGAAAAGCTATCCTTTAAAGAAAAAATGAAAATGTTTGCCTTAGAGTCCGGAGAAAATCAAACACCAAAAGATAAACTTAAGATATCTCGAGCACAGCGCGACATCGACGCTGTTCACTAAAAGTAATATTTGGAGAGAATTGAGTAGAAATCAATTATTATGTTTATATGTGGAGATTTAGAATTATTTTTTATTGCTTTTTCTTTAATCTCTTGTTTCCTGTACATATTTTTATGGTAAACTCTGCAAGTAATAAGAATTATAAATATAAATATGACTATGTTAGACATGCATAAAAAATGGCAAACTTATATCATCGTCTTTAAAAAAAGAACAAAAAAAAAAAAGAAAACGTAGCCAGAAGTATTCTTTGCATAGAGTATGTATTTTGTAAAGATAGACAGAAAAAGAGAAAACAAACTTATAAATAGAAATTCCTTTCATAAAATGCATTTTTAGAGGTAAAAATTTAACAATAAATAAAAAATATGAACATTAGAGCAAAGCGATAACTACATATGATGTAAAGCAAACTACGAGTTACGATGAAGGCGGTACCCGCTGAGTTGACTTCACTATTTTATTAAATTAACACCTTACGATTATTTCGCATTTAACAATAATTTTTAACATAAAACAACCTTAAGCATGTTAATTTACGTTTCTAGTTTTTATGGAGTTAAGTGTTTATTTTACACTTCCAATTTACAATAATTTCTCCTTTTTAAAAACTTTGTTTTTGTTTTGCAACAAATATATAATATTCCAGTACATGCTCACATTATTTATTTAATACCTTCCTTAACGAGTTTTGTATTTTTTCAGTTGGAATTTTTTACCCCTAGAAACAACTTTTTGATTTTATTAACTTGATCTTACACTATTACGATAAGCAGATCGACTTCGACATCTCAAGGAAAAAATATATCGACTAAATTACGTTCTGTGTCGTTTTAGTATAAGGCCAGTTTACACACTGTTTATATTTTATCTCTTGTCGGAAAACGGAAGGGTAATGTATGTGTAATGAAAGCTTTAATCAATTGCCTCAAAATAGTTTTTAATAAAAATTAAAGCAATTCAATTTTGGAAAATATTTCTATTACTGCTAAATTTGTAAACATTTTCAAAAAAAAATTTATAAAATTTGAGCCATAAACTTTAATATATTAATCAAGTGCAAAAGCGCTTAAGGTAAACTAAATGTAATTTTGCATTAGAAAATTTAAGTGGAATCAAAATAATTAAATTTCAGCCAAATGAGGTCATTGATAGAAAATTGCATACAGAGCTGAATTTTAAAGTAAATTTGGAAATGAATTACTGTCACAATAAATCATTCTGCATTTCACGAATTGAAGAAGTTTTAACAGTGTAAGTAAAAGTTTTAATATGCATATACGAGCAACCTTATGTGACTGCTATTTCTCGAAAAATTATAAAATGTTTAATATTGAAATTACAGCAAAACATCAGGACCGAATTCTAAATTTTACTCTAAAATCGGCAGTAATACATTAACGAAATTCTGCAACCCTATCAATTAAAAATGAATTCTTATTTTTCGCAAATGAAAACTTCTACACAAAAGTTTTTATCCGACCTAGTAGGCTAAAATTACCACTTAGTTTTCAGCAAATTTCTTGAAAAAGGCAAATTGAGCCCCTCTAAGCGTAAAAAATTCAAATAATTAATATTAATAACCGCTGGAGGGAACCCATTCAAAATATTAACTGCAACGAAGATCTTATGAAAGACCAATTTTTCCTCGTTTATTTTGAAACTATGGAATTTTTCTAAAATAATCAAGAGAACCAGAAAATTTGTTTAGTAAATTATATACACAAAATTTAAACGTAGCAGAAAATTAATAGTCGTGTATTTTTGTAGGAAAAAATTTAGAGAAAGTGAAAAAAAATGAAAGAATAGAAAACCATGTAATCTAGAGTAAAACTATAGATTAGGAAAGAAACAACGGAGCTAGCAACACGCTGCTGTATATCGATTGGACCAAAATTTAAGGAATTTTTTGAAAGGATCAATTAATATATTTAAAATATAAATCAATTTTAATAACAAGATTATAATCTTAGCGGAGTTTTGTAGATTCCTCTTTTTGTATCAGGAGAAATTTAAAAGAAGGGGAACAAATTAAAGGAAAAGAACTTCACTTAACTTCCCCCAATTGAAATCTTTTTGATATTTTACTCAGATCTAACTGAATTCCTTTTATTCTTCTTAATGAAAATTTTAAATATAATAAAGCTGTTTTTTTATGATATATTTTATAAAGAGACAAAAGAGATATTAATCAAGTAAAAAAAATGTTAATTTGTTGTCTTAGAATATAAACAAGAAGTTAGTAGTGTTTAGAAAATTTTAAAGAGAACCTTTTAGGATGTATATTTAAGCAAAGGTAAATAATTTGAAAGAGTTATTAAAATAAAATGAAAACTAATCATAAAAACAAACCAAAACAAAATACGAAGAAACTACTAAGCAATTTGTAAACACACAATTGTCCTATTTAAGTTCAAAGTGATAAAATTACTACTGTACTAAGGAAGTGACATAGATCGAAAATAAATTACAAATTCATCTATTTTTATGAATTGCTATTCCCTGCCTAACAGATATTTTATTTCATTTATAAATAAACGAAATCTTTAAATCCCAATGTAGAATAAAATACATATGTTCGTGGAAAGGAAACATTCATTTATAAAATCTCCCAAAAACATTGATTTTAGATTTTCACAATTCAAAGCGAATGTCTTAAAACTTAAAAAAACAAAAGCAGAGGACGAATATTAATTTAACGTTTGGGCTACAAAAATTATAAAATTATTAAGACACTTTTTCTAGCATGCTGATTTTTAACCCTTTGATTTAAACCAACGTCGTGATCCCCTTTCTGTGCCTAAAATGAGAACCCCGTATCAGACACGCGATGTCTTGTTCTGGCCAAAATTAATAACATCGTATCAGACATGGGATTGAAATGAAATAATAAAATATAAATTATTAAATTCTGTGATTTTATTAAATAGTAAATGCAGTACTATTAATGTTTACCGGTTTTCGCAAAATTCGCTAAAACTATTTCTGGTCACGACGCATGAGAAAAGCTATCATCGAAAGTGGCACACACAATCGTCACTCAATTCATAATGCAAGCGATTAACTGGTATTTCTGCTGGTAATAACTTCTCAGTTAAATATTAACGTGTATTTATAAATGGTTTTCCAAAAGCGTCAAAACCAAAATATATATACAAGAATGACAAAACCTGTGACCTTTAAAATTAGCACAATCAACAGAGCCATGTATCCAAAAATCAGCTTGTATTTTTCTAGAACAGAATTTTCTTAAACTGTTGGTTGCTTTTAGAAATTTTGATGTTAAATATTTTTTATAGTCTCCTTAATTGATTAAAAAGCATTTATTTAAAACGCTACCACTTTTTAACACGCTTCACCTGTAACTAAGTATGTAAAAAAAAATCTTGGAAGTTAAGTTTAACCCACTGCCCGGTTTCCGATTAAGCTGAAATTTTACATTCACGTTTAGTTTGGATGACAATGCATGGTTAGCTAAATTAATTGTTTATAATTATAACAATTGAAAAAAGAATCTATGCAATGAATTCGAATTTTTTCAACGGATAATTGTTTTTGTAATATCGCAAGCGTCACTTCAGGACAGATTTTTTAAACTATAATATTATTCAAAAATATAAAAAGTAAAAAACGGCTTCGCACAGCACAACAATAAATATAGTGATAGAGATTAGTAAAATATTCGGTTTTTATTTTTATTTTTTACTTTAAGTGAATCATCGAAATTTCCTATGGAGCATTCGAAGGCGATTTCGGGTATAATTAATTAAAAAAAAAATCAAATTGTTAATTAAGGAAGGTTTGTGACTACTAATTGGGACAGTTAGTGGATTATTGGATTAATTTTTAATTTATTTACGCCTATTCGAATTGGTCTAGAAAGAGATTTTGAAGCCTTTTTTTTTAAAACTTCGGGTATGATTAGTATTTTTCTCAGGTAGTTAAATAGGAAAAAATGAAACAAAAACAAGCATAAATTTTCAAATCCAGATTATCTATTTTACAAAATAAATCATTACAATATGTTTTATTCGCTACAACTAACCTCTTTACATTACCACCTAAATTAAGTCAACACTCTAACTCTCCTCCATTTAAAACATAAGTTACAGATGTAAAAAAAAAAATATAACAACGTAAACTGCTCAAACCGAAAACGTAAATTTTCTTATGTTCTTCATTTAGTTTCAACCTAAATTCTACGTAATAATATTAAAACTGTACACAACAGGAAGACGGGGATCGCTGATTTTTTTTAAGCATAATATGTTTTTAGACACAACTGAATTTGATGCCATCGTCGCTGGAGTAGCAGTTATGGCAGTGCAATTTGTGGTTCCGCACGCGGACATCGGTTCCATTCAATCCGTCGCCAAGTTGGACGTGACACACACAACACTTGAAGCAGTTTATGTGGTAGAAGAGTCTCAGGGATTCGATGATCATAGCCGCTCCTCGACCTGGCAGATACAATCAATTATTAGCAACTTTGATTGGTCGTTACGTAAAATTTTTTTGTTTTTTATCTTCTATATTTAAACCCAGATTTCAATTTCGTTACTTTCATGAGTCTTACACGTTGCGGCACACTCTGTCCACAAGACCGGGTCATGCATTAATAAGAAACAAATTTTAAATCATAAATTTTTATTAACAACACAATCTACTAAAATCGCTAGAAAGCTTTTATAATAAGTAATTAATTGGGATGCGAAGGGTTCATTTTCTAGCGGCTTAAGGCAGTTTGGCACCTTAAAAGCAGAGCAGCAGCTTCTTTGCTTTTGCAGCATTTTTACTGCTCGCCAAAATTCATGAACCGCCGGAATCGTGTCCGCTTGCAGTTGCCATTATTGCCGACAATAAAATAAGCGTTGATTTCTCAGATGAGCGTTTATTCGACGACAATAAAACCATTAGAGATTATGTTTGAATACTAGCTAAACAAATTTTTTAATTCATCGTTCCAAATCTCTAAAAAGATTGCCACAATATGTTTTTAAATAGAAAAAATACTACACCAAATTTCGAAAGAATTCCGTGTTCAAGTTGTTTGTGTACCGTTCTTGGTGCACGCTATACGAAAAGTATATGTATATCCTAAAGGGGTCTTCGAAGTGCGCCTCGATTACATTGAAAATGAATTCGATGACAATTCTGTGTCGTATTCATTCATTCAAAGTTTATTTTCCTTTTCTTCAATAAAATGTGAGTTTTTTATGCTTTAATGCTATTAATTTATTGTTATTATATTTTTGTATCAAATGTAAATATGCAAAGTGAACTTAAGGAAATAAATTTCCTACTCTTCTTAGGCCACAGTCAATTTGAGATTCGATCGAATTCATGAATACGATAGTACTGTTCGATCGAAACTAAAAATCGAATCGTAATCATGTTCGAATTGAATTCATGAATAAGGCCCCAGTTTTCTTAATTCGATCCGATTATTTAAAATCTTTTACGTCTCAAGCAGATTTTAATTCCGTTGGAAATAAAACTGATTGCAGTATATAAAAATTATAATTTAACCAATCTTTTAGCGATTTGGAACTCTGTTTCGCTATACGGCAACTCATGGACCACTTTTTCTGCTCAAATTCAGCGACAAAACAACGCTCCTCTGAAGGGGACCTAATTTAAATCATAGTGCTTACCGAAAAGCGATCAAGCATCTATGTTTTTGCTTAAGCCTAGAATTAAGCCTACCTAGCTCTTCTCCACAGTGCGAACATTTCTTTTTCCCACTAACGCTAAGAATCTTGTCCTTGCTGTGCTGGCCGTCCGGCAGAGTCGCGTTCAGCAGAAGAGGATTGAGTGAGGAGTTCGATGAGAGCGTCGAATCACTCGAAGACAACTCCAGTCTGCAAAAAAGATTATATTGGATAACAAATATAATATTATTAAGATGTAATACTCATAAAATACCGTCCTTAAGATAAATTGTTTTAATTATTATTATTATTATTTTGCACTATAACATAAGATCCTATTGAAGTCGTTCGAATTGGTTCGAAACGAGCTTATAAAGCACGTTTTAAATTGAAATTCCTTACAAACTTCCTAAATTTTTAATTAATTCATTTCAATAATAGTAGTTGGAATAATAAAGTAGAAAAATTCAATCAAATTATTTTGAAGTGATGACCGGAGAAATTAATCTAAGTCAAAGAAACCAAAAAAAAATTTTGAGAACTTTAGCAACTTTTTCAAGGAATTTTTGTCCAAAAGGGTTTTTGTTAGCTCTGAATATCATCGCACCTGTGTGACGATTTCAATTCCGTCAATTGTCTTTTTTGATTTCGAATAGATTTCAGCAACCCCTAAAACCCCTTATATTAATTTACATGCATATCCGTTAATCGAGTTTTTGGCAGCCATATTGAATTTGCCATCTTAAATTCCGAAATTTCAAAAGCGAAATCGTAGTCAGCACTCCCGGAAACCCTCTAACTCATATTCATGCATATCAGTTCAAATCAAGTTTTCGACCACCATATTGTATCCGCCATCTTGAACGCATTACCGCGATAAAGTTACCAAAGATTTAGCCCAGGACACGGTCTATCTGTGTGCCGAATTTCATCAAAATCCAGTCAGCTGTTTATACGTGATTGAGTCACAAACATCCTTTTTAATAATATTTTTTTGAATTTTCATATTAAAATCTTTCATTTGATAGCACACTCGATACTTTTTTTGGAATTCGGACGTTGTGGCGGTAAGAGAAGGCCACTACAATTTTCACTTTTTGAATTCAAACCGGATTGACAACTCAGAACTAAGGAGCCTTTTGAAAAACAAAAAGAGTCGATTTCAATTCGAATTAACGACCAGTCGGATATTTTAGTTTTCTTCCGATTATCTGTATTAAATTGTAATAAAATTTATAGAATTATAAAAAGTTAATTAACAAGTAATTTCCTTCGTATTAAAATAAAATAATAAGTAGTGTTAACTAGTAATACTACAACGTCATATAGTCTATCTTTTAAAAATTTATTTATTATTATTTTGTATTACTTATATTTTTAAAATGATATGTAGAATCGAAATTTGGGACTTACTTCTTCCTCTCCCCAAGACCTTTATTCTGCACTCGCTGGGTCAAGGTCTGTATGACGGCGTCGGGCAGGGGCTTGTTGTCGGAGCTGCCGTTCCGCGGAATGACCGCGGGGTTCGCGCGCCCGCTGACCCCGCCGCTCCTGAGGGACCTCTGCTGGTCGATGCGCCGCTGCTCGGCCTCCTGGATGAGCCAGTGCCTGTTGTAGTTGAACTCCTCGGGGACCGACTTCCGCTTCTGCTGGTGGACCCACCCGTCGGTGAACTTCGGCTTTGGGGCCGCGCTCAGCGCGTGCAGCGTGTGTCTGCTCATGTTCCCGTGCTGCAGCGCCGACGTCGGCTGGTAGTTCCTGAGGGGCGCGAAGTCGTCCGTCGACTGGGAGTGCTGCAGCCGCGCGTGGTGGGCAATCTTCACAAGCCCCGCAGGATGTCTGGGCTCCCCGCAGGGATTCGCGCGGAGGGGCTTCGCCGGGGGCACCGGGGGCGCTCGCTTCTGGCTGAAATCCTGAAGGTCCGACATCGACTTTCGGTAGTCTGCTTCAAGTTGGTAAATTTGATTTGGTAAATTAGCGTAATGGTTGTTGGTTGATGTGTTTAAGTCTTGCAGCGAATGGTTGTTGGCGGACATCAGCATTTTGGCACCATACTCCAGCTCCCGGCGAGCCAAGTTTTCTCTAAATACCAAATTTTCGCGCTGCCGCCGCAATTCCTCCTGTTCCAATTGAAGGAGTTCTCTTTCGACGCGGAGCACCTCTTCTTGCTCCCGAATTTGGTCTTCAATATTTTGCATTTTTGAGGCATTCTCATTCAGTTCTGACCAATTCTTTGACGATCGCCGCTTCTCCTCCTCTTTCTCGAGAACTGCCATAATTTCCTTTTCTTTATCTCCCAAGAAGTCTTCTTGCTCCTCAGATGAATTTGTGAAGGGCTCACTGCTCTGACGTGAATGATTTTCTGAAACTCCCGAGTCTCGGCTTTCACCTTTGAGTAAATAAGGAACATTTATTTTATTAAAAGAAAATTGTTTTTAGCTCAGATTAGATGGGTACGGTCAAAATAGTTTTATAGCTATGCCGCTTTGAACATTTTGTGTTTTATACATTGATGACAAGCACGCAAAAATTCACATGAGAGCAATCTACGGGTTAAGATTTAACTGGAGAAGTTGTAGAATTAATATGTTGAAATATACCACTTTCAAAAACATTGATTCAAATATAAATAAGAAATGTTGTTGCTCTAATTTTAAGGAATGCTCCTTTTAAGCTTTAGTACGGTAATGGTGAAATACCAATACCAATACTTGTAGTACATAGCATTTAGTTTTTTTGAATCAAAATTCTGGTAATAGTATAGGAAAATTTATTTGTTTTCACTATCACTTTATCAACATATTTCAAAATAGAAGATCGTTTTCCAACCGATTTTCCAGTTGAAATTTCACCAACAAACAATTTAAATCGAGTGATCGAACGCAACAACGAATGAAAACGAAATTAAGGGGATGTAACGGCTTCAAATTTTCAAAAAAACGAACAGCTCGGAGGGACGAAAAATCAAGAATTAATGAACAATATGAGCATGAAGAAGTACTAGTATGGTGCAGATATCGCAGATTAAATATAAATAATGTAATTTTTTTATCCAAAAAATGTTATAAAACTTTAATCGCAATTTCCTCAAAACAAAGTTTTTCAAGTCGATGAGTCGGAAACTTATGTCCGACAACTATGTTCTCAAGAAATTTGCCAAAACTCTCTATTCAAAACACAATATTTCGTCAACAGGCCTTTTTGCAAAAGGAAAATATTTTGTCAATAGGCGTTTTATAAAAGGAAAATATTTAGTTCACATTCATTTTCGAAAAGGAAAATATTTAATCAATAGATATTTTGCAAAAGGAAAAAAACTTAGTTAATAGGCATTTTGTAAAAGGAAAATACATATTTATTTTTTTCCGAGCAATCCGTATTGGGTAAAGGTTGTCGGGCAATTGGACGGTTAGCGTTTATTTATGAGACAATTGCAAATATTTTGTAACATAATAAAATGAATCTTTAATCGGTCAATTTGCATGTAAATTGTAGTAGCGGAATTATGTCACATGCATTTTGCCCTATAAACACATCTCGAACGTTTTCATTATTTCACCAGATAGCACGCTGCCAGCAAAAATCGATCGAAACCGATTGAAGGCAGCGGGTGTACAGTGCAGCCGGATTAGCGATATTCGTTACCCTTAATCTTGTTACAAATTTCTGACCAAACGAGTCCAATTACAGGCAATAAACTTAAAGTCCACTAGCGAACTCTGGAAAATTTAAATTTCACACCTACCTGTGTCTGAGCTCTCGTAGAGGCCGGCCTTCATGTAGAGCTGCTTCTCAAGGCGCTTCTCCTCCTGGAGGAGTTGAGCCATGTCGGGCGGGGGGGCCACGGTGAGCTCCAGATAGCTGTCCTCGTCGTTGCTCCCCTCGAGGCCCAGGAAGCTGGAGCGCTTGTTCCGGAGCTCCTTCTTAATCCTCTTCGTCGAGTTCATCCTTTTGATCGGTTCCTGAAGAGACGTGTTCTGCTTCAATTTCGTCTTCTGGAATTTTTGCTGGGCAGGTTCGTAGGCCTCGTCGTTGCCTCCTTCATCGTCGGTTAGATCCTCAACCGGTGGAGGCGGGGGTTTCTCTTTCGGTGGTTCCAGGGCGGATGGTCTGGATGGCAATCCATTTGTGGTTAAAGATTCCGAGTAGAAAATTTCGACATTTTCATAGACAGGAATCGGTTTTGAAACCAATTTTTTTGGAACCTCATAGTAGGGCTCGGAAGACTTTGGTATTTGGTAATAAGGTTCATCGTCTTCGGACGGATTAAAGATTTCTTCCATCGTTTGGGTAATTGGCGCGGGATCAATGATTTCCTGTTCAATATTTTCGATATTTTCAGGAGGGTGCTTATAAACGTTTTCATAAATCGGTTCAGACACCTTCTTTTGCACATATCGTCCCTCCTCACCATTTTTTTCTATAACCGATTTCTTCTGATCCGAGGTCTTTTCACTATCAATAGCTTGAAGAGCCAACTCAAGTGCCTCGTTCACCTAAAATTATGTTTTAATAATTTGTTAAACTATACACTGGTTGGACAAAAAAAACACTGACCCATTCCATTTTTAAAAGTGCTTGTAAGCCACAAAATAAACGATAAGCGTTAAAGTTGAGCACAGACTGACACCTTTGTACGAATAAAGCAGAAAAAAAAGCTAAGTGCTTTCCTGCATGTCTTCAGCCCTGAATTTCCTCCATTTGACTAACGTCCAAGAAACCTTACTCTTACTGCTCCAACCACCTCGCAAAATTTTTATCTTGTCGAACCGTTCTGCGCGCGCAATAAAAATTGTCATACCACTAAAATTTTGCAGAAAATATCGAAACGACCAAGTGGTGTAATATCACGTATTATAATTTAAAGTAGAAAACAAAATAATCCACAAAAATTATTTAAACTTTATATGATATGTTGGAGGTCCACAAGGGGTCCATTTGACACCAATTGAAGTAAAATTACTTGTGAACTAAGAGGATTACAAAAATGTTCTTGCAAGTAGGTCTTGAAATGTGGAAGGGCGTCTTATTTAGAAAAAAATAACATTCATGGACAGAGTGTCTTATTCAGAGCCGAATGTAAGAGGCTTTCGTGAAGGTAATCAACTGCTTTTTTTCCGGCTATCGTCTTATGGCTATTGATTGGGGAGTTGTAGAAGTCTTCTTGTTAGTTTCGCTTCCGTTCAGAATTAAGAGGGAGTAGTTTTAGAGTATTCATTTCAAAACGTGCTAACACCACAAATATGTGAGCAGTTACTGTGTCATGTTAAAAAAAAAGAAATATTTGTTAAATTTACAAAGATATACAATACATTTTAAAAATATACAAAGCGTTTAATTAGAAAAATTAGTAATAATATCGAAAAACAATAATATGGGACTTCTTTCATCTAGGTATACTTTGAGATTGTTTTAACTTTTTTACTAGATATTTTTTAGAACTAAAAATAACGTTGTGCGTTTCTCAACCTTAGTTTTAAACTATTCAAAATCCCAATACTCTAGGGGGGATTTTATGATTTTAAGTGCTATTTTTCCTCTTATCAATATAAATATTATATAAAGATTGCAATTCGCAGATAAAAAACTACAGATCCTTAAACTTGTACAAAATGGAAAAGAAAAGTATTAATTGAGGTGATGGTTGATTGAATTATTTATGAAAAGAAACCCATATATTGTTTTTTTTATTTCACTCACAACCGTGTTAATATTGCAAACTAAAAAGTAGTGTAATTCTAGACAAATAGCAGAAGCACAGATTAAAATACAATTAAGACTGATCAGATTGTTTAAATAAAACCTACACGCATTACATTTTATTTTTTTATAATCAGTCCATATAAAATGATCAATCACAATTGCATTTAACATCTTACTGTGATTTTCAACTTACTTTTTCACACCTTCACCTTATTTTAAAACACTTACTGTGACCAGACAACATATAATACATACATATTTATTACAGAAAATATCCAAATATCTAAAAAGCCTCGTTGTCTTGAAGAAGCACCCAGAAGAAAAAAGACAATACTCTCCAAGAAAAGAAATAATAATAAGAAGAAACAAGAATTTTCATCCATATATTGATTTAATTCTTCAAATCATTATTTAACGATTACATCGCATCCGTAACACAATGACTATTTTACACTTATGTCAATCAAAAAAGTGAAGATCAACCCATGAAATTAATATACATTTCCTCACTGGCCTAAATGACACAAAGCATGAATTTAACAATGATTTTTTTACAGTATTATTGCAGGGACAAACGATGCAAGACCTCTAGCAAAATTCTCTTCAAATTATTTACAGAGCTGAAATATCACTAGTTGCAGTAAAATCTACTTAAAAGACTTAAAATTCTCTCATTTGCAGTTGTATATGTAAATAATGTGTGTAAAAATAAGGAGTATTGTATTTTTAGATTCTAAGTTGCCCGTAAAGGACTTTGTTAACGTTAGTCCTTCAGTTTATTTTTTTTTAAGAAAACATCTTCCCGCGTCTCGATTAGTAAAATGCTTGATTATGTTCGTTTGGCAGTTGCTGTGTGATTATGTTTTTTTTGCAAAATACATCACCAGAAATAATGATGACAATGGACATCGTGAACGACTCTTGAAATTATTAAAAACAAAATGGTCTTATTAGCCAGTCGTTGGTGTGAACAAACAATCTTTAAATAAAGAAAAACTGATTTCCTTTATGAACTCCATCGATAAGCCAGGAGATGGTTACAAGACCATTATATGCTCTGTTGTACTATTTATGCCCACTCTATATTTGCGGAAAAAAAAACTAGATTAATACGATGATTTCTCTCTATCCCTGTAATTTTCCATGGTTAATATTTTAGTTTAACAAAAAATCCAGAGCCACTACATTCCTACTATTTTTTACATACTTTCTTAGCGCCGTTTCCGATTTTCAAATTAATTACTAAGTATCAGATTAAATTGTTCATTCTCTGTTGAGTCATGCCAAGTAAAGGAAATATATTCCGTTTATATCTATAAGCATTAATTTATCATAAAAAAATTTAAAAACAAAAATTAGCCGCAGTAGATTTAGTCGATTCTAGAACTTTTGTGAATATTTAATATTTCAATTAAATCAATTAATCAATTAATTAAAGTAAACTTGTGTTATACACTTTAAGAATTAATTATATTAGGCAGAATAAAAATGCAACTAAATTTATTATATTGGTACTCTAAATATGCTCGAAAACGAAAATAACTACAGTGAAGGATTGTAATTTTTTAAAGATGACAAAAAGATAACCGACATATTATTTTCGACATTAATAATAATAGTATTATAGTTTGTTGTATTTATGGTGCAATATTATCTATTTCGAAATTGGAATAATTTATCATCCTACACTAATTTTAATCCAACAAAAGACTTAGAACATATCATATCTACCATTTTAAAAACAATACGATTTTGATATTCCGCAATTTTTTATTACCATTATCTTGTTAGTAATGTTCAACGTCTTTTATGCAGTTTTAATGCTGGTAGATATAAACAGATTTTAAAACTCATTCTTGTCATTTTAAATCTTTGGATTGAAGGGCAAACAGTGACTAGATGACACTAACAACATTTGGACTCAACAACATGTAGATTTTTCATAAATAACGATCACGACATTTAATTTCAACTATCTTAAAGCTTAGTGTCCTCAGTCACCGTAAGTTTGGCCAATTCCTCATCTAACAATTGACTGATTTCAGAAGTAATAGTCAACTCCGGATCTAAGGACTCTGTTTCTTCGACTATTTTTTCTGTTTTCACAGTCCGAGTAATTTCGATATTAACCTCGTTCGAAGATTCTTTTTCTTTTAGAGGAACATAAAATTTAGAGTTGTCCACAGAAACAGTACCACTACTCATTTGTTCCTCATCTGGATTTGTGCTAAAATTCTTTTTCAAAAAATCAAAAATATTTTTTGGTTTAGCTGTAGGATGAGTTTTTTGGTTAATCGTTGGAGAAGTAGCCTCGGGAGTTTGAGACGGTGTAGAAGATTTTGGTAAATTCTCATTAGAAGAAGTAACTTTTATTGTTGTTTCAACAATTTCAAATTTAGCTACAATTACACCGTTTTTCTGATTTTCAGTTCGTATATTTTGATTCGGTTCCTTTTCAACTTCTTTTACGATATTTAAAACAGAATTTGTTTCTTTTACTGGTAAATTAGTGGACTCATCTTTGAGGTCAATGTCAAAAAATGGAGTTGGAACATTAGCCGCTTTTGGCAAATCTCTTACATCAGCCTTTTCACAAATTTCAACAACGGATTTTCTCTTGTCACTTTCATTAACTGAATTTTTTGGATTAAGCCCCTTATTTCGTAAAACTACATTTTCAGTAATTGGCGATGTTTTTAAAGTATTAGGTCTAGTTTTTGACTGGATTAGGTTAGAGGAATTAGGTTTGATTATGTCTGCTTTTTTGTTGTCTGCCTTTACAATTTTTGGAAGGTCAGAAGGTGATTTGACCATGGTCACATTAATTTTCGATATTTCAGGTTCCATCTCTTTTACTGGAACTTCAAAAGGTCCTGGTTGGGGAACACTTTCTTTAGTATTATCTAAATATTCTTGACATTTTTTAACAACCTCTTCTTGTTTTTCTAGAGCTTTAGGTGAAATAGTTTTTACTACATTTGATTTTATGTTTTTTACGTCTACAACTTGAGAGCCTTTTTCAGCAGAATTAGGAGTATTGATTTCAGATATGTTTGCTTTGATTTTATCAGTCGTGATCACTTTATTTGGAGATTTATCCAAATTAAGATTGGACTTAAAAGTTTTAGATTCGATTACTTTTCCGGGTACTTCAAAAGAGCCTGTTTGGGGTAAAACTGCTTCAGTAGTATCTAAGTATTCTTGGCATTTTTTAACAACTTCCTCCATAGCTTTTGAATTTAATTGCTCTTTTTTAGTAGTCATTCTTAATTTTGAATCGTACACAACATGTCTATTGCCTTCATCTACTTTTGGTGTACCTGAAGAGAATTTAGTCCCTATTTTCTTAATTGGAGAAACAATTGAGTTATCTTTACTATTTGATTGACTTTTCTGCCCTACTGCGGATATCAACTTACTGCTAGAAGTTAGTGTGCTACATTGTGAACGGGGTGAATTGCTACAGTCAACATTTCTACTTATACCAAAATTTCCCTCCACCAAATGCTGCGACATTGCATTACTATTTTCATTTGCGCCGTCCTCAGCATCGTTTGTTAGTTTATCGTTGAAAATTACTGTTTGTATAGATGCAGTAGGAGACTCTGACAAAGATAGACTTACACTTGATTCCTGGTCGACAGGGGCTTCAGGGTACGCCGATAGGTCATCCAAATTTTTCGATAAGGTTCCTTGCACCTTAGCAAGTTTGGATTTGGCACTGGTTCGATCATCTTGCAAGGATTCGGTTTGGATTGTACAAAGTCCGTCTTCATTTATATCGTGATGGGTTTCTTCGTTAACAAGGTCTGGCTGTTCATCGGTTTGTGAAACCGAACAAGAGACATCGGTTGTATGAATTCCACTATCTTCCCGGTCCGTATCTACGTTAGATTCATCCTGGATGTTTAAAATTTCCTGGGAGCTATTAAACTGCTCATTTTCGAAAGCTTCACGCTTTAAGGCGTTTTGTTTTTCGAACTCCTCTCTTCGAAGCATTTCAAGATCGTGTTCACCAATTAGGGGAACAGGCTTTTTAACCTCCTCCTTAACTGCAACAGTTTGTAAACTCGACAAACGATCTTTTAAAGACATCACAGGAACTTCAATCTTTGGATGTCTCTCAATCGGAGGAGGTGGTTGCTTCTCTAAACTCTGCAGCCTGTCTTTTATGTTACTTATATCACCAGACAAACGGTTTTGTTTCTTCGTTTCAATATTACTTTTTTCCAAACTGGAAAGACGCTCTCGAATACTTTTCGAATTACTAAAATCTTCAGAAAATCTTTTCTGACCATTCATATCGTTAGATGCAGTGTTTTCCTTCTCAAATAGCTCCCTTCGCTTAAGGATATTAACCTTGGGGAGGTCCTTCTTAAGGACGTTACCTTCAGAATTGTGATTTACACTTTTCCCTTCAAAGTTCAAAAGACGATCTTCGATTTTGCTATCAAAGGATCTCCTTGGGACATAGTGATCGGATAGGGTTCTTTCGGGAGTCGAATCTTTCGAGTGTGGATTTGATTCTGTGCTTCTAAGCCCGTTGTTGTAATACCCCGACTGGGCCTTCGAAATTCGTGTTTTGTAGTCCTGGATAGCTCCCTCGTAGGTGTACTCGCAAGGGTCGGGGGTGCTTGCTGGGGCTGTACTCGTGGATGTATCGTAACCTGGTGACGATATGTAGTCACGATTTGATGAACATTCACGTTGATTTGAATTATTTTCAATGCCGTAGAGTTTTTCATTATCCCCGGTATCACTCTGAAATAAAAATAAAAAGTATAGAACAAAACAATTAAGACATAATAAAACTAAAATGTTTTCCAAAAAGAATTATTATATTCTACAAAATCCTACTTAGTTTTCAAGCCAATTAAGTTTCCTATCATTCATTGATACCAGGTTTCTTTAGTCACCTAATATAAGTTTTAGATAAGTACATATATATCTACACATATACTATGTTATATATAATTAGTAGATATGAAAATCCTAATGCATAGACTTTTTGTCGTCCAACTGGATCAAGAATGATAGACTTTAAAAAATATATACAACAACTTAAATTACCAACCGCTGTTATGAGAAGACCTGTCTGGTGATGAAACAAAACTGATTCGAACTAAGGTAATCTTATTAAGCAAAGAGATAAGAAAGGATCTAATTCTGGTTGTCACCTCACTTTTCGTGACTTGACAACTTATGGCTGAATTGACTGTTTTATTTCTTATAGGAAAATTTCTTCGTTATTCAGCCATAAGACAACCAGAATTAGGCCCAAACTCTTCAAATTTTAAAAACAGACCAAGATCGTTTTGGGGACATTCTCATTAACATTGTCTAAACTTCAAAATTTGCTTGACGTATCTTAAAACATAGACGAAGAAGAACTTACAATTCCAAGAAAAGAATCTAACTCAAAGGCTTCTATAGCATATTTAAATCCGAATCCTATGGATTCCTATTGGGACATTGACATGATTTGCATAGAAATGGTTTCCTAGGAAATATCATTCGAGTTCGCCATATAGGAAACTATATGAGAATTCAACTTAAAATATATAATGTGATTTTTCCAAAAGGAATTTAATCTTGACAGATTTACACATTCTCAAATAATATAGGGACTTTGAGAACCTAAATTGATTTTTCTTACATAGAAAACCAATTTAAACTTTAAGTTAAAAAACATTTTATTCATCTTTTCACTCGATGGGAAGGAGGTAAACGAAATATTTCTAGTAGTACAGAACCTTAAAAACAAAACCGTACTAAAATTGTAGAACATATGAATTGAAAGAAGTAAAGTTAATTAATCTATTAAAAATGATGGTATTAAAGTAGAATCAATCGATAAATCTTAAATTTTTGAAAAATTGGTTTAGTTTCAGCGGAATTTTTCGTTGAATTATAGGAATAAGAGTTAAAAGAAAACTTTAATGCTGATATTTTTATTTAATTTAAAATAACTTATACCTACGTATGTAGTTTTCAAATATGCACATATATTTCATGCTGTCGTCTCGTGTCATGCACCTCGTGCTTGCAAATTCTCTCGTTGGTAAAGTATTTTTCAGATTGAACCAGATTAAAAAAAAAACTTTTCTTCATGAAAATCAAAAATAATAATTAAAAATGCAAGCGGAGAAAAAATTGGCTATTGCTAAGCCTAATTTACAGGACTTTGTGACTACTGCGTAAAAGAGCATACCTACTTCGAATTTTCAAAAAAAACTAACTTTTAATTCAACTTGATTAAGAGTAAAAAAAAACTTAAAACTATTCCAAGTAATAACGTACCATAACACTTTGATTATCACAATCTTCTGAAAGACTGCTCTTCCCACTGGCACTACTTGTCCCAATTCCCAAATCACTCAGATCATTTGGTTCATCTTCACTATACACAGGGAGTGTCGACATTTTTCTTCGAGAGCCTCTGTAAATTAAAAATTCGATTAAATAATTAACATATTAATTATTTCTATTTATCTAACCGTTCCTCCAACATTTCAGAAAATGTTTTTGATTTTTTCCTCGTTCGATCGTGTTCTTCCATTTCTAATTTTTTCACCTCCACCACTCGGTCAATGATGTGTTCAACGCGTTTTCTTCTTGAAGATTTCCAATTGTCCAAGTTCTGAAAGGAATGCATATCAAATAACATTAAATAATCGAAAAGAAAAATAAAAGTTTTATAAATAATAAACAATCAATGTATAAAGTGATAACGCAATACAATATTGAAAATTGGTTGTGTACAATCTTTAAGGAAATTAATTGCAAAATTTAATGATAAGATCGCGTTTTTCATTTTATAGTACATAATAGATTTTGAATGTAAATGCGGATCGTATTCAATTTATACAAAAGTTTTTGTTTATTTAATAATTATCAGTAACATTTTACGCCGCTTTAATAATTGAGAAATGTATGTGAATTTATATTTTTAATTTTTAAAATCAATTTTTCAAAATTTCCCTATGTGGTTTTATCAATTTCATAAGACATCTGAAATGAAAACCAATTAAACCCTTTAGTTTAAAGGACAAAAAGATCTCAAATATTTGAGATCATCACGGGAAAATGCATAGTTGTGTCTTCGATCTGCGCTTATCTGTTTTAATGTAATATGTGTTAAAAATCAGCAGGTAATTATAAGATAAAGGAAATTAAATCTTATTCTAAACTACCACTTAAGCGGAAACATGATTTTTAATAAACGGAGGCATAACTTCACGATATTATATCCCGGACTCTACAGAGTTTGATGTTGTCTCATTTTTTCATGATATGCTCTAGAATAAACCTATGTTGTTATATAAATTTTCTTCGTTGAAGTTGATTTTCGATTTTTAGGTCAAACCTTTTTTCGGCATATCTCTTTAATAAATTAACGTAGCGAGTTTATTTTTATTTTCCAAGATGTTTTTAATTTTATGGACATTAATAAAAATATATTAAATGAATTTTTATAGAATTCGCGGATATTTAGATATTTTTATAGTTTTTTGTCAATATTTCCCTCTCAAAATCCAAGGTCACATATTAAAATGCTTTAATTTTCCTTCTGCGAATTAAACTACATATGTATGATACCAATCTTGTTCATTCGTATTCCTAAATTTGGCTCTTAACTTTATAATGATAATGAAAAAGACATAAAATATTTTGTAAATGCTGTAAATAAATTTATTACCGCTGTTTTACTTTCTTGTTTTAGCCGAGGTATGACGTAACTTGCTCATTTAAAGGTTTAAGGATTTTATTTTATTAATTAAAATCAGGGTAACAGCGGTTATATGGTAGGTAATGTACAAAAATTACCATTATGACCATTCTTTGTGTGTTGCTAAAAAATACAAAAGTTATCATTAAAAATCATCTGATTTTTTATATTTCCCGAATAAGAATAAAAGTAATCAACTTTTATATACTTTTCGGATTAAGACTTTATATCAAACACACCCCACTATCGCATAGTTAATAAATTTAAAAGAAAAATTGTAGGCATTATAAAGTTGTCCAGGCTTATGAAGGATAAATTCTCAGATAATAGAAAAAATGATAGAAGAACTTCGAGTTGATAACTGCGATTACGAAACAAGCATTTACAAGCAAAATCTCGTAAAACACCAGTGGCATGATAAAAGTCTAAATTTATCCGGCTTAAAAGTAATCGGCACAGATTTTCTACAGATATTAAAACACGTCAATTCTAAAGTGCAAATATGATAAATCTTATCGGAACATTAAACCGGTTAACATTCACCTTCGCTGACATCACGCTAACATTTATAAAATGTCAGTTTCCATGATTCACCTCAGTTGATCTGAATTAAATCGAATTTTTTTGGAGTTTTGCCCCCTACACGGATTTGACTAAAAAAAGCAAGTATTTATATTTCCTGGATCTTGTGCTCTATTGGTAGTAAAATGAAATCTGGCAGATTAGCTTGATTATCTAGTCGTAACTAAGTTAATCCATCACTCTATTCGCGCGTCAAATTTAAATTATGCGATGAAAAACGGCTTTGTCGCGACACAGTTTAAATCGTAGCGTCTGAATGTGTTATGGGACGGATAGAGATAATAATTTCATGGCTTGAGCTTTTAATGCCGCTTACTTGGGCGATGGGACAGATAACGAGTGCAGTTTTACGGTTTAAGTTGATCTAGTAACCTTGAACGACGGGTTTTCTATTTATTTTTTACTTTTAGATAAATATTTTCGAGTCGAGCGAAAGATACCTGAACCTGAGGTGGTGAATAACAATGACTAAGCGCGTACTACACTTACATAAATATATTTTAAAGACACAGCCACATAAGCGATTTATTTGGGAATTATGGAATTGACATGCATCCGGGTTTCGCAGGATGCTGCTGCAACTGTGACGTAATGCAATAGAAGCAATTGTCGAACAGAAGTGGTTTTAATTTAGCTCCTTAAGATACTTAAATTTAATGATTAAGAATGGCTCACTTACACTCTGCCAATCCTCTGGCTCCTCTTTTTTAATTTCTTTAACCTTTTTCACTTCCTCTGCCTTTTTAAGCTGTTCCTGCGCACTTTGGTAGAGGCTGCAGGGTTTAATTTGTACAAACTGAAGCGGATTAACTGACGGTTTTGGAGGCGCTGGACGGGTTACTCTTGCCCGCTGTATGTAAGGTGTGGGGTCGTATGCTGTGGTTGACTGAAATAAATTTAAATAATTTTTATTATTTTATATTCTGCAGGAAATATTAAACTCGATTGTCATGCACCAAAAATCCCTTTTCTTACGATCATATTATCAAAATCTTTGCGTACAATATTTCTAAAATTTTTTTTATATATATGCCAAACGCTTTATTCGACATAGTTTTCGTGATCGAGCATGTTGACTAAATATTATATGTATGAAATTAAGTACGAATTTTTTCAAATAAATTCCCTTTTCTTCCAGTACAATTGAATTGGATCCACTGCAACAGAGTAATTTCCCTTCATGATAAAACGCAAACGAAGCGACTTCAAGAAAATTGCATAAAGTCTAGATTTTAATAGACCACAATTTTAAAATTATACATTTTGATAATGTTTAATATTTAAATCAACGTTTCTGAAAACTCCTATGTACTTATTTACATATATGAAAATATTTTTCTGTCTACCTAAAGCTAAATGAAAAAACAGTATCTTTCACCAAATGAAAAACTAAATAAAGGTTAAGGTAAATCTTTATATAAATGAAAACTAAATTATCTGATATCACAATTGAACACTAGCACCTAAGACAATCCATAATACTGAATGTTTACGTTTGAAAAGTATGTAGGTACTACGTGATTTCATAATACAAAGCCATTATTAATTTCCATACAAATGAAAAATTTCTTTAAAATAACAATCCAAATAATATCAACCTATTTGTTATACATAAGTCTCAACTCAATCATCTCCAAATTTTTGAAAATAAATTCAATACTTAAACATTCCGAGAAAATTTCCAAAATTGGTTCTACTTTCGCTTTACTCTTCATATTTTATTACCTTTACAAAATTTATCAATAAATTTTTAAAGAAAATTGTGAAATGTTAGCAGCTTTCAAAAATGTTAACAAGATATCTGGCAAATCCTGCAATTTTCACTAAATTCACCTTGCCATAATCTACCTAACATCTGCTGTTCAAGTCGTGATCAATAAAATCTAATTCCAAGCCAATCTTCACCTAGCCGCGGCATAAGTCCATGTTTGCTGCGAAAGTGAAATCTGCAAGCGTTTAAAAAAAAAAAGGTACAAAAATACTAAAATTCCCGCGATATGCTGTAGATGCAATGGCTTGCGAGTATAAGCAAACATATAAGAAAAAAATTTTTAATTCCTTTAGTTGCACCTGAAACTGGTTTTTCGTAAACTATGGTAAATGGACAATTTTGAACAGTACACGACTTTTCCGGCAAAACAGTGCTGCTGATTTGACTAATTCAGAAAATTTTAGTCCAGCTGCATTTTAAAACGTGTAAAAGTGACCCCTTTCTGTTCATCAAGCTGACACCCTCGGAACGAAACGGGCGGAGTGCTGAATTTCGTGAACAGGTAAATTAAACACGGGTCTCGGATCCAGGTGAAGTGGTGCAATGAATAATTTGTGTAATTATGTAATGATTAAATTACCAATTTGTTTCCACCATTTTTCTCCATGTTGCTGGCGTTGCTCAGCGGCACTGGAGACGTCGTGTCACTTTCGGTAGGCATTTTGGTTGTCTCGATCGTTGCAGGTAAGTTGCTGAAAATCCTTAGGAAACTCTCAACTTGGTATCTAAAGGTGTTTTGGTGCTAATTTTCCAATTTACTGGTGCAAATTAGAGGACTGTTGATCGATATGCTCCTTCGCTGGCTTGTGAAAAGTATTTTTACATTGCTCCAGAAACATTGCCGCAAAGAAACACATCATCTGAAATTCAAAAGAAACTGCGTTACTATACGATTCACCAAATTAAAGTAAATCATAAAAATATATTAATGATTCTTATTCTAATTAATTTCAGATTTTTAATTAGCGTATTTCAAAAATGTATATCTCATATACAATGGAGAAAATGAATTAATATTCAGTCTTTATAGAAATACATAATAGTACATGTTCTTATACTATCTTCTTCTTGTGTGATGAACTATTTTCTTAAATAAAAATGATTAACACTAAATAATACTTTAATAAAAGTCATAAATAATCGTACACAACACAATGATACTAAGATAATTCGAATTAGCTCACTTTAAACTTTATACATGGTACTCTACGATTTATTTTCCTATCCATGGCACTTGAATTGTTGCCGGTAGTGCCTCGTTACTTTAAAATATATTACCAATCCAATAGATTTCGATAACCCTTATCTGATAAAATGTATAAAAATCGTAAAGTACCTACGCTACTTGGCCAGGTGAATGATTTTATCTTAAGAAATCTACTTCAAGGAGGATTTCCGGGACATCATACACCTTACGTTATCAGCAACCGGTGATGGTGTGATTGTTTATGATTCCAAAATTGATTCTTAGGTCGCATGTCAAGTTTTTTTTCTCTATTAGTTAAAATATAATGTATAACGAATTAAAATAGGGTGAATTATATTTAAGACGACATAAATGTAATTCTTTTATCAATATGTGTAAAATTATGAATTATTCTAAGTATTTTAGAAGTTATGGATTAAAAACTTAGACTAATCCTGATTCAATCCGGATATAGGTTCGTGCTATTCTTTTACCAATTATCCCCTAAGTGTTTATACAAAACTTCATTAAAAGGATGACCCTCAAATTAGCCTATTTGGTAGATTAAGCTGATTATTTAATAGTAACTATCAAACATTTTTGATTAGTTTTCGTAGATAATAACCTCTAAAAATCAACCCCATAAACTCATTATTCAATTCGATTTAGTCAACTTTGACCATTAATTTCTCAAAATTGAAAAAGATGCTAATCTTGAAATTTCTCTCAGAGTAGTATCTGTTTCATCATAAAAGACACAGAAAAAAAGATAATGATTTTTAAGTATTTATTAGGAGATAAAAAAAAATTTTTATTCCTTAAGATTTTATTTTATATCCATGCTGCCAATTTAGATGAAATGTATTCGATAAAATCACATTCCAATTTAAAGCAGACAGATTTTATAATAACTACTATTACTAGTCATATAAAAAATTGGTTTGCTCCTAAAGAGTCAATATAAAAAAGATACAAATTTACATCCACGTGTAATATGGAGAAATAATATGGCTGATTTAAAAACTAATGCGATACAAAAATCTCACTTTTGCTGATATAGTGCATCTGAGGGAAGAATGTCGATGCCAAAAAGTTAATAAAATCTAAATGCGGTAAGCCAGCAGCCATTTTTGTGCTCTAGATCGAAAGCAAGCCAAGTTCTAAAAAGCTAATTGTACGTGATTGCCGATGGCTGGTGAACAACATGCCGAACTCTAATGGAAAACGGATTGTGGTCTCTCCTTACATAGAATTGGTAAACTATTTAAAACTTCTCTTTAGAAATCGATTTCGCAACGAAAAATATTTCCAGCGTACTCGCAACCACACCTGGAATTTTGTATCCATTACCGTAGAATTACCAAAAAATTAAATGGCCTGCGAAATAGGAGCATCGTACTGAGACGACTGCGATCTCACAATATTCGAATTTTGTAAATTGTCGTACAATTGTCGAACCGAATTTAGATGTCATTTAACTCTTTCGCCGCGGATCGCAGTGACGACAATTCAGCGGTTCGATTAAGCGGAAATTTGCAGGGATTTCGGTCACAGTGTGTGGAGTTGCGTTAATTACACAAAAAGGCCGATCGTTGGATCGTACGCTGAACAATGACCGGAAAGACTTTTATCCGGAGCACGGGGCCCGGAGGGGCTCCGCATACACCGAATGATGCCCCCGATGGCTGGTTAATTCAAGCCGATCATGAGCAGATTACCGTGACTAGCCGATGCATTCGCCAGTCAAGATCGTCAAGATCAATGGTGGATGTGATGTCAAGGCCTGCGCGCCTGGCGTGCCGCGTGCCTCGGTGTTTGTTTGTTTCGTCTATGCTAAAATTAGCATCTGGAGAGAACTATGAAATCGAATTAGCCCCGAGTGCTAGAAGTATTCTAAACACCGGCGATCGCCCTGGTGGTAGAGAACCAAAACAAAATCCAGCTCTCGATCGTCCCGGTGCGATAGCCTGGAAAATGAAACTGACTCAGAGGAATTCCTCGCGCAGATTTAGACTGGGGTTTTTGCGAGCTTCCACCTTGTTAGAAATGAGATCATTGTCATCAATGTCAGGTATCGTTATAGTGGTGCTCCGCCATTTGAAATGCAAATTCCCTCGGAAATTGCAGCTCGGATGGACTCATGACAAATAAACGCCGATCGGATGAGACACATCCAAGAGAGAAACGCTAATTGCGTACCAAAGATGCCATCTAGTGAGCTCAAGCAGCGACGCTAAAACGGGACGGAGATCGGAAGAGTAAAGCAGCTATTTTCGCTAGATCGACTCAGTCTTGCTAGTTGCCCTAATATCTATCCAGGCAGAGATCGTTCATAAAAATTACTCGCTTTAAATGAGATTGAGCCCATCTCTGAACTTACACGATACCATCTTAAGATATACCGATCGAGCCAAACTGAGGGAAAATATAAGAAAAAGATCAGCTGAGAAGTTCGATGATGTTCCATCGGCAGGTAATTTTAATCTTATGCGAGTATGCTGCAGACTGTGGGAACGGGAAAAAATTTTTTTATTTACTTTTGAAAAAGCACAACGAGACAAATTGTTGTTAAAAGAAAAAAATAAAGTGAAATATGCGACAAATATCAATTAAGTGGCTGCTCATAAGTGACGATATCTGTCTTTCGAGTTTCTCATCAAAGTCACTAGGCTACCGCAACGTAATTTCATAACTGGACACGAATTCCAAAAAGGCAGAAAGATTCCAGTCATTTCCTACAATCTTTGAGTTCTTTGCCTTCTTCTTGGATCTTGCGTTCGTCCGACGTAAATTAAAATTGATCGTAACATATACAGTTTTTTTTATTTCACACAGTTCTATACTCAATAAGAGTTCAAGAAATTTTTATATGATCTATTCGAACTTAAAATCATGTACAATTTTAATACTTTTAAGTCGTTTGTGAATTAAGAAATGCCTATTCCTTTCAAAATTCGAATTTTTGGATCAAAGATTTTTAACTTCCACAATTTAAGAACTAATTCTCTGATACGAAAAGTCACGATCACGGACAACGTTCAAAACACCCTTGAGTAACTATGTTTTTTATGATAATAGAACAGAAGTCTTTTACTTTTAGCTTAAAAAGAACCAAAGTATGCATATTCTCCTCCATATACAAAAGATATGACTGTCTCATCGATGTAATAAAACTAAAAGATATTTGAATGCAAAACTCTACATATTTAATATGTTAGTGGTTATATAGTATGTACATAAATAAACATTTTCTAGACTTAATTATTAATTTTTAATTTGGTTTTTAAAACTTCTTCTTATGTAAACCGTCCATTTGCCCGATTTCTAATGTCCGATATCCCCAAAGTTAAAAAATCACGGTGTCAATTTAAAGAAAACAAAATGGCGTCTTGCACAGCTGATGGTTCTGATTTCTGCGGCAAAAAAATTCGCGAATTACTTAGCAATGTTACGAAATATAACAATTGATTCAACATCCAATGAATTTGGTTAGCTACAATTTAAAAAAAAATAGCTTGGTACGTTGAAGTTTCTTGAAGTATCCTTCACTTTTGAAATACATGATGCCGAGAAAAACACGTTTAAAAAACGTAACTGATTTGACTGAAGCCCAAAAAGCCTAATTTAAAAAGCATTTATCTCTGAAATGGTTCGGTTTTTTCTAAAAAATTTTAGACTGAAAATTTTATTCATACTTGTAGATGATTTTATGTCAACAAAAAAAATATAGAATAGAAGAACCTTCTATTAATAGTTTAGATTAAAGCCTTTACATTAAATCCTCAATGTTTCGCAATTTTGATAAAGTAGTTATATTTCTGTATGTAGCTCTAAGGCAAGTTCCAAAATAGTTAGTTACATAATATTTTACCATTTTTAAATATTCAATCTTAATCGAAATTCGCCGTCCTAGACAGCCGAATAAATCCAACTATCCAACCGTCATTTGGTTACTTTGAGCTACAGAAGTTGAAAGGCTTTTGTAATTCCGATTGATGTTACACTTAATATTGTTTTCTAGAATTTCGATCCGTTGTATTTAATTTTTGTAATAGATGCTGCAATATTACTATATTGTGTACTTGAAATATACTGGAAAATTTACATTACTCACTATGTATTAAGACAGCATTTAACCTCCATCAGCTCAAGAATGCCTTTAAATGACTAGTACTCATAAGTAACCTTTTAATGCCGTCAGCGAATAAATTGATTCTGACCTTTATCAAATTCGATTATTACCTGCAATAGTAATGCAACAGCATTAACTGTCTTTTAAAAAAAAATAAGGCAAAAAATTAAAAGATATTCCGAACAAGTGCGAGATGTGATCTTTTTGCCGCCTTATTACCTTCTCTGACCTTGTGAATTACAAAGCATTAAGTGCTGTAGTTACCCCATGCCGCCATGAATAAGCGACTGTAATTGGTCCAGACAGTCGCAGACTCAATTAACAAGCAAGCGCCAAGAAGTATTCATATGATCTCAAAACTGTAAACTCTGCACAAAGTACAGATCACGGCATCGTCTTAGTAATTAAGTATAATTTAGTTAAGCGGTCTTTTTAAATTCTTTCGATTCCATCCTCATTTTACGCGTTTACTTACTGCGCTGTCCGTTGTCGCACAATAGTATCATAACCGTCGTAATCTCCGTAACTATCATTCATGTTGTAGCGATCTTAAAAGACGAGAAAGATCGCTAGATAGATTATTTATTATTATCAAACTAAGTGTTATCAGTCATGCAAGAATGCATAAAGTCCAGTTCGACGGCACTTAACATAATTCGAGCTTGAAGGTGATATTAAAGCAGGTGATTTACTTTTTGAAAGGAATTTAGCCGCCTTAAAGAGGGTCAGGTGCTCACAAGTTGCTACAATCTACTGAGCCCCCGTGGAAACCCGAACCACATGAAATGCTACACCAATCCAATAAAATTGTCAAGATAATTATGAACTTTAGAAATTTTCAATAATTTGACCATCTGCTGTCCACGTCAAACTAGTGCCAAGGAATGAGGTTTATTTACTTATTATTGCTACTTGAATGCGTCCTCCGCTCATGTCGCCGTATCTTGCGCAACAAACAAAAGGTTTGTTTTATAATAGGTATAAAAATAATGCACAAAAGGTGACGAATGCAATAAGTTTTTTATTAAAAAACACTTGTTGCAGTCGTGCATAGTTTCTACATAACGCAAGACTTTAAACAAAGGTGGAGCAACGCACTGAAATAATGAGTATAATGAAGCGATACTTTCTAAAGAAGAAAGGCTTAAAACACAGCGTTCTTAACATGAATTCCTATTTTAAAAAGGCACGATTCTGATTAAACTAAACTCGAAGACTATTTAACAATGATATAAAACTCAGGCGATAAAAATGCAAGTTTGTAAAATTCCTTTAACTTTTAAAAGTAAAGAAACGAATTAAATGCGAGAATATTTATTTGAACAAGTGGTTTTATATGTGCCAATCAGCCTCGTATTGAACATTTAATTTGTATGTTGTAGCGCATTTCCTCGTTTAACAAATGAATATGAATAAATCTTATTAAACTACTTTAATGGTATTCAGTAATTACAACATCTTTGATTTAAGCACTAATAGGGAAAAACTGTTGTACTATTTAGATGACGAGTATATGATTTTAAAAAATAATATTTTCGTTTTTCATATATGTTTTATTTCGTTTTTCCATAGCGGAGTTTTTTTCCCCAGTAAGTGCGATAATGTCATAACATAATTCGGACAAGCAGCTCATAGTAACAACTAGTAATATTACATATGTAGTTGAGACAACAAAAAGTTTATAAACAAAATTAAACATGTGTTTTTAAAAAAAGGTATTTTATGCTACCATAAATAAGTGAAAAAGATTTTGGAATTACGATTTTACGCTTCGACTATATTGAATTTTCTGTTAAGCGTCATATAACCTAGGACGCATTTTGAATCAAGACGAATCCAACGACACCCTATTTGTTGAACTTGATTCAATGGTTTAGGATGCACAAGGTAACAAACTATCTCACATCACACTATCTCACATATGGGTATGTTGAAATTTTGAAATGCAGAAATTAAATTAAAAAATATAGAAAGCTGCAACGAAATTTTATTATACAGGGTGACCGGAAATTGCTGGCATTCCTCTCGGGAGAATAAACTATGACTAATTTGGAGTGATTTAACCTATGTATATCACTTGGGGGTCGGAAATGCACCATTTTCGAGAAAATCTACTTCGTATTTCTTTTCACAAATATCCGAATATAATCATTTTTTGGCCTGAATTTTTCCGTGATCTCATAGCTTACTAATTGGCCAACCTTCCTAAAGCTAAAAATCACAAAATTTCCTGTTAGATTTTATGTTGTGCTAAAATAAATAAAAAATATAAAATAAAAATTCTTCACAGAAGTGTCATTATCATAAAAAAATTTATGGAACTTGTCGTAGAAAGCATTGTAATTACATCTCAGTATCCTCAGCTATCCAAAAAGATATAATTTTCGACGAAAACATTGTTAGTTTTTTATTTTAATTTGAAAATGTAGGAGTGGAGCAGTGTACAATAAGTAGATTTTCTCGAAAATGGTGCAGTTGCGACCCTCAAGTGATATAGGTTAAATCACTCCAAATTAGTCATAGTTTCTTCTCCCGAGAGGAATGCCAACAATTTCCGGTCACCCTGTATATGTGAATTCAACTATTAAAAGTATTACACCTCTATTCCGACTGTCACGTCGATTTTCGACTCACTTCACTTTTATTATCACCTCACATTTGTTTGGTATACACTATCATAATATGACGTGAAATTTTTATGCCAAAGGTAACTATAATTCGTGAAGAAATATATAGGTAACGGCTGTCAACTGTGTTTTCATTCATGATAAGAAATGTATTAATTCATAAACATGTGTAGTTTTTGATAAATATTGCATTTGAGCCTCCATAACTCCTACATTTAGATACATATATACATTTGGAATGTTTTACAATATAAAAAAGAATATATATTTTATCTTGTTGAATTTTTTCTTTAATTTTCTTAATGGTAATTTTTATTTTATTATCAATATGCCAATTTACTATATTATATTCTTCTTACGTTTCTTCATACGGCATTTTCGCTTTATGTTTTGTCACATTCAAAAACCAAGTGATACGAATTCTCACTTTTTTTAACAAATGTGGAATCTAGAATATATTAAATTTCGACAGTTCTCACTTTTTTCGACAAACGTCGTCGCTATATTCGACTGTGGGGAATACCAAATTTTTATTTTTTTCACTTTTCGCAAGTAACGTGACTGTCGGAATAGGAGTATTATTATAGTGTATAAGATAAAATTTTATATTCACAGCTCATTTAGGAGAATCCGTCAAGTCGGCCAATATTACATAAAAAAAAAAAGTTAAATGCCATACCTTGAATTCGTCAAAGACATAAAAGCCCAAAAATGTTTTCGCCTACTTCAGCAGCTTCTTTGAAGAATTAAAATTCGTTACAGCTTCAATTTCTATGAAATAACAAATTTCGCGCATATTTACAGTCACGATTACAAAATTCGCTCGCATGTCATCCAAATGGAAAAAGGGAAAAACAAAATTACTTTTTAAAAAAACTCCATTCCGACACTGTTAATCACGTACAGTCGACAAACTCTAAACTTAGAAGACGTGAAAATGAAGTTGCTACAAAGTACGCAGACAATAGGCAGCTTTAGGGTTTTTTACATTTTAAGCCCAGCTCGAGTGCAACTTGGGATTCCTTCAGACCACTCGAATTTCTCCTCCGGTGCCGTGATTTGAATTAAATTTTCGGTATTGCGCAAAATTGCATGACACGACCGTCCCGGAATAATTGATTTCCTTTTAGCGTGATTATTCACGCCGCCGTCTGCTCGTGACATGATACCGAAAATAAGACAAGAAGCCAGTGGATGTTGCTAAATAGTCGGCTTCAAACCGCGGCGCTCGTATCTGCCAGGAAGATCTACACCACTGCTTGAAGAACTCATGACCGCTTTGCAAGTTCTTGTCAGATTAAATATCACAACTTTTGAAAACAAGGACTTCAAAGAACATTCCTGGGAAATGCAAAAATTCACAACCCTACTATGTTTTTAAAACTAACATGGAATGTTACTACATATTTTGCATAGTTTATAACTTGTATTATTAGCAAATCTCTGAAGTAATAGTATGTAAAATATCGCTGTTAAACACTTTCCGATTCAAGAGGAATGTTCTTAATTCACTTTTACATATTTCCAATTTATTTGATACCTTTCAGTACAAAGTTGTTCTTACTTCAAAATCGTTCAAGATCTTTTCTGTACCAAAATTGTACATAATTACGAGTATGTTATTACAAAATTTGTAATCCTATTAAATAGTTTGAAAAAATCCGACAATTTGGAAAAAAGGACTATCTAACCTTTTCCAGACTAAACTTCGTATGCAATTATAGTAGAAAATATATCAATGAACAACTTAACTTTTGTTTGGATTATTATAGTTATATACGTAATTAAAAACCACTACTTTAATTAATAAGTTTATGACATGCCCACAGTTTATTTCTATATCTTTTAAAAATATAAAAATCGAATTGGCAATTTGTATGGAAATACTCAATTCATTTTAATTATAATTAGACTGAATAATTTATTTATTTTTAATATTTTTAGTGCACTACTGAGTTGTTTAAAAATTACTGGTGGGATGAAAAAGAGCACATTATTTCCCATTATATTTTCTGTATAAATTAAAATCTTACTAAACTTCTTCAAGTTACCTATAGGTAACTTCAACAAAATTTAATTTAATTTTCCAAATTTTATGGAATACTGTATTTTTTGTATTTGGAATTTTTTATTTTATAAAATTTTCCTGCCATACTTAATAGCTTTTAAGTATTCTTTAACATTTTGTAATTCCCGTGATACGCATTATGTGATAATTATAAAATTTTTTTAATCTAATTAATTAATTAGAATTAATTAACTGCATTTACGTAAAATTCTCCTTAAACATAGGCATTCTTGTGAAAGGAAAATAATTTATTTTTAAGCCGTCTTTAAAAAAATAATATTTACGAAAGTATCCTTAAAAACGTCTTATGGAATATTTCTTGTAAACTTTCGTTACAAATTTTGTAAAATAAAGTATTAAAGTGATAGTTACTCATAAATTTAAATGAATGTTATGTAAAACCAGTAAAAAAAAGCGTAAAAACAAGAATAACTGAATAAATGAGTAAGGAGGTTGTAAATTAAGACTTGACCTGGTTTAATTAAGCTAAAATCAATTCATCCGCTTGAGATCATCCCACTACAACTTTGGACACTTAAGACGCACTTAAGGCTCCATAAAAAGGGGAGACGAAAACAAAAGACCACGTGTGGTCGTAAAAATGTTGGGTAACGTGACCTTCTCACACAAAACGAAAAAGATCTTCAGAAACGAATTTAGCGCCTTAACGCAGCGACGCCGCGCCGCCGCGCCGCCGCGCCGCCGCAGCCGACTGCACCGGTTTTGATGATCCGGTTGTTGCGAATCTTTCTTTTAAGCAGATACTCGAGTTGTAATGAAGTCTTCTTAAGATGCACCGCCACCGGTGAAGATTATGAAATTACAGAGATAAAAGCCGAACAAGGAACGATAAAAAATAATAAAAATAAATAATAATAACAACAACGTCTTAAGGGCAGGCGGCCAAAGTAGCGCACGGCTGCGCGGTGGAGAACGCGATCCCATCGGACCTGGATGGAAAATGTTTGTGGGTTGTGTCGCTGCAATTAAAAAAAATAAAAGTAAGTAAGTGACGCCGGCGACGACGCTAGTTCCTGTCCTCCTCCAGAATGTGAAAACCGTTAGTTTACGCGCCAGTAAGTGGGTGAATTATATTGCGCGGATGTCGATTGACCCACTTTTGAGGCGTGCCATGGATCCGCGATTTTCGCTGATGTTGGGACCTATTTCTTAAATGATAAGACGATAGCAACGAATCGCTTTCTTACTAATATACAATATTTTAATTTGAAGACGGTACAAATTTTGTGTGGTAAAATTTCAAACATTTTCTATAGGGTTCAAAATATTGTTATTTTTATTGAAATTTATTAAGTAGGTATAAGTAATGCATAATTAATAACTAGCACTAAATACTCAAATATTGTATTTTTTATACATAATTTTGAATTATTAAAATGCAATAACTTGTAAATGTATAATATATATATATAACTCCCTTACAAACCAAGCTTAACCTTAACTTGGGGTAGAAGGCTAAAATTTTTTAGATTTTTTTCAATGAAATTTTGTATGTGAAATTATTAGAATACATACATATATGTACATACATATGTTTATAGGGCTTGAATAATAATGTTTTTAAGCGTTTATTTGTTATTATTTTGCAACAACATTTTTGAAATTGGCGTACAAGTTATCTCAAAACCTACTTTATATAGGGTACAGGTATTCCAATTTTTTGTACGTAATATAATAATAATACCTCCAATATGAGCCTCTAAAATTTTAAATATCTACTAAAAAAACATGGAAACAAATCTATTAAGGTTCAAAAAATTACAGAGAAGTTTGTACCGTGGCCCGATTATTTTGTAATAATTTTTCATAAAAATATCAAAATATGGTCTTTTGTTATTTTTTATGATAGTCCAACTTAGGCAACACTTTAAGTCTTTTTTGACTTATCGTGATACAACTTCTTACCAGGGGCTCTTGTGGGAATCGAACCTACAATCCAGAGCTCAGAGCGCCCCGGGGCACTTTGGCCAATCAAAGCTACTGCCTGAAGTAACAATATTTCAGTCAAATTAATTGAAAGAGTTATAAATTTCATTAATTTCACTCATATTGTTCAAATTGGAAGCAAAAAGGTAAAAAACGTTCATCAATGTCATGTCCACATAAGCCATCCATCCATTTTGCTCTGTTAAACTAATCATACAAAATTTTAGTTGTTGTTTTTCTTTTCCTTTTTTTTCAAACAAATCCCCGCTGTTCATATTAATAATCAATTATTAATTTAATATTTCAATTGGATTTCATATAGACGAACTTCAATTTCATTAAAATTAATAAAACAAATATAAAAATGGATGCAATATTTTTTATATGCTTATTATTTTTATTTCCTGTACTTGACTGCTTTTTCGTTTTTACTTTCGGTTAATTCAGAATTTTCTGCCTGTCTGTCCAGTTTCATAAAAATTGATTGATTTATTCGACTATATCCATCATCGGAAGTTATCATATACCTACATATGTTGACAAAAAAATTCAAAACTAGTGATCCTAAAAACCTCCATGTACTTATTTTCACGGAAGTAAAAATACAGCTGTGTATGAAATAAATCAAATTTCACTGAAATCGGATACGATTCTCAAGAGTCATGACAGAATAGATGGATAGAAAAGTGAAAACAGTTTGAAAATGATCAATTATGACTTGTAAATATAAAAAAATATGAAATTTCAGAAACAAATTACTTTTAACAAAAAAATCGTATTTTCACTCACCGGTCATTTAACTCCATGAAATCTCCAGAAAAACCTGAAATAACAAAAGAAAAAATATATTATAATATAAGAATTTGAAAGCGATATCGTTTAGTACGAAAACGTGAATGTGGGTGGAGGAGAGTCATGTTTTTGCAGAGTTCACAAGAGGTCTGTCGTACTAAAGAGGACAAGGTAAGTGTTACGTAAGACCCAAGAAAAGCTCCATGGACTATGCCAAAAATGGGCTGTGGTCTATCCGCACCCAAAACAAGTGAGCTTGGAGCTGCAAACGAGCCACTCGGTCCATTTTGGACCCGGCCATTATCTGCACCAACATGGACCCATTGTCTGAATGCACCGCATGTTAACTTTTGCCAATAAAATGTTAGTTCGTTTCAATTGATTTAATTGTTCGGTTAGGTAATGCTCCCTTTTCACAGAACGCCTTTCCCTTAACGGCGGAACAAAGCCTCACTGTAACCAAACCGATCACATTAAGTGAGACAAAAACTCGATTCAGTTGAAAATGCGTAAATAGAAAATGTTGGAACAAAGTAAAAATTGCGTAACCTAATCGTTGTTTAATTTTAAACTATCTCCAAGCTATCTTTCTCCTAAATTTCTGCTGGTACTGTAAAAATTTCGTCACACTTCAGAAAAGTAAAAGACAAATTAATAATCTGCCCCAAAATAGTATGTAATCATTTGAAGATTGCAGATTAGTTAATTCATGTCATATTTATTATCTTAAGTGCTACGTATAAAGGCCCCTAAACATTTTGAAATAACACAGATTGTTTTATGTGCTTAAAAAAAACATTATAACCTTAAGAAATACCTTATCTTGCCGATAACATGTCTTTTCCGGATTACAAACTAGGAAGGTGGCGAAAAGAACTTTAAATTCGGAAATTTGCAATTTTTAAAGATATCTATTTCATTAAACTGCATCAGAAAGCCTTTAAGTTCGACCAAATCAAATATAATACTGTAATTTAAATTTAAAATTTTCTACATATTATTAGAAACGATCAAATATCTTTTTAAATGTATAAATTATTATTATTATTATAAATAAAACCAGTTTTTCCTTTAATAGATTGATTGATTGATTGAATAAGCACAAAATGATTTTTAACGATATTCATTGTAATGCGGATGGATAACTAATATTTTGATTGCAAATATGACCAATTTTTTGGCGTTCCCACTCTAGAGAAAGCAACATATAAACATGGATTTTCTAAATTTAATTAACATGTTTGCAAATGCAAGGTACAATGGAAACTGTAGTCGCTTGAAATCGAAAGGCAAATTGACGGGAATCAGTAGGTACACCTTCAAAATTTAACGGTCCGCCATCTTAAATTTATAAATTATGACAGTCGAGTTAAATACAGTGACCCCGAAAAACCCCCAAGTACCTGCCAACTTTGATGAAAATCGCATAATCTTCAAAATTTGACAATCCGCCATCTTAAATTCGTAATTTTTGACAGTTGGTTTGAAATCAGTGATCCGGAAAACCCCCATGTACTAAATTTTATGGAAATCGTATAAACTTCAAAATTTGACACTCCGCCATCTTGAAATCGTAAATTCTGATAATTAATAAAAAGGCAGCCTAGTTCACACCTTGTAATTTCAATAATACTTGGTGTCAAAAGAGTGTGAACCAAAGGTTTTCAAATTATGTACACATATATATATATATATATATACTCAAAATAAATGCTTGATAAAAGAGATTATTATTTTGAAGAATTATATTCAATAAAAAAAAACTTCTTCTTACTCCCCTCTTCTTCCCACCACCTTTATATTATAAACTACATGTTTTTATAGATTTCAAAATGACACACTGATATAGACATCAAAATAAAAAAATTGTAATGTTAGATATAAGTTTAATACTTTGAAGAGTAAAACATTATCCCTTCTGAACGATACCTGCTTGATTTATGCAATAAGCGTTATCGACTAAAGATGGTTTTATCTATTAGTCTCCCTTTCGCTATATAAAGATACTTTTTCATAACCGCAAAAGTAACAAACGTTTCCTTATCGAACAACCAATAGTCGAATATAAACGACGTCGTTAAAGTCGATTGAATTCATTAAATTGAATTGTGACAAGCTTACGCAAGTCGATGTGGAACAACGGAAAAAAGACGTGTCGAATATCAAATTAATTAACTTTTATGCGTGTCGTTTTCTATTTGCGTGTTGTATAGTCTAGACACGTCTTACTGGTTCTTTGAATCATAAGTCTTACAATTTTTACTGCATCTTTCCTAATTTCCAAATCAAGCAAATCTATGAGAAAAAGCGGAATGCTTGCAGGTAATATTGGCACATCAATTAACGTCTAAAATATAAAGTCTCTTTTCATTCGTATGGTAGTGCTTGGAAATGAGTGTCTGATGTAAACACACTTTTCCATTCTAAAGACCCCCCCCCAAAACTCTTCGTCTGTCTATTTGAAGAAGTCTTCTCGCATAGAAAATATGTTGCAGCATGTGGGACAAGAACTCTTCACGTTTCACCTCCATGTAGTAAATCACCGGGCAGCTCCACCAAAGGTTTGTTACCTAAGTGCAGAAACCAGCATTCATCCAGTTTCCTCTTTAAAAGTCATAACCCGGTTGACACGACAGTGAGCGACCGGCTTAAGGTGGTATGCGACCTTCTTGGTTATTTGCACTGCTGCGATGCGAGGAGTCGTGCCATGTGCATGATGAGGCCTTGCGAAATTTTCATGCATTGCAGTTGCATGATGCGAGGTGATTATTGAAAGTATTTTTAATTTTTTATTATTATTATTATTTTTTTTCGTACGATGTATCTACTAAATCTTCGCAAGTAAATTGCAACATTCTGCTTAATTTTACACGTCCGCAAAAATGATGGAATTAACTTTGCCTTGGCTTAGCCCGGCTTGGCTTTTTCCTTACTTAAGATTTTTCAGATTTTCTTCTTGGCATTCGTTCCATCGTCGTCGCCGGGGAACAATTGCGGTGCACCTAAAGGTTCCGGTCATTGACCTGTATTGATTTGCCATCGACACCCACAAATATGAAAGACTATGACTGCAATAAGCGAGGCAATGCGACAGAACGAAAACAAACTTTTATACGATTTCGCCTTGTTGGGGATGGAAAACTAAAACTGGACCACGCAATGTCCATCTTGAAATAACCTTTATGGTCGCTTGGCCACAACTCAAAAAGTAGACCACTGAAAAGAAAAAAACTCGCCATTTCTGCAAAAAAACTACTATAAATACTATCTACTGCATCTAGATACTTTTTAAATGGTCTCAAGCTCTGCAGAAGAACTCCCACCTGCGCTCCACTGCGAACATGGCCGGATTTCTTCTATGGGCTTCTTCGAACGTTTATGAATTCTTGCAATGTTTCAATAGTAAGCGGCAACTTCGTCTTTCAAAATCAATTTTTGTGGGACGTTGGGCTCTAATTGGTTAAAAGCAAAGGTCAAAAATAACAAAGAACTTGCACTGGTCTCCGAGGAATCGTGAGATATGCAAATTAAATCTAAAACGTGACCAGGGGCGTTGGCGCAACCGCATAATTATTAGAAGCATTCTACAAGGACGTTTTAAAGCTTAAAGTTCACGATGGAATTTTACTTAAAAAATGATCGAGAAAACGAATTTTATTTATGAAAATGCAACTAATAATAAGAGTACAATTTTTAAGACTGAAATATAAATAAACCAAAAATTAAACAAATCCGAAAAAATTGTTGCAATAATGCCGAGTCGAAATATTGAACCTCTTAAGGTTTTTACTCCTATTTGGATCTAACATGGTACTTTTTAATACTACAGCTGCAAATTTGAACCTCCAACTCCTCCTCAATAAAATTTATGCTCCTATTTAGCTATCACCAAAATCCTGATCGCCTAAATTGGAGCTGTTACTAATAATAGGTTAAATAATAGTTTCCATTTCTAAACATTTTTATACAATTTTAAGTTTAAACTTTCATTTTTTTAAATAATGAATAAAAATAGTTGATCAATATTTCAAAAAAGTAATTTAATTTTTTGTATATTCTAGCTCCTTTTTATTATAATAATAGACAATGGAACATACATTTGACCGTCAAATTTTATATCATTATTTTTTAGTGGTTTTTACTAATTTTTTTTAAAAAAGTATATACTGAAAAAAAAGTAACTATATATTAAAAAAATAATAGTAACAAATCCTCAACGGAGTTCGAAACTGATGTTCTATTTTACGCCTAAAGATGGGAAATTTGTGCTACTTTTAGGCGCTAAACAGGATCTAATTTTACATTGAATTAGACCTAATTTGATACTTTTTAACTCCTAAAATATTGGGAAGAAAAAGGTTCAATATTTCGATTCGGAACTGTCCAATATGTTCTTCTAATACAACTCATTATTTTTTATATCAGATTTGTTTAATCTTCACCTCAAAAAGGTCATTGTGCTCAAGTAGGAAGGTACTGGCTGATCTTCAAGGTAATCCGTTTCGGTTGCGCAACTGCAGATTTCTCTCCTGTCGTTTTAATTAGTTTTATACAATTTCTGATTTATGTAATTTGCCAAAGAAACGTTGTGAAGCGCAACTTTGTTTTGTTTTGTCTATATCTTTTGAGGAAAAGAAAAATTGTTTCCACCAACCAAAACAAATCGAGACCTCAAAATGTCGAATTAAAGAACCGAAAAGAAAAAACATCATAAACACTCCCGGGAATGGTGCATTGCACTTGAAAGAAACCTTCCAATTTGAGCCAGTTTGCTCTAAAAATTATGATGTTTAATATAGACCTTTTCCGGTCTTTTGTGGTCTAACTGGTTTCACCTAAGTGGATCTGTTGTCGCTGCCGTTCCGTTGGCACAATTTCTTACAGGCCCCGTCTCGATATATGCAAATTATGGCGAATATAATTGGTAAAAGCGCGCGCCCATTTTCTAAAAATATACCTTTTAACACAAAATTTATTTATTGATCATCTAGAAGACAATAAAAAAGACAATATTATGTCAGATAGAAACAATGCGAAAGAATCGACATCTCAGCTACCGACAAGTAGCTATACCTTTCAAAAAATATACTTCTTCTTTAAAAATTTCCTTTCATTTTCAGTGGGAAAAAAAGATTTTTATTTTGATTCGCCCTCTGAATGGGAATGTAAGATTAATTTGCACGCGGAAAAATGAAAGTTGTCTTCCTAAACCGCGAAAGACTCTGATACAGTGTGGCGGCGTTTTTCAGCAATGCGAGCATAAAAACTGATTAGGAAGATGAATTTTAAATTTATTTTAAATGTGCGAAACACCATTGTTAACATGTTTTGAAGCGAATGAAAACAGTTATTATTAACTTCTGGATTTTTTGTGTTATGCTCGAATTTTTAAACAAAAACCAAATTACTAACCCATAAATTTTAGGTATATTTACAAGAAAATGCAAATTTTTTTTTTGCATATTTTATGACCGACTAAAAAAATTCACAAGACGACAGATGTTCATGGCCAAATGCATTTAAAGACATTAACTTCATACCGGTTTGGAGCATAAACCTTATTTTATTTTCAAACATGATACTTTTATTAAATAATTAATTTCAGGAAATCTTATGTAAATATTCGGATAAACATAATAAATAGGATACACGACAACCGGAGGCATTATTTGGAAATACGACACAATTTTCCTTAAAGATACGAAACTCACAGATTCGTATCGTATTCCCCAAATAAAGGTGCAGGCATTGTATAAAATAAAATTGCCCAATATATGTAAATATTTCCAAAATATTTTAATAATTCGTCATACTCATTTAACCCTTCATCAAAGCGTGAATGACGACTTATCTGCAATTGATTGAATATGCCTTTGTCTTCAGATTGTTTATTCTGCACAGCTGTGTAAGCATTAGGTCAGCTAATTTATTTCATGGGTACGGTGAAGTCTGAAAATGAAACGCTCAGTGTCATTTACAACACTTTGCAATTATGACCCATACGCCTTATAACAATAGAAAACTTTTTAATCAACCAACATCTCCAGAACTTGGAAAACTATCTGAAAAAAATTTTTTTTTTACTTTTCTTTATAATTTATACACTGGCTAACTAACATCCGCTGCAATTGCATATGTGGTGAGAAATGAATATGTGAATAATTACATTTTAATAAAATTCAACAATATGTAAATTAATTTTTTACTTTATATTTATGTCGCCCAAAAAAATAATGGCACCAAAACCATTTGAAATCATTGATGAGTTTATACATTTGTAGCTTCAAAATAATGAAAGAATAAATGGTAATTTGTGGGGTGTTCACTTAATTTATAGGGGTAATAGTATCCTATTACGAAACTTATTAATTACTAAATTATTAGCAAAATTTATAGTATGCTCGGTAAATCATGAAAAAAAGGTCAAGTGCCAAGGAGATTCTGAAGCTTTATAACTACTATATATTTTAAAATTTTACTATTTATTCGTTTATTTATTTATATATTTAGACCAGTAATTCAAATTTAATTCAATTCAACCTTAAAAGTATATGCAATGCTAGAATCCAAAATTCATTCAACTACATATGTATATTATTACTAGGTTTTTATTAACAAATAAATAATGTATATAATCTATAAAGACTAAAATAAATCTATTTAGATCTGCCTAAGCGCAATGGCATAGTGAAACTTATGCAATTTACTCGAAACCAGCTTTTGAACGAAATTTGCAAGGTATTGACTCAGTTTTGGTTTTATTTTAAAATATAGGTACATAATTTATTAGAGGTTATAAAAAAAAAAAGAAGAATTTTTTCATTATGAAGAATTATGAAGAAAATCTGTGACGTGAATTTTTCTTGTCCGCCATTTTGTTAATTCTTGACTTTTAAATAAATCTCCTATATTTTATAAAAATTTTTGAAATTTTGATTTCAAATAATTTTTACGAGTGCTATTTATAGCTGAAGGGACTTTTTTTGGAAACTTGCGTTTCAGTTCTGAAGACATTAGTTTTATTTAAAACAATTACTGTTTGTACTTGTATTATAATACATAAGTAGGAAAAAGTCTAAGTGCTATACTTATTTCCTAAAGTGCATGAACAAAAGATTCTGAAAATTACGTTTTCTTTAGGATAGCTAGGTAAGAATACCCCCTTCAAACTAGCTTTAACTCCAGATAACTAAACTTAAATCAGTTTTACTCTGTAACTAATCATTTTTTTATTTTCTTTACTTATTTCAAATAAATTAGCTTAAGTTAAGAGATTTATTATAATATACATACATATGTATTTTAATTAAAAATAGAAAATTGGTAAAAGTTATCGTTTACAATGTTAAAACTGTGAGGAAATATAGTAGTCTATTAGACGAATGTTTAATTATCTGGGATTAAGCCTAACTAATAGTTAAAATTTAGGAAAAAAATTAGCATTCATTTAAAACTGTAAGTAACTAGCATTACTAATCCCGATATACTATCACTAATTTATTTTGAATTACCTCATTTTGAACTGCTAAATTTTGTTTAGATTCTGTAAAATTTATAATTTACAATTATTAATTTTTATAGTTAATATGTAATAGCAAATTGTAACAGGTAATCTTAGAGAAAAAGTTATTTTTTTTTACTGTCAGCAAAGTGGAATAACGCTTAAATTTAATAAGGTCGAAATCATAACCAAAATTCTGTTTTTATTAAAGTACGCAATTAGTCTTAAACTAATAAAGTAGATCTAATTTTTATGAATATGATACACGTTTTATAATTATTTTCCCAGCTAGAAAGTAAATCAAAGTCCCTATAATGAATGGGAAACATGATACAGACCACGAAACTTATAAAACATAAAATGGGCAGTACCGAAAAGGTGGAAATGAAATCGCGAGGCAACTGAAAAACATCCAATTCCTCGATCATTCTGCATAATGAAACAGTGTTGCAGAAAAACATACGCAAAATTACAAACGAACAAGATCGTCCAGAAAGCCGGTAGCAGTGATCGATAAGAGGAATTTTCTGATCTAATAACCAATCAATGTTGAGCCCCCTGCGCGTAATGTATAATTATATAATGAGCACACTTCAATCAGCCTGAAATTGATTGAAATTGCGAAAAGGAAAAACTGAACTGCGCAAAGTCATGCAAATATTCAATGGGTATGTTCGCAGGCAGAACATCAGCGGCGCGGCGGCGTCGTCGTCGTCGTCGTCATTTGCATGCCACTCAGATCTCAGACGGGTGCCTCAGTGTTTTATTTTAGGAACACACCAGAAAATGTTTTGAAAATCGTCCGAAAGTTGATCTTGTCGAGCATCATTTCCCTTTCAGTTGAAGGCAATCAGGTGGGAGACAGTTTTTATACGCGATTAATTCACCTGGTTCGAATAGTGACTTTGCAGTATTATGCAAGGCCTTGGCCACACGATAGTCCGGCTCTGGTATTTATTTAAGTGCTCGAATTAAAGTACAGCCCGAAACCGAGGTCTTGATCAGCATTAAACTTCTGACTGTGATCAGTTCCACCGATTACGAAACTCGCGAGTTGATCTCCGGTTGTTTTTGAGCATGGTGCAATCGTGGATCATCAAATAGTTAACAAAAATTAATTGCTAACTTTTGCGCAAATTCCCAACTGCTTCCAAAAAATGGACATCAGCAGAAATTGCGTAACATGGTTTTTGTGCCCGTATTCTTTTCACCGATCAGTTAAAATGGCGCAAAAGCAAGTTTTTATTTGTTATTATATCTGTAGAAGCCCGATCCGACGACGTACCACCAAGTTACCTTTCTTAATCGTCCCAATCGCTAACTCTAGGAGTAGAAGGCGACCTTCAATTAGCTTCTTTGTGTCGAAGGCCCATTTATTCGGTGCGACTCAGAAAACAATCTTTGCCAATCCGGCGACCTTAACACCTTAGGAATGAAAAGAAAATATGAATTTCATGGCGTGAATTGAAAATGATTGATACAACACTCGGCCCGCAAAATACGTCCGTCGGGCCACTTTTTAATTTGCCACTTCAAAGCCAGATCAGAGGGTGGGCGGCCCGGCTAAATGCGCCTGTTAATAATTTGCGTGCGGACGTATGCCGGAAACAATTTTGCTCATATTTATACGAATGATACTTTAGCGGGGCTAATTTTGATCAGACCGATCTTTGAGGAATGTCTTAAGTAGCAAACAGATACGAATTAATCTTTGCGTTGTTTATTCGTTCGAAAATTCGATTGATCAATTTATTCCAATCAGAAATAAATCGAAATGTTGGTAGATGCAAAATAGTCTATATAATATGAGTATAGTTGTGTATGAGATATACTTATAAATACTACAAGTTACACAAAATAAGTCTTACATATAAAAATTTGATAAAGAAAATTTACCTCCTCATGATTTATCAGTAACAATTTTGATTTTAGAATACCATTTTTATCTAAGAATTCCTATTGCCAAATACTTGTTACAAAATTTCATCATTCATTTAAAGTGACAAACGTATACGATTGTAGTTACCATAGTTACAAGCTCAACAAAATCCATGACATCATGTTAGAAGACGGCTAGATGAAGATCATAAAAATTGCTGACATGCTAAGTGTTGGAAGTATCCTACACGAAATATTAGACATGCAAAATTAAACGAGATGTGTGCCGCATTTGCTCATAGTGGACCGAAATGGAATAGTCACTTAAAAGCAATGTTTGGAGATATTTAAGAGTAATCTAAATAAATGTCTGCGGTGTTTCGTGACTGTTGACGAAACATGGATTCATATTAACACATGCCAGAAACAAAATATCAGTCAAAACATTGGACTTTATACGGCGAACGAGGGTTCCATCGGCCAAAAAGGTCATGGCCACTGATTTTTCTGGAATTATGGGGCAGTACTTTGCTGATTTATTAGGTTGATTCAATACATAATTCAAAACAAGATTGCCACATTTTACGAAGAAAAAATTTCATTTCCATCATAACAATGCATTGGCACACTCATCCGCAATTGACACAAAATTTATCGAATTGCGCTGCGTTCATTCTTCATTTGATTTTAAAAATTGTGATACCGTTGGGGTAATTTTAGGAATACCTCGTCAACTGGGGTTTTACGGGATCTGGTATTTTCCAAGGCAGGCTATATCGTAGATAATAAATAATCGTAGTTTATTGATTTTGATATGTATTGAGTTCAAACAAATCAAATTTTCACTGTTCTCTCATTAGTTAGATCACATATGTATGTAGATACATATGTACATTAATATATAAATTAAAAGTTTATAGATCCATAAGTTTAAGTAAAATAGAAAATGTTTCGATTATCATTTCTAACATTCAATTCAAAATGAATAGTGCCATCTCTAAAAATATGCCAAAACCATGCGATTGATATGCGAACCCCACCTCTGAAAACCTTTCGGCACCTACTTTAAAATGCAAGCGGCGAATGAGCTCATTGTTAAAAAGAAATGAGATTCACTTTGACCCGTTATAATTGCGATCTTAAAGAATAAGGCGAGCGGCCCTGAATTGAAATATTGACCGAGTGAATCGCGCATAAGTGATTTTGGGTTTGTCAACGGCGCGGCGCGGCGCGGTCGGGAATTAAGACGAATAATTGCGTTTTGCGGGCGCAGCTCACCCGGCCTACGAATGAGGTTCTATTCACGGAAAAGAACCGAACTACGGGGCTAATGTGGAAAACCGCAGGTAAAAATCAAGAAACAAATTTAAGCTGTGGGTCACTAATTAAGCCGTAATCCGCCGCTGAGCATAGAAATTATACAGTTGTTCGCACTTCTGCGCGCGCGGAGTGCAATTAAGAGGTAGCGTTTTGCCCATAATTAGAGTTTTCTTCTGGCCTGTCTTCGACTTCAAATGGCAACGTAACGTCCCCGTCTAACAGCTAACTTCATTCAGTCCAACTCCAGCCTATTTTATTTTCATGTAATTGGAACGTTGCAACCACTTCGATTTGTGGCGCTGGCCCATTACCCGCCGATTATTAACGCCAAATCTTAAGTATCAGGTACACAAATTGCGTCTGTCTGACTGTCTTCAGCAAGCAAAACGACTGTAATAGCAATTGCGAGTTTTTTTTATACAGATTACATAGACTTTATTAAAATATATTCATCTGTAATTTCGATAAATCGGTATCATACGCTCTTTTAAATCCAAAATGACAGACCTGAAAAGAAATGAAGTACATATTTATTCGAAATAAGACAATTCTTGAAATCGAATCAACGAAAATTAAACCTGAGTTCAGAAACGCGTACAATTTATAGGTACCGATCTAAAAAAAAAAAACTAAAAAGTTTTTTGTCTATACATACATGTACGTATATTATATAAGTAAGTCTTATATTATAGAAATAGAAATGAAAATAATAGTAGCTATATAAAATATAGTATTTTTTTTAAGTAAGTACGTATTACATAGGGACTGATTTTTTTTATTTAGACATGTTGTATGGTTTGCTAAAAAAAATCGAAATTCAACCCTTAGGACGACCTTTCAGAATTAAGAAAAAAACATCTAGAGAATGTTTTTGTGAAAAAGTATTATAGTAATAAAACGATGAAACATTACTATTCTGACCTTTTCTGAGAATTAATTTAAAAATAGTTTAACGTCAAAAATCTTACAAATCGAAATTCAAATGAAAATTCAAATGAGAATTCAATCCAACTACGGATTCTATATGACTACATTTATACGATAACCAAAGACGGCACTTTGGCCTAAAGTAAACGTAGAGTAGACCGATGTCCGAATTTGTTTTGCCGTATAAACGTGCAAGCCAGAAATTTGGTTTATCCCCAATTAAATTGGGACTACTGGACCTAATTTATTTGATTATGGTGTGTGTCATAAAATAAAAGCTGTCTGCTATAGTGAAGAACGTTTTTTGGAGTCTCGAGTAAGTGGAAAAAATGTGCGTAAGATAATAAGATAACACTGGTCGGCATCAAAATAATAGCAAAACGATGTACATATGTATATGTGGACTTAATATATTTGAACAGGGTGAATCGAAATATGATATCATAATTTCGATGCAATGTGAGCTGATTTCGTTGTGAAATCAATATATTAGACATATTTGAATAACGGGTTATCGCACGATTGTGAAACATATCTCTAATAAAAGATACATATATAAAATCAGTTATTTTATTTATATAAACTTTTTTTAAATCTGCTTACAGAATGAGAAAGTCTTATCAAAAAGACCCATTATACTTTCAGGTATAGAAAAAAACAAGATTTGTTGACCAGTGTAATTAATTGAATAGTGCCCGGTTGTAGGCCCAGATTTTGGCTTAAAACCGGTTTATAGTCCTGATTTGGGACTGTCGCATAAACGTAGTCTATTCATATTGCTCAAAACTATTATATTAATAATATTTAGAAAACGTTATGAAAACTAGCGTCATGTGAACTCAAAAATGTTTTTCTTATATAGTCGCACGAGGAACGCAGTCATAGCCTTAAGTTAGAAATACCATACCCATTAGGTAAACACTTTACACTGCCGCCCTTTGCGTGTGCAAGTATTGATTTCTATTCAATTTCCATTTTACAAATTGCTTTTTTTTCCCCAACAGAGCGAGTGCATTGCACACGTGTAAGTACCGCGAATGGGTTTTGAGACTTTTAAAAACCTCCCGCACCAGTGGTAAAATGCACGCTCCAATGCGCTCGAATGCCGCTTCTCTAAAGCACTCGTCACAATTCGAGTTACTAGAGTGTAACGGCTACGTTCATGTAAGTTTTAGTTTTTTGATCAAATTAACCACACTTGATGTATCTGCGGTTCCACCTAATTTACATGTTGCCCTCCACGAAACACATTACCGGACTCAGATACTCAGAGAAAGTGGAGAATACAAAAAAAAACATTTTTATTTACTAACTAAACTACACAGAACTTAGGCTAGCTGCTAGCCAAAGACGAGTTTGGTGCGTTTTATATTTTGGGCTAGAGTGTTAGCAATGGTCTTAGTTTTTAACTGACACTACTTTCCTTCGAGAGGGAAGATATATCGTCGTAAAACCCCGAAAGGAATTCGCTTAAAAGGAAAAATACCAAAATAATATCTACGACCCATTCAACTCCGGTGAATGTTTAGTTGTCATTGAAAACGACTTCTTTTTACGGGTCTGCAAGTAAAAGCAGAACAACTTGCATGCCATAAAAAAGAAAAAGCGTACAAAACTTGTTTCTTTTAGCACATACATAGGAAGTTAAGCGAAAACTTGACCTTGCTTCTCTTAATTATAATTAATAAGCTCAGAGGTGGAAACTGACTTTCAAATTTATCCCCAGACCCATAAATTCCTCATTATCTGCCCCATTGGGCTGATGAACAGTGTCACATGAATAATACCGACCCATGGTAGCGTATTTTTATGTTTTTCTTCAATTTAACAACTCTGACCATTGTCGTAAAAAAGCAGTTTCTTCTTCGCCTTTTATACAGTCTTTAAAATTAAATTTAGTCACCTTTTAAGGTGCATTTTCTTAAATATTTCCGGTTACCCAAGGTAACCGATGACCTTCAAAAGTCTCTCTATATTTTATACGCCTACATGGATCGCATAAAATATCGTTTACAGACTTAACCGAACAGCAGTGAAGAATTTTGCAATAAATATATATTTTCTTCCTCTTGAAATTGAAGGTGATTCAGCTACCAATTTAATATGAGGAAGGCATCCAAAAAACTGCAAAATTATTCGAGCATAATCGAGTGGTAGTGAAGGCCCATTTAAATTTTTGTAGGTGATTCTCCAAATCGAGAAGAACATACCACAAGATGACCTAGTGCTTTAAATTCATGGTTTATTTACACAGATTTTAAATAGGCCATTTAAAGTCTTCAATCACAACAGCGGGGTTAAGATTAATCCAGTTCGACCTCATCAGTCAATTACACGCAAAAATTGACCTTTTCTTAACTAAACGGAAACTTGACCTTTCCTCAATTTAATGCGAACAACGACCTTTACGGTTCATAGAAACTTTCAGAAAACAAATTTTTGGTAGGCACTAAAATAATTTTAGTAGAGGGAAATTATTTTCTTCAATATTGCGAAATTAACTTATGCATTATTAATATTACTAAAAATTTTATAATTTTTTCTCTGTACGGTTTTGGCTCAGTATTCTAACATACTTAAATATTGGTACCTTAACACCAATTAAATTATAAGAATCCAAAATGAGTTCCCATGAATTCATTTCATTTCACACGTTTGTTCGAAAAATAAATAAATAATGAAAGATAAAACTCCTTTTCTTACAGGGTTATGGGACGCAATATTCAAAAAAATATTTTAATTGCATTTTCTGTTAGTAAATCATTTGAAGAATCTACCAAATTTTATACCGACTTACAGCATTGTTTCAAAAATTGATTCTGATGAACTAAACTAAACTAAACTAAAAATATAAACGAAATTATCTCGAACCTTTATTTTTTTTAAAGTGCCATTCCCGTAATCATGATAGTTTTGAAATATATTTCATTATTGCAACCGATTTCATCTTTCTTATCTTTCAAGAATATTTATGTTCTGTAAATATTAAATTGATTCGACAAACCTTTTGTGAAATAATAACGTCTCATGTACTGATGTGTCCACCAATGCATAAATTAATCTTAAATTCTTTAACATGTGTTCTTGAATAAAAGTAACCCCAATATTTGAACAAGGGATCTGGTTTTTTTTATAATTTCAAATATTTGTGTATGTAATAACTTTTAAATTATATTAAAGTATACTCCGCAATTTGTTTTACAAACATTAGTCTTATTCAAATCGAAATCGTCGTTACGTCGAATGAAAATGACTCTTAAAGAAAGGATCCATAGTTAAAACTTGATTTTCATATAGCTAATTAACTTGACATTAAACCTTTAATGTAACTAATTAAAAATATCGCTAATGATTTCGCAATACGTAAAATGTTTTTCTATGCTATTTTATGTAAGGCAACGTTCACTTGTTTAAATAACCATAGTTCAACCAAAACGAAATCAACAATTTCGACAAAAAAAAACCAACTTCATGATAGATATAAGATGCTACAAACAAGCATGTTTAACTGATTCGTCAAAATTAGCTACAACCAGAAGAGTGAATCATATACCATATTCTTATTTGACATTTTGTCTATATTATAAGTAGAATCTAAAATTTGGTTCAAAATGAAAGAAATATATGTAAATATGTACCTAATATTAAAATGTACCTTCACTTGATATTTCTTCGAGTTATTTACATATCGTTGAAGACGATATTTAAAACTGGTAAAATAACATAACTAATTATTTTACGGACATAAATTGGACATGCTAAATGAGGTAATTGCCGCATAGAAGCGCATCAACGCTCTCATACGGCAAGACCGCGATGGCCGATGCGATGCCTAGAAGTCTGCGACTTCAAAGATGGATCGCATTTCATTTCACCGACTAATTACACGGCTCACTCCGTTCAACTGCGGTGTGGCGGTTCTCTGCGGATTTTTTTAAGGTCTCACATTTATTAACCATCGATCCCGTTTTGCGGAAATTAATTGCAAGTAAAGCACATTCCGATTGCATCGCCATGTGGTTGGGATAGGTTAGGAAATAACGGACGGAGTCGCAGTCGCATTTGCATTTGCGTTTGCGTTTGCGTTAGCGTTCGCGCGTCGCGCGTCGCGCCGTACACACGGGGAGTCGTGTGGATTGCGCCTATCCGAAGAAATCTGTCATTTGACACCCCGCAGAAATATTCGCGAGACCATCGCTCGTTTGCATGATGAAGCGGGGCCCTAAAGGGTTCAGATGCACAACCTCTAGAAATCGGAGCAGATCTATCGCGGTTTTGCATCGACTCATTTGATTCCCGGAAGAAGCTTGCCTCGGCTCCGTATTAATTTTCATATTGTTTCGTCAGCTGAGAGCTCTGCGGTCGTTGTACCCCTCTCTATAGGAATTTTTTTTTATATTTTCCGACATGATTGCGTTAAAAGGGCAATGCACTTTAACGCTTTTCACAATTGTCGGCACTCCGTTATAAAAAATAGGTCTTGTGATCGCCCAATTTGTATCCATTTACATATGCATGAAAAATAATGACCGAAAATATTGATCATTTCTGAAATTTCAAACAAAACAATCATCATCAGTTATTTTATTTCGAATGTCATAACAGTGACAGACTGCAGCATTTAAGCCAGCTTAATTCGTCAAATTTGTTTTACGCTATAATTTGTTAAGAACTGATTTAAGAAAAACCGATTTAAATTTCAATTAGCTAAGAAAATTGTATTTACTACTACTACTACTAAACTTTTTGTTTCTTTATTAAATTACTTTATCCATGCTCAAGTTATGATTTCGTATTTTAATTATTTGACTTTGGAGTCAGCACACAAAATCGGGTTTACCTACAATATTAATACCTACATTAAAACACTAGAGTAGGCAAAACCGATTTTGTGTGCTGATTGTAACGTCAAACAAGTAAAATATGAAATGATAAATGCAAGTGAAGTGATCAAATCAGCAATGATCGTAGAAGCCAAAATAGCTTCATCCTCTGTATTCTTGGGACGATTTTTTTTTAAACGCTTTTATTTAACTTACCAAAAATTATTGAACTTTGTATACATGTTTACTGGATTCCACCCACGCATAACTCGCTACCCACCCACGCGATAAAAGCGTTTCCTAAAAAAATTTTTTTTTCCCTAAATACTTATTCTTTCACTTGTTATTTACTTACAATTAGTCAACATGTGATTTTAGTGTTTGTTAAGCAACTTAGCTTGCAATCGATTTTTAGAGAGTTCATAAAAGGTAATTGTCACTTCATCGATCCATACCAAGACCTTCTTCTGTATCTGGCTATGGAAAAAATTAATGGAAATATTCAAAAAGTTGAAAATTTTGAATTTAAGGTAAATATACCTGAACCTATAGCTCATTTTTCCACTTTTAGTTTATAGTATCTAATAATTATATGTTAAAAGATACTTTAAGTAGCAATGGAGAAAAAATTAATTTTTAATAATGATTTAATATTGTAATAAACATCGTCTGTTATATGCATATGATAATAAACTTGGAGTCTACAATAGTTAATAAAAAGCTCTAATGTTTGAATAATATAGTAGATATTAGTTGCAAATAATACATAACATAATATATACATATTCAATTTGTAAAAGAACTGATTTCATTATTATTATATTATTTTCAAACTTTCAAAGTAATTATTGACAGGCATATTTTGAGTCTCTTCCCCTGAACAAAAATTACTATTTTAGTTTAATCTCTACTATACCTAAGTTACAAAGAAACCAGAGTAAATACTTAAATATGTATATCTATATATAATATTATGGTAGACTTCATTATCCTAACAACATTGAAGAAAAGCATAATCTATAGATTGAGCATTTCCCTTTGTCTTTTTTAAAATTAGAAAAATAAACTTATAACCATTATTGAAATATAACTAAGCGTACACCACCATATAGGAATATTTAGTTTCATTTTTTACTATGAAAACCTAATGCAGGAAACGCTCTAAAATGGAATTCAGAAAAAGTAAGCCATCTTAATTCAAGATTTTGAATTCATAAAGTTTTAAGGTAAAGGAACATTAATTCTACACATTTTTAAGGTAGGATAATCAAAGTCCACTATATGTACATTCATTTTATTTTGGACATGAAAGTAAAAAAAAAATATTGTACTTTGATTTAAATGGCAAAGAGATATTTTCCACAAAAATTGAATTCACCACTGATCTATATATTTTTGGCAATCCGTTGAACTATAAAATAAACGAGTTTACGTATTTATACTTACACCACCGATTTTGGAGATTCGACCTATATTCAGAAAAATTAATGACAAATCCTCCCGCAAGTTTTACAAATCAGTTAAACCTAATTTGTTGCGTTTCTAAATTAAGTAGATTCCCGAGCAGGAGGTGCGATTACCACCGACTGTATTCGAACTAAATTTAGAAGATTGCTTTTAAAATAAAGATAGTCCTCCTCTTCGCTCAGCTGGCGTTGTTTTTTCGGTCGTTTTTTGGTCTTTAAACTCGATTTACCACGATTGTAGTATTGTGGATTTGGGCAACCTATTTTTGAATTTCTGCTCCTCAAATGCAAGATGCGGCCAGAACATGGAAGCCAGAGGGCGGGATGGAGAACAGGGAAATTCACGAGTTGTTCGAGTTGTTCTGAATGCAGTTGAGCATTCAATAAACGTGGATAAAGCAATTCCTGCGACAAGTGCAGTGCGCTGCAATCAGGACGGGAGTTTTCCCGATGAATTTATGCATCCACGACGCATCGGACTGCATCTAGTGAAAGTATCTCGGACTTGTGGAATCTGTGCCTACGGTCGATATTAAAATAGCACCGGGGGGCACCTTCCGTGCGACCATTCCTCATTTTCAGAGATGAGCTTTGATTTGATTTGTGGACAATTTATGTGATTTAGTTCCAAACAAATTAATTACACCGCGACAGCATAAAATGCAATAGGTAAGCAGCGGTGTGCCACGGTGTCGCGATCCGCGCAACTATTAATAACCAGCTAATGAGCCCCGCTTAGACGATGGAATTTTAATTGGCATCAAATTCGGCACTTTTCCGTCAGTTTGTTTTCGACTTATGAAAATGCGGTAGTCGCCAGTAAAATATAATTGAAAAATTTTTTACGCATTTTTGCAAAGTTATTTGTTAAAATTTGTATTATAAAATTCTTCCAGCAAATATGCATAAAGTTTTAATCTCTGTTAAATTGCTAGAAAACAGTTTTTATTACCTCCATTCGTCAAATGACTGGACATTTATGTAATCAGAAACGATCTTCAGAATTTTGTTGTGAATCACACTTTCCGGGCGAATTTATAAAATCAATTTAACCTCAGTAGAAGTTGCGAGCTGATATACGATTCATTTCTGACTCTCGGACCGTATGTAAACAAATTTTTTAAAAATGGTCGAGATAGTCGATAGTATGTTTACATTTTTTCCATTTTTTGTTATAGACATGATAAAATTTCAAAGTTACCAAATATCAATTTAACCAAAATAAAAACATATGTATGATATATTTTTTTTTATAATATAATATGTATAATATATATACATACATACAATTTTGTGGGAATATATGCATGAAATTCATATTCCAGGATGTTATTTTTATCATCAGGTACCATAAGACAGGTTTAGCCAGAGGGTATCCTTATGAATATGAAACGATTATCTTATTATGGTTTTAGTTATTTTTTTGAAAATCGACTATAATATATAATTTTCTTACGAATGTCCCAGTAATTAATGAGTTCCATTTCAAAATTTTGTAATTTCTTTTATAATAGTACAGTTGTATGTTAATCCTTTTTACTGTTTCACATTATACATACATAGGAACTCATACACAACAGTGTCTGCGATAACCAAAAAAAGAATTTCCTTTGAAGAATTTTATAGTGGAGAGTTGAATTTATGATTCATTTTAAGATTTGTGCATACAAATGTCTACCACTGTATTAAAAACACGAGAAAAACATATCGAAAATGAATCGGCTGTCGAACTTTTTAGACAAATTTTAAATGATTCTTTACAAAATCATATGCACCCGTGAAAATTAATATTTAAGTGAGTTAAAACGATTCTATAATCCAAATAGTCCAACAGCTGATTAATTATACTATAGTACGCTTAAAGTTATTCTTTTTCGATTAATTTACGAATCATTTTGTTTGCATGTATTAACATGAAATACATATTACTAATTTTTCAGACTGCATTCTTTAAAACAGAAATAATATGTATATTTTTGCTTTATAACTCAAAAACTATAAAGGTTAAAATTAGAACAAAAACGGTTTTAGAATGGTCAAAGAAAACGCTTTCATATGATACCCCACTTGACGTTGTCAACTCCCCTTGAAATTTTGACTTTTTCATAAGCAACCTCCATTTTGAATACCCACTAGATGCGGGTCAAAAAACAGTTATTATTATTATTTTTAAGGAAGACAACGTATATTTAAAATTGCAATCTTGCAAGACAGTTAGACTTCCTTCATTTAAATTGCTAAAAAGTCCTTTCTAAGTATTATTTAATTGCCTATCGATTATGATCACAAATGTAACCATCATCGCCAGAAACTGATAAAAGTAATTGAATTGCTCGATGCGTTCGATTGGAGGCGAATGTTTATAGTCTTCTAATCAGGAGAAGAATGCGTCCCGCTCGCGAGATGAGGAGCCTCTGGACCTGATTTACTGTAAAGCCAGTCAAAAAACCCTTATATGGGATGCGACCGCCATTACTGTACCGCCGCGGATAGGCCGCAGCGTCATAGCGCACATACCGTAATTCGGTCCGTATAAGCGGAGACGAATGGCCGGCCGAAGTACCTTTCCGTGACTGATGTATAAATTCCCCGTGATTAATGCATGCATTTTCTGACTATCCTCGGCATTAAATATGTTTGCGATGTGCACTCAGCCGCAGTTTTCGAAGCAGCAAAGCATAAATTCGGAGGGAAAAAGTGCTTAATAAAATGCTCAGCCTTTTGGACCGTTTTTCGTGACTTAATCCACTCCTAGCCTCTTGCCCTTGAGGCACTCTGGCGGCTTATTAGAAAACTTTTGCCTTTTATATAATTCAATTTGAATTTGAATAGAGAACCTGCATGCAAAAATTCAATAATTTTGTGGAAATTAGGGCGTAACGACCTTCGGGTCATGCATTCCTAAAAATAATATTGTTAGTAAACAAAATTAATGAAATTAGTAACTAAATTAGCTATTACTAGAACAAGCTGCTTCTTTATTCTACTTATGATAAGAATTTTTGAGGAATACAAATCTTACTCGGAACGAAAAAATTAGATGCACTATATAAAAAAACAACTAGGCAGCTACTATACCAAACGATTTTGGTAATTTGTCTATTTGGATTTTGGAATTAGATAATTTTAATTATAAAATTTGTTCATAGAAGTCTATTGTCTATTGAAAATAAGAAAACTTTTTAAGAATATGTAATAATTCATTAAGGTTTTTTAAACGTTTTTTTTACAGAATGTAGCCAAATTTTCTACAAAATATAGACGACTATTTAGACAAATTTATTAAAATATGTAGATATTATATTATTATACATATTTAGATAGAGGTTCAGGGTGCATCAATAAAATTCTGAACTTGCTGAAGTGAAAATAAAGGATAAAAGTATAACTATGCAATTTTTCGCAAAAAAATTCGCTTTAAAAAATTTTTTAATTTATAGGTAGTTTAGTTAAAAGTTCCCAAAAGAATTCGATTGAATGGAATATTTAATGTTTAATAAGAATCAGATATAATGCGTAGTTCCATATTACTAACTTTGCTTAATTCTTATTTTAGTTACATTGTTTAATTGTATGATCAGACATTATAAAATTATGATAGTGCATAATGTAATACAATTGGTTACCATGCAAATTTAAAGATTTGAAACTCGCAACAACGATACAATGAAATATGCAGGAAATCGTGAATATCCCTATTAATTTAGAAACCCCGTCATTCATCAAAAGTATATGTTACAAATAAAGTACAAAAATAAACGATTAACAATAAATTATATATAATCATTTTCTGCTTGAAATACAAATAAGAATCAGCGTTAAGGAATTTCCCAAAATTAGACCTGTCGACAAAATTATTGCCCAACCCTAAAACTTAGGGGATCCTCCCAAACCATAAAAGCCTACCGCAAAACTTGAGGTGGCCGAAATATTTCTTCTAAATAATTTGTCAATAACCCACTGCTAAATTCTTGGCGCATAAATTTATTTATTTGCGAACTCTCCTTGATGCGGTTCCGCGTTTCGCTGTTAAGCGTCACAATCTCAACATATTGCACTAACCCAGTTGACTATAATTTAAATCAAGTCATTCACACGCTTCGGCTAAACATCTTTATTTTATTAGAATGATTCATGGAATGGCCCACAGCCAATAAGCACACAAAATCTAGAATCTAGAATCTAGATTTCGACTAAAGAACAATGAGCAGAGAGGAGCGCCTAGTTCTAGTGAGACTGTAAAAGTGAAAATTTCTAATCTGAGTCATACGCGCCCCACGTTTTATGTGAGACGCAACCGAAAAGTTACTAAAAATAATTTTAATTTGCTAATGGCAAACGTAAAAGTGGGGACGATACCACACCAAGAGCTCATCCGACTCTGCGGGTAAATATTTATCTCTTTTAGACTTTTCTCACATTTTCACTAAAAGTCCAAGGTTTGCGTTTGTTCAAGCTTTTATAATTATTTAGTAGCACGAGGAAAACATTTTAGAAAAAATAAACTGCAGAGATAGCACACTTAGTCCCGAGTTAGTTAAACTGTGAGCAATGAGGTTGACGATAAGAGACGCTAACTACGCTTTAAATTATTATTCATAAATATTTTATTTTTTAATATAGCAGATATATACAGAAACGCAATTTTGGCAATCTTTCCGTTCATTTACCTCGACGAATTTCAGAAAACACGAGTTTTACATCAAAAATTAAAGATGTAAAAGCCTTAAAATTTCTGCTAATCTCCTGACAATTTTTCTGTTATTTTTTATTGATAATTTATTTTAAAAGAATCAACGGGTTTATGATTGATCTGCTAATGTTCTATATAATTTTTCTACAGTCCCAAGACCAAAATAACTTCTGAAATATTGATTGAGCGCCTTTCTTCATTATCTACAATAATTTCTTGAACTGAAGACATTTTGTTTTTCAAAAACATTAGGCTAAAAATTGATAACCGTCCATTTGCCCTACAAGGTTTACCCGACAACGACTAAATATTTTCCTTTTACAAAAAGCCTATTGGCTCAATATTTTCCTTTTGCAAAATGGCTGTTGACTTAATATTGTATTTTGAATAGGGAATTTTAGCATATTTGTCATCATAGCTGATGTGATTTAGTGATCCTAAAAACTAAATGCTGACACTTATTAACAATATAATAGCTATTTTTAAGGTGACTACTGAAAACTTGAGTAAAAGGGTAATTATTTTTGAATTGAACTTTCATGTTCAATATTATACAAATATTGTCTACAAAAGGGTTATATTTTTCGAAGTTGTACACGAAAGGTACATTCTTTTCCTTTCCCAGAAGCCAAAAAAACTTGAAAGGCTTTGGAGAATTAATACGAATTTTAATTAAAATGTTACTTACTTAAATATTGAACACAGATGAAGATTTCGGAAGGCTTCGCAATCCACACTTAAATTAAACCATGTTTTGTTGAATTTTTATATTCACCATCTATTATATTAAATTATATTGGTTTATTCGAAAACCAGAACTTATTTACGAAATATTTCGGAAAGTGTTTAAGTCTATGTAGATTTAATTACTAGATAAAAATTATTTGATCCATGTTACTGCGGATGTTCACTTATTTGTTTGGAATTTATGGTATTCACTGAAAGAAAAGATTGGTAAAAATAACCAAAATCATAGGTTAAAAAGGCGTCAACCAATAAAGTTTATTATTTTTAAGCACGAAAATTAGTTAATCTCCTGACAACGAGAAATGATTTTCGTGTGATACCGACTAACCGTGGCTGAATTTGAACCTGCAAATCTTCGAATTGGCGCTTCGCAACTCTACCAACTGAGCTACCCATGCCGATGCCATTTGAGGGATTCAACCTTAATAAAGTGATGTGTAGCGTGGGCTGCTTTAGAATAAAATTTGGAATTGAGTATTTTTAATAGTTAATATTGAACAACGAAATCTTTAAAAATTTACAGATTTCTATGGCGCGGCAATTTAAAAAGTTTTTTTGGTTGAATTGTCCAACTTTATTTTTTCAGTTTTCTAGTGATACGTTTTTTATATTATATAATGCGGCCAGGAACTTTTAAAGAATAATTTTGAACTTAAGCTAAAGTTAACAAGAAGTAAAAATGACATAAGATTTATTTATTGTATCATAAACTGCCTGTCGTCTGACAATGGTCTTACTTTTTTTTCAAGCGTGCCACTAATAGTGTAAAAAATTAATTAAAACATCAAAGTAAATTCTTTAAGTTTATTAAATTCTTTTTATTTAAAAAAAAATAATTATACTTCATAGGTATGAAGTAGTTTTTCATCCGTAGATACTCTGTTTTGCTTATCTGAGGATTTCTAATGAGACAATAAGGCTCACAACATTGCGCATAAAGAGGAATCATAATTACCAAGAAGATCCCAGTGTCCCACTTATGAAAACATAAATTTGACCAGATAGACATCAGTGCTGGCCAGAGTTACTATGTAGGCAAAAAAATAAAGCACCTATAATTCTGCTCCTCGAGCGCATTCTTACAGCAAAATAGCCTCTAAGAAGCAGTAAAATTAAGCGCTTGTGGCTGGCTGTAATAAAAATTATATGAAAATTTCTGGGAATAAAGTAAATTACAGGGTCGCAGCAGCACTTGTCTTCACAGAATTGTTTTGCCTTTATCTTGAGTTCTTATTGTTCCCATAAATTATTAGCACCAAGGCAGCAGCAGTGGCTGTTTACGTCTCAAGACCACATATTATTTTGGACGAAATCTTATTAAGTTCTAGACCTAAGCAGAAAAAAAAATTAAAAAAAAAGATAGAAATAAAATAAGACAAAGAGTAAAACGTCTCAAAGCGGCCAGAACGAGCTGTCGGACTTACCTTAAGGCCTTAAAGCTCAGTTCCAGTCAAATTAACTTGAAATTCATCTGGTGTAAAACGCTAACTCTAGCGCTGTATTCTCGCGCGCAAACCGCATTGTGCGCGCTCCAATTACTTTTTGTGTAATCCAAACGTTTAAGCCAAAGACTTTGCCGACGGGAGAAGAAAACTTGGACAAATTGATTTTCACTGAAAAATTTTCATTTGATGCTAATGTTTGTTTGTGACCCATTTTCCTGCCAGGTCGACTAATTTTAAGTGCCACTCTCGACTTGTTTTCATCAATGCCTCATCTCAGTCTGCTTCTACTGGTTTTTATGCCACGAAAACATTTATAAAATAAAAGATGCAGATACAGAACTCAAGATGTATAAAAATCTTAAACGTGCACCTTTGCACTTTTCTTATTTCTGATTTTATTTATCAAAAAAAAAAGAAAGGATGCTGAATTGAGCAAAACCTCCTAAAGTATCAATATTAAAAGATTACAGGTATGATTCACTAAAATCTGCGTCGGTGTAGTCCGGGTTTTGTTTATTTTCATTTTGGGCATGATGTCACTGGTTTATTACTTCGAAGATTTTCTGATTACTTGACCTACTCATCCTCTGCATCTCATAAAAAAACATAAACTAAAAAGCAAAGCTTTGAACGACAAAAGACGTCTTTTCGCAGGCTATGGTTATCGCGGATTAAAGGTCTACAGCACGCTCTAAATTATTTGAAATCTTTGTTTTTAGCTTATTTTATCAGGGCAAGTGATATTTTTCCGCGATGGGGTTAAACAAGTTCGGTTTATTGAATATTAAATTTAACAGCGTAGCTTATACGAAAATATTTTTGTCTAGAAAATTGTGGCTTATAGACTCCTACTTAAAATGCATTCATAAGAATATTATTGCACTTTTGAACATATTATGGACAACCTGTGGAGTGAAGTTCATGAGATCATCCGAACTTCTTATTTAGTTATTACTTACCAAGCCTTAAACAGGGAAAATTAAATTAGATATCACTAAACTGCATTACCATAAAATACAAAAGTAAGTATAGACGTCGTGATTATTGGTAGTAAAAATAAGAATTCATATTTTAACCTCGTTCGATTTCGCAAGCAATAGCTATACTTTGCATTTGTATTAAAACAGCAGCTTAGACAGTAAAAAGTTATATTTTCGTAAATACCCAATTTTTGTGATATAATAACTTAAATTAATAACTTAATAATAACTTAAAATATCTCACAACGCCGGCATGATATCGATGTTAATTTTTGACACGATCTTTTAAGACATCATAACCGAAGTACACTCGGATTTTTTAAGATTTAATAAAATTTGAAATTTGAAATTACTGGAATCTATAGTCATTTCAAACGATCGTAGAAACTTCTCAGCAGCCCTTCAAACGTTACTACATTTTAAAAATAAAAAATTAATTGCTTTTCTTGATTTAAAATATAAAAAACTTTTCTGTTTTTAATAAAATCTTTAAGAAAAACTAAATTTTAATTATAAATAAATATCTTTTTTGATATTCCTTGTCTAATCTTTGAAACCGTTGCGATAGAAAATCGCCACTTACTTAGAAAATAAAGTTTTCTAAAATTGCCAATTGTTAACTATATTTTTACCAAATATAAAATTCTGTCGTTTGTATGCATCAATACTACGGATGTTGTTTCTTATATTCTTGAGTAAAAATTGGTGAAAACCGTCTGTAAGAATATTGAATATTATAGTTATATGATTCAATATTTAAAAAATATAATATTGTAGTACAATTTTGTATTCAGCCATGCTCAGTACAAAAATATACAAAAATAATAAATTAATAAAGTCTCTTATGACACAAAATTAGTTCTCTTGTGACATAACTATAGGTCTTACTCTATTAAAGGCTATTTCAATATCAGATGAATACTTTTTAGCTAAAATTAGACTTTTTATAATTTAGACAATTGCATTCAAATTTTTATCGCTTATTCTCTGTAAAGAATAGTGTGACTTTCGATATTTTTAAGATTAATATATAAAAAAATCGATATTTATAATTTCTGCATAGTGTTGACTCTCTTTAATAAAAGGATCTAAGATGATAAAGATAATCATCAAGCACGCGTGTCCCTTGGCGAAAAGTGTGAAAATTCGCAGTTGGAAATTAAATTTACAAAGTCTCAGAAGCCCAGTGAGAGGGGCACAGAAATTCTTGAAATTTTTCAAATACTCGTACAAAAATAGAGACAGTGTACAACTCATTGGTAAGAGGCAATTTTTGCAAGTGTAATGGGACTGTTGACAAGAAAATTTTAATTGTGTTTCTCTTTGAAGCTGTGTTTTTTTATCCAATATCCATTAAATTTAGCAAAGGCCGCTTTTCCGCTTGAAGAAGCTCATGAATAATAAATAAATGTAAATTCTTTTAAGAAATGTTTCTTAAAAAGAAAATAAGTGTGCAAATTGAAGAGAAGAAATATGTAGTCTTAAAGAGTGAATTTGTGAGCACAATTTTTTCTTAAATCTAATTATTTAATTGATTAATTACGTATACTAATTAATTAATATTATTTAAAATAAAAAATCTTATAAATCTTATAAATCCAGAGGCAAGTTTAAATTAAAAATCTTTCTCAATATAAAACTAAAGTGAAAAATCCTTCCTCAAGTTTTATAAGGTTTTGTCATAAAATTAATCGCTTCCGAGATAAGTTCAAGAGCATTATCAGGGCTGAGACATGTGAAAATAATAAACTCTGCTTTCTCAAGAAATTACACTCCCACTAAGAAACCAATTTATTTGTCCTTCTTATCGTAAAACTGTTTGAACGATTACCCAACAAAGGTAAACGGGCCGAGATAGGATTTTTTCAGATTAGAGCGCATTTTGTTTAAATCCGATGTAAGTTTGCATGTATAGGTGATGCAGCAAACAGCGCATTTTTAGCTAACAAGTGGTCTTTGTCATGCAATTAGAAAGAGGTTTTAGCATTTAAATATTTCTAGATTCTCGAGAAAAATGTCCGTAAAACACTGCTCAAAGTAGACCTCATTGTTTTGTGTTTAGGTCATATTTTCTCATTGTTTAGGTATGTCAAGAAATAATTGCTTTTTTTAACAGGTCATAAAATACTAGTAAAAGAATAATTTTATGGTTTATCTCTGGTCATTGTTGCTGTTGTGATTGCTGAACAAATTTGTTAATTGTTAGAATTTAAAAAAACCGGCCAAGTGCGAGTCGGACTCGCACACCGAGGGTTCCGTACAAACCTGTAGGTATATGTATAAGTAAAAGTTCACCCATCACGACAATCGAGTCATAGTTATAGTATTTTTATTGCAAATATACCAAATTGCTGTTTCTTTTGATTGCGTTGACATAGAAGTTTGATTTTGTTACAGCTTAAAGGTATTATAGACCTGAGTATTTGATATGAATTTCCATGTAATGCCTCTACGCGTTCATGAGAAAAGGGGTAGTAAGTTTAAAATTATTAAAAATATTTTTATTATATGATGTAACTAAAAATTTACGGTTTTAGCAATTTTTCCTTTATCTGTGCTATAAGACGTTGCTTCGTACCAAATTCCAAGATTCTGAGTTCACGGGAAGTACCCTGTAGGTTTTGATTCCCTTGCGAGTGTCGAAAATTTGCGGAAATTTGCGGCATAAACGGCTGTATCTTTTGATTGCGTTGGCTTAGAAGTTTGATTTTTTCACAGCTCCAAGGGACAGTAGACCTGAGTATTTGATATAAATTCCAGCTTAATACCTCCACGCGTTCCTGAGAAAAAGGGTCTTGACAGACAGACAGACAGACGGACGGACAACAAAGTGATCCTATAAGGGTTCCGTTTTTTCCTTTCGAGATTCGGAACCCTAAAAATATATATATTTCTTGTTATTTAGCTAGAGTAGGGAGGATAGTATGAAATCTATCTATCTAAGCAATATAGGTAAACATGTCATTCCACCGTAGCGAATCTGAACAACTCATTGTAACTTAATATCTCTTCGAGGTATTTTAGTTATCTTGGGAATAAAAAAAAATAATAAAAATTTTTTTTTTTATTTTATAGTAGGTGCTATCGAAAGGTGCCGTGGGGAACAAGATGTTTTTCTCAGCAAAATCCACACTTGACTCAGCTTAAGGATTGAAAATGTGATTAAAGAAATGGAAAAATTCCAACAGATCACGATGCATGACCGTCGGGTTTGGTAACACGACTCTCGCCTACGAGCTGCACTTGACTCTGGATCACTCTTACTTACTAACTATAACTAGTAACTACTCACTTACTTGAACGGCGTCGACTCGTCGGTAGAAATCACAGAAATTTTATATCGCTGACCAGGCTTGGAAGGCCATTGCCTATTTGGAACATGCAAAGTATGTTCGCCGCTTCAAGCAAAACATTCATGCATAACTGCGTGCAGTGCAGTCATTCGTTAATTAATGTTAAGTGCTGCAGGTTTACACCTGATGCAGCGAAGGTAAGAATTTGGTAATTAGAGAACGTACTATTAACTATACTATGCTTTACAATCACCCCGAATATTAACGATGAATTCCATTGGCATACTCCAAAATTTACGAAATTTAGTACTAATTTTCTAATTTTATCAAGTTTTTTTTAACGAATATTGTAAAATTTACTCTACCTGCCGTTTTCGAAAAAGCAGTCAATGATTTCTTCTGTAAACAAGTTCTTCAACATTTCCTTGAAATAATTGCAGCTGTCGAAATACATAACCTAGAATCAAAGTTTTAACTTTTAACTTTATTAAGAAAATAAATCTTTATCTAGCCCCTTGTTAGCCGATATATTGTAGGTATAATAAAAATATTATTTATATCGAAAAGAAAATAGCATACTTTTCAACACATACAATAAAAAATAATCTTTTATATATTAAGCATTTTTAAGTCCAAACATTTCAATACTAATGTTTTGGAATTTAGTGTGTTTTGTGTTATCAAAAAAAGTAATATTTGAAATTGAATACATATAAAATATTTTAACGCTGAAAAAAACTTAAATGTTACTTGAAACTGGTATAAATAATATATTATTTGTATATTATTATTTATAGTAACAATTATCTTATGTGTGTAAACATCATTTATGTTTTACAACTTTATTTAGATTTACGGCAAGAAATAAGGACTTGTATCTAAAGTTTTTCTCATAAAGATATTTTTCCCCTTCAGTTGATGTTTTTTAAAACATTATGTCGACTGATATGATTTCATTGAGCTATCAGCAAGTATAAGAAGGATAGTTATAATATTATATATATAAAGATAGTTTATAGAAAATCACTGGGTTTTGAAAATGTTTTCCCAAAGAAAATGAATTTAACGAAATAATATAATTTCAGTACTTACTTAATAATATTATAGTTGAATAAATTAGTTTCCAGCACTTCAGTAATGAATCCTGTTTTATATACCATGTACATTTTATAAAAATAAATATATAATAATATAATAATAATATGATATCATTTGAAACTTCTTTATCAGATCAATATGTAGATATTTAGATATAGGTATATGTATACGATTTCGGAAGGAGATCACTCCATTAAAAATAATCCAAGAGATTTAGCTGTGAGATCGTAACAAACAAAATCAAAAGGTTTTCAGATGCCCTAAATTTTTATGCTATCAACATAAAGAGGCTTAAACCTATGTCTCCATCAATTGGCATGCACTTATGGATAATCCGAAAATTTCGTTCAACTCTTGAATCCGATCAAAAATTTTTTCATTTGAAATTCCAAAAGGTATTAATTCGAATTCGCAATTGCTGCAAATAATAACAGCGAAACGAAAAAGTTACGGGTCCCTCTATTGCTGCGGGCGCTTCTGTGATAGATGGAGAATTTGTTTTCGTTTTAAAACGATTTCTGTCGCCGTCGCTATTATTCATTTTATAATAAAAACTTTCGCATGAGACGGCGACGATCATAAATTAATCCAGCCACTGCCTTGCCAATGACTTGAGCTGTCGACGGCGGCGGCGCGGCGGCATTACGCAAAATTGGATCATGACCACAATTTAGAGTCGGTAAAATGCGATTATTGTTCGAAAAGCCTGTAAAATTGTTCGAAAAGCCAGGTAAAATCAGATGCTAGATACAAGCGATCACGACGATCTCAATTTCGATAGTCGCTCAAAAGGGTGGCTGTTTAAAAAAAAAGTAGAAGTCTATCTATGCGCTTTCAACGCTCAACGTGCAATTCTTTATTAGTCATTTGGGGCTACTGAACTTGAAGTCTTCTATAGTGTGCTGCTGATCGCGGTTTTCTGCACTTATGCTGCTCCTGTCGAACTATGCTGCAGCATAGCATACCTTACCGGGTTCGATCAATGCGCGATTTCTGAAACGGCCAAGCCGGCCTCAAGTCCAGTCCACAGATGCATGCTGAATGAAATGAGCACACCGCTTCAGGCAAGATTGTTTTATCAATTTCTGCGGTTTTCTGATAGTGTCCGCTTTCGGTACGGTTTGCAACACTAACTCCATGTTGCACTATAGTGCACTATGGTGCTAGCCTCTGTGGTTGTTTCTTGGGGAATTTACCGGCGATTCCAATAACCTGGTGAGGAATTACAAAAAATATATCTATAAAAAAATAAAATGAAATAGACAAAAGCATTTTCTCTGACGCATTTCACGATAAGTGGATTCGTCTGATTGTTAGTGCGGTCCAGCCGCGTCGATCCGCGCCGGCCGTGTCGAACTCGTTCCATGACGGCATGCAGACAGAATTTCGAATTCGAAATTGTTTCTGTTCAATTCGTATAAAAGGCTTTTTTTCTTCAACATTGTGAATACCGCGAAAATGCGAGCCCGGAAAGAATTGTGATGGGGTTAAAACGCAAACATTGCACGAAATGTTTACCAAATTGAGTACCTGTGCTCAACCTCCGAGGCCAATGGCCTTTCGGGAAAAATTTATTCTTATCATGCATGGCCGGGAAGAGATCAATGGAACCATTCTAGAATTAGTCTTCTTCTAGACTGGCACTCGTGCAAGAGCGGCACCCAAAAAAGACAATGTCATTCAGAATTTTCCGCATAGTTTAGCGTTTTAAAAAATAGTTACCCAACAGCCAATCGCGAATCGATATAGGTTGCGTTCGTTCCATTCAATTTGAGTTAGCGTTGGTAACAAAACAAAGGCATAGCAATTCTCTAGAATTAGGAGATTTTATGGGCTTTAAATAGCGAAAAATGATCCGATTTAGATGAGTCAAAGATCATTCAAAATACTTTTATTTTAACTTTTAAAATTGTTTGCAAAAAAATTTATTTATTTATAATAATTTATTATATAATTATCATTTTCCAAACTATATTAGAAAATGAAAATATTTTTTGTTGCACTTTTTTAAAATTTCTTAATAGGCGTTAAAAATTCAATTTTTGCCATTTTAAGTTAAATTACAAAATAGTAATCAGTGGAGCGTTTTTCTTTGCCTCCATTGCTAAATGCCTAATCGCTGCAAAATTTTGTTTCTTTTCTCTTGCAACAGGCAAAAGTCTGATGAAAAATTAATGTATCACATTTTATTATATTCCATCTATTGAAAATGAACAAATGAAGAGGAAAGTTCACATTACTTGCCATTTCACTAAAAATGCGCCTTTATCACTCTTCATAAAAATAAAGGTGTAACTATATTATTTGCCTTTAATTTGTTTATTTCTAAGTTTTTTTACTATTTAATTTAATAGTAACTCAAATAGTTAGTGCAGGAATATCATAAACGACTGATTCATTTCGGTTATCCAGATTCGAAAAATTTACACAATTCTCATTTAATCTTATATACAGCAAAAAAATAACATATGTAAATGCAAATCCAAATCTTCTGCCACCGTATCTCGAAGAGATGGCAAAATCTCTGAAATTCAAAAGTATCTTCTGAGGGTAATCACTTGTGAATATATCATTTTTGGATCCGAAATATAGTTTAAAATACACTTACCTAGTCTCGAAGTGTGTTATGGGTCGTTATTTTGATGAAAAACCCAGAGAAGTGACATGGGTTCAAGAAAGGACTTCATTCAATACACTGGGTTGCAAATTTGTTTGATTTAATATTAAGCAGATTAAAAATGTTTGTTTGAAGCCATCAAAATTTCTTCAGTATCAGTCGACTCTATTGTTAAGAATTTACTCTTTGAACACCACACGAATTATTGAAGAAGTTTCAATACAGTGATATTGTTTTTCATATCTCGAAAACTTATTGAAAGGTGCTAATGTTTTGCATACTAGGGTAGAAAATTTGCTCTGATTACGTACCTTCGAAAATTAAATTATGACAAAATTTTTGTTATGAGTCACATATGCGGAGTGTCTATACAAAAGGAATTTCAATAAACTTTATTTCATACCATAAATAGCGAATTAAGAAACTCGCTCACCAAGATGTGCAAAAAGGCTTAAAGATATATTCATATTCCTAAATTAAGACTCAGGTTTTCATCTAAGCCACGATACAAACTTTTACAATAATCCTTTATTTTTTAACAATTTGTATGGAAAAAAATCGTATAGAAATAATCTATCTATTTTACCTACCTATTCAGTACGAAATTGTTCATTTGAATTTTTTTTTGATAAAGTCAGACGTTTTTCTTACTAATAATTGAAAGTTACCGTACCTAAAAAACAATACTTGATAAAAATAAAGGACATACATATGTGTTCTTATTAAGTAATGTGTATATGAGTAAATAAACAGGAAAAATTAAAGTAGGTACATAGGTGCTTAATTTTTTTTTTAATTTGTAGCGCAGTGTAATTAATTGTGGAAGAAATTAGGTGCTCGGTATTAGATTACTTTACTTTTTTTCAATTTCTGTAAAGTTTGCTTCGTGTGAAATTAGCAACTTTTGAACAGATAGTCCTCATATAAAAGGAGGGAAATAAGGCTGTAAAAGAATAGCAAAAAATGTAAAAGATTTCTAAATAGATGAGGTTCTTTCTTCAGTATCTCGTCCAGGTAGGTAAACTTAGGGACTGCTTGTGCCCGAAGGCGATACGGCTTCTAAATTTCTAAAAGGCAACAGATGTTTGCTCTGTGAGAATCCTTTTCATTGATCCGACCCGAGGGATTAGGATTAGGATAGTCGCCCGGCTGTTTTACCTCGTTTCAGTAAGCAGACGCGGGGCAGCACACCTGTTGCCAAAAGAACGTAAGCATAAAAGTTAAAATTAGCCAAAACCACGGTTGACTGGCGATTTAATTGCGACTGCAATTAGTTCCCTTCCGGCTTGAAATCTCGCTGGGAGCTGTGCTGACCGAAGCAAAAGTGACCGCGGTCCGCAGATAGTGAGGCATACCAGAAAAAGGGGGCTCCACTGAAACCGGAAAAAAGTGGTAAAGTTCTTGCGAGCCTCCGCCACCGATGACCACAAGGTGCAACACACCGCGCAGCGCACATCCAGGTGAAGGCCGGCCGTGCACACTCCGGGGGAATTGAAACCACTGCCGCCGCCGCCGCCGCGACGCCGCCGGTTCCCCGCTTCCTTGGGGCTAAATTGAAGATAAACAAGGTGCGCAGACCTGGGGCTTAATTACCTCGTTGCGCAAGGGAAACAAAAGCGAGAAACAACATTTCGGATTCAGAATTTTTTTTTTTAATTTTTTCCCATTATTAGTGGGGCTCGCTCATGAAATAGGCGAGGAATGCCTCCACAATTCATAACTTCACAACTTCACAACTTCCCAGAATTGTGGTTGAGGTAAAATAAAGAAAAATTAAAAGAGCCAAGGTGTTGTGTTGGGGCACCGCAACGCGAAGGGAGCTACTCACCTGGGGCATTATGAAACCCCGGAGAGGAAAAAGTTAAGAAAGCAAAAGACGGGGCCCCACAACTCCGCGGTGTTGTTGTGGCGCTCCGTTGCGGGAACAACGACCAGACGTTAAATTTTTTGGAGCCTGGGTAAATAGACGACGAAGGTAAAGAAGTTACCCACGACACGACAATCAAACTCAGAAGCAGCACACAACCGAAGCACTACCTGCACAGGTGAGAAGTTATGCAATTCACTCAGACTCAGACTCACCTGGCCCGAGCGGTCACAGTCACAAATGGTGTCAGAAGATGACAGTTGACAGCTCGCCGAATGCCACTCGCATTCCAGACGGGTATTTCGGGTTCTTGTGAAACCCGCTTAAAAAATTTGAGAAGAAGTTCCCTCCCCGCAACTTACCAACAAGCTCCTTGATTGGCTACTTTCCATGCAGCATAGTCTGCAACTGTTGGCTAGAAATCGTCTAGAAAATGTTCTTCACTGCACGTCCAAATTCTTAACTTTTTTGAGACTCCACCGGCCGTTTTAAATGAGCCCCAAAAACAAAAAAATAATAATAATAACAACACTGCAACCAACAGAAGCACCTCTCCTCCTCTTTTCCAGCACAATGCAAAAATCTTCACCAACTCGACACTCAGGAAAAAAATTAGCGAGACGAAACCGAAGTAAGAAAAAAAAAATATGGTTAAGACTTTCTAAATCGCACAGCCGGACTTCAACTACTTCTCTACTTCTCAAGACGCGAAATGGGGAAATACATGTTTCAAAAAATTTTTATTACTTTCTTTCGAGAATGGTTTAGAGATGAATATTTCTTTTTTTTTTGTTGCCACTATTACAAACTCACTATGAAGCACATAACCTCACATTGCGAAACGGAGGGCCCCACAATCTAGCAAAGGACGAGCTGCGACCCGGAGCAGTTTCTCTCACAAAACAATAAACAACTGAAGAAGAAGAGGAATTATAAAAACAAAGATTGTTTATTTATTTATTTAATTTATAATTAAATTTTTTTTTTCGTTTATTTTTTATCGTTATCGCATTCGCTGGACAGGTGAGAGGGCTCAAGAAAATTATAAATTTTTTGACTAATTTGGGAGCACAAAAACCAGGTAAGAAACCAATAACACGACCACTTTGCGTGCGACACGAACAAAACCCACCAAACCCTTTGAGCGCTCTTCTCGAACTGAAAACTGAACGAAAGGTGCTCCGATTCCGATTCTCAGAAAATTCAATTCGAGCTGAATTTTCTCCCGCTACAAAAATACCACTTTTGCAAGTTTTGCTGAAAACAAGCGGGAAAAATAGGGAATAGTACTGCCATATGGGAAGTCGAGACAAACTTTTGAGAACACAAAATGCAGTCATTTCATTTGAATTATACATTTTAACAGAAAACAATTTGAGATATTTAATTATGCTTTAATAAACACTACACTCCTTATCTGTTTCATTATTAATCATAATTTGTACCAATAATTGTTTTATTCAACCACCCTGTTTCCACGTAAGCCTAAAATTATGCAATTTATTAGATTAGACAAGCTAATTTTATTTTATAAGAAGTAACTATCTTTCTTTCCGCGACTTCGTCCGCATCGATCTCGAAATAAATAGAAATAAAAAGAGAATAAGGATAAAATGATAAAATAATAAAAAAGATACTGATGTGTAATTTGGTAACTATTTTAAATATAGTGGTTTGAAATTAAATACCTATATTTCAGCACAGATAACTAACTTGTTATAGTTATCTCCGGTTTCAGGGTCATAGGAATTAACCCTTAATCATGCAAACTTTCATGCCTTATTTTAGCCTCTTATGTAGAGTCTGGTTTCCAGAAGCGCTGAAACGTGTAATTTGTAATTTCTAACTAAAAGGCCAAAAATTAATGTTCATGATTTTAACTACAAAAATAACGAAATTTTCATACAAACCATCATTCCATTTTTTACCCTCTTAAGGAATAAATTTCCAAAAATCTTGAAATGCGTCTTTCTTAATTTCTAACTTAAAAGCCAATTTGTATACACCCTACTTAGTGAGTGGGTGTTGACGTCAAAAAAACCCTATTGTCCAAATTTAATTTCTTTATGTCCATTCAACGTTTTTTTTAAAATACATAATTCCATTACTAATCAACATATACATATGCATACCATTCGATTTTTTAAAGTATTCTGATCGACGTTTGTTCCGTATCGGATTCTCCATCTTAAATTTATATTTTATTTTATTAATAGATTTAAAATTGGTAAAACCCAAGAGCCCCTTTGAACTTATTTTAGTCGAAGTACGTTTGAAGAAAACAAATTTAAGTCATAATTTAGAATATGCTATCGCTTCCTAAATGTCTAGATCAAATTTTAAATCAACGATCCTAAGTAGGTACTCTTTAATACCTATTTTTATTATACAATAATTCCGAAACGGATCTATTCACAAACCGAAGATCACAACACTTCAAATCGATTGGTGTGTGTTGGAAAACTTCAATACGAAAGTCATTGTAGTGTAAGATAACTTTATGTTTCTATTTTTGTACTGTTTATATTCCGATGAAAAGTAATTAACATACGATACATTTGCAATTTTGTATAAAAATAAATAAGTGTAATCAAAACCAGATAAGAAATAAACGTTGAATACCCATCGGTAATTTATTAGAAAATCCCTCTTACATAAATGGGAGATAATATTATATATTATTTAAGGAAACTATTCTCTTACTAATTAATTACTAATTGTTTCACTATAACAACAACTACAACAAAATATTACTAATTAAATATGTACATATATTACTAGATTTTTCGGAGCCTTTCTCCTCTCTATTTAAAAATTTAATGTTGCCATTATATAGCCTGATTTCATTATTTATTTTCTTTAAGGACATGCGGAATCTACAATAAATTTACCTAACATTTAAGTGGCATATATGGTATATTAGATTATTTACAACTTTCCATAAGACTTCGTATGGGCTACAGTTCTTCAAAACAAGCAAAATTTTAATTTCAGTTTTCTAAAAATGCTCACCTGCTCCACACTTTGCATCTCTTTTCTACCACAATATTATTTTTTTTAACATACCTACATATATCAACTTCTAGTAAAATAGTGGGGTAGAATAAGGTTTCTAAGGTCATAAAAAGATAAGGCAATAAATAGTCTTCGCAGATTGAATAGTTTTCGCTATTTAGTATGGAACGATCGTTACCGGAACCAGCTTTAGATCAGACGAACTTTTAATAATAATAATACTTAATAATATGTAATTTTCCGATTTTGACTTCAGATATTAGCTACTAATAAAAACAGATTTAAAAATAGTGCTGTGAATATGAAAAGTGAATTGATTCTCTTTGCTTTGATCAGTTTTAGTGTTATCACTTTTGGACAATTGTTTCCAGGTTTGATTTTTACTTACACATTTACTGCAATGATATTAGATATAAAAAAATCTTCAAACGTTTACGATACTCAGAGAATATTTCTCAATAATAAAACAAAGATGTGATGATTTTAAGTGTTAAATCGTATTTCAGACTATCAAAAATTTCCAAAAAAGGCCTATTTTTTGGCGCGTCACTTTGGTGGTCTGCTTTAAATCGTTATAATGTAATATTAAAAAACACATTGTTTAAAATGTATATCATAAAAATACTCCAAAAAGGGGATTAATTAGGAAATGGAATAGCGAAATTTTCAAGGGCATTGTTTAAAGTACCTAAAAGATTTTTGAAGCACAAACTCAATATATGATGTATTTTTTAAACATTTTTTTTTACATTTCATTGACCAAATTCCAGTGCTCATGATGTTCTAAAATTTGTTGTTAATAGGGTCATCATGCATAGTTGAAAGAACACAATCGAATGGAATATGCAAACCGATGAGCCACTGTCCATCAGTGATAAGCGGTTTAAGAAAACGGCGGCGATATACAAGATGTGGATTTGATGGACGAGTAGAAATCGTGTGCTGTCCAAATTCGACTCCTGCACCAACAACCACAATTCGACCTACTTTGGGTCCTACTTCAAGAATAAGCGAGCGAAGTATTTGAGCAATACAAAGTGTCTAAAATAAAAATCTTACAAAGTATCTTTACAGAATGTGATGAATATCAATCAGCAGTGTACGAGTATAATTACTACAAAAACCCAGCTCAAGGGTCCGAGCCTATTAAAACACAGGTTGATAAATGCGGCCACAAAACTATTCCTCTTATTCTAGGTGGAGAATTTTCAAAACCCAGAGAATTCCCTCACATGGCACTGATAGGATTTATGAATGGAAATGAAGGACCCTTGTGGCTATGTGGCGGAACTCTGATTAGCGATGAGTACGTGCTTACAGCCGGACATTGCTTACATACTAGGCTTTAGTGAGTATAAAGTTTTGTTGGTTCTTTCAAGAGTTTTAAAATAATCATTCTTTTTGGAATTAATTCCCTCGTGTCAATAAATAGGAATAAATAATATTTATAATTACCGTCTACAGAGTAAAATGCTAATTATCAAATAAGTTATTTCAACCTAAGAATCGTTCTAGTTCAATTTCGAATTTTTGTTATATACAGGAAAGGTGTTTTTGAAATTATATGTTCAAAACCAATTAGATACTATTATTTATAGTAAAAAAAAATAAAGTTAAGAAATTGTTTTACTTGAGTTGATAACACTAGTGATTCCAAATAATGAAATTTCAATTGTTAATGAGATTTACAGATTTGTTTTCATTTTCCAGTGGTGCACCACAAGTTGTTCGTCTTGGAGAACTTAATCTTGACGTTGAGACCGAAGATGCACGTCCAGAAGATTACACTATTTCTGAAATAATTCCACACCCTGAATACAATGGAAGAGCTAAGTACAACGACATTGCTCTACTAAAACTAAGCCGAAAAGTGGAATTAAGTCCCTACAAAAGGCCAGCGTGCTTACCCACATCGTTTGAAGGAATCGAAAAAAATGCAATCGCTACAGGATGGGGACAAACTTCTTGGTCTGGAAATACTTCAAATCATCTACTGAAAGTTGTCTTAGAAAAATTCAGTCATTCAGAATGCAACGCCACATATGCCCCAGAAATTAATCGAAATCTTAGATATGGAATTGTAGAGGACACCCAAATTTGCGCTGGATCCAAAGACAAGGCAAAAGACACCTGCCAAGGTGACTCTGGGGGTCCTCTGCAAGTTTATCATCCCTACCAATATTGCATGTACACGATAATTGGAGTTACTTCTTTTGGAATTCCTTGCGGAATGTCCCTTGAAGTTCCTGGTGTTTATACTCGAGTTTTTCAATACTTAGACTGGATTGAAAATATTGTTTGGGCAAATGGTTCTTAGACTTTAGAATTTAACAATGAAAAATACAGTCGCTAACGTGGACTAGAGAGGACTCCGCAGCAGCTAACAATAGACATACATAGTGGGTATGGATATTTTATAAAAACAACATACATACATATTATACAAAAAGTAAATAAATAACAATTTAGCTAAACAATTAATTTTTGTTTTAATGTTCCCTATATATTAAACAAGGAATGCTCACTTGTAACAAAACAACACAACTCGCGCATAATTTCACCTATGCGTACTTATTTTTTTGTCCATAAGGGTACTAGTAAATAATTGAGAAAAAGTGCTATTTCCACTTTATGTTCATACAAAGTTTTTACTAAATCAACTACTAATAAACATATGTATAACATTCCTTAGTATCCTGATCAACGGAATCTTCATCCTAAATTTCTATTTTATTTTATTAATAGATTCGAAATTGATAAAATCCTAAAACCTCTTCGAACTTATTTTAGTTGAAGTAGATTTGAACTATAAAGAAAATTTTAGTCCTTATTTTGGATCACCCATCGCTTTAGAAATTTCTAGACCAAATTTTAAATCAGCGATTCTAGCACTCCTTAGTACCCATTTATAATATATAATTGATATCATTTGAAAAACTTTAATGACTTTCATAATAAATACATAAAAAAATCAATTGCGACTTGAAAGAAATCTGCAAACAAACCGATGATCGCAACACTTCAAATCGATTGGTGTGTGTCGGAACACTTCAATACGGAAGTCATTGTAGTGTAAGATAATTTTATGTTTCTATTTTTGTGCTGTTTATATTATGACGAAAAGTAATTAACCGGACGATGCATTTGCAAATTTGTGTAAAAATAAATAAGTGTAATCAAAACCAGATACCAAAGATCAAGAAAGATCAAGGGTAATTTTTTAGAAAATACCGCTACAGAAAAGGGAGATAATATTATATATTATTTATTTAATTCTCTTAAAAATTGAGATTCGCAGATTGAAAAATTTTCGTTGTTTAGTGTGAATCGATCATTACCCGGACCAGCTTCAGATCAGCCGGACTTTGAATAATAATAATATTAATAATACTTAATACTTTTTATTTTTTCCGATTTTTACCTCAAATATCTTTAGCTACTAATAAAAATAAATTTAAAAATAGTGCTGTGAATATGAAAAGTGAATTGATTCTCTTTGCTTTGATCAGTTTTAGTGTTACCACTTTTGGACAATTGTTTCGAGGTTTGATTCTTACGCATTTACTTCATTGTATATTAAATAAAAGAAAACTTCAAATGCCTACGATACTTAAAGTAAATTTTTCAATAATAAGACAAATATATTCTTTAAATAAAAGTGTGAAATAATCAATTTGACTGTAATTTTAATTTTTTAATCTTTTTTTTTTTTTGAGCACGCAGTAATAACAAATATTTCAGGGAATAAATTAGAAAATGGAAAAACAAAAATTTCAAGGACATTGTTTAAAGTACCTATCTAAAAGATTTTTGATGCGCAAATTCGATAATATATGATGTATTTTTTAAAAATTTTTTGAAAAAATAATCTTTAAAATTGCTGCCCTTCACCTTTGTCACCATAAAAACCATTCAGAAAACTCGGAATAAAATTATGAACATTGAGAATTAGGTGCACACACACACACAATTTTAGCTAATTTCTTTGTTGAATAGTACCTACCTGTGTTGTTTTCACAACGGATCCGATTCTAAGTTTACTAGGAAACATTTCATTCAATTGAATTAAAAAATATTCAACTAGGTTTTAAGTTTTGCGAAAAATGCATAAAATTGCCATGATACTTACCCAATCAAACTTTAAATCTTGAACCTGATGAATATTTGGATTGCATTTTTGACGCAAAGAATTCGATTTTATGTTCACGAAATGAAACAGAGTTCGATATAGGTAAATATTCATAAATTTCAATTCAATGCAAAATTTCCTAGTAAACCTGTAGCCGGATTCGTTATAAAAAATACAGCTAGTATCTATTATGAAACTTTGTGACAATCTACATTTAATTGACCAAGTTGGACTGCAAATTACATGTTCTAAAATTTGTTGTTAACAGGGTCATCATGCGTAGTTGAAAGAACACAGTCGAATGGAATTTGCAAACCGATGATTCAGTGTCAATCAGTGATAAGCGGTATAAGAAAACGGCAACGATATACAAGATGTGGATTTGATGGACGAGAAGAAATCGTGTGCTGTCCAAATTCGACTCCTCCACCAACAACCACAATTCGACCTACTTTGGGTCCTACTTCAAGGATAAGCGAGCGAAGTATTTGAGCAATACAAAGTGTCTAAAATAAAAATCTTACAAAGTATCTTTACAGAATGTGATGAATATCAATCAGCAGTGTACGAGTATAATTACTACAAAAACCCAGCTCAAGGGTCCGAGCCTATTAAAACACAGGTTGATAAATGCGGCCACAAAACTATTCCTCTTATTCTAGGTGGAGAATTTTCAAAACCCAGAGAATTCCCTCACATGGCACTGATAGGATTTATGAATGGAAATGAAGGACCCTTGTGGCTATGTGGCGGAACTCTGATTAGCGATGAGTACGTGCTTACAGCCGGACATTGCTTACATACTAGGCTTTAGTGAGTATAAAGTTTTGTTGGTTCTTTCAAGAGTTTTAAAATAATCATTCTTTTTGGAATTAATTCCCTCGTGTCAATAAATAGGAATAAATAATATTTATAATTACCGTCTAAAGAGTAAAATGCTAATTACAAAATAAGTTATTTCAACCTAAGAATCGTTCTAGTTCAATTTCGAATTTTTGTTATATACAGGAAAGGTGTTTTTGAAATGATATGTTCAAAACCAATTAGATACTATTATTTATAGTAAAAAAAATAAAGTTAAGAAATTGTTTTACTTGAGTTGATAACACTAGTGATTCCAAATAATGAAATTTCAATTGTTAATGAGATTTACAGATTTGTTTTCATTTTCCAGTGGTGCACCACAAGTTGTTCGCCTTGGAGAACTTAATCTTGACATTGAAACTGAAGATGCACGTCCAGAAGATTACACTATTTCTGAAATAATCCCACATCCTGAATACAATGGAAAAGCTAAGTACAACGACATTGCTCTACTAAAACTAAACCGAAAAGTGGAATTAAGTCCCTACAAAAGGCCAGCGTGCTTACCCACATCGTTTGAAGGAATCGAAAAAAATGCAATCGCCACTGGTTGGGGACATACTACTTGGTCTGGAAATTCTTCAAATCATCTACTGAAAGTTGTCTTAGAAAAATTCAGTCATTCAGAATGCAACGCCACATATGCCCCAGACATTAATCGAAACCTTAAATATGGAATAGTACCAGAAACGCAACTTTGCGCTGGATCCAAAGATAAAGAAAAGGATACTTGCCAAGGTGATTCCGGTGGTCCATTGCAAGTTTATCATCCTTACCAATATTGCATGTACACGATAATTGGAGTTACTTCTTTTGGAAAACCTTGCGGAATGTCCCTTGAAGTTCCTGGTGTTTATACTCGAGTTTTTCAATACTTAGACTGGATTGAAAATATTGTTTGGGCAAATGGTTCTTAGACTTTAGAATTTAACAATGAAAAATACAGTCGCTAACGTGGACTAGAGAGGACTCCGCAGCAGCTAACAATAGACATACATAGTGGGTATGGATATTTTATAAAAACAACATACATACATATTATACAAAAAGTAAATAAATAACAATTTAGTTAAACAATTAATTTTTGCTTTAATGTTCTCTATATATTAAACAAAGAATGATCACTTGTGACAACACAAGTCGCCAAGCAATTTTATCAAAAATGTGCAGAATAACATGTTTTCTATATCTGAATTCAATATTAACTATTAAAGCGAAATTTTAAATTTTGGAAAATTAAAAATGAAGGTAGAAAAAGACCAATTTTTGGATAGAATAGCAACTTAGGTACCTTTTCCAATAACGTGTCAGCAAAACACACCGAATTATCAATTTGAAACGAGCAACAATTAGTACCAGAAAAAAATATATTTTTTGTAGACGTTCCATATCTGGGTTATTTCAAAAGCACTAGTTATAAGGATTAATTTTTTCGACAATTTTTTTTTAAGATAGTTCTATATTTATTATTTATATTTAATTTATGATATTTGTGTCAACACGTATTCTTCATTTCTATGCCCTAAGTTACTAATCTTGAAAGCTTTTGAGAACTTGAGTCATAAATTCTGAGAAATTCACAATATTCTTTTACTAACAAACTTAATTGTCAGACTTTTCGGAGCCTTATTAATAAAATAGTTCATGAATTGGAATCACACGCTCGGTAGAACCTAGGAAAAAATGTGCACGAATTAAGTATAAAATATAAAAATGTAATTAAATATATTTACAGATTTACTTCCTTTCTAAATCTCTAAATTAAAATTACAAATAATTCTTCAAGGATAAAGCGCTACTGATTGTTTTTGTTTTTGAAGAATTAATACGATTCTATTAGATCTAAAGAGCAATCTTTAAAATACTAAAATATACTTCTATTTTTGTTCTTGTTTATTTTCTGATCAAGTACTTAATTAATCTTTTGATGATACTCCAATAAATAAATGTCGAAGCAACACCAGATAAGAAAAAAAAAGCTTCATACTTAAGTAAAAACAAGAAAACCCTCACTTTTAATTCTTTTTTTTTTTGGAAAAATAATAATAAGAACAGAATCAGTAAGTGAAAATGATTTTAGTTTGAAAGTGATGAAAAGTATTTGTATCTTTGGTTCATGTTTATTACGTAAATTAATTACTTTATCAATAAAAAATTGATTGTTATAAACTTATTTCTCTGTAAAAGATATTAATAAGCAAGTTATTATTGTACATTATATTTAGGGAAAAACCTCTGAATACTTAAAAACTTAATTTTGAAGTTCAAGTTCAAATCCATGAAAAATTCTCGGAACGCTTGCGAGAGTGGACGCACTGGCCCATGAAGATTAGTCAGTGCTATGAGATTTTCTTGTTAATACGCGTTGAGATTTAATTTTCGACTCTGTATTCAACGATAAAATTAAAGACTGCACATTTCCAACTTAAGGCGATCAGAATGATAATGAAATGTCTACAGATACAAATTTTGTGATCATAGTGGAAACAAGTTTTGCAAAAGGGGCAGAGAAACCCCAAAGAGCTGAGTCTTGATCGAGACCTGCTTAGTATGGATCGATCACTACCGGGATTCACTTCAGATTTGACGTGCTTCTTTGTAAATAATTTGTTGTTTTTCGATTTTAGCTTTAAGTATTAAAAAGAAGATAACGAATTAGTGTTGTGAATATGAAAAGTACATCAACCCTCCTTATTCTAATCAGTATTGGTGTTGTCACCTTTGGACAGTATTTTCCAGGTTTGATTCTTACTTTCTTACTGTATGAAGTTTTAAAAATTTAAGATATTTCGAAAATTTGTTTTGCTTTGTTGTCTGACAGCTTTTATTGCCTTCTATTTTATCAACTCTGAATATTTATGCTATGTCAATGCATAATTATATTAATTTTAAAGAATTTACTCGAAACAAAACAAGTTGACAAAACGTAACTACGTCAACTAATAATTTTAATGGATCTACAAACTTAAGTGACTAGAAAATGAAATCAATGTTTTAATCGCGTAGTATTATTAAGTTTACACGCATCATTTAATACTCTAAAGTGCGTAACAGTGTCCTAATTACACGATTTTAATTATGGTATTGTGCGTGCCTATATAAAATTCATAGTGAAATTATCAAGAGTATATAAACTCTGATAAGATTTTACTTGACCTTTCGTACTTTTTTGAAAATATGTATGTCATTCATTACTTTATGACCTCCTTAAATGCAAGCAATGCAAGTTAAAAAATGAAATGGAATGTTATTTTTATCTTAAAATTTGAGGGCAGCATATATGTAATATGGACTTGTTTTCATAAAAGTAACTCTCTAAATATAGGGACTAAAGCAATAGCATAATATTTTAATATAGGCTGTGTGCCAAACCGACTAAATGCTGGCTAATTCTAGTACATTTCCATTTAGTAAATTTTTGAGTTTGCTAATGCTTCTTCTTCTTTTGCTAAACAGCTAAATTTTGACCTACTACGACTTCATTTTTGTTGACAAGAAAAATCCTTTCACTGCAAAAAAGTAACTAAAGAATTACCAGTAGAAAATGATTTCGAGAAGCTCAAGGAAAAAAGGCTACGATAGATTTAAGTTTGCAATATACCAATTTTGTTAATAATTCTGACGTTTAAAAATTTAAATTGCAGGGAAGAGTTTAAAATCAAAAAAAATTTATTGAAGCATTGATAAGAATAGTTATAGTCTCCTTTCAGCTTTGGCTTTTTTTCTTTTTGATTGCAAATATTCCCATATTATTTAATTTAATAATTTTCAAGGAAAAAAATTGCGCGCTAAACTGCCAAAAACTCGATTTTATGATATATTTCAAATCAAAATGATAACTGGATATTTTGTCTAATTCCAATTTCAATTTGGCACAACTCAGGAATTAGTCGACTAAATTTCCAATACAAACTGGAATTTAGCAAGCATTTAGCCGGTTTGGCACATAGCCATAATATTTTTACTCTTGTTATGTAGCGATTCCGGTTCGCAATTATTACGAAGAATAAAAACCTCTTTTGCCCACCAATTCCACAGCGTGAAAGTTTAGTAAAACAGAGGAAAGTAGTATGACATACGGCCTATTTTGTACCAATTTTACATTTGTTTTCCGTACATTGCTAAGCTTAATTTAACTTAATAAAAGACGATTCATTTTGTAAGTACCTACACTTATATCATGCTAATTTTGGTTTTTTTACTCTGATTACTTTGAGTTAGACATTCCTTTGTTATAGTATATCTTGCATGACCTAAATTAATTAAAGCAGACTTCCCCAGTAAAAATAATCAGCGGCTGAACAGAAGCTGAACTCTGGCCACTCAAATTTTTTAGCGAAGGACGCGACCGAAGTGTAAAAAATCTGAAAGGCTGTACATTAGGGCATACGGCGACTTATTTAAAATGAAAAATCCAATCGACCATAGGTTAGGTCTTACGTTGGGTTGTACTAAGGTCACATTACAATAAAACAATCGTACACACGGACAAACAGCGGTTGAACACAGTTTGAAAAAGTAATTATTTATCGTATCTCATCTGATTCGATTCTATATATGACTGAATTTTGCTAACATAGCCGCGAAAAAACTTCTACTCGCTAATTTTTATTTAAAAAAAAAACCATGTACAGCCAATGTTCAAGGCCATGTACAGACCATGTACAGCCTTTGCACGCATCACTTTTTATCAACCTCTATAAGTCCCTATTTTAATCGTAGAATGCGAACTGTACGACCCATGTTCAACCATATATCAGACGTGACGAAGTCTTGTAAGGCCAAAATGTCCTGCAAAAACACCTCATACGACCGTTTTGTGCCCAAGAAAAATGATTAAAACTTCTGGCCCTTGCACGCCCTTTGTACAATCGCATTTTTAAAATTGATTACTTACTTGGGTTACCTTAAACCTTAAACCATCAATGTAAAAAGGAAAAATTAAAAACAATATTTTATTAACAGGTTCATCATGTATAGTTGAAAGAACACAGTCGAATGGAGTTTGCAGAGCGATAAGTCAGTGTCCGTCGGTGCTAAGCGATATTCGAAAGCGGCGAAAATACACAAGATGTGGATTTGAGGGACGAGTAGAAATCGTGTGCTGTCCAAATTCGACTCCTCCACCAACAACCACAGTTCGACCTACTTTAGGTCCTACTTCAAGGATAAGCGAGCGAAGTATATAACCAAAATAGAGTGGAATAATAAAAATCTTACAAAGTATCTTTACAGAATGTGATGAATATCAATCAGCAGTGTACGAGTCCACCTACTCATTATCCTTAGCACTAGGATCGGAACCTAATAGAATACAAGTTGATAAATGCGGCCACAAAACTATTCCACTTATTATTGGTGGAGAATTTTCAAAACCCAGAGAATTCCCTCACATGGCACTAATAGGATTTATGAATGGAAATGAAGGACCCTTGTGGCTATGTGGCGGAACTCTGATTAGCGATGAGTACGTGCTTACAGCCGGACATTGCTTACATACTAGGCTTTAGTGAGTATAAAGATTTTTGTATATACATAAATAAATATGAATTAAATCGAATAAGTTTAGGATATTAATTGAATCCCAAAATTTAAAATTTGAGTTTCTATTGAAAAACTGTTTTCGTACGTTAATAAACAACGAACATAAAAATATTTTTCAGTGGTGCACCACAAGTTGTTCGTCTTGGAGAGCTTAATCTTGACGTTGATACTGAAGATGCACGTCCAGAAGATTACACTATTTCTGAAATAATCCCACATCCTGAATACAATGGAAAAGCTAAGTACAACGACATTGCTCTACTAAGACTAAATCGAAAAGTGGAATTAAGTCCCTACAAAAGGCCAGCGTGCTTACCCACATCGTTTGAAGGAATCGAAAAAAATGCAATCGCCACTGGTTGGGGACATACTACTTGGTCTGGAAATTCTTCAAATCATCTACTGAAAGTTGTCTTAGAAAAATTCAGTCATTCAGAATGCAACGCCACATATGCCACAGAAATTAATCGAAACCTTAAATATGGAATAGTACCGGAAACGCAACTTTGCGCTGGGTCCAAAGATAAAGAAAAGGATACTTGCCAAGGTGATTCCGGTGGTCCATTACAAGTTTATCATTCTTACCAGTATTGTATGTACACAATTATTGGAATAACATCTTTTGGAATTACTTGCGGAAATATTGGAGTTCCTGGAATTTATACTCGTGTTTTTTCCTATGTAGACTGGATTGAAGGTATTGTTTGGCCAAATGGTTCTTAAGCCTTTAACTTTAATTTATTAATGAGATTTCGATATTTTTAACGCCTCAAATAAAGAAAAATTTTGTTTTGTTTAATTAAAATTGTACTTTTTTAAGTTATACGAAAACATTACGTGTATGGAGCAACGAAAACTTTAATATTTCATTATTTATTTTTCGACAATTTGTCGTATTTAGCTATATCGACCAAAGAAAAGCGCGTTATGTTAGCAAATAGTTTTAGGGAAACTTCTTCGACTTGTTAAGACATTAATAAGACCCGAAGACAACTCGCGTTGTGTGAAAATGTGATGATTTTGAAGTTTAAAAACAATTCGAAAAATACGAAACTTACTTTATAGATATAACTGATTGATTTTAAGTTTATAACTGATGATTATACTTGGAAATATCCCTTCATGTTCTTACCGAGGACTTGGATCTGTACACATATGAAAGGTTGGAGGTAAAATTAAAATTAAACTTCTTTTTTACTTTTACGATAAAATACAATAAAAATATGTACAACCTTAAAATTCTTCAAAAAAATGTACTAGGGATACCTTATATCCCCCGCCTAACGGGTTTTGGAGCAAAAAGAACCTTGACTGGCTTACAAAGTTCTAACTCAGTACCCGGACGAACAGACAGACACAAAGTGATTTCGACTTGGGAAGCCTCTGTCCAAACACCGTGAGATAAAAGTACGGTGGTACGCAACCGCCAATTATTTTCTGCAAATAAGGTAAACAATTTAATTTTAAGATAATGTAAGCTACCATTACAAACCTTCTTCACCCTTTTCGGTCATAATCCTCTTCAAATCCCTCATTCGCGGCACGACAGTGTGCACGTTTTGATCGGGGTATTTTATCTTCAAGCGTAAATTTTGTCTCTGTGTTTCAAGGAGATTTTCTAACTCTGCAACAAACGGTAGGGCTGCAATAAGTCCAGCTGTAACTTTTAAAATATTATCTGTTGCTGCACTCAACCCTGGCTCCAATATCCTTGCAATGCACATTTTTATCTGCAAGAACAAAATGTCTAACACAAATAACTAACAATCAAGATGTAGGGCTTACATTAACATTTATCCGAGGGGTAACAATGGGTGGAGCATTCTGAACTATTGGTAAAATTTCTCGAAATACACGACCAGGTTTGGGATCACTAAGATTTGCCAGTTGAGTCAAAATTGATGTGGTGAATGCATCAGGTACCATGTCTGTAAAAACAAATTGTTAAACATTTTAAGAATATGTACTTATGTAAAACAAACCAAAATATTGATGAAGGAAGTTGCTCGTATCTGAAGCTATATGAAGTAGAAGTTGGCAAGGACCCAATGCACTTTGTGAGCGATCTTTAACGATCAGAACTAAGTGCAGAGCGCTTGCGCGTAAACTAATCTGCTTTACAAGCAATAGATCATGCAACGTTAATCCTGAGAAAATGTTTTGCAGTCTAAAAATAAAATACGTTTTTATTTAAATATTATTTAGATATTAAAAATCCCACTTTAAGCAGTTCTTTGTCAGCTGACTGAGAGACTCCTTGGAAGGTGTTCTGCTGTGCTGAGGTAGAGTACACGTTTGTAGCTGCTCGATAAGAAGCTGAGCCGCCAGAAAAGTAACCGTAAAGTTGGCTGTTCCCGACATATGTGGATCAATTTCAGCTAAACGATTCAGATTATCTTGAGCGGCTTTGAGGAGAGCTGATCTTGCTTTGGGTGCCGAATAAGCAGCCTGAATGTTACTTAAAATTGTTTCCAAAAATTGTCGCGAACCAGTTGAGCCTGTAAGTGTTAATGGCCGGGAGCATCCTCCAATTGGTAAATGTGGTACCAAGTTAGGCATTGTATCACGTAAATAGGCATAGTGTTTAATCGTTGTATCTGGCAAAAGGCTTAGCATGGGAGCCATGTGCTCTGCTGCATTGAACAACATTATGAGAAGACATGTGTCTAAAATAAAATAATAAAAATAAATTCAGCAAACGAAGCGACATATTTTCTAAGAGCTTACACGATGGATCTTCTACGTCCTTCTCTGCACTATCGAAAAAAGGATGATCCTGCAGTAGTTGCGGTGTAAGAGACATACAAAGCTCCGGATGCTTCTGACCAACTTTTTGCATACATCCATAAGCAGATAATTTGTCCTGTGGATACTTGGATAGGACATCCAAAACCTTCTGGACAACCAGCAGGAGACAAGCTTGCGTTGAAACTTTACATGCACCCAACATTAAATGAAGACCCTCTCGAACCTCAACAGAATAATCCTCTAGGGAACTTAACATGATTTCTAGCTGGTCTTCCCGTAGAATTATATGACGAGATATCGCCGTAAGACTGAAAATAGCCCTAAGTCTAACGCTTTCAATTTCGTCGTTGAACATGTCGACAAGAAAGTCCAAGCAAGATATTGCAAAGGTTGAGTTTGTCAGAGCAAGACGGCACATAGAATTAACTGATGCTGTTCGCACCTCTAAAAACTCATCTTCCAACCCATGAACAAGAGCCCCGCATGCGCCTGAAGCGATCAAGGAAACAGAACTGGCTTCAACCTTCTCCTTTGGGGCATCATCAGCCCACTTTTTTCCACTCGACCACTCGCCACTTGTGAAATTGTCTAAATTCCTTTTGTGAAGGCTTTCTTTTCTCTGAAAAGCAAATAAGTGAAAGCTAGAAATTTATTGTAATAAAAATTATCTCTTTCAAGCGATTTAAAATTTGCAGTTTTTTCGTTGCAAAAATGCAATGCCTAACTTCTTAGTTCCTTGCTAACATTTAAAATAAGAGGATCTGGCTGGTCTGGTCTAACAGAAATTTCAAAGGGAAAATAGCACTACCTAGAAAAAATGACGCTTCTTTCTTTAATTTCTTGGTAACTATCTATCAACCCAGCAATGGTACTCAAATCTTTTTGTGCGATAGTCAAGCCTAATTTATTCAACTCCTTAAGAATAATTAGAGCGTGAATTCCAATTTTGAAAAAAATTTGAATTAGGTACATACCCTCAAGTTGCTCATTAGTTTCTTGTCCAAAGTTTGGTGTAGAAATTCAGGTCCAACTTGCGCCATTCCTCCGAGCAGCTCTGCCGCTTGTGTACGAACCTGCATAGATAAATCGCACAGGGCAGAGCACACCTTTCCAAAAGCGGCGTCAATTAGCCGCATATCTGACTCGGTGTCCCGAACGTTTATCATGCTAAAAAATATATAATTTAAAATTACAAATCCATGTTCGACTTTGCGTGAACGCCAACTTACTGGTCGGGATGTTTGATACCGAGCTTGTAAACCAGCTGGAGGGCCTCCTTCCGCACACACTCGTAATCGTCGTTCAGAGCAGCAACAGCGCGGTCGTACAAAATGGGTAGCAGTGGTACCCCACGATCGCCAAGAACCAGAATCGACCGAAAAGCCTGAGCACGTACTCTCGAATCCTGGGAGTCTGTGTAGCGCCCAACAAGTTCTAGAGTCTCCTTTTCAGCCTCAGCAAGGCTGGAGAAGGCGCCGAGAATAAGAAGCCCATAGCGCTGGATGTTGTGGCTAGGCGACGAGAGCTGATTTTTTGCATAGCACACAATTTTGGCTACGTGCGTCGTGGGCAGAGACTGCAGCATCCCGATTTGGTACAAACTATGCAACCCTTGAGAAATTACCTTTGCCGACTTTTCCGCTTTCAGCAGACTTAAGATTTCGTCTGCTAGGACGGAACCTTCAACGGATAAGCCTTTGCCGAACTCAGCGAATAAGGCCAGCACCTTCACGCGGACGGCGGACTCGGGCTCCTTCCTGAAGTGATCAGCCAATTTTCGCATCGTCTCACTTAAATCGCTCTCATCATCTTTTAAGTTGTCGGATATCCGAATTAATATCTGCAAGACTTCGTTGCTGCTAGTTGCTTTTTCCAAGGATACCGTAAACGCGAGCAAAGTTCCATCGGAGCCACGCTTTTTTGAACTGAGTCGTATCTTCTTGAAGGGTTTCAAGCTCAACGAAGGAATCTACGAAATAAATTGCATTATTGATGTGATGTAAAATGATTATTCTGTTTTACAGATTGAGATGACTCTGAAAAGCATCGTTTCAGTGCTACAGCCATTATTTCACAATTATGTTAAATCAAAGCCAGCAAGCGATTCCAAACATTGCTTGACGTTTTCATTTGACATTTTTGACACTAAATGACAGGGTTAGGCAAAATTTATATAGCCGGTATTCTGAGTTACCAGATGAAAAACAGAAATTTTTCTCGTTGACATTTCCCACATTTGTCAAATTTTTAGCAAATCGGTCAGTCAAATCCGGCGATGTTGGTTAGAAATTGGGCAAAAAGTACTTTTTATTTCTTAATTTACGCTAGAAATTCACGATTTTTCGTTTTAGATTTCGGGAGGCAGCTCCAATGCAGTTACCAAATAACTCGTTTCCGCTGCACACAAGCGAAAACATCAGAATTGCAAGAAGATGCTGCTGAGTCCCAAGGTACCCTCATGCTCTAATATTTCTCCCCGTAAATTTAATTCTAGAATTCTTAGAGAAAAACATAGCGGATGAAATTCTTAAGCATCCCGACTACTTTGAGGTGCACAATATTTTCACCGTTCGGGATCTGTTTAATGCCCGGGTTCACTATGGACACAAGGAAGGCTCGCTGGACAACCGCATGCTTCCCTACATTTACGGCTCCCGTCTGGGGCACATAATTTTCGATTTGGATAAAACCGCCCAACACTTGAGAGATGCCTTAAATTTTGCGGCACATATCGCCTTCAGGGACGGCGTAATTTTGCTATTCAATCGAAACGCTCTAAACGCTCATTTAGTGGAAAAGAAAGCCATAGAAATGGGAGAATTCTCCCACACAAGATTCTGGCGAGGAGGAATATTCACGAATGCTAATGTCCAATTTGGTGCGGTCACTCGACTTCCGGATTTGTGCATTTTCCTGAACACTCAAAACAACGTCCTCAACCAGCACGTTGCAGTGAGGGATTCGGCAAAAATGGCCATACCCACAATTGGGATTGTAGACTCGAATTGTAACCCAAATTTAATCACCTATCCCGTCCCAGGGAACGATGACTCTCCAGTTGCTGTGGAGCTCTACTGCAATTTGTTCAAGGAGGCCATACAGCGGGGCAAACAGAAAAGGAAGGAGTTGTTAGGCTGAAGGCTCATTTAAACTTCTGTCCTCTATTAGTAAGCTAACTCTGAAGTTTTATAGAAACTTTAATAAAATTCCTTGTTACCTGAAGAGTTTTGCTTTTTTAATCAAGTGCCCAAAAGATAATTTTTTTAGATTTTATTTATTTTTATCTTTACCGGTTACAATTTTTTTACAGGCTAGAAGAACTAGATGTTTAGTGTTATAAATACCGTTATTGTAATTGACTGTTATCAAAAATAGTATATTTAAAATTCTGTGTTATCATAGATTACTGGAATTTTTGAAACAACTAGGTATTAGAGAAATATGTAAGAATATAATTAAAGATTACCTATTATCGTGTTTAACAAAAACTAAACTTTAATCAGCATCACAGCAAAAATAAAATTAAAAACATATGGTATTCCACAAGAGTCAATTTTTAAACCATTACGCCATATGCTACATGTAAATATTATGCATAATGGCCAACTAAATGGGAAATAAATTTTAAACATGAACTAAGTAGAATCGAATAAGCGGATGCAAATAAATAATCACACGAAACATAGAAACAAAAATCACATTTAAAATAAGGATATCCTCTTAAATAAATCCATAAATTAAGATAGAAGGAAGAGACTTAGATTCGATTATTATTTCAATTTTGATCAGGATTTAAATAAACTCTAAGTGTTAATAAAGAAAATCACATCAATAATAGGAGCAAAAAGCAAATCATATAGAATAGATAAAGCTAAAATAAAAAATAGATAGATAGATAATCACTTCTATTCAAATTTCTCTTTTTCAGTGCTTAACTTCTTGGCTATATTGGGGTTAACTAAGCTTTATTTTTGTTTTTAATGTAATGGGTTAAATTATTATACTCACATAGCCCAAAGTCTTGCGCATGAAAACTGGGACACAAAATCTATTAAAAGGAAACAAATATAATACGAAAATTTTTTAAAACATGCAGCCAAAACTGAACATTTTTGTTTAGTAGAAAGAGTAAAGATTTTATTTTTTATAAGGCTTTTCAATTTGAATAAAACGAAAATAAAAAGGGAAAACCTAAATTGTTTAACTATTGAATACCTAAGTAAAGAGATATAAAGTTTGTCAAAAGGTTTCGACAAATCGGTATAAATCGTACAAAAGCTCTAAAATACAAAATACACACTAAAAAATTTGTATGCCTCACTAAATTTTTACATAATAGCTAAATTATCGGATTAGTACTACATTTTGCGTTAATTTGCAATTTATTGATAATACGTTAAATATTAGAAATTTTAATAAATAGTTAATGTACCTATATATAAATTATTCAATAAAAATAAAAAGGTGCTTTTTCTCGAATCTTTTTTAGAGAGGGAGAAGGAAAAGTTAAGGTGAAGCGGGTTGAAAAATTCGTTTTGTTATCTCGTTTTATCATTTTGAAATTACTTTAAATGCAATTTGAGTACTATAGCTGCAATATTATTAGATTTTGTTAGATTACTAGATTTTTTTTCTTTAAAATAGTTCTTAATTTGCCTGGCAGTAAAAGGGTTAATCAGGTTGAATTCCTAAATAAATTTGAAAGCAGGTAAAAGTTGGCTTATTTGAACTAAACTGATTACTGAAATAATTTAATTTAACCAAATTAAGTGGACATTGTTAAATTTATGAACTTCACAATGTTTGCTCTGTTTTAAGTTTTCTTCTGCGCTGATTCTGGTTCCTCTTCATCCTTAAGTTTCTTCAGAGCTTCCTTGGCCTTAAGAAATTCTCCAGAATAGCTTTTCTTTCTTCGTTCTTCAAATTCTTTTCTTCTCTGCTCTCTGTAGTAAGATGCAGGATCCCCAGAATCTGGGACGAGTGATAAACTGCTCGTTTGTTCGATTTCCTTTAATTTCTCAAGTTTTTTTCTTAATTCCTTAGAATTGACTGGTTTTCCCTTAGATGGATGTGGCGTTTTTGGCTCGTCAATTTCCATAAAACCATAAGTTTTGTCCGGCGGATGAAGCGTTCTCGCCAAATTCTCTTCATCAAATATCACAACTTTTGCCTTTCGCACTTTTGTACCTCTTCTAGGTTGATTTGACATTGTAGTCCATTGCTTAATCAAATAAAAAAAAAATTAATTAGTTCTCAGTCTTTTCGAGAACGGATCCAACAAAACGTTTTTGTTTTGTAAAAGCAATTTAATGTCGAATTTTTTATAAAGAAAAACAAGCCTCAAAAAGTAGACGTATATTGACACTTTTGGCTACTTGTACAGGATCAGAGCCTATTAAAAAAATTTAGCATTACACTGTACAATATAGTATTTTTAGTTTGTTTTAAGAACCGATTTCACCAGACTATTTCGAATCATACATTATGGAATCGTCTGTTAATTCTAGAAGCGCCACCGTCTCATTTTTGTCCCACCAGCATGTTTGATCGTTTCTAACTTTTTTATTTTTTAATATAGGACGATGAAATTTTTTCACTTTTACTTATTTTATGTAGTTAACTAATTTAAAATGTTTTCAATTTTATAACAAGAATAGTTTTTGAAAAAAAAAACGATTTACCTAGAACTGCCGCTGGGTCACTTTTGTCCCGTCGTTTTTAAAGAATAATTCGATGTACGGTCTGCACTCCGGGCAGTTTCGGGGGTTGAGGGGTGATAAGAGAGACAATATGGTTACTTGCTCTTCAAATAATAATAACTAGTTTATAGATATTTAATAAAATATAGTTAAATAGTTAAAATTAAGATGTGAGTTGTGATGATTTTGTTACTAAACTAAAAAATATTTGAATTATAATTCCTAATTTGTCACACTTAACGTGTTTCAAATATTTTACAAATAGTTTTAAATCATAACTTTCGTATCTAATATACAAATGATTATTATAATAATTAGACTGGGACAAATTTGTCATGACGGCGGTCTTAATCTTCGGCGCATCTAGTGTTAAAATTAACATAGGTGATAAAGTTTCTGATGTTCCACAAAGGAAAATTAACGAGTTGTTACTAAATCAAATATCAAGTGAATAGTTCATTTCTTGTTCATTCATTAACAGACTTAATAAAATTATTTTAAAAAACCTAATTTAATTAAATCGTTAAAAAATTCTACCACCTATGACGCCCAATATTTTAGGAAAGACTTGCTGTTATAAAATCACCCTGGGTTTTCTTAAGCTCGTCGTCTGTTACTAGGAATTTAATAAAATTACGAATAAGTGATGCTATTTTCGCAGTAACTCTATGGATAATTCCTATTCCGAGCTGTAGATTCATTTTATTTTGAGCTCGATTTTAATTTTTCTAGCCGGTCTTATATTTATCGAAGCCCTCTCCAAAGCATTTTCAATTCCGAAAATAAAATTATGTTCTAAGCGGCAGTTAAATTTAATGCCTGATTAATTTAATCGTCCACTAACACGTGGTGAAACATTCCCTAGCCTTAACAGGCTATTAATAAGTTTTAGCAGAACATTTACTAATTAACAGAGTATAGTGAAATCGGATCTAAACCTTTAAAAATTTAAGATTTTATACCATTCGGAAAATCTTTTTTCCATAACTGTTGGAGTTGTGGCCAAATGCTATGAAAATTGATATTTGGGGATTTTTGGATGCTTATTGTGAATACACTCTCCAAATTTATAAATCCAGGATGGCGAAGAAAAATTTATGTAAAACAAAAATTAGTATTTTGAGGTCACTAATTAATTTTTTCCTCTTACTTATTATAAATTATAGTCAAAATCTCAAAATATACTCACCACAATCGTATATTAATACAAAAACAGAATTTCGTACTTTTACTTCATTAAAAAAAGGCTTATCTTTTATTTATAAAGCCGTTATTTATTGTAATGTACTGCTAACAGCACATTTTTAATTTTAAATTGGTTTAACATTTTCTCACAAACAGAAACTAATAATCTACATAAAAAATTCTTTTTAGAAATAATTTGTCAATTCTTCGGGGGAAAAATAAATTTATTGAACCAGTGTAATGTTTGGTGAATTTAATTTTTAAAAATTTTATTGTTACTCCTTCAATAGATACAATTTTATTCAAAATGAATTTTATGGCTGTTATCAGAAGTGCAATAAATAATTTCCTTATAAATAAAAGAGTAGTAGTTATATTTTTTCTATATATGGAGATTATCGACATTCTTATTTACAAATTCACTCCATAATTCTTCTGAATATGAAATAAATTTAAAACCCAAGAAAACTGAAACCTAAAGTAAAAGATAATACTCCAATATTAGATTTAATCCAGTTTTTGCTTTCAAAACAATCGTTATTATTTTTTTCGAGTTTAAAACGCAACAGATGTGTACTTCCTTCTTTTAATACTGACAGAAATGTGTCAACTGTTCGTTATTTAATACAAAAATAGAATACAAAAATACAAGTGTTTCTGGTATACTGCGTTCGAAGTATCACAATAATCATACAAAGACAAACTTAGGCAATCACCAACAAGTAGCCAAGCATACAAATTTTCTCCTTTATATGTAGGTTCAATTTTATTTTTTCCAGTATTGCTAAGATGCTCTGCTTTGAATATCTGAAGAGGTAAAAAACATCATCATGGACAGCCAGATAAAATTCTACAGTGAGGGAGTGCTGCCAATTAAGCCCCATATTCCAGTGTCTCCAAAAAGTACAGCTCCTCTTTAACCATCTAGAACTCGATATCGTGCTCATCGCGTCGACTTCTTATAGTATTTACAATATAGACATTACAACTCGTAAATTCCAGAAAACTTATGTCCAAAACTCATAATTTATTAAAATGAAATAAATACTTAAAACCGAAAATATCTTGAAAATTTATCTTTTAATAAGTTAATACTACGGGGGGTCTTTAGGGTTTTGAGGAAGGGAACTTCGCCGCCTACTTCTCTCTGGGGTCCCAGAAGTCGTCCGGTTGAAACTGTCGATTCAAACACACCATCATCCAAACAGGCGAAAAATCACAGAGATATTTAAATTCCAGGAGTGCGCCAAGAGGAGTACCGATTAATTATGCATATTTGGAAGATTTTAGTTTTTAGCAGCAGTTCTCTTCCTCCTCCCCACTGTTTAAAAGTAATCAGTTCTGTGTTTTTTTTTTAAATTTTTTTTTTTGGGATTACACTCTCCTGGGAGAGCCCATTTCTGTTCTAGCTAGCGCTTGGCACTGATTTTGATTCTTCTTATTTTTTCTGGCACACCATGACCACGTGTACCACGTCAGGAGACAAAGTATTAATGCTAAAACTGCTGCTATAAGACCAAGTAGCATTGTGTTGTCCCCTTGGGCCTCCATCGGACTGGCGTACTGAAGAGTAGTGTACATGTCCAGACGGTGGGAGGAGTCCCCCATTTGAATTCGACACAGATACCTTCCATAATTATGGGGCTCTACTTGTGGTATTGTTAGATATGATCCTATAATTTGTCCGTTTCCACTGAAATGACATTTTTATGATTAGATAAATGAATGTTTTAAAATGCAATTTAACTTACCGTAATACACTTTCTTGGATTCCATCAATTTCCTGCTCCTGTCCAGCCTCGAAAACTTGGTACCAGGAGATGTCGCTCCGTGCGTCTGGTAGGCCCACTTTTCCAACGAACGCTTCACAGTAGAACCGAGCAGATCCACCCAGTTCTACCGTTTGGTCCCTTGGCTCAAATGTAGCTCTAGGCATGTCTGGTAGATTTGCTAGAAAAGAAGAAGAAAAAAATTTACTACTTGGATACTACCCTTTTCTAACTAGATTATTAATTCATTAGTTCTTAAACTTGAGTGCGAACAATTCTAGAATATTTTCCGTGCAGACAAGCACGCATTTGATCGCCCATAATAGCAAATTTGATTAAAAAAATAGTTTGCAGCCGTAAAAGAAGAACCCTGCGAATTATAAACGTGCACAAATGTACCAAAAAAGCAGTAAAACAGTATCGATTTTTCCACAAAACTAAATTTCTCTGAGTTTTCCCGGGTTTTTAAGTTGGATAGTGGGGATAAGGATCATTCATCGTTTTTCCTAACTTAGCACTTTCATGAGACAGTAATTTGAAAAGTCAATCTGAAAATACACTGCAAATTTAGAAGAAGAAACAATTTTTATAAATAAAAAAACAAAAAAATAGATGAAAAATCTATTTATCTTTTCCCTTAAGATGAAAATTATCTCGAAATGTTGAAGAAATTTTTAATATTGATTGAACGTAAATTATTATTATTATTTCTTGTATCTTCTACACAAAACTGTGAAATTTAAATTTACTGTTAGGCTTTAATTTTAAATATAATTACGACAGTTATCAAGATAGCTTTTCTTTAAATAGCTTAATTATTTTGAAGGATGAGCTACAACGTAATTGAAAGTAGGTATCGATAGTAACGAACGTAAAGACGAATTTGTTCAAGGGTTGAGGTATCTACACACGTCTATTTTTACTCGAAAAAAATTAAATTTCTGCTCTTATATCTTCTATAATTGTATATAAATATATACCAATCTATAAACGTGTAAAGCTCAATTTAATGATTTCTATTACAAATTTAAAAAGATGATTAATATTCTAAAAATGTTTTTCCCTTGAATAGATTTGAAATTTATTTCATAGTATTCGCCCGTACACGCAATGAAGAGTAGAGTAAAAGAAGTAGGCAAGGAGCACGCATCTTTTTTTAATGAAATAAATCTCGAAATACATAACACCAAACGCTTATATTTGTTTATTTCATTAGAAAAAAAATCTTTTTCATTCTGATTAAATAAAACCAATTTCAAATTATGAAATAAAATAAAGAAAATGAAACCTACTCAAAAGAAATATTTGAACTATAATATGGACCACTGACCAGGTAGTCTATATTAGCCGGTGTACATATTTATTTTATACAAAAGTCGTAGATTAAACGCCTCTTTCACATCCAGCAAATTGTTCATGAATTAAAATTATTTTATCATTAAATTAGTCCACAAAATACAGTAAAAGCTATTAAAAATTTTTTTTTTTTTGGTAAAAGTAGCCCACAATAGTATTGGACAAGTCAACACGAATTTTGAGTCTGAGTTCTGTATGTCTGATTTTGATTACTTATGCCTAACTGATGAAAGAAAAAATATTTTTATCTATCTATTTATCAAAAGATAATAAAATAAGCCTATAGATACAAAACAGAATACAAAGAAGAAGAAGAAGTAGAAGAAGAAGAAAAGAGTTAACGTCATTTTTACAATTTTTGGAATACATTTTTACATATAGACCTCTCTACACACACAAAATGCGTGACTTGTGTTATTTGCGTGACAAATTAAACAAAAACCATATCGCACTTTTACACTCACTGAACGAACAAATTTCAGAAATGTGTGTTAAAAATGCAATATTAAATATAAACAGTTAAAAATACCTTTAAATGCATATATTTTGTGTGGCTCGTGGGATATGCGACATTCATCGCTTCAAAAAACGATAAAACAAAAACTTAATAACTTTTGCAGTATATTTCTTCAGAGATAAATTACAATAGTTTTAAATGTTACTTTGCTAAAAAAAGAAAAAAAAAACATCTAGTATTCTCGTCGTCGTCTAAATGGCCGAAAATGGTGTTGTCAACTAAAGCAAAATTGTCTACACAGTAGTAAATTTTAAAAATTCATAATCTTTTTTGACGAAAATAATCATTCGTCGTATTTTTATGAATCTTTTCTTATGGATTAGTAAAGTATGGACGTTTAAATACAGATTATGTATTGTTAAAATAAATACAATATAATAGGAGTAAATTAAAAATGTATGGCCTTTTCATCTTTTGCGTGGAATGACCCATCAGTAATCACTATTTAATATAAAGAAATCTCATAGTTTGCATTTTGGAAAAATACCATGTGGTTCATACTACCCGTCCGCGTAGTCTACATTACTCCTCCTTACTTTGACTTTTCATCCTGAAAACCTTTTTATCCTTAGTTCATATGGGTGAGGCACTTCCCAGAAATAAAAACGAAGTAATTCTCAGTAAGGAGGTATTTTGCCAAACGAAAAAGAAATAATGAGGTCAACGCCAAGGATTCCTGGAATCTGTTTTACAGTCTTCTCTAGGGTCATGAAAAGCAACTGAAAGCTCCATCAGCCAGAACGAAGGGAAAACGTATGTAGTCGCCTCTCCCACTGGCCCTTTCAATTTTCATCCAGCTTGAAGCTTTGATGAAGGTGCAAAGATTTCCTTCGAAGGTCTAATTAATAAATTCTGTTTTGAGTAAACGTCTTTGATATAATACTTCAATGAATTTTAGGAGGCCCTTACCCAAATGTAATAACTTAAAAAAAAATGGAATCTCTTAGATGAAGCTTTAACTTCACCATAGCTTTACCTATCAGAATTATTTAGAAAACTCCATTTCCGCGAGTTCTTGGAACCAAATCGATTTCAAATTCCCAGAAAATGAGACAGAGTAGAAGGTTGCCTGGTAACAAAATTTGATTGGCTAATGGTGTACTTGGGAAATATATTTCTTAGAATCAAGATAATTGCTTAGCAAAGTCAAAGAAATATATGTATATAGTATATCACCTCCATCCCCTATCTCATCCAACAAAATCATCAAGATATGCTACATATTAGGTTTGGATGTTAGAATTTATTTGAGATGTGTACGTGGTATTTTTATTTGATATCATTTCTGGATCAATAATGGCAATTAGGGGATATGCATATGTTTTCGCTTCAAAATAGGATATAATATGCCACGCATAGATCAAAGAAATTTACTCTATTCTCCAATGCTAGTACAACCTTAGTTGCCATGCCATTATAAGTTTATATATGGTATTTTAATTTTAGAATGTATATGGAGTATTCCATTATATAACAAATGAATGAATATTTAAACCACACCCATGACTAGATTGATTTTTTTTCTAGGTACTATGGAAGCATGTTTCTAATATAAATTCAACCCCTTTAAAAATTTAAAATTTTAAAGCTTTTTTAAATTAAATTTCGAAAATTTCATAATGTTCAATTATTTTACAATTTAACTCTCTTCTTACATACCTGGCACTTCAAGCATAATCAGGTTCGTCATTTTATGGGTCTCATTCTTAAGAACGCATGTGTAATTTCCAATGTCAGCCAATTGGACTTGGCTTGTGTAGATTGTTTGATTTGCAGCTTCAGGATACAAAATGAAAGAAGATGTATCTGCTGCCCATGGATATGGTCGACCGTCTTTCATCCTGAAAAGAAAAAGAAAAGTAATGAGTTAACACAATGTGTAAATAAATCCTGAAGTCTAGATATATAGGGTGTCCCAAAAATCAACGTCCAAATGAAAACGGATGATGAGCCAACTCATGACTTATTCTAAGTAAAAATCCTCTAATTTTCGAGATAAAATCACTTCTTTTAAATTTAGGAAAGTCGTTAACTGTACGTAATTTGTCATTTATTTTGTGTTTCTTCAAAAAATTGCTGTAAAAAGATATACCTACTGACTCGCCAATTGTCCTAAGAGTTGGCGTAGGTAGTCTTGATTTTAAAAAGTATTACACCCACCACCTTTTATGTTCTGAGGAAATGAGATAATGATATTTATTTTTCTTACGAAATATGATATTGATATTTAAGTAAACAAGTAAACCGAAAATAAATATTTTTTAAGAAAAGCTTTTATTTAAAAGAGGATTTTGTAAAAGGTACTCCGCCATCTTGAAGATATCCGCCATATTGGATTTAGAAAGATGTTAGATACATATACATATGTATGTACCTACCTACTATATATTGCATTTTAACACATGTGTAAAATTTCAGCCTGTCCGGTTCAAAATTGACTTGCAAGATTCCAAGCAGACATAAAACAAAGTGAAGTATTTGATTTTCTTATTAAGTATAATTATAAAGTTTTTCTGAATCGTACCTACAAGATCAAATTAATGTTCATCTTTTGTGCAATATAATAAAAAAAATTGAGTTCTTCTTTTGTGCAATTAACACAATTAATCACAGGTAATTAAAAACTTAATTGAATAAATTGAGTTCGGCATGAAGTGGTGATGATAAATGTACTCTCTCGTATTAAGTAGGTACCAATAAATTTTAAATTTTGAAAATTCCATATAACATAACGAAACAAAAGCCTTTAAATTTGATCACCACCGCATAGTCTGCTTCGTAGCATTAAATATTCTTATCGAAACTAAGTACTAGCAATAAATCACTTAAAATTGACTAAATGTTTACGGTTTTCGCAGGCCCATCGTCGTACAATATTTCGCAAGAAATTATCGATTAAGATAAAGTCTAAACAATTTCCGCGAATATCAGGCATATAATTAGAGTGATCAAAGCCGATCATGTAAAGTCTGGATCGGCTTCTCATCCCCTTAATCAGAGGCAATTTTGAGTCGCAGTTGGTCCGTGTGGAAACACCTTCGAGTCATCACGAAACCCAAGCAATTGATCCCCAAGAGATGAAACAAAAGGTGCAAAACAGGCATAATTTGAGTGCACACTGTTCCGCGTAAAATTCATAGCAATTTATGAATAAGTGTTTAATTTCAAAAGCTACAAATTTCTAGAACACCCGGCGAATATAATGGCGTGGATTAAATTCAGTCAATTTTCGCAGAAATAGCATCTTGAGGACTTACAAGAGTATCTATTCCATAATTATGTACTTCACTTTGGCGCCGCACAAGTTTACTGCACAATTAGCAAATGATATTTTTTGCGAATTTGTACATTTTGTGATAAAGTGAAATTTTCCAAACAGATAAGCCAGGGTAGAGCAAACATTGCGTTCGATTGCAAAAGCATTTCTCCTTCATTTGAAAAATGTAGAGTGGTTTATGAGTTCCAAGAAATTTTATTCGAAAAACTTCGAAATCGGTTTCGCTCCACCTTTCATCAGTTTGTTGATTTTTTTTAATGGTCTCAATTTGATTTATAGTCTGACCTTAAGGATTCGCATAAATTATATATGGTCTGCGTCTAGACTCTAGAAGGGTTTTAGTTTTCCCTTTTCTACTGCAACCCGCCTTAATGGCGATTAGAGCCATTGAAATTCGACATCATGTTTTCTGTAGTCATCGTCTTGGAATGTCCGCTCTCAATGATCAATTTCCTCCGAATTTTGCGGTAATAAATAAGTTTAAAAGACGTTTCGTGGAAATATGGAAAGAAATTCTTTTATGCACATGCACTCAATTTGGAGCATTTTTTACGAGAGATCGTAAAATACGAAAAATAATTTGATCCTTCCTTTAAATATTTTATTTGGAAACTGCAAGAGAAAAAACCTAGCTTTGAAGAACTTAGAAATACCATAAGTAATATTTTTATCATGATGTACACAAATTACATACATATGTCGAAATTAAACCAAACGAAACTTTTTTTTAGTTTTAACAATTGTTTAAGATATTTTCAAATAATAACAATCACATCACGTTTCAGGAAAAATAGTGTTAAAATGTAAAAAAAAACACAAACCTTAAAAGTTATACAAAGTTACAAAATGAAACGATTCAAACATTTCACAACATATATTTTGTCATAAAGACATTTATTTGTACAATAAATAATGATTGAAATTCAGTGTAGGAACACGTTCATATAATTCATTCCTCCCAAGAAGCTTTCTAATCAATGAATATTTATTATTTGTCTAGGGAGAAATTGCTTCCATCTATTTTCAATTTAAATTAACAATAGCTTTACACTTTTACTTAAAGAGGAAATATATATCATATATTTATATGTACCTGTGCATATAAATATAGTTTCCATTTCTTCAGCAAGCCCCTTTTTCAAAAAAAAAAATTTACAATTTAAGGTATTTAGTATTTTGCAAAGAACGAAACATTAAAATCTGCAACATCTAACCTCAAACCCTGCTTGACGCTTCGTTTAAATCTAGTTTAAGTTGGGTTTAAGTCTGATTGAAATTTGACTCAATAAAGGCTGACCGGCTTAATCAAGTCAAGTCCTGGTACACGCCTGGTTCAAATCAAGCTTAAACTAGCTCGAACCTTGTCCTTTTTTATCTAAACTTGGTTTAAGCTTAACTCAAGCCTCGTTATATGTACTATAGTAACTAGTGTTAAGTAAAATGGAAAGGCGTATAAACACAAACATTTCTTCACTTTAAAAAGTACTTAAGCTGCATTTTGGTAGTTTAAATATGAATCTTTGTTGATAAATCTTCTTCTGGGGTAGTTACTATTGAAGGTACGCGAACGATGGACCTAGGCATTTTCTTTGTGATAATTTGAAACAGATATCATTCAGCATTAGACTTGAGTACACTGATAGTGTACTATCAAAGCAGCATTACTTAAAAATATAGATATCCAAAGGCTGTAATAAAAAAATCTTATAATTCGTTGTAACCATGAAAAACATTTTTAGAACCAGTATTAATAATGGTTAAATGTGTTACTCTGAAAGCCAAAAAATTTCCCCTAAAATTTGATTATATTCAAGTAAATTAAAGAGTATTATCATTACATTTATAATTTATTTATAATTTTGCAACAGTTGAAGTTTCCAAATTCTATGAAACATGCAACAGAGTATATATGTGATTCACATTGTACACACATATTTAGAAAAAGCAAATTTTAGTCCATTGGAATCTGATTAGAAGATAAAAGCATCTCTTCCCTAGTAAGTCTCATATCTTTTAATCAAGATTATGCTCACATAATTCTTGAACCATATTTTTTTTCTAATGAAAGTTAAATAACGCTTTCGTGCGAATTTTTAAGTAGCAAAAAATCCACTCTTATAACGACATTTCCCATTAAGTAGAGCTGAAAAAAAAACTCAGGGAGAAGTTACCTGTTGCTTGGACAATGCATAAATTCTTTTCAATTATTCCCGGCACATTACTTATGAGTAAGTTGATTATTCAGCCGTATTATGATGCCGCACCGTGCCGCAACGTGTGTTAAGTGTCGTCGTCTCTTTATTACGTTTGTCACTTAACTAGATTGGGTAAATTGAAAAGAGAACTCTGTCTAGTTTCAGGGAAAGACGATTTTTATTGTCCAGCCTTTTTAAATAGGGAATGTGCCGCTTAGATATAGTTGAACTGGTTATGACACTCCACTCTGGACCGACGGAACGCAACGCAGTTGAGTGCGTTATGCGCCATCGGCTATTAAAGCGTTTTACCGCTCCGGAGCGCATCATTGTGTTATTTTCATACCTTAAATGGACTGGAGCATGCACACAAGTTGGTCAACCCCATATTCAACGAAAAACTACACCGAAGAATGTCGGACGTTTTATTGAAGTGCACATTGTAACCTGTTGCTGCAATTTAAAATACGATAACGACTCAGAAAATCAACGAGACGTACTGCACTTTGACTAGAAAAGTGCGGTAATGCTGGTAATGCGTGTACCCGGCCTTCTTCTACGGTGTCTTTTCAGACAATTAAAGAAACGACAGAAAACTGGAAAAAGAATTAATTGAATGCCGCCAACGTTAACAAAAGGAGGAACTATCACTCAGCCCATATGAAGGGAGAGTGCAACGGAGAGGTACCTAGGACTTATTCAACAAAAACCAGGTAAAACCTACTGAGCAAGTTATTTGCTATTACACAAGTTTCAAAGATGAGCTGAGGCATTTTTGTTTGTTGTCGAGTAAAACAAAATGCCTCTTTATGATTTTGCACAACTTTAACAAAGTAGAAATCTTTTAGATTTTTACTACTTTGCAGTAAACGATAGTAAAATGCAAATTTCTTTATATACAAAGACTCTTCTACAACTAGAAAATTGAAAATATAACAAAAGGGGTCCCTCAAGGTTCTATTGTGGGTCCAATTCTACACGATTTATGTATGTTTTTACAGCGAATGCCGATATTTTCACCACAAATATTTACTTTCATAAATGATACATGAAAATCATTATTACCTTTAATAAAAACGTTATTCTGTCCGTCATCCGTCACTTTTTTATATACGTATTTTGACAAAACCATAAGAGTTACGTATCTTGATGAAACAAAAATGCTCTATAAGTCGATAATTTCAAAAGATTTTCCTATATTTTTTTATGGTTAAATTGATCTTATGATTTCATATTTATTTTCCCAATTAATCACTATTAGAAGCCGAAAATTATAATTTCTGCTAGATTACAAAAACCATCTTAAATGAATGAATTTAGACTCCAGTTTTAACCATAAGTCTCTTATTATATGTATGTATATAATGTTTGAATAAAATCTTTTGAAATATGTATGTATAAAATTCTATTATTTACACAAAGTACCTATGCATTGATATTTACAGGGTTAATGCAAATCTTTTAAGTGTTAGACATTTTAAACATTTTTTATTCTATAGCTTCTACTATGTCCTTTAAATTCCTCCCAGCTTGGAAATGCGGAAAAAAGAACAAGGGAAACCAAATCTGCGCTGATATGACACAAAAATAAGACCTTTTATCATACATCTATTAAAAATTGAACCAATCCTACTCCAAATCTAAATTTTCGTCGCTACTTTCAAGTAAAGATAGTAAACTTTTTAAAAAAAAATCATATGCAACTTGTTTCTACTTATAGCCTAAAGGAGTAAAATTCAGACTCCGGCTCGTTCCATTTTATATAAAATCATTCATAGAAATCATATCGAAACAAGGAATTTAATTATCAAAGTTTCTATGTGTAATTATTTCGAATTAAACTCAGATTTTCAGTTGATACTGTGGTAGACAACAAGATTATTTTGTTGTTACTATCCTGGTACGCTTTACGTAATCACAAAAGAACCAATTAAAGTACCTATCTGAAAAGGACATTGTTAAATAGTATTTATGACAATTTATTATTATTATTTTCTGGGAACTCAGTAAGTTTACTCATAAAATAAAAGGTGAAGAGTGGTTTTTTCCTTCCTCAGAAGCGTTCACAGGAGAGGCAAAAAATAGCAAACATTTATTCAGCCGCAAAAAGCACTTTAATGTGCGTCATGAGCAGAGGCGACGAAATGTCTGATGTCATTTGCAGAAAATGCTAGTGCAAATAATGGGAAAATAAACACAAAAAGTTGATTACTTTTTAATTAGACTTTAAAGTTGTAAACAAATTTGGTATTGAGCGCATGTCTAATAAAAAATATATTCTTTTCAATTTGTTTTCCACTAATGTACATATTTTGATAGGTTTTTCCTTTTTTGCTTAACTTTAAGAGCCTTAGGTTCTTTTTCCGAGGAGTTATAGTTTATTTTTTTAATATATTAAAATACTTTTCACCTATATTTCTCTTATTCCGGTATTTAAACACAAGATCCCAAAATCGTTGTCATTTTCTAAATTAGATTGTCTTTAGCTTTGGACGCAAAATCAGAGTTATGTTTTTTCTCCATCAAAGGCAATTCTCAGGATAATTTATATGGAAATTGAAATTAACTTTCACATTTTAAATACATATGCTAATTTAAGTCAGTAAATTTGTTCATACTTAGTTTATAATATATGAAATTGCAGTAGATTTTAATTACAAATGTAGGTACCTTTTAAAGAGAAATTCCGCGTAAGATTAAGTATATAAGTTTACTTGCTAACAATTTTAAAATGTAGACCAAACTTGCCAATATTTTCTTACTTTAGAATTATCAAATTCTCCAAATCGAAACCCGAATTTTTATATGTAGTGTAGAAAAACATCAGTCATTTTGAACTGATGATACCTATAAATTATAGCTTTATAAAATTGAGTTGTGATATATGTATGTTGCTGGATTGTACTAAAAATAGTATGTCTATATATTCTACAAACCACAGAACTGAATTTTTTGCCAAGCCTTCACGGAAAAAATTTCTGGTAATTATTTCTGTATTTTCTGATGGATTTTAGGATAGTGCCATTACTTTGGTAATATTTCCTGTAGTTTTTAAGGAGATCTGCTGTTTTTTCAATATATGTTGTGGATTTTATGGCAACCTTCGTAAATTTTTTTTTTCCGTGTTATATTCAGAATTCAGATTATATCAACGTAGAACTAACGAAACGCGATAAATCCATGAAAAATTAATTCACGAAAAAATTGAGGCTATGCATTAAAAAATTCCCAACGTTCCCAACACGAGGGTGAAACAAACTCCATGGGATGGGATTAAGTGCAAATGCAAAAGTACACATGCCAACATTCGTTTGTTGAAAGTACTCGAAACAAATTACTAAATTACCATTTAATTTTGACAAATTGACAAATGCCTGCTTGCTTTGATAAAAGGGACGGGATCAAATTGGATAAGTGATCAGATCAGCGGCTAAAAGGCTTGCGTGCGTTTTGTCTCGCTACAAATTCCGAAAGTTTATTTTCAGCTAACGAATCTTTAGTAGATTTAGATTTCACCTCATTACACAAAATCGTAATTTGGGATCCCCCTTTTATTTTCACGTAACTAATAAGATCGGCCTTGAGATCATTATTTAAGTATAATTATATCCCATTCCGAGAGTTATAAACCCACTTCGATACTTATTACGACAGATTTCATCGTAAATTCATAGCAATGTAATGAGAATTTAGCAATTACTCGAAACTCTGTCGCCTTAGCACAAACAAAAGATTATCGTGTCCGCCGCACTAAATGCGCTTCGTAGAAAATATACAATTTCCAATAAATGACTAAAAATAAAAATGTTCTCTTCATTATCGTCGGTAAACAAGGAAATATCACAAATGACGAATTTTTCCAAGAAACTACTCTAAAGTCGAAAAATCATTCATTCGCATACCTCGACGCGTCGGACGATGGCACTTTCTATGACGCACGGGGACGTCGACGTCGACGGACAGAAAAACCGCGAAAGTTTTATGCGCTAACACAAAATAGACCCGTGAGACATTTCTTCTTGGAGCGGGTGCGGTGGTGATCTATTTTATTTTATGCATTGTGGAAAATCTTGTGAGTAAGTTTGATTTATGACTCTTGAGGATGGACCAACAATTTCTAGGTATTCTACTTTGCTAAAATATTTCTGTGGGCGCAGTTTTACGATCAGTTTGGTAGTTTTATAAGCAATTTTAGGAGCTTAGTAAAGATAACAAATTATAATAAATCATAATAATGCTTTTTCAAGCCTTCTCTTGTTTAGTATTATCGTACGGAATATTTTAGGAAGCATAAAGGGTAATATGATTTTAGGACAAACCTACAATTTAGAAAATTCAAAATGTTTATTTTTACATAAAATATTAGTAACATATAAAGAATAATTTTAAAATTAATTTGAAGTATATTTCTGAAGTTAAAACCTTTGTGCGTCCACGCCTCTTAAACGGCAATGTTGCTCCACACTATAAAATCGTTTTATTTCGAAAAATTATTTTAAAAATTTGCGACTAGGTACTTATTCCAACACATCTTTATGACATTTTTATAATAACTTTATAATAATATTACCTTCTGGATGAACTCAATCAAAAGAAATATTTTTTTTTCTTGCAACAAATATGTACAATATGAAAAGTTAAGTTTAATCCTCAAAGTGTTCTTCTCCGTTTTACACAACTTAATTTTATTTTAAAGATCGAATTAAGCTATTAAAAAAAGGATTTTAAACATTATCTTTTAAGGTGACAGACAGATGAAAATTTGCCTATAATATGGATTTTCAAACAGGACAACGATCTAAAACACACTATCGCTCATTATAAAAATTGGTTCAACAACAACAATGTGACATTTTTATATTGGCCGTCGTATAATCTTGATTTATATCCAATAGAGAACCTGTGGCGAATTGTTAAAACCAAAGTTGGACTGATTGAAATTGGAGATTTGAACCTGGGAGTTTATTCCACAAAACGTTTGTTAAGAGTTAATTAAGTCTTTACCCCAAAGATATCAGGCTGTTATCGATAACCGCAGGTTTGCAACAAAGCATATTGAGTATTGTGTTAAAAAAACTATGAAATATAAAATGTTTTAACTTAAGGCGTTTTTAATTATATGCAAGACTTTTTTGCATGTTGTTGACATCTGAGGGTACAGTTTACATTAATAATAATTAAAATAATTAAGATAGATAAAAAGAAAGTATTTGCAATTAAAGCTTTTCTAATTATATGTACATACGTCACTGTATATATTGTATAATAAAAATTTAAAATAAATCTATCGTGTTTGGTATCAAATGAAAGGTTTTGACGACATTCCAAAAATTATATAGTTTTACATACACATATTTAATACATATTTATTGTTCCCAATAAGTTTTGTTAAGGATGTTTCTAGTAGTATACTAGAATTTTTTTTCTATACTTAATAATCTTTTTTGGGGTCAAACTTTCAATTCATTCAAGCAAGAAGTTACCCTTTGTGGCTTAAAAGCAGTTCCGTCTTTTTAATTCACGCAATAGACTTCGCAAGATCAGCAGAGTGCATGACCGGATGCTTCTAGGAATTAATTGCTAATTACGCCATTTCGAAGAAATTAATTGATTAGCCCTGACGTAATACAAAGTAGGTACTGCCTAGTGCGCCCCACATGATCACCTTAAGTCTTATTTTTATTTTATTTATTTTTTATTTTCATTCCTCTGCTTGAGTTATTGAATATCTCAGGGGAGCCACACGGGGAGACAAGGTGACCACCATCACTATGGGTCCACCGACGACGTTGGAAAGTATCTCAACTCCCAACTTAAAAGATTCTTTGTAGTTGCAGGAACACCGCGCAACATCGAATGTGTTTGTAAGAATGACGATGGCGGCGAAGGAAAAAAAAATTCCTAGAAAATGATTGCGAAGCAAACCGCTGGAAGAAGCCGGCGGCGGCGGCGGCATAGTTCTTGTGCTTTGCGCAGAAAATGATTATTAGCCGCACTGACACCGCGCACAACGACCACAGGTAAGCGAATTTTTTAATCGTGAGCCTCGGTTCAACGTCTACTTCTCATGCAAACGACTTTTGTAACTCGCTTCGCAAAGAAGTTCATCAATCTCGAAATCTTCAAATGGCTTAATGGCCCCATCTTGAAGATGGGTTTTCTGCTGAACGAAACGAAGCAGTTTCACATAGGACCACTTTCTTTACCAAAAAATCAAACAAATTCGGATGGTGTGGTTGCATATACATAGTAAGTAACATTTGTTCGCGAAATCTAGAACAGTGCATCGCGCCGCGCGCAGCTTTCAGACACACATGACGCGATGTTGCATCTCTTGAAGCTTGTAAAAACGCGTCCAGACAAGAACGTCGAGATCAACCAAAGAGATCACAGGTCCGAAGTGGGTAAAAAAAATACCAGTCCAAGATATAAAGTCTGCTCAGCAGCGGGGCTCATTTTGCGCTAGTCGCAAAGGGAAATCTTCACTAAAGAAAAACAAGTTTGTCGCTCTAGAGTAGTCCACTGCATAGGCTATTTTTTTTTATGCGCATAAGTCAGTACATATAATTATGGGTTTATTGGGAAATGAGTCATGTTTTACGGGTGTGCCGTCACAACTATTCTCATAAAAACATTTGCATAAACGCAAATACCGGCGGCGCTCTTTTACACCCAAGTCAAGAAAATATCTAGCCTAATTAGACGCGTTTTTACCGATATTTAGATTTTTTTTAGGAGAGAGAGCTTTCATTTGTGTACCGTTTTCGGTACACGCGGCAGGGAACATGTTAAGCAACCTTTTGAAGAAAATTTAGCGATCTTTTAATTTGATCGTAACTGACTACTTTTGCTTCAACCGAAGATGGTAGTAAGACATATTTTGAAAAAATATTTTATCCATATTTCAGCTATACATGGGTTTTTCTAACGCACTCAACGAGTGAATAATATACACAAATTTTAATCGCTTCCGAAGCGATGTAGGTACACTCAAATTTTATTTCATAGAGAAATGTTAGTAGACTGTAATATGTCAATAAATTTATAGTATCTCTATTTGCACTAGATTTTTTGCTGGAAACCCTAGGAACCCAACTCTAGTTGCATGCTAGTTGCAAAAAGTTTTGTGTGTAAATTTTTATAGTGAAAAAACAGAAAAAGCTTTTTAAAAATCACACCCAAATTTTTAAAATGTCCGCAACTAAAGGTTTTTTGGTTTTATTATACATATAACAATTACATATTTAAACAACTATAAAATTTTTAAAACCCGGTTGTTTTAAAGTTTTTGCTTCTAAAATTCAAAACTGCTGGAAATCCCCTAAGAGAATACCTCAAAGCATCACGCTTTTTCTTAGAAATCGAAATCATATGATAACACAATTCAGTAAACAATTGCCAGCGAAAATTTAATAAACATAACAGATGCTAATGCAAAATTTATGTTATCTATTATCTACGAGTGCTTATCTTAAACTGACTAATTCATTCGCCGAACTTAAACCCAAAGCACTTTCTAACTATGTAGGTGAAGAGTAGGTAATTAAAAATTGTTTATATTTGCAAAGTAAAAAAACTGGCGAGACGTTTATTAAACCAATAAACAATTGGGATTTTTGAATTCGGTTTATGAGAGACGACAACTACAATAAGATATTTTTTGTTTGTTTCCTCAAAAGGTTATATCTAGTACTACTTTTTAACTATAAGATGATTAAACTAGAAAATAAACTAGAAAATATCTGTAATTAAAGTAAAGACTTTTAATTAGTTTAGTAGCCTCCTTCAGGCCCTAGATAAGAACTAAAAAATGTAACCAATTTGTAATCTTAACAAATTTTTAACATTTTCGGATGCTTTTATAAAAGTCAGATATGATAACTGGTGGTGGTGGTGTTTTATTTAAAGAATGAGAATTGAAGCGAGTATTTAAAAATTTAAAATTTGAAAATAAAAAATATTTAATTTAAACGAATTACCTACTACTTAAATATTTATATTATTGTTTATATTTGTATTATTGTATTGTAAGTACCTCAATGTGTAATGTAAACAAAAATTTAGCTTGTTATATATTGAAGGGTTGTAAGTCCAAAGGCTCTAAGTGCTAATTTTATTATTTAGAGATATAACAAAAAAACATAATAAAATAAACAATTCAATGAAATAGTTATTTATTTTAACTTAAATAAATTGAACACATATCTTATAACTACAGGAAGTCGTAAAAAATCAAAAGAAAAATAGGAATCCAAAGAAGTAATAAAAAATAGTGCCTTATGCGAAATAATATTAAAAATGAGCTAAGTGCCTTTTTAAAAGTTCTCAGGATACATTTTCTCTGAATGTTTTGATCACTCGATGATGTAGCGCCCATTTTCACCGCGTAATTTAGTAAAATAACCGCCCAAAAGGTAAAATCTCTACATGCATAATAAAATTAATAAATGAGGAAGGAGCAGTCAAAAACAATTTCCCAACTTTATAGTTATAACAACACAAATTTATGTTAGTTTGACGAGTCAGAATAATGAGGTCCGTCCTTCGCTCAATGAAAGTCAAGATTCAAGAGGACAAAGTGCCTGCTGGCGAATGTTTTTCCGAAAACTACCTTTTTTTGTGTCAACTTTCACAGTTGATAAAAAGGCGAAGATACCCCTGGAATCATAAAGTTATAACCGGGAAAAAACGAAAACAGCTCGCCGGCCGGTGCACATTGCACCGTCGCTAACTAAACAAAGTTTTCGAGCAACCGGGTTTCGGGTTTCGGGTTACCCCCGGTGCATGTTCAACGAGTTTTTTTGTAAAAGGTGCCTTTTGGAGCGCCCCTCAAAGCAGCAACTGCGTTTCATGTAATTTTGCCCGGGCTCATCATACCCTCCGTGGAGTCGAGGCCTTGTTTATATTGACTCTTTGAAATTATGCAGCCTTTGAATTTTGAAACCCTATATCTCTGGATGATGAATTTCGAAGATGACACCTGCTAGCTCCAGAGTTTGCGGCGCTACACTTTCTGATTGCGGAAATTTTGTTTATATAAATTGATTACTCAAAAAATAAAATCCAATTTTAGAATTTCATGCGATTAACTCTGAATTGAAGTTGACTTCACTTATTAAATTGAAAGTTCAAATTTAAAGGTGACCACATTTTGCTAGAGCTCAATTTGTATATTAAAGCAAATTGAAAATTGTTCACAGTGAAAATTAATTAAATTACCCTGAAGCGAAAACATTTTAATTACGAAAATAATTCCAATAAATGGTTACATTTAGGGGTGCATTTTGCGTTGCAAAAAATTTTATTTTTATTTTAACAATATAAACAATTTGTTGAAAAATAATCTTTTAGACACTAACTATAACTCGTTTATCTCATCTTGACAAAAGCAAAACTTTAGATAGAAAATAAACGATTTTCACTATTTTATTCTTTATACATTTCCTTTATAAGATTTTTCAGCGCTGCAAAAGGGATCAAAATAGAAAATAATATCATTATATTTATATTTATTTAAATATAATTGTATTAACTATTATATTTTGTTAAATATTATTTTACTGTTCTCATTATGATTAGAATATTCATTTTCACCTATGATATAGAGATTGTAGGCGCGTTTTTCTTTAAAAGCTGAAACACTCCATAGAACATGATCATGATACTGATGATGAATCTATTGTTTTGAAGTCTTGTACAAAAAACAATTACAGTCTCATGTTCCATTATCTTGAAGAGAATAGAAGATGAGGTAATACAAATTAGATAAAGTATTCCACACATGTATTTTGGAATACAAAATTTAGACTTTTTAAAACGGTTTTTTACATATCTGTTACTGAAAAATATAAAAATCTTATAAAAACTAATTCATGTTTCCCAAAATTGGTTGTTTTTTTATTATTACACTTTTACTTTATTATATATTATTATTCGACATATTTACTAATAATCATTACCTTACATGGAAGTTTTCGTAGTAAATATCTCGTTTCGTTATCGTTTTAAGAGCTGTGAATAATTGAAATATTGTAATACCAGCCAATAAAAAATTTAGTTATTCTCTGATTACTTACTTCGTTTGAAAATATTTAGGCCGCAATTAATTAAGAAGTCTGGAGTGAATGGAATGACCCAAAAGATGACTCTTTTAATCAATTTATAATTGAATGTGGAAATCAGTTCATAATTGATTGTGGGAATCATTTGATAAATCAATTTTAATTTTTATAAAAGAAAGTATTGTTATTGATGGGCACATTTAGGCCTTTTTTGCCCCATTATGATACTATGGAATTGAACCCACAAATGTGGTATTAATTTGGCATCCATATCAGTAAACCTGAATCCAAACTTCTGCCTGGTTCATTACCAATAGAATATTATGCATATTGTTACAACATTTTCCTTCGCTGTAATATACGTTTCAAATTTTAACCAAGTGGATATAGGGACCGTTGTTCAATCCGCACGAACGTGGCGTATGTGGCAGGAGCACTGGCCAATAGCCACACTGATATAAAATCCGCCAGCCGCTCGGAAAAATTTCGGGTGGTATACTATACTAAAATTTATATTTGAATTTTGGACAAAGGACAAAATCAAATAGGAATTGAAATATGTTAATTAATTTTCTTAGAGTCCTTTCAGTTTCCGCTAGGACGAAATTTTAGTCCCGGGAAAGCATCGAAATCAGAGGTACAAAATTACTCCTGGCGATTTCCCATCTGGACGGGCAGACACATTAATTTTAATCAAAAAGCCAGGGGCCTGCGTCAAACACCGCCAAATGCAAGTTGGTCTGGCGTGGCTAGCGCCGAAATCCCATGGCGTGGCACCCGGCGCACCAACGATCGTCACAAGCTGTCCCAGTTCGACAGCCACACGGACACCGAGCTACAGACACAGACACACGGGGTTAGCGAGTCATAAGAGCCTTAAGCCCGTACCACAGCCACAGCAACTTAACAACGAAACTAACCGCCCTGGGTCTGGGCCGCCGGGAGAATCGAGATGGGTCGACTGATTTGGTTCATTCCTGGTATTCAGGAAGGGACCAAATTCGCAGAAGAGGCCGTCGGTTTTATTTTTTTTTTAGTTTATTCATTTTATTTTTTTATTTATTTCCAGCTCCTCCTTTCCCGACAATTCTTCTCGTTCGTTAACTGCCGGTGCGGTGCGGTGCGGTGCGGTGCGGTGCGGTGCGATGGTCCCTGCAGCTTCTCGGCTACTCCCTTTAATTCGAATGCGGTGGTTTGTCGTATCGCAACACCACCAGACCAGACCCGCCACTGTCCTCGGTCGGGTCCAGTTTTAGGCCCTCATCATAAAGCCAATTCTCAGAAATTTTCAGAATAAAGGAGCAAGTCCGCTGGGAGTCCAACCATTGATTTTGATGTGAATTTGCGATTGCGAATTTCATCTGGGACTGGGGGCTGTGGGAATCCGAGAACCATCAACTAATACCCGTCCTGTTTGTACCGTCGATTTACATAAATATTTTAGATGTCTATCCTCCGATTCCTCCCGGACAGACCATTGTTGTTTCCAGGAATGACCAACCGATGCGTACAGCCTGCTCACAAAGTCTTCCAGCTTTATGATTTCTGGAGCAACATAAAAGGATACCTCAAAGTTTTTAATAGAGTCATGTTGTATTACACAAAGGAAGATAATAGATCCTTTCTTCTATAAAACTTTTCGGGCAAGATCAATTCAGAAGGCGTCATAAAAACAACTGAATTGACTCATATTTAATAGCCGTACACGCTAGGATTTGCCTGCACAAGTTTGCCTGTACAGTTAAACTGTTGTTATAAAACTGTACAGTTATCCTCAACTGTATATGTATATACAGCCTGAGGAATATCAAAATACATACATACATATACAGGTAACATCCGAAGAACACGAGTTTCGAAGAACAGAGATACTTTTCCGCAAATTACACGGTTTCAAACTACCTACTTACATTATATTTTCGAGTATTTCTTTTAAAAAAGAATAAAATACATACATATATTATTTGATATAGAATTATTTCGAAATATGTCATTTGTTTGATAAAATAGAGACTTATGATCAAAGACAAAATTGTTCAGAATTATAAAGGAATTATAACTTTCATCACGAAATTTCAAAAATCATGCCTATGAATTTCAATTTCATTCCATTTTAATTGAAATACGTACTTACAAATACATATATGCATTATCTAAGTAGGTATTGTTTATTTTTCCCCCATTATATTATTTTGTGACAAATAAGGGAAATACCCGTTGACCCGTTATTGTATTTTCACACTTAAAACGGAATCCCATTTTTTATAGTCTCGAACAACACGGTTTCAAAGAACACGGAACCAATTAATCGCGGTGTTCTTCGGGGATTACCTGTATATGTATTTCCTGCCGCTCGGTTAAGTATGCGTGCAAGCAATACCGAATGTGTGTGTGTATGTGGCAGTCGGACATGATGACATGCAGAGTTCTTAATTTTTTAATAAATTCGCGACCGTGACTTTTGACTGTAACTAATTTTTTCATTCAAAGTGGTTTAAATTATTTGATAGAAAAAACCAATCGAATTATTTTAATGTTAAATTTTGAACCATATGAGCAAACCCTAACGTGTTAGTGCTCTATGAAAATCGGTTATTTTTTTGGGCTTGATTGGTATACGGTTATATGTAACCTTCATGCTTCCAGTAGCGTATGTGCAGTGAGCATAAATCACACGAATGTAAATTAAAGTGACATAGTCGTAATACAAATAAAAATAAAAGCCAATAAATGCAGTGTTATTAAAATCCAATAAAGAAAATTGAAATGTTCATTCACATATCAAATTATTAATTGAATTCTTTCAATTTAAATATGAAATCGATAAATTGAAAGAATTTAATTAATAGCCAAACTGCCTGGATTTACACCCACTTTGCGTTCAAAAATTTAATCCAAAATTTAATTGGTTACAATTTTCGAGAATTGAATGGGTAAATATCAGGCAATTTGATGCATTGTTTTATATATTTTTTATGGGGGGAATTCAATTCAATAAAAAATTTGCTATTTAACCTGAACCAGATAGGTAAATAAAAAAAAACAGCTTTTATTTAATCTAGATAAATTTATTAAGATTGATAAATTAAATCCAATTCAAAGCAATTGGAGATGGTCATTGATTAATCGATAAATTATATATTCTTCTTTTTGGTTAATTGGCGATTACTTTGAGACCTACAATAATTTGGAATTGTAATATTAGATTGACTGTTAGCGTCGTGAATCTTTAAAAAAAAAGAGTTTTTCCAATTTAACATTTTAATCATCGATCGATGCAGATACATCAAAACATAATTCTTCTTTCAATTACAAATAAAAATATTAATTCCACTCATAAGAAATATAAAAATGATATATCGAAATACTTGTAGAAGATGCAAAATAGTTCGTCTACTCTGATTTTCCTGATTGAACGGATAGACAAACTATTTTGCATTTAGACATAGTACATGGCACAACAATGTAATTCAATTTATACATATGTACTTACCCTTCAATTAGTGCGAAATATAATTAATTTCAAATGTAGCCTAATCGGAATTTATATTAAAAATTCTAAAATTATTTTGCTTACCGAGGTGGTATTTGATATTAAAATAAAGAAAAATTTGTCGTAATACAGTGCGAAACTATTCTAAAGTACGAAATTTCAGCAAAATGAGTAAATTGATTATTTAATGAGGGACCATGTAAAAATCCTACTTTATTACGTTTTTCCAGGAATTTCCTACAAAAATATGTTCTATTTTGTAGAAATTCTTGGTAAATTTAATATTTTTATATTATACATATGAATGCTTTGATGCTGTAAAATGTGCACCTGTTCGGGGAATTTTATTTTCCGCTTGGGGGGCAATTTTACACTCACCTCAAATATTCTCATAAAAGCTTGGACTTAGTTACCACAAAGCATATTTAGCAGATATTGCGTCATTTCTAAGACAGTCGACTGACTCTTGGTAATATTACAAGTATAATTTGGAATTTTCTTCAACATCTGTCTGTCTACTCTCTAAAACCTGATTTTTCTCTTTCGCAAAAATTTACAATTCCGGCTGTACTATCGAGAGGAGCTGACTATAAAGACTTAGTCATTCGTTGGTTTCCAACCGTTTGGGCAATTTGGATATTCCTAAAATGGTCAGTGGTAAATTTGCGATGATCAGAAAAAAAAAATTAACTTGTACCTATGCTAAAATTTTTTATAAGCTCCTCTGACGTAAATTTATGTTTGTTCGCTTTTGTCTTGTTAGTGAACAGACGCTGTGTTGCAAATTACATTAATTCTATGCTCGGAACAGAAAGGTCAATATTATTTGTATCTACCCACATCTCAGTTCAAATTATGTAAGGGCTTCAAATTTTCAATTTATTAATTCTCAGAAAAATGTGGGTTTGTTTGATGAGTTTAAAGCTTTAGCTATTTGCAACTTTTCAATAAAAAATTTCATTTTGATGCAATTTTCTTTTTAAGATGTAAATTATTCAAAATAGCCCTTTATATTCCTTATTTTTTCTTTTCATGGCTGTAGGCCCGCCCATATCGTTTTAAATGTTTTAATCTTCTATTGTGGTATTTACTTATCAAAATATTCCCATCTGGATAATAATCGATGACTTAGGAAACCAATGATCCCTAAATTATACCCTCTTTCGTATATTTATTTTATATTTTGGGGCTTGGGTTCGAAAACTTCATTTTAATGATATAAGAGTTTATATTTTTCCTTTTTCTTATTACTTTATTAAATTCCATATGATAAGTTGTCTTACTTTTACTAATAAAATATGTTTTGCATGCACAGTGAGAGTGACCTTTAAATTCTATTAAATGGAAGCATCATTAATAATTTTTCCGCCTACTTCAAAACATTCGTCTTTGATGAGATTAAATCGTAAATTGTGTCTATGATGGACAAATAATGGGTTTTTCCTGTAGTCATTCCTGGCTATTTTTATATATTTTATTTTGATCTCATTTATTTTCAGTCATAGTTTGGTTTTTGCGCTTTTCCGTTAATCATTCTGAATATTTGTGCTTTTAGCACAATTCTCTGAGATACTTCGTAATATAATAGGATTATATTAAGCGCGAAATCTAATCCAGAGCCAGCATTTTTCATTTTTCATAAATATAGAAATAATGGCTGAAGGTTTTTTCCATTTTCTCGTATTTCTTCTATTTCAATCGAATTTTACATATAAATTAATTGGGTCAAAATCTGGATACATTTGAAAACTGGTCAGAGGAGCTGAGAATGTGTACCTTTTTATATTTGATTTGATTTTTTAGTGCTTTCAACATTTTTTCTTCAATATTATTTGATTTTTAAATAAGAGTATATAGTCCAAAACTTCCCACTCCTAGATCAACTCATCCAATTTGCAAACGTAGTCAAAATATTTTCTAGTGAAAAATGTTAACTAAATTTGATCAAAATCAATTAAGAAATTTACATGGCAACAAAATAAAGTATTTAGTAAAGTAAAAGTCTCTATTTTGATCTAAACCATGATTTTATTGAGGTAATATAATATTCTTTTTAATTTCTAGTCCAATCCATTAGACTCAAAGCTGTTAACCTTGTTAATTATTCATTTGTTTTCGGCAGACTGATGAAATTAGAAATAACTAAATATTATATAAGTAAACAATTACCTGATTCCTGTCCAGTGCTTAAATTTGCAAGCAAATTCTTATTTTAACTAAATAGCGATCTTCTTCCCCTCCACTGGTTGTATTCTAATTCAGCAATAGAGCAATTGCACGAGTTTTGTGATCTAAAAGTATGCGTGATTTCCTTCCGGATGTGTGGCTAGATAAAATCTTGACTAATTCCAAGTTTATTTACAGTCTCTCTTAATGATTTACTATTTTTTAAACTGCTTATTACACAGGATTTAATTGCTGGAATTACAGTCATGGACAAATAATTAGGAACACTTGATACGGTAACACTCTTTGCTTCGCTTTCTTTTATTCTTTATTTAAATTAAATTATAATATAGTTATAGTAGAAACTACTATTATTTGTTACTTGGATAGATCATTTCATGAGATATCGCCTTGCAGTAAATGTTAAACGCAACAAGGTTCTAAGTTATTGCAATTTTGTTTCGAAAACTAAATAGACTTGTTTTCTGTGAAATTAATTTAGTGTTCTGAAAGTGTCGCGTTATTTCGAAATTCCTTTAAAGTACTATTTTTCAACAAGGAGATCTTCATTTATAAGCAGTGATTTTTTTTAAGTAACTAACAAATGAGATAAATAAAATGTAGTAATCCCCGACTTCATTTGTGTGTGAGACCGCTCTTCGTCCGACTTTGAAAATTGTGGGCATCTTGACAAAAGTGTAATATGTGGAATACTGACAAACGTAATGCTGCCGCGGGCTGAAGAGAATTTACCTGTAATTTAAATTGGAAATTCCAGCAAGATAATAATCCAAAGTACACAACCAAGCTTACAAAATAATTCCTTTTGAACAATTTTATCGATGTTCTTGAATGGCTTTCATACAGTCGGAAACCTGAATCCCATAGAACATCTTTGAATAGATGTAAAAAATGCAGTTTCTTAACAAAATATTAAAAATGATGATGAAGTATTTAATGCTATTAAGACTGCATGGGAAAATATTTCTGTGAAGAGACGTAGGCATCTAATTTTAGCAATGAGAAGATTTGAAGTAATCATTTTCCATTCGATTTTTATTAAATCCACTGAGTAGGATGTTTCTAATTAGTTTTCCATATCTGTATGTTTTCTATCTTTAATATTCAAATTTTTATTACGATAAACTCTCTGCGGTATTTTGAATATAATATATGTTATAATACCTATTTAAAATAAACTCCTTAGTAAACGCGTGCTTGTTTTTGGTATCAAGATCGAAATTTCGTATACATAAATGGAGTTCTTACTACAATATGCAACAAATTTTGTATTTTTATCTTAATAGGTAGTTATAGTGAGAGGTTTTAAAAGATGGAAATTAAGTTTTCTAGTACAAGTTTACTTGTTGATTATCTCAAGGATTTTGGTAAAACTTTGCAGAAACATTAAAATTGGATCAAAACGAAGGAATATGCGGATTTTGAAGATAAAAGTGAAAAAATTCAGGGTCGGTAAAAGTGACATTTTGTGAATTTTAAAGTTAAATATCTCGAAAAGTATTGGTTTCCGCGGAACCATCATTGCATATTCGTTCTTTTTGAGTCAGTTTTAATGTTTTTGCAAATTTTCATCGTAATCCGTGTGATTATCAACAAGTAAACATAAGCCATATTTTGTTACCAGATAGTCCATTTACACAATTCAGTTTTGGACTTTTGTGATGATTCATCGCATTATTTTCACATTCGCACAATTTTTATCTAATTCTAATCCTACCAGTGCAAGATACTACCAGAATTATCTAATGCTGTGCACTGTCGGGAAAAATAAGCAAACATTTTCGATTCAAAGGAGGTGAAGTGGAAACATCTTCGTCTTGGGAACTTCTTCACTTACCACTCGATGCTGCGGTAGCCCTTCGCGCAGCAGTGCAAACTTTTGAAATCCTTGAGGACCGCGTACTCGGTGCTGCTGATCTCCTTCGTGAACTGCATGTGGGTGGTGTTCGCGGACTCCCGGAACTTGTGGGTGGAGCAGTGGTCCATCGACTCGACGGTCGTGTCAGCTCCGGAGCAGCTCCAGGCGCACGCGAGCAGCAGGAGGCTGCCGAGGACTGCACCACCGCACTCTTGTCGCCGTTTCGACATATTACAAAACTTTCTTTCACCACTGCACATTACTTAATATTAATTATTATTCGGCTTGTTTTCTAAATATCAAAACGGAATTAGAGTGATTTAAAGCAGCCACCACAGGTTCGTTTGCATCCTCCTCGACAAATGGTACAGACTCAATTAATTGCGAAATTCACCTTCGCCGTTGGCACTCAGTTTCATTCAAGTAATTCCAAGAAAAGCATAGCCAAAACTGACAACGAACACTTGTTAAAAATAAAATAAAACGAAATGAATGCCAAACGAAGCGCTTCGCGTGCGACGTGCTCACGGAACCAGAAATCTCGAAACAATGGAGGAACGCACCTCGTCGACCGCTCGCTCACGACTGAACCGAACCGAGATGAGATCAATCGAGGCGAGTTCGAGTTCGAGTCGCGGACACCGGCGGAGTTGCAGATGGTTGCGAATTGGTCGAATCGAACCACGAACACAACCAAACCGGGAAAAGTGCTAAAAATACGCCCCCCCCCACCCTGTGACCCTACAACAGCTTTCCCGGCGTCGAACACCTGCGCTGCGAGCCGACATGCGTTCGCAGCCGCTTTCCAGGCGGCTTCCAGTCCGATACCGTTCCTCGCCGAACTCAAACGGGGCTTCCGGCTGGCAGCGCTGGGTGCCAGGTGACTCATCCAGCGGCTCCATTGTTTTACAGCGGTTGGTGTTGCTGCATGCTCGAAACGGATTCGTTGTTTTTTTGAAATTTTTTGCTGGAACTCGAATTGAAGGACTTCAGTTAAGATCGTTCGAATTGAAGAATATTTAAAAAAAACCGGCCAAGTGACAGTCGGACTCGCGCCGAACCCTGGGTAGGGTTCCGTGAAAAAGTATTTTTTTTTTTGTGCTGTAACTACAAAGGACAATGCTCAAAAAAAAAACAAGCCCCGGCGCTAACGAAAAGTATCTCATAATTTTAGTAAAAAATAATGTTGAACTATTGTATGTTTACAATTATTAAAATAAATGGCTAAATTCTAGATCTCGCTATTTTTTTTTTTTCAGGGGTTTGTCTAATTTATATGAAGTACTTATTTATAACAAAATAGCACGGGGCTATTCTATTGTAAGCTCTAATGATTAATGATTGAATGCACAGCACAGTCTTTCCAGCGTTCGTTGAGATCTGTGCTTTCTTTGCTTGTGCCATTTTACTTTGAAAAAATTCTACTTACCGAATCTCTTCTATGATTGTACTTGAGCACAACTTGAATAATCAGTGGGTCACGTTTTCGAGGATGCAAGCTGATCTACCAGAATTAACAGACTTTCCGAGATTGACACATGAAGACTTGATTTTGATAGCCGTTCATGTGATAGATCCAGAAAACTAAATAAATCTTACTTTCCTTCAGTTTTTGTTTCTTTAATCTGACATTATTTTATGCAACATGTTGTTAACACTAAAAAATGACTACTGGAAAACTTTCACAACATCTCATATTTAGCCATCGATATTGATGATGCCCCATATGTAGTATTTGTTTAAACATTATTACCAATAACGCAGCACAACAAAATTACACTTTTTTTCTGTTGCATGAAATATTTTAACGGTTGTTTACTGTTGCGACCTCGAATTCGCTGATTTCGAATCTACCCTCAATTTTTTTCTTGCAGATCCCGTTTTCGAGAAAAATAGAGTCAAAATATTCAAAAGACCATATTTTGGCCGATCATTGAAAAATAATGGTTCATCGTAAAACTTTTTAACCTGGCTTAAACGAAAGCCTGAGTTCTAATCTATGAATATCAAATACAACTTATCTCTTAATGCACTTGCAGTGTTCTTTATTCGTCATCAATTGTATGAAAAAATCAGTTTATGGAAAAAAATAAAATTTACTGATTCTTTCGATATTCTTCAAAGGTTTTGAATTTTTATATAGAAAGATTAAGATTTCAGCTATCATTTGACCAACATTATAAACTTCTGGATCAATCCGTTATTTTGTAATGATTTTTGATAAATGATCAAAATATCGCATTTTTCGCAAAAACTAAAGCTGATACAAAAAATCTGACTTCAGATCTCAAATCAGAACCCCGAAAATATATAATATTAGTTATAATATTTCATGCAACAAAAATGCTGTTGCCTAGTGTTATAAATAGAAATCATGCCGACCATGAACTGGGAAGCCTTTACATAACCTCAATTTTCTTGAGATAGAATAGAATTAATTTTTTGAAAACTTGAAACTTCTATAGTCTTTAGAATGGTGGGTAAAAAAAACCGATGTAACGAAAATTTGTCTCACTTCACTTCAGTAGAGGGTCCCGATTACCACCGATTACCCATGGATTACTTTTTTTCTAGTAGTTTTTCACATCGTCAAGTAATTTTTATATGATGACTTATTCTTATAATGCAATAGTGAATGAAATGCATAATTAAATTAAATTTGCAATAATTGCATTAATACTAAACATATAATACTAATATTCGAAATTAATTCTGCAGATTTAGAGAAGAATCTCAAGATGATTCATACAAAAAATTTGCGTGATGCCATCCCAATTTTGGTAGCCTATCACCGGACCCTCATTAGATTTGGCCATGACGAAAAAGATATCTGAGAGGTATCTGGAGTTTGGTGACCGAATGAATATAAAATGAGTCACATTTAGTCACATTTAATTGCCAATGGTCGGTCATTCATGATAAAACAAGCTCGGATTATCAGGGACATGAGCTCCTTCACACCTCACCTTCTGTTGTTGTCCTTCCTTAGAAAAATTGCCCATTAAGATTGCTCTTTCTTATCATGACAGACAGCGCCGAGCGTGCTTAAGAGAGGTGTTAATTATGTTAACAAATACAGACACTGGACAAGTTTACAATTTGACAAAAGTGAGATGTTTGTCCACTTGCTTTCTTTTCGCCGATAGGGGCGATCCGTCCTACCTGGGTCTTTTTTCTTCGAAATTCTAGAAATCCCAGGCGGAGGGTCTTACGACTTTATTTTTCAAAAGAAGTAACAGACATTATACAAAAGAGCCATCAGTGCTAACTTCCAGGTAGGCAGTTTTCCTTGTGCTGGGAGTGGTATATGAATTTTTTTTAGATAATAAGAAATACCGAACTAACCTACAACTACTCTAATCAAGGCATAGGTCCTTTGCAATCGGATTTCCTCCTCATGGACCATACTCCAGATGTGCGTCTTGCAGATGGTCTGCTCGGCTACTTCAGATCCTGATAGTTTTTACAAGAGGAATTTCAATTGAATAGCAATTGCAGGAAATGGCAGTTCTATTATATCCGAGGTTTTTTGATTTGAGAATGGTCCGTTTTTAAAACAAAAATAGTATGGAAATGTATTCAAACTACTAATTACTAAATATTTACTATACCTTTTGTATTAGGAAAATTCTCAATAGAAATATTTTGCAAAAGGAAGATTTAATTCAAATGGTATTTGATTTGTACGTGGTTGTAGTTGTAAATATCTCGGAAACGATGGAAGGTGGATTTTTTTAATTATTTTTCCCTTCTTCCCTATTACAAAAAGTGGTTTCGAAACCGTTCTCAAATCGGAAAACTTCAGAAATCGCCAGGCACTAGGCAGGGCCGTTTCTACACTTTAAGGGGCCTATGGGCTCTGCATAAATTTAAAGCCCTTTTAAACTCTTAATTAGGGTTATCAGACGGTCACAGTAAAAAACAAGGACAGTAGACTAAAAAAATCAAAATAAAATAACCACACAAAAAAACTGACCAAATTATATCACAGATTTGGTTAGTTTTGGACATTTGTTTATTTTGTTCTTGTTTTTTAATCTGCAATAAAAAAATCAGCATATTTAATAAAAAATCAGGACACCTGGTAACTACAACTCTCAATGAAAATACTGATCGTATATACCTATATTTACATATATGTATATAATGTGTGTGTATTTTTTACAGATAATTCAATAATCCAAAAAAATTTATGATCATACAATTTTAAAATCAAACACAATAACCTAAAAATACTTAGTAATAAATTCATTCACACATATGAAAATAATATCAAACAATAATTTACATTAGTTTTTTCGAACTTTCTGACTAGCGAAATCGTCGATGATATCTTTGAAGCCAATAATTTGCAATACATCATTTTAGATACTCATTATCGATAAAGAACTCAGTCTGGAAGTACAGTTTTGGGTCATTCTCGGAAGTATTTTACACAGCCCAATGGAACGCAGCTAATTCTAATATTAATATATGAGCCGCATCGTTTTTGAATATTGTAGGCAAGGAACTTGGCATAATTTTTACATTTTAGTTATGTTTTTTGTTTTGAGATAACAAAGCACACAGTCTTGATAAATGATATATATTTTTGAACCCTGTTTTATAAAACTGACAAATTTATTCAAATTATATGACAAAACCATATGCTTTATAAAAAACTTGTGTGTAAAAAGTTTGCTGTACAATAACAATGATTTATTTACTACGATAAGTTATACAAAATTGTCGTTACAAGTAAATCATTGTCATTATAATTATACATATTCTATGAATTGCAATTTAAATTTGTCGCTACAAGAAACTTCATTTGTCGACTTTTCTTTACTTTTTGACACGATTTACAATTTTACAAAAAATATGTGACAATTTTGTGCCTACAGATATTACAAGTTTCCGTTTCCATAAAATATTGTTAAGATATAATTTAACGGGAAAATGACGGCAATTGTAAGGAAGACCATTGATCGTGACAATTTTTTTATGAAACAGAAATTCGTTATATGTCGAATAGTAAGCTGAAAAGGGTTTGTAAGTTTTATGAAATGGGGTCCTGGATTATTTTGTATTTGACTATTAAGATTTATGATATAAAAAAAGCTGTTGACGGGTAAGGAGCTCAATGCAGATTGGTCCTCCGCAAATGTACTGGTCATTTGTAAGGTTTTTGGGTATGCGCATGCGTCTACCGCTTATGCGGCATTAGCAACCAAACCAAAGGCAACTGCTCCCAAATAGAACCGATCGGATCGGATGTGGACACTTTAAAGAGTTGGCGGTCGGTTCGTTGGACTCGCGGGCAATAATTCATACATCCGCTAAACACACGGTCAGCGCAAGTGCTCGGAATTCGAAATCAGTTCCAGCGAAAACAATCAATGGATGATGGTGTCAATCATCACAGCGCAAAGCTATGCCCGTCGGCTGGGGGCAGTTCACTTTTATTTCTTCTGTTCTTTTATTTTTGTTATTTTTTTAATACCAACTTGATTCGTCTTTTTGATAAGGTTTTTCCAGCCAGCATAGTCTCATTCCTCGGTATGTGCTGCAAATATTATTTATTTTGCCAGGCTCGAGGGCCCGATCGCTGAAAAAATAATTGCTATTGTTGCAAGTCGTATATTTAAAAATGCCTCGCACGTGGCACAGGGAAATTCATTCAAGGCAAGTCTACCTGCATAAGACCAGACCATACCACCCGAACGCTAGTCTTTATAGGTTTAGCAGTTTGAATTATATTTGAAGCGCCAATGGAGGGCACCTCTATTATATTTCACTAATTTATTGACTTATCTAGAATTAAATTTACAGACCTTTTGATGATTTTTTAATTGGTTCTTAAAATGCTACTCTTTATAATTAACAAATTCGAAGTAATTCACTCAGTCATGCGTGCTGCTTCATTGCTCGTTTCAAGATATACGCCTTAAATTGAGAGTTTCCTAAGAAGCCGGCTCTGCGTCATCATGCGACACAGCGCAAGCGTTGCATTTTGTCTGGGGATTTTTGCACCTCTTAGCTTCTGAATATTAAACAAATTTTTGCGGTCTCTGGCTTCGACATGGTTTGTTTTACCGGCTACTGAATTTACGTAGACAATTGACCATTTCTTGGAATGCTACGATTAAAATGAAAGGAAAGCCTACCGGGTACTATTTATAGTGCAGCAGGGAATATAAAATTAATTGAAATAATAATATTTGAATCCTTTGCGAAATGTATTAACATGATCTTACATACCTGAAGTTTAAAGAGGATGTAAATACAGCGAAATATTTAATTAGAGCTTTATTGTTAGCTTGTGTTTGATATCTAAATACAAAAATCAACATTTCATAGATATTTATGTATGTTTAGCGGAAATATGTAAGAGTAAATGCTTAACAATGACGAAACTTTATTAGAAAACCATAAATTTTTAAAATTTGTTTCTAAATATGGTACTCTTGCGGTTTAAAATAAAAATATAATTTTGAATTCACAGTTTTTTTTTAACTCAAAAACTTAGATGCATGCATAAAGTTCATTGTTTTAATAGCTAAACCTAAAATACAAAATAGTGTCTGTACATTGATTTAACTACTGAATAAATTCTATTCTAGTTTCTCAATAGTCCGGCATACCTAAAATTTTGGCTTGATTCTTGAAATATTATTTCTACGAAATAAGAGAGTAGAGTTGTAGAAAAAAATAAATAAATATGTTTTTTAAAAATGAGCTATTTTCTTGTTATACAATATTTAGAACAATTAGGAGAAAAGTAAAACTTTGCGAGCTTAAGGTAGTATGTACTAAAAATTTGTTGATATATGTATATAAATGTTATTATGATACCTATGAATATTGTTAATGTTTCAGAAAATTAATAAACACTGATTTTTTATTGTCTGGTTGACACATCTTGCTAGGAAGAAGCAAGTGAAAGTTTAACAATTTTAAGGATAAGGAGTTTCACTAAATTTGAAAATAATAGGTTATTATATCAAAATTTAAAAGCGTAAAAGGCCAAGGAAGCCAAGCCGAAGAAATCAAGCTTTATTTTCAATTAGTTTTGTAATTTTGCAATGATACCTATAAATTTTGAAATGCAATTTACAAAATAAAATTACTACACTCTGAAAAACGTATTTCAAATTTCTACGAAAAAAAATGGAAATATCTCCGAGTACATTTGCAATAAAATGTATACAAAGTTAAATGATCTCTCTATCTGAATCAAATATTAATATTTATCATTTGCTTTTATAAGGCAAAGATGTTTGTAATTTATTGAACTGAAATTCCTAAATTTATTACTCATTCCAAGATCAAGGGACATCGCCCTTCTAAATTGATAAAAATTCTGTTGAAATCTTTCCGATAAATCTAAGAATTGTGATAATAGAAGATAATAAAAAAACATGTTCCCTATATAAAGCCCATCCAACCAGTAGTAATAGTTAGAAAAAATGCTGAAATATTTAGTAATTGTCTCATTGGCGCTGGTAGCCTCCACCTTAGCCGAGCCTGCTGCAACATTTGGTAAGACTAGAACTAAATAAATTAAAATAAAAGATAAATTAATATACAACATATTTAGCGGGAGGTGGTCTAAATGAAAAAATTGCAAGGCTCCTGGAAAAATTTAAAGTTGAAATGCCCTGTGGATTTCCTGAAAAAGGCATACCTCCTCTAACGCCCTTTAAACATGAATATGCGGAATGGAAGCATGATAATGTTCTTTTTTCGTAAGTATCATAGAATAATTTTCTAATTGTTATTTTTAATTTAATTTAGTTTGAGTGTTGGTTAGTGTTCTGAACTGTCCTTCCAGAATTTGCGAGCTAAGTTCTTACAAAAATTTGATTTAACATTCTGAAATGTAAAACAGTGCAGTGATCTAACTCTAAGTGTTGTTCTTCAGCTGATTCGACTAAAAAAAAATTACAATGATTAAAAAAGAGCATTCAGAACTCAAAATAGCAGGCAACATTCAAACTGTGTATTATTTAAAAGATGTGCCTAATCTTTATCTAATTTCAAAATTTGTATATTCAAAATTGTGAGTAATGAAAATTTTTTACAGGATTTTGTCCAGCATTAGCGACATAAGAGTAAATGGTTTAAACAACTTCGTTACAAATTCAGTTTCTTTTAGTGCTCTTTCATTAAAGTCGACATTTGATATAACTTTGAAAGGATTAAATGCAACTGGAAAACACTCCATGAAATTGGCTGTTCTTCGTCTTTTGAAGATAAATCGTTTAGGAGAATTCACAATATCTCTGGATGATCTAAGAATTCAAGGAGAATTTCAACTCGCTTCAAAAGATCAAGGCCTCTACGTCAAAGAGTTGAAGACTGTAGTCGTACTTGGAGATTTTAAAGCGAACGTAACTGGATTCATCCCAGGAAGCCTATTCCAAAAATTTGCTAATCGAGTTGTTGAGGATTCGGTTATATTTTTCATCAAGTACTTTTCAACTTTTGTAACTGAGATTGTTAAAGAAGTCGCCACTCCAATCGTCAATGAGCAACTCAAAGATTATACGACATTGGATCTTCTGAATATAATCAATTCAGCCGATGAGCCTGTGAAGTGTGTTAATAATTGAAGTGTTGTATTTCCCACAATTAAGTTTGCATTGGTAATAAATCTGCAACGATAACTTTGATAAGCCGATCGTCTTTTACGTATATGTCCGATTTGTCATTCATTGAAACATGGTTTAGTTCTAAGAGCATCGGATAGTACCCTTTTCACTATCTTTCGAGTGTATAATTCCCAGACTCGATTTTTCTAATTTTCTAATCAGAGCAATGTTAATTCTCAAAACACTGATACTAACAAAACGCGATTTGCTAATATTACTTATGACTTTATATTGTGACTTTTACGACCCCTTTTATCTAAAGTACCTGTGCTACCTATCGGTGTAAAGAATTCGAACAATTTTTAAGGTACTATTCTAATCTTAAATGCAACTTACAAACATTGTTTGTGCTGAAATTTTTCATGAAAACTACGCATTTCTTATAAATATATAGTATTTGAAGTTTGAAATGTTGTCTTCGTTTTTTTTAAGCATTGGTTTCAGGAGTATTTTTGGTACTGTCGTTAGTGGAATTTTGTTCATCGCTATAAAAAATTAGACTTCTTTTTTTTTAACATACAATTTACTTCAAAATTTTAATTAATTATTAATTCAGTAATTAATTTAATTAATTAATTTAATTAATTCACCTACAAATGTTATGTGAATTTTAAAATTATAATTTAAGTAAAAAATGTCCGAGATGTAAGATATTTTTAAAAAAATTGAATTACTAATGAATTTTTATGCAATCAATACGATATTCTTCAAATTATGAACTTAAAAATTATTTACATAACAATATACCCAGACACAATTAGATCCAATATTTGAACTGATAAAATAAAACATTTGCCTGCTTCTTATTAACGTGATTATTTAGCAATTGTATTAAAATTGCAATGCAATCAGCTGGCTGATAATACGCAATATCGCAAAATTTTAAGATTTTAACATGATAAAACACCTGGCGTCTAATAATCTCTCAAGAAATTTTGATAAGGTTCATCGGAACCCATAAAAGGTGGTCAAGGCTTTGCAGCACGCTCACACGTATTAAAGTTCATCTAAAAAAATGAAGTCTCATTTGATTTTCTTATTTTCTTGTTTTGCTGTTGCTATTGCAATTACTCTAGCCGAGGAGATTTCTGTGACGGATATTACAGAAAATGAAAATTTCGAGGGATTTAGTCTTAATGATCAATTGGTGAAAGCCTTGGAAAATTTAAAAAAGCAAATGCCATGTGGATTTCCGGATCATGGAGTTCCTCCGTTGGCACCATTCAAAAGAGTTTATACTGAAATTCAGCATGAGCATATTCTCTACAGGTAAATTAAATTGGAATTCTAAAATTTTTTTTTTGAAAAGTGATTTATTCAACTCCTTGTGAATAGCATTCTGCTCAATCTTTTTGATCTCCGAGTTGATGGTCTCAACGACTTCAGAACGAATGCAGTGACGATGAGTATTCTCACAATGAAGGGTACCTTCGATATCAACTTTAATAATATCCTCGCCAAAAGCCAGTACAAGATGAACTTCTTCCCGATTAATTTACTAAGAATCACTGGAGAAGGAGACATGAACTTCCAATTAAAGGATTTGAGAGTCAAGGGTGACTTTCAGCTCGGCATTAAGGATAAAGGGCTCGCTTTGAAGTCCTTCAACATTGTTGTGGTGCTCGGTGATTGCAATTCGAATATTAGTAATCTTCTCGGTGGTGGAATTGCTGGAAGACTAGCGAATAAAGCAATTGAAAGATTTGTGAAGTTCTTCATTAAAACTCAGAATCGTTTTGTTAGCGATACTCTTCGAGAAAAGATAGTTCCTGTCGTAAACGAAAAACTTCAGGCTTACACTATCAAGGACATTTTGGATATGATTGCTGCAGCACAGAAGACTCCTACTTGTGTTCCACCACCGGATACAAAAGTCAACCAGTTAGATTTACTTTTGAAGCTGTTAGAAATTACTAAATTGGAATAAAATAAAACGAGTTTTTTATAACTTAAAAATATGCTTGACACCTCTTTTAAATATTCTAGTGTGATGGTGATGGAATCATTCACTAAAAAGTTTTGTAAGAATGAAATAGATTTTCTAGAGTTTCCATTTCACTGTGTTATTAAGGAAAAGAAATGTTGAGATAATAATATTTTAAAACTTTAAACAGCTAATTGTGCTAAATAATACATATGTATTAGTATAACCACACACCCATCACTCTTGTGCAGTCTATTGTAGTTTAGATATTTTTTAACTAAATACCTATTATTTTACTAATAGGAATAATTAATTAATAGTTGACTTTAACAGTTTTTTATTAAACTTAAAACATTTTTATTGGTATGCATAGTTCAAACTAGGGAGCGGTAAAAAATGACGTTAAAACAACTTTATTTTATTAAACTCAAAGTAGTATTATAATATTCCTCATTTACTATTATAGATTTGGCTGAAATTTCTATTAAATTAATCACGAGATTCGTAACAAATATTTGGTTAAGAACAAACAGTTCAAGAAGTGGAAAACGCAAAATCATGGCATCTTCTATTAAACAACGATTTCGTGTAAAAACAAATTAAGACTTAAAATCGATGTGGTTTAAAGTTTGTCATTTGAATTTAGGAAAAAAATTATTCATGCTATTAAACATTTTTTTGTAAATAAAAATAGAGCCCCTAAAAGTATGAAATAATTTCAAGGTAAAATAACTCTTAACAGTGTATTAATTTAAAGTATTTCTGATTTTGCATTAAATTCTCCCAATTAAGATTTGCTTTTATAAATGCATAATAAAAATAAATAATAATAATTATACGAGCAATGATGATAATTACAAATAATGAATATTAGAATTATATGTAGAAAAGAGCCAAAAGTTAATCTTTTTTTCTAAAATGTAGTACTTAGTAGTAGAAGAGCACTTCCAAAATTTATACTAGCGAAGATACAAAAAAAGCTTAAATTGTTATAAGAAAAATACTAACTAAAGCTTTGGTAGCCTCACTTAACGAAAGAATATCCCGCAAAGCTTTCGAGCAAGTGTAGGGTGTTTAATAAGTAGTATTTATAGTAATATTTCATAATTTGTTTTTTTTTCATTAATTTTCGTTAACGCATTAAGATTTTTTACTAATATAAAACTAGTTTTTGTTTTAAAAAAATAAATAATCCTACAAGGATTCACTTAAATTAAAAATATTAACGTACCTATAGTAGAAAAGATTTTATTTATTGTTCGAGATTTTAATTGAATTCCGGACCTTGAACTATTTAAGCTCGTTATAAGACGAGTTTTAATCGTTAAATTTGTTTTAATTTCAGCATCAATGGCAAGAAACTGATAGTTGAAATAAATGAAATAAAATGTTAAGCATGATGTAGGACGAGGTATTGAATTTTAATCGATGCATGCCTATGTTTAAAGATAGTTAGAGCAAATTTGATTTGTTGAAATAGTATTTTAGTTAAGTAAAATCAATTTACACAAGCTATCAAAAAGAATTCTTGAAGCACATGTGATTAATATCCCGAGTGACTCTAATAATAGTTAATCCGACATACAGTGACGGACAAAACTGTTCACATTATGATATTAGAGGTTTTTGCAACGTACTCATTAACTGTAAAAGATATCGTAAAACTGGTTGCGTAATATTGTAGAGGGTAAAATTTTCTATAGAAATGCTCCGATATATTTTGACATCCGATTGACCTTTTTTGAGTTACTTATGAAATAAAACTGTCAAATTTCACTACTTTTATTTCGTAACTGCGATAGTTTTTTAGTTATTTGCGAAACAAAATTAGTGAAATTTGACAATTTTATTTCATAAATAACTCGAAAAAGGTCAATCGGGTGTCAAAATATATAGGACCATTTCTATAGAAAATTTTACCCTCTACAATATTACGCAACCATTTTTACGATATCTTTTACAGTTAATGAGTACGTTGCAAAAACCTCTAATGCCATAATGTGAACAGTTTTGTCCGTCACTGTAAGTCTGCATATTAAGAATATTTTTTTAAGTTGCTATTGCCCACCCTTAAAATAATCTATTCCTTTTGAGACGCAATACTACAACGTCAATTACGACTTCATTCTCATTGACTTTGAGGAGTGTTTATTGTTTTTCAAAATGATTATTTGCTCCGGATTAAGGGCTAAAAAGTTAACGCTCCAATTTTTAAATTAAAAAATGGCATCGATACGGAGACGAAATAAACTTTTATCAATCAGGCTTAAAGAAATATATTGAAGTGCAGTTTTATCATTTCTATAATGTATAAGTCTGCCATAAAAAAATGTTTTATTTTCATTTATTAAGCGTATATCTATTTATTAAACCGCCTCTCGAGATTTGCAAACTGCAGGAGTTAGAAAACTTGATGATGAGATCTTAAATGATATCACATTTAGAAACAAGCCATTAATAATAATATTAAAGGATTCGAAATTCAACTTTTGTTCCATAATAAATTCTCGTAAGGTTATGAAATATGTTTCACAAAATACAGCTGCAGAAACAATGTAAAAATAAAAACTTTTTTTTTTTTAATTGATTTATTTATAAAAGATGTAATCGTTTTAAGTATTGCAGGTATATCGTTTCGAAAATGAGATTTAATAAAGAATATAACTTAAATCGTTATCTGGTGGAGGCACACAAGTTGATGGTTTGGACGGTTTGCTAATCATCGAAATTATATCACCTAAAGTATATTGGCTCAATATTTTGTTAGCTTGAGGAACAACAATGTCATATATCTTTTTACTAATAACCGTCTGTTGGTCTTTGACAATATCAACAACAGTTTTCTCGATTATTTTATTTATAAATTCATTCAATTGTTCATCGTCCACAATTCCAGAAATGTTCGATTCTGCACCACCGAGCGTAACAACAATATTAAAATCTTTAATTTGAACACCACTGAGTTTAGCTCCCAATTTAACCGTGCCCTTAAGCCGTAAGTCAGTCAATTTGAAGTCCAAATCTCCTTTACTGTTGAGAATTATGGGCCGGGTAACTTCCAAAATATATTTACTGAGTGCACTGATTTTATTGAAATTTATATTGAAAGTAATTTTTAGTGTTAGCACACTGAATTGTATATCATCGATATCAAAATCATTTAAGCCATCAACTCGGAGATTGTTGAGTTCACCACTTGCGCTGCAAAAAAAGTTTTTTTTTTTTTTAAATAACAAATACAATTAAAAAATTAAATTCTTACTGTCCAATTTCTTCGTCGATATCAAATTCAATCTTTTCTTGTTTAAATGGAGCTAGAGGAGGCAAATTATATTCAGGAAATCCGCATGGCATCTGTTTTTTTATATTCTCCAGAGTCTTTCTTAGTGAATCAGATGGACCTCTGACTTCTGCGTAAGTAAAAATTGTTTTAGTATTGAAACACTTTAAGATTTAAAATAAGAGGTCAATTCAGTCAAGTCTTTGACGATATTAAAAAATCGATTTATAGATTTAATTTAATAAAATCGAATTAAATCAATACTTGGTCATCATCGGACTCTGATCATATTTACTAAATTTCACTGATCGAACAATATTGTAACCCGAAATAAATACAAACCTGGTTCATATGGAACAAAGCTTGCTACAGCTCCTCCTAATAATACCGCGAATAATAAGAAATTCATTTTGTTGCACTGAATACGAAACTAACGATCCGAAGTGCTTCAAACTTTATTATATAGAATTTGTCTTGATCGTTATCAACGCATATCTTAACATTTCACTTTTCAACTAGGGGGTCGCCCGCGGCGGAAAAGCCGAACAATCTTATTATTGTAATATATTTATGAGGTTTTGCCCGATAAGTCTATTTTTAATATCGCAAGTATAACCTCCTTGTTTGTTACCCAAAAATTTTTGAATTGGACAAGAGTTCCTCATGACGAGCAAAATTAATACATACAACAATAACTAATGATACTTGAAGTATGATTTGAGTGCAAACACCTTCGAAGTCCCAAGAAAGTTTTTTCTTAATACTTGAGATTAACTTACCAATTGTGCGGATGATATCTCACTAAATAACCCCAATAAAATACCCCTTCATCGTTAAAACGTGCGAGATATGCTGAATATGAAATTTTTTTTTTATATATTTAGGTCTTATCTTGAATATTATCGATGGTGCTGATGGGAATCTAATCCCCCAGTAGTGTCATTAGCGATTAATTGTAAACAATCATATTGTGGATTATCTTTGAAGTGGTATAAAATGTGTGCACTCTTATTTTCTACGTTAAATGCGCTGTTCTATTTTTTTATTTATTTTTTATTTTTGAAATAAGTATTTGAATTTTATTAATTCATAAAAATATATATCAAATATAGAACATCGTTTTCGGCATTAGACTCTTAAAAGAGTTTTACTTCTTGTATCTATGTATAAAATAAATTGCATACCTTTATATATTTGTTATTTTATGAAGAGTAAATAAAGAGTAAATTTGCGTATAAAAATCTTCGTGATTCGGTTCGGAGGATAGAGTGCTTTTAAAAACATTAACTATATTGTATTGAATTTTGTTTACAAGCCACACAAAATAAGAAAATAATATTTCGAATCGAATTTAACGATTGTGGTTTAGGTTTTAAAAATAATGAAATTCTATTTTCTTATTAAAATTAGTACTATGGGTATTTTGTTTCTTTGTTTGTCAATTGCTTGCTCAATCACGCCTAAACGCTTGTTCCGATCAATTTAATTTTTTGAATGAAGGCACCAGAATTCAAAATGGCGGACCCAAGATGGTGGCCTTAAATTATAAATTTCAAGGGATAGTCATGAAAATTGGTATTTAGGGTTTTTTGGGGATCCTGATTGTGAATCTACTTTCGAAACTAAAAAATTCAAGATGGAAGATCAAGTATGGCTACCAAAAATGTTTGAATTTCTACGATTTAAGTTAATTTCATATTAGTGGTACCGATATTGAGTCTCGTGCATATCAGTTCGAAATTTTTATATTTGTTTATTTGGATGTTTGTTCGTCAATTACGCCGAAATGGTTGGTTTCATATTTTTCATTTTTTGTCTGAAAGTATTACATCCATCAACTTAACATATGTGTTATTTTTATGGACATAAAATTAGGAGTTATAAAATTGTAAATTTCAATGGATTGCCATGAAGATTGGTACATAGTTTTAGTTTTGAGATGCTGATTTCGAATCCGCTTTCGAAATTTAAAAATCATTCACACACAATTCAAAGTACATAATTTGTATAATAGATAAATTAGAATGGTTGATTTAATATCCAATAATTTATTGAACATTTACATGTGTAACGAACGAAATGCTTAGGAGAATGATACTTTCTATAACGAATAGATTTGCAGCTTTGATGTTTTTCAATGAAGCAACGATGAAATAGTGAAAAATTTCTTTATTTACAATGAAAATTTTTGGTACATCGGGTGAAACCGGGTTACTGAGCTAGTAAAGTATAAAATAGTAGGTAAACCTTTTTTAGTTTATTTTAATGATTTAACTTTTTAAAATCGACTGTTTTAGTATAAGTATTATATACTTGTACATATAGGTAAATGTACATATGTATTTTGATTGAAAGTCTATGCAATAGTATGACCTCGATTTTCTATTATTGGACTACTAGTAAAGCAAATTTGAGTGCCATCGGTTAAATAAAGGTGGGAAAAAAAAGTTACCCAATCTAACGCTAACCAAACAGGGATGCAGCTCAATAGAGGACATCAAAATTGATTTTTTTCGTAAATATTGTGCTTCTGGTAAATTGATTGTAAAATTTTCAACTCCATCCCTTCAAATTTATCGGAAGTTGTGCCAAAATTTACAAAAGACTTTATACAAACAACGACCCAAATCGGGCGTTGATCAATTGAACTCCTTTTCGCCATTGTTTGTTCGAAAGTAGAAAAGATAGAAGAGGGGGCCCCCCAAACAGCGATTGTCTGTATGTCGCACACTCCACAGCATAGCGAATTTTTGCCCGGAGGTTATGAATAGCCTGCCCCCCAGGTGTAGCCTATTACTTTCTTAACGAGGACTCTTTCACGTGGAAAAGCCTTGACGAAAAGAAAATATAAACACTGCAGAATCCAGAAGGGTTTTCGCAATATGCAAAATCGGACACAATAAGGTAAAGCTGTGAATTCCTGAATGGGGTAATGGGGGGATAGAAAAGGGTTTTTGTGCTCCTTCTGGATGCACTGCTCATAATTTGATCTGAAATTAACAATGACAAGGTAGAAACAATAGACGACTTTAACCTGTCTCTCTGCAGGTATAAAATGCATGCCAGGCAGAGGATCCCTTCGAGCTAATGTAGAAATTGGTTGACTCGTTCTATTAACAAAATATTTGACGTCATTTTCGTCCTACTTTTCCTTCTTTAACATCCTGTTTTCATATAGTGAGGATATCTGACGCGGCACACCGCCATTCCAACTCCTTGTGGCGCTCCAATATTTCCTGGTGGCTGTTTTGGTGGGGCTCCAAGTTCTCGTTGGGGCCCTCTACGGACATGGATACGTCGCAAATATACAAATACAGTTGTGTTTATTCGATCCAACCGCAAAAATCTTCCTCTCCCCGGGGACCCGGTAATGACTGTTTTGTGCAATGCCCTGAAATATAGAGGGGGCTTAAAACGTATAGTATAAAATTATAAAAAAATACTACATGTATGTATAGTAAAGCCGGCATTTAAAGAAACTAATTAAATGCAATGATGTTCCCGAGGACTTCGCGAAGGGGAGCGCCTCTTAAGAGTATTATAATGAGTAAGAATACCGCGGCAAAATAAATAAAAAAATAAAAAAAGGTATATCTTTTAATACCCCCCAAAAGGTACGGGGGTACAAACCCCCGGGGCGGGCCCCTCTGGCACAGACGTATGTCTAGAATTAACCCAGTTTACGTTGACGTCACTAAAATTCGCTCTCTCGTATAATAATTTCCCCAAGCATGATTCCCCCCACTTCGGGGTTAAAGGCCAACATTTGTGCCGGAAACATGCGCAAATCCTAGTGCCCTTAAAAATAAATTTTCCGGATCTAAAGCTCCGGACGTATGTGTGTACCTAGGTCCGGCATTCTGACCGAAAGTTTTTTAACGTTCGGAGGGATGCCCTAAGCCAGCCAGCCCGTGTGTCGTGTGTCTTGTCTTGCGAAGTGAAGCTACCAAAGATTTTACTTTTAGTTCAGAAAGTTCACCTTAGTGGTGATGATGATACCAGAATCAGCTTCTTGCCGAGCCAGACCATCCGTTTTAATTTGCCTGGTTATGTTATAGAAAAATATTGTACAATATTTTATATTTTTTTTTACGTTCCTTCCAAATTGCGGACTTGAGTGAAAACGATTTAAACAAATAATAAACAATTTAAATAAAAAATAAAAAATCCAGTGCAAAATCCAGCCAAAAATAAATAAATAAATAAATAAATATAAAATCAGTGCCGAATTATCCGAAATTTTTTGAGACTTCGTCCCATATAATAGGGTTTTTTGCTGCATAGAGCCAATTGCACTGTTTTAAGTTAATTTAAATAAATTGTGATTAGTTATATAGATAAAGTGCTGCAGTGGTCCGGATTTATGCAAGTTCAGACGTCCTATTTTTAAAACTCGCCAAAAAAAAAAATATATATATAAATATAAATCCAGATCTCGGTGTACAATCCGTTGACAATATTACCTTAAAAGATTAATTCAAACTGCTTTCTCGATTTGAGGCATCTTCTTGTTGTTTAAGGATTGAATTAATTTTGTTGGACACGGTAATATTGTATATATGCATTGAGCATATATACATAAACTGGTATATACACCGATTTAGAGAATTCTGCACAGAGACAACTTGCACAGAGAGGAGTCGATTGCCAATATGTAAGTAGAAAAAAAATAACTTTGATAAATTTACAGAGTAAAAATAAAAAAATAAATAAAAGATACGAATTGTATCTGTAACCCATTTATCTAAAATCGGGACGAATTCAGCTCAAATTCAACGGGGGCATCATACAAGAGCTTTTCGAACAATAACACAATTGATTTCGTCCTCTATTATTTTTTTCCGAATTTTCCTGTATTGATTGAAATTAAATGTTGATTTACATTAGAGGCTAAATCCTCTGCAAAGGATTCACCACATCTCAACCATTTTTGTTAGGGCTGCATTGGAGCGCGCAATTGGGTCTGTTTGTGTCTCGATTTTTCTGTTGACTCAATAAATAGACTTTTGCAGTTCTGCTCCTAATTGGTTTATGTAATTGGACTTTCGAGTCAAATTTTAGTTCGGTTTTGTTCAATTGTTTCATTCTTCTGTTTGAATTAGGCAAATCTCTTTGATTTCGGTTCTTTGATTCGTCGACGTTCTCATTTTACATACTATCGATATGCCGCATTGAATATCTACATATCGATGAACAAGCAGTTTTCAATTTAAACATATGCTCTGTAGCTTCCTTGTATAGGAATCTACAATACAAATAAAGAAGATTAGTTCTCTATTGCGGAAAATATACGTTTTAAAGAATAATTAATTGCACTATTCTCCTAAATCTGCTATTCAAAAATGATTAATTCCACTTATACCATCTCTTTTAACAAAAAAACAATGTAATATAATTTATTTTTCGATTTAAACTTTTTCTTTTTTTATTTAATTTGAAAGAGAACAAACAAAGCATAAAAGGTAGTATTTTAGCCAGGTAGTGCATTTATTTTAATTCCGCCAAGCCTTTTTCTACTGAAAAGCAATTCCCTATTATTAATTATAATTTTTACTCAGTGCAGCACTATAAATTACATGTTAAAATAGAAAACTAATCATTTTAAATTGGGGAAAAATGAACTTCTGGCGTCACTACATATGCATTACAAACAAAATCTGAATTTGGGATTTTTAAAAACCAAATTTTCAATTTGAATTAGGTTTTTGTCTAAAGACCAGAGCTTCTCGGGTTTAAATAAGACTTTAAAAATCTGTGTGTTACCGACATTTGTATTATTTTATTTCAGTTTGATTTCACTAGGTTATTTTAATTTTAAAATATTATATGTAAAATTGGTTTCTCTTTAAACCATTTTTCTATTTTTTTGTACCGTTTTTGTCATGTAATAATTTTACAAAATTTCAAAATAGGTATGTTGTGAAAAGCCGTATATGTATTTTTAGAATCTTCAATTCTATAAGACAGGACTGACGCTGTGAACTTTAGTATTTCATTCATATTGTTCCCCGAAACATAAATGTGAAATTTTGAAATTTTTGGGAAATGTAACATATTCTAGTAACATGATAATGCCTTGAAAAATGAAGAAAAATTCTACATTCACAATATTCGTGTTATTTTCTGTTTAGAATTATATAAATATAAACTTGATCAATTTTCTCATTTTGCATTTGCTGTACCAATTTAATAGTAATTTTTTATACTAATTGTGTAATAATAATAATAATTTTTACATAAATCGACCAAAAAAAGTTTGTGGGCTTTTACTTTTTGAATGCGCGTTATTTGGCTAGCTGAAATACTTATATTGAATCGAAAGGGCATAGTAGGTAATTTGAGTATTCAATATGAAATCATTTTTCTGTGTTTTAAATATTTGGTACAAAAAATGTATTTTTTTTCTAGCAAATTGAATATTTTTTAAGATTTTTCAAGCTAAAAATACCTTGAGTTTGACTCATGCACTCTTAAACTTGAACTCAAATTTTAAGTCATAATACAAGAAAAATGCAGTCATAAACGCATGCGAGCCAAGTCAAATATCTCAAGATAAAAAAAATTGCGACCTTAGATATCAAATTTTCTAGTGTATTCATTGTTTGAAATTCCGCGCAAATAATTATATTTTTGTTATCTTATATGACAGAATGTTGAAATATCGTAATTCATTTAAAATATATTTCCTTCAACGGTCCACTAACCCAGCCTTGAAAGTTTAATATAATGTTTCATGAGTTTAAAAGTATAACTTCAAAATATCTTATCAACTTTTATTCGGTGGCTCCGGTCAGACTGATAGGAAGAGGCGACTGGAAAAATGCCCTTTCTTTTAAATTCTTTTGTATAAATTATATAATTAACATTTATCAATGAAATACTGAGCTTTCTTTTTTAAATATGGAACATAAATCACTGATATCAGTGGCATCACATTTTCTTCGATTCTTGTAAGATTATGAATCTTTGCAAGTGCACGTATTATTTACTATAAACAAAAGTGAAATTTGTGCCGAGCTAATTTTGAACTTGGTATTCATTAACTTATCTGAAAATTATTATTTTCTTATAATTTAAGTTTGGGTTTACATAATTTTCATGTCACACAAAAGTGCACAAATGTTGGCTCATAATTTACGAGACAATTGACTTGATCAATTTGTGTTAAAAAAACCTTTTTTCGATTATTGGTATAACTTTTCAGAACAGGTTTTCTGCTACCAAAATATGTTTTAGTGACATCTATATACATTTAAATTGCTTTCCTCGACAGAGGGTTCAAACAACTTTTTTTGTAATATCTTTTCAATTTTTTAAACGGTATACAATATTATTATGACAATTTTTGATTTACTGGCCATCAAATTTGAGTTTGGATATATAGCATTAGAAAAAAAACTTAGCAATATTTAAGGCTACTATTTATATCCCAATTGAACGTAGTTATAAAAATAAAGAGTTTTCTGAATAGGAGTATGTTTCAAAAAAAATATTCCTCAACCTCTTTGTTTTCATAGCTTTGGGGTCTATTTCTGTAATATCGTGTTATTCTCAGGTATGTAATCTTAAATATTTTATTTAACATAGTCTGTAATTTTGACACATTGAAACCATATTAGAAGTCCGTACAACATAAGGACTTGGAATATTACTTTACAAATATTTTATTATAATCAATTTATATTCCAGAGATAAGTATTTCAGAAAAATACCTAGTACCTAATTATTGAAATTGAAGTTTTTATTCGTTGCTCATACAATATACTGAAAGTTTTAAATAAATACATATGTAGATTTCATCTAGGGTATTTGTTTTCGAATTTTCGGGTTATCCAAATATTAAAATGAAATTATTACGGTAAAAGATAAAAATTAGCATTTCCTGAAGAATTTGACGAATTTGGCAATTTTTTAATTCTAATATTTTACTTTTTATATATCGTGTCTACGGTTCTCCGTTTTGATCGAGTAAAATGAAATGAAAAAATTAGATAGGTATTGAAGTTTCACAATACACATAATACAATTTTAGATATTACTTCAAATATAATAATATGAATAAATAGAACTGCTTAAATGATTTTTAACTATATAACCAAGGCAATTCATGTTTATATGCTTCAAAGGCGCTTCGCACAAACTTGCTTACATCCTATTTGCTGGCTGCAAAAAATTGAATTCAGTGTTAAATTGCAATCAGTCAAAATATAATTTTATGTTTTCGCTTTACGACTCAATTTAATTGATAAAACCATCCTTTTTTCTTATAAGATCTTAAAAGAATTAAAATTTACTTTGAATTAGTGTTGATAAATTCTTTGATCTGTTGAGGTATTTCATTTATTTTTTAAAATAGCCCATGAAATTTCCCAATTTCACTTTGAAACCACTGCTATTCCAAAACTATTGATTGATTCCGGGGATTATGATATAAGTATACGACAAACGCAATATGGCCAATAAAAATTTTAAGAAGTGTTGTATTTTTTAGGATCCTCTAAATATTTTGGATTTCAAAAATATCATAGAAAATTCGCAATGACCGAAACGAATAAAAATTTTCAACATTTAAAGTATACATCGTGATAGTACGAAACGATATAATAAAAATACAAATAAATAGTACAAGTTTATCTCATTTTATAATTCATAGAAACATATATAATTTAGATTTTTATAAGTTCTCTTTGAAACAAATTTAATTTTGTTATAAAAATCAAACGAAAAATTCAATACGTATTTTAGTGAAAAAATCCAAAAAATTACATTTTTCCGGCAAAAAACGGATAAAAAAGGGGAGATATAAAATAAATAAAAACCTTTTGAGAAACAAAATTATACACAAGCGAACTCGTTAACGTGATTGTTTACATATTGCCGAAAGATTTAAGTCAATATTCTAGTTTTTTTTTAATCGTTGGAATCGTTTTAATAAAAATTTCATTAAAATATTTTAGGAGTGTATTCTACATATATTAATAAGTATAAAAAAGCAAAAAACAAACTATTCTTTGAAACAAAAACTTAGAACAACCGCTAAATGTTTTGTATGCTTATGTAATGCCTGATCGTTCGATCGTTGTACGATCGTTAATTATTCGAAACTCGAAATTAATAATCAGCAACCTTAAAAACCCCTAAAACCCCTGTATATAACAATTTTCAATGACTAGAAAAATACATGCTTCAAAGGGTTAATTATAACTTCCAACGAAGTTTACGTAAGCATCTTTTATTTTGATTTTATTCCTGATTACGTTGATAATTAAATCTATTTTTAGAAAGCACGTTTCTGGATTTAACTTTATAAGAAGTTACGAAAACTCGAATTTTTGTAGCACATGCAATCTTCTCAAATTTCCGTTTCATGCATTTTAAAATAATTTCATATGGTATTCGAATTTTAATCATTTTTTGTCTAGGAAAATGTATGCAAAGTGCAGCAAAGTTGGTCATGCATTCGTGTGCGCTTTTAACACCTCAATTGTCCCCCCACCACCGCAGTAATGTTAGTCAAATAACCCGACTTTACCCAGTTCCTTTAAAAACCGGGAGCTTATTAAGGAAAAGGACGAAACTTATTTATCGTTCGTCTAGTGAACGTGAATTTTTGAATTTCTGAATTTCTGCAGGGAAAGAGCTCTGCACCACCGGAAGTATTCCTGGTAAAATGGTTTTTATTTATTTTTATTTTTTTAAATCTCCTTTTGTGCTCCGTTGCCCTGCGGTGGTGTGGAAAAAGGCTCCGCCGAAAAATAATCCCTAGTCCCTGCAGGAGAGAATCGCAGACAGAGTGCGCGCATATGTGGAAAATAAAAAAAAATACCTATATATATGTATAAAAAAAAAATAAGGAAAAAGAGCTCCCCAAAGCTCGGTTTCCCAAGTTTATCTTGATCCCGGCAGGTATTCGGGGGGATAATTGTAACGTGCAAAATTCAACTCGGCTTAGACTTCCCCTTTTCAGCTCATTTAACTGTCGCAAAGGATCCACGTTTTTCGCCACCACCGACGCTGACGTCGTCGTGTCGTTGTCGTCGTCGTCGTCGTCGCGGCGTGTTGATTGACATCTCCAGCACAATAAAGCTGGATAGCCTCAAGATAAAAAGCTTTCTTAAGTATAAAAAAAAAATGAAATAAAATAAAAATGGCAATGCGGGCAATGGAAAGGGCACTGAAAGCATAGGGCAGATAAATTTTTTTTTTCTTGAAGAGAACTTAGTATACCACTTTTTTTCTATCCTTTTTATTTATTTATTTATTTATGTAATTATTTATTTATTTTTTTTACTATTTGTGGTCCTATCTTTTAAACATACATACATATTGCTCGAAGAATAAATAAATAAATAACAAATAAAAATAAATAAAATAAAAATACCCACGTTGTGCTTCTGTTCTGCCGCCATTTTGAGTAAAAATATAGGGAGCAACACAGGCTTAAGTATAAAGACAACGGGGCATGTATGTAAAAAGGGAAAATAAAAGTGGGACACAAAAACGCTATAGCGGGGATAGGTGTGTGCCGCACTCCACAACAAGCGCACAGTAAGAAAACACGTCCTGCTGCGGAAGACCTTCTTCTTACCGAGTTGGAAGCTTCTTCTCGCCCTCAATATTTTTTATTTATTTTTTTTTCTTCCTTCAAACCACCCGGATAAGGGCTCCCCTTTAATGGTACTTTAAGTTAAATATTAAAGGAAAACCTTTGTGCTTCTTTTCTTCTATTTTTTTTTGTGTTTTGTTTGTTTGTTTATTTTAATTTTTTTTTCATTTTTGCACACTTCCTTGCCTGTAAGATGTTTCCGGATGATTGTGTGTAGAACGAACACTATGCGTTAGACAAATTGTGTCGTCTCCTCGTTGTGGCGCTCCTCCTTCAACCAGAATTCCTTATGGCTGCAAATATTTTCTAAGATAATTTAAATGTACTGTTTACCGTCGCATCTCAGAAAAAAAAAGTTAATTCAATTTTGCACTTAGATTAGCTGTGTGCACAAGTTAAAGGAGGCTTCCTTTTACCCCCTCCTCTTCCATTTTCCCCTCTCCCCTCCTCTCCCCTTATCCCCACCACAGGTCTCGTGTGAGGTGCCGCCGCTCATTTGTTAGCCTTGGTGGGAGCTCCTTGTTGCGGCGGCCTCCCCCCTCTTCCCTTCCCCTGCCATCTTCAGCATCTCGTCTGATTTGAGAGCATATGGGCTTTTGGAGTAGAACGCAATACTTAAATGATTTTATTTTTAATTTTCTTATATTTTTTTTTCTGCTTTTCTAAGAAACCGAACTCACCTCTTCTTCATCCTTGCACTTAAACCACTCAACTATTGAACCATAGTTTGGTCGAAACGGGCCACTCATAACGAACGTGAACACTACAATTATATTGACGATTATGGTTTTGAGGGTCTTCACAAAAAATTATTTCCATTAACCAATATATTTGCGATATTAACGTATATTTAGTATATCTTCAGCATCACAACGTTACAAGGTGAACAAAAAATAATAATAATACTCAGTGAGAAGAGTCTTCGGATAATACAAAAGCAAAATCGTTATCTTTATCGACTTAAGGGTTTGAGAACCTGCACTTTACCGTTGGCTGATAATATTCAATGTAAGGCACATCACACCTCCTTGAGACAGGCCTTTTGTAGATGAAATTTTTTTAAACATTTAACTGAAACAGAATAAAAATGTTTCTTATAAGAGCTTTTTATGTAACTTTAAAAGCTCCAAATATGTTTCTGCTACAAATTTTTGTTTCTGCAATTGGTGTCTGCTTTTAACATTTTTAATACCGAGTTTTTTTTTAAATCAAGCCTTCGTTGGGGGAGGATTTATACACCTAGAAAAATTTGACAATATTTATATGAACTTTACTGCATTTCGATTGAAATTACTAGTATTTTTTAATAATGAAGTTGTATTAACAGTATTAAAATATTTAATCACTACATTTTTATGTTTGCTAGAACTCAGTTAAAAGGAACTGCACTATGAAAATATCTCAACCGATTATACAATATTTGTTAAATTGTGTAACGACATGACTGCAGTTGGCGCAACTTCGAATCTCACATTTTTTCAAGCGTAGAACTGGTCAAGTGCGAGTCGAACTAGAGAAGGATAATATGGTCAACAGTGGATAAGTAAATGTTTGAAGTCCTCTAAATCACAAAATTATTTTCTAAATGTTGTGACTTTTTTTCTCTATAGATTGTTTCGTTATTATACCTCCAAAAACTAATGAATTGCTGAGAAGTCTACAAGAAGAAGGGGTTATGATTTTTGTTTTAAAACAAATGGCATTTGATTCACTGTGAACAAAGCATGGTACACAATTTATCTGAATCATCATATGGTACTGGTACACATTGGGTCAGATATAGGTATAACACGTATCAAAATTTAAATTCTTTAATAAAATATACTAATGGTGTTTAATAACAAAAAAATAAAGCCTGTAAGCTGTAAAATAATGCATTATTCTGGAATGCATTACCATTCCCAGTACTACTACAAGTAATGCAAGCAAGACAAATTACCAGTACTATTATCAGTATTGGTACTGCGACAAATTAGCAAGTAATGGTATTAGTACTTCATCATTACCGTATTGCAGAAGCATTACTTAGCATTACGTGGCATTACTCAGCATTACCAGGCATTATTTAGAAATACTCAGCATTACCCAACATTGCGGGTTAATTATTAAAAAATTATGATGAATTTTATTTTCTATGAAGTTTTACTTTGTATTGAGGGTCCCGAGACCAGTTTGAAACATATAAGTATGTATATAGTATAAATTCTGCCATAGAGATAATCAGTTTGGTTTTAGCTATTCCCAATATTTACCATTAATCTCCAAAGTAAATCATGAAACTCGGCAAGTGTTGATAGGTCAGCAACCTTTTTCCATCGAGTCTTATATTACGCTTCGTGGATGTCCTCGTTATGTGAAGTTTGAATTAGAGCTATAAGGTAAACACTCGAAAACGAGTGCCCCATCGCTATCTCATTTTTACCCTGCCCCCCAAAATCAATAGAGCATTTTTTACCCCCGAGTGGCTCAGTCACAACATGTGAAATTAAAGCTTTTCACCTGCAAAATTCAGCAAAAATTTTTTGAAGTTGTGAGCAGAGCTCGATTGCAACAGAAACTTATTGGACTATATTGTACTATTGCAGCCACCAGAGGACTCTGCTACTGTGCACAATTGCCTATTTAAAATGGCTGTGTCCAGGGTAGGGTAGCATAGAGCTCTGTTGACTCGGCCGGGGCCCCAACAGTTCTATAGCCCACTCCCGGGGCCTGGGGATTGCGATGGAACCCGAGCCCACAGTGTGGAAGGGGCAGTTTTATCTGCATTGCATCAAATAATCAATTTCATATATCTGCGAAATAAATAAATCGTCCTTCACCATATGTAACCAACTGTGCCTCGGATAGGCAGCTCGATACGTTTTCTATCCGGGAAAATAGGAAATCATCCCATGGGCGAGTCCCGGCTTTTTTACAAAAATTAAATTGAACCGGAGCAATTTATTGTTACATGTTTGCGCAGAGCTTACACGGATGAGAGGATTCGCTTATATGAGTTCCACATAAAATATAGAGAATTCTTTTTTTTTTATGAAAACCAGTTTACTTTTACATCCTAATTGGGAACTATGATTGGAGAACTTTTCATTGGCAATTTTCTTTTTTTATAGATAGGTACATATTTATTATATTGCAGTAGATTAAAAGTATTCTACTTCTCACATCAGAAGTACTATATAAAATAAAAAGTTGTAGCTAGTATCTAGTTAACTATGGTTAAGATTTATCTTTAAAAAACTTGGATTCATTCATAAACTACCGTAGTTAACCGCGCCGTAGTTTAATTTTATATTCGACTTTGAAGAGAAGCTAAAATTGTACCTTTGCTAGCCTAATTATAAAACATCATAGATGAATGAAGATTGTACTTCCAGCAATAGAATGAGAAATTCCTATTCTTTATACAAATGAATTCAAACTTAAATAAATGAAATAAAATAAATAAAAATATATTTAAGAGTTTTACGCAAAAAATTGCAAATTTATCTGTCTCTGTTTAAATATATGAGCCAAAATTGTGAGGAAATATTTATCAAATTTATGAAATTGATCTACTGATGTATTTATAGCCTCTACTAATATTCGATGAGAATATAAAATCCATTTTAAATAAAAATTGGTAAAAATATTACATCAAACAGAACCATTGTTTTCGCAGCCAGCGGATGTTTCTTCGTCGCCTGCTACAACATAGCAATGGCGTAGTTAACTTCAAAAATACTTCGTGGTTAAACATAACTCTATAGTTGTTAAATTGCCTCGATGAGCATAACTATAGCTTAACATGTGGTTAACTATACATAGTTTAGTTTTTGAACACACCCATAACAGTCTAGAATTTAGAGTCTGATGATGAAAAGATAACAAAATAGTGCACTTTTGTCTTCTTCTATATATGTATTTGTTTAATTCGTCACAATCGTTTATTCTTATAGCCATATAAATATGAGCCGTTGAAAATCATAGTGGCGAAAGCTAAGTTTTAATAGTTAATATTAGTTAATTATAATTTAAGTCTTAACTCATTTTTTTTAAATTTTTGATTTACGGCACTAGGATTCTCAAAGGCTCATATGTATATTGTATGTATTTATTTGACCATGTTTCGGTGTTAAAAGCCAATATATTATACTTTATTAACTTAAGAAGAATTATAGCATTTATCAACTATTATTGCTTTTTTTTGTGAATAAATAAAATGTGTACAAACAACTGAATATTGGTAGGCTTAAGGCTACAAAACTACAAAATTACACTTTTTAGTAATAAAGGTATGTATGGAATAGAGACTAAGGTATTGTTTCTTTTATGGACAATATCAGTATTTTCTGTAGAATTGTTTTACTCTTAATTCTGAAAAACATAAGTTGGGAAGCTTAAGATTCAGTCTATTAAAACGATATCCCAAATATACCAACTAGGGCGCCTTAGGTGTAGCAGTTGGATTTACTATTTCTTTCAAATTTTAACGTCTAATATTTCTTTTAAAAAAAGGGGTTATGATAGACAGTATGAGACGTTTGCGTAAATTATTCTATAATAGTTTAAACTTTCGTTTCATTAAAGGATACACACAATCCTCGGAAATAACCAGACGACCACTTAATTTGTTAAACCATATTAATTCAAGTTCCATTCATTGCTATATTTTGCAAAATAAGGAAACCTTCACGTAACGTAACAAAACTGATAAAAATCATTGTTTACTTATTCAGTCCCAAAGAGTTATCCCTCCTTTATTTTTATATGATTGAGAATATGAGAAAGCTCGAAAGGTTGCAATTTTCATTCCTCTAACGTGTTTCCTGCGAAAATTTTGTGTATGAAGGCACGTTCGCAGGCTTCGAGGAATATTGACGTAGCATTAAAAATGTTAAGTACATTGAGGGAATGAATAATTCATGAAAAGCCTCCCATTCCCGCACTGCAAGCCACCAACAAAATTACTGGCGTTTAGCAATTACGGAATCCAGCCAGGAGCTAATTTAAGGTGCTGTCAATGAGTTTAGCCGCAATTTCATCAAAGGTACGCATGGAAAATACTTTAATAACACTATTCGGGTAACTGCCTAGCGAATGTGTTTATAATTTGTCTAAAGGGCGGAATAATTAAGTGATTGGTGAACAAGGCGACGTGTCCTGCCCCCGGGCTTCACGTGCAGTCACTCACGGTGAAATGGATAACTTCAATCGATATTTCACCCTTTTCTGATTTTACCATGTTGACGTTGGATTTGCGACGTTTTCCTTTGAAGTGAAAAGCTAAATATGCTACAGGCAGCGAAAGCTGCAAGGTATGTTTCCATTCAAGATGTCATCTTCATGGCTGAATAATCAACGTGATTAAATTTTGTACTGCAGTGCGGGACGTGTGTGCTGCGGTGCTGTCGTGTGGGACTTCTGGCTCAGTCGTATAATGAAATTTGATTTTCGTTCATCTCATTCTCGAGAAAAGGATACATTATTCTGGTTTCTAGAAAACATACAAAAGTCCCCAATGGAATTAAATTCCCTTGCATCACTTACTGTGCATGAAAATACCTTTTGAATAAAATCATTAAAACAAAGTTAGTATCATTGAGAAAAATATCGTATTGTAATTTCAAAAGTGCGAGTTATTAATTAAAACTTTGTAGTATAGTATTTAAAACAACCCTGAAACAAATTAAAATATACATTCAATACAATCAATTTTAGATTCTACAACATTCTTGTAAAAATTGTATCAATGTAGAATTTACATTTTCAAATTACAATACACTAAATGAATTTTACTTCAATACAAAACGTATAGTATAGGTATACCTAGTATGAAAGAAAATTTGATTTGTGTATCTTATATGAATAGCTTTTCTTTCCTTATGTATACAAATATACATATGTTTAAATAAAAAACCAAATAAAAATGAAAATATGCACTTGACTTTTATTTGGAAGTTGAAACTAAAAGTGGATGAAAAACATTTTTGATCTGAAAATCTTTCGTAGTAAAAGCGTAAATCATATCACGGAATAAGATTAAACTAAAAACAAACAACTATGTACACTGGTCTACAAAATTTGACTTTTTGTGTGCCTTGCCTATAAAATGCTATAATTTTATACTATTTTGGGGTCACTGAATACGAATATATGTACCATACAATTAAAATTTTATAGTTAGCTCTGATTTAAAAAAAATTTTCTTTTATGAAAAACTATGACTTTATTTAATAATTGTCTAAATAAATTGTATTTTTGAAGTCTATTACCTCTAAAACGAATTTTGGCATTCTTCATTTTCCAAAATCTTTTCATCAGCTACGCTGCAATAGGTTGTATTTCATGAAATCTACCTAAAATATGTCGTAAATGGTAAAAAATATGTCGTAAATGGTAAAAAAAATTAGAAGACTTCAAACGTCTAACAAACATACAACACAACGAATGAACACGTAATAAGAAAATGTATTTTTTCAAGTAAATGGCAATTTTTGTTGGACCAGTGCATTAGGAACTAGAAAATAAGTTTTTTCAAAATACATATATACATACATATACAATACAAAATATGTATATTTTTAATTCAATAAAACACATAAACAAAAATCGAAAATTAAAGTTTTTTTTTCAAAGTTAAATACAAAACGTTGTTAAATTGATATTCTTCGGCATTAGCACTAAATCATATTTGAAAACTATTGATCCAATGTTGTTTCTATATGAAGAAGGTTATCTTTCTGCTATTAGGCAAATTACCATTAGACAAAATTTTATTTACAGGACTACATCTTGTTAGAATAAACGAATTAAAGCTATACAAGAAGAAGAAGAATCAGGGTGAGGCCTTAAGAAAGCAAACACATTTTCAGGGGTTGTAAAACAGGTTACACTAATTATTCCCGGAGGGTAGGGGTAACAAAAGGACTCATAGGCTCGATACATTTACTCTCCTATTTTCATCCCTATTCAGGGACCATGTATAAAATTAGAGCTTTTCGTGTATCTATGTCGAACTATAGATTGTAGAGTATGTACATATATGCTATGTACATATGTGTATAGCCTGCTCAAACATAGAGCGTTAAGCTGCTAATAGATTGCTTCTTACAAAATTGACTAGGCAGGATACAAAGGGACTTAGCGCATAAATATTGAAAATGTCTCTTGCTGTAATCGAAGGGATTTTAAGCTATTTCAATTAAAGACTCTGCTAGAAGAGAATAAAATAACTTATCTTTGCGTAAAGTTTTTTATAAATAAATAAACATAAAAAGAAACCAATATCCTAGGTCTTTACCTCAATTCTAGCAATTCTAGCCATTGCCCCAAAGCCTAGATAATTCGCTATAAGTAATACATACACTACTTAGATACCTTTACATTACAATATTCTTGCAAAACTTTTAAAATCTTACTGATTTTTTAGTTTTTATTTTATATTATTCATTTGTTAAAAAAAACTAGGATATACTATATAAAAGAAGAAAACTAACTGACTGTCTGACTGAAGTATTTTTTATTTATTCGTTCTTTATATTACAAAACATACGAAATAAAGTAAAATTTAATATCAACTTAAGAACACTGGTTTATATCTTTATGATCCACTTGCTGAACCGAATATTGGGCACATACATATTAAAAAAATCACTTCGGCTTGAGTTCGGAAACGTAATTTTAATTTTTTTTTTTTTAAATTAAAGAATTAATTGTATTATTAGTTTTATTTTTTTTATTCGCATAAGTTTTCATACTGTTTAAGTTCTTAATGATTTATCTCTTTTCCACGCAGAATATTGCAATAAATAAACATTACGAATTTTGCCTCTACACATTTTTCAAACATCGTCCTCTCAATAGACGTGTTCATTGTTTAAATTTTTAACTTGCGAAACTTAATAGTAACATGAAATAGATATTATTTAAGAATAATTTTTATACATGTACATTACGATTATAATAATAAAGACAAAGAATGTGCTAATAAAAATTTTCTTACTCAGGCTAGATAGGAAATATTACATTGCATTAAGTTTTAAAACCGTCTAAAACGTATATCAAAATTTTAAAATTTTAAAATAGTGCACCAAATTACCATGAAAACTACTCAATTTAAGCAGCTTAATGACTAATTGTAGTACATTATTTTTCTGTTTATTAAGTTTTCGATGAACCCATACCAACGAAGAAATTTGAAATTATTGAAGTAAATTATTTTAAAAATTATATAAATCGTTTGGCCGTTCCTGGAGAACATGCTATGGCTGCCTGATTATTTCCACAACTTGACTTTTCCCATTTAAATTTACTTCTTAATTAATTCTTACTTTGCTAGTTTGAAAAATAAATTTTGGATAAAAAATAATTGTCTAAAAAGATTTAAATTTTAAAATAATTTTTTAACCATCTACTATCTAAAGTTCTGATCTAATCTGATCTACAAGAATATGTATGCGGATCAGAAAAGATCGATAATTAATAATCTAGATCAGGTTCAGCGAATGCAAAGCAGATCAATTTAGTTCAGAAAACGTGGATCTTATGATCTTTTTGATCTATACCTATATCAGTCAACGAACAGACCTACTAAGGTGCAGAACGAATGAATTTTTTAATAAAGTTTTTACATATAGTCTAAATTGGGTTTACGTTTTTGTTATAATTCTTAATGTTTTATATGTCAACCAAAACATATAGCGTCTACAAACGCAACCATGTTTAAAATAAGTCAAATAACGAATTTTTAAAGTTGGACATGCTTGGTAATGAGTTTTTTTTTTTGCTATTGCATCAAGGTGTTTGCGTGGTTTGTCATCAAAATTGCATAAATATAGAGTAGATCTAAAAGTGCGAAATTGTGATGCACCGCATTATATATATATTATAGTTAAGTTTATTACCTACACCGTCAACATAACCTAATCATCAAATGCGATTGTATGCCCTGCTGCGCGAAAGCAAAAGGTACTTCAAGTGCGAAGCAAAAGCTTTACTTCCTGAGGTCACGGTTAAGCTGGCAATAATTTATGTCATCTCCGAAAAGTTTTCTCCTAGCCACACTCTGCCTTAGTCCTTTTTTGCTTGCAATAATCAATACGGCGAACTCAGCCTTAAATATTACGGACAAATTCCCCCCTCCCCATGCTACGTTTCTAGGCGCCAAATATGAACCGTCCCAAAAACCCATTCGTGCCATATCTGCCCTTCACAATTTAATAGCCTCTGACACAGTAGCATAGTTCAGCTATACATATATATCCCAAACGAGTGGTGCAAAACCCTAGATTTTTACCACATCAGATTATAATACTATATACACTCACAGAATCGATATTTCCCGCAATAAAAACTTATGAAGCATGTTTAAACTCTGACCACTCCTTTCGATTGTTCCGGACTCTCTCAGAAGAGCACTATCTAAGACGGGTGTTTTCTTTGAACATGGGCCCCCAGAACCCCGCTAAGCAAACTTTCATGCAATTTACCTTGCCCACACCGCATTGTGGTGGCGCTCCGAATTGTTTGGTTCACACCGGCGAAAAAGCTTTAAAAAAAATACTGTTTTCTGCCTGCAAACACTTGAGGCCAGCCAGACCTCCTTGCCTCAGACAACAGTGAGGGATGGCTGGAGTAAAACCACATTTCCAAAAATCAAATGTATTTTACCCGATGCCGCTCTTAAATTTTGTTGTCCAATTCTTATTATTCTATTTATTTTTTCTTCCTTTTTTTTGCGGTGATGTGTACTCTGTTTTCATTGTATTTTTCCATAAAACCACGGAAAAAAGGACACAATGACGCGCACACAGATGAGACAAGCTTTCTCTTTGAAGGAAGTATTTTATGGCTCCACACATCCGTAAAGGAGACAAGTTATTGATTCGCTATTTGCTCTAGAGGACCTTCATTTTTGTAGTAATAACAAAGTGAAATGAGGAAAATTTTGCCCTCTGGGAAGGCGAGAAAGCAGATAAATATTTAATCCTGTAGGATTTTCGAAAATATATCTCTTATGTAACTGAAGTGCAACATTCGATATTCTTTACTTTTCGAAATAAAGTTATCCTGTAAACTTTTTTTTTCTATAATTCATTGCATTTAAAGTTGTATGGTCCAATAATTCGAATATTCGAATTCGACTTTTCGAACATTTTCGAAATCGAATTTTTTAAGTTATTAATCTATTTCAGTTATTACAAATCGATTTGATTAAGATTATAAGCTAAATACCTACTTAATCAATTTGAGCTACATTTTATAGATACATATTTCAGGTGTACACAAAATTTTTGAAAATAAAAACTAAAATTATATGAAATCAGTCAAAAAAGAAAACATGGAAAAATTGATAATACTTACTCAATATAATCCTTCTCTCGCCGCAATTACAGATTGTCAAACTTCGGCTCATTGATGATGTTAAATTTTTGAAGATCGATGACGGTATTGACTGACTTTAACTAAATCCTATAAGGAGTTCACCGACGCTGGACTTTGAGTCCAAATGTTTTATGTAAATATAGTAGTTATTTTATGTTATTGCACATATTCTTGCAACTGAAATATAAATAAATGTAGCAACATTACAATTTACTGTAAGAGAAGAAAGAAGAAAGTACATATATCATCAGTGATAATATAATACCGCATAATTAAAAAGATCAATCTAGACGTCCTAAAATTTAGCTCGCACCTTTTTATAATTTTTCATCAAATAATGATCAAAAAATATGTTTTTACAATACAAAATTTTACACCCTTTTTACCTCTTTGGGAGTTGAATTTCGAAAAATCCCTATAGTTCTTAAATTTTTTAATGAGCATTATTATTATTATTGCTACATTCTAAAGTTTTGGTCACTAGTAATTGTAAGGAATACAATTCTCTTTTCTAATAAAAATAGCATCGATGCGCAAAAGTTACCAGATTTTCAACAATTCTTTTAGTGTAAGGGAAAAATAATAGCTTAAATATTTCCTTTAAATATAAAACAAGGAACAATGGATCTATGGGCATAGAAATAATAAACAAGCTTTATCCAATTCAACATTATAAATTAGATGTAGTATTACGATACGAGTACCTATGTTAAATTGATAATTTTGTTCACTGAACTGAAATTGAAATGCAATAACGAATTTATTTTAAATAGGTGTACTATAAACTCGATATTACGCTATCCTTATCCATAAGAGGGTTAAAGAGGTACCTTCATTATAAAAACCTAAGGATAAGAATACGACGAGGAGTATGCTCTAAAAAGCTTAAGAAATGTGTTACACTATAAAACATTAACGATACCCTGAAGCGTGACGAAGGCGTTTCCGAAGCTAATTAAGAGCTATTAGAAAATGAAAACACAAGGTTGATGATGTTACTTATTTCCTGAGCAGGTGCATTCAATAAGAGGCTACTATAAACTTTTCATTCCGGCCCATAGAGGGTTTGCTTGGAAGCATGCTAGAGCGACCTAAATACATCTCTTAACTTTCCTCACTTTCCTCAATGCTCCTCATTATTTCTAAGGAGATGTAAAATAATCCATCCATTCTGAATGAATGCGTCAAGGGAAAAATGCGAGTACTATGATACTAATACCATAAGTGCAAGGTGCTAGGAGGCTTTACAAATTCGAGCTCCTTTCAGCCTTTCTAAAGCGGCTTGATGGAATGACTAAATTGATAAATATGGCTGTTTTAAATAAACTCTATAAAAATAATAATGAATTAAGAAAAAAAAAATACATGGTTCTTACAGCTCATCGCTTTCTGGCTGAATGCAGGCCACTCAAAGTAAGAATGCACATAAGATGACTTCTTTTCATAATTAATTTGTCCGAGTTCCTCGCATGCGGTTCACGTTTCATACTCCACCCCCGCTATGCACTCTATGCGACTCGGTGCATGATGCATTCACCGACTTGGAAATTGAAGTGCGCTCCTAATAAGGAACTCAAACGCAAAGGGAAAGTTTGAAAAGAACAAATTATTAGAGGAGTTTGTGGAACTTCTTTAAAAATTACTTCTTTTCTCTTTAAATGAGACCTATTTCATTTCTTTGCAATCCTTGACAGTCCTTAATGTTTCTTCCCAGAGCCATTTAAAATGTAAACAATGGCTAGCTTTTTGCTGTGGCTCTGGTTTCCTTCCTTCCCAATCTATAAAAAATTTAAAAAAGGGGAATGGTTTCTTCTCGTCTCGACAGAATCATTTCAGAAATCCGTTCACTTTGGATTGAGAGAAATCATATCATTCTTTAACAATGAGGACAAAAAAAATAAAATAAAATCCAGGACAATAAATTCGTGGCACTCGGTTATATTCACTTAGTGGCAAAATGCTTTTCTCCAATTTAGGGCGGTAATGTAGGTTGTACTTTATGTACTTCGAAGTGGTGAGGGCTGTGCTTTAAAAAAAAAAAAATAGCAAAAAAATACAATAAAAAATCTTTTCTTTCAATTCTCAGTAGAACCTCTGTTCCATAATCTGCAAGGATTTGGCCTACTTAAAACAGCGCCCATGCACTCTTTGTATATTTAATTTGCGATGAAAGTACTTTAGAAATTATTTGAAGAATAGTTCAATTTGTTTGTTAATCGTTCTTCGTTCGTAATTGAAATGTGTTTTAAAGCCCTAGGACACTTCACCAATGAATTCCTTGCAGTTATATCGGAGTTGGTTCGATTTTATTACACAACTTTTGGACATATTTTTTAGAAAAAACATAATACGAATTGAAGTCAAATATTGAATATAATAAAAACCAATAATATCTTAATACACACAACAGAGGAATTTAAAGAGCATAGAAAATGTGAGTTAAATTATCATAGATAGTTAGCCTGTTAACTGGGTATGACGAAATATTTCGTCATGGAGGTTTTCAAACATAATAGTCGGTCTTGTTTTAGAGTTCCGTACCTCAAAAGGAAAAACGGAACCCTTAAAGGATCACTTCGTTTTCCCTTTGTCTGTCAAGACCCTTTTTCTCACGAACGTGTGGAGGTATCAAGTTGAAATTAATATCAAATACTCAGTACTGTAATCCCTTAGAGCTGTTAAAAAATCAAACTTCGAAGTCAACGCAATCAAAAGATACGGTCGCTTATGCCGCATATTCCGACACTCGCAAGGGGATCAAAACCTATAGGGCACTTCCCGCTGATATATCTAGGCCCAAGTATATGGGTTAGTTATTTTTATGACCCTCATGGCTCATACTAACTTGAAATTTTTGTAAATCCTATTTAAAAATAAAACCGAATATCGTGATTTGAATTTTAAAAGTATTTCAACCAATAGTTTTCATCAATTGTATTGAATCAATATCTACATCACTTTTCTTATTCTGGTTGATTCAAATATTTTCATCCAAATCAGTCTCATATGCCGTATAAAAAGAAACACTTTATTGATGCATACCGATGATTGTCATTTGAACAAACTTGTATTAGATATGTTTATCGGGTATGGTGGTAAGATTAGGTTATCATTACCTGTATCTGACTTACTGTTGTTGTAATATATACGAAAAATGTTATATTATTTATAACCCGAAAAATTCTTATATATTTTCAGAAAAATATCAAAGGGCTCTCTATCACAAAGCACAATAATATGAAGCTAAAATTGTTCAGCAAATGTTGACATAAGGTAATGTAAAATAAAAAATTTTCTAGCACAATTACAATAGGGACTGTAGAATTATTTTCAGATTTCTCCACAATGGAGATAAACTATACATTGGGCCACGTGATTCGCCCATGTACAGTTAGTCATCTGCTACTATGCACTCTAGGATTATTTGGTTTACTCGGTCGCCTTATAGATGCCAGACATCATGACATTGATAGTGGCGGATTACACTCTTTAGCGCAAAAAATTTCACCACTTTCCCCGTCTTTGTCGTCATCGGGTTCCTCAAAAGATGATGGTAAACGGACGTAGTATCCCTCGGTTATCTGAAAACATAGAATACGTTGCCTTCCAGATGCCTTTTTCACACCCTATTTAGGGCATGGTGAAATTGTTAGGGTAGTCGATGCTGAATTGGGCACACTCGAACGAGAAGAATCTGAAAAGCAACAGCAGCAGCAGCATCAGCAGCAGCAGCATCAAAAGCGAAGAGGCGTAAGTCGGCGGGAATCGAGCAACGATCCGGACGATGATCCTCTTATTATTCAAACAGATAAGGGAAAAGTTCGTGGCATAACATTAACAGCTCCAACTGGTAAAAAAGTCGATGCCTGGTTTGGCATCCCTTATGCTCAACCTCCGGTTGGACAATTAAGATTTCGTCATCCACGGCCTGCTGAAAAATGGTCGGGCGTTATAAATGCCACGACACCCCCTAATTCATGTGTCCAAATAGTTGACACTGTTTTTGGTGATTTTCCTGGTGCAACCATGTGGAATCCAAATACACCACTTTCGGAGGACTGTTTATACATAAACATCGTTGTGCCCAGGCCAAGACAAAAGAACCTTCCTGTTATGCTTTGGATTTTTGGAGGAGGTTTCTATTCAGGAACTGCAACACTCGATGTTTACGACCATAGGTGAGAATTTTTGATTAAAACTTAAATTTTCTTTATGAAGGATTACAGACTAAAAAGTGCCTTGGAAAGATGTGTTTCAATATTTACCAAACAATTTTTATGAAGACAAATATACCAAGGTACCCACAAGAAGTGAGCATCATCACTTTATTCACCATAATACTACTTCGATAGCTGAAAGGGTGTATTATTGCTCAAACCTTATTGATTCAATCATTATTCACGAATCAATTGTGTAATATCTACTAACAAATAAATTAAATTAATTAGTTAAAACGATTTCATTTAAATGAAAATATTGAACTAATACATATTTATGGAGGTACAAATGAACACTTTTTTAATGATTTACTGCCATCAGTTAAAATAACAAAAATTTTAGATTCTAAATAATCACACATTGTTCACATTTTAAGTCAATAAAAAGTGTCCCACGATTTTTATGTCCGAAATTAATGATGATCATTTGTTGCAATATTTTCGTTTAAATAAAATCGTTTTAATTTTAAAAAAATGTTAGTATTACTTCTTTAATTTTTGTTATCTATGTAAATGTGACACTCAGATTAAAAAATAAATCAGATGAGCTCAATTTAAGCTCAGATGAGTCCCAACTCATCAGATTAATTCCATGGCACTGTAATTTTTTATTGTCATCCAAACCAATATACACCTGTGAAATTTAAATTCAATCGGGTAATGGAAAGTGGGTGAAAAATCGATTAAAAAATTTGATTGTCAGACAGTTGCGAAACTAAATAAATCGTTTAAAAATGGAGAACCAAAGCATATTGCAGACGACAGTTTGAACAATTTATTAATGTTCTACAAATTTTTTTGTGAACTTTAAAGATATTTATAGATTTATTTTGACGACTTGTTGATTCTGAAAGGCTTTTTAAGTTTTACATTAAATTGTTTCCTCAATAAAATTTTCAAATTTTTTACATTTAATCATTGGGTTTATTCTAATTTTCATTTAAATACGTACTTTAATAAATAAATACTTATTAAAATTCCATAGTATCTTATAAGTACATTAAGCTTTACGCTTCCAAATAAAGTGAACTACGAAATTGCATTAAACTTTGTTCACACAAATTTAAAACTGTGAACCTTATTCTCAGGTACCATGTTAACTGCTTAAAATTTAATATTCAAACGATTTTCAATAAAAAATAATACATATTTTTGAAATTTTGTTTTCAAATTTCGTATCAATGTGATCCAAATTTTCAAAGTTTTGTGAGTTTCATAAAAAATACTTTTTCCTCCTCGAAGCTGTTATTTGTTATTTTTTGATACATTAAATTTAATATTTTTTTAGATAATTTTTGCTAAATGTAAAACTTCATATTTCCTTTCCAAAAACTCCACTTTTAACAATTAATTTCGAGCTTTTTGATATTGTTATGTTGGAACGCACTTTTCAAGACATAGTGTTAACAGGCATAACGAATTCAAAATATTTGATTTATTTCTTTAATACAATTATGTTAGGACGACATATCAAGACTATCAAACACTTCGAGCCCAATCCGCCAAATAATCTTAAATGAAAGTGTCTTTCTTATGGAGCTGTATATAGTTGCGTAAAATTGTAAAAATCAGCTTTAATAATTCAAAATAATTAGATTGTGAGTTTATCTAAAAATTAAGATGTAAAGATAAAAAATTTAGTATTGGGTGTTTGCGATAATTTCGCGAATAGGGTTCGATTTGTAACGATTATTGATGGGCTTGTATTCTGAATAAATGTAAATTTTCAGGACTTTGGTTTCAGAAGAAAACGTGATAATTGTTTCTATGCAGTACCGTGTAGCCTCTTTGGGATTTCTGTTTCTTGGTACTCCAGAAGCACCAGGAAACGCCGGCCTATTTGACCAAAACTTAGCTTTAAGGTAAGCCCGGTTATTTAGGTGTATTATTTTTGTTTTAAGAACAAACAGCTTTTAATTTTAAAAATACATTTCTCAATATAAAAGGTGGGTTAGGGACAATATTCAACACTTTGGTGGAGATCCAAATCGAGTTACACTTTTTGGTGAAAGTGCTGGAGCGGTTTCAGTTTCCTTGCATTTATTATCTGCATTATCTCGTGATCTCTTCCAACGTGCAATTTTAGAAAGTGGTTCACCTACCGCCCCCTGGGCATTGGTCTCCCGAGATGAAGCTATTTTAAGGTTAGTTTTATTTTAAAATAAAAATGTATTTTAATATTTCATAAAAATAATTTAAATTTTCGATAAAAAAAAAGAGCTCTACGGTTAGCGGAGGCGGTTCACTGTCCCCATGACCGCGATAGCCTATCAGAAACAGTTGAATGCTTACGAACTAAAGATCCAAAAGTTTTGGTTGATAACGAATGGGGTACTTTAGGTATATGTGAATTTCCTTTTGTCCCTGTTGTCGATGGTGCCTTTCTTGATGAAACACCGCAGAAGTCATTAGCTCACGGCCGTTTCAAGAAAACCGACATTTTAACGGGTAGTAACACAGAAGAAGGATACTACTTCATTATTTACTACCTTACAGAGCTTCTTCGAAAAGAAGAGGATGTTACTGTAACAAGGGAGGAATTCCTTCAGGTAGAGAATCCTTATTATTTTCTAATACACTTTCATTCCATAACCCTTTTTGTTAGGCTGTGAAAGAACTTAACCCCTACGTTAATAACCCAGCAAGGCAAGCGATTGTTTTTGAATACACCGACTGGGTGGAGCCAGATAACCCACATAGCAACAGAGATGCCCTTGATAAAATGGTTGGAGACTATCATTTCACGTGCAATGTGAACGAATTTGCTCACAGGTAACGTTTGAATCACTTAAAGCCTTCATATTTAAATTCATTTAATGGAACAGGTACGCCAAAGACGGTAATAATGTTTACATGTATCTGTACACGCACCGGAGTAGGTCTAATCCTTGGCCCAATTGGACCGGCGTTATGCACGGGGATGAAATAAATTACGTTTTTGGGGAGCCACTCAATCCTAAATATGGTTATACAGATGACGAAAAAGAGTTTAGCAAAAGAATTATGCGCTATTGGAGTAATTTTGCAAAACATGGGTAAAAAAAAAAATTAAATTAAAAATTCACTTAAATTTTTAAACTTGTTTTAAATATTTCTATTTTAAATTTTTGTAATAGTGATCCTAATCAGGGCCTTACCAGCAATTACCCTGAGTGGCCAAAACACACTGCCCACGGACGGCACTATATAGAACTTGGACTTAATACTTCAAGTGTTGGAAGAGGACCTCGACTTAGACAGTGCGCATTTTGGAAGGAGTATTTACCCCAATTAGTTTTATCAACATGTAAGTCACTTTTATAGATTCTTTTCAAATTAAAGACCTCAAACATTGAACAGTCATTTGTGACCTCAATAATTTTTATTTACTAGATATTTTATTTTCACTGTATTTCATTTTTAGAGATAAATGTAAAATACACTAACACATCATTTTAACCCCATTCCTTAAAATATATATATATATTTAAGTAATATTGAACTTATCACACAACACCATTTTATTGTTGTTGTTCCTAGATATTGGTAATAGTGCCTTTGTTTTATTTCATATTATTATTTTTAATAAAATTTTTAAACTTTAACTTTTGTTTTTTATTTCATATTTTTCTCATAATTGTTTTTAGAACAAGTAATATGTAAATGTGAAATAACTGAGAATATAAAAAAATATAAAATATGGGTAACTTCATGGGTTAGTTAGAGGCTCTGTAAACTTTTAAGTTTTTGTGATATGCTGATATTATTTTAGTATAAGTTTGCTTTTAAAGATCGGTTTTTGATGTTGTAAATCACACTCCGAACACAAAATAAAAATATCAAGTAGTGTGGTTTCAGAAACTAAGATCTCCTTAACCAGTTAACTGCGTTTGACCAGTATACTCGTCATGAAAAAGTGCAAAATTTTGTGTTGTGACGAGTAAATACTCACATACATATAACACAAAATTTTGCACATTTTTCATGACGAGTATACTCGTCAAACGCAGTCAACTGGTTAATTTGAAAAATACCATAAATATAAATCCTATATAAAGTAGTCACAAAAAACCAGTTTGATTGTCATGCCGATTTCAAGCAAAAAAAAATATATTTTTGTGGTCACTAATTATAAATCTGAAGACAAATTTCTAACATTCAACATGATGGATAAACTTTGAAAAAAGTAAATATGTATATGGAGATTTAAACATTTTTTAAATCATAACAATTGCATTTACAGTGTGAAAGAAACCATAGAAATAAGACATAAGGAAGTGCTGAAACGTTCATATACAATGTACGTGTGCGTACCATTTTTTTGGGGTGCTCAAAGGGTGCTCAGTTGAGCGAGACAGAACTTGAGCAAGCGAGGCAGAATGAGAAAAGCTATAGAAATATTCCTGAATACTGTCGAATTATGCATTTTTGGTTTACTTTGATTCATTTCGGGATGCTCTTGCTAAAAGGCAGCGTTAAAAATAAATTTTAGTGGGGTACATGCAGCAAACATTTTAATGTTATTCTAATATTAAATAAATTACTATTGCAATCCCGAGTGAATTAAAAGAAGTCTGATTAGAACAGTGTAAGAATAACGACGTTATGTTGAAATACATACAAATTGCGGTGAGGCCCTCTTAAAATTTACTATCTTTTTACGCCTGTACTGATGTTTCTAATACTAAAGTGCGAGAACTCACACATAAGGGATTCTGGTACGCTTGACAAGTGTAATCGCACTTCCTTATGTCTTATTTCTATGAAAGAAACCGATTTTTTTTTAATTTTATAATGTCATTAAAGTTTAATTTTATGTATTTATTTATTTGTTTTGCAGCGCAACAATCAATAGCTCCAAAAACAGGACCGTGCACGAATAAATCTACTGCAAACCAGGTCAATAGTAAGACAGTTCTGTTAATTGAGCTGCTGCTATTAGTCTATATTTATGCACAAGAGAGGAATTAAGCCTTGAAATTCAAATATCATTTGCCTACTTAAGAAAACCGTGTTCGAAGAAAAGAAGAAGAAGAAAAAAAACGGTTATTACATAATAAATAAGGCTAACGTAAATCTGACTGCTGTAGAACCTATGAAAATAAATAAGAAAAAAATAAATAAATAAAATATATTAGTAAATGACAAGAAAAGGTGACTAAATGTGTGAACATGAGAAGAGAAGAAAAATAAGAAGCTAAAAGGAGGAGAAAAAAATCACGTGCAAAAACCTTCCTCAGACCATAACATACAATAAATTATTTAAATCGCTTTTCTACTATTTCTACATTTAATATTATTAAATATAAAATCAAAGACATATTTAAATATTAAAACTTTCGGCTATAGAAAAAGACATTCATAAAATTCTAAAGGAAATGAACACTTTAACCCGTAAGGAATTGTTATATGAACATCTTCTTATAACAGAGGACATCGTAAAGAAATGTTTGTAAATTCGAGTGCTTTAGTAAAGTACGTAAAAAACAAAATTCGAGCATTATGCAGAAGTCCTATGCCAGTAATATGAAAGTGCTAATTCGCTATAGAGCAAGTTATACATGTATGCAACGCTGAGATCGCTAGTAATTTACAAAAACAAGAAAAAAAACACAAAAATAAATAAATTAATAAATAAAATTAATCACGTAAGGCAATAAGTGATGAGAGTATTGGTTGTACAGCTTTGCACCTGTGATCACGTATTCGCCTCACCTGGTTCTTTGGATGCAGTGATATCGTTCCATGAAAAAAAAAAGCTTCACTAGATCAATTATTTATTTTCGTTGTTAGGAGCTAGAAGTACGAAGATGCTTCGCTGATGTTGTTCTCTAATTTAGAAAAATAATAATTGTTATGTTCCGCATTTATAGCGAATATATTTGCAAAAAAAAATGAAGAAAAAAAATAATAATATTAATAATAAAAACAAACGTGACCCGTCCTGACCCGAAAAGCGGTTAGGATCTGATCACGAGAGCCGTTTACGCTATTGTTAAATTATGACAATTAATGACTTTCTTCCAATTTTCAGCTCGCAGGCACGTGCTGTTATTTGTACATAAATAATTTTTAATTTTATAATATTTGTAATTGCGCTTGCTAGAAGCTGTTCAATGTAAATAACTATAATCAAACTGATCCGAATTTCACAAAAAAGAAAACCTTTAAAACTTATAATTTACATTAAGTGCAAATTAAGAGATTTAGTACTTAAACTAGATGATAGCAAAAGAAATATTATGAGGCAGATTTCCCCAGCTGGGAGGTCTGCAAAAATTAAGTAAAAAAAAGGATTAGCCTAGAATGAAATAATTTTAAACTTGTGATTTATTGGGGGTGAAAAAAATAAGCCAGCTTCAGTTCTAGCTTGCATAGTGGCCTACATAAATTTAGTAACGCAAGCGCTTCTCCAGGTAAATTCACTCAAATTTTTTGAATTCCTTTTATTATATTTTTATTTTGCCGCAAAACCAGTTCTTGGTTCATTTTTTTAATTGTGTGAAAGTGATATCTTTTATGTGTTGCATATTTAGGTGTTATTATGAAAGACATACAAGTCCAAATAGACATTTTAGTGTTAAGAAATATGAAGCCAAATGAGTCAATTTCAATTTTGTTGTTACATATGGCGTTGTATCAGAAATTGAGTCCATATAGGTGGTTAATTTAATTTAAAATTACTCAAATTAAGGAATAAACCGGCAATAAATGCTTTTATAATAATTGAGGCACTAAAGCAAAATTCAATGTGGGAAGTAGAATAGCAAAACAATAAAGCATTCAAGATAATTTAAAAACGCTTCATTTTGCTTTTAAGGAAACATTGTTAAATTTCTGATTCGACTACTATGTACTTTCTTCCTTTAGGAAATTAAAAAAAAAAACAAGAAACAGAGAGTAAATTTCGAGATTTTTACAAGCTTCTACATATTAAATTGTTACTGCAACTTTGTTGCATTTCTGCATCTGTCCCAGCTTTCTGCTTTTCAAATTTTACGCCTTTTACGTACCTAATGAGAAACAAAAACAGTCTATAGTCATTCTGACAATAAACCAAGTCTTTCAGTTTACTTTTTTCGGGAAAAAAATAACAAATTGGGATTTACTAAACCAAATAAGTAGATTCAGTATAGAATTATATTCAACACCTGATCGTGTTCCACACCTGAAAAGGACTCTTTCTGAACGAACGTTACATACGCCATCGTCGTCCATAAAATAAAAAGTAATTAGTGTTAGAATCGTGAAAACGATAGTGAAATAATTTTCAGCGCACACTGCAAGTATCAGCGTACATCTTAGCTTCGTTTAATTTTTTGTGTCGTTTTAGTTTTAGAAGAAAGATAGCTTTATTTAAATTGTTAATGGGTTACTTATACTTATACATATGTAGCTGCGTACGAATAATAATTAGTTAATTAATTTTGTAAAAGGATGTGTAAATTTTCTCAAAAAACTATAAGTATTTCAGCATAAACTTAGACAAAGGAAAAAGAAAGAGAAAAAAATATGTACTGCGACAGAGCTTTTCTTCCAACGCTTTAAAAATATTCCTTTAATATTAATTTCATTTATTTATTTCTTTTTCGTCCTGGCTTATTTTTTTACTTTATTTTAAAAAAACCTGAAAGTTATATAAAATAAATGACAACACTCTTAAAAGATAGACAGTAAGGAGGAATGTTCATTGAAAAACATATCATTTAAGCTTAGTGAAAGCAAAACTTGACCATTTTATGAGTAAATATATATACATTAATATATATATATATATACTATTAAAGAAAACTAATACAATAAAAAAAAACTTGCAAACGTAGTTATATAAAGGGAAATAAATGAATAATTTGGGTTATACAAGAGTATTTATAGTGAATTAAAAACTTCTTATAAGATGTATTAACCAACACTAGGAACGTTTTTAATAATTACAGACCTTCAGAAAAAAATAAATTATCCTAAGTTCAAACGATGACGTTTTCTTTGTAGTACCTCCTCCCTTATATTATTAAAGATTTATTATAATGCATGAAAATAATTATCCAGACTGATTAAAAGAAAACACCTATCTCAACACATGCCAATCGAACCTACAAAAATGTTTTTATAAAAGTTTTCTTCGACGCCCCAACTTAAAAAACATCAAACGTAAAAATGTGTACTGAAACTTGACCCAGATTTAGATAATTGTATTGAAATTATAATACGAAAATTGAATAACTATGGCGAGGGCTTTAAATTATATATGTATAATAGCAATAGGAGAGAAAAAAAAGGTTTATTTTAATACAATATATTTAAAAAACAATAGTTATACAGTTTTTACTAATTAATTCTAGGTTAATCGAATTATTCAAATCTCGTATTGTAAAAACGATATAAAGTTTTGCTTATGAGACATCCCACAGGCCGTTTTAATTTTCCGCTGGGAATGTTGGATAACAAATTTTCGGCTTCCTCTTCGCTGTTACAATTTTTATAGGCTAAAATCAAAGACCTTGGCGTGTTGTAAATATCAGTGATTGCAAGGGCCTTATCAACTGAAAGCGATTTAAGCTGCAGCAACTGCTTAATAAAAACTTCCCTGACCTGGAACGATTTATTTTTCGAGGAGCTCTCATGAAACTCTTGGAACCGCATTAGCCCTATAATCGGTGATTCAATATCCAAGGGCTTTAGTTCATTTTTTGGTACACCAATTAAAGCTTTGTCCTACAGCGACAAGATTAGCTACTAATAAGAAAATGCATTTGTTTCACTTACCTTGAACATTTCTTTTAAGATGTTTGTTAATACGGCCAAGTAGAGAATAGAATCCCGGTGACTATCAGTAAATTTAATTTGAAATTGGCTGTGGATTTGTGTGTTTGTTGCAGCTTGCATCAGCGTTGGAAGGGGGAGTCCTATGTGCTGGTTGTTTCCATAGTTTTCAATTAGGTAAATGAGATTTGGAATACCACTTTCGCGCAGACGGTGTTTTTGTTCATGAAACCTTCCATCTCGGATGCTGGATGCGAAATCGTCCATTCTTTTCCTTTCGACTATATATGGGAGCACTAGTTCGTGGTTGGCGGAATTTCGAGCAACCCAGGAAAAATCTCCAACTCCCAAACGACGAATTTCATATGATATCTTTTGAGAATCTAAATACTTACGGGTCTGATCTACGGTAGTTTTATTTTTTCTGTAAAAATAATTTTTGGTGCATAGTTGTTTAGATAAGATAATGCTAATTCGTTATTGGATGTTACAATATTTTAGAAACAATAATGGATAAAGAATGCTTGAAAAGAAAAAAAATATTATAATTGCAGTACAATATTTCCATAAGGAACAGAAAAAGAGATTTAATCGATCATTCGATAGAGATATTGCTTTTGTGTGACTCTGGTCTTCTACGGAAAGGTGTTCGCAGTTGATTTAGCTGAAATACTTTGTATATTTCCGAGGACAGTATTCGAATGATACAGGGTGACTAATTTAAATCGACCTACATAACTATCTCGTTTAGTAAGCAATATAGCAAACAAACTAATAAACACAAATTCTACTGCTTGTACAAAGCAACTTTGAATCTAATGTGCAGATTAAATTCAGGACTCATTTCTAGGATAACTTGAATTTAGTGTTCCGTGCCACTTAATTCAATCGATTGATAAGTATATCTTGAAATTCGTCTTTCTGATTAACTCTGTAATTTATACCCCTTTTTACCTCAGTTATTGGAGCTCTAAGCCCTGATTACTGTCGATGTTGAGCTAAGTACCATACAGTTCATTTTTATCGTGTTTGGTTTTAATTTGTTCGTATCAAGCCAGTTAGAAATGTTCTTCACATCAGCGTTCAGTTTATGCTCTACTTCTATTAGGTTTTTTCCATTAATGTACAATAAGCAATCGGCCGCGAATAATGTAACTGTAATGTAATATAACTAAGTATATCTCCTGCATCCATGACCGTTTTCCATTCAAACGTTACACAATTCAAAGCAGTATCGCATGAATAATATCCCTTACGAAATTCTAATTGCTGTGGAATAAGAAAACTGCTTATGCACTACTTTTTCCAGTATTTTTTCGTATATGAAAATCATATTTATTGGCCGGAAATCCATACATTTAATTGAACCTTTAATCTTAAGGAACCGGCACAAAACATTGATTCTTTGCAGCATTCTGGGAAAATTCTCGATTCCATAAGTCTTTATGATGTTTAACAATACTAGACCAATCACCGAAAATGAGCTTACTTCAATATTCTATTCGCTTACAGAATTATTTAAAAAGAAAAGGCGAAAAGCATTTAACACTTGAATAGTTCAAATAAGCACAGAAGTATAACTATACTTGATAAGGAGCTTAAGGTTGTGATTTAGGGAATGGGAGAAGCAATCGTTACAAAAGACATGACTGATAACAAGGGCAGAAAGCCTATGTGCCGCTACACATTATTTTAAAGTAAATCTATAATACGCAAAGAAAACTACATACTACTGCTAATCTACAATTAAAATTACCCGCTAGTTTCCTGAGTATCCACGAGGAGAAATATTTCATAATCTCCAGGACTCATGATAATTTGCTCCTCTGGACTTAATTTAGCGCACTCTTCTACCGCAGAAGGCCCCAAAGCCCCCGAGCTAACAGCGGCAGACTTAATTCGAAGGGGCTTCTTTTTGGGTTTATTGGCACTGCCGCATTTTTTGGCAACTGTGGCCACTCCAGCACTGTAGTTTAGACTTTTGTTAAATTCATCGCGATGTTGTCGCTTGTGTTCTTCAAGTTTTTTATCAATAAGTTTACAAAGCGTAGGGCCAAAACCCCGAAGTATTGCGCACTCCCGGCCCGAAGATAGGGGCAAAGGGAATGACTTCAACGCTTCGAGAGAGCCTCGTAGGGTATGTTTAGATTTTACATTTTTAGCTTCTGCTTCTCTAAGCCATTTTTCCACCCAGCTCACAAATAATTCGTTTGGATTCTCAAGTAGCACCTCAATTCGATTGTTTTGCATCACGCCAACTAAATTCAAGAATCTCCCAGATATCGTTAACATAACCTCAAAACAAACGGTCATTCGGGAAATTAAACGTCATTTTAAAAGTAAAGTGCTTTTATTCAAGTTTCCATTTTTTGCTTTTCTAAATGTGCCTTCAGCTGCTGGTTGAAGTCATCTTCCACGTTATCATCGTCCCAATTGTCCTCCCAGACGTTCACTTCGTCCTCCTCATCTTTGGACTGTGTGAAATCTTTGAGAACGAGGAAATATTTAAGTTAAATTTACCCTTTCAGGAGGAGCAACATGTAATCATACCTTCTGCTGGGAATTCCTCAAATTCATCGTCCTCCTCCAAAAGACCTAAATCAATTTTTGGCTTGTCCTTGTCAGTCATTTTAATTATTTTATGAGTCGACCGAACCGCTTTCGTTGTTTACCTCGCCGCTATTTATCTGAAAGTCATTGCGCCTTCTTCTTGGTTTCTTAACAAGTATAGCATTCAGGAGTAGTTTGTTTTGGGTAAATTAAAGGGCTGCCAGTGTTTTTCGGATCCATCTTAACTGTTATATTTTTCATAAACTAGGAAATTTTTTTTGTGTATCTTTTCGAATCTAAAAACAATTTAATTTCTTATGAATATGATAAAATTATTGGGTTAACTACAATCGCTGTCGCAAACTGACATGAAATTGGAAACAATCTTTACATTTTTAAACTCTTAATTGTTCCTGTCTTCTTCCTTCTTTACATCTGACAATTTTGAAAGGCAACTAACTTTAGACAGCGACATCGATTGTAATTTTACCAAATTATTTTTAGGCTGTGTGCGAAATCAAGTGAAATGATATCATTTCGATCATTTCGGTCATTTCAAGTTCGAAAACAAGATGGCGCCGAAATGATGAGCCTCAGAGCGGGCATTTCAATGACGTTCTGATCATTTCAGATCAGATCTTGAAAAGTCACTTTTGTGCCTTAAGTCCTCTTAAGGTAAAAAAGAGATAATATTTCATTATTCCCATATCTATTACAAGTTCCTTTTACTCTAAAACAAGCTATATTATTTCAACAAAATACTTTTATAATAAAGTTGGGTAGCTTGACAGCTGAAATGATACGTTAAAGATTTCGCACACTTTTCATAACATTTCCCAATTTTTGTCATTTGAAATGATTGAAATGATCGAAATGATATTCGAAAGAGATTTCGCACACAGCCTTAAATCAATTGGCCATTGAAAAATGAAAGACACTTCCGGGGATTCTTTTAGTTATACCAGCAATGTTTCTTGTGAAAAAAGATTTTGTATCTTAAACGCTAAGAACTATACAAACAACTTAACCGTTGACTGTTGCGTTTTTTTTCACTTCTTGCATACACGTTTTTAAAATTTAAATTTCCCATTATAAGCTTTTAGATCGTACTGTACTAAAATAAACTGAATGTAATCCTTTCGAAAAGTGTGAGAATCCTGTTCAAAGAACAAGAAGAAGATGACGTCGTTGTCATAAGAATTTTGTTAAATATATTTTATCTGATTTCGTTGGTTCATTTGTACGAAAATAAGTGCCGGAAAAGGTTTTCACATTAGGATTAATATGAGTAAGTAAGGAATAGCTGATTAGGAAAAGCGTTCGTGCGCTTTTAAGAGCTCTATAAAAGTCGTCGAGTTTTGCGTCCCCAATCTCTTATGAGTACTTCGTGTTTTGTGTTTTCTTTTGGTTTACAAGAAAACAACTATTTCCTTTAGAATTGGTTGCTGATACAACGTTGCAAATGTTAGAAAACGGTAGAAGTTTATGCAATTAAAAATTAACTTATCCACTGATAAATAAATGCTCTTTATTCACTGTTATCTATTTCCTCTGGACAGCGAACACGTTTGTCCTCCTTTTCTTCTGATAAATTTAATCCTTTTGCAGGTAAAAACAGTTTGGAGACATTAATCGGGGAGTATTCTTCAGATAGTGAAAATGAAGAAACAATCGGCTCGCAAGACAAAACACCATCTTCCTTAAAACCAGTGAAAGGGCAATTGCCTTCAACTCGTAAAACCCTTTCTTAGTTTTCCACATTTCATTTTTAATCTGTTAAATTTAGATTGGACCCAGTGCAATGACCCAAATACAGGCCATCCCTACTATTGGAATGTTGAAACCAAAGAGGTCACCTGGGAAATCCCCTCTGAGTACGAGCAGTATCTTCGCAAGTTGTCCAAATTATTTACAACTATTCCCGACGACTGTTGGATTCGGGGATACTCGCAAGCCATGCACGCGCCTTATTACGTGAATGAGTACACTCGAATCGTATCGTGGGATAAGCCTAAAAATTATAAGCAACCCGAACAGGAATTACCATCTGAGGGCAAAGCCGAAAAGAGGTCCACAGCGAAGGAGAAGGTTTTGCAAAGTAAACGCTTTAAAAAGGCTAAAGAGAAGCTGAAACGGCTTCCTCTACATCTAACGCAGACCAGTGACGATGAGTAGGTGATTTTTTTATGCTACAAAATTTTGTTCACTTTTAAATTCTTTGCAGGAAACTGGAGCTGATTACATCTTACAGTAAATCATCGGAATCAAGTTCAGACGAAGGCGGAAAATCTCCTAAAAAGAAGGTTTGCTTTTATTGCAGTTTAGATCTTCCATACACGATGCTTTTTTCCCTGATGGTCTATTGTGGTAATAAAAGCAAATTATTTAATTATAATTTTATGATAATCGATTCAGCACCACAAAAAACTATTCTTGAAAAAATATTTTCAAGAAGTAGTAAAGCTCTTTATTCATAAGTTCATGTGGTTTTTCCATCTAGCATTTGATTTTAACATTTGGAAATTTTTAGCTGCAAAGTAATCCAATAAAGGTTGCATATGTTAAATTAATTTTATTAATTTACAAATTATTTATCGAAATGATAAGGATTTATTCCACTACATGGAGTTTTTCACAAAGAAAATCGTTCTTTCCCACCAAAATTTTCTGTAAGCAATTTAACAGGGAAAAAAGCATCGCAACAGTTAAATTCAGTACTTTAATTTTGGCCAGTGAAGTTTACACCTGCTCTGATAAATTGCATAGAATACCTATTGTTTGGATTTTTAATTCAGACAGAGGACTGCGTAGTAATGATGGCTAAGTTTTCAATCTGAGGCCGAATTTAGTTGATGATGAAATTATTTGCTAGAGTCCTAGAGTCGCAGCTGAGGTTACCAGCAACGACTTAATAGAGAGGATTCGCAGATATCTGATTTTATCAAATAAATTTTTAGAGATAAGAAATTTCCCACCCATTTTGCTGCAGAATATCATATTTTCTATAGGAGGAAAACTTTACCACAAGTCGCAATCTTGTTGCTGCATATGATGTTAGCGACTCTGAACAGGAGGACGACTCAAAGAGTTGTGATTCGGTGAATGTGAAAAATATAAAAGAAGGAGACCCATCGGAGGAGGACGACGATGCTTCCATAAGTTCTACTAAGCAAGTGATGAACTCAGGTACACAAGGAAACACATTCTCAGATATTATTGTGGGAGGTGTTTCTAAAATAGACGAGGAAATTATGCGACTCAAGCAAGAACTGGAACAAGATTTACAATCCTTCGATAATGCAAGCCAACCAGCTAAATCGCCTGACAACGAATGCAGTTTTGATGAAAAGACATTCCAAAGAAAAAAACGCATTCAGTTCAAAACAAGTGGCGAAAGGAATGAACCATGCCGAACAACAGACAATAATTCACCGAAATCGGGATCAAATGGGAACAATGGGACTCACGAAAGGGATAAAAGCAACTTATATAAGTATTTTCAGCGAAGTCATGTTGAATTCGCGAACCAAAAAGAATCTGATGCAGAGGTAACGCAAGGATCTGGTGAAGAAAATTCAAAAGGCTCAAATGAGTGCACGAAATCAAATGATGAAATATCAGTTCTTAGTGATTTGATAGCGGGAAAAGTTAAATTCTTAGCTGTTGGTCATCCCGACGTGTCCGCTGTACAGTCTATGAATATTCAGTTGGAGGTAAGTGCACTTATTTTATTTCTGTAAAAACTTCTTTGCGCCTACATGGATAAGAACACATTTTGGCAAAAATGAAATTTAAGGTCCCTATTAAATTGTATATGGTTTAAAGAGTTGAATAATATTTTAGCTTTGGAAGATTTTGTTATTTTAATATTAATATTTGTTTTAAATCCTGTATAATTGTCATTTAAATGAGACTTAGATTTTTTAATTCTGCTTTGTTTGTTTTGATGTTCCTGTATATAATGGATATATGTAATTCCATTTATGTACTTGAGGTTACTTTCTGCTTTTTTTTCTTTTCAAAGATTTTCTATAAATTTCACTCTGGTGAGTGTAAGAACTTATTTCTTAAAACGTTCATTTGGAACGCATAATATTACGATGCTCAAAAAAGGGAAAATGTTTTAGTTGTATAAAATTCAACTCAGCGTTATATGTATATATATATTTTTCTAAAATGCTTTGTACTTTATTTTAAATTTAACTAAATTCATAATTAAATAAATTTACATTGCTGCGATGATCCATTTCTAGACGTTGCTAGCAGCTTTTCGTGCCTCTTCACTGGACTCGGAGTATTTTTTCAAGTGGCTGAAGACGACGTCCGATGACCTCAGTAATTTAGAGCAAAACGCCTGCCCCGATGGCTGGAAATGCAGATGGGATAGGTACGAATTGCATCTTTATTTTTATTCCCATGCTGTAGAAATTGAAACCATTTCGTGGCCTCGAAATGTAGCGTTCTATGTATGTGATATTAATTTAAGTCATGTGCCGCCGATACTTTTGATTCATGTGAATAAATTTCGATTTAGCCATGGTATATACTCTCGTGTTGTAATATTTTCCTTTTTTTGGGTATGGATAATTTCTTCATTCTTATATATAACGATTAAACAAAAAGGACGCTCCTTTTGCATAGAAAATTGGATCGACCTTTTTGGTTCTCTTGAGAGATTGCTTTCCAGGTTTTAGTTAGTAATATTTCATGGCTGCTGAATGGAGCGATGAAAGGAGATGCCGAAATCAATTAATATAATATTAATATACGTGAAAGCGCTACGGGTAAGTAATGATTCCTATTAATATAAATTTCAATCGCGTATTTGAGATGATTCTCTACACTTTGATATTATGCCTGCTTAGGAGACGAGAAGGGATGCCCGCATTTGCAGAATTCTTATGGCGATTATATCTCACAAAAAGAATTCTAGTTCTGCCTTGCTATCAGTCAAAAACAAAACAGAACCACTTTATCATGTCCATGTACTGCATTTTCTTTTATTTTTCCCTAATTGTAGAGATAACTTACAATACTGCTACGAAAATCTTTCGACTGGAGAAATTCAGTGGGAGTTTCCTGAAGACAAAACAAAGAAAGATTCACCATTGAGCAAGGATGGAGTTGCAGGAGGAGAGGATGAAATGGATATTAGCACAACGCCACCACCAAATGAAAATGAGCAGTTGAAAAGTAATAATTCTTAATATATATGTATGTATTAGATATTTGATGTGTTCGCATTTTTCAGTTGAGAACGAAGTACCTCCATGGGACGAATGTAATCCACCTCCACCACCAATTATATCGGTAAAAATCTTTTCTAGCTTAATTTTACTTTTAATACAAAAGATATATTTATTTACTACTATTTTGATGCACTGAAAAATGTCTAGGTATTTCAAACACTAAAAATTAAATTGTTTTTTCTGATAGGCCCCATCACCAAAATTACGTGGCGAATTAGCGTCATTTTATTCCGATATTGCCACATTAGAGTCAGGATCATCAGGACTCCAGGATGAAAGTTTGAATTTATTTCAAAATTTGGATGAGATTGGGAAAAAGCGAGCGATAGATGATATGGTCGCGAGAAAAAAACGTAAAAAAGTAAAGGTACATGGCCTTAGCCTTAAAATGAAAGATGTTTCAACAATGGTTGCTAACTGGAAAAAAGCACAACGAGAGCTTGATAATTGATACTGACATTCTTTATTATATAGTTATTTTTATTCATTAAAAAATATTGTGAAAAGCATTATTGACTTGAATTTTAAGGGCTAAGATACATTTCTCCAAACAACACTTTCAATCCAATCTAAGTAGGGAAAAACTCGTGTATAAACTCCAGGAGTTCCGGTTTTTCCGCAAGTTATTCCAAAAGAGGTTACTCCAATGATTGTATACATGCAATACTGGTATGAGTGGTAAACTTGCAGAGGACCACCAGAGTCACCTTGGCAAGTGTCTTTCGCTTTATCTTTGGATCCAGCGCAAATTTGCGTATCCGGAACTATTCCATATCTAAGATATCGGCTAATTTCTGAGATATACGAAGCATTGCAGTCCTTATGATCAAATTTTTCTAACGTAACTTTTTGCAGATGATTTGAAGTATTGCCGGACCAAGCAGTATGTCCCCATCCAGTAGCAATAGCATTTCTTTCGATACTCTCAAATGTTGTAGGTAAGCATGCTGGCCTTTTGTAGGGACTTAAAATTACCTTTCGATTTAATTTTATTAGAGCAATATCATTATATTTAGATTTCTTTTTGTATTCAGGATGTGGAATTATATTAGATATAACGTAATCTTCTGGGATTGCGTCATCTGTTTCAATGCTAAGATTAAGCTCTCCGAGGCGAACAACAACGGGTTTACCGCTGAAAAATATATTAAATTATTTATTATTAAGTCTTTCAAAGAAATGTGTATTTACCGAAGCTCCACATCCGTGCAATGCCCAGCTGTCAGGACGTATTCATCGCTTATCAAAGATCCGCCACATAGCCACTGGGGATTTTCTTCTCCCTCCTTAAATCCTATCAGAGCCATGTGTGGAAATTCTCTAGGTTTTGAAAATTCACCTCCCACAATTAAAGAAATAGTTTTGTGACCACATTTATCTACAGGTATTTTGTGGATATCCGATCCTGCCGTTAAGGATAACACTGTATGGTATTCGTACACAGCTGATTTATATTCATCACATTCTAAAAACATATTAATAAAGACATTACATCGCATATTTAATTTGGTGAAATACTTTTCTCGCTAATTCTGGAATTAGAATTTAAAATAGGGCGAGGTGTCGTGGTTGTTGCAGGATCTTCTATTGGACAGCATACAATCTCTTTTCGTCCTTCAAATCTGCATCTTGTGTGATTTCTCCGATTCCTTATATCGTTAATAACTGATGGACATTCATTTATCGCTCTGCATATTCCAGAAGATTGCGTTTGTTGAATTATACAAGTTGAGTCTGCAATAAGAAATGTTTTAGTTCTGCACTTTTTGAAAGTAGGAAATCACAATTTTAATTGGTATAGAACGACTTTTTTTTAACTGATCTTTGTGACGCGCAATCTGTGTCCTGGCAACGTAGGACATATTTTTTAATATTGAAATGGGAACGGCGAAAATACTCACCGAATTATTATTTAATGAATAAAGGTAAACAGGTATTCCTCATGTTATATGTTTAATTGGTTTCGTGTAACTTGAGACCCTGTACGTGGAAACTCAGATTTTGTATAAAATGATTGTGTATTCTAAATACTGCCTACGTAAAGAAATAACGTTGACAAATACAGTGGTAATCATATAACAGTGACCTGTATATTTTCACATTTTAAGAGCAGGAAGTAAAGGATGCTGCAGGTAGCTGGCGTAAACAATTACCATTTGAGTAATTGAACCCCAACTTCTAAGAACTAATTTCCAAAAGTTTTACGCCCGACGGAATGGAGACAGTAATATGCGTTTAACGGTTAAACGAATAAACGAGTAAAACTAAAAAAAGTTGGTGTTCAATTCTTCAAATAGTAATTGTTAACAGAAATTCCTTCTTTTCCAAATACTTTCTAAATTCTTTTTTGGAATGGAGAAAAATGAAATTACAAGTACAATTCATCATAATGGTAGTGCCGAATAATCGAAGTCCAATAGCAGTTGGTCATTTTAAACAATTACAATTCCTACTGGAATTGAAAACTTTTTCAAGTCCAGTACCAGAGATAACATATTACTACGTCTAGATCAAAGATAATGTACTTAAATAAGATGTGACACTCTTTATACAAGCGCAAAGCTCTAACCCAAATGCAATTCCGAAAAAAAATGTTGCCTTAGTGCAGGCAGTAAAGAACTACTGCCTGCCATCCCTTATGTAAATTCCAATAAGAGCGAACGAGAGAAGAATAGGCAGCCTCAAAATGCTCACCTACGGCGCTTACACTGTAAACAATAATGTGAGCGTTTTTTCTACACGCGTTTTTAAATTGCGTGTTGGATGGACTGTCTGCGTGCGGTCTTGGTATTAGTGCCCGTCCCTTCCATGTTCCAGGTATAGGGATGGCCTGGAATTGAAGAAGGAGAAGAGGCAGGCACACACGCATTTGCCTTTAATACGGATGCGTTTGTTTACATTTTTTCAATATGCGATTTAAGTGGACTGTGTGCGTGCGTGGCGAAAAGTACGCCGGGTGGGCTTGAATTTTTTCAACTTAACCAAGCTAATATGAGAATAAGAATTTATCTTGCAATTATATGAGAGTAAGGATTTATTTCACAATTTATTTATTTTAAAAAGAAAAATCAATGCTAAATTATAAATGCAATGCAATTATAGAAAACTTGTAAAAAATATGAGGCACCCTGTAGAGTGTTTCAAATCTCGGTCCATTTCCACCCCATTTCCACCCAAATTTTTATCCCTTTCCTACACGTAACTTCCTTATAACTATCTAAATCTGAAGTTTGTTCGACTAACGGTACCAAGGTCGAATTTTTAAAAGAAAAAATTTCGCGAGTGTCATATCTTATAGTGGATAATCTTTGGTCTAGATGTGCAAAGTCATAGAAATTTTTCGTCAAGAGCTTTCACTTTAAAAACCTCCAATCTACTTCCAATCGCACATGGCCTAGCCCTAACCGAAGAGATCGTGAATTTCTCTCTTAAAACAATGCTCACAGCACAGACAATGAATAAATCATGCGCATTGGCTGCAGCTCAGGTTTGGCATGCGCGCACGGGTTAAAGAGTCGCGACATCACTCTTTGCTGTTTGCTTCGCTGCAGAGTGCAGACCCAAGCCAAAGATAATGTACTTAAATAAGATGTGACACTCTTTATACAAGCGCAAAGCTCTAACCCAAATGCAATTCCGAAAAAAAATGTTGCCTTAGTGCAGGCAGTAAAGAACTACTGCCTGCCATCCCTTATGTAAATTCCAATAAGAGCGAACGAGAGAAGAATAGGCAGCCTCAAAATGCTCACCTACGGCGCTTACACTGTAAACAATAATGTGAGCGTTTTTTCTACACGCGTTTTTAAATTGCGTGTTGGATGGACTGTCTGCGTGCGGTCTTGGTATTAGTGCCCGTCCCTTCCATGTTCCAGGTATAGGGATGGCCTGGAATTGAAGAAGGAGAAGAGGCAGGCACACACGCATTTGCCTTTAATACGGATGCGTTTGTTTACATTTTTTCAATATGCGATTTAAGTGGACTGTGTGCGTGCGTGGCGAAAAGTACGCCGGGTGGGCTTGAATTTTTTCAACTTAACCAAGCTAATATGAGAATAAGAATTTATCTTGCAATTATATGAGAGTAAGGATTTATTTCACAATTTATTTATTTTAAAAAGAAAAATCAATGCTAAATTATAAATGCAATGCAATTATAGAAAACTTGTAAAAAATATGAGGCACCCTGTAGAGTGTTTCAAATCTCGGTCCATTTCCACCCCATTTCCACCCAAATTTTTATCCCTTTCCTACACGTAACTTCCTTATAACTATCTAAATCTGAAGTTTGTTCGACTAACGGTACCAAGGTCGAATTTTTAAAAGAAAAAATTTCGCGAGTGTCATATCTTATAGTGGATAATCTTTGACCCAAGCCTGGCCAAGACAATTAATCGCTTTTAAGAGAGCGGCCCATAATAAGAGAATTTTAAACGAAAGCCCTTTTGTCTGAGAAGCTTTCATTTCATGCCGCGAAAAATTTCTATAGGATTGCACATCTATATATTCGTTATCTCTGCCAGTACTAAGGAATTTAACATATCAATTACAAATTCCTAAAGTAATGATTCCGACCCAGTTCTCTATGTTACACATGTAATTGCCCTACTTTGATATTCACTTTGAAGATAAAGGCTTTATCTTCAAAGGATATTCAATTGAATTTTACATAACTTCTAGAAGATTTTGGCAGAACTTTTTGGATTAAATTATGATAATTGGTGACCCTAGGCTTTAACTTTTAATGAACTGGATAGGTTTTAGTACGTCCGAATGCAAACCCGAAAACTCAGGTTTTTTCTACATATAGGGTTGTACTTTACACGAAATTTAGCCAATTTAACATTTTCGCTGGTTGGTCCCGCGCGTTGGAGAACGGCCATAAACAACGAACACAATAACGAAAGTGTAAACACAGCTTTGGCTACGAAAATGATCGTTTCTCATCTAGATCAATTTAGACCTTGGATCTAGTCTAGACTATCTAGATCTGTCAGCAAGTGAATCTGAATACTGTCAAAAAGGCTAATTATTTTTAAGCTTCATTTGTAAAACGACCATAATCAACTCATTGTATGGCACTATCTTTTGGATAGTAAAGGAGAACCAACCAACTCATTGTACAAGTCATTGTACTTAAGTTGCGACTGACCGTAATGAGTAATCGCAAAAAGTTTCACCCTCGGAAGGGTCAACAACAAATGGATAAATTTTCGCGAAAAGTAGAAAAAGAAGACATCTCCGATGATGTTTGCGATGAATTGAAATTATTGAATTATTTAATTTACCCTAGAGCAATCCCAATGTCGATTACGACCAGAGGCGTGGGATTCGCAACGGTACTCTTTTATGAACAAGCATTATCAGCATGGAACAGAGCGGACAAAACAGAAATAGCTTCAATTTTTACGATATATCGTGTACATCTATGGCTCATGTATCATAAAGTTTACTGCGCGCAGCAAATTCAAGTTGACTCTGTCACATCATCAAACGCACTCGTAAGAATTAGTATTCAAGCGGAAAAGCGCGAAGAGCTCCATTGTTGGTATGCAGTTCCAAAAGTTTTCAACATGGTTCTCCGTGCTATTGGCAGGATCGAAACTGAAGGAAATATTTACCACCTTGGCTTTTGTGAACAACCAACCAGTGATCCTGATCTTATTAAATATCAGACTCTTGTACAAACGCCAAAAAATATTCGTGCCACTTTGGATCGGTTAAGTACCGCGGATACCCCTCTTAACATACGACAAGCTTTCATAGATTTGAATCCAATACCTGGAGCTCGGTTCGAGAATAATCTTCTCGTTAATGCTGATGAAATATGGCCGCCTGGATATTCCACTAGCGACTTACGATCTGATATTAGTGCATACAAAAATTTGATATCGCGTGTACAGCTTCGCCTCCCAAAAGGCACTTTCTCGCCGATTGCTAAATCAGGAATAGGAGACATAGGCGGACTATGGTCATCCAAAGATAATGGAGGAAAGATTATTAGCGAATTTGAGCCAGAAATATCTCAGGCAGCATCCACGCAGAAGTATAAAGGAGGTTCGATCTCAGGCTCACTTAATACAGAATGGTACAGCAGGGAAAAAACGAATCAAATAAGTATCGCTTTAGGAATTGGTAGCATGATCGGAGAAGAGTGTTTCCTAGCAACTAGACATAAAATACACGCCGGACACGTCGTAGCAGCTAACAGCGTTACAATTTTAGACAAAGTCAGCTGGTAAAGGGTTTCTCCTTCCCTTTTAATATATTACATATAATTTAAATAAAAGTCACAGATACACCATTTTGTACTGATTTAATAAAACTCAATTAAATAAAAATATATTTGCGCCATATGGACCCAGTACCTGAGTACGCTTTTTGTAAATAAATAAATAAAAATTTATTGTATTCAAATTGATTTTCGACAATTGTGTTTACTTTAATGCTATCATCAATCCTACATTATTAGGGTGATTTTTTTTTTTCGAAATCGAAATCGATATACCAAAAAATACTTTAATTTAGAATTGATGATGGCGAAATCGATATAGCACCTATGTACCTATCGGTATGGATTGTGGAAGATTGGAATTAAGTGAGTTCTAAAGAAATTGGTCTTGTAATTACACTGCGGTACAACGAAATTGTACATTCAATTAAAAAATCATGGATATGAAGGTTTCAATGTGCTGAACCTATTTCTGAAAATGAAAATCTTCCACCACATCACGTTTTCGAGAAATGATCTGTTGTTTTTGAAAGTGGTATAAGTCCACTTTTTAACATGACATTTTAACAAGTTTTCTAATTAAATCTAATCGTATAGGCCATAGGGTATCCTCCTGTGAAACTTACAAAAAGTGGACTTATACCACTTTCAAAAATAACAGCTCAAATATTGGGTTGAAAAGTGAGAAATATCATATATTAGACATATTTGAAAACTTCTTCAAAAATAGCGCGTTTATCGCACGATTGTGAAACAGTCCTCTAATAAAAGATTAGATCCTTAACTATCTATGTATATAAAATCAGTTCTTTACAAATTTTTTTAAAATTTGCTCGCAGACTGAGTTTATCATGAACCTTTGCTTAGGCCCTATGAAATAAATGAACTGCGGACATAGGAGCGAGGATTTCCATCGAAAAATGTACCTCCTGAACAAATCTTGTTAGACCTTTGAAATAACTGATATTTTATAAGTACAGTTAAGCACTTAAGTTGTTTTTGGAGATATATTTCGAGCTTCCACGTCATTACATAATTGTTTAATAAATTTTTAAAAATGGCCAAAATAAGGATTTTTTCACTTTTCATACTATTGTATTATTACTCAAAAACCTGACGAGCTGGAAAATTTGTATTTTCGGTTTCGTAATCTTCTAGATATAGAAAAAAGAAAAAAATTTGCTGACCAGTGTTATTTCTAATAGTTTACTTTCATTTATTTAGCAGAGAGGGCAGGCACAGGCTTCGTTTTTTTCTTAGGCTCTAGATCAATTCTCCTCAAGGCACTACTTGCTTGCTGAGGAGTTTTTGCTACTCCAGACACTAAACATCGACCAATTTCCCGGGCTGCTCGAACAGAAATTTTCAGCGGTTAGCCATTTTTGGTTTTGAAAATTCCTCACTCCCACATTTTTGAACTGTTATATCAGCCTTTCCGCTACTTCGTAATAAATATTTAAAAGCATGTATTGTATGTAAATTATGTAAAAAAATTGGATCCGCCATTTAAAATCGGCACCATTATATTTTTATTAAAGTTTTTCTTTATTATAAATACTTAGGAATAGTTTTATCCGGAAAACGACGGGTACGGGTCAACTATTAATTCAAATTCATAGCGTAGTTTAATCCACTATAAATATGCTATGCATAAGATGCTCTTTAATCTTAATTTTCATTACCAACGATTTCAAACTTCTACTTAAATATTTAAATTTAGAGATCGTTAAAAAATTTTTCGCTATTCTGCTAAAAATACCTACATATTTTTAACTTTGACAAATAGTGTATTATTTAAGTAGTTAGTTGTGATTTCTTTCTATTAACACTTTACCGGTTTGCTCTTTTTAAGTAAATTTTAATTATACGGACATAAAAATTTGGTAAAAGAACTAGGCTTTTTAATTCATTTCCCGTAAAACAAGGCTTAATTTGATTGCTTAAAAATAGATTAATGTATCGCTGACACAAAAATGCTAATTATACATAATTGCATTTACTTAAAACTTTTGGTACCCTCCTTTGTAGTTACATTTGTTTTTATATTTTTTTAGTTTTTTAGAAAAACTGCCACGATTGAACAATATGCGAAAAGTCACTAAATTTACAACGTCGAGAATGTAGACAACTTTTAAATCTGAGTACAATTTCCTGACCCTAATATAAATATTTGTTTTTTCGAAAAGATTCTTGAGGAAAAAAAATTAAACTCTCTAAATATCGTAAACATACGGTAATAAAAGTCTAACCTGATAATTTCTGCCCAGAGATGAAAACACTAAAACTGATTAAAACCAGTAAGATCGCACTTTTAATAATCGTATATTTTAGCTCCTTCATTTTATTGTTTTAAAGTGTAAATATGTGCTAAAATGTATTATAACAGCGGATAAGCACACGGTCTGAACTGATTCTCGTCAACGATTGATTCAGACTAAAAGTAGGTTGCAGTTTGCAAATCTTAACTCTTTTGGGTTCTTTGCCTCTTTTGCAAAACTTGTTTCGATTGTGAATACAATATTTTCTTTGTTGATCATCTCATCTTCTAAGTTACAACCTGCAATAAAATTTTATTATAGGATGGAAGGTAAAATATTAACCTTCGTGTGATTTAATCCAGAGATTAATTTAAGTAGATCATTTCATTCATTTTTGCATTGCTTTTGCAATTTGATGTATAGTATATTTCAATTTGCGATATTCTATTTTCGAGATAATAGTAATCGGCTTAGAACGTATTTCGTAAAATACCACAATACAAAAAAGTAATTAAATATTAATTAGTTCGATTAAAATCTTCATCTTACATTAGATAAAAAGTTTCAGATTTAATCGCATTCGTATGATTAAAATAGCTTAATTACAAATTATCGTGAAAATACTATAAAGAAAAAACAATTAAACAGTTCAAAAATTATTTAGCGCGCTGTTGTTACTTATTTCTTGCTAAACCTAAAGTCGGAATTCATTTTAAAAAAAGCTAACGTAGTACGTTTTAGATCGTTCTTATTTATTTAAAATTTAAATCCTTCAGTGGTCATATGCTAACACATTGTTGTCGAAATAAATAAAAATAATTGAAAAACGATTACTTTTGGTGCGAAGAAAAAGTTCCAACCTTAAAACGAGTTGAACTACAATTAATTCCGGGTAAAAAGGTTAAATAAGTATGTAATGATTTATCTTCGACCAACGCCGTGAACAAGTTAGTTAATAATTTATAATGAACCACTGTTTTACTAAGCATATGACATTATATTTCTTTTAGCTTCTAGGAGTATACATATGTTGAGAAAACAAAAATTATTTTTCGTATTTATAATATTCTGAGAACACTTTACAAGTGAAGTAATTACGTGTAGATGTAGAATCATTCTTCCATACAATATTCTCAATCCAATCCAGGTAGGGGTATACTCGTGTAAAAACATCAGGAAATTTTTCAACGTAAAAACCTGGGATTCCAAAAGAAGTAACTCCAATTATCGTGTACATGCAATATTGATCTGGATGATATATTTGTAATGGGCCGCCGCCGCCGTCATCGGGGCCAACATCATTAACTTGATGTCTCAAAGCAGCACAAATCTGAGTATCCGCAATTATTCCTTGCTTTAATCGTGGGTCAATAGACTCCCTCGAATAGGCAGCATTGCATTCGTTGAAACTAAATATGTCCAAAACTATTTTCCTTAAGCGTGGTGGAGAATTTTTGGAGGACAAAATTCGATCTAGTCCGGTAGAAATTGCTTTACTTCCGCCGTAGTCAAATTGAGTGGGCAAGCAAGCTGGTCGTTTGTAAGCATTTAACTCCACTTTTCGGTTTAATTTAAATAGAGCAATGTCGTTATAGTAAGATGACCTTTTGTACTCAGGATGTATAATTATAGTCGATATATTAAAATCTTCTTCTCCATTACTAAAATTTAGCTCACCGAGATGGACATATTTTGCTTCTCCACTGTAAAGATATTAAATTTTTAAATGATTATTAATCTATGAAAGCCTGAGATTAACTTACAATTTCCTCAAATATGCACACTGTGCAGCAGTAAGGACATATTCATCACTTATTAAAGTTCCGCTGCAAAGCCATTTAATTTCTTTATTATCAGAATCATATCCTATCAATGCCATGTGTGGGAACTCTTTGGGCTCTGGCTCATTACTGCCAATTACTGTAGAAACAATGTTACGTACGCATTTATCATCGGATAACTTCTTTTGTGGTCCGTCAATAACTGAAGGTGATAAAACTTCTTCAAATACAGTTGATTTATACTCTTCGCATTCTGAAAAATTATTTTGTAAAATAAATTTGGTAATTTTATGGTAACAACTTTAATACTTTTTTGGCTTATTCTGGAAGAAGAATTTTCAACCGTTGACGTCGATGTTTCTGGACAGCATATGACTTCTTTCATCCCTAAAAACCCACATCTTGTGTGTTCAATGTCATGTTTTTTATCATCTATCACTGAAGGACATTCTTCAAGTAATTTGCAAGTTCCATTAGACTTTGTTCGCTCGACAATGCAAGTTAAAACTGAAGGAAAAAATGAGATTTGAGATTTCTACAGCGTTTCATTAGATTTATTTATGTAAAAACAAACTTAATTTAAGCTATTCATAGGAGAGAAATGAGAACATTTCCAAGTTCATATTATTTTATTATTAAATTTCTCCAAATATGCATGTTTCGAATTTAGATATGGCACTATATGTATTTTAAACGAAAAAAACACCAACCGATTTTAATCGCTAAACAGAGTGATATTATTAATGTATTTATTGAAATTAGCATATACGATGCATTTTTTTGCAAATAAGTACATAATATGATAAACTTATTAAAACTCGAAAGTAAATACATAAATGTGCCACTAATTTTCGCGATAAAATTGCTTGCAGAAAGCATGTTTTATTCTTTAAAATTTCATATAACATCTCTGGTAAGCAAACAACTTAATTTTTATAACGCCATTAACAGTTTCAAAACAATCGAATTTCGAAATTTTTATTATTTACATACCTATATTTTTTTATATACCAGAAACCTATAATTGATTATGTGACACATCACTTTTTGTACAAATACCAACATGCCAGTTCAAATTCGCGGTTTTTGTTAAAATTAATGAAATATATTTGGGGTCAGCAATATTTTAATAACATTTAAAATACTTACCTTGATCTAATTGCCCGTATGAGCAAATTCCTAAGTTTATGAAGATGAAGACGATTAATTGTTTCTTCATATTCTTGGCACTTTAGATGCAGTTTCTTATGATGTGAATTGGAAGAAATGTCGATTTGGACTGAAGCGCTCCGCGAGGCGATCATTTTATAACAAAATTTGCAACCAAAATAAAGCTTTTAGAGAATATACTCACCAACTTTATGAAACTTGTTTCAGTTCTGCTAAATATTATTATTATACAAAGGCGATTAAGTTATTGTAGGGAGAAATCTCACAGCGTTGTAATCACTTGTTTATTATAAAATTCTCTGAATATTCATTTTTATTTATTTTTATTTTTTTATATAGATAAAATGAGATTATAAAAGTATGTTATACAGAAGTTAGGTATATTCGATTTATTTCCTCCAGCAATAGATGAAATATTCTACGAATTCACTCAACTTTAAAGTGATGAATATGCAATTAAGTTTTGTCGATCGTTTATCAGAGATATTTAACTTCAGAGATTACGTTTTTGGGGAAAAAAATAGTAAAAGTTAAAAATATCTGTTGTTTTGGTCCTCTTTGAAAAATCTTTATAGAGTTGGTATCAAAATACATATATGTATGTACATATACCATACTCTCTTACTAACAAATATAGTATATTTTAGTGTTTATCATCATCATGTAAATCTGAAATTGGAAAGTGTATTTTATTGTTTTAATATGTTTATTCAATTTAAATTATTTTGAATACAATTTGTGTTACATTTTACTTTTGCATGCGAAAATAGTAAAATATCCTAAAGATTTATAATTCAATTAATTTTGACAGGAAATTAGCTTGTATCAAAAAGATGTAGAAATATTCGTAAGAAGTTATTAAATAACAATTGTTATAATATTCATGCTTACTTGCTGTACAATTGGTATTATTTTATTTTATTTGTCTTTTGTTGCTTTAATTATCTATTATATATATAAAAATGGCCGTGTGTGCGCCTATATTTCACTCTGCAGCCAAAACTACACATCAAAGCTTCCCATCGTGCACTATGGTGGTTGCGAGTCGATAGCTATAAGGGTGTAAAAGATATGGGGGTTGGAAAAAGTCAACTTCGAAAATGTGTGACTCCAATTGAACCGTTGAGAATCATAATGGCGTAGAAGAGAAATTTTTCGAAAGTTCGATAACTTTCTGGAACTCTCTACAAGATTTGAGAAATTCCTCGAAAGTTCGACAACTTTCTGGAACTTTCTAGAAGATTCGAGAAATTTCTCGAAAGTTAGACAACTTTCTGGAACTATCTAGAAGATTTGAGAAATTTCTCGAAAGTTCGATAACTTTCTGGAACATTGACATTCTAGAAAATTCGAGAAATTTCTCGAAAATTCGATAACTTTCTGGAACTTTCTAGAAGATTCGAGAAATTTCCTGAAAGTTCGACAACTTACCGGAACTATCTAGAAGATTTGAGAAATTTCTCGAAAGTTCGATAACTTTCTGGAACATTTTAAATTTTAGAATTTTCTCGAAAGTTCGATAACTTTCTGGAACTGTCTAGAAGATTTGAGAAATTTCTCTAAAGTTCAATAACTTTCTGGAACTGACTAGGGGATTCGAGAAATTTCTCAAAAGTTCGATAACTTTCTTTAAAAATGATTCCAATTGGTCTAGAATGTTCTGGATTGCTCTATCAATTTCAGAATGATCTGGAAAGTTCTAAAATATATTGAAATGTTTAAAATTATTTAAAAAAAAATACTAATCGGCCCGTAGAATGTTCTGGATTGTTCAACAAATTTCGAGACTTAAAAATAATTCGAATCGGTTTAGAATGTTTTGGATTGTTCTGGAAATTTCGAAAACATTTTGAAAAATTCTAAAATATATTTAAATGTTTTAAATCAGTGAAAATGATTCTAATTGGTTTAGAACGCACTGCAAAATTCTAAAATATATTTAAAAGTAGTAAATCACACTAAAATTATGGGAACAATCCAAAACATTCTAGAACGATTAGAATTAGTTTCAAGTGATTTACGATATTTAAATATATTTTAGAGCCTTTTAAAACGTTTTCAAAATTTTTTGGTAGTGAGGATGTCTTCTGAGACTATATAAGACGAAATGTGATGACCATGCTTCAGTTTATAAGAAGTGTGCGACGAAAGAAAATTTATAAAATTCATTAAATAATCCAGCGAAGCGGGTGTTTCAAGCTAGTACATATATAAAATATGCATTTTACACTCAATCTAGGTATCATAATAAAAGTATAAATCCGGAGTTATTACGCCCAATCCATACATATGAAATATAAAACTTAGTGAGTAATATTTTGTAATGAATGTAAGCAGCGCTAAGGACAGAAAAGTCTCATGGGGATAAAAAGTGTGTTGAAGTTTGTGTGAGAAAAAATATTGTTTTATTCAGATTTATTTGAAACTTAATATACATATACTTAAGGAGGCTTTACACTATCTGATAAGTCATATGAAAAAGCATATGACTTCTCATAAATATCGACTCATATGGTGTAAACTCACCCATATCTCTCATATTGATATTACCTGATATTTAAGTAATCATATGACTTTTCGAAAATTAGAATTGTTTCTAATTCAATTTGAGAAGTCATAGGAGTTTGAAAACGTCGTTTATTAATCTAGTTGGCTGAGTGGTTCGGCTGTGAGTATGCGATTCGGGGGTTGTGGGTTCGATTCCGACATGAAATAATTATGAACTAATCAATAAAATAAAAAAACAATATTAAAAAAAATACAAAGAAAGCACCATATGGGCGAAAGTTCCCGAGTGTGCGAAATAAAAAAAGCAAGGTAGAATTAAATTAAAAAAAAATATATCAAGTACCTACATAAAAAGGTAATAAAAGTTTGTTCCTGAACACTTATTTCAAAAATGGGCAAGGAGTAGGTATGTGGAAAAGAACGTTAAATATATATTTTCAATTATTGTTATTATTTGTGAAATATTATTATATAAAGAGAGTGAATAATGAAATGTCAAATAGATGTAAACAAGAAAACTAAGAACGCTATGATGTGAGCGTAACTTTTGAGAACTCAAATAAAAAGTCATATGTCTAGGCATTTCTTTCTAAACCTAAAACCGGAACCTATTTGAAAAAAAAGCTAACGAATTACGTTTTAGGTCATTCGTATCCATTTAAAATTTAAATCCTAGAGTGGTCATATGCTAACACATTGTCGAAATAAGTTAAATAAGTATAATTGAAAAACGATTACGATTAAGTATAATTGAAAAACGATTACTTTAGGTGCGAAGAAAAAGTTGCAACCTTAAAAATAGTTGAACAAAAATTAACTCCCCAGGTAACAGGTTAAATATGTAATGATTATCTTCGACCAACGCCGGGACCAAGTTAGATAATAATTTATAACGAACATCTATTTTACAAAACATATGAAATTTTATTATTTCTTCTGGTTTTAGGAGTATACATATGTTGAAAAAAATGAAATTATTTTTCGTTTTTTATAATATTCTGAGAACACTTTGGACAAGTGAAGTAATTACGTGTAGATGTAGGTACATATTTAAGAAACATTCTTCCAAACAATATTCTCAATCCAATCCAGGTAGGGGTATACTCGTGTAAAAACATCAGGAAAATTTTTAAGGGAAGAAGATGAGACTCCAAAAGAAGTAACTCCAATTATCGTGTACATGCAATACTGGTCTGGATGATAGATTTGCAATGGGCCGCCGCCGTCACCGGGGCCATCCTCATTAACTTCATGTCTTAAGCCAGCACAAATCTGAGTATCCGCAATTATTCCTTGCTTTAATCGTCGGTTGATAGACTCCGAATAGGTAGCATTACATTCGCTGGAACTAAATATGTCTAGAACTATTTTCTTTAAGCCTGATGGAGATTTTTTGGAGGACAAATTTCGAACTTGTCCAGTAGAAATTGCTTTACTTCCGCCGTAGTCAAATTGAGTGGGCAAACAAGCTGGTCGTTTGTAAGAATTTAACTCCACTTTTCGGTTTAATTTAAGTAGAGCAATGTCGTTATAGAAGGATGTTGTTTTGTACTCAGGATGTTTAATTATGGTCGATATATTAAAATCTTCGGAACTTGAATTTTCCCCATTATTAAAATTTGGCTCACCGAGGCGGACGTATTTTGCTTCTCCACTATAAAGGTATTAAATTTTTAAATGATTATTAATCTATGAAAGCCTGAGATTAACTTACTATTTATTTGAATACGTGCAGTGTGCCGCAGTTAAGACATATTCATCACTTATTAAAGTTCCGCTGCAAAGCCAATCAATTTCTTTATTATCAGAATCAAACCCAATCAGTGCCATGTGTGGGAACTCCTTGGGCCTTGGCTCATTACTGCCGATTATATTAACAATGTTATGTACGCAATGATCAAGAGATACCTTCTTTTGTGGTCCGTCAATAAGTGAAGGTGATGAAACTTCTTCAAATACAGTGGATTTATATTCTTCGCATTCTGAAAAATTTGTTTTGTTAAATAAAATTTGTAATTTTATGGTAACAGCTTAAATACTTTGTTGGCTTATTCTGGAAAAAGTATTTTCAACGGAAGGTGTTGCTGTTGTTGTCGATGTTTCTGGACAGCATACGATTTCTTTCATCCCCAAAAACCCACATCTTGTGTGTTGTAAAATCATATGTTTTATGTCATCGATTACCGAAGGACATTCTTCAAGCAATTTGCAAATTCCATTAGACTTTGTTCGCTCGACAATGCAAGATAAATCTGAAGGAAGAAATAAGAATGGCACTTTTTCAAATATTTGAGATTTATTTAAAAACAAATTGAATATACGTTAATCATAATTCATAGGAGGGAAATGAAATCATTTCCGAGTTCATAATATGTAATTGTTATTGAATTTCTCCAAATATGCATGTTTCGAAAAACCAGCCGATTTTAATCGTTAAACAGAGTGATGTTATTAATATACAGTATAGTGCCAGAAAATTATAACCACTCTAACAAATTTCATAATTTGAACTCTGATTACATTTTTTTCGCAAACAATCAAACAGATTAACATTTCCTTGCCGAGTTGCAATCTTTCCTCCTTTGTTTTCATTGTTTGAAGAATAATTAATCGTTTTGTTACGAACCAATATGCAATATGCAAAAGTATGCCCCCATTCATTTATTCCAGTTCTATCAAATATAAATATCAATAAACAAATTTTCATGTTTCCAAGAAGTATTACATGGTATACCATTTCATTTAACGCCGAAAGCATAAATAGTTGCATCGAAGCAAATCGCGGAGATTAACAAGTGTTATTAAAAATATGGTTAATAATACTAAATAACTATGCCAAATCTCACACTCCTCCGTCCGCCCAATATGCTTAAAAAGGGGTACAAAGTTTTCCCTTCACGTATTAATATATAGATACTAGAAATATTAATTTGCAAAATATGTGAATTTACCCTTAATTTAATGCTTATCTTAACCGCGTACGAATATAATAAAGTTTTTTTTCAAAATAAAGTATGGAAGCATAAATGTTGGTGGTTATAAATTTTTGGCACTGTACTGTAAGTATTTATTGCAATTAGCGTATACGAATCATTTTAGGTAGGGCATACTTTTACAAATACGTATATAATATGAAAAACTTGCCGCCAAAAACTTTTCCGATAAAATTGCGTGCAGAAATCATTTTTATTCTCTACAATTTCATATAACATCTCTGTTAATAAAAAAACTTAATTTTTATAAGATCATTAACAGTTTCAAAACAATCGAACTTCGATATTTTTATTATTTACACACATTTTTTTAAATACCACAAGAGCACAAACATATAATTGACTATCACTCTTTTTTACAAATAACAACAGTCAGTTCAAATTCGCGGTTTCTGTTAAATTTAACCAAAAATTTTTGGGGTGAGCAATTATTGTAATTTTATATTTAGTAATTAACTAGCTGGAAACACCCGCTTCGCTGGGTTATTTTTTGGCAGTACAATATAGGACACGTTTTTTTTTAAATGAATTTTATAAATTGTCTTTCGTCGCACACTTATAAACTGAAGCATGTGCATCACATTTCGTCTTATATAGTCTCAGAAGCCATCCTCACTACCCACTTAATTTTCAAAAAATTTGGAAAACGTTTTAAAAAGCTCTAAAATATATTTAAATGTCGTAAATCACTTGAAACTAATTCTAATCGTTCTAGAATGTTTTGTATTGTTCCGATAATTTTAGTGTGATTAACTACTTTTAAATATATTTTAGAATTTTGCAGTACGTTCTAAACCAATTAGAATCATATTTCACTGATTTAAAACATTTAAATATATTTTAGAATTTTTCACAATGTTTTCGAAATTTCCAGAACAATCCAAAACATTCTAGACCGATTCGAATCATTTTTAAGTCTCGAAATTTGTTGAACAATCCAGAACATTCTAGAGGCCGATTAGTATTCTTTTTTAAATAATTAACATTTAAATATCTTTTAGAACTTTCCAGATCATTCTGAAATTTATAGAAAAATTCAGTACGTTCTAGACCAATTGGAATCATTTTTAAAGAAAGTTATCGAACTTTTGAGAAATTTCTCGAGTCTTCTAGTCAGTTCCAGAAAGTTATTGAACTTTAAAGAAATTTCTCAAATCTTCTAGATAGTTCCAGAAAGTTATCGGACTTTCGAGAAAAATCTAAAATCTTCTAAAATGTTCCAGAAAGTTTTCGAACTTTCGAGAAATTTCTTAAATCTTCTAGAAAGTTCCAGAAAGTTGTCTAACCTTCGAGAAATTTCTCAAATCTTCTATATAGTTCCAGAAAGTTGTCGAACTTTCGAGAAATTTCTCGAATCTTCTAAAAAGTTCCAGAACGTTATCGAACTTTCGAGAAATTTCTCGAATCTTCTAGTTAGTTCCCGAAAATTATCAAACTTTCGAGGAATTTCTCAAAGCTTCTAGAGAGTTCCAGAAAGTTATCGAACTTTCGAGTAATTTCTCAAATCTTTTAGATAGTTCCAGAAAGTAATTGAACTTTCGAGAAATTTCTCTTCTACGCCACTATGATTCTCAACGGCTCAATTAGAGTCACACATTTTCGAAGTTAACTTTTTTCAACCCCCATATCTTTTACACCCTTATAGCTATCGACTCGCAACCACCATAGTGCACGATGGGAAGCTTGGGGTTACTACCCCACACAAACACTTTTCATCTGTGATGTGCAATTTTGGCTGCAGAGTGAAATATAGGCACACACACGTCCATTTTTATATATATAATAGATAACTGTCACATGATTTAAAATACTTACCTTGATCTAATTGCCCGTATGAGCAAATTCCTAAGTTTATGAGGATGAAGACGATTAATTGGCTCTTCATATTCTTGGCACTTTAGATGCAGTTTTTTAAGATGTAAATTGGAAGAAATGTCGATCTGGACTGAAGCGCTCCGCGAGGCGATCATTTATAACAAAATTTGCAACCAAAATATAGCTTTTAGAGGATATACTCACCGGTTTTATGAAACTTGTTTCAGTTCTGCTAAATATTATTATCATACAAAGGCGATTAATTTATTGTAGGGGGAAATCTCACAGCGTTTTTATCACTTGTTTATTGTGAAATTCTCCGATTATTTTTATTTATTTTTATTTTCTTATATAGATAAAATGAGATTATAGCAGTATTTTATACAGAAGTTATATTCGATTTATTTCCTCCAACAATGGATGAAATATTCTACGAATTCTCATTTAACTTAAAAGTTAAAAGTGATGAAGATCCAATAAATTGTTGTCAATCGTTTTTTACAGATATTTATTTGTATTAAAGATGTTTCCACTCTTCTTTTTTTTTTAAATAATAGATAACTCTTAAAAAGATCTGAAATTAAAGAAATCGAAATTAAAGTTCTGATTTCTCTGGTGTGTCATTTCAGTTGTTGTATGTATAGTAAAAATTCCAATAGAATATCAAGGAAGTAATAAGAGTAAAATTATTACAAAAATGATACAATTGCAATTAAGAAACATCTGTTTTATTTATGTTTGAGCTCGTTCCGAATATTTATATGTTCGCACCTTACAAAATTGTCTTATTTGTATAAAACTATTTAAACTTATAATTATAGAATATGAACACAAATTTAACGTTAACGCTAACTAAACAGGGCACACCGTATTTATTTAAAGTTATCACTTCTCATATTTCAATTCGATGCAATATCTATCATATTAAATAAATTGTTTTTTCTTAAAAATAGTTTCCCCTATGATATGACTCTGCCAGATGATTCATCATGTACTAAGTTTAGATTAATCCATGTCGTTGTTATGCATCGATAATTCCAAAAACTTGCTTAATCCCGGTAAATTCTGGTTTTATTATGACTACTCTAAACACGGCTTTTGTGTGAGGCGACTGAAATGAATTTGCGTTGTAACATGAAATTAAAAACAAAAATTATTAAAAAGGTGCTTCAATCAATCTCGTCATTATTTTTCTTTAGGTATGTGAGTAAGATGGTTAAGTAAGACTGTAAGAGCTTGATAATTGGAAAAGACATCTTTGCATATCAAATTACAATATAAAAATTAAAGTCGCGTTGATAAAATAGGAAATAATTCCCCGCCACGCCAATAAACCAACAATTTTAAAAAAGAATTTCAAAAAAATTACTTAAATCACTTAAATAAAAAAACGCTAATATGTACCTATATGGAATTATCAAATTATTATAACAGATTAACATATTCAGGAATTGTAAAAATCCCGATCTATTTTTATTGAAATAAAAATGTGCTCAACTTTATTGAATTTATTCAATTTTCAGTGATCTTAAAAACCCAGATTTATATTTTCATTGAAAATAAAATGTTTTTTGTGATCCGACCCGTAAAACAGAGTCTGACTTACTTTATCGCTGGAGTGCAATAACACATCTGAGTACTTAAAAAATTAATTAAATTTTTTAAAGAGATAATATATGTATGTTTATTTCCTATTAAAGACATTAAAAAGTAATCGTTGAGAGTCTAGCGTAAACCATTAAAAGTTTCATTCTCCCAAACAATTTTTTCGATCCATTCAATGTACGGAAATATTCTTGTAAAAACGTCAGGTACTTCGTAATTTTCAGAAGGTTGCCGACTTCCAAATGACGCGTGTCCAATAACGACGTACATGCAATACTGATGCGGATGATAAATTTGCATAGGACCACCCGAGTCGTTGAAATCTTTTAAGGTTTCTCTTGATCCGGAGCATAGTTGAGTTTCCGACATTATTTCACCAACATTTTCTGCATATGTGACGTTACATACGCTGGTAGGGAGTATCTCGACAGTCAACTGTCGAAGGCGAGCCAGAGACCTTCCAGTTTGAATATCTTGACCCCATCCAGTAAAAATTGCTTTTTGTCCGACATTATCAAATGCTGCAGTGGGCAAACAGGCTGGTCTTTTATGTGGGCTTAAGTCGACTTTTCGGTTTAGCCTAACTAAAGCAATGTCGTTATATATAGACAAAGGGTCGTACTCAGGGTGTGGAATTACGGCCGATATAGAAAAGTCCTCTGTATATTCATCGACCTTTCTGTTCACATTTAGTTCACCAAGTCGAACATATAGTGGTGGTCCACTGTAAAACGATTAAAATATAAATATATGTATGTCTATGTAAATTCTTAAAGAAAACAAAATTTAAGAAATAATATGTGTTTTAAAGAAAACATATTTGAAAAATAACATACCTATTAAGAAAATTTCAAAATCAAAATTTACAAACGAATAAATTAATGTTTTATAATTGCGCTTTTTTTTTTTTAATTCATTTCACGTATGAATTATATCTTGTATTGTTACTCTATTCTTTATAGTTGTTTTCAGATATTTTGTTTCAAACAAATTTTGCACTAAATTTTTGAAAGCTCATAACTTTTTTAAAAATAAATTGTTATCAAAATTTTGGTAACCTCAAAAGTAATTTTTGTACATACTATATACTATGTATACATAAAAATCGAAAACATCGGCAACAAAAACCAAAAAATTTTGCAAATATTTATACAAAATACACTTACTAATCTTCTGAATTTGAGCAATGTGCGCCAATTATAACAAATAAGTCGCTAATTAAGGTCCCGCCACATAGCCATCCAATTTCTCCATAATCGATATTAAATCCTATCAGCGCCATATGTGGGTAATCAACTCGACTTGATGAGGAATTAGGAATTAAAGGAGACGATTTTGCTGCACACCTATTTACAAGAATTCTTGACGGCGGTTCTCCAAGTGATCCCGGAGTTATGACTTCTTCAAAAACAGTGGATTTGTAGTCATTACACTCTGTAAATATTGTTTTTTTTTTTTTTAAATAATTCTTTTCGTGTCAACTATAAATTGATAAATACTTTTTTCACTTCTTTTTCCGGGAGTCATTTCTCTTACTTCTGGACAGCATATGATTTCCGTTCCATTTGTTGCAAAAGGAACGCATCTTGTATGTCCAAATATTTTATTTTTTATGTCATTAATTACTGGAACACATTCCTCAAGAAGTTTGCAAGTTCCACCGGAACCTGTATTCTCTACAATGCATGCTGAACCTGTTGGTATAAATTCAGTATATCTATTAATTAATTAATATTAATTTATTAATCTAACAACCATATGTATAAAATAATTAAACAAAACACTAAATAATTATCTGAATGTGGTTTGAGAAATTTGTTAAACAATTTTTGCAATTACAATGCAGTATATTATATATTAAACTAACAGGGCGTTTTTCAAATAAAGTACAATAATAAATATTAAAATAAGTTACCATTAGTTACTCCTATGAGTTTCATAAAAATGATGCTAAAATTGAAATTTTTCATAATAAACAAATAAACTTATTTAAATCAAAACAAAAAGTTTAAGATTCATTAAGAGATGCATTTTTAAATATATATAACACTATAATTCTGCCAGTTTCTATAGGAGCTCGTGTAATTTTACAATGTATTTTTTCACTGTAATGGGTTCCCTATACTATGTAATAATATTTTTACTGAATTCTTGTTATGAATACAATTTACCACATTTCATTGCGTTTAAATGGTTTTAATAATTTTGTCTACAATGAATCAAACTTCAGACTGTGCCCGACCAACTTCCTTAAAGCAGTTCTGCTTTATAGAGGTAACTAAGTCAATTTGGAAAAATAGTACAATATATAAATAATAGTAAAATTAAAAACAAAACACTAACACAGATAAGCAGATGAAATAATTTACGTGCCTGTAAAAATATCAGTAGCTTCGTTTCATGCACTTAGAGTTTTGATATGTAGATATGTAGATATGTACACATATTAAAAACTACAATAGCTAAGAAATCCTACTCTTTTTGAAAACCACAACGAAAAATTACAATAATGGGTTACATGGGTATTTTCTGACAGTTGTAATAATTTGTTGACTCACAACAAAATTAATTCGTTTCGAAGGTAATTCCCCATTCGTAGATATTTTCATAAAAAAACCCACTTTTCATTTCGCCATCCCGAAATTACAGCTTCTAAATTATGTTTGCACATCTTCACTACACTACTGACACTTTTAAATATATCTTAACAATTAAAATAATAATCGGTCACAAATTAAAGCTTAAATTCGTAATTCCGGAAGGATAAGAAGTAAACAGTAACAAAATCACGCATGTTTTACAACTTTGATAAGAAGTTTTGAGACACTAACCCAGATCACGCTGCTGTCCATTAATGTAAGCCCCCAAACTTATGAGAATAATGATTGCAAATTCATTTCTCATATTTATATCACAGTTGCAATTGTTAAGCTTATTACTGGAAGATATTCTCCTAGATCAGAAGTGATTCTAAGAGCTGATTAATATAAACTAAGGTGCGATCAATCCGAAGAAGCTCTCTTAGACTCTCTACGGCGTTACAAAACTTGTTTTAAATTAATTTCCTACAACCAATACTAGTTAAATACATGAAGAAGATTTTATTGTACGAGGACCGGAACGCAATTTTTTTTAGTTCTTAATAAAATTCCCCGATTCTTTACTTCATCTAAAGTTAATTGCTGATAGAACAGATGTGACCAGAAATAAATGTAAAAATGGGACAATAAATTAATTTTTTAATACATGAATTATATTGTAACTTCAATGATTTTAAAATATAAAATCAGACAAGCAATATCTTTTTGTTTATTATGTAATATCTGTTAAGTCGTCTTCTTCATTTCGAATATATATATGTTAATGCCTCAGGGTGTATCTAAATTCAATTTAATAACTTCTCTTTAGCAGGAATGAGTTAATCATTGTTTTCGATTCAATTTACGTTGATGTACATATCTACTATCATTAAAAATTATTAATTTTAAAATTTTGGTATATCATTTTGTGTGACCATTAGTTATACATAATATACTCAACTCAGTGCTAGATTTAAGATAGTAATTTTTATATATAAATCATCCTTATTAATATGGCACTAAACTTAAAATGACGAATGTCAACATCAAACATCTTTATAGGGTCCTTGTACCAGTATTTTGAAGTTAATATACGTATGATATTTTCTGTTCGATTCCTTATAATGGGAACTGATCTTTTAAGAATATCATTAACCAATAATTAGTTTTCTGTGATTGACGAATATCACGAAAAAGTAGCAATAATTTTTGTTATGACGGATGGTAGGTTTTATTATTATATTGGTGTCCAATGTCATATACACAAATATGTGTTGTATATTATCAACAAATTTTTTAAATAGAATTCTAAGTAACCTCAATCATTTTGCTTCAGCGATTTTTTCCCAGTTTTACACTTCCTCGCTAAATCTCGGTATATAATATAGTAGTAGATAGTATAGTATGAATAAAGTAAATAAATAAATAAATTGTTAAAAGATGAGCATCATAGTACTTGTCGTGATAAACAGATAAATGCTTTATGCTACAACCATCTGAACCGAGTTCAGAAAATATTTAAATAATAAATTTTATTTGGACAGTCTATCACTTTTGCTAAACTTGTTTCACTTTAATTTTCAACTTGTTGTTAGTGTATAAATTACGAAGCTTTATGGCGGAGGAGCTGGAAAAGAATTCTGCGACTTTGAGAAAAATTGTATTTCATTATTTACTTTATTTCTCATTTTACAACTCGGTGATCAGATGTTTTAATAATTTAAAGGTTAAATAATACGTATTCAATATACAATTGTAGTTCATTATTTTAACTGGAGTTCTAAAGTTCTAAGTTTTATCAAGTTTTTGATAATTTGATAATTTAGTACGAAAAGTTTTAAATATAGTTTACAGATCTTATATATTATACATATATATATTCTAAATCGTGTACTGCTGTTGGAAAATAACTAACAATTTACTTTTATAGCCTTCGACAATCAATCAACAAAATTTATTGAATGCAGATACGTGAGAAAGAAAAAACGGAATTCGCGGGGATTTTTCGATTAAACTTTTATTAATTTCGGAAATTTCATCGTTTTACAAATCAGCGCCAACTGTTCAATGGCTTTTCACCTGTCTTGGTTCGCAAGTTCAGTTTCTTGAGGCACAGGGTCATATATTGATTTACAAAAAAAAACGTGTTATTTGACTTTGAGAGGTTTCACTACATTTTTGTGGTATAGAATCAGATGTATTTTATTTATTCAAACAAGCCTAAGTAAGCGAAAAAAAAACTGTTAAATAAAATAAAATACATTTGGTTAATATAGGCGCCAATTTATTCTGTTGTAAAAAAAAGGTCGTAATATCTTTAATTTATCCTCGTACTTAAGACTATTTAACATTATTTTTAAAAAATCAATAGGTAGCTATTGTCTGGTATTAATTCTTTAAAAACCTCTACTATAAAATCTTAACCTAAGTAAGTTTCATAAAATGTTACACTGCTTTAATAATTTTAAATTATACATAAGTACATTTAAAGAACTTACTATTAATAAAAAATGCTGGCTGCAAAGTTTTAAAGTAGCTCTACAGAACCTCTTTATTTTGAATTATATAGGTATTGTTAATTTTATTTGAAGAAAGAATTTTAATAAAAATCACTTTGCTTCCCGCGTGCTGTTAAAAAGCTTTCTCATATCTAGAAAATGTTACAAAAAATTAAAGAGAAACGAGTTTTGCACAGTAAATACAGACAATGCCTTTGAGAGCTTTAGATTCTTCGAAATTTAGTTTATATTTAGGTATTAGTCTCAGAAATTACATCGTACAGTTTTGTAGTTCTTTAAATAAACACCGTTTAAATAGTGTTACAAATATGAGAAGTGAAACGATAATTTTTATCCTTATCAGCTTAACAATTTGTATTTATGGGCAGCTTGATTTGGGTGAATATATTACCTAAATATAAAAGTTTTACATTAGTACTCTTCTGAAATGGCGAATTAAATCGTTTTTCTGTAAACTAAAAATGAAGGATATTATGTATTGCAATTTTATCCCAAGATTCACCATGCATTGTTGAAGCTACAAAGTCTAGTGGAATTTGCACACATCTTGAGAATTGTCCTTCAGTACTTGACGACGTAAAGCGGCATATGTTTTTGCATACAAGATGCGTTCCTTACGCAGCAAATGGAACGGAAATTGTATGCTGTCCAAGTGTGAAATCTGCAACAACTGAAAATCCTAAAAAATATACTTTTTCAAGAAAAAGTGAACAGCGTATTAATTTGAACGTTAATGTCCAAGCGACTTTTTATTGTACTAAAAATCTTTTCAGTTTGCCACGAACATAAATCCATAACAACAGACGAGCAATCCGGAGAGAAATGTGAAAGTAAATCTATTCCCAATATTCCTAGTTCTTTAACAAATCATGAAAAATATCCGCATATGGCGTATGTTGGATATTTTACGAAAACTGGAGAACTTTTGTGGCTTTGTAGTGGTGTCTTATTAAATGTAAGATATGTGATGGCTCCTGCGCATTGCGGCAGCTCAGAGCAGTAAGTTACTTTTCAAGGACGTTGTAATACAATTAATAAATTTATTTACTATATCTTACAGTGGAGGAGCAGCACGTATTCGGGTTGGTGAATTACATGAAAATAGTGAAGACGATTCATATACGGATAATCATCTTATAGCCTGGAGCGGCACACATCCGGAGTACAGATCATCTGCATACAACAATATTGTTTTATACCTATTAGCACCTCATGTAGACTTAGGTCGTTTAAAGCGACCAGCTTGTTTGCCTTCTTCAGTATTTGATGGTGAAAAAAGTAAAGTCATCTTCACTGGACTGCGTCAAGATAATGAAACCGGAAAAGTCATATCTCGTCTACGACACTCAACAGTGGAGATTGGTTCTACAAAAGATTGTAACGATTTGTATACCAACCAGACTACGCTAAAATTACTAGACCAGGGAATAAAGCCCGAAACCCTAATTTGTGCTGACACTAGAGATTCTGAATCAGATTCGGTAGACTCAGACGGTGTATTGCAGGTGTATCACCCAGAAGAGAAATGTATGTTTGTAGTCGTTGGAATGGCATCATTTGGAATAACACGACCTTCTGAAAATCCAGAAGTTCCTACCATTTTTACAAGAATATATCCTTATGTGGACTGGATTGAAAGCGTTCTTTGGTCATAAGTAGATTATATGTAAGATCTGGTATAGCTGGGCAAAAAAAAAAAAAATTATCTTTATTACTACTAACATTTGAATTGCTGCATTCAATATTTGTAAACTTTAAGTTTAATTTTGTTTCAGAATTATAGTATTTAAAACTCCTATCGAAACAAATTGACGACATAAAAGTTACTTTATTGTGAAAAAAAATAAATTCAATTTGTTTTAGATGTATAACCATATCAAAATATTTTTAATTAATAAGGACCGTATGAAAGTTTGCTAAAGTTCAGCTATTAACCATATTAACCAAATAAAGTGATTGCGAAAAACCAATAGCTTTCACTCATTTTGATTTTTGGGTCAAAAGAATATCAATGCACACGCAAATTTTACCGACCATTTCTACTCCTGGAATCTTTTCTGATAAACTGGGAAAATGGAGGGAATTTAATTTGAGTCATCCAGGAAAGTCAGAATATATCAGGAAATTTTCAATGAAATGGGTGAATTTTGCCATCCATAATGATCTATGCAATTACATATTATTATTATAAATATTCTATACCACGGAAACGATGACCAACCTTATCATGCATTTTGGATAGAAAATTATTGAACATAAGTTTAAAATAAGGCACAATTAATTGTAACAAATCTTTTAATTGCTTAAAGATAAATACACAATCTTAATCACTGTTTCGTTAATATCGTTCAGTCTTTCTAGTTACTTCATCTTAAAATGTATTACTACTAGAGCATTTTGTTATAAGTGCAAATCGTTGAGCTGATAAAGATGAAGATTATCAATTCACTTCTCATATTTTTAACACCATATAAATTATAAACGGTTTTTAATATTAACAGAGCTTCACGATCAATTAAAGAATTCTCTGATATGAACTAAATTTATCTAAAATTTTTGAAGACGGTGGAGTGTTTACTGTGCCAAACTCGTTTTCCTATTTTACTATTAAAATGCAAAAGCTAATTAGTTACGGCAATAATTTCCTCTCTTATACGGTCACATAAAATTTTAACTTTTCAGCGGCAGTTCACGAATTTCACGATATTTCTAACCTCAAAAATCAACAAATATTATACTGATTTATTTTTATTGATTTCTCCTTTTTTGTTTTCTACGTCTTTAAAAGAGTTATTATTTAGAATGACCTTTTTACCCTCTTTTAGTAAATTGATTACCAGTATTAAGGTCACGATGCTTCGAATATTTTTTTTTTAATTAGCATTATATTGCTTGTTTATTTGAATTACTTTTATCTCTTCCTTATTGTAATTAATTTCTTTAGTTATTTTGAAAAACTAAAGCTAGTTAAATTTTATTGATGATATTAAATTATACATGTAAATTTTATGAAATTTTGTAAAACTGTTATCAATTGCAGTAAAATTTGTTTTATTTTGTCGGTTTATCGGGCAGAAAAATTTGTGAATTGTATTATATTTTTAAAAGTGTTATTATAGCAGAACTTTTAAAATATTTTTATTTGCTTATTATAAGTATAATTCATAGACCATGAAATATTAAACCAGAAGTGCAGGTATAATGTTGTTATTTATTAAGCTATTCACAATATCTTGTCTCAAATTTTAAAAATGTATTTAAACAGTTAATGCAAGTCAAATTTTTTCAATATTTTTCAGTAAAATACTCGATTTTAACGTCTAATGTCGGTAATATACATTAAATCATCGTTTTTCCAAACAACACTTTCAATCCAGTCTACGTAGGGAAATATTCTCGTGTATACGTCAGGAATTTTTCTATCTTCAATAGGATGCAATTTTTCAAATGATGTTATTCCGATCACTACAAACATGCATTTCTGTTCTGGGTGATATACTTGCAATATTCCTCCTAAATTTTTTGAATATTTTTCTGAACCTATTGAGTTAGCACAAATTTGAGTTTCAGACGTTATTCCCTTCTCCAGTAGTTGTGAATTTATTTGGTTGTCATAAAAATCGTTACAATCTTTTGTGGAAAGAATTTCCACTGTCGATTGTCTTAAATGAGTTGAATTTCTTTCGGATTTACTATTTTGATGGAATCCAGTGAAGATGGCTTTACTTTCTACGCTATCAAATATTGTAGAGGCCAAGCAAGCTGGTCGTTTGTAGATACTTAGCTTCACTTTAGGAAGTAATTGGTATAAAGCAATATTGTTGTATGCAGATGATCTATTGTACTCAGGATGCGTTATAATTTTAGCTATAAGATAGTTATTTTTGTATGAATTGTCTTCAATATTGTTACGTAATTCAGCAAGGCGGACACGTCTTGGCTCTCCACTGTAAAACGATAATTTTCTTTAGTTGGATACTAAAATGTCTCTATAGATTCAACTTACTATTTTGAATAAGAACAGTGTGCAGGAGCTAGTACCCATTCGTCACTAATTAATACACCACTGCAAAGCCACATAAGTTTTCCATATCGCGTAGTATATCCTAAAAACGCGATATGTGGGTACTCCTTGCGAGTTGTTGAAGAATTAGAAATTAATGTAATAGATTTATTTTCACATTTATCTAATTTTATTCTCGACGGTGGTTCCTCCACTGAAGACGCTATACCGTCTTCGAGAATGGTGGATTTATACTCATAACACTCTGGAAAGATTTTTAGTAAAATTAATAGTTTAGATACTATAGCTTCAATGAATACTTCTATCACTTATTGTTGAAAAATAATTTGTTATTAAAGGTTTTTCGGGTCTTGCAGGTATCACTTCTGGACAGCACACGATATCCGTTTTATTCGTTCCGATAGGAATGCATTTTGTATATGAAAAGTCATGGTGTTTTATATTATCCATTACAAAAAGACATTCCTGAAGATGCTTGCAAACTCCATTCGATTTCGTAAGCTCCACAATACAAGAAGAACCTGATTCCGAAAGTATAATATATTTGTTAATTAAAAACCGAATTAAATTAATAGAACTATTGTAACAATGTATGTGCCTTTGTGGAGGATTGATGCAAAAATTTATATAAACTCAGAATTATCTAACTAAAAACACTAACCAATATCGTGCTGTCCGCAAGTACAAATTATTAAGATGATGAAGTTAAAAGTTATTAATTCACTAGTCATTATTATACAAATGAAAATTATAAAAAGCGTGAAATTTAATAGAAATTGTTCCACAAAACATTCATTTGAAGTGATTTTTAAAAAAGATTAATATAAACTAAATTTTGTTCTATCTAAAATTTTCGGAGATAATATATTTCTTTGTAAAACTCGTTTGTCGTTAATTTTTAACAACTCATTCATGTTATGCATGGCTAAATTTTTTATGGGACTCAGACTGCAAATAAAATGTGATACAAGTATATATTAAAATTCCTCAAATATTTTATTTCACTTTAAAAGCTTCTGATCAAGAATATTGATACTCTTTATAATATCACATGGGTTTCAATGCATAATTTTTATTATATATAAATTTGTATATAAATGATTATAGATACATATAAATATGTAAATAATAGTTTTTGAATCGTTTAATTTTAGAATCAATATTGGGGTTTTGAAGTGTTTTTACTTATCAGGCCTATCACTCTTTCTAACAAAAGTATAACTTTTCTGTGCTAGTTTTAGCCAGTTAATTAAATTGTTTACAACTTTTGTTAAGAAAGCAAAATGGTAATTATTCGGAAAATGATTTATATGTGTAGAATGTATAAAATTGTGATATAGGATCTTTAGGTACGTTTTTAGATATTTTTTATTTGTAAATTTCATGATTATAAAACAATTAAATATCAATTAAATTGTGGTATTTATTGGAATATAATATAGTATTGTTTCTCTCACAAATATTCTTTAAAAGTTTCAGAAAATTCAGAGTAACACTTTAAAAATTTGATTAGCATATAGGTAGTAATATATAAAAAATTATTAACATCAAGGATTGTGAAACCAAACGTTGGTCTCGAGCCAGTCCACTAAAGGAAATGTTCTCGTGTAAACATCAGGAATTTTTGGATTTTCAGAAGGTTGTAGTATTCCAAATGATCCAATTCCAACCACCATAAACATGCACTTTCGTTCTGGATGATATACCTGCAGCACACCTCCAAATTCCTTTAGATCTGTTTCAAAATATGTTGAAGCAACACAAACTTGTGCTTCGGACTTTATTCCCTGTTTTAGCAGTTGTGGATCTGTTCGGTTAGCGTATAAATCGTTACAATCTTTTGTAGAAGCAATCTCTACGGTCGATTGTTGTAGATGAGATATGACCCGTCCGGTTTCATTATCTTGGCGCCATCTAGTGTAAATGACTTTACTTCCTTCACTATCAAATATTCCGGTAGGTAAGCAAACTGGTCGTCTTAAAGAATTAAATATTACTTTAGGGCCTATTTTGTACATTCCAATATCGTTATATGCGGACGATCGATCGTAGTCAGGGTGCAAATAAATGTAAGATACGAGATAGTTATCTTTGTATGAATCGTCTTCAACGTTGGCATGTAACTCGCCAAGTCGAATTCGGCTTGGTCCTCCACTAAAAAAGAAATATTTTTTTATGTTATAAAACAATAACTTTATAGGATTCACTAACTATTCTGTATGAGAGCAATGCGCAGCAGCTAACACCCACTCGTCACTAACTAAGGCACCGCCACATAGCCACAAATATTCTCCAGTTTTCGTTATGTAACCAAACAGCGCCATATGTGGATATTCCTTGCGGGTTGTTGCAGAATCAGAAATTGTAGGAATAGGATTGTTTGTACATTTATCTTCTTGTATTTTAGTGAGTGGCTCTTCTTCGAATGATGCGGCTTTGTATCCATAGCACACTTAAAAATTTAATTTATTAAATAGACTGTTTTTGAATCATAGTTTGATTAAATACTTCTTTCACTTTTTCTAGAAAATGAACTATCTGGAGGTTTTGTTGTTGTCATAGAATTCAGTTCCGGACAGCATACAATTTCTGTTCCATTTGCTGCGAATGGTACGCATCTAGTATGTAAAAATACATGTCGTTTTACATCATCAAATACTGACGGACATTCTTCAAGAAGCTTACAAGTTCCGCTGGATTTTGTTGCCTCGGCAATACATTTTGAACCTGAGAATATATTATGACACATTTTTAAAAATAAAACAAATGAAACTTTAATGCTCCATTGCACAGAGCTAATAGTACACAACTGAATCGCACATTTTATAAAAATAATTTTTAAAATTGTTCCAAACACACTAACCCAAATCATTCTGCCCATAAGTGCAAATCCCCAAACTTATAAGTATAAATATTATTGATTTATTTCTCATTTTCTTAGACTAATTGTTTTTTAGTGAAAGAGCGCTAACTAAACTCATCTGAAGTGATTCTGCGAAGTAACTAAAATAAATTTAATTTCCCTCAGTCAATCTTAAGCTTTTTCAGACAATCTACCGATTTATGAAACTTGTTTTGCTTTAAGTTTTGCCAACTAATTCTGGTTTTATGGGTAGAAGTGAAGAAGAGTACAACAAGGGACAGGGAAAACTGTGCGATTCTTATTTAATATTTATTTATTCAGTTTAGTCAACAGACTTATACAAAACAGGCATTAATAAAATTGCACCAACAATAAAGGATATATCTAAACAAAACCCCAGAAGTAGAAAAATTTAAAGAAATCAAAGGGAATTAAGTCCAAGTATTTCTTTTCAGAACATCACTCTTAAATTTGCTTTTATTGTTATGTAAAATTAACAAATTTATGATTTAGTTTAATTTTATTAACAGCTTTGGCAATCTGATTTCACATAAAATAAATAAAAATCATATATTCCTGTTTGAAAAGATCTTTAATGAGAAGAGTTCAAAGAAACTTCCAGGAAAGTCAAATTTTGATTAGTTTTTTTACATTTTCTTATACCATTATGCATTTGTTAATCTATTTGTTTTAGCAACTTCGGTATTCGAAATCATAAATTTGATTCATCTTATGAAATCCGCAGCCTAGCTCGAACTTGGCTTAAGCACTACTCATATTTTTATGGATTTCAAATTTTATAATGTATAAAACAATAAAAGAACGCAATATACTTTTATAATAATTTAATTTACTGCAATATTTCCATTATATCCCTTTCAGGCAGTTCAGTAAAATAATTTAAAAATATTATTAATAATAAAAGTAAAAGTATATTTTAGTTATAAGAACACATCATTTTCTCCAAACAATGTTTTCAATCCAATCTAAGTAATTAAATACTCTTGTATAAATTTCCGGAAAACTTAAGTCAGAATCTATTCGTAATGACCTAATTCCAATTACAATTTGCATGCAATACTCGTCTGGATGATTTAATTGTAATGGACCGCCTAAATCATCTGGACCAAAAATTTGTACTTTATTATCTTTAACTCCAGCACAAAGTTGACTATCAGCTATTACTATTCGTTTAAGTCGTTGTATTGCATGTGACGATAATGATTGGTTGCATTCACGTGGATTAAATTGATCCAAAATTTCATGTCTAAATCGTGGTACATCATGTGGTTCATCTCGGGTCCATCCAATAGATATTGCTTTCTTTTCATCACTTTCAAATACTGATGGCAAACAAGCGGGTCTTATGGAGAAAGTAAATTCAACTTTTCGATCTAATTTAACTAGAGCAATATCATTATAATCAGATGATGGTTTGTACTCAGGGTGTGGTATAAATTCGGTTATATTATAGTCCTCTTCATTTAAAGGCTTGAGACCGCTATGGAAATTTAAATCACTTAGTCGAACGTATTTTGCGTTTCCACTGAAAAGATAATAAATATATATATATTTTTTATATTAATTTAAATACTTCTTTTTAAAATTCTTACAAATTAATTCCAAAACCTGAGCATTGAGCAGCCGTTAGCACATATTCATCGCTGATTAAGGATCCACTACACAACCATACAGCTCCACCTTTATTTGAATTATATCCTATCATTGCTAAATATGGGTACTCTCTACGTCTTACAGCTGAACTTGGAATTAAACGATTTGTTCTACGTGCACATCTATCTATAATTAATTTATTTGGTGGTCCAGTCCGTGGAGTTGTATTTTGTAATATGAACGTTTTATATTCATGACACTCTGCAAACATTTTAAATATAATGTGTAGTGATAATAAATTTTATTTCTTAAGATTTATTAAATACTTTTTTCACTTATTCCGGGATAAAAAGGTGCTGCGGTTGTTGTATATTTCCGTTCTGGACAGCATACAATTTCTGTTCCATTTCCTGCAAAAGGATCACATCTCGTATGCGAATATATGCGATTTTTTATATCTTCCATTACAGGAGGACATTTTTCCAGAACTATGCAAGTTCCACTGGCCTGTGTACGCTCAACAATGCATGGTAAACCTGGTCATAAAAAAAAGTTAAATATGTTTAAATCATAAATAGGGAACCTCTTTCTTAAATACTATTGTAAAGTAAAGTAAATTTGGAACTGTACAACTTAATTTAATGGTGTATCTTGACTTTAGATTCACTTTAAAAATGTATTGTCGAATTGGACACAAAATTAAGGCTTAATTTTACTCGTATCAAACAATTAACTTTTTCTAAAAAACAACATTATAACAAATTTAAAAAAATGTAAACGACTAAAAGCTATAGATCTGTGTAAGGTTACTTATAATTCGTTTCATTGGATTCAAATCACAAACTACGCGTTGAATAGGCGACAAATTTTATTTTCTCATAATTAAGTTACGACAATAGACAACAAATTACAAGCCACAACATTCGTTTCATGGAAATTGCGATGTTATTATTAAACAAATACTCTTGGATTAACAGTCGATAAACTTTACAAAACATAACGAATATTACAAAAACATGTTGAGGTCATAATAGACTTTAATAACGACACAACTTAATAATTAATGAAGCTAAGGTGTAAGAATGCTTTTTACAGAAGACACGAAATTTTAAGATGAAGTCCCAATCTAAGCTTTTAAATGTATTCTCTCACAATGATAGTAGCTTAAGCAAATAAAATAACTCGTGTTGCTACATAAAAGCAGTTATTAAAAGAACCCTACTATTTTGACGTGATTCTCCGCTGCTGAGCAAGTCATCGCGCTCTATAGTACACCATTTTTTTATAGAAAGTATTTTAAAACACTAACCTTTTTCCCAAAAGCTTACGAGAAGAAATATTAATAATTGAAGTCTCATATTTCCGGCACTAAGAAAATTATTAACTAACTATAAATTATAAACTTTCTATTGAGAGAGATTCCCCTAATCTGAGGTGGTTTCCGGAAATGATTAGAGTTAACTAAGAGTTGTGATCAATCCGAGCCTCTTCAATGTAAAGTCGCTTCACAAAACTCGTTTGGTTTCACTAAAAATATTAAATACATATACAATATAACAACGTTTTTATTATTCGCAAAGACGGAACGACATTTGATGGTATTTAATACAACTTATTTTTATTTTCTTAGAACACTCTTAGCACAAATTTGAATAAAAATCTTTCGATTGAAGAAAAATATATTGTATCATATTTTCTCTATTTTTCTATACATCTGTTTCAAATAATAAAAAGTAACTATCATTTTATGAATTTGTCTAGTCTATAATTATATGTATAAAAAAATTGGCATATTCTTTTTCTTTCTTTCTTTTAGCAAAATGATTTATGCAAGTGATTTAAGGTACGTAGACTCCAAATGAAAATAAGCACAGAAAAGTCAACAATTTATAATCGATGCCTTTGGTTTTTTCTTGTTTATTAATTGATACTGGTACTGGTTATGTGCGTCAATTCGTAAATAGATCGGTCCGTCCTTAAAGGTAGGTACACGGGAGAGGCTTAAAATTGAATGCATTTTGCACAAAACCTGATTTTTAAAATGCGTCACTGATTCCTAAACTTGTCAAGAACGAATGCATGACCCGAAGTTACTCTTCTGTCCACGTCCAATTAAAATGCAGCAACCATAACAAAATAAATTGAATAAAACTCAACTCGAGATCTTTCGTTCCGATGTAGAAATATCACGAAAGCTAGAAATACCATCATCGCATAATGAATTTTAGCTATCTTGCGATTTTATATCAAAATAAAAACACATCAGAAATTTTAACGCATTTTGAATGATGCTACTATACCATATTGCGCAGGTTAAGGAGGAGGAGAAATTCAGTATTAATGAATCAAAGTTGCAATTAAATTGGTAGTTATTATTTAAATGGGAAGGTGAGAGTTGAGACATTGCTTCAGTTTTCCAAAACCAAAAATGGATAATAAATTAGGAGAATCCTAAAAATCACTATTCACAAGCACTAAATATTGAATAATATAAAACAACATAAAGTTATGGTATTATAGTTACATTGGCTGTAAATTTCGAAAATGATTTAAACGTTTTCTTAATTGTGGAAAACAACCTCATAATTTTTCATATCTTATATTATACAATTACTAATACCTAATTTTTAATTTTCACGATTAGTTTTTATATAAATGGAATTAAAGTAGATGCTGATAAGTTTACATTTTTCTAAACTATATCTTTATTTTATTTTATAGTTTTGAATAATTACGAAGAAAAAACGTAACGCCTCGAGAAATGTTTCTAACTTTTCATATAAATTGTAACCATTTGATATGAAAGTTCAAACAATTACGTTTTTTCTGTATCAAAGAAGTATGGATACAATTCAATAACAACATTTGAAGTTTATTTAATTATACATTTTTATTTAGATCACCAAATCTTAAAAACTATTTTTCCATACGATACTTTCGATCCAGTCTAAATAAGGAAAAATTCTTGTATAAATCTCAGGTATCTTTAGACCCTGGGTAGAATCAATTCTGAGTGATCGAATGCCGATTACTGTGTACATGCAATTGTGATTCGAATGACGTATCTGCAATGGACCCCCCGAGTCATTTGGACAGAACTTGTTTGAATTATCACTTAATCCAGCACAAATTTGAGTTGATTTGATTCCATGCACCATTCGTCGTCCTATCCTTGAAGCATAAGTTTCATTACATTCAGTAAGAGAGAATTGAACTAAATCCACTTTTGCTAACTGAAGTAATGAATTTCTAGATCGCAATTTTCTACACCATCCGATAGATATTGCATTTTTTTCATTAGTTTCAAATGTTGTAGGTAAGCAAGCTGGCCTTTTATCTGGACTTAGCTTCACTTTACGATCCAACTTCAATAAAGCAATATCGTTATAATTAAACATATTTTTGTACTCTGGATGCGTAATGACAGTAGATATATTGTAATCTTCTGGATGTGTATCGTCATCATTATTAAAATTATGTTCACCAAGACGTACAAGTTTTGGATTTCCACTGTAAATTGATTAAATTTGTTAGTTTTATATGTACAGGGTATTTCAAAAGGTAACGTCCAAACGAAAATGGATGAAGGACCAACTCATGACTATTCGAATAAGCCAAACTTTTGCAGGAAATATAAGCAAAACAAAACAAATAAATCTTTTTTAATATTATGTGCAACATATGTATTTTCCTTCAAATTTGACTATTCATTTCGAAAAAAGTAGCTATTCCAGCTTGACTAGCCAATTGTCCTAAAAGTTGACAGATATAGTCTAGATATTAAAAAGGCGTAACGTATACCTATACCGCTTTTTTTTTTTACTTAGAAAAAGAGATATTGCTATTTAAGTAGAAAAGGAAATAATTGGCCAGGTCATCCGTTTTCGTTTGGATGTTGTTTTTTTTTTGGATACACTGTATGTATGTACTTCTTTCAAAATTTACTTACTAACGAAGTGTATTTGCACAATGGGCCGCAGTTAGCACATATTCGTCGCTAATTAAAGTTCCACTACATAACCAAATAATATCTTCGCCATAAGTATCAAATCCTATTAACGCCATGTGGGGAAATTCACTGGGAACTAAAGCAGGAATAAGAATGTTAGGTTTTACAGGACATGCATCAACAAGCAGATTTTTTGGTTCCTCGCCCTGCAAAATTAAACTTGATCGAACTTCTTTAAATGCAGCGGATTTATACTCATCGCACTCTGAGAAAAAGATGTTAAGTAAAAAAATTTCAAGTTCAGTTATTCAACATTGACTATACTTCTTTCACTTATTCTTAAAGAAGAATTTTCCTGAAGAGAATTTAAGGTTATTACTTCTGGACAGCATACAATTTCTATTTCCCCTGCAAAACTACATCTTGTGTATGATTCATTGTGAATTATGTCCCGAATTACTGAAGGACATTCCTCAAGACACTTGCAAATTCCATTGGACTTTGTATGCTCAATAATGCATGTTGAACCTAGTGGTAGAAGAATTGCTTTATTAATAATTTTTCTATGTGGTACTGAAAATTAATGCCATTAAAACAATTCGCGCCAATATGTAGTGAAATTTTCATTTATGTATACGAATACTCATTAAGAATTGATAAAAAAATAATCAAATATTTTTTAAATTTATTAAATTATAGGTATTTATTTCACAATTATTTCAAGGTTTCCATGTTCACAGTTGCACAATCGTAATATTAAAAATCTTGTTAAATTTTGCTTAATACCAACATGAATAAAAAATACTCACCACGATCATGTTGCCCATGCGTGTAAAATGATGTGTTAATCAGCAAAAACATAACTAAATTTCTTCTCATGTTCGTCGAATCAATTATAAATAATCGTGTAAAATAAATATAGAATTCTCTTTCCGATGTGAAGTATTTTCTTGCGGCGATCAATTTAAACTGACTGAGATACGACCAGTTTGATGTTTTTGAGGGTATTCAGCCGCTTGGTAAAACTCATCTCGTTTATGTTAATTAAAATGATAAAAACGTACTAATTACTGCTACATGCGTACTTCTTATTTTCCGAACACATAATTTATGTATGTAATTAGTATAAACTTTACTATCTAAGTTCCCAGAAAAGATTTTAATAAACATCAGGCTATAATAAATAGATTCGTTGACTTCTTTTAATTCTAATGAGCTTTTATTGCATGAACAGGAAAACTATAATTAACATTATTTTAGTTTTTTATAAGTACAATTGTAATAAAGTTGTGACATGTCGTAGTTCAAGAATCATTCTTCCAAACATTGCTTTCGATGGAAGCTATGTAATGATGAACTTTTCGTATATTATTAGAATAGTTAAGTCGACGGTTGTTGCTATTAATTGTTATGAAGCTATCGTTAAAATAATTTATTTTATACCTATACGTTTTATACAGGGTGTTTTGCAACGGAGTATGCACGTTTTTTTGGAGGCCCCCTTCTTAACTTGCGTAACATTTGACAAATTCGTTTTGTTTCTGTGGACTAAAATGTAATGGAAGATCTATTAAATTAGAAACATGGTAAATATTTTTAGTTCATCTCAAAACTGAAGTTTATCTCAAATTTTAATAAGATTGTATAGTACTTTTTTAAGGGGATCGGAGAGTTAATGTCGTTTTTTACATTAAATTCAAACAAATAAATTTTTAAGCAGTTTTTATTCTTAATCAATCCTTGTTATCATGGAATGGATAGAATTTTTTATATTATCCAAATTTACAATTTTTTTACAAAGTTTTGTAGCGATCGGTATAAATGGAAATCCGATTGTGGAATGTCGGGCGAATACGGTGAATGAAGCAATACGTCCCACTCCAATTCATTACAAAAAATTTAATAATTTGGATAAATTTGAATGATATCATAAACATGAATGTTATCTTCCGATATTTTGGTCAAAAACCAATCGAGCTATGATAGTTACATTGATTAAAAATAAAAACTTTTTATCAATTTATTTGTTTGAACCCGAGTAAAAACTTAAACTCGCCCACCTTAGGCTGAAGCAAGTAGGTGCGCACAGCATCAAAACGCCTGTATAGCGCCCAAATGAGGTACGGTACGCCCAGTAAAAACTCAATTTTTTCAAATGCAGCCAAATGAAGCATGGTACGTTAATGAAAATAATTTATAATTTTACTTCCGTGGATTACAGGTACAGCCTCCAACGATTCATAAAATAAATCGAATATTTCCTATCGATTATTGTTGCCTTTACGTGCTATCAACTTTTCCGTTTTTGTGCTCGAAGCGGGAGTGTATCGTAAACGTACCGGGCGCATTTGTTCGCTATGCGTGCTAGTTATAGGTGCATATATACTTCTAGATGTATAAACGTGTCTACCTTCTTGGATTGCGTGAAAATACGAACTAAATTATTTTTACTCAAGAATTTACTACATTACTTTCCGATCCTACTAATACTATGACAGCCTAGTGTTTAAATGGTGGCATTTTCTATTAATTTTTTAAAAATGTATATACATAATTAAAATTGGATTTGTATATATGTACACACATATATATGTATGTATGTTATGCTATTGTCTTAATAATAATGTTTAAAAACTTAAATTTTACTTACAATATAAATTGGTATTGTAAGAATGAAGCCCTGGAGCTCTTTGATAAAGCAAAATCAGTTTCATTTTTACGGAGACTGTGAAAATAATTCCTCATTTTTATAAAATTTTAATATGACCGAGCTTGCCCGTGATATAAGCTCATTTTGCGGTGCTATGTATTGAGCAATCCAAAGATTTTAAGGTCGCTGCCGCTTTTGCAAAACTCGTTTTTTTTTCCTACTAAATTCATTTACATAGAAAGGCGCTTTAAAAACGTGAATTTTACGTGTAATTTTATCGTGTGTTTACTAATAAAATTCAACGAGTGCACGATTTAATAGTTTTATAGGATATTATAATTAGATACTAGGAAAATAGGGTTACATCAATTTCGTTCTCGCACTGAAAAATAAGTCATCGGTTAATTTATTTTTAATGCTGCGCGGCTTGCAATAGACTATTAGAAATTTTATGGCTAGTTTTTTTTTTGTTTATTTAGTGAATTAATTTTCTGCGTTGATCATTCTTATTATTTTATGTATTTTAACCACTAATAATCCCACATACATTTTAGAAGATAATCAGTGATTTTACACCATTTTAATGATGATTCCTGAAAGCTAAAATTGAAAATAATTTTAAAACATTATTTCAAATGACAATTGTTTGTTTTTACAATCTTTTATTATATTTATCTTCAAGTGTCCATACGTCATAAAATATTTCAAGTTGTTTCTAACCCATTTCCCGATGATTGATTGAAATGAAATTTTGTATATACAAAACATGAAAATCCGATTACAATACAATATTAAGGTACTACTGAATTCTTCGTGTCTAAAAAAGAATTTGTATTTATTTTAATATTTGGCTTAACTACAGTATTATGATATAGCATATTATATTGGCGTTTAAAAATTATTCTTCCATACAACACTTTCGATCCAATCTATGTAATGATACACTCTTGTGTGAACTATAGGAATAGTTGGATCACGAGATATGCTAAATGAAATTACACCAATTACTGTGTACATGCAATCGTAATCTGGGTGAGGTATTTGCAATGGACCACCTGAAGACCCGGGACCAACATCATCAACATTTGTTTTATTTTTTAACCCAGCACAAATTTGGATATCCGGTATTATTCCATTCGAAATGTCAGTCTCTGGAGAAATGTATGGTGCATAAGTATTATTACACTCCTCTGCTTTAAATTCTTCAAAAACATATTGCTTTATGCGTGATACATTATACTGTAAGTCTAAGACCCATCCCGTAAAAATTATTTTATTTCCGACGTTATCAAATCTTTTAGGTAAGCAAGCTGGTCTTCCATTACGAGTTAGCTTTACTTTACGATCTAGTTTTATAAGACCAATGTCGTTATAAATTAAGTTAGGATTGTACTCAGGATGTGAAATGAAACCGGATACTTTGTAATGCTCTGGAATTAAACCACTATTGATGTTAAAATCACCGAGACGAACATATTTTGGTTCTCCACTGTGAAAATAATAAATTTTAAATCTTTTTCTCAGATGCTCACGTCTTTAGATTTTTTACTTACATACTTTCTTCATTTAAACAATGTGCAGCAGTAAGAACGTACTCATCGCTAATTAAAATTCCACTACAATACCATAAAACTCTTTTATCATCAGAATTAAATCCTATTAGTGCCATGTGTGGGATTGTATTGGCACATTTGTCTGCAGATTCGCTTTCCCCATTTTTGAATGCAGCCAATTTAAATTCATCACACTCTATAAGGATTTTTATGTTAAAAAAAAATTTCACCACTATAGATTCACTAAATACTTTTTTCACTTAATCTTGAATTTTTCATTGAAGACAGTGAAGTTCCTGTAGGGTTTTCCGGACAGCATACGATTTCCATTTTCCCTGCAGTACTACATCTTGTATGCGTAGATACGTTTTGGCGCATATCCTCAATTACTGACGCACATTCAACAATTGGTTTACAAAATCCACTAGACTGCGTTTTCTCGACGACGCACCTTGCAGCTGAAGAAATACGTAAAATTAAGGCTTATGCAGTATTGAAATGAAATTAATAAGCCTTAAGTAAATTTTTACCTGGATCATGTTGACTGTAAGTGAAAATCGCTAAACTGATAAGTATGCCGATTATAAATTCACTTCTCATTTTAGCACTGATGCAATTATTGAAGTTGCAAGATTGTTACTTAGAGAGCTTGTTCACGTTTTGAAGTGAATCTAGCCGGAAAGCGGGTTAATATAAACTTAGTTGACATCAATCTGAAGTTTTTAGCGCCACTCCACTACTTATGAAAAACTTGTTTTATTTCTGATGAGTTCAGTTTATTATGAAATATTAGAAATGTGAGTTATGAGTTAATTTAATTTTTTTAAATTTAACTCTTAAGGCTGGTATCGTGTTTATTTAGAAGTTGTCTTTTTTATTTATTTGTTTTATTTTATTTACAATACAAGTAATGAAAAATATACAGTACTGTGAAAATTTTTAAGACCAACTTCAATGTTTCGGCAATTTTTAATTTTCTGTAGCATACTTCTTCTAGATTCGACAGAGGAGAGAAATCAATGCAGGGCTAAAATTATCCCCATAGTGTTCTTTTCCATTTTGCATTTTATATATTTTTAATAATTTTTGAAGAAAAGAAGAACAGTTTTATTTCAACAGTCGCTGTGGAAAAATATAGGACCATTTCTTTCTCTGTTAACAGTGAGGGATAGCGTTCAGAATTGCTGTCACTTTTGAGCAGAGTTTGGCGTAGTGCATTAATTTTTTAGTGCATGAATTATTTTAATAGCACTACGGGGCCCAGTGTTAGTTAAAATTAAGTTTGCACTATCACTAAAATATTAGTAGTAGTGCAAACCTTATTTCATTATCACTAAATGATTAATGGTACATTGAAAGAAAAAGATTAGAAAAACTAACTACTTTTTTAGCTTACTAATTAAATTAGTTGATAAAGCTAAAACAGTGGGAACAACATTTATAAAATTAGTTAGCTTCTCAACTATTTTATAATAGTTGATTTCACTACTTTAAATTACATATAACAATTAATTCATTTAGTAGGCTGAATATCAATAAAAGATTAGTTAGTATTCCTATGCACAGGATATTCTTACTCTATTTAGTTGAATTTTAAATTCTAACTAAGTACCTAATAAGTAACGTTGACTTGTTGTGATTTGTAAGAGGTTTTGTTGATTTTTCGGTAGAGTAAAATCTCCACTAGTATTACTCATTTTGTTTGCACCGAAAAGCTGCTTTTCATTTATAAGTAGTAGTTACAACTAAATTTTATTAAATACATACATATATAAGTAAACAACTCTTTGACTAATTAAATTGATTAATTAAATGACTAATTAAATTGATTAAGCTCGACGTGGGGTTTCTTATAAATAACAATTTAATGTACTATAGGTACTTACGAGTTCGGAGGTCATTCTGCCCGCAAGCGCAAATTCCTAAACTGATAAATATTTAATTATTCCGAAGCTTTTGCTATCACATTGCCTCTTTTGTAGAACTCGTTTATTTTTTGTTAGATTTAATTGCAGCAGGAAAGGAGTTAAATTATACGGACGGGAAAGTCCGTCACAATGTATATAATAATGTAGAATCATTAATTAGAGGTCAAAAGGTAAAAGAATATGCAAAATAATTTATTTTGGTCATTTATATTTCACAAGTAAAAGGAAAATTAAATTATAAACAAAAAATAATTCAACTGCGATCAGCAATTAGTTTGGTTCAACGGAAGAAAGCAGTAAGACATTGCTTCTTTGATGAGTACTTACTTATGAAATAAAAAAATGAAATCGAATGAAATATTAAATATGATTGTTTTTATTAAAAATCCAATTAGGTTCATAGGAATACAGAAGGACAAGAAGCACAATGTTGTCACGAGGTTTTTTAAAAGCTTAACTGCCTTGCGTCAAGCCTATTTTGTAGGTGTTTACGCCATTTTTTAACCTGTTCTATTGTAGTAAAACCCGTTCGAATCGAATTGAAAGCAGCTTACAAGAACCCTTTTTGGACAACAATTCTCTAATACTAAAATTTTCATTTCAGTAACTTTTTCCTTCAATTATTTTTTCTTTTAATGTGGTTAAAATAGTCCGATAGAAAAATCCAATCGAATTATTTTGACGTTGTAAATGAAAAAATTAAGTGAAGTCAAAAGTTACTGAAATTAATTTATAAAAATTTTAGCAACTTTATCAAGAATTGTTTGTCCAAAAAGGGCTGTTGTAAGCTGATTCGAGTGTAACAGGTATTTATGGCACTTTTCGATGTGATTCAAGCTGAATCAATCCGGTACAAAAAAGTGTTTATGGAAGTGGTTTGAATTGATCTATATGTACATCAACTAGAACCGGTTTGAAAAAGGTCGTAAACGAGGTATTAAATTTTTATATATATATTTGTTGTCTGTGATTAACTTCTATTCCCCCAAACGACTCCTTCAATCCAGTCGACGTAGGAATAGACCCTAGTGTAAATTCCAGGAATTCCAATTGTTTCGCAAGGTACTCCAAATGAAGTTACTCCAATTATAGTGTACATGCAATAATGTTGCCTATGAGCTACTTGCAATGGACCCCCAGAATCACCTTGACAAGTGTCTTTTTTCTCATTATGTGATCCAGCACATAGTTGTGTTTCGGACTCTATTCCTCGTTTTAATTTTCGATCAATTTCGTTTTCATAAGCTGTTTTACACTCATTTTGTTCGAATTCGTTCAATGTTACTTTCCGAAGTTCAGCCGAAGGTTTCCCACTAAATTCAGTATCACCCCAACCAGTGGCGATCGCGTTGGGTTCACCGCTTTCAAATGTTGTTGGCAAACAAGCCGGTCTTATCCACGGATTAATTTTAACTTTCTTATGGAGTTTGAGTAAAGCAATATCGTTATACCGAGATGGCGGATTAAATTCAGGATGAGGGATTATGGCGGATATGTTGTAATCTTCCTCTCTCGCATCGTCATCTGTTTTGTTGAGAATTAGTTCACCAAGACGAACATATTTTGCAGTACCACTGTAAAAATACATAAGTAATTATTATTTTATGGGTATGTTAGTTACATATTGTAAAAAAAATCCTAGTTTTAAAAATTTTGTTTTTTCTTTTATTATACCTAATTTGTGTAAACACCTAATGATCACAAATTATATTTATTTAGGTTTTTACTGGTATTCGTTGTTTAAATATCCGTTATAATATTTTTTACTAACACTTCTATGCAAAAATTTTTATCTTTGAGATAGGCGTTTTCGGCGTTATAGCTCTTAAAAATTTATAAAATTTTACTAAAAGATCGAATTTTATAAATAAACATTTTTTTCCCATTTGGTCTTTATTCATCTCTTAGCTAACTAAATAAAAATTAAAAACTAGTAATGCTAGATATATGTAAGTACTACATACATATAAATAACAATCATCATTAATTAAATACATTTTGTACTTTATCAATTATCAATTCTTTGAATACAATTAAAATTTTGAAAGCTTCCCTATATGCATTTTAAATCACATAAAATAAGTAATGTACTTACAAATGACTTGCTTTTAAACAATGTCCGGCTGTTAGGACATATTCCTCGCTAATTAAAGTTCCACCGCATAACCATTTTGTTTCAGCTTCTCCAGCATCAAATCCTATTAGCGCCATGTGAGGAAACTCCCTCGGTGCAGCTGGAGTGCCTCCCAAAATAAATTGGTCCCTGCCACATTTATCAATTCTTTTCACCTTTGAATTTGCTTGAGATGCTAAACCAATAAATGAAACAATTTCATACACCGCCGATTTATACTCGTCACATTCTGCAATTTTAAATAAAATATTAAGATACTAACAAAACTTCTTTTACTTGCAAATATACTTTGTTCACTAATTCTGGAGAAAGTTGGAGAATCACTTTTAGGGCAACATATGACCTCTGTTTTGTCTTCAAATCCACATCTTACATAAGGTCTGCCATTCTGTAAATCACTGATCACTGCTGGACACTCGGGAGCTAATTTGCAAACTCCTTGCGAATTTTGAAGTTGGCATTCAGAACCTATAAATTATATATTTTGAAGAATTTGATTTCATAGTAATAAAAATATGCACAACCGTAAAATCACGTAATTTAAACCAATCATAATGCACTATGGATAAATATTGAAACAAAATTAATTCTGGACTATCGAATTTCGTAATTCACTAAAGTTTTAATATCTAAATCAAATTTCACAGCACAAATTACGCGGAATTTGAAATTTGAAACGCGAAACTTTAAACGGGAACCCTCGGTGCATCCGCACAATAAATTACAATTTTATTGGAGTTTCCTAATTCCTGCGATAGCACAAAATATGATTAATTGTTATTTTGAAACTTTTTCACATTAGTAGAGTTCAAAAAGCATAAAGCAAAACGTTTATTTATTTAGGTACTTATATTGTACATATAATATATAAAAAAATTATAAGGAAAGAAAAAACAACAAAAAGAACGACTTAAATATGTGTAATATTTGTCTAAAAATGTCACGAAAAACCAAAAAGTAAATCAGCATAATTGTTTTATGTTAATGACAAGTCAAAGTTGGTACTCGTACCTACTTACCTGGAGTAAATTGCCCATAAGTGTAAATTCCTAAGCTCACGAGAGTGCAAATTATGAATACCTTCTTCATTTTTGTAAAACCAGCACAATTAAAAATTTACAATATTATTGATAATCAAAGAGATTATTCGCGTCTGAAGTGACTTCAATCAAAAGAAGGAGATTTATAAAATGAGATTCAAAGCTTTTAAAATAATTCTACCGCTTTTGAAAAACTCGTTTCTCCTACTACTCCAATGCAAAATAGTTGGCCCCCCGGTTTTGGAATAAGTACGTGTGAAAAATAAAAAAAAAATAAATAAAATGTCATACTGAGTTTTAGGTTTATTATTATTACTTTTTAACACTAAAAACGCCGAAAATTAAGACCCCCCTTAGACCGCCGTCGTGACAAATTTGCCCCAGTCTATTTATTATAATGATCATTAATATACGATACGACAGTTATGATTAAAACTTTTTGTAAAATATTTGAAACACGTTTATTAAGTGAGTTGTATCACATTTTTATTTCTTGAAAAACAAAAAAAATTAACAAATTAGGAATTATAAGTCGCATATGTATGTTTTGTTTAGTAACAAAATCATCACAACTCAATTTTAACTGTATTAAATTATTAAATATCTATAAACTAGTTATTATTATTTGAAGAGCAAGTAACCCATATTGACTATCTCATCAAATTATTCTTTAAAACATCGAAGGGACAAAAATGACTAGGTAAATCGTTTTTTTGTTCATAAACCCTGCACGAAGACATTAGCCGTGTTTTTTTCACAACGAATCTGGTTCTGGGTTTGCTACGAAATTTTGCATTAAATTGAAATTTATGAATAGTGACCCATATCGAACTTGATTTCATTTCGTTAACATAAAATTGAATTGCTTGAATTTATATGTAATTTGCGTTAAAAATGTAATCCAAAAATTTATCTGCTTTAATGTTGGAAGTTGGAATGGGCAAGTATCATGGCAATTTGAAACGTTTTCCGCAAAACTTAAAATCTTTATATAGTTGACTGTTTTTTTAATTCAATTCAATGCAAAATTTCCTTGTAAACCCAGAGCCATATCACGGCTTGCAGTTCGAGATGTGCTAAAGTAAATATTTAGAACAACTAGCGATATAAAAGCGTGAAAAAAAATTGTGCAACTATCTACGGTATAGCTTCATCTTTATAAATATAATAGCTAAACTTCTGCAGTAAAAGGAAAAACATTTGCTTACTGCAAAAGAAAAGAAGAAGCGGAGGTTTATTTAAAAAAAGTCTCGAACATGGGACAATAAGGCAGTGGTAATCCATAATTTGGAGCGACATGTCCAGATTTGAGTTGAAGGTAAAAGGATCATACGAAAGCCGGAAGAAGGTTTTCACTCAGATTATTTTAGAAAAATTCTCAACGTTCTAGCTGCACTTATGGTTTGGTATTGGTGATGTATGTTTTCGCAGGCAGTTGAATGCCTTTACCTTGTCAATGGTACTATCAACATTGCAAAGTATCAAAAAAATATGTAGGCATTGATGAGTCATTTTCTATCCAAACCTGCGCAGACGATACTTGCGCCAAGAATGTATTTCCTACCGCGATAATTTCCAATCGCTAGGGTGAATTTTCATAAAAGATTAAGTTTTAAAAAACATCAGAGTTATGTAGGCCTAGGGTCAATGGATTTCGAAAACACTTTGTGTAATTGTAAATTTTACTTACTAGATTTTTACCACAATTTTTAATCTATTTTATTAATAAGTTGAGTTTGAAGGAGTTGAACAATATACTATACATACACATATTTATTAATATTTGCAATTATGCACTTTTCCTCCACACAACTTCTTCAATCCAATCAATGTAGGAATAGACTCTGGTGTAAATTCCAGGAACTCCAATTGTTGCGCAAGGTACTCCAAATGAAGTTACTCCAATTATAGTGTACATGCAATAATGTTGCCTATGAGCTACTTGTAATGGACCCCCAGAATCACCTTGACAAGTGTCCTTTTTCTCATTATGTGATCCAGCACATAGTTGTGTTTCGGACTCTATTCCTCGTTTTAATTTTCGATCAATTTCGTTTTCATAAGCTGTTTTACATTCATTTTGCTCGAATTCGTTCAATGTTACTTTTTGAAGTTCAGCCGAACGTTTACCATTTACTTTAGTGCTGCCCCATCCGGTGGCGACTGCGGTGGGTTCACCGCTTTCAAATGTTGTTGGTAAACAAGCCGGTCTTATCCAAGGATTAATTTTAACTTTCTTATGGAGTTTGAGTAAAGCAATATCGTTATACCGAGATGGCGGATTAAATTCAGGATGAGGGATTATGGCGGATATGTTGTAATCTTCCTCTTTCGCATCGTCATCTGTTGTGTTGAGAATTAGTTCACCAAGCCGAACATATTTTGCAGTACCACTGTAGAAGGAAATTAATAATAATTATTGCATTTTATATATATTTTGATCGTTAGGAAGGAAACCTAGCATTAAAAATATCTCATTGATCATTTCAATGATTAGGTACCTGCTTCTTGCATAGAATTTAACTTATATGCATATATGAGTATGTACGTGTTTTGCTCCAAAAAATTCATAAGTTTTATTTCAGATGACGGTTTTAATATATAATGTACATATATGTATGTACCATATGTATATATGTATATTCTCTATTTTGTCCTTGTTGTTTCTTTCATCTCTTGTTAAATAACTAAATTAAAATTAAAATCTGTTCTGTAACTATGATACATATAATGCCAGATATGGATTTAAATCAATATCATCATCTTCATCAAAATGAATATTATTCGTTGAAAAAACTTCAAATATGCAGGTACATAGTTTGAAATTCCTATTACTTATTTTTATAGCAAAGGTAAGAATGTATATTAAAACAGACTTGGGATCAAATAAAAGTAAAATAACATAATATTATGTATTTAGAGTAAAAAGCGCCGAAAACTGCAAGATGTGTAATATAAGATTTCTCGCAAAAAGTAATCTAATAATTTGATTTGCAAACCGAGAAAAGTGACTGATGACCGGCACATTGAAATTGCAGCTACATTTTATCTTTGTAACCACTTAAAATAATTGTTTTACTTACTAAATCCCTGCTTTCAAGCAATGTCCTGCTGTTAGGACATATTCCTCACTAATTAAAGTTCCGCCACATAACCATTTTGGTTCAGCTTCTCCAGCATCAAATCCTATTAGCGCCATGTGAGGAAATTCTCGCGGTCTAGCGGGAGTACCGCCCACAATAAATTGAATTCTTCCACATTTATCAATTTCTTTCATTATTGGCTTTGCTGCAGATCCAAAATTAATAATTGAAATAACTTCAAAAACTGCCGACTTATACTCATAACACTCTGAAATTTTGATTTAAATATTCAGTTATTCATAAAACTGTTTAAACTTGTAAGAATACTCGTACTTTTTTCACTAATTCTGGAGAAAATTGGAAAATCACTTTTAGGGCAACATATTATCTCTTTTTTTTCTTCAAATCCACATCTTAAATATGATTTGCCATTTCTTAAATCATCGTGTAGTGATGGACACTCGGAAGCTAATTTGCAAACTCCTTGTGAATTTTGAACTGAACATTGAGAACCTAAAAATTAAATGTTTTTAAGAAATTATAATAAATTAGTGTTCTTAACCTATGTAAGTACGTAAAAATAAACACAATCATAAAATCAGATAAGTTCAACCAAGCATTACATTCAATTAAGTAGTATTTGTTTAGTTTAAAAGCTTAACAAGAAACTAAAAAACAAATTGTCAAGTTACTCCAGACTTCTTGAACTTAAAAGTTATCTATCGATACACTTTTTAAATCAATGAAAATTCGAAGTTAGTACTTACCTAGATTTAACTGCCCATAAGTAAAAATTCTTAAGCTTATAAGAATACAAATCACGAATACATTTTTCATTTTTATATTGTATAAATACCACAAGAAAATTGCAATATTGATAGTCAAAGAGACTGTTTGCGTCTGAAGTTACTCCAAGCACAGAAGGCGATTTGTAAAATAAAATCTTTAAGTTATGAAGCTAAAACTTCTGAAAGCACTACTCCGCTTTTGAAAAACCTGTTTCTTACATATCAAACTCAATTATATAGAAAAGCATTTTAATTACGGACGGGTAAGACCAGCGCAATGTAATCGCGTGCTCTGTATTAAAATTAAAGAAATGTATCATTTTATTGTTTTATTAGAAATTGTAATTTAATACTGGGAAACTAGATTTACACAGATCTGACTCTTGAAACAAGTTATTTTAACTGCCAGTTAATCTTCCCTTTTTTTGCGTATTAATTCTATTACCCAGTTTTTAAATTATAGCTAATAAATATTTTATATTCGCGATTAAGTACTTTTGCCCCAAACGACTCCTTCAATCCAGTCGACGTAGGAATAGACCCTCGTGTAAATTCCAGGAATTCCAATTGTTGCGCAAGGTACTCCAAATGAAGTTACTCCAATTATAGTGTACATGCAATAATGTTGCCTATGAGCTATTTGCAATGGACCCCCAGAATCACCTTGACAGGTATCCCTTTCCTGGTTTTTTGATCCAGCACATAATTGTGTTTCATGAACTATTCCAAATCTTAGTTTTCGATCAATTTCATATTTATAAGCATCTTTACACTCATTTTGTTCGAATTCATTCAGAATAACTTTTCGAAGTTCGGCCGAAGGTTCCCCATTAAATTTAGTATGACCCCATCCAGTGGCGACTGCGGTGGATTCACCGCTTTCAAATGTTGTTGGTAAACAAGCCGGTCTTATCCACGGATTAATTTTAACTTTCCGGTGCAATTTCAGTAAAGCAATATCGTTATACCGAGATGGTGGATTATATTCAGGATGAGGAATTATGGCGGATATATTATAATTTTCTTCTTTTGCATCGTCATCTGTTGTGTTGAGAATTAGTTCACCAAGACGAACATATTTTGGATTTCCACTGTAGAAAGAAATTAATAATTATTTATTTTATTTATTTCTAAGTAAACTTAGCTCTTAAAGTACTTATCTGATTATTTTTTTTCCTCAATATCTTTTTTTATTTTCGCTTCTAAATTGTTATACTTTTTAATTTTTAATTTTTTAGCTCTCTTCAAATATTGAAAACAAGCGACAATTTCCTAATCCCTATGAACCTTTGTAAATTTTTATCAGGATGATATTTTGATAAACAAAAATAATTCTCCAATTGATGCCTAGAGACGTTATCACAAAGTAGCAGTTAATGAAGTGGTTAAATTTATTATCCAAGCTTGGAACTGAAACTTTTAGATCTGACCGACATTATGAGCCAATTCGAGTTCGAACTGATCAAATATTCTTCAACACTTCACGATTCTTCTATATTAACGATAGCAATATACAAAGATATAAGTAAAGTAGATTCCATCATTATAATCTTAAGATTTTAATTTTTATTCTGTGCTATGTTTTAAAGTGGCATTGTATATGCAATTTCTTATAAATTTTTAAATTTTTAAACCACACATTTGGAAATTAGAGAATTCTTAAATTAACAACAATTGTTCGTTATTTTTTTATTAAGGATTTTGTCCAGGTTTTTCGAATTTGTATCAATTTTAATAAATGTTATGTTATACTTATATATGTTTTTTTTTATATGAACAGAAGTTTCGTTATTGATTATACTCAATATTCTGTAAAAAATGTTAAGCACAAATCACAGAAATCCTCTACCTATATACATAAGTATTAACGTACTTTCTGTCCGTGGCTGTGTCTTTGTTAATTAAAAATCAAACATCTTCAAAGCTCTATAACTAGGTATATATAAATAATCATTTCATACTAAAAATTCCTAATAAAAGATAGTAATTTGGTTTATAATTGAATATTGAATTGAGATTATTGAGGGATGGCGACACTTAGTAAGATATAATATTATATAAGTAAGCTGGGATGTATTATATTATAGAAGACGAGTTTTATCTAATAAAAATATGTACTATATTTGCAAATTTCTACTTAAAATAAGTGTTGTACTTACTAAAGTTTCGTGTTCAAGCAATGTCCGGCTGTTAGGACATATTCCTCGCTTATTAAAGTTCCACCACACCCCCATTTAGGCTCAGCATCTCCAGCATCAAATCCTATCAGCGCCATGTGTGGAAATTCTCGCGGTCTAGCTGGAGTACCGCCCACAATAAATTGAACTTTGCCACATTTATCAATTAATTTCTCTCTGGGCTTTGAATCAGACGTGAAACCAACAAATACTAGAGATTCATATACCGCCGCTTTATACTCATCACACTCTGGAATTTTAAATTCAATATTAAATTATGTATAAAACTTATTTTACTTGCAAATATACTTTGTTCACTAATTCTGGAGAAAGTAGAAGCCGCTGTTTGGGGAGCAGCATCATTCTGAGGAGCATCTTGAGGACAACATACGATTTCTGTTCGCCCTTCAAATCCGCATCTTACATAAGGTCTGCCATTCTGTAAATCACTGATCACTGCTGGACACTCGGGAGCTAATTTGCAAACTCCTTGTGAATTTTTAACTGAGCACTGGGAACCTAAAAAATTGAATTGTTTTAAAGTATCCAATTTAACAACAGGCATTTGACTAAAAAAACAGAAAAATAAACACATCATAAAGATCACAGATCATTGCCAAAACAAAAACGTAAGCTTTGCGAGCTTAACTTTGCACTTGATAGTAAACGAGTAATCATGCATTTTTATGTAGGTCTTCTAAATAATTGGAAATAATTGGAATGTATTTTATCTATTTAGAAATGATTTAATTCAAATAATAAAATCTGACCTGCAGGCAATTGTCCAAAGGTAAGAGCTACGCAACTGATCAATATGAGCACCGCTGATATCTTTTGCATTTTCGCAGCAACACCGAGGCTTTTAGTTTTTATTTAAATTAAAACTGGAAAGACTCGTCGTAGTCTGAAGTGATTTCCTGAAGAGATTGCCGATTACTAAAACTGGTTGCGTGTCTCATCTAAACTATACCCGGGCTATGCTCCATTGAATCAAGTTAATAAACGATTTTTGGTATCCTTGTGTGTATAGCGAGAAGACAATTCAAATCTTATTTTATTAGTAAAAGAAATTCTGGGAAGTTTAGTTGCAATTTCAAGAAAATTAATTTTCGAATAAAAACTTGTTCAAGATTAGTAAGATTAATTATTAAGGCGAAAAGAATTTTTGCTAAGAGTAACTTGTTTTAAATTTTCCGCTTGGTTGCCGGTTCTAACGATTTTAGATATTCTTCTGCAGTTCTTATAATGGTATATCTGAGTTTAAGAAATTTCACAATATTAATCACAGTGAAAATGTTCTATAGAATCTCTTAAACTTAACGGCTCTCATTTTCATTGTCTTCTTAACAGTACCAAACCACCTTTCACCAATCAATCATGAATTTCAATCTAGTTTCATTTCATTGAACCTTAGTCATTGATTTTTTTGCAATTTTGCGGTTTTGTATGTAAATGAATCACTTGATTCTTATTATAGTAACGTACTTTTCAAGCTCTTAAACGGAAGGGGATTTATTGTTATGAAAGAAAACAAGACTAATTTATTGTAATATTTTTGCGTTAAAAAGTTTATTTAGTTTTTGTGATTAAAATACGTAATTTTTTTCGCATGGAATGTTCACCAGGTGATAGTTTCAATTCCCCAGAAGGAATGAAAGTTAACTATATTAATAATTACTATTATGTCAGTAATTTGTTTTCTTTGTTTTAACGGGAACAATGAAAGTTTAACGAACTAAATTTTAACGCAACTAAAAGTCGAAAAGAACTATTGTTTGTGAAAAAACGATACCCATGAAGGTAATATCTTTATAACTTTTAGTATAGTAGAGTTGTTTATAAATTATTATATTTGCAAAAAGACCAAAATTCAAAAAAATACAGACTGTTATTATCGTAATGTTGAAAATATCGATCTGAGGAATTTCGAAAGAGTGCCTACATGTTGCAAGCCAGAAGATTTTTACTTATGCTCAATTTGGCTTACTCTTAGAATCAGCAGTTTTGAAAAATCTAATATTTTGTAAAAGAAACTTTCTGTTTAAACAGTTTTCAACATGTAAGCGGTATGTTAAAAAAATAATGTAAATATTTTAGGCCGATAAAAGTATCCTATGTTCGCCCACGCGGTGAAGACGTTTTTGTTATTTTCTAGTATCGCATTCAAAATCACAAATTTAAGAGCTAAAAATTGAGTAAAAAAATTTATGTGAAGAATAAAAAAAAAGAAAACAAACAAGAAAGATTCACGCAATAATAATAACTAGAATTTAAACAATAAGCATGAAAAAATAAAATTAATTCTCATCGCTCATTGTTTGAGAGTTGCATTGCATCACGGGTATGTTAAATTAATCACAGATTTATAACACATTTTTCTTAATATTATGGCTGTTATTTACAAGTTAAGGTGTCGTGCATAAATGTAACATTGCAAATTAAAAATGGCATACGAGTTAGACTACTTTTTGTAGGAGGTAAGAATTAAGATTAGAGTTAAAGGTCAAGACGAATGATTTTTTTTTAAATTTAATTTTCAATATTAAAACTGAAGTAAATCGATAGAAGTGTAAGTGTAAAAAGTACACAATTGAGTAAAACCTGTTATTCATTATGGTTCATGGTTAGACTGTCCAGTCGGCAGACTGCTATAAATATTTGTAAACTAATCGTCATAGCGTCATAGACCCGAGAGGCAGCATTAATGGATATTTGACTCTTAATCCATACATTATCCAAAAATTCGATCAAATGAAAGCTTTACAAAATAATTCCGTGTAAATGAATGGTTTTACCGTGCGCGCAATGCTCGTGCCTAAATCGACGCTTATTAACGCTTTGAATTAGAACGGGGAAAACCCCAAGATTCCCTCGAAAATTTTACTATTGAGCTATATTTAGAAAGTCGCATGGCCGCTAAGACACCATGATGTTTTCTTTTGGTAAAACCGGCGGTAGATTATCTCAGTTAATTTCGTCAAGATCGGCAATTCGTATTTTATATCACTTTTGGGGTTTTTAATAAAACCATGCGGGGTTTTAATATCAAAGTAATGTCCTACGTATTTCGAAAAGCTAAGTAATTCTAATAACCCATGTGTAAATTAATAATTACTACTCTAATATAAAATATTTTTCTATAATTATTTCATTTATTTTCATTGCTTTGCAAAAAATGAATTTAATTTTACTACACCTTTACTGTAGGCATAGCTCGAAAAATTATTTTAACTGTTTATACATATCTGCATAATTATGTAGTTCATGTATATAAATTTCGATACGATGCAGTCTGGATTGATCCATTTTTAATAAATATAATAAAAATCATCTAAATTATCACTTTTTGTTCTTCTATTTTTATTTAATTGTTTTTTTTTAATAACAATTTTTATCATTACACAACATTTCTCATGGCCGTTAGGTCTGCCCAATTTTTAGGTAAATATTAGCACAGACTATAAAATCCTTGAACTTATATTATTTAGGAATTGCTTTTGGTAAAGGAAGCATATTTTTGGAGTTGTTCGAGTTAAAATAAAAAAATTTTAAAGTACATAAATATCAATTACAACGAATGAGAGTTTGCATTTTAATTATGCTGGTTGTTGTATATATTTAGAAAAAATTCCATGAGATCAGTTTATTACTCAAGGATTGTAAATTAGATTTTAAATTTTTATGCGTATTTGCTTGGACAAATCGATTGTTCCCCAGGTTGAAGAAGTTTCCATCGCCTGGGTCTTGTTTTGTGACGCCCACTGTACCCTACTTTGGTGTCATCATGGATCCCAGCGAAGTTTTCTCCTGAAGCCACAGAGAGCGCTGATTTGACGTCCCCCTGCCAAGACGGATGTCATCATACTGTCAATTTTTGTAAGTGGAAAGCACTCAATTGACAGTAAATCCGCGACGTGTTCAATATTATCATATATTTACAACAAATTTCACTTTGGTATTTTCCACAAAATAAAATAAAATGGTTTTAGCAGATTTGGGCCGTAAAATCACGACGGCCTTACAGTCACTGAGCAAGGCGACGGTGATAAATGAGGAGGTAAATGCCAACACGCACAGAAACGAAATTTGTTTAACAAGAAATTTTCAGGTTTTGAATTCTATGCTAAAAGAAATATGCGCAGCACTACTTGAAGCAGATGTGAATATTCGATTAGTGAAAAAATTAAGGGAAAATGTCCGTGCGGTTATCGACTTCGAAGAGATGGCTGGGGGCCTCAACAAAAGACGGATGATACAATCTGCTGTTTTTAAAGAACTGATTAAGGTAACACCGCGAGATGTTTGTAGTTCTAATTTTAAGCGACGGATCCTTACAGCTTGTAGATCCTGGCGTGAAGCCCTACCAGCCAATCAAAGGACGTCCAAATATAATAATGTTCGTCGGACTGCAGGGGTCCGGTAAAACAACGACTTGTACAAAGCTGGCGTATCATTATCAAAAGAAAAACTGGAAATCCTGCCTTGTCTGCGCTGACACATTCCGAGCTGGTGCGTATGATCAGATCAAACAGAACGCGACCAAAGCCAGAATACCATTTTATGGCAGCTACACGGAAGTCGATCCCGTGGTCATTGCCCAGGACGGTGTGGAAATGTTCAAAAAGGAGGGCTTTGAAATGATAATTGTGGACACGAGTGGACGGCATAAGCAGGAGGAATCTCTCTTTGAGGAGATGTTGGCGGTTGCCAACGCGATTGTAAGATTGTCTTCCAAACAGCGGTCTCATTTAATAAAATTCGTGTTTCCTAGAAACCAGACAACATAATTTTCGTGATGGACGCCACAATTGGACAGGCTTGCGAGGCGCAAGCTAAAGCTTTTAAGGAGAAAGTCGACATCGGTTCGGTGATAATCACAAAGTTGGATGGCCATGCTAAGGGAGGTGGAGCTCTGTCGGCGTAAGTAAAATGTGATCTCCAGAAGTTTCAATTAAACCGAAATATTTATCTCAGTGTTGCAGCCACCCAGTCTCCGATTATCTTCATTGGAACAGGTGAACACATCGATGACCTTGAACCATTCAAAACGAAGCCATTCGTGAGCAAACTTCTGGGTATGGGCGATATTGAAGGACTGATTGACAAAGTCAACGAATTGAAACTGGACGACAACGAAGAACTTCTTGAAAAAATTAAGCACGGCCAATTCACAATCCGCGACATGTACGAACAGTTCCAAAACATTATGAAAATGGGACCGTTTTCACAAATTATGGTAAGATAATAGTCCGCCCCGTTCTAAATCGCTAAAAAGTTGAATGAAACTTAAAAACCGATAAATAAGCTTGTACCCATTATCCAGATAACTTTCTGTAGTAGTCATTAACCAAGTAAATAATGCTTCTAAAGTAATAATTCTGTAGTTTAAAGTTCTATATATTTCAATTTTTTCGGTGATTTCATTTCTTAACGATTACTAACTTTTTATAATGTAAAACAAAAAAATTTATGTTTTATATTTAGCCGTTGACTTCCTCCTTCCTCCTTTGAATTTTGTCCAACTTTTTGGCGATTCCGAAGCATTGCGCCATGGGTTGATTGTATTTATAAAAAATTCTACTTTAAGGGAATGATTCCTGGCTTTTCACAAGACTTCATGACAAAAGGTGGAGAGCAAGAATCAATGGCTAGAATTATCCGGATGATGACCATGATGGACAGTATGTCTGACGGAGAGTTAGACAATCGGGACGGTGCAAAACTGTTTAGTAAACAGCCAACACGATGCATTCGAGTAGCTCAGGGATCGGGTGTTACGGAAAGGGAAGTGAAAGAATTAATCTCACACTATACAAAATTTGCAGCTGTTGTTAAAAAGATGGGAGGTGTAAAAGGACTCTTTAAGGCAGGCGATATGGCGAAGAATGTTAATCCCACACAAATGGCAAAACTGAATCAACAAATGGCAAAAATGATAGATCCACGAATGCTGCAACAGGTATGCAATAGTTTTATCTTAAAAACTATAGAAAATACATTTGTACTTAATTTATAGATGGGTGGTATGTCTGGTCTACAAAATATGATGCGACAACTGCAACAAGGTGCCGCTGGTGGTTTAAGTAATTTAATGGGTGGCTTCGGGAAATCATGAGTTGATTATGTTCGACATTAAGCCAGGAAATCGGTTTTTCATAATTTAAATAAAGATATATTAAAATAAATTGTTAGTTAATGATTCGCGTTTCCCTTTTTGTAAATTGTAAATTAAATCGTATACATTCATATCGCAAAACAGTCAAGCATAAAAAACTGAAGGTTTAGTATTAAATTTTTTATACAGGGGTAGGTTACCCCCAAAAAATGTTTTTTTTTTTTTAATTTTTTTAGAAAAACTTCTATAAAATGATAAATAGTGTTAGTGCATACTTCATAACAAATCCAATTACATATTTTCTTTGGGACATTATAAAATTTAATATTTATGATTCATTTGAGCTATTTTTAGTCATTTTTTCGGTCCAAGCTGCGTCATATCACCGGTCACTGGTCAGAGGAAAACTGCTTTAGTGCGCTTGCATTTTGTAGGCAACTGTTCCGCTGGTGTCAGCTGTTCGCAGAAATCGGCGCAGCGGCCATTCTGCTGCGATTGTTGGTGTTGTGAAGTTTGGTGCCGGTGCGTTCAATTTTCTCAAATTAAAAAAATGTGGAAACCGATTAATTTATTGGTTTTCCTCGCAGTTTTCTGTGTTTTGGGTTCTGCAACCGATCTGATTAGGTAAGTAAAAATCGCTGTTTCTGAGTGTTTCTGGAAAAATACACAAAAGTGTTGTTGGCTAGAATGACTCAATAAAATTGGCCCTCCCTGATATAAGACGCGTGATTGAATCTTTGTTATGAATTTCGCTTTTATCAGCATTTTCCCCAATAGTGCGAAACTAATTTAGCAGTTATAGATAGTACCTAGAGTTTTAATTCTAAATTCAAGGTACTAACTTAATTCGATTAGTCTGTAAAGGAAATCAACAGCTGAGTCGGTTTGGGAATTATTTTCGATCCCTGACGCAACCAAATGGGGGTTGAGTCCAAGGTTGAAATATCTATTTCTTATTTATTTTTTCCATTAAAGTAATGATATCGAGGAAATCATTCGTTTGTTGTAATATACATACCTTACTACCAGTGTCCCAAGACACATTTCAAATGGTTATGATATTCTTTTAACTGTTTTTATTAGCTGAGTTATCTATCCACTATTATTTATTTATTTATTGACATAAGACTACAATCAAAAGACATAAGTCTTATCGCGATTGTTAAGATATTATAATTAAATGTAAGAACATGTAAAAGTATCACTATGACTAAAATGATCTCCCACCATGATGCCTCGCTCATACCCATGTGATGGGAACAAAAGGTGCTGAAAAACGAACAACCAGGCTAACAGGCTCTCAAACCATCCGGGCAACCCTCAAAAGTACCTGCACAAATGGCTCAAACAATTTGTTTTAAAAATACCCGGAAAAATAGCGCACTTAATTGAGGAGGCAGGTAGCCTACTACGGGAAGAGCGGAGAAAAGTGAACCGTCGGTAGATGTATAAGCCTGGGGCGCATGTTACTTAGACCTTGACAGCTAAGCGCAAGACTCTTAATATGTACAAAAAACATCCAGTGAGCTTCCAAGGAAACGGCAGGCATAAGGAGACACATGAGCTCGAGCTCTCAGATTATATATAAACCTAAAACCTTAGAAAAGAAATATTATCGCCCCAGCTTAGGGTCTTAGGCCCAAGATTTTTAGCCTTACTAACGTAAGAAATCACTCTATAATGTTACTCATAAGGTGTTTAACACGTTCGAGGACGGAAATCATATAGCATTCATTCCAACGTTAGTCCGTTTGAAATACAGATAAGGCCGTAAGATCCTGATTGATTAGAGACACAGATCCAGCCCATCCAGCTGTGATGAATACAAAATCTGGACATCGTCCGCATAAATGTGCACGACTCCGGCACCGATACTACTAGGCAGGTCGTTAATGTAAATACTAAAGAGTAACGGCCAAAGCACAGAAACTTGCGGCACACCAAAACTGACCGATCATCTTTTAAATAAATACGCACTATTAAGTTAAAAATTATAGTACTAGTACCTATTCTGTTTCTTTTTTTAATATATGTCTAAGAACTTGTTTGACCCCATTCATAGTTTTTGCCTTGATTGGCGTTTTGCTAAAATTTGTGGATGTGATAGAGAAACCACAAAATTATGATTTTGTCACCTGAAATTTATCCTGGTAAAATTTTATTCATTTTGTTCTCGGTCTTCCATTATTTGTGAGCTTTTTCAGGGTTCCGGGAATATTTTTGGGGTTTACTTTGTTGTCCGTCTGTCTGTCTGTGGGTCAAGGCGCTTTTACTCACAAACGACTAGAGATATCGAGTTGAAATTAATAGCAAATGCTAAAGTCTATAGCTTCATATTTTTGCAAATTCGATATTCTAACTCAATAGAATAAAAAGATATAGCATTTTAAAGCGACATTCTAACTCGTTGACTAGCTATATTTTAAAGAAATGCAAATTGCATTGACTTGCATATTTTTGATTTAATTTTTACTGATGACTTAGGTATACACAGTGCAATAAAAATATTTACTATGTATTTTTTGTTTTTCAGAGTAAAAGTTGAGAAGTTTGAATCAGCTAGAAACCATTTTATAAGAGTAGGGACAGAGGTAAACCAATTACGTTTAAGATATGGCGGCCCGACACCAGAACCCCTTTCAAATTATTTGGATGCCCAATACTACGGGCCCATATCCATCGGTAGTCCACCACAAGCTTTTAAAGTAGTGTTCGACACTGGATCTTCAAATTTGTGGGTTCCATCGAAAAAGTGCTACTACTCGAATATTGCTTGTCGTAAGAACAGAATTCTTGATCACTTAAAAATACTTTTATTTTCATTATCTTTAATTCCTTTCTAGTTCTTCACAATAAATACAACGCGGAAAAATCTTCAACGTATCAGAAAAATGGTACTAAATTCGACATCCACTATGGATCGGGAAGTCTCTCGGGTTATCTTTCAACTGATACGGTGAATGTAAGTAAATATTGCGGACACTATAAACAGAGCTGACCTTTGTTTCTTTTAAGATTGGCGGTCTTGACATCAAAGGTCAAACATTTGCCGAAGCTATGAGTGAACCAGGGCTTGTGTTTGTTGCCGCAAAATTCGATGGTATCTTAGGGTTGGGTTTCAGCTCAATTTCTGTTGATAGAGTTACGCCGCCTTTCTACAATTTATACAACCAAGGATTAATCGCGCAGCCGATCTTTTCCTTTTATTTGAACCGTGACCCTGCCGCTCCAGAAGGCGGTGAAATTATATTTGGCGGTTCAGATCCTAAACACTATAAAGGTAAGAAAAGGGAAATTTAATGACCCGAAATTTTAGTTTTTTATATAAATAGACAAATCCTCATTAAATTTGTTAGTTAGGAGCAGATTTCACGTTACAATATAATTTACAAGGTTTACATGTGGAATTGAGATTGCAAAGATTAATCATAAGGTTACAATAATCAGCTTATTTGATATTTCATTTGATTAATCGAATAATCATATGTACAGATGATATTTGTTCCTTTGATTAAGCTACGAGGTTATTAAGGGTGTTGGTCAAAACAATGGAAATTCAATGCAATACAACTATGTTACTTCTCTTGATAAATATTAATTGCAAATATGGTTATTACAAAAACAAAGTATTATATTATATAATTAATCTATTATTCCTAATACAAATTGTAATTTTTGTAATAACATAACAAATTAAAAAGGATATATGCTGATAAAAGACTTTAATACTGCTGAGTATTTATTTAATAACATTATTACATTTCTTTGGTATACAACTAATAAATTTATTTATTACTTGTGTATAAATCACAACCCAGTCATTCAGTTTTATCAGCTTCGAATAGTTAATCAGTATTTTTAAGTTTTCTATGCCTCTTTCTAACCTGCAACAGCTAAGAGTTATTTTATAAGATTTGAAGCCATTTTAACTCATCAATCTTCGGGTGTCCAATTTTAAACAGGTTCAAAAAATCATCAAAACCATCGGCAATCAGTATGATTGCCTACATAATCTTTTGACAAATATGCACCAGGGAAATGCGATTGTCTACAATTTTGTTTGCAGCTCAAGGCAATGCAAAGGATTTTATGGCTTGGCTAATTGCTTCACATGTGCACGAAACGTGATTGTACTTTGTTCAATGGAATTAATTTATCCGGCTTTTGAAGTAGAAACCGTGTGTGCAGGCCCATCTGAGCTATTTGTAACAACAGACATATGACGCTTTTCTAGCTATTACAAATAAAGCTGCTTGTTCTCACAAACCTTTATGCTGCTACAATCTTTAAATATAAAATATTTAATTGATTAATTCAATTGAAATTTTCTTGGGTTTTCGATAACTACTACGTTTGGAAGTCAATTATTTAAATTGTGAATACTTATAAAAATTAATTTTATTACTATCGGCTATACTCTACATACTTACTTCAATATTAATTTCTTAACAATTTTAATAATTAGAGTTTATATTTTTTTTTAATTGATAGTGCATACTTTGTTTTTCATAAATGTCCACACATTTTCGTTTGAATTCAAGTAATTAAATGTAATTAGCATTCCACAATATTAATTGATCGTAAATTTTTGTTATACGCGTCCTACTTTAATAGGATATATTCATATGTACATATATCCACATGTATTGGTTTGAGCGTAGTGTTTTACATTATTGTGTTAAAAACTGTAAAGATAAAATGGGAATCAATTAAATTATACAAAACATTAGTCTTTATTTATTTATACTTAAGTATAGTAGGTCTACAAAATGGTGTTAAGAGAAATAATGAAAGAATACATAAAAAAGCATCAAAGCTATGTGTCGGTACTTAATTCATTAATTATAATTAAACAATTTTGTTAATTAAAAAAAAAACAATTACATACATATATTTTTAAGCATTGAACATTTTCATTTAACAATTTGTAACTCTTTAGTTTAAAATTTAGAAGATAATATGAACTGATCCACGCTGATCCCTTTTGCTAATGCACATGATTCATAATTATAAGCACGCTATTCATGATTCAGTTTACTGATTCATATGACTTCTCTTTATTATATTTACTTTTTTAATGTTTTTTGAAAGATTTCGAATCCAATCTTGTATAGTGTACTTCAAAATATACTGGCTTAATCTACATATGTATTAGTTCATTGTTATTTTTGTTGAATATTTTTTCCAGGTGATTTTACTTATGTCCCTCTAACAAGGGAAGCATATTGGCAATTTAAGATGGATTCTGGATCAATCGGGAACACTCAATTCTGCGCTGGGGGATGCCAAGCCATCGCCGACACTGGCACTAGTTTGATTGCTGCCCCAGTAGAAGAAGCGAAAGCGATCAATAAGGCCATCGGTGGAACGCCAATCCTCAATGGCCAATACATGGTCAATTGCAACGAGATTCCAAACCTTCCTAAAATTACTTTCGTTATGGGTGGACGACCATTTACCCTCGAAGGAAGAGATTACATTTTAAAAGTATATATATATATAAAATGAAAAAAATTATCTATATGCTAATGGTGTAAAATAATTTTGATTTTTTGCAGATTAACCAAATGGGCAAAACAATCTGTCTTTCTGGTTTTATGGGTATGGACATTCCTCCTCCGAATGGTCCATTGTGGATTTTGGGCGATGTTTTCATTGGAAGATTCTACACAGAATTTGATATGGGCAATGAACGTATTGGATTCGCTGAAGCTGCTTGAAAATTTTTAAACAAAGTAAATAGTTTTATTTTTTCTCTGTAGTTTGTGAGATTTAAAAAAAATCGAATAAATTTTGAACGAGTTAATAATTCCCTTGTAATTTCAATTTATATTTTCTTTCATCTTATTTACGAAAATTACACTATTTATAATAAGAAAAAATATTTAGCAGAGTTTCCAATGTATAAACGTACATACATATATTGCAAGAAAAGAATTATGTACTGAATGTGTAGTGATCATAACCGGTGTAAATCAAATGGATGACTATGTATTTCAGGGGATGAAACAGAGATAAAGGTAAGATTTCTTGGCGAATTGTGTATAACTTTTGGATATTGGCGGTATATGCATACATATTTATGTGGGTAGCTATGTAAGTTGTAATTCAAAGCATCAAAGGGAACAATTGGCACTTTAATTCTAATTTGATATCTCAAATATCTAATATCCTAAATTTCTGTTATATCTTATATCTTCTTGAATTGAGTGGAAAATTTAATGCAAACAAAACTTCGCGCATTTAACCGACTCTTCAAAAACTCATCTTGTCCATTAGTATTTGCTAAAGATACATAATTTTGATAAAACTCATAAATAGTATTGATGAAGAAAATCACAAAATTGAGGTCAACTTGAGCCAAAAGAGATACACGGCCTTCTTTGATTTGATTGAGACATTATGGAAATTGAATAAGACGTAACGATTCTAGTCTTCGATCTAAGTCTCCTCTTGATGCAAGAACTTTATGGTCAGGTTAATGGTGTACGTGTAGAATGCGGAAAGAACGAGCATATTTCGCGTCCGCCTAGTACATTAGTATTCCAAATGAGTTTTCTTGTTAAAGAAATAGCAAATTTATCTGAGAAAAGAGGGCGGGCGTATCAACTTATGTTAGAATATATCTCTTGAGCTTCTTTCTCACAATAATTGCAAGTCAAAGTAGCGGCGCAAATCTTCCCTGGTCTTATGGCCGAGCAATAAAACGCTTCCACCGGAGTTATATTACAATACACGGTTTGAGTACTGAAAACGGAGGAATAATGTTTTCACCTTCCAAATAACCATAAAAGGGCATCTTTAATTAAATTTCATAGCATTTTTACTGCTTTTTATTACCCTTTTAAAAAACCAAAGATGTTATTTAATTTGAAACTAATTTTATAATCCAGAAATTCTAAAACAAAAGTAGAAAAAGATAAGTTTTAAACCTATTTCAGACTCCTTAATTAAATTTTTACAATTTTTAAAATCGGATAATGAAAAAGCCTTTTTTTATGCAATTTAATTATAATTTCATTTTGACTTATATGTACATATAAATAGCAATGTTGGCAACACGTTTTTAAGACCAAAATTCTAAGAACCACAGTGTCTCTGAAAAGCTGTATACGTAATGAAAATGTTGTTAAGTATAAGTAATTCAAGAAACAAGTCAAATTTTTGAAATTTTATTTGTTTTGCATTTCACAAAAACAATAATTACGTTATTACACATAGAATTTAAAAATGAAATCTCTACGATTAGACTTCGATGTCTAATTGTGTGTCTATTAGAGTTGTCTACTATTTCTTAAAAAATTTAGGGGTATGTATGGACTGGACATATACAAAAATTACAGGAAAATTATTTCAGTTTTTGTGCGCTACATTTTAAGTAAAGTTACTCCAGTGTTCCCTAATAATATAGTTGTTGACTGTTGAAAATTGTTGACAAAAATTGTTCAGACATTCAGAGCTATATCCAAGTACTACTTTTAATTTAACAAATTACAAATTTGCCTTGTAATTATGCACTCAAGAAGATTGCATGGCTTGCACACGGTTGCAATTATAAAAAGGCCTCAAAGTAAGTTTTTGAGCTCTCTAAATTGTTTCAAATTGCGAAATTATCCGACTTTTTATTTTAAAGTAGCAAAATAACTTTAAAATTATAACAAATGTAAAATTGTATCTTATATCTGCTACCTACTCTCGCAACACCAAAATCATAGTAATTTCATGTTGCGTCAATCTGACGTGGTCTAGAACATCTGTTCTTAAAATTTTTACTTTCTCGTATCTCAAACTCAATTGTGAGCCTCTTTGCTTTTAGTTAAAGAGATGCAAAAATTGTCGAAGGAGTCAGAATTCCCCTTTTTAAGCTAAGGTTTGTTAAGAGTTTTAGGCGTAAGGTTCGGAAAGAGTTTTAAAAGATTTCCTTCGGAAAGCTTAAGAAATTCTCTTTTTCTGGGGTTCGGCTCAGACTATCCACCCACACAAAAATTTCCTTTCACATTTTCACCTGCGTGATAATTTGGGCTTTTGGTAATCAGCCAAGCTGGTGCTTGTCTGTAGTTTTAATATTTTCTGCGTACCTTGAAGATTGCTTTTGCTTTAAATAGCTTCATTCATAGTTTATGAATTTCAATAAACTAGTTTTGCATTATGTATGGGAAGGGAAGTATTAGGAGATTAGCGCTATTTGATGCAAACTGCTTATTCAGGATTCAAAAATTATAATTCTAAAGTAGCTAAGAGTGGGTGGGATGTGCGAGAACTTTAGATTTTCTTAGATGAAATACATAGTTTCTTATGCGAAAATCTAATTTGCAGTATTTGCAAAAAGCTCTAAAGGGATTATTTCATCAGTAGTGTGAAAAGCAGAATTTTAATCACAGTCCTGCAGTTTCTAATGAAAAGGGATAAAATTCTACGATGTTGCAGCATAGATATAGAGAGTGGCGAATTAATTATGTCGACAAAACATGAAGGTTAACTACACAGACATCAACGTATTTAACACCATTTTATATATTATTAGAGCTAGTTTGCTTTAAATCCATCCCTTTATGATCACGTGAATTCAATTAAGCAGTGAAATTTCGCATACAATGTCCTCTGAAGGGAAAATGGGCTGGGATAGGATAGAATTGTTTAACTGATAAGCCCTGGATTTAAGCGTTGACCAAAAGTTTTGCATATAATTTAAATCAAGGGACTTTTCAGGTAAAAGCGGAAAGGAGGAATATTTTGGATATGATGTAAAACTTCTACAGATTTGTCTGTGTTACATTATGCATTGTCTTGCATATATTTCTTAATACACGTCGCATGTCACAAAATAATTTATGGGTGAATTTTGTAACAGAAAATTTTATATTAAATAAAAGTGAATACTCATATTTTAGTTAAGAGAAATTTTTTTGTAGAAATTTTAAATGATTATTCTTATTTTTAAAAATTTCAAATTAAAATTAATTGCATTGTTGAAGTTTGTGAGAAGCGTATGTATGAATCATTAATCGTATTCATACTATATCCTAATACACAAATATTATCAAACATCACATATAATCATAATTTCTGAAATTTAACATTAAAGTTTAAACAATATAAAATATTTATTTTTATTTAAAAATAAGTGTCTTAATCATTAGTACTTACATATTTTTATATATTTAATGTCTTTTGCTAATTATTACCTAGGATTTTCTTAATTCCTTCTGCAAAAATAAAAATACTTTGAAATTTCATTTAACTTTGCAGTCGAAAAAATAAAAATAATGAAAATATATGTATAAAAATGTAAAAGCTGAGGTAAAGTTAGTTCATCTTTGCTATTAATCAAATTATTATTTTGTTTTATTAGAATGTTACTTTTAAAACTTGCTCCTAAGTATTTGATTCAATGTTGTAGACCACACGCTGCGTTATTTTTCGGGAAGGTTAATGCATCCATCCATCATTTTCTTTGCTGAACAACATTTTCATACGTGATTCATTTCTCTCCATAAAAATTATATCCAAACGTTTATATATCGAAAAAAAGCAAGGCAAGAACCGCAGAGGTTCCTTTTAGCATCATTCTGTCATTCTATTCAGCAGCCTTTATAAAGAACTCAAACCTTCAATACGCTTACTTCTAGTTTTTGCAGGTGAGGATTGATGGATGATGGTGATATGTTAAGGTTTCCTACCAATTTGTTTTGTCGTCTGTTGTATTTATTAAGTAAAATTGAATCTTTAATTCTACGAAATTTTACATTTTGAATGGTTGCAATTACATTTTGGCGTAGCAATTTTAATACATGCTAATTGAGTATAATCACATTTTGAATCGTGCCAGAATAAGCTGCTTAAAGTGCAAAAGTAAAATGTTTTCCGCACGCCATTAAAAATTAAATGAACCAGTCTCAAAAGTAAAGCTTTAAGATCAAAGATTTACAAAACAAAAGTTACAAAAGTATTACAATTCTTTATCAAGTTTTGTTTGGAGCATTGAATATGTTGCGAAAAATTCATGAAGGCTCGCATTAAATCTTCCATTCGAGTAAGCGCTCAGAAAAATAATGTAAAATCAATAGAAAAAATATTGCATTCATAAATAAATATGATTTGGCGCCATTGCCGAAAAATATCAATTTTATGATTTTTCGTTTTTAACTTTAAAAGTTTTCTTCGTTAATTTGTTTGCAAGAGCATATCGTAAAATATTTCACATTAAAGCCATAAATCGTTCTCAAAAAATGATTTTTAATATTTTCTATTATTATTTTCTAGTCCATTATTCTGCTTCATCTTCTTATTTTGGTACTTCCACTGTATTCTGTATTTTTGCTTTGATCAGCGGCTTGTACATTTGAGTGTTTGACTAGATCTGAGCTAACGAGGCCTAAGTTGACGAGGATTTCATAAATTGCTGTTTCTGCTTACGAAATCAATTCTTTTTGATTCTAACCAGTTCAAACAGCTCCGAGCATAGTGAGTGGGTCGTTAAATCGACTCAAAATAAAACATTGCCATTATATTATGGTGCTCTATAAAATGGCAAAGATGTTTCTGAAGACCTTCGTTAAGGAATTTTTTACATGAACTTTACTTCTCATAAAAAGGACACAACGATGGATTACGTGTTAAACTATTATAAGTTTAACTTTTAATAGCGTTTTTGTTCCCCTTTTTTCCGGAATTTATTTTTTATTGATATCTCTATCCATCTAACACTAATAGACTGGACATATAGTACATTTTAAGTCTCTTTGAATTAAAAAATTAAAAAAAAATTGATCGTTATTTTCTTCACATATGAATGAAATTATAGGTACTCAATTTTTTTTTCTTACGTGTAGTACCTGCCTATATACATAATAATTTTTATTGTGAGTATTCACGTTTGCTGTGATTTATTTATATTAAGTTAAAAATTTTTAAGGCAGGTAAGCGTTTAGAGGCACATACACTCTTCAGAATGCAAAAAAGTGTTTATATGCATTTTTTTCGAAATAAATTTTGTTTGCTCGGGCGCTACAACAACACATTTAATTTTGAGATCTTATTTCTTCTCTCAACCAAAAATATCTGCAGCTCTTTTACTTGCATTGCAATTTCGTCATCTATCTCGCTCATTTTGGTCATCATGCGCCAGCTTTTCCCTCTGTGTGAGTTAAACCATTTTGTGTTGCCGCATGCAATTCAGCGCATCTTCAGAAGAAATGCAAGAGCTGAGACTTTACAACTACATAGCTAATAATGTGTGCAGACTTGATTTTTTCAGCAAATCAGCCAAATCGTTTTGTGGTTTAGGTTTGGTCTGGTTTCTTGTGGAGATTCGGCATTAAACTGTTTGGAACAGTTTTTTTTGAATTGACGCTATTTGTTCAGAAGTTTAAACCAAGTATTTTTATGTTCACTTCAACCACTTTTTGGTAAAATCATTCATTTTTCTAAAAACATTCATATAAACTTAGATATCTTAGATTTTCACTAAAATGATGAAAATGAGGGGATGAAGAGGGACATTTAAGATTTGTCAGCTAAAGGCGTTTCCTATAGTCAAGTGCTGATCATGATCAATTTCATAGCACCTCCTAAAAAAGCGAATGAGCTGTGGGAGAGAAGAAAATAAATTTGGGACTCTATTCAAGAAGAGTATTTAATTCAGCTTATATAGCTTATAGCTGAATAAACGTCGTAAGCGTCAACGTGTTAAAGAATATTTTTGAAAGCTTCCTGAGAAGAGTTGACTGCTTGAAAAACAAAGGTAGTTAGTTACACAAAACATTAATGTAGGGGAGACTGGGGCTGGTTGTGACATTTTTTAAACAAATTGTCATATCTTTTTGTTAGCTAGATTATTTTACGTAATTCTAAGTTTGTTCAATTAAATAACTATTAAAGATTCTAATTTAAGAAGAATTTTAGATTTACGCCTATTAGAAGTGCTATAAACACGCGAATTCTGAAAAAAGAGCCGTGTAACTTTTAGCCCCGTGCCTGGGGCTGGTTGTTACACCACACGGGGTAGGTTGATACAACAAAAAACAAACATAATCTGAGAGTTTTTAGTAAGGGCAATTAACATTTTTTTTACTTAATTTAGACCTTAACACAGTCTTTTTATGTTTGCAAGGTGTAAAGGTGTACGAGTGCTCTGTATGCCTCATCAAATAACAAATTTGGTAGCTTAGGAATTTGATGAAAATTATAAATTTATTTCTTAAACAAAAAATTTGGCATACAATTTCTTTTATGCCTTTTATCCTTATGCCTCACAAAAACAAAAAAATTGGTAACTTTTAACCCTCAAAAATAACAAAAAACTTCTTTCCTAAACAAAAACTAAGGCAGATACTACCGAGATGTACATGTAACAACCTGCCCCGAAGAAATGTCACTTTTAGCCCCGACCCCAAAATTTAGCCTTTAAGGTTAAGTAGAAAAAAATCTAGTAGAAATAACTGTATTATGATATATTTAACACAAAAAGAAAGCATTGAGGCACAAATATACATTACCGCACAACTATTTTTTAATTATAAAAAGGCTGTAGACCAATATTACTAAAAAAATAAAAAGTTAGAAACATGCGGTTTTGATAGCACCGTGCCAGGGCTCCTCACACAAATGCGTTGGCGGAACTAGCGGGTGGCAAGTGGCTAGCCGATCATACTGTGGTAATTTTTCTCTTTCAAGCGTTCCTGTTACTATCTTTGTATAGCCACCATTGCCGCTGTAACAACCTACCCCTGTCTCAACCAGCCCCAGTCTCCCCTATAATTATTTTAATATTACACAAATTAAAGTTTCAATGCCTTTTATTTCCAAACAATTTTCTTCTCAAAATATATTTCTGGAATCGTAAGCTTTACGATCTTCTTGGTTACTTCAAAGACATTTATATATATATTGGATGAACAGGAATCTAAAATAAATAACACCTATTTTTTGAGTCACTGTGTGTATATTGTTTTCAAATTCCTTAACTTAAAATTAAGTGACATTATATTAAAATAAATAGTAAACAATTTAAGTAGAAATTGAGTCCGTGCTGTAATCCCTCAAAGTAATAGCACAACAGTTTAAAAATCTTTCAACTTAAAAAGAAAAGATATACCTACTATTCAAAAATTTAAATTTAAGTAGGTACAAGGTATGTAAAATGATAATAAATTGTTTGTACATAAATTGTATTCACAATATTTTTATTCATTTTTAAATGTTTGTCTCATTTTGGGAGTAGGAATTTCTTGTATGTATATTCATTTTAATTCAATAATTTGTTTGCATCATGAAATTTTATACATCTAAAGTAATAATTCATCCATGCTGAATATTGAATGAGCTCAAAGACATAAATGGGAACACAATTTGGTTACCGCTGCTGGTGTGACGGTAACCAATTTTTCTATAGAGTGAATGTATTTCTAAAATACACATTCTCTCTCATATTTCTTTAGACTTCCTATATATACGAGAAACATCCCATTAAATGACGATAAAATCTTCCTTATTCAATTTGGATCTCATACCTATCCTAACTGAATTAGAGATAAAAGGAGACCTTGACGACTTTTTTTCTCAAGAAAACACCCAACAATTTCACCTGGACCATGAGATTATTAAAGTTGAAATCCAATTTTCTTTCGTAGGTGCAAAGTTGTTCGTATCTTTAATAGACTTAAGGGCATCACTGGAGTATGCCGTCGTTCATATAATTCAATTTGTTTTTGAAAAAAAAAGAAAAGGAAACGCTAAAAATCAAGTGTATACAAGATCCAAAGGAAGTAGTTCATTCGGTGCTCGCCGTGAAGCCAAATTTTTGCATATAAGAAGGGCGCCAAACTGAGACACAGCTCTCAAAGGTGACATCAACACGAAAACCATTTTAGACTCCACCATCCCCCGTGAGAGGTCATGAAGCTAAATTGAATCACCAATTTCTTCCTATTTTATGGGAAAATTTTTTAAAAACCCATAAAAATTCAGCACACGTGCGAAAAAATATATATATTTTTTGTTTTTGTAATTTCACATTATCTCGACGGGTTTAGGACGTTAAAAAGTTTCTTGTTAATGGCTTTTAAACTTGGATTTGAAATGACCCGGAATTGCTTATTTACTTCACCTTTACGATGATGAGCCGTGGCCTTTTCGAACTTTTCTACTTCAGCTCGGAGTTGATATAGAGTGTCAATCAAATGTCCCTTGAAATTTTTCGAAATTCAATAAACGTCGTAGAAAAGCATCTTTTGAATGAAAGATTTCTTCTATTCGACAGAAGGAATACAATAAGGTTCACATATTCGTCCCAAGGAGACAGATCGATGAACCAACTTGGGTTCATTTTCCTTAGAAGTATTAATCGATTGACTCAGTTATTTGTCTTAAAGGCTCTGTAATTAAGATGAATAGGTTGAGAGAATGCTTTTGAAATTTCTATTACAAGGACGCTTCGGTGTAAAATTATCCTCTTTCTTTGGAATGGGGAAGACTACACTTTCGTTTACAATGGACGCTTTGGTGTACTTATAAATAAAGGAAGAATAAGTATCTTTTCAAAAAGTAATAAATTGTAAGTAGTGCTCCCTAAGGCAGTCCTTGTGAAATTGGCAGCTGATAAAGGAAAGAAAATTGCTTCATTTTTTACGCCTTTTATAATATCTAAAAGGTCTATTGGTTGATATAATGTTTTTTTTTTAATTTATTATAATCCTAAATTACAATTTAATCGGTCAAAAACTGTTTCATTCACAAGTAAATGAGTTTTAAAGGACTTTTATGGGCTATATATAGTGCTTGAGTTTTAAAAGATTGAAATAGCGAATAATCTTTATAGTTTATTAATATATTAATAATGGAAAAAAAAAACAAGTAAAACTGTTCTTGAGGGTTAGTAGTATATAATTTGAACAAAACGGTCATATTAATCATATTTTTAATCAATATTATTAGGAATTGCACTAAGGTATTATGTTATTAACATGTTACATGGCTACATTTTCATATTTTACTATCATTATGGCAGGTAATCATATTCTCCATCATTCTTATCTGGCATGTCTTCAATATTTGCAGTTTGTTAGGCCAGGTATAAGAATACATATGTTTCGATAAAATGACATATGGTCTTCCAGATGCTATCCTGAGCTCGTTTTAAATCATCTAATTTTTTATTTTAATTGCCAGTCTCAAATCATAAGCTGGATGGAAATGAGGGACTGTTTTTCTTTAATATGAATGAAAGTTTAATGTATCCATCAATAAATTCCACGGCTATGATAGTACCTTTTTAATTTGCATTATACTGAAAACTAGTTATATGTCGAAGAAGCAAAGGTGTGTTTATCTTCTTTTGGAACTCGTTTTTAAATCTTGCACTGGGGTTCGGAACCAAAATCACGGTAATTTGGTAAAAATGAATGACCACGTATGGGAATATACTGATAAACGTTTTCAAATCGCTTGAAGTCAGTCAAAAGCAACATAAATCTCAACAACGGGTTGTTCCTATTTTGCCCGAGACAACCGTCGGGCCATATACATTCATACAGCATATACTGACTTATGTTGTTTAAGCAATAAACGCAAATTACGAGGTATTTTTTAAAGAAGAAGGGATAAACTGACGAAAATGATTTTTACCCAGAAAACGCATCTACCTTTAAGGAAACGTTTACAGCAGAGAAAGTATGCTTGAAAAAAAGTGACTTATGAAGTTTTTGAAATGACCGATTCAATTTAAAAATTAACTTTATTTATCATTTCTTTAACTGGACAACTTTTGGATTATAATATGATTTACTGTAGATGTTATGATATACTATGACCAAAAAATTTCTCCTCAGACATATACAAGTATATATGTATTTAATATAAGACATTCAAACTTTCCTTTGGGAACAATTTTCAACAGTCAGATAAAGGACCCCGCACAGATTGTATGGAAATCCGGTTTCCGTCAAATTGGCTGATTTTTCAGTATGTTGTGTATTTTAGATCCCTAATCAAAAGTCTCTATGGCCGCTAAGTCTTAGAACCCCAGGATTTGGAGATACAGGGTGTTACAAAAGTTCCGAAACGATCAATATTTCGGAAAGAACACATCGCAACGGAAAATAAAAAAATGGGGGTACAATATTTTTAAAAGAAGTATTCAATTCTACCAACCCTTACCCCCACCCCCACCTCTGAGGGCGGGGGTGGGGGTAACTTTTTTTTTCAACCCATTTTTTTGGCAAATTTGATTTCTACATTAAAAAATTGGTAATTTTTGTACAAAACATTTTTCCGCATTCGCTACACATGGCGTTGTTTGCGAAAAAATGAGAATTCGGGCAAAATATATGTATATCTTATTTCAAGAAAAAATTTACATTCACCTCTCCTTCCGTTCACAGCGAGTGGAGGGGGGTGAGTATTGATACAGTTGAATACTTTTTTTTAAAATATTCGACCCCAATATTTTTGTTTTTCGGTGCGACATTTCCCATTCGAAATATTCGAGCATATCAGGTTTTTCTTCTTTTTTACGAATATACAGCGCCACCTACACCGAATACAAAAAAGTGTTTCAGACAAAAATTACGTATTTTTTCATGAAGAATCCGAATCTGCAAAAAAAAATGGGTTGAAAAAAAAAGTTACCCCCACCCCAGCCCTCAGGGGTGGGGGTGGGGGTAAGGGTTGGTAGAATTGAATACTTCTTTTAAAAATATTGTCCCCCTATTTTTTATTTTTCGTTGCGATATGTTCTTTCCGAAATATTCGATCGTTTCGGAACTTTTGTTACACCCTGTATCTCAAAATCCTGGGCTTCTAGGACTTAGCTGCCATAGAGACTTTTGATTAGGAAGCTAAAATACACAACATACTGAAAAATCAGCCAATTTGACGGAAACCGGATTTCCATACAATCTGTGCGGGGTCCTTTATTCATTCAATAAATTTTTTCCCATTAATCAAGATGAAAAATAATTTTGAATCACGAGTTGATAAGTTGGAAAATGAATTTTCTTTATTTTATTTGATTATGAGCCTATTTAAAAATTACGGAAAAAAGAGGATTCTGTTTGAAATTTAAGGTTCGCCATTTCTATCAGAGAAATTTCGAAACAAAATAAAAAAATTTGTGTCTTAAATAATTAAAGTACTTCCTTTATCTATGTAATTACTTACAGGAGCTAATTGTTACAAGCTTATGTTAGGTGGTTTCAAGAAACATTCCCTAGAATTTAGATCAATCCTAATTGAAAATGATTCTACTAAAATATTGTAAGTGCTAGGGTTAGACATAAAAAGGGTAATTGCCGGAAAAAAGCAATTAATTTAAGAAACTTTTCCTGCAGCTGTTCAAAAGCTCACCTAGCTTAAGGTTTTATGGGATATTAATGATGCTCACTGTATCATCAATTGATTATCAAAGCTCAATTTGGCATTTCGTGAAGGAGGAAAGGATCGAAGAAGCACCGGGGCGAATTAGTGCTTGACACTTTTCCTGGAAGTATGTTGAATGTATCCTCAGCTAATGAGATTGGGGACAAATTCCACTTGATTCTCGAGTTAATCATATTTATTATTAATTAATTTATGTTCGGATCACAAGGCCAGGTCAACCTGAACTAGACGACATAACTAGAACAGGTGAATAAAATGGATGGATAGCGTATCCGCAGTATTTGGTCCAAACACAGCATCCAATTTCAAAGTCGAAAAAAAAAATCTTTAGGAATTTATCTATATATTGCTTAAGAGCTCTTCAATAGAAGCCTGAAAAGTCGTTCTCAATAAACGAGAAACCTTTAAATTGCACCTCATTTCAATTTCGACCTTTTCTTTTAAAGACATTGTCCAAGATTTAATTTTCTACTAAAACAAGGAGAGACAATTTTTTTTTTCGTCTTTAAACAAAATAAATACGCAAAAAGCCTGAATACGTCCCGAGTAAATATCTTGTACCCTGGTATCCATTGAAATGAAAAATTCAGTTTGAAAAAGGGACTTTACTTACCGACCTAAATAACCTTTTGGAATTGTCATTGTTTGGGGTTTTTATTTTTACTCCATATATAAAAACATTTAAATGTATCTAAACAGGAATAAAAATTAACATACACCTTGGCTTATCGACTTCAGTAAAAGAGTTATAATTCTTTACGCCACAGTATAATGACTTTGTTCCTTGGGGGGAGTAATCATTTAATCCAGCTCAAATCCCCTGCTGGGATAGAAAAAATCAAGGAAAAAATGCCGTCTTACCTTCTGAGAAAAAGTGAAAAAAAAACCAAACGAATCAATAAAAGTACCCAAAAAACGTACCACCCTATGACGAATATTTTACACTATGGATATAACATGGGAATGTATAGGAATCAAATCACAGGCCCCCGACAACTTTTTGTTTATTGTTGGATCCTCCTGGTGAAGGAACTGATAGCATCAGACCTTGTCCGCAATAAAGTTTCTCAGCTGGGAGGGAGACTGATTGATTTTTAACTCCTAACCTACGACGATCGGTTCAACTTCTTGGGGGTTTTGATTACATTTCTTACCACGTCATGGATATCGAAGAAAATAACATGATATGGCCCGCAGGGTGTAAACCATTCGTCACATTTTCATTTGATTTATTTTCATATATCCTTACGAAACCATAGATTCGATATATGTGCATGTTCATATATAGTATAAATCAGAAAATACACTTTTTACATTTTTTATTGTTGGAAACTTTAATAGCTAAAATGATTTATTGTACTCATTCTTACTGATTTTGAGAAGGTTTTAAGGGGTTTATATGAGTGCAAAAAGTGTTCCTTAAGATATATTTTTGTCCTACTGTTTACGACTGTTTTGACTTATTTCGATATTGCTATGTGTTGAAAAACATCAGAAAAATATTGTTGTGTTCCTTTACACTTGATGTAGGTTAAATTCTACCGACTTTGAAGAAAGTAATTTCACTAATTTTTGAAAGAAAAGCTAATTTAAAATTTAAGTGAAAAGCTTAAACTAAGCAACAAAATTCTATAAAAAAATTTTTACAGTCAAAATTCAATTTTTAATTTTCAATTAAATAAAAATAATTATTGCATTAGATGCAAATCCAAAACAATAAAGTGCAACACTTTTTCTTTTTTGGGAAAACTGAAAATTTAAAAATAAGCATTTGGCTGAAAAATCATAATGGAGATGGTAATAAATATTTTCCTTTTTTATATCAAACCATATTCTGATTCTGTTAGCATTTTTATATAATAAATAGTCTTATATTTAGCGAAATAAAACTTTTAATCAAATAGCAAACAATCACGGGTTTTATCTGAACATACCTATTAAACTAAACAAATCTAATATTCCCTGGACTGACACTGAAATATTTGGGCATCACATATTCTAAACGCATTTATTTAGTCTCAAACAAAATCAACATATTACATACTTAAATATATTCTCTCTACTTATTAACAGACAATCAACCCTCAACTTAGTAAATCAACTCGTTAAAAGTAAAAAAGTTTGGTTTCAATTCGTTCGGACCCATATAAGAAAATCGGAGATTATACAAAATAAAATCTTAATCTACTCCACACTGGAATTGCACATCATTGAGTAAATAGGGCGACAAAGGTAAACAAAATTTCAAAAATTTTTTTTGAAAAACGCATTGAGACATTTATTTTTAAAACAATTTTATTTAGTTACAACTATCCGCAACTTCTGCGTGGCACCCTATAATGTCAACCATATTCTTTATTTACAAAAAGAAAATCATCACATATCCGAGAAAAACAGGTATTAATAATTAAATTTAAATTAACTACATACATATATAGAAATCCCTTCGAATTTTTAAAATTACACTTTTCAAAGGTCGATGAATTTTGACATTGAGTTCACAATTTAAAGTGGACTTTTGACTATCAGAGTTGTTTCGTTCACTGCACCAGTACTTCCTGTGGTCACATTGTTATTTTCTTTAATCTAATCTAGGTATTCTTATATACAACTGAAAAACAAACTGAATTTTTGCTCCAGCTTAAATTTCCTTTAAAGTATTTAAAATGAGGGGTGTCTTTGGAAATGTTTTTAAAATAAATTATTAGATAGAATGTTTTCGAACTTGGGGCCTAGAGTGCCTGAAACAAAATTAAAATAAAAAAAACTAAACTAGAAGGTTTTACTGAATAATGAACCAGGATTTGGCAAAAATATTAAAATTTGACAAAATGGCGGAGTTTTGAAAAAAAAAAAAATCGAATTTCGCCCAAAAAGATTGTTGGTTTTCCAATGCCAAATTGGAATTTTTCAATCAAATAAGTCCTGGTCCAATATACATATGCCAAAACATATGTAGAACACGTTGTTAAAATTTCAAGTCAATCGGATGATTTGTTTTTGAGTTAGAGCTGCAGAAAATTCGGAAAACACGGTTTTGAGAACACCGCATTTAAAGTTTTAACTGTTGCTTTCTTTATGAAAAAATTCGAGTATTTAGAAATCTACCAATCTCAAACTATTTGCGATACGACGCAAAGATTTTCTAATTGATGCTTTTTGAATATTTGGAGCAAACATAGTGAATGATGAATAGAATTCTCAATATTTTAACAATGTTTATAACCTTTTAAAGTATTCCCCTCATATTTTTGTTGAAGCTAGTATATACATTATTATGACCCATTACTTTTACAGTTATAATTAGTTGTAAAAACTTATTACATTTAAATTTTTGTAAATTGAGGCAAACTGACTAAAGATAATAAGTTTTTTTCTGCAGTGTATTTGCAACAGGTGGAGTCATCATATTGTGGTATGTTCCTAGAATATGGAGAAAATATGAGAGCAAAATTTATTTTATATTATTAAGGAGTAGTTTCAAAATACGCAATAAAAATAAATAAATAAAAATCCACAATATTGTGATCCATTCGACAAGAACCCACTTTATGCGGGTTTTATTTTCCTCTACTCTTTTTATAAAACATGATACTCCTCTGCCAGCTGGGATTTTACATAACGCCCCAAAATCGATTTTATGCTGGCCTAGTTTCCTGAAGCGGATGGGAGTTCCCAACTCTCTTGACATAGCCCCCATTCGAGCAGCCAGGAGCCAAGCCTAGAAATGCATTCTCTGCACACGTTGTGAACAGACCTTTAGATGAAAAGCTCCTGCCGATGTTTGTTTGGAGAGTTTTACACATTTTATTATCTCTTTACTACAACTATATTTGCATTTGATATGATTCCTTCAGCCGCTTTTCAAATTTTATAGCATCTTCCCTCACGGTGTACATCTCACGTTTTCTGGGAAATGGCATCTGCTTTAGACCGTTCCAGAGGAAATCCCAAGGAAGGAAGAAACATCGGAAAGTTTTTTTCATAAACTCATTATGAAGTCAGTTAAAAGGTCCTTTACTTTCCGAAGGAAATAAGATAATTCAATTGAACGTGACTAGCGGAAGATGCTATTTGCCAATCAATCAGTGAATAATTTTAAGCGATTCCTTTAACAAGAAATTAAGTGAAACTAATGCACTTCCTTTGCGGAATTTGTAAGCATAGGATCTTGTAATTCTGACATTGGAGTGATATAGAAGTTAAAAGCTGTATTTTATTTTAATTTTCGAATTATTAAATTCTTTATGTATATTTTTTTAGTCGTTAGTACCTAGTTAGTAGTGTAAAAAAAATCGTTTCAAGTTCTAAATCGTAAAAGTGAAGAACTTTTGACCTTTCAAGTGGGCACAGTTGGCACAGTTTTGCATTGAAAGGTTTAACTTTCAATTGCATTTTTCTCGAAACGACTTTTTTCAAACTGATGCACATGAAAACTCGATTTTTTTTCAAATAAAAGTTTCATAATTACAATGCACTATTTTAAAATTTAATTTAGCAGTTTGTTTTTTTAATATTAATTAATAACTTTTAAGATTTTACAACCCTTCACAGTACTGTTCTTCTTTAAGAAAATTTTGTCTCAAATCTTTTGCTATTCAGTTAATTTTTAATATTAAATAATAACTGACATTTTCTTTTAATCAACATAATTACGTATTTAGCGTACTTCTTAAAAAAGACTTATTGACTGTAATTCATGTAGTACCTGGAATTTTCACATGCTCAAAATACCCTGAAAAATATTAGTAATAAATCTAGACGAAAAACTTTTTTTATTTCTTGAAAATCTCAAGGTGGTGTGAGTGAAAAAAATCAATTAGAAATTAATGTTCAAAATTGTATTTTTGATTACTTCGGAGTCTGTCTGGCAAACAAAGGGCATAATTGCACATCGATTTTTTTTCGTTTATAATTGTTAATTTTATGAATATTAGAAAATCTTTTACAGCCCAAACTGCTCACAAGCATAAGTAAGGTAATTGTAAGTAAGAAGACTAAAAAGTTTAAAGTATAGAAGAAATTATAGATCTATGTTTATGACGCCAGAGACTATCTGATGGTTTTCTTGATTTTGTTTACTACATGTAAGGATGTTGGAAAATATTACAGTTTTCTGCAGCAATTTATAGTAAATGTTAAGATAATTACTGATTACATATTTCAATAAGCTCCAAAACATTGTATGTGCTTAGTTACCCTCATAATCTGATTTATAATAGCTCCTCTCGATTTTCAGATTTTAGGGAAGTTTAAAATTTCTATATTGAAGGACATCAACATAATTTAAAAGCATTTAACCTTTTCCTTCCAAGTCTTGCTACCATGCTCTTAAGTGAAGATTTATTAACTGACGGTGTCTTAAGTTTACACTCTATTGAAAATCCTCTTCTACCGGAGTCAATCAACAGAAGGAAAAGTTTAAAAGTGATGTACCGAATTCCTAACAACTTTACGAGATCATAAATTTCATAATTACAAAAACGGTTGCGTTAAGGATAATGCGAGGCATTTTGCTAATCCTATCTCCTTCGTATCCGCTATGTAATATCCCCTTCATTATAAATAATGTCAACATAATCTCCTCATAGTCAGCGAATGAAGTATTTAGGCCGAAGTAAGCCTGCGTACTTACGTATGCATATATGTGCCCCATTTAGAAGGGAATACCCCAAAAGATATTTCAAGGGCCATTCAGGAAAATTAAAATAATCAAATTCCGAGGAGGGTTCTGGATATGAGCGCATACATATTGTTTAAATTCGCCGACATAAAGACGCACGGCAGAGATGAGCTAAGGTTGAGGCTGGCCTCGGCCTTCATACAGTTTGCTTTTCCATAAATTGGGACAGTAGGGGGAGTATTTGCATAATTTCCATCACCTTAAACATTTTTATTAATGCATATCTCCTAAATACAATTCAAAGATGAGAAGATAAAATGAGGTTTTTTAGCTGCCTCATAGTCTTTCAAAATGGGAATGTTAAAGTATGCCAAAATTTTAAGATCCTGTTCGAAACTGAGTAAAAAGGTTTTCAGAATCGCTGTTTTAAAATCGTTTATCAAAAAAACTTATAATTTTAATATAAATAAAAGCGTATTCAATATAAATCTATAATATAAAAATGGGAAAACTAAAAATATACAGTGGCGTGTATAACATTTGCAACTAAAATCGAAATTTTCATAAACTAATACTACTAAAAATGCAAGCGTTGTATTTTCAAACTATGTATAATAAATACTAAGATACTGTATCCGGGTTTCTTATTAGCTTACAGCTTTTTGTTATAAATCGAAAAAATAGACTTTTAGTTATAAATGTTTTGCACGTCACTGTATATTTTTAGTTTTGTAGATATAAAAATGCAATTTCAGCGGTATCAGATTGCTATGTACCTATATATTTAAAAAATTGTACCGATTTTTTGAGAATCTCTTAGAGATTAGTCGTTTTGGACTTCCATATTAAATCGAGATTACTACTACATATCTAAAATAATATTTGAAAGCAGCATGTTCGGAATCCCCTTTGTACTAATTTTAATAAGAAGGATGTGAATACGAGGGCATACATAAAATTGTTCAAATTCGCCGGCACACAGGCTCAGGGGGGCCTGGCATCGTCCTTCAGCTCGCTTTCACAGGAATTGCGTGGGCGGTGGGAGCGGCCTATTTGCATAATTTCACTCATCTTAAACATATTTATTAATTCATAACTTCTAAATACAATTCGGAGACGCAAAGACTAAATTAGGTTTAGGCTTAGCCATCGTTGTCAGTTGGAGAATTATGTTTGGTCGATGATTCGGGCAAATAGAAGCAAAAATATATACCTGGGCAATTATATACGATAGTCTTGAGGAAATCTTAATTTTGCGGGGAAGATAAAGACCTTTTAAAAGGAAGGACATCTTCATTCAGCATAAAATCTGGATCACGCTCTCTCCGGTCTATATCATATTTCCATCTTTAATCCAATTTAGGGATGAAGGACAAAACCTAATCAGCAAGGTCGTAGGGGAAATTATGCTGGGATGATATTTGAGGAGGCTGTGAAGATTTCAGATGAAAAATACAAAAGCTTCTTCGCGGTTACTGAGATATCTTACAGATGTTTTTACTTTTGCTTTAAGGAAAATTTTGATTTACACGGTTTTAGGAAAACGCCTTCGCAAACGGCAATAACTGCTGAGCGGTTTTAATTAAAAATGTTCCTTTAAGCTTTTACAGGGATAAAGAGAGCAGTGGTCGCTAATTATTTAAAAAAAAAGACAGAAGGAAGGAATCTCTTTAGCTTTGAAAAACATTTTAGGATTCCCTTTACAAAACTTTATTGAGGGAAAATAATTCCCCCTGTTCTAATTATGATGGAAAAAGGCGGTGAAATAGCATCTTCGAGCAAAATCTTTTTCAGTTTTATATTACCCACCTCGGGGGTTTCTTCTTTAATTTTGGGATTGGGCAAGCTTCCACTAAGAGGCAAAGGTAAATCGTATTTCCTTGTAACAACGTCCAGTGAAAATTGAATTCAATGCAAAATTGCGGAATTTTCTAGGTTCTTTGTAGTCATTATTTTAACTGAGCACATATTTGTTTTAGAGAGAGAACTTTAATTCAATGAATCCTTTATCATTATATGGAAATTTGCAAAGCTGTCGTAAAAGGTAATTTAATTTGACCTTAAAGATTTATTTTACTGTTCAAACTGCAAGTAAATTCAAATCACTTTAATTGAAAACAAAAGTTCCGATTTAAATCAAATTAAGAAAATGGAAGTTTTAATATAAATGAAAAAAGATTGTTTGTTGTATAATATAATCTTCTTGGCAATTTCAAATTGATACAATTTTCATACTAACTCAATATGCTCTAAAGATAACTTATAACTGTGTAGAAAACCAAATCCTACTTATACATCTGTATATCATTTTTATCAGGAAATTTCTTCCTTAAAAATATAATGCAATAATCTTTTCTTGTAAATCATCTCTCATGTAACGTCTTTTCTTTACGTATACTGAATTTTTATAACGAATTTTAGTAATTTTATAAATTTTCGGAAAACCAGAGACTTTTAATAATTTTTCTTGGTTAAAATTCATTTCCCTAAGGGATAAATTCATTTCAAGACAGAACTTCTAGGTCTCATTGATTTTTTAGGCATATTTGATTCTGCGTAATTTAATTTCTTGGGGCAATCCGGTCTTCCGTAACATAAATTTTTTTTTTAAAAAAGTTTTATTGACTTTTAAAATGAAGATTTTATTCAGAATTTTTCCCTTTTAAGTTTTATAGAATGAATAAAGGCTCGATATCAATTTAATAAAGGAAAAATATTTGAATAATGGGTGTTTATTTAAAGTTATAGTTACTGTACTATTATTTGGAACAGATTGAGTTTGATGTCTTTTCATGGATTGTTATGAAACCTTAAAACTTTAAACTTCTCAAGACGTTCCAACTATAAAGTTTCGACAAAATAAAATTTTTGAGTAACTATTTTCTGTATATTCTGAGTTTTGAGGGGAAGTTTAAAAAATTATTTATAATAGCAATCAATATTTGTATGTTTTATGACCAAACATTTTTAAATTCAATGTCTGAATTTCTATAGAATTCTGTACTATTATAAGGTTGATTTAGAAAGATGAAAAGTCATTAATACACAAAAGTATACAAACTTAATTTTTTTTTGTCTACATTTCAACCACAAAATGCTACCTGAATGAAATTCTTACTTCATAATGTCGATCCTATTCTCAATTCATTTCCAATTTAAGCCTTACATCTATTTAAAATCACAAGAACACAAACATAGCTTGAAAAACTGAAATTATCTTGTATAGGTCCATTACTGACGGATGGACGGACAGATATTGTGGCGAGATTAATAGGACTCCATGTGGATCCTTCGGTTGATGTGAAACCCTAGAGAAGAGGTTTGATTCTGGAAGAGGATTAGCCACCCATTTTCATTACAGACATTTAAGATGTTTCCTATAAAGCTCCCAATTCCTGTTAAAGGTAAATGAACGAGGGAATTTTGCTCTTAATATCTTGTCCTTTCAAACTGTAGGATATCTGGCAATAGGGCTGCTAAAACCGGAAAATTGTTTTCAAATCTTTGGTTTAGTTACACAGAAGTATTTGAAGTATGTGAAATTAGAGCCTAAAAGACTAATTGCCATTTTTAGTAGTATATGTGCTTAAAATTAAATCAAAGGCTTTCCACATCAGTGTTTTGTCTGGAAGTGGGAAAATGAGCGTAACGTGCAAATACTGTCTCTAATGAGGTATTTGGTCATTAACGCTGTATCTTTTGAAGAATGTTAAAATTTTCCGCATTATTACTTTCCTTTGTGATAATTAATAACCGCTCTGGTGTTCATATTCATTTGTATCTCGTATGGACATCCGCTGCTTGAAGTTATTCAGCGCCCTTACTTGTTTAGCTTAATTCGAATTTTCCAATTCAATGGCCAAAAACCTGCCCCTTTTCAACTACATCTATTGACTTGGATAGAACCTTAATAAGCGCTGGCCTCGTCTCATCCTCCGAAAAGCGGATGCTTGTGTATGGTTCACAACCGATTGACTGGAAAATTGTCTTTGGCTCCGTTTTTCACCTTTTGAGGTTTATATTTAAATAAAGTTCTTTGTGGTTCACATATGTGAAAAAAATATATATAAAATGAAAACCCCTTTGGCGTGAAAAACTCATGTGTAAATGAAATGTGCTCATTATTCATTGAATTTTTCATTTTTCCCTGGGTCCAGCCGTCCTTTCTAGGATGAATTCATTCAAGTATGAGCTCATAAAATTTGCAATGCGTGCTCCTTTCCTTCTCAAGGTGAAGTGGCATTGAAAATCTTCCATGGATCAAAGACGGAAGATTACATTGCTGTGAAATACTTTTGAGTAGAATTTTTTTTTATCTTTAAATAAAAGCAACTACTCCAGCATTAAAGCGTACTTCGTCCTAATTACTCGCATATGTGTACATTATGAAAATATAAAATTGCATATTCTAGCTGCACGATATGAAAAAACTGCTACAAAATAGAAAATTGTAGGTTCTTCTGATTTGCCTAAAATTATGGTCTATTATTATTATTATCGGTCTAGATTTTCATTGCAATTACTGAGTATTGTGATGTAATTGTACATTAGGCTTGCTAACAGCTTTATTTCCGCTAAAGAAACACGTGATTTCATAAAATACGTTGCATTTGTCGTGTAGGGATAATCAATTATCTAGAAAATATTTCATGATATTTATGATTTTTTATGATATCTCAGCAGGGAGTTATTCTAGAAAGATTTATATAAAGATTAAAATAAATTTTTAGACCCAAAAATTACGTCTATCTAATTTTTCTCTTTAGCAAATTTACTTTCGTTCATAATTACAACAAATCTTTACCAATATTATAAAGAGAAAATATTTGATTGTTTATTTGTTTGTTTGCATTGAATAGGCTCCGAAACTACTGAACTGATTTCAAAAATTCTTTCACTATGGTGGGAAGCTACACTATCCCCGGGTGACATAGGCTCTTTGTGGTATTAGTACAGTTTGGTTCTAGAAAACTCAATAATAATAGGTACTAAATATGCAACAAAAACTTCGGTACATACTAGTTTGTAAAACTAAAGCAATATTTTATTTTCCTTCCTAGTACTGTGTATGGTACTCTTTATTTTTAATAACCTCAGCACACTTTTGTGGCATAGAGATTTTCAATAGGATTCAAATCTGGTGATTGAGCCGTCAGATCAAGAAATTGAACACCATTCAGATTTATAAGTTTAGATGTGTGTTTCGGGTCATTATCATGTTGAAAAACCCATATAAGCAGCGGCGTTTCCCATTCGCCATATAGCAACAAAATGGTTCATTATTTCTTTTATTTAAAGAAAAAAAAAAGACCCAAACAGATGCAGAAAAAAATGAATTTCAATAAATATTTTGAGATACGTTCGACTGTATTTATTTTTTTGTCCAGAAAATTCTTTAAATTTCTATATTAATGTAGGGGTGTTTTGTAGCTGGATAACGTTAGCGCGTAGTTCAGTAGTTATCACAGTGTGGGTTGTGAAATTAGTTCAGTAGATTTCACCCTTTTATTTTTTGGTCTCTAAGTGTACATAGGTATACCATAATTGAAGTTCCTTCTGTTATAATGACAGATTTAAGAATAGAACTATTTCCTCAACTTATGAACCGAAACTTTTCAAAGTACAAATCAGTTTTTATGTTAGTTACAAAAATTATGCAAAATATTTGTCTCACAGCCCTTATAAAATAAATGTATGCAGTACAAGACCGGAGATCCTAAAGAAGTGTGTAAAGTGAAGGACATAACTGCTGGATCGTAATTAAGCAACGTGTCACTCTGACCATCACCTCTAGGCCGAGATTATGAGAGAATCTCCGAGTGAAAAGTTTTCGCATGAACACCTCGTAAAATGCTATTTCGTTAACAGCTCTAGCAACAAATAACCTGAATTATGGTCGCTTTCTCGCATGCTCGTGGAATATAACATTTTTTCCTGGTGTTTCACCCGCACCGACGACGACGACGGACGCAATAGTCAAAACTTTGTTCTAATAAACGCTTACCCAGCTCATCATCCCTTGTGCCCTAATTTGGCTCCTGGTGAATTGTTCACGTCTCGTCCTTAGAATACGAACTTATCCGGGATCAAGTCGTAGTTTGTTCCATAACGAGTTTCGTGATGATATTTTGATAGCATGCGACATGTGCAAAGTTACTAAAGTTTTTCAATTGTTTGTTATTGCGGCCTTGACGGGACGTGAAGATACGTAGACGAAAAAATGTGAAAGAGATATTTAAGAATACATTTCTTTTACATTTTTGATTTTTTGTTATACTTTATAGTGTTTCACTTCGAAAAAACTATCTAATATTGAATGATTAATCAATGAAAAACTCCATTATAACGCCTACATACATATATGGTCACAGCTAACTTTTCTTTCCTTAGATTTATGCCAAATGTCAAATTCGAGCATCTTGCCTTATACCTATGAAAAGTTGAACATCAAACTATTCCTGAAATAACGTTATAATCACCTCTGCAACTAATTTTAGTTACAAACCAAATGAAATTTCGGTGATTATATCATTTCAATACATATGTAGATGTAATCTACAAAGTATTCCAGTTATGTCATTTAAAAGTTTAACTAATTTTCTATGGTTAAATTACACATTTTGTTTACAAATTATTAATTACATATTTAATATTTATTTCGTTTTTTCTGATTGCCAGTTTTGGTTATAACATGCCCGATCATAATTTTTTACCAATCTTATCTATGTACATAATTTGATAGTTCCTCAAATTTCAATTTAATGGTTTAAGAAATCTCCATGCATAAATTTTGATTCAAACCACTTTATATTTTAAAATGTTAATTCAAAATCGGCGGTCGTTTATATTTTTATATTGATTTATTTTGAAGATGGAAGTTTTTAAAATGAATAAACTCAAAATGTTGCTTTTCAGCAAGATTTGTGACATGAAAACGTTATTACGCTCGAAAGATTCATCAAAATTGATCCCAAAGGTTTTGAAATTAGCTTTCACTTATAAACAGTCAAATCTTTACATATTATGTATAAGGTACTTTTGTTAAAAATTGTTCCATAACAATTAATTCTTTCTTTTTTTTTCTTTTTAAGCGTTCATAAATAATTTTGATATTGGTGTTTAAATATGCAGTTAATGAAAATTTTTAAAAAACATTTCAAAACCTATTAAAAATACAAGGATATTTAAGCTTTTATGAAGAAATATATTAAATTGTAGTATTTTATAGTTATTATTTTATTTATACATTATATTACTTATATGTAAATGTGTGAATAAATACTTTAGAAATATGTAGGTACCAATTAAAAGTTTTAAGTCCGTTCCTGCCTATACCACCCTCTGTTTTCGACATAATGGGGTTTAAACGTTTTTATGTAAAAGCCTTAATTAGTCACCCTATATTTCAGCGAGTACGCAGTCTATGAAGGAAATTTACTTATTCATCCGAGAGGAAATTTCCACGAATTCTCTAAGGGCTCTATTACATCTATAGATTTATTTAGTGTTCCACAATTAGCCTTTACAATTGAAAAAGGGCACCGATATCTCGTATCATTTATGAGCGGATTATTTTTTACCCTAAAATGTCTTTGAGTAAAAAAAAATATATATATGTATATATGTAAATATAAATTCATACACAATTAATAATATTTCCTGTCATCATTTATCTAAACATATAATTGTTTTTTTTTTTTTGACAAGACAAACGATCTTGTTTGCTAATGATACAATAGAAAATGTACCAAAACGTGAATTATTCTAATATTCATATTAATACTTCTTAAAAACTTTGTGCTGAAGATGAGTATAAATTAACATGAAATTACCCATTTAAAGTAAATCTACATATTAATTAGGTCGAGTACTTCTAAAACTCCTCGTCTGATACGATAATGTGGTGAAAACTTTAAGACTTCCCAAAATCTCCATCATTAATTAAAACATTAATTTATGCCTGCACTTCACACTCAGCTTAGAGGTTTACTTAGAAATTACACTACCAACTTAAAACGATGGCAGGTTTAAGAAAAATGAAGACGCCAAAAATTTGTTGGCGGATGTCTTTAGTATGAAAATAATGCAAGTTAATCAGGGGGCCTAGTGGCTCTTAATTACACTCCAGAATGAATACTAATCCTTTTCGCTAACTTCTAATTGAATAATGCGGCCTTCAAAAGCGCGGGCTCCAGTTGTCCCCAATAGCCCCCATGCTGGTTTTGTAAGTGAAATAATTTCATTAATTAATGAATTAGGGATTAACATTTAATGCTTCTCTCCCGGAGGAGACCGAGTGGTTGGTAGTTAGGTAGTGCGCGGTGTTCAGATATGAATCTAATTTCTTTTCTTTGTATTTTATAATCTAATTAAAGTTAATTCCAATGTACACTGGAAAGCATCTGGTGGACCGGAATAATTCCTATTTAGGAGATATTTAACTTTATTGCTTCTAATAATTTCTCATTTGAAACCTTACAAATTAAAATTTTTGTATGCTTTACATAATAATTTTTTTTTGCTAATTTTTTGGTGGCACACAAAGGTTTTTAAATATTAGATTTTGAATGTTTTAGCCTAAAAAAACCATTTCACTTAACTTTTAAAAAACGAAAATCGTTGAATTTGATATTTCTTCTAGTTTATACATATATGACTAGCAAATGCCCACTTTGGAAAAGAATGTCCGATTTGCATAATATTTTATTTAGGAATATTTTAGGTAATTTTTTTACACCTTGGGTTACATTATTGGAGTGTTTTTTTAAGGACCTCTAATTTTTTTTTAAGGACCTCTAATTTTTTTGAAAATATAATATAGCCTATGTCACCCGGGGATAGTGTAGCTTCTCAACAGTGAAAGAATTTTTGAAATCGGTTCAGTAGTTTCGGAGCCTATTCAATGCAAACAAACAAACAAACAATCAAATCTTTACTCTTTATAATATTGGTATAGATAACGCTTACTTAACCGCTTCAGGGACGAATTTAAAAATTTTATACATTGGATAATTTATTAATTTTTTTATTTATTGTCGAAATATAGTCTAATGAGTAATTCTTTAACAGATTTTAATTTTTCTTCTATTTAGCATATATAATTTTAATTTCTAAAAAACTAAACAACACGTACACATACATACATACATACATATATACATTTACATATGTAGCCAAGGGCGTGAAGAAGTTAAGATATTTTGTACAAAACGACTTCAAGTATTAAGTTCTCTTTAAAAGTTATGATGATGAATATAAATTATAATCAAAAACCGGCCAAGTACGAGTTGGACTCGCGCACCGAGGGTTCCGTAAAAAATTATTTTTTTTTTCATGTTATGTAACTACAAAACGGTTTTCGGATTTTTCACTTTACTTGCACTATAAGACATTACTTCTTGTCATATTTCATGATTTTAGATCAAATGGAAGTACCCTATAGATTTTGATTCCCTTCCGAGTGTCGAAATATGCGGCATTGCACAAACGGCCGTATTTTTTGATTGCGTTTACTTAAAAGTTTGATTTTTTCACAGCTCTAAGGGATTGCAGACCTGAGTATTTGATATTAATTTCAACTTGATACCTCCAGACAGACAGACGGACAACGAAGTGATCCTATTTAATTATGTGATTATTTACTATAGCCTAATGCATTTTTTGTTTAACTTTAATAATATTAAAATTTTATAAGTATTAAACTCTCCTGCAAAAGAATTATATCAACGAAAATTACACTGAAATTGAAATGAGCAACGTCCTTCTCACAACTTTGAATTATTCAATTTCCTGAGTAATTTCCTCTTTTGTTTTTTTTTTTGGTAAATTCGCCCTTGACCATAATGCCCACAAAATTAAAAGCCGGCCACAGACTATTCAATTTATGAAATTTTCCACTATCCACAATAATTGCAATGGAATAATTTTAATTTCAGTCAATATTACCATTCGAAATATGTGGCAGCCAAATATGCTAGCTGACTTAGTGCTAAATCAAAATCAGTAAAGAGGTGATGAGTTTCAATGAGCGGGCTGATTACACGGTCGTGTTTTGCCCCAAAAGGAATGTTGCTCGCAGATATACACGATAAATTAGCACAGCCGACAGCCGATTGTTTACAATTTCGATCAATTAAAGCTGGTCGCCTCGTTGCATTCGAAGCGAGTGCAGATTGAATCAGGTGAAACCGATACGAAATTGATAGAGTTGAATTTCAGTAGTCATTTTCAAATAACTTCCAGTAATGTGAAACTTTAATGTGCGATTCCTAGCATGTTATGTTCAATTAAAATTTCACGAATTGATACAGCCGCAATTTGCAATGAGATAAATAATTTCATCATCTAAAATCATCGTCCCTATTCGATTATTTTAATCGCATATTCACATTAATTAAAAATTATTGTAAAATTGTATTTGCAATTCAAATTGTAATAAATTTATATGAATTGTATGTCTTTTATAGGAGACTATTTGAAAATGTTGAGTTGTATAATAACTCATGAGAACCTAAATATTATCAATAGTTCTATCAATGACAATCGACGGTAAAATGGTTTATATTTTATATCTAAATAGAAATTCGTCAATATTGACTGAAATCGAAATAATATTTAGATTTATTAAATCAGGCTGCTGAATATAAAATGAACATGGGAAGGTGTGAGATGTTTAATTATCTTGTAAATATTTAAATTAAATTAAATGAAAATTCTCAGAAGAAATCTATAGCGAATAGATTTTTATGAAATATGTTCCATTATTCAATAATCACTTAGAAAGTTAAACAGTAATCTTAACATATCCACTTACTTTTATGAATATTTATTAATGAAAAGTCTTCCAACTTTTTCCGATTTTCGGTCGATTTTCTAACCTCAAAAATCGACTTCCTCGAAAAACGTTCACCATTTTGTTAATGTTTGATAAATAGCTACTTCAACACTCAATAATTGCTTTTTCTTTTACATGATCCAGCCGGCCGTCACTTGTTAATGTTTTTTTTTGTTTTAAATTATAATGGCCATTAAAACTAATATAAATATTCTAAAAAATATATGTTTTATACTCTACAAAGCTTAGTAAATTCAATAAAAAATAAAGGTTTTAAAAAAATGTATTTTTCAATATTTGAAAGATAAAAGGCCCCTTAAATCTCCAATATACCTATTCCAAAATTATTACAGATAATTCTGCCTGTCAGTTCAATTATTTTTTCTGTGTTTTCAAACTATAGTTTTTTCTGGTAAATCGTATCCACTACCAAATTCCCTTGTACTTAATCTTTAGGCGGTTTTAAGGAAAAACTATTGAATGTTAATTATTGGAGGGAGACCTTTTAGAATCGACCTTTAATTTATAATATGTAGTCGATTACAGATTTTGAAGTTTCACTTCCTTAATGCTCAAGTTGTATGAATGTATCCACCTCTTAAGATTAAAAAAAAAATTTTCAATTACTAATTGCTAAAATAAAAAAATATGTCAATATTTGCAATATAGGCATACTAAGTAGAGTACAGAAATGTATGTAAATGTATTAGCTTTCACAGAATTTAGAAATTTAATATCTACCAATTTTTTTTTACATCACTTGATGTTCAGCGTAATAAAGGTCGTAAAAGTATATTGAAAGTAAAAATTTCCAACAACCTTTAACATAATTCAATTTTTGTTTTAAAGCATTAAAAAAATCACCGCAAGGCGGCAGTAATGCCAGAAATCCTTTTCTGTTTTACGTTAGCCCACTGTGACCCTGCGCCCATCGTGGGCAGCATCAAATTAAATTTATCTCATATGTTCCGACACGAGATAATCATCTTTTTGATCCCTGAGGGAGCGAAAAATAATTAGTATTTTGGAACACAATGCACCTTCGGTCCGTTTTTATGGAGGGCTACAAGTAAAAACCCGGTTTTGTAACCATCTCTGTTTATGTCGAAAAAGGATAAATCAAAAATGTTAAGGGCACGAAAAGTAACCAGTAATTACTTCAAAAGCATGAATAATGAATTTGCGTGGGAGCAACTCAAATTTTCATTGTGTGTGCAACTCTCTGGGCCCTTTGTCCTATATGGCAGCCAGTTTCAGTCTAGCAACCGAATTACTATTTTATATAGCGCACAATCGGGAATAATACCGGGTAATGAAGTTTGACAGGCTTGTTACCGAAAGTGAACCACAAGGGCCAATTTTGCTTTCACAAAGCGACTAATCTAATTCAGCAGCATTCATCCTCACCACAGACAAGGGAGGTAAAGGGAGACTTTTACTTACGCGGTTACACTATCATAGGATAAAAATAAAAAAGGTTTCACTCACTATAACATATGTATAAAATACAACCTTTTTACTTTCACTTGATCAATCGAAATTGAATTTAATTTCCAGCTATCGATGGAAGCTATACTTTGATGTCGTTGTGCATTTGGTGAAAAGCTCCTAGACTCCTTCAACGTCTATAAAGTTTCACCAAAACTATCCTATAGTTAGGAGTTTCCCTCCTTTCGGCTAGAAAATAGACATGAACTTAAGTAAGGTTACGTAAATTCATAAATTACTTGAGCACCACCATACGAAACCACATTCTATAAAACTTTAATCGTCCGTCAGAAAAGTTTCGGTACGAGAAAATCAGTGGTAATTGGCTTACACCAGAATAATATCCTTTGTCTTTGACTGTTTGGAAAAGGCAATTATAAGATAATAACTCTTTTAATTTCTGTTCGTTGAACAGTGAAATATCATGTGATTTTGGCATTTTTGAAATTTAAACTCTTAAAAAAATAACTTTTTAATGAATTTCGTAAAAGAAGAACATCCTAAAAGTAAAATAGGAGTATGCCACTCATTACGATTTTTTTTTGTTTTTAATTATGCTATTAATCAACCAAACCATGTGCGGGTATGTTCTTTTAAAACAATCCAGTTAACTAGATTTAAAAAAATAGTCGGCAAGTGAATCTGCTACACTTTTCATGGATAAATTAAACTAAAGTAAAGAAAAAATTAATAGAAAATGCTTTTTATTGAAGGGCCCTAAAAAGCAGAGAATAATAATCCTCCTCCAAACAGATAATATAAAAGAAGTCAAATTTTCAAAATTTAGATGATTTTGGTTCAAAAACGTACGTAAATATTTTCCTCTAGCAAGGAAATAATATTTAAATGTTTAAAAACGTTATAAAGTATTCAAGACCAATACCCTACAATATATTTTCTAATTAATGATAAATTTTGCTATTAACTAATAATAGTTTATTTGGGTCTTCTATTACGATTTTTTTTACTTTAATCTTATTTTGTACTTTTTAGTAATAGCAGACTGCGGAAGAGGTTCCTAGAAGGTTCTATGAGATTTCTAGAAGGTTCTATGAGGTTTCTCAAAGGTTCAAGATGTTGTTCGATCATACCATATATGTATGTATGATTATTATTAGATGTTTCTATAAAGTTTTTAGTAGGTTCTATGAGGTTTATAGAATTTCCTATAAGGTTTCTAGAAGGTTTTATAAAGTTTCTAGAAAGCGGTTTTTAGACATTTCTATGAAGTTTCTAGATTGTTCTATAAGGTTTCTTAAAGATTTTATAAAGTTTCCAGAAGGTTCCATGTAGTCCCTAGGTTCTTTGAAGTTTCTAGAATTATCCATGAAATTTCTAGATGGTTTTATAAAGTTTTTAGAAGTTTCGAGAAGGTTCCATGAAGTTTTAATAAGGTTTTACGAAGTTTCTATGAAATATAGTTTCTAAAACAAACAAAGTTTCTAGATATTTTTATGAGGTTTCTATAAGGTTTTATGATGTGTTTAGAAGGCTACGGAAATGTTGCGATCACACATATCTATCAATCTATGTAACTATAAATTTACTATCTATAGAACTAAATAAGTATGACAACGAAGACGAAAAGGAAATATTAAATTTCAATAAGAAGCGTCTAAAAAACATCTAAAAAAAAATTTAAGAAATATCCAAATTTCAATAGGTAATTAATTTTTAGAAATTGTAGTTTTAGCAAATTTTCGAGGAAACTAAATTGCTAAAATTGAAATTGTCTTTTATAAATAGAAATTGAGCCAATTAGCAATTTTTATTTCTAATAGTAACATTAAATTATATCATTATAAAAAAAACCATTAGGTCATTTTGAAGTGATTTACACACAGTCCATTCAATATTTGTTCACAATTTATGAGTTGACTATTAATAAAAGTCTTTTCTTTCGATTTGATTATGTTATACTTTACCGAATTTTAATCTAAATAAATTGAGTTCATTCTATTTATGATTTTGTTTTGTTCTGGATTCTATTAAACTGGATTTTGTTGAGCATAGAAATTGTACATGGTGTGGTGACAAAGGCCAATTCTATGCTCGAATTCGCAGAGTTTCTAAGTATGTAGTGAAGAAAAATTCACCTCTCGGATTGTGATTGCGTGTGTACTAACAACGAACCGAATGATGAATAGTTGTATGCAATAAATTTACTTTGATGCTTTCTGTATTTTCTTTTATGCTTCAGGAGCACCATACTTGTCCCTTGAAGGAGCAAAATGTGTTATTGTTATTGTTATCCGAGACGTGACCTCGGTGTCACTTAAAAATCGTTTACATTTTTGGTGGAAAGTATTGTCGAGCAAATTTCGTTTTTAATCCAAAATGTATATAAATAATTACTTTTTCAGAGTTTGAGTAAAGAAAGATATCAAGTACATATTTCGAGAGTTAGCCGCTCAAAGATTTTTAACCCATCTCCTAAAGTCACACTTCTAGTAGCCAATAAAAGACAAATTTCGATATTATTTTTAATGCGAAAGAACAAACTTAAATGCTTTTAATTAATTTCTCTTAAAAATTGTTTTAAGCACAAAAGTTAAAGGATAATTTTTCCAACTGTTTTAACGATTAACTAAAAACTAAGAAGTATGATGAAACATTATCACGCTTTATCCACTAAAGGGAACTTGCCTGAGTTAAGACTTTCAAAAAATCATTAATAATTATATGAACTGCTGGGTAGTTCTAGTCATCTGAACTTTCAATGGATTAAAAGGGAAATTTTGGGAAACTTTAGCAACATACTGAATTTCTTACATTAGTTAGAATATCAATAAGTAGTTTTGCGATAGGTTCCCAGTATACGACAACGAAAGGAAAAAATTTCTGAAAAATTGGCCTTGAAGTTCTAGAAGTATGTAAAAATCATATCTTAATTTTATGGTTAAAATCCATCACCAGTCACACTGCGCACGTTAAGATTTTTAACATGCATTTTCCATCGATGTATTTCGACAGGAAAATACAATTTTATGAATAAATAAAACAAAAAATATATATATTTTTTAATGTTTTAAGTTTGGTATGTCACCTAAATCAAAGCTTATTATAACAATCAAGGTACTTTATGTATTTTAATCACATCAATGATTTAATTCAAGTTGAAAAAATATAAAAAATTATTATACTACACATTTCATTCGTCAAATTGATAAAATTCTTATTAAATTTTAAATTAAATTGTTTGACCTCTACGACTCTATGCTGATGCAGAAAGTCTGTTTGGTATGATTCACGACTCACGACTCACACTTGGCTGTTTTTTTTTTCAACTTCAATTAAAACATTAAATGTTTTCTATTAACGCAACAAAATACATCATCCGTCTTTCCTGATTAATTGTTGGTTAATGTAATGGTTAATTAAAAATACTTTCATTAGATTGGTCCAAAAATGCAAATATTATAAGTGGTGATATATGTAGTTTTGACAAGCACTATATTTATACTATATGTATGTATGTATATATGAATTCATATCTATATGTATTAAATATCTGTTGGTTGGCACTTATATTGATTAATATTGGTTTTATTTCTTACAATTCCGTAAGTATCACTGCGTAAGGAAAAATTGCAAATAATAGAACTGACTGGCTTGTAACCATGCTAAAATAGAGAGCGCAAACATCGCCTTTGATTAAACTCGCATTAGGGATATACCCTCCTTAAATTGTAATTGTAAGTGTTCGGCCCAGAAGTTATTTTTACCACTTAGGGACCCCGTTGTAGACACGCTTCGAACCGCAGATTATCTCTATTATATTCACTCAATTGGTCAAATGAAACAAACCGAAGGGCCAGCGGAAAGCATTCAATTCTGGTCGGCCTCCGCCCCCGTCGGCCCCAATTATGCCCGACGCCCTGCCCTGTGTGCATTAGCGCCCTCTGAACGCCACCTACCGTCGGGCTGGAGTAAATAAAGCCATGTTTGCCAACAGAGTTCTGGTTCGGAACGGATCAAAGTCGAGGACGTCTTTACGGTCAATCAAGTAGCAAATACGGTAACTTCTATCCGCTCCCACTTTTGGGACACCCAGACCCCAAGTCAAGTTTTCGAGCGGCGTGTGCCTTATCCTTGGATCATTTACCCGGCTAATGCTATTGATCCGACGCACTTTTCCATTCAAGGCATTCCAGGGTCATTGGGCCGGAAAATGTGGGTTAAGAGTAGCCTCGATGGGACTGGGCACCCTGTGCACCGTTCGTCACTTCCAGTTCACTGGATCTGGATGGATTAAAACCACCGAAGGTAGAAATTCTGTGGGATGCAAAACGAAACCTGCGCAGTTTTAGGCATTCATCTGGTGGGGAGAACATGTCAAAATCCCTAGCCGCATATTTTTCTCAAACAGTTTTACACGTGACGTAGGGATGAGAACGTTCCCTGACACTCTTAAACACTACCAAAGAGAGTGTCCGTAGAAAAGTTCAAAGTTTTTGTTTCGTTTAAAAGTAACACCAGGATTTCATTTAAATTTTCATCTATACCGCACAGATAGCCGAACCCTATAGTGAAACTATCCCATTATTCAAGGTGCTACGTGTCTTAAGTCCTGTGAAAGTTTTATAAGCTACGCTACGCTCAATTCTTAGAAATTGCGGTAAGTGGATTTGATTCTGAACCCTTTTAACTTTCGTTTAAAATTTGTACTTAGGGAAAAGTTGGTAAAACATAATGTAGAAGATTTGAGATTTACATTCGATTAAGTAAGATTTAATTTTGGTTTATTTGCAATATGCATCGTAGTATTCAGTTAAAAATTTATATTATATAAAAAATTAACTAACTGTATTTGCTTAAGCATGCAAAGTAACTATTTTAATGACACTTAATTAGTTAATATAAAATAACCTTTTTTAATTGACGGTTTTAAAATCTATCTTCAGCAAATTGATGATAATCAGAGCCACAACCTCTTTTTAAGTAGGTAGTCACATTTAAAATACAAATTCTAGCATTTAAAACCGTAAAAAATGATTTATAGGTAAGGCTTTTGAAGATAAAAAAAAGGATTATTAAAGGTCTCTTCGAATTAAATTGACTCACTGGATAAATACTTCCAAGCGTGCAAATCAACTTTCTAATTATAATTAGCAGTTTTATTGCCCTTTTCAACTGGTCTAAAAAAATTGACGATTTGGAAGTGCTACCCCAGTCTTATTATATTCCAATAAAACAATAGACATATTTCAGAGTCAAAAATTTAGTAAGATTTCGCACAATTCCCTAATAAAAAGAAATTTCATTAACGAATAAAAACACAAAACTTGAAAAACTGATATTTTAAAATACATTTTTAATTCACTTATGGATTACGGGTTAATCTGACCCTACACACACTTTGATCGTCCACCATTTAAAATTGACGAATGCGATCATGTTGTAACATTATTTTTGAAAAAAAAAACGTCATTTACGAAAAAACTGTGTCTATATTCTTAAAATGTAATAGAATTAAGAAGAAAATTGCACTTTAGTGTACCCAAAAAATTGTACTTTAAGTGTGTATTTATTATGCTACCGAATCATAATATCCGTATCGATAGAAAAAGTATATTGAACTATTTTCACTTATAATATCACTTCAAATTAAAAATGTTTATCCGGATCAAACTAATGCTTAGTACACAATAGGGTCAGAATGACACTGCACCGACTTCGAATAGGGTCCAACTTTTACTGCTTGTTGCCTTTTATAAAAGAAGCATATGTATTAAATAATGTATGTATAAGTTAGTACTCTAAACTACAGCTAGAGAGTCTCAGGCTCGCGCATTTTTTCGAGATGTGTATGATCAAACTCAATATAAGGGTCAAATTGACCCTCTGTGTTCTCTAAGGGTTAACTTTAAAAAAATAAAAATAAAAACGAAAGTCGAAAACTATGCGGCATAAAAGAAAATTAAACCTATTTGATCTGAAGTTAATTTTGTTTTACTTTAATTTCTATTGTTTTGCGAGAACGTTTTGTCCATTACTTGAAATATTATTAGTGTGGCTCTTGCTCAAAGGTCACATGGTTTTTAACAAAATTTTACGAATAAGAAATTCATAGTTTGTTCGCTCACCATGGCATGGGATATGACAAAAATGGGAAAAATGTTAGTAAAAAGTTATGGTCTTTATAAGTATATCTTAAATCTCAAATTAAGGTAAAAAGTTCAAATTTAAATTTTTAATATTTCACTAAAATATAACAATAATCAGTTTAAAATGAGAAATAGTGATGGTTCCTTAAAATGTTTTTTGGAATTGTATAGACTAACGAGTAGTCCTAACATTTGTTAAAAGGGATTATTCTATTTTCTGATTTGATCTACAATCTATAATTTAGAAAAGAGAGAAGTACACAGTTTAACAAAGTGAATATTAATTTGGCGTCTCTTTATAGGAGATTTAATTTGGATTGGTTTTAGTAAGTAGTACTTACATATATTTCAGAAGATTTTACACATTTTTTCTTACATAAATTCGACAACGAATAAAGTTAAAAGTTACTCAAATAATTTTCAGTATATCGGAAATATTTTTTTCCAATATTTCTGAAAAATATTTATTTGGAGTTGAACTTGTCATGTAACAGACATCATTACATTACCTTAAAAAAGAAAATAATTTGTCTTTTAATTGGTGTTATATTTATAATCAGAAAATTACTCATTCGTGCCGTTGGTCGTTGCACTTCGACATATAAAGGTATAATAAAAAAAGGGGATTTTGGTTTCATTGATTTACAGAGACGTCTATTTATATCTTAATCCAAAAATAACAATTCTTGAACAGAAAAACTAACAATCAATAACAAAAGGGCCACAAACCTCACCTTTCATCACGCTATCAGAATTATGTGAAATTATAATAGTTAACTGTTGCACTAAGGTGTATGAACATATATATTTCAATATTTTTTATTAATTATTTTTTAATATTATATAATATAAATATTTATCTATATATTTTTTTTAATTTTATGTTAGTTTGATACTGTTATTATTCTTGAGTTTTTGAAGTAATTTTTGTTTTGTTTTATTCGATTGTACTAGATATTAATAATTTGAACAAATATTTTAGTGTATTTATGTGATGTAGATAATTTTTTTTTTAGCTACCAATGAATATGCAATGTCTTTGAATATCTTAAGCAATCTGATATATAAAATTTGTGTATTTTTCGTCTTTGAAATTTGTTTAAAAGACATTTCAGTTCGGCGACATACAAAAAGCTTGAACAATTCTCTTGCGACATTCTTACAAATTGTTCAAATTTCTCTTATAGTCATAAAAAGCAAAATGATATAACATTTTGTGAAAGCTAAAGCAAAACTTTAAAGCACACTGTCATTTAATTTTCCAAGACTCTCTTTTATCGAACAATGTTGGGGAATATCGCACGACGGCGCACTGTAAAAATAATTTTACTTTATTTTTTCACGAATATGTATCTCTTGACCGAGCTGCGTTTATTTCCACCTCAGTGAAAAGTCAGACGCAAGTATTCAGTAGCTCGCGAGATTTGCTTGATGTTTGTTGATTTGACTTGCAGCCTGCACTTGGCTTTTTTCGCATAATAAATATATATGTATACATATATATACATATGAATAAAAAATAGTAAATTTAAAAAAAAATATATATATTAAAAATAATAAAATATAATATAAAAAAAAATTAATAAATAAATAAAAACATTGTTCAAATTTTTTCAAAAAAATATAATAATCTAAATCCTTTTCAGAGAGTTTGCTCTGAAAAAAAAGTGAATTTTCAACTTTCAGGCAAACAGGATTACTTGTGTCGAAAAAAAGGGTGATAGAAATTAGAAATAAAACACACCTTCGGTTTCTAGCCCTAAAATTACTTAGGCTAGCAGAGAAAGTGTTGATACAAAAAAAAATATGTGAGATGGGAGTATGTGAAAAATGTCGGAATAGTTTTCTCTAAAGTGCATCAAGGATACGAATGTTATTTGTTGAATAAAAAAGAAACATTGTGCCAGTGCAGGCTTTGTTTTGATAACATTTACTCAATAGTACAAAAAAAAAAAAATAAAAATCAGTCTCTTTTTCGAAGTGTCAATATACTGTGAAATTGTGAATAGTAAACTTCTTTTCAGTTATATAGAAATATTCAAGTCGGATATAAATTCATCGTACGATTATGAAATACGATTGCAGATCTAAGTTCAATTAGGAACACACCCACCTGATATCCACCACACGTTTGCACCATAAGGATTCGTTGAATATACTTAAAAAAATTAACAATTCTCCAACGTCAGGTAATTTCATAATTTATACGCCTACGTAATAATTATAACCACAGTAACCGAGTATTTTTGTCTGATGATGTTCTCGGACGTCGACGCAGTTCATTCCTTAACTATTTAAAAATGGACAGAGGTCCTCCCTTGTACCTTGAACGGTTCGATAACTCTAGAAAATACGTTTGCGGGTGGAATACTTTCACTAACCGTCGTCGTCGTCGTCGAAATTACCTCGTTCGACCTGACCTACACGGATAAATTGGAAAATGATTTTAAATCGAACACGATATCCAATATATAATCCAATATAACTTGTACATTCGGCTCTTGATTAAATATTAATCGCTAGGATTGATAGGAAAGTCCTTGTGGAGTGTAAACAGAAATTTTTGGGTCGGGCTGCAATTCTGTTTATTTTTAGTGGAGATAATTTATCAGGTCATTGGATTACGCTTACCAGATTCCCCCTTGATAAGTCCTTGAGTTACATAAATTGTAATTAAGATTTTCAGCTAACGAGGGGTGCAATTATCCTCATTTAGGGGTGATAGGCCTCAACTTGAAATCGCTTTAAAACAAATCTTCTTGGGAAATCGGATTTTTCGGTAATTATGGGATTACCCGGAAATTGTGACGACTGAATATCCTCTTTCTTAAATATTAAGTAAAAATAATAATAATAATGATATTTCCACCCCAAGTACTAGGGGCGAAATGAATTTGTCGAAACACTCCTATATAATGTGAAAACCTTCTTGAAGCTTTTTACATGATTACATGTCTATCATGCACATAGTAACTACACATGCTCCATCTGGATTTTGTCTCTTATGCTTAGTTAGTAAATTATTTTCACCAAAGGGCTTTTCGTATGCCAGGGAGCATATTTTTACGGGAAAAATGGAAGGTATAATTCCCAGGTGAAAAGGCTATGAAACGGGGGAGAAACGCAACCAACTTTTATCCTCAGGTGTCCCTTGATACGTAGTTTACATAAACCAACGACGATTGCAATTGGCTGAACGTAAATTTGATTATATGCCTATTACTTCACGACTTCTACTTATTTCCTTAATATTATATGTATTTTACTAACCTCGGTACTCTAGAGTCTAGATATACAAAATTTATGACTATCATGCGTATGGATAAAACTTTTCAATCTTTCTAGTATATGAAACACCTTTCACCGCGGTAAAAGAGTAAAAGCGAAAAAAACTTTCCTCCTTTCTCTCAGAAAAGAAAGTAGAAAAAAAAATACATAAAAAAAAAAATAAGAAGAAATTCTAGCCTCCCCTCAGTATTCCTTATTGACTTTTGAACTGAGCTAAAGTTGTATGTTTATTTCCGACAATGTTGCTCAGGTGTAGAAGAATATTGAACGAAATCGATTGTTTGAGTATACCGATGAATTATTTACATTCGAATATCTCCCCATGTTCCACAATGATAAGAAAATCGAGGGCTATAAATAAGGGTGAAGTTGAGTTAACTATTTGAGCTCTTATACGTAGGCCTATTTATTTGATTTCTAACAGGTACATTAGTCATCCGACTTATCAGCACCATATGTTACAATACAATTGATATTCCAAGGGAGATCCTTATGTTAACTTACGAAAAAGAAATCAATTTTCTTCATATTTATTATTCTATATTTCGTATACTTCGCAGGGGGGCTATATCACCTACAAATAACTTTTGTTGGTTTTCAAATTACAAATTATTAAAAATTACAACACTGAAAATTCTACTTACCTTCGAACTAAAAGTTTCCAGAAAGTCAGGTTTTTGGGAAAAAAACGGCCAAGTGCGAGTCGGACTCGCGCACCGAGGGTTCCGTAAACAATTTTTTTTTGTGATGTAACTACAAATTTACGGTTTTCGTATTTATCCCTTGCTTTTTGCCAAATTTCATGATTCTATGTCAACGAAAAGTACCCTATAGGTTTATCTTTTGATTGCGTTTACTTAGAAGTTTGGTTTTTTCACAACTTCAAGGGATTGCAATCCTGAGTATTTGATATTAATTTAAACTTGATTGATAAATGGTCTTGACGGACAGATAGACAGACAGACGGAAAACGAAATGATCCTATAAGACTTCCTTTTTTCATTTTAAGGTACGGAACCCTATAAAAAGCATTAAAAATTGTCTTTTAGGCACGAAACATCTTTTCGAAAATCAAGACTACAATTATCTCTGCAGTTTAAGTTTCCATTTAACTACATTGCTTTCAATAATTTTTAAAGGATTTTTAAAAATGATCACCGATTCACTTGAAAAAATCATACTCGTTAGAGTATTCTACGATTTCACAATCTTCGCAAAAAAACTTCATCAAAATAGTACTATAACAAAATCCTTATTATTAACACTATTAGGTATAACTAGAGCATAAAAAGGCAAGTGTTTTAATATGTAGCTATAATTTTAAATTTTTTGTATTAGTCGATATAGTGATATAATAATATAATTCTCTTTTACCATTACCCAGTCTAACAATGTGGACATAGAAAATATTTAGTCCCTTTTTTTAAAAGTTTTTCAAATTTTTAAATTTTGTTTTTAATTTTTAAATCTGTTTTTATTTCTTGAGTTTTTTCTTAAAGATTCATTTGCAATACTTAAAAGTTTCTGTAATTTATCATATTGCCCAATCATAGCTGAACTTTAATTTATTTATTACTGCGACTGATGTACTTATTAAAATTAAAAATTTGTAGCAGCTAAGAGCTGCATCGCCGAAATTTTTGAAAAACTTGTTGAATAACTTTTGTAGAAAAAGAGATATCAACTTGAAATTGCAGTTCAAAGTCGGTCGAATAGTTTCGGCGGAAAAGAATTTATAGAATTTACACGAAAGCGGGGGAAGAGGGATTTGCCTAATATAATTACATTTTTAAAAGGTTTTTCTAATACATTCTTGTTATATATTTTTAAACATGATACCTGGTATGCGATTAATAAAAACAAAAGCCAAATTTACCTAAATTGATAACTATTATTACCTGCAATAATACAAATTGAAGGTGTTCAGTAAAACATATCGTGCTTAAAATATTATTAGATATAATTGGTCATGTTTGAAAACATTTTGAAAGACATACCTATTCTATAGTACCTACCTACCCATATTAATAGAAAGTACGAACAAAATTTCCTTTTTTATATTATAATTGTTCCCTTACCTTTGTAAAATTCAGTTCAATAATTTCACCAGGAAATTTTGTTAAATGACGAAATTATAATCTTTACAAAGTGAGTGAATAGACGGAGGATTATGTCGAAATTTTAAAAAATTCTTGTGATTAAATAATTGGTATTGAATTACATACCTGCGTTTTGTGATTTTTGACTTTTCTGAACGTTTGTGTTTTGGTTTTCATATAGTGTTGCTATCTCATTTCGTCAACAAGAATGTCTCTTTTTGGGTTTTCATTGCAAGTAGAAAGGCTATTTTACTACTGTATACTTTCAAGATTTCTTAGGCTTAATATATTTTCCAAGAATGGATAACATTTTCTATCTGTAGAGTATAATTTTTTATTAAGTTTTTAAAGATTTTGTATAGATTATAATATGTATGATGCAAATTTACTTTTTTAAATATTTTAAATTTGATATGTTATATGATATGTGAAGTTTTCTAAGTTGGAAAACAAATATAGAAAGTTATTAAATAAACTAAATTACTTTTCAAAATAATTTACGTTTTCTACTTATTTTTTTAACATAAAATAGAGAAATTATTCATTACTCAGTTAAAAGCCTGAGCTGTCTTTAATATTAATAAAAAATAAGCATATAATAACTCAGTTATATTTATATTATACGATGTAAATATTTTTCAAAAACCTTTTTGATATTATTCCGATATTTTAATTCCGTCGTATTTTAAAATTGCATTGCCACAATAAATGAATCAATACAATTCTCAGATAACATTTAAATTATTTTTCCTGATGGGTGGAAACAAAAATTGTCCTTTGTTATTTATCACATATACATACATATGTAATTACTGAAAGGATTGAAAAAGCGACAGCATGAAATTTATCATGCAATTTTAATTATACGCCCCTTTACTGCACCCCTCTGCGGCGGATCTAGGACTACATGTAGTTTGAATTTCACTTCCAGAATTTTCAACTCGCTGTAACTTTTTAATTAATGATTTTATCGAAAAAGGGTATGCAATCACTTTTTGTAGTTTCATTGATTTTTCATTTTTAATTGATTTTAAAAAATGCGTGAGAAGTGAACGCTAAAGGTAAAAATAATTGAATTGATTAAAATCGCTCAGGTATAAACCACTGCAGGTTCAGCCGGAGGGTTAAAAAAAATTATATATATTTTTTTGGGGGTTTCGGATTATTCACTTCAGAAAGGAACGGAAAGGATTTAGAGGTAAATACCTTCAGGGCTAGTTCTGAAGGGTACTTTTCGTTTAGTCATTTAACTATACAGCCATAAGAAAACTTCTGAAAATTTAAAAAGAAAATAAAGATCGAAAAACATTGTTTTTTAGTTTTAAAGTTTAAAAGTTCTGGAAATTTAAATTTTAAAGTTATTGGCGGAACCTTTAATGCGTTTATTTAGTGAAATTAATAAAAGGAAAATAAAATTAAATAGCAAAAGGATAGAAAAATTCAGGATGTCGGAACCAACATAAATCAGATGCTTGAGTGAAATTTAATAGAAGCAATTCTCTTCCGCTTCTAAGAACTTTACCAGACATTTTTAACATCGAAAGGTCGCAAACGGTGCTTATAATTTGGCAGAAACAGGAATCTACCCGATTTATTTGAACGACCGAAGAATTTCGGATACAAATCCTGTAAAGTTCTTACGACTGATTTCAATAATGGAAAGGAGGGTATGGGAAATGTTTGCCAAGTTACGGATTTTACTTGAATTGAATTTTTTGCTGGAGTCCCCATTTATAATGGTAGGTCAATCCTTAAATTGAATTAAATCCCTTTTTAGTTTAAACCCTCCGAACGGGGTTCTTCGAAGTATCATTTTTAGGAATACGACTCAACTTAGCAAAATCATTGCTTAAATAGCAACTTTTACTTTTTGAATGCAAACAGGATATTTAAACAATTTTGCTATTCCCCTCAACAAATAAATTATTTCTTTCGACCGAAAAGCTTATTATAAAATATATTAGAGTTAAAAATGTTGTTCGTTTGAAATAATCTAAAATATTAATTAAAAGGTTCTTGAGAAAAGTGTCACTTGTTACAATTCTTGTATAAAATAAATTAGAATATAAAATACAAAAGGCCAACCAAATGGATTCGCAAAATTTGCTTTAAAAAAACCCTTCGGGGATGAAAACCTTAAACCGAAAACTCTTTCAGAGTACACCCGAAAAACATATTTATTTTAGCAATGAGAATTAAGCTCGCATTTTTCTGCCTTTTTCTTTTGTTTAAGGGTTAGTCTGGTTTAGAAACAATCTCTCTTTTTGTGTATAAACAATTATTCAAATTTGTTGTTTTATTGATAAAATATTTCTGATTTTATAAAGGTAATTACAAAAGAATAATTTTAATTTAAAATCATTACAATTAACGCGTTTTTCTAGTTTCTCTATGTTAGTATAAAATTTTTCAAATAGAAACATTTAGTTTTAGATGCAGTTCAAAGAATGAAAACAAAAATTTAAAAGTATATAAGTCCACAAGCTCAACGAACACTTCGATTAAATTTTTATTCTACTTTTTTAACAATGTTATACAATTTTGCAGGGGATAATTTTTAGAAAGTCTTACATGTGATATTAAAATAATTAAATTAAATTATATAAGATTCATTTATATTTTATATGATACCATCTTGCTATTTAAATATGTACATATTTGTTATTTATAATTATTTCTATAATTTTTACTACATATAAGTACATACATTTACAATATTTGGTTCACAAATCATTTTACCTAAATGTTTAGAAGTACCTTCGCGTAAAATTTTCTAAATACATATACACTTTAACATGAAAAGGATACTAAAAAATATATGGCTTCGGTTATTTATAAATATTATTGATTTTTACAATAATGCTCATGAGGAATATTACATTTTTTTCGACTCTAGTCCCTAAATATCTTCAATTCAATTTAGAAAGACGTAATTTTAGGAAAGTATTTGAATAGTAGTGTAATAACATGAAAGAGTAAAGTGCATTAAATTTTTAATTTTGCTTTTAAAAAATCCGGCTAGGTGTGGGTAGGATCAAGCGCAGGCTTATATGGAAATTCTATGAAATTTTTACAGATCCAACCAACCATACACATATAAAATATATAATTTTTTACGAATTTAGCAGCCAACGAAGATTGGTTCTTATATTTATTTATATTGTAGAAAGATTTTTAAATCCAGTACCGTCAAGATAGGAGTTGTTGAGCAGTAAAGTATCATTTCTTTTAGACCTATGATTATCAAGAATAGGGCTCTTTAGTTTTGGGTTGGGCTTTTGCTTCCCCATTTATTGCAGTTTTATGAAAAAAAAGGTGAAACCTTCAGGAAAAAAAGATACAGACGATATTACGTTTTTTTTATAAAAAGGATCCGATTCAGATCACTTTGTTCTAAATACTTCTGAATCACACTATAGCACTGCCAAGGATTTAATTCAAATATAATATACAATCATTATAGCTCCATACATCAATTTTTAATGACGATATTTGTTATAAAAATTAGGAAATTTAACCGATTTTTTTCTTAAATATATACGTATAACTCGATTATTTGTAGATCTAAACTTTAAAAAGTTTCAGTTTTATTAAAATTAAAATAATTCCCATGAAGATCAAAGTGTATAATATTTTAAATACTTCAAGATATCGACTTAAAAAAATATTCAAAAATTTTACATAACATCGAACTCAGTTTGAAATTTTAAGATTGTATCACTGAATAAATTCGCATTGACCTTGTCATACTACTTAAGAAGTAAACTAATTGTGTAAAAATTGAGAAAAAAATAGCCAGACAACACTTAATTAAAGTGTTCATTTGACGTACATAAATCAATTCTTGCCACAAAAACGAAAAGGAAACATCTCATGTATCGATTTCTTGGTGAAACTTTGAAGGATCTCTCCCTGCACTTGAGCACTTTCATTTGTATTTCATGTCACGTAAAAGCATTTCCATGAAGTTTGGAATTTTATTATTTTACGACTATATCGCTTACAATCACCGCTTGAATAATAAAATAGGCATTTTCATGGTTTAAATCCCTTCTTCGTTGACGGTACTCATCTAGAAACATTTAATGCATTCAAAATGTTATTTTCATAATTTGTAAACGACTTTCGTCACCCTAACACCCATCGTGGGAAATTTAGATTTACGTGTTTTTAATTTCGACCCTATTAAGGCCCCTCCCACATCAAAGGCAAGAGCCTTTAATTTCCTGTGGTTCTAGCCGTCTGGTAAACAAAATCGACGGGGTACAATTACAAACAAACAAACTTTTGCCACAGCCTCAAATTTTCTTAAGATACATTCTTTACCTCAAAAACCAATTCATAGTTTTCTAAAAAAATTTCTGAGAAATTTCACCTGGGTGGGAAGCTCGCCACTGTGCCAAATCGTAAAAGGGAAGAATTTAACAAAACATTTTCTAGTTCGGCTTAATGATGAGAGGCTTTAAATAGAACTATGCTAAATCGCCGATGAACTTCACAACCTTTTCGGTATGGGCTCGTTTACATATCAAATATTCTGAAGATTTGTTTAGATTCAATCGGTCGGGAATTTTATTTTTAGTCCTATGGAGGAGTTGTCTAGCTGGCCTCAACAAAAAGTTATATTTTTATACAACGATTGACAGTGCGGTGTGCATCCTCAGTGGGGCTTTTCCCGGTATTCTATGAATTTTAAGAATACTTTAGACAGTGTAATAAGAAAAGTATTACTATTACTTTGTTACAATTTCCGGATATTATTATCATAGAAAATTATTTAAAAATAATCAAAATTTTCACGTTACATAAAACAATAATGTGGGGTTTATTCTCTTAATTCCTCTTTAATTTCTGATAAATTCCAATTCAATGAATAATAAGGCCACTGACTTTCCTTTCCCGCACAAATAGCAAGTCATTTCTATAGGAATTTTTTCGTAGGTTGTGAATGAATGAATTTATGAAATATTTTGGGTGTCACAAAAACTCGAAATACAAGAGAAATAAATTAAAAATTTTTTGTATAAATGTTTATTTGGATATCTTTCTTGTGGTGCTTCCTATAATATCGATTAAATTTAATATATAAATTTTTTTTAAAATACCTACGTAATAAAGAATTTTCGTTTCGAAATTCGTATTAAATTAAGTACCACAAAAGTATCTAAGAAATCATAAATACAGCTAAAATACTGTGGATTTACATTTCATTAATTCTTATAAAATTCTATTTGCCAAACTTTACAAAGTCTCTTCCCAGCTCTTCGTCTAAGCACCGGGAAACTCTAAATACTATTTTAAGCATTAATTTATTAGAACTTGTCGACGAAGCTACCTCAATTCCAAGTTTCATTTCATTATTAACATTGTGCTATTTGTGTACAATTCATTTATTAAATTATCAATTATTTGCTAACTTAAGGGTACAAATGATTGCTTTAAAATGTTCATTCATTAGGTGAAATTTTCTGAAATTGAATAAATAAAACTTCTGTAACGTTAGCAAAGTTTTCTCACAATTTATTTATTATTTTTCCCCAAAATTTCCTCATAAATCAATATAAATACTAATAATAATTGTTTCTTTTTCTTTTCAGAGCAAGGTAAGCAACTTCTTCGTTCTTGAGCAACTTTGTTATAATTACCGGAAAAAGTTTACATTTAAGGAGGCTTATGTGTTTAATGTATTATTTTATTCGTAATTTGTGCTCAACAGTTATTGCGCATAAGAATTTTCATTTAATTTACTTATTATAAGTATACTGATATGAGACGCTTAGGGACTATGCAATAATGTTGATTAGAAACTTAAATTAAAATAAAGAAAGTTTTCATAAATAAAACGACTATAACATCTTTAAATTCATTTTTGAGCACACCAAACTTAAAAAATGCCCAATATTTATGTCCTAAATGGACGCGAAGCGGCTAGGAGTATACAAAAAAACATATATTATATTTTTCCCCAAAACTTTGAATGAATGAATGTTTATAGAGTATTTTTTCTAAAAATTGTACGTATTGTTGTATTCAATGTTATAAAGTTTTACTCATTGTCATTTTAATTGGCATTTTTGTTTGACTCTACCCTAAATATTCAGCATTATTCTAAGTCCTCCAGTCAGGATATACAACTTTTTTTTTATAATTAATAAACTCATAATTTGTTGTCATCAAGTTCAGAACAAGAAGAATTTAAGGATTTACTACTTAAGGAAAAGCGAAATTCAATAACATTTAAAAAAATCCTGTTTTTCTGCTATGACATAAGTTTGGTATTTAAATTTTCTTCCTAAATTTTTCTTTTCCCTGAAGCACAATAAGGACGCGTTCTCGGAAAGATTTTTTATCAGAATGCATAATTAAAATGGTTCAACTTATTTCAGTATTCGTGGAATTTCTACTTCAATTTTTTATTTTGCGTGGGTTTTTACATTCACTCACTCATTTTCCACTTTTTTAGTCGAAAAGTTTACATTACAATTAAGAAATGGAAAATTGTCTTCTAAGAACTACTTATTTTATGTTGCATATAAAGAAATCAACTTAACCAGAACAAGAATATTCTCTGAATGTGATTAATAAAAAGAGTAACGACTAAATCAAAAAACATATGTAGGCAAACAAGAAAATAAAATGTTTCATGTACCAATATCTGCAATAAGGAAAACTTTTTCATCTGTGCTTCACATTTTCATTACTTGAAAAAAAGAATATATGAATGAATAAAATAACTAAAATGAAATCCTTCAGTTAATATTTTTTATCAGTCAGATATATTATAATTCCGGATTTTTTTCCGATTTTTCATGCTATTGCTTCAAGAGATTGAGATTGAGATATTAGGGGTGTGGTAAAAGGTATTGTTGGAAATTTTATTTAATACAACGATTGTGTCAAAATAAAAAAATGTTTCACCTTAAAGGGAAAGCCTAAGGTTATTTTGTAGTTTAGTTTTTTTTTTAACTATACTTTTAAGATTGCAATAAACGTTGTTGCATTTCAATTATATAACATACATATGCATATTGCTAAAGTTCAAGTTAAGATACATAGATATGTATTCGATAGAGCAAATGGTGTAGACTGTCACAACTTTTTTTGTAGCCAGAAACATAAATTTAATTAACAAATATATTTGTCATGGATGAGTTAACCATTTAAAAAAAAAATTGTATATTATATGTATATTGTATTAAACTTTACACGATGTTATGAAAAAGTACAATTTTTATGACACTTTCAGCTATTTGTTTTAAAAAGAAAGTGCTAGTGCTTAACTTTACTCTCAAATGAATTATTAGCAAAATTATCTTTTCCGCCAACTTGAAAAATTTAGTTTTGAGAAAAACCTATTTAAAATTTTTGAGCAGTTGTAAAAAAGGTTCCCTTACTATCGGGACTATAATATTGAGTTCCATACAAAATTACTCTTTAAAAGTTTAGGAATATTTTCTTAAAGGGTATTAGAACCTTATATTCAGCAGAAACATTTTATTTTAATTTTTAAATTTCTTTTTTATTTTTTTGTACCCGTCTAAACCAGACGGATTAATTTAACCCCCGCATTTGGCGAATTTTTCGAATAAAAACTTTTTAAATAAAAATCGTTTTACCCAAGTGAACCCATCTAAGGAAATTTTATTTATTTTGTAAGAATTTATTTTATTCTTTGTAAATTTGAAAATATATTGCGTATGAAAGCTTGTCTGAACGATTAACGAATTTATCAAAAACAGAGAACAAGCTTTAAAATTAAATGAAATTTCACAATCACTGAGGATGTGATTTATCTAGTTTTCCTATGTATGAATAAGACAAAGAAATTTTCAATTTTCTTATCTACTAAGGCTAAAGCCAGTGAATCTGTCATTTTCAGTACTCGACTTCAAGATGCTCTCCTCTATCTCATTTCCCGCATAGTTGGGCAGTATGGCCGAGTTCCTTAGGAAATTCTAGGAATCTAATTTTAATTAATCATCAAATTTATGACACAGGCCTTTTATGGAACATTCAACAATGTCACCGGGTTTTGTTTTAAAAAGCAGTAATATGTTAGGCTGTCACAAATATGATCAAGAATTCCCTACAATCGTATTTTCATCCTTTTAGCTAAGGGACGAGGGCGGGGGTATTAATAGTAATTATTATAGTCTCAGACTTTCGTGCCACCACCAGGGCGAATTTTTATTGCACGCAACAATTTGTCGAAACGTTTCCATTGGCAGGGCAGGGCAGGGTTCATTCGGCGTGGCTCATTTAATCGTTCATATCGATGTTCTTTCTGGAACCACCGCCTTTTAATTGGCCTACTTGAATTAGTCATTTATAAAGAGTAGATTAAGCGAATGGGTGTCAATTGAGCCTTTCTGCACGACCTTTAAATTATTTACTCATCGTCATACTTATAAGGGGTGAGTTCCCTAGATTAACAAGGATTAATTAAAGGGCTCAAAATTTGAAATGTTTTAAGCTCATACAGAGACTAAGCTACGAAATAATAATACAATGTATCTGTGATCCATTTTAAATAGTCTCATCATTTATCTTTTAAGCTGGATAAATCTGACCGATTTGTTTTATTTAATAGCACGGAAAATACATGTTATCTGTAAATTATTTAATTAACATATGTGCCTAGACTCTGAAATATTTTATATTCCTTAAATAATTTCAAAAAGGCTTAACTATCATTTTATAACTTTGTTTAAGTCTTCAAGTTTTCATTTGAGTTACGTTTCGAACTCCGCGCAAAATATCACAGGTTATCTTATTAATTTGCGTCAATTTTAGTAAACATTTTCTAACTATGACTTTTTGGGAAACTATCTCTTTTTCATTTATTCATTAAATATAACAAAATACAATACATAGGAATATTGACTACCAACACCAACATAACCTAATAGTGGAGTAGTACTTAACAATTATAAGCTTGCAAACATTTAGAAATTATTAAAACCGAATAGAAAAATATTTAACTCTTTCTTTGATACCAAGCTCTTTTATTTATTTGTTTATTTATTTTTGCTTCCGCACTCGAAAATTTACAAGGTTCTGTTGATTTTACGTTAATAGTCATTTTATGGATAATAACTTTTGCGATTTCCTTAATGGACGCGAGATAGACAATTTTATGTACTAATTTGGCCACAAAAACACACAATAAACCGAGAACGCGAAACGATTTCCTGATGGTCGTCAAGCGTAGAAACATATAAAAATATGAAAATCATATATCCTTTCACAAATTTTTAATGCTGTGTCTTTCTGCTGACGTCAGCCACATTATGCACAGGTGGTCCCCATCATTGTAATTATGATCCTGACGCCCTAAGACTGTTTCAGGTTGAAACAACGAAGCCGCAGTGCCCTCCTATGTTCGCGGGGGCGGACTTATGCTAAGGTGAATACCACATTTGAATGTTTATGAATCGTAAAATGCGAAATGTTCAACAGAGTGCTCAGGAATTGTGTACTTTCGAGGAGGATATTCTTGTGGCGAATGTGTTTGGCCGATAGCAGTTCGGCTGTAAAAAAGTCGTCCTCTATTGATTTTCTAATGGATCCAACAATAAATAAAAATTTGTAAATTGTATGGATAAATTGGTTGGGCATAACTTTTTCGTTTCGGGAATGATGGGCTGGGATCTTGTTTGTTGTGGAAAAAAAACTCAAACAGTAAGCAATTTGGACAATATTGAATATTTTCATCAAATCAATGAGGGAATTTTGTTTCTGTATTCTGGATACGTTTGAAATTGAAATTTTATTTCATGCTTCCTTATGAGATGTCTCATACCATTTTCATTTTTTTTTCTCAAAATTACTACTGTACCAGGCAAAATGATCAAAATTGGTTTTTGTTATGTAAACAAGCATATACATATTGAAATTGAAATTATATTATATACTATGATAAATTTTATATCATCGATTCCAAAAACACTTACATAAGTACCCACACAATGTTTACACAAACAGCCAGAACATTTATTAGGTTTATCTGCTACAGTTCCCTGCTCTATTAATTGAAGCAAACAATTTTATAAAAATCTAACAAGCCCTACTCAAAAAAGTGTTTATTGTTTGTATTTACACTCAACGTTCCATGAAGAAAAATATAAAAATAAAACTCAGCATTTTCGTTTGCTATCTTCAGTAGTTGTTTTTCTCAAAACCTATTCACGAATTCATTTCTTTGACTTGAAATTTAGTATAGTTATAAAAATTGTTTTTCTGAATGTAATCTTGCAGTCACAATAAAAATAAAGTTTTACATTTAGTTACAAATTTCTTTGTTTTCGTCAGTCAATTGGATATCATGTGAAAACTTTTGAAATTATTTACGCTTCTTGTCGGAAAAAAATTAATTACTTTATTGACACATAATTTAAGAGTACCTAATTACAAAAAGTCGACAACTGCGATTAGGTTTCTGGGAATTGCAAAAGAACCTATTATGTATTTTGTCGGGACACATTCATAATTAATTGTTCGAAGTTTTCAGTAAAGAAGAGATTAGTATTAGTTGCTAATGGAAATTAAATCAGCTAAATTAAAATAGAAATTATGAAATTGAAGAAGTATGCAGACAGTATGGAATACAGGATTTTTCTCGATTTTTCTCCTATGCCAATAGATAGAAATTAGAACATGAATGAAGTAGGTAGGTATTCATGAATCTAGCTCGACTCCAAAAGTATTAAAAAAGGCAGCCCCTATGAATGTGCCACTAATTATTAAAATATCCATGTTAGTTACATAATTTAGTAATTTATTTATTTGAATAAAAGCTTTCATTTTTAAGCTTTTAATTAACACCTTCTCATTAAATTTTGATGATAAAAAGTTGAAAGACAGCCCTCACAAATAATGTAAATGCCTAATTTTGTTATGACTGATGGAGTTTAAATTATTGATTAGCCTACTACACAATACGAAAAAATGCTACACATAACACATAGCCATAGACAATATTGTATTTCTAAAATTTTGCGAATGTCAAGTGTCGACCAAAATTTTAAAACGGAGCAAAATGAGTGCCGAACAATTTTTTAATTTTTTAAATATAGTAAAACAATTAAAAGACTTGAGGGATGAAGTTTACGCGGGAAGAAAACAATCTAGAACAAAGAAAATTAATTTGAAAGTCCTTATGTCAGGTACGGTTTCAATCGTACGACATACATACATACATTTATAGGTATGTTGAACGAAAGTTGAACGAAAAATCTCAGTTATAGTTACGTTCATGAGCTATGCTAATATCCCACCACTTAATTGACGTCACTTATGTTAAGTTATGTCGGCTATGGTTGGGCTTTAACTTTTATAAAAGTTACTTCGTATTCAAAGTCTAATGAAAATCATAATTTCAGTTACATTACTTATAAGAGAGTTAGTAGAAAATTATTTGAGAATTTTCCTCGATATTTGTACAAGTTGTATTATTCGCCGATTTTTTGTAAACTTGATGTACCTATACACAATTATCGAATAGGTACCTAATTTTAATCTACATAATATCTTTAACATTTTCAAAAGTGGACACTATTAAATTTGTTTCTGTGCCACTTATATGCTTTGAATTTTACCTTCTCAAATTATCTAAGAGATGCAACGAGTTTGGCGTCCTAGCAGCGAAATAAACAGATTTCAAAGGTTTGGGAACTTTTAATTTATAACTATATTAGAAGTTGATAGTATAGTCAAAATAGTTTGGAAAATTGTTGCCAAAAACACATAAACAACTTTTGTAGTGCGGCTGCGTGTTTATTATGAAAAAAAAGGTATGTTTCCCATTGTGGTTAATTTTCAACTAAAAGAACACTACGCCGCACAAAATACAGTCGTCATCTGGAGTTGAATGCTCTAGAGAACGAAAAAGCTAAAAGATATAATTGTCCAGCAAAGGGACAAATTCAATGTCGTCCTGTAGTAGTTTTAAGTGTTGACATCAGCACCGAGAGCGAATCATCAACGAGTCAGAGTCTATGTCTGAGTAGTGGAGAATTACAAAAACTACTTCAGATAGTTGAGCGTTAAATTAGCTTTTTGCGTGACTTGAATCTTTAAGCAAATGTCCCAGTCGTACCAAAATATTCGCCATTGAGCTCAGACATGCATACCACAAGAAAAGAAAAAAAATTCATGGTATTCCATCCCATCTGTTGCTTTTTGGAAACTTTTCTATTTTTGGCGAAACGAATTACGAATTTTTTGCCGTGTTTTAATGAATGACCATGTTCAGTACCTCCTACATTCATGGATGGTAATTTTAAGTCATAATAGTGAACAACGAAAACTTTTCCAAACTTTAATAGAACTAAATTTACATAGGAGCTGAATTTGTTGTATGGTTTCCAAATTGAAGGGTCGTGTAGAATAATGCAATTTTAAAGTAGCTCACTTGCTTCCAAAGTCTTAAAGGGTTGGATTAGTTGTTTTATGTTGTAATAGGACATGTATGCACATGTTGCAGGTAAAAGGGCTGGTGGACCTAATTATGCTGTAATCTACTAGGTAAAGTAAAAGCATAAACGCTCGGGAGAGATCGAATCATCCTAAAACATTCTCGTTCCATCAGAAAAGAGGAAAGTGCTCGGATATTTTCCTACCGCAGGATTGTCGAGAGCAGCCAGGGAAAAGGTAATGTAATTTAAGCCTGTGAAAAGCGGGTTTTGCGGTTTACACCAAGTAAAAGCACTACATTAAAGGAACTTGACAAAACAAAGGGCTCAGAATCACACCCCCTGGTGTTACATAATTTTTTCCTGGTGATGAATATTTCTTCCTCCCAGGGACTAAATTATAAATCGATAAGCGCACATCGGAGCATCTTGTTTACATATAATAAATTCTATGACAACCAGTGATTGATGCTTTCCGCGGCTCAAGAACATTCGTCATATTTAATTCATCATCTTTGAGTCCGTTGGGAACGTCATCGTCGAGACCGACCATGATCCTTTGGAGCATTCTTTATTTATTTATTTTTTTCTTTTGCTTGTTTTTGCATGAATTACATTATGTGACTAATGCTCTTATTATTCTCGCTTAGAATGCCACCAGATGGATGCAAATTGCAAAATATTATACGCCATGATCTGGAGATGATGTTTCGTTATGCTACGTTACTTACATAGAAGGAAAAACATAGCTCCTCAACATAATTTTTATGTTTGCTTGTCAATATTTCATAATTACAACATAACAAACTTGTTGGATTTAGATTGCCATTCGAGGAAAGAGTTACGAGTTATTTACGACATTAATTGACGCAGTATGAATAAGCTTTATTCTTTTAAATTATTTTTATTTAATTAGTTGCAACTTATTTTATGATAAATATATTAGCATTAAACTAACATGAATATAATAACTATAAGTCTCTTAAGGTAGATATATAGCAGGTATACCTACTTTAGGATTCTCAAAAACTCGATGTGTTTTATACATTTTTCAACTTCTTACATCTTTAAGTGCGCGTGCGTTCTCGGCTCTTCTTAAAAACAAAAAACATTAAAGCATTTTTCTCGAAATGAAGTGTTTTCAAATGGCCGACAGTCAGTTATTCTCTGATTTTAATAAATCTTGGCGCATTTTGTATATTATCATATCGTTTAGGTATTTTTACCACAATATGGGCAAAAAAAATATTTAAGCAAGAAAATTCAGTGAAAAAATAGGTCAATAAAATTCATTTCATTTTTCAAGCATCCGCCATTTTGCTTATTTTTTATTCCATTTTTTTATTAACGGTGGTAAATTGACGCGTAAGAAACCTTGCTTTCGTTTCATACCTGCTAATTCTGAGATTAATTGTCCGCCATGGAATAAGGATTTTTCAAGGACTCAACTTTGACGCACTTATAAATTAGACGAAAGATCAAAATTAAAAGAGAAAGTGGTTTTTGTGTACTCTAAGGATTAAATATTGTTAAAAAAAAAATGTATGGTCATACCTTATAAAGAAACTGAAGAAAAAAATCTTAAATATTATTTTTTTTTTTTGCCTTCAAAAAAACTCTACTCAACTAATTTCACAACTCACACTTGATAACTAGGTATTGGACAAAAAAGTAAATATAGTCTAACGTATCTCAAAATATTTATTGAAATTCATTTAAAATAAGTAACAATCTCGTTTAGCTTGATACTCAAAACTTTAAATAGGAAACTTTTTACAACGAAATGGAATACATTTTTGTATATTTTTTTGTTATAAGTAAATGAAGTTTCTTTACTTTTACTTTACTATTGTAATTTCCAAACTATTCGATAGTTGAAAGTTTATTTAAAGCTATAGTTATTATATCTCTATTAAATAGGTACGGCTCTTTAATAACTTTATTATCATGGGTTTTCAAAAATATACATATTTTCCGCAACAGATGTACAAATATATATATTTTTAAATATTTATTTGTTAATGCAAACCTAGTAATAATAATATAGATAAATGAATTTTGGATTCTAGCACTAAATAGTATATACTTTTAAGGTTGTATTGAAATAAATTTAAATTTAATAATGTTATAATGAATTTTTAATAATGTCTTTAAAATCAATAAATAATTTTTATTTCTTCAGGGACAGCTCGTTTATCATAACAAATATTACATTAATGTTAGGTGAAAGAATGTAAACGCGTCTTTTTGTTTATACTTTTTGAGTTATAGTTTAATATCCTGAAAATATAAAAGATCTATCGTAATAGTTTTAAATGTTAAATTTCAATTACAAATACCATTTATTTCATATTAAAAATACGTAGGTATTCGAATTTTTAAGGTTATGTTTCAAAAATATGGAAAATTTTAACAGCTATGGTGTGTGTCTGTCTGTCTGTTGTTTTAATAATTAAGTTCAAAGAATATACATATGTAATAGGCTTTTGTTTCAGGGGTTACGAATAGTTTAGGGTTTTTATGTTGTTTTTTAAATATTTCAATAATAATTTTAATCATATTCTTTTTGGTTATTTTCCAGAGTTTATGTGCGGATGAACATTGCGGCAAATCAGCCGCTGCACAGCGCTATAACAATCGCGTATCGCCCTGTGTTAGCCCAAATATCGGGTCACACCGTAAGACAAATTTTGAGAACGTTAAAAAAGGCAAGGGGGCCATGCGTGAGGCTTTCCCTAGCCTCCCGTTTGGTGCCCCGTACGAAGATACAGGACGAGACAATAGCCGCGAAGGAAACGTCGGGAAATCTTTGCCATACACTCTTCAGCACCAGCAGTCCTTGCTGCACCACCACACGCCGTCTTCAGGAGCAGGAAGTGGTCCAGCCGGAGGTTTCGGGTCTAGTTCGACGGGAGATCAGCACCGCGAAGACGCCTCGAGAGTAATTGAACGGGAACGGGATAGTGGCGTATCGTTGGATAGCTCTGAAGGTAAGTTAATTTTGTAAGTGACTTTTATATTGCTAAGATCAATCCAATTATATTCATCAAAATACTAAAGGATCACGATCATTCCACACAAAAGAGGAAAAAGTCATACATTTTTATTTTACTCTTAATATATTTATTTCAACAATAACCTGTAATTAAAGATCCATACTTTACTAATCCATAAAAAAATATTCATACAAACATGACAGATATTTTTTTCTCCATAGAAATTATGAGTTTCTAAACTTTAGATACTACTGAAAATTTTGCTTCAGTTGTCAACACCATTTTTAGTCATTTAGACGACTGGAAAATACTGCCAGATGTTTTTTAGCAAAAGAATATTTAAAACTATACTTTATATCTAAAGAAATACACTGCAAAAGTTATTAAGCTTTTGTTTTATTTTTCTTTGAAACGATGAATTTCGCATGACCTACCAGTCACAATAAAATATATAGTTGTATAAGGAACGATAAGCCTATGACGCATTATTTAAATTTAAACTTATTTTTACATTTATTATTGCATTTTTAACACATTTCTGAACTATTTCCTACCACTCACAGTTGTAAAAGAGGGGTATGGTTTTTTTTTTCATTTGTCACGGACATTATAATACTATTGTGGGCTACCTTTACCAATAGAAAAAAACGTTTTATATAGCTTTTACTGTATTTTGTGGACCAATTCTGTAACTAGAAAATTGTATGCTAAAATAATGTGAATTTTGGTTATAATCAATAACTATAAAACAATATTAATCCATATTATGTTCTAAACATTATTATATTTAATTATTAAACATTGATTTTCACTAAATATTTTCAATTAACTATTTGGCACTTGTCCCATCAGTGAAAAAATGCTGTCGAGTGAATCAAAATTTGAAAATGTTATTTTTTATTTTTCACAACAGTCAGCATACATATAGTATGTATATTTGTATCTCTTAAGAAAGATTTATATGCTTATTATATTACCATATTAACAAAAAATTCAGAAAATTATAGTAGTTTGACTAAAATTCGTCGATAATTGAGCAAAGGTACCCAAGAATGGGGTAATTTAATATCCCACTAGTCACAGTCATTAAAACATTCAATTTTATCTGAAAATATTGACTGTTAGAATTTTCTTTAAAGAGAACTTCCTAGTTATGCTTTCAGACAATTTTCACTATCGTATGATTTATAATGAGTTTTAATTATATACCAGAATCTATACATATAGGGTGTATGCTAATATGAGACATTCTTTCGTGCCAAATTTATTTTTAATACATTGAGATAGAAATTTGATTTACAGGACTATGAGGCTGTAGACTTTAGTATTTGGTGTTTATCTCTCTAACCCTTTCTGTGAAAATGGTTTTATCGAACAGACGGGCTAACAACAAAATTATCCTATCTGTCTTCTCATTTCGAGAAGAAATTTTTCATCATTTTGAAGAAATGAGCATTAAAAGGTTTTTTTTCAAACGTTTATATATTTGTTTATTAAGAATTAGCGCTTCCCTAATCTCGGAAATTGTTTTATTTACCAGGCATGATTAATTTTAATTCACTTTATGTCAATAAAAATTTGGTTGAACTAATTGACAAAATCGAAGACCTGATTACTAAACTGGCATCCTTTGATGTGTATAATCTGCTTCCTTCCATTCCAGTTGATAAACTTAAATTGATTCTATATAACGATATTGAAACTGAGAATGACTTAGAAAAGCCGTCCTAACTTATTAAGCTGACTGACTAAGTTTGACCAAAATTCTCTTCTCTTTCAACGATAAACTCTATAAAAAAAGGGATGGTCTCGCGAAGGGCAGTTTTACCACCTCGCGTTTTTCGTGCCTCCAAAATAAAGTCTTTAAAAGTAACAACTCACTTTTGAGTTACTTTTTAATCTAAATTAGATATGCTGATGACTTTGCATTTTAACAAGCGTTTTAATCTCTCCAAGATGATAAAAACAATTTCCTTTACGGGGTATCTTTAATATGAAAAGGAGTTCCTTTGACGTAATTAAATTGTTTTTGTTTTAATTTTACATCTTGTAGCTTGAAATATATATATCAAAAATTTCCGTTACAAAGTAAGGCTTTATTTTAAGTATTGACTCAAAAGTTTGATTTATACTTTTTAACTTTAATATTAAGCTTGAAAAACGAACATTTTCGTGTTTTTTATATATACTATTAGTATTTATAAAAAGCTACTATACTTAAATGCTTTGTTGAATTTGAAAAATTAAATAATTAAAGATAAGTGATTTTGGTTGAAACAGAAAACAAGTTTTAGAAATTGGAAAAAAAGCATGAACATCTTTTATTGAGAGATCTAGAATTTTTTCAGAAAAGGTACCTACACCCAAGGAAATGGAATTTTAATTTATGCATGGCGAACACGTTCTTGACAAAATTTTGTTTTTATTAAAATACAATGGTTTAAAGAAAAATTAATTTTTCAAAGAATAATGATCCTTTAATTTTTTGATGAATGCATGTTTTTAGGAAATGAATAACTTTACTAATATCATATAATTTTTTTTTTACTTGTAGTTAATTTCAAGTCAACATCAGTTAGTGCCACGGCCACTAATCCCGCGCCCTCACATCCAGGGGATTTGGAGGAGCTGCAAAGTATCCTCCACTTTCCCGAAGAAGTAGCCCTCCGGTTAACAGACGCAGAATATCAATTATTTTATCAGGTATTTGTAATCAATTAATAAAAATAAATAAAATAAATTAATTCATCCTCTCTCGTTTCGCATTCTCAATAAATACAAAACGTAAATAGCATTTTCCAAATATTTCGTGCAAATTAATCGCAGCTACTTACGGATAAATTTTAGAATATTTGTATCGCACTTATTAAAAGCTGTGTAATTCATTACGCTTAAATTAAATTAAGTGACAGCGTAATAGGTCGCTTTGTCCAATTTATTTTAATGAAATTTCATTATGCTGGTTTAAATGGAGCTGGTTTAAATGGGCAAGCGCATATGTAAGCCTTTTCATTAAGGTCCAGAGAGCTGTTCAAAAGCCACTAGATGCACAGGGATATTATATTATTATTAGTATCCAAATTTTAATTTTGATATATCTTCCTGGAAAAAAGTGGGTCGAGCAGTAAGTTTTTTCCCCAAAAAACCAAGTAACTTAAATTGTTTATTATATATTTAAGGTAACTTACATATATCTAACTTTCATTACGCTATTACGCACGTTTTTAATTTTTAAAATTTAAATTTTTAAGAGAGTATTCTTTTACCGGGCAAGAACTACATATATTTATCTCAAAAATTTTATATTGATTTTCCTACTCTAATATCATGTTATTTATTGCTCTCAAAATTAATAATTAGTTTTTTCAATTATCAAACCAAGTTTTAAAATACCGACTTTTTCTAATTATAATTTTTTTCTTATATTCTGTTTTATACGAACTTTACTCAGCTTAGGAAAAGCAACATTAACGACCTACAATAATTTCCAAAATTGTTCAATTTGTATGAATGGTTTTTCTCAATGATTTCGTGAAAAGCGCATCTGGTTTTCTTTTTCATTCTAAAATAATTCACAACGTAACAAACGAATCTCTTTAATTATTTTCTTCAGTCTATCGCAAAAATGTAGGTATTTTATTGGCTAAAAGATAAAAATAAAAATTTATTGCGAATTCGTCTTCAAATACCTGGAAGTAATAAATCTAGTTTCTTTTTAAATTTCGTAAAATTTTTAGCTATAAAGTTTTCTGTTCAATCCAATTAATATCTTTCCAATTTATTCAAAATAAACAAAATTCTAATCCATTTTATAATTAACAGGTGCCTCCCGTTGAATATTTTAATCATGTGATATTAGAGCTTCAAAATGAAAGTGGATCTTTACAAAGCCCGCCAAATGCAACAACATCGAAAATGTCTATTAAGAGTCTGCAGAAAAGGTTTGATGAGGTAATTATCACAATTTTGTTTTTAAATCCTTCATTCGTAAACTCGAAAATTTTAATCTCAGAAAAAAAAAGAAGGAAGACAAGATTATTTTGAACTAATTAAGAATTTCACGCCAACATGACAAATACTCTTAATTTTATCTGTGTACGATGGCATAATTTTCTTGTTTTCAACTTGAAAATGTCCCCTCGGAAAACGACGTAAAATTAAGAAGAAGGAATTTAGGAAAATCTTAAGCAAGTTCGGTGGATGTCTTAAAGTTGAGGAAAGTACTATAGAACAAATAAGTTAGGGAAGTACGTAAGTAGTAAGTATGTAAACTGAGTCAGTCGCTAATGAATCCCGAAATCATGTTTCACCTTATCGCATTAATGAACTGAAATTTCAGCCGCAATTATTCTCATTAGATGGAGAATGCCCTGTCCTCCGACAACCCACAGGAGGAACTACAGATATTAAGAATTCTCTTGGGAGGGTAAATGTTAATAATGACTTTGCGGCTATCTGTGTAGCGTAATATAGTATTTTCCTTTCCTACATTTTATATATCTAAAATTCTAGGAAAGACATGTTAATAGCATTCCATTTTACAGGGCTCATTAGAGCGATGCATATAAAACTTCCTTGGGAAATTGTTTTCCCGCTCTTTCGAAGGACTTCTTCAACTGCGAGGAATTGCTCTTGACCTCAAACACTTGGAAAATTAAACTCCTTTAAGTGCAGTGAAGTAACCCTTTAAGAGTCTCGGGGATTTATATATATGTATATAATACATATATTTTCATTTTTTGTTTTATTATCGTACACACGTATTCAACCATAAAAAGGTTTTTAGCTAACAATAGTTCCAACCATGAGAATTTCGGTCTTCTCTAAAACCCAGTAGGTGTGGAAAACTTTGTACCTCGTTTTCTTAATTTTTAAATACTGTCAGCTTTACAGAAATTACCGTGTAAAACACGGAAATTTAGTGCCTTTTCATGATACCTGAACCCCGCATTAATTTATATAACATGACCTTTTAAATGATAAACTTCGAACTACCGACGTGATCGAGCAAGAAAATGCATTTTTTAATGATGATATGTACCGCTCAAATACACTTTGACCTTAAAAAATAACTTTGAACAATTTTAAGGGGGCACCAGATCATGCGGGGTGGCCTTCGTCGTGCTCCACTAAAAGCATCCTTGTGGGCGGCCACAGTCGAGAATTGCACTCTCATGGAAACGACCATAACTCAAATAAATGAAGCGAGGAAATTTTCCAGTGCTGAATAAACAGATTTCGACTGTAATGTTGTAAAATTTTACCAAGTTGCCCTTTTCAAGGCCATTTTTATGTTGAGCTTTTAAAAGGGCAGGATTACCATATAATGTACGGCAATTTAATCATTTTATATCATAAGCATAACACAGAACTATAAATTTAAGACTTATGTATATCCTATACTGAGAGGAGATTCTCATGAAAGCAATGGATAAATCGGTAGATTTATACACAGGTGTAGGTTGATTTTAAATTGTTATTTAGATATCGAAGAAATTATCTAATTCATGGCGGATCCAGTTTTTTACAGAATTTTAAATTTTAACAATAGTAAACAATTAAATAAATATATCATTCCTGACAACCTCCTGTTCAAGCCTGTAAAGTTTCATCAAAATTGGTTATGTTTTTATGTCATATTGGGTAAATATGAAATAACTTAGCTGCAGCCCCTAAAATTGCTATGAATCATCGTCTCGACAAAATAAATATATTGTGGGAATCTGATCTCAATGGGTCAAGTCGTTCATAAGTCAGAAGTTACACGATCAAGATTATAATATAAAACGGCTGAACCAATTTCCGTCAAACATCGTTAAAAACTAAGTCGCAATCACAAGTTTTTAAACAAATAAAAAATCATTGAAATTGGTTTATTCGTTCTAGAATTAGAATCCCACAAACATACATATGAAGGCTTCAAGTTTTTAACGTAGGTGAATTTTTTTAGTAAATTCTTTAGTCATTTATGGAAAACGATTAACAGTTCCGTTAGTAATGTAACGTTTATAGGTATTTATATGAATCATTTTATTAACAGTTGAAAAAGTAAAATACAACATTTTTGTAATCGTTATTAGTGAGCAATAATTTTATACTTTTATATGTATAACTATACGACTAATTTGTCAAATTGTGTATGACAATATGACAGTATGACAACATATTTTTAATTTTTTATTTTTATCTGCAGGTCGTCTTTTGGGTTTTTCACTTAATTATCTCTCAGCAAACACATGAGGACCGAAAAGCAGCCTTTGCATGCCTTCTTCGTGCCGCAATTACTTGTTGGAATATTGGAAATTTTAATGGTGCTATGGAAATCACAACGGGTCTGAAGTAAGTAAACGAAATTATATTATTATTTGCCAAGATTCAAAGAAACCAATAAGACGTTGTCACAACCAAACTCTATATGTATTGTATATTTTTAAGAGAATGTCTGTCGAGGAAATTGTTTATATGCTTGACCCTTTTTCTTTAGATTCCTTTCTCGATTGGGATTATTTAAGGATACTTACCCGTACCCCAACTGTACCCTTTTTATCTCCATCCATTGAATGGCACCAGTTTTCTATAGCAACTCTGCCATTGATACCATCACGAGGACGAAAACGGCTCAGGTGGAGAGCTTTGAAGATTCTGTTTGATATTTTTTAATTTATGTATAAAATATACATATATAGTATTTGATAGGTACACTTAATAAAAAGTATCTGATTTCTTTGTGCATTGAATAGTTCTAACAATGGCTCTTAAAAAGCGAGAATAAGATTACCGGGCTCTGGTAAAACCTTTCTCAAATATTCCCCATAACATTTTCTTTTTCTTCCTCTTTGAAAAATTATACTTTGTGAAAAGTGAAAAATCACCGATTTTGTAATTTTACCCAATTTCAAAGGAATTAACTGATATGATGCTTTGAAATCATTTTCAAGATATTGTGTTTAAGTGGCAGCAGAAATATAATATGGGGACACTTGTGAGCGAGGGGTTTCTTTCGGCCTCCAGCGGAAATTGATGTTGTAGGCCGGCGGAAACTACTTGCCTCACTCCTCATTAATCAACGATTTCCTGCACTGGACCAATGTATAAATTATGTTAAATATACTTATATAAAATAAAATTAATAAAATTCAGGAGAATTTAGATTTAAGTAGCGATGCATTACTACGAACAAACCCTGTCGATCTTTATTATTATTGGAACCGATCAATAAATTCAAAAAGTATGCTTTCAAATAATATCGAAATGATTTTTGGCAAAATATTCAAAGATAAGATAATATGGTTTTTTAAAAATATTTAAGAACCTAACTTTTTCAATTAATTAATTTTTTGGTAAAACAGCAAATGTATATAATTAAATGTTCACATACATAATATGTACTTATTTTTATTTTTTTATATTTATAAAACATTCCTGATCATTTCTTGCAATTTAAAATATTGCTTCTTTACCCTATGTTTTTTTAAGTAAATTTAGTGCTGCGTTAATCCGATTTTCTGGAAAAGTTAAGTTTTGTTCTTAACATCCTCAATTGCAAACCGTCCCCCTTCAAATTATTTTATACTTATAAACATCTTTACATTTTTTTCAGTACATGGCAGAATAATAAAGAACATTTTTAAAAACGCAAACTTTCAATATCCCGTGTTAAATAATTTTCCCATAAATGATACTGATGCTAGTTTTTTCACTTAGTGAATATATCTGATTAAAATCATCTTTTATACCCAACAATAAATGTTTTATAAAACCTTAAATAAATATACGATCTATGATTTTATTGTAATTTAAAATAATAATCACAATCAATCTTGAATACTCAATGCTACTTAAAACCATATTTTGTTAGAAATAAAAAAAAATGAATATAAAAGAACTTAACACAAAATTGTTAAATTCCTTCAATCAAATTTATTCGTAACAATTTAATTTTTCAATACCTGCACTGTAGAATTATAAGTTATATATTATTCAAACATCTAATTAACTTATTTTTCCGTCTCATGATTTAAATCATAATAAAAGTCGTTTAGAGCAACTTCTTAACTTTTATGCAATCGACTTATGTATAGTACCTACATACATATAAAATTTCGTCGCAAAATCTAAGTTACGAAAAAAATATGTATTATATATTTTTTCTTATAAAGTCGTAATCTTAAAGATTTATATTTTCAGTTTTTGTTGGGCTCAAATTTTAAAGAATCATATTTTCATTAACTTTTATTGGCATAAAAAGAGCATGTTTATAAAATTTGAACTATATAAAAGTTTACCATAAATACAGAATTAAATTTATTCACGTACCCATATTTATCGTCTATCATAAAGAAGTTTAAAGAACACTACAACTTCCACTAGATTATGACCCCAGAGAGTCGTTAAAGTTGAACCTTTTGTCGTAGATTGCAAAATTTTATGTCACACGATAAAGTGCATTTTTATTATTTATTTAAATGTAATGCCCGCTAGCTATAAAGTTATAAATTATTTTACGGAAGCAAAACTAATAAAGTGGTGCATTTATGCAAAGCTCATTTGCTATTAAATGAGATAATAGTATATTCATATCAAGTGTAATAATGTCTTATGCCATCATAATCATACAGCGGAACGGTTTTTTGCCTTAAGATACGATATTATTCCACGTGGCATTGCAGTGCATTGATTTTAAAACGCGTTATTTTTATGTTTTAAGTTATAAAATATAAAAAAACAACAAGGAAGCATAAACTGAAATGGAATGGAATTTCAGAACTGATCCCTTTATGATTTTTAAAATTCACATAATTATATTCGTTTGAAATTTATAGACGAAAATTTTTAAGAATCGTCGTGATTTAAATGGAAATATTATAACAATGCTTTTTGATAATCATTAACTTATTCTGAAATCAAAAAAAGTTGTTTTTATTAATTAATCTTAATTTGATTTATTATTTTTGGGATATTTTTAAGAAAAACTGTTTATGTTGAAAAAGAAGTTTGAGACTTTATTTGTACATTTTAAGAGTGCCTAATAAAAAGTGATATATAGCTATAAAATTATTATTGATAAATAGAAAAATGCGGTGATCTTGGTAAGATCACCTCGACTAAAATTATTCTTGATACTTTAAACTATGAGAAAAACGCAAAGTTAAGGTGTTCTAATCCCTAAATATTAAAAAAAGAATATTATCTTATACAATTTTTCTCGATCGTTTAGAGAAGATTATTCGTAAGCCAACATTATTAGGCTTAAGTGGAGAGATATTTGTAATCAATAAAATTTGTTTATTTATTAATTTTATAATTTTTTATTTGATTTTCTCAAATTTTCAGGTCGCCAACTTTGAAACCACTTATAACAACATTCGCCGAAAAGGGTAAAATACCAGCCTTAGACTATTTGTCAGCCGCTTTAGAATCGGTGGAGTATGAAAAAGCTTTAGCACGAGGATTGGCAATTCCAGAGTGCCGCGTTATACCATGTCATAAAATATTTTTGAAAGAACTAAAAGATCTGCTTTCTCAATCTGTACCTGTACCTGGAAGTGGAGGAAATATGGGAAATCTCCCCAGACAGCACTCACCAAATACATTGATTGATACAACTTCATTCGATGTTGAACCAGTTGTATGCAGTAAAACCAGTAATGTCGAATCAGTTAGCCGGGGTATTCAAACGAATTTGAAGTCTTACGATTATAGAAGAGAAGTTCAAACCTTCAGTCCGAGTTCGACTAAGTGGAATAATAGACAATTGGTAAGATACTATTTTTAGGAATATATTCGTATAAAAAATAGAACTTCATTTCAGTACATATCCGATTATAATGGTGAAGATCATTATTTTACAAAAATGGGATCATTGGGTCTGATCAATCAAGATCAGATCTATCGAATACAAGCTGTGATGGATCATATAGATCAATGTCATCAACATCATCATGCCTTAAGTAAGGAAACATCAACTAGTTTGTTAGACTTCCTTCGAACAGCCGCATTCAGTCCACGTCTGTTAACGCCGAGTGCGACTTATCACTTATCTCAAGATGAGCAAGAGGAGGATTACGAAGTAGAAATTGGTAATTACAATCCAGTGCAGCCACTCTATAATGATCATGGCGTCGGAATGATACCGATATCATCACCCCGTCACAAGGTAGACCAACATATCTTACAAATTATGCATCATGGTACAACTGTTGTACTATGGGAACCAGAAACTCCTTCGGATCGTTCATGTTATAAATTTTTTCGTTTGGAACGATCATGCTCAACTGTAAGCTGGCATCGTCCAGCGTGGAGACGATTAAAAACCCAACAGGAATTTAATGTATCTATCAATCCTGAAGAGCTAGTTGCAAATAGACTGATGTCGCGGCCACAAATTAATGAAAGACCTGATTCTGAATCAATTAATCTCATAATTGATGAGGGTGTCCTTGATTTAACGACGGTTAAAGAAATTACGATGGGCTCACGAAATCATGAATATGATATGGAATTATTAACAGCTGGAAAAAGATTCGGTCTAACACATGTTGAATGTTGCGTTTCTATTTTATATGGCAACTCCCTAAGCGATAATCGCATTCTTTGCTTACTCTGCCCACCGATGCTTTGCAGGTATGTAATAAGTAATAGTTTAGAAATATTTTAGATCTAGAATCAAAATGCTAAAGACAAAAATATGGAAATGTTTTAAAAAACCAAAATCCTGAAAAACTATTATCCTAAAAAACAGTGTCTTCTTATTACGAAATTTTTAAGCAGACAAGCACGCATTAGTGATTTTTCTAATTCGATTGTTGATGGGTTAAACAGTCAGAAGGAATTTAAATATGGAAAGAGCTTGAATTACATATTTCGATCTCTTCCTCTTAAGAGTCGCTTTGAAGATATGTAAACATTTAAAAAAAAATACTGAATAAGTTTTCTTATTGATAACAATTTACCAATAAAAACACCTGTACGATTTTTGTTAGTAGTTCTGTTTTATGTTTAGTTTTTGTGTAAATTTTGAAGCTTTTCCCAAAAATATAAAGTTATTTTGCCAAAAAAATTCCTTTATAATTTTTAACAGATTATGGTTCGTTGGATTAAATTGGATGATTCGTGGAATAAAGCAGCAACAAAGATTAGCCGACCGTTCAATGACCTGGCTAAAAGAGCAATATATTCAGCTATTTTACGAAGATGGCATCTGTTGTGAGCCCTTAGCTGCAGATGCAATCCGAATGTTTGGTGGTCGTGACTGGGGTCTAACTGGAGCTGCTTCACAAACACCTCAACATGTTGAAAACACTGAAACACTGTGGCGTGAACAGTCAGTGAAATTTAAAAAGAAAAGATCTGTGGTAAATTTACTTAGCCAAACGACAAGTAATATTAACACTAGTAGCAGTAGTAATAGCAACTATGGCGTTTCTGCGACATATTCAGCCAGTTCGGATATTTCTAATTTAGCTAAAGAAAACAGGGCCAAACTCGATAGGCGAAAAGAAAGAACTGAATCATCTGATCAGTTAGTTAGTCCAGCAGGTAGAAACCTTCGGGCTGGATCGATTACTTATGAAACACAGCTCGATTTTTTGGATTTTATAGCGCTTTTCAGATCGTTTAGGTAAGTTAACAATATTTTAAGTATTTATTCGACGTCGTTTTAATTGCCTATTTATGAGTGGCGATTTTCAATTGTGTCCATAACCAAGATATTTTTAATTCCTTTAGATATGAATTTATTACGAGAAACATAGTATATATTCTTGATAAAATTTTCGATATTAAAAAAAAGAGGCGCAAATATGGAAAGCGAAATTTCCATTTCATTGATTAATTAATAATTAATTAATTTTAAGATTTTTTTTCGGAAAGTAGCGTGTGTTTAAGAAGAAATCGAGTTTTTGACGAAAAAGATCGAATTAAATTAGTTTTTTAAATTAAATCCTTTCAATCAATCGTTATAATCGTGTATACTTTACTATATAATTGAAGAAGCTACAATAAAAATTTTAAGTCAATCGGATCAAAACTGTTTGAGTTCTACTGCTTGCCGATTTTAAAAACACAGTTTCGAGAAAAATGCATTTAAAATTTGAAAATGCTATAAGTTTGCATCAGAGTAACTCAGAAAATCAATTCTGAGAAAATTACTTAGTTACAATCATACATACATATACGTTATTGATTATCAATAAAAAGTTTTTTCAAACAGATTCAAATGCGCCTGAAAATCGACACTCATTAGAAGCTTCTTTAATTTATGAAATTAATTGAAACGGCAAACATTTCTATTATAATGGGTTAATAAATCTGCTATATTTTTTTAGTTTACTTGCGCGTAAGGACCTACGAGATCTTTTTGATCAACTTTCAGTAACAAGGAAAAGTAAAACGCGTTTATATTCAGAGAAGAGTAAAAGTGCCCCTGAGCTGTGTGCAGTGACGGGTCAACGTAAAATAGGTAACGAGGGGGTCCTGGAAAGAAACTTACCACCGAAACCCACAGATAGTCATGTAGTCAAGCGAGTTCCTCAATTTGCAGGTCTCCTAACGCGCAATAGCTCCTTGGACTTAGAACTGACGGAGGCGAAAAGCGCACAAAAGAAAATCTTTGATGCCATTGCTGCTTCAAGCATTTTAAATAATTGTGCTGGAATTAATACAGCAAGCAATCAGGTGATTACGGTTTCTACACTCAAAAAATTCTTAGAAGCCAGACAAATGGAAACGAAAACCGAGGACGAAGTTAAAGATATCATTATGAGACATGAGCCTGATCAAACACTTCGCGTTGAAAATTGTTTAAGTTTTGAGGGTTTCGCTAGGTACATGATGGATAAGGATAATTATGCCTTCGTAAATGAGCGCGTTATTCAATCATCAGCTAACATGGACCGTCCACTTTCTCAGTACTACATAGCCTCGTCGCACAACACTTACCTCACAGGTCACCAGCTGAAGGGCGAAAGTTCAGTAGAACTCTATAGTCAGGTGAGTCTTCCAACTTCAAGTATTCAGTCGAATCGACTGTTTTCAAAAGGGCGCATGTCATATTATTTGAAGCGATTGATAATCGAAAAAAGGTTTAAGTCAGGAAATATAACACACTGAAAAGAAAATATGCATTTTATAATAGAATTTATTGGGATTGAAACTTAACGATCATTAGAAGATTAACACCTTCCCTGCCACGTGTACCGAAAACGGTACACAAATGAAAGCTCCCTCTCAGCAAATGCATTTTTCAAATTTCGCACACACATATACATATCTCTGTTGAGAGAAGGAAGTAGTGATGTGATACGGATTAGGTTACTATCAAAAATTATGTCGTCTAAAAAGTTTCACTAATTCTTGAGTAATAAATATGTAATTCTTCAACATACCCGCAACACGACCGATGTACACCCACACATTTTTAACTTTGAAGTTCGCAACGGTTGTCGAACAATCGCGCCTACAACAAAGCGCATTTCGTCAAATACGCCCGCAATAGGCTCGAAACACGCCTATAACAAGCCAGAAACGCCCTTAAAACAGGCCCGTATTTATGATCGGTGTACACAAATAAAATAAAGATTTATAAAAATGTTTACCTCTCGCAAGCGACTTTCGGGCCTGTTGCGGACGCGTTTTGGGACTGTTTCAAGCGAGTTGTGGGCTTGAAAATAGAAAATGTTTTATCGGACGCATTGCAGACGTGCATATAGGTAAACAGGCGTGTTGCGAACGTATTGTAATCTTATTTCTCTTCAAAAATGCCCAATTCGGGCGTATATTCAGCATTTTTTCAATTCCGGGCTCGTTTTGGGCGTAATTTGTACGCCAGCGCGAAAGTATAACCAGAACCTACTTTTGCGCTGGCGCAAGGCGCATACGTGAAATTTAGAGCGACACAAAAATACGGATCTGTCTTGTGAAGAATGGAGATAGTAAACAGCGTGAAACAGCGTGAAACGCCGATTATAATTCAATTGTAATTTAGGATACTTAATTAATTTCCCTCAATACCACTTATAACTATAATAGAATAAAAGGATTTTATAAATTTATATTCCAATGAAAGTTATCTATTACTGGTTGTATATGTATATGAAGCCATACATTTTTATTATTACTATCTCTTTAAAACGTGTATAACAATAGAAAAAATTGTGATGCATATCGTCGTGGTTCTTTTCATCTTCCTAAGAAGTTTTACGTAGTGGACAAGCGCCCTTATAAAAAAAGTTTACAGCGATATTTAATGAAATTGTATTGTCTTCCACAGGTTCTTCTTACTGGCTGTCGCTGCGTTGAATTGGATTGCTGGGACGGCGATGACGGGACACCTGTAATTTATCACGGTCATACCTTCACAACGAAAATTTCCTTTAGGTCTGTTGTCGAAGCTATCAATAAGTCGGCGTTTGTGGCTTCACCGTATCCCGTCATCTTGTCTATTGAAAATCACTGCTCCTTGCAACAGCAGGCGCGAATGGCACAAATATTTCAATCGGTGTTCGGCGAGAAACTCATTACGAAATTTATTTTCGACAGTGATTACTCCGATGAGCCAATGTTGCCGTCACCAGCTCAACTCAAACATAAAATACTTATTAAAAACAAAAAATTAATTTCCGATATTCCTGCATCAATATCCAGCACATATGCGAAGTAAGTTTAATTATTTTTTGAATTGCACATTTTCATTTCTTTGAATTTTTAATAATTGTACCTTGCTACTTCAAATTTAATTTATTTCAATTGACTTCTTTATTACTATTATGAAATATGACAGATAAGTACATACATACATATATTGAAAAGGAAAAAAATAATGAATTTATAAAATTCAATTGATTTGGAAACAAATCCTCCTCACGCGTCGCCTTTATTTTTTCCTGTTATTGTTTTTTTTTCATTTTCATTTTATTTCAAGGTCAAAAACAATCATATATGTATATAATATAAAAACTAATTTTAGTACCAGAAGGTGTAAATTTCATTCGTTTTTCCTATAATGTTTACCAATTATGAAGTCTAAAAAACTTTACTTGTAAGAGCTTTCTTCGGGACAAATTTTAAAATGTTGGGCTCAACAGATATTGATGTCATTGATGATTAGTGAGTCAGTCTTTTAGTAATCAAATTATTCTTTGAAAGGTCACATATTTTTATTGCATTAAGTTAAAAAGTTGAATCTTATGTTTTACAGAACTAGGAGGCTGCAGTCTTTGGTATTTCAAATTAATTAAATAATTAAACCTCTAGCTCTATACATTCCTGATAAAAAGGGTATTGACGCACGATAGACGAATAATAAAGTGATTATTTATTGATTTTGGTTTTTTTTTCATTTCGAGATGGGGAAACCTAAAAATATATGCATAGAGATAAAGGAATTTTAGAAAAAAGGGTTCATATAATATTTTTGGCTCGTGCCTTGTATAAAATATGTAGGAATTTAAATATAAAAAGTGTGCACCTAAAAGACTAAAACGAAGTGTTCTACTAAGAGGTAAATGCTTTTAAAGCAAAGAATATTCTTCGAAGGAATCAGGGTGATGATTTATCATCATTTAGTAGAGTGATTTTTGTAACAAAAAGAAAAAGGAGTTCAAACTTAGAATCCAAAACCGAATATTTCTAAACAAGAATTCAATCAATAGAGTAGAAAACAAGAAATTCTTATAATTTTCACCTTAAAGTAAATATGTCTTCTCTCAAAACTAACGTAAATTTATAATATTTTTGTTAATTCTCATTTTTATTTATTTAGCATCTAATCTAGTACTAAATCTCTTTTAAATCTTCAGGGGGACCCCACAAAGGCAAACTACAGTTCAATCAGGTAGAACAAGCTCAATCATATCCAACGCCAGCAGTGGATCTGTAACAGAAGAGTTCAGCGACGACGAGTACGAAGATGACGATGACTACGATAATATCGATGGTATCAAGATTTGTTCCATCAATAAATAATCTTTATAACGCTTTTATATTCCAGAAAAGGCTTTTCATTCTATCTTTGGATCAATAGACGAAAAACAAACTAGATACAGTCTTTCGTCTTACTCGAGCACAACACCTTCGAAAAAACTGGACCTAGCCGACGATAAACCGAAAAAGAGAAGCAGTCAAATTTCGAGGGAATTATCTGATATTGTGATTTATATCCAAGCGATTAAATTTCGCGGCCTGAATCCTCTAAGCCCCCATAGCTCAGTAAGAATTCACCAGCCACCGAGTACGGCAAGTTCCAGTGGTAGCATTGTAACAGTTGGAAGCATATTAAAAAGCAGCTCTTGTCCATCGAGTGGAGGCCCAACGAATTCCTTAGATTCGACTTCGGCATGTTCGGAGCCTGAAGGACAGCTAAGTTCGCAAAGGAAACTTCTTCATCCGAATGTAAACCACCCCTGTTACCAGTGTTCGTCTATAAATGAGGCTAGTGCTAAAAAACTGTGCCGAAAACATCCCCTAGCCCTTATTGCCCACACTCAAACCCAGTTGATGCGAACATATCCGGCGGGTCTAAGAATAGATTCTTCAAATTTTAATCCAGTATTTTTTTGGGCTTTTGGAATTCAAATGGTGGCACTGAACTATCAAACAGATGATCCTCCTATGCACATAAACACAGCTATGTTCGAAGAAAATGGAACTTGTGGTTTTGTTTGTAAACCTGAAGTTTTATGGAATCCAACACATTTAATGTATCGAAGATTTAATCCACTTGAAAAGGAATTTGATGGATTACATTCATCACAAATTGTAATTAATGTTGTTTCTGGTCAATACATATGCCAAAATAATTTGCTATGTAGCACATATGTTGAAGTTGAAATGATGGGCATTCCAGTGGATTGTGCTAAAAAAAAGACAAAAATTATAAAAAAGAACGGACTAAATCCAATTTGGAATGATACATTTTTCTTTAAAGTTATGTTTCATGATTTGGCATTTCTACGATTTACAGTGTACGACTCAGATTCCAATCATATGGTGTCACAGCGGGTCATACCCCTCAAGTGCCTAAGGCCTGGCTACAGGCACGTACGTCTCAGAACGCCTTTAAATCAGCCCTTAAGTATGGCCTCATTGTTTGTTTACTCGAGGGTCGAGGAGGAGAGTTTAGAGCGATCTTGTGAGGAGGAAGATGAAATATTAATCGGTCGAAGGGAGGACACGTTTCCGTCTAAATTCGGAGGATCCGATTATACCAGCAAAGATATCTCACTCGGGCAAACAATTCCTTTTAAAAGAAGAATGTTTTTCCTAATGGTTTTCGGAGTCATCTCGGAAGAGCCCTATACAATTCTTAAAATTACTCAAGAAAGCACCACCCAAGAGGTCATTTCTCAGGCTCTGCAGAAGGCAGGTAAGGGGCCTCAAAGTGTAGGCGATTACATTTTAGTTGAAGAAGTGAGGCGAGGCTGGGAGAAAAGAGATCGTGACCTGCCAGCTACTCAAAGGGTACTAGATCCAAGTGAAAAACCTCTACAAGCCCAGGCCCTTTGGAGAGGTGAAGGAAAATTCATTTTGAAAAGAATCGGAGACGATCCCAGCAGTAGGGCGTGGCTTACATCGATTCGGAGTGTCTCCGAAAGACGATCAATCTGCATTGGAATGAATGATGATGGACCATCTTCACTTGAAGATACCGACAGTTTTCTTGTTTGCATATACAATGTTAGCCCTGATATTCCCTACGCAATTCTTAAAGTTCCAATAAGTTCAACTGCTCAAGATGTCCTCGCTCAATCTTTAATTAAAGCCAGGCGAATGGAAGATCCCACCAATTTTATTCTTGTTGAAGAGCTTGAATTTGGGAGCAGTAGCAATGTGGCGGCTAACACCCAACAAAGGCCTCTTGCAGACGATGAAAACGTGTACCTGACCCAGGCTAATTGGAAAACTATAGGGCGATTTATTTTGCAGGATCGGTCCAGTGTGACGCCTTCGATGCGCCGACACCGTTTGGCTATAGATAAGATTAGCCGGGGATTTAGTATAAGTCGTGCTGCAATGCTCCCGAGCTCATCCAAGCCACCAATTCAAATCGCCCTCAGTGACCCAACAACCTCTAGAACGAAGTCGAGGTCTGAGGATGTCGGCATGCAAATGGGGCGGGGCATATTTCGTGCCAAAGGCAATTCCGAAAAGGAAACTCCCACATGCAGCCCTCGACAGAAGCAGAGGGAGGTCCATTCGGAGGGCGAGACCCTTACCGATGAAGAGGACCGAAATGATCTCCTCTCGACTGTTTCCCGCCTCAAGAAGATGTCCATCAAAAAATTGAAAGCATGGAAATCCTGAGTTCTAAGTTTCGTTCTAGAATTCAGAAATTGATTTCTAGAAACAGCAAACAACACGAACACAAGCCAAAGCAGATTATCTAAAATTTAACCGAGCGTAAGAATTTATACAAGGAATAGATTTAAATTTAAGTTTATATTGACATGTGTAAATTCGAAAACAAAAATATCGTGTATGGTCTTTTCTAAAAAGGTGAACAACTCTTACATTAATGTGTTTTCTACCGAGTATCTGAATTGACTGTTTTCTACTTGTTATACAAATTTTTTACTGTTTTTCATTATTATTGTCGTTAAGTGAGTAAAAAGTAAGGAATGTTATAGTGAGAGCTTTAATAGTAGATTCGTGCTCATCCCAGAGGTTTGGACAGTTTGGACAGTTTTAAAACTCGCTGTGGAATTTGTTATCGGTTGAAATGGCCCTCATTTCTTTCAGTTAAGTTTTAAACATTAGCCTCTATCACAGTAGAAACAAGAAGAAAACTATAAATAAACTAGTAAACATATATAAAAAAAATAAATCCGTCGTTTCTAATTTGCATGTCTGGAATATAAAGAGGATCAAAATAATTAAAATTATGTACACCCTCATAATTGCATATATGGGAAGAAAAAAGGTTTGTTTTCGTTTATTATTAGTACATTAAGCACAATTTGGTAAAATAAAATATTTCCTAAAATTGTTTATGATGAAAATTAAGAGAGTAAGCTCTTTCAGATATCACATCAGTTTGCGCAACTTTTAATTTATTTAATATGACAAGTTTATATAATAAAGGCAATAGTACCACTCTTCGCCCTTTGTCTTCTTTTAATTCTGCACAAAATTCTAATTTTATTTAATCATATGGAAGACGTCTTCCCAGCAAATCTTGTTGTAAAACTGGAAAAACTATTCTTATATAAGAAACGATTTTAATTTTTGCGATTTACCAATTTAGCAAAAAGGATTATTTCTCTTTAATTTCATTCTGTAATCATTAATTTATTAAAAAGTCGCATTAATTGTGCATATTACATCTAGGTACTATTGATGCTTTACGGTCGAAGACCAAAATATTTCGGAGTTATGCAGATATGATGATTGGGCTACAAATACAAGCATCATGTTCATTAGAAGGTAATCCGAAATTTTATATAAAGGCAATCAAATAGAAAAAATAGGTTTAGTACATTAGTAATAAAATCTGACATCAAATTTGAATTTTGCCAATTAGAGTTGTTTTTTTTTCTGAGATGTTCAAGTTCCACTTTTGCTGCGGAGCACAAGCAATAATTACAATTGATTGCTTACAGTGATTAAAAAAATTAGTATTTGAAGAAAATAGTCAATGAAACAAAAGTTTAACTGTTTAACATTACTAATTTTTTTTCTTACAAATAAACAGCAAGGCATCAATTCTAGTATCATAAAGTCGTTTTTTTGTTATAGTATGTCTTTTAATATGTACAATTTTCAAAAACAAAAAAAAAACGAATGATACCTAATTTCACCGAAAGCAAATGATATTAATTGAAACTTTTATTACCATATGATGTTATAAAGATATTTACAACAAAAAAAAATTTTTTACATAATTCGCAAAAGTTTTCGGATAATTGCTAATAAAAGTTATTTGATCGTATTTCCAGCAAAAATTGGAGGCGACCAACACTTGCAATTTTTGTTTTCTAATTTGGTTCAGTTTGTTTTGCATAATTTGCATGTAATAATAATAATTGTATTTTTTTATAGAGAGGTGTACATAAATTTTTTTCTATGCCCTATTTTTTAGTTTTCATAGATGGCTGGAGCTTTAGGGTTTCTTAACTTACGCTATTAGTCGAAGTGAAATTATATTGGAAGTAAAATATATAAAAGGTGAGGATGTGATAGGATAAGAATAGAATAATAAAAAGTTAAATTTTCAGGCTATATTTTTTTCTTTATTAAAGACTGATAATAACAAAACATCAAATTTGCTTATTCTATATTTTAACATCGAAAATTATGTAATCAATCGTTAATAACAATTGTTAAAAAGAACATAAACTTTTTCAGTGCGGATTTGTAAGAATTTTATTCCTATCGAAAAATATATTTCCATTTGTGGTAACTTCTTTGCTTAGTGTCGAAAAGCGTCTGATAGCTGCAAGTGCTGTACTGGCTTCCCCTGTTGTTTTATTTAATCATATTTCGAAAAAAAAAATCATTCAAAGAAAGAGAATACGCAAATTTAGAAATCGTTATCTTTGTAGGTAGGAACAGCACGCCAAACTCAACATGCATCTTGTCAGTATTTATTAAGTTTCTCAATAAACGAGTTTGAACAGTTTTAAATGGTCCAATTGATGTTCTAGTAATGTACCTAATGTCAACTATTATTAATTCGATGAATGAAGCCTCCTAGTAGGTGAAATCATCGCAAAAACATTGTTAAAATTATGTGATTACACAACTTAAAACGTCCTTCGCTTTGCGTAGTAATCCGCATACAGAAAAAAAATGTGTTATTAATAAAATTTAGAAGATAAATTAGTTTCTTTTGTCATGTGTATTTTTACGCTTAAATAAAGCATTCTTCAACTCGTTTCCTAACATATTTTTTTTTAAGAAGCATCTTGGAAGGCTTTTGTAATCCAATGGCGAAGAAGCTAAAAGTGCGTCGATGTGTTCTTCTTCAAATATCACATTTCAATTACACAAATCACAGATTTAAACATAAAAAACTCAGGAAAAGCGCTATAAAAAAAAAAGATTTAAAAAAAAAATTTGTTTCTTCTTAAATAAAAGTCCAATGCTTTTCAAGCTAAATCCTCTTTAGAGATGTAAAAACGTTAAAGAGCATAAAATGAGTTACTTTACAAAATTCATTCCGTAGTTAGTGAGGTCGAAGAAAAGATTTTGAACTGGATCTTGTCTTACCTTGGGCCATTGACAAATAACTACCACATGCCTCGGCGGAATCTGGCCTTGATCGATTATTTAAAAAATCACGAATATGTTGTACGATTAAATCGATGGCAACTACAAGTAGAAAAAGAAAGAAAAAATATTTTGGAACCGGGAACTATTTTTGTCTGTTTTTTAGACAAGAAATGGGATAATTTTGCAGTTTTTCAGCCAATTAATAAATAACAAAAACACTCTAATGAAAGCTTCTAATTTTAAATAAAATGGTTAGGCGTTCACATGAAATTATATCTGTACAGTATAAGGGGAATTATGCTTTTTTTTCTAGAGAAAGTCGACTATATGTTTTATTTGTGCCGAAGGCCATAATTGTGATCCAATTAAATCAAGAAAATAAAATGAAAAATTCTACATTAAATTCGCATATACTCAAAAGATGGGCTTTAAGTCAAAAATTATTTTATTCTTTTGTGCGTTTTATTTTTTCATCGTTTTTGTTGATATAAGCTACAGCGGACGGATATGTAAATCAGTTTTTTTAATACAAAAATATCAGTTATTATATTTTCCATTAAATATCTTAAAGAAGTTTAACTGCTTGGATTTTTTGAAAAATCTATCTAGGTACTGGTCAACAAGAATTTTAGAAAAAGGAAGTGATGGGTGATTTGAACGAAAGTTTTATTTTATATGTATAAGAAGGGACTCAAACGTTACTAAACAATTTTTAAATAATTTTTATTAATTCAAGCCGAAAAGGAACGTATAATTTTTGAAGGACAAGTTAAAATTTATATTAACATGTCAACTTTTAAAATAACAAAATATATTGATATGAATTTGAAACTGCAAATGTGACAGAATCTATTATTTTTTGTAAAATTTCTATTCTTATTTCAACATGAACCGAATAAATTCTTAGAAATTTTCAAACCCTTGCTTACTCCATCTTAAAATAAAAAACAATAATAAATTTCAGATGTTGACCATTAAAGTTCAATTTGGGAATGATCTAATGGTTTTTTTAAATATCAGTTGAATAAGTAAGCTAGCGCAGCCTTGTTTAATCATAAATTAAAATAAGAACACGCTTGTAGCTTAAGAGGTAAGTATATGAATTATTAAAATCCTACGCAATTTCACCCAGACTACACTACCTACATTTTGATTTACTCCAATTGCTGATTGAGTTCTTTTGAATTTATTAATTAACCATATGAAACACATTGTGGGAACTAATTCTAAAAATATGTTTTCAATTTAAAAAACATACAGTTGATTTCTTCCTTGATGAATCATCATCTACCGTCATTATGTTGAAGAAGGAAACAACAAATACTACAGTTCAGGATGATACTAAAGTTGATCTAAAGTGCACCTTTTTTTTTTTTACTGTGTTAGGGCATTACTCATTTAAAACTACTAAAATAATAAATATGTTTTTAATGTTAATTGGTTACGAAATGACATTAAATATTTACTTAAAATCTATTCACTTTGTAGCACGATAAATACTTATACCCAACTGTTATACTATATCCACTCAAAATATTACAATCAATGTATATGGAAAAAAATACATTTTCTTTAAAGAATACTGTATCTACTGTATGAAGGGAAATTAAAATGAATGTACTTAAAATCAAATTATGTTAAAATATTTTAAAATAAAATATGTATGAGATTTTCTTCTTCAAGATAAAATCTATAAAAGTGAACAGAACAGGAATACTGTATGAATGATCAGTTAATTATCGAGACATAAATTTTCAACTTTTAACAGAAATCCTATAAAAATTGTTACATATCTGCAAACAACGCAAACAAGATATCAGTTTAGCTCAAAATAAAATAACTTAGTATTGTACACCATAGGCCCTAGAATTTCGTTATTCGCCGTGTTTTATTTTCGCAACTTGTATTTGGATACGTTAAGATCAATCTATTGACTCTGTCATACCATTACCCTTGTTCAATGATTAGCAGATTTCCAAACTAGCGTGGTATTTCTCAAAAATAAAATTTTTTTCTTTTTAAAAAATAACCCGAAATTATAAATCTGTACTTGGCATTAAGCTGCACTGGTAAAAAAATAATTAAAGGTTAGTGTTCGCGATCCCGTCGTTTTAGTGATAATATAGGTGCAGCATTAGCGGTGCATCCACCAGGCCTAAGAATTTCTCCGATGTGGTGAACAATAAGATCAATTGCAACTGTAAAAATAATAAACTAGCAACGTCTGCACACTAAACGTCTTACTTAAAAAAGAAAAAATATAACTTAAATACTCCCAATTATCACCAGACAAATAGTTGATACTAAATGTTAAGTTAAGTGAGATATAACAAACATAAAACTAATGACTTTATTTACCCCTGGGGGAATGTTATAAAAAATCAAAATTAATTAAATTAAAAGCTCTAATTGGAATTACGCAAGAATCAAGAGACTGTGCACGTACCTGTGTTGTCAGCTCCCCTGGGAATAATCACATCCGCAAATTTTTTAGTCTAAAACAATTAACGAAATGGGAATATGAAATATAATGAGATGATTTTATGAAACATACAATTCATGAAAGTGAAATTATAAAACAATAATTAATTCTTACCGGAGAGCAAAATTCCTCAAAAGCGGGTTTTACAAAGGTCATGTACTGTGTCAGCACCTGATCAAGATCACGACCTCTCTCTTTAATATCTCTGGGAACTACATAAAAAGTTTAAAAAAAATGTTTTATTAAAAAAACAATTTAATCAATACCCCTTCTAGCCAATCTAGTGTCTGAATCAGTATCGACAAATAATTTCATATGAAAAAGTTCCCTTATAGCAGGAAAATAAAATACAAGGATGCCTTCAAAAAGTACAACATCTGCTGGATAAATTGTGAGCTTATTCTCGAAATCCCTGAGATTATTTAAATGTTTTAAAATTATATAATAATATTAATAAAAATAACTTCTTACAAAGAATTTGTACGATAATCATAAGTCGGAATTTCGACTTTCTTCCCCTCTAGAATCAGTTGCAAGGTTTCGTACATTAAAACCTCATCAAAGGCGTCAGGATGATCAAAATTGAAGAGTCCTTTTTGAGCTTTTTGCTTTTCTGCGGGAGTCAGTTCTCTGTAGAAACTATCTTGGCTTATGCAGACCACCTAAAATTTCACATTATCATTTGCTTTAAAAACAATAGGTTCATTCTTATCTAAATCTTAAATTAGGGTAAAGTAAAATAATAGCGGATAATTGTGCAAAATATTGCTTAAATCGTCAATTTTTAAGCTGAATATTAAAATTTCTAAATGTGTACTTTTTCGGAAACTTCAAAAACCCACGAAATTAGTTAAGAGCCCAAATCAAAAGATGCAAAAACTTGGATTATGTTATTTTGTTGAAATGACTGCACCATTCATGACTTCAAAATGAATGGTGATTTGGTTTCTGTAAGTCCCAGTATTGAAGTGGAGATAATGATTTCAAACAAACCAATCATTTCCAGTGACTTCAAGGATTGCATTCCTAAAGAATGCATTCTTTTATAACTCTGCGCCATAGGCAGCCTAATTGTACAGACTTTTATACGACTTTAAAGTTTTGCACTCATCCCAAGTTTTTAAACAATAAGTCTTATTGTTAGTATGGTACTTAACATAGCCCTCGAGCTTCATCTGCTCCGGGGTCAAGTAGGAATTCTTACAGCACAAGTAGTGTATCTAAACCGCACGTGACCTGCCCTGATATTATTTATAGTGCTGAGTCGGTGTTTAATAACATTTTATAATCGACCATTTAATCATGTTCCAAAAATGCAGAATGAAGGTGCAGTCGATTACGCCTAAGCCGCCCTCGCCCTCATTATTGAATTTGTGGCGCCACTTATTGAATTTAGAGTTCTTATCGTCTATTAAGTTTTGTTTTTTATAACTCGAGCAATTTCTGGACCGTCTGTCCTTAATTTTGGGTATAGAAAGATTAAGTAAATAAAAATAACTAAATTTGGATAAGCGAAGAGAAATTAATATCCATACCGATATTGCAATGTACATAAGCTCCTTACTTAATTAATGTAAATTTATTTACAATTTATAACTATAAATAGGATAATAGAGCCTGATAGGCAAGATAGTGCGACTCAGAAATTCCCGCCCCCAAATTCTTAAGTCCAAAGTGTTTTTCTTAATAATTAAGTCGTCCTAAATCTTACCTGTCTCTGGGTTTGGTCCATGTCCGCCTGCCCCAATTGCTCCATAATCCGCTTGCATACTGTCGACTAGTTTTAGACAAAAAATTTTAGTAACAAACCAAATCCCAAAATCTCTAAATAGGGGAATCACACTATAAAACAAACCTTTCCGCTGGCAGTGCCACCCGCCACACCGATAAGAAAAGGTGTCTTAACTTCATCGGCGTCCCCATTCGCCACCTTGAGATATTTTTGATTATCAGATATTTTGTCCATGTTGTCTGATTCACCGGCTAAAAAATCCAAATACGAACTTGTTTTCACTCCGGCTGCTTTTACCTCACCTCTAGCTCTAGCATGCTGATAAGGAACATATGTTCCTGAAGTTTGCCTCCAGGAACACCAACCTTCAGAATAGAAAAAACAAGACCGAGGGGTGTCCAAGAGACGTTTTCGGTTGAATTCAGCGGCTCTTACTTTGAAAATATCGGTTTACCCACTCCTTATAGCTGAATTGCGGGCATAAGTTGAAGTTAGCAATTCTATTACTAGAAAAGGCGGGTAAGAGTAATTTCAGTTGTTAATTAAATAAATAATACTATTAAATATTTCTTATTCGCAGGTACATATCAAATTGGATGATTTGACGCTCTGGATTTTGAAATTAACACATGTCTAACTGAATCTCAAAATGTAACTATATAAAATATTAAAAAATCATATCAAGTCAAATTAACAAAAATAGTCCTCAAATGTAATCAATAAGCGATTTAAATTATCTCCGACACTTTTAAGCTTTGTTTTTTAAGGGAATAGATCCCACAATTTTACATTAGTCCGATGCCTAAAATGAAATTTAAAATTGCGGAATTTGATTAAAAACGCTTTCTTATTAGTTAATATACAATATATCTTGAAAATTAGTAAACAGGGTGAGAAAGACAAATAAAGAAAATGTTTTGTTTTATGATACATTTGGTTGGGTTTGATACTTTGCTCTAAATATTTAATGATAATATTTACTGATAATTCGATTTATATTAAACTGCCCAACGAAAAATTTCAATGTCTTGTCCAATGTAGAGAAATTCCATAAGAAAGGAGATTAAGTACTCCTGAAATAATAAATTGAATCAAATAGTAATAAAAAAAAGTATTTAATTTTTAGTCGAAATGTAGTAGCCAAAATGTTTAGCAAAATTATTCCTTATATAAATATCATATAATTTATATAATTAGAGATGTGAGCGTCATATTCCCCTTTGTTTCTTTTCGTTATAAATTTAAATTTAATTTCAATAACCAAGAATTGATTTGCATTTCTTATTTTAAGCTGAATTGAGCAATTGATAGCAGGAAATCAAACTTCGAATACAGGGTAATTCTTACTTTACTGTTTAGAGTTGTAAGTTTGTAAATACATCTGATAGCATATCAAATTGATGTTTTTTAAACAGAAGTTGAAAATAGAACATGGGTAGATAATATATACGCTATCAAGTTCCCATACATGATAGTTTAAATTTAATTATTTTTGTCAGTCATTGGCAAGATTATGGTTAACTTTTTGGACTTCACTGTATATAAAAATATTTATTTATGTTAGGTTTATGTATTTTTTAAAATATAAAATGTCTCAGTTCACACAAAGGAAAATTTCTTTAAATTCTTTTATTCTCGAATAACATAGCAAATATATTATTTTAGTTTAATGCAAATGATAAAAAGTACAAAAGTGTAAATAAATATATTCGATATTACATTAAAAACTAAATTCTAAATGACACATTCAGAATGAAATGGAGCTATTATAAATTGTTAATTAAATCTCTTATAGCATAAAATTATCATTTAGGTGGGTGAGGGTCAAGTCAAGAATAGATCAAAGGTGTGTTGTGTTGTCAACTCATACTGCAACAAGTCTGGGAAAGGGTTCAAACTTTCAAAGGTTCCTAAAGGACTAAAACAGGAAGGTTCAGAATAAGCTGAGGAATCATTATCAGACTCAAAGAGTAATTTGAGCTCTAAGTGGCCGTTTCCAGGTAGGGTTTTTCCGAACGAATCGCTGGATTGTCTTACTGGACTAGGGCATGGTTCAGATAGGTGCAGAGATTCTCCATCTGATTCTAGAAGAAGTCCTACGTCTGATTCAAAATCCATGGCTGTGGTGGGATAGCTCAAATCAGCTTCTTTCTTCCCCCGTTGACCGTCTTTACTTCTGCCCTGGCACTTTCCGGCGCACTTTGATTTACTAACATTGTTTACTGCCGCTGATGCTTCAGGGACTTCGCAGTAATTATTGCTACTATTGCTACTACTTTCGTCGGGGCAATAGTTAAGCTGTTTCCAATTAAGCAGGTGACTAACGTCGTTTTCGGGGTCCGCTAAGGCCTCAGACAAGGTCCTTATATATTTCATAGCCAGTCGAAGGGTTGTGATTTTTGTTAATTTTTCATTGATTAAACACTGCTCGTCGCTAACAAACGCCAGCGGTACGCAACGTCTCAGATTTTCAAATGCAGAATTTATTTCACGCATTCGTGTGCGTTCACGTGCGTTTGCTGTTTTTCGCCGGTATTTGCTGAGTGGAGCGGATTTTGATTTGCATTTTTCTTTACTTGTTTCATATTCAGCAGAAGAAGGTTTTAAATCAGTAGTCTCCCTGATGGAAGTTGCTTTTCTTTTCCTCTGCCGAAGAGAGTACTTTTCAGTGCCCTTTTTCGGAGGAATAGTTTCGTCGATATTACTGGTGTTGTTATTGGCATCGGGCGATGCTTCTTTCACAATGTCTCTCATATTGTTTTCGATTAGTTTCTGAAAAAAAAGAAGAAATTATTCAATTAATTGTGTTTTTAATACTATGATTTTGATTATGATTTTCAACCGTTTCGTTTATTTATTTTTTGTTTTACCAGATTTAAGATTTATAGTATTTCGAAAAATAAGTTTCATCCTTATTATTCTTGTTTCAAGAAATAACGAAAGAAACATTCAACTACTTATAAATAGTTTTTCTGAAAACTTTGTGAAATGACTTCTCGAGTTCTATAATTTTTTAACTGACCTCAGATCTTAAGAATAATACTAAAATCCATGTACATATAATCTTTTGTAATAAGAGTTGGAATTGTTTAATTCTTCCAAATATTTAATAACAACATGTTTCTGACTTTGGACCATCATGTTGGCGTTTTAATATGTATAAAATCAATTGGACTGAATGTGGGTTTTCCCTGTTTATTTAATTACAGAACTATGCCTTATTTCATGTTAAAATTCTAGAACTATTTCAATCCAAAATGCAAAAATTAAAAACAACGAACAATATCTTGAAACACACGTTTTACTATACAAAATCCATGCTTTTTCGCATGCTGAAAACGTCTGATAATGATGTTAAAATTAAGGTGCTTGCCCTTCATCAAAAAAATTAAATAAACGTACATAAACACGCAGTATATGTATTGTAACATTCGGATCAAATTTATAGTTCATTGTTCTTTTCGACTTTGATCGTGCACAACTTCTTAAAAATTTGGAAAAGATTATTTCTTCGGACCGCGACGTAAAGAAATAAATGTTCTGCCTAATTAAAATCATTAATTGATAGATTGGCCTTGCCACAAACATATAACGGGCCACAAAACTTTATCGACGAAAGGAAACTAATTTAGCAATTTGATCGTTGCACTCGATTAATCAAAGAGAATGGGAGGGAAGGCCCAGGAAGTAATCGCGGTATAAAAATTGGGAGACTGCGGAGACGGGTGCAATGATCGATTCAAAGTTTTTTAGTTAATTGAACCAACGATTAATTGTCGTGATCTTAAGAATTTATGAGTAATCATTTTAAGGAAGTTTTATTTCTCAAAAATATACGGAAATTTAGAAATGGTCTGCTAATTCTAATTAAAATTTAATATGTTTTTGTTCGCGAAGTTTTTAGATGACTCTTTTAATATTAAATTCTATTTAATATTATTTTTCTAAAACAATTTATCAAGTAATTCCAAACTTCAAAAATTGGCATTTAATCTGTATACTCTGAAGAATTTTATGATAATATTAAATAAATTAATAAGTCAAATTTAGGCAGTTACAAATTTGAATGCATCAACCTTTGGTATGGAAAGATTAAAAAAGTTTACAATAATAAAAAGATTTATTGAATGAAATGAAAAAGATGAATTTTATAACTTAAAGATTTTACATTCTATTGCGTGATGGAAGAAAATAAAATCAAAAAGTCGAGCATAATCTTAAAAAGGCAAACGGCACCGCGCATGTGCTCCACTTAATTTTCTCTGAATTTATTCATTCCTGGTTTCACTTTTGTTTAAAGACATGCTCGAAAAATCTTTATACTTAAAAGTCGTTTCGCCTACCTTTAAGAACAACGCGATTGGATCCAGCAACTTTTACGTTGGCGTTGGCACCAAATCCTATTACGGAAAGATGTTTGAAGACAAGTTTTTTTTTCTTAAACAATCATTGTACAGACGTTATTCGGTGATCTCCAGTTACTAAGTAACTTAAAAGCAGCTTAATTTTGGCATGAATATGATTTTGCAACACAATTTCCACAATAGTCCCTTAATGATCACTATCAAGTGGCCTTCACAGCAACGATTGAGATCTTTTAAAAACTTCTTCACTTTTCACTTGATCGAAGAGGGCTTCTTAAAAAGGATTAAGTTTGAGAAGGTGTTTCCACTTGTGATATATTCCTTAAATCAGGTAATCCGTTGATACCTTGCTGCAGCACCTCACTCGCGGAACCCACCGAATGACTGATTCGAAACGCGAGGTTACCTTCGTTTGATCGTCAACTGAACTGGACGTGGGTGCATCAGCGCCCAACTTCAACTTCAGAAGCCCTGAGATCGGCTCAGCAACTCGTTTTAGTTTGGTACCCCAGCAAAGCCTACGCGAAAACTGCCTCTGGGTTCTGCTTGGGCTCTCGTTGAAAAATATTTACCACACACTTTTATTGCCCCAGTGGAGTAGGAGGCTCCGTGGAATGAGTTTCTTCTGATCTGATCCCAGAGTGCTTTTTGTATTTCACAGAGATCAAGCTTATGAATGGCATAATTAGTCTCGTTTTCATTAACTTCTTTAATAATGCTTTTTTTTGAGGGTTTCGACATTTCTTAAATTCGTCTATTAAGTCTACATCCTCCTTAACGTTTTTTTTTTAATGGATTAAATTGAGGATTTACACATTTTTTATTATTTTAAGTAGACGTTAAATGAAGCCGGGGAAGGGACGGGATCTGATCTATTGGCGTCTTGGAAACTTAGTCAAACACCTAACCATATTCGATTATCAAGGTCGACAAGTAAATATAAGGCAATATATGGAAACATTCTAAGATTACAACCTTTAGTTATGATTTTTGAAACGGTTGAAAAGAAGGAAGGAGAATTAGAGGAATATCCTACCATACGCAGCAATCAATCAAATTCGAATAAGACAATTGTATACATATAATAAATAGTAGTTATATAATATAATAAATCAAAAAATCAATCATATAAAACGTTTTTTTGATAAATATTAAAAAATGTTTCATTATAAATATTAATCAAGACTAAGATTTTTCATTATATGCTTACATACACAGTACTACAACAAAACACTCATGTACTATATGTACTTTAGTGATAAATTTCCCTTTCACCAAAAAAGTGGAATTTGAATTTTCAAGAAGAGAAAATAGTGGAATTCTTTTAAAATTATTTTGTTACCCTAAAAACACTCATAAATATTCTTTCAGCAGTTTCTTCAAAACACAATTACTATAAATTTTTATATAACAAACCCCCAGCGGCGCCAGAGAGGAAAATTCTCTTTTAGCTACCAGAAAAGTAAGTCTATTAAAATTTTAATAAGTAAAACCAGATTGAATAAAAATGTATCTTTTGTAAAAGTATTTTTGCATTATATTGCAGTCTATTAAATAGACGTTTTATGCATAAAACTTACCTCTTACGACACAAAATGTATGTACTGGCATTAATATTGTTTACAGCTTTATCACACTTTTCAAGTAATATTAAACAGTTTGTGTTCTACTAATGAATAATTGAGCAGAAAACCTTTTAAACAATTAGCACTGCAGATTAAAATGTTTATCTTGAATTGATACGCGCTTCAAAGCTTTCAATTCGTGACCAGTAAGCAAAATCAGACTTGTTTTATGAATGGACGAACCACTTTACGCAACATTCAACAGATATTTAAATTCGTAATTTATCATCGAACGCTGGTTTCTTTTTTTGTATTATTATTCATTTCGTTTATTTCTTTCCCTTACTACGACCCACGTGCCGAATGCATTACGTAGGTGTCGACCTGGCGTCCAAAGGCGATATTATAAAAATTGAAAACTTAAAATCTTCATATCAAGCCGCCGATAAAGTCGGTGTAGTTTACCTTGCATGAAACCACCTATGAACGTGTTTTCATTCAGTAAAGTGAAATCTTACTGTTATTACGCTAAAGGTTAATAGGAAACGCTGTTGAATCGACAATAAGAGGCGAACGCTTCATTCATGGGACGAAACAGCGACGTGCAATGCTAATTCAAACTTTGGGGTACCGAAGAGTCTCTAAATCACTGCAGGAATACTCCCTGTAGAGGAAATTTTAAATTATACTGGCGTGTGAAAATGTTCATGTGGGCGATTTGCAGAACAAAATTCATTATTACGTAAGTGAACGATTCCAGAAATTAGATAGTGTGCTCTCGATGAATAAGCGATATGTGATTCACTAAACTTTGTCATATTTTGAAAACCAGTTTCCTGATCTTCTTTAATAATTAGCATCGGAAGAAAGCTTTTAAATTATTATCAGATGTACGCCACCAATTTTAAATGCATCAAAGTTTAAACGTCGCTGAATTTTGAGTACATAAATAACTAAAAAAAGATAAAAATTATATATTTATGGAATTACATATATGACTTTTTTGTATACATTTTTACACAATGTTGTATTGTACTAATAACAAATTTCTAAAATTGATTAACGCGGAGCAGTTTTCGGGACTGACTTCTGCTTATTGCGTTTTGATATCTCATTTTAAGAGTTAAAACAGAAGCTTTTAAGTAGTTCAAAAATTTAAATTTTGTATAGTCTAAATCACGGTTTTATTACAGAATCTTTTGCTATTTATCTATGCTATTTAAAGGTTTAAAATTTATAATCTAATCTCTTTTTATTTAAGCGCTTTTAGTACCTACAGCACAATAAAGAGATACATTTAAAAAGTCAGTTTCTGTAGTCGTATGTAAAATTCAGCAATTGGGCTTATTAAGCTGAGTTATGCAGAAGACTATAGAAAGTAAAAATTGACTTCTTTTTAAATTTTGTCTATAAAAGCAGGCGAAGTTTGTGAAAAGTTTCGACAAATTTTAAATCGCGTTCAAGATATGAGTTTTTGTATGAAAAATTAGCGAGTTACGATGATTACAAGTTAGTACGGTAGGAAATAGGATTAACAAGGTTCAACTATAAACATCTATAAAACAACAATCCTTCGGTTCTTATTGTCACCGCTACCTAAAATTTTAGTCATAAATTTTCTTTATACTCATGATTTTTAAAATTATGTTACGTAATATTGACTTTTTATTCTTTCATACAAATCACAGTGTGTCACGCGATTAATATTCGTAACTTTGCTAGTTTCAAAAATATATATTTTTTTAACATACTTAAAAGATCAAACGATTTCCAACCGCATTTTAACGAGTAGGTACCTGGAAGAAATAACCAAATCAAAGATTTTGATTAATAAGGAAAATCTCAAATATATTTTACCTTTTAGATAATGGAATAATTGTAGATGAGAATATATAGCCTGTCAAGAAGTCTACACTTTTGCAGTGAGATTGAGTCGCATGGGTGCTTCCAATAAATTAACTTGCGCACACTCTCGATCGCCTGTAGGACTCTAGAAAATTTAATCACTGGGCTCATACATATAAGCAACCTTTGGATCTAAAAAAAAAACAAGATTAACAAAGTGCAGTAAGGATCATTTCAACTTCTTTTTTCACTGCACATATATATCTTATAAGATGCAGAGTTTTCACATAATAAATGGTGTTGATTTATCAACGACATATTTGTCCTCGAGACATATTCAGAATTGCATGCATTCCTACTTTTAAATTTATTTGAGGTCTTACCTTGCTCTGGTGCGCACTAGTATTTTAGTATTCCCACTGATCAATATTCTAATTTAGTCCCGAGCCAAACTAGGGAAGGCATTTATTCTGATTGGATTGTGGAACTCAGAGGAACCTCTTGAGTTCTATTACCTCATTTCTCTATTAAACTAAACGTGTGGAGGCACCGCACCGCGAAGTAAAGTATAGGATATATTTCAGTTGATATTTTATGCGCTTTTACACTGAATTGTATATATGAAAGTTAGCAATTAAGACAACCTCAGGGCATCTGTAATCAAGTTTTAGCCCATCTCTGAGATGACCTGAAAAGGAGTAGACATTTTGCATTTTCGCAAGTCTACATTTATTAACCCTATTTGAGAGCAAATCAATTGAAGTTGGAGTGTTATTGCTGTGCTACAATTATTAAATCCCTGCTATTTTGAGGTCAACATAAACGTTCATCGAATTCTCCTGGCGCCGTAATAATTTCTCATAGATCACGCTTGTTAGCTTTTAACATCGTGAATGCACTTTTGGTGGTCAGTAGATAGCCGTAATTATTCGTTTGACCAAATTTGGACAATCGTGTAACTTGCCATATGGGTTTTAGTTTTCCACCAAAACAGAAATCTCTTCATTATATCACCGCCAGGTACGGTTAGATCGTGTTCTGCCAAATAGGTAAATGGACATGGATGATTTAAACAGGTTTGCAGCAGTGATTCACTGCACTACGCGCTGCAAAGCAGGCGGCACACTTGCAGATTATCACGTTTATTCTATTAGGTTTTCGTTTAAACGATTTTGCAATATTATAATTTAAACAATTTACATTTGTGGCTAATTAACCACTCTCTGCCTCATTTAATTTTGAATTAAAAAGAACATATATTTTCATGAAAGAGCAAACGGAAGAAATTTGATTTTGCTGATTACTTCATGTGTTATTGTACATGCTAAGATAACGCATGCGAAATGGTTTTCATTAAAAGTTAAAGGTATTTTAAATCGTACAATTTAGTTCCAGTAGGAGGAACTAATGCCGAATTATTTGAAGAACTCATATTCCAAAATTGAAGAATTTTTCATTTCGAGTGAGTGACGAAATCAATGAAATTCGCATATTAATGAAATTTAAAGTAGCAGGACTAAAAAATTGAAATTTGAACGACTGCACTTATCCTGAAAATGTAAAAATTATTCAGAATGAAATTTTATGGAGTCAAAAATGTGATGAGTCGTCGAGAAAAGGTACAGCACAGATTTTTTTGTTTGTTCATTTTGCCGGGAGCACTACTGTGACTCCAAGTTATATTTTAAAAAAGGTCATTACGAAATTCTGAATCGAACATTTTTTCTATCGATCGTTTAAAAATTAAAATCATTGCTTGGAGAAATTTTTAAAGAAGAACATATACAATCTTCGTGCGCTTTACTATGATTAAATTTATTTCATATTTATTAAATTATGCAAAATAGGGCTTCAAAATAACTAGCAGTGAGAAACCGTTGTCGTGACCTCGAGATAAAGAATAAAAGATTTAATTTTTCATTTATTTTATATTTTAAATGTAGACGATATTCTGTTGCTTTAAAAAAGTTTCCAAAAGTGGCTAAAATATAATATTAATCAAATTTTAAACTGGATTCGCCATGTATATAAAATTAAACAAGGTTCGGGGCTAAATTTTAGCACAACCAAGAAATATTAAGATAAAACATTTAAAATACGTACCTCTTATCTCCTGCATGAATTAAACAATTTTTAAAACCTTATACTTATGTTAGAAATGAAGAACAAGCTTTTATGATTTTAACCAATTTTATTACTTTTTCTTTCTAAAAGTATATTCAACATTAAGTGGGTATGCAAAAACTAAGGCATCCCTAAAAATTAACAATCTTATTACAGTAGAATCGTACGGAATTCCTTTTTATATTTAAAGTTTTTAAAAATCGTAACGACAGGTTTCAACCGTTCCACATTTCTGCTTTCATATATGTCTAGCCATTCAGTATGGTTGGGTAAAACAAAACGAAGAATATATTGAAGAAACGCCAGCCAAAACGGAATGTCAAAATTTTCCTCAATTGCTCCCAACTTCAACGCTATTTTCACGTAAATTTTTGGGAGTTCCTCCAAAGAAGTGTACGTTTCCAAGGTTTTAAGCAAATTTTTAACTAATTTATTAGTGTAACGAAAATGTGTACTTAACGAGTAAACAGCTGCTAGTTTTGCAGAAAATTTAAAATGTTAAAAACCAGCAGAAGAACGAAAGAGTTCAAGATTTGACAAAAAAACTTGAAAACAATTTATTGGCTGTCTGTTCTGCTGCAATTTGGAGGCATAAACAAGCAAAACTCTGGGGTGAAATCGCAATAAAAAATTGTTTTCTACATGGAGGCGAAGCTCATCTCGGTGGTGAAAAAGTATCCAGAGCTCTACGATCGGGAGCACTCGAATTATCAGCAGCTGAAAGTGAGCAAGGCCTTGTGGGATGAAGTGGGTCGTGAGATGTCTCTGCCAGGTAATTAGGTCTCCGCTATTTCCAAATATTTGGAATGGAAAAGAAAATCGCTGCTAGAACAAAACACGTCTTCATCTTTTACAGGAGACGAGTGCCAGACGGTCTGGAAACGGCTGAAGAAGAGTTACCTTGAGAGTCTCAAGCAGCAGTACTACGGGGAATTTGGGTCATTCGAGCACGAGGATAAGATGGAATTTCTCTGGCCCTTCTACGAGAATAGGTGAGGCCCCAATCCATTCAGTGGGTTCCATTTTAAAGTTATTTCCCTTTCAGTTTTGCTCAAGGTGTTTTCCCGGAGTGCTCCGATGTGGAGGAGGAGGAAGACGACGACGACGACGTTATTTTCTGCGATGACGAGAGCGAGAGTGCTAGTGTTTCTGAAATACGAGATTCCGACGATTCCTTAAGTGATAATGACGACTTTAGCGAGGACGAGGCTAGCGGATCGCATTCCAGCCACCCAAAGGACCAGGCGAAAGGGATCCAGCCAATGCGAAGGGATCCAAACGATATTCAGGCTAAGTATAAGCACATCGATGTTAAGAAAATGATCTCCATGGTCGAGAAGGAACCCTTCCTATACGACATTCGAAGACCTGATTTCTACAACTTTCCTGGAAAGAGGACCGCGCTGTGGAAGAGAATAGCTAGGATTATGAGATGCAGTTGTGAGTAGCTTAAGTCAATAAATAAATAAGTAAATAAAATAGTTACATACGTAGGCATCCTCGAAATAATCTTACAGATTGTCGGTAACTCAGGACCCTGAAGATTAATGTTTTTAGAAAACATTACAATTTTCCGTCAATGAACTATTAAAATATTTTATTGTTTTAAGATTCGATTTTCTGTGTGCAAAGAATGAAAAAAACGATGCACTCCTAAAAAGTGCTCCGAGTTTTAACCGAGACTTTTAGTTCCCTTAAAGGTGATGATGTCTATTATATATTTTGCAAAATTGGGTCTTGTATTTTGGAAATGGCGTAATTTCTTGTGCTGTACTATTCGCTTTAGCCTATATTTGATTGGGAATAAAATAATATAGCATTATTTTTTTAAAATATCTTTTTAAACTAAATAGAGTTTTGCATATTCATAAAAGCTTTTGATGTTAAGAAAACATTGTAAAGAAACTTTAAAGTTAAATTTTTTCTTACAACCAACCAATTAAATATGTTGCATACGTTTTTTAACTTAGCTGAACTTTTAAGTCTTCAAAGATATGCTAATAATATCACATACCCTTATAATTTATCCCCTTTTATTTTTCTTACAGCTACAGAAGTCCGCAAGTGTTGGGCTAGCCTAAAGAAGATCTACATCGAAGAACTCGCGCGGGAAGTGGGCTCCCACGTATACAGCTATTGGAAATTCAAACACGAAATGTCCTTTCTTAAGCCAATATATCTTCCCAAACAAACTTCAATCGATCAGGAACGCAAAATTGTTTTAGCTGTTAAAAAATATCCTGTAATTTACGACTCGCGGTATCTAGAACATAAAAACGGCCGCGCTTTGCGACAATATTGGGAAAGAATTGCTGAAGAAACCCATTGTACCCGTAAGTAGTAAATGCTATTTTCCCAGAGTTTAATACGAACTTATAAAAATTTCCAGTTGAAGAATGCAAAAGGATTTGGCAAAATTTGTACAACTGTTACAGACAACTTATACAACTTCATAACTCCGGTTTGCATTCGAGTAGTTGGAGGCTGAAAGAAGAAATGTCCTTTCTAGAGCCAATTTTAGATTCAGAACAAAACGCTTTGAAACAATCTGAATCAAATGAGCCACTAACAGAAGCAGATAAGTTAAAATACAAAATTATTGATGCTGTTAAGAAATATCCTATTTTGTACGATATTAAACATCCTGAATTCACCAGTATTCGCTGCAAAAACATGCATATATGGCAATCGATTGCGAAGGAAGTTAGTCTACCAGGTAATTAAAATTAATAATTAATTTAAAAGATATAAGATACATTACCTTTTTACTCGTAACTCTCAATTTTAGCGGAAGATGCTCGAAATGTTTGGAACGAGCTGCGGAAAGCGTACATCAGCTATGAGAAAAGGAAACTTTCTGGATCAAATGTTTCGCCGTGGAAATTTTCAGAAGCAATGAGCTTCTACGATTTGCTAATAGGTCAAAATGGAAAAATTGCTCGGAAGTACGATATAAAAAGAGGAGAACTTATTTATAGAGACGATAAGCGCGATTTTGAGCGCCAATTAATAGAATTAGTGAGGAATTGCCCTCAATTGTATGATTACACGAGGGAAGACTATGTAGTTACAACAGATATCACTCAGAGGAAACATCTTTGGTCGGAAATAGGAAAGCAGCTTAATGCGTCTGGTAAGTAGAGTCCTGTTTTCTAAAAACGTAAAAAAAATATATACATCGTTCGAATTGGGCTTAGCAAGCGAAAAGAAACAAACACAAAAGGTGAACTCGATTCGAATTGTTTCATCTTTAATAGCTAAATTCGTTGTGAGACACTCTGAAAGAAATCCTTATATAAACAAATTATCTTTAAGTGTCCTCAAAGAGCCCTAGGTGTTTTGGGACACAAATAAATTTAAACTCCTTTATTTGTAAAACTAACTAAATACAAAAGATCGAACCCTTTGAAACAAACAACAAAGTTTCTAATAAAATTTTGACTTGAAAATCCTTTTTTGTTACAGGTCAAGAGTGCAGCACCACATGGCGGAATTTGAAAAAGTTTTATGTTAATTCAATCCAGCGACCAGTACCAGGAGAAAGTCCCTTGGGCCGAAAATGGAAATTCAAGGATGAAATGGAATTTTTGCTGCCGTTGTACAAAAATAAAAAGGCGTACTCACGAGTGCGAATGGAAGATCCTGATGATTTTTCAATGACTGCCTTCTGTGCTGAATACATGAGCGATGAGGCTTCTTCTTCAGCAATTATTAAGCACGAGGGTTACGACTCATCTATGGACGATCCGGAATCATTCGCTCGAAAATTCATACGAAACAACAGCGAATATGGCTCCTTCGACGATGTATTTATAAAAAGCGAAGACGGTAGCTATGAAAACCCCTTCGGAAATGAGCTATTAGAAGAAGGCCATGTGCGCTCTATTAAAAAGGAACCTTCTTCTAGTGACTACGATCCCATGGCACATGGCAGTAATTTATTTTATATGAAAAGTGTGTCTAGTGAAAGTAGTATGGACTAGATTCATTCGTATATAAGATTTGTGATCAACTACTAGGACAGGCTGATGCACCAGACTATAATTTTGGTTTGACAACTTTGCAACCTTTCAATGGCATTGATACTTTTACCCGAATGTAATTGAATCAGTTTGAACTAGCTATGAAAAAGCCAAAGACAACTCAACTCTGTCGCTTGCAAGTTGTTTTGGTTTTGCAGCACCTTCGCCAATTAGCATGGCTTAGACTGTTTTCAAGAATTGAGTTTGTACGCTGATTGTCCAATTCAGCAATTACTTTTGTTGAGCTGAAGTGAGCAGCCGACTGCAAAAACTGAGTTCTTAATAACAGGGATTTTAAAAATCGTTAATTTATTTCTTCACTTATAGGAGATTGCAATGTTGTTCACTATTTTTTAAAACAGGACAATTTTGAGACAGCATTCATATCAACGCTTGGCTGGTAGTTGGTACCTGGGTTAATTTCTTAGAGGCAACAAATGTAACTTTTCATTTCGAGGCATAAATTACCAATATTTTTCCAGTTAGCCAGAAAATCTGTAAAAATCCCAGCTAGTCGTCGATATGACTGTACCCTTCGGGGGTTAGTAAACAACGTGTTTATGTTCACTAATTAGTTAAAAAGATGTACTAATTGTAAATAGAGATATCAAAAGAAATGTTTGACTGCAATGTTTGGTTCACGGAATTAATTTCAACCTACAAAAGAAGATATCTTTAGTGTTCTTAAGATAAATAAAATACTTTAAGTTATTTCATGTTTTCAATGACACTATAACACTTTTACCAACTAAAATTTAATTTAGAGACGATTTAATTTGTTCTTTAAGTAGGTATTCTTCGATTTAGAGCACTGCCGTTTTATTTGTTCAAGTTTGGAAGCAATAAAACATTTGGGAGCTGGCCCAATAATGCTTGCAGCTGTATGTAAAACATCTTTCAATGCAAACACGACAATATTTAAAGTGAGCCAAGGAAACAGTTCTATGAAATGAGCTGTGTTGGAAAGAACGAAGTAAGTAAACACAATTTTGGATGCGTAGATAAATGAGTTGAGTTAATACCGAGCTTAATCGTGATTCCTTCTAAGACTGAAATTTCTTCGGGAGGAAGAGAACAAATAGTGGCTTTGATAGTAAAGAACTTGATTTATTTCATTCAAAAATACACAAAATGCGAAACTACATTTTAAAGAAACGAACTTCGATGGTATTCTTGGAAGTTATTTTTAAGAAAATATAAAGGAACTTAGCTTTGTGCGCAAATTTACCGATTTATTCTTAAAGACGAGAAACTAAAACAAAAAGCGATCTTTCTCATGGCTGAATTACGCATAAAATTTTATATGAGAAGTTATGTACGTAATTCAGCCATAAGAAAAACTAATTAATCCCATCTGTAATTATTAAGGAAAAAATAAATAAAACAAAGTAAATTTATTAAGTGCGAGCAGCATATACACATTTATTTATATTAGCACTGTATTGAGATAATTCGGGACAAGTTCCATGAATTGGTCGGTTAGCAGTGCAAAGTTTTCCTTCTTTGTTGAAGCCGGCAGGGCAGGCTATGTCTGCTGCGTAGGCCATGCAGAGGGCAAATAAAAATGCGAAAATTGCTAGGAATTTCATCTGAAATAAATTAGTTATTAACTTCTATTTTAAGCAATACATTTCAGCCGAAAATATAAAAATCAACGGTTGTACGAATCGGTTGGTTGCTATTCTAGGCGAAATTGCTAGATCGAATAGAAGATGAAGTTTCATGCTAATATTACTGAAATTAAAACCTTGATTCAGCCAAATAAAACAAATTCGAGCTAACAAATGTTATTTATAATAAATTTCAATTTCTGAATTTGAATGATGTTACGTGAGCGTAAATTATCTGTAACTCTGTTTACATTATCCAACTTAATGTAACTAGCATACTAATCCAAAAACGTTCTTAACAATTCTTTTCGGTGTCTGCGCAGTATTCCAAATATTAAAGCTGTTTTCCGCAAATCACTACGGAAATTATGTAGTGTGTATGTGTATTTAGTAAAAATTGTGTGTTCGAATTCATTAATAAAAAAAAGAGAGAAATCGATTCCACAAACACGTAATTCAATTAAGTATAGGCTATATCCTAAAAGACCTATATTTTCTTTATTGGTTTGGGTAGGAATTAAGTTAAAATAATTAATTTAAAAAAATTAGTTTTTGGAAAGGGCAATGGGCAAAATCGAGAATTTAAAAGTCCTGGCAAGGACGCGAATTATAACGAATTTTCTCCTTTTACTGCAGTAGATTGAAAATGGTAATAACGTACAAAATATTATAAAATAATAAAACAAAACCACGAATAAATTGTATCTAGCAAACATTGAACCAATATCACAACACAAATCCATGCAACCGTTGTCTCTTGTATTTTTTGCTTTAAATCAACAAACTTACTTTGATGAATTGATCTGTTTCAAATACTCAAAGTTTAATTAGTTTCCACAGACTGTAAATATTTTTGCTGTGAACTTATATTTATAGCAAAGTTATTATTTTCCCACCTCTGGTCGAGAGATAAAGTTTACATGAATATTCAAATATTATTATGTACAAAGCTCTTTCATTATTATGTTAATCAGTTTATCGGTAATAGGTTTTTATTTCTAAAATGAATTTTTCGAGCTCAAGACAATTAAAAATAATTGATAAGCAATATGATGATGTAAGCCCAAATTTTAAGCGATAATGACCGTCTCTTAAACGATTTCTCTTCTGAAATTTTTTTAAAAACATCTACAGGAAAATTACGTTAGGTTTTTAAACTCTTGTACTTTATTCAGATCCAAATGGTTACACAAAGGTCAAGGTGTGGTCAATTTTAGGCATTTCGTTTTGTTTAAATTTTGATATTTGTATGAAACAAACACAAAAATATTTAATCATTTTATAATTTCTGCGAAAACTTCGGAGATAACCTTATAACCCCTATTAACGTTACAATTAAATAAATATTGTGCTGGCTCTTTCGGTATGGAAAAACCTCTTTAGGTTTGTTTGTTTGTTTAATATTTTAGATGATAAATTTCTAAAGAACAATTAGTTAAAGATGATATTATGACAATCAAATTTTCGTCTGTTAGTTGCAGTTTGCAAGCTTGTAAATATTGTAGCATATTAAAGTTGGGTTTAGAATGGTACATTATGATTTGGCTCAGCCTACACTTAAGAAAAATAATTTATATAAAATATGTGATATGAATAATATTAGGTGGTAACTTATATTTTTCAACTTAGAATTTAAAATTAGAAGTGGCAACAATGTATTTGCAAAAATTCATGAAGGAGCACTTCTAATTTTTAAAGTTTTAAAGTTGAAGTAAAAAAGCAACCGACAATTTGTTTTTACATATTCTTCACTTTTGACCGTAAATAATTTAAGATCAAAGGATAAATTACGCATTTGGAATTAACAAAAGAATGAATAATAAAATCGTTAATGACGAGTATAAATAATAAAGGATCAAGATAAGTACCTTGTGGCATACATAAAGAAAACAATTTCTCTAGAGAAAACGATTTCAATTCTAACAATTTGTTCACATATGAAAGTGGTTTCTCAGATTTGTTGAATAAAACCCAAAATATGCATTTAAATTTCACATTCAGCGTATATAATCAAATCATTATTGTATCTGGTTTAGTTTATTTCAAACTTTTTAAAATATTTATTTTAAGTATGGAATTTAAATTCAAAATTACGAATATGTTGATATATTCTCTTTACGTACACGATAAAGCTGTTTTAAATGATATTGTTTACCAAAGAAATTAAACAATAGCACCAAATTAGGGTAATAAAAATGAAACTTTCCGGTTTCAACCATTTCTTAAGGACTCATAAAGCATTGTCCTGACTTTGAATCATCCATCAGAAAGTGATTCCACGATGCTGAGCGTCTGTTATGCGGAAAAAAGGACCCCAAAATTAATTGTTAAAAAATTCCGCTCCGTCAGCATCTTGCTACAAATGTTTGCCACTGGTTAAATGGAAAACTGCTTCCTTTGGCGAGACTTTTGCGGCAAAAAAATAAAAATACAAGATTAAATACATCGACCGTGGGGCGTAGGCAGTCGGGAAACTTGACCTAGTCCTCATTCTTGAGACTAATTGTACCTGAGGACTATGCTGATATGCTGCTGATGCTGAATACATAAATCGACCTTTTTTGCCTAGTGGTACTACAGCTAAGGAATTTCTTCAGCGCACTTCAACTTTAGAGTTTCGAAAGAGACATTTCCGTCTAGCTTATGAGGATGAAAATATTATTAAAATATTTACTAGCAAAAATTTTAATGGGATGCGACATAATTTTGCTTGAAACGGAATCTTTTTGTTGCATAGTTGAATTTTTTAGTCGTTGGACTTTTCATTCATATCTTCCTTTTTTTATCATCATGACCATCTTTTGAATGAGGTGAATGCATTTGTTACGTGGAATATTAAATTATGATTGCTGTGACTACGAAATTCTTATCCAGTTCTATTGAACCACTCGGTTTTTTAGGTTGCTGTAATATCGAATTTATTTACTTGGGATTTGGAAGAAAAATGTTTTTACTTTTTAATTGTCGTTTAAAAATCTCTTCGGAACTGTTCAATATCGTTTTACAGTCTTCAGATTCAGCTTTTAGTTCAGTTTTATATCGAACTATTTTGCAAAGGTATTTCGTAATATTGGGGCAATTTTATTCGTTTCTAAAGATGCAAAGAAACTAGTTCCTCAAACTTTTGCAAATAAAGTAGTTTGGAAGTTTTATATGGATGGGTATATAGAGGTATATAGTTCAGAATTTGCACCATTATTCGACTAGAGACAGAACTTGCTGAAGTTTATAAAGCGCGTTAATAAATTTTCTCAGAGTAAATATTATAGTATCATCTAAATAGGCGACTGAAAAGTGAACCATACAAATAAGTTCCTTAATAATAGAGAGAATATTCCACCTTAAGGGTATTATACCCTATCTCCTCTTACTGGTTTCAAGTTGACAATATTTGTGGACTCATTTCTGCTTCATTGGGTACTATTTATCCACTCTGGTTAACATAGGATTAACACGATGCTTTCGAATGACAAAAACCATTGAACTGGCATAATCAAAAGGTTCACTCAAAATTTTAACGTCTGTTGATTTTCAATAAGTTTAACAAATAAAATTTAAAATCAAAATTATTATTTGGTCTGCACACGTTTCTTCTATCTAATTTTCTATTAGAAAGTGTATGTAGGACGTGCTGATTTAAAGAATAGAAAAAAATAGAATCATCGTATTCCATTACAATTTCTTATATTTCGAATGCCTGAGATCGAAATAATTCGTACTATTTTCTGATAGTACTTTAGTATGTCGCTCAGATACACAAGCTCCTAAAGTTTCGCCTGGAAACATTGTGTTTAACTATTAATACCATGGATACCTTCGGCAATCTTCACGTGGTTAATGATAATATTTTACCAACGACAGCAATCCGCATAGAATGAACTTCACACGGAATTTCAATTGGTAGAAATTGCGCTTTGCCTCAGTCTGAGGACACGTCGCAGCTATAAATTTAGATCAATGAGAGAAATGAGACATAATTTTTTGTTCCTTTCCAAAAGGTGGATGTGTAATTGAATTGAAATGACCCAACATGAGAAAGTTCTTGACAAAATTACGTTTATTTGATGGAGCTGTGATATTTATGTCACGTTTGGTTCTGATTTGAAAAAAAAAAACCTGAAATGATTTACGTGATAAAATCAGTTAAACGATGTATTTCAGATATTGATTAGCTTTCGGTCTTATTTTGCACACGGGGGTAAGTCCAGCAAAATGCTGGTGAAAGGGATCGTTTGATTTATGGTGAATGAAAATTCCCTTCTTAAATTACTGCAGGAAATGATTTTTTTTTTTCGAAGGTTCAAATACTAACCCAATTTTTTTGGCTTTTAATTTATTATTTTTTTCTGTTGTACGTTTACGCTCGTGATATCAAAAGGCTAAAAAGATTTATTTGGTCTATTTAAATACATTCGCACCCTTTTTTCGGTAGAAGCTATCCTTTAATTTAATAAAGAAAATACTTACGATGTTCATATTAGCTTAACCTTTTGCATTGATTTATTAACTTTTATAACCAAAAATAAGTTAAAGCAAAAATTGCTCCAATTGCTCCCTTGAGCAGTTTCAAACAGCCGCAGAGTTATTAAAAATACTCGTAGGGCCTCAAAATTTTGAGGAGGCTCCAGCAAAATAAATTTCAGGGTAGATCTGGAGGAAAAATTTCAGGAAATGAGACTCCAAACTCGCCTAAAAATTGTTCCAAGAGGGGCCCCAGCTTTTAAAAGACGCAAAATTAAGTAATTGTAGATCCGATTTTACCTTTTTTGGGTGTTTTGAGTCCTTTTTCCAAATGTTTTCTCCTGACCTATCCTGAATTTTATTTTGGTGGAAAGCTGGGTATGTTCAAAGAGCCTCCTCAAAATTTTGAGGCCCTACGATTACTTTTAATGACTCTACGACTTTTTGAAGCGAGATTTTATCTTTTTCGAGAGTAGGAGTCCTCTTCATCGGAATTTTTCTTTCAGACATATCCTGGATTTTATTTTGCTGGAAAGCTGGGCACGTTCAGAGGAATTTTTCTTAAAAATAATAGTACATATGGATTTAAAAAGTTGAAAGAACTTAAAACTGAAAGCATCAAATCAATAACATCAACCAGTTTGGATTACTTTTAGCTTTATTTCTGTTCAAGACATTTTAAATAGATGATGAATTCTTTAATAAATTTACTAAATGATTATTTAGTCTAAAAAATTTTAGTAAGCATTTGTGCTCAACAGGATATATATTGTTATAGTTTTTATACTTACCCGTTTTTACGATTTTTATAAAATTGCTACCACTTTATCGATGCAAATGCAATGTTGTGTCCAAAAGTTTTGCATGGTACATCAAAACTCACAACTATTACAATTGAATTTTTAAATCCACTAAAATTAAAATGACAATATCAATAGTATCCAAACTGGTTAAATGATGGTGGATAACGGAGCGGGGTGTTCTTGGAGCCTAATTTTGTTCTAATATTTGAGAATTAAAACAACAACTAATTTAATATGCACATAATAGTGAATGAGCTAAGCTTGACTCAATGAAAGAATTAAATATTATACCGACGATCCATTCGATTTCATTTTGATTGTGAGAAAAACAGCTCAGCTACAGACAGACAGACTGAATCCAAAGTTTCACCATAAGAGTAAAATTTTTGGTATGAAATCCTAAAAGGAATAATAATGTTCCATTAAATTTTGTTCAGAAATTATTTTTGCAACTTCGCACTGAATTCGACCAAAAAATTTGGTCATCTTATGCATTATTAACTAGGTACTGTCCGGTTGTTTTTTGTTTGCTCTGATTTTTCAATATTTCATGAGGATTAAATGACATACCTGAAGATTCAAAGTGTTGTTTACATTTGGACCGAAGTAACTAAATTAATGCAGAAGAGGAATGCATGTCGACAGGATGCTAATATCGAATTCGAATTCGTTCAATGTTCTCCTTGTCGAATTCAGTGGTGTTCCGATGTTTTCGCCATGGTCAAACGTTAAATTCTTGCCTCGAGTATTAGTCAATAGCTGTCTAGATATTTTGTTTGGAAAACTTCAGAAGTCTTGGCAGCTCCTTTTCTCTTTTGCTTATAAAAGGGAATTCTCGTGTATTTCATAAGCCATAATGAACTTTCAACGCAATTTGCATATTTTGCTGTTTTCGCTATTCAGATTTTGGGTGATAAACCGGTGTCAGATTTCATGAATATTACATAGAAGTCGCTCCAATAACGAGTCCTCGCAACTAGCCACCAGGACTTCGTCTGGGTCCTCTATACCGCAAAATAATAATTCCTGTTGAACACTCCTGGCGCACACAACGAATTTAAATTTTTAAACAAAAGAGGAAACACAATATCGCTGGCCAAAAACGTCGACCGTTGCAAGAAAAACCTCTTCTTCTTACATCCTAAATTGATTATAAGTTCCACCAAAGTTTCATTGAAACTTTCCAAAGTTTAAAACTTATTTTCATCAAGTGGTGTCCTACTAATTAAAAATGTAAATTTATTGTAAACTTTTGCAACACTAATTGCCTCCCGCTTTTAATTTGTCCGGCTGCAAAAGGAATTGTTCGTCGCTTAATTAAAAACGCCTCACCGCTCAAAAGCATGTGCCAATGAAATTAACGTTAAAAACACCAACCGAAACTCGCCCCAAAATAATCGCATTTTGGACCTGATTGACACTATCAGCATTTTGCCAGGTACTAAAAATTATTATGGAGTCTTCCAGTTCCAGTATGGGGCCCCATTCTGAAGGAGCTCCTCGACCGGTGCAATGTTTGGTGCATAAAGTGGCTTAAGATTGAATGCACTTTATATAATCCCTGGGAAAACAGCAAACGATAAACCTGCAGTAGAACCCTTTTGCATACAAATTTATTATTCTTGACACACAAAATATCCTCTGAAGATGTTCCACCTCAAGGTGATCACAATAGGAAAGGGAACAAAACTTTTCGTAACATGCATTAAATCCGTCGACTCGACACCTCGACAAGATTTTCTCTAACAAATGACTAAGAAATCCCCAGAATCTGAAACTCATTGAACGTGAAAGTTTTTCTCAAAAAAATAAAAAGGAAAACGCACGTTAAAAAAGAACGAGAAAATGCTACTCGTAGTTGAAAGAAACTTTTTCATCAAGAAATCATTCAGAGGATTTACGGTAGAGCACAACACAAAGGCGGAAGGTGCCCTGCTCTAAGAGCTTAAGTAAAAAGTCGAAATTAATTTGTTACTATACATCTCGAATTCTTAATTTAAAAGGATAACGAAGAGTCGAAACAAAAGGGCTTTTCTTGTCAAAGACTGTTATACTCGAGTCTAGCACTTACCAAAAAAGTACGATGAATAAGATGCCAATGAGCTGGAGATATTCTCAAAGAAAGTATAAGAGGCTTTTGGGAAAAAAATCCACACTTTAATAGGGACTAGCTAAGGTTCTGTTCTGTTCGAAAACGAAAAACCTCTTTCACTCAACCGACTCCTTCAAACACATCTAGAGAAGTTAAAGGACTCTTCAAGACAGCCCACGTCTTGCATTTTTCGAACTATCAGGTGAATTTTTATGAAGCTCTTCCAAACCCAGAACAATGCGACTTATGGCAACATAGTTGTTCGACAAAATTCCTTGTAAAATTCTTTTACGACCTTTTCACCCAAGAATGAAATTTTATAAGAAGTTAAAATAACATCTGAGTGCCAATATCCCCTGAACTTGAACTCTAATCTAAAACACAAGTGCCTTTTGGGAAGTAATAAAAAGAATTTCTCTTCAAAACTTAAAACTTTGACCATTAATTTATGTTACATTACATTGGAATTTCTCAAAGGTATAAGAAATTTATTCAAGAATGTTTTCATTTTTTCTACATTTATACAAATGTTTTCTCTTAAAAATTTAACTAGTTTTGAATTCGGATAAAAATGAGGAAATTTTCAAGATTTTTTAATGTTTTATTATTCTAATTACGATTATAAATCACTTTTAACCCCTTGATGGTTATGTAGCCATTGTATTTTTGATACATTTGTGAGCTTCATAGGTAATGAATGATTTAGTTTCAAATTTTATTAGGACTTATTTAAGGGCGTAGTACTGATTTATGTACAACCATATTTACTTTTGAATGAAAGGGTTGGTAAAATAGAATGTTTTAAAAGTTTTTACAATATTTTACTATTAAAAATGTAATAATTTAAAAAAAAAAACACGTAGAATATGAACAAAATCCATAAATATTTATATTTTGAAAATGCGGTTTTTGAGAAAGAACGCGTTTAGTTAAAGTTAAATCGAGAAGCGAGAAATACGCTTGAATACGTTCTTCGAATTTCGTTTTAATATTTTACTATAATAATTTTGAAATGTTACACATATTTTGGAAATAACAATAAGGGTATTCATGAAACAAGATAAGTTTATGAATCGTATATTTACTTATATTTACGCGCAGCATTTCATGAACGCGCAATTTTTTAAATCGACTTACCTTGGACATTTTTCTATTTTGTAACGTTTGTGTAAGTTTACCAAAATTGCCGCGTAAAGTTATGAGGTTCGTGATATTCGATTCCCCACACAAATTTTGAAAATTCATTTCGGAGGCTGGTAAACTTATGTGGTTTACGCGTATACGAGGTCAATACGCGTTTGCATGAATACCCTTAATAACTTAAAAATTTCGACAACCCTGAAGAGTACTGAAAAACAGGCAAATATTGTTCTGAAAGTGAAGTGAAAAAGTAGAGTTCTTGAATTTTTTTGCATTACGTTTAAATATATACAAAAAAAAAAAAACGGAACGTGTTAAATTCAAATTATTTAATACAGAGTTTTTTGGGGCTAATTGCATTAGCCATTAGCATGATATTTTAAAGAAATTAGAGTTAATGATTGCACCCTTGGTCTTTTCGGGTCTAAGTTAATGAGCTTCCACTCAGAGAGTAATTAAAATGAAAAGAATGCTGAAAGTAGCATTCTTGCACATTTGTCTGCATTCAAACTAAATATGTGAGTCAGTGTGTTAAAGAATGCAATCAGTCTCTCAACTAAAGCCACGAAATATCGCCAGCAGAACAGAAAATTCTAGTATAGACCGAAACAAAGGAATGCCATTAACATACATACATTTAGTACAAAGGAGTGGACCAAGTACACCACCTTGTGGCACTTCTCTCGACTAGTTCATTTGGGAAGAAAGAGCTCCATAAAACATCATTTCTTTTATATGCTAAGATACTTATGTTAAAAGACAGATAATGAACAAAAAGAGAAAATTCAAGTATGGTAAATTTCTAAAGAAGAATTCTGGGGTTAGTTTTATTTACATAGTTTAGATCCTAAAGAAAATGATTTAAAATATGCAGTTTTCATTTTGTGCAATTTTTTGTTATATTTTTTTAAGTGAAGCTTCTATAACCAGACTTTAAAATAGGGAGTAAAAATCGATGTAACAAAATTGTATTGGTGTATTTTTTCCAAATTCATTATTAAAAAATTACAAAGATTCTTATTTTCTATGAAATTTCACCTCTGTCAAGGGTTCCGAGACCCACGCGTCTTTTTTTGAATTGTAAAGAAAGTAATGCACCTAAATTAATTTGAAGTTTTGGCTTGAATTATTTTTTCTATTATTAGGGAATCGAATAGAAAATGGTTTAATTAGGTAAACCACTAAACTTTGTTCAGTTTATAAAATTTGTGTTGCTAAATGAGAGTTCGAATATTCAGCTATTACATAAAAATACAAAAGACTTAAATTAAAAACTGCTAGTTCTTTTACATTAACTTTTTCCATAAAATAATATTAAAGTGCCTTCCGCCAAACAAAAAGTAGTTAGGCCATTGTCAGTCATATTTTATAATTATACCTGAAAATATAAACTTTTTGATTTAAAACTAGCCGACCCGCCATGGTATTTTTTGTAAATAAAAAAAAATTAAAATATACTTTATAATAATATAATGGTCTTGTTTATTACATACCTATATACATTTGAATAACAAACAATAAATTAAATTCTTAATTTTAATAATTATTTCTTCTTAAATTAATTTCTTTTAGTTACAAATAATACCATATAAACTCCTGGAGCGGATGGAGCTAGTTTCACATAAAGCATTGTAAAATGCTTGTGCCATGGAATGTAATTTAAAAAATTTGAAAATTATATTCAGCACTACCGATCAAAAAATTTTTAAACTACATATGTTCTAAATCTTTCTGACATCAATGTTAACTTAGCCTGTAATTGTTTTTTCAATTGGTTCAGTAATTTCCATGGTTATAAGTCTCATACAAGCATACATTTATTTTGTTATATAAATGTATATAGATTATTTTTTGAGTTTTTGATGACGCTATAAGATTTTTGGACTAATTTTTAGCCCCTTGGAAAATGATTTAATTTCAAACAGTTCGGTCAGCTATGCAGTGAGCCATTTTAAAATGACACAGTTAATAGTTATCTTTTGCCGCGAACCAGACTCGTGGTTATCATTTTTGGCCTAATCGATTTACCACGAACCTGACTCGTGATTATCATTTTTAGCTCAATCGGCCGATCACGAACGTGGTTCGATATTGTAGGCGAAGGGGTTAAATATCTATCATAATAAAGTTTATAATTTTATACATAAAAAAATAGCATTACTTAGATTTGCTAATTAATTTCATAATCTTTGGTATTGATTGTACTTTTAAAAATTTTAAAAAATATTAAAAGAATATTTTTTAAAATTCAAATGTTGTACATTATTAGATGTAATAAGCAAAAATTGATTTCAATGTCGCGCCCTTTTCCTACCTCATTTTGGTAGTACAATATAACCGTTCGCAATCAAACGAAATTTCTGTTTAAAAAATAATTTGTCTGAAATTCAATTACTAATAAAATAATACTTCGCAACTCTGAAAGGAAAGTGAAATGGTTGTCTCAAATAAATTTACAAATGTTATTATTTCTCCTCAAACAATTTTTCGCGTCAGGTGGGGTGGAAATATCAATTGAAATAAAAGTGTTTCCCAAGGCAATTTTTTATGGCGTGACAACAAAACAGACAAAATGTATGAGCGAAAAGAATACCCCAAGTATTATTATTATGATGGAAAAAATAAATTGTGTTATATTCACGACATTTTCTCTCGCACATTATATGAAAAAATGTTGAGCAAAAATTTACAATGGCCAGGAAGTTGGCGTGAATGGAGGCGTAAACGAAAGACTAATGAGGTGGACAAAATGGCTCTGAAAATTTTAAGCAAATATTTTAGATATCCATGGATTAAATGTTCCATGACAGAGGAAATTTTTGGCGGGTCTTTATTTAATACAAATAACATAATACCTATACTATAATATAAAAAAAAATATATAATAGCCCTTCTGTGGAATAAGAATAAATGGACAGTGGTTTGATTTTGTTTCCTCCTAATAAAACTTTTCCGTAGATAGTGAGAATTTGTTATAAAAACAAACCCCTCAATTTATTCAAGAGCAGCAAAAACATAAATTGAACAAAACCAACCTTAATAAAACACTTAGTGAACCTTGGTTCGGAAGGGACTAGGAGTTTTGGGAAAACTTAATTTTAATGGAATGAAATTTTCAAACTTTAAATTGGGGAGGCGATTCTAAAAATGATTCCATTAGAGGAGGAATTAAATAAAAATAAATTGCCTAAATTAGCAGGGCATAAAAATGATTTAGCGACGAAGGGAAAGGATTGGCAGTGCTTGAAATGGATAAACTGGCTCTTAATCAAACGAGAGAACAAAAAGTCGGGCACGGAAAAGTAACCCAATTCCAGAAACACATTTAAAAGTTCCTCCTCTACCATCTGGATTTTGCTGCGTTGAGACTCTTTCTGCCCTGGAAACGAACATTTCTGTCTGTTATCTTATATATATTTTTTTATTGTTTATTCTTGACGAAATTTTTAATTCGTTATCCAAGTCTCGTTTAATGTCGTTTCACCTTGGGCTACGAAATAATTAAAATCACATGAGTTTGCCAGAAATAAGTTTTTTTCTTTCGAAACGAAACATCCATTAAGATGGGATGAAAAGAAGCGACGACGTCGTTGGCGCTGGGCTCCATTGAGTCCAACTCCAAGGGAATGCAAATATTAAGTTCAATGTATGGAATTGTGAAATTCAGTAATTAAACAATTTTTGCTCATTCAACTTTCCGGTAATTATCATAAAGAGCAACGCCAACAGCGCCAGAGAAAAAAAACTGGGAAAAAAGGCTCGTATAAGAGAACAAGTGCTTCGAATTTCATTTGAGTTTTTGTTAAAAGTAGTCCCCGGTGAATGGGAACAAAAAACAGCAACATAACAACATTTACGAAGAATTAAATTAACATTCACTGTTTATGTTAAATTTACTAAAGCACGAGGGATACCTATGTACATTTAAAACACGCTCTTATCCTTATTGATTTTAACTTCCGTCAAACAAAAAATAAACAGGGAAAATTTAAAAGCAAGTTAAAGGAACTTGTAAATCCAAGAAACTGCCTCTAAATCATCGGTTTCTTGAAATTCATGTTCTAGGGAATGCCTTCCGTGACCTTCCAGGGTTGTAACTTGTGAAGACTTTGATCTTATTTATTATGAAGCCACGCCACTCTAGCTAATGAATGGGACTCACAAACGGAAAATTTTGAAACCTTGTCGCGAAATTTTTGCGTACGATACAAGAAATAAAGGTTAAAGCACAGCTCCTTCCTTCAGTACGATTGAGCTTCATAAAACTGATGTCTGTTTGTTTTGCTTTTGAATTGTTAAGCGGCATGTAAAGGGCACGGCGAATGTCTCGAGGCTGACTAAATTATTATTTTATAGCATCTTCAAATGACTCACAGAAGCACGGCATATTATTGGAAGGATTTGAATGAAAAAAAAAAAGAATCAACTATACACCGGGGACAAGGTAATCATCCATTATGGGCTATAAAATTTTACAACACTCGGACGAATTCCAATCGATCCATATCAACGTTTCTTTTGTGTTGCACAGAACGGGTTAATCTTCAAAAAACAATGTGATTACTGTTCGATATAATTAATTTCAGTTCCCATAACCTATAAAAATAGTTCAACTTTTTAAGAATTTGAAACAGAAAGCAAATCAGATAACATTTTACTTAAATATTATTGTATTTAAAAAATTTCGTTTTAGTCACTGAAGGTTCAGAAGACCCCCAGTAAAGTTTACGGCTCCGTAGCTCAGAGTGCTGCCATCTGTTGTTGTCAAGTGACACCACTACCTTATAAATCGTATATAAACTTTTTTTAAAAATGTTTCACATCAATCTGTAGAATAAATATTTTTGTTGCCAGTACTAAAAATAATACTTAATTTTATACGAAAGTACACTACCTGAGAAACATGTTTCTAATTTTTTACTTATTGTTATTATTGAAAAGTGTAAAATTTATTACTATTAAGTCAAATTTTTCAAAAAAAAAGACTTATTTAATTTAGCAAAGTTTAACAAAATGAGTGTGAGAAAACAGTTTTTTCGACCTAGGGTCCAAAGGACCCCACGTGACTCTTACGTAATTATTTAGAGGTGTGGCTTCAACGGGGTATGCAACTTGACCCTTTTTTCTTACAGGATTGATATGAAGTATTTCTATTACTATATCAAGAAAGTAAACACGGAAATCAGTCAGAAATATTTTATAATTGGAGATGAAACTGAAAACAGAGGAAACTTTTTCTACTTTATAGTGCTTAAAAATTTTTCAGATATTGGATTTAGATAGATAGTTTTCAACAACAATTTATTATTTTTTCAATTGAAAAATTTCTAAGTTCAGTTATGGGTAAAAAACTAAGTCTTAAAACAGACTAAACAATTTACCAATTTTTTCTTGGTTAAAGGGCAGTCGGAATATAATCGAACAGGGATGAAAATTTACAAAATCAGGTAAAAATAATACTATTTATTTTTATTTTGCATTTATGAGCGTATTAGAATAGGTTAATTTTTGAAGCAATTGCCTGCAACTCCAGGAGATTTCAAGCCATAAAATTTTAAATAAATTCTTAAATGTGTCCTAAACGTCTTTATTATTCTCTTATTCAGATTATCAAAGTGTAAGAGCACTATTATTAATCCACATTTAGAGTGTAATAGTGCCTTCCAGAATGCAGTTTGCATGACTCTAATTTAAGGTTTTAACCTAATCTGCACTCTAATATCTAACTTAATTTAGAAAACAGTGAGAGTAGCATCATTCATGTGCATCTAGTCCTTTCCTTTATGGTAAGTTAATGCAAATTTCTGTCCTTTTTGAATATAAGAAAATAACGTGCCTCATAGAAATGTGCTCTGAGAGCAAAAAGCACTTTGTTAATCATTATTAATGACCACAACAAGGGTGGGCTAAATATAGTTGAAGGTACCTTTTCGTCAGGTAATCAATCATTCAACAAAGGTTGCACAGGATCTTAAAATACCGCTCTCATAATTATTTCGTGAGTTTACACTACATCTCAATGTCAGAAAATAAAAATGTGCTCATGCTGAAATGTACTTCATCAAGAGGATAGAGATCCCACTTCTACACTGACCCTCGCATTTCATCCGTATAGAGGATTTCGATGGATAGAAATATAAATAATAGAAATAGCTTCACATCTTTCATACTTAAAATTTTTGTGGAGTATCTATTATACAATTTTACTCCGTTTCGTTTTGAATTTTTGTGTGAAAATATAGATATATATTGTATTAATTTTTTTTACGAGCAACGCGGCGAAACGAATGCCGAGTGCTCAAAGTCAATCCAACAAAAGCCCTTTTACATAGGCCAGACCAGTGGCTTTGAAGATTTCCAACAGATTTTCTTTCAATAGCAGGCACGTTTCACGGTTAGTTGAGCTGGGCCTTTATGTGATTACGGATTTTATGAAAATGTGCAACCAAGTGCCACTAAATAAGTAATCTTTAAAGCTTAACGAGAAGCAATTTAAATTTTGTCGCTTCGCCCCTTGAGGAGGCCACTATATAAGAAAATTTTTATTAAGTAAGATGCCGGCCGGAAGGAAACTTGTGTAACCTTAAAAGGATAATTTCAATGGCTGAATTCAGAATTCATAAGGCTTAAGGAAATTCTATTCCAAAAACCAGCACATGGTTGACTCCTTCATTATAGTTTTGAGGCGCTGATGCGTCATAATGATCCTTGCGCAAATATTGAAGAGCTTTAGTTCACGCATGTTGGTTAATGCGTTAATGTGTGTAACACATTCATTTTCATAATTATTTTGGGGGCTATGAAATTGCTTTTTGGGCATAATTTTTATCGCACGCTGTGCAATTTAATGTAATCCCTTCGGATGGTCGTGGGGAACTCCTGGAGCGATAGATTTAATAGGGAGCAAGAAATGTTATTCTCCTTTGAGTACAGGGTGACTGTGACATGCGCGATGATTCTATTCCGAAAAATTCATTTCAGAATTTCCCAAAAATTTTATCCCTCGTTCGCCAGATGTAGAGCACACGGCTGGTATATTTTTTGCCCTTATTTCATAAAGCATTTACCTTAAAGCAAAAACAAATTGGTGCCACTTCCAAGCAAATGGAAATCTGTTGAGCTTAGCGTCAGACTCAACTCTTAAACTAAATAATGCCGCGATGAATGGCTAAGTGTGCTTCTGGGTCGCGCGACTTTATCGAGTGGGAAATTGTCCTTAAAGTCATATTCGCGGTTTCGGTTTTGCATACCTATATATTTTAGTTATGATATCAGAATCCACAACTATAGCTTCATTTTCCTTTTCCGTAAGAAGGATGAGCTTATTTTGTTTAGTGCATCATGATGCAATTTCCCTGTGATGAAGCAGCACCTGGTTTTCCTCCCCGCGGGTGCATCTACTGTGCTGCACTCTGCAGCACCTTTTACGCACCCGTAGAACTAAAACAAGCTCAAGGCCATAAGATAGCAATTTGCTGGCACTAAAGATTTTTATGTGAATTTTCACCCCTGAAATATCTTAAAATAGCAACACTACGAGAAGGAAGCATTCTGGGGGATTCGGGAGGAATTTTTTCGTATCTCCCAAGCTAAAATTGTTGGATGAAGCTGCACCTAATCCCTATATCATTGGATAAGGTCAAATAAATATTCGAGTTAACTACCTGTCACCCTCCTCGAGGATCTGCCACAATACGAAAATTATAGGGGAGCAAAAAAATCTAAGCGATTTCAAATGGAAATAAAAGGAGCAGATTGTCACGATGATATCGAAAGATGTGGGTTCTTAAATCTGAATTATTTCTCGCTTAATGCTAACTTGTATCGGACCGTATCGTATTCTAATATCTGTTGATCCAATACTTTTTTGAAGGCCTCCTTGGGACTTCCTATATTAAAATCGCTTATTATTATACCATGAAAATTAGTGTTAAGCCATCTGGCTAGAAATTGCGGATGATGTGTTTTTGGAAAAATCATACTCTAAAATTAGGTCTGTTCGCTGAGCGCTGATCTTAATCAGACCAGATCGAATTACATCAACTTAAGTAGATCAGCTGTTAAATAATTGTCAGATCAGATTAGATCAAAAACGATCAGAAGTCTGAACGAACGCAAATGGATCAGTTAACATCATCAAGTGTTAGTCATGAAAAATGTCCCAAAGTCGAAGAAATTTGAAATTACGTATTTACATAAGTAAATTATTTTAGAAATAAAAATGAGTAAACTATATTAGTACAAATCGTTTAGCCGTGCCTGGGAAGAATTTCACGGCCATCTGATTATTTCCACTATGTGAAACTAATTTGGCCCTTTCAATCTAAAATGAATTATTTTTGTCTGTTCAAAATAATTAATTTTTGCCCTTTGCTACTTGAAAAACAAATTTTTAATAATAACAACGTTCTAAAACACTTTAAAAAACTTTGTAACCGTCAACTGCCACAAACAGACAAATTGTCAAAAGCTCTGATCTATCTTGATTTTGTGGGGGATAGGCAGAAACCCAATTTTTCAAATGCTCTTGTGTTTAAATTCGATTTTTAGTCCGGTTATTGCGACATCCAATCTAGTACTTTTGACTCATTTAGCAGTGTTTTGTGAACCTGGCTGCGTAATTGGTGTTATTTTCATGTTGGAAAACTGCATCCAAAATATTTTTACCCCATTTATTTAAGCTACGATTAAATCCAGTCTCCAAAATGGAAATGATATGATTGTTGCTTTCATACATTCTTCAAATCTCTTTCAAAATAAATTTTCTCCACGTACAAGAAATTAGGTAAATATATGTGGGCCTATGTAATTGGCGTTAATTAACTTGTAATTAAAATAGATGTATACGAATGCAAACATCAGGGGCGTTTTCAGGAAGAGCCTTTCTGGAACTAATGAATTAATTAAGTGAACACTTTTGTAAGCTTGTTCCATATGTATGTCCACTTATTTCGTACCATTGTCATTGATCGGTCATTAATGATATCGCAAAAGAATCGAAAATTAATCAGGTGTCGGACTATTTGAACTTTCGTAAGTGAATTGTTTTAATTAATTCTTTATTAATTGTAAAACTCCCGGAGGAAAAACGGAACTAATTTTTCTTATTTAGGAATGTAGTCGCGAAACCTAAATTGTGAATGAATTGTGTAAGAAAATTGAACTCACACTCACTCACTAAAGATTTTGTTCGCACGAGTATATAAAAAGAATGAGATTCTTTTTTCACGAAAGATTCAGAAAAATGAACTATTTAAAACGATTTATTTACGAAAGTGCAAATAGCCCGATTCTTTTCCGATATTTTTATAGCATCACGGAAACTGATAGTTAGTTAAATTAGAAATTTAAGAATTTAATTCTTAATTGTATATGTATAGTTCAAATAAAACTGAATTTTTTAAGCATTTTAGTATTATTACAAATATACCAGTCAAAATAGACATTCAACTTTTTGCCTCGATGATCCCACTTCTGCAAAATAATTTATTCAAAGTTAAAGGTAAGAAAATTGACTTTTCGTATATTTTTCTTAAATGGTACGAGTTATCATAAAAATAAAGTTAAATTTTCCAAGAGCCTGTAAAAACGGAAAAAAATGAGTAGCTGGGCGCTAATGGGTTAATGCTATTTTATCTATTTTGATAATGTAACAGAATAAATCTTATAAACTTTAAGTAAAAATATATAAGACATCCTGTTTAAAATTTAACATCTTCTCCATTAAATCCTATTTTTATCCCAGTAAAGCTGCATGAAGGCATTAAGAAAATTTTGCGAGAAAGAAGCTTATCATAAATCGTAAAATGCTGGCTGCTGAATGTTACAAAGTTCCGTGCACAGTACACTTCCATTTCCGAAATTAAGAGAAATGCACTGTTAATTATTTAAGTGGCAACAAAATAAATGCTGAACGGGGGATGCCCCATTGTCATGCAAAATGCACGAATATTTTGCAACGAGGAAAATGTTACATCAGGCAAACTTTAGTAGAGACAATCTATCCCAGGACGGGGCAAATCTTTGAACCAATTGAAAAATATACCCTTTTTATGCTTTTTTCCCCCGTCGTCGTTGTTTCCTCGAAATATACTGGCATATATAAGGGCGCTATCCAGGAAGGAGATGTTTTCCATGTCGCTGGTCAGTCCAGGCTTATCCTTTTAGTTTTTGAATTTTGCATGGTGTTACTCATACATTTATAATTCATAGGTGTTCGCCACTTCCAGCTTTATGCCTTGATTCCTGGGACTTTGAGAAGATATTTCTGGTCATTATTGGCGTTCTCTCTGAAGCGCTATGAATAATTTACGTGCATAATTGAGCGGGCCGCCACAAATCGATAAAGCAACAAATTTTCTTGTAATGTACTCTCTGTCGCCACAAAACAGTGTACACCTGTATACTTTACCTCTAATTGGTCTCATGACATCCTGATAAATGGGGCGTGCAGTAAATTGCTGGTATCACCGTTTGTTCCTATGATTATTTAAAGGAACACAAACATTTTCTCACGCTCTTAAGGGCTTATCTTGTGAGAATTCTTTCGTGGGTAATCCCACTGCTGCCACCAATGGCCACGGAATCAGATCCGTGCCATGCCGTTCGCGTTATTATTATTATTATTATTATTATTATTTCACAGCCAATAACAGCTCGACGCGAGTAGTTTGCTCAGCGCCAGATTACAGTGCCTTCCGCCTGATATCCCTCACAATTAAGGGCTTAATGAACCCATTCAGCCCGTGAAGGCATTGTCTTCGCGATGTGCTACGATTTGGGGCCACCTTAACCCATATCGTGTAAGGAAAGTCCTCATCCTTGAGCACTTCCAGAATTTGAATCTTCTTTCGTTGCCCCGGGCCGCATATCGTGCTCAAATTGGGCCGCTCCGTAATTCGATGAAGCGCAAATGCACAAATTGGATGATAGTCGCATTTTAGGGCATAATGATTTTCTGGCAGTAAGCCCTACCATTGGACTCTCTTCTTCTTTCGTTCATTAGATCGAATCAGAAATTTTCAATATCATACTAACCTGATCGAAAAGAAAATACATACTTCGGAAAGTCAACTTAATTTCGCATGTTTTTTAACATAAAGGAAGAACTTAATTCGTCGTGTCTTATCTACATCTTTTCTTGAAACGACGTTTGTCTTTACTGCAACGAAGAAAACCTTTGTTACAATTTTTTTTCTTTTTTAATTTAATCTTATGCGTAAACAGAATGAGGAGAGTACGAATAAATTTGGTGCTTGTTTTTGGCATATTATGTTTGTTTTTGGCAGTAACGAAAATAATAATTTGATCCAAGACAAGCAGAAAAGCTCTTGGCAACATTCTTAAACCATGGGAAAGTACGTTAACCCTTTGTTATCAGTCTCGTGTGGTTTTCATTAATTTATAATATAAAGCTTAATTGGCAAAGTGATGAAGTCACAAATCAACACTTTTAATGTTCGTTTAATTCAAAGAATTATTTTAATATGATTTTTTCGTAGATTGATATTCTGAAAATTAAAATTTTCCAGGACGTCAGGTTTTGAAATAATACGGAGAAGGAGGAAATCAGTAAAAAAACTCTATTTAGAGCCCTTTTGGAATTTATTTTGAAACTTTTAAAAATTGTTATTAGAAATTACGAAAATGCTCAAAGAAACATTGTACCTTTAACAATTTTCATAAATTGCGAAATAATTCAACATTTAACCGAGTGCACTATTTTTTTATAAAATATCTTAAATGGATTTTTGATTCTGAATTTCTGTGCGATATGAAAAATATGCCTTAACAACATTCACTTTGTGATCCCATTGGATTTTCAAGAACCGTACATGTCGTTTTCAGATTGGTAATCTACGTTAAAATGCTATCCAAATAGTTTATCACAAGAACTATGACAACTTCCTTGTTGACCAGTGATGTCAGACTATGGTCTTCAACCTTTTATTTAAAACCCTCAATTCAAGATGAAGATATGAGCTTAAATAGATGAAGGGTATCTATATTTTTAATTATAATATTATTATATATGTTATGCTTTCTATTGTTAATTTTTTGTGGAAATTGGCTCGTGTGCAAAAGCTCAGACTCGATTTTTGTATAGGAAACTGAGTTTCAAATTAAGATTGAACTCAGTTTTTCTACATACATTGAGACTGAGTTTTCTAACTTTTTTAACATGCGAGCCATTATTTAGTTGTTATGGAGCAGGCATCAGCAGTTTAGTTTATTTCCACAAGTTAGTTAAAATAAACTTGTTTTTCCTTTTTCGATCTTTATTATAACATTATTAATTTAAAATTCCAAGGTACAGGTAAAATTAAATGAAAATGGCAAATTATCTGCGAATTTTACTCGTATGCAAAATGTCTATATGGGGCCTTTTAGGTTTGATGATTTTAAATCCAGTGTTCGATTTTGAAAACTCAAAATGGAAACCTCTTAGTGCTAAATTTGATTAAAATATCATAGAAAAGTTTAAAGTACATAGACGTCACATCCATAGTATCGCAAATAAAAGCTGAAATATTGGAAATTTTAAAGTCAATTTTTTATAGTAGGTGCATTTCTGAAAGTACATATTAGTTACTATAGAATCAAAATATTATTTTTTTCAACTGATATTTTATCAGAAGTGTATTAAACCAAGGTTTAAGAAAATAATTCTATTAGGTACATTGATAACGTAGCTCATATCTTGCGTTAATGTCTAATGGTAATAAAGCAATTTCAAAAGTCATTAGTTTTTTTACCAGTGATAGCGTACGAATTTTGTTAATAAATTTTTTTAATTTTATATGTTTACTCAATTAATATATAATAAGTATGTATGTGATACTTGTCATTTTAATACATATATTGTAGCTTAGATTCGAAATAAGTTTTTACGACTTCAGTTTTACATATCTTTGAATAATGTAGACTAAGGTTTCCTAACAATACCTTCCTTTCTCGTTGAGTATACTCTATTTCGATCATATTCCAAAGAAACTATCAAAATTGATACCGAAAAATTATGGAAATAACACTGGAACTCCTTTCGAAGCAAGAATAGGTCCATAAGAAAACAATTCCCACTCCAGCATCTGTGTCTGTTCAATCTATATAACGTCTACCTTGCTCAATTTAAATTCCTCAGATTTGGGACATATGTACGTTCGACGTAGTTGTTTCCGAATAGATCGCATTACTACCATCAGAGGCATCCTTTGAGTTTGCAGTTTCAAATATAATGAGAAACTTGGTAACAATATTTTACAAGCGGCCATTTCGAAATACAATACAATTTGGCATGAGAACCATAAATTCAAATAACGCGATTTTTCAATTTGAATATTTTGTGCGATACCTTTCGCAGTTGTGGCCACAATCCGATGCGATGGTAAAAGTGAGTTCCATAGACCAAATAGATCGTTAAACATTGAAAACATCAAGTTTCTTTTCACGAAATGGGATTTCATAGTTTAACCGCCCATAAAATATTGCGGAGTTTTCCACGGATACAGCGAAGGGCCGTATGGCACAAACATTTCAAAGAATTATCGCTTTGTGTCAAATACACAACAATACGAATTTTCCTTGGTTTTTTGGGAGGGGTTTCGGGTCCTAAGCCTTTTATATTCATTTGAGGTACAATAAATTTCATTTTCGTTGCAACATTTCGTGTACGTGAGCCCCCATTATTGTGGGACGGTACTAGAGCTCTTCTCAGCTCTGTAAAAAAAATGTTAACATGATGTGCATTGGACATTTCATTAGGGTGCTACTTTCCTTTTAAGAAAAAAATCCCCGTCTTAAGCGGAGGAGTTAAAGTATATGTCAGTAAAAAGTACATTGAAGCGGTAGATAAATTATGGCAGAAAGAATCACTTCAACTCTCAAGGGTACTTGTTTGAGTACTTCGTCTTGTGGTACCTGTCGAGGGTACTTTACCTTCGGATGCGAAACGGATGCTCAACGTTTCGAAATAAGAAATTTTTTTTTTAAACATTCTGAACACGCCCATTTCCCGGCAGTTACATCAGGTCAGATATTTCTAGCGAAGTTACTTTTCAGGAAAACTTCCTTATCTTCTGTTCAAAACGCGTCGGATGCAAAACTTCACATTTCATTTGTACAATACCATGAAAATTTCAGGATAATATCCGAAATTTTCGGGGTAAGAAACTAGAAGCACTTTCAATGTCTCGTGCACACTGGCGGCAATGTGCACATGAATTACATTCTGCTTCACATTACAGAAATTGGTGGACACATGCAAGTCACTCTTAATTGTTCCGACGTGTTCTTCCTCCGAGATTAGATAAAACTTTGATATACGGACATGCATTTGTAACTCAGGGGTGCTAAAGGGTTCCGATTAGTTGGGTCCTTCGGCCCTGGGTGCATTGCATTCAACAATGTTCCATAACGAATGAGAAATGGATTCCAGAACCCAGAACCCCCTTTAGTCAGGGTTCACGTGCCAGTCATTTCCTTAAGTGACTCCAGTCCTGGCCACAATCCTCATTTCGGTTCAACTTTTGAATACGAGAGCCAGAAAACCCGGCTGAGGATCGGATATCAAAGGGACGGAAATTAAGGCCTTAACAAGGTTGAAATGGGACACCTGTTTTCTTTTGTATTAATTTTAGCTCCTTTCCATAGTCGGATTGTGAAATTCAGGAATTAAATGAAGGAGATACTTTTACGTAATTCCTGAGTTTTTAGCTTCAGGTGCTTTTACATTTTCCGTGTTGTTCAAAATTTGCGACAAAAGCACCTTTGTCCACAAAAATATTGGATAACATTATTATATCTCAACATTTTAAGTTGTAGTAGCAATTTTGGTTACAAAAAATTTTTTTTGTTGTAAACGATTTACTTGACGTAAAAATTTCTTCCAAAAATCAAATATGGCTTTCATATCCTGATTGGAGATTTTAAAATTATATTCTTGGACTTAAAATTGTTACTGGTTGGTATTAAAAGTTATTTTTTAAATATGTACTGCTCTAACAATTAAGGCGAATTTAAAAAACTTCAACGAATTCAGAATCCACTGGTAATTTTACATATTGTTAAATTAAAACAAATAAAAACAGGAGATATTTTGCAAATGTTCTACTACCAATTCATTATTATATTTCTTCCAGTATAAAGTACTTTATTTTGTAATTATGAATCTGCTCTTGGATTGAATGAAAAATTTAAGTACCTACTTAATAGTGATGCATAGGAAAAAGGAACTCAAAATATTTAGCATAAGATAATTAATATCAGTTTAAACAATTATCTAAGCAAAATTATCTTTTGTTAAAAAAAATATTCCTTTTCAGTTTAAGTGCTCATTGTGGTCTGATCAGATGTAAAATGATCGAAATTGAAGAAATATTTTCATCGTTATCTGGCAGGGAAAAAAATTAATTGTATGTAGAACGTTGTACTGAATGGCTTTCGTTTCTATTGAAAATGCCACATACATCTTTTGAATGGTTTAACATTTTACAGTAACAATTTAACAACATAATCCTGAAGGCTTATACTATTAAAATATATAAAAAAAATATATACTTTTAACATATTCAGATCAGAATGTACCCTTAAAACTACTGTCGCCAAATACTTTTAGAATACAAGGACATACCATGTCGATTTTAAAATAGCATTCAGTAATTTTTAAGAAGTTGATAATGTATTTGTATACAATATCTATAGTAGATTAATTTGGAAGACGAGTTTTATATTTTCTCGCAAAAATTTGTTTAGAATTGAAAACAAATATTTTTTATATGAATTAGAAAAGGATGACAAATATGTTCATTTTTTGAGGTTCCGTATTCAACAGTTCAGTTTTGTGTTTCTGAGATAGTTAGGTTCGGAAATAATTTTGCCTCGATTGCAATAAAACCAAATATATATTTGTTCCCAAAATACCTTCATTTAGATAAAAGCTAATATCAAATAATGAAAAGTCATCGTATAGTCGGCGACACCAAAGATTTAAAAATTAGTGACTCAAATCAATTATTTTAATTGAACATTCCACGACTCGATTTTGCCATCTGTGGAGGGAGCATATGCAGCTGAAAAGTTCTTGCAAAGTTTGTGTTCTCAATGTTCGCATGCAAAATGCAACAATGCACTGCACTTTTCCATACCCGCTGACATCCAGATCCAGTTCGAGGGAGCAAATTGCTAGAGATTAATCGATTTCGAATCTGCATTAATCAAGTTGGTATTTGAGAACCAGAACACTTTATTCAAAGGTAAAAGAAATGCGTTTCTCGATGTTAGTTGCAGAACAGCGATCGAAAAATTCCAGGGTAATATGAAACTTTCCCTTAGATTCGTAGATGTTTTTTTTTGTCCTCCGACTACAATTATTTTCAATCCAAGGCCTTTGTTATTTATTGACTCAGGGATGTGACTTTCCTCTGCGTAGTCGAGTTTTAGTTTTTAGACTTTCATTTTACTTACAAATTTTTAGTTGTAAGACAAATCATTAGATTACTATTATTAATTATAAAATACATTCTATATATACATATATATATATATTTTTTGGTATGCTTTGTCTTGAATATTATTCACACATTAAGACTAGAGCTGTTAAATTTATTTTTAACATCCGCTATATTGTATTCAGTAACGTGTTATATGTTCTATAACGCTTCAAACGACACCTTTATTTGCGAAATAAGCTACAGATGATCTTACAGTATAAATCATAACCCTTCCTAGTCATTTTTCGACACAAAATTAAACAATTGAGGGGTAAAATAAACAAAAGTTATTTCTATCCTGCATTGAAACTACCCCTCTATCTAACAAAAGAAGTTAAAATCAAATTCCAAATCATCTTAATTTTAGTTCTAATTAACTTACAAAACTTTTTTCCAGCTAGAATGCAAATGTAGTTAGTCTCATAGAAATTTCAGTAAGTAATGTAGTTAAAATTAAAATACCAGAAATCTGTTTGTATATTTTAACTAAAATTCTTTTTAAATATACTTAGAATTGCAGATATAAATGGAAGAATTTTATTGTCTTTGTTTTAACCAGAATTATATTACTTAAATTCGTTGAATTTCTAAATGCAGCCGCCAGAATTAAATGTAAATATTTCAGTAAATGTAAATATTTCTAAAAGAGATTTCACACAAGATCCTTCAACAAATACGAGATGCAACGTCGATGTCCTTTTCAGAAGATATTTTTTAATGCTGAAATAATTCATCATTCTATGTATATGAAAAACATACGAGAAATGACAAGTTTTATACCGAGAGCTGAAATGAAAAATGAATTTGCACAGAAGGGCATAGATTTCTAGCTTTGTCTTTCCCTGGATCTAGCGAAAATGTTGTTTTCCCTAGATTTAAAATAAATTTTAAAACAAAGTCAGTTAGAGTAACTTATTTTCTACATAGTTAACAGCACTAGAAACCTAAAGAAATTCAACACTAGATATAGCATTTAATATTTCCCCACAAATATTGTTAGAGCGTACAACTAATTCTGATTTAAGTTCTAATTTAAATTCTATTTCTAATTTTACCTTTGAATTCTAATTGCTTTTAATTATATATTTTATTTTGGATTTTAATTTTTATACTTTTCAACTACAGTGTTTTTTAAATATAAATTTTGAATCCAATTTTTAAGATGATTTAATCTTTGTGTAGGTCCTTATAATATTCACTGTTGTGTATTGCAGATCTGTGCTCAGTAGGTATGGGTTTGTAAAGATAAATAGCAAAAACTGTTTTTGTACCATTATTTAAAAACCCAAACATAAAATGCGCACTTTGACTGCATATTAAATAGAGATAAGATAGAAAAATCATCAATTTAATTCGAATTCAATGTGAAAAAAGTGATTTACGAAAATACAAAAAAGGGATAGAAAATTTAACAATATTTGACGTGTATAATATGCCAGTTTTTTGCGGACTTTCATACCGACTATGCGAAGCACGTAGCTCTGACGCTTTCAAATGCTTCATTTTCAGGTGCTCAGGTGAGGTGTCGCATTGAACGGAAATTTCTGGCATCGTAGTCAAGTTATTAGCTTGTCATCATTCTCTATTTTTCGTGTGTGCAATTTGAATAATTTTTCATCAGATGAGGAAGGCCACCATCAATCATAAAGTTTTTATGACACAAAATACAGCACTGATACGAGCATGTTTTTCCCCCACTCCAATCCAATGTAATTGTGCGGGCGACACATAGAGGGCGCGCACAATTCGCCCGTTTATAATGGCAAAGTTATTGATGTTTCCACCGTCTGACAAAATTTCATGCACACTGTCACGGCGAGTGGTTGGGACGATATAAATGATTGAGTGACTCTATCACTCGCGAAGTACTTCTGAAGTAATTAAATACAATTACTCATTGAAATGCGAAGGTTCTGATGATGGGTGGTGGGCTGGGGCGAAATCTCGCCGGAAGGATTAATTTGAATATGAAACGAGGAAAACAAGCCGGTCGTCCTCCTTTATACCCCGGTTGAATATCTCAGTCAGAGTGTTTTTGTGATTCACAAACCTATTTGGACTTTGACATGGTACTTAATTAACATGTTCTTTACTTTGTATTGTATCAATTTATCTTGATTTTCTGGGGCTGACATACCTCTGGGGGTCGGAACCTCGCACGCTGCTCGTTAGTAAAATAATTAAACCGCGAGATAATGAACCATACAAATATTACTAAGCCGGATAAAATTGTATGACTGATGCGATGAGACCCCAAAAAATTAATTCAGCTGTCGTTAAAGCGTATAACGTATAACCCTCCTTTTGTATGCGCTAAAAATGTTGGTAATTAACGGAAGCAAAAGTCTTAACAACATCCCGAAAATAGGGCGACCAAAAATTCTCCCTCAAACACCCAATGGGAGTAATAAAACAAGACCCTTTTCGCATTTTCGTTTCGAATCTGGAGAGGATAATAAATCATTGAATTATTAATTCCTCCCTCTGAATTCCCGGCTAGATTTCAAATTGACAAACACCTTTAATTCCTTTTGGGGTATAGGAGCCGCCCTCCTTCCTGCCTCTAATAAGGCCGGAAGAATCCCTAATTCACCTGATTTCTTTATGTTTCACCTTTTTCACTTTTCCATCAACCTTAGCGTAAAAAAAATCCTTTAAGAAAAACAAAATACGCCACTCTTATGCGTGCAGAATTATTTAAAATGGATGCTTCCGATTTTATTAAAAAGACCCACCCCTCTATCAAAGTTCGCAAAGGGCACACATCGGCAATATTTCAATTGGTTTACGACACGTTGCTTATCATATAAGCGACGCAGCATGATACATGTAATGTGTAATAAGGTGCCCTGGAAATTTATATTCACGAATATAAAAAACAAAAAATAAAGGGATCTTTCCCAATTGGGTATCATGCAGACAAGTTGTTTGCTTATTATGATTAATTGTTATTCAGTAAAATTTGCATTGCGCGCAGCGTGAAGCTCATCACTTTTAATAAAGATGGTTTGTGTTCCATTACGGAGTCGAAACATTCTGAACAGATGGGTCTTCGAGGCTTCAGGGTTGCGAAGGCTTTAAGAATTAATTCTATAAAAACACTTTTTGTTTTTTAAAATTGCTTTCTGCTCCCGGCTTACGCGATTATGCAGGAGTATCATTCATATACATATTAAAAAATTTAAACGAAAGCGATATTATAGAGGTGATTTCAGGAAAATTGAGTAACTTTGAAAAAAATATTGCCCCGTACAATTTTTTTATTTATTATAGAATTAATGAATAATTACAGTTCTCCTCGTAATTATAAATTCAAAAAAAAAAAGTTTTAAAATTGTAAGTATTTTTCAATCAAAAGAAATATAATAACAATACCATTTTGTGATATAACCATTTAATTTATGTTCCTTATAGTTCCTTGACTGTTAAGGTCATTAGTTTCTGCAATTTAATTTTGGCCGAACTATGCATTTTGAGTAGAACAATTTTTTCATGTTATTTGCAGGGGGGATTGAAATGGGATTTATTAAATCGTTTTTCAAAATTATGCCTCGTATTCCAGATTTTTTCAGATCTCTCCGAAATTGCGTTCAGGATGATATCTTTCTTGACACCTAAACCTAATCGGAAATAGCCACTTTGGAGACGAATATCTCAAAAACGGGGCAAAATTATGAAAAACAATTTAAGAAACCTCATAATGATGAAAAATCTTGCACTACGCAAAATGCAAGAACAATGTAAAATTTTAATGATCTAAAAGTATTGAGCGAAAGAGGTCCAAATACACTCTCAAAATGTTTTTCTTACTAGAATATATAGAATTTCAACTAGGGCTACATACAATTCAAAATTGAAATTTTTTTGGGTTCAGTAAATTTCTCCAGAAATAGGTACATTTCAGTTAAAAGTTACTTAAATATAAGGATTTTTTACAATGTGTTAGAATTTCAGGTATGTAACAGAATAACTTCCCAGTATTTCGGATAAATTTACAAAAAAATAATTAAATTAATATACTGGAGCTCGCCTATAGATATGCCAATTTTTTAATGTGCAGCCTATGCTAAATCTAGCCAATTTAGTGAAGGCGTAAACGCTATTATATCATAGAAGATTAAAGGAACAAAAACACTAATTGAAATACATATATATATTGTACATTATTTGTTTGTTACAATAAAACTATCCATGAATTTAATTAATATTTTTATGAAGAAGGAAGTCTCCTCTCTAATTTTATGTATTTTTTGGCAGTTTAGAAATATAATTGCAGTGCTATGGATAATTATAGAAAAATTTTTACATAACCATATCAACTAATTTCATCTCAAAAATTCGGTTTATTTTATTTCAATAAGAGATGCTGCAATCACTACCTCCACCTTTTTCTTCTTAATTTTATTTTGAACTACTAAATTTTTTCTATAGATGAAGAAGAGACTCTATTTTAGGCGACAATAGAATGTAAAGTACATAGCTGAGGTACGTCATATTTTTATTATGCTCGTTTATAATGTAATAATCCCCTAATGCTTGAACTGCGCAAACAACAGAAGCGCCCTAGCATATAATATAATATAAGGCCACTTATACTTCAGCTGCGAAATATGATTAACTTGAAGTAGGAAAGCCCGGCCCATCAAATCAGATCCATTTAAACAAATACTCCTGACAAATGGGTGTTTTCCAAGGATATTCCGAGGATAACGCGTGTAAACAAATTCTATTAAGAGTCAATTTAGACCGCTTATCTAAGGGCCTTTGAGACGTTCTTTTCCATTTGTCTGCATTTAAGGGAATTCAAACAAAAGGGAAACGGAAACAATAAAAGGTGCTTAGAGCTTCCACAAGGGACTAGCCCAAATCCGCGGGTATCTCCTGTTTTCGCAGGATTTTATACTTGGCATAAAACGAAGTAAATAACACTCGAGAAATGTCGAACGGAAGATTTTGCCGCACATGCACATCCGCCGGAACATTTGTTTTTGCCCAAAAAACGAAGAAAGTCGAGTTTGTGGGCGCGATTTGGGTTGCTTTCATGCCTTAATTATTGCCCGGGCGGAACTGTAAACACTGGGCGCTTTTCAGTCAGGCATTTGTAAATTAAATTCGGGTGGCATTGAGAAATTGAGCAAATGCTTGGAATTAAGTTTGAAATACTATGGGGAAAGTGGTGAAAATACACTTCTTTGATTATTCAAAGTAGGGTGGAAATTGAGTTTCATTAAGAACTTCACTATTAAGTACCATCACCAAAATTTCTGCATGAATTGCAAGAATTCTTTTCGCTTACTTTTAGATAGGTAAATTTCGCTTAACGCTAAAAATACGCTAACAATCACCAATTTATTTTATTAATACTTTCAATATTATACAATGTGTGATATGTCCATAAAAATTTAGAGAAAAATAGAAATAAATTGAAATATTACAAAAAAAGCACTAATCCATCTCAAACAGCATAGTTTTAAAAAAATATTGTATATAATTTAAATCATTTATCTGGAAAATCCCATACTTATCCATACATCAGGGACCCTAACTGTTATAGCTTTTATCGAAAAAATCAGAAATTAATCATTATTTTGAAACTTATATATGCATGTATCTAATTTATAAGACAAAAAGTTTCGATTAAATTTCATCAAACGTATTTTAAGTTATTTTAAACTATAAATCTTAGTCTCCTATTATTTTAAATTTTTTAAAACTACATATTATGAAAGATTACGTTTCGTTTCGTTAAAAGTAATGATTACAACGGACTTTTATTTCTTAAATCATTTTTATTTTTTCTGTCTTGTATAAAAGTTTTTTGAAAGCTTTTATTTTTCAGTTTTTTATAAAATTCTTTTAAAACTTTTTTTTTTACATAAATAATAATAATAAAATACTTTTGCAAAAAAAAGGTAGAATAATAAAATTAACGTAATTAGGAAATTACATTTAAAGTCAAAATTCAAATTTATCCTTTCTTGTGGTATCATTTAGAATTCAGTTTTGGAGGGCAGAAGCGGATAATTAAAAAATAAAATGTTTTTCTACTATAGCTATACCCCACAAGCTAATGAAAGCTTATTTCAAAAACTATAGGCATAAAAATTAACATAAACATTGGTAATGAGGCCTAGATTGAATGAAAATGATTAAATAAACACTACTTTGAATAGTTTTGTTTCTATCACTTCAAAACCACCTTCCAATATAAAAATCTTCAGTTGATTCGTCCTCTCGCCGCTAGATGACATTACTGATTAAATTAAAATGCGGTTTGGTTTGTGTTAAACTGAATAATTTACTTATAAAAAGATGATACATTAATGCGATTGTAGTAGGTAATTATTATATTAAATGATTAGGTAATCTAGTACGAAACATTGCCCAGGGACTTGACCGTTTTTTTAAAACTAAATTGTGGAAGTTATAATTCGAAATGAGCTTTAATTAAACCCCTTACCTTAATTAAAAGCAATCTTCATATCGCATTAATGCAGAAGTGCCATTCAAGGGACAAAAATTACCAATATTTTCAGGTCTTTTACATCGCTGGAGGGTAAATGAAATAAATTTTCTGCGTAATAGCGGCTGGTGTCCATCATTAATGAATTTTTATTATCCGCTTACGCAGATTCTACTTAACGAATTCAATTTCCGGGTAGAGCTTAAAGCCTAAAAGAGGTCGTTTCGTTTCTCCCATTTCCATGACTTTTGAAGGATTAAAATCGGAGGAATCGCACCAGTGGCACACATATGCTACGGGGGTAATTAGGAGGAATAACAAATGATATGAGGATCCGACAGACAGACAATCTCATAATAGCACCAGAGACCACCATCTCATTAAAACGAACAATTTCGCAGCAAAAGTCTGGGACTGTTGGTGCGCTTGGGAGGGCCTCCTTCTAAATTCTATGGAACAGAGACTGAACGCAAAGATTTAAGAAAATCCCAACCACAGAACGACTGCTGCAACGAATTTGGAGAAAATTCAGGTTAACCATTAATTTTCTCCGCGAATTTATTTGACACTTTTATCTCGCTGCCTGGGGGGGCCCACGTATGTGTTCAAAAATTGCAGCTAATGGCTGACGGGGAGCCCGAGATTGTTCCAGTAGTCGCCACTCTATCACACCCAGGACAGACCCTTCCTAAATAAGACGAACTGCGCAATTTATATTGAGCGACGAGTTCCTGCTTTAGAATTGGACAATTAGGGACCCCCCTGGGAAATCCTTTTCGCCTGAGCTCCCTTAATCCTATTAGTTAGTCACTAACTTTTGGCGCATATGTGTTTGTGCTGAAAATTATTATTTTCACCGAGTGAACTTTGCATTTTTGGTTCCACAATGACCGTACTTAAAGAGGAGGAGTTGACCGGACCCACAAAGGACCCTTCATCAACCTTCAGCTTAGAAAGCAGTTTTCCATTCCATTCCATTCCATTCCAATTCGAACCCAAAAAAAGCCATACATCACTTATTTTGCTTCAGTTAGTTTTTCGATTCAGAAAATTTCCTATCCGACGACCACTTCCAGGTCTTAAGTCCTGCAATGGTAATGAACCTTTTTTTTTTACCGGGAACGAAGGCTCCAAAATAAATCTTGAACGCAAACAATATTTCATTTGGTAACAGGAAATGTTTCGAAATGAATGGACGGGGGGTTTGCGGAGGTATCGCATCAATAAAGTAGTAAATTTGTATGACGTTCAAGGAGCCTTATACAAATCAACCAAAAACCATCTGGCGCAAATCTTTCTTTGATCTTGTTTTTATGCTCGGTGATTTATGTAGTGGGGTTATGACTTGTGGAACATCTGGGTCCATAAAGTGAGAAACATTAAAGGTTATTGCCACCATTTCTTTTTGATTTGCGAAATTTCTTGGACATTCACCGCATAAAACTTACTATTCGTCAGGATGGATGAATAAACTCTGATACTGTAGTGGATTATCCCTCGCGGCCATATTTTCTACTATTAGGTGAGATATTCCTATTCTCAATTCTTATTTTATCAGGCCAACATGAAATAAGGAAGTAAGCAAACCATTCAAGGAGGAAAACGATTTATTCATAGGTCTTTAGAAAGAAAAAAATAGCGCAGTTCTTTAAATGTTTCTACTCAAAGTTCGTCTGCTATATAAAACCCTTAATTTTTATAAATTCACTTATTTGTTCCTTTAAAGCCATAAGGTTGAAACATTATCCTTTTATTACACTGTTCAACAATTATAAAAGTTTTAAACATGGCTTAAATGAAAGCCTGAGTCCTAATCTATAAATATCAAATATAATAATTAATCTTTATAGCCCTTATTATACAATTGGCGAATAAGTTTTTTAAAAGTGTGCACTTGCAGTGTTTTTTATTCGTTATCCATTGCATGAAATAATTAATAAGTCCATGGAAAAAAAAAGTAAAATTCACTAATTATTTTGAAATTGAAGTTTTTTGTATTTTTCTATATAATAGCTTCAGCTATCATTTGAGCAACATTATAAGCTTCCGGATCAATTCGTTTTTCTGTAATAATTTTTCATAATTGGTTAAAATATCAAAATATTTTGTAATATTTAATCCTATTTCTCTCGAAAACGGGAGCTGATTGGGCATTTTCATTTACGAATTGGTAATCTACGGAGAAAATCCTTTAAAAATGATTTACCAATTTTTTTTGGAAAGAATTTCATGTTGACCAGTGTTATTATAGTATAGCAGCGGTCAGTTAACAAGCCCTCAATGCTATACCGAATTTAAGTTTAATATTATGTTTATTCGATTATTACTAATAGAAAAAATGTATTCAAAGTTATATATTCCTTCTATAATATATGTAAATAAGACTCACTGTACTTCCATTTACTGCCAAAATTGTTCTATTAGATTACATATACGTATATGTACCTACTCAAAGCTCATAATAAAAAATGTTTAACTTTTATTACCTACACTTTTTTCCCAGTAAAATACAGTAGTAAAAATAATAATAAAGCATAAGAATTCATTTTATTAATTTTATGCTCCATATATTCTTCAAACTTATAATAAATTTATTAATATTTTTAATATGTCCTTCTTCGTTTTTAATTCACTCGTTTGTATAAACTCTGTAATTCTATATCAGTAAAAGTAGTTATTACTAAAAGAGTATAAAATTTATTAAATGCATCAAATAAACCAATGATAACAATAAAGATATAAATTTATTCCCATTTGATTTGTACGGGAATAAATTTGATTCGATTTAATATAGAATCCACAGAGGGAAAATATGCACAAATCAAATTTGGTTCTCCTTTATAAATACAAATATGGGACTATCTATTGATGCATCGCTCAAAATGTCGTATAGGGATCCACGAGTAAACAGGAAAAATCTGAAATTTTGAGATATTCAAACGTCGAAGTTGTTCCATAAAATTTTTATATAAAGTACACAGGTGCCATCATATGTGGACGCTGATCTAATAAACTACACAAGTTTTGAAGACAATTGTACGAAATCAGGCGAATAACAAAACAAACTTTTAAGGAACAAGTATCTTTTCATATCAGGATTGTTTACTTCGAGGTTTAAGTTTAGTTAAGAGAGACAGATTGATTTCCGCTTCTGATGTTTGGTATTATTAAATTTTTCCTTAGACTTCCCACAATTACAATACTAATTTTCAAAAGGATTTTATTTTTTAATAAGTTAACTCTCTAATGTATTATAAAAATAAATATTGGATAATTTTTCTACGTTTCAGTAAATAATTGACAATTTACAACAAACCTATTTAAGTTAAAAACTCCAATTTTATTTTACATATTTTAAAACGTTATCTCAGTTTTTGAGGAAAAAAAAAACCCAATAAACGACTTCTAAACCAAGCATATGATGTCAAGTCAACCCTTAATTGAACTAATTATGGGAATGAATCTTAAACCCAAATTTTACCCTACCCACAAGCTAAAAGACCAAAATCCCATACATTTTCAACATTTCTAAGAAATTTGAAACAGTCAAAGAATTTCTGCAATGTGCTTAGTCAGATTATCTTTTAAGGAAAATTTCATATTCATTGCTTTAATTTTGTGCTGCTGTTATTGTTAGCGATAACAAATGAATGCTTTTCCGCAAAACAATATCACATTATTTAATACTCTCTGGGTACGCTAGATCGCAGCAAGCGACTGTAATAGATTATAATTACAAAACTCATTATGTGTGAGCAGTAGCATTAGGAAATGAAAAATAATCTAGACAATTAGCACCATCAGCAACATATTAGAAAACTAGCTGAGTGCTTCTAGGGAGTGTTCATATTGCAAATTTGCATGATTTCATATTTGCATGGTAAATATCACTCTGAGTTTTCCTGCACGTGGTCTCCACCCAACAGCTCTTTTCTATATTATATTTTGTCGACCGACGAGCGTATTTAACTCGGTGGTATTTTTACTTAACACACATTTAACGAGGTAATTTCTGAACGCTCCCTTTGATCTGAGCCATTGCGTAGTTTGTACGCATGATGTGCATTTGGAGCCGTGGCATAAAAAAGGGGCATACGCATAACAAATGCAAAATTTGAATAAATTCCTGAAATATGAAGCTAATTGACCCATCTCTTATAGAGTTTATAAAATAAAAGTAAAATAGAAAATCAAAATTCAGTTTTCAATGCGGAAAACTCAAGTAATTTCGTTTATGCTTCAAAACGCTGCATAAATCGGCCATTCAGCGATTACCTTTGATATCTTATAGGGCCCTAACATGACTTAAACTGGCGGATACGTGCTTTCCTTTGACTCCAATTTCATAAAGATCCGATATCCCTGATCTGAATTGTAAAAGTTGAAAATTGATAGCCCACATACGTGCCTATTACACGCGAAAAGGGGAAAATTTCATGCATTTTCACCCTTTTCTATGCCTATCGAAAATTCACTTTCATCGGTTATAACTCTTCATGTACTGAATCGAATTTTATGATTCTTTTTTATTTCAAGGTTGAACTAAGGGTTCATGGTAGCAATTTCATTTATATCCATATCAACCAATTTTCAAGTGGAATCTTTAGATGTAAAAGTATTTTTCAATTGGCTTATAGTAGGTAAACGTTTTTCAAACTCAATAATGTTTATAAAACGAAATTTATTAAGTGTTTGAAAGAAATAGGAAAAGTTTTAATAACTAATTTATCACGGAAAAAAAATTTGGATAGTAAAAATCTTCTCAACCAATTTACGAACGTTTGCCATAAAATCCAACAACATATGAGCCGTTGAGAATCATAATGGCGTAAGTCACAAATTTTTAAACACTGATTAAAGACTAAAATCATAACATTTAACTATCACCCTGTTAAATATTATATTAACTATTAAAATGTGACTTACGCCACTATGATTCTCGACGGCTCATATATTGAAAAAGCAGCAGATATCCTTAACAGCTACAGGAAATAATGTCAACATTTAACGCTGGCCGTTAAATTTTCATTAAAATCCCTATGTCTTTTTTCACAAATGCTACCGAAATAATGCACTATCCTAAAATCCATCAAAAAATACAGGGGTATTTCCGAAAAATTTTTTTCCGTGATCTATTGCAATTATTCTGTTTTAAATACAAAATTTTACCCACATAAAATTATGATTCGTGTTTCGTTAAGGTCTGAACAGGGATATGCCAGTTGATTCTGCGCCATGGATAAGGTGTTTAAGATAAATCCCCAATTCACACGAAATCTCAAATAACACGAATTTTTCATTTTTATTATATGAAATTTTGTTCATGCGGTTGGCTTATCACGCACTGAATTTCATCTAGAGTTTGTTTAGTTGAACGCGCTAATCTCAGGAACTACTGGTTCGAATTGAAAATTTTTTTTTGTGTTGGATAGTCCATTTTTCGAGGAAAGCTATAGGCTATATATTATCACGCTACGACCAATAGGAACGGAGCATCAATGAAAAATGTTGCAAAAACGGGAAAAAAATTATTCTTTTTGAGAGCTTCCGTTGCGTTCGCTACGTAAACGGTTAAAGTTACGCAAAAATCATGTATCTATGACGGAATTGTTCCCCTTTAAAAGTTCTAAAAAAAGTCTGCGACAGCATATGTATAGATATCATTTAAGATTGACTTACTATAACCTTTTTTATGGTAATCAAATTTGTTCTAAAATAATGCAATAATTGCGAGAGTGTTTTTATAAACATGATATTAATCTTTATCCAAATAAATACGTTATTCATCACAAGTATTTAATTTCGAACAAAATTGTTCTTGACATCGTTTGATTTCAATGAATATCATAGTTTTAAAATAACTTCGCAAAATATTGTCCATTTTAAATCAGATAAATGATAAACTTTCATAAATCTATATTTTACATATTTAGGAAGGATTTGGTTCTAATTCAAACAAGTTGTTCATAACCTCAATTTTGTTTCAAATATTCGGGTTGGGGTTAGTTGAGCAACTATTAATTAATAATAACTAATGCATTAATTGCAACAGCGACAACTATGATTAACTTCATAATATCTCATTAATGTTTCTTTTTATTCATGCTTTATTGATAAAATCATATAAATGTTGATATCTGGTGTTATTAGTACAAAGACTTAGTCTATTCCAAAAATTAAGCTGAAGATATATTGAGTTTTTGTTGATTCTATTTTTATGTCACTTTATAAAGTAGGTATATAAATAAAAATTTGATCAAGTATATAAATAAAAAGTTGTCAAATAGCAATTTTATTTCATGTTTAGAAACATTTAAGCCTTTAAGCATGTTTGAAATATTTTTCCTTCTAAAGCGTCAAATTCACGTAATTAACCACATATATTTAAAATTCCCAAAAAACTTAGACATGGTAGTATCGCCCCTAAAGTTTCGATATTGAATTTTTAGGATTGTACTTAGTTTTATGAATTCTAGATTAAATTTCAAAAATCTCACAATTTATTATGAAGGGAACTATCCGAAATTTCGTGGTTATGATAAAACTTTTGGATGTTGGAGTGGTTCAAATTGGCTAAATATCCCCAAACCGAACGCTATTGTCATAATTTAACGTTCCACATGTTGTTATATTCGTAGATTAGACCGTAACGTTGACATAACAGGTAATTAACTTTTAAGCTTTTGTCCTTGATATCCCCATTGGGTTTCAATGAAATCTCACTGAGTTCCAAAAGTTTTGTGGGCCACGTACTGTAATCGAAAAACCCACTCGCTCCCCAAATGAAGCGTTATTTTGCAACTAGTTTGCATATTGCGTTTATGAGCTGGGAAATATCCCTTGATGAGTAAATTTTAGATTATGGGTGGGCTTTTATTGCTCCACCAATGCGAAATCAATATCGGTTACGTGATTCTCTACCAACAGCTCTAACCGCCCCTGAAAATGCTGGATTTATGTTGAATATTATTTCGCGCTTGAAATATTTTGGAATGGGAATTTTCCCTGATTGCACCGCTGACTCCACTATCTTTTTCTCTGGTGATTTATTGAACTTTGGCAGCTAATGTTCGATGTTATAAAATCTACTGAAAAACAGAAGTCTGGAGGTAAATAAATTTAGAAAGAAAACTCATTAGTCCCTTTATCAACCGCTGCACAAGCCCAAATAAAACTAATTAATCATTCGTATTTGTTTATCAACTTATGGAAGTTTTGAGGATGGAGTTTTGATTTTATTTTGGCTAGAAGTTCCTAGTCATAAAAGGGCAAATTTATTGGTACTTGGGTGAAGGTCCATCGTTCGAATCCGTCTTAATAGAGGCGAAATAATAACGCAGCGTTTCTCATTCGTTAAAAATAAGCCGAAAATTTGAATAAAAACATTCCCTGTGGTGTTTTTACTGCCAATTTATTTTTGTGCTCTCAAATTGTTCTCCATTTGCCGCAATTATAAGGGCACATCTACATGGTTGCTCAAAAAAAAGAAGACCACATTTCGAGCCTTAAGATTTCCCGGGGGATATTTGCAAGGCCAAATGCAATAATATCAAATGTAAATGAATATTTAAATAAGTTTGAATGAAGGAGCGCTCTTTTTTACAGCCCTATTCGACGGGAGTTTTATGGAATTAAATTTGGGCCACCATCGGGACCTGATTCATTGTGTACCACCATACCGCCCCCGAAACAAGCTCTGCATTATCCAATTAACTCACTTAATTATATTTTCAGACTTGATTACCCTCGATATGCCCTCCGACCCTTCTTCGTTAGCTGGCTCGTTTTTCTCCCAACTCTGATGGGCATTAACAATGTTCTTATTTTTTTTTCGTATTTTTCGCCGTCATTATCTCGAAATATTGTAGATCTTCCCTCGAAAGGATTGTTTTCCCAAAATGAAAGGGTACTTGCTTTTGGTCCACTACAGTCGTACAGAAAGATTACCTCAATCTTGAGGAAAATTTTGTCATTTAAAAGAAGGACATGAGTTATTGCATGGTAATAAATAAGGGGCTTATCTCGACATTTTTAACCGTGACTAAATGGCAGGGCGGAGATAGAAAACCTGCCAGAAAATTGCAAAAAGAACCGCTTTTGACAAGGGTACCCGAGGAATGACCAAGTACTCGAGGACTATTAGAAATACAACTGATGAAGATCCTTAATAGAAAGATATATTTTTTGGGAACTTTTTGGGGGTGAGGTAAATTTTGAGGACTTTCTTGAATCGCTTAAACCTTAGTTAAAATATATTAATCCTGTTTACTTAGATGGTAAAGCTATGCTAGTGAAGGATTAAGGAAAACAAGGAAATATTGCGTATATGTATGTTCCAAGTATCTAAATTTTCTTACATTTCCTGAAAGTTTAAAATAAGAATTTACGAATTGAAAGAATTTTTGGATAAAACGAGAAATCATAAACTTAGGAGGAAATCATTAAATTAAATACCTACTTTTAATTAAGAAATTAAAATCGAAAAGGTTTCTTAATTTTGAGCAGCTTATATTATCGCGAAAAGTTATCGGATAAAACTGTTCAAGGGCTTCAATTGAAAACTTTTACTATATACCTATACGGGAAAAAACGCATGAATCTTGGGACCTTCATAGAAAATAAGATTCTAAAGCGATGCTATGTATACGTGGCTATAGAAGTTTCACTTAAAAAAAATCAACAAAATAAGTACTTTATAAACAAACCTACGAGAACATAGCAGTAATTTTCAACAAAACTTCATTCATTGTAATTTTAATAATCCATAATGTAATCATTAGAAAGTTTAAATTGTCCTCTTTAAAATACATTCAAAAAATAATTAAACAAATATCAATATTTCTGCAAACGAAAAAACTTGCTTTATTATAGAATGATGTTAGTGAATTTACTTACACATTGAACAATCAGTGATAATGAATTCATTTTCACTATCAATACGGGGTTACTACTACTTAGTACTCCCACTATCTTCTTTTTTAAGTGATACTGCAAAAATAATGCTAGTGGTAAATTGCTCCTATTTTTTTTATATAAAGCAAAATATCCTCAATGAGTGACTCACTGATTGGCTCATCAACCTTTGAAGTATATAAATAAGTAAATATGAAATTTGGTGAGTAATTAATGGCGTTTTATGACATTCACATCCACAAAGAAAACATTTTTCGAAGTTCAACTCTTACTTAGAAAATAAAAGGAGGAATTTAAAAGACTTTAAAGGTAAAAAAAAAATATTCGACTGTATCATTCTTTCATCAAAAAATTTACCTTACCACTGTAGTCAACTGTTCCCTAATAACTTCGTCGAAATTTAAGTAGTAAGTAAGTAAAGTAAAGTAAAGAAACACAAATTTGTGCATTCTCCAACTAAAAGCGTTTTTATTTGGCCTCTACATATGTTGAAAAAAATTCAGTTAAAATTTATATTTTATATCAAAGTTATTGAATCATCAAAAAGTCCAACGTCGGATATGAACCATATTAAATTTTTTACCGGATATGTCGTTCATAGTGCTTTTTGACTTAATGGCTTGGTTCAACCTTTAACCCGCGTAAAAATGCTGTCAACGCTTTTAAGGGTTAAAAGATAAATAAATTGCATCTGAGCCGTAAGTGAAACTTGTTTGACTTATAATTACAAAAGCATGATCCTCTGAGAATATGCCGGAAAGCAATCATGAATTCGTATGTAAATTATTTTATGCTCACCTGCCTTTTTGCTGCCGGACGCCACTGAATGTAATTTTGCATTATTTGTCCTTTTAATTTGATAATTATTTCTGAGGAACATTATTTTCAATTATGGTTGGGACGGCCATAAAATGTTTTTTATCGTGTCCTTTCATGGGTTAGTACTACCGGGGACATTGTTTCAAAAAACAAGGAGCACATATAAAAAAAATTTAAGGTTCGTCTCTCCCACAGGGGATTTCGGGAATTAACCAACTAACGCATACAGATCCCAACTGGACGAGGATTCCCATGGCTCTCATATGCCGCTTAATAAAAATTCCTGTAGGATGGCACATTTTCATATTCATTATTGCGAAGGGTTTATTTTTCGTCGTATAACGAGTAATTGCTACCCTCGTCATTCACCAAGAAAAACGTCAACATTTTCTTCTGGCGGCTTGCTAAAACGAAAAAATGTATCATGGGGGACACAAGCCTTTTCCCGGCTCAATTTAATTTTTGACAAGAAACAAATGGGACACATTCGCCTGTCGCCCATTTTTTCCCCCGTTGTCGTTATTTTATTCTAAATTTTTTTTTGTCTGTTCCTTCTTTTCGGGACGAACCCTAATTACGTTTTACCTCCCGCTGATTATCAAAATATAATTTTCGAATTTTTCAAATAATATTTTCTAAACATCACAATTTAGAAATTAGGTTTAGGAGGGAAAAACACTTTCTTGAGTGAATTTAAATTTATTGAAAAACGGATTGCGTCAACAATAGTATGTTTCTATTTCAGCTATACATTCTTTATCTAAAATAAAAAACAAATAACATTTTAAAAGAAGTCATCTCTCTTACACTCGGATCATCCAATAACTTGTTTAGAACATAACTTGTTTATTCATATTTAATGTAATTCGTCATTATTGTATGTAGGTACATGCTTGTATTTTAGCAGGTTTTTTTTTTATTTTATGTTATTTTTATTATTTGAAATATATTTTAATTTATTAAGGAGACTATTCAGGTTTCGTACAAAGTTGGGCCCAAAATCGAAAAAGCCGGCCAACTGAAAAAGATGTTTTTAATCTGTTTGCCACATTATCCTAAGCATTTGGTACTATGACACCAATTGCCATTATGACAGCTCCCATACATTTAACCAAAAATAAATGCAAATTTATCATATACATATGTATGTATGGACATGGACTTATTTAGTGGGTCATTCTAAACTTATTTGCCATGACTCTTTTGGTATAGCAGATAAACGGCCGGTGAAATACATACGTTGTTTTTATTATTAAAACAATATACATAGCACTCTTGATTTTTAGGTCAAATGGATGGGAAATCTGATTTTTGAACTTATATAGCCGCTACAATAATGGCTCCATAGTTTTGGTGGCATACTACCAAATGCTTAAAATGATGCTCAAAATGATGTCCCAAAAGATTAAAAACCTTTTTGTTCACTGGCCGACATTTTCGAATTTGGGCCCAATATGAATGGTCTCCTTTTACACTGAATGAGTCTTTTTTTTATGATAGTGTTCTTTTCATAATAGGTATAAGAAGTATTTCTAAAATATGGGTACAAGTACAACATTTTAAATTTTCATAGTTGTTTCTATGCGGCAACCGATTTTTTGGCACCTTATTATTTGGCTTATTTTAAGTGCATAAAATTCCTGCTGATAACACTTTTAGTGGTGACTTGTTTCAACAGCAAAGTGCAATTTTTGGAGTTATAGATTTTGTACTCGAATCTTAAAAGGCGGATGAAGACAAGACTTTGCTCGTTTTTCTAAGCCAGTGAGCAGAAATCTTCCAAGTTAGGGGCGAGGTCGTCATAAAGGACTACTTCGGGCTAAGCCAGATGCATGTAATGAAATAAAGAGGGCATGTGTGGTCATGTGAATCATCGCAATATCTGGTGATATTTGAAAAAAAAAAAACTCTTCAATAAAATGCTAATGTTGTGTGCAAAATTATGTTGTAAAAGTGTTTGGGGCATAAATAAATCCACTTGCAAGAATGTTAGAACCTTTCGGCAATCTTTTACGACCCTTGTCACTTTTCTTCTGATATTTCCCCCGACAATTTTGTACGCCCCATAAATTTAGGTGATGGTGTAACTTATATGGTGAAAATACACGCAACATTCGAGTCCCATATCCTTACATCGGGGACACATGTGGAGAGGGGGTATCAATTTTGGTGTTGAAACGATAAGCACATGATTGCTTTGTCCTTACGTTGCAGGTAGTTCATCCTTAAAATAAGTTGAGGAACATTTAAAAAGACGGATCAGGTGTGCATGGCGTTTATACGGTCGCGGGGGCCTTTAGAACACTGTATCCAACACAAAAATGGTTGTCCTAATATTTCACCCTGTCGGAATGGCTCTCATTTGAAACGCTTTTACGATGGGAATTTATTTTTGAAGAAGTTAAGTCAGCACTGCCTAACTCGCACTTAAGCGAAATTTATTGTTCGAAGGCACTCTTTGTCTTATGGGCCATTTTTATCGCAACCTATTTAAATAAATTAAATGTTGCTCAACAGGAAAGGGACCTATTTGTGACAGAAATGTTGGCGACATTTGAAGTATGCCCCGAGACGGAACTCGGAAGTCGGAAGTGCTAGGCTAGCTTACCTGCAGTTTATGACGACTGACGAGCCTTTTAAGGGCAACTTAAGTAATTGACCTGCCCTAAAGGCTTTTACTTTACGAAGTGTGGATCAAGACCGAGTGCAAATCGAAACCTTTTTAAAACAAATTGAAACAGCCTTTTGTGCCATTCTAGGGAGTGGCAATTGTTGCTACTACTACTTAATGGGTTACATTTTACTTTCAAAAGGTTTCAAATCGTCTAGCAAATCGAACAAAGCTGTGCTAAGCACTCGCCAGGATTAAAAGAAAAATCGAAGAACATTACGCACACCTCTGCGATTCTGAACAATGAAAACCAGGAAGAGCTTCCTTTATTTCGATTAGGTTAAGCTGTCTTACTTTAAGATAAGCAAGACAAAACCCGATTTTTATATTTTAGTAGTTTTTGTTATTTGACTAGTTTTTAAGAATGAATGTTTAGTAAAAATTTGAAATTTGAATTAATACACTCGTAAAAATTTTCTCTCAGTAGGTACATGCCATATGAAAAATATTCACGAATTGAATTTTGAATTGTTCTTTATAAGCTCTCATTCAACACTCGATAACAATTGAAAAAATATTACTTTTTTCCTCCTTCCTTCTCCAAAATTAAAATTTACAAAATTGAGCAGATAATCAGCTGTGGAATACTTAGATACTAAACAATGTTTAAAGTAGGTATAGAGTTCTTTCAAATATTGTTACCTGCTATATTTAGGTACTATACATATGTATATATGTACAAATACCTAAAATAATTTTAATCCTACTTCCGCGATTTTGTTTGAACTTTTTTAACGTAAGAATTGAACTTTTGAATTTTCTCATTCGAAGATTTAAGATAAATCAATTATTTTACATTATTTTTATTTCAAATTTCGAAGCTCTTTTTATTCCGAAAATATACTGAGTAATACGTATTCTTATTTTCTGTTTTATAACAAAAAAAATTTAAATTTTTCTTGAAATGAGGTTCTTAAAATCAACTTATCAACTTCCAGAAAAAAATTCTGCTCCATTTATAACATTGTTAGGCGAAAAATTTTTACGTCGTAGACCTCTATCCTTTAATATTATACCCTCCCACTTTTAAATAATAAATTAACTGAAAACTACCAAAGAAAACAATAAGTAATTTTCACAACTAATATCTACTAAAACCAGATTTTATATCATAATGAAAAGATGGACATAACGAAATCGAAATTCCCTAAAAGGGATAGTTTTTCTTCCATTGAGAAATATTTAGTTAAGATATGAAAATTGTTAGGAAAATTTAATATTTATTAATGGAGCAGTTTTTAAGAAATAATAGTCCAGATTTAAAAATAAAAAAATTGTTATTATTATGGCAATGTTGGTAGCCGTATAAGCGCCTATAATTTTGGGCGTAGGTAGTCATATATCCAAATCCAATAATTTTAACTGGATTAACTTGAAATTTTCAGGGAATATCCTAGAGATAGTATAATTTAAAATAATACCTTACTACACCTATCCTCTTAAAAATGAACGGTTCAAGAAAAATCTTCTGCGGCACTTACAAATTGGATAACTCCAGAGAATATTTCTTAGCATGAGAACGATACGGTCATTGATGTCACCTAGAAAAATAACGTTAGCACTTAAGGAAAATCTTTATGGGAAATTTATTTGCTTTTCGAAGTTGTGTATAGCGAAAAAGACGTACAGCTCCTGCAAGGAATCTCCGGAATAGCTTCTACATGGCTCCTTGTCGGAAGGGTTGTGTAGCATATGTTCACATATTTTCAAAATCCATCCAAAGGGCCAGGGGCCGTATAATCCATTCGCTTTCTAAAAATAAATTTCACTGTTCAGTAACTAGTTTCCAGTGGCTGGGTGAAAATGTAAATTTCGATAGCAAAGTGGAGAACTCTTACCTGCTGTTTAATTGCAATCGCTTCTGGTAAATTGATAATTCAACCGAATTGTCCAGGAGAGGCGCACAACTCGTAACTCATGAGCCCACCAATGGAACAAAGTTCCTATGAAGTTTAGAAGTTCGGCAAGCCGCGAACCAGCCACAAATGGTTCGTGAATGGCTGTGGCAGTGCCATAAAGCATTTTCCTGTGGATAAATCGACGACAATCCTCAGATCATTTATGGCAAAGATTGACTACAGTTGAAGTTTTAATTGTAGAGAAGAGATTTTGAATATTTGGAAATCGTTCGTTTTAATTAATAGAATAATAGCCATTGTATAATTGTAGTAACAACAAGAACAATTAGAACATATACTTAGTTAATTGAGAAAGGGAACTTAGTAATTTTACAAACATAAACATAAATTCAAAACAATTAATAAGTGCTCACTCAAAAACTACGGCTAGTAAACATTAAGAAATAATTAAAGTTTATGATGCTGAATTGATTTTTGATTTCTTGAGTGGGTATTCTACATAGTCTCGAAGTTTGAAAGTATCGAACTTTATTTTTCATTTTCTTAAAGTGTAGACTCTTAAAAATATGACCTGAAAAAGAATTTTAAAAATTTTCAAAACACAAAGTTACATAGTATAACAACTTGAACACGGCAGAATTATACTGTCCTTTACTCTGTTCTAATTTTTAAACGCATTTTTCTCAAAACTAAATTTTTCAAAGTGATATAGTTCTATTTCACCGATTTCAAATTTGGTGTGTACCTTAATTACATGTTGCTGTAGAGTCCCTATACATTGAAAGATGATATTTTATTATTAGATACTGTTTAAAAAATATAAAGAACTTTGAAAAATAATACGATTAAATTTAATGTTCTTTTTGGTATCACCATAATAATGTTCTTACACAACGTGACTTCTTTATATAAACTTATATACAACCTTCATAAACTAATAACAATTTTAAAATTGCTTTTATACTAGGTACATGAAGTTAAAAAAGTTATATAAAACATATTTAAAATAACCTTTTGACACAAATTACTTATTTTCATAAAACTACAAAAACATTTCAAAGTATAGGTTTTTGTTTATTGTAAAACAAATAAATCTTACCTTCTTCCTACCTCATCCTGTCCATTGTTATTATTAATGAAGAAAAACCAATTTGAATATCAAATGTATGCAAAACATTAAGAGAGATTAATTTAAGATTCACTGACTTACCTGAAGTCAATAGACACGTTAACACACACTACCATCAAGATGCTTCTTAAATTGTTAACTAAGTGATTGAATACCATTTGGACTTTAACAGCGATTAATTGATTATATAGCTCTATTTAGCTTGATTAATTTATCGAAAATCGAATTTATGTGTATATTCTGGCAAATCTCACAAGTCACAAGACTTTCGCAAGGATGGGATGAATTTGATTATGTGAGCTTTTGGAACTTCATTTCATTCACAAGTTTTTAGGCTTATAAAATTATTTAAATTTAGTTTAAAAAACATTTCGGATCATTACGTACTATTTTTTTAAAAAGAGTAAAAATAAAAGTTTATTCAAATATGATGCATCTGGTACTTAAGACATGACAAGTTAAAGCAGTGACAGACTATGGCATTTAAATCAGTTTAATTCGTCAAATTGGTTTTATCAAGAACTGGTTTAAGAAAAACGGATTTAAAATCGAATTAGCTAGACGTTTCAATCAACACACAAAATCAGTTTTGCCTGCTCTAATAGGTATGTTAATCAGTTAACCTAATTCGGTTTTAAGTTATGTGGAAATAATCAAAAGGGATTTAACTTAACTAGTTTAAGTTGTAGTCTGTCGACGCTTTTAGATTTGCAACAAGCTTCTGACGAGCCAATCGTGTTATTAGATTAAATTGCAGATAATTTTTAAATATATTGACAAAAGTAAGTAGCCTATGAAATACGTTTTACTTTTACTTTGTGAAGTTTCTTCATGCAAATACGGTATACTTTTAATACACTTAAGTGAACAAAATTTCGTTTAACAAAATTATGATTGTTGACATACTATTATTCAAAATAATGCCATGAATTTCATCATATATTTTATTATTTGAGCTAATAAATAATTTTTATCGCCCATGAAAATGTTTGATGGTTGTAATAAAATCAATTAAATTAAATGCCCACAAGATAAAAGCATTATCTAATAAATGTCCTCGTGAAGTAGGTCTAAAGGTCGAGATTATATCGTTTGTACTTGATGTGAGTGGTAATAAATAATTCGCTGAATCCTTATTAAATAAATCAATATAAATACGTCAGCTGTCGCATACATGTTTAACACGTTTAGGGTCCGATATACATTTATTATATAGCAAAGGTCGAGAAACGTTCATTGTGCAAATAAAAGGTTTGTCATAGCGCAGATTGTCAATGAATCAATCAATTTACTCCCACAGCTACAAGTTAATCTCTTTTGTCCGAGCTCACCTGCAAAACCGAAAGGCATTTACCTTTCGAACCGCCACCAAATAAACTTACTGAGGGCCGAACGCCATTAAGAGCATCAGAATTAATCCAATGACATGTTCCTAAAGGTGATTGATAGATCGGGAAAGCTCATTTAGGTCACAAGTTCAGTTTGTTTGACTGGCCGGAATGTGGAAAAACGATTTATTTGACTTTTTCGTCTTAATTGCTTCTGCCTGTTTCCGGCAAGTAAATGCGCGAGGATTTTCCTTCCAAATAGCATGCAACAATTTATTTTGTGGAATTAAACTGGGATTTACCTCCATAACCCCCAAACGAACATTCACTCACGAGGGAAAAACCGGGTGCCACCAATAAGACGTTACCGTCGAAATCAAACGAACAACTAATTAGTCCTGCGAAAAAGTATTTCGTTTTTGTCGTCTTCGTACTTAATTACTTCTACTTCTACTTCTTTCATTAATAATTTTCATAGTTTGCAAAGTTTTACTACATTTCGATTTTATTGCAGGTAAAGAAGTCAGGCTTTTTCTTAGAAGCATTTTCTTTTATATAAATTGCGCCGCAAGTTTCGAACTTTCTAGGAATGTACCTTAATCTTTAAGAAAAAATACGTCTTATTTGTTTTAATTTATAGGTAAAATAATTTTGACCCTAGCAAGAAAAATTATTTTTTTATATATTATATACATACCTACAGTGTTGGGCATAAATATTGCACATAATAAGTAGTATAGGGGCAAATTGCTTTAGTCGTACTCCAGCAATATCTGAGCTGATGTTTAGGTATATAAAGTGACATCTAGTGGTGTCAAATGCAAGTGAACAAACATAAGCGGGCGGTGCGGAAAATAATTAAAAAGTAAGTTTTTTTTTCACCATTTTCATTAAATTTTCTTGGTCATTTGTAAACCATTTCAGAAAATAATATGATGATAAAATTATTTTGTTGGTTCATATCTACGCGGTATTCTGCCATTTATTTAAGCATATAATCAAATGGTAGAAAATTTTAAGGTTATGTCTGCAATTATGGTTTAAACCTCTAAATGTCTAGTGGCTGAAGTCGAACCTGTGGAGAATTCCTTAACCGTACCATGATCTTATGTATGAAATGTAAAGATTGGCTATATGTGCTGACACAAATACAATTTGTAATATCTGCGTTCAAACCAATTGATATATAATTTAATTTAATTATAAATTTCCTGGGATCCGCCCGATTGAAATTCGAAGTGTGAAGTATAAGCGAAGGAAAATCTTCAACCAAATACGCTATTCATAAACTATAAAACCGTAGATGTGTCGATGGGTCATAATAGCTCAGGCCTAGAGCATCCGTCTGCAACTTCGATCGGAGGACCCGGTTCGAATGTACCCACGGTGAAGTCGGAATATCACAGGAAAATCAACTTTCTAAAAAGACATCGGAACGAAATAAAGTAACTCGGTGGGTTTAGAGCCCCGCCAATCTCCAGGTTTCGAGCCCAGCACCGTATTAAATAATTTTTGCATTTCGGGGTATTACTTCTGAGCAATTAAAACTTTCTTAAAATTTATTTATTTTTTTTATGTAGGTACTTAGTTAGTTCTAATGTTCTTAAGAATAAGAATAGTTCTAATGTCAGCATTATTAAATACCTCGTTTTAATGTTTACGATTTATTAGTTTTTAATATTTTTCTGGTGTAGTCATATATACAATACAAAAAACATTAGATTTCACTCCAAAATCTTTAACCGTGTAATTTTCTAGAAAAGCTGAACAAAAACTCAGACTCACGCATAGAAAAAGTGAGTTTCAAATTGAAATTGATTTGCGGTTTTTTTCGAAAACTGAGTCATTAATTATTTTTTTAATTTGAGAAAAGTTTTATAAAGTTTTCAGTACAAGTGTACCGAAACAATGAAAACAATTGTCAGACCAAACAATAAATATGAGCTTCTATTGCCAATTTAAATTGACTGGACCACCTGGATGCGTCAGGTACCTAAATTAAAAACAATAGTCTCTGGAATCGGCTGAAATTGCCAGAGAAATGTGAATCTGCGGTTTCCCTTCTAAAATTCCATCAACAAAAGCAATTAGAGATTTTATTTTTGCTATTTCTCATACGAAAATTATACAAAATTGAGGCGTCATATGTAGCAGCTATGCACTCCATTGAAATAGAGAATTCCTTAATTCTGGTGGCCATGAGGATTTTGCTGCACGTATACAAGTATTTTAATAAAATTGTCATTTTTTGAAAGGGATTTCCAAGAGAACGAAAAGTGCTTTAATTTAGTATTTGAAAAAAGGAAACCTGTAGGTATGCCTTTGAATAGGGCTTACTGAGAGCCCGAAAGTACTTCCTACATTTTCTGTTTTAAAGCATTTAAGTTAGATATTCACAAAGCAAAGCGACGTCGGTTTTACGGCAAGTGGATTTTGCAAGTTCCATTTTAACGATATTTCATTCAGTTCCTTTCAGAGACATTTTGCGGAGGTAAAGGATATGTAATGGCGCTTACAACTCGTTTTCCTATAAAATGGAAAAGAAAATATTCTATTGATTTTATGCTCCCACTTGATGCTCATGGGATTAAAATTACTTTGACCGACGAAATGTTTCATAAAAGATTTTACTTATACGAATGCCAAGGCTGAAAATTGTATTTCCACCAGTGCGTATCTCCACATTTTTCGTATTATTAAGAATTTTGTTGCTAAGTCATACGACAACGGCTGCAGGTTTCATGAGCCTATTAAAAATACGTTACCAGGAGTATCCCAAAATGTCTACATACACTCCAGGATAAAAAAAAAAACTGGCTCCAAACATTTGAACTTTAAAAACGTAGTTAAACGTCACTTGAGGTTTTACAGCCCCTTACCCGGGTTTTTATTTAAGAACATCTGAAAAAAAATTGTACTAAAAACTTGAAGAGAGATATATCGTCTTAGTCCCCGGGGCCCAACGCCCTACGAAAATGGCAACAGCCTACAACAAAAACGAGAGGTTTTTCGGGGAGCTTAAAACATTCTAACAATAAATCTAAAAATCCCTTCAAAGGAGACGGTGCAACTAAGTTTCATCAAGTTTGAAACTTTCCATAACAATATAAGAACTGTCTCCTTCCGGAGCACGTACATAAGTACAATATAAATGCGGCAAAAGTTTCTGGCTTTACGTAATGCTATAAAACTATAAAATTTGAACGGAAACATTACTTCGCTGGGATGGTCTATTAAGCAAGTTGCGAGTATGCAGCTTACAAAACTTAAATTCAATGGAAACATTAACTCTCGAACGCCTTCTTTAGTTTTTCGCATTTTAATTATGATTAAATGGTGGATGCAACTAGTTTTCGTTCAGCCCGGGGGACATTGTTTCACTAACTCGGTTAAGGTACCTATATAAATTTATTTCAAAATTTTTGGTCGAGAACCGGCTGTTTGGTAGCATTTCTCGGGAAATACTGCCGCCTGCTGGTATCCTTCCGTCGCTCGGCTGGTAACTTCCGAAACACAAGCTCCTTAAATTCCCAGGACCTGCCAAAGAAATATCCTTGAATCATTCATAACCCAGATACTCGTTTGCTGTTGTTGTATAGTGCTCCGATGTTCGCACTGCATATTGAAAATTAGTAAACTATGCAAATAGCTTGAGGATAGCTAAAAGCAGCTGAGAGAATTTTACATGCATTTTTACATAATTTTATAAGTAAAACTTCTCAGAACATTATTATTTACATATATTCTTGTTGACAAATCGAATCATTGTGCCATAGAGCAATATATCAAAATTGCAATAAAAATCGATGAGCCATATCAGCAGTAGTAACAAAAATCTAAAAAAATCGATACCCTATGTGATCTGTATTAAACGATTTTTATTAGTTTTATATATTTAAAATAAATTATTCTTTATACCTAAATAAAGAATCAACTATTTCAAGAAAATGAGGTTAAAAACGACATCTAGCTTTTTTTAATTTTTTAAGCATTTATAAATAACTTTATTTCAAAATGGAGACCAAAATATACATTTATTTTTTAAGTTTTTTATTTACTAAACCATCCCTTTTTTTCTAACATTATGAAAAATCGGAATGGGACAAATTAAGTCATACTTAATTCAATCTATTTCCTCCTAAATCACAAATAATCCTTAGATATGAGTTTTTCTTTTCTTTCGAAAATAAAAACATATCTACATTTGAGCTTTATTTGTTCTGACACTTCTATTAAAAGTAAAAATCAGACTTGATACTGAAAATTATTATTAAAGAAAAAATGAGCAAAATTTTAATTGTAATAAAATACGTATGTATATATACCTAAAATATTGACAGTTAAAAAAAAGTAAATTTGTAGTTGGTATAATAGACTCTAGAAATGTTACACTTAGAATATAATATAAAGGTACCATCCTAAAACCACTAATGGTTAAAAATCGATATTATTTTTGTCAACAAAATTTATGATATGTAAATATATGTACATTTAGGCATCTTAATATAGAATCCGCTCTCCTCAAAACAAAAAACTCATTTCTTAATTATTATTTTACTATTCGCAAAATCTCTAACTAAACCCAAAATTCACTCAAAGACAGCTTAGAGAGTTCGCAAACTTCTTTTTCTTCTTCTTTACATTTAAATGTGTTTGTTAACCATGAGCTTAACATACCTACCCAAGGAGTATGGTTAAAATAAAACTATGACATAGTTAACTATTAAGAGTTTATCAACGACAAATAGTTATGCTCATCGTTTTGTTGTAGTTAATCTCCGAGTTTTTGAACGAAAAATATATGGTCAAACTATGGTTAACTATAGTCAAGTTGTTGAACGCGCTTCACGTGAGCAACGTCCAACACTCATACATACATATATCGTTTTTTGAAGTAATGTGAGCCTCAAGAAAACAGCCAATAATAATATTTGTACGATTAATTTTGATGTAATTAATTAAGGTGCTCAAAAATGTTTTAATTCCGGTTGAACAAGCCCTTTTAATTATTTCGTTGATTAATTCGTCTGTATCGCATAGCAGGATTATCGCTGTCGAACACAATTCCAAGGTTCTGTTCAACATTTATCGACGTGAAAATCCTTTTTTTCTATCGAAACCCAGCTAACAACATGGACAAATTGCATGATACATGGATTCACGCTGTGGTAGCCGTGTCACCTACAAGGCGACGAATTCGGTCGTCAATGGGGCAGAAGTAGAATGGACCTCGGCACACCTGGGCACCAACGTGCTTTAATTAAAGGTACGGTCAGGTACACCACCCAAATGAATTTGTTGGAAATAAGGAAATAAATCAATAAGTCTCAATCGATACAATCTAAAAAACATTCATAAGAGGTAAGGACATATTATGTAAAATCCGAACAAAGGAGAACTGTGGACGTATGAGATAAAAGAGCTCATCCATTTGTGAAACAAAGGGAATATTAAAGAGGTTCTATCCTTCGCAGAGATCCGAGGAAATTGAAGATGGCATCTACCAATTGAGACATTTTAATTAAATTCTGAATTTTCTATTTAAACTCAATAGAAGACGTTACAAATGCCTTGCGGAGGGGACCGGGGAAACATCGTTGCTGCTGCTGGTTCATCATAAACGGAGGATTCTCGCGAAGACGAGCCTCAACGTCGCGTTTTCTATGCCGGGCGAGTTAATGCAATTGTTGTAAAGGCAACATCGAGCCCAGGCCCCAGTTCAAATTTCAATTACCAATGTTAGCGATAAAAGCGTGCGTCATCAGTCATACTGGTTGATTTGCATCTTTATTATATAAAGTTATTTGCGTGAGACATTTTTTCATTATACGGAACGATATTTGACTTCCCCCACTCACCGGAAACAGATGGAACAAGTATGGCCGGAGTTTTATTCGCGCACATATGAAAAATTAGTGGCGAGGGGCTTCTACAACATTTCATTAAATCTTTTCAATATCACACTACCACGTCATTAGTGGTATCGAACCCCCGATTTTTTTTGGATCTCACTAACATCAATAAAGCGAATTATTAAACCCAAAGACATAGGACATAAGGGAAATCGGTGGTAAAACGCATGAGTTGACGTTATACACCCATCCCTCGATATACGCGGTAGATACGTTCTTGGAAAAACCGAAGTCGTGTAAGACGAGACGCTAAATTCACACAAAATTGAATTATATGTTCGATTAAACTTTAAAGCGTGTGCCTAAATCGATTTAAGAAAGATAAAGAAAAGTCGAACATACGAGTATGCTCATTATACCAGTGAAAATTTTGATATCTAATTATTTAAATGAAAAAAAAAGAGGATTGGTATTGGCTACACTGAGAAAACGATTTGGTTATTGTTAAAAGAGGTTTAATAATAGATACCAAATCATCAAAGTTGATTTTTCGACCAACCGTGCCTGGGTTTGAACCTGGGAACTCCGAAGTGGCAACTCGCTGCTCTAGCCCTGAGCTATCCGCCAGACGCATCCCGTTTTACAGTTTATGAATAGCGCCTTTGAACGTTATGTGCTTTTTGTTAATAACATTGTTAAGATATATTATGTTACGCTCGTTTATGTTTATAAACATACTGTTAAATAATATTGTATAAAAAAAAACCTTTTCTTTAATTTTTCGAATATTATCAATTTTGGAAATCATTTTTGTTCGAGCAACCTTTTTCACATACTTATTCGAGTTTATAAATTCCAAAAATTACAAAATAAACTAAACCAGAGCGCGTTAAAGCTTATGTTTTGAAAGTACATATAGCATGAAACAAAATTATTAATGTTGTTCAAGACTAGAAATTTTAATATGAATATGTGAAAACAGTGCATATACGAGCAATAAATCGAAAATGTTGAGGTATTTAGCACGATGTATTTTGTTTTTAGTAAACATAATTCATCATGAAAAATGGCATTCATTACTTAACTTACTCTATTAATTTTTCAAAGTATTTTAAAAACTTCTTGGCAACGACTCTTGGGTTTCACACTATATGTGGGTTTGTTTGCCTCTCCCCTGCACGCTTATTGAAATTAAAGTTCTAAGTGCGTTCTAAAAATTCCTTTTGCGATACATGTACATTTTAATCCTGGTGGAGTGGTAGTTTTATTTAGCGCTAAAACCCTTCCAGTGATTTGAAGTGCCCAACTAAATGCTCGAGAGTTCGAAACTTCTGCATATAAAGTTGTTTAACCAGCATGCTACCGCCAAGTAAACTCCTGTTAAAGACACGAAGAAAAGAAAAAGCGCAGCTGTTTCGGAAAGTTTCACTTACATTCCCAACGAATCCGGCAGACCTCTCCCCGGTTCTCCTGCATATTTTCAGGACTTTGGATTCGGGAAGAAAAGAAATTTATTCCTTTTCCCGTGCCACACTTTGATTTAATGTTTTCGTTGTGTGCTCACAAAAATGACAAAGACGTTTAAGTCTTGAAACTTTTATTGGTCTTGGACTTCTTCTCGACTCCTGTCCAAATGTCCATCCCTCGTTTCATCCTCATGTTGAGGGGGAAAACTGCTGACGGGGTTTCTTAAGCTGTTGATTGAGAAAAGGCCTCCGTTCCGTCACGTTCCGTATGTCAGCACTATCCTTAAATACGCAAAATGCCTTCGTTAATTCATTTTTCAGGAAACTTTCAATATTTTAATCCATACTTCAATGCAACTTTTTTTGGAATTAGAAAACAAAAAATATTTTGAATATACAGCAAATTTGAAATAATGATGCTCATTTCCTAACTTTATTAAATTTCTTATTTAAAAAAAAACGTTATATGATAAAAAATGCAATATTAAGTAGTAGTAGTTATGAATACATTTTCCAACACTCAAACATCATAACAATACTTGCGGCATAGACCAACTATAAATCTATCTTAAGATGCCTGTCTATACTTACATAGTTTAGTTTAATTTTGATTTTTTTGTTTCATGTTAACGTTTTCTAATTTTTGATTCGGTATATCCTTTCTTATTTCCAGCAAAACGATCTGCAAAATTTGTGGCCTAAATGTTCAATTAAATTAATATTATTATAATTTTTTTATTTCCGCCTTATAATTTATAACATACAATAGATATTTTCAACTAAAATATACCTAATATTACCTAATATTGTAATTTTCTTTTAGCGTTTGAGGCTGAGGGAACCAAAAATATTCAAAATCCTCTAAATGGTTACCTAGAGCTATCTTAATTACTATTAATTATTAGTAATTATCTAATATTTAGTTCACATGATCTACTTTGAGTTACCTCATTAAGAAGGGATTGTCCGAGAATGAGCAGCTTTCATAACATTTTTCTACTAGAGCTACACTATTCTCCGAGATATTTTGTATGTGGGGTGCGTCAAGAAACATCATGGCAGATTATTAATCTGATTTTATTAATTCTTTAGAATATTTTTATTACAAATCTGAAAGTGAGAAGCGGAACAATCCATGTTGTCACTATATTTTAAAAAACAGTGTTATCAAACAAACTTAAAATATAACTCAAATAAGGTAGGTATAGTTAGCTATCTACACAAATTAATTACATATATATGTATTTATTTATTAAAATATACTTAGAGTGTTAACTTATTTAATTTATTTTTGTTTATTTTAAGTTTGAAATATATATATTCTGCCTTGTACTTTCCGAAACTAACCTTTTGTGTCCAACGAGCGGACCTCTGACCTCAACTCCTTTCTGTCCCATATGTTTTATGAATGGGAATTCGAAAGTCCAGACCGAAAAGACCTGTCAGATTTCCTTTTTACAAAGTTTCAAAAGTTTTTAAAGTAAATTTCAATATAGAATTAAGGAAAATAACCTCAGCATATTCCAGATGATACTATAGGCCAGGGTTTTATTTTTGAGTTCGAACCTAGATAGGTATGTACATATAACCAGGATTTAATCATAAACTTCTTAAATTAAGTTTTCATTTATCATAAATATTTCCATATTTCACACCGAGTGCAAATGGCACTTGCAATGAAATATCAATTTTTTCTGATTAATATTATTTTCTATGATGGTATGGTTCCTTGGAAAGCCGTCAATAAAATAAACGTGAAGGTCGAGTTAACATTTATGACTGCACAATCACATGCATGTAAGATTTGAATTTAAAAATTACATATAATTAGACCCGATTGGATAATTTCTTAAGAATCAGCTTAGAGAAAAACGTTTCAAAGAAAAATAATGTTTCCTTGCACATGTTTTTTCTCAATTCAAAAACAATTTAAAAGAAATTGAGTACATATATCAATTTTAAGGAAGAAATGCTCCTTTTTTAGCTATTAAATTTGATTCGTTGATTTCGTCTTTTGTCCCATAGTGCAATGCACTTATCAATCCGAATTTTGAAACGAATGCCGGATAAGGATAAAACCACCAATAACCGGATAAATTTTAAAAAATTCCCTTTTAGTTCCAATATACAAAAATTAAAATATACTTTTTGTTTTAATATCGCACTTTCATAGCTCTTTGTTAGAAACAAAATCGAAATAGGAAAGGTAAACAGTTTAGAAATAAATAATAATGAATTAAAACTTTTAATTGTCAGAATATGATAATAATTTTTTAAAAAGTCTTTTCCGGTGTTAAGGTGAAGTTCTACCAATGATTTGCTTTCGCCGGACACTAAAATTAAAATACCAAAATTGTAGAATGGTGCATATGTACAATATCTTAAAGAGTGAATTTCCTTGAAAGCAAACTGATCTTAATGATGTTTCAAAAAAAAAATCAAAGTCGATGGACAACAAACTATATGCTTAAAAACGGAAGCTGCGAGACTCCTATACTAAAGAAATGTGATTTTGTTATTCGATAATTTTATTGAAATAATTTCATGTTGCTTGTGTAAAACCATGCTCTAGATATTAAAAAATGAAAACCTTTTTTAAAGAGTTAAAAGTGTCTGATTATTAGGCAAACTTGTTCGGTAATTAGAATCATCACTATATTCTTCTGTACTTGAATGTATATAATATGTTCATGTATTTTCTTTCTATCTTAATATATGCCTAATTTAACTTAATGAACATGAAACACGGAAAAAATGTCTGGCAATTTTTCCTGCAATTTCTGATAGATTTTAGGATAATGCATTATTTTGGTAATATTTCCTGTAGTTTTTAAGGAGATCTGCTTCTTTTTCAATATATGTATGTTGTGGATTTTACGGCAACGTTCGTAAATTTGTTGGGAACTATTTTGCTATCGCAATTTTATTTTCTGTGAAAAAGCTCTAAGTTTCCTTCCTCGGTATTGCGACAAATTCACTTTTGAAGTAAGAAAAAACATTAAGTGTCCGGTAGGTAATTGGTCTTTTACTCTATATTGCAATTTGATCATTTAGAATATGCTATAATTGTACACCCTGTTGAATTAATGCGACGCACTCACAAATTGAACTATATGTATTTTGATCGTTTTTCAGTCCTCCGATCGGATTACCACCTTGAAAGCAATTTCTGCATCAGCTTCAGCTTCTTCCGCCTTATCAGGACGTCTTCAGAACCCAGCAGTATCTTTATTAAAACATCTTTAAGTCGAATTTATTCGTGAGGACTGCAATAATAGGTTTTTTTTTCCAGAACTCCTCCGGAACTGAAAGACGTGGGATATTAGTCATGTTGTAAAGTCGCTAGGGCAATAAAAAAGTCGTCGTAGTAGTCATGAAGACAAATTTCCCTTACCTTACAGAAAATTTAAAATGGAAATCCCCGAAAATTTGTAAAATTTCTTCCCATGGGTTTTCGCTGTACTTTCTAACAAAATTAAGAGAGAGTACGTTTCGTAAGGAAAAAAGCCCTAAAAACTAAAGTTTCGTAAAGTTCCCATTTGTCCAAGATTTAAAGTTACAATGATTCCGAGACAAGGCCGATTGCATGACCATAAATATCCCGCACTTCTTCTATAAAAATTCGAGTGATTTTTAATTTACACCGGGCAACCTTCGCCGAATTCGTGAAACTCCGCGCCTTTGAATTAATTTTACTACTTTCTGAGCCCCGCTGAGTAGGCAAAGTTTATGAGAAAGTCCCAATTTTCGTGTCTACGGGTCTGGGGCTCACCAAAACTTTTCCCATATACGCGAGTTTATAATTAAACGCTAAATTATTCACGAAGTGGCATGTAATCAAACTTCCTGGAAGACTTCTTGTGCCCTCATATTTTTTTCCTATATTTTTTTGGTTTTTCTTTTTTTTTTTTTTTAATTTAGTTGCTCTGCGGCAGGGATCACCACTATTTAAGTAAGGGCAATTATGACGGAATCATTTGTATTAAAAAACTTTCGTCGTTCTCATCACTGGCAGGAGCTGAAACTGCGCTCAATTACGGCCCTTTACAACAACTAACTACAGGGCCCCTCTGCTTAGGGCTCCTTTTTACTTCATAAAGTTAGTTGGCCCCAAAGTGCGCTCCGCACCGCCGCTTAGTCGAGTGCCCTTTATAAGTTTTGGTATCTGGGCGGATGTTCTGCGGGGGGGAGGGGGGGAAAGACCCAACAAAACTTTATAGATGCCCTGAGTTTTAGTTTTGCCTAATTTTTTTGTTTAGCTTAGAGAGTGCAAAATTTATGACTCCGAAGTGTACAAAGTAAATATGAATTGTTTCACTACTTCTGTATCACCCTGTGCTCGTAAAAGTTTTAAACATGTTTCCGGTCAGGTCTATAAGAAGTTTTTGGGGTGGTTAATTGTTTTAAAGCAATTCGAGGTAAAAGATTAAGTTGGGAGCATTGCAGACCACCCGAGGGTTTCATAAATTCGAAAATAAAATGTTTAATTACTGAAGTACTCCGAGGCGCCGAAGGAGTTTATGCCGAATAACCTCGAAATGTGTAATAAAAGGCGCAAGAAGAGCCATTAAATTCGAATATATAAGCCAAACCGGAGCGGAGTTGAGTAATGATGGAGCCCTATTTAAGGATCTTATTGATTTTGGGGCTTCGGAACGCTGTTGAAATTATAAGTTATCTCAGTGTTCATCCTGACAAATCCATCGATTGTTTGTTCACCCCCGCTGTTTTGCATGAAATAAGCGAAATTACTTCCGTCTTCTACAGAATTTCTCACCACCTCTATTTTCAGGTGCATTTAATTAGGGCTGATTGGGCTGTTATTCGTGTTATCTCTGCGGGCGGGGCTGCTTGCATACGAATCGTCTCTGCCCTCAAACTGCGCGGATTCTATTTTACATATTACAACAATTCTCAGGGATGGGGCTTAATTTTATGCATGCGCCGCCGCGGAGTAGATGATAAGAGCTGCTACAGGGTGCAAATTCCTTAAGGAAGATACTGCCGTTTTCTGTACCAAAAAATCGATTTTTTTAAGCTAATATTAATCCATAGTCTTTCTAGAATCACTTAAGCCATCTGGTACCGCAAAGCACAAACTAAGAGTTAATTTTTAATGTATACCGTACCACAAACGGAAAAAAATGGAGCATTGTTATCATGAAGTTATGGTGTGAGACTGTGAGGTCTCAAATGAAAGCTCATTGAAACATGAATTCAAAAATGCGTAACTTCCGAACATTGATTTAAAGAAAAACAAATCAGTTTGATCCTTTGGCAATCGAATTTAATCTAAATACAAATATATTTAAACGATTCGGTGATAAATTTGCTCTAAACGCAAATATATTCAACCCATTTACAAATAATTTAGCCTCAAACGCAAATAAATTTAATCTTTTCATGAACTTATTTAAACTTTTCAACTACGAGCATCAAATGATTCTTGGATATATTACGTTTAATATTCAAATAGGCAATGAAAAAGTCACTTTGAATAGATAAACAAAAGAAAATAAATCTTAAATGGGTTGAAGGACATCAAGAATGGACCATAAGGCAGTGGAATTCCGTAATTTGTAAAAACGTAAACTATGTTTTTTTGGAAGATACATACTAGCACATTTAAGAAAACGAACCTTCCATACCTAAGCTGCAGTACCCTGAGAAGGAATACATATTCCAGCAGGATAATGCTTTCTTCCACACGGCAAGGCAAGGTCCACAAAATTCTGGTTGTCTGCAAACAACATTCCCTTGATGGAATGGTACGTAAATAGCATCGACTTGTCGCCCATTGAAGGGATATGTTATTTATATCTTTACTTAAATTTCTGAAGGGTTTCATTTCTATTACAATTAAAATTTTAAAGATACGGCTTAATGTGGAGGCTCTGCGAAATTTAAAGTAGAACCTGAGGCATATTTCTAGGACAATTTAGGTTGGTTTTTATACTACTGCCTGTCAAAAAAACAAAATTAACAGAATATTTAAGTTTCATAAAAAACAAATTATGGTTTAATATTTTTTAAATATGTAGATATTCTGTTTGCTGAAAATTGCTAAAAGTGTATCTACTATAAAATAATAAAACTGAATTTGAATTTTAATCGCAATGCATAAGATTATATACCATCGAAAAAAATAATATTATAAATTCGAAAAGAAATCATCAATGTATGTAGGTATATGCAATTACTCAATTGTATATAAATATTATGCGGCGCCAATGCATTCTGTTTCTGGGTTGAGTTTCAGTGTATGGGGAGTGTATTTTAACCTCACGTAATATTCATAGGGCGGCATAAACCAGTTGAGTAGAAACAATTTGCGACGAGATGGGACCAATTACCGAGCTCGTCAGTCGCCTGCAAACAGGTCATCTGCATTGACGCTAAATCGACATTCGATCAAGTGTATTTTAATCGGCCAAAAGGACGATAACCGTCACTACATTGCAGCTGAAATGGCTGACACGACGACGACGGCTCCTCTGTGGTGGTTTAATTTCCTTAGAGCTGATAGACACGATGATTTCATTTTCTACTCCTTGAGATTGTGGTATAAAAAAATAAATAAATAAATAAATAAAAAATCAACCGAAGGACCATCAATGTCCTTCGGATGAGGCTTGAAGTGGTTGAGGACTGAAAGCGCCATTTCTTGCATAAAATAACACAATAAAACATGCTAAGGGCCCCTTTTTTCCCTATTTTGCGCAATTTAACGCAGACAAGCACACATATACCGGACATCTTTTGCTCCCAATCAGTAACCCAAGATTATTCACTTTTCAAGGAACCGGGCGATGTGTGTGCCCTGCTTCATCCCGATTGCGATTCATCCTCTGGGGCCAGACACATGAGCCAGCAGGCTGTGTAATGACACGGCAAATAAGGAGAACACTGGTGACCCCTCCAGGACCGTGGAGTGGGGGAGAGGGGTCACCGGTGACCCTAGACCTAGAGCGCTAAACCTGTCACAATTTAAAGTGCTGCTCGAAATAGGTCCTGCGAGCAAAATTATGGGGCCGTCCGCTTTGAAGCGGTTAAACATGATGCTGCCAAATTATGGGAAGTTGTCCATAATTTCAATGTCAGATACCCTCAATTAGGTGGTGCGATAACGTCCACTCTGTCATTAAAGTTCATTTTCCTTCTTGAGGTTATTTTCGCTCCTTTTTTTCCAACTCCAGTATTGCCTGCAGAGAAATGGGGAATTTATGGGACAAACAGTAAAATTGGGTAACGTTCCGAAATTGTTACATCACAATACAGACGACGATTTGAAGAGGGAAATGAACGTTCGCTTGATTGCCGGTGAATGGCATTTAAATTAAAGCTGCAGCGCTTTATTAAAATAGGCAGTCCTCGGCACAACGCCAGCAGCAAAATTAGGTGTATTGGAAAATTGCGGAAGCCACCGAGTGAACATGCCACACACGCTTTTGATGAATTAGTCCGCCGGCTTTTTGGCTTCTAATTAATTGAATTATTTTCTTTAATTTTTGAAACCCTGTCGACAAGGTTGGCATGCTCAAGGGCCAATATGCGACATTGGATTTTTGCTTTATTGGAAGAAAATCGATCGATCCCCACAAGAGCATAAAGTAGAAATTTCTTTTAATCGGATCATAGATGAATAAAATACAAATCATTGTTCCATTATTGAGCATTGTATACCTAAACTTTTTTTTTTTAATTTGCAAACTTGTCTCCCTTTAGGGTTAGTTTTATCATTTTTCAGAAAATTTCAAAATAAACTCTTTCACTTGATAATTGGAATATGAATGCCTGCAAGTTGGTTTTGCAACATAAAAGAATACTTTCAATTGAATTGGGAACAAAAAGCTGAAGCTCAGCTCCATCGTGATACATATTCACACTTATTTATTACATCGTTTCGTTTATAGTTTTGATTTTTGTTATAGAGTTACATATTTGAATGCAATGCAATTATGCTATTGGTGGTGAAAAAATACAATTTGTATCAAATTCTTTAATAGGAGCTTACAACTTTACAATTTCTTTAACAATTAATAAATTAATTAACTCATTGATTAATTAAATTAAAGACTAGTAAGCCGCAAACAGAAAAGTAAAATTATCATTTTATTTATCTGTTTCATAAAATTATTCTGTAAGAAATAGACAAAACCCTATAATTATTGACTACTTATGTTGAAATTTATTAAAATTGGAAATAAAGAAGAAAATTTAGATTTTTTACATTTTATTTATATATTATCGACAAGTCGAAAAACTTCAAATTGATTTTAAAAACTCTTTGATAAGGTACAATTTTAAATTTAAATTCACTTAAATATTTCTGGGGAAACTGATTTTGTTCACCATTGAAATTTGGAAAATCAATGTAATGGAAAATAACTAGTGTTCTTTACAAAGAACTTGTTATAAAGATTTACAAACTCAAGATGACAGTAGAAAACACATCGACAAAAATGAATGCTTTTTGGGAACTATATACATATAATAATGAATAAACATAACATACATATATATATAGATTTTCGGGACTCAACTGATTTCAGACTTTGTAAAAAAAATCTATAGCAGATCCAATATGAAAGCCGAGAAATTTAAATTTCGATTGATTTAAGTTTTATTATTACTATAGATTATTTTTATACTTGTCGATAGTTTCGATACTTTTCGATAGTTTCGATACTGTTCGACAGTTTCGATAGTTTCGATACTTTTCGATAGTTTCGATACTTTTCGATAGTTTCGATACCTTTCGATAGTTTCGATACTTTTCGATAGTTTCGATACTTTCGATATTTTTCGGTTATTTTATACCATACACGTCACAAATTTTTACATTTACTTTTTTCAGCTATTCTATTCTTATGTAATAAAATTTCTTGAATACAAATATTTAATTAATAAAAGACATAAATGTAAGAGCTAAGTGTTGTTTCAAATTGTGTTACTTATAAATAGTTTTCAAATCTAACTGGATGCCAGGTTCTTTTGGTTACGAAATAAAATATGTTCTTACTGGCCAAAATATAAAAACAGAAAACGTTTTCCTTAATTTGTAACCTAAAACACAAATATTTTTTTCGATAATTATGACAGACAGATCTTAAATTCCTAATGATTATAACATCGTTTGAATATCTTTTTTATCTTTTACATCGTCGAAGAAAAAACTATTTTATTAAATAATGAAGAAAAAAATAACCTTTGATTCGCAGGCTATAGAGGTATCAATTATCCTAAGACTGACCTACATCTTCATTTTGAATTTGAATACTTTAAAACAATTTAAATCTGAAAATTCTGTAGGAAAAATATTAAGATCTTTCAAGCTTACACCCCAAGAATTTTATTCATTAATACCTAGAAATCGTTGTTTGGTTCACGTCTGGAGAAAACAGGTTTTGTTATCATTTTGAGTAAAAATGTTTTTATATTCACCTTAGTGAGAGTTAAACCTACAAACTAGGGTGACAGGTAGATCCTGCTGCTGTTATTTTGGCGTTTTTTGACCTTTCGTCTGAAGCTATATTTATTCAAACATTCGAGGGAAGACAAAGAATCCTCACATTGATTTGTTTTGAGAGCTGCACGGTTGGTTGAGAATTCCTTCGTTTCCTCTTAAAAATGGGGCCCAGTTGGGATATTTCATCTATTAATATGCGCTCAATGCAAAGATATGATTCAGTCTTTCGTTATTTCCGAGAGGTTCAATAATTGTATTTTCATAAAATCAATTTTTAAATCAACTAAGGTTTTGAAGGGCAATGTAATGTTTTTCTCCAAAAGTGAAGTACAATATTTTTTCAAGTTTAGAAATGTTTGTTCTATAAATTTATAGAACGTGGCTGAATTTTATTTTTATCTTCTTTAACTACGTTTACCTACATATGTACATACATATTTAAAAAATTCGGTATGTCTATTTAAAATGATTGTTTTTAACCAATTTCAATTAAAGCAAAACTTGTAATAAAGTTTCCAAATTTTAAAGTTTTCAATTGAAAATTTGAAATTTAATGTGGCAAATCCGTCATGACTACCAAAAATTCACAAACTGAAGAATTCCAAAAATACCGACACATAGACTTCTTTAGGGCCACATATTTCTTTCGTTTCAATTTGCTCGCATCTGTAACACTGCTATCACGTATTATCACGTGATAAATAGGTACAAGACAGCAGTACCCAATCATCATGATAAATTGGCAATATTAAGGGAACTATTGCGAGAGTCGATGCCAAAAGAATCGACTCGACGGGATGGGGTATATCAAGGTAAATATTTTATTATTATAAATACATATTAATAAATAAGCAACTCTTAGGAATGATGAGTTCTATTTTCAATAACGGTTGGTGGTGGAGAAGATATCTTATTAACGCAAAAATAATAATTAAACCTTTCGTACAATATCTCTTTATATCATTGGGGATAGATAAAAACTTAAAACGAAGGTATGTAAATCAAATAGTAAAAGTAAGTGAATATAAATATTCAGAAACATATTCAAAAATATTCTTTAATTGTCCCTAGAAGAATCAAAATAGAAAACCTTCACAAAATAAATAATAAACAAAATTTTTAACAAGTCTATAAAAAAGGAAATTATGACAATTTATTCTTACGATGGAGTCTATTCTGAGATTCGCTTCACGTGAAAAAATATTTCCACATAATTTTCAGTTTAGATATTCTATTCTAGATATTATACTTTTTTCCTCCCATTTTGCTTTCTACTTCTTTACATATATGTAACTCACAATCTGTTCTTTCACTTAAAAGAGTTAAGTGAAAGAATAAATTATCACGTACCAAAAATATTCACATGTGAAACATTCACACTAAATGAAAATCAATCGAATCTCAGAATAGGTCCAGATACCTTATTGTAGACTCATGTGATAAGGTTAGAACTTTAGGAAAACAAATTTATCTATTATTATTGTGAGCATGCAGCAAATTGAGCTAGTAAAAGTGAATAAAAATGAAAAACAAAATATCTTCAAAACTATATTTCTTATCCCTTTGACTAAATTGTTTAATACAAGGTATACAAATTAAGAAACTCCGATAGATAAATTCCTCTGCGTCGATCAAATACAAAGTTTTTGCCGTAGAAGTCCCAGTAGGCAGTCATGTGGAAGCCCATGTTTGTCAGCATCATAATATACTCAAAAAGGGCAAACATACTATAAATTCCTGGTTCACAGTAGACAGAGTGTCTGTGGAAGAGATATGCCGCAGTAAGAAATGCGGAAAAGTTCGTGAAGAAAAGCAGTTTCTTCGCTTCTAAAGAAGACTTCTCGATCAACGAACACATTCGTAGCTTCCAGAAATTCCTGTTCAAAACGTACGTGAATAGCATGTACAACTCACTCATCGTGACGAAGGTTATTAAGAAATTCCGATGCAATTCGTAGTTAACTCCTGATGTAACGAAGGCGACACCAATCAGGGCAAAATTTTCTAAACCCAAAAATAAGCACACCAAGTACGCCAAATGTCTTCTACTCGTCATGATGTTTCTCTCGTAAAGTCGGTAGTACATGACTATCATTATGAAGCGGGGGATAACTGCCAGACATACTGCCATTTGAAAGACGAATTTTTGAGGCTGGTAGAGGCCGACTGCAGCTGAGATCGATGGCAGGAAATTTTCCGATTGGCAATCTGTCGATGTGGTCCCTTCGAAGAAAAACAGCATCGACCAAATTATACAGAAAATAATACCGAAAAATGGTAGAAGCGCTACGAATATTATAAAATTTCCAAAAGAAATTTTTATGACTCTTTCTGAGGTTTGTAGGCGCTTATACATAGACCGCATTATTAAATTTAATCACTGTTTATTTCGTTACAAAAGGATTTTTTTTTTAAATATAAAAATGACAATTCTATAGATTCTACTTTACATGACATAACTTGAACAAGTTTTAAAAATGACACAGCGGTTCCTTCGATTACATTATTACATTATTATGGAATTTTATAAAAATAATTGCCTACTAAGTTGAAAACTCTAACTTCGATAAATATTTTAATTTATTCCATTGTATTTAGACCGTACATATCTCTTAACCGACTTTGATCAAACATAGCTAAACTTATTCGTCGTGGCAATAGTTGTGTTTTGTTTTTTACAAAAAGTCGGTTTGTTTGTTTTTTTAATTAATTTTATTTCAAAATGTTTAGTTTAAGCTTTAATGTATATATACATATTTTAACTGGTTTCATAAAGACCTTTTATTTGATACCCATGTCAGCATAATTGAAAATATAAAAAAAACACATTCAGGAAAAATTGCGGCTATATGTTTTTTCCTCAGAAATTATATAGCCTATAGCACTCCCACTAGTAAAACGGGTTTAACGAAATCTCATTTATTAAAATCCATAAAGCCGTTTAGTTTGCAGGGCGTGCCAAAGACACATATATACTTACATTAATTAATACAATTGACCTGAAAACATTCTGATGAATTCTAAAAATTATTCTAATCGGTCTTGAACGTTCTGGATTGTTCTAAAAATTTTGGAAACATTATGAAAAAGCCTAAAATATTTAAAAAATGATGGGAACAATCTAAAACATTCTAGAAAGATTAAAATTAGTTTGAAGTGATTTACGATATTTGAATATGAACTATGTATTTAGAACGCTTTTCGAAATTTTTAGAAGAGTCTAGAAAATTTAGTGGGTTGTGTGGATGGCTTCTGTGACTATATAAAGACGAAATGAGATGCACATGCTTCAGTTAATTTTCTATAAGAAGAAGTGTACGATGAAAGAAAAATTATAATATTCACTTAGAAAAACCACGTGTCCTTAATAAAAAAAAAACTGTATAAAATATAATATACATATAATAAATAAATGTACTATCAAAAAATAGCCCAGCGAAGCGGGAGTTTGCAGCTAGTTTGTACATATTGTATATTGATAAAATTGATGTGTTCAATGAGACCTTAATAATACTATGTATTTCTGCAATAAGCATAAATAATTAATATGTCATTAAACTTACATAGTTTGTTTTTTAATTAATCCATAAGCTTTCTACTGAAGAGAGAGAATGATTAAATGATGATGATGATGAAAGGCTTTCAAAGGTCTCGCAAAATACTGAAATCATTAAATCATATTTACCAACCGTTTTAGAAATATCGATTCGGTAAAGATACTCTCAAATTTGAAGGACCGAAGTACCTAAGTCGAAGCATCGTTGACCTGTTTATTTGAGGCATCGTGAAAAGTCCACAAGGACGAGTTCGGAGGAATCAACAAGTGCAACATTGACCCAACGATCTGACGAGGATGCATTCAAAATTCCAAGATACATGTGCACCAACCATAAAACCGCGACTCACGGTGCTCGACGGAGGTATGGGTGAGTTCGGAAAATGAAATTGTTCATTTATCGATGCTTTTTTTTAACAGAAAATCTGAGTATTGCGAATGTGAACAATTTTTAGAAGCAATTTTAATCTGGAGCACCGGTGTTTCAACATTAAAGTCAAAACGGAAAATGAAAGCAATATAAGAGCTTCAACGTTTTATAAACTGTTTATTGCAGTAAATCGGCCGCTATAGCGTTCGCCCTTTGGTTAAGTGAAATATTAAAAATTTATCAAGGGCATATAAAAGCGCGATATGGAAATTTCTCACTTTTCTTCTTTGAATATGGACAAAAAAAGGGAATCCCCTTCCAGGTTTCCTACTTTTCCAGTGAATTGAAAATGAATTTCGGAATTGGTGTCGTGCGCATGAGTCATACCAAAAAATCCTGTGTATCTTGCAGGAATTTCCGCTGGATCTGATTCCCGGCCTGACGCTCCATTTGATTAGAAAGGGAGAATTTTTGCGGGCACCACCAGTTCGCCGTGAGTCTTCGACAAGGTCTGGATTGTCGTTTTCAGGGAAACATTTCGAAAATATCTTCGCGGTAATTTCGAATGCGTGCTTTTTTTTTCAACGTGTATTATACGTCCAAAGATATTCTATAAAGTGCGGTTTTTTAAAGTCTAGTCTAGAGTCAAATCCCAGTATTTAAGATTTTTTTTTTTTACCTAAAATACATACAATCTGTATATAAGTACCTACATATATATACCTCTATCTGGTACATCTACAGCGAATAGTCGCGGCATAGTTCTGAAGTCTTGTTCTGGTCGGTTGGATAGTTTTTGTCGCGGTTCCCTAGTGACATAGTGAAAATTACAAAAAGTTAAGTCCACTAGGCTCGAATGAATAATGTAATTATGTCTCCGTAATTAATAGTGGAGGACAAAAGAAAAAAATCAGCAAAAATTTTTTTTTTCATATCATTTCATTTATTTTTGTACCTTTAAGATAGTGCCGCCTTGTGGAATTTCGCGTAGCATACGCACGTATGAGTGAATATCCACACATGTGACTAAATTACCATTCCAAGATCGACCAAAAGTGCTCAATTTTGTGTTGTTATGGCACAAATATTGCCGCAGGATTAATTCTAATGGATAACCGCGTTCATTTGTGCGGCTGTGGTGCACGTACCGAGTGCGTTTTTAATTACGTCAGGATATAGATTGACGAGTTCTTCGATATGTGGATTTGTTCAGAAAATGAAAATGTGGGTAAATCCAGGAAGGATAAAGGATTGCTGGAATAGGCCCGTCAGATCAGCAACAATAAGCGCCTCTTTAACATGAATTGAAAGTAAGTACTTTTTAATGACTCTGTACAATGTTTATTCGAAAATAAATACATACCCCGGGATTTTCCACTTTATACCAGTTGACGGTGGATTAAACAACTGTGTTTACGCTGAGACTCTTCTTTATGGATCCTCGAAAGCCCTCATCTGAATTATTTTTATGGGTTTCGCAAACACAGACCCGGTCGCAAAACTCTTCGACTGAAAACTTTTGTAATCCAGGGCCCCCGAAACTGATTTAATAAAAACACATTTTCGAATGGACTCCCCAGTTTTACACTTCCTTCTAATATTATACCAAAAATTTTATGCGTGGGTATTCCTTTTCTAAGGCCATCGACAAAACAAAGCCGGTCATTAAGTTCCTAATGGGTTCTTACTGAAAAAAGGATAGAAACCTAAAGGATTGCAAGTAATTAGAGGTTTGTAGCGCTTTTATTATAAAGATTTGCAGGAAAAGAAATCGGAACCCAGAGATTCGAGATTAATGAACTTGATGAAGCTTAATGTTTGCTCAAGAAAAGATTTATGGTTAAAGATATGAGCAGGGTCATTATTTCTCTTAATTAAACTCATAGTCCGAGATTCTGTTGGCGAAAGAAAAAATCCTAAGCTATATTACATAGAAGGGGTCTTATCGATCGATAGGCTTGAACAAAACTCACGCCAATTTTCCGATTCATCCCTTTGTTAGATTGCTACTGTTTATAGCGTTTTTGGCGGGACCGTTTATAGCCTTTTATACTATAAAAAAACATATGAATGATTCTTATGACTTAGAAATGTAAATACATATCCCATAAATTATTAATATCGCTTGATTGGATTTTGTTTGTAATGTTCCGGCTTTGTTTAATATTTACATGTTTATTCAATTCAGTAGGCTGCATTTAAATGGAATAAATAATTATAGTATAATATGACTTTTAACCCCAAAGCTACTATAATTACTCTTATTAAAAGTGTGATACAATAAATTTCTATTTCGCAGCAACATATGGAATGTTATTCAGGATCTGTGGACAAATTAATTTAAACAATAAAAATCTCGTTAAATACCTTCGAACAAATCGATCTGACCGTAGATGTACAAAGTAATATTAAATTATTAAAGGTGCAGGGTTACGAAAATCCGTAGCATTGCGTTTTATAAAACCTAAAAATTTGAAAATGCTATAGAAACTATTGCATCCATATATTTCGAAAAATTAAATTTAGTGCCAAATAGAGCTCACAAATCCTTAAATTCTGTTATAAAGTAATAAATAGTAGAAGAACAGTGGACCAAGATGACTGCCTTGGGGAACACCAAATGCTGTGAGTATCGTTGATGTTGACAATCTGCCTACATTTATATAAATAGGAACTAGCCTATCTTACGAAAAGACCATTTACAGTCTACACCAAGAGCTTTGAGTTTTTTAACGTACCTTTTTATCTTTAGTGGGTATTCGAATTCAGCTGACTCGAACAAAAACAAACAGCAGCATTTTGTTTCTATGTTTGTAACTGAAACAATCAAACACGAATAGTTAACATTAGTAGGCACACATTCATTATTTTTCATTATTTTTCGAAAATAGATGCACGTGATCTATAGGATAATTATATGTATTAAAAAAAGAAAGTTGTTAAAAAAAATCTGCAAGAATAATTGATTAAACCTTTTAGAAAATACAGTCTCCTTAAAAGACAATCTCAAAAGAATAGCAAAATGGTTTGCATTTGGTCATAAAAGTACCATTTTCGATGTCCATATCTTACAAGCACATTTAGGGAAATACTGCGATTTCCTTTTTATCTTTAAAACCTTTCCATCCACATCAGATCGAAACTTTTCAGACGGAACCCTTATGGCAATTGAATAAAAAAATTGTAAAAACATTGGAAGATTTCAACCTTTAGAGTTTAAGGGTTAAAAGGGGTAGATTCAAGCCTTCAAATTGTAGATAACTTTGAAATTCTGCAGTTAACTTTTAGTTACCTGAAATGGAATTCAATTATTATAAAAATTCTTTAAAATGTTTAATTCTTTATTCTATAATAGTCTGGAAATTTTATATTAAAATACACTTAACTGTGTTAGGTAATGGGGCAATATTAAATATTTGGTTTAACTTCATAAACGTTTTTTTTAATTAATTAATAAAAACAATTTACAAAATACGTTGGAATTTTTCGAATTTATGTTTTTGAAAAAAATAAGGTTCCAGATTTGATACTCCAATTTTCTTTCATTTCTAAAACCGATCGTTATTGAATAACTTAAATAAAATAAAATATGGTTGTGAAGTGTTGTGCAGAATTTTTAAATTATTTTGTTTTCAGATTTAAAGTAAGCATAATTCACACTATATACTATTGTCTTAATTTTAAAAATAAGTGAAAAATGAGGTAATTGGGTAAGTAATAGTTATATAAATAGCTCCTTCAAAGCAAATGATATTTGTACGAAAATAATTTGTTTGCTAAATAGACAGGACTCGATTTATTTTTATTTTTATTTTTTGTATATTTTAATTAAACGGCAATGCAGTTTAACTAATTGTTGTAATCATGATGATAATTGTTTTTCGGTCACACTATATAACATCTATGTTTAATTTAAAATTATACTAGAATATATATGCTTTACTGTCGGTCGGTTATGTTTAACTATAATTTCTTAATACTTTTGAAACTATGTACAATACTATCACTTGAACTGAACAATTGAGAAATTATGAAACAACATATATCTACACTGAAAAGAGTTTGTCATCTATGCTTTCAACATAATTTCCGTTATTACATACTTACATAGTACATACATAGATTACATACATTTATTACATAGATATGTGTATACAATACAAAGAAATTTGAATTTTTGAACTGCGATATTAAAATTCAACGAATTTCCTGAGATACCATATTAAATTCCACAAAATCGATTTATTTTCTTTTTTCATAAAACAATGGGATACCTACCTATGAGTTTGTTTGTTTTGATGTTTTTCAGCATTAATAAATCTTCCTTTAGACGTAGGCTATTATTATTTTATTTTTCAAATGATATTTGAAACCTTTTCAATAACTCTCCGTGTTTGCTTAAATGGAGAATGGACTTTGTAAGAAATGTTACGTGTAAACAAAAGGACCTTTTTACTAAATAACGAATTTCAAATTCGCCTACTGGCAACATAGACTTTAAAGTTGAAACTGAAAATTATTATTATTAATATTTATTGTATTTTTTCGACCCCTTAAAGTGATGTACTTCCTTCTTCAGGTATTAAAGCATTTATGGCGAAGTCAAAAAATCCAGAAAATCCTTGCCGACATTTTTTCCTTCTTACGCGCCTGGTAAAATATTAAGGTAAAAGTAAAACACCTTGGACTTAAATGAAAGGTAATCCCTTGAGTATTCCGAAAGATGCGTCGCAACGGATTCTTAATAGTGACTCTTTCTTTTTAAAGAAGAAGGCAATTCCTTATTTTCAGACAAAATATTCATTTTTTTTTAAATTAAAGATTTACTTTTTTAAGACTGGATGGTAAATCGTTAGGAACTCAAGACAGCAAATCTGACGCACAGTAAAAAATCGTTGCTCGATCTACTCTATACCCTTTCATGGTATCTTTTTAATATCTAGTGTACGAGTAATAAAATATTAATTGCTTTCGAATAATAAAACATAAATAATCTAAAAGTCTACAACTAACTTTAACACCTTTAATTTTCTTATAATAATAAATAATAATAAAGATATCAGTATCTAATAAAAAGGAATCAATATCGAATACAAATACAGTTGCTTTGAAAAAGAACAATTTACTTTTCCAAATTAATTTCCTATTCAGTCACCTTATTCCTTGATAGCAGATGTGTTTTGTACTATATAACAAATTTTACAAACAATAAGATCTTATCTTTATTTATTATTTTGAGGAGTTATTCAATATTCTTTCAAATATTAATATATGAACTACTTTTTTGGTTCCATTTCTTGCAGTTTTTTAAATAATATAATATAAAAATAGCTAAACGACGTTAATGTGATGCTTAGAAAACAAACTTTCATTTAGTTATATGTATAAAGTGATTTCTTTATTTTGATTTGTCAAAAATAAACTGTAGTATTGTAAACTTCACGTAAACTATTAAACTAGTAAGCTATATCCTTTTCAGAACATTATATTCCAGGAAAATAAAACATTCAACATGGAAAAAATTAGTAAAGTAAAAAATTGAGAGGCAGCTTGGTGTTATAAATGTTGCGTGAAACTTCCTCATCAAACCCAGTGGCGCGCGATTAATTACGCAAAATATAGCTTTCCGCAAATATCTCGAGAACAGTGAACTTTTCGAAAATTAGGGTTTGATAATAATTTTTACAATGAGAGAAAAAAAAACCGGCCAAGTACGAGTCGGACTCACGCACCGAGGGTTCCGTAAAAAATTTAAATTATTTATTTTTGTCATATAACTACAAATTTAAGGTTTTCGGATTTTTACCTTCCCGTATCTTTTGATTGCGTCGACTTAGAAGTTTGATTTTTTCATAGCTCCAAGGGATTGTAGGCCTGAGTATTTGATATTAATTTCAACTTGATACCTCCACGCGTTCCTGAGAAAAGGGATCTTGACAACATACAGACAGACAGACGGACAATGAAGTGATCTTATAAGGATTCCTTTTTTCCTTTTGAGTTACGGAACCTTAAAAGTACTAAAATAAATTAATGATTACAAAAATACGTATAATTCCCATGACAACACAAATTTTTCAATACCTAAATAAAGTGATTTTTGTAAATTTATTTTGTAATTCCAGTAGTGTTTAGTAGCACAATATTTCGTGCTTTTATTGTAATACGTATGTAGAACTCACAATGTATTTTTTATTCTTCATTTTGTATTTAAAACAAGTTAACACTGTAATCATTAAAAATTTTTCTACTGTGATACTGGCACTGTTAAGTGAAATAAACACTTTCTGGCACTAATAATTGCACAAAGAATAATATAAATGCTCTATAGAAACTATATACCTATTACTACAAAAGTAAAATAGCATTATATGTAGTTCTAAGTGTATAAATACCTCAGACATTTGCGAATCTTTCACGAACTCCTGCATGCTGTAAAAACTACATTATAAAATTATTATTCTTATTTTAAATAAAAATAGCAAAATAATAATAATAAATAACAAGATATTACACAGTACATCACCAAACTTTAAGAGAGCCAAAAAGCAAAATTATACCCGTCGCTGTCATGTCAGATCTCTTTAAGGAAATGACATGACGCAAGTCTATCACGCCGGGACGTGCAAAGTGTTTATCGGAATTAGTGTTCCATTTTGTAAATAACGTATTTGCATTGCAGGAATTACAAAACGTTTTAGTGGTATTCATGTTGCATGTAAATGATGTATTTGCATTGCAAGAATTACAATTAATGTTTTGCCAGTATTAGTGTTGCATGTAAATGACGTATTTGTATTGCAGGAATTACAAAACGATTTGTTAATATTATTATTATTATTATTAAATTACAATATTTACTGTGTACCATGTAAATATTGTAATCTTTTGTAATTTCCACCAATTACTAAAATAGAATACTAGTGATTATTTCCTGAAATTACAAATTAGTATTATTAATTACAAAATTACAGTAAATGGATATTAAAATTTTGTTGGAATTAATCAAAACAGTAATTACGAAACACTTTTGCAATTTTGGCAAACAAATTTATCTCAGTGTAGTTAAATTAATTTCTCTACAAAAAAGGTCTAGTTGCATTTCTTCGTAAAAGTGACCATTCGTGACATAAAGCGCTTTGAAGAATCGCGTGTTGCGCTACACTCACCGTATGTTCTGCTGTCTCCCGCATCCCTAGGTTCAGTACTAGATGCATTTCTTTTTAAATTGAAAGAGCTCCTATTGAAAATTCCGCGTGGTTTAAAAATAAGCATCTAATAAGTACTCAAAATATTAGGTGATGCGGGAGACAGCAGTACCTACATACGGTGAGTATAGCGCAACACGCGATTCTTCAAAGCGCTTTATATCACGAATGGTCACTCTTACCTTACTTACTCTTACCTTTTTTGTAGAGATTTAATTCAGCTACAAATTATTATCAAACCTTTATTTTACAACACTCCACCGTTCTTGACATAATTCCTTGCTGGTACATACCAAACAGAACTAATTAACTCCTAAGTGATATGCCTTATAACACCATCGCGTTATTCATTACAACGTTAGATATTTTTAGTTAGATTTCATATAAAATACTTCCTCTTGCTGCGTATCTCATGAAAAGATTTCGGAAAATGAATGGTTGCAAAACTCGTTTTAAAGGTCGTAGACTTCAAAAATAAAATTTATTTGCTCAATTATACAATATGGGATATAACGAAATTTGTGGACACAATAGAAGTCTTATTTCTTAATAAATTTTGACCAAAAATTCGCCTTTACGTTTATTCTGCCAATATCTCAGCTAAGTTCGTAAATGGGAGGAATCAGTCGAGTTGGTGACGAAATATAGGTTATGTATGTAAGTTATATAAAAATGGTTTGGACCTAAAATTTTTCGTATTTCTTAACCGATATTGATCAAAATTAGCATACACATTGAAAATATGGAGTTATAAGTCGTGTTAAAAAATATTAGTGATCGGTCAAACGGGTGAGGGGGTACATTAGTTTCTATAAGTGATATTTTAACCGCGATAGCTGCCGTATTTCTAAATGGATTTTGGTATAACTTTGCGTATGTATTTATTAGCTCGGTATCTCAGTCATGTTAAAAACTTGGCTATATATGTATATAGTTATTTAAATTTTTTTTTTTGTAGACCATATATTTCTTATATTTCTTAATGGATTTTGGTTAAACTTAGCTAAAATATTCTCCATGGCAATATCTCAGCTATATGTATTCGAAAACGAGTCCAATCGGTCAAGAAAATGAGGAATTTCGCATTACATTCCCTTAAGTAATCACATTGAAATCTACCTTTTCCTTCTGACTACCGTCAAAAGGTCTTTTTTAGTATAAAAATTCTATGGGAATTATAACAAAAAGATAGACAACTTAATTTAAAATTGTGAGAAAATAATACCAACGGAAATGAACCGAAAAACAACTAAAAATATTTAAACTTTATAGAGTCGAGTTTCGCATTATAAAAGCATTTATAAGTGAATTAGATTCCCTGGAAAATATGGGCGGAAAAAATATTTATATTAACGCAATTGAACGCTTACACAGAGCGAAATTGGAGCATACTCCAGCGAATGGTCGGCGTAGAGTTGGGTGCACGGCACCAGGCCAATGGGTTATCAAAAAGTTCACCGCACAACAAAAAAAAATAAATATTACTCATTCCCAGAATAATACGCTACTAAAATGTTATGAAAAATTTTTGTTACTACTGCCAGGTGTGAACGATAAAAACATCTTATCGCACTGCAGGGAGTCCTCCCCATTTACATAATCGAAATTTTATATGAAACCGTGTGAGGAATTTTTTCAAAAAAATTCCTGCACCTTTTCCCCCTCGACATGGTGCAAATATTTCATTCCTACCCTGTAAATTTGAAGCCCCGAAAAGGAATCGATATAAAACAAAATATGCCCGTCATCACGGTTTAATTGACCACCTCGAGTACGGTTACAGGGTGCTTCAGCGGAGTCAATTCTCGCATCACTTAAAGATTTATGATTTCAAAATTGTCAAAAGCAGACACCCCTTCCCCGCAAAAGAGTAACTCCACAATTTCTGAACTGAAGCGTCAGCTGTCATCATCGCTCAAGAACTATGAATAAAATATTTCATTCATATTTTTTTTTTATATATATTTACGAATTGGCTTTCATCTGTGCTCCGTGACACGTTGGAAGCAAAAGATAAAATATTTTCATCCTTACCGTAAAAAATTGTAGCGATTCCTTTTTTTTCATCCCCAGCGTCGTCGTTTCACTTTCGCCACACGAAATCATTTTTTTAAAAGAAAATCCTAAAGGAATTTTTTATCTGAGATGGAATTTCAAGTTGGGCAGACACACCAAGAACAAATCCCAATCTCTCACAGCTTCGGCTCGAAATTGTTGAAATGCCCATGAAAGCAATTTTAACATACCTTTTTTCGTTTTGCGTTACTAATTTAAACCCAAGGCCGAGGAAGATACTCCAAAATAGGATCGCTCCATTCAGTCGAAAAAATTCGCTTTCCTGATTTCCTTTTTGGAGGAGCGCTAAAAAAATTAGTAGCAATATTGTTCCTGGCGTTTGCGAAAAACATATTAAGAGCACGGGGGAGCTGCTCCTGAATAATCAGACAGCACCTGGAAACACGGAAGGGAATTATGAATTCATACAGAAGTTATAGGACTGCAAACTTTCTGGAACAAGGACCGTACTCACGGGCAATAAAATGGGTCCTCCGCTGAATTCTGCGAATATGCAGCTTCGAAATAGTTTCTGCAACATTTTTGCACTTTTACGATACTATTTTATGTCATCCATGCTAAAAACTAAACTAAACTAAAAATATGTAATATTAAGCACATTAAAATTCTAAAAATGTACTCTTTTACCACACACAATTTTAGTTGATCGTATATCCATTCACAAACGCAGTAAAAAAGCTACAGAAACAAAGCGGTTTTGAAATTTTAGAAGTTAGCATGAAAGCCAAAAATAAAACGAAGTTACAAACTAAAAACAGAATTAGTTTCAGCTTCTAAATCGGGAAAAATTGTTATTTGTTTATGAACTATTCTTTTCAGGAAAATTATGATACCTCGAGAGATAAAATCTCCAAAAATAAAAAATTATAATTGCGCCAAGATGAAAAAATGTCGAAAACCAAAATCTCGTTTAATAAAAAGATTGATATTTAATGGCATTTAGCGGTGTTTTAAATATCCAGGCGGTTACATTAGGTAAAGTAATAATTTATATATAATCAGTATTAAAGCTATTTTGCGGTAATTAAATTAATTGTGGTAGTTAAAATTTAGTTAGTAATATAGGTATAACAAAATTTGATGTATTATATAATTCTACAGCGGTAAAAAAATTATTCGTGCGGTAAATATTCAGTGCAATTATTATCCGAGTAGTAAAATATTTATTAGTTGAAATTTTAGTTTTTATTACCTATGTATTTTTTTTTTTAATTATTCTAATTACTTCGGTAGCTATTCTTATATACATACAGTGGTGTGCAAAACATTTGTAACTAAAATTAAAATTCTCTACTGCTTGTCACTTAAATTTGTAAACTACTAAATCTGAAAGAGTTGTATTTTCAAACTAATGTATAATACTGCATCCGGTTTTCTCATTATCTTTTTTCTTATTACCAAAAAAATTACGCTTTTAGTTGCCAATGTTTTGCACACCACTGTATGTACACATACGTATGTAAAATAGAAAAACGAAGCGGTTAAGAGCATAACTTGGTCGGCTATATCTCATAAAATATTTGTCTCTAGTAGCTCGAGTTATTTTTAAAAGTAATTTCAGATTTCAGTCTATGTACTAGTATATTCTAGATTTTTTCAGATTTTTCCGAAATTGCGTTCATTTTGATATCTTGGCCAAAACAAATTTAATCGAAAATAGACACTTTTGAGTCGAAATGGGGCATGATTTTGAAAAACAATTTAAGGAACCTCATTACGATATTAATTCCCTTTTGATGTAAGTAAAGATTTTTTTATCCTCCCCACTTTAAGGTTAATTTAATTTAATTTTTTTTTATTTAAAACATATCTTTGTAACAACTTTAATTATTTATACGTGTACAAAATTTCAGCGCTCTAGTCCTAATAGCCTCTGTATAAAAATAAAATTACTGTGACATACGGACGGATGGACATTGCGAAAGTGTAAGGGTTCTTTGTTTTGCTACGGAACCCTCTGGCTTTTTATGTCTGATCAGAACATTCTTCTGAAAAACATATTGGTATTTTAGCTTTGATGCCATTATTTAAAAAAAAAATCTTTCTATGGTCTTAAAAGCACATAAAATAAACTCCTCTAAACAGATGTTATATTACATTTAGTATTTTTCAAATCACAATGAGAAAATTTTTCCAAAATATACACTTTCGATATTTTTAGCCGTATAGGTAAAATAATTTGAGATACTGACATTTCATTATTCTTTTTTAACATTTTTGTGACTTTCTTTTTGTATAAAAAATTAAAATGTAGTATAATTCATTATATTTTGTACAGTTATTTATTTAGTTTCGAATATTCTATATCTATGTGCAAATATCTAGTTTTATTTAATTATGTATAATATATTTTAAATTAAAATTTAGAAATCAACAATTCCCATATGTATTTATAGAATACTTTCGCGTACTTTTTATAAAGAAGTAAAATGGAACAAAAATCGATCGATCATCATTTTCATCAAACAAATTACAGGTTCGCAAATTGCTAAACCAAACATTGTTGACTACTACAGCAATTCCTTTAAATTCGTTTTATTAAAGGCTTACCTCCAGTCCGACCACAATGATGCAATATCGATTTATAAAACGCTTGGTTACGATTTGGTTGACCTGATCTGATATTAATTTAACATTTGAAATAAAAGATAAATTGTTGTAACTATGTATGAGTAATTTCAATAAACCGGAATGTCCTTTGAAATTTTTGCAATTTATAAGGTTGTACGTTAAAACAGGTTCACATTTTCAGATATTTATAAAATAAAGGGTTCGGAACCTTTTTCCAGCTGCTATATTTATTTTATGTATATTTATATAAGGTAATAAACTTTTTCAACTCCTCCGCTTAATAGCTCGTCATTGAAATGTCTTCACCTGACTAGAGTCCAATTTCGTTCATTACGCGGCAACCTCCGGGTTTTATCTAATTAAAATAAAATTGAGGAATAAAACTCTGTTTGATGAGGAGCTGTTCAAAGAGAAGTTCCACCTCATCTCATCATCTTCTTATAGCCACCTTACGCAAATTACATGAATTAGAAAGGCGAGGCACAAGAACAAGGATCACTTTCTTTTAGGACAGGATCCTTTATTTTTTTTATACATATATATTTATGAATATTTCTGTTCAGTAATTCAAATTAAGGGACGGAATAAGAAATTCAGGATATAGCCATACGCACTTTTGACAAAGTTCTGAAATATAAGCAAAAGAAAGTTTGAGAAAGATCACTAAGAAGCTGCGAAGATGTGGACGGATTTTGCCCTGCAGCGGATTTTATCCGAGAGATAAAAAATAAAAAATAAAATACTGAAAAGGAAGATTCATTTAAGATTTATTTCGCATTCTCTGAATTTTGTCATAAACGTTTATTGCCGCTAACGAGCCCACCATTCGTTGTCGTTAAGTTTGAACAGGGACTGATTCATCTTGGCTTCAATTTGGTCGCGGTCCTTCCAGACAAAGCGAAAACTTTTAAATTAGTTAGAACCCATTAACTCGAGTTGCTTACCTCCCGGGATGGGTTTTTTGGGGGTTTTTGGGAGGTTTTTGGCGGGTTCGGGTATCATGTGACTTGAAAAAGCCAAACCTCGGGAGAAGTGGAAAAATATAAGCTTATTATAAATGGATTTTCCACGGAACAGAGTCCTGGTTAGAAGCTAAAAGAGGCCCGCCTGACGGAATTTGTTTAAAAAAAATAATAATATAATACGAGAAAAAGTCTTGTGATGTCGATGTAAACGTCGACAGTGCCCTCTGCATGTGTGCTGGAGAATGAATATATCTTGAATAAAAGAAAATTTTAATGGGCGGGAAAACCAATTGTTCACTCACTTGGCTGCTCCAGTTTTTTTGCATTTTATCTTATATGTGTACAATTGCCTGTGAGAGAGCCTGTTTGGGCTGGCATCCTTCCAAAAAGAATAGAACAAGGGTAATGGGCTTGGCGTTGACTTTTATTGTAAATGCCTTCATAAATGTAAAAGGGTGGCTGGTAGGAATCCTGGGTAAGTAGCAATATCTTTTGTACATCGGTAGGCCCGGACGTGCTCTGGAAAATACTTGTTTTAATAATATTTATTTATGTTAATCAAATTCTTTTCATCCCAAAGCCTCTCAGATATTCTAGATAATTTCGTTAACTTCCATAAAAAATGAACCCCATCACCCATCCATGCAAAAGAACCTATTGGCTTCTTTTGTATTTCACATCATATTAACTCAAACAGAAAACCCGCTCCTGTAATGTCGAAATAAGTGGAATCGCCTACAGCGAAAACCTAGGTACTAAATTGCCTTTTTAGGGTTCCGTAGCCAAATGCCAAAAAACGGAACCCTTATGGATTCGTCATGTCTGTCTGTCTGTCTGTCCGTACGTATGTCACAACCACTTTTTTCCGAAACTATAAGAACTATACTGTTGAAACCGCATTAAGATTTTCACACAAAAATAGAAAAAAAACAATAAATTTTGGGGGTTCCCCATACTTAGAACTGAAACTCAAAAATTTTTTTTCATCAAACCCATACGTGTGGGGTATCTATGGATAGGTCTTCAAAAATGATATTGAGGTTTCTAATATCATTTTTTTCTAAACTGAATAGTTTGCGCGAGAGACACTTCCAAAGTGGTAAAATGTGTGTCCCCCCCCGTTACTTCTAAAATAAGAGAATGATAAAACTTACAAAAAATATATGATGTACATTACCATGCAAACTTCCACCGAAAATTGGTTTGAACGAGATCTAGTAAGTAGTTTTTTTTTAATACGTCATAAATCGTAAACCGCAATTTACCTTTCATTCAATAAACTCAAATAAAAAAATAAAAAAAAAACATTTAATTTCATAAACATAAACCTTATGCATAAACCGTGAACTATTATTTTCTAATAATAAATCTGTAATAGGTGCCTAAGTAAATAATAATTATAATAAAAAATACACTATTATTGAAACATCGATCTAACTTACAACGAACTACAAGAACTTTTATATTATGTTACTTGCTGCTACGGAACCCTTCATGGGCGAGTCGGACTCGCACTTGGCCGCTTTTTTTCTCTTTGAATTTCTGAGCTTATATACATATATTTTTTTGTCTTTTTGAACGATTATGAGATTTATAAAAATTAAAAACTTTTATAATACTGCAGAGATATCGAGAAAAACGGGTTCACTATTTCCATGGAACTTTTTTAACCCGATTTAATTTGCCCCTTCGGTAAATTAATCCCGTGGAGCGTCGAGTCGAGGTTCATGGAGTCCTTTAAGTACCCCTTTACAGGGATATTTCACGTTTGGTTTTATTAAAATGTAATAAAACCCAGAAATCACTTGATCCAATTGAAAGCCACAGAAATTTCGGGGGCAGACTGAAATATGCACGTTTATAAATCCTCAACCAAAAAATATATTATATAAATATATATAAAAAAATTTACAGAAATAAAGTGCGCTAGTCACGTAAAAGGAAAATGGAAATGCAGACAATAAACGCCTGCCCTTCCTTCATATTTATACTCAACGGGGGTATTTTTTAAAAAGGGCATCAGTTTTATTTTTCAAGAAATCAAACTCCTTGGGTTTTTAACAGAGGCGATATTTTCTGCCTGCTGCGCAGCTTCGTATTCATATCACGTCCATTTTTTTTTTCGTTTTTTTTTGTGTAGTCATATAGCAATTCTGGAACTTACAACTGGCTCCCACATGTGGTATATTTTTTTTCCCAATCGTTTTTTGGCTTTTAGGTGTGAACCTTAAATGTATAGCTCCACCGTGGTTAAGGTAGTTAAGGACAAAGCTATCAGTCTGAGAAAACTTTCTTCACGAACGTGACCATGACGGGTGAAAATGTTTCCCACTCAATACGAATTTTCTCAGTAACTAATTTTCAGGAAAGGTCTATAAAATGAACCTTGTTAATTCATCCGGGCACATTAGCTCAATCAAAAGGTTTTCAAAATTCTTTGAACATTATACAGACAGAATAAGTGAAAGATTCTGTCAAGAAAGGTGCAAATACTTTTCTAAAAAGGGTATCCAAATTGGACTTTAACCTGGTTACGTTAACTATACACGTCTCGAAAATTTGATCAAAGAAACGATTCTTTTTAGCCCCTTTTATTGAGGAGTAGTGAATAAATCTACCTCATGGCAACGAAACAATTTGACATCAAAATGTTCTGTAGGGTTGATTTACAAAATGGCAAAACCTTTTTATTAGAGCGCAAAGAGATTTTCTCATTCTGATAATATAATTTATAACTTTTATGGCAATGGAGTTGAAATCAACAACCGTGAAAAGTCCCATGTAACCAATTAGCATGAAGATCGTCAACTTAAATATACCGAATTTATCAAGAGATGAATAAGTGAATTTTTCACGAATTAAATAATTGTAAATTTTATGTTAGGCTTCAAAACAAATTGTGCCGTTTGAACACAAAATAAAACAATTGTACAATTATACAATTTTAAATTATTTAATTCAAACTCATTATTTTGGAGAAATTGAAAGTACTTAAATACATGGAAGAAGTTGTGGCGAGAAAAATTTATACAAATCAAGTTATTGTGTTAAATTCAACTATCTAGTAAAATCTCATAAATTTTTATTAGAAAGGAAGATTATACATACCTACTTTTAAATTATTTCATTAATTCTAGACTTTTGAAATTATTTGTTAAACTCTTTTTAGTATTAGCTATCCCTACTAATTTTTGTAAGGATTCAGTATATTTTAGGAGTTTGAATATGGAATATTAATTTTTTTGATAAACATTACATTTTGCCTGTTTTCTTTCTAACAAATAATATATGTATTCTATTAATGACAAGAGTTGGTAAAAAGAATAAACCTCCAAAGTCCGCAGATGATTTATTATACTTTTATGCAGGTAAATGTGGAATTATAACCCAATCTTAAATAAAACTTTGAACTTTCAAAAGAAAAACCATTTAAATAGCATAGATATGCACACTGGTGGGATTATGAAAATCTTTAAAATTTGTTCATTACTTTTAAATGGTAATAATAAGTTCGAATTATTACTAGTAGAAACCATTAAAACTATAATTGAAGTAAATATATTTTAATTTTGAAGTTTCATTACTCTTAAAATATACATATACTATAATTGACCTAGCCTTATATGTACATACATACATTGACCTCGAAAGAAGTTTTCTCAAATGCAGTTTCTAAAAGAGATTCGGTAATTCAACTATTAATCTTGTTAAGCTTAATTAAACAATTCTCTGAAGAACGCAGCAGTTGATGAAGCAGGTCTGTCCAAATTAAAAATTAGACTTCATCGGTATGCTGGGCAGAAACTTTCATATAATTTAAATTAAGAAAACCGTCTTTTATTCCTGCTGAAGTGAAGAAAATTTTTTTAATGTAAATGGTTCACTCAACGTGTAAAGCTTAAAAATTTGTTGCTTGACCGTCATTTGTATGAAAGCAGGCTTACTTACCAGTTTTATATTTAATTCAATAATACTTCTAACAGCCATCGATTTATCGTAATTATGTCGGTATAATACAGGAAAGCATCAATAAAAAAAATACTTTCAAAGGCTGTGCCTGGATGAAAATTAAATGAATTTACTTGGAATTCCCGCCCTTTGAAATCAGAAGTTTTGAATTAATTTAGAAAGGCCTTGTTCCCTTTGCCCGACTGTGTGAAAGTTTTTTCCCAGCAAATAAGGAGTATAGTTGGAAATCGCCTTTAATATTCAATGTGTTTTCTATATCTTGATTTTTATGTGTTGGAAAATGTAAAACGATGAGAAAAGGCTCTACCCGTGGTATTTTAGGATTTCCTGTGGTCTGAAACTTTTGCTCCTATTCTCACTTAAATGTAGTCAACGAGCAGCATGAATAAATGGGGGCTACGAACGTGAATGACTGGCTTCATAGAGCCCTTCAAGTAACATATATCAGTCGCATTACCCGCGTACGAACATTTTCCGGTCTTGCATTAAACCTATTCAAGTCAAATGTGGAGGTATTGCATCCAACCCCACTTCTTACCACTTTGAGCCCTCTGTTCCAGCGCAAATAATTCTTTTGCACGTGGAACGAACGCGCATTTCCTAGGGATATTCATGAGGCAAAATATCTTTCTCTGCATTTATGTAGCCCACCGTAACTTTCATTAAATTGCAGAAACTACTACTTCCGTCTGGCTCCTTCATGGCATACATTTTTCAATTTAAATTGCAACCTTATTCACCGTTTTGTCCTCGCGATAAATAACGAGTAATTTCTAAGAAGCGTGAGGCAATGAAAAGAAAAATTGTATAATTGAATTTGAACTAAAGGATAGTCAGCACTGCTCCATAGACGCACACCTTCAAAGTTTCTTCTCTTATTCGATTTTGAAAAGGGCTTGATAAATATACACATGTAACCGGTTGTAGGAAGGAAATTTTGTAGATGAAGAGTAAAATAATTATTATTAACACCTATAAAGGGTAAAAGAAAAGCACTTCCTTCGAGATCTAAAGATACCTGGCATTTTCCGACCCTCATTATTGCATAATATTCAACTAAAAAGTGTCACGCTTGATTCAACTAGAGGCTAAAATTCGAATGGATTTAAACGTACATCTTTTACACTTAATATCCTAATCCTATTTCTTCTTCAATCAGAAAAATGTTGTAAAGTCGATAGAAACAACATTATATCAATAATACTGTTGAAATATGAGTTGGCGCCAATTAAATTAATAATTTCCTTCATTAATTTAGTAAAAAACAAAAACCCGTGGTCCTCGGGACCCTCGACAGAAGTAAAACTTCATAGAAAATAAGATTCTTCGTAATTTTTTAATATAATTAGTTTGAAAAAAGAAATTATAATATACTTATTACATTTTTTCGATCGGCTTTATTGTAAAGTCTATTTTTAAGAATAACTCGAAAACAATGGGAGGTGGATTTTTTCAATTATTTTTCCCTTCTTCGGTCTCAAATTGAAAAACCTCGAAATTAAGAGAATCCCCGAAATTTCATCTTCAAAAACATTTGATGGAAACAACGTTGTCCCCTAAAAGGAATATTTTATTACATATGTCACAAATTACATTTTCATTAGAAAAATGTTAGATCTAAAAACTGATTGTTGGAAATTGCAAATTCAATTTTTGTAGAAATAATAAGGAAAGTATTTGATTTGATAATAATATTAATAATGCATGTAGAATTTAAAATGAACTTATGTTAAATGGCTTTTTAGTGTGTTTTGGAGTTTTTATTATACATTTTATGTTATTGATTTTACAATGGTTAGTAAGTAGTCTAGAATGAATTTCAAAAATTTTGAATTTGTTTGTATGGGAAAAATGCATTTTGCATAATATTTTCAAAAATTCAAAATTGGCGAAGTTTCTTTTAACACCAAACAAATGTTTCTTTTTCAAATTTAATTTTTTTTTTGGATAGTTAATAACAAATGTTATAAAATCAAGTTTTCAAAGGTCAAAACGGAGCATTCAGTATTATGAATTTGATTGAGATCTGGCTCATTATAGATTTGTATATTTAATTTTAAAAATGTAATTTGGTTTATTCATATTAACGCTCTTAAAGTATAATTATAGTAAAATTTGTTAAGATGTATATAATTTTTAAACCGAAAGATTTTATGTAATTTTAATTAAAACATTTTTTATTATTTACATATGTATATCTATAGAAGTAATTAAATGACATACATTTTTGTTATATGATTGAAATAAAGTTTCTTTCCAAGAAAATTAATTTAGATAGGGTGTTGAAATTTATATTCTAGAAGATTGTCTCTGCCAATCCAAAGAACGACGTAAATAAGACAAATATTAACAACGCCAAGGCAACAACTTTTGTTAGAGGAATGCAAGAAGACTTCCATAGCAGAAGTTCGATTGATTGATTTTGTATTTAGATAGCACAAAATTGATACAAAAGTTTTCCTTCGCTGATCGGGCAGACTCTTTGAAAAATCGAATTAAACGTCTGCTGGAGACCTGTTCGACAATTGGATGGTTGGCGACGACCATTTATGGGGAAAATGCAGATAAAATTAAACGCTCCTGAAAATCGCTCAAGGTTAGTAAGATAGAAAATGAAACTTCATTTGCAGGCATAACTCATGGAACTTGAAGTATTTTAGGGATCGAATAGATGGAGAAATCACCCATACACCAAAAACTGTCTTTAAATTGAAAAATGAGCGAGATTAATTTTCTTCTAAATTATCTACGGGGCCCTAATTAAAAATTTAAAACTTTTACGTCGAAAGTATGCGAATTGCGAAAGTCGCACAATGTTAAACAATAAAATTCATAAAACTGATGTTGATTTGATGGTGAAAGGCAAATCCCAAAGCAATTAGAGGTAATTTATTTCACAGAAAATGCACTAAAAGCCGCTAAAACTCAATTAAAGCGTACGATCAAAGTTTCAAGAATTCGTTTGTTGTTTCCCAAACAGAGAGATTATGAAGCGCTTTACGGTTCTGAATTATTTACAAATTCGTAAAGCAATAATTTGAGAAAATTTCGGCACATCGCTCATTGGCATGCTTAAGCTACTCTACCGCATCCTGGAAAATTGAAATGCCTTTTCCTTGCCGCCCGAAGCCCCTTATTTGTTTCGGCAAGGAAGTGTGAAGGCTTTTGTAAGTGCTTACTCAAGCATACGCTTAAAAATGGCATGCAAAGGGTTCGAGTGTTATTCAGTATAAATTTCGTTTTTATTTTTTTTTATTTACAGGGAAATTCACTTTTCCATCAATAGCCGCACATAGTGCGAGTGTATTCAAGCGTCAAGTATATTTCACCCTTTTGATATGGGCCGCACCCACATAAGGGCCTACAGTTGAACGAAAGTGGAATTCAATTCAAACATATGTAAGAGAAGGGCGGAGGCGATGGTATCTTTTCAAATTCAGAAAATAGGGTTTAATATTTCGAATCTGCCACGTAATTTTAATTCAGAAGCTTCTCTTACCAGTTTTATTGACTGATGAGACGCAAAGTAAATATTTGCAGATCAAACGGAAACCGATTTGTTATGTGGAAATGAAAAAGAGATGAGCTTCCTAACCGCAAGAACATAAAAGGGGCACACATAAGCATCAGGGTGCTCCACTCCTGATGTGGGACGTGTTTCGATCCCCCATGGGACCAATTTATAATTTAAGATGGGAGTGTGATATTTGATTTCTTTCTATACAAAGAGAATCTGAGATTTTGAAAAATAGGCCTTATAGAGCTAGACAGGAGGACAAATAGAATTAGCAAACACTGCGCAAATCCGTTTTTGTCTATAAGGGTGGTAGGTTCAGGCCCGATTGTAGACAATTGTAAATAGTCCCTAAAAATTTAAGAGATTTCAAACACCAACTATCAAAAATGCAACTTCAATCTACCATCTTAAAATCGTAAATTATAAACTCCGATTTAAAATCAGCGACCCATAAAATATGTATGAACCCATTTCTGCAAAAATCGAAAACAAAATTTAGAATTTAACACCATATCTAACCAATTACCAATTCCCAAAGGCCATAAACCTGCTTATTTTTATGAAATTGGTAATATTTTAAAACTTTATTTGTAATTGTAAGATATATAGCACAAAACAAAATAGATTTTTTATTCAGACAAACGTTTAGAGATCATGTTAAAAATTTACATTAACACGTGACTATATTTTATGATATATCTGCGCATATTTGCTCAAATTATGAAAGAAGACGGAATAATTCAAACCAAAAGGAATTTTAAAATGAATGTACTTTAACCGCGAGGTGGCGCTCTTTAACATATGCATCAAACAGTATTTCATATTAAAATGGTTATCATGAAATCGTTTTGAGGTAATTTATTTCAAAGTCAAGTACTTTTTATACATAAGAGGATTATACACATTAGTTTCGTTAATTATAAAAGAAACTATTGTTCTAAATTAAAAATTGTTTTACCAAGATGAACTTAGCCTCGTGAAGATTTTATAAAGATTTCAGTGTCGAACAAAGAATTCTGGATTATCTTTATCGTATTGCATTTTTTTTTTAATTAATATTTCTTGATGTACCTTGACTACATTCACACTATCATGGGTATGAGTGAACTTCATTATTTGTGGAATAAACGAAGAAAATCCAGGTAGAAACAGAAAATTTGTATTAAAATTAGGCAAATTACCTATATTACAAAAACATATTTAAAATATAGCATAAGTCGTACATATACAAATTTCGTAACTAGAGGTAAAATACAGGTGTTAGTACAAAATCATAGATTGCGTACTGCGTAACTGGAAACCGTTCAACCTGAAACTAGAAACAATTCGATCTACCTGAGTGCATTGAAATTGAAGTTTTTAGGAATTTTTTTGATCATACAAAGTTTGAATATTTGTAAAATAAAACTGGCATGCTATTTTTTGATCATTAATGTTAAAAAAATAATTAAAAGGAAATTAAAGTATAATGTAATATTATGACATTTTAGAACGTCCTACTATCCTCATGGTCGGCATGATAACTCTTGTACCGTGTATCTAGAGGAATATCTGTGCATATACCGCGTAAAAATTTGATAAAACAAGTATTATAAAACTAGATAAATCATGTAAAAAACCAGTTTATAATAATTAACTATTAAGGCTTACAAATCCAATGGACATTTATGTAGAGCAATGATCCTAAGCACATTTCATGCCTAGCGAAATCTTGACTAGAGGAACAAAAGACGTTTTGAATTAACTTGCTTTAAATACGCCGATATAGGACCGATCTCAATCCTTTTAAGAATCTATGGACAATTTGAATATTTTATGGGAGATCCTTCAACGAGAACTCCTGCAAATAGTTAAAAATAGTTAAATATGTCTAGACTAATTACTGTAATAAAACAAAACATTTTGAGGTTACTATTTGCACATAGGATAGTGAGAGACTAAATTGGTTTACGAAATTTAAAAAAGAAAAACGCCATATGTATTATAAAAATAGGAAAACTGAGCATGGATACAGATTTATTTTAACTAAAATTAGTATGTTTAACTATTTTAGGCCAATCTCAACTTCACTTTGGGCCACCCGATCCATCAAAGACTAAGTGCTCAATAAAAGAAAATTCTGAGCAGTGAGTAGTTCCTCTGTCCAGCTATTCGTTTTTAATTTCGTTCACAATTTTAGATGTGATTTCGTTTTTACGCGATTTTCGTTTCAGCAATTAGAAGACATTTTGAATCATTTGATGCCATTTTTCGCTAGCTCACATTTCGCTTACTTAGTAGCAGCTAAGCACAATTAAGATTTAGCTACATTTCGCCTCCGGGCGTTTGATCTAAGCGAGCGCAGAAGATTTTAAAACAATTTACGTAAATTGACAAATGGAACTCGTTCTTTTACTTTTCCTGCCAGCTTCAGAGGAAAAGAAGAATTAAGGCCGCAGCATCCGTCAGAATATGAGAGGAGCGGGGGTTTCTAGATGAGTGCTACCATCCTGAATAATCCTCTTAGGGCTCCCTTTAAATTTTCTACATTTTCGCACTCGGAACCTGCTGTTAGTAATTATGAAATATGCTCATAAGACCGGAAAAGTATGACTTCCTTTTGTACTTTTCTTAAGCACTCATGAGTACAGGGGATGGAAGGGTTCGGCTAATTCCAAATTTTAGTCCTTTCAACCAAAATACATATGTAACAATAAATTTACACATTGTATGATCTAAAATATAATTATTAAGGATCGTAAATTTACATAGTTTTCTATTATACATATTTCTGTCTTCTTATGTCTTTTTGAAGTTCACATGGTCCCGATTGACCTAGAAAGTTGAAACCATATGAACTGAAAAGTCAAATAACTTTTTTGAATTTAGTTATTCTATTAAGGTTTTTAAGAATAAAAAATAGATATAAAAAAAAATCAAAATCAAGACTTAAGTCTGTTGATACAAAACCAATTCCAAGCTTAAGGCTTATATGGTCTTGGTCTTCGTCTTACATGCACTTATAGTAATGGTATTCATTTTTAAATTTTGAAAAAAGAAGTGGTTATTTTAGAAGCACATAGTATAGTATCATTGGACGATAAAATATTAGTAGTACAAAAAATTAAAACAAGTAAAAATGACTTCAAAATGAGTAGCTCAAAAAGTACTTGAATACGTAGAAATCGAATTTGGCAGTAAAATGATATAAAATTGGCAGTAAAATGTGGCTTATAATATAAAAAAGTGTAAGCGGTAGATTAAATATTTGAACGATAAAATGATGATAGGGCTGTTATATACTGTGCAATTTTTGCACGTACAGTATATTATAAACATTTTTTTTCAACACAAATATCATCGGATGACAAGAGACTGTTACACAAAAGATTCACAAAGTTGTGGTTTATAAATGTCCTACTCAATTACTACTTTTTTCTCCGTACTTTTACCGAACGTCGAAAACTGTCCAATTTACTTGCCCATTTATTAATTTTACCGCTCAAATATTTATTTTATCGCTCGAATTCTTTTATATTATTGCCTGCATTTTACTGGCCACAATTAATTTAACTACTGTACTTTTAAAGTAGATATCATCTATGCATGATGAATTTGATCGGATATGTTTTGAATTCAAGCCATGAATCGGTTCTCCATTTCATATTATTAAATTTACTCTAACTACCGTGGTAAAAGAGATTGAAATTTTCCTTTCAAGCCACTATAATTTGGCTACTTCCCTAGATGTTCAGAACTAAAGATAAGCAAAAACCGCATTTAAAGTTGAGCCACATAATTTGCCGACCATTCAGAGTTACCAGTTCCAATCATGGACCAAAGAAAAAAATTACTAAAACTTTTCCGAGAACTGAAACTGCTCCATTTAGAGATATCATAGACGTGCGATTATCACAGAGACCACTCGGCATAGGATATATGTTTCGAATGTTTCGAAACATATGAGAGGAAGAAGTGCAGGCCCACAAGGGCACATCCCTCAGAGGTCAGATATCCGACCTTTTAAGGGTGCGGTGCGACCAGTCCGATATCAGACGAAAAACTTCGTCATCACTGGCTTCTAAAAAATCAAAAATAAAAAATACCAAAAATCCCTGTATACGTCATTGAACGGAAATTATTTGAGACAAAACTTTTCTCATGTACTTTGATTTATAAATAAAAATACGCAAGTAAGCCACCAGCCGCAGAGTATGTTTTATCGTCTCTGACCAACATACGACATTTATACATACTCATGGCATTTCGCACATAATATGTCGCAATAAAATCCGGAAATATATTTTTTTTTCGCCCCTTCCTTCAGCTATCAAGTAAGTTTGAAATTCTTCCCAGGGCCTCGAGAAAAATTTTATTATCCCTTTGCGAGCATTTCAGTGGTTGTTCAATAAATCCTTCAACTTTTTCGTCGAACAAATAAAAATCAAGCCGGCAAGAAGCGCAAACTTTATAAATTTCAGTATTTTTTTTCCAATCTTTCCCTCTGCAGAAATTTTCTTATACCCTTAAGAGTCGAAGTTCGATACGGAAGAGGCGGGAACCAGTGTGTGCCACCGTACGACGATTTCTTATATTAAATTTCCGTAGATGCCAGTAAACATTTAACATGTTGGTTCGACCGGTTCCAATAAAATGAAATCGATTAATTTTTTCTCATATGGACATATAGCGGCCATTCACAGTGCCCCCTGCAAAAATTCTATAGAAATAATAGTTCCGCAGAACTGCAAGCGAAGCCTCGTCGCCGTTGGTGCGATCGGAGCGCCTTCTTCTAGAAAAATCGATACCCGCCGGGATAAAGCCCTAATATTTTTATAGCGTACAGTAGTCCCTGCAAAAATATTTCAAATACCGCTCCAAAGGGTAAAAACGGGTATAAACAACAATAAGCAGCTGGTCACTTCGTTACGTGAATGCAGGTCATATCACAAATCTTATCCTCGACTTTTATTAGACGTTATAAAATAATAAATAAATAAAAAAATAGTGGAACCAAATGGGTCCCCGATTAGAACACTTAGTTCCGGATTAGCTCACCTCGCACAATTTAATTAATGTGTCGACTAGAGTCGTTCACCGAGGACAACATTTGAGAGAAAAACTAAAACCTAACCTAAAAATAGTAGGAGGTATCCTCCTGTTACATGTTATAGTATTAGTAATAGGGCTCGGTTCTTCGTGCTTTATTAATTAAATAGTGCTAATCCTTGCTGAGAGAAAATTATTTAATGTTGGCACGTTACGTGTGAAGCAACCGGGCAAAGCAGTTTTATCGCTTTGTGCCCAACTAAGCCTACGACCTTACATTGTTTGCATAATTTAGCCTGTGGGATTTACAGGGCTCATTTCATGACTTAGTATTAATTGCTTCTGCTGACACATACACGCCTATCTGATAACATCTTAATCTGATGGCAAATTTCAGTTTAAGACTAGTTTCGTTTGCTTTCACAGCTCCTGGGCTTATAATTTCTCCTGCTACTGTTCAAATTGCCTCAGATTGAGGTGAGAGTATCTTGCAGACAGAGGGCGATCAATTAGACTTAACAGTCGAGAGTTTGCTTTTTGTCTCATATCTAGCGAAGGTCTAAGGGATGAGCTCCTTTGTAAATTAATATCGTTTTTATTCCACTTATTTTACAAAAGGTTGACTTCCTTTGACAAAAAGGATAAAACCGACGCCCATTCCCAAAAATAATGTGGTCATGGAATAAAGCGATACCCATCGTATTACCCCTTTTATTCAAATTTTCCTGGTATTTATTTTTAATCAACTAAATAAACGTGGGCACATAATGATGTTGGATAACACTTGAGCTGAAACCCAAACACACACTTTCACAGCATAAAATGAAATTTACTATGAGACGATCCTAAACAAATACGTCGGCATTGAGTCGACCATGAGGCCTATATAGCAATAAACTTTTAGCAACTTTTTGACGGTTGTGTAAATTATTGTTTGTCTGGCATTTTTTAGGCGAAAATTCTCAAGTTTGCTTAGACCTTTTATATTCTCTATTATGCCAAATCACACACACATCAAATTGTACTATTTTTTTTAGGACAAGGCTACAGTTCAAGGCATTATCATAAAAACCAACAAATCGTTTCGTTTCGTTTATTATAGCTGAATTACATGTAATATTTGCTATAAGAAATTGTGCACGCCATTCAGCCATAAGAAAAGAAAAGAATTGATCCGCCCTTTTTCTGACGATAAGAAACTTCTGCCATAACACTTTTAAACTTTTAGATAAAACTCATACCATCGATTCACATTTTTAAAAGCATTTGTGAACTATCGAAAAGGCTTCAAATATAAAAAAAAATGCTTAGTACAGTATCACAGTTTTAACTGGTGCCAAAACTCGGAAAAGTTCATAATTTACAATTAATTTTATCTACAATTTAGCTGATTATATTATTTTTCTCTCCTTCTTACAATCGGATTTAGGTTGATTTTAAACAGAGTTTTGGCTTTTCTTGCATTTTGTATTTACATTTAAATTCTGAATACTACCTCACGTTTTAAGAAAATCAGGGAAAACAAAACTATTATAATAATACTAATATTACCAATATCATTTTTCAATTTTTCAAACGACAAAAATTTCAAAATTATTGAAAATTGAGGAGTAAATAAAGCGTCTGAATTTTTCTATCTAAAATAGTTGATATGAGGACTTTCTGGAGTTACACTGAACGTTGATGATTTTTGTAATTCCATTAACCTCTTCAGAGACGAATTTTTGAAAGATGAAAAAGGTGGTTTTATGTTTTATTTGATTACTTGTTTACTTACTTTTCTCCGGCTATTCAGTAAGCAAGAAAAATTTGGAAAAACAATTAGTACAAAAAAGGAAACTGAAAATAAATTGCTTTTAGTATAATAAAAAAAAAAATCCTCATTTTACCAATTAATTAAAACAAAAAGCAGTCATTAAAACTACCTAATAAAATCTTATACTGGATCATTTATTTATCAAAGATTTAGGATATTTTTGCAGTAAACTAATAAGAAACCTCGCGGTAATCAGAGGCAACTTTGAAAAGTTTTGAAAGCAGTGCCATACTTTAAATTTTTTGGTTTTATAGTCAACATATTGTCTAATGAGTAGTTCTGTAATAGATTAATTTTTTTTCCAGTTAACATAATTTAAATTTATAAAAAACGAAACGTACACATATGTATGTATGTGGCCAAGGGCATGGAGAGGTTAAACTGAATCAACGCTACTAAAAAATGTCTTGCATCTGTTAATGATAATTCTGTACAAATTTAACCCAAATCGGTGTTTTCAAATTGGATAATTTTCGTAGACCGCGGGGCCTTTCAAAACGCGGGGCCGGAACTCTAATTTATAATGTACAAAAAATTAAGATATTAAACCATTTCTTTGTGTCTTTTGAAGACAGATTAAGGTAACTTGTTCTGAAGCTAAACTGACACGAAATCGTTTGTTCCCAAACCATTATACTTATATTCATAAATCGAGTTTACACGCATAGCAACAACACACTACTTCGTCGATATGCTTTTTCAGGAAGAAAAACTTTCGTGCGATATTAATAAAATTATCAATCTTTTCCCAGGGTTATTCAAAGGAGAAAAAGTCACTAATTTCCTTTATCCTTGAAGAAAAAATAAGCAAAAAAAATGAGAAAATAAGTAACATATGTTCGCCCGTCCATGACCCATTGAAGGCTACAAATAATCTGTTTCGGCTTCTACAGCTTGGCACGATAATTTAGATCCCCTCCTCAGACATGCCGTGAATATTTTACTTTAATGGATTTAAAGCCTGCTCTTGCTAATGGCATTCAATAAATCTTTTAAATTTCTCGGTTCAAACATCGGCTAGTTAATCACAGTCAGTTCGTTCGAGGAAATCTTCCTCCCTGAATTAGGATCCACTTCACTGGCTAACATTTATCCCACTTCTGCCTATGAACAGAGTTTCGGAAAGGGCCGACATTACAAAACCGCATAACACGCAAAATCTTCCAATCGCTCATTTTATTAAACCAAAATCTGTAATTAATGTCGTTAAACTTAGTCTCGTTCCTTTCTACTAACTTTTTGGGCGATGGAATTAGAGGGGCGTAAACAGACAGTCCCCTTAAAATGCTCGAGCTCCTTTCTCTGGAAACTTTAATTAAGTAATCACATCCTACCCACGATATGATGAGTTCAAATATTAGATAATATTATGAGCTCGACTATGCGAGACAGAGGCTCCGATTTTGGAGGCATTTTATTAATGAGCCGCTCGGTCTCCCTGTCGTCGTAGTCATCGTCATTAAATATTTTGGGGCCACATCAGCAAACTCGCCCCCGCTGTTATCATATATAATGGGCCGCAAAATACCCCCGGGCTGTTTGGGGCCCTTTGCTCTTTCTTTTTTTTACGCATGTGCTGCGAAACTTTTATTATATAAACACATTTAAATTCATGAACTTCGAAAAACGGTCCAGAGGTTGCCCCAAAAAGCTGCTCGTTTACAAAAGTCTCCAATTTTACCACTGAACGATTCATGCAAAAGAACTTAGGCGATAGTCATTTTTCTCCTATAAATTGTTCCAAATTTAGTATTACATAGCATTCCCCTGGTCATTTTACTTAACTTTCAAGGGCTGATATCAACTCTCAGAGAAAGTTTAGAAAACTTCCTCGAAAGATAGGAATTGCTGTTAATTTGCATGAATTTCTAACAAATTCAGTCATTTTGGATAACAAACGATCTATCGACAACGTGGGCCCCCCTAGGTGACATCTCTCTAGCTTATATTTTCATGAGGGGCTCAATAAAACGCACCCTTTCAATTAATTTAATCCTAGTTTAATTAAAAACAAGGATTACGATCGGCGTGCTTAGGCGTGATATGAATTCATATTATTTATTATCGCCGCCAGTCCCTTTGTTTGCCTTTGACCCGACTACCCTGGCCTTGCTTATAAATATTTATAGATGTTGTCCTTTAATTATTTTTAAATTGGGTCCCGTGCTGTGTAAACATGCATAAATAACTCCACGAATTTTTAAACTTGTTTGCTTCCCCACTAAGTGGTTTCAGATGGGAAGGATTCCTTGAATTAAATTTCATTAAGGAATGTTTTCCTTTTCAACAAACGACTTACCGTATTTATAACAAGTTTACCCTTTTTGTAGTCAAGACAGTAATCGGGTTAAATGTTCGACGAGGCCAACGCCAATAAGTCCAAAGACCTTCGAATCAGCCGTACGATTTTCTTGTAAAGGATTCTAATGGGAAAATAGAAAATTGATTAAACCAAGAACGAATATTTTAGACTTAGAGACTTTGTGGGTATGCAGATTGAAATTCCACCTACAACCGCAACCCTGGATATCTTCCACCGAGATTCTACAGAATGATACCAGTAATCAATTGGGGTTCCCACAACCCTTATGTGGGTAAAATCTTTTCTAACTTTTTGAACTAGTTCGAAATCCTCAGCAGGACTTATAATTTTACTAGCTTTCATATTTTCATAATCTAGTCATGTATATTATACATATACATGAATTTGTGTCATAATTTTCTATTTTATTTGTACCTTTTGTGTTTTAACGATCTTAAACATGCATGTTTACATTTTACTAATTAATTAAAAAAGTTATTATGAACACAGCAACCACCTAAATATTAAAACCAGCAGCTCTATTATGGTTAGTGAGTCAACAAAGGACAATTGACCATTGTTTTGGGACTTGGTACAAAGTAATTAAAAATTTATAGTTCTGAAAACCATAGCAAGAGTTAATACTTTCATATAAGAGATGAAGAATTGAAAATACATATAATTACAGGCTGTTCACCGAAAACCATAATTATGGGAAAATATTTTCAACAAACAGAAAACTATTCAAGCCATAAAACCATTTTAAATTATCCTTTTTTTTTAAAAGAATTAACGTTAATCTATAAGTTTAATTTTTGGAACAATGTATTTATTTCCTATTGTTTTCGGAAATGTCTAGGTGAAAGTTCATTTATTTAATCCTATTTTATATACTATCTCAAATGGGGATATTGTAGTATACAAATTTTATTAATTAGAAAAAATACGCACTATACAAAGTCCACCCTAAAATCTACAATAAATATTACTTAAAAATATTAAAATTACAAAATTTCTTTAGCACAAATGATTTTTTTAAAAATGGAAGTTAATTAAAAGATAAGATATGTTAAACAAGTAAGCAAAAACTCAGTATCAAACGTTCTTAGATTTTAAGTACCTACTTTATTAATTTAAATATCTTAAGTGTGAAAAGTTCAAGGAAAATTGGAAATTCATACAATATAAACAAAATACTTTTTAAATTAAATTGATTACCTTACTTTGAGCGTATATACACTAAAAAATAAGAATAAGTCAATCAAGGCAGTCTCAATTTCAGCAAGCAGTTTAATAGTGTATGTATAAAAACATAAGACCAAAATAAAACCTTTTTTAATCAACAAAATATAATTGTTGTTAAATTTAAACATTTAAACAATAATATTTTAGAACTTTTCTCTTAAAATGAAAACAAAATTGCTGTTTGACTTTAATAAAGCTGAAATTTCAGTATTTTTATATAGGATCTTTAATTTTTAAGCCGCATAAATACGTTCACCTTCCGCGACTTCGTTAATTTGCCATGAATTCCAACTCGTGGCAAACGTTTGACTTGCTAACCATAATAAGGGTGCAAAGTAAACATGTTTGTAAGCCTAACTCGGGGAAAAAATAAAAATGAAATTGTTATAAGAATCGGGTTGACACTGATTGTGAGTCAACCTCAAATCGCCGCAAGGGAAAATACGACGAATAAAGTCGCGGTTGTGACTCAAATGTGCCACATTCTAGATTCTCGAAGGTTGGCATGACTTCATTCTAGGCAACGTAATGATCAAATCAAACGACCGCATTTGGGTTCGATAATAAACAAACCCATGATAATAAAGGCAGGCAATAGAAAATTGTGGTGCTATTTGGAAAGAATTTTTTCTAAGCTTGAAATTAGATCTTAACATTCGGTAATAGCTAAGTTATGTTAATAGATTTCAAATATAAAGCTATGAAAAAGACCAAAGTTTTTCGTCTTAAATTATGGTACTGATGATTTTAAAACATTTAAAGGCACTTTTTCGATAATACTTGGGCGTTTTTTTTACTAAAATGTGTTTATATGAATACTTGAGCCTTTAATACCATTACAGATAGATATAAAAGAAGATTAGTCCATCAATCTAAGTCACTAAACATTTTATTATTGTTTTATTTTGTTTTATTAAAATAATTAATTTCTGCATTTTAGTCTTGTATGTGTGAAATTTTCCAATCGATCTTAAAAATCTTAATGAGATTATGACAGAGATATGTGGCAAATTTCAGATTTATTTCAGTTTGTCTTAAATGAAAGTTGTTATACCAATACCTACCAATATTATTAAATTTTTTTAAATTAAATATTATTAAAAAATGTTATATCAGATCCTTCTTATTCATAGCACGGTATCTTGCCAGTGAGTTTTGAGCAATTAAACTCTAAAACTAAATTAGACAGACAAGAAAACGAGTTAATACATATTTTATTATCATCCAATTCTGAGTTATTTTTAAGGTTTCAGGTCTCTAGCTAGTTAGTTACTTTAAAATCGATTGCAAAATTTCAACCGAAAATGGCAGTCAAGAAAACGAGTTAATAAAAACGTGGTAAAAACTTCAGAAATGCAAGGCATAGTTAAAGTTGATATATACCTTTATTGAAAAACATGTGTCAGTTGTTATAGATTTAAAGGTCCTAACAACGAAAAATAATTCTTAACAAATTCACATTAAAGGGTCTCTCATATGCGCGGACTGCAAAAAATGCTTGGTGATAATGATAAATTATGGAAAAAAAAATTTGACGCTTATTTATACATACACTCAAATAATTATATCACAGGTTTATCTGAAGCAAAAATTTCACAGAGATTCTGAATCAGAGTGTGAACATACCTCTCGTATCATAGTAAATTTAAATCTTTTTATCAAAAATTTCCAAAATGGCCGGAATTGAATTTTATTTTTGTAAAATATAATTGTTTTCAAAGATTTTTTCAATGAAAAAAATAGTAAATTCTCTACATATCTGAATGACATATAAAGGTCTTTAGAAACTAATATACTAAGAATTTGTGTATAAAAACATACTTTCGAAATGAAAATATTGTTTGTATCGATCTTTAAAAATGCCAGCAAATTTTTAATAAATTAAGGATAATTACAGCCTTGGCCAAAAGTATTAGGCACCCCATGAAAATCGTACCACACGGTTCATTTGCGCAGATAAGGGGAAATTAAACTATAGTTAGGTTTGACTTATTGTCCTTTATTCTTATTATTAATATTTAGTCGGTCCGCCCTTAGCTTTAATCACAGCAGCTATTCTTTTAGAAATTGTCCGTGCAAGCTTCAAGCACTCTTCAAGAGAAATGTTTTTCCACTCTTGCTGGATGATTTGTTTCAGCCCTGTTTTTGATGTGATGTTGTGCTCCCGTATCTTCCGCTTCAGTATACACCAAAGATACTCAATTGGATTGAGATCTGGTGACTGTGCAGGCCACTCCAAAAGATCAACATTGTTTTTATTAAATATCGCATACTGGTTGCAGATGTGTGATATGGCGCGTTATCTTGTTGGAATTTGATGTTGTCCGCATTGGTGTCACCGTAAATCTTCGTAAATGATGGGTGTAGAACCTCTTCCAACACGACAATATATTTTTTACTGTTCATGCATCCTTCACAAATAACCATTTCATCCACTCCAACGGACGCCATACAACCGCAAATCATTACACTGCCCCTTCCATGTTTGACCGTGGACACGACGCATTCGGGACGGTAAGCTTCACCTACTCTCCTCCTCACAAACGTGACACCAGGGGTGCCAAAGACCTGGAAAATTAATAAATTTTAGCACTATTTTCAATATCCATAAAATGCTTTCACAAACGGACTGGGCATAATTCAACCGTTATAAATAATTGAAATTAACCAAATAAAGCTTACCTCGAAGTTAGATTCATCGGACAATATTACGTTTTCCCAATCGGCTTCCGTCCAACTTTGGTGTTTTAAAGCCCATTCCAGACGCGCTGTTTTATTTTTTTCTGAAAGCCAAGGCTTCTTCCTAGCCTTGCAACCTTTCAGTCCTGCTTCTCCAAGTCTTCTTCTTGTAGTTCTAGCGCTAATCGGCCTACCAATCTGATGAGGCAGACTAGTAGCAAGCTCTGAAGACGTTCTTTTGCGATTTTTGAGAAACTCTCGAATCAAATTTCAGCCATCATGTTCCGAACTTACTCTTTTTCTACCCGTTCTTTTTCTGTCTTTGTGTGATCCTGTGTCCAGAAAACGTTTAATTGCACTTTGCACTGCACAACAAGAAAATTTCACAGTTTTAGCAATCTCAACTTGAGAATTGCCTTGTTCATGTAAAAACAAAATTCGCAACTGTTCTGGCTCACTTAATTTCCTTCTTTTAGGCATTTTCATAATTATAGTAGCCAAATCCGTTAAAAGAGCAACAAAATTTAAACACTTGCTTGCACTACGAGCAATAATTGCAAACTGAAGTTTTCTTAAAAAATCTTAAATTTATAAGTTTTCCCAACCAGATGTTTTATGGTCCTTCTAGGAAAGGGTTCATTACCTTAATTACCATTAATGATCGGTAGGAACATATTGACAAACAATATAAATGTTTCTTGGAATTATTTTGTAAGAAACATGGAAAAAACTAGGGTGCCTAATACTTTTGGCCAAGGCTGTATGTAGTTATAGTAAAATGTGAACATTTTCAAACTACCATTTTATTTTAGTAGTTTGGTAAATGAATAAAAAAGTAAAGGTTTCTCCTGAGGTAAAAAAGAAATTTTATAATTTGTGATCTAAATTCACTGATTTTTTTTCAAAGTTTTTATAAAATAGGATTATAGTAAAACTCGTTGTAACGAACTTAGTTATAACGAAAAAGTTTTTCGGTCCCTTCAAAGGAAAAATTTGCTCTTATAACTTGCACAAGAATATCAAGTTTGGATTATAATGAACAGCGGTTTTCTTGGTTCCTTCGAGTTCGTTATAACGAGATTTTACTACACATGGAATTCAGCCATAAGAGACATTAATGAGGTACATTCAGCGCTCTTGTTATAGTCTTTCCTCTATTTTTCCTAATTTGCATATTCAATTATATTACCTAAATGAAATATATGAAAATGCATGTGAGCTAGGCAAATAGAGAATGCTAATAAAGACAAATGAGTTGCCGAATTCTTCCGTTTTAAGGAAACATTGAATGGATCCAGCTGCAGCTGAGGACGAAGAGGATTGCAAATCGAGAGGACTGAAACCCGAAACACCATCAGCACCAGCATCACCGGGTGATACAATTCTGCACCCTGTGGATGGAGCCCCACGTGGGAATTGCAATTCTACAAATGATTACAATGAATTCAATCAACAATGGCCTTGGTGTGCCGAATCAAAGTGGGCACTGTTCGCTTTTGAGGCTGCGGAACTCCAATCTGTTCCGCCAAGAGGTCCTTTGCGCCCTCAGTTATTTCGTTGGGGGCTTAAGTGTATGAAACCCAAGCCAGTGGCGGCGGAGTTTGATTAGAACTCGCCATATTCTTGGGTCTTCAATTATCACCACTGGGAGTGCTCATTATGAATGCATGAAAGCGTCACGGTGGTGGTTACGTTGTTCAAACACCGAAAATTCGCTATTCGCATTAAAAGTCCCCCCAAAATTTTGTTAGAATACCCAAGAAATTAATCCCTCCTTCTACCCTTAGCGGGGATACAAATTTATTTTTCTAACAATTAATTACAGGGTGATTGTCCTTTGTTGTCGCCCTACCAACTTAAAATCGAGTGTCTCTGCGGGCCAAACACCTGTTAATGCCTTCATAAACACTTCATTAATTCTGGCCACAGATCTGGCGAACTATTCACAGGGTGGTTCTCAAAAACACAGAGTCCGCTATTCAACGTGGTTTAAGTGGATTTTTGGAGTATCAACTCTTTTGCACTTTAGCCCTTTTCTGCGATAGACAACGTTCGCCGGAGCGTCCCCTAGTGGCTGAAAACAATAGAAAAGGCACTGGAGAGACCGAAAATAGCTTCATCGATTTTTGCAATATGAAAACATAAAGCGCTAAAAAAAAAGGAATCACAAGTACTTGCAGCAAAATGTTCGAGTATCAGATTCTTCAAAAATAGAAAGTATTGTTCTGTGCCCGCAGCTCTCGGTCGTTTCAATGTTTGTAAATATTTTCCATTCAGTTACTGTCTTTCGTCATACCCACGGTCTTATTTTACTCGAATAATACCTCCTGGCACGGAATATTTCATTTCAATATTCCACGTGACACGGAACAGTGTACACCTCGTCAATTTCGACCTCGACGATGCTCAGTCACACGGTTCAGGTGTAATCAATAATAAAAAAAAAAATAAAAATAAATACAAGAAAAACTCGGAAGGTAGCATTAATTATAGGCTTTCCCGAATCCGTCGTATTTTTTCCTGAATTTCCGCGCTCCAGGGGGAAGGAGAATTCGATCCCGGGTGCAATTTTATTCGCATTTATTTTCTATTAGGTAAACACTCAATTTTATTGCATGATGTTTTAGGGCTATTACAAAATGAATAGAGGTGAAGTTACACCAACCGCGAAAGTGTTTCTGAATCGAGCCTATATAATTTTTTATCTTGTATTTTGTTGCAATTTTGCAGAATCCACTAAGGAATTTAATCTAATAATTGGCCGATTGAGTTCTTTTTAATTGCCTCAATTGATTACTTATTGTTAGATTTTTAGATTGAAAAAAACCAAGATTTCATTATTCTATTTTACTTCGAACAAAGTAATTTCATTATGAGCAATAATATCCGTTAAAAATTTAATTAAAAATTATTAAAACTAGCACTTGAAAATAGTGTAAATGCTAAAAACATACTAAGACCAAATTTTTTATGAAAAACAATATAAGTCCGCAGACGGCAGAAACTTTTATAAAATCAAAAAAATTCATATTTTGTTTTCTCCGCGTATGATAAAATTTTCTATTTACTATTATTTCTAGCAAAAATAATGCTTCTCTTCGAAATTCGTTTTTTTAAAGCGCAAGAACTCATATCTGCTAGAATTGTACTTGATACTGTAGCCGTGCTTACGAAATAATATTTGCATCAGGCTTTAAAAATATACTGCCAGGATGTGGACTAATAATTGTTCGAAGAATTAATATATTCTCGAAATATTCGAAATAAGGATTAATCTTCTTTCTGCATTATATAGGACTTGAATTTTTTGTTCGTGCTTTTTTGGACTTTCATTGATTTTTTCTTGTACGAAATTGAGTCTTGTTAAAATATTTAAATTTTATTTATTGTGAATACATTATTTTGTTATTTTATTAAAGATATTCGTCGAAAATCTGCTAAAAGTTCGCTTGGATTGTCTCTTACAACTGAAATATAAAGTCTTACGTTGTTTTTCCCCTTTACGCTTCATTAAAACATATAAATATGTATTAATGATTATCATAAAAAAATGTATTAAAATTATGTAAAAACATAGTTAAAATTAAAGAAATATTTACTTCGATAGGAGCCAAAAGAAATACTCCTTTATTTTAAGTTTGCCGATTTACTCGTATATCATTTTCGTAATTTTCTCTAATTCTTATAATGAAATTTCATCAATTGTTGTTAAAAATTGAGTAAGGCGTTTGATATTACGACAAAAGCGGTAAAAGATATTTAATAAAAATGGTTTTGCAAATCCTAAAACGATGTTAAGAGCTAAATTATCCCCTAATATGAAGCCTAAAATAAAATGTACTTTATATTTTCTTCCATCGGCATTTATTTTAATACATTTTATTTTCTAATAACTCTATAATATATGTTCAATCGTTGAAATTTCCGCTTTATATGTTCATTGGAATAAAGTAGTGGCGCCTTGTAAGGTAGAAGAAATTCAAATTGTAATACTTTTCAAAATAATAAAAAATAGGAGGACGAATATTTTTCGGAAAATAAAAGTTCTGAACTCAATAAAAAGCCACTTAGGAGAAGTTACAGATACTTCTCCATTTGAGACTGCCCCGATGTAGAATATCTTCCTTTCGAAAAATTTGCGAAACGACCTTATGATGCTGATAGGACCATCTAGCTCCAAATCCTTATGTGACCTTTCCTTTCTTATTTTCTGTTACGACTATATTCATTCAAATTGAATGGAGTTGTTGTTCTACTCGTACCTATAACATTTTGGGAAAAAATATCCATGGAGCAGATGAGAAAGAAAAATATCTCTGATGGTCGCAAACAATTTCGTCTGCATTCTTGTTACCAAAAGGGTTAAGATGAATTTATCCTTAAGGTAGATGGTGATGCCATGCCGACGGGTGGCTAATTTAAGAACCATCATCTAGTGCTACTGATTTTCCTATTGGGTATTCTGTAAAGAGGATACTTTGGCTTTTTTTATTATTCTACCTTAGGGATATTATAATTTAGAGAGGTTTGTTTTGTGTACCAGCTTCGAAACTGTCTCTTTAAATTATATTCAAATTAATCCTCTTAAATAAAATTACATAGAAAATTTTGTATTTCAAGTGCTATCCAAATATTCCTTAAATAAAATTATTGTAAAATTTTATTTTCACAACTAAGAAAATAGATAAAATTAATTCTGTTATTGAAACAACTACATACCATTAAAATCACTAAAACAGCAATGTCAATTAGTCTTACAAAGGTTTAACTCACAAAACGTGTATTGATTTTAGGATAAATCGCAATGAACATTGGCTGTATGCCATGAGTCTATAAACCACCTACGGCTCTGTTCGTAAATTATAAATTAGGAAAAACGATTCTATCCGCGGTTTTCATTACTGCTGATAACGTTGAATGGGTTATAAGACTGATTAGATTTGATTTTAGTTGAGTACTTTAGCAGAGAATCTATTATGTTGGTTGTGATTGTGAACACTCAAAGGGAATTTATACAATGAGGCATGAATAGAGAATTTAATCATTCTTTATTTAGATCTAACTAAAGCGACGATGGCTTTGTGTTAAAATTAATCAAAAAATACTAATGTTATAATATAGTTGCCAGAATTTCCCTTATTAACTCATTAGCACCGAAGGCTAAAATGGAGAATAATATTAAAAATCACTGATGACGGTCAAATTTTAAAAATTCAAAGTAGCGATTTTGAGGTCAAAGTAAATGAATCTTTAGTCAGATTTTCAAAACTGTATAAGGTTTAAATGGTTGTTGATGATTTTTACATAGTTTAGACATACATGCGATTGGGAGGGATTAATTGAATTAAAACTTAAAATTAATTAAAATACTCTAAGCAATTCTATCGTAAAAGATACTTGAATGAAACTATGGATTTTTTAAATTTTTTATAATCATTCCAAATGCATTTGACAGGAATTTGAGTAAAATGGACAAAAACGGATAATTTGAAGCAAAAACCTTTTCAATTTTTATTTTGTACATGGTACATCCTCATTTGACAACTTATAATCATTTTTTATGCGTGGGCCCCTTAACCCTCAGCAGAAGTGAAACTTCATAGAATATAAAGATTCTTCGTAATTTTTTAATAATTATAGTTTGTCAAAAGAAATAATAATATACATATTATGTTTTTTCGGTCAGCTTTATTGAAGGAAATTCTGCCATCAAAATTTGGCGCGGGGACAGGAGTGAGACTCGATTTCAGTGAGCAATTGAAAAATGCTACTGTATGTAACTTGCGACATTTTTAAATTTACATATTTGATGTTTATACAGTCATGTGTTTAAATATCAAATTCTATTTTATGAGTAGTCCTGTCTTCAAATATGAAACTTTTGACTATGAAATCAACAATCAATAGTTCCCTTCCGGAAATTATTATTTTTTTTCAACTAGTACATGACCCGGTTTCCCTTTCTATTGAACTAAACATGAATACATTTGTGCATTGTTCACATTTTACTTTTTTTTTTTTTTATACTGCAACATATTTGCGTTTTGGGTTCCTGTGAACTGGCGGTTATGAATAATATGCGATGTATTTGAACGTACTAAGGAAAAAACTCACGTACATGTTTTGTGTTCAGCATTTTAAACAAAACTAGCTTGTAAATATGATAACCGAAGGAATTCAGGACGATTACTGGATACGAAAGGAAAACAAGAGGATGACAATGTCCCAATCAAACGAATTGCATGCTTTGTTGTCCCAATATACAATACAATATACGGTGTGTCACACTCATCGATTTATTTAGTTTTCTTCCCGTCTTTGTATATTTTTTTTTTCAAATACTCTAAAAGCATAAAAGAGCATTGTGTGGTAGTGGAGGCTTTTCGCTTACCCGAACCAGCCCCAAAACGAGGACGGAATCCCCGAGGAATTTCCTTTTGTTGGTTTTGCGGGCGATAGTCATTACGACAACATGATGTGCGCTTGCTGATGTCATTGCTCCTCCAGTAATTAATTTAAATTCAGGACGTGGTCTTCGGATCTACGTTATTTTTCTCATTAACTTAATTAAATTTACTTGCTTACCTAACTGGATGTGGATGCATAAGGAATCCCTCGAGGGTGCTCTCAAACTGTGAAGAAAATGGCAGTTTAAGTTGCACAAAATGTCGGTTGAAATAAATAATTCTTGCTGATCAAAAAAAAAAATATCCACTCCCAGAGTGCTTAGCATTCGTAATGTTGGATTTTGGATCGTTCGATTTCCCCGAGGAGTGAATCGGTACCATGAAATGTAAAAATATGCAGAAGTGCACTCCCAGAAAAGACGGTTTCTGTAAAATGCATGCCTCTAACTCATATACATACCTCCATATATATGCATATCTAGAAGTTTCCAAGGAGCAAAATGTTTTCTATCGTAATTTATTTTTTTCTTTTCGATAGCAACCCTTCTGCATGCCTAATCAATAGTGCAGACCCCGAAGGTATTATTTTTACATTTCCGGTATGCTGCACTCTTAAGTTTAAGAGGGCGAAGAAGCCCTTCTAATTTTCACCAGAAGATGGCGCAAGTGTCTATATAATTTATTGATTCATTAAATCAAAGGAAATTGCGGACTTCTCCAAGGAAGTTCTGCAGTTGGGCCGGTCCTAGTTTACAAATTGCATTGATTTGCAATGATTTATGCAGGACACTTGTCTCTGCGGACAGGAGACATAAAGAAGCTCACGTGCGATCCACCGTACTTTGTGCAATTTAATTGTAACGCCTGATTGTGACGGTAACTCATACTGTCCGATGAGGTTCAACTCCATTGAGAAAACCGGACCTTTCCTAATTTTCATGCCTCTAGGTCACTTCCTTTAAGATTTATATGGTCCTCATGAATTTTGGTGATGCCTTCTGAGCGTTGAGTCAAAGCGGACAGAAAAGATCATCATACATTTATGCAGGAAATTTGGGATTCTATAGCCCTGATAAAATATTTTGCCCCAAAGGCAGCGGGTCTCATGAAATACAAATGACATAGAAGTATAAAACATTGTCCTAAAAATAAAAACAAATGTTGGATGGAATAATTGCAGAAAAAGAAATTTTAGCATTAATCCCTAAGTATCAACTGTCGGGTTTTGGGATGTAAATGATAAATTTTCTCAACCACTGTGGATTACGAAATGTGTACAACAAACGCTTCTCTTATTCCAATTGTCTTGCCTTTTTAGCTTTTTATGAAAAGATAGAACTCATCTCCAAGGAATAATTAAAGATGAAATTGTTTCTTTAAAAAACAAATTATATCTCTTTTATCAAGACAGTTTCTTTAAGAAATTAAATTTCACAGTTTTACATTCAGACCGAGCGATGGATGAAGAATTTAAAACGAAACTTTTATTACATAATAATACTAAGCTAAAAGGTTCAGCAATTCTGCCAAGAAGAAAATATGAAATTAAAATATCTAAATATTTAAGTAACTGTAACACAGTGTTTTAACTAATCTTTCAAAAATGCAGATTACATCGATTATTCCATCGTTTAGTCAATAATAATAAAAAAGTTGATACCAACAAAAAACCTTATTAATGATCAGTATAATCTCATTAATTTTGTTCCTTAATATTTATATCTAATTATCTAAAACAGCAAAAAATGTCGGAATAATTAAGATGTATTAATAACCTTTTATGTTAATTTACAAAGATTTTAATGCCTTTCTCCCTTTTCTCATTACAGATTTCTAAGAAGTCCCTGGTGATAATAACAAAATTTCATATGTTTCAACGAGACGAATCTCTCAAAGTTATAATTGGCAAAAAATCTTTACTTGTTAAGCGGAGGAAGGAGTTTATGGTAAATGTTTTAATTTCTTAAATGGACTTATTTTATGTAATTATGTAGCATTTTATCCTTGAGTTTTGTAATTACTCATTTTAGCATGAATTCTAAATACATAGTACGGGTTAAGGTACTGATACATTTTTGAATTAAATTTACTTGAAATTACCATAAAAATTAATAAATATTCTCAGTATTAACCTCAACATACCCATAAAATCGATTTTAACCTTTAGATTGTGGCTTATATTAGCATAATTAAATAGTTTTCTTTCGTTTTTTTTTTTTAATTATAAATGTTTCTTTTGTGTCCCTGTGATTAAATGAGGGAAAAATTAAACATACTTATTCAATTTTATTGCGAAAATTATTAAACTAAGAATACTTAATTAATATAGATAAATAAATAATCATATGCACTAATTTTTCAAACCAAATAAAACAAATTTCTCTGGAATCTATTTAAAGTGAATGTTTTCTATTTTCATTTTCTTTGTGTCCAACTACGCTGAACTATTTAAAATGCCTATTTGTACATAGAAATGGGTACCTTTGTTATTTATGTTCATAGTATTTAAAATAATAACATAATAGGTATATTTATTTATTATATTTATTATTGAATATTTTAAACCCAAAATTAATTGATTGAGTCGAAACTTACGAATTACAACCTGCTATGAAATGAAAAATATAAAAACTTTAGAGCTTGGCTCTAGATATTTTTTTGAGATATGTGAAATGTTTAAAATAAATTTTCAAAATGACTATTGTAAAAGTACCAACCACACCAAAATTCTATAATTTCGCTCAGAAGAATAAGCAAATTAAAATAGAAGTAAAATCATGCAATTTTGGATAAATTTATAATTGAAAAGGAATATTATCTGAAAGCGTTGTCTAATTCATGAAAGAGGTATTACTCGCTAATTACAACTCTGATTCACAAAATTTATACCACAAACGGAGATTTTAAGGCAACTTCCAAAATGTATCGTGTGAATTTTTCATGATGATTATTCGTCTCTCATTTGTACAATACAAAATTTTCATCCTTACAATTTTCATTATTTCTGAAAATTTTCCCTAAATGTTCGAAAATTTGTTTCAGTCTCCCCAGAAGTTGATTGTATCTCAGGAAACATTTTATAGTTAGAACGTTTGCACATCCGGAACCTCAAAATGCTTTTATTTGTTCGGGGCTTTTTCAGTTCAAAGCAAAAAACAGCTCCGAGAAAATTCAATTCGCTTCTCAACTTCGCCCACTAAAGTGAAATTAATTAGGAAATTCCAATGTGAGGAGGGATATTTTTAAAACGAGTTCAAGCCGCAATTGGCTGTAGTGAGGCAGGTACAAAGGTACGTACCTACGCATAGCGCACCTATTTTATTGGCGCGTACTGTGTTTGAACAGAACGAATAATTTCGTTTTGTACGTTGAGTACAGAGCCATTTCCAGGCCACTTTATTGGCATTCATTTTCGCCGGTAGAAAACCAACCGAGCAGTCTCCATATTAAATTAGTAGAAATTAGTATAACTTGTTGAAACGCGATTTTCCAATTAAGACATTTCTCGAAGGAAGCAAATCCGGGGAGTTTGCTGAGATTAACTTACCGGAAGCCCTTATATCCGCTTTCGTGGCTGTCCATTTTACCTGTAATACATTCAGAGCAGCCCAAAGGGCGGAGCGCCCCCGGTGAGCTACAAAATGGGGCCCTACCTTCCCTAACAGAGTTTTGTTTCATGTCCAAATGTCATTAGATTTCGACGGTTTATGGGGGGAATGCATAACAAATGCATTATACAAGTTGGTACGAAAATTTATGTCATGCAGTTTTGCACCCGCAGGGACCCTGCTGCTGCACGTAGAATCCTCCCTTATCATAAATTAAAGGAGAAAATCCATGTCACTCTATTTGTTATGCAACTCATAATTTTCGTATTTTTAACTATCCTTCCCTGGTCTACTCCATTGCTCTGGTCCACCCCATTCGATTCATGGAGCATCGATTTTATTGATCTGCGGTGACATCCATATCGACGGTTCAGGTAACAACAATTCCGTAAATATTTTTACCTTCAGGTTTTCTTTCCTAGGTAAAATTATTTCCGCAATGGACCGTGGCACCGCGACACAAAATGTGTCAACTTTAATTTTCACATGAAAAGCATTTAAAACCAGGAAATTTTTGAAAACCTGTTTACTTGTCCGTTTTTTTTTTCATCTGCAAACTGCATTATGTCAAGAATATAAAAGGGGCTATTTGCGGATACTTTTCGATCCATTTTTTCTTCTGTTTTAATTTTTATCTACCGTCCAGAATTTTTAATAATACACTGCACGTAGGCGACTAACAAAGTTAATTTACTTAATATGTGAAAATGTAAAAAGTAGGATTGACATAACTAAATTATTATCCATTTTATTATTCACTAATCGATCAATACATCCACATTAATTAAGATAGGGAATAAAATAGCATAAAAACCTTAATATTTCAGTAAGTCAGGGGTAAAAAAAGGTCAACCGTGCATTTGGACAGGATGCTATTTTATTTTTATATTACGTTTAATTTCCTTATAACTTTAAATATTTAGTTCAGGTTTTTAACTTGTGTAGGAGTCTGGATCTCAAAATATTGAATTTTTAAATTTTATTACCAAATAAGAAAACAGCAATTGAGAAACACTTTTGTGCCGATTTTTATGAGTTTTTAAATTTATATCGAAAACTTAAATTTTTTAGGCTCATTTTAATGTTAGTAAGAAAACGTCTTTCTTTTACCACTTACAACCAATTTAAGAAGAATTCTAACCATCTCCACGTCCAAGCCTTGAATTACAATGGCAATTTCACTTTAATTTCTTTCTATTTAAAATAGCCTCTTAGAAAAGAGTAAAACAGATGGACAGGACAGTTGCCGCATTTTAAGTCCTATAATTTTTAATATACCGAAAATATGCTTCAGATGTTATAATCATAATAAAAACAACAGACGTGACCGTAATAAAATGTATTTTATTAGCTGGTTTGTAATAAAAGTTATAACCAAATAATTATAGTTGTAAAAAAATTTAAAAATATGTTATGATAGCAATTCGCCTGATCATAATTTTATTATGAGACTACAAAATTTCTTTAAATTAATTTTGTTATGATAGGTAATTATAATTTCATTGTTCGATGCTTTCAGCCACAATAAATAAACAATTTATTAAACTTATATCCACATTTAATGTATTGATAAATATAAAGAATGTGTTTATGATATATTAAGAAAAAAAATGATGTTTTTATTCGACAAATTTCTGTTCGATATTTGATTCAACATAAATGAAAAGTTATTGGTCCAGCAGAGTCCTGATGAATGCTGTCCTAAATAGCTGCATATGTAGTAAAATTTAATTTGTATTTTCAATTTATTATACGAATCCAGAATGGTAAATTCTGGCAGGAATTGCAAAGGGCACTCATCTTGGTAGCCCACAAAGAGAAATGTTCTTCGGTATGAGTCCCGAGAAATGTGTGGTTATTTCTAAGGATAGTAGTTAAAAGCAAAGAAATTCCTTGCTTCAGGGTGAACTGGACTTGAGTTGTTAATAAAGTTCACTTAGTATTTACATCTAAAGTCCAGTACAGTGTACCTCTCACAATTAAGTACGATTTACAGTCCTATGAACACATCCATCCATTTTCTAGTTATAACTATTTTAAATTCTCTATCTTCCCAAGAAAATAGGACTTTGAGAGATGGGAAATTAATTAATAGAAACATACAAACGGCATTCAAATCAAAACTGCTCAACTTCCAGAATTAAATTCATATCAACTTAAGTTGGTGTGGTCTTTTAAGGTATCGTTGGTTTTCCCCTTTTGTATTTTCTGTTCACCACAAACTTCAACGTACCTGCGGTGCATGCAATAAACTTATAAAATCTATGCAATTCCACTAACATTTCTATAATTTCAGGTCTAATGTGACTGCGGCACTTGTGCAAGGAAATGAAATCTCAGAGTTACCACAAAGGCTTGCTGCTTTGTGGCTTACACTGTTTCACCTTAATTTACTACCTTGTGCCGGTATGTTCAGCAGACGACTTCGATCATCGGATGCAGAAAGCGCGGAGGGTTTTAAAAGAAGTGCCTTTAATAGACGGGTAAGCCATGTTCCAGTTCATAATGATTAGGTTTGTTGAAATCGGTTTTCTTTATCGTACCATTCTTGCCACACTTCGGTGGTAAAAGTTTTTAACCTTTCAAATTGCACGCAAACGTATTTAGCCATTGGTTTTCGTTTTACCTGAGACGATTAATCGATGGTTGGTGTAGTGCACCATCTCTGGTTTAAAGCGAAACTTATGGAAGAAAGCCACTATTTCTGGCAACAACAAAACTCGATAAGAATCTTCCATAGCTTTCTTTAAAGCAAATCATATAACATACTAGGTGTGTTTAATGACTTGCTCTAGATTAATCTAGAGCAGAAATGAGCAAGCTTGTGTTCAATGAGTCTGCTCCAAAGTAATCTGGATTACTTTAGAGCAAGATTTCCTGCGCCAACTTGCTAGTATGATCAACTTGGAGCAAAGGAAAAATTTGTCAAACTGACAAAGTAACAAGTGGGAATATTTAAATAAAGTAATTTATTTTTACTATTTTTATAAGCAAAGGATTACTGGATGATAAAAACTTTGATTATTAGTACTATAGTACCAAATTTTTGTCCGCGCCAAATAATTTTGAACAAAAGGAACTTTATTTCATATTTAGCAGCTCAGAAAGTTTCAATTAAATTTGCTCTTTTTAATTTCATTACATTACAATAATTTTATATGTAACTCCCGACTACGTCACAAACAAATAAAATTCATGATTATGTGGGATAATATTGAAGATTGCTACTATTTCGAATGGGAGTTTATGTCATCTAAATGATGAAAAATACATTAATTAATACAAAAATTGAGCAACTTAAGAAAAAATCATTATTTTACTTTTTACATGGGTGTAGAGGTTAACTAAAGTAATAATTAGTATTAGAAGCTCTTCGATTTACTGAAAATAGTAGTAGATTTGAAAGTATAAGATAAGTACCAAACTACAACTACACTAAATCATATCTCACCGTTCATATTCAATAGTAGGTATAATATTCATTTTAAACGCAGCTTGAAGAAGTCTTGTAAATAATTTATATATAGATATGTATTATTTTAAAAACTTACTTATTTCCTTAGACACAACGACCTACCATGGAATATCAGAAAATTTTTGAAAAATCAACTGAAGGATTTTCGTTTTGGAGCCGATCTCAGAGAAATTGCACCATGGTCAACAAGTGCTTGGAGCCACACAGACCTAAGGAGACTACAGGAGGGAATGGTATCAGCGCAGGTATAAATAATTATATTAAATAATAAACACCTAAGTAAGATTGTAACTGATTAAAAATGAATGCATATGCATATTTTAAATACCCCAAGTCGTATGCCTCTAGAATACCGAGCGCCGAAAACTGCTGAACTTTATTTATCTAAATCGAACTACCTAATAATTCATTTTATCGCTGATATTTCTTTAATATACCGCTTAATTAAGTTTTATTCTGCCACTTTCAGATTAAATAACTACTCAAATTCTAACGTACCTTTCATTTGAAAATGAACTATTTCCTGGTTAATTCCTTAAATAAATTTTCTTAGGTACATATATGTAAATCCAAAAAAAAACTTTCAGAGGCTTGGAAATTTCGAAAAAAAAGATTCGTCATCTGGCTGTATTAAATTTCATAGATAGGCGGGTAATCCAATTTTAACAAAACTAATCGTTTTACATATTACACATATCATTTAGAACTTAGAACCCCATTTTCAACCCCAAAAATTTTCCAATTTTTACATATCTTATGAAAGTAGCTCTGTTAACTTTTTAGAAGGGCCACTAGAGGATATTTTTTTGATAAACCGAAACTTCATGACGGAACAATTTTTAAGAAGGAAGATGCTAAAATAAAACAAGCTTTTTAAAAAATAATAAAAATTAAATCTCAACTTTGGTAAATTGAAGATGCGTAGTTGTGTTTGAAAAAATAATTAAAATGTTAATGCTTCTAACTTTGTAACCCTTGGGAATTAGCCAGTATAGCAGTTCTTGTTGGAAATGTTCTTTTCCACCTCAAGCAAAATTGTATAAAAGTAAACAAAACTCAATGTCGTAACTGTGAGACTGCAGACTAAAAGTGTTTTAGTTGACACCAAAGACTTTAATTGTTTAAGCTTTTGAGTCAATATATTTCGACAAACCTCGTCTAATGCATGCATGCATTCATTAATCTAATTGAGATAAACTTCCGACGAAATTGATTAATTGATTTACGTTTCCATGAGAATTACTAGTAGTCCCCCTTTTGAAATCAAAGCATTTCCTGAGATAAGCTAATAATTCTACTGTTCACTTGTATTTTAAATTAAATTACACAACTCGGTTATTTTCACACGTTACAGTTCTGGTCTGCGTATGCTCCATGTTCCTCACAACATTTAGATGCTGTTCAACTAACTTTGGAGCAAATAGATTTAATTCGTCGACTAGTTCATTCGTACCCCAAACATATGTCTCTTGTGACAACCGCAGCAGGTAATTGAATCGAAATTAAAATTACACTTTTCAATTGAATTGAAGTCTTAATGTCTTACTCTTTTTACTTTTCTTATTATTTGTTCTATTTGTCTGCAGGCATAGAAGAAAGTCACCGAAGTGGAAAAATCGCAAGTCTGATAGGAGTAGAGGGCGGACACTCAATTGGAACAAGTTTAAGTGTTCTCAGAATGTTTTATCAATTAGGAGCACGTTACCTCACGTTGACTCATACCTGCAACACACCTTGGTAATTACTTTCTCTAAGATATTAATAAAATTGGTAAAGTTTTCCTAAAGTAATTCAATTCAATTCAGTTTTCATTTATCAATTGTAATTGAAAAGTTTTATCTACATAGTCTACAATTCCGATAAAATGAAATCGATTTTTAATTTTATATTTAAGTTTTCTAGATTTTGCCTATAAAGCACTACTGCTTTTTTTCGAAAATCTTATAATTTTTATACATTTAGATTAAATTGTCTGTATGAATGTCTTTTCTGCCATATATAGACTGCTTTATGTATATCGTAATGGATATGAAGGATAATAATAATCTACCAATACAAATTTGTACGATCAAACGAACATATTATTGAAACAATTAAATTTACAAATATAATCCATTCATTCATTTTGGTACGAAATGCTGATATGATAAGTATTTTTTTTAAGGAAGTCATAAGTAAAAGAGTAATTATTCTCATGTTAATTGTATCTAAATTTTCAGGAGGATTAACGTTAAATATTTAAGCAAAAACATCGACCTATAGTTTATGAGATCGAAGAAAACACATACACAACACTAAACATCTAATAATATATTGACTGTTCTTATCTGAGAGTCTTAGACACAATACTTAATCATATTCACAAATTTAAAATTTTAAGGGTCTACCTTCCAAATTTTGAAAAATACATGTTTTTAAAACCTTTTTTTTACAGAAAGAGCAAAAATGTATATCATTTTAAAATTTTTCAAGTATGATATTGTATATTTATTAACGTTTCAAGACAACAACATTGTTTCTTTAATTTCAAATTGTTTTTTATGGCTATTATACAAATTTAAAAAAAAAAAAAAACACAAAAATTACGTTCGTCATGATTTCGGCCGACCGGATCATCTAGTATTAAAAAAAGGCAAATTATTTAGTATTGAAGTAGCTACGGTTTGAACAAGAAGTAACTTTTTTCATCAAAAGATGTATAACAAAATGGCGGCGATTTTCGAAATAATCAATTTTTGAGGTTAGAAAATTGACTGAAAATCGGATGATGTATTATCTACCGATTTTTTTGATCCTGGTTCATACCATAGCCTTTATGTACAACAACATATTAAAAATAAGAGTAATAATAGCAACGAATCCAAAAACCCTGGTTCCGAGAAAATCGCGTTATTTGAGCTTTTTGAAAGGATATGTTCTGGCCTCACGGCACCTCGCTTTATACTTTCACAAATAAATAAATTTTAAATTCATATGTCAGTCCAAAAATACTTAAAACATGTTTTTGATTTTTTAAAACTTTTGAAGATAGAAGACTTCATACTTAAAGTTCAACTGTATTAGTAAAGATTATATAATAAATACAACAGTGATAGCATTTCACATCAAAACAAAATTCTAAAAAATTGACAAATATACATAATAAAGTAAAAATTTTAGGGTAAAATGCAATTAATTTTAAATGACTTGCTATGAATTACAAAATACCAAATACTCGTAAATTAATTCGTCTTTTTTAAAGTTATCGTTATTAGTTCCATTGTATTTATTTTAGTTATTCTATTTCTAAATACTTAAACTATTCTGTAAATTGCGTTGTAGTGTATATTATCCTGTTATTATTATTATTTTGTTTCTTATATTCTGATGAAAGATCTTAATAATTTTCCTCAACTACATTATTAAAGGACTTAATGATATTCCTTAGAAATTTTCTCAATTCAACTTTCTTCAAAAGAAAAGCGCGGCTTTAATGTTCTTGAGCCCTTACACACTTCAGGGCACAGGGAAATTTTAAGGTGAAGGCAGTTGATGCAAAAGTAATTTCAGAATATTTAATTATAAAGGAAAATGATTGAAGGCACCTCCCACAGATTATGGTCTAAGGTACCCCACTAATCAGGGGCCATCATTTATGTGTGACTAATAATACTTTAAGCACGGGGGATGGATGTTTTTCGGAAAACTGCCAGAAACAGCAGAGCACAACTGGCTCTGATTTAGGTACAGAGGCCATTTGAAATTACATCAATCTCGGGAAGGCCTCCCTAAGAAACAAATACGCTGATACGGGAACCAGGGATTTCTTGATTTACGAGTTTTTGGGACTTCCCTCACCGCGATAACAATTTTGTAGAAAGTGTCAAAAACTTAGCCCCGGCCGAAAAATTAAAGGGAAGTTAAAACAAATGGTAAATTAATGGTGTAATCATTTTAAGAAGCCACAAGGGGATGTTATCGAATCCCAGTAGGCCAGTAACGGCTGACTCTTGTATGGTTAATGTCGGGATATATTCCGAGTGTTCAACGCGAAAATACATAAAAATCCAATAAATAATCGAGGAGATTTATGGGATGCCTGTAAATCTACTTGCGGGAATACCCTTTCCGATATTATCAAAAACTTAATAGATTCACCACCGGAGGATTATGGAGGCGCGGAAATAAATACGCTCCCTACAGTAATGAGATGATAACTAGATCCTTTCTGCTGAAAATGTTCAATTTGGGGCACTTCCACATGCGAGGTAAATCTACTGAGTACGAAAGTTTCATTTTCGTTATATGAGAAAATCAAACATATTATTATATTACATAATACATAGTATGTAATAATATCGTGCAGCATACATATTATGTAACTAAACAAACTGTTTTTCAATACTATTTGATCGTAATTAATTAATTGTAGTCAAGGTAATTAATTAATTATGGTGAAAGGTAGGTTCAAGTGGCCACGGCAGGGTAATCGTGATAACGTTGAAAGGTAAATAAAATGAATTTATGAACATTAGCAACTTTATTAACGAATTTTTGTGGAAAAAGGGTTTTTGTAAGCTCTTTTTTCGATCCGATTCGAACGGATGCAACAAAAGGAACCAATATATGTCCTGTTAATAAATAATTTTAAAATTTTAAATATTATTTTATTATCCTTTTCCAGTACAATTCACTGAAGATGTGAAGGAAAGTAAAAATACTTCGTATTTAATATCGAAAACTAAAAGAAAATATCTGCAAATAGTGAATTCTTTAAAACATATCGAAAGAAAACTATTTATATTATATTAAAAAAGTTTTTTTATTGTTCAAACACATTTAAACGCTTGATGCGATATTTTTTCACTTTTTGTTGGGAGGTGCTATAATTTATAGCAATATGAATATAATACACATATGTATGTATATATCAATTACCTTTCAGTCGGAAAAAAATATAAAGAATTTCAAAATGACCGCCCCAAAATAACCGAAATTCAAACTTCAAACTATAAGCTATGGAAATTGGTGCTTCGTGGTTTTGGAAGGTCAATTGCGAAAACGCTTTCAAAATTTATAAGTTCAAAAAGGGTACTATTAAAGAAAACTACCTATGATTTTTAGTTAAAATCTTCAAACTTATGTACATATATTATTTTAGTGAAACAGAAATTTCTCTAATATTTCAAAATATCGTATTTTCGACATTTTTAAAACTTCGTTACAAAATGACGAATTCTTTTGGTAGATTAAAATGTAGGTCAAACTAAAGTTTGAACCTTTTTCTCATATATATAGTATAATACTTAACTCAATGAGACTTTCCTGAATACTCTATGAATTTCACTTTTTTCTGTTACTTCATACAATTGGTAGTGCATGAAAGTCACAATTAACGAACACTTAAAAGAAATTAGTTCGCCAATATTTTTAGCAAGAGCTGTTATGGAATGGTGGTATTTCATGCATCGATATAAGAATTAAGGCTTTCATTTGAGTCAATTTGCGAGCTTTTTCTTATGTTCTATTATTATTATAAAATACTTAATATAAATACTCAAATACGAAGTGTCTTTGGTTATAACCCTATTTTTCAAAAATTTTATTAAAGTTAACCTATTCCTTGTTCGGTTGCATAAACGAGCATAAAGAATATTGCTCAGTGTTATTATAAATTGTCGAAAAGATATTTCTAATTTTAAAAGTCATGGAAAAAATTTTATGAATTTCGTAAAAATTTTGCTCAAAATAATCAATTTAAATATTATATAAGTGAAAACAAAAAAGAAAGAAGAAAAATGTTCTTTAAGTTCTAATAACTTCGAGGCAAATACAGATGGTTCTATGATTTTAAAAATGTAAAAGCAATTGTAATGCGGTAATTTTTTAATTATAATATATAGTTTTTTGTGTATCACAATTAGACCCCGAGTTAGTAATATCCTAATCCATATCGAAGTTGTTAGTAATTCATCTAGTTAAAAAAATCGAATAATATCGTACCTGTTTTAAAAGTGTTTCCGCAAGTAACTAAAATAAACTAATACTCTGACCGACAGATGGACATGCATATCTATAAAAATTTTAATATTGAATTTTGTCTTATTTGAGCTGAATTATACACACATACACATATGTGATATGCAATAGCATTGTGAAATATGAAAACTTATAATTTTTACAATGTATGCTATGAAATATAATTAAAAAAAAAAACTCACGTAATTTAAAACCTGGTTTCATTTCACAGGGCCGATTGCTGCAAAGTAGATGAGCCAGGTAAAGTCCCCCACATTGGGGGGCTATCAAATTTCGGAATGGTTCGTATGACTGAGTTTTATGAATAAGAAAAACTATCAGGACTATAAAGAATATTATTTTTTAAAGCTTGTCGTGGCGGAAATGAATCGCTTAGGGATGATTGTTGATCTATCACATGTCTCTGTACCAACGATGCTAGACGCCCTTATCACATCAAAAGCACCAGTAATATTTTCTCACTCATCCGCACATGCAATATGCAACAGTTCCAGGAATGTACCAGATCATGTCCTTAAAAGAATTGTGAGTACGCCTATTTGCTAGTACTCTAGTACAGTCCCATCCTTTGGTGCAGCATATATAATATATTTAATATGTGTATTGCATCGTGTTCCAATTTATAAAAATATATTTAAATGCTGAGGTGAAATATACAATTTTTATCTTGTTATTCTACCCATAGGCAGGTAATGGTGGTCTTGTCATGGTCGCGTTCTATCCACATTTTGTAAGCTGCTCCGAAAAAGCCAGCCTCAGAGATGTCGTAGGTACGTGAAAGTGTAACGTGTCAGTTGATAGTCGGTACGTGTAAAGAAGTCCTTCTTTTTTTTTTATATATATATTCCAGCACATATAAACCACATACGGGATGTAGCTGGGATAGACCATGTGGGCATCGGAGCTGGATACGATGGTGTTAATTTGTAAGTTTAATACACACTCCAAAACTGAAGTTTCTACAACATTCATCGCGCATACAACATTCCCCCACCAAAACTGCTCTATCCCCACCCCCATTTCACAGAACCGCCCCTAAAGAAGACAAAGCAATTGTAGTGATTTATGTTCCGATGAAAAGGGTGCTCCAATTTACATAAAATAATACTTTCTGTCTCCTTACATTCGTGCATTAAGATAAACTTTGAATTCATGCCCGACACTCTTCCCTTTTAGAGCAACATTTTTCAGAAGTGGGATTCCGCTGGATGTGGTTTTATATATATAAAATAACATAAAATAAAATATAAAATAAAAAAGAAAATCGTGAATGTTATTCCAGGGTACCAAAAGGATTAGAAGACGTGTCAAAGTATCCTTACCTCTTTGCCGAACTTCTTCAGTCAGACAAGTGGTCGGAGGAGGACATCGGAAAGCTTGCCGGAAAGAATCTTATAAGGGTCTTCAAGGAAGTTGAAGCGGTAAGTGTATTGACAGTTCTTTTACAGGATATATCCATGTCTGGCAGCGGGAGTTGGCGCACTTTTCTTCATAAATTTTTATTGAGGCACCCATCGAGCTTGACAAAAATGTTAAATTATCTTATCAGCTATTCGTATTGTGGGCAATTTCCTTCCAAAAAGAAAATAAAAGATATCCAAAAGGACTATCTTTTTGAAATTGACCGAAAATAATTTTTCATGTAAATCAACTGAATTTATTACAAAATGTGCGTATGACAAGTGAAACACCATCCCAAAAAGAAATCGAGCCTTTTCGCTTACAAAGATTAATGTAAATGCAAACCAAAAACTGGCAAATTGCAAATTCCGGAGTTTTGTTTCGTAAATATATTTTTTAAGCTAAATCTCCCAGAGGGGAAATTAGAAATGGTTTTATTTTTTTTCGCTTAAAGCAGTGTAGATTCTGTTTACAGGATACACAAGAGAAATTTGAATACTGTTGACTAAAATTAAGGCCGTTGTCGGCGAAACGTAAAGTTTAAAATAAGAGCGCATTATTTAAGGTCGCTATATTACATGCTTCTGGAAAAAACGTAACCGGAGATTCTCTCGTGGTTTCTAGATATCCGAGATGTTAGATAAAAGTTCCCACACATTCCACAGCCACACCACTCTGGTGAAACTCGGTGACTCGGAAAACTTTCCTACTGGGAAAACAGAGTGATTTATTTAAAAAAAAAATAAAAAATAAAAATAAATGAGAAATAAACGAAAACCACCTCGAATATTCAGACTAATGCTCAAACTCATTACTTTTCTTTTCAGGTAAGGGACAGCTTAGAAGCACAAGGAGTGCTCCCCATTGATCAGTCAATTCCACCAGAAGATATTTTAGGTAGATCGTATTGTCGATACACAGGACCAAGAACGTGATTGTAAAATGCTTTTACTTATCATTGAAGGACAAAAAAAAATAAAACTTAGTTATGCGATAAAACCTTAAACGAATAAAAGAAAATTGTGTAATAAAGAATGAGATTCTTCGAGACATTGTAAATAGTGTTCATATAACAAATATTCGATAAATAAATTTAATTGTAAAATTTTTTTTAAATTAACAAAAAACTTCCATCAAATTTGTTTCCTATAAAAGTGTGAATAAAGACCAAATATTAAAACTATTGATGTTTTGTTATTAATTTTTTTTATTTCGTTGTTAATTTCCTACTATACAAGCATCTATTTCCATAGCAATTTTTTACAAGAATCGATGAGAATGAAGTTATACTACCTACATATTTAAATTGATTCTATTCAATTCAAATATCAAAGTTTATTGACTTGTCGCATGTTAAGAGTCTGAGCAAAATTACATTTTAAATAAACCAAATAAAATAATAATAACCATTCATGAAGAGTCTACCAAAAGCAAATAAGCTAAAATTAATATACATTGCAAAATTACCATTATTATCTTTTGTAATATTAGCAATAACACAGGTCAACGTGATTTTTGACTTTGATAAGGGGGTATAAAATTTCGATAGATTAATCGATAGTTAGACAAAAAAAAATATACATATATGACCTGCAAAAGTTTGCTTCTGTATTCACGAGAACGATTATATATAATTTTTATCAACTTTTACTATCATTTCAAATAACAAAATATAGTTTAAGAAAGTTTAAAACTGAACCCTTTTACTTTTTCTTTCATGTTCATAAGTACTTTCTTTCACTAAACCCAAAATGTAGTCCTCCATCAGTTGAAATAGGCTTCATATGCTTCACAAAACAAGGTATAATGTACGTACATATGTATAGCAAAATGCATCAGTATCATATTGTTGTCACTTTCTCGATGAAATTTTAATTTTAATTTAAGTCTTTCACAAAACAGTGTATTTTTGTTTATCACTTAATTGACACTGTAGACACTGTGTGAAAGTTATGACCCATTTATTTTTTGGCGGTATTTTTAAATATACCAGAACTATTTAATATTTTTACGATAACTCAAAAAAAAATGTATTATTATCATAACTATCAAAAAAAAAACTATATGAAATATTGGTACTTTTCCTGTATTTTGGAGCATAATGAATAAAAAAAATCGTAAAATAAATTTTAGGACAACGACAAAAAATTTTTGTCTAGATTATTGTTATATTATTAAACGGTTATCATCTTAAATTTTAGGCGTTGAGAAATTGAATTTCATATTTTGTCTTATTTGAAATCTTAAGTTAATACCCAAATGTAATCTATCATGCTAATTTCAAGTTTAATGGATGGTTTTAAGTCGTTCTTATGCATTTTACACGAATGCTTGAAATTGAATTTAATATTTAGCACTTGTCATACGTCTTACAATGTTGTCGAAATTGTAGACAAAAATTTGCCTACTCACCGGTAGTCTCAAGAAAGTCTTAACTATCGGACTTTGCCATTGAACCCCCTTCAGAAAAAGGGTTGAATTTCACGGGTCAACACTTCCTTGAACAAATACGGCAAAGGTTACAAAGGTCCAATGGAAAAAAAACGTGACCAATAGCATTTTTTTCCCAATGACGCACAAAAGGTAAATTAAGAATTCTTGAAATATTACTTGACAACTCGGTACCTTAAAAGAGGGCAAGGGGCGGTGTCTTGAGAGTCGAGACCGGTAATGTAGAATAATGAAAAAAGCCTTTTCTTCGTGACCATTCAAGTAAAGAAGAGATTTATGCAAAAAAAGGTTTCCTTTTGTTACTCACCTTAAATAAATTGATAATTTTAAAGGACCTCGTTGCTATAAGATCTCCATCAAAGAATGCTGTAATGCCACAAACATAGGGGCTGCCAGAGGTTGATTAATTTTGCCCGGATATTATCGTATCTGAAAAGTCATTTACGAAATTAATTGAGTTATTTTGAAAAAAAAAAACAAAAACGTGCGATTAACGCGTCTACAAAGATCTTGAAAATGCCAAAAGAAATCTTCTGGTGGCTTTCATTTACGATGTTATTGATGGATTTAATTACTAATGAGCATTTTTCGGAGGTGCTTTTTTTTCCCGAAAAAAGGAAGAAATTCAAGCTTCTCCGATTTAATTGCCTTCCTAATTATCGCCCTTAATTTTATAACACGAAAACTGGACTGGACAAAATGTATTAGTTTAATGAGTTCACCCTCATTCCAGATTTTAAATGGGCTTTTTACCCCAAGAAACAACAGTCTTGTATCACGCGGGGATTATAAAAATATGGACCCTTTGGGATGGCGTCAGGAAAATGACCACAAGCTAGGCCCTTCTATTCGTGATTAGTTGGGAAATACTCTTTTCATTATTACCCACCAGAATTTCTGAATAGAGTAGGAAGTTAGGTCCTTTAAAAAAAATATATAAGCCCTTCTAGCATAGGAAATCGTGATAAGAAAAGAGGTACTTTAATTAAGAAAATTAAAGAAATTGTAATAGTGATTAAATTTATTGTGAAAATTCCTGGAAAACCTTTCACAGGGGTTCACTCGAGTAACACATGCTAATGCAAGTCATGTAGCAAAAGCTTGAAAAGGGCCTTTTGCGACTTCCACCACATACAGTCTCGGGCAATTCTCATTAGGACTCTGACAGTTAATACAATTAAGTTGACCCTTCAGGGTACGGACCTTTTTGAGGTAGGTGAGTACGTGACTTTAACCTAAATTGCTCTTACGATGGCTTTTAGTTTGCATTTCACACCTTTTGATTTTTATCACTTAAAACCTTTTAAAACATTTCATTTAATGCTCTCCATATATGCAAATAAGCCCTTTAACACAGACTTGGCGAAGTTGAATGGGAACATTATTTCAACGGTGGTAGTTATACGACTAAAGGTTTTTCTTTTTACTTTATTATGGCAAGATGTTAAATTAGAATTTTAGTAGAGGCGTTCTAAGGCAGAATTTCTAGCAATTATTTCTACAGTACCTATTTTACAAAATAAAGTTTAATAACGTCTGCGATCATAACAATTAATTTTCTAATTTTACGTAAAAGCATTTCTCGTAAATGTGAATGTAAAACAAGCAGTAAAATAATTGAAACAGATTGAAATTCTGGAGAAAATTCATTTCATAGTACCTGCAAGAGCAATTTTACTTACTTTTGTTGTATTTTAATACAACACTTGTATTTTATTAAATTTTTAGAACAATAACGATTAACGTCTAATTTTATATGTAGTTAAAATAATAATTTTCGATTGTTTCAATTCAATACCTTAGCACGGAATTGCATAAGTGATTTATGTGTAGAAAAAGTACATATGAGTATGTTAAATTTTTTTTTTTTATAATATCTGCCTTTTTTGATTATTTTTAGGTTTATATTTGCACATTTTTTAAACTGTTTAAAATTTTATAATCGTTATCCTATTTTGGCTATTTTGGTGAAATTGATACCTTTGAAACTGAGAAAAAATTTCTCTTTACTTTTTGAAAAATTAAAAACAATTTTTTATCGTATTTTTAGTCGTACCTACTTAGAAAATAGACTTTGAAGACATAATAACAAGAGATCACATGAACATTCAGTCTAAGATCAACTTAAAATATTTTTTTAACTTTCGATGGTTAAACAATTTTCTTAATACCTATGTCGTACCGGTAAGGAATTTTGCACAGGTACCTATACGAATTAAGCAACGGGCTCTTCTAAGTTTAAAACTTAAACCGAAATGTATGTTCCGATATCCCTGAAGAGGTTAAGGTATGATGGATTTACAAAATGTAATAAAAATTAAATTCTTTAAATTATCCTGAATAATGCCTATTAATAAAAGTTATTTTGATGAAATAGTTAGTATAGAAATTGTAACATATCCTTTTTATTTAGTTACACCAATGTGATTTTAGTATTTTATTAACTTTTTGATTGAATGCTTTGTCAATTTTAATAGAACCGGAAATGGTGCAAATTAGAAAGGGGAACATCTTGTGGTTGTGAAATAAAATAAATGCGTTAAATATTAAATATGTCGATCGATAATTAAATTTCTGACATTTTAAAGATAATTATTTTGGAAACTAATTGTGTCCGCATTTGAGGGAAACGATCTCATAAAATTTCATAAAAATTCTCGAAGATATACCTACCTCAAACTCCAATTGTGTTGAATTTTGCTAATTTGAAAAGAAATTTTGAATGGGCTTCATAAAAGACTTTGAAGTTCAGTCAAAATCCTTAACAGAATCGATCTCCAACCTTTATAATTTTTATAATAAGTCTTTTATGTGTGTATGGAATTTTTTAGAGAACTTCGTATGAGTAGTTAACACTTTCTTAAGGCTAAGTGGTCAGATTTTTGTCTAAAATTTTAAAAACAATGACTCCTGCATCATGATGAAAAATTCAATTCAAATTTTCGTGCAAAGTGCACTCGAACAACACGAAGCCTTTGTCTTGCCGCAGAACCGATTTAAATTTTAATCCCATCTTGGATCTTGAAGTGCAACTGCTTTTGCCACCGGAATGCACCGAGACCGGATTAACCCGGAAAGGTTACCGGTAGAATAAATAAAAAAATAAAGAAAAAAACCGACATACACTCCCGGAGATCCTTTCTTATGTTCCTGGAATAAAGTGATTCCTGTGAGCGCTGACAAAAGGAGTAAAAACGTCGCAATAAGAACTCCTTCAAGGAGACGACGTTGCATGGAATTGACAGACAGGAATACCTCCATATACGAGTTCTATGGTCCTCCGGGATAAAAATCCTGCACCATTCCGATGCCCGGAAATTGAGCCGGTTAAAGCAAATTAATGCCATCACATCACTGACCGAAGGGCTAAGCTCTTTCGAGTAATTGCATTTCCCTGGGAGCTAGCCCAGAATCGGAGTCGAAAGTTCAGAAGGGCGAATGGCAATTATTGTAATTTCACGTTGCCACCAATTTTTCTATCTCGTACTTGCTGTGCAAATAAAGGGAATATTGCACGAAATTCCCGAAGATTTAACGGGCATGAACTTGATTGATTTTCACTACAAGATAAATAGCTATACATTGTGTAACAGCGCCATCTGTTGGCCCCTCTTCCCGCCCTGCGCAACTCCCTTTCGGCTATTTTAACCGGAACATGTACCGGGAAGCAGCGCTTCCGCCACCCCACAATCTCTCAATCTGGGGCTCCATTGGAGCTCCAATGGAACTCTGGAGCTGATGTTGCTGCTGCAACACTTTGGGGGCCCCGCGGCCTCGGTGGTAGCATAAAAAACTAATGAGTTTTATCAGATCTTCGTGACAAATTTTTGGTCCCGGCCGTCAAAGGAATTTTATGATTACATCGTTTAAGCCTGATATCCTCAGCTAATTCGAAACCCTCTGGTTGATTGCTTTTAGGTGGATCCATCAGACCCCACAGGGATCAAAAACCAACTTGTATATGCCCATCCATAACTAGGACTTCCTTCTTTTCTTACATTTTTCTTATATATATAAGTACATGTATGTACTATAGGTGTAGAAAAGTAACAATTCCCTAAAAGACTAACTGAGTTTTTTTTTCTGATAACTTTTATTACGTGACCCAATTAAAATAGAAAAAATAAGAATGCCTCGCGAATTGCGATTCTCAGGCATGTGCCTCAAACAAAAACTTTTGAGACAATGTGACGGCGAGTTATTGTCTTCAAGTAATAAGATTTTGCTGAAACTTAATCTCACAATCCTCGGGGAATTGAAATTTTTATTTGTTCACCCTAAAAATTTGTTAGAACTTAAATATTGAGTGTCATGATTTAATAGTAGCAAATTCATTCCTAGTCTCATTTCCGCATTTCAGTAAAATTGAATCAGAAAAAATGAAATTATCTAGATTAGAAATTACTATTGTATTATCATTATGCTAGAAGAGGATTGTTGTTCTTCTTTTTCAATTTTAATAAGCCAAGCTCAAATCATAAATTTTCATTTAATAACAACGAATTCTTTTGGGAGAATAAAATGTGGTTCAATTCAAAGTTTGAACTTTTAGCTATTTTATGTATTAGGATACTAAAATCTTTAAGACTTTCCGGAACTATCTATGAATTTCAATTGGTAGCATTATAATCATAACAAGACCAAAATAGCGACCAAAAATGTTTGAAATACTATGAATTTAAGTTAAATTTAATATTAGTTAGTATCATTGCTCAACCAAGCCGAAATGGTTGGATTGATATTATTCACTTTTTTGTGAGAAGGTTCTACATCCATCAACTTAGCATATGGACTATTTTTATGGGCATAAAATTATGAGTTTCAAAATGCCGGACTTAAGATGACAGCCAACCAATGTAAATTTCAATGGATTGCCAGGAATATTCGTATATGTTTAGAGGGTTTGGAAATCCTGATTGCGAATCCACTTTCAAAATTTAGAAATCAAGATAGTGTACCCAATATGACGACCAAATTTTCCAAGATTCAAAATAATATCATGAATAAATTATAATGGTTGATTTAATACCCAATAATTTATTAAAAATTTACACGTGTAACGAAATGTTTAAGCGGACGAAAATTTCTATAACCGAATAGATTTGCAGCTTTAATATTTTTCAATATGGCAACGATGAAGAACAATAAAAACGTGAAAGTACAGAATAGATTATGAGCCCTTCTGATATGGACGGTGGGAGCAAAATGAGTTTGGACGCTTCTGTACTAAACTCATAGATTTTAGTAATATTTCTAAATTTTCTAATACCAACATTTTAGAAGTATTTAACTAAGTAGTATTTTTGATACACCGGTTGTCTGGTGAAAATGGGTTGATCAGCTAGTTTATACATAAAATGAATGTTAATAAAATAAAACAAAAATAAGGAAATGAAAAGGTATAGTCCAACTGTTATGAACATTGTGCATTTAATACTTACTATACTATTATTTTGTTTTCTGAAATAGGAGTCTTTTTAGACCTGCAACAAAATTAACTAGGTTAGAACCGCAAGGAGGTTTATGTGTACAACTTTATACAATTTGTACCTATTTTAAAATAATTCCACCTTTTTACGTATTCATAAGCATGAAAAAGATTTCTCTTTTTCAAGTGACAATCACTTGCTGGCAATTTATTCCCTCGGCTTTTCCATTTCCTGTGCAGTCCTGTTCAGTTTCCGCATTAAGTATGTGGAGGGGATGAGGGGGGAGGGGAAGAGGCTTATTATAATTCTGTTTGTACACACCAACCCCATTGTGTCCTTGCCCTAAGCCCTTCTTTGCGCTTATTTTCAAGCTGAGAGATAAAATTTCTAACAAATCTTCTAATTAAAAGAGGAAAACTAGTCCTCCAGTTGGACCCAAAATGATTCACATATGCCCCATATTTTCAAATATACAATTCGAAATTTCTACGGAAGGCTAATTCGTCTATTTGACTATTTGCAGAGTTGGCAGTGTGCTCCACTTCTAACGTCTGCGTCTTGGGAGGAAGGAAGGCCTTCCTCTGTCTGCACATAGCACGAGCCCAGGAAGAATGATTGCCTCCTGTTTTTTGTTTCATCGCAAAAGCAATCTAACACATTTTGTTTGCTCCCCATCTTGACTGAAGTTTCCTTTGATAAATCCTTGAATCTGATTAATCGGTGCGATGATAATATAATCATGATGAGGTTTGAGGGTCCATCGTCTTTCGTTCGCCTAGTCTCGTCTTGAGTATGGGGCCACTAATGTTCGTGAAAGGCACCCGCCACACTTTTGCAGTAGGTGTGCTTAGGCTTAAATGAATGTAATAATCCCCCCGAAAAAAAAAACCCAAAATCCGATTTTCAAGACAAAAATAAGATAAAATAATTACGTCCAAGTGAAATTCAGCTGCCAACAGATTGCCCTTGGGGTATTACAAAATACCTTTTTGGCAGCGATTGATGATTTCCCTGGAGAACTTAGAAAACCCATAAAATCAAAAGACATTCATTTAACTTTCCTACCCGGATTGCCCTTTCTTAAGACATTTTTCAGATATTCTAAATTTTTTTTTCTTTTTTTTTTTCATAGAATTAAAGCTGGCTGCGCTGCGGCTTTTCCGAAAATTATACCTTTATAGGGATTTCTCAGCCGTTATAAACGAATTAGGTACATATTAAGATATCCTTCTAAAAACACCTTATTCTCTGTAGAGATATTGAATTTAATTAATTTTAATTATTTTATTTTATTTCTCATAATCCAAAATAGAAAATTAAGTTTAGTATTTCTAAATCAAACACTTGAGATAAGTCCGAACCTATTACATATATATATGGATAGTTAATCTGCAAATACATCGGCACTCAAACTTTTTTAAGTTAATTTAATAATTTATTTAAAGATGATCAAGCAAATTGAACTCTGATAAAATCCACGTCTACATCTAGATAAAATGACTGTCGTTTTAAATCGAGTTAATATTTCGAATATTTAAAAAGCATAAATATATAGAATGATCTTCACTAGGAATTGAATCGTTTTTTTTTTTTTAAGTAGAGTATACAAAACATGTGATTTTGAATTTTGAATTCGAAAATATTGACGTCATTACTAAATAAAATTATCAACAACAAAAAATTTCAAATTCTCAAGTCCATAATTGGCATTTTGAACCTGAGGCAGAGATTTCTAATTCGGCCTTGGAGATATTGAGAAAAAAAATTATATCAAAACAACAATTACAAAGTAGAACTTAACCTACATTCTCTTTGTCCTCTGATCACAGAGTATCAATTAAAGGTTTCGGGGAAAATATAAAAAAATTCGATCGGAGCAAGACCTTTTGGAGTTACTATGTAAATGTAGCTAAATTCACTATCCAGCTCATGCTAGTTGGAATTAAAAGAAAACGACGTATCAAGAATCGTTTGAATTCAATTTGATGAATTAAAAGACAACTCAACGCGTTATTTCTATTCAACTTGCGTGAAAAAATTACTTTGTCTTCAAAATTGCAGCTTTTATTTGGAGTTCACACTCATGCCGGCGAACATTCGCGCATCTTCATAAATTCTCCTCATAAAGGAAGCTTCAAAAACTACAGCAGAATTTTATGATATTAAAAAATTTTTTAAAATATAGTTAAAGGTATAACAAGTGGTTTTAGAAAAAAGTTATTGAGATAGGTATTGAGTTATTGAGCGTACACACTTTATAAAATAAAATCTATTTCTACCTCAATTTTGAATATTTCTCACAAAGGAACTTTATTCTTCTTGGATAAAAAAAAAACAAACATCTCTTGCAATTGCACCATTTCGAATAGAACTAGTTTTATCAAAAAGTTCAATGGAATTCATCCGGTACATTTTGATTTACAGAGCTGACCTATTTTTCATATATTTTATATCCTACTAATAAAAAAAAAATATTCAGATGAGAGATGAATTTAAGCAAAGTGCACTTAGAGAATGCACAGCTCTGTTGCGTCTATTTAATGTATTCCTAAAAATATTTGATTTACTTACTAACCGAATTTTAATGCAATTTAAAACAAATTAAAATTTGGATTTAACTGAAAATAAAAGTAAAACAACAATTGTATTTTCAGGCAAATCGACCTCATATTCAAAAGCCCATTCGTTTATCAAAGTAATATCAGTGCTATTTAATTAGATTGTCCACATCTCGAGTATTAAGCAATAATTATGCTAAATGGAAGCTGGTTTATACGCCGAAAGGTATTTTACCAACATAATCCTTAATTGCCCCTGCATCCATGATGGAGCCAACTCGTTAAATTTGAATATTTCGAGAGAAGCAAGGCTACATTGGACAAATAAATTTTGGAATTTAGCTAGAAGGCATCTAACACATATCTCTCTGATTCGACGTGGCCTTCTTTGATTTCCGACATTGAATTTGATATCATTGGTATCAGTCCCTCATAGAACTTACAGCTTATCCGAACATCTTCCAGTCACTTGCAATAGCAATAGACTTTTCTTTGAAATCGTGAACAGAATTTCATTTCATACATTTTCGTAGATACAAGTGACATACAGGCAGATCTTCATGTTCACAGCCTTCATATATATGTATATTCCTATGGGTGTTGTTATATACACTTTATAACATCTGTCCGCATCGCCAATGCCACGTTTTTACAGGGTGTATGTGTATAGTGATGACACCACTTCAGCAGAAACGTTCACCTATATATTATTTGAAATGTCACCCCAAAATTGTTATGCTGGGTGAAAGTGTTCACAGCCCTCCCACGTAGACTGATACTGTGCTAGGACAGGTTTTTGTTGGGGGGTTTGGTTCCGCACATCTACCTTAATACGAAGGTCTCGCTAGAAATTTATTATACAGGGTGAGTATTTCGCCCCGTAATCGCATCCGACGTCGTAGCGTATTCCCCAATCTAATAGATTTGATATTTGGTTTTTAACGCACATCAGACGCGCTCCTTCGGTAGAGCGAAACTGCTTACCGGAAATAAAAATTAATTAACTTGTAAGAAAATGTTCTTACCGCCCCTATTCTAAATTGGTACGCAAATGTGGGCTTTCACACTTAACTGAATTCATTGATAAGTGCCAACGACCTCCAAATGAACTGACTGGGCGTTTTTGGGTTGTATTAAGGTCGACATTTTTGTTTCGAAAGTTCATAAAATTGAATAGGATCTTAAAATATAATAACTTTAAACTATACCGATAATTTATATGTCCTACAGTGAAATATATACCTTATAGAACAATATAAATTCACAGCGACATCTTTATTTAAGTAGAAAAATAAACAATTAATGCCCGATATAATAGTTATCTTTAAATTCTACTTTAGTAAACCCTGACATTGAATTAAGCGTGGCGGATAATTTTAACATTCAAAGAATTACGTAAGCTAAAGCCATTAAAAGTAAGTGCAGTAGCAAATATAATAGACGCGTCATTCGCAACTATTAAACGTGCAATTTATTATAGATGGACTATAACTCGCAAATTCTTCAATCCAGTTTAATTAGAGAATATTACTATTGGATTTAGAATGACGTCACTTAGCTAATCGTGCTTCGTCACTAAACCAAACCTGTACGCAAAATTTTAGCTAAATCGAGAGAACTGGTTTAAAATTCAATTGCATGATTTGACCCAAACATTTACTAAATTTTGAACTTTTTATCCTATTAAGTTATCTAACAAGAAAGTTGTTTTGCTTTTTTAACGACATATCTTAACTAACCTCATCAATTTTAAAATTGTTATTTTGAACAAGTTTTTTAGGTATATTTTAAATAATATCTTGTAATATTAAAATTATTTGCTTATGATAGTTTGCGGACTGGAGCATCTTCTTTTTTGCTTAACTTATCTTCAAGTTACCAATCAAAATATTGTAAGATAAGTGTTGCAAAATTCATACATATATGGTATATGTTGCCAAATTAATCAAGTGATTTGATTTGATTGCATATTACCGAAATAAAACTTTACATCTGCCACACTTCAATTTTTAAACTCTAAGAAGGTATTAAACAAATTACTCCTTATCTTACGTCGTTAAAATTACGTACTTAAGTGCATAAAAAAAAATGAAATAAAACGACCATTAATTCCAGGCATCCTCGTAACATTATAAATCGCCAATTAAGTCTTGGAAGGCTGAGCCAGATTACGTCTGCGTCTAGTGTTTATGGGAATTGTTAATTATTATCATTTGTTATAAAGAGATAAATTGTCTAGACATCATTTATACATATGTATGACTGAAAAAAGCCAAACAAAAACTAGCCTTTTATCGTTTTATCCACCATAACAAATGGACCTATTCATAAATTCAGCGCTGCACTGCAGAGCTAGCTACTTTTGATTTCAGTGAAATAAAATTGCACTACCGTAATGCAGCCCAGCTGCAGTGCTAAATTTCTGAACGCTTCCTGATTGTATTTTTAACAATAAATTACTGAACTTTTTCATGCATTCATGCCGTGAGAATGAAAATTCTTTATGAACGCCCTTTCTTAATATCACTCAAGATGCAGCTTTCTTAAGTCGGCGTCGTCCGAAATTAAAATTTTGTTTTCTTACTGCAACTTTATTATATTGAGTAGATAACATTTTTTCGTGGGTTCGCTGCCTCAGAAGCTTTTCGCTTTAATTATAAAATAAAAAGAAATCACAATATGCTATGAAATATAAGTTAAATATTGTCCTCCAATAAATTTAAACCCCGGCAACAGGGCTGAATTTATGAATATCCCTAATATATATATGTACTCATTACGGAAGAATAAGTAAAAAATCGAAGTTCTTGTTTTTCCAGTTTGAAAATTTTGGTGGAGGATTGTGGTTTCAAGAGAATGCTATGCATTTATCTATATTCTTAAAAATGTTGTTGCAATTTTACGCCAGACAATGATTAAATTTTCCAACCAAATACACTTTTCTTTTTCAACATTATTTATAAACTTTGCTACTAGAAATTGTAATCGCATAAAAGGAAAGAGATTCGATTGAACCTTTTTCTGCCCTAAAGTTAACACAAAACATACTATATTATAAACATATAGAGGTGTTAAGCACTCTGTAAGTGAAGAATGTTAATAAAAAATACCTTTGTTTATTATAGTATCTATATTTTATCTTAATTTTTGGCTTAAATATAAGACCTTACCAAACCCTCTCCTTTTCATTACATTACAGTTTCTAGCAGGAAATATAAATAGGTACAAATACAAATTTTTAATTTTTTTTTATAATTCTATTCACTCACGTTGAGTTTACGTCGTGACGAGCACAAAACAAACAACTTACTACTGTTGTACAATAAATGGTGTAAATTTTACACCATTCTTCAAATTTCAAATTTCAACATTTTTATATTACTTTCTATTTACACCGATTTTTATGTAAAATCAAGACACATATAAATTGCAATACATATTGAATTCATTACATTCAACTCGTTATGCAATTTTACAAAGATTTTACCCCCTTTTTAATTTAGTTATATTGTAAATTTACACTTATTTTTTTAATGTATCCATTTGAAGAATCAAACATAGGATTTTTATTTTATAATAATATAATTGTTTTGTTGTTCTTACATTTATTGTAACTCGTAACTTTTTCTGTTTTAATTTACTATTATATATATAAGTTTAAATTATACCTATTATTTTGATATTATTTGAAAATTATAAAATTAGATGTGTAGATTGTAAAAACATTGAAGTTATTTTTAGTTTCTTAAATATTTTTTTGAGTTAGGCTGAAACAATAGTTTTTAAAGATTTTGTCTATTTGTTTGATTCATAAACACTGTACTGATTCTGATGATATAGAAACAAAACTTTTATGAAAAATTAGAGGTTACTCACGACTTATTTCGAATTTGCTGAATATTACCACACACGGATTTCATAATGTTTAGGCGGACTTCTCGTTCAACAATAAGCTTATATCATTTTTTTCCATCTATATACATTGTACAGAGATGAAGGATAATAGAAACATTTTCAGATTTACACTCATCCGCAGAAATATTTCGTGCAAAGGATGTAAAAGCATTTTCCAAATTTTACAGTCGAAGTAACGCAGCCTTAGAAATAACGCCTAGTTCAACTTAATTAAACTTCACAATCGGCTCTTTTAATTAAATGCCAAAAAGTGCACCGTCTGACTAACTTCAGTAAGGTTAACACACTTGAAGGGAATGAAATTTTCCGTGCAAAAGTTCACAACTTTATAAATTCTCAAACAAACACCAAAAAACCTTTGGCTTTCATTCCTCCATTTGCCAGTAATGAGTCACTTTCAAAGTGACCAAGAACAAAAGGTACGAAGCGTTTGTGGGTGGTGTAGTTGTGGGTTGAAAAACCTTTGGAAAACCAAATTTTAATGAACCGCGCCACTGAAATATTTTTCTATAATGACACTAATGGCTCTGATAAAGTCTTATACTGCAGTAGTATGCTTGCAAAGAAGTTAAAAAGAAAATATTCCTTTTTTTGATTAATCAGCCCCATTCAAGGAACAACCATTTCAAAACAGTAAGCAAAATTTTCGAAGCCCATTAAAAGTTTTACGTTTTATGAAAAGATCGAGCGCGTTAAGAGAGTTTTAATATCTGTGTGGCCCCAACTTCTTCAAATATCAACAGGAGGTCAATTTTGTGAACTCTGTAAAACAAACGCCTAATGATAACAAAATCGTCCTACCTCCGTTTTCGAGGCAATTAAAATTCAATGTGCCCGGGCAAGTGAAATACGGTTCACCTGAGGATTATCTATTTCATCTTTGGCTATTCGAGTTAACAAATGCTTCGACAGATAGAATCAGCTATGAATATGTTATGCGACGGGGAGCCCTTTTGTAGGGCATAAATTGGACTAGAGGATTGAGACCGGGGACATCATTGTTAATTAAGGAGCGCCCTATAAAGGTGGCTCGGTCCCATTCGCCGTCCTCCTCCACCAGATAATAACCTCATAAAATAAATATTATAACAACAAATTCTCTCTAGAGGTTGATCAAAAATAAATGATTTGATGATTTGTAGTCAATTTGAGATAAACACACAATTCCATTGGGATGAATTTGTGCAGTATATTTGCTGGCTAAGATCGTTTATTTTAATTCTGCAGACGATGCAAGAACAAATAAAATACGAATTCGCGTGGATCCGCCTTCGAGCAACTATTGATGCTTTACAAAGTCCACCCACACATTCCCTCAGCACGCAACATCTCCAACATTGAGAATTTTTTCGATAAAACCCACTCAGCTATCAAAGAAATAGATTGCTGCTTCAAGGCTAAAATCACTACCTGGCGTGCAGCCAAATTGCCAAACTTTATAATTTAAAGAAATTTATTTTTGCTCTCTGTTCAATGTATTGAATACAAGGCCCACAACCGTTGGCAGAACGATAAAAGCCTGCCAAAGTGGAATATTACCAACGACTTAATTCAATGATTATAACTTAATTACTAAATTATTACTTTTTAAATTAACTGAACAGAAAGCATTATCCATTTTCGATTTTTAAATTCCTCCTTTTATGTCCTATTTTTTTTTTCAAACAACAATTTAAAGAAGAAATTTCAAAAGCCTAGCACTCATGTTTCAGCAATGGATGTGGAATAACAAATAAATGGTGGCCTCAACATTTTCAGAAGACTTTTGGAAGAAAATGTCCACTTAACTTTGACAAACTTATTTGGCAAGAGAGAATATTCTTCTGGAAATTTAATAAACCAATTTAATAATGTTTGTATAATTTTGCTTTACTGATTTGATGAAATATTCCACATTATTAATTAATTCATTTTAGACTCAATTGATTTAGGCGATTATAAAGGAAAATTTAAATATATAGCTTAAGTCGTACCGTAGTAATATAGGCCCAACCATAATTGACATAACTTAACATAAGTGACGTCACTTAAGTGGTACGATCTTAGCTTAGCTTCTGAATGTGCCAGTAATTGACATGACATAACGTGAAATTTTTCATTCAACTTTCAATTTTTGTTTGCTTAAATTGCCTTTGATAAGAAATGGAGCAATTTGAAGCAATATTAATAAATAGTATTCAGAATTATAGATAGACACTCATTTTGCTCCGTTTTAAAATTTTTAAAATTCATGTCAATATTTAACATTCGCTGTTTCTTATGTTAAGTCATGTCGATTATAGTTGGGCCTTATCAGAGCCTATGTTTATATAAACTGACATCTGGTGGTGTCAAATTGTATTATTATTTAAGTCGTGCGAGTGAACAAAAATAAGCGAGCGTACTCGTCGGCTTTTGGTGATAACAAAAATAATTAAAAAGTAAGTTAAGTTAAAATTTCTTGCTCATTTATAAGCCATTTCAGAAAATAATACCCATGATTATAAAACTATTTTTCTGGTTCATGTCTATATTCGCGATATTCTGCAATTTACTTAAGCATAATACAACGGTAGACAATTCTAAGGTTATGTCAGCAGTTTTGATTTAAAACTTTGTTGTTATTTTACATAAAGTAGAAGTTACATAGAAATATTTTTTCACATGAAGAGGATCTCAGAATAGGCCCCAGTAGCAACTACATATACCCTATTTTATTTCTTTTTCAGCTCATTTTTAAAATCACCACATTTTACAACAAACAGAAATCTTTCTAGTATTCATTCATCTATCAAAAGTATATCGATAGCTTTCAATATCGAGTTCTTTGTATTCGATACTAATGCTGTTTATACTGCGATCAAAGACTTTATAACTATAGTTATAAAGTCCTGCACCTGCAGCACCTGCAGCTATTTTTCTTAACAAAAATGGAAAATATTTATTTGTTCTTGGATACTGAATAAAAAAAATCGATTTATCAAAAGAAAACATATCATAATAATTATGCAATTAATCAAATCAAATAAATCGATTACTGTAACCTTTTGATTAATCATTGCCATATATAAATCCTTCCAATTGTTGTCAGGGACAAATGTGTTTATCTTGTTGATTTGCTTTCAATTTGTTATATTATAACCTTTGGTTTGATAAATTTGTAACAATAAAGTTTGTGTGTTATAAAGGAGCACCGCTATTATCTAATATAGAAATTTGTATAGCAAAAAAGGATAATTTTAATAGTTATAACAAGGTCTTCATTATAACCAAGTTCATTGTAACAAGTTTGTGCAGTTGTATTATACTAATATTACGATAAGTGTTGTACGCATCGCTGGCGGTCACTTAACTCATATTTGGGCAGTTTTAATATGGTGATAATCACATATTATATAAAAAGGTATACTTATACTGTATAAAATTCAACAATTTACTCAAAAAATTTAAGCTGTTCAAGTATTAACATGAGACGAGAACGATGGGAGCAATTAATACTCTTCAAAGTGGTAAACCGAAATGGTTATAGTAAAGTGCCAAAATCGTTATGTTAAGGGCCTAGGTAACGTGAACAATGGGAAACAAGGCGGCATGGCATCACGAAAGCAAAGTGGTAATCGCTAGTTGAGGCTATTTTGTAGAAATTGCAGAGAAGAGACAGCCAGCCATTAATCTTGCCTTGTTTGCCATTTCAAATAGAAATAAGCAGAGGCGGGGCAGGTCCGCGAATCAAACCCAGCAATTGCGCTAAATGTATCTTAAAGCTTTCGTGATTTATTGGCCTTTTCTGTTATTAATCAGCGTTGCGGTCCTCTTTTTCACCAAAAGTTTCAACACCAATTAACCTTGCCATGGAGATAACAGACAGCTTGCTCTTCAGACCGGGGTGATACTCTGGTATTTCTCGTCTTCAGCTTTTCTGAGAAATTGTTTTCCGTCACACTTTGTCAACAGGGGCTGTATTTGAAGATTGATTAAGTAATCCACTTCTTCACGATGAAAACATTTTACATTTTGCTTTATGAATGAAATCCTTATCGCGAAGCTAAACCGATGTAAAATTACATCCTTCTGTGGAATGGGAATTATTCGATGGTACAGGGTGGCAATAATATATAAATGTTTACCCAAGTCGAAATATTGAAACTGTTTTAAAAATGTTTACTCCTATATGGATCTAACATGATACTTTTTAGCTGTAGCTACTAATTTGAACCTCTAACTCCTCCTCAATAAAATTTATGCTCCTCCCCGCCTAAATTGGACCTGTTACTCCTCCTAGGTTAAATAATAATTTCCATTGCATACAAATTTTTATGCAATTTTTTTTTTAGTTGAAACTTTCATTTTTTTAAATAATCATAGCTGTATAAGTAATGCAAGCAAGACAAATTACAAGTACCATTACCAGTATTGGTATTGCAACAAATTTAATTACCATTACCAAGTGTGTAATTATATTGGTAGATACTTCACCATTACCGTACTTTAGAAGCATTACTTATAGCATTACTCAGCTAATGCAGGGCATTACAGGAAAATACTCAGTATTACAATGTTAGGTATTGTGGAAGTACCAATACCATTACTTGATAATGATAATTAAATTTGTTGCAGTACCAATGCTGGTAATGGCACTGGTAATTTGTCATGCATTCAACAACTTTGTATGTATTGTAGTAGTACTGGGATTGGTAATGCATTCCAGAATAATGCATTATTTTACAGCTTTGAAAATAATGAATTTATAAAAAATGTATAATTACATCGTGGATAAATATATCAACAAAACATTTCTAATCTACATAAATATGCATGTATACTTTATTTACGAATAAATCTATATAATTATATATAAAAAGAAAAGTCCTGACCCACTGAATCATCAGCGCCCAGCCCAAATCCTTGGATCTAAAAAACTTAAATTTTGCACAGAGATTTCCTTTATAATGTATACAAGGAAGAAGGAAGGATATTTCGAAATTCAACCTTTATAGGGGTAAAACGAGGGTTCAAATTCTGTATGGAGAAAAAATATTAAATAGATATTTCGACTCGAAACTTCGTAGGAGTATCTACTCCTAAAAAGAAATAATCAAGTACGTATTTTGCGATTTTTCGTAAAGTCAACCCCTTAGGGGATGAAATGGAGTAAATAAACCTAAAAATCTAAATGGGTGTCGTTATTGATGTTTCTTGGGACGTTGATTATGAAAATGGCAACAATTTTGGAATCTAAGATAGCGACATGGCATGAAATTAAAACTCTATAAGAGTCAATCAGGACTTCAAAGGTTTTATGAGGAACAATATTAAATCCCGAGGGAATTAAAAATGTTTCATGCACGAGCGAAGCCGCGGGCAAAAACTTAATATATACCATATGATAATGATGATAATGATACGTATAATTTCAAACGAGTGAAAATTCATTAGTTTTTAATGGGCTTTCATTAATTTATTTTTGAAAAGTAGGTATATACATGTATTAATAATAACAGTAATATGTAGTTGGATAGGATTCAAATTCTCAACGAAGGTCGAAACTGACGTCCTATTTTGTGCCTCAACATGGAAAAAAGTTGTCCCACTTTTAGGCTTCTCATTTTGTATTGGCTTAGACCAAGTTTAATAATTTTTACTTATACAATATTGGGGAGGAAAAGGTTCAAATAAGGTTCAATATGTCGATCAATTCTGCAGAATAAAAATTTTAATATTTGTAGCCGATTCCTCTTAACATTTTAATTTCACAAACTACTCATTGTTTCCGTAGAGAATCGTAAGGAGTAATCCCTTTCGAAAAGGGCTCACTATGAAACAATACACAATAGATCTTCGTTCAAGGAGTCCCTACTTCAATGTTTAAATTAAATGTAAAGTGCTTTCACGTAGAAATGTATATCTTGAGATTCGAGTACTGGCTCAAAGTATTTGTTTTAAATGTGAAAACCGTTTAAAGAAAATTCCGCGTTTAAATCCTTTCATAGAACTTAAGTTTAGGGAAAAACAAAACTTACTGCATGCGGCCTTAGAGTTGCAACAAAATGGAGTGAATCGTAAAGTATCTTCTATCGTTCGGAATATTTTTGGGGCATTTCCTATCGAATGAGAGCTGTATTGATTGCCTGTTATTTATTTTCTGTAGGAGGAAAGCTATTGTGGCAAAGTACCACTTAGAGATAAGGCAGATCTTAATCTTCTTTGCACAATGTTTCTATCCTTGAACATCTGGCATCTGACTGAAGGGAGTTTGTTTGCCATTTCCTGTTCGTTAACTGGGAAAAGATTCATCCCACTCGCCTCAGATTATCCACGATGTCTTTTATGATTGCCTTAATATCTTCGCTGGATATCTGAAACAATAACGTTTTACGCTTTCAATATGAGAACACAGGAAGTTATTGAGGCAAATTATGCTGCAGTCGCAATGTTAGTATGCCAACAATGCAGCGAATTGCAATTCATCATGCGTTTGCTCTATGGATATTTTGCATTGTACTGTCAATCCATGATTTAAGAGGATATGTAAAGTTTTCGTAGAGATGAATTACGTTGACCAAGTACTTTAAGCAGAAATATGAAATATCATTCAACATTTTCTTGACTAAGCTGACCCAATTCCAGGTTGGATACTTTTTAAATTTTCATAAAACGAAAGTCATGTTTCTTTTAGATATTCCATAAAATTTTCTAGAACTACCTACTTACTGTTGCTCATCGTCATCCTTTAAACTTTTGCAGTCCAACATCTAGTTTAAATTGCAATTTTGCACGTCAGTCCAATATTAAAGTTACTGGAGGAAAATTTAAATTTGGATTAAACTATGAGGAAAAGAATAAAAATATTAGTAATTATAAACATTTCCTTTGCAATTTTAGTTTTATAACGAATTTTAAGAGCATTCTCTGAACTTTTTTTATTTTTAATTCATAGTATACATATACATATATAAATACAGTGGCAAACAAAATTGAATCAATGATGGTTATTAAAGGTTTTGCAAGTTTCTCATTATATAACAGATACATATCGTAAAAGTGGTTGCGTAATATTGTAGAGGGTAAAATTGTCTATAGAAATTCTCATATATGTACATATTGACGTCCAATTAACTATTTTCGAGTTAATTATGAAATAAAACTTTCAAATTTCACTACTTTTATCCTGGCAAACAACTCAAACATATCGGATTAATGAGAAAAATTATTACAATCAATTTTGTATAAAATTTAATTCTCTACAAATTATATAAGGACGCATATCCATGTTAGATTAAAAATAGTTCTGAATTTAAAAATAGAGATTTTAAAACCAGCTTTTATCGTATTCTACTTGTCGAATCCTTTCATTTGATACCCATATCATGGGAGTTGCCAAAAAAACTAGTCCGCCATCTTGGACCGTCCGCCATATTGGATTTAGAATGACGTCACTTAGCTAACCATTCATTGTCATCCAAACTAAACGTGTATGCAAAATTTCATCTCAATCGGTTGAGGATAAAACTGCTTTAAAATTCAGTTACAAGATTTGACCCGAACATACATACATACATACATACATTGCAAGTTAAATAAAAGCTTGTAATAATAAGCGATTCTTTGCTGAAATAGAACATAATGCATTGGGTAGAAATATTGAAAAACAATTATAACTCGAAAATAAGTAATCTATTTCTGCTATTTGTAATTTTCGAAATAAAACAATTTTTCAATATTTTTGTATGTAGGTAGTACTTTTATTAAAAAGGGGAAATCCTTCAAATTAAAATTCGGTTTTGACACGATACGTTTCTTCCAACTCTTATTCAAGCCTTATCATAAATTTCATATATTGTTAGTAGTTGTTGTTTTAAACATCCCATAAATAATAGTTCTTTTCAATTTATATAATATATTTCTCTGTATACCGCGAAAGACAGGAACAGCCTCTGACCTTTTTTATAATCTTATTTACGTAAAACCAAATTTGCATTTTTTACAATCCAGTAAGTAGCACACAATCACATATATCAAATAATGAAAACACTACGTATATGCGATAGTGAACTCTGCGATAACAATAAATGTTTGAATAGATCATATATTTACATATAGATTAAAATAGTTAAAATAGAAGAATATTCATCGAGTTATTACTTCTAGCGGTAAGAAAACACGTTTAGTGAAAATAAAAAAACAATTCTCTTTCATCATGACAATACATCGAATCACTCATCCACAATTACCACAGCCAAATAGGTCAAATTGCCCTAAAAATTGTACATTCAAAATTAACTGCTTTGCCCTTGATTTCTGATATTTAATATTTAACAATGGTACATCTTCCAAAAATTAATTAAAAATTAATGTTGTAAAAATCAACTTATGTATGTCACCTATCCCATATTGATATTCCTTTTTAATTAATTCAGTTAGTTCATCTTTTAAATTGTTTCGATTCTGTCACAGCTAGGTACTTTTGATATCATTAATATTTTAATAAATGTTTACGTCTTTTCATACATCAAACCAACACTTATGAGATATGTTTACGTACATGGATCGTAACTTTAAATGGGCTCGTAATTATTTGATCGCTAAGGACACTTCCTGAAGACCAAAGAGAAAATGTTGCGCCTCCTTTCATTAACGAAACAAGTGAACCATGATTTTTGCAGGCTGCAATTTTTTCTCGATTGCAGATCGAATCAATTCAGATGAGTGACTTGCATAGGGCCATTAAATGGGCTGCAAACACAGTGGCGGCGTATTTTATGATTTACTCGGTTTGTCGGTTATGAAGCAACCTCGCATTGGGCACTTGGGCCAATCTCCTCTTTTGCACCAGAATGGCGGTTACCACAAAAGGGCGGCTTTCAACATTGCTGCAAGTGGGTGCAATAAAGTATCAAGTTAAGCATATTTTTCCCCCCCGTCCGGTTAATAATGACTGCGAGTTATCGAGTCGAATGCTTTAAAGGGATTTATTATTTAAGCAGTACGTGCATAAAACCTCCGTAGACAATTTTCCCCGAGAACTTGAAAGCTTAAGACTTATAATCAGATTTATGAGTATTGGTTCCCGGTTTTATCACGAGTACGATACAAATCATATTTTATTGCTCCTAACTATGTAAAGGATGGCGGGGATTTTTGGAGATGAACAATTTCTGTAGTCCCAACGGGAAGAATTTTATGGGAAAATTTATTGTCATCGGTCGAACAGTTTTACTCTTCACTAATTTTTTTCATTATCGATTTATACTGGGTCCCATTAAATTTTCTCCTAATTTTAATAATAATATAATAATATATTTTTATTTATTTCGCTCTTTAATATTTTTTTCCGCTTTTATTTTCTTAAATGACTCAATTTTTCAGAAAGTCACCTCTCTATCGCACAGAAACTTTTCCACTTTGAAGTTGCTCTTTAGTATTTTCTCGGAAAAGCAACAAAAATAACAACTAAAAATAGTAAAAACTTTTCAGTGCTGCAAAATGTTGTACTTTGCAGTTCTGAAAATTTGGTTTCTTTATGTAAGAAAATTTTTCATTAAAGAAAAGGTGCAATAAAACAGTTTTCTTAAAAAAAAAAAAAAAAGTAAAATACAAAACATAACGAAAGTTTCTTTGCGAAACTGACTGACCATTCACGTCGACTTTAATAAGACGGTTGCGAACTTCTAGATCAATATCCGCGGCACGTCGGTCGCCCTGTAAAAGGGGTTCACGTCATACTTCGGACAAAGAATTTTCTTACAGATCTACCTGATGGAGGGGAAAAATAGAATAAAAGACAGGCTCCTCGTGAAAGTTAAATAGCTGATGGAAATTGATATTAGATCCTGATTTTTTCTCGTCCGCAGCCAAAATACGTGTACAGTATTTAAAAAACAAAACCGGGTATGCTTATCTATGTTTTCATTGACGTCAGTCCCTTCGTTTCTGAACACCCACGTTATACTATAGTATATCTTGCATAATCGGATCTTTACTTAAATTACTTTTAACTATTCCTTAATTTAGAGAGTTTAACCAGAAGTAATCTAGTTTTTGAAAAAACAAACCAATTTTTATTTTTTTTGCAATTTCTACTATGGTTATAATATTACCTTTGAAGAATATCCTTGTAAAACTTTGAAGTCAAAAAGAAGTAATTTGTGCATCAAAAATCGTATGATTTGTTGTAAAGCGATGTATGTATCTTAAAATCCATAAAATTAGAATATTACGATTACTTTATTTATTTATTTTTTATTAACTACTTAACTTGAAATATGTAATTGAGTTATTGTGGGTATTATGTCAATCCTATAGGTACCTTACTACAGAACTCAGCAGAAACACATCGGAACTCTTTAGCGGTAACAGCATAAATACGGTGAATTGATTAAAATGTTTATATATTATAAAGAATATGGATAATTTGATTAGTAAACAATGTCAATTAGATAATTAAATAAGACTTCGCAATCGTATTATTTCTGACAAAGCACCCAAACCGCAAATAATAATATATAAAAAAATTATTACTACAAAAATAAATAAAAACCTACTTCAAAACTTTGCCTATATGTATAAACTTTAATTAAAAAGCTAAAAATAATATGGTTTATCACTTTAAAGTAAACAGCATTAAAGGACAATACACAAAATCAATTATACCTAAATATTTACAATATCTAATCAATTATTTTTGGAGTCGGTGCCAGTCAAGGCAAGAAAACCGAAGAAATAACATTAAGGGGCTTCGGCTAGCAACGACTCCAAAAATAACTGATATAATAAACATTTATTTAAGTATCAGTGATTTTGCATATTGTCCTTTTATACTATTTTTTTGAAAGTCATAAAAAATATACATATAGACAAAATTTTGAAATCGGCTTTTATTTGTTTGTAAGAATTATTTTATTTACATATCATAGAACGCGATATCAAAGTCCTCTATATCAAAATAAATATTGAATAAATGCCATCTCGTAATCCAAATTCGAATCTGTTTAGTTCGACGTTATATCGAAAATTTATTCTATAGCCTTTCCAGTTCTTTTATTGAACAATTTTGCTATATGACGAGAATATAAAGACACAATCAAACGATGAAAGGTTTTCGTCTCACATGATTAAAAAAAAAGGCACATAGAGACCAAGGAGGAATTTTTAAAATTAAACCTGGATATCTTTTTCATTATATATAAAAATTAATTAAATCTTTCCTTCAGGGGGAGAAATATAAATCAGAAACAAGGTGACGGTTTCTTTTATAAGTTTTCTATCAACACATACAATTACTCCAGGAAATGCCTCTTTGTGTTAGCCTTATCTGAAGGTGACATGCGAAATGATTTCCACTGACTGGAGGCATTATATAGAATATCTTTAAAACAGGGAACATGCGGTTGACTGCACTATTCCCACAACACTGTCTGATTCAGTTCGTCTTTGATATCCTCCTTCTGCAAAAACCCAAGAGCCGCTGATAATTTTATATGATTAGGAACAGAGACAGAATAGGATGTTGACCTGCTAGCCGATTCTTGATTTTTCATAAAATATTTAAAAATATTTATGAATACTTGGAAAAATTTCATAAAACTGAAATAAAACATACTAAACCAATACTACATATTTCTATAAAGATTGCATAGTTTCAAAAAGTTCTAGCAAATTTTCTTTATCGCGAATTTTCTTACTCACTTATTGCTTTCTGATGAAAATTTAAAACACTTAATCTTTTACACTATTTTTAAAAAATTTTGATTCTGTTTAAATTATCCGCCTTATAAGGGGCCCTCACATGAAAAGTGCCCAGGGGCGTATGTACATAAATCCGGCCCTGGTGATTAATTTCATTAGTAAGGAAGTGAAAATTGTTAAATAGAATTATAAATACATTTACTTTGCACTTATTAAAGATTACAAACGGAAATGTCACTAATAATAATTAAAGAAAGGATGTCAATATTTTTCGTTTTGCTTTCCTTTAATACTTACAATTAGAGTGAATGTTTTGTCATCAGTTTATATTTGTCTATAATAAGTAGGATTAAAAAGTAATGCCGTCTATATTTTCTGCGCTTTCTCATACAACTAAAAATTTGATTAACTTCAGGAAGAAATTTGAAACGTTTAATAAGAATCTCGAAGCCATCAATATAAAAATATAAAATAAAAAAAAAATATATAGAATTAAAGATACGATAATAGCTACGGAAATTAAAAAGATTTTCGATTGTAGAATCGAAATTAAAAAGATTTTCGATTTTAGAATCAGATAGAGCCAAACCTTTTGCAAAATTACAACACTGTTGAACCGTGCTCGATTACATATCAATGGCCTGGAGCATTCGCTAGAAATCCCTTTTAGATAGCCCACTTCAATAGCGTTTCCAGGAACCACTAAAACTTGTTCGCCTTTGTGAAGCATCCCTTCAGCATGGCTGGATTGAATGCATGACTTAAAACTGCTAGGACATCTTTTCGTACGTCGGTTGCACTATAAAACGATTCGTTTGCGCTACAGATTTACTGAAGGGCTTTAAACTTTTAGTTGGTTTCCTCCTTAAAGTTTAGCTCCTTTCTTGTTACTTTTACACCAAAATTTATAATTTTGCACCAGTCCTCTTCTCTACTATAATTTTTGAATGTTGAACATTTTATACCTAGTATTTTTAAGAGTGTTTTGGTTACCTTGTAGAGGTTTGAAATAAATAGATAAAATGTGTTCCTATATGAGCAAACAAAGTGGAGATAAGCTAAGTAGCGCTCATGCAGCTACATACATTGAGGTATACACTTTTACAGTCGAGCACTTTGTTCAGTTAAGGTCGTAGTTGTTGGTTGTTTCCTTTAAGCTGAATAGATAAAAATTGCTTTTTATTAGAGTCTGGTGTTACAACAGTATCCTTTTAGGCTTAACCCCAATTTTTTGGCAAAATATGAAAGGTAAGTTAATGTGCTAGGTGCTTTAAAAAAAAAAATAATTTGAAATTATTCAAAAGTTTTTGTGTATCCATTTTAATTTATTTTCATCGTGGATGACGCCCATCAGTACAAAAAGTTATTATTAAATATAACAACGACCATAAACTATTCTAAAATTAAATATGAACTCCCAAAAATTTACACTTTTAACAGCAAGTGCGTACATAAAAAGTAATATTTTATGCATTGCAATGCAAGTTTAACAGTCTCATAGGGTTTAACCTTTTTTAAACTTAAGCAGTAATATAGTTAAGACTAGGAAAATCAGCACCCATATTGAAATGGAAATGAAACCATTATAAACAACTGGATTATCCATACCCCAGCCACGTTGTAGAATTGACCTTAACGACTCCGTGGGCTTTGTTAGAGGCAAGACAAACGAGACTATCTGAAGCAAGTAGTACATTCCTTCAATCGGCCAGATAATGCCGCACAGCATAACAATGGGCAGGAAGCTGCCCATGGCCACATAAGTGGCGGTCCTTTCGGTATCAACCGCACATGCAATAACGAAACCGAAGCACATTCCGCACAATCCGTCAAGAACGCACAAGAGAATTACAAGTGCGATGCTCCCTCTTAATGCTATGTCAAAAATGTAAAAGCTAAAAATTATTACTAGAAACGTCTGGCTCAGCATGAGAGTGAATTGCGTTGTCACTTGTGAAAGCAGAATTTCCGGGCCCGTAATCCCTGCCACCAGACATCTTTCAAGCATTCCCTCGTTCCTCTCAATCAACATAGCGCCCGAAGTTATTGCCACAGACAAGAAGAATATTATTGTCAGTATAACGCCTGGAGCGGCAAAGTCTGTAAAATTTGGAACTTTATCGCCATATATTGGAGTATTCCATAAAACTGGTACACGACCAAGTTTCGGATTTATGTCACAATCGCTCAACATCATCTCAACAAAATCGAAGAAGGTATACTGAATGTCTCGATAGAGCAAAGTACTTATTTGCTGATCTGCAAAAAGTGAAAAGATTTTTTTATAATGTGATAAGTACTCGACAAAACAAAAATTTTGGACTTACTAGACATGTCGAGATGGACGATAACCTCCGCTGCTTCAACCGTTGGATCGTCGACGAACCGTCCAGACTCTGTCCGTTCAACCAGGGATTCTGAATAATTGTGAGAGAAATGCATTGAGCCCCACGCTTTACCCCTGCGGACCTCCTCGTTCGCTTCTTCCGGTGTTGCAAAGTATTTCTACAAAGAGGACAAAAAACATTCACGCTTGAATATCCTTGGGATTGAGCTGAGTGACAGTGTTTATTTAGCGCAAGTTTAATTGTAATTACTTCTTGCACTGAAGGGATGCAAACTTGGACAATAGTACTTACAATAACAACACTATGGTTTTTCTTGAGCAAGTCCAGATAGCGACAACTCAGATACGTCCGGTTGCACCCAACAGTAAAAGGGCACCTCTGAGCCTCAATAAGGTCCGGAGTTAGCTCCTGGTTTGCAACGGCAACCCGGAGTCCAACTGGGTCGTGGCCAATTGCATAACAGAACAGGACAATTTGTACCACGGGTAGCCCAATTATAAACATCATCACACTAAAAAATAAAAGTGTCCACCAATTAAACGCTAAACTAACCCTTCTCACACCCTGAACCTTACCCGACATTTCTCAGCATCCAGAGAAAATTTTTCCATATTAATGCATGCAAGTGATGGGAGCTCATCACGTTTAAATTGTACCAAAACGACGCGGGCAGCTCCTCCTCGGGGGGCAATGGGGGTGCTGGAACATCGGGGGTTAAAGTGTCTCGTCTCTGTGATGACATTGAAATATTGTCTCCAAATTCCCCGGATATTTCACCATTATCCTCGTCGGAAATATCTAAAGCTGGATTCGATATCGCCGGAACTGCAACTTGGCTCACTATTTCTTGTGCAATCGAGGACCGCCTTCTTTTTCCCATATTTTGAAAGACTGCAAGTTTTAAGAAGACATCTTCCAAGGAGACTGTATTATATTGCTGCAGTAAGTAATTGGGAGATTCTTCCGCTAGCATCCTTCCGCCACGTAATAATCCAATCTGTAATCGAAAGGGAATTTTGAATTGTTAATTGGGCGAGGGCCAAACTCGACAAAAGTCCTAGTGATATTATATCGATTTATATATTCAGCTAAGGGAACCACACTTTGAAATATGCCAGTTTTCGGTTGGAGAAACCCTTTTAGTTTTAGACATTGAGTTAAAAACGCTCATCTTTCTGCAGAATGAGTTTGAACAGACATCTGCGGATGTGGCACGATGTATAAAGTTTTGAAGTGCAGACGTCGTACTTGGAATTTAAAAAAAAAACCTTTTTTTGAGACAACTATGCAAAGTAAATATTTGAGCCAGTTTTTTAATCGTTTAACTTTAAAGTTTGTTATCAAAATTGTTTTACAAGAACTTCCCCTTTCAAAATTCTGAAATATCTTTTTATGATCCACTGTATGCTACTAAAAGTAATTCTAGTTTCAATTCAATAGTAGGATATTAATCTTATGACCTGTAGCTTTTCTCCAATTTTTTTTAAATCGTTGTTGAATATAAATTCAATTCATTATTTTTTTTGATTTTGTTGACGAAAAAGTATAGAATAGAAGTTAAAAATTATAAGCAAAAAACCTTTTAATATAGGAATGACTTAAAAAGTTTGCGGCGTCAGCATAAAAATGCAAAGTATTTTTATATTACAGTTTATTTGTCAATTATATAAATTGACTTTTTCAAACGTAGGTAAGAATGGATTAATTACATACTCCATTATTTCTCTAATTATTCGCACGAGAATTTTTTCCATTAGCCATTATCTTTTAAAATGTAGACAAACATATATGATGAAGCACGACTTTTAATTTGAAACTGAAACCGAGTTCAGTTTTTCTAAGCAAAAATTGAGACATTTGCTCCGTTTTTTTTATTTAATTATGATCCAATGTCATTTTTTGTATGCTGGTTAATAAAGTTTAATTGCCAGTAACAAAGTTCTCAATCGTGTCGTCCGTTCTTTAATTTTCTGTTAGGAGATTTTTAGAAATGATCTAAAAGCTTACTTATTTTTGTTATTTTTTTTTGTGATCTAATAAATGATCAATGCTTATGAATTATTGAAAACCAAATCATCTCAAATTATTTAATATACTTTACTTAATTCAAACAGGTTTTCACTGTTAATCCAAAAATTGTGTACTCCTAAGAAAAGATAAATTCCAATTAACCACACTCTTGTGGGTGACTAAACATTGAAGACAGTTTTACCTTTTATTTGTCACTTGCTTGAGGAAAAAATGAAAATGGTTATTGTCCCTTCCCGATATGTTTACGATTGTAACAATAAAACGGCAAGAAATACGGGGAGAAAAAAATAATGGAAAAAGGCAAGGGCATCGTGAAAATAATTTAAATACAAAGGTCATAAATTTGTTTCGTGAGGGCACAATGCGGAATCTGCCACCACATCGGGTGCGGGACCATTTAATTTATTATATTTGGTTAATCCACCACTCAAACGCACCAGCTGAATTGTAAGCACGTCATTGTTTCCAAATAAGTAAAAATTGTATCCCACCTTCATTAAATCTTGGCAAAGTGCCTAGAAAGTAATTTATATTATGGTTCCAAGGGTACAACCCACTGGGTACGTGCTGAATTGAACCTCTTCACTTGCTGAGGAAATTCCGAAAATTCCGGGGATAAAGTGTATTATTCATAAATCTTTTAAACCTCTGAGCTGATAAATTATACTTACCTCTCTCTATATATGGGTGCACAATGAAGGTGTTTCACGTAAATGTTGAGAAAGCGATTAATCATTATTACACCAACATCTTACTTGCATGCTTTACAATAAGGGAAATTGTCCCTTAGGGGAAGGCTTCATTCACCCCAAGAAAGATTTTCAGGAATTAAACTCTTAAAACACTGGCTAAAAAGGTACCTAAAGCGGGAATATTTCAGTTGCTACGCTCTGAATTATGGCGAACATTATCCTCATTATTTAACCATAAGCCGTAAGGACCCAGTTAAATACGAATATATCTCATTCCCAAGCACCTAGACCCTGTAAATTTTCGTTCCACTTCACATACGATTGTCTCGGTGATTCTCCTACGGGCTCGTGGCTTTCCTTTAATTTCGTTAAAGTGCAAGCTTCGACCCGACCCTTAATTACCCCATAAGATGTAATTCGTGACTATGTTCAATAGGGAAGAAACTAAATAGTTAACTTACCACGTGTGCCTGTGCCGTCTCCTGGATGTAATGTGTCGTTATTATCACAGTGGTGTTTCCATTCTTAGTTATATCAACAAGGTGATCCCAAATGCTATGATAATTTTAATGAAATATAGTTAAAACATCAAATCGATATTGTAGGACGCAATGAAAAAATCTCAACACAACTTAGTTTTCTAAAAGCAATTGCTGAATTGTAGTCCGACTACAATTTAGCTTACTGAGACAGTTTGCTGAATTGTGAATTCATCTACTTAAACTAAATTTTTTAAATACAACTATAAAGTAAACAAACCTCTGTCTAAGAACCGGGTCCACCCCCACAGTTGGCTCGTCCAAAATAAGCAGTTCTGGTTCATGTAAAAGGGCTGAGGCTAAACTACATCTTCTTTGCTGACCACCACTCAAATTCTTGATGAACTTATTACCATTAGGAAGATTAAGAAGCTTTAAAAGAAATTCGGTCCTTTCCTCGATGACTTGTTTGTTGAGGCCAGCAATCCATCCAAAGTATAAAAATGTTTCTCTCATAGTAAATTCGCCATAAAGGGCAATTTCCTGTGTGAAAAGAGGGGGTGGGGGAAAGGACAAGTATATTAAGAAATAATCTAACAATTTATTACAAGGATTTTAGTAATTACTTGTGGCATGTATCCAATTCTAGGTCCAGGAACACCAGAGCCACGAGATCCAGGTCGTCCTCCTAAGACCCATATTTCGCCAGAATTTAATCTACGGCGTCCTACTATACATGAAAGTAAAGTTGTTTTGCCACAACCTGAAGCACCCAAAAGGCCATATCTAAAACAGAGACAACAAGACCCCAATGTAAGTTACACTTGTATATTCAGAGGCAGTCAAGATAGGCTTAGATACCGGCAGCCGGCTATAAACGTCACATGAATAAAGATACCAGCGCGTTACATGAAGCTAATTTATTGGTATTGAACTGGGAGTAGTTTTCATTCGGGGATTTGGGTACTTTACTAGCTGCACGCGTTCCTCCTAGCCTACGGGGTAACTTTGTATAGTAAAAGCTTAAAACCGGCCATACACGCCATTGTCTGAACGCTCCCTCAGTGCACTGGGAAAATTTTGGATTTAAGCAAATACTCGGCTTTGTTCGCCTTCAAAGAAGATTGTTTCCTGTAAAGGATAGCTAGACATAAAATTGGAAACTTCCATACCTCATATCGATGTTAAAAAAAGTATTTTTTGTAATTTATAGAGCAAACACAAGTTAATATTTCAACATATAATAAAATCCCCACACCCGGAAGCGATTAAATTAAATAAATTGACAGAAAAAGTAAAATCAATTACAGAATTTAATTAGTTCGACTATAATTGTTTAGATCTCCCGTTGAAAATTCAAAACGAAATTTTGTTTTGCTTATACTCATTTACGCAATAATATTCCGGAAATTTAAAAACGGGTGGCAAGCATTATGAATAAAATATTCCCCTTGGACAATTATAGCAAACTGCGAGGGAAAAATAATCATGTGCTGCAATTAAAACTGCGAAAGTTAAAAGTTAAAATAAAACACACTCAATGCATTTAAAACTGCACAGCCGAATTGAATAAACAGAGAAACATGAGAGCTTTATTTTAAAAATTCCCTAGAGCATTGCTTGATAAATGTCTGCATTAAAAAATTTTTGCGAAGTAATTTAATTTTATAATTCACATCAGTCACTGAGAATATTGTGTAGTAAATATGGGAAAAGCTTCCGCTCAGTTTCTTTACACTAAACGCAAATAACTTCATATACAATATATCGTACAATAGACGCTTTTAACCAGACTTTTGTTTTCGTCGCGGTTAGACGAATATTATTTCTTGACATTGGCCTCTTTTTATGGACAGTAATTATTCCTAATGAGCAAAAATTTGCAATCCATTCTTCTAATGAATATCAATGAATTTCGGATAGCTTAAGTGATAATACATTTTTTACTTTTTAACCATTTATGCTCTGACGACTCCTCCGCCTTCAAATACACAATGTTGGGCATTGCATTTAAAGTAACCAATCGTTCTAATTTTATTTGTAAAATACTAATTTTTCATTCATTGCACCGAAATATACTTTGAGCATCGTTTGCACTGATTTTTGATTAACTTTTCTGATGAATGTTGCTTTTTATTGTGTACATATTTGTTTTTAAATATCTTACAAACATTTCATCATATAAAATGGCAATCAAGCGCGGGATGGATATTTATTTCCTTTTTAATTTTTGAATTAATTTATTAATTTATAAATTAAGTGTATTCAAAACTTTTAACTAAAGTGAATTTTGATCAAGAATTTACATTTTTAATACATATTTTTGTTGTTTTATTTCAATCGAATACTAATATTAATTAATTAATAAATGTTCGAAAATGCAACTAGAAAAGCAAAATTAATTAATTTCAACTAAACTTCAAATACATATGTCCATTTAAAAATTAGAAGCAATTACTTTATTTTATTTTATCTCATCTTTCTCAACTAACAAATTTTTTAATTAACTTAATTGCCCCTTCGAACGTATTCAAGGATTAATTAAAATTGAATGTAATTTTGTGACCTCGTAACTTATAATCCTATTGGTAAAGCAACGAGAAATTAGAATTTACAAGAAAACCAAAAAGTAATTCGTTTTCTTTTTTAAGAACAGTAGAGAAAATAGACAGTTAAAATTACTTAATTTATTCAAGTTAGAAGAATGCTATTGTTTGAAAAAGCTGGAGAGTACATTAAGCAAAATAATAAAACAATTTTTACAAACGAAATTTGTTTTTTTTCGAAACTATATAATTTTGTTTATCTCCAAACAAATATCAATTGTAACTTAATGAAGAATCACAACGGGTTGAAACCAAGGTTTTTGCAAGTATTTTGATCAACGTGTGATTTTCTTGTTCCCGAAAGCGCTAAGTGCTTATTTAGAGGTCATCATATTTATATGACATCACGAGATATAATTTTGTCCTTGGGTTTGTTTTCAACTATAAAATTAATATTGAATCACTAGATATCTCCAAGCTCAGAGAGGAGTAAAGGTTATCTACCTTATAAATTAATTATCCAGTTTTTTGATGCAGCATAATTTATGATTCACAAATTTGTTGTGACATATTGCTAACTTGTTTAACAAAAAAGAAACCTGGAACCTTAAACTTTGAACCGATCAGAAAGGCATTTTCAAAATAATTTTTTTAAATTAATCGACTACTAAGAAACAAAAAAATAAATACACTAAGGTGAAATTATTTAGTAGCCAATTTTTTCTTGCAAAAGCTCTACTCAACTAATTTCACAACTCACACTATAATAAATACTGAACGGTCGTACGCACTGACATTACCCAGATACAAAACATCCCTGCGTTAATATAGAAATTTACAAAATTCTACAAATGGTTCATTTTTGAGTGAACAAAAAATAAATACAGTGTAACATATCTCAAAATATTTATTGAAATTCATTTTTTTCTGGACCTGTTTTTTGGAGAACAGATCCGTTTTTTTTTTAGTAAAAGAAAATGATGGACCGGTTTGTTTACAAACATATTTTGAAGACGCAAATGTTGCCATATACCGAATGGGAAACACTGCTTCAATGAATATTTCAGCATGACAATGACCTGAAACACACACCGAAGCTGGTAAATGAGAATGGGCTTCAAGTTCTTGATTTTCTGGCTGAGTCATCATATATAAACCGTTAGTCTCTAGTTTCCGAAATAAAGCAGAACTAATAGAAACGCACAGCAAAAAATAATGAGAAAACAAATTTTAATCTATTATTATGAATTTAATAGCGTCTAATCCACGAAGATACGCTGCGGAGGTGAATAACAAAATTAATAGTTCAAGTTATGATAATACTTTGAAAATATGTGAGTTAGGACACTTTCAAAGCAACACTTTGATTCATAAATGGACAGAATTCCTCAAACTCGCATTCGTGCAGCGAATCTTTTTTTCGTCTTTTATACAAAATTATACGCGCAAAAGGAGGATATATCAAAACTTATGTTTCAAAAATGTAATAGGTATGTATTTTGATGTATGGCTTTAAACGAAGTAAAAATCTTTAAAAGTGCACCTATTATAGCGTTTTAAATTGGTAGCACTTCACACCGGCCACCCTGTATTTGTGCAATTCTAAAAACTGCAAAACAAGCTCTTTTTTAAGGTTATAAAAGCAAATTATATCTAGAAAAATTACTTGAAAACTCAGAACACATTAAAAGCAGGCAATGCATACAAATTTGCAATAAACTGTGGAAATTGCACAAAATTTTAGCTCGTATAACTTAGCTTACTTAATCTGTGAATACACCAGCATATTTACATTAGGAAAGCAGAACATCTTGTTAACGCAGCACTACGGGCCTATTCATTGCTGACTCATAAAGCAAAAACGTTTTATTTCTTCAAACCGTCGGAAGACAATTCTACACTAATTGGGCATAACGTGCAAAGATGCCCCTCCAGAATGTGCAATAACAAGGAGCTAAATCTTAAACCGTAATTATGAGATCCTGATTACATTGAGGTAAAACCATTTATTTTCATAATGCTTGGGTAACAAAAGTTTCCTTAAAGTTTCCATTTGGTTTGCATTAAGGAAAAAGGCAGCTGTGAAGCAGCCGTATAGCAAAATAAGAGTGAACTTTCTGCATCAGCAAACATTTCTTCGTTAAAAGCATCACAATTACACTAAATCACTGTAGCGTAATTACAATAAACTTCTCAGTTGCTCCCATTCCCCCTAGAGCCCCCTAGAGCCCCCTAGAACTTTGCCGAATTTTCAGTTTTCTTGTTTTTATGGTACAACAGAAATTGCTGCTTTTATAATTTCCACTTTTCTCCCACATTCAAACATTGGCGCGAAGTAATTTAATTTCGTTAAAAGGTTTCGAGTTTAAAAAAAACATTCGAATTAAAGAATTAAGTGAACAACACAAGGACAAACAACTAAGAGGGAAAGAATCATTTTTCTTGCACGCAATTTTGACCTCCTGATTTAGGCATTTCGCACGTTTTAAAATTTTGATGATACGTTTTGTACGCATAATAACGATATTTTTTTTTTCGTGAATATAATTTAAGAAATTTTAATACCACAACAGCCGCAACTTGATGAATTTTCACAAAATTCAGAATCCATCCAGGCGGTGCGCCACGTTCTGAGGGTAGGCACTGGGGCCAACCCCTCATTTTGAGCAGTTCTACCGTAATGAGGGTTAAGGGCAAATGGTTAAACACGGGCTAATGAAGAGGTGTTGTGCCTCTCCTCCTAAAATTTGTGTACTCGTAGGGCAAATGATAGGCAAATATATTTTATAAGTGTCGGAGCTACAGCGTTGTATTGTCTAAAAAGCAATAGGGGAGCTGCCGACCTCAAAATTGTTTAAAAATGAACCGAAAATTTTAGTTTCACACACATCGTGCGGTTCATATTGCCCGCTCATTAGTACGTCTTTCCGGTTTGCTTTCTAGTATGAAATTTTTTAAACTCAACTTTGAAACTAAATATAAAGACAAAAATGACCTTTCGGCGGCAGCCAGAAGGAAGAGGTTTACTTAACAGGGGTTGGGTTAATTCGCTATAAAAATGGCATATTTTCAATAATAATAAATAAATAAGATATGATTAATCCTAATTTATAAATATAACACATGGGTCATTAAGTCCCGAGACTAACCATTAAACTTTTTTTTTTTTGCAAAATTCGACTTTATTCATCAACATAGTCATCTTCAATAGCGATACAATCATTCCAACGTTTTTCTAAACTTTCGATGCCTTTTTTATAGAATGATTTATTTTTTCCCTCAAAATAGGCTTCATTTGCGGCTATAACATCGTCATTGGAGCTAAATTTAAAATAATAAATCTAAAAGCGTATAGTGGTGATCCATATTTCATCCATTATGATGCACCGACGTAAAAAATCCTTTTTATCACGCGTAAACAGTTTCAAACAGCGCTCCGAATCAATCAATTCGTTGTTTTTTTTTGTTCCATTGTGAGCAAATGCGGCACCCACTTTGAAAAAAATTTTTTCATGCCCAAATTTTCATGCACAATTTTGAACACGGTGCCTTTTGATATCTTTACGATGTCAACTATCTCTTGCAACTTCACTTTGCGATCCAATATAAAAATTTTAAGAATTTTTTGAATGTTTTCGGTGTAGCCACCTCAATTGGACGACCTGAGCACTCCGCGTCTTCGGTGATTGTCCGATCGAGTTTAAAGTCCGCATACCATCGGCAAATTGTTGCTTTCGATGGTCATTTTCCTGGATAGCACTTTTCAAGTCATTCCTGAGCTTGAACTGTATTATTTCCCATTAAAAAACAGTGTTTGATTAACGCACGAAGCTCATTTTTATCCATCCTTCAAAGAAAACGAATGTAGCGGCACTTAACTTTCAATATTTCGACAACCACTGAACCAAATGTTATGAAATTTTTACATGTATCTTTTGAAGGATGGTGCTACCGAAAAACAAAAGCGGCATGGAATTGGCGGCACCATTAGTATGTTAGTCTCGGGACTTAATGACCCATGTGTTATAGTATACTTTATAGGGTATCATTTAAAGAATGTTTTGTATACATATATTTGATTAAAAAATATGAAAAATAAGCCGTTGACAGCAATTTTTGTAACACGCCTCAAAAAAAATGCATTGTGGTGGACAGCATAACTCATTACTGGATCATCTGATAACAAAAATTCAAAAAGATTTCGTTAATTGGCAAGTTTCTCGAGGTAATGTCGTCGTGTTTTTGTTTCTTTTTTTTCTTTTTTAAATGTTTGTATCATAAGAACTCAAAATAGCGATATTTGGTAAAAAAAAAAATCGGTAATTTTGTTATTGTAAAATAGATTATAATTATTGAAAATTAAAAAAACTCGACGTCATTACCTTGTAATTGATGTGTGGAAAGAATGTGTAAAATTTCAAAAGGATTGGTGCAGTAAGTTTAGAGTTAATAGTGTCTACCGACTTTGAAAATAGTAATTTTGAGAAACGCGCGTTTAAAGTTTTAAGCACCATGAGTCTGGGTCGGAGAGATGGAAACTCACAGCTCCATACCTTCGTCAGTTTTACTTCAATCGACTTCAAATTTTAACATACTAATTTTAAAATGATATACTTTCTTCTCAAAATGTTTGAAAAGATTGTCAAAAATTGAAATTAAAAAATTAAAATAATTTAGTTGGTTTGAATATTGCGCAAAATATTTTAAAAGAGGAATTAAGCAGAAATTCATCTAAATTAATTGTTCGGGATTCTTTTAATCTAAAGCTATTTGTTGTCTTATATGTCGATTTAAATTAAATTTTGGACCTTAATATACGGACTACTCATATTAATACCCAGGCTTAGGTCGACTTAAAATAGCCTTACTCCGAATTGTACCAAACTTAAGGAAGACCTAGGCTAAGCTTAAGCTAGCATTAAAAATTATGGTTCTAATGCAGTGAACAGAACTTATGGCGTTACATGCTTTTGGTATTTTCGAAGTCCCTGATTTAAAAACATAAGATTGTTAGCCTTTATCCTTAATAGAGCATTTTTCTTAATTTCACTCAATAAATTATGTCATAATAGGTACAAAAATTTCATAATAAGCCAACATTTTTATCGAAAGGAGTAAGAGGCGGGTATACTTCAAAGTTGTGATTAAAAACAATATGGAAGCAAGTAACCTAAAAATTTTTATAAAAATGGATTGGATTTTCTAAGAGCAGCACACACTGAACTACTCATATTACACCCTCATTAGCGCGTCGTTGCGGTTTGTTTGCAATAAAATTGTGTAATTAGCAAAACTAAAGCATAAGAGAAGTGAAATTCAACGCAATTGGAGCTGGAAAACCTTGCACCACAATCTTTCTTGATGGAGAGCAATTAATTCCTCGAAAAACAATTCGTTCAAGCTGCTACAGCTACTTATATAAAATCAACATCTGCCTAGAGTATGACTCGCATCAACTTTGTCCCGCATGGATGATTCCTGAGTACCATGCGAATGTAAATCAGATTCTGAGCTAGTAACGAAAAGTGAATGCAGTCAATGCGATTGTCTGCAGCAGAATTGCATTCGAAATTGCACGATACATAGCAACATAACGTGCTATGCTGTTTTGCAAGACGGCACAAGGAGCATCCAATTGTTAGAAACAAATTGAAATGGATAGTCTGACGAAGGGGAATGGATCTTTTACAAACGTGAATTAATCGGAGGAGATGTGAGCTCAATTTAGCTCCTATCCGGAGGACCTAAAAAGCGTAACTTACATGGAACCCTTCGGCACGGTCATGTTGAGTCCATCGAGTACAACATTTGGATTTTTTACTGTACCATACATTTTATGGGCTCGTCTCACACATACGGCCTGCTGTTTCCTAATCGCCAACGATGATGTTTGTGATATGAAAAGTCTCCTACGGGCGGCCAAATCAAATTCGGGGGCGGCAGGTTGCGCTGGCGGAATTCCCTCCGACTCAGCATCCATGCTGCTGGTTCAGTTGTCTGGAATGAATTAGAAAACAAATGGTTAAAGATGAGCACTTTACTTTTGGTACATGAGACCTGTTTAAACTCTATCTCCCCACATATAATATTTTTAGTTTAATTTATTTCTCCCAGTGGCCATCATATAAAATAAATCACAAAACAAAACTCCACCCAAAAAACAGAAGCAAGCGAAAATCTCAAATTTGCTGGCTCATACGGTCCCGTGCTAACAAACTTCCGGGCCAGATGTGCACACCTTTTGTGGTTATTATTTGTAAAGCGGCGGCAAGTTTCATGATTTCAGCCATTTTTTTTGTTGGTTTGCACTATGTGAGCTGATTGGGCAAACACTTTTTACAACAACAACACAAACGCTATCCTCTTTTCCGCATGAATCTATCTTTTGGTGTACAAAATAGTATTTTATGTACTACTACTGTTCTGAATTCGAATTTCCTCTTAGAGTTGCTTTCATGAAATTTTAAATTGAAATAATAGGAATTAGAATGGTAGACTTAACACACCTTCCGAGCACGTTTTCTGTCTTTAATCGATGGAAAATGAACATTTCAACAAACCAATGTTTTTGCCATTTTATGGTATCGATTATCAATCAAATCGAAAGCTGATTTTAACAAAAAATCTCAATATACATATTTATATCTTCTACCTTTAAAAAGACACAAATTAGGATAAGGAGGGAGGGGCTTACTTCGCAATAAAAATGGCATATGATTAATCCTAATTTATAAATATATATAGTATACTTTATAGGGTATCATTTAAAGAATGTTTTGTATATACTTGATTCACAAAAATGAGTCGTTGACAGCAATTTTTATAACATGCCTCAAAAAAATTGCATTGCAGTGGACAGCATAACTCTTACTGGATCATCTGATATCAAAAATTCAAAAAAATTTCGTTAATTGGTAAGTGTCACGAGGTAATGACGTCGTTTTTTTTTATTAATTTATTAATTTCAAAATAGCTAAGAAGAGAAACGCACATTTAAAATTTTAAGCACCATGAGTCTGGGTCAGATAAACGGAGACTCACAGTCACAGCTCCATATCTTCGTCCGTTCCAATCGACTTCCAATTTTAACACAATAATCTTGAAATGATATACCTACTTTCATCTCAAACAGTTTAAAAAAATCGTCAAAAAATTAAAAAACTACCTACTCCCTCCTTAATGCATAATGCATCCATAAATATATTAATATCCAACCAAATCTTACTTCAATATGTCAACTTTTTCTTTCTTTCTTCCACTTTTTAAATATATCCAAAAAAGATTTTATGTACTACTCCTATTTTCTTAAAAAAAAAAACTTCAAAATAAAAGGACACTTGCCAATTAATTTAAAGTTATATCAATTAACTAGAATTTTTGTTTGCAATTGAATTGCCAAAAAACTTATTGCATTGGTATTAAACTAAAAAAGATGCTTTTCCAATTTCGAAGTATAATTTCATCATCATCATCATCATCATCATCATTCGAACTAAGTTGTTTTAGTTGAAAGTCTTTTTTGTTGAAAGAAATTTTAAATGAATTAGGTTCTTGTTTTGCTTAATTGGCGTAATTAAATAGTGAATGTATATGCAACAATTTATGAGACGACAAAAAAGGATTTTTGAACTACTGCATTGAAATAGACACATAAAATGGTCAAGTACAATGTCCAATGTCAAACATTTTTCTTATTGGTTTTATCGGTTTCACGATGTTGGCGATGCTGACGAATGTTAAACGAAAGCCAAATGTTTAATTACGTCAATTATGAGAAACTGCGTTATGAATCCATAAAACTATGCCGATATATGTATGTATGTAATAGCATACTTTAGCACGTTTCCATAATCCGATTTCACATAATTTGCACTTTTTATCAATAAAGAATTATTATTGCTATCTTTAGCACTATACATATAACTTCAACCTATTGCAGCGAAAAATTCACAAGAGAAGAGTTTCTAGTTTAAAGTTAAATTTAATTATAAAACATTTTTATTATATGTATATATTTTGCAGTACTAAAAACAACAATGAGGCCGCTTTAAACACACAGGAAGACAATCCACTTTTAACACAACTTACAACCTGAAAAGTAGTCTACTCAAAAAACACCTGCTGAAATTAATAAAAAAAAAATGCACTTTAAACCAACTAAAATGGTTTAATTAAAAAATAACAACTTTCACAACAGAAGATATTTTTGGTTTAAGCTCCACTTTTATTCAGCATTGCTGCCTTTTTACTCTATCAACAAGTTTTAACAACATTTCAAAAAATATCTAATCTAAAAATGGGACGGCTGAATGCAAATGCATTCGATATGTGTCCACTCTGCAAGGTTTTACACAACTGATAAAGCAGTGCCAGCTGAAAAAATATGCCGAATATATTTTATTTAACATACTAATAATTCAGAAACAATGACGCAGGCCTCCAAATATTAGAGATAAATTAATAGATATAAGTAATTGAATTTTAATGATTATGGACTAGAACCCCGACGATTATCAGATTCGAAAATAATTAGAAGAGTTAGTTGTTATGCGAGAATTTCCAATATTCAATGTTTTTTATGTTCAATAAAAAAATTAGTTATGAAATGGTAGATATTTATTTTAGCTGTAGTTTAAATTCATTCATTCAACTCATTATAAGTTTTAGTAAAACACATATGTTTGTAAATATATAAATTTTTTAATAATTTCAATATCAAATTCCAAAATGATGATATAAATTTGAATGTTTGCAAAGTATAAGAAATTAAAAGTATCTTCTTCCTTATTTAAGCTTTTTAATTAGGTACTGCGTGAAAGCAAAAACCTAAAAAAACAGTTTTTTTTTCTCAGAACTAAAGCATTAAGAACATATTTCATTTATCAATATCGATTCGACTATAAAAAGCATACATAAGTTCAACAGGTTTTTGTGAAATATTTTTACATCATTCAAATTCAATTTACCGCGCATGGAAAATGAAACACGTGCCGTGCCGGATAAGTTATTTTATCAATTTCTAGAAGATTAATCAATGTACAAAATGTCTATAAATGTATACTATTATTAATTCTGCTAAAAGCAATTTTGTTATCGGAAACATAAAAAAAATTTCTAGTAACATAGTTTAACTAGACACGGCACTTAACTAAATAGATGTTTAGAACCTTCTTAAAAATTTGTAAAGTAAATAGTTTTAAAACAAACTCTGTTTACTAATCAATAGTTTGCAAATACAATATGTATGTAGATATCTATAAATTTATTTAATGGAATATATGAAAACGTGCTATGTCATTTTGATTAGCATTCGTTTTGCATAAATTAGGCATTTTGCGAAAAAACTTCGGGCAACGCTCTTACTCATATTTATAGAAGAACGAAAAAACAAATAACCTATTGCCATGCTATTTCTGAAGGTTAAAAATTAATCTTGGAATTAAAAAGTGAACTTGATTACTACCTACTTTGTAAATGCTGTGAATCTTTTATGGACATTGATTTCGACTCTTAACTGGTATGTCAACATTTTTGTGGTTTCTTTTAAGATATATAGCGAATTCAGAGATTGACCTTTAATACTATGGACACAATTCGACCCGGAAATAATATAGACAAATTAAAGTCAAAATCTTTGAAGGAGGCTAAGTTAAACCTTAAACGCAAACCTAAAGTACCTAGTGCTAATCGAACTCAGGAATTTTAAAATAGTAGTCCAGAACACTGTATCAACTTTTTACTGAAATCAATGTAAAAAAATACATTTTTACAGAACCTTACTGAGCAATATTTTTTCTCATTAGTAACTCTATAATTACTCAGCAGTCACGTTGCGCCAAAGTAAGAAGCTATTCGAGCAGAAACTTCTAATTACTGCGCACGTTATACCTTTTCATGTAATTATTAAATGCACAATTTTTTTTATGTTAGCGAGGTCTACTGGTCAAGGTTCTGTTCAACTACTTAACTAAATTAAATAATTTGTTGCACTAGTGCACTAAAAATCGTCTTAAAATAAAACTACAACTAACAAAAGCTATTTAATTATAATTATGGATAAAATGACTGTTACAAATCTTGCATATTTCTTAAGTGTTTTTATATGTTCTTATACTGGGGTTATCCATGACGCAGATAGAAGCCATAAGTGAACAGTAGTCGTAAAGGCCAATTCATGGCAACAGACTCAAAAACCGGTTTAGTTCTGTATATAAAATTTCCAATGTATAAAATTCATGATAACCTTGTGAAACCTTAGGAGATGAAAAAGGTTTCAATCAATCAAGGCAGTTTTTTTTTTAAGTATATTGACGTAAAAATTCTTTTTCCAGAGAAGTACTTAGTCAAGTATTTTTTTTTCTCGGCTTTTAACATTTCTAGGAAAGATTCTTTTTTTTTTAATTTACTATCCAATCACGAACATTTAAAGCTATTTCCGTCTCGACGCATGCGTGATGTCGTTAAGAATAAAATTACCAATTCAGCGTTAACCAGATAAACAAAAAGCAGGTCATTACCTCGGTTAACTCTAAAGAAAACGAAACCTGGACATATCCGCGGTAATCGTCGTCTTGCCATTTTCTTGCGTCAATTGTACACAACAACAAAAAAATATATAAAGATAGAGTCAAGCCTTCTGCGCGTGTCGAGCACCAAGCTAGAAGGTTAAAATCTTGCAAAATCTTCCACAACTATCGAATGCGCTCGAGTATATTTCCTATAATAGAATTGTATCATGAGGTCTTAAGTTAAATCAAGTTAATACTCTGTTTTATCATCAGAACGCCCACTAAATATTGGTTTAAATTAGTGGATTTTGGCTTCAAAAAGATGCATCTATTGCGTAGTCAGATAAAATATTTCAAAATAAATTCTGGCACACATTGTAATGGAGGTGTAAACTAGTCATAAGTGGTTGAGATGTGTGAGGTAGTCTCTTCTTGCATAATTTAGGTTTAAGAAATACTCTGCCTTACTTCAAATGATTTTATCCTCGATTCGTAAATAAATTCATTTTGAACCTTGATATCGGCAAACATGGCAAAAATTCGATCTAATTATTTAGCGTGCAATGATTACAAACTTAATTGGCTATGGCATTAGCATATTTGTTGCAATGATTGTTAACTTAACAACCGCACCTTAATTTATCACTTAAAGGTCAGCAGAAGCGTCCTGCGCAACTGAATACAGGATGCAATATCTGTAATTGATTTCGTGAAGTAAATTATAATTATAAAACAAGTTGTTGAAAACTGTCTTATTGTATGTATAGTCTTTAAGGAATTATCTGCCAATTTTAAAAGGTATTAAAAGTATAACACTTAATAACTCCAGTCACTTGACCTCACCGGTTTCCACATATTATTTTCAAGGCGACCTGCGCTAAATTATGTCACTAAACCAGGGCTAAAATATTGGTTTCGACGAAGCCCGGTCCATCATCATTTCTCATAGAATAAATATAAAATGCTAATATTTCTGCGAAGGTAGTCGCTATTATGTTGTAACATCTCTTCTCGAGTTGACCTTGTAACAATTGGTGACGAAATTATATAGTACTATCTCGAAGATGTGGGATATATACCTTTTTTCGCTTTATCGTGCTACCCACAGCAACGTGATATCCAAAAAACTGGAACTATAAAATCTCTATTTACAAACTGGACACAATTCAGATGTTTCCCTTTTAATTCACAAATCACTCAAATGATATAGGATATATTGAATATATTTTTTTTTATTTAAAACTTCTTGTAACAAGACTTCACCTTTTGATCGAATAACTATAACGATGCAATACCTCTTGGATTACGAAACAATGATCTACTTATTTTTAAAAATTCACCGAATCCGTTTGACTCACTTGCAAGTTAAATAACAGCCGACTTGCTTCTTACGATCTTTCTTACAGATCACGACGGCGTCTTTACTTAATACTGAAAATCAAGTTAACACGGTGCCGCTTCAGGCCACAATCTTTTCATTGTGCTCTTGAGCAAGCTTTAACAAAACGTGGGGGAAAACACGCCGCTGCTAAAAGATAGACCCCCTTCGACAGTGACGCCACAAACGCTGGACTGTGCACAAATTCGAGATCAATTTTATTCTCTTCTCTTGCAATTTTGCAATAGGAGGAATAATTTATATGAGAAAATATTGTTACACTAATAACTGACTCATTACTTCGTCGGTGGAATATTACTTTAGTTTTTTCAACATTTTTAATTACACATAAATAATGCAATACAGTGATATTAAGCGATCAAGAAAGTCGAATGTTGAAGTTGAATTTTAAAATACTCGTTCAGTTCATAAAACTATTGATAGTAGTAATTATTTTATCATTCGAATAATGTTTCTCATTAAATAACTTTTTAATTTTATAAATTTTGTAATAGTGCACAATTAAATCATAATTCATTAAAGAAAATGTTTGCAAAATCTTATTCAATTTTTACAGAAAAAAAAATCCGGAAATTAATAATTGGTTAATGATATTCTTTTTTATTTACAATCATTAAATAAAACGCTATAAAACTTATTAAGATGAATCATAAATACTTGGTATTTTCCGCAATTAATTTTTAAGTTCACTTCATATTCATGGTATTTGGTATCATAAAATGAGAAATAGTTATTAAAACCGTCATAAAATTCAGAAACCAGGCTAGACCTTATAAATGAAATATTATTTATTTTTCATTAACCATATAAATATGCAAAAATACAGAAAAGTTATCCAATCAAAAAGCACAAGGTAACCTAAAAAAAGAATTTAAAAATCACCAGCATTTCAATCTTCAGATCAAAGTTATTCATTCTTTATTTTTGAAATTAAAATATGAGTTTAATATCGTATTCTAAAAAAAAGGGTATATATTTTTAAACTAAGCAGCGCACAACTCTATTTTATAGTTCAAAGAAAAATATACAGGGTGCTGAGAAAAGTTCAAGCAACTAGAAAAAACTATAGCTTCTATATGGTTTTTTTAGCACTTCGAAGCAAAATCGAGAAATTATAAACTAAGACAAACGGAGGCAGAGTCCGAATACGATAACTTTTTTGTTTTGCTAAAAGCATTAAAATCGAATAGAAAACAAATGTCCGTGCATTCACAGTAACTTCCCTGCCAGAATTTTCAAGAAAACTTTCGTGAGAGACTTACACGTAAAAATGCATTTGCTGAGAGAGAACTTTCATTTGTGTATCGTTTTCGGTACACGTGGCAGGGAACGAGTTAATATCAATGTATGACAAAATTATAATAAGATATATCTTCCAACATACGCATTTCCTTCCAGATCGACTTTATTTGTGACCGACTTAAAAAAAATTCGACGCGTATTGACCTTTTTACACGTTTTTCTCATATTTTCGAATTAAGGAAATATTAAAACAAAACAAACTTACCAGGTATTTTTAAGTTTATTCAATAAACACTGAACATCTAATAAATTTAGGAAGTGAGTATCTTTCAAGAAGCAAAACTTAAGTTTATAACTTTTAAAGATGTTATTACACGTAACACAATTGCATTATTTATGCTGCTCCTCTTCTTCTTTCGCCTTCATACATTTTACGTAAACAGTTCCCACAATTCTAATCGTAAAGAAATGAAGTAGTTCAATAGCACTCAAAATACTTGCACCCATGAATAAACCCAAAATTCCTCCGATAGATACAACAACGTCCAGTTTTTCTCTTACTGCTTGCCTACGATAGAGATCACTCGGTAAAGATTGTAGACTTATTTGAACGAATCTTTCTTCCTTTTTTGATTCAACTCTGAAGAATAAAAGTTTTATATTTAGTACAGTATAATCTTTCGTAGGACTGAAACACAATCCTAAATATAATCAATCTATGATTTACCAACAAAAATCATAGTATTTAAGTGTTAATTCTGCTAGTAATTCAACCCATATTGATGTCGTTACAAAATATAAAAAAGATAAATTACCTATGGCTCTTCTCAACTACTTGAATTTCGTGATCATTACAAGATGGCTGACACCTACACACTAAACCATTTGTTCGCCAAGGTTGCATTATTGTTGTTTGAGGATAGAGTAAATCGTTAACATCAAGACATAAAAACCCTTCATAATTACACTGTGGACTCTCGTCGTCATCTGCATATTTTACATATTTAGTTATGCATTAATTGAAAAGCAATCTTACCATCGATGATCATGTTGTAGTTTGTGCAATTGCAAGTTTTCAGTTGAGCAGATTTTAAACATGCAGTTACGCAAGTACTAAAGCTGTAATACTTATATCGAAAATCTGGAGGCTTTTCATCGGGAAAGAAGCATTTTCTATGCTCTATGTGAATGTTTCGAACCCCTTGATCATTTATTACATTACGTAAACTTAGACTTAAAATTGTTTCAGATCCTGGTAACAGTCCCATAAATTGTAAAAAATTTAGTATATTGTGCGGAATTTCTTCCTCATTAAGTACATGGACCTGAGAACAACAACAGAAAAAGATACTTTAGTATATACTTAAAACAAATTCCTTAAATAAAAATATTTTATAAATCTACAAAACCAGCAAAAATATATATGTAAAAGCATCATCTAATATCCTACGTGCCAAATTTGTCCCCACTAGTATAAAAGTTGGTGCTTAATAGCTCTAATAGCGATGAAAATAGAAATAAAATGGGTGTATATTTAGTAAAATAAAATGTTAGGGGCGTTTAATTACTTTCCGAATATAATAATGCTAAATTTAAAATTGTAGTCAAGATTCTTCGGACAGTTGATTAAAAATTGAAGTGAAAAATTTCTTTTTCCAGGTGCGAAATAGATCAATACGAATGTGTTTATTATGATATTTGCCTTAAAACTCCAAAATTTATATAATATGTATTATAATAATTAATTGAAGTGAATAAAAAGAACGTTCAATTTCCTCAATTTGCAGAAAAAATTACATGTAACCCATAATTGTTTAGGCTGTTTACCTAAACAAATTGGAATTTTAAATTTAACTCTGCTAATGTTTGTGGAATGGTATTTTATAACTTTTTAGACATATAACACTGGCTCGACATTCTAAATACATATATGTATGTAAGTATTTAAATTCGAAAATGCTTCCAACATTATCGAAAATTATGCGACAATCAATAGAACTTAAATGCTCCAAATACTGAAATTGTCTTCTTTTAACAATATCCCACTTGACATTAGTCAATCGCATCCTTAAATTACAAATATGCAGAAAAATCTAATTGCCGATTGCCAAAATCCCCACATCAAATTACAAATTGCTCTTAAATGATAATTGTTAATTACAGATGAATGCAACCCGTTTGATTTATTGAATGAAACTGAAATGTTTTGTCAAAAGTTTAATTAATGATTTCGGTTTGCTAACACGGGGAGGCGTATAATTGTTTTTGCATTATTTCGTTAAGCATATAATGCCCTTGTTTTCTTTTGAACCATTTCGCAGTGGTTTTCACAAAAGAGCCTTTCCATGTTTTCACGCCAATGTATCTGACAAATAATATTGGAAAAACCAAAATTAATTCATTTATGACCGACAATCTGGGGTTTATTTTTCAAAATAGGGTTCAGGTAAAAGGTATTATTTTTAGGAAATTATAAATAAATTAACTCTCTATATGGTAGTTACATAAAATGTATATGAAGGAATCATTGAAATAACAACAAAAAAATTGCTTAATAGCAAATTAAAATTATAAAAGCATTCTATCGACGAGAAGAAATATAAAAAATTTTTCCAGCACACGAGTTGCAAGGTTATTTTGATATGTATTTACGTAAAAGGTTTACAAGGCCCCGATCTCTTATTTTACAGAATACCAATATCCGACCAATTTTTGAGGTTCAACAAAACGTGATCTATGGCTTTTAAGAATACCAAATACGATGGATTGTATGTCCAAGCAATTGAAAGCCGGAAAAAAAATTTTACATATTCGAATAAATTTCGATCTTCCCCTTTTGCCTATTGAACATCTTTTGTAATTAAAGAAATTTTTATTTTTTAATCAAGCAAAATTCATACATTTATATACAAATCAACTTACCGCAATTGGTTTTCGCAACTCAAGTTCTAATTTTGCATTTCCGTCTTCGTATCCAATATCCGTGTCCAACCAATAAAAACCATGCCTACGATTAAGTTTCGTTCAGCATAACCCAGGGATATAACTCAAATTTTTATGGCACATACTTTAAAGTAATCTGAATAGAATTCAGAATAAAACACTTTCCCATTGTGGTTTGCAGAGGCAGAAAATATTGGCAACAATCAAATTCGACTCCTTTCCAACTACACCTTTTGAACAATTGAGTACAATTTGCTCTCACCTGTGCAGAATAAATAGAAAAAGTATAAAGAATGAAAAATTAATTCGATACCTGATTAGCTATTTCATCATAACCATCCTCAGGACACTTTATTTCTGTCGTGCAATAGGGTTTAAGGGAACCGAAACTATATACGTTTTGGAATACAATTCGAAGTAGAAATTCCTCAACATCATAGCTGTATTCCTCTTCGTACCAGCTATTTATTAATAGAGAAAATTAAGTAAATTGAGAAATTATGCAACTGCATACTTTCTGACGATCTTTTCCAACTCTGTGTATTCTTCCTTGGTGTAACCAATCTCGCATATTCCAACCGAAGGAAATTGCACTTTGTCTGCTGGCTTTACACTCTCAACAACCATGCTAATAGCATTCTTTTCAAATGAGTCTTGATAGTCTTTTATTAGGTAGTACGACCCATAGCTGGACGCTACTATGCAAGTTAACCAAAATAGCCTCTCCGTGATATGGTACCTATGCACGCATATGGTCCACAACATAATTGCAATAATTTTCGAGATGAACGTACCTTTCATTAGCAATGTAACAGACTCCCGCAAGGGAGCTGTTCAGACAGTACTCTTTTAAGGTGAATGAGATACCACTGAAAATGTTTGCAATTTTTCCCATTCTCTAGCAAAACCCTTTAAACTTTTTAAATCCTACAGTTTCGGGTAACAGGAATAAACTAAAAATTTCAACAAATCAAAACTAACTTTCAATAATTTTTAAAAGTGAAATCCTGTTCAAATGTTTATTTAATGAATAGAAAAAGAACAATAATCATATCAAATCTCGCAATCGTGTTATAGGTAATTTATAGAACCAACAAAATCTTGACTAGTATAACCTTCACGTAATTACCTGTGATTGCACAACACGCAAATGAAAAACTTCACGGAAGTTTTAATTATTCCATCATATTCACATAAGTACAACCTTAATTTCCGTATCGTAGGTAAAAATCTTGCGCTCTCAAGCATTATTTTAATTTTGTGACGGTAGCCCCGAATATGAATGAATATTGTTTACATTATGACAAAATTTATTTCACGTGTAAAATTGTTTTTTCGATTGAAAATTTGTATAATAGGGTTTAATAAAATATTCAATATTATACCGAAATGCTTTTATTTCAAACACAAACATAACAGATATACTTCTCCAAATTTAAACACACTGGCCCAGTAATTATTACCTCAATGGGACAGGAATTGTATAAAGCTGCAATTTTTATTCATATAATGATAAATTTAGATTAACCTTTTTACCTTTTAAAAAAAGGTTAACAATTTAAAAAAAATAACCCGAAACTAAAACTCATTAATTGAATGAATTATTTTTGAGGTACACCAGTCCCTCGATTTGCACGGTACTCGAATTACACGATTTCGCTTTTACACGGTTTTTAAATCACAAAAAACAAAATTTTTTATTGTCTTATTCTGATAGTTTTGCATTATGCCATTTATCAGTATCATATTAATGAACGTACTCTTTTAAAAGCTCGTTCAAAGTTACCAAATGCACCCTTTTCCAAAACTTCAATCGAAAAAGAAGAAACCAAAGTAATTTTTTCTGATTGAATTCTAATAACAGATGAATAAAGGCAGTTTGTTAATTTTAAAAATTTATTTCGTAATATTGCTTTAACTTTATTAGAGAAAAGAAAACCCGAGGAAAGGAAAACAATGTTTGAATCCTTCTATTGTTTTTATTTGTACAGAATATTGTCATTTTTATTAGGTTGTTTATTGTTTTTAATTGAAAGGAATATTGTTAATTAATGTTTACGTTTTGAAATTGAATGAACCAATCCCCTTTTTATTCTTCAATCCTTATCTCATTTACACGATTATAATGAACACTAGACTATTCTTTGTCTTCTTTAGTTCGATTTACAGGGTTTTCAGGTTAATTGAACATATCCCTCTACTTTTTATGAACTCTGTGTCTCGTTTTACACGGTTTCGTTTTGCACGATTTTTACAAGAACGTATCTACCGTGTAAATCGAGGGACGAGTGTATGTATAACCCGTAACATAAAAATGTAAAACAAATTAAATTCACTTTTAAAATTTGTGTAAGTGCTCTGCACCCTGCATTGTCATTCTGTAACTGTTTAAGGCCTTTAAATGAATATTTAATTTGATTAATTTTACATTCACAATGTTTCTCATTTTTTTTACTCTCTGCTTGTTTAGTTGAATATACTATTTAATTCAGTAAGATGGTATGTTATAATATATGTTTAGTTTGAGTGTAGCTTAAAAACCAAAGATCTAGAAAAACCAGCAATTATTATTAGCCACTTGCACAATTATCTAAATCAAATTCCTAAACCAAAACAAAGAATATAGACTTAAAATTAAGCCAACCGACCTCATGCCAAATGTAAAACAATTAAACTCCCTGGTTATGTTTATTACCTTGTAAGCTTATAGCTCAATCATACGGTTTTTTCGCGTATACTCAAAAAGTCATTTCAATAATTTTTTTCTCTTCGATTAAGAAAAATGTAATTTTTGTATTGTGCAAAATCTGAATAATAATAAATAAAAATAAATATTCATCGATTTACACCACTGCCTATAAAAGATAAAATTCGACTTTTTGCCTGAAAATGAATTCTTACATTATCATAAATTCACTTTATTGTTAAAATTCCATTTTAATATGTTACAATTACACATTAACATTACATTAAAATTCGTAACGTTATTGGAAAAAAAACACTGACAATGTTTGTTAACTGAACGTGAGTCAGTCTTCTTGAATATGCTTTGTTTATAATAAATTAACACTATTCATTTAATGGAAATGTCCTACAAAAATTATATCTCTAATTTTTTCTTTTAACTTTTTCTATGTATTTCGTTTTAGTCAAAGCTGCACTTCCTCCGGTTGGGTCCATCATTCTACTCCAATCGGTTTGGCCCACAACAAAACCAATCGCTCTCATCTTATCCTGAGCTCGCTTTTCTTCAATATCAGCCCAGCGAACCTGTAAAATAATAATAAAAAATCAGTAAAAAATTCTCCTAATAGCATAAATTATTCATACTCGTTTCTTATTGCTGGATGACGATGGTGGTGGTTCCCAACCATCCATTTGCAGATAGTCTTCCAATGTAGTTACACTTTTATTCAATGGTTTACTAGTACCATCAAGCCGTGCTGAAACACAAGCGAATAAGTATTTTTTTTTTAAATTATAAATTAATCAAAGCCTTACCAAGTTTATCTTCTTTTCCATCAGTATCCCATTTGCTTTTAAAAAAGTCTACGATCTGAAAGTCGACAATTTATTTAAAATAAAAAATATTATGTTAAATTTTATTCTAACAATTACTCTAGAAACAATTGGAAAAGATCGCAATTTCAAACATAAATATTTGTTGCGATGTTGCATCTTGAGATAATTAAAGAATTATAATAAAAAGCTATCGCATTTTATAAGCGTACCTTGATTTCTTTATAGCAGATCAAGAAAATATGTGTAGGGTAATTTAAGGGTATTCAACCACTGATAGTTCAAAACAGAAATATTTAAGATCAAAATTAATTCTATCAATATAATCTTCGACCAGTTCAGATTAATCTGGACGTGATTAGCATAAATAGATAGATGAGTATATTGCAGTAGCTTCAATGCATATGGTGAACAATAATAGACCTAGTATAGATCTTTGTAATTGTTCACACTCATGATACAAGATATACCACCGCAAAGCTGTTAATAACATTCATAGGCAGCAGTTTGGGGAGTAACAGCAGCACCGAGATACCATTGGCTGGAAGGTAATACTGAGGCAAAAGCGGAACCTTCCACGATAAAAGCAATTCAAAAAACGATGTCACACTCCATCAACTTGACTGAGTAAATTAAGGTCACAACTTTTACTGAGCTCATGGATCTAAAACTAAACTCAATATATCAGAAGCAGTGCACACAAAAGCTATAGGATTAGAATTGCAAGAACTATATCTAACAATATTTATGTTCGCTAAGAGACACAAAATCAAAATCCAACTGCCCGCCGCATAGTCCGATGAGCGTATTATTTCTTAAAAAGGAAATAGGACCAAATTTAGCCTCAACACAATATTTGAATCGTAAGTACAGCCATATTCCGCTAAATGTGTCATCAGAACCTATCCGCTGAAATGAAACCATTTGAGATTTAGCATCATACTTTAATGCGAGGAGTAGAGCATGCGATAGTGACCGGTACGTGGAGGCACTAAAGCAAGGTTTATGATTTGGAACTGTAACGTTTTGCCTTTCGAATTTCTGCCTTTCGAAATTCTCACAGCGCCTTGTTCAAAGAAATTCGTTGAAAAATCATATCTTTGATTTCGACAACCAACTACAATACACAGCGCCTTTTTGAAAACAGTAAAATTTAAACTGAAAGAATCATTGCAAGTAATTCAGCGATAACCTTTAGATGAATTACAAGACAAATGTCTTATCAAAACAGCTATAACTGCACATACTCCAGCTAAAGTATTGCAGTTTCAGCATGAACTAGAAACAAATTGGTGCTGTTAAAATTTCCATAAAATTTTTCATATGGCTAGTATTGTAGGTTCTAGGGCTACAAATACTTGAGAAAAAAATGAACAATTATGAATCATGAGAAGTACTTTGCAGATGAGTTGATGAATTCATAGACAGAAAGTTATTAAAAAATATTAAGGATATGGTGAGAAAACATTTTTCCTTATAACCAAAATACAATAGAAATGTTCAAGAAATGTAACATTCTCCCGTGATTACAACATTTCTCCTGTAAGTAAAATACATCGAATTACCTCTACAAAACCGCCGTCCTGTTCTTCTTCATCTACTTCATTTCCCTCAGGACTTTCGTATTCCTGAAACAAAAAGCAAAATTAGTAAAACATTTTATACAATTAATAATATTGAGAAAAAAAAACAATTTTATAATTAAGAAATAGTTCTTTATTTTACAGTTCTGACCGCCCAAGTATTGTATATTTAACTTCAGACTCACCTCAAGTGAAACATCCTCCATTTCTACTTCCTGTATAGCATCACTTTGTAGTATGGAAGTTATGTCGAGCTGAACATAACGATCTGGAAGGATCTCCCAATTGTCTAAGATTTGTTTAATATCTTCCATTGATCTGTTGTGGATATTTTGACTCAGGCATGTCTCAAGATCGCACAACAAATCAATAACATAAAACTAAACAAACGCGAAATTTAAGTTTTTGAAAGAATTTTATATATTAAGACGTTACCGTAAATTGAGCATCTTTAGCGATCTCGTAAAATTCTGTAATTGTCTTAATAGTGTTATTAACACAATCCACAATTACAAAATCAAACAAATGATCATTGACAGTCTTTTTATATGATTTTAAAAGATAACCCATGTAGCTTTCCTCCATTTCCTTTTCATATTCGTAAACCATTTCCTTGGTCGTCACCTACAAGTTCACACATTTCAATAAAAACAACTGGAGCGGGTATGATATATTTAATATCTATACGAACCTTTCTGCCAGTTTTAGCACACTTTTCAGCTTTATCAACTTCGGTCATAAAATAATCGTCAATGCTTAATATACGAGGTGCTGAACCGCCCATTTCAACCTCTTTCTCTTTAATCAATTTAGCTACATAGGATTTACCACTACCAGGCGGTCCTCTTACGATAATCACAATTTTTTTTGAACGAGACTGTCGTCCGGGAGTGAAAAGTATCTCATCAATGGATACAGCATTCTTAGTTTTTCCGTTGTCAATTAATTTGACTTTCTTTTCAACAATCGTCGAAGGGGCATCCTCATTAATTGGAAACACAGCAGCAAGTTTCTGGTTTTCTACAACAGGATCAGGAGCAGCCCCTATTTGAAATTCCTCATTTACAAAAGTTTGAGTGAACTCAGACTCACCAAAGTCATTGCTGAATCATATAAAATACAAATAAAAGGTTTTAAATCAATCAGTAAGTAACATTAAAGCAATTTATTTTAGAGTTTATTCAAATGACCTATCGTTTACAACTCTGAGCGGCCTTTACTGTGGCTTTAGATTTACGAATGGAAACACTTATACTTAAGAAGAATAAATACCACTAGTGTCGAATGCTTCATGAAAGGAAATAAAATTCAATTAACGTGACAAACTTACTCATCTTCAGATATTTCTTCAAGATTTTCGTGTTTTTCGTTTACATCTTGCTCCGGTGGAATATTGACGTCGTTTTCAGGATTTAATGGTAATTCATTATTGTTACTTTCCTCTCGGTTCACAAAAAATGGAGGAGGAACCGGTACTGCACCAGGCCAGGGATCTGAACGAGTAGAAAAGTTTTCCTGCAGACCGCTCCTCTAAAATTTTAGTTTTTATTTCTGCCCTCAATGAAATTCATTTTTCTATTTACTCTGTTTCTGCGATTCCGATTTCTACGTCGGTTAGAATTAAACTCATTCTTCCTACCTTCATTAAAACCTTGATTCTGATTTTGATTCTGATTCTGGATCTGATTTTGGATCTGATTCGGGTTCAGATTTTGAATCAAATCCTGATTCTCGGTTTTAGAAGCATGGCCATAGTCGATGGTCGTCATTGGGAGGAAATTGTTACGTTCCTCTGGACCATCGGCAGTGCCGCCCCCATGACCATAATCTACAACTTTTGTAGGCAGAAGAACCTCATTGTTCTCACTTTCCATCCCAAGAGGTCGATTTTGATAATCGATAACGCGAGTTGGTCGGAAAAATGGTTCGTTCATATTTTGTGGTGGTTCACCATGAGGAAATGGCAAATTTGGTGGTTTATCGAAAGCATTTACATCTGTTTTAAATGGATTACGACGATTGCTAGATGTTGTGCTGCCATCATGTCGACTAGACCGTCCCGAACTTCTGCTTCTGTCGCGACTGTTGCCGCTGTTGTTACTGCGGCTTCGATTCCTTTGATCGTCTCGGTTAAATCGTCGTCCACGATCGGTGCCTGCAAACGGATTAAATCTGCCAGATCCTCTATCATCTTGATCTTTGAACGGGTTGGCTTTGTCCTTGTCTGATACCCTTTCACTGCTTCTGCTTCTCTCATCGACTAGACTTGGTGGAGCATTATTTCTAAGAAAGCAATACTGATAAATGCAATTCGATCGAACCAATTAAAGTGGAAGAACAACAATCATCACTCTGACGCTGATCACCAGAATCTATAATTTGTTGTTAGAAAATATGCTGTTGGTTTAACAAATTGACTGACAATTTTAAGCCACGTACTCAGCTATTCCATAACACACAAACCTCTGCAGCTGATATTGCAGTCAAAATGTTAACACATATTCGTCCGCATGACGAAAATTCGTCATTTCACAATCAATCACCAACAGCTAAATGACGAAAATTCCTCATTTGTTATACTGCAGTAAATAATTGATTTTTTTAAATTTATGTTGTCTTGTTATAGAGCATATCGTTTCTAAAAGTAGTGTCAAAAAATGTCGGCATTTGATGAATGGAGGTGCAAAGAATTGCCGAACGAATATGTGTTAAGACTTAAGCTTACACGGAATTTCTGAATTTTTGACCATTCCACAAACGATAAAAACCCATCAATCATTATTTGTGAGGAATGGCACTCAAAATTTAATTCATAAAACAAATTCAAAATTTGAAGAGAATAAAAATAGTTTTTTTTAGCAAATTGGGAAGCAACACACCAAAAATAATTAACACATTTTGTGCCAAAACTTCCAAAAAACTTTCGTGGAAAAGTTTTATTTTAAAAATGCACTTAATGATAAAAAACTCTCATTAGTGAGACATGTTCGATTCACGGACACCGATCGTATTAACATCAAAGAAAATTTAGGAATAGAGAAATCCAGATAACACAACATTCCATTTACTATTCCGATTGAAAAGTAAACGTTTTCGGCATACCTGGTATTAAGGAGCTTCTTTGCGAGCTCTACCACCAGATCTTGTCACTCATTTCTTACAGATGAAAAAATATTTGGCAGAATGCTCGTGGAAAATCCACAACTGCCAAAACATAGTGACAACAGTTAAAGAAGAATTTGAAAGAATTACAATTTTGCCAACGCAGTGTGTGAAAGAACGTAAAAGTTTTAACAACAAGGGGATAATTCAAACTCTCATCTGATATTATAAAGAACTCATGATCTAAATAATCATGAACGTATTGTATGATCTGTATAGCTCTTATATATAATATAAAATCTTACTAATCTAAACACTTACCACAAAATATATTATATGTTGCTTGAAGGCATAAAAAAGGAAGCAATTAGATTACCAGTTATAGCTATGCATAGTTATTCAGCTATAGCTGAAATAATGATAGCTTCAGCGGTGTAATAAAATGCAAATAATCTAAGGAATTCCGGCAAAAATTCAATAAAGTACGTGTAGGTATTCAAATTCAAATGAAATAGATATTTGGATCATGTTATAATTCCTCTTTTTCCTTCCTCACAAGAGCAAATAGTAATTAAACGATATATAAGTAATTTCTTTAACACGTTCGTTGCTCAGTTTTATTCAGCCATGTATTCAGGTATTGGGTGTCACCCAAATGTGGGTGATGAGGCGACGAACGTTTTAAAATATTTCCCAATAACATGTAAACAGTCCACATGATCCAATTACAAAACTCCAATGCAAACGAAATCAGAAAACGCAGCTTTCTTGAAGTTTTCTCCAAGTTATGATTTTTGAGCAATATGCAGGTAAAGAAAAGGTGTCCGATTCTCGGGGAAGGGCAATTGAGACAAAACGATGAAATGTTTCATCCAAGCAATGCAGCTCAGATATGATTCAACGCAATCATTCTTTCTGTACTTAGCCCTTTGCTGCGCACTCATGTCGAACTATCATCAATATACGACGTCATATTCGCATGATAATCATTATCAGCGTATTTGTACTTATATGTGCATGTAAATGTAATATTTATTAATATGTGATAGTACGTATGCGCAAAGTCAAAAGGGTTACTAAGTAGATCATTTTCGTTTTCCAAAAGCAACCATTATTTAAAAATTACAATCTCGTAACAGAACGGCAGATTTTCACACTGCTGAAGCAGTAGAACATAGCGTATTGATTTATAAATTCTTTGCATCGTGTATTTAAAATAATTTAACTTTTAATCTTCCAGAAGTGGAATTGAGACATTAACTGAAAACACTCAAAATATCATAATTTCAACACCAAACTTATCTAAGCAAATATGCATATATCTTTTGTTGAGAACTGTCAACTTTATGTAAAATAACAAAAGTAAATAATAAATAACATTTTCATAACAAATAGTCGAATTTAAGCCGTACAGAATAAGAACTATTTATTCAACAGCGCAAATAATGTCACTTGACACAACGTTTAAAAAGGGCGTATGTCAAGAAAATCGAAATGGCATGGATTAAATCGTGCAATGATAAATGAATATTTACGCGTATGGATTAAATTCAAAGTTTAATAATAAATGTCCTGCTGTGTAAGCAGCGTTTGATGGTTAAATAGCTTATTCGTTAGAAACTATAAAATATTATTAAAATTTTACGATAAAGGGGATTATAATATTACCATTAAAGTAGAAGACTCTTTTAATTACTGTTCCACACAGAAGAAATAAATTCATGAAACCATAATTTTTTACATAGTAAATTTCACATTAACAATTTCTATCATATCAGCTGAAAGGATTGAACAATCTCAAATAGTATTTTCGTCGTATAAAAGAACCTGACTCTTATTATAGCTATCATTGATAAATGAATTAAAAATACCTGAGCAGTTTTGGTAGCGGCAGTGAACTCCTGATATTTGATTTTTCTGGCCATAATATGAAAACAAGGTGTCTGAGAAATACATATGAAGGAGTCAAATTCTCTTTAAAAACTGCTCGAATCATAGCCTTTTTAGTTATAGTGCAAGGGGTTAATAATATGTACAAAACTTAAAACACGCAGATATGAAATTATTGTGAAAGATTTGCACGCTGAAAATAGAATCTTACCCTCGGGGAACAATTCTTAATCACCCTTGACCTAAATTATCATGTAAAATGTTGTACAAAGTAAAGTATAAGACTACCTCAATCAGCTAATATCTGAATAACTAATTTTAAGGCAGAGCAATTTTTAGTTTTTGTAGGAATGAGGGAACAGTAGAGTATTAAAGTAAAACTGCTAATAGAAAATTATTTATTTTAATCGAACACACTTATTATTTTGCACCGCTCTGTCAGTCAATGCCCATGGTCAAGCATTAAATAGAAACAAACAAATCATAACAGAACTGTTTTGCAATTTATTGGTAAAATGTATTTATCCTTGTATATCATACCGCCATTCTTATAGCTCCATTTTATAATTCTGCATTTTTGCATGCAACTCAGATTATAAACAAACAAGTCAATAACTTTTATCATTAATAAAAAACACACCAAGTCTATCTGTATCAAAGTGCAGACAATTTATTATTTCTGTTTTCATCTTTAATAAAATATAAAGAAAATCCAAAAATGTCCATGGATGTCTCGTCTCAAACAATTCATTTTCATAATTTGCACATTATTCCATATTGTGGCTGATCGAAATTAAAGAATGAGAAATTTTTTCGCATGCTTTGACTGGTAAGTGTATCAACCGAGTTGGACTAGTAGAAACGTATTTTTATTCCAAACATACGCAAGTCTCGCTCGTTATACAATGCGAAAAAAGGGTTAAAAGCTGTCTACCCTCTATGCCCTCATGTTTTGTAAGAAAACAATGAGCATAAGAACAGTTTCCAAAAATGTAATTTATTCCCCTAAACAGACAGCACACTTACCATTTTGCACGGAATAAATAACAAGTAAAACATTAAACCGCTTGCACAATCGATTTACATCATCGTTGTTGTATACTTCTCAGGATCTCGTCTTTAATTTGAACAAAAGTTCAGATTTAAATGAATTTTAAAAGACTTCAACATATGCTCAAAGTACAACACCGAAATGTTTTTGTAGTTTTTTTACATGTCTATTTATATTCTACATCACATAAACCACAGAAAGTTTATGGTGGAACTATTTCCACTAGATAAGACACCATCACTAGAGAATTATTAAAATAAAAACCATAATTAACACAAAATCCCTCAAATATTTCGTTTTCAGGTTTCAAGTTAATAGTTTCGAGTAAAAAATATTTGGTGACAATTAATCAAAATTAGATGCTCCAATCAAATATCCAACCACAAAGCAATGTGAATGTTTTCCTCAACATATTTAAAAAATACACTAGGGAAATGAAAAAAAAAATAGGGAGACATACATATATCGATCCCATACAGATATCTGTAAAAAAAAAAACAGAAGACTGCAAGAACAGCAATCTGAAATCGCCCAACAGCGTATTTCCTGCCAAACAAACGAAATTAAAATAGCAGGTCAGTGCGAAAGGAATCTGTTGTTCGTTTGTTGGGAATAAAATTCCTTCACTTACCGATCAAGTCCTTTATCATCTCCCCATGGCGAGTTTCTCCAATCGTCCCCATCATCCTGCCATCTTGAGTTTCCTCGTCTAAAGTCGTCCTGGCGCATCGAATTGGCCCAACGATTGTCTTGTCGGTTACCCCAAGGAGAATTGTTGTATCTTGAGTGATTATCTTGCCATCCGCCAACATTCGAATGATTGCCTCCAAAATCTCTGCGATTATTGAATTGATTCTGGAATGGCTCTTGTCCCGACATCCAAGGGGATACCCCTGGACCGCCACGCCTATCCATATCAGGATTAAAACTTCCGGAACCCCCAGGAGTCCCATTATTCCCAATTGCAGCAGTTATTAGTGCCAGCACGTTAGGATCGGATAAAGCGTTTGCCAAATTTGATATTCCGTGCGGCATATTTCCCTGCTCTCCGGGATGGTTCCCGTAATTGTTTGAATCATTTGATCCTCGCTGATCAGAGGAAAGTATGCGATTTTCTAAGAATTTACCAAAAGTCTCATTAGGTTCATTTTGGTTTGAAAAATTTCTGTTTATCTCCATATGATTACAATCATCATTAAGATTATCTGAATCTGGCTTACCTCTTGGCGGTGACATTTCAGGCATATCAAATTTTTGAGACATTAGCGAAGGTATTTCTTTTTTAGCTGGAGGCCCGATCGGAGGCATCGTTGCAAAATTCGGAATTAGTCCCGGATGTCCTGTCGGCGGCATGGTATTTATATAATCAGGGATTAATCCCATTGGCCCTACCGGGGGCATACTTGTAAAATCAGGGACTTGTCCTGGAGGTCCAACCGGAGGCATGGAGCTTGTAAAGTCAGGAGTTATTACCGGAAGTCCAGTCGCTGGGTTATTATTTTTAAAATCAGATGCTTGTCCAGGAGGACATGCAGCCAAATTTGGCTCAGCATTTTCCGTTTTAGCATCATTTTCAAGATCAATTACATCAGCTGCTTGAGCAGTTTTCTCCACTGCGTCTTTTTCATTGGTTCCAACCAAGTCCAACCCAGGAATACCATCTGATTTGGTATTCGCCAAAAATACATTATCATTTTGATTGTTTTCAACGGGTTCCTCCGGTTCAGGAGGTTCTGGGACCTCCTTCGGTTTTTCTGGCTCATCTGGAGGAGGCTCCGGTTGAGATTTCTCCTCAATGGCTGGATCATCGATCGCTGGCAAATTCGGAGGTGCCAACGCAGCTCTCTGTTGTTCCTCCTTCAGTTTCCGTTCTAATTTACGCTTCCGCATTACCTCCCTCCGCTCGAGTAACTTTCTGCGACAATCCTCAAATTTCATTTCGTATTCCTTGTACGCTTTCTTGTCCGGATGATTAGCGTTTTGCCTCTTCCAATTTTCAAATTCCTCCTCCCATTTTTTAAACTGTTCATCAAATGCGCGTTCTTCTGGAGTCTTGTCGTCGTCATTTTGTCCCACAGGTTTCGATTGGTCTATTTGTTGATTCGGGAAACAATCCTGACGATCCATTGGCTGATTTTGGAAACGTTCTTGTCGGTCCATCTGTTGATTTTGGAATCGATCCTGACGATCCATCTGTTGATTTGAAAAGCGATCCTGTCGATCCATTTGCTGATTCGGGAAAGATTCCTGTCGATCAATCTGCTGATTAGTGAAGCAATCCTGTCGAGAATTACCGCCAAAATTCATATTTTGATTTTGGGAATTTTGCTGCCAGGGATTTCTGCCGCCTCGATCGTTTTCGAATCGTCCTCTGTCACCGTCCCGGTCGCGATCTCTTCCCCGATCTCTACCTCGACCACCGCCTCTATTGTTGAAATTATCGCCGAAATTGTCGCGATCCCTACCACGGTCATTGCCATACCCTCCACCGCCCCTTCTATCGTTGAACCCTCGATCGTTATTTGATCTCCAGGCTTTTTGTTGCTGATTCCGCTGATTTTGACCGAATTGGTTTCGTTGATTATTCTGTTGGCCGTAGTTATTGTTACCAGACATTTCCTGCCTCCGAGAAAACGAGTCTTCTTCATTTAAGTCGTTTTTTTTCTCGTTAGATTCTTGCGGGGGCGGGGGAGGTGGCGGTGGCGGAGGATTTGCTGTAACAGCACAAATACTAGGATTGCTCATAACACTTGTAGTCTGCGTCGGCGGGGGCGGTGGAATCGAGTAATTGGATGCCCCGGCCGGCGGGACTGGGGCCACATAAGGAGCAATCGTTGGTACAAAAGGAATGCTCGGAGCCGCGATCCCCAACTTTGCCTGCATCTCTCGCTGGTACTGTAATTAATGCGACATTCGTTACATTCAACATTTCGATTGATTTAATTATTTTTTCCATACCTGCTCGCCATATTGCGCGTGCCACTGTGCGTACTGCTGGTGATAAGTCTGCCATTGCTGCCAGTTTTGCTGGAGGGCGAGTTGCTGCTCCGGCGAAAGGGCCGCGTATTGTGCGGGCGTGTAGGAGGCCGGAGCCTGAACTGCCGCCGTGTATGCCACACCGGTCGTTGCCCCAATTGCCCCAGGAGCTGGCGGAATTGCGGCACCCGTTGAGGCAGACGATGCTGGAGGCATAGGAGCTGCACCCCACTGTGGCCAGGACATTTTCACTTAATAGAGTTTTTTTGGAAAGTTACTTCAACACTTCGGAAACACTTCCTCGCGATGCTTCTTATTTAGCTTGCTTCTCAAATAGGGAAAGCACTTAAAAACAAAACTTTCCTCGCGCAAAATGCAATACGAATACACAAATCACTTCCATTTTTAAAGCTGAAAAGCCACGAGCTGTTAGCCGAAAATCTGTTTATATGAAAGCTAACAGCTGACTGGAGAGTTTGGAGACTACGAAATTGGAAGCTGAAACTCAAAATCATTGGAGAGTGTAATTTGATTTTTAAACTTATAAATAATAACTTAATTTCATGTCAAACCAGAAAATTCTGATTTTAAATCATATCTTTTGAGCCGCCTAAAATGCGCCCATAAAGTTAAATATCTTAAAAACGATAGTCGACCCGACAAAAATTCTTTCGGAATCTTTCATTTTTAGGGCAAATGGAAGGTTCTTCCAAAATTTCATCGAAATCGACGACATTTCCTCATTGTAAACTTAAGCAATTTATGGTGTTAAATTGTCGAATCGACTTTAAATAAAAGTTCGAAGAAAACGTTTTCAATTGTAACTTTTATGAACTACTGTACATAACTGTACACTTTTGACATTCTAGGTGACGTCCGATAACAGCTGATGACTGTCGACACAACTTTTCTTCATTTAGTAGAAGTTGTATATCCATATTGTTCATAAATTCGGCGGCCTCAAGCTTCCTGTTTTTCTCCGAATCTCTTCAAATAATATCTACCAAGAGGTATTGGTATTGTTTTAAATGTGTTGTTAATAACTCATCCGAATCCTAGAATTGCACTGATTGATATTCGTTTGCATGTGACTATTTGCTTTCGTTCAGTCCCCGCTTAACAGAAGAATTCACTGTGCTTATTTATATTTTAGTAAAAGCGACCAGAAGTGAAAAAATGGAGAAGTCCCAAGCAGAGTTCGATTCTCACAGGAGGCTTGTAAATCAGGTAAAATTCCCTTGACTTTTGCAGTGTCAATTATATCCTAGGATTTATAGCATTTGTATCTTGTTTTTTTGTTGTTAGTTAATATTAGTTAGTAATATTTAAAAAGTGACACGTAAATTACTGTTATGATGAATAATAGTTAAAAAATAAGATAGCAAAACTCCTATGTATTGTACTTAACCTCAAATTCGCGAAGGCGCAAAATTTAAAATTTCGCGGTCATGTCTATTATATCTGAGGCTTTTCGGTTTGAGAATGGTCCGTTTTCAAAACAAAAATATCGAAAGGGGATGGAATCCCCTGTACACATATTGATTTAAATTTCAAGAATATCCGTTCAGTAGAGCTTAAGCTACATATGTATCGTTTTCTTCACTGGTCTTTTAGTAAAATTTTAACAACAAATATGTTCTGTAATTCTTTGCTTGTCCCTGCCTGCTGGACAAACAAGAAGCCTCTATAACCTCCGTAATAGAATACTATCTTTGTTGTAATAGCTGAACTTTAACGCCAAATTACTTGGGCAAAAATATATATTTAAAATTCTTTCCTTTGTAGTTTCTTTCATCAATTATAATTAAATAAAGTTATTATGTTTAATTTGCGAAAACAAATTTCTGATTATAACAATTTTCATACTCTTTAAATTTTAATTCTAATTGTATCGGGATTGTTAAATTTAATTTATTATCTAATCTAATTATATGTACGTACTTAAACTCTAGACAGCTGATCTAAACATGGAAGTTGAGCTGCTACTCATCAAATTTGCCGAATTCCGGAAAACAACAAATGCAATGGATGTCACTTTATTCAACAATTTGCGATCTTTAGTCGACACTGTCGACAATTTTCTGGACAGTAATCCGAAGCTGATAGAGGGTTTACCTGAATCTAAAGGACATGTAAACTATGAGAAAGAGAATTTAGAACGGCTGACTGTGTGCCAAGTTTGTGAGGTATGTTTAATCCACTGTTTGAAAAAATAATAAGCGTTATTTTTGGTTTGAAAATTAAAGCTTCGAAAATTCATTTTGTTACTACGCGTTTTTATTGTGTGTTAAATAAATACAAGATTTCCCAAAAATTTATTTAATGCAATCCATTGGGGAACAAATTTAATTCGATTTATAACTTTTTTTCAACCAATTTATGTACAATACAATAAGTATTGCTGCAATTTAATTTCAGATTTAAAATAACGGCAATAAATACAACGAAATAAAATTAACGAGGTGTTTTTGTCACAGAAGAAATTGCCAAATTTAATATATGTAATTGTTTACAGGATGTTGTAGGAATGCGATTCAAAGATGTTCAAAAACATATTCAGAGACCCCAGCACAAAATAAACTTAAAAGGTGGTGGACCAACAGTGCTCGAAAATGGTGCTACCAAATTTAAGGCTAAAAAAGAAGTTAAAAAGCAAACCGTAGAGACACAGAATTTACCTAAAAGTATATTCTTTACATAAATTAATTAATTTTATTGTTTAATTAAAACTTTAACTTACAGAACTTAAGACAATGATGGCCGATGAGGCATTAGATTGGCTTAGAAAAGCTGTTAAGGAAGCGAACGCACTGAAGAACATACCTCAGTATTCAGAACTTGAGAACTCTATATTAAAACTCGTCAAAAAAGAGTATCCTAAAGCTAAAGCTTACGCATTTGGCTCTCGTGTTAATGGGATGGGATCGAAAACTTCTGATATAGACCTTTTTGTCGATGTTGGTTAGTCCATTTATTTATTATTTACAGCTAATCTTTAATCATAGTTGAGGAGGAATAAAGACTGCATGCTAACTATGTATCATCCCAATAATCACTTCTTAATTTGTTCTACTAATTTTTTTTTTTACTTTATCAAGTAGAAACTTAGTAAATGACTAAAATATTTAAAAGCTAATAAAATAATGCTTTCGTATTTTAGACGGTACTTACAACACCTACAACGAAAGTCGCGAAGACAAAGTAAAGAGATTGCGAAAAGTTCGAGCACTAATGCAAAACGAGAAGTTGGAATGGAAAAATATGATTGCCATTGAAGACGCACGCGTTCCAATCCTTAGGGCCTTCAACGCTGCACTTTTTCTTGATGTAGACATATCATTTTCAAATGGATTAGGATCCTGCAACTCCCGCCTAATTGAGTATTTTTTCACCCTACAACCGCTTTGTAAGCTAATATATTAAGATCATGCAAAATATGCATATATAATTGCACTTACTGTTTAAGGCAATAAAATGTGCATCTACCTCAAAAAATGGCTTAAGCTCTCTGGATTGCATACCAGTATTTCAACATACACCTTTGTGTTGATGGTAATTTTCTATCTGCAGTTGGAGAAATTACTTCCTCCTGTACAAATGTTGCAAAGTGGTGTCGATCCCTTGGAAATTGGACGTAATTAATAATTGTTTTATCTGTAAAATAATTGTATAAATATTTAATTTCATTTTAGCATGGATGGCCAATTTCGCGCAAAAATCTCTTGACGAGCTAAAACTTCCTTATGTCGAAGATACTGACCAAATAGTGATGACAAATTTAAAAAAGTTTTTTGATTTATATCTAAGGTTACCTCTTACAAAAATTATAATCAGCCCGTATCTTGGGAGCGCTATTGATAGAAATGACTTAAAAAAGTACTCCGAATATCTTGAAAGGTTAGTACAAACATTTTTTTTTAAATATCGTATTCAAATTTTTATGCTTTATCAGGTATTTTAATTATTGCAAAGAAAATCCAAACAACGGCTTGGTAATTGATAAGCCATTTTGCGTTCAAGATCCTCTCGAATTGAACCATAATGTGGCCAAGGGAATTCCGGACAGACTTTTAGCATTAATGCAACATTTTTTCAAACTTTCGGCGCAAATCTTGCAGACAAAACTGGTTGCTAACAGTAAGGCCGGAACAAAATAGGATTTAAGCAAACTTGTTATTATAAATTTATATTTTTATTAAAAAAAAGACAATTTGTGTTATTTTTATAATTTGTATTTCATTCAGTTTACTTTTTACAATTAAATATCTTTCTCCCTTGCTTTCCTGAAAGTTTCTGCGAATCTTTTAGATCTAAAAATAATGTAACAGGTCATTTAAACCAGTGTACCTTACCGATAGGACAAAATATGTAAAGTCCTGACCGAAATAATAACTTTATTATAACGTTATGATGACTCCATTTTTAATCTAATGACTAATGAAAGAACAGTCTGTAGTTTCCAACTTTGTTGTACTTTAACCCCTTGCCTTATGAATTGAGCGACGATTTTGTGTGCCACTTTCGATGATGCTATTTAATAATGATACGAGGTTATCACTTTTGGTCATGTGGTTCTTATTTTAGGCAGAGAAAGGGATCGTGTCTCCCACAGATTTTAATACAAAGGGTTAACAAATTTTTACTCTTCGTCATCATCAACTAGACTTGTTTAACCGCCGGCAATAATTCGTATACATATTGTGATTCATAATTACGCTTTAGAAAAATTGTTTTAACAGAAAAACACAATTTATTGGTTTGAAATTTTAGTTCGGCATCAGGATACGATAACTTTAATTATTAAAATATATATTTTTTTAATTTTTACATAGCATTTTTTGCAATTTTGCAATTGAATAACCGTTACATAATTTGATATCAAGCACTAAAAAATATCTGCTAAGAAAAAAAACCTGAAAAAATTCAAGTTAATATTTGAAACGTTTTACGTGATCGATGCAAAATGTGTTAATAAGAAAATTACTTTTATAAAGGCTTTACTTTTTTCAATAGTAGACATATAAGACTTATAAAACATTATAGAAAAGCCTAATTTTTCTTACAAATGAATAAAGTTGAATAAATTGTGGCTCGCAGAATCTTTCTCGACTTGATTACAAAAACTGATCTTATCAAATACAAGAAACTAAGAGTTCATCTCTCTGGAGGTAGCGTGGCCGAGCGGTCTAAGGCGCTGGTTTAAGGCACCAGTCTCTTCGGGGGCGTGGGTTCGAATCCCACCGCTGCCAGGGAACTTCTTTTTTTTCAAATTATTAAGAAGTGAATAATTCTAACAAAGCTCATGCTACCCCGCAATTTTTTGCAGCTATTATCATGAATACTTCATAATCTCATTTGGATTTTCTCTTTATCTGTGTTGAACATAAAAAAAATTAGTTTGGGTTACTATTCGATTGATTGTTTGGTCTTTTATGCCTAATCTCCATAAAAAACGAGACCAAACCAAAACCAAAACACCAATTGGCTGACTTGCTGACAAATCGAAGTCTATACACATTATAAGCAATGTAGTTGTGAAATGTTACAGCTCTTGCATTAATTCTTCTGAAAATGGGCTGAATTGCATGTGGCAACTCAAAATGGTTTAACTCACACAGAGGAAAAAGCTAGGGCATGATGACCAAAATAAGCGAGATAGGTGACGAAATTGCAATGCAAATGAAAGAGCTGCATATATTTTGGTTGATTTGTTTTTCTATGGAGATTAGCCACAATAATTTGCCAGTAGGGCGTCACACAGTGGTGACTTTGTAATCAGAGCGGGTGTTGCTACATTGACCAATGATTACAGCAGTTAGCCTCTTTCCAGCTTATGTTTTTAGTTGTGTAGGCCAGTTCTCTCAGGGCGTGCAATGTGGTCCACAACCCTCTCATCCGTCACTGCAAGGAAGTTCAAGCACCATAGTAATCAAAGAAACAAACAGAGAAATTTACTCATTTGTTATGATCAATTCAATTCGCGACATGATCAGGAAATCGGGCAGGTCTTCGATAGTTTCGTCATTTAGGGGTGATAAGACCTCAGCAAGGTAATTCCCATTACAAAAACGAGGGTATTTTTCTCTAACAACCTTACACCTCGGGCATACCATCAGTAAATGATCTTCATCCTCAACTACCCCACAACACTTACACACTTCATTCTCAGCGCATCTCCACTTTGCTAGATGTTTTTTCGCATAGGTGTATCCTGTAATTATTCTTTTTATCTTTTTGACAATATCATTTCTAATTGCCTTCTTTAAAATTTTGTGCCTACCCCTGTATATATTTCAGTGAAACATTTTCCGTCCCTTCTTGCCCTATTTGCAGCTTCATTAGCTAGAGTATTTTCTCTGATCCCCATTTGAGAAACCACCCACATTACCTTGATCCATTCAAAGAATTTAGCCAACTCTAATATATCTGAGACAATGTAATTTTGTGTTGTGAAAAAAAAAAAACACAGCTAATATAGACCTCCATATATAAAAAAATAAAATGTTGATTAAAAAATGTTTAATAACTACTCTTTTTTGTTCAAAAGTTGCGTAAGTAGTAAGGCGACGAACTTTTTGCTTTGAGGGCCCTACCTTTAAAAAATTGTCACATCTAAAATTGTTTAAAATGAAAATGAATTAAAAACAGTAATTCTTTGAAAAAATAATTTATTCGATTAAAGGGTGTATTTACAATGCACTGTACAGTCCATACAATGTCAATGTGCGGTTTAATCAGTTCAGCATCGATCATGTCGTTGAATTCTACCTAAGAGCTAACTCTTCAACGCGCTGTTCAACTCCTCCGCAGAGACAAACTCCAATGAGGCGGAATTTATGCAGTATCGCTTTCCAGTTGGTTTGGGGCCATCACCGAACACATGACCCATGTGGGCACCGCACTTGGCACATCTAACCTCAGTCCTTATACGCTCTGGATGTTTAATTAGTAGTAAGATATTGCCGCCTTATTTTGCGTTTGAATTTACAAGAAGCAGTAGAGAAGTTGTTCAAGTTGTTTTTGTTTGGGGGAATAGTTTTAAGGTATCAAAGTTATGTTGGTATTTTGCAATAGGTGGATAAATTCAGTGTGAATGATAGTGAGTAAATGAAGAGAGCAGGATTTAGCCAAATCAGAAGTTAAATGTTTATTATGTATCCGAGTAAGCATAATCGCATGCAAAAGAACAAAAAATTGAAAATTTGTGGACAGAAATGGAAGCAGAGCATTATATTTTCAAGATACATTTTTGCGAAAAAATAAAAACAAATCGAAGTGTTTTTTTATGTAACAGAATGAGTAAATGTAGCATGAATTTAAATTTTATACAGACGATGGACAGGATCGAACAGAGGTGGCATTTCACGTCGATGATTTTTCCAAAAGGCACATAAAGCGGGAGAAAAGAAAATGGAAAAATAACAATTAGAACCTTCACCGGAACATCTATTTCATCTTTAAAAAAAAAACTATTTCTCACTCCGAGCGCACAAGAATAGTAACACAAATGATTGAAAAAATGGCAAAAATTATAAAAGATGAGCAGCTGAAGCAAGCGAGGAGATAGAAATAAATTGAATCTACTTTACGTAGATACAATATTTTTTTCTGAAGTGAGGAGAGTTAAACAAGCGAGCTACTAGTCTGCTAACAAAAACACGTTTTAAGCGATTATAATTTATTTACACTTCAGGAAACGAAAAAACTACATAAATCATTTACTTTCTGCGGAAACAAAATCGAGAGATGCTGAGTTAATACAATACCGCAACCCCTTAGGTCGTGGACCATCATCGAAAACGTGACCCATATGTGCTGAACATTTGGAGCACCGGACCTCTGTTCTTAACATCCCTAAACACAATACGAACTTCTTAATAAATTAGAAGTCGGATGTACATATATATGATTACAAATAATGAATGAAAAACAAAAAATTAATGGTGAAACAAAACTTAACTGGAAAGCCTTTTAACAAAGCCGCTTTTTATAATTTTTATAAAATAAACCTAGTAATTTCCAATTATACTGGATTCAGTGCAATGCAATCTCCAAATATTTTCTTTTGAATCTGAAGCAGTCAGTTTTCGATGTTGTTGATCCTAAAGGCTATTTTATCGATTTGTGAAAATACATATATCACATTAGTACACACAAAACTTTGAAACGGATTTCACCTCTTCTACAACGAGTAATTTAATTTAATAGCTTTTAAACTGCGCACAATAACTACTGCGAAATTAACTTTAAACTTGGTTTTCTTAAAACTTCATCTTTTCAATTTGTGAATACGATTTCAAGAAATCTAAATAATCAATTGGTTTAACTCTAACTGAGCTTGCAGACATGCAATTGAAATCTTTTCTTTAGTATTATAAAAATAGAATTTAGTACGTTCCTTTATATGTAAAAAACTTGTATTTTGCCCTCTCAAAGACATATACCCCCTTAATGGCAAAAGACTTTTCTGTAATATTTGTGGAACTGACACTCACCATATATGTATATATATAATAACAATAAGCAATCTATTAATGTGAACAGCTTATAGTTAACATGAATTCCACGCCCGTCGGCGATTAAGTTAGGGTGAATCACAAGACGTCTTCTACTTTTAGAAAAAATTATTCGTAATTGCTGCTTAACGCTAAGATGATTAAAAATAGTTTCAATCATTGTCAAAAATTAGCAAAATATTCCAAAGAGCCACACGATATAAACAAAAACAGCTGCTCTAAAAGACCAAAATTCAGCGTGTAAATTCCAAAAATCAAATGGTGAAAGCAAAAGGAAATAGGGTTACCACAAACAAAAAACATTTTGAAAACTCTATTGAAAATTTAAAAAAAAGCGCTCTTTGCTCCATTCATAACTCTTTTCAAATATCCTTTGATCTACGGTACAAAAAATATTGCCTTATAGAATAGGAAAAAATTAAAAATCTTTTGGTTACTAAAGTAGGTTTCGAAATTGGGCGGCCGTATTTGGAGTACGCGACGCAAATATACTAAACCTATATCATTATAATCTTGCGCTAGCTTATTTAACTTGCTGGCAATGACACCTAATTCTTAATATGTATAAATTAAATCTTTAGGAACAAAAAGCGCTTTTTTTTGCAAAATATTTAAACAAAGCTCAAAGATTAGCACAAATACCTGGTATGCTGGCATCTTTGTGGAGCGTTACCTTCCCACTATCTAGCACATCATTAAAAGCTGGCCAACCGCATCCTGAGTCATACTTTGTATCCGAACTAAATAAGTCTTGATGGCAGACAATGCACCGATAAATACCTTTTTCATAGTGCTTATTATAACAGCCTGAAATGGTTAACAAAAATGATTAGCATACACAATAAGGACAGCACATTGCACGATTAAATTTCATTACCGGAGTAAGGGCGCTCAGTGCCAGCTTCTTGCGTAATTTGATATTGCAATGGTGTCAGTCGTGCCCTCAGCTCTTCTTTACTTTCCATTTTGCGGTTACTTTTTATGCCCTCTCCTGAAGAATTGAAGAAAGTTTTTGTAATTGATATTAAGGCTTGTTATTATAGCGTATAGTCGCCTGGCCTGAATGTTAATTAACCAATCGAAGCAAATAAATCGAATATAATATTGCTTTATACAATCAGCGGAAAATCTAAGAGGTGGGAAACGATTCTGGGTGCAGCTTTTCTATGGGAGCTTAGTAATCCAATTTAATCAGTGCGATTTATAATGATGTTTCTAAAGGTTGATTACAATAACAAATTGAAATCAAAATAAGCATTGTAATCTACTTATATTAAAAACCTACAAATTACCGCAATTTTATGACAGTTTTTGTAAAGATAGTAACTTATTTAATCATTTTCATTATTAATAAGCAATACTACAGCTAAACAAATAAAAAATTATCTTACAATTAGTGTCGAAAAATGTATAAGCCATTTTTAGAAAAAACACAACACAGCTTCAATTTTTGAGAAAAATTGGATTGCATAATATATTACAGTTGTTTTTAAAGGGTGGTAAAAAACCTAAGCAATTAAAAAAGAAACTTTCTAGAAAGAAGTGTTTCTTTAAAAACTGTCTGCGAAATTGTTTTAATGTTTACAAATAATAGTTATACAAACTTGTCAGGTTAATGTTTTCAATATTAACACGTGTTCGGGCTTAGAAACCAAAAAAAAATCTAAGAAAACTGGCACAGTTTATAGTTGACCGAACAATTCTTACGTTAGAGAAACGATTACATGATTTCTAAGATATATTAGAAATTAGAAACGTTATCAGTAAATGTAAGATAAGGACACTAAACTCCAGGTGCCAGTCGTCTTAAAAACCTAGCAACGCGTGTTCGTAGTCTATCTGTCCCCGCTGTCAAGGTACCTTGAATCTACCACTGATAAGAACTTGGACCCCTTTTAGCACCAGTTTCACCTCAACCCAGTTGGAAATCGGCACACTTACAGACAGCTTCTTCACAATTAGCACTAGGGCTTCCAAATTGATACACCGGTAGATATTATTAATGCCTCGACTCGACCAAAATAGCCGCCAAATGTGATCAAACCAATGTTCGTGATGCGACTAAAAATAGCTTCATAGAGACCTACTGACTGGAATCGGCACTGAAATTCGAATTTGCGCCACTGCAATTACTTCACTCTGATCTATTTCTATTATTAGCCACTAATTCAATTACGACTGAGTGCAATAAGTAGAAAAAAAGGCGAGGAAACTGAATAAATCTTGCGATCAGAATCGCGCAGAACTTGGGCAACAGCCTCAGATTGAATTTATGGAGAAACTTTTGCACGCTAACCCTGGTGGAGGTGGTGCAGCTCCAATTGTAAACCGCAAACTTCAGTGCGCAATTATGAATTATTTAAAATATCAAAGTGCACTTGCGAGAATCGAATCGAAAAGCCCCACGACCCCCTTCGTGTGAAAATCGACTGCGGAGCTGCGGTCGGCTCCACTTGAGTCCACTAGAACGCACCGTTTCTGCTGCTGCATCGATTTTGCGGTGTCGAAGAAATAAATCTCAGCTTTGGCAGAGTTGTTGCCACTTCGCGAACAGGAAATCTGTTCCTGGCTACGAAGAGCCCAAATTTAACTAACAACATTTTATTAAACCTTGCGAATAATTTTCTCACTGCGGAAAAGACCGAAGGAAACTGAGGAAATTGGGGCTCACCTTGCGCTTAACAGTCACAAAGGTGCGCAACGCAAATTTTAATGAACTCACATATCACAGAACACGATCGCGTCTGTGCGAATATGCCATTAAATTTATAAAATTTCTCAATTTCCCAGCATTCTGACGTTTTTGCTGTCAGTGGTTTTCATTTTGATGTTTACCCATTTTTCGTAAATAAATCCGTCACTCGAGCAAAATTGCCGGTTGTGTGAAAAAGATAGCAATATCAGCCGTAGAAACCGTTAAGAAATATCCCTTAATGGGATTTTTCTACACTTTACAAATGCTCTTATTTCATAAATATCTGAAATTAAAACTAAATGAAAAGCTTATTTAATTTATGATATGAATTTATCTTATAATTGTCTTTTATTCACTTGAATTTTTGCAAATAATAACCCTGGCAATCTCACTTAAATCAAACATTTGACGTATAAATGCGTCAAACAACTTTCCTTAAAAATGTCCTATTCAATTTTTGCCAACTTCACCGCCTTAACTGATGGCAGTGGCAAGGCAAATGAAAAATTGAAGCGGTCTATGCAAGAAGCCAGCCATCGCGCTGAGTGAATTTTTTGAAGAAAAGTTAAAAAAAGTGAAGGTATATTGCCAATCAAAGTGTATTATATATCCGAAAGCTGTTACCAGCCCATAAGTGACCAGAACTTATCATAATATTGTGGAAAAACCGTGAAATAAGACTGAAAAATGTTTAAAACAAAAAAGGACGTAGATCGTCATGTGCGGACTGCGCTTTCAAACTTACGTTCGGAAAATGAGGTAAGGGTTTTACTTAAATTAAGAAGTAATTGAATTTAATAAGTTCTTAAGACAATTACGGAATTAAGAATTTTTTTTCAAGTTTTTCTCTGCTGCTTTTCGTCAGTCATGTTGAAGTTAGCATAAGCTTTGCTAGGCCTGTAGCATTTCCCATATTATGTTAAGATTTTAGAAGTTCATGATATGAGTTTAGCTTTTAATGCATTCTAACAGGATTGTAGACACAAACAAAACATCCAAAACAACCGTTTTAAAGAACGCAAATTGGACACAAAATTTGAGGTTATATTGAAAATATGAGCGGCTTCGTTTTTGGGAGCTATTTTATGATAACTTTGCTTAAGTAAATTAAACTATAGGTCTTTGTTATTAAAGTTTTACAAACAAGATTTTTTAACTATAACACAGGGGAAGATATTTGTTAGTGTTCTTGAAAGTTATTAAAAACCAAATCGAATCCAATCTAAAAATTTGGTTTGATCAAGAAGACAATGGAAAATATTTTAATTAAAGGTTATAAACAAAAATATTTATATTGAAGTTGAAGACACGTTATTATGTTATTTATAAAAGCAGAAATCATAAACGTACACAAATCATATCATACGATAATTCAGCTTAGTAAATTATAACGCTGAATTGTATATCAAATACCTTCCTCGCCAGAAGCTGAAGTGAACAGATGTCGATCTGAGTGATACAGGACGTCGCCGCCAGCATAGTCAGATAAGTACGATTTATCTAAAATTCTACGTAAATGGTTGATTATGAGTTCGGTTCAGAAGGTGTTTAAATAAATATTTAAAGTTAAAATATTCCTGTTAAAAACAAATGAGCGCAAAATTTACAGTATGGAGAGGAAGTTCATAATGTAAGTTTACTGGCCTTCTCGCCGTGTGTTTGATATTTGAAAAGATAATTCAGATTGCATCTTCAGTGTGATCTGAGAATATCCCATTATGCTTAATATCTAAACACAAAATCAAAACTCTGTTCGGATGTACGAAGCGTTCGGATGGCAATAGTATGAAAATATTTTAAAAGGCACTTTTCGACACAAAACTAAGCTTTTATACACACATGCAAGTTATGTAATTAAAATTTAATGCAATTAATTAAAAAAAAAGATGTATCAGTATGTCACCTGACAAAGGGACGTTCTTTTTTCGCAGTTATTAAAACTATGTAAATATGTAAAACATCTTCAAATTAATGATTTTCTGGAGATTTTTTTTTTTCTGGAGTTTTTATTTATTACAAGTGATCGTATTTCCTTCTATCAGAAATAGTGGACTTTTCAACGTTATATTGTTGTGCAAGCGCACTTTTCTTTAGTTTCCCCGAAATATCGCACTTTTGCGGGGGCGGAGAAGATGCGTTCGGATTAGCTGAGGTTCAAATTATCGAGGCTCTGCTGTTGTATGTACAATACATTTTTCTGCCTAGTGTCTTAAATGAGGTTTTATCTTCCGAATCAATGTAATTCAAAGGAAAATAATAAAGTGAAATGTTAATAAGAAGACAGAATATGTACGACAACTTTTAAAGAACACTGCAACGAGAAATGATCCTTTTCCTTAAAAGATATATGGAAGTGGAAGTGATGCGAACAAAAATCGCCCTTAGGGTTAAGGTTTTGTTTAATAAAAGCTGCGTTATTTTTGGATCCGGATCAGATTAATTGGGAAATTTTTCGTTGAATTGAATTTTAAAAGCCCGTCTCCATCTGTATAAAAGATGGTATCTTCTAATTGGATTTTTCTAGTAGCTTTTTAATTGTTTTCGTCAAATTTTAAGTCTTACAGCTATTTTGATCTCAGAAAAAATAATGTATAGCTGTTTTTGGCATAAATCTTTTTTGAATTTGTCTTCCAAAAATTGCCGGCTGTAGAATCAATTATCCGAAATTGTATATAGTATGTATGTTGGCTTCCACTGCAGGCATCAACCTTTATTTTCATTATTGGGCGAGTTGTTAAATTAGTGCACAGCATTTTTGGGTCTGGAATGTTTTCTGAATGACGTGTAAAGAAGACCTTAAATAACAAATGTATATAATTTCAGAAAAATCTTCGTGGGTTCATGATAGCGAAACTCTACTACAAAATAAATGAATATGCTACAGCCCAACACTATGTCTCCGGATATTTGGCTGTAAAAGAGGATTCTGCTCCAGCCCACAAGTTACTGGGACAATGCTACTTACATTTAAAGAAGCCGGATAAAGCATTGGCATCATTTCAGCGCTCTTTACAATTAGATCCCAAGCAGCATGACCTCCTTGTTGAAGTTTGCAAACTACTGCTTACCGATAATTCCATAAATGCAAACAAAGCCAAATATTGGTGCGACTTGGCTGAATCTGAAAAGGTGCAACATGACGCAGTTTTTAGCTTGAGATTAAAACTTTTGAATAAGGATAGCCTGGAGACGAAAGAAATTGAAGAACTAATAATGAAAGAAATAGCTTCTAGGCCAAATGATGTTAATTTGAGAGTACGTCTTGTGAAGCACTTTGTAGAACAAGATAAAATTATGGAAGCGTTCATGTACGCATTTGATCTGCAGATGAAAAACCATGATCTGTTTTCCAACTCCTCAGAGTGGTTTAATGTTGTCGGATTAGTGTTGAGCAAATACAAACAACTAACTAATATAAAAAAGAACTGGGATTTCTGGCTGCTGTTAATAATTTGTTATGAAAAGCAAGTTGAAATCAGTTTCTCTATAACAGGTGACATAATGGCGAATGCAGGAACAACAGAAACTGCTAACTTACTTTTTACATTCGATCAATGTCTCTTTGAGGCTTCTAAATGTGTAACAAACCTTTGTCAGGAGCGTGAACTTGCTGTAGAATTTTTGCGTCACTATAGAGGACAATTGTGCTTGTTTTCTGCTGCTTTAATGTTCAAGCGAGAAATAGTTCTAAATAAAAACCAATGGGGCGAAACTATCAAAAATGCTTTGCCGTTGCTTCTTCTTGCCTACCAGTCAGGTGCTCCTGACACTCAAGACATATGGCTGAAACACAGCAGAGATCAATCAAAATATCTCATCCGATTGTGGAATCGGGAAGCTGCTTTCAGATGCTCACAGGTAAGTCATGAATGTTTTATTAAGTACTAAGGGAATATTCAACCAAATATCTCGCTATTGTCTTCCACGAATGTACTCGTGCTCATACAACAGAACATTATGGTGAATGCTGTAGCTTTTCTGTTAAAGTTTTACATTAATTTTCTGAAGTATAGCCATGTAACTAATACCGTTATTGTAATAATATTCTGGCTTACTGAGATCTCATTGTGTTGAGTACGTATAAGCTCTATACATTTAAATACCTTAAAAATTGGTTAATTAATTATTATTTCGTAATATAATTAAAAATTTTTTGCAGGCCGGCAGAACTATCCTTTCGTGCATAGAATCGCCAAGAGATTTATCCGTATCAACACAAGTACAACAAATATTCTCAGAAAGTCATTCTTGGTCTAACATAGACGAGACTTTGGCACAAATTCGAAAATTTTGCTCGGACAACACTTGGAGAAGCAAACTATTCCGCATTTTATTTCCAAATAGCGATCACATAATTAAAATGCAATCGTCCCTTCTAATAAATAGTGATGAACTTGCAGAACCAAACTATGAAATTGCCACATATTCTGATGTTGAAACGTATGAAGAAATCGCTCAATATTTGAAACCGCAATCACTACAACATATGGTCTACCTTTGTCTTGGCTCTGAGAATTTGGCAGACGTTCGATGTAAATTTTTTAGCGGATTAAATTTTTCTGTCCAAAATCTCTCATTTTGTGGAGCCGATTCGCTAAGTCAACTTGATATTGAGACATTTTTGTACGCTGCTGCCATTCAAGCTCAGCGGGCTTTAGAGGTCGAAAAGGCGTTTTATTATGGAGCAAAATCAATTGGAAAACCCAAAATTCTGCCCTTTGTTAATATAGTAGGAAATTTATGTACTGAAGAGCAGAGCACTTGGTGGATGTATGCATTTCAAGTATATAAAAATTTGATCAATGATAATCTGGGTGAGGTGCGCACAACTCTTCAATATGGTCTTGAGGCAATAAGAGGAATAAATGGGCCTAAAATTGACCTGATAATTGTACTTAAGCTAGGTAAACTCTTTGTTGCACGCTCTCAAGAGGCGCTGAAACCGTTGGAGAAGAATTTCTTGGAGGCAAGAGTCGAAAATTTATTTAAGTATGGACTGAATATGTTAAAGCTGCATAACAAAGGTGTATTGGAACCATATAGGAAGCTATTTAAATACAGCAATGCGAACAGCTCTCAGGTGGAAAGAGAGATAAACACTTTGGCTGAGGAGGCGATCACACATTTAGCTGCAAAATATTTCAAGAATTCTGAATATGGAGAATGTATTGAAGAATTATCGGGGCTCCAATTGCCTTTCGCGACGTATTTCCAGGCTGAGGCCTATCGTAAACTTGACGAATCAAACAAGACACCGAAGAAAAATAAGAAGATATATTTGGATAAAGCCAGAGATTGCTTGAATCAAACACTGAATTTATTGGGTAGCATTAACATAAGCACAAACCATCCTCTTAATTCAATTGTCCCTTCAGAGATTAAACGCTTACAATACACTAACAAGTTTTCTAACGACAGCTTCAGTAATGGCGCTTATTCGGAACAACCAGAAGAATTTTTTGATAGCACTCCAACATACCATAGTAATCACAATTCCAGAATGATGAGGTCTGAAATATTGACATCTTCCCCAAGATCTGCAGAATTAGAAAATATAATTAAACAAATGGCAAGCACATTAACTTTCCTGAAAGAGGAGTTGATAGATGTTATTAAACCGGAAGTTACAGGGATTAAAACAGAGTTATCTAATTTAAAGGAGAAATTTGAAACTCTTGAAGAAAACTTGAAAAAGAAAAGTAGTCCTCCCAGTAGAGATGATGATCCTAATGATCTCGGAGACCTATACATTATAGACGATGAACTGCAGAACCAAATGTATCAACCGAACTTGTATCCCAGCTTTAGTCAAAATCAGACAATGCAGCAGAATCAACGAATGCACACACCAAATTCGTTATTGAATCAGAATAGCCAGCATCATCCACCAGCAGCACCTCAGCATCTTCAGCCTACCGCTCCTACTAACCCGTACAACAATCCAATGTACAACCCTAGCTATTCCATGAATTATTTCCCGCAGTATGTACTGCCGGGCCCGCATCCTGGTGCCCCACCCTTACAGGCGGCCCAAAGAGCAACATTAGGATTAAATCAGCATAGCATGCCTTTTGTAGATCATGGACTGAATTTCAATTTACCCGTTCAACCACCGGCGCCACAACAAATCCAACTTCCAGCACCTCCAGACAATCGCACCAATTTGTTCAATTTGCTGACGCAGACAAGTGGTGGTCAAGAGAAATTGCAACCAGTGCAACCAGTACCTAGTACTAATCCAAATATCTGGAATCGACTGTATAATAGTGGACCCGTAGAAAAGGCTCCTCCTGTTAATGTAGTCATTACAAGCTCTGATCCCCTTCCCACTTGCACAACAAGTTTCTCTCAGCCAACATTAAGTGTAACCATTCCTGCTCAACATATTAAGCCCAGCATTGTTGCTAATAATGAGCCAATTATAAATTTACAATCTAACCCTATGCCGTTCATGCAACACAATACTAACTTCCCTATCCTTACCAGCTCCATTCCTAGCGTTTCTACTTCTACAACAGCTACCCTATCTCCAATATCGGTGGACGCTGTACCATCTAGTAAAAATAAAATTCACGTGCCGCCTCCAAAATCTCCTGAAGGTGTCGCCAATAGATCATCGGAAAGTGTCGGAAATGATTCCCTGAATAAATCGAATGACGGAGAATACGATCCTCGTCCGGACTTTAAGCCGGTAATTCCATTGCCCGAAGAGATTGAGGTCAAAACAGGCGAAGAGGATGAAGAGGTTCTATTTTGCTCTAGAGCCAAACTATTTCGTTACATTGATAAGGAGTGGAAGGAGCGTGGTCTAGGGGATATGAAAATTCTTAAAAGCAAAACAGATAATAAAATACGCATCCTAATGCGTCGTGAGCAAACACATAAAATTTGTGCCAATCATATAATTACCAGCGAAATGAATTTGAGTCAGGCAAGAAATGAAGAGAAGAGCTATATTTGGGCAGCAAATGATTTTGCAGATGAAGAATTGAAAGTAGAAAAACTCTGTGTTCGATTCAAACATGTTGATACTGCAAAGGAATTCTACAGCGTTTTTATGAAGGCTCGCGAAGAAGCCAATGATACTAACGATGCAATTTGTGGAAAAGAAGGAAAGAAGGAGTCTGCTCTCATTCCATTAACAAAAGCTGCTACCTTTAATTTTGGGAAAGAAAATCCTTTAACAAAGGCAGATAATGCTACTCCAGCTAGCAATGCACCAACACTTTTCGGAGCTAAGACGCCCTTTAGTGTTTCCACATCTACAAGCAAGAAGGCAACTGCTGAGACAAAAGCTTCTCCTTTCGCTACCTTTTCATTTACAAGCACATCGACGGCTTCTACTGATCCAGCTAAACCATTTGCCAATATATTTGCGGCCCTAAACAAGAACAACCAGCCCGAGAGTGAAGCGCAGAATAAAACAACATCTAAAACAGATGCGATAGCTGCAACTATAACTGCGAATACACCTAAGAAAGACGAATCTCTTAACAAGTCTGTTTCAGATACTGAAGACGAATATGTACCCACGGCCCAATTTAAGCCAGTAATTCCACTACCCGATTTAGTTGAAGTACAAACAGGCGAAGAAAACGAAGAAGTACTCTTTGAGCATCGAGCTAAACTTCTTCGATATGATAAGCAAAATTCTGAGTGGAAAGAGCGTGGCATAGGAAATATGAAAATCCTCATGGATAAGAATGATCCTAATATGGTGCGCTTGGTTATGAGAAGAGAAATTGTACATAAATTATGCTGCAATCAGCGCTTGACCAAAGATATGAAATTTAAAAAGGCTCCCAATACTGAGACTGCCCTCAGTTGGTGTGGCCAGGACTATTCAGAGAATGAACTCAATACGGAACTTTTGACTGTGCGATTCAAAACTGCCGATACGTGCAACAGTTTCTATGAAGCCATTCTCAAAGCTCAAGCGAATATGACTGAGAATTTTGATGGTAAGTAATAATTTTTGTTATATTTTACATTAGTATTTATCATAATCAAAATTATTTTATTCCTATCAATTATGACTACGAATTAATATATATATTTCGACAAATTTGAATCTAACTGGATTTTTGTATACACCTTAATTAACACGGCGACAAAAATGTCTGCCTCTGTTACAATAGTGCGCTTTAAAGTTTCATATCGTATTATCTCTTGCCTTACACCTTCAATAAGTTATTATTATTATTTATTATTATCAAATAATGTACTAGTTTCTTTAACATAAATTCTTTTACTTCTACAGCAACAAAATCGGTGGACAAAGTAGACAACAAAAATCAAGTCAAAGAAGGTTTTGGTGATAAGTTCAAACCAAAACCAGGTGCATGGAATTGTGCTATTTGCTATGTCCAGAATACTGCTACTTCTAAAACATGTGTGGCTTGTGATACTCCACAAAATCCGTCTGATACAAGTAAATCGGATGAACATAAAAAATCAGGATTTGGCGACAAATTTAAGCCAAAGGCAGGTTCTTGGAATTGCAGTTGTTGCTATGTTCAGAATTCAGCTTCCGCTAAAGTATGTGCCGCTTGCGATACTCCGAATCCATCTAACACAATTAAGTCTGATGAAAGTAAAAAATTAGGGAACGCTTTTTCGTTTGCAAATGCCCCAGTCGATGATGTGGTAACCGAAGGATTTGGTGATAAGTTTAGACCAAAACCCGGATCATGGTCTTGTAAGAGTTGCTACCTTTCTAACAATGCTGATGCACTTTATTGTGTTGCTTGCTCAAGTCCAAAAGATGATACAATTCCCAAAAAGGATACTGCACAAAGCGATCTGTTCCAAGGAATGAATCCACCAAAAACAACGTTCACTTTTGGATTTGCTAATACGAACGCGGAAAAGGATGCTGCTGCTAAGAAAAATGCAGTGACCAAGAACTTGTTCGGTACACCAACAACTACCACTTTTACATTTGGGTTTCAAACTTCAACTCCGTCCACAGCAGTAACAACTGTGACGCCTTTTACAACTGCAACGCCTTTTGGCGTGAGCACTCCACCTACAGGCAGCTCTGGTGGATTTATGTTTGGAAAACCTCCATCGACTGATACAAGCAAGGAACAGCCTTCGATATTCACCGGTACAACAATTACAACAACGTCAAACGATTTGCCGGCTTTCTCATTTTCGTCAACAGCTCCTTCGATCTTTGGAGTGTCGAAGCCAGCTGAGCCTGGGAAAACAACTGGTGCGGGATTCCCGTCAAGTTTTGTGGCTTCTGGGAACGCAGTCAAACCGGAGTTAGAAGCAGATAACATGTTTAAGTTGGAAAAGAAAGAATTTGAATTTAAACTTAAGCCCAAGTCACCAGGAAAGGCGAAAAGTCCTCTAAAGAGCGGGGGTGAAGACGAATCGGACGGGGAAAATGTTGAAGAAGAGAATAACGCCTACTTCGCTCCAGTTATCCCCTTGCCCGAGAAGGTAAAATTGCCTATCAATTAGAAGATTGCTAATCTTTTCTTAATTATTGATATTTTTTTCCAGATTGAAGTGAAAACTGGCGAAGAAGATGAGGAGGAACTTTATTGTCACCGCGCAAAATTATATCGCTTCGCCGAAACCGACGGTGCTATGGAATGGAAGGAGCGAGGTTTGGGGAATGTTAAAATTTTGAAGCATAAAACTACACATAAACTTCGCGTTGTTATGCGCCGAGAACAGGTTCTCAAGATTTGCCTAAATCATGTTCTTAGTTCCGAAGTTGATTACAAGCGCAAAGATGAGAAATCTTGGCATTTTATCGTTAATGACTTTAGTGAGGGAGAATTCGAAGTAATGCACTTTTGCCTGAGATTTAAATCAAAGGAGATTGCTGAAGCCTTTATGACCGCAGTGGAAAAAGCTATTGCTGGTGACTTAAGCCCAATTCCTAATGAAGGTATATTATAATTTGTTTACTTTATTACAAATAGTTATGTTAATAGCGCGACTTTTATACAATATTTTAAAATTGTACTGGAAAATTACCATATTCTTACCAAAATATTTATTCCTTTCAGTTACAAAGATCGAAGAAATTGAAAACAAAAAACTTGACATATCCGATGAGGAAAAGAAATTAGCGGATAGCTTACAACTGCCTCATAGCTTCTTTGAGAAGTCAGAAAAAGACTGTACGGGCTGTCGAGGTTGTGATCCTGATAAATTTGATTTCTCAGAATATTCTGAAGTTAACACTGATATTGGCGATGAGAATCCCATTCCACTGGAAATGAAATTTGAAAAAGCTAACGATTCTGATAAACCAAAAGAATCTATACTTAAACAAAGCTCTTTATCATATGCAACCCCCACCAAAGAAAACGATTTAGCCAGCAAAATAGATAATTCAACAACACCAGCTTCAGATGCATTTACATTTTCATTAAAAAGCGGATCTGCGTCCAATGGAGGTTTCCTTTTTGGTAACTCGGGTAATTCGTTTACCGCACAAAGTACTACAGGTAAGTTTTGGAAATATAAATTATTTTACTCTACAAATTTGAAATTTTTCAGCAAAACCAATGTCAATTTTTGGTGGAGGATCAAATTTGTTTGGAGGAGTCGCAAAACCTAATGCAGAAAATAGCGAAAAAGTTCCGGTATCATTTGGATTTGGTGGAATTAAACCATCGTCAACGCAACCATCAATATTTGGAGGTTTAGGAACAGGCAGTACATTTAGTCAAACTAGTTTACAACCTTCAGCAGAGAACTCATCTGATAAACCCGAATTGTCTTTAGATTCAACAAAAGAAGCTCCAAAATCATTCTCATTTAATCAGTTCTCTTTTGGAAGTTCATCAAAACCTTTCGCTGATATAACACCAACATTTGGCTCTTCGGATGGGAATATTTTCAGCGGTATTGCGAAATCGGAAACAAGTATCGAAGGAGGAAAAACTAATGAGATTTCCGGAAGTTTATTTAAAACTCCATTCTCGTTTGGTAAAACAGGGAATGATTCAAAGGATGATTCAACTGGAAATTCCGCTATCGGGGGTTTACCCAAAAGTGGTATAACCTTTGAGAAACCAGAACAAACCATCAATAAATTAATTGAAGCGGAAAAACTTCAATCAAATATTTTTTCGAAACCAGATGAATCAAACACACCTACATACTTCGCGAATGTAAAAGATGATATAAGTTTTGCCTCTCTAGCCAAACAGAATGATACTACCCCTCTTTTCCCAGCAAAAGACAGCAAAGAATTTGTGGGTTTGACAAATACTGACGCTTTTAGTAGTTTTCTTAATCCTCAAGGAAAAGGAAATGACCATCATAATACATCAAATAAAAGTCAAGGCGATGCAAATGACGATTCTACGCATGATCCACATTATGATCCAATTATTCCTCTTCCTAAGGAAATTGAAATTAAAACTGGTGAGGAGGATGAAAAGAAATTATTTGGAGAAAGGGCAACTTTGTATAGATTCGACAGTACAGAAAAACAGTGGAAAGAGCGAGGTAATAACTATTTTTAAATTTGTTAGAACGTTTAACCTCATGAGTTATATTTTCTAGGTGTTGGTGAAATGAAAATTCTCTATCACCCCGAAAAAGGTACTTACCGTTTCTTAATGAGACGAGAGCAGGTTCATAAACTTGTACTCAATCATGCCATTACGGCGGATCTCAATTTTGCCCCAATGGGTAAATCTGGAAAAGCTTTTCTTTGGGCGGCGCAAAATTTTGCAGAGGAATCACCACAGCTCGAGAAGTTGGCAGTTAGTTTCAAAAATGTACAAATAGCACACAATTTCCAGAATAAAGTAACAGATTGCATAGATCAGCTGGGAAAGCGCGACAATTCTTCTTTACAATAGAAATTTAAATGTTAATTTAACTAGATATTATTTAAAAAATAATTTGTTTTTATGAACCTCTACATTTTTTTCGCGGTTATTTATTTCGCAGCATGCAGAAAAGTAATAATTAACAATTATTATTTTTATGCTCATTATAAAAATGTCATATGAAATTGTGTAAATTATTCAACCGTTCTTATAGAGGAGTTTTTATGTCGTTATTTTTAGAACACTTATTATAAGACGAAAAATATAGCAAGATTTATGGAATAATCTGAAGTGTTCGTTTTTTCTGAATGCTACCTGTTCATCCATCACTTTTAATTTCTGGAATTTTTCATTGGTGATTTGGCAAATTTGTAGTAGTTATCCATTAAGGTAACGCATATTTTCTCCATATGTACAAAGTCGCATTATAAATCAGTTTACTTTCAATTGTATTTTGCAGAAAGGATTTACACTTGTAAGTAAAATCGATTCATATTAAATCAAGTAAATACTGCGAAGCACATTTTTTGAATGAGTAATTCCAATTTAAAAAAGTTATCTCACATTAAGGAAGAATTATTTACTATATATAGCGCTTATTAACTAAAAAATTTTGAATTATAATCTGATATTTTATTATTTTAATTACGTTGCATTAATGCTGTTTGCATAATAATAATAATACAAAATCTTCCATCTTTTATAAAATATCCAACGAACATACATAGATGCCACGGGACTTTAAATAAACAGAAAAAAAGTTTTTGGATGCATATATTGATGGAAAAATTGACGTAAAACTAAATACCATTATTTAGGGACATAATATCATAAAAAAAATTTCCAGATAATCGCATTCAACGTTTCCAAAATTTGGATCAGTTGCATACAGTTTGAGAGATAATTTATCAATTATATTTTAAAATTGCATTTGTTATAGATTATAAGAAAATATTTTAAAATGCAGACGGTCAGCGGTATGAACGACTTTTATAGGACCCTGTAATTGTAATATATTATTTTCAGTTTATATTTTGTTTCCAACTGATGAATCAATTACATATGTGCAAGGTTTCTGCGTGGGAACTACAATATTTTTAAAATCGAAAGGTATGTATGTAAGTACGTCAGAAGACGTAAAGTTAAATGAAACTTTATTTTAAGAAAAAGCATTAATTTATCTAACAATTATTGAAAAACCTAATTCTAAATTTTATAATGTAAAGTGAAAGGTGACGAATTCCACCTGAATCAGGTGTAATTCTGTAAAATCCTCTGAACCATAAAATGATTCAATTTATCCCTTCCATGGCAGCCGGTTTTAAATTAAGATTCAGACGGAATCGCATCGCATCACAACCTGTGCCTGGCTGTGTTCATTAGCAGAACCACAACAATCAGAGGAAAATTACACCTCGGTGAAAGGCCGAACAGGTTCGTGTCGACTTCGGCACGGGTTCTTTCCTAGTCCCATCCCATTCCGAAAAAAAAACGACTCGTTTTCCACTGTTTTAAAGCGAACTCGGCGAAACGAGACAGAACAGAACAAGGTTGTGGTGTGCCTTTTCTCCGGCATTCCGTGCGGCGCAAAAGAGTGCACCCCCCCCGTCCGCTCGCACCACCTACTTTGCCCCGCCGCACTTTTCCAGCTATGCCTTACCACGTTCCGGTTGCTGACATTCCGCCATGCGATTCCAAGTTCAATTGTTTTTAGCCGTCGGCACGGCACTGCGCCTCCCCCCTCCCGTACATCAGCTCAGCGGGGCAACGCAGCAACCAGCAGCATCTGCCCCGCGATTCTCGTCACTTCGCCGCACAACCAAAAACTGGGGAAGTGTGCGTGCAGCGAGTTTTGCCTTTGCCGTGTACAATTCAAATACGGACAAACTGGAAAACGAAACGAGCGGAATTATTTCGCCGCACACACAACACACCGACGGGAGTCAGCCAAAAAGAAGACATACACACGGGTGAAGTGAAGAAATCGTTGAAATGACGGGAGTTTTCTGGTGTGAATTATATTAGGACAAAATCAAGGAAGACTTGTTTTAATCAGGTAAATATGTGCACAATTGTTCAGTGTTTTTAATTAATTAAAAAAAATCTTGCCAATCAGGTGGAGTTTAGGTGCTCACCGTTGACGGGGGCCCCTCTGTGAAAAAGACACATCCGCGAAACAACTCGGTTTTTCCTCGAGATCATTTTTATGTGGTACCCACTCTGCCCGAATAGACGTGTTGTAAGCGCTGTCGCTCTTTTATACTTTCCTTCTCAGGGGATGGATAGAAAATTCTATAAAAAATCAAACAATCATTTTACTTTAATTTAAATGCATAGTCTATGCACAGTCGCTGGAACATTCTTTTTAATAGTAAATTATTCCTCTCTTTAGACAAGAAATTCCTGCATATGAAACAGGAAATACTGGGCTTATTGCAAAAATTTATAGCCCAATTAGTCCCAGGAGTGAGGAAGAGCATCACTAAATGAAAATTTTTATACACATATCAAGCGAGAACTTTGCTCTGACCGGTGGTGATCATGCCGCTAGTGCTCTCCTTCTCCTGGCATACCAACAAATGGTCGTTCGGTCAAAGATGCCAGTTTCTGGTGATTTTCAATCTCGTCGGTCACCAGGTTAAACCCTCAAGACCTTGGGGTTGAACTTTAATAGTGCCTTGTGACTATAGCTTAGGTGTCATTTTTAGAATTCCTAAGAGCACTGCACCAGCCAAAGCTTTCTTCCACTTATTAATCAATACAGCGCTCTGGGGTGCTTGCCACTCTATCGTAAAAAGTTATCTCTCTGTTTTTACGTGTGCAATATAACAGCAGCAATTGCTGCAAGCGCAAAATAATTTTCTGATCTAATAATCGCCTCTTTGAGGCAAGCCTGTAAAACGATTTCTCTATTTTAAAAATGCTAACTTTTTCTATAGAAAAATAATTCATACTAGGTTCACAAGAATTCTACCAATCGCCATGACTTCGTACCCAATTCTTGTCTGTCAAGCCGAAAGATCTTATAACATATTGTTGCCCTTCTATACAAGTTGTAATTAGTTAAACATTTCTTAAACGCATTCTGAGACTGTAGACTATAAATAAAACTATAAAAATAAGACTATATAAAATATGTGTGTTATTTTCGAAATAAAACTAGTTTTCTTTTTATAGCGTTCATAAAACTGAATTAACTTTGATCTCGAGAATACTTTCTCTCAATTTTCTATTACAAAATGCTCTATTATATGATTACAAAATATCACATAAAATAATTATGGTTGGCTATATTTCAATTATGTATAAAAAGCACGCAAAATTGCGGATACAACTAAATATGCTCCCTTTTAACTGCAGTTCAATAGTGAATAGGCAATTGAAACGCTTTAAAAATAAATTCAACAAGCTTTAAATTTATTCGACTTCGATTCTAATAAATTTTTATATATAATATTAAGCTATGATTTACCACTTTTCGTTTGTTTTCAGCTAACACGAAATGGACTCGACTAACAAACCCTCACACGTGAATGAGAATAAAATAGACTGTAGCGGACTGGTTCCGCAAAAAGTTATAAGATTAGTGGACTCTTCTAAACAAGAATTCGATCCAAGTTGTAATTTAGTACATGTGGAAAATGCTCCAATGGAGATGGACAGCGATAGTGAATATGAAGATGACGATGAGATAAATGGCGCTACCAAAGAAGGTACAACATGCCCTCCAGGTAGTGGCGCCTCAATTGTGGAGGTTGCTTCTACAACTGAGCAACCCTCAAATTCAAATATAAAACTTGTCCTGAAAAAATCTCAACCCACAGAAATTTCTAATCATTCACTAGTCCAAGCGAAGAGTCCAACGAATAAGATATTTGTTGTAACATGGGTTACAAATGCTGCAACAAGGCCTGTTTTAACCAGTGCCAGCTACTCAACAGTTCAGCCAGTGGCTAAAGTTTTAGACACTGCTGTGGCCCCAATTTCATCGGTGATTGGGGATCCAAGTGATCCGATCAAGATGGAAGTGGGGCAACAGCATGAATGTGATTTATCACGGCAGCCACATCAAGAAAGTAAGGTACTTAGTGAGAGTACGGTTAGCGATGTGGCATCTATAAAATCAGCAGAATTTGGGAGCCGGGAAGAAAACGATGACATTGAATCTATCCAATCGGAATCCTCGGAGGTAAAGCCAAGCACTCCGAAGATACCTCGTGAGCTAATTTTATTACAGAAGACTGTAAATGAATCAAAGATTTTATCGGAATACATGAATGAAAGTAGCTCCTCCAAGGGACGAAAATCAAAAAAGATCGCTTTAAAAACAGGAAGCGATACGGAATATTCGCCTTTGGTCGCCAGTATGCGTTCCAGAAGCCGCAGCTGCAGTAAGCCCCGCATTGAATCACCTATAGAAGGAATCGATATGTCCAAATGGCTATCTGAAGAGAAATTGAACAAACGACAAAATATGCGTTCACAAAACACGGAATTTGTTCAGAAGCATATGAAGTTCCTCAACAGGTTACATGGAGACGGAGAAGTTTCAGATAATTCCGAAGGAGAGCAATCATTGAATGAAAGTAAAATTGTTGAGGTTGAAAGCCAGATACAAATAATAAGGAGAAGCTGGCAGCCTCCTCCGAAGGTAATTGAAATAAAAATTCAGTAAAATTAGAAACGATATCTAATTATTGGAATCTCTTTTAGCCTGGATGGGATAGTTTCTGTTGGAAATGTCACACTTGTGTAGATGTTACACCTTGTTCTAAATGTCCTAGGTCATACCACATGAAATGTCTGCGAAAAAATGCACCTTCAGGGAATAATTGGATATGTCCGGAATGCAATGTGGTAGATAGTTCTTTGAGGGGAGTCAATAGGTACCGGAAAAATGCTTAAAATAATTAGAAAATTTAATCATTAAATTATCTTTAGAACATGGAAAGGAACCCCTTTGCCTGTAGATCATCTAAATCAACTCCTACAATTCGCTTTGAAGCGAATGAGACAACTCAAAGGCGTAAGTACAAAGTTTGCTTTTATTGATTCACCCGGAGATATGACGGGCACTGATAGAGTTTTAGCTCCATCCACGCCCATGTGACTTTGTATCAGCGTATTAAATGCCCCGTCTTTAGCTTGTGTGCGACCTCGATGGCTAAAAATATGTTTGCTTCACTGCTGACTCAGCTAGACTCAATTGTGAAAGAACAAAATAAAGCTTTCGAATGAGTGGTTTGCGATGAAAAACTTTGGGGTCTGTTTTGAAATATATTTTCTTTTCTAAAAAGATGCCGCCATTCTTCAGAACCAATTTGTTCTGATTCAAATAGAATTAAGGAGGAACTTCCGTTTTAATCTTTAGAAAGGAAAAATTCAAGGCCAATAAAGAAGTTCAAGCTAAAGTGTTCATTTTTAGATGGTTTAAAACAAATTGCCCATTGACGGTGTTTCGAAGTAACATTACGATACAATCTCTTGATTGTATATGTATTAAATATTGTATTAGAAAAACCATGGGTAGAAGAAGTAATGGTGTGACGAGACACCTCACTGTTGTCTACAGCTCGATTATTGCTTGTATAATCTATAAATAGATCCTTTAACACAGATTGCTTTATTTTTAAGGATTATTCGTAAGTAATGACAGAAATGATTAATTAAAGGTTTTTGTATTTTAAGTGAACACTGTTCTTGGTTTATGAAAGGGGAGCGTGACTTATTTTTCTAGGGATGTCCAACAAATTTGGCCAGTAGGGAAGACTTAATTTAAAAAAAAAAAACGGCCAAGTGCGAGTCAGACTCGTGCACCGAGGGTTCTGTAAAAAAAAAATTTTTTTTCTTTGTGATGTAACTACAAAGTTACGGTTTTCGGATTTTTCCCTTAATTCGAGATAAACGGGAAGTACTCTATAGGTTTTGATTCCTTTGCGAGTGCCAAAATATGCTGTATAAACGGCCGTATCTTTTGATTGCGTTGTCTTAGAAGTTTGATTTTTTTCACAGCACAGCTCCAGATCTGAGTATTTGATATTAATTTCAACTTGATACCTCCTCACGTTCCTGTGAAAAGAGGTATTTTCAGACAGACAGACAGACAACGATGTGATCCTCCGAAGTGGGTCCTTTTTTTCCTTTTTAGGTAAGGAACCCTAAAAAACGTCATATATTATATGAATGTCATCAAGCTGAATAAGAAAAGTTGTAAAATTAAAACGTTCTTTGCCAATTGAGGTATTTTTAAACTTAAACCGTTCTTCTGGCGTGTCCAGACGCTAAATTTTCCTTAAAATGGCAAATTTTTTCACAGCGTATTTCGGACTGAAACTTCCTTTTCTATTCCATTGCTCTAGTTCCTAATATATAATGCTCGCAAAATGCCACAATATTATACCACCGCTTAGTTGCGGTAAAAAAATAAGCTATCAATTGTTTTTATTTTTATTCTTAAGTAATTCTTAAGAATCTGACAAAAAATATATTTTAAGAATAGGTGCGATAGTTGTAGTTGTAGTATGAAAACTTTTGGGTTTAATTTATTCATCACTGAAAACGTTTTAACACGTTTAACTTATAAAGTCAGGTTTTGCAATCAAATGCAGATCTCTTTAGTAGCTGAATTGAACGCAGCTTGAGCTTATACCTTCTAGCCATTGCAACTTAACAAAAGTTTTAAAAATTCAGTAAATTTGGCGTGTGCTGATTGTAGAATAAAGAAATTACGATTAATTTATGTACCAAGTATTTTGTGTGGGAAGAAGTAGGTTTATAAAAAATGATTAATGAAAAATAATTTGTGACCATAGAAAAATATTTTGGTGCATATTGGTCTGAAATTCTGTTGTGAACACTAATTTTTATAATTGCATACTTGTTAAATTAACCTCTTAAAGGGAAATGACGATTCTCGTCCGCGTACATTTTCTGTCCCAAATGTAAATTTAATGGGCGAAGCTCGAATCATATTAAAATGTTTAAGGCAAAGGGTTAATGAATTTTCCAATAAGGAAAACGAAAATTTTTAAAACAAAATTTCTACGAAAGTGATAATATCATAGATGGTCCAAGCGATTTGGGATATCTTGTCCGTTTTGATATTGGTATATTCAACTCTGTTATGCCATGCGATATATAGTTTTTATACCATCTATGCTAATGTGCAAATACAAAAGACTTATTAAAAACCTACAGTCGAAGGTGTACTTCTCTTTTGTTATTTTATTTTACTTTTGATATGTGCTGTCCTGTGCTGTTTTCCAAAATTAACCTTTTGTGTAGACAACTAAGCAGTTCTGGTACCTTGTCTCATTTAATAATTTCCTCATCCTATAAGTGTTTTGTGTTGGGGAATCCAGTGGTCCTAGGTACTTCATCCCAGATAGTGGCGATCATCTTTTCGGATTCCCTTTTTTCAAAATTGACAAAGGACCTATACATTTTTTGACTGCGTTTTGTCATTCGATTTTAAAATGGATTATCAGTGAGTAGTTTTCCTTTATTTCCCCCGTTGTAATTGTGGCCATGGAGTAGGTACCATATCTCAGTAAACACTTAATTCTCTTCGAATTGACAATAACTATGCAGGCCTCTAATTGATGACAATAAGGGTTGATTTTAGTTTTTATGTTATTATTAATTTAGTTATGATTGGGTCATCTCACAAAAAATTACCACCCGTCACTGACTTGTTCATTATGAGGAAATTAATGATACAAAATATTTAAATGAACTTCATAGTATTTTTCTGCATATCGTGTGATTACTAAAAATCGGTTTTTAGATTATTGTGAAGATTTTGATAGTGTGAAATATTACTCTAACACAAACTCAGTAGTGAAATAGTTATAATAAATGGAATTGGAAAATTATACATTTTTCACCAATAAAGTTTTTTATAGTACATATTTAGTTTAGCCTGAATGACTTAAAAGATATTTGTTTAAATATATATAGAACGAAACATATAGCAGACGGAGTCAACATTTCCTATACAGAATTGCATTACTTTCAACAAATTTCAATTAATGACTATAAGGCTCATATAAAAAAATATTACAAATATTACAAATGCGTTTTTCACAATGCTCTACTATTATGCAAGATTTTAACAGAATTGTTGACTGTAGATTTATAGTCTAGGGTAGTTAGTATTTGTAGTTTTGTTTGGCTCATTTTGGTTCACTTTTAATGCAGTGGATTTAATGATTATTTCAGTTTAAACTCGATCGAATTGTGACTAAAATTGAAATTTTGATGGCTCTAGACTTAAATGTACATATAAATTTGCCTTTATAGTATTGAATTGGCGCACACTCTGAGCCACAATTCGAACAGACCTTTAAAGTTACCAACTCCAGCTCTATACAACTTTAATATTAAAAACACCACTGTTTTGTAGAAAAACACGTCAGCATACCTGCTACCTAAGATTAATCCCCACACATACCTTGTAAATCTCTCCCTTCTTTTTAAATTCATAGGGTTTCAAAATTATAATACTTACGCCAAAATTACTATGGGAATCAATTTTAAGTGGATTCCAAAAACAAACAACATTTTTTATGGTTGTAACAAAGCATGTCGACTGAAAATCTACACTTGTAAAAAGACCCCTAATTATAATGGATCAATCAAATAAACAATAATTGTCTTGTTTTAATGTTTTATGTAAATAATGGTTCCAAAGGTTATAGATCCTCTAACGGTTATTAGTGGAACTTCTGCATTTATTAGTTATTGACTTGTAAATTGATGACCATTGCTTGTAAATATGTAATTACTATTCATTCGCCAATGGATTGTATAGCAGTTAAAGGGTCATGCTCAGGAAAACAGAACACCCTTAATCTTTTTAAAATCCAGGGCAAGTACAGGACCGGTATATTCAAAAGATTAACGATAATTTTTATAATGAAAAATATTTAGAAATAAATTAATATTTATTCTGCCCAAAAGTACACACAGTGTTTCGGAATTTCTTTCTCCGGAATGATGATATAGTTACACCGTTAGTAGTTGAAAATCTATGAATCGAAAAATATTTGTTGTTCAAAAATTCATTTTTATTTATAATAATTTTATTTGAAAAAAGTACATCGAAAATTTAGAACAGTAAGAAAAATCGCGTTGCCGAGCGGATTATTACATATGTATATACTTTGAATATAATTCCCATTCATATTCTTCCTATTTTCAGGGGATATTTTTGGTATAATATTTACAGAATATGTTAAAACCAAAAATCAATTTTCGGGCTTGTAACTGAGTACGGCCCCTTAATTGAGAGTGCCATTTTTCAGTTTTGCTGTACGTATATTCGTCATTAATTTAATATTTAATTTTTCGTTAAAAAATCGCCCAAAAATCACTTTTCACCATTTTTTTAAGGAAAGCTGTAAGTTAAACACAAAACGTTCTTTGCTAACTAGCGTACGCATAGATGATATTTCGAAAAAAGAATAGTAAGCAATTTAAGTGTACAATTTGATGTATTGCTGCTTATGGTGACAATCCTCCGAATGAAACATTTTTAGTTTCTCCACATTGTATGATTGTTGTTTCAGTTGCATGGACGAATTTTCCTTCTTATAATTTCTTCCAAAATGAGAACTTCTAAAAATAAATTGCTTGATTGGGAAGAATTGGCATTTTTTAAAAATGAATTTCTAAATTTGAAACAATTGGCATTTTTCAAGTTTTTTCTTCGAAAACTAAATGTCTTGTTAAAAAATCTGTGGATAATTTTTTAGAATGAATCGATCGACTATAATTTTGAAATTTATTTTACAGATTGAATTTTTTTATGGTGCGGTAAACGAGGACGAAAACCCAGACTACTACAAGTATATCGTGAATCCCGTGACGTTAGAGAGTCTGCAGAGGAAAGTTGATAACAAGGCATTCAAATGTGCCGAAGAATTCGCCGTTGAAGCAAAATGGATTCACCACAATACAATGGTATACTTCGGAAGTGCGTGGGAAAACTAATTTTATCGGATTTTTTCGTTAACGATTTTATCTCTTTATATAGATGGTGGTAAAATGTTGACTCTGGCAAAGGGTCTGGTGAAGATCTGCCGTCAGGAAGTGACTGAAATCGAGACTTGCCCGGAATGTTACTTTAATGCCAATACTAGCAAGGATTGGTTCGTTGAAGTTTGTTCAAAACCTCATATTTTGCTTTGGGCTAAATTAAAAGGATTTCCGTACTGGCCTGCAAAGGCAATGGGTATTAACCCTTCAGCGTTGGTGAATGTAAGGTTCTTCGGGGACTACGATAGAGCTTATGTTCCTATCAAGGAATGTTTTCTTTATTCCGAGAAAGATCCAAATCCACCAACGAAGAAAACACACAGAAACAATATGGCAAGCTGTATCAAGGTAAGTTAGTCCAATGAGGTTTTTAGAGGTCATTATCAGTTAGAATTTCAGAGTTCAGAATTATCTTATTTAGTATACAATTTTCATACTATGAAAATACTTGCATATGTAAATTGAACTTATTTACCATTTAATAGTAAAATGTTCTTTAAGGGATTAAAGTCGGTCAGAAGGAAAAATTTTACTTTTTTTTAAAGCTTCTACAAATAATTGTGTTCATTAATTTCACAAATGTTATTTATAATATATTTCTTTATTGAAAAATGAATTCTTTTGATCTATTAACATATTGCATATACACAAATACATATATCGTTTTTAACGGTTCTATTCCTCAAGGTATTGGTTACTTTACAGAAATTTAAAAACAACACCCCAGAATTTAATTTTTCGAAATTGACAGAGCATGACCTCTTAAGTTAGTGCTATTTTGATTTATTTGAAATTTCAAAGAATTTGAAATGTTACAAAAATTAATTAAACAAAGATCTTTCCCCTTCAGGAAGTTGATATTCACATCAAAAAAATAATTGCGAAGTTCGGATCGTTCAAATTTGCGCCCTTTAAAACCCCGTACGATCCCAGCAAAGAATTAGCTCAACTAGAAAGCATGATTCCAGGAGTTGTTGAGTCTATTAAAAAAGCGCAAGCATCCCCTAAACCAGCTCTTACCTATAAAATTGTTAAAACTGCCGATAATCACCTCTCGATTATAAAGAAGCCAGATTTGATTAGTTCTGAATCTTCTCCAAAAGACGACAGGCTTACAGACGACACTAAGGACACAATAAAGATCGTAGAAAGGAAATCATCCGTAAGTAGTGATGTAGGATCCTTCAGTAAATCAAGCAGTGTAAGTTCAGCTAAAATTCCCAGTCCTCTAAAGACTTATGAAGTTGTACCGAAGAAGGATGAGACCGAACCTAAAGTTGGATCCGTAATTCTGAAAAGAAAATCAGATAATTGGAATATGGTCTCGCCAACTAGTAGTACAAGCAAAAAGCAAAAAAATATTGAAAGTGATTCGGTTCGCGGAGAACAGGTGATTTCATCGACCTCAGACTGTAATAGCAGTAAAACTAGCTCAGAGAAGACAGTTTTAAATTCTGCTGAAGATGTGGTCATATATAAACGCAAAAGATCTGAAGATGGTGCTACTGCTTCTAAAGCTCAAAAAACTAAAGTCGACGAAACAAAAAGGATTCCTTTGATGGTATTAACCGCGAGCACGTCGCAGGTTTCTTCATCAGCACATTCTTGCTCCTCAACCTCTACTGTGAGCAGTCTGAATAGCGAGGATGAGTTGGCTTCAAACTCTGAATATAATAAAACTGGTTCGACTACCGACAAAAATTACAAGAATGAAGAAGTAGTTAAAATATCACAAGCGCAAAATATAAATGAAGAAAGTGTTGCTCAAACGGCAGTCGCCGACGTTAATGTTAATAATATTGAGAAAGATTCAAGTCAAGAAAATAGTCACAGAATTGAACAAATTGAAATAAGTCCTTCTAATAGTGAAGGATCTAATAAGCCTTGTGAAATCATCCCTTTAGCAGAAATAAAAACAGAAAAGCTTGATAGTGATGATGAAACACAAAAATCGTCAGAGTCTATTGAAATTCGATCAAAAACAGCTACTCCAGAACGACAGGTCCCACCACAAAGTATTGCAAGTACAAGCAATGATCAGCAAAATATCCATACCGAAACCGAAAATCTGGTTGTAAAGACTGAGATACCGTCTGACGATGAGGAAGGCGTCGTATTATCTTCCAAGCTAGCAGAAACTACCTCTGATAAAGATGCAAATCGAAAAACCTATAAGGGTGTCGTTGTTCCTACGCAACGGATTTCCGTAAAAGATATATCGACGATGTGCATCCAAGCGGCATCTGGGAAAAAAATTGAGATTACAGATAGGAAAAGGGCCACTGGAGGTAAGGAACTTTTATGAGAAATGAAATCTAGACAAAAGATCACACAAAAACTAAGTTTAGTTATATGCAGGAAAAAATAATTCTGTTTTAAATGACGGGGACAAGTTGTTAGGGAAATTTTATTATACTCGTATATGTGTACTGAATTGTTATAAGTGTAAATTATTCATCATAACGCTACCATAACAAAGCTATATATTAAAATTTCTAATCGAGTACAATTTATTTAAAAAATCCAATTTGTCAAATTGAAATCGCTTGAAATTGAAGTGAGCGTGTTCTAAATGCCCAGTTTTTCAATTCGAAAAAGACGAAGGTTTAAGTTAGTAATATAAGTACTTTACGGACTTCAATGAAAGTCTCGGCCTAAAATTAAAGGATCTAAAGAAATTTTTTGGCGGTCGGCTTTAGTTTCAGAAATATTCAACTTTTGATTTTGACAGAATTGCAAAATTAAGTGGACATTTCCACCGCAAAATTCTACTTAAATTTATTCAATTTCCTTAAAGAACACTACACTACATACTTTCACTATGCACTTATATGGTTAAATTGTGAAAAACCCTAAATATAATAAAATTTAAGTAAATATTTTGTTACCTCTTATCATCAAATGAAATTTGTGTTAAAAAAAAATATATATCCGTGTAAAAATATTTATTTTAAAAATATGCGTGCTTGTCTGCCAAAATTAAAAGTAGAATATTTCAGAAACTATAGCCGACCGCCAAGAAGCTCCTTCAGATCCTTCTGTTAAATAAAATTTCAGCTACGAATACAGTCCTGAAAGTTTAAAACCGAATTTTAATTTAAAATTTGTCTAAATTTCATTGTTTAAAATTTTAATATATCTCTAATCAATATCCTTTTTCCAGTCATGAAGGTTGAAGTGAAAAAACAAAATCAGAGAGCGCGCAAATCTTTCCCCAACAAGTTGACCTTTACGATTCCAACAGCTTCACATGCGCCAAATTCTGTCAACGTATACCCTCCCAAAAAAGTGACTTCAATCACGTACCAAAACACAAGTAAAAATATGGTATACATTCCACTGGACTCGAAGGGGCAAACTTCTATACAGAAAGCGATTCCCATTCCGCCGCTGACAGCAGTCTCGAAGGTGTCTGCAGTCCAGCCTGCGACTGAAACTACGACGACCTCATTGAGTGCTCTGTCGTCGCCAACGCCTCAAAACACAACGCCAACGCCAGCTGGAAATCAGAGTGAATTAATTCAGACGCCAGCGATGGCCATCCCGACGACCATCACTATAATGCCATTGGCGGTGACGTCGTCTATCACAGTGATCGCGCCTTCGACGACGCAAACCATAACCACTCCTTCTAGTAGTCAGGGCCTCCCTCCGCAGGGCGGCGCCTCTTCTAGTAACGACCACATGCTCTCGGGGTTCGTCACTCCAGGGCTGGCAGCTGCAATAACAGACACAATTGTGCGGGGCCCTCCAAAACTGGCCCCAAAACCCTCAAGAGCGCTTGGAGCCGATGGGAACGCGGTTTTTCCATCTAAGGCTGGCCCTGTGTGTAATTTCTTAATGGAAAGTTCGCACAAGGTAAGTAAAACAAAATCATTCCTAATAACATGTTTCCAACACCCTAAAATCTGGAGATTTTGTGAGATTGCGCAAAATCCATATGACAATCTATTGGATTTCTCATACAAATAAGCAAGTCTAGATTTCGATAGAATCCCAATCAAAATTTCATAAATTCATTGTGGGCATCCCCAAAAAGTTTATTCAGCACTATTTAGCAGGCGTTAAATTTAGCATTGAATTGAAATAGAAGAAGTAGTTGCAATGGAAAAATATATAAACAAGTGAAAGCAATTAAAATCTATGACACTTGACATAAAATGAAATCCGTTACTATTATGGAAACACTTTTAAATTACTTATTCTAAATCCCAAGATTATGAGGAGATGAAAACATCGTATAAAATACGATTCACGAAAAAATTTGGTTGGTTGGTAGTTCTCTTACTACCCCATGATAGTGCCGCTACTGCAACTGATTTAGTCCCGGCTTCAAAACCAAATTGACAATGCTTCAAAAGGTCCAGTACCATGAATTCATAGCTGGCGGTATAAGTAAACAAGTTATCAAATAAAACATTATCAATCAATTTTGCCAACTTTAAAAAATTAGCCCCGAAAAGGTAACATTTTTTATATATCCCAAAATATGGGCATTAATGTTGTTTACTAGACAAATTTTATTAAACATAGCGATTTCCATTTAAAAGTTTTTAAGATCGTTGATTTTCAATTCGTTTTAAGAATTGAAACATGCAGTTTGCCTTGAAGTACATTTATAATATTTTTTTTTACAGATTTCTGATTTCTTTAGATCTGTGATAGAAGACACTTTAGCCGATATGGCAAGTAGCGGGGTTCTAGAAGCTAAAGTGAAAGTAATGGAATTGGATATGGAAAAAATGAAGCATTCGTACGAAAAGCAACTAGAGGAGTTGAAGCACAATACGGACTTGATGCTTTGTGAAATGCGTAATAGTTGGGAAAAGGAGCGTACAGCGATAATTGCAGAGACGAGAAAACAGTGCGAGGCTGAAAGGATCCGGGCTATTGAGGAATGTAAGAAGAAACAGTGGTGCGCCAACTGCGGAAAAGAGGCTCAGTTCTACTGCTGCTGGAACACCTCATACTGTGATTACCCTTGTCAGCAGAAACATTGGACCAGACACATGAATTCATGTGCACAAAATGATAACCCGGATGCGAATGTAAGTATAATCATTTTATAATTTAATAAACAAATAAAAACTTTGACATAAAAATGTCTGTAAGACCAAAATCGCAACGTGCAAAAGCATTTTACACGCATCTAAAAACTTTAAATTTCGTGAACAGGTACAAATAAAGAAATATTTTAAAACTTTCCTCTTGTAATAATATATTTTATAAAATAAAATTAAAAATTTTGAAAAAACGTACGACAGATGTAAACATTGTAATCGAAAAAGGATTAAAAAAAATTTTTGAATAACCCCTAAATAAAAGGAAGTAACGAAAGATAATAAATAAAAAACGCTTTAAAAAAGGTTGATTTGTCGCGAGGTCTGTCATATAATTATGAATTCAAAAAAATCCGTATTATAATATTTTATTACATATCAGGTTAGGTTTCCATATAAAACATTTGCTTGCAAAATTTCGTGTAAATAAGTCGATTGTATCTGTGAGGCTGTATATACAACATTTCTGTTTTATCAAAATTTCCTCTTATGTTTTATAGGCGCAGAAAATAGGAGTCAAAATAACACCTTTTAATGTAAAAGACAAAAAATCAAAAAACAATGAAGCATCAGCGCCTCGACCGTCCGGCCAGAACTTTGTACGGGCAACAATGCCTCTGCCGCGAAATCCAGTTCCTGTCCAACGATTAGTGAGCATACCTGTAAGTCGAAAAATTTCTAATCGCCTAAGATATTTCTAAAAAGTATGGTTTTTTTCATAGGTTCCTCTCTCCAATAATTCCGTCGTACCGCCAAGGTATACGCTTTTAAATAGGGAGGGTAATTGGGAGCTGATGCCATCGCCCGCGTTCCCGCGAGTGATACCAACAGCAAACGTAATCGTGGCCGATAGCAATGGAAAAGTCGGAGTCAATTCACCGGCACAGACGATAATCAGGACGAATCAAATGTGATAGTCTGAGGGGCTTGGCTTAGGGCAAGCCCGATTCTTTACTGCTTATCCTCTTCGGTTTCCAGCGCCCCGGCAGAGAACCGCGATACTGCTCCCAGCGGTGCGACCCGAATTTACAAATACTTTTAACTTAAACCCTTAGTTTGTAGCCTCATCTCATGTTGTACAAAAATATCTCCGTCAATCACATAAATGTCTGCATTAAGCTAAAGTGCATGCTAGAAATGCACCACCACATTGTAAATACTTAAGTTTAAATATAACCAACTATAATCATTTTTGTAAAATACCCTGAATCCGACATGTTACTGAATTCCAAGAAATTCATTATATTCGCAAAGTTATGTAATTGGACTCTGATCGCTTTGAAATACATATAACTATTTTAGGAATATCCAATGGATTTTTTTATAAACCCCTTGTTCCCATCCTAATCGGAGTGTCGTTAAATAGACAAAGCGACGTGAAACCATATTAAATTTAAATAAATGAGCCCTATCATGAAAAACGTTTAAATCGAACCGAAAGAAGCTTCATAATGCCCTTTTTAGATAAAAATTCCTTAATAGAACTTCTAAAATTTTCATTAATTCATTTTAGTTATCTTTAACTTTAAATAATTTTTCCGCAAATTCGAAATTCCAAGTCTTCAACATGGTCCAAACATTTTGTTGAAATTGTTACCAAAAGAACTACAACTAAATGGAAACTATTAAATAAATAAATAAACATTAAAATTCTGATGACTGGTGGTTATAAGAAAGAATTTTATTACGTTTTTCAATTTTGTATAAACGCTTCATAGAAAAAAAGAAACAAAATAAAAAATAAAAACTCTCTTCTTTTTACTTATGAAAACTAGGTACTAGTCTAAAGTTTTGTCTTACAAAAGCAGTACTTTCTCAGCTCTGGGTAAGTCTCATAAATGCAGGCCGCCTGGGCCCCGTATTTGTTGACGCGCGATACATCAGTCAGGTTTACGATGAATTTCTTTTCGTTTAAATCATGCAAAACGCTTGCTTCGAAAATTGAGTTGCCTGGCAGGGTGGTGATCTTCACCTGGTACATCTCCGAACTGACCTTCGTCTCCGATGTAAGATCAGCCAGGAATCCGTCTTTATCGAGATTTTGTTTAAATCTCAGTAAATTTTCTTTTGGTGATAATTTCGTAATCCAATGGATCTGCTTAAGCTTAAGATGTTCGCAGAGATTTCGTTGAGATTCTGTAAAGGCGTTAATTTTATCGACGAGAGCCACTGCAATGCTTTGGGCAAACGAGGAATTTGTGTGATTCACTGAGATCCAGTTCAAGCAGGTGCACCAGTGCGGTTCGATGTAGGCGTCAGCGCAGGAGCGATTCCTTGAAATCTGCTGGAACAGCGATATAGCTCGGGATTTCGAATACTCCGGGTATGAATATGACGATGTTTGCATTCCTGTAAGGTAAATAACAAGAATAAATTCTAAAATTGTATAAAATCTACATCGGACTTAAGTAAATAAGTAATAAAAGTATTAGTCTAATACTAATAGACTTGTAGTTATTAGAACTAATAAAGTATGGAGTAATAGTATAGCGTTTCATAAAAGACACTTTAAATTCACTAATTATTATTAGTCCACTGCACTAATAATATTAGTCCGCAGAGTAATAATTATAAGTTCCTACAATTCCTAGTTGTTTGTGCCCATAACTAATAACACAGGCCTGTGAAATATAACTTTTATTTTCTCCTTTGAATTATTATGTTATGTTTATTTTTATTAGGTATGCGAAATTAAAATATATTGCTGTTTTTTTTTTCATATCGAGATTTAGTTTTATTAAGCATATGCATATTGAAAGATTTTTTGAAAAATTGGATTGAATGTTTAGTGATTTCTGCTAATTCTTCCAAATAATAATATCAAAATAATTTTAATTGAATTTTTCTATCGAATTAATGTAACATTTTTAATGAATAAATTAATTGAAGTCAAAGATAACTTAAATTAATTTTTTAAAATTTAGGAATTTTATTATGGAGTTTTTATACAAAAAGGACTTGTAAGTTTTTTCGATTCGTTTCGTACGAAAGTTATAACGGCCCTGAAGCTAATTTCTCTATAGTTACTATTTATTGGTTTTTCTACTCCAATAAAAATATGGCCTTTATTTACAAGTCAATCACTAATAATTATTAGTTTGAACAGTTTTATGAGACAGTACAGAGCTACACTAATAATATTTCACTAATAAATATTAGTCTTATAAGTTATTAGTGAATTCACAGTTTTATGAAACAGGGGTATTAGAAATTGTAAAAAATCAATTAACAAAGTCCCTTTTTCAAAGGGGTTTTGATAATTGTGATATAAGTGAATATATACGAGATTTCAAGGACGCATATTTCAAATAAATCAAATATAAAATTGAATGATCCGAAATATTTAAATCAGCAATTACTGGCTAATATCTTGACCTTAATTATGCGATAATTAATTAAAAAATGTATTATAGTTGACAATTATTCTTTTAATATGTATGAAATTAAGTGTGAATTAAAAACTATTATCTTGCCGAATGCCGATCGAAGATACTTACGTATTATGTCTGACAATGTCTCATGAATATCAAAAGGTGTTGTGAGAACATCAACGTTTTGCAGGAACTTTGAATACTCCTTTGAAAATTTTTCTTTAAAAATTTGTGGAAAAACAAAACTGAAAAAAGGCAAACGCTCTTCCTGTTTTCCTTGTAGGGTGTTTCTGACTTCAGCGAATCTAGAATATTTTTTAAAATCAAGATCCAGGTAGTACATGTAATGTAGAGGTGAAATTGGATTTTTTTTTTTAATTAATTTGGAATAACAAAGACCTACCGGTTTCCATGGTCTGACATGAGAATCAAAATAGTATTTTCCAAAATTCTAATATCTTTCAAATTCTTTAGCCAGCTTTCGAGATCATCATCGGCCATCCCTATCAAATTAATGGAATCGTGCGATAATTCTCCGTGGAAACTGAACACAAATCGTGGGTTTTTCTTGTATGTCATCAAAAACTAAAAATGAAAATATCAAACCGCAATTCCAAATTCACTAAATTTTACAGAAAATAACACTTACATTCTTAGTGTAATTCAGCATAACTTGGTGAGAAGGACTACCGCCGAGACAAAACTTTTTAGAGGAAGATAAGTAGTTGCTGGCTTCTAAGTAATAAGTGCGCATATAATGATCTGTTGGTTGTTTTTCGAAACCATTCAGTCGGTATGTAAAAGTCCCCGTTTCGGGTAAATCTTCATTGAATGCAGTGACATACCCTGCAGTATTGAAATCCTTCCAGATCATGGGATATGCATTCACATATGTCGAGCCCTTTACACGTTTTCTAGTTTCTGGTAGTTCTAGTTCCGTGAACCCAGTTAAAATGGGTATAAGAGCCTGTGGTGTACCATCACCAACAATATTGTAACCCTGCAGAATATGACCGCCTAGTTGTTCAGTCAAATACTTGTAGGTTTTTGGTAATTTTCTTATAAAAGCGTTTCTGCTCAAAGAGTCAAAACCTAACATTAACACATTGAGGAAGGGCACATTTTCATCGGTTAATGTTGGTAGTTTAACCGAATTTCGAATTCCAATGGCTATTCCAAACCACCTGTGAGGTAAAATATGAAAAAAATAGCAAATCATTTCTTAAAAACATGAACAATTAAATGATTCGGCACAATACGTTTTCTTAAAACCGAATTTTTTACATTAGCGCAAGTTTTGTCACCCAAATTTGATCCTCTGTTATCAGACAGAACTTCAGATGTTTGGAATACTCGACATCATATTTTAGACTAAAACTTTTTGTAAGCATTGCTGAACTAAAACTGAACTAATGTTTGTTTTATATGATATTTAAATATATATTATAGTATTTTCAGATTAAATGAAACTATTTTCAAATTCAATGAAACTATTTTTAGATAAAATAAAACATCAGAGAATATAAAAGCCGGCCAAGTGCGAATAGGACTCGGGTACCGTGAAAAATAATTTTTTTTTCTTGTGATGTAACTACAAATTTACGGTTTTCGGATTTTTCCCTTTACTTGTGCTATAAGACATTGTTTCTTGCCAAATTTCATGATTCTAGATCAACGGAAAGTACCCTATAGGTTTTGATTGCCTTGCGAGTTTCAAAATATGCAACATAAACGGCTGTATCTTTTATTTGCGTTCAATTAGAAATTTGATTTTTTCACAGATTCAAGGGATTGCAGACCTGAGTATTTGATATTAATTTCAACTTGATACCTCCACGCGTTCCTTAGAAAAATGGTCTTGACGGACAGATCGACAACGAAATGATCCTATAAGGATTCCTTTTTTCCTTTTGAGATACGGAACCCTAAAAATGATAAATTGCTTTATATTATTTTGCTTTCCTTTTTTGAAATAATTTTAATATACAACAAAATATTTTGTAGTAAACTTAACTCTTTCTAGTGGAACTGATAATATTGTGTTCCGTCACTTAATATGAAAAGGGCGCACCCATTTATTTTTGAAAATGCTTTCTCAATATATTTTTTTAGCATGAGCGAATGAGGCGGAAAATTTGCAAATTAATTGCGCTGTAAATATCGTCCATAATTTACAAGGAATTCTACAACTGGGGATTGTTATTCATTTTTGCAAAAAATCCCCGCAAGATTACTTTGAAGCGATTGGCATTTAATGCGGTAATTAGCGACTTTTTTTATGTTAATAACCACAAGCAACGTCACATTTCATTCTCTCACAATGGATATAATACTATCACTATAGTAAAGATTATGCTTATATGAACATTTTTTTTTTCTAAAGTTTCATTTAATCCGAAAATGCTATAATTTCCAAACTTGAGAGTTGTATCTGTATATAAATTCGGCAATTATAGACAAAACTAGTCGTTTTATTTCAGTTAACATAAAATTATAATATACTTACTTATCACCATTTTCTGCCTTACAATAAACTTTAGCAAAGTCTGAACCTTGAAGCTCGTATTTTGCCGATGTTTGTGTCGTTTTCCCATAAATTGTTTTATAATCAGACTTTCGCACCAAATCAGTGTACCAACAATTAACTTGTCCTTTCTCTTTTAAGATGCTCGCTTTTACTTGGCAAGTCGATTTCTGTAAAAGAAAAATTTTAAAATGTCCCTACATAAAACCAGTAAACCAAAACACCTCACAGACAACCCAATCCTCGTTATCACCACAATCTAAACGCTCTGTTTCTGAGTAGAACTTCATAATTTCTGGGTCGTCCACTGGAAGATGGGGAATTTTGCACTCTCCATAGTTAGTCCTGGACTTAATTGACTCCTCGATTAAAGCTCTGCAATAAGAGTTTTTATAGACCAATTTAAGATGTTTTACATATTTTTGGTTCCCTACATTTTGTACTTGCTGTCGAGATACTTATCGGGCTCACTGAAAACCCGCACAAAGATCACATATCCGACTAGCGTAACCGTTAATAAAATATATACATTTCGTTTAAGTTTCCGCGCTTTCAACATGATGTCGAATTTGTTACTACGAGGCCTTGCTGAGTAAATACATCTTCATTGGTCGTAACACAAACTGTTCTACAAATATAAAATTCAATAATTTTGACTGTAAAATCTACATAAACATATAAGAATATAAGATAAGAACTTTAATACAATAAAAAAAAAAAAAAAAAAAACTACCGAATCGAAGAGTAAATCATATCGTCTTTTTATGACCAAATCGCTGATTTTTCCATTAAACAAAATCTAATAATGTTATCTATTTCTAGGGTTCCATACCAACTTAATAAAAAAGCTGTCACAGCCGAAATCGGGCCATAAAAATTGAGCTGTTTATCTCAGGAATTACATAAGCTATCGACTTAAAACTTAGCATAGTTATAGGAAATGCTAACCACGCCAGGTTTTAATCTTTTTTCTCTGGCGCACAACGGTCGTACGAGGTTGTTTTGCAGGATTTTGGCTTTACAAAACTTCATCACAAAATAGGGATTTACAGGGGTCGTACAGGGGCCGCTTAACGATAAAAAGTGAGGCGTACAGGGGCTGTACATGGGCTTGTACATTGACTATACATACATGGGCTGTCTTTAAATAAAAATGAGCGGGTAGAAACTTTGTCGCGGCAATGTTAGCAAAATTTAGTCATTGAATTGAATCAAATGAGATACGATAAATAATTACTTTTTCAAATTGTGTTCAACCGCTGTACGCCCGTGAATCCCTAAAAAATCTGAGTGGCCGTTTTTTCAGCCTCTGTGCAGCCGCTGATTTTATTTTTACTCAGGTAGTACTGCGTATGGTAATCTTTATCATGAAAAGAACCTCAGCACACCTTTGTAGCATTGACACTATTAAATAGTAGATTGAGGTATTCTTTTCCATTATTTCTGTTCTGTCTTTCCATTAGTTCTGCTTTATGAACGAGACTCGCTATTTAAGGATCCCCCAAATATTTCAACAGAAATTAAATCTAGTGATTGAACCAGAAAATCAAGAACTTGATACGGTAGAAGAAGTGGTAGCGGTAACAGCCGGAGTTAGTAGTAGCGATTTTGGTTAGTGATTGTAATTGAGTGGGCAAGGAAAGACATAACTTTTTAAAAAATTAGAATTTAAGAATTGTTACTACTTTTTATGTTACATGAAAATAAAGAATTTACTAACTAGGTATGAACATTTTTTGTAAATTACAAAGACTTTTAATTTAATTTCATGGAATAATTTAAACGAAGAAAGAGGAAATTAATATTGCTTCACAAATTCGATTAGCGCACAAATCTCTCAGGCTGTACGCGGTAAAAATGCATCTTCAAATCATAAGTCGCGTTATACCACTACTGTGTTGGTGTCTCCCGATTTTTAATGAAAAAATTATTCAAAGCCAACAGAGTTAGCAACTTTTGATTGGGACAATAAAAATTAATAAACCAGGCACTTTTGATTAAAGGTAATTATAGATTTACATATGTAGGATCTTAGATTAGAAATGGAATTATTAAAAAAAAAATGTTGAATGACCAAAAGTGTATGGAGGTTCTTTTAAACAAACACTTCTCATTTACGAAAATCCATGAAATTGATAGAGAAGGGGCGGAATCCTCGAGTCAGAGTCGCACTTGTCCGGTTTTCTTGATAGTGCAACAGTAGGTAAAGATCTTATGCCTCCATGCGTAATTAAGCGTTAATTGACAAAAGAGGAGGACCAAAACCGTTCTTAGTTTAAGAAAAATGATGCTCGCCTGACCACATTTATGTCTGCAACCCCCACAAATAATTAATAACTAGACTATAGCACTAAAAGTACACATATCAACAGAATGAAAATAGCGCTTTTTGTTCACAAAATGGTCCAGACTTCAGGCATCCAAAGAAGATGAATCTCATGTTTACTCCACGAGGAAGGTAATCGCACTAAAGAAAAATTTGCGGGAAAATTTGTGAAGCAAATAAAGAACCCGAGTGGTGGAGATGAAAACAATGGAACTTTACCCAAATGCGCACTAAATGAACTTTGTGACTGTGACAAAATCATAATTTCATTACCCAAATAATAAGCATAAAGTATCATTGTGAGTGAAATAAAACGAAAAAATCGATTTTCCTTTGGACAGCGGCTAGGAACGCCCTTCGCCGGAGTATGCGGCTTGGATGAGACGCGAATTGCCGCAAAGGAGGCAACATTTTAATTATCACCTTCATGCGTACGATTGGCGTTTTTTTTTTTTTATAAACAAATGCGTCCCGCCGACTTACCAATTACGAAACACTTTTTCGCCCGCTCCGCGAGTGCAGCCGACGAGAACAGCTGCCAAATTGCCGCTTTCAACTGTTGTCGTGCGGACTTTTTACAGTCGGCAGCAGCACCCCGAGGGCCCGGGGGTTCGCATCGCCCCGTTTTCCAAAATGTGCCGTGTGGCGCGCGTCGAAACAAATTTCACTGGTCGTTTTGCTTGAGACCGCGCGCCAGGGCAGGCATAAGTTTACCTGGAATTTGATAAGCGCTTTGCTTGGCCCGGCAAAGGGTCCTCCGCCCGCACGACCCGCTGCAAAGCCCTAAAGTCTTCTATTTATTTTGGTGACTAGAAATTCATAAAAGAATCATTTCACTGAGCATTTCAATCGTTTACGATAGTAAGTTGCAAAACACTCTAGAGTAAATTCATTCGGTCTTCTGTTTTTTTATGAGTTTACGAATTAGCGATTCAGATAATTAATTATCATAAAATACTCTTGAAAAATGAGCAAATTGATACTAATATATTTACCCAAATGATTCGAAAACGATAAAACGATATTAACGCGGTAAAAGCAAATACTATAGTATCTATGTTACAAAGACTGTTCACTCCGGTATTTATCGTCTTATCTATTTTTGACCTTGGTACCATTATTCCTTCCAACCCCAAAATTTTGCTAGAAGTTGATAGCATGCATAAGCACTGCGGTGGAAGAGAGATGAAAAATGCTGAGGCGGAGCTCGGAATTTGAAGAAATTGGTACAGTGTTACAGGAAATATGAAGAAAAACTGTTTTATTGGTCCTTTATGCCAAAATCGAATTGTTAATTCAATAAATATTAGAGCATATTTTGTTTTAGACATCTACAAAAAGAATTGGCTGAATATGCCACAATTTATCATCAATTAACTAAAAACCCAATCTGAAAGAATCACCCTGTCCTGTAAAGCAATCCGATCGCTAGAAATTCTCTTTCTTACTAATGGGAAAATTTGTTGTTTTATCTTTCCCAAAATGGGTTGTGGCGGGGTGGGGATAACTGTATCTTAAAAATAGAGTGAACATTCTTTATAAATGTATAGTTTTAGGTTTCAAAAAATATGTCGTTAATCATGGCAAATCTTTAAAAACTTCTTGAGTCGGTTCCTGATAGTCAAATAACCAATTTTATTTTATACATTCTGATATGTATGATTAATATTTTCAAATATATCTCTTTCACCTTTGTAATTTTACTTCTTTTTACAACAAGAACTCCAATATTAATGACTTTTTTTTTTCTTCTTCAAGTGCATACTTTAAATTCATTTAGTTATAATGTAGTAAAAAGACACACAAATTGTGCATAAAATTTCTTTGTATTAATTGTAATACTAGATAATCATTTATAAAATTTTTCATATAAATATTCAAAGATTGCAAAACATAAAAACAATAATCCCATTGCCATAAAATAAAACGCGTAGACCCCATATTGCTGAACCACATTCAAAGCCAAACCGCTTTCCGAAACGACAATAATCGTTAAAAGCGATTGTAGAGCTGTTGCCACTAGAGTATTAATGCCAAATACCAATCCAAAACTCTCCTCTTGTAAGTATCGCGCCACTTCAGCACTAAAAGGAACATATTATTTTAAAATTTGGTCATACAAATTTTTTAACTCCGTGAAATACCTTGCTATAGTTATTGTAAAAGCGAACAGTGCTCCAAAGATGACGTAGCCCGCATAGGCACAAAAAATGTTGTACGTCCAGGCAGCCAAAAGTAATGCCAGTCCTTCTAAGGCGGAAAGTCCAGCGAAAATCAGCAGACTTATCTGCGAATTTACACGACCTGTATGGACATATCCAGCGAGGAGAGCAAAACAAGCTCCAAGAAATGTTAAAAGTGCATCTACAGCACCGTTCCATGCAATCTAAAAAAATATTATGAGATGAGGAAATAACAACTGCAACTTTTGAAGATCGTAATAATTGTAGCAACAATGAAACTCTCCCAATTTATTGATTACAAAAGTTTGTCTTTTTATCGAAAGGTATATTTTATGTTTTTGATTATAAAGTAGATAATGTTTCTATTGCTAGATTGTAAATAATTAGGATTTAGGGGTTTGGTTGATCCTTCAGTCATCAAATCGAGTACATATTTTCTAAAATTGTTACTTCTTTAGTTTTTATAAAATGCAATAGAAAATACTTTAAGGAAAAATTTACACTAGTCACCACTATATTACACAATGGTTAGGTCTATTTTGGAATATTCGTTTGTTGTGTGTCCTGACACATATTGACTGCATTGAAAAAGTACAAAAATCATTTACGAGATTTTCTTTTGCCAGAAATTCATATTGGCTTGAAAATATGCCTACGTACAAAGTTCGCTGCTTAATGCTATAAAGTCAAGTCGCCAGAACTACTATCTTCAAATTATATTTATGTACCGGAAAAAGTAATAAAGCCTCGGCCACTTCTTAAGATGCCATCACACCGAACTAACTACGGTTATCATGAGCCAGTCACGAAATGCATTATTTAATAAGTATTCCCCATTCGTTGATGTAGCTATGATTCGGGAAATCTTTAGAAGTGCAATATTTATTCCTTAAGAATTAAATGCCTGTAAACTTATACTATAAATAAATAAATAAATTATAATTCGTATTATCCTTTTTGCAAATAATTGTAAGTATTATAATTTTTATTGGCCGACTTGTAAAACTAAGAAGTGTCGTTTAATTATTCCCAACTACAACTATTTCCAAAATATGTGTAGTTTCGGTCGTATCACAAATTTATTATAATAAAGTAAAATAAAATTTACCTGTTCCTTATCAGAAATGTCGGACCACAGAAGCTGGATATAATTAATAACCTGCAGCCATCCGCATAGTCCCAGGCTGTACCAAATGCTCCATTGCACCACCTTAACATTGGAATACGCATTTCGAAAATGGGACCACAACAACATCAACGGAGACATCTTTCCTGTACTTTTTTCGGGTGCAGCAATTTCCTCCAAACTTCCATCGTTTGGAGTGTCGGTCTCTTTCCGGTGAAAATAAATACTGGTCTTCACTGGCGGTAGAAACACTGCCCAGAATGTTGCAATTATTTGAGCTACAAATGCCAGTATATATTTAAAATATGGGCTTTTGAAATTAGATCTTTTATCGTATCCTTACAGGTCAGTGTGATATAGTTGAGACCGCCATAGGTTAATACTTGAAAGTGGATTAAAATTTGTGAAGATATACTGGCAAAGAGTTTCCCACAAAAAATTGCTGCTCTTGTGTGCGATGTGACCTTTGCGTAATACTTTTTATTCACCTTTGCGTAAATATAAGTGTAATAGGCAACTTCCGCTGCCATGTAAGTACCATAGAAAAATTCGAGAATTTGTACAGCCAACAGCGATTTCGTCCATATTAGAAGGCTCCAAACAATTATTCCACATATTCCTATTGTTATTATAAGAGGTTTGTATCTGAAATGTTTAAAATACATGTAATTTTAGTTATGGTTGTATGGTTGTAATAAAAAACAATCAGATACCCTTTAAATCAGGGAGTGTAATGATTATAATAAAAAAGATATAAATTAAAAAATAAGGATTAACAAGTTGGTTCATAACAATCAAGTAATAATTAATTATCGTGCTTTTTTTTTACTTTTCCATTCCTCAAAAGAAAAAAAAAATTAATTTAGTTTCATTTCGAACAGTCAAAAAATATAAATTAATTCTTAATCATTATCGATTTATAAGTAAAAATTACTTCATAATCATATTACCTAATTTATAATTTTCACTTAGCCGAAAAATAATTAAACCATTTACCAAAAATTATTGAATCTAAATAAGGCTTCAAATGAATTAATTGATTTCAGCTTGTTATAAGGTAGGTACCTAATGATTTTTTGGTTTAAATTTCGGGAATGATCACTATTTTCGGTCTCAACTTTAAATATTTTTACAAATCTATCTAAATAAGTATATCTGGCTTCTCTTCAAAGTCGAATATTATATATCTGACTCTCTACTAGAAAAAATAGTACAGGATCATCAGAATATCTTAGTTTATCTTTATCCACTATAGAATTGCTTTATTGTTGTAATGTTTGTTGTGCAATAAATAAAATACGACGGAAAAGAAATAAATAAGTTCTGCAATAAGCGCATCTCTATTTAATTAATGATTTGCTGAAATCATTTGCAGTGCAGGTTGTCATTCTAAAAAAGTATTAATATTTAACGCGTTGAAATTAAATTGCCCGCGGTAAAAAAAAAAAAACAATTTTCAGTGCCCATATACTTCTTTATAGTAATGTCTTAGCATGCCTCAGGTAAATCTCAAAAACTAAGCCAAGCAATCAGGTATGAAATTATAAATTAATTGTCGACTGCGTCTCGCGATAATCACCATCATTACGAAAATTATACACTTCTATATAACTACGCACTGATAAGAGTTTGAAACTTTGGTGCTTCGAAGTATCTCAAAACAGTCCTTCATTCACGATTATTTCCCGAGATAGGGAATGTGGACAAATGTATCAATCAAATGTCTTCAATTCTATTATCATGCTGCTAGATTATATTATTTAATATATAGATAACATTACCTTAAAAAGTCAGTTATAAGGAAGACAATAACTAATTGTGCTGCATAAAAATAAGTCCCGAGAGGGTAAACTTCTTGAGTAACCTGAAATGATGAGATAAGTGAAAATATTATTAAATAATGATTTCTACCTGCTGCTGTGTTAAATTTCCTGGATATTCATGCAAGAGATATTCCGTGATAAAAGGTTCTGATGGTCGATTCTCCCTAAAGACCCCAAAAACGCAAAGCAACAAAGAAATCTTGAGCCATTCCTTCATGATGCAATTTAATTTAGAACGAAATCACAGCAACCTGCTGTACACTTTATGTAACCGGGATAAGGTTAGGAGGAGCAGGGCACCGCGACACAACCTGGCTCCGGAGCACCAGAAAGTGGCCGATGATTTTTGTATTCCTTTGGAGACTTGTGCTCGCCAACTGATCCATGTTTTCACTGATTGCTTTAATTTATTAATATTTTTCGGCGGGTTTCGCGACAGCTGCTTTCTGTTTACCCCCGGTCGCTAAATTTTACTCATTTTGACTCGCACGTGCATTGCGCACTTGTACCTCCACAAAACTGAGAATAAGACGTTTACTTTATACATCAGACTAGAAGAAATTTGTCGCCAAAGCTTTTAATTCATAGTGGTTCCGACTCTCTTCCGTAGTTCAATTTTAATTTAATGAAAGTGGTCAGTGGCTCTTCTAAGTAAAAATACACGTGATCGGATTGATGAGCTTCTCTCCAAGATCGCTGACTCATAAGAATGCGAAGAACAGGTATAGGTTGATGTGAAAGCTTACCTAATTACACAGTTAAAACTGCCTGATCTTGGCCTTGACCACACTTTTCCCCGCCAAACTTTGGCTGAACGTAGACATTCCAATTTATTTAAATTGGCATCGTATAGCAAGATCAATTCACATTGACTTTCATAAATTACCCTCGATCAATAAATTGTAGGCAAATTTTATTTTCAATATAATCAACGACTTCTCTGGCGGCCAACATAGTGGTTGGTTTTTGTTACTAACTCAACAAAAATTTAATACCTATGTATGTGGGTGTCAATGGGATCGGTTGGTCGAATTTCTCGCCAGAACAAAAAATTAATCAAAAGGTTTCACGGGTAGCTCAATCATAGCAACGATGCGCCAATTCAAAGGTCGCAGATTCGAATTCTGCCCTGCGTTTTCGAGAAATTCTCATATGTATTGAAATTCTACTAAATTAATTTTTATAAAACTTTTTAATTATTGATCTTAGCCTATTGTTATTCTTTGTTCCCCTACTAAAATTATCGTTTGCTATTTATTATCCAAAAGGTAATGTTTATTCTTGCAAATTTTGTCGATTTTAAGAGCTCGCCCGATATTGAAGGAAGAAAAAATACCAATTTAGAAATTTAAAAAAGGATAATTTATGTAAAATTTAAATAATAAATTTATGTAAAAAAAAATTGGGACACAGACCTTTCTCTCTCATTTTTACTAATGCTTTAAAATTTTCCATAGTGTAATTATAGTACATCATGTAACATTATACTTATGAGCACATTTGTAAAACTCAACCGATTGTAGAAGATCCCAAATTTCAAAATCTGCTTGTGATTGTATTTAAATATTTATTAAATGTATAATCCTCTTCGATATAAAAGAATCGAACAATCATTTTAAAATGCTTTAGTTAATGGCTGGTTTGTCTAAAACCGGCTGTATTGTTACTCCTCCACGGATCTGTCCCCATCCAATCAAGCTATAAAAAAAATAAATAGAATAAAACCTTTTGATTCAAATTCTGCCTCAAATCAACTACTCACCGCCAATGCTTTTCAATACGACGGCTAAGAGCAATCTTCTCGCCGATTTCAGTACACACAGGTGTAGTAAGAGCGATTTTAGCCAAATCCACTTTTGTAGCAATAACTCTACCTCCAGTGCTCAACGATCCAATATTAACTAGCAAAATTTCATTTCTGGATAGTTTAGGCACACGAGCCGCCTTTTTATCGCCTTCCGTACGAACCCCAAGCAATCGTTTTAAGAGGTAATACGAAATTTCCAATTCCACATAGATTTCTGGTAAAGCACCAACAGCTCCCAAAACTTGTCCAACAAGGCGATCAGCTCGGCAGAGCGTTGGATCAATCTTAGTGCCAACACCAATTAATCCACCGGGCACAGCAAATTGCAGCTCATTTTGCTCAGCGTAGAGAGACACGATTTTAGAGAAAATGGGCCGGCACGTAACTTTGCCATCAGCATCCTTAGTAACAACTCCAGGACGCACCTCAATTTCCTGGCCAACTTTTAATACGCCGCTGAGAATAGAGCCGCCAGCAACTCCTCCCTTCAAGTCGTTTACCTCACAACCCGGCTTATTGACATCGAATGAACGAATAACAATTAAACGAGGGGGTGAAGTGAAATTCCTCTGCGGAATTGGGATCTTCTTAACAATGTATTCACATAAAACCTGCAAAAAACAGATTAAAATCAATTAGTTCGAAAGCAAATCACCTCGGAAATCTAAACCTTTTAGAGCAATGACCATTAACTAAATTATAATTAAAATAAAATTTGCGACGTTACCTCAATGTTATACTTAAGTTGTGCAGAAATGGGAATTATGGGAGCACCTTCTGCCACAGTGCCTTGAACGAATTTAACAATTTGCTCGTACTGTTCTTTCGCTTGCAGTTCCTTTACCAAATCAATTTTATTTTGTAGAATTAAAATATGTTTCAATTTCATAATCTCAATAGCAGCAAGATGCTCAGAAGTCTGGGGCTGCGGACAAGATTCATTTCCTGGATAAAAGGAATAAATATTATCACCCTCAAATAAATAAATTGAATTTTTCTGTTACCTGCAATAAGAAGAAGCGCTGCGTCCATAACAGCAGCTCCGTTCAACATGGTCGCCATAAGAATGTCGTGACCGGGACAGTCCACGAAACTCACGTGTCGGACCAACTGAAATCTACCTGCGCATGATGGGCGAGAACATGGAAAGCTATCGTCTTTACTTGATCCGCCAGACGTGAAGCTGGCTGGTCGGGGGCATTTTGGATTATCACATTTGTAGATTTTAGCATTTGCATAACCTAGATTAGGGAAGAATTAATAGTAGTATTTGTTTATCTTATGGGGGTGGGAGTTGAATTGGTACAGGAAAAAAACCGTTTAATGTCAACTTCAGTTTCACATGAAATTTATACATAACATACATTGTCCATACAATTCATTTCTCGTCTAATAAATTTTTAAGTAATAAAAAAAATGAGCCAGTAGATATCAATAGAATCGACTCAATTTTTTTCAAATCTATCGCATAAAGCTGTCGACTTTCTGAAACAGAGTTAGGTTATTTTTCTATGAGAAAAATAGATATCCTGGTGTCATCGGATACATTTATAGAACCCACATTAAAATAAGAGAACCTGAGCAAAACCCTCAGCATCTTTACTATAATAGAATGAGTTACTTCGGCATTAATACGATGATTGTAAAGCATTTGTACTATATATAAACTAGAAATATTAACTAAGAAATATTTTTTTTTAATTTCCCTTAAATCACAATAAAATAAACCTTCATGGTAACATAGAATAAATATTAAATTTAGTTGAGATAATTAAAGTAAGGAACCTTTATGGTACAACAAAAAAAAAATGCACAAAATAGAACAGAGTAAAGATATTTGTGGTACTGTAATCTCTTAATTCTCCATTTTGGTAATCAATTTCAAATTCGAATTTGTTTGAAAAAACAAACTGTCGAGAACGAAGTCACGAAAGAAATGGCAGCCGGCTAGACAAGTCTACAAAATAGCAAAATCTCAAAGGAAATTGATTCTCGCGATACCCATATGCGATTCTGACCCAATTAAGTTATTCCAGATAACTATATTTCACCATTACAAGCCAGTATGTTATTTATGTTTGCTAATTAGACTAAAATATTCCAGAAAAAATGTGGGTGGCAATTAGGTGTTAAAATGGCAGGCAAATATAATAAAAGGATATATTTTGCAAAATCAAATGTATTTAATGAAAAAGTCAAAATAATTGATAAGCAGCCGCTGGCTACAAAACTACAAAACAAAAAATATATTAAAATAAATACTTTCGACACTTTTTCGAACCGCACTTGCACAACACTTTCTCCTTATTTACTTCGTCTGAAGTGACTGAAGTGTTTATTTGAACTTCTGGCGTTCCGGTCTCTCCGCTAATACCAATATTTTCGAATGTACTACCGTTCGTTTCTAATTCTTTGGAATCTCCTTGACTTCTTGACGATATATTACTCTGACTAAATTCAGTGTCATGTCCATTCACATTTTGATTTCCTTCATTTATGTCGTTCGATCGTCCACTGGACGTTTGGTTAATATAGTCGAAAGTCAGTTCCGCGCCAGGTTCTATGTTTTTCACAGCAAATAGAGCCAAGCGTGGTAGATTCAAATCCAAGCAATTAACCCAAATAGGCCAAACCCGGCAATTTGGGTCGCACGAATGATTTATGAAATGTGATACGTTCCCATAGCTTGCTGCGTCAATTGTATAGACCGTGTCTCCCTCCTCATTAAAGTCCAAATCAAAGAGGTAGGTTCGTCCTTCAGCATCGTAAATTTTGCCACGTCTATCAGCCTCGTCTGCAGTTATTATTTCACCAACATACTCACAAACGAATTCGCCCTCATGGATGAATTTCTCAGTCCTAACGCCCCATCCACATCCGTTGCTCGTCTTAAAGATTGTCAAGACGTTCTTACGGCCTTTTTGAATTACTCGATTCCCGCAGTTGGGGTCACATTTGCACGTTTTGTTGCATTCAAAAATAGGTGTGCCTGGAATGACCCGAAGTCTTCCCTTGGAATTGTAGGCGAAATGCGAGCCCGAAAGTTTAGGGCAACACCCGGATCGACAGTGGCAACCCTCCGAACAGTCGCAACCTATTGGGGGATCATCCGGAATTTGGATTCCCTCTGAAGGTACATTTTCATTAACATAAGTGAAATTTTTAGGTGGTATTTCAAAATCAACCAAATTTTCAACATTAATATTGCCTGCTACTTCGATTTTGTTGATATATTGCTTCCATTCATTGATATCATGGAGCTGTATGTGCCGTTTATGATTTAATGGTTTGAGGAGAATCTGATCCTTAATTCTCTTCCTTATGATACTTGAACTAACCTTTCGTTTAGACTTAGCTTGCCTAAACAATGCAAGAATTATTAGGTTTACAATCATTTCATAACTATCGAACTTATCAATCTTTTCCATCGTAGTTTCTTCCGGTGGAAGAGTGTACTCTTCCAGTCTAATCTCTTGAACAATATTTTCATAGATCTTGTCAATGGTTTGCTTGTGCAAATCTATCATACCTTGTACAAACTCTTCGAAAAGGTCACAATCTCTTATATTCTCGAGCGGTTCCCAAGTGTTTACAGAGGATGGGTAGTACTTCCACTTTACAAAAAACACCGGTTGAGAGTCAGTCTCTTCTAGTTGTATAATCCGCTCAACGGTATACTCCCTGGGGCGTTTAACCTTTTTAGAAGTCTTCGCTTCCCGGCGAGATTCCTCGATTGCAAGCGGACACGCCCTCCAGTCTTCATAAGTGAGATCTGCAGAAATTGAACTAAGATGGCTATTTCCTAGAGACAAATTGCTCTCGCAATCTGAATAGTTCCAGTCTCTTGTAATTGTATTATCATCGAATTCGTCTCGAGGCCTCTTTCGGTACTCTGAAGATGTTGGAGTGTCCGGAATTTTGCAAATCTTAAGAGATTTTTGTGCTCCTCCAATCATGTATTTCTTATTTTGCCTCTGTATATACTCACGTAACCTTTTCGGGCATTTTGCAATTCGCAACAATTTATTGTACGGTATGCGCTCTGCAAAATAAATAAATTGCTGGGTATTATACTGAATACTATTTTTAAAAAACAATTATATATCAATTACAATTACAAAGAATGTCCCCTTCAGTTATTAATGCCTTTTGTGGGACACACTTCATGAAATCTCTCTAGTCAGAAATTTTTCATAAAGAATGTAGGACTCTTTTACAGTGATAGTAGCCAGCAATTTACTTATTTTATTAACACTTAAATCTTTTGTAAAATTGATTAAAGATATTAAATAAATGAACGGGACATAGCCTACGAAAAATTAAGCTCTTAAAAACTATTGTAATTTCAAATACACATGAACTTGAACAAAATCGATATAAATATTTCATAATCCTTTACACCAAAACAACAATGAAGCCTCAGCGTGTAAAGACTGCTGGCATAACCCTAATTTTTGAAAGCCGCTGTAGACTATTTTCAATTTGTACGCTGCGTGCGCACTCGGGATCTGAGCCCATATGTCGCATGAAAATTTCAAAGCATTGGTATGAAAATTTCGAGATCGGATTCAATGTAAAGTTGCCGGCAGCCAGTTAACTGATTTTATTTTTAATTTGATGCCCATTTCACCAGTTTTGAGAAAAATACAGGTTGAACTAATTTCCCAAAATCATTCATAAGGTTCAAATTCATAAATAAGGCTTAATTATTCTTCACACATTATTGACCCTAGAAAGATAACCATTTACGTTCGCGGAATGTAGGTGGCAGCTAGTACCCGCCCAACTCTCGGTATCTAGCCCTTATCATTTCCTATTCCATCCTCAAACTTAGTACAATTTGTATTACGACAAGACGCATTTTTAAAGACAACTCCCCAATTGGAGAATATTAAATTGCTTTCAGAGCTAGAGAACAGCTTTTAGTTTAGTTTTAATTCGCTTTCCAAGAACTTACTCTCGACAAAAATAACCATTTAGAATTCAGCAAAAAGCAATTCTTTTTATTTATTTATTTATAGTGGGCTCGGGGCGCTTAATGACAGTATTCATGTTAAATATCTTTATTCTTTTTAAATAGTCAATCAAGTAATCGATTTACATTAAATTGAGTACTGAAATTGTTTGAAACTCTTGAGGTCTCATGTAGATGCTTGATTTATGTAATAGTATATGTGTTGTACCTAATTCTGTACTTTTTCCCGGGTTAAAATATAGCGTGGAATTTGCTTTAAAGGTATATACATTTGCGCTAGGATAATGAAAACAAGATATCTGAAAAACTAGGCAAGCCTTTTGAGAGAATTTACTTTGCTCAATTCAATTGGCTTATTTCAGAAGGCCAAGCAATCTAAAGAAACGAGTGTGGGGGGTATTTCGAAATCTACATTCTATTCTTTTTATATTGAAGCGGGATTTTGTGCTTTCAAAGAACAATCTTAAATGTAACTACAGGTTCGCAATTTGCAAATAAAAACCAAATGTACTTTAATTTAAAACGTGGCAAACACACTCACTAGCATTTGTGAGAAAAATGGATGGATGTAATCCGCCGCAGACTTACCTAGCTTAATCGTAATATTCCTCTCGAGTTCATTCTTAAAACGAACGGTCTGGACGCCGGAGATCGCCTTCACCACGGTCGACTTTCCATGGGCTACATGGCCAATCGTGCCGATGTTGATGGTAGCCTGCCGCGAAATAACTTCTGGCGACAGGGGCGTTAGCTGGGTGATATCCTGAAAGACGAGAAAGGGCACATTACAGCGGCATTACATCGCTATTGCATCAGCATCATTTTCGTCAAATTTAATATTTTCTTATGCGATATTTGCGCATTTGGGAGTCCTCAAATTAAAATGTAAGCGGATAATGAGCGAAAAACCTCCAGGGACTTTATAATTCACGCCACGTGCAGCGATTCCAAACCGCCTTGCCTTCGCCGACGATCCGCCACTGCCACCACTTAATTGTCGGCCACTTTTTATAGGTTGACTTCTTGACAGCGCACATGAGAAAAGTTATAATTCGATTTTCACGAAAACTTACGAGCTGTGAAAGATCCTGCTTTTGCAAATTTGAATTAACACCAATCTGTCCTTCTGTTCCTGACATATTTTCTCATATATGTTTTGTCCGTTTTCCTAGAAAATTTGCGAAAGCAGCACTACAAACATCAAGCTTATCGACACTCGGTGATTACCTTACTTTTCGGCTAAAGACACGTCCCCCTAGGAGAATACATTTTTTTCTGTGACGACACTTGGAATAGGGGGAACATGATTTAAAAATATATTTAAGTTGAGTAATTTTTGATTTTTTATAAGGTTAATAATTAGAATTTAATTATTATTAGAACACAGAACTACAATTTTGATAAATATAATAATTTTAGGGTTTATTTCCGATAATATGACGAATTTAGTACTGCCATATGACAATCATTCACAAAGTTTTCAGCTCCGTGACCGCTTCCATGTTGACAAAAATTTTTGAAAAAAAGGTTTTTGCAAGCCGGCACTGTTGCGTGTATTGCGTGTATGTGCGTGTTTGTTTTTGGGCATTTTTAAGTGGAACTGTTATTTAATTTTTTCGATTCTGCCCTTTTTGCAAAATTCACGTTGACTAAATCGAACCATGTCGAGTGCGTCAAAGCGCGTGAAGTTGTCCGAGGAGACGCCAAACGAGGACGAATCCGAAGCCCTAGAACAAATTGATGCCTGTCAAAATGAAATTGACGCGCTCAACGAGAAGGCCAGCGAAGAGATATTGAAAGTTGAACAGAAATACAATGCCCTGCGACGCCCATTCTTCGAGAAACGCAATGAAATTATTAAGAGGATTCCCAATTTTTGGGTGACTGCTGTATCCTTTTGAAAAACCCACCTGCTTTGCTTTTTATCTCTGGGAGCCTGCGGCGCACGAATTGATGACCTTGTTTTTTTCAATAATCTTTCTGAGGCTTCGGTTGTAATGATTCTCTTCTTTAACTTCAAAAGGCTCCTTATTTCTAAATTTTAGTCGTAATATATTGTAGTTTTTTTTTTCATATATCTCGACTTACACGAGGACAATTGCCTTTTATCCGAGTTTGCCCATTTGCCAATGCTTCATAACAACCAATTATAGAATTAATGGGTTGGCACCAACTATTTTTGGAAATTTTAAATTGCCTAAAAAGATAAATTACTAAAATAAACCAAATCAGGTCAATTCTATGGTACTATCGTATCAAGAAAGTTTTTGCATGTCCTTTATGTTTTCCTTAACGTAATTTTTACTGCAGTTTATAAATCATCCACAAGTTTCAGGAATTCTAGAAGAGGAGGAGGAGGAATGTTTGCACAGTCTCTCGAAATTAGAAGTGGAGGAATTTGAGGATATAAAATCGGGGTACCGCATCAAATTTTACTTTGACGACAATGCCTTTTTCGAAAACAAAGTTCTAACAAAAGAATTTCACTTGAGCACTAACAGTAAGTTGCCCGAAGAAATCACAAACTGGATGGAGGAAGAAGATCGCCTTTGTAACAATTTCAGACGGACCATCATCAGAAAGCACAGCAATCCAATGGAAGGAGGGTAAAAACCTTCTCAAGCAGCTCCTCTCAAAGCCATTCAACAACAAGAGGAAACGCAACCTAGAGTACAAAACGTTCTTTGACTGGTTCACAGACAACAGTGATCCCGTGAACGATGAAATTGCAGAGCTCATCAAAGACGACCTGTGGCCAAACCCATTGCAGTATTACCTAGTGCCTGATATTGAAGTGGAACCAGAGGATAATGATGACGACAACGAGTAAGTACATACTATGAGAAATTGTATTTCTACTAATTCATGGCCTGTTTCTTCGCAGGGAAGAAATGGTCGAAGAAGAAAATGTCGAGGAGGAGGGTAAGCTTATCAAAAATTCTGTTTCCCCATTCGTTTGGCTCTACCAAAAGTATTTTCATTTCAGAGGAAGCCGCCGAAGATAAATAAGTAAATCCATCGTCCGGTCCTACAGTTATTCTGTTTATTTTTTTTACAAGTGTTTTAAGAGTTGACTTATTCGCGGAAGTTCTAGCATACTTTTATTTATAAGAGACGTATGAAAATTTTCGTAAAATGTTGGATGAACCTCTATTGAATGCCGTTTACTTAAAATCTGGAAATTAAATAGTATTGTTTAAAATAACTTTCTTCTAACTGAAATGCTCCCTAATTTTTCCTATCTTTTGCACGGATCTATATGTCTTTTTGATGGATAGAATATGAATTTTACTGGTAAGATGCTTACTAAGTAAATTATGTTTGTCCACGAACCAAACCATCTAAAATTTACATTTGTCCTGCCCACCGCTCTTTCAAATTTTAAGCTGCGTAGTATTAGGTGTGTTTAATGACTTGCTCTATATTAATCTAAAACAGAAAAGAGTTCTGGTCCACTTTCTATTCACTAAATAACTATTAACAAAATGACAATGGACTAGGTTTAGCAAATCAAAATTGACAGTCGATGCTAAATGCTAAACCCAAATTCGCATTTTCGCATCATTTAAACGAGATTTTTCTTAATATTACTGATCTAATTTCAAACCCGCTGAATGTGTTCGCAGCCCCACCCTAAGTAAAACCAGATCTGTATTTATAACTTTATTCCTTCGCTCCAGAAAGAGACACACCAAGCTACAATAGGCGAGTACCAGTCAATGGGCACAAATTTTGAATAAATTTCATAATAATGACCGCTTAAGCAGCACCAGAAATTAGATCTGTGTACAATTTTACTTTGCTAGCAATGCTCATGTCGACGTACTTGTCGCCGATTGAGACAATTATGCCTCCAATAATGCTAGGGTCAACGCGGGCAGTAAGCTGGATCGACTCATTCGGCTTAAGGAATGCCTGGGAAGCACAAAAAAATGTTCCAGAAAGTCTATAATAAATAAGGATTAGTTTATACCTTAAGGGCACCTTCCAGCTGCTTCCTTTGCGAATCGTCAAGGGGCTTGGCACTTACAACCTCGCAGACGACTTCGCCCCGATGGGCTGCCATAATCAATTTGAAGGAGTTTGCGATCGTATCAAATTTCTTCAGACGGCCGTTGTCGGCAAGGGTTTGGAGGAAATTGGATGTAGCTGTAGCCATTTTCAGATTCTCTGCGGTTTCCCGGAGGGCATTGGCCATTACTTTACGATTTATAATGGGGCTCACGACGTTTTCCCGCAATTTGGGATTAGCCTTCAAGGTCTGCTGGAGCGACCTCACGTCCTTCTCGACTTGGTCCAGGACTTTCATTTTGCTAGCAGCTGAGTAAAGAGCTGTAGCATATCGGCCTTCCAAGCCGAACACCTGAACGGGAGGTTTAACCATTTGGAAACTTACTGAAGAAGTGCTGAGACCTCGGACCTAAAAAGTGGATAAATTGCTGTTAACGACATTTTAAAGTGGTGTATTTCTTTTAAAATGTCATTTTTGAGTTAAAGGTTGCGGTCGCTGACGAGACATTACATAACTGCAGTTTGTCAAAGAAAATTGTTTTAAAGTTATTTAATAACTATCCACTGGAATTATATTTTCTTGTTTTCTACTGTGGTATTTTATATAATGAACTCACAAGGAATGATAATTTGTTTGCTGCTGCCATCCTGGTTAATTTTGCTCCGCGAATCGAACAAGAAACGTCAAATTGCCTCCCTCAGAAATGGTCTTACCTGCAGCAATTTAAGGTTAGGTTAAATGTTGCCACTATTTAAGTGTGAAAAGTCTTGTTTAACAGTTCTGTCAAAAACTTTAGTAAAATAATTTAAAAATTTACTCGAAATCGAAGTTTTTTATCTCTGCAAGTAGTGATTTTATTTATTTATTAATTTTTATTTTCTGTTTGTTTTTAATAAAAATTTGTTAACTAGGATAATTAGTGTTCTCAAAATGCATTTCAAAACAAATGTTTAAAAACTGTACAATATTGAAATTTAAATAAATAAAAGAACAAAGCAACTGCATATTTATTCCAGGGGCTTTAAACAGAGTAAGTAAATTGAATTTTTTCAGATCGTACAAGCCGACCAAATTGTGTTTTTCAGTTCGAAAAGTTGGTAGTATTAAAAACTGCGACAGCTATTTCGTTTGCAACTTTTTTTGTTCAGCATCTCGTGTAATGCGAGTTCTCGGGTCTTTTTGAACAACGATACAATGGCCGCCGATCAAGTTCAGTTTCAGCAGCTTTTAAATTCACTTTTGTCGACAGATAATGAGACTAGACAGCAAGCAGAGGTATTCAAAAAACTTTCTAATACATTTTTTTAATATTTAACACATTTTCATTCCATATCGATTTTGTTTTCATGGCCAAATCGCTGAGTGAAAATTGATAAATGTCAGGCAACGTGCTTCAGTTACTGCGGTGGTTGTCATATGTGTCGATGGAAAGGGTATAAACCCCCGTGAAATTGATATTTTGAGTCGTAATTTCTATTTTAATGCATAGACTAGAGTTTTCCTTTACCTTGATTCAGAGCTGTACGTGTCGCTAACGATGTGACGTTGTTCAATAAGAATCTAGCTCAACGCTCGTTTCCCTCCAATTAGACGATTTTTGGCGGCTTCTATCGTTCAGTTGACTCACATCTTTCCTTTATGTGCTTTTTTTTCTAGGAAGCCTACAACAATCTTCCACGGGATGTTAAGGTGACACACCTCTTGGCTGCAATACATAATGGACAAATGTCGGAAGAAGCGCGTCTCATGGCTGCTGTGGTTCTACGGAGACTATTCACCTCGGATTTCCTGGACTTCTACAATGAGGTGAATGCAACGCTACTGACTAATCAATTAAAATACCATTTTGAACCCAACCCCATTTTTCCAGTTACCACAAGAAGCTAAAGGCCAATTCCTTCAGCAAATCTTACTCGCTGTACAGTTGGAAGTGACTGCTAATTTGAGGCGTAAAATATGTGAAGTCGTCGCAGAAGCTGCACGGAATCTTATTGATGATGATGGCCACAATCAGTGGCCAGATTTTCTGCAGTTTCTCTTTCAGTGTGCTAATTCACCTAGTGCAACACATCAGGAGGCAGCTTTACGAATTTTTGCCTCCGTACCAGGAATTTTTGGAAATCAGCAGAGCCAATACTTGGAATTAATCAAGCAAATGCTCCAAAAGAGTCTCGATCCAGTCGCTGATTGTGAAGTTCGATTCCAGGCTGTGAGAGCAATTGGGGCATTCATCCTTCTCCATGATAAAGACACCTCCATCCACAAGCATTTCTCAGATCTTCTGCCCCGCATGATCATGATCACTGCGGAAAGTGTTCAAGCTCAGGACGATCAGAGTCTTGTAAAGTTGCTAATCGACATGACTGAAAGCTGCCCTAAATTTTTACGACCACAACTTGAAGTGATATTTGAAATGTGCATGAAGGTGTTCAGTAGCACCGAGGTTGACGATCAGTGGCGACATTTGGTACTCGAAGTTATGGTCTCGTTGTCTGAGAACGCTGCGCCGATGGTACGCAAAAAGGCCGAAAAATACATTGTTGCCCTCATTCCACTCATCCTTCAAATGATGACCGATTTAGATGACGATGAAGATTGGGCTGTTTCTGATGTTGTTGCCGAAGAGGACAACAGTGATAATAACGTAATTGCGGAATCTTCCCTTGACCGTTTGGCCTGTGGTCTCGGTGGAAAAATGGTTCTACCGCACATAATTAGTGCAATCCCGACTATGTTGTCGAACACTGACTGGAAGCAGAGACATGCTGCTCTGATGGCTATTTCTGCTATTGGCGAAGGTTGCCACAAACAAATGGAGACAATGTTGGACGATATCATGAACGGCGTCTTGACTTTCTTGAGGGACCCCCATCCACGAGTTAGGTAAGTTTGAACCTTTTCTTTTATGAGTTTCATTCAAAACTTCTTTATTTTGAGAAATATTTTCAATACACATACTTAGCTAGTTTTTAAGAATTTATGATTTTTCCTGTTAACTTATCTGCAGGAGTTGCTTTACACGTTAATTCAAGTAATATAAAAAAAAAATGTTTTGCCTAATCTTCTAATATGGGGCTTTTTAACTCTAGGTATGCAGCTTGCAATGCAATTGGACAAATGTCCACCGACTTTGCACCAATCTTCGAAAAGAAATTCCACGAACAAGTTATCCCTGGTCTTCTAAGCTTACTGGATGATGTGGAAAATCCCCGCGTGCAGGCACACGCTGGAGCTGCTCTCGTGAACTTTAGTGAAGATTGTCCCAAACAGATTCTCACGCGTTACCTCGACGGAGTTATGAATAAACTGGAGGCTATTTTGAACGCTAAATTCAAGGAACTTGTTGAAAAAGGCAATAAACTTGTCCTGGAGCAGGTAAGCTGTTTTTACACATATCTTATAATTTGGCAGGGAAATAAGTCTATTTTCTGAAAAGGTTGTCACTACAATTGCCTCAGTTGCCGACACTTGTGAGAAGGAATTCGCCATCTACTACGACCGATTGATGCCGTGTTTAAAATATATCATACAAAATGCTAACATTGAAGAGCTCCGCATGTTGCGCGGAAAAACTATTGAATGCGTTAGCTTAATTGGTCTGGCTGTTGGCCGTGAGAAGTTCTTGTCCGACGCTAGCGAAGTCATGGATATGTTATTAAAAACTCACACCGAAGGCGATCTGCCTGACGACGATCCGCAAACCTCATATTTGATATCCGCCTGGGCCCGCCTGTGCAAAATTCTAGGGAAACAATTCGAGCAGTATCTACCTCTTGTAATGGGTCCTGTAATGAGAACTGCAGCCATGAAACCAGAAGTTGCTCTCCTCGACAACGATGAGGTAGAAGATATCGAAGGGGACGTAGATTGGTCTTTTATCAATTTGGGTGAACAACAAAATTTCGCTATTCGTACAGCTGGTATGGAGGATAAAGCATCAGCGTGTGAAATGCTGGTATGCTACGCTCGTGAACTTAAAGAGGGATTCGCTGACTACGCCGAAGAAGTTGTTCGTCTCATGGTACCATTGCTTAAGTTTTACTTCCACGACGGCGTACGAACCGCGGCTGCAGAATCACTTCCATATCTTCTTGATTGCGCCAAAATTAAGGGTCCACAGTACTTAGAAGGAATGTGGTTATATATTTGCCCCGAACTCCTTAAGGCAATTGGTACTGAACCAGAAGCTGATGTCCAATCTGAGTTACTGCATTCGTTGGCTAAAAGTATCGAAACCCTAGGTCCGAATTGTTTGTCACAAAATGACATGAATGAGGTTCTTAAAATTATGTCCAAATATATGGCTGAACATTTCGAGAAAGCGGACAAACGAGCACAGGCTCGCAATGAGGAAGACTATGATGACGGTGTTGAGGAAATTTTGGCTGAAGAAGACGATACCGCCATATATTTGCTGTCTAAAATCGCTGATATTGTGCATGCCCTATTTCTGACCTATAAAGCAAACTTTTTACCGTATTTTGATCGGATTGCACCCAACTTTATAAAACTGCTCGACCCGTCCAGGCCTTGGGCTGACAGACAATGGGGTCTTTGCATTTTCGATGATGTTATTGGTGAGTACATGATTATTATTAATCTTAAAAAGTGATTATGTGGGTAAAGATTGTTTAATTCATACTGCAACCTTACGAAATCTTTTGTTAAAAGTGCACACAAACAGCGGTACTTAGGATTCTGTAGAAGGATTTCTGTGATTTATCAGTTCTCCTGAAATATTTAATAAGACAAATATTTGCAAAAGTATAATAAATAAGAAGACGATATGACCCTCGATTTAGACTGCAACGAACGGAAAGCAGTGAGGTTCGCTGGTTATATTCGCCAATCGATTTTAGAACAGTTTTTTTGTATGCTTCTAAGTTTGTTATTTGATTCTCCTAAGCAAGACTCTGTCATTGAAGTACTCTATGTAAAATTAAATACAATTGTTTCTAAAGTGCAATATATAGATATTTACATGCATGTTCACGATTATTAATTTATTTTTTAACTTGCAGAATATTGCGGACCTCTTTGCATACAGTATCAACAGATCTTCACACAGCCAATGCTTCAGTATGTTACAGACAAATCAGCAGAAGTAAGGCAAGCGGCTGCTTACGGATGCGGTGTATTAGGACAGGTACACAAAATAACGCGTAAAAAAGGGGACATTATATTATTCAACCTCTTACTTTTCTTGTAATAGTTTGGTGGCGAACAATTCGCATTGACTTGCGCACAGGCCATTCCGCTACTCGTAGAAATTGTGACCGCCCCCAAAAGTCGTGAACCAGAAAACATCAGTCCCACAGAAAATGCTATTTCTGCTGTAACGAAAATACTCAAATACAACAGTTCAGCTTTACCAAATAGGGATGAGATAATAAATCTATGGTAAGTTTCCTAGCATCATTTTGGAGTAGATGGAGCGTTAATCGGTTAATTTCCTTTCGTTATAGGTTCTATTGGCTGCCTGTTGTCGAAGATGAAGATGAAGCCCCACACGTTTACGGATATTTGTGCGATCTAATTCAGTCAAATCACCCCGTTATACTTGGCAACAACAACCAGAATCTTCCTCGTATCGTTACTATAATAGCAGATGCATTTAGTGTAGGCGTCGTTTCACCCACATCTGAAGTTGGCACCCGTATGGTCGGAATAGTGAAGCAGATTGAATCCAGTCCAGAAATGTTCCGAGCATGTGTTAGCGCCCTATCAGCAGAACAGAAGCATGGGCTTGAGGAGGCTTACCGGGAGCTCACCAATCCCCCAGCTTTAAATTAGAATTTATTTTTCTAAAAAAATCCCTTACTTTTACGATTATTTTACGTTTAAGGAGCGCCTCTCATCGCCCCGTTCGGTTCTATATCTGCTTAATTTAGTAGAAATTTTTGTGTTCGTTTTTTCCCCCTTTCAATGGTTAAATTCTCTTTGAGAGACAAGTATACCTTGGTATAGCGTGTATGTACATAAACAGACCTTTTATATATATTGTATGAAGAGTTACAAAGGAATTTTTGTCCAGTAATTGTTTCTCCCCAAATTTCTTCGTTTTTTTTCCCGGTAGAATAGAATTCGACTTGTAGAAATTGTACGCTCTGCATTTATGTGCTGCAAACCCTACCGAGGCGGAAATTCTTGTAGCTAAGAGATTTGTGCATCAAGTTTAATTGCTATTATCGTTTTTATTACGTATATTTCTCTTTGTTTTCAATCACAGTCTCACAGCATCGGTGATAACATTATTTTTATGAATATTATTCAGTAATTACTACGATTACATCTATGCCTACTCTAAAATAAACTTCTGTTCGAAAAAAAAATTATTCTAGTCATATTATTTCTGAATCCTTTTTCATATTACATATAAATTTACCTCTAAAATAAAATATTGGACACAATAAAGATTGGATTTCGCCAATCTTTAACAAAAAGCTGATAGCTGACAGGATGCAGTTTTAAAACATAAAGGGAAAATGAAAAACGTGTGAAAAGAAACGAATTCCCTTCTCCAGAAAAATCTGTTTATTTTAAAAATAGTTCCCAAAAGGATCAGCACTTACAAAACTAATAATAACAAATATATTTTGTTTAAAATCGACTTACATAGATAGTTCCTTTATAACAGCAGCAGAGATGACCAGTCTTTGAATTTCCGAAGTGCCTTCGTAAATTTCGGTGATTCGGGCATCTCTGTAGTGTCTTTCGGCGGGCATGTCGGAAACGTAACCCATTCCACCTAAGATTTGAATACACTGATGTGAGCAGAATGTAGCTGCTTCTGATGCAGCTAACTTAGCCATCGCGGCTTCCTTTGTAAAATTCTTTTTATTATCCTTTAGCCATGCCGCCCGCCACGTAAGAAGGCGAGCAGCGTCCAGTTGTAACGCCATATCAGCGATTTTCTGCTGAATTGACTGCAATTTCGAAATTGGCTTACCGAAAGCCATTCGTTTGCCAGCATAATCAACAGCAAGTTCAAGGGATGCTTGTGCGATTCCCAAAGCTTGCCCAGCAATTCCAATGCGTCCTGCGTCCAAAGTTTGCATTGCAATTTTAAATCCAAAACCGGCCTGTCCGAGAAGATTCTCTTTGGGGATTTCACAGTCTTCGAATATCAAATAGCAAGTCGATGACCCTCGGATGCCGAGTTTGTCCTCTTTTTTACCTAGAGAGAATCCCTCCAGCCCTTTGGGGACAATAAATGCCGAAATTCCTTTGTGCTTCATGGATTTATCTGTGGTCGCAAATACAACTGCAGCTTCTGCTTCGTAACCGTTTGTAATCCACGCCTTAGTCCCATTCAGCACGTATTTTTCACCTTTTAGGACGGCTGTCGTGGAGGCGGCACCAGCATCTGACCCATTGCCAGGTTCTGAAAGAGCGAAACAGCCGACACGATCGCCTTGTGTGAAGGGTTTTACAAACTGTTCCTTTTGTTTATCGTTTGCGAAAGCCATCAGGGGACCTAGGTACAACGAGTTGTTTACAGACATTATTACACCTGCTGATGCACAACCCCGAGATATTTCTTCCATAGCAATCGCATAAGCTAGGTAGTCCAGTCCAGTTCCACCTGGGAAGAAATTTAAGTGAGAATGGTCCATTTAGGTTTTGAATATAATAAGGCAAAATCCCATTAAGTTGTGAGCGTTTTGAGGTACATTAGCTAGTTTATATATTCTGTAGAACCTAGATTGTATTGGCTAGTCTACAACAAAGTGCGCAAAAAGTAGAGTTTTCGTTAATCCTAATGAATGAATGTGAAGACTGTCTAAAACAAGTAATGTTATTGTTTTTTATAGTATAGTTATACAGCCTTCAAATTATTTTATCTCAGACGGGCGGACACCCACGACGCTTTAAAGATTCTATTCGAATAAAAGGAATGTTGTAGTCGTCCATTCCAATTTAATTCACTACTTTACCTAGGTCTTCGGGTACTGAAACCGCCATAAGTCCAAGTTTTCCCATTTCCTTGATTTGCTTCGCTGGATAAAGGTGCTCCTTATCGAACTTGGCAGCGTTTGGCTTGAGCTCATTCTCAGCAAAATCCCTGCAGGTTTTCTGAAGCATTTGATGTGTTTCAGATAGTGCAGACAAGCTGGCGATATTCCTTCGACTATTTAGAAGTCCTAATTTTCCTGAAAAAGAAATTTTCCATTAGTTCCAAAGTCCATTGAGACATTTTTGGGTGCTTTAGAGCAGTTAGGAGGATTTCTTACCTGCTTTATACAAATTTCGAAGAACTGTCGACATGATGAGAATATAACTTTAATCTTAACTTATATACAAAGTATGAAAATGAAATTTTAAAATTTTAAAAATATAAAAAACGATTATCAAACAATGGAGATGTCACAATGGCAGCGGGGGCAGTTTGTGTGACAGCTGGTGACAGCCAACAAACATCTTAATTCTTAATTTTAAAAAAGTTGCCTGTGAATTATTTATTTTCAGCACAATGAAATGATTTACTCTCTTTTAAAAGAAAAATCAACTTAATGGTCAAGTAATTAATACATTTTAGAAGAAAAATCAAATCGTAAAATTTGGAAAATGGACTGAATAATACTACCAACTGAAGGAAAACAAAATACTTACCACGGACACCAACAAATTTCAATAGAGGCATCCATTCCCAGCCCAGTCCACGTCCATCTGTCAAAGCAAGTTCGCGTTTTTTGCATTTCTTCGGTTTACAAATAATTGGTGCATTTGTTGTTTTGTTTAGCGACTTCCAAAGATTGCCTGCAACTTTTTCTATTCTAAATGATTAAACTTATGTAAATAAATATGATAATTCTCTAGAAAGTAATCACTGAGTGCAGAAGTGAAGGTGTTTTTTTTTTGTGTTCTAAATTTTAAAATGCAAAGAATGCAATGATTAAATGGAATATATTCGGTATCACAACCTGTTTGTAATAATTCGAATGTGAATTATTTTAAAGCAGCTATCTAAAGTACGATTCTCTTAAATAAGGAGGCTTCCCTGAGGAGTTTTATGGATAGAAACAAGTCGTAGCGTAAGTTTTTAAAGTTTTCTTCTGTTGTGACGCAGAGGCTTCCCCCCAATGGCAGTAAAAGTAAACAAATTGCACCACCTACGCCCTAAATTTACATTTTAGATAGAAATTTTGCCCCGCTCCGCAGTTCCGATCAGATTTTAGCAGCGCAACGAATTCGATAAAATGAGCAACTGCGGTGCCCCACGTAAAAACTTTGATATCACCCGATAGCTCAGCTACGAAAATCTGCTCCATGTTAGCACAATTAGCCACAATCAAGCTGAACACGGGCGGATTTGGTCGGGTAATGGCATTGTACGTATTAGGAAAGAAGATTCTACTGCCTGTGGCACGGTGGGCGTGTTTTTGCCAAGAGCACCATTCTAGCAACCAAATCTATTTCCAAAAGGCGCAATATCTTGGTTGAACACTTTTATCTAGCTCATGGTAGTGCATGGAATTTATGAACATACTTTAGTCCAGGGTGCATTGCAGAAACGCAAAGAGAAATATACGCTACGCATAAATATTACTTCTATTTCCGACTTCCCCATGCTTCGACAGAGAAATCACAGATATTTATAGTTGGCGCGAGTATATTTAGCACCTCCAAGGGAAAGTGGCGGCTACAGAACACAATTGTACACCATGGGTGATATAAAAATGTCGTGCAGGGATAAATCGACAAACACAATTTGTCTGTCGATGGAAAACCCGGGCGTATACTAATTAACATTACAAACCATGTCTAAGGGGTTCCCATTTTTAGCGGCACCCGCCTGAGTCACTGCTTTTTGCGGTCAGTCTCGAAATAAAAGTTACTGCATGTTTCGACGCGCGATGAGGGCTTAGAACCCGATAAGCTCCCATGTAAGCGGTGGCAATGGCGAATTTCTCTATTACCGCACATCCCGCCGCTTCCCGATGATAATCGAGGGGCAACTACGGAAATTGTACCGACAGTTATTGCATTATTTCAATCGAATTTAGGTGAGGCTCGTGAACTCAGGTGTAAATGACGAGAAAGTCAAATCTTCACGCTTTGAGATTTCTTTTTTTTTTTCTCAACGTGAAATACACGCACTAAGGTAGTACAGAAAAATATCTTATATTTCGTGAAAATTACTTCTGTTTTGCATGAAGAAATCAATTTCTAGTGAAGACTTTCCTTTGGACCTTTGCTGCTTCTATGATTTTCGAAATATGATTACTTGAGCTTCATGTACCACATTTCTTTTTCTTTTATATTTCTTTAGATCCATATGTCCACTTGTAAACATAGAATACCTACAATTTTGATTATAACTTGAAATATCTCTGTTAGAAAACATTTCTTATTTTTCGCAATTTCATCAAAAACCCTCAGACTTAATGAGTTTTAAGTTGTAAGTAAAAAATTGCATATTTGGACATATCCTCAGATTATTCTGTCACCACAAGTTAACTTTAAGTCGGACAATTTTGCTAAAAAACAGACTGTTCCGTTTTATAGAAATATGTAAAAAACAAAAACCCGAAAATACGACCAGTCGTAGTTGTTTCTTATGTGCCAATCTGTACAGAGTTATTAGTTTTATTTGACCACAGTACAAATTAGATAAACCGAGTTTAGTTGCTGGATCCGAGCAGATTCGATCCGCAAGGCATGCAAATTAAGCCAATGATGCGCGGCAACAACTGAAGGATGATGTAACGGCTTGAAGCAGCATCTGTACCAAAAGCAGACGAAATTTTATTGAGGTCACTCCATAGTGGGGGAAGAGTGTCCACTGCTGCGTATAACTTATTTAATTGCATACTAACTTACGGGAAACCCTCTGAACGTTGGAAAAATGAACGTACATAAAAGTACAAAAACCCTTGGTTCATTTCTATTCCTTTGAAACTCGAATAAAACCTAGCGCCGTGATGCTGCATAAGATCTCGGCTAGATCACCCAGCATCCCTTCACAGCTGCCTCGCCTTGAAATTAAACTTGTCTCGTCATGCACTCGCGAGCCATGCACAATTGAGGGGCTGGCACACCAGCGCCCACCTAATAGTAGTTAATTGTTTTTGGCGGGAATCTTCCTGATCATCGAAACTAGCTCTCAAATGCGGCGGTCGTTAATTGTGTTCAATGGGGCTCTGTGGAAATTGTTTTCGTAACTTAAACGATCAAGCGGTTTCCGTCTGCGGCAACTGAGCAACTTTAGTCGTTATCTTTTGACGTGCAAGGGATTTTTAATCTTCTCACTATCTAAGCGGGCGTCGGATTTTGTGAATCATAAAGAGATTCTCGCCGAAGAGCTTATATAAGTGCTATTGCGGGCTATTAATCACGTTCAGAGTAGATGAAATGACTTTTACAAATTAAGGTATCCTAAACAAATGGGAAATCAATGAAATTCGAAGGTTCGATTTGAATTGCAGGATTGAGAGTAAAAACATTATCAATCTTTCTTTTTTCTGAACCCCCCAAAAATTCCATTATTTATGAATATCCTCCAAAACTAAAAATTTAGAATGTCCAATCCAAAAAATCTGTACGTACTCATTTTCATAGAGATAATTTTCTTCAATTCGCCAATAACAAAACTAAAAACATACAAAACGTTAAAATACTAATTTTTTACAAAATGAAATATTGAATCTTCTTTTTCAGATAAATGGCGACGTCTCCGCGTTCCGTTGACACCATCTCACTTTGTTCAACAGTTTCAAGTTGTCCAGATCGAAATGGATTCTATGGGGGTTTTCAGCGGACGGAAAAGCCGAAAGAGCCACTCTCAAAAGCCCAAATCATAGCCAGAGAGAAGAAGTGGCTTCACATGATAAGCAACTGGTCCGTATACATGTCCAAAAATTACAAAAAGGTGAATATATTTAAATTGTTTCTTCTAAAATAAATGAAATATTTGAAGAAGGTGATTCAAGCTGGTATTAAAATACACTTGAGATTTATGTTTCTAAAGTAGCCCAATTAGTCCTACAATTGTTTGATCTCCACATGCGTTTTCTCCATAATATTAAAAAAACACTGATCAATCACAATTCAAAACATATTTTTAAATTATGCCCAAATTTGGTAATTTTGTATTTTGCGATAAACCATATAGAATGTTGGTTTAAATTTTGGTTAAAATATCCACATTGATTTTATTCATTATGAATTTATAAGAGAAATAATGGCTAAAACATTCTATATTCAGATTCGAGACAGATGTAGAAAAGGAATTCCTAAATCAGTTCGTCCAAAGGCCTGGTTCTATTTATCGGGAGCATATTTGCTAAGAAATAAGCATGGAAACCTCTATGAGGAACTGCTCCAGAAGCCAGGAAATCCTCAAGTTATTGAGGAAATTAAGAAAGACAAACACCGGCAGTTTCCATTCCACGAAATGTTCTTAGACGAGGAGAAGGTTGGACAAATCGAACTATTTAACGTGCTCAAGGCTTACTCGATTTACAACCCGAAAGTTGGCTTTTGTCAAGCGCAGGCTCCTATTGCAGCTTTTCTTCTAATGCATATGCCAGCTGAGGATGCATTTTGGTGTTTCGTTAGTGTCTGTGATGTGTAAGTAGAATTTTTATGCAATTAGATATTTTCTAAGTCTAAAGCTTGTAATTTTACAGATACCTAGAAGACTACTTTATACCTGGCCTAGAAGTCCTTCAGAACGACGCAGCTATCCTGAATGGGCTGCTGAAGAAGACGTGCCCAACGGTGTACCGCCACTTGCAGAAGCACAAGGTCGAACCCCTTCTTTACATGACGGACTGGTTTCTATGTGCAATGACCCGAACCCTTCCATGGGAAACTCTCCTCCGTGTGTGGGACTGTTTTCTGGCTGAGGGAATTCGTGTGATATTTAAAGTGGCTTTAGTAATCTTAGGTGCGACTCTTGGTCGACACAAGGTAAGAAAGCAGTGCAATGGTCTCTGCGAAACCCTCGAAGTTCTCCGGAATCCGCCAGAGAAATTTCTCGAGGAAGAGTTCATCATTCAAAATATACAGCGGCTAAATCTCACAGTACAAGACTTTCAAATTGAGCATACGCGACAGAAGACACGACGAGCCAAACAAAAAATGCAAGATTTAACAAATTCCAAGTGATTGACGCTTTAGGCCATTGCACTTAGTTTTTCAGAGGTCGCGTGAGCCAATAATTATTATGTGCTGCTGGTCAGTCGTCAATTACTGCTAATAAATTTTCATCCCCCGCTCCCTTTAAAAATTGGTTCGCTGTTTCTTTTCACAGTGTGTTTTTCTATTTGACTCTTTTGTTTGTTCAGCGAGCTCGTCATCTCGTTACATAAGGCAGAAAAGTTGAATAAACGATTTGTCTAAATTCGAGCAAAGTGTTTTGAGATTTATGTAATGTCTTTTGTATGTAAATAGATTTTCATGCTATCACGTGACTGAGTAGGTGCCAACAGCTTTTTTATTTTGCTAACAATGTTGCTCTACCGTTCTGTACATATTAGTCGAAAAGAGGCCGTTTGGAAAGAGTTCTAATGTTGATATACGGTGAATATTCGTCATGCCACAAGCAAGATTCGATATTTTTATTTTTAATATTTTATTTGTTCTAACAGTGTTTAAATTATTTTACGACTTATGTCTTTGTTAACTTAAATCTCTGACCTTTAATAATTTTGCACTTATAATCTTTGAACCTTGTATGTATGTAAAAAAAAATTAATTAGACACTAAAACCGAATTTAGAGAGTCACCTTTGTGCAGCTCTTTTTTTGCCCTGCTGAAAACATTGTAAAAAATATAAAGAGTCATTTGGGTACCCTAAGATGTCACGCAGTTTATTATCATTTTAGTAATTTCGTAAACACAAGAGCAGAAATTTTTAATAATTGCCGCATTTACTTTTGTCAGCTTAACACTCCATTTTAACATTCAATCAGAAAAAATATCTGAAGAAACTTAAATCTGAGAAACATTTTAACATTTATTCGGGGGCTATGATACTCACAAAAAGATTCTCCATCTTTATAAGTTTAAAAGCAGGGCATTAAAGCAAACAAAGAAATGCGACGAAGTTAAAATGTAGATAGAGTTTCTTATTTGTCTGAGAAATTTATTAAAAAAATATGTACTTGAATATCGTAAATCGAACTTAATCAGAAGTCTTTTGATATTTGATAAGTCTCTAATATTTAAATTATATGAGATTTATATATTGCAATTAAAAATAATCATTATATTCACCTAAATTATACTTTTCCAATTTTTAATATTTAGCTCTTAAAGAGCTCGTCAGATTTTCTCCACATTTGAATTATTTGTTTTATTTCTAAAAATCAGCTCCAATTGAATACATTTTTTATCGATTCTTATTCATTTATAGTAACTCTAAATTTTATTTAAAAAATCAGTAATTGTTAAGGTGGCATAACAAACTTTCACCGTATTATAGCGCATTTATTATAATTACTTTGCAATTACCAGATATTTAAAAGATGTTGGCGAAGTTTTTTAAAATGCTAGAAGCAGGTAAACGATAAGCAATTTAGTCATTACAAAGAAAGTACAAGTTAGGACGGAAACAATCATCTTCCAAAATTCATTCCAAAAGTTAAAGCAAAAGAAAGAAATCAAATATAATATGAATAAGAAACAGCAGTTACACTTGAAGGTTATATTTAGTCGTTGTTAACTGGACTTAGAGACAGCTGAACAGACAGAACTACTTTTTTACGGGCGTATTCTATATGTAGGAGCAGAGTATTCGAATTTTTCAACCTTTATAGTATTAATCTCTAGAGTAATATATATTCCGTAATTTATTATGATTAACTATATTATATGTAGGCTAATGTAATGTCGAACATTCTGTAAAGCATGTGCAATTCTTTGTAAAAGATTTAACCGACTCTTGTTGCAGCTATATATTGTATTTTCTGTACTTTCTTAGACGTAAGTTCTTTTTCGTATATTTTTTATATGCGTTTTATAATTTTGTTTTATACACATTGAGTCTTCCTGTAGAATCGCAGCTTCACTTTATTTTTCTACAAGAGAGAATCGTGCATATCTCCCGGGTCCATTAAAATAATTCCTGGGAAAACGTAAAAGGCAGCTTTTGTCATAAGTATCCCCTTCATTTCTTTAAAATCTTTTTGTGTGGGAATAAGTTTCTGCTCTCTTTTTTATCAATAGTTTAATTAAAGTCACTTTATTAAAAGTGCGCCTCATTGGAAGCGAGAACTTTCGCCTTGAAGGTAAAACGTTTTCTAATACCAGATCTTTAGATTTATTTTTTATATGTATACATAACTATTTTGAAATCGGTAAAACAACTTTTGTAATTGTAATTTATTGTATTTGATGGAGCATGATAACCATAAAAATTAACTAACAAACAATGTGTCCTAGTAGCTCATTTTTTAAAAATATTGTATGGAGCTAGAACTTTCCGTAAATACTAATTTTTCGAGCTAAATACAAGTGTTAACTTATTCCCAAACCAAAAAAAAAAAAAATTCCCTGACAAATATTTTCATTTGTTTTGTATCATATACTTCATATTTACATTTTATGATAAAGAGCAGGACTAACGTTATCTTTGTATACACTTATTTGTTTACTTATTACTTCAAAGTCACTTTTAAGTAAATAAAATCTAAACAAACTCAAAAAGAATCGTTTCTATTATAAAGAAACATTTAATGTTTTGTGTAAATAATTCTTTTTAGTGTTCTGTACCTCAAAAGCAAAAGGAACCCTTATAGGGTCACTTCGTTGCCCGTTTGTCTGTCTGGAAGTATCAAGTTGAAATTAATATCAAATACTCAGGACTGCAATCCCTTGGGGCTGTGAAAAAATCAAACTTCTAAGACAACGCAAATAAAAGATACAGCCGTTTATGTTGCATATTTTGAAACTCGCAAGGGAATCAAAACCTATAGGGTATAGGGTACTTCGTGTTGACCTAAATTTGGCAAGAAGAAATGTCTTATAGCACAAGTAAAGGGAAAAATCCGGAACCCTCGGTGCGCGCGCCCTACTCGCACTTGGCCGGTTTTTTAGAATTTAACTCTAAGATGCTTCATTCTTTAGTGCTTATTTTTTTCAGAAAATGTTACAATCTAAAAGGTTGATATATCTAAATAAAGGTAAATAATAAATGGAAAGATTAAGTTTGAAAATTGTGGCCTCATCCACTGGCATGACATGTCAGTGGGCGTCATCTTTCGCTTTTAATTTCTACATGAACTGTACGACGCTTTCGATTGTGAACTGGCAACTCTGAAGGGGGGAATTACTGACATTCGAAACCACTACATCGCTGATTTTCGGGCGAAATGTCACTTTAGTAAACATGTGTTCAAATATGTATTCGATTTCCAAATATAAACAAAAACACCGTCGGCGCAACGGAGTCTCGCTGCAGGTGTGTGGGTAAATCAAAAATATACACAAAAATATGGCGACTTTGTGTGAGGAGGACTTTTCGTTTTGAGCCAATTTTTAGTGAATTTTTGGATAATTTCTGTTGAGAAAACTCCCCGAATACGAATAAAAATGTACGAGAATTGAAAAACGTAACGCGAAACGGCCCGGAATAAGTAGTGCAGTGTGTGCGAATAGTGGCCGAGGGCGAAGAAAAAATCGGTGGTGTCCGTCCCTCAACTCTGGAACATTTTAGTGGAAAGTGATCAATCAGAAAATTGCTGAGCATTCCGTTCGAGCTGGAAAATTAGAAAACGAAGTAAAATATTAGTTGAATTTTATGTCTGAAATGCAGTGTGACGATTTCGAGGCGGTTTAAGCAATTATGGCCTAGATGCAGCCAGCGGTTAATCTCTAAAATTACGTCCTGCGAAAGTGGGAGGACCAAAATTTAGTGCACGCTGGAAAATTTTATTGTTCGTTCGGGAGAAGAAGTCCTTGATTTTTGTGAAAAATGCCCGCATATGTCAGGTGTTTATGGGTGTAAAGTGGCTAACTTTGACGACGACTACGCTGCAAGAAAACGCATCAAAAAAGAAAGTTTTTTCTCATGCCGCTGCTGCTGGTGCTCTGGTAGGCTTCGTGACACCACACGCGCCCCACACATTGCCTCAGTGCATTGCTGGCCACAGGAGAGAATAATTTAACAGGTGACTTAGCACTTACTGGAGGACCGGAATTGTGTCAACCTGTTCGGGCCACAAATTGTTCTCTTATTGCATTTTTCGTTTTTTCTTTACTTCATAATTTTTCTTAGCCGAGCAGCTGCTCAGAGACTGCGGATAATTAATGCTCGCTCGAGACCAACTTTCCCTTCGGGCTGTGTGCGCCTCGTCTTGTCTGGCCTGGGCTCAATCCAGCTAGCCATCGTTGAACGAGTTGAGTCTCTTTATCTCACCTGGGCCAAAATCGATATTTTTCAGTTGTTTACAAATTGACATGTGTTAATTCCTGCAAGTTGATATCTATTTCAACTGCCTGCCGTTTACGTAATCCTGCGAACGCGCTCCAGTTTCGTGGCAACCCCACCGCGCACCGTTCCGCCTGCATCCGATCGGAAGGCCTATTTTCGCTGCCAGTTTGGGTGGCTGCGCTCCCTCTGCTCTCTCGTGGGCTGTTTTCCCTTATCTTATGTTTTTCAAGTGATTGACAATGCAATCTTTGATTGGGGACAGCAAAAATTACACCGGAATTGGGGTGGTGCCGCAAGTTGTTGAAATGTGGAAATGCCTCAATTCTCTGCGGTTTAAATTCGTTGTTGTGTTTTCCTTCGGTCGGCATTAGAAGGGCTTTAAATCACGCTCTAGGCCTCGCTCTGCCGATGGAAGCACGGTTTCCTCGGGTATTCACCTAATTACGAGGCGCTCCATCACTCCCATTCTTCCTCTGAAGGCCCGTCCGACACGATAATTCAGTAATCAATTGCCTTGTGATCACCGCACCTGAGGAAACTCATGGTATTTACTTTCTTGAACAATTAAACGTTTGTTCATGTGCTTCGTGCCAATCCAGACGCCTTTCAGAAGGTGTTGCAAATTTTCGGCATTTTTGGTGTGCTAATCATGTTGAATAAATTTCTTCAAGTACTTATAGTTGATCTGTATTTACTTATTTACCTAGACGATTTGCAAATATTTACGGTAATATGAATATTCCATTTAAATAAGGACGATTGGAATGCCAAACGACTATTCCACAAAATGAAATTAATAATGTTGCTCTTATCTAATCTGGATTTCTCTGGGAGAAATGAAAAATACAAACTTTGAGAAATTTAACTTAGTCAGAAGATTATCTCCAGGTAAGGCAAATATTTATTAGAATGACATAAAACGAATTTATCGTCTATTTCTGAATGTGTTGAATTTCGATTTCATTATTTAATATCACCTGAATATGTCGATATTCCAATCAAATGCCAGTACCTAGAAATTTGAAAAATTAATGGTAAAAACTGTTTACCATATATGTATGTAGAGGGAAATAGACCTATAGAATTATTATATTATATATATATATATATATATATATATATATATATATTGAAATTAACCGACCCACCGATTTCCTCTTTGCAGAATTATCCAAAAGCATACAAGACGGCTTCCAAAATATTTGAGTCGTGACGTGCGCATGAGTGTGTGGGGTTTGTACTCATCGAAAAACCCCAACACCCATTGCGTCCGCCTACCAAAAGAAGAATATTTGTACAAAACGAAAATATATCGAGCCAAAGTGTGGAACGCTCAGCGTCCAGCCGGTACTAACTGAGGCGAACTAGAATCACCAGAAGAAACAGGAGCAGCTATTTTAGCGCCTCTACCTGAAGAGATGTCGCAAGGTTCGGGTGGCGTCGGCAGCAGCACACAAGGAGAGTATCGCGAATATCACTGGGCATATTCAATAATGGATTCATCTCGAGTCTCCACATGTCTAATTTCAATGCTCCTAATTGTTTATGGGAGTTTCAGGAGCCTTAACATGGAGCAGGAGGCTCGCGAACGCCAAGAGAAGAAACGCCAGAATGAAAATATGACGAATCTCCTGACCGGTGAACCAGTCCAACAAGAACCAAGTAAATCCTAAATCTGATTTTTCAACAAACCGAACCAATTTGACCTATTTTCCAGATAAATTCGCGACTCTAGACACGATGCACGCTCTCTGCCTGCCTTTGGGGGCCTCTGTGTCTCTCCTTGTGATGTTTTTCTTTTTTGATTCCATGCAACTCCTCTTTGCAGTGTGCACAGCAAGTAAGTAGTTCTCCTCAAGGGCTTGTATATTTAAAAAAAATCGAATTTACTACGCTTTATTTAGTTATAGCAACAGTGGCGCTGGCGTTTCTGCTCCTCCCCATGTGCCAGTATATCATTCGACCCTGCACGGACGGAAACAGGATATCGTTCGGCATCTGCGGCCGCTTCACAGCTGCGGAACTTTTCAGTTTTTCGCTCTCAGTGTCCATAGTCTGCATATGGGTTCTCACGGGGCATTGGCTTCTGATGGATGGTAAGATTCCATTTTTATTTTTAATCATCATTTGGTCAAGTTCAATTCCGAATATTAGCATATGTAGAGTAACAGTTGTTAGATTTAGATTTAGATTGCTTTATTCGACAAAACAAACGTTTACAAGAATGCACTAGAATATGAACCAATTACATATTTTCTTCTAACGATGGGCTACAGCGTTTTACCCATTTAACTTAGTGCCTAAATTATAGCTTCCATACTTTTCTAATATGAAGATTTGAATTCCTTTACTAGGCTAAGGCTATGAGAGTTTATAAATTTAAGTCGACAATTATTTTTATAACTTCTCGTTACTAGAATATGCACCAGCGAAATATACATTTTAATTATAAATGTATGTACGCTGTACAAACTTTTATTTCCGATATGAGACTTTTCTACTACATACTCTCAGATTGCAATCGCACTTACATGTTTTTTATTTTTTATTATCAGCTATGGGCATGGGCCTCTGTGTTGCGTTTATAGCGTTTGTACGTTTACCGAGTCTAAAAGTATCCACCCTCCTGCTGACTGGACTCCTAATATACGACGTGTTCTGGGTGTTCTTCTCATCATACATATTCAGTACCAACGTAATGGTTAAGGTCGCCACGAGGCCAGCTGATAATCCAGTCGGAATTGTAGCGAGGAAATTAAATCTCGGAGGAATTGTTAAGGAGCCACCAAAATTGAATTTACCCGGAAAATTAGTTTTCCCCAGCATCCACAACAGTGGTCATTTCTCGATGCTTGGTTTGGGTGATATTGTTATGCCAGGCCTGCTGCTCTGCTTTGTGCTACGTTATGATGCATATAAAAAATCGCAGGGAGTTACAGCTGACACAGGACTGTCGCCACCCAAAGGCATGGGGTCAAAACTAACGTATTTTCATTGTTCCTTACTAGGGTAATGTTGCAGGTTATTTATAATGGACATGTTAACATTGCTATTTATTTATAGGTACTTCCTGGGTTTACTGACTGCTACTGTGAGTTCCGAAGTATTTAAAGCAGCGCAGCCTGCACTTTTGTACCTTGTCCCTTTTACACTTTTGCCACTTCTGACAATGGCGTATTTAAAGGTAAGTAATACTAATATATCGAAGTTTGGGATATTTCATTCTGTTTTCCTCTCTTAAAGAATTGAATTATTTTTAAGACTTCTTTAGTATTCATAAGATTATACATCTCTCGGTTAACTTTAAAAATTACAAATTATATTTCTGTTCGAAACAAAAAAAAACCTATTGGTTCAAATATGATAGCACAAGCTTCCATTTCTTTAAACAATATAGTCATAAGTTTAAGTGCCGTATGCACCAATCTGTTAAAACTTAAACCTGTGTCAATGTTATGACTGCAGATTTTCACGTATTGCGCAGCAAGCACAGGTTTTGCGAAGCTACAAATTTGGGTTAACACTACTCTAATTGGTCCTAACAACATGTCAAAAAATGAGAACTTACATTACGCTTTGCGATTTTAGCCCGTTTTTCTGTACAATTTGACGTGGCTATATGATAAGCATGGGCTTTAAATTATAGAACCAAATGAATTTATTCGACAGAAGTTCTTCGGAAGAATTTGTCAGTAATATTTCAAATTTCATTCAAAAGACGTAACTTATTATATTTTTTCTGTTGGTGCATTCACTAAAACCTTTATAAGGTTAATGCACATTTTAGTCAAGTTATTGCTTACGGCCCTAAATCTAAGAAGGAAACATATTTAGAATGTAGCCATAAGTTTTAACTCTTTTAATAATTAAAATAAAATCTTTCATAATATTATAGGGTGACTTACGGCGAATGTGGAGCGAGCCTTTCATAACGCAACAAGCGCCCAAACAACTGGAAGTCTGAGTAATGTATTTAAAATTTAGTTCATAAAATTTAAATTTACACCTTAATGTAACTGAGAAAAATACCAACGGGGGCAAAAATTCATTCGGGAAGTGTCCTTTCCTTGCTATAATTTGCCCTTCCAATTAGCAGTAGCAGTAGGAGCAGACATTTTCGGAACGAAAAGGCTAAACACAGCGGAGCGAACGAGAGAGAAAGATGGAAAGCCGGCGATAAAATTTCGTCGACTTTCGTGTACGTAATTATTTTTTTAAGCGTAGCAAGAGAGATACAAAAGTGAAGTCACAAAGCTGATTTGGAAACTATTTGAAGTAGTTTTAGGCGCCTTCCATGCTGGAAGCAAATGTAAGTTGATGAAAATTCAGTAAGTTGTAAAAAATATTTATATGAATGAAAGATAAGCGTTAAATGTTTACAAAAGTGGATAGTATTTAGAAGATAAAAAAAAAACGCAAAAGGGAATAAACACAATTGCACTTTGCACTATTTTCACACAGATAACGTTAGACGAGATTTGTAATTCCGACGCAGACAAGTTGTGGATATTTTAGGCGAATCGGAGAATTTTGTTTGGCTGGTAGGGCCAATAAATAGGCGTTTTACCACTAGAGCATTTTTTCGATGAAGAGAACATTTACTTTTAGTGATGTTTTCTGCAATAGGTTTAGACTAGATTGTGATGTTGATCTTGAATTTTTAAGGGAACGGGTTCGTGATAGAACTTCTGGTTTTGCTGGATGGTAATTTTGTATGTGTTGCAGCGCGCTTTGTGACTGGTTTCTAATCAATTCAACTTCAACAGTTGCTCTGTGGAATGTGGAATGAATTGCGCTTTACTAAAAGGGCGAATGAAAAAGCAACATCAAATCAATGTCAGTGTCCACAGCTCTTAAAAAAGTTACTGTAAAAATCTACTTAAATACTGTGATTCTTATATATATTGACCAGTGACCACTTCCCGAAAACCCCGTGATATTATTTATGGAAGTTTCCCACCACTAAGTTTACTAGCTATTTTGATAAACAATACTGCAACAATTTATGTAAAAGATTACTCTTCCGAGTATGTAACTTAATTAGGGCACTTTAGAATTCTTTCACTAGGTAAATTTTTAACTGACTTTTGTATTTAAGTTCTGTGAGTGCATTCTAATCTGGCTGCTGCGATGCTATGTCAGGAACTTGTATTTAATACAGCGTAACAAAAGAAAAAATAAAAATAGAAAAACAAAACTATTATAATAATAAATGTAGAAAAGAAATACAAGATCAATTATTTCAGAGCAGATCTATAACTATTGAGATTTCACAGCGATAACGTTCACCCTCGAATACGCTCAAATACTACTACAGCACTCAGGTTTTTTTGTCACCAAATTCTTTATATTAGTTCAGTTTCCTTCCCGTCCTACTGAAAAGATTCCAGTCACAATAGCTTTGGAAAAAATGCGCAAAACCTGCTTAAAAAACTATCGCGGATGAAACGGTTTTGTATTATATTTCAGAATCATTTACATATGTAGATACTACATACACGCAACATCAACCATCATATCAAAGTTCTTTTTAAACGGTGTTCATCTGTTCTAGGTAATCTAATAGTTGTACGAGTCTACTAGACAAAATAAACTCAGAGGTATCTAAAGAAAACATACAGCCTGTAAATGAGTATATTTGTCAATTATTTATGGAACAACTCTCTAAGTTTTAATTCAATAGATAGTCAATTTCGGTTTGAATCAGTTACGAAGGAATAGTTGAACTTGATTGGTTACCCTAATACTTCTTCATTATTTCTATTGTAAGTTTTGTTGTTAATTTAATTTTACGTGATAGGGCCAATTTCCGTCCATTTCTTATAGAGTGCATGTTTTCGTGTTAATATTTTCCTAAAGAGCTTTTTAGTAATATTTTTAAGATTATGTTTTTGTGATTTTCATAATATTGTTATTCTACATTTTACTTTAAACCTGTGCTTTAAAAGTGCTTTTAGATTTACAAAACGCACTAAATGTTGTAGTGCAACAGTTGCTCAAAACGGCAAAATAACGGTCCTCCGAAAAAAATAATATATTTTGCTGCTTAAATTTGGATCTTTAGACATCAAAAAATGAGAAAAGTACATAAAATTATGCAATGATAAAAAATTATTAATATTTCGTGTCTTAACTAGAATAAGCTCTCCTTTCAAAAAAATCGAGGCAGTAGAGGGGGGCTATTCTGGAACAAGGTGCACAAAAGAATGCAGCTACCATTTCTGTATTTTATATCTTATGTGTGTAAATTCAAAATTTGGTGATTTTCGCAGACATCCAGAGGATAAATTAAGGAAAATTAATTAAAATGATCAATGTTTGCCGTAGTAATTCGATGAATTTTTAAGGTTTCTAAGTAAATATACCGTATTCAGTTTAATCCTGAATTAGCACACGGCCTAAGTCTACGTTTACTTGGGTCAGTGATTTAGAAAAAAAAAACATTAAAAATAATAAACTAGTTTAAACTTAAGTAAAATGTTAAAGATTGAATTTACAAAAGCAAATTAACGTCAGATGTTTCTTTTTATACTCGAAAACTGTCGATGACCTTGATTTGATTTCTTTTCAGTACACACTTGAGCCACTGTATCTGTATGTATATTGTACATATGTATCCCTATAACAAAAGAGCATAAATACCAAATTAACTGTATTCCATTTCATTTTATCAACTCGGATACTCCTAGTAATTTTTAAAATGTACGTATCTCTTTTATTTTTTGCTACACTTTCAATTTTTATTACTCTATCAAAAGAAACCGCATCCTTCAAAGATATTCAGGAAGTTTTAATTTGAAAACAATCTAAAGACTAATTGAAACATTCATGAAATAATTCTTTTAAAGTTCTGCTGTAAGCACATTAAAACTTACCGACTATTATACTCATTAAACTTAGTCCGGAATTTCAATTAAAAACTTCATTAACACATTGATATACTTAAATGAACAGTTATAACCGCAACATATGCTTGCCATTATGCAGAAATGTATATGCAACGTAACAATGCAGAAAGAGGTATTCCTCAGTCAATGATAAATTTATTTTACTTCAATTATTACCAATTTTATTCAATTATAAGATCCTGAAGCCAAAAAATATAAAATGCGAATTTTAAAAAAAGTACTACACCCTTCACAGCAAATGAGAGAACAAATTTATTTCGTGTTAAGCTCAATTACAATTCGGTGCAATAATGATAGTTTAAATGTATGTATTTAAAAAAGGCGTCTTGCAAACCTTTCTGTCGAAACCTCTTCCTTGTGTTTCATTTATTAGATCAAAAATCAATCAAGTTCAACTAAAAACCTGTCACAAACGAAACCGCATTGCCAGAATGTGTATATCTATCTCTTTCTGTTTCTTTTTATTCTCAATTCCAAACGAACAATATATCAGCTACATAAGAAATAAAAAGAACAATTGTACATTTCTGAAAGATAATTTTTTTACAGTAATTAGTTGTTAGCCGTAGTTTATTTATAAAATGAAAAAAACAAAAAATCCACGTGGAGAGTAGGGTAGTGTCAAAAAGCAAACTGTCTAGCAGCAGTCGAGTTCATCAGTAAAAAATGAGAAAAACATGAAATTAAGCATAAACAAAAGTAAAGACTTAAGTCATTTTTGTATTTACAAGTAATTTTTTATTACTATTATTATTAAAGAAAAGAAATATAAAAAATATATTGAATATAATCTTTTATTGGTATAAACATTTTTTCTCCGCGTCCCAATCCACTTTTTTTTAGGTATCATCTACAGCTTTTCCACATTCTTTTATTTTTTGGTATTACAAATTAAGAGGGGGAGACTGGAGCTATTACGGCACTGATCTTTTTTTGTAAACGGCGTAACACTTTTACTTCAATCTGATGTTATGAATGCGTCTTTATGTAGATAAGATAAATAAATACTACCTACTTTTGTTTTTTAAATTAGCTGCCGAAGGTAGTTCACTAACTATCATATATCAGGCCATATTTAGAAAAATATGTATGTAGGTAACTTTCTTTAGAATACAAAACCTGGTAAAAAGGTATTGCAATAGCGTCGGTATCCCGTATAGAATTCCTTACAACCGGTAAGTTGATTTGAGATTTATTCGCATTCGTTACCTACACGGGTGTCAAAAAAAATTTTCTGTTGTATATTGAAAACATTAACTGTGTTTTTTGATGATCTGATTAGGATCAAATTTCGCAGCAAATTTTGTAACTAGTTGAAATTTCCAAATAGTAACTTCTAGTAACATTTTTTAGTTTTGAAATGAATATGAAATAGCATTGAAAAGTGGACATAAACTTTTCATCAAAAACTAGACGCAATATTTTTTTTCAGTTCACGACTTATTTAGATTGGATCGGAAAATCATTGCAAATTGACAGACTTTTTCCAATTTTAAAAACTTTGCTGTAAGATAACAGGTGATAACAGTTTAAAAAATTCAATTCAATGCAAAATTCGAGATCCAGATCAGATCTTCAAAGAAACACAGCTATTATCTAAATCGTTAAAGTTTAAATTTGCTCCTGTTGTAATTTTAGGTAGTAAAATAAAAACAAATACAGCAGACTCGCGATATAGTAAACACAAATAATTCATTGGTGTTCACTTTTTCGAGAGGATGTGTTAAATAAGTAAATAGTACGAAATCTTATAAATACCTTGCTGTATAGATAAAAGACATTTAAAAATAAAAACCAACTTCTTCGGAATAAACATGTTAAATACATGTATATACGAATTTATGAAGGATGAGGTACTATTATAACTTATTGTTCTCTTTTGAAATACTCTGTGCCTTTTGTTTGCACTTTATTTTTTTCAGCATACTTCGAGCAGCTTTATCCGCCAATTTTCTTAGCATCCAAATATCAACATAATCTACTGAATCGTCTTCCGGCCTTTTTATAAATGAATTAACTGCTCCGATTCTCGTCAGTTGAGGAATTTTATTTATATCTTCCAATTTCAATTTTTCGTTACTTTCGGGATGCTAAATGAATCTCATGCAAGCGAACATGTGCGCGAGTGTTTTTGCCTTTGTATTTTACATTTTCTTGTAGACTGTTCGTTATTTCGAGCGTTGAAAACAAAAGGCTGTTCACTCTATAGAGGTAATTAGTGTAAAATTTTCGCTGTTCACTCCATCGAATTTTTCAGTGTTTTTCTAAACCAAGAATCTGTACCTGAAAGGTGCTGGAAGAAAAGCCTCATCGGACCCTAGGCTGGTTTAGAATTGTTTGAGTCTCGGCTAAAATTGTTTCTACTCCGAAAATCTGAAAAGCGTGACCGTCGTGATCTTATAAAAAAGAGCAAAGCTCAGAGTGATTCGGAATCCTTTGAATGTGTGCGTTGCAGAGCAAAATTTTCTGTCGTGCCACTGAGCTGTGCTCTTGCCCCGAGCAGGGAGGGAACGTCGCAGTTCGAAAACCGCTGAGCGCCGCGACGTAGCGATGGAGTTTGCATTGGTTACCTTCGATTTTGTGTTGGGGTGGAATTTGTGAGAAACCTGTGCCAAAATCGTGAAAATTCTGTTGAAAAACAGCCGCCCGAATTGCATTGGAGTCAGGACTTTTGCGGGAAATCACCACAATAACAAGATTCGTGTAAAAATCACTAAAAACTCGTGTCTCCCCTGCTAATGGCCGTGCGCTGCGGTATTCGCAGAGGTTGTTGGCTTTTCGTGTCGCCCTCCCGAGTTGTAAATCCAGTGCTCGGTGCAGCTTAGGAGGAACGGGGGCGGTGGTTAAACGCGAATTTGCGTGCCGCTAATAAGAGAAATTGACCAACCAAAGGTGACAGACGGCCGCGCCGATTAAGGAAAAAAAAGTTGTTTGGATTTTTCTCTTCGCCAGTGTTTTTTTGAATTGACGGCTGATGGCCGAGTAGAGGTGTAGTCGTCTCTGTTTTAGCGCAACACCTACACAGCGACGTGCACGGGCACGAGGCGGATCTGTATGAAAACGTCAGTTGCGTTTATATTCTATTCGACCACTGCAGTGGTGGTGCACCACCGCACAGGGAGTTCGTGTGGCTAGAGGTGCCTGTGGCAGTTTAACATAAATATTTTCGTTTGTTTCTGGTGCTTTTCGAGAGTCGCCGCCTGCAGAACCCGCGACTCCGGTGGATTTTGTGTAAAAGCCGTAAATTGTCGGTCCGTGGACAGCTTCCGGGCAAGTGAGAATTAATCCAGCAAGGTGTTTTTGAACTGTCCTCCCATCGGTGTGTGAGTGGGCGGCATACGTGTTTACAAAGACGTTTTCTGCCTCGCCGAGTGGAGACTTGTAGGGGCTAAAAATCCAAACAAACGGCCCTAGGGATGGCAGTGGCGTCACCAGGTGATGGGGACGCCGCCTTCTGTCAGACCATCTCGACGGTGGGGGCGTCAACGGCCGGAAGTTTAATTGGATCAGTAACATCTGGCACCACTACCGGAATTAGCGCCGGTGGTGTTGGTGGCAGCAGCGGCAATAATGGCTACAATTTCGGAACGGGCTGGCAGGAGTTTTGCGAACGTCACGCGAGGGCGGCCGCCTCGGATTTTGCGAAATCTTGCATTCACTACATAAATACAAATTTGCCAGAAAATATACGCCAGCAGGTATCGCACCGTGATTTCATGCGAAAATTCGTTGATTCCTTTTCGGAACACTTCGAAACGGAATTTTTCAGGAGAAAGGCACATCATAAGGTAAGTTGGAGGAATTTACCGTTTGCAGTGGAATGCCGCCACCGACGTTTTGTGTGCCTCTGAATTTTGAGGCAATTGGCAAGCGATCTCCCTGCGATAATTTCGGTTCGTAATATTGAATTAGGCTCAAATTAATTATGGCAAAAAGAAATACCAATTCGAGATTTACAACAAACTGCACGAAGAAATTTAATAAATAGACGATATAAAAAGGTTCACAAATGCAATAAAAACATATGTAAAAGCAGGTCTCATTAAATAATAACAAAAAACAAAAATTCTGAATAAGGTATGAAAGGTAATTTTGAATGAGACGTAAAAAAATAAGCATATGAGCATTGCTAATAAATATGTATTAGTATATAGTTTTTAGTTATTTTATTATTACCAGCTTCATGGTGACTGATGGGTTTAGAGGAAATATGTAATTATTTTATTTCATTAGGAATTTAGGTTCAAAAGGATCCACAGAGCCCAAACTCCTTGTACCGTATTGGTGAAAAGTTGGGTGAAAGTTTCCATCAATATGCCGATCTTTAAAATGAGTAAATGGCGTACTTAATTGTTCGGAGAAAAATGTCGTTAAACATAAAACAAATTGACAAGTGAACAGTAAGTTGCATACCCACAAAAATGGATATACGATCAAAATTGAGAAAATATCTCGATAACGGACAAATAGTGTTAAAGTTTCTATATCAACATTAATTTATTTTCTATATAATATTGTACCTATTTAAATAAACAAGAAAATACACGTCCATTGTACAGTTTTTTTATCTGTGATACGTGAAATAAATACGCGAAAAAAAAATTCACTAAACATTGAGCTTACCACGACAAATCGTTAAAACAAAGGGTCTGCAATCTTCTGCATCAAAAATCTGCAATGAAATTCCTGAATCAATTTGGCGTATTAACTCGCTGGAATTATTCAAAAAGAAAATGAAAACTTTTATATTGCATGGATCAATAAAATAAAACACTAACTGCTAATTAATTCTGATAAGACTGAAATTTGTTATTACAAATAATTCTTATACCAGCATTCGAGCTGTTCGAGTCATAGAGATTGAATTTTTGAATTGCATATCTCGGGTCTAAGAATCAACATTATATGTAACTATTTACATTTATTGTTTTTTAACCATAAAGCGGATATAAATTATTATCATTATAAGAACGGAAATAGATTTAACTATTTAAATGTGTAGTAATTAACTGCATTTTGTATAAGGAAAATTCAGCAGTTAAAAGAAATATTTTGTAAAAGAAAATTCTTAATTCAAATGACAATTGGTTTGTATGTGGTGATTGTAAATGGAAAAGTTGTACTTACTATTTTTATGAATAACTCGAAAATAATGGAAGTTGGATTTTTTCATTTTTTCATTATTCTTCTTTTCTTCCCTAGTAATAAGTGATTTCGAAACCGTTCTCAAATCGAAACTACCGGATATCATAGAGTCTCCAAACAAAACTCAACTACGGATTGTATACATCATTTTCAAGCACACATATTCTTCCAATAAATTATAATAATATTGGAATAATGCCAAGCAATTTTTAAAGAAGTATTTCAAGTTTTAAAACTAAGGTAAGAATAATACGTGGCCATATCCTCAATTTATTACGCCAATTAAATGTACCATATTCACAATTTATACAATGACCGCTGTAAATTTCAGCACATCTGAAGTGTTCATTTACAAAATTTAATAAACTATACATATAATAAGAGTAAAGACATGGACATTCTCTCTGAGTGAGTTGAAAGTCCTCCGCCTCGCCAAATTGCTAGCAATGAATTAAGGACTTATTTTCTGTGAGCTCTATTACAGTATCAACGTGCAGGGTGAAACTACGCCTTATCAAGCCTAATGGGCGCAAATTAATCGCAGCAAGCATCCGTAATTTATACCCTAATTGGAGAAATTCATCAATCGGGCTAATTTATGACTAAGGTCATTCAAGAGCTTGTCAACTGTGTCACCCGCGAAAGGAAATGCAATTTAATCACTGTCCGCGAAGCGCGCATTATTCGCGGCTGAATAAAATAATAAAAACCAACGAATGTGTGCTGAGCCGGTAATCATAATTAACACCTCGTGGTCGCGGTGGCGGTTACATTGACCGGCCGCCTGTGACGAAGTGACGAATGTGTTTACGGAGTCGCATCCATCAGGCGATTTATCTAAGCCAAATAAACGAAATAATTAGAGCAATTTCTTTTGCGGGCAACACAAGCCCAATTGCGTTGTATCGCTGCGCAGTCCGATGTTTACCTGCTGCACATTGTCAGGTTTTGGCTCAAGTACATGCGGAAGTGCGTGGAGTTTAAATAATTTTACTTTTTATTTAGATTTTAATTATTTATTTATTTTCATTTTATTCCTCGTTTCTCTTGCGTTTTTGCCTCAACGAAATTCTATCGAGCGGTAGGTATCCCATTTTTTGCGTGATGTGGAGCTTTTAAATAAAATTCCCTCACGTTCCCCCACGTTGCTAATGCAAAAAAGACGTTCGCATGAATTTTATAATTGAAAGATTATTATTAGATTTGTCGCGGCCAAGGCGAACATTCTTTTATTACACGTGGACTGCATTTAGACCGATTCCTTTGTAATTGTGAGCTTCAGTAACAGTTTGTTTAAATAGGGGATTAAGTATAGTTTTATTTATTTATTTGGCAGATATTCCAGAAGAATGAGAAGAATAGTTTCTAACAAACAAGAAATCTTGCAAAGTTTCAAAAATCTCTGAATCTCGTTTAAATGCTTGTTTTACTAAATAAAAAACAGGTTTAGTACTTCGTTCAGTTGCTGGAAAGTAATGCATTCAATTCAGCGGTGACGTCGATAGGTAAAGTAAACAAATCTCATAACATATGTTCGAATAATTTATTGAAGTGAAATGTACGTTAGTCTTATACGCAACCTTGGTTTTTCAGTGCGTCAAGTAGTGTAGAAAATGGTAAATTCTAAAATGCATCAAAACCGCATCGATACACAATTCAGTGTAGTAGTCTCTGAAGCTGAATTATATCTCGAGGCAGTTTTGATACATTTTTGAATTTACCCCATACACATAATCCTATAGATTGTAAATAAATTCTAAAAATGAGAGAAGTCGCTGAATTCACTATTCAAAGAAACACTAAAAGACTCCTCCACTTCATACTCTGAGTGTGAAAAAAGCTGGAAACATGAAGAATTTTGAAACGAACTACAATGTCTGAATCAAAGCCCTGTTTTATGTTCCCGTGAGTAACAGAGTTTTACGAGGTGCCATAAACTCCGACTTCGGTAGCAGTGGGGCCCTGTGCATACGTAGGTCGTAGGACCCGCCACAAACGGCTAAATTCTCACTTTTAGGACATTAACCCTGCGACTGTTGCTGGGAAAATTTCGATCGAACCGCCGATTTCTTATCAGCTCAACTCTACTTAGCTATAGCTGGCGTTCCGGCGACGATGGGGCGTCGTAGCATAACAAGTAGCTGCAAAATTAAACAAATTAAAAGGATAAACAAATGAGGGGTAAACAATTGTTGATGATGCGATTAGCGACCGCATTACGCATCCAGTGAATGATAAGATATCGCTTTTTCGGCCGCCCATAAACAGCATTTCACAGCCTTAGCAATCCTTCACGGACTCGGTATTTGGCAAATTGTGGAAAATCTTAAGATATTGGCGCGACGCCGTAGCTGGAGTACCTATAATAAAAATTAAAATAAGAAAAATACAACCACATGCGGTGAGGCGAAACGGTTTAATTAGAAAATATCTCCATCACCCGGCAGGTGGACAGTGGACATGTATCAAATCAAATCAAGTTTTGGCGGTGTGGAGCGGACCACTGTCGAGATTTGCATAATTTCTGACCAGCACGAGCTAAAGACGTAGGTAGCCACAGTGGCGGGCATATCCGCCAGACATAAAGTCGTCGTTTTCGACTTATGAAACGGCCGACCGGGTGACATTGGCGAGGTGACTCCCTAGCCCAATTGCGTCCCGCCCTTCCCGCACCCTCCCCCGTCCAGGGGCCATTCATTGATTAAACATTGATTTCTTTCTGGCCCGGTTGCTTCTGCTGTCGTTTTGTTTCAAATTAATTAATATTCAGCAACTGGCGATGAGTTGGTCTCGGTTTTAAATTTTTACCAACGCTATCGCTTCAACAGAGATGATTCTCTGAATGATGTTTAAAAAAAAATAAAGGGAATTTGGCCGCTTTCGATTTTGCATAAGCTGTAGCTAAGTTGATTTTCTACTTAATTCCAGTCTTAGCAAAAAGTATCCACACATTTTGAATAACAAAAAAACGGTTAAGAGGATCTTGGGTGCCTCGGACTCCACACATTGCAACTAACATGAGCATAGAATAGAATAGACAAGTTTCAAACATTATATACAATAAGAGACTTATAGTTAGAGCTGGACTCTGAGTTCATAATGATGGTTTTTGAGTCTAGTAGAAATTATTTTCGTACTTTAATAGTTATTGAAAATTTGGGAAAACGAAAGTCAGGAATTAAAACTTCAATTTATTTATCTGTACTACTACTGGAATGCATCATCCAAACACAGTTTTAAAGCTAATCGATTCGTAGAAAAGCTACATTTTTCACAGAAATTGCTCATAGTTAATTGCTTATCAAATTTAGTACGGAGCCCTAAAAAGCATATGTGCACATAGTTAAAGTACTTTAAATCATTACATTTAAAGTTTATTGGAAAAAAGCCTTAATGTGATAACAGTCGATACTAAATCTAGAAAAAAAAAATTTAAATGTTCTATATCTGAAGTGAAGTTCTTTATGAAAAATTGACTAACATTTATTTAAAACCAGGATGAGGGATGGCATAAAGGAACAATAACCGGTAAGCCTGAAAATCAATTAGTTCCATGCAATATGACGAAATAGACCTCGGCATTTGCCCGATCACAAGATCGCCCCACCTCAGATTTCTGCCCAGGAAATTCCAAAATCGGAGGGCAGACGTTGTTTGTCGCCCAGCGCTGTCACGTCGCAATCTCAGAATTGTGCAATCAGACCACTTATCGTCCGAGTGCGTGTGTCGGACGTATAAATAACATTCCTGAGACAGCGCAACGCGAAGCGATGGAAAAGTGTGGCCGCGACGACCACTTGGTGCTCGAGCTAGCGGCTAGAAACCTGCTTCTAGCCGTCGTCGTGGGCCCCCGATCGGTTATTGTCCAACATCCCCACCGACGACACAACGGCTCCAACTTACTTAGGTTGAATTCCTACTGGTCGGAGTCGTAATTTTTGTTATGATCCGCCTGCAGTTCGCCGGTGGTCGACGTCGGCTCAGTAACATCGCTCAGCTAATGGCTTTTTCTACTTCTTTCTCCTGCCCCACTTCTCGTCTGGGCTGCGACTTATTAGACTCAGGAATTCCAATTATGAAATGTGGCTAAAAACGATGAATGAATGAAGCACCGGTCGGCAAATTCTCGCTGTATTTGTCTGCCTGGGTCTGGTTCACATCGTCGTGCAATTCAGAGGCCGGAGTCACAACATAGCGATCGATGACCTTGCCTAAAGAAGGGTGTGTGGCTCGTTATGATTTCGGTTCATTCATGCGATTGCGATCTTGCATGAATTGCGGTCAGGGTCTTTAGGCCGGGGTCATACGAAGGAGAGTTCCCGCCGCAACTTTGCCATTATACTTTTCGTAGGATGAAAGGGTCTGAACAGATAATTTTAAAACTTTCACCAAGCTCTCGAGATCATTCGAACAAACGTTGATCAGAAGACCATGTAGAATAGACCTTAATCCTTATTCGTGTTCGAAAAAAATAACATATAACGTGCCCAGAATTTTATTCATTATTGATACATTTAAGAAATTTTATAGCTACATATATTAAAATGTTTTTTGTATATTAATGCATTATATTGATTGCATCTGTTGGAGTATTTCATGCTATTTGGTAATTGAGAGCAAAGGAGCAGCGTAATCGTTTTAGATTTTTCGGTGGAACCTCCCCGAAACAGTATTTTGTGCAACTTTCATTACTGACTTCGCTTCCGAGATTCTTAGGCATGATTTAGATTTACAGAAGAAATTATTTGATTGTCATCCTGGATTTATGTCTGTCCAAATGATGAATGCATTAAAGGCTGATATATGACTCGTCGTGTGAAAGACTTACATGGAAATGTGATCGATTGGTATCTAACCCTTTATGAATATACTGTTACCTGCAAAATCTATTTCAATATAACAATCTACTAACTGCAAGAGTAACATCTACAATATTTGTCATATCAATAAGAAGATTTTCCATTGCAGTTGGAAGAAACAATTGAAATGGTAATTTGATGTTATGTACTCGCGATATTACATAATATTAAGGCCCTGGAGCTGCGTTTATCTCGTTTTCAGCACATCTTCCAACTGAAAGAGGATTTGCATTCCAGCGCAATTTATTGTCTTTCCCCCTTCGTTAATCTTAGAGCTGTCTTAGAGTATACATACGTCGGGCAATTTTGACCCATAAATGTGGAACATAGGAATTAAATAAATATACAGCCTTGGCCAAAAGTATTAGGCACCCCATGAAAATCGTACCACACGGTTCATTTGCGCAGATAAGGGGAAATTAAACTATAGTTAGGTTTGACTTATTGTCCTTTATTCTTATTATTAATATTTAGTCGGTCCGCCCTTAGCTTTAATCACAGCAGCTATTCTTTTAGAAATTGTCCGTGCAAGCTTCAAGCACTCTTCAGGAGAAATTTTTTTCCACTCTTGCTGGATGATTTGTTTTAGCTCTGTTTTTGATGTGATGTTGTGCTCCCGTATCTTCCGCTTCAGTATACACCAAAGATACTCAATTGGATTGAGATCTGGTGACTGTGCAGGCCATTCTAAAAGATCAACATTGTTTTTTTTAAATATCGCATACTGGTTGCAGATGTGTGATATGGCGCGTTATCTTGTTGGAATTTTATGTTGTCCGCATTGGTGTCACCGTAAATCTTCGTAAATGATGGGTGTAGAACCTCTTCCAACACGACAATATATTTTTTACTGTTCATGCATCCTTCACAAATAACCATTTCATCCGCTCCAACGGACGCCATACAACCGCGAATCATTACACTGCCCCCTCCATGTTTGACCGTGGACACGACGCATTCGGGAAGGTAAGCTTCACCTACTCTCCTCCTCACAAACGTGACACTAGGGGTGCCAAAGACCTGGAAAATTAATAAATTTTAGCACTATTTTCAATATCCATAAAATGCTTTCACAAACGGACTGGGCATAATTCAACCGTTATAAATAATTGAAATTAACCAAATAAAGCTTGCCTCGAAGTTAGATTCATCGGACAATATTACGTTTTCCCAATCGGCTTCCGTCCAACTTTGGTGTTTTAAAGCCTATTCCAGAGACGCTGTTTTATTTTTTTCTGAAAGCCAAGGCTTCTTCCTAACCTTGCAACCTTTCAGTCCTGCTTCTCCAAGTCTTCTTCTTGTAGTTCTAGCGCTAATCGGCCTACCAATCTGATGAGGCAGACTAGTATCAAGCTCTGAAGACGTTCTTTTGCGATTTTTGAGAAACTCTCGAATCAAATTTCAGCCATCACGTTCCGAACTTACTCTTTTTCTACCCGTTCTTTTTCTGTCTTTGTGTGATCCTGTGTCCAGAAAATGTTTAATTGCACTTTGCACTGCACAACAAGAAAATTCCACAGTTTTAGCAATCTCAACTTGAGACTTGCCTTGTTCATGTAAAAACAAAATTCGCAACTATTCTGGCTCACTTAATTTCCTTCTTTTAGGCATTTTCATAATTATAGTAGCCAAATCCGTTAAAAGAGCAACAAAATTTAAACACTTGCTTGCACTACGAGCAATAATTGCAAACTGAAGTTTTCTTAAAAAATCTCAAATTTATAAGTTTTCCCAACCAGATGTTTTATGGTCCTTCTAGGAAAGGGTTCATTACCTTAATTACCATTTATGATCGGTAGGAACATATTGACAAACAATATAAATGTTTCTTGGAATTATTTTGTAAGATACATGGAAAAAACTAGGGTGCCTAATACTTTTGGCCAAGGCTGTATAGATAAATAAATAAATAAATAATTGAATAGTTAAATAAATAAGTTATGAATTTGTAATATCTTATTGATAGCATCTAAGGTAATTGGAAAACAGTATCAACAGCAGTAGATAAATATAATAGAGCTATCACAGGAACTAGTGAGAGCCATTCAGTCTAACTTGAGCCAGCGGTCGTAACAGTGGTACTTTTGTTAATTATAAAAATTATAACTATTATAAACTATTTGGATTACTAGACACGTGTTTCACGAAAATCCCAGTAAATCTCGAGCATCTTAACATATATTACTACAATAAACACAGAACAATTAGTTAACTCAATACCCTGTAACTATATTGAATCTGTTTAGATTTTTTCTTTCATAGTTAAACCTTTATTTTTTTAAGTATTTCGATTGTTTAAATATTTGTTATTTCACAAAAGAGATTGACTTGTTGAATTAATAAACAATGTTTAGGATAGCTTGGAACTCGGATATTAATTAAGTGTGCAGATTTATGATGCTTATTTCATACAAAGCCCTTGCCTTCTTCTAGAATAAATTTTTACTGCGCCAATGCTCTACCCTGTTTTTTTTTATCTGCGGAAGTTTAGGGTAAAAAAGTTGGAAGGGAAAGGGAAGTGATTATTTGACCTCCCTTACTCGAGGATTAGAAGAAGCGATAGATTATAGCATCCAAATGAATTTAAAAGTGTAGTAAAGTAATACGTAACGCTCTTACAAACGGTGATAATATGAAAAACGCTTAACACTTTCTATGAATGGGATCGCGAATTTAAATATTTTTTCATAAGTAGGCAAAGGTTATATAAAATTTAATTCGATGAAACTGCCGCAAGTACACCTTAATTTGTCCAACCGCACGCATCGTTTTCCATACGAATTACCATTACAATTATCCTGGGCCATTGCACTTTCCGGGTGGATGCCCTAATGAACCCATTATCAATTTGTTTAGCGAATCTAAACCTCCCCTCGCTGCAAATGAGTCGTTAAACTTGTTCTAGTGCACTCAAAATGTTTGTTCATACTTCATTTGGCCCCCACTGAAGCAAAAGTTTTTATATGCATGTCCATTTATGTGTTTTACCCAGGGGGATCCGACACTCTTGAGTTGAGCGCAAAATAATTTAAATAATGCTAGAATAAATTTGAAACACATTTTTTTTTTATATTTTCTAGACTGGCAATGGGACGGCGACTGTATTGGAGGAGAGCGATTACTCAGAGGAGACGGACTCGCCCAAAATCAACCATAAGCCATTTTTTCGAAGACTGTCATTCAAGGGACTGCGCAAGGGAAAGGTGCTCCATTCGGATCATATAAATAGCCACTCAGGAATCATTCAAAATCTTTCCAACTTTAGAATTTTTTGTTCTTGCAGGCCCTGTTCCATAAACAGCACTCAGATGAAGTGGAACTGTCCGGCGGACGCCAAAATAAAACCAAATTAGCTAAGATAGTGGTAGAGTGCCGTAAAGAAGGTATAGTTAGCTATTTAACCCCGGAGAGCCTGGATCAGCCTTCCGGGCCTCAAAAATGGGAGAAGTGTCGTTTGGCACTTGTTAAGGCTGTGGGTGGCTATATGCTCGAGTTCTATTCGCCCCCTAAAGCACAAAAGGTAGGTTTCGTTACAGTTCAAATTATATTTCTGTACGGAAAACTGGGTACCTAGCTGAGTTTTGGTATAAACGTCGTAACTTTTTAGAGTGAAAAGGAACAACATGCTACAAATTTCCCTCAACGTACTTAATCGGGATAAATAATCACCTTTTTTCGTCAATATTTGCTTTTTTATTGGCCAATCAAAAAAAAATCTTGTAATGAAAGTTGTCTTGAAGGCCACCTTTTTCTCTTAAACCAAAATTCAGCAGACCGCGACCAAGGACAAATAACTATCATAACATACATATACCTGTGTCTTAGCTGATCAATTCAGCGATTGATTTTCTTAAAAAGACTGATTCAGAAAAAAAACCGACCATCTGTGAATAAACAAAGCAACAAGAAAAACCTTTTTTTAATATCAAATAATATTGATTAATCAATTACTTAATCATCATTATTTACAACCGGTATACAATAATTACAACGTACTTAAAAATTAGTGAAATTTTGCTTTTACGTTCTTTGTAAATTTTTTACAACAAGTATCGAAATTATCGGACACTTTAGTTCTGCCTCTTAAAAGTGTCTATGTTAGAGGTGTGTTTCTCGTTTTTTTCGTTTTTTAGTTTTGTTTTAATATTACCCCAATATTTTTCGATTGGACTTAGTTCTGGACAATTTGGAGAATTCGCTTCTTTTGGTACTACAGGTATGGATTTTGCATCTTTTTAATTCGACGGACTATAGCAGATGATTTTCCAAACTTATCAACCACATCTCTGAATGAGAGGTTGGGATTTTCTTTTAAAGTTGAGTACCAATTCTCTGCCCAATATTTGGTCTGCCGAACAGATTTTCTTCCCGATCCGAACTTTCTCTGCACTCTACAAGATTCTTAAAATTTGCTGAGCACATTTTTGATGTCGTCTTCGGGATTTTTATCTTTTTAGCGAGGTCTCTTTGCGACATGTTCGGATATTCCACATGTGTAGAAGCAATTAATTTTTGGCTATGGCATCTAAATATAAATTCACACCCTTTTATAGTTGCAGGGCTACCTGCGTTTCCGAATTTTGTTTATCTGGGGGTAGTAGTGGGGCCGAAAAGTTGGTCGGGTTTTTTCTGAATTAGTCTATATAGTTCATTGAGTAATCGACAGCAGAAACTCAATTTGAAAGCAAGGGATAGTTGGGTGGTTCCATGGTCTTTGGTTGAAGTTTTTCGGCAGATAACTGCTTTCTTAGTCTAAAGCGACTAAATTATTGAAATCGTGGACTATCTTTCATGCGTTATTGATTTTTTTTTTCATTCCCAGCCCCGCAGTGGCGTTTTCTGTTTCCTAATATCAGAGGCTCGTGAGACGACGGCACTTGAGATGCCCGACCACGAAAACACGTTTGTGCTCAAAGCTGACAATAATATGGAATATGTGATTGAGGCGCACGACATAGACGACATGCGCAGCTGGTTGGCCACTATCCGATACTGTATGCGAAGCCCCCCAACTCAACAGCCTCCTCTGGACATGTCTGTTGATCCAACAGTGGCGGCAGCAGTATCGAATTCCACAACGAATGGGAATTTAGCAAATTCTGCGACTGGTGCAACTCCTGTATCAGGAGTTCCTGCAGGTACAACAACGGAATCAGGTGGAGGTGCGAGCAGTCCTGCACCAGAAATCCCTCCACGACGAACTGGTGAGCAAAGACTGTCTGCCTCGAGCAACTTTGAGCTGACTGAGGGCGATCTAGAGCAGTCTGAGCTGAATATGGCTGATCTGGCCGCTGAAATGCGACAGTATCCTTGGTTTCATGGAACACTTCCACGTTCTGAAGCTGCTCGAATGGTTTTGCATACTGAGGCCGCTGGCCATGGAATATTTTTGGTGCGACAGAGCGAGACAAGAAAGGGAGAATTCGTCCTCACCTTTAATTTTCAAGGCAGAGCTAAACATCTAAGAATGACGCTAAACGACTGTGGACAGTGTCGTGTCCAACACTTATGGTTTCCATCGATAACAGAAATGTTGGAGCATTTCAAACAAAATCCCATCCCACTGGAATCGGGCGGAACGGCTGATGTGACCCTAACCAACTATGTTTTCAATCAGGACGCTGCCCTAATGAACGACGAGGCCCTGGGCAATAACTCACAACAGCACCCATCACCCAGACATGTGAGATAGCCAAAATTTTGGAGTCAGTTCAGTGTCAGTGATGCTTTTATTGTTTTTTCCTTTCCTGTCTTCTCGTTTACCTAACTATTTTTGTTGTTTCATTTTTATCTGTGACGATTTTATCTTTTATTTTCCTAAAATAATATATTTAATGATTACCGTGTGCCCGGACCGCTTCCGCCGCCACTGGGGGCAAACTCGCGAGCGTAGTGCGTTCTTTAATACTCGTAATCTACTTTAGCGCCTTTTATATGTTGAACATTTATACTATTTGCAAATAAACATAGTTTATGTTATAACACATTTTCTCTGTGCGTTGATCACTTATTGGCGACGTTGGTGGTGCTGCTCTTTAGTCTTACCTTTTTTTTACCGGATTATTTAGGTTTTGCTCAGGCAGCTCATTAAAACAGACGGAAAGAATCGTCTCGTTTCGTCGCTTATGGCTGAATGGCTGAATAACGTACATAAATCTTTGCAGGAAATTTAACACAATTCAGCCATAGGGTGGAAAGGAGACGACTCACATCGTCTTTCGTTAAATAGGCCTCAGTCCCAGGGTTTTTCTGTTTTTGAATGGGCCGCATTATTACTGCATTTTACGTTCATTTCGGAATGTTTTTTTTTCTTTTGCATGCAATTTTGCAGTGGAATAGTTTGTTTTTTTAGTTTCTTATTTTAACTGTGCTAGGTCGAAATGAGCTTAGAGCTTTCAATTAACCACTTTCTACCTAAAAATAAAAATGTGACCAAGTACAAGGAGCGTGCGATATAATGAGATTGAAAAATAAAGATTTACCCTTTAATTTTCAAATATTTTTCTTCGAAGAGTCTAGCCATTTTTCTGAATTATGATGGGAGCGGTTTTCAACTTAAATTATTCGTTAACTAAAGAAAGTCAACAAAAAGATAATAATTTTTTAATTATGAACACGAGATACCCGAATCTTTTTTAACGGTCTTTTAAATCAATCTGATATAAAATTAGTCAGTTAATATCCGTTGAATATACGAATATGCCCTAAATGCTTTTAAAATCTTAGTTAACTTTTGAGCATGAGTAGCATTGTTAAATCGGCTGCAAAATGTTTTTTTTTTTTAAATTTATTTTCTAATGAGAATGCACTTTAAAAGCAAGAAGACAATAAGGTGAAACAGGTTTCAAAGAAGTATATATTTAAAATTTCTTCCAAAAAATAGCCCCATCAAGTGATCACCATGAACGGAAGTGTTCGTCTCAAGACATGCGAGTTGGAACTGCCACTAATTCAGGTAATGTCGTCATCATCAGCAGCCAATCAAAATTCTCAACAGCATCAATCACAGTCTCAGCAGCAGCAGCATCCGCACGGAGGCTCCGAGTCGGACACCGGGCGGGCGGTCGACAACCAGTACAGCTTTGTCTAGGATTTGTTTTCCTCGCTGGCACCTCGCCGCCCGCCTTTTTCCTCCCTTGTAGATTCGTTTAACCGATGGAACGTATTTGCATGTCTTCACCGCTGAGGATAGGACCCGAAAACCTATTTAATATATAAAATCTTGCTTCTCCAACGTATATGTATCCCAATCCAAGAATGCGCAAGTTATAAAGTAAGGCGAAAAAGTTCATAAATAAACAAAACTTAAAACTCAAAGAAATTCATAAAGTTCAAATTATGAAATCGCTGACCGAAAGAGTAAACCACAATAGTTGTAGCGTTAAAAAATTCAGAGTAAATAAAAAAATACGCCCAAAATTCTATATTTTTAAAACGTTCTCGCCTCTGAAGATAGTTACTAACAAGATACGAAAACAAATGTGGAACAATTTTCTTTAAGTTAATTTGATGGAATTTAGTAACAACTGCATACTGGGATTTATGAACAGTGCAATACACTTATTTATTATTTTAATCGTATATTAACAAAAAATATTATCGAAGGGCTAAGTAATCCGAAGTTTATGCAATTATTGGTAAAAGAGAGAAGTTTTCTTTTTTTCCCTTATCGAAGAGTATAATTACTAGTATAATTAACTCAACATTTATTTTTGTAAGAAGTAAGTTATTGTAAATAAATCAAAATCTCGTCATTCTTTGGAAGCATTTCGATATTTTGATATTAAAATAATAATTTTTTAATGGCCCAATTTTTTCCTTTTTAGTAAGTTCGTAAAGAATCGCCAGGCTAATTTATGCTCATTTTAATGCTAAGTTTAAAGAGTTTTGCGTATATGCTTGAAGTACGCAAGTGAGGCGTGTTTTGTCGAAACAAGGATATTTTCCTACTTCACAATCGCTAGGATTCCTATCTTTTAATTATTTACAACCTTGTGCATAAATTTAAAGCCACCACAAGTTTTTCATTATAAGTTAAGTTGAGTGGTTGTATCTTGAAAACTCAGGAGCTCTTGACAACAAAGCTACAGCCTTTTAAAGTGCAATTTTATAAATTTCAGCCAGTATATAAAAGGAATTAATATTAACTTACCACAGAATATGGTAATTATGCCTAATTCTATTAAAAAGTGCAACAAGATTTGCGTGGAGCAAACTGAAATTAGTCAAGGAATACAATCACATGCTATAGTAATTAAATAACAGCTAAAGTAACTGCTGAGTCGTTGATGATGTCCTCAGAAGAGAGTGTCTCAAAAAAAAGGATTGAATACTACGAAATTCAATATACAATTAGTTCGGTCTTCGTGTCGTGAGTGACCACAAATTTACTAAAATGGGATTCGCCTCTGGACTCGTTACTCTAATCGCGGTCTAAATTCTCCCGTGTCCAATTCAATTTTTTTTTCACTTGTTTTTCTGTTAGTAGCGTTTGGGATTTGTGCTCCTGTTTTGCATCCAGATTTTCGAAGAAATTTTCGTGAATAATTTTCAGCGATCGAGTAATTGTCACCATCAGTTAACCAGATAAACAATTTCAAAACGTTTCCATAACACATTAGTGTTCGAGGAAGGAATTACTTGCGACACGTTCTTCTGGAACACACTGCATATTCCAGTAGCTTTAAACTCCTGCATCCCTCCCTCTTTGTTGTGTAATTTGAACTTAGCTTTTTAATTTCTTAAAGAACTGAACTATATTGTCTTGCGATTAAATGAAACCCTATGTATAATAATTTGGACCCCCTAATCATCATATTCGGATATCCGGAATTTTCAACATTCAAGATTATATCGATGGATGGTATAAAGACCAAGATGGTTTTGAACTTATGCATAAAATTGTAGTTCGACTTAAAATCGAGTTATTCGGCTGAATCTGGTTCAGCTCAATAAGATTTAAAGAACTTCTTGTTTATGTTTAGAACAAATTGCTCGTAAATCATATATTTTTTTTTCCATCTAATTTACATAGTTAAAAAAAAAAGACTCCTATTACCAATATGCATACTCTAGTCCACTACTAGTAATAATCTTGCGAAGGCAACCAATAATCTGTCTCCTAACGATACGGCAACAATAACGAATACTATAGGAATAATAAATAATATTATGATGCGTTCTCAGGCACGCGACTTGCGTATTTATTATGCGCAAGTTGCTTTTAGAGAAGCTGCGTGCGGTTTTATAGAAAACTAGAAAGTGTAACCTAACAGAGCCTAGATCGAGATATATTTATGTAAAAAGTATTTATTGAGAACAAGTGAGACACAAAGATACATATTTACTGGAGAGTTTATGTATAGAAATTTGAACTACATTATTTAACGGTAACGACATGCTTTATGAGATTTATACATATTCACATTATCCTAAACCTTAGCCTAGGACAGAAGTGGGCGGATGGATAAAGAATTGATGCATATTTTTGCAATGGTTTCAGCAATTTGCTCAATTCTAGAAATGAGAATTGGCTTTTACAGGAAAAGTTCTAAATAAGCAAAGGACGTTGAGCAGATTTCAAAGATATCCTTTTTTAACATTTAAGTTAAAAAACCCTCCAAAATAAGATTCATGAAATTCTAGTTCAACTAATCGCCGAATACCACTTCTACGCAGGCCTTAGTGAATTAAAAAGAATTTACGTTTTTAGTTTCTAGCTCCCAGATTGAATAAGTTAACAAAAATGGTTTTTGTGATAATATCTGTGTATTTTTTTATAAGTAACATATATTGCTATAACTTTTATATTTTCCCGACCGATTTGTTCATTGATTTTTGTGTATTCACCGAGAACTGTGTAGCGTAAAACGAGCATAAATTGTAACATTACCCTGTCGCAACATGTGTTGTGATAAAAAAAAAAAGGAAATGAAAATAAAGAAAAATAATATTAATGAAGTTACTTGTGTCAGTTTTCTCCTCATTTAAGAAATAATTTTTTGCATAAGAAGTTTTACGAATTTAAGTTATGTTTTAATTATGTTTCTAAAATGTTCGGTATCTGCGACAAATGTACTTTTAGTAATTTATAGCAATGAGTGTAAGAAATGGATTTTTTGTGGATAAAACAATGAAAAATAACTTCTTCCCAGGACTGATAATGCTGAAATGGATTAATTCGTTTATTGGTCGTTTTTAAAAGAGAAGTAAAATTTATTTCATAAACACTAAAATAACAAAAAAGTTCCTGTCATATTACACTTAGTCATAGTCAACAAGGGGAGTTATAAAAAATTCAATGTGGATTTGTTCGTTCTCGTCGGAGAGAACAATGAGCTGGAGTCCCAGCAGCCCCGATGAATCTGTTCTGATGGCAACTTTCGATGCCAGGAGCAGGGCCTTCATAGTCATTTTAATATGCGACAACTTGTACCTCCAGGTGGAGGCCTTTTTGCACGAGAACGAAATCATCATGTCGCTAGTTTTGCTCACCTCGATGCTGGTCTCAGACTGAATGACCCCGATGGTCGATATCCGGAAGTACGGACTGTTCGGCGACAGGTGTATCTCGAGCTCCTCGGCGGTTTTGTCGATTTCGTGGAAAATTTCGGCTAATTCTGGGCCACGGATTATGGCAGCATTGTAGCTCGAGCTTTCTTCATCAAAAACGTAATCCAGCGGCTCCTCGTAACATTTCGTTTTGATCGAGCACTCTGTCGAGACATTGTCTTCTCCGTGGTGCTCAATAATTAGCATCAGAGGCGCTCCTTCCCCCTTGTAAATCATTTTCATGCCACAATCTACGCCGGAGAAGATTGCCAAGCATTCGCTCATCACAGTCAAATTCAAGGCAAAGGTCAGCACTTCATCCTTGGGACATCGAAAATCCTGAAAGCACTCCTTGTTCACGTAGACTATCGCTTGCATAAATTTTGAGTTTTCGACAATTACACGCATGCCATTTTCGGTAATTTGAAATGTCGCTGTCTAGAAAAGAAAAATTAACCTTAAGTGAGTCTTCTGAATGTAGTTTAGGATATTGAGCTAACCTCGTCGAAATTGATAGACTTCAGTGAACTGAAAAATGGCTTTACATTTTCTAATTTCGCAATGAATTTGATCTGGGAAAGCTGCGATTGAGTAAGCATTTTTATGTTCTTTATATAGCCCTTGGCGTAAAGATTTTTTGAATGCAACATCAACAAATTGGGTGAAGATTCCAAATGGCCCGTTAAGAGGCTAACTGCTGCATCACGAAGTTGAACTGATCATTCTCTAGAGTTCGGATCTCAATTTTTCCCAAAAGTTCTGCCAATTTCACTGCAAGGACATGCTTGCACGAATACTGATTTTGGCACTGAATTACATTTATCTTAAAGTCGTTGCACGAACAGTAATTAATGTGGTGAAATAATTTGAGTACTTCTCCGTTGCATCCGCTAATTTCCAGGATGACTTCAAATTTATCCTTCGATTCATACAGGGTGATCTTCCGCCTGTCCAGTAGGTACAGGGCCTTATCAAGCACTTCACCAAATAATGATTTTAATTCAAGGTAGTCACTGTCTCGAACTAAAATTAAAAAGTAATAGTAATATAGTTTCTGGGCAGATCCATGTAAGTTTTTTATTTGAGAACGGTTTGTTTTTAAAAATAAAAATAATATGGAAATGTACTTAAACCAATCATTACTATTTATTTCATTTTATTCAAGGAAAGGGACAATGTAATTCAAACGAAATTTCGTTTGTATGAAAAATCTCCGAAATAAATAAAAGCACCTCGGTTTTTGCAAATTGCTTGATATTAAATTGTTCGATTCTTTCATTTTTCTGATCAATGGTAGTTCAACAAAAATTTCCCGCCAGAAAGGGCTCAGCAAGCAAAGTTATTTCAAAAGCGAAATAGATTTATAATTGAGAGAAATACCTTCCTGATGTTTTGTTTTAGTAACCATAAGGAGTATAGTTGTTATTGAAGTCACAAACTAATAACTAACTTGCTACTAATAGAAATAAATTTTGTAAAGATATGGGAAAGAAAACTGACATATTTTATTTGGCCTAGCCTTTAGTCGATCGAACAACTGTTCGATTAATTCAGGAAGGATTGATGATACTTTTGACATCAGAGATGTAGAGACTAGTTATTCTTTACTGTCGTTTTTACAAAAATTCAAGATTCCCACGAAAACAAATTCGCGCAGTACTCAAGCTGTAACCGTCAAAATGAACACAAGTGCCTTGTTCTGCTTTTTTAATTGCTTCAATTCGCACAAAAGAACTTCAAAATTATACATGATCATAATAAATTAATTTTACTGGATAATATAATTAGAGCGTTAAACCAATAACAAGCAAAATAAAAACTGTCGAAATAAATGATAATTTAAATTGAATTATCGTTTTTACACAACTTTGCAGGCTGGGGTACGTTCAGAAAATTTATACGCGACTATCCGGTTTTTAAAGGTAAGGAAACAATGTTAGAAATTATAATTACTTTTTATGAGTTGCGCTGATTAATAATTATCCGTTGAAAATCGAAAGTTAAATCATTTTGTACAAGAACCGATTTTCTAACATGATACCAAGGCGAATTCAAACCAACACACACGGCATCTTGACGAGTTCAAAGTGGCAGGAGGACTCTTTGTTTTTCCTTAAAATTTAAAGAAAGTCTCGTGAAAAAGGCATTTCGCTTGTCGAGAACGAATTATCACGAGTTGTTTTTGAAATAATAAAAAAAACAGTTTGTCTTAAAGTGCAGTAAAAGAAAAATTGCCCTCCTCCCGGTGTTCGTCTGAATTTCACTTGCATTTTGCATCCCTTTCCCTCTCACAGAGGAGCGAGCACGCGATGCGACTGTGGTAGGGTGCATGAGAAGTCATCGCCAACGTGTGAATTCGCCGCGGCGAATTTCGAAAAATCCAAGTGACTGCCGTGCCCCCCGGTTGATTCTGGCTGGCCGCTGCTGGTGCCGTTCCGTTTCTGTTGTTGTTGCGAAGAAGAAAGAATCGTCGTCGTCGACGGGGAGAGGTTAATTTTTTATTTTCAGCAAAAAAACGCCAGTTATACGGGATTTTTTTGGTGAAAAAAACAAATTTTATTTCTTAATTAGAAAAATTCATTTAAATGTCAGAACTTCAATCGTCGCTCCTACTAAAAAAGCAATTGGCTGGTGAGTGGATTAATGAAACGAGAAATTTAAATGCGGAAAATTGTTGAAACAGTGCGGCCAAGGAGGAATTTTCGTCATGTGTGCCTGCATGAAGCACCGCAGCCGACATATTTTGAAAACGTGCATTCTATTCAAATTGTTTCTGGAACTCGATCGCGATCAAATCTACCGCAATAATTTTATTAGTTTTAGCTCCGGCACATGCACGGATTTTGGTTAATCGGGTCGTGTCATGTACGGATTTTTTTTATCAGAAAATCGATAAACTCCCGGTCGTGCTGCGACATACTTGTCAAAATTTTCTTTGTTGCTTTGTGCACTCGATATATAAATTGAAATTGATTTTTTTCTGCATGCGATGCTTGCAGCGCTGATTTTGGGCTTCCAGCAAAACGTGTATTTCGATAAACCTCGTTTCAGTTTTAGCTAGTCACACCTGACTCATGCAAAATTTCGTCTTAACTGTTTCAGTCACCTTCCGCAAAAGTCCCCACAACCGTAAACGGTTCTAAAAATTTTCTATTCTATATTTTTTCAGAGTTGAACAAGAATCCTGTGGAGGGATTCTCAGCTGGCTTGATTGATGAAAATGATATTTTCAGATGGGAAGTTCTCATTATTGGGCCTCCGGACACACTATAGTAAGTAAACACATTTATCTCTAAACGACTAAGCGGCGCTCCTCCGTCTTGCCCATCGTCCAGCTCGTTACGCATCCTCTGTATTTTTAGAAAAAGTCAGCTTAAAAATCCATCGAGGCCGCTGCGGAGGGTGGTGGTGCTATAACCTAACTTTGTTGCGGTGCTTCGTGCAACAGCCGCAAATTCTCGGACGAGTGGGCACATTTCGTCTACCTGCGAAGTGTACTGGGGGGCCCCAGCTTTCACCCTTTCCACTTGATTTGCGATGGGTAATTTGAGACGGGGCCTGCACAGATAATTGCACCCTCCTTCGTCTGTAGAAGCAAAAAATTCTGCTAACTCACGATGTGCGTATTACTTTCGTTTTTCAAGTCTTCTCTTATCTACGAGCAGCAACTGTTTCCGCATGATTAACTCATTCAAGTTTAAGAAATTGCAATTTTATGCCTTACGAAATTTAAAATTGAATGTTCGAGCTTAAAATTAATGTTAGGATTTCGTACGTTTACAAGCATTCCTTCCGAAGGCTGGACTAACCGTTGAAGGCTGACGTACAAGTCCATGCACTATTCTTTCATATTTTTAGAATACCTGGTATTGATTGCTAACATTCTATAGAGCTGTTTTTCTGAGTAAATTATAAAACGTCTATTGAAAATATTTTACAAAATAACGAGTCCATTAATTTAAAATTTTCGGAATTTCCAGAATAGAATCTAAAATTTAAATTTCCGCAGAAAGATCTTAGTATCATACTCACGAAATCATCAACCCCTTAAAAATGTTTGTGATTATGCCTAATTTTTTATTTTGTTTTCAGTGAGGGAGGTTTCTTCAAAGCACACCTGTATTTCCCCAAAGAGTACCCATTAAGGCCCCCTCGAATGAAATTCGTGACGGAGATTTGGCATCCAAACATAGAGAAGAACGGCGACGTATGCATTAGTATTTTACACGAGCCCGGCGATGACAAGTGGGGCTACGAGAAGGCGTCGGAGCGCTGGTTGCCCGTGCATACAGTGGAAACAATCCTGATATCGGTAATATCAATGCTGGCTGATCCGAACGACGAGTCGCCGGCGAATGTTGACGCCGCAAAGGAATGGCGGGAGGCGTACCCGGAATTCAAGAGGAAAGTGGCTCGCTGCGTCCGGAAGAGTCAAGAAGAATGCTCGTAGAATATATTTATAAATTTTCACTTATAATTTAAACAAGGAAAATCAAAACAAAATAAAGAAGAAAAAAAAATAAGAGAAACGAAACAACAGAAAAAACAACCGATGCATCTCCTCACTAAAATAAAACGTGAACGGAACCGTAACAACAGTGCGCCAACAACACCAAAAACACCTCAACGACAAAGAAGCACCAGTGGGAGACGATTTGTTTCTTTCGATTTAAACCGATCCTGAGATAATCGCGACATGATGCTTCTTGTTCTGTTAAACAGTTCTGTTCCCTTAACATTAAATTTCCATTTTACTTAGCAGTTTGTGGTTATCTATCGGCGGTGCGTTCCAGCGGCGACCCAAACAACAAATTCCTAGCGAGTCTCCCTTTTCGCGAACGTTTGTCGGCCAAATAAATTCACCTAGTTGTATCTATCGATTATACACTCTCGTCGTTCAGTAATATCGCCAATACTTATCCAAATTAATCAGCTTAACTAAACTTGATAAAAAGTGAAAAAATAAATTAAAAAAAAAAGTAAAAAAAAAAACGTTTTAACGGAAACCAGTAATAATCACGAATGCTCGATACGCGTGTCAATATGAGAGAACCCACAGATTTCCGATTTTTGTACATTTATTACTAAACAGTAAGTGTAACAGAGATTCATTTAGGTCATGAGCGTTTTAGGTTACAAATTAAGAGAATAATTGAATAAAGGAAGAAACAACAACCACGACTTGGTTTCTGTGAACTCCTCCATCTCAGTTGGACTCTGGGATCTTCCGTGCATACTTTTTGCCGTCTCTTTCATTTCCTGTTGCCCATATGTTCGCCAATTTCTTTTTATAATAAAAATATTGCTTTAAATAAATTAGTAAGATCTCAAGGCTCTCGTTTGTTTTTGAAAAATACCGGAAATTGATTTCATGTTAAAGGTCTATTTTGAGAGCCGTGTTGCTATAACTCTTAATTTTTACCTGAATCTATTAAAATTTCGGACAATTCCTCTAGTTGCATACTTAAATAAAATTCTTGGTCTTTACTTTCAATCCACTTTTAATTTTATAAAGTAACTTTCCTCAGTAAAGATTCGTCAAACATACTACCGAAGATTGCGAGGGAAGCAATTATCACAATTGGAGAATAATTATTATTTACAGCATTAATTCATCACTACAAAAAGGAGATTATTTATATTGACTGAACGCCCTGTAATTTTATCGCAGTTGGGCATAATTGAAATTAGCGACGTATTTAGTTACTTCTGAAAAGGTAAGTTTCTGCAGACAACTAAGATTTTATATGTTCCTGGAATCTTCTTTAAGTTCAGCTAATAAATTACTTTAATCTTCATTATTTTGTTGAATAAATTTTACCTCTAGTATATTTTTAATCCCTCTTTTCTATTATTATGAATTTTTCCAGTATTGCTCTAATACATAGATAACTGTTTTCAAACAACGATATATCATTTAAAAGCCTCAAACTTAAGATCTGAATTGGTGCCATTATAATCCAAATTAATTCAGTACTTTTTTTTTATTAAACATCTGTGGGCCAAACCTTGACTATAAAAAAATTTATTTAAAATAAAATCGATAAAGATGGACCTATATATAGATAAGCAATGAATTCAACAGTTGTAACAATTGTATAATAGCGCAAATATTGTGACTTTAAAGTAGGCTTTTAACGTTCGCATTATTACTACCACGATGTAAAATACGAGTAGTTCACCTACTCGCGTTTTGAATGAGTAATGAGTACTTATAATAAAACAATAAAATATTGCCTTTTCTGGGATGAGAATGAAGAAACAACATTTTCATTGTGCCCAGTTTTAAGCTTAATATTGTATATTTACTTTATAAAGGCGCTTAGCCCATTTTCAATATTACTTCATAAGATATTTTTTGTTTTTTTATTATAACTCTAGATAATAAAATTTGCACTTGGACGCTTTAGACTTACAACCCTTCAATTCATGTTTGTATTTTGTTATCATTGTGGGAAAGAAGCAATTTGTATCTTTCAAAAAAACTTAAATTTAACTGACTAGCGATCGACAGAGCCAAGAAACAAGATAGGCGCACTGTCTTTTTGAGAGACGAGAGCTCAATCGATTTAATTAATTGCGTTCTGAATTCGCGGTTTGTGGGTAGTGAATAACAACATCGATGAAATCAATGCTCACGGAAGTGATTTAGTGTTTAAATAAAATATTTGAGTACATATCTCGCTTTGCCGGTGCGGCGCGTTGCGGTGACTTACTCGAATTCGACCGGCCGATCGTAGAAGTGACGTCATCGCCGGCAGGTAATCTCGCAAGGTGCGAAAGGCGTTCTGGCGTTTAGGTTTAGCCGGGCTACAAGTTCATTTCGCATTTTTTTACAATTCATTAGCACTTAAAGGAGAACCGGTTTTCGGCGTCTTGAAATTAGCAGCGATCAACTGAGCGAATTCCTCATGAAGGTGCGATGGAGTCTGGGTGTAGCCGGTGCGACACAGCACGACAAGACGCGACACGTCGTCGCCACTTATTGGGGTGGGAGCAACGCGAGGCGAAAAGATTTTACTCACGTGGAGGCGTACTATTCTTTTGATCGACCGATTTATCGTAAGTCGTAACGTTTTTAAAGTTCACAACAGGAAAAGGAAGTCGCGGAAATGCGTGACCTTGAGGCCCGGTGCCAAGCAACCGAAGAGGCGCAGGTGGCGGAGTGCGTTGCGCGTCGATCGGTGCCGCGGGCCACTAATTAGCCGCACTGCGGATGCTGCGGCGCGCGAAGTTATCCACTTTGCGATGAAATGGGAAGTCGGCGAGACGAGACGAGGTAAAAGTAAAAGTCGAATTGGTCTTACTTTCGTTGTTTCTCATAAAACGATCATTTTCCTTAAAAATTACATTCCACTTGCCTTCTCCACTTAGTTATAATTTATTCTGGGGCACAAGGGGAAAGTATTTCGTACTGTTGCGCAAAGTTATTGGGGCCTATTGTCGAATCAGACGGAAATCAAATCCAATCGGAATGTTGTACCTTTATGCTTATTAGGTAAAACTACTTAAATTCAATTCTTGACTGGCAAAGTCAATAAAATAGAATAGGTATATTCTTGTAGACGAAGAAAGGAATGGAGGTTTTAGGAATTCTCCTTGCGCTCTCAAATTAAGTTGTAAGCAACATCTGCAACACGTTTTAATCTTTTAACCGCCACTTGTCGCTCTATATTTTTTTGGATTTTCCACTTAACTAGTATAAGGATTTGGAAAAGTAAATGAAAGAATAATTAAGTACATATCGCTTTCTGAGGCATAAAATACCCGTGACAATATTATTTTGTGCTCATAAATACAGGCGGTGATTTGAACTTCCGTATTTACTATTTCGTCTCTTTTTTTAAGAGTTAAGAAGAATATAATTGAAGCTAGTTTACTCTGTGTGAAGGGTTTGTTAAATTTTTTTACGAATCAATTGATAAAGACTTTCCCGCTTATTACACACAAAAGCGGCAGTGGTTAAAAATGAATTTACCTTAATATTAGCTGATAAATCCGTCTCAAAATTTTAATTTTTTTTTCTATCTCATTAGAGTTTTTAAATAAGAAACATTTCCCAAATTTCTGAAAGATAATTCCAAATTCAACGACACTCATTCTAATTTCCGTGCCAGCGAGTATACCTCCCAAACCCAATTACAAGCCCACGCGATAAATTAATTTTGGCTTTTATTTGATTACAAAGTATTCGCATAAATCTATTAAAGTATTTTGTATTTGTACTTACATTAAAAAAAAAAAACGCGGGCGAAGTGCAACCGACAAAAATGCCACAAAAACCACAAAAAAATGGATATTATAATGCGACGAATTAATTCGGATTTATTTGTGTAACTAAAATTAATTGGGGATTGTAACGGCACCCACGTCCTGCGCCTCCCTTACAAAAAGATTTAAATTCTTGGACTACAAGTTGCGAAACAACAGACCTCAATTAAGGATTATTTTAAAACTAATTACATAGTTAATTGTAAGATATGTTATAAAAAATCATTTATTTTATTTATTTTGAATCTTTGTATACAATCGAGTAATCATAACATTCCAGTATAATCCGGCATCCCCTAGTCTAGTTCTTAATAGTACCGGATTAGTGAGACTCTACTTAGTTTAAATGCATTTCCATATTGTTTTTATTTTAAAAACTGACTTTGCTGAATTACGATTTCTAGGATATGCTAAACGTGTCGAGCGAATCCCAAAGCAACCGTTCAGGTAAGTGCTAATCCTCACCTGGAGATAACTTCACTCCGTCCGAATTAATTAATAACCGATTACCTGGCGAGCGTCGCGGCGCGGTCCATGGGACTTGTCTCCCCCGCTCCCAGCCAATTAGCATTTAGCTAGTGGAGTGTGGAGTGGAGCCGTCGTGAGCGGAGCGAAGAAAAAGATTCTCTCGGCTCAGCGAGGCCCCATTCTCCGGTGACACGAGTGACGAGACTTGACCTAGATCAACGTGAACCTCAACGGGTGGAGCTTCATGGCAACACTGATCCTAGTGCATGCGGCTGGATGGAGCTGCTGCGCTGGACGTGGAGTGGAGCGTCGGCTCGGCTTCTGCAGGTGGACTCGAGGTGGCGCTGGAGCCGTTGACTTTTTGGGGTCGGTCGGGAGGTAAACACAAATCCAGCGCTGGGTGCCTCGGAGAAGGAGCCTCATCCAGTGAGGGGGAGTTGCAGGGCGCTGGGGCTTCAATTCTCAGTCTCATGGCCCCAAAGTGCGGGGTGCGAGGGTGAGCGAGCAGCCGACGGAGTGTCCTTGGTGCATGGACGCTGGAACCTGGAACCAATGTTCAGGCCTGCGTCGTGCGCCGTCGCTCCTCTGCAACGTGCGGCGCGACGCGACGAAAGCCTCCCAACCTCCCAACTCCGAACCAGCGGGAGTCAAACCGCCGGGCAGCGTTTCCCCGCCGGGTGAGTTTGGCGTTCGGTGGCGCTCGTCGGCTCGGCAGTCGGCACGCTTTTTCCAGCGTTTGGTGAAGGCGCGCGGGTCGGAGGCGTTTTATCGCTCGCGCTGAAAACTTGCCGAAAACATGCACAGCCGCTCTGTGTTTGGGGCTCAGACGTCGCAGCGGTGCTCCCGTAGGCCGGGCGCACACCTCAGCCACCTGGCGAAATGGACCGAGGATGCTGCCGTCGCCGGGAGGTCGAATAGAATCTGTCGGGTGGCGAGCAAGAGAACGAAACCGACGCGAGGCTCCTGGCTTTGGCTCCCCCCCCCGCCTGCTCCCGTTGAAACTCCACGGCTTACGGCTGACGGCGCGGCGCCCCCCGAAGAACCAGGAAAAGCATTGAAACTCGTGCGTCGCGCGAAGATATATATAAACGCAATCCGTCGGACATCTGGCAGTTGAGTCTCAGATTTCAGCACGAGACGTAGAACGTGGATGTTTCGTTGATCGGTTTTTTGTTTTCAATTTTTGTTATCATTTAACGATTGATAGCAATTGGCTGACAAAATATTCTGTGTAATCGACAAAGTTGGACTTTCACATGTTCTGTGGTGCGTTCTGAGTCTGAATTGATCTCTTTGAAGAAAATTCAAATAATTTAGCATACATCTCAAAAAATTTAAGCTGATCCAAAGATACAAAAATTTTTTTTTCTGGTATTCGCCTTGCTAACGAATCCTGAGTGTAAACAAAAGTGGAAATATTGTGGAGGCAGTCGAAAGAACACAGAGAAGAAGTTACGAGTGCTGTGTAATAATTTTTTACGGAAGTGAGCCTGCCGCTAAGACGTGTGGATTTTTTAACGTTTTTACGCCCTTTTAGAAGACCGGAACTTAGTAATTAGTTGCTACAAAACGGCCGCGTTTCATTTTGGCGCCAAAACTTAGGGCAGTGATAGAATAAATCGCTGCGTCGTCGCCTGGCGTTGCGAATTGCAAGCGGATTTTGTGGTCGCGAATCGCGGCGAAAGTGAAAGTGCTCCGAGGACGGTAATTGCGATTACGAGTGCGATTTTCTAAGTTACTACATATTTTTTGTTGTCCCGTCAGCACCAAAGACAGAAAAGTTTCAAGAGTGGGAATTTTTCCAGTGTTTTCCGTCGATCAAATCGTCGTTTGCGAGCGGAAACCTGTTTACTAAATTCCAAAAGCGTTCTAGGAAGCTGAGAAGGTTGGTTTATTTTTTTTCTATTATTCTTAAGACCAGTGAAATCTTCGAAATCACGCACTTGTTAGCAATTTATTGACTTTGAGATTTTGTAGTCACACAGCAGCGGGGACAAAGGTTGAGCTTTTTTTCTCAGCGTTTTTTTGAAAGAGTTTCGTAGTTTTCTTGAAACCAGCTAACTACTATAATTAGGAGGAAATGATCTACATGGAGGCACTTAAAGAAATTAACGACCTTACCCAAGACCACTTGCTACTGTTAAAAGTAACTTTTTTGATTAGCATAAGCGAACACCGATTTTAGTTACAAAAGAAGCTATATAAATTGTAGTATGTAATTATGTAGACAGAATAAATACCGGTTTTTTATAACTATGTAATATAAAACTTTATTGTTTGTTAAACAAACATAGAGACGTAGTAGACACTCTATATGTATCAGCACTGTCAATTAATATTAAAAAGACTCAATTAAATGATCATCAGCGTTTATATAAGTCATTCAATCAGTCAATCATTTTTGTAATTGGAGCAAAACTAATAAATCCGTGTTATCACTATTTTCTTGTACCATGATACTACAATTACATATTTATATAATGCTTCCCAAATTCTGCTTCAAATCAGAATGATAAGATCATGAACCACTACTTAAATCATAAACAATCACTTTGGGTTGAGAAGAGGTGAGGATTGTTTAAACTAATTCACTATTCAAATCAAAGTAGCTTTATGCAATACCTTTTGCTATTTGTATTATATGATTATACATTTAATTAAATCAATTTGCAATTCACATTATGACTTAAATAGTAGAACCCATTCAGTGAAATTGGAAGAGATGAAAATAGAACCATAAGTAACAAAATACAGTACATACATATTTTCCCATTATATTGAGCATTAAACAATTAAACATGTTTAAGGATTGGGATTCTTTCCCGCTGGAAAAACACAGATCGTTGTATTTCAGTCGGTTCACTCTGTTCCACGAAGAGCCCTTTCAGTATTTCGTTGACAAGGATTGAGTTCCAAAAATAAATTTTTAATAGAGAATTCATTTGAAAAAGCGATTAAGCATTGTCGAGTTCTTTCGAAATTCTTTAATTCAATTTGAGCGCAATGAATCTTAGTAATATTCCTACAGGAACATAGAAAGCGTAAGCTGGGTAAGCTGTGAGGTGTAAAACAAAGGCTCTCAATTTGTTTTATTTACTTTTTATTAATGTTATTATTTTGGTTTTCGTAGAAGGTGACAGATTTTAAAAAGAATTTTTGTTACAATGGCAAACTCAAAAAATTAAGATCTTTCATTTACTACCTACATACATACATACATGTACTATAAAATATTGTTACAAAATTTTCCTTCGCTATATACTTCACAGTTGAAATTTTCATCAAGTGGATATAGGGACCGGCGTTCAATTCGCACGATTTTGGCGTGGATTGAAACGCTGACCAATTTTGGGCTCATCTGCCTTGGCAGAAAAATTATAGGCGACCCGGCCATCAATTGCTGTGCTGATACTATGCTTCATCGAATTTGAATCTTTTTAAAGACACAACCCAATAACATCGATTCCAAAGATTCCGATTTACAATGTGCGGTGAATTCTAGAGGTTGTGCTTCAAGTCATATCTCTTAAAAAATCGAAATCCCATCAAACTCGAAATACGCAGCCCCAAACAGTATTCACAATTTATTTTGCATTTTGAATAAGCAGCTTTCGCGCGCTGGCTGTTAGAATGCCAGAGCCAGTTGAAATCGCTCGTGCATTGAAAAGATCCGGGTGAAAAATCGTACTCAATAAAACGATAAAACTTTGGACGCCATAATTTCAGAGATAAGGAAATTTTGTCGAAAGCCAACTCCGGAAAAATACTTTAAAAATAAGCGGGCTCCTGCCGCCAGTGGTTTGGTGCTTTTGTTATTCAGGTTCAAAACACCTAAAGGGGCCCCGGCAGGAGCGGGTAAACGCAAGATTTGACCCGGGAAGCGCCGGTCAACGGAAGAAAGGATGTACTGCCGATGTTATTGCTCCCAGCGGAGCGCCCTTCTGTGGGGCCCCAGGACAAGAGGAAGCAAATATGATTAATTCGCTTTGTTGCTCGCCCACCGTAATTAATAATTTTTTCCTTCTCAGGACATAATGATGCAAGTGCGCGTGGAAAACCCACTGTCTTCCACAGGGACGGCGGCATCTTCAGAATGGAGAAGACATATCAAAGTTTTCTTCTTAAGAGGCCTTTTTAATAAATTCTCTAGGCACTGAAGTCGAAAGCAGTGACCTCATAATTCTCGAAGCCATTGTTTAGAAATTTATTTTTATTTTACTGATTTTCCTCCGATTTATGTTTGCCATACTTAAAATTCAATAATAAAAGAATTATTCAAACTGGTTTGCCGTTACGTACATAATTCAAAAGAAGCTATTGTATTTACATCTAAGCAAACTTTACAAGAACCGATAAAAACGTTTAGTGATCACTTTTTCATTGTAATTAATAATAAACAAAATAATGTGCAATCAGAAATGGAAATTTCATGTAAATAGCACCATTTTAATAATAATTTTCACCAATTGCGCTTAAGGTATGTAAGAAAATAAATTTTAAATTTAATAACAGTTGACATACACAAAAACGCTTCGAAATCAAACCTTTTTCTGCGATATGAATTTTTTCTAAGTCTTTCAATTTTTTCTGAAAGATTATGCTCAATTGGAATGGAAGTAGCACCTTTTGATTGGGACAATAAAAATGAGGCTACTACTAGTAAGAAACTATAGGCACTTTTGACCAAAGGTAATAGCCGGCCACAAACGACAACGGTTTTTGGCAAACAAATTTGTGACAATTTTTCTGACAAACTCTGTACATAATTTTACTCACAAACGAGGTTGCGAGATAAATGGCCAGTGATGAGTGGGATTCGCTTTGAGCTTTCAAATTCACTCATTGCCGTGTTGAGGTGAGAGATGATTAGCAAGGTATAAACAAATAGCAAATATTATGAAAATATTAAAAGCATTTAACATAATATTTGCAAGTAATCCCTTTCAGAAGGATTTGCTTATTCAAAACATAATATAGCAATCTTTTTTTCGCCACGGAAGGGGTTTTAAACAAGCTAGACAAAAAGGAGAATGGACCTTGGTTTCTTGGACATGCAACAAACAAAAATCGGGATAATATCTGGGTTATCTGGGATATTATATTAAAAACTATATAAGTTTTATACGTTATGAATTTTCTATTAAATATTCTTTTTCGTTCATGTGCCAAAATTTGTGGAGGAATATCATTCATGCAAATAGCTAAAAAACTAAAAACTGCATTTCTATATTAACTTTCCAGAATTGAGAAATATCGAAAGGTTCTGGTTATCCCTTACTTCTCTTCTCTTGATTCGAATTCTGTTAATTTTCGCAACGGCAGTAGGCACCAATTCCGTTTAGTTAAAGATTTTTTTCAGCTGATTAAAAACACATTTTATAATTTGGCGTAATATATTTCATATCTACAGAAAAATAGCCACATACCAACAATTTTCAAAAAATTGTAATAGAAATTGTAATAGAAATTGTAATAGAAATTTAAATTTACCTGCTACTTATCGGACAAATAAAAAATAAGAAATTTATTAATCTATAAAAGTGTAGCTATGGCCGGAAAATAGGCTATTTTTCACTAGTTATAAATTAGAAATTTTTAAAATAAAAATTTGTTGGTGGCGCACCGACCATAGCAACTGGTGTACTGAATAACATATTAAAATTTGAGGTGATTTGGATTAATAGTTTTTCTTTTTTTCATCCCTCCACGCAGAAAAAAGTAGTTTCGAGATAAATGAGTTTAAAGTTTTAAGTATGTATGGCGGGTCAACCATTCGCTTTCTGCTAAAAAGGCTGTAAGACCTACAATACCCTCAATAACATTTACAAAAATTGAACAGTATATTCTCGAAGGACTATACTTTCGAAATATTAAAGAAACAGAAAATCCTGGACCACCCCTTAAACTGTCCGCCCCCCGGCGGGGCCTATGTCAACATCATGAACTAATGTTAAAACATTTTTTTCAGTTTAACTTCAAATCACCTGTGACATCAAAAATCGACAGAAAACAATCGTATCAGAAGTAGAATTTAATTTGAAAATTGAAAAGTTAATCGAAGAGAGTGAGTTGCCCCGTGCGTCGCCCCCTATAGAAAAACGCACAAGCGGAGCTCCATTTGGCGCGTGTTTGTCCTTTACGGCTGAAGTAGCCTCCGAGGATTTGCAGGCTTTGGTTACCAAAGGAGGCCCCATTCGAAGAATTGTGTAACTGCATTGCACAGGACAGAGCCAGGGTCAGATTGCGTCACGAGGGTCAGCGTATCACAAAGATCCAGGAGAATCGATGCGACCACTTTCAGGAGCAACAGGACCCACGTAGAGCCCGGCTGTGACCGTCAATGGCAACAATTGACTCAGGTAAGTGTCACTCTCTTACCCCTGGGGGCCTGGGGCTTCGGAGGCAGCGTACCTGGATGTGCCCCCCGTGTCCAGTGGAAGCCCCTCCCCCTATTGATTTGTCATTATCTAGCCCTCCGCTGCCTGAATAATGAATAAATGTCGCTGATGGATTGCGACGTCGGGGCGCTCCCGTGTGATTTGATTGATGGCAGGCCATAAGGAAACCTAGGCTTTAGAATTACCCGATCGTGAACTGTAATTGCTCTGTGTAGTCTAATTGGCCTTTGTTGTGGTCGCCGAGCAGATTTCCTGGCCTGTTTGTCACGAGTGACGCCAGCAGGGGCTGGGAACGTAAAACGTCGCCTTGGTGAGGCCATTTTTAAAAGGACTATCGCATCAACCTAATCCTACGCAGGCCGGCAGAAATTCTCCTTGATTGAAATGTTTACCCAGAATATTTGGCGTATACGTCAATTTCGATGTATTTAGTCTTCAGATGTCCCCTTTATCGAATTTTCCACATTTTTATTCGATTTTTTGTCGCTTCCATTAATTTGTTGACCTTTTCAAAGGTCTGAGCAAAATTTGTCAATGTTATTATCTGGTGGAAAATATCAATAATAATTGAATAAGAGATTTCGCGGGCAAGGTCATAAAATGCGATTACTATGCCTAAATGAACACGAAATATTTATATGTAAATAAAAAACCGCAAAAATTGTTGGCACCCCCTCTACTTTGACGAGATCAGGTGATAAGCGGGGAATACACGATACAACTGTTGTATCGACCGTTGGCTTGATTTGCCGTCGCATGCGATTATTGTATCGTGTTGCGCGTGAAATTCTCGGTTGGACCGATATCGCATGGTCGCATGGTCTGGACCCAAAACTTGTGGTCGCATGCGATGGATTATGTGTAAATTGTATGGTGTGTTTTTAATCATACAACCGTTGCATAACATCTCATTATACTATTATTTTGAAAATTCCATAATCATAGTCGTTCAACGATTCGAAAGCGAATGGCTATAAATTCGGGTTGCACGAAAATCGCACGCAAATCGCACCGTGTGCGTGCTTCAATGCGATTGCCGGACCGATTTTGTAACGACGCAAGTTGGTGGTGCAACCGTTGTATCGTGTATTTCCCGCTTTAAGCTTTTAAATATTTTTTTGAATTGCCGAAGTCGCTGAAGCTAAGAACTTTGAGTCATTGTAGAAATAAATAAATTATTTATATTCCTTTTGTCGATTTTCTCAAAAAGAAGACCCAAAAAATTTTCTATGAGAAAATAGATTTCGGAGAAATGGTTCAACATTTGATATTTTGTTGTCCTTCCGAAGGGTTTTTATTAAAAGTTTCTGTGGGCATAAATTCCTAAAAAAATAATACTTTACTGTCCAGAACAGTTGAAATGTCTAAAATTTAAAGGAAACGGATTTAATTAAACGGATTTCTTATTGGTTTTATTGTAAAATACTATAAGCTTCTCCTCAGGTGTTTGAGATTTTGAAATTATTGTTAAGCGATTGTAATTTAGTACATAGATATCAAAGGAATAAATAATTTCTAGTGAATAAAATAGAGGCTCCTGTCATATTATAATGGGGAAAAGTTAATGTTTACATAAACGACATCAAACCTTTACCTATGCATCGAAAAATAAATCCAAACCTTTGAGTAATTCAACAACTAAGCAATTTTGCAGTTTCAGAAACTTGCTGCAAATGTTGCACTCAAGTGTCATAAGTTTCTAGAATACGTCTAGATAATTCCATTAGTTTCCTTTTACTCTATCCATCTAATCCACTAATTGTAGGATTTGCGTCTGAAGTGAATAACTCCAACCAGTCTGTGTTTACATAAATTCCTGAGTAGTTTCGGAACATGATGAGTTTGCATTTGAATTTTGCTTATACCATTTACAGGGTGGTACTCACCCGGGAAATCCAAGGGGTAATTTGTATTTATGCAAACATGCGAAGGATATGTTGAAGGATGACTGAATGGATGAGCATTGTTTTGTGTAGAATTTAATGAAATTTGTCCAGGATACGGTGAAAATGACGAAAATTAATTTATTTTATATGCAATTTGTAGCCTTACATCACAAAAGAAGTCACATTAAAGTCGTTTGAGTTTCTCATTTATTTAAATGTACCCAAGAAACTGCAATGCTACTTTTCTAATTTGCAATTAACATAATGTATATTGATTGTACATGCACCCAATTTGTTAAAAGTTTTTTGAGTGCAATTTTCGTTATCTCCACTGTTTTCTGTCTTCATAATAGCTCGCAGTTTTGACCTTGAGTATGTAGGCTGTTTCTTCAAGACGGAGAAGCAAGATACCACTTCATGTCCTTTTTAGTGTCAAATGTTCAAAGACGCGGTGTTCTTTTAATTTCTAAGCCTTGGCATAAGTACACTTTTGATAATTATAAAAACCAACATTAATTGCTCTAGAATTTTCTCCACATAATATGCTTCTCTATTGAATCTGACGAAAATCAGATTTTTAACGTTTTAAATATCGGAGCGAATAGTTTTCTTTTATTGGATGTGGCTCATTTCCAAGATGTGGATAATGAGTTTTGGTTTTTATATTAGTGGTGGTGGTGTCTCTTATTATGAGTAAATTCAAGTCGTATATGCTCTTAAATTAAATTCAAAATTTAGTGTCCATTAAGGAATAGTTATCATCGATAAAGATCGAATTTCCCAAGAAAACTTTAATAGTTGAACGCAATCGGTGAATGATTGACAAACCCCTTGAATTATGTAAATACCCCTTGAAGGCACGTTCAACATTCTAGTCCCCATGGTCCCCACAGCCCCACCTGGCCAATTCTATAGCCGTCAAAGTGTCCACATATCCAACTTATCATTGAATTTATATTTTTCCGAATTTAATTTGCTATGTTTAGAAGCAATCGCGGTGATAGATTCTGTTGTCGCTGTGTACCGAACCGGTGAACACATGAATAATTAAAATTTCCTCATTATTCTCGCTCATTAGTGACACCCAGAGCCAGAGGCATAACTACGACCCAGGAGTGAATTATTGCGGTGTTTTGGAGCTGTTTTTCATCTAACCGATCCTAAATTGGAATTAATCCTACTTAATTGCAATGGCAGGGCTAAAATTTGATTTATTTTATGGTAATATACATTATGCAGTCGTCTTTTTATCGTGAAGCCAATTATGAAATCCGATAGCGCCAAACTCCCAAAATTGATATAAAATTTTTGTACCAGCTCGAAAACGCCGAAAGGTGGACGGGCGCGACGCGATAATCGCGGAAAACACCCAAAAGGTCATCGGAGCTATTAAACGCGGATGATACGACGCATCGCCGGCAGTGGACAGTTCATTTGGTGCCGGTTTTGTCGCTCGAGATTCGTGATTCCGCTCGCTGCGATGACCTTTAGACGTAAACATCAAGGAAATTGCGCAATCTGGAAACTAGAGCCAATTTCATATCTTTGCAGTGAGTAAGTAGCCCTACAAAGTCCAGAGAGCATCTTAAAAATTATATTGTTGATACGTAATTGAAGATTATACCATTCTTGAGTGATGTTTTGCCTTTTTTTTTAAATTGAATAAAGAGTTGTTTATATCAGTCTTCGTTTTAGGCAAACTACAAAAGTACTCCTCACTCTAGGATCAATTATAATATGCAGTTATTATTCAAATACACTAACAATTCATTTAGAAGGAGTTATCGGAATTCTAAAACAAATAGAAACATGATCCGTAGGAAATTTACTTCCCATTAACTTACATATTTTGAGATTTATAATTGTAATTATAAAAAGTTAAAAGTTAGTCGTTATTTTTAATTTTTTTTAATATAATTAGAACTTAATAACGGTTATTGAATAACTTTTAATTGCCAGATACGGAATAAAAATTATCAGATGATTTTTAAAATTTTAAATCAACAATAAAAGTTGTAGATGATTTTTATTTCTTTTTGTTTTAATGAAAAATAAAAGTTATCAAGCGATTTTAATTTTTTTTTTATCAAGAATAAAAGTTATGTTTTAGGTCAGGACTAGTATTAACTATTTGAGTTGTTTACTCGGTATTAACTTTTATTCCCGATCTAAAGAAATAAATGTCAATTGATAACAAGAAAAAATCGTCATAGCAGTTAATTCTCTGATAATATTAGCATCGGTTTAATTTTATTATTGCATAGTACCTTCTTCAAAGTATTTTAAGTTTGTGGGCCAACAATTTGAAATTCTTTTACTAAAAGATAAATTGTTGTACTTTATGAAGTATTTTTAAGTGTGACGATTTGCGCACCTCTAAATTCTATGTGTTTTATTATATTCCCTTTTCGGGTGCGTAAAAATCAATAAGTTATGTATAAAAGAAGCCAGAACCAGTCTATGTCACTGTGTTCCTTAAAAGAATCTAAAATGAAAAGGAATTTTGCATCTTGAAAGGTTTTTAAAGACTTCACTCACATAAGACCGGAAAGTGGGTCGATAAGTACTTCGAGTAATTATGATGCTAAACATTAGCATCGAAGGTTGGATGATAAATCGTTCTAGTGATGATGAACGATGCCATCACAAGCTCGTGATTTATTCTAGTTTTGATCCCTCATGTGAATCGAGTCGTGCTCGTTTTCGTTCCTGGCGGCACGGACGTAGGAGCCCTTCGGATGGATTACAGGAGCTCAGGCTGCCATGAGGATGGTTGGAATTTTCTGCTCACCTGTCTGATTTATGATGAGGACCAGAGGCTTTTACAATTAATTGTGGAAATGACTTGATCTTCGGAAGGTTTTGTGTTTCAAGAAGGATCATCCATGAAAATGACTATACCAGAGGGAAAGGGGTTGAGCTGACTTTGAGCAGAAAGATAATCCCGTCCCTGTCAGGGATTAATGTGAAACTGAATATTTTACAATCTCAGGGATATTTGAATAAGCAAAAACCTCCAGAAGTCAGATAAACATTTTCCGAGATCTTTCGGTCTAAGCGGGTATAAAAAGGGATAATTTGAAGAAAATAGTAATGAAAAAAAAAAAATGTCGTCTTCAGAAGAAGGTAGAGTCCGAAAAGTGAGGACGTCAGAGCTATAAAAGTGTCCGTAAATAAAGTGGGAATTACCTAAGAATTTTTCCTTCCTTGAAGAGGAAGTTGTGCTGTAGCGTCACAAAATATCTTGAGTATCGTTACCAAAGTCTTATCGTGCAAATTCTCTGGGGCATGTAGCCCCGACCTCTTGAAGTAAGTACCATAGAATATCTGATCCATGAAAATGCGGTGAATAACGTAATTTTTATTTACTTCAATTATTTGTTAAGCCCCATTCCTCGTTGGACAGGACCTTCTCTCTCCCCAGTTTAGTGTGGCAGTCCCAAACCAACGAAAGTCGTTAATCCGAGCAAATTTAATTTGCAACGGAGAAATTTTATTAGCTCCCCGGAGTTGGTGTTATATGCTGTGATTCGTTTCATCGATGCGCCACAGAACCCTCCCGGGTGCTGAATCTGCTACCGGAGTTATCCCGGGCACTGTTCAGAACATTGTCCCGGCTCCATCAGGCAGCTGGGGTGGCTTAACGTCTTCGATAATCTTGGGAGTCGATCTTGGGAATTTACGGCGTGTCCTTAAATGTTATGGGAATTGGCGTCAGTGGCTACTCGTACGTCCTTCTACAAGAGCCACGAGTATCACACGTGTGTTGCAGGACGGGGACGGAGTTAAGGTTGCCAGATGTTGGCTATTCCCTCGGTAGTTGAGTGCCTCTCATCTCAAGGAACAAAAAACTATAACCGACCATGCAGAACAGAAGGGCTTTTAGTTTATATTTCAATATTTAGACATTTATGTAGATTTTGGATACTTATGTAGATGGTAAGACGCACCTCAGGCCATCGTTACGTTAATTTAATACCTTACACCTTTGTACACATGTGGAATATACATACATAATAGATTCTAAAAAATATTGACTACTTTTATAGTAGGCAACTTTGTTTCCTATTTTTAGATGTGTTTTTACTCAGTTTTGCAATTTTGCAAATATAAGGGGAGTGTTAAGCATATTTGTTGTTAAAAATAAAGTGTATATTGCGTAAAATTACAAAGTTAGGGTAAAATTACACGAAAAATTAGGTATAACACATGCGCCTTATTTCATAAATTAAGACAATATCTAAGGCTTAATGTTTTTTTGTGATGTCCTAGGCCGGTGCCTAGTTTGCCTTTTTAACAACAAACTTATGAAATCTTCAAATTCATTAAATAACTAGATTAATTCTAACTAGAATTTGGCAGTTAATTCATCTTTTATATATACTATACATACTACTTAGGAAGTTTGCGCTAAAGCGAGACACACTGGTATCTTGACATAATTTTAAAGCTTTATACATTATGGAATTTTAAGAGCTACCGAAATTGTAGGTATTTTTATAATATAAAATCATTCATCTTAAAAAATAATGTGTCAATTCATTTGTAATATAGGTACATATATGTACATAGTTTAGATTCCTACTTAACATGTTTCCTGCCAGAATTTTCAAGATAGCTTTCGTGAGAAACTTACACGTAAAAATGCATTTTCTAAGAGAGAGCTTTCATTTGTGTACGATTTTTGGTACACGTGGCAGAAAACGTGTTAAGTACCTAGGTAACAATCCTCAATTTAGTTTGAAAGTAAAGAAAAGTGCATTGTACCTACTTTAAACGCTCTTCAACGGATCCAACTCAAACGCTGCTTTAATTACCTAGAAGACCTGGAATTGCACTTACAAATCAGAAGCATTCCCTTGTTTTGCAATAGATATAGAAGTCTTACCTGCACAAAATAATATGGTTCAACAGTAATCAAAATGAGTGAGAACTAAGCTATTATAAAGCATTCTTGCAGGCTTTTTAATCAATTTGATTTATTATCGTACGTAGGAAACCAATTTTCTTCACTATTTTGGAGCAAACATCTCTATACATATATTTTTAGTGTTGGTAAAGAGAAATCATACAAAATTTAAGATACCAGCTTAACATAAAATTCTATTTTATTCCAGCAGATAGCTCTGAAGCAAATTCGCAATCGAAAGTTTCACTGGTGATACTATGGAAATCTCAGGCGGTTGTATATTTATATATTGTACATACATTACATGTGTGTTTATATATTTATATTGTATATATTTATAATGTATTTATATTTCTATATTTGTGTCTTTAATTATCCTATTTACATATGTATTCGCATATATTATTTATTTGTAAAAGGGCTTGTCTGGCAATTCTGGTGAGGACTGAGATGAGGCCGATGTAGGTGGAGAATTTGCTCCATGAAGATTATATCGGTCGTACAAATAATGGAGCACTGTGGCGAGCGCCATGCTGCTTCCACTCCAGTTCAAAATCATTTTTTTGCATGCCTACTTCCACAAATGCTGAATTTTGAATTTATGAAATAATAAAAATTCCGAAAATGTCGTGTAAACGAGCGCTCGCAGTAATATCACATCGTTTTGCTCGTAATGAAATTCCGCTGAATTCTACCAGAAGTTTTTAAAAGAGTACTTGTGTCACTGCCGTCGCCGCCGCCGCCGGCTCTTTCGATATCACACAAAATCGATACAAAAGTGCGTCGTTGCCGACGATACATCAACGAAATTTAGCTCAACATAAATTTTGACTGATTTCGGATTTTTTCTCCCCCCTTGATAATATAGAGATGAAAATATTCGATGAGGAGTCTGTACATCGTGACAGAATTTTTCGGTTGGGCGGTCAATCAATAATTTGAATTCCTCTCCTGGGCAAAGGGTTTTGGCCAGGAATTTGTTGTGAAAGGAGGCTAGGAATTCTAAGCTCCAATTCCGCCGCACTAGGATAAAGACTTGTTGAGTTTTGCTGAAATTGGGGGGGCCTCCGTCGTCGACCTCCTTAATCAGATGTCTAATCGACCTCGCAACAAATTCGAGTGTGAGGACGGTTTGAATCTTTTTCTGGCTGAAATATCGCAAATAATACAAAACTGATAACAATTCAATTTGTGGGAGGTGCGCCAGAACACGTCCTTGGGACCCCCATGGAAATTAATGGGAGCCTCCAGAATTTCGATAACTTGCCCTGTCGTGTCGTGCCTGCCGTGACCCTGGGATGTCTGGGCTACGTGTTCCCGTGCGGGCACATTCGAGATATCGAACTTGGGAATCGGTCGCAACTGGGATGCCTCGCACGTAGAAAATTAATAGGATTTGTGGTGGTTTCCTCCGAGCGACCGTCGTCAGTCCTGCGCCAGTCCTGACTATCCAGCCACATCGGAGCTCCTGGAGAAGGAGTGACATTCATTTGCTGTAATTATTGCGATGATTTGTATTAAGTGTGTTATGAGCACTGGATGTCTGGGGGCTGATAAATAGTGCTGCTGTAATCCCAATGAAGGACAAATCGAGGGATTTGCCCTTCTGATGCTCCTGTTCTCTAAGCAAGGGTGCTTCCGAGTTGGTCTAGGATAATTCCACTATAGTCTTTACTAAACTAGAAGTGCTTCGAAGTCAACTTTGCTAGGTAAACTCGGGCTTTAATGCGTGTTTGATTAATAAGTTAAGTACAAACTACTGATGCATGAGGTATTTTGTCTACTTTTATTTCACTTTACCATTCAGCTACTTTAATTGTTAAAACTAAACCATATAAATGGAAATTATTTCATATATCTTGAAATTTAAAAATCAACTTTACCAGTTTGTTTTATCTACCTATCTACATATATGTATATAAATAAATAAAATCGTAATTCTCCAAGAGGAAATGTAAGCATTATCGAAACAATTGAGTAATGTCGATTTGTATAATATTAATAGTTTACGTTACCAATTACCGATTACTTTTACACGAGGATTTCCTAGGGCCAAGGGTGATAATTACTCAGCAGGAAATGTAATGGTTTCAATATCGAAGTCGTAATGTAATACGTTGATTACCATCGATGACTTTCTAAAATACACCATCAATTACAGCTATCTAGCGATGTCATAGTAATATATGACGAAAAAATTGCAATAAATTTATTTAATAGATGATGATATATAACATTATGTAAGAATTTACTTGAAAAGCCAGTATTTCACTTTTAATAAATAATAATAATCTGGTTAATAATTAATTTATAAATCAAAACAAAATAGTCAACAATTGAATTCTAATTTAACTGGAACAATTAAATCAAGTTATATCATACATATGTATATACAAGGAATACGTAGTTCATTATGATATTCATCAATTATGAGTTTTCCTGCTGAGACTTACAAGAGACATTACACGAAAGGGCTTAGTTATTTAATTATTGCATGGTTCTCGCTTCTGTAATTTCTTATTTGTAATTGATATTTTCAGTAATCCAGCTTTAGAAAAAAAGCAGTTCCATTTTAAGGAATGCTGTTTAATTTTAATTATTTTGTTATAGTTCTTTTCAGTTTACTAAATAAGAATAAATCACAACACTGAAAGAAAAAGAGCAGCAAAATTTATTTTTTCTATTAATTAAATTCGTTGATAGATCTAAAACAGTGAGAAAAACATTTACAAAATTAGGTTGTTTCTCAACTATTTTAGTTGATTTCACTACTTTAAATTGTTATAACAACTAATTCAATTAATTGGCTGATAATCAACAAAAGATTAGTTAATATTGCTATTCTTTTCAGTGAAGTTTCGCGACAATTCACTGCAGTACTGATTATAACTCGACGCCAAGCCACAGAAAAAGAAAATACATATGTGGAGAAAATTAACTGTTTGGCGTATTTACATTCTCGACGGACTAAAGTTTAGTTATTACCTATTTCCTTCTTAGATATTAAAAATAGAAGAATTTTCTTTTCTTGGAGTTTCATACATGAATTCTCTGATTACCAAATCTTGCGCTATTTCCTATACTGAATTTCCCTCCACGTTTTATCCATCATCTCACGTTTAGAATATTTTTTTAAAAGAAAAATTCATAATTCTTCCAAGAATTTTATATTGAATTTGCATCTTTGGTTTCATTTTTGTACGAATTTCATCTTGTGAAAATGAAGAACAAATGAGTAATATGCTAATATGCAATGTATGTATATTGCGGAGAACAGACCGTATTGAATGTAATTCATACATATTGTGTATTTCATATTGCAACTGCGTTGGTATGTTGTCATTTTGGAACATCAATATCGTAAATATGTCGCTAAAATACTTTAAAATTAAAAAGTCGGGCATCTCTCCATAGTTACCCCTATATACAAAAATGTTGGTTAGATTATTTTGGTCGGAGACTGCTCAAGATACCGAAATTATAGTGTCCGGTTGCGCAACCTTTTCTCAATTACAAAGGCATGTGGAAATCAGTTCCACCGAAAACTGTGGAGGGACCCCTGCCAGAAAAGTCGCCTAAGTCGATTGGCCTCGAGACTACTGCTGGCTTTGGACTAATTGTTTACCTGAAGATCGATAGCACAAAACTTGAACGCCACTTAACCAAGAAGACATTCGAAAATTCTTAAACATTTCATTAAATTTCATTGCGCACAAAGTTTATTTTTGCGCTCCCAACATATAAATTTCGTTCCTAACATACAATGAGAAATTCATGCGTTTTGTATTCTGGAAAAGGACAGACGGAGGGGTGCTGAATTGAAATGTCACCCAAAGTGGCTCCATTGCTCCGTTGGGGGGAGGGACGCACGGTAGGGGGAGCTCGAGTCAAAGCCTTTCAATCCGTTCCCTCGAGATGGCGTGCGGGCGGGTGTATGTATTGTAGGTGGCGCCACACACGGGGGCGCCACCATAAATCTTGACGCAACCTTAAATGCGTGCCCAGCCCTTTGTAAGGCGCTCCCCTGAGCTTGTGATATTTCCCCAAAATACGAGCCCCACCAGCCTTGGCCAGGAATTTCATCGAAAAGGTAAAATTCATCATTATTGAATTTCTTAGAGCAGGACAGACGCGACGAAACTAGGAGTCCGAGTCCGAGATGGATTTGTTTCCAGATTAATACGAAACAGGAAAATCTTTTGGTGGGTAGCGTTTGCAACCGACCCGAGCAGAATGCGAAATTACAAAAAGGAGTGGTTGACTCCCTCGCCCGTCGCCGCCCTTCGAGGAATTTTCCCATTTCGCGTTCAGTAGGTCACGGATGAGACGTTGCCTGTTTTTGGGAAGCCCTTCGGAGGCGCGGCAAGGCGCAGCCCACGAAGCCTTGAATGCCAAAGTGCGCCCCTTGAACAGGGGCTGAAAATATGCTGGATGCGAAAAGGCTTCCCGTTTCCCTGGCGCTCGCCCCCGCTCATTTCGTAATTTCATATGAGTCAAAAAAGGCGACAGCTGTTCGCATTCTCGCTTTGTTCATTTGTTAAATTTTTGATTTTAGCACCAAAGGGCAGATAAATCCAACGAAGTTGCCCCGACCCAAGTGGACATCAATTATTCATAGGCGACATTTGTGACATACCCAAAATTATCATTTTTCTTCATCTGTCCTAACTTGGATGAGGCAGGTTCGTCGGTGGGATCAGTGACTTCCACAGAAGTACTTCAAATGAAAAAAAATTGCTTTTTAACCCGAAAAAGTTTAATAACTTTTTGATCTTCTCTTTAATCTCGCCCATGAAGTAAAAAGGTGGGTGTAGAAAAGGAAATTTGTAAAGTGAAAATTTGTTTCACAATCATTTTTTCAATACTTTTGGTTTTTGGGATTATAAAAAAACTCATTTTCATGCTAATTCTTTTGTATCAGAATCTTTGCAAATATGAAGGGTATTATGTATATTCAAAAAGATGTTTAATATTCTAGTAGACATTTTGACGGGCTTTAAAAAGTGCGGTTTTCTGTTTGGCATGTTTGCGTGTATGTAAAGCGGGAAATACATGATGCATTTGTTGAACCGACCGCCGTTGGTCCTATTTGTCATCGCATGCGACGATTGTATCGTGTACCTATATGCGTGTAAATTTCTCGGTTGGGCCGATGTGTAAAAATGGTTTCGATAAATTCTTGTTGCACGGAAATCACATGCAAATCGTACCATGTGGATTCTTCAATGCGATTGTCAAACCGATATCGCAACAACACAAGTTGGTACAACAATTGTATCGTGTACATATTTTCCGCTTTAGTTTATCTTACTGATTATCTCGAGAATTGCAGAACCGATTTTTATGAAAGGAATTTTCATGAACCGAAAAAACAAACAAACTCAAAACACTAAAATTTTGAATGAATGAACGAAGATGGATTATACTTACAAAAAAAAAGCAACCATTCCAGTAAAAAAACTTAATTTTGTTTTTCCTTCATTTGATTTAGATATTATGAAATAAATACCTGTATCCTATTTTCCTCTTTGATTTTGCAGAAATTCAGAATTCAGAATTCAGTTTATTTTAAAAAAATCTATAAAAAAACACAAATAGCGACTAACAAGTGAGTGGCTAAATCCACGATATTGCAAGGCAAAAAGCAAGCATGGAGGATGATGGTCTGACCTATTTTTTGGCGGACGGTGTGGGTCCTTTTTTGAAATAATGGAAAAACTGTGTATAATTGAGATTATTGGGGCTTTCTCAGAATAACCAAATATGTATTTTGCGATTATCAAGGAATAACTTGTGCAAATAAATTCTGTCCTCGGTGTATCCACTTGTGAAACTACGCTGGCATAGCTGCAATTATAACAAACGTTTATGAAAGTCTCGCGAAAAGTTTTCGTTTCAGAAATAGAAGTACATATGTAACCTAACCTAACCTAAGAAATAAAAACAAGTAACTGGGAGTCAAGTCCGGGGACTACGGTGGATGTTGTAATAATTCGAACTTTAATTCCACAATTTTTGCACGGTTGCACAGTGCATTGTCTTGATGGAATTGGATCTTTTGCTTTTTCAAATGAAAAGTTTTGTGCTTTCATTGAAAATAAAAATGAAAGCATGTAATGGCTTTAACTGAGATGTTTACAACTATCTATTATCTAGTGAGTAATGATGCTTACTAAAACCAAACCATTTTCAACACTACGAGCGCCATTTCTTGGATTTTCTTAGGACTTATTGACCGACCTTCGTATTTGCTTTTGCCACTATTTATTGGGCACTGCGCAAAAGTTTTATATTAGACCGAGGCCCATTCCCGGTGATTATTCTTGAGCTCTTATAATAAAAGATTACCTTTCTCCCTGCAGGAGGACGCATTTGCCCTGCGTTCCTTGTGAGTGGGAGTTGGCAGGTCGCCAGGGAATTATTTATGTGCAGTTCTCGAGCAGCTGGGACAATTCTGCAGAGCCCCGACGACAATTTTGCCGCCACCCATCGCCTGCATCAGCTGCACTTCTTTTCTGAAGTGCTTCTCCAACCCTCAGTGACGCTTCTTTTGACGGAGGCAGCGAAAAAACATTATTCGAAGGGTGCACGGCAGTCTGTAGAAGAATACTTCCTTGAAAGCCCTTCCTTTCTACCGCAGGTCCTCGTGCTATCGATTTTCTCTTGACTATTCCAAGCAAGAGGACGAAAAATCGATTTGTCGCCGTCTCAGCCAATTCTATTTTTAATAAATCGGTTTTTTTTTCGGGGATTATTTTTAATTTTCCATTGGAAGATTGCAGAAATGATCTCAATGCAGGTATTCTTCGTCCAAGAAAAAAAAATCTACGTTAAACGGATTGTGAGTGGGATGCAGCAGGCTTTATAATAATAAGTTCAAATACAATAAGTGGATAATTTGAACATCTCTATCTGTGTGTCACAATCTTTGTATCATTCTATATTTCCTAATATGTGGAAGGTTTGGATGTCTGTACTACTATATTCATTTGATTTGCCATCGCATTACTAATTGCAAGTATAATTTGAAATTCAAATTTTCATCCAAATTGGGACATCCACTTTAAACTTAAGTCCAGACGACTTCCTTCACCAAAAATGTAAACAGATCGAAATGCAAATGAACTTCTATTTTTGTATCAGCTAAAAATTGGAACATTTGCAAAGAGCCATGAACGGAAGAAATGTTTTGTTTTCTATTTTCTTGCTTTCAAGAATGCTCCTACTTCCTACTGATGCTCTATCTATATCTCATAGCTTGGAACTTTTTCAGATATTTCAATATTATCTTCGCTTATTTTCAATCATGTTTTTTAAGAAAAAAGTGTCCTCCTTCTTGTTTTCATTAGAAAACTTTTCAACCTAGCCGGGTACTTCTTATTCGGATAATGTAAACATTTATTCAAATGTCGCATGCAAATTGCAAAACAGTTGAATGAATTCGTACAGTCAGCATTGTGTTTTTGTGGCCATCGCAACGCAACGTAGGCAGAATGTTAGCGCGGTGGAAAAGGTTCAGGTCGTGTAATTTTTAATTTTTAGGAATTGTTGTAGGTGGTAACAGCTGCTCTAAATTATTCCCAGCGCATGTGCAATCACAGCGAAATTAAATTTTCAATTCAGAATAAAGCCGGATGAAATTGTGTGATGTTTGGGTGAAGTGAAGGTCTTGATTTCCTAGATTTAATTGGAGTATTATTTTTATATATGCTACTATCTGCACAATATATAGATTACATTATTTGTCTTAGGTCTAATGAAAACTTCTAAATACATATGAGGATTTTAAATGTCCTGTCTTTGAATTTTGAAATAACTTTTGTAATAGAAGAAATGAGAGTTTGTTGCAGATTTCTTAACAAAAACAAAAACTTCTCTTCATAATGTAAAAAAAAAGAAAAATAAGTTTTATTATAAGATTAAGTAAACTCCTCATATAAATGTTTTAGTCGAGAGGTTTGCGCGTGCTCCACTTAATTCCGAGAAAATAAAGACGATAATTTTGAGTGGCTTATTTAATATATCTTTATTCTTGGTTAATCTAGCGAGAGAAGACCACTTTTGTTTCATTTGCTATAATGCCAAGTATATTTTCCAGTAAGAGATTTTTCGGTTTTAATAAAAAAACCTAGATTATTTACTTATTTTCTTATTTATTTCACTTCGCTTAATACAAGCTACAGAAGAATAAAAACTAAAACGATTTGTCTTAAAAACTGACCAGCGTTGTAATTAGTTGCAAATTAGTAAAGAGATAAATAAGCGAAGAAGTACTTGCAGCGAAACTATTGATTTTGTTCGGAAAGACAGAATTGTGGGAGCTAGGAAAGTTTTAGGACAACAGCACGACTACATATATCAATCAAATCGAAAGGATTTTTTAATTTTATTTAATATTAAATTTCATTGAAATAAGTAAGTGTAAGGAGGTAGCTAAATTTCGTTTTTCTTTTGTAGTTAACACATTCAAGAGTATACTCGTAGTTGGAGATAGCTGAATATATGGCTGAATATGCTCTCGGCAGCGAATGGGTTAAATGTACTAGTGGATATCTGGCAAAAGTATAAACTATATTATTAAGAGCCGTATTGAATCGTTTTGCCGAATTCATTGAATAACATCGTATAAACTCGCTTCTAGCAATAGGCGGTTGCGGGTAAATTAAGCTGTGCCCTCATTACACATTGAATCCTAAATCCGCTGTGGCGCCAGACGTCTCTTCCTAAAATAGTCGAGGCGTTATAAATTCAAGGGTGGCACACAATATGAAATTTGAAATTGCTTTAATATCCATCCATCCGCTTATTCGACCATTCACTCCAAAAACCAAAATTACAGTCGTGCCGAACCCTTTGGCGAATTTATCGTCTATCTGTTTAAAATTGCAAATAGCAGAGCAGAGGACAGACTCGTGGAATATTTCTCTCTACTGTGAATGGGTTAACATTTCTCGTCAGCATCTAGTATTTAGTAAATAATTGAAATTAAAACAAGTACAGGTGAGAAATAATTGAAAAAGCAATTGGCAAGCCGTTGCTTGCTTTTTTATGAAAGGAGAACGAAAACTGATTGATGCTGAAGCAAGTAAAAGGACTTAAAAGTTGTAAAGTTTAAATGTGGATAAATGTCACAAAAGTTAGTCATTAAGATAAAAAAAAATAAATAAAATAAAAAGTTACATGGTCTGAGTCGAACCTTTTATGCGAGCCACAGTTGTCGCCGTTGCGCAGTGATTGACAGGTCACAATCCAATCAGAACCGTGACAAGCGCTTGTATAAATAGCAATTTAGCAACAGCTCGTTGTCGCCGGTCATATTCAGCGGACTGGTCGAACTATTGCTTGTCTTATCACTCGGAATCTGACCGCGTCTATTTACTCAATTAATTAATTGCCCCACAACTCAATAAAATGCATTCTTCTGCTGACCATGTGTCAGCGGCGATTATTGAATTGAGTGGTCTGCGCGCGTTATACTCATTTATCTTAAGCGTATCGCGCTTTACATATTTAACTTTAAATTGGAGTTAAAGGAGTATTTTGTAGTGACGGTTTGAAAAAACCTATTTTTTTTGCATTTTTTTTATTTTAATAACCCTAAAAAATATGCCTGCACAAGAGTATTTGAAAGTTCGAACAATTAAGAACTATTATAGGCCTTAGAAGTTCGATGCGCATATCAGGTGCAAGGGAAAGTTGCCGTACCACCATTATGCACTAAATTGACATCTAGTGATGTTAAATTGCAACCATTTAAACGGGTGAATGAATAAAAAAGCGAGCGGCATGTCGGCTTTCATGATAGAAATAATTAAAAAGTAAGTTTTCTTTTCAGTGTTTTCATTATAATTCCTTTCTTATTTGTAAGCCATTTCAGAAAATAGTATGATGATAAGATTATCTTTTTAGTTCATGTCTATATTCGCGGTATTTTGCCATTTATTTAAGCATAATAAACCGGTAGAGAATTTTAAGGTTATGTCAGAAGTACATGTGGAGTATTCCTTATACATTGGCGTATTCCTTATGTCTTGGCATAACTTTCGTAATTTTCGATATTTTAACATCTCGGCGGTTCAGGCGATAGTCAATAGGTTAATAAATTAACACGTTCCCGCCGGCATGTACCACTAGTGGTACATTGAGGCCTGTCCCATTGGACGGCTTGTACCATTGGTGGTACATACGCAATTGTCTCATCGGGCGGCATGTACCACTAGCCGCCAGATGCCGAGAACAACAAATTCGGTCGCCGGCGGGAACGTGTTAATAACAATTTGGAAAATTGTTTTTCGACTCCACAGAGAGGTTCAATTCTGAGTAGGTACCATTTACGACTGTGCCGCGCACAACATGCCCTAGAATCAACAATTTTCTTTTTTTTTAAATTAATTAAATATATTTGTGTACATAAACGATGTACAAATATATGAAAAAATGCTATTTAAAAATCTTTTATACATTCCAAGAAAAAAAATCCTGAAATTACCATTCAAAAATGGTCGTTAGTACGGAATAATTCTCTTAAATGAATCTTTAAAATCATTATAATTTCATCGTATTTTCAGCAAAAAAGAAAACTAAGGGTTAAACCCATAACTGAACGGAGAAACAACGAATTCCCTCTATTTAGAAATTAAAATATTATTTTTAATTTTTTCTTCGTTAATGTTTCTAAGTACATCGGTAATTTTTAGTGGAGTAAGTAAAAGTATGCTATACTTTTGAAATCGAACTCAATTATGCCCAAATTGAAATTGTATTTACATATATTAAACAAGTCAATAGCTTTTTACTTCAATTTCTTAATTTTCTTTTCGACGGATAGTTTATCAATTTCAACAACAGTTCGTGTTTTTCCAATGCACGCGAAGTTGAGAAGTTCCTTGACAGCTCCACCGATCAGTTTGTCCTTCAGAGCCATTATTTCTTCGCCCAGTTTGTAAAATTGTTCAGTTGCGATGCTTCCAAGATTTTTAGCGCAGACCAAAGTTTGAGTCTTCATTCCCATCTCCATGCACTTTTCAGTCTGGCGGATGATTTCCTCAAGCTTGTCGACGGATCCCTTGATGATAGACTTCGTATATTCGTAGAGCTCTTTAACTGGATTGAGTGCAGCGTCAGAACAACTCTCGACCTTTTCGGAACTCTTGATGACGAAATCATCGATAATTTGTTCGCCTGTTTCTTTATCCTTCTTCTGGGCGACAAGTTTCTTTTGTTTCTCGACAAACTTCTCAATTTGTGAGGTTACGTCGAAGAACAGTTTGTGCGCCTTCTCCATGCCACTGTAGAATTTCTTGTCGGCGATTTCGGAAAGATCGTCCAACTTCTTGCGAGCCTTGTCGAGACCATCGTAGATCTGTTTGAATACGACTTTCATCGCACTGTCGCCGGTTTTTTCGACTTCTTTTTTAATTTTAGACACCGAACTTTTGAGACCATCTTTGACCTTCTTGAAGAATGTCTTGCACTCGTTCTTGACGAAACCGATCTTCTGCTTGATCTTGTCCACAGCCTTCTTGAAGGCTTCAGTTGCCTTCTTAGTTTTTTTGCCTAACCAATTTTTACCCTCATTTTCGGGGATGCATTGCAGCAGCACCAAAGCTGCGATGAAAAGCAAAGCGAATCTCATCGTGGAGTTGCAGTTCTAATTGTAGTCTCAAGATCAGTGTTAGGCTTAAATAGGAACTTTTGTTTACTTTAATTGGTGCTAATTAGTGCAATGTTGACTCAGGTGAATGGTAAAACTGCAAATGCAGTTGTTATAGCAGTTTTCTAATTATGGATCTTTTAAAGACATTTTTATCATTGAGATTATCCATTAAGGTCATGAAGAGAAAAAGACATAATATCTGACGTTGATTATTTTTTCCACATTAAATGTGTATTATAATTTTAAATGCAAAAACTTAATTTTAAACTTCAGAAAATAACTCTTAAAGAGTTATACTGGTCTACGAAAACAATTTTTTTTCTTGAGTCTAAGTTTATTTAATCTTTTTTTTAACCGACTTCAAAAAAGGAGGAGGTTATGAATTCGTCGGAATCTTTTTTTTATGTCTGTTACCTGATTTCTCCGTCAATTGTGGACCGATTTTAATAATTCTTTTTTTAATGGATAGGTTATGCCTCACAAGTGGTCCCATTTAAATTTCATTAAAATATTCCACTTCAAAGGGTGGAAAATTAGGGGATGACTGAATTTTATTGATTTTCATTCACTTCATCGCGCGATAATTTCAACAATTATGGATCGATTTTGAAGATTATTTTTCTGACAGGATATGTATCATTATAAGGGATTGACTAACAAATACTAAAAAACCAAAATGGCGGATTCTAAGATGGCCGCCTTTATAAACACCACTAAAAAGCAAAAAATAAAAATTATTTAAAAAAAAAAAAAAACCGCCTTCAAAAAACAGCTAGGAACTAAAAAGCAAAAAATAATTGGTAACATTTACATATACGATTTCCTACCTACTGATGTGTTTGAAGTCGGTGCCAAAGTCCAAAAATAACAATGAGCAATACTTATACTTAGTGACTTATAAAGAGTTGAATTAACAACGAAACGTATTTCACACATGTGTGTGCCCGTTTGGGTTGTATCGCTCAGCCTACCCACGCTCGCTCGAAAGTTCGTCGCACATGCGGGGTGTAGCGGGGGACCTATTTGGCTTGGCACCGAGTTCAAACACATCAGTAGGTAGGAAATCGTATATGTAAATGTTACCAATTATTTTTTGCTTTTTAGTTCCTAGCTGTTTTTTGAAGGCGGTTTTTTTTTTTTTTTAAATAATTTTTTTATTTATCGTGTTTGCAATTTTCTTAAATAGAATCCTCAGTTCTAATCTTTCTTAAACATTTTGCTTTATGGAGAAAAGCCAAATTAATGGATTACGTCGAAATGTCTTAAAAGGTTTTTGAATTTTTATATAATGGCTTGTACTTTTCTTCTAATTTTTCTCGAAAATTGGTGCCGATTGGGCATTTTCATTTACGAATTCGTATTATATGGAAAAATCATATGGAAATGATTTGGCAATGCTTTGAAAAAAATAAGGTGGCGTTGATAGTGTTATTATTAAATTCACTACGATCAGAATTTGGTTGAGTGTTACTAATGTTAATTAGTGAAATTAGGAATAATAATTAGGAATAAACTATAGAATGCAATTAGAGTTGGCTTCTTAGGATTTCCAGTAATTAATCTAGTTAAAATAAAGATATTAGAAATATATTGACATCTTTTAGAATTATACATAAATATACTAGAATTGTCTTTGTTTTACCTAGAATTCACTGAAATTCCGATTAAAATCACTAGAATTCTATTATTTCTCCCCAATACCTAACTACTTCATTGGATGTCTAAACGTAACCACTAGAATTCACTGGGTTTCCGAAGTAGTAAACACTTACACAAAGGGTTTATTCAACAAATACCAGTTGGAAAAGCGATGTTTTTTTCAGAAGATATTCTTTAATGCTGAAATAATGCAAAATAAAATTATACCAATACTAGATACAGTCTAGTAACAATTCCCTGCACTTGTCTTATTATTGCTATAAAATAGGCGATATCACATTATTATTGGCGGGAAAAATTGTACGTTTGCCCTTCGCTGTAATTCCGATATAGGGACAAGTGTTGAGGATAAGCCCAGAAATGGTCGGCGTTTCGATCCAGAGTCCTTGGCCAGATCTCTTCAGTGTGGTTGAATGACCAGTGCTCTTGCCACAGACGCCACGCAGACGCCACGATCGTGCGGATCGAACACCGGTCCCTATATGATTGAATTACAATTTGAAGTGTGAATTACAACGAAGGGAAATTTTGTTACGAATAAGCAATTTTGTATATTAGTTACAGGGTGTATATGTATAAAAAAAAATTCATTCCAATTTGCGATCAACTTCGTCTGACAAAAGTTTCATGTTTCAATCGAGTGCTCATTTCCTCGTGAGTGATTTTCTGGTAATCTTCCCTTTATTTTCGGAATCATGTGTCCGCATATTCACGATATAAACACAAATTCATAGCGACATGAATATTACCCCCAAAAGAAATCAAATAAATCCATCGTCTTTGACTAGCTCTTTTGTTTAACATGCTCCTGCCCCCGCAGCATACAGAAAACAGACATATTTCATATTTTCGCAGCAATTTATTGCTGTAACTTGAAAAGAACACAACTGGAATTTTAATTCAAGTGGGCGAGACGTAAAAAGGCTATGGAGGACGAAGCGAACCCGGGCTGAGTCCTGCGTATCCAGCCAATGGGAACCAGCCAAAAGGACATTCTGGAACCATACGACCAGAAGGCCGGGAAATCGAATGGGTTTGAGCCGGGATAAGTGTGATTCATGTTTGCAACATCTTTTCCTGGTTTTCCCCGGAGCTGGAGTTGGGGGCGAAATCAAAGAACAATATTTTGATACACGGGCTAGAAACTTGTGAAGTAGCCACAGTCTTTTGGGGATTTCCTCTAGGAAGACTTTCATTATCCCACCGGATGTCGGGGAAAAAAATTCAGATGTTATTGAATCTCAAAAAGGAATTTCTTCAAAATATTTGCCATTTGTTTTAACCCTATTTTAAATAAAAGGAATCTGGAGAAACTGGATCTCAAAAGTGTTTGGGAACGCCCAGAGGGTATCAAAGTTAAATCCTCAAAAAGTCAAACAAGTCTTTTAAAGGAATTATTCATACCTTTTTATGTATATTCTGTATACTTTATTTTCATTGAAAATAAATTATTCAACTTTTCGTCTTCTTGGACTAAGGGCTCATAGAGATGGTGTTTGTAACAGCAGTTAAGGGTTTATATTCATAACAAAAAGAAAACATTTCGGCGGAAGTCAGAAGAAAAATGTAGATTTCAATGTGGTAAAAATAATTTTTCAGATTTACCCCACTTGTGAACATAAATAGCTGAGATATTATGCCATAGAAAATATTTCAGCCAAGTTAATGAAAATCAAATTGGAAAAATACGGTCTACAAGAAATTAAATTAAAATATAAAGTGGAGAGCAACAGTAGAAAGATGTGTCACACTTTTGCTTTTAAATATTTATTACGAAATAACTGAAAAACTGAAAGAAATGAAAATAATGTTGTTATTTATACTTATGGCTGTATATTTAGAATATGTTACTTTTACTTTTTACTTCATTTAAATACTAAGAAAAAATTATAATTTTATGTAAAAAAAATCTACTCTTCCACTTTTACACGACACTCGGCGTACTTTTCGATTGGATTCAGAACACCAATTTCTTCAGTGTGGTGACGGCTTGGTGTTCCTGCTATAGACGCCACGATTGCGCGGACCAATCACCAGTCCTTATATTTGCACGGTTGAAATTCGAAGTGTGAAGTATAAGCGAAGGAAAATGTGATATAAGAATATAATATACATAAAATTGTCCTACGAGCTCTAAAACGAGTTTTGGCATCATTAATTTTCCGAAATCTTTTCATCAGATACACTGCAAAGCAGCCAATTATAGTAACTAGCAAGAACTATGGAAATGCTCGTAAGTAATTTAAGAGCATAAATGTTATGATAAACAGCAACATATGTATATGTGTATCAATATATTGGCTCCCCATTAACAGGAGAGGCATTTTCAAAATGAAATCGACTTGTCCATTGACATTAATCGAATCACGAGAATTATGTTCCTTACTTTGCGCATCGCCTGAAGGTGGCAGGTCTTTAACTCGTGAATTCCCGGCTCTCCAGGGTCAATAAATTAACTCGTTCTAGTCCTACAACGAGCGTGACCATGAAGCAGCCGCCTTCGGGCACCTCAGCCTAATGTCCTTTATCTGCGCTGGTGTCAATTATGGAAGAAAACTGGCGAGCGCATCCAGCAACATCCTTCTGGTTATCGTCGGCCCCTCGCCCGGGGGCTCTTTTGAGCTATTTTGGAACGACATTTGGCAGACACACAGCGACTAATTCGCCCCGGAGCACCTCATGAATTAAGACGATTTGCGTCGCGTGTCTTGAGGGCCGGGGCTCCGTCCCGAGAGTGGGGCTCCTCCTTGGCTTGCCTTCCGATGGCAGTCTTTTAGCAGCTCGGACGAATTCCCCTGGAACTCGTTTGTCATAATTTTCAATAATGTCCCTAACGCTGATCTGCGGGAGTTTGAATTGCTTAAACAGCAGCAGATCCAGCGGGATTTTCGAACGCTTAATATGGCTCCAAGGCTTTGGCTGCGAAACGCTAGCTGAGCCTCATTTGCTTAATTTGCGCGAACAGAAATTGAGTTCTGATCTGATGGCAGTGATACCGCCGGATTGACGGCGACAGCCTGTGGCGCTCTCATGGAACCTAAACGCATATAAAAAGCATTTTTAGCACATCATAACCTTAACTGCTTTCGATCTCCAGAAGCTGTCCAACAGTATTCACTTAGTTCACTTTATGGTTTTGTTAAAATTTTGTTTTGTAATCTATGTTAATATACAGAGAGTGTTTTTTTAATATGAGCCGTTGAGAATCACAGTGGCGTAAGTCAACAATTTTTAAATACTGAGTTGTTAAGACTAAAATCACATCACTTAACCATCACCCTGTAAAAGTAAAATAACATATTAACTATTAAAACTTGACGTACGCCACTATGATTCTCAACGGCTCATATACATATAAGAGGTAGTTCCGGAAACTACTGAACTGATTTCGATGATTCTTTCATTTTTACGCGAAAATTGGGTAACTTGCTATAGGTAGGTACAAGTAAATTATTGTTAAGGTAGGGACGCCAAATATTGCCCCCTATTTTCTTCAGATGAGTGCTAAAGTCGGATAGTTCCGTCAAACTACTTTTTCAACTGGGCATCAGGGTAATTGAGGTGTTTTCAGGATCATTGAGTGCGGTTAACATTTTTCTCCGGAAACTACGGAAAGAGCGTCATGTTTTATTAACTTTAATTTTATAGCACTGTGCCAGTAATAAGAAAAAGCGCACTGAACGTAAAAACTCTTAACGAGGTCATATTCATTGTCCAACCGCTCATATATGAAAAAATTGTTGAAAGGGAAGAAAAAGGACTAAATGAGGCGAAACCGCACCTGGATACACTGTCCCCAGTTAAATTAAGTGCCCAGTTGAGCAGGTAACTTTTTAGACCTTCTCGATTCCTTTCAAAACGGCGGAGGAGCGAGTGTGTGCACGTCGGGCAGTACCAAAAGGGCTCGCAATTTTCCGATTAACTTTGAACGGCGCAACGAGTTTTCCGCCTGAGAGGAGATTTGCCTTAAATAGAACAACGTTAACACAGGTTGCTTCTACTTTTACGGAGATAATGAGATGTGAACCGGGCTTCAGCGCAGAAGGGAGGGAGTGGGCATACCCTTATTACTTTAAGGAAGTCGGCGATAAAAAAAAACCCTATAAAATAACTGCGGAAATTGTTCTTTCCCAGAACAAAAATTCAATTGAGTCGAACCCGCATGTGGTGCGGGGCATCAAATTTAAAGAAACATCCCTTTGAAAATCGAATTCAGATGGGTTCGATGCGTAGAAGGTAAGCCGTTTTAGAGATGCTGTAATAAGATCTGATTTGAAACGCTTGAAGGTTTTCATGTTAGGTTTAAATTTCGTACTAAGAACAGTTTTTTTCTCATTTAAAACAAAAGCTTTGAACATATTGTAAAACCTAGTAATTTTGTATGTATTTATTACTTACATATGTATATGCTAACAACATAAGTATTTAAAGTTAATTTTTGTTGGAATAATTGGACTTCATATAGGGCTCTACACTAAAGCATTTGATATTAATTACAATTTGATTACCTCTAGTTGCTCCTGAGATAAATGGTTTCACGGGCAGACAGACAGACAACAAACTGATCCTAAAAGCATCCTTTTTTTTCATTTTGAGGTACGGAACCCTATACAAGCAAATCAACCGACAGTGCTGAAAACATATTACAAATATTAAGTTTCCATGTTACGACAAACGTTCTAGAAAGTGGAATATATTTAGCACTTGACAGGTACACTACCCCAAATTGGTAAAAATTACCTACTCAAACAAGACGTAACGTTGGGGTTTTTATTTATCCCTCGAAAAATCCATTAGATAGTTAGACACTCTGCGTAACCACTTCCATTAGTTTCGAAGGAACTTTCGGACTGCGGAAAAAGCTGCAGTTTTATAAGCACTTAAATTAAAATATAAATATTTTACTAAACAAGGGGTTAGCCTAAAGAATACATTGTTTCTTCAAGGATTATTAAGAAAGAAATTTGTCTTTTAAAAATTAAGTAAAGCAAACATAAAAATGTGGCATCGCCTACAGTTAATTTGTAAATATAGTAACATTTTCGAATTTAGCTTGAACTTAGTAAATATGTGAATACATTCGATTCGACTCTTTTTGAATTCTAAATAATAATCAATGATTATCTCGGATCTCTTTATATTAATAAAAATTCTCTATTTATTTCAATTCTATCATTTACTTTATGTATTTTTAATATGGACTTTCATTATTCCTTAGAAACATTATTAATTCAAGGTTTTTATACAATTTTCCCAAAAAATTGTAGGAGCATGGAGATTACTGGGAAAAATTACCATCTTTTAGAATTTTAAAGTTATATCTCAAGAAATATGAGCATTCGATAACCTTTTTTTGCGTATTCGTTACATTGGTCCCTAAATGAAAATTTCTAGAAAATTTCATCAAAATCCAAGAGGAGACATCAAACTCAATTTAAGCTTCAAACTATTACTTCCTACGATTATTACAAATGTCATAATTTAAAAGATTTGTTGTTTTTTGGGTCAATGCATGTGCCAAGTGCAATAAATCTTTCCTATAGCACTCAAATGTTAACAACATCTGTTGTTCCGCAAAATCTCTCTAAGGGAAAATTTGAAGTAATACGTGACCCAAAAACTTTTCCCAAAATAATACATAAAAACGTTCTAGATTTCAAATGCGCTAAAAGTGAGTTTTTCATTTTTTAAGCTCAATTTTACTGATTAACATTTTACAGACATTTTAGACCTGCCCACTCAAGCGAAGTCAAGCCATTTCCGGCTTATCCTGCTATAATCCACCCTTTAATCGTCCCTTAAATTTGCATAAGCATCGCTATCCAGGGAATTCAGCCTTCAAGTGAGAGAGGCTTCCTGCATTACGAAATTAAAGGGAAAAATCCTCATTTCCATAATAAATCATTTCCTTAGCTGCATCGTGTGAGGGAATATTTTTTTTTTTCGAACTCCGTCGTCAGCAGCTCAAGGAAATGGGCCCTTCCGTCGTCGCGTCGTTTGTGCCACGCGGAGCAACGCAGGGAAGAGTCCAAAGGTGTGCCGGAATGCAGCGTCTGGTGTACGACGCAAAGATTAAAAATTAATGGAGTGATCGCCTCCTTCTGCGTTTTCCAGTCCTGCCAAGGGGCCAAGGTCTGCATTTCTTGCATAAGACTTTGTTATTGCATAGTTTGTTATTCTGCGCGGGTGGATGTATTGTTTCCATCCTAAGTGTGTTCGTGCACATTTTAATAATTAAACTCTCTGATGCTTTCGCAAAAGTTTCTTCATGTAATGTGTCATCTCGTTTCGCAAACTTTTCAGTTTTACATTCTATTTTAGTCCAAATGGATTGTTTTTTACCTCAATTCAGTAAAAACCGAGTTGAACGTGGAAAAACCCGGTCAAGTGTGAGTGTAATCTTGCACACCAAGGGTTCCATATCTTTTGAATTATGTACGAGTATTTCATTTAAGGGACCGTACCAATTATGATTTAGTTTTTTTTATAACTCTCTTTCCCAGTAACTAACTTCCGACCAATAGTAATTTGGAGAAGAGAAAAAAAGCTCGACGGCTTAATATCGTTTTCTGGCAAAAATAAGAAATCAAATTTATCAAGTTATACGTATACCTAAATTTAAAATAATAAATACGTGATAATTTTTACATTATAAAAAATACATATATGACGAAAAATGTAAAACCTTCATTGATGAGTTTTTTTCCCTGAGACAAAGGCTCTATTTAAACGGTTTTATTTAGCTTCCCCTGTTTATTATGTCAAATTTAGTAATTAAAATTTTACCCCCCCTCCTGTTGACCGATTGATCGGAAATTTGGTAGACACCTTTTGTTCTGATGACAATACAATTACGTATGTTTTAAAGTTGCTCCCACTAGCAGGTGTTTTTTAAACGCGTTTTTCTCGAAACCACTTTTTTTCATCTGGCATGACATGTAACTCAACGAAATCTTAACCGATTTTAAAAAATCAAATTTTTTCCTACTCGTAATTAAATTATCTTCGATATGAACCTAAATTTAAAAAAAACCGGCCAAGTGCGATTCGGACTCGCGCACGAAGGGTTCCGTACCATTATCTATAAAATTAGGCCTTCTATTTTCTGAATTATGGGGCCGTCAACTTTCCTTGGGGTTTTCTGAACCCCTGGTGAATACAACGGATTAAAATTTTTTTCTTCAGAAAGGAGATAAATAATTAGCACCTTCGCAACAATCGCATAATTGCAATGAAGTTGTTTAATGTTATAACATCTTTGTCGTTTATTGTTATTAACATTTGTGCAAATATTACCTAGAAAGCTACACATATACACATGTTGCGGTTTGAATTATTAATTATATGGTATAAAAGCAGTGCATGACGCTAAGATTTCTATAAGATTGAGTTTTAAGTTTTGTAGAAATGGTTGCTTTTGGAACGATATTAGGTTTTGCTATTTTATTTTTTAATGGTGTGTTTGCGGACATTTTGGATAGTGAGACAGTTCGAAGTCACTTAAGCTCATCTTTGAAAACGATTAGGGCGAGTAAGGATAGTTTTCAAAAAACTATTTTTACAGAAAATCCGAAACTTACAAGTGTTTTTGACGAAGCGAATGAAATCAAAAGGAAGCATGGTGCCACTGAGTCTAGGCCTTTTAAGGATTATACAAAAGTTATGAACAGCGTCATCAGAAAGACCAGGGGATTAAAAGATATTGTGAAAAATAATTACAATAAAACTCTAGACTTGGTTAGAACGACTGTGTTGGATGCTGCTAAAGTTCTCAGAGCCAGGAGAAATTTACTTACAGGACTAGTTTCTGGGTCATCAAAGTCCGCCAAGGAAAAGGCAATCGCAAACAAATCAATTGAACACCACATGACCAGTAATGTACAAACTTTGTGGCAGTGTCTTAACAATCTCACTGAGACATGTCGAACCATTTACAACAATAGTGCAGAATATTTCGTGGGCTCTCTTGTGGAAATATTAAAGGGCTACAATAATGAAATCGACGTGTGCTTGGCCAACAAGAATTGTAATTGGAACGATATTCAAATCAATATTGATGGACTTGAATTCATTGCCGATACATACTCCCAAATTTTTGAAAATTTTATTAAAACGGCGGCTGAACGTAATCTTCGATGCTTCGAAGACTTAACGCTTTCAAATTGGAAACCTGCGGGTTTTTGAAGATCTGTCATCCAGAAGTATATTAAATAAGAAAGATTTACGTTATTAGTATGATTAAATTATTTTTATTCTTACAAGTGACTTAAGGGGGCTGATTTTATTTTTTTTTTAAGGAGGGAAAATAATTAGAAATTATCTAAACTTTGTGATCATTTTATTATATTCAAGTATTTATAGTTCTAATTTTTTTTCAAACCGTTTCCGACGGAAATGGCCTTATAACTTGGCCATTATCCGTCCATTATCGATGGACGTCGTCAAAGTTAATCCTTGGCGGGAATTCTGTGAACGTTACAATTCTGATCTGAAATCAAAATTTACAATTCTTACATTTTTAAAATATTGAAAATTGTATATTTTGCAATAAAAAACAGGCTTTAAATTATTCTATCATAAACAAATTAGGTTCATACTTTTCGTACTTAAATAAAAACGATCGAAAAAAAAGTTATTTTGAGAAAAACACGTTAATATAATAATAAATTACAATTCGAGCGCCTTACTGAGAAGGGTCTCCTTTTATGCTTTATAGCATTGCAACCAATTCGAATTTCATTTTTAAATTTGTGGAATATAATCTTAAATATTATTTAATAATAACAATTTATATACTAAAAACAATTTGATTGTTTTGATCGTCTAAAAGTATTTAAAGGGAAAAGTATAGTACAAAAAAAGTGGAAAAGTCCTTAATCTGGGGTGTTGAAAAATTTTACTTGTACAAACTTTGGTTATGTTAATCCTTAGATGGCGCTTAGGGGTCAGATTGACCCCGACCTCGTTATTCCAACAGAATATTTCTGAAATTTATTTTATTTTATCTATGTCAGTAAAGCATAATAAAAGTATTGTAAATTCTTTTGAAGTAAAAACAATTATTAGCTGATTTACAGCATTTTCGTGGCTGGGGTCACACGGCTCCCACAGAGCCAACTAAGCGATTCCGTGAAGGTATGTCGGCCAAGGGTTAATGTATTTCGCTTCGCACGCATCTTCTAATTGGAATTTTTTCTTTAAAAATCATCGAAGTAACGTGAGGCGGTTATCAAAAGGTCTATCACAAAAAAATTATATTTTCGCATTAATATTAAGTAGAGTAAATACATCATTCTGACAATTTTTACATAAGACTAAAAATAGAAAAACATTGAAACGCAATTCAGTTCGAGTGTATGAAAATCGATTCGAAAAGCATCTTTTGAGCAACAACTCGTGTTATCGCGCTAGCATCCTATTAATTTATTTTTTTAAGACAATTGATAAGGCGAATTCGTCTTCAAACCAAAATACCAGCAGCGATAAAGTTTTCTTAGTGCTCAAAAGGCTATCAGTTCGATTGCAATGAAATTGAATGTCGCAGTCGTGATTTCGGCCATTTTCGCGGTGTTGACGCAATTTTCGATGGCCCACTGGATTTCAACAGGGCCTGATTGGAGTTCAATCAAAAATGAGGCTCAAAATTTCATAACTAGAGAGGAGAACTATCAAGCTGTTGTCGCGGATCGACCTGGAGTCGATCAAGATCGACATGATTCAGTCAGCGCGACAACTTCGAACTCCACCGCCGCCGTTGACAAAGTCGAGGAGGCCGCAATTGCCGTGAAAATCTTCGTCGCTGAAACGATTTATGATGTCAGCAATGTAATTGAGAAATTTGCCTCCGGTGCATATCGAACGGCGCAGGTTTTTGCGACCGACACACTGCAGTTGCTCGAGAATGTGAAACTCAATATTGAGGATGCCATCAAAGTGGTCGCCACAAAAATTTTAGAGATAGACGACGAGCGTGTCAAAGGATTCTTTGAAATTGTGAAAATGAATCTCGAAAGGGTCCAGAAGATGATCATGGCTCTTCTGGAAGAAGCAGACGCCGAATTCGACAGAGCTTTGAATCACGTGAACAACACCTTGATCTCGATAAGTGGTGATCTCGACGACTGGTCCAGAAGCATTAAAAAACGACTGCGAACTGTTAAGGACTACCAGGCGTACAAAGACGGGTGCAGTTTAATCGATAATTTCGTTGGGACAACTATCGATGAAGTCTACGAGTGCTGCAACATTGTAATCAAGCCCATTAAATCGATTTGCAAGAATGCCAAAGACATCGTCGGAGATACGCTGAATATTTTAGTTGACTTTGTTGAAAAGGTCGAAGTTTGCATTTTAGAAAAGAAGGCTCGGATTCCGGTTATGATCGCGTGTTTGGATGACGCTTTCGATAAGATCTCTGAATTAAGGAAACACGCCGATGAGCTTAAGGAGAGCCTTTTTAAAACCCTCCCTAGCAAAATAATGATCTCAAATTTTTGCATCTCAATGGCAGCTGTACAGGTCGAAGTGAGAAAAATTGATATCGATAATGAGATCGATCAAAAGTACATAAAATGAGTTCATAATCGTATTTTTTTAGTAAAAAATTAAATAATAAGTATCCCATTGAAGTTTTATTTTTTGCCACTTTTTTGTGATTTGGTTACGTATTAGGACCTTGTTTAAATTCAGTCAAAAATGAGGCGCCTCATAACGATAAAAAAATGGATCTTCTTCCAACTTTTTCAGAGCCCAATTCGCGAGTGTACGAAATATTCCTATCTAATCGATAACTCTGGATTTTAATTTACACTTTCACTTACTGCTGTACGAACCTTTGACCTCAGAATCAAGAAGCGTAAATGTTCTACGAAACTGATCAACTGTACGACGAATTGCTTGCATAGAAGGACGATTATGTCGATTATAAAATTCACATAATTTTTTATGCATTTCATATGTACATACAGCATTTTCGCCCTAAGGAGTTTTTTAAAGTATTTCTGGCACCTGGATGCTTTTCTATTTTTATTAGAAATTATCGTATTTTTCCTTCTTGCTTTTAATATCATGAATATTGTCCAACGTTATATTAATATAATATATATTAATAAAAAATCTACATAATCCGGATGGACTGAATGGAACTAGAAATTTTTTCCAAAATGTGCCATAGAAATTCAAATTTTGGAATTATGCAATGAAGTATATTTAATTTTCAGAAAACGTGGAACTACCTGAAAGACATCCGCCCACTGAAATTTCAGAGCTTCTTATTTTCATTGAAAGGAGCACTTTTATAGCGCATATTTTTACCACGGCTCGTCATATCTTCACTTTTTTTTTAATTGTGAAAATAGAAAATCTCAACGATGTCCACTGAATTCCTGATTAACTTTATTCGATAAATAGCTTTCTCGTGGTTAATCCATTCGGAAAATTTAATAATGTCCCTGTACTTCATTCATGCGAGGATAATTCAGTTTGATTTGAAGGTCAACAAATCGACGAGGTTGTCTAATGTAGCGCAACATCTTCGATGACCCCTTTACTTTCGGTTAGCTGGCAGAGCTAGAGGACTTAGCCATTAATCCGAAATGGGCCTTCTGTTACTTTTCAGACGTGGACTGGTGGACATTTCGATTTCAGATGCTATTTGCTAATTTAAGTTATGCTCTACCTGCCGAGTGGAGGTGGAGGTCAAGAGATAAGTTTTATGCTAACTGAGGAGCTGCCTCGCAATTCTGATTGTTGGTCGCCTCCAGAGTGGAGGTGATGGTTACAGCGGCGATGTGGGGCCATTTGGAGCTCTCGGGCGCCGCCGGCCCCACCCACTCTGGGGCCCACACCGTTGGATCGCACGCCTCGCCGGTTCGACTGGCATTTTGCAATTATCGGCGACCACATGCTAGCCATGTTGAAACTAATTAATTTCACAGCTGGCGTGTCACAGGGCCCGGGGAGCACCAGTGCCGGACTTTGCCGCACGGCCGCCTCCTTTCTGCTCAGTGGGGGTGAAAGTGGTCACTGGAGCTGTTTGTGGCCCCCGCCGCCGTCGCCGTCGCGGCGTAGTCGCCACCATGCGACTTATGTTGCCTCTATGTTGCGACGCACACTTTATCTGGCTGGATTAATCCGAGCGTATGTCCGAGTTTATTGCTGCAGTGGCAGTGGATTAGACGCTTTAAAACACTGCGGCTTCGTACTCCGAAGTCTGAACCGAACCCTCCCACAGTAAGTAGTGGTTGCGGAACCACCGAATTCAAGAATTAATCTTGGAGAGGGAACGTTTTCTGGGGCTTTATACAGCATCTTTTATAGGCGATTAAACACCTCTATGGGCCCTGTAACTTCACATATTAATATACCCATTTTTTGTAAAAATTGTATAATATGTATACAATATCTCTTTATTTACCAGTAGTAATCTATTTCTGTTAACTATTAATCTGACGTAGGCAGGTATCCTTGATTAATTTATAGTTAAAATTATTTTTCAATATGTTTTTCACAGTAATGTTCCTTTTCTATGCAAAAAATCGCAAATTTTTAATCTAACATATGAACAAGTGTCCTTACCTATCTTGTAGAGAATTAAATTCTACACAAAATTGATTATAATCATTTTTCCTGTAACTTGGATACTTTTTGAGTTATTTGCCAATTGACAGTTTTATTTCATAAATAACTCAAAAATGGTCAATTCGACGTCAAAATTTATATGAGAAATTTTATAGACAATTTTATCCTCTACAATATTACGCAACTATTATCTGTTAGTTCATAACTTGAAAATCACTTGGTATAACATATTATAACATCGGTTTTTATGGTTTCATCATAATGATGATGATGATTTGATTAATATAGATAATTTTAATGCTGCGCACATGAGGAAAGCTTGCAGGAGGTACGATTATTTCTGATTTAATCGATAAATATAATCATAATTAGACCAAATTACACAAAATATTCATAAATTATATACCTTAACCTTTCTCGTGAATCAGTCTTATCTATTGGTAAAAATCGAATGAAAATCTCTACAAGTAATTTCTGAGATTAATGAGTACAGACAGACAAACGCGCCGGGGACTTTAATTTATACTACATACATATACAGTGGCTCAAACGAATAATCGGACAAGGGTAGCACTAAAATAAAACACAAGATATAGGGAGAAGTAATAGCACGATTTTTTTGGTATGCAGCTCATTTTTCTTCTTATTTCCTGTATTTTGAAAATATATCAACAAATTATACATTTTTCAATTCATATGATAAAATTCAAACAAATCAGCAAACGAAATTCATATTTCAAGTCAAACAAATAATCGGACAGATTAAACAAATAAGGCAACACATGCAAGAGTAACGGATTTTCCTAGAAATTTTTATGAATTCAGATCCTTCGCTGTAAGTAGGAGTTCTGTGTTTGCATTCAGTTGATTTTTGGTTGCAAATGCAAAGAGTTTTAATTCGAAATGGCACCGAAAGGAAAACAAACAACTTTTGAAATTCGGCAGTTAATTATAAAACTTTATGGAGAAGAAAAAACGGTACGAGAAATAGGAAAAATCGTTGGAAAAAGTCATTCAACTGTTCATGAAATAATTAAAAGATATTGTAATGAAAATAGAATAAAAAATAAGAGCAGACAAGGCCAAGGAAGAATATTAAATGATCGAGAAGAACGGCGAATTATAAAAGAAGTGCAGGAAAACCCTTTTAAATCTGCCAAAGAATTGAAAAATTTTGTGCAAGAGTACATGGAAAAAGACGTCTGTGTTGAAACTGTGAGAAACGTTTTAAGAAAACACGATTATCATGGGAGAATTTCTAGGAAGAAGCCATTTATCAGCCCAAAGAATAAAAACCTTCGACTAAAATTTGCGAAGGAATATTTGTTGAAGAATGACGAGTTTTGGAATACCGTAAATGAATTGTTAATTGTTTAAAAGTTTTAATTATTTTAATTTCATGTTATTAATAGGTTTTATTTACCGATGAGAGTAAGTTTAACTTACATGGATCGGATGGGAGGACCTACGTATGGCGAAAACCTAACACCGAATTCGACAAACAAAATACTCGGGCTACGGTAAAGCATGGGGGGGATCTGTGATGGTTTGGGGCTGCATTTCAAGTACGGGAGTAGGCAATTTGCATTTTATTGACGGTAAAATGGATAAATTTGTTTATCTTAACATTCTTAAAGCAAATGTTAAACAAAGTGCAGAAAAATTAGGCATTTTGCAAAACTTTGCTTTTTATCAAGATAATGATCCGAAGCATACTTCGGAGGTTGCAAAGCTTTGGCTTATACATAACTGCCCCAAACTATTGCAAACACCTGCCCAGTCACCAGACTTGAACGTCATTGAACATTTGTGGGAAGAACTTGCAAGGAGGCTGTACACTAAAACGTTCAAGAATTTAAATCAGTTAAAAGAGGGATTAAAACAGGAATGGGATAATATTGATCCTCAGTTGTGTCAAAATCTTGTCAAATCGATGCCAAATCGACTTAAAGCCGTTATAGAATCAAAAGGATTTGCAACCAAGTACTAAATTAGTATACATTTTCATAATTTGTTATTTGTTTTACTTTGTCCGATTATTTGTTTGACTTGAAATATGAATTTCGTTTGCTGATTTGTTTGAATTTTATCATATGAATTGAAAAATGTATAATTTGTTGATATATTTTGAAAATACAGGAAATAAGAAGAAAAATGAGCTACATATCAAAAAAATCGTGCTATTACTTCTCCATATATCTTGTGTTTTATTTTAGTATTACCCTTGTCCGATTATTCGTTTGAGCCACTGTATGTATAGTGATTAATGTATAATATATATAGCCCCAACGTTATATGTATGTAGTATATTTAATAAAAGGATATATAAAATAAAAACTCCAAAGTTCACCCACACATTGTAGCATGCTTAACTTTCGTAAAAATTTAAAAGTCTTTTTGAAAATCAAACAAAGTTTATATTAAAATATTTTCCCCTTTGAAGTTATATTGATATTATGATATTAATATACATATGTACATTACATACATATTTATGTATTTAGACAGCAGTAATACCTTAAGGGAAAATATTTAAGAAAAGTGGAAAAGGTTTTCTCAGTGATATTTTTCAATTATAAAATTAATAATTGATTTCAATACTTTTTTGGGTGTTCGCTGCGGATAAATGCCTTATGGATGGAATCACGCACGCTGACGTCATTCCGATGAACGAAGAGATGCTTTGCGGAGTATTATTTACAGCAAAAGAATTTTTGCTCGTTTTGATTGATGTCTTTGCGAGTTCCAGAGCCAGAGTTGTGGCTTCGTTGCAGAAATTGGAAAAACTGTCGGTGAAAACTTTTTCAAGTAGGAAAAACCGTCACCCGTTGCTAATCAGATTCATGTCAGCGGCAGTGTACGTGTCGTGCCTCACTAACGAATCCATAAATCAGGAAAAGATGATTCCGCAAGTGGAGCAGAGGCCGGCCGGTCCGCAGCATATTCAGCGGAAAGAAAGCGCTCGGTGCCTCAGGTGCCCGGCCGCGAGTACGTGCGATAGTGCGCGCCGCGGAAACAGCCGGGACGATTGCGTTGCGCTGCTGCGTCCTCGCAGACTAGAATAATTGAGTAGGCGTCATTCAATTAAATCTAAAACGAGGCGAGCCTGGATCTAGCCGGTGGCTAGATTTCAGATAGTCGCGCTGCGCTGGCTAGCTACAAAAAAGGCAAAGCTACTCAATTACCCGCTCGCGAAGAAGTCCCTCGTCGCGCGCGGCGGCGAACAACGGCAGCGAACGCAGCAGGTCTTAAGTGATGTGACTCCCCTGACTCTGGGCAGGCACGATTCACAGCGAGATAAAACACTCATATCAAAGAAGTTTTCATGATTTATCGATGAAGTCATTGATTTATGAAAATAATTTGGACCGACATCCGATTGAAAGGTCTTTTGCCTTCTGGGGCAGACGACGGCCGCCATATTTCGTGATTAACTGAGCACATGTCGGTCGGTGATTTATGAGACCAATGGACAATACTCCATCGACCAGGACTCCCATCATTAGTACATACCTATTTATTATTTTCTAAAAAAAATTACTTTTCAGATGCTTCTTTTAAATTCAAGAATGCATACATATTTAATTGGATGGAATCTGCGATATTCAGATATTGATCACTAATTAGAAACACCCTAATGGATGCCGCACCTTGCAAAAACTATTCTAATATAATAATATTTTTTTTTGTAACAAATTTTATTAGAAATTGTCCTCTTTACAAATATTTTAAATACTTTTTGAGTATGAAACTAGACTTCATATCTACTATTGTTGTACAATTAATTAGAAACAATATGTATATCTATACGTACTCATGACAAAATTATATTTATTTCACAACTTTCACAAAAAATTAATTAAAATTTTGTAGGAAATCCTTTTTGGAAAATCATTACTAAAATTACATCTACATTTCTCCACAAGAATGTTTTCCCATATCGTCTTAATTGCATTAAATAATAATTCATCATTATTTTTAATATTTAGTTGAGAAATTGCATTTTTAGTGTTTATAATGGACAAATCGGAACACTTGTGGAATCATCTCGTTGTCTGTCCGTCCTTGTGTCACAGCCGTTTTTTTCAGAGACTTTAAGGGGATATCTACTGAAAGTGTTGTCCCTGGTCTTAATTTCAAAAACTATAGGCATTTTAATTCTGAAAAAAAATCATGAACAGAGGTAATAATGTCTAGATTGAGGGAAAATTATTAGGTTAACATTACATTCCAATATAAACTTTTCTTTAGTTGATTTGTTATCTCGCCGCTAGATGACGGTACTGGTGAAATTATTTTGAATAAGACGATTATTAATGAAATTATTCAGTGTAAGTTTATTAAATATTTAAATGATGAACACTAATTTCGCGAGTCCCGACTAGCATTTAGCGGGTTTGTTTTTCAAATGTTACTAAGTAGTTGTTACCAATTCATTTTCTGATAAATAAACATTTTTATTTCGTTAACGTTAAGTTTAGTTGGTAAATTTCTTGAATTCGCAAAAGTGAGAAAAAGTTAGTAATATACATATGGATTTTACTCCGCTTACATGAAAAATTCGGGTTTTTGGATTCATACCAATTTTGAATGTTTTGCTGGTGCAGGTATCGCTGCACCTATTTCATGTTGAATGAATTTCGTGGGGCGTGAACTGCTTTAGCGATTTGATGAATTTACGCCCCTCAGCTGCAACTTCAAGCTCTGCAGTCTGCAGTGTGTGGGCCTCCCTGATGGAGATGGAGGCTGACATCGAAAGGTGAATAGTTTGCGATTGGCCCTGGGACTCAAACTGCTTTGGAACAAGAATCTAATTAACCAGAATTATTAGGTGTACCGCAGAATTAATGCTCTGTGTGCACTTTGCAATTGCTTTTCAGGTGCTCTATCCAAGCTCTTGCAGTTTAATGCCGTCGAAATAAACGGCTTTCAATTTCCTTTCCAATTAAACAACATTTTGCAAAGGAACGTCTTAGGCGTAACCCTCTTTACCCAACCACTTAATTAAAAACTAGAGGTATCTCTCGAGACACACGGTACTTGAGCTGCACGATTTTCGAGTTACACGGAAAAAATTGTGAGGTTCCCTCAAGTTACACGCTATTTGAAATACACCAATACATACCAATTTTCATAAAAAGGACAAATTCGTCAATGCCAGTTTCCTGTAGAATATCCTTTTGCTTCCTTCTCTTGAGAAGTAGAAATATATATAATCATTATTAACAATGGTAATCAATAAATAATATGTCAGTTTTATTTAATTTAAACTTTGTACATAAAATATTCCTCAAAAAAACTTCAGTTTTGATGCATTCAGGTAGATCAAATTTTTAAGTGGCAATTTGTGTTTAGAATAACAAAGTTCTCCTGGTCTATAGCCTTCAAACATTGCTATTTTTTTATAAAACTATCAAAAATTTAAAGGAACGAAATCTCAATTTTTGTATGAATTTTTAGTTTCTAGTTGCACGGTTTCTAGTTACACGGTACGTAATATCTGATTTTGATTTTGTACTAAATCTGAGTTTCAACTTACACGTTTTCGAGTTACACGGAACCAATTAATCGTTAACTAGGATTTGGAATTTGTCGTGAATATCGTGATGTTTCTGGCAATATCCCTGTATTTTCCGATGGATTTTTGGATTATTTCAGTAATACTTGTGAAAAAGATAGGAATTTTAAATTAAATTTAAAGACCAGCGTAAAATGTTAATTAAATTTCCTGTAACTATTAAAGATATCTGCTCCTCAATATGTGTATGTATGTTGTGGATTTTATTTTATTTTATTTTATTTTATTATTATACGCTCACAAATTGGTTCGAAATTTGTACTATCCAAATTTTTTTCCGTGTTGGAAAGACATTTAGCATATTCGTTATCAGTGGCGCTGATCTATTTTTATGGAAATCCTTTAAAATCAAAAATTTTGGTATCTTGTACGAATTTTTCTTTTTTTCCTGTTCTGAAAGTATATTTTAAGCAAATTTGGCATACAGAGCTCTTTAGAGTTTCATTTGCATGGCTCAGCTGCGTTCGACCTCAATCGCTCCAGTGAAGTCTGTCGATATTTCCCGAGAAATCCTCTATAAAATTCGCAATATTGGCTTCTGTCCATGAAAAGTGCAAAATCCCCAGGTTATTTCCATAGAAAACGAAACGATGCATCTTCTGCCGTGTGATGTGCTCCAGCTACATCAAGTGATTTTACGAGCCGGGAATTTCGCTGCAGTCTGTCTTTTCGGTGCACTTCGAGGAGCACCTTTTGTAATGATTATTAGAACAATTTGCCCTCATAAAACATTTATGGGTTTCAAATGGCGCGGAAAGTAATTCTGACGACATTTTTGGTATACGGCAGCACTTTTGCCGGATTTCAGAATTTAACCGGAACGTACGCTGAACAGACTTCTGCAAAATTGAATTCTATCAGAAAATGAAAATACAGGTGCTGATCGATATTTGGTCTCAGGTCGTTTTGCACATGGAAATTGCTTGGATTTTCGCAGGTATTTTTCATGATGCCCAGTCACTGCAAATGAACGCGGCAACGGCAGGTATTTTGCAGTTTTCAGCAAAAAGTTTATAGCCCTAGGAAATTCAAATTTATGTTCGCTCAATCAAGTTTAAGTGTGAACACGTGTCGCTGCCATTGGGTTTTGTCAACGGAACGACGTAGGCGTAAAGCTCCTTCTTTTTTTGGGCGGAGTTACTTTGACGAAATCAGGCCATCAGTCAAAGACTTTTGTCCACATTTGTAAAACGTCCTTAGCAGCAAAGTTATCGGCTCGTCAATTTTCATCCTGCCATCGAATTCCTTGACCTCTGACAGATTATCTGATTACCGTCTCACGATTTGTTTGGGCAACTAATAAGAAACACCTTAATGAATTTAAAAAAAAAAAATCGAGTTTATCTTTACAATTTATGTCGCGTTCAGAAAAATAAACGAAGTGAAATGAATTTAATAGCGATATTAATTAAACGAGGCTGTGTGGTTTAGTTAAAACAACTGAATTTCTTGTGGAAATAACAAGCGCAATTTTAATTTAAACAATTCTTGATTGATGATTCAGCTACCCTACCTACGTTAGTTATGTCAAAATATTCTAATATTAATCAGTTGTGAGCATAACTATGTAAATAGGTTTGTGTACAATTATGCTAACTAACAAAAATTCCCGAAATTTTCATTCCGAAAAGTTGTATCATTTAACATCAGACTACAATAGTAATCTATTTAATTAAAATTGAGATTAATTGCATTAGCGTATTCTGCTACATCAAAAATTAACAACGCATTATACATAGGCTCACATTTGAATTTATAGGCTCACATAGGATTTGTTGTTTTTTCTAGTTAATTTTACTAGACATTTTTCTGAGTGCGCACCTTGCAAAAACAATTTTAGTAATATTTTTTTGATATCAAATTTCGTTATATACATCTTTTCTCTACAAATGTTTTAAATCCTTTTTAATTATGAAACAAAAGTTCATACTACTAAAAAACTAAGTATGATTAATATTATTATCTGTAATTAGTTATCTTAAGGGTGCCGTACCTCAAAAGGATAAAGGAACCCTTATAGGATCATTTCATTATCTGTCTGTAAAGAGTCTTTTTCTCAGGAATGCGTGGAGGTATCAAATTGAAACTAATATCAAGTACTCAGGTCTGCAATCCTTTAGAAAAATCAAACTTCTAAGTCAACGCAATCAAAAGATACGGCCGGGCAATTAAAACCTTAGAATCATGAAATTTAGCAAGAAGTAATGTCTTGTAGCACAAGTAAAGGGTAAAATCCGAAAACCGTAAATTTTTAAGTAGTTATATCACAAAAAAAACAAATTTTTTACGGAACCCTCGGTGCGCGAGTCCGACTCGCATTTGGCCGGTTTTTTCCCTTTGTTAATTATTTAAAAAATAAAACTTACTGCTTAGATATTGAAATTAACTTATTTAATAAATAGTTCCTTAAAGAAAAGTTCAATAACTGGAACTTTTAGAATACTAATAATTAGTTATTAATATAAAGTATTAGTTTAGAATACTAAATTAATTTTCAGTTCGCAGACAACAATTTCTTTTTTAGCTGTTCAAAAATTTGCGCTAGACTTGTTTACTGCAAGGCGAAATCTGAGGCATATGGTCTATTTGAGTAAGAATTAATAGCAGCTTCTTCTATAACGTTTATTCAAAAATAAATTAAATTAATAAATTAATACCTTCTTGATGAATTTCATCATGGTGATGTTGTGGCATATGCCGATGACACTGCTGTTATAACCGAAGGAAAAACATGGCTTGAAGCAAAAGAAAGTATGAATCAAATATTACAAACGATAGAATTATGGTTAAAAGCCAACAAACTTACACTGAACATTGATAAAACTGTATATATCACTTTTGGGAACTACTGTGATAGCGTGCCTATTGATATTGAAATAAAAATTGGAAACAAATTGGTAAATAGAGTTGAAAGTTATAAATACTTGGGAGTAATAATTGATTATAATCTTAAATGGAATAAACATATTGAATATATAATAAATAAAACCAAATATCTCACTTATATATTTTATAAATTATCTAAATTTATGGATATCAATACACTTATGGTAATTTATTATGCTCTTTTTCAGAGTATTATAAGCTATGGGATAATTGCTTGGGGTAGAGCTTATTCTAATAATTTGAATATTTTGCAACACCTTCAGAATAAAATATTAAAAATTGTAAAGAAAAATATTTTCGAAATAAACAATTGTCCTTTAAACTTAGAACAATTATTTTGTTTAGAATCAATTGTATATCACTACAATGAACTTAAAAGTAAATACAAAAATTCAACTAGCAGAACTAGAAACAAAAGTATACTTTTACCAAAAATTTGTAAAACAATTAGTAATAAAAATAGCTATATTGTTGCTGTTAAATTGTTTAATGAATTACCTAATACATTTAAGACAATATCAAATAATAAAAATAATAAACGAATTAAGTATAAAATAAAAAAATGGATATTAGAATATGTATGAAAATAGTTAGTTTCTAGCGTTTAAATTGCATGAAAACTAATTAGGATCTGATTTAAGATTTTGAATTTATATCATCTTGTTACCTCTCATGTTTTGGATGCTGTATATACATTTATATCTTATATCTTTTAAAATTTGTAATATACCTAATAGTTTGTAGTTTTTTTATATTATATAATGCCAGTTACCTACAAACAGGTATTTTTATACCTCTGTAGGAGTTACTATTGTATGTAAATTCTTACTGGTTTAAATAAATAAAAAAAAAAAAAAAAAAAAATTCGCAGGAAAGGGGCTATATTTCGATTCAATCTTAAACCTTAAGGGCATTCACAACCAAGGTGCCCCGCCAAAACTTGGATTATTTATTTTAACAAACAAATTGTAAGTTAGTGCCCTCATAATTTTTAGCAACGACGGCAATCGCTAGCAAAGAAGCGGGTAGCAATTTACTGCAAACGTATGATCGGAGAAATTCTTGAGTAGCAATTCCGAATCAAATAAACAAACTTAAATTGAAAGCTGTGCAGAAAACTGATGGAAAGAAATTACTTTTCTTCATTTGCTTGGTAACAGGCGGGTGGGTTTTATTCGTTCTCATAATTCAGTAACTTAAACAAGAAGGCATGTGACTATAATGAACGAGTATAAACTTTTGAAAAGAATTTGGCGTGCGAACTGTGCCTGGAAAGCCTTTTAAAGGAATTATGTTCGTTATTGTGTACAAAATAAAAATTCAGTCCTGCAAATCAGAATATTTCGAACAAGCATTGGGGGTAAAGTTTTGCGTACCTGCTCTTACTCATTTTGACAAACTTATACTACCTAAACGCAAAAGAGTTCGTCCAGTCCTTACTTTTTAGACTTGTTCCGAATTCGAATCTTTGTTATGGGCTTAAGAGTATTGACTAATAAAACCAAGCAGACACACAGTACACCCAGTAAATATACTTTGATGACTATACAATATATATAGGCCATAGGGTGATGTGGTCTGAACAGGGAATTCTACATGGTCTTCTGATTAACACATCAAATCAAACTTCAAATATGGTAATTTTAAAGCCCAAAATTTTAATTTGGCCCTTCATTTTGCCGATTTTTTGTATGGGAAGATCAAAATGTTGTCCGAAAAAAAAGGCTTCAGTAAGTTTTTCTCAGAAAAAAAATCGCACCTGAATCCGACGTCGTGTTTGTGCTTGATAAGCACACGTTTGTGGAGTATATCATATTTTTAAAATAACAATTGACTTTTTACGCGGACATTTGTTTTTAACACAAAAATCATCGGATGACAGCAGACTGTTATATAGTACAAATCTTTCAAAATATTGTGCATGCGTAAATATTCTATTCGACGGCTATGTTTTTCTCTGTCGTTTAACCGCCCACTCATTCATTTTACTGCTAAAATATTAAATCAACCGCTCGAATTCTTTTATATTACCGGCTACCTTTTTTCGAGCAAGAAGAACATCCTGAAATGAATCAATATAAACCAAAAATGCACAATTCCTCACTCTGTCTCTTAATTTTTGTCTCTTTCTTCCGAGTACCTGAAAAATTATAGGTACCCACATGTCTTGTTGAGGCATTATTTAATATTCAAGAATAATCTCCCTAGTAGAGGAAAATGTGTTTTATCGTATTTTTAAAATGAATTACATGCGGTGTTCACAATTTTTATTTAAAACCAATAGTTCAGTTTACTTAAGAAGTGTGTTATTCCGGAATTGTCTGATTATAAAGGCTCGTTTGTGGCTCAAAGACGATCAGTTTTCTTGCACCAGCGCGCAGACACAATGAGACTTATTTTGGTTATTCTCCTTGCGGCCGTTGCGGCTCAAACAGTTCTGGCCGAGCCGGGAATTTTCGGCGACATTGCGGCCTCGATCAAAAACGCCTCGAAGGGAATTTGGGACAAAATGGTCGAAGCGACAAACGCCGCCATCGACAAGGCGATCGCGAAGACGAAGGAAATGTACAAGTGGGCCCTGGGCGAGTTTTCCGCGATGGGCGACAAGTTGAAGGAAATGGAGAAGAAAATGATAGCGTCTGGCAGCGAAATGCTGCGATCGTCGTTTGATGCTGCCAAAAGGTTTGTCAACTCGTCCGAGGAACAGATCCAGGAAATGTTGAAGATAATCGACGAAAAATTAGAGTTTGCCACCAAAGAGAGCGTGAAGATCATCCTCAAGGAGACGAGCGACTTGAAGAAGTGGGCCAACGAGACTTTGGATGGTGTCGATCCCGCGAAACGCACCCAGGCCGAGAAGATCGTTCAGAAGTTCGTTGACAAGAATTTGGAGAAGATCAACAAATGCGCCCAGGAGGCGACCAAACCGATTCAGGAGGTTTACGAATATGCAAATGCTACTGCCGCGGAGGCTGCGGCCTTGGCGCGAAAAGTTGTCAATTTGCTGGAGACGTGCTACAAGGCCACGCACATGGTCACCTGCGCCATCGAGCTGCCCCAGGTGATTAAGGACGGAAACGCGTTGATGGTCACGAAATTCGCCCCTATGAAGGCTAAGGTGGCCGCCATTGGCACTAAGGGAGCATTTAAATTCAGCAGTTGCGTGGCCACGGCCAAGATTGGGATGGAGTGGGAAAAGTCCTCCGTTGAAAGCAAAATCAAGAACTTGTGATCTAATTGCGGAATAAAATAACTCGGAGAACTGCAAACTCCTTGGTTTTTATTTGATTATGTGGTAGGACTTGTCCAAATAGTAAGGGACTAGACTTAACCCATGTCTCTAATTTTAATTGGTTTTTGTTTTTATTCTGGGACTGCAAGGGCCCCGAATTGTTTTCTAATTATTGCATAAAAAAAGCACTGCAGATCCTAGTGTTTTATTTTAATACACTAAAAGTGTTTTAATATGACGTCACTCATTTGATTAACATTGCCTCGTTTTTAAAACGCTTTTCATAAGTACTGATGCACCTGATGACCAGTTAGATCAATATTTGTAATAATTTGGCAAAGTATAACTAATAGGCAGTCGGAGTCAGTTTATTACAAATATTGATTAGTTAGATACCTAGGCACATCAGTACTTATGTTACCAATATACGAGTACTATACCTTTAGGTGCACTCACTATCAACATATGTACATCTAGAACAACAAAGTACAATTTTAATAGTAATAATTTATTTATAGATTTAATGTGTCTTGTTTACATTTTTTTAGTTCTTTTTTGCGGTAAGTCCGGTTTTTTGGTTTTCTAAATTAACTTTTTTATTTTTAACTTTTTAGTTTATTTAATACGAGCGCATTATTAGCCGGTTTTAAAGATAACAATCCAGTGTAATTAATGACTTATAGATTGTGAGCGTTTATATCCCAAGAAATAATTAACACATACATATGTACGTACATTTTTGAATTTCCAATTGAGACGAATCTAAAGACACCACGCTCTTCAAAATCGGTCAAGCCGTTTAGGCTACAGGAGGTCACAATGAAACGGACATACAAACATACATACATACATACATACATACATACATACATGCATACTTATATACATACATACATACATACACGCAAAAACATTACCCTCCTTCTGAGTCAATCGGGTAAAAACACATCGCACGCGCAGTTATGAAATAAACCCAGAAACTTCCGTAGTCGGGAAGAAACAACACTGAATTTAATAGTGCCTTTAATTTTATTGATTTATAGTATCTAGAACACAAGTGCACCCAGCACCAGTCCCAGGTATAAATATTGCAATATTGCTTGCATCTTTCTAGCTTTAATTCCTCTTTATTTGACTTCCGAGCAAATTCATTAGATCAAACTCTGGAAAATTGCAAACGCCCTCGCCCACGACTCTGTTGTAGGTACCTTGCAATTTTCCTGGAGTACTGCAGAAATTACGTTAAAATCCTGGAGGACGCCCAGTATGATTGAACTGCAGAACTTTATCCGTTCTGCCCACGCAACGGACGTGATGCACAGTCAGCGATAAATCACAATTAAATTAATTAGATTTGTTGCCGACGTAGCCAGCATGGCTTCTGTACGTGATATTAAGGAAATTTCACAAAGGACGCCACAATGGGGAGCGAATCGTGCGTCATGTTTTCTGAGGCATGTTGGCGCCAAGTGCAGCAGATGTCGTCCAGCAGGTGGCCTGAAATTCCGGAGACCAGAGGACTCGAATACAGACGCTCTGAACTCCCGGGAATGTGATTAATTGTGGAACACCAAAATTATTTATTTCGTAATTACAGCGCAAAGGTTACCTTTTAAATATAATGAAGACATACAGCACACATCACATGAAACATAACAATAAACGATAGCGCGCAAAGCATATTGACGCTGAAAACGCGCTGTATTAGATTTTAAACACTTAAAAAAATTACTTAGCCGATCGCGCTTAAATTTGGAAGTTTATTCTCATGAACTATTTCAAAGCAAAATTGTACAATTTTTATAAACATACATATGTCTGATTTTAAGTTTAATGTACAATTCATTGAAATAAAGCAATATGGTAACACAGGTTCTTTATAGTCATAACTGTTAGAGTTATTGAGTTATAAGTATTCATAAATTCATTATTGTTCAATTATTCCAAATCAATGCGTAAATGCAATGGATCACCTTTGCACAATTGATTTTAGAGCGCGCAATTTCTTGCCAATGAACTGGAACGATGATGAAATACTAATAATATTGTACATATGTAATACTAAAAACAAAAATTATTATTATTAAAAAATAAAAGCAGTGCTTTCATATTACAACTTATTCCTAGAATTTTTGCTTTCCTTTACATGGCATACTAGTGGCATCTATTTTTTATAATAGAACCCATCCACTGAACTAAATTTGCAAAGTTTGCAAAAATTAAACTTAACGGGAAATTATTAAAAAATTTAACCGGCGCGCGTCGGTTTCGTACTGTGCAAAATAATAGCAAATACTTCTGAAACGCTCGGTAAAGTTGCTGTATTGAAAGTACAAAGGCTTGATATTTATATTCTTAGGTATGAATAAAACAAATTGAATCAATTTGGAAAATATTTATAATGAATTAAATCCTTTTCATAATGGAAATGTGCCGCGGAAACAGTATACTGAGGAGAAGCGAAATCTTATAAGAAAATTGTTTTTGGAGGGCAAAACCTTATAAATTTATTCAAGATCTGCTTGGCGTATCCAGTAAATTGATTGCGAATGCTAAAAGTAGAAAAAAACCAGAAACGCGTGGACGGAAGAGAAAAATTAGACCTTGTGATGTAAGACAAATGTTTTGTTTATCATGGAACTACAACTAGACATAAACACTTCTATATAATCAGAAGAAGGTTTATTGAAGTTGGTAGAAGTCCGACAAAAATTTCACTGTTAGGTACAACCACGGCATGTACCGGCCAGAATAAAAGTCGCACAGGAATATCAAGATTGGCCCCTCTATAGTAAATGGCGTAGTATCCTTTGGACTGATGAGTCTAAATCTAAAATTGTGTTAAGTATTTGGATAAGCTACCTATGAGCCACACTAAACAGTAAAAACTTAAATATTATTGCGAAAACAAAATGGGCGCTGCTGTTATTTTGCACACAGGTGTACACATACATATATAAACTCTAACTTTATTTCTGTGTAAAAAAAAATATACACTTGCAGCTAGTGTCCTTCGGATTTTTGTCTTAACAGAGCAACTCTGCATGTCATACTGAAGGTAAATTGCGGAAGAGTGGATAAAACGAATTATTTAAGCTAAATTAAAAGAATGTATCGCAATTTGAAAGTGGGGAGGGGGGTATATTGAGTTAGTGCAACCCGACTATCAAAATTCACAAATTAAAGATGGTGGACTGTTAAATTCCGAAGTTTGTGCGATTTCCACCAAACTTGGTATTTGGGGGTTTTCAGATTCGCTGATTTCAAACCAACTATTAGAATTTACGAATTGCAGATGGCGGATTTTTAAATTTAAAAGTTTATGTGATTTAATATAGGGTTTAATAATATTAGGGATAACATTTTCGACAATTACATATATTCAGCACTCTTGGAACTGGGTAAAGTCCTTCTCGAATGAACAACTCTTCGACCTTTGGCTGTGCGGGGTTTGGTGCTCATGAAGTATGAAGCCATTATCCTCGACAGAATTTCCCAAATAGCACACACCCACCGCGCGTAATTAATTAGACCAGCCCGTCGAGTTGATAAAGTTTCGAAAACGTGAAACCTCACGGCGAGTGAGTGGGAGCACGGCACAAATAAAATAACCAGGGCAAGACACGAGTGCTCCTCTTGGTTTTAAGTCGGTCGGTGACGAGATTAGAGCAGCTCTTAATGCGAAATTAACTGAAGTGGGGCCCTCCCTCGAGTGGCTGGAGCACATTAAACAGCCGAAATCTAATTACTTCTATTATTTGGAGAATGTCATTGAAACAGTGCACGTTAATTACTTCGGGGGCGCACACACCGACATAAAGGTTAGATTGATGGCGAGACCGGATTTGATCAAAATTACATTTTAATTGCTCCCTTTTTCGTTACACAACTACTACGGGATGCAATAGCAGATGCTTAACTACTTTTCCTAAATAAGTAATTGGAATTCGTCCTAAAAACCCTTATGCACGTTGATGGGAATTTATTTAATCCTCTCAACGAGTCCTAAGTCGAGTTTGAATCGAATAAAACGAGCTAGTGAACCTCTGAAGCGCCTTGAATAACCTTTAATTGGTGTAATCTATTTTCTCAGACTCGTCGAACCGGAATCAGACAAAGTGCAAAGGGACAGAAAAGGTTTGTTTGCGAAAGGACGACACTTCCCCACCGCGAATTGGGTGTTGGAAAGGTATTTGAAGTATTCAATCTGATTTACTGAAATTGTGCACTGAAGAGGCAGCAGACTTTTGTTCTCCATCGATGCGAAATTCAATTTTATTCTTACAATAATGAATGCAATTTATCCTACCCACACCTGATAGGTGCTATTGCAATCAAATAAAACCCACCGTTCATTGCAATCGGGACGAGTGTGGCTTCAGCTATTTTTAATTTAATTCTTTTCCGTGCGATTGCAGCTTCTGCGTGATTAAAACATTTTAAAGACCAACGTGTTTCCTTTTAAATGTTATCGTTTGAGGCGAGGATTACCCAATTTTCGTAAATGTTGTACTTGTTTTTAATTAAAACGACCTGAAATTGTGTTCAAATCGAGTCAGAAGTTCGCGATTTCGATCAAAGCGAAACAATTGCTTTAAAGTTGTAACAGCTTCGAATAAGCGAACATGTTTTCTTACAACATTTTTTACTTTTATAGTAATACTGTTTTTAATGAGCCAACAATGTAGTCGACTTTCTTTTCTTTCTTTCTTTTTTTAAAAAATGTTCAGTTCAATGCGTTCTAAAATGCAATAAAGTGGTAATCAAAACTAATCAATACGTAATAATTGCATCACTCTCGAGCAAAACGATATAATTGGATTTTTCTAATAGTGATGAGAAAAACTATAACAAGATCAAGACTTTCATAGTCTTGGTATTGGTATTGGTCTTACAACAATAGACTTATTGTTAGTTTAGTCTTAGTCTTGGTTTTGGTCTCGTCTATCAAGCCTTGGTCTCATTTGCAAGACTCTTGCAGCCTTATATTTGTAAACCCAAATATTGTTTTTATAACTTATTTACTCGTACATATTTGGGAGTTATCTTATAAGTAAAACGATTAAATTACATATTGAACTTTCATCTTCTTACAGCGTTTAAGGAGTCGACAAACAAACAAGAAAACAAAAATATACAGGGATGATAAAGTTTTTTTGCTGAACTATTTTAGTTATTGAAGAAATTTCCATATTTCTTTCTTTTTTGACTATTGATTGATGTCAAATTAATTTAATCGAAACTGTTTATTAAACTGAAAAAAATTCTAGAGTTGAAAATGAACTACTGGCATTTTCAGATCCGGAGTTTTATATGGTATTTGAATCAAAATACCTATATAAGATTTGATTTGAATTAGCAAAATATAGACAGAAATAAAAAAGTTTCTGGAATTTAATTGATCTTCGTGCACCGATCCTATAAGAGTTTTGCTGGTACGGAGAACAGAACTCCTAAAAAACTATATAATAATGATATGTTTTTTGAAATGTATTTTTCAAGCAGAAAACAACATAAAAAATGTAATATTGATTTTTTTTTTAATAATAAAATGGTGGGTTAAAATTAGAAATGTTTCTAAAATTCAGAAATTTATGTTGAATGCTGAAGCTCGCCACAGGTCGGCAGATATTTTTTCAATTCTTCATTATTTTTGTCTTAACAAATTATTTTATTCAAATTAAAGACGTGTTTATTGCGCGCTATTAACTTTCCGTGGTATAAAATGGATATAGGAACTCTTTTTCAGTCTGATGCTGCTCAAATTTGAGCAGGATGTTTGTGAAATTAGACAAAAATAATAAGAAAATGAACGAAAAATAAAATTCTTGAATATTATATATTAGCACTTTTCAAATGGCTAGAGTTCGAAATTAATTCAGTTGGTTACGTATTATCTTCCACAGCTTTGTAATTTTGCCTACTATAATTTTTTACTTGAGAATGTGTTAAAAAAGTTCGAACATATAACATTTTCCTTCTTTTCGTTGTTCTGTAGGGGATTGTGTGTATGTATGTTCCCAATTAGGCAGAAATTAATTTCATTGACCAAATATTTGTAACCGCAACATTTCCGTTGCAGTTCTGCTATTAATTGGCCTTGATACAGTAGGTAATTGAATTAAATTACCTGCGACAGGAATTCTAAAAGGTATAGTGCAATTCAATTTCCGCATTTCCTTTCATCAGTAAAATTACTCCGTGCACGCCTCTCACCTTGTATCGCAGACGGCAGATGAACAACAAGTGCTTCGGACGAAACATCTGCTGTCGCTTTGATTGATAATTGTTTGGGTATTGTTTTAGAAGCCCTTCATTTCGCGTTCCGATGTACGTAAATTAAATTAAAAGCGAAGTCCTTCCTCCTCCTGCGGAAGCTCTCCAGAGTGCAAGAAAGGAGGACTGCAGCGCAGCAATGGCTCGAGGAAGGGGAGCCCCTTCCCAATTAAATTATTCTGGGGAGCAGGGAATACGTTGCAACCCCGATGAGCTTCCCAAATTGAAATTGTTTCAAGTATTCATTTGAGTGGTTCTGTTTATTCGAATAGCTATTTCCTGAAAAGAACGAAAACCCAGGATACCTGACCTTTTTCCTACAAAAGCAAAGTTCTTTTGAGCAAGTGTGGAGCTAAATTTATTCTCCAGTCCTATGCTATGCCAAGGGATTTATTTTTCTAGTTTACTTGTTTTTGGGGGAAAAATATAAAAGTTTCTACAGAGGAGAAACGATTTTCTTCACTTCCGGTGAGTTAACATAAATTTTGAGCACTTAAAGTACACTTCTTTCTACACTCTCAAAGTAACTCAGTTTTTTTTCCTAAAAATATATTCCCTCTTGCATTTTTCTGGACAATTTATATTTATTACACTGAAAAATTAATGACTCGCTCGGTCTCTTTGAGGATGTTTTATAGTGAAATTGTTGGAGTTTTTCAGTTCGTAGGAGTATACTACATGTGATTTTAAATTTTTTACATCGCCACAAAGTTTGTGGTTCATTTTCTGAAAATATATGTGGAGCAAATAGACTTTAGTGTGTAGGTTGAAAGATTATTTTACTTTTGCAGTATACCTTCTGTTTTAATTTTTAATTACGCTGGTCAACACGACTTTTTGCCGTTAATCCAATTATACTTTTTATATATTATGACAAAAACAAATATTTTTTTTGCTGACCAGTGTTATTGGATGCCAGCTTCGTTTATTATTTGTATACTCAGCTGCTTATTTACGTCAAAAGTTCATCTGGTGTTGAGTATTTTTTTAAATATTATAAATGCATACTATAGAAGCATATGTTTTTTCTTTTTATAAAATTCGCAAAAATAGAGTGATGCAGGGTCGAAGCGTCTTATAAAAGCCTCTCAGAAAATTAATTAAGAACAAGTGAAATCCAAGATGCGACTTCTTTTAGTAGTGCTGCTTGCTTCAATCGCTGCTCAGTCCGCCTGTGCCGAACCCGGCTGGTGGGGCGACTTTGTGTCTTCGGTTAAGGAATCCCTTTCCAAAGTAGCCGAAAAGGCCAAGGACCTTTACAAGAAAGCGAAAGATTTCCCTATCCTGGACGAAGCCTTGAGGCAGCTAGAAAAGGATTTTGCCAAAAATAGTGGAGGGATGTTGGCAACTGCCCTGGGAGTGGCCAGAAAATTTGTTGACACTCTTGAAATGCAAGTTCAAGATTTACTTAAGTTGGTTGATGAGAAACTAGAGACAGTTTCAATCTTCATCGCTAGAGCTGTACTGAAGGAAGCCAGTGGCTTGAACAAATGGGCAAATGCCACTCTAGGGAAATTCGAGGATCCTGCTAAGCGTGCAAAGGCCGAAAAAATTGTTGAAAAATTCATGAACAAGAGCATGGAGAAGATCAATCGATGTGCAAAGGATGTGGGCAAACCAATTCGCGGGGTTTACAAAATGGCCAATGAAACTGCCGTGGAAGCCACTAAAATAGCAAGAAATGCAGTAAATACCATCGAAAATTGCGCAAAAGGCAATGATGCTAAGGAGTGTCTTAAGAAATTACCGAGCATTTTCGAAGAGGGCAAAGATCTCATTTATGCAAAGATCTTACCCATGAAGTCGCAGTTGAAGAGCATTGCTTCTAGCGCTAGTGTCACACTCAGCACCTGCATTGCTACTGCTAAGATAACTATTGAAATCAATAAATCTTCCGTGGAGAGAATGCTTAAGTCTTTGAAATGAAAATTTAAATAAATTGGATTTAATCGAAAATCATTTTCCTTTACTAGATATTATTACATTTTCAAAAGGAGGACAAATACACTAGATCTAGCGAAAGAATGTATTTAGTTTCGGTTTTAAGAAGTACTAATGAACACTAATGCTTATTTTGTAACATATATTTACATTCTCGAATTCGAAAAGTTTAGTATAATTACAATTAATAAAACCATCTATCAATTTATGGTCAACAAGTTTTTTTTTCATATGTTTGGTGCCTGATGGACACTTAGTGGTTTAGGGGAGATGTGTATTGAGTTAAGATGGACCAAAAGTAAGATATCCAATTAATATGTTAAATTTTTAAACGGATTCTCGCATTTGAGAAAATGAAAAATTTTATTTTTATCCGACTGCACGACAGCAAAGACATGGTTATGTTTTTCACGCTCTGGATGGATTTTAATCAATGAGGTATCTATCGATTCGGCGTGTTGGTTATAAGCTAGGTTTTGTTTTTATGAAACTAAAATGGCGGCCATTAAATCCAAAATGGCAGTAGAGGCAAAAAAAAAAATTACGTACCATATTGAAAATTATCTAGGTAGGATCCGTACATATTTCTTGTTGCGCATAATGAATAAATCTGTTGTGTTTCCTAAAATACTCACTGAAATAACATTATATAAAAGACAAAGTTGGTCTACATTATGATGAAATGCCTAAAATAAGTTATCTACATATTTATTTTAATATCGGATTAACACTCTATTGGTAAAAACTAAAAAGTCCTCATTGAAAAAAGAAAATTAAAAAAATCTAAAACCCCACAGCGAAGATGGTATTTAGAATGTATACCTAATGGAAATCTTTTTTTCTTAAATTAAAATAGTCATTATTATTATCCGTCTTGAGCTTACCAATTGAAAGGTGATAGACAAAAGATTCTGTAAAAAATCATCCAATCAAATATGATAAATAATTGCAGTTGAAGGCATCAGATGTTTTTCTGCATTTTCTTCTAGCTACTATTGAATATTAAATTAAACTTGGTTTAAAACTTTGTCCTGAATCTTATTTTTTTACTTATTTAATTTTCGTTCGGTATTTACTCGGCATCATTTTTCAACAGCAGAAAAGTTTACACCGTAACGACCTTCAACTTAAATGAGAAATGCGGCCCGGGTTTATTTTTGGGGCACGTGTCATACAATAAACAGATTTTGGGTTAAATACATTCTTCTGGAGATTAATTTTACCGGACGGAAGCGGTTCACGAAAAAGAAAATTACATTTTGGTTTTTTCACAATTTATACTTCTTGCTCAGTGCCCACAATTTTCCATTTTTAGCATCACCTCCAGTGAAGTTGTTATTTTTGGGCGCCCTTGTCTACTCTTTAGGAACTTATCTGGCCAACCGCGAAAATTGCTTTCTCGAAATAGAATCAAAGAAAAACCTTAAAGCAACTTAAGTCGATGCGCCCGCTTAAATGAATGTTTGTTGTGCAATTGTAACAACTGTTTACACGGCTGCCAATCAAAACGATATTTGGACAACCGCCTGAAAGCCTTTTCAGCGCGATCAACGTGGCTGAAATGAATTCCTGGGATTTGCCAAGTTTGTTTAGATTGACACCGCCCAGTGGCGCTTTGGAGAATCCGCTGCATATAAAAGAGCAACAAAAATTGCCTCACAGTCTAGTCCGAGCGAAATGGTGATCCTTCGAATTTTGGCGGGTGCAGCGCTCCTGCATTTTATGGCGATCGCGTGCACGGGGCAACGTCTAGACTTCAGCTTCCACAAGTTGCAGGAGGACGCAAATGCAGCGCTGGAAGTAACCAAATTTACAATTCGCGACATATGCAACAGAGCAATTTCCCGGGCTGATCGAACTGGAAACATCACCGAAACAGCGGAAAACTTCGGCAACAACACTTTGAGAAAAATTGTCGATCAAAGGACCTGCATTAAGAAATATTTCGATGTAGCCAAAAACAAAACGAGTGAGATAATCGCTTTTATCCAGCAGTCACTGAACGACTGTAAACTTAAGCAGCAACATCGCGACGAACTCGAGGACTATATCGCGGAGATCGAAGAATTCAGCTTAAAGTACGAGCAAGCGATCGAAGACGCAGAGAGCATTTTTGACGACAATTTAAAGTATTTTCAAAAGAAACTTTTTGAGATCTACGAAACGCTCCGAATTATGACCAGCCGCCGTATGAGGGAAAACGTCGGCCGAACCTGCCGCATGAACTACAAAACCTTCGAGAGAAACTCCCTTTATAAAATGTTCGAATGGATCCAAGACTGGCTCCAGCCAATTTTCAACATTTACGTCATCACCGACCAGGAGACCTTCGGTGTCCTCAGCGCCCTCGACTGGAAAGCCGAGCAAATTCAGAGGTGTTTAAAATATCAGAACTACGAGTTGAGTTGCAAATTCGTGAGGGACTATGAGAGGGACTTTTACTTCTTGAACTCTAAAATGAACGAATTGCTGATTTACAACGGGCAACAGAAACTCAAACTGCAGCACATGCGTGAGCGAATTATCCAAAATTTTCCCGATTCTGAAATGACGCCAGATTTGCAAAAATGTTTTTACTTTTTCGAATTTTGAATTCATTAATAAATTTTTCGTCCTTACCTGTCTTTTTTAGTTATACAGTAATATCCCGATTTAAACTGAAATCCGGCTTAACCGAAAGACCTTTCATAACCTAAAATTCCCTATTGGTGATACACATTCCTATTATGAGACAATGTTTTAAACTATTGATTTTATCAATCTCTCGGGACTCTCGAGAGAAGTGAAAGTTCATAGAAAATAAGATTCTTCGTAATTGTTTAATATGTAATTAGTTTGGCAAAAGAAATAACAATATAGTTATATTTTTTTGGTCAGGTCAGGTGAAATTTTCGATTCCTGTGCGCCTGACGCTGTGCGAGGCATCGAACAATTCCTGGGGTCTGAGCAGTTTTTAACCTTAAAAAATTATAAAAAGACATCAAATTACAGTCTATACCTATACTTTTCCTGACTTCCTAGTAGTAAATGTAATTATTGAGTAATGTCCATTTGTAATGTAAATAGTTTATCTTATCAATTACAGAACCGATTACTTTTTCAGGAGGATATCCTAGGGTAGAACGTACTTACAAAGAACATTACATGATGGAGCTTATTTAATTATTGTTGGGATTTTCCCTGAAAATATAGATTACAAGAAAATTGTGCTGGAAAACTTTCAACAGTACATTACAAGGAATTGCTTCTTCTTACTTGCAATTAATATTTTACGATTAAAATTCCATTTTAAGGAACTCTGTATAAACAAAAGTTGTTTTGGATTTTTCGAGTTAACTTAATAAGAAACAATCAGAAGTTTCATGAGAATTCAAAACGCAAAATACAATAATAAGAAAATAAAATTAACTGTGTACCCATTACGTCGAAACTTACCACGACTATACTGAAAAATTGTAATTTTTGAACTACATACATATATAGTTTTAGTTGACCAATGGCCTCAACTTTGTCCTTCGAAACCTTTATTAAATATTCATAGCATAATCGAAAAAAATCGTTATGCGAAATCGATATGCAGAATGTTTCTAGTAGAATAAATTTTGGGCATCCAATAATCCAAAATGCAAATAAAATTATATTTTAACGTAGGAGATTCTTCCCAAGCTCCAGTAAAATCAAATCGTTTAAAAATTCCAACGAAATCCCATGTAAGACCAAGTGTTTAAACAAGAGATTACAATCACCGCGAGATTTCTGCACCCTCGTAATTCACTAAGTGAGCATTTTTCAATAAAGACATGCTAACGACCAGACTCCAGCCTCCCACTCGGTCTTATCACGTCTCAATCTACCTGTCGAGTGAATTAATTCGCAATACGGAGTCATATCGACACTCTGCGCGGAGTGTATCATTTAAATCATAAATGTTATCATAATTGCTACTCTGGGACCAATAAATTTTCAATATCCACCAAAAAAATTTACGTAATGATAGTTCGATAAAAGGAGCCCGCAGGGCCGAGCATTAAATTATAGAAAATTGCATGATTGCTGTGGAGCAAGGCCACCGATGGCTGACTCCGCGAAGGGTCCGTAATTACAACTCTCGCCGGAGTTGGACCCCGGCCAAGTATTTTTACATCGGTCTTTTTGCTTGGAAACCCAAACCCAGGAATTTCGCGTTAAAATATGGGCAATAACCGGACTTTTATACTTCATGAATAATACAATGAATAACAGCAGAAAATTCGGGATCAAGCATCGAATTACTTCAGCACATTTCAACAAACTTTGTATTGGATAGTGCGAGGCTCTTGGTTAAAGGAATCACCAAAATGAAAACCCTTCAAATTTTATTTTTTAAACTGCTACACCTCTCCAGAACGACAAAACTGCCACATTGGGGTCGTCTGGTATACCCCAGCTACTAAAATGCTTACTATAAGGACGCTCTTGTTTATTTTAATTTAAAAGAAATTGCACTCAGAAAAATAACAACGTCGTAAAATTAATCGAAACAACATTGAATCAATAATTTTCAAATATGATTTGTCGCCAATGCTGAAAAAAATCCATTTAACGACGTTTTTTTATTAAGCTTTAAAATTATAATTTCCTCCTTTAATTCAATAATTTCTGATGTTTTCTATGTTTCTGAATTGTTTTAAATACTACATACATATATATTTTTATTGATTTTACAAGGCTCTGCAACGAATTTTGACAACAACGTTATATGATCAATAACTCACACTATTGAAATTAAAATGCAGTATTGTTCTCAGTGATGCCAAACATTCTTCAAACAGTGCTCACTATAAGTACTTAGATAAGAGTTTTTTGAAAAAAATATACTGAATAAAGAGTAAATATGTAATTAAAAACTGTCGGATTTTCGCAAGAATTATTATTTGATTGTTGAAAAAAAAATCAAACTCTGTAAAGCATAATGTAATTACTATTTTACATACACTGATAAAAAAAAAGTATATAAGCAAAAAATTTTAATAACCATAACTGCCAATCTTTGAGACCACCAAGTCAAAGTCTCATAACGATCCAAACTAGAATGATGTTTTAACAACAATGCTGAGTGTTCTATAAAGAAAATAGTCCGCCTAACTAACTAAATTGGTTTAAACTCAAGTTAAAAAACTGCACTCCACCAGTTGTGAGACAGATTTGAGAACTCAGGGTTTCGTATTAAGAAAATCATAAAAAGTATTTTATAGTAGGATCTTGTAATCATATATTTACAAATTATCTCAACTTGATCGATAATAGCTTTGTTTGTTTTTTTCACAATAGAATCTGAATCAGATTTAGCAGAAAATCATAGCAATTTGATACAATTTTTTTAAATTAGAAATTTTGTACATACAACGAGGGCTATAAACTTCAATTCAGTACAAAATTTCCTAACAAATCTGGTCCGGATCCGGTTATGAAAAAAAACACCTAATGTAAAATTGTGTTATAATATCGAGATATTTTTTATATTTATCGCTGAGATCATCGATTTGCTAAATTTTAATGCAGTATGATATTAAAATTTACGATTTCGTAAAATTATTTACTGTCTTAACTTTAGTGAAAAAAAAACTTGAGACTATCAGCTGATATAACATATAAAAATAAGATAATTTCCTTTCAAGAATAAATAATATCGTATTTTCTACATTTTTAAAAATTTGTTACAAAATGACGGATTAGGAGATTGAAAATGTAGATCAAATTAAAGTTTGAAACTTTAGCTATTATATACTATATATTAAAATACTAAAGTCGTTGAGACTTTCCAGAATATTCTATGAATCTCACTTTTTTCTGTGGAAGTGATTACTTCATACAATTGGTAGTGTATGAGTAATTAGTTCGGTATTTTTAATTCCAGATACGGATTTAGATTTTCATTTGAGCCACGTTGCGAGATCTTTTCACGTTTCATTATTATGTTTAGGTTTTATGTTTTTATTCCCAATTTTTCTCAAAAACTTCGCATGACAGAAAATTTTAATTTTCGGTTTAATAATCTACGATAAAATTCTATTGTTCTGTTACATAAACGAACATAAAAAATGTTTATATCACAAAAAAAGCTTTAATTGAAATATTTGAATGACTGATTCTATTTAAATTTCAAAGCCTCTGGCATTTTGCCCTCGGTTAGCTTGTTTTTGTTGTAAGCCATCGTTATTTATTTTTAAGGCTCATCGTTCGAAAAGCCACTGGACGCGAAAATGAAGTGCGGCATCCGAAACAAAATTAAATTGTAAATTTCCTTACTATGAAAAGTACCACCTCCGCTCGAGTGATGATACAATAAATTTCCCTCTGATACATGTGTACTCACATCGGTCGTATTTCAATCTCCTCATGCAGATGAGAAACCACGCGCCAAACTTGATTCATGGAGGGTTTTCCGTGTGCCACGTTCGTGTGCGATGAATTATTTAAAATTACAGGGTGCCCTGTCGGGGGATTGGCTCTTTGCAACGGCACCGCCAGCGAAATTGCATGTTATTTGCTTCGGAATAGGTGCCGTATCCGAGGGACCTGGAGCCCAGAAAGTGATAGTTCTAGCGGTGCCAATTTTAAAACAAGTGGTTGCCGCCAGCTCCAGAAATGATAATGATAAAAATTTCACAACACCAACTCGACTCCGGGCAAGGTCTGTGTCAGAAGTCAGAACAATTAGCCGTGAGCATCCTCGATGATGAAAAAAGGACGGAAAATTTGGAACAAAACATTTAATAATTTCCCGGCACCCCCTATTCATTGTCTCGACATAACCTCAATTTTTTATAATTAAGCCAAATTAGTATGATATTATGCAATAATCAAAAGGCAATTCCAAAACTAGGTTATTTCTTCACTAACATTTTATCTATTTTTCTCTATTGAATTAACATTGGAAGATTTTCGCTGTTAAAAAGCATGTAAATTTTTACGTTGTTTTTGTATAAAAACTTAGGTACTTACAAAGTAAGAAAGTTATAGCATTATAAAAAAAATTTCATAAAGATCGGTTGAATAGTTTTTGAGTGAGAGCTCCAGCAAATTTCAAGAAAAACGCATTTAAAGTTGTGTTGGGCAACAATGACTACGTTTATACGACAGTCCCAAATCAGGACTAGAAACTGGTTGTATAGGCCAAAATCTGGGCTCCACATACATATGTATGTATGTATGTACATATAAGCGGCTCAAATTGGGACATAGGACGCTTGTACTATGTAATTATTTTACTATCTCGCACAACTATTAAAAATTTTTTTCTCTCTAAAAAACGTTTAATGTTCATATTCAAATAATTCAGGCCTAGTCCAATCTAATTGGAGCTAGGCCAAAATTCTGAATTGCACGTTTCTACGGCAAAATAAATTCTGATTTTGGCCTACTATAGGCCAAAGTCCCGACTTTGGTTATCGTTTAAATGTAGTCAATATCGCTTTTGTAAAAGTTAAGTTTTTTAGAAATTTAAATTATTATAATCGAAAAAAAAACTCAAAATCTGTGAAAGAACTATTCAATTCACCACTAACTAAAGTCGAAAACTTTGTAGAATAAAAACAGGTATAATATTTTATTTTACTTGAAATTCACCGATTTAAAAATATTTTTATTTAATAGTTTCCTCTTGTCGCGAGGTTTCTTTTAATTTATTGAAAAAATATCGTAAATCGGTGATAAATTTTAATTATAAGGTTATTTTAGAAACGTATTTTGAAAATGTTTCTTTCTACTTTTTTACTAGTAGCGCTTTACTATCAAATGTGTGATCTTGATTTCTTTTTGTATATGTATATGTATTATGTATAATTGTTTTTCCAATATTCTTTTACTTATTGAATAACGAACTTTATAAATATGAAATTTATTTTGAAACTCTAGTATCGTTTTCTTTAGATATTGAATTAATAATTTATGCAAAATTTAAGAAATTAAATACATTTCTGAAAGTTTTAATTGCATCACTCCTTAAAACAACTGGTTGAAAATCTCCGGAGAAAATTAACTCCCAGAGTGTTTCTGAAGTTTATCTTGAATGCGAATTCCTCGGACACCGTGGGTTTAATCTTCCCTTTATTTAACCCTCGTCCAGTTCTTGAGAAAGTTTCTTAGATTTAAGTGGTCTGCTAAAAGGCGCCTAATCACACCGGAAGGATATTTTGCGGGAAAACAAGGAATAATCGCCGAATTTTACGTGGATGCCACATACTCGGGGGCAGAGGTCCATTCGTTCCAGAGATGAAGGACAAAATCACGGGAACTTGTAAAATCGTAATAAGCTGTCGACCCATGTCTGGATCTCTCCTGGCTTAGCGGTTGGGATTTTCCTTTAATCTTTTACAGAATTTTATATTTTTTTTCTCTGCAAATGCTTTTTTCGCAAATGACTCATCGACCGATTCCACAGCTTTCGTCCAGGAAATTGGATTCGTTACAGACATTTCTCCCTTTGGGCATGTGGCAGGAACCTCTGCGTAAGTACAAGGTCACATACAGGACGAAATTAGTACGGCTTCAGGAAGGATGGAATTTTAATTAACTCCAAATTATTTCATGAATTCCAATTCAAGCCTCATTGATATAAGTGCTCGTTCATCTTTAGAAATCATCACAATCTCCAGGCGACCAGTGGGAACTCAATCAAACTTTGCAAAGACTTTAATAAATAACGAGAATTTCTAGACCACCTTCTTGTTGGGTCTTGTTTTTATAGAAAACTCACTTATCAAACTTTTGCCCCCTTTAATCCGCTCAGAGTTGACCTCATTAAAGATGTCCTGCGTGGGCGTTTCGAGGGCTCCGCAGAAAGTTACCAGGGGGGCTATTGAAATCAACGGTCAGTCTGATGGGATTTTTCTTTTCTGGATTTACTACAAAAACCACTGCTCAGACAGAATAATTCCTAGGGTCACTCATTCCGAACCTAAATCCTCGTTGGCTTCTGTAGGTAAATTAATTTTTCCGTCAAAGCCTCTCAGCGATCAATTGAGCCATTCACTGCCATCTCATTAATTGCACTAAAAGAAAAAATAGTTGTTATATCAAAAGTTACGAGCGTTTGACTGCACGTTTACAGAAAATACTGTTTGATTCAAAAACTTTTCATTTAAGTCAATCGGAAAGTGCTCAATTGAAACGATTTTCTAAATATTCGCAATTTTGAAAAAAAAATTTGAATTAAACGTTTAAATTTTTGATTTTTTCAAATACTCCAAAATTTAAAACAAACCTCAATACGTTTGATTCAAATACTTTAACGTTTAATTTTTTCAATAAAACGAAAAGCACATTCAAATTAAAAGTCAGCTCGTTTGATACAAATGCTTATACGTTTAATTTTTAAGAGATAGTAATTCAAACGAAAAACACATTTAAATAAAAAACCAGCGCGTTTGAACTGAATGCTTACACGTTTAACTTTTTATAGCCAAAATAAAAACACATTTGAACCAAATGTTCTGCGTATGAATGTGAAGGTGCGGGAATTTTGTTTTCATAATTTTTTAAAAAACAAAAGGGTTTTAACCAAGTGTCACTGTCCGTCACATTTCATTTTTTGGTGGAGGCAAGGCATAGTTTAGTTGTTCTGTGTGCAGTGCATATCAAGCGATCCATCGTTTCCAGGGAGTGAAAGTAATTTTCGATAGTCTATCACGTTGACAATCCAAGGGCCGTTGAGCTCTTTAAGGTTCTAGAGTCTTAGAATTTAGGCTCAATTTTCCTAATTCTAAAAGGTTTGTATTCATCATTACATAAAACTTTCTTTTTTCAAAATTAAATCATTTAACAGGTGCTGGTATCATAATCGGGGCCTTAAAATATTTAAGATAGTTTTAAGTGAAAACTGTATAAATAATATGTATTTGTATATAATATATAATATCAAATAAAAATCGTTTTTGGTTTTTCTCTATTTAAAAGTTCTTGCATTCATTTTGAATTTTGGAGTGTTTGATTTGAATGCGCTGAACATTTGTGATAAAAGGTTTTCACATTCATTTAAAAAAATTGGCCGAGTTTTATTTCACTGTTTTACATTTGATTCAAAAATTTTTGGATTCATTTTGAGGATTTAGGGCTTTTAATTTGAACGCGCTGAACATTTGGTTCAAAAGATATTCGAGCTCATTTTCAAAAATTGAATGCGTTTGATTTGAATGCGCTACATTTAATTTAAAAGTTTTTATGTTCAATTTAAAAATCGGATGTGTTCGATTATTTGAACGTGCGGAATGTTTAACCCAAACGTAAATACCTTTGTTATAAATGCAAAACTAGTTGACGGTCAAGACGTTTGGATTGAACATTCTAAGAGTTTGAAAGCAAACGTTTTTACTATTGGAGCATTTTCGAATGTAAAAACGTTTGATATGACCCGCTTTTTTGTTTGTTCTAAATAGCACTTTTTTCTCAGTGTGGGATCGAGACAGGGCATTCTGAATAAACCGAGGTTTCTACGTTCAGAATATTTTTGTTGAGTTAAATGGCTGGCAATAATAACAGCCCTTGGGATATAGCGACAAGAGGGATAAAGACACAGAAGAAGGATTTAACAGCCAATTTATAATAATATGTAGTTGAACGTGTCACACACCCAGACCCACTTGACGTATATTCAATAAACAAAGATTAAATTATCCAATATCTTAAATATTCCGAGAATTATAAAGCCACTAGCAAAAAATGCGGGCAATTTCGGATTGCAACGTTTTACCCTGTTTTATTAATAGACTATCTGATTAATCCGGTTTTACCCAGTGTATTATAAAATTTCTGAAATGCTCAAGTTTGATACTTCACCCCGTTTAGAAGCATTACTCACATCTGCACTGGGATTCCATAAACATTTAGAGTTTAGAATTTAGAGCTCCTCTAAACTCCACATAAAGTTTCTAATTTAGAGTAAGTTAGAATTCTCTAAACGTCTAAACCATTAGGGGCTGAGCACATCGCTTTAAATTAAAGAACAAAATTTACGTTTTTATATGAAAATTGCCGATGGCAGAATTTCGGGCATATTTAATTTCACAATTAGATTGATTTGAAAGTATGTTTAATAGAATGAATATTTGAATTTTTTTAAAGAAATATGTTTAACATTGAGAATATGTGAAAAAATTTCGTTTTTAGTCAGTCTGAAGTAATACATGTTACGTTTTTAGTTTCCTGCATTTTTTAACTTTGCGCGTCTTAAATTTTACTTGTTAGGTTTGAAAAACTCTTCAGTAATACAAATGATTTGTTCAATTATTATTTTTTTTTTAAATTAATTTGATGCCGCATTTATGACTACAAAAAAGTTTAACAAAATTGTTTCCAAATCCAAGTGACTTTTGATTTTAGTTTCCCTTTAAAGTAAAGAAAATCAAATTTAATTAAAAAATTTCAGCAATTATTGTAACTCATATTTATGGCAAGCAATAGTCATAAATAAATACACATTTAGTACATTATTATTTTTTAACCTGATATTGTTCTAAATTTAGAGTGACCTAGTTCATTTAGTTCATTTACCTATTTACCGAAAGTTAGCGCCTAATTTGGAACCATCAAACTGACTAACTTAGACCGGTTTTGTTAACAAATCGCGGAATATTCTAAATTTAGAATTTAGACTCTAAACTCTAACTCTAAATCGTTAGAGATTCCCAGGGCAGGCTATCGACTGGTTACTCTCAACTGTTACAAAATTTTTTAGATTCAATAACTGATCATTAAGTAGGTATGTTTTGTACTATGTATTTGGCTTTCTTTATTTCGAAAATCTATGCTCTATTTAAAATTTCTTCCTATACTATGCAATAATTTAATACTACTTTTATATTATGTTTATTTTTTTAAAATGTTTTCCAAGCTCTTAGAATGTGTGTAGCTAATGTTTAAATTTCGCTTAGTTTTTCCAACATACAATCCAGAATAATCATTACATTTAATTTGATAAACCCCGCATTTATTCAGTATACTTATGTAAGTTTTAGGTTTAATTTTATAATTAGAAATAAGATTCTGTTACGAATTTATAGTAAAGATAGGGTATGTCTTCGGATTGTACAATTTTTTTAATATCGTTTCTTCCCTTTTAAAAATACTGATAATGAAGAATATTTTTCCCATATTCTTGCTGGAGACTCAGCGTATACAAATTTAATAGAATCTGCCTTTATTGTTTTTGGATAATAAATCATTAATACCTATGTTCGTGTTGCTATATTTAAAATAGTTTTTAATTCTTCTGGAATATTGACATTATTATGTTGCAGGGTTGGTTGGAATTTCTAAATTATGATAGTAAATTATTAGTGCCATTGAATTATTTTTGCACTAGTTTTCAATAAAATTTTAAATATATCCCTTAGATATAATATTTAAATATAATATACCAATTTAGGTACGAAAATTGAATTACTTTTTTAAACTCATCTTAATTGCTTTCTTTTCATTATAACATAGTTTGGCGCAAATATGTAGCGGCGAGGTTCACTGCCATTTTTGTACTTTTTTTACTTTTTTTTGCTTAAATTTCTAAATTTCGAATTCGACATCGCATTCTGAAGTTGTCCGAACAAACGTTGATAAGGAGACCCTTAAAATCGATTGGCATACCCCTGTTCAAACCTTAAAGAAACACCCTGTATATTAGTATAGGATACAACAAAGTGTATAAATTTCCACTGCACAATATGAATCAACTTCCAATTACATCTTTCGGGAAAAAAAGTTGATTGCATCAATTGCCGCAGGAAAAGCACCAAGAGGCGATATTCCAATAAAAATGCACCTAACAAGCACACCGTCGCGACATGTGTTAGCGGCAATTAATTAATTCGAGCGGACAGCCGCGCACAGCCTGCAACATTTAATGCTCCTCTAAATTACGCTGATTAAAATAAATCAGCCCTCATGTCCTGTCCGAGTTCTCGCTGTGCAGAGATCCATTTTCAACCAGTTTTTCGCGCATTTAAATTCCACTCACATGCCAGCCGGCTTAATGAGCCGCGTCGTGTTCGGATGCTCGCGACTCGTTCGCGACCGCAACAAAACATCCGTCAGGCTCCTTTGTCGGCCGCTAAATATTTGATCGCGAGCGAAAAATGCAAAACTGTCGCGCGGACACGCAACGCGATTGCAGCGAATTAATTAGTTTACCTGATCCTCGCCGGCTCGCGGGGTCGCCGCGGCCAATCAGAACGGGTCCGCTGATAAATTTCGATCGCCGGGAGTGGGAGTGGCAACGAATTTGCGATTTTTCACGCAAATTGCAGACCGAAAATGCAACTCGAGAGAGGCTGGAGGCAGCTCCGGGCTCTTGCAGCGCTGCACCTAGAGGCTAGAGTTACCAGCCGTACCCACTGCTTTCGGTGGGGTCTAAATTTTTGGAGATTCACTCCACGTAAAAATAATGTTTACAAAAAAAAAAAACCGGTCAAGTGCGAGTCTGACTCGCGCACGAAGGGTTCCGTACCATTATCTATAAAAACGAACAAAGAAATCACGTTTGTTGTATGGGAACCCCCTTAAATATTTATTTTATTCTGTTTTTTTAGTATTTGTTGTTAAAGCGGCAACAGAAATACATCATCTTTAAAAATTTCAACTGCCTTACTATCACGGTTCATGAGATACAGCCTGGTGACAGACGGACAGGCAGACGGACGGACGGACAGCGTAGTCTTAGTAATAGGGTCCCGTTTTACCCTTTGGATACGGAACCCTAAAAACCGACTTTAAAACTTTGCCTATGTCTATAAACTTAAACTAAAAATTTAAAAATAATATTTTTTATCACTTAAAAGAGAGGAGCATTAATGGACAATATACAAAATTTAAATATTTACAATATCTAATCAGTCATTTTTGGAGTTGGTGCCAGCCAAGGCCCCTTAAGGTTATTTCTTTGGTTTGGTTGGTTGACCTGGATTTAAGCTCCGCTACAAACTTTTATGAAGCATCTTTATTTTTGAATATTTTTTAAAATGCGTAAACTCTACATTATTAGCACCAACATTACACAAACAAACTTTAAAGAAGTTAAGAGTATTTTATGATTATTGTAATATATGACAAATAAAAATATTATGAAATTAACCCAGGCACCAGAACCAAAGTTTTTGTTCCAGTACAATATGCGCAAAGGTCTGTACTTACTGTGTAATGTGTATGCATATAGTTCGAATAGTGTAAGAAATAAGAAAACAATTTAAACTAAGGATTAAATTAAAATAATTCCTTTAAAATGTTACATTCATAGCGCTGAAACAAAAACGTATCATCAGAGGCTATACATTGTTAGTATTGTATGTAGCAACGGACAATCCAAAACTGAAATAATTTTTTTAAATTGAACTTTTGCGTTTTTGAATGAGACCTATTTTTTCAAAAAGGTTATTTAATATAAGATACTTTTACTGAATCTCTAGAAGCAGGTGGCAACCCTGCGGCACTTACTGAGTACTCAGCACTGCCGAAGGAGATTTTGACTTGATTGGGCCTCGGAAAAGGGAAAAGATGCAAAAAGTCTATCGTTTGTGCACCGGTGCAAGATGCAAATGAATCCGGCTGCAGTCGGCGCTGTCCAGCACAAGAAGCTGCTGCGGTTAGGCCGCCCCGGCAAATTTTATTGGAGCTCTCCTCCAGCAAGCGATTTATTTTCTCACGTGATTAATTACTGACAAATAATTGCCGAGCAGCCGTCGAGCAGTCTTCCTGAATCAAATGATAATTTATTGGAAGCAGAACGGGATGCAATTTGCCTGCCTGGAATTTATGTGGGAATTACGCCAGTAGATTGGAGATTTTTCTCAGGAAATTGATGGTGATGCTGGGGGATATTTTCCTGTTCTATTTTTGTTTCATTAAGAAAATCTCCTGCAGTAAACTATTGTGGGCATCGTAGGTTTCTATTCTGGATTATTTATTTGCAAAATTTATAATTTCAAGTATAGTAGCAATTGACTAGTTACCACGAACCTTTTTCTTTATTTTTCAGCAGCGCCTTGGAGCGATGGGGGTGGGAGTTGCCGAAAACAACGCGCACCGCGCATCGCAGAAATTCAACGGTATGTATTTTATTTTACATTATTTCAGAAATAAACAGAATTAATACAAAATATTGTAATTATTTATTAACCAAAAGCTGCAACGAAATAAAGAGCGAAAAGCTCCTTTTGTCTCTTAGCATCATCAATACTACTCGAAGTAATATAAAGAATAATAATAATAAATTAATCATTGATGCTTTATGCGGTTTTTACACATACAGTACTATGAAAATATTTATGACTATACTCTAGTTCTTCTGAAACTTTTTATTTTTCTGCCTTTTTCATTATTACAAAATTTGCCTTCGCTTATAATTCACACTTAAACATATTAAATTAATTCCTTTTTTACTTTAATAGCAATATCTCTTTTCCTAAGTAAAAAAAGTGGTAGATGTAATACCTTTTTAAAATCTAGACCATATCCGCCAACTTTTAGGATAATTTTACCTTAACCAAGCTCAGTATATTTTAATACGAAAACCACAGTCGAAGTTAAAAAATTTTGAAAAACATAAAATTGAAAAAAATGTCCACAGTCCACACAACCACAGCCTCTTAGTAATATCTTTGCTTGCATTTGATAAGAGATTTCTTCAGGTAATTGCTTGCAAAACACAGAATAATAAATATAAAAGTTATGGCAACGACACCGACAAAATTGCTCGAAGTTAACGATCTTCCTAAAATTTAAAGAAGTGTCATTATCTCGAAAACTAGAAGATATTGAGGGTAATTTGGCTTATTAGAACAGTCTTAAATCCTATCAGCCGTTTTCGTTTGGAGACTGATTTTTGGGACACCCTGTACAGACCGATTTTCATCCCTCTCCTAAAACAACTTATTACGATCAAGACTTAGCTTCATCATTTTTGTTAATTTGAATTATTCTCATGAAAACTAAAACCAAAAGAGCACTTAGGAAACACAGCACTATTTCTAGTTATCTAGATTTTTCAAAAATATAGCGTAGTTCGCTAAAAGTAACAGTAATTTTTTTTTTGTACTTTTTACATATATGTATGTATAACTAATCACTTACGTGAAACTCGTTTATTCCCATCACGTCAGATTTTTGAGAAAAATAGGCTCAAAATTAAGAGAATTAAAAACTGCCGAAGTGATCCTAAAAATGTTCGCAGTACCTACCTACTGTAATTCAATATATTAAAATTGGACTATTTCACTATTCTATATTCACTAACTGCGTGATTCGTGGTAACCAATTTCAATCAATTTCAAAATTTATACGGTGGACGGGGCTGAATTGAGCTGAAATGGAGCTGGTTGGTCATGTTTACGGAGACGCTATATTTAGCAGGGTGCATTCCCGGGAGAGAGTTAATTTGTTTGGAATATTACGATTCGCCCTGTGCACAAGGTCATGCGACGAGCCGGCCTTTGCGGCCCAATTAGCCCCAGTAAAATTTATTTCATTTGCATAAAGCAAGCCATCATTTTCTCTGTTTACTCAAGCCCCGGTCGTCGTTCCTGCGCTCTTCTATCAGAAACTTTCCCAGCGGACCGATAAAACTCATCGGTAACTTTCTCGAAAATTACTGAACAAGGAAAACTTTAACAATTACCAAAAGTCGAAAAGTTCTGCGTTATTCCCGGCGGCGAAGCGGGCCCTTCTGGGCAACTGCACCGCCGCAAGGTGCTCCAATTATGGCGTCATTAAGGGCGCGTAATAATCACAGAAGTCATTAGTGCCTGGCTTAGTGGGAGGTCGTTCAGGTGATTTTAAGCCTATCCCCGCTCTCCTAGGGGTCCTTTTTAGTGCCCTTCATGCACAAAGGCAGTTTCGTCGCGCTTGGTAAGCGTTCTGAAATCATTCCAGCGAAAGTCTTTTGTCCCGCTTTAAGCCCCAAAGACCAGCTCTATTTTTAATACCATCTTTGGTCGATTTAAATGTGTCAAGAGGTCCTTTATTCGCGCGAAAATTTATTTCTAGACCGGAAGGTTCGCCGTGGGAATTGAGCAGCTGTTGCGACTTGTTTCTTTGATTCCGGCATTTATCCACAAAGCCTCAAATAAAGAGGCTTTCAGGGAGCAATGAATTGATTATAAGCCGCTTTTCATGTTAAACAACCCGAAGGGTTACTTATATTGAACGAACATTTTTTCTAGATGATTTATTTTCGGCCCAGTTATATAACTTTCCTAGAAAAATATGCACGAGTGTTGGGTATTATGCAAGGATAAGGAAGTTTATTAAATGTTGTCTCTAAAGTGCGAAGGCGTAATACTTTCTTTTCTTCTATAAATAAATGTACCCTGACATTTTTCGGTGAAATATGTTTCTGAACCAGCTCTGACAAGAAAAGGATTTCATTTAATACACTAACACTTAAAAATGTCGCAAAGGATTTCCTTGGAAGAATACACTTTAGTCTCTAGGTAGTAAGTAGCGAATTTTAAGAAACCTTCCTTTGAATTTCGAGGTTTTTACAGTTTGGTATTTTTTATTACTGAAATTTTGTGTATCTGAAAGAAATTCAAAAATAATAGCGATAAATTCTTAAATCGAATTCTGTGATGTTTTAACCGATTCTTCGTTAAGAACATTTGGGGAATTCCATGCCAAAGAGGAAAAGGCTCTTATTATATTTATTTTAACAATAACGTATAGTTTAAGGTCTATAATTCACCAATTTATAAAAGTACGACTAATTTTTTTCGTCCATGTAAGTTTCTAGAAATTACTACTGTATACAATTTTGCTTCAGTTAATAACACCTTTTTCGGCCATTTATACGACTGGAGAATACTGCCAGGTATATTTTTAGCAAAGAAATATGTAAAACTATTTTATCTGTGAGAAAATACACTGTAAAAGTTATTAAGTTTTTGTTTTATGGTTTTTATTACTTAATTAGAGTGTTAAAAAAGTAATACCGGTAAGGTTTACTCAAATCATTAAATAAAACATCACATTACAGCTACTTAAAACTCATGCGTCAATTTTACGCATGATTATCTTTTACGTAGATCAAAATATGATTATCTTTCTAGGGTTAAAGAGGATAACAAACAAACAAACAAATTCCTTAGTTATACTTAAAGACAATTTTCATTGTTGCATGGTATATGATGACTAAAGTTTTGCACTAGAAATGGTAAAATTCTGGAGTGAAATAACCCACCAGTCACAGTGGAATGACCTCTTTGTAAAATCTGAAGTTTTATCCTTACTTAAATTTCGATATGCGATTTATATTATAATATTTTCAATTTTAATATTTCGAATGTTGGATTAAGGAACTTTTAATGAATATAAAAATGTATAATTTTTATTTCCAGACAACAAACCATGGACGTGGAGGTGGAGCGAATGGGCACAACAGGACCCTCCACGAGCAACAGTAGCACAACAACAGCAACAAAGAACACATTTCCGAGCAGCACATTTAGTCCATCAGGAAGACCAGGAAACGCGACAACGTCGCCAACGTCTTACGGCAGCGACAGCAGCACCAACAGCAACCAGAGCACCCTCAAGGACTCGGACAGCAGCCCCGCTTCCATGGAGGCTGGTCAGACGCCCCCGGGGCCAAAGCCAGACGCCGGGCCCCAACCCCAAGTAACCCTGCCGAGGCAGTTCGAGCAGCTGCAGCTGAAGACGACGACGGTGGACAGTGGCCCCATTTCTAGAACTAGCACGGAGCCCGAAGGTACTGTCTAAAAGAGCCCGAATTTCCTTCCAGTTCGTCCGCAAGCCTCCCGCATCCGCTTGTCTCACTAACCACCTCTGTTTGATTGTTTTGGTCGCAAAATAAGCCATCATAACATCGTCATCGTCACCAACCTCCATCAACGACCGAATCTGCCCTTGTCCTCGATTTTAACTAGCCAAAAGATCCCTGAAAACATAATCATTAAATTTAGCGCATCATGACCAAGAACCAGACGCGGACGCAGACGAAGAGGAAGACGAGGAGCTGAAGGTGGCGTCGGGATGCAAACACCCAACCGGCGGCGGCGGCTGTGTTAGAAAGGACGTCTCAAGTCGGATGAGTGAGGAAGCGGTGACAACTGCCCAAAAGGGATCCCAAACAGATCCTCCGAAGCCGAGGACGAACCATCCGCCGAGGGTGATGATACCAAAGCTACAGTCACTCGAATCCCGACCAATTTACCCGAATGTGCCATACAGCCCCTATGGAAGCCCCTTCGGCAGCCCGAGGAGCAACAGACGCAGGACCCCCCTCAGGGAGTCGAGGAGAGTCTCCATTGAGCAGTCGGGGAGCTTCCTCCAGCTAAATCAATACAAGCTGATGGACCAAATTGGACAGGTGAGAGGTTCTTTTACTCAGAAAAATATTTCGTAATATTTAAGAAAAAATAGGGATAAAATATACGAAAAGCAACGATTACTTCGAGCCGATGAAAAATATCGAAAACACTACGAAATGTACTTCGTCAGCGTTTTACGAAGATTCGGTATAAAATTTGTAACGAGTATTTGCGTAACCACATCGTACTTAATACGATAATTTCTTAAGCCTTACGATATACAGATTAATTTAAGCAAAACAGCTCTGTTAAAATTACGATAAGTTTTCCTTAGTTTTAAGACGCATTCTTGTTTTTGCTTATACGATGTAAGCTACGAAATGTTCATACACGAGATAGGAAAATAAAACATGCGTTTTAATTTTATTTTTTTTTTCAAAACATTACTTTATTTTCTTATTTAGACAAACAATATAATACATTACATATGTACATATGTATATTATTTTCTTATTAAAACGATAACTCTTCTTTAGTTAGTACATACTTATCCAGAGTTCATTACTACTACCCAAACCAGTAATAATTTTTTCCATCAATCATATTTAATATTATTTAGTTAAAAGGCAACAGTAGTTTAGCCGTGAAGAAAGTGTATTTTAAAAATTCGGCTGTCCAAAGGGGTTTAAAGGCCGTTAGCAAGATTCAGTCATAGAATTGAATCAGATGAGATACGATAAAATTATACTTTTTCAAATGTTGTTCAATCGCTGTTCGGGCATGTGTACGACCGTTTTACGCAATGTGGCCTTAGTACGACCAAATGTAAGACCCAAACTATGGTCGATTGGATTTTGCATTCTAAATAGGCCGCCGCCGGTACGCCCTAATGTACAGCTTTTCAGATTTTTTTTACATTTGGACAGGACGCGTATCTACGTCCCTAAAAAATCTGAGTGGCCGTCGTACAGTCTCTGTTCAGCCACTGATTATTTTTACTCGGGTAATGATTATTGCAAAGCTAAATGAATGAAAAGCCAATTGAATTAAAAATTATTGGGTAGTACATATTGTATATACACATATTACAAAGGATATTGTAGGATTCATTGTAATACTAATAATCCTAACCCTATTAACCCTGTCAAACCCATACGCCTTAGGAGACCCAGATAACTTTATTCCAGCTAATCTATTCTATTACTATTACCATTCTATAACATAAGAAAATTCCGAGGAATCCAATTATTAATATGTGCTATGTTATTACATTAACATTTCTTTAAAACAAATTGTTGATTTGCACAACACACTGACCAGTTGGAAGATAGTACAAATGAGTTTGTGGATTTTTAAATTCACTGAGAATTTGAATTTGAAAATTAGTTGTTTAATCTTTTACAATATAACTTAAATAGTGTTTAACTTACTTAGCTATTCTGTCGTTGCTAGTGGCGTGGCGGCTCAATTTGTCTAGAGAGGATTATTATTTTATTTTTAAATTATTCACTCAGATCACGGAGCAACTAACTTCACTAACTGATGTTCACTAACTGCCTCTGCAATTTCGTACAAATAATTTATTTATAACACATTCCTTAAAATTTGTTTCGTGAAATCTATGTAGAACAATTTCGTAAAAACCACAAATGGAGTTTTAAAGTCAACGAAGTTTTTGTTGATTTGAAAAAACACTTCGTAGAATAGAATATATTGCATAATTAACAACACATTCTTTTTAAAACTACGAAATTTTCGTTAATTTAACCTAAGTGCATAATTATGAAAATGTTTTACGCAAAAATACATCACAAAATTTGCGAAAATATTCTAAATTTTAAATAATTTTCTTAAATCTTACGAAAAATTCTCGAATAATTTACTTACGATACTTTTTGTAAAAATAACGAAATATATTTCTCAATGTTCTAATAAATTTTTGCGAAACAGGGCTCCTACGGACTCGTTAAGTTGGCGTACAACGAGGAGGATTCCACCCACTACGCCATGAAAATTCTCTCGAAGCGCCGGTTGCTGCGGAAGGCTGGTCTCATGGGCCGTGGCCCCAAAAAGACAACATCGCCCTTGGACAGAGTTTACAGGGAAATTGCAGTGCTGAAAAAGTTAGACCACCCAAACGTTGTAAAACTGGTGGAAGTCCTCGATGATCCGCTGGAGGATTCGTTGTACCTCGTTTTTGAGCTGGTGAAGCAGGGCGAAGTCCTGAGCGTTCCCACAGAACAGCCACTCTCCGAAGAACGAGCTTGGTGTGTCTTCCGAGATGCCCTGCAAGGGCTGGAGTATCGTAAGTTCTTATTTTTTAGCACTCACCCCTTTTATCGGTGCAGACAAGCACAACACGAAAAATAATTGCATCTTGTACCTTAAGCGTTCGTTCCCAGGTGGTGCTCCCTTGCGCATTGTTTTTTTTTCTTCCAAGTGAAAATTCTTCAATCAATTTTATTTGTGAACCATCAGGCGTTATTGCTTCATCGAACCTACTCAAGCAGAAAGATAAGACAAACATGTATGAAAATTGGAAAAAAAATCGCACAAACATCAGATATGTGCGAATGAACTATATTTTTATATACATACATATATACAGAAAAATAAATACAGTGTTGTGCAAAACCATAACAACCATTCCAGTACAAAAACTTAATGTCGTTTTTTCCTCATTTTATTTAGTCAAAAATGAAAAGCTATATCTTATTTTTCTCCTTTCATTCAGCATTACAAATAGTTGACTTCTCAACAAATTCACAACTCAATTTAATTAAATTAGTTTAAAAAAAATAACGAACTTTCGGTACATTATGTTAGTGTGTAAAGCTAAACAAACCTTTTAGTTGCCTCCCCAGTATTGCGTGTGATAGTCTTCATTTTGAATAACCTCAGCACACCTTCGTGGCATAGACGCTTTTAATTTCATATAGTTGAATTGAGGTATGCTTTCCTATTCTTTTATTTTCTGTTTGCATTAGTTCTGCTTTATTTCGGAAACGCTGATTTGAGATTTTCAATAGGATGAAAATCTGGTGGTGATTGAATGTGCAAATCATGTACTTGAAGTCCATTCTCATTTATCAGCTTCATTGTGTGTTTAGGCCGTTTAGGGTCATTATCATGCTGAAACATTAAACGGTCCATTATTTCCTTTAGTTCAAAAAACAGTTAAAAAAAAAAATTAATTTCAATAAATATTTTGAGAAACGTTAGACTATATACATACATTTATGTTTTTGTCTTCTCATCTCAAAAATGCCCAATTTGTAGAATTTTATAAAGTTGACGTCAGTGCATACGCCCATTCAGCAGTTATCACAGTGTGATTTGTGATATTAGTTAGTAGTTAGTAGACTTTTTGTAAGACGTATATTTATTTTTTTGTCCATAAGTGTACAATGTGAAAAATCGCATCAGAACTAATTTTTAATGATTATTATAAGAAAATATAAAAAGTTTTTAATTTAAAAATACACTTAAACTCCAATGTTTGGGAAATCAGAACAATTGCGAAAATCAATTGAGATATAAAACTTAATCAAAAGAAAACGTAATCAGTCAAAGTTGAAATTTTTCGTTAAATTCGACCACGACTTGTGCGATTAGGAGGACCGACCCAAGGACGAAATCGCCTGTATCTTTTAAAGTTTGGAGCGCCCAAGAAGCGCCAAAACAACAAACAGAAGAAGTAACTCATCTCGCACCGTCGCGTCGCGGCGCCTCTCGCCGTAATTAAAGCGACGTCTCTTTCGATTAACTTTCTTCCTCGCTGTGTGAATAAACATTTCTATTTGAATCGCTAATATCTCTGTGAAATTACGCTGTTAAAAAGGGTCCTTGCCCGCCCGCCGCGGCCCTCGCTGGAAACGGTCGGCTTAACTCGAAAGGGATCGCCGCGCCGGGGTGCGGGGACAGCTGGCTTAGGGCAATTTTGTTTTTCTCGAAAGTTATTTGGTGTGGCAAATGCCTCGCCGGGCACGCCACTCCACTCGCCCAGAAAATCCTTTTGTGCTCCCCAGCGCCGCCCTCTGCGATCCACTTGTTTGAATTATTTAAATTTTTAGCAAAGAAAGCAGGAAAGGGCAATATTTAATTTGCTACTAAAAAATAACTCCCTTTCACCAACCGCGCGCCGACCTGAAGGAATTCTCTGCCTAGATCAGATCAGCCCGCATTAGAGTTGCCGCCATCTTTCCGTAGCACGGAATATTTTATCCAATGTATATTAATAATAATTTTAAATAGTTTATATTTAAATACGCGATTTTTCTCTGTGGAATTATGTAAAAAACCAAATTTAATTTTTGGAAAATCTTGTCAATTGGCGGAGTTATGGAGTTGTAACAGGTCCGTCAACTCCAAATTTCTAACTAAACCATATGTATGGTATGTAGTTGGACTTACGCAAACATGAACTGAACGTGTTTACGAAGCTGTATTTTAAAATTGGATAGTCTATAATTTGTATATGCAAAATTTTCCTCAACCCTCATCTCAGGCATGAATAGCTAAGAATAACCTCGGGACTATCAGCTAAAACAAATAAAAAATAAATAAATATGTAGCTACTAGCTATATATGTACATATACATATGTAAACTCCAACTTCCATTCAACGAAAAACTCCCTAAAACGTAAAAATTACTTCACATTATGGTCTTATAAAATAAGTTAAAATCAGCTCCGTTTTTTTTTATGTTTTTGATTAATTCGTAAATGATCATGTTGGTTACTAGAAAAATATAAATAGAGATCGTTCACCCAAATTAATTGAAAAAACGGAGATTTTCAATTGTACATGATCACAGAAGAGATAAAATATTACACAGAAAATAAAAAAAAGTATTTTATATACAAAATTACTTTGAAGAGTTCAATTAAAATCAATATAACTTAAGCACTACCTCTTTTTAATTACAATAATGAATTAAATTTTTCTCCAATAATTCAAAAATAACTTCTAAATGTCAAGGGAAAAATCTTATTTCACAAATTATTTTTGTTTCAATCATCAGGTTAGAATAATGTTAGAATTTGACAAAGTTGCATTATCATGTAATTCATCCAAAAAACAACAGTTTTTACACTGTTCACGCATTATTTCTACATGTTTTCAGTTTGACCCATATTAATAAATTGTTTTTTAAAGTTTTAAAAGTATTTAATAAATATAATTTAACTTATAAAAAAAATTATAAACATTGAATGTGACATAAAATAAAAAGAATGATAAAATCAAGGCCTACATACAAACTTTTTTAAAAACTACTCTTGATTTTTATTTAATAATTTGAATATTCAAGTTACAACATATAGAACGTTTGAACCAGCGTAATAAGTATGAAAACAGATTATTTCAGCATTATAAGATTTACAAAAGTTTAGACTTTTTCGCCTCCGGTCCATTCTGAAGCTATGTATTATATGTATGCACATATTTCATTTCCCTAGAACAAAACATAGCCAGACAAAGGCTTCAGATTCAGACTTATATTAATTCTGTTTTACGTCGGTTAAAGTGAATTGTTGAAAGTTCTGTCGGTAAAACCGAAAATAAATCTAACTTTACTTAATAAAGTTATAAATATAAATATAAATTGTAGTTTAACGTTTCTCTGTCGGTTTTTAGCTTTCAAAAAGGGCCCCAAACTTTGTATGCCCAGGGGCCTCTATATGCATTAAGACAGTTCTGCTGCAGACTATCCGGACTTAAAGCAATTGTGGAGGTTCCTTTTGATTATAAAACTCCAATAGGAAGGTCGAGTGTATTTACATAATAAATGAAATATTCAAACTTTTTCAAGCTAGGCATTATAACTTTGTCATGCTCATCACAAAACCACTGAAAATTATGAAAATTATTGATTTTAAAATTTATTAGATAAATATAATTTATTAAAAAGTAAAGTATAGTAATTAAGAAATTATTTTGACTGAAGGAAGTTACTGGGGTGGTAACTCTAATCCGAATACACCTTCATCATCCACAAGTTGAAGACTTTGTAAAGTGGAAAAGTGAAGAATCGTTAAAAATTTATTAAGGCCGAGGAGACAAAGTTTGAAATTAATTTTCGGAAAATGTCTCAAGGAAAAGTGCACCCGACAACGGGCGTTTCTCCAGACAGTGGCTCTTCCCCCTTGAGTTCGTGACACAGCTTAAAATTTCATGGAACACGTCACGACGAAATTTCCGCCAATTTTCTTTAATTGTACCCAAAGTGGGTGTTGAATCGTTGAATGCCGCCAGACGACCAGTGAAATTTTGAAATGCGATCCGCCATTATTTGCGAAAGCGTAAATTTGCTTCCAAGTATTTTAAACAATTTAAAGATATAGCAAACGGGTCGCGGGGGATTTCGCGGGAAAGGTTAGTTCGCGAGGAGCGTTATAATTTGCATTTGAGCAAACAATTGAAACGCCACCGCCCGCTTAGGAAGCAGTGGATCGGGAATATTTTGAGCTACTGTTTTAAGCTGTGGGATTTCACTGCTCGGGCTCCTCAGACTCCTCGGTTAAGTTTAATTTTTGGGAAAATTACTAAGTCCTCCGATTCCGCTGATGATTTCGAAGATTTAGGCGATGGCTTTGTATGCGGGGGCGCTGGCATCTGGTACAAACGGGCGCTGCGTTTTAGTTCAAGATTAATTGGTACCACCGCAGTTCTAATGTAAAATGAAATGATCCCCATTAGAAAAGAAGAGGCATCGCTCCAAGATGATATTCAAATATTCATATATTCATATATTAAAAAACTACTTTCACTAGCTCGTTTAAACCAAATAGGTATAATTTGAACACTGGTCAAAATCCTGATATAAGATTCAAAACGTAACTCTTTTATTATTTACCACTTTTGTTTTTAACTTAACTTATGTTAATTGTTTATGCATAAGTTTCCTTAATATATTCTGTAATTCAAAATTTAAATTGATCAAAATTAGTAATATTCTTAATGATTCGGGGTATTGCAATGTATATTTGAATTGCTACATGCTTCGGGTTTCCTTGGTCAATATTTATGACAATGAATTTACGTTTCTTCAAAATAATGAGTTGTATCAAATTCAGTTTTTTTGTTTTGATTGTACAGGATCTCAGATCTCGTTAGCTTATGATAATTAAAGAGAATAGATTGATTGTTTTTACGAATTTTCAAAGTGAGGCTACCAATTTTTTTGCTTAAAAATTTTGAAGTGAGTTTTAGTAGCATTCAACGAAAGTTTTTTAGACCTATTCCAGTCAAATTAACAAACCAGATCTTCATTAAAAGCAGCATTAGTGTACTTCGAATATATTTAGATAAACCGTGTCATCCGCATACATGATATATCTACTTCTTCGATCTAGTTGAAAAATAGGATATACACTTATGGACAACACCCTTTGATAACTGCTGAACGGCCGTTAGTACTGACGTTAACCAGATACAAAACATCCCTGCGCTAATATAGACATTTAAACAAAATTCTATAAAAGGTGCCTTTTTGAGTGGACGCCGCTTCGATGGGTGTTTCAGCATGATAATGACACTTGGTTTGCCGGCTCAATCACCAGATTTAAATGCTATTGAAAACCTCTTAGAGATTCTTAAACGACGAGTATAAATTCAGGGTTTCCGAAATAAAACAAAACTATTGGAAACACTGAAGAAAAAGAATGAAAGTACCTCAATCTACTATTATGAATTTAAAAGCGTCAATGCCACAAAAGTACTGGTCATTCAAAATAAAGACTATCCATACGCAACTAAGGTTTAGTTTTAAACGCTAAATTATACCGAAGTTTGTTAGTTTTTTAAATTACTTTAATGAAATTGAATTATAAATTTGTTTTGAAGTCAACTATTTGTAATATTTTATGGAAGAAAATAAATACAATATAACTTTTTATTCTCCACTAAATAAAATAAGGAAAAAACACATTAAGTTTTTGTATTTGAATATGGTTACTATTGTTTTACTGTATTTATTTTTTGCTCATAAATATACATAAAAGTATAGTGTAACAATTTTTAAGATACCGAACTATTACAATTAGGAAATTTTTAGAAAGAAAAACTAATAGGGCTTTTGGTTCTCGAGATTTTCTCATGTACGAGACTAGTTCCGATTCTTTAGATTTCGACTTTTAATTGATAAAAAGCTAGTTTTTCACATTAAGAAAAGGTAATCAGATTGACCAACGAGTATGAAGTTACACTCGGAAGCGACCAAACGAAGGGTTAATTGCATCATTTCTGGCTGTTTTGCCAACTCTAACAAATAGTCGCCCCTGAGAACTGAAGTTGAACAGACAATTAGCCATCAGTTGACGAGAATAATTTGACTGTTTCTACACTGGGAATTTAATTAATACAAGTGATTAAACGAGGTAACCACAACCAACTCCCGGGCCGAAGCCCCTTTCGCCGGAGAACAGGAACTGGGGCGGGCTCCCCGAAGTCATTTCAGGGCGCTCCGCCGCTGGAGCAATTTCGTCCTCAGATAACACCTGAAGTGTTGGGGCACCCAGCCGCCCTCCAGGCCACCCCCGGCCGCCGTTGTGTACCCACTCCGGGGCACTGGAGTCATTAAACGCCGCTGAGCAAACACGATGACAATCGCTTGAACTTCCCGAGCTTGTTGCAATATTTTCGCTACCTTGAAGGGATTTATTTTCTTCTTTCTCCCGGTCCCGCCCGCCAGAGGGCTCCACCTTGAAAGGCTCCTCTTCACAGGGTGGGTGCATCGGGGCGGCACGGCGACGGAGGCAGCAGGGTGAAATGGAAATTTTCGGTTCTTTCACCAACTTGAGTGGATTAAGGTGGAACTTTTGTTCGGAATAATTTGGGGAGAATCGCTCGTCAAGCCAATTCAGGTGGAAAAACTGCCATGACAGGGTGGTTGAGAAGTTACTTAATCACGGCGACAAATTATTTTGTAGTTCACAGTCTTTCGCTGACACGTGGTAAAGACATCGCGAGATTTACCCACTTAAGAGTATTATTTTAATTATGGGTATAATAAACCTTTACTAAGTAATAAAATATGTAAATGAAAAACTTAGCAAGCTGTTTTTCAAGTTAAACTTCTATAGCCGTGTATAGTTTAAAATGGGAGGGAAAAAGCCGATGTAATAAAAATTTGTCGGTCGGCACTAGTGTGTGTTGTGAAAATATTCGGCAACCATAAACCGATCCTTGAAAAGAATTTATAAAGACACAAATACTTAAATGCTTGTTCACTAAATATTTCAGAATTTAAAAAATGATTTTTATTTTCATTGTAAAAATTCTAAAATAGGTTCGTTTTATATCGCATAATTTTTAATTTATGAGGAAAAATGTCTTAAAAGATACCCTCCCTCCGCCCTTAATTTCAAAGTTTGCTAAAAAAAAATCTGAAATAAGTAGAGTTGTGGTTTATATAAATAATATAGAAAAAATAAAACGATGTTTTTAACTAGCACTTATATTTGGAAATCACTTAAAATCTTTTACAAATATTCATAAAGTATAATTTAAGACTATAGCATTAGTCATAGGTCTTATTGCTTTAAAGGCGGGGACGATTAATTTAACTAAATAACATTTTATACATTTCCTTCCAAATTATGGAACCCTCGATTCGCACTTGGGTGGTTTTTTTTTCAAAATTTGCTCACCGAAAGTATAATGAATTAAACAATTAAGTAAGTGGCAGTTGTTGAGTTTACGAATTGATTGCATTTTTTAAAATTCAAAAATCTTCAGAAAAAAATTGACAAAAACGAAAGGGGGTATCCAAGGGTAGTACTAGGTATCATTTAAAAAGTCGTTACATTGTCCACTTATTGGCCTTTTTGTGCTGAAATTTTTAATTATAGTAGGTACACAGCTTTGAACCTAAAAGTTTTCAGTATCTTATAGAAATAGGTTATATAAAGTTATGAATAGTATACGTAAAAGTGGTAACGAAAACGCTTAAATTTAGACATCAAAGACGTCATTTCATCGTGTAATTTGAACTGAAACATTTTCATCATACGATGTTCATTTTCTCACTCAGTTGTAGAAATAAGTTAAATCGATTTTACAAGGGCAAATGGATTAAATTTCGATCTTATCAAAGAAACGGCACAGACTCTTACTGCCGCTTCATATTTCCATCAATATATTTCTAAACGAATCTCACTGGCGTAAGTTAGCTCTACCCACAGGCCACATCCTGGTGCAACTCATATCTTCTTGCTTAATCTCATGGATATTGGTTTTGAACGTGCTAAAGTTACTACAGCATTTGGCATTTCACAAATTATTTACACAAAGACGAGATGCCGGTTCTTCTCGTGATAGTTTGGGTTTGGCCCGCAACTAACCGCCATAAACCCGAGATTGGGAAATATCTAAAAACTCCTCATAATAAGTTTGCTTAATTCTCATGTATTTTAAACTTTGCTTAAAATGGATTTGTGGGGAGAGGGAAAGGCAAACAGATTAGGAATCTAAAAAAAAAAAAACACGCTAGGGAAGGTTTAATGTGATTATGTCCAGAAACTTTTTTTGATTGAAATAAAATCACCCTGATCTCGGAATCTGCGGAATTGAATTATTTATGGATGGTGTAACTTTGGGAGCACTTTCAGCGACCTTTTATGACCAAAAACTTCCGGTCCGACCCCACTGCAACCATTGTTCGCAAACACGAGAGTTTTCCTTTTTATTTTACCTTTTTGTTTGCACCTTTGAACTTAAGGAGCATCCCTCAAAGGAGTTCTTTCCACAGCTTCTGCTCAAGTGAATTTCGGAGTGGGTGGCAGCACTCCTGAAGGGCAACTTTTTGCTTCATGTAGCCACGGGGCGCCCCCGCAGCCCTGCGACGCGGATGATGCACCACATAAAGCTAATAAAGTCCCACCCCCGCTTAATGCACCACTTCTCTCCTTTAAGTAGCTACTTTCACTTTGGGGCATTTTAAAATGCAAAAGTTACACACGTCACTCAGAGTTTTCCTTTCGCATTTTGCGGGATTTGAGTTGATGCACAGCAGAAGTGGAAAAGTACCAAAGTATCATCAATCGGTTTTTTACTTATGGTCTTAAAAAGAATTTTTCATATTTAGCCAGTCCTGTGATGGAAATGGGCTCCAAAACAAAAATTCCAGAAAAGAATTCAAAAATTCATCGTATAAACCGCAATATAAAATAAATATACACACTGAGAAAAATTAAGTTGGTCAATATTTAACTGAAAAAAATTGTTAAAATACCACGCCATACAAATCTGCAAAATTTTAACAATTTCGTTGGTCAATCCCAAATTTTATTCTTATACAGCCCATGCAACACATTGCTTTATTAAGGTTGAATCGCTTAAAACGCATTGTCATGGGTAGCTCGGTGGTAGAGCTGCGTAGCACCAATTGGGGGATCCCAGGTTCGAATCCAGCCACGCCTAGTCGAAATATCACAGGGAAAGCAACTTTTTTAAAAAAAATCGGCATAGGAGGAGGGGTAGCTCAGATGACAAAGCTGCAGAATCGCCAGTTCTTGCAGATCGCAGGTTTGAATCCTCAGCCACGGTTAGTCGGAATATCACATTGAAATCAAATTTTTCTCGTCGTCAGTAGATTAACTATTTCTCGTTGTTAAAATTAACCAACTTTATTGGTAGGCGCCTTTTTAACAAAGCATTTTGGTAAATTTTACCAATTTCAGTGCACTACACATAATAATCCCGAAAAAAATTCTTTAGCACACCCGCAAAGCGCCTAATATACACCCAAACATTTTCCATTTTTAAGCTTGCAACAAGCAAATTTGTCGAACAATCATACCTACATCGTGCCTGCAACAGGCCCGAAACGCGCCCGCAATAGACACAAAACGCTCCTGCGGGCGTGGTATACACAATAGTCTGTAACGGGGCCTGTTGTAGGGGCGTTTCGGGCTTGTTGCAGGCGTGTTTAGGGCCTGCTGCGGGCTTGGAAAATGGAAAATGTTTTGATGTATATCGGGCGCGTTGCAAGCGTATTAAAGAACTATAGTTATTTTTGCACGCTTATTTATGTTGCGGGCGTGTTATAGGCGTCTCTATGATCTTATTTTTCTTCAAAAATGCTACGAACCCGATTCGAGCGTATAAATAGGAAGGTGTTTTTCGAGACCTTACATCTTTAGTGAAACCAACGCTGAGGATTGTATTTAATTAAATCACCTTGAAATTCCTCAGTGCACTACCAGCGCATCATCCACGGAGACATCAAGCCCGGGAACTTGCTGCTCGGCGAGTTCGGACGAGTGAAAATTGCAGACCTGGGCGTTTGCAACGAGTTCTTCGGGGAAGACGCTGCGATGAACAACGGCTCCACGGCCGGCACGCCCGCATTCCGTGCGCCAGAAACTTTAATACCGGGGCAGGTAAGTGAATAAATTTAGCAAAGATTTATTTTTTAAATTCAATATGTGATTTCAGCACCTGTACAGTGGAAAGGCTGCGGACATATGGGCCCTGGGCGCCACCCTCTACGCTCTGATCTACGGAAATGTGCCCTTCGTGGCGAACTCAGTGCCTGCGGTTTACGAGAAGATTAAAAACGATCAGCTCAAGCTCCCTGAGCAGCCAGCCATCAGTCCTGAGCTGCGCGATTTGCTTGAAAGAATACTCACAAAGGACCCTTCCAGGCGAATTACTTTGCCGCAAATTAAAGTAGGCGCATGTTTTGAGTAATTTAATTAGTAAAATTGCAACCATTGGACCTATTCCTCAAACCATTTAAATAAATCCCCAAACGGATCGAATGATTATTTTTTGGAGTATTCCTGAATTTAATCGAATTCGAATCATACGAATGTGGTGCAATATTTGGTAGAAAGTATTCGTTAAATCTTAAAGATTTCGAGCTAAAATTTCGTGCAATAAAATTGTTGAAAAATAAGAATGTGGAAAAGTCGCTAATTGTTTTGATTTGCTCAATCAAACATTTTTAAAACTATTTCATTTTAAAAACTATTTCGTGTCAATAAGGGAATGGCAGAAGATTAATTATTCGATTCCATTTTACTGAGTTGTAGGTTTTAGTTCCTTTAAAATTTTTTGCTTAAGGAAGTTATCAACTCGGTATTGCTGAAGAAGAAACATGAGATAAGCCAATTTTATCCACAACTTGATGTTTTTTCTAAAAACATTTTATATTGGTTAATAAATATTGCCTTTAATTACATTTGTTAATTGGGAGTTTAAAAAATATTACCCAACCTTTTTGGACAGCTTTCGACCGCTCAAAATTGGTCGAAAGTTTCTGAAAACTTGTGGACTGTGGACGGATTTCGGGAATACGCCTCAACGTAAAAACATTCGAATGTGGTGAACTTTCGCATACGGATTTATTTGAATGATTTTAGGAATAGGCAACCAAACTCTAAAATTGCTGATAGAATTTGCATCCATTTTGTTGCAACATTTTCCTTCGCTATAATTCACACTTGAAATTTTAATCAAGTAGATATTCGATTCACACGATCGTGGCGTATGTTGCAGGAGCGCTGGCCAATAGCCACACTGATGAGATCTGACCAGTGCAGTGGTCCGTCCGAATTCAAAAACCGACCATTTTTGTGGACTTGTCTGCCTCGGTGGACAAGCATTTATCCTTATTACAAATCCCTATATAAGAATTATAGCGAAGGGCAAATCTGCAATTTTGTCCACCAGCCGATTGTAAAAATACATACATCTACATACATATAAAATTAAAATCTTGTCTTATTGCCCATGATCCTCGATCCATTCATTTCTTAAAATTGAAACAGGTGCTCATCTTGAAATTTCTCTGAGAGTAGTATATCATTATAAAATTTCATTTCGCACACATTTTGGTTTAAAATTCAAGGTCCAGGCTAATTTTGGCCTATTTTAAAGGTCACTTTTTTACTTGAATTTCTTTCTAGGAGCATCCCTGGTTGACTGCAAACGGTGCTTGTTGCCTCCCCTCAGAGGAGGAGAACTGTCGACTGGTGCAAATAAGTGACGAGGACATTCACACAGTTGTAAAGAGCATCCCCAAATTGGACACACTAATTTTAATAAAGACGATGCTGAAGAATCACTCGTTCCAAAATCCGTTTTCCAAGGCGATCTCAGGACGAGCCCCCCAGCGCGGTGGGTCCCGTCTGGAGCGCTTCACAAGAGCCGGACGGTCGAATTCAGCTCCTGGTGCTTACCACATGTCGGAAAGGTAAATTCAGCGATTTCGATTAAAATTTAGAATGTTCCCACCCTCACAAAAACACAAATCGATTTCTTTCCAGGCAACTATCCAGCGATAGCATCCTCCCCGCAGTTTCAGAGACAGTGGCTAGCTCCTGTAACGAGTCTTCGGATCAGTCCTTAGAAGGATAAATTGTGATCCTTTTTTTAAGTTTCGGGTATTTTTTTTTTAGTTATTGTTTTTTTTATTAAATGGGACATTTTTTTTATATATTTTCACTTTCCGTCTTCCTTTCCTCCATCCATCGAATTCGATTTAAATACTCGAAACAGTCGGACTTCTGCTAAAAATAGTTTTTTCCGGCGCGACCGGAGGCCCAACCGTTTTACGCCTTTCGCATGGATATCGGGAAATCAACAAGGCCCAAAAAGCCTGAGAGTAAACCCTGCCGCATCCCATCAATGGTGTTATTTTAAATTTACATAAATTTCCATGTTTTGGGACCTGCACGTTCTGCCAGGACGTGTGTCCCATTACTTGGGATTATTTATTACCTCCATCCCTCCAGGAAGGCGCCGATAGCTCCTCGAGGATGGGTAAGAAAAAAGTACACTTTCTTCTCGTTCTCGTCGAAAATAATGGGGAATTCGAGGAAAAATTTAAACGGTATCTGCAGGCTGAATTGGGGGATCAAAAGATATAAAAACGTGCGACAAATGCGAGGTTGGGTGAGCATACGTAACACAATACCCCCCAATTAAATCCACCGCTCCTCCGCCACCCGTCGATTCTGCTGCATTATCGCTCTCGTCGAACAAATAATTTTCGAGGGCCCGGAGCATTCCGGTGACGTTACGCTTTCTTTTTGAGCTGATTAACCTGAAGGAGCTCCGTAAGGGCGATAAGAAGACAGCCGAAATGTGAAAGGGCTCGTGCGCTCCAACCAAATACCCTTGACGTGGGGCACACGTGTGTGCGCGGGTGGGATGCCGCCCCCGAAGGCAACTTTTACAACCAATTTGGTTACCAGTGGAATTTTACTAACCAAAGCGAAAAGATCAAATGAGCAAACTTTTGGTGCAAACATTTTCTAAAGTCATTTGCCTTTAAGAAATTCAACTTAATTGAATTAAGATAAATCCGTCGAGTATGAACAACTTCTCACAAAAGCTTGATGAAACTTATCTGGGATTTTCGTAAGGTAGTAAGGAAAATATTATCTTGATTTGCATCTTTTCCAGTTATGGGGAACAATCTCGTTTCCTTCCAGACATATTTTTATTAATACAGAATACTGCAAATGTGCGAAATTTTCTTAGAAAACAAATTAATCTTATTTATTCCGCTGTTTGCTTGCTTCTTCTTAATATGTGTTAAAACAAGAAGCCTTCTACCTGCTGCGTAAGGAACTTCTTAAGATTCTCAGCGCTCCCACTACTTAATTAGGTATGAAATAAAATTCAACAACTGCCCCTCATATAGTCATGATTAAATTATAGTAATGATAAGACCAAAATTAAAATATGTAACTGATTTTTCTACTATATTCTTGGTAGCAGTAAATCTAATTGGAATTGGAGCATCAACGAGTCTCACTAAAAGTATTTCTTTACATTAAATTATACATGTTTATATTTAGGTATAGGCATAACATCAAAGAAAATTAATCAATTTAGATCGAATTAAAGATAAGACCTAATTCAATTTTAATAATAAAAATGAAGCATAGAGGCGCTATTAAATTGTTTATGAAAATGAAATATCGTATGAGCTCGCAGATTTATTATATCTTGGGCAAGTCGCCGAGACATTGAGTTTATTACGTCTACTATTATACAGGGTGGCCGATATTTACTTCGTTCAAAGCCAAACATCAAAATACATTTTAAATTTTTGAAATGTAAGTTTATTGTTCGATATATATCTTCCTTTTGCGTATATAATTTTGTATAAAAAACGAAAAAAGATTCACACGATGTACGAATGTGTTTATGAACCAAAGTGTTCCTTTAAAAGCGTCCGAACTCACGTATTTTTTTGTATTAACTATGATTGCATGCATGGCCCATATCGAAAAGCCATTGGATTTATATCTGGAGAATTGGACATACATTGATTAGAAGAAATGAACCTCGAAACATTGTTTTTAGCCATTTCTGAGTGACGATCGCTTGGTGTGATAGTGCTGAATTTCGCTGGAATATCCAAGTTCTACGCTGAAATATTTAGTTGCCTAAAGTTTCAAATAACTTCCAATACCATTTCGGGGTAGTTGGTAGCACTTATTTTGACGCTAGAGTCCAAAAATAAGATTAAAAGCACTTCTTTTCAGCAAACCTGTAGTTTGTATAAGCTTTCCCCACTCAGAATTAATTTCAATTTTAAGGCTCTTGACGTTCTCAAACTATCCCCCTTTTTTAAAAACGCACTTCGAGAGTATATTCCTCATATATTCTAGATGAGGTTCAGGTCAGGCCAGTCTAAATCAGTCCCTCAAGGCTCTTTTGTAACAATAGATGCATGGTTGTCATGTTGAATAATCGAACTTTCTTCTACATCAACAAAATTGAGGATCTCATCCAATAGATCTATATACAAATTGCGGTTCATTTTGATTGAAACTATAAGTCATCCTAAGTTTTTATGATGATATAGCGGAAGGAAGTTGGATTTTTCAACATGACAACCTTACCGTACACGCATCAAATGTTACAAGAGAGCTGCGGAGGGACGTTTTGGACAGGCCCGGCCTGAACCTCTTCCAGAATATATGGGAATATTCTCGAAATGCGTTTTTGAAAATGATGGACAGTTTGATAAAAATGCAATTAATTTTACGAATGAGGAAAAATTTAACAAATAATAAACTCAATGTCTTGCCGACTTGCAAAAGTTATAATAAACCTGCGATCTCATGCGACATATTAATTTAAAAAAAAAAATAAAATAGCGCCTCGAGTTTTTAGTTTTATTATTAACATTTAATTTGGTCTTACCTTTCATTCTTGATTGATATTCTTTGATGCTATGCTTATACCTAAATAGAAATATGTATAATTTAATGTAAAAAAATATTTTTAGTGAAATTAGTTGATGTACCAATTAGATTTACTGCTACCAAGAATATAGTAGAGTAGTTATCATTACCTACTTCGTGGAGTGTAGGTACTTAGACCGATTAACCATAGAAAATATCTTTGCTTAGCTCCTGTAATATTATCGATTATTTTTTCGAACACACATTCAGTTATTTCGAAACTTTAGGCCCGACTAAGATCGTCCTGTAATAGCACACGAGGAAAAAAAGGCGTAGTTTTATTCTTCAACAGATTATCAAACAAGAAATAAAAAACTATTTCACATAGAAGTCGATGTGCTATGTTATAAATATTGCTTATAATTTTTAAATTTTTTTAATTGCAAACATATGTATGTATATCGTTGTTCAATTTTATACCTAAATTTACATATATCAAAAATAGAAAAAATTGTTATTTTTTACCCATTAATTGCTGTAAATATTTACTGTGATATTTAGATAAAAATTAGTCAAAAATTACTGTACATTCCTACATTTTTGAATTATTATATCTCTTGTAAATGCTTAAAATTTAATATAAAATACTAAACTAAGATGTTTAATACATTTTGAAAGCGTAACAATTCCTAAAATTGAATATAAAGAAGCACATGCATTATTATAAATTGTTGTATCAAAACGTCGAGTTATTTCCTTATGAATTTATGTAAATAAAGCATAATATGTAAGGTATATTCATTAAAATTTGTGGCTTTGAAGTGGACGCAGAATCTTTGTGCAATTTTTTTGAATATAGAAATCACAAACATATCCAAAAACTGGAGACTTGTTGGACTCATCCTTTTGATTCTTGCTTTTAACATCCATTTTTACCGATATCAATTCACCTGAATTAATGTTTTCTCAATAATGCAAAATGCGGGAAAATAAATTAACATATCCAAAAACAGAAAAAGTACTTGTAGCATCCAACATTTCTCCAGACGATCATCTTTCACAAAATAAAACTTTTTATGTGTATCTTCTTAACAAATAACTATTCAAAAATTTGTAACAAACTTATGCAATTTGCTAATTGCTAGAAGTTAGCAAGTAGACCAACGTCCGCTGCGTAAGCTTTGGAATTAACACCAGATGGCTCCGCAAAAAAAAAAAATAATAATAAATAAATAAATAAATAGAATGAGCAAATTAAGAGACACGTTTATTTAGGCAGCTCTTTAAACCAGGCAGATAATTTAATAGTGCTTAAGAATACTTTTCTGGATTCATTCGGGACCATGTCGTTTGAGAAAAATGATACGATTTCGCCCTCAAGGGAAGCAAGCCGAGATAACTAAAAGGATATTTTTAATTAAAAGAAAGACGAGAAGGTTAGGAGATCTCTTGATACATTTTTTGTACTTGAACATTTATCAATTCTCGAATTTTTAGGATTATTCAATTAAAGAAATGGATCCGATGCATATTCAGCTCGTTGTAGATATTAGAGAGTTTCGGATATATTGTTGAAAAAAAAATATAAATATATGTAATAAAAATGAAAACATATTTTTGCACAAAGAAATTAAAAATATTTTCGGGCACAGGCTATTTGATGACAATTATTTAATTGTTGTATTGCACAAATTATCCATCTCAATAAACAGAGGATTTATAATGAAGAAAATTTCAGCAGTTCCAGCTCCACTGAATAAATTCTTATGATAACCTTAATTTTATGGTTAAATTTTATTTTATTTTTTGTTTAGTGGCATAATTTTTCCATACAATTTTCTCGAAGATTTATACAAATCAAATTTTAAATAACAGTCTGAAAACTAATCCTTGGTTCAATCAAACATAGATATCACAAGTTAGCAACTCTGAAAACATATCTATTTTATATATTTCTTGCTCCCAAGTTGGAGGGATTTCGTGCAGCTCAACAATTTAATGACTTCAGCAAAGTTTATAGCCAGTGAGTTTGCCCCTAGGATACTATAAAATAAATATTTTAAATAATTCTGCACTTTGCAAAACATAAGCAAACATTTCAATAAACCTTTAAATCTTACATAGTACAGGATTTAAACGCACTAAGCTGCTTAAATGTTCTTCTCAATAACGCAAACAATATAAAGGTTTATAGTCTACATAATACGTACATTTATATTTGCACAAACATAGCCGCCAAAAATATCCAGCCATTTCCTTATGGTATTTAAGTATACAACGAACCTTTTGAGTCTAAAAAGGTAAAGTTTGATTAAAAACTCCAAAGGTAAAAGGGAAATTGGGAATTAACTCAAAATTTACCAAAATATAAACTTTGTGAGTATCTCGTTGTTTTGACTATTTCCATTAGTGTTAACCCAGAGACGAAAAGCTTTATTAATATAAATGTAATAAGTAGGTGTTTTTAAGAGAATATTTATAGATTTATTTATATTTATTAAATTCAAAATGTTTATGCCAATGGTTTTTAATAACTTTGTAACATTTTTTGCCGTATATTTGCAAAAACACGTGATATTTAAATGATGAAGCCGAAATCGATGAGGCGATGTCTTATTGAAAAATTTTAGAAATCATCAAGAAAACATATATCTATGCGTTTGAAAAAAAAAGAAATAAATATATATACTTATATGTATAAATAACAAAGAAAACTGCTTTTCTTTTATTGAACCCTTGTTACCCATACGAGAAATTGTTTTTTAAACAGCTGCAGCACACCATATAGATTGCTTTATAATATAGTTTTACGCATTTCATAATAAAAGACTGAAATCTGAAAGAATTTATATTTTATAAGAGACAAAATTATTGTTTGGCTACGTGAGATGTTTACGTTTAATGGCGGGAATTTTATTTATTTATTGCGTCATAGTAATTTCAAATAAACAAAATTAAACACATCTGCAAAGCAGCTTTCGAAATATTTATACAAAATTGCTTAAGTCCAATTGTTCCGATTGTAAGAATCTAAATTCTGGTTTGTTTCTTAGAATTTCTTTGAAAGAAAAATCTTCATCGCTAGCTGAATTATCTTCTTCGGCGTCCTCTTTATTTAGTTTTTTTTTTTTTCGTCTATCCAGAACAATAGAAGATTTTATTTAGAATTGAATTTTATCATGAATAACCTATAGGAAAAACTTACATAAAGTTTTCTAAGAAAACATCAAATAGGAACGATTCTGAAGAAATATTAATAAACTTCAGGTTAATATAAACTTTCCTATTGTTCTATAGATATGAAAAGAATGCCGCTATTTTTATTTGTGTCGTCATAATTATCAGAATTTTTCTCAGTTTCACCGTCATCATAATTTTCAGATTCTGTAGTCGTTTCACCATCACTTCCCTGGTTGGAATAATCGTCGTAATCTGCTTGCTGGTTCGCTAAAGTCCGGAAGACTTTTCTGTTACCACTTCCATCCTTTACCAGTGTAATCTTAGGGTTTTTTATTATCCGCTTTTTACCCGCATTACTAAACTCCAAGCAAAAGACTAGGACTATAACGAACAGAAAAATATAAGATAGCTTCATCTTTATTATCACTTGACTACTAACTACTGATTGTAACTAAATAGCGCTTTATATTCTCAAAATTTCAACACATTCTGTATTTAATTTCGTTTTGTGCCAGGAAATTTACTTAAACGTTTTCTCGTGTTGCGTATGACAATAACAAAATTTACCTACAGCACATGGACGATATTAACACATGTGTTTTTGGTTTTAAAATCGTAAGCTTTTGTTTTATATAGAAACACCCTAATGGGTTTAAAAGAAATCTAGTTTCTCCTTATACCTAATTAACACCTTGCAAAAACCATTTTAAGAATATTTTTTGATAACAAATTTTGCTAAGAATTGTACCTCTTTACAAATATTTTAAATACTTTTTGAGTATGAAACTTGGCTCATACTACCATCAAAGCTAAGTTGGAAAATTAATTAGAAACAATATATGTACATATGTATCTACTCATGTCAAAATTATATTTATTTCAAAACTTTTACAGAGAATTAACTCCTTTTTAGAAAATTATTACTTCACAGCTTCTTCACAGGAAAGTATTCCCATGTCGCCTTAATCGCATTAAATAATTCACCATTATTTTTAATATTTTGTTGAAAAACTGAATTTTTTACATCTATCCAAAGATGATCTATCGGATTCAGGTCCGGACTACAGTACCTGGCCAAAAAATTAGAACCACCATAGAAATTTCATTAATTCTCAGTTCCGATATGAGCTAAGTCGTAGGAAATGCAAAGATATTACAAACATAGTTGTTATTTGGAAGATCTCTTTATTTGTGATGGGATATTGCACAAAATGAATATTTAATTTCTAATACTTAATGTTACCACCTTTCGCTTTAAAATCTGCCCGAATTCGTCTAGGCATGCTCTCTGTGCAAGCTCTAATACAAATTTAATTTCAGGAGCTTCTTGCCATACTTCCTTAATATTTTGAATTAATACCTCGCGAGTGGGGTTTCGCCTTTCATAAACTAATTTTTAACACATGCCAAACATTTTCAATCGGACTGAGATCAGGTGAATTACCTGGCCAAGGCAAAAGAAGAACATTTTTGCTTAAGAGAAAATTTTTTACAGCTTTTGCAGTGTGGCATGGCGCTCCATCTTGCATAAACTTAAAAGATGAAGAGTGGAATCCCATTTGATCCAAATAAGGCAGTAAAACTGTTTCCAAATGTCTTAAGTACTGATCTTGCCTCATGGTACCTTCCCCTACGTAAAGAAGTCCAAGTCCTTCTGCAGTAATTGCACTCCAAATTATAACGGATGGGAGATGCTTTACTGTCTGTTGTTTGCAGGATTGGTGAAACCTTTCATTTGGAAGTCTCCGAACAAAGGTGCAAGCTTCCGTCATTACTTGCAACGTTGATACATTCGAAAATATGACCTATAAAAAAATTTGAAATTAACGAATTTTCATTCAAAGACTTCCTTACTAATTACAATTTTAAAACAGTATTACTTTTTTACTTTTACCTTTCCCAAATCTTCAATGGTATATTTTGAATATTCCTTAGCGAAATTCAACCTCATTTTCTTCATCCTTTCCGTAAGCCGTGGTCGCTTTGCCGCGGTCTGCAGTGAAAGCCAGATTCCTTTAATCGTCTTCTTAAACTGCGTTGGGACACATCCACTCCTGCTTCAGTTACAACTCTTGCTAGTTCTCGCAATGGTAAATTACGATGCGCACTAACTGTAGCAACATTTTTTCGCTCGTCTCTAGGCGTGGTTTTCCTTTTGCGCCCACAGTTTTGTCTCGTTGAAGGGGTAATTGAAGAATTTTCCCTAAACTATTTAAAAATTCTGGACATCACGCAAAGGGAAACCTGCTGAAGTCGTCCAATTTCCCGTATGGAATGATTGCCAGCCTTTAGAAGAGTAAATATAGCAACCTTTTTTTCGGCTAAAATATCTCCTTTTCTTCCCATAATGATTTTTGATAAAAATATTAACATTTTAATCATTATCTTCGTAATTCAATTATAATATTATTAAAATGTTTGTTATTACTTTACTTACGTACACAAATACACTTATAACTTCACAATACTCAAAATACAAAACCCTTAGATCGTTTTCTCTTCGATAATTTGAAGCGCGGTTGTAATTCACTCAAAGAAGTCACTATCGTAAATGGTACCGTTTACGCCAAATTGACTATTTTATATAAGAGTCTACCTAAAACTGGGGTTTTCCTATAATTTAATGTCGCCACACAATTACACAGGGGTCAGTACTTGTTTAATTACCTTTAAAGTAGGTAAGAACATTTTTAAAAAAGGATTGAACGTAAAAGAAGGAATTCTTTGAAAATTTTAGTGGTGGTTCTAATTTTTTGGCCAGGTACTGTATATGAAGGCCACTCAAAAACAAAAACATCGATAAAATTGTCCCGAAGGAACTATTTTGCAAGCTTGGCCGTATGCTTTGGATTATTATCTTGCTGGAATTTCAGTCTCACGCACAAATGGAGCGACCTCCATGTTTGACCCTACTGGCTGGGTTAACAAGTCAGAGGATTTCTTGCAAATTCCAGTCTTTTTTCAATTATTTCGACTCATAAACGTCTTCTGCCATATGTAGCTCCAGCCTCGACTAGCCTCCTTCTAACGATTCTTGATAACACTTCTAGTAAATTTTCGGCGAAAATTGTTCGGTGAATATCAGCAAAAGTTTTTCGAGGATCTTTTTTGAAGTACGATCTCATAGGAGGAAAGTTTTAAGACACATCTTTCTGTGAGGTACTTTTTCTACTGTCCCGTGTCTTTTAAAATGATTCACAGTTCCATAAATCATTTTTACCGAGCAATCAAAATTGCTTGCAATTTGCCGATACGTTGGACCTGCTTGCCAAAGATTAATAATGGCCGCCCGAATTGTGAGATTACAACTAGGTATATGATTTTTACACCACCCTCAGGCTCAGCGAGTCGGCGTTTTAAATTTTCGCTCTGGAGTTATTTTTTGTTTATTTTTCCCTTAATTCCTGAACTTTTTAATTTCGTTTAAAACTAACATTTTAAATATGGAGTTGAATTTCAGCCTTCTGCGGCTTAAAAACTAGAGCCAGGTTCAATTTTGTGGTTATTTTTATATGATTTTTACACCACCCCACGCTCAGTGAGCCGGCCGGTGTTTAAAATTTTTGTCCTAGAGGTATTTTTTGTTTATTATTCCCGTAGTAGTTACACTTAGAAAGCTGAGCAAATACACTTTACGATCCAATCCCGTGGATTGTGGAAATTAGACGCGGTTTTTCTTCCTTGTTTGTTGACGGATTGGATCGTAAGATGGCATCCTTAGAAAACCCGAAGGCTCAGCATTGCAAACATTACATTATCAACCAACAATTTATAAAGCATTTTCTGGGTTCACCTACAATTTTTCGATAGAGCTTTTAAAAATGAAGGACCAATGTTGGAAGAGATGAAGTTTGCTAACAGACGTTGATCAGGAGACCATGTATCGATTGGCATACCCATGTTAAGACCTTAACGCAACACCCTATATAAACATATTTCAATGGACAAACATAAATTCCCCTACATGTTTCTGGTTCGCATATGAATTTTCAATTTTTTTAGGTGTAGCATCATAATTAAGATATCCATTTTATTATAAAAGTTAGACCTGCACAATGTCTAAAACAGGAAATGGTCATCTAAGCAAAACTGTTGGATTTTGGAGGTTCCTAATCCTTTTGTAGGCATTCGTCAACTAGCGTCTTTAACTCAGTGTATTTAGTCCTCACAGCCTTGAGTATGTCGAGTTTGCACTGATTTGCCGACGGCATGGGCTCCACGGTCATGTCGGCAGCAACAACAGCCAACGACACGAAATTTTCGAGCACAACTAGCGCTTCAGGGGAGCTCGACACAACGGAATCTGCGCAGGATTTTATGTTTTCAGTAAATTGCGCAGCAGCATTCGTTATTTTGTCCTTATGCAAAGTCGTGCAAGTCTCGCCTATGGACCCCGTCTGCGCGCTCAACTCCTCAAGTAGCACTCCAAACCGTGCCTCGATGTCCTTTTGCTCATCGAATAAAATACTTCGAAAAGCATTTGAATAATTAACGATCACCGACCGAAGGTCACTGATCGCGTCTTTTGCCTGCTGAAGAGTCGTTAGGGACTGGTTCAGAGCCTCCGCCAGCAGAGGATCCTCAAAGCCGGTCACGTTCTCGTAGGTCTCCAGGTCCAATGAACGATTGTACGAGGCGAACGAGTCCGTGAAGGTTTGAACCGCCCCTGTCCAGGACTGTGCTAATTTTGTGACATCTTTATAAAATTTAAAACTTTTCTGAGCACTGCCCAATACAGTGGGGACTGTACAAAATAAACAAAAAACTAAACCGAACTTTAAAAGAATGCTCATTTTGCGAATTTTTATAAGATACTGAATGCACACCATTTGAGCGCTTTTTATTTAAAAACGTTTTGTTTCATCAAGTGTTTTATTAACTTACGGTACCTATAAGACAAATACGAAAACACATTCTACTTCGAATTATATGTTTGCATTTTTAATTCGAATATCCGTAGACCTATGAAACTGCGACACGTGCATGTGAGCAGCCAACGATTTTGTAGATTCAATATAGCTAATTACTTCGAAATTTAGTTTTGTATTTTCTTGCTGTTGCCAGTAGGCTATCTATTAAAGACTTAAGAAGTCAAGAAGATTAAACAAAAATTTATGATAAAATCGTTGTAACCAAGCATGTTAGTCAATCTCCCGAGGGTCTCAATAAAGCAGGGGTATTGCGGTGTTATTTTTAGACAATTTAAAAAAAGTATACATACAAATTAAATATGCTTTCTTCAAGTACCACAATTTTTATGCTTTAAACAACTGGTTTTTCTAAAGATGAATGAAAATGTCGTTTCGAAGAAAAACGCAAAACAAATATGCCCAATTTTACAGGAGCACGAGGCATTTCGCTTAACATCGTATATCTTCATGAGTTATGCTCCGATCTCAATCATATTTCCACAGAGTAATTTTGAAACAATTTACATATAGGCTTTTACATAAAAACGTTAACTTAAAATCGATTACTTAAAGATTTTCAAATATGTAGACTCCCTTTATAAAAATCTACTAAAATTTGTTGCGAGCAAATTGAACGAAATTAAAAAGTAAAGAAGCACTTTTATTGGACACTGGAAAATGTTCATTTATTAAAACAAAAAATTTCTTTAACAGTACTTTCATCTTCCCGTCAGGGCTGCTGTAATCTTAATCGTCAGGTCAGGAACAAATTGAATTTAAAAATAAAAGAAAACAATAAAAAGGTGAACACAGCAATCCAGCAGGTGGCAATCCTTACGAGTCTTGGATTTGCATCTCGAGCTCAACATCAGACAAGTTGATCTCACGCAACGAATTTATAAACATGTAACGAGAAAACACAATATAAAGCCAACGAAACCACTTCATTTGTGACTTGTGCTCATTCATGGCACGGCGGACTATAGCGGCTTGTCTCCAGTTTAAAATACACCTGTAAAATAAATTAAGAGTTAATCATTTGTCAAGGGGAGGAACCAGAAGCTATTTACCAGTGGGTTGATATTAAAAACGTGCATATCAAATCGAATATGGAAATGTATTTCCGAACGACATTTATGGAATCTAAAGTATAAATTTTGCATCCTGAAAAGGAAAGTTTGCATTTTGAATGTTTTTACCTAATTAAATTAAGTAATCTTTGAAAAGTACTTACCTTTTGGTATCAAATTAGCTAAACAGAGTGATGCAGTGGCATAGTAAATAGCACAATGGTTGGGATGCTGGCTAACCCCGTCGCGGTCAAAGGTAACGATAGCTTCAATGTCCAGGCTCTCGACATTTTTATTAATCAGCTTGGCAATCAACTCAACCTTCCATTCGGTGTTGGGATCGTCTGGTAAAGCGGAAGCATTCACGAGAGTCACATTAGCTGAAGGTACTCCGAGAGTGGAACACGCTTTCCAGAGCTCAAGACGACGATATTTGGCTTTTTGTTCGTAGTTTCCTGGGGGAAGAGTCCAATTAATGGCGGGGGAACAATTCGAATCCACTCACCATTTGAAAGGCACAGCACATACACTTGACATCCCTCCTGCTGGGTCAGCGAGAGAATCGTTGGTCCGAAGAACATGCACTCGTCATCTGGATGTGAGGTAACGATTAACACCCGCTTAAAACGCGGAAATTTAATGTTATTGACTAGTTTTATGGGCAGCCCCCGGATCGCGGTGGCGAATAGTAGTTTGTAAATGCTCAGGCATACTAACAAGTACACCAGAACGACCATAAAAAGGTGCTCCAGGGCTTCTGTTGAACTTGCGATCAGGAACGAATAGGCTGAGCGTATGTAAATGAATCCTTCGCTGCTGTTCATCCACGATAATTTCATGACATTTGCGCGACCGCCTAGAGGTGTGAAATTAATCGGACTAAAATAAAAGAGGCTGGACCCAGCTGCTACTAACTACTGCTACCAAGGAAGCTCCTCTCGACGGGCCTTCATCAGGGGGATCCAAGAAAATTACTTGCTTCTCCGGGGGGGCTCGGATCAGAACGAACCTAACCTGAAAGGGGAGGACATTTTATTAGCTTCCAGCTGATTTTTCGGGCTGTTTGGTAACTTTGCGAAAAAAGCTGGTGATTTATCACATAACTAAACAATTCATGCGATCAGTGGTGCGGCTCTGGGGCAGATTTTTGTTTGTACTTTCCTTTTCCTTGATAATTATTTTGGTAAAATTTGTGACGTGCATGTGTGTGCAGGCACAAAAATACACTTGACAGTGACAGATATCATATGTTGGGTTTGCAAAGCAGGATTTAGCTTTTTTCTCTTTTAAAACAATCCATCTTCCAAATGAAAGTTATATTAAAATATATAAAATTAAATTTATTTATATTTTTTCTTTCTCCCTCGCAAAAGCCTCACTTGAAAAGTTAAATAGCTGAATAAAGCGAATTTTTCGAATGCACCACACAAAACCACTTGCCATTCCTCCTTCTCCGGGTGATGAGGTTATAAATTTCGTCAATTGCGGCTAAGTTTACTCAGTAGAATCAGCACCACTAGTGAAATTTTGTCAATTTTACATTACGCCCGTGTCCATGTGCATTTAAGGCCGACGTCGGAGGTTTTTTCGTTCGGAACGGGTCGAAATTTATAAAATTCACATCGAAACAATCATTATTTTCATTTAATACATAACGTGCTGTGTAACGTGGTTCCCCAAATAGCTAGAACGTGAACATTTTACCAATTTCAGCCAGCAAACTTTGCTTTTTGTGTGAAGAAAAAAGTTTTTCAAAAAAATGCTAATCAAGGAATTGTAAGTATGAATTGTTCTTCCTCACGTAATTTTTGTGTGTGGTTCATTTAATTGAGAAACGGGAGGTGTAAGCAAGGGGACAGTGCAGATCGCCAGATTCAATCCAGCACAATTTATGTTAGACGAGACGAGTGAGTGCGCGAAGGGGGAAAAATCGATTTCCTTGCAAATGTCACCCACAGACAGTGGCAAAAAAACGGATGAGGGGTGCTCGAAGAATGCCATTTTCAGCAGTCCCAATCACACTCAGCTAGCGCCTAAGCAGCCCTGCGAGCATCTCGGATGACGATGGTCATGACAGCAGCGTTCAAAGTGCCGGCGGGAAGCGCCGTCTTTTCTGGCAAAAAAGAAAAGAAAAGAGTTCGCAGGTGCCGCATCGAGAAAACGATTTTCTTGGTGGTTCCTTCCGGGTCAAGGTTTTATGGTGATTTGCCCCTCGTCGGCTGAAACCCATTGCACAGACGGGCGGAAACGCGCCTATCCGTTCCAGCTAGCAATCCATGGTGCGGAGGCCCCATTTTTCTTTCAAAATGCATCTTCAGTCCAAGAGGCTTAGTCATGCAAAATGTGTTTACGTTGACAAAATTTCACCCGTCAATGGTGGCAGCCAGCTCTTCCCTCCGGTCGGGATTCCAAGTGGACCCTGCGGAGGACCGCAGAACGGACAGAACCCTTCCGCACCGTGATTCAGTGGCCCTAGATGGGTCCGATTCGATCAAGGTCACGATCGACTGGTACACGGCTCGTGACTAGGTGACCGTGTTTCTTGCTCACTGGCGGCTGGGTTACGTCACAGCGACTCGGCAGTTGGCGGTGCGAAGTCAGTGGATTTGAAAGTAAAATTTGGTAATGGGCAGTGAGAGGCTGAGTTCGTTGCTACTTCGAACTTTTGATGCAGTTCAGGAAATTTAAATGTTGCATAAAGGACGTTTTTCAGTAATGGATTTTATAATACCAGCTGAATCTAACGTAGCTTAAATGGATAGTGTTGCTTTCGTAACTAATAAATCTCATTTAAAATCGAATCTCGAGTTTCTGTTGTCAATGATTACAAACTTGAGGAACTAAGGAATCTGATATCAAGGCTCTACAAACGATAGCTCCAGGTTTTCTTTCTGTTAAAATTAAAACTACATACAAATATGGGGTTTGATTTGGGGTTCTGTGACCAAAACGAAACCTGAGCCAATTTCTAGTTAATTTTGAGCTGATTTTAATCAAATACCCTGCGGTAGGGCACCGCGGGCATAACTTCTTTTATATTTTACTTTAAAGCCATTAGAGGATTCCTTCGTTTGCAAAAGTCGTATTTGATTTGGAGGTTTTGCAGCCCTTTAACTGGAACGTGAGCAAATTTTTGATTAATTTTTAGAAGAATAGAATAGTAACGTTTCCACGTTTGATGTAGACGTGTTTAAAAAAGAAAATAATAATTTACTAATAATTTTACTTATTTATATTATCGTCGCTACATGTTCTATAGGAGTATGTTTCAGTTATCGGCAAAAGGTTAAAGCAATTAGTAAAAATTAATCTGATTCTGAGGATAATTTTACCCATAGTAAATGAGGTGAAATTATAAGGGATAGTCTTTCACAAAAACACTCCAGAAATTTGGGGACAACTCCATAAGGGCTCAGGGTGGCATAGTTTAAGAAGTCCTAAAAAGATTTAGTTAAATCGCTCTCAATCTCAAACATTTGCTTGTACAGAAATTCCCACAAGATATGAAATTCTGCGGAAAAGTAATTACATTAAATCTTGTGTCGATTTACACTTCCGATCAATTTTGGTATCTTAATCTTTAAGCTCACGCATTTTTACCAATGAAAGACACATTCACGAAATTCTTATTTTTTAGTACTCAAACGCAAAAGACCGGTCACGCGATTTATATTTTCTTATTATCTCTGAAAAATATAAACTGTTATAACAATATATTGGAAAAATAACAAAATGTGCTTATTCATCCTGCTTGTATACGTAATCAGTTTTTACAAGCTTAATAATTAATTGTCACGATCCCCATTTTTTTTTGTAGATTGGTTGGGAAAAAACTACCTACCTAGACCGGATGAAAAGTCTTATTTTCGAATTCATAAATTTTTAAATTTAATGGTCTTGAGCTGTAAAGTCTGTTTCAAGGTACAAAAAAACTTTAGACAAAATTGAGGACTACATCATATCCAATCAGAAAATGATGAATTTAATAACATTTTATTAATTGAAGTATATAAATTTGTCAACACCTCAATAAGATGTAACTTTCAAATATTTACCCATCTGCTGTTATCAGGAAATAAAAATTTGTTGACCCACAGTCTTCCTTAAGTAAAATGAGGGAAAGTACTTGAACAAGAAAAAGCGCCCTTTTAAAACGTCCCCACTGGTTTACAGCTTCAGAGATGGATTTTCAAAGAATTGCATTTTTTATAGCATAAAACTTTCGTTATCTTGAACAGTGCAATGCCTAGGGGTGCTTTTGTTCCCTCCACTTCATATCGATTGCTCGGCTTGCGTCAACCCGAAGGTTTATTTTCCTCGGAGCTCGTAAACACGCACAAGATGTTGGGGTCGCCTTCTAATTATGCCGTTCTTCAGATGAAGATATTTAAGAGGCTAAGAAAATTCCATTCACAGCGGCTCTGCACGTGAACTGGAAAAATAGTCAGGTAAAAGCAATGTCATGTTTCTTTAGGCTTTTTGCAACCTTTCTAGATTAAATTTGATTCAATCTTGTTAATACTTGTCCCTTTGACATCAAAGGACCATTTGATAGCATTTTTCAAATACATGAAGAAATAGGGGATCGATCACCCTCAAATGAATAAAGCACTCCCATGAAAAACAGCATGAGTGAGCCCCCGCCAAAAATTGGAACTTTTTCCATGAAATAACATCTTAATAATAAATAATAAAATGTTTTATTTATGGTAATTCAAAATATAAATTTAATTCTGGAATACTCAAGAGCCTAATTTGTATAATTTATTTATAATTTCGTTGGGTTTATTCGTAGTGTATGCCACAATAAAAACATTTTGAGCCGTTCTCACATTGTAATTTAACCAAATTAGGTCGAATAAGTGCAAAGACCGGTGATATTCATAAACTATTTATTTTTCTAAATAAACGCATTTAACTTCAAGAATAAGCAGACACTTTTTCAGATTTATTCTAATTAATATGCCAACGGTTTCAGGACCTTCACAATAATATGATTGTAGCGTTTTAAAATGTTTAAGAAAAACTGGCTAACCAATAATTCTTACATTAGTGAAATATTCAATAGCTCGAAAGACGAATATACATATATGGTTCTATTAAACCAACACTGAAAATGGAATCTGTTTAAAATAATTTAAGAACCTTAAGTGACGCTTATATTTTGGATTTGTATGCTTATAGCCGAATTTGTCTACCCTAAAGAAAAGTTCTTAAATGTTCTGATATATATTTTAATGTATTTTATTTCCTTCATAAAATTCGCCCCGCCTGTAATATTCTTTATATTGCAGTGTTGCATGAGTCATCACCATTCATCAAAGTAGCATTAACTTTCAAACAAAATAAGTTTGCACAAAATGAGTAAATAAGTTATGGCGCAAAGCGTTATTAAAAAAGTTTTCAATCTATACAGTGAATTTAGGGCGAATCCGCTGGGTAGGTGCAATTACTCCCACATTACGGACGAGATAAGAAATTTAATAAATTCGCTGCATAGTGTCCGCACTCGAGCTTAAGATAAGTCTTATCATTTCGGTTTCTAGAGCCGCGGGCATGTTCCACGGAAAGTATCAATAGCATAGGCTTTTAAACTTTAATTAAAACTAACAAGCTGAATTGGCTGCAGAGACAAATGCAGAGTTTTTTTGGGATTGGGAAGATGATTTAAATGCCGTGGCAAAATTGAGAGCGAAATCCCTTGTCTGCATTGCTGATTGAACTATTTGTACATGGTCTGTTGCGTGTAATTGATTATTTGAATTAAAAATCTTATTGCTGAGTAATTATTATAACATTTTTCTTTCTCATTGCAGCCGAGTCACTTTACCGCTTACAGTAGAGGAGGTAAGTTCGTTACGATTGGTTGCATTGCAGTAGTAGCATCACTTATTTTTTCCCTGGACAAATAAAATAAATTATGGGATCGGGGCGGGAAAGTTATTACCAGAAATGTATGAAATACAGCCGTACATAAACTGTTTGAAATGAAATATGTATCATTCATGACTAACGCTACCTGACTTTAAAACGAACAGATTTCATATTGAAAAGCTAAGCAATAAAATTCGAATAACAAATTTAAGCTTAAAGATCAATAACTGCAGCATGAGAGTGCAAAGTCTGTTATTTCCATCGTAAAAGTAAACAAATATTTTACAAATCAAAATACATAATTTGCTAATGACGTCACACTTTAGAATTTTTTTGTTAATTATCACAATTTTAATCTTTTAATATAAAAAAGGTCTACACGTGCAATCGGTTAGATTTACATGGGAGGCACTTATGTCACTTTTAATAAGATTTATGCCTTTACACTGAATATGAAATTGCTTGACGAAAACTAATTCTTTTTGCAAGCATTTGAAAAGCTTCCTGATTCTCTGTATTTTTGTGAATGTTTCCTCAATATTTTTGAAGAATATATAAAGCAACATAATAATTCAATTAAAATATTTGGCTGAGAGTAACTCTCACCTCATTAATGAATTGATTTTTGATAGTTTAGTGGGTAGGGAAAAGTATTGAAACTCTAAGGATAGTTTCGTGTGAAGAAAATTTCTCAGTAAACAGCTGACAACAGGGAGAACCGCTTTTTAATAGGTCCTTATGTGATGGTGTTTATTTTATTAAAATAGGTTTATGGGAAAAAATCAATACACATCAAAGAAGTGTTTTGAGTTTCATACCATAAAAAGACGTTTTTGATAAAAGCTTTTGTAAATAATAAATAAACTGATATATGTATATTTTAAATTTATAACTGTAAGGTAAATTAATGTATTTTATATTTTCCAATTCAATTCGAGTGAATATTTAAAGCAGTTTGGATTTGGGTGATAAAGAAAGTATTAGAGGCAGAAGATGTAGGGAGGACTCCTAAGCGGATTGCCCCTAAGTAAATCTCTTTGAAAACATCGAATAAATTGCCTCTGGACAGATTCGATGTTATTGACGTGGTCCTTCGAATAGGACGGTATTCTTTACTATCATATTAAGAATAGGTCGAATCAATCTTACAAAGTAAATACGATTCAACACGACAGCATACTCAGCTGTATCCATTTATCAACGTATTTATTTCATATCTTTTTCTTTCTCATTATGCTCAGCTGAATTGGGTTGTCTATAAAAATTAACATAAAGCAGAAAATAAATATATTTTTAATATATAGGTACATTAGTTTAGGGTGAACTAATTAATTTTTTTCTCCAATGCAGTATCAAGTAGCACAGCTGTATTCAGTAGCAGAAGCGTCAAAAAACGAGACGGGCGGCGGTGAAGGAATTGAAGTTTTAAAAAATGAACCATTCGAGAACCACCCACTTTTAGGTAAGTTCGTTTTGCCGGCGGCGAGCAATATTAGCTGTTTTTTTTTCACAACGGATATGGCTCTGGGTTTACTAGGAATTTATGCATTGAATTGAAATTTATGAATAGTAACTTTAGAACATAGGAATACACATCAGTACAGTTGTAAAATGAATTTAGTTTTAAGAGGGCCTCACCATTAAGTCGTTATTCTTACACTATTCTAATCTATTTATGTAATTCGCTTACTATTGTTATTGTTTTTATATTTGAATAACATTAAAATATTTGGTGCATGTAGCCCACTAAAATTTCTATTTTTAACGCTGTCTTTTATCAAAAGCATCCCGAAATGAATCAAAGTAAGCCAAAAGTACACAATTTGACAGTTTTCAGGGATATTTCTATAGCTTTTCCCTTTGAATATACAGTATATTCATAGGCTTTTCCTCATTCTGTCTCGCTTGCTCCAAAACACGCACACGTATGTTGACTGTATTTGAACGTTTCAGAATTTTCTTATGGCTATATTTTAACATAGAAACCCATATCGAACTTTAGTTTATTTCGTAAACATAAAATCGAATTGCCTGGATTTACATACATATAAGTATATACCTTTGCGTCAAAAATGTATTTTACAAATTTATCTAGTTCAAAGGTTTGATGTTTGAATGGGCAAGTATCATGGCAATTTGATGCATTTTTCGCAAAACTTAAAAACTTTATATCGGTAGATAGTTGACTGTTGTTTTAATTCAATTCAAAATTTCGTAGTAAACCCAGAACCGGATCCGCTGTGAAACCTATTACTCGAAATCCAATTCTGAACTAATTTTTTCTACTTAACACTTTAGGCGGGAAATATTCATCGGGCCAGTATACGTATAAAATCTACCACTTGGCGTCCAAAGTGCCGGCGTTCATCAGGATACTGCTGCCAAAGGGCTCGTTAGAAGTTCACGAGGAGGCATGGAACGCCTACCCCTACTGCAGGACAGTGCTAACCGTAAGTGATGCATGTGTCTTTGCCCCACTTCGGAGGCGCTCAGCGTATTGAAGCACCCTGCAAGCTTTTTCAGAGCCGCATACGCGAAAGTGGCACGTTCTAGAAATGTGTAAGAGCTCGAATCCTTTTTCTTCATTCTTTTAAAAAGACGGTGAAAAGAAAACTGCTTTGGCCAAACAACTTTTCCGTATGGATTTATTTATTTTTGGCGTGAAAAAGCTTCCAGGGCTTGAAAACACCTGAGCACTGTAAGATAGATTAATATTTAAAAAAGAAAACATTATAACAATCCATCAGAACCCAAAATATATGAAGAGTGGCTTCCGAATAGTTGTAGAATCCTACCACCTAGAAGGTTTGCCAAATAAAGAAAACGTAAGTCCACCAATCGCAGCAGTATTAATGCATTTCTTTTATTTCTTACATGCTTTGTCATCTCTGGGAAAATGTGTTTTAAATGTAATAAAATATGCTTAACAACGTCAACTGGTGCAAACGAATTCTGAATATGTGTGCTCTCTGATGGTTGATGGTATCTTCTTGCTGTTACATACTTTTAAATGGTTGCAATTGTCTTTGGCTTGCTGGGATATATTTTTTTCTAATTAACATTAAAATTTTCAAACGGATATCGGGTAGAATCCTGGATATATGAAAGATAATTTTGTGATTTGCATTGAATCGCTTCATCTCGCAGATAAAGGAGAAGAAGATAACGTAAGTTTTAATGTTTGTTCATGTAGTCATAATTTTATTTTTTATTTATATTTGATTTTAAAGCTATTTTTTTACTTCCTATATTTGAAAAATGTTAGAAACCTTAAAAGTACATATTGAACAAGCATGCCATTAAATTTGTTTATCCTACCTATAAAAGCCTTAAATTTCCCACCGTTCACAATAGCAATTTTTTTAATGAACACAACTTTATTTAGTAATATTAATATATTTTTGATTCGATTACAATCTAAATACATACATATATACATCATCGGTATTTTCATTTATCAATATTCAATCCAAGCATCTAAAACTGTTGACAGATAAATACTAAAATTTTTATTTTATTTATGCATTCTATTTTAGGTATATATACAAGTTTCGTAGTTTTAGAAATTAAAAATTAATTGGTTTCACATCAATAAAATAAAATCTATTTATATTGTAGATTTTGATAACATTTGATTTCATGAACACACATGACGTTATTGTTCTTGGCAAAGAAACATTTTCTTTATATATTGCTTTAATAATTTTATTTTTTCGCCTTTAGTAGTAGCGATGTTCTTCATTAAATTGGCTTTGAATTGTTTCTTGCCTGTAGAAGTAAATAATCCATTTAAAATTAATTAACCACTTTGAGTGCTGCTTAATAGTCTTAACATTCCAGTATATGCGCAGCACATGATGTAACAGAACTTGCATGTACAGGAGTGTTATGTTTTTACGATGCTAACTAAAACTGCAACTAAGATGAAATTTTTAATATAATTTAGGTTCACGAACTACCACCAGAAAAGCTTAAACAGCGGGAAGTTATCTACATTGATATTGCCAACGATCCCATAGCCTCGGCTGACTACAAACCAACAGAAGACCCCACAAAGTAAGTAAATTAAGGTGTAAAAAATGTAAAAATATTTCTTTTACTAACAAACTTGGACACTTGCAGATTTCAATCGAAGAAAACCGGCCGGGGTCCATTAGTTGGACCAGATTGGAAGCAGAAGGTGGATCCCGTCATGACATGTTATAAATTGGTTACATGCGAATTTAAATGGTTTGGATTACAAACTAGAGTAGAAAATTTTATTCAAAAAGCTGAGAGAAGACTGTTTACTACGTTTCACCGGTAAGTCATAGTCATACTAACTTTGTTAATCACCTCAATACATAATCCTTGTCAATCAAAATTAAAAGCAGAAATTACTTTACAATCAGTTTTAAGTTCCCTAATCTTAATTATAAATATGATTTTGAGTATTGCTTATTTTTATATTATTCAAATGCAATAATGTTTGGTTATTTATAGACAAGTATTCTGCTGGATGGACCGCTGGCATGGTTTAACCATGGCAGACATTCGAGCCCTCGAGGATAAAATAAAAGATGAACTGGACAAGCAGCGTCGAGAAGGCGAAGTTCGAGGCATGCGTGCCGAAACCGACTAGGCTAATTAAGTTTTTAAATGGATTGTAAACAAATTTAAGAAAAAAAAACTCGACTAAGAAAAGTAATAAAAAAATTAATTAAAACAGAAAACACAAAAAAGCGTAAACGTAATTAATTGTTCATGAAAAAATTCAAAGAAAAAGCAAAGTGTTATATTTATTGAATATATATTTAAAAAAAGAAAAATTTAAAAAAAAACAGAGCAAATGAGCCAGAGATAACTGTGGATATGTTACGACTTAAGGTACCACAAAACTTAGTCTAGAACTAGCCGTAAGGGTAGAAAAGCGTGCGAGGACGCCCGCATGCTGGATGCATTCGTTAAATTGGTGATCTTAATGTAAATTACTACTTCTTCCTGTAGAAAGAAACGATAAACATGTAATGTAAGTCACACAATTGCATCGTATTTTTTTGTACTACTTTCCCGATATATTTAGTTATATTTTTTATTAGAAATTTATTTTACGAGTGCTTCACAACTTTTTTACATATACGTGCTCTGTGCAAATTTATTTGCCGGGAAATTAGATTTTTCGGGAAATGCTATTTATTCAGTCAAAATACCTTTGTAATTAGACGTCTTTTTAATTAATTATTTAAATAACTTTTGTTACAAGTAGTTTATTGGTTTTGAATGTTTGAATGGTGGATTATTTCCTAATTACGTCCATTTCCACTGGCACATATTATTTTTTGTGGTGAAAATATACAGACAACAAGAATAAGTAAAATAATATTTTATCGGTCTTCTTTATTGCTGTGCTTCTTTATACGACCTCCTCCAGCTTCTTAAAAGGTAAGAAAACGAAATTCACAAACGATGCTATCCCCATCTCAAATTCATAAACTCCCTGATTTACACATTTTACATTTTTTCTTTGATTAATGCGCTAACGCCACCTTCGAATTTAGAAAGTATTTAAAGTTCGAAAGAATTGCTCATAAGACTAAATAAAAGCGATATGAAGGAAAAACGAAAGAAAAAAGCGATAGTTCATAAACTGTACACTTTTACATTATCTCCATAATTGAATTTTAGGGTTATTCAAAATAAAGTGCGTAGTAGAGTATAAGGTACAAGAAATATTTTATTTTTACTAGACATTAATATGTATAATATTTGAGCCAACATTTTTGGATTACTTTTAGGTGCAATATTTCCAATGTAAACAATGCAAAGCGTCACATTTTTTACATCTACTTGTTAGCATATCTGGAAAATTAGTAAAACATTTTAATACCCAGTTATCTAAAGAAAAAGTGATTTTTGAATATTCCTAGGAGACTGCATTCTTTCAGCTTTCAAACCCAATTAAAAAGTGAATATAACAAGATGATAATAAGATAGATAACATACCATATCATCTTTTTTAATGTTTTGGTAGCTATGTTGCGTGGAACGAATTCGGAGTATCAATTAATATTGTGCTTTGTGCATGTTAATACAGGTATATAATAATTTCTTCCTTTTTTCCTATATACTCGTAGATATAAATTAAGAAAGTGTTTTAAAAGCTGGAGTGGGTCACATAACTTTTTGGTTGTTAACACAAATTCACCTAAAAACGCATAGAGACGTTAGAACATTCATAATTTTAGGAAAACTTCAGTAACGATCCGCCCTTTTGTAAATAACTACAACTGTAAACGTTTTATCGAGAAAAAACACATAGAAGAAATAAGTGCGTACATATTGTTATTTAATTATTTTTAAGTAACCTTTTATTATATTAGCAGAATGTGAAAGGCATAAATATGGGCACTGGTTCATGACTGCATTATGTACTTTCCGAAAATGGGTTTCCCATACTTTAAGAATAATTTGCTTCAAAGTTCGTCAAAGCAGCAAAAAGCCGCAGTATTACAAAGTAATGGTACTCACTTTTGACAGTGCACCGTGCTGATTGAAAACTTGAACAAATTGTCTTGCAGCCACGCGTACGTTTTTTTTTTAAACAAAACTTCAGTCAGCCCATTATTTATTAAAAATCGTTCTTACTTCTATGTTAAACACAGTGCGTCTTGTTAACAATACAGTCCACTTTTTCAAGAGCAAAACATCGTCTACCAAAACCGGAGCTAAAATTTTTTAGTTTAGTTTATAGTTTTAGCAAGACGTGGCGGAACCTCTCTGTTTAAAAATCTCGATTCCTCGGCTCTGGAAAAAAGCTCAATTTACTTATTCCCCTTGTCCTTTTAATTCCGGCTTAGATCAAAAATTACTAAAAGCCTAAATATATATGTAAGAAATGCAAACTCCCTAAGAAATTTGCTGCTCTAGTATTTTACACAATTTAGTAAGTTATCAACATCGGTTACTATTACTTTTTAACGAATAAGGAGAACACCAAGACAATTAGGTATTAAATTTTGTATTATTTTTCTTGTGGTTACTGTGGCATTAAACCATATTTTAGTGTTCTTATTAAATTAAAAACGGTGTAATTTTATTATTGAAAGATTGTTGGATTACAATTTTTTGATATTTAATATTTTTCTCAAATTTTTTTCTAGAACTTAAATCTGATATAAAGCAGTTCATATTTTGGCCATCTAAATAGAAAAAAAATAAAGGGATTAGGAAAATATAGGTGAAATAGCAACGCAATTCGCTTGAAAGTGCTATAAATTTACAGAGAATTGCTTAAGAAATGTATTCCGATTATGTACTATATAACGATCTGTATATATGTATCCAAACCTCGAGAATCAAATCGCAGAATTCATCTCAGTTCTTTTCCTCTTTCGCCTCGGCAATAGTGAGCAAGTGGGATAAACGCACATTCTGAATGCATCTGACGATAGAGAGATAAAGAAAGAGAAAGCAGCTTCCAAGCATACTTTTGCCTTCAGATTTCAACTTATAAAAACAGTGTGAAGGGGTAGTCAAAAAGTGAATATTTGCTAGCGTAGTTTAGCTCAGAAAGTTATTTAAATAAAAGAAAATACAGAACAAACAGCAAAATCAGTATTGAGGATATGTGGGAAGTTCGTTATAAATGTAAATTCTGATTGTATAAATATACAGAGGGGGTGATAAGATAGTAACTAACATGTTCTCGTTTAGTAAGTGTAAAAATTATTTGAAAAAATAAAGGTAATTTTAAACAAAGTTTAGTGCAACAGATGATTTTATTTCTAATTAAAGTAATATATTTATATTGTACTCCCTGGAACATGTTTTTCAAAAATAAAGCCAAAAATAAGGAGCGTGATTTTTGCTTTAATTAGGTACGATAAACACGAAAAGAGTATCGTTGGATCTTCTTTAAACTTTTTGTATACGATTCATACAAAAAAAGTTTTGGAAAGTCAATTGGTCATTCCTTAATACGGTTTTTAACAAAAACTTAAATAAACATGCTTTCTTTATTTGTTATTCTTAGATTAAATATCGTTTTATGACTTTTTGCAAAAATAAGTATTATCCCGGAATTTTCTTTTCTGATAGACAGGACCATGAATATGTATGTTCGAATATGTGAAAAATCTCGCTGGCATATTCGAATTATTATTTCGAACTTTATATTTCTAAATATGTACTTTATTGATCCGAAACCCCTAATTAGCTTAAACCAACCAGAAGAAAGTTCTAATTTCCTCGTCATTGGAAGGACGGCAATGAGGAGGAGCTTCAATCGAATCCCTTCGGTATATTAAAGCATCTCTGAGTGACTTCATGGCATTATTATTTCGCTTGGACGCCAACGCGAAGTCAATCAATCGCTCCGGATAGTCAACCCCTATAATGCAGCCGTTTTCTTTTTGAACCTCAATGGGTGTAGTCCAGGGTTCATGTCTGAAAAAAAGTTGTTTGTATTTTAAATAAAAACGAAAAGTGAACTTACATGTACTGCTTTGGCAAAGTCCTTAATTCCGGGACGTACTTGCAAATGTACTCGCCTTGTGGATCCAATCGTCTTGCTAAAGCAGTTGGGCAAGTGCACTGCGACGAATCAAGAAGATTTTCGAATGCTGAGGATGAGACCCACATCCAGTTACCAGCACAAACCGACCAATCAGCGTCAAGAAGATATTTCAAGAAATGCTGGAGTCCATACTCCCAGCTTATCCAGAGTCCACCGCGAGTTAAAAAGATCGCAACAGTGTTACGAAGTGTGTGATGGAGCCATCCTTCGGACAAAAGTTGCCTCATAGCTGCATCAATTAAAGGAAACCCAGTTTTGCCGTGCTTCCAACGCTCTATTTCATCACCGCATGGCATTGCCCAGGGTATGTTCAGGCAGACATCGTTTCCTTCGATGGTGTCGTACTTCGGATTCGTTACAGACATGGTGTAGAAATATTCCCGCCAAATGAGTTGCCCTGTGATATGCAGTCCACGTGGCAGAACAAATCCATAGTCAGCTCGAATCTTTTCGTAGAGATCGTGCACGGCCCAGTAGAAGTGGCGGACGGACAGACAACCAAATCTCAAGTGGGCGCTCATTGACTGTGGTGGTCCCAAAATATCTGGGCAGGTTTGGTTCGGTAAGTAGAATCCTTTTCGAAATGCTTTCTCCTCGACACGAAGGCGCAATTCTAATTTAATTAGAGCTTCTTTTTCTCCACCAATCCAATTGGCGACTTTAACTAAATCTGGATTTTCCATGAATACTCCAAAGGCTTCAGGAGCTGGAAACTAGTAAATACATATTACTAAGTAACTTCACTTTCCATTGATTATCAAACTTTTATATACCTCAATAAAACAATTCAGTTCCTGTAATAGTTCCGGGGACAGTTGACACAGTTCCAACTCTGACCAATTGGGAGATGAAACAGGTCTTGGAGGCATTCCAAGTATTTGGACAGTGTGCTGAATTCAAAAGACCGAAATTTTTTAATACCGGTGAATGTTTAATAGACAAAAATAAAGTAATTACCAAAAACATCTGGTAAGTGAGAGGAGGTATGCCTCCGTTCGTCTTTATAACTAGTGACGGCTCCCAAAGTGTGTGAGATACCTTTTCTATGCAGTTTATGTTCACCTCCTGGCAGAATCTCTTCACAGCAATGTCCCGAGGCCTCCAAATCGGCTCGCAGTCCTGCTCAAAGCAAATTTTACTAATCGCGTACTCTGCGTGCAAACGTTTAAAAATCTGCACCGGATTCCCTTTAAATATGTAAAGACGGCCTCCATGCTGCCGAAATTGTTCGTCGAGGTCTTTTAACGACTCGAGAAGGAATTTCATGCGATTATATCCAACAATTTTTGTTCCTGTATTGTCAAACGTGTTATAATAAACAAATTGAAAAAATACGTTAAATTTATTAAAAAAAATGTCTGACGTATTATCTTATTATAGAATTCAGCGAAATTCTTGCATTTTACTAACCCGAAAATAGAAATATCAATTTTTAAGTGTTTATTTCGAAAATACTAGGGGAAGTATTAGGGCCAAAATTGAACCTTTATATTTTAAATTGCTAAATATAAGAGAATTTTATTAGGGCATAAAAATGAAATGAGATCCATGCAACTTGTTGCAAATAAAAATTATTTTAAATATCTCAGAATACCCAATACCCTAAAAGCCGAAGTCCTTCACTAGAATATACAACACAATTCAAATAATTTCGCGTTTCATGTGCTAGATCCAATAAACCAACAAATTTTCGTAATTCAGCATAAAACGAAACCTAAATCGTATTACATAGTACATATGTATGCTTCGAATCATACTCGTTGAGATATTCACTACTTTGTAGTATTTCCAGCTGCAATTTTATAATTATAAAAAAATCTTTGCAATTTCAAAGAATACAAACTTTGACTACTGTGGAAAGACTTGAGAACTGTTTTTATCCATATGAGGCACCGCGAATAGATTATAATTTATGAAATATATAAATTATAATCAAGATATTTTAATCCATTTATATGGTCAACAAAATTAGATATTACTTATTAAAGAAAAATATAAGTAATGAGTTAATTTACTCAAAAGATACGTCGATTTACGGAACAAAATACAATACAATGTAATAAATAAATAAATAAATAACTCACCTGCACTCTCTCCGTCAAAAATAAAAATGGGAATCAGTTTACTTCTCCCATTTCCGGTAGATTTTATGGCTTCTAATAGCGCAGGATTGTCGTGAATCCTTAGGCCGTGTCGAAACCAAATCACACTCGGACCCGCGAATTCGTCCATCATTTCGGGTGATATTAAACACTTGGATTTTCGATAAAATTAGATAATCTAATGTCCAGCCCAGAAATGCTTCTGAAAGAACAAACACTGCACTTTATCTGCTCAAATCGGCTACGGAACAACGGCTGCACTCAGCGAGAGCGCCAACTGAAATGAAACGATAGAAACTCGTTCGGACCACAAAGCTCCAATTGCGCTGAAATAATCAGCCAGGCGGACACTGCGAAATTCATGTATAAAATTATTGATCGAGTGTCTGTCGCTCGCAGCCCCCAACAAAGCAAGTAGCCGTGTTACCCCCACTCGCACGTGTTCTGGGAAATTTTCCGCATCTTTACCTCAATACCCCCCAAAATGCAAACTGCCAGTCGCAGAACCGCTGATTTGATATGAACCTGGACGTGAAAATGGCAATAAAATAGAATAAAGGAAAAAATTAAAACTAAATTAAACTCGAAAACACGTGCGTCGTTTTATACCGAGCGGAGGTCGACGACGGCGATTCTTCGGCCGTAGGTAAAGTTGCAATTGCATAACGTGCTCTTTACAGAAAACTTGTTGCAAACTTTCATAATTTTGTTTAGAAATTGGCTGAAATACTTGAATGAATGGAATTGAATGGAAACATTTACCCCAATCGCAAGGATTCAATCGAAAACAATTGCACAAAAAGTGATTTTTTTTCAATGAAACCTTTTCCGCTTGAATATTAACTACAACGTGCAAATTTCAGGGAAAATATAAGAGTTGTCAAGTTTCCATAAATTCCAATTTTGTTCCAAGTTTGTTCTATAGTATGTTACCACATAATGTAACGTTTATTCTATGATAAAGAAAGGTACATATGTACAAATATATACAAGAAGAGTTATATTACATAGCCAATTTTTTTTAAATATAACGGTTTAAAACATTTCAGCAGTTGTTTTGAACGTATGGTTCTAAAAAACGAAAAATCAACTTTTAGAACTCTTAGGACTTTGCGAAGATCAGGAGATTTAACTAATTAAAATAAGATTGCTTATATATCACTTAATAATTTTATTCAATTCACAGAGCAAATCCTTTTTTACAGAACACTTACCCTAGGACGGACGCTCGTAATATAAAAATGGAAAAGTGCACAGAAATTAAAAGTAGATTTTTTTTTTTAAAAAGAAACTATTCAATTCATTCCGCTAATAACAAATGGAACTATAGAAGTGAGGAGGGTGTTAAAATTCGTCGTGAAAACTGTTTGATGTGTCGATCATCTTAGAAGTCATAAAAATATTCGAATTCGATAACACCTTTAAATAAAAAAATACCTATTAATATATCTTAAAAATTTTAAAATAATCAATGGTAGAAATGTTCACCTCTTCAACAGATAGCTTTCCGTCCTTGTTGGAATCAGTCAAGTTGAGAAGGGTTGCTGCCTCCTGAAGAGCGTACCTCGGGTGCTTCGGATCAACGTACGAAAGAAGCTCACCTCGATCGGCCTTCCCATCCTTGTTTTTGTCGACGATCCTTTTAAACTCCTCCTTTCGTTCTTCGACTGTTTTCGATATAATCGATTTCTTGTACTTTTCATCTCCTTCATCGGCAGTGACATCAGAGAACTCCTCCAGAGTTAAGTGATCATCGCCGTCGATATCGAACTGCCTCAGGAGATCGTCAACCAAACTGAGCAGATTCACCGCGCTCGACTCAGGGTGACGAAAGGCGAGGAACTCATCTAGAGTTAGGCTGAAGGGATCGGTTCTAGCCGCTTCTGCCCATAGAGCCTTGTCTCGCATCATTTCCTCCTTTGACTTCCGGTCCAATTTGATATGCTTCTTTTCATTGTGCTGCTTGATGTAGTCTTCGTCTAGACCTCGCTCTCGCAGGAAGTACGCATGATACTCATCCCAACTGATCAAACCGTCTCGAGGTGATAGATCAATTTGGGAAAAATTTATCGGATTCATTCTGATGGCGTTCTCGATGTGGTCCCTTATCCGCTTGTTTATGTAGCGGGCTAGCTCCTGAATTGATAAGTAGGAATCACTGTTACTGTCCGCACTGAAATATGAGGCGAATGGAGGTGTTTCGAATTAATGACTTCTTGTTATAATGCGGTTAGAGAGCGGAGACCGGAGCTTTGGTTCTAGAATTTGCTGCTTCATTTGTTTTTAAATTTAGCTCTTATTTCTAGAGCCGATTATTTCTAATGTCGTGAGTAAGAATAAAGAAAGAAGCCTCCAAATCGGAAACAGAGATAAGGAATACAAATTTTTTAATAACAGCAAATAACAAAAGGAGTGATTGAATTATGAAAACGTCTGTAATTAACAATAAAAATAAACATGGATTGTTAAAGGTGGAGGAATCATTGAGTGATGTTTTCAATATGCTCGTAGTTATCTGATCGCCCTGCTCCCACTTTTTTTTGCACATACATATGTATATACAATGTAAGCTTCCGCGTTCTCCGCAACTCAGTTATTCGTTTCGTTGAATTTAAAAAAAAAAAAAAAAAATACATCAATTACTCGTCTTTTGATTTTCATATAAAAACATAATTTTGTTGTATAATGGAACATAAAAAGACTGCATCATTGTCATATAATATGTATACCTACATAATTGAAAATTGTATCTTAGAGGGAGGCTATTATGTAAAAGCGCCAAGCGTCGTCAACTATTTAATAAGATACTATACTTTGCGATGATTTTCTAAACATTTTTAAAAAGGCGTTTTCGAGGGCTTTGGTTTATAATAAAATATGATATGTTATTTTATTTGAGAAAGGCAAGAGTTCAAGAGTTACATTGACATTTTAGATAATGGTATTTTTATTATGGTTCAAAGTGTACAATTTTTTTTTTTCATTTTTAAAATAAAATATTGCAGAAATAAGCGCTTTATTCTCAAAACCATATTTTTTTTTTAACCGGCACCACGATTTAAAAAAACGTATAGGCATAGAAAATAAGATTCTCTGCAATTTTTTAATAATTTATAGTTTTTGCAAAAGAAATAATAATGTTTTTTTGGTCAGTATGGCGATCGCTTATTGTAAACGTTGTTTGCGAATTTTTCAAAAGACTGAAACTTTATTATTTTGATAAAAAATCAACTAGGCTGTGTGGAAAAATTATTATTTATTTCACTCTTTTTGTCAAAAACTAACTGACGAATTGAGGAGCGAATTAACTGTGAAATAAGTTTATCCATCGGTTAGTTTTTTTCTTTTTATAACAGAGAAAAAAAAATATTTTTAACATTTTAAATCGAGAGACCTCGTCATTTGATGCTAACAAGTAGCTGTATTTAACCTGCCGTTCTTTGGGATTGCTGCAGCAAGTTCAAAAGCAGCATCCTTGGGAAACCGCAGTAGTAAAAAATTCTAAAAGCATTATATTCATTGCATTCTTCTGATATTTAAAAATCTCTTTGACCACATTAGTTAATAAATTCTTTGAATTTTAAATATAAATTGCAAACATAAAATTTTTAATCCGTCTAAAATTAAAATATATCTTTTCTTTAAAACCTTGACAAATAACCGACAAAAAGTGCGGAACGATCATGTAGCTACATATATATGTATGTACTGTACGTGGAGTATTTAAAAAATACATATTCAGCCGAAAGACCTCGCTAAGCTGAATGGAGAGGGAAATTTTGGCTTTACAATTTGCTCATTGCTGCAACGGAAAGCACGCATCGCAACGCACCTTTTGAACGCAGTCTTGAGGATGTTCACCTCGTTGATCGAATTAGCTAAAATCACAGTCTCAGGCACCAGGATCTCGTTTTTGTTCCCTTTAGCCTCGAAGGGCTCGTCGAACTGCCTGCCCTTGCCCACCGCCTTCATCGGGAACGTGAAATTCACAACGGCCGCGATGAAGCAGAAGTACAGGAGCACCGGAAGTAGCGTCGTCCACCGCGGAATCCGCGCGTATTTCACGAAGAACTTCTTCAGAAACATCATTTCCCGACGCGATTTGGCATTCGTGACTTTTTACTCACGCTGCAGCGCTGCAGGAACGCTCAAGTGCACATATTTCGCTAAAAAGTGAAAGTGGGGCACCGACGAAATTGATTTTTCACTTTCTTCTCACAGCAGCAGTTTGGAGCAGTGGAAAATGCCTACAGCGACCCGAAAAGACTGAAATAAGTCAGTATTTCGAGGTACAGGTTGAAACGGAAAGTATCACTTTAGATTTTGCAATTTTCAGTAAATGCAATTTACTACGAGTACGAGTTTTTCGATTTTACTCGTTGTACTCCGCCAATCGCACTTCCATTCAAACCGGTTGTCGAGCGGAGATACTTCCCCGCATTGGAAGGACAAGGATAGTGCGAATTTGTTATTGTCGAGCAGCGCCCCTGCTTGTGAAACGTGAAAGTAGAGCACTTTGTTTGTAATCAAAATACAGTTCAAGGGATTAAAATTTGGACGTTTTTCTGACAGTGAGGTATCAAGTTTTTCGCGATTCTTTGCAATTTGGCAAATTCCTTTCTTTCCGCGACGATTTTCGTCGCAAAAGATATTTTGAAAGCTTTGGTTTTGTTGCACATTCCTAAATGTCTCATAAATGCCGAATTTAGTATCCCTATGTGTTGTTAAAATTGAAATCAGCCCCACTATGAAGGAAGAACAAGGTGAGGGGCCATATCCAGGGAGGAAAATTTTCTCTGTAGCATAATGAAATCACTACGATACAAAGAACAAAGTTTCCTGAAGAAATTTAGCATAATGGCGATCTTTTATGTAAATTAGATGAACATGGGGCAGTTTCATCAGAACATCCCACCAATCCCCGGATGCAGAAGGAGCGCGAACGAGACCGCGGTCTGAGGAACTCAACTAAAATAACCATTGAGTCGTACACCAACAAAGAATTGAATATGCCAACGCAGGGAATTTTGCCAACCAGCTCCAGAGAGACTACACCGATGGACGATCAATCGCCTACGGAGTTCCCTAAGGAAATTTCTTTCTTTTCTGGAAATCCTTTCGTTGAAGTTACGAAGGGAGTTATACATCTTTATAAGAAAAAGTATGTAGACCTTTAATATTCATCCTTCGCAGAGCAGCCTGAGGAATGTTGATACACGAACGATATTAAAGCTTCCTTTTATTATATTTCAAATGTTTTTTTAGTGAACGAAAAGAAATTAAGGAAGCCCCATCGAATCAACTCTGCTTGTTAGCAGTCCCCGCAAGTTTAAGTTGCCACGATTTGCTTAGATTCGTTGCTCCGTGCCACTCAGTGATTCAACACATTCGAATTATTAGAGACGGAAGCCCAAATCAATTTATGGTTCTGCTGGAGTAAGTTGATTAGTATACTTTTCTTCTCATCAGAGCAGCTAATCCCAATTTGCTATTTAGATTTCGTTCTCACGATTCTGCCCTGGAGTTCTACAAAACGTACAACGGGGCAGCCTACAATTCTTTGGAACCAGACTCCCTATGTCACGCTGTGTGGGTTTCAGGAGTCGAATGGGGAGACGATGGGTCACCACCTTTGGGACACACAGAACTGCCGACTTGTCCAGGTATCTAAGACAAAATATTCGAGGTAATTTTCTTTACCGCGGTTTTCATACAATTTCAGTTTGCCTAGAGAGGATGGACGAGAGTGTCGACGGAGTCCTGACCATTCTATGTAATCACGCGTTCCACGCCAACTGTCTCATAAAATGGGGAGACTCAACATGCCCTGTATGCCGGCATGTCCAAACACCAGAGCTCATGGAGAACTCTGTCTGCATGGAATGCGAAGGGACTGAGGCTCTTTGGATTTGTCTAATTTGCGGTCATGTTGGATGCGGACGTTATCAAGGAGGACATGCAGCGTCTCATTACAGAGCCACTAATCACACTTATGCCATGCAACTCGGAACTTCGAGCGTTTGGGACTACGCGGGCGATAACTTCGTTCATAGACTGTTTCAGAATAAAACCGATGGCAAACTTGTGGCTACGCAGTCACCCGGACAGGAAGGGGAAGAAAAAATTGATTCTATGCAACTGGAGTTCACCTATTTGTTGACTTCACAGCTCGACACACAAAGGAAGTATTATGAGGAGAAACTAGCACAGGTTGAGTCCGAGTCTAGGAAGTATAAAACTAAATCAGATAATGTTAAAGGCAAGATAGAGGCTATGGAACAGAGAATTCAAGCCCTCACCAAAGAGAAATGCACTTTGGAGAAGAAATTGGCACAAAACGCGGCTAAGTATGCTGTTGTTAGTCACAATATTTCTTTAGCTAATATTCGGATTACCTTGTAGATTGAGAGAAGTGCAGAAACAACTTTCAGAGGAATGCCAGATGACTAAAGCCCTCCAAGCTAATCAAGCAGGTTGGCAGTCAAAGTACAGCGCCCTCGAAAAGAAATTCAAAGAGTACCAAGTGGAGCAGGAAAAGCAATTAGCAGACGTTAAAGACCAACTAAGGGATATAATGTTCTATATGCAAGCTCAGTGTAAAATAGCAGAATCCGACATGAAAGATGAGATAGCGTCGGGATCAGTTATTGTCCCTGAGGCTGAGCCCACCACATCTCGAAAGACTAGACGTAAGAAGAAGAATGAAAAGACGATTTAAGGTGACTATGTTTTGAGAATTTAAGGGTTTTGATGTTATTTTCTTTCTAAATAAATCTTCTATGTATGTGCATATTGTTAATGGATCAGTAATTTCCCTAAATAATCCCAAAGACACTTGATATTTATAAGAATTTTTGCTATTGACAATAATCCATGCCCTTATAAAATATATATTAAATGGCACTGTGAAGACTAGCCCACCCTGTACAAAATTCTTATTTTTGGTATTCATCTATAATTTTAAATACTGTACAGAACCAAAAATAATCATAAATGGGATTTTTTAAAAACGAAAAATTGAACGAAATCAGTTTCTTCCTCACAATAAATACAATTTTTAAATATTCTACAATTCAGAATTATATTAGGGACCTGTTTGTTTAACAAAAATATACGCCTTATTGCGACTGTAATTTTTGATTGAAACGATCAGCTAAAAATGTACATATTGCAGCCATTGATGTTAAATTAGGGTTTTAATTAAATTAAAAAGCGACTGCCGCAATAGGACCCTAAATCTGGCGGTGTTATTGTTCGCTAAGAAGTGACTTCAGTACTGTAATCTTTCCAGGTGCATTCGTGAAAATACTTCCTGAGAAAGAATTTTCGTCGTCGGTGCTAATAACGAGGCAGTTGTTCTGCTTTTCCAACTTCATGCCAAGTCCTCTAAATCGTTCGTCAATTTTGTAGAGATTTTTCCCGCTGGCGTAGGAGTAGAATGGTTTGCCACTGAAGGGATTCATGAAATCAGCCCAGTAGCCATGGAGTCGCAGACGAGAACATATTTCTCTAGCTGCTATAACGAACTGTAGGGATGAGATTATGAGGTAAGACAAATGCTTGAATAAATCAACTTACTTTGCTGGCGCCCTGCTCATGCTCCTTTGAAGCACTATGTCTTAATGTGATGAGAGTCAGTTCTTCCGGTGATACTACTTCAGGAGCAGGGAACAGTTCGTGGAGATTTTTCCTTATCAAGGCAGGGCATGTCGAAATGCTTACTTGAAGTTTGTCTTTTACCTAATTTTATTATTATTTAGGTTGTATGAGGCAAAACTGATTGTGATAATCACCTTTTCTTCAAAATCTACCAGATCTTCGATTGGGGTTTCAAGTTGGACAGTTGTAGTAGCTTCCTGCCAAGCAGGCCCCACCAGATTGGGGAAAAAAAAGCGATTTCCACGCGGGGCCAGCAGTTCCCAGTTTGGTCCTCCCTCGCCGCCTAAATAGTCTCCTCCATCTGAAACCCACGAAATTAAGTTCTAATTCTGGTGAATGTCAACAACACGCGCGGATAGCTCGTTACCTTCCAGACGCACTTTGCTTTTTACGACCTTGTACGGTGACTCGAAACTTTTTGCATCACTTTTTCTCGAGTAAAAAGCAGCTGGGCTGCATCTAACGCATGGCACTGTACTTGCTAATTTCCGTTCTATCAACTGTACTTTGCTAATTTTGCGCAATATCGACATATTTCATTACCCGTGCAGATAAGATCTGCAGCCGAAGCGAAAAACGTTCCCCAGGCACCCAGGACAGTTTCAGTGAAAAACGTCAAACGAATTTTTCTACTTTTTTGACACACGACGTCATTGATAAGAAGCACGTTTACGCAATAAAAAAGGACGTCAAACAACTGGACGCATTCAGCTGCTATACATAAAAACAATATGCTATTTGAGAAAATTAAAAAATTATTTATACATATGATACAACGAAAAGTCGAGAGTCAAGAATATCTAATTACTGTAATTTTGAACGGCTATTAACTAGATCAGTGGTGACGTCACTTGAATTGTATAAACAAATCTGGCAGTTGATAAGCGGTAATCTTGACAGCACTCCAAAAATGGATTGAAGTCAGCGGTTCTCCGGTAAAAAGCAGCGAAAATTCTTTAGAGCTGCAGATCGAACTAGTCATAAAATCTTTTTATCTTAAATTATCAAATATAGAATTAATTAGATCAATCGCTTCGGTCTTAAGCTCTGTAGAATGTGAAGAGGTTGTGTTCTAGGCTCAGTAAATTTTTTCATTTCCTGTTCTAGGAAGTTTTGCATTCTCAACTGCATTTCAGTTTTGCCCTTTGTGAGTATAATTTTCTATTTAAAAGTTACCCGTCGAATTTCCAAAAATTCTCCAATAGTAGTTAATATTATTAGCTAATTAACAGTATTAAATAAGTAAAATAAAACACCAGAAGTTAGATCTTTGCCATGATTCTTAAAGGATCTAAATAAATATTTGGGATACTTGTCTTCAATTTAAAAATCCCAATTAACGAAAACGCCGAATCTTAGACTACTAAGCTTTAGTGGGCAATTACTGGCACTTCCAGCGAATTATAGATTACATTAAAGTCTTGGAAAAGGTTCCTATAAATTAGCAGAAAAACTACGTAATTAGTTTGTAAGCTATGCACATAAATTGCATCATTTAATTTAAACAATTAGTTGTAAACACAACCAAAATACAAAATATTATTAAATGCTTTACGATAGCAAAACGTGTAAACACGGAGAATATTACATCAAATGCAATCTCAATGAATGCTTTTTTGAACATCACTTTGGAAGAAAACAGTTAAGCTTAAAATTAAATATATAAATAGCTACTGAAAATTCCTTTAGTGTCCCTTACTTTTTTCTAATAAATTGGATGGTTACATCTCAAACATTTGTTGAACTTTTAGTCCGACCAATTATCCGAGTCCTCGAACTCTACTATCTGTAAGATTAAATTTTTCTTCTACTACTTTAAATTGCGCAAAAACCCTTTACCTGGTTTTCAGATATTTCCAACTCATTGATGCCTGTGAGATCTTCCAAATATTTATCAGTCTCAAACACATCAAATAAAAAGTTGTTACCCCTTGCTTCAAATTCTTTAAGAACTTTCTGTTATAAAAGAAGAAATGACAAATTAATAATCAAACCACTAAAATACGCATAATTATCACTAAAATGTTATTTGAATCTTATTAAGCTGATTCACTTACCTCCGAGCACGCGATGCATTGTGTGAATTTGGCTGTAGCGGGAAGAATATTAGAAAAAGTTGTTAGTGATCCTCTAATAGAATGTGGTAAAATTCCCAACAAACCCTCGGGGATTTCTTGGCTATGATTTGACGAAGTCGAGTAATACGCCGGCGCTAAATCTCTACTTTCGTGCTGAAGCAATGCCACTAGGAGTTCCACAGCATAACTTGCTGCAATGTTGGAGACCCCTGGACGTGTTACTGTGCACTGCTGGTCAAGAGTACGGTCCTTCATGGACTGCAAACAGAAGAAGTACTTTATTTATTAAATAAAATAACTTCATATATAAGTAAATATATAAACAAATTTGTAAATAACATAAATAAGAAAAATAAGGGGTGTGCTATTTTACTATCTAAATAAAACTATAAAAGTAAAAGCTACCATCCGCTGTAATTTTATTTCTTTTCTTTAGTTGCTGAAGTTCCCTTCTTCAAGACAAGAGGTAGTCAAGCAATAAAAACATTGATAAGTATTATAAATCTATTTTAGATAAGATTAGCGAAAAGCTACGTCAGAAAGTAATTTAATCACCCATTTCTAGTACCCCGATGCAGACACCTACGAGAATGTTAACTGAATTTACCGGACTTTTGGCGTGTCCTTTTGAATTTGGACATGCCTTGGTGATTGTTGCAAAAACCCCGGACGGTTCCAATAAGTAAGTTGGATTTTTTCTAAGGTGCTTGTGCTAATTTAGTTTAATTTAGAATAAACTTAAACCTACGTTGTGGAAAAGATGAGCCCTCCGATATTGGATTGCATTTTTCAGTGAGATTTCGTGAAAACGTAATTGTAAGGAATAGTAAAATTAATGATGAATGGGGAACTGAGGAGGTAGAAGACAATTTAGATGAGAACACAACTTCGAATCCGATAATACAGGGAGACTTTTTTATAATTTGTATATTTGCTGGAGAGACAAATTATCATATTTCAATCAACAACAGACCATACTGTACTTATAAATACCGAATTCCTGCGAAAAGTATTCGGGCTATTGAAGTGAAAGAATATGTCCAGGCTGTAAAACGTGTGGATCACAGAAGAATATTTCCGTACGCCTGGCCGCCAGTGCAGAGTATCGACCCGAAGAATGCTTTTAGTAATGATATCCCAATCTTATTTACGCCAGGACATGTTATTATAATTACTGCCCGAGTATATGGTAATAACCGAGGAGCCTTTATTTTAAAATTTCTTGAAAACGATACCCGGCGAGAACTACTGCACTTCAATCCAAGGTTTGAACCTTACAACATCGTCGTTCGTAATTCAATGAAGGAAAATTTAGAGTGAGTCTAAAATTTTAATTATTTTAAAGAAATTCTTTAATCAACTGATATTTTAGGTTCGGTTTTGAAGAACGCGATGGAATATTCCCATTTGTTTTTGACCAACAATTTTGTCTTGCCATTGCATTCACTGAAAAGGAATTTAAGTTTGCTGTTGATGGGATAGACTTTCCTTCGTTCACGTACCGAATACCGGATTTGTTGGAAGAACTGACGGGTTTTAAAATAGTTGTTTCGAACGGGATGAAAATTGATGTGACTAAAGTGGATCACGTTCAACTGCCAGACGGTGAATGTAAAGGATTTCAGATGTACTCAAAGCATGATATTGAAATTATTTGATTAAACGAGGACACTTATATAATTTTTTTTGTAAATTATAAACATTATTGTTCATTAATACGGTGGAATGTAAAGTACTTAATAAATAATTAAAATTGTCATTGCAGTTTCGACAATGTTTGAAAGTTGAGTGTTGTGGTAACTATTTTGAAAATAGTTTCAAACCCTATTTAAAGTGCAGGATAATTAAAAGCACTTACATTTCCTGGTGCTGTAACGTCGTTACAAAAATAACAACCCAACTCAGAGCCTGGAATGACCTTCAAATCTCCAATGTCATGTGCTGGATCTAAATTCTTACAATCTTTATGACTGCCATGTCGCATAACGAGATAACTATCAAAGCCTAAAGCCGCATTTATGACCACCTAGAAATCAAAAGTGGGAGGTTACTGACTAGTCCGATATCAAAATGCATCAACTTACCTTTTTATAAAATGCTCCCAATAATGTTGGTAGCCATCGACTCTCCCGTGAATCAGTTAATAAAATAATTACATCATGACTCTTTATCATATCCTCAATAGTCTTGAGATCCTTTAAAACACCTTCCCGAAGAGATTCTCCGATAGAATGACCGGGCATGGGAATTTCCAAAACATGACCACTTGCAATCTTTAAAAAATGTTACTTAACTTGTTTTTTTTTTCAAGGCAATTAATATGAAATTATTATATGAAATTATTAAGAATCAACGAATCATGAAACTGAAATTTTAAAACGGTTTCTTCTTACCGCACTCGGATTGATTTCTTTAACTCGTTCTGCTGCAGTAGTAGCTTTCATTTTCTTTCCACTAACAGCGTCTTCGTGCCGATAGAGGTATTGTCGAACCGGATTGGAAAAGGATACTTTGCCACTATCTAAAAAAGTAAGCGTCTTGAAGCCCCAACCCTTTTTGAATAGAAATTTTTCTATAGACTCCAAAAATAAAACTTTAAAATTATGTTACAAGCAAACTCCGCGCAACGGCGCAACCTAAGGTGCCTGCACCCAGTAGTAAACATTTTGTGTTTTCTATAATATTCAAATCCAGCTTAGGCAATAATCGCCATTTCATAAGTTTTAAATTTAGATTCACCGAGCTCTCAGCTAATCTGGAAAAATCATTATCTTCAGGATAAAGCGTGGGAAATAGCAAGATCGTTGAAGATAAATTGTTTATGAAAACTTACTTCACTGGATCCATACTGTTAGCCATTGCTGCACATCGTGGTCCCATTTTGCCGTTTTGATTAGGTTCCCATCCGATCCAGCTAATGGATTCAGTTTCCAAATTTCCAGGCATATGGACCTTCCAAATCAGACTATTATCGAATTTATCCCCAGCCTGCAGTCGGATCCCGAGGAATTTTAAGATTTTACTATGAAGGTTCGGACTGTAAAGAAGCAGTATTTTACGGAAATTTATATTATAATTATCTTTTCAGTTACCATTTCACGCAAAGTAAATAAATGAATGACCTTAGCAACCATGAAGGTTTATCATATTCACTTGGATCAGCAAAACAAAAGTAAAAATCATCTAAATTCTCAACAGCGAAATTACTCTCATGGTTGTTACTAATGAGATCTTTTAAATGGAAATATTTGAAACCATCTTCTTGTTGTTTTAATATGAAGTAGGATTTTTCCTCTTCATTTTGCAAAGAGTTGTAAATTTCACTTAGCTGCGTGAGCAGATTTTTAGAGAGCTTTTCCGGTTGAATATCTTTGGCAATTTTGGCAGTGGGTTCTTTGGGTGCAGGAAACGCAAACCAGTAATAATAGTTGTGAGTTTTGAGGTCCTAAAAGTTGAAGATATGTACTTATTATGGGTTATACTGGAAATTATTGTTAACTTACTGCAAAGGATAATATCATAAGTCGCGATAAAAACCTTGGATTCTTAACAGTTACTCCAGATATTATGTCTTCGTGCAGTTTCTTCCCTTCTGCTGTTAAAATTTCAGTTTTACTGCAATCTTTAAATTCCTCCACTGTGTTTTTATTCAAAAGTGTTCCATAAGCCGTAAAGTTGTTCTTGGGTGGCTGAAAGTCACTGAAAGACACGACTCTTTTTTAACTAAATATTTTGGAAGCGGTTGTTTATTATGAAATTTAGGCGAAGAATTACTCTATGTATTCCATCCAGATCGCACTTAGTCAGATTGGCTGACATCAGTTGGTAGTGAAAACAAAGGACAAGATCCTAAGATCTAAATCCTGCTGGGGGGACCCTCATCTAACCATTGCTGACTGGCTGAAGGAATTACTGCACGGTGGTCTATATAGGCCGTTCTCCAATGCACCGACCACCCAACCAAGAACGAACCAAAATCGCGCCATCGCGTCACACATTATGTTGGCCTCATATTCCCTCTCGCTCGTGTTTTGGTCAACCTGGCTAACTTTTTCATGTGTGCGTTTTAACCACATAGTACTAGTCGCCTATTCAGCGGTTGTGTTGTACTAGAATATCCGTCAGTGAGACAGCTGTCCCACCGGTTGCCAGAAACTCAGTGCGCTAATTTTAACATAAAGTGCTTATAAAAATGTGCGCGGTAATTCCAGCCCAGCACTAAAAGTAAAAGTGAGTAGTTTTTTCGTTCAAAAAGTGATAAAAACTCTTCCAGATAAAATATTTGCCCGAGGATGTTGTGACAGCCGGCAGGCACAACTACAGGCAGGGCTTGTATTTTACACGCGAATTCAGGCAATTCAGCGTTTTCGTTGGTTGGTTCGTGGTTGGTTGGTCGGCGCATTGGAGAACGGGCATATGGCTCCTATTGCCATGACCAACTAATCACCATACGGTGACGCCTTGTTAGGCGAACTTAAATCAACAACAACAAACTCACCTGTTAAATGCGCTGTAATCCACCTCCATGAGGCAATCTGTAGCTTTGTTGTTTGTATAAAACCCGAAAATCTGTTTGGGGGCATCTGATAGTTTATCGACATCGATCTTTACCTCCGCAAGTTTATGCCAGAATGTAGGGCTCACGAACGACTTAAAAGGGACGTACTGCAAAATTTCAAGATCTGCGCTTGCCATTTTTTGAAGAATACTTTCAGTAGAACTGTAATGCGCAGGTGAACGGTTATAATTTATCGTTTCGTAGCAACAAGAGCAGGGAACAGAGATTGCAATGCAATACGTACGCGAATTCGCGGGGCTTATCAACAACCTCGAAGACAGACCAACACCAGCTGATTATTTCACTTTCTTTAATCATACAGCATTGCCACACTAAAACTTTTAGCTTAAATTTATTACTCGGTACATTGATTGATTCCTGATAAATTTATTTCTTATTAGTTGTGTAGTTTTAGAAGCGAAATTAATAATTTCTTTATGTCAAAAAAATCAATTAAATATTAGCGTTTAATTTAAAACAAAATGATTTGATAAAAGGAGTATAACAGTATAACAGTTTCAGTTTGACAGTTTTTGTTTGGGTTACCAATGGATGTGTCAGTCGTCAGTTCGCAGAAGGGAGAATAAAGGACAGTGAAGAGTTGGAAAACGGCAGTATTTCTTGTTTTTTTGGGTGCTTTCAGCTAGAAAATGGCTAGTGAATGAGTTACTCGAAAGTTGTAACTGTATGCTAAATAAATTAGTATGACCAATCGGCACAGCTATTGCGGAATAGAAACCAGAGAAATGCATCCAAGGATCTCGCAAAACTTCACCTATGTTAGCTCCTGCGTCAAGTACTTGATATTCATTTTGAATTTCGTGTTTTGGCTTTTCGGGGGGCTTCTCATGGGGATCGGAATGTACGCTTTTATGGACAAGTGGCAGGCCACGGGATGGGTGCGTCTGGAGAGCTTCTACGATGTTATTCTTAATATTTCCTTGGTCATGGTAATAGCAGGAATTGTGATTTTTGTGGTCAGCTTTGCGGGCTGCCTGGGAGCTCTGCGGGAGAACACCTGCCTGCTAAAGTTCTACTCTATGTGTCTGCTGCTGTTTTTCCTGCTGGAAATGGCCATCGCTGTGATGGGATTTGTGTTCCCCCAAAACATGCACTCCTTTCTGGAAGACTCGTTCACTGATAAAATCATTCACTCATATCGCGACGATCCAGACCTGCAAAACTTAATTGACTTCGCTCAACAAGAATTTAAATGCTGTGGTCTCAGTAACGCCGGATACCAAGATTGGGGTAAGCACTCTTTTCATCCCTTTCAATTTAACTAAATTTGGGGCCAATTGTATTTTTTGCTTTGCTGAATTGCATCTAAACCATTCTAATTTGGGAACATTCATGAATCACATAATTGCATCGTGATTTTATTCATAAATTATTCAATGCTCTTTACAGTAAACTTTTTGCACGGCGCAGCAGAATAATAGCGCTGTAAAAAATTTTAGGCGCTCCGAAAATTTTGTTCTAGCGATTTCTTTATTTGGTGGACAACAAGCTTACCTTGCAAAAATGCAAAAATTGAAATGTTGTAAGGCTTTATTGCAGCGAGGGTCGCTTTTGGCCTTAACGAGACTGTAATCAGTGCTTCTTTGTGGTTGAAACCGCGATATATAACCCTGGGCTATCTTTAAGCTTTTTGCGCTGGTAAATTGGAGGGAAGTAAAAGATATAATTGCAACATACAAATCAATCAAGAAGTTATGAAAAACTATTTAGCATACAAATCTCTAATTTATTCTTTCATAATAAAAATTAACTTATTTAAAAAATTCCTGATAAACAGCTAAATCAATGCTGAGTCCTGACAATGAGCTCTTTACTTAAATTTTCTCGTTACCAGAAAAATATTTAAGATAAGACGCTATTTGCTAACAGCCATCTAACTAAACACACAAATGTGTGAAATGGAATTCCATTTGCATTTATGCAATGATACGATAAGGGAGTAAGAAAATGTTATTTTTTTATATCAAGCTGCAGTAGTAAAGGGAGTGAAGAAAAAGTCGATTTATTTTTACATTTTCCTCCTCTAGAATATATTTAATTAAAACAAAAGAAGTTTCATTCCGATCGTGCAAATATTCATCTAGTTGATATTGCCTTTAATGAATTTTATATTTCAGGAAAAAATGAATATTTCAACTGCTCGTCACCAAGCGTTGAAAAATGCGGAGTCCCGTACAGCTGCTGCATAAATGCAACCGACATAAGTTCTGGTCTGGTCAATATAATGTGCGGCTACAACGTCCAGCAGCACTCAGTAGCTGCGGCCAGCAAGCGGATTTGGACGAGCGGATGCATCGAAATCGTGCGAGTTTGGGCCGAGCGGAATCTTTATGCTATAGCCGGAATAGCACTGGGCATTTCATTGATACAGCTATTTGTGATTTACCTAGCAAAAACGCTGGAGGGACAAATAGACCTGCAGAAATCCCGGTGGGGTTCGTGAGCTTACGGATGGGATGGTGGGTATAGCATTTAGAGGAGACCTAGTTACTTGTGTTTGTGCGTCGTTTACGAAGAGATGTATTAAGTTCTATTTTTAATGGAACTTGCATGGTTGTTCAGTTCGTCCCCCATCCCTTGAAATGTAAGAACAGTGTCGTGCTATATACTTTTAAAATGTTTAATTTTTAGACAGTATTAGGGAGGAAATATATTTATTGTTTTACTCGAAATTCATACTGCTTTTAACAAATATTTATTGGCTTAGATTCACATTAAATTTCGCACATCACCAGGATGCATTTATGTAGTTGAAAATAACGTCTGATCGTGTAAAAGATATTAAAATACTCTCAGAGTAGCATAGAACACTTGATATTCTGCTCGAATTTATGCCCTGGTGTCAAAAATTGTGTTCAGATTTACTTGGGAAACCAATCTTCTTGACAATAAAAATCTCACCATCAAATTTGATATTATTTACCGTATCAAACATATCTTTTAGTTTTTACTGCTCAATACGTACACTAATCTCAGTATATTTTACATGAGCACTTTCGAGATTAATTAAATTACAACGCCATTTTAATATGTATAGCGATTAATGTAAAGTTTTTTCTAAAGATATAAAAAAACATTTTTACTTTAATCAAACTTGTAGCGCTAAGGAAAAATATTTCTACAGAACATTTGTAACGGCAAAATCAAAATGTTTATGATCAGGATGAGGTAACCAAAATTTTGTAGTCGTAAAACTCAAATTATCGGTGTTATATTTGCATTTAGTATTGGAAGATTGTTTTTAAACGGGACGGGCGCATGGATGCCCTCCTAAAAATATCAGCAATTGATGATTAGTATGTTTAAGCGATTTTTATATTCACCAATTGTATGTAAGCCGAGAAGACTTAGGTCGTTTGTGTTTTTTTGATTTTAACTGATTTTAATCTACAATTTCATGTTACGTTGTAAAATGTATTAAATATAGTATTTACACGAATTCTAAAGTTTTTTATAATAAAAGTACCTATGTATGTAAGTCCCAAACATTTTTATTTATTATTTTTATATTCTATATGCTTATTTACTTAGAAGGGTCGCGAATAAGAAAATTCTTCAATCCCAGACAGTGATGTTGTGGATATACTGTTTTGAAAAATAGTTTTCAGAGAAAGTCAAATACAACTGCAATCCGTTTTTTTTTTTGGAGACTGGTAAACAAAATTCTTAAGTTTTGGAATAGATTTAACCCTGCTGCGATTTGCAATTGAGTGAATATGGCAAGACTTCTTAATTTTACGGTAACGTTTGTTACGGCATTTACACATTTAAACTTTAATTGAAAGTGGATTTTTAATAAATTAGCAAAGCAGCATTCGTTATTACATCTATTATATCTTGCTTGAATAAAATAATATCAGTAAGCATTAAATTTGGGCGATTTTATTATATTAGATGGATTTACCTTTGGTATCAATTAGCACTCCAGAAGTGGCAGCACTAATCTTACAAAGCAGCTGTTTTGTGGCAGCTTCACTTGGTTTCATGAAATCAGTCCAAATGAGGTTATTATATTCCTGGTTCTTAAATAGGAAGTGCCGGTAATTGCTTCTAATCTAACGTGCTAGATTTACACAATTAACGATGAAATTAGTTATTCAGAGAGTAACCGCAGCTAAAGTTACTGGTGAGCAAAAATGGAATCTTTGTTATGGGCTTAAGATGAAGCATATGTATGTAAACAGACATGATTTAGATTCTTCAGAGTGTTGACTAATAAAACCAAAGCAAAAATAAACTCAAGCAAAAGCAGTAGCGATAAGAGTTTAGTTTAAAGAAAAATCAAAATAGTTCGCCCAGTAGATGCACGGTACATCCGGTAAAATACAGTTGGATTTTACATAGGCATCGTAAACTGGGCGATAGTACATATAAAAATAAGATAGAATTGCTCTAGAATTTGGCTAAAGTTCTGCTTTAAATTCCGCAGGGGCTACAAATTAAGCGCTATTTTTAAAATTTTAACTGTAATAGAAAGAAAACCCTTCAGAGATTTAAGGAAATCTATAAAATAAACATCTTCAGAATACAAATTTTACACACCGGCATCGTAAACCGGGCGATAGTATAAAAATCACCTAGAGTTTGGCTAAGGTTCTATTTTAAATTTTCAGTTAAAATTTTAAAAATAGAGCTAGGGAATTCAAATTGGAACCTTAACCAAATTACTTCATTTACTAGTCCCTATTTTGATTAAACCTGAATTTTCTCGACATTGTAACTGACCCACTCTACCACGAATCGTTATCGATAGAAAGCTTGAAGGCTCAGCTTTCTAAAACGCTATCAACCAAAATCATACGGGCTCTTCTATCCAGAATAACAGGAGATTTTGCGTCGATTTGAATTTTATCATATGAGTTTCCTACAGCAAAGATTTAAAATAAAGTAAAAAATTAATCTGTAAAATGTTCAGTTCAAATTTTGAAGTTTTGCATTATTAAAATCATGGCAATTCTATGTAATGCTGATGCAAGTTCCAAATCTTTATTCAGATAAGCTTGATAAGTTTGTTTCGGATAGACGAAAAGAACGTGGCTACGATGTCTCTGAAAGAATCTATAAACATTTTCTGGGTTCACAATCTTCCAAATTGGAATCCTCTGTTCACCTGTTCAGACCTTAACGAAACACCCTGTATGCAAGAATCATCTAACTATACTTTACCGGTTGTACCGTGTATCTGCTGGGCGAACTATTTTGCGCCCGAATTGATTTTTTTATATTAAACTTTTATCGTTACTGTTTTTGCTTGAGTTCATTTTTGCTTTGGTTTTATTAGTCAACACTCTGAAGAATCTAGCGCATATTGTTTTACATCTGGTTCATCTAAAAGCAACAACTGGGCGAACTCTTTTACTTAGGTTTTCAGATTTTCATGGGGAGAAAACGTACTAAAACATATATAGTTCATTAAAAACGCAGCTAATTATAAAAGCGATAGTATTCGTGTATAATATGAATTCTCTAGAAAGAAAATAATTAGGGTTTAATAAAATGTTTCAGGTTTTTTACTTTTGTACTTTTACTAGTTCATAAGAGGAAAACAAGTTAGCATGACTTATTTAATCCATTTTTTCTAGTCGGCGAAGAGCTCATTTCCAGCATCGGTCGTGGTCTCTGCGTTTTGGTCGGAATACGTTGCGATGATTCGGTGCGGGACGCAGAACACCTGTAATTAGTCATAGATGTTGGTTCATATCCCCTTTTAAAGAGCTCGTTTGCAGCGTGAAAAAACTTCTGGCACTCAGGCTTTTTGAAGATAGTTCTGGGAAGCGATGGATGAAGAGTGTTAAAGACGAGAACTTGGAGGTCCTCTGCGTCAGCCAGTTCACCCTGTGCCACCGCCTAAAAGGAAATAAACCCGATTTCCACATGGCCATGCAGGGCTCTGAAGCTGAATTATTATACCAAGAATTTCTAAAGCTGCTGAGAGAAAACTATCAACATGACAAAATTAAAGGTTGTGCTGTTTCTTGGTGCGTAGACGAGCTGTAATAATAACTTATTTTCTTTCAGACGGAAAATTCGGAGCGTACATGCAAGTGCACATACAAAACGATGGACCGGTTACAGTTGATCTGGAATCACCACCGAAAGATTCAGCAGTGCTCGATGGAAATTAAATTTTTATAAGTAGCTAGTTAAATTGATTAAATCTGAATAAAACTGAGAGCTTTGACCTCACTTTCGTACGATACGAAGAACTTACAAAAGCAGTTTTTGGATACAATTTCCTTAAGAAGACTCCTAATTTCTAAAAAAAAAAAAATTAAGTAAATACATTTTTAAGCTCATGGGTCTCACGAAAAATGTTTCATGCAGAATTGGAGCTAAGTTTCGGCGATGGACAAGAATTCGAAAAAAATATTTTTTTTGGTGCATTAAGATGGGATAATACCACTCTGGGATTTTGGAAAAACAATTTCTCGTATTTGGTTTAAACAATATTGTAGGATAGGCGAGCATTAACGTGGATGGCCAAATGTATGGTGAAAGCATCGTAGATAAGATAAGTGTTATCCCCGAAATCACTTTTTTCAAACTGGGGGAAAAGTTTACTTGAATATCGTTGCATGGATCGATTTGAAATTTCGACAGTAGCTTTACAATTCCATACGTAGCCGTTTTTCGATTTAATACGAACTTGTTTTTTTATAAACAATTTACTGCTTACATAATTTGGTTAGAAATTGTTCAAAGGTTGGCTCTGTCGCTGCTTCAATGTGTTAAATAAAGCCCCTGAGAAGAAATCCTATTCCTTTTTCCATACTCCCAAACTATGAATATACAGTAAAGGAACGGACATAAATCGCTAAAAGTGAAGCATCTCACGAATACTAGTCTGAGCTTACTACTACATAGAAAATTGATCAGTGCAGTTGCAAAAATTGTGTGAAAATGAAAAGGAGTTTTTCACGTACTTGATTTAATAAATATTTGGCTGCCCATTTATATCACCATTTAAAAATATTTAGCGACTTCTCTGTCAGGGCTCGTCGAAATTGCGCATGACTGTCGTGGACTGACATACACCAAAATATTTTTTAAACTTGAAAATTTAGCTTAAAATATAGTTTTGCTGCACCCAATTGCATCCAGTGGCTCCTTAGGGACCCCCGCAGTGCCTGGTGGGACCGAGTGATGGTATAAAATCTAGAAGAAAAGTTGAAATGGACAAAGAAAACATGCTGCTCAATGAAACTTTTCATTCCAAATCCGAACGCCCAGCCATCATATCTTTTACCCGGAGGAATTCGATCCAAGAGGAGAAAACTTTTTAAATTATTTTTAATGGTCAATAAATTGCAGGAAGCGCAAATAGCATAACGACAGGACGATATACCCAAGAAGTTCGACCATTCAACGGACAGAGGCTACTCAAGCACCAAAACATGAAGTCCTGCATTGGGTCTTACTTAAAAATCACTACTCAGGGACATTTCAATACAATGGCCCTTCTGCTCCCCGGGGGAGCTGCAAGTGATTTAGGGGATTTAATTGGGCAAGATGGGGCCGTAATTGGGCACCAGCCTCGAGTGGTAGTTTGCCATTCAGGACGTGGCTAGGGCGTGGCTGGGGTGTGGCGGGGGTTTGGCTAGGGCGTGGCTGGGGTGTGGCTAGGTCGTGGCTAGGGCGTGGCTAAGGCGTGATTAGGGCGTGGCTAGGGCGTGGCGGGGGTGTGGCTAAGGCGTGGCTAGGGCGTGGCTAAGGCGTGGTTAGGGCGTGGCTAGGGCGTGGCTGGGGTGTGGCGGGGGTGTGTGGCTAGGGCGCGGCTGGGGTGTGGCTAGGGCGTGGCTAAGGCGTGGTTAGGGCATGGCTAAGGCGTGGTTAGGGCGTGGCTAAGGCGTGGTTAGGGCGTGGCTGGGGCGTGGCGGGGATGTGGCTAGGGCGTGGCTAAGGCGTGGTTAGGGCGTGGCTAGGGCGTGGCGAAGCCGTGGCGGGGGTGTGGCTAGGCCGTGGCGGGGGTGTGGCTAGGGCGTGGCTAAGGCGTGGCGGGGGTGTGGCTAGGGCGTGGCTGGGGTGTGGCTGGGGTGTGGCTAGGGCGTGGCTAAGGCGTGGCTAAGGCGTGGTTAGGGCGTGGCTAGGGCGTGGCTAGGGCGTGGCGGGGGTGTGGCTAAGGCGTGGTTAGGACGTGGCTAGGGCGTGGCTGGGGTGTGGCGGGGGCGTGGTTAGGGCGTGGCTAGGGCGTGGCGGGGGTGTGGCTAGGGCGTGGCTAAGGCGTGGCGGGGGTGTGCTAAGGCATGGCGGGGGTGTGGCTAGGGCGTGGTTGGCCTTAGCCACGCCCTAACCAGGCCTTAGCCACGCCATAACCACGCCTTAGCCACGCCTTAGCCACACCCCCGCCACGCCCTAACCACGCCTTTGCCACACCCCAGCCACGCCCAAGCCACGCCCTAGCCACACCCCAGCCACGCCCTAACCACACCCCCGCCACGCCTTAGCCACGCCCTAGCCACACCCCCGCCACGCCCTAGCCACACCCCAGCCACGCCCCCGCCACACCCTAGCCACGTACTAACCACGCCTTAGCCACGCCCTAACCACGCCTTAGCCACGCTTTAGCCACGCCCTAGCCACACCCCCGCCACACCCTAGCCACGTCCTAACCACGCCTTAGCCACGCCCTAACCACGCCTTAGCCACGCCCCAGCCACGCTTTAGCCACGCCGTAGCCACACCCCCGCCACGCCCTAGCTACGCCCTAGCCACACCCCCGCCATGCCTTAGCCACGCCCTAGCCACACCCCCGCCATGCCTTAGCCACGCCCTAGCCACACCCCCGATACGCCCTAGCTACGCCCACGCCCCAGCCACGCCCCTCATTTGCATAACCAGTTTTGGTTCCCAGGCTCAAGTGACTCCATACCTACTCTTGTCCGCCAACGAGCACCTCTTTAACTTTGATGAACGAGCCGTGAACTTTATAAACAAAGTTCCGCAAAGTCAAAGAAAATTAGCGAGTCTAATTGAAAATAAGTAGCCTAAAAGCTATGAATATACAGTAAAGGAACGGACATAAATCGCTGAAAGTGAAGCATCTCACGAATACCAGGCTGAGCTGCGATCCCTTCAAATCACAATTTTTTTAAGTTGCCAAAGTATCTTCTTCTTACTCAAGGCTCACTTCCCCTGAAATTTTCCCCGCTTCATTCACACAGACTACACGTACAGGGTATAGCCGTTCCTTTACTGTATATTCAAAGCTCCCAAAATAGCTAGTCTAACTAAAGCGGCGTTCCCATTGCAGCGTAACTTCTGCGCCGGAGCGAAAGTAGAACCAGAACTTACTTTTGCGCTGGCGCAAGGCGAAGCGTGAAATTTTGAGGGAAACAAAAATACGAATCTGTCTTGTAAAGAATGGAGATAGCAAACAGCGTGAAGTTCTATGCTGCATTGGAAACGCCGCTTTACTCCTTAAACCTTCAGAAAAGTACTTGAAATGATAACTTTTCATAAATTTCAATGCAGTGAAAAATTTCGTGCTAAACCTAGAACCGGAATCAATTTTAAAACAAACACACAGCTATTAGCCGGCCACACATGAGACCGTGGTTACACGCACGCGTACAAACATAAGATTGATCGCGTGTGGGCGTACAAACTTAAAACTGTCCCAAAACCGTCCCAAATATTTCTATCCTTTGATTTTGCCATGGATTTACTTTGTTTATCATCCTTCAATATCAAGATGAATTGTTCCGACAGATTGTGGGGTCGCGATTTCTTTTTTGAATATAAATGTCGCTGTAGAAATGAAAACCAAAACCGTTTGCGGGTAAAATTCGAATTGAGTTTTCCTACCGAAATGCTTTAACCACTTTGAATAAAAAAATTAACTAAAGCCGTACGAAAGTTAGAACAGGGCCCTGAATAAGAATAGAGTATGTAGTAAATAATATATTTATTTATTTAAAACTGGACAGACACAAAATGCGCCTCATAATAAATAGTTTGAAAAAAAAAACATAAATAAAAGAACTGTTCCAACCTTAATCGAAACGATTTGAAAAAGCTGAGCGTCGTTTATGAATTTTATATGCAATTCAGCTTCTAAAGCCCCCAGACTATAAACCAAAGCCGATGGTCCATAAGAAATAAATTAAATAAGCGATACCTTTCAAAAATTTCACCGGGGATAAAAGCACCATACGCCTCTCATTTACAAAGATTAAACTTTATTGACCAACAGATTGAACATATTTTTTCTAATGTTGCTTTCCATTTCTATTGTGTGTCTTACATTCACTTTCATTATGCTTTTGATTGCTCATAGTTTGTCGGTTCTTCAAATATGTAAATGCAAAAGGAAAAACTTTGAGCAAAACAAACTGGATTGCCGATATTATAATTTTTGTATGTTTGAAATTTTGAACAATATTGACCCTTCTTAACTAATTAACAATTAATTGATTTTGCCAATGATGCATTTCTTGTTTTGCCACTTCTTCAATAAATATATGCTAGTTTAACTATAGTGTATAACAAAGTTGATTATGTCGGGTAAATATGTATGTAAGAGTATACATATGATAGGTAGATACAATTATATGCCCAATTTAATTGGTTTTCAATGAGTAATTATGACTTTTTCTTTTAATTATACAACTAAATTAACGCGTAATATGTGAACATTTAATTTTATTCTTGCATTTTGCGGGTCTTCCGTTAATTTTGTTATAAATTATCAATTTTCGTTTTGTCAACATACATACATAGATAGTAACGATACAAATAAAAAGTATTTTGAAAAATTAATTCAAACAGCTTTCACCAGATGCAATCTCTTTCAGCTTACAACGACAGTGCATATACCCAACTTCTGCATATACCTCGAGTTTATGATTACTTTTAAATACATAAAAATCAAAACAATTAAATCACCAAATCCCTGTATCTTTCACCTGTAAAACGATTCGTTTTACGAGGGCAGATCGAATTTTGTTTTAAATATTAATTATTTTGCCGATCACACCAGCCTGTTCTACAGAGCTCTAAATATGTTTAGACGCAGGTAGAAGGCCGCTGTTAAAATAAATGCAGACATTCCTTAAAGCAAAATAATTGAAATGTCTCTTAAATAGAAGAATTCGTTTGGTCCTTTCTAACCGCCGATCACAATTCGTATATTAAAAAAAAGTAATAATCGGAAGACTAGTCATCCACTCCCCAATTGGTTATTTCAAAAAGTTCTTGTGACCTATTTTGACTTGCAGTTGTTACACCGATTGTTTATAGCTTGAATTATACGAATTGATTTTTTTTCTAACTGAAACTTTTACCGCGCCACTTATTCTATTTTAATGAGTTGGTCTTTGCAGCCGATTTGCATGTAATTCCATTTATAATAGTTTGCTTGCAGTTCAGCTATTTTACCAAACAAATTGAAGGAAGACAAAATTTGGTAATTATTATTATAGCATAGTTAAACTATAACAAATTAAGGTTAAGGTCAGCCGTTATAAATTCAGCTAGAAGCAGGAGAAGTGTAATACCATCAAAATAGACCTCAAATGTGTGTTATATTATTGTAATTTGTATGTTTAATGTTTTGTAAACTGAAAATAATTGAGAAAAAAGAAAACGAAAATTTGTTTTTTACATACAAAAATTTGTGTTTATTATATTTTCGTTTTACATTTTGAAGCCGAAAGAATATGTAAATAATATTAAATAAAAGGCGCTGAGGAACCACACATGTGATTCGGCAGCTTAGTATGTATGCAATGCTGAATATAGTAAATGTGTATGAGAGTATATTACGACAGGGATACATAAATACGCCGACAAAGTAAAGGGGTGATTTGGGGAGTTTTGTTTTTACTAATTCTATAAAAAATCGCCATGTGCCTAAAAAATCATATCAAAAAATACAAATCAGAGGATGAGGTGGAAAACAGACGCGACTTTTTGAGCAAAATCAAGGCATCTAATATAATAGTCATAATAATAATTTATCAGTTCTTATCCGTTCCCACCTCGAACAAATAATAAATGTTAAAAGTTAAAAAAAAAAATGATTAAAGGAAATGGAAGGACACTAAAATCAGTCGTGAGAAAAGTAAGGAAAAAGGGAAAATTATAACTATGCGCGATGATCGTTAGTTGCGCTGTTATCCATATTAGATATAAGGAAAATGTTAATTTCGCACGGAACCCTCCCGTCTTCGATTTCGATATAATCCTGGAAGTTATACATGAGAGAGAGAAGGAGATTTCCTAATGTTAGTTGTCTGTTTCTCATCCGTTATCATCTAACCGTCTCGATGCGTCGTCCTTTCCACTTGAGCTTCCTTATGGAATTTCCTTAGTCTAAAATTTTTTTTTTTTATTTTTTGTTTTTTAGAGTGATTTCGTAGTGTAATCTATCGTGTTTAGAGACAAATGATTTTTTCTGACGATATTTTCTTTTGCTTTTTCTTTTTTTGGGGGTTTCTGTGGTGTATTGTTGCTGATGGTGGTCTACCAGAGGCCGGATGAATACCCACCGGGAGGAATGCGGTTTTTGTTAATTACTTGATTGGCACCATTTAAGCAGGGGATGGATGTGTTGATTTCCGCACCAGCTGGTTTGTAGCCTTCTCCGGTTACTGGATTTCCATCTGAAAGAATTCAAGCATTCTATTAATTTATGAGCACAGTATGGTCTCAACTACGTTAACTAAAATTACATAATATAATAGCCATTTATGTGCCTGTGTGCTGTGTGGAAAAATCGAATTTATAAATTGTGGAAACAAATTTCTTAAAACTGTCCTGTTTTAAGAAAAAATAACCATGTAAGTTTTTCATAATCAGTACATTTATTTTGAAATAAGCATTATATTTGTTAAGTTTTTTATCTTTTCGTATAATGGTTTCTTAGACCCCTTAATTTACTAATATAACTACAAATAAACTACGAATTTTTTTTCTTAAAACGCGTTTATACTTGTAGGGGCTTTATTGTTTGCCTCAAAATTACTAATAGAAGGTGAGAGCATTAACACATTAACGGACAAGACGTTATTTGCGGCAATGTGTCAATTGAAAATGAACTTACTTCCTGGAAATTGTGTACAATAATTTTGTAAGCATACCATAATTCTCAAATTTGTTGGTTCTTGAAATTCGTTTTAACCCTTGGAGAACACACTGGGTCAATTTGACCCTTACCTCAAGTTTGATCGTAAATATCTTGAAAACAAGCGCGGGCCTGAGACCAGCTGTAGTTTGGGGTACTAACTATAAATGAAGATGATTCTTCTGCAAAACGCAACATGCAGTAACGTTGGGAATTATTTGAAGTCGGTGCAGGTTCGATAAGACTAAAACTTGTCGAGCACACCCAAATTCTTTATGTATAAGTCCTCATACTTAAGTATCAGTACAGGGTAGAAAATAAAGTACTTTCCGAAATAATCGTTATTCTTATACATTACTAACTGCACTTTTTGTAATTTTTTCAGAATTGCAATAGTAATTTATTTATGTAATTGAATAGAAAATTAAAATATTTGGTGAAAGGGCTCCATTTATTTCCTGTTTAACGTCTATGAACAAAAGCACCTCCAAATTAAATAAAGTAAGCCAAAAATGCACAATTCGACAGTATTCAAAAATGCTTCTAAAGCTTTTCGAGCATATAGCGTATGAGCGTATAGTTTGCGGCCACGTGTTCAGAATGTCTTCGCATGTATCGTAAATAGGTCGGTAAGTCCAACAGCACTTTTTATTTATATCAATTGATTAAATAATGTTCCAAGTGCATACATCTCGAAATGTTTTCAAGCTTATCGCACTCATTAATTTAAAATGAAGGACGATCAAAGTTTGTGTAGGGTCAGATTGACCCAGGGTGTTCTGTTCTGCATGATTGAAAAAAAAGTGCGTTCCCCAAGGTTTAAGTCGCTAGTATTAGCTGTGTTTTTTTGTTCACGTCGGATCTGGATCTGGATTATTCAGGAAATTTTGCAGTGAATTTAAATTTATAAACAGTTAAGCCCGTATCAAACACTTTTCATTTCGCGAAAATGAAATCAAATTGCCAGGATTTATATATGTATCCACTTTGCATCAAAATTTAATCCAAAAATTTATCTGGTTCAAGATTTGAAGTATGGTTGGGTAAAAATCATGGCAATTTGATGAGCTCTTCACAAATTGTCAAGTCTTTATATATGTGACGGTTTTTAAAAATTCAATTCAATGCAAAATATCCTGCAAGATCTAAATCTGGATCCGATGTGAAAAAAAAACAGCTATTATATTTCGTTTGTTCTCAGGGATGCTTGATGTGTTAATGCATTCAAGATAGGAATAGCGAATATCCATTAAAATTAAACTTCTCAAATTTATATTTTAAATCAATTTTGTTTGTGATGCAAGGAAAATTCAAATCAAATCGGAAAAGGGCATCTTTTTTATGGCTGGCTATTATTGTAAAGGTTAAAATTGCAGTCAATATTTGTTTATTCTTACACATTTTTCGATATGCGTGTTCATCACCTACGTACGTCTATTGTGATATAATTTTCCCAATTTTTTTCTTTTCAAGAGAAGAAAAAAAAGAAGTAGTAAAGTGTTTTTACCTTCTGATTGTGTACCAAAGCATGCATTAAAATACATATAAGCAAAATTCCCTTCCAGGACAAAACCAGAAGAGGTTCATGCAAAGCTCAACGAACAAAAATGAACCAGTTAACGTATTGTATAAAGTGAACAAACAGACAAATATAAACAAAAGTACACTATTATATAAACTGATAAGAAGAAGAACGAGGAACAGTCAACGTGTGAATGCTTATTTTGAAAATACCTCTGCGATTGGCCAGTCTTCGGGGCCTTTGGTCTGGCATTTCAATTCCCATTCCGGTGACGGGATTGCGGGAGGGGAATCTTGGCGAGCGCGCGGAATTAAGTCTGGTATTTTGGTTACTGTGGTTATTGGCAATGTGACTGGCATTAGAAGCGGTTGAAGGGGTGGGTGAAACCGCTGAAGATGGAGCAGTGCTGGTGTTAGTAGACGAATTTTCGCTGATGTTACCATTGATTTCCATGGGTTTTAGCTTGTTAGTAGTATCAGAAGTGGCGTCACCGTTTGTCGCGGGCTCCCCATTTACAATGCCGTTCATTTTGGGGCCATCCACCGGCTGCCCGTTTTCTTTTTCACAATGAGTGACGCCATTGTTTCTCGGTGAATTCACTGCTGTTCGCGGTGAGGAGGGAGCAGTCTCTGTCGGACCATCTGAATTAGTTAAAGGAATTTCTTGAGGTTGTTCTTGTTCTGTAAATTTTTCGGTTTTATATTAATTAAGAGGGATAAACTTTACTTTCACTGCGGTCGCTTAAGCTGACGAAGAAAACATTTACTTTTAACTATCGGTAATAAATTGGAAAATGTAACTTAAACTTCTTTTTATTTTTGATTAATCAATAAAATAATATACTTTGTTAAGAACTCAACTATGTATATAAGCCGTCATTGTCTAGTTTTATTATATTTCCACACACATTAAACAACAAATTTTAAAAACGACAAACTAAAGTTCTATTTAAAAATTACGTCGCATAAAAGATGAACTTTATAAAATTATGTTTATGTATGTGTTCCTTATTTTGGAAAATATTCAAATTCCTTTCGACTTCCACAATAGAAAATCTCCCAGTCATTATAAACTTAAAAATTGAATAAAACAAGTTGACTGGAACATCCAATTACTAATTTAAACATTACTTACGGCTATATTTTCGGAAGACTGCATGTAAAAATTGAGAAAATCCATTTTGTTAGTCAATTATAAGAAGACTACTTTATCATGATTTGTACAATGATGAAAATGAGGAATGATTAGAACTACGTTAAATGAACCATGTCACTACCAGCTCGATGAATTGTTTAAAAATCTGGAGGATAATCAGTACATTGTTTTTATTAAGTCGCACCCAAAGTTACATCACATTTTTGTTTCTCAAAGCGAAAGGGGAGAAGTCAAAGTCAAGTTCAAACGTACATACTTTCAGAGCATTGAAAACATGATTGAAAGAAAATTACGATCGTTCCTTTCGAATCAGATTGGATAATGAAAATTAAAGCTGATCTTACCCCACAAAACATAGAAAGAACAGGGGAATGCGACCAAGTTGCGAGTTCTGCTCCATTTGCGAATATTCCAATAAATTAAATAAAGAAGTGCATTGCTAGTAGCTTGTCTTTCCTTGAGACAATTGAACAATTTGCATTATGTGTAAATCAAAGGTGTTTACGATCTACACAAAATATTGCTTGCTAGAAAATTTAAAAAAATGTGCCTTTTAATAATAGAAGTCGTATTACAATTAAATTTGAAAATACGGCAAAAATCATAAATTCATTTCTGGGCGGAAAAGCTAAGCTATGCAATTCTCTTACCATCATTTCCAGAATTATTTGGTTCTGGAGAAATCGGAACAGCAACCAGAGTTGCAGGGAGAGCTTTAGCAAGTGCTGAAAAAGTGAAAAGTACCTCTAGAATTTAGAAAAGGACAGCATATGTTGGAATGGAAGTTCCTTAGAAATAGGTTTCGAGACAAAGTGCAAATATTAGCATTCAAAAAAAAAAACTTTAAAAATCTTACTTGATTCGCAAAATTTCTTGTTTTGAAATAAGAGGTCTGTTGAGAAAAGTAGCGAGACTGATATATTTAAACTTTTTATTTCTATCTAGCCCTGCTGGCGTTATTTTGGAAATTGAATACTGCGTAAATCCTTTAAACATGAGAATGCGTTCTGACTTAAATCAAGCTTTCTGCTTTTATTTCAGAATTTAGGGCAATGAAATTTGAGATGTATGAATTGATATATGTATTTGTGTATGTGTGTATTCTTACTAAGTATTGATCTGCAGGTATACTCCTTTTAAATGTTACCATTTCAATCTTCGAAAATTCATCTCAATTCTCAGTTCATTCTTTTAGCCAGTTAACTGTGTTTAACGAGTATAATCATCATAAAAAAAGTGCAAGATTTCGTGTTATATGTGAGTACATACATATACTCGACATAACAAAAAATTTTGCACTTTTTCATGACGAATATACTCGTCAAACACGTTTAACTGGATCTATATAGCTATCAGTCTCGTTAATTTTGTGACAAACCTTCTATATCACACCCAACGAATTCACAAACCCTTTGCATCACCCAAAAAACGAATTTCTACATATCTCCATCAAGGGAAAATATTTCAAAATAACAACAAATAAGTGAAGCAATTTCGAAACTCGGCCCGCCAAAACAAGCATTAACCAAATCCTCTAAAAACGAAGTGCACCGAGTTCCTCTCCTATCAATCACTTACCTGTTTTTGTGACGTTGTTATGTTGATCCCCATTTTCGAATTTTCCATTTTTCTCGATCCCATTGCCATTTACATGCGCGGATGAACCGTTCGTAGCAGCCGGAACGTTGTTCTTAATACTCGCCGCGGTGTTGTTTGTGGTGCCACTTCCTCTGCCCTCAACATTCGGCCCAATCGGAATGCTGCTCTTCATGTGATTCTTGGCCGGGGTAAATGGACGCTCTGGTTCGCCAAATAGACGTGAGTACGAGTCGACATTTTTCTGAGCACGTCGTGGATCTCCTGGAAAATATCAAATTGAAGTAAAATTAAAAATTAGAACATAAATTTGTGGCAAGTAACACATTAGTTACAGGAATCATCATGCAAACACTTTGATTTTGTATGAACGATTAAAACATATATACACATAGTAGTGTGTGACATACATATATATAACAATATTGTGTTCTTCTGTCCCTGTATTTATGCAAAATATAAAATCAAATTTGGTCCCAAAATTTCGTCCAAACTGCACTTTCTTTCGTTCAATAAAGGCAAGGCTTGGCCCCTACCACGTACCTTCGGCACGGGAGATCTACGAAGTCGACTGCAATTTTATTGAATGCTTTTATTGACTTTATGCCTCTCAACATGATTTACATATGTCTTCACTGAATGAAAAAAGCCACTGTTTTGAATACTGATTTTTTAGTTTGAAATTCAGTGCCAAAAGAGAAAATTATTAAGTATATTAGATGTTTTGTAACAATTATATGAATATTATGTTCTTGTTGTGTGCAATTATTTAGTTTATAGAGTTGAGTTTAGAACTCCAAATTTTTATTCTCAGAAAAGCGCATTAGATAAAGTATACTTTCATTTGATAGATCCTAGGCTATAGATCTCTAGTGTCAAGTGCCTCAGCTGTACATATGACGAAAATTGAAATGATCGTGCCAAGTGACCATTGCGCATATGAATGAATGGATTGTGCATTTAAATAAATGGATTTGTAATGCATTGCAGTAAGTTTTTACTTTAAAGTTATGCCAGCCAAAAGGTTCAAAATTTTATGCAATTTGCAAGTACATACCCAACAATACATATAAATCTAAATTAAGGCATTAACGCGAATTAGTCAGATTCGAGTGAATTTTATAACGAGAAATGGTGTTTCACGGAAACTCTGCTGTTCGAAACGTTTTTCGAATTCATTTGCATTCCAATGCTAAGCAAATGGGCAAATAATAGAGAAAATTGCGCAATTTATTACGTTTGAGTAGTTTAAATTCATCCCGTGTTTTAGTAGTCGTCATTAGATATGCGATGAGTACTATTGTCTTCATTGGGAATTACGAATATGAGTTATTTCCACGATTAAATTACGTTTATTGATCCTTAAATATTTTTATGATACGTGAATGAAGGTATCTAAATTTAATTTTAAAAAATGATTTTTCTAACTCAAAACTTTGAACAGGAAATAAGGTCAACTGCGTAGCAACTTGAAATATGCCCAACTGATGTCAAAGAATGATAGGCCGCGCGTTTCATGCACTTGTATGTGCCATTCTGGAGAAAAGGACGTGATTGATCAATGCCACTACACCACAAAATCCTACGTCTACCTAAAACAGCACTTAGTCAGAAGAACTTGACTTAAACGAGTAAAATTTGCAGTGGGTTAAAATTATTGCTTTTATGAATGGTGTTCTAGACTAAATTCACTAGTAAAATTTTGTCGAAGTATAATTGTGTGTGAATAAGTTAGGACCTATAAATTTTTGTGTGCTGTTTATCGTATTGAAAAATTAGTTGCACAAATAATAACATTCAATTTCGAAAGAAGTAAGATAATTTTTGAACGAAAATATTCCATATTTATATACCAATAAAATAGAATCTGTGTATTCCTTGCCGGACTGGAAAGAAACAAAATGTGAAAAGGAACGATTAAAAAATTCCCTTTTTCCTCGGTGTTGTAGTAAAAAAGGGGGGAAGAATAAAAATAACTTCAGAAAAATATTTCGAATATAAAAGGCTCTGCGACAATGTTTTGACAGAATCAATCAAACAACTTCCTTTTCTGGGGTCCTTGAGCATTTCCTTGGAAAGCATTCTGTCTAAACATCGTAGCAGTAAGTGAGGCAAGAAATGCTATAACATTTGCCCAATAAACGTTCCTAACTTACCACTATTTTTAACTACTGCGTCTGTAGTACTGCCGAAGATATTGGAAGCCATATGATTTCTCACAGCTCGGGGAGTTGTTGGTGTTTCTGATCCAAAAATATCGCTGCTACCACCACCTGGGGGTCTTAGGACTCTGTAAACGAAAAAAGAAACATATTCGTTAAATCGATAAGTAGACTTTAAAGAGGTTGATACATGCAAAATTATCATTAAAATCACTACTGATATCGATTCAGCCTATGCAAGCAGTCGTGTACCAATTCTCATAAATTTACATTTCAACTTCTTTGAATTCTAGAGGGTCTTGCGCAACAGCAGGTAAAAACGTTGCTGAATTACCGTAGATATTATTAATTTTCTCACAACTTTCTGCACACCTGGCTTATTCTCGTTTGAAATTCAGCAAGAATCAAATATCTTTCTAGAAGATAATATTCTGAAACAAATCCAAAATTGATGGGTATACAACGAAGACTACAAAGCGAAGCACTCGATTAAACTCTGAAATAATTTTTCCTTGGAAAACCTTTCGGAGATCTCACAAGTGGAAAATTTGATAATGACACCTGGAAACAGATGTTATCTGAGCTTATTGTCGTCTTTTTGCAAAACATCTGCGCTGCCAACGAGTCCATTATCATCTTAAGAAAAATTCCGCCACCTCACCCAATGTATGACTCAAAAAATTGTAATCGCATCATTGGCAAAGTTTGCGAGGCAAAGTTGTAATTAAAATCAATTTCCCAAACTCGAAGTCAGTGGACTCTTGAAAATGTGAAGATTTTAGGATTGTTGAATTTATTCTTTGAAATAGCTTTAATTTAATAACGCCGCTATAGGTGTGGATTGTGTGCATTGCATCGCCCAACAGGACCGTAAAAGTAATACCATAAATATGAGAAATTCAAATAAAAAAGCACCGGTAAAAGGTGGCTCGGTGCTTTATCGGAGCGTATGGGAAATTTCGATGCAGAAAGAAAGGTAGAGCTGGGGTCTTCAGACGACTGCGCTGTTTTATTACTTGGAGCTGAGCTCATTTTGTGATTTATGGCTAGTGCATTAACTCCTCTTTACAAGTTTTCTTGACCGCCAACCATTACGGTTTCTGCTCACATTTCAATTAAGCCGGTTGTGCCACAAGATTTAAGATTTCTTTTATTAATTCACTTATTATTAGTTGCGCGCGCTGATCTTGTGTTCGGCGTGCGCTTTTCGGGGCCGAGATTAACAGCGCGATGAAAATGGGATTTTTAGATATTTTGTGCAGTGAATCATTAGAAGAGGCGCTGTTAATCAAATAAATAGCTGTAAAGTAACACCTAAAGTTGGTTTATCATTTCTAGGATGTAAATTTTTATTGATATTAATTTAAGAGAAGTAAATAAAGAAACACCGTGTTGATTTTCGTCTTATCTAGGAATGGCAATTTTGATGGCAATAAACGAGTTTATTGTCTTGATATAAAAAATAAAATAAAACAATTAACAAGTGATGAAAGCTTTTTTGCTTAATCTTAGTTAAGAAAGCTATTGTATCTAAAAAGTCAGTATAGTAAAAAAAAAAAAATGGAAAACATAAACACTTCACAATCTAATAAAATATTTTTATTATATGTATGTATACTTTTACTTTCAACTAAAATATACTGTATTTTATTCTAACTTTGTTTTTTATAATGATTAATCGAATTATCACTTAATTTAAATATGTCAACTTTAATTGATAGTGATATTGCAGTGCAATTTAATAATATTTTACTCATGGTGAATCTCACTGCACTACGTATTAATTAAAAATTGGACATTTTAACAATTTAATGGTAATACTATTGTAAACATAACTAATATTACTTTTATATGACATTAAATATATTAAAATAAATTTAAATATTTATTGAACTTTCAATGGCGATATTCAACTAACTCGGGGAGATTACCATCTGTCTAAAAGTACAATGAACGAGCTCTACATCAACCCACCCACATGAGCGTGTTAAGACGAAATCAATTACCCGAAACCCACGTACTTACTAAACGAGTACTGAGACGTATACAGCTGCTGGTAAAGACCTGCATCTTTAAATAAAGTCATTTATTTTTTCATTCTCGGAGTCATCAAGCCTTTCCCTTCGAAATCCTCTCCGATATAGTCGATTAAAAAAAAAAAAAAGTCTTTCCAAAATTATTGGGCCAATGCACGTTAATTAACACGCCAGAAGAAGCCATCTCTCACATATCAAAGAAGAAAATAACAAAGTGGAAAATCTGGCGTACTGGAATTGATAATTTGGCATCCAATTAATAACGAAATAACTGTACTTTTTTCAATTGTGGCCAGGCTATTAATTTGAAAGTGTTGCACCTCTCTATCATCTCGATAGATCCCATCGGTCCATAGAATCAATCTGCCGCCGCTGATACTGAATCTGTTGCTACTTTTTAATGCTGAGGTAACAAATTGTGTGCGGTTGTTGGATGATGATAATCGAAAGCGATGCACACCAGCCAGATAGCATCGTCCGACAATCGGGAGAAATCTCCCAGGCGGCTTAAACCACGGCTAATTCGTTTTGTATTGATTGCAGCTAGATACGCGATATGCGCCCCAGTCACAGCAGCACCAAAGCCATCAACTCTGTTGTAATTCTTGTGAACTTGCTCTGTGTTACCTGCAGTCTTTTCTTCCATCTGACCTGGGTTTGGGTTAGGTACATCAAAAGCCTAAACAGTTTCAGATTTCATTACTACGTTTCGAAGATCTTCGAATTTTCTGCTTGATTCTAAAAAATTCAACAGACATTTTATGGTCAGTTGTCGAAATGTTTCGATTTAAATTTTTGTTTCACGTTCATCGGACACATCAGTTACCTTTTACACCAATCTCTTGTCAAATTCTGTATTTTTTTTTAAGCTTTCCACTTTCTCCGGCAGTGAACATTTTCAGGTGATTACAGCGCGCAATTTTGACCCATTAAATGAAAAGGGTGACCCCTTACCCTCCCATCAGCCTTTAAGTTGCAACAGTGGCTACCGAAAATTTACCGGAAATTACTTCGACGGCCGCAACTTCGTGGGTGTGAAGGTATTTTCGATTCTGTCGGCATTTAAGGCCTATTGTAATCAATCACTTGGGGCCCTCCATGTCCAGACTAATTAAAGAGGACTTTATGCGTGATTTGATTTACTGTTTTCTCTTTAACGGGATTCATTGAAATAAAATGGACAGTTAATCTACTGATAAACGGATTCATTGGAACTGTAAAGAAGAATCACAATCAGCATAGATTCGATTATCAACAAAATTTTAAACTTGTTTTTTTCGAAATAACGATTTTCTCCACAGTCGGCTTTATAATTCGAAAATGTTAAGAAAATGAGAAATTTAAAAACATATGGAGGCTATTGCATACATCGTTTTTAAGTCGAATCGAAACCGAAGGCTAATTTTTAAAACTGAGGGCGTGTGCCAATTGATTTTCGAATATCATTTCAGCATTACTTCAATCATTTGAAATGAAAGTAGCTATTAAATGACAAGATAAGAGTGTCATTTCTTTTAAAGTATCATTTCAACTTTTCAAATACTACCTGAGTTTTGTTCGATTTTATAGGGAATATTGTAATAAAAACATACGTTATAGTCACATTAAGATATGAAGATTAATGAATCTAAGTTTGATTTTATTTATTTAAGTCTACTTTACACTATAATAAATGATAAATTATATGAAGAAACATATGAATTCTCATAAAAGTCAACTCATATGGCGCAAACTCACCCATATCTCTAATATTACTTAACATTTGAGTAATCATATTACTTTTTAAAATTAGAATTGTTTCTAAATTATGTAGTTTGAGGAGTTATAGGAGGTTGAAAGAGTCAACTGAACTGAAACAGATTGTCAAATATAGATGTAAACAAGAAAAAGTAGAAAACTATGATGTGAGTGCAATTTTTGAAAGCAAATAAAAAATCATATGTCTAAGTATATGATATATTAGATAGTGTAAAGCTTACTTCAGCATATTATGCCATTTGTTAACTATCAATGGCCCCTATTTCCGTATCTTTTCTAATCGGATCGAAAAGAACTTATAAAAGCTCTTTTTAGACATAAATTCCTTAATAAGGGAACCTTTGACTTCAATTAATTTTTTCTTTCAAAGTGGTTAAAATAATCCGATAGAAAAATTCAGTCGAATTATTTTGAGTTACATACTTATATGCGAAAAATTAATTTAAATCAAAGGTTACTGAAATGAATTCATTATACCGTCTAGCAACTTTATTAGGGATTGTTGTCCAAAAAAGGCTCTTGTAAACTCTTTTCGATCCGATCCGAACGAATACGGGAATAGGGCCTAATGAATTAAAGAATTCTGTCAATAAAATGATTGCTTTCAAATGCATCATTTCTAAGTTATTTTGTTTTTGAAAATGAAATGATTGAAATGATATCATTTCACTAGAATTGGCACCCTGTTCGACTGAAAAGTTATATTCGCAATAAAAATATACTTTGGGAATAATAAAATTAGCGGAAAGAAAGCCAAAAATCACGCAGATGTCGAATTAAAAAAAATTTAATCGCCTACTAAATAGACCCAAATGTTGTTGACCCTAACAATGAAACAGCAGAAGCAATAAGGAAAAAACCAAATTTTGAAAGAGCATATTTTTCATAATTATAATTCATACGTACTCATCGGACCGGTAAATCACAGTAAAACTTTTGTTGAAACAGCAAAAAGCAAACAATGATTTTTGTAGTCATGCTCAAGTTAGACCCCGCGTTTAAGACATATAATCAAGAGGCTACTGCCTACAAGACGGAACGCAGCACCGTTACGGCCAAATCCTAGAGACAAAAAATGAACTCTTTTCGGTCATTATCCATTCAGAGACCATTTAATTCATGGTGAACTAACAGCCGCTCTGATTGAAATCAGATAACCACGCCGCAGCCCCGGTCCAGGAAGTTCCTAAAATACAGAACATGAGAAAAAATAGTAATAACCGAATTTAATTTTTGGTTTGATGTGACTCACGACGCCGGACACTTCACTTGTTTTTTTTATAAAAGGGCAGAGGACAGGAGCCCCCTTTCCAGTCACTGACACCGTCGACCGGGTCAACAGGCTGAGCCCCACCGATCATCGGATGGCACGAAGAGGGAATCAGGTGTGGCCGGAGCTTTATGTTGTTTTTGAGCCCGGCTAGAAATCGTACAAAGAAATCACTTCATTTGCGGGAATGCAACTTCCGGTAAAAGTGCCATTATGATTTTCACGGCTAAATGAGTCGGCGAGTCGGTCAATTAAATTCTGTTCTTTGGAATGTGCCAGAGAAACTCCTTTTAGAAGAAATTAGATTGCACGCTCGTTGTTCGTTGTCAATCGAATTGCAGTGATTAATATTTCTCTGATGATTGAGCTTTGTGCTGTGGGTGTTAAAACCCCTTTTCAACATAAAATGCTTGTAAAGAGCTATATGTACCTCAAATAAGTTGTATTTTTTAATTGGTTAAAGAATGCCCTAAAAATATAAAAACATCATAAAATTTAGTATACAAAACAAAATAACAAATCATTTCCTTTTACCCACTAAGAACCTAAAGAGAGTCTTTGAAATTTTTATCAAAACTGTTAATCAATTTAAGCTTTAAAGAGTGATCCTGAAATAAAAATTATAAAGTATCCGAAAATTATTGTATCCATGAATTTTAAATCAAGTTGATAATTAAATAGGAACTATCAAACATTTTCGATTCGTTTTCGTAGACATTAATCAACCCCAACCATTCAATATTCACCTCGATTAAGTTAATTTCTCAAAATTGAAATAGATGAAATTAAATTTCTCTAAGAGTAGTATTTCAACATAAACTTTCATTTCGCACCCATTTTGGTTTAGAATTCAAGCTACTCTTAAATTCAATTTATTACTCTAATATAATGAAGAAACGTTTCAACAAAGTTAGACATACGATTCTAACAATAAGATGTACCAAAAATACTCATTATGCAAAAAAGATCTCAAATCCTAAACAAAGCATACTCTAAATGGTTAAAAAACTGAATGAATGTGGTTTTTCACCTCTTTTTTGCCATTCTGATTGATTGGTTGCCAGATATTATAGTCAATGAATTTTTTTAGACGTTGAAAACTGCATTCATTTATATGTCTCTTAAATTAGGTCTATTGTTTTGCAGACGCATATTTTAACATACATAAATAGCTAAAACAAAATATGCGCAAAAACGAACATGATTTCGTTGACGGAACTCACAAAGTCCGCCAAAGTAGGTATTACATGAAACGTTAATCTGAATTTTTAGATGCACATTCGTAATCTTGCTCGATTTTAAATTCCATCTGTACTATAAAAAAAATTTGAATCTATTGGCAGAGACAGTGACAAAATTTTCTCCAAATTAATTAACATAAAGATCAAGATCGAAGATCAGTGTGACTGAAGGCAGTTTTTATTTCTTCGGGATCCCGGTGAATTTAGACTTGACTTAGAAATGATGACGGAGACGATGCAGTTGGCCCAGGTGTGTAATCAGCCCCAACACGGAATTGAATAAATCAAAGCGAAAACATTACAAATTGCACGGGGCCAGATCGAGACACAAACTCCAGCTGAGCCCTGGTGATCGCCGCGTCGTGGTTTAATGTTGTGATATGCTTTTCATGTTTATTCTCGAAAAGCAGCATAACACACAAATCGACGAGCGATATGAACAATTTCCAGACAAAGTGAAAGGCGCAAGGGGATCGGTTTGGCAGGGAATCAATTAAGTTTTCCAAATTGGTATTCACCCAAGACGCCGCGCGCCGTGCATGCGAGAGGAGAGTCGTCCGCGGCTGCGCACTGTTCTCAGTGTAGCCCCAGCATAATTGAATTTATAGGAAAAATACCAAAGTGTCAGCAGGAAGAAGAGTAGTTAGAAGAAAACTCTTTTTCTTAAAGCACGATATGATTGCCGGCGGCGTGAATATTTTTAGCCGAAGAGCCGAGAGGGAAAGAAAGCCCGCGAGCCTGACTTCTTCTTGCGAGGAAAGGAGGTGCAGCCCGCGGCGAGTGCATGCAGCGAATGAATTATGCTTCGCGAAAAATGCTTCCACCAATTCATTGCACCTTTTGCGGTGTTGCGTTCCCTTCGCTGCAATTAGCTTCCAAGAACTCATCCCGTTTGAAAATACCATCAGAATGGGTCTCGATGTAAACGAGGTGTAATTTCATTGAAATTGTGCTGTTTGCGGCCGAACAAAACAGCTAAGTGTCGAGCCAGAATAACGAGGAAAGATAGATACGATTTTACAACTGAGATTTGCGATTTTTGCGGTGAAAATTGCAGAAAAAAATATATATGTATATAAAAGAAAGAAAATTTTTTCGCAATTTACTTCCTTTCCAACGGCAGCAGAACTATCTGGGCCGAAGCATCTCGGCGTCACAGAATCTTGAGCAGGGTAATTAAAAACTTTGAGAAGGAAAAACGGTTTCTTTTCGCTGATTTTCCCCGACGAGTTTTGATGCAAATAATTAAGGCACGTTAACCTGTGCATCATGCTTGATCTTCTCCGTGGCCACGAGCCCGTGGCGAATGCAAAAGATGTGACTGGCCGCCGCAAGACAGTCCGGGAGCCAACAAAAGCAGCCCGCCGCGCCGCGTCGCCGGGGCAACGTCAACAGAGATTCAACAGCTTCATGCAGAACGATTTTTTGTTAATTAAGTTGCAGCTTTTTTTACGCGGCTCATTTTCGTAGTTTGCGCCTCGCCGCAATTGTTAGCAAAATGCAAGCGGAAGTACGGGTCCCAAATGGCTGCGGCGATTGTCAAGCTGCCGTGTCATTGGCATGGATAATTCCAAGATAATGTCCGAATCGCAGCCGGTAATTGAAAAACATTTTCTGGGGTTTTCCGGTGCTTTCGAGTTGATGCTTTACATTGGCTTCTTTAGTTGTTTTTATGAAATCAAAGATAAGAGCAGTTATTTCACGGTCTTTTTTGATCGTCTCTAGAAGCTAAAAGGCCTATTGAGAACGTCTTTCATTCGACCGAAAGTTAAACACATTTCAAAGGTTAAAATATGTACAAGACAATTAGAGCCTTTGCGTTCGAATCTACTGAAAAATTACATTAATAGATCAGACTTTGAAATTCCTCTTTTTAGGAAAGATAGAGACACTTTTCTATTAAGGGGTTGTTATGCTACCCACGCGCACTGAATAGTGAACCTTTTTTTGTGAATTTTTTTCTTGATTACTTATCAATGGATTAAAATGAAATTTTGAGACTTTATTATACATACATGTATTAAGGTATAAAAAAATATTTTTTATTTAAATTTACGATAAAAAATGCGTGTCGTGGCACTAGGTAACTTTAACAAATACAACACCTAGAGCAAAAAAAAAGTCCTTAATCTTAGTTTTTCTTTGGAAGTACCTACCCTATATTGGAAATCTACCTCAAATTGTTTATTCATTATTTATCAGTTTTAACAATCGTGTGTACTTTGATAGATATAATCTATCTAAGAAGCTACAGTTAAAATTTCATGTAAATTCAATAAAAATTGAGTAAGCTACGCTGCACGCCAATTTCAAAAACATAGTTTCGAGAAAAATGCGTTTAAAGTTTAAACGTTGCAAAGGAAACGTTGTTTCCTAAAATATTTTTTGAATATAATTTTCAAATAGCTTATGCATAATTTAAATTAAAAAAAAAAATGGAGAAAAAATTTGCTGGGTAGTATATAACCCCTTAATACATAGGTACAAGAAATTTAAAATAGTTTCCACTAAAATTCCTACTCGTGTTACACGTGTCTATTACGAAGCTCTCTGGACTTATTATGAAAAACGAAACGAATCATTTTGTTTCGTCTATTATTGCTAAATTGCATGTAAAAACTCTTGTAAGAAATTCTGCATTCAATTTAAATATAAGAAATGAAACGAAACAATTTGTTTCGATGCTGAATAATAAGAGTCTTGTTCTATTGTTTATATCTTGTTATGGATACTTTCTAATCGAAAATTTATCGCTCAATAATTGGGAAAACAAATTTTTAAAAAATATTCAATATAACATTTCTCTTAATTATTAATTATGATTACTAAAATTAAATCGTTGAAGAAAAATATAACAACTACTTCAAAGGACGTGTGAAAAAGATCAACCAACAAAATTGATTATTACTTCATTTCTTGTTATGGGACCAAAACGAAACTTTGCAATCAATGAGAAATGTACTCATCATCATATGGCCTTGATGCAAAAAAAAAAAAATTCTTGCATGTAATTGCACCTTCCTGTACCCAAGGCTGCAATTGTTAATATTCTTTACTTAATTTAGCTAGTAAATGATTAAGATAAATAATTAAGAAACAATTCAGTATCATTCAGTTGATGACTTTTATTAATCTTTTTATATCATGATAAATATTGGACAACATCTCGACTTTAAATAAGGCTATAGTTATTATCCTTTCTCTGAAAGACTATTACTTACTAATAGAATTAAAGCATTCTTATCCAATCTTTTATGACAAATTTCATGAGCCTGCGTCCATAGCCCCCAAATCAAGTTTTGTTAAACATACTTAAGTGTTGTTGTGAATAAATCAAACTACATCTGCTTTGAAAAATATTAAAAATAAACGATTTTTACGTGTAAGTAAAGTTCCACTAATATTTAAGAGTAGAGTAGCTCGCGAATATCTATTCATCGTATTAAGAGCGAACCCAATACACTACACCTACTTGGCTATAATATTACCCTGATAGACTAAAATCTTGCTAAACCGAGAACAAAAACGAATAGACACCAACGAAGTCTATAATGTCCGTGTAATTTGAGATATTCCACGAGTCGTCTGAACTTTCCACAGTCAGCTTATTTTGCATACACATAGATTGGAAAAGTCAACCAGGTGCATGAACGAAATTGCACACTACACGAGGACTGCATGTGAGTGCATTTTAAGAATTTTTTACAGAAAAGGAAATGTGACAGGCGGAAAACACTTTGAATTTCCATAGAGCACTTTTTCGCAATCTTATATGTAGATATATAGAAAAAGGAACAAAACATATTTATCTGTGTCTCCAGAGGCTTAACCCTAACTGCGATTAATTTTATCGATTCACTACAGAATGATATTCGATAAGGAAATATGAAAAAAACAATTCGTGTGCCCTAAAAACTAAATATACACAACAGAGAAGTCATTTTCATAGCATTAAAGTGATGAAAAGGAGCACGAGATGATGGTACCAGTCACCGGTTATTATTTTGTGTGATTCAAGTCGAAGGACAATCCCGCGACGTTCCTGGACGGAATAGAGTTGTGGGAGGCTTGGGTAAGGATAGAGTCAAGGTTTCTCAACTGAACGCAAAAACGAGTTACGAGAACGCGACAATAAATTTCAATATACGAATTCTCTTCGATGGCAAATTTCTAACCGATGAGTGATGGCATTTACGCTAATTACATTATAATAGTTGCATTTATAGGATGTGTAAGCAGGTGCATTGTCTTGTCCAACTTACCTCTTTTTTGTTTTTCCAACATTGTACAATTCAACGTGTTTGAATGCAGCATATGTGGCCATTGTGAATATATATTTTTGTTTTTGTAAAAACGACGAGAGCTTTTAGTACTTTTAGAAAAAAAAAAATCACTGGAAAGGTTTCCTCTATAGATGTGTATATGATTGTATATACCGACGTCGACGCGTAGCAGAGAGAGGATGCGTTACTGTAGAGATATAATAAAATCCGATGAGATAAAATTATTTTATAGCACACAAAACACTATATTATTGAAAGTTTCTTTTTTTTGCTTATTGAAAAGGCTTCGATGAGCAGTTATTCATTCCAAAAAGACACTGTGTATAGGGGACTTTAAACGCACATATAGGACACACTGAAAACATTGAAATGTTCCTTAGGGATGAAATGGGGAAGAAAACAATAAGAAGTTCTGGGAAAGGAACAAAAACACGAGAAATCGATATACCGGAAAAAACTCGAGCGGAAACTGCAACCCCTTTTGTATATGCAGGGAATATACACATAAATTTGTTGTTAAAAAGGATCAATACTAAAACAGTCCTTTTTGGAACGATAGTCTCTCAAGACAGCCTTTTTTTTTCCACTAAAGTCGATAACATAAAACCACAACTCCACCGCCTTTCTCAAATTTCGAATTTAAAATCGCACAGAACTCAAAACCTTGCAAGCATTCAAGAGTAAAATTAAAAAAGTGCTATATTACGTTTCCTTCTAATCCAATCCAATGCTATCAGTCCGGCTATGAGCTTTCAACTGATTCTCATTTGGATGGTACCAAACATTTTATATCGCGGCCCGGCTGCAGAGGAGCAGACTGCTCCAACGTTGCCGGAGTCTTTTATCGTGTCGAGCCCGAGTTATGCGCTGGATGGAAGAGAAAATAACTTTCATCCATGGAAGACACCTATGCTCTTCAGTGTTTTGAGCATAATCATTTAGTTCGGTTATTTCGGCAGCATGGGCTAGCACGAGGTGGAATCACTGCAAGAAGGAAGCCCCCGAGCAGTGAGTCAAGTCAGCCGGTCGACGCGCCACAAAACAGCTGTGCTGAGACATGCTCTTCTATTCCTCTCCCTATGGAGCTTTTTAAAGACACGGTCTGTAGAAATTCCTTCCTCTACCCTACCGCGATGAGCAGCATAAAATTATGTGCAGAATCGCGGAACATTTGCATATTGTGAATGCTCGAAAAAGCTTTTTGAACCTATTCCAACGGAGAGCGCAGACTAGACGAAACTTTTCCGAGTTTCTCCAACTCTAAGCATCCTTCTGGACCAAGTGATAAAGGGATGGATAGTGCATCCCATGAATTATCCTTACTTCTAGAAGACAAAGTACTTCTTTAGATGCAACAAGATTTAGAATCAAAGCAAAACAACACTTCATTGCTGACGTGAAGATAAACTGCTTTTTGTTATACTTGAGAAGTGTAGGCAAAATTTTTAAGCAAAAACAAAAAATAAGTGGAAATCGATTTTCCTCGCTTTCATAATTGCAACCACATGGGGTTAAGATTTAAAAGATATTTTGTAATGCTACTTGAAGTAGTTCTGGGAAAACAAGTTATAAATTATTGATGCATTAAATTTTTGAATTCAGACATTAAAGTTATAGCAAAATTATGAGACTCCCGCCGCAGCTTACTATTTAAAAAGAAAACACTGAAAGGAAATGGAAACTTCTTTTTATCCTAGTATGTACTTTTAAATTTTCATCCTATTACTTTTAAATATCACAGGACACGCAGAGGCATCATTAAAAATTCTTAACCAGCCTCTTCCAATGTGAGGTGGCAATTTTAATCATTCACCAGAGGTCACAGTTTTAAATTAGAAAGTGATAGTTAACTTGCTGAAACAATCACTCAATTAAAACGTATTTAAAAAGTAGTCGATTATTCAGTACATGCGCGATTATTCAGCAAGAGTGCTAAATCGCGCCAAATATTTTAGTGTTCGAACTGTTTATTCTCAAAATGAAATATAATGTTAACCATTTTCACAGCCAGCGGACGCTTCTTCTATTTCTTCTAGATAGTCGTTCAAAAATATTTCGTGGTTAAGCATAATTCTGCAGTTAAATGGCTTCAATGAGCATAACTACGGCTTACCACGTGGTTAACTATATTTTAGTTTTTGAACACGTTGACTTGGAAATTGAAATTAAATTTTGGAGCAATAAGACCTATTCTTCTTATTTCAGAAATAGAGACTGTTGGATAAAAATCATAGCCACTGAGAAAACCACATGACTAAAAACTCATATTCTACAAATCCAGTGACTATTGATCAGTGGAAATAAATGATGAATTTTGTTTATTCGAAAGATTGCTGCTATTTTTATGATTTTCTGAAGATGAATACTAATTTTTCTTTAAGATTTGATGTTTAGATTTAATCCCAGAAGAAATTCCAAGGAGTTCCAAAAATTGAAATCTCGAACAGATTGCGTTTGAGGCCTCCACACGCATTTTGGCAAAACTTTGTAGGAGTGTTGATTTGAGATCAAAAATGGGAAATAATGCAAAACAAGTTTGTTGCTTATTTGTACTTCCCGAACTTCGAAAATTGAAATTTTAGCTCCTTACTTTTTTGCATATTCCTAGAAAATTACTTAAAAACTTAAATTAACACTTAAATTAAGATAATTCCACCATTTCATTCTGAAAAATTCTTCAAAAATTTTTGAAATTAACGAATTTTTGTTTTATACAAAAACGACAAATCGAAGTAACGTAAAATGTTTCTTATTTTTGACATTCATAATTTTTTACAGAAATCCAGAAGTAACGTTTTTAATTTAAAGACATTCCATAACTTTCACGAAAAAGTTTTGGAAACATGGAGAAATTGGATCGGAAAACTATCACTTTTTAGAATTTTAAAGTTAAAAACATATATCAGGAAATATACGCGATCGACGATATTTTTTTTGCATATCCGTCACTTTTGATCCTAAATGGACGTACACAAGGTTTCATTAAAATCCGCGCAGAGATTTCCAAATCAATTAATGCCAATGGATCGGTCAGAAATTTGACAACAATTTTGTTATTTTAAAATTGCTGCATTTACGCAAAAAATATACGGATTTCAATGAAAAAGTATGACAGTACGTTTTTAAATCGAGACCATAAACGCTCGTTTTAAAAACTAAGATCTACTCGTTGCAAAAGCGTTTTGGCAGTAGCTACATAACCACTGCGGGAGTGGCTATGATAACCACTTTTAATAGTCACTTTCGTTAATGGGTTATGAAATCGAACAAAAGTGACAATTGTAGCGGTTAAGTGAAAATAGCCACTATATAGCAGATTAGACTGCAATAAATAACTTTAAAACAAGTTTTATTCAAAGCACATAGAAAAAAATCGTTAATAGCTGCTAAAGAATGAAGTATGAAGTTTCATACGTGATTCATAAATAAACACACATTACCAATTTTCATGCAATAGCTGTTTAATCAATTTATAGATTGCGGACATTTTTGCGTTATTTGAATTACAAACTTATTGATTTATTGATAATTTCAAAATTAAGGAGGGGTTTCAAATTGTGAACAAAGACCGATCAATAACAGGCAATAAAATGAAACGAATGCGCAAATATTGAATAACGCAAGAAAATCCCAAAAAAGGAAAACAAAATATATCTCGATCAATGTCAAAAATCCGCAGAGTTTTCCACTAAAACGGATGACAAAATATTCCAGTCGTGCGCTCCTCGACCGGAAAAAAAATGATCTTAAACAGCGACAGCGGGGGGGATTCAGCGTCGCCGTTGTCGTAATTTTTGACCTTATAAAAGAGAACAAAGGCGGATTATGCACGGATCTTGATTTTTGCTCCGTTCCAACCGATTGAATTCGTCCCCTTTTTTTCCTTTTTTTCAGTATTTCGAATGTTCTTGGATAAAAAAATAATAATAAAAAAATGAAAATACTAAGCAAATTTTCGAGTGTTTTTATCGCGTGCATTAATCATTTGCGTGTGCAACTTGATTAAGGGGAAAATGCTGAAAAAGGTAAATCAGCTCCGGGGAGATACTTGCAATCATGGAACATTTTTATGCACCGAATAACCCGCTCATAACGGTAAAACATATTCAATATTTCCACTAATTGTGATTTATTTTTTGTCGTCTTTTTATGCCATTGATTATTTTTTTTGTTTTGCATGTTGCGCGGCGCACCACCTGAAGCAAGAAGTATTTAGGCGATAAATTGCAATTGAATTCGATATGAAGTGGTGAAAAACGTAAAACTAAAAAAATAAAAATAAATACGCGCTGAGGTGTTTCTTGGCGATTACATTACAAAATAGGCTTTCGACGGATTGAGGCTCCGACAGTTGCGAGAAGAGAATAGGAAAATCGCCCGAGGTAGCAACTTTTGTGATCTAATTTAGAAAATTCCCCATCTGTCTGAAACGATTACTAGCTGCCACTAGAATTTTAAACAAATTGTGACTTATGGCCTCTACAGGGGGATTCTTCTTAAAGAAGTATTTTGGAGAAATGGTCACCAACAAATCATGGTCTCCCCTCAGAACCAATTAAATTCGGACAGACACATAAGTGTCAAGCCAACCGATATCTTTCCAGAGCACCAGTAGCAAGTTGCCAAGATTTATAAATACTTTTTCCCAAAAAGATACCCACAAGGAGAAAATTAGCATCTAGGGAACAAGCGGATCGCGTGCGCGCTCTAGAAATATCATAACTGGACAGATAAATTATTTTTAGACCTTCGGGTACAGCGCTGGTCTTCTGCAGCTTCCTGAAACTGATACTTGACTCAGTGCAGCCCTACTGACACCACACACTCCACCAGTCAACACGACCAGGAGAAATTTGTGTCAAGTACCGAAAAAAAAAATAAATAAATAGTACAAAAACAAATCCTTCTCACCTGTGAGACGAAATGAAATGGTTCCCACTGACTGCTGGAACAAGAAAATGAAAACGAAGAAACACGTCAGGGGAGATAAAGCGATGTGTTGCATTAATAAATTAAGGTATGTGATAAGAAATCTCTTTATGGTCGCGGTGCATAAAATCCGATATTTTGCGCGTTTCCCTCCGTCTCTGCAGTCGAAGACGTGCTGAAAGATTCCCTGTCTCGCCAGCGTTGCACTTAGAAGCGGCGGAAAACAGCCCGACCAGATGAACGGCATGCATTAAATTTAGAAGCGCCGCAACTTTTATGAATACGCGCCACAATTACGTGTGCATCCCAAAGGGAAGGTATTGAAGATGAAATAATTAAAAACAGAAAAAGGAAAAACTTAGAAGGGAGGTGCGCAACGAGGTTATAACTTGACTTGGATGGATTATGATTATGAGACTTTCCTTCATGGGTCTGTATAAAGATCTATGAAAATAACCACAGGCTGTTTGAGGTGTCGCATCCGAAGCTAGAGAAGAAATTTTGTTATTTACCGCCTTTCTTTAACAAGCAGGTAATGACGGGAAGGTAAAGAAATTAATATTTGCAGATTAAATTAGTAGCTTAGTAGCTGTGACGATGGAATGGGCCGCCAGATCATCCCGCCGCATCCAATTATTTATGTAAGCAGTGCGGTTTCACTTCTGCAATTTATAATCGTGATGCAAACAAACTCCATGAGACTGCAATTGCAAGTCTATTTTATGCTTTAGATTTTTGCGCGCGATAAAGTGCTCTTATTCCATTAAACCCCATAGAGAACAGAAAGCATGCCTAGAAAATATAGTAATTCTAGGATATAAAGACACCTCTAATATTTATAATAATTCAAACGATTTTCAACAAATAAAATAAAAGTTGTTTGCCTAGATTTATTATTAAATCTCTTCAAAATATTTTAAGCGTTTCCACATATCAAGATTCCAATTATTACCTGAATTACAGTTAATTGAAATCAATGCGGTAGCAAATATTTCTTGCATTTCATTTTTAACCTATTTTTTCTTTTGAGCTTTTCTTGAAACTAAGTTTTTCAAACTGGTGTACAAGATATCTCATATTTAACCGATGTTGATAAAATTTAAACCACATATTCTTAATAACATTATCTAAGATGTATCATATGATTTTTTTATTTAAGTTTTTTATACATTTTTCAAGCTTTCGATAAAAATCATTTATTCAAAATAATTTTAAAAAATTTTTCCGTATGCTAGATTTTTTATTTATTCTAACAAGGAAAAGCTTAATTTGATAACGCCGCTCTTAAGAATTGCAAAATCCTGAATGTCGTACGATACGTTTTTTAAATATAATATAAACAGTGAATGATATTCTTTTCAAAAATCAAAAATTGTTGGAAAAATAACAACTTGTGATGGTGATATAGATAACTTTAAATAATGGAGAAATAATAAAAGTTTAAATACGACACACATGTATAGTAAATTCTTCTACTTAAAAAGTACAAATTACATATGCAATTATAAAAATGCTTTTGTCATATAATTTGTTTTTCATTTCAACCTTAAAAGTAGTCTTATATTTTTATATTCATTCTCATTGATTGGTTCCTGGATCAAGTTCATACAACATGACATAACTTTAAAACAACATTTGTCACTGTTGAGGTCTTAAAAATCTTTAGCTCTTCCATCAACAACTTTATAGTTATTGATTAACAGTGTTCTATCTTGAATTGACAACTTTTGTAATTGTATCAGCAAGTATTCCATTCTTTTTTTTTAAAAATATCACCTATACTTTAAGTGCTTTCGTTTTTGAAAGAAATCATCAATTTTCAAGTTCTCAAGATAAAGGTGTTAGATATTCGGTACGATTTAACCACGATTTGCTTTTACATTTTTTTTCTTTTCAGAGTACCTACATGATATTTGTATGTACAAATCTTATTTCGGATTTTTTAAAAGCAATTTTTGTACCTTGCAATTCGACGTTATAATAAGGGCGACGCATAGTATAATTTTTTAATTAAGAAACCCGCGATGCAACTCCTTCCTCATCAAAACTTATGCAGGGAGGGCTCATACTCATAAAAACAAAAGGGAACAAATTCTATTCCACCTGCAGGCACGATAGTAAACAGAGAAGAGTGCAACGCAAGCATTCCCTGGAAAAGTAAGCAAAAATATTTGAGACACGCACTGGGTCAAAATAACCTTGAAAAAGCCTCCCTCCAACCCGAAGGCATTGTTAGATAAACGCCTTTAGGGCGTTGCGGAGGAAAGGGAGTCGCGTTCAAGACTTCAAGTAGCCGTAGAATCTCATTATTAATTGTTTTTCCAGACCCTCATTTTTTTTTCATGTTTCCTCTAATGAAAGTATAAGCCCGGCTGCACTATGTCACCAGGCAACTCTTAGCACCGCAGGCAATATAGTAACACATGAAAGTTTTATACGCGACTCATTACCAACCTACTGCGGATTGAAGAAGTGTTGGCACTCTTGACTGCAATCATCAAAAGAAAGTCGATGTGCGCGATGTTACATTAAAAAAACTACAAAACAAAAAGTGAAGGAGGTGTTTGGAGCGTGTGCTAGATTTGCATATGCTGCACTTTGCACCATCTATAGAACCTGCGATAGAAGCTTCGTGGGGAGGCGGGTTAACGTGCCGCGAACAAATGCACTACCTCGTGTAATACAGTCTCGGGATTTTATGCTGAACTTTACATTTTTTTTTCGCTGCTATGATTTGATTTGTTTTGTATTCACTACCATCACTTCCAATGTGTGTCCTAAGTCCCTTATCGCGTACTGGAGCATCCCACCCAGGGGCACTGTTTTATAAAGATGTCTGCGACGCGCTCTTATTCTTTGTCTTCCTCGTTAATAAGTAATTGAATTGATGGTTAAGTGGTTAATGATGAGGAGGAAGCCACGTTTTTAATTGGGATTTTCCTCCGCACTATGCAGCAACTCAACAGCGGAATAATATGCACTGCGCCCCTTAGGCGGAGAGAAGACCCGCTCAGAAAAATTAGCATGCGAACGAGCAAATGGATCAAATCTAATGGATAAAAGAATTACATGAGTGGGATGTAGAAGAAAATTATAATTTTGTACAACCGAAATTGGGCACATCCGAAAACCATCTAGTGACCACAACCAATTCGGTTAGGCCATTCAGTGTATTTAGATAAAAAAAATGTATTACTCATACATACATATAATTTAATTTCGTTGTTCTTAATATCATCCCAGTAAAGAAAGAACTTCTTCGTGAATGTCTCGTGAAATATTGGCTACTCTCAAGCTCACTAAAAAGGGCCTACCAATTTACCCCCCCCCCCCCCCCCCCTGTTGTCTCTTAAGAACAAATTGAGTTTAAATTTTACTCATGGATTTTACTGATCAGCCGGATGTTTAGATAATGGAAATGAAAGTATAGAATTTCCTCCGCAATTTACCTTTCGGGTAAACGAACTCTTAGTTAGTTAGTTGGAAAAGGCTTGCTTCTGCGTAAAACTATTATTACAAGATTTGCCTTCGCTTATAATTCACACTTAGAATTTGAATCGAATGTATATAAGGACTATCATTCGAGCCGCACTTTCGCGGCGTTTGTGGCAGGAACCATCAAGCTTTAGTTAAACTGAAGAGATATGTGTGTAGGCTTAGTGTCTGGATCGAAGGGACAACATTTTTTGGATTCATCTGTCTCGTTTGGCGTAAGAGCAATACCCTTGATAAATTTTTGTTTCACTACTGAGAGTGGGTGTTACGCTCGAACAATAAAGTGTATCAATGTATGGGTAATAACGTAAACCAACAAAAGTCAAGTTAAAGTCATTTAAGGAAGTTTTTCGTTAATAAGGAGTTCATTATATGGAGTTTACACGGTATATGTTTATGAGATTGGCAATAAACACATTCAAAACGACAATGATGTGTAAAAAAAAGTTAGGTTTGTTGGAGAAGCGCAAGTTAAGGCACTCAGCAATACCTGCGATATAAAATATTAAACATTGCTATAATACTAAATTTGTTTAACTGTCCCTTTCATATTTCTTTTGCTATTCAATCATTTTCGTTTGATTTTATGAATTGATTTTGCTTAAACTTAAATTCATTCACCTTAGATCGAATTACATTGTCACGTTTAGCTGCTCAATTACCTGTTTAGACATAGCGTAAGCATAAATACGTTATAAATGTTACCAATAACTTTTGTAATTTGCAGTCTATTGGAATCAATCTCGCTCTTGTTGTTACTTTGGTTCAAAGGAATAAATTTCTTTTAATCGGAAAATTAATTTTTTTTTATTAAAAGAGTCTTCAAGATTCTTAACTCGCGCGAGTTCCCTGGCGACATTCCGCACATTCTGCGGCGCCACTAAGTACCATAAAAACGACAGTGTAATCGCCGGTTAAGTGCGTCTCAGGAATCCTCGGGATTTCTCAACCAACTAACCCCAAAGGTTCATAAGTCAAAGGGCCTTTGTGCATGTGACATGCGTGAGCCAAATGCGGACCGAGTCATTTGTCATCCTCCAGGCGCAGCACCGGCCCCTGACGACTTGACTTCTTTTAGCTCTCTCGCTAACCAGACACCTAGGCCACTACCTGGCCAATCAAAGAATGCGAAATTGAAAAGAAACAAGAAAAGCATAAGATTTTCACATTTGCATCTTCTCGTCGCATAAAAGCGTAGCTCGTTTCATTTCACTTCATTTTTCCTGTCGGTTGCGGCACCAGCAGCATTCCAAGATTAATTAGACGCTCATTGACAGCTGGGAAGATTTCTTGTTCGAGCCGTTCCCGGAGGTGAATTCTTCCTCCTCGCCAGGCACCTCAAATAATTTCCTAATTGATGCTATGACGCTTTTTTTTCGACTTAATTTTCGACATTCGCCTCAGTGTCCGTAGAATAAATTTTAGAAAGTGTCCAAAGGGTCTCTCTATGCACGAATCGCGCCATAAAACTTGAAAATTAAAATTACTTTACGGACCAGTCCATGAAGCTGGACAACCGACAAAAGATGGGTAGACGGTGGATGTAAACCGATTATGACTTGACGACGACTTTTCCCCATTTCTTTCATTTGTGCCAGCCAAGGTGAAAGGGCTCTCGTACTGCAACAGCTGCCAGAGATGCATACTCATTTTGCTTAATGGGAATTTAATTTTATCACGCTTTATTAGGTTTGGTTGACAGTTGTCTTCTAATTCTCGGATTTTAGGATTGAAAAAACCTTTTGAGAGAATCTAATCCGATTCAGACTAATGTAAAGAATCAAACAAGTGGAAAAGTAGGCCTTGAGGGCCGATGATCGATATGCATTAACCGGTTCATTCATGCCGACGATCTTTTCAGCTTTTTAAAAACATATTTGGTGGAGCGACTTATTTAAATACCTATGTTACTTAAGAAGTTTTAAACCTTTTAGAAATTAAAAATATTTTAAATATTGAAAAGAAATCTAAGGAAGTCCAGATAAACACATTTTGAAACAATCGTAAACTTTATTAAGGTTTCATAAATGTTTGTCTATAGTTAGTTATTTCCGAGAAATTGATATAGTACATTTATCCGTGAAATTGAAATTATCCATTTTATATCTTAACTTAATTTAAAATGTGAAAGAGGCGAAAATGTATGCATCTATAAAGAGCATCATCAGCTTTTCGATGTAAAATTTTAGAGCCGGAAAATATTAAAATTGATTGCTAAAAATCAATGGCAGTTTCATAACAATTATGTTAAAAAGTTTTCTCCAAATTGAAACTATACTAGGAAAAATCCGCGACGTATAATTATTTAAAGAGCAGTTAATTGAGAAATATTTTGAATAATTACATTACAGATACAATTGATTATTATAGTTAATATTTTGATATTTATTTTAATGCGACAAGTCGATCGACTGGAATGGATGCAATATTGCCTTCATAAGCCTTTCATGGACTGAGCAAACTCTATCTTTCCCAAAGTCACTAGTAAGATAAATGTCTTTTTAATATTCCCAACAAATAGCAAACAACAATTTTCGAAGAAGCGATGTTGATTTATGCTCTTTTATGTAACCTGGCAATTAGATCCCAGAGATGAATTATTGTTGCCTCTTAAATGCCGGCGTATCCGAGTCATTAGGTAGAAAGTCCACCAAAGAAATCAACGACAACACGAATTTCTTAAAGTCCACAAATAATTCCATGTAATCTTCGAAAAAAATCCACCATAAATAATAAAAGTGAGAGGAATCCGTGAGATTGCACTTCTGCAATTCTAATTTGCATGCACCGGGAAAGGAAAAAATTAAAGGAAAATTTGAAGTGAATTTTCAAGATCATGCAAACCCCATCGTCACAATTTTCTTGTGGCATGGAAGGTTGCTGAGGTGTGCTGCTTTTGTGCTACTATTTCGCTGTCCTATCTTTATCTATGGTGTCTTGTGTCTTTTCGAGAAAAGATCGCATGCAATGCCCACAATTTCAATTAGAATTTGAAATTTTCCTTTCAACTATGCTCGGTTGGAGCATTATTGAATACTTTTCGCATCATTGATCATGAAAAAGTGAGAAATCACCAATATTTGAAATTACCAGCGATGCTGCTGTGCGCTCGGTCAAAGACTGTCGTGTCATGAAAAGAGGTAAGACAGATAGATGATGACGGTGGTAATAACTGAGAAATTTCTCTTATACACACTTATCACCGTAATTCCATGCGATCATTAAAAGATCCACGAAGACATTGAGCCGCTAGAATTCTTCTTGGCGGGATCGCGAAATCATATAATGGGCCGAACACAATCCACACATAGTTTTAATGTCACGGATGTGATCCGTTGCACCTCGTGTATCGCGGTTGCTGTCCATATGCGTGCTGACCGCGGAAAGGACAGCGTTATTGGACAGAGATAAGCGATCGGAGTAATAACAAAGCATCAAAATTAGCAGGTCAGCCCACATGCATTGCAATCGTTAAAATTTATTATCGGGAGTAGTACACAACTCCATCACGGTCCACTTGGCTAATTTGCCCATTTTCCATATCCGTCCGCGCAGTAATTGTGCGCCGATCAATTAAAGATAGATCTTCTGTCATTAGCTGTAATTAAATTGAACTATTTCAAGTTGGTCGTGTTTTGAAGCGATATGTATTGTTTTAGCGGTAGGCACCGTTTACGTTTCTTAAATACTATTCTGTCTCACGACTAAGAGGACTGTAAGACGCAAGTGCAGTAAATTAAAATGACTTTGGATGAAATGGCGTTTAATGCCTGCTCGTATATAAAATTTACTACAATTTTACAAAAAAAAATGACTTCTTCAACATTAAAATGTAATGCTATAGTGTTTTGACTTAATAACTCTTATGGTTAAAGTAGTTTAGCATGTTCTTCTTTGTGCAAACCTTTCAAATTTATCGCTTAAATTTTAGAGTTACTTATATTTTATATCCTTTGTTTTATTACGATGTTGCATTGGTCTTAAATCTTTATTTTTTAAGTTGTTGCTAAGAAAACTTATATGCATACGAATGTTATTATGTTATTAAAATAGGCATATCTTATTTAAATAGGCTTTTATTACAGCCGGTGAGATATATTTTTTAATGTCATGCTAGCGTGTTCGATTTCGCAATTATTATATACATACATAGCTTTGAAATCACAGCTTTCGACATCTATGTTGGATGGAATATTCGCCTGGATTTTTTTACGAAATTCAAAGATAATCTCGGAAACTAACAAGACGATTTGGATTTTACCACTAGAAAGCTTATAACCCCAAGGTGGTTACTATAGGCCGTAAATTTTTTTGCAATTTACACAACTTTAAGCCAGAAATTGTGTTTTTTGGGTTCCGTACTAGACAAAAACCCTATTGTTATACGGACGATAAATGTCTGTCAATCCCATGCTTCTGGCATCTAAACGAAATGAAATTGGGACTTGAAATTCACACATAAAATTTATTATTGCGGCGCAAAGACAGAGAGAGAGTAAGAACAGATTTTTTGTATCTATCCGTGTGGGCATTTTTAAAAAAGACTTCTTTAGTAGAATATGAATGTGGTTTTATTTTTAATATACCAAAAATAAATTGTTGACGTCAAACAAACAACAAATACTAAAAATCATACAATAGAAAACAATTTGTAAGTAATTTACGAATAATTCTTTAATTTGCATTTGTCTTTGTACATGCAAATTGAGTAATTTAAGCAAGTTTTTTTTATCAGTTTTCCACCAGGTAAAATTAATGCCCAAAATTTTCTGACGGTGGACCAATTTAAACAATTTTCTTTTAATTTCTTTTTAACACTTTTAACTAAACATAGGACCCAGACGTAAACCAATTTTGATAGAACTACCTGCTTCTGCAAAAAGAGTCAGTTATCTAAGAAAATAATTTCTTAATTAATTTTGAGTTTTCTTATTTTAAATTTTTTTTTCTTAGTAAAAAAAAACACTACAATAAAAAAAACGGTTTAATTGACGAGAGAGTAGGAAAGTTTTTCTTAGAATTCTCAAATTTCCTTCCGTTTTTTTCTTATTTATTAAAAATGTTTTTCTATTCAAACATTTTTGGAGGTGAGCAAAATTTTCATTTTTTTTCCAAACAGTGGTTTCCCAAAAACCTGATGAAAAAAAGCTTATTTTCCAATTTTAATCCGTTCCACATTTTGTTTCCATTCAACGTCCACACCTGAAAGCTGCAAAGAAAATTGGTTCGAACCTAGAATAAGCTTAGAAATGTTTCTGCCTCATGTTTGCCCGCCCACAAAACGCTTCTCATGCGCCTTGCCAACAAAATTTGAATTCCTATCGCGCGCTCACTGCGTCGCGTCGAATTTTTTTGCAGAAGAATAAAAAATTATTTAAACACCAAAGCGAGGGCCACATGGAACGGCGGTGCTTTACGACTGCATGCAGCAAACATGGCACGACAATGCCGCGGACCACTCGAGAGCAATTTAATTGCGAAAATCGACGTGTGTTCAGCTCATTTGCAGGGGTTTCGTCGGGCTCCTCGCGCTCGGTGGATGGCAGTTGCGCCACTTCTGTCCCAATTACATCTGCTTTCAGGGGCTCTTCGTCAAGATTCAAGAATCGGGCGGAGTGAAAGCGCCGCAGATGCTGCTGATTACTAAAACCTCTGAGCTCGCGGAGGGGCGAACGGTGTTTCATAACACCTACAACTCATCGCCTGAAATCGGAGAAACTCTTGAGAATGCGCAATTGACGCAATTATACTGCTAATGAAAAATTTAAGACAGACATCAAGTTGCATCGGTTAGATTAGATACTAGATATAGATAGCCAGATCACCTCGGGTCGTCTGTCTGTCGATTAAAGAAAAATGGAGACAGTCCCAACATCGGATGGAATCTGATGGACTTGTAAACTACAATAGACTTTATAAAGAATTTCTCTGCACGCGCCGCTTTAATTGCGCGTTCATTAAGAAAGATCGTCTAAATGGACCCTCTTGACCCAGACGAATTTTTAAGAAAAAGTTAGCTCATTTTGTTTTTATTCAGCAATCCCAAACCCTCTTTATACACATTTTCCTTCCGCTAATTGAGACGTGCCAACGAAAGTCTCCGAGTGTCATTGGCAGCAATTCGCGAGATTCCTTTCGAGTGCACTTCGGTGCGCGTAAATTGAATGAGTGCACCGCGGCGCGGCACGACCGTGTCACAGCGGAGCTCCTTGGGTACTTTATCTCAGGAAGGCAGCCGCATGTTTGTGCCTATTAAGTGTCGTGTTGCTGCCGATAGGGAATTGCTTTCTTAATTGTCAATTTATTGAACTTTTGCTTTTTGCCTTCTCTGTGACTCTACTGGTGACGAGACATCCCGTGTGACACGAGGGAAATTAAAACCAGCAACGGACAAGCTACCACCGGTAGCAGAAAAGAGGCTGAGAATTGCGGCTGGTGCTCTAGCATCAATTCCACTCGTATGTAATGTTGGTCGCGCTCATCAATGAATTGTTGACATCGAACTACAGCGAAAAACATGCATCAGGAGACAATTTATGTCAGAGGAGTGACAGTCATGAGCCGGATTAATATTAATAGCAATCGATTTTCGAACCCTTACAGGCGAAAGTCGCAACGGCTCTGCGTCCTCTGTGAAATGTGAGAACCATTCGACCGTTGCCACTGCGCTGCACTGCGTTGCGATATGGCATAGCGAAAGATTAGCACATGTGGAGAAACGTTTCGAATTCTTTCAGGGAATTTAGACGTCTTTGACCTTCTCTATAAGCGCAACGATTTACTAGGATTGTGCCTATTTAGTACTGCTTACCTGCAAAACGAGCAAAGTATTCTTAGGTGTTCTGAAATTTTTGCCAACGCGACTTAGCAACACCACGTCCACATCTATGTACTTCATTTAGCTCAGACAAGAGAAAGGGAACGATTCGCATCGCGTGTTGCTAAAGCGAGCGACCGGCATGCGCCACCCTTTTATTGGTTCTTCTATTTGAATTACCGAATTACCATTGCAATTTGAATTTGACATGCTTTCCATCTCAGCCGCTCTCAATATATTTATTGAAATTTTCTTATGTTACACCACACTCTTTGGGTGCGGGTTTTTATTTTATAATTGTGAAGCTAAGGTTCAGAAATAGATGGGTATAATAAAGATAATGAAGGTTTCTATAAGACAAAAATATCTTTTATTAGAGAAAAAAAACTCAACTATATTTATGGACAAAAAATGAATACGATGTTGTGAAATACAATAGCAGCAATTCAAGTATAAAAATTTAATGTAGTTTTTCCTCATTTTAGTGGAGAATAAAAAACAAAGTATATCTTGTTTTTCTCCTTTCATGAAACATTACAAATAGAGGATTTCGCTGCACATTCACATCCCAATTTCATCAAAATAATTTAAAAAAGTAACAAAATTTGGTACATTTTTGTGTGTAAAACTAAAGCAAACTTTTAGTTGCCACCATATAGTACTGCATATGGCAGTCTTTATTTTGAATAACCTCAGCACACCTTTGTGGCATAGACGCTAAATGCTTTCCAATAATTTTTGTTGTTCTCAATGTTTCCATTATTTCAATCAATCATCAAGAACTTGAAGCCCATTCTCATTTACCAGTTGCGATGTGTCTTTCGGGTCATTATCATGATGAAACACCCATTAGAGCGGCGTTTCCCATGTTTGTAAATAAAGCGGGCCATTATTTTCTTTATAAAAAAAAAACAAAATTTTCATTAAAAATGCCGTTGATTATGTATTTTTCTTAGACATTTATGTGATAATGCTGAATATTTTTTATGAATAATGGTGTCCACCTTTTGGAGGAAATTGATAATTATAATTCAATTGTGTCCAAAATATTGCACAACACTTTATCCCAATTTCATTTAGAAAGTGGCCTATTTACTACAGTTTACGATTCAAATCATCCGAAATACCAACGTTTTTACCCAATAATATTCTTTTCTAAATTTTCTTTTGTAGCAACTCACGAGTTCCAGATTGCTCCATCTTTGCACCCACCTTCAATTAACCTAATGGTCATAACAATCTAAAGTTGGCGCCGTTTGTTTTCAGAGAAATTTTTCAAATTAAACCGGCTTTTGGAGAGATTTTAATCGAATTCAGCACGTGACAAAGTTATTATCGGAATAAATGACGGGAGCCCAACTGTCGGAATCTGAAACTTTATGAAGATGTGACCGAAGTGAAGGGCCCAAAGATAATATCTTTTGGATGCGGCCCCACAGATACCTCAGCATCACACAGCAGGAAGAAATTTTGTCGTGACAATAATTATTTTTCATTTCGTTTGGGTCGTAGGGAACAACAAAAGATTCTAATCAACGTGTGTTCGGGATTAATGGATAAATGTTAATTTCATAAAGAACAAGGCGTTATTCGTGGAGAAATAAGCCAGTTTTACCATTGTCCATAAAAGTGCATGGTGCGGCTGGGCCGCTTCTTGAACAACCGGTTTTATGCTCAAAGACAAAATGATTACTTACAACCAGCCAAAGAGCACAATTGAACAGTACTTCATTTTCTGCCTCGCATCGGCTCTGCTTCTTTTTAATTTGCTTCATTTTTTTGTGATATGAATAATGGAAGTGCGCATTCCTCCGAAGAGAAGCGGAGTGACTCATAACGTCGCGTTGAGCTGAATACTAAAAATTGTTCAGCGACGAAAAATGCGCTAAAGATTCTTATCCACGCCCGCCACTATGAGGAGCGGTTCTCACTTTCAACGGAAGCACTCGATAATTTTTTTAAGGAGCATGAACTTGAGATTTTTCGTCGCGAGGGAGTGATTCAGGGGGATTTGCCTGGAAACGATCGAAAAATAGCTTTACACTCTTCCCAACTGATGATTTCCGCCTGAATCACACCGGCTTATTCTCTATAGAATTTAAGCGTATACAAAATAACAAAAACATAGAATTTTGGCATTAAACCAATTTCAAGTTCAAACAGGACCTGATTCAAGCGCTTTTCCCGGATCATCGGTTAATCTCCGTCGGGATCTTCCGCGGGCTGATTAAATTAAGATGCCTCCCTGCGATGCGCGCGTCTAGTATGCTTTTAAATTGAAATTGACAAATGAAGGGCAAAAAGTGAAAACCGACATCATTACAAATAGCAGCCATATGGTGGGCCGGCGAGGCCAGACCATGCCGGGCTTTGTGGCAAAAGGCACATCTTCTCGGCTGACTATTCGCCGGCAACGGTCTTACAGTTCTATCTGAGTTGATTGACCGCGCAATGATCGCTCGCCCCAGAGGCCAATTACGCTCAGAATGCTTTGCTCGAACCAAAGAACATTCCAACGGCGCGGTTGAATGCGGTTCAGATAATCCCAGGAAACCAACCATGCGCCCATTTGTCTTCACGCTGTAAATTTTCGCATGTTTCTATAAAATTTTGCACCTATCTAAGCAAGCAATTTAGCAATCGCAGCGGCGCACGTGCTTTCTTTTTGGCCTCTGCATAGTGTATCCCACTCAAATCTGAAATGAGCAGCAATTTTAGCGTTGATCAAATTATCATTATCGCTGCAAAGGGTACTTACTTGTAGCTGCAGTTCCAATTTTATACCTCGGACATTATTACCAAATAAAATAAGAGTTCAAAGAGTAAATGAATGATTCAAGTCGGAGACGTTTCGCATGATTAATTTAGCTGCAAAGTTTCCGTCTGATTGGACCAAATAAATAAAAGGTGCCCGTGGTCGTACAGTTAGCTACAGTGCGCCAGCAGCCTCCTCAACTGTTGCAGAAGCAGGGCAGGAGCGAACCGATAAAAAATCGTCAAAGAAACATGTTCTGCCCACGAAGCGGCTCAGGGAGCAAATTTGCATCTTGCAGTTAATAACGCAAAAGATGCAGCTCTCCTAGGCCACAAGCCATGCAGAGTAAAGGGGGAAATGCGCTTATAGAAAAAAAATTGATCTTTTCTTCCAGGCACAGGCATCTGATGCAACCTCCAGCCGAGAATATGATCTTTTCCTGGACTATTATTTATTTTATATTCGAATCGCAGATAGACAACCGTTTCCTTAAGTGCAAGGTGCTGCCAGATGTCGTCTCGTTGCTGCAACAGCGCGTGCCTGTTTATAATACGACCGCCCATGCGTGAAAAGTTGCCCCCCTCGAGGGCCTTGGAGACCTTAAAAAGATAATTGTTTGCGCCAACATAGCATAGGAGGAAAAATCTTGCCGCAGATAAAATTTCTCCGGAAGTGAGTCAACTGAGATAATTTAAAGTTTCTCTGGGTAATTGTGGGAAACATTTAAGAAAACTCCAACTTTTCTTATTTATTTATAGAATCTTACATTTTATTTAAATTGGTATGTTAACTACTTGTGAAAGAATAGATTTATGTAACTAATCTCTACATAAGTTGCATTAAATTCTGTCATTTTAAATATTTTTCTGTTTTCACATGTAGATTTATTATATTTACTACAATATGTTTATGAAATCACAAAAGCAAATAAATACGCGCTCTGGTTCCGACCTTCACTTCTAAAATAACGAAGTCTCATAAATATTGATTCGTAATTTTATTTATTTCAAGCAATGAATATAGATTTTTTAATCTTCTTAACACAATTCAAATAAGCCTTGAGACTGCCTGACTACCCGTTTATTACGTCATTCCCTAATATTAGGTCTAAGATATAACTTTAACTTTACACAAAACTTTTTAAAAGAACTCAATAAGGATAACTTTGCTCTAATAAATTAAAAAGAAATGCAAGTTGAAATGTCTTTTACCTCGTTACTACTAGAGATAAGACTGGGCTTGGTCTGATAGCTAATAAACCACGAGATCTAAATAAACAAAACGAAATCTCATGACCTCCGCAGTTAAGCGGATTGAAATTCAATTCAAAAGAGATGTATTTTAGATTTTTTAGAACTTCTTCAACTTGATTTTCTAAATGCTTCCTCCACTAAATTTGGTGAGGAAACTTTCCATCCACTTGATAAGGAGCATTTAGACCATTTGCTTAGAGATAACTAGAAAGCAGAAATTCCATCAAAAAAAAACCTTCAAGATATTCAGGCCAGGGCAATTACTTTAGACTCCCCGTAATGGTGAAAGCTTTCGTTTGTTGAACGAATTTGAAGTGTGAAATTTTAATTGCTTTTCTAATTACAAATTAAAAATGGGGAAAACACAAAACCCATTCAACAGTACATAATAGTGATATACAAATTTAATTTTCAGGCCTCAAATACTTTGCCACAAATAAATTAAAGCATGATGTAGTGCAGTATTTGTTGAACTTTTTAATTGTCCTATTTAATTAGTTATTTTTTTTTTTTAATCTTGCGGAACTGGGCTTCCCCTTGGGTTTCATTATTTTTTTATGGTGGATCCCAACTAGCAGTTTTTTGGAACAGCTAGAACATTCCCTGCATGATATTGCCAATGAGCTTCACCACTATGAATGATTTCTGAAAAGTGCGCAACGATCGCCTTTGTTTCGTCTTACCTAAAACATTTTATGTTGCTTAATCCTCAATGATAAACGATCAACCATAAAAAAGATTATACCCTGTAAGACAATTTGTGTCATATTCCATATTTCAAAACCAGTTTAAAGCACCGGAAGTGCGAAAATCAGTGCCGTGGTGATAGACCATTGATTCCAAAAAAAGACCTACAAGCCAAAATTGATTCATCAGCCCGGTTATTGCTGCGCAGCGCAGTGTTATCACCTGTGCACCTACGCCGCAGTCATGTAATTTGCGTCAAAACCGGCCCGTAACTTTCATTTTTTTCCCTCGACATTTCTTAATTGTTTCCCGTCATCAAGACGACTTTAAGACAGGTGAGGGGCGCTCAGCTGACACAGTGCTCGGTCTAGTGATGCAAATGCACACGGCACTGCACCGTCTGGAGATAGTCAAACCCGCGTTGCAGAAAAAGCCTGGCTTGAACGTCTGGCGACTAACAAAACCGACGAAATCTAAAAGGAAGTAAAAAAAATAGAGGAACTGGCAAAAACATAGATGCAGTTCTGTGGTTGTGCGCCATTGCTGCCTGGCCTGGGTCCGGGGACATGGGGCAGAGCGAAGATCGGCCTAGGTGGGGCCTCCGGGGAACAGAAGCAAAAGACAATCGATCGAGCGAAGTGTCCCGGTTGAATAACTTTTTGTGTTTGGGAAGGTAATTATATGACTACTACCGCGAGTCGGGCGCTCGATCGAGGAGGAATCGTTGAACTTTTACAGGGCCAGGGACGAGGCATTCTTTTTATTTTTTTTTTTGTTTTTCAGCTTATTTTGCCTTTCCATTGCGTGGCACGGTCCGGCAGATGGAGAACAATCGCCGCTCGGCTGGAAACAGTTCCATATATGCTGCGATCAGACAAAACCTACACGAAAGGAAACGATTTCCAAACAAAAATATGATAAAATGTGCAGCTTATCGGAGCTCCCAGAGTGTGGTCAGGTGAGTCACGAGCTCGGTTCAGCGGAAAAATAAAAGCTAGTGATGAAAGAGACTGATGAAGCTAACCGCCATGGTGGTGCGTAAACCAAGATATCGAGGGGCTCTTAAAATTCGGTCGCCTGATAACGAGCTCGTTTCGAGAAATCACCGCCGACTCAGCAGCTCGTTGTATTCTTATCATGACTGACGACTTGCAGCCGGTCTGAGCCAGGCGACTTGACTGTCAATTTCCACGACGGGCGGGTTGGCTAGGAGCAGGGCGTCTGAGGAGCACCAGCAGATAAAAGATGAGGCTGATCAAATATTAAAAGCTAACGGTGCGGCATTTAGCACAAAAATTCTTGTAAAACCGGATTTTCTTCAAGTGTGCGGAATTCACCGGCCATTTGCTTGCAAGATCAGCCAGAGGTGAGCACACAGCGGTGGCTGAGGCTGCCGCTGCTGCAGTTCAAGAAAATGAAAGAAAGCAGCGAACTTTACTTACTTGCTCGATGTTTTTCCATTTTCCCCCAAGCCGCTTACAAAATTTGTCGAAGTCATACTCATTCGATTGGCTTGGTAGACACAAAAACACACGGAGGATGGGGCTCTGCCGGAAAACAAAAGCGTCCTTTGTCTCCTCGAACGGAATCCTTCCTTTTCTCGAAAAGTCCTTTGTTTGGGGGTACCCGGCCAACACCGCTTATTTTCCACTGAATCTCGATGTAATTCAACTTATCGGCGATTTTCTAGGCGAAGAACACTTTGAATTAACTGAAAATACAATTAAATAAACCGAAAATATCTGAAAATCTCCTCGAGCGAGAAAAACGAACTCGATTCACGCCGCAGCGGTTATGAAATTGAATCAAAAACGCTAGCTGAGTGGGGAACTGCTTCAGATAATTCCTCCAAAAGGATTTTCCCTTTCCAGTAGACGCTACTCGAAAATAGATGTCGCCCCCCTAGCATTAAAAATATTCCCATATATTCAATTTTAAGTCTTTTTTGATTAATAAAATAAGAAAAAGCAACAAATCAATAAAATCTAAGCAGATTTTGAAATAGCAAATCAATTAGAGCTTTAAATAGCAATTATTATTAAAATATTTTGGAATAAACGATCCATCATCGAACTTCATTTGTGCGTGGACCACGCGCTGTTATGTACACTCGGCGCATCAATTGAGTGTATCTGAGAAAAAAATAAAAAAAAAATCCAACGAGAGTTGTCATTTTTGTGGTTCGCGTTTGTTGAAAACGGCGACGTCGCTTGAATTGGTTTTTAGATAGCATTGCGTTCATAAGTTCCTTTTGCGACGCCTGTGGGGCTTCACCGTCTAATTCACGGTTTCGAAAATGTTAAGTCAAGTCGCGGTGGAGGCGCTTTACTCGGCAACTTACGTCGAGAATTACTTGGACTCGGTGGAAAACCTCCCGGACGACGTCCAGCGGCACCTCTCCAGGATAAGGGACATCGATGTGCAATACAGAGGTAAGTGGGGCCCCTTGGGCTTAGGAGCGGCATCCCAATTAGGAAACACAGATAATAATCGTAATAAGTAGGACAAGCCGCCCAGGAGAAAACCTGAAAAAACGGGGCCTAACAGCCTCAAATAAAAGGTTTATTTTCTTATTTTCCAATAAAGCGGGGATGCCTGCAAACTTTTTGTTGTTTCCTAAAACAAAGAATCCGGGTATACATTTTTTCTGTGTGACCAGATAAAAAAATAAACTTATTCAAGAATCCAAGCTCTAGGGCTACTTTTACGAAATCCCTTCTCTGCTTCGATGTCTTCAGAGACGAGGTGAATTAAAGTGATATGTGAATGCGTGCTTTAGTTATAAGCACATAATTACTTTGTATATAATGTACTAGGGAATGCCCGTGACTTCGTTCTCGTGGTAATTTCCTTTTACTTTATTATATTTATATTTGAGTGTCTTCCTCCCTGAGGCCGTATTGTGGTTAGATATAGCTTAAATAAATCACTGGGCTCCTACAAAGCAATTCAAAAAACCTGCACCTTGATATCATCAGTAGTTTTTGCGTGCGCACAGTTAAGATTTTATTTATATCGATAGTTAGCCCTTGAATGAAGCGTTTTAAAAAAAAATCTTCTGGTTCAGGTCACCTGCGAGATGTGGATTATTATTACGAGCAGTGGAGGAACACTTCAGCGAACCAAAATGATTCCAGTTCGTCAAAAAGGATTCGCTCAATTGCTCGGATGCAACAGAATTTGATAGCGGCTCAGGAGTTGGGAGATGAGAAGATGCAAATTGTAAACCAGCTGCAGGAGTTGATCGACCAAAAGACAAGGCAGCTCGACTTGGACTTCAAAAATCTCGATTACGGCAAAGAGGAACAGAGTCCCGAGGTAGCACAAAAGATGCCGCGTCCACCCACCCCCACGGTGGCCCTTCCAGCGAGCGTTAAGGTAGAGAGCCAGCCATTCGCGGCTACCCCGTCAATCACTCAGCGGGGCAACACGCCCACCAGCCAGCCCTGCGAAAGGACCCCCACAAGCAACAACAACAACAGCTCAAGCGAGCGGTCCAACAAGAGGTCCAGGAGACCCCGGAACGAAGCCATGTCGATGGACGTCGGCGGAAGTGAGCCGAGCTCGATCAACGAGACTCCCACACAAAAACAGAGCACAACGAGCCAATCGTCCAGTAATTCTTCGCAGAAGAAGGCCTCTGGCACGAGCGGGGGTAAGAAAAAGAAGCGCAAAGCCCGGGGTCAGTCCAACACTCAGGCTAATGCAAGAGACGCCCGAGACGAGACTCCCCCGCAAGAGGCCATCGACCCCGACGAGCCCACTTACTGCCTTTGTGACCAGGTGAGTCCCCAATTTGATTGCCGAAGTAGTCCTTTGCGAAATTTTCTCTGATCCACAGATATCTTTCGGGGAGATGATCCTCTGTGACAACGACTTGTGCCCCATCGAATGGTTCCATTTTTCCTGCGTCTCGCTTATGTCCAAGCCCAAAGGAAAGTGGTTCTGCCCGAATTGCCGTGGGGATCGCCCCAATGTCATGAAGCCCAAAGCCCAGTTCCTCAAGGAACTGGAGAGGTACAACAAGGAGAAGGAGGAGAAGACCTAAGGGTCCGGAAGCTGCATACCTTTTTAAATTTTTTTTTGTTTTGTTCTCTTTTAGTTGTGGTGCGTGACAGACAGTCGTCTTATTTTATTAAAAAAAAATAAATATATTTTTAAAAATTAATAATTGTTTTTAAATTATTGATATACATATAGTGCTGCATATATCTAAATTGTTTTATTCAAATGTTCCTTAAAATTTATAAAAAACACCTTCGTTTGGTTCTAAGTTGTAAACAATAGCAAGAATGGAAAATTTCTAAATTAGTACCTGCATAAAAACATAGGACCGAACATTTTGTTGCTTCAGGATATTAATTTAACCTTTAAAATAATAAATAGCCTTTGATTGGAATACAAGCAGCAATTCTGCGAGGCAAAAATTCAAAAAGGTTTTTAAGTATTTCATGTGGTAAATGTCTCCATTCTTCTGTAGCAGATTCTTCAATCCTTCTACTGCCTTTGGCCTTCTCTTTGAAACCCTTTCACCGAGAACCTTTCAAACATCCTCGATTATATTCAGATCTGGACTGCAAGCTGGCCACGGTAAAACCATTATGGTGTGGTCATTAAGGAACATTTGAATAAAACAATTTAGAAATATGAGTTTACTTTAAATTCATCGGTGTAGTCCTAAACTTATCATGGCCCTTTATCGTCGAAAGGCATTAAGCAGACAAACATTATAAAAAAAACCAAATGTATTTTGTATAAGTAACAAGTTCGATAGCAATAAGCGAAAGTACTTTCTTCTCTTAAGTATCTGAAGCGAAATTCGCAAATATTAAGTAAACAGTTTTCCACTTAAACATGTGGAATAAAAAATAATTTTACCCTGATTTAAAAGTTAGTCACCTGGAAATGCAAAACAAATTGTAAGTATATCGGTTCTTTGGCTTTAGTCAAGTATCACCTCTTCGGCAGTTGCTAGTCTGGTTGTTTTGAAGGATTCTTCGGCGATTCGCTTTAGTAATTCAGCATCATGGGGTCCAGTGGTGTCAACCATCTGGCGTAGAGCCCCATTTGGGTGCTGAAGTAGAATGTGTGGAATGTCGAACTCTTTGACTGATCCACCGTCCATGACCAGGATTCGATCAGAGTCCATCACCGTGTGCAGTCGATGGGCCACAGTCAGCACGGTGCAGTGTCTGAATTTCTCCCGAATCGTTTTTTGGATCAGGGCATCTGTCCTGCGAATGGAAAAATCGTAAACTAATGTTCTCTTGGAAAATGCAGATCGACTCACTGAGGATCGACGTTGGCCGTAGCTTCGTCGAGAACCAGAACTTTATTGTTCCGCAGACTCGCTCGAGCAAGACAAACTAATTGTCGTTGGCCCACACTGAAGTTGCTGCCGCGCTCTGTTACCATGTAGTCGAGCCCTGGGATTGACTGTTTTAGTTCCACCTGAATAAATAAAAATTTTCGGTAAGAATTCAATTTTTGAGTAGTGAAGCATACCTCCTCCAGTGCCCGCCACAACTCAGCATCTGAGTACATCGCGAAGGGATCTAAATTGTATCGAATTGTGGCTGAAAAAAGCACCGGATCCTGAGGGATAATCGAAATTTTTGTACGAAGTTCATTTAGCGCTATGGAGCCTGTTTCAACATCATCGATCAGAATCTCTCCTTCGATGTTTGAGAGACGGAAAAGGGCCCCAATAAGGGAGGATTTCCCGGCTCCTGTTCGCCCAACAATGCCGACCTTCCAGCTGGGCTCAATCACGATGTTTAAATTCTTTAAAACCGGAGGGCTGTCTTTGTCGTATCTGAGAGACATGTTCCGGAACTGCACTCTGCCATTCTTGGGCCAGCCAGCCGGAGGTGCTCTCCGCACACTGGACTCTTGATTCAGGTCGGTGTACTGCAGCACTCTTTCCACGCTCGTCATTTGCTGCAGCGATTCTGCAACTTGCCGTACTCCGTATTGAACCATTCCGGTGAGAATCATAGCCTGCGACATCGCAAGACCAACGTTTCCGCTGAAAGTTGCTGTAAAGGAGAAGATTTTTCATGTCTCACAATCCAGCTCTATCTTTTGCAAGCTATTAAAAAGCAAAAAGGCGAAAAGGATCTTACTGTGATTAACTGCGATGAAACTGAAAGCAACTGCAGCAACAAAGGCGCAACTCACGCAGTCAAGCCAGAGACCAAGAGCCGTATTCACCGACATCGTCAACTGCCACGTGGCACTGTGAACGTCCTGCAAATTGTCGAACTCTTTAGCAACCACGTCCTGCAGTCGTCGAGCCCTGATCGTTGAGATTCCTGAAAGTGAGGCCGAAAGATGCGAAAAGACTGGACTTCTGCCTGAAGATTTTCAGCTTTTATAAACCGAGACTAGCTTAAAAATTCCGAAAAGTCTTACATATTCCTTCCATTCGTTTGAGATCCTGCGCTGGTCTTAAGTACAATTTTAAGATGAGGAGGTATATGATAACTGCAACAGTCAGCGCAGCAAGCAGAATGGGGTTTACGACGCTGATGAGAACCAAGATGCCGAACATGACTAAGGAGATCTGGATGAAATCCATCATCGCTCGAGGGAGGAGCTCATCAATAGCTCCCATGTCCTTTGAAAAGCGATTGAGGATGCGTCCTGAAGGATTCGTGTCGAAGAACCGCATCGTCGCGTGCAAAATCTTTGCGAACATCCGATCGTGGAGGACTTTAGATGCGTGCATGCAAAGTTTGAAAAAGAGGAAGCCGCGGAGGATTGTCATCTGTAACAAGGCGAATTTAAAATAATGCTTAACTAACTAAATTTATTATTATTAACAATCCACAAAATCCTGTTAGAAATCAAGCTAACCAAGTTAACCAAATATTATTCGAAAGTACAATCCAAAATTATTTTAGATTATCAAAGAAGATAGGGTTGTAGGTCTGTTTTGATACCCTTTGTTAGTTTTAGTTAGCACGAGTCGAAACTTACCAGCACTACCCCCAGAATGAGAGATCCGTAGATATAAAGGCACTCGCTGGTCGTAAAAGTCGTAGTTTGATTATTAATCCTCAAGAACTCTTGTTGCGTCCACACATTTACAAAATAATCTGAGCCGCTCGCAACAATTTGAGAAAGCAGCAGGGCAAAAACCAAAGTGGAAACCGCAATGAATCCTCCTCCAGCGCTAAAATATTTTCTCCAAACGCGGGTAGAAAGCGTTCCGACGGCTTGATCTTCTGCGACTTCTTGATCGTCGGTGTCCTTTTCAGAACTTATCTGCGAGCAAATAGTTCGAGATAAAAATATAATTAAATATTTAAAGCTTTTAAACCTACCGACTTTCGAAGTGATCCTGAACTGGAAGAGCTCCTCTTCCTCAGAGGCTGATATCCTGTCACACCGTCAATGTACGGAATGTCCTCTTCATCGTAAATATCGCCGTTTTCAACGATCTTCTTCTCAATCTCCTCTTCTGGTTTTTGAAGAAGTTTCGCAAAATCTAAGTCACTGCTGGCTAAGTCGTTGTAAGTTCCCTGCCTTGAGATTTTGCCATCCTCAATGATGACGATCCAATCGGCTTCTTTTAAAAAGTGCACTTGGTGCGTTACAAGCAAACGCGTAGATCTCTCCTTCGACAGGCGCCCCTTGGGGCCAATCACTTCGTCGAACAAATGCCGACCCACGTGAGCGTCTACGGCGCTCAGAGGATCATCCAGAAGATAAATAGCGGCCGGCTTGTACACTGCTCGTGCTAAACTTTTTAAAAGAAAAGAAAAAAGGTGGTCTAAGTACAGATAAAATCGAAAACTTACAGGGAATACTTTTATTATGGGGTTATTCTTATTTGAAATTTAAAAAATCAATTTATTATTTTCAAAAAATTCAATAAGAAATTCACGAAACTCTTGAATATTAGAAAAGTTATGCGGGTTCATGACAAACTTTTGCTTAGTATTGAAATTTTTTTCGAAATTGTGTGAACTATAACTATTGATTCAGTTTTGATTTTGTTTTAGAATAGATTTTATTTACTGGGGTTTATAAATAAAAACAAACATAAGTTTTTAGTGTTAAATAGCATGCGTAACAGGCTCTGAAGATATTATTCTTACTTAAAAAATTATTGTTTGTATTTAAATTCATAATAAATACAGTAGCAAAATATAAAAAAAAAAAATTCAGCAAATTACGAATTTTTTATGGTAACTAAATGAGAATATATACGCTCTTAATGGAAAATAAAGCAAAATTTTATATCATTCCATCGTAACCCTATTCTTTTTTTATACAAACATTTTGTCTGTGGTATCATCGTCTTTCCAGCAATGATTGTAATTTATACAAAAAGATTACATAGAGTAGAGATTAAATAATTGATTTGACTAGGGCTCAAGCTAAGGTTGAAATCGTTTTAATTAAAGTTAATCCGATAAACGTTTTAAATCGATTTCAAGCCTCTATGTAACCGCAGTTGATGGGTCTATCGCAAAAAGTTTAAAGCTATAAATCTCAATATATTTTCACTTAAGCAAGATTTTATTGCAGGTTAAGAGAAATAAGTATGTTATTATATTAAATGAATTTTAATTACCTGATGCGAGCTCTTTGCCCACCAGACAGTGAGGCTCCTCGTTCTCCAACGATCGTTTTATCACCGTTCGGAAGTTGCTCAAAGTCCGTGGAAAGAGCACAACACTTTGTGACCTATTTAAACATTTTTATTAAATGAATTCCCAGAATTCAAGTAATTTAAACAAGTACCTCGTGATAGCGTTTTCTGTCAAGAGCTTCTCCAAAAAGGATGTTATTGCGCACAGTGCCCGTAAAAAGCCACGGTTCTTGAGAGGCGTAGGAAACTTCCCCGTGGATAGTGACTTCACCCCCGATGATCGGCATCTCTCCCAGAAGCATCTGCAGCAGAGAGCTCTGCAAGTTGATTTAAAAATAATATTCCCACTAAATTATTTCCAATGTTTTTTATTTCGCTTACCTTACCTGCTCCAACAGGACCGATAATCGCGCAAAGTTGGCCCTTGATGATTTCCAAGTTGATACCTTCGAGGGTGTTTCTGGCCCCAACTTCCCAGGTCGCTGATATTTTTTCTAGTAAAATTGCCTTCGAGGTGCTTTCCACAATCGAAAAATCTGTCTTTTGATTCAGGCAGCGAGCACTTTCGTCGTGGTCTTCCATGAGCAAGTAGCTCTCGATTCGCTTGATGGACACTAGCGCTTCGGCCCCAAAGGACACGGCCAGCGGATACCAAATCGCAGCAACGAGCTGTGGAGAATTTCGCACTTTAGAATAGTACTTTAACAAAAATGAGTTATTGTAAAATGCAATACTGTTTAACCTTCTAATTTATTTTGAAGATCACCCGAAAAAAATATTGCATAAAATACTCAATTCGGTGTAAATATGAAGGAAAGCTACCTGTAAAATATTGTAAAATTGGGCCATTGAGAAAACCACGTCTGCTGTGATTGGCACTCCGAGAAAGACACAGGCTGCGATTGTTATGAAGAGCGTCGATCGCTCCGTGAAAACCATCGTGCTTAGGTAGAATCCTCGCAAATAGGACGCATACCGAATTTGTTTAATTTCCCTTCGTCTAGCCTCGGCCACCACCGACTGGAATGGTTTCTCCCAGGCATACATTTTAATAACCTGAACAATATTGAAAATTACAAAAAAATCGTTATAGTTTTAGGTAAATAAATTAATTACATGAATGCCTTGAACTATTTCGTTCATAATTCCCACCCTCTTATCGGTTCTTTCAGCAATTTTCATTCTAAGCTTGGACGCTAGTTTGCTAAGTCCAGTTTGGACGGGGACTGTTTTAAGTAAAAGTCCTATCACTCCAACAAGCGAGGCGATACCGATTTTTTGCCAGATTAAAAACCCAATTAGTACCGACTGAATGGGAAGAATCCAGATCCAGTGGACGAATACAAAGCCATAGTCTAGACGGTTAACGTCGTTCGAGAGGAGATTCACCAGGTAACCAGCCGGTGTCTGGCCAGCAGTTTTTTTTGAAAGGCGCAACGTCTGTTTGGGTAGGGCAAATAAAATTAAGTTTTGGAGGTGTATTTCTGGTTAATAACTGAAATATATACCTTTCTATAGATCAGGGAGCAGCAAGCGATTCGCATTCGTGCCCCAAGCATACGCATCCGGAGCTCTACGTGGTGTATCAAAAAACAACAGAAAAGTGTCAACAAAATCACTTCGCTGGCGAGCCAGTAGACATCGGTCCACAAGTAGTTGAAGAAATCCGAAACTTCGTCAATCGGTGTGGTCGCGTTCTTATGCTGTTCCTCGAATGATGGTTGATAAGATTTTGCGTCGTCTGACGAAATTTCTTGGATCGACCCAGCCCCTGAATGGCAGAAACTTATTAAGAAATAATTCTGGAAAAAAAAAACAATAACGGCGCCAACCTGTAGAATCTATATCGGGAAATAAATTGAAGAGACCCTGTCGCTTTCTATCGCCCGCATATTCGAACAAATTGTCTTCGTAAACACCGCGCTCGAATCGCTGATGACCGTCTGATTGCATAGTTGTCGCGCTTAAATTGTTAGATCCATCCAAAGCACTTGTGCTGATGGGTTGCTGAAACTGAAGCAGCATCTGAGCCAGAACAAATGGAATGCTGGACCTAGAGCCAAGCAAATCGTTAGATTTAAGCGGGTCCTCCGACCTCAGTTAATTGCTTTACTTACTTGATGACTATGTAAAGCAGACAAATGAGACCGTCTGCGACGCAAGACCGCCAGAACGTCCAGAACATGGCTTTCTTCAGCTGGGGGCTCGTCCCCTTCCGGTGCGCCCTGTCCAACTCTTTGTACCATTGTCTGAGGAGAGGTGTCGAAACCTTAAATTTCATCTCAAAATTGATACTCAATATTGTCTATGATAACCCAGAAATTTTCGCAGAACTGATTTTCTGGAGCTCCTCTGAGGCGTTTTTTTGAAAGCGTGTTTTGAAAATAGGCAAGAAGTAAAACTCAAACAGTTTTCATCCGATTGACTTAAAATTGTTATTGTAGATTATTCATTCAATTATCTAGTGAAAATCACAGGATTTATAACGATTGATTGAAACGCTTTAATTTTAAAAATTAATGAAGTCGATTTTTTGCGTCAAAAACACGACTTTTTTTTAAATACATGTTATTTCGCGAAAACAAATCCAAAAATTAAGATTATGGATATTTCATTAGCCAAACTCATGTAGATTGTGAGAAAAAATATTTTTTATGATTCCAGGAGATGGAAGACTTCAACTGCTTGCCGCGGAGGACCTTTGAGAAATCTTGCTTTGTATTTGTGGGCTTGCAGCCATTATTTTGTAAAAAGTTGAATGTACTTCTCCTAAAATAATTTGAATATATTTTTTTAAATAAGTCTGTTTCTTTCCGCAATGTCTATTCATACATGCAAAAAAATAGAATTTCGCAACCCGTAATTTGGATTTTTATTATTAACTCAGAAAAGAGCAGTAGCCATCATATTCCTTAGTTGGAAAAAGTTCATGAAAATTAATATGCAGGGTTGTAAAAAAAAAATTGTATTTGGAGTTTTCTTTTTTAATATAGCCTCAAAATTCTTAAATAACAAATCAGAGACCACAATATCCGTACATCCGAGCAACGCGAGCTGCTAGAAATCAGCTAGAAATCAAAACAGTCAATGGCAACAATTTCAGATATTGTGCAATTTTGTGACGATTAGTTATAGATTTTTTTAAAGTAGAAATTCCTATGCTAGAAGTGATCTTCGGATAGACAAGAGACAGGCAGCGGTTGCTTTAGTTTCTTTGAAGTACCGCAGTGGTTCGCTCTATCGCGCTTAAGCCCTGAGTTCGGGCGATCATCTTTGATGTTAATTTTTTTTTTTTTTTTTTTGAATCTCGGCAGCGATGCAAAAGCATTTTGAATCGCTTTTCTTTATTAATTTCAAAGTTGCTGATATAAACTTTCATCCTCAGCGCTAATAGATAAGAATTTTCGCAAAACACGAAACTATTTTCGGAATTGTGTGATAAAATCTGTTTTACGCATTCTTAAGTGTAATGAGCAAATGCGTTAAGCTTTTTTAGGTTTTTTGCAGCATTGCAACACCCTCGTAAAAATAAAATATACTAATTTAATGTAGACAAATCTTGAATATTGCGTAGACGCAAAAACAGTTTCTAATGACCGGACAATGACTGATAAAAACGTATTTTGGCCTGCAGACTTGCAGAGGAAGAATCAATTCGGTGTAATTTCGGGTGCAGCAAATGGGTCAACGTGATCTCTTATCTTATCTTTATGACGAAAAATTGCGTAAACATAAAAAACTTCTCAATGTCGTTTGGGTGTTAGCAAATGGAAGCATTTGTGGGAGCCGCGTAGGTTGGCTTAGGCTTTTGGAAATAAGGAAACTACAAATTTTAGGGCAATACCAGATTTGTTAGTGCTGCAATGTCAAGGACAGCGAGTAGCGACGCGACGACGTTATCTTCGAAGTAATAAATATTTTATTCTTACTTTAGAGCGTCTAGAAGATTAGTTTACCCTCGTGACCCAGCCATTTTAGGTTTTTACCCAGAAATAATTATTAATTTTAATTTAGTGGATAAAATAAATAAATAAAGATTTAATTTCATGTAATCTTCTATTACAGCATATGAATTCCTTTTAAAGATATCAAATATATCAAATTATTTTTTTTTTCTCTTTGATTATTTTCAAATTCTTAATCTAAAACTCTATTTTAATTTAGGTAAATGTTACGAACTTACCCTTCTAGTCTATCTCCTAGTTCCTCTGATTTGTCTTTTTTAAGGCACTTTGTAAGGTCGTCGGTTGTGAGTCCAGTGCGTGAACCCCTGTACATCAAAGGCACAGCCCAAAAGAACAAAATTTGTGACAAAATATTTGCCCCTTTTCTGGGATTTTTCCGGGTCGGTTTCTTTGAACTGTCCATTTTAAGTGTAACTTTGTACTATAAAAGCATTATTCTCTGAAAAGGATAAACACGTTCAATTTTATGAAAGATTGTAGAGCGAGGTGATTAAATTTTTATCCGGGTATGCTTATTTCAGTTTCAAATTTATCCTCAAACATTTTTCAAATATCGATCACTTTTAAAAGCGTCGTTAAAGTTGAATGTCTTGATTATTATTTTCTAGTTAACATGTGATAATTTCCGAATGTTTTACATGAAAAAATAAATAATATCAATCAATCATCAGCTGAATTTTAACACGGTTTTTGAATATAAATAGAACTAATTTAATAACATAATACGCAACATGATTTAAATGACTTACTGACCGAATTACCTCTTTAAATGAAGAAAAAACATATTATACATTTGAAAATAAAAATACATATATCAACAACTTTCTTGAGTATAATTTTAAACGAAAAAGCGCTAAAAGTCATTATCCTGATACAATTCGAGTGAAGTTTGAGTTGAAGTTTAATATTTTTAAAAAAGATAGTCGGGCTTAATTTATTTTCTTGGAAAATATTACAAAATACCTGCTAAAGTATAATTAAGTACTATTAACTATAATAATTCAATTAAACGTTATTTTATTTATTATCACTATAAATGTTTTTATCGGCACATGTACGGTTCACATAATTCATATTGAAGATTAGAGAAAAATTCGCAGCTCAGCTGCTGATTGTCGAAGATCGAAACAACAAAATTCACTCTTGTTAGCGGCAAATTAATTAAAATTAAGCTTTCAAATAGAATAATAATAATTTTGCAAAGATAAATGAGTTATTTACAATATGACCTGGCCAAAGTGCGCAATGTTCTTCTTACTAGATGAAACTAGACCTTCTAGACACTGGCCATAAAGAAAACATAATAAAAACCCTTCATTTCTGGGTCATGCCGGATAATTGCACTGCCGTCTGTTCGGCCCACAAATCCACAAAATATCTTCTCAGTAAGCCTATAATTAACCACAATGCACTTACTTCGCCGACTTAATTAAGAGTTCAAAGCGGGTGGTGAAACGTGGACTTTGTCTACGTACCCAGGCGGAATCTCGTGGTCACTTTTCGGTGAATTTAATGTCCAGAAACTCCCGGTTATGTAAAACTACTAAAACAATGACTAAAGCTGAGCGACGAGGAAATCGGCGGACGAAACCGTGCCAGCCGCGAAATTGTCTTGTTAATCCAACCGCTGAGAGGCGACTAAACTCAGAAGTCGCGCGGCGGTTTTGTCTCAGAACAACGCTCGGTTCGCTGTGCGAATCATGATATTGTGGCATTAAATTCGTACGACGGGTGAGTGATCGACTCGTCGATTACGCGGCTATCTATGCAATCCAACTGCGCACGATCGCTAATCGAGTTGGGGATTGTGCTTTTAATTGGTGTTGGCTTCATCTGATCGCAGCGCCCATTGATCTGTAACGGACGGCTTATCCCGGAGGATCACTGGGATCTTGTTTTCCCAACCGGCAGATGCTGCGATCGTCTATTGTGGCGGATGGATCGGATTTGAATCGAACAATCGCATCAAGATCGACATGAGAAGAGTGCCTTCTGAATACAGATCAGTTCTGCAGACCAAGAAAGTAATCAGATATGCATAAATGAACCTCAGATTGCAGATCGAGGAAGAACAGCTTTCGGCGCCTAGAGTGGAGGTGATTGACACCGCACAGGTTTGGGAACATGCCACTATAACATTTTTATAAAGCTCTGTTTTTGTTTTGATGGCTTAATTTGTGACCGATGATAGGTTTTAACCTCTTGGCTCAAAATTTACACATAAATTGTCAACAAATTCCCAATGTTAGAAGTTTATGACAAAATATTTCTAGTTAGAAGGATGAAGCTCAGCCGCCACTTGCGTTATTAAAAGGATTTTCATTATTTTCAGCTGTATCCTGTGATTTCGACTCAGTTAAATAACTGGTAATCAACGTTTTCTTTTTTTTAAATACAACATCAAACAGTTAAAAACTGATCTTCCATTTATTACTACCCCTTTAAACAAAAGGTTTGAATTTTCATGAATGATTACTTAGCTTTGTTGGGCAGGCATTTCGTCCAGTCTATTTTAATCATTTTTTGCTATTTCTTTTATTTTTTTTATTTCTGACATATTTTTAAAGGTGTTACCTTGTCGCTGGAGCGCACTGTAAAAAATTATAAGGCATGTTTAAATATTATTTCCTACTTTGTGGGTGATATTACTTAATCCTTGGATTAATTTACATATGAAATTTTACATATTTTTGCTGAAATCAATAGGTTTTTAGTTGTAGGTCGATATTCGAAGCATATGTACTTAGTTCTACAGCTAGTTTACAGTGAAGGACAATTACCTTTAAAAAGATGGTTTCAATTAAATATTTCAGTAATATAAGCGATCGAAAAAGTTGTTTTGTGTATCTTATAATACCAAATGAATATTTCTACATCTTTTATTAAAATATTTGTCGAGACCTTCAGCTCAATCTGTTTAAACTTACTTCTTAGATTCTTAGAAGCTCAACAAACGCCTTACGAGCACCGTTGTTATATACATATAGTTCAATTTAAATGCGTGTTAACAAAATCTAAAGTTAATTTACACTAAATCATTTCGAAATATTTCCCAATAGAGGAAAAAGTGTTTACTGAACGGCCAGTCCAGGGCCAAATGGTTAAAGATTGTGGCTCCTCTGATTTTATCGTCTTTATAGATTCAGGTAACCGATCACAAACTCTCTGCAAATCTAAATTTCATATCAAAATCGAGCAGCAGCAGTTGCTTAGCAATGCAAAACGCCACGATCCCCGGGCTCCGAGCACCAACGGGCGCAGAAGTCCCGGTGGCGCAGCAGCCCGACGCGGACGAAAATCACGCGGAGCCCCACTAGAACCGGGGTACCGTAAGCCTAGACGCTAGAAAGACTTGGAACAGTTTTTCCCTCAAATTTCACTTTCTCGACCATAAAAATTGCGTAGCAAGGGGCCCCTTGCGCCGAGAGGGCCTGGGAAATTGCCGAGTGGCCGGGGCCCCCTTTCTCCGTGGCCGTTGTTATCACTTACTATCATTCAATTCGAACGCGGCGCGACGAGCTTCTTGGCGACTTTTGTTATTTTCTTGGACTCTAGCTCGGGTTCAGCGCGCGCCGCCCAATGGTCAGCGGGCTGGAGGAAGAATAGCATCAGATCGCGAGAGTTCGCTGCTTCGATTCTTTTCCGGCGTTCTTTTTGTCCCCAACTCGCGAGTGTTGTGATTGTCGCTGAAATCAGTACATCACCGAAGGGCGGGATGAGCGCATTTGGGAGAAATTCGCTGGGTCAGAGGTTTTGCGGATTGGCGTTCAGCGCCAGGACCAACGCCGGTTGGGGCTCCAAAGTGCAAAGTGCTCGCGACTTCGAGGACATTCCGGCGGCTAAAAGCTTACCGATTTTTGGCACGACTTTCGATCTTATTGCTGCCGGATCTGCACCGCAGTAAGTTTTGGAATTTATTTATTATTTATAAGCTCTTAACTCTTTGGGGCTAAGTAGTTTAAAAACGGTCCCACCTTGGTCTTCGTTTTTTATGTATTGTGGGATATATTTTAACTCATATCTAAAAGTATAAATTTCTCATATTCATACAGTTTAATATTGAACGCCTTCCTTTTTCTAATAAAAAAAAGTGTCGTGTGCTTCAAAGATTTAAATCTTTATATTCTTTAATTAAAATTTCTAATCAATTGTCATAAAAAACCGGGAAATTTCTAATCCTAGTTAGTTCTGAATGTGTTTTTATTTTTTGTGTGACTATTTCCACTGTGTTTCTAAACTTCCAATTTGGCCACTGTGGCTACAATTACGACAAAAAAAAGAAGATATTCGACTAATTCGGTTATTTAATACTGACCCAAAGGTAACAAAGTTTGAATAAAATAGTTAAAATAGGTATGTGTGAAGGGTTCCTAAAGTCAATTAAAATAACATAATTGTAATAATCGCACTTGCTAATTGGCGCAGGAGCGAAATGGAATATTTGGCGGGAAACAGGGTACTTTTTATGAGCTAGTGATGTGAATTATTGATTCATTTATTATAATCATATATATAGATTGTGGTAGGGCATATGCACATACGTCTTATAATTTAATAAGGACGTATACAACTATACAGCTTATTGAAACTAATCCTAATTATCTAAAAAGAATATAGGTAAACTTATTTTGATTTTGCCTAATGTTTGGTGGACTTAGAGCAGTACTAAATTATGTTATATTTGAACAATATTTTGTATACACAATAGATTAATATAAGGAGCAACTTTCCCCCACTGGCCCATTTTGATTGGAGGAAAAGAAATATTTTCTCATGTTGATGAAGATGTTGCACTTTAATCATATTTCATACCTGTAGCTGATAGTATTATTTGAACGTCGTTTTCAGCTTGTTCGACCCATCTTTTAAATACGCTACAATGCTTATATCGTGATTTAACCTTTCAGGCGCACTTCTCTTTGACCAAAGCGTTATATGAGACAAACTTGATCACAAGCAATTTTTAAAATTGATATCGCGATATTGTAATTCGGTTGACTTTAAAAAATTTCAAATTAGATATCTTAAAAAGAAGATTTAACTAAAATCGCGTTCATAAACGACTATTTTTATTGCAGATTGCACAAGTACATTGACAAGCGACACAAGCAATTGGGGCCGATTTTTCGAGAGCGCCTTGGCCCCATCAGTGCCGTCTTTGTTTCATCTCCGATTTTAATGCGAAACGTCTTTCTGTATGAAGGACAGTATCCCACTCACCCACTTCCGGAAGCGTGGACACTTTACAATCAAAAAAAGAAATGCCGCAGAGGATTATTTTTCATGTAAGCACTTATTTGGTGTTTTTATGATTTTACACAAAATAAAAAGAGCTAATGTTGTAAAAGTTTGTGTGAGGAAACGACATGCAGTTCAGTGATAAAATTGACGAAAATTATTAAAAATACGAGAAAATGAAATGAATAGTTTGAAAGTTATATCTTTTCTAAGGGATGGCGAGGAATGGCTTCAGAATCGAAGGATTATGAATAAAATTTTACTGACCAGCAACTGTGGCTGGATGAAGCCGCACATCGATAGAGCTACCCAGAAATTAATCGACAAATGGTTTGATCTGGTTGACGAAAATCCCCAAGGCATCGCTCAGGTACCTCAGCTGGAGGAGGCGATGTACAAGTGGGCAATTGATGGTACATTTAAAAATATTCAGAGTGTCGTTTCAATTTATATTTTCAATATTTTACAGTCATTGCCAATTTAATGTTTGGTGATCCCTACAGAAACATTTCGAAAGAACTGGAGGCAACTGTTGATGCTTTCTCGGAAGAAGTTCATAAGATTTTTGAATCGAGCTCAAAACTAATGACTTTTCCACCAAAAATTGCTGAATTTTTGCAATTGAAAATTTGGACTGATTTCGAAAAAAGTGTCGATGAAGTTTTAGAGATGGGCAGGCGGATAATCGACATGGGCATGTCTGAAATGTCTCATGGAAATGGCATGCTAACGATGATGAAGGAGAGCAACATGTCTTTGGAGGATATTAAGAGAATTTTCATTGATCTTATAATTGCGGCTGGGGATACGGTAAGTTTGATTATTTACGTTTGTACTCTCTCAAAAAAATAATGTATGCGATTTAAGGTTTTATTTAGGTCAAAAAAGATTATTTTTTATATCTTATAACTTTCAATTGTGTATCTATTGATAGTGTACTAGATATGTTATTTTAACACATTCACTGCCAGCTGAATATTTGGCTGAATATGCTCTCGGCAGCTAATGGGTTGAAAGTTAAACTAATCATGGTGGTTGTTGCTGTGACTGGAAATGAAATATTGGCAATAATGTAACGAAATAGTGATATTAAATATCAAAAACGATTTTCAAATTATCATTAAATATAAATAAGTTAAGAAAAACATCAATATTTTACTCCTGTATGATTGTTATTGTCTTCTAGTCTAGAAGATAAACGCAAGATTTCTAGCAAATTGAGATAACTTTAGAACTAATTGAACGTTATTATAGGAAGTACTTACATTAAAAAATAATATTCCTCTTTATCCAGTCGTAGTTGTATTGTAACAAAATCAGCACCGTCGGAACCTTCCCTCCTTCGAATCTAGCAGCCAGACAAAAAAATATTGAACACAAGACGCAAACTGAAACTGAAGCGTTTCAGCTGTTCTTTGACAGATTTCCCTTCTTCTTGCTAGTTCTAGAGCTAGAGCCCCGGCTGCATCCCTAGCCAAAATGTCCTGAACAAGTTATGAGAATTTTACAGCATAAATTCATTTAAATTATCTTGGGAGATTTTCTCCATTGGCAAGAATATCGCTTAAAAACGCGATAAATACTAATTGAACTACTTAGCTTTAGTCAAACTTAAACTGAGTTTCAATCAGTTTAAGGCTAACCATTAGTTAGGATGGGATAAGCTTAGTCCAGACTTGTTTTTGAATCCTCTTCAAACATGCAGTAAAAATTAAAAATAAGTTATTTTTTTACTCCTCAGAACATTTATCTTTATGTTTCTTAATATTTAAATATTTATACCTTTTATATTAAAGAAAATGAATATACATAGATTAAGTCTGTTACACACTGGGATTGAAATTATCCCAAAAAAATGTTTACCTTTTTCATTTTAGACTGCTTTTTCGGCTCAATGGGCATTATATTTGATATCCATCCACAACGGCATTCAAGAAAAAATTCGAAACGAAATTAGTTCCTTGTCGGCTAACGCAGAAAGTCCTTACATTCGAGGACTCATTCGGGAAACTTTGAGGCTGTATCCAGTTGCTCCTTTCATCGGAAGATTCTTAGCAACAGACGCTGTTTTAGGAAACTACAAAATTAATAAAAACGTACAGATTGAAAATACAAAAAAAAAGTACTCATTCATCATTCTTTCAGACCCTAATTTTGCTGTCTCTTTATACTTCTGGGAGAGATTCCCAAAGTTTTCCACAACCTCTTGATGTAAGGCCCGATCGTTGGCTGAGAAATGAAAACCGGGAGTTATGCGGAGTTCTTCAAGCACATGGAACTTTGCCTTTCGCAATCGGCAGCCGGTCTTGCATTGGACGAAAGATTGCTCTTCTGCAAATGCATTCACTGCTGAAGGCGGTAATTGTCCCTTGCTGATTTATTTAAGATTTCTAAATAAGATCATATAATTTGTTGCAGGCCGTACACAACTTTGAATTGAAGTGCTTAAACAACCAACAGATTGATATAGTCCTTCGCCTAGTGGCAGTACCAGACAAAAAAATTCAACTTGGGATTCGTCCAGTAATTGAACAGAGGGAAATTTTGAAAAAGAAGGAAACTGCTGTGTGATTGAAAACAACTTTGATTTTAAAAGAATACAAAAACTAATATTTCACTTGCTTCATGTAACCAAGGCTCGTATAAATAAATATATACAAATAATCGCAACGAGTAACAAAAGCCCAAAACTGGGTACATCCCACAAAAATTGACCGGCAAGAAGGGATATGCCGATTAAAACCAGCGTCCGATAGGATGCCAGAATTCGGAGGCATATCCTTGGAGGTAGGCGCTCTTCTCGCAATTCACTATAACCTGGAAAAAGGTTGAGAAGTAAAATCATTTTATTTTCAATAAAAAATTTCCAAAGATATAGCCCACCTTTTTGTTTATCGAACCACTGTACCGTTATAGGAGCGCTTAAAATTTGTCGGGAAATTTTTCCCCAAATATCATTCCTGGTCCAAAATTGTGCCATTTCAGCATCGAACTTATAAAAATTTGGTAAGTACTAAAAGATAAAAAAAAGATTTGAGATGGGACTCACCATTTCGTTAAATTTACACGACACTTGATGTAGAAACCTCACTAAAAATTTACACTCATGACTTTGAATTGGATACAAAGCTGGGTCCATGTTAGGTTGAATGTGGTAAATTGCATTCCTCATCTGCTTGAAAAAAAAAGAAGTGGGCAGAAGAATCAGAGACAGGACATCAAGATTGTACCAGAAGTAGAATTTACTAGTCGTAAAATTCTTATAGTCATGAAAGGCGTTTGGGAAAGGAAAGTAATAGGACCAATTTCTTGAGGCTTTAGTTAAAATGTACCTGAAACGGTGAGATTTTCGATATATCCAAATTATCACTGTTCTCAGAACACGCAAAATTTACTTGCGAGTAGCTGATTTCCCGAGGTTCGATGTGCTCGATAGAAAGGTCGGGCATGTTTACCTGGAAATTAAAGTAAGGCGTATAGTTTCGTTGATCCTAGTAAAATAAAACGATCTTCCCACCTCAAACATTATACAAAGGGTGTTGATGCAAATATCCAGTAGGTCGGGAATCTTTTCCTGTTCGAATAATTTCACCTCAGTCGAAGATACCTCATCAAAGAAGCTGAAGAATAACCGCTTGAAGTAGTTCAGTCCTCGATTTTGCTCCGCGAGCTCTTTAGATAGTCCTTCGATTTCCTGCTGGACGTATAATTTTGCGATACAAATCTTTTTCAAGAGCTCTTGCACCTCGGTTTGAATTGCATCCCCAAACATCGGCGTGTACATTTCTTCATGGTAAATGCCATCGTGTCGAATGTGCTCCCATTCCGCATAAACACCTTGTCTCTGGGGGCTACATAACGATTTCTTAGTAAAGTTATTTATTTAATGGATTTTAATTGAAGACCTGTAAAAGGACGTCGTCCTAGTGTTAATTTGAGGTGGTGATGTAATTTGAGAGAAAGTGTTTGGCCGTCTTTGCTCGCATGCAACCAGAATATTCAGGAGGTTATCTTGACTAAACACCTGCGAGAAATAATTTAGCAACGGAATCTCTTCAGCGCTAAGTATCGCAGTCAATTGTAAGAGTTGTTTTTCAGATTATTCACTCTAAAGACTGAATTGCTAGTCAAATTATTTACTTTATTTTCAAAATAACTGAAAGCGACCCTCACAATTCTTACCTTAATAAGCCGACTGAGCATCAGAGCGTTTTTATGCGTAGTGAAATCAAGTCTTTCAAAACGAGGTAAAATTTGCACAAATATTTGTGTATAAATAGGCAGATTGTCCGAAATAAATAGCTCATACTTGTTGGTAATGGGGATGTCTATGTTTAAAGTCCTAAAGATGGAGAAAAACGATGTGCGTTATTGGAAAAAATTGAATTTCCTAATTCTAATAGCAAGTTAATTTGGTTTAATTATTATAAGGTAAAGTTTAAAATAAAACGAAGTAATTCGTTTTCAAGGCCATAATACATAAGACTAACAATTAGACAAAGTTAAAGTTAACTACTACCTGTAGTCCCTGTCGAAGGTGTACCGCCAGGGCTGTATGTAGCTGAGCCACAACTCGAGGACGACGGACAGGGAGCTGTCCAAAGGCCATCTCCCAATGAGGCTCTTCAAAAACGGATAGATCCTCGCCCTCATCATTGGTTGCGCCTGTTTTCTCAAAATAGCCATCGAGGTGTTGTCCAAGTCAGCTGAGTTTCCAAAAGCATGGATTTGTTTCACCAGAATCCGAACAGATCGAACAAATTCACTGCTAGGAAGCTCCTGCAAAAAGCCACTCTCTGTAATTATGTTTCTTTTTATGGTGAGTGCTCAAATTTTGTTACCATTGTCTCATCAACATCAAACCGAACCCAAATATCCACAAAAAGGTAGAGCACCGATTCTGTCCGCCAGGCATATGCTCTTGGGGATTCGGGGGTTCGCTGATTTATGGTTTGGTTGCTGTTTGTAAAATGCGAAATGGGCGAGAGTTTCAAATATTTGGGGGACCGTGTTGGCTGCAGGGGCTGAACAGGCATGGGCTGGGGCGCTTTCACTGTTCCGCAGATATTTGTCGGTAGCACAACGGCGTCGGGATTGGTGGGCAGAAACGAGCACAAATAGTCGGCAGTTAGCCAGAAGTAAGCAGTCTTTAGTCTCTCGTTGTGCACCTGGAGGGCTTGCGGGTACATGCGGTGGAGGGGAACTGTCCCATGGATCGCAAAACTCAGGATAAAATAGTCGAATGCATTTAGGGAGAGCGTGGAGACGGTCCGGCGAAACGGGTCTATCGTAATCAAATCGGCGTAGAACATCGAATACTGGCCACTGACGATCATTTCACTTGTCTTGCGCTGTAAGCCGGTGAAAATATACCTAATATAAATTTATTGTGATAGTCGGCACTTACCGGAAGTTGGTCGACGCTGAAATCAAATTTTATGGCATCATTGAGCAGTCTGTAACACAGTCTGAACATCGGCCCCAATGGTATGAAGAACTGGTAAAGAATTTCATAGTTTTGTGGCGAATTCTCCTTAGTGGTTGTTCTCAAGCCCCAGCCGACGGCCCCACTGTTAATTCCGAAGATTGAGTTCACCAGCGGCAGAAATATCTCCTGCAGCTCTCGAATGCTGCATCTGTCGAAGAGCAGGGTCAGTTCTGGGCATCTTTCCGGTACGGGACAATTTAAAAGCTCAAGAATTCGGTTCTGCTGGGCAAAAATACTTTTAAGAAACTCGCTGAGCGGGAATATGATGCGGGATTTACCGTGCAGTTTTCGTTGTAGAAACTCATTACTCTGGAATTTTAGATTGGCAAATTTTTTAATAAATGCAGTACGCTTCTGGCACTTTACTTTTTGATAATGAGGCGCTTTCGTTTCATAAAATAATTTTTGTTTACTTCCAACCGGCGCGGCGCGGGATCTTCAATAATTTGACATTTCACGGATTTGTCAGTGGATTCTGTCGCTGTCACATGTTAGCAGCATTGCCAACTGGAAAGTGGAAAAACCCTATTTTGGGCTGCGTCAGCAAAATTTTAACGGCGGCTACATTTAAATCTTTGAACATAAAATTTATTTTTTTATTTTACTTTTCACTTTAAAAATTTACATATGAATGTAATAATTATCAAAATCAGGAATTCTTTTTTTTACTCAATTATCAAACAGTGTCGTTATATTAAAGGAATTCGGCTTGAAAATAAGAGTTTTTGTGTTTAATAAGGATTTTTCTAAAATGGATATCTCAAAATTTAATCCAATTAAGACGAGCAAGTCTGGTTAATAAATAAAAGTAATAAATTTTTTTATAAATACTTCTTCGGTTTAAATCTGTGTAGATTGTTCGACTTTACATAATCGAGCGATTGGTATTAACTTAAAATTAAAACCTCAACCGGAACATTTTTAAATTTTTTTTGCTTCTTATTCAAATAATTAAATGCAATTTAATAATTAAAACCGGTCGGAAGTTTGATAATGATTTTAAATTTTCTGTATACAATGAGCGCAATTTCTATTAGCGCACGTCTAATTTTAAAGTGAAATGCACAATTCTAATATCAATCAATGCTTGAATGCAATTGATTAGTCTTTCACAATTGATCTTAGAGAGTGCGCAATTTCTATAAACGCAGATCCTTTTCGTAATAGTAATTTTGCAACTTTTCAGAAATGAATTATTATGCTATGTATTATAAAAATATTCAAGAGGGGACATCGAAATTTCCAAACGAAATATTGGGAAGATTAGTTAAGTGTAGCTAAAATTATAGTGAATGACACTACTTATTTTAAATATAAAAAACCGTCCAAATCTCTACAGCAATATAAAACTGTCCGCCTAGATTTTGCTAAAAGCCATATGAACTTGGAAGAAAAGAAGTAAAACGTTATTTTTTTCTGACGAAAAACAAAATAATTTAGATGACCCAATGGCCCAATTACCCATGCCTTTTGTTATCACGGAAATAAATTGATGAACATTAATTTAAGAAGTTGATAAATTCGATGCCTGATAGGATTTTTCAAGTTATCACTAAAAACGGAGGTAAACTACAATATTAAAAAATATACAAATATTTACTTTTCATCAAACTATTCAAATAAAAAGTGAGTTTATAGAAATTGCGAAGGCGAAAGAGACTTTTAATTATACCTATTTATTTTTATTATAAAGAAATTACTTACTTTAATGAATGTTTTATATTATTTAAATAATATATACCAATGGGGAATTTATGCTATATAATTGCTTTCGGAATATAAAAGCAACAGTTTTGAGTTAATTAAAGTGAAGAAGATTATAATTCTACATTAATGTATTAAAATAGCCACGTATGTACGTGTTATATCGATTCGTGTGGCCATCATCGCTTTTCGTGGCAAGGGTGGGTATCAAAATTAAGAGGCCAGTAATTGATTACATGCCGCTGATAACTAGTTTTAATCAAACTAGTTTTGTTAATAGAGATGTGTATCAAAAAGGTAAATAAAGCAAGTGACAATTTCGTATGGGTATGCCCTTTAAAAGTATTTCCTTTTTGTAACCTGTAATTGGCCCTAAGTCAAAAGTAATAAATAATTGAGTACGAACGTTCTTTTTTTTTCACGACGACGACTCGTAAAAAACTTGCAGCCTCATTATGTATCATTTCCTCTACACTCTCCAAAAAGATCTTGGATTATTGCTTCGGATTTGTTTACATGCGTAGGCATCTACTTTCGCATTTCCCGGAGGCGTTTTCCGACTCATTAAATCGAATAACATAAGAGCGTACCTTAAATTAGCACGCCGAGTCGTCAGTAACAAAAATACCCCAAGGACACAACTTCCCTTGTGCGAAGTGCGCACTTTGCCCAGGTCTCGTGCTGGTGGAATCGCGCTGTCGACCTCCAACTAAAACTCATTTGTAAGCAGTAGGTTTGTATACTTCGCTTATGAACAAGGGTATGTCGTTTGTCTTATCAATTATAACCGCCAAAAACGGCTTCTGCACGTTAAAAAGATAGTCCTGTTTTGGTGCAGCCGACAAGGGGATGAGGAAAGATCCCGTCGCCGCTGACGCCACAGTTCCGTTCTCGTCTACTGCCAGTCTTGCTTCTTGGACGATGTCGCTGATTTTAGTCGGTCCGCTCAGACCCAAGTGCGGCAGGTTGCTTTTTATGGTGAAAAGGTCAACAACGTCCATCTGTTTGTTGCCATGAGGGATTTCTTTTAGTATCTTTCTAAATATATCATACAATTTCAAAATTTACCTTCAGCAGAGTGTTCAACACCGAGAACCGGGAACTTATCTTAAATTTAGGCATCTTCAAGGTAACCAGCCGCGGAACTTTGTGGGGGGTGTTTCTGACTATGCTTTCAAACATCGGAACGGTGAGTTGTCCGATAAATTGGTCCAGTGTGACGTTGTTCGCGGGAACTATCACCAGCATCGAATAGCTTTCATCCTTTTTAAAAAAAGAAAGTTACAAGGGGTATTTGGTGATCATATTTTATATTCAAAAACATTTTGTAACTACTATTTCTACTAGTGCATTATTACTATTCACACCGGAATTACACTCTGAAATTTTCGAATTTAAACGATACAAAAATTACAATACAGACTTAAATTTAATAGTTTCAATAAACAGTTACCCTAAAAATATTCCAAAATTAGCCTAATTGGTGCATCTTGAATTTTAAACCAAAATATATGCGGAATGAAAGTTTATAATGAAATACTACTCTCAGAAAAGTTTCACGATGAGCATCTATATTTTTCAATTTTATTAAATGAACGGCCAAAGTTGACGAAATCGAGTTAAATAATTAGTTGTTGCTGCTTGATTTCAAGGGGCTAATGTCTACGAAAATGAACCAAAAATGCTTGATAGTTGCTATTTAATGGTCAGCTTAATCTAAAATTCATTGATAAAATCATTTTCGGATACTTTATAATTTATCTCAGTGTTTCACACGTGGCACAAAATTGGAGCAGATGCTAATTTTCAAACTTCTCGGAGAGTAATATTTCATCAAAAACTTTTATTTAGCACACATTTTGGTTTAAAATTCGAGGTCCATTAAATAGGCTGATTTTAGAGTCACTCTTTTCGTAAAATTAGTATACTCAATTAATAAAGTCTATTTGAATTTTATGAAATTTATATTTCAACCTGTTTCACTTTAAGAACTTGTGCCAGTGAAACTCGTGTAATATTCTCAAAATTAAAGTCATGTAGATATGTTTATAATTAAAGGTGGATAATTTTGCTATATGCATTATTTTACTAAAAGTATTGAATTGAGTTGCGTGGTATAGTGTAACATTTTCCCAATTATGTATCGTTAACATGCTCTATAGATTGTCGGACATTTAAATAATACCCCCTCAAATATTATTAACAATCTCAGACGTTGTAAATTTACATATTTTATACAGTGAAATTAATCCTCCGCCTATTTTTTTGTTGTGAATTGCGCGAGTAATGTCTTAGAGTCATATTTCAATTTTCTAAGAAGTAGTCTTGAAAATATTCACGTGATCATGTAAAGCTCCGATAACCAGATTTTTACGGTATTATTGCGATGATCAGAAATGTTCAACCTAAACTCTATTTTTCTTAGCTTTCGAAATAAGTTCTCTACAATCCTTAAAGTATTAAAAACGGAAACTAAAGCTGATTTAGTATTTCAAAGATGAGATTACCAAAAACAGAAAAAAACATCAGCGAATTGAAATTATTAAATGCATTTAAAATAGAAATGCAGTCTAGAATCTCGTCAATGAAGTAAGTAAGCGAGTTGGTTGATAAATATCGGTGATTCTCCAGATTTCAGATTTCGTTCCAGAACTTGTAACGTCTACCAGCTTAAAACTTGAAATGCAAGGTGAGAGGTTACTTACTGAAAACTGTGAGCACTGGATTTCCTCCTTCGAACTGTATATAAATTATAAAATACTTACGTCATATGGTATTTCGATAACTTTTCCACCAATTCCATGTCCCAAGTCGACCATGTCCACAACCAGGCTTTGTTTCAGAATCATAAAATCAGTGGGTGTTCCCTGGCTTGATGCTGCGCCCCCAGCATATGTATAAAATAGGTCATTTTGGGTTTCGCTGAAACGATAGAGCCAATTGCTGTGGAAGTACATCGCCGTAGCGAGAATTATCGAAACATGCTGGATGTCGTAAGCTGAAATAAATAAAATGGTACTTCTTAATCCTTGTGCATCATTTAACATCACCAATCTTACCGGGGCTAATCAGTTCGGTAATAGTTCCATGTGTAATATCATTTGCCCACTGATTGATTCGTGCCTTAGATTGTTCTGGATATTGTCTGAAATTGAGCCCAAAAATATCAGTACCCAATGTTTTTGCATAATTGGCGAAAGAAGAGCTTAAACTTTCTGATTCTGATGTTTCAATAAAAATGCCACTGGCTGATTCAAGTTGAACATATCTAGAATTTGGCTTAAAAAATGGCTGTAGATTTTTAGCGCTCTGATCTCCAACGACATTATGAAGTTGTCTTTTTGTTTCACCATCTGCGGCTTTTTCTAAGATTGCCAGCAAAAATTGCAATATTATTGGACTCAGGACTAAATTGGAAGCGGTTTCAGCTGGCTTTGAATTTTTGAACAGGTTCCAGGCGAAGGAAATTATTTGGGAGCCGTTGTGGTCCCTATTATTTGGAATTGTGTATTTTTCCTGCGATGGACGCTGATTCGGCGGAGCTCGTTGTGGATTCGGGCTCGCCAAAAATTGGCTTTGTGGATTCGAATCCTGTGAAAACTGGCTTTGTGGAATCTGTCCTTGCGAAAACTGAGGTTGTGGAATCTGTCCTTGCGAAAACTGAGATTGTGGAATCGGTCCTTGCGAAAATTGAGGTTGTGGAATCTGTCCTTGCGAAAACTGAGATTGTGGAATCGGTCCTTGCGAAAATTGAGGTTGTGGAATCTGTCCCTGAGAAAACTGTGGAATTCGTTCCTGCAAAAACTGGATTTGTGGATTCTGTCCTTGTGAAGGTTGGCTTTGTGCACTCTGTGGCTGCTGACTCTGGTCATGTGGAACCTGCTGAGAAGAGTTTGTCCGTGGCTGCAGTGGCTGCACATTAAGTGGAACCTGTGGGGAATAGTTTACCCGTGGATTCAAAATTGGACGCAGGATGGTCGATCCTTGGCCAGGAAATAAAATGGCATCGGTTTTACGGCTCTGGGCAGATGAAGAGACAATCAGCATCATTAGGGACACTGCAACTCTGACGACAGCTGCAAGACAAAAATATGCATTCTTTATATTTTATATCTATACTTAATGCGTAAAAGACGTTGAAGCAATAAAAGTAATTTTTTTTAAAAAGACCTTTTCGGGGAAAATTAAGAAAAAACATTTTAATGCGAAGAGCACTTTTAACGAATTCCGTTCCGCCTGGGTAGTGGTTAACCAGTTCTCGAAAAACTACCCATGACTCTGGGCTATTAACAGAAAAACTTGTTTTGAGTATTTTACGGATAAAAATCACTGCCACTGATGAGTATCAGTAATGGAAGTTTTATGCTCTTTTTGGAACAAAATGACCTTAGTATGGTACCGGAATTACGGAAATTCGTTAAATGTTCAGAATATTTGCACAAGAAAAAAATAAAAATAAACCGAATTCAGATACTTAGCTAAGTAAAAATGCGAACACACCTTTCATGGCGCCAGAATTTTTGGTCAACGAACGAATTGCAAATTTTTAAATATCACAACAGCAACGATTTTACTATAAAACACGTCTAAACCCGAATATCTTGGACGAAGGAAATCAAACTAGCTTCTTCTCTCGAGGCGGCTAGGAGCATACTGATGAATTGCAAGCCGAAGAGAAGAGGCTTTTACTGGTATTTTTCGAATGATAGCTTTAAGACAGTATTGTTAGATTTCTTAACTACTTCGGCAAATGCAGTTGACTGGGAAATTGCGGGGAATTCATGGTTAGCTCATAAACCTGTTGTCCACGCCGACGATTTTAGCATTGCCTGGGAAATAATGCGATGCGCAGTCGGTTTGAGGTTTTTCTCATGTGCAAAGGTCTCAGCGATCGCCGGCATATTCTGATAAATATAACACTCTCCTTCGGCTCATCTTTGTATTATCTGTGCTCCCTGATTTGCATAGTTGATAAAACAAACCAATCGATGATCTTGCACGAAAAATATATTGTATATAAGTATTTCCATATATTGAACAGTCTTGAAAAAAAATCGATTGACGTCAATAACTAGTCACACTTAATTTGTTTATAAAAAGCGACTACACAGCCAAGACGAAGATACTGGACCAAACATAACGAATATAAAGCATACACGAGATTTGCCGCGTGCGAGTGATGTTTTTGGTTGGGACGGTTTGGGTTCTGGTACTTTTGCTGGACCAAACTCTGAGTAATAGTGAGCTGGGATTGTCGAAGGCTTTATCTTTAACTTGTAGTAAATAAGATGCATTTGTTCTCCGGGGAAATCCCACTAGTTAACTATTTTTTTTTTTTGGAAATGTATTCTGAAAAAAGAGGTGCTTTTACTCTTCGGCAGAACTGTTTTGGGTGGACGGTGGTCAACATGGTTTGGTTCTTTCAATAGCTGAATTATCAATTCAGCCGTGTGCTCGATTCGTTTATTTGATTATCGCTGCGGAATTTCGTTAGTCATCCTTCGTATACAAATTGAAATACATATAATTAATAGAAAATAGCCTCCATTTTCTAAACTAGTTTTATATACTAGCACTTTAGCACACCTCACGGGAAAAATATAAAAAGAGAAGTCGATCTAAATTTAAAATTTATAGCATAAAAAACTGATTTTTAGAGCGATTTCCATGTTGTTTTGACTAATATCGGTATTTATGAGCCATCATATACATATAATTTTCTTTTGGTAATTGTACCTAGATTTGTTTAAACCATGTCATCTTCAGATCCTACACCAAATTTGCAGCAACCAACAAAAATAGGTACAACTTACAACGTAGTTGAGAATAGTTGAACAAATTCAAAATATCTCTAAAATATTGTGCCACTCACCATTTCAGTCATAGGTCTACTCTTAAAAAAGATGGGTCAAAATAAATAATCAAATCAAATAAATCCGCAGGCCGTTATTGTGTAAAACACCTATATGCAAAACAAAAACAAAAGAATGATTAAAGAAATCTTATATACATATTAACTATTGCCCTACAGACAGAGATCAACCGATATCGCGAAGGACAAGTTTTTAGTTTTTGTTTGATTTGCGGTGGCACAATATAATATGTAAATATTTGTTGCGATTGTGTGCTACCATATTTTGTGGTATGCTACCATACTTTTATGATTCACCGATTACCTGGACGAGTTTCGGCGAATGCCATTTATGAGGCTGCCTATGATGATCGCTTAAATTCTTAGTCTACTTTGTCGTGGTCCGAACTTAAAACCATGACTTGCATTACTTTTAAAATAGTCCCGATTTGTTATACATTTGTATAGCGGCCGTTCGTTGTTCTATTTTCGCTTTTATTTTCTTTATTTTGTTAACTGCCGAAACCCTTGTGAGTTTTAGGGTCCGAGAAATGATTATTTTTATTAACTTATTATACATTCGTTGCGATCACTCTGTTAGTTAATTTGTTAAGTAGTTGTTTTTTCCCAAAGTTGGGATTTTATAATTAAATTAAGACACTGTAATGATTATGATCCAAAAAATATAAATTACAAAATAAAAATTTTCAAGAACTTTTAATTTTTCTATCGCTCGATTACGACTATAAACGATTATCAAGTATTTTTTATTTTTCGATATGTTGATACCGATCAATTGATTATAAGTAATATTAAGAAATGATTCTTAAACGAAGAAATGAGGCTTTTATTCTAAAACGTACTTATTCTCCAAAACGTTTAAAAAGGGCCATTTAGATAAACAGCATTTGATATTCCTAGATTAGGACTTAAACTTTCATTTAAACTAAGTTGGAATTTTCTTAGAGCGTGGGTATTTTTTGATTATATTTTATATGTACCAGTGAACCCGTGTCAAATTTCGTACACATATGCCTTTGTTCGTATCCACTAAAGACGTTGGCCTCTGGTGTTTTTTTTTTTTTTATTTAAACGCAAATTTTAAACAATTAGCGCATTTTAATGCTAAGTGAGTATGCGATGTCAGAAGCGGAAACGAAAACGCATCATTTGGTGTTTGGTTTATTGAGTTTGGTGAAGTATTAGTGGAGAAAAAGGGATATTGACAGTGTATAAGATTTTGATACATGAAAAATAAGAAAAAAAAATATTGAAATAAACCGAGACTCAAGAAAAATTCATTTTTGTAAATCGACGCAATTAATTAATTTACTAAAGACAGGCAAAGACTAAAACGACGCATTTTATTAAATGTTATTTATTTTTATTTATAGTTTTGTTACTGGAAAGTGACAAGGTTAATGATCGACTTAAAATCTCAAAAACTAGGAAGCATCTTAAATAAATAATAAGTCAATATTTAACATCCAATTCAAACACTTGATCTTGATGATACTTAACAAAAGGTCTGGAGTCGCTAAATCCTAGAATCCGTCTTAGGGCACGGCAGCACCTGGCGTGTTGTTAAAAGCAAATACAAATTTCAATTTCCTTAAGCCGTTTCGAATTTGCCTCGACTCGATACTGAAATCAGCACTGGGGAATATCTTTCTTTAAACGTGTTTGCATGTTCTTTCAGAAATCTTAAGTCTTCCCTCTTTTCTCCTTTGTCTTATAAATTTCATTTCAACATCTTCGCAGCTGTAAGAAGGTACAGTTTGGCTTAAATCAGGTCTATCAATCTTCCCGCGATCAAATAAAACAAAAAAAAAAACAAAATTAAGAAGAGCCTACTCGAGTCGTTTTTATTTGCGGACGTGTAGACCTCGACGGCGGTGAACTAGGGTCACTAGAGCCAACTAGCGGCTAACACCGTCCGCTTGCAAATTGGAGCCTCGAATTAAAGCGTTTAAAGTCCACCTTCTTCAGAAGTGGGCTGCCTGCCAGAGAAAGTAGATGCAGACGTCGGGGGCACACCAGAACCAGCGCAACGGCAGAATTTTTAATGTCGAATTGATTTTCAAGAAAGCAGGGAAGACATCTCAGGAAGCCGCCGAAAGTAGGGAAGAACTGAATTAATAATCGCTCTGGCTAATTTGCAATTTAGGAAATGGAATAATATCGGGGCCTACTAGAACCAGTTCTGCGGAAGGTATTGCAATTATTTTTTTAACCTCTTCTCCGTCGTGTGAAAAAACTGCTCGATTTGCTACTTGTATCAGAAGTTAAGAAAAGATAAGAAAATTTTTATTTTACGCTACTACTTTCAATATAATTTACTTATTTAATTGCATCCTAAATAACTAATTTTTTTAGTTAAAAACTAATTTTTATTGATCTAGAAACCAACTTCAAAATTATTTGGAAATTTTATCAAATACAGTCAAAATCGGCTCTTATAATAAACTAAGCTGAACCGAACCCGACGTTGCCCGGGCACAATTATCTCTAAAATAAAAGTAAACTTTAATAAAAATATGATGTTGCTGATTCCAAATTGATCAATTGTCACTATGTCACTATGTCTTTTAGGAGGTTGGTTTTGTCGCAATATTTGAGGCTATACTTATATTAATTGAGTTCTAGTGGTGCCAAATTTTACGACTTAGTGTGCGAATGATTAATGATACAATTTTTTTTTTGGCTAATGTCTATATTCGCGGTATTCTACAATTAATTTAAGCATAAACAAGTGGTAGAAAATTTTAAGATTATTTCAGTAGTTTTAGTTTCAAAATTTGAAGATCTTGGTACTTAAGTCGTACTTGTGGAGAATTCCTTAGTTGTGCCAATGAAATGTAAAGGTTGGGTTCTGCTGACAAAGAAACTAAAGTAAAGAAATATGTGTATATGTGATATCTGCATTTAAACCAACTGGTTTCCTATATGCCAAGCAAATTTGTTTCTTAAGAATAATTTATATTTTGTTTTCTAAGAATGTAACTTGGTCTTCTAGGAAAGTATAAGTTTGTAGGTTTTAATTTATTGTATTATTTTATAGATTTATGATATCATCGCTGAAAATTGCAGTAATTTTCCCTTAGGGGGCACGTCTTGAGCAACCTTACCCGAATTTTTGATTCTTGATTCTAAAGAAGTATGGATGTGGAAAAAAGTCTTCTAAAAAACACAAAGATTAGTTAGTGTAAGGAGCAGTTTTTTTGAGAAAGAATTATAAAAAAAGGAAGAATTTCTCTTGGCAACTTCGGTTCGGTTTGCTGGTGATTTCTCGAAGAAGTTTTATTGCGCAATAATTCTAAGCGCCAATTTGCGAGCCGATCGCAACCAGTTCCGCTCCCTTCCGAGAGGTGCAGCTTCTTGGCCAGCGCCTTCGATGTCCCGGTGCCTTTCAGTTCTTTTTCTTGCGACACCTGGCCGCGGTGATATTTTCTTATTTTCTGCTGCAGCCATCAGGTTCACTGCCCTGAGGCTGAGACTCTTGGAGGCTTCTTGGGTTTCATACGTGCGAACGATCGCCCCGTGGTCGAGTGGTCGAAGTCAACTTCTACAGCCGATTTCCTCTGCGACCGCGCAGCGGATATTCGAAGTCGAAGAAATTCTGCTAAAATTCAATCACAGCACCGCTAAAGGGGGTCACCGGCATGCCATTAGCATCGTTAATTGGAGGTTGATGCTCCCGCGGGAGGGCCACATATTGAAAATAAAAACAGAACCGAACCGCGATCTTTCCGATGCAAAAAACGAGGAACATACCTCGCGACAAGAAGAACCAGCACAGAGACGAAATATAAAAAATAGAGGTCTTTCTTAAGAAAGCAAAAAGACGCCCCGATCTGGAGTGGCTCAATCTGCATGAGAGCGATTCACGGCGCAGATAGGCGCCCGGAGGACGGCGGCGCGGCGCCGCTCTGCAGATCGGAGCACGGCGACCTGCACCTGGGGAAGAAGAGCATTCGATGCCGACCGTCGTCTAACAGTACCTTCGCGGTGCGGTGCATAAAACCACTCGACTAAGTAACTAGAAACCATTCAGTGTCAAGGTTTTGCCGTGAAAGCGTCATGAAGCTGCTTCTAAGTGAGTTCTCCTCCACCTTCCCCCGCACCCTTTCGGTTGAGTAAAGTGACCCCTTTGTTGCTGCTGAGACCCTTGCAACGATTCCTTGAGGTCTTTGCGCAGGCCCAGTGGATTTTTGTGAAACTCGTTGTTAATCCATCGGTGAAAAATTTTTCCAAGTGAAGTTTAAGTGACTTTGGCTTTTTATATCCTTTAAATAAAATGTCAAAAAATTTAATTTGAAATCGCATTTTAGCCCACTATACGAAGATGTCGGACCAACATTTTTTAGGGACAGAAATGCATAAAACTGCTTTCAATGTCCATCTTTCATTGGTGGTACTCATTCTAAAGGCTTACCTAGGGTATAATTCAAAGTTAATAATAATCAACGGAGGAAAATTAATTTTTTTTACTTTCAAAAGAGAGATCTGCCAACTACTCATATTTTCTAAGATTACCTGTTTGCGTTTTGTAGTATTATTTTTCTTCAAAAAACGTGATTTTGTGCTTTTTGATCATCACAACTAAATTTTAAAGTTCTCGAAAAATAAAATATCGAACATTCTAGCAATGCATCTTTGTAGAATTTTGTAGAATTACTACCATAAGCCAAAGTGATTATATTTTTAACAAAGGGGAATTTTAGAAATCTTATAAATATCAAGATATCTAAGTTAGTTAGATATTTAAGGTTATTTAAATTATGATTACAAAAAGTTCGAATTTTATTTTAAAATGATATAATTTGCAAATAAATAATTAATTTTACGATTTCACAAATTTTAATGCGATTTAGTTTAAAGCTGACGATGTTTTAGTTTATTGTAATAGTGTATTAAAATGTTCAAAATTCAAAATGGTGATGTTTTTTGTGGTATAGACCACAATTTCTTTACTTTGCGATACTTTTTTAAATCTTTGGCTCAGGTTGGAAATATATTACATCAAAACGAATTTAAGATTTTTACATGTACATAATAGTATTGATTTTCTTACTTTACTTATTTTATTTTCACAAACAAAAAAATTATTAATTAATGTCGGTATTTAAGTATTATTTTTTAAAGGTTGGTCCAGTAAAAGAATAATTATTGGTTTAAGATATTCTATCTCAGCTCGTACTTCAGTTTTACTTGAGGAACACCCTGTATTATCCAAAAACAAGTTTGCAATCTACATTTGTGCCTCATGCGCAAAATTTTAGTCCGAAAGGCTTCAGATAATGCCTGGTGGATTAATAATTGAAATTGATTAAATGCATCTTGTTTGTTAAGTGGGTTTTGCTTTCCACGCGCTCCGATAACTCGGTTTTAAATGCTCAAAACTCGGAGAATTCCGAATTATGTGGGATTCAAATTCGGCGGCTTGTTTGTTATGCATAAAGCTCCCATGCGCCGCCCCTTCCCTCCCGCTTCGGTTTGCCGCCAAAGGAGCTGGTGAGACTTTGAAATTTTCGCACATCGCAAAAGCAGTTTAAGCAAATGGGGCCGCATCTTTGGAAAATGGGAATTTTGGGTGGGTCGGGGTCTCGCTCGAGTATCCTCTATCACAGCTAACCTCTGCTTATGAAACCTGAGCCCCTTTTGAGGACGGGGTGAAAACTTCCAGAGCCCCAAATTTTGCTATTGAACCTCCTAACAAACGATTCACACTTGCAGCAATTTTCGTAGCGTCGGTGGTTGGAACGTGCCTTGGTTTGCCGCGCGCCCAGCGGAGCGCGGTGATGGCACCGCCCCGTGCCGCTTGCGTGTCGTCGCAAATCATCGCAGTGAATCTGCTCAAGGACGCCGTCGAGAAGGAGGGTAACAACGTTTTTTCGCCGCTTGGCATCTCCTCGATTCTCGCGATCCTGGCGGAGGGCGCTCGAGGCACCACCTACGACGAGTTCAAGGCCGCCCTCAACTACCCCGAGGACCGCCAGCAGTTGCGGGAGTCGTTCAAAGAAGTCCTCGAAAGTTTGTATCAGAAGAACCTCAGCAAGGCGCCCTCGTTCAGGACCTGGTTCTACGTCTACAAGAATAATTCGGCTAGAGACGAGTACAAGAAAATTCTGCACGATTATTACCTCGTGGACGTGAAGGAAGTCGAGATGAACAAGCCCCTCGCGAGGGCGGACCCTTCTTCACCCTCTGCGATGACTTCGACGACTCCGGCTAACAACAGCAAGGACATCAGCGGATTTGAGGCGTTGAAGAAATCCCAACCCCTGGAAGAAACTCCAAGCGTTCCTGAAGAGAAGAAGGATGCTTCAAAATTTGATCAAGTCGTCGAGGACAAACAGTACGTTGAGGTCCCTGTGATCAAAGAAGAAATGGCCAAGGAAGAAATGGCTAAAGAAGAAATGACTAAAGAAGAAATGCCTAAAGAAGAAATGACTAAAGAAGAAATGGCTAACGAAGAAATGGCTAAAGAAGAAATGACTAAAGAAGAAATGACTAAAGAAGATCTCCCAAAAGAAGAAAAGGAAATGGAGGAAATGGTCAAAGATGAGATGGCGAAAGAAAATGAAGCCAAAGAAGAAGTAACCATCGAACTAAGGATCAAGGAAGATAAAATGCCAAAAGAAGAGATGATGAAAGAAGATATCCCCAAGGAAGACATGGTTAAAGAAGAGATGCCCATGGAAAATATGCCTGTGGAAAAAATGCCAATGAAAGAAATTCCTAAAGAAGAAATGGCGCAGAAAGATATGCCCGAGCAGATGATTCTTCAAATTAAACCAGAAGAAATGATGCCCATGGCAGAAGAAATGAAGAAAGATAAAATGCCCGAGTCCGATAAAATTCTCGATGAAAAACCAATTTTAATGAAGGCTGAAAAGGCTGCCGAACCGGCTCTTGAGAAGGCGCAAAATTCCGCTGACTTGAATATGGAAGATAATGAAACAGTCAAAGATGAAGAAAAGATTGAAGTTCTGAGGAAAAATTCTGAGACTGCACCGCCAGCTGAAGAAAAGCAGTCCAATGAACCAGAGAAAATTTCAATTCCATTAAAAAAACTTGAAGATCTTGAAATAATGCAAGCCTTAGAGAGCCACTTTGTAGCCAAACGGGTAAGAGACATTTTTCATTATTCATTAAAGTGATTAACAACAGATTAACATTATTTTTAAATACTAAACAATTCAACTACATTTAATGGGCTTGATGATTACAAGTAATTCAAAAAATTGAACTACTTGTAGATTAATCAATAGGGTTTAAAAAATAAAGACAACCAACATAATATATTTATAATTTAAATGTAAAGATAGTAAGATTTAAATTTTTTGGAATTACCTTATAATGTCACAATGGACCCAGGTTCTAATTTTCGTACGAAACGAATCGAATAGAGCTTGTAAAAGCTCTTTTTGGGTAAATATTGCTTAACAAAAATCCTAAAATCAAAAAATGTAGCTGCCTTTGATTTCTTTTGGTTTTTCGGGATATAATATTACTTCAAAATAATTCGATTGAATTTTTTACTGAACTTCTTTAACCACTTTGAATGAAAAAATTAATTGAAGTAACTGAAATTAATTTTTTAAAATTTAGGAATTCTGTTATGGAATTTTTATAAAAAAGGGAACTTTGTAAGCTCTTTTCGATTCGTTTCGTATGAAAGTTAGAATAGGGCCTAGTAGCTGTGTTTGTTCGTCTATGCAGAATAAAAGCAGATTTGTTTTAGATTTGAAATTTATGTTGAATAGCCTTTAGGAGACATTTACATCAAATTGCAACGACTTTTATTCACTTTCAAGTAAAAAATTAATCTAAAAATTGTTGAGTTCTCTATGAATAAAAATCATAGCAATTTGATGCATTGTACAATAGATACAAATTATTAATCTTTATTCTGAGAAATTGTTAGTTGTGTTCTTTTCACATCGGATCCGGTTCCAGGTTTTAAAGGATATTTTGTATTGAAATGAATTTTTAAAAACCGTCACGTATAAAAAGATTTTAAAACTTTGGAAAAGCACATTAAATTGCTATGATTTTTATTACCCGCACCCAAACTTCAAATCTTGAACCAGATAAATCCAGGCAATTTTTTTTTTGTTTTCGTTAAATAACAATTTTTTGATATGAGTATTTTTTTATAAATCTATGTTCAGTGGAAAATTTTCTGTAAAACCTAGAAGCGGATCCGATGTGAATAAAACACAACTATTAATAAACTTCAGTTCAATATAAACCTTCCTATTGTTCGAGATACGAAAATAACGTAGCTAATGCCAACTAATGCATTGTCTTGCATCTGTATTTGGATCTAATTAATTTTTTAAAATTGCATTTTTTCAGTTCAGCGAACCAAGAAGCTTATTCATGCCTGATGACGTTGCGTCTGCTCTTAGCGCTAATTCAATTATTGGTGAAGAAAAGCCTTCAATCACAAAAATGCTTCTGTTCAATGGCCTCTACTATCGCGGCAACTGGCGTTATCCATTCCAAGAATTGCGCTCAAGTAAAGACGATGTCTTTTACGTAACGCCTGAAAAATCTATCCCAGTTACCATGATGAGGAGCAGAGGAACCTTCCGGATGGCTACGCTGGAGGATATTAGCAGTCTGGCCATTGAGCTGCCTTACGAAGTAAATGAATTCGCGGACTTTAATTTGCAAATTTTACTTACATAACTTTTTTTCTTATTTTCAGGACGATAGATATGTTTTATATATTATCGTACCCAATAGACATGACGGTCTTAAGAATGCTATTCAAAATCTTACCCCGGACATTTTTGAGAAAATCTCTGCAAACCTTTTCAGCGCTCCAATGAACTTGTGGCTTCCGAAATTCTGCGCAGAGCAAACGAACCGCGCTGAGTCCGTGCTGCAGCGACTCGGCCTCAAGTCGATCTTCACAAAATCTGCCGATCTTAGCGCACTATCCGACATGAAGGATCTTTTCGTCGAGGGAGTCGTCCAGCACGTGAATGTGAAGGTCGACGAAGGCGCCACCCGGGAAAACGCCCTCACAGCCGTCGCTCAGTCCAGGGCCGCCGACGAGGAGCCCGAGGAGCAGAAGATCGTCGTCGATCGTCCTTTCCTCTACTTCATTCTTGATAAACAAACAAATGTCGTCATTGTTGCCGGAAAAGTTACGGAGCCCAAAACCCAGAGTTCTTTTGACATGGAGATGTGATTTGCCTACGCCTGGATTATTTGTAGATTAGCTTAAGATGGGGTCAGCGAAAGGCTTTTCGTCGGTTGCCAAGTCGTTTTCTGGTGCCCGATGAATGGCTTTTCACGCATTTTGGGTTGCGTTCCCACGTGGAATACGCTTGGATTTGATTTACTTAGGATGTACATGAACTGATTTCATATATAAAACACTATACTTTGAAAAAACCTCTTTTTATAAAAAATTTTCCTGAATTTCATAATTAATGCATCTTTTTATAGTGCATGTGTGCTCTTATTTCTAATTGCAGCAAAGGGGATCAAATAGTACGTTTTTACGAAATTACCTTGATAACAGAAAGGAAACCCTCAGCTAGAAATTATCCACAAATTGGCTGAGGTTCTAACTTTAAAGGCCGATGAACCCCTAAATTAAGTTCGATTTTTAAAATTTCAACTTTAATTGAAAGGAATGCTTTTAGGTCTTTAAGGAGAGATATAAAAAGAATACCACAAAAACAAAGATTTTAAACGCCGGTCCCCTAAAGCAGGGCTACTCTAAAAATCAGATAGAAATTACCCAGAAATCGGCTCAGGTTCGCCTTTAAAGGCCGTAGAACCCCCAAATTAAATCCCATGTTTAAAATTTTAATGTATATAGAAAGAAAAGTTTTCAGGGTTTTAAGGAAGGATTTAAATACAGTAGCGCCAGAGAAAAAATTTTAAACGCCGGCTTCCTAAAGTAATAGGAGGTAGTCTAAAAATCAGCCAGAAATTACGCAGAAATTAGCTCGATTCTACTTTAAAAGCCGTAGAACCCCAAAATTAAATTCGATTTTTAAAATTGTTATGTACATAACATATATAGTACTATAGTAGAAAAGAAACCGTTCAGGGTTTTAAGGAAGGATATAAAAACACTAGCTCCAGAGTAAAAATTTTAAATGATGGTACCCTAAAATGGGAGTTGCTTAATCTAAAAACCAGATAGAAATTAACTGAAGTTTTAAATTTAAAATTCGGTTTTTAAAATATTAACTTTAATTGAAAGAAAGGCTTTAAGGAGGGATAAAAAAATATCACCCAAGCAAAAATTTTAAACGCCGGTAGCTTTAAGCGAGGGGTTGTCTAAAAATCAGAAATTATCAAAATTTGTGGAGTAGGTAGTTGAGCAGTCTAGATGTTTAGAAAAAAACCTGAAATCTAAAGACATTGTTGTGTCCAAGCTAGACTTTTAGCACCTTTTAGTTTGTAGTATTAAGGTCGTTTCGTCCATAAACAATGGACGTAGTATAATACTATAAAGATACGCAGTACTTATCCCGTCCTAATCGCGTCGCGTGCATGCAGAATAAAGTACAAATAAGAAATATTGCGTCGTCCTTAATGCATCCTTGGAGAAGTTTTGAACACATTTGAGTCGCATTTTCACGACGCCATCGGCAGTCGAGGGTTTTATTTTATAGCCGTCGTTTGGTGTTTACACGAGGGCGTCTTAAAAGCGCCATTATACAGGGTAATTTCGCAGCGCTCAATTTAAGCCCGCGTCCCGACAGCGGCGTTAAGCGGCAAATTGCAGTTTATTGTTGATAGGGATGCATGTGAATCCGGTCCTTAAAGGCCACTAGAACCTGGAGCACCCTTAGATGGATGGCCGTTTTCCCCCGGAACGCAACCGCGCCTGCAAAGCGCTATGCTGAGGCTCCAGTGTCGGTGGGGGCCCGCAGCATCGCAATCTGCTCCGGTGGTGGCTCGTTAAAAACAAATCCACCCAACAAAAATATGAAAACGTAGCAAATTGTCCTTTGCAGGCGCCAGAGCTCATGCGACAAGAACTCCTTTTGTATGGGGGCGGTTACGCCCCAATTTTGGAGAAGTCTTAGAAGGTTTGTCGCGTCCGCACCGCTGCATCTGAGCTAACTCCAGGTCGGAGGGACGGCTTAAGATTTTGTTCCGAAAATGTGCAAAATTGCAAATAACGACAGACTTCTCGGAAGGATATTTTCAAGTCCCTTTTCTCTGGAGCTTGGGAGCTTGCCTCGTTAGAAGACGTTTTGGCGCGCGACTAAAAAAGAAAATTGTGGAAACCCTTTTGTTCCTAATTTCATGCAAATTCCTGATGAGGAGCACCGGGAAAGGGATGCGTGCAGGAAATGCAATTAAAAATTCGAGATTTTACTAGAAAAGTTGTATAATGAACTAAATCTGCATATTTTCCTAGTCGAATTGGTTACGACCAGAGAGAGCACTTCGGGAGATGAACTTTTTGGAATTTCGAAACTTCTTCATTTACTCCAGAAATCGCAAGTTGCCTCTTTTTGTGTAAAATGTATGCTCTTCAGCTCGGTCGAAGCTGACCAACGTTATGCCAGTACACAGAAACAGAATCTAGCCAATCTGTAGAACAAAAAGGAAGAAAGTTTCGTCCTTTCTTACGAAGTTACACTTGAAATTCGCACAGAAGATTTTAAATTGAGACTTTGTGTAGCCAAGTTTAATGGGCCAGGGCCATTAGCGCTCCCTCGGGTCTGTTGAAAACCCCGCAGGCGGGTGGACACGGGGCAGGGGCAAGGAAAAATTCAAATGAACCTCGGGTGGCGCACTTTCGGAAGTTGTTTTAAGTTCCTCTAACGAAGTGGAATAGTTTCCTGGATACCAGGAAGGACCTTGTCCGACCGGGCGAAAGTAAACATCCATTCCCTCTAGCGAGTTCGTATCGATTTCAGGGTGGTTCAAACTTGCAGAAGTTATCTCAATTTTTAAACATTGAAGCGGACATGCGAGGTCCTGGCTTTAAATAAGCATATTGTGGCAAATTGATGGTTCTATCTAACCATATTTCCGGGAAAAAAGTTAAATAATATATTTCTGGATATCGTTAGTTGTTATACGACTCGACGTAATTCGTATTTCATTGTTACCCCAAAAAGTGTGGTTTTTAATATTGATTTTAAAATAGCGAGGAGAACCTTCGGAATTCAATATGTTTTTCAGAAATTAGAAAAAATTTACAAACCACACAATGATTTTTTCTGAAAAAAAGATTTGAATGAATTTAAGACATGAATGGAAGAAGGTGATATGTCGTATTTTCAGATTTTTCCTGTTCTATGCATGAATGAAGGTGTAATGTTCATACAAAAAAATTTAAACCTTAAAACAACTAAGTTTGTGTCTATTTTAGAAATTGAATTTAATTAACAGGAAAAAAGATACAAATAATGGGAAAACACGTTTTAGGGATGGCGTGAAATTGATCAGAGTTGATGAATACGGTTCATATTTATACAAATAATTCGACGAAATGACACCATTCAAGAAGGTCGACATTTAAAAAAAAGGGGTCAAGTTAATCTAGATTTTGAGGTGCCATGGTAGATGGATGGAAAATATGGTACTGTGTCGGTTGAAAAAAAACGCTAATATCAAGGAGAAATTTAAATTTGTTAAACCGGAATATCATTATTATTATTACTATTATTATATTAATCGTTCTTCATTTGTTTTTTGTTTCTTTTCCTAATTTCTTAAGGAACTTGTCTCTTTCAGACTTAATTTTTAAAAATTATTTAAAATTTTCTTTAGGGAAAGAAGGAGTTATGTTCAGTTTTTCATCAAATAAAGTACTAAAAAAATATAGTTTATTTTTAATTTCTCTCCTATAATAAAAATATTAAATGGTTTACGCCGCTTGACACCTTTTTTGGATAAATACACTTAATTCATTTCGAAATTTCTTAAAATGTTTATATCTAAATACTAAACTTTGAACTCAATTTTCTCGAAATTATATTATTATATAATCACAAAAAAAAAATCATAATTTAAAATTAAAATTGAATATTTATAAAAAAAAAATAGGAACCTTACGCAAGTCGGTCCTCTCTGGCGAGCCATTTATTTATTTTTTCTTGAATTCTAGGAAAAGAAATTGCTTTTTGGTTCTAGAAATTTTCAAGATTAATGTCTGTCTCGAACGAATCTTTGCAATTACTGTCGTGTTACTACTCAATTACTTCTTCTGGAATGTCATCGTATACCGCGGAAATTTTTACAAAGGAAGGACTACGGATTAGCTTCCTTTTTCATCACCATTAGGAAATTAATGAATGAATTCGTTTTTTAAGTAATGTAAGTTGATTATATACAATATTTGTTTTACTTGATTTCATTACACTGTCCTTCAGTATTTTGGTTTCCATGTTTCAAAGGGTAAAAAGTTATCTTTAAATTTATTTATACAAAGGCCGTTTTTTCGTTTATCGGTAAACGCACATAAGTTTATCTTATCTTTAATAGCACTTTTTCTAAATATGATTACAATGAATTTGAAGTATACATATATTAACTAAAAAATTAATGGGCGCTATTGCGATTATCGTCATTTCTACGACCAAAACAGCTTACGAAAGCCCTTTGTAGGTAAAAATTCCTTAATAAAGTTTCAAAAATCTCATAAATTCATTTCAGTAACCTTTGATTTTAATTAAATTTTAAATCCCAAGTGGTTAGAATAAGTCGATTTCAAAAATCCAATCGAATATGTTGACGTTCAATCGACTTGTTTTAACCACTTTGAACGACAAAATTAATTGAAGTCAAAGTTTACTGAAATTATTTTATGAGAATTTTCAAAGGATGATGCCAGTAAATGTATGGACTCTGGTACCCGGTCCAATAGCTATGTGTAATACATCGTTGGATAGCTCTTTTTGAGCTGAATAGAAGTCACTATGGCGCCTAGTTCCAAATCCTTGTGTGTTCAGAGTTATACCGTATTATACATGTCAGTTTTAACAATAGCCAAATAACGTTTTTTCATAATTCACGGCCCTTTTTAGCTATGTGTAATACATCGTTGGATAGGTCTTTTTGAGCTGAATAGAAGTCACTATGGCGTCTAGTTCCAAATCCTTGTCCGTTCAGAGTTATACTGTACTATACATGTTCTTCAATAACATTTAATACGACGTAATAGTAGACGATGAATAAAAAATGTTTTATTTTAATGAATAAATAACAACTGAAAATACCTTATCATTTTGTTTTGTTTACATTTTATCATAATGAGCAACTATTAACAAAATCAAAATTCAAAGGAGCGTTGTAACGTAAAAAAATTCCTACTGCTTAAGGCTATATTACTCCGATCGGATAAGGAATCAAGACAAGCGCTAACGGAATTCTTGATTTAACCGTTGATACCTTTCTAATGATATATCATTATATATATCAAAAAATAGTCGCAAAATGGTAATGAGAAACATGTATAGCACAGTATAACTCTGAACGGACAAGGCTTTGGAACTAGGCGCCATAGTGACTTCTATTCAGCTCAAAAAGACCTATCCAACGATATATTACACATAGCTAAAAAGGGCCGTGAATTATGAAAAAATGTTATTTGGCTATTGTTAAAACTGACATGTATAATACGGTATAACTCTGAACACACAAGGCTTTGGAACTAGGCGCCATAGTGACTTCTATTCAGCTCAAAAAGAGCTATCCAACGATGTATTACACATAGCTATTGGAGGGGGGTACCAAAATTTGCATCATCCTTTTATTAAGGAATTTTTACCCACAAAGGGCTTTCGTAAGCTCTTTTCGATTCGTACGATCGACTCTTTATCGCAGAAATGACGATATTCGCAATAGGGCTCAATATTTACAATTCTTTTTTAGTAAGAACCTGGCCCGCGAAGAAGTTGCCATTCGTAATTTAGAAAATGCGCAAGCGACAAATTCCCATTAAATACTCATAGCCTCCGTGTGCCGGTTCGAGCTCAAAACACTTGCAATTGAGAGAATCGTAAAATTTTGCCAGAATTTCCCGAAAGAAAGTGGTGAAGTTTTATGACTGCGGATTCCACGACTTGCACAACTCTGAAGAGTGAAGGGATGCTTAAGCATGAGGGAGTCAGGTAATTCGTTTTACCGCCCTTAAGCCGTAATAATCCGTCAAAAATTGCAAATACTCCTGTAAATTACGAAAAAGGTAAGACAATAGCACTCGAGGGCTTATTTACATTTTCGAGGCACCGAGCAGTTTGGTGAAATCGTCGCGCTCGAGACGGGCCTCACCTCAGTCTTAAGGTAGTTTAAAGGGAGTTTTTAAACGAAAACGACTGTAGGCTGGAGCTAAGTTAACCCCCCCGCGGAATTAAATTCATCCCAGAGGCTCATCAGGCTCCTCGAGGCTGCGGAAAAACGGAAGGGGACGAAATGTGAGTTGCCTTCCACTAAATTAGGGCATTACGAACTGGGGTTTTTGTGTTCCACTCAAATGAAAGATTTTCCCCGAAGATAAGCGTAATGGCCAGTGAGTGGATTAGCAAAAATATGCTCTAAGCGGGCGCGAGTGAAACTTGAATAATAAAAAAGAAAACGCCGGATAGTCACTGTCTCTGATTCGGGCTTTATGCGAATTTAACACCCCTCGGAGATTAGGGCGTTAAAAGTGATAAAAATACGGGCTCACGGCCACCGAGCGTGCTGCTGTTTCACTGTTTGGCTCTAAGTGGAAGCACCGCACCAAGAGTCCTCTTAGCAAGCAAAATTGCTTCAGGATCCTTCTAAAAAGGACTTTAATAAAATAAGTTTCTCCCTAGAGGCGGTGCGGCGCGATGGGGGTAACTCCGGCGGGGGCTACTACAAAATACGAATTTCAACTTTTAGTTTACTCTTTAATAAGACCTAAAATAAATAATGCAAAGGAAATGGATTTTCAAAAACGAATAGAACGTATTCTTGACTTCTGCATTTGGTTTCGGCACGCAGGCTCATAATTTTTATACTTGAGTCATTCCATTGGAACTGGTGGAGCATTTCACACCTACTAGTCCATTGAAATATAATATTACACAATTTTGGCCGAACGTTGCATTTTGGATAGGACAAACTTTTTTTTTTTTGTATGCGTAAGTGTAAAACTCGGTTTTCAGGGTTGAATGCCCCTCCCCCCTTCCCCATTTGGTCGCCATCTTGAAAAAACGAAGGAAAGATACATACTTATACCATCATGTGGGGTATCGTAGCACAGAGAATCTAAAATCATTATGAGGTTTCTTGAATCGTTTTTTAAAATTATGCCTCGTATTCGGATTTTTCGGAATTTGTGTTCAGGGTGATATCTTAGCGGACACAAACCTAATCGAAAATGGCCACTGAAAAATGGTCCAGAAATCTCACAATGATATTAAATCCCGTTTTCAATGATACCCCACACGATGGGGTAAGTACCCCCTCTCCTTTTTCAAGTGGCTGTCAAATGGGGGCTTTCAACCCCGAAAATCGAGTTTTATTCATACATTGACCCTCTATATATTAAAAAATAATCTCGTTCTACCAAAAATGCAAGGTCAATGTAACATTTCAATGGATTAACCGGAATTTGACCAATTCTGGTATACAGCTAAGTCATTATTTATAAATCATACTATAGTGAAAATTCTCAAACATAACTAAGGAGTGATTTCATTATCCTCTTTAAAGAATATTCCAAATGTCAATATTGTATTTTCAGGTTAAATATAATGTTTCAATGAGACCGACTGGTGGAACATTAAATTTCCCCATTCCTGTATAGGTACCTAACTTTATTCACTCATCGACGAATTTCAGCAGAACTACTACAATTTTCTTTTTTGTTTATATTGTAATTGAATAAACATAGTAAGCCTTTCCAAATAATGTTAATTCTTGTGAAAAAAATAAAATATAAAAAAAATATTTTCAGTTTGTGACTGGACAAGCGCGAAATTAATAAAGATCAACGTTCAATTATAATTAATTATTAATTAATTAATAAAGTTTAGATTATAATGTTATGTTATGTTTTATTGCATAACAATTATGATTATAATGAAAACTAAAATTAAAATTATTTTAACATCGAATCTTCCAGTTACAGAACTAGTCCACAAAATACAGTAAAAGCTATATAATGTTTTTTTGGTAAATAATACAACAACAACAATACTATTATAATAATAAATGTATTATTGTGTGACAAATGAAACAAATACCATGCCCCACTTATACAACTCCCATATTAAACAAATTATATTTTTAGGTTAGGATACAACTTTTATATGTTTTTTGTATAACTGGTGCGGGGACAAACGACATTCATCGTTTCAAAGAAAGGTAAAACAAAAACTTAATAAATTTTGCAGTGCATTTCTTCACAGATAAAATACATAGTTTTAAATATTTCTTTGCTAAAAACAATCTGGCAGTGTTCTACAATCGTCTCAATTACCGGAAATGGTAAATTTTAGAAACCTATAATTTTCATAGACGAAAAAAATCATTCGTCGTGTATTTTTATGAATCTTTTCTTTTGGATTAGTAAAGTATGGACCTTTAACTCCAGGTTATTGTTAAAATACCTACATACATATAATAAGAATAAATCTTTTGCGTGGAATGACCAACTTAAGGAAAATATAAGTGCAATCATAAAGGTTATGGGTGACGATTATTCATAACTCCTAAGTTGCGACTGTTTATTTACTTACCGAATATTTTTTGAACATTTTGTTATATTCATTTTATATTGAAACATGCTCTTCGGTGAATCATTGATTATAATTTAAAATCGGTTCAGTTGGGAAAGTGGATGTCAAGATTTAAATTTCTGAAAATGGAAGGTGCGTTTTGTTAATGAACAGAGTTTTGAATACTTGTGTATTAGATTTAAACAAAATGTTTACTGGTACTGATACTTAAATAGATCGGAAGGAGCTCTGCCGCTCCCGTCAGACGCCAGTGAAATGCTTTCAGCAGCACGTGTCCCTGAAATTACAGCCGGGAATCGGGATAAAGTAGGAACAAATCGGGGTAACTCGTTATGCCTTGAATCTTGAGTGGGCTCTTCTCTGAAATTCTCGGGAGCTGGAGGATGTTGCTATTAAATTTCCACTGGAGCAGATCGAAAACAGAACCAACTTCGCCCTGGTGGAAGATAACTTTCTCATTGTTTTGTCCTCTCCCCGGTCCGGAAGACGTAGGCCCAATGGATTTCATTTGATTAAACTCCTCCTCTGCCAATCAAAAATTGAATCTTTAAAAATTTCCCATTGAATATTTCGAGTTCATCGTCACATTATCGTGGCGGGGGGCTGCGGGGCCGGCACATGGACGGTTGCTTTCATTAAGTCGAAGGGCGAACTTTTCTAATTATTTGCCTTCCACTTGGCACAATTTGCTCCTTTTTTCTTTTACTTTTTTTATTTTATTTTGTGAGAATAACTCAAAAAGTTTTCTCATTTCTTTTTAACGTTCCAACACTACTAAAATGATGGGCGCGAATGAGGCCCCGGCCACCGGAGACCGGAGGAAGCCCGGGCTCCGTTTAGTCGAGCGGGTCTGGGGGCTCATTATCTTATCGCAAAGTGTCTTCAGACGATAGTCGTGGATAGTGCCGAGGAAACTTGGTGAAAAAATTCGCAAATCACAAACTCACCCCTGCTGTCGATTTTTTTCCGATGGTTGGCGATGCAACTGCATCCGATGCACCGATGCACGTGCATTTCACTGGCAGCTACCGACCTCAGCTTCCATTGTATTATGTTGTTGCTGCGGCGATTCCAATTTGCAAAACTCGAAGTTTTATAATTTCTCTGAGGTGGATGAAAAGTGCGCCACTTTTTTTGCACATTTCAAAAGGCAGCAAATGCCCGATGAGGTCGAGTTGAAAGGAAAATTCCTGAAAAAGGTACGCTTTCACTGAAGGGAAAAGGGCTTCTATAGGTTTAATGCTAAAATGTGGGTAGTTCCAATTAAATTAAGGGAAAGCGCACACTGTTAATGGTAACTGGGGTGAATTAATGTTTTCATTTTCTAAAGAAACGCAATAAATTAATTGCAGGGAATGTAAGTAAACGGAGACATCAAAGTGTGATGCATAAATTAGAAAGTCTAGAATATTGTTAGATTATCCTCTTTTTTATTATATATTGCAGAACTCAAGAGTCTCATGACAAACGCGTAAAGTTGATGAAATTTCTACCAATTTAAAATCAAAGTGTTGCTTTCAAAAAATGTCCTAACTCACATTTTGGTATTAACTCTGGATCTCCAGCATGGCCCACATCGAATTGGATTATGTCAACAAACATATAAAGAAAAGTCTATGTATTTAAGTAATGTACTAAAGCTATAATATAAATATTTATATCCTTAATCAATGGATGTATTAAATTACTTATATACACTATACTAAATAATATTCAATCTTAACTTTAAAATGTAATGTATAATTTCAAAGTAAACTTGGTTTATCAAAAACTTCTTATAAAAACGACAGGCTACACTAATTTTTATTTGTTTTGGAAATTTTTAAATACATATGTATCATCCATCTCATAAGTGAAGCTGGAATTAATTTAATTTTATACCACGCTTATGGAAATGGCTTACGAATTGTTCTGCAATTATACACTTAAAGTAAAAATAGTACATTCGAAAATTACAGCTTTTAGAGTAGGCGTTTAATTGCATACATTTATGTAAGATAGTAAACATTTTTAACGTGTAGTAATATTATTATTATGAAATTTTATAAGTTTTTTTAGCTAAAATTTAAAAAGAGTGCTTGAAATATTTTAATATCGCCGAATCAGTTTCTTCGTTCATTAATTTTGAAGCAGTCTTTAATCTTCGTACGACGTGGCTATGTTCACCAATTTCCTCGACTCTCCTCTGTAGAATTTTTCTGCTTAAGCTGTGCGTGGAAAAAGATAGGAAACCCTAAATCAAAAAAAGCGTACAATCAGGACAACCCGATTTTTTTGCGAAATAAAATAAAATAAAACAAAAAAGGCAGAGGAGTGCAGGTTGCTCCATCGTTTGCCCGCCTTATTTTATTTTTTTATTCCCCAAACAAATTCCACTCGTCTGCCAGCCTTTTACGACCGAATAATTTTCCATCATTTGAGGCGGCCCATAGTTTTTTGAGAAGACCCTAGATAAACCCATTCCCGTTCTGTTCCGCCCTGTTCCCTGTATCAAATTGAATGTGTCCCCCCCCCCCCACCCCCGCCCCCCGCACAATGTAAAATTCGCACATTCAACAGCAACAACTCTCCAAACGTCGAGCAGTGGCGGCGCCGAGCGCCGGGGAGGGGCCAGGAAAGCTCCCCTTTTTTTGTAAATGGGCGCCCTCTCATCAGTGGCGGGCGGGTGGAGCGGTGGGGACGGGGTCATTCGTGCCGGGATAACACGTGTTTTAGGGTTTTTATGATAATGACGTGTGTTACGTGCGGAACTCATCAGAATTCTTGACATTGCTGGGGGCGAGCAGAGGGCCTCCAGACACGCAGTGCCCCTCCGACGACCCGGATCCCGGATCTGGGCGTCTCGTTACACATTTTCAAAATTATGAGCCTCCTCGCAGACGAGAGATGAGGATTGGTTTTTGGGGACACCGCCGTTCTGGAGGAGGCCGAAGGGCTCCTTTTGTTTAAATTGGATGGGCGAAAGTGTCTCTGCAGTTAATTTATGGGACTTCCAGCGGAAAGGGTTTTGTGCGCACTCACCCGAAAATTCGACGTAGATATTCAAGTCCTGCAGATCCTCCTCGGCTAGGACCTTCGGGAAGAAAGTTTTCCTTTTGATTGCGGGGCTGCCCCCCGCGGAGCGGAGCTGACAGTCCTCCTCAACTTCTGGCCCAGCAGCAGCGGGACGATTTCGGGCTTGAGAACATAGTCGAAAAATCTAAAATTGTTTTGATGAATGGGCGTACGTTTCAGAGGCCTACTGGAAGTTTTCTAAATAAAGCCGGAGGACTTTATTAACTCGCAAATTTTGGGGGCTCGTTCTACGCTTTTCACTTTTCTGAGCGTTTTAGAGGAAAAAAAATGAGCTGCTTTGCGTTATAAATCGCCGCAGCGGCTGGGAAGTGGATCGCATCCATTTTGAGGCTCTTTGAATTCTAGAAATATTCGCAAAAGTCCAGAATGGTTTTATTTTCTTACCTTTCGTTGGGACCAGGCGGTTGAAGAAAGTTGGGATATGGCCCTACGAAGGAATTTCACTCGCTCCATTAATCAGGAAAGGACCACTTCTCAAGATCGTCGACTATCATCCGACAGCCTTTCCGTGCCTGACTTATAAACCCTCCTTTTGGAGGCTGCGGCTTACGCTCAGCCACTTGGCTAATGATGATCCATAAATCATGGTGAAGCTGCCTTCAGAGCCCCATCCCATCCCTCGGCGTTGCAACTTAACTTCCCAAGGAGCGGGGCCTTTTTGGCCACCGGAGCACCCTCACGGTTTCTTCTCGTCATGTTTGCCTCATTATCATGCAAACGTCGATGGGGCCCCTGGCTGTTCCCGGTGAAAATGCGGCCAAAGAGGCCGGGACTGTTATCGCTGACGGGTGTCACACGTCCCGGAAGGCGGCCCTGGAGCGCCCCGTGTGCCCCAACGAACGCCATCGGGCGCTGTGCAGTGATAGGACATAATTCAGCTGGAATTGAAGGCTCCGGTGACTCCGACGTTGAATGGATGAATTTCTCGTGTGCATGGCGCTGACATGTTAATTAATAAATGTAATCCTGCCCGGATGATTAATTTCGTCCATGCGAAGTCGCCAGGTCAGCCGTCGCCAGCGGGGCTAAATAATTGATTCTCGGATTTCGCAAACTAATGGTTCGCGTTGGCAGAGCAAAATCACTCAAATGAAAGATTTGTAAGATATTTTTACACCGAAATGATCTGCCAACTTCCAGCAAAAATTGGCCTTTGTAAATCTTTATTTATTGCGGATTAGGAAAGGTAGAGCTTTTCTAGGAATAAATTTGCCAAAAATAGCATTTGCATATCCCTGATCAAATACCGGGGGCTACCTACGCCATCCCAATCCAATCAAAGGACGTTTCTTACTACGCACTTGCCTTGCCCAGTTCATCATTTATTACTTAAAAAAGAAAAAAAAGAAAAATTGACTTAAATCTAAATTAGTCCTAAAGGATTTTATTTCATTTTCGTGTAAGACGAACATATTATTCTTTGACTAAACTGCTGTAAGAAAAATCTATTTCCAAATTTAGAAAGGATTTAAAGAGACAAACATTCGAAAGTAAGGGAAATTGGAGCGTTTTCGCCCAGCCCACCTAAACCCAGAAGCTCTAGCACTCGAAAGTAATTTCAATTTCTAAGCAGAAACTCATTCAAACAAAAAAGTTCACTTAATGAATCATATGTGAGCTGCTCCAAAATATGTAAATCAATAGTGTTTTTTAATTTGAGATTTCAAATAGGCTGCGTTATTATACGTAAATTGTTTGCATAGCCCAGTACAGGTGTCTCTCAACTTACGCGATTAATTGGTTCCGTGTAACTCGAAAACGTGTAATTGGAAACTTAGATTTATAGTACAAAAATCAAAGATTGCGTACGGTTTAACGTGTGCAACTTGGATCTAGAAATTCATATAATATAAAAATAGAGCTTTTGTTCCTGATATATAAAACCATAACCATAATATAACATTTTCCTTATTGAATGAAAAATGCCAATATTACAGCGGAAACATTGAACATTTTCTTCCGGTAACATAAACCTAAACAACTATACTTTTATACTTTTATGTTTTAATGAAGGAAATTCATAAAATATATGAAATATTTGATTATACAGTCAAGAAACTGTGTTATTATTCAGATTTAAAGTGTCTTACTCCTAAACAATATTCATCGCATCAGTTTTATGAAAAACATTTCTTAAACCGTAATGTAGTATACTTCTTCGGCTCGAAATCATGCCTAATTTTTCTTAGTACGAAATATTTTTCTGAATGCATTAATATATAACTTGAGGGAACGTTAAATTTTTTTTCCGTGTAACTTGAAAATCGTGCAATTCAAATGCCGCGTATCTCGAGGAATACCAGTAATTACCGACAAATTCATGGATAAAAAATACATGCACATATATACAGCATACATATAAAGATACAAACGTGTTTTGAAGTCGGTTAAAAATATCCTATCATTTGCTAACATGCTCACAAAGAAATATTCCGCTCAAAGCCAAACAAAACTAATTTTCCTCTACGCGCGAATTTTCAGAATACGAGTATAGTCGAAAAGATTGTTTCGCAGCAACAAACAGCTCTAGGGCTAGTGTTGCGCTGCCATGTAGGAACATACATGAAATAGCATAAAAAAAGTTAGACCTTAGTCTCCTCGAAACGCTTCCAGACGAAATTGTAAAAGGATGCCAGCGAGTAGAAAAGATCGCACGAAATCCACAGGTCCGCCCACACCGCTTTAATCCGCGACGCCTCATCCCGCACCTCGCTCGCTTCGAAAATCCCCAGCCCTGAGAGCGTTGCGACTATTTCGATTCCTTCACCCGCGATACGCGTCTTTTAGCGCGTCCCGAACGCCGGGTCTTCTGAAGCGGGTTCGTGCATCCCGGCACTTCCACAGGAATTCGCTCAGCTGCATCAAATTTCATAATCCCGACCCGGGCTTGCATATTTAAGATTAAATTTTATCTCAGCCTCCAGGCAGCCGCTGAGAGACGCCGGGACTCCCGGGACCTCTGCAGAAATTGAGATATTTTTAAAAGCGATTTAATTTGCTCGCCTCGCCGGGGTGTTCCGGGACCGGATCCAGGAGGAGGCTGCTTCCCTGATTGAAATATTGAAGTCAGCGCAATAATTTCCTCCTGAGATGGCTCGGTTTCGGGTGGAGGCGCCCAGGAAGTTGCAGGATGCAACCGAGCGCCCGCCGGGGTTATCTCGAAACTCTGGCTATTCTTATGCCAAGTGCATTCCAGCCGTAAATTTCTGGAATATGTCCGGAGCGGTTGGGGCCAAGGCACGCTTTGTTTAAGAGTTGTGGTGCCACTAGTCGCAATGTTCCCATGCACTCGGGGGCTCCAGTCCCAGGTCCCCATTTTGCTCGTTAAACATTTTAATTATTTGCCCCTGGCCCTTCCACGGAAGGGGATGGGAAGGAAGTGGTAAGGGGCGGGTATGATGCCAGTCTGGCGGCGGATTAGAACATTTTGAAGTTATGTGAACTCCGAAATTATTTAAAATGGCCAACGCCATGCGAATTCTTTTGTTATCTCAGCCCAGACTCCGAAATGACCCAAATCTGCGGTTCTAGTAGGACTTGTTACGACAATTGCGGGTGGGTTTTCGTCCGCCGCAGAGCTGAGAATTTTTTTTTTGTTACTTCGGGCATGTTTGTAGACTGTTGTTTTTTACTGGGGGGGGGAAATAATTAAAAAGTTCTGCAACAGTCCCGAGCTTATGCATCAAAAATCCTCACTTGCTTCATCGCAAGATCGCCTTTCAGCCCTCTGTCCCTTTGAAGAACTGCGGCTGGTTGATGCACGACAAAGCCGACGACGACGTCGGTTGGAGCCCCACATGGCGTTCTAGCGCTCCTTTGATCCGATGGCCAGAGATACGCTAGGGCGTTTACCTTCTGCGGCCCTCTTTGCACCCCCCGCCCCACTGGCTATGAGCACAGGGTGACTAAGCACACGCAAGCAAAGTGGCTGTGCGTTTCATGCCGCCAGCCTGCATTGTGCCCCTGTGAAAAGACGTCACCATGGCTGCTGCAAGTCAAACAAAGCTCATTTAATTATCAGAGAATCCCGGGCCACCGCCGCGCAGCCCAGACCAGACGGAGCCCCATGTCATTGCTCCTGTAAATACTTGCGGCTGCGGCATCCACCAGGTGCTCCGTCGTTAACTTTATGAATTACTCGCCCCAGGTAGCTCCAACTTCAGTCCAACTGCCCCGAATTCCATTTAGCCAGTGAGGATTTTATCCAACAATGACTACAACTGCAAGTGACGCTGGAGCTGGATATTAGTGGATTTTCGCAGTTTTCAGGCTAAACGACAGCGACTCTAGCCGAAAACTTTGTCTTCTGCTGGCTCCCCGTTTGCCAATGTGAAATGTAACTAGGTGAACTTCTAACTCTATCCAGGAAATGAAAGAAGTACCGAGGATCCTGGTCCTATTCCGCCTTAATCAATCAAACTGAGGTAATTCAATAGCTACCTTTTTGTTAAAGTTTCAACAGGAAATTTTAACGCTTTTACTTCTTGCACGAGAAGTAGGTGAGCTCAGAATTTCAACTGAATTTCTCAATCTCTATCTAGATATACAAAAATTCCACTATTACTAAAAGTGCAGTAGTTGTGGAGTTTGTTTTCAAGCCTCTTGTATTTTATAATAGTTAAGATTCAATCTTTTTTTATCTGTATACATATGTATGTAGATACATGTATAAAAGCTTAAAATAAGTATAAAATATTCCAGAGAAAGGTCAACCTAATTCAATTATTATATAAAGGTTTTGGATAAAAATAATTGCAGTTTTAGTCGAAGGCCTTATTTTAGTTTCACAGATTTTTTTGGCTTCAGACTAAAATTATTTTTAATCCAAGATCTTTGAAATTGAATCAGTTTGACCTTCCTCTATATTGTTTTAAGCCTTTTAATTTTAATACTGTTATTTTTTTTTTTTAAATGTTTAATGGTAAAGAAGTCATTAAAATACTATTCTTAATAATTTTTAATTTATTTTGATAATTATGAAAACATTGATACTAAAAAACTATTTGTCTTTTCATTTATTTAAATTTATTAGTACAAATGATTTACGTATGAAATATACAAATGAATACATATACATATGTATATTTATAGGGTGCTCATCAAAACCTTTCTTTTGATACCAAAGGCGGTATGTTTATCTTAACTTTTTTTTAGATATGTCGCCATATTTCATTTAGTGAGACGGCATTTTCAATAACACGAGGACTATTATTAAGACGCACCAAATGACACCTTATTTGCAAAAATACGATACTTGGAATTATGAGGGAAGAGGGGTAAATAGTACACGCTAATAATTAGAATTTAAATTTATTTAAGGAGCATTGTAGTGAAAATTGTGATGATAACTTGAAGGAAGCTATGAAAGCTTATTTTTAATATAAGAAATCTTATAGAATATACATTTTGGTTAAAACATTTGAGATATTGAAGATTAAAAAACTCTTTAAGAATTAAAGCATACCAATGTGCTGTTTGTGAGTTGACGACCTTTCGGTGCTCCTCTGTGCAACTAGCTTTTTTTGTATTTTGTGTAGCTCTGTATAATATTTTAAAAGTAGTACTTCAATTCTAATTAAAAGAAACTTAATTTTAAGTTTTCGAAAACAGAATTCTTTGGTAATTTAACTCTGGAACTGGCAAACTCATCTTATCAATCTCACTCATAACATTTTCACTTGAGCTAAAAATGTAAATTGGTAAAGAGTAATAAAATTAGTAAACGCTTTGTAGCAAAAGAATCATGGCTTGAATGCCCTCAATTACGCTTTTTTCTGTTATTTCCTAACATTAGGCACATTCACATTCAAATTACCCAACTGAAAGGCTTTCGGTTCTAACTTCAAAAACGTGGGTAATAAGACTGAAATCGTATCCTTCTGCCGCAGCTTGTCAGGACGAAAAAACTGCGGAAGACAAAGTGAGCTCAGGGCGAGGACGTGCCCCGGCGCCACGCGGAACCCCCCAATTTTGTCCCAGACGGGGGCGCGGGAAGAAGGCCCTTGGATGCGTACTTTGTTTCTTCGCTTCGAAAAAGCCCTCCAAGTTACAAAATATTTTGAGCCGCAAAAAACTCTTTCGGCTCAGCCCGCAGGCAATCGACGGGGTGCGACGAAGCTCCCCATTTAACCTTGGGGCTGCTATCGAGCAATTCGACAACTCTTCCCAGCGAGGGCCCCAAAAGAGCCTTCGGCGCGTAAAATGCTGTTATGTTGCCAATTTTTGAACTCAGCGAAATCAAAATCCCAATTTTCCGCTTTCCGCGAGAACGCTTTGTAGCTGGAGCAAAAGCAAAGTAATTGGTGGCCGGAAATATCCTGGTTTTGGTCTGCCCGCCCCCGCAGCCCCTCGCCGGGTTTCAGGAGCAACAGGAACAGAAGCGTCGGCGGTGGGGTGGGCGCCACACACATTGGCCCCACCGAATAAATACTGCCCTTGCGCCATCTATGAGTACAGAAAGGAGGTAGCGGTGGAGTGGGACAGGCAGAATATTCGCTAATTTTGAGAAATCGATTTCCTGCGTAATTATATTTGTTTTCCTGCGAAAACGCTGGATCCGGGGATAATTCATCCTCGGAAATATTTACCCAGCTCCAACACAACACAGGTGCCACAAAAAGGTTTGTCGATAAAAAAATACCTCTGATTCCTTCAGCAATTAAACCATTTGGAGCGTGTGTAGCTGAGTGGGGCTAAAAATTTTCGCCCGTGGCACACGGTGAACTGCAAATGAGGAAAAATTTGCAATTCATTTTTAGAGTTTCGTGCCTAAATTGGAGAAAAATCGAGCCTTTCTCGTAGAAGATTTCGACACTGTATGCTACAACATGTTTTTTTCTCACAAATATACGATTCCATCGATTTATTTTAGTTAGTTCTGGCTAGTTTGATTTAGATTTAGTTTTAGCATAAGTGAGAAGTTTTAGACAAGTTTTAACATCCTGTCTTCTGCAAGGATTACACGCGTGATGGACTTACAATATAATAAGTTATTAGACTTCTGGTTGGTTATTAGACTTCTGATTAAAAATTATATGCTTGTACAGGACTCATAACACTTTAACTTTAAACACTTTTTAAGCCGGGAAAGGTAACGTGAGTCATCTTGACTTACTACAAAATTTCGAAATTTTCCCCTTTATGAATGAGGGCCGCGACATCGACAAAAGGCTGATTAGTTACTAAAAGACTAAAATAAAGGAATAAAAATAAATGCTGTAAACTTGGACAAATTGTTTATTAAACTTACGATTACCAACCTCAGCCTAGGAAAAACGATTACCTCTCCCGGGCAAATATGAGAATGAGGACTGAAGTTAGGTTTTAAAACGACAAATAAAAAATTCAAGATATTATTTTACAACAAAGAACTAGAATTCAAAAATTCAATATCAAAAACTTAACAGAACAATCTTCCAAACATTTTCTAATTTATAAATTATTTAAAAATACAAAGTTAAGCTCTTTGCCTCTTTTATATATTGCATTGAAAAGTTGGTTTATGTTGATTGCTGATGCCAATTTCGTTACTATTTGTCAGTTTTAGTAGGATGCATTGGAGCTGAACTACTCAATTTCCATGTATCAACTAAAATTTTCAAATAGTAATGTTTAATTGACATCCCGATATTTTTAATAACATACATATCTTTTAAGTACATATTTAACTGATATGTCTTTTTAAAAAATATGCATTTTTATGTTTATATGTTACAAATATGCAAATATGTACAAATCTATATGCAAAAAATATTAAAATTAAATTAAACGTGATATGTACTACGAAGCAAAACATTAAATCAGTTTGAAGTGAATATATCTAACAATAAAAAGAGCAAAACTAAATGCATCCAAAAGCTTAATCCTGCGCTAATTATACGACAACTATAGTGACATAGTGTCTGACGACATTTGTACTTTTGGGAAAAGATAAGTGGGAAAATAATCAAAAATTAAGTCAGAATGAAACAAAATAATTAAGAATTAATGCGCAAATAATTTACTCACTTTCATCTCTATAAAATAAATTGCAAGAATTTCCAGATTTTGCCGTCAGACCGCGTTATACACAGAGGATTTCAACTCCCCCCTAGCTTCCATTGAAATTGTAGGAATCGATCGCGAAGAAGTTTGGATCTCTTCCGGTAGATGGCAGGTAGGTGGCAGAGAGCGCTATTGATCCGGGGATCCTTTCCAAGAAATTCTGGCTCACCGGTGGCCCCGGGCGGGTTTTCGGGAGCCCGGTTGCACCTGGTCGGGACCGCCGCCGTCGGGACGTCGACGGCGAGTGCACAGGAAGATTAACGGCAGCTTATACCGGGATCCATTGTAACGTGCATTTGCATGGCGAACGGGGGCTCCCGGGTCTGCTCTCCGGCGACGGGCAGAGGGGCTGAGCTGGGTCTGGTGACGGGTGCTCCGTCGAGCGTGCGGGTAATGGGGGACTTGTGCTCGTAAAGTCGTGTCGCCCGGATAGGGGAGCGGAAATCCCGTGCAGCGCTATCGAATGATGAAAAATTGCGTCACCCGGGGCGCTGCAGGGCGTGCATTCTGCACATAATTTGATCCCCTTTTCGTTGCATGCGCCCGCCACCGGAACTAACCCGCGGCGAGGCACTGTTCCGATAACCGCCTCTTGAATGCGGCGGTTTCTGCGCTGCATAATATTTCCCGGATGTCCCTGCGGGCGACATATTCTGCCACCTCCACTCCCTTCCGGAACCCAGACCCTTTAAGCCCCCTTTTGTAGCGGGGGGGCTGCGAGGTGATGTCGACGAGCTCGTTTAGTCTTAAACAGGGCCTGCCAGGCTAGGGGCCCTTAATGAGTGCCCCGTTTTTGGCGCATTTATACTATCGCGCGATACTCCTCCACTTCTGCAGAACAAAAAGAGCAGAGTCATCGACACCAAAAGGAAAATGCTTCACGTTCCGATGAAACTTAAATTATTTGAACTTTTGCGGTTTTTGGTTCAAATGCTTTTAATGCCGACGAATCGGCTTTGTCGGGAACGCTTCTCTTTATACAAAAACGTTAAACGGGTCGGGATCCCCACAGCCCCGCGCGCCCCCAAACCGTTTTTACGGACAGTTTAGAATCAATTCTGCGCAGTTTTTTCCGCTCCATATGCCCCGGGAATCCCGTTAAAACCTGCTAATCCTGCAACAGACCTATTTTCCTGGATTAGGCCAGGGCAACCCACTTCCACCCTTCGCCAATCCTGATCCCACCCCCTTCTTCGGGGGCGGAGGAACTGTCTAGCGGCAATATTTCACTCATATCAGGGGTGTGTGTTTGATTTGAGAAAATCAATGTTATGGGGCTCTCGGGGACACTTGGGCCGCTCGAACGGTTCAACTGGGCCGGGTCCCGTCTTCGTTGCCCCGCGGAATGGGGCACGGAAAGGTTTTGGTCGCTGAAAGCCCTTCGACTTCCCGTGGGGAGCTCGAGTAGCACATCCGGGCCAGAAACTGGGTTAGAGGCAGCCTCGGTTCAATTCAGGGGGTTATCCTTGGGGGACTCGTAGAATCGAGTATTTATGAAGGGGTAAATAAAGCAAGCAGCCGGGCTGATTTTCGGGCCGTTTTTCCTCTCGAAGTACCTGCGGCAGCCTGCGCACCCCGCAGCCCGGAGCCAACCTGCGAAGGATTTTCAGCTTCTAGGGAAGATCTTCAAATCGGATTGCCAATTGCCAAAATGTTAATTTTATTTGGGATAAATCAGATGCTGCCTCTTAGTGCCGCAGATTAAGTCGAGTGGTTGAAAGAGTTGTGCCCCCGCGAGGGTATATCTGGGCCAGGCCAAGCCTACGTTTGCTCCCATTTTGCCCTCGCGACCTGATGGAGCGCCTGTCGAAAAAAGGAAAATATTGAAGGAATTGAAACAGGGCAGAGGCCTTTCTGGCCGGATTCATTTAACCCGGCTTCCAATTCAAGGCTTCTGGTGGCCTATTCCGGTGAATTCGCGTGTGAGGATTTTATTTCCGATGAGTCCTGAAAGTCAAACCGCAAAACTTTCAGAATGCGAAATGATTTGATGGAAACCAAACCAATTTCTTTGCCTAAGTATAGAACATCTTTCACTTAATAATAAAACTGGTTAAGTGCGAGTGGGACTAACGCACTGAAGGTTATAAAAAATGAGAGAAAATATTAATACATATACATACATACATACACTTATAGAAACTCAACTATAATTTCACAAGTCACACTTTGATGGGCGTATCTACACATTGACATTAACCAGATACAAAACATCTGTGCGTTAATATAGAAATGTAAACAAAATTCTACAAATGGTAGAAATAAATACAGTCTAACATATCTCAAAATATTCATTGAAATTCTTTTTTTTTTCGTACCTATTTTTCGGCGAACGGTGTGGGTCCTTCTTTTGGAAATAAGGAAAATAATAGTCCATTTTATTTACAAACATATTTTGGAGACGCAAATGTTGTCATATATGCCGAATGGGAAATGCAGCTTTGATGTCCGTTTCAACATGATATTGACCTGAAATACACATTGAAGGTGGGTAAATGAGAATATAGGTTTCAAGTTCTTCATTTTCTGGCTTAATCACTAGACTTGAATCCTATTGAAAATTTCTTGGGGATCTTTAAACACCAATTCTCAATTCAGCGTTTTCGAAATAAAACAGAACTAATGGAAGCAGTGAAAAAATATAATGGGAAAGCATACCTCAATCCATTATTATGAATTTAACAGCGTAAATGTAGTACGCAACACTAGAGAGGCAACTATAAGATTGCTTTAGTTTTATATACTAAAATGTAGGAAGTTCGTTATGTTTAAAAATTATTTTAATTAAATTGCGTTGAGAATTTGTTGCGAAGTTAACTGTTTGTAATGTTTAATGAAAGGAGAAAAATAGGATATAGCTTTTTATTCTCCCCAAATAAAATGAAGAAAAAATTACACTAAGTTTTTTTACTGGAATGGTTGCTATTATTTGTGTTTTTTTTTCACAATCGAATCCTGATCAGACTATGAAATTTTTCATTGAATTAAATTGTATAAGTAGTCATGCCATGATTTTTATTCATCCAAACTTAAAATATTGAAATGAAACAACTTTAGAATTGACACAAAGTATTTCGATTTTAATCAATGCAAAATTTTCTGCTGAATCTGGTCCAGATCCGCTTATTGAATTTTTGTTAAGTTTGCTCACAACTGCAATTTTATTTGCTCAAATTTTATTAAAATGAGCTAACCTTCTTTTCGTAGGTCAGTTAAAGTTAGTTTCGAAAATAGTAAAGTTGCTTACTGAAAGAAGTTCGGGTGGTAAATCGAACAGGAGGCCGCATCCCAGCTTGCATCTGGTGCTGATGTTTTCCCTGGGCCCCACACATCCATCCGTCTCTTCAGCGCAGCGCAGTTTATATTAATTAAATTGAAAGCAGGACGGCCTGGATTTAGTGCGAGGTGCCCCCGGCCCCCGGGCTCCCCATAATGAATCAAAAGTAACAACTGGTAGCTGAACACGCCCGTGCGAGGACAGCCGAGGGGCCCTCGGGGCCCCCGGGGCGAGTTTCTTGGATCAGTTTGCTGTTGGAGCGCCTCGGGCGGCGCTTCCGTAGACATGGAAACGGCCGCAGGAGCGCGCGACGTGGCGGGCGGCGCGCCGGGGCTCCTGTGAACACATCGAACAGACGAAACTGTAATTAGTTCTGTTTGAATGAAATGTTACCCGTGCGGTTCAGCTGCTCCGCCACCAGGGGCGCTGTTATTGATTTGTTTGCTGTGAAACAACGGAGGGGCGGGGCGCCTCTGCCCTCTGCTCCGGGGACTTGGTTTTCGGGTGGCGCAATCAGGGGTTCGAGCGAAGTAAGTGAGCCCTATTCAATTTGCAGATCCGACGTAATAATTTTATTAGATAAACGAAAAAGCATTGACGTAACGTAACGAGACAGCGCTCGGGCCAGATTTGCTCCCCAGAACGCCACTTGTTCCTCAGTTTCAAATTAATGAGCCATTAGGCCTCAAATCCACCAGCAAAGTTACTTTCAACTTTCAGATTGCACCCGCCCTCAACTGAATCAATTTTTCTTCGATTGATGTAAGTACAAATGTTGTGCTTATAATTCTATTTTTTTTTTCAAACCATTTCTGGCGGAAATGGCCTTATAACTGGGTCACTATCCATCGATCCTCGTCATTCGAGTTGATCCTTTGCGGAAATTCCATGAATTACATTACAATTCTGATATGAAATCAATATATACATACAGTATATTTCTTATTATTAACATATTTTCTGGGAATCTTATTTGTTACATTTAAAAATGTTGAACATTGAATGTTTTGTATGTATTTAAAAAAAAAATTGTAAAATGTTTATCATGTTTTTGCAATTATTTTGCAATAAAAAGTATCTACCCTTTAAATTATAATATTATAATAAATAAATATAATTAAATAAAGAACGATCTCAAATTTCATTTTGAAACTTTGGGAATAGATTTAATCTTTAATAGTAATAACTAAATTATTTTCGGCACAATCTTCGTCCTTCTCCTTCCGTAAGATATGCAAACCAATTCTACGGCGTTCTTGTGTTTTTACGTTTCAGAATAGCGCTTCCATTCGTAGGAGGAAAAATATTATACTGGTAGCTTTTTACCTTTTAAATTTGATTACGAAAGTTAAAGTACATATCTTGTAAAAAAGAGTAATTTCGGAACCTTTAGTCTCTTAACTTTGAGCTTCTATAAATATACTTGTCGGTAAGCCATTACTACATGAGGTATACTGGACCGAACCCGGTGTACAGTGAATCAGCATAAATATCTTCTTTGGTATTATCTACACAAACATATTTATTATAACATAAATATATGTTTTCCCAAATTTCCTACCATAGCATCAGAATTTTTTTTTTTTTCAAAAGTGTTGTGCATCGAGAATATACACAAAATGGCATGCTTTTTAAATTGTATAGTTCATATTACCATATTCGGTTAAGTACTGGAAAAATAGTTGGATATATGTACTCCAACCATGCTTGCAGTTTAAACAATATAATTGTTCTTTCCAAAAGTGCTAACATTGAAAACATTTTAAGCGATGAAAGTTGAGGAAACAACCCCCACACAACCAATAAATGATTAACAAAACTAAAAGACTTTTTTATTGTGTTTAAAACACAATGATTCAGTGTAACCCATGCATCGATCCACTGTAGGTATAACTGTGGATCAAAGATCAATTTTTTTTAAAATAGTTGAAAATAATATTTATATTGCTTTAACATTTCATTTTGGAATTTTCTTATGTATATCTAAGAGATTTCTCTGTAACATCTATTGAAAAAAGGACAGAAATGATAACACTTTTAAAATAGTGTTACTGGAAAAAAAATGATTCACTGTAGTTATCCCATGTTCCCCTACAATAAAAATATAAAAAAAAAAGCGTCGACAATTCAATCACATTTGAGGGGAAACAAAAAGTGGGTAATTCGACACCCTGTGGAACGTTAGCCTCGCCTGAAACATGAATTGGAGTATTATTGGATTAGTGACCTGTGATTAAAACTGAGTCAATCCATTGCATTTATTTTAGATTTTATTTCCTCCAAAAGCCAAATCCAGAACACAGAATTAAGCTAATATAGAGAAATCACTCCGACCAGAGCCGATTTGCTGTTTTTTTTGCTGATTGTATTGCTTCGGCCGTACGTCCGCTCCGAACGCGCCCTAATTGAAAAGGTTATTCGAGGGCACGACGCTAAAGTTTTAGCTCACATAAAAAAATGGCGAAAACGTGACGCTGTCGAAAAACCGCAACTCAATTAGACCGCTTACTTCACTGCGTCACTCCGCCCCTTATCTTTGGCCACCCCGCCCACAAAGTGCTTATCGCCAAAAATTTCGGAGGAATCTCCCTTTCCTGCTCCCGCCCCGCGCCCTCTCCATTTGTTGAGCAAGCAGACGGACAAGTTAATTCTCTTTGAAGCCGCAAATTTCGGTGGAGCGTTAATGGAGCCGTGGACCGACGGGTTGCTAAATTATTTTCTTGTCCCGTGCCCCCGCCCGGCCCGGTCCAATCCTTGGGTACGCAACAAAACAAAAACAAGAAAAATCTTCTCTTTTGCCCAGTGGCGTTGAGTTGCTTGAGGGCCCCCCAGAGCCTCCGTCCTGCGCCCAGTGTAACAATTAATTTACATGCACTGCTAAAACCCGACGCCCGCCGCCGACCGGACACAATTAGAGCCCTCCCCGCTTCATTTGTCGTGACAGCGGACAAGTTCTTTTAAATCGGCGGCACTTTGTCATGGGGATGCCCCTCCTCCCACGCTCCAGGAAGCGGGCCGGGGGCTCAGAGCCCGCAACCCCCGGGTTTGTCACCTTCCGAAAAGATTCCGTCCGAAGCGCCCGGGTACCTCATTAATTACGGCGCGGGTATTTTTTTTTTCTTCCTTGAGTACTAGGTAATGCGACGACGTTGTTAATTATTTTCGGGCCACCGCCGCCACTGTCGTCTCTCACTTTTATTACTGCTGGGATTGAAATTTTAAGACCCTAGACTCAGGAAGTTTAATTTAGCCCTAAACTGAGCGTTTCAATAAAGTTCATTAATTTATAATCGTTAAAAAATCATTTTTAAATAGGTATACTTGCTAAAACCAAACTCAGTAAATCGTCCGAAAAAAAAAACTTCTCCTTACTTTAAGGTTTTTTTTCGAAAACTCCAAAAAATGTTTTCTTATTTTTACTTAGGAAATACTTCTAGGAATAAGGTAAAATTTATTTGGATAATTTTGTAGGTTAGAAATAGAACGACGGACATACATAGCTGCAAAGTTCGAAAGTTCGAAGCACACGTCAAAACTCGTTTTTCTCGAAACTGCATTTTTTTGATTTGGCGTAAATGATTTCGAAAAATCTACTGCACCCATTCACTTCAATGTTTAACTGCTAACTTTTCAAATGTGTAGATATAGCCGAAACTGGAAATATGTATTAATTTTTATTGTTATTATTTGTAAAAGTTATAAACAATTAAAGTTTAAAGTTGAACAAATTCAAAGTCCTCCATTTTGGAATTATTTAATAAAAATTAAGAGTTAATTAGTTGACAAAAGCAACCATAAACAAAAAACAATTTTATCAATTTAATAAGTATATATGTTTTAATTAAAAACAAAATATTTTTTTGTACTGGAAAATAAAAATTTCTGAAAAAAATACGAAAACCACTGTGTGTCAATAAAACTCTTTGTACCGAAAATTCCTTTGTATCTCCCTATTTTTAAAAATATGTTTTTAAATTAACAGGGTGGCGTTTCGTTGAATTGCCCTATGCATAGGATAAAGAAATAAATAAGTAACGCCTTCGCGTCCAACAAAAATTGAAGTGGAGCTCAAATTACACTGGCAAAAAAATTGTTTTTCCTTTTAATTAAATTTCTTTGAAGCGATTCCACAAATTTGGGGTTTCCGATTTTATTTAATTTTAACGACTTGATATCGAGCTACCTATAAATAAATAAATAAACGACGCTATATACTTTAGACTCTATATTAAATGCATTTCATTTCAGCAGAACCCTTTCGCAGACCAGCTCTTATTAAAGTTAGTGAACAGTAACCCACAACGAAGCACGTGCCGGGAAAATTGTCCTGCTGTAAACGAAACGACACGTTTCGAATTGGTGCTGAAACACCCACTCCCACGGACGAACGTGAAATCCTTAAAAAGTATTCGAGTCCTTCGGGGAAGCGTTTGCAACTTAGAAAGGGCCTCGAGTGCGATGAAATCTTTGAGTTAAGTCTGGCATGCACACAACTTCCTAGAACGAAGAATAAATCAAATTTCTTCTTTGGAGCGAAGTAAAATTCAATATTTGGAAGATATGCTGAATTCAAAATTACAGGAAGCATTCATTCTCTAAATTGAAAAAAAATACTAGAGATGAAACGAATAGTCGATGCCGGGTTGCCGGATATTCGGCTCACTGTTGAATAAAATCAGGTAGATTGGATAATTAACAAAACACAATTGTTTACTTAATTTTATTTCCATTCGGTGCGTTCGATCACTTGATTTAAATTTGTCGATTGGTATAAAATCAACTGAAAATGTCATCGGTTAAAAGACGATCTTATTATGCAATTTTTTTACAAATAGTAACCAAGATTTATTATTAGTTGAAGTTTCTAATTGATCGCAGTTGCTAACCTTACATTTGGTGATTAGCTAATTAGATATAATAATATCCGAATTAGTTAAAGTTTACCAAATTTTGAGTACAATTCTGTCTATTAGCAGAGAACACCGAGAGAAATAGTATATTGTGCAACAAGGGCGGAAAGTAGCCGATTGCGCACGCTGGCAGCGATAAACGCACGAGCGAAGCGTTGGAGTAACGATTTTCTGACAGTTTAATATTCTAATCAGAATGTCAGGCTGACAACATTTCCGAAAAACCGATGAAAAAAAATTTATATTTCATATTTTTATGAAATCCATTTTGAATTATGACTTAATTTTTCACAGGAAGTCCACAAAGTGTTCTGTCGATTAAAACGTGACTTTCAGAAGACGTTCTCTGCCGCCAGGAAGAATCGAAAGGTTCTCATTTGTTATATAACAGTTTTTCAATAAATATAATAAGTTTTTCAAAAAAATGTATTTTTTTTTTCAATTTCAATTCAATTTTTCAATTGTCATACGTAGTAAATGAATTTTTTTATCAAATTTTTCTTATTCATTCTATCTGAAATGGTGATTTTCATTAAATTTTGTATATTAAACATATCAAAGCTCATTGTAACCCAATTTTACCAAAAATATACCTTTTTTATAAAACGCTAGTTAAGGCTATGGCAGATAAAAATAATAGGAAATAAAACATCTCAATATTTCGCAGAATTGTTTAATTGTTAATAATTTCAATAGCCTAGTCTTAGAGGTCTTCTATAGTTTAGATATACGATACGTATGCATTTGGTTGATACAACGCCGTTAGTTAAATATTTTGTGATTCTTCACCTTAATCTCCATCTTTATTTTGATTATGAACAGTTACAGTGTTACATCTGAGTGGATATGTATAATATTTAACAACAACATTACTCTTCAATCTGAACACTTCCATCGAACGCGATTAAATATAAATAACTCTAGGATTTCTGAACAACTGAACAAAAAATTCGGTTCGAGAAAAAGAAAGAGGTCAGATAACGAATATAACTTCTATATCTACTTGAATTCAAGTCAATATTTTTGTATTACATTATGTTTATATACAGCTCTAGACTCTGATAAAATTCCAAACAAACAAACGAAAACACTGCAGAATCTGCACTCTATGTTCTAACAAATAAAATAAGAAGATAACAACAAATCGGTTAACGCTAGCTACCACTCGCTAAATAAATAGTTTTTATACAATTAAATATGATTTTCACTTACACTAATCAATTTATTATTTTTATTTATTTTTATATATTTTTTTCAATATTAAACACAACTCTATCTTATAAATAAACTTGCTTTTTCGTAAAAAAATTATAACAACATTTTTTTTTTTTAAAGTGGAGATATGGAACACAGTTTCTCGCTCCACGTGCCCAGCGGCTTGATAACAAAATAAGAAAACTTCCTCCCCTCGTTCAATGTAAAAAACTTACAACGAAATACACATTGCTCTGAAACGCGTTAATACATTTTGTTAATATTAATATCACTGGTTTACCTCTAGAATTATAATTTTTGGTCTATAGATCCCTTAGAAAAAGTTGCTTTTGATCGATTCGCAAAGTCTTAGACACCTACTTTTATTTTTTTTTTTATATATATTCCCCTAGTGCTTCTTTAATCTCACATTTTAGTTTTTGTAGGTTAGTTCAGCTTAGTCTTTAACATTTAATAAGTTATTACTATTATTTTTTTACTATTTTCTCAATTTTTTGTTTATACCCCGTTTTTCAAAAATTCGGTTTGATTTTTTATTTTCTTCGTTTGTGCTATATTTATTTTTATGATGATATCGAAAAAATTTTTTCTACTACAGACATTTTGGTTGTACGCACGACATTAAGACGAGACTAATTGCAATGTTGAAGGAGTGAAAGGAGAGAGAAACAATTGCAATCACATTCAACGTTTAGGAAAACATTTTGTACAACAAACATTTATTTAATAGCGAGCTAATTAAAAATGGATAGATACGGCTTGGATTTGAAGAGCACTTTAAATACAATAAACAGGATACACGACATGATTTTATATTTGTGAGCTAAGATTATGCAAGGATACTGCTTTTTAAGTTGATGTGGGTTTGAGTAGGATGTGGGGTATTTGCATCTTCTATAAAGACCGGGGCCATTTTTAATGGTATAAAACTCGTGGATAAAATATTGAAATTCAATTTCAAAACAGCAAATCACACCGGATCGGATATTCCGAATATTCTACCTCAATACTCGCAGACACATTTAGTTACTCTGCACTCTAGCTAGACCTTATTTTTAATTAAACCTAATAATAAGACTGGCAAACTCGTTTCTTTTTACAACTTTTAAAAACTGGTTCCATTTTTTTCTTTTTCATCCTAGTTTCCTGGAAGACGTGAATTAATAGAGAAAAAAATCGTAATCTACAACAAAACTTATACAAAAATTGGTATAATACTCTTCCAGAAAACAAAAAATAAAATTGACCAGCTTTATTGCATTAAAAAGGAGACAGGAAATATCGATACAGTTTAATTAAAAATAATTGCATTAACATACCCGGAACATACGAGTATTAAACCGCTGTATTTGGTGTTTGGAGGTTTCTGAAGTCATTTACTGAGCTAGCTTCCATGCTTTTGTGGAAAATGAATGTGGGTAAAACCTCCGTTTTGTTGCCTAAACTTGTGCATAATAAATTTGTTCGTCGACAAGCCAATCTCTATTGTTACAAGATTTGGCAGCCGAGCGCGTTCGCTTAGACGGAATTAAATTCAAATTCAGAACACTTCAGTGTTTCTACGGCTTGGTGTTCCTGCCACAGACGCCGCGATCATGGGGACCAAACGCCAGTCCTTATATACGCGCTATTCAAATCCTAAGTGTGAATTATAGGCAAAGGCTCCTACATTTAAGAGGCACGTAAAGGATCGGCGAAAATTCTCAGAGGAAATTTTCATCGGTCGAATTAACGCTAATTAGATTAAGTGAAAAGAATTTCCAAACCACAGAGTTTTAACAGTACAATAAAAACCGTGCAAATTTTATCTGTACAGAAATTTAACCCTTAACTGACACACCTCAGCAGAATCTCACTGTGGGTGACTCCAGCCACGAAAATGCTTGCGGTAAGATGGTTAATTAATTTTTTTTTTAATTTCACAAAATGTACGATACTTTTAATAATGCTTTACTAATATAGATAAAAAAGAGAAATTTAATAATATTGAGGTATGAAAATAAAATACAAGAATAATTATTCGGAACAGTCCATTTTAAAGTAAATAAAAAATAGTTTTTTATAGTTGAAAGTATCCATGTTTAGAACTAGAACGTGCACGTGTATAAGTTTAAAAAAAAAACGTCTGAAAACGTACCGCTTGTGATAATTTAATTTTATAAAGATTTTACTTGGTACCTACGACACTGAGTCAGGTGTCGAAGGTTTCACTTTGCATACGCTTTTCGCCACTGCGGCAGTTAGAGTGATCGTAAATTCGTCATTTAATCGAACCGAGCAAGCACGAACCGTGTGTAATGACCCTTCTGGCGCTCGTCTAAAGTGCTTTTGGGGTCAAAAGTGAGCCCCATTTCACGCCGGTAATGACTGAGGGCGTCATTCTGCCCCACATGTCCCTGACTCAAAAAGGTTTGTGCTCGGAGACGTAACGACTCCGCCGGGCCAATTCCCAGCGAGTAGACGCCAATCAGCTCCGGTTCAAGTTCGCATCTAAGGGGCTAGAAGAGTTTTCTTCTGGAAATTACCCCATCAGGCCTTGGGGCTCAAAAGCGTCTGGATTCTTATCGGAAGAAGTTTCCTCTACGTCAGCACGGTGCAATTTTCACGTTGTTGCGGACAGGGGGGATGCTAAAAAAAACAAAACTTTTTGCGATACGACACGCCATGAGAATGTTACAGACTTGAGCCAACCACTGAATGGGTTTCCAGTTCATCACTAATTCGATTAAATGAATGAAGCAATGCAGGGCTCCGGGGGGAATTAATTGCGGTCGATTTTTGGCCTCTCAGTCAATGTGCTAAAGTTAATCGTGTTACTTTCGACCCCTCCTACACGACTTAGGTCAATCAGAAATTACTGAACTCCAACAAATGGAATCGAAAGGAAAAGTTTTACGACGAAAAACCACAACCAAGTTACACACCCTCTGTTCATACTTCATACCGGATGGGGTCGACGTCCTTGAAACTTTCGAACAGTATAAGCAACGGGTCCAGGGAATTGAGAGGCTTAGGTTTGACTTCTTTTTGATTTGTTTCGAGAACGTTTTGTGAGGAGTCTGCACAGCAGTGGAGCTCTGGTCGATTAAAAAGCGATAAGATCTATGAAAAAGCCATCTCCCGCAGCCCTGGGGCTCACCGAAAAACCCAAATGTGAGGAGAATTGCCCGGATTTCCCTCGAGGCAGTACAAAAATTGTGTTAAAGGGAACTCCTCGGAACTGTTCCAAGGGAGTTAATAGCGAATGCTCGACGAGGGCTTAGCATCCTAAATTGTACGAACGTGTTGTCTTAATACCCGCCGTGTCTCTCATAATTAAAGTAAAATTACACGGCACAGGAGAACACTTCGGTGTTACCGGCAAGTGGAAATGGTTTCGTCGCCGAACGAAGCCAACGTGTGGTAGGTACTGGGGGACTATTTTCGAAGAGGTTTGGGCCATCGCACCGCACCGCACCGTACCGCACCGCCTTTTGTCGTGTTGCTGCAAAACACCGTGAAAATATGTAGCGAACAATTAACATTTTTAATTAAATTTATATTGTGAGTAATTCCCCTCGTGGGGCACTTGATGAAATGGCGCTGAGTGCACGTTCGTAATGCGTCTGAATTGCTTTCGAGCTCCGGTGTAATTAGCACCAGCTCCATGCGCTTCAGAGGCCAGGTGTTTGGCGCAACAAATTGAGAACATTTTAAACTTAATGAGCCTCAGATTCAGAGTTGCAGCGATATTTTGGAGGATTTCGAATGTACCTGCAGCTTCTATTGCTCTGCTCTACTGCTGAAGACATTATTTATTCATGTATAATTCCTCGCCAATCAGATATCTATGTAATAATAACCTACTACCTCATTTTTCCCGAAACTTCAAAGATCTTACAGAACTGAGGCTGGGAAATTGTCTGATACCTTCATTCAACCTGGGCTTAAATCTGAACTTTGATAACATTGTTTTAAAACAATTTTTGATAGTGATATAATCATATCTTAACTTTCAGCTATCAAGAACAAACGAAAATGTGCTATAGCTGCCCTATTCGGATCGAATTGAAAAGGGCTTACGAAAATACTTTTTGGATACAAATTCCTTATACTCTGGACAGAATATAAATGAAATTGAGAATTTCGTGTATTCTCAATTTCAGAAATATCGTATTAGCTATGAATTTCTTAAAAAAAATCAGGAAAATATTCCATCAAATACAGATTTCGACATTAATTTGACTTTAATTTCAAAGCAATGTAATAATTGTGAAATTGAATACGGTTGAAATTCTAAATTTCGTTTATAGGATGTCGCTGCTATTAATAAAGTTGCTAAATTGTTCACAAATTCATTTCAATATTTTACTTCAATTAAGTAATTAATAATTCGATTAGATTTTCCTGTCGGATTATTTTAATCACTTTGAAAGAAAAAAAATAATTAAGATCAAAGGTTACAGAAATTAATTTATGAAAGTTGTAGTAACTTTATTAGGGAATTTTTGTCTTAAAAGGGGTTTGTAAGCTCTTTTCGATTCGATTCGAATGGGTTTAAGAATAGACCAGGTTGAAAAAGGGCGTAAACACTTTCGAATAGACTTTTTCAATTCAAATCCGGATACAAAAAGTCACAAGCGAGACTATAAAATCGAATTTTGCCTAACGAAAAGCGAAATTAAAGATGGTAAATTAATCTTATTAACTGTAAACTCAATAGGTATCAATGAGTTATCTTAGAGTTTAAGTTAAAATGAAAAATTAATACGAGAAGACGTTATTCACATAAAGTGATTATAAAAGAGTTTAAATAGTGCTTTGCATTGATTGTTGAGCAGAGCGCCGAATAACCATACAGATATAAAAAAGTACGTTATACAATTTTATTTGGGCTATTTAAAATTCAGCTATCCACCTGCACCGTGAATGTCCAGAACTGCAAACTTTTTACTTAAATGGGGACGCTATGATTCTGCTTTTTCATTGAAAATAATGCGAAAATTTATCTCGCTCAGCCTCGGTGAAAGCCATTTAATCACACCTCACTTTGGTTTTGATTGCAGCCACAAGTCGGAGCGTCCCCCGGCCCGAAGCAAAACCCAGGACAGTGGCGGCAAAGCCAGGGCATTTAATTAATTCGGCCCGCCATTGTTTGCTTATTCGCTGTTTTGCCAGTGACGCATGCAGCGCACGATTTCATTACTCGCCTGATTTATTCCTACGCACTTTAAAGTACTGCCGACCAGGATTTGATCGATTTTTTTTAATCCCTGGCCCCACTCTCAACCCTGGGAACCTGGCTGGGGCGCTAGCTGTCTTACTGGGGGGCGAAGTCCCGACTATTTGCGAGCTGTTGCTACATAGAGTGGTGGTGGAGTCCTACGCCCAAAATATCGTCTTACGCCAGAATTGCAAAGGTTTCTTCACCTTATTTTTTGGATTTTAAGGAGGATTTCGACCTTTGGTGGTAGGTGCTAAGAGGATTTTCACAGAATAGACTAGACACATATAGAAGTAAATTATAAAAAAAAAAGTGTGATAACAGACGCCTACGGAACAGGAAGTGCATACATCGACTATCTAACTTGCGACTACTTACGATGCACGGACTCAAATCAATTGGCAAGGGAGGCAGTTGGACACACGTTTAGCTCTCAGCCTGGCCTGAAATATAAGAAATTTATTAGAAGGGACTAAAATCACCCCCGGCGGGGCCAAAAAAGGCCACGTTTATCTTTCTTTCCACTCTAAGAAATCTAAGCCACGTGTCTTGTTACAAATCTGTGCCCTCTCACTTTCGGTAAATGCCCAGTAAAATTTGTTTGCTTTTTGCCGGGAAATGATACTTTGTGAACACGTGTCGACAAATCTGGACTCAATTAGGAGGGAGCCAATTCGGTTGAAAACATTCGCAATTTAACACAGCAATTGGGGCCAATTTATCCGGTTCATGTTTAGCCAGACTGAGGCAATGGAATTGTTTGTGATAGAGTCCAATTTAGACCTTGAAATAAAATTGTAACAAAGCCCCTGGAAGTGGAAACACACTTCGCTTTACCTACGTAAAATGCCCTGACGCTTTGTATGAGAAAATAATGGCTTATACGAAGAAATACGCAACAATTGCGAGTGCTCCAGTACCAGAAGTAGTTGCCCCAAAACGCACTCCACCGCCCCAGGCTGGCAATTCTAAGGAGTCCCTAACTGCTAAAGATATTCTATGGCGAGAAAACTCTTAAACTGCGCAACAAAGTCGCTAGAACATTTGCCAAGCACTCAGCCTGCAGCGCCAATTGGCCAGCGCCCAGGGGTCCTATTTGCACCCCGGCCAACTCCCTAAAGCTAGAGGCGACGTCGTGCACCTTGAGGACGATGTTCCTCGTCTGGAGCGGGGAGGAGGTGTGCCTCGTGATGTCCTGGGTCAGCTCGGTTATTTTTCTTATAGCAGTTAGGCACGAGGTCAGGTGCTCCGGCAGGGCGGAGAGCGTCGAATCTGACATCGCGACGACTAGAAGTTTCGAGGCCGTAACTAGGGCCAGTGTTTGGTCAGTGAGCTCCTCGCGAGCCCTTTCGAATTTTTCTTCATCGATATTGGTCCCGCCCCCGGCTGACTGGGCAGCGGAGCACTGGGCCGCGACCTGGTCCAGCTTGACCAGAAGTCCAGCCATAGCAATGTCCGTTTTCGCCAGAAGAGCCTCCCCGTTAATAACGTGCCCGTTTTTATTTACAATTATGTCGCCTTGGGCCGCCGGCGAATTCATAGGATTCGGCTGGACCTTGCGCGACATTTGTGGCGAGTAAAGGAGCGATAATTGGGGCCTATTTTCAGCGCTGGGGTTTTTGAGACAAACTGGCGGACAATCGCTGTTCGAACGAAAATGGCCATTCGCCCGCGACTGTGGCACCGGAGAAGACGTGAAGGCCTTGTCTATCTCCTTATAAATGCTTAGGTTTCTGTGGAGGTGGGGCGACCCTATTCCAGCCACCCTCATCGGGAAGACCCCGTTTTCAACCAATTGCTTGGGCGGAGGATGGGGGCTTCGGAGGATTGGTCTACTCGACATTGGGGGTAATGGAGGCTTTTTTGGGGCAGCGCTTATCACTGGGGGTGGACTAAGATTCATTTCTTCATTTCTAGGGGGCAACAATGGAGGTTCGGAATCATTTTGGGGGAAAAATTCGGTTCTCTTATCATTACACAGCCTTTTTACGGGTGAGTTAATTTTATTTTGGAGTTCTGCACTTTTGGGAGGTCGTGCTGGAGGACTTAGATTATCTAAATGTAAGCATTTTCTTGGAGGCAACTGAAGGGGATTCTTTTCAATCTCTTCACTCTTCTTCAAGGCATCATCTTGCTTACTTTTGGAACAGCAAGAAAACGCCCCCTTGCGGTCAACAGTCGGATACTCGATTACATGAGACCTTTCCCCATTCTCCTTGGCATGATCCCGCCCACCGTTCATAACGGGAACATCGCTGTTTGCATTACTGTACAAATTCTCCTTTGAATAGTGCTCCGAATTGCAAAAGCTAACTAGAGGATTTGAGTTGTCTAAGTCTAAACTCTTTCGTTTTTCGATATCATCTAGATTAGGAGGCGGGGGAATAATGTACGACATAATCTCCTCTGGGGTAAGCTCCTTAGCGGGGGTGGCTTTCTGTGTGGGCGGGGCAACAATTACCTTCGCTAAAAATTTATCCAAATCACCCTCGTCCTCCGATTTGCTTGAATCGTCGAAACCTCGGGGTGCTGCATTCAGAAGGGATAAGGCATCTAATTCGTCGGGTGTTTGGGGCGGCGGAATTGCGCGCAAATCGATTAGGTCGGGGTCAGTCTCAATTAAAGTATCTTCGCCTATTTCGAAGCCGTAAAGTTCGGATAGCTTCTTAGCTGCAATATCGGTCTCCTCCGACTCCTCCACTTTGCTAATCTCCTTCAACTGCCGAAGATACTCACGTAAATTTGAGTCCTTTGAATCGGGGCCCAAAATCGAGCTATCGGGGCTATGCAGACCGAAACTGGTCCTGATTCCATTACTCTTTGGCTTGGTGTGACCGTTCGACTGTGACGACCGCCTATTTGTTGGTGAGGTACTCGGGGTGTGCACTGACTCTGAGTCGCTTTCACTCTGTGAGCAGTCGTTTCCCAGAACCTGCAAATCATGCAAAAGCTGACTTAACCCGTTCACTTTTCTTTGGGATTTGTTTGCTTCGCAAACACTAGCAAAACTGTCTCCGTTGTCTTCCTTAGAGCTAATTCCGATCGAGTTTAGACCTTTCGTGATGCCACTGAGGTCCTGGTTTATGGCCTCTGCGAGTAGAATCAATGAGTCACTGTGCTTCAGAGCCCCCGGGGGCGGAGCGTCCTCGTTCGAGGACACCTTGCTGCTGTTCAGGCTCTCGCAGTCGCTGTCCAGCTCGATCGAAGTGTTGCTCCACGGCTGGCGCATGCCACTTTTGCTCTCGTACTCGTGGATCAGTTCGCCGTGCTCGTTCAGGTACTGCTCGGAGCTCTCCACCATTTTTTGCATTTCGGCGACCCGTCTTAGGACCTCCTCGTTCCTGGCCTCAATGACCCCATTCATCGGCGAGTCCTTGGCGCTCTCCAGGAGCTCCATGGCCATAACGCTGTGAATGTCCAGCCCGAATTCGTCCTCCTCGCCCTTGTGGTTGTGGTTCGTCAGGGACGTGTTCATGTTGCGATCGCAGCGGTTGATGCCGCCCTCGCCCTTCGTGGCCAGCTGCTGCAGGGAGTGGTATGGCGGCGACATCAGGAAATTAATACTATGCGGTCGATTGTGGAATGGAATAAGATAGCTCCAGGCAGCTGGAATCACAGTGTGCTGCGACAGGAACGAGGGCGGATTGTCCTCCTCGTACTGCTCGCGCTCTCGATCAACCCGGAGGTCCTTACCTAAATGGTAGATAAATTATTTTTTAGAAATTAACCATTGCGAAAAAGATAAGAAGCCTATAGTACCCGTTAGCAGCTTAAAGTATCCAGCTAGCACTAGAGAAAATTCGCATGCATCGCGGTCTTCCATGGAAAATTTGATCAGACGATCTGCCTCCATGTGAACGGTAACCGAATGAGTAACGTCGTCTTCTCGCTGAACCACTACTCTCATCAATTCCTGAATATCCGCAATAGGCTGTGGCTGTTAAAAGGAAAATAAACGTTTTTAGGATCGATATTGCTTAACAGTATAATTTACAAACTAAAACCTTTTTCAGACTTTTAAGAAAATCATGAGATTGATGGAAATTGTATTCTCTCAAAGCTATTATAAAACCACAATTGATCACTCAATGTTTGAACAGTTCTTACAAAAAAAAAAATGGTGAACGGACCAGTAGTTAACCATTTTCTAATAAAATGAAAATATTACACTCTTTGCCCAACTAATCATTGCCTTCACTGTAGCAACTAAGCTAGGCTTACTGGAAATGAACTGATGAGACGAACAATTTCATATCATCGAGAATACACACGCTTTGCTAAACAGAGTACATTTCAGTCTCGTTTTGATCGAGGTAAATTTATAACATAAGTAAACACGGATTACTTTCGGGAAACTTTTTAAATTCTGTTGGTTTGTTTTACGTAGCAACTTAGCTAATTGTGATTTCTAGCTTTTTGAGTCCAAGAAGTGCTGAACCAACAGTTCTAATATTTCAAATAACAACCTGGTCAAAAACTAGTTAAGAGCGAATTTTTAGAAAAGAAGAATATAAACAAATAAATGATATGGTTTTTAAATCTTTCTAAATAATAACTCCGTGAATTATTCAACTTCGAATTTATATTAAATATTCGAAATTTGTAATATTTTCGTTTTTATTTTAATTTATAAAGGTAAAGTCACCTTATCTGACCATCTCTCTCTCTAAAAAAAAGTATAAAGAAAATTTAAACATATTGAGTTTGAAAATATTAGTTGCCTTTGTATATAGTAGGATATGGAACCCTTGAAATGAATTTTAATCCGGATAAAGTTAAGCTATAATTATTATACATATATTTGTCTGCGTTCATACTTAATTTATAATTATGAAACTGAGGTTAAGTCGCAAATTATTTACAAAAAGAACGCTTATTTGCGCTAATTAATTTTATGCTTGGCTTAAAAAGGACTATGAATGAATTCGACAACGTTCCCATGAATCACTCACTCACGGAACAAGCGCGAAAGGTGAAAGCCCCAATTGTGGGGCTCACAACCTACAGTCCCAGAGCGTGTGATGAATTATGATCCCCTCGTAAGTCATCCTGTCAAAAAACAATAATCCAACAGTCGCGAACGACTTACCACCGAATTTCGTACTCCGGTAATTTGGCTGAGTCCAAAACGAGGGCTAATTAGGAGCACCCTCTCGACGCCGTCTCTCTGGTTAGTGCTGAAGCACTTCGCCCCGTAGCTAGGTAGGCCCGAAATGATGTCGAGGTAATGGATTTTCGCCTGTGAATTATTGATTTTGCCAATTAAGGGGGCTGTCACTGGCCGGGGCTCTGCCCTGCCGCGGATTCGAGCGAGGGCCCCAGACCAGGGCGAAGGGGCGCGACATGGAGGACAAAGTGCCGAGCCGAGGGTGCTTGATCCTGTGGCATGACCGTGATTTTTTTTTTAACACCCTCAATTCGCAGGTGGCAATCGCGAAGGTGCAGCACCGGCAGGGCACTTCGTCTCCTTGGCACGCCCGGGGCGGCACCTCACCTGCAGCTGTGTCAGCATTTTGCTCGAGGAGCCCGTCATCTGAGAGTTTAATTTGAGGAAGTGGGCAATTAGCCGTCTGAGCTCCTTCCGTTTCATTCCTTCGATCAGGGATGAAGGCACAAAGCGTTCCAGGCCGAATTCCCGTCTGTCGGGGCAAAAAAACGCGGGGTTAAAAATGCGCCTTTCAAGCCGCCCTGGGGAGCCCCAGAGGGCCCCTCGTGGCTCTTCATGCTACTTACTCGACTGTTTTCACGGTGAGCTTCGCCGGGGAGACGTTGTTGGCCAGGGCGTGCTGGTGCATGTGAAGAGCCGCCAATCTGAGCGCGACATCTGGCTGGAGCTCGGGGGCGAAGCGCTCCTGGGTGACGTCGTTGCAGCACTGCATGTAGAGGTAGTCGAGCCCGTTCAGGTCCTTCTGGGCCAGCTCCGCCGCCGACACCGGCACGAAGGTCACTCGAAAAAGACACCGGAGCTTGTGAGCACCCGGACGAGCCGCTATCTGCGGGGGAGATAAAAATAAATCATGAAACAGCACAATTTAATTTATTTATTATAGACTGAGGTGCGCGTCTCACAATAGAAATCGATCCTCCTACTTGAGACAAATAAATTACGATCTTTTTATATTACAGAGTCAACATAAGTTTAAAGCCAGGGGCGGGATTTACCTTAGGGCACTTGGGGCACGTGCCGAGGACCCCCACGTATACGTGGTGTGGCAATTAAGTTCCGGGAATTTGCCAAATTAAGTTTCTCGCAAAATTTTATTATCGATCTTCACAATAGTCTCCCTCTAACTCTATATGTACAACGATTCCAACGTTGCTCCCACTATCCGAAGCACCCTTAGTAATCCTCCGAAGTTAACCCGTTCAGCACCGCGATAAGTTGTCTTGAGGTGTGACTTCATCTTGGGGTATAAAAAAAAAATTGGCAGAAAGCAATATCGGGGCTATAGGGTGGATACGGCAACGTTGAAATGTTTTTGTTGAAGCCTTGTTATAATTTGCAGTATAAAATTTGTAAGGAAACAATAGCTTTTCTAATTTTTTTAGGGAATTGTTAATATTATGAATAATGAAGGTCATTGAAAGTTATATATACTGAACGCTCTAATCACTTTAAGCACTGAAACTCAAATGACACAACACAACACAGTTCTTTATTAAATAGTCCATACATATATGTATCTATCTAACGATATATGTATATACATATATGTATAATTTTTTATGAATGAAAATTTTAAAATGCCACTAGCTATGGCTTACAAAAATTTTGTAAGTGGTCATAATGAGCTGGCTGACCTACTATAAACTTAATTTCATTTTCATTACAAAGTAAAAAAAATGTTTTACTACTGATTTTTTAAAATACAACCATTTAACTTAACTTATAATGAAAAAACGGAGGTGAATTTATGCACAAAACCGTATAAGAAGTTGGACTTCCAAAGAACCATTTCTTATGTAAAATCTTCCTTGAAAATCTCATATAGGTAAAAACAAATATTAGATCAGTATACTAACAAATACGAAAGGATCGAATTAAAAAGAAAAGTACACTGAAAGAAATTTTTAATTACATATATTCTCAGAAAAACGTAAATATAGTTCAATGTAGTATATCTTAAGGACTATAAAACTATATTCTCTCATCCATCTTAGGGATGTCTTTTTTACTATATTGCAAAAATTATTGATATCATGACCATTTTATTGCTCTCAAATCTACAAAAAATTTTCTTAGTGTAATAGCATACATATTGTATTTATTTTTAAAGTAGATTTTTACTATAAGACACTGTAAACTTTGAAATCCCGTAGTTTACCCCTTTCGACGTCGAAGAAACCCAACCCAACTGCTTGTGAAAGGAAAATAAGAAAACGCAAAATTAAGCGAAATCCCTCAGGGGCCTGTCGAGCTATTGGTTTCGTACAACGAATCTGATTCTGAAAAGGCTCCGTGAATTGCCCACACCAGTTTGCTAAAATCCCGTCCTCAGGAAAATGTTGGAAAATATTCAGTCCCTCTGCTGTCTTGCTAAGTAGAAGAGGGTACAGGGTGACCTATCCACGACCGACCTACGACCTTCTAAAGCCCATGCTCCATTTACAAGGCATAAAAAACGACAGAAAGGAAAAACTTCCAAGGTAAGGCGGACAAACGAATTTTAAATAAACCCAAAGTAAAAACACGGACAGGACATGCAGTTGAGTCGGGCTGGTCCAGACTGAGGGTGAGGAAAAGGAAAAGGATCAACACTTACCCTCGCCAGCGTTTCCTCGGGGTCCAGAAGTGTCAGCTTGTTCCTTTTCAGACTTTTCACGTGTTCTAGGACAAGGCTGAAATGCTCCCCGGCGCTCAAACACAACTTATCGCGAAGCGATGTAACGACGTCCTGGAAGAAAAAACAGGGTGAGGAAGTGCTTCAATAAATAACTTCTTCTAAGAGACGTTTTGGCAATAATTCTAGATGATAAACTTCGAACGTCAGAGCTGTGGTTTGTATCCTTCCAGGTATTTATTTTTTAGACTCAGGACTATGATTAGTACGTCACCGTCCATAAAAGTATTAATGTATCACCAAATAGTGCGCCCTATTGCGAATGCCGTTTTCAGCCTGCACAATAGTCGATAAGCAAAACTGCAAAGCACATAACATTTTTTACACTCGCAAACACAATTGGTCCGTGTAAGAAAAAGGTGATTATCCCGAGAACACAAAATTCAAATCAAATGACTTCAAATAGGATTTTAATCTTAAAATCCAAATAAAAAAAGCCTCTTTTCATTGTAAAATTAGACTTTACGAGAAAAACTACATTTCTTTTACATAAAATATTTTTTCTTGATTATTTGTGATAATCGAATCTTGCTACCAACGATTAGCTCGCAATAAGGATATTAAAGGGTTGTTCTGATTTTTGGTTTCAAGAAATCAATTATTTTTTATATATTTTATAAGTATGTATTATACAAAAACCTAGTTTCCAGCCATCATACGTGCGCGCGGCAGTAGCATTTGCTTTTATTGTTATATACATATACATATGAATGTTATATACATAACACAAAAGTGCATTTGGAATTTCCCCACATTATTTCGGTTAGTTTGTCTTAAATTATATCCAATTCAATTTAAAATCTTTGAACCCATTTTTTTCAAAATACCATTATTCAGTGATTAAAACAAAAACTATTGTCGACGAGTTCGCTTATGTACCCATAATTTTTTTTCAAAAGCTTTTTAATTATTTGGTCGAAAAAATTACATTTTTAGGGTTTTGAGAGTTCCGTACCTCACCCTTTTCCCCTTTTCTCAGGGACCCAGGCAGGTATCAAGTGAAATTGAAATTAATATCAAATACTAAAGTCTGCAATCCCTTGGAGCTGTGAAAAAATCAAACTTCTAAGTCAACGCAATCGCAAGGGAATCAAAATCAAAACCTGTAGGGTACTTCCCGTTGTCTGAAAACCGTCAATTTGTAGTTACATCACAAAAAAAAAATAAAAAATAATTTTTTGCGGAATTCTCGGTGCGCGAGTCCGACTCGCACTTGGCTGGTTTTTTTTCACTAAAATACGCGTTGAATTTTTTGTTGTTGGAATTTTGACTAATGTCGGCACAAGTGATATAAATAACGTAATTTGTTAGAAACCTGCTTTTGATTTTTGTGTTTCAGACCCATGCTATGTTTGAGGTTTCAAATTCAGCGCGTGCTACAAAATACATTTTTCTTTATAAACTTTAAGAGTTTCCTAATACTTTGTAAAACGCGTTGTACATAAAAAACCATAAAGGTTTTTTGAAAAAAATTCAAAAAATCCTCAATTTTTTGCATCAAAAATCAAAACAACCCCTTGAAATAAAGAAAGAAACAACATTTTTTATAATTAATGATTTCGAAAGGATACAAACGAGTAAAATTCAAGTTATGGCCAAACCATTACAGAGTAATGGATGAGGCGCACACGCTTACCTGTACAGTGGTTGTCGCGTCATACTTGAACGATTTTGTCTGGCCATTTTCCAAGAACACCTTGAGTACGTTCGCCATCGGAGGCACGCAAAGATCCCCCAAGGAGAACGCTGATGGCTGCAAAAAAAGTGTAATTAAAATGATGAAAACGAAAATATGTTCCTGGAACACAGTGAGGGTAAAAGGTGGCTACAGGGTGCTAACAGGGGCTCATTGTTGCTCCTGCTAAGGAGCCGAGGCGGCGGTGGAGGAGGTTCCACGAAGGAGCTCCAGCTAAGCAACGCAACTGGAGCCATTAGCATAATTACCAACTTCTCGGGAATTGAGGCACTAAATGGGCTCCATAAATAAGGAAATCGAAAAAATTATTTACTCGGAAATTAGACGTGCTCCTGTCTTTAATGTAGTGTTCCGCTTCGGCCCCTTCTCCGCGGAGCCCCAACGAGGGAAGTGGGTCAGACGGTGTGCGACTGGAGTTAATCGCAGGCATACTGTCTGGATCTTCGGACTTACTTATGCTTGGTAAAGAGCTTATTAAGGCCGTTTGTAATTACACCGTCCGACTGAACACATTCGCCGCATTTGGATTTATTATAAGCCTCCTTTGCTCCACCTTGAATTAAGTGACTTTCCCTATGTTACACCCTTGGCCTAATGAATTTCTAATATTCCTGTCCTATATTCCTGCATCGAGACGGCCCCGAAGGAGCGCGGTATAGCCCTATCAAATTAGTTGAGGGGCCGTTTAGCATATTCAAAAATCCCTCCTTCGGGTAAGCCTGCGAAGGGCGCCCAAAATTCCAGCCTGCTCAATATTTCACGGTAATGCCTCCATGGGGATTTTATTAAAATCCCATATCCTATCAGCCGAGCATTCCCGGCATAGACGTGAAGGGACCAAATTCCTTCTTACTAAGGGCATCAAATAAATTGAAAATTTTCTTCATTAATCTCCCGGGCGTATGTGCGGAATTCCGGGCCCTTTTGGACAATGAAAATTTCGTGGAAATTACTCAAATTTACAAACCTACTTTTAAGGGCCTAAGGTACTTTGAATTTCATTTTTGTTTTTAAAAAAACGAAAAGGCAAATGAACGTGGAGCAGAGCACCTTTCCTTATAGTCTTAGGATTCAGTTCATCGCTCCTTTAGAACAGCCCGAGCAGGCAGTCAGTCAAGTGCGCCTCGCAAGGACACGTCTAGAATCAAGGATTAAGGTCTAATAATGAGGGAATGAACCGGGAAACTCGGGTGACCTGCTAATTGGACGGAAATGAAAACTTATTTAGATTTTTACCGGAAAAAGAGGTGCTCCGTTGACACAGACACTCTCTGCGAACCGCACTCTGCTAGGCCGAGAACGCAACTTCGCCCGCTTCCCCGCGGAAAGGAGCGTCGACTTCCTCCCCGGACCGACGTTGCTCGACGGCTGACAGACGAGGAGGCTCACTTGTGACTCGCAGGAGCGGACCAGCTGAATCACGTGATCCCGGGGCGCATCCTTGACGTCTTCGCCATTCACAGCAAGAATTTGATCGCCTGGTTGAAGCTAAAATAAAATAAAAATACATACACATTAATTAATTAAATATTTCTAAAAAGTAAATCTCAATTTTGTTAATTTCAATTGTGTATAAAAGGAAAACAAACTTTGATTTATATATTTTTATCAGTTTTATTTACAAAAGACAATTAAAATAAACCTACAGATACAAAAAAGATTACAAAGAAGCTTTAAAAATGAATATTTTTTGTATTTCTTCTGTGTAGTAAAAACTTTCTCCGTATTAGCCCCGAAATTTTATCTTGACTTCGAATAGGAAGGTTAAAATAAGCTTCATAGAATTCAAAGAGTTTTATATTTAATGACAAAATGAATTTGTTGGCTCTTAATTTAATAAATTCGCCGCAAATGTACCAAAAAAGGTCATTTTTACACTACAAAATACGTTGTTCCTTTGAGCTCCACACCCGAAATTCCCCCTCACCCCCTCTCTTGCGTATGAAAAGTCGTTGTTCCTCAAACAATCTGCCAAAACTTTATATCTATATTATATTTCATTGTATAATGCACAAAAGCAAAATTTATTTGTTATGAATGAGGTATCTGGTTACTTTTAAATGCAGACAATCAGAAAATATTCATTAATAACAGACCCAAAAAAAATTTATTTTTTTGTTTTGTTGACTTGTTTTATAAAAAAAACAAATATTGTTTCTGTTGCTAGAGCGTCAATAATTTAGATTTTAAGGGTCTGATTTGATACTAAAAGTCATCCATTAGTCATCACATCGAGTATATAATTTCTAAAGCTTTTACTTCTTTAGATTTTATGCAACGCAATAAAAAGGACTTTAAGCAATAATTTACACTAATCACATTATATTGCACAATGGTTAGATCTTTTTTGGAATATTCGTTTGTTGTGTGGTGTCCAGCGTATAAAACATACATTAAAAAAGTATAAAACCATTTAGAAGATTTATTCTTAACAAAAATTCATAACGGCATGAAAAAATGCCTACGTACAAAATTCGCTTGGCTTGTTTACCTACACTTAATTAAGAGACGTTGAGTGTACTACATAATTTTTATAAAAGGCATTTTATGCTATAAAGTTTAGTCCTCGGAACTACTATCTCAGTCACTTCTTAATGTGCCGTCACACCGAACTAATTATTTACTTATCATGAGCCAGTTACGGAACTGCATTATTAAATTTAATAAGTTTTTTCCATTCGTTGATAAAAGCTATGCCTCGGGAAATCTTTAAAAGTGCAATAAATGAAATGCAATATTTATTCTGAGAATAATTAATTTAAGAAGTAATATAATTTCTTGTTCTTCTAGTATGGAATGGAATGGATAATATATAATTATTTTCTAAAGATCAAAATAGCAATTAAATATCAAACACATTTTAAAGTATTTTTAACTCTATCCCTATATTCCTTTTCTATTCTATTTCTATTATTTTAATTCTTTCAAGTTTGTTATTTATTTATTTATCACTTAATTAGGTATCCATTTGATATTATATCCATTATATACTCTAATGTTATATGTATATACAACTTCTAAAGACTAAAATCAGACTTATTTCGCTTATCGATTATGAAAAAGTTTTCTAAAATGTCATTTATATAATTTAGGTTGTTTTGTGCCTGAAGGAAAGGAACGAGATAAATTGAACCGAAAGATACATCTTGCATCTTGTTGTATCCAGATGTAATAAATTAATTAAGTCTACAGAATATTTTAAAGCAGATAAATTGGCTTCCAGATTTGCGTTCTAAATTATGCGATGAAAGGACCTACGGGCCACAAGTAGCCAAATCTTCTGAACAGGGACAATGTCGAAGTCGCCTGGATGCCTCAAGGCGGTCCTTTTGAGACTTCCCTACGACCAGCCGGGGTTTACACTGCCCGCCAGAATGGAATCACTTACGATTATTAGGGGCATTATCGCCTGATCCTATCAGAGGCCACTGGCAACTCGGCTCCGACGATAAATCCCGTCGATAGGTGGGACAAATGGGGCTCACCCCCATCAAGGGATGTTATGAATACGCAAAAGGACCTGTCCCGACCCTGACTTCTCCAGAGGTCCGGAGGACGGGGGGCGGGCGAAAGGATCACCGGGGGGGATTCGTATTCATTTAGCCCGAAGGTGAATCGGATCTCTCAGACGCAGATTCTAGAAAACGTGAAAAGCCGTAAATTACTCACCTTGTTCACGCTGGGACCTCCCTCCGTCACGAATCGCACAATCACGGGCTTCTCGCTGCCGGCTACAAATCCGAACCCCATTGTGGGGCTTCGCTGGAGCACTGCGAGTCTGGGCTCCGGGGGAGCATCATCCCATCGGACGCAGTCGGGCGCCTCGTAAGTTGTCGTCTTGTTCAGGTGGCTGCAAAAATGGAATTTTTTTTAAATATTTTTGTTTTGTTCATTTTAATTACATATTTTTAAAGAAATTTACTTTACAGACGCTTCTGGCGGCTGCACATACTCACTTAATGAAATACGACCGTCCTTTGGAGTCCAACGCCTTCTCCCACCCGTACGGCAGCTCCTCGTTGGGCCCCCAATTCTCAGACGGTGGCAGCCAGCCAGCCGTTCGGGTTATGTGACTGCAAAGTTGGCGAAAGATATGCACATGAGCAGATTTTATTTTTCATTTTTTCAAAAATAGGTGGCAAAAAATAAAATTAAGGCACAAAAACTCGATTAATTAAGAATTAAAACGTGTCGCTAGCCTTTTAGTAAAAAAAGATGCAACACATTAAAAATTTACGCTGCAAGTAGTTTCCAACAGCGGAAGAGTGGGAGGACCCCCCCCCCCTCCCACATTTGGGTCAACCCGTAACGAGGTTAATTTCATAGTTGGCAACATTTGGGGTAGAAAAAAAATCGGTTTTTGTTTTTCTCTCCTCCCAGGGACCCCATTGTTCCACTTTTTGCCCGGGGGAGCAACGCACCAAAGCGCAAAAAAGGAATATTTTTCTATGAGCCTTTTCCGCAAAAACCTTTCCTGCATGAGGCTGGGTGGTTGGGGCACATGAGGCTGAGGGGTGCTCCCGTATCCCGGCTAATGGGGCTACAAAGGATGTCTTGAGCCGCCGTGACTTGGGCTTCGGGGGATCTTATTACCTTAATGGAATTGTGCCATTACGCCTGCCGGGGGCGACCCCAGGTCCTCGGCGGGCGGGTCTCTCGGCCTTTGTTATTTAGCGAATGTAATTTATGGGTCTAAGCTGGAACGCGATGTGCATTGATGTCACGACCTTAGCACGTTTATGCTTATGCTTATGTTACTTGCTGATTGATGCTGGCACTCCAAGAAGACGCCTAATTCTGGCCGATTGTTGAGCTACACCGATGCACAAAGAGCCCATGATTGAATTAAATTAGGAATTCCGCCCTTGGGGGTTATCAGGGTCTTCATCAAAACAAGACAAATGCACACGCAGCCTCTGGTTTACTCCATTTAACAAGGTCTTAGAGGTTCCTGGAAAGGCGCTAAGTTTAAGAAAGTTACAATTCTTAATCAGCTTTCCAGGTAGCCTTTGCCACTAACAATTAGAATATATATAAAATAATTGTTGCTTTAATTTTGCACACTAACATGAACCGACGTTCGTTATTTTTTTAAATTATTTTAATTAAACTGAATTGTAATTTTGCTGCAAAGTCAGCCATTTGTAATGATTTCATTAAAGGAATAAAATATAGATAATAGATATTTTTCTATTTTCCACTAAATAAAATTAAGAAAAAAACTATACATTAAGTTTTTGTAGTGAAATGGTTGCTATTGTTTTACACAACAGTGTAGGTAATGTGTCTATGTATTGAATTTTGTAATTAGCAAACGATCCATACTAGAAACACATCTTTTATTTTTGTTTTAAAATAGCTACTAATGTCTAAGGAATATATTTATAAATTGATAAATTTTATGATTAATAACATAGAAATAGCATCCAATCCAATCTACAGCAAAAAAACTAAATGGGTAATACCTGACTTGTCGTTTACATATGCTTTTTAGGACCAATTTTAAATAAATTAAAAAAATTCAATATTTTCAATCATAAACAAGTTGATTATTGGGGAATAAATTTATCTGTCGATTGAAAAATTGGCACTTGAATGTGTATTTTTAAACGACCGACCAACGCACTGAACCGAACGTGCCGAATATTATTAATTAATTATCTATGTTTTTCATTTCCTATGAGATAAATTGAAAAAGCTTTAAATTGTCTCAAAAAATTAATGAACCAATCACTTTTTTTAATTTAATCCTTATCTAATTTTAGACGGTTATACTTATGCCAATGTTTAACGCTGTAAATTTACAACGCAGTGTAATAATGATGCTGCAATGTGTAAAGTTACTTTAAGATCATATAAATATTTATCAAGTGATTCACATTCAACATTTTTAAAAATGCTACTCGATAGAGTAAAGGAATTAACAAAAGATTACAGTGACACAATAAGAGAGTGAAAGTATGTAGGTTCTCATTCGGACTGTAAAAAATATTGAATATTGGAAGTTAATGGTGCCAATTTACTACTAGTTTAAAACTCCGTATATTATTACTAACATTTTTAGGCGAAATATGTATTTTTACTAACAATTTGCAAATTTACTAAATGATATAATTATAAAAACTGCAGAATATTACACATACATATATTTTATCTGCTTAAGATAGTCTTTACACTGTTTGAAATTTAATTAAACATATCCCTTCTATTATATGTATCGTTTTACACGGTTTCAATTTGAAAGGTTTTTCTAGGAACGTATGAAGTCAGGTTATCTTAATTTCCTAGTTAAATGTATAAATAAAGTATTTTAAGCATTTTGAAACTTTCACTGACTATTCAGTATCTACATAAATAACAAGTATTAGTGCCCCGCCAAGAGGGAACAAGTTATTTTTATTTCCCGCTTTAATCCTTCACTTGACCATGAGACCTGGGAATGTTCCAACCGAGCGATTCTGTAACGAGCCCTATCCTTAAAAAGCGCCCTTTTCTCGCTAATGCCGGCCGACGTTATCTCTCCCTCCAGGAGCACGAGGCCCAACTCAAATCGAGGGATCTTCGGAACTGCTGGAGCCCATAAATCGCATTTATTCGAAAATCACGGTTATCGGATTAGTAAGCCGTAATAGGACCGTCGATAAACCCCGACGAAAATTAAATTTTCAGGAACGGCTTCAAAACTCTGCCTCGCTTAAATAAGTTCCGCGAAAAGGGCGGGTGGGCGTCCCAAGGGCGGGTGGGCGTCCCAACAAAGCGGAAAAATCGCCCTTCTCCCGCGCGTCGGTCGAGTAAAACCCGCGGCTCCAAGCAGATTGCTTATTCCGAGATTAGGAAAAGGGCTGCATCTGGAGCCAGCCGTAACTTGCAACTGTTCCCGGGCAGCGGGTCCGCTTCCGGCCCTTTCCCTTGCGAAGTCAATTAAATTAAAATCGAATTGGAGTTTTCAGCGAAGGAGCTCGCAATAGGGTTCGATTTTTATTTATAATAAGCGCCAGAGGGAGCTCCCTCCAAGGGCCCCATAAAATCCGGGGCCAATCGATTTGTGCCGTCGAAGCAGGCATCTTGGGGGAGCCCGACCACCGGTGAACCTGCCCAGGACTCGCGACTTTTGCGTGAAGTCCTAAATCGAGGCAGAGGTAACCTTCGGTGCCGTGCGGCCGCCGCCGCGACGCCCGCGCCGCCAAGGCCACGAGCGGCAATCAATCCCCAAACAGTCGCGCGCTAAGCACCCGATTAATAACCCATTAGCGGGTTTAGCGAGTAATTAACGATTTGTGGCACGCATTTGTGCCATGTAGGCGGCGAATTTGCTAAAACCCGCCCCTCCCCGGAGGCGGAGGGCTTATTAACATGCTCGGGATGGCTCATCGAGGCGTTCGCGTTCTCAAAAGGAAACTCCCGACATTTCCGCTTTCCATCGAAACTCTCTTAGAGACGCATTTGCACACTTGTTTCTACTTTGGGGAGCACTTGCTGTCGAGATTCTTCAAAACTTTTTTGTAAATGGAGGTTTTAATTTTCCATTGAAAAACATTAAGTAACTTGTTACTTGAAAGTAGAAAACGTTTATATTTAATTTATGCACTCAGATTTTCCCCAGAGAAATGTTCGCATCAATTTAAAAGAATTTACAGTCATGGAAAAATAATTAGAAACACTTGGTATGGAAACACTATTCGTTTTGCTTCCTTTAATTCTTTATTAAAATTAAAACGTTATGTAGTTGTAGTAGAAGCTTTGTCTAGCGCAACAAGGTTCTAAGTTATTCTAAGCAATTTTATTTGGACTGAGTATTTTATTGCGTTATTTAGAGTTTTTTTCAAATGGAAAGTAGAAAAAAACATAAGTAGATGTACGATGATATGTGACAAATTTTTACAAATAAAGTGTAATTTACAAGTTAGATATATATCTCACTTTCTAAACTTTTATATACACTAGTGGTCGCCCTGTGGTCGAAATTCGACCTACCGAGGTTACTACGAAAAATACGACTGTACACAGCCTACTATGTGTTTGAAATTGGCACTTTCAATAATAAAATTACGACAGTTTGACCACAGACTACTATGCGTTCGACATAGACAGTATGAACGTAAACAATGAATTTATTTTATTTTATTTAATGTATTTATAACACATATTATATATAAATTTTAGCTTTGTGCACTTCTTCTCTATATAAACTTTAACCATGCAAAATCTCAAACTCCTCAGTCCGTGCAATTTGCTTAAAAAGGGGTCCAAAGATTTCCCTTCACGTATTAATATATAGATAACAACAACAGTTGTGTTTTTTGTGGATCTCATCCAGATCAGATTTCGCAGCAAATTTTGTATTGATTTGAAATTTGCAAATAGTAATTATGTTAAAAGAGCATCAAATTGCATTAATTTATATCCAATTTGTTCCAAAAAAACTGATCAAATAAATTTTTCAGTTCACGACTTGAAGTTTGGATGGATATCAAACACTGCAATTTGATGGACTTTTTGCAAATTTTAAAAACTTTGCTATAGGTTACAGTTTGGAAAATCCAATTCAATGCGAAATTCGAGATCTAGATTAGATCATCAAAATAACACAACTTATTGCGTACAGTCTGTTATCTTCATCTAATGTTTTTTACTTGGAAATTCCAGTAAGATAATAATCCAAAGCACGCGGCCAAGCTTACAAATTAATTCCTTTGAGACAATTTTATTGATGTTCTTGAGTGACCTTCATACAGTCCAGACCTGAATCTCAAAAAGTAGTTAAAATAGTTGTAAAGAGGTACAATTCCTAACAAAATTTACTACCAAAAAATAGTAATAGAATGGTTTTTGCAAGGTGCGGCGTAAATTGTAAGGAAAGACTCGATTTTTTTTTAAAACTCACCAGGGTGCTCCTATTTACAAAAATACCTGCCCTTAGAAAAGTCTAAGGTTACTGGGAAAATTGTTGTGCATGGGTAGATTAAAACACAACGACCAGGAATCTTTTTCAAGCGAAATTCCGAACAATCTGCAAAATCGCCAGAGAGCTATAAAAATTGAAAATTTTCGAAGTCATACGCCATGAGCTCAAAAGTTTGGATGTTGAAGGCCGACGAGATCGCTGCCAAAGCCCCTGATCCCGCGTTTTTCTATCGCAGAAACATCCGGCTCCGGCGTGTTTTCCATTGAGCTCTGGTGGAAAGGTTCGTGCATCGCATGCACACAAAGGGGGGCGGAGTGAAAAAGTGCATTATTAATTTCGCGCTGACAGTTGCCATTGACCACTGAGCCGGGGAGGGGATGCATTGCTAAAAGTACGGTGCAACACTGCACCAAGCGGAACATCCATTTGCACATTTCCACGCGAATTTGAAATTTGTGCTTCCGCTGCTCGGGACTTTTTGTTCCCGTCATCACCGGAACGAGACCAGAAGGATTCTGTCCCTTCTTTGGGCGCGCTCCTGGAAGAATGTGTTTGTTTTCCTCCCCCGGGCGCTACCGCTTTTGTTTTCAGGTTCCGTCAAGTAATCCTCTTCCCTAGAATTTTTTCTGTTCAAACCGGAACGAAACATTTTTCATATTTTTCGCAGGGTAAAGCGTGCCGGGGGGAAATTAAAAAGTGCAATAAGCACCGAGGGCTCCCTAATTACCCTTCATGGAGGAGCTCTTAATTTTTCATGTCTTGGGGGACACGGGCTGTACTCATTTTGGCCCCATTCCAGTCCGCCCTTGTTGCGCCAAAGTCGCTTGCTTAGTCGTAACGTCCGTTTTACTGAGACCATAAACGGAATCTTTACGAGGGCGGAGGCACGAGATTCCGGCCTCCCAGCACCACGGAAAGGGGGGGGGCGTCTGTTTGGGAACTATGACGTCGTTGGCGACTCTAGCATAAATGCCCCAAATCGTTTTAGTGGGGGTTAAGTGCTGCACCGCATTGTAAACGGCTCGTAATTTGAGTTGTGCTCAACTTGGTCAATTTTGTTGCGGTGGCTCCTCGAATTATTCAGCCTTTATTAGCTGCCGCTTAGATACTCGACTTACTACCACCGTATGTACATCTTATAAATCGTTTCTGAAATATCCATTTACGTCCAGGCAAAGATATCGATATTGTTTGGCTATTTTCCCGGAATACCTGAAGGCTATGCATTTGGACCACTACGGGTAAAAAAACGGGGACAAGTTTTATAGTCAAAATGAGAATATTTGTAATCTCAATTGATTCAACATTTTAGATATAGTTATAGCTGAACTGAAGCATTTTAAGTAGGGTATTATTTTCATTTTATGACAACTTTTTCAAACTTTTTTAAACAAAAGTACCTACATATATCATTTCAAGATTATTGTGTTAAAATTTGAAGCTGATTGGAGTAAAACTGACGAAGATATGGAAATGTGGAGTCTTCCCCTCTCCCCCCTCCTCTCCCAGCTTCATGGCGCTTACAATATTAAACGCGCTTTTCTCAAAACTACTTACCAATTAACGAAATCTTTTTGAATTTTTGATAAGTATCAGATGATCCCAGTAATGAGTTATGATGCTGTTCAGCGCAATGCAATTTTTTTAGGCTTGTTTCAAAAATCTCTGTGAACGGCCCATTTTTCAATATTTTTAATCTTTATACAAAACATTCTTTAAATGATACCTGGGAAGTGGTGTAAATTATATTATAAGATAATAATTAAAAAATTTAACCAAGCTCTAGTTTATAGGACACAGTCACAGAAGGCTGAAATTATATGCTATCTATACATATGTATTTAAAATTTTGGTCTTTATCTAGTCAAAACTTTAAAATAAGTGCATACGTTGCATTACTAATTTTATGTAATTAGTATTTCATATTTCGCCCCACTGTGCCCTATGTGTGTCCTTTATTTTATCCTGAACGATAAACACCCGTGTTCATGAATCCCTTGCCCGCGGTGACAATTTAATGTCCCTGGCTGATCCCGGGGATTACGGGCTCAGAACCCCCAGAACACGATGGGGCCACAGAGCCGCAGGGGTGAGCAATTTTTGATGTTCGGACATATTGCGGTGCTCTGGCACTGGCGTCATTGGAGCCCTATTTTATCGGGGCACGAAAGCTGTGACACAAAGTGAGTTGCGTGCTCTGGAGCAACCCACCTGGCACCATGGGGCCGCCACCGTGGAGCCTCAGGGCCACGGGGCTCGCAGCTCGCTCGCGCAATTTGCGTGAAGCAGACCATGCCGACACATGAATTCTGCATTAGTCCTGATGACGCGACCATTTTTCTTGACTTTTTCCGCATGCCTCCTCACCCTGGGCTTATAAACTGGATGGATTTTATGTAATGTACATATAGGTACATATATCATTACTACATAATACATACTTACATAGGGATGAGGTGGTACGGCAAGGAATCAGGCGTATGTTTTATGTAGATGATATGTCCTCTACGTGCACTTTCAAGGATTTCGAGGTGCCACATTAAAGCACCGTCGCAGCCATTCAGCCCGATTTTATTTGACGGTATGATATTTTGATTTTCACGATTACCATCGACGTCAAAAATTCAGGGCCGCCCTTCGCCGGGCGTGGAGAAGGGCGGCCGAGTCGAGGATGCAGCCCTTTTTGGAATCCAAGAAAACGTTTTGCCGGCACACGCCAAGGCTCCAGTGAATCGGAGGATAGACGGACGACGGACGGACGGATGGATGAATGGATGAATAGATAGATGGCGCACTCGTGTCGACTATTTGTAAGCCGATCGGGAGCAAATTTCTAAAATTGGAATGGCTCCAGCTCGGTGAGAAATTGACAGAATCGCTCGAATCGATGTTGCTGACAGGAAGTATATCGAGAAAAATCTTTTCTTATTGACAATGGCTTTCAGGGTGATATCATTTTGAGTTCCGCCCCTCCCCCGCCCACAGAGATTGATGTTCGAAAAATAAACGGCCCTCGACGACCGCCACCGCCCCCGCAACCAGGCCCCTCTCAAATGGATTGAGTGAAATGAGATATCCCGGGACCGGATATTTTTAGAGAAAAATGGAATTGTGTGCGGAATTTATGGGTTTAGAGGGCATTTCGGATAGTTCCGGGGAAATGTAAGCCCCGAGACAACCGACGAGGAGCGAGCAGGGCTCCTGGTTTAGGCCCCACTGATGGAATGCACTTTTGAACTGCAGTCGATGCGAGACTCCGACTCCTCCCCTCAGCTCTTCCTTTCGAAAGAATGCAAACTTATGAAAATTTCCAGAATTCCGATTATGGCTATACTGCGGAAGATATTTAATTTTCCATCGCTGGATAAATCAATCCACTGTTAGCGTTTAAGTACAACTTGCTACCGTCATTCCAAAAATCCAAAATCGTCCCAACTAAAGATTAATTTTCTTAACCCTCTATGGGCCCCATTCAACTTTCAAGTCACACATTAATAAATCAATATTTTTTAAAATAATTCAATTATACAATATCTCTCTCTCTGTAATTACCAGTAATATTCTTGATAATAGCTATTAGTTCCAATCTGAAAAATCAATGTAAATACTTTTGGAAGTTACCGCAGATAAAAATCGAAGGAGAGATTTGGTGTTATTATCATTATATAAGTGATAAGTATTTTACATCGGATTATTAATAGTGTGAACATTGTAAACCGTTCTTACTTTAAAATCACAATATGTATTCGCTTTTATAAAATTGCTAGTGCTGAATTTATTGCTTATCTATTGAAGAGTTCACCTTTATTGATTTTATTTTACATTAATTATTTTATAGCTAACACTTAAGAAGCAAAAATGCTTTCTTAGTTGACAGCAGACATACATATATAAGAGCGTAGAAATGTAGGCACTTATGTACAATAAACCGAAATTCTCTAATCCGGAAAAAAATGTCTCATTTTCTAATTTGCGCCGTGGAGCATAGCGTTGAAATAAGGTAAGTACGATTTCATTAATCTATAAAATTGCGAGCTCGTGTCTGAAATCCGAAAATAGGAAAGTAGCCTTTATATTTTTCTCAAAGCTGGCTCTATCTGAAACCTGATGAAATTCCAAGTGATTCGCCACGTAGACGATGTCGCATCGCGTCGCATCCCCTCGGTACCTCGAAACGCCATAATTATCCATTAAAATTCTGTAAAGCTTTTGCGTTTTCTTATCGGCCCAGCTGTGACCTAAGTCCGGGAGATAATCGAGTTCCTTTTTTATCTCGGCGAGGATATTGTCGCCGCGTTCCGGGCGAAAGTAATTAATTTGGCGACAGACAAAGCTTCCGCCGATTTATCATCACGAGCCACAAAAATAAATACCAAAGGCACAGGGGGGGCGTAACGCTTCCGCCGAATCTGGCCGCGATAAGGGCGGCCGCGTCGACGACGACCTTCACTTGCCCGGCCATCCGTGATTTGATTATCTCCGGCAGGTGGGCCCGCCTCTTACTTGATTTAAGGTGATTTTTAAAAGAATAAAAGGCGGCCGACCTCGTCCTCGTTGGGTTCTGAGCGCTCCTTTCAGTTGAAGGAGCACGGCCTGGATCAGGACGATTGTGGGGCTCACGGGCGCCTCCTGCTACGGCGCGGCGGGGCCCCTAGATCCATGCGGCTCCTGCTGCTGTAAATCAGATCTCTTTCGGGTGAAGTCACCCGCGTATTTCTGGATCCTTCCCCGGCCGGATGAGCACAAAGGCGTCTGGAAAAAGGTGCTAATGCTAATTCTAGAGTGCTTTACTTCAGCTCTGATGAGTTTGCGGCGGGATTTGAGGGAAATGCGATATAAGGCGATTTGCGTTGTCTGCACCCAGCACAATGGCGGGCAGACCGCAAGTAGCCAACTGCGGCTTTTTTCCTTGATCGGTATTCGTTTTTTTTTTCCACAAGAAGGCGAACTCAGAAGATTTGAATTGGATCCTCGAAAATCGCATAAAGCTGATAATACCTTCAAAAAGACAAATCAGACCGGACTTACTGCTCCTTTTGACTGACTTCTACACAGGAGGAGACAGACTTTAATCCGCATGTCTTTATAGGCTTTTTTTACCCAAAACGGCCACTGGAACTATTGATGCCATTAAATTTATCAAAGTAACTATCTTTTGAATCAAATTCTAATCAGATTTCAAGACCATCATCATGATAGATGTAGATTTACATTTCTTTCCAGTATACTAATTTTGGTGATAACAATAATATAATCAAAAAGTTGAAAACTAACAGGAGGAGAATTTAACTCTCTATGGGCCGAATTTTTATCTTGACTATAAAAAAATTAATGTAAAATAAAACCGATAAAGATGAAGATGTAAAAATATATATATAATATACAAGAAGTTTATATTTTATTATAAGTAGCAATTTTAACAATTTTATAATTACAAAAACATGTTGTGATATTAAAGTAATAACCGCTTACAATTAATATTCTGATGTAAAATAGTTCACCTACTCGCTTTTGGAATGGCCTCTTGTAAAAAAACAATAAAAATTTTATTATATTAATATATGTATTATCTTTTCGGTATAATGAAAAACAAAATATCGTGTCTAATTTAAAGCTTATTATATTTACTTTTGCTTTTCAACGAATTTTGCTGTAAAAAGGTTGAACAAGTTTTTATTTTACATGTACATACATTCAAAAATGGGTGCCGAACTATTCCTATTTTAATTTTATATTATGTATTTTGTATTCATTTTTTGCATAAAACTAGAAAGCAAAGAAAACACAGTCGTTATTACAAATACAACAATTAACAAACCTTATCGGATTCAAATAATGGTAAATATTATTTATGAAATACAAAATGAAATTAAATATACTTATCACTTATATAATACGCGTTTGCTTGTTTTATAAACATCCATAGAAGAATAAAAATAATGATAATAACACAAGATGGCTCCTTCGACTTTTATCTGCAGCAAGTTCAAAAAGTATTTAAATTGATTTTTCAGATTAGACCTAATAGCATTACCAAGAATATTACTGGTAAATAAAAAGATATTGTACAATGTACAATAAGAATAAGGTATATATGCTATATTTTGGGAAATCATTGAATTATTATTTAATAAAAAATCGGTTTGATAATGTATGACTTGAGAGTTACACGGGCCCATAGAGAGTTATATAAAATCATAATTAATTGAATTCCCTAAAATGGAAGCCGCCTGGGTCTGGGATGATGAGATTCACCGGAAATGCTGGATCTTTCGCAATCCGCGCCCCCTCGGGTTATTTCGGAAGCGCGGCAGTAAATCACCCACTTCTATTTTTGGGAAGATTACGCGACTCCCGCCGCCGCCCGGGTCGTCGCGATCATCGCATGCAGCCGTTAAGAGTTAAGATAAAACCCCGCGCTCCAGGGCCCCCGTCAAAATTTGATAGGCGCTGAATCGCGGCGCGTTCCCCGCGATAAGAGGGCCCCAATCAATCTCGGAGCTCGCGCACGTGCTGGCATGCAGATCCGCTGGCGTGACGGGCGCTGCGCTGGCCGGGGCCCCTCGCCAAGATCATCTTTGGACTTTTAAGTCTTGACGTGTCGCCCAGACCTTTTTGGAATTTGTCGACTTTTCCTCCCCAAGATGGTCGCTGGGCGCATTGCCGATGGTCGGCGCGCCGGCCAAGCAAACGGAATACGAAGAGTTTTCTACGGCGGAATTGCTCGGGAGAAAATTGTTGTCACCTCCTCAGGTGAGTTCTGCGTTTAATGAACCCGACGCCGAGTTTTCTTTTTTTCTCCGAAGGTGGAGATGACGACGACAACGCGTGGCACGGTGGGCCCAAATGCCATCATCAAACTTTTTTGCTGCCAGAAATAATTGAATTAATTTTTATACACGCGCCCAAAATAATTTCTTTTTTCTTTTTCGATTTATACTTAACAAAATTACTAAATCAGTAAAATATAATGGTATTTTGTTGCGAATATTCGCCCCAGTTTTTATTACAACTACGCTCATACAGGTACCAGTATCAACAATTCTAAAAGATGTGAGCTTCCATAGTGTAATAAAATCGAATTCTTAATGCTCATATAGTTTACTTTCAAACTAATCTCTAATATTGGGAAAAAAATCCATGTTTATGTTTACTACTAACTTTTGCTTTATCATGGAAAGTTGTAAACATAAATGTGTTTACGGAGTAGCGTACTATACTTTAGTGTAAACTTAAGACTTAAAACATCCTCTTTACTCATTTACTTTAAAAAATACATCATCAGAGTCTATTTCGCTTTTGTGGCGTGAGTTGAACATCACCTCCTAAGGCGACAGGACGGGAATTTTTATCTTTTCACCGATTAGGCAACGTATCAAAACTATGGGAGATGGCTGGGAATTTCGGCGAATAAATTCGGTCGCAATCGTTCCGGGCAGATAATGCGCCCCATGACCCCAAGATGTTTACAAGCACTTCTCTCGATCGCAATTTCGGCGATAAGCCACAATAAGCGCTATTAATGCGGGGGATTCTGCGGCGTTTACGTTTTACGGCCGCCGTAAAGTTTCCACTCGCCTCAGACTGGCCGGATAACTTAAACTGCAAAAAGTTTGTTAGATTTGCTATCAAAGGTCAGTCGAAAAATTACGTAGCTGAAACTTTTTTCCGGTTTATATATTTTTATATGTTCGATGATTGAAGGACTGCTGGACAGAAGCACTCAAGTAAACTCACCTATATAACCTCCTATAAATTTTATGATATATTTAAACCTCCTGAAGCAATCAGCAGGTTCACTAAATTAAAATAAAATTCATCGAAAGAGTGCAATTTATATTTGTTGATTCTGATTTGAATTGTAACATTTTAAACAAGACAACTAAGGGAATTCAATTAAATCCAATGACTGCTCAAGCCAAAATACGTATATTCAGACATCCCAACAAAAATAATCAAAACTACCAAGGAGTTTTCTTAGCTATGTTGGTTTCAAAAACATATAAAACGAGTAATTTTCCCTGATTTTTAACGCCCTCGGTAAATTGCCGATCGTTATTCAGATTTTAATGCACGGTATTCGAAAATGTTGGTTCTATTACCTTGTTTATGACCTTGACTCTTATTCTATCCGAATTGAAAACTATAATGAGTCAAGCCTATTGATGGCGTTAACACCCTTTTTCAAACCAGACTATCGATCCAGATCGAAAATTATATGCTGTCATTTCAGTATACTGATTTCACGTTTGGTGTTGTGAATCAATTATTTGTGCTTTGTGTTAAAATGGATTTGAAGCGTTTTCAAATTTTCAAGAAGTAACGAAAAAGCATTTGGATTTTTTAAACATTTAAAGGAAAAGAAGGTGATAAAAACAAAAAAATTAATTTCCCTTATAACACTTACAATTTCTGTGATTTTCCGGTCCTTCCATAAATATCTTTTCTTATTTTCCTTAATGTTTGCTATATTTTTCATTTTTCATTTACTAACACTTCGTTTCAAAAATTTCCAAAAGTGAAATCTGTTTGAAAATCAATCGGTTGTTTGAGGCACTTTTCGATGTGGATTCGAAAAATTTGAAGCTAAATTGAATTAAGGACTTATCAATCCGGGTTGAAAGTCTCGATCCGGTTCAAAAAATGTGTTTATGCAAGTTGTTCGATTAGATCTACATCGACTAAAACTGGTTTGAAAGAGGTCGTAAACGAGGCAGATATTTTGGAGGAACTTAAAGCAAGGAATGTGAACAACTTAAATTTAAACCCCATATATCGTTCGGGTGCATTGATACCTACTTAAGAACTTGCAAAGCGTTGAGAAAATTAAGTGAAGCATAGAAATGCAGAATTGCAAGAAAACCCTTGCACTCGACAGATTCAAAGAAATGAGGCACGTACAGCCACAGACGAGACCCAGCATCTCACCGCAAAAAAAATAAAAGTGAGCAGAAAACTTCGCACTTACTTGCAGTAGTAAAGACGAGCTTCTTTTCCGGCGTGCACCGTCCATCCGTCCTTGAGGTTGTCCTGCAGCACGTCCAGGTGCCGGCTCAAGTCCCAGCTGCTCATTACGGGGGGCTGCAACTGTGGGGCTCCGCCACCTCCGAAGCATGGGGCGCCGACACCTCCGGTGCCTAGAGACGAGGGCTGCTTTTCCGCCCCCATCGCAAGCCCCGACGGCAGGAGCATCTTTTAAGCAGAAAAGTCCTGGAACAGAAAGAATTTTATCATCATTCGCGTTGCTTAAAATTGCAGACGAAATATGTTCGCGGGACGCAGGAAGCCAAGGTTTTAGGAACGAAATATAAAAATTTTCTTTGGCACACGATGTGACAGGCGCTATCTAAGCAGGGGCCCCCCAATTTTCGCCCCATTTATTGCCCACAAAGGAGAAATATAACAATTTTTGTTGGTTCACCGGGAATCTTGCAAATAGTACTTTCCCAACGATTTCTTCCATGTCCCTGATTCGACCGGTTATTGGTCCCGACAGCCTGGAAATTATAAAAGAATTGCTTCGCGCACCAGTAACTTGCTTTTCGATAGGAAAAATAATGGTCCACCAAAGAGGGATGATTTTAAAGCCCCTGACAACAGGTCTGATGATTGCCGTCGTAATAAAATGGCAACAAAAACGTAATCTCATTGTCAGCAAGGGAAATTGCAATATTTTTTGTTACTTCAAAACTTGGTCGAAGAAAAACAAAACAATATACGAGTAAATCTTACGTTGATAAATAGCTTCATGGAAAAGGTTTTTGTGGTACAACCAAACGATTGTATTGACATAAACCATGATTTATAAAATTTGCACAGCCCTTTCCACGTTGAATTTTTGCTTTACATGTACATACACTACCTGAGTAACCCTATTTAACCCGGTGTATCAAAAATACTACTTAGTTAAATATTTCTTAAATGTTGGTATCTCAGCCAGATTAGGAGATTTAGAAGTATGTATTACTAAAACCTATGGATTTGATATAGAACCAAACCAAATCTCATTTTGCTACCACCGTCAATATCAGAAAGGGTCATAATCTATTCTTAATCTATACGTTTGAATTGAAGTTCGAAACTTTTGGTCGCCATATTGGATCTGTCATCTTGGATCTGTCATTTTGCATTTCGAAATTTTGAGCATATATAGATTCGCAATCAGAACTACCCAAAACCTATAGTAGCCTATATGTTAGGCCGGGATACGTAGTGCCTTCACTCAAAAAATGAAAATAATCGGACCAAGCATTTAGCCGTGATTGAACAACAAATAAACAACAATATGTATATGTATTTACATAATGTGTATATATATATAATCGCATATAAGGAATAGGGATTTAGGGATAGGGATATCGACGACATTTTTACAGGTGTATAAAGATCTCGTAAATTTTACTAAAAAGAACGCATCGAATCGCCCTTCACTAAATTATCACTCTTTTAATCCGTAAAATCAAAGCCCAAAATAAATCTCTTTTTACAAGTTAGACCAGTGAATAGCTCGTTGAGAAATTCTTCTTACAAAATTTAAAACTGTGCCAGATTTTCATCAAAATCACCTCTTGGCTGTTTGACGACAAACAATATTATTTTCAGCAAGATTTCGACTCAAATCTACCAGATATCGTCTCAAGTCAGGAGTGGTTAGCAGTTTCACAGGATCTAAACCCACTGGATTTCTATATGTGGTAATGCTTCAAAGGATTGAAAGTTTGAAAGAACATAACTATGGATCTTTTCAAGCAACGTTTTCAACATATTTGGGACGAAATTCCCCCAAGAAGCCTTGCGTCTCAGCTAAGGCGGATTTCTGGAATGGTTAAAATTAATATAAAAAAATGGCGAGCAATTCGAGATTAAATTAAAATAAAGTGAATATCACTACCTGTAAAATAAAACATAAATTTTTGAAATAACTGAAAACATGTATTTTTTCATATAGAATGTACTCTTTGGTCTACCCCACGTCTCCACCTCTAACAATGAACATTTGTCAATATTACAACTAATGTCTAATAATATTATTTGCTGAGTTTTGCTCCCCAAAAAGGATACAAAGTTCATGTTATGTAGAATATTCAAAATATTAAAAATGAAATAATAGCAAAAACAGTTTAAAAAGGTAGGAAGGTTGATATCACAGATTAGTTCAGAGTTCTCACGGTCGCTAGCTAATGGTTAGGTCATACTAAACAAGTTAAAAAGGCAGAACCAGAACAGTCACTCTAACTGGAGCACTCATAAAATACATATATTATATTATTAAGTCCGCAGAGTTTCCCAACGATATTCAAAGTGGTTAAAATAAAATAATCAGATAGAAATATCCAATATAATTATTTCGACATTGTGCGGAAAAATTAATTGAAGTCAAAAGGTACTGAAATGATTTTATAAGAATTTTATCAACTTTATTAAGGATGTTTTATCCTAAACAGTCATTACAGTATAAGATAAATATGAAAGTACTAACAATTTATATAAGGTATGTTAGGGTTAGCACTAAATGTTTTGCTTAAAGACCTTGCTATTGATATACATTGTAAATTCATTGCTGGAGGTGCAGCAGACTATACATTTTTGTTCATCCTTCTTAACATTATTCTGGCCCACCCTGTAGATTAAACACAATCAAAACTTATAAATGGGGTAGTCTAGATAACCGACTGCTAAGATGGAAGGAGCTATTTATTTTTAATAGGTCTCTAGACAGACCAATGTTTGGCGGAGAGTACAACACCAGATCTTGGGTAACATCCGGCCTTGTAGCCAATTAGGAGATTTTCATCTTTTGCAAACAGGCACAGAAAGTGCTCGTTCTTGGCACGCCATAATAAAAGCGGATTAAGAATTAACGAAATTAACAATACATTAGCCATTAGCGCCGCGCCTGGGGCTCGGATCCCAACTAGGAGAGCTGCACCCACCTCATCACAATGCATCCAGCTCACTTTACAAATTCCACAGAAATTTCGCTTTTATACCCAACCTGTATAAAGGCTATAAAACCAGCCAGGCGTCTGCGGTTTGCAAAATTAAATTCAGCCGCGATAGCGCCAAGAAGTCTTGGCGGCTCCTTTGGTAATTGATCGATTCCCCACAACAACAACGAGCCATCCATCAAGTGTGTCGGGAAGTGTTGATTTTCACAACTCACGCGGATCGTGGAGAAATAACGATCTTAATATTGTATATATTTTTTTTCATTTAAAAATATCGCTCCATTTGCCAGCTTTGTGGCGCCACCCGTAAGGAATTTATTTTTATTGGTCTAGGAATGTTTAAGTTTTAAGGCCAAATTTCTTCACAATGACTAAACGTTTTGGAAATAGTTACTAAAAAAAAATTCAGTTGAAATCAAACCTGTTTGCTTTAAAATTGTATTAAAAAACAAAACGAGGGAACTTTTTATATTCGGAGTTTTAATAGTGCTGTTCTCAAAACTAATGAAAACTATTTTTTCATACTCATTGTTTTTCTGAAAGACAAAATAACGACTTTTAATCTCCTTTTAGTGATTCCAAACTAGAGCTGCAGATTCGATCGATTGCTAGTCTAGGTCTAACCGAAGGAGGTTTACCGGGGCGGCGTTCTCATTGTCCACCAGGTCGTGGTGATGGGCGACCCCGGCGTGTCCCATTTATGAGCTTTTGGGCCCCAATGGAGGCGCCGTTTGATTGACATGTGGCTGGTTTGAGCAGTGTCATGAGTCGGCGGCGTCGGCGGTTGCGAGCGGTGTCACCTCCCAGCCTGTGTACCATGTCGCAGTTTGCCGGAGCCCACCGAACCCACCGAGCCCCACGAGCCCCAAAAGGCGTTCCGAGTGATTAATGGCTCCGATGCTCGCTCGATTGTGTCGAGAAAGCGTCGTCGCCGTCTCTAGCAGCCGCATTTTCCTCTGCATTCGAATCTCGCGGATAACCCGCGATCTGCGGCTTGGCGTTGGCAAATCTCTGCATCGCACTCGAGATAAAACGCAGTGGGAGTCTGCGGACAGGCCCCAAACCCCCCCGCCGCCGCCCTACAGCCTCCCAAACTGGTTGATCGAGCCGCGGAGCCCCGCGACCGTCGACAACTCAGCGCAATTCTCCTTTTTTGCGGCTTTTGATTAAATGCCTATCAAGGCTGCGCTGAACGTGATGCCTAATGAGGCGCAGCTAAACGGCCCCGTTGGACGCGGAGCCCGAGCATATGGTCTTCTGTGGGCCACCCCGCGCCCCACTCCCCGCCACCAGTTGGGTCTTGTTTGGCGCCAAATCGTTGTGGAATCCATTTCGAGCGATTAGACGCGAATTAGTTCACTACGGAGTTTTGCGCGCACGCACACCGCTCGATTCAATTTCAATAATTTCGGGCATTGTCTCCGGGACGAGGCGATTAATTGACCGATGGAAGACTTATTGGCGGATTTCGGAAGGCAGGGCGAATTTGTTAGCTTGACACGATTTAGCAGAGTCCATCAATTACGGAAAAAATCGCCGGAAGTCAATCAGTAGCTGAGCTGCGATTGTTTGAAATTATTTTTTTTCCATGTCCCACTTTTATTGAAATTTAAATCCTAACATTGCTAAAAATTGACTTATTGGTGCAGGAGTCTTTAAACTAATAACGTTTTAGTAGAAGTAGAAGAAAAAATTTGGATAGCAAAATAATCCCCAACCAATTTACGAACGTCTGCCATAATATCCACAACAAATATTGAAAAAGCAGCAGATCTTCTTAAAAGCTACAGGAAATAATGCCAACATTTTACGCTGGTCCTTAAATTGTGGTTAAAATCCGTGTATTTTTCACAAAATATTACCAAAATAAAGCACTATCCTAAAATCCATCAGAAAATACAGGGATATTTCCCAGAATTTTTTTCCGTGTAGGTACTATGACATTTGTAATTAATTCAATAATATAATTTTTTTAATAACTTTATCATAATTTTATCACAATATTTATTTTCACACCAAAATCAATTGATTTTTTTCCATGTGTCAGTTAATTCAAAGGCAGAGTCAATAAAATATTTGCGCTTACATCAAGCATATATTAGTTGAATTTTAGACTGAATATTAAAAATTGTAATTAAGGATTATTAAGTAAAATTATTTGCAAATTTGTAATACATACTTTAGTTTTTAAGTTGCTTGCACAACATTTCCCAAAATCCTTAGTCGTTCGGCTAAATGTTAGAAAATCCATCAATTAGATGAAAAACAGCTGTCTAATGATTGTTTTAAATAGGCTTACCATCTGCCCGTCCACCGCAAATTATAATCCCCCCTCCCGCTCGAGGGTCAGTAATTTATTTCGCCCCAACTTGAACAGATTTTTCCTGAAAAAGCGCACCCAAAGACCAAAGTTATCTTAACGTGCACACCTTAAGTCACCGCAAGTCGGTTAACTCCGAAAGGGCCGTCATTCATACGGCGCCAAATGGCCCCCCGGCCCACAAAATACGCTTTGACTGGACCCTGAAGTGGCGAAATATGCCCATCAGATGGCGCCATAAAGAAAATCGGTGACCGATGTAAGGAGACTCCTTCGCCACGGACGGGGCGGGGCGGCTCTTATCAGGGATTCCGCACACGCCAGAGGACAGTCCGAGTCCAAATCCGAGTCCGTGACGTCCTCCTTCACGTGGTCAATGGTCGCCGACGGAGGCGGAACAATGGGGGCCGAGAGGGCCCCAAAAAGGCCGGAGCGACGTCGCTTAACGTCCGGTTTGGGCCCCTTTTGTATTATATGAAGTACGAAACCGGTGGTCCGCCAGCCGTGAAAAGAGACACGGAAATGAGCCTTGGAAGGCCCGGGGATGGGCTGGGCGGGCTCCGGGTCTCCGTACTTCATGCACTCACTCAGGGGCCAAAGACCCCCGTTGTAGGGGTTCATCGAAAAGAAACCTTTTTTTGTTTGCGCCCGGGTCTCCGCACACCCTCGAGAAGGAAAAGATGACATCCTTGGCAGAATGTGAGGGGGGGTATGTGGATCGAAGGTTGGCGGAGCACCCTGATGGAGTTGTCATCCCTTTGTTGTGTACTGTCTGCGTTCATCCTGCTTTCATCCCTTTTGAGGTTCGATATCCCTTGAGACTCTGCTGTTGAATCAAGACATTCGCCCCGAGTGCGGGTGGAGCTGAAAATGGGGAGCCCGAGGGGTCCGGGGACTGAAAGGTGCCTATTTTTAGAATCGAGGAGATTTGCTTAAACTTTTGTTTTGCGCCCAGGACCAGGGCTGAATGGTGGAAAACAGGCAGTTGCTTTCCCGCCCGGATAAGTTCCACGGTGAGTGGAGCTGAAAAGAGCAGTCGTAAACAAAATGGGGACTGCCAATTGTTTCATTAAAATCGTTTTCTGCCACTCTCTTATAGACCCGAGCGCTCGTAACTGGAGAAAAAATTTGATTTTCACGAATCGAAACCTCAGACGAATAAACCACGTGCTTGGATCAAATTTTAATTTCAAATAAGCAGATCCTCTGTCTTATGATATTCCCTTAAAATCGGTTATTTCTAGGTGCCTGGTGCGCCCAAAATATTAAAAGTAGGTAATTTTATCTTCAAACAGGCACGTGTTGTATATTTTTCCATAGATACAAGATCAGGGTAGAGTTTAATCCAGAAAGCGTGCAGAAGTATCGCAAAGTATACCTTAATCAAATTATCTGAATAAACAAAGCATTTTTCGTTATTGATTTATGATATTTAATAAAAGAACACTCGAACAATTCTATTAATAGTATATTTCTTATCATTTCATAGGAAATTCGGTGCTCCATGAAAAAATTTGATCTCATGTTGCATTCATAAAAAGTTGTTCAACAAAACTTTCACGACTTCTTGCATTCGTTTAGTAGTTCTTAATCGCATCATTAAAAGCCAAAAACACCCATTCTTAGATATCATGTCTTCAAAATTTTCGACATTATGCTCGATTCACATGACGTAGGTTGTTTATTATAGTTATATTGTTTTTTTTCATTTTGCGTTAAAGGTTTAAACATTTTCATTATTTTTAAAAATTGGTGAGACTCGGGCAATTAATACTCCATACTACCTAATCATTTTATTGTATATATAATAATTACTACAATACATAAGTAATAGCATACATGAATTATAAGTATATCATAATCATGAATCGTACTAAACTTACACTGAATAATTTCATGAATCCAGGAAATGTTTAGTTTAACGCAAACCATGCCCCGTTTCAACTTTGCCAGAAACGTCATCTAGCGGTGAGAAGAGGAAGCAATTGAAGAATTTAATGTATGTATATTGGAAGGTAGTTTTTAAGTGATAAAAACAAAACTATTCAAGGTAGTGTTAACCTAATAATTTTCATTCAAACTAGACCTCATTACCAATTTTCATGATTTTTTTTTCAGAATTTAAATGCCTATAGTTTTTTTAATAAGGCCAAGAACAGCACATTTTTAGCGTTCTTTGAATAATTTGTTAAAAAACAATTCATAATAAAAATATAAAAACTATTTTTGAACTCGAATTTTGATAAGCTTTTATTAAATACCAAACCCGCTATTATAGAAAAACATTTTTTTTAATTATCCGCTTCTGCTCCCCAAAATTTACCCCTAAATTAAAATTAAGGTTTTTTAAAATTAGCTCTATTTTCGGGCCATGAATAGCTAGCTATAAGTGTATCAAATTTCAGTTCCCTCTGTCTAATAGTCTCTGAGAAAAATGGCTGTGACACACGGACGGAGAAGACGTCGAGGTGATTTCATAAGTATTATGTTTTGTCCATTTTGGTACGGAACACCAAAAATAAGTAAACACATTTTTTACAATTCGTTGATAATTTTCTACAAATTCCTTTTTTATTTGCCAACCTTACCCTTATATTTAAGATTTCGAAGTTGGTGGAGGACGTTAAACCCTTAAAAAGCAATAATTGAAATTTTTATCTGAATTTAATATTCCCCCTGTAACAAAGACAAGCGTAGCATAGGGCGCTTTAAAAAGAATTATACAAAAAGTTAACAAAGTTTTAAACGCGGGGAAAGCATGCAAAGTGCCCCAAACCGCAGCTCGAAAAAGGGACCACTTTCCCAAAGACAATTAATCCGACCACACTTCAGTTTTTCGCCAGTAATCCCCACGTCGTCGTCGGCGAACGCTGGAGAATGCCACAAATGTCGACTTCGAAGTCGTTTCCATGGCAATTCCGCTGATGGAATTTGAATATCTTATCAGGAGTCGAGTCAGACGGTTCCTTTCAGAGTTCAAACAGATAGCGTGAGTCCCTGGAGATGAACCCTTCTTGCCTTATGCAAATACGGATCCAATGTTTACCAAATATCAACTCGGCGCCAGGGACCCGCCTGCAATTCGAATCCCCAATATTTACGCCGGTTTCATGACGGGGATGCGAGGGTCGGGGATGCGATCATATCGGTCCAGCTAGGACCATCATCCCACCGCTTTTCCCGGATTTTGGGATGCTTGCCGCCGGGACGCTGCTCGCCGTCCTTGAGCTCTAGCTTCCCTAAAAACCTGATGAGATTGTTCTGTTTTAAGGACGATTCAGAAGCCCTTTTGTGTGGAAAACAGGGCCAGGGCAGAATGTCGTTTTCCACGAATGGAGAAACCCCAGGATCGACTTATGGCTAAATTTGGACTTGGTCCAGCAGCAGCGCCAGGGCTCCGATTTCGTGTTTTCCGAAACCAAAAGAGGTGAAATGTGCTTATCATGTCTTTTAGGGCCGGCCGCAGTTTCCACGGACGTCTGCCTCGCCGAACAAAAGCCATGCGGCTCAAATCGATTTCACCAGAGAGCCACCCGCGCTGTCGGATGAGCCCCCCAAACAGCCCCAGCCCCAAACGTTCCACTCGGCTTGATCCTAATTGGGTGTCGACTTGATGGGTTGTTTGCAGTTTAGGGACGCTCGATGGAAATTCGTCGCCCACTGCTAAAAGGATGGAATTTGCGATGGTCGCAGTCATGCAGCAAATTACGTCGTCCAATTGCCATCAAATCACTTCAAAACAACGGCGGTGGGGACTCGTGGATTCGGACTGGGGAGCCCCACATTTGTCCACTTCTGTGTGCTGCAAAATAACCTACACCCCCGCTACACCTCCAGCTCCCCGGGGGCTCTCGTGTGAAAGCGTTGAAACTGAAAAACAAACTGAATTACACTCAACGGACGAATTAATTGTGGGGCTCCCGATCGATTTGCGGAGGGGCACAATTGGAATTCGTGCGGAAAGGAACATCTCGTTGCCTTCCGGGGCGTTTGGGGGGCTAAATTGGGGGACTAGGACTTATTTATACGCCATTTTGCCAGCAGCGGTCAGGAAGGCTGCCTCATCTAAATGGATTACAGGAGGCCGAAACTGATATTAAAAGTCTTCCCATTCGGAGAAGAGCTCCTTGGGTCTTTGGTTCCCTCGACGCCTCTCCGGGGTTTCATTCAGCTTTAGCTCTATTGGACCGATAAAAATCAGACGATACTAAATTAGATCTACATTCTCCGAGGTAATAAATGGGACAGAATGCTAATTATAATAATTCCCAATGAATTGCCAGCATCACTTTCTCCTGAGTGATTATCATGACTACGAAAGTAAACCTGTTTTACCCCAGGGCTCTATTTTTGGGCCTCTATACACTTATAGCTCCGAGAGTATTTAATATCAATTAAATATCCGCATTTAACATATACTTAATATAATTTTCTTCAAGAGTCTTTAATACTTTGTAATGAATTCACAAAAACTTCTAATATTTGAGCAAAGTCGTATATGTATCATTCAACACAAAAGAGGAAAAAACCACACATTTTGTAATTTACTCCTATTATATTTATTTTAACAATAACCTGTAGTTTAAGATCTATACTTTGATAATTAATAAAAAAAGATTCATAAAAATATGAAATTATGAGTTTCTAAAATTTGTCCCCCCAGTCACGAAAAACATATAAACGTTGTATCCTATTTATTTAACTATTTACATTTATTATTATGCACTTTTAACACATTTCTGAAATTTGTTCAACCAGTTGGAAAAGTTGGGCATGGCTTTTATTTTATTTGTCATGCGAGTAATACTTTTATTATTATAATACTATTATGGGCTACTTTACCAACAAAAAACAATATTTATTAGCTTTTACTGCATTTTTTGGACTGATTGTGTAACTGGAAAATTTGATACTTGATGATTTCAATTTTAGTTTACTTTATATGTAATCATAATTGGTATGCCGTAAAATATAATATTAGCCCATTTAATGATAAAACGATGATTTTCTCTAAATATTTCACTGATTTAGCATTTATCCCACCTTTCTCAAAACAGTTAGCAACATTTGTATCTCTTTAGAAAATTACAATATAAACATAAAATTAAAAAAATTATAGTAGTTTGACTAAAATTCGTCGAAGAATGATAAAATGTACAAGGATGGAGTAATTTAGTGTCCCACCAATCACAGTCATTAAAACATTAAAATTTACCTGAAAATAGTGACTAATAGAATTTTTTTTAAAGAGGATAACAAAGCAACTCCTTAGTTATACTTTACATATACGAGAATTGGTAAAGTTCCGAAGTGAAATGCCCCATCAGTCACAATGGAATGACATGACCCACATGTAACGTCTTTTTTAATTTTAATTTTTTATTATTTTGATCAAAATGGCAGTAGATATTCATTGCGACTAAACGACTAAATGGACATACATAAAAAAATTGTTATATTGTCCAGCGAGATTAATCATTTTTCCCACTGCAAATTGCAATTCGCGCAGATGTTTCCCTGGAACGAGTCCATTACAAGGGATAATCTTAGCAACTGAACAAGAAGCTCCTTGAGAGCGCTGGCACAAAATCTAAGTCAGTTTTAATTCATCGCCAGCTGAAATCCTTTTTAATTGAAAATTTAATTAACTCCGCCGCGCTGTGTCCACTGTCCCCATTTTGGCGTCCCGGCCACTGTACATTGAGACGTCTGAGGCCCTGGGAATCCGGAGTGCGCCTCCCCCGGCCCTAGTCCAGATTGGCCCAATAAAATTACGCAGCAGAACAAGCCCCGGAAAATGGGTATAAAACCCGGGGAAAAAAAGGAAAACATAGCGGAGAGAAATGCAAAAGGCAAACAAGCGGGAAATCCGGGACACGAACAACCCAAAAGCAGTTCAAGTCGCTCCTCCGGGGAATCCATCTTGCGAGTTGTTTGCCCAACAATTCTACTTATCCCGACGGAAGTAATTCGAGGAGGAGGCCACCCTCACCTAGGTCCTAGGACTCGTCCAGAACTCCTCCGAAGAGTGCTCCGGCGGGACGGGATCTGTTTGCCTGGCCAAGTTTCCTTCGAGTACAAATGTTTATTACCGCGTTATATAAATATATATTTTTGTGAAATTTCCCAACAAAACAAGACAGGGGCTCCCCTCCTTGGGCCCCATCCGGGCGCGGCGGCAGTCCTGCAACGAAAGGATAAGGCAAGGCTAAATGTCAATGTTTCCACTCAGGCGGGCTTTCCTCGTAATCCGCCGCTCCAGCACTAATCGAATTCGAAGCAGTGCACCGGTGGAAACTCACATGGATCGAAACTCCATTCCATTTATGTTCGACAGTGCTACAAGGAGAAAGTCGGAACAAAACATTAAATGTAATTTACTCAATGAAATAGCACTAATCTAATGGCAAACATTACTAGCTGTACTATAAAGCTAAGAGAAATATAAATAAATTAAGATAATTATAAGAAACCCTGAAAAAATTGGTCAATATAATTAAGAAATAGATCAAGAATGAATAGTTAATTTCTTTTTAGATTTTCCCTATGACTTATTGTTCTACTAATTTAAATTAGAAATAGAGCCATCGAGATAAATCATTATAAATTTTGTAGATTTTTCGTAATTTATAGCGATTATAGTAGCACTTTATAATTCGTATAATCCAATGAAAATCCACACAAAATAAAAAGCAAAAATGGTAATTAGTATATAAGGACCTCCTCCTACTAAAATACGCACTATAAAATAACAAAAATAAATGTAGAAATAAAAATTGGTCTAAATGAATTTAAGATCACAGGCAGTTGATTTTATACATAACACAAGCAGTATTTGTAAATTAAAAGAATGAACACATACATTTTAACTCGTTTAACAGTATAAAAAGATATAGTTATAGGTATAGTATTTCGAGTTATTTTTATATGTCAGGTTAAATGGGACACCCGGTATATTGAATTCGCAAGACAAGTATAATTTCAGTCATTAAAGTAACTTTTATTTAGCTAAAGCCTAAAGGGCTAAAATTCTTTTAGTCGTTTATGAATATCAAACTGCCCAAAATATTATTATCTGACAGTTTTTTATTTGCACGCACTATCTTTAATTGGTGCGCGTGTTCGAAAAACGTTTTAAGAAAAGAGTTAAAGAATGAATGTTTTTTCTATTAGTAAGGGGTAGTGACTTTATCGTACTTTAATGTGTTTAAACATATGTAGTTATAATTTAATGTCCTCTCGCATTAGTATCTTAAGGTATAAACTTAATGATTGAAACTAAAATTAATACTGCAGATTTTTCATGAATTGGCCACAATAATCCCCAAAATAATACGAGTGGTATGTTCTTACAACGCAAAAAAAATGCCATAAACATTGTGCCATAAAAATGAAACTCCACATAAATTGTAGTTTATACTTTTGGCAATTTATTATAGCCGTTTTAATAATCCATCGAGAGCATTGTTGACGGCCAGTTTTAGAAGCGTAAATTTTATGAGCAGCTTACAAGGCCATTTAGTCCCTGTCGAGCCCACCGTGTGCGTATAACTTTAAGTCCTCAGACACCCTGGCCCTTGTGTTCGGACACTTCTCCCGGCCCCAAACAGGGGCAATCCGCCCAAGATTTACGACAGCAACAAAAATTCCATTACCAGCCGAAATCGCAAAATGATCGATGACAGGGTCAACTGCTTAATTCAGCGTTAACGTCCCTTCATAACTCATGCTCCCAATGAGCGGAACAAAGTCCCCGGGAACACCTGCCACTCATAAACTGGGGCGCTTCCTTAATTCAATTGTGGCGCAATTAGAGCAAGTTGGGGTCGATTATTTGAACCCGATGGAGTCGTGTCCCGCTGCCGTGTCGCATCCGGATTTCGATTCAATGAAGTCCTCTTTAATTTTTGAACCCCAATCCGCCTGCCTGTAAGCCGTGGGGACACGAAAACTCCATCAGTCTCAAAATTTATAGACCCCATTACCGCGGAGACATTAACTTCAACTTTCTGATTTCTGGCGGGAAATAATTTCTTCCTGGGACATGGTCCGGGAACTTCCTGTTCCACCTCCTGCCCTCGGAGACAAATTGAGATTAGGTTTGTCGAACGGTCGACTGCGGGGTGCGGGCGGTCACAGAGCGAATTCGATGGAAACTCCCAAGGTAAATATCCCGAAGGAATGGGTCCCCAAATATACGAACACCATCACGAAGCGCCACCTGGGAGAGGGAAGTCGACCGAAACGCTCCAGTCGTTTTTTGGTTCAATTAATTGCATGGAGCTGGGACAAATTCAATCTCCCTCCCTTCTGCACATCGAGTAAATTCTAATTTCGTTTTGAAGCAACTTTTCTATTCGATTTTATTTTTACTGAATATTAATTAACACCTCACATTAAAAACGACGATCCAATAACGCCAATCTAATGACCCTAATCTAAATCAACTCTCATCGAATAAAATCATTGGTAAGTAGATTTATTCTTTTTTATTCATACTTATGTAAATGTTAAATGATCATGGTTAAACTGATCCAGAAGATTAACCCCATTATTTTGAATCCAAATTAAAGAAGGCCACCAATGTAAAGGTCCATTTTCGATGTAAATCTTTTTCATTTTTTTTTAAAGAAAGGAATAAAATATATGGAAAAAAACCTTTAAGAAATTATTAGGCATGAATAATTTTATACGATAAAAAAATCGATCTATTTTAAAAGCTTTTATTTATCTTACAACGTTTCATGTCTGCTTGGAATCTTGCAAATCTATTTTAAATCAGTTCCTTTTATCCGAACAGGCTGAAATTTTGCACATGTTTATAAATAACTTGACAATGCAATATACATTTGTAGTATATCTAATAATCTTTCTAAATCCAATATAACGGATGCTTCCAAGATGGCGTATTACCTTTTCCTTCACAACACCCTCAAGCAGAATACTATGAATAATATGACGTCATTTTAAACTCAAAATGATAGAAGCTCCAATATGGCGGATTATCTAGAAGTAGAATACGACATAAGCTATATGACGTCATTCTAAACCCAAAATGTTGGACGCCCAAAGATGACGGATTGCTTTTTTTTCACAACCTCAAAGGTAAAAAAAAACAGATGTTGATGGGTGGAGTACAATAAGCTATTTGATGTCATTTTAAACCCAATATGACAGAAACTGCAAAATTGCAGATAACTTTGTTTTTCGCAAATACCTTGATTTTATACATATTATACAAATGTATGTCACTTAGCAAAAAGTTAAGCAAAAGTATAACTCTGCTGTATAGTGTTATACGACCGCGCAAAGCTTTTATTAGTAATCAGATGTAAAAATGTGAAAATCTTAAAATGTCAGAATAATTGTCAGTAGGTAGTTTCTGCGATATTTCATTCCTATGCAAAACGCAAGATTATTATATGAAATATGAAAGAACAACAATTATTTTACATTTTAAATTGTCATTTTATACGGATATCCTTTATAAATATTATAAATTTTTTTTATATAGAATTTTATTTCAAACTCATAATTTTGTTTTTCTTTTCAGTATTTTTTTATTTTTTCGTATACTTCCATGCAAAAACTGATGTAATTAACGAAAACATGTCATTTTTTGATCAAATTTAAGACAGTTCTTCTGCGCACAGTGGAGGCAGTAACCGTCGAAAATTGGCCTTTACAGTGATGTTTTCCCTTAAAAACATTCTCATACCGATTTTTATAAAATGTCAGGAAAATTTAAAGGCGTCGAATTTGAAATCAACGGATTATAGGCACTTTACTTAAATTTGGCTCGGACACCCACATGTGACTGGAGTGCGAAGGAAATAAACAAAATCGAAAACATTCGTATAAATCAAGCGGAGGGCCTCTCCGAAAGGGTTGAGAAAAAGGGCCTACGCTCCAACCGGATTATAGAGGAGTCCCTCCCCAGGGACACCCACTACTTTTCCGTTCGTTCTTTTTACGCATAATTTTATATCCTCTTGGAATTGTTGCTCAAAAGGCCCTGCCGCGGCGGACTGGGAGAAGAGGACATGCATACATTAAGAGGGCCCCCAGGAGCCCCGGGAAGTCCTGCCCGGCCGTGATTGATGTCTATCTCCCCCCGGTTCAGCGCCGGAAATGAATTTATCAAGGCATCAAAAGAGAGCTCTAATGAAAGACGAAGGGAATGCGGAGGACTTTGATGCAAATTTTATTTTTAGCACTCTGTCGACAGCATTCTTTCCCGGAAGCTCGTAGAGATTTTCAAGGTACGACGATTTGTCTTCCATCCCGAGCAAAATCTTTGCCGTATTTATTTGCCAACATCTTGGGAATTGGGAAATGCGGAACGGGGGAGCTGTGGCTTTGAGTGTAATGCGACGGAGCACCCTGGGGCCTGGGCTGCCGTTTCAAGACTCCAATTTTGCTCAACAGAATGTTCTACTCGGAAATTTAATGTGAATACGATCGCTCATTTGGGCAAGGCGCACTTGTTAGTGATACGGCTATGAGCCCGATTTGAGGAATTGAGCTAGGGCATCACTTCCACTTCAAGACTTTTCAATTAGAGTGTAGAACAGCACAGAAAACTGCCTGACATAAAAACATAGGGTAAGTCATACCCCCAAAAGGAAAATTACTGTAATTTTTAGGGTAATTAATTAATTAAACAAAATAATTTGCGCCTACTGAATCTGAATAAAAATATAAAAATATTTTACCAAAATAGGTAGATATTTAAACATTTTTCAAAAAAGTATCTTCAGTACGATTATGACACCTGGTTGCCTAATTCGTACCACCTATACCCTAAGTCGTACTTAGAATGAGGCATTTGTGATGATCATAAACCTATAAAATAATATAATATAACAAGAAAAAGTCATAACTACTTTCTTAGTAGTTCAAGTCACATTATTTAGGTATTCTTTTGGATTACTCACAATCAGAGTTAAAATTATATCCTTATAAATACTTACTTATACATTACATGGAAATAAAATATAAATTCCTAAGAAGTAAATTAGCTTGGCATATATGTACATATGTAGATAATCAGTTGGGTTGAACGCAGATATCACAGATATATTTCTTTATTTTAGTTTCTATATAAGAACATACCCAAACTTTACATTTCATGATACGATTAAGAAATACTCCACAGGTACAACTTAAGCAATTCAAGACCTTCAAAGTATCAAACCAAAATTGCTTAAATAGCCTTAAAATTTTCTACCGTTTAGCTATACTTCAATAAATGGTAGAATAACTTACAAATGAGCAAAAAATTTTAATGAAAACAGTGATTTAATTATTAATTAATTATCTTTCTATCACAGAAGCCGACGGGCCCGCCCGTTTATTTCTGTTCACTCGCAGGACTAAATATGTAGTACAATTTGACACCACTAGATGTCATTTTATATAAATATATGTAGGCTCAGATATTGTTGGACGACTAAAACAACTTTGCCCTACATAAAAAAAACGCTATAATAAGGAGCAGAAATATGAAAGACTTGTTATCTGCGGCGATTTCCATACAATTAATTTAATATGGGACGATTTTATGGAGGCACTTTTACACAATGAAAGCGCTTTCAATCGAATTGACGGATAATAACTAATAAAAATGGATATTGTTAATCGGGGCTAATTGGCTAATTACTACTTGGGCTAATTAGGAATTATCCAGGCTTTTATTTTATATTCAACATTATTCAATCCTATTTGGTAATATTAAATTCTCTTTCATATGAGCCGCATTTTATCACTCTATGCCAAACAAGTCATTTCCACTGGACCAACACCCCAACGTGCTTTACTTTGTTTTATTCTATTTTAAACCTTTTTACCCCTCGTTCATAGTCAGGTAAAATTTTGCTAAATAAAATCGTTCGAGAGTTTAAATGCAACTGGATAATTTAAAAGTTACGCAACAAATTTTCTCCACTTTGAGGTAATTAGTTATAATGACTACCGATGTTTTATCTGAATTTTATCTTAAACGTGAAACTGAATTTAAATGTTCGTAATAAGTGCTCTTGTTAAAAATGTTGCTTATGTAAGTGTTAAGCTTATTTTAGTCAGTATTTGTTGTTATTTTGTAGTATTCGATTTAATCTGAGATTAGGTGAAATTAAACATTAGGCGGGAACATTAAACAGCAACTGGTTTAACATGTGCGCGGGATTCGAAGGTCGTTACAAAATCTACGTGATGTCAATGACACACACATCGACCCAACCGCATAATGTGAGGGCGTTAGATACAAACGCGATTTTATTGTGACCCTTAAATGAGTTTTCTGTCGAGTTAAAATCCTAAAGCCGTGGGTGAATCCGCGTTATTTGCGTTGGCATTCCGCAACGATCGGCCCTCCCACAACACCAAATTAAGTGTTAGCCCAAGCAGTAGAAGTCTAATCGAAAACGCAAATGATCGTCGTCGGGGGGCGTTCAGAAAACTGGTCTGACGCGGTTCGACAAGGTAAGAACTTGAAACCCAAGGTCAAGTGGGCATGATGCAGCACCTGACGCAGCGAGTTCGGCAGGTGTCAACAGTTCCCGCAAACCTTGACTTAATCGGTGGGTGCCCCGCGATCGAATCGAATCGAATCGACGACACGCGCAAAACACTTTGCTTGCTAAAAAACAACAAACTGCCCCAATGATCTGAATTAATTTTTGGAAAAAATGGACCACTGTATGACTTTCACAGGTCTAGAAATCGAGACAAAAAGCATTGTTACAGGCACCAGCCGCGTTTTAGCCCTACTTTCCCTGCGATGCGTCTGATGAACGAATGGCGACGATTACGAGGCCCGACGCCGTCAAGCCCAAAACATGACGGAATTTGTCACTTGCGAATTTCTGACGTGTTAATGGGGACAGGGGAACGACCCGAAATACCTGGCCCAGGTGTGAGCGCCGCGCTCGACTCTACGGCACGCACGGCGGCGGCAGTTTGAGGCAACCGCTCGGCCAACTTTGGACTGTCGTGGGGCCTCATGCGGGCCCAATTTCCGCTGATGCGGGCTAAATGCCTAAGCAAAGTTTTCGTGACAATCGGCCAATTAGGCGCTCCGCTAATTACGGGAAATTTAATTTTAGGGTACTCCGGTGGATTGGGTGTGGCCCACAAACATCTACATTCCATAAAAAGAAGCTTATTACTCACATTTTTGTTCTCATTTCATTTAAACAATTAAGGTTACGATTAAAGTAAAAGCACCAGTAGTAGCCACCCTCAAGGCCTTATTGTTAAAAGTTTTGTCGTTTTTTGGGGTATTTTAAACGCTATATTACTATGTTAACATAGAAATATCGCCCATTTGATACCGATCCCTGTACTTTACGATAGACAGTTCCATTCTTTAAATTCATTTAACCAATTTTGGAAAAAAAAAATTGGATTAACGTTATACGATAAAGTAGTACAAACATTTTAGAAATGCTCTACATTTATATTCAGTCAATCCTTTTCAGTGCTCGGTCCTTGGTCCATAGTGAAGAAAAAATTTTTCTTTAGCATTGAACGTGAGAATGACAACCATTTTTATGTGTACTGTGTTTTAATAAAACCCATTAAAATTGTTTCATTATACTATCCTGAATTACTTGAAATTTATAAATAGGATATTTTATACTGTCAATCACCGGCGACTGTCGCTATCTGAACAAAAAGTTTAGTGTCAGTTACCGGTGACTGACGCGGTCCGAACGGAAAGTTCAGCACCTAAAAACAGTCTTAAACTCTCAAAATCAAACAAACTATTTAGCAAACTTCATCTCATTTTGGACAATTATGAGAACTAGTGGTCGCCCTGTGGTCGAAATTCGACCTACTGGGGTTACTACGAAAAATACGAATATATACAGTCTATTATGTTTTTGAAATTGGCACTGTCAATAATAAAATTACGAAAGTTTGACCACAGACTACTATGTGTTTGACATAGACAGTATGAACGTATAAAATGAATTTATTTTATTTTATTAAGGGCCAATTTTTCAATCCTCAGATAAATTTATTCGTCGGATGAAATTGTCCCAAAAATCAAAGTAGCTTTGATTTAAATTAGCTATCAGACGGTTAAATTTATTGGCTTCTTTAACCGGCAGATAGGACTATTATTCGCCAGTTAATTTTGACAAATAGAGTGAAAAATAATTTTTCTCCACGGCCAAGTTGATTTCCTATCCGAAGAATAAATTTATCTGACGATTGAAAAATTGGCCCTAAATGTATTTGCAACACATATTATATATAAATTTTAGCTTTCTGCACTTCTTCTCCATATAAATTTTAACTATGCCAAATCTCACACTCATCCGTCCGCGCAATATGCTTAAAAAGGGGTACAAAGTTTTCCCTTCACGTATTAATATATAGATAAGTTAATCAAGTTAACTTAAATGCAACATCTCTAGCTATTCTATGTTGTAAAAACAATTGTTGTTGACCCTGAAAATTGACCTAAATATAAAGGTTAAAATCAATACATTTCGTTGAAGGACAAGAAAACAATTAAAATTCGTCAACTTTTCATCAAATTTTGTTAATTATTTTTTATTTCTTCCGCTTTTACGGAAAATTCTCAGAATCCTCATTTAGGTTAACGTCTTCGCTTGACGTGGAAGGTTATAATACGTAAAATGATACCCTGCAGTAGTTGTCATCCTTTAAAAATCGTTATATTATAATGAATTTATACATATACAACATACCCGTGTTGAATGATTATTTTAACATATTTGTTGCGATAGTGGCGAATACATACATGTGCAAATTTTTGAGGTTGCGACTACTGATGCTTTTACCTTACAGATATGCTATTAATATGCTAATTTAAAAGAATATATGGTTTTGGAATCTTGCCTAAATTAATCGTAGCCAAAAACCATTTTCTTTCGATTAATTGCCACCATAAATAAAAAATCATGCCAATGTTGCCAATGTGTATCTCTAATATTATTGCCAAGTATTATATTATTGATGATTCTGGTTGATGTCTGTACCCTTTTCGTTAGTAACAACGAGTTTTCACAAAAGAAAATTATTAGGAAGAGATTTCGAAACCCTCCCCTTTGTTGGCAGCCACGAGATTTTAACTTAAAACCCATAGAAACCACTTAGCAACTGCAGTAGCTATATACTGCTGAGTAATTTTCCCTTATTTTTTATATTTCCCCGGGATAGAGGAAGACATGTTAATCCCGAACCAGCCATCCTTGAACATTTTTCAAATTCAGCTTTCTCGTAAGCCCTGAGCGTGCCAGATTGCTGCAAGCCAAGTACTGGAAGAATAATAATATAAAAATTACAGAGACGGGTAAAGTTTCCTCTTTTTTAATTTAAGACGTTACCGGGATATCTCGTGCACTCCCAGAGCTCGTCCGCATCCGAGGGGGGATTTGGGGCCAACATTACGAAGGGGCGTAATCCCCAGACCCGGCTGCTCCCTGTCCTTTTGTTTACACCGGCGATTAAGGGCGTCGTTAACTGAGATGTAGCAGCTCTGGGCCCCATTTTCGCGGGAGGCCCCCGTCTTGGCCAGATGGGATAATAAACTCCTCGGAAGTGTCCGTTTTTATTATGCAGGCCCCGAGCCCATGCAGGGACCAACGCGGCGGGATCAATTCTTTTTTCGAAGGATCCCAGGCGAACACGAACGGGGCATAGGCCCCAATCGGGCAGAGAGCCAGGTGGGGGTGTCGATGACACGAGCCCTAATCCAGGGTGTGAGATAAATGACGTCTTAATTGGACGAACTTTTTAATTAAGACATTTCCCCAAGGCCGAGAGCTCTGTCCGGACGTGATAGCGTTCGAAGTAGTCAATATCACCGCACTTTTTCTTCGGGACAATGGTTGGGACCGGGCGGGGGAGTTGAGAAGGAATAAAATGGCCCATAAACGCGGACGAGGGAAGGAAAAGGATTTTAAAGGAAGAAATTGGTTCGAAGTGTGCTCGAGTTAAATTCGAGAAAATTTGCAGGGCTTGTGGAGATTTCCTCTTAATTGGGACCGGGAATTTTCGAGGAAATCGCGGAAATTTAAAATTGGCGCTGGATTGATTCAGGTGAAAAGTATGTACTCCATCAGAAGAAAAGGGACTCGTGGATTTGAGAGGCTCTAAAAAAGTTTTAATTTGAAAACAGTCCTTGTCGAAAGGGATTTAATCGCTAAAGTTCCAGTTTCCATGCAGCCAATTAGGTACTGGATCATTTTTTTTCTTTTTTCACGGAGCCAAGATTACAAACAAAGTGGGCGAAGGAGATTATTTACCCCATTTAATCCGCAAAGAAATCTTACTTAAAAAAAAAGGTCTTACGCCCAAATATTTTGAATAATGTATCACCTGCATTTCCGCTTATTAACAGACAGACGCACAGTGAAAACTCTAAGATAGGCAACTCTTGGTTGCATTCATGTTTAAAGGGCTATACCAGTGAATTTTTTTTCCAAAGTTTATAGTCTATATCTTTTAGATATTCGTGTTAACATTTTAAGGTCGTCTCAAATAGTTTCAGAATAGTAGGTTCTAAAGGGCAGCACATTATTATAAAAAAATCGACAATTAAATCGTGTTTTTCTCAAAACCGTGTTTTTCGAGTTTGCTACATCTCTAACTCAAAAATGAATCACCCGATTGACTTGGAATTTTAATATCTTGTCCTACACATGTTTTATCATAAAATTAACCACGATTTTCTCGGTTCTTTTAAGCGAAATTCGAATTTGTTTTTCAAAACTCCGCCATTTTATCAAATTTTAACTTAAATTAAACATTCGATCCAATAGTTTCTTTTGAAAACATTCATTTTAGCCTACTGGTATAGCCCTTTAACTCTAGTTCAGCTCATTCTCGTAGACCTTTATACTTAAATTACCCCAGATAGAAAAACTGTTTGCAATGTTTTCAAACCGTTCCCTAAAAATATCCCAATTAGCAAAACAGTATAAATGTTTTGAAGATTCGATTAAGAATTGTTAATCGAATCAGCTTGATATTGAAAATAAACACCTATGAAAAGGAATAGATAAACAAATGCGAAAATGGTGAAATGAATATAAAATCCATGTTTATATAATCAAATCAAATTGAGATTTAATTCAACAAAATAGTGCAATCCACCTTTCCTTAAAAAGCATCGCAAAACGAGTTTTACCATGCGTTTTCCGCGCGTGGGAGGATTAATTCGTGGAGGACAAGAAAAAAGCATAAAAACGCCTACAGTAATTAGACCATCTCGTGAAGCGTCGTCGTAGAAAAGAGCCCTCATAACTCCCGAGTTGTGATGCTATCTCACAGCCGCGGGGTAGTCGCCGGCGACCTTCCGAAGTCATTGAGAGAATCCCTCGGCTGCACGGGCCGCTTCTAGCGGCTTAAAATAGGCCTCCTGTCGAAGCGTCAGCGCTCCAAAGTGCAATTAAGATAAAAGGGAGCACCGCCCGAACTGCGCGCCAGAAAAGCGACGACGGCATTGACACGGTTCGAAGAGGCGCGCGGGACGGAAGCCGGCGTCTCATCAGCCCCACTGGCGCAAAGGTGGCCTATTTCGGACGTTTGCGTCTGTGGGCCGTGCCTCAGCGTCGCCGCTTGCTTACCCGCGAAAACTTAATAAAGCAGCTCCCCGTGTCCGCGGCTGTCTCGTCTTCTCTGACCTGGCGGCCAGTTTGGGGCACATATGTTTGCGTCCAATTTGCTCTAGTTAAAGCCCCCGCAAACATCCGCCCATTTATTAATTGCGATCGTTACATATTCGCGGTAATCTTTCGCGTCTACTCATCAATTGGCCCCAATGACAGCGGCCAGCTCCGAGTTTGGCCTTCCCGGGCTCCGGCCCGCGGCCCCACGCCGGAGAAGCGCTAAAACGACCGCCTTCAGTCCCGATGAGCGCGGATCGCGGTAAGCCAGGTAAGCACCAGGTGAACGCGATTGCGCACTCGCCGGCGACGACGTCAGTGACATCTTGCGGTTTCCGGTGCGTTTCGTCAGCGTCTCTCCTCGAGGAGCCCCTACCTGGGGCAGGTGTAACGCAATGCCCCGACGGCAATTTAATCACCGGGCTGTGGTTCTTCTCTGACTCAATTCGCGAGCATTTTTTCACCTTCTTTTATCATTTTTTGTGTTTTATTTACTTACCGGGCGCGGTTTCATAATTTCTCACAATTAATTGAAACTCTGGACAAAGTGTAAAGTTTCCTTTTTAAAGTTAGCCAACTTTTGCCGGACAACATCTGAATGGAGCCTCATTCTTCGTATGCATATAACATATTTTGGGGCCACAAAAATAAAACTTCCTTTTCAGTTTTCAGAAATTAAAATTAATTTTTTTAATTCAGAGAAAAATTAAAAATTTATGGTCAAAGCTCGAATAGAACACAGCCGGATAAAAAAAACCTATAACCCAATGACTATCAACGTTAAAACATGAGTAAACGATATTCAGTCGTTTTTAAAACAGTGTAAATAGTAAGTACAAATTTTATGTATTTTGGCAATTCAAAACTCATGAATACAGAGAGGAATTAATTAAAGAAATATTGAAACTCATTAAGGGTTTCATCTAATAACAGCTCGACGGGATATTTATAGTACCTACTTCTATTTGATGAGAATTTGTTTTAGAGAAGAAAGGAAACAAGTCGAAGCAGTGTAGCTATTCAAAATATAAATGGAAACGAATGGTTTGCTTGCGTCAAAATTACTTTCGATCTTAAATGTTACTATTATTATATTCTTATAAAATTTAAAAATAGCTGGGGCAAAGTCCCAAGAAATATCTCTTGAAAATACGTGACGCGTTCTGGTCCAAATAAGGTAGAAAATTTTCAGAATTTCATAGAAGTTACGCCTTAATTTGACAAAGGAAAACACCAATTTTCTCAAGATCTCTCAACTTTCCTTAGAACCCAGAAATAGCAAATATGACCTTTCGCAAAAGTTGAGTAGGAGGGAAGGCATTTATTTTCTATTTATTTTAACCAAAAGGTTTTCTTGAAGTGTTAACAAGGCGCTATTAAGGCTCCGTTCTCGTTGGCAAAAGCTGTTACCGATTGTGACCGCTGTATATAAACTAAAGAGTCCCAAGACCCCCTTTTCTTTGTAGCTTAACCCTCAACGACTCCAGCCCAAAAAGGGTAAAGTTTACAGAAAATTACAAGGCGACATCAGTTCAACAGGGCTTCTTACCCCCAAAAAAAAGAAAAATCCCACCTAACCACTCACCTGAGTCGCACCCAACGAATGGAAATGCAACCTCGATGAGAGCGGGTCACAAAAGAAAGCACTTATTTGCGCTGTCGCCCCCGGCCTCCCAATCCCGCTTACGAAGTACTAAAAATACAAAAATTAATTAAACCCGAGACGTTGTCACCACATCGCAATCACAGTCACAGTCGTCATTAAAGGACACGGCAACGGGCTGTTTCTGTTTCACCTTCGCCAGGGCATGTTGAGGGCGTGAAAACTCGCAACATCTTCCCACCCCCGCACCCGACCGCCTGCAGAACATTTCTCAAGAGCTGCTGGGACTCTTACGAAAGTTCAGTAGGGCGCGTTCTTAGTACGAACTAGTTCACATCGCGCGCGCTGAAGAAAACGCGCGGCGGCGAGGCGGAAAAACGAAAAGTGATGCGATGACAGAAGACGATGCAAGCTACTCAAAAGATGCACTAGCGGCCCGAGCACGGCCATGTCAATGTCTCGGCGCTCGTCTTGGTGCATCAAAGATCTATTTTTGACTACGAGGCTAAAAATGCAGTGGCCTGCCGATGAACCTTTGAACTCAAAGGCTCTTGCCGTTCAGAACAGAACCCGGGCTGAGCCGCAATGTGTGACACACTGGACTGGCTGCAAAAATGTTGCTCTTTCTTCAGTCGGCCCTCGGAAGCCCCAAGGAATCTCCTTCTTTACCAAGGAGTACAGAGTGGCACAGAAGAAGCCGCAAAAGATAATTTGTCTACACTTGAAGATGTCAGAAACATTTTCCCAGAGGTTCCTTCGTACTTTTATTTTATAACCTGAGACTCTGAGAGCCTGAGAGTTTATTCTGCCAGAGATATTTGTGGTCGTTCTTGGATCATCAAGAGCCTTACTGCAATTCTTTCAAATTAGTGTAGAAGGCTGCTTACTTTGATCCAACATCTCTTATGTATCGGGTAAAATTTAATTCAAAAAGAAACATTATTACAACATAAAACAATACCTTTCGACGACATCCAGAAGAAATAGTTCGCCGATCGAATCGATTTTTTTTTTGATAATAATCTCTTACAATTTTTATTATATTTTGAACATGAACCTAAGTTTCATGATGCAGTGCAAAAAATAAAGTTGGACAATGTAACCAAAAAAACCTCGTCAAATTTTAAAATATTTTCGTTGTTTAATAATAACTATTAAAAATAGTCAATTTCAAATTTAATTCTTAAGCAGCCCACGCCACACATCGCTTTTATTAAGGTTGAATCGCTCAAAAAGCATCGCATGGAAGAGCTGCGAACAACCAATTCGAAGATCGTAGGTTCGAATCCAGTCGCGGTTAGTCGACAATATCACAGAAAGATCAACTTTTCCCGTCATCAGAAAATTAACTAATTTTCGTGGTTGAAAAAAATCAACTTTATTGTTTATTCTTAAAAGATAAATACATTGAAGAAAAAGTACAAAATGGTTTTTAAATATTGAGGAGCATATATATATATAATTTCAATCAAATTTCGCGTATAACTACATACTTTTCTATTTAAATTATTCCCGTCCGAGATTCAGTTCCGGCCGTTCAGCAGTTTTACTTTTATTAGCCAATAAAATAGCCAAAGTGCCAGTCTCGTGCAAATGCCAACATGCACCAGTGGCCTGGCTTTTCGAATTATTCAATCGCATCGGGAGCAAAAACACGCGCCGCTCTGACCACACCGGAGACCGCGGATGCCCACCTAGTCCAGTTCGAAGTTGTGCAAAAAAAAAAATCACTTTGGTCATGCAAAAAGGTGTGAACCGCCACGGTACAGCTGATTCAAACTTTAAAACCAAAACTCTCTGTATTTTGCCTTTCGGACTGGATGGCGCGCACCGCAGCAGCTCACGGCACGGATTGGAGCAAAATTTGATGTCATAAGACCCATGCCGCCCCGCGCACAATGTGAACCGATGTAATCACGAAATCGCTCAAGTAACCGCCGCAACTTTCCCACAATTGTCTTATGCAATCTTTTGGTTCAGGCAGCCGCGAGTCAGGGGCCCTAAAGAAAGCATATTTAGCATAGAAGATCTGGAGATAGTGAGCCCCGCAACCGCTGCTAGCCGGCTAGAAGAAAGCGGATGGTCGGATCACCGACAGTCAAAAGTAATGACGCCTAGTCAACCACGCGATCCCCAGCTCCCTGCGGCAGACGATAGTTAAGCAGCGAGGAAACGCTCGCAACCGTCTTTTGTTATGACCCCGAGAAATGCGCTTTCGTAACAGACATGCCACAGTCGCTCTCACCGTGACGTCACGCTGTGCTGCGACCAAAAAGATGACACCTTCCCCGGCTTACTTTCACTGTCCTGCCGATGCATTGAGACATCGGAGCGACTGCGACGGCGGCGGGCGGCATAAAGGTGTCGTGTCGCATCTTTGCACCTGCAATTCCTTCGCGAACCAACGGTTCACCGTGACGGCTCTGTGCATCTTCGCGTGCTGCATTTTCACTAGCCGCACAATGGACGCGTAGAATGGGAAGCTCCGAGTTGCCGCCTCCCGCGCACTCGTGCCGCTTCCTGGGACATGTCCAGGTGAGGCATGACTGAGCCGCTCGATGGCGTAATTACACCGCCACCGAATCTGAATTTGGTGCCGCAACCGGAATCATCGGGGGCGGGGGCAAACAAAGAGTGAAACCACGGAGCCGCTAATTAGCTTGGACGACGTTCTCAAGACGGCAAGCGGAACTGAGGAGCTGCACTTGAAGGGAAAATCCATTTCTGCTTGATTGCGGCTAGTGCAATTTTGAAAGAGTGCGATAGAACTGCTACAAGGCCGAAGAATGGCACGTTTCACAAAAATATCTGAGTTTATTGGTAATTGAAAAAATCATACCCTCTTAATGTCTCTTGTCCTTCACATAGTACATTAGCTCTAAACAAAAACATTTATTTTCTTAAACGAATTGCAAAAGTATACAACAAACATTTGCCCAACACCGATTTCCCGACAAGAACTAAATATTTTCCGTTTACAAAATGTCTATTAACTAAATATGTATTTTCCATTTATAAATATTACGTTTTGAATATGGAACTTTAACATATTCGTCGGTAATACATACATATAGCTGTTGGGCAAAAGGTTATCTGACATTTGCAGTCGGGAAAATGGACGGTAATTTAAAAAAAAAAAATGAAAGATTAAGAAATAAAATATTTCTCAACCGATTGGAATTAAAAAATTGTGTATAGTATTAAAATAGTTTGTTTTAACTAAGTGTAAAACATAAAAACCCTAGCCTAGACGCGGTCGTAATAACGGCAGTGAACTTAGCTAGATTCTATTCAATTTGCAGCAAAATAAATAAACGCGTCACCAAATCCCATGATCCGATAAAAATTTCAGTAAATCCACTTAAAGTTATGATGAAAGGCTCCCTTCTTTTAAGATGGGGAGAAATGAAAAATTAAACCGTCACGACAGTCGTGGCGATGCAGAAATTTCAATTACATTATCATCACCAGAGATTCACATTTCTGCCTGTCGCAAATTTTATAAAAATCCTTTGAAATCCCAATTAAGGCCCTTTCCCAAGATGATCCCTTCCACCGACACTTCCGCCGCCGGCTTGTCTTATCGCTCGTACCGCACGCTCCTTTCGGGGGGCGACAAAAAAAACGCCGCGTTCACCTAGCGCAGATATTCGCATTTCGCACATTAGTCCGGATTGAGTCTCACATGAGGTTCTATTGTGAAAATGCGATATTTTCGAATGTCAGAGGGAATTTGCTTGATTGAGAGGAACTCCTTTGCCCTGCCCCGCGAAACGACGAAGGAAACCAATAACCAAACATTCGTCCTGGTTGAGACGTAAGGCGGGGGCGACAACAGCGAGACGCAGCATTATGCTGACGCGCGGGATCCAACATAAAGCGACGAGTGTGTGACTTGCTTGCCAGAAATGTTTACGTACAACTTGATGCCAATTGCTTTTGAAACGCGTCTTCATTTGAATGATTCCCCGCCTCAGTTTCAGTCTAGACTACATAGACGAAGGGTTACTCCATGGGAAGCTCCCCTGATAAATATAACGGCTGAAAGGATACAATAAAGTGGATCAGTTCTTCCTCTAATAGATAATAACAATAACATAATAGTTTTGTTGAAGCTGCTGTCCTGAAAATTATACTAATGTACACTGAAAAAATAGATGAGAAACACTAACTAATCTTTTGGTTGATTTTCAGCCTACTAATTGAATTAGTTGGTAAAATAATATAAAATTGGAAAACCAAATAAAATAGTAGGGAAATCAACTAAAATAGTTGAGAAACCAACTAATTTTGCAAATTTTAATTAGTAGGCTGAAAAAGTAGTTAGTTTTTCTTATCTTTTTTTTCAGTGTATAATTTTAAAATAAATGGTGTTAATAATTCAATATGTGATTCCTTCAACTCCAAATTTTATTGTTTTTCACAAATGTAAATTAAATTGATTTTAAATAAAAGAATTGAATAAAAATTATATTAAAAAATTTATTCAAATATTGACCGAGACATGCACGGTTACTTTCACATAAAATCAAAGGTTTTTCTTTAATTATTAACAAGTAAAAGTAACTAACTCATAAAACAAATTTAAGTAAATGAATTTGAAACTTGATTAAATTTGTGGAGCCTCCACAATTGCATTAATCGCGATAAAAATTGGACCCTTTTTTGAAAATTAAATATGTTAAAGAAAAATGATGATTGAAGAATTAACTTCCACTTAAGTAACTAATTATAACTTAACCTCTTAAAGTAAAAATTGAGAAAATAACTCGAAGCGACTTTTCAAAAAACAAACTATTTCCGAATATAAATCCTATAAGTATATGTAAGTAATTGTAACTATATAACATAAAAACTTTTCTTCCTGCTAAGTAGAATGGCCTTTCAGAATCGTGCTTTATATCAAAATACCTAAAATTTAAAGACGATTACGCTTGTGAATGGTGTATCTAGTTGCGAATTGCGTAACGATGGCAATCCTGAGACCGTCGCAATTTCACGACTTCTCTTCTTAGAAAGACACTCTGGCTTACATAAAATTCGTGAATAAAAGCCTGATAACTGCGTCGTGGAGCGAATAAAAAGGCAATAAACCACCGCGACTTGTTCGGAGCTCCCGGTACTGCCCCAGCACCATCAGCCCCACCGCTCCATTTCGAGTTGGAAAACGGTCGGCGAGCGCCGAAAATACTCGCGGGCTGGAGAAGCGACATTTACGCGGGATTATGTCACATGCCGCGGTGAAAGAGACCTCCCGAAATAGCCCGGTGCGGCTCCTTTTGGGCAATGAAACGACGGCGGACGGTGCTTTCATCCGCGGGTTTTTATACGCCGCCACTCGAAAATGACCAGCACAGCGGCGGCGTCGGAGGACGGGCAAAAATCGCTGCCGCTCAAACCCACGGCGTACATTTAATTAAAGGTGGAGTCGCCGCGATCCACACGTAGCTGGGGCGAGCGGGCCCCGAAAGCGAGCTGGATAAGGATTCCCGGCGCTCGTCCTTTCAAATTCGAGGCTCCAAATGGGGGCTCGGCTTCGTGGCGCTGGTCAATGCAAATTCGTTCGAACGGGGCGTTGAGGACCTCCTTCGTGGGCACTCACCTGCAGTACCGTAAATTTCGCCAATTTTGATCGCGGGGGTAATAATAATAAAGAAGGTGAAATTTTCCCAAAAGTTGTAGGTAATTGGGTCACCCCAGATGAGTTGTGGTTGCAGCTCTTTTATTTATTGAATTTTCAATTAGGTGGTTAACAACACTTTTCGTAGCATGGTCCCTCCAAGGATTCCACCCTGGCAATAATTTACACCATAATTTATATTAGACAACATTTTGTTTCAAGGAAATTTTATTTTTAAATTAAACTCTACCTTATTCTGTGAATGTTCATCAACCAGCCTTTTTGGTAAGATTTGATGTTGATAATCATAAAGTTTTCTTCAATAAATACTCAGTAAACGGCCACATCAGTTTTACTAATGAAATCGTAAAAAGGTTTTGAAGTTCGTCCAAATCCTTACGAGCTATTTTGGACTGGCATCGAACGGCGAACGAACGAACGATATAAAAAAGTTTTTTTTTAAAAAGATTTAGATTTAAAATGTAGAGCAGATAATATTGTAATAGTTCTTCTATTTGATTAATATTGAGTAGGTAATAAGTAATAACCTTATTTATGCAAAACATGCCGACATTTATTTAATCTTGCATTTTTCATTCAAAAACGGATTAAGTAATGTTTTATTTATATTGGCGCAAAGAAACCCAGATGCTACGACTACAAATGTTAATAAAGGAACTATAAATCTTTACGACTCAAAAGAAATTGTAAATTAGTTTAGTGTAATATTTATGCTTCATAAGTCGAATTCGTTTAATAACACAGACCAACGACAGTTTTCCCTAGGATAAATAATATACATATGTATGTAAGTATTTATGTGCAAAGTTTACATATTTTTCCATCACGTCAAACTTTCACGAAAAATAAGGTCTGAAATTGAGAAAATGCCTATTTTGCCAATTTTTGAAGATTTTCCCGAAAATCAAGGAACGTAAAAAAATCCAATAATTGATAAAAACTACTTTGTTTTATTATACTTAACGCAATTTTTCTCGAAAACACGATGTGATAGGACATTTTTGAATTTGGATTGGTATTTGGCATTCCATGAATAACATAAAACAATTGTTAGGTACAATTTATAAGGGCTTTGATCAGTCAAATTTTGCAGACCAACGTAATTTTTGCGCGTCTATTAACTATATCAAAGGTTTTTCGATTTGAGATTGGGCCGTTTTTAAAATAAAAAATAATATGGAAATACATTTAATAAACTAATTATTTCCACATATTTACAGCATTTTATATAAGGCAAAATTCTGAGCTAATAGAAATATTTTATAATAGTAAAATCTTAATTCAAATGACAATTAATTTATATGAGGTTGTTGTTGTTAATGGGACGACAAAATTGCACTATTTTTATGGATATGTCGAAAACAATGGCAAGTGGATTTTTTCATTATTTTTCTATTCTTCCCTACTACAAAAAGAAAAAGCCCCTAATCCCACAAAATTAAATTAAATTATTGGCAGAAGTGCTTTCGTTTTGAGGTTTTGCTCATACTCAAAAAAGTTAGGACCTGAACTGGTAAAAAGATTCGCCTGTGCCAAGCCCTGGTTCCTTCTGAGTGCAACGGCCCATCTTAATCTTAAGAAATCAGTGAAATGGGAGGAAATTAATTAATTACCTGTCGCTGCAATAAATCCTTTTTAATCGAGAGTAACTGTTAAATCCATGTTCGCGACAAAGTACCTCTTCAGACTCACTGCGCTCCGCGTCGCATTTTGCAGCTGATTTCGACCGCAGCGGAGCCGGGGGAGAGGCAAATCGACAACGCACTCGAAGGGGGGGCCCGCGTCGGGGCGATCTCGCGGTGCGGCTACCTGCGTTACCTCACTCGCCACGCACACACTCACAGACGGCCGCTACGTACACGATGGGGGGGCAGACACACACACACAGCTGGGCTCGCGAGTCGGGGGCAGGGACGACTCGCGATTCGCATTCGCGACGCGACGATCTATCGCATTTACACGACGCAAATTGCATAGATCACGTTCCGCGGCGGCGTCTTCGTCGCTTTTTGTTTGGCGAGGACGTCGTCTTTTTGGTCTTCACTTCGCGGATTAAATCACAGGCCTAGCTGCAGCGGGGAGATGGCGGGAGTAATTACTCAGCTCCACGGAAAGTTTTTGATTATGCGATGAAAACGGCGGAGCACCAGCTCCAAAAGCAACAGCTACAACAAAAACCGTGCAATCAAGCAACAGCCGTCTGCGGCCGGTGCCCGTTCTCGCGGTGATCCGGGCGCTGCGGCGGCAGAAGGGGCCCCCGGTGGATAGCTCCAGATGCCCCCAGACACGAATCGATATCACTTCCCTGTTCCTGGTTCTTGCGGCCAGGGAACTGTTTGTTTTGATGAAGAGCGCCGCAACTGCGAACTGACCGGTTGCTGCACCCGCCCGGGAAAACAAACAGCAGAGCCTCCGCGCCCCGTCGACACGGGAGGCTGGAAACTCACCCGGAAGAGCAGGCAGCACCAAACCAACAAAACAGCCCGCGGAGGTTTCTCGAGTTCTCACAGCTACTTAAAATGCGTAAAGATCTTTCCCTCGAGCTGAGCCGAGACGCAACGGCGTCGGTGGTGGCTCCTTATCAAATCGTGTCGTGATTAATTGTCGCGCCCCCCGGCAAGGTAAACAAAAATTTATTGAAACCCCGCTGAGGGTGAGAAATGCCAACAATCCGGCGACTGCGATCCAAAAGACCTTGATGGTTGCAGCCTCCCCGAGAGATGGATGAGTTCGCTTAGTGCTCCGCTGGCTGCGGGGAGATTGCGTCCCCTCGTCCCGTTCCGGCGATGACAACACCCACCTGGGCGGAGGACGGGGGAGTGAACGTGGGCGTTCGCGGAGCCTTCTTATCAGCCCAGAATCGGTTCCTGCGATGCGAGGTGTAAACCACCTTAAGTCCGACTATCACTTAATCCGCGCGGTCTAGATAATGCACGCCGCCCTGCAGCGATAATCCAATTGGCGGGCCACCACCACACAACACTCCGAACGATAGCCGTCCCGTCCGTCCTCCAGGCAAGGTCTGAAAAAAATTCACGAGCGGAACTCGGAGCACCTCTGGACTGCACCCCCGCGACACTCGCACGGGGCAGTGGTCAGCACTGAATCTGGATGGCTGGGAGCAGGCACCTTCGCTGCTTTTTTTTTTTTTGTATTTTCCAGCTCTGTGCGGCGACACAAACAACAAACAAAAGTTTTATTTCCAGGTAAAAGCGGCGCGGCTGGACAACAGAACTGCACACGTCCACGTCGCAGCGATCTCTCCGATTGACTGAAGGAGGGCACCAAGAAAAGCTCGGGGGAGCCTCTCGAAGCCGCGACTTGCACCCCGGCAGGGGCTCCATCACTTCACCGTTCCATTTTCCACCTAGCGGAATGATGCGCGAAAGCTCCGTTAAAGTAGCTGAAGCTGAAGACAAGCATATTCAGCCAGTTGGGGCCTAAGCCCACTGTGGTCCATCCATCGCTGGGGAGTTTTAGGCGCTTCCATGGATTCTTGAAATTGGTGATTAGGCGCCAGGCAATCTTAAAACCGTCACGGTTTTGCCGCTGAAAAAAACAAGAAAAATATTTTGTAGTCGATAAGTTCTTTTACAAATATTATGGATTTAGAATATGTTCCATAATGCAAGATTTTCAAAAAAAAATAATATCAAAGGGAAAAACAGCCGCATTTATGCGTTTTAAAGAAAATAGTTATTTAAACTTGAAAACTTAATTCATAATGTTCTTGGAGCTGATTTTTCATATTCGAACAGTAACTGATTCTATAAAGAAAAATCCGTTTAACCTCGAAGTTTTATATGTATGTATTTAAAACTAAAAAAACTTCATACATGCAATTTATTTATGGTATGGAATTCCAAACCTTCATGACAAAACATCCCCACGAAATCTACGCAAAAATCCTGGCATAAAATTTCATTCAAAATCTAAAAGATATGATAGCACATTTACAAAAAATAGCGCTTTGAAAGACACTTTGTATGAATATATTCTAAGTTTATAAGAATTTTGATAACTAATCCTGGCTCTTCACGTATAAATGAAAGGAAGTTTTCTGCTCTTAGGCATCTTAAAACTTATCTAAGATCTACAATGCTACAAGACAGACTAGATAATCTGGCAATCTCAAAATATACATATGTATGTACATACATGAATATTTTATTCACGTTTGGAACGATTTCAATGTTTTAAATTAAACAGTAATGATTTGATTTATCTTATTTTCAATATTTAAAAATTACAATTTCAAAAGTAATGCTATTTGCATAATTGTTAACACACTAGTTTTTGCTAAGGATCGAAGCAAGGAAATAAAAAGCAAGAACTTTTGAAATATAAATTTATTTTCAACAATCCAACTGATCTTTTCTCTGGTCCAACAATGAGTGAAAAATTTCCCAAAAATGATCGTTAAAATAATTAATAAATTAAAAAATGAAATACAAGAATTTTTAAATTTTAAATTTAAATTTGATTAATTGGGACAAATTAAATAATTTTATTATTGAAATCTCTAACACATAATATAAAAGCTGTATTTATGATTTAAAATCAATAATGTTGCATTCTATTTAATTTGAATTTTAATTTTGTATTATGTAAATATTTTCAGGATACTTACATTTTATCATAAGAGCGCCAGGTTGCGTGGGAGTGGTTTGCTTGCGGTTTATGCAACAGGCTTGGGTTCATCGAGTTATTTGGATTTAATGGTTTGGAATTTGATACCATCAAAAAGTTATTTAAGCTACATACCATAAAAAAAATACATAGTGCCGCCCCTGTTTACAATTGAATATAATATGTATGTATGTATGTATGCATATAAACTTAGCCTTTATTGTATTCGAAATCGCCGATCTTGAAAATCTGTAAAACCTACATACCATAAACTCCACATGTCCTAAAACTAAAGAAGTACCTAGGTTTTAATCTCGATGTATTTCACCTTTGACGCTTCGATTCGGCTTTTAATCATAAATCAAACGCCTTCCGACCTCAGGGCATTTGATACTCGCAGAAGATAAGAAGCTCAAAAATATTTTTAAGGAAGATTATCTTCCTAAACTGTCTCCCTTTTTTTTCGAGGACAGTAACGCCTTAATCGCCTGACATGAAGGAGCGAACTGCGCAAATAAATAACATGCTCGAGGGGTTGAAAAAAAAAACGAGTCATGAGGGAAGACTCTCAATTTGCTTTTCAATCACATGCCATAATCACATCATGCGCCGGGTAAAATCCGGCAACCCCCGCTCGTCCGAGGGTCTTTCGGCGGCAATAAAGAATCCGATGGCCTGGAGGAGGTTTTCACAGCTTTTTAGAGAAAGCTTCCCGACGCGACGCGACGTGGTGATGTGCTGAATTCTGGCTACATGCAATTATCCAGAATCGGGGAGTCTCCTGCGCTCCTCCGCGTTACGCCCCAGCCCCACATCAACAACAAGTGTTCCGCTGAAAATGGAAACTTGTTGCTCGCCCCCGAATCCCTTCGAGCCTCTTTTCGTCGATTGCTAACCGCAATTTTTTGATTTTCCCAGTAAATTACATTTTTTTATTTCGAACTACGCACATTAGTTGCAAAAACGTTCGAGAAAGGGTCCTGCAGCTTCCCCGTCAGGTCGTCCTGGAATCTGGAGGCCTGCTCCCTTACAGTGGGGCTCAGTACGGGGCTCCCCGATGGTGGTATTTATCTAAACCGGGAAAGCTCCACCCAAGACGACCCGACACATCCGCACCCAGAGTGCCAGAAATTTCATCCAGAGAACGACTCTGAACGCTCCCCCAGCCGGTCGGATGCGGCTTGTTGCCGTTTTGATTATGCTCACAGCGATGATGGCTGGGGCTGGGGAGCTAATGGACCGTAAATAAATGTTATTGCAGCCCATGTAGATAAATCCACATTTTTCCCAGGTATATCGCCTCCGGCGCGCATTTGAATGAAATCATAAAGAAACTTTTCCTGAGCACCGTGTTGGCAGGTTTAGGGTGCTGGGATTAAGTGGAAGGCACTTACAGGAAATTGGAAAGGATTCAGCTGCGCTTCCGAGAAATCTATAGCTGTTGGGGGTGCTATTTTTTGTTATTGCGGAGTAGAGTGAAAAAGATTTCCCTACTAATTTTCAACTCTTGCAAGTTACCGTAGTTAATTATGGTTAATATTTGTCGTTCAAAAACTAGGACGCTATAACCACAACATAACCACGAACATAACTATTTGCTGTTCATAAACTCTTCATAGTAAACTATGGCATAGTTTAATTTTAACCATACTCCTTGAGAGCCCATGGTTAAATTTAAAGAAGTAGAAGAAGTTTTTGAACAGCTTTCTTTGCGTAAGTTTTGGTTTGGTTAAAATTTTTCGAATAGTAAAACAATAATTAAAAAATGGATTTTTTACAAAGAGATGATGGCGAATTCTATGTTAAGATGCCTGGATATGCTTCTTCTTCTTCTTCTGCTGGAACATAACCATTCATTTTTATTGAGCTTTAAATTATTAAAACTAATATATGATTATTATGGATTACTGATGAAAACCATGACTCCTCGTTGTCAGGCATGATAAATTCACCAAAAATGATCCAATCTTCAAAAATAAAATATATAATCTCGTAAAATAATATAGGATGGAATGCACCAGTAGTTGATTCTACACCAGTAGTTGATCATACATCAGTAGTAGATCGTTTCCTAATAAAATAAAATATTGAACTATTGGGTCAACTAATCATTGCCTTCACTCTAGCAACTAAGCTAGGAGGCTTATCGTCAAAAAGCTGATGAGGCCGAACATACATATCATACATATCATCGAGATTACACACGTCTCTGCTAAACGGTCAGTCTAGTTTTGATGGGGCTGAATTTAGAACGTAAACACGGACTACTTTCGGGAAACTTTTGGAGTTCTATTGTTTTGTTTTACATATACATTATGTACGTAGCTAAAGGTCATTTCTAGCTTTTTGAGTCCAAGAAGTGCTGAACCAACAGTTCTAAGATTTCAAATAACAACTTGGTCAACAACATGGTTAAAAGGACACTTTTAGAAAAGAATATAAAAACAAATAAATGACATGGTTTTTAATTTTAAATCTTCTTAAATAATAACTCTGTAAATTATTTAATTCTGAATTCACATTACATATTCGCAATTCGAAATTTGCAATATTTTCGTTTTTATTTTAATTGACAAAAACAAAGACACACTATCTGGTGAAATATTGGTGCATTCACCTTAGTTAGTTATCCTCTAATGAAGAGCTTTTTTTTCTTCTCCAAAAACAAAAAAATACTTTAGTTTGCTATTATTTTTAATAAAACATTTATGTCTAGCTAGTTATAAAAAAAACCTTTCTTATTTTTTTAAAATATGTAGAAAAAATTTTGCATTTTTGAAAATTCAAGGTGTATGTAGGTAACACCTTAAGAAAACGAAATTGTAAATAGATTTTTAAGAATAGTTTCTCTCATTTTCTGTTCTTCGAATTCGAACAATTGGTTAAAATGAGAAATTATTAGGTTTAGCATAACTATAATTTGTATTTGAGATTTTAAATGTTGATTTTTTTATTTTAACACATTCGCATCGGGTAATTTTGAACGCATATAGCTGAATTAACGAAAATTCTCGTTTCCCGATGCGAATGTGTTAAGATAACTTAAAAAAATATGAAATAAATGTTTTTAAATTTATTCTATCAATATACTGAACATTGATAGAATAAATTTAAAAACATTAATTTTCCTCAAATTGTACAGGTTTTTATAAACCGCAAATTGTTTAGCATTTTTTTGTCAATTGAATAACTTACGGCGCAGAAACGAGATTTTATTAGACTTTTGAGACAACTTTTAAAACACCAAAATGAAGGTGTATGCGAGTTTACAGATTATCTCTCATTCCGAGGATGACCCCTAATATGACTGCACTAACCGGCAATAAATTAACCAAAATATTAATTCAATAAAAAAAATATATGATTTTTGTAAAAGCTTGTGACTTTTCAAGCGTTTTCATATATGTATAAAGGTCCAAAAAACACGAAAATTCATTTAAAATTTGAAAGTAACAAGTCAAATGACTCGATTTCATTGCACGCAAGTGTATTTACAAATTTATTATCGGGTTGAGATCTTTGCAATGCAAGGGCTTTTCGCTGTATGCTATAGGAGTCATAAAGATTTTTCCTCACGGCTGGAATAAAATTCACTCTAATCCGAGTATCAGAAAAGCTATAAGACAACTCCTAATGGCCCGGAATTGTTGGCCCGTTGTCGTCTTGCACATGATTTCAATCAAAATCAGTTCATAAACTGACCCGCACCGGAGGTCCCCACTAGCGGCGGTCTTATGCCGGTCAGCGGAGGGAAAACAGGCCGTTTGGCAGTGACATCACGTGCGCCTGTTTCGAATTAAGGATAGTATAAGCGCTCCCCGAGGAGACTGGAGACAGAGGTCGAAGTGGCTTTTGGTTTCGTCTCGCTTCGCATCGCTTTCCTAATAATGAAAGGAGTGGTCCTAGGCCGCCGAAATAGGTCCCCATATTGTTCCCTCGATTTTTGGTGCCAGTAAGGAGCATGGGGCGCATACTAAGCAGGGCGACTAAATGATGGCATTACCCCGGACAGTGGGATCGGAGATTATTTATAGTCGTCCCATTCAAATCCTCTGGCATATCCATCTACTGCGCCAGTTCTCAGGCAATTCCTTATTTCTGGAAGATTCATCTTCAAACGTGGGTCAATCTGTTTTGAAGAAAGTGCCTTTTGCTGTTGACCACGTTCCTTACGACCCAGACGGAGACGGTCGGGTAGCAAAGAGATACTCTGCTGAGACCTGGATGTGGACTATTGTATCAGTAATTTTGTCGAAATTGATGCTCTGTGCATTTAATGGAAGGAGGTTGCATCTTTGGAGCCACTTCTCCTAAACGCGATTCAATCTTTGTACATCCCTCCGAAGTTAGTATCTGTCTCATGTGCTTTTATACTGTCCATCAGAGCGCCCCAGGGGCTGAGCACCCATGGTTTTACGGCGGGTATATTTGGTGTGCAGGTCACACGAGTTCTTATCGTTTTATTATGGAAATGCGCAGAGATAAAAATTCATGGCATCGACCAAATATGCTCCGAAACACCGGGGCCATGCATGGAGATGGAGTCGAGGAGCCCCTTTATAGCTGGCCACTGGTGCTTCTATCGCAGCTGCCAACAGCCCCGGATGGCTGCTGACACTAAGATCATAATGGAAACTTTTAGTTCATGGGAGCTCTGGGCACAGCTCTTCTTTGGGTCAAGTGACCATCCAGGGCACGAATGGATACTTGCGGGCCAGCACGTCCGCAGCTCCGGGGCAGCCTTAAGGGCTCCAATTTGGCTAATATACTCCTGCTGGTTAATTGCGGCCCAGGAACGCCATGTTTGTCCACCGCAATTTTAACTAACTAAGACGAGCACAAAAACTCAGATTTTAGGAATCGGGCTTGATTTGGGTACAGCGGAAGAAAATCAAAATATACTATAAAAATACTTCCTCCGAAATTATTGTAATAAAAATAAAAATAAATATGCTTACTAATTTTCAGGAACAATGTAAATGATAGAAAAGCTAAAGATAATATATGTATAGTAATAATTAAAGTTAATAAAATAACATTTTGTAATATGTACCTATATGGACCACTCATGGACAAAAAAAGATATAAAGTATTAAGCCAACAAAGCCATGTTTTTTAAACATCTGAACAGTTTATTTTTCCAATGCATAATTCCAATATTTTATCTTTAATTGCCAATTCAAGCAAGAATGAACTCATAGAAAATTGTCGAATTCAAGCTACCACAGCGCACAAGCACAGGCACTCAGATTTTTTAAGAATTTTTTGTTACCTCCCTACAGTATAGAATATTTGCTCCGCTACATCTGAGAGATTTCGATGTGGGGTCCCATTGCGAACGAAAAATAATTAAAACTGTGACCACTAAACCTTTTATTTGCCTCCCATGCAGGTACTTTATTTTGAATAATCTCAGCACACCTTTGTGGCACAGCCGCTATTAAATTCATAATAGCAGATTGAGGCATGCTTTCCCATTCCTTCTTGCAGTGTTTCTATTTTCTATTACTACTTACTTAATTGAGACTCGCCAAGAATCCCCAAGATATTTTCAACAGGATTCAAATATGGTGATTGAGACGACAAATCAAAAATTTTAAGGCCATTCTCATTTCGATTCGATGTATATGTTTCGGGTCATTATCATGCTAAAACACACATCGAAGCGACGTTTCCCATTCGGATGGTAACATTTGAGTCTCCAAAATAAAACGATTCATTATTTCCTTTATTTAAAAAATGACTCACGCCGTTCGCTGAAAAACAGGTCCAGACAAAATTAATTTCAATAAATATTTTTAAATACGTTACTGTATTTATTCAAAAATGCACCTTTTGTAGCATTTTGTTTAAATATCTATATAATGTAAGGATGTTTTGTATCTGGATAACGTCAGTCCGTACGTAGTTATCGCAATGTGAGTTGTGGAATTAGTTGAGTAGAAATTTTGCTACTAAATAATTTCACCTTAGTGTACTTATTTTTTTTTTTCTATAAATGTAAATAATCGTATTAATTTAGGCCAATCTACGCACTCCAGGGACGATGACGCAAATATCCTCCACGCTCGAGAAGAGCCGAATTTTTCTTCGAAAATGTCCCCATGGTCGGAGCCTGAGGACTATTCCGCCTTTAATTTAGCTAAAAATCTCATTTTCCATCCACGCGCTGTTGTAAACACGAGGTTTTTTTCGGCCACAAAATAAACAAATAAGGACGTACTCCGCCAGGTTGACTAGGCCTCCGTAGGCCTGCTGAAGGGCTGGGGGCGGTCTGCTCCTCCAATTCCCCAAAATAGAAGAGGCAGACTACCTGTAGGAGGCGGAGAACCTGCAGACAGACGAGGGCGAGGAGGAGGAGGGATCGGATATGGTAATCCGGCGAGCAAGCCACCACCCACACCCCCGCCTGCATCGAGTTCAATAAAAAGGGGCTGGGGGCGGGTGAGCCCCACTCTCGAGAAGATATTGATTACCTGGGCTACAATCTTCGTGCAAACAGAAACGAAAACCGCTTCGACGGCCTTGAGAGTATCTTTTTTTGTATTCCTTCCCTGCGACCACGGAGCCCTGGATGGGGGGCTCCCTGTTGAGCCCCACCAACCGCAAGTGGGACGCGGAAGGCCGACGAGGATCGTCGAACAGATGAAGATAGGGTGGGCGGGCTGAACGACTTTTCTCGGGTTCATGTTGCTGCGCTACGGGGAACCTCGATAGTAATGCTAATCAATTCGCAATTAATGCAGCTTAGCTGCATGCTTAATTGCGTGCCAGGCACCGTGTCGTTGCATGTCGGTCGCTCCTTCCTTAATTATGCTGTGCGAATGCCGAGAAAGGGCTCTGTTAACGAACAAAGCTCCCTGGTAATTGGCGGAAGATTGTGGGTGCTTTCAGGACTTGGGAGGGATTTGAAGCATGTACGAGGAGGAGGAGTAAAGTCTTCTTTATTTTGTGGATATTGCAAAAACACACCCTCACTATCAGAATATTTCCACTTATCACCTGTAATCCGCCGCCAAAGTTATAAACTATTCATTCCTTTCGGAATTAATTCCCATCAAATTACTATTTCTTCGAATAAAACTACTTCCATTCCTTCAAAATTAGTATTGACAATTACCTATATGTACTTACCATTTTAAAGAAAAGAAGTATCTAGTTATAATCGTTCATATAAATGATACGAAATTAACTTAAAGAATTGATTTTAATTCCTTAATTCCAGTTCGCTTCAAATTGTAAAATGTACACGCCTGAACTTTGCTAATTATTATTGTTGTTGCTTTGAGCCAAAGTAAAAACTCTCAACTTTTGGGATGCTAAATATAAATTTTAAAGCTCAATAAATACAATATAATCTTAAAGAGGCCAATTTATTTTTAACATATTTAAGAGAGTGCCCTCTCTGAAAACAATAGATACCTAATTTTTACACCTTACAATAATAAATACCCGAGGAATGATTCACTTTATGCCTAACAGCGTAATAACGAGCTCTTTACAAAAGCACTAAGTCCGATCGGAGCCTCCCCGAATTCATGAAAGCACTGGGATTGGGGGACCTCTGGGGACCTCCGTAAGGAGCGTAGCGCTTCTACTTCATGACTTAATCCTGCTTAAGATTTGCGTTCGTTAATCCGACGAGGTAGGCTCTTCGGCGGGCGTCCACCTTCAGCAGGAAGTCTCTGACCCGATCAGGGATGAATTCTGTGGATTTGACTATTTGCTGCTGAAGCCGGTGCCTGAAGTCAGACAGGGAGAAGGAGGCTCGTTGGTAGAAAAAGATGCCGTAGACGAACTCCAGGAGAGATATTTCCGGCCAGAGGACTTTAGTGAAGAACAGCACAGTGGATGAAAGCTAAGAAAGAAAATATGTGTAAGTTAAAGTAATAAAATTAATTTATTAATTTTCATTTGATCGTAATTTTTTTAGTCAGTGGAGATTTAAGGATTAGAGATTCTCCTGTACTGGTACCCGATTGTATTCTATAAAAAACCTTCTACAGCACGTTAGCAATAATTTTCTTTGCATTTAATCTTTTGTAACCTTTTCTATAAAAAAGAATACCAGTTTTTGGCACCTGTGACGACAGTTAGACGCAAGTTGGTACTCTATTACAAAAAAAAACATGCCCCAAGGCCGCTTTAGCTTGATTAATTATTTCTGGGAGAAAGTGAGCGTTCTTGCGCACAGAATCACGAGACCCTCTTGCGGTTACGAGAAGAAACCTAAAAATTGCGTTTTCGTTTAGCCAGTGAAACTGCCGCCAGGAAATTGGCATTTTGCAAAATTTTTTGTCTCCATTTAACTGGTATATTTCTTAAAAGTAGACTGGTGACGCAAAACTATTTTACAACGTGGGCCTAAAGTCGTTAGTGTAAGACTTTCCTCAAAAATAAGATATTATCATCTTCAAGCGATAACAAATAACGAAAGGAAAGAAAAACAATTGCTTTTTTCCTATTATGGTAAATAATGATGAATGACGCGCAAATAGGACTCAGTTTTTCGTAGAATAATTCTTAGATATGGAAATAAATTAATCACATTACTTTCCATCTAAACTTCTTGAAGGTTCTAAACCAACATTACAGAAATGTTAAAGGTAAAAGAACTGTAAACTGCAAAAAACAATAACTTTGCAAAAAATTCTATAAAATTACTTTCTGTAATGTTTACTAAATTTCAAATGACCAGCATTTTTTCTAGTAATTTAATAGAAAACAACAAAATAGTGTAATTAAGAACAACAGTCAAACGAGAAATATGACACAAAAAAAACACATGTTTTTAACTGCCATTAAAATGTCAGAACTATGAGTGATGAGTTTGTAGACGATTTCCAAAATTGAAATAAAAACTTAAAATAATAAAGGTATATACAAGAAAGAAGTTTAAAGCACTAAAATCTACATGGCACAAGAGAAACTTCACTGCACTAAATAGTCAAATATTAAAGTAAATTTTGCTACTACTCTATGAAACTTTTTCTATAGTATATTAAAGTTATGAATAGTTATCACAAATTACAATTACTCAACTCTTTTAAGCTGCTATTTAAATAATAATAATAATAATGAGGGGAATTTACCTGAATCTAGCTTTGATGCTACAAAGCTAAATATCTTAAAAATGCACCTAGACACATTTTCTAAATAATAGCTTTATATTTCAATATATGACATCAACATTCCTAATGTCACGTTAAACTTAAACTTATGATGGAGTCCATTATTGCAGCAATATAAAGAGAATCCTTGTTTTTTCCCGCTCTCTCTCAAAACTATATTTTTCGTTAAAAAAGTTGTATGGTGCACTAGCATTTATTTAATAACTTCCTTATTGTAGTAAAGCGCTTTCAACTTTTTAGTTGCAAATGATTAGTTAGGTAATTAAATAAAGTTATATATTATTCAAAACTAATTAAAATGACGCCAAAAAACATAAATAAAAAAAGATGTAGGAATACCCAATTTTCAATTTTGCTAAGTGAAATTAAATTTCTTCATCGATATCTTAAGAAAAAGAAATCAAAAAACAATATCTTGTTTTACCAGACTCTTGTTTGGGTTTCTGTGAATCACCTGTTTTGTTTAAGAAAATATGTAATTAAAGCAATTCAAATTTCCGAGGACCATTTGTAGGGTAAAAACCTAAAAGAGATAGACACGAAATTATTAATGTTATGGGGATCTAGTTAATAGGTAATAACAAGGTGCCCGTTTATTTCTGAGCTGCTCTTTTCTAATAGCATAATCTGAACGACCTAGGGGTCTTGAACCTGCACTCGCTGGAATGTGCAAGGGGTCTACGTTGTCACGTTTGCTTCGTCAACCACTTAATGAATCGGCTAGTGACCCTCCAGACAGATAGACCAGGACAAACGTGACCCCGTGAAAGCAATATTCATTAATTGATACCGGAACCGGTCTTAGGAATTTTGATCGGAGACCAAAAAAAAAGAGTTAGATTTGCTGCAGCAATGCGAAACAAGATTTCATATCGCTTTTAACAAAAATTAGAGAAACCGCAAAAAGCGTCGTGGCATGATGCGATAATAACGACGCGATTATCTGTTTTCGGCAGGTGAGGGAATAAGATTTAATTTATGAACCTTAAACCCGTTTTGACCCGACTGACGTCAAAGCGCAAAAAGCAGGTAGCTAGTTGTTTCAAAACAAGTCAAATTTCAAGGTTAAGTACTTGAGGCTTATCAAAAAGGTAACAGAAGTAGGAAACGGGGCCAACACAACCGACAAAGGGATCTCACCTGCCACATGAGGAAGTCGCTGATTCTGCTCTCGCCGGAGGTCCTTATGAGCAAGTCTGGTTCCTGGGACTCCTTTGTGTAAAGGCACTGCCTGACGAGGTCCTCCTTGATGTCCTCTGGCTTGAGGCCGTCGTCGGACTCCTCTATGATGTTGTGGATTGCATTGGCCATTTCCTCCCGGGATGTGTAGGCGAGGGCGATGTTGAGAAACAATTTGTCATTATGCTCTGTAATGAGCATCGCTTTAGCCAGCACCTCCTGGAGGTCCTTGGGTAACATGGACAGGTTCCCTATGATTCGAATCTTCACCCCCTCGTCCCGCAACCGGTCTTCCTCTGCCACGAGCCGCGAAAACTGCTCCTTTGCGAAGGACATCAGAGCGTCGACTTCGTCGGCACTCCGCTTAAAGTTTTCTATGCTGAAGGCGTAGGTGGTGACCTCCTTCACTCCGATGTCCAGGCACCACTTCAGGCACTCGGACATCTTCTCGTACCCTTTCATGTGACCGTCGATTTTGTCAACATTCAGCGTCCTGGCAAAGCGGCGATTGCCGTCCATAATGAAGGCAATGTGCCTGGGAATCTTTCCCATTTTAACTATATTTAGCGCAATCGTTTCGTACCACCGGTACTGGTACTCTTTAATCAGCGCCATTGCGAAATACTCTTAATATTAGCAAAAATCACACAAATATTCACAGGAAATTACGCGAAGGAAGGAGTGCCGATTATTCAATTTTTGGCCTCTAGTCGTCTCAGGTTTGACTTGATTTTAACAAAAAGATATTTACACCTGAGCGGCGCTTTAAACAATAACGCAGACGAGCACCTCTGGTCAGCTTTTATTGGTTCTAAAGCTGGGTGAAATAATAGAAAACACTCCGCCGGGAACTGTCATTTTTCACATGACGCGTGACAGTTATCTGAGGACAAAAAAAAAAACGTCTGGCATTGCGGGTTGCGGCCACGTACTTCGGTGATAACGGATTTTAAAATTTTGCTGCATTTATAGAGTTTAGTCATTTTGAATATTGCTTGTTATACTTCCAAAAGAAATTAAAAGTTGGGAAGTCTTTCGAAAGAGATTTTTAGTAGGAATGAGAAAATCAATTTATTTTAAATTTAGAGCCTCTTTGACGATTTGAGACAAGGAAAGAGAAGGATAAAAGACAGTTGTACATAATTACAATTCTGAAAATCATGCTATCTTATGTTGGATGCTGTGAATTTTAATTCTGACCTGCACTAGCAAATTTTTTCAAAATTTACGAGCTCAGTAGATGCTGCTTACCTTCAAAAAGGTAACCCGTCATAAATCCGATAAATGTTGTCTCTCAATGTGGCAGCCCTCGCAGGCAGTTCTTGAAAATTTTCCACACCAGTGCACAGTTTGAGGGCCGCAGAGGTTTTTCCCTGGTTCGCCCATCTGACAGTCGATCAACAGCCACACACACACACGTTCGCCGTTCGCCATCTTCCGTCGCTGTAAAAAGTAAAAATATATCCACCTCGGGCCCCGAATATACACAGAGAGCAGCAAAGCAAGCAATGGCTGACTCGTCGATTGATGTTCACTCAGCCCCGAGAAAATTGGAAATTTCTCAATAAATGTGTGATCTTAGTTGAAATAAAAGTGCGAAAATGGACGATAATCGCTCTGTGCGGTATTCGGTTGTTATACCAGGTACACAAAATACGCAGAACGGGGTCAATTCCCGGCCACAAACTGAAAGTTTTTTCACACTCGACGGCCGAGAGTTGCACCACCAAAACAAGAAACTCCCGAGCTGGGGCTGTGCATTTTGGCCCTAATGACAAATTTCTGCTTACTTTGTTTCTCGTTTCAGAGCTCTATTTCCTCATCTCAAAGTTCTTATCGGCGGGACCACTTCAGGAGACTGCAAAGGTATAGTTTTCTTGGATTTTGGGCGAGAATAATTGAGCCTAAATCGAATTTTTTCCCAATTTTTGCAGGTCCTCGTCCGAGAGTTGGAACTCAAAAAGGTATGTGTGCCGTTGACTTTGACGTTTCCGCCGTTTCGCTGCTGGCGAAGAAATCTTCTGTTTCTGCGTCTACTTGTTTCCCAGTCTAAAACTATACTAAAAACTCGGAGCCAGCAGCACGTGCTCTACGCTATGTACTGCTGTTGGCTGTCAAAATATTTTTTTCGTCATTGTTGACATTCCTTATGAGAGTTTTCCGGGTTTTTCCTGGTCCCGTTGTGCCCCTGGCCGGGCCGAAGAACCCTCGGCCCGCTGCTTAAACCCGGTGCCTCTTCCTTGAGCGGTTCCGTCCGGGCAGGGGCGGACCACCTTCGCCAGCAGCCCCCGACCCCAAGGTGCTCCGGATCTGGATTCTAACGTTTGCCCGTTTTTCGTCCGCAGGTTCTGCCCAAACGCATCGACTGGGAAGGCAATGAACACGACCAGACTTTCGCGGAGCTGGTAAGTGTGGCACACTGCCCTTTCTGTTTATTTACAAACAAAACCGCGCTTCTGACGTTTTGCTCCGGGATATTCGCGTTTTCTGGCAAAATGTAAATAAGCGGTGCACTCAGGTGCGATATCTGTGGCCATCGTTGGACCAGCCGCAGAATCTTTCTGGGATCGGGGTAGAAACCCGGAATTTCCGGCATTCAACGAGAATTCACCGCCCCGTGATGGATTTTAGTTTCCAAGCCTCTTTTGTGCCAGCGGTGTCGAACTGCAAGCAATTGAAAAGTTGAAAAGTGGCAGAATAAATGGCGGCCATGTTGGGGACTTGACTTTGTGCCTTTAGGGAATATGCAGCTAATTTCGAGTGTGGCGAATATTTCGCGAGATGATTGCCTTTTGCAGGACAGCTTCTTATAACTAATTGCGTGCAGTTAATTGCGGAAAAATTAAATGTGAGTGGTGATTAGCTCTGCGGCAAGTCGTTCGAAGAGGCGCTTTTGCCCTTTAATTGCTTCGGTTGCAATTCATCAAAACACTCGGATGGCATTTGGAATTCGCGAAATTGTTTGTTTGCTTAATTGCACAAAAAGTGGCCATCATGACTTATCGCAAAAATGTTACGTGAGACGACGCCATGTTGGAAATCTGTGACAATGCATTTTTTTTCTGATAATTTAACAAAACTGCATTTGTAGGCCCTTTTAACTAATTATTTTTATTATTTAAAAGTTAATAATATGCATTAACCAAAAATTTGGGGGGAAAAAAATTGTTTGTACGACCAATGACACTTTGCATAGTGAAACACAATTTTCTGTAAAGTGCTAAATTTTATGCAAAATTGTGATTATAAAATATTTTATTTCAGAATTTTGCGAAATTGTAGCCATTAAATGCGCTAAAAGCTCCAAAAGCCATTTACAAAAGCTCTTTTGCTATTGGGAGCAGCGGGAGACGAACACACACAAAGTTCCCAGTAATAAAACTGCTTGTGTGCGCGGTCGCGCGTCAAAAAAGCATTTCTTCTTTGCGATCGAAGCGCTACGGGCGCAAGGGGGACAGGCCGCAATGACTCAAGTTCACATTCGAAGTTCGGTTGGTCGTTGCGGAGATTACGTTTTTATTTCACAAAAGAACAAAGAAAGGCTTAAAAGCTAAACATGCAATATAAATCAATTTTTCTCTTTCCCTAGATGCTTCTGGCCAAACGATTTTTAAGAGATATATTGACTCCATTGACAGGGGTTAAAAGTTGCTACTTTGCATACAAAATTATGAAAATTTTAGGTCTTGTGCCAAACAGTACATAACTTTTATACGATGATTTTATGAAATTTTAATGTTAGTAATTAAAAAAGATCAAGAATACTTTAATGGCATAAATACACTTTTTCCCTTATTCATACTAGAGCATCACATGCACTTAAGGAAAATGAAACTTTCCTCCAAGTTTATAAAAGGAAATTCAAATTATACCTGCCGGTTGCTTATTTATTCATTTGTAATCTTATTGAAACATTTGTTCAACCCTAAAATTAAAAAATACTTGGCAATCTGAAAAATGTGTATTTAAGAGATGTTTTTTTTTCAAACGTAAATGTTTCGTTACTACAGGGGAGTTTGTGAAACATCTATTAACAACATAAAAATTTATTCGTAATTAGGTTAACAACATGGCTTTAATATGCTCCTCATAGATAACTTGAAGTTATAACATTCTCGATTCCAAAAGTAACCCTTTCTCTTGAGGTTGTTTTAACGTTAATTAGTCACACTCGGTTAAATCATTCCAGCCTTTTTTATCTGAGATACGACTCATTTATTTAGGGAAAATAGAAATTGTACTGCCGTTTAAAGATAGAATAAATCTTTACCTATAAAATCAGTTAGATATTAGTTGAATCTGGCCCTTTAGTTCTCTTTTAGCAGCCCGAAATTGTTGGGTTGATATTACCCAGTTTCATAATAAAATAATACTCAAATTCATGCATTTTTATTGTTTTAATTATTTATCATGAAGCAAAGGTCTTTACCCAGTATGACTATTACGTAATTTTTAGAAAATACGATTAGGGTTAATTTTGTATTTTTTAAATCTTAGGAGCGGAAGTACCCTCACATTGGTCCAAACCACTTACTAGAAATATGCAGTCGTATAGGGCCGATTCTAGACAAGGAGCTTGTGCCCGCCGTGCAGGGCGTTATATCTCTGCTCGGGTCAGGGCGGCAAAATTTGTTAAGGACAAAGGAAAGCATATGCAGGCCTCGTTCTTTGGTCGATTATTGCACTCGTCTGCACGGAATGCCTCTGCCAGACTCAGCCAGCTGCAAACCAAATCACAACTTGTGTAAGTGTTTTTTAACTGCTTCGTTCTGCTCTAGAAGATATTCAAAATATATTTTTTGCACAGTGAAAGTATTAATTGGAAGGGAAGCAGCCGGCCCTGTGAGAAGAAAACTTCTTATTCCCACAAACTTCTACAGTAAGACAAAACTCCTGCGGAGGACTTTAGGACATTTGTCAGCAGTTTACTGCGTTTTATTTGAACGCTCTGGAAGGTACATAATAACAGTAAGTCGATTATTCTCTTTTCTTTTGAAAGAAACAAGTGTTTACCAGTTATTTTCAAAAGGGAGCAGATGATCTCCTCGTAAAGTTGTGGAGTGCAGTTGATGGGAGGCTTCTGGCCACATTTCGGGGAGCCTCTGCCGAAATAACAGATATTGCAGTTAATTTAGATAACACACTATTAGCTGCTGGCTCACTAGATAGAATACTTCGAGTATGGGATTTACAGACAACCGCCCCAATTGCAGTCCTTCCAGGACATACGGGAATGATAACGTCTGTAAATTTCTGTCCGTCCCCTCGGGGCGACCTCAAATACTTGGTCACGACAAGCACCGATGGCTCGGTGGCATTTTGGCAATATACCACCCCTCGCGGGGGGAAGACAATTTTTGCCCCGAAGCCTATACAATACCATGAAAAGTTGCGACCCGGCCAAGCTCAAATGATTTGCGCAGCCTTCTCACCTGGAGGTATATTTCTTGCTGCAGGATCAGCGGATCATCACGTCAGGGTATATATAATGTTGGAGGATGGGCCAAAAAGGATTCTAGAGACGGAAGCCCACGCCGACGCAGTCGATTCAATTCAGTGGGCGCATAGAGGCCTCAAATTTGTGTCCGGCAGCAAGGACGGGACTGCCCATGTCTGGGCCTTTGAATCTCAACAGTGGAAATCCATGAAACTTAACATGGCTGAACGGCTGCCGAGGTTAGTTTATTTATAATTTTATTTTAGACTATTTCTAAAGAATTTTAAATAGCTGTCCAGAGCCCGAGGAGGGAAAAAAGCTTAAAGTGACTATGGTTTCATGGGATTACTCTGACAAATGGGTTATTACAGCCGTCAACGATTTCACTGTAAATTTCTGTATTCTCATTAGCTAACGTAACGTTATTTCACCTGAAATTTTTCTTTAGATAAAAATTTGGGACTCGCGAACAGGAAAATTGCATAAAGTCCTACGTGGCCACAAGGATGAACTTTACGTGCTTGAATCACATCCGAAAGATGAGCACGTCCTGCTCTCTGCTGGACATGACGGACAACTGTTTTTGTGGGACATTGAACAGGGTATCTCAGTAGCTCATTTCGTAAACAATATTGATGGACAAGGACACGGCGGAGTTTTCGATGCGAAGTGGTCTCCGGATGGAACAATGATTGCTGCGACCGACTCCCATGGCCATATTTTGATGTTCGGCTTCGGTGCTGGGCACGATCGATTTAAATCGGTAAGCTGAAAAGTTGCCTCCTTGAGCAGGTTGTTACAAAAATGGATATTCCTTCAGTTGCCTCGAGAACTGTTCTTCCACACGGATTACAGGCCTCTGCTAAGGGACAGTAATCATATGGTCTTGGATGAGCAGACGCAGATGATGCCCCATCTTATGCCGCCTCCGTTTTTAGTTGATGTCGATGGTAACCCATATCCACCAGTTTTCCAGCGATTAGTTCCAGGCCGGGAGAATTGTCCTTCGGAACAACTAGTTCCAAACATTGCTGTAGGTCCCGAAGGTGTTGAAGTTGTGGATGGTGGGAGTCTTTCGAATTTAGACAGATTGATAGAAGCTTTAGCGAATAGACAGGGACAGGATCAAGCACCGGATTCAAACAACGATCGAGTGAGCGAAGTAAGTAGTTCTGTTACGATAAAATGATTTTTCGAGTTTGGATAATTTGACCTGAGCTGAAGATTTAGAGTAGTAGTAAATGAGGCACTTTTCCAGGCAAATTTTAACAACAGAATGAATAATTCGCCGAGGGGAAGTATTCCTAATGGACATAGAGTTGGATTAAGGCGAACTGGAGATGTTGAAGGCGTTAGACAGAGTAGTGGAAACTGGCAGAGAGAAACCAGTTACAAGTGGATTCGAAGAACTATTGTCAAGCCCATGAAATATTCACAATTGATCGCTCTTAAACAAATTGTGTTTGCCGCTGGTCAAGACGAGCAAGATCAATACAGACGGGAAATGAGGCGCAGGCCTATAATGATTAATACATCAAACGCGAATACTGCTTTGCAAAACTCTAAAGGGTCTAGGGGCATTCGGGGAACAAGAAATGTAAGAAGAGGTCCTCGTCCAGCGTATCGAACTAGAGCTGTTCGAGAAAGGGAACCCGCACCCGAAGAAATTCATGACGAAGAAGAAGAGGAGGAGGAAGAAGAAGACTCGGCAAGTAACTCTTCGGGTGATACAAGTTTTTCGACTGGAGTCAACGAAGACATGCTTAGCGGGTCCAGTTCATCTGAAACTGAAAGTTCTGACTACTCTGATTGGGTAGCTGATAAACCGGGTCCAACGCTAGAACCTCCAAAGAGATCCAAAAGAAAGCCAGTGCAACGTAGAAATTTCTCTCCCAGCAGCGATACAAGTCAACAAGGTTCAAAACCAAGAAACAAAAAGAAAATTACTGTGCCACCCGAGAGTGGTGAAATTCCTGAAGTATATCGTCCGTCAGAGTGGCTTACAGAAGTCATTCCGCGAAAGGCTCCCTATTACCCCCAGATGGGTGATGAGGTCGTATATTTCAGACAAGGGCATCAGCGGTACCTGGAAGCTGTCCGAACCAAAAAGGTGTACAAAGTCACTGCCAGTGCAGAGCCTTGGAAATTATTGACTCTGAGAGATCATGAGTTGGTCAGAATCATTGGAATAAAATACGAAATTAAGCCGCCAAGGCTCTGCTGTTTAAAATTAGCTATAATTGATAGGAGCGGACAGATGACAGGGAGAACATTCACAATTAAATATCACGATATGCCAGATGTTATTGATTTCCTAGTTCTGAGGCAAACTTTTGATACGGCTGTCGCAAGGAATTGGGGTCCTGGGGATCGATTTAGGTAAATTGGTGATTTGGCTCGTTCAGAGAGCTGAGGTCTTATTTAAAGATCTATCTAAAGCCTCAGTCCACTGCACAAAGCTGTTAATTCTTTTTACCGAAAGTGATAAATTATAATTGCTTCCAGATGTATGATAGAGGACGGCTGGTGGATGGGTCAAATAGAATCTCGCCAACCACTATCTGCAGAATTTCCAGACTCTCTTTTCATGTGCTTCAGAGTTCGTTGGGATAATGGAGAATATGAAAACATGAGTCCTTGGGATATGGAGCCAATTGACGAGAACAGACTTCCCGCTGAGGTTGGGGGTGCAGTCTCAGTCCTTCCAGAAGAGCTAAGAGCCACGCTGTATCAACCTAAAAATGAAGAGTGGCCACGAGGCGACAGAGATGCTTCTTGCCGAAGGATTATTGCTGGGTTGGAACAAGTATGTTTTTGGCATGTTTTTTTTTTTTTTAGAAAACGTAATGTGTTCAATAAAATGTAATTAGGTAATGGGTCTAGCGATAGCGGATGCTTTTCTGGTTCCTGTGGATTTGAACATATATCCGGCCTACGCCTATGTAGTCGAATATCCAATTGATTTAACAACGATCAAAGCACGATTTGAAAATCACTTTTATCGTCGCATCACATCTGCTCAATTTGATGTCCGCTACTTAGCAACTAATGCCGAGAAGTTCAATCAGTCGCACAGTAATATCGTGAAGCATGCTCGGATTATCACAGACCTCTGCTTGAGGATTATAAGGTGGGTTTCATGCTTTTTTTGAAAATCTAAACAGAATTTTATGATTTCCGCTGTAGAGATCCTAATGACGTAGACGTTGGAGCTGTTTATCATCAACTTGTCGACACATACATTTCATCTGAATCAGAAAACGAAGACGATGACAATGAGCCTGGACCTTCCACAAGCACCGCGGCTTCTCCTTCTAAAAGAAAATCTATTCAGAGAAGGTAGAGTTATATAAGGTTGTTAACAAATTTTACTAACTGTGTTGACTATTCACCTAGATCAAAACGCTTGCACTCAGACACCGACTGGCGAATAGATTGTCGTGAGCTGTTGGAGATGTTGTGGCAGTGTGACGATTCTACTCCGTTCAGAGAACCCGTTGATACTCTAGAACATCCCGACTATTTGCAAATTGTAGATACACCAATGGATTTGAGGACTGTAAAAGAAGATCTTCTAGGCGGAAATTATTCCTCGCCCATAGAATTCGCTAAGGATGTTCGACTTATATTCCAGAACTCAAGAAATTACAACACGAACAAAAGGTCACGCGTAAGTAATTACTTCCTTTATTACAAACAGAAACATCTCACCATCAATTCAACGTTTTCATGATTCGTGTTTCTGTTTATGCTTTCTCCTCCGTGTCTTGAATATGAACGACTTCAGGGAAATCCGGTAAGGAAGCCGTCTGAGAAATTGTTTTGTTTTCAGTTATTTTTTCAAAAAATAAGCGGCTTAATTGGTTCTAGTAGTTTATTTCGAAACCGAGCTATTAATTTAATTTTGAAACGGACGAGAAGGCAAGCAGATGCAGAAAAGCAGAAGTAGACGCATTCATTCTGTGCATTTTGCATTTGGAGTTCCAACTCTCTTCGTCATCTCACATCTGTTTTTCACAATTTTCTGTTCATTTTCGAATTGGATAGCAGGTATTAATGACCGGCAGGATTCACTTAACGTGGCGACTGCCTGTCTAAATCTAATTGTATCCTTATGCTAGCTTAAAAATTAATTATAGAAATCACTCCAGGGTGCCTAATCCCTCCACAGTGGAGTTTTCTTTTTAGTCCGATTTTTTGTTGTTTTGGCTTTGTATTTTCTCAAAATATTGACTTGGTTTAGCCTCTCCTTCGCTAGCTACACATGCTTACATAACTCCTCATTTATGACAATATTCCGTTATAGATCTACTCTATGACTCTTCGTTTGAGTACACTATTTGAGACACACATAAAACAAGTTCTATGCAATTGGAATGCAGCGCGTCGGCGAGCCGATAAAAATAATAGTAAAAAGAAGGGTGCAGTCGACCGAAATAAGACGGTGCCTTCGAATCGGCCCGGGCCGTCAAGTCGACCAGGACCATCAAATCGGCCGGGACCCTCGACAAGAGCCACAACCTCAAATGGGAATGTTGGCTCAAGACATCCAGAAAGCTCGGACGATGCCACCGACGATGATGATGATGACGATAGAAACGCGCCCCTTAGTCGTACAAGGAATGGTCGAATTTCCAGGAGAGTTGCGACTTCAAGCTCGAATAATGTCACATCCACGGTGCCATTGGTACCCTCGCTGCCAATCACAGGCGGAAGAAATCTTAGACGGAATGCGTCTTCGAAACCGAATAGTCAGGAAGAAGAGGAGGACAACAGTTCGTCCTCCTCCTCATCTTCATCATCAGCAGAATCAACAGGCTCCTCTAGTTCTTCGAGTTCTTCCTCTTCTAGCACGTCGGACAACGACAGCGAGGGTGGCAGCCGAGAAAATCCGGAAATGGGAAACGGCAGTCGGTCTAAGAGAGGTCTGGTCAAAAATAGAGGGAATGATTCCGAAGACAGCTATAAGCCTAACGAGAGGCCCAACAAAAAACAGGCAAAAGCCACAAAGAGAAAAAGATCGAATAAAGATAGCAAAACCGCCAGCAGGCGACCTTCCAAGCGGCGTCGAGTTACACAATCTGATGATACTGAACCGAAAAAGGTTAGCAAGAGGCGCAATAACAATTACCGCACGAAAGCGAATTCCTCCGAGGACGTTCATCTCAGCGAAGACGTGAGCAGCGAAATGGACAAACCAAAAACTCGACGCACTCGGCCCCCAAAAGCAGAGAATATATCTCGGAGGACGAGGCAAACAACTGAGGACAGCGAGCGGCAGTCTCCGGATGGGCCAAACGTGGTTGTGGGAAGGCTTCGGTCAAATCGCCGTCACGACACCGATCACAGTTACCATGCAACTTCGTCTAGGTCAACAAATAGAAGAACTGTTGTAGAATCGGACGAAGAGCAGGAGGTGTCCAGGCCGACAAGGTCTAGAATTAGAAGAGGTAACGTTGGTTGGAGTCGGGACAGTGAGGATGAAGAACATGAGACTCAGAGGAGATCTAAGGTAATTTGGATTTCTTAAATTCCGTGTCAGAATTATATATTTTTATCAAAAATTCAAATATATTGCAGCGGCAAATTTTGAAGCAAGTTCGTAGCAAAAAGACATCGGAAGAGTCTGAGAATAGCCCAGAGGAATCCCATGTTGCAACGAGCAGCAGGAGGAATCCACCGTTCCGCCAAGTTCGGACAAATCGAAACAGTCGTGTTTTGCCAGAGGATGAAGAGACTGATGAGGATGAACCTTTAGCTAGCCAACAAAGTACAAATTCGAGTACGCAACGTACAAGACCCTTAAGAAATTTGAGTAAGTATGCAGTTGTGTAAATCACAGTTACGTAGCTGTTGAAGCATGATATTTAGCATATCCTAGTAGTTGTAGACTCTTTCCTTCCGGGTCTCAAGGGAGGACCCTTTAGCTTTATAGTTTTGATCGTGTTTATAAAGTTTTGCTGTTATTCTGCTTATTATATTTCTTATTTTATTATATCTCATTGTAATATATGCGAAAATTAAACAAAAATTTAAACAATACTTATTCGGCATGATTTCTTTATTCTATGTATTTTTTTCCAAATTCTTTTTGGCAATACAAAATTGCACTTTAAGTAGTCGTTCGCAGACAAAAAGAGCATATAATTAAGCTGAGTGCTGTACTAAAATAAAATGTTAACTGAATTCAGCGCACCCCACTTTTTGTCTGCAGCAATAACCCCAATTTGGAGTTTATATATTTGGAAAATTTTTTTATCAAAATAATGTGAAAAATCTTTGGATGTATATTTCCCACAGAAAGTTGATTGCGGGAAGTATATTAGATCCAAATCACATGAATTTTAAACGGAAATCCCACGATTGTTTAGCACTTTTGTTACCTATTTGAAATTTTGCTTTGAGCTATGGGAGAAAACGAGGAAATTTTCTTGTAATTCAAATCCCATTTAGCTTACTAACAAGAAAATGTTTCCCAATTTTTAACCCCAGATGACTATCGACCCCAGAACGGAGGACCACCACCCATAGCTGCTCCGCGAAGTCTTCGAAGCGAACACCCAATTGTCCCCGCGATGAGTAGCAGTAATAGCAGCCGTCAGAACAGCGTAAACAGTGTCCTCAGCAGGCGCATTGCAATACCTTCGACATCCACATCTTCAACAGCCGCAGTAACTCGCTCCCATGCGAGTGCGATCGTCAATTCCGACGCGGTGCCGTCGTCATCATCGCCAGTCCGGGGGCCCACCTTCAGATCTCATGTTCAAGTTGATCATAATTACGGGGAGCCAGGGCCATCAACGATGCGATACACTCGCAGAATGCTCTCGCGCCATCAACGAAACGCAGATGAGCTAGATCCACTTGCGAATGAGGAGGATCCCTTGGAATTGCCGGCGTGCGCAGTGGACCATCGTCTGCGAATGCGCAACAATGTGAACAGTACAACAGGGAGCCGCAATGGGATCGATGCCGCAATACCAAGGGCTATTAAACATCCACCAAGGCTCAGTCGATTGGGTCATGATTTAGGCGAGGACTCCTCCGAAGATCCCACAGACTCAGAGGACAATCAGCCCCTAACTTATGTAGCAGCAGCATCGACGCTGAGGAGTCGCAATGTACAATCAGCCTCTAATGCATCGTCATCCGCTCGTAACACTCGACACCGAAGGTACATCTCAGACGAGGATTACGAGGAGGACGACCATCATCACATCAGTCGCGGTTCTCGAAGTAGTACACGGAACCAGAAACGACCTCATTATAATGAGGAAACGGACAGTTCCGACGCCCAGCATCATATAACTAGAAAACGACGGACTGGCATGAGGTCTTCGCCCTCGTCCCCTTCGTACAGGCAACGCCACAGTGCCGGCCTAGCAACAAGCAGCAGACTTGACGAAAATGCGGACACCGATAACGAACAAACAGTCAGCATTAGCAGCCGTGGTCGAGTACGAAAAATAACTGCCAAAGCGAGGGGCCTTTTCAGAGACTAGCATCAGCGGGTACTCCACCGAACCTCAGTTCTTGTTCACAACCCATTTCCCCCGATGTAATCATGCAAAACACAAGTGAAGAAGTTTAGTTTAGTTTAAGTTTATTTAATTGAGTAAAGCTTATCGCGTATTGTATATGAATCAGATTTAATTGGTAAAAACTCTTGTTTTTCGAATGCCTACTTATTCTTAGTGACCATTGTACCATTCTCTATTTACCCAAAAGGAAAAAAAAGAAATTGCGCCAAATCGGAAGATTGCTAATTGTGTTGTACCTTCAGGTGACATAGATATTATTTTGAACGCAGACCCATAGACTTTTCGCAATTTGATACATATATATTTTTTTTCTTTTTTTCAAGAAGAACGCTATATTAATATAAATGCGTTTCAATCGTCCAAAACCTAACAGAAATAACTATCCCAAATCCCAAGCTTTTAAGAGCGTTTACAATTCCAATTAGCTAGAGAAGATAAAACCCGTTCCAAAGTAAAAACCAAAGGTTTCCTGTACAGTCAAACATTTATTTCACATCCCATTTTTGTCCATAAGCCCCAAAAGGACTTCAAGGCAAAATTTATAAATAAAGAAAAAAATACAACGGAAACAATGGCATTACTTACTAGAAAAGTAGGAATAATTAGCTAAAGTGTAACACTCGTTAAGCTGCTAAGGCGTGCGGTCGCGACGAAGTTTATTTCCACGCCTGTTTCAGAGCTTTGCGCGACGAAAGATGATGCACTATCAAAGATACCACAATTAGGCCGATCAGGACTAGCGAGATCAGCATGTAGTCAAAATCCTCTTTGAGCAAGTCAAATGTTTTCGATGGTGATACTCGCGTTACAAATAAATCTAGAAGTTAACAATAGGTTAGATGTCGATAATAGCATTTTAACGCAGGTAATTTTTCAAGCAAATTATTAAATGAAATGAAAAGTATAGGCTAAATTCAATCCATAAGACTCACCTAAACCATAGGCCACAACAAGGCAAGTGCTTTCGAGGCCACTGGGGGCAGTGGCGATCTCTCTGAGACGAGCAATCGACTGGTTGTAATTTATCACTGTTTCCGAAGGTATTCCCAATTCTGGTATATATGGGATCGATCCTTCTTCCCTTGCTTGATTTGAAGTCGGTCTCCTCGGGTCCAGCAGGGCCCACGACATTTCAGCAATTCCACCGCTCGACGTTCCAACTACAGGAAAACATTAATTAATTTCTAAAATTCCTTAGTGCAACCCTCTAGCTTACTTAAGACATGCTTGTTAGTAATACCACGTTCCGTGATAGTTTCCCGCATAGCTTCCACTGTCGTAGGAATAATAAAGGATTGCTTCTCGATTATAGGAAACGGTGGGGCCTCAAGAGAACTCCAAACTGTGCTGTTGGACTGGACCTTTCCCTCGTAAAGTTCGACGGTCGCTAAAATATTTTAATACTTATTCATTTCCTGCAACCTTAAAAAATCCTACTTAATTCTGTGCGGCGAGCTTTCTCGTTGAAATAGGAGTAGACGAGCCAATTTTCCGAATTAACAATGTGAACTGGACCGCGTACCTTTCGGTGAGTCATTGAGTATACAACACTGCCTGAGACCACGTCCACCAAATGTACGTTCAAATCCTTGTTGGCGGACTGTGGGGAAGAGGCCACGACTATTGCTACCAAGTTGGGATTAAGATATTTGTAGAGGACAGATCGATCACCCAGAACTCGTCCTTGAGAATGCACCCGCTCAATGGGATTCTTTGCGGCAATTGCAATGATTGAGTGCTGGTTTTGATCTGAATACGAGTTACCAAGTTTAATGTTCCAAACTTTAAGGAGTTCCAATTTCTGTAAAGGGATTTTACTTAAATAGGCATTCAATTTTAAATTGAAAATTATATCTGTATTATAGGGTACCACCGATTCTATAATAAGTATAAAAACTTACTCCGTTTACTGATTGAATGTAGTATCCATCCACATCGGCAGTTGTCTTGTTGGCAACGTAAATGTACATGCCTTCAGCCTAAATAACAAATTTGTTCATTTTAGAATCGTTTGATTATAATAGCGACAAACCATTTCTGTAGCATTTTGTGGAATAACATGAATCTCATCATCTTTATCAAGCAGCAAAATTCCCTTTGTATGATCCCTCTCATTTTCGCGTAAAAGAGCTATTTGCTTAATTTTGTAAGGCAACTGGACTGGCCCGCCGTCAAAAGCTTCTCCTGAGATCGGGCTAAATCGGTAAATGATGCCACGACCAGTTACCTGAATGAAAACGAAATTTAGCATTTTCGTTTTAAAAAATTCAAGGTTCTTTTTATACCGGATCCTTAGCCAAAATTGTGCATAGCGGCTGATGTGGGGAGTGTTTTGATGTTCTCTGAACGATTATTTTCATGCCTTCTTGACTGTTGAACTTGGCAAAGGAGGGATAATACACTGCCCAGAATTTTTCACCAGACGTGTTCCCGATACCAAACAGTTTCCCACTTTCTGTTAAAATTACTAACATTTTATTAAGTCCGAAAGCGTCACGCGTTAGGTCAGTGCTTCGGCGTTCAGGCTGGACATCAAAGAAATCCAACCATGCATTTTTTATGAGGTGTAGCTGAGATTGTATGCGACATGTAAAAGCACCCCAAAGGTCATCTTTAAAAGACAAGGATCGAATTAGGATTAGGTAAATAGACTTGGCCTTCAACTTAAGCTATATATATATATATCAGCAATATAGAAAAGTACTTACATTTGCTGCCTTCATCTGCCAGAAGTCACCACCGGGAAAATTAATTACTTCAGTTTTGGAAGTGAAGAGTAAGGAAAAACATACCTGTCGTTTTTTGAATCTCAGTCTCAAAAGCGCTTTGAGTTCCAGAAAGAGGTAGGTCAATAAGCTCAACGGCAGCAATTCTGGCCAGTGATTCCTCCCGGACCCATTCGACTTTTCCTGGTTAACCAAAGTTTTTAAATCATTTTCTCTAGTTTAATAGAAAGATTTTACCATTTGTAACAAAAATAACAGCATTATCTGCTGTTGTAATTAAGGCAGCGCATGTTGCAGAAGCACCTCGTCCTTTGTAGCACTCGTACCAAGCGTTCGTAATTACTCCATGTCCTTTGGGCAAAATAACATTCATTCCAAGCTCCTCATCTTCGCTTAAAGTTTTTAAATTGTATGCTTTCACGTGGAGCGTCTAGAAGGATTTAAGAACGCTAATTATGTAAACACTTGAAAGAATACAAATCTTAAATTCAAAACGAGATTTAAACACATACATATATAGTCGTAATTATTTTTGCAATTTTTGCAACTATTGTTTTTAAGAAAAATAATCACATTTTAGCGAACGGACGACAATAGAGTACTTAAATTGTTAAGAACTTACCTCGCCCTCACCAGACATTGCAACAACCACGTCATTCTGCTCATATCTCATTACCACCGAGAAGTTACTCTGCAGAGTTGCGGAAAGGCCCTCCTTTAAAGCTTCTGGGTTATAAGTGGCCAGAGCGTTGCTGAAGATCACCACTTCGCGATTGTTAACAAGGAAGACTCCCTTATACCCCTTAAAAAACCACAATTTACTCATTTTTAATATCTCCCAAATTTCAAGAAAACCTTCTTACCTGGATTGGCTTGAGGGGGAATTTCACTTGTAGTGAAGTTGTCCTTTCCACGGGAGGTTTATTCTCACTCAGATCCACGGCTACTATCCTACCGCGGTTTAAATTATCTACACAAACGTAGAAGGTATCAAAAACGCCGCATTCCCTTGACCCCTCGAAAGGCCATCTCGTCTCCACTTTAGCAGGAGGGGCTCTTGCCTCTCCAGTCATCACGTTGTAGGCGGTCACCTCCAAGTAGTCGTCACCTTTGGGGATCACGAGATGCAAGTAGTTGTCTTTGTAGAACCAGAACGACTTCCTCGCCGCCTTTGGATCGAAAGTAGGCGACCATTCGAACGCGATGTTCCCAGTGTTGCTGGACCATCCTCGGACAAACGTGGGATAAGTTCCGCTGACCGTGATTGTGTCGAACTCATCAAGGGAGCGGCCAAGAGTCGGGGAAGATTCATCGCCCGGAAGAAAATGGACAAATTCGATTTTTCCGCGCGGTGAGTTTTCTAGGATTTGTCGCCAGATTATTTCGCCCGTTTTCACCGACAGGGCGGCTATAACATCCTCCTCGGTTGCCACCAGAATTCTGTCCGAGTACTTTAGATTCAGGGGGGCGATTGCCACCGGTTTTCCTATGTGGAGCCTTCGCCTAAAAATTTATCAAATTGGTTAATGATTAGCTCAAGACCTGCGGGGTAAGGGGAGAATTTAGTTTTATTCGAAAAAGTTCCAGCCGCAATGAGCTGGCTTTAATTAGGAAACTAATTGAAAATGGAGCAAACCACGCGGTGTTTACCAGTCAAATTTGCCCACTTGGTCCTCAAATAAAGCATTTGATACTTTTAAAATTGATAATATCGTCAGTACGGAAAGCTCTAGACTGCCTAACTTCATTTTTTATCTCCACTTCATTCAAATAATCGTTTAATTGCAAAAAATCGTTCTCCTCCGGTGTGTTTACCGAGGAAAAGGTTGGAATGACATGTGTCAAATCAAAGTACAAATTTTCGGAATATCAGCGGGGCATACACTGAACTGAAATAAACCGAGAAAAATTAGAAATTAGCTCAGGCTTTCTTTAAAAGCCAGAACCCCCAAATAAAAAGATAGCCCTTAAATTAAATGGTTCATCAAATCTGAAGCAAGTTAGAAGTTTCGTTTTGAAAAAACTGAAAAATAATTCGGAATTAATAGTTAGTATTAATTTGAAAAACGAGTGGTGCTGTAAACAGCAAAAATGCAAAAGCTGTCATTTGTGTTTATGCACTACTAATCGGCTGAAGTGTGTTCTCCACAGATTTTGTGCGAATAATTTTAAAATTGACTAAATCTAAAAGAAAATCTCCGTAAATTCACTTTACCTAAGCAAGATGAAGGAGACGGAAATATTAGACCCAACAAATATTGTAAAAAACAGGGAAATATTGTACAGACTGATAATAAGGTTGTGGCTTCGATGTTTTCTTTGGTATTTTAACTCAAACGATTGTTATTTCTCAGTCAACTGTTTTACGATGGATATCACAACATAGCTGTCGAGCTAGCCTCCACTGTTAGAGCAGATCCGCCCTGCCCCCCAAGCGATAGGCTGCTTCACGTGATGATTGCCGGCATGCAGACTGAGGCCCCGAAGGAGCAAAACATTTACGACGATATCACGGCAGGAATAGGTGCTTCTTAAAGTTATCTGCAGTGCGAACATGTTAATAAGCTTAAAACCCCTCAACAGATCTTGAATTCGAAACAGAGGGCTCCTCCTTGGCCCCCGAGCCGGCCTCCTACGAGACAGCTTACGTGACCTCGCACAAGCAGGCCTGCCGGGCTGGGGCTTTCAGCTTCGACGGGCAGCTGGTGGCCACCGGCAGTGTGGACGCTAGCATTAAAATTTTAGACGTGGACCGAATGCTGGCCAAGTCGGCTCCAGAGGAAATCGAACCCGGACGGGAGCAGCAAGGGCATCCAGTCATTCGGACGTTATACGATCACACCGACGAGGTTGCCTTCCTCGAGTTCCACCCAAAGGAGCAAATACTCGCCTCCGGCTCCAGGGATTGCTCAGTGAAACTGTTCGATATCTCGAAGGCATCGGTGAAGAAAGCCCACAAGGTTTTCACCGATTGCGAACCAGTTCGGTGCCTCTCATTTCATCCAACCGGTGATTTTATGGCCGTGGGGACTGACCATCATGTCTTGAGAATTTACGATATAAACACCTCGCAGTGCTTCGTGAGCGCTATTCCCTCACAGCAGCATAAATCTACTGTAACTTGTGTAAAGTATGCGTCGACGGCTAAGGTAAGATATATTTTAGGACCAAGGTAAGGTATTTTTGAAACTACATATTTCAGGTGTATGCTACAGGGAGCATAGATGGGGCTATTAAGCTCTGGGACGGCGTAAGCGGTCGCTGCATTAACACTTTCCCGCAGGCACATGATGGGGCTGAGATTTGTTCGCTTCAGTTTTCGCGAAATGGAAAGGTAATACCCCTCGGCTCGATAGTGTTTTAGCTACATTGACCGGCTACTTTTTTTTAGTATTTACTATCATCCGGAAAGGACTCTTTGGTGAAGTTGTGGGAACTTAGCACGAGCAGGTGTCTCATAGCCTACACGGGGGCTGGCACAACCGGGAAGCAAGAGCACAGCACTCAAGCTGTTTTTAACCACACCGAGGATTACGTTCTGTTTCCCGACGAGGCGACAACCTCTTTGTGCTCCTGGAACTCAAGGAACGCCTCCCGGTTGCATCTGATGTCGTTGGGCCACAATGGACCAGTGCGATACATCATTCATTCCCCAACACATCCGGCCTTCCTCACCTGCTCAGACGACTACAGGGCACGATTCTGGTTCAGGCGATCGACAACGCATTAAATAAATATTAATTGTAAAACTTGTAACGGATAAAAATTTTACCCCCCACAAATATGACATTTTACTATGCGACACTTTTGCCATCTATTGGAATTAATAAGCTCGGCAGTCCCGATCTTGGTCACGTGACCGACGCGAACAAAATCCGCCATTTTTGTACGTGCTCTCAGATAAACAACAGTGTGAGCGGAAACGTTAGAAGTAAAAGTCATTTGCTGTGCAATTGCGTTATTATTTATTATTGAAACTGTTGCTTAATTATTAATCAAACTGCAATCGTTCATAGTTACATAAATTGATTGGTGCGCACCCGTTAATTATGTCGGAATCCCAAAATGAAAATCCGCCAACGAAAGAGGGTGAACATAAAACCCCGGTGAGTAAATTACGAAGTGCCAAGCGTGCCAAAGATCGCCTCTGTGTGGTGCATGTAAAGCTGGGTGCTTGCTGCTCGCCGCCTTTTTTATTTCCATTATTTCAAAAAAAATTTAATTTAAGTGATGATTCCCCGCGCGCGGCGAAGAGTGGTAGTGGTGCAAAAAAATTTGCGATTTCTTATTTGATTAAATTATCTAATGGATGGCAGCGGGGTTTTGATAGCAGGAAAACTGGTAAAAATGCAATCAAGTCAAAGGCAAGGAGGACAAGTGTGTTGCGTGTGTGTGAGGACGTGTTCGCGCCGTTCGGGCCCGCCACCGCTCTGTGTGACTGTGAAGTTATGACGCTCGGTCTTGCCTATTTTACATTTTATCGGCGGGCAAACATTCGCCTAGTTCTGTTGGAAACGAGCCGCAAGAAGATCTCAGGATTATGTAAAAAAAAAAAAAAAAAAATTCGAAAAAGCTCTGCTCAAGTGGTGCAAAACTTCCATCGAGAGTTTTGCCGCCAATTACCCGACCCGCGCCGATGAAGGACGGGGCCTATGCTCGCTGACTGCTGCTGTGCGTGTTTTCCTCCACTGGTTAGATTTAAAAAGCGCGCGGTGCGGGCGGAAGGCGAAAAGAGGCGGCGCGGAAAAGCAAATCAAACGAAAAAGGCAGAAAAAGGAAAATCTTACGATGTTCTCGGCAAGAGAGCGAGATGGCTGCGAAGAAAAGGTCAGGGGAAAAATGAAGGAGACAATTTTAGGTCTTGCCCCGAAGTGCGCCACAACATTCGAGCGGCGTTCGTTCGTTGACTTGTTGTTTTATCAGAGCTCGTAGCATCATTTCGTCGGCGGGAAATTTCATTAGACGTGAGAAAAATCGAAGTCATCATCGGCAGCTCTGTTGCCCTTCTGGCCGTTGGTAAATCAGGAGCTGCTAATTAGGATCGTTATCAGTTAAGCACTACTATGCTATTTGAAATCAAATTTCTACATCACTTATACAACTTTTAGCGATAATTTTCATTCTTTAGTGAGCTGTCAACACGTGTAGCTCTAAATACCTCCTGCAAAACATATCGCCCAAAAAAGAAAAGTTATTCGTCACGACCCGCGAGAGTGATGTCGCATCTTTTGTCACCTGCCCCATCCTAAAGTCTGCGTTTCGAATGTCTTTAAATAGGTTATACAAATTGGAGGGAAACTCGCTCACCACACAAGGCATGATTTTATCTTGATGACAGTTGGGGAGATTTTTGGAATTGTTTTTCAAGCGCATTGCTTCGATTGCAGTTTTCCTCAGCATCAACAACCTTCTTGGCATTGTTGACTTCTCGACGGCGCTATATTCGTTTATTTTGGCTGGTAACCTGTTGATAACTACGAAAGATGGGGAGGGAGTGGAGGGTAATTGCAACAGTGACAAAGCAAAAGAGAATTTTTATGCGAGCTCGACTTTTTTGCGTGCATCTTGAAAATAAGGTCGTGAAGCTGGGTCGAACAATTTTGTTTTTGGGGATGTGATCTTTTGTGACCATTGCAAGATTTTGGCGACGTAATTTTTAGGGTTGTATGCCAAGATGGTAAAAAAGAAACTCACTTCGTCCGTCTGTCACAGCTTTTTATTTTAGGAACTACATATATGCAAGCTATCAACTATAAATTTGACAGAGTTATAGAACTTGCTTACCAACAACACACATAACAGTTCAAGAAATTATGAAAATATTTGTATTGTTATTGAAGATAAGACCGAAATAAGGGGTTAAAAAAACCCTGCACTATTAATCTTGTGCAAACTGGGTTTTTCGATTTATTTTTCTTTTTTTGAGAATGAATTGTTTGAGTCATGCTCTTAAAAAGTTTTCATAGACAAAAGTTCCTAAAAAACCATCTTGTCCACGTCATTGTTCCTGGGTGACGTTAAGAACGGGTGATAATTCTTTTGCATCGAAAAACCATTCTCACAATTATTCAAGAGAATGATTCAAACTATTAATTCTCAAAAAAAGGCAAAAATTCAATCAAAACCTAATATCCATGTATGTAGATTAGTGCGGGGTCTGTTTATTATTTTTGTTTTATTTTTACGTAGTATACTTTTTGACTTCTGACCAAAAATAAGATATTCTGAGACTGGTATCCAAAACTTTGTTTCAGTCGAAACTTTGCTTATCTCATGATAACTAACACACAGGAGTTTTTAATATTGTTGACATTTTTGTTTTATTAATTCAAAAGTAATTTTTTTATGCATTGTTGAATTCATTGAATTTTGTATAAATAAAGGAAAGTTTAACAAAAACGTTAAATGTCGCTAATTAATATTAAAAAACTATTTTATGTAATATAAGATCTTTCGACTTTAAAAAAAATGCCGAACAGCTAATTGAACATTACTTACATACATATATACATACTAGTTGTGCCCGCGTTCTCACCAGCGCCCTCTGCCCTCATGACCTGCACATCATAAATGCGCGCGTGGTACTTGATTATTATTTTGTTGCGGAGTTATTTTAAAACTATGATATCTCCTATGATATTCATTGAAATCAAATGATGTCAAGGGCAATATTGTTCAAAATTAAATACTTGTGATGAATAACGTATTTATTTGGATAAGGATTAATATCATGTTTATAAAAACACCTTCGCAAATAATGTAGTTTAATAAAATAAATTCATTTAAATTAATCAAAACAATATTTTATTTAAAAGTAATATTTTATTCCTGAAGAAGAAAGAACTAAAAATAAATAATTAATATAGAGGATAACTATAGAATTTATAAAATGAATGACCACGTCCTCTACACAGGTGACCCCGACAGCTCCGAATAAGCAACTTCAAGATTTCATCACTACCATAATCAATCAACCATGACCAACCCTTACACGGGCGACCTCACTGCCCACATCAGCTACACGGGCGGCCTCTTTTGTCTTTGGAAAGAAAAAGTAGAATAAAGGATTTCAATAAGATTTTGATCAACAATAATTTTAAAGAAAGTAAAATATAATATGGAAAACTGATCTCTCGATTTTCGTTATCTATACCATAACAGTATGAATTCAATGCCACTCATTTTAAGCCCTCTAATTTTGCCATTTAACATAGAACACACATAGGTATAAAATCTTCGGTAAAATCATTAATTTGAGCTGGCTGAATTTAGCGTATTTTGTTCTCCGAGAATTTACATGAACTAAAATAAAAGCTCATTTGTTAAAAATCAATAATTTTAATTATCAATTCGATGAGCTTTATTAAAGTAGAATTATGAGTTTTCATCTTATAGACTTAATCAGAATATTTTATATGCACGCCATTCAGCTATAAGACGTTTTATGGCTGAATAATTTTTGAGAGCTTTCATGTAAAGCTTCATTACAAATTCCACTATAAGGAAGTTTGCTTAAAATTGTGTCGTCAATCGCGATCTGGCCCTTGACCTCAATAAAATAAAACGAAATGTCACTGTATCGGTCGCTCTATTATCGATATTTTCGTCCAGCAAAAAAACAACAGGTTTTTTAAAGTAGTATTACTTACAATCTACATAAAATTCCTTTCTTTTTCTTCTAGACAAAACGTACACCTTCGAAGCGTATGTCCATAATCGAAAGAGCACAACGCGAAAGCGAGGAGCTTATAAAGAACATGGGCGGCAGCCTGGACGTCGAAGGGGGCCGCAGGACCCGCTCAAGTGCGCGAGGAACCAGTGCTCCATCAACGCCGTCAACACCGCCGCCCGCAAAGAAGGCCCGAACGACGACAACCACCCCACGTCGCGGGAGACAAAAGAAAAACGAGCTGCTCGAGGTCAACAATGAGGAAAAGATCGTAGAAAAGGTAAGTGAGCAATCGTAAACGAAGCAGCGAAAGTTTTCTAATGATATTAATTCTATTTTCTAGGAAGAATCCCCAAAGAAATCTGAGTCCGCCACAGTCGACGATGTAACAGATAATAACAAAAAAGATCAGATAGAGAATTGCACCGAAAATGATGTCGACGGTGCTGGAAAAATGGGCGAAAAGGAAAAGAACTCAGAGCCAATCGAGATCGAGGACGATGACGAAGACGAGGCCGCGGCGAAGAAACCGAATAGCGGAGAAAAATTGGAAAGTATAACAGAGGTCGTCGAGGCGCAGGACGAGGTGACCAAGCCAAGCAGCCAGTCAGCGGAAGCACCTGCCGAGCCAATGGCCACCTCAGTCCCCGAGGGCAAGACGGCGGATGAGGATAAGCCCGAATCAGTGCCAGAGAAAAAACTTGAGCCAGTAGAACCAATGGAGGTCGATGGATCAGCGCTGGGCGCCGATGAGGCAAAAGTTAAACCCGCTAGCGATTCAAAGGACAGCCTGCCGGCGGCGGATTCAGCGAAAATTGACAATATCGATGGGGCTAAAACAGCTGAAGTGCATGAGAATTCAATAGAAAAGCCGACGATTGAGGAAAATAAAGTGGGCGAAAGTAAAACGGGGAATGATGTGTGTAAGTAAAAAAACAAATTAAAGCACTAAGTCTTAATTTTAATTTTTACTTTCTTTTAGGTGAACCAAAAATATCATCACCAACAAGCACAGGCGATGTTGTTGCCGCGCAAACGTGTAATTAAATTTTACCTTTTTTTACTAACAAAGTGAACATCTACAAAAAAAAAATATCTTTAATTTTTTAATAATTTTAAATAATACAAAGAAAAAACCCAAACAAAAAAAAAATAAAGAAAAATATGAGACAGCGCAAAGCAAAGGACACCTTGCAAGACGTTTTGTAGGAGAATTTTTATGTTTTGCACTTTTGAGTTGTGTTGAGGACAGGCCAAACCATCGAACTTACCCCCGCGCGGCAAGTACCACGTCGAGGGTGGTACCTGTGCATTGTAACATATGGCGGAATTATTGTAATAAATCGAGTACGATAGCTGCATATGTGTTAGTTTGTAAAAAGGTGAAAAATTGGAGAAAAACAGATATTTTTAAGTAATGAAACAACAAAATGAACGCAAATCAATTTGAGAGTGTTTAAAGGAAAATATTAACGACAATTTAGAAGTAACTATGTTCAAATTGTAAAAAATGACTAAAAAATAAAAAAAAATATATATAAATGAAATCGACTTTCTATAAACTCAGATGCCTTGATTCCCAAGATAAAAAGAGTTATAAGATATCAACAAATAATTAAAGAAAGTGAAGAGATTCTTTTTTTTCAAATTAATCAGCGTTTGGTTAAAAAATACAAATTGACCAGGTAAGTGTATTCAAATTAAAAAAAGACTTAGTTTTTCACTTTTATTTACTTTGATAAATGTACACTCCTGTTTTTTTTTTCTCATTTTATTGTTAAAATTATTAATTAAAACATTTTCTTTGGAATTATCTCGAGTAGGCCAAACAGACAACTTAAAGCTATTTTAATTTTAAAAAAATCACAATAAAAACCATGTTGTACGAACACCGAGGGTTATAACACCTCTAAGGTAAAGTCTAACGATAAAAGAACACCAACGAAACAAATCCGCTCTGCAGTCGTGGTTTACGTGTGAAATATATATATCGTATAAAAAATGAACAAACGTAGCATAGAAAGCGCAACAATAATTGCACGAAAGTTGTGGATAAACAAGAAACATTTTGTCGTTGATTTCTTTAAATTTTAATTTTTTTCATTTTTTGAATGATTTTATCGTTTAAGTCCGCACCGGCTGAACTTTCTGTTTTCGTGTATTTAAGTAAATCTTTTTTTTCGTTATAGAGACTAACTTGAAGTAAAATTAAAATTTCTCAGCTTTCTCGCTTTCCTTTAGTTTTGAACACTCATTTAATACTGAATTTCTTCCCGCTTAATTTCCTCATCGAGGTCGCTGGTGTACAACGACTTCCAGTCCGACTGTGATTCACATTCTGTTTTTGTAAGTTGTTACGTCTTAAACATGCAATAAAAGTAGAACGTGTATATCTTTCTTATCTATGCATAGAGCTATTCTAGGTAATGTTTACTTATTTTTTTGCATTTTTCTCCACTTTTTCTTGGTTTTTGTTTACTTTTTTTAACACCTATAGTTAAATAATTACTTGAAGGCGACTAAAACCGCCGCGTTTCCTTAGTAAGACTAAAAATTTAAAATTTGTGTTTGAACGCTTCTCTCCTGTCTGCTTAATTCTTATAATAATGTTTTCATTATCTTTTTTGGTTCGATTACTTTGGTACGCGTATCTCCTCCACCTTCCTCTAAATTTATAATGTTTAAAACACATAATGAGTTTGCTATATGTAATATACTGAATACAATCAATAATATCTAGTTATGGCGAAAATATGGTAACGGTTACTTTGTGTACTGCTCCTCCCACACTCTGCCACTTTTATTACTTTTACATATTTTTTTTATTTCTATTTTGTGTTATAAGTTCAATTTAAACCCTTCTCCTGATTTCTACAAATAGTTGCACACATCAAATTTCAAAGAGACCCTATGATTGCATGAATAGCCTGCAACTAAGTTTTTTTTTTATATTTAACGGAAGAACCTCTTAAACAATCAATTAACTCTTTACTTTCCACTTTTCCTGTTTTCGGGAGATTCAAGGGCGTCTTTAACCATTTTCTTAAGAGTAAAGTCTCTCTATGTTTTCCTTTTAATTTTTATAATATGAAAATTCTTTATCTTTTTTAAATTTCTTTCTCTCTGCTACACGTATTGCTAAATGTTTTGTACGATTGGCATTTTTTTTTACTTACTCGTTAATTCGTCCGTATTTGTTACAGTTACTCTAACATTTACCCTTTGATTTTTTCAATGTTTTTCAAGGAATGCGCGAAATTATGTTATCTGGAGAGGTATGGTACCAAGCATGCAGGGAACTAGCTAGAATTTGAATGCATCTAGGTGGATTTATTAGAAGTACTTTAGCTTTTGTCATTTCTAAATGTGAAGATCTGTGCTCACGAAAGATATAATCTCCCCTTTACATTTCAAATTTAAATTTTAACTAACTTAGTTTTTTGTGCCGAATTAAAGAAATAATTGTTAGTATCTGAATTTTAACGTATCTTGAAAAATTAGAATTGCATTAACATCTTTTTAACCATTACCTCACATTTTAAGCCACCAATTGCAATATTGCAAAATTAAGCTAGCACCACAAAAACCTTTTTCATCTCAGAATCTTCATACACCAAGATGCATTCAATTCAAGTGGCAAAATAAACGATCCAAGAGATAATTTAAATCACAAGCGCTTGTAAGTACAATTTGAGTAAATAACCGTAAGTCTGTAAATGATTAACAGGAAAAAGAAAACGCCTATTCCTGCCCAACTAATGAGAACAGCTACTATTAGTTTCTGAGAAACATTTCACCTACCGCCCAAAAGTCGTTACGGCCGCTAAAAAGAACTGAAAGTAATAAAAAATCGATCTAAAAGTGTCCTCTTAGAGAAAATTGGTTAAATCTCATTCATTCTGTTCCTCGTCTGATGAAGAGCTAGCCGGGATCGAGGAGAACCACGTCTCGCGGTTGTTCTTCATCGTTCTGTGAAGTGGTTGATTAAGTTAAAAGCTAAAGCAGGTAAACCTCAAATAGACTCACGTAGTCTTTTTGGTATTGGTGGGGAGGGTCAGCGATGCCCTGTAATAGGTCTGCTCCTCCTCCTTGTCGTCCATTTTCCTCTGCAGGGTCATCGTCTCCTGGGGGGCTTCTTCGATCTCCTCGTCCAAGTAGTACCTGGAGCTGTGTGCAGTCTTGCAGTTCTCGCACTCGCTCAGATAGTCGTCATCCAAGCTGGTGTCGTTGGGTAGAAAATGCTCCTTCGGGTTTGAGCAGTTCTTCGAAGTTGTGCAGACGGGGAGTGGCTTTTCGTCAGATTTAGCGGCTCCGTTGTTGAACTTCTTTAGGGTGGATGACTTCTTTTCGTCGGTGGGTGATGCTTTGGGCTCCTGGACCATCGTATTAGAATCAATTTTGAGGTGGTTCACATTCAAGCCAGGATAGATATTTTCAGAAATGCAAATTCCCGCCTTGGAGTAGCTCGGCTCGGTGGCAGCGTTGGAAGAGGGCGACGGAATGCTGATCACCGATGGAACCTTACTGACCACACTGGCGATAGTGCTGTTCAGCGACATTTTCCCATTCGATTGTTTGGGCAAAGTGTAAGTAGCATGATTGCTCTGCATGGGATAGAACGTGGCCGAGTTTATCTTGCCGAGACTTTGGGACCTCTCTGTGTTCAATAGCCCTCCGGAGGCTGGAAGCGTCAAGGTCGGAGTGATTTTCTCCTCTTTGCGTGGCAGTGATTTGGTCTGAGGAGAAGTTGAGTTTAGCTGATGCGAGTAGCCCGTGCGGGGGATCGAAGACGTTCGTGGCAGCATCGGCTGCATTGCCTCGTTAGGCTTGGATATTGTATGAATCTTGGAGACAAACAGAGGGTTCGATGTCTGCTTCAGGCTCTGGTTTTTGTAGAGCTTCGGTGGCAAAACGGGATTCTGTGCTAAGCTGGCAGGTACTTTCGACATTCCGTCAATAAACTGAATGGGAAAAGGGGCGGTTAGCACCTCGCTATTCGCCTTAAGTACACTATTGTGACTATTTTGGCTGCCAACGCTGTGGCAAGTCTTCTCTTTGGGTGTAGGAGTCTTCAAAATCGACTGAACCTGTGCACCATGGCTAGCATTCATATCATGCCTCAGTTCCCCAATTTGCTTGGATATTGTAGCTATTTTCGTATTATTGCCCTGCCCATAAACAGAGCTCGAATGGTGGTGGCTGGAGCGACGCAGCGTACCGCTGGCCGAATTCTGTTCAATCTTCATCAAAGATTGGGGGTCGTTGTTTAGCTTGGAAATCGTCGGTATTTTGCCAGAGGACATAGACGACGAAGTCTTAGGTACTATGCTCGCTTTAGTGCTAACTAATTTCGTAGTCAGCGTAGAGAGAAAAACATTTGAGTTACCCTGCGAAGCAGAGAAGTGGTTCGCTCCCATATAGGTCATTGGCACGTGCTGCACTGGGCACTGGCAAATCGGTTTTTTGTTCGCCGATCCGATGGGCAGGGAGTTGGTACCATCGGTGTTTTTAACATTAACTAGAAGGGGGTCTACGGCAGTAAAGTGACGAGGAATAGTGCGATGATAACGACGGGAGGATGAAGGAGTTTTCATGATCTCGTTACCTCCGTTGGACGGCAGATCGCGGCGCTCGTCCTCATCGAATAGCGGTGGGGGGAGGATCGTTGTTGGAGCATTTCTTTTGCTATCTTTATCTGAGCATTCAATCATGCCACTAGAATTAATTGTGCTCAATGCACAATTATCCTGTTGAGTATTTTTATGGCCCTTGCTGCTGATTACTTTTGAGTTAAGTGTGCAATTTTTATAGGTGCATTCCACAGCCTGGCCAATGGGGGGCTGAAGGTGATTTTGCACCATCACTTGGGTTGTTGTGGCGGCACTTTGTGTAAGTGCACTTCCTGGATTTGGTTGGCCGCAAATAGCGTTTCCCGAATGTCTTGACTGTAAAATATTCGAAGGTTCCCCGATACTACTTGACGATGATGAGGAGCAGTTCGAGTGGGTCTGAGTTGACCGTGGCTGATTGAGAGATGACGAGCCACAGCTACAAAAGCTCCTCAGTCAGATTTAACTAAAGATACTATTTTAGAATTAATTATTACCTGTATTGCGCCTGATGGCTATCTGCGGACAGGCCTCCCGCACTGTTTATGTTTATGTTGATTAAATTTGTTGTGCTAGTTGTGATATTCGGTTGAGCCTCATTTGGGTTCGGGTTGTCGGTTGGATTAATTCCAATAGGCAGTGAACGATGAGTTGTGGTTGCAACACTGCACGAAATTTCAGGGATAAGCCTTCGTAAAAGTTTTTATTTGGCCTCAGAAATTACCTCACTGTGCACTGAGTGTTGATTGCTTCAGACTGAGCCAGTGCAACAGCCTCTTCATACGGGGGCGGGGCTTCGCCCCGTGGGAAGTATCCGTTCGGTGGCTTCCACAGCTGGTAGTGATTAGAATTTCCCTCGTACGGGTACTCAATTCCTATTGAATTTCCTCCCATGTATCCGATATTACCGCCGATGTACCTTGTTAGTGAAGTTTATTTGTTTATTTGAGAATTAAAAATAAAGTCTAATTTTCTATTGAAAAGATTTTATAGAGGGAGTTTTGAAGATTAGAAACTTTATTTAAGGAATTAGGCTGATTTTTTAATTTTCGAGAGCGTCAAATTCGCAGATATTAATATCGTGTAGCTTGGTAAAACAGGGTGTACTTGTAAAAAGTTCCGATTTTTCTGGAATGTGTAAATGGGGTGCAAGGTGGCACTTGTGTTCATTTTCGCAAACGGTTTTTAGAGGGAGTTCCCGCGGGGGGGAAGGGTTGACGAGAGTTCATTAAAATCGGCAGTAGGTCGAGGCCAGCGAGTTAAGAGTGCTTTGACCTGATTATCCCGTCAGCTTGTTTTCGGCATACTTACCCGATGCTCCCTATGCTGCGCTGGTCGTCATTATTCTGGCGACTCTCCCGCACGCGGATCTTCCGCTGGCGCAGCCGATTTACCAGGAAGAACAGCAACGACAAGGACAGGGTGGCTGTGATGCCACTGGCCACCAGTCATATCCCGAAGTCTGTGCTGCGGTCCGTGAAAGTGTCGTCTAAGCAAACGTACTCGCAGCAGTTGTTCCCCACCTGGAACGACTTGCAGTCGCTGGGCGGGTGGCAAAGGACCACTTTGCAGCCCTTCGGATGCCCGTTGTCGCACACGCACAGCTTGCAGATATCCGGCCCGGGCATATAATGCATGCCGCTCTCGTAGATGCGCCCGTTGAAATCCCGACATTGTCCGGCCAGTATGTTTGATCCAGCAGACACGACATCTTCACCGAGAAATGGGAAAAAATTTTAACACTTCCTCTGGTTGCCCCAATTTTGACAGGAGAAAATTGTAAGCAGGGAACAACTCGGAGGATACCCACCTCGAAAATTTTCAATTAAAATTAATGCCAAAGTGAAACGTTGGTACATTGTCTTAATTGTGTGCGTCTAATTGTGACGAAAATGCTTTTTAATTGCAAGAAAACTATGCGGAACTACTGTATTTTTATCCTAAAACTTTTTTGCTTAAGTAAATGACAACTGTTGTCAGAGAGAAAAATAAATTTTTCGATTTTTGTGGGAAAGGCATTGCCATGCATTAAGGGGAAAAATTGTAATGAACCTTTAAACTAAGCATGCAATTAGATAAAACATTTGTTTCAATTTATTATACATATCTCAATACAGTTCTAAAGAATAAGACAAACAACGTTATCAGAAAAAAATTATTTGCAAAACAAAGCTTCTTATTTTGAATGTAATTATAATTTTTAATTTTCCTAAAATTTCTAGCCTCGCTTATGCTGGGTCTAATAAAAATTGAATTTGGGCAGTTTGTCATCTAAAAAAGTAGACGTTCGCGCTTAAATTCGGGCTTGTGGTGAAAAAAGTTCTGTGGGTTTTTAGCCAAAGTATAATTTAAATGTAAAGTGAAGTATTAATTTGTAAGGCAGTTGCTGAAAACATTAAGTAAGTAGAAAGTAAAGTTTAAAGCGGGAAATACACGATATAATTGTTGTAGCGAATGTCGGCCCGATTTGGCGACCGAACGCAAGTCGCGCAACCGTTGTATCGTGTACGTCTCACTACGGCTTCAGTTTCACAGTTACATTTAGTCGATTCAGCAAAATTCATTGCGCATTAAAAGTTCTTCCACCTTGCTCTGTTTTGTTTTACTGATCATGGATGAGCTGAGCTTCAAGGAGACCGACCTGAAATTCTACTTAGTGGTGAACGATGGCATCGAAGACATGAAGGATGTGTGTGCTGACATGAATGTCGCATTCTCGGTGAGTTCCTTTTTCTGTTTTTATTGTCTGCCTCAAAAAAAGAAATTCAATTCTGCAACTTTTTAGCCTTTAAAATTGTCAAAGGAGTTGTTGACCTTTTAGTCAAGCAAAATAAGATTTTAACAGTGAATATACAATCAAAGACTATAGAGCCTACAAAGACTGTTCACTCCGGCAATTATCTCCTTATCTTCTTGTGACCTTGGTACCGTTATTCCAACCAACCCCACCACTGACATATAGAACTGGACTGCCAATCGACGGTCGAAAAGTGAGACCATTTTAAGTGGAAATGCAAACCATTTTAAGTGGAGATGCAAGCCTACCTTGGAAAACTCATGCTATAAAAACACATTAAATTATTTGCAATGTATGTTAAAATAAAGAAAATAGATAAATATAAGTTGTCACAAAACAGCCCCTTTCAATTCGCCCTATATTTTGAGTAATTGTTAAAAAACATTCCGACACCAACCACCTCGGGGCCGGAAGAACACAAGAGTCAGATATATAAAAACATATTCTATTTTGTCTTACATATGCATTTCGCCTGGGGGCCGGATGGGGGAAAGAGATAGGAATCTTATGTCAAAAAGTCGTCTTAGTTTTGAGGTGCGATTTTGCATTGGATCGGTGGTCCAGTTTTATATGTCAGTAAACCCCACGATTTTGGAAGAAGTCGATAGCATGCTTAAGCATTGCGGTGGAGAGAGATGAAAAATGTGGAGGCGGAGCTTGGAACTTGGAGGAATTGATACAGTCTTAAAGGGTGCCGAGAAAATATGAACGAAAAACTGTATTATAATTGGCCCTTTATGCCATACTTTATTGGTAATTCAATATATGTTTGAGCATAATTTTTTTAGATATCTAAAAAAACAATTGGCCCAATATGCCATAATTTATCATACATTAACTTATAACTCAATATAAAAAAATTGCGCTCTAGAGCGCCTCACTATACAATCGCATTTGCTTTCCGTGTGGTAAACTTAGAGCACCGTCAAAAAACCTATGGTGAAAAAACGTAAATAAAACTAATCTGTGTACGCCTTCAATGTGTGAGTCAGCCATTCGATTTCTGACAGTTCCTATATGAAAAGCACGGCCGGGCCGGCACCAACACAGTGCCAGAAAAAGCAATGCTAAACAAGCCCGCACCGTAATAGGTGAACTCTGGTTTCATTGTATGTGCGGCAATTTTGACTGTTGCCGTCCTTTTTCTTTATTAGGCAATTTAAATTGGAGCAAGCAGGGAAAGATTCTCTTTTTTTCTAATGGGTAAATTTTGTTGTGTTATTTCTCCCAAAATGGACTGTGGTCGCAAAAATAGAGTGAACATTCTTTGTAAGTCCATAATTGCTTCAAATTATAAAGCTCTAATTTTTGTGTAGACCTACATAATGTTTTAAATAAAACTTCAAAAATTGCTTCGCTAGCACTGCAGTAAAAAATTTATAGGTAACTTAATTGGGTAACATTTATTATTTCCATTAAGGAGGGAGTAAGGTATTTTTTTCATTGTTTCACGATTTTTTCAAATTAAGTGTATCATTTCAAGATTATTGTGTTAAAATTTGAAGTACATTGGACTAAAACTGACGAAGATATCGAGCTGCGAGTCTCCAATCCTTTTGAAATTTTCCACACCACAATTTTTTTTTTTATTTGATCCAGTAATGAGTTATGCTGTCCACCGCAATGCAACTTTTTTTTGGGGCGTGTTTGGCTCATTTTTCAATATTTTTTTATTAAATCTATACCAAACATTCTTACCCTGTAAATTATACTATATATGTATTTATAAATTAGGATTAATCATATCTTAACAAAAAATTATTGGAAATATGTAGTTTTTATAGCGAATTAACCCTATCCCCTCCCTTAATCTTGGAAGCTGTAATTTTTTTCGATAAATTACTTAATTGACTTTGTGTAAAACGTGTAAGAAAATTGCATGGTCTGTAATTTGCGAAGAACTATCGTCTTAACCACGTCTAACCTTTCAGAATATCAAGGAATACTTTCCCGACGATGGAAGTGTCCAATGGATACAAAAAAGTGAATGTCTAAAAATTACTGGAGTTAATTTAACAAAACGACACATCTTTGTATTGGATGAGTTTTCTGGCGAAGTATTTGATTTCTTACAGCAAAGTAAAAGCTTGTAAGTAGGGAAACTGTTATAATCCATAGTCGTAGTATTAATTTCCTCTAAATCCCAAGAATTGTTGGACCAAGATGCTTGATTTCGTGTCTCGCAGAAAATGTATCAATTCCTCTCGTAAAATCACCAATATTCAACACTGCTATGAGAGATTTAGTTATGTCGACTTCAGGCTTTTCTGTTCCAGAGAAGGTAAATTCGTTTCAGTAATTAAAACTATTTCTAAAATCCGAACGATTCTACCAGGCAAAAATACAGTCTCTTGTTTGCTGGATGGGGGGACACTACTTGGATGATTTGAGTCTAAAGTGCACACATTTGGTATCGAACACCGTGCAATCGAACAAGTACGAGAAAGCTGGTCTGAATGCTATCCCAATTATGCACTCCGACTGGGTTTACACAGTATGGAAGCGGAATAAGAAGGAGACAATCTCAGCAACCAGTAGAGAATTCGATAAATATCGCTTGCCTATATTCTATAATCTTAAAATTACTTCTACTGGTTTAAGCAGTGATAGAAGAAATAAAGTAATGAATCTAGTGAATGAATTTGGAGGCACCTACCAAAAATCATTCAAGTCCAAAGATACAGGTAATCAGGCAACTTGAAATCTTTCGTTAGTTTTTAAACGTGAAATTCTTTTTAGATATTTTAATTACGGAAAAGGATAAGACGGACAGCGAGAAGTACCAGGCAGCAGTAAGGTATAAAAAAGATTGTCTACTACCTGATTGGATTTTTGATAGTGTCACAAAAGGATATGCTCTTCCGACCGAGCATTATAAAGTTTCGAGGATGAAAATTTCAACTCCTACAAAATCCGAGAGGAGTAAAAAGTTCCGTTTTATGTTAGTAATCAACTCTCTGACGATTCCTTTGTAGGCATAAGTATATCTGACTTCAATCCTGACGGCACTCAACTTTCAGAGATTTCCCATATGACTTCGGGCAGGTTAAATTGTACAATAAATGAAACCTGTTTAAGTACGTTTAGCAGCACAGGATCGCAGCAAGTAGTTAAACCTGGAGTCAACAAACCACCGCAGAAAGCCTACAAGGCTTTGATAGAGCAAATCAACCCTGCACAAGCCAAAAAGGCTGGTTTATTCCTGGATGGATGTTGTGTATGTTTAGTAATAAGTTTATGTCTGTAGACTTTGCAGATCTTAGAACTGCAAACGTGAACTCCATGTGAGTTTTAGTGTATTCGTTGATATCCAAATGATTTTCAGGTCTATTTGTCTGGTTTCACTGTTGCGGAGAGGGAAAAGCTTAACAAAATCCTTAATACTGGAGGTGCGACACGTTTTGATGAGATTAGCGATAAGTTAACTCATATAATTGTTGGAGAATTGATTCCTGCTGATTTCAATGCGTTAAAAATAAATGCTATCTCGTAAGGAACAGTGAATCAGTTAAGGGTGTTACTTAAATTGAACTTTCAGGGTCCCAATTTTAAATTTAGAATGGCTACTTGAAAGCATCAAGCAGCAACATCCCGCGGACGAACAAAATTTTATCTACAGCGCAAAAGTGCCTGTTTGCGTTGAACCTGAAGTAGCGTCTCCAGCGAGCAAAAAGGTAAGAGGACAGTTTCTACTTAAGGGGTTAGGCCACTGTAGGATTTAAAAAAAATCGATTTTTTTTATTGTTTTAAATGGTCTCTTAGGACCTCAACTATGATATCCCAAAAGATTATGGCCCGGAAATATCTCTAAGTATGTACTTGTTTTTTAAAGTATAGCAAATAAAAATTTCTCAATATCTTTATAAATGCAGCTATTGTTTCAAGTAGCCGCTATTCTTTTATAATTTTTCTCCTTCACAGACGGGGCGGTTTAAATTTTTTTTTCATTTTTCATTTTTAAGATCATTTTTTATTCAAGTGGTGTTAAAAAATAGTTATGATATTTTTGAGTTTAGTATAATATTTTGTTAACGCCTTTATGAATATCAACAGACTCTCCGATCAATGAACCACAGTTTCAAGAAGCCAGTAGCGCCCATGAGGCGTCAGTTGTTTGGTTCGGATGCGAATTCACATCAAGTGGAAGATCCTAAAGAGAAGGTTCTCTTGCAGCAGTACTCAAAACAGCAAAAAATTTTAGTTCCACCCATACTCCCTGGGCCTTCGACCTCAACAGTGAGTCCTCCTCCGTCAGCAGCGTCGTCTGAGCCAGACTCCCAATTCTGTTCTGATGAATTTACAACTGTCGATTTTTTGACTGGGAAAACAGTCTTCATTTATGACCACTATGATGGCTTGCTGGCCGAACTTACAAAAGACTGCGAAAAGGCCGGAGCCAAAGTAGTTAATGACAAATATCGCGGGAAGGTCGACTACGTGATTGTCCCCTCGAGCAGCTCAACGGAAATTGAAAGCATCCCAGTCAAAGCCAAGCACATCGTTAACAGTTTATGGCTCGTAAGTAAGATGCTCAATTCGCCCAGTTTAGTGCTAAGTGTGTTTTATCGTAGGATGACGCAATAGCGGAAAATCGATTGTTAGAAGAGGAATATTTCTATGCTCCGATAAGTAATACTGCGGACTGTAAGCCCCTGGCAGGGTTGCAGGTTGTCATTAGTTTGTATTCGGGAAATGAACGATCTTTTATCGAATTTTTGGCCAACATCTTAGGGGCGACTTGTAGTGATTTTTACGCCAGAAAGGAGCGCCCTATTTTAATATGCAGATCTCCCGAGGGCGCTAAGTACAATGCAGCAATTAAGTGGGGTAATCGTACCATGCTGTTTTGAATATTCAGAAAAAAAAGAAACAAAAACAATGTTACTACTTGCAGGATACCCTGTGGTAACATCACAGTGGCTGATTGGGTGCTCTACCGAGGGCAGAAGGATTGAAATGGATCCCTACTTAGTGGGCGATGCTGTTGTTGAGGACCGCTTCTTCGCAGACAGGACGACTTCTTCAAAATCAACTTGTTTTGATGGTAAACTAGTGATTTAGTAATGTTGCATTTTTAATAAAGTAGTTTTTTTCAGATAAATCTGGTGCAAATTGTAAGGATGTTAAATCAGAAACTAAATCAGATAAACCAAAACATCGAAGAGTTTCTGAATTAATGAACAAGCCAGATCGACGGTCTTATAACTCCGATGGGGATACGACTCAAACTTCACCTGTCGCTGGCCTGAACGTATCTGATTATGTTAAAGAATTTCCAACTCCTCTGCGTGAGACGCTTTATAATATTATAAAAGAGGACAAGGCGAAGGAGCAACTTGCTACACCTGGAAGTAAATTAAAAACACCTCCAACTCCTAAGATTCCCGGTAAGTTCTTTAGTCTATTACTCTGAAGTGTGGAAGATGAGAGAATTTCTTTTCATGTTTTTGAGCACAAAGGTTCAATGCGGAATGTGCAAATAGTTTTTTCGTTTTACATATTTAGAAAAGATGATTGAAATTGAAATGTTGTAACTTTGTAATAAACAAATCGTTATTAAGGGGTTAGGCCACTCTAGAGGCCGAAAAAATAGGCCTTTTTGTGATTTTTTTCCAGAAAAAATATAAAATAAATCGAGTTTAGAAAGGAAGGAGCTTATTGCACATATGATTAACTGTTAATCATATTTATTAGAAAATAATTTATTTTAAAATGGCAGCTGTGCAGCGTTTTTCAGATGACCTCTCTATTTTGGAAGGGCCCACGGCCGCACTAACACTTCCTGTAAATTTGTAATTATGATCAGTCACTAATTTTTTTCTTATTGTACATAATAGTAGTTAGAGAAGTATAAAGGATTTTTTTGATATATTGATTTTTGGCCAAATGCCACACTTCCATAGTCAAACTTTCAAAATTCGCAGAAAAATCAACAGAAAATTGTTAATAACAAATGTTCTACGCCATATAAAAAAATCGTTGTACTTATTTAGGCAATATATTGATATAGATCTAGTTAAAATTTCAAGTAAATTGGTTGAAAATGGTTCGAGTTATAGGTGCGGCCAACTTGAAAAATGCAGCTTTGAGATAAACGGGTTTAAAGATTGTAAGAGGCTCGCTGCCTATCGAGTGGGCTTTGTACTATACTTTAAAAAACAGGTGCTTAGGGACATTTCCGGGACATAATCTTTTGGGATATCATGGTTGAGGTCCTAAGGGACCATTTAAAACAATAAAAAAAAATTGATTTTTTTTTTTAAATCCTACAGTGGCCTCCCTTAATAAAAATATGAGGCGATTTCCCTTGCGCAACTCTGGAAGTGCCATACAATTTATTCCCTTTTGGATAACTTAATATATTAACATATTTTTTTTTTGATAAGATTTCTGCACAACTCCTGAGTATAAGAAACGGCGGCTGGCATTTTTCGATAGGTATTACATCCCTATTGAAAGAAAAAAGAGGAGAGAGAGTACGGTATGATTTAAATTTTGAAATTACTTTGTAAAGCATATTAAACGTGTTCTAACCATAGCCTGTGAGCGAGTTAAAGAGGCGCATGTGGAAAGAGGCATTGGGGGATGATTACGTGGATGAGTACACTTATACGCAGTGGAATACACAAACACAGGCAGACAGCCAGGGCGCCGAAGACGTGTTCGCTGGGCCGTCCACCTCAGATTCCGGTGCTCTAGAGCAGGATGTGCAGTCTTCGAACCTCAAGCGACTGAGTGACTTCATTAAAAAACGTGAAGAAAGCAGGGGCCAGTCACCTCAGCCTGCAGTCGAGCAGGATATCATGCCATCAACTGTCCCAGAGTCACAAGCGCTGCCGGCGACTGCTGAAGAGAAGGACGACATGGTCGGGTGGAAGGACCCTTCTGAATTCGTGCCCAGAAAAAGGTCCAAAATGGATGTGCAGCGATTCAAGGGCACCCCTAGGTTTAGTATCTCCTGTTCTTCGGATAAGGTAATAAGACGAAAGATCGTTTTTGAGGTATTAAATTAAAACTATTCTAGGAGACAATCATAAGTCAAATCAAAGCCCTACGCGGGGAACTGTGTGAAAATCTCACGTCCTTCGATGAGAAGTGCACACATATTGTGTGCGAAAAACCGAATCGCGGAGAGAAGATTCTTTCTTGCATTGCGTCGGGTAAATGGATATTGGGCTTGAAGTACATTGAAGATAGTGCTAATGCTGGGTATTTCTTAAATGTAGGCATAAATTACATTCTACTCTTTAAATGATTTAAATATATTTTCGACTCAGGAAGAAGACTATGAATTTGGAAACCCAAGGGCAACATCTCTACCGAAGTTGGAAAATACTGAGAGGTCAATAGCCAGCGCAGCATTCCGATGGCGGAAAAAAGTCGCCAGTGATCCTACGAAGGCTTCAGGAGTCTTTACGGGATTTAGAGTAATTTTGCACGTTTTAAAAAAAGATCAATTTCATACAGTCATTACTGCTGGGGGAGGAGTTGTGCTGAAAGTCGAGCCACCTTATGCCAAATCAGAGGAGGCCCTGCAAGCCACACACTGCCTCGTTGAGCATAAGAAGACTCAACTGACTCCCTGCGATCATAAGGCTCTGGCGGCAGCCGGCGTCCGGGTACTAACGATACATTATCTTAACGCTTACCTCACCAATGATGTAGAGCCGGATTACACGAAATATTTACTAAATCTTTAAATTGCAAATAGACATTTTCGTTGCGAATTAAGTTTTATTGTATTGACCTTGTTTTGTAACATTTTTATCATGAGAATATAAAGTATTTGATATAATAATTTCCAATGTATTTTCACTTGATTTCAGCGGCAGGAAGTGAAATTGAGGGGTCCACTTAGTGCGCGCATAACTTTAAAAGTGGAAAAATGAAACGCAAGTTACATTGAAAGTATTTTTATTTGCCTGCCTTAATGCTAAGATACATTTTTCCCTGAATCGTTTGCTTCATAGGGTTAATTTTCTTCAATATTTGAGTCATGGTCTCCACAAGCCGTTCGCTGGAGACGCCAGTCTTTTTGTTTTTGAATTTAGTTAAAAGTTCTGTTGCAGTCATTGGTTTACGCATCAAATACCGGCGAACTGCCTCTTCTGTGATCCCGTAATCCCTGAAATTAATCGTTAATAATTAGCTAGCTGCAGCTTTTTGAAACGAGGGGGTGGATGCTTACTCTTTGTTGTTAACATTTACCACCCCGGCAAATGTTGCTGGCAGTGAGGGCGTTTCCATTTTGGGTTTCTTCGCCGGGGTGGAAACCGGACTGTTGCTGCTTTCTGATCCAGCTAAATCAGTTGGCATGTTGTTTAGCTTGCGTTTGTTGGTCTCCGCCAGTGTTACGCTTGGCGAAGCAGACCTGGAGTTGTTGCTGGCTGCATCCTTTTTCTTCTTTTTATTTTCAGCATCTGAATCACTGCTATCCGAAGAGGACTCACTGGAAGTATCTGAAATTTTTATTAATTTGAATAATACTTTTTAGTTTCAATAATGAGGTACCTTTTTTATCATCCTTGCCTTTTTTCTTCTGTTTCTTCTTTTTCTTATCCTTATCTTTATCTTTGTTGTCCTTTTGGTCCTTCTTCTTTGACTCGTCTTCTTCTTTATCAGATTCCTCGCCAGATTTCTTGTCTTCGTCCTCATCTTCTTCGTCAGAAGTGAGGAGCTTCCGAAGAGCATCTTCTTCAGCAACTGATTTCATATCCTTGTCTATTTTTTCTTCGGGATTCGGTTCGCTGCAATAAAATAAATGAATTATGGGAAAGGACTATAAAAGGAGGCACTTACTCTTCGCTAGAATCAGAAATGTAATCGAGTTCCCTTCCTTCCTCGTCCCCGTCGTCAGACTCTTCAAAGGCTTCGTCGTCGAGATCGCGATCCTTTTTCTTCTTTTTGTCTGTCTGATTTTTCCCTTTTTTCTTCTTTTTATCCTCATCGCTATCCTCCTCCTTCTTCTCCTTTTCGTCCTCCTCAGAGTCTGAATCATCGTCGGAATCGATCCACTCGTCCATGTCGCTAATTTTAAGTTCCTTTGCCTTTTTGGCAGCACCCTTAATTTTTGCTTCCTCAGGATCGTTTTCTTCTTCCTCGTCACCCTTCAGCCGCTTCCTCAGCATCAAAGAGAAATAGTTTAGCACCTTTTTGCGACGTCCGAACTCCTGCTCTGCCTCCTCTGCTGACAACGATTTGTACCTAATCGAAACAGAATAGAAATTTTCAATGAACTTATTAGAGGAAGTTGCGCAAAACTCCGTACCTCTGAATCGGCTGGAAGTTGTACCACTCATGCAGGGGGTACGCTTCAATTGCACCGTCAGGGGCATGCGTGAAAACATAAAAAGCGGCGTTTTCACTAACTCCACCCTCTCGAATTCCTTTGAATTTCTTGCCAGACTTTCCGCCAACTTTGAGGATCCACGGCTGCGCCTCGGGCTTGTACTTCTTCGCGATGATCCCGAACTTTTTTCGCCTGACTTCTTCGCGCAGCTCCCGGTTATATTCGGAGCCGGCACCAAATCTGCCAATAATGAGAATTACAACACTTTGAAAAATACCACCAGGGATGCTCCCTGGAGCGGCGAACGCACTTCGGGATTTCTTCCTCCATTCCACGGAACTCCTTCATGTTATTTTCTCGTTCCATTTTCACCAGCTTCCACTGGGCGAAGTCAACATTTAAAGTTGCATTGAAGCGCATTACGTGATGTTTTTTCTTTAAATTTTTCGGGACCCTGATGTTAAACTCCTGGACATGCGGAGCTGGCGCGGGTTGCTAAACAGGATATAATTTTATGTAGCTATAGAGTTATTATAATTTTGGAAATATTACCACTATTTTCGGCGGATAAGTAGCCATTTTTTCTGGATAATTTTCGAGAAAACTTGGAGAAAAAATGTGAAGATGCCAACGGTGTCAGCTGGCACTTTGACAGTAGACGTGACTGTCGCTTGCGGACTCTTGCGAGTGATGACATTTGACGTTCGAGTTCCAAAACGTAATCCGCACCTAGCCAGGACAGAAAATTGAGTTGTACCGGAATTCGAATGTGTCTCAGATACTCTCGGGGAATCCCCTCTCGCAAAATGTTTCCTTTAATATTTTTATTCATATTCTGAATAATTAAACCAAGTAAAAAATAGAGGGAGTCAAAAAGAAAGGCGCCCAATTTTCCTCATTCATTTATTAAATAGGCAGTTATTGCAAAACATTTTTATTGAGAACTATAAAAGTGTGTTTCTATTCTGAAGCTATTAACTGATATCAGATAGACGTGCTTCCAGGAGATAAGACCCATTTAACATAAGCTACTCCCTCAAATTTTGCAGCAAAGTGAGGAAAGAGAAAGCCGATGTAACTACCTGCAAAAGAAGATTACTACCGAATAGTAGATACAAAATTCAAACACTTGCATTCCTCAAGCGGTCCACGTTCATTACGAAAAATTTTCCCGCAGTTAATATAACGGGACGCAATGTGTTCGGCAGCATAATTAAAAAATCGGTCCTTAAAGACTCCGACTTTATGTACCACGATGACCTTAGAGCGGCTTCTCCAACTCGCAAACTTTGGGAGGTTAAAATTTGCCCGTACACCGTGAACATGAGGAGTTCAGTCATTGTGAGGATCAGGTATTGCGCCAAGCTCAGCGCCTGGAAGAATGATGTCGTTGTCTGAAATTAGGAAGTAAGTATAAAAATGTGGAAACAAATTTTCAAATAAGAGTCTCACGTTAACAGTCACAAAAGCCAAAAGGCACAGTTGAATAGTTATCTGCAGTGATTTTATCAAGCAGTAGCCGTTGTAGAATTTTTCTAGTAACTTGCAAGTGGTTAAAATAAATTGGTGGTGTTGAACGCATTCTTTAACAGCTTTCTTTAGTTCCACTTCAAAATTGCTGGTATGACTTGGCCGTAGCCTAAAAGAGTCTAAGTCATATTCTTCCTCCTTGCAATAGAGATACTGATTTAATTCCTCATCCGACAAATTAAATTGGGATTGCTCTTTTCTGGAAGATAAGTTAATATATGTTAATGTTTTTTAAATCGTTTCACACATCACGTTTCAAAATTTACAATATTTGATAACAGATATCCATGGTATTCTAGAGTTAGATTTTATAGCGATGTATGTAAATATTAAAGAGTTTGACAAGGAAATGAGTTTACCAAATTTTAACATTACCTTAGGACGTTGAACTGTCCACTCCTGAAATGTGCAGTGCTAATAACATTTTTAAAACTGCAAAATAGGACATCGTACTGGCCACACACGATTATGATAAAAGATATGTAGATGGCGCTTCCGTTCCCGAAAACTAATCCAACCTGGAGCTGAGCGAAAAACTGTATTACGTAAAGAATCTCATAAATGACTGGTTTCTGAAAGTATTATAAGATTACTATAAAATATTTCCTACAATTTCGAAGGTATACTTTATCATCCAGAGGGTACCAACAGCGCAAGGGAAGTGCCCTCTGGCCCGTGATGAGCGGGTACAGGGCCCAGGTGATCACTCCTAAAAGGCAGGAAAAAATCCACACCATAGACATGATTCGTGCTTTCTTGACTGCTGGTGCTCCCTTAACGTAGGTGAGACCTTAACTCCGACCAGGTGAGTAACAGAAAATTAAAATTATTTTATGTACATATGTATGTATGTTCGTATGCAGCTCTATGCATCACAAATAACCTCACCTTCAGCGGAGCACTCGCGATGATTGCTGTTTATGAAATTGATCAGTTCGACGAGGAGTTTCCTCGACCACATGAAATAAACTGAGGCGAAAAAGACGAACGAGTAAATAATAGTGGCCGTTAGGGAATCCGAAAGATCATCGAGGTTGCCTCCAAAATTATCATAAGTCGTCTTTGCCTGCAAAATCGCAATGTGGAGCCCCAGCAGCAGCATGAGACCCTCGAAAAGTCGTCGCAGTGGAGTCGCGAAACAGACGACCGATTTTGGAAGGTGGCGCTCGATGGCGAGTGGCCACATGCCCATTGCTTGAAGACATTTCTTTTGGAAGGAGAACAGGTCCTCGATTTGCGAGTCCATAAATGTTATGATCTTTAAAAAACGGGAAAATTTGAAGGTGACTGCTCGATGCGACGTGAATGGACGATGGTACAAAAAACAATGATTCTGGTGGATGTGCCAGAAACCACTTGGAGACTGTGGTGCGCCAATCGAAGTTTGAAGTACTAAATTAAGAAATTAAACATTCTTCCCACCTTAAAAGTTTTCATTCAACTTTTTCCTAGGAGGTAGTTCCTTCGCCACATTAGAGTTTAATTAGAAGATTATAATTAGGAGTCTCTTTAAACTTGGCAACAGCAAGCATACAAGGGAAGAAGTTAGCTCATTAATTAATTACGCAATCATCCTATTAAAAACCCATTTAATTACTATGGTTTCATTCACCAGTCAGAACTAAGTACTGAAAACAAAAGGAGCTACCGCTTTAAAAGCGTTTTTCCTGCAAAACAAGCCATGACCATGTGCACGCCATCGAAGTCGGTTAAAATGTTTGCCGAACGCAAGTGAAAAAACGTAAAATTAATAACGCGCTGCGGAACAAAGCGGCCGTCCTTCCGCGCCTCCAGGAGGAACAATGCCGCGGCAGCCACGTGCGAAACGCTATAAAGACGCAAACGAAACGCCATTAAGACGCAAAATTTAACTTTGTAAAAGGCTAATTTTTCATAAGTGCACGGCGCAGGCGTAGTGCAGCACTGCGATTGTAAAGCCATTGTGCAGCGGCAGTAAACGTTAAAAAACTAATTATTGAATATTGGGAATTCGACTTGCTGCTTATTATTCCACGACCTCCGTCGTGAAGCGGAAATGTTTTGTACGAATATTCACAGAAATGAGGTATAAAAACCTTTAGAATCGCTTGATAGCCAGCACAATTAGGCAACTTCCTTCACTGAGGATGAACAAGATAAAACTTTTTAATAAACAAAAAAAATTTACATAGCTCGCTGGTTGAATGCGAACAGAAAATACGTACTTGCAAAAATATTCAGTATCGTATCAAACTTGTTCTTTACTACTAATTAGGGGAAATTTCTAAATAAAATTTATATAAATGTTTTTAAGGCAAGCTTAAAACTTTGATTTTATGAAAAACTCTGAAATTTTGGATTTTCTACGAAATTTTGCATTAAATTTACTATTAGTGATTACAGTATTATGATAAAAAACAAAACTTATTTTAGAGTTCAAGCGGTAATTTTCCATTCGTAATTAATTTTCCATTTTATAGAGATGAGTTGCTTTTGCAAGATACCTACTAGACTCATTTTAAATATTGAGTCACTTTTCCCATTATCATTCTGTAGTTTCCTAAATCGCCTATGTTATGAAATTTTATTATCTCTTTATATCTAAAAAATAATGAGACAGCATGCGGAAACCGGAAGATTGCCAACCAACATCCAGTTCGGCGACATTTGTTGCATTTTTCTTTGTTTTGGTGTTGCGAGTTCATAAACCATCTAAAACGTACATGTTACACTAAAAAGCGAGTTGCTGACTCCATCCACGGTGGACAGAAGCAGAAGAAAAAGGCCAAGATGCTCGAAGCACGCACGAAGCATCAACTAAACAAACAGCCAATTTGCAAGGAAAACCTCAAAAGCTGGTTGGATTCTCAACCAAGAGAGCTGTACACCTCCCGGGGGAATTGAGGCGCTGCTGAGCTGATCCAGCGGAGCCCCCCTTTCGGTCGAGGATAGGATCTCTTCAAATGGAGAAAAGTTCATGGGTAGTGGATTTGTTACAACTGATTTTCGGTTGATTTCTTTCGGCACACGACGGCTGGAGAAATATCAACAATTGCCCCGTCCAAGTTGTGGATGGCATGGCGAAAATAAAAATTGAAGGCACCTCGCCAAAATCCCTCAGTATCTTGAGAAAACCGAAGTGGTGCACAGGTGATGAAGCGATCACCTGCCGGGCAAAACAGAGAGCAGCTATATAAAAACAAACTGCAGCAATTCTGTAGCACTAACCTTCGAGTTACGTTAATTTTCCGGCCACAACGTTTTGTGATCCGCGATCGACTCCTTTAGTCGCAGTTAGTGAAAAGAAAAATTAAAAAATAAGTTTGTTTTTGGTGATCTGGAGAACGTGCTGAGTTCTAGTGGCACTATAAAGCGAATTTAAATTGAGAAAGTGCAAGTGCATCTTGTGCCAATTTTATACCTTGTGCAGATCACTTGAGTGGGCCTGTTCCTCTGCCTGGTTAAGAAGTGCTCCTCTGCAACAAGATCCAGTGAGGACCATTGCGTAAGTGCAAAAAAGTCTCAAAGTGGTTTCTCGCTTGGTGCAGTTTTCCACGCATGGCTTACCGGAGGTTTTTCTCCTTCCTGAACACGATCGGGTGCAAAACAGATATTTTTCATCTTTTGCGCGAACTTGTTCTACTTTAGGCTAAAAAAAGGCGCCGACGGAAACTAATGAATTAATTTACTCGTACCGTCCAGTGGTTAATTTGTTACAGCCCTAACTTTGAAATGTACAAAACGTATGAAAATGATAGAGGCTTTATTATTCCTCGTTTAATGTGCCGCAAGTGATAATCGTTGAGAAGCTGTTACCTGAAATTTGTAATTATGTCTTCTTTTTTAAACCCTCAATCCTTATGACATGGGATCATTGTGAAAAAGAAACGATGTTACTATTCTGTTTTCCAATTTTTTCATTATTTTCAATGTCTTGGCAAATAGTCTCTGAAGTAGTTCCTCGCAAAATTGTAAAGCAAAATCTAAAGTTTTGAAACTGTGGCAGATGGACGGATTTGAGGAATTTAGAAGGGTTTCTTGTGATTACTAGATAAGTTTTATTTTGTAGTCAGTTATATGAGATTTTATTTGTTCAAAAAGAAGCTATTTAAACTTTTGTTCATTCAAGTTTTTTTTTATTAATTCCACCTCTGATCTTAGATCCTATATAAATCTGTTTAAAGGTAATAAGCAATAGTGCTTAGTTTCTTACTAATAGTAGTCTGATTTTTATAGTCACATCCAAAAGGTGCTATTTCCCTTCCAAATGAGCTATTTCTATTGGCTTTGAATAATTTTTTATTACAAATTGGGAGTTCATATCGAGAAGAAGGTTTGATTTATGAACGTTTTTGTTTGTGTAATTATAAATATAATTTTTTTACTAATTGAAATTAAAAAGCAGTCAAAATGACTTCTTTGGGCAATCTAGTGTTAATTATGAAAAAACAAGAGTTACTAGAAGTTAATAGGAAAACTGTAGTTATCATTTAAGGAGTTACATTTTTTAAGGATTTTCAATGACACTATTTAATCATCAAAGTCTTAAGTCTGACTCGCGTTTGACCGGTTTTTTTAAAGCTACTTAAATGCACCTATTTGGGGGCAGGTCTTAAGTGGGCTATTAAGAATTAAGTCCACCGACAGTTAAGGCTTCGTGTTCAATCGATACTTGAAGCAGAAGGAATAAATTACGATAAGATGTTGACCGGGAGAAGCGTTCGTCATCGCGGACCAGGTCATTGTACCGGAGAGGTGCTAAAAGACCTTTTGGCCACTATCACTCAGTGAAGAGAGTTTCTTTCTCGGCGCGGTCGGTGACATGTTAAGTGGTCAGCGATCAGTTGATCTGATCCGAATCGAGAACGAGTTTAGCGCTGATCTCTTTATAACGGTGGCGGCAGGTGAAGAAAGATGTGGTTATCGGCCTAATGGACCGCGGTCACACGTACGCATCTCTGGGCGGATTCATCTCGTCTGCATCCGCGCAGAAGATGCTAACGCCTCGTTACCGCACACACGCTGGGCGAAATCTTTTAATCGGTTCGATCGTTCCGGTGGTGGCTCATTGCTCCATCTATCTGCGAGCGGCATTTCGACGGCTTTACCTGCGTCCGTTAGCGCCGCTTATCTTTTTACGCTTGAATAAGGTTTTGCCAATTTGCGATTAATGTAACAACTCTCTTTCGAGTAATCTGCGAACAACATTACGAGTATCGCTCGCTGGGACGCTGACCTTTCGAAATAGTTGACATTTTCTCCCCACTTTTAAAGGTAGCAAATCGGAAACTTATGCCCGCCGTGATGATAGTCATTAATCATCGATCCATTCGCGCATTTATATTTTTTTTAACACATAAGAAAAACTAGATTCATCTTATAAAGAGGTTGGTGAATTTTGAAGCAAACGCTTCGTTTCACGCCACTTCTTCCGTTTTTTCTTTTCCTATTTAAATTTTTCTTCATTTGATTAATTGAATTTGCTTCGAAAGTGGCAATAGGTGCCTCATGCGTCATGTTTGGTATTAGTCGTGATCGTTGAATAATACCTCCGAATAATCCGAATCATAGTTTGGAGAATTTCCTTGATGGGAAATTTTATGGGAAACTCATAAATTTTAATTTTTACTGCTTCCCAGTAAATTGATTCGTTTCACAAGAAAGTTTCATGAATTTTTTTATTATTACGGAATTGAACTAAGATAGTTTTTGATACTATTCTGTGCAAATAGTTAAATTTTGTATGTATATAAGTCAAGTTTTTGTGCGAATACAAACATCTTTCTGGTAATGATTTCAGAATTGCTTCACAAAATGTAAATCTGCTACAATTTCTCTATATTTGCTTTAAAAGTGTGGAGTTTAAAAAGACGTTCTATTTTGTTTGCTCTTCGTACGAAACAATCATCATCATTTTGATTCGGCGATTAAGACATGGTCTAAATGTCGGAAAGCTAAACAGTTCGGAATTCAAATCCTGAACTGCCGATTATAACGAAGATTTACTTATAGATTTAATTGATTAATTGAAAATATATGTAATACAACATAGAACGTACGATAAAAAACAATACTACACATTTTAGTGAAATTTTGCTTTTACTAAATGATACTGTTGTGCGTCAAATTAAGTAAAAATATAAAACAAAGGTGCAAATTTATAACGTTGAATTTAAAAGAATTTATTCACCTGTGCAAGCATCGTTTGTTCGTTGGGTAAATTCTTTCTAGAAATACGTATAAGTAATAGACGACGGAGTTGGAAAAGCTCAGTGTCCAATTTTTCAATATGCTAGCAAAAGTGATTATTTTGGTGGTAATAATTTGCAAGATAAGTGCCATACACTTTGGCTCAATGGCTGGCATAAAAGAGTTCCCGTATATGGTGGAAATACTTAAGAACGAGTATCACAAGTGCGGGGGATCTCTAATAACCGAATGGCTAGTTATAACAGCAGCTCATTGCATCAAGTGGCAGGAATATTCGATTGGTAATTTTAAAAACTACATTCTTCAGGCGGGAACCACCCTCATGGAAAACAATTATGGACCTAATTATCAAAGGAGAAAGATATCAAAGTTTTTTGTTCACTATGATTTTTCAGTACTGGTAAATCATGACGTGGGTATTATGAAGGTTACCCAAAAATTTGAATTGACCAATTACGTGAATGTTGTAAAATTGGCAGACTATGATCAAGAAGACTATTTTATGGGGAAAACCGTTTTTGGAGCAGGATGGGGTCAAGATGCAAATGACAAATTTCCCCCTGCCCTCAAGAAAATGGAGGCCAAAATTCAAAAATACAGGAGTTGCAGGGAATTATACGATCAGGAAATACTTTGTGCTAGGGGTACAAATACAGCAGTCATGTGCTGGGGTGATTCTGGGGGGCCTCTGAGCGTCCATGATGAGGAAAACCCGAAGGATGACATCCTTGTAGGAGTGTTTACAAACATGAGGCATTGGTTAAAAAATAAATCTTGCATCGTTGACACAGACGTTACGATAGTGAACGTTGCTTTCGTTCGTGATTGGATCGATGAAGTAAAAGCATTAAGAACTTGATTTCTATTATCTCTCCTAATACGTTAAGAAAACAAAAATTAAGAAAACTTAAATTGAAACAACGGAATATTTGCGATGAAGATTAATTCAGGTTTAATAAGCTACCGATTGAGTTTTTAATTGAATTTTTGTCGTTCCATAACTTTAAATTAATTAAATTTCAATGTTGCATATTTTATTATGGAAATGTAAGAAATGAAATCAAAGAGTTAGTTATTTTGACTCACTCGAGTTCATAGGAGTTAAAAAGTTAACTCTAAAGTGTAAGGTTTAGCTTTTAAGAAATAAAATTGTAAACCTTTGTTATTAATAAATTAAAGTCCTTTGACCTGATATACAATAAATTCCCGCAGATTGCTTAATTCAGTTTGCTTGCATAACCGCAACTATACTGCGTACAGCAATTGCAAAAACTAGACACCTAAAGCGGTCAGAGCACAATGCACCACATACCCAGCTGTGGTATTATTTACCTAATAAAGAAAATTGAAATTATCTATGCACTGCAAAAGTGTAATTATTTTCATTTGATGTAATATCGATTGATAGGAAAATTTTTATAGCTGCTAACGATCGACCGGATCAAAGTTTCGAAACCATCGCAATCAATCAAAGGGAGTTAGGCGGGGTGTTTCCCTTGCCACGAGGCAGATGAGCATGATTTTAATATTTTAATGGGATTTCCATGTAATTAAGTGGTCAAATGAAACTTGTAATTTTCACGGTAATCGTGACCTAGGAACATCATTTTTCAGATGAATCATCCTCAACAAAGTGACCTGTCTGGTCAACGTGATTGTGTCATGTACTGCAGATGTTCATTGTTCTTGAAGATTTTTCGGTTTCTCAGATTTCGCTAAATTGCAGGGAAGAAGATAGTTGGTTGATAAAAAAAAGTTTAAAACAAAAATACAGTAATTGGGGCTAATCGGTCTTCAAGTGACCTTAGACCTATTGTCCGAGTATTGCGCAGCCGAAGCTTACTTACTACCTTTAATGGTCGCAAAAATAATGGTAAGGAATTGGAAACGTCTGAGAGGTAATCAGCAACAATAATAAATTGAAGCGAACGACAACTGAAAAAAGCAGCGTAAAAATAGCAATCAGGAATCACCTGGAGCCGAATGAGCCCGGCCCGGCCAGGGGAAGTTGGGCAATCGCACGCAGCAAATGCAGCAACTTCAGTGAACAATGGTGAGACTGTTGACTGCCATTTATCTACCATTCAGCCACGGGCGGAGAGGTGCTCCCTCGTCAAATCGCTGGAAGGTCATAAAAACTGCGGCAAAACAAAAGTGAAAAAATTAGCTCGAGGCAGAGCGGGTGCCTCTCAAACGCCCGCCCACATTCAGGTGAACCGTGAAAATCTAATTAATAAGTCAATAGATGGATTAGACTCAAATTGTGGCAGAGGCACGAAGGTATAGGTTACCTGCGCGAGTCTGGCTATCCAGTGCGCTTGTGAGCTTCTCACCATTCTTCTTCGGCGGCGTCTTGGGGCTGGTGCCGCTGCATTTTGCTGCCAAGAAAACTCAGATGAGACGTGAGCCAAATTCATTGTGTGACTTACCAGACTTTTGCCATTCGGGCCGCGCAAGAATCCCACAGCAAATTGCACTCGACAGAGCTGAGAAAACTTGGACCCAGTTCACGGTATCTAACTCGGGCCAATTTTTTGCATGCTATGCTCGGACAAAATTTCTCTTGCAAGTCCACCAAGGAATCAGCGCTTAGGAGTCGTCACAGCAAGCAAGAATCGAGGTGCGCCTGCGCAACGTACTTGCTGCTTTGGCGAATCTTCTAACGTGATCTGGAAAAAAGTGAAAATAGGAAGTCGCATGATATTTCTTCGCGTTTTCTCTTTAGGACCGTCTTAAGACCTCTATCCGGGGTCCGGGCTCGATAGTGCCATTCTTCAGGTAAACTCAATTAGGAAATGCCGCAAAGCGACAATAGAGCAAAATACCTTTCGTCCGCCCCGTCCGGCGGTTGAGGTGCGATTTCAGCGTCAACTGAAACAATTCCAAGCGCCTCAAGTGATTTGTGTGATTTGCGATTTGCATGGGAACCGGCTTGGGCCTCATCCTATCTTATTCAGCGCCGACAGCCTCGACAATCATCCGCAGACGTCTATCGTCTGTGGACCAGACTCAAGATGGATGAGGAAATTTTTCGCGAGTATGAGAGACCAGGGAAGTTTTTGGAGGTTTTGTGTACCTCTGATTTATGTAATTACCGCAAACTGTGGCTAGCCTTCTGAAACTTCGGAACGATTATGAGATAGATGAAGCCAGCCGAATGTTGCAAGGTGGGAAATTTTTTGGACATTTTGAAATTAAAATTACTTGCAAGTTTGCGGCCGGAGTTATTCAAGTCCGATTAATATCTGCTGAGTGCAATGCGAAAATGAAGATCGTTACCGATTTGGGTGGGTGGGTAAATCGTGAAATAGTCAATTCACGTGGAGATTGATTATCGTCTGCGAAGTCACTGTGCTCAGCTGGAGCGCGATAGGGAAAATTGGTTGCTTTTGTGGTTTTTACAAGAAATTGGTTGGAAGACATAATTGGATTGCATAGAGCCGGGAACCGGTTAAAATCTCTAGCATACAAAATCTCCAATTTCAAAAGTCAAATCATCCAAAACAAAAATCTCAAGGGTTTAAATTTCTAAATTAAAAATCTAAAAAAATCCATTGATTTCGATTTAGACAATTTTAATCATTTTTATACAGGTTACATAAAGTGAAAGAAACGTAAAATCGTTAACAGTTATCGAAGAGTTGGTTTCCTTATGAATTTTAAATCTTTGAAAAAGTAAGTACATATACATATATATAATTTGAGTTTCATTTAACCGAATTTAATTTAAAACGATTTTGTCAGTCACGACTTACGAGCTAAGTACATACATAGGTCAAGCCACGAAGTAAACCGTTCATGTTTTCGCTCTATACTCAAGCATCAACTTTAATATAAGTGCAAGCTATAAAGGTTAAAAATTATGGACACAACTCGCACAAATCGATGCGAGTCAATTTTGAACTATTTCCTGTTATTCGAATAGGCTGAAATTTTGCACAAGTATGCACAACCTTACAACCCCGAACCCCCATTATACATATGATAATCAAATGAAAGGGTTTACTCGTCAAATACGAAACCTATATTTTATTTTTCTCCTTTCATAGTACATGTTAGTGTCTAAAGACTCTTAAGCAATCTTTCACTTGCCTCCCTACAACTGCGTATGGTAATCTTTATTTCGAATAACTTTGTGGTATAGAAGCTATGAAATTCATAATAATAGATTGAGTCATGCTTTCCCATTCTTTCTTAGGGTTCCGTACCTAAAAAGGAAAAATGAAACCCTTATAGGATCACTTCGTGGTCTGTCTGTCTGTCTGTCAAGACCCTTTTTCTCAGGAACTCGTGGAGTCAAGTCTGCAATCCCTTGGAGCTGTGAAAAAATCAAACTTCTAAGTCAACGCAATCAAAAGATACGGTCGTTTATGCGGCATTTTTTGACACTCACAAGGAAATCACTTCCTTGACTAGAATCATGAAATTTGGCAAGAAGCAATGTCGTATAGCAAAAGTAATAGGAAAAATCCGAAAATGGTAAATTTGTAGTTACATAACAAAAACAATAATTTTTTACTAAAACCTTGGTGCGCGAGTCCGACTCGCACTTGGTCGGCTTTTTTTTTAGTGTTTTCACTATATGTAGTTCTATTTATGGTATCAGAAAGGTTTATCTCAGCTATAGATCCCACAGAATCATAATTTTTTGTAAATATTTAATTGTGTTGATTGGGCACTTTGGTTCCATTATAAACATTTTATTTGAACCTTTCTAGAAAGTCGAAAATTTTTCTGGAGAAAGCAATTACCACTGTAGAAGTTGTAACAATTTACCTAACTACTTAACTACAGGGATAAGCTGCTTCGGCTTCGAAGTAAGCGCGTACGGGTCTGTTAAAAATAAATTGACTTATGTGATAATACAATGAACGAGTGTAGGAGGTGAAGGGATCATGTTGTATTATTATATAAAAAAAAAAGTGGGCCGGAATTTGCGCCCTCAATTCTGCTTGTTTTATCCGCCCACGTAAGTGGGATCAAAAAATTAAAATAGTTTTTCAGAAAAGAGCAGCGCTTTATTTTCTTAGTTCTACAAGTGCGAAGTTATCAAATATTTCTTTAGACTCATGCCCCACTTTACCGGTTCTTCAGTAAAAACATTAACTCCATTTAAAGTCAATGATTGTAAAAGCTTTATCTTTGTGCCTGAAATCTGGCTGCGGCTAATTGGCTCATTACCTCCGTGAGATGGACACGTACTTTCTCCGGCATGGCAAATACAAAATACAAAGCTCCTATTGTGTTGTTAAGTCAGTTATATGCAGCAGACCTTACCGTTGGGGCCTGCATTGGCCAGAACCACGGTGTGCAGACAGCACCTAAATAAAAGGCGACCAGCTGAACCTGAAACAGGTTTCTGCTACTTATTATATCAGAAAAGAAGTTCAAGGTACTTTTGCACCAAAATAACTACTATCATACCACGCATTCAGAGAGCACCTGAAGAATGCCCAGACCGCCCGCCGGCCATCGTGTAGCTGTCCACCAATCTTATGTTCAATTTATTGTTGGTACAGAATATACCTTGGTTTAGAGTTACCACCTTTCAGTAGTGATTTAATTCAACTATGGGGTAAATACTTCTTGCCGGCTCATTCAAAGTAAAACCTTAACTTTTTTTTAATTTCGATGGAACTTGGCAAGAAGCTGCAAAAAAAAATATTTTATAAATTTCTAGAAGATATAAAATTGACAGAATTAAAATTAGATTTCAAATTGTTTTTTTTTTATGAAAATTAATATTAATTAAGAATCATTGTTTGTTGTACTGGCACCTGGCTTGTTTACCTATCTCGTGCCATTTATACACCACGAAAAGGTGGCAACCCTACATTAATCTTTTATCTTTAGTCTGCGGAAAAAAATATTACGAAAATTGCGAGCGTTCAACATTTGCCTCATGTTTTGCTCAGGAGCCGTGCTGTTTTCCACCTTTCAGGTGCATAATCGTGACATTAGAGCGCCTCAAAAGCGAAATATTCGAATTAGTTCTTGAGGGGGAGAAGGATTTGATCGTGCACTTAAAGGCCACATCAGAAGGTGGTTGCTGCTGCAATGGTTATTTGTAAAATAGTAAGACATTCGCTTTTGCGAAAACTAACATAATTGAAGTTCCGCGAGTTCTGCGCCATTAAGTTCTTTTGATTACAATTTTTTGTTTGTTCCGCGGAAGAGGTTTCCTATAAACTTTTTCTACAATTATGAGTTAATTAACAAATGGAATATGTGCTTTAATACGCTAATAAGCCACACTGATTCAGCGAAATTAAACCAAAATAAGTTTTTTACTCTTTTCACCCTGATTGATGAGTTCGAGTGCGTTAAAAAAGACGTTTACAGTACCTACTAACCTTCCATTACCATCGTCCTTGAGAAGCCTGTTTTATTATGGTGTCTTCAACTCGTCTCCTCTTTTCAATAATTTACTGATGGTTTTATGAAACTTTAACTTTCGATTTTAGGCCAATTGAACTTCTTGCATACCGTGAATGAAACCAGTTAAATTGACAATCTTTTCTCAACCATTCGTCCGGTTTATTCGAAAATTTTATATTAAGGGCTGGATGGACATTGAGCACTAAAAAAAAAACATTGGGAGAATTAATATTATGCATTAGTATATAAGTAGTATCACCAAGCACACAGTATATAGAGAACTCATCTCTAACAAAAATTTGTTCACCGTGCTTTTGAAATTTCTGCCTTCGATTGGCTCCCATCGGTTCATTTTATGAAGAATGAATCCAAAGAATTCATCTGACTCAGAGCTCGGCATCGAGATTACGCTGGCCCGTGATCTGCGGCTTGGGAGCTGTTGTGACTAATCTGTATGCATTGGAATCGATATAGAGCTGAGGAAAGAGGTGTTCGTGCCCACTTTGCGCTCTTCTCTAATTCGTAATATATTTTACATCTGATTGATGAATGCATTTTCGGTTGTGCGGGGCATGACGGGGAATAGAGCCTTTAAAGAAATCTCCTAAGCAATTTCATCATAAAATCAAAAAATAAAATACTTCGAACGGCTTTTATAAAATAGTCTTTTTAAATCCCAATTTTCGAATTAAGTTTTTTTGCTCAATCGCGCATGAAAGGGAAATTTATTTTTAAGAAACATATTATTATTATTTGTAAACTATTTAAATTATTTTAACGAGACTTAAACCGCTTAAAATATTATTTATTTGAACATGTTAAGAAATACGAAATAATCTTTCCCAAACCACTTTTATATATGTATGTAAGTCTCTTATATTCCCACCCCTTTGGCCGATTCTTCAAAATTTACGAATTTAGCAGAGATATTGGCGGAATAAACGTATAGGCGAAATTTGGTAAAAATCAAAGAAATGCTGCCTCTATATACATATATAAGAGTATATTATATATCTGAAACGAGTTTTAGAATCATTCATTTTCCAAAATCTTTTCATCAGGTAGGTAGGCTACAATAGGTAGATAATTTCATAGGAAATCTACATTTAAAAAAAATACAGTTTGCAAAATAACAAAATATTGCGGGATTTTATGCAAAATGAGAGTTTCTAAAATTAAGCTGTGTAAGGTATAAAATCTATGACTGCATTATTTTCAATTTCGATAATGAAGAAGAGTTACCACTTGCACAGCTTTGAAGTAATTTTTCTGCTAACCATCTGCTATTTTTTCTTATTAAAATTAAGAGCAAGAAGTGCAGAATATATTTTCTATGCTCGATGCAGGTACTGAATTCGTCAAACCAAGTTTCAAAATTCTTATTTTTCTTAGTTTCACAAATACATAATTCGAACAATTTTTTTTTAATATTCTGCAATGTACAAAAGTTTTTGAAATTGTCATTAAAAATTTTAGTATGAAAAGTAATAACTGAAAAAAAATCATCCGTTGGAGCTTTAAGTTGAAGTCTCTGACAAGAATAGTTCTTATTTATTAAAAATGTTTCATTTCTGTTAGCAGTCAAAATGTCCTCTTTAACTAACGTTTTACAATTATCGCAATTATTTTTTTGTAATACCTTGAACATTATATAGCCAGCAAAGTATCTGAGTGAATTGTGGTTCAACTCATCTTCAATATCTCCTGATGCTGATTCTTCACAAATAGTTGCATTATCTAAAATTGTAACATTTTGTGAATCCGAGAATTGTGCATTATTTTCGGCATTCAATGCCATATTATTAATTTCCTCTTGGCATTCACTTAAAGGCGGTAATATAAAATTATCTTCATCAGGCTCACAATTTGAAGAATTTGTTTGGGCACTAATAATTTTCATAGATAAAATTTTAGCAACAATTAAATTAAACTCATAGAGTGTAGGGTTATTATTGCTCATACCTCTGGACCTTATTAGGTAAAAAAGATTTTCTATGGCATCAGTACTTAACCGTGAAAGAGCTAAATAAAAGATTCCATTTGAATCGTTCCATATATCTTGGGAAAATAACAAAACAGACGATATAGTAAAATTGATTCCCTGTAAACAGAAAACCTTTGTTTTTGAACAATATTTAATACCACGTATATAATTGTTCATTTCTTGCAAATAACTCTGAATATGGTTATTTTTACATAACCCTGAACGATAGAGATTTTTGTCATATAGGACATGACTGTTTAAACAGTCAAATAATTTATTTATCTTCTCTACAAATTTTGCAGTAGAGATTGCCATATCTTTGCAATTTTCAAAATGTCCGATTTGAACTAAAGTTAGTATGGCCGATGCAACCGTATGACTAAATATTTGTGTTGCATACTTAACTTTCATTTTTTCAAACGAATTAGGATAAATGTGTTTAAATGTTAATTTTGGACAAAGCCTTGTAGAACCACTATTTGAGTCTAACTCATATAATTTAACAATTATGCTCCATGAAACTCTACCATCAGGGGTTTCCATATCATTTTTTATCCAAATGTTGCGTAAAGACTTAATTAAATGAGGAGCATCATAAAACCCATACACCTTTTTGTTATTAAACAAAAAATAAGGAGTCTCCGGTGTTAAAGACAGTTTATTGAAACAGCTTCTATTATTAGATCCTTGATCGCAAGTTATACCTCTAATATTTAAACCAATGGATTCAGCTGCTTTTATATTTTCCTCAATAATCAATTTCAGACTATCTGCTTTGAGTCCGGTTTTAGAAGCATAATAACTTATTACGAATTTCCAATTCGAGTGCAGGCCATGTAGCATAAAAACACAAATTTGTTTTGAAAGTTCACATTGTTTATTTGTTCCGTCATCCACAAATCCTTGAATTTCGTCTTCATGTGAATTATATTGCAAACCTTTCTTAATTGCAATTTCATCAAACAATATAATAGTCTCTTTACTTTTTAAATCCATATTTTCTACAATTTTTTTTAAATTATTTAATAAAAGTTTATTTATTCCTGGTTTTAAGAACTTAATAGGTGCCCATCTGCATAAAGAGGACTTTGAAGGCAAATTTAGTTCAAGGTTTTGCCTCATATAGTTATATGTTCTTGCAGAATAAAAGTTAATGCTTTGGGCAATACACTTTTCGTTTTCTTTCCACACATTCTTTTTCTTTAATAGCATTTTACAAACGGTTTTTGAATTTTCAGAAACTCCTGGCACATTATCAATAATTGTATCAATACCAATTTTATGAATTTTTTGTTTCAACATAAGCATGGAATTTTTCTTTCTATGTTTATCTCTCTTAATACCAACTTTCAGTCGATGGATTTCATTCAATCTTTCTTTGGCTGTTTTTATTTTCTTTTTATATAACTTTAAAATATCTGTGTACTTTTTTCTATAATATAATTCGTTTCGTTCCTTTTTCAAACAATAATCACAAAATTCCTCAACCTTTTCAGTCATATTTACTGACGAATTTTCACAAACACCTGTACTATTATTGAGGTCTAAATCTGTGTTCAAATTGCTTTGTAAAACTTGTGTTACGTCTTTACTAAATTTTTCGCTCAAATCATTGTTTATATTTTTCCATACTTCCTGCTTTTGGCCGCAATTAAATTTTATCAAATCAACCATATCATCAGAATCAATTTTCGTTTTGGCTGTAATTGTTTCACATTCCTCTTCAAAATCATAAGAGGAAGATGGCACAGCCAGGGCCAAGTCACTGCGATGCTCATCCTCAAATAAATTTAAAGTTGGTATAGCGTTAGCTTTCAATTTTTTTTTCCCAAAATACATTTTTTCAAAATGTAAATTACATATTCGAGCCTTTTCAGCATCAATATTTGGAGGTAATTTGCATTTCGAAATCCAGAAAAAGCGTTTTTGCTCGTCTTTTGGAAATTTAAAAAGACGAGCCGGAGGCTCTTCAGGATTATCTCGGTAGCTTCGTTTACAAAAACTTATAACGCATTTTCCGCCGAATCTTCGTTTATCCATTTTCCCAGAACGTTTCTCCATTATGAGAGAAATCGAGAAAAATTGCCAAAATCGTAACCAACAGTATAAAAGATCGATATCAAAAGGTCAGTAATGGAAGCCAAAAGTCGTCAACAGTAAAAAAATTACAAGTCAAATATCCAAAATAGAGCAAAAAGAGTAAGTTTATAATTACTCCAAATCAAAAGCCGAAGTCGTCAATAAAGGGAATAATGTAACCAATAACCAAATCCAAAACAATCAATCTGTAATCAATATCCAAGAATAGCCAAATGTTATACCTATAGTAATACAATAAAATATCGCAATAATCGCTGAGAAACACTACGTGAATACGCTTTCAAAGCACAATCCGTAATGAGAAACATTTAGACAAGAATTTTGGAGTATCTACTCTATTCCCCGTCATGCCCCGCACAACCGAAAATGCATTCATCAATCAGATGTAAAATATATTACGAATTAGAGAAGAGCGCAAAGTGGGCACGAACACCTCTTTCCTCAGCTCTATATCGATTCCAATGCATACAGATTAGTCACAACAGCTCCCAAGCCGCAGATCACGGGCCAGCGTAATCTCGATGCCGAGCTCTGAGTCAGATGAATTCTTTGGATTCATTCTTCATAAAATGAACCGATGGGAGCCAATCGAAGGCAGAAATTTCAAAAGCACGGTGAACAAATTTTTGTTAGAGATGAGTTCTCTATATACTGTGTGCTTGGTGGTAGTATATATCATCTATGTCTACAAAACTTGAACCAGGTGGATTTCTGCGGTGTTTCAAAAATAAGTTTTCTTCCAGTTAAGAGACGAAAGCAGGTAAACGATTTATTTTTATAGATCTATAGGTAAATTTTAAGAAAGATGTCGGATGAGACTATAAAGTAGAAGGAAGTAGGAAATGAAATGAGGGTAATGTGAATTCGATTTATGGGAGCTAACATGAAGTAAGAAAGTGAAATGAGTAAAGATTGGGTAAATGTTGGAATGTTAAGTGAACATTATAAATTTGGGGTAAAAAAATTTAGGGTTTTTGATTTAAAACGGTGAATTATCAAATATTACGATCTTAGAGTAAATTCGTAACTACATTTACTCGTATGCGGCAATTCGGTGTCATCAAAATCATTGAAAATCACATCGTGATTACAAAATGCATCATCCGCTTAGAATTGCGGTAATCATGGAAAAATTTGCCTGAAGGTGAAGATATGCCTTAAACTGCTGGACATGGCTTGCATTTTCAAGCTGTTTTAGATGCGCTACATTGCGCTAGCCATCGGAAAGAAAGATTCGCCCAGTAAAAGAAGATGCCGAATTTTAAGAGCTCATCCGCGAAATGCATTTCCAGCTCTATCAAAGATGTCTTCATGTTTACTATGCTTGCTCTAAAGCGAATAATTAGCCTATTAAATTTTCCCTAGAGGGATCTTCTTCATGGTGTATTAAGACTTTAACACTTGGCTCATACAACCTCACAGTTCAGTTCAGTCATGTTCCAATGAGTTAAGGTAATTTATGGTTCCTTGGCCCGTAAAGTCGTTATATTTAAACCTGAATTAAATTTCACACCCAGCATGCTGTACCGGGTACCCTACCCAATTAGGTAACAAGTATCAATTAAAAAAAATCCTTTTTTAAAACCCCTTGTTATTTTAATTACAACAACTAAAAGAGAAAATGCTAATGCATAATTGTATTGCCATCAAAACTAAATGTCTATCGAAATTTAAGATTAATTAAGCATCGGGGAGTAGGTCAAAATCAAGTTGCAAGAAGTCATAACACAATAACATTACTTACGCTAGCAAAAAAAAGAGATTGGCGTTCGACTGCAAGCAAAAAATTTATCGACATGAAGTGGTTGCATTTCTAATTAAATTAGTAGACGCATAAGGGCTAAATTAGAATTAGTAAAGCACTCTTCACAATTAATCAAATAGTTGGCAATAAAATTAAAAAGCTCATAAATCAGCCTCGAGTATTGTGCAACATCCAACGGAAGACAATTCAAAAATTGCCTTAAAACGTTTAATTACCTAATTTTTCCTCGTTAATTTCCGCAGATAGCACAACTCAGAAATGCTAGCGTGTGACTGTCCAGTTGGGGTGCCATCGGGTCCAACGTTAGCCTCAACATGCGGCGGAAGTGCCTTCATGCTTTTCATGGGTTTGCTTGAAGTCTTCATTCGGTCGCAGTGCGATCTTGAAGACCCGTGCGGCAGAGCCAGCTCAAGGGTAAGTGGCATCTTATGAAATCTCTGAAATATAAACCAATAAAGCAATTTTACGTAATTTCTCACAGTTTCGTTCAGAACCCGATTACGAGTATGATTTTATTGTTGTTGGAGGAGGATCAGCTGGTTCGGTGGTCGCATCACGACTATCTGAGGTACCTCACTGGAAGGTTTTGCTCATCGAAGCGGGTACGTACATAATTTTTAGAAAATTTGCGAAAAAAAATTATAAGAAAATGCAAAAGGAATGCTGCAGCCTCGAAAATTTTGTAGTACTTGAGCACCTTTCGACTCCAAAATTGTAGTATAATTTTAGCCTGAAGCTATGATAATATCAAGCTCAAGTATCTTCTGCTCATGAACAGAAGCGACCGCTGTTTTGAGTTAAATACCATCCGTGGCATGATCGGGTTTATGTTGCATAACTCCTTCATTCAAAACAAAACCAAAAGTGGTATTGAATCTGGTTCATGTTATGCCACGTAATATCTATCAAGCACGCTGGGCCTTTTCACTATTCATGCTCCTTTCCGTTTTAATCTGGAAGTACAAAGCGTTGCAAATAAATGCGTTTAATAAACAGAAATTGAATGAAAAAAGAGAAAAAATGATGAAAATGTTTTTCCAGCCATTCGCTAGACTTTTGCGGCCTCCGATAAGTTCAAGTACAAGCGGACTTTTTGCAGTCGACCAATACAATTCGCATGCTCGGTGCAAAGTGAACGGACACCTCCGTGGTTTATAGGTCAAAATAGATCCATTCATCATTCGATATGTTTTGATTGGAGCGCACGATGAGAAACGTAAATTGGCCAATTGACGTTGATAGGTCATCTTCAATCACTGGTGTCTTACGGGGAATTTGGGTTTTTGTCCTGCCAGTATTATGTTTTTGATCAGTGATTTGTATGCTATGGTTTTGTTAACCCGACTTCAACTCTTCGGAGTTTTTATTTTCTTACTCGATTCAGGCATTTTCTCTATTGCCCGAATAGTGGTTTTTATAACTACATTTCGAACTCAAGTTCACTTCTGAATAATTCGACTTGTTCGGCCTCTTTATGATTTTGAGCCCAATTAACACGTCCGTTGCAGTTTTATTTGCAGAAGCAGGTATTCGTTTTATTCGATTTTTCGGCAAACAAGTTATGGTTTTTCAGAGAAATGGATATGCAACTCTTGTTGCCTGAATTTTAAGATATGATGCAAATGAAGCAGACTATACATGTTTTTATAGCAGCGTCGAACGTTTGCAATTTATACACAATTATATACACTCGACGAACATACAGATCAAATAAAAAATATCGTTTCTTTGATGTGTTGATTTTTTAATATCTCTATTAATTAGTACAGCTAGCCTGATTTTTTTTCGTGGAATTTTATGTTTATAATTTGCAAAGTTAGGCATTTCAATTTGTATAAAAAAATAAAGCAAAAAGAATATTTCACATAAAAGGTTCTTCCAATTTAATGACGCTCTTGTAGGCGGTCGACGAATTCATTTATTTTAACAACTACTTAATTTCATCATAAACTAAATCTGAAGAAAACGGCTTATATGTAACTATACGATTTTATAATTATGGAATCGAATTTAAAACTGTTATATTTGCATAACAATTTATTTGTTATATTGGAGATATCTATCCTAATTACGCGGATTTTTATAAAGCAGCATTCGATGAAACATTTATTTCCAAACTCCTGAAAAACTTACCATGACCGCAATATTGAGATCTTGGTAAAGTTATAAAATTTCATATTGCTCCACATCGGGAAGATCATCAAAAATTGCTCAACTAAGGTGTAATTTGATCTATTCTCGTTGTCGGTGTCACAAAATGCTTTACGATGCTGGGCCTGGGAATAACACCTGTCTTACCTCCAGGTGGTGCTGGTATCTTTTCTATGCGACCTCAGAAATATGCGCCAAGATTCAAGAGGCACTCACGAGGAGAAACCTGCGGCCAAGACGAGGCGGATCCATCTCCAAGAAACGACGTAGTTCGTTAATTTGGTCTAGACTATTGCGGATTTTTGGCAAAAATTTGCATCGCACGCAGAGGTGAAAATTTTAAAGTAATTAAATGTGAATTAACGTGGCTCGATTTGATGTGCGAATTTGGCTTGCAAACAATTATTCTCGCCGGAATCTGCAATTATCTTCACCACAGCAGCCGAGCGTCACTTATTAGGGCTGTTAAATTTTTCTCAAGGTTCAGATGAGCATAACAGATTTTTATTTTAAATCTTAAGGAGTATAATGTATACAGATTAGAAAAAAAATCACATTAATAGAGTTAGTGGGAAAAAGAAAGCACGTTGGAAAGTTTATTTTATTATTTTGTTTCAGGAAATGGTTTTGAATTTTAAATCTACAATTAAGGAGCACTAAAATCAATTGTTTGTAAGACTCAAAAACTGATATTTTTTATTGGATTCACATTCATTTTTGAGAATAACAGAATAGAAACCTCGTATTAGAAGAGTTTTTTTATTAATTTAGGAGGGATTCCTTAATTTTATCCTACTGAATTAAATTTCCAAAACATTACGTACATACGTACTCTGCACCAAAGTATTTTGGTATTTATACTCAGTCCTAGACTATTTTAGTACTCGTAATCGGCCCCAAAATACTCTTGTATTCGCACTCGATTATCTTGGACTTGTATTGTAACTATTGTCTAGTCGTTTTTCTTACTTAAGGAAAACAATGTTTAAAAAAATTCAAAGCGTAATTAGGAACTTTTTTATACAGCTTTTACACTTTACACTTATTTAACTGGCCCAAGTCAGCATTTGGCTTCAATGGAACTAATTTTTTAAAAATATTGTCTGAAAGGTCTTCTTGGTGCGTTTATTAAGCCTGCCAATGAAAATAAACTTTCTAAAGATGCCGATGAAGTTAATTGTGTATTAACCTTCGCCGACAATCTATTCAAAAGGGGATATTTGTTAAACAAATCAATTTCAATATCACCGTCACTAATGTACGCCAAGTACAAGATATCAGAGAATCATTAAGCACTGCGGAAGGAAAGGAACAATCTGGACTTGTGAAGTAGGGATCACAAATAACGATTACGGTTTTCGTTTTCGTTTAAAAAAATCACATAGAACTGTACGTCGTATTAAAGTAACAACTGCACCTATGTGTAGCTAATGAGTGATTTTTCATTACTAGTATATCACAAATTTCATAATTTCTACCTTAAAAATTATATCAAACCCGTCAAGTGATGTTAATTTTTCTGATCACAAATAATAATCATATAATAATGTTTAGCTTTCTTATTGGGAATAAAAATCATCATGTCAGTGTTATTTTTCTGATAAACAAAAAAAAATCACTATTGTTTTTTATATTTTCATCTGCTTTTGTAAAGAAGTTGTTCTCATTGACAGGCTTAGTGAACGCACAAAAAATACGTGCTCTTTCAGACGATACTTTTAAAAAATTAACCCATTCGCTTTCGAGAACATATTCCGTAAAATATTCAGCTATTGCCACCGACGAGTATACTCTTCTTTAGCAGCGAATGGGTTAAAGCAAAAGGCCCACTTAGGCCATGATAAATATGATTAAAAATTGTGTAATAAAATTCCTAATTAAGCCAAAACCAATAGGCAATAATTACAAGTCCAAGATATTTCGAGTGCGAATATGTACAAAAATACTTTGGGGCTGAGTACTTTTACTTATCCCCGAAAAATCCTGATACTTGTACTCATACTCAAAATACTTGATTACCTGATACAGATTTTTATAGGTCTGATTGTAAATATCATTTCCGTGATTATTTCTAGGCGAAAAGGATCAAGAACTTTCCTTTTAATGTCCGTTTACATTTGTTTTTAGGAGGAGATGAACCCGTCGGATCCCAGGTACCTTCGATGTTTCTCAATTTTATAGGTAGCGATATTGACTGGAGGTACAACACAGAACCGGAGAAGAACGCCTGTCTGTCGTCTATGGAACAGAGGTGTTACTGGCCAAGGGGCAAAGTACTTGGGGGGACATCAGTTCTCAATGGCATGATGTACATCCGAGGAAATAGGGAGGACTACGACGACTGGGAGGCTATGGGAAATCCCGGATGGAAGTACAAAGACGTTCTGCCTTACTTCAAAATGTCGGAAGACAACCTTCAACTGGATGAGGTCGGAACAGAGTTCCACGCGAGTGGTGGTCTTCTTCCTGTTTCGAAATTCCCCTACAATCCACCGATGTCATACGCTATCCTTAAAGGTGGACAAGAACTAGGCAAGATCTTCGCTCTGTAAATATGTTAAAATGTTTAAATGCATTTTTTTTTGTAGGCTTTAGTGTCCAAGATCTCAATGGACAGAATTCGACAGGTTTCATGATTGCTCAAATGACGAGCAGAAATGGTATTCGCTATAGCTCAGCAAGATCCTTTTTGCGCCCTGCTAAGGGACGACCCAATCTACATATTTTGCTGAATACCACCGTATCGAAAGTCTTGGTCAATCCCATCACAAAGGCTACTCATGGCGTCGAAGTAATCGACCAATACGGAAGCAGTCGCAAAATTCTCATTAAAAAAGAAGTGATCGTCAGCGGAGGAGCTGTTAATTCCCCACAGATCTTGTTACTGAGTGGAATTGGTCCTACTGAAGATTTGAGAAAGGTAAAATGAAGTACTTTTATAATGTTATATACATATTTAAAAATTGTTTTCGACTTTAAAACAATTTTTAACGTAAATGTAAATATTTGGAACTTTCCAAGCAATTTATTGCAAAAGACACCTGAGTACTTTTTATCATTTAACTAATAAATAAAATAAAGTAAAATGATATTTCTTTAAGGTTGGAGTGCGTCCTGTACACAATTTGCCTGGAGTTGGAAAGAATCTTCACAATCATGTTGCCTACTTTACGAATTTCTTCATTAACGAAGCAGATACAGCAGCACTTAACTGGGCTACTGCAATGGAGTATTTGCTCTTCCGGGATGGACTAATGTCCGGCACTGGAATTTCGGATGTTACAGCGAAAATAGCCACGCAATATGCAGAACGACCAAATGTTCCAGATTTGCAACTCTTCTTTGGAGGATTTTTAGCAGACTGCGCAAGGACAGGGCAAGTCGGAGAACTTACTACCAATGGATCGAGATCAATTCAAATTTTCCCAGCTGTACTAAATCCCCAAAGCCGTGGTTATATTACTTTGGGTTCATCTGATCCCCTTCAACCTCCAAAAATTTTTGCAAATTACTTAACTGAAGACCGAGACATAAAGGTCCTTGTGGAAGGTATCAAATTCGCGATAAAACTTTCGCAGACATCGCCACTGAAATCGTACGGAATGCGGTTAGACACGACTCCAGTAACTGGCTGCGAAAACCTCCAATTTGGATCAGACGCCTATTGGGAATGTGCTGTAAAACAAAATACAGGACCAGAAAATCATCAGGCTGGCTCCTGCAAAATGGGTCCAGCCCGAGACCCACTGGCTGTTGTAAACCACGAGCTCAAAGTGCACGGCATCCGGGGCCTTCGGGTGATAGACGCCTCAATCATGCCAAAGGTGACTGCTGGAAACACGCACGCCCCCGCAGTCATGATCGCTGAGAAGGGGTCCTACCTGATCAGGAGGGCTTGGGGTGAAGCCAAAGCCAAGTATGATTACTAGTTTCTTCCTAAGTACATACACCTCGCATCCTTCGTAAGTGCGAAATTATTTGTTTAAGGTTATTATTTAATAGAAAAAGAATAGCAGAGAAACTTTTAGCCGAAGATAAGAGAGTAATCAATTTGAGTTGTATCGTTAAAATTATTAAAAAATTTGTAAAAAAGGATGACTTGTTTTTCTATCTTTTAGATTCGAAGATGTAACGCAATAATTTCCCGGAATGCGTAACCTCTCACCTTCCGCCCATAATTCAGACTTTATGTAACAACTTTTGCTTAGAATCAAAATTGCTTGACCCTCATTAATTTATTTAAGCCATTAATTTAACTTTTTTGTTGTGACATCACAATGAAAATATTGATAAAATGGTAAAAACTATCTATTTGTTTAATTAAACAATTTATAACGTGTGTATCGTAATTATTTGGTCTTAGATTTAAAAAAAAAGTTAATTTAAAAATAAATATATATTTGAACCTTATTAAAATTGCGTGGAAAACATATTATTATTTTTAAAGTTTAGGGTCTGCCTAACAAGGAATAAATCAACAATAATCGAAGTAAGAATTGCAATTGCTAAGTGCGATTCAAACGCCAGAAATTACTACCGAAAAGCGATCAAGAACAGTGCAAATCATCGGTGCAGTTGGGCGGTCATTTCGGAGCCTGGACTTCAAATTGCAGACTGCAGAGTGTAAAGCAATTGTTAGCAGTTGCTGGCGCTCCAGACATTGCACATTTTATTCAGCTGCCCCCGGCCGTCGTCAGAAGTCTCACTTTTGTAGTTTTGCGTGCCTCGAGGTGAATTACGGCGCAATCGATGTTATGATGATAGACCGCTGCAGACCCGGCGGCACCACTGGGAGCGGCCTCAGTACGGTTCGTACTTGCTTTTCTTTACCTTTTTTAATTTATTTTACATCACAGCAATTGATTGAGTATTCCTTCAGCTTCAACTAGATCTTAATCCATTCGATAGTTACCAACATGCTCACCGATTAATGGGCGAGCTTTCAAGACTTCTTCGTTAAGGAGCTGCTATAAACATCTCTGTAAATTTGTAAATCGCCAGGAGTTATTTATTTTGTGTCCTAAGTAGTTCGAACCAATTTCTGATTCATTTGGAAAAATAATTGGAGTTTCATTTAAGCCGAAATCTTAACTTATTATCACTAACGTGATTACACAACATTTTAGCAAATATTTTAGGATCCCTAATTAGAATTTGAATTCGTTCGAATTAATTCAATAGCACAAGACTATAACTGATTTAGCAAACGGTTTTAGAAATTCAAGATGAGAAATTCTAAATGTAAATGTTCGATTTTTGAAAAATGTCTAGTTCAAGTAAATTTTATAAATTTTAGTACGGAAAGTTCAACAGTCAGAATTTTGTGTGTTTCTAGATGTAAATGAAAATTATTTAGAGCTGAATAACAACATCGTAAATTTGAACCGCTGAATTCTAAAAAGTTCACAATAAGTATATATTTTTTTAAAGAACTGCAAGAAATACAGTGTTTTCAGTAGTTCTTGGAGGACATTATCTTGAGAGCTTTTATTTAAAATGTTTATTTCGAATTAAAGATTAGTTATAGTAAATTAACTTTACAATCCAGTTTGCTCTTTGTTTTTTGCTTTTAGACAAATGCTTAAAATATTATATTCACTTACAGGAGGATATTAGTCGACTGGAAGGTATATGTTGTATATCTATAATTTTGTGAACAGAAATATGTATAAAACATAGCCACAAAAAATCCTCACCAAAACATATAGATGCTCTTACATTACATTGGAGAGTGGAAGTGTACTTACTGGTCTCAGGAGTCTCGTTCTATCTTTCCTTTGCGTGCATAGAGCTCAATTATGTTGCATGTAACGAACAATTGGAAGCAGACCTATCGACACCCCATTGAAAATGTTGCTTAACAATTACTCGTCCTCGTGCAGGAAGTTTTAACATTAGTTTTCAGATAAAATAAAAATAATTTTTGGAAATTCATTTTTCAGGTCCGTACTGACGCAGGTAAAAACGGCGCTTGCACGTTCAAATTAAAGGCGTCAGGAATGGAATTTAATTACTTGCGGGTTATACTTAATTTTTTATGAAGAACCCTAGCTTCTTATTTCTCAAAATTGGCAAGAATAGCATGATATTTTTCTTTAATTAGTTACTGCTTCGATTTGCAGAAAATACATATATACATTTGAAAATAAAAATCTATTTACTTTCAGAAAATTTGTATGAGACACACCCTGTATATCAAATTACTCTCCGACTAAACACATTTTCATCTTTTGCTCACTGAGTTACAATTAAATATAAGGTTTCGTAGAAATTATGTCTGTATTAAATTCAACGGCTTGAACGACAAAAGCTTTCTTAACGTGTTTCTTGCTGGAGCGTATTTTTTAATATCATTCAACTTTCATGAATTATAACTACATAGTTCGTCAAATCTCTTCGAAAGCGAATTGTGGGAGGGGAAAAAAAAAACTGGTAAAAAATACAGGGATCAAATTTTGTCAGCTTCAAGTGGGCGTGTACCAATAAGCTGAATGATTTCGTCGGTGGCGACTGCTGAATCAGAGTTAAAAGCTGTTTCTATAGATATAAGACCAAACGCTTATTACTGCGGCAGGAACAACAGTTTTTTCTGCTTCTGCGTACTTTTCTTCAAGTTAGTGGTCCTTACAGTGTAATAAGAGTTTTTGCTACTGAATTCAAGGTGTGTTTATTTTTGGGTTTCTGTTAATCATATTTTATGTGAGGTTATTTGATTTAACAGTATTGCTGTTATTATTTTGAACTTCATGTAAAAGTTTGTTGAGCTATTAATTTACTTCATTAAATAACAGGCTGGGTGTTTTGTCCTTTTTCTAAAGATAACTTAATTAAATAGTTAAAAAATAATGTTTAAAACATTACAATATTTGAAGAAAATTGTAGTTTTTTTTTGAAGTTAAGTAACCACAGTTTGAGCTTATTCTTTAAATTATTTTGTACCTGAAAAAAATACACTAATAGTGTTTTTGAATAATTTATTCAACATTAGATAAAGTGATTTCAGATTTATAGGATACTATCAATTCGTAAACGTTCTCCATATTCTTTTTATCCTCACAAAATATCTTTAAATTAATTACGTTCTCCGTTCAATGTTGCATTTTCTTAAGATATGGTATATATGTAGAGTCAGATAACTCAAAGAGTTTTTGAATATGACCGCATTGATTCCACAGTCTTGTCTAGTTCCAAGTAGACGTCATAAAACAAGGTCAAATATGTGTACCGAGGTGTGATTGCCGATCGGAATCTGATTGAAGACATTTCCATTGTACTACCGACAGAAGCAGGTGTTATCCATAAATCAAATAAAGACCAGCTGTCCATATTTACACTTCTGACGGAAGTGCGGATTGGACTAAACCGTGGGTAAAATATTGAATTGCCTACGTACAGGCAAGTTCCTCATTGCCGATTAAAGTGCCTTTAGAATATTTTGAGTAATTTCACTCTACAGAGGAATTGTAGCATGATAGCCAAAGATTCCCGTTTTTGAAATTATTTTTCTCTTTATCTAATACAGAGCATTGGTGTTTTGTTTTATTATTTATTTATGTTTAAGTTCTAAAAACCATACAGTATTGAACACGAAATATATCACAAATATAAAAATGAAATAATTTCATTATTTTTTAATTCCTGTAGGTTAAGGCTTACCTATAAAATGCAAGCGTGTGATTGTCCAGGTGAGGTTCCATTTGGTCCTACGTTAGCCGCAACCTGTGGCGGAAGTGCCTTCGTCCTCTTCATGGGTATGCTTGAAACTCTGATTCGGGCTCAATGTGAACTTGAAGACCCATGCGGTAGAGCTAGTCCAAGAGTAAGTTGAAAGAAAGAAGAAAATTATACAACATAAAAAATATATTACTAACTAAAATTATTACAGTTTCGTTCAGAACCTGACTACCAGTACGATTTTATTGTTGTTGGAGGAGGATCAGCTGGTTCGGTAGTCGCAGCACGATTGTCTGAAGTACCTCACTGGAACGTTTTGCTTATCGAAGCGGGTACGAAATACACACTTTTTTTTTGTTATACCTAATTTTGAATTCGAAATCGAAATTAACTCTCATATCCTCTTAATGTTCACGTCTAGATAAAGATTTTAAATATGTATTTTAATTTAATTTACTTACAGGAGGTGACGAGCCTGCCATATCACAAATTCCGTCGATGTTTAGGAATTTCATTGACAGCGATATTGATTGGAAATTCAAAACAGAACCAGAAAAGAACGCATGTTTAAATTATCCGGGGCAGAAATGCTCTTGGCCAAGAGGTAAAGTTCTCGGGGGTACATCAGTTTTTCATGGGATGATGTATAATCGGGGAAATAAAGAAGACTATGATGACTGGGAGGCTGTGGGAAATACTGGATGGAAATACGAAGATGTTTTGCCTTATTATTTAAAGTCTGAGGACAATCTTCAGCTCGATGAGGTTGGGAAAGTATACCACGCTAGTGGCGGTCCTCTCCCTGTTTCGACGTTCCCCCATAATCCGCAAATGTCGTATGATATCCTTAAGGGTGGGGAGGAGCTTGGTAAGGTGACCGTACTGTGCGCATATTCAAAACGCTAATATTTCTTCTACGATTAGGCTACAAGGTGCAAGATCTAAATGGAAAGAATGCAACTGGTTTTATGATTGCTCAGGTGATGAGTAAGAATGGAATTCGTTACAGCTCAGCCCGGGCTTTCTTACGTCCAGCTAAAGATCGAGCAAATCTGCATATTTGGCTCAATACAACTGTAGCGAAAGTTTTAGTTAACCCAACAACGAAGATAACGAAAGGTGTCGAAGTAATTGACCAGCACGGAAACAAGCGACAAATTCTCGTTAAAAAAGAAGTAATTGTCAGTGGGGGTGCTGTAAATTCTCCACAGATCTTGTTGTTAAGTGGAATTGGTCCCGCAGAAGATCTAAGAAAGGTAAATTGTTGTTTTCTTATTCTGAATCAATTGTTAAATGAAATGACTACTTTCTTAGGTTGGAATAGAGACTGTACACCATTTAGAGGGAGTTGGCAAAAATCTAATGAATCACGTGTCTTATTCTGCAAAATTTGTTATCGACGAAAAAGATAAAACTCATCTTAACTGGCCGACTGCTATGGAGTATCTTCATTTCAAAACAGGGTTAATGTCTGGTACTGGACTTTCAGATGTAAAAGCGAAAATAAGTACTAAGTATGCTAAAAGACCAGGCATTGCAGACTTGCAGATATTCTTCGGCGGGTATTTAGCCAACTGCGCAAAAACTGGTCATATTGAAGAGTTAAATAGCGAGGGACAGCGAACCGTAACAATGTCTCCAGCTGTATTAAATCCCAAAAGCAAAGGTTACATATCTTTAACCTCAGCTAACCCTCTTCACCCACCAAAAATTGTTGCGAACTACTTAACTAACGAGCACGATTTAAAGGTCCTTATGGAAGGCATAAAGTTTGCCATAAAACTTTCGGAGACATCTCCGCTGAGGGCTTACGGAATGCGATTAGATAAAACCCCTGTAGCAGGTTGCGAAAATCACAAATTTGGCTCAGATTCCTACTGGGAGTGTGCCATTAAGCGAAATACCGCTCCTGAAAATCATCAAGCTGGATCCTGTAAGATGGGCCCAGTCTGGGATCCAACCACAGTTGTTAGTCACGAGCTCAAGGTTCACGGTATCCACGGTCTTCGGGTGATGGACGCTTCGATAATGCCGGAGGTAATTTCTGGTAATACACACGCCCCTATAGTCATGATAGCCGAAAAGGGAGTCGATATGATCAAGAAGACTTACGGGGAAACTAAATACTAACATCCTGCTGATGATACGAAAAAAATAAAGATAATTTAAGAAAATTGTCTTACTTTTATTAAGAAATTTATAAATTTGATTCAAGATTTAAAAACCATAATCATGTAGATATTTAAGACCCGGGGTATTTTAAATTTATAAAATCCCTTCGCTTCGTTGATTTCACCTAATTCTAGTTTTCTGAAAATGTTTTACATGCGATGTGAAACATACAGAAAAATTGGGTCCCAAATTGATATTGTTGCAAAATTCAAAGCAAAGGGGTATTCATTTTTTGGTAATTGTTAAGTCTGAAAACTAATGAAAAACTGTTTCACGTACCTTGTTTTAACATGTTCGCAGACATGAATACTATATAATATAATTCATATTTTATATTGAGTTGTATGGCAGAAAAGCTGTCTCCGCGATCGTGTTAAAGTATGCTGATATTCGGATATTCCTCTGGAGTTTAGCTACGGCCTTGTTTCGCGTAAAACAACTACCCAAAAATAAATATACTCAATCACAATTTACTAACAACAACAACTAAAAACCCCCAAAACAGAAAGCCCCTGAATTGACAGAAATTGTCGTTAGAATTATGGAATAAAATCTTTCTTGCCAGAGCAAAATTTCTTCGAGAGTCGATTCCGAGTCCATACCCAAATCCCCTCAGTTCCGCGTTCCATTGCTTTCAGCTGTTCCAACGGGCTGTTTCCGTTTTCACCTGTTCGATGGAGGGCAAAAAGCTCCCTGTCCACGGAGCGCCGTCTCGAATTTATTGATTTTCCAAAAAGCTGCATATCGGTTGCTTTGACAATTTCCTCGCGAAAGGAAAGAAAAGAAAAATTTCGCCGTGCTCTGGAAGGGCCCTTGCGATTGCGACGGATGTCAGTCGTGAGACGTCAGTTAGCCTGGAAAGTGGAACAGAGTGCTCGTGAAGAAGCGGAAGAACGGTCAGTTGCAGTTCCACTGCAATAAAAAATCGCAAACGGCCGAAGAAGTTAGCTTACGAAGGAGACAGGCCCAGTGAAGGAAAGAGCCGTGAAAAATAAAATCTGCCGTCTCAAATAGTTTTTGTGATGCATAGTTTCTGGTTAAACAGATTTTAGTGGTGAAGAAGTGCCCCCCATGTGAAACACAGTCGAGTGCAGCGCAGGCCAAGAAGCCAACTCGTTGAAGTAAAAAAAGTTTTTGTGCGAGCAGCGCGGTAATCCCAAGAAATTGTTGAAAGGTGGATAATAAACAGCTCGTCTGGAGTGAGAAGCACAAAAATCAATTGTACTTAAGTTCTGGAAGGGTTTACAAGATGGGCGACCACAGCCCGGACCTAACCGCTCTGGAGACGGGTAAATTGAAAAAAAATTCTTTTTCTTGCAACGCCCCTAAAATATTTGTTTCCTTGTGCGGTCTCTGCCTGCACGATCTGCGAGCGGAAAATTTAAAACTTCGCTGAGAGAAAAAAAGTCCTGCTCTTTGCTCCTGGAAAATTACACCCTATAAGATCCTCAGCCCTCCCCCGCAGAGCTTGCGTACGTGTGTCTTCCCTCGCGAATTCCGGCTGAATTTCTTATTTTCGCTGCGGTGTTTTGATGCTTCATTTAGTTATTTGCAGTAAAATGTCCACAAAAAGTCACAAGTCCTCTTTTGCATGCAAAACTCACACCCGCACGGCCGGGGGTTGTCGACGGTGCGACGCCAGCAAATACAGCTCGCTGATTTCGGCAACAGCGCCCCATGCAACGTTTCGTGTTGCCCCAGGTCCTCAGAAGGGGAGCTTCCAGGAGGCGAGTGGGCTGCTACTCTTCCACAGTGCTCCTGCTGCTGGGGCCGCGCCGGGAGACCCCGGGACGGTCGTGAAGTGCACATTTAATCAATGAATCAGTGCATGTTCACATAACTCCGGTAGCTCCCTCGACTCCTCGGTGAAAGGATCGATACCGGCGATGGTCTTCGTTTTCCGATAAAGACTATCCAGAGGCGCCTAGAACAATTTATATCTTAATTTTTCGTTGCGAGGATGCTTTTTGGACGTATTAACCATATGTTGATACAGGAGTTCCTTTTGCGCTGTTCTGATACTAAATGGAAGTCGTGTCTGAAGCCGCTTGCTAATGGATGAGGAACCCGAGATGGGGTGTGCAAAACCCTTTCATATATTTAATTTGGGAAAAAATGCTGATTGCGTCTGAGTCTGTCGCCTCGAAGGGCTTCTATTTGCATTAAAAGGTTGAATGGCTTTCTCAAGCGTTTTAATGCACATGAATTTTTCATGAATTTCTTAAAACCAGCAGAATAATCCTGTCGACAGCAACAATTTTGAGGGATGCTGGCTCTTCACTTTTGTATATTGTACAATAAAAGTGAAGAGGTTGAGGCACAAAACTGCAGGAGGGGATCAGATTTAATGATCTAAATTCAATAGAACCATCCATAAAACAAGCGGAACTAATAATGAGAAATGAAATTATAATAACTTCATAGTTTAAAAAATTTAATAACAATAGCATCTATACTAAAATATTCATAAAAAAGTATGAAATTATTAGAAAAGGAAAATTCGACACTATTTTCGAGATATTGAAAACTTTTCTTAATTTTTAAATTGTCCCTTTCGACGATATAAAACAACAAAGAACTCAAAACCAGAATGAATAATCACGCTTTAGGAAATATAGCCTCAATTGCATTAAACGTTAAAAGGGGAAAAAAACAGAACAGTTGTAGGTCGCCCAAGGTGACCGCGGAAGGTGAATAATTTTTTTATCACAAAAGGCCTTATTAAGAAAAATGAAACGAATCATTTTGTTACGCCTGTTTTAATTGCATCGAGTTGAAAACTATACAATTGCAGCAAACGAATGAAATTCGTTTCGTTAGCTGAGCTATGTATAAGTTAGTTTCCGATTCAAAACAAACTGCTGTAAATGCACACATGGCAAGTTCATCTTTAATGATTTCGCGAATACAATATAAAATACAGATTCATGCACCATATGTACTTCGCGGCATAAAAATTAAAGGAACCACAAATATGCAAAAGAAAAATGTTTAAAATGCTTGGAGTTTAGTTTAAAAGCATGACAAACGGAAGAGTTTTGAAGTTAAGTTATTTATATGAATATGGAATTTTAAAATTGGAAACAGATTTCTCATTACATTCGACTCAATCTAATATATGACAAAATTTCAAATGTGAGATAAGTATAAACATTATCTATTACGAGGCGTTACAATTACAAGACTATATATTTAAAAATAATGGATGACGACAATTTTATGCATTACGTAAAATGAACATTTTCTAAATGCAAATGAATTTCCTATGTTAAAACCAAAGAACGTTTCAATTTTTTTTTTTTTTAACTTTCACAAAAGCCATAGACGCCTCTGAGCAGCGCCATAACGCGATTCACCCGGAACATGAGCGTTAAGTAGTTCCATTAATGAAACTCAGAGGGAAATTTTTTAATTTCTCAAGTTGGAATTGTTTGCAGCTGTTTCATGACTTCTAATTGCTCATCCTCGCAACCGCAAGGCTCCAATAGAAAGCTTTACAGGGGGCTCCCAGTCCAACTTCAGCAGATACATAGGTACCATCTATCTTATCTGTTCTGTTAAAGTATATAACACGAAAAAGGCCAGGGAAGGTTCCTTGCCCATTTCGGAGCTGGAAGAGATCCTGCTTGAAGTCAAACTAGCGTCGGTTGAGGATGCATGAGTGTTTGCAGTGCATTAGATCCTTTGCAGGGCTCCGGAGGGAGGCGAGCAGAAGGAATGTCAACTTTCGAGGAGGACTGTTTCCGTGCAAAAGTTGCATACTAAATTGAAAGGGTGAGGAAGACTTGACCTATAAAGCGGAAGGAGTCAAGTAACTAGAACGAAAAAGCGCCTCAGTACAGGAGAGAAATGACCAAAAAAAATACTACCTTTGCTCCGCCGCCCTGTAAAAATAATGGATTTTTAACAAAGGTTGGCTGGACAATTAATAATGTATTGTTTTTTCTATCGCCATGGGATGATTCGGCTCCCGAACTTCTATTCCCGCCGGTTCTTATTGGTCGGGCTGGGTGTCCCAACGCTGTGGTATTTTCGTTCTCTGTTCCCTTGGATTTTTTTTTGTGATTGAAACCGGAAAACCAGAATAATTTTTCGGATGAGAAGGCATAATTCCTGGAATAATGGAAACAGAAGTGGAGCATCATATTTGGGTGGGTGTCGTCTAGCTTCGCCTCCATTAGGTCGATAGAATGCTGAACATCAAAAGAAAACCATTTTGGTCCTGAGCTATTTGGTTAATGTATGAGGCTGGACCTATATCCGGTATGTATAGGAAAAGGAGAGAATAATCCACTTTTCTATAGTTCTGGAGGACGTACATATCTATATCAGTTCAGGGCCTCCCGATTTAAAAACAATTTTTGAAGTATTAAGTTCCACAAGTGAAAAAAATAATGGGATATTAGCGAAAATCCAAAGTGCTTGAAAGCTATTTTAAATTCGGAATGCCGACATACTACATACATACATATATGTATGTATACTTGAATCTGAGTGTATATGAATTATTACATACATATATCTTTTCTGATTTGTTATCAAAAACGGAAATGTTCGTTATGATGATGACTGGGCCATTTATTTTAATTTACTAAGATGTATAGGCTCAAATTAAAATTATTTGACTGAATTGGATTTTCACCATATTGCTTATATAAGTTGTGAACTCCTGTTTTTAAATTTCGAATGAAATGTTTAAATTCAATATGTCTTTAATAGCTTTGATTGTTTCTAAACGCTCATTAAAGATTTTTACTTTTTACAACCATCCATAACATGTTATAAAATGATTTATAATTTATATAACTTGGTCACGAATAAGAATCATCAAGTGATTTTTAGTTTTCTGATCCACAATTTTTATATTTTGAGTCAACATATAAAAGTTATTTTCGAAGTTTTAAGTTATCCGTACCTACTTTTACCAATTTACACCTCATAGAAAAATTAAAAGTTTGAAGGTTTCTTTTGTTTGGCAACGCAAAACTAAGGGTCCTAAATAACAGAGGTATACAAATAATGTGACCAGAAATAATAGTTTTAGTGAGGTAGAAGTCATATGATGACTTATTTTCCGTACCATTCGTGATCAGGAAAAACAAAAACCACTTAATGATTTTAACTCATGATCAACAAAATACATAAATCATTTCATAACTGTTATTTATGATTGTAAAAAGTAAAAATCTTTAATGAGCATTTAAAAGCAACTGTGAAATCTTTATTACTTAAATTTATTCGTTTAATTTGGATATTTAAGATACTCGTAATACTTGAATATAATTATTGTAATACAATATTATTTGTTTGGATAAAGATTACTAAATGTGCAATACAACTATGTATGTAGGAGCTAATGAAAAACATAACTTATTAGCTGTGCTGCATCTAAATATGTACATATTTTGTTGTTGATAATTTAAAACAACGTGCAATTGTATGTAATTTTTAAAAAAATGAAAATGTGAAGATGTAATCGTTATTTGCGATTCTTGCTTTATGATGATGTATACAATTTTGTGGGCTAAAAAAATGTTACCAGAAGTTATTTCGATATATAATAATTTATGTAGATGTTATAACTTCACTTTTACTAATTTATTTGTAAGAGTTTGAAAAGAAATTTGTTGTTTACATTAAAGGACGTGCACAATTTAAGTTGCGACTTGAAAAACGTCCTCATGTTTAGCCCTCATTACAACAGCTATGTCCAGGATGTAAATTAATTCAATAAATCAGACAGTAAGCGTGGTATATCACGAAAAGCAGCGCCCCAATGAGGCCAGCGATGGCATTCTGTGCGAAGCTCCGCTCTCCAGAACTGTGACTCGTTTGCTGCTGGTAGAAAGCGGATTGGGCCTACTTCGAAATTGAACTTTTAATGGGCTTCAATATTTTTCCGAAAGGCTTAAAGCAATCGCGAGAGCTCTGGAAAGAGGACCGTCGTCAGTTCTTATTCAGCAAATTATACAACACTTACCCCGCTCCTCGCTCCACGTTCTGCGCGGTGTTACAGCAGAAAGGGTTAAGATATCATTTAACGTCAAAATAATTATCGCGTGCAGAAGCAAACAAAGCGACGTCTCCTGCCTTCGTCGCCACCATAGTCGGTCATACTCGGCTCTGTCTTTTCGCTCAGATAGTGGGGAAGGGCAGGGGCTCAGAGGCTGAAATTTATCTCTGCCAGCGCCCAGGGTGAATCTTTAATTAAATTTTCACAGAAGGCTACATTTTTGCAATTGACTAATTCAGGCATTATTGGGGGCGTGATTGAAAAATTAACCATTTTATGTGGTTTTCAGCAGCTGAATGATTTTCATTTTCATAGGTGTAAAGTGAAAAACGGCTAATAACACTTGTCTACAAAATCTGACTTTTTGTATGCCTTTTAAGTAAATGCTATAATTTTATACTATTTTAGATTTGATATGAAATCTACCAAAAATCTGACGAAAATGATAAAAAAAATTAGAAAACTTTCGACATACAACAAACATACTATATAACACAACATAATAAGAAAATTTAAGCAGGTAAATCATTAAATATTTTGAAATCTTATAATAAAGATTATATTATATCAAGCTACCCGCTATATTTTATGACATAAGTTAACAATTAGAGCTAATTATCACTTTTAAGTTCGAATCGAATCGAAAACTACCGATACAGTTAATTTTCATGTAATAAAAGGCAATTTTTGTGTAGACCAGCGTAATATTTACTCTTTAAGCGAAAACGAAAAACGAAATTAATGAAATAAAATTTCTCTAACGTAAATGCTTGACGTAAATGAAGTTAATTAGCATCTTAACAACTGCATCAAATTCGTCTAATTAATTTGTTTCGGAAATGAATTCAGTTGAGCTAGCTCTGAAGCCGAAGACTTTCAATCTATTTCGTAACTATTCTACCGTGACTACCTGCGCTAAGGATAACAACTCGTTACCAATAACAAACGAAAAAGCGGAAAATTGACATTAAAATTTGAGGATCATGATAACGCTGTACATATTCTAACATATTATATATCCTGTATAATGTGTTTTGTTAATTAAGCTTCTAATTTCTCATAATTTTTAAAACATGCAACAAATGTACAGTTAAATCAGTGTTACTTTATAACTAATCTTTCGACTCATAGGCTGCGAATTAAAAATAAGTATATTTTTATATTCCCTTTATTTATTTCAAACTTATTAGCGTTTGTTAAGAGAAGTATTTTTTATTTACCGTCTGCACTCTTGGTAGATGTAAACAGTGTGCGGGAACATCGCGAATTCTCAAAACTGACAGAGTCCGGTAGTGTATTAGACGAATGTTTAGTTATCTAGAGTTAAAAAAGGCAAATTTAGATGAAGAAAAACAAGATCATTTGTCCATGATTTGGGTTAAGAGTCCTATCAAGTTTATCGCGTCAAAATAATAGCAGTAAAAAGTGTTTTCCATTAAAAAACTTGTTACTTTTTTGTATACTGATGAGTAGAAATACTTTTTCGACATTTTACAAATGTTTACAATTTTATACATTCAAATTATTTCAGCAAAATAAGTCGGTCGATCCAAGCATTATTCTGAATTTTAATAGAGCACTGCTATTATTTTGATGTGATAAACTTGATAGTCTTGATCTTGTTCTTACTCTGTTTCAGTTAAATTCGTTTTTTTTTAATTTCATTACATTGTACTTATTGTACGGATAGTTATTAGATCGAGTCGAAGAAGTTAGGTACTGACTTTTGATTGAATTTTGATATTTTCTAGTCTTTTTGAATTTCAGTTTGTAAGATTAATGTGTAATCGATAGGCTATAAATAAATAAATAAATAAATTTGAATCGATTACAAACCAGTCCTATTTCAAACTCTCAAAAGTATTAAATTTGAGAGAAGTTCCCGTAATTTATATTTGGTAATAAATTATCTAGATCTTCTCTGTTTACCCTGGAAGAGATGGCTTAAGGAGCACGACAACCGTCTTCATAAACCCAGTCATTCTGACGGTCATAACTTGGAATTGTTCCGCAGCCCATGTGAGCAACAGAGTCGTTGCAGCACATTTACAGGGTAATTAAATTGAGTTCGCCCGGGGGAACGCCCCTCCTCTATTTGCCAGAAGTGCGGAGTGACTCAAGTGTTAGAAGCTGAAATAAAGTTGCCCTCGGTTAATTCATCGTCGGCCCCCATTAGAGGGCCCCAAACAGCCCTCCATGTCTCGGGGAGTGCGGCACAAAGATGACTCCATTACGTCAAGTCGTCTTCAAATAAAGTTGGCCACAATGCGAGTCTGGCAGGCGGGGGAGGGGCCGACCATTGTGTCTTCCCTCTACGTGGTGTGGTTAACCAGGACACGTGCAGGTGAATTTATTGCTGTACGGCGGGAGCTCACCTCCCTGTCGCCCCTTTTGTTTTATATTTTTCTGTTAAAGCACCTGCTGCACGGGAAGGACTCCCAACTCTTCCCCAAATTTGCTCAAAGAACATCCTTCGAGACTGGCTTTGTTATTTCTGACGCCAAAAAGACTTCTATCGCATTTCGAGCATTTTTGTTAGAACGTAATACGAAAAAATGGCTGGCGGACTTTTATAGGCCTGTCTCGGTCGGGGGAAACTTGGGATGAATTTTTTATTCAGAGCCCGGAGCCAGGCTCCTCAGCCGGAATCTAATAATCTAGAAATGAGTTATAGTAATCTTCGTCGTTGTCAATTGAATTTCGCTTCGCCCTCAGTGGCAGGTCGTTAATTTGCCGTAGTTTTGAAACTTAATTAAGGCGTCACGACGCCTCGTCCTCTACTGCTTGGTCTGATAGAGAAACTCAAACAGGGACGAAGTTGCTTCTTCTTAATGCTCACATCATCCAAGAAGTAGATAATGAAATTGTTCTTTTTATTTTGCGGTATTGAGGAATGAATTTTGATTTTAAAAAACCGGTCAGAAAACGGTTTGATTTGTGCAAAGAGGGCGCGGTACTATAACAAATGAAAATTATAAAATATTTAATATTATGCTATTCGAAAAATAAACTTTGTTTGATAGTTTTCCGTAAAATTTCCTCAAATAAACGTTGACCCCAGCTTAAAGCTTCTCACACAATTCTTATAGAAATGTCGATTTGGCTGGAATTATGCGAATTTGATAGTTTTCATCTTCCTGATCAACTTTCTTCATGGGAATGGAGCTAATTTTCATAAGAAAAGTGCGGGGCCCTTTCTAGTTAAGTTTTTAAACTGAGTTTAAACTGCGATTAATTGTGCCTAAAAAATAAAGTTTAAATTTAATATATTTAAAAAATTAACTCTAGATCACTAAACTTACTGTTACTGCTTCTAATCATTCGACTCATAGACTACGAATTAAAAACGAGCATATTTTTATATTTCCTTTTTTTTTATTTCAAACAATACGCTAAGAGAAACATCATAATATTTCAATTAAAAAATAGGAAAGTGGTAAATGTGTGCCTGAAAATCCCGAATTCACAAAAGTCCGATAGTCTGTTAAACGAATTTTAATTAATTTTCCATCAAAAGTGGAGTTCTAAGACATGCTTTTCAAGATACAAGTTTTCGCATGAAACTAAAGTCAAGTATTAAATGGGAATATTTTGTTTATCTTCGTCAGATATATAAATCTTTACCTATTACGTCGCGGTGTCAGTTACCTACGTAAAAAAAAATCGTTTAAATATTCACATGAAAGCGGGACTGAAATCTGGACTTATGGGCAGTCATTTGGGAGTGCAGAGCTCTTGGTCCTGGAATTATGGCCCTAATCGACTTGGTAATATTCACAAAAACGTGAGAATGTCCTGGTGAATTTGGGTTAATTAGCTTTCGCACTCCTAATCGAGTCACTAAAAATAAAATTTAGGTACTGTAGCTTCATTACCAACATATTTAACTTGTGAATTACGCAAAAATACTAAAGTCGTCGAAAAATCCTAAAAAAGCATAAAGACTAGAAGCTATTATGAAAAGGACACCAAAACTCCATTACCACCACACCACCAACGCAGGTGGCAGCCTTCAACATCTTAATTTTCTCGAGATTTTCTTTGCAGAGGCGTTTTGGAAAATTGATGTCGGTGGTTCGAAATGTATTTTGCACCTGCACACCTGCCGCCGCGCCGTTCTCGACAACACAAGTCGAAGTTGACGGAGTCTGGAGTCGCTGAGGCGAGACGGAGATCCGAGGAGAATTTTGCTTTTTATTTTTTGAAGGCATCTCCGGAGGCTCGATTCTTTTCCTCCGATCATAATAATCATTTGGAAATTTATGGACGATCGTAAAAGAAGGAGAGGGCCACATAAAAATTAAATTACATAAGTTACCTGCGGGACGGTTCCGAAAGAGGGCATCCATAAATATTTTCAAAGCGGGGAGGAGTCCTGACGCAGACATTTATTTCCGATAGGCACCCAGTCGATGGTTATTTTTCTTCTTACTTCTAGGAAGTTCAAGTGCTTACCTTTTGGGAGAAGACTGGGGGATTGTATTGGATGGATGTGCAGCCTCAAATCCTCCCGGTATTAAGGTAATTTCAATTGACGAAGGTCTGTCCTGTCGCTGTGATCCTAACCCCAGGGATGCTATGGTGTGGGGGAATTGAGAAATTGAAAGGACATAGAAATCATTCTAAATCTCTCCGGCACCTGTAAAAGGCAAAAAGGCTTTTAGGTCAATTTATTTTCCTAAAAAGTGATTTAAACTATACAACACCTCGTGACCTCAGTTAGAGATAGGGGTCTTTTTCAAACTTTTATTTAGCTTCATTTACAAAGACATATTTATATAATATGCATCATATAAGCATGTGTAACGAAATTAAATTTTCACCTACTTTCATATATTCGAAATCGAACTTCAAAGTTGAAAATCTTTGAAAAATGATATATTTTACAATGAGCAATCTTGTATCATTGAATTCACATTTGCTTTTTGTGAAAATAGTAAATACTATGCGCGTTTGTTTGTTTGAATAAAACACATTATGTAAGGAAATTAATCCATTACAGCAGGCCAAAAAAATTAATGATATTGCTTTTAGGAATAATATTTTCAAATATTCTGCAGCAAAATAAGAAACCTTTATATATAGTAGTTTCGCCATATCTGTCCGTCCTTACAGCATATAGGTCATAGTAAATTTATTCAGAATATATATTATTTTTTATGTAGCTTTGTGTTATTCGTATTTTATCTTTTGTAGTCAGTTACGCAGCTTTGCACTAAACATTGCACGACATACTCTTGATCGCTTTTTTAAAGATGAATTAAAAAATCGACTGCACAGTGCAGAATCTGAATTTTCTATTCTTTGGTTCTATGTACACATATTATAGACTATGCCAAACATACGGTGTCAGGATAAAATCTCAACGATTTCTGAAACACGTCCTTCAGAGGGTTCCATATTCTTAGTATTATGTTTCTCCCAAAACGTCTCGAAATTCACGGCCGGATAGCTCCATGCGCCATTTATTTTTAGACTACAAATAAATAACCGTCGACGACGGGTGTTACGACAAATGGCGGGTAATTGAAGGCTCCTTCTAATCCTTAAACGGGTAAAGCACGCAATTTCCTCTTTGCCTTACAAAGAATCAATTAAGCACCTCTACAGTCGCAGAACACAGACATTTTTAAAGCCCTTGAGAATGTTCAATCTTTGCTTTCTCTTCAAATATTAATTAAGAGGCCTTCCACCGGTGGACGCATTACATTTCAATTTCTATTTTAAACTCAGCAACAAATCGATATCGCTCGGAAAACAAAGATATACCCTTCGGAGGCAGCCAGCAGTGAAATATTTGCTGATTGTGAACATTTATTCTTAGTAATAAATAGCTTAGAGATCCCCTTTCCTCTTGGTTCTTATAAAGATAAGACACTGAAAATAATTTAAAAAAAAACTTTAGCAGAGAAAGTTATGTTGTCAGGAACAAAATCTTAATTGCGCCTAATTTATGCGAATGCTTGTATGCTTAACATGTTTACTTGGGAGTGAGAGAGAATTTATTACTTTTTATGCTTCCATGCTTCTAGGAAGGTCTAAGGCTAGCTCATGCATGGGAAACTTTTGTCGGGCGCCACCTTAGCACCTAAATGAGAATTTGCCAGGAGCGTTTTATGTTTCTTTGTGAAGCTTACAAAATTCCCAGATTCCGATAAGACCACGGTTACTACGGTCTTAAAGGTCCTCCGAGCGAATGACAATTCATATGAAGAGAGGGTTTGAAAGAAACTTCCCCAAAAGTTACCTGAAATTATTTCTTGAGGAAAACGCTTTTTGAATTCAATGACCTGTTTAATTACTTTTGAATTGTAAACGAAAACAATTTCGCTTTACTGGTAGGGAATACATATTTGTAATAAAGGAAGTTTCAAAGTAGGCAAAAAGCCGTCTAAGTGACTCAAAACATATTCATAGGAGGAGATCTTGAACAAAACAGTTCGGACGCCTTGTACATATAGATTTTATTCAATTATTTGCTAAATCGACCTAATTTTAAGGTCATACTATCTTAAAAATAAAATCTTAAAGGTCAAGGAATAGGTCAACCACGAACCTTATTTACCGCTCTAAGGGCACTAAAACCTTCATCAATAAAATAAAATATTCATCGACAATCTTTTAAAAAACCGTGTCACCCTGTATATAGCCAGAAGCACGAAGGAGCTTTAAAAATTTCTGAACATTTATTAGATAGAAGAATTTTCTGATTTTACCTAATTGGGTTAACATAACTCGGTTTGATAAGGGTACAAGGGCGACGAAGTTGAATAAAGTTTGAAAGAAAAATTTCGTTTCGAAATTAAGTGAATCCGCAGTTTTTGTATGTTAAAGATTCAACATTGAAGCTGGAGTGATTTTTTTTTAGTAACTAAGCCTACACAAAATATGCAGCAATATTCCCCTCCGAATTTTCTTTATTCACGAAATTGGATATTCCGACGCAATTTCTTTTGCCAGAAAAGATAAGATGTTCAAAGCACGAATGGGATTTTTTTTTTATCATTTTTTGGGTACCTTTGCGCGGGTTTTGCAGCCCCTCTGAATAACTTTCCTCTCGAGCCCTTCGTTAAAAAATAAATTCTTTAAAACATGAATGGGTGCCTTCACATGTTGTGCCAGTGGGTATCAATGAAATTCATGAGGACCTAAGATTATATTTAGAATCGACGAACAAGGCGGGTGCTACCCAGAAATGGTCTTTTTATAAGAGGGATTACACATTTCTCCCATGTCGTCTTATTTTATCATGCCTTCTTCAAGTGTAGAAATTACACTTTTAAAAAATATAAACCTCCCAAATTCGCTTGGGTGGTTCGCAAAATTTTTGCTGAATCTGAGAATAATCTCTGAGGGTTGTGGACACGTATTTGGAATAACAAAGTACTCAATCGGTTTGGAGGGGTAGGAGTTGTTAGGAGTCATCTGATAATTTGATTTGATAAGAAATTCTCTTCTTTTCTAATTTCAGTGGTGCCCGCCGTCCTGGGATTAACAGCAGCAGCTATTCTGGCGGTGACAGCGTGCTTCTGTGCCCGAAGGATTCGAGCTCGGAATAAGAAAGCCAACCACGACGCATCGCTTCCATTTCAGCCAACGAGGCGCCCGACAGCAGTTCGATCCCCTAGTGGAGCTCCGCCCCACTATCTAAAGAAATCACCGTCTCCGACAGCCCCGAAATCTCCGCCAGGCACTCTGCACCCACCCCAGGAGCAGTCACCACCTGGGTCCCATACCATAAAATTTGCGGAAGAAAATGAGATCAAGCCGAGGACAATTGTTAATGAGCCAAAGACGCCCGAACTTGAGAGTCCGGAGGGCGCCGATGATAACGAGTACGGGAAGTTGGGGACCATTGTTTTTAAGCTGCGGTATCTGACCGAAAGAAATGCTCTGGTCGTCTCAATTGTCCGGTGCCGGGGACTCCCCGGAAAGCCTGGCCCGTCGGGAACAGGAGATATACCCGCCGGAATGAATGGAAAAACCCAAACCGCCACGGATCCGTACGTTAAATTACAATTGCTGCCGGAAAAACAGCACAAGGTGAAAACCAGGTGAGTACGTGCTGATTCACTGGGTTTCATAAAATATTCCTAACCACGACCACCGCCGCAATCGGCGAGAGTGATTGAAACGGTTGACCTTTGCGTGTCAACCTTCAACTCGCTTAAATATTCCTTTTTGTTTTTCCTTTTACAAGGTTATACCAATTTACCTTCGAATTTTATCTTTTCGCCAGGACGAATGGTCTTCTCGTCTGCGAGAAATGTCTGAGAACACTAAAGACGCCCCCGTAGATTGAGATCTTATCATAATTTTCCTTTGATGCAATTCCATGAAAATTTTCGTTTTGTTGAACTCCTCAGGGGATAATAATCATTAATTAGATATTTCTCGATTTTGTATTTTGTTTTCGCTTTGATGTCCCAGGGCGTCATGAGTTAGGTTGGGTAATTTCTTAGATCAATGGAGTGGCTTTTGATTTTTCGCTCATTTTCCTGAATTATTCATCATATTTTATAGGAAAAAATATTCTTTTATGTTTGAAATTATGACTAGAGCCAGGAACGTAAACATAGTAAAGAATGAACATACACTACTCTAAATTGATAAGTAAAATATATATAATGGTATTTATTTGAAATAATAAAAGTAATATCTATGGCGTTAACATTTTTTCGAACAGTGTGTGATCAGAGTGAATGAGCCCCCTTAAGATTGTTTCGAATATTGTAAATGAAAAAATTAAATTAATTAAATTTCATCATACGAAATTTAGTAAACAAGTTTTGAAAATGAACTTTAGACACGTTAAAAAAAAGCAGTATGCAGAAACAATTCTCTCATTTTAAAAACACTGCCTTATCAAATCAAACAGCTTTTGTGTGTTATGGGACTTGTTGTGATTTTGTGGTTACATTTATTCCACTCTAAATTAATGGTTTTTTCTTGTTAGACACGAAGATAATAAAAGGGGCATAAATGGCTATATACGTAAATCTCTTCAGGGACTAAACATCGAGAGGATGGTTCGGCCCAAAATAACTTCAATTTCTTCATTCACACAATTTTTCGATTGTCCTGTCTTAGAGATAATAAGATATATGAGACCTGTAAGACAGCTAGAAGGATTTTTCTTAAAAGGACTCATCAATGGAAACGTGCTTTTATGTTATTACCTTCTCGTTCCATTGACAAAAATTCTCACAATGTTTACGTGCATTGACGTCAATTATCTGATGGCCTCGGATCCATCCAGGAAAAAAACCATGTGAGTTTGTGCCGAACTGACAACATAATTACATGAGCCACGTGCGTCTACATATAACTCGATAACAAAATTATTGCTCCACTTTCCGTGGGTTTTCGATTTTCCTTAATTTTCCCATAAGGAAATAAACAGGACGCACAAATGGTGACTGCCCTTAGTTCCAGAGGTTATTGGAGGAATCAGAAGCCCTTCCGAAATAATGCGTACGGTCTCCCCCGGGGAAGTGACCCCACATTGACTACGTCGTTTGCCAAAGGAGAGCAATGAAACGGGAGCATATGGGAATTTTTATGGTGGGCCATTGAAAGGAAGGGAATTCCACGCCTGTTTTGCATTAAATTTGCTCCAATTTCTTGTTATGATAACGCCCTCCAAACTGCCCAAGACCCATCTAGACTATGTGAGTATGGCTGATCCTTAGAGCATCGGTGAAAGCCATCGGAACGTAATGTCTGTGGATTTCTTTTATGGGGCTTTAAGTCCCACATCATGTTGCCACTTAAGAAAATTGAAATTTATGCTTTTTTCGTTTTTTCCGGTGGTGCGGGCAAATAATATTAAAATTCTAGTGACGAGAGCGGGAATAATAAATCGCACTATCCAAATCCTTGGGCTACCTAATCTAATTCTGCTGACATCCATTGTGTTCAAAAACGATTTCGATAGACAAAAGTTACACACTAATTTTTATTCTATGAGTAAAACTTATGCTTCTATTATTGTAGAATATTCTGGCTTCCTTTTATTTCGTTGCACTGCGTTTCAATCGACTTGGCTTAACAAAAACATGATTTGAATGTAATATAAACATAATGATAAAACAACAACTCTAAAATTAATTACAGGAAAACCATTCCACTGATTTTTTTTTTTTTCATTATTATCAACATGCAAATTAATTAGTACCTATACTGTCTTCATAAGAAATATGCGATTATTAGTGCATAAAAGAAAGGAAATGTTTAACCTACGATCTATTACATAAGCTTCGTCTATTTGTGAATAATGAGTTAAGGGCATATGTATGTATGTAGCTTTGATGCTAGATAAATTTTAGGCAATTTAAGTATTTATAAGAGCTTGCTTTGAGTAAGATTTCATAACAATGCCTTTAAAAACAATAAAAACGATTTAAATCCTTTGGCCACAGTACATAGTGCCGTCTGTCCAACTTTCTTAATCTGCACGATTTCGCAACATAACAAGAGGGACAAATCAGCGTAATGTGAACAAACAAACGGAAAATTTTTGTGTGCCGACACGAATTTCTTTGTCAACCCAACTCAATTAGTGTCCTTGCCCATTGTGGGGCGCTAAATGCGTCACGAAAGTCCCCAACATCCGCTATTAACTCCCACTTGACTAAAGTGCTATAGCGGCTCAGGCAACGAGCCCAAGAAACAAAGCACGTAAGTACGGCAGTGTGACCGCACCGTAGACCCAAGCTAAAGGTACAGCTACAGGGCTTTTAAAATGGTTCCTTTGCAGACGCTTTCACCGCGAGGGACTGGCTTAATAGCATCTAAGCTAACAAGAACTATCAGCACAATGAAGTCGTCCACCCGCACTCTTTTGCAATGCATCGCGCTGTATATTATAAAAAAAAAAATAAAAAAATGAAATCCTGGAGTATGATCCGCTCCTTACCCGTCCTGCTTCTTGATCCTGCGATAAGAAAAAGACGACCTCCGTTTCTTCGTTCCTGAGCAATCGGTACCCCTGAGCCGGAGCCCCACAGCGTGCGGGGGAGGGAATCGATTAATCAACAAACAGCCGCCTGCTTCAAAAGAGGGCCCCACTTAGGACAAGAGCCCTCCGAAGTTGAGCGGTATATGGAACATGGATCAGAGGTCGTTCAAAATTGTGTCATCTCCAATCACATCCTCCTGAGATTCATTCATCCATCTGTAAGGATTTTCCCGAATTGGCGGGATTAGGGAGGGAAGGCAAAAGAAGATCTCCTTCGGGAGCTGTTTATTAATTCTTCTAGTGATGTCCAGACTTTTGGTGTTATGTTGACATTCTATGATGAAATCCGTTTGCTGAATACCAAGCAGGTACTTTCTGAGCAGAACCCCGTCCCGGGTACTGCGGGGAGCGTGAGGCCTTTCAAGGTCGACTAAGTTAATTACAGATGCCGCGTTGGCGGCTTTCTTTCTCTGCGGGGAGGACGTGTGTAATGGAGAATAAACCTCGATACATACTTTGCGTTAAGAATGTTACTACCAGAAAATGAGGAACATAAAACAGTCTTGCAACCGTAAATAGAAGAAAACCCCCCGCTTTCAGATGGTACAAGTGGAGCTGTTGCTAAGAGAAGTCTTGGGAGCTCTGTCTTACGAGAAAAAGGGTTATTTATGGAGTCAAAATTTAATAAAATATTCATAACATAAAGAAAAATATTGATTATAAAAAAGTCTAGAACGAAAAACTAAATAAAATAAAATTATTAATAATTATATTACATAGATATTAAAAAAAAATTTAGAAATTATTACATCTAGGAAACATGAAATGAATTAATGTTAGCGGCTTTCCTACCGCCAAGCCAACCGCACCGCATGCTGTTTTATCTCAAGAGTCTAAAGTTGATGCTGGAGCCGAAGCAGGATCTTTCGCATATTTATAAAACTACCTTCAAATGCAATTGGAGCAGTGTGGATCTCTGGATACCTCTCATTTTTTAGTAAAAATTTGTTCTTAGTTCTTCGTTGTGAAAACTCCATTTCATATTTTTCTTAATTTTATGAACATTTTAAATTTTAATAATAATAAATTATGATTATTGAAATGATTTCTTATTTAATTTAGTTTCTTTTTCCTCACTACAATCTTTTAACTTTTCAAATTTTCTTTAACATTTTTTGTTCTTATTTTTCATATTTTGAATGTTTTATTAATTAATTTAGTTTTATTAAATTTTTAAAATGTTTTAACTATAGTTTTGATATTTTTTCAAAAATTTTATGTTTTTATATAGAATAGTCAGTTAATCAATGAGTAAATTAATGAGTGTAGTGTGAAAAAAAACATGAGGGAAACCGAGCAAATGGGAATTACAGGAATTACCCAGGCCATTGAATCTTTTGACGCCAGTCGATCGGGAGCTGGAACAAGGGTGTAAATCGACGATCGTTAAAAAATCTTTAGTTTTATAGCTTCCTGAGGATTAAACGTTTGAATTTTATATGACCATTAAATTCCCACTAAAGGAGAATTTCTGCCGCGACTTTGTCAATTCTTTTCATAAGACGGAAGTGAAAAATTTCCTCTATGTAAGCCTCTTCTATACCCTCTCTTGGCAAAATCTACCAGAAGGATAAAAAAAAAGATACCTTAGGTAGCGGCTCTTCCTGAGTCAAAGTTTGGCCGATATTGCTCTAAACAATCACAAAATAGAGAGTTATTTAACGACTTTTTCGAGTTCTTTGCAGCGGAAAAATTAGTTTTGCGGCTAACTTTTAATCCCGACAGTTTCGTGAAAGTCGTAAAATCCTTTGTTCTACTGTCGAAGTTGTAAAATTATCTATTTCAAGCCGCGATTTGTTTCTTTCATCCAATGAAAAGAAATAGTAAAGTCGCAGCCGGAACTCTTCCTCGTACGATCCCGGCCTAAAGACCCGAACCGCAATTCGTGCGAGATTGGGAGATCACGTGAGAGTCATGAAGTCGCTGGAGATGGGAAATTGCTACAAGAAAAATACTTAAGTACTTAGTTCAGCAAAACACTGAACATAAAGTCAACTTCAGGTAACGGTGGTCAGAAACTATGTATAAAAAGAAAAAGTTTTCGGTTTATTTCATGATTTTTTATTTGTCATGTATCAAAATAATGAAAAATCCCCACAACGTCTTCAAAGTTTGCTTTTGTAGTAGTATTAGTAATAAAACACATTTTGAAGATCTAAGAAAATCGAATGCCATTTATATTAATAGCACTCTTTAAACATCTTATCAAAGAAGTTTTTCATGAGTGTGCGCTTCCCTATTTATTATATGAAGTAATTGGTTTATGGAAAAAAGTTAGATTCATGGATCATTTCAAAATGTTTTAAGGCCTTTTGTATTTTATATAGTAGCTTAAGGTTTTCAGGTATGATTTGAACTAAATTTTAGAATTATTTTTCATAAATGGTGAAAATATATAATAGTATTTTATACTTTTTAAATCTGTTTTTCTCGAAAATGGGAGCTGGTTGAGTATTTACGTTTACGAGTTCGAAATCGGTGATATATATATATGATATCCTATAGAAATGATTTGCAAATTCTTTGAGATAAAATTTGGTGTTGACCTGTGTTATCAATATATGTAGATACATATTTAAATTTTATAGTACTATACTACCGCATGATTTGTTACTTATTCATTTAATAGTTTGGGTACAACATTTTACAATTTGAAGAATTCAATAAGTTTGATCAAATACATGTGTACATTATGCTAACAAGGAGATGGTACATCTACTCGTTTATTGTTTTTAGAAATGAAAACTATTGGCTTCCTATTTAACATAATTGGAAAGATGATTAAATAATTTTATACTTTAAAAGTAATGAAATTTTGAGTGAATTTTTGCTGAAATCAATCATTTATCTTTACAGGGTCGTCCGAAATACCAGAAACCCAATTTATGATGAAGACTTCACCTTCTATGGACTCAATCTGCAGGAACTGAGCTCAATGTCCCTCCACTTTGTCGTTCTCAGCTTTGACCGATATTCCCGTGACGATGTAATTGGAGAAGTTGTCTGTCCTCTGTCCAGCGTTGATCTCAGTCAAATTGAAAACCAACAAATTGCTCTGAGCAAGGAAATTCAGCCAAGAAGTTTAAAAATTCGTGCTCAAGGCCGCGGAGAGTTGCTGATTTCATTGTGCTGGCAGCCAGCCGCTGCTCGCTTGACGGTCGTTTTGCTTAAAGCACGAAATTTACCCAGAATGGATGTAACTGGGCTCGCAGACCCTTACGTGAAAATCTACTTACTTTACAATGGCCAACGTATCGCCAAGAAGAAGACACACGTGAAGAAGAGGACACTCAGTCCAGTGTTCAATGAAAGTTTTGCTTTTGATATTCCAACTACAGAGGTATGTTTTATCTGAAAACTAACAATATGCAAAATATCCGATTTTTAACTATCTGTTCTTTTTAATTCATATTTTGAAATTCGCTATGATTTGAAGAAAGCTATTTTAAATTGTTCATAATTTTTCTAGGGCTCTGGAGCATCCTTAGACGGAGTTTCCCTAGAGCTGATGCTTCTGGATTGGGATAGAGTTACCAAAAATGAGGTAAGCCTCTTCTTATGGGATTTTGATTTTTTAAAGGTAATTACTTTTTCGTTCAGGTCATTGGTAGACTTGAGTTAGGAGGTCCAAGATGTACAGGAACTGCACTGAACCACTGGAACGAGGTGTGCAATTCGCCAAGACGACAGATCGCCGAGTGGCACAAGCTGAATGAGTAAGCAGTTGCAGCTGTAGTAAAGTTTATATAGGGTAAAAAGGTGTGCAAAGACATGTGGCTGCAATTAAACAATTTTTGTGTGCGTGTTATCCCCTTTTCCTCCCTATATTCTTTCCCTCCCCTAAGGTGAGCACTTGCTCCCCGGGCCGAGTAGTTATTATCGAACTGTGAAAGATAAAACGATTATAAGTCAAATTTACAGGTTTTTAAAGAGATATTTGTTTATTGAAGATATTTAGAAAATTATGAGATAAATACTGAGTACAGCTGAGCTAAATTAACTTTTGTAGCATCTTAAGGTAGAAGTGAAGATTTAATCCTAAGGCAATTTCTGGTTTTTATGTTTTTATTTCGGTTTTAGGAAACTTTTTCTCGTAGCTGTTAAGGAGCCATGAAATACTTTACGAAAAAAAAAAATTATGAATGTAAGAAAAATCTCTGAAAATACTAATGTCCTCTCCCCTTTGCTAATTGTAGACTGTCTGTGAAAATAGCAATTAGTACATAAAATAGATATTGTCTTTTGGTAAGAAGAATTATTGCTTTTAAGGTGATGGTATCACAAAGTTTCTTTCAATTTACTTTGCCCGTATTTCCTTTTATATTTTACCAATTTAGTATAAAACATAGAATTTAAAGTACTGTTTGACATGTTTAGATTAAAGTTAAAAAAATTACTGTGGCGCTTAAGATCTCACATGTAATCCAAGAAGGAAAGGCACAGAATAAGAAGATTTATTCTGTGAGGAAAGGCTTTCTCCATTCCGCCCTGGAAATAATAAAGATTCTGTCTCGAAAATCGAGGACCGCAGAAAATATAATCAAAACAAAGAATTGCATATTAATATATTTTCTTGTTAAATTTATGAGATGTTCACTTCTTACAATATAATCTATTAAAAATGAAATATGAATTAAGAAGTCATCTCAAAGTTAAAAGGGATGATGTTCTAGACGTTAATTATATTGTTCATTAAATTACCGAGGCGTGCGTGGTAAGTCGCTCATTAAGTTAGATATTCTAAAATTCATCGAAATTGGCATATTGAACAAATTATGAAATTCATTTATAATTCGCAGCGATCATGAAATTTTGTGCGCAGGGATATTTATTTCTTCTAAAATTAAAAAACAGAGTAGAAAGTAATTATTTTATTTACAATATTATATCAGAAGCTTTGTCTGGGGCATATTGCTTCATTAAAATTAACCAAACTCACCTAGTGCATGATACCACTTCATAAATTAACTACAGTGAAGACCCGATTCCCTTTAAAGGCGATAATTCCGAACCATAAAAGACATAAATAAAATATTGAAAACCCGTTTAACTCATACAAACGGACTATAACTTTTCCGATATTATTTGCAGCACAATCTTTGACTTATGAACTAACGATTTTTTGATTAAAACATTTAGTAAATAAATGAAAATGATAAGTAAAAGTAAGTTACGAGTAAAGAAAACAAATCTTAAGAAGAAAAAGAGGGAAATAAAAGAAATCTTAAAAGACAAAACTCTCTGAAATTGTAAACGGTGAAAGATGTTATTTCTATTTATTTATTTATTTACTTGTTTACTCATTAAGTGCTGTGTAAGATTAAAAAAAAATAAGAAGAAGAAAAAATGGTGTCATTACATGATATATGATATAAACCAAATAATGTAACGAATAAAACACTGTACAAAATTATAGTAATTGTTTTTTCAATACTTTGAAGATCTGTAAGTCTTCAAAATGGGTTTTTGTTTTTAAATTAAAACGTTAATTTACAAATCACTCTCTAGGAGAGAGTGTTCGACAAAATAAGCAACTTTTATAAATCTAATAGTTTTCAATAGCTGCGTTTTTTTCGCATCCGATCGGGTTCCAGGTTTTGCAGGATATTTTGCATTGAATTGAAGTTTTGAAAACAGTCACGTATATGAAGATTTTAAAATTTGCGAAAAGCGCATCAAATTGTCATGATATTTACCCATCCAAACTTCTAATCTTGAACCAGATAAATTTTTGGATAACTAAAGTATTTGACCCAAAGTGGATATAAATCCGGGCAATTTGATTTTAATTTTGCAAAATAAAAAATTTTCGATATGGGTTACTATTGATAAATTTCAATTCAGTGCAAAATTTCCCGCAAAACCTAGAACCTGATGAGAAAAAACATAACTAATATATCGACCAGCTTCTTCTCAAAACTTGAACGTAAGGCGTCCTCTAGAACACATCACAAAAGAAACTTTTAGAAGGCAGTGACTAGAGATAGATAGGAAAAAAAAAACAACAGATTGCAGTTACAATACATATTTATTGCAAATTAATTACAAAAACTAACGAAGAATGTTCTGCTTCCCTTCATAGGACATATTGCATTAATTTTATATGTATTTTACTTGAATAGATTACAAGGATGGCACGTTATTTATTAAATTTTCACTAGTTGCTATTGTTAACAGTTAACAATTGCTCCATTGTTAGCCTGGTATTTCACTAAACTCTACAAAGGTTCATGGATTTAAAGGAATGAAAACAATTTACACCTGAAGCGCTAATTACAATAAAAAAAACCGATTATTTTCTTTTGTTTTCTTTAATTATTTTAATTTTTTTTTGCTTTCTTTTAATTTTTTTTTTCTAAATTTACCTATTACACAGTCATCACAACCACTTTCTCAAGTGACAGTCTTATCATTTCTTTTTATTTTATGTTTCGATTTTTTTATGTAAATTGTGTATGTGTGTGGCTATGCCTATTTTGTCTGTGAATTTGTTTTCCGGGTAGTGTTTGAATGTTTGAGAAATGTGTCCGACTTTCAATAAATGATTCAGGCCATTTTACTAATTTTTATGATTATATTTATTGAAGAGACGAGAAAAATGCTTCTATGTTTGAAAATTAAATGTGAAGTACTATTAAGAGATTACAACGTGATGCTGGCTATGTCCCGAAGGGTCGGTTATCTATCACAAAAACAATTCAAATAACGAAAAATTAGTTAAGTTGGTATAAATCCCATAAATATAAGAATAGTTAATTGACTATAAAAACATCTCACAAACTCAGTAAATACAGAGTTTTTTAATTAATTGATAAATATATGAAAACGCAGAATAACAAAATGACACCGTCACAAGTACCGAAAAGAAGCATTTTCCCTCTTATATATATATATATGTATAACAAATCGACTTTCCTGACGAGAAACATCGTCACACAAAAATACAAATTGAATGACTTTTCTGGGAAAATATAAATAAAGTATGTACAAGTCTTTAACTAACGACAAAAAAAATAGAAGAGAAAATTTAAATGATAACAAAAACACCTTCAGCTTCACGGAGCGGAGTCACTGTGCCCACGCGGATCGCGGGGGAACAGCGGTTACACCAATTAGTAATTAATAGCGTAGTACGTGTAAAAGTTTTAAGCTATTTAGGAATATTTAGTGCTTTAAGCCTTTCTGGCCCTCACTCGATTATTATATTCGCGTTACCGGAGCAGTGTCATAAGCTGGTTGCATCTTTGGTTAAGTGCGTTTCAATGTCCACACGACAAATCGGACAGAGCTTGTTTGTAACCAGCCACTGGTCAACGCAGTCCATGTGGAACAAATGCATACAGGGCAAACGCCTGAAAGTATAAAATATTATTTATTTACATAATAAAGACACTAATCTACTGAGAATATTTGTTAGAGGTATCCATAAAAAAACTTACTAAAACCACAATCTGTGAAAAAGAGAAATTAATAACCCCTTAAGTACGGATTGCATCACCCTGAGATTAAAAAAAAAGAATTCTTTCGCGGTATCTAAAAATCCTATATTACATCTTTGATAATATTATAAAGAATATGTGATTTAAATTTTATAAATCTTGCAAACCAGTTTGAAAAGCATAGTTACGCTTACGAGATAAAGGTAAAAGAAAAAAGTTTTAACGAGAAATGCTGGGAATGTCCGCTATCGCACTCATTTCACTTTGATATAATACTAAATAATTGGAATATGGACATGCAGAAACGCTTAAATTTTCTTAAAAGTTTAAATAAAAGATCTAGATAAAACCAATGGCACTGACTTAAACAGGCAGTAATATATGTAATACATTTTCGTTGAGTATATCAGTAAAATGTGAGCGGTAAACAAATTGAAAATTGGAAACGAATAAAATGGCTTTAAAAAATGAGTAGCTTCCATGCGGGAAAATCCAATTGGACAGTAACATATAGTCAGTATTATAAAGAATTCTAGCGATGGATTGAATATTTGACTGGTAAAATGAATGATTAGGCAGTTCTTGGCGGTCGCTAGGACGAAAACCTAAAATACGTCATTCACAGTTTGCTGGTATTGCGGCACTTTGAGTAAGTTGTACTGGGTGTACGTGTAACGAAAAAAACGAAATATCTTGAGAAAAACATATTGAATCAAAAAAATAAAACAAAAAACATTTGACCTATTTAATACTTTTCAAAAAGCAATCCAATGATACAAAACCCTCACCTCCTAAGGCGGGGCTGATGATAATTTCAAATTTTTAATGGGAATATCCAGATTCCGATTCTACGAGAAAAATATGAAACGCCTGTGAAGGTTTTGTATAATTGGATAGCTTTTTGAAACATATTAAATACGTGTTTATTTTTTTCGATCCAATCTGTATTTCTCGATATATTCAACTATTCCGAGCTTCTTGCTACACTCAATATAACTAGTCAAAATAATAATAATAATAAATTTGTTTCTTTTTTGAAAATAATATAGTATAACCTCGTAACCTCATAAGAACTTAATCATTTTGTCCATTTATTATTGTACTATTCAAATTATGGGTACCCCTAGATTAATGTGGAAATGTGTGCTCATGGTACGTACCTCACATCGTTTTCAATTTCAAAGAGTGAAAGACAAATGGCACATTTTTCAGCATCCTCATCAGTCTCACTAGGCCGACGTAAACGTTTGTATTTATGCGGTAATGTGTTCCTCTCAATGACTTCCTAAATAATTTAAAAAAAAAAAACTCATAAGATCTCTGAATAGTCCGAAGTAAATAGTAGACTTACAAGTGTTGCCCCACGGCTCTGTCTCAGTGCGGTTCCCAAGAGGATTTGATGATGATTGATGCGCGACATCAGGCTCAACGGAGGTGGGTTGTTACTCGACCGCAACCCTATGCTGAGGTGGAATTGCGGAGGTGGGCAATTATGGGGAGTTTGGGGGTAATGGTGGAACATATGGTGATGAACGTATTGATGACTACTGCCAACATTCACATTGGGTCTTGTGGAGAGTGGTTGGCTGTGCTGAGGCTCCAGTGTGTTGGAGAGGCTGACGACGGGCATGCAAATCTTAAATATAGGTAACTCATTAGACATTAACAAAATTATTAATATATTTAGAGGTAGTACCGAGTCTAAACTGCGCAATCCGCAGGGGTATCTCCGTATTCGAGCAGTCGAGTAACAGCAGTTGCAGTTCATGTTATAGGAACTGCGATAATTCGACACGTTGCGACCAGACGAGAGGTCCATCGGGGTCATGTGGCGCCGATGGAGCTCCTGCTGGTTCTGTTGGCGATACCACAGACTCTCGTGAACTGCGTAAGGTGGGCGGATGTGCGGAGTGATGTAAACTTTGTTGAGCAGTGGATCGTTCGAATGGTATCGCCGCATGTTGTTGCGGTGAGTGTGATAATGCGGGTACGAAGAGTTCTCAGAACTATGGGCCACCGGCGGAGACGGCGTTACAGAAGGCGATGGGGCTCCATTTCGTAGCCAGGCTACCCTATGGTTAGCGTTGTATCGCTCCCTGTATGTCGTATCCGGCTCCATATCAACGTAGGGCGCGTAGTGGTGATTCATTGAGTGCGGCTGAGGCGGAAGCTGGGGGTGGGACTGCAGTGGCTGATTGGACGGCATTGCAACCAGTGGAGGAGGGTTCACGTAGGAACCATTTTTGTAGTACCGGCGATTCACCATAGGCCGGTCCGACTCCCTCGCCATTGGATCGTGGGGATAACAAGCATGGAAATTTCTATCAGGTCGATTTAGGATAGATTGATTGCGCTGAGGTTGGACTACGTTGTGCGTATCACTGCCCTCCCTATTAGCCTGCTCTGAGCTAGAGGGCTCCTCGGTGTCATCATCTTTTGTTAAATCAATGGAAGTGATCGGCTCCTAATAATAATAAAAAATCGTAAGCAACGAGATATTTTTCCTATAACCTTAACTATTACATTGGATGAGTTGACGAAAATGATGTCGTCATCCTCTCCGCTAGAGTCAGTCAGCCAGTCCAGCTGCAAGTCAGGCGCAGTGAGAACATCTGTGCTTCGGTTGGAGGAACCACCGGCGCTTGCGGCAGTAGAAGAAATGGAATTTTGTTTCTTGCGCGGTGGGGAGCTCGAGTTACTTGAATCAAAATGGGACGCGTAGGTGCTGTGGAGCTGTCTGGATTGACGCGGCTTATGAAGGTTAATCGCAGTGTTGTCGTCGTCCAGGTCCGAATCGCTGTCCACTTGATTCGACGAGGCGTTTATGGGGTAATTGTTCTTGTTCCCATTGCCATTACTGTGGAAGCGGTTCAGCCCGCTCGGCCCAGGAACCGGTTCATTGTGGTTGAACGTACCGTTAGCCCCGTTGTTGCCGTTCCCATTCTGAGATTGGACATTACTACTACTACTATCACAGCTTAGAGGCTCAGTTTTATGCGGCTCACCGCCGAAATTCACCCCATACTGAGGGTAGTTGGGTTGCATCTCCTCATAATTGCGGTTCTGAAAGGTCATCGATGGAATCGAATTTTCGCCATGGGTCGCTTGCGGCGACAGCGACATTTTTATTTTGGGTTTTGTATTTCCCTGCTCCTCGCAACGCTGCTCGGACTTCATGTACCTGGGCACCGGTGCGATGTGCATGTCCTGTCCGCCAGAATGTGCGTTTGGTATTATCTGCCCCGGTGGTTTCACGGGAGCCATATTGTTCCCATTTGAAGCTGACACCTCTGGATATTGGCAGTACGGTTGCACTTTTGGAACCAGGCGTCCATTGTCCCTTGTTATGAGTAAAGAATTAATTTTTTCACGTTTATTTGATGAACTTATTTAAGAATAGTTCTACAATTTGAAGCAATATGAATTTCTTATATGTTTCAGAATAGATAGAAAGGTGGTCAAAATAAACTGAAAACAAACCATGGAAGATACTTACATTATAGGAGCAGAGGAGCACGAGCATCTAGCGGAATGTGGAGTGCATCTGTTGTTGTACTTTCCAACGTTGAGGCAATTGTCTTTGTCGGGGGCGGAGCCACCATGCGCACGCCTGAGTCGCCTGGAGTCTGTGCGCATTTCGGACCTTTCGAAGGGTTGCTGCTCCACAATTGGTTCAACTGCAGGAGGCAGCCGCGGAGGATAAGAGACGCATGCCATGGGCGTGGGGATCACCGCCGGCTGGGACAGCTGCGGCGCCGCGGAGTCTATGTGCAGTCCAGGCATGTAGGAAGACCAGGCGGTGTTCTGCAAACAGCTCAGTTTAGGACTCAGGACTCATCAGTTCGAAAAAGCCTCATTCAACGGAGCGAGGGTTTATTTACTTTGGCATTTTACTTTCAGTTATTGTGTCCTATTAATTTTCCTAACGAATTATAAAGTACATTTTTTCCTAATATTAATGAAGAACAAACGAACAACAAATGTGCAGATTTTGCAAGTTTTCACTTCTGGCCTTATTATTTGTCGGGAAAGGCTGGGGACAAATTGTTTTAATATCTAGGATTAAATATTTTGCTCATAGTTCACAAACAAAATATTATTATGTATTTGAATATCAATGAATGATAAGAAGTCTGCATTAAAGAAAAGGAAAACATAATTTTTCTACATAAGGCATAACGTTGGAAATTTAATTATTATCCGCTTTTCGGAAATCAGGTATCATGATATCACAAACTTGATCCGTAGATTTTTATGTCAATTTTAGGATATGCTCATTAATGCATAAAATTATTATTAATCCCGGCCCTGGATATCTTTCGAATCGCATTAAATTTCTAGGTTTGTGCCTTCTTAATGTTCTTGTTTTCTGTTTTCATTCATACTGAAATAGTTTACCTGTACACCTGAGGATGCTGAGGTGTCCACGGGACGAGGGCCTTGGTGGGATATTTTCGAATCCTGAGAAAATAGTGTTTTTAAACTAATTTTACATGAATATTTCTTTCAACTTAATATTCGTTAGTAATAATTCATTACATAATAATGTATACTAGCGAATGCCCACGACTTCGTTCGCGTACTTTAATGGATTACTGTCAGTTGAAGTTAAGTTCCCAATAATATAGCAGGCAAATGATAATTTTTTTTTCTGTTACTTTATACTTATGTTTGAATGTCTTTCTGTCGTCGGATTGTCATTAAAATACAGCTAAATATGATCACTGAACAGTTATGAAGAAATTTAAAAAAGCCGCATTTGTATGTATATCTTCAGTAGTATATGCATAATACGTGCACAGAAACAAAGCGGATTACGATTTTATTTATATAAATTTTTAAATCAAGTGGGTAGCTCCTTTAACATTTTTCTACAATTACATTCTCCGTGCAAAAGAATATGCACTTTGTGATGAAATCTCAAATCGCAAACGAATAAATTTTTACTTACTTAAAACTATATAACAATGATAACCTTAGGTTCGTGAGGCTTTAGAAATTTTTAAGTAACTTAGAAGCTTATCGTAATAGACAGACAATGATCATAATCCAAATACGTACCTACCTAAAAGGATATGAACTTAAATAAAATCAAGTTTTTCGAATAGAAGAAGTGAGGCTTTGGGCTGCAACACCACTAGCAATAAAAAAACGGTATGCTAGAAGGATCGAAGGCTAAACCCTCAGTCCCTTGAAGGAGGCAAATTACTTACATATTGAAGTTCAATAGGAGATGCTTGATATCCATTGAAGGCAAAGCAGTCATACATTCCCGAATCGGAAACAAGATCTGGAATATTTTGGAGGTGAGGTGAGCAAACATTTTCTGTTTGTATTCAACTTACGATCGTCCATTCGGTGTTCAATTTCATCACTCGCTGAGGCCTGGAACGCTGTATCAAAGATTTCTCGGAGAGAAGACCCTGGAAGATCTCTGGCGTTACCCTGATCATTTTCCATAATTTGGTCGCGCAAAAACCAATCCGGTCAAGATAAGCTCTACCCTAAAAATAATTCGGAATAGTTTTTATTAAAAGATTACAGGCAAGAAGGTCAAGTTTTAAGCATCCTTCACACTGTAACTCAATTGTATTTGGTGTAGTCAGCTCGTTCAAATGCGGTTATTCCCAGTCCAATCGGAAGGGCTCGGGGGCTCGAGTGAGTTCAATAAAATCAAAGCATCATCGGCATAATAAGGAATAGTGCTCACACAACAGTTCTTTTACTTTTTAAGGTTGAATCGAGCTCACAAGTGGAGCTCTCGGGCAAATCAATAACCTCCTAGAGCAGCACAAGTGGCCAAACTTCTGCAACCTGCTCGCGAGAACCGTTGATTTCCGTAAAACATTCGGCAAAATCACAAAAATGCTGCCAGGTCGCCGCAGACCACATCTCTTTAATATTAATGCGCACATATTTTCGTCGATTGTTTATTTTGTATCGATTGCCAAGCTGAGAACGGCGAAGCAAGTGCTTCGAAGATTGCAAACGGCAGACAGAGCGCAATAAACACGCGATTTAAGTGTAATCAGTGTCTCAGGAGCTCGTTTGCACTTAAGACTTTTATTTACACATATTGGGTGCGTTCATACTCCTTGCAAATAGGTTTGTTCAGCATCAAACACTTTGGAAAATAGCCCAGAGCATAGCAATCTCCGGAAATAAGCCATAAGAGGTTTATTAAGGGAAAAAATTGCACTAAATTGCTGACCATTGCTCAAGGCAATCAGCTGATTATTAAATATAAATACGAAGTAAAATTCACATCCCTTTTCGAGGGATATCGGGTTACGAAAACACCTCGTATACCTTTTCAATCCTGCTGAAACGATGAATTCCCTCGGATTTCTCTACATGAAGGTGAGCACTAAACACAAAATCACGATCACTTCCCGAACACTTAGAAGTTTTCTTATACCCGTTCTTGGTATTTAATGTCCTTCGTTAGGCAAACATTAAATGCTTATTGTTCTTTGCCACTGAGTTTCCCATTTTCCAACAAATCTTGCGCTTCTAAAGAGAAGCACTACAAAAACCAATCACAAAAGCTATTTTAATTAATAAAGGTGTCTCCTCCGGCACTAAAAAAACAGACAGCTGAAGATAAAGTGACATAAGGCTACGCTCGTTAAAAGTGGAAGAACTTAGATTAGTATGAAGATTCACCGATTGTGGTATTTACGGCGCTGCTTACGCTTTTACCAGGAAAAATTTAATTAGTATAAATTATTCCAGATTTATAAGATATTTATTAAATGTATAATTTCTTAAAATGCCTTGTTTGATTGAAAATGAGACTTATTTCAATTGTAGAATTTCAAAATATGAGTCACCCCGGACGGCAGCGCCAAATTGCTCAACCCAATGTTTTTTAGCATGGCACTACAGCTGCATCTGTCCCTTTCTACTAGTTGTCAGGTCGGACATCTTCGCGCAGAAAATTTACGGTTTATCGCAATCGAAAAATTCAGGGGTCGTGTAAGCGCGTGTGAATTTCTTTGTCCTCGCGTAAATTAACTAATTATATTTTATCAAGTTTCAGATAATTAAAACAAGGGAAAGTTTAAATCAAAGAAATGCCGAAGAATAAGGGTAAAGGAGGTAAAAATCGCCGTCGTGGTAAGAACGAGAATGAGTTCGAGAAACGTGAATTGATTTTCAAGGAGGACGAGCAAGAGTACGCTCAAGTGACGAAGATGCTCGGCAATGGGCGCCTCGAGGCGATGTGCTTCGATGGGGTCAAAAGGCTCTGCCACATCCGCGGAAAATTAAGAAAAAAGGTAATTTCACCATGGGCTGGAGGCCATTTGTATATTTTGCAGCGACGTCACGATGCGTGCGTGATCTTCGGGTTTTTTCCCCAGTGACTGCTTTGTGCGAGTTTTATTCGTTGTAAATGTTCTTCTCGCACAGTCGAACTGCCCTTTCTAATTTTACAATATTTGCGAGCCTCTTAGAATTAAGTAGCGGTGGACGATGCAGCTCCTTCTCGCCCCCGCAACGTACATTGATTTCATGAGAGACGCAATTCATTGTCCTTGTGTGTAAATAAGGCCCCTGCTTCGTCTGCAATAATTCTGATTGTGCATTAGAAAAACGTCTGTCGCAATTGTCCGCAACCCGTATTTTGTCGATAGGCACACGTATTCCGCGGAGCTCCTAAATTCTTGAGCCAACCCCTGTAACTCCTGTGATTGCGCAGGATCTGAAACATGAAAATTTACCTAAGTTAGAGCACTTTTAAATTTTCTTCTTTAAAACCAGTTATTTTTCGATTTTCGGCTCTGGAATTCGTTCGAATTGAATCGATAATAGCGTACAAAAAACCTTTTTAGATAAAATCTCTTTACTAAAATTCCTAGAACTCTCTAAAATCTATTTCAGCTAGTTTGACTTCGATTAATTTTTTTGCACATAATCTCATAATAAGCCGATTTAATTTTTCTATCGAATAAATTTAACCATTTTTTAATGGAAAAATTAATTGAAGTCAAAGGTAAATGAAACGAATTTGTTATTATTATTAAGAAATTTAATTCAAAAGTTTGTTTTTGAAAGCTTTTTTGATTCGATTTGGATTCATAAATAAGGTCGTAGGTTGAAAAACGCCAGCAAATAACTATTTTATTTTCTGGACTGAAATGCTAAAAATATTACTTAGTCTTTTATTATGTAATGAATTTATTCCTTGAATAGGTTTGGATAAACCAAGGCGATATAATTCTTGTCGGACTCCGTGACTACCAGGACTCAAAAGCTGATGTTATTCTAAAATACACACCTGACGAAGCCCGCAATCTGAAAACATACGGCGAATTCCCAGAATCAGTGCGCATCAACGACACAGTCACATTCGTTGAGGATGGCTTCGACGAGGACATTGAATTCGGCGATGAAATCAGCTCTGAGGAGGATGCCGACTCTGTGGACGCCATCTGATCCCAGAACGATACATTTGAACATAATTTTTTTTCTATTTAGTCAAAGAAATAAAAAACCAGAATATTGCAAGAGTAAATACACATAAAAACACACCTAACACATGTACTGCATTCGAGTCCAGAATGAGGACCGACCCATGAGAAAGTGTTCATTTTGGCCAGCAAGGACCTTTGAGATAAATTTCGGTCGGCGGGTGGAGTAAATTATAAATTTTATCAATTTTTTTGTAATCAAGGCGATCTGATGTGTTGGTATCTAGCTGTTATGGACTTTTCCTTCAGTTTTTCTTTATTATTTTTAAGAACTTTTATTATAATCCTCTATTGAAAGGTATTTATAAAATTCAGTAAACTATAGTCCACAGAATCAATGTCTTTCATTTCAATTCTTATATCATATCTATCAATATCTACCATGAAATTGAGTAGATATTTATCACAGGTTCACTCATTTCGAATCTTCTATTAAATCACAGATGCTTAAAGGATTTAAAATAACATGAATATGAAAAAAAGCAACCAACATTTGAACTTTGCATGCTCTGCTGTCTTTTCCTCTTCGAGACAGAAACGACAGGTATCATCATCAGTTAAACCTATTTTGAGGTGGTAGGTACCCCAGCGGACAGTGCCCCGTGTATATGTAGGTCCGCGATAATTTCAGGGATAATTGTAGGGAACGTTTCGAGGTAAACATTTTATGATTTGGTCGGATTATAACGTTTGGTTTAAACTTTTTCACATTTTTTTATATCGGTCAGGTACGCTGCTTTTTTAAAATACTTGTCTTTTTTTGCGTTTTGTTGGAGATCCTAAGTTGTGGAGGTCCCTGTAATATAGAACTTGTTGCCATACTTAAATCTGGCCCTCCTCGTTCCCTATTCTGAGCTCAGCGTTGCGTTATTTCTTTTTGAAATTAACATGTACTTTGTTTTATTTATGTTCTTTTTAAGCCCGTACCTACTCAGCACTAACCTGGTGAAGCTTATTAATCATTCGATCGATTAATTTCGTCTTGGTTCTTTGCATTTATTAATCACCGAGTAATCCGCATATCTTATTGTAGATTATTATTGATTTTGACACCATTTATTGCTATCTCGTTTACGTCTGGATCTAGAGCGTATTTGAAAATCTCTTCTGCATACATGTTAAATAAAAGTTGTCTTACTCATCTTTGTATCTCCCTAGTTCATCATTTTCATAATTTTGCTAAAAAAATGTTCTCAGCACACCTCACATTTCCTTTGACTGCGAAGAACGATTTTAAAATTGAAAGATCTTCCATAAAAATGAGTCAATAGGGATCGGACGTTGAAGTCATTTTTGAATAAGTGATACCCAAAAATCTCTAACCCTTTTATAATATTTCAAATCACTTATTATTTTTATAGTATAATTTTTATTTATGGTTGGTTACAATAAAACAATCGGGTTAAATATCTCACGTAGTCCTTTATTACAACAAAGAAAAATAGTTTACAATGTATTTAACGTAACTAAACCGAGTGGGTAAAACCTATGCAGAAGGGAAACAAGGGACTTTACGCTATTCTTACACTGTAGTTTTACACATTTAAAGAAATTCATAAATATCCTATCTAGACAGTATCTTTAGACTATTACACTATTTAAAAAAGGACCCTAGTTCTCGAGCGCCGAATGAATGCGCTCAGTATCGTTTTATTTGTAATATTTTCTAAATGGGGCGATTTTGAATTCGGGGGAATGATTTGTTTTACACATAATTTTTTTTTCGACAGCCGCTTGCGGGGAGATCTTCCGGAATGGTTTCCCTTTTCGCTGCCGAAATGTTCGAAATGAGTAAGTTTTGTCGCCTTTCTCCTTGCTATTTCTTTTGCTCTTTAACTTGTTCTAAAAATAACGTCTGAACAGAATTAGAAAAAAAAATTGCTTTTTGCAGTTTCCGATAGCAAATCGCGTTTGCCTCTGATTCTGATTTTCATTTTACATCTGCATCTGTGTGCCTCTAGTTTGAAATTGTTCATAGGTCGAGAAGTTTATTTACAGTTACTTTAATTATACAGCATAGTTAATAGTCACTAATTTACTTTAGTCATAAATTTATTTAATTAAAAGTTCTTTATTTTGTAATTGTATATTTTCAATTATATCACAGTTTTCCTCCTTTACTTTCTACAGAATAGAAAAAGAATTGTTTCTCGTTCGTCGCAATCGGAATTTTTTTAGTTTATGTTTCGCCTTTTTTGCAGTTGTTCTAGGATTTTTAACATCAAGAGATATTTTGCTTGATTTTGCTTTCAAACTTAAGTTTTAGTAAATATTGCGTTGGTATTCGTCTTATTCAAGTATTCAAGGACAGTTTTAGCGGTTGGTGACTATTTTTTTTTGGCTTTGTTTGCTCTTTTGCAACGTTGTTTTTATTTGCAAATACCCCTCAAATAATTAGCGACTTAATTTCAGTCGCGCACTAAGCAGTTTCGGTTGTGAAAAACTAAAAATTTTCATCTATTATGTGAGATTAAATTTGCTAAGTTAAATGAAACGAAAAACAGTGTACTGTTTCGAGATAGGCGAATTTATTGAAATGCTACAAATGTAGCCAAATTAGAAAATTTAATAAGAGATCATAATTTTGATGAATATAAATACTGAGAATTTGGCTTATCAGTCTTGCATGGGTGGGTTTTAAGGTACAATAATACGATTTGTGTTAGAGGAATTTTGTCGAAGAGAGGTGTTCCACAGGGGTCTTCATTTTGGCCTGGCTTATTAAATACATATATGTACAGATATTTAGATATTTAGTTTCTTTCTGAATGTTTTGTTTTAAGATTTCTGCATTTGCGGAAAAGGCCAAAAATTTAAGACATTTGCAGGACAGCCGTTAAAATATTTATATGATTTGAAATCTATTTGAAACAACCAAACGCATATAAGTGAATCTATTACTAGGCAAAGAGGACGTAAAAAACGTTGTGTGATTGTGATCCTGATCCTGATCCTGATCCTGAGCCCTTCATCGGTGGTAGGCTCGAAAATTTTAAATTTCACGAATAAAATATTCACCACGAATTTTCCACCTGCCGCTTCTGTGCGGAGGATGGCCGCCCGACGGTTACTTGAGCTCGTTCGAAAAGTACCAACGCAATGGACGGTGTGTTGTACACAGGCTGTGCAGTAATTCAACGAATTTACAAAAATTTTTTTAATTACATACAAAAGGAAATTATGAGCGACGGCCGACGGCAGCCGCCCGAACAAAGTGAACGAAAGGCATACGAAGTTACAATCGCTGCTGGGGGAACACATCACAAGGCCGCGAAGAGCCTTAAAAGTATAGTTATCCCTTGTCCTTGCCGGCCCCCACGCTGACGCCGAGCAGGTGCTCCCCGGCCATGAGGCCCGCGGGCTGGTGGGCGTAATTCCTGATCTGGTGCAGGGAAATCAGCTGATTGGGGAACGAGTTTGCCGTGTTCTGGTTCACGTTCTTGTTCTGGAAGCTGATGGCGTCGTAGAGGTACGGCCGCTGGGCCATCGGATGGTGCCCCAGAGAGTTCAGGTGCGGCGTCATCGAGTTGATTGGCGTAAACGCTGAATTAGTGGTCGTTTTTGTTATGCTCGCCGCATCGTAGGGCCCCGACGGTGTTGAGGCTGTAAATGATAATAATAAATAGAGTTAAGATTCCGTACAAGCATAAACATTTATAAAATTTATAGCATTACAGTCAATTTCCAATTTCCATTGATTATAAAAATAGTAAACAACCGACAATTTCTTTTAAGAATTCTGGATTGTAACAGTTACTATGTGCTATTTAGGGCCTGTCTGAATCCAAGTTTTCGTCTTGTTATAACAGTTTTTTACGATACACCAAGCTAAGCTATGCTCGAATTCATACCTATGCTGTGAGCTACGTAGTATAACAGTTTAGATTGCTTAGCTTGATGAGCGAGTTAGGACTTGGGTTGACTTCATGAAACGATGAAGCTGAGCGAGTAATTAAGACGAACTCGGTTGCTTAAGTCGATATTTGATATTTTAAATTAACCAAAGTAAACCAAATATGCACAATTCGACAGTATTAAAGGAATGCTCCTAGAGTTTCTATAGTTTTTTCCGTCTCACGAAGCCAACCCAATCTAAACTGTTATACTACGCAGGTAAGCTCACAGCATAGACGTGAATCCGAACAGAGCTTAGCTCGGTGTGTCGTCACAAATTGTTATAACATGATGAAGACAAAGACGAAGACTTGAATTAAGATAAGCCTTAACTATAATGGCCCTAAGGGGCCTTAAGACTCTTCGTTGAATTTCCTTAAACATGGTTAAGTTTCTGTCAAATCCTAACAAAACTTAAACTCTATACATATAATTTTTTGCGAATTGCGAATTTTCTACTCTTAGGTGGCTAATGCAAGCGGAATCGAAAGCAGCAGCGCAGCGACAACTCACCTACGTCGTCCCGGTGGCTTTCGAGCATCCTGTGGTGCGCCTGCAGGTCGCTGTGGCCGTTGTTCGGCTGGTGCTGCGGGTTGATCGGTGGGAAGTCGTGGTGATTCTGCTGCTGCTGCTGTTGCTGCTGGTGCTGCTGCTGCTGCTGCTGGTGCATGACCTCGGTCAGGCTGGCCGCCGAGTCGGGGCTCACTTTGGGCCAGTAGGGGTGCTCCCCGGGGACGGGCGGCAGCGTCGTGTTCAGCCCCAAGTTCCTGTTCAGGTTGATCCCCAGGCCCGCGGCGGTGATCGGGGGCCGCTTGTCCGTCCGCTCCGCGTGCTTCTGCATGTGCTTCGTCAGGTAGGTCTCCTGCGTGTAGCTCTTGCCGCAGTATTGGCAGATGTGCGTCTTGAGGTGTTTCGACTCCTTGTGCTTCGGGATGTGCTCCAGGAGGGAGGGCTCGTCCGAGAAGCACTTGTAGCAGGAGTTGCATTTGTAGGGCTTGTCCGTCTGGTGGCACCGCGAGTGGGACTGGAGGTTCGAGAGTTGGGAGAACGCCTTTTGGCAGCCTGGGTGCCGACATTTGTACGGTTTGTCCCCCGTGTGGGTGCGTATGTGCTGCTGCAGGTGCGAAAGTTGCGTGAACTTTCGCTGGCAGATTTCGCAGCGGTACGGCTTGATGCCCAGATGGATCCGCGTGTGCTGCGACAGATAACTCGAGTTGGCGAACGCTTTTGCGCATTGGGAACATTTGTAGGGTTTCGCTTCGCGCATATGAATCTGCGTGTGCAGCTGGAGATCAGCCTTTGAACTGAAAATCTGTGGGAAAGAAAAAACGTTTTTTAGCACAATTTTTTAAATGTACATAAGTTGAATATTTTACGGTTTTATGTGTGTCTGGTTATAAGTTTATTATTTAACTTTAGAACCATGAATAGCCGTTAACGGCCCTAACTAACTATCTTAGTTTCATTCCTCCACGAAAATATTAAGGTTTATATAAAGGGTGTCTGGAAAAACTAACATCCAAATGAAAGCGGATGGCGGGCTTACTCATAACATTCATAACTGTTCTAAGAAGCCAAATTTATCTTCCGATTTACGAAATGTCATTTCTTTGAAACTTATTAAGTTCATTAACAATGAAAAATTCTTTCGGTGTGAGAAAAAATGATTCCAATTTGACTGTTGTAAAAATACTTTTAAAATTTTACGTGTATCAAACATTTTCTCTTTCAATGTGACTATTAATGTCGTAAAAATATATAATGATCTTAACTGGTCAATTGCACTAAAAATTGACATACATATATATGTATGTAGTCTAGATTGTAAAATGGTATTACATTTATAATCTTTTAACTTAGAAAGAGTAAGGAATAAATACATATAAAATTGAAAAAGATTTCTTTGCGTGTGAGAAAACAGCACCCAAATTGAAAATATTTTTCCTTTGGTAATTGGTAATTGTCTCCAAAAAGAAAAAACAGAATACAAAAGATATATCAAAGTTTGTGGCTATGACACCGAAAAAAAATTCACGAAGTTAACTACTTTCCTGAATTTCCAAGAAGTGTCCTTATTTCGAAAAGGATAAGGATAAGTTTGGTTTATGGAATAGTCATGCGTTGGCTTATTATACTCGGTACATGTTTAGAAAGTTCTTTGTTATCCAAAGGAAGGAACTGACATTCGTACTTTTCCTCTACTGGGAGAATTTCAAATATTCAATTCCCTCTTTTCCGTCTATTACAAGATTGTAGCAAACAGTTGCGACAGTAAATTAAATAAAAAATTCGTAACTATTTTAAAGTGTATTAAGACTTAGATCTTACATTTTATAGAGGAGGTATTTTCTCATGATGTAAATGATGAAAACATTAAGAAATACTGTCACCTAAATTCCTGTTTCTGTGTGTTTCATGAAACATATTACGGATCTAGAAAACTAAACGTTTTTTACATGTCTCATTTTCAAAAACGTCCTACTTGTAAAATATTTTCTAGCTTAGAAAGACGTTTTTTTTTTTTTAAAGAATGCAGTTTCTCCAGTGGCCTGCTCAATTCAACACAATTAGCATTCGCTCAATTGTTTGAAAAGGGCTGTCTACCAGAAAGGGTTGGAAATCGGACGTAAGAATTGCGATGACTTATAAAAGTAATTAAAATACCTTAGTAAGTAGTGAGAGGCTTTTTTAAAGTATTTATTGGATGAAACATTTGGAACAAATATGTAATTTTCGCCTTTTCTGTTAAAATGAATTATTTTAAGAGCTTAATATAATAAAGCGCACATTTTCTAATTCGGCTTTCCTTACTTCATAAAAAATATAACAATGCCATTAAAAATAAAAAAGATGTAAACACATTAACAAAAAATTTGAATAAGTCATATTTCTGCTGGCACAAACACTTGCAACAACTCTTGAGCCCTTCGGTATTTTCACCAAAAAAATTAAATTTCTCGGTTAATCTGGCATTACTTTTGCTTATACTTGCTTATACATACTGTTAAATGGATCCATTACTCGAATAACTTTGCAATTTGTAACATTTTGTTTGTACTATGTTTTTTTCAGTTATATTTTGATTATTAAAATTGCAGGTAATAAATTCAATAGGGAGTTTAAAAACAATATTAATGCTGAATTTACTAATGGCATGAAATAGCCAGAAATTTCGAAAAAAATTTCTGTTAATAAATCGCTAATAACATGGACAATTAAAAAATTCAAAGAGTCAAGATCTGTAGAAACTTTTCATGCTGGCAGACGTCCGAGGAAGATTTCATCAAGGTAAGACAAGCTCAACATTCAGAAAATTAGTGCTACATCAGATAAAAGCTCCCAGAAGGTAGTGACTGAATTAAATTTAAACATCAGTGCAAGGATCGTTAGATCAAGATATTTGGAGACAGAACTACGATCAAGAAGACCTGTTGAAAAGCCAAAGTTTTCGAAAAAAAATAGAGGGGATAGACTGGATTTCGAAAAACTCCATATTAACTGGAATTCAAGAAAATGGAAGACTGTACTCTTCTCTGATGAATAAAAGTTCAATTTGATTTACTAAGATGGAATGCGCAGTGTATGCAGACTTAAAGGCTAGATTAGATTTTGCAATGCAACATTGAAAAGCAGCGGAGGCAGTAATATTATGGTCTGGGATGTTTTTCCGGGCAGGAAGTTGAGATAATACAAAAAGTAAATGGTTTAATGGACCAGATACAATACAGGGATATAATGCAAAATGTAATATTGCCGTATGCTAAAGACGAAATGACTGTTAGATGCATTCACCAACGAGATAATTATCCGAAGCATATGGCAAAAATTATTAAAAAAATGGTTCCCGGATAATAAAATTACCATTATGAATTGCTCAACGTAATCCCCAGACCTGAATCTCATAGAATTACTTATGTATTTATAATAAATTAAAAATTTGTTACAAATGTTTGAGCCAATACTGTATTTATGAATTAACGATATAGTTTCGTATTTATTCGAATTCAGTAATTTTACTTCTAATTTGGGGGTTTCAGTTTTCTATGGTCTATGGGCGAAATCTTGAATTTCGACTATCTCTTGGATGCTCACCCACTCACCGGGTTTTTTAATTGATTCGCGGAGCGGTCGAGGAGAAAGGGTCTTTCACCTGCGGCGCCCACCAACGAAGCTCTAATTCACCGGGCAAGTGACTGCAAATGCGCTCCAACTCCGAGCATTAAAAATTTGTTTCACCATCGAGCTCTGTCCGTTGGGCCCACACGTCTTCCGCGCGATCGTTACACGGGCGCGATCGCCGGCATGTCCGGAGGAGCCCCAAATAGACAAAACCCCGATCTGTCAAAACGATTTAAGCTCTGATGAGCGGGTGACATCGCCTAGTCGCGGCTCGAATTCCTCGATGGACTTTTTCTAGCGATTTAATTTGCCCAGTGGTCGCCGATGATGATCAGGGGTCCGGCGGGCGATCGCCGACCAGCTGAATTATCCGTCAAGAGTTAGATTCACCTTAATGAGGGGCCTCGGCTCAGATTAGGATCAGTCCCAGAAAAAACCGAGGTTTGATGCCCTGCTCGTGACGGAGCTTACAATTTTGAGCGCTCTTAAGCCGCGCCGCGGCCGGGCTCCGTTTCGTGCGCGCTGCGATGCCATCGCGTCGCCCCCGGGGGTACGCGGCTGCCAAAAAGTGATTGGCCAGGGAAAGGAGGCCCCGCTGCCGCGACGGAGCCCGGCACGCACGTGAAGACTGGTAGTTGCTAGTTGGCGTGGTGAAACAAAGTAGCCGGGACCCTTTCGGGGCGTATTTTGATTGGTTAATGATTGGCGGAATCCAAGCCTCTCTACGATTTTGTTGCGGCACGTGCCCCGGGCGCTCTCCGAGTTTCTCGCGTGCTTCGCGGGCGTGATACGCGATGGATCTTCTTAAGTGGTCGCGCCGTTCGATTTAATTAGTTTTTCGTGAGAGCTTTTATGCTTTTGTGGAGCTACTCAAGTCGTTTGGGGCTCAAAATCGCAAAAACGAGCAGGCCACCAGACCAACTGCCGAAGCGTGCCGTTGCACGCAAAGTGTTTTATGATCTTTCGCTTGTTAGTCGACAATGAATTATATCTTTTTTGACTCTGAATAAATTGTTAGTATGCGATTTATACTCAAATTGAGTTCATGGATGCCTTTTTCGTGCAAAGTGCACAGGGCAAATTTACTACTACTACATTTAAGGAAGAAATCGTTTATCTTAATAAATTGTCATATTCAAATAGCTTTCTGTTTCTTTCACTTTGGCTGGCATCACATGCTGAAAATAGCAGACATTTTTTTTTCGAAAGATAAAATAATACATATGAAGGAGTAGGTATTTGGAAAAACAACCAATGACAAAAAAAGAAAAGTTTTTTTTTATGTCTATAGTTTCTTTGTAATGCTACCAATCAAACTTAAAACATAAATTTTCGTAAAAGCGCCTTAGTCAAACGATATTCTGAGTAAAAGCTTGTTTGATATTTTGGAAAAACAATCAATATCAAGGCAATTTTAGAGGAAATGCCAAAGTCAACATGTCAATGGTTGCTTTTCTAACAACAGTCACAAAGTACATGTTGTTCTATGACCTTGACAGGTAGGTATTAAGTCTAATATATAAAACTGAAAAAAAAAGAAAACGCAATCGTAATCAATAATACCTACCTCAAATATAATATCGTTGCGAGTTCAAAAGCAGTTGTTAAGAAACATAACAACATAAAAAAATGACCACAAATTGAAATTGTTTACCAAAACAAAATTACCTACTGTAGGTACTACTACTATTTGTTTTGAGAATAATAAAATATTGAGATTTGCACAAGATGGCAAGATTGTTCCTTTGATTTTTATTTGCAGCAACTTCCTAGAGATATTTATTACTACTATTTAATTGGATTTTTTAGACTTTTGTTAATAAAGACTATCAAGAGTATCGTTAGTTAATAAAGAGACCTTGTGTTTTATATAATAAGATGTATTGTATACGCCATCGTGTGGAAAATATTTAAACATACATAGTTCAATTAAAAGTTTAAAAAAAATTCGTTGTTTTTATATGTGATTTGAAAGCTAAACGGGGCTATAGAGGGTTTAGGTGGCGAATCTGGTGATGCGCACTTTACTCAAGGTTTTTGAAATTATAAACCTCTTTTTATGTCTTTAATACAAAACACTTAAATTCCCAGAATCTCTTCGCAGCTAAGGCAGAATACCAGTTTCTAATTGTAAGTCAAGCTTTTAGAATTTCGAGTTTTGAATGTATAAAAACAAATATAGAGAGGAATAAATAAAATGTACATAATTATACATATTGTATGTATAGCTTGAGAATCAGATTTCTATCGAAAATCATCATCATTATATGTATTTTAATAAGCCTTTACTTATTGTTTATAAAGCATTTAGTATGATTTAATTATATTTTATAGAGTAGGACGTAAAATTAAAGAGTTGCATGTCTAAGCAAAGCGAGTTTGTATAGATAAAAGTTTGATTTAATTGAAAACAAACATAACTATATTAACGATATTTAGTTGCGCTGCAATTGTTTGAATATTCATTTCTTTAAGTGACTTTATGAATTTCTATATGCTTCAAAATTGTTCAATTTATTTCAGAGAAAACTTTACAAAATTGACAGGGACTCTACCTTGTTTTACCAGTGGAGAGCCGGGGGATTTTGATGGGGGCTCCGTGGGGTCACCGGAGAAGACAGGAAAGGTTGCTGTTGCTATTTTTAATAAAATGAAATTTGAAAGGCGACCCAAACCCCTGCCGACCGCATCGCAGCCCCTTTTGCTCATTACAGGCCGGCTCCGGAGGAAGAGGGTTGGTTTGGGTAACCCTGAAAGGGTTCGCGGGAGCAGCATCTCAGCGCTGGAAATTTTTCTACTTTCCCCGGGAAGGGATGAGGGACTACGGATAAAGTTCGTCTTACAACCACTCCAACTCCAACCCCCTTTCCGGGCAATTCTCGGCGGCCACTTCTTTTCGGCGTGATTTTTTTCTATTTTTCATCGATTTTTAATTATCGCCGCTGTTTACATTGCCCGCTTTGATAAGGAACGCGGACCGACGGACAGCGGAATCGGGATCGCCCCCGCAGCCCCACACCCGCTCCCCCAACCATTCATTAGAATTTGCTGACTTAGCCTCGAAAAATTCATAAAATTTAAATGGACGCGTTTTTGATAAATTTATTTTGCTGCCGCTGACGCCGTCGTCGTGCCCGCCCCGCCGCCCGCAACTCTGCGGCCCATTGTTGTTTTTGCTAAACCTTTTCCCTAATTTTTTCTCCATTTCGCCGACAGTTTTGCATTTTTTGTTGTTGTTGCTGTTTTCGGCTTTGTTTTCGCTTTTCATTAGGCCTAACTTTAATTGGAAAAATTTTAAAGGGCTCGTTATTGAATTATAGAACTAATTAAAGGGGGTTTGATGCGGACCCCGGGCCGTGAACTCCCTCGACCGTTAGCGGCCCTCCGGTGTCCTCCTGGCATTTGATGATGAAAAATTGAAAATTCATTTGAATGGTCGCCCGCCAGAGCTTCGGGCAATTTTCCTTAGTTACTGCTCTTTTTATATTGTGATTAATTGCAGAAAGCATTTAACGCTGCTCGAGGTGATGCGCTGTGTCAGGTTCCACCACTCTGGAGCCCTCTTTTGACTAGGATCTATCTTCTAGAACGCTATTTTTGCTTACAATATATCCTAAAATATGAGGTGACTTTGCTCAAATTTTTGCTCCAATTTCGCAACTTCCGTCACCGAATTAAAAGTTATAAAATCGTTGTTAACTTTAAATAAGCAATGAAAATTAAATTATATATATGCTTGACATGCATTGGGTATGATAAAACTCAGCCACTCAAATCTGTAAATATGTCTAATAACTATATGACTTTTTTCACTATTCAACCCAATATTTCTCGAAAACGTGATGTGTTGGAATATTTTCATTTTCACATATACATAAGTTCAGCATATTGAAACCTTCATATCCATGATATTTTTATTTGAATTACAATTTGGATGTAACACAGTGTTACTAGTGCTGCTTATGTACTTTGATTACTTTTGTTTTCTTAATTATTAATTTTAAAACCAAAAGTTGCATACATTCACTTTTGGGAATAAAATCTAGGGAAATAAAATTATAACTCAGGGTAAATGACAACCGAATTAAAAATTACTGAAAAGTAATTGAGTTGGCTTTAGTACTTCTCAATTCCGAAATTTATCTTAAATCCTTTCGATTCAGATAACTTTCAAAATTATTACAATACTTTGGTCGTGATATATTTCTTTTGTTTTAAATTAACTAGCTTAGTACCCAAAATGTTATGTTATGTTATGTGTTTAAAACATTTGAATTGTTTAAAAGTAATTAAATCAGCTCAAGATTTAGGTCAGAAGTAGATGAAGTAAAAATTCTTTAACTCTATACTTCATTCCTTGGCAATTTCCGATCATTGTTAAAAAAAGGAATTGTGAAATTAGAAATGTTTAATGGAGATTGAATAGTAAAATTATTTTACTCGATAAGGTTTAAGAGCTTGAGCGTGAAGATATTCGTTACTAGATCTCCTGTGACTTTCGATAAGATCCAATCTGTTTGCAATAAATGAGCAAAAGCGATCTTACATGACCCATGATCGAAAGTTAATTGGTTCACAAAAATTACTATATGATTTCAAGTAGTGTGGATTAATTTTAATAACGAAGATAAAAATAAAACTGATGCTATTCACGTTCGATTAAAACATAAACAAGAATAAAATATATTTCATAGATGTCTATAAATTCCAAATTGCAAAGTAAGTTTTTTATTGGCTTATTCTCTATGCCTGAGGATATATGAATATTTTTCAATTTCGTTCGAATTTGAAAGTTCAATAAAATTTTAATGAATTAAATTGGATGTTGAGAGGATGAGCATACGTTATGTGGAAATGGGTTGATGTATTGCAGTTTCAAAGGGAAACCAGATGGTGGACGTGAATTTTAAATTCAGAAGATCGAAAGACATTTGTTTTCTCTTCCACATTATTTTATAGGAAATATTTTATACATATTATATATATTATATATATATTTTATATATTTTTGTATAGTCTCTTTATTGTGGTTGTGGCATCGTGGATCGAAACCCTCTTCACTCTTTTAACTTGTTTACTCCATTCTCCAAAATAGCAATAGTTAAAGTGATTTTTTGTTTTTACTATTATAGTAGTTTCCTTTTCTGGAAACAATTAGTTTGTTTTTGGTACAGACCTTACACAAATATTTCATAAATGTTTCTTCGACTTTGCTGTAGAGATGAACAACTTAAGCAATGTATTTTTTTGGACTTTGTTCGCGAATTTATGCGAATTTATGCATTACCAACTTTTCATGAGTTATTTAAGTGTAATATTATTTGACAGTTTGACTACTTAAAGTAGTGTCTTGTTTTATAACTATTAAAGTAAAACAGCAACCTTCTTCGCAATTATTACGTAATGGCTTTAGCCACATTGCAATTTTTAGAGCGTGAGGTGAAACTTGAAAATTTGAAGACTATGGCTCAAAACTGAAAACTATATTCAAGGAATTTTAACAGGAATGTTCTCACTAATACTTTTATTTGTACGAGCTCTAAAACATTTTTAAGCTGCTCTTAATTTCCGCAAGAAGTTCAAACAATCCTCCAAAACGGTTTTACATTACCAAAGGCAAACTCCTTCTGAACCTTAAAATTAGCCTACGTCCAGAACACAATGAGCCAGTGAACTTTCAGAAACCTTCTGGGGGCCATGACTTTTCCATATTTTTCTTTTCGGAGCAGTTCGCACACTTTCAAATCGCTGCACCTAAAAATCACAAAAACCCCACTGCCGTCGATCTTTGCAGAAACATTTGACTTTCGTCTATAAAATATTCAGCGTTTCGTCGCTAAGTCCCGTGAGTCGACAATTTGTCATGCTTTTCCCCAGCCGTGTTTTTGTTGCATTTTTAGGGACAAAAAAAAGGGAATTAATGAATGCAAAATGGTTCCAATTAATTTTCGTAGTTTTTCGGCCGGTACGGAGGTGAGCTCAAAACCTAAGAAAGCCACTGAGGCGACATCGTCAAGAAATTAACGAGAAAAACTTGGGCGGACCTAACGAGTCCGGCGATGAGCAAACTTCTAAGGTGCTTGACGAAAACTTTTTTTTTTCTTCATCCCTAAAGTGGCGGCTGGGGCGGGGGTGGTGCCGTACCGCATGAAAATATTATCAGCCCTGTCGCCGATTTAAAACAAATTTTATATGAGTGCACGGAGCTACGGGCAGCCGTAATCCGGGGCTCCTTGGGAGGAGGGAGCGATTTTCACCCACCTTGGATTCCTTGATGTGGCCATCTCCGGAGTCTTGGATATGTGGCGACGAGGACGATGTGCCGCCCGGCGCTCCTCCGGGCATCGTGGACGATGAGGACGGAGCTTGGTGCTGCGCGACCCCGTTCGGTGTCCCATTTGTGGCTACTCCAGGGTTGCCTGTAGGTGCTCCCGAGCCACTCGCGCCGCTCGGGGGATGGTGGTGATGGTTGTGGTGGTTGTTGTAAGAATTCCGGGATTTCCGGTGATTTTGGTGCCTCTCGCCATTGCTGCACCTATTGAACACGGTTCCGTTTGGGATGAGGCCCACGCCCGGGGAAACTCCGACGCTGCTGAGGGGATTGGGACCGGTGATCCCGCCCGCGACAATACCGTTCTTATCGTCCAGGAGACAAGGATCCTTGTGGTCCCCGCCGAGGCCGTTCGTCGGGCCGCTGTTCGGCAGATACTGCAATCGCTCCTCCCCCGCTCCGTTCGGGTGAATGTTGTTGCTGTTGTAGGCCAGCACCGACGTCCGCAGATCGGTGCTGGAGAAGACACTGAGGGGTCCTAGCGTGACCCTTTCGTTGAGGCTGTTCCGCAGCTGGTCGATCGATCTGTGCACGACGTGGCTGTACTCTCCGTTGGGGATCTCCCCAATTAGCGGCGAATTGTGGTGGTAGTCCAGCCCCCCACCGATGGGGCGGTACTCGATCAGCCGGCCCTCCATAGTCACTTTCCGCGAATAGCACTCTACTTGCACTCCACACGCGGCATAATTTTTGCATTAATCGCCGGCAAATTATCGCAGCATCAGTGCAATTTGGGCCGAGGTATCACTGGGTGACATACAAAAATGCCCACTTATTTCACTTATTTCGTTTTTCTTCCACCGCCGGCCCAACAAGGTCGGAATGGGGAGGTGGGCTGATTTTCTTCGAGACACGTTCAAGCGAGGAATATGAGCCCCACAGATAAACACACGGGAAACAACAACAATGGCACGAAAATAAAAAAAAAATGTAAAGAATCCGGTGCCTGTTCCGCCACCAGCCACCACCGCCCTCGGCAGGGTCAGGGTGGGTGCTCCGCCAGTCTCAGTCGGTTGGGGCGAAAGAAAAGAACCGCGCCAAGTGGGTTACACGCCACCAAAGAAATAGTCGGGATATGGCCGGGTCAGCATGCGAGGAGACGCCGCCGTCCTCCACGTCGTCGTTGGCGGCGGCGGGATATATGTTCGAGCTCCCCGGAAAAGGAAACAGCAGCGCCGGGGAGGAGTCGTCCGCCGTCACTCGGAAGGAAGTGAACGAATCTCGCGTTGCGGCTTTATAACGGTCACCCACAACAGACGACTTGAAGTTTCTCGCGGTTACGGACGCGCGGATTCGGTTTGTCGGTCGGTAAGGCAGGGCACGGCGCGATGTGTCGCCGCGATCAGTTCGGACCAGATACTAAATCACTCCTCAGTGTGGCGGCGGGTCAAGCTCAGGCCCTGGATTTTTAACTTTTATGTTTCGGTGACCGGCCTATAGCAGTGAGGCAGGCGGTCGTCTTAAAGATGCCGCTCTTGTCTTCTGCACGTCATAAGATTTTTTTTTATTTTTTTTATTTCGAGACGTCTTCTTCGAGTGTCGCTCACACGTCTTCGTCGTCAGATTCGCCGGGCGACGTTCGTCGATACAAAACAGATAAAAGTTGGGCAGCAGCGTGCGAGGCTAAGGGGGCGCGCGCTCTCGTGTAAGGTGGGTATCGTTTGTTAAGGTGTCTTAAGCAGCCCGTCTTAAAGCACACGATCCATCACCAATGTAAAAACTCGACTAAAGTAAGAAAAAATCTGAAACAATATATTTGGCCCTCGGTACGCCGCCACCTTCTCATTCTCTCCTCTGTCAGTCTCCGTTTCGGTCGGGCATTTTTTCCCTCCTTAGTCTTGTTGTACTTTTTTTGACTCCCTTTTCGCCCGGCTCTCTTTATACGGCGATTCTACACCATCATCATCAGCAGCAGCAGCAGCAGCCAGCAGCCAGCAGCACCGTCGTGTCGTCTACACCTATATACAGCCGCAGATGCTCTCCTACACCCATTACCCAAAGAACCAGAGGCCGTCGGAGCCCCTGCCCGTCCCGCCGGCCGGGTATTCCTTTTTTAATAGAGAAAATTTTTTTACGCCCTGATGATGTACATACTCGCGTATCCCACCTCGATAAAGACATGCAAGCTACGGCGTAAGCTCAGCTTTAAACGCCAGGCACAACACGGCGTGCTCGGAGCTTTTGTGGAAGCGCGCCGAGCCGAGTGGTACCAACACTTCGGCCCGGCCCGGCGGCAGACGACCAGGACCAGCCGTGCAGCAACAGCCAGCGCCGCCGGAGCGCCGCAGCACCGCTCGCACGGCGTGGCGAGGCCCAGCAGCCCCATGCAGCTCCAGCAGCTCCAGCATCCATCCATCCACTCGCTAGTTTCCGTGGGATCCTCATCAGCTTCAAAACACGCGCCCACCCACCGGCCCTTGGTCCTACAGTCGTCGGTGTCGTTGGCGCGCTTTTTTTTCCCGCCCCTCTACGACCGATACTGGCCGCACGGCGGTGTGGAGCTCCCCACCACCACTACCTAAAAAAGCTTTTTTCCGTTATTTAAAAAAAATCCCATTTTTTCTACACACCAAATTTAAACCACCAGACCACCCACTAAAAAGCTCCCACTCCACGGGACCAGTTTGGGGTAGATTTTTTTGGTAGTTGTGTTTGCATATCGCCCCCAAAGCCATTCCCCAGCAACGGGATTTCCATCCAGCTATCCCGAGAGGTAGAACGGGAAAATTCCTTGCTTTTTTTCTTCGCTCGCCCGCTTTTTTTTCCGTTGAAGCAGAGGCGAGAGTGGTGAGAATCGCTTTTTGTGCGAAGCATTCCTATCCCGGGTCGGGTTGGGTTTTTTTTTTCGGGGAGTAGGGCGGGCGGCAGGCGGGTACTTAAGGGTCTGGAAGGGTTCAGTCGGCCAGGACACTTGCGGTAGGCGCCACTCCAGCAAAGATGCTGTCGTGGTCCTGAAATTGTGCCCTTTTCTTTTTATTTTCAGTTTACAGCGAAAAAAATGTTTTCGTTTTAGGCGAATTCGGCCAGGTGCAATTGAAAAGATTTTCTTCAACGATGAGAGGATGATTTTTGGCACGGGTGGGATAAGATGCATTTTCTATACTATTTTAGAGGAGAACGGAGAAAATGTTGCGCTCTAACCGTGTTTTTTAACAAAATACGTAAATTTCATATCATACACGAGATAATAATCAAATAATTTAGTAAATTAAGTAAACTGTACTAACTAACTCATTAAATTTTTATTTTTATATACAATATCCATCTCGAGATTCTGTGGAGGAACATTAGGCCATTAAGAAGTCTAAGTTGTTTCGACCCACAAAACTTCAATTGCCAATTTTTGAGCGTAAAACTTATACCATGTTTCCATCTCCCCAAAATCTCGAGATTTAGTATAAGCGATTTAAAAGTGTTTCCATGATAGCGCAATTTCATTTGACATTTGATAAGTGTCATATTTTAATTATTTAAAAAAAGTTATTGTGCGTAAAAAGGGCCAAACAGGCACTAGCATTTGCTCCGCACTTGAGCTCCACTTTGTTTTTTGCTTATATTTTCATTTTGCCACTACTTTTTCCATTGCATTCACTTAAATGAAATGGCAATTCAAAAATTTGTCAATTTTAACGCCTGTTGAATGTGCTGAATGAACACCAGAATGAATTTATGAGATTTTGATTGAGATTTTATCGTCTGCTTGTATGAGAAACTCATGTAGGTAGATTGTGATATGGATTTCGAGAAATTCTACAAAATCTTGAGATTTTAGGGAAATGGAAACATGGTATAAATCAAATTAGGTCGGTCATTTTATGCGATTTATATTACTCCTTTAGGTATTATGTTTCCTTAAAATTGTTCATTCAAAGTGTATTGGAGTCAAAGGTTCCAAAAATGCTATAATCTTTTAGGTATGCTTATCGTGACCTTCAATTTCGAGGGGTTCTCCATACTTGTGATAGATCTCTAAATAAATTCCTCCTCTGTCAGGTGCCCCATACACAAAAATCTTTCCAGACAGCTCCGCGAAGACCTTAACCTTCAGCTCCCCTCCTGGTCACTGAACCCATAACGTCGCCGCCAAACGTAGGACGGAATCAAGGCCGAGCAGACGCGCGTATCCATCTCAGCTGTCTAAATTGCTGCGGCACACGCATGTCACCTGTCCCCGCCCCCGCGCTCGCCTAAGAAACGGCACCCTCTCAAGGATATGCGACCTCGCGTGTCGGTAGGCGCGGTAGGCGCAATTTGAGGCGAAGTCCCCCCGTTGCAAGCATATTTTCACTTCCACCGAGCGCCTCCCCTTGCCGTCGGGACATCCCTCTTCCAGACAGACAAAACCTTGACCGAAAAAATTCGAACGCAGTCGGGTGCTTCTTTGGAAAACTCCACAGGTGCCGGTGGGAAGTAAATCTGCCTTTTTATGTTTTTTTCTTTTCTTTTATTTTTTTTTTTTGCTCGAGAAAAGAAAATGTGAAAAAGTTTTCCCTCAGCCTGACCTGCACGTCTCCCAAGTGGAGCGGTTCGAAGCCTATCGCTGCTCCAGCTGGTGGTCGTCTCCGAAAGCTCTTCATTTGCCGTTTTTGCTCCTGCTAAGAGACGGGACCGAGCCCTGTACCCCCGCAACCCCCACGGCGGTGGAGCGAATATTTTTTTTTCTGATGTATATTTGTTTTTCTTTTTTTTGCTGTTTTGATTTTTTGGGGCCAGCGAAGTGGTGCTCAAGTGTGCAAGGAAAGTGGTGAGCTTTAGCAAAAAACCCAACTTTAAATGCGCGCCGCGTTTGAAGGGCTCGCTGCGGAGCCCCTTTTTCGTTCCGCCGAGGCGGTGATTGACACTTCTTCCCTCGGAAGGTCCTGGCCCCCCGACCCGTTGGACATTCGGGCAGCTTTTTTAATTGGATCGAATTCGCTCTTTTGCAGCGTACTTCTCATCTACTTTCGAGTGATTTTCTTTTTTTTTCTATGTTACCCCCCATTTTCTTCCGTGCTGGACCAACCCTTTAAATTTTTTGGGGGGTTTGAAGGAGACACAACGACCACCACGACTGCGATCATCTCCCAGGCACCAAAGGGTTGGTTGCAGTACGAAAAACGCACACATTTTCCTGCACAGCGAAGGGGAACGGGATCCTGTTTAGTGCCTGGTGGAGGCCACCGGGACCGGGGTAAAGTGGGTCTCCAGGGACCGGGAGGACGGTTGGAGGAGCTGATTGAGAAAAGAGCTGGGGGTTTTTCGGCGTTTTTCTTTTGGTAGGAAAAAATCGTTTTGAACTACAAAGCCGTTCAAAGCTTTCAGCCAGCTGAGGAGGGCGTTTGTGGTGCTAGAGATGAGCACTTAGATCTTTGCTAGTTGGAGCTCAGACTCGGTTCCTGTGTTTACTTAAGGACCACCTTATATTTTGGCAGCTGCTGTACCACAATTGCAGTTCTGAACTTATTTTCTTCGAAAGCACCAACACTTCTTACTTCAAAGCAGTTCTAAACTTGTATGTGAAAAACTTTAGCAGCACCGGCCTTAGTCATCGGGACGCTCCGGGCGAGATATACTATACGGTTCTCTGTACTATCATTAACTAGCATTTTGCTGAAAGGGCGGTTTCCGAATTCTATAGCCCGGCTTAATAACTTGAAACATATGAGATCTCCTTTTTAAGTTTTTCAAAATAGGTACTAAAAGTATGTATAGATTAGATATATAAAATCAATTTTTGTTTTCATATTTCTTTTGCATTGTATATACAATACAATAAGATAAAGTCTTCTCAAATTTTAAAATTTAATATTTCACCCAAATTAGGAGTATCTCTAAAATTCGTGAATATGACACAGAACTATGGAGAAGTTGTCTGTATATACAAGAAATTTAGATAGATATTAATTTATCTCTATCAACTAAAAAAAGATTTAATAAAAAAAAGCTTCAATCTTCACGAAGTTCTCAGCAAGAGTGAAAATTGTTCACTTAACTTCGTACTTCGTACTCTTCTGTTACGTTTCGACTGAGTTTTGCCAAGAATAATGTAGCTAATTCACCACAGAGCCATAGTCTAAAATTTATTTTTTTATCACAACTCACCTCTTTTTTACTTATAAGTTTTAAATTTTAATTGTTAAGGGTTAAATAAGGTTATTCATTTTTGTATGTACTATTTTATCGTTGCATTATTATATCGAAATCTGTGAATAGTTCCGTTTAAATACCCTTAGTAATAATTTTCGTTGACTATTTTTCAATAATTAGAAAGAATCATTTTTTGTTAACTTTACTCTTGTTTTGTAGTGACGGTAGTTTCAGTATCTGGATAAATTTAAAAGTAGAACAACTGAAGCAGAAATTTTTTTAAATTGATATCATTTATATATAATACAGTAACATGATAAAAGATATTGTTTAATTTTGATGGAGTTTTGTCATTTTAAATAACCAAAAGCTAATCAAAAAGCAATAAAAACCATGTCACCTCGAGTTTCCCGCATGAAATATTTCATGAGACCGTAAAATCGCCACAAACCAAAAACGGGATCGCACAAATCAATTTAATCGGTAACACGACACCCGTTTTTTATGTTTTTATTCACCTCCTCAGCTTTTTTTCCACATTTTTGACGAATTTTTTATTCTCAAGATGCGCAGCCCCATCCACCGCCGCGGCCGACAAGATGAAAAGATAATCCCTAAAACACCTGTCTGCCGCGGCGTCGAGATTATAGGCTCATTTGCAGTCGTCTGAGCAATTTTTCACGGGGCTTCATTACGGCCCCAGGTGTGGGGACAGGGCTGTAGCTAGGGTCGAATTTGAGGTAGGGCAGCATTGGTTACAGGTAGGGCGGAAGTAAAAAATGTATCATAATTGATCTACCCTCGAAGCACGGGCTCCAAAATCAATCACCATATTATCACTGACCTCTAGGTCAGTGATGTATATTCAATAGCTATTCGTAGACAAATAATTTCGGTGAGAGACCATGAGCATGGATCTAATAACTATTAAATCCTCAATGATGAAGAATAACTATTAAGTCCTCAAGGATGAAGCGCCATCTTTTCAAAACGCCACATAGCCACTCATCACGGAACTCTTGCCTCCAAACATTCCCAAATCGTATAAATACCGGAGACAAGAGCCGAAAATGACAATTTCGATCACCGGCTTTCCGGTAACACATTCGCTGACTGGCTTTCCAGGAAGTAAGTAGAAAATTTCTTCTGAGCAGTGGGTTTTCCTACCAAATTGAATCAGGCTTTCCTGAACTATTTAGGTTTTCGTAAACACTACACAAAGGTTTTCCTACGCGTACTACAAAACTCATACTTATTACCGCCAGGATTTCCTGAAGGTCATTAAGTACTTCAAATCCCCTTGCGTTAGTTTCGTCTGCGGTACTTAACGTACACCCACAGACATTAAACGACTGTATCTATATATTTATATTCCATAAATATACTTTCCTTCACTAATTCAATACTTTATCCCTTTTTCTCATTTCATATTAATAACATTAGAATTAAGCTTTATAGAATTAACTATTTTGAATTAGTATTTTAATTTTAATTTTGTTTATTTATTTATTTATTTATTTCGCTTACTACAAGCTACCTTAAGTCTAACTCTTAAATTAAGACTAAAACTAAATAAACTAAACTAAAATTGTGACTAGATTAGGGAGGGGAGGGATTTAGCAGGTGTAGGCTACGCTTAAGGGTGGCTTTGTCGAGGTGAAAATCAAAGACGGGAGAGTTGTTAACCTTCCGTAGCATTCTGGACAAGGGTTCGAAATGGCCATAGTTGGTTCGATGACAGTCGATATGGAAGGTGGGGAAGGATCTGACGTTGCGGGGGTTAGTGTTGAGGGAGATGCGTTGAAGGAGGTCGGGGCAGTCGATGGAACCCTCAAGGATCTGGTGGACAAAGACAATATCGGCGAAATCACGACGAAGGGCTAAAGGTTCAAGGTCGATTAGTTTCAGGCGGTTTTCATAGGGCGGGAGATTGAGGTGATCAGCCCATGGAAGGTCACGGAGGGCAAAACGGATGAATCTGCGCTGGACCGATTCAATCCGGTTAACGAGGGAGGATTGATAGGGGGACCAAACTTGACTGGCATACTCAAGGAGGGGTCGGACAAAGAATATGTAAAGTGATTTGGTAACAAAGGGATTGGAGAACTCCTTAGACCACCGTTTTACGAAGCTGAGAGCAGAGTTGGCCTTGCTGACAGATTGGTCAATATGGGAACGGAAGTTGAGTTCACTATCACATATGACACCAAGATCACTGAGGGAGGTAACTAAAGGGATGGGTACACCAGAGATGGTGTAGGATCTGGGAGATGTGGAGGTGCGTTTCCGGGAAAAGGTAATGGCTTGGCATTTAGATATGTTGAGATCAAGGAAGTTTTTTGAACACCAGGTATGAAAATTGTCGAGGTCGCTTTGGAGCAGTAAAGAATCGGATGTACTAGAAACTTGTTTGAAAATTTTCATATCGTCGGCATAGATTAGGATGTCAGAATGTTTGATAACATTCACGACATCATTAATGGACAATATGAAAATTAAAGGGCCGAGGTGGCTGCCCTGAGGGACACCGGAATGGGATACGATGGGATTAGAAATCGAGGAGTCAAAACGGACGCTGTATTGGCGATTATCCAGATAGGAATTGATCCATGATAAGAGTAGGGGGGGAAGGCCGATGTAGTTCAATTTTAGGGTAATAATTTTGTGGGAAATTTTATCAAAGGCTTTGCTAAAATCGGTGGCTACGACATCAACTTCGTTGCCGTTCTCCATAGAAAGAAGGGTACGGGACACGAAGGTAGATAAATTGGTCGTAGTAGATCTACCTTTGAGGAAGCCGTGTTGGGCTGGAGATATGATGGATTTACAGTGGAAAGACAAGGAGTCGTAGATGAGGCTTTCGAAAAGTTTAGGGATACAAGATAGTTTGGCGATAGGACGGTAATTTGAGATATCGCTTTTACTTCCCTTTTTATGGATAGGAGTGATATAAGAGTTCTTCCAGAGATCAGGGAAAATACCCTCAGAAAGGGAGAGTTGGAAGAGATGGGTGAGGGGTTGGATTAAATGGGCTAAACATTTCTTAAGGAGAATAGCTGGAATGCCATCGGGACCGGGGTCAGTATCGTCAACGAGGGCACTGATTTTAGAGGCAACTAAAGAAGGGTCGATGTCGATGGAGACCAGGGAGGTTTGGGCGCAGCCTTCCAGGGTGGAGAAAAAGATGGGGTCAGGGTCAGAGTCGAGATCGCAGAAAGATTGACTGAAGAATTCAGCAAAAAGGTTAGCAATTTCAGTAGGGTCTGATGAAGATATGTTGCCAAGCTTAAGGACGGAGGGGTAGCCGTTGGACTTGCGCTTAACATTAATAAACTTATAGAACTGCTTGGGCTCGGAAATAATTTTAGATTGCATGGAGGCGAGGTAGTCTTTATAAAGGGATTCGCAACGTTCGGAAAAGAGCGAGGAAACGGCAGAGTAGGAAGAGAAGTCGGCGTCAGATCTGGACTGGAGGAAGGAATGCCAGAGTTTATTCCTTTTATTAAGCAGGGAGCGGAGCTCTCTATCGTACCAGGGTGGTGATGTGGAGCGATTTTTTACAGGCTCAAAGGGAACACATTTTGATATGCAGCTGAAAAGTTCAGTGTAGAATAGGGAGACGCAGTTATTTATGGGTAGTTGTGAATCTTTTAGGGAAGTTAGGGTGTTGGAATGACTTAAAAGGAGATTAAGCTTTGCAAAGTCGGCTTTACGGAAATTGTAACGGAAATTGGGTTCACTGTTGGAGAGAGGGGTAGGCGATTCAGAGGTATGAGATAGGAAGAGGGGAGGGTGGTGAGAATCAAGAGTAGAAAGGAGGTGGCGACTTTCGGTAACAGTAGAGTCAAGAGGATTGGTGGAAAAAATAAGGTCGAGCTGTCTGCCGAGGTGGTTTTTGATGCCACTTAATTGATAGAGACCAGAATCGGAAAAGTGATCAATAATTTGGGACTCAGTTGAAGTTTTGGAGTATCCCTTTGAATTATCATCTTTTGAATTATTGTTTTAGATTGAATTGTTATTTACTTCGTACTTCATTATTTTGTAGATATACATATACATATTCTGAATTATAAATATTTATTTCTTTACATTTTTCATTTGTTGACTTATCCTTTATATTTTGAATTAATTTTCATTTAATAACAAATTTTCACATTTTCATTAATACCAAAAATTCTTGTTGTTTGTTTTGTTTTAACTCCCCTCGCCTCATACCTACTGTGAATCAGTACCTCTTTACGAGGTGCCTGGTATAGGCCCCAACAGTAATGTTGGGTCTTGTTTTTATTATATGTCTGTGCTCCCGCTGCACATACTTCAAATGCCATCTATAAACAGAACAAAGAATTATTATAATATCAAATGAATGTCACAAACTGTGCTATGTTCGGAAAAGTTTAAATACCTATCGCTGCAATTTTTTTTATCTCAAACTATGAAGAGAGGGGTAGGCGATTCAGAGGTATGAGATAGGAAGAGGGGAGGGTGGTGAGAATCAAGAGTAGAAAGGAGGTGGCGACTTTCGGTAACAGTAGAGTCAAGAGGATTGGTGGAAAAAATAAGGTCGAGCTGTCTGCCGAGGTGGTTTTTGATGCCACTTAATTGATAGAGACCAGAATCGGAAAAGTGATCAATAATTTGGGACTCAGTTGAAGTTTTGGAGTATCCCTTTGAATTATCATCTTTTGAATTATTGTTTTAGATTGAATTGTTATTTACTTCGTACTTCATTATTTTGTAGATATACATATACATATTCTGAATTATAAATATTTATTTCTTTACATTTTTCATTTGTTGACTTATCCTTTATATTTTGAATTAATTTTCATTTAATAACAAATTTTCACATTTTCATTAATACCAAAAATTCTTGTTGTTTGTTTTGTTTTAACTCCCCTCGCCTCATACCTACTGTGAATCAGTACCTCTTTACGAGGTGCCTGGTATAGGCCCCAACAGTAATGTTGGGTCTTGTTTTTATTATATGTCTGTGCTCCCGCTGCACATACTTCAAATGCCATCTATAAACAGAACAAAGAATTATTATAATATCAAATGAATGTCACAAACTGTGCTATGTTCGGAAAAGTTTAAATACCTATCGCTGCAATTTTTTTTATCTCAAACTATGAACAAACAATTTAATTATGATAATTTATCTTAGTTTTTGGTATTTTTAAGGTAGGGCATTGTGATTTCAAGGTAGGGCATTGCCCCACAATGCCCCTCCCTAGCTACGGCCGTGTGTGGGGATTGTGGCTGCATTCGTGTCGTCTGCGTCTCATATTGCGTGGGAAAATTCGAGCCTCCTTTGAGATTGGTTGCAGGGCGACCGGAATTTCAGGAATTTCTCACCTGAAAACTTGGAGACGCGGCAGATTACATGACCCGCTGCACAGAAGATTTTCCAGGAACGAACGCGCGTGGGGAGGTCTCCGGCAGTACCGGAGCGCGCCCGTCTAATGAGTTGGCTGTCACCTTCACTGACCTCCTTGAAATTGGGCGGGTCATTATTTATCATTTGGGCCGTGATTGCAGCGGCAATAAGTCTTTAATTTGCCGCATAATTGCCGGGGTGCGCTGACGACCTTTTCAGTGATTACAAGCGCCATTAACGGTGCATTTCACATTCCGCAGCGCGGCAGGGCCCCCTGCTGGCCGCAAAGTGAATTTGCTCGGCCATTAGCGCTCCGAGGGGATTTCATTTCTCGAAATGTAAAAATCGCCGGTGTCTTCCTGTGGCCCCGCAACAGCGTCTCAATCAAAACGAAACTCAAATTAACGCCGCATGGAGCTCCTGGCGCTTCCTCGGTGCCGCGCGATTGTCCGCATGCGGTCAGAGCTAGTGTGAAATGTCTGTTTTGACACCTTTCTACGGGGTTCCGTGGGAACAACGACAATAAACATTTGTTCGTTGGCCAGAACAATCAAAACCATTTCTAAAAAAGATGAAAAACTTCAAATAGCTAAAAGTTCGGCCGTAAAAAGTATAGTAGACCGATAGGTATTATAAGATTTTAGTTTGACTTTACTTGCTTGTAATTGATGAGCCACTAAATTTCATTCAAATAACAATTCTTGCGAAAATGGGGTCAATTTCCTAGGTGTAGCTATAAAAAAGCGTGAAATCTCGTAAAGAGCCAGATTTACACTCCAAACTAAGTACAATTATCGAAAAAACTTTTTCTCTCAATATAAATTCATTGATTTCAAAAATGTTTTAAGGGATACTTAAAAAATAAATTATATGATAGAAAAAATTGATGAGAGTTTTAATTCTAAGAAATTTTAGAAATAAACAGAAGTTTTTAAGGTCAAGGGTATCAAAGACCTTTTTCAGAAACGATTTGAGGTGTCAAGTTAAAAATAATATCGAATTACTAAGTTCTATATCCTCATTACTGATTGTATACAAATCTTAAATTAATGTTGGCTTTAAGAAAGCAACTAACTGACTTAACTATTCGGAAATTGAATTAAATAACAAATCTAAAATAATAAATATATATATTATATCTCGCTCAATGTTTAGTATTTTCATAAAAATGTCGTTGAAAATAATCAACGCGGTATCAACGAACATCAGAGATAAATATAAAAATTATTGTTCATCATTGTCAAACCTTCATATTTCACGTACACAGTGAAGAGCAAAACTGAACCAATGATGGTAGGTACTTGAGGGTTTTACAAGTTGTTCATTTACTGTAACAGATATTGTAAAACTGGTTGCGTAATATTGTAGAAGGTAAACTTGTCTATAGAAATCTCATATACATTTTGATGTTCGACTGATCATTTTTGAGTTATTTATGAGGCAAAACTTTCAAATCTCACTACTTTTATCCTCGCAAATAACTCAAAAAATGTCGTAGGTATGGCAAAAATGGTTATAATAAATTGTGTGCAGAATTTAATTATCTATAAGTTAGGTGAGGAAATTTGCCCAAGTCAGATTAAAAATTGGCGATTTTTTGTAGAAATATAGCATAATGCATTAGGCACAAATTATTGAAAAACAATTTAATTTCCAAAATTATTAATCTACAAATTACCTGAGGACATCTTCCTACATCAGATTTATAGTTAGCCGAAATAGATGTGTTTTTTTTAAATCGGTTTCGGTTCTGGCTTGAGCGGGAAATTTTGCGCTGAATTGAAATCTTTTCAAAAATTTTAAAATCTTTATAGGTAGGTATACGTGAGGGCTTTTAAAGTTAAATTCAATGCAAATATTGCTATATAACCTAAACCAGATAGGGAAATGAAACGCAATGTGAGACTCCATGTCCACAGTTAAAGGTTAATATGAAGATGCGAAGTCTATTTTTATCTAATATAATTTAATTATTATGCGGTAGTTCTCGCATTTTATCGCAGTAAATCCCAGGGTTTCGAATTCCTTTAGAAGGACTACAAATTGCCTATTTTTGCTACCACTAAAACAATGGGTTCGAAATCAGGAGAACTGTTAAAAGCAAAACAAAGTCACGATTGTCCGGATGTCACTATTACCCATATAAAAAAGAGGAGAATAATTTCATTGCAGCAGCGGCAGTGCTCGACGCACGTATTCGTGAAAATGTTAAAAAAAATTTAAATGCGAAGCATCGGACGCGCTGCAGCGCGGCGGTCCGGCGCAGCAGTGTAAGGCAGCACCTTCCCGCGAAATGAGATTACGCGTCCATTAATCCCCCACCCTATGAGGTGGTGGCTCCGCAGAATAAAAATTTTTTTGTTTTAATAAGCAAAAGAAAGAACAAAACTTTGATAAATAGCCCGCCACATCCATCATTTCCCCTTCGTCAGTCTTAAAACAGACCCTATTTTGTTGCTCTTATTTCGAAAAGGAATGCTTTTTTTGTTGTTTTTGGCGCGCAGGTTTCCTGTATGCACCTCGGCCGAATTGCAACAACAACAAATGAAAAAAAAAATACATATAAACAAAAAATAAAAGTTAAAAAATATGTGAAAAAGTGGAAAAAAAAGCGACAAAATAGTGAAAAGTTTTACGCAGGCATTTTATGCAGCATAAAAAGGAATAATTTGATACATGCTCCCTCCACACGAGATGAATCCTAATGTGCGGGCGCAAAAAGAGCACAGGGTGCTTCTGCTGCTGGTGCAGGCTGCAGGGTGGCTTTATGGGGATGGGGTTCGCAAAAAGCATCTGCACCAGCTCCCATGTTGCACCTACGGCAACTCGTCGGAGAGGGGGAGGGGAGAGGGGGGGAGGGGGGTGGCACGAGTGGGATCCGCGGATTACACGTTCAGCGCTGGGCGCGGATATAAAGGACCCCGGCAAAAAGGCGGCCACAACAATGTGCATCGCATGCGACAGATAAATGAATGAGCCCCGCGGAGCCCCTCAGCCCCGCAGCATCCATTGTACCCCAAAACTATCTTGGTGCCGCACTTGTGCTGATTTGGGGCGAAACGCCCCCGATGACGTGCTCACTGGAGACTGCTGCTCTTGCCATTTTCTTGAGCAACTCTGGTTATCGCAGCTTTTTTTGTATTATAATTTAATTAAAGAAATCTTATCTTTCGTATACTCTAAATGAGCAACGACTTATTTAGCCAAAAGTTACACGCAAGATAATTATAAGAAAACAAGGTTCCAAAACTTAACATAAAACGCGGTTTTCTCCAAATATAGCTTGTATTATAAGAAAGAAAATAACGGCTTTTTCAATTTTGAAACTACGAAAGCTGTAGTAGTAGAATAGTAGTATAGTATATTCATCAAAACGTGGCGTTTAATGTTCTCTTTTGATTCTTCTAAACTCTTCAAAATTTAGCTTTTTTAAGCTAGCATGGTCAAAAATAATATGGCGAAATTTGAGGGCATTTCTTTCCTAATTATATATATTATACCACTTTACTAAAGATGAATTCATCGAGAAAACTTGAGCGAATTATGTTCCAGCCCCGATAATTAGGTGTTTTCCAAATTCATAAATAGTAAATAAATCATCACTTTCTATCGTTCAAACTAGATCTTGGTATAAAATTGACTACGCATGAAGCGAAAACACAACAAAAATGACTCACAAATGAGTGCTGCTGTCTAAATTTTTTGCCGATCAGGTAACATAAATTAAAAATTAAGCAGAAAGCTATCAAAACTTAATCCTCGGCATAATAAACTACACACAAGCCCTAATTTCAACAGAATGTTCATAACGCAAATTCCGCGATACAGATAAGCCGCAGTTTCGAATTTCAAGACGATTTTGCCACGAGATCAGCATAAATAAATGATAAAGCGCACAAAAACCTCCTCGTTATTTGTATGGAATACCTGAGATGCCGTCGTTCGTCGCGCGTGCATATCTGAATCCGAAATGAACAAATGAAGCCGCGAGCTTGGACTTAGACCCTTTAATCAAAACATTAGGAAAAAATCGCCCGCGGGGAAAAAATATAGATCGAGTCGCGGCAGCTGTGCCGGGAAGAGATTCTTATGTAAATGGGGCCCAGCACAGGTGACCTCATAACTCCCCCTAGGACGGCCGTTCATCCAAATTTCTTCTTCGTCTCTTATGAGCATTTAAAAAAGCGCATAAAATCGCTAAATTAAATCAGAGCTTGTAGCCGTTGGATTGGGAGAAAAAACGCGCTAGTCGGAACGCGCGTTGTCAATCGTCATTCCGAGGCACCTGACGCCACGGGACGCGCTTTGATCAATAACCCCTCATTATCGCCGAGGTCAGTCCACTGAATTAATTAGAATTAATCGCAGTGATCGAGTTAACGGCATCCCAGCTTAATCCGGTGATCAGGACAGTCCAGAGTACCGAATTAGGGGATCTGGGACGACATTGAGCCTCTTCCCGCCAATTTACCAAGTGCTCGCCACGCTATCGACTAGCGCAGCATTTTTGAGCTCCAGCAAACGAAAATTAACCCCAATGCCCAGCTGGAGGAGGTATGCGGGCCCCAATAAGTCAGGAGGTCCCTCATTATTTCGGAATTAGCTAACGATCTGGCGAGGAGCGTCTGGCCCCGTCGAAATTGAGCCGGTACGGAGGCTCTGAAGGGCAACCGGAAAACGGGCCCCACTTGGCCTTTATTTATGTGTCAGATTTCAGGTTATGTGCGTAAAGGAGAACGGATCGACATACTTTTCTTACCTGGGGGCACATCTTGCATTGGTACTTTCGGCCGGTTCCCGTGCCGTTCGTGAGACCCGCGCTGATCTTCGTCGCGTTGATGGGCTGGGGGACGACCAGGAGGGCGGCTGCGGCGGCAGCACCGGGATGACCGTGTCCTCCGCCCGGTGAACTACTGCTCGATGAACTTGACCGAAGGGCCCCCGCGGCGCCGTAGATTGCCATTTGTCCACCCTGTGCGCCGGGATGGTGATCCAGGCGACCGTCATCCAAAAGGTGGCCTATTATGAATAATAGTAGTTATAATAGTTATAAAACAGTCTTTAAATAGAGAGTTTTAAAAGAAAAACTATCTTTCAGTCACCCCCGCACCAGATCAAGGTTAGCAGACTCAAAAGTCAAGAAGAAATCACTAAATTCATATTATAATTATGATTTTTATGCAATTTTTATTTATTTATTTATTTTTAGTTTAAATTTGCATTTTTGTTGGGTTCCGTCCAATAAAATCAGTTTGAAGGTTTAAGAATTGTGCTTGAGTTTCTTTGGGGGTATCATGGTATGCAAAAATGTTACAATAACTTTTCAGTATTCATAATAAATCAATGATAAATTGAAATGCAGGTTTCATAATTTGGTCTTCATATTTACATTTATTTGTATTTCATTTTATTTAATGAAATGAATGAATTGAAAGAATTTGATATACCTACATATATGAATGTATAAAGTAGTTTTACTTTCTGAAACGTATTGAGTTCAAATCGCTGTCGATAATTATCTACCCACGTAAGACTCCTTCTATTTGATTAAAAAAAAATGGCTGAAATAATTGACGCTTAATAACGCCACGCGCGGAATCTTCAATTAAGCGTTTTTTGCCATTAACAGACGCACTAAAAACTAATGGCTAAAATTATGTAGCAGAAGCTAAGAGGGGCCCTATAACAGTTACTGAACTACATAGTGCTCCTGCGGGCCTATCACGCCCCAATAAAAATAATGAGAAGACGGCCCAGATCGCGACTTTAATTGTTAAATGATCAGAAAGAAGTGCCTTCTAATGACGACGGACGACCACGGTGCAAGTCTTTCACTTCGCGCTCCAATCGAAATCTCAGCGAATTATGAATTTCTTGAATTCTTCCTCGCTGAGACGAGAGCAATCGGAAAAAATGACACATTTTCCGGGCAAGTGGGCCTGGGGCTTCAGGATACCCTCGCACAGTCGGCGGCGGCGGGGCAGCCACATTTGCTGCTTGAAGCGATCGATGTACGCGGCGCAACGGTCACAGAGACACATGTCATGACGGTTCAATAAACACCAGCGGCAGAAAGGCAGCCGTTTGCCTCGGACGGCAAAAAGCAGCCATTTCAGCGCGTAATTAATTAAAAGCGAAATCAAAACGAGATCTGCTCAGAAAGCACGCGTGCTTTGAAGCCATCAATCCGTCGATCAGCGAGCGGACGGACGCTCCGACGGAACTAGTCTAGGGCCCCTTGCCCATTTACAGCTTCGGAATTGCCGTGCCGCGCACCGATCACAATGAGCTGCGGCTGGTGCAGTCAGAGGGCAGGCGGCGGCGGAAGGAATTTAATCGGTCCAGCGCCTGATGACGATGATGAGATGATGATGATAATAAACTCCTCCGAGACACCGCCGCCGGCGAGATGCCCGCGCCCCAGAGCGACTCGCGAGGCGTTGCGTTCCCTGAGCCGATCGCGCAGCCGCCGCCGCGGCCGGAGAGTAGAAACAGGTAAAAAGTCGAATGTACCAAGAGTGCGCACCTTCAGCGATGGAAATTTTTTGAAACAAAAAAATAAATAAATAAGAGGAAAATTGGAAAAAGTGGAAAAGGCGAGTGCCTGAAATGCTCCGGCGCAGAGCAATGGGGTCCGAAAGCGGACTGACAAGTGAGCGCGCATGCGACAAAGACTGCATTACTGCAGAGTGGCGTCTCCGCGGCATTGCTTTTTGCTGATCGGCGCGCCGTTTATTAATTTCCCATAGCAAATAAATTGGATGGCGGTAAGCCTGCAGCAGCCCCAATTGCTCCTGCAGATTGCCGATCCATGTAAAGTTTTGTAGTTAACTGGCGGCGTTTGGTGTAAATCAGGAGTCGCCATATCGATCGACATCGACACGGCAGTATCAGAAGACACCAACGTCGGTACCGTAGACCAATTTTTGAATTTAGCTTCTGCTCTTTCAAAAAATACATCTATTTGTTTATGGAGGAGCAAACTACAAAAATGTTTGTTAGAATTTAATAAATTAACCACTTTACTTCTACCAAAGCGATCATGGGTATAGTGTCTGGTGAAGAAGTTGCAAAATGTTATTACGACACTGCCCCCGGGGCCGCCGCCACACCGCCTGTTGGGGCTGATCTGTGTGGGAACAGGTGCAGGTGGATGTTATGCAACTAGAAACGATTTATGTACGGATCCTCGCCATCAAAATGTACTTTCCCGGCGATTGTTAAGATTTCTCGGGCATTTTTTCTGCTGCACCTCCAGCGGAGGAGAGCCTGCCCGGTGGCGGTCGCGGCGGTGGAGGCGCGGGCAGTGGCGAAGCACCTCCGCGCTCCGGCGCACTAGGAAAAAGCCGATCAAACGAGCACGTCGCCTTGTACTACATCGATGTACCTCGGTTGCAAGACATCCGATTTTCATGTAAACCGATGAGGCATGGACTGCAGAGCCCCACAGTTCGAACGTCGGCGGCGGCTCGCGATCCCCCCGAAGTTGACTGCTCAGGATGATGAGACGGTTGAACAGCATCCGAACAAGATGCTGGAACGCCGCTAGTTAGGGCCAGCGGGGCCGCTCCCCGGGGCTCCCAATGATCGTACATTACGTTAATGCGGGCTCCTCCGCTGGCGGGAATGTTAAGCCCCCCATTAGAGATTTTATCAGTTGGAGGCGATCAGATTACCCCCGAAGACCTGAGGAGACACTCGAGGCAACAAGATTGGGAGCAAAACAGTAACGCAACACACGCCGCCGCCGCGCGGCTAATGAAAAATTCGCGGGGCATTTAAAATGCCCCGAAAAGGGAGCACTGATATCATCCGGGGAGTTCTGTTGGGGCCGCCGTAACGTGTGACTTTGAACCACACGGAATTTCATGTTGTCGTCATCCTCCTTCGCTCCGGGTGGATATGTGGCAGCAGCAACAGTGGCCGCTGTAGCGGCAAAAATAATTTTAATTCGCCGCTTTTTACTGGCGGCGATCCCCCAAGTATGGGAATATTTCCGCTGCCGGGCCATTTCACGGATTTAATTAGTCCGGCAGCATGCCGCATTCGGAGTGCCCCTGACGCCGCCTCCGCCGCCTTCGTTCCCGCCAACTGTAATCGATGCAATCTCGCTTCAGGAGCTGATGGTGATACCAAGTAATTACCCGAATGAGCAGATAATTAAACCACAATCAACGCGACCTGCAGGGGTGACTTACTTCGGTGATTTTTTATATTTCCCACATTTTTTTTTAAATATTATTTCGAAAAAAAATATATCGGACAACTTACCTTTTTGCAGGTTGTTGTGGTGGTCATTCATTTTCGCCTGCAAGTAAAAAACAGACAGAGAAAAAATTCAATGAACGCTTAACACGGACTGTAAAAGAGTGGAAAATTATAAAAAATAAAATGATTATTTAACTAAATAAAAATAATTAACTTAATCGAAACAAAAGGAGGTAGCTTAAACAGAAAAAAACAATAAACACTATTTGCAACGAAAGTGGGTCGGGGGAAAAGTAAGGTTAAGATAGGAAATTTGTTAATGTTAAGAAGAAGGGGGGATTCCCCCCAAAGCCGAAAGAAAAGCAAACATTTTTCTTAAAAGATTCTAATTTGGGGTACCTCGTAGCCCTGCTTCATGGACATGTGGTTCCTTGGCGCAGGCCACCCGCTGTAGTCGATGTCTTTCGAGTGCTGACCGCATTGCTACAGATCAAACGAGAAATATTAAAAAATTATATTCGTTAATTTTATCTGGACAATGGCCTCTCTCACATGAGCACTAGAACAATTCTGATCACTTGAAAACAATTTTTATCTCATTTAATTCCACATCACACCATTGCAAATTTGTAGCTGTTCTAACGCTCATATGACTGAAAAGCCAGCGAGAGTTGAAGGACAAGTATAAGTTATGGGTTTTTAAGGTTATTTTCACTCTAGGTATGAAAGAGACCGTATTCGTAATTGGCTCCCAATTTGTTTTCTAAAATCACTGATCTTTTATGAGAAACAATTAGTAGTCATTATGTATAGATTTTTTTTCCGATTCGCATATTTGACTATACTTGGGATTGAAGAATCGAGTCGAAAATTCATCTAATATTTTCCTTCGGCGTTTCGCTCCTTAAATGAAATAACATTTACAAATAAATACTTTCAGCGACAATGTTTTTATTTCGTTTCAATCTAGCCTGTTAATCGAGATTGGATCCACTCGATCCAATTTCAATCCAATCTGCGTACTTATATATGGGATTGAATCCGGATCCAATTTAGACTCGATTTTGTGTGTACATATAGCAGTATAATAACTTTGAAAAAAAAAAGTTTTCCTAACAACGAAAAATAAAACGCCAAAAATGTTGCAATTACCTATTCGAAAAACCATCTAGATAATGTTGTTAAGAATATGATAATTGAAAATTTTTACATATTTACTTTTTATTAAATATAAGTTAAAATCAATGTTTTTTACAGATGTGTAAAATTAGCAGAATAAAATCGGTAGGAGCACAATTTTAATAAAAAGAATAAAAGCATCATTACAGGATAATTAAGTACCCAAAACCATCAATTTAGTTGCTCTTATATATTTTCTTTTGATTTGAACAAAATTTGGTAATGATCTTTGTTTTACACTATGCTTAAAGTAACTCCTTATACGGCACCAAATACAGAACGTGCAAAACTCCATTGCTAGACCAGACCTTTACCTTGCATCTCCCACGCTCCAATTACAAATAATTGAAGATATTTTGACGGCTTTGTTTCTTGAGACTTTTCAAACTGTCGACTGAGATGCTGTATCAAGGAGAATTAGATATTCGAGTGACTACGACGAGCATTTTCAGGGTACTTTTTTCTTTTTCCAATTACAACGAAAAGAAGGAAAAAATGCTCTGACTGAGAGCGTTTCGAAAGTTGTAACTCGAAAATGCTATGAATGATTTCAAAACTTGATGAGATAATAGTAGTAGTCTTTCATCACCTCAATAGTTTTAGAAGCATACAGTATTATTTTTTAGAGGATTTTAACTAAATGTTCTGCTATCCTAAAAGCAGAATATATATCTAGTTTATTATCAATAAAATTCATTTACTCAAGCAAACACAACATTCTTCTGCAGCATTTAATTAGCCTTTAATCATTTTAATGACATAGGTGATTTTATTTTTGAAGGACCTTATTAAAATTTTGGTTCTGCAAATTTTTTTCCGCTAACCTTAGACAACTATTTTTTCCCCTGCAGTATTTTGTTATTAATGTTTTTACGCTTACAAACCTGAACATACAAACTGATAGGACTTTTCCACTTTGGGTCGGTCCTAAGGGAAATTTTTAATATAATGGAAAAGATACGTTAAGTTTCGCAAGACTAAATGTCATTTGTTACCCCCGGATAGTCGTAAACCTGTTTACGACCCCTCAAATGAGGCCAAAACTTTAAAGCAGTAGCCCCAAAGATGAGTTATGAGCTTCAATTCCCAAGCAGCCACTTCGGACTAATCCCCAGTGATTCGGTTTAGTGACTCACATCACAATTACACTTCCGGCCGAAGCGAAATTAACGGCGAAAATCCGCGAAAGTGCTGATGCAGTCCTCAGAGACGACGCGTTAACCCAAATGCCCTAGAAAAGCGGCGCGCTGGCTTCACCCATTCCTGGCAACCCTAAACTAGAAAGAATCTCTAAAAGAGGACAAAGCAAAAAACGGACGGGAGAAAATCTAAAAAAAAGGCGCATCACACAAAAATGCTTCCCACCTTAAAAAAAACGCCGAAAAAATCCCTGGCCCACCCCCACCCGCCGGGCTATGTACTTCCTCCTCGCGCCCATGTGCGACCAGCCGTCCTTTGAAGTGTGCGTAGTCTTCCCACCCGGCGGGCGGCAGGACCCGGTCGCCGCCACCCCCACCCCACCCCGAGCAGCCCCACCCCCTCCCCGTCGTCATCAAGTCCAGGAGGAATCCGGCAGGACTCCTCTGAGTCCTCCTTCTAAGCCCCCTTCGTCTCGTCCACGCGTCCCGCGCGAGAGAGAGGCGAGAGAAAGCAGCCCCCCATTTGATTGAAAAATCAATAGGAGCAGACGGAACGTGGCGGCGGAGAGGAAAAAATCACTCGCCACGTTTCATTTTTTCCAACTTCTTCCGAGTGAGAGCGGCGAAAAAATGTCCGCGCGCTTTTTATTTTTTCTTATGTGCGCGCGAAAAAATTTTCTTCGCTTTGCCCTTTTTCTGGATGCAGCAGCAGCAGCAGCAGCACAAGGGGGGGTGGTGGGCGGCGTTGGGCCGGGGGAGGCTCTGCACCGTGCAGCCGACCACCCACCAAAAAGAGTGGCACCTCGAGCGGCGCGGGCGGACGGGGTTCGGGCGGAATCGGCACGGCACGGGCTCCAGCCGGGGCAGCGGCGGGGGAGGGGTGCAAGTGGCGCGCTGTGCCCGAGTCCCGGTTCCGGGCGCCGCGAATAGCTTTTAGATGGGAGAGGGGGAGGGGGCGACAGAGCCTCGTTTGGGGACGCGGGGTGAATCGCACATTGCTGCGAGTTTTTTCGCTATTTTTATTATTTTTTTTTTAATTTTCTTTTCTCCCATTTTTTTAGTCGCATCCTTTCGCAATTTTGTGCCTTCCACCGTGCGATAGTTTTGGCAATTTTATTTTTGAGCATTACTTCCTCTCTCCTCCCCACGCGGCCGCCAATCTGCATTATTTGGTGCGGGCGGCGAGTTTTTCTTATTTTTGAGGCTGCCCTGAGCCCCAATTTCATTGCAACGCATAGCCGACGCCCCCGCACTGTGGCGAAATCGAATATCGGTTTTTCGTTCAAATGCGTGTTTGATGAATAGGACTGCGTTGAGATATGAAAAATAGTTTTGGGGATTCTTCTAACAAAATTACAAAGACTGTCGAAATTCATTTCGATCTTACTGACATCTAGTTTCGCTTTGGAAATATTTTAGGGGTCAGACAACTACTTTTATTCAGCACAGAAGGAAATATCGCATTGAATTGAAATTTATAAACAATTACCCAAATAAAACTATTTTTATTTTGTAAAAATGAAATGAAAAAATTATTTGTTTGGTTTGAAATTTATTTTGCATCGACTTAGCAAAATTGATTACTTTATTAAACATATATTGAAAAAAATGGGTGAATTTAAGAAGGAGAATATATGAATTATTATTATAACTGATACCTCATAATATGGAAAAACGAAACCCTTATTGATGTGTCAAGGACCTTTTTCTCAGAAACGACTTGAGGTAGCAAGATGAAAATACTATCGAATACTAAGGTCTATAGCCTCATAACTTAAATTTCTATAGATTAAGACAATAAGAAGATACTCACTGAAATTTGGCATAAGTGAAAGAATAAATTCGAAAATCATTAATTTCTAATTCTATGTGAAATATTCGTTTTATATACCTAATTATTAATAATTATTCTATGATCATTAAGTAACTACTTGCTACGCTGTACGGAACGGAATGGAACCCTTAGGGGCCTTAGGGCGTTAATCCGTTTGTTTTAGTTTTAGGTACCTTTTTGTTTGGGCTCCTTAGGACCAATTTTTCAATCGTCAGATAAATTTATTTGTCGAATAAAAAATCAATTTTGCTCTGAGGAAAAATTATTTTCCGCTCTATTTGTCGAAATTAACTGATGAATAGCGATCAAGAGCGATTCTATTTGCCGGTTTAAGGAACGAATAAGTTTATTCCTCTGATAACTATTATTTAAAATCAAAGCCAATGTGATTATTGGGACAATTTTATTCGACGAATAAAATTTATCTGGTGATTGAAAAATTGGCCCTTATTGAAATGTTTTGAAAACCTTTTAACAGTTTTTTTTTTTTTTTTATTTGTTTTCTACAGTTGGAAAGGCCCATTAATTTTCTCCAATATACTTGTCCTACTGATGCAACCTACGTTACTGTGGTCTTCGTCTTTTTTCTTCCTCGTTTTAATTGCTTCATACAAAAGTCTAAAGACGAACCCTTCGGAGACGCAATTTAGATGAGTACCCGAAACTCATCTTCCTGGTTCAAAACAAGTTCAGTTTGCCGCATAAGCAAGCCCCCAAACCGCAGGCGGAAAAAACACCCCTGCGACGGCGATAACGCGCTAAATGAATTTATGGGAGTTTAAAACTTTTAGCCAGTTCAAATGGACTCCCGACTGTGCACTAACCCACCACACCGCCCCCCGCCCCCATTGCCTTAACCTCACCACTCAAGCAAACTCCCTTTGGCGAACCCACACCCGAATCGGGACGTCCTCCTACGTGGGAAATTAAAAAAAAAGGTCCCTCCCCCCAACTCTACCTCTTCACTTCCCTTAAGCCGAAAAACAGTTACAGCCGCACACATTGCGTTTTTTCTACGCCCTTTAGGGCGGCCTTTCATCACCCGGGGAAAGTCCAACTTTGCCCTCTGCCCGCAAGTTTTCACGCGGCCGACGTTTCCAAGTAACGGTCGCCGAGCCACGAGGCCACGGCAGGGGCCGAAAGTAAATTTTTGGGAAGACACCAGCCCACACTTGCCCGAGGGACGTTGTCGCCGTCCTTGCTCCCAGTGGTGGGTTGTGGGTTGTGGGCCGTGGGGCGCGAGTGGGCCACATACCCGAAACCGAAAACGTCACCTAACCCCCACTCTTCCGTCGCACGAAGACGCCTCAAGGAATGGGAGAAAGTCGTTGACACCCCCGTGCTCTGCATCATTACCATGCATGTGTGAGCTTGCCATTGAGGTGGAATTGCCATGTATATGACCTTCTCCCTGAGTTAACGGTAGGCCCATCCGCAGTTGCCACTGTGGGGGTGGCGGCGGCGCTGGTTGTGGGCTGCGGCAGTTGTTAGGCCGGGGACCGCCGCAAGACCACCGTTATCCACATGGGTGAGGAGCAAATTCCTGACCCACCACACCCGGCGGCCCGTTGAGGCTCTCCGGCAATGAATGGAAATTTCTTCCTTTGTTGCTTTGTCCCACGCCCCCTCCCCCGGGTGGCGAGCCCGCCTTGTCGTTAGTGGAGTTCCCCGTTTCTGCTTCTTTTTTTTTTCTTATTTCTTTTAGGAGCATCGATGTCTGTCTGTTTGTTTCCATTTATTCGCTTGAATGAACAAAAGGGCCACACCGGGGTGACTGGGGCAACTAAGACCGAGAGAGGGGAGCTTATTGCTGCCAGCCCCCCCGAGGAATGGCTAGAACTCTGGAACCGCAGGGGGCTGGGGGATCATAATCTCTGCGGGGGTAAATATTTTTTGAGATATTTTTTTCTGTTTCCACAATTTTTCCGCCTTTCAGGTGCTAAGTCGCTCGTCGCCGTTAAATTGCCTCACTCTGGGCACAAGGCGGGGTTGGCGGGAGCTTTTTACGTTTCATTTTTAGATTAACCGAGGGTAGAGAGGGGTTCTATTGTTCCTTTTCCGTGTCAAAAGAAATTATATTGGGGAGGGGTACTTACGTCGACGCCGCCGTTCCACATGTAGTGCATCCCCACTGTCGGGTCGTGATGTGTGTTGCCTGTCATATGCTCGGCCATAACGGCACTCATCCAGTGGACCAGGCCCTGGGTCGGATTTTGGCCCTGCACCCCTCCGACTGGCATCCCGCTATTAGGCCCTAGTCCCGGGGGGGAACTGATTGTTGTGACGGGGGACACTCCTGGCACGGGGGTCCCAGCGGCCGACGATTGATTGTTGTTCGTGCTGTTGTTGTTGTTATTCGTCGTTGTGTTGTTGTTGTTGTGGTGGGGGATCGCCGACGTCACTGTTCCGTCATTACTCCAAACGAAGGCAGCGGCTTTCTGTAAGGGGAGAAAATGAAGGTAGGTCATGTCTTCAGTTACAATAACGAAACATTTTTGCGATGCCTCCAAAATAAATTGAAATAAAACTCTTTAAATTTAAACCCCAGAATTCCACCTGCTCAAGAAGTCAGCTTTTCAGTTTAAAGCCTAGAATTCTGTTGCCAAAAAAAAAAACAGTTCAAGGAAAATATTGTCACTTTTTCCTGAAGAAATATGTTCTCGAACAATTCATTGAAGGAAATTTGACTTCTGGGTCTACAACGCTGTCTGCTTGTGAAATTAGAACTAAGTTTACCTTGGCCGAAGGAAGTCAAGAACTAAGTTCTCCTTGGCCTTGCGAAGTCAAGAAATTTCTTAATTTCATAACAGTATACGATCCTTAAGCAAAAACAAGCGCTGAATTGGGCAGTTTACTACATATGTATATAATTTTAATTCTTGAGCAGGGGAATTATTTTAAGTCAGAAATAAGCATAACTTGGTCAGCTACGTCTCGTGAACTATTTGACTCTAATACCAGCGACACACCAACTGAAATTTAGAATTTCGAACGTACTCAATTTCACAATATTATTGTATTGCTTTGAAATTAGAGTCAAATTAATGTCAACACTTCTTTTTAATAGAATATTTGCCTGAAACTTTTTAAGAAATTCAGAGGTGATATGATATATTTCTGAAATTAAGAACACTCGAAATTCTAAATTTCGGTTGGTGTGTCGCTGGTATAATAAAACTTGTTATTTTTAAAAGTAATTTCAGTCTATGAGCCAATATTCTATTTTTTTCAGATTTTTTTTACGAAATCGCGTTCAAGGCTTAGAAAATAATCGTAAGGAATTGCGATAAGACTTGTGAAGCGTACCCAAATCCTTTATAACTATACGAATTCTATCACTTTAGTATTAAAATCGTCAGTACAGGCGTAAAAAGAAGGTGATTTTAAGAGGACTCCAATGCAATTTGCATATACATATGTATTTTAAAATTACAGTTATTCTTATACTATTCTAATCAGACTTCTTGTAATTTGTTCGGGATTGCAATAGTAAAGTATTTAATATTTGATGCATGTAGCCGACTAAAGTTTTTATTATTTGACGAGTTTAATTCTCACGATATTAATATCTTTCGAAATAAATATTCATTGCAAGAACGAGAAGAAGTACGATTTTTAAGATTTTGTGGTCTCCTCCGCTCTTTTTTCAACATAAAATAAGAGAAAGTGTAGTTCCAAAATTCTTTAAGCCTTAAGATTAAGTAATAATTGAACACCCTTGAGGGAAAAAATAAATTTTAGGGTCATCATTTTTGGTATCATAAACTTATTAAAATTAGTGTCTATAAATATCCTACATATTGTTTAATGTTAACTGTTTTTATTTCCTTATAGAAGAAAAAATATCAGAAAAATGGGTGGTAAATCAAAAACGTTGTTGCACAATGGAGTTAAATCGCACATGTATGAAAGATACACAACAAAATTATTTCATTTTCTTTGGAGGCATCGAACAGTGTGGAAGGGTTAATGTTTTTGTTGTTATATGATAAAGGGCTCGTCAACAAAAGAACGCAGTCCACCCACTCCAGGGGACTTTTTTGTTCCCTTCGCCCTTAAGTAGCCAAGTTAGGGCAATTAACCCCTCACCCGGGGGTGGATACTAACGTGATTGCTGCGCTCGTCGGCCTCGTTGTCTGAGCCGCTCTGTGTCAACTTTTCGCTGCTGCACGAGAACAGCAAGTTCCTGGGGAAGGACGTGGGTGGCGGTGGGCCCCCGTGGCCCTTGTCGCCCCCAATTGCAGCCCCGCCCCCCGCACACAAATTACCGCCCGTTTGCTGCGGGTGGTGGTGGTGCTGGTGGTGCTGGTGGTGCTGTTGTTGCTGCTGCTGCTGCTGCTGTTGCTTCTGCAGGACGGCGCTGGCGAAGAGGCTTTTGTAAATCTCGGCAGGTAGCAGGAAAGGTGTTTTCGCTGCAGCGCCGCTGTTGACGTTCGTGTGGGCGGCCGCATGATACCCGTGGAAAGCGGCCGACAGGCCGTGATGGGGCGGGATCGAGAGGCCCCCCATTCCGGGGAACTGTTTGTTGAAGAACGAGGGCTTCACGTCGACAACATTGTCGCTGTCCAGCAGGTCGTCGTCTTGAGTCATCGAGGACGAATTTTCGCTGTCGAGGCGGTGCCGCGGTGGTAGCGGGGGCGGAACCCCCTGCTCCTCCGACGTCGGTGATGAGGACTGCGGTACCGGCGGCGGGAGTGGTGGTGTTGACGGCGCGGGCGGAAGTGATGGTCGGATTAGGGCACTCTCCAGGCAATTGGCGGTGCTCGGAATGTTGTCAGCACTGCTGTTGCTACTATTGCTGCTGCTACTGCTGTTCACAATTATTTGCGATTCTGAGGAATCCGTCGAACAATTCGCGCTGTGACCCGTGGCGCTTTCTAGGACGATCGACATCACATCTTCGTTGAGTCGGTTCTCTTGGTGAGTTCTATGAGGTGAGTTTCATATGGTGGGTCTCGAGTGGTGTGTTTTAAGAGGTGAATTTATAAGGAAATTTCACATTTTTAGTAACATTTTATTATTTAATGTTTTCCCTTATGTTTTTCAATAGCTTTATTTCTTCATTATTATATTTTTTTCTTGTAAGAAAAAAGTCTATTAATTCATTTTTATTATTTCTAAAGCTAGCAGAACTTTTTTAGGATCATTTTCTAGCAGTAGGTTTACTATTACGAATAATTAATTTTCTGTAAATATAGCAATAGTATAATTCTCACCGTTTTAACTTAAGATTTAATCTCAAGTAATTCAGTTTCAGCCCTCAAATTATGTTTCGGAAAGGGCCTTAGCAACGGTTTTATACCACAAACGGTGCTTATCAATTAAAATCTCAGCTAATATTCTTGCTGAAGCGCTTGTTCCTTTTCTTGTGTGTGTTTTCACTAGATGAATTTTTATATATCTATAAAACTCGGTTTAATTCAATTTTTGAGATGAAGTTTTATAGCTTTTTCCTGTCGTTTCATCTAATTTATTTTTCTTTAATTTAAAAACAACTACCATTGTTCATTTCCTGGACGGCAGAGGTGTTATTTTCACCTATCTTGGCATGTTAATGAAAATTGTTTACTATTTCATTTTCCTTAGTTGCTATAGTTACTTCCTTTACGTCTTCACTAATTGATATTGTGGTCAATTATTTTAATGATAGTAATGTGGTGGAATACTGTTTGGATTACCCTTTAAATATGCATGTTTTATATATTCATACTATTAATCATAGCTGATCTTAACATGCTGACCTTTATAATTTTATTTTTCCAAAGCTTCAGCTGATTAATGTGTCATGTAATTTTAAGACTCTACATGAAGAGGAAATTGCAATATTTGATAGAAATATCTTTTGTTTACTCATGTTGTTGATTTCTTATTTTATCTAAGACTATTTGAATTTGGTCCTTTGATTCTGTGTTTTTGATTTGTTTTACACTTTTATTTTTGCACTTTTTAATGACACTGATGGTAATTTGGGAAAATTTATACATTCGCAGTATGTGTATTAGTTATTAGTTATTGTATTAGATGACGCTTTTTGTGATTGACTCAACAATGTTCAAAATTTTAGGCTTTTGTTTTTTAGGTCACTTTCAAAATATTTAAATAGTTAAGGTAATCAATTTTTTTTTGCTTACCGAGTTATATTTTCACCTTTTTTGTTCGAAAAAATTCGTCCTACCCATTGTGGAATTTTTAATTTTCCTATTCTCTTAAAACCACTAAGTCATCATAATCCGTTGATAGAAACTCCGTTTCTCCCCAATTACTCGTGGAATGGTCCTCCAAACAGCTTCACAGCAAAACGAAAACACTCAAAAACTTGAATTTCGCTCAAAATCAATTTGAACTAATTTCCGCCTTCTTTGCACCACTTTCACTTTTCCTCCGGAGCTACCCCCACTCCCTGCATGCTCACTAATTACCCCCCAGAATAACAACTGCGGAAGTGTGCCAACCGGAGTACTCCACCACTTTGCTGGGTTGTGGTAGTGGGGGGCAATTTATTGCAGCTCCACGAGATGAACTGGAACTCATTTACAACTTCGTTAAAACATTTTCACGAACATTTAAACTCAGTTTAGCACGCCGCACCATCTGAATCAGGCGGGAAAATTTGAATATCTCCTTTTCGATTTACCACGATTTGTAACGTGTTTAGAAATTTAAAAACGCATGTAGGTCACGACTTTGAAAAATGTGAACAACAGTCCTGCTTTTGTCGTCAGCACGATTTCATTGTCCCTTTCCTTTTACAATTTTGTCCCGCGAATTGTGTAAGAGATTTGAATAAGTTTGCTAATTAGGCCACAAAACTTTTCCTGCATAGCACAAGACGCTCGAGGTGTGGAGAATAGCAAACTTTAACGTTCTTAGGAGTCCGAGTCACTCCACTTTTACTTTCACTTTCACGCAAAGTTTTGTGTCATTTTTAGTTCAACGGAATTGTCGAGGGGGTTTGTCTCATTAGTTATAGTAAAATTGGAAATCATTAGGTCATATTCAATTGTCCTTCTTTCTGATCTTTAAAAATGTTGTAGATCGCTTTCAAAATACTAGAACTTTCATCCGTTTTTATAAAATCCAATATAGTCTTAGATGGATTAAAGTGGCGAATTTTTTCAAATTTATAGATCTCTTTAGAAATATGTTATACTCAGCTTTATTTGGGGATAATTTAGTCATACTTTGAGGATCGTTTGTTCAACTACTTTATTGTTAGCAATATTTAGATTCTCGCGTTCAATAGTTATTAGCAAGTAGTATTTGAATCAATCAGGATGTTGCATTTAGTCAGTCATATCATTGATCTAATTTGGAAATAATTTAATTATTCAAATATATCCCCATATATTTCCTTTCTTTCTGATTATAGCTGCTTTCATAGCTCAACTATTTTCTTTGGTATATATATCGTTATGTTTTTAATAAAGACGCTGTTTATATAATATATTTTCTGTTGTCAGACTTTATTCAACATTGGAATTTTTATATTCTCATTGCAACATAGAGTTTTCTAAGCCATGAATTAAAAAAAGGCTTGCTTTTTGTTGTTGATGTTCTCTTTTTCGCCCAAACTAAGTACTTTGTAGAAGTCATTAGACTATCTAAATTGCGTCTTTATTTATATTAGAGAGATCGATTGAAATCTTTTCTTCTTTTAATCGTAGTTTCATTTAAATGTCCTTACACTTTCATAGGGTTGCCTTCGTCTTTAATAATAACAACGGCTTTTCTTGAAATATTTTCTTTTTTCTTAGATGTCTTGAAATGTTTTATTTTTCCTTTAATTTATTTATATTTAAAGAGTTCTGAGGATAGTCTTCTCTTGCTCATTTATATTCATACACGCTTTTAAACTACTTGACACTCAAAATATTCACACTAAGCCCACAATTTTTAGAAAAACTAGAGATTTTATTTCATCTTTTTATACATACTTTGTCGTTTATTATTCCAAAAATAATACTCTTTTAGATATACTTGAAATCGCATAAAAATTATTGCTTTAATATGACTTTGTATAAGGTTGCTTCAAAAGAATTGCACATTCATATAGGAACTTTCGTTAAATATAATTTTTATATTTCTTTTGATTTGTTGCTTTGAAACACTTTTCTCAGCGATGTTTGTTATTTGCGAAAATACGTTTTCTTTACAGATAAATTGCGTTTAAAATCTATGAAAATTTGACATGAATTAGGAACTTTCGGTCACTTTCACAGTAATATTTTAGGTTACATTAGGCTTTTAAACTTTAGATGCGTTTTAAATGCACCAAAAAGCTTCTGGAGTTGTTTAAACGATTTTTTATTCATTAATTCACACTATATTATTAGGTCACTTTGAGAATTTTAATGGTGGTTTGATTTTAAAGCTAAAATCTTTAGCTTTAGTGGTGATTTAATCCTTTTTTGCGGCATTTGTTTTATTTCAGCAGATAATAATAGCCGTATGAACAAATGACCTAATCAGCTCGGTAACAGGATAATAACATAAAAAAATAAGCCGCCGTTACAAAGTTCGCAAGTTCGTCATGAATTTAAAAAAGGAACAGAAAACGTTTCGTATAAAGTTTTTGGCCCGCGCGTCTCGAAAAACGCGAAAAATACTTCTGTTGGTGGTGTTTTTCCTTAGATCCCGTCCACACAAAACATTTTAGAGGAACCATCGACGACAACGACCAAGACGGCAAGGACTACACGACGACGACGACGACGACGATCCGATGGGCGATAGGAGCGCCGACGAGAACCACGACGATGGCACAGAAATGCAATGCCCCATTACTACTACTTCTCTACATGCTTAAAAAATATCCAGAAGAACAAGAAGAAGACGAAGGGATACATGCACTTTTGTCGAAGGAAAGGAACATTTTTCGCGTCGTTTATATTTCTTTTCTATACATTCTTCGTGTGTATGTAAGGAAAAAAAAATATACTGAATGCTGCTATATGTTTTCGAGCGTGGAGCCTCCGCGCCGCCCCCGCCGCCACTGCACGCCCCTCAACTCGTCCTCCTATATCCATATCCATTGGGCTTCATCTTGGGTAGCGTGTTTTTCTTTTCAAGAAAAGAAGAAATTTTTTTCCCTTCGCTTATTTTTGTTCATTTCTCCTTATATTTTTTATTTTCCTCTGTTGAATTTTTTCGCTCCGCTCCAGTCGACTATGAGCATACATTTGATGTAACAGCGCCCGTTCCTCCAGCGAGTGGGGCCCGGGGACGGGCGCCTGCACACTTATCTGGCTCCTCGGCCCGGGTACTTCCCCCCCCCCCCCCCCCCCCCCCCGCCTTCCATACACAGAGAGCGGGGTTTATTTTTCTACATCTCCTTGACGTGAGTGCATATCTCTATCTATGCCAGTGGCGCCCCAGCCCCCTCGCAATCGGTCCGAGCCTCCCTACGCCCTAGAGAAATGCGGTGGTACAACACTACAGTGGTGTACATGGAATTTTCAGTAAATTTGTGAGTGTGTGATAGTTTTTTGGTTGCATGGTTCCATTCTGTCGAAGACTCCTCCACCCCCACAGGCGCTCCTGCTCCGTTTTCTTGCTGTAGCTGCAGCCCCCTCGCGCGTCTTCCTCGCCCAACGAATCGCACAATCTTGGCTTCCTTTTTGTAAAAATTGCATACTTTCCAGTTGCTTTGACGGTTCACGAAGAGAGGGCGCAAGAGGCGGCCGAGATATGGGGTCTGAGGGTGGCTCGACCAAGGATTTTTTTCTTCACCGTTTCCTTGAGTTCTTCTTCTTGGGGCCCCAGCAAAGTGGTTTTTCCCTTTATCTCCCCCAAACAAGCGGATGCAGGAAGCCTTATCCCACCGCCATCATCGCCAGCCAGCGTCTTACCACCTTGCGAACCGTTATACGGGAAGCACAACGCTGCAAAAAGATGCCGAGGATTCTGTTTGTATTTCTTGTCCGCTTCCCAGGAGCATCTCCGTCCTGTCCACCCTCTCCCTGCAACGACGACATCGCGGCCTTCTGTTATTGTTGACGTTTTCTTCGTTACTGCACAGTTCGGGGGGGCGGGAGCGGCGGCTTCTCGAAGCTCCGTCTTGTGAAAATTGTCAGCGTTCTCCTCGCTGATTCCTCTGATGGATAGCTAACGGTATTACCCGACCGTTCGGGCTCGTGTACCTGAGATCCTTGACATCTCACATTATTACAATTTTTTATGATTTCATTTTTTTTTTAACGAAGACATACAATCCGAGTGCACAAATCCATCAGGCTGCCTGCAGAATCCGCGATCCGTCGTCTCCCCCGCCCCGTCATAATCCTACCAAAGCCCCCTCCCCCGCATCCACCCATCTCGACAGAAATGCATCCAAGCTCAGGTTCGCAGCACCGAAATCCATTTACTTTACAATTTTTGCTGCTACGGCTCCTTTTTTTTATCACATTTTTCCTACTCTTTTTATATATATTATTTATTTTTACTACTATTCCACCCGCCCCCACAGCCGCCATATGTGTGCATGTAGCAAATTGACTACCATGCACTTTTTGCTTGGAAACAGGCCCCCCACATGGGCGCGGGGCAGGGGGTGAAAGACATTCGGTAGGTGGGTGTACACCGAATGATTTTTTCCCAACTTTTCATCCTTTTTCGCAATTTTTCCCCGTTTTTTTTTATAATTTTTTTTCCGTGTGCTTTCTTCAATTTTTTCGAGTGCAGTGTGTGCGGGGGAGCGTTTCTTGAAAGAAATGAAATGAAAAATACCGAAAAGAGCGCTGCACAGAAAAAAAAAGATAAAAAAAAATAATACCCGTATAAAAAACGGAAAAAAATGGGTATAAAAGTCCTTCGGATCTGGAGGAAATATGGTGGAAAAGCCCTTTTGAGGAAATTGCAAGTAATAATAAGACAACTGGGGGCGATACAGAGGAGTTGGGGCAGGGAAACGGCATGAGATTGAAAAACAATTCGGGGAAGGGAACTCTAATGGGGCTTGAAAACTGCCGAAACCTCCACACTGCGCAATTAGATCTCAGTAAAAACGTGCGAGGTTACGTCGGAAGGACAACGAGGACCAATTCTAAAAGTTTATATTTTCGATAGCTAAATGGGTATGCTTTTCCTCGAAATCTTAGACGGTCAGTTATCGTTTGAGATAAACATAACCTTCACAGAATATATACCAAAAAAATTACAGGGTGTTAGTAGAAAAAGTACTAATACCCTAGACAGACAACGCTCTAAATCATGTTTTACTAAATTAGTCATTTAGCATAAATTACTTATTAGTGAAGTGGTGACACACAACCACAGAAACAATCGGCTGTGAGTTGTGACGCGTGCGCAAAAGTTATACTTGTTATTTGTTCTGGATAGTGCATAGTAATCATAGTAACCAAGTACAAAAACTGCTGAATTTTTTCGTTATTTAGATATAAACGATGAAAAGAATCTGGTCATTTAGTAAATTATAAATTATGAAGTTTTTCGTGATTTAGCGTTCTGAGCCCATGACACACAACGCCTAAATTAATAATTAGTACTAATTATTAATTGACGTGCGTTGTCTGTCTAGGGTAGGTATTAGTCCTAAACCTCCTACGACCTCCAAAACGAAGCATTTCCCACTTTAACTCCTGGGGACATACTGTATTTTATTGCTTCTAATTTCACCCGGTACAAGAGTGCCCTTCATAAAAAGCTATAGAGGTAGGTAGGGTTAAATTTTAATGAAAACAACTTGATCGAATTGTTTAAAAAACAAATAAGGACCTTAAACTTTCATACACCTATGAGCCATTGAGAGTCAAAGTGGCGTAAGCCAAGTTTTCTAATTAAAATGGTACTTAACAGGGTGAGGGGTAAGTAATATGATTTAACCCTTAACTTAGTTTTTGAAAGTTATTGATTTATGCCACTATGATTCTCAACGGCTCACATGTATACATATGTGTATACTCGTATGTGAAATACATGTTTGAAAATAAAAAACCATTAAACATGTAATAGGTATCTACCTACCTGGCTAATTTCTAGCTGATTTTAAGAAGACCCTCCGAGTTAGATACCTTCATTTAAAATTTTTGCTCTGGCGGTATTTATTTTATATTATTCCCTAAAGTCCTGAAGGGTTTCTTTTGTATTAAAATTAAAATTACAAAAGAAAAGTTTTGCTTCGGTGGTCTTTTTAAATACTTTTTCGTAAAGCCCTGAAGGGTTCTCTTTCTATTAAAATTAAAATCACAAAAATCTGGTTTAATTTTGGGGTTTTTGCAGGCCTTAAAGTATCGAAGCCAATTTCTTATTAATTTCTAGCTGATTTTAAGCAGACGATAAAAACGTTGAAAAAAGTTCATTTCGATTTTTGAGAAATACATAGTAGAATTTTCAAAACGTCGTTTTTAGGAAAAGTCTTCTCACATTCGAACCTTCTTCATAACTCACCCAACGGCAAACGCATGATCAGATTATTGTGATGATGCACTAAACATAAATATCTTTTCTTAAATAAATAATAATAAAGTAAAGAAATAAAAATTTATCCATTTTCTACTAACTGCTTGATATTTTATGTGTAGGTATTTATATTTTTGCAAAGAACTTACCAGAAGCGTTTGTTGGAGTTTGAATGTGCATTTGTACTAGTTTCTCAAATAACAACTTCTAAAAGTCCAAAATAGCTGGCGAAAAAGTTTGAAGGAGGCACTCAGTGGTCAATAGGAATCCTGTCTCAAAACGTACAAAGGCCACAGGACTCTCGTGGAAAGCAAGTGGTGACCATTGCAGCTACAAAAGGTCCATTTAAAGACTCCTCTGCCGCAGCGATGGCCGCCCAAGATGATGTCTCATCCGCTGCACCCGAGCGCATCTCGCCCCGCAAAAAGGCTCCGTCTCACAAGTGACCTGGATCTGTCTGCTCCTGTCCGATAACTTGAGATGCAGGCAACTCCTCCTGAGCAAAGGGCCCCCACGCCAAAATTGTTGTCGCCACCGTTGCGATATCGCGCTACTAAGCATCCCGCGCCCCCCGCCCCGCGCCCCACGCCACGCTGCAACATCAACCGCTCTTCATATCGCAGCGAGACCATAAAAAAAGTGCAAGCAATCCATTTTGACAAAAATGGCGTCAGGTTTTCGGAGAAGTTTCCTTCGCTTGCATCAGATAAAAGTTGTGCTCCGGCGGGGGAAAAAATCATCTTGTGAAAACCACCGCAACCGCAGGGCAGCAATAGTTTTCCGGGGTACGCGCGGGGGAATTGGGTGGACCGGGTGAGTAAACATCTCATGGTGGCCGCGCCGCGGCAGCACCTCCGACCGCACCGCCGACAAAATGTTATTCGAGAGAAATTGAGTAGCCCATCACCCTCTCCCGACCCGTCCTCATTCTGGCGCCGGGTTACATGCGGACAACTTAAAATCGAAAAAAAGTTTTTTCCTTATCCCTTTTTCAAGTTTAAGGGATTTCCTGGGATTCCCTCTTCAGCTCGAAGTTTGCGACTGATTTCGGCCTGCGAACGTGTCTAGTCCTACTTTGGCGAGGACAGGCCGAGATCTGTGACGTGTGCGAAGGTGTGTATTTTGGTCAGGAATTAGTGGCTGATGTGCCCCATTTTACTTGCGAAAGCAGCCTTGGACAACACGACCTAAGGCAGTGGCCACACTGTGGCGAGGGCGGATGGGGCGGAAAACGAGTAACGGTCGTGGCCACTGCAACGATTATTATTATTATTATATTTTTTTATTTTTTACGGTCCCCATAAAAGTTTATGGATTCACCTACTAAAACTGAAGCACTAACGAGACGAGAGCTACGAGAATTTGAATGCCCTGCCCTCTGTTGGCGGGGACCTAAACGGCAGGGGACCCAGTTGATGGGTTAAAGCGAAACTCAAGAGATCGGGAGCCACGAAGGTCTCGGATCCGCATGCAGCGGAAGACATAAAAGCAGCAACTCGCCGGAGTACCGGAGCTGAACGAAAGTTTTTAATGCAATCCGGCGTCCCATTCCAGCGGAACAATTTTTCGTATGATGAAAATAAGGAAAACATTGTGGGGCGTATCGGGGGAAGGAGGAGCCTGCACAAATAACATCGAATCGATCGTGTGCATGTTTCGCTACTTTTATTGCTTCATAGAGGAAATTGAAAACCATTCCCGCGAGAGTACCGTGCGTTTTGGTGCATCCTTGAAAAGTCCACGACGAACAGAGAGAGTCACCATCACTCGAATACTTGCTGGCCCAGACCTCACCCGGTTCCACCGAAAAGGAATTTAATCTTTCAAAAAATATTTTCCTTCAATTTCCCGACGCTTTCCGCCATGTGGATAACTTCCACCCTCCCCCTTTCCCCGAAACACTGCTGTTTTTCCTATGTTTCCCAACTTTTCGATGGAACCTCGTTGAGGATGCACCGCAGGGATCCACATAGGACCTGTTGCGCTTTAATTTCCCTCGTAATTCGAACTTAAGCACTCCCTACTCCCGCGACCGCTCGTCTTAGCGTTCTCAGACTTTTATCACCTTAGGGCTAGGTTTCGGATAAGTAACCCAATGGCATGGTCCCCCCTCCCCCCTTTTTATCTGTCCGTCGTAATACCTCACGACCCTCAGTTTTCCCAAGCTGTTGCCAGAAGCCCCCTGCCCCTCGCTCATCGCATTTCACCTACTTTGTGCCCAGCAAAAGAATGCCGGAGTACAAAGGAGCGCGCTGCAGTCCGGCAGTGGAGGCGCCCCCCTTTCCTGCATACGGTGTCTCTCTGGCCAGCTGCAGCCCCACGCGTCGCGCCGGCTGCAGGGCTCCACTTTCAATGAATTTTAGCGGAACTAGTTAATGAAGTTAAACTCTCGAAGTTTGTCTTGGCGCGCTGCGAAAATTTTCACTTTCGTCCCGGTGTCGTCCCGCAAACCCCGGAAAAACTTTAAAGCTGCGACAATTTTTTTTTTTTTTTTTTTTGGGGACCTTAGGTCGAGTCGAGGAGGGAGATTTATGCCAAGTGGGGCTCGATTTGGGGCCGTGGTCGTAGCCGTTGTTATCGTTCGGGTGCGACGCGACGGCATGGGGCGGGGAGGTCAAGGAAGAATCGCCGGGGAAAGTGGCATCGTAAGCCATCGCATCACGAGCTATGAAAACGTTTCACTTTCCCTTTGTTTGATTGAGGGGCGAGGGCATTTGCCTGGTTCGGGAATTAGTCCGGATACAGGGAAAACGTTTTTGGTTATTTGAGAGTCTGATTTATAAAACGCAAACAAATCTTGGATACTACAGCCCTTAATTATAGTTCTGTCTGCCGAGATTCTTACTTCTCTTTTTTAACTAGGTAATTTAAGCGACTAATACAATAAATATGGAACCAAACTTAAAAAATTTTTTGTTATTACATATATTTATACTTTTTACTTTAAACATGTACAGAACAACATAACATTTTTATTAGGCTATACAAGCTATGCATATGTTTTTATTTTCAAACTACATAATGTCCAAAAAATGTTCAAAATTTGAACTTTGGTCGAAAGATTATTCAAAATACCTACCTAGGTACCTACACTTCAAACTAAAGTTTATTCACTTACCGAAATTAATAATTTTAAAAATCCGCACGATTACAAGCTAAATTTGTATGAATACGCCATCTAGTGTGGCTTGTTTGAACTACACTAAAGAAAGGATAATTTTAGAAGAGCTCAAGTTAAAACTAGCTACTCGAAATTTTTCATGTGTTTTTATTTAATAATTGTCTTAACTAATTTTCCAAATATATTGTTAGTTAGCGAAATTGTAAGCCACCCAAAATAATGTCCTTTATCCTACCCCAGTAAAAGAGCAGGACTGCAAAAAGGAAATCCCCAGCAAACCTTCCCGCATAAATTCAGGTAGAAATCTCGGCTAGAGCTTTCCAGCAGCCAAGACACACTCTCGCCCGGTTGCAGCACATTCCACACGGGTAAAATGTCCCAGAAAGCGAAATTCCTTCAACTGCTTCGCCGGGCCCTCCGCAATGCTTCAGCAGCAGCAGCAGCAGCGAAACCTTTTTCGGTCGCTTCGTGCACTTTTCCCGCAGCGGAGGTAAGGTTTTGCTGCGTCGCGCTGTGTACCGGCGCGCATGAGTTTTAACCCTTTTTCCGGCGACGGGCCGCAACGCAGCGGGAGTCGAGGGCGGAGTCGCCGGCAAAAAGCGATTACATAACGCGCAGGCACGCCCACATTTTGCCCGGGGCACAAAAAACGACATTTTTCTTATTGGGAGAGGTTGTCGCTGGTTCCGCGGGCACGGGAAGCGGCGGCGACGAGTGCGTGGGTGCGCCCCGCATCAACGGCCGCAGCACGGCTGCGGGGCCTCCAATTCGGCGCTCGCGGGTGTGGGAGGACTCCTGGGCCGAGTTGATTAACTTTATTGTCACTGATGGCATTTTGATTGAAATGTTTTTCATCTGGGCGGGAATTTCTACGAGCCGTGAGCGAATTGGGGCACAATCGACGCGACGCAATTTGTCATGTAAGCCTGAGCTGATTTTCATTAATCGAAAAGAAAATTGTTTAAATTGTTGACGTAAAAGTATTCAATGTTTTTTTGGGCACATTTTTTTAATCCTAATCTAAATGTATAGATAAAGAAGTCTTCAGATTTTAAATTGCTGCTTTTACTAAAATAAGAATAATAAAACTATAACTGAAACTCATTTTCAACTATCGTTACAGTATGTTTTTATTTTTATTTACTCAAGTCATTTTTTTAGTTGAATTTATTTCCTGAAAAATAACATTGTTAGACTTGAAATGTTTCGGTTTTTGATCGCCTTTTGATTTTGGATATACATAATGGGAAAATTTTGTTATGACAAGGAAGTTCGGCGAATGTGGAATACAAGTACATATTTGTTTTGAGAATAAGATGAAAAGGAAAAATTTGTGAAGTGCAGGTAAATTTGGAATATTTATTACTTTTCATTTGAATTCTATATTTAGTAATATTTCCTGTTTCCTTTTTATTTTAACGCGTATGTTAGGTATCAACTCAAAGATGCTTTAACCTCTTCAAGGTGGAAAAAATGGTTTAAAGTATAATTTGATTAGATATTTGCTTATTTAATTTGTATCGACAACTATTCAGTGAATAAGAAAAAAATTAAAAGAAAATTAGTAAGTTTACAAATTATGTTTTTAATATAAAGCAATCATTAAAACTGATTAAATGTTAATCATTTATTGATCAAAGGTTTATGATAATTTTCCAATAAATTAAAACTAATCAGAGGCAACTTTCAAATATTTTTAAAGCAATTAATTTAAAGTCGAATAAAATGCTGTTCAATTATTTGGTCTTATTGCTGAAATATTGAAAAATCAACATTCCAAATTTATAACATTCGTTTGTGTACGAAATTTTTAAAAAAGCTAAAGTTGAACTCGTATTTCACTTTTTTTTTTTGTCTTAATTAAATGTCTCATTTGCTTGAAATACTCAAACCTTTAGATTTTAAAAATGTAATACCTTTTAACTCGTCTTAACTTTTAAGACATTTTTAAATACTATACATTATTTTTATGATGATGATGATGATTTGGCAAAAAATTTTAAAGAAGCATCATAAACATATTTTTTTTAATAATCTATTGTTTAACAGATATTCAAAGATAAAAATGATAATTTGCGTTAATTCTCTTGTTTTCGCAATATTTGTTAGACAACTTGTTGGTCATCGCAGTCCGACGGGTGTCCTACTTTCAATTGCTACTTCCTCTGAAACTCGCTAGCCGCGCCGGCTGTCTGCGCCCGCAATAAAATAATTACGAGCGGCTACGTCACCGTGGAGATCGAGGAGATAACCTCCGTGTTGAAGCGAATAAGAGCAAAACACCCAAAAGTCCCTGGGTGAATGGAACGTTGAAATCCATCTCCATTCGTTCGCGGCGGCGGCAGCGGAGGCCCAGGGCCCCGGCCCGCCGATGAAATGCACTTAACTAACTCTTGGGCAGCGTTTCTGGTGGCATTTTCGATTAGCCTGGTGCAGCGCACTGCACCGCACACATGGTGCCCGCGGATCGACGATCGACGGTAAGCGCACATGTGCCCGACGGAGCCCCGAGGAGGAATGGGGCCCGAGCGCCGGAGCCTTCATGACATCATCGGTTTGATGAGCCATAAAACGCAAAAGTTTAAGGCCGTAAAAATCAAGTGGCGAACATCTTGCGGCCGATCTACAGCCGCGAAGTTCAGTTCCTGGACGCGCGCTTGCGCCTCGAGAGATCCTTCAGCTGAGATCCAGCCGGAGGGCGACGGCGACGGGTGGCACTGGCCCGACCCAATCACCAGCCCAAAAAATGATGTCATCCCGCGGAAAGATAAAGATGCACTTGACAGATGCTCCCCCCGCAGTGGTCCAGATCTCGGGCTGCGCCGCCGCGCGAAGATCAGCCGCCAACCAGCCCCAGAGGCCGCGGGATGTATAAAAATGCAATTTTATGGTCACGTTGATGTGACGAAATTGATTTATGCCTCTGCCCGGCACATGCATAGCCGCTGCTCAAGTGAATTGGATGCAACTGAGGAGGCTCGACAGGCAAGGGAAAAGTCCAGGTGATGTCGCAATTTTATGATCACAAATTCTAGCTAATTGTCATTTCAAGTAAAACGACAGACAAACGATATTACAATACAAAAAAATGTCTTCCTCCGAATAATTCGTTTTTAATAATTAGTCGAAAAAAAGCTGTGATAAAATGACAAAATTGGAAGATAAAAAAAAATCCTGGGGTAACTTTTTACAAAACGTTTGTAAATCGTTGAAAGAACTTAGTGTTCTAAATAAAGATAGCTAAAAGAATATTAATAAGAAAGGCCCCAATAAAAGACAACTAGATTGTAGTTGGCAAAAGTTAAAAATTGAGAAAAGAACCCAAAAAAAAAAAAAAAAACAATAACTCAAGTTAAAACAAAAATCCAAGAATCCAAGATAATATATAGGTATAGCTAAATTATGAGTTGGAAGGATTTCAAAATTAAACTATCCGTTTTCGTTACGGAGGCTTTACAAAACAAGGTATTCAATGGTATTCGGTTTAAAATCTGGCGCAAAATTTTTTAGCAATAAAAATATCTAGATATTTTTTACATTGGCTTTAAAAAAAAAGGTGCTTTAGTCTTGGTGAAAATATTATATTGCTGATTGAAGATTAAAAATTAAATTATTTCCTTATTTTTTTCATTGTAATTTTATCTAAAAGATCAGTAAAATAAATAACTTAAAAGGAAAATGGGCAAATACTCATCGAATAAGTAAATATGCAACGAATTTTCATAATCGTTAATTTTCTTAAAATAGAGATTGGAAATAGTTCGGAAAAAAATGGAAAATAGGAAATTTTTACTTAACGATCTAAAGTGGTTTTTACCAATTAGGCAGCGCAGAAAATTGAAAAGAGCAATTTTAACCTTGAACTTGAAATTCCTTTAGCACGGCGTTAATTTTTTATCCTCTGCACCGAATCGGGAACGGAACGACAAGCGTTACATCGACACTTTAAAAGAGCTTCGACAACTTTCCTTGTACGTCGATAAACACGCGTAAAAGCGCGTAAAACACCGTAAATATGAAGGCAGACACATTTTTGCCACCAATTCTGACGAAGCATCGCCATTCACCCCAAAAAGACACAAAAAATGCAGTCGAGGCCGCCTGATTGAGTCGATTTCCGTGCAAAATCACTCAAAACGCGACCGGCATGATGCAACTGAGTCGCTTTTGATGCTTTTCTAAACTGTAGTCGAACGAGCGGAAATTGCCATTCCCCGCGGCTGAGAGGAAATTCGCACCGGACGCGGCGGCCCATTCCAGGCGACGGCCTTGCGGGAGCGACCGTTCTTTACAGTTACAGGAGCTGTCGCGATGACAAGTGCGTTCTGCAAAAAATAATTTTATGCTTAGATAAAGTGGCTTTTCGCACCGGCGATGTGCCACGTCATCACCCTGTAATTAATTGCTCAACTTGCTTATATAAGATTCCCACGCGCGTCGCCAGGTGGCGATTCAAATGAGAACGTCGTGAGGAGATTGATTCTTGGCCTGAGTGATTTATGGCGACTTCAGAGGTGTTCACACATTTAATGATCGCCTCAGGTAGACTAATTGACTCATTTTGATTTTTTCTTTTATCCCGACGGAGAGTAAATGTTAACGGACTTTCCCCAGCAATTGGCGCACGTGAGTGCGCGTCAAAACTGCGTCCTTGTACTCTAGTAGCCGTAAGCCGTGAGCCACTAACGGACTGATAGCTCCAAGCTGAAGCTAGAAGCTAGTCTATATGTAGAAATGGATTGGGAGCATTTTTTTTTTCCGGCTCGTCCAAGAACAAATGCGCTCTCATCAGTTATGGCGGACGGGCTACTAGCCGGCGCTCGTCTCCGGAGCGCCTCCTCAGTCATCCCGTGTTGACGGTGGTCATAATCCTCATGTGGATCATTACTGAACATATCGCAGTCATACATCTCCTTGTCCACGGCACAATTTTTCAGGCAATTTATTATATTTAACAAGGAGCCATCTAGACGAGGACTGGAATCCGGCAGGAAGCTACCAGCGCTACCACCGTCTGTCGCTCCCTCACCAGCAACAGCGCCCCCTGAGGGGGTGGTTCATGGTTGGCTCCGTGTAATCCGTTTGTTCACGTTTCCTGCAGAGGGGACTCGCTTGTACGTGGGGCGGAGAGTGGCTAACGGCTCCGTTGTGGTCGATACACCTTAAGGAAGCCATTTTGGGGCCGTTTAGCCAATTTATCCGGTGTCTGGGCTTGTTTTTCACCGCAAAAACTCATTTTTCCGGTCGTCACAGGTAGTAGTCAAAGACGAATCGATTAGAGCCGTAAGCCGGCCGGCCGCTGCTGACGTGCGATACATCGAACAACAAATTTCTCGCGATGTCAAAGGCCCTCGGCCATCAAGTGGCAATTTAGCAGCGACTGCATTTCACAGGGGAATTAGCTGCGGCCGTTGCCGGGCCGCGCTGGACCTGTTGCTGCACTCGATCTCTCGTTCACGCGTCTGCGCCAATTTACGTAACGCCGCTGACAGGTCAGATATGATTGCCGTCGATATAAATGTAGTTGCGCAGAGCGCTTAATGAACTGCGCACAGTCATATACTTAAGCTGGGGCGATTACGTGGCTCCACGCGAGTCGGATCGCGGCTTGTAGCTCGCGATCGCTGGGTATAGTATCGCGCGACCATATCGCGCCTCTGATGGTGATCTGGCGATAGTTTCGTCTCGTCGCAAATTGATTAGGACGCAGCATTTGAGCGAGCGGCTCGCAGCTTCAACAGCCAACTAGCTGGCTCACGGCTAAGAGCTTTCGCAAAAGGGCGGGCAGAGTGTGGCGGGAAATTTGATTTGCGCGCGCACTCTGTAGTGCATCACAGCGCCGCTAATGGCGACCAGCTCGCGCATATAAGTGCGCGCATTATTAAGTTGCAGCGACCAAATTAAAGCGATCTGCGGGGCAATTATTTGGATTGCCCGCGGAATGTGTGTTTGACTTCTGCACTCTGGTCCCCGGTGCCCGTAGACTGGACTTGATCTCAATGGGTCCACTTGGTCCAGATCGTCTACAGCGCTAATTACTCGTGTGATTAAGTGCGTTGATCGGCTGGCACAAAAATGTGTGTTTGCAAAGCAGTTTGCCCTGTTCAACAACCGCAGCCGGGCATTTTAAACAATTTTTGCGATGAGGAAAACGACAGCATTGTGCTCGTTGCGAAGAAGAAGACGACGAAACATCATAATCGCGATTGCAGCGCAGATCGGTGCTGGGTGGCTGAGCAATTTTTGAGTCACTCCGAATTGCACAAGCAAGTTACATTGGAGGAATGCAGTCAATTTTCTTTTTTATAACGAAATTAATCGGCAAATAAAATGCTCCTTTGGATTGTAAAAATCCGGAGCACCGTTAATTGGGTCCCTGATCACCAATGCGGCCCGCGTACTCGCGCAATGCAGTCAGTGTTGCGCTACAGAAAACGATGCTATCGAGTAACCGAAACGAAAAATCGCTTGAAAGCTACAGTAGGATATTTCGAAATCCAAAAATTCCCACAGACGTCCTCTGGGAGTTTCTCCATTTCCAACTCTCCCTTCATTTTATCGCTTCGAATCCGTCACCAAGATCTAAGGACTTGTCCGACCAGTCGGCGGTCGGCGAGCGGCTGGATCCGAAAGGACTGTCTGATGATTTTTTAATGAGCACTCCGCCGAACGCAGCCATTTCACACCGCTCCAGAAAGGGCATGTGATTTTATGCTGTCCCCGGTCCTCTGACATGTAACTGACGCTTTTTCTGACTTTTCATAAATTTCCAGGGCGTCCTCAAGCGGTTTTTGCGGCACGCACACCCTTTCAAGAGTTGCGTATATTTCGCTGTGACACCGCGTGATTCCTCCGCGGCTGTTTGGTCGCTTTTTGTCCACCGTTTCGCATCCGTGTCGTGCTGAAAATTTTCATTTTCTCTGTTTACTTTGCTAAGTGCTGGAGATGGAATAGGAGAAATGATCGTGACGTTCACCGTGGGACTCCGCTCTATTTTTAGGGATAGTTTGCAACATTAGGACTATTTGCATCCCGGTTTTAATTTTATGTATATAATAATCATCCAAATAAAGAGGTTTGAAAACAGCAGCCAGAACCAAAACTCAAGCCCTTAAATTATAACTGATTTTTGTAATTTTAATTTTAATCGAAAGGAAACCTTTCAGAGTTTTCAGGAAAAATGAAGAAAAAATACCGCCGGTGCAATAATTTAAATTTTAGTATCCTAACTGCAAAATCCCCAATTAACTAGTTTTATTATGAATAATTTGATTACTAACTTAGCAAATGCAGTAAAAGACAAATTTTTGTTTATCTACTATCGACTGATATACATAGGTACATTTATGTTGCTCTTCGACTATTCAAAATCGACTCATTGAGTTGCAAAAAATGATTCTTGCACCAAAATCATGATCTACAGGACCAAAATTATAATGTAGGTTCAATATTGCCAGCATCAAACAATTATCATAACGTATAGTGTTTTCTGCTGAATATATATTTCAACTAAAATATAATATTATTTATTACTGTCAGCGTTTGAGAAAAAGGAAAAGAAAATGTTCAAAAACCTCCAAATGATTCCTACAGCTATCTTACCTACTATTATTAGTAACTATGTAATACTTAGTTTATTATGATCTTCTTGAGTTGCCTTATGGGATTCGAGAAAGAGCAGCTTTCATAAAATTTTTCTGCTAGAGCTATACAATTTTTTACGCGATATTGTGTAAAAGTGATTCCAAGGTATTTTACACCTATACAAATATTATTTCATTTAGTTATTATTTTGTTTCGGCTTCGTTTTGAATCCATTTGAAATAAAATACATTTTAATTTATTCTAAGTTGAATTTTAAAAGTGCTTTTTTAGGATCGTATTCTTTCAGCAATAGGATCAATATTTTTATATTAGTTAATAAAGAATAAAAATCGATCTGAGAAAAGTCAAGTTTAACATGGCACTAAAAATCGTAGATCTCGACCGGCGTTATTCATAAAACAAGAAGGCATTTCATGGAATTGATTAAGAGAGCAAAAACTATATGAGTTTTTTCGTACTTTTATTACACATGAGAAACATATTGACTGAGTTATTTTAGACGAATACGTAACTACGCGGATTTGTTTATTATCTTTGAATAAACATATGTAATGTAACTACATTTATAGCTATTATTAAAGTTTTTTTCCACATATTTTTTTGTAACATCGCAGTTACTGGTGTTCCTGTTTTTTTTGTTTTTTTTTTTTGTTCCTATTCGCAGATTTCAATAATTGAGCTTAGATCTTAGACTTAGATCCTGACCCTTCGGTCTTAATAGTCTGCTCAGTAATAAAATCTAAAAATCTAAATGCTATATCACTGAAAAAACAGATTAGAAACACTAACTAATCTTTTGATTGATTTTCAGCCTACTAATTTAATTAGTTGGTAAAATAATCGAAAGTTGGAAAACCCAATATAATAGTAGGGAAATCAACTAAAATATTTACGAAATCAACTAATTTTGCAAATATTTTTCCCCATACTGTTTTAGTTCTATCATCTAATTTATATTAGTAGGCTAAAAAAGTAGTTAGTTTTTCTAATCTTTTTTTTTCAGTGTATGGTTGAAATAGTTCTTACTAGTTACAAAGCAAAAACTGCGGCCTAATTAAAAAAGCTATTACTGGGCATAAAAAAAATATAAATATCCTAAACTAAACACCTTAATGTCTTATTAACGGAGTGGTGAATTACGAACTTGAAACTTTAAAACAAATATAATATTTTTGACAATTAGAGGAAGCAAATTTTAATCTTAAACTATTCATAAATAAACAGTCAACGCAGGTATAGTTTTCTACTTCGATTGGTTTTGCTTGTCAGTCTATTGGTGAATAGAAAAAATGAAAAACACAATACTTTAGATAGTTAGTTTAAATTGAACTTGTTTAAAATCTTTTTCAAAATTTCGTACAAAATGTCTGTTTGTCCGTCAGTAGGTATAACTAGTAATGCTATTATCTTAAAATTTGGAATATATACTTAGTTTTAAATGAATGCTTCACTAGCCAAATCGAAATTAAACTTTCTGAATTTTATTAAATTTATTTATATATGTATATTATCTGCTTGTGAATCATCGAAGCAATTTTGTTTGTCCACCTTTATTGCAAATGACTGAATTAAAAATTGTTTTTAATTTCATTGCAATCTGCCCCTTTCGCAATGAGGTAACTAGTTATATGGAAATTTTAAAGTGAGATTATTTGATCAAGGGGGTTATCATTTGTACATTATAAAATATGTTATAATTTCCTTTTATGACGCATAATTCTCGACTTATGATGAAAACAGTGAAAAAAAACAATAATACCCGTCCTCTTATCTCAGAAGTTTCTAAAAAGAAAATTTTAAATTAATTGTAGGTACTTGTTTCTAACTACCATAGGTTTTAAGAAATCGGCAAAAATTCTTTCCAGAATTTAGTTATGCGGTCTCAAAAATGATCTTTATTGCGTGATAACAAAACCTATACTAAAACATTCATAGAGTAGTTATAATTTAATGAGTCACATACAGGGAAGTAAAGTATTATTTACCTTATACATTATTTTTAAGATTTCGACTATATGTTTGTAAGTAAATAGGTACGTGATTAGTGGTTATGTTGGTAAGCACTCATAACAGGTAAGGTATTTATTTTTAAAGAAAATACATATAACCTCCAAAAACTTGCAAGGCATGCAAGAAATTTTGTATGAACATTTTCGAAACCAATGCATTAAATATTGTCGAACGATGAATTCGACTAAGTAACTTTTTATACGTTTCCTTTCAAGTTACAGAACCTTTGATGACCTTAAGTAAAAAACGATTTAAATTGAATGTACATATTGACTTTTGATTTTTTTAAACTTTGGATTTCAAGAATAATTGGGAAAAATGTGATAGGTACTGATATTTATTGTGTTTGACAAAGAATGGTAACCATAACATTTTTAATTATAGTTACCTACCAGAAAAAGGAATTTTCAATAACTTTTCTTCGAGTAGTTATTTGTAATTGTCTAATACTCTAATTGTTCAACCGTATAGTGAACCTTTTAGAAGTGAACAAAAATCAAGTTTATTCCAGCCAGCCACAAAGCTTAAAAAACAAGACTTACATTTAAACAAAATGCTCATAATTCCCAGCAAACCATTAATTTCTCGATTTTTTTAAAAATGCTAATATATGAGTCGTTATTTTTGAAAGTGGTACAAGTTACATTTTTAAGAATTCACATGAGGACACGATATGATTTAATTAGAGAAGTTTTTGAACTGGACTTATACCACTTAAAAAAAACAACGGAACGGTTCATAAGTATAATATGTTTTAAGAAAATCGAATTTGTTGTTTGAAAGCGAGCGTTGCCATTCTATTTTGTTGAGTTCTGTTTAAATATCTGCGTTATAAATACCATTCTGACGCATTGGTGTAAGAGTTAGTTGCTTAGTTGTGAATTAATAAGAACGTCTTTTGCAAGATGGGCCTAAATTAAGTTTATGTCTCACCCATTTCGGGTCAAAAGTGATGAATATGCGAAAAAAAAATTGTAGGTCGCTTATATTTCCTGAGATATTTAATTTTAAAATTCTGAAAAATAATAACTATAGGTTCTGGCTACAATTTCTCCATGCTCTCGCAATCTTTTTCCTACTGGATTTCTATAAAAAACTCTCAATGAGTAAAATAGGGAATATTCTACTTTATTTAGGTTTTTCATTTTATAAGATAAATGCATGTTCGTCATCGCCGATAAGTCGAAATAGATATTCACTTTTAGTTCGATAATGTAAAAAATTCTTAAAGAATTTTTTACAATAAAAAATAGACATGTTTTGTAATTTAAGGTATTTTCTACAATTTGCAATGAAATTTTGTGAGAATATGCAAAAAAAATCGTGACGACAAAATGTCCACTTTCGAAATTTCAAAGTTAAATCTTTGAAAGTACAAGTGGCTCACATATTCTCCACTTTTGACTGTAAGAGAACACTCCTACAAAGTTTCATTCAAAACTGCAAGGAGACCTCAAACTCAACCTGTACCGCAAGATCAAATAAATTTTTGTTTTTTCAGTGAGAAAAACATTGTAAAATTTACAAAATGTAATTGTAAAATCTAAAACTTGTCATATTTTTACGAAAATGCCGTCATCATATATATGCTTAAAGTTTATTGAATAAACGTATTTAATTTTAAAATCTATTGTCCGGCTGAATAAAAATTCACTGGTTTAAAATCTGTTTCTAAAATTTATCGTCTTTTTAGATTTGTAAATAATAAGAGTCGGTTGTAAAAATTACAACTATTCCTATAGATTTAAAAATCTCTTTTTCGTTTTCATCACACTGAGAAAAAAACGCAATGCTAATTTAACATTATTTTCATATTAAAAAAAAATCATATTATTTTTACAATAATTGCTGTTAATTTGGTGCGAAAAATGTCAAATTGGCATTTATAACATCATATTAACATTGAAATTCGGATATTTAATTACAGCATTTCAAAATATTAAACTGATTTTCACACTTCATTGCAACTTTTCACATTCTTCAATGTAAAGAAAGCGAAAAGACGTGGTTACTCATAAACTGTAAAACCGTACTTGTGAGGATAGCTCAGCGGCAGAGGTGCCAAGCTGCCTATTCGGAGGTCCTAGGTTCGAATCAGCCACTGTTAGTCGGAATATAACAGGAAAATTAACTTTCTAAAAAGGCATCAGAATGGAGTAGCTCGGTGGGTACCTACAGCAGCCGCTTGCCAATCCGCAGGTCCCAGGTTCAAACCCACCAAGGGATTAATTATTTTTTAATTTTTTAAAATTTACAAATACACATTATTAAATAGAAAATATTTTCAACAATAAAAACAACGTATTATTTTTACTTTTAACAAATACCTACAATTTTTTGTAGTTTTTACAATTTGTTATTTGGTTCAAAATCAGAGCCGAAAATTTTAAATTCTACACCCAAAAATGATTGATTCTAAATTTTTTTTTCTCTAGGTGTTAGCAAGATCTTTCATTTTTTTAAATTGAACTTAAGACATTTTGGGAGTTTTTCCCACGACCCCTCCCTGGACACCTCAGGAGATTTTAAGGAAAAGCGCTCACCTTACTTTGTGCTGCGTAGTCGAGGGCTAGCATGCAATCGTTGTATCCAGTTTCAGTCTTGATGGCAGCAGCTGCTGTCATGGGGCTACAAAATTGTCCAACACCGAGTTGACCGTCTCTGTACCAAGGATACATAATTTTCCGACCAGACACCACCGCTTTCTGCTCTCAATATCCCGCAATCAGTGCTATTCGTTAAAACAAATGTAACCTTTCGAACCAGCCCCAAGGATCCACTAAAAACTCACAAAAACTCCACTTCCACTTGAGAAATCACGAAAATCTCACTTTTGTTGGGAAACAGATTTAAATTTTTTCTTTTCAAACAACTTCACTAGGCACTGCAAGATTTTTGAATTTTGGCGCGTAAACCGCGGAAAAAATATATATTTTTGTTTTTTTGCACTTTCCACCGAACTCAGTGGGGTCCACTGCAGCTGGAGTCATCTTCAGCCGGGGCGCTCAGGACCAGGTGAATATCCTTGCGACCGGTCATTTCGCGTTTTCGGTTTTTTCGGGGCACAAAATTCACAGATCCATCACAGCTCGCGTTTATGCAAATTGTCGCCCGGCTGTGCGGGTCGGGTTAGCAAAAAGTCGACCGGACCGATGACACTTACGTCGGCATTAACTGGATGGTTCCGGACAAAAAATAACGGTAACCCGATCCGAGGGGAGACCACCGCAAGCCACGTGCCCGTGGTGGCGCCTATGCCAGAGGAGGAAAAAAACCGTCCAGAGGATGTCGTGTCCTGGTGATGTCCACTTTTTACGCGTTAGATCATCGCCGGCATTCAAAACTACAATTCGCCGGGTTTGGTGTGCGGGTCCTTGAGGGTTCCCCCGAAAATTAGACTCGTCGGAAGTTGAGGTACCCGGGGTGACACACTCAGCGCGCACAAAAAACAGATCAGGAAAAAAACACTGAAGCCAACCGACAAGACGCTGACGACGGCAACGGGAGGAGAAAAATTCCACCAGTTAATGATGAGCGGAGCTACCGAACTACCTTGAGGAGCTTCAGCCAAACGAAGAAATGTGGCGGCCCGTCAGCCGGGCAAAAAGCACTCCGGCCCGAGAGAAAGACCCGAAGACCACGCACTCGGGATCGCCGTGGAGCTGGCTGCCGCTGTGCTGCTCCTGCGGGGTGCTGCTGCTGATGGCCACCGAGCAAAAAGAGGCCACGACGAGGCGAGCGCCCGAGCAGCCACATAAAACAAAAAGCGAAATTGCGCGCGGCAGTGTTGCACAGGAGCCGTGTAGCCGTAGCCGTGAGCCGGAGGAGTAAAAACGGGAGCCCTCGTCGCCCCGACAAAACACACCTCGGAACCGGAGCAGCTCGCGAGGAGTTTTGGATCCACGGCAGACGGCGCGCGGTCGGTGTGTGCAAGAACAAGAGCCGAGAGCCTGAGCCGTGAGCCAGCGAGCGCGACTCACCGTCCGGGCGCAATGAGTAGGTCGTCGCGTCGGCTGGAAACGTACGGCAAAGAACTCTCCTCATACGACCCGTGCGTTGTGCGGCGGTGTTGGTGCGGTGCATTAGATTCGGATGCCGTCGCGTCGCCCCGGCCGGACCCCGAGCCGCCCAGCCGGAGCAGGTTGGAGCTTCGCTGGATGGACGGGCTCCACGCGGCGGGGGTCGCGGGGCGGCGGCGCGTCCGCCCGAGAGCCAATCGAAGCCAACCCCTCGGGCGGTCTGCAGCGCTGCGGTGCGGCGGATCCTCTCTCGACCCGGGTGGAAACGCGACGGAAAAGCTTTCGGTTCTGCTCGCGCCCTTTCTGCAGTTAGAAGAGCTTTCGCATCAACTGGCTAGTGGCTGCTGGCTTCCGGCGCGGCGTTGGCGGCGTGCAGCTCCCCCGCCCCCGCCGTTATATGTAAATAGCTCCAGTGAACAGGTGCATCGAAGCATGCGTTCTCATGCGTGCTGGAAGAAAACCTTCGAAGCCTGTAGAGCGGACGGGCGCGACGACGCACGGCGGCGGCTCTCGGCTCGAGCGCTTTTCGTGGAAATTTAGCCGTGGTCGGGTTGCGTTGCAGATGGATCGCTCGGCTGTTGGTTGTTGCGGCAGGCCGCGGTGGAGGCGGACGACCATACGCGGGACCTGCTGGAGGAGGTCAGTTCGGCGGTGGGTTATGCAACGATTAATTGCAATCGCCATTAAAAATTAATAAATCATAATCGATGCAATGAGTCACGGTAGGTGATGGCTTCTGAGGTGCTCGATTATTTCTTTCCTCATGGGGCAAAAAAGTTAAAAGCTGAATTGTAATTAGGGCTCATGTGGGGCTCCGTTGAAGAAAAAGATATCGTCATGGGTGGCATTCGGCCTTCCTCAACGGGGCTAGACTTGCTTGACACGGTTTCTTGGTTAAGAGATTTGCGAGTTTATAGCCATTTCGATAAAGGTCCAGTAAAGTTCTTGGCACGTCTATTATTCCCAGGTTTTTCGATTTAAAAATGGTTCATTTTTAAAACAAAAAGAATATGGAAATGCATTTAAACTACATTTAACTACATACATATATATTTACTGCCTTTTGTATAAGAAAAATCCTCAGTCAATAGAAATATTTTGTCAATTTTATATTTTTCTTCTTCCCTTATTACAAAGTACTTTCGAAACCGTTTTCAAATCGAAAAACTTCGGAAACAATAGAATCCCCAAGTTCTTAATCGCTATTATTACAATATACAAAAATAAATGCTATTCAAAACTGAAATTCTTAAATAAAGTGACTGCGCTGCGCTCTCTGCGAAATTTGTTAAGAATGGGAAAATAGATTTTAATAATGGGAACATAGATTTTCTATAAGCAGCGACAGTGCCGAGTGCTATAATGAGGTAAACTGCAAAACTCTCACATTTCCAAAACTATACGATATTTAAAAATTGTGCATTAAACGAATTAATAATTAAAACTTTAAATATTATACTAAATATATATAAATACGAAATACTTACTACTAGTATGGTTAGTTAAACGAAAAGTTTGTAACTTTGAAGGAATTATTGTGCTAAAGAAATTAAGTGCAATATGTTTTTATTATTATATTGTAGTAGTTATATAGTAATTAAATTGTTCCAGAAAAGAATAATGAGAAAACCAACATATTTAGAATTTCTAATTGCTTCCAGAAAACCAACACAAAAACGAAACATAACATATGCATTCAAAATGCATCAAAAATGTCGACAGGGAAATGAAATATCTTTTCAATATTTGAAAACATCGTATCTACTCTTTTTGGTCTGAAATAGATCCTAAAATTAAAGAATAATGACGAAGACTAATAAAATAGAAAATTTATAATTAAATATTAATTCAGAAAGTACTTGCCAAGGGACTGACATTTTGATTGGCTTGTGGGTAGTTCCTCAACTGGTTAACGTTTTGGTTATTTCTGCTGAAAGTGATATGTTTTTATATCTTTATATGTATATTTTCCATGGTCAATAGCAGTTATCCGCAAGATAGAAAAATTCAAAATTTTTGATTGTTTAACTACTATTATTTGGCTAGAATTTTAAATCCTTATGTCTTACAAGAGAATTATGGATTCAATTATTTAATGCAAAATTAAAATAGTAATTAAGCATTTGCATGTAATGAAAGTGTTATAAAATTTAGAGTAAGAACAAATATTTAATTGATATAAATCTTTAAAGGAGCATTTTCGAATATAGGAATATGAAGTATGATTTAAAATAATATTCAGAGTTATTTAAAAGATCACATTTTTACAGGCGTATTCTTTTATTTAAGTTTTAAAATTTCTGTCTGAATCAGCCATTTGATGAGGATAAATAAATAAATAAATAAATAAATGTATTATAGTACCTATTTACTCGTAGTTAATAGAATTTTAATGAGGTTAGATCTCGATATACCTACATATAATTAAATATGTTTTATGAGAATTTTACGCGGTCAGCATGATGTTGTTATCTGCTTTTATTCGAAATATCCAAGGTCGTTTTGCTACAATGATACTCGTTTGGGACCCAAACAATGGATTAAATTACAGGTTAGTCGTGCCAACAAGAGTTTTAATGATTTGTTTACTCTAGGCCGGAAATTAACAGAGTTTGCTCGGTGTCTCTTGTGGACGACCGCCATAATGCACTTTTGGATGCAGACGTGAATGCACCCTGGCCCCATGCAACCTGCGAGCCTACGCGCTCCTATCACCCTGGGAAAGGGCCCCATTAGAGACAAAACGCAGCCCGATTTTCCCAGAAGTGGCAGAGACGCAGAGTTTTGTCTCTGGCAGGCGAAATTAAGTGATAAGCCGGCATTCAGTCGCTTTGCCATTTTGTTTTCTCCTCAATGTTCCCATCCACTTAGCAGTCATAACTCATTTCGCCGACATGCATGAATGTCACGCCCGAAAAAAGACAATAAAAACGACGGCGGAGCAACGAAACGCGAAAAAAACGTGAAAAAAGTGAAAAATCGCGGCCTTATTGCTGCTGGGCATACAAGAAGCTATTTCCCAGGGCAGGGAAACGTTTTTCATTTCGTTCATCTTTTTCATGTTTTCTTTTATTTTTTATTTTTATTTTTTGCTGAAGTTGCCCCCTCTGGGCCGCTACTGCCGCAGAATGGCGGGGCCTCAACTGTGGCTCTGGCCTCAAAAGAATTTCCCTTTGATCGCATTTGCATACGGTGATAACTCTCAAGAAATTCTCCGTTGCCCCCAAAGCGGGCCTCCGCACGAGTTGAATGCAGCGAGCAGCGATTTGGAGCGTTTTTCACTTCCTCGCCGCCATGCCGCCGGGGTATAGAAGTCGCTTTTAATTAACTAAAAAAGTTGATTTAGTCCGCGAGAAAAACGCAGAGTTATTAATGCCAGCTCCGACTACTGAATTCGCCAGTTTCCGGGAAAGCTACGCACTCGCGAGTCGGAGCGCGCTCATTTGAATTAATTAGACGTGGCGTGTGCAAAAAATGCTGAGTTTTTTCAAAAAATTGGAGATAATTGCTGACAAGCTATGCAAAATTGGAATTGAATCGCTACCGCGCTGAAATCGAAAGGCCCGGAATTTTTGGAGTTAATCGCTGTTCACGCGATGGACGGGCACACACGCCGCATCAATTTGGTAAAAATAAAGGAAATGCCGCAGCAGTGCAGCCAACCGACCGCCACATAGGGGGGAGGGTGTTTCCGTTACGCTCGCGAGCAATTTAACGAACAAATAGTTGCGAAATTAGTAAATTACCAAAAAGCTTGTTCAGTCGAGTTTTTTGCTCAGGCTCCGACTAATTAAAATGAGGCGGGAAGGAAAGGGCCAGTGGTTTCGGCTTCCCCGTCCTGTTGGCTGCCCTGTCAGAGTGCAGCCATCGCGGTGACGACGTATCTACGCCAACACCGCCAGCAGCCATGGAGACGAAGTTCGGATCCGTCAGCGATTGTGTCCCGGAGGAAGATCGATTTTGTTCGACCGGACGGAAAAAAGACAAGCAAGTGGAGTTCCACAGGGAGACCAATGGGACCGGAGAGTTCTCGAGCACACCGCCGAAAATTGTAATTTTCCCAGGGGCAACAACAAACAGCGGCGGCCCCAACATCAGCGGCCCCAGCAAAAAGCGGAGCTTATCGCGCTTCGGCGAGCTGGCCAAAGCTCTCTTAAGACAATGCAAAGCCCCCCATAGTCCGGAGGGGCAGGGGCGACCCGACGGGTTCCCGTGCCCCGCCGCAATTAAGCCCGCTCCAGCTCGGACGCGACGGCACAAAAACTGGAAAACAATTGGCTCCAAAAGAGCGCAGCCGCCCTGAAGGTACCCCGCCTTCGCCAATTATCGCGGCCGCTTAATTTCCAGCTGCCCTGTCATTGGCTCGCCGGGTGCCCGCTGCAAAAGGTAAAAAAAGCGCCTCACGTGCCCATAGGCAGCCGCGGCCGGTAGCCGCCAACTTGTTCTCTGTAATTCGCCGCGCTCGACCGGAACTGGCGCTTTCCGACGACGCTGCGGCGGGGGGGGCCGATGGGGCTCCGGCGAGGAGGACGGCAGCGATGCGCCCGGCGGCGACGGCGGCGGAACCAAGAGGAAAGTGGTTCTGGGGGCTCCACCGGCAGCAGGTGGCGGTGTTGCCAGGTCGATGCGCTTCGAATGGGTGCGAGGAGTGCTCCCCAAAACGGGAGCTTTCGGGCGAACAGTTTGGTCGTGTGGGTGATGGCTGGAGCAGGAGATGTTTTAGTCGTTTTGCTCGCTGCGGAGGGTGATGTTGTTGGAGCTCGTGAATTTCTGCTGTACGTTGAAATTATGCGAAATTGACTTAATTCTGGAGATTTTAAAGAATATTAAACATTCGCTTTTTCAGACATTCGGATTCAATATATTAATAGCAATAATTTTCATGCAAAAATAAAAACAGCAAAATATTGCAATCTTATGTAGGTACCTGGAGGCCTTAAAAATTTGGCAAACTTTAATCTTCAGTTATAAAACGGCAAGTATTATATAGCGAAAATCTTTCTGCACCAAATTAAGGGGCTGGAAAAAAGGCCAAACTTTGACGATTTATTTTGGGAGTGTACGAACAGGAATAGAATTTCTTTTCATAGGTATGAAACGAAGTATGAAAAAAATTTTCTTGTTTTGGCAGAACATATATCTACTAAAAAAAAAGTATGAAAAAGCCTTTTTTTATTATAATTTTAATACAAAACAGCGGCGATAAAGGTAATTTTTAAAATTGAAAATGAAAGGGTTTCTCGTAAAGTATAACACCTGGAACAAAAAAACGAAAGGTTTTATAATTTATATACGTAGGAGTTCTTTTATAAATTAAATTTTGTAGAAATGGTCCACTTTTCAAAAACACAAATCGATTTTTGGCTAAAAAGTAAGTAGTAAATTGTTTAAAGTAAAAAAGTTTACATCAAATCGAAAAACGTTCTTCGATAGAGCAAGTACCTAATTGTGAAGGTACTTTAAAAATTTTAAATCGATGAAAATTAGTAATAGCTAATTAATGATGTCGGATGTCGAAAACTTCTTCTTAATAAATATAAGTTGCTAATAAAATGAAGTAAGACTATCGAATGGTGTTTCACATCGATAACTTAGTCAGCCTATTGAGTTTTTGTACTACGAATTGTAATATTGTAATATTTTTAACAACAAATATTTATTTGTTCAAATAGTATCGATATTTGAAATAAACTAACGTTACTAAAAATAACCAAGATGCTAATATGGTTTACTTTTAAAACAATTATAGGAACCCTCAAATACAACATCTGCTCTAGAATCAGACGAAGTGAAATTGTATCGTTTATTTCTCCTTTTTTCTATGTTGAATGAAGTGTTAATCGAAGAGCAAGTTTATTTATCTATAAATAATAGCTACTTTGTTTATACAGTTGTACTTGTTTAATTGTTTTTCTTTCTAAGATTAGCTAACTTCGTGTAAGCAAATGGTATTCGTTTGTCTGCGGCTCTTTTTATTATTATAGGTACCCGTAATTACCTTAAATCTTACCTTTCATATAGTATTATAATAATATTTAGGAGCCTACTTTGCAATGAATTGAAAATTATCGTAATTAAACAAAATTATTTAAAAATTAAATGTTCACATATAGTTTTGTTCAAATTGATTACTCTATTTTAAAATATAAAATCGCTGTTTGAGATATATAAATACGTTCAACCAAGAGTAAATCATACAATAAAGCAAAGTTATTAATTTAAAATAAAAATTTTAGAAGGTTAAGATTGTTGTCTTAAGTTTTATCCATATAGGCGAAAGGTGAAATTTGTAAATCTATTAGAGTTAGTTTTTTAAACATATGTATTTTTTAGTATATGGCAGTTTTTTCCTTCCTATGCAGATATTAAGAAGTGAAAGGACCTTACTAGGACTTTCAAGAATAGCAAAAACCCTAAAATTTCGGAAGGGAATTAGAGAGATGCTGCACTTATTGTTTTTGCGGTTTAGCTAATGACTTCACTTGGCCGCAGATTTTGCTCCAAATTATTCATTTCCTTAAGTTTTTTTTGCGCTTTTTCCATCTTGCGAATAATTACGGGATTCTGTTATGGCCGAAAATGGCTCAATTTGCGTAAAGCTTTCTAAAGCAATTTACCCCTTCGCCAGCATCCTCATTGCGCGAGGTAAGGCGTAGTTAAGGCAGTCTTACACCTGAACTGATGGTAATGACTTGGTCTTGGCAAAAACCACCTGAGTGTAATGGCCAAGCATCACCACATCCTCTCATCATCGGAACGTCCGCTACCTATGGGATTAATCGATTTTTAATCGCACTTCCATCTGACACCGTTTCTGGTCGGTGGATTTCTTCTGTTCCAGTTTGACTCTAAGTCCAATTCGCCCAATAGACCTGCAAGACTTGTCCTGCTCAATAGTCGTCGGGATGGGATGTCTCCTCATTAAGAATTGGACAAAAAAGCCCGAAAAACGTCCGGAAAAAATGTGGATAAAAAGAAAAACCTCGAGTAATTGTCACATTAAAAACTCGTAACGCATCGAACGCACGCATCCCTTCCTGCTGCCCAAGCTGGTCTCGCACCGCCTGTCTCTATGATGACGGGGTACGTGATAATTTCACACATGGAGCCACCTTGACGATGTTTTGGTTCACCGGACAATTTCCCGCGCCGCGCGAGGTACTTGCTTTAAAGTCATTTGCGCACGGCGGCCGGGCACTTGTCGAAATGCGCAAATGCGACTGCGATCGTGCGCGCGCACGTTTACCTTCCGCTGCCTCCCGTGCCCCCAAGGTACAACAGGGCCTACAAAAGCACCAGGTAAACAGCCTAGAGAACCGCGTAATAAGACTGCGTGGTTGGGCCAAATTGCCACTTTCAAATGACCGGAACTAAACAGTTCTGACACATTTTCATAGACGGCCGCGGCCCGGTATGTTTGTGTAATGGGCCTCTCACGGCCGGGCAAGGTGGAGCAGGTGAATTGAGGTAATGCGCCTTGTCCGGTCTGGTTAGGGTTTTTGGAATTTTTCCAATTGCTTGTTTGTGAGGCAATGTGTGGGATTGCTTTAATGATACCTAACTGGTCGGTATTTTGCATCGATTACTATTATTCACTATACTTATCTAGCTTACAAGGTAGAAAGAAATAACCTATGAAATGATCCTCTGGTACGAACAATTTAATAATGTTTGAGTTAGAATGATTCTTACGATGTTATAGCAAGTGTTTAAAATTATTTTGGCATTTACATAAGAACTGCGGAGCGCATTCCTGAAACCATTCGAATAAATTCGTGTGCGATAGTTCACCACATTCGAATGTTTTTACTTTGAGGTGTATTCCCGGAATCCAGGCACGATTTTTCTCGTATGAAAAGTATAGTCGGAAACTTTCGAGTGGTTCTAGCAGTCGAAAATTTTCAAAAACTATATGTGGTGAAATATGTTTTAAACTCGCAGTTAAAAACTTTAAGTAACGGCTATACTTATTAATCAGTATAAAGTTATTTTTAGAGTCCCAATACATATTTTTAGTGCTTCATTAAGATGGTATTAAAGTAATTTGATGGTATATTGGTATATTTTAATTGATTCTTCTTCAATTTTTTTTATTCAGACAAAATAATTTTAAAAATTGTTGACCAGGCAAATCAAAATAATCAATATTACTCATTAATAACTAATTACTTTAGTTTGTTCGATACTCGCGGTAATAAACAATAGGGGGAGTTTGTTTAATTCAACAAATAGATATTAAATTGAAAATTTTTCGTAGGATTCCAAATTTAAATCTTTGTAAGATTTGACAAATATGTACCTACTATACTGAATATTTCACCACACTCGCAGTTGTTGAAAATAAGTATATCCAAACGGATTTGATTAGATTCAGGAATACGCCAAAAATTAATTATTCGAAAAGGTTTCAGGAATCCTGTTTTTGTCTTTTACACATAACCAATTTATACTTGTAAAAGGAAGGAATTTATTGTTTTTGATTAACCTATCGATTCTACATATAAGTATTTAAAATACTATTCTTATTTTAGCTTTTAAAGTGTCTATAAATTTTTCTTTTCAATATTCCAAATATTTTGTTTTTCTAGATAGTCAATTAAAGTCGCCCACATCAAGATTATTTCTTATTCGAATATATGTAAATCGCGGGCATAATTCGATCTAAAGGACTTACCAGGATCGGAGTTCGAAAGGCCAAAAAATTTTTTTCTTCATACTTGGTTCGAGAGAGATGCCGAAGAAAGTCGTTTTATATAGAAAGTGGAGGTTGAATTTGCTTTAATTGAAGTCTTTTCTGGCAAGTTTAAACTACCGTCACTGGAGCGGCCGTTTGTATTTCACCGGAGCCTCGATTTGAATCAAAATATTTTCACTCGGCCGAGGAATGGCATAAAATTAGCCGACGAAACAATAAATCAACGTCAACAACAGGAGTCAGGAGCCGGAGCGAGCCCCGGTGAGTGGGCCACCCCCGAAGCCCCAGAGTGGGGGACTTTGCATGGCGGAGGGCTCCACAATTGACTCCTCATGAATATTACAAATTTAATGAACACACTCGAGCGGCTGAGGACGGCATGGAAATGAGCAATCCGCCGGGATCCCGCTCTTAATTTGGCTTTCCACTTGATTGACAGTGGTTAACCGATATTTCAATTTGATTGCATTCCCCGATGCAGAGGGAGTCTGCTCGGGCCGCCGAGCCGCGCCGCGCCGCGTCGCCGTCCAGGCCGCGTTTGGGCAGCGCGGCGGTGCAGCCAGCCCGCCAGCAGCCACCTGCTAAATTCAACGGCTCTGGAGCGCCAATTCCTCGGTGCATCGAGTGCAAGTCGCGGGTAGGCCGTTTGGGGCCCTTCGACTGGGCCCTCGCCGTGCACCTTCCGGAGCTGGTGCTCGGTCGGCTGGGGTACGGCATAAATTTAAATTTTAATTTACTGCTTATTTCGAGTTTTATTTACTTGCGAAAGGCAAAATAATTGAATACATACATATTTTAAGGAGCAGCGCATCTTGATGCCCTTCCAAGCCTTGGCTGGCCCTTCTCGGCCGGCCCCGGTGCCGATATTCATCCGCGGAAAAAAAGGTGATGTCTGTGTTTCCTTAATTTGTTGAATTTTGATTACAATCTGTCTTCGGCCGTCCTCCACCCCGGTGCTAGTTGCCGTCGACGTCGCGTCGTCCTGCCGCGATCGTCGCATACTTGCCCGCTCGCCGGAATGATCTTGGCGGGATTTTGTAGCGCTCCCCCAGGGAAGCTCCACCAACTTCACTCCCATGAGATGATGGCGGGGCTCCGGATACAATTTTTGGTTTAGCATTCGCCTCAATGCCCAGATTCGAGGCGCAGATACGCATCGTGATTGCGATCTCTTGGTGACAGAGAGGTCAACAGGAATCTGTGAATGGACCTTAATTGAACGCAAATTTTGGAACTCGCGGGAACACAAGCGGGAATTTGTTGCAAGTCACAGAAACGTCGTGTGTCTTTTGGGGTTAAGGCGACAGGATGGTCCGGTAATTGAGTGGGTTAGGAGGGTTTTGGGAGTGAGGGTTCGGAATGCATACTCTTATCATTTTTAACTACTTTTAAAGTATGATTCTCTGCAGAAACAATCGAAAGTAAAGGATTATTTTATCTGCCGCACCACTAGCTATTTAAATCTTGGCACTTAGGGATCATACTGACCCCAGCCTAGTAAATCTCACTTGGGTTAGGTACCTTAAGTTTTTTTACGATTTTGCACTTTATTTTCTTATTTTATCTACATCAGTAGAGAATTATAAAGGTATCGTTATTTTTTTTAATTCAAAAATATCACTAGCTGTCTTACAGCAAGCATTCTTGTGGCTGATGGGGTTATGCAAACCCCATCACAGTGCCGTTTGTGTGATTCTGCGGAAGGGTTCCAGTTGTTATAAAAGTGCTAAAATTATATTGAAATTTGAGTTTTCATGGGGCACATTTTCAAGCTAACTAGTACTCTTTTATTATAATGATAAATCCGAAAATTGCCGCATATTAACACTTCTTCGTACCTCATAATGGTAAAATGGAACCCTATAAGATCACTTTGTTGTCCGTTGTTCCTTCCAAATGGCTTCAGGTGTCAAATTGACTTCAATTTCGAATACAAAGGTCAATCTAAAAAATAAATTGTTTAGCTAGCTAGCTATCAATATGATACGGCCTTTCACAAAAATTCTCACTCACACACTGGTCACCAAAACCTATAGAGCTTAGCTAAACTTTAATCTTGAAATTTAAAAAGAAAAGAATATGTAAATCAAAAAATCATTAATTTTTAATTCTGTGTGGAGTTTGCTCTTTATTTAAATGGTACACATATTACATGATAAATTTATTTCTTTTTATATGATATAGATAAATTACTTACTTACTAAGCTGTACGGTAATAAAATTGTAAGGAACCTTCGAAGCATGAATGCCATTCACCGCCTACTTCGTATTTTTATGCTTCAGTAACCTTTTCATTTTCACTGCGATCATATTTGCCCCTATAGAATTCTTATTTTAAATTGTTAATGGTTTGTTGGTTTATATAATAATTACTATATTTAAAGACAAATATATTAATTTGTAGGTATTTTAATTTTTTTTTTTAAATCTAAAATGCATTGTTATGCATTTATGTCTCCTTGCGCATAAATAAATAATAATTCCTGCACAAAGTGGCCAATGCGTAAAGATTGTAAACATTTTAAAGTCTCGAGAAAGCCGTTGAAATCTTTAAGATCTGATGATAGCTAGTAAGCGATAATTAAAAATTCCCATCGCGTCCGCGACATCCATTAATGTGGCTGACCAAAAATTCCTGTCGCTGAGGGATTATTTCAAAATTTATCGCATTGTTTGGGACCACTGAAAGTGTTTTTCTGTCGTTTTTCAATTTCCTGCGAGTCCGGGCAAAAATCGGATCCCATCGCATCCCGTCTCATCCCGGCCGCGCAGCCAGCAGCAGCGGCGGGATCCGCGTACACCTTGCGCCGGGGGATAAATAACGTTTTAGTGCGCTCCTTATAAATTTTTATAAGGTTCGGCCGCGAGGAAGACTACTGCACTCTCCGCGCGGCCGGGAGGATTTTTAACGAAATCGGAAAAATTTCGGAAGCTTCTATTAAATCATTCATCAATTTTGGCCGGCGAGTGATGAAATGTCAAAGCGGGCCGACCGCTGAAATTATTTTTTGATCTCGAGCCGCGCCGGGCCCTTACTTTTTAAGTGAAAACACCGAGCCGCGCCGTCAGCCGGGGACGCGCCGCCGCGCCGTTTGCTGCGGACCGGGAGTGAACGGCCCTCGGTTTCATTGCCGCGGCCCGGGGGAGCTGCCCGGAGGCTCCAAGTGACTTCGTTTTCATCTAAAAGAGGCCTGCTGGACGCTATCAGGTATGTTCCTCAAATTGTTGACATATTTTTGATGCTTTGCACCTTTTTGCTCGCGTTATGAGGCCCCGTCGACTAATGTGCGCTGCCTCGTCCAGGGCTCCCGTCCGGGCCGCGGTATGTCTGGCCGCTGCGGCCAGGACTCGGGAGCGGCTATTAAGGCGGTTCTAGTTGCTCTGGCATTTGAAGAATTCTGTTTCGAGCGGTGCTTTTGTGGTTATTTCCCGCTAAAGTACACCCGAGGAATGGGGCAAAAAGCCACCGAAATTGTGGTGCTCCGCAACTATACCTTTTTGCCTCGACCCTGCGCTTTTTTTCCTGTTTCGGGGGCCCTTCTGGACGTTCTTCTTCTATGTCGGGCCCGGCAGCCGAAAATGTTTTGATTGACGATCCCACTTAATCCAGTCTTTATCGGGTGTCCACCTAACCCCCCGAGGACCGGCCGAGGCGCTCTATCGCAATCTCCGCCTAATGACCGCGACGGTCCCGTTGCTGGTCAACTGCGGGTGTCCGGGACATTTGCATTTCCCCAGCAGCACCGCCGTTATCGCAGGGATGTTTCCATTAAACAAATTAATAGCGAGCAAGAAAGCGTCCGTGCCTTTGTTCCGGGGCTCCTGATAAGACCGAGATGAAATTAATTTTGCGGTCAAGACACATTTCTCTGAGATTTATTCGGTCATGGGGCCCTACAAGGACAGAATTGCTCGCAAAATCGGGTACAAATGTAGCGAAATAAATTTCACAGAGGAAAATTTGTAATTTATGACGCCTTCAGGACACGGAGGGCTCGATGCGGCTCCTTAAAGGGTTTACCCTGCAAAGGGGTGGAGCACCTTCCGAATTTAGTTTCCATCCAGAACTTGGAGGTTTTCTGGGGCTGGCGACGCACGTGATTAGTTTTTGCCAGCGGGAATCGGTCGAGTCGAGAGCCCCTCGGCTAAGTGGTGTCCGGCTCCAGGGAGTGGCGCGTGGAGTAATTAATTTGTCCTCGATCTGTGACAAACGCAGGGCGAAATTCAAATTTTGCAAAACTAATATCTTTCAGAAGGTGTGGCAAGTTTACTTTATTACGCTGGAGGATTTAGATCAGATAATTCAATGTATCTTTAATTTTTAACGCTTAAACCTTTCAATAATTTCACTAGTCCTTTTAGACTCAATCAATTTTACAAATATGTAAAAAAAAATGGAAAAGTTCGAATAGAACTCACGCCTTGAGAGCTCGTGGTATCATCTTTGATTTAACTTAAAAAATAACCCAACTTAGAATAAGAATTTTGAATTTAAAATATTTTTAAAACTTTTTAAAGCGCAACTCAAAGCATTAAACCCCAGCAGGCTTTATCCTTAAAATTACAACCCCACGGCAGGCCGACAATCTGTGTTTAAATCTCCAACAACTCAACACATCAAAGCTTATAGGCCCTTTATCTTTCCGAGGTCACTTGTGATATGGTAGTTAATTTATAACGAATTAAAAATATTCAAACTTTTTAAAACACAAACTTTATTATTGTAATCCATCAATTTCATTTCATGATATTTACGCTTTTTTGAATGTACTTAATTAACATAATATGTAATAATGAAATTTCAAATAACAAATCAAATAATCTAGAAGATTTGAAAAATATATGTTTTTATTTAATAGTAAAAAATTCATTTACATTTTAATGAAAATGAAATTAAGAGTACGTCATGTCAAATTTAGAGATTGCTATTATTGAATAAAAAAGTTAGTCTTAGAGTCTAGCTTTTTCATTATATGGTTCTTTTATACGATTATGCAATAATTAAGCATGCGTATGTTGCTTAAATTATTATTGTTGTAGTTCTTTCTGTATATGTACTTTTTTATTTTTAAATTGAGTTTAGCCAACGTAGAAATTTTCGGTGAGTGCACCCTCAGCGAAATTTACCTAAAATGCTCCTGTCAATGTCTTGAACTCATCGATAAGCGAAATCGCCCTGATGGCGGGTCCATCCCTCGCTGCGAGGCATCATCCGGGGAATTGTCTCGATTTCGATATGCCGTAAATCTCGTTGTGACCGCATTAGCCAAATGACGGCTCATTTATAAGAGCATAAAAAGCGCGTTGACCATTTGCCTACACGAATCGAACGAGGGCCGGGGTTTGTTATTTATGCGATAGAAAAGGCGTCCCGCTCCACATGTCTTTTGAATACGCCGGGGCTCCTCGGAAGCCTCCGGGATGGCGTTTCTGTCACATTGTAAATATGCCCCGGATGTGGATGTCGTCGCCGGGGCAAAAAACGTGCCGAGTGACCACCATCTGAGGAGGTCGTGTCTTGTATTTTGTGGGAGTGGAACCGGAAAATCGGTTTTTTGCCCCCAAACAGCTCTGTCAATTTAGTAAATTGCTCCTTTCGACGCGTTTTGTCAAAAATAAATCTATTACCTAGCGGCGATAGTTTTTTTTTCGGCTGTGACACTAAGCAGCTGCAGTTTGGATGAAGACTTGCCGAAGGGGCGATTTCACTAATTTATGGATGCTGTGGGGGTCCTGAGGTAGTCGCAAATCGCTGACTTACCCGATTTTTGAGAAATTCGGTCTAATCCAAATCAAAGCCGAAAACCCCAGCAGCAGATCGGGCAAAATTGCTGAATTGAATTGTTTTTGCCGCCCCTAACTGGACGTGGATCAAAGGGCCCATCGTCGCCTTATAAATTTTTATAAAATCTTTGTCGGCAGCCGCGGGAAATTTGTTTTATTGCCATTTATTCGCTAGAGAATCCGCGAGTAATCAAAGAAGAGCTGAGAAAGGGCTTTTGTCCTTCTGCGCGACTATTTCGCAGGGAGTGCGCTGGGCGGGCGAGCGATGAAATGACGGCGATGACAAAAGACGCGACTCGGACGCGGGTCATCGGCGGGCAGCGCCTTTGAAGTTCGACAGCAGAAACTGCTGTGGGGCTGCTGGCTGTTGGCGTTAAATTGATAATTTGCCCATTTACTTGAAACGGTCTGGGGGGATCCATTTAAGATGGGGCCAATTACCATCACTCAACCCGCAAACGATTGCTAGCTTAAGGGCAACACGAACGACAGTTTCGCCAGTAATTGAAATGAAAAACCCATTTTTAGTCTGCCACGTGAGGTTTCATATTTCAAAATTGATTTAATTTTATTAATTCAAAATGGCGAATTCAATATGGCAAGCAAAATATGCTTAGCTTCAATTGTTTAATTTCAATTAAATTCAATAAATGATACATACGTAGGTACTACGTAAAGTGAACTGAATTAATAATCGTGTGCTAGTTCTAATGAAATTATTTCATTTCAATACTTTATTTTCGAAAACAAGGTATAGCTACGAAATGATGCATTTAAAAGCAAACATTTCATTGACAAAATTGTTCAATTCATTGACACTTAAGAAATGGCTAAAAATGCTAAGTATGTAAATAAAATTATGCTGATATTCACCTTTCTCCATATCTAAATAGTTATAACTATAAGCCATGCCTTTTTTTTTAAAAATAATAATTAAACCGAATAAAGCCCAGTAAATATTTGGACAGCCGAAGTGATAATTTAAAAGAAATGGCGCAATTATTTTGACATTGAACAACTACTTTCATTTCAAATGATGAAATTAAAATCGAAATGCTATTCGAAAAACAACCGGCTAGTTTTATTAGGGAACATTGAGAGTTTAGAAAATTAATTAAGAGGATATTTACTAATATGAACTTTTACGGATTTACGAACATTACATGTTAATTATGTAGGAACTAGACTCTGTTTGCGCCGTTCAAAGTTTTTTTTTTAAGAGTCTGAAATTTCTAGGGGATTAATATCAGATATACAGCTAAAATATTCGCGTATATGGGACTGAAAAAAAGGCAAAAGAATGTAAATATCGCTGGTATAATGAATAAATAAGCATTTTAAAAACATTGTTTCATCCCAAAATATTGCCTAAATGGCTGAAAACCCAACTCTTACAGCAGGAATGCTGTAGAACCTTTGTATCAAATCACGGCCATAATTTATACCTCCAGTCAACTAAGTCCTCAAATTTGTGCAAAACTCGCAATTTAACCGAAACCAGCTTCGAGTTGCACCATCTCATCACCATCACCCGAGGAGCTCGTTCGCGTAAAGTGGCCACGAAATATCACGGGGAGATGTAAACCACGTTAAAGGGCACCAAATGAGCAAAGTAAACATCATCAGCGCTAATGGCCGCAAATTGATCTCGTTTGGGGCCGTGGTGCTCCGTCGCCGAGGATCACGTTCGCTGCGTCAAAAATTTGCGTTTAAAGCTTTCAAGTGAAATTGAAAACGGCCAAGCCCAGCAGGGCAAGGCGAGGCGATCGTCCCCAGAAAGTGCCACAATCGAACGTGATCCGAACCTGTCGGGCAGGGCGAGATCGGGTTCTGCTGGCCGGGGCTCCGCTGGCACGCCGGCCCAGCGATCCACCGTGATCCAGCCGTCCATCCTGGGGCCGGGCGATGGCGATGCCCAGGAATTTTTTTTTTGTCCATTTCCCTTTTGTTTTTCAACCGAAGCAGTGTCCAACTCTTGTCTTTCCACTTCCTTCCACTGTCGGACACTCGGACACCGTGTGCCGCACTCAGCCATAGTGATCAGCGCGACGGTGATCGTCGCCGGGGCCTGTAAATGAGACGCGATCAAATAATTCAAGAGTCTCAGGCGGGCCGCGGGGCCCTCACGGGGTTGGGGGGCGCACACGCGTGCAATAAAATGCAATTTCAATTTCAACACTTCGCCAAATGATCACAATCATCAGGACTGCTATAAAGGATCGGATCGCGGTGATCGTGCGGTGGCTGGTGATCGCCGGTTCGGAAAGCGAAAAAAACACGTCGAGTTTTGTTTGTTTTACGGATGTTTTTTGCCTTTTTCGGAATGCAAAAGTCCTCAGGCAGTCTTGGACAGGTTGTCCGAGAGGTGGCCGGGCGCAGTCGTCATGATCGCAGTGATCAGCAGCAGCATCAACGGCCTCGCTCAGGTGACTCCGGCAAAACGAACGAAATCGATCAGCGAAATTGAAACCACAGCGTAATATGATTGCGCCGCGATGATGATGATAAGTGCGCGCGGTTCAGTGCTGGCGACCTGGGCCGGCTGCTGGGTGGATCGCCTCTTCACGGGGCATTTTTTCGAGCCGTAAGTACGCGAAGATGATCTGGGGCGCTATCCAGTAACCATAAATTGAATTTTTCCCGCAGGATGCGTTGAATTATTACAAAAGTTTTTGCGGTTCGATTTTTTCACCTACTCACCGGCTGAGTGCGGCCCTGATATGGTAGCTAGGGGCAGGGCCGATAGACTCAATTAGGGCAGAGGTGACAACCGGTTAACAGGCATTTAGTTTTCATGTGTTTTTAACCACAAAGTAGTTAGAACCCACATTTTGCCAGAGAAATACAATTTCTCAAAATTTAAAAAAAAATATACATATATACTCTTAATGAGGAAATAATAGCTCGAACTAGCATCTTTCTATTCGTAAAGCGGAAAAAGTAAAAATACTTTCCTCAATATTTATGTAGTTTTTAGTTTTAAGACAACATATTAAGTCGGAAGATTGCACACAGTAAACATTTTTGAAGTTGAAATATTTAATTAGAATTCTGTGATATATTATATGTACCTAATTCTAACTTCATTTTAGGTCGAATGTACAATTTTCTGCAGATATTTTTTCTTATCTTATAGATTTTGAAATTATTTCTACACGATATGTATATACTATAATAGAATCTCGCAAAAAATAAATTCAGTAATCTTAAATAGAAGTCCAATTAAAAATAACAAAATTAAGGATTTTAGTAGTTTTTTATTAATTTCAGCTATGTCAACTATAGACAATACGTTAAAATTCATACATGCTTAATAAACACTATCCCGACCTAATTTTTTAACATGATATTTGCATTAAGGCGATAGAGATTTAGTGAATCAGTGGCATTGAATGAGGGAGACAGGTAAAATTTTAGTTAGTTTTTTCGGATTTATAAAATTGACAAACTATTATTAATCCAATAATCTGAGAGTTTTTCTTTCTGCTCCCTGAATTTGTAAACTTATAATTTATAAATATTTCACTTGATAATGCATTTTAAATAAGAGATTTTTAACACTACCAACTAATTTTTAATTCGAAATCAATTAAATGAAAATCGTTAACAGTTAATGTTTCAAAAATCATTAGGTTAGGAATAGATTTCCAGTGAAGACATTTTAACTGCATATGTTGATTTTTAAATGGTAAAACCTACTAGATCTATTTAAGTTGAATTCTAGAAATACCTATAGTTTAGTTCAAATAGAATTAATGGCTAATCCAGTGAGTGGAATGTCGTAAGCAAACGTGATTCGATTTCTCTTCGAAAAAGCTAATTTTAAAGAAATATAGGTTTAGAAGATAAAGAGGAGGACACATGATTTTTTATTTGAGTTTTCAAAAATTGCTCTCATATTATAACATTCTAGTTTTTCTTGTTTGCATCTATTTATGCATAAAAAGTTTTGCTCCCACAAGTCTATTAGGACCATATATTTTTCTGATTCTTTCTATCTTTAATAATTCACAAATTGCAATTATTTATGAACATTTTCAAAAGCTTATAATTAAAAATAAATATTCTTTTCCACATATTCCTTGTCCATTTTTCAAATAATATTTCAACAATAATGTTGTATTACCTTTTTATTTAGATATGTACTTGATAAATGCAAATACACTTTCAAACTTCAAACTTCTCAAATTAATTTAGAAAAAATTATAATTTTCAGAAAGTCATATCTCAAATATTAAGTATAGGCAATATGAGAAATTTGAGTTGACGGTTAGGAGAAGTCCTACCCTTTTTCATATGATTTATCTGTTAGTGTAAAGTAGCCTTAAGAACTTATGTAGGTTTGATTGAGAGTGGAAAGAGTTCTCATCTGATTGTTTGGGGCTTTTAGAGAAATATGTAAGTATTGAACACGTTCCCTGCCAGAATTTTCAAGATAGTTTTCGTTAGAGACTTATACGTAAAAATGCATTTGCAAAGAGAGCTTTCATTTGTGTATCGTTTTCGGTACACGTGGCAGGGAACGTGTTAAGATTGGAAATTATTAAAATGTCCATAACACAACACCTCCGAGTTCTATAATCGCTTGATGCATTAAGTCATCACCTGTTCATCTGAAAATGAGGCGAAACCGTGCCAACGGCCACCGCATGCAAATTGCCCCGCCACATAAATCAATTGTCGGATTGGACTCACTCCGGTCCAGCGGCGGCGGGTGGAAGGAGCCTCACCTGGACGTCGCGGACAACATTGGGCACCGGGGCACCGGGGGCACCCAGCCCGCGATTGCCCGGTTCGAAACTAGTTTTGATCGGATCACGGCTGCCCGCCCGGCCCCGTCGTCCGCCCCCGAGCCTTCCGCCGCGGCCAATGGTCGCCGCTCACCTGAACTCTAATTGACCGGATGCGAATATTACGTAAAAATATGTGCATAACGTGATGTGACGTGACGAGACTTCGCCACTCGCCGGAGCGCCGCGGACTAACTGTAACTTGAAAGTTGATCGCCGGATATTAGATCAGTGCCACTTCGCGCGCTGATTTAATGTGGCGCGTCGGGCAGCGCGGCGCGACGACTCCGAGGAAAGCCTTTCTCAGAAAGGAAACTTGGTGACTTGGCCACCGAGCGATCAAATCGGCGACGTCCTCTGCGCCGGCTAATTAAATTATTTCGTGAAGGCCGGATCGCGCGGACAGGCCGTTTGGGCTGCGGGTCCCGGCCGGTGGGCAATTACCCGCGTGAGGCGGTTATCGGGGCAGTGGCTCGCTGCCAGTCAGCACCAACTTCCATTTGCATTGCAATTAACGCCAATGAAAATTGGGGCACTGCTATGCACAACTTTTTCGAGCCTTTTTTAAAAACGGCCTCGTACCACAAAATGCGGTAGGAAAGGTACCTGCACGGAGTATCACAAAATGCAATCTATAGCAGTTAACCTTAATCTAAAGCCCAAGCTCTCCCGACAAATACTCGAGACAATTTTTAAAAGTGAAACCGAAACAGTCGTAAATTAGCGACAAGTTTAAGTAATTACATTACAAATATAACACTATCTTTCAGAGATTGGCTGTTTACAATTCGTTTTGAAATTTTTTCACAACTTTTTCCGACTCTTATAAAATTTTTAAGTGTTATATGGGATGCAGGATCTTTAGGGGGCCCTAAAGGGAAATTTTTTAGAAATTAACCTGGAAAAATGGCATTTTGGAGAATTTTTCTAACTAAAACCTAAGGTTTCTTTGAAGTTTATTATTACATTTTATATTTTATAAGATAGAATATAGTTCAACACAAAATTTTCTCTCAGAGAATATGCAAACCATTCCATACAATATTTTTTCGTAGATTACAAATTTGTAAATGACAAGGCTCAATCAGTTCCAATTTTCGAGAAAGATAGAGTTAACAAGTACAAAAAAAATATTTTGACATATTTATGAAAAATCATTACAAAATAAAGGACTAAACAAGTTGCTTATTAATGTTGTTCAAATGAAGTTAAAATCTTAAGCTATTATATAAAAATACAAAAGGTTTTAGAACATTTCGAAATGATGCACGAATTTGATCTTTTTACCATAAACCAATTACTTCATATAATAAATAGGGAATAAAGCGCTTAGCGCACTCATGAAAAACTTATTCGATAAGATGTTTAAAACTGGCTATTGAGATAAATAATATGATAGTAGATATTCCTGGATTAAGATTTAGGCTTTTGTTGAAAGCAAGTTACAAAGTTCAAGGCTGAACCTTTATTTTTTAATCAAATTTTTTAATTCAAAATATGTTCTTCAAAAGTGTTATTTCTATACCAACACTATAAATGCAGATTATGAGTATTTTTTTCCTTATTTTGATACGAGACCAATAAATCACGATTTATTAGCAATGCTATGAAAATCTAGTTACATATGGCTAATATTTGAATTACAATTATCCCTTCTGTTAATAAGTATGAATCAGTCTAATAGTCTAAATCTAAAATGTTATAATTTTTTTTTTAGATTTAAGGTTTCACGCACCGCACAAAAAAATATTGTTTTAAATGTTATGCTCTATGGATTAATATTTTGTAAAGACATATACATATATTTTGTTTAAACTGTATATTCTATTAATTTGAATTAATTATGCAGTGAAGTAACATAAAGACTTTTAAGAACTAAGTAATTAGAACTATGATAAATGCAAGTTAAAAAAAGGAACGAGTAGATTTAAACTGCAAGTGTTAAATAACCTTAGAGGCTAAATTGATTTGTTTCTTTAAAATAACCACGTCGACGTCTTTTATAATTATAAGATGACCTGAATCACAAAATAAGGATATTTTTAAGCAGTTTTATGTGCGGAACACTATAGGCTGTAGCTTAAATAGCCTATTCTTAAACTCGGCCCTGATGAGATTGGGTTTTCAAGAAGTTTCATTTTAGGAGATGGAAACAACAAAAACAAGAATGGCGAAAAACAATTTATTTATTAATTGAATACTAATAGAGTACAAATAATTTCCTATCCCATTTTAACCTAAGCGCTCTCGGGAATCGCGCACATGTGGTGGCGCATCCTAATTATAATTTAGTTTAAATTAACAACCTCCATATAACTTTTTTAATTTTTATTTATTTATTTATGGATCTAAGAACAAGTCAAATGTCTTCGGAGGTTTGGTTTTATTTTGAAGTTGATATTCTGTTACATGTACATATATTGTCAAACTTTAAAAGTCCTATTTTTTCGACGTGGGTTCATCCAAAACACGTTTTTTTCCCTCGGGCCTGGTTTCTTTGGTTAGTGAGAGGGAGGACGTGAATTTTTAGTCTTTTAGTCCCGTAGTTGGGCGGCGGCACCCCAATTTCTTGACGATTCATTAAGAAAGACCTGAATGCAAAAAATGGCGCACCTAGTCGCCGTTAGTCCGCCATTGCTTGCATTAATCAGAGAATTGCATCGGTCACACCACCCGAATCAGCCGCTGCCGCTGCGCCCCTGCCCGGGGCCACATATACATTTCACCGGGTTGGGCGAAGTCCTCCAGGTTTGTCCATAAAATTAATTAATTCACCACATACCTGGACAATTGCGAGCCTGCCCCCGTCCGCCGAGGGGGGAGCCACTTGGGACGAGAACAACGCCGCCGGCCGGCCGGTCGCAAGGAATTTTCTTGGGTCTCCCTCCGCTGCGCAGCCAGTCCCGGGAATTTCTCATTTTTCCATGCAATTCCGCGTGTCGTGGCATAAAATTAAAAAAGGTGTGTTTACATTTTTTCACAGACCACGGCCTGCTTGTAGCAATTTCCAGCATGGCTACGATTTTTCAGTGAAATGAGCGTTGGCCAGCGGAATGACAACAGCATGGAAGGAAGGCACTCGGCGATTTCTGGATATGGTCTTTGCGGGTCTCGTCGGGTCCTCCCTGTGCGTCGCGTCGTCACCGCCGCACCACACCGGAGCCGTGGACCGGGAACTGTCGCGCTTGTGGCGAGCAGGTTCTTCCGAGTCCATCGCGCAACACGACGCAGAGCCCCTGCGCCCTCTGTTCAGTGCGCTGCTGTCCGATCGGTGGCAAAAAGTGGTTTTCTAAATTTGGTCCAGCTACAGCACCATAAAGAAAATTAATTGGCGTTGCTCTCGCTGCAGGACGAGATCAGGTTCAAGGCTAACGTGGAAAATATTGCACCGGAGGGGCAGGCCGTTCTGAGAATCCCCGCTCCACGGCCCGGGGTGCTCCGCAGGATATGATAATGAGGCGCATTTGTGAGCCGGGGCCTCAGGAATCATAAGGATCATTTCGTCGGTTGCAGCCGACACTGTTGCGCCCCCTTGCGTGACCGCCTCAAATCATCCGAAACTGCAAAAAGAAAACGCCGGCCTAGAGTCCCGTCCGTCCGGCTCATTTGCATGCAAATTCGGTGCCCCAATTTGCATTATTCTAGCGCTCCTCCGGCGGCGGCAGGCGAGACGGATCTCCTAGGAACCGAGGCTCCTTCGTCACGCGATCGAATCCGCCGCTCATCGATCGCTGCTACCGCGATTGAAAGTGACCTAAAATTGATTGGAGACATGCAAATGGGCGATCAGTGAGCACCGCTCTAATTTGACGATCATTAGACTAATTTAACGGTACCGTGGATTTTTTGTCCGCCCCTGCCCCCTCGAGGCTGCAGCGATCGGGCCGCTTATCTTCCCGCGGGGATCTTGGCGCTGCTGTGCGTGCAAGGGGCCTTCGTGGGGCCCATTGATTTTTGTGAGGTGTCTGCGGCTGGTAAATGGACCAAAAGCGGCCGCGATTGAGAGATTTTGGCAACAATTAAAGAGCTCCAGGTTCGGTGGGTGGACACCAGTCAACCATTGAATTGATTGCGTCTTAAGTGCTTCTGCGGTGAAAGGCATTTCGGGGGTTTTTCTAGGCCTCGCGAGAGATTCGTTGTAACAATTGGGGCTCACGAAGTAATAACAATCCACACGTAGCGTTACCTTATTACAAAAGTTATGGGAAATGATACGGAAATTTATCAAAACTACATACGTATTCTCATTTAGAAAAAAAAACGCTTTCAATTTTCTTTTTCATTTAATTTTTAAGAATTCTTTGTAAGTAGGTAGGTATACTAAATTTTTCCCTAAAAGTACCAGAAATCTGTGTATTTGGGATAAAGTAGGGTAAAGTACAGTACAGTACACCAAAAGTATTACTTCCAAAAACAAAACAAAATCAGTTTGGCATTATAATGATACTTTTTACCGGCAAACACTCATGTGACGCGTTAGCGCTCAGAAGCACACATAAAACTCTCATTGTTATAGTGTGAATCATATATAGTGACGCAAACATTTTTATTTATTTTTAATATCCGTATTATTTTTTTGTCCTAACAAAAATCTAGAGACTCTTTTTCTGTATTTGATATGTAATTGTATTTTTGGTTTTGCGTACCATAATTTAAATGTAAAGGTCATGTTAAAAATGATTTTAGACGAAAATGTAGGTGCCCTGTTTTAGGAGAGTATAGTTGCCCTCAGGGGCTTTTCATACATCTGAAACATCCTTCCGTTCAGTCCCTGTAATGCATTGGAAAAAATGAACAATGTTTCAAATAAAAGTTTTATAATTCTTTCCCCTAGGATTCGAATCCGCAATTCAAATTGGGGGCTGCCATTTAAAATTTTAAAGCTATACCTACATCTTTTCAAAAAATATTTAACAGGTATTTTTTATTGGTTTTTTTTATTGGTTTGATTTTTGGCAAGTTTAGGTATTTTGGCGCTTCAGTGGCACAAGTTATGAATTTGATTTTAATTTGAATACTCAGAAATGGAACTATTCAGGGCTTTAGGGAAAATATTGTATTTAAAAGTAGTAGTAGATCAAAACTTTGAAATGCCGGTACATTCTTAAAATTGGTACAGTAATGTGACTTTCTTGACCTCGGATTAATTTGAAAATCGATTTTCGGTACCACTGTCTTCCTCTTGTACAAAAAGATTCTTTCTCCGGCCAAGTGGCATTTTATTTTTTCACCCTAATCTGGCTAGAAAAAGTTCGCACACCGTCCGGGGGATGAATTATGGCCTTATCAAACGTGACCACCGACACCGGTGTGGCTGCAGGCTCTGGTGTCATCTTGACGATCCTCTGGTCGTTTTTCCTTTTCCCTACGTTTTTTTTTTTGCATAGCACCCACTCCTCCAGACGGCTGTGATTTTTATCAGGTCCCTAGAAATGCTGTCCTAACTTTTTGGTGGGGCGCCACAAGGAAGCGAAAATCATTGGGAAGTGCTGCCGAGGACAAGTCATAAATCAAACTTTCCTTGGAATCCTTCTTTCATTTCGAGTGCATGTGTTGCCTCCCCCGGGTCCGGCTGGGACCCGGCCGGGAGTCAGGACTCAGGACACATAGAGCTGATTTTTCCGGGCGGCAGATACGCCGGGATATTAAATATTAAGCGCGACGACCATGTGGAACTCACCAACTGGCCGCCGAATATGAGCGTACGTGTCCAGTTTTGAAATGCGATAAAGAGCGGGATTGGGGCGCGAGAAAAAACCTGAAAACATTCTTGTCCTAGCATAAATCATTTTGAGAAGTGGAGCACCAGCAGCATCCCCGGTGGACCGGTCGACGAGCGAGCGAGGCGGCAATGAGTTGCTCCCGGAAAAAGGTCGCTGGGAATCCAATTCGGGGCTCAATTTTACACCGTGAGCACCTTAAAAATGTGGCACAATTGCCCGATTTGTCACCGTCACAATCGATTACCCACGTGCCGGCGCGGAGGGTGCTCCGCCGCGGGGAGGGCCTCCTCGAGGAAAACAAACACCTCAGACCGGGAATAATCGATGCAAACGAAGAACGCGGCTTTGTTTAATTTACAGACGGTCGCGACGGCACTCAAGCAGAGAAATTGAAAGAGAAAATCAACTGAGGCTGGACCTGGTAATTGCACGCTTTGGTAATTCCGGAGCTAATCAAGCGTGCCCAATCGCCCCAAAGGCAGGATCCGATCGGAGGGGCTCCCGGGGCCCCCTCTGGCCGCCGCCGGCTATTATTCGTGATTATCTCGGGATTATTACAGCCGCTGCCTAAGTAGCCATTATCCCGTGCGAATGGACTCGCGGCGATCGCGATATGGTAAAGGCCCATTATCGCACTTCTCCTGTAATTACGATCATTTCTGCGACATCAACAAATATTTATTCAGTTTTTCTACAATTTTGTCGATTTAGATCAACACAACTCTTTTTAAAAATAGTCGTGTCAGTACTAACAAGAGTTTTTCATACCAAAAGGCAATGGCTGCGATAAACATTTTTCAGTTTTTAAATAAAATTAAGAATCCGGAAACTAAACGTTCACTAGCAGCTACAAATGAGATTTAGAATTGTTCGAGCAGGAAGCCGCCTACTTGAGCATAGTTGACGATATTTGAAAATGTATTTTCTATTCTTAAGGTGAAAAAACGCTTGTTTGTTGTTTATGAAAAATGATTTTTAGACAGGAAAAGAAATATCTTCCGACTAAGCACTAGCTTTTAATGCCTAGAATATGCTGTATAAATTTCATTTCAATTCGTCGTGTTACTCTAAGCCGTGTTTAAAGATGTGCTTTTTAAACAAACGCATGAAAATTTATTTCTCTAACCCCTTAAGTAAGGCTTTCTAGTTATTTCAAATGAGCTGCATCCGGATTTTTGGTTCAATGTATAAATTCCGGAAATAGCAGAGAACAAACACAATTTAATTAAATTCTTACAAAATCTTTGTTTGATGGAATTCATTTGTGCTTTCCTTGCAATTCAAAGATTACCAAATATTTTTAAAATTGAATACGCATGAAACTCTAAGCGTCATTCTCAGTCTGTCCAGGGTCATTTTCAGAAAGAAAAGAAAACTCCTGAAGGTAGTATAGGCTAGAAAACACAAACCGGGTCCAGCACTCATTCAAAACAAGCGGCCGCGACCCAAATCACTGGGGCTCCGCTGAAGGAGGCTGAAAAAACTGCGGATAGATCTTCTAGCCGGAGGCCGGCATTCGTTCACCTTTAATTGAATGGTCAATGGCACCTGGCCGAGTGTCTTCATCGCCTCATAGAACGCGCGGCGGCCCATTCATGCCCACGACGCCTCTCGCGCCAAAAATCCCCTCATCGAGGTCCAGCGGCCGCAGCATCCTCAGCTCGGCGGCGCGGCGTGGCCAACGGCCGAAGGGCGTTCGGGCGGCGCGCATCAAATTGCTCTCACCTTCGCAGGAAGTGTTTGTTGGCTTTCGGGATCGATTAAAGCGAGGCAAATCGGGTCCATTCATGCCTCCAGCAGCCCGACCCGCGGCACTTGGGGCCCTCGCTTAATGAAAATCCCACCGAAGTCACGTCATTGTGTACTGAGACTCTGCCCTGGCGGCGGCGGCAGCGGAGGCAGCAAAAACTGCGGTGCGCTCAAGAAAGGGTTGAGTGGCACCTCGAGCTTCTGGGGGCCCCTCTTTCGACCAAATTACCGGTGCCTTTCGTCATGTCATGCTGGATTACGCGCGTTTTGCCAATTCATCTCCCGCACACTTGCTCCGTGCGATTTCAGCTGCCGGCGGCGGTTGGGGCTGCGGCGAAGGTGCTCCCCTGTTAATTTGTTGTTTACTGTGCAACGTCAGCGGCGTCCTCCACCTGGAGGATGGGGCGAGTGGCGGCGCTGCAGAGTGGCACGATCTCTGCAGAGTCACCGCCGCGCTTCATTACCGGGGAAATTAACGCTTTGTTGCGGGTGGAAATGAACCCGGACCCGGAGGTTTTCGTGCCGCGGAAGGTGTGATGCGTGCGGAGGCAGAGCGGAAAAAATAAGCGAAACGCTCAGCCTCGGAACGCTACAAATCGCCTTGTTAAAGCGCAGCAATCGCGGTAATCGCCACCGTCGCCGCCGCAGGTAAACAAAGCTGAGTAATAATTATAATTGCTCGCGCAGGTGAAATATGGGGCGCGGGCGGGGAACGGGCCGCATGCATCACTTCCTTCATGGCCAGTTGCATGGGCTAATTTGTCGCTGGTCGGCCCCAGCGCCGCAATTTGCAGTAATTCAACTTCCGCTCCCCGGCTCGCAGATAAAATCGCCGATAGCACTCGCCAGGACCGCGGCCTAGAACCGGACAAGTGTAGGTCCGGTCCAGGTGCACTTTCCGATGGAAAGTGAAAAATGTCCCCCCTGCGACCCCCTCATGGGGCCTAGAGCTGCGCGACAAGTCGGCCACCGGAGACTGCTATGGGACATGCTCCACGGACCGCTAATGGGCCCCATTCATCAGCGCCTCGTGATTGCGCCTCCCCTTTTTTTCCGAAATATTTTTAATTTTCCGTCAAATCTGTGTCAGATCCGGGCTTTTCACGATTTTCACGACAAATTAACTGCAAATTAATAGCGCGCCGCGTCAGGCATGCCGTGATCATCGCGTAATTATCGCCGGCCGGGATGTCCGGGAAGAGCCGGTTCCCTGCCTCGCTGGCTCCGGCCTCTGGCTCGTGGGGCCTCAGCGTGCATTTGGTGTCGCTGTCGCCGCAACTCAGCGCCGCTTGTTCGCCCAGAACAGATGACTCCGATTATGCAAATTATTTGCATCACATCTGTCCAGAGGTTCGTTGTAGTGTAATCAACCGCGCGACGATAATTTGACGATGCCCCCGCGCGCGGAAGAGAGCGATCAATTAAAGCGCGATCAGGACACGGGGGTTGTCCGAAAATTTCATTTTAATTAGATACCGGGCGGCCCGGCTTTCATCAGGACAACCTCACCCGGCACTTTGCAAACTGATTTGGAAAAGGAGTGAGGGATGAGTGCAATTTTTAACGCGCTCGTTAATGACACCCTCAAATCGAATTGAGCGCGAAGTTTTTTCGCGAATGTGTGTGGGGACAGGTGTTTTAACAGTTTTTCTTGATGGATTTTAAGGTTTTTGGGGTATTAGGCATAATTAATTGGATTAACAGCATTAGGTAGATGCAAATTAGGATGAGGTGTAATTTTGAGTCATTTGAAAACGCTCAAATGCTTCATTCAGAGGAAAAAATTGTGAAATTGAAAAACGGCATCAATTCCAAAACATATGTTCACGATTTTTTCTACTGGTTAACCAAAATAACCAAGGCGAAAGGAGTTGAGCTATTCAAATAGCATGGTATCTCACTTTTTAGTTGAGATTCAAAGTAAACAAGCGAAATGTAAAAAAATGTAAATCACTAAACAGTCGTCTTATAGACTATACCGGACCCTGTCAATTTTGTGAATTCAAGATGTTCCTCCACACTTTTAATATCTGCCAAAAGAGCAAAAGCTAATTTTTATAACTTTTCTATTTTTTGATTGAAATAATAAAGGTAATATAAAAATATACTTGATATTTTAATTCGTAGTCTATATTAGTCGAGTGACAGAGTAACACTGATTTAATTTGAGTGATTTAGGGTTAATTAATCTATAATATACAATAGTATAAAATTCGAACATTCGAGTACATTGATGTACTTGAATTGGAACCTAGGTAAGTTTTCGTTGAATTTTCGTTTTTTTTTCTACCATTTAACAAATATGTAAGCCTAACAGGTAACGAAATTATTTTATTTCTCGGCCTTTTATTTTCATCCGGGAATTAAAACGTCTTGAAAATTATATTGGCAACCTAAATTTTCTTCATACTCATTTGTGCAAGTTTAAATGAAAAGAAGATCTAAAAGATAAGTTGTTTAAATTCTGTCTAAGCTGCAGAGCAAAAGTAACTAAGTATTTTTTGTATTCCTTATCTCCCTAGATTATAAATCTCTTAATCTTGAAAGACATTAACCATAAGCAGGAACATTTTTCTTTTTATATGTAAGTTTAAGTTAAAATTTTGATGTCATTACCGCTGATCTGTTCACATATAAGGATCCTTCAAAACCCACAAAGTAAAATCTCCAAAAAATCGACACCAAGGCACTTTTAAGGCGTTTTGCTTCATTAGCGCGCTTGCACTAATCCAAAAGAAACTCATTAGTGCCAGTGGGGCGCGAAGTGTTCTTTGCGAGTCGCAACCCCGGGCCGCGCCCTGTCAATGGCAACATAAATAAATCTTAGTGGATTCCAAGTCGCGTACAAATGACAAGAATTAATCAAAAATCCGCGCAAAATCTTAGTCTTTAAGACAAATCTCCTTTTCGGCGTTAATTACCACCGGCACAGGTAGGCCTCGTGGGTGCGTAGTTCAGCAGCTCGTCTCCCGCGATGGATGTTGGGGCTCAAGTCTCCGGCTCGAAATCCTTCAAAAAAGGCATGGCAGAGATAAATAGGTAAATTTTCCCTAAGACGAGGATCTCGCCGGGTAGCCATGGTGCATCAGCTCGAAGCTGGGAAGATGTTCGTACCTTCTGCAATTCTCGCGAGCTCCTCGAGATGAGCTACCGAAGCCGCGAGGTGGTTGCTAATTACGAGCACTAGAACCCGCGGGAATCGTTCCACATCCTGCGCGGTAGCACACGTCCCGGCCTTTTTTGTGCGCGAACCGCTTAATGCCTCTGCCGGATTAGCCCAGGTCCGGATGCTCTGCCACGGCAGCCCCCTCCCCCCGCGCTCGCAGTGGGGCTTTTTACGATTTTAAAATGTTTATGCACACTAATTAGATAGAATTGACTTTACCATCGCAGGCTCCAGGCAGGGCCCCAAGAGTCTTCTAATTACCCCGGGGAGCTCGAACCGACCGGCTGGGGGGAAGGGAAGTGCCTAGTTCGGGGGCCATTGATTGCAACTTCTGGGGTCCCAGAGGTCACTTTTCGCGGAGTCCATTGCGTACTTTGTCCGCCGCATTGGGGCGTCGGGGGCTCGTTGCGACCGTAACTCTTCGATTTTATTAGACAGCTCCAATCAGCACTTGATTCAGTCGAAATCGACTCGCGAAATGTCTTCTTTCCCCGGTTCTTACCGATAGCAGACTCTAGCCCTTTGTACGAATCAGCGCTAATTACGGGTGCATGTAAATCGCCAACAAGCACCGGCAATTAAGCGGGCGTGGTCCAATTACTGACGGAAAATTAAATCGAAAAGTCGTTTTTACTTCCCTCGACAGAATGAGGAATGAGGTCGTGTTGATTTGGGATGAGTACCTCCTTCAAAACCGCAGGGCATTTATTATTTGTTTGCTCAACTTGGGATCCCTTAATTAAAAATGTCATAAAATTGCCCTCGAGATGTTTGCAACTAGTGCTTCTCATTTGACGGCTTCACTCATGCGCCCAGTAACAAGAAATGCCGTCATTAAGCCATTTAGACCTTAAACATTTGAATAATTATTTGAATTTACCGAGAATTTAATTTGAATATTTGATATATTGCATGAATTAGTTAATTTTAGCGAACTAAGGTATACTTATGTGAAAAATGTCACAAATTTTAAGAAAATATTTTCCGGGAAATATGTACATCATTAACTTAATTCCAATTTTTTTAATACTTAATATTGCGTTGTGTTTTATATTATTGTTAATAAAATTAATCTAAACTCCAAAATAGGAATTTATAGCCTCAATTAATATAGGTACATACGAAACTAGGGGAGAAGCGTACAAAACTATATATTCAGCTAAGATTATAGGTTATAAATCTGTAAATAATATGTGTTATATTACTTTAGCAATAAAATTGTTTTTTTATGACTTAGAATTAACATTATATATAACATAGAAATTAAACAAAATAAGCAATTTTCCAAACTGAAGCATACCATATTTGCCTGACTCCCAGAGGAAAATTTAGGTGATTCATAAATATACATATTACATATGCTGCGCTGGTAGCGAACATGTTAATTTGCAAATGTATTTAAGAGTTCCTAAGTAAAAAATAATTAAAAATTAATACTTACATATTAATAAAGTAATTATAAGGTAATAAGTGCCAGATAAATTCGTAAAAAGGTTGGAATAGAGCATTGACGGTAGGGCCGGGTCAGTTTAAAAAGTTTGCCGTAAGGCTTAAATAAGGCAAACCTTTTTATACCTGATCAGTTGAAATAGGGCTCATATTAATAATAAGGTATACCTGAAGAAAGAATTCATATACAATTTAAGATCAGGGCCGAAATGAAATGGAGAAATTGATAATGTCGAAGTTGGTTGATAATGGCTAAACATAAGCATTAAATTGTCTCTTGAAATTAGTGAGCCAATCCTCGTTTACACGGTTTAATGAACATATATCTTCGAATTTTCTTTATCTTCTTTAGATCGATTAAGACGATCTTAAGTTTAATTGAACATATATCTTTCCTTATATTTTTATGAATTATGTGTCTCGTTTTCAACGTTTTCGGCTTGTACTGTTTTTCCAAAAAAGTAATTACCGTGTAAATCGAGGGATGAGTATAATATAATATAATATAATATAATACGAACAAAAATGTTTATATTTAATTTTATTAAACTTCAAGTACTATACGCATTTTGCAATTCTTATGCAACACGGAAAAAAAAGTTGGGAAAGTAAAAATCTTCCCAACCAATTTACGAACGTTTGCCATAAAATCCACAACATATATTGAAAAAGCAGCAGATCTCCTTAACAGTATAGGAAATAATGTCAACATTTTACACTGGCCCTTAAATTTTAGTTAAAATCCCTGTATTTTTTCACAAATGCTACCGAAATAAAGCACTATCCCAAAATCCGTCGGAAAATAGAGAGTTATTTCTGAAAAAAATTTTTCCGTGAATATTTGACTCGTATGAATTAATATGAAAACATGCTTGTTGTTTCTTTAAACGCGAGGTAATTGTAACCAAAATAAGAAAAGTCAGTGTTGCAAAAATTCGAGTCAATTTAAACCCCGGTTAATGGCTTAAACGGGGAAAATTAGCTCATTTCGAGCAAGTGCAGCTCCAGCATCCGTCCAAGAGTGATCCATCTCAATGAGCCCGGGTCTGACAGAGGAATGATGGAATTTACTGCCTCCGGGGGTAAGACCTACGCTAGAAAGAAATCGGTCCCAAGATGGCAAAGTGCAGGCGAACTCGGAATGGTCCGTGGCACCCAAGCCTACAGCCGGGCCAGAGCCAGGAGGGAGCGATTAAAACAAATCGTCAATTATTCATCAATCACCGCCGAATGACAAACAGTTCACACCATTTCCTTGTTCTGGACCATTTGTCTTGCAGCATTTACGCTGTGACTGTCAGGGAAACGTCTAAACCTTTCCTCCGTCAGTCCCAACTTCGGGGAATCCCCTGCCGGGAACTAGCGTTGCGCTCTGCTCCACTTCAGAGCTACTTACCGAAATTCGAAGTCGGGGCGAATTTTCCTCAATCTGCAGTCCCGTCCCGGCTGGAGCCTGGGCCGCAGGACCCGTCTCATCTCGTCATCATCATCATCATCGTCCTCGTCGTCGTCTTCTGAGGACGAAGATGTCGTGGGAGTGCGAGGAGGTCCCTGCCGAGATGGGACAGCGTTGAGGAGGGGTCGTGCAAGGAGCTTGCCAGCTAATGACGCCCCGGGACGGGACGCTGATGGATCTCCAGCAAATGGGGCCACAGCGAGACGATGACAGGGAGCGCGCTTGATTAGATTAACGCTCCTCCGTCCGAAATGCGGTGGGGGGCTCCTTTGTTTCGGGCTGTGATCCGATGAAAGCCCCAGTCGCAGTGCGGGGGGGGGGGGGGGGGGCAGCGAGGGCGGGGCGGTGCAGTGGCAAATGTCAAATGACATTTTAATGACACCGCATCCGACCGCGGAGCTCTGTTTCGTGTGGGGCAATTTCCACCGCAGCCGCTGCCGCTGGGGGGCTGCCCCACTTGGGTTAATGATGATTGAGACGCAAGTTTCGGCCTCTTGGTCAAATGAGGCTTCGTAATCTCGGCGGCGGGGTCAGGCAGGAACTTCCGCTCAATCACGATCGCCGCATTGGACGCGGGAGGGCCCGCTGCAGCTGCATTCATGCGGCAAAAAGCTGCTGACCGAGCAGCGCAAAAACCCGCGAAGTTTCGAAGCCCACACATCGGCCACATAACGAAACGCATTGCAGGCCTCAGTGGTCGCGACCGCTCAAATTGCATACAATGGCCGCCCTCGGGAACAGCAGACGACGCTGGAATTGTTCAGCTTCGATGTGCTAACATCCGAGAGATTACCAGCCGCTGATAGTGTCAGCGGGCTGCAGAATGGACGCAGACGAGGATAAATGGCCCGTTCAGCAGCAGACGATTGATAGTGTGATTACCGTTCACAAAATCCCTTACCAGGCGAAATAATTTCGTGGGGATCAAGACATTTAATGATATCAAGGTCTCGTGCCATGCCATCACCATGATATGGTCCAAAACTCATGTTCCTACAGCACACCTTTTTAATTCAGGTTAAATTTAATTGGTTACAAACACATTTTCCAAGAGTTTGTTATGACCATTTCGAAAGAAATATCAATTTTTCATTTCCAACTACATATTTATCTTTAGTGCGAATTTATACTTTTGTTGGCATCCACAAGAAAGAGATAGATTTCAATGTGCAGCTAATTCGATAAAAATATGCACTTTTAGAAATTGGTGTATACCTAGCCTCTAACCCCTTTGACCGATCACCACACCACCATTTTGTAATACAACTTAGATCATGTTTTCAATGTTTATGTTAAGTTTAGTCAATAGCGGTTGAGGAATACAAAAGATTCTGAGTCTAAACAAATTTTTAAAACTTATACATATCCCCACTCCCTTAATAGTTTAGCCGAAATAATGGCAGAATAAATATTTAGACAAAGTTTGGTCAAAATCGATTAAGAAATTTGGGCTCTGTATCCATAAGCTTCAATATATCCCGTATTTATAAATAAATACAAATAAACTTTATTTTTGAATTCTAAGACCTCTAAAATGAATTTTGGCATTATTACATTTTCTGAAATCTTTTTATCAGATACGTTGCATTATATTATTTATATATATGAAGTCTACCTAAGAATCGATTTTTCGAACCACCTAGTGATGGTTTCCCCCTTAAACAACACAGGCCAAGGACAAGACATAGTTTATTTTTATATTATTAAATATAAATACGTGCGAAGTAAACTGTGAGCTGATACAATCGACGATAAAAATTTCAAAGATTCATTCTTTTTCAGCTTTGTATACAGTAAAAATTCTTGACGCTCCTAAGCCCCATCGGTAAGAAAATCCTGATCAGAGGTCCACCGAACGTCTGCTTAATTAAACAATTGCTGGCAAATTGCATAATTCACACAATTTCCAAAATTTCGGCAAAAAGTAGTGCAACAATTCCACTCTCGGTACATGCAGAAATCCCGAACCATCTCCTCCGTGCTTCGGTTGTCGGGGTGCCCCGTTGAGGCCCCATCTAGGCGGGAGCTGGGGCCTCCGTCCATGGCGACTTCTTGGCAATCTTCGCATTCCGCGCGGACGTCCAATTACAGATGTCCTCCAATAAAAAAAAAAATCGCAAGCACCGAACGCGGCCGCGGGGCGAAAAAGGGCCGAGGCCATCGAGCCAACTGAGGCCGGGCTCGGCCAGAGGAGTCCACTTAAAAATTCCGTCAGCGTCTCCAGATTTATCCTGTGAGCCCGGGAAGATGTTAATTCGTGCATAAGTCAGCGGCAGGTACAAGCTCCGGGCCGCGTCCTCGCGGGGGGAGACCGCGTCGCGTCGATTGCAATCTCGGGCCGGGCTCGAGTGTGACATCAGGCAGCGGCGGCCGGTGGCTGTCCGATCCCGCGGCTCTGATTTCTGATTGCCCGAGATTTATGGCCTGTCCTGGGGCCTAATAAGGAGCGCACCACCCCGAGGAGTCCGCGGCCCCGGCACGACCAAAATGAGCCACGGCCCGGGGGAGAAAAACGGGCTCCGTGCGGAATCGAACGTTTGCATCGCCATCAATCGATGGCTGAGGCGTGGTCTGCGTCCCCGCGGTGCACCGACGCCGGCGACCGACGGCGCGCAGGGCCCGGCCCGGTGCATCGAGGTGCGCCCGAATTTGCAGGGGCTCCGGTACGCCCACCGGAGGCATCCTGGACGCCGCCGTCGTCTCTCCCGCGGTTGATTTATGGTGTCCTTTGCCTTCATGCGCACACCACGACCGATGCAGGGCCCCGGCTCCAGAGGGGCCCCATCGCATCTCGGGCTGCTGGACCACCTTCCCTCCCATTTGGGGCCCAGCACCGGCCCCGTCCCACCGCCTTGATCAAGTGATTTAAGGATTCTTCTCGTGAAGGCGGACGACGACGTGCCGGTGGTTGGTTGCCTCTGGGACACAAAATGAAAAAAAGGGAGTAAAACGAAAAATCCTTTTCTTCTCACGTCACAGAAATTTTCGCAAGAATGGCTGAGAATCGCTGAAATTCCTCGGCCAATTATTCAATTTGCGAAATTTAAACAAAAGAGGAGGGGACTTGGACGGTAAAAAGCGGCAGGTCCGCAATTGCCTTTTTGCTGGGAGGCTCAGCTGGAATTATTCATGCCTTTTTGGGGGCTCAAGTCGCGAATTTAAAGAGGACAATTGCCGGCAGGTAGAACGTGACTAAGTGGGGTAGCTTAAGCCGGGGATGAAAACGGGAGAGGACGGGATAAATCTACGGATTTTCAGGCATTATCCGACTCTGTTTCAAATTAAAATTAAATTTTTCGTTAGGAGATTAACTTGGAAGAACACAAAGGGCGGCTATGATAAAAGGTAGCCCCAAAGTGCACAATATCATCTGAATGATCTCGAGCCTGGACCTGGTCCTAACGCAAAAATTTAATTCTAAAAGGAGGTATCACACTAATTTTATCATTAAAGCAATTTTCTTACTTTATTCGATACTTAAAAGAAAATCTCAGTCAGTTGCTGCACTCACTTCGTTAATTTTTAATGAAATCGAATCTTTAAAAAAAAGGAAGAAATTAAAGCCATGAAATTGATTTTTTAAATCAGTATAAATATTCTTAAATCCAGAGAAATTTTTCTTTAACAATAATGTGTATGTGGTACGTATTTATATTCTCATTGGCTCGAACTACAATTTATATTAATCCAATTTTAAGTTTTATAAATATGAAGACAATATTTTTACTTAAGTACACCAATAAGTATATTGTTTTTGTGTATATTTAATTATTTCATAAAGAAAGAAAATAATTCTTTAAAATATCTTTTTCTAGATAAATAAGGAAAAATGTACTAAAGCAGCTCTGTTTTATAAAAAAGTTTTATATAAGTAGGTAATATATGTACATTTTTCCCTATTTATTTAAAAGAAGAATCAAATTATTTCGATTTTTAACGGCATGCACTTATTTTTCTCTGTGTTAAGAGTAAATGCAAGTTAAATTTCACATCACAAAATTTTGCTCCGTCGATCGTTAAGCATAAAGCATAATCAACCATTATTTGAATTTTTATTAAAATTGTTTAATTTATTATCTTGTAATTAATCTTGTAATTATTAAAATTCTAACTTGTTTTCTTGTAATCAATGAGATACATCAATTTTCATTAAAAAAGGAACATAAGATTTCCTTGGAATAAAAACTGAGTTCTTTTGGTTTAAAGGAAGTGTTTTTTATCACAAGGATATTACATTCTTTTACAGAAAATTCTTAGAAATTGGGGAATTCCATAAATCAATGAAATTTCAGTAGCTTTAAAATAAGAAATGATTTTCTTCCAATTTGAGGTATCAGTTTTTCTGAGTAGGTACTTGTATAAGAAGTAAATTTTATAAAACTCATAAATTATTACAACCTAAATATCATTTATTTTATGTTTTCGACATGCATTACCTACTTTATTTTTAATTTTCAATACTTACATAACTAGGTTTATTTTTTTATTTTTTTCGTAAATATATCTTATTTATACCTACTATTTATTTTTAAGACAACTAAATCTAGACTATATCTAAGCTATTATAGAGTGTTTCAAAATTTACTAAGATTAGTCTTTTGTAATATTAACCGAAATTATTTGAAATCATTTTTATCAGTTTATCGTTAAATAGAAAAATCTTAATATTACTTACTCGCAAAAGAAACATAAGTGGGAGTTTTTCTGTAAATTTTATTCGTACATTTATTCGCATTCTTTTACTTATTCATTTTTATTAAAAATTGATACATAGTTCTTAATCTTTAGAATATACTCCTTGGGTTAAATGTTTTTCAGAACACTTTGTGAACCAAGAAAAGCTGAAAACATTGTGCAACAAGCGTTTTTGTGGCGTATTTTTTTAATTAGGCCCTCTTAAGCCCCCAGTACAAGTAGAACTTGCAGAACCCCGACAAAACAGCGAAGGACAAGAGAAAACGCGCCGTGTCGGCCCGGATCCGCTGGATCGATTCGATTTCAGTTTGACTTCTTAATTAGGTCTGCGGTGAGGCTGCCGGCGTGGACCATCGCCGCTGGGCCGGTGGCGGCCGGCAAAAAGCCCCCGACTGGAATAATTGAATAAAGCGCAGACCCAAAGAAAAACTCCGCACTCCCAGTGGAGCGGGGCATGAAAATTTCATCCGACAACTTCACGCTTCTGTTCGGAAATCGCCTCGGATCGGTTTTTTCGTCCGTCCCGGCCGAACGCCCGGTCCAGAGCCCGGTACATTTGTTGGGAATGTTTTTTTTTTTTTCAGCTACACCCTGTCGAAGTCGTTGCCGCTGCCGCCGCCGCGCGCCGCTCCTTTCGCCAGTGCTGCCACACCAAAGCCGTTTTTCGCCCCAGAGACATCTCCGCCTAGCCAACGTGATTTGATTTGGTGTCAGCGATTTTCTGAAATCGCCGTTTTTTCGGGCAGCTTCTTGCGCATTGCTCGGCAGAGTAAACCACAGATTTTCTCAATTTGCTCGATTCTATGACATCGGCGTTCCGGCTGACTGGCCCCATGTACAAATAGTCGCGGGGCGATCACCTCTGGGTGGGGTTTTTGCGCGTCGCGCTGGTCACCACCGTCGCCGCTCATTTCTTTTTCTAGTTCGGCTCAATTTAAAAAGTTCGGACAAAAAACCGTCTCAAATTCAGCCCTCCTTCAGGCTCCATAATCCACGACGTAAAACTTCCCCTAATCGCTTTATTGTCGAATAAAAGAATTTTCAGGAAAACGAAGATGGGGCGACGGGCCCATTTAACTGGCCATTTTGAGTGCATAAAAGCTCAACAGTTGGCCCATTCATCGCTCTAAATTTATTGCCTTCGAAGGACAGTGGGCGGGGGAAATGGGAAAAAATTCAGAAAAGTTTGAGAACGGCTTCCAGTCAGTGGTCAGTGGAATGGAAAAAAATTAAATAAATGGCAGTTGGGCGGCCGATTTAATGGTTATTGAAGAGAGATGGCGCTGCTTTGGCTATCTAATAACTTCAGTTAGTATATTCTTAATTTTCTAGAAGTAGAATCAAGAAAAAAAAACAAAGAGTAATCTTAAATGTTTACAATATCAAGTCTGATTTTAAAGCTTTTTTGAAAAAGAAGAATTAAATAAAATATCAATCAATATCAATCAACAATATTTCGTATTGATTTTGACCTAATATGATTTCTAGTATACCTGTATTCAGCAAGAACCTCTAATTATAATAGTATTTTTAAAATAGCTGTATCTTCTGGTTAAGTTAAGAATGTCTAATAAGCTACGAGTTTTCGTAAAGATATTGATTAATTTTTGTTAATTTAACCGAATTCTTTAGTGGTTTTTATAGAGTGTAGTATTCTTAATTCCAGTTAGAGTTATTAATAAATATTTCTTAATTTAACCAAATATTTTAGTAGTTTTACGAATGCAGTATTGTGAATTCAACAAAATCTTAAGAATTGAAACACCAATTCAACATTCAGGTTTTTCTAGGCTTTAGGCTCATCATGATCATTAACAACATGGGTCCAATTTTCTAAAAAAAACTTAAATGTTGAATTATGAGAGCAAGTTGTTTTAATTCTAAACATACTGTCGAAATACCAACACTGCATTCGCAAAACCACAAAAACATTTGACGTAATGAACAATTAAGTTATTTTATTATTAAATACTGTGTCAGCTTTTTTAGGGTTTGGCGCTCTTCTAAATACTATTCTATGATTTACCTTGCCTATAGAAGATATGAGAGATACGTTCAAATGAAATAAATTAAATTAAAAATTCAAGATAGAAGCTCGAATTCTAAGTGCTTACTGGAAAGGACAAACGTAAATTTATTATACAAATAAGAAAGGTTCAGGAAAAATTCTTATTCCGTTTAATATTTACAAAATTCATTTTCAAAATAATTTAAGTTTCAAGCAAAAGGTTTAAGATGAATTCAGGATCACTAAATTTCTACGAGAAATTTAATCCTTTTAATTATAGAATCTCAGTACAAATCACTTGATTTGTGATGCAGTTTATTTGCATCTAAAGTAACATAACTAAAGTTATTGCTTTATATTGCGTTCATTTGAGCTGATTTTTTGAATTTGACAATGACAATTTCGGTTATACCCTAAAACTAAGTTTGATTTAAGAAAATTTCTTGTTATTACAAAACTGTCTTCAGTTAAAAATAACAACGAAAATATTTATATCTACAATTGGAAGACAACTAAGTTTTGTTATTCAAACAGAACTTTCAATCAAACAATCTTTACAAGATTTTTATACAAATCGAAAAAAATATATTTTACAAGTCATGTTAATTATACAAAACATGGGTTTGATTTAACAACATACATATTATTTTAACGTAGTACTGTTTAAAACAACTTCAACATCATCAAATTAAACAGAGTCCAGAAACTAAACAATTTACTAGTGACTCGTAAAATTTGCAAGGAACATATTTTTCAGTGTAGTTCCTTGCCAAAAACGGAGGTGTTGTTTAAGGAGAAAGGTGTAATTTAAGATGCAAGAACAGTAGCATTTTCTAAAGTTATTTTTCAACAAAAAACTATCGACGGAATTGGCGAATTTTACGGCCCGGAAAAGTCCTGCAGACCGCATGCTGTGATTTCCTTGTTATTCCCGGCCCCGACGGAAGATTCATGCAACAGGGCCCCGCCTGTCCCTCTTCCGGCCAAGGGCCAGCTTTCGTGACTTCTTGCCCTTAGTTAGAAAATAGGTTCGAATTCTGAGCTCCTCCGACGGTTGTTTTCACATTTTACCCCGACCCGAAGGTTCTCAGGACGACACGGAGACATCTTCATTCCGTCTTTTCTTCCTGGCCTGATCTACCAGCCAGCTCGAGAGGGCGTTATCCGATTCGACATAAATTTCCTCCGGGGAACCGTCGCTTTTTTTCAATTTTTCTTTTTCTTTATATTTTTTTCATTAATCTCGTTTTTTAGCCCTTGCTTTATTTTCCAAGCCAGTTAACGCGCTGCGGCAATTATTTTCACACCTAAATGTTCTTGGAAGCAGCCGCTGAACCGTTCACAGAGTTCGAACGCCATTAAAATCGAATCAGCGAAATAAAGACGACTCCGCCGCCGCCGCCGGTGTCGAAAGGTTCGACGGAGGCGCTCAATTTCCTCCGGGATTAGCCCGGTCTCAATTGAAGGGAACAAGTCACGGCGAATTGATTCCTCATAATTTCAGGGTGCCGATGGGCGGCGGATGGCGGATGGCGGGTGTCGCACCACTTAAAAACTCATTTCGCCGCCTGGCAGTTTATAGACCCTTCCGCAGCGGCAGGGCACCAGATGGGCGCTCTGCTATCCAGGGCTAAGGGGGCGAATTTGCCCACTTCCATCGTTACAGAATTTTCCCACAATTCTATCCCCAAACACGCCGCCAAAATAAAAATTCCCCGCCGACTGCACTAAGATCATTTTAATCGCACTGCGCAATCGTCGGTCGCATCACCGCGGCATTTTCCGCGGTTTTGCGGCTTTCTCACACTTGCCAAACTCCCGGCGTAATTAATGCCGCCGCGCAATGCGTGCGCATCTCGCGCTTTATGACAAATGAACGGCAATTAAGCGGCCATCGAGAGCGCGCCGGGGACCGTCGCGTCGTGGAGATCCGCCGCCGCTGCCGCAATCGTCTCGCGGCCCCGGTGAAGACGGGGGCTGGTGGGTGACGATGGCCACTTTTCAGACTATAAAATTTCACATGTGGAACAAATGTGCGCTTAAAAGTGTCAATCATGCCCGTAATCGCTGGATGCGTTTCAGGGGGATCCGTGGGATGGATGCGGAGTTATGCTGCACGTCTTCTACGATTTATGAAATGGAATATGCTCGGCGATGAGCGGGTCTCGATGTTGCATGATTTATGTAACGTCGGTGGTTGCGCCATGTGGCACTGGGCGGCGGGAAAGTGGTTGCCCAATTCAGACAAAACAAGCCATTCATTCTTGAAACCGCAAAACTCCAGTGTGGTTGAAGTTTTTGCAAATTATTTACAAATCAAAATTATTAGGATGCTCAGCCACCAAAACAGTGAAAATTACAATTAGCTACCAAATCATTCAATTAAAGCTATCTGAAGGTTTGTAGTTTCATTTAAAAAATATAAATAAAAGCATTTTTAGAAGGGCTAGTATAGTATAGTTTTCGTGGACGCCATTACCATTCATCAAATGTTATAAAAAGCCACGATACATATTTCGAACTTCAAAATCAATATGACAAGAAATTCAGAATTTTAAGAAACTTCTAGTCTAAGGGCCCTTTCATAGCTTCTGTATTGAATTGAAATTTATGAATAGTGACGCAAATTTTTTTATTTTGTTGAAAGATTATTAAATCGCATGGACTTATGCTCTCTCTATATGAAAAACTGAATCCAATAAAATTATTTAGGTTTGTAATTTGAAATTTAAATGGACAAAAACCAATACAAGGTAATAGATTTTTTGTAAATTTATAAATCTTTACTCCAGGTATGTACAATATAGTTTAAAAAATTCAATTTAATATGAAATTCCACATCCAAATGAGATCATAAAAATAAACGCAGGTAATTATAGCTCATTCTGTTTGTGATGTATTCCTAAATTAGGTTTTATTTTAAGTGTATAGCTTGATAAACTCGCCAGCAAAATAATCACAAGATACACAACATGGTACTCAACACAAACATGACTTTGGAATTAGGCAGTTGAAAATATTTACTTATACTTTGTATTTGTCAGCAGGTATTAAATATGAAATTCGAATAATAGGAATGTTCTTCTAAATATTAACTCAAGTCAAACGAATTATCCTAAAGGACATGAACGTCTTAAACCAAATCTCACTTCTCTCAACGGTTCTAATCCCCATCGCGTCTTCTGCCGTCTTAAGCACATCTCAACCGGCACGAACGTAGTTAAGACATCTGCGCGCCGGGCTCATTGCGACGCTGCATCATTAGGGCCCTCGTAATCCTTAACTGGGAGGATATCGGCAAAAATAATTTGTTGCCTACTTGCAGCTAATTTTATTAAGGCGCGGACCTGTTGCAGCCGCAAAGACCGCAAAGACGTCAAATTATGATTTTTGCTTAATTAGCTGGACCGAAACAAGCAATTAAGCTACCAACGGGGCAATTACCGCGCTCCGCGCCGCCAAGAAAGAGGTGCACCGCGAGCGCAATCAGTCAAATTTTGCTGTAATGAGTTTCCTCTTGCTTCCACACCTTCGGAGGGACGCGGGACGGTCGCGAGGAGGAATTATTGCGATGCTGCTCCCGGTTGCCTTGGCTCTGGAAAGCGGGAGAGCTCTGGTCATCGACGTCTTTTAATGGTCAAGACTCAAGACTCAAGACTAAGAGGACTTCGTGGTAATGATGCCGCGCGCTGATCGATGCAAAACAAGCCGGCGCGGCGGCGGTTTATTGCGCGGCTGCGCTGATTGCCCAAGTCCTCAGTTCGGCGCATTAAAGTAATTCCACCAGGATATTGCGCCAAAATGCATCTAAAAAATCCCCTTGATTCCTGGTAGCACGGTTCCCGTGGGACCACCAGTGACAGGAGCGATTTATACGGCTGGGTAAAGCTCCGAAAAATCATAAAAGGAGCTGAATGGGGCCAAAAAAGGCAGACGTGTGGGAGTTCCAATTTCTGACCAGCAGACATCTATTTTTTTTTTTTTTTTGTACTTCCCGCTCTGCAGGGGAGGATGCCCGTCTGGCAGACGTTTTTTATGGCCTGAGAAAATATTTTTTACGGCCCCATGCCCGGCTCAAATCTGAGGATGGGGCAGGTCCACTGCACATTTATTGCCTTCGTCGTGACTTCCGAGGTGATAAAAAGCTCCTCGGACTGAGTTATTTCTTTTTTTTTTTGTGGACCGGGAAGAAACTGGGACAACAGGGTTCAAGTTGCGATGTATTTTAAGATTCCTTGACATCCGCGGTGCCCCCCATTTGCTTCTTCTGCGCATTCTTCGAGCGGTTAATTACCTCGGGGACTCCGCGGTGGCCTTGGCTAAACGGCGATCATTAATAACCGCCGACTGCCAGCGACCCCGGGCAAGACTCCACTCAGAATCCGGGGGTGCAAAAACGCTCCCATCGAAATCGCATCGCTCATTAGAAGGTCATAACTCTTAGGAACGTCTCAATACGCCGGGAGCCGCAAACTGACCGCGGTGTCTCCGTGCGGCCCTAACTCTGTCCATCGCGGCCACGTCGGGCTCCAGCTCCAGCTCCAACGTCTGTTTGTTTTCCAGGAGCATGCCTTGGCGGCGTTTTTGCCCAACTCCTCGGTAGGAGTCTTCAGAAGCTCGAAGGTGTCCCCCCTGCGCCTCCGCCTAAAAGGGGCGCACTCATATTAAAGCTCATTAATCAAGCGGTGGAAGCGGCTTTGAGAAAAAATCCGCCCGCTGCCCGGCCTCTCAAGCTCCCCACCGGTCGTCTCGGCGGTTTGGTAGTTCGGCGGCGTGCTGCGGCGCACTATCGTCGTTAGACCGGTAACAACAAAACTCTGATGGATTCTATTTCGGCTGGCAAAAAATGATTTTTTAAAAAGAATTCCAGTAGCTGACTCGACCGTTAATCGCTCCTCCACCTATCCCCCGACGGCCGCGGGCGATAGCTGCGCGTCTTTCTTATCTTCTCGCGGATCTAAGTGACGCGCGCCGATCATTTCTTAAGCCTTTTTTTTCCTCCTTTTCTCTAATTTATCGGCTGCATCTTGGTCTACATCTTTCGACTGAGTTGAACATTTCTAGGCTCTTGGTCCGGCTGCGTTGGGGCGGGAGAGGCTGGGAATTTTTGCTAAATTCGGTGGCTACATTCCTACGTCGTGTTTTTGCGTGTAGGGCCGCTTTTCGTGAGACTTAATGACAACTTTTTAACTGATTGGGTTTCGATAGTCAATAACCCTCGAAATGGACCACGCAAGGCATTCATAGCTAATTGCCTGATGGTCGTGTGGGAGGGCAAAATAAGTCGATTTTAAATATTTAAGAGCACAAAGAAATAAATGTCTCAGTTTTTTATAAAATTCAGTCATTTCTTATAAAACCTAAGAATCGTAGGTACTTCGAAAACTTCCACAAAATTCCAGCTTAAAATTTACGAGTTGTTATGATACCACATCTTACTTTCATTACGATAACTTCATAAATCATACGACATAGAGATTGATTTGAGCAAAGCGACTCTGTTGAAAGTACGAAGTGTTTTCTTCAGTTTTGAGAAGTAATTTAATTAATTTTATATTGAAGTTTCGTATTTTAATACTATGAACTGAATGAGGAAATAAAACAAAATAACTAAAATATATTTATTTTCTGATTTTTTCTTTAAATGCGTTATTTAAAATAATTTGTCTTTGCTTTTATGTTAAATACAATGAAATAGACCAGACCAGCATTTCTCGGACTCAAAAAGCTAAAAATCACAATTAGCTCCGTAAAATAGACCAACAGAACTCCAAAAGTTTCCCGAAAGTAATCCGAATTTATTTAAATTCAGCTAGATCAAAACAAGGCTGACGTAGGCACAATTTTTAGCAAAAATACATACATATGTGTATAAAATTGTTCGTCTAAGTCGAACGATATAATCAGTTCATTGACGATAAACCTATGCATTAATTACTGCAGTGAGTGCAATGATTGGTTGGTCAAATAGTTAATAATTTAATTCTATTAGAAAATGATCAACTACTGGTGTATTCACTCTAACTAATATTCATAATCGGCCAGCATTTGCGGAGTGTTCAATTAGTTTTCTATATTTGGCTTAGTGCTAGATTGAAGGTAAGTTGTCTAAAATATTTCTGGAGTCGATTGGAATTCAATGCATTGCTCTCCACAACGACAGAAAACCCATGTTGGACTTGTTGTAAGGCATAAATGAGCTGCTCTACACACTACGAGGCTTGTAATTAATTCCCTTTTCGACGAAAAATTCATCGGTTCGGCTTGAATGTAAACAGGCATGTTAGCCGCTCGTTGTAGTCCATGTAGAAGCCCCCGGCCCCCGACTGTCCAGGGCCTTCCCACCGAGAGATCGTCTTTTAACATTGTCAGCTAATGGCCGTGGAATTTCCGCACGTGGAAAAACTTTGTTTACGTTTTTTCGCCCCTTCGCAGAAGCAGCGTTTCGCCGAGCCTCCGTCGGCAGCGTCCATAAAGCCGCGTTGCGCTCCTCGGAAGTGAGCCCCATCCCAGGGCGCGGCGGCGGCAGAAATTAGGAAGTCGATGGAGCCGCCTGGGCATGTGGCCGGCCATTTAGCATAAAAAGGGCATTCGACGACGAGGTCGCCCGGTGGCTTTTTGCCTCCCCTGACCAACTGCAATAAACGTTGAGGAGGTCGGCGCTGGCTAATGAACGAGCGCCCGCCGCCGATGGGGCTCACTATGGCCGGCGGCGGCGACGGTGACCAGGAGCGTTGTCGGTCATCCGCAGAAATGGTCGTCAGGCCAATTGGAGCGCCCGTGGGGCTCCGGTGGATCACCCGCCGGGCCGACCACTGTTCCAGATGAATTGACTTTCAGGGCTTTTCTTATGCGAAGTTGTGGGCTTTTCCGACTTCTTTTCGAAGTTCGAACGTCTACCAGACAAAAGAGGTGGACGGTGCCAGGTGGGCTCGGCTTCGAAGACCGCGCCTTGGAGCTGAAAACGGTTGGCTGCTACCAAAATGAATGGAGCCAACTATTTTCGAGTAGTCCACAATTCTAAAGAACGCTTTTAGATTTAGGGCTAGATGAGGAATTAATTGGCAGCAATAGGCGCTGCATTCAGTGGGTTTTCTGAACGATTTTATCGTTTTCGCCAACTTGAGTGTGTAACTTGCAAAAACGCGATCGATTACGAGTTAATTCGAGTTCTTATTTTGATTGAATTAAAGCAATCGTCGTAGTCAGTTATGTGCTTACTTTCGATAGGAAGCAATGACTTAATGCGGTTTTTAAGCAACTTCCCGCTTTTATGTCTTTTTTTTTTTTTTGTTTCATTTCCGGAACCTTTCCAATTTTGATTGCTTAATTACCTATTTTGAGAAAGAAGTAAATTGCCTTCCGCGAATTTAACGTTTTTTGATAATTTTTTTGAAAATTTTATTTTAGGCAATCATTTTGCGTATACCTACTTTTGTTAATTTGAACTTTCTTAACTATTTCAGGAGTTAATTCAAAGCGTTTCCGGAAAACAATTTAATTTAATCTTAAATGCATTTGACCGCATTCGTAAAACTTCTAGCGTTGCAGTTCTAAGTTTATGTAAAATGTGGTGCTTGTAACGTTTACCTATACTACTACTATTTTATATTCAGAACTATGAGCAAATTACAAGTTTTGTGAAAATATCTCAGTATATATACCACCTACCACCTTGCAAATCGATTGCAAACATTTAAATCGTCATCGGCGGAAGGATACAATATTCATCTTTATAATTAACTAAAATCTTGACTTAGATAACAAAATAGTTAATTTTTATTCAGCTGAAAAGCTAATAATCTTTTGGTAAACCTTAAGCCTTGCCCAACAATTCTCTGTAGGATTCAAATCCGGTATTGTTCCCTGGCCATTCTAGTGACGATAATCCGGACTGTGATACAAAATGACTTTAAAGAGAAAATGGTAACATTTAATTTTTTTTTCGATTAAATACAAATTATAGAGAACAACAAACAAAATTATACAAAATTATAAAAATATAAAAGTACTTACATAACTTGTGGGTGCGATGACGTGGTACAGAGTTATCCTGGAAGATTGGATCGTAAATCACAGGGAACAGCCTTTCCATCGATGGGATCAAATATAGTCGTGAAGTACCTTAAGGTAGCTCATGGATCCTGTGCACATTGTAACATCCCCTAAGGAAAGAGTTAAATTTACAGATTTTTGTAGCCAATATTCAGGTTTCAAGCATTATTAAATCTTTCGTTTTAATATATACAATTTATTAGTTTTCAATATTTTTTTTGGGGTAGTCATATATATATGTACAATACAAAAAATATTCGATTTCGCTCCAGAATTTTTAACAATTTTTAACCGTGTACTCGTACCTATTAAAAGATAAGTTGTTTTATTTTTTTACAAGTTATAATTATTCTAATTTTTCTTAATTTTTCATGCACTCTGAAACTAAGCTCATATGGCGCCTTCTGTATTTGTTTGTTTTTATTTTTAATCAAAGTTGCATGCGGGAATCGAACCCACTCTTCTGAAAACAGAATGGCATTAGGTCTCTTGAATTTTTCATGAATAAGCATCGCATATAGCATGGCATTATTACATTCGACTTTGAAAAATTGTGAAAAAATAAAAATTATATGTTATTTTTACTGATGACTAAATTTAAATATCACAAAGAACGTTAGTAAAATATACTTTTTTTCTTTTTTCTGAAGAAAATTGTATTTACATATATTTCTGCCTTCTTTTAAAACGATCGATTATTTTGACCCTGTAATTCGGGTTTAGCTTTAATTTTCGTACAAAAGACGGGGGTTCACACAATTGTGTTTAAGTCGCTTTGCTGTCACGTGAACACCTGAAACATGGCATAAGCTAATCCACATAGAAAACCGTCTCATGAGGGAGATGTCCACTTTATCTTTTCACTCTCTACCTTCCCGCCGCAGTCCGGAGCAGGGAAAAAAAATCCCCAACAACACGGAGCCACGCACAGAAAAAGTTTCCTGTTGAGATGTTAAATGACCCATATGCTCGGAGGTAATCCAGGGGATGAAGATGGTCAAATTAGATTACACGCGGGTGGATTTCATTCGAATTGTCCGAAACGAGTGTTTGCACAGGCAAAAGGGTCATGTCGGGGTCCCGAAACCCTGCGTATCCCACGTGATTATTTCAGGACAAGGGCATCGGTCACCGCATGTTAATATGCCACCGACAACCTGGACGCCGAGATGTTTTCATCTCAATTGAAAACTGAGTAAAATTAAAATTTTAAAGCAGTCAACGACCCCGCTCCCACCCTCGCACTGCCATTATTTGGCCCTTTGTGTGGCTTGCACACATCTCGTCTTACACGGCAAGAAAGTTTTCAGCGGCTTTCAGGACACCCCGACCAACCCCGGCCAAGACACATTTCTTAGACGCTCGGAGAAATGTATTTCCGCCAGATAAACTTATTTCGTATGCGCCACTAAATTATCCGCAAGAATGTTGTTTATGTAGACGATGGCGGGTTGATATATGACCCCCGGAGTACACATATCCTGCGAAACGGCAAGGAACATTGTGTGACGGGGTTGGGGTTGGGGCTGGGGCTGGGGCTGCGCCTCGAGGTGTGGGGGTGGCGATGGCATATTCTTGGATTCTACGTAATTGCAGAGAAATTTTGAAGTTTTTCACTCCCAGAATTGATGGGGTGCTGTGCTGGACTGAAGGCGGAAGGGATATATTTGCACCAAGAAGGTGTTTTTTTTCAAAAACAACTGGTCCTCCAAGCCGGGTATTTTGAGGTCGAGCCCAGGAGGACATTTCTCAAAGATAGAGTGCCGGAAGACTCTTCGATTTATTAGATTTATCTAAAAAAATAAAACGAATTGCAGTCCTCGAGAAAATTTAAGAGGTGCCTCAATAAAGGCTACAAATTTATAGATCTTCATTGTGTTCAATTTTGCAAAGTTGGAAATTTATGTTCATGTGAAGTCCTTTTTTCTCAGAAAGGGATTGATATATTTAGTTTTAATATCGAATATGTACAAAGGTCTGTACAGTTTCATATTGTTGTAAAAAAATTAGTTTCTAGTTTAGCGTATTTTCATATAATAGGTATGTATACTAAAAATCGTTGTAATCAAAATTAATAGGGTATTTCCCTGTGATTTACAATATTGAAATTTGGCATGGAGGAAGGTCTTTCGGCACAAAATAAGGAATAAGATCATTAATTTGTAATTATATGTGGAACTTTCTTTTCATATCAAATCAAATCAAAATGATAAACATATTACGTAGGTACCTAATAAACTTAACTTCTTTTCTATGAGAGATATACATACAAGACATTTTGCTAACATTAATTTCAAACAAAAAATTCAAAGGGTTTTCCGAGATTTTTTTATAAGACAACTAACGTAGAAGAAAAGAGTATTTTTTTAATAAAAATTTTAAATTTCTACTACTCTATCAAGTTTAAGATATGAGTCCATTCATATGGATAATTTCCAAAGACCGATTTAATTATACATTAAGAATATAAGCAAAATTTAGCTAAAGTTTTCTCTTATATTGCATCTACTGTAGTATCAAATGTTATTTTAGTCGTAATCTGCCCTACTCAGGAACTCATCCAAATTTCAATTCAAAAGGTGATTTTGTAACATGTGAAAAAGGACGATTAATTCAAACTCAGATGAATTCAGAAACAATTTTAATTTTTAAAAAGTTATATGATTACTCAAATGTTAAGTTACATATGAGAGATGCGGGTGAGTTTACACCATATGAGTCGACATTTATGAAAATTGAGAAATCATATGTTTTTTTTTTTATACGATTCTTCAGATAGTGTAAAATAGGCAAGGAATTTCAATTCAAAAGGATGATTTTGTAAGCTCGATTCGATTCGAACGGATTCAAGAATAGAGCTCAATATACATTATTTTAAACAATGAAGTAGATAGCAATTGAATTCTTTATATTAATTATAGACTCAAAGATCTTTTGTATAGTGGGGTGACCCGATTTAAGGGAGAGTATGGAACAAAAAAGGGGCACCCTGCCAACTAATTTAATATGCATCCGATCTTCAAGCTCACCCTTCCGATTCCTTGGGGCTCCTCTGATTTTCTTCCTCCAGACAAATTGACGCACATCCGGAGTATGACGGACGGCGCTTCCATTTGTCTCCTTCCCGGAGCTCAGCGGAGTGCACCAGGAAAAACAAATGGGACCAGGGCTCGAGTGGCTCCCCCCGCGCCGTCGGGCGTCGATCTCATTTATATCCCCCGTCCGCCCCGTGCACCCAGACGAGGGGCCGGGGCGACCGGAATCGTCCTGATTATCGAAAATGGCAATGTATCGCCGTCCTGGGAGCGCGGCAGGATGGCAGGACGCCACCGTCGAGCTCTGATTTCCATTCACAACTCATTTTCGTCATCCTGCCGGGATTGTCAACCCGTATTCAATTCAGAGCGAATATTCTTCCCGATTTTTCCCGCATCTCCTGCAGGACCATTCGATGGCATCGGGAGTGCAGGATTAAATCTGCGCCGTCCTTAAGAAAGCAACGACAGGGCTGGGGCGGGGGCGGGGGCGGAGGATGCTGGTCCTGGTGCTCCTTCGGGATCTTTTGCTGCTTATGCTGCCGCCGGCGGAATTCGATTTGCCCGAAACCGAGCTCCAGATGAATGCTGAATATGTGGAAGGATATCGCCGGAGGAATTGGGACTGGGCGCTAGTGAAATAAATGGGAGATTTGTCACTGTCGATGGAGTCGACATCCAGTCGCCAGCTTGCTTCCGACGTGCGCAAAATTTGTTGTTGTTTTATTAAAATCACGTTACAGATAACTGGGTTCACTGAATGCCCGGGATGAGCTCGATTTGCGTCGGGACGGGGACCGGAGCGCGACGACGACGACGACGGACCGATGCGATGGTGCGTCAGTTCATTGAGCAGGACGAAATGGGTCACGGGCCTGATCTGCTTCAGTCTGATAGAAATTAGGTGAAATCTTGGGGTAGGAGGGCTTCAAATTGGCCGTCTTCGGCAGTTTGGTTCCCTATGGTAATTTACTTTTATTTATTTATTTGACACAATTTAAAAATATCCAAGTGGAAAGAGATGAGCAAATTATAGTCAAAACCGCTAAAGGCGACATCGTTTATATAGATCAAACCATAGATCCTGGCTGAATGCTATATGACCGCCTTATAAAGAACACTGCTTTCTACGATATTGCAATATGGTTATAACAACATACTGCATTTTGCGACCACATTTAACTTATATTTTTGGAGAATTATATTCATTACAACGACCAACTATGTTTTGAGCAATTTTAGTACTTACATTAATACATTTAGCTACATCTAGCACACTATTAAGATCGTAAAAGTAAATAAAGTGTCGAGTTTAGGGTCTATTGTAATTCTCAAATATGTCGGAAAGGAAAAGGAAACATTTTAATATCGAAGAACGAAGAATGACGATGCATTAATTAAAATTCAACGTAAACTACAAAATTCGTACGTTCGACAAAAGTGTTCCAAACAGACTAAAATTACAAATTTCATGAACACTATGTGCAATAGTAATTAGCTAATTACTTCAGCAGTTTCGGCTCGAACATCGTACCTAGGTATGCATTGCAATAGTCACGTCGCATCAGTGTGACTTTACATTATTTAAGATATTTAATTAAAATAATTTTTAAAAAATACCTTTCATTTTATATAATATCGCTTTGTTATAGCTATATGAGCCGTTTATTTTGAAAGTGGTTCAAGTCCAAAGTAAATGGCTCATATATTAAATTCCTTCTTTTTAACAATAAAATAATGAAATTGTTTTATTGATTAACGCAATAGCACGGAAATGATGTTCATATGTCATATATGTAAACGTAAAATAGTTATATGTATTTCTCCTAATTATACACATAATTTGAAGATTAAAGTATAATTTTAGTAATATGAAAGATCTTAGTTGTGCAAAACAGTCATCCTTTTATTATTTGTAACTTTAGAATTAAATAAATCGAATAAATGAATTAAAGTAAGAAATGTATTAGCGCCACTCGGCCTAGGAAAATCCGCTGATGCGTTCGAGCGCAACTCAAGGCAATTTCTGTGTGATTACCGCACAAATCGAGGCGCGTTACATTTTTTGCGGGGCGCGCTTAAGTCACGCGGGAAAACCAACAGAGGAGACCTCGACTCGCTCGAGTCATGTCGGCATGGCAGAGCCAATCTCGGGCGGAGTCGATAATTTTAAAGCGATCAAGTGAGACGAATCCGCGGTCCATTCACCGCGCATCCAACGGCCGGCCATTGATGGACTCGCCGCGGCCGGGCCCGGACAGACAGACAGACGGAAGTGTGAGGTCAACTGGGTTTGTGGCGGGAAAAGCAAATTAAGCCCCGTCCTGAGTAGTCGCGGCCGCAAAAACGCCAAGAGCGGAGCCCGAGGGATCGGCGGCGGTGATGATGATGCCCTCGGGCGACCCGCTACCGGGCGCTAATGAAATCGCCACCTCGCCGGACTACAGGTGGATGCTGCGATGCAGCGATGGTAATTTGAATTTTTTGAGTTTACATAAGGCTCGGAAGTTTCGACATCTCTTTAGAACGTTACAAGTTTGGTAAACTTTAGCTATTTTAGTTAACGACTCTGAATTCATCATCATACCCCTCTATTAAAAATTGTGATTAGTCACAAGTCACAACTTTTTGTGATTTAATGTAGTGATTGTCCGCTGTAATTTTATTTGTGATCAATCAGATGTTTGGTATTCTATTCTTACATTACAGTCAGAAAAAAAATTACAACAATTTCTCTAATTTTATGAAGACATTGTCACAGATTGTATGAAAATCGTATCTTATAAAATAAAATAGATCGCTTTGGTCCCTTAATTTCCTCAACTCGATGCGACGCAGTCTATTACCATGTAAGTTTGTCGGTTTTAAATTATTATATTATTTATTGAGAATTTTACCCTACTTTTTTCTTTTTGCTGTCAAAAGCATTAGCAAAAGCAAAATCTCTTCCATATGTTTAAAACTTATTATAAACTTTTTTAACCGTCACAATTTTGTTTTAAACGTTAAACTTGTAACTTTTTTCTGAATATTTAAAGTCATAAAAATTGTACAGTATACTCAAAATTTCGTGACTATGGAGACTTCTGACTGCTTGTGACTGTATAGATATGCACTTTCCATCTACTGTACATACATTTATAGCAACAGCACTTTTACTTCAAACAAAATGTTTCGATCTCGAAATTGTATGTAAGATTCGAAAAAAATTTAAAAAATTAAGCAGATAGAATTCGTTTAATTTTCAGAGGGCTAATTTTGTTTACTTATAACTCAAATACATAAAAACAAATACCTATCCCTTTAAATTTAAGCTTAAGTGCCTCGTTTTGCCCTAAGTGATGTTGGTGCGATTTAAAAGCGAAAACCCATTAGCCGATAAAAAAAAAATCAAAAATGAGATCGTTCTTTATTCAATTACGAAGAATATGAACGTAATTTTTTCATAATACCAAAATTTAAAGTGTGGTTTTTACTACAAAACAATTACATGGTGACAATTTTACGAGGCAATTTTCAACATTTTCAGTTGGAAGTAGGTTCATACATATGTATGTATATTCGAAGAAAATACTATGTTAATAATGTAAGAATATAAATATTTATTTCAAAATTGTAACATCGAGGATCAACTCTGACGACGACGATCGATGGATGATGGCAAAATTATAAGGCTATTACCGTCGGAAATTTCTTGAAAAAAATTAGAATTATATTTGAAAGTATTAATCACGCAGTTTAGACAGTTTTTAAAGTTCTCTAGAGTCTTCTAGATATTCGACTTAAAAAGTGAGTATGCTTTTTGTATCTTAAACAGTAAGTAGTATTTTATTTTGCAAAGAATTTGAACAAAATAAAAGTAGAACGGGCAGCTTCTAGCCTACACCCATCCCGAAATCCAGTGAAGGGGCATCCCCGAGGGGATCACCACAGGTGAGAAGCGGCGGCTACTTCTTCGCATCCTTTCCGTTTTCATAACTTGAACGAAAATTCCTCATAAATTTGCCGAAAATGTCAGAAAATTCAAATTTATGCAGGCAAAGCCGTTGTCGGTCCGGACAAAAACTAGAGGGCCCCATCGGGAGCGGGGTGTACGCTATTTTCCCAGGTGCTCCTCGGCAAACAATGCAGCGGCGCGGCTCATGTATTTTCGCGTTCAATTAAATAAATTCGATTCAATTATTTCGCAGGTAAATATTATTATTTATATTCCGCCGGTGTGCCGCCGCCGCCGTGGACCTTTCCTTTCGCTCTGCTCCGGTCGCGGCTATAAATATTAATGCGGCCGGTGCGGTTGCCGGGGCCCCGTTTTCGATTCGTTCTGCTCTCCCTCGAACCCCGGGAGCCCCACGGACTCCGGGATACGCGTCATTTAGCCTCGGCTGCCCGGGAATTCATTAAAACCCACCCGGCCGAGGGAGGACACATGAGCATCATTAGCGCTCCTGTTTCCACCTAATAAAGTGGTCCCCGCAATTGTCGGCGATAATTGAACTGGAGCAAATGTTCCATGAGGACGCGGGGCCGGGGCCGGGGCCGGGCGAGACGGAGGAGCTCCTGCAGCTTTCTTGGGGAGTTGATAAGACAGACCCGGGACCAGGGACCCGGGAGGATGCAGCGGCTTCTCGACCAGCCCCGGACAATAGCCAGCCCCGAGGGCCGAGCCCCACTGCCACCAGCGCCCGGCACCATCATTAGTTTTCCGGGTACTTAACGATGATGGCCTTAATTATATCCTTTTCCCTAATTTTCCCTAAGTTGATTGTTTCTTTTTTTTTCGGCTGATGCTCATCCCTCGTGCCGGGGCTCCGGGGCTCCGGTGCTCGAGTGCCGAATCGTTCCGGCCGTCCGCCCCCGCCTCCGCCTCCGCCCTCCCGTCCCGCAGGATGCCTCGCCCGGCCTGTGATTGATTGTTTTCGTATGTAAATAGCTGAGGAATTAATCAATGCTAATGACAGATATCTTCGAGCTGAAGGATGAGCGGATTAGTTCGACGAATTGATGGTGTCTTAGACGATTTCGCAGAATGTCTCAAGGCAGGGACGACGACGTGTGGCTGAGACGGAGATCCGGAAAGTGTCCGGCTGCAGGCGGCTTACAAGGTGCAAAGAACTCGAACTTTGATCCTGTCGAAGGGGTGAGAACCAAATTCAATTTTTACATAATTTCCATATGAAAACATACTCTCAGTCAGAGGATTATGTGCCCAGTAAAAAAGACAGGGAAATGTCCTTAAGTTAAAAAGGATCTGTGGGTTCATGAGCTATGAAAAATTTATTACTAAAACCAAATCTTTTTAAAAAGGACGAAGTGGGTAGTGTTCAAATTGAATTTCATTCACAGAATGCTAACACTAAAATAAGGTGTTAGATTCTTATTTGAACAGTTCTAATTTAATATATGAACCTAAAACTCATTAATATTAGAATTAACGACGCTCAAGCCTGAAATTTTAACAATTTTCTACACCTGTAATGTAATATAAATACTTTCAAATTCGAATTATAGAAATTGTAAATGAAAAAAAGTTTTCGAATACTTCTCAACTCTCAATCTCATTAAACATTGGTGTAAATTTGAAGAGAATTTAAAAAAATATATAATTAAGTGAAGGAAGAAATTGAGTAGGTACCCAGAAAAATGTTTCCTAATATAAAAGCAAAATTATGTAAATCCTAAGAAAAATTAGGCACGAGCGGAAAAAGTTAGGTACTTACCTACTTCATTACGGTTTAAGATTTCTTTTCATAAAACTGATTGGATGATTACATGTGGTTTAGGAGTAATGACGCTTTTAATCAGAATAATAACAAACTTTTCGACTGCATAATCAAACATTTCATATATTTTATGAATTTTCTTCATAAAAACGTAAAGGTATAACTGTTTAGATGTATGTAGGTAAAAGTCAATTCAGACTACTTTAAATGGATATAACATTTCCAATTTCAATAAATTGTTGTCTTTTCTTTTTTCTTTTTCTTTTTTTTATATTAAGGATTTAAATTTATTTATTATTATTATTATATGTATTTTATAACGAAAATTAGAGCATTTTAAACGCAAAGAAATGATTTCTTTGAAACTAAAACTCAGAATTTTCCTCAGTGTTTTCTTGGTAGTTCTAGTGTTTTCTCTTTTATCTTTTGTTACATTGTTAATAATTCCAAATCCTTCCTTAGTATAAGGTCAAACTTTGCAACTGTTTTTATGGTCTTTGGATTCTGAGAGTTCAGCATGCTCATAATATGGTAAAATCTCTTGTTAGAAGAGTTATTTGGTAGAAATTTTTGCATCATATCCTTAAATTGTATACAATGCGCGCTAATTTATGATAAAACTATCCGTTTCATCACACACGTGACACTAAACATCCTCTAGGAAAAGGAGAAGACGTTTTGATTTTGAAGCTTAAAACATGAGGTTATAAAAAAGGACTATGTTCAATTTTACTATACCAAGACTATTAAACCAAAAAGAAATGATTTAGAGAAGACCGGGTTCTCTTGAATTGTTTCAAAGATTTAATTTTTGTCTATAAAACTATTTTGAAAATCTGAACAAAAAATCTATACTGACTAAACGGCTTAACGTCGCTTAACAAAATTACTCAATATTCATCATTGTACGATGTGTCATTAAAAACATAAAAATGGAAATTTTGGATAAACATTAGATATACTTATAAACTTTTTTTTTTGTTCTTCTTCCAACTTTCAAGAATGACTATAAAATCCCAAGGGATGTACGTCGAGTTTAGTTAAGACGTTGGAATTCCTTAAACTTCAAATCCCTGCCCAAAGGCGACAAGGGCGTTAGCTACAATTTCTCTTCCGGCAGTTTGTCATCGCAATCGTGCTGGTCTCGAAATAAGTAAACACAAAAAAAAAAAACCCGGCCACAGCGGAGCACCCACGCCACGTTCCAGCGCCACAAAATGAATGATGTTGCCAGTGGAGTTCAACTCGTTTCAATCATTACTCATGGCGGCTACGTTCGATGCGGGGCGACTGATAAAACCCGCCAGGATATACCAGGAGCTGGCAAAATCCCAGGAGATAAGACGAAGCGCCGCAATAGTTGAACGCCTCGAATTGAATACTTAACTACCCCGCACGCCGGGATAGTCCCCGATAAATCGTGGCCGGGGAGGGCAGAAGAAGGGCAAGGATAGAGGCATACGTGCGGCTGATTAAACATTTAATAATCCTCCAGTGAGTCCTCCCAGGACAGAACTTCTGGTTCTGGGAAGACACCGGGGGTTGTGGCCAACTTTTAAGTCTTTTGAGGTGACCTCAGTCCGCCCGAAACTTTCGGGGAAAGGACCTTACGAGCCCTAAGCTGTTTAAGATCAGCACGACTAACCTGGCCTGGCTATGATAGATTTACGACTTGTTGTGGACTATCTGGAGGCAGTTCATCCTCGGCGATAACCCAAGGAGCAAGAAGCTTCTTAGAAGGCGGTGGTCACCCAAATGCTAAGAGCACACACGTTTCAGCGCCGCTGCAGCAAAAACCACCACGACAGGGATTGCGTTGCGGTGGCCCTTTGAGCTGCTCCCGCCGGGTCGCATGCAAAGCAAACGAGCTCCTCCAGAATATGCGAGGAGGACTTTAAAAATTCTTTAAAGCACCCGGCCAAAGGGCCATTCATTTACTACTTAAGAAGATAACCGGGGACATGTCAAGATGAATTCGCCCCCGGAGCACCAGAGCAGCGGCGAGTGCTCTGTAGCGCGGTACTGTCGCGCTGCAGAACTTCGCTGCCAGGGCCAAGCCAACAATGGGAAAAGTAGCAAAGATGAGGATAACAAGGGCGACAACGAGGACATAGTTAAGGATAATAAATCATTCGCCTCAATGTAAGGACTGTTTCTGAATTGAGTCCCCGCCTTTTTTGTTTGTCCCCCGCGCGCTCCGCCCCTTCCCCCGGGGTAGCTTTACAGAGCCTGGCTTTGCGGCAGTGGCGGCGGCGGCGGCGGATGGTTCTGTTTTCGTCGGTAGGCCAAGCTAGCCCCAGTCGCATGAAGATGACACAAACATTAGTTCCGAGATAAAAATGACAGGCAATTTTTTAAGTCGAATGGAATCCATCCCTCCCGCCCCCGGGAAAATGTGCAGATTCTGCAGACCGGATGGATCCCAAAGGGTCCTGTTATGTGGGGCTCCGGTGGGTGGTAAGCGGCTTATTGCCTGCCAGTCAATTGCTGTAATCTCCCCGTTCCGCAATGTCCCAGGCAACCTCAAACGCTCAAGGACTCTAATTCACTTTTGGGGAAACATTTTAAAGATATTTTTATTAGAAAAATTTTAAATGTTTGGTTTTTTATTTATATAAAATTAAAAATTAATATGTACAAACTATTGCGAAACGAAATGATGCATAGGTTGGGCCAATATTCAAAGTAAGATATCGATTTCAAGATAGGTTTAAGCCTTAGCCAGCACATCTCTGCAGGATCCCACAGCTGGCACTGTCGCAAAAATTTTTGCTGTAAGCCAGTTAATTATATTTTTTATTTCAAACAAAGAAGAATGGGCGATTTGGTCTGCCCCTTCTTTAACAATGAATTGTGATGACTTTAAGTGGAACATTTGCTAATATTGCAACTAATGTGTAATTATAGTACCTTTTTGCAGAATTATTACCCTTAAAATGTAACCAATGAAAAACTATGTTAAATCTCATATTACCTATGCTAAAAAAAATTGGTTTTTTTACACCTTTTTATTTAAACAATTTTCTTGGCACGCAGCCTGCCGATATTCGCTACTCTCCTCCTACGCTACCGCACTGAGTTTCTCATATATTCAAAGCGGTTAAAATACACTGGTCAACAAATTAATTTTTCTTTATTTTCCATATAAAGTTTTATAGGATTTTGTCCGTAGATTACGAATTCTCACATTAAAATGCTCAATCAGCTCCAGTCTGCGAGAAAAATAGAGTCAAAACATTCAAAATATCATATTTTGGCTGGACAATCATTGAAAAATGAAGGTTCATCGCAAAAGTTTTTAACATGACTTAAATGAAAGCCTGAGTCCTAATCTATGAATATCAAGTACAATTCATCTCGCTATAGCCCTTATTATGCACTTAGCGAAGAAGTTTTTCAAAAGTGTGCACTTGTAGTGTTCTTTATTCGTTATCTATGATTGTATGAAATAATCAGTTCATGGTCAAAAGTAAAATTCACTGATTATTTCGAAATTCTTCAAAGCTTTTTGTATTTTTAAAGATTAGCATAAGATTTCAACTATCATTTGAGCAACCGTATAAGCTTCTTATTTTGTAACGATTTGTTTTAATCAAAATATCCCATTTTGTAATATTTAATAGATAGAAAAATCCAATCGAATTATTTTGAAGTTATATGCGGAAAAATTAATTGAGGCCAAAAAAAAAATGAAAAAAATTTATGAGAATTTTAGCAAGGATTTTGTTTTTAGCCAAAAAGGGCCTTTGTCGTTACAATATAAGTTTGTAGGTACAAACAATAAGTAACTATGAAGGTGATATAACCGAAAGTAATACCAATGTATGTAAGTAGGTACCTATATATAAGATGTGTTAGCACTATACGTTTTGCTTAAAAAAAAACTTGCTAGTGATATATGGTTCATTGCTAGAGGAAGGGCAGACCAACTCCTATAAATTTGATATATGTAAATAAAAACGTTTGCTAAAACTACATAGACATTTTAATATTAAATTTGGTGATCATTTTCGAAATGATAAATTACCACTTGAGGGTGTTCTGATTAACCGAATCATGAGTTAGAAAATTTTTTTTCTAAGTAATTTGTCCTTCACGGAAAATGTTCTGACAATTTGGAGCCTTTTCCGGCTGATTGGCACTGCCCAGGACCTCTGAAAAATCACTTCGCTGAGCCCCCGTCCCGAGGGCGGCGTTCACCCATCCATCTACCGTCCATAAATCCTCGCTGGCAGTCGACAAAATGTCGTTTTAAAGCGACAAAAACAGCTGCAATTAACATAACAAATCGCCGCATGAGTACACAACACAGGCGCTCCGGTGGCGGGCCGGGGAGTCCCCGGGGCCCTCGAGAGCAGCCATCTGCAGCCAGGAGGAGTTGATGGAGCCATAAGGAGCTCGCCGGATCCTTGAAGGTTGCCTTGGCCGCCTCCTTGGCTTCTGTCGCTATACGCAGCCACCAGGGGTGCTCCTTGGCAGAGCCCGGCGCGACGCGGCGCTCCGGAGGACGGACCCTCTGGCCCTAATCTATGTTAATGCCGGGCGTGCAGTGACTTATTCGCAACATTAACAGTTATCTTAATAAACATTTTATGGAAATGCGCTGCTCTTGAGAAGGCGCGTCTCCTCACACGGAGGAGGAAAGGGTTCTCTCGTTCCCGCGATAAAATCTTGGGGAGCATCTTAACTGCCGCAGCAACTGATCAGGCAAATTGCGCCTCATCCTGCAGCGATGGTCACAAATTTTCCTCGAAAAGTGTCAAGTCACGTTATCCCCCATCAGTGACTAGTTTTGTGAAATCACCTAATCCCCAGTCCGCCCGCACCCACTGCCCGCCGCCCCCGATGGAGAATTTTATTGGAAAACTTTCCGATGGAAACTTGGACAACTTCCTCGTGATGAGCCCCGATAGTGGCGCCGTCCGCCAGGGGTGCCGAGGTGATGAGCACCTCGTGATGGGGGGCTTTGCGGCAACTGGCTGATGACAAATTGATCACTTATTGGTGAGTTTTATCTGATTTCCATTTTCGGAGCCAATATTCGAACGTTATATTTGCGCTAAAAAAGAAAAAAAAGGAGCTTCAGGGGCCACTCAGCGATCGGCAGCGGCAGATAGGTCTATCTTGTGGCCTCAATCGACGCTAGCCCTTTCGCGTCTTTGGGGAGCAGATCTCCCCGTCGAGGTCACTTAAGAGCTCCGCTGAGTCGGCACTTTAGTCTTTCGAAGATATGAGGCCTTTTGCCGCGGTTCCGCGGTGCCGCGTCCACCGGCAACTAATTAACGGCCCCTCGAAAGGCACTCCGCTGACGGGAGGTGGCAATGTTTTTCGGCGATAATTAGACTGACGAAAAGTTCGTTAATGCAGGATGGGAGGAGCGCGAACAAAATTTGACAGGTGATAGGCACGGGGCCACGTCAGTGGAGCCCACTTAGTGCTTTTTTTTTACTTTCTTAATTTTATTTGAAACCACCATACTTAGTACAAGCATTAAAACCGCGGAGATTAAATCTGCTGTGTACGATTATCCACAATTCGATAGCTTACGAAATTCTACTTTGTATGGTAAGCGAAGAAAAAAAAAATGGAAATAATAAATCTTTTTTTTGATCCTTCCAGTAAAGTCATAGTACGCAATTTTTATTTTATCTTCAAAGGCCGAGGTATCTACTTTTTAAATGTTTAGCCCTTAAAATTATATATTCTATAGTTAGCCTGATTAAAGTTCTGATTCATTATTCTGCTGCTAAAGGCTAATAAATCAACACTTTAATCGCTTTCAAGGCCTGCAAAAATAAATAAACAATGTATGGGAAGAAAGCCATTTTCAAGAATTTTTATTATTATTTTACGCGGATTTAATTTTGCATGGCAAATTGCTTCGAAAACCGACAGGCCGACGCGGCGCGAATCCAAGTTATAGCACGCAATAAAACTCACTTTTTATAATATTTTATCTGCCTAAACAAAATGTAATACTTCTTCAAATTACACTAGTTCTACAAAATACATTCATATTATGTATTAGAGAAAAAATTCAACCGATTTACATTTTTCTCAAAACAAATAAGCCTCATTCAGCTGAAGTTCTTCGTTCGATTAGTTCGTTCAGTTCTTTCGTTCGATTTTCTTTATATGAAATATTTCGTAGAAGAGAGAACTTCAGTCAATTAAATATAAGGAAAATGTTCAATATTAATTTACTTGGGGAGCTAAGGAATTTGCGGGAAATAATAGTACTAATATTTATTCCCGTTTATAGGAAGAACGAGATGAAATTAATAAAAATGGTAATTAAAGATAGTCGGGCGAAAAAAATGAACGAATTAATCAAACAAAGCCCACTTCAGCTTGATGTGGCTATAATTTTGACCGTTCTCGGATTTATTTCGAGAAAAATTGCAAATCGGTTGAATTTTTTTCTAATTGTATTTTATCGTATAAGTGTAAATATTCAAGCCATCGAATCTGCTGTTGCTTGCGACTTCTCGACGCGGGACATCGGGCCATCGCTTCGGCAGTTTCTGCTAAGAAAATTTGTAAGAAATTACGGAGCAATCTCCGGCCGCAATCTGAACCCAGTCCCAGTCGCCGGCACATGAGTGGCCCATAAATTACGAAGGGAAAGTATTTAATAAAATGAAGCACAGGGCGACCCCAAGTTGCTCCATAAATTACGCCGGCATCCATTACTCTGCCATTTGACACTTTGGAAGGCGCGGGGTTCGCCGGAGCGACACGGCTGAGCAACGGGCCAGGGGTGTGGGGCGCCTGGGAACGGATGGATTCCGCCAATAAATCAAATCTGCTCCACATTCAGGCGCATATTTCCGCTCAAATCGGCTCTCATGCGGCGGAAAGCAAATGAATAAACGAACGATGCCTCCAGCAGCAGGGCGGGGGTGGGCTGCTGCGACTAAATCAGAGGGCTAAAGTCACAAGTCACCCTGTGTGTGATTAGATCCCATGTCTCGAAAAACACCCTGCCTGCGATGGGGGGCGAAAGGGTTAAAGCCCCAGCAGCCCCGGTTGCTGCGGACGGCGGAACGCTTCCCCAAGCAAACACCCCCGACCCCGGCGAAAGGGTTCGTTCGTTGGGAGTTGGTGCATGCGGGGGAGTTCCGGCAAAAGTTAGTTTTCCACTTTAGCGGAGGTCGGCGGGGGTGGTTTGTGTCGTGTCACTCGTCAGGTCTCGACTCGAACTTCGCCTGCGGAGCGAAGCACTCCTTTGTTGTCGCAACGGCGCGGCTCCATCGAAATCCGCATGAGTCATGTCTTGGTTTTGTCCCGGGGTGTGGGAACTGACAGCAGCGCCCGGGGGCAGGGGGGAGTCATCCCTCGCCGCTCAAGAAAATAAGCTGCTCCCCCGCCGCCGCAGCGGCTGTCCGGCGTGACGAAGATGACTTTGGACATGAACAGAAAAGCAGATGGTGACGGGTCCGACACTGCGGAGATGATCCGGCCCGGTGTCCGGGAGCGAACCTAATTAGGGGGATGACAATTAACAAATTGCCAAAAGAATTATGCAGCGGTTTCACTCAAAGTGCCCGCATTCTCGCCTAATGGAAACTGCTCCCTGAAATAATGGCGGAATCTTTAGCAAACCTAAGGGAGGGAAGCTTATAGAGGTAAGGAGTTTAAATTTGTAAAAGAATATTGTTAAAAAACTTGCTTTTGTTGTAATTCACCACGAAAAAGGTTATTTTAAGCCACCTCGGTAACAGTCAATTGGGAAATAAATAGGATATTTAGAAATATGGTGCTAAGCTTCAGTTTCAATTTTCAATTCTCTGAGTTTAGAGTGCTGTATATATAATAAGTGCTTGAAATAAAACCTAGAAAATAATTTTTTTCTGACGTTTATAAAGTAAAAGTTTGGAATTTCAAGCACTTTAGAAAATACATATTTCCTTTTTATTAAACATAAAAACATTCTTTAAATTTTATCTTTTTAGTTGTCCAATCTAAAAGAAAACGCCCTTTAAGACGCTTTCTAAAATCATCCTCGAAGAAAATGAAGAATTCTTCGTCATGTCACAGGATAGTGGCGGAAACTTTAAAGGATAATGGAACAGCCCCAAAGTGGCAATAAAACGATTATAAAAACTTATTCGATTTCGATTTATCTCAGTCAAGACGTCGTTGACTCTTGGCACTCGTCGCCGAGTTTCGATGGAGCGCAGCCCTATCCCTTGGGAGTGTTTAAGGCGAGAACTTTTAAAAGAGTTTTATTGCGCTACCAGAATTTCTTCCCTCGAGCTCCGGGCGCTTCGGCGGCAGTGGGGTTGGGGCAGTAACTGGAAGAAAAGGAAGTTTCAGTTTTGCAAATTGCTCTCTGGCTTTTTTCCTCCCCCAAACTCAATTACTACAAGAACAAACGTTTCCCCGGGAACATCCCGGACGGTGTTCCGCCGAAATTTAGCCGCAAGTCGTAAGCAAATTAAGCGGCCCGTCGAATGATATCCTAACCAACGACGAGGCAATTTTATCTCGTCTTACTGCTCATTTGGCAAATGACCACTGGGAGCCATTAGGGAGCTGCGTAATGGGCCCTGCCGGAGCCGTCCTCTGCCGCGCCGCCACGCAAAGAGGACCCGGCGGCCGGACCGGTCAAGGTGGCCGCCGGACGCCGGGGGCCGGGTTAATTGTTTGTTTGCTTTAAAGTTCATTAGCCCGCCCTAATCGCTCCGATAATTAAACCCTTTCCACTTTAATCAACTAAAAGGCAACTACTGCCCGCAAGAGTCTCCGGCTCGGCCCCAGTGCGGAGCGCTAAACACCCAACCTCGAACCGCGTTTTGTGCGGCTTCTTGTCGATGGACCCAGTCGAGACTTGCCAACTTCCACGCACGAGGGCCTCCCTTGATGAGGATTTATCGCGAGTGGGGACGACTCCTCCGCCGTTGCTCCCGCGCCAACGACGCCGTCCTTCTGGGGGGCGCACGTGATAAATCTTATCATCCTCGAGTAACCCTTTAATGTCTGTAATTAAATCATTTGCTCCCCTGGCCACGAATGCGGGACGATTTAAATGTCTTGGCGGTGCGGCACGTCTTAAGAAGCTGTGAAACGACTTCGCCCATTTTTTTGCCGCCGCCAAGGACTCTTTCGAGATTTACTCAAAGACGCGAACGCGTATTAACTCCTCGCGCGATTAAGGAACATCGGCGCGGCAATTAGTGGGACACACTGGCCGGAATGTTCCCTGAATGCTCATTCATTTCGGGGTGCTCCGCTCCGGCTTCAGGCTGACTCCACGTCCAACCCCTGCGCAGGATGTGAGTAGTTATGCCATAAATTAAGGCGCTCGGAAACCACAGCGTCGAGTACAATTTAATAACCGGTCGGAAAATTTATAGGCGTCACGACGAGCAGGATACTGCGGGGGAGGACCGGGTGAAGACACATGAAGGGAGTAGAAAGTTTTGGGATCGGTATCAAATGCTCCCGGGAAATTGGGGACAGGAAGGGAGTCCCGGATAATCGGAACAGCCACTTCGTTTGCTGGTTTTTGGCAATTAAATGAGGAAAAATGTCGATGGGGAGCAAAAGGTTAAATAAAGGGTTGGCAGAAGATAAATTAATTGAGCGGACCTCAGCCGTGATAGGAATTGAAAATATACTTTCCTAGTTTCTATGACTGGACACATTTTTCGGGACATGTTTTCGGCTCTTTATACCCCGAATAATCCGATGAAGAACTGATTTAAAGCAATTAGCTTCATGATACCTGAATATTGCTTTACAACTCTGACTTACATTGTGAACTTGTTTATCATATAAGTCGTTATTTTTGAAAGTGATACAGTGACGAGTAAAATTAAACCAAGGTTTCACAAGTTACTCATTAACTGTAACTGATATAGTGCAAAAATAATAAAAAATAATTTTACTTCAAAAATTACTTATCAATAATTTATATCTGAGGACACCTGTCTACGTCAGAGTAATAGTTATCAGAAATAAGTTAATAATTATCGAGTTATAATCGTTTTTAATTTGTACAATACATATACATATTACGTTATATTTCTGCAAAAAAATCGCTAATATTTAATCTGAAATGGTAGTGTGTCCTCATCTAATTTATGTAAAGAATTAAAATTCTGCATTAAATTGATTATAATAATTTTTCCCGTAACTTCGATAATTTTATTTCATAAATAACACAGAAATGGTCAATCGGGCGTCAAAATTTGGTACCTACATGAGAATTTCTATAGACAATTCTATCTTCCACAATATTAAGCAATAATTTTTACGATATCTATTACAGCTAATTAGTAGCTTGTAAAATCCTTAACTAGCATCTTTGGTTCAATTTTGCTTGTCACTGTATAAGTCCACTTTTTGAAAATTTCAAATGAGAGTTATCTACCCATATGTTGAAGAAGTGGACTTATACCACTTTGGAAAGCAACTTTTATTGTGCTCAAATTCGAACTTTTAATGTTGAACTGTACCATAGAAACAGCCAAAGGTTTTTGACCTTCAAAGAACTTTAAACTTTTAAAGGAATTAAAAGATCAATTTCATATTTATCCATTTGCTTATTTTCAGCTCCCTGACCACGACCACATCTGCTGTTAAGTGAAGTAAACAGCCCCATTAGGCAAATTGCATAACGATTTATGGGTCTCCAAAATAAAAACGAAACGCGCACTGTCGCAACAGAACTAAAAATTCAGAGTAATGCGACGCAGATGTCGTAAACCAACTCCCGACTCCGACTTCGCTGCAGAAATCCCAAGCTGATTCTGGTTCTCGTTCTGGTGGCGGGCGGCTCGATTTATTTGAAAACTGTTTCCGATTTCTCAAGTTGCCGTAAAAAAGCGCCAAATAGTGCGCGGATTGAATTTCACATCTCTTCCTGCGTCGCCGCGATCATCTGGGGCTGAACAAAAGGAACTACTGTCGCCTGCCGCTCCAGCGACTCTCCCATCCCCGGCGGCTCCGCTTTGGGGCCCTCGGCTCCTCCAGGGCTGTGGCCCACTTCGACGCGGCGTGGTGATTAAGATGAAAACGTAATTAATTAACTATTCCATCTCGGTTATGAATTGGCTCCGGGGCGCTGCCGGGAAGAAAACCACGCCGCGCTTGGTTAGTACCAACGTCACCCGGCATAATGGAGGGCATTCAGCGTGACAAATTGGCTCGACTTGTCGACTCCTCGGGCTCGGATGCGACCGAATTAAATTAAACATTTCGGTCACATAGCTGGCGAGCATACGCCACCCACCCCCACTCATGTCTGGGGCTGCGGAAGGGACGCGAGCATATCCAAGGAGCCGGTGAAGGACTTATTTTGGGGCTTAGCACTAGCCACCGACAGTCTGCGGGTCCGCGCTGGGGTGAGTTATTTTTAGATTAGGAAGCAATTCTTAATTTATCGGAAAGGGTAAAGCTAATTCCTGGCTTTGTATTAAACTTCTAAAGGTTTTTTTTTCTTTCTTCTGATTTTTTTGGGGAGTTCTGAGTGTCTTCAGTACCCAACCACCTTTAATCGCTTATATGTATTTATAATTAAACGCATCGTTACATATTAAATAACATAAAAAAACATTTCACTCCTGATAGTTTAATAGGCAATACTAAAAACAAACAAAGGATTTCCATTAAAACCATTATTTTTTCAGAATATCAAATTCATTTATCATAAAACACTGAAAACCTATGTTTAATTAATTAATTGTAAAGGAAGTGTTTTGATATTTTAAGAAAACAAAAACTAAGAATTCTCCATTAAGGGGACCCTTTTGTTTAGCACCCGTGAATTTAAAGCGTTTTTAGTATTTTTTTTAAGGTGAAAATAATATTTAAACTTTTTAGTAACCAAAAAAAAAACATTTTTAATTATTTAAAAAATGGCACTGAAGATGACCCCGTCAAAAAAATGGACCTGGGCAGCGGGTGATTTTTTGGCTCTTTCACTTATGTGAAAAATAAAAAGTAGCAATTATTAATATATGTATATGAGTGTAGCTATCGCCGGTGCCAGAATTAATTAATTACCGAAAAACAGACTATTTTTCATTAGTTTTTTTACATAAAAAATAAGAAGTTTTTAACATTTTTTTTTTTGGTGGCACCAGCAATAGCCGCTGGTGTTCTGAATAACGTATTAAAATTTGAGATTATTTTTTTTTTTTGCATTTTGCACAATTTTAGAAGGAAATCTTTTCGCCTGCGTGCATGTAATAAATATCTAATTCAATAGCTGTTTTTATATTTTAATTACCTTTTATGATTTTTTGAAGAATAATGCACAACAAAGGAAGTACAAATTGAATTTTTTCTATATCAATTTTTTATTTATTTATTTATTGTAGGTAATCTCCGCTGCTTTTAATCATGGTATGAATATTTGTCGTGATTTATGCTAAGTTAAAACGACCGCAAGGCGACTAAATTTTTCGGCCACAAGTAATGAAACACAAACTAACAAAAATAAACGATTTGTGCGCCTCCGAAGGGTTAAATTAGGCATGTATGTAGGTGTCTCAATAGAAAAATTCTAGAAGTAATTTCGACTTGCATATTTATGAAAAAGGTCTACACGGCAAAATAAAACAAAAAAGTAAAGAATTATCCCTTAACGTTGAAGTCGTCGTCGTAAAAATCAACGTTAAAATTTGGAGAGGACGGAAACGAAATATTTTTTCGAGCAAATTCCCTTGGCTTAAAACTTTGTTCTCAGACATAAACCTTAATAAATTACCCTTCAAATGTGGAACTAGTTGGTTCCAAAACCAGTTTCATTATTATTGTAGCTAGGACAAATTCTGGTGTTGTACGTTTGCTGAAGAGAGTGTGTCTTTGCTAAAAATATTCATAAGCCTGCACTAAGTGGGTTAAGCTTATCCAAGAACCTTTGCAGACAACCTTTTCTTTTCGAGGATTTTAAAAAGAATTTATACAAAAAGGGAAGGTGCATTATTTTGCGAGAAATTATATATTTACGTAAATAACAATGCTTTTTAAAGTTTTGTGTTTTGAATGTTGCAATTTTTAAGTATTTTATGTATGTATCATATACAGTAGGTGGCCAGCTCATTATAACCACTTTGATATTTTAACATTTTATATATGTAAATTGGTGGTAATTGTTTGATTGTTTGAATAGGATTGATGTAGTTTGTAAGTATATCACTGAAAAACCAAAAAAGTCTACTTTAGATCTTTATTTTTATTATTGAAAATATTTAAAACTTGGTGTGTTCACCATTATTTTTGATAACGGCAGAAATTCTATTGGGCATACCTTTGAAGCAGTTCTCGATGCATATATTTATTTCTTCTGCACCGTTGAAGCCTTGTAATATTTTGCAATGCAACATATGTAAGAAAACAATAGCTTTTCTAATTCCTGTAAAAAATTGTTGATGTTATGAATAATGAAAATCGTTGAATATTATACACAAGGTACCAAACGCTCTAATCACTTTAGGCACTGAAACTCAAATGACACAATACGGCAGGATGCTTTATTGAATAGCCCATACATACATATATCTAACTAACGATTTATAATTTCTTTAGGAATGACAATTTAAAAATCCCACTAAATGGCTCAGAACGAAATTTTGCACGTGGTTATAATGAGCCGAGTTACTATATGAATGAAATGATGTTTAGGATTTAGTTCAGAACAAGTTCGTATACATATATGAAAAACAGTCAGCAACATATGACCACAGAAACTTAATCTGTAGTTTTCTGAGAAGCTTAAGTCTTAACTGCAGAACGGCACAGTTGAGAAGTGTTTGTTCAAAACGTATTTATTATTATTTTCAAACAGTCCGATCAAAAGGTTATATTTTGTAATGAATTTTATTTTAGTTAAAAAAACTCTGACTAAAAAAAGAAATTAAAATCTTTGAGGACTATAAAACAAACAATATTCTATGTAAGCCTTTTTTTCAATTTCTGAACATTTGGAAAGTGTGCAATATAACCTTTTGAACAGACACTCTTCAGTTTTAGCACATGTTTCATTGATTTAAAATGTTTAAATAAAGTTCGAGATTTCTCGACGGATTTTAATGACAATTTCATTTCAGATTAAAGCTTAAAAACATGTAAATAAGTATGAAGTTGAAATAATTAGTGAAAGAACTACTTCATTACCTAAGTGAGTTCATATAAACTCTATTTTATTGCCCTAAGATTGACGACGAGTATTTGGACTGCTCAGAATTTCTCAGCCTTACCCCTCGGTCAATAAACATAAAACTTCCCGTAAAATTAGCAAACAAGACGACCACTTAAATTGTGCTCGCAACCCCAAAATAAGGCGCTCCTCGCAGCCCAAAAGTCAAACAAAAGCAATGTTTTTTGGCACACGACCTGCTCATGTTACATTTTGCCGTGTCGTGCGATCCGATAAAAATCGGAGTAACCCACACAATCGGTGCAAAAAACCAGTCACAAAAGCCAAAGGGACGGCGGCGCAGGTAGGGTCAGAGGATTGGGGCAAAAGGATTCAGAAAGGAGGCTGAGGGTCCATAAAGGTTTGAAGGGATGCCACAGGTACGAGCAGAATCGCTTCATTTCGAAGAAAATTAAAAGGCGATGAAATCAATCAATAGCATCTTCGAGGAGCAGGGGATTTATTAAGATGTTTTAAACCAGCCCCTGATAAAGTCTGAGATTGATTTTTTATATATTCGTCTTGTGTCTAGTTGAATGCATTTTGTATAGTTTTAATGAGTACCTACTTACAAACAAATTAATTGCTTTTCATTATATTACGGGCGTAATTAAAAATTGTTGACTGTGGCTAAAAAGATTAACAATGGAATGTTACAAAATGTTTTCATTTCAATATAGTGGCGTTTGCAATAATTGAGTGTTAAAATGAGTTTTCTAAAAGCGAAAAAGGCAAACCACTTACTAATTACTCTGTAAATATTTAAATTATCTCACAAAGCTCTCCTGAATACTTGAGAATATAAATAAACACCTTTTTGCTTGACAGGGAGCAATTTTACAATTATGAGCCCTCAGGGTCAGTGGGGCTCCAAAAGTCCTAGGCTCTTTATTCCTCATACTCAGCGACAATTAACCTGGCACAGGGTGGGTCTTCTCCGTGGGCTCATGGGAAGTTTGCAAATATTGCGATATGAACCGAGAAATGCGTGGTCTGGTCCTCTCACGTGTATTTACTCTGGCAAAGGGTTTTCATGGTAATTAGAGCTACCCGCAAAAGGGTTTAACCCATCTCCTCCATCAAATTGGCATTTAGGAGGAGAAAGCGAAAGCCAACATCGCTGCGCCGGCCGGAGCAGGCGGACAAAAATGAATCGAGCGGAATTGCCTCGAGCGTTTCCTGGAGATGTTTTTCTTTGGATCCATCCAACGGGAGGATGTGCAACAGGAGACATCGTCTGGAAGTCGGCGTTTCAAATTTGAATTATTAATAATTTTCTACCCGGCGATGTAGGCACTATTCATGTGATATGATCCCTGAAACGCCGCTCGCATTTCAATACTCAAACAGACAACAAGTTTAGAGTCGTTGAGAAAGGGATTTTAAAAAAGGGTGAATTAATTATTTGTACGCCCAAATTTCTTATTATGTAGGCACAAAAAAATTAGCTCCTAAGATTATTTGAAACTTTTAATCTAATTTGAATTACTAAAATTAAGTAAGATATACCTACAAAGTGTAAAATTTCCTAATTGGTTTCATTCCTTATTTAGGTAGATTTCATACAAATAATGGGGCCTATTCTACTAATGCTAACCACTGGCTTAGCCATTTCGATTGTCACTTTTGCCCAATTCAATATTCCACTAATCAAAAATGGCTATCATAACAACTCTAGCAGTGGAACTATGTATATAGCCACTAGTTTTCAAATCGAGAGTTTATAACTTTTTATCATACCAACAAGCTTTCGAATGAGCCCTTATTCATTAAAATCCGTAGATTTTTTGCAGAAATTTGTTCAAATTTCTGACTGATCCCCTGGCATAAATTGAATTTGAGGTTTGATGAAAATTACAGCAAAACTTTAAATTGAAAATGTTACTTCCGCATTTCTGTAAACAATTCTACAGGAGTATATGAAAGTAAGCGAACGTTTTACTATACCTACATTGATTTGTCATTTTATAAGATAAAAAATGCGTGATCGTCACCGTCGATATCTCCAACAAGATATTTATCTTTATATCGTTTATTTCAAAGATACTTAAAAATTTTTTTAGAATGAAAAGGAATTGTCTTAGTTAAAGGTTTTTATTTGATAAAATTTGCAGAGAAATTTCCTGGGCATATGCAAAAAATTTTAGAAGCAAACTTTCAATTTTCGAAGTTTCGAAGTTAAATTTCCCGGGGAAGTATTATATAAGTGAAGAACAACCTGTTTTGCATATTTGTCACTTTTGAGTACAAATGAACAATCCTACAAAGTTTTTTCAAAATCAGTGTGGAATTATCAACTCAATCTGTTCCAGATTTCGATTAATCGATTTTCAATTTAGTTTAATTATGGGAAAGCTTTTGAGTTGATTTTTGAATATGCGTATACTTCACGGAAAAAATTTCTGGGAATTATTCCTGTATTTTCTGATGGATTTTAGTATAGTGCATTAATTTGGTAATATTTCCTGTAGCTTTTAAGGAGATTTGCTGCTTTTTCAATATACATATGTTGTGGATTTTATGGCAAACATTCGTAAATTAGTTGGGAATTATTTTGCTATCCAAATTTTTTTTCCGTGTTATGTCAATTTTCTACAAGATTAAATTTCTTAAAAGTAGCCACGCGACGACCGTCAAATCGTCAAAATTGCTCCAGTGCAGCGCTAAATCCAAGGTCTCGCGCAATAAATCGGCAACGGTGAATCGTATCAAATCATAGAATCTGACATTGTCCGGTTGATTAAACCCGATCGAGTCAGGTGGCCGGATGATTTCCATTAATTTTGGCCATTATTGCCGGCTTGCGTCACTCATCGGGCCCGAGCGATGGTAGCCTCCGTGGTCCAAGGAGCCGAACGGCCCCAGCCCCAGTCCAAGCAGATCGCAATCGCGCACAAAAGTAAAGTGCTTTGCGCAAAATATCGGCGAGGCCAGATCAATTCCGGATAAGTGGATCTAGCGCAGAGACGAACATACCGCACGGACGCTTGATTGACCGCCTGATTGGACTCGGATCAAAATATTTTGAGCGGAGCTCGATGGCGGCGCGGGGGCAAAAGGCCGAGTTGAATTTATGCGCCCATTGATTCTCGGGTCGTCCGCAGCCACCCAATGAAACCTGCACCCGTACCAGGGGCCGTTCTGGCTCCATCGGAACAATTGAGGGGGCCCCTGGGGCCCCGGGACTCCTGAAATATTGATGGGCTCTGTTTAATCAGATATCGTCCGTCCGTCAGCCTGGCAATTCTGGCTTGAAAGTGGCATGGCATGGCCCCTTTGCATCTTACACGGGCGCTAATTACACGGTTCGTTAATGATTCGCTGAAACAGTGGGGCCCTCGCCAGAATAGAACTGTTACGTTCGATGGGGGCCGCGCGGTTTTTTCGTGCGTTCACCGGCGGCGCTGCGCTGGCACCATCCGCTCCGGACGGTTTTGAGCCGCTGGATTGACGGGTGATTGATTTCGCCGACTTAGACACACTTTTGAGCCGGCGCGCTTCGCTCAGTGTCGGCCTAATCAACCGACAACCGGAGATTAATCACTCGGGCCGGCCGTGGAGGGCGCGTTTATCGCCGAGATGCCCTGGCTCCGGGTTTAGTTTACGTAAGCTTGACTGCCCCGGCCCAGGGCCCCCTGTCACGGAAAAGTGACTTTGATCCATTAAGGCGGCTACTTACGTAAAAAAGGCGGGCAAACTCAGGTGTAATCGCTTTTTTCAGGGAAAGGTAAAACTAAAAATCAAAAATTGACATGTAGGACGTAGTGTTGTCTTGTTGAAAATACAAGCTTTACTTGAATACTTGAACCCGGAAAAGGCGGACTGAAACCAGCCCTAGCGAGAAGAGCTCGTTAAGCATTAAATCAATTTGTTTGTCCAGAAAAAAAAATTCATTTCCACTCTTAACGGATTCTGTTACCTGCAAATCACCCGAGAACTATTTTTTACAGCTTCTGTAAGCCCAGAAGTAGAAAAAAACCCATCCCGTGCATAATATGCAAATAGGAGTCGCATCAGCCACAAAAAACAACAGGCACACGGGCATCATCCGTGCAGACAGACAGCCTCTGCCTTTCCCAAGAAAGCGGCAAAAAACCAGGCTCAGCCTCAGCCCAGCGTCGGGGGGATTTTTTCTCACAGTTCTCGAAAAATTCATCCTTCACCCCATCTAACCCTTCCGGGGCGCAAAACAATTGCGTCAAAATGAAGAAAATATGCGTTCGCGATCCTTCGCGAGGATCGTCCCGGAACAATGGGTCCACTGTCCCGTCATCTGCATGCCTTCGGGAAGAAGCAACTGATTCTCGCCCGAGGGAAACAATCGCGCCGCGGCGACAGATCCTCATTCCTCGGCGAGGACGTGATTTGCATACGCAGCGCTGCGATCGCTGATCGTCACCTGAGGGCCGGAAGGAGACGAAACGTCTTGCGAGGATTAGCCGGTCGTCTTCCACTCCGCTTGAAGGGCTCTCCGCGGGCGCAACAGCTCAAAGTTAGCGAGGTTCGATCGCACCTCGCAGCGGATTAGAACGGGACTTGGATGTGCTTGGAATTTGTAAGGGTCTTAATGAGTTTTTACATGGGAAATAACGGGACAGGACCAAAATGGCCTCTAGAAACGTTACTCGAGGATCAATTCTACAGTTGGTAAGTAGAAGAATTTAAAACTCTGTTTTTTTTATTGTCTTAAACACCTTCACTGTGTATATTAAGTTACACAAAAGTATTCAAAATTCGGAACATATTATTTATTAAATAAACATATAAAATCAATATTTACTAAATTAGACTTCTTAGATTTGAAATGAAATTAAACTTCATAACCTTATTGACATTTCTTCTGTGACCCAAAGAAATTATGTATTAATTTTTGGCAAGTGTAATTTTTAATACCTTTCTTAGTTTCATAACTCTGCAATTGCAAGCAATTGTTTTGCAAAGTTAAAATTTATTATATAACATCAGTGAATCAGTCCAAAAAGCACTCTATCCTTTCATAAATCGAAAATCTAATTATAAGATGACGGAAATTAGTTAAAGCTCACTTCCAGGGCTGTTTTAATTTATGATGCCGCTGTCTGGACTGACTGCGCCAACATTTATATATAAACACCAAAGGACTCAAAATACAATATATGTAATATGTATTAAAAATAATGTTTAACTTGCCTACACAAACATTGATTTTGTTACAGACTTAGCAACTTTATTTTCAGAAAAAGGTCAAATTTTTGTACCAACAATAGTGCGATCTGGTTGAAAACAAAAACAAATTTGGAATTTTCTGAAAGCCATTAAAAAGGCAGTAGGTAGTTGATTAATCGATTTAAAGAAATAGGTGATATAACTGATTTTGGTAAAAAATGTACCGGATTAAAAACTGATAAAAGGCACATACGTGATAATAGATTAGATGTGTTTTTAAAACAAACAGTCCATTTTTATATAGTTTTTTTTATATTAAGAAAATTATATTAATATTAATTAGCAGTTGCATACTAAAGATCTTAAATTCGAGTAAAAAAGAATTCATTCATGCATATTTCAAAACTCCAAATGAAAATTATTCGGATTAATTTTATAACCTGAAAGTGGGTAGGTCATAAAATTCAAAAGATTTTTGCAGTTGTTAACTGATGAGGCACGGATGGCAAAAAGACCTAGATTTTACGAAAAATTGCTAAAATATATCTTAGCATAGATGAATTGTTCCACTTTTCATGTTCTTTAAAATATTTAGAAGATATAAACGGGATATTTTTTACCATAGAGAAAAATTGTTGTCTTTTTGAGTTGGCAATCAATTTCTTTTTAATATTATTGTTGAAATAAAAGCGCTATAATGATTTGAAAATGGCGCTTTATTCGGCTTGAGTATATATTTAAATTTTTCTATTTAGTGCTAGCGTTTTTATGTGTACGAAAACCTTACGTGTTTAATAGACCCTAGTAAATTTAAAGTACCAACAAAATATTGCCTGCAGCCATTTTCGACCCCAGCAGGACTCCAGTTTATTACGAATTCCCTCCCAATCCCTGCGGCCTGCTTGTTTATCTTTCTCACATCGATTTGAATAAGAATTCGATAATTGATCAATCGATTTGCATACCGAAAGAGAGGAGCTAACTGTATCCGACCCAGTTACGATGCAATCCGTCGGGTGACACTGTTTCGTATCGCCCGGGTCATTTGCCTTTGTAGCGGACACAAAAGCCCTCATAAAAGGATTCTTCCCATGAAGCAAAATTTAATATTGATTTATCGATTGCTTATGCAAATTCAAAATTCTTCCCTAGACGCCTTAAGACCTCGACTCAATGTCTAAGCAGATGCGCTTTGTGTCCAGGTACAGCTGATGAAATTGGGTAAAAAAAAATTGCAAATTGCGATAGATTGGCGCGTTGTTGTCGTAAATCTCCATTTGAATCGGTGACATACTGCGCAACTCCCTCACTGGACTTCGCTCCGCCTTTTGTTCGAAATTAATTCCGCGCTTTGTGTCTCGGGAGAAAAACAAACAAAAACCTGTCCGTTTTGTAGCGATCTAATAAAAATTAAATCAAATCTGTGCTGCGGGTTCGGCCAGTCGCTAGTCGCGAGCTAGCTTTGTCTATCGATCGCCAGCATTAGTTCGCCTCGATTGGCCGCAAAGCGCGGCACTAGGCGGGATCACGGCGATCGCGATCAAATGGGAATTAATTAGCGCGAAAAGCGGGCGCAGCTGCGGCGATTTACATAAGAATTAGCCGAAAAATCGCGTCCTACCACCGGACTTTCTTCGCTTACCGCTCGCTGGGCTTAGTTCCGATGTTTTGGAGCCGCGGGCGAGTTGCGCGCGCAGCCATTGGCTAGACGGCATCGTTATCACGGGCCCCGTGTGAAAAGCAGAGTCGTGTTCGGGGGCAAAATGCAAAAAAGACGCTCCGCCGGGACCCAAAAAGAGCAGACAAACCCGCTGGGCAATCGCAAACATGTCCACGCGGCGGGCAGCGCCGGCCAGGCAATCAATTAGCTTTCCCGACGGCTATTTTAAAAGTCGGCCAGAACGGGGACGCGTTGCGTTGCGTCACTCCTGGCCGCTCAAAATTAGTGGAAGGCGGCTACAACCGAAATGATTTATGAGACCCGACCGAATTGCCTTTTTGCATGCGGGGAAAGGTGAGCGCAGGCTCGTAGGATGCTCCGGCAGGAGAAAGAGCCTATCACCTGGAGCTCACGATCGACAAAAATCAGTTTCTTTTAAAACCTCGCAGCCATCCATCATAACGCTCATTTTTCGTGAGTTCACCTGGGGGGTTATCGAGGGAATTTTTGAGGTGTTTTCAATGCAAAAATGATGCCGGGGTTCCGCCCCTATTCTGCAAAGATTGCCACAGTGCGTGAGCCACTGGCGCAGATTTAGGAGGATTTAGCTCATTAGGAACGCAAACAAAATGGTAATTTTCACTAGGAACGTCGTATCACTTTCAAAATAGGAGGCGGATGCGGTTTTGTTTCATTAATTCCGAAAGACAGGCAAAGGGTGGACGTTTTTCGGACGAGAAACGAGATTTTGATGAGCTTAAGTGGAAAGGGCTGGTTTTGGTTTGGCGGCCATCAGTTTTTAGAGTTTGACCTTCGAAGGTTACTTTTCAGCCTTTCTCTTCTAAAGAACATTAAACTACTTCTCTAGATTTAACGTTTTTATGTAGAAATTAGAATGGTCGGAAATCATTAAAAAGTAAACTGAAGATTAAAGAAAGTGAGTAGTAGTCATACATTCTAAAAAATTTTGTTGTAATTTTAGAACTATAATGAGGCAACTCCTTTCCTCACACAAATGGTAAAATTGTCCAATTTTACCAAACAATGAGTAAATGTTCCAACCAAACACACTTTGCAACTATAGAAATTGTAATCGCACGTGAAGGAGATTCGATGAAGACTTTTTCCGCCTCTATATCATAAACATAAAGGTGATTTACTTTTTATTTTATTATAATATAAGTATTCTGTAAGTGACTGCTCAGTCTGATGACTACTTTGTCGCCAAGCAGGTAGTCGTTACAGAATATTAATAAAAAACACCTTTGTTTATTATAGTATATTGTATATTTTATCTTAATTTTTTGGTTTAAATAAGACCTTATCAAAATCTCTCATTTTCACAACATTACAATATCCAACAACAAACTATACCTAAACAGATATAAGATATGAAAAGGAAAATTTTATTTAATTTTTTAACTCATTTTTATTACACACATTTTTCTTTTATTTTATTTTTTCAATAATTTAATTCATTCACGTTAAGTTAAATTACCACATTTTTAGATAATTTTTTATTTTCACCGATTTTGATTTAAAGTCAAGGCAAATGGTGTAAAATTACACAACAAAATTGAAATACAACTTTAATGTGTATTCTAAAATTCTACTCATGGTACACTTTTACAAAGATTTTACACCCGTTTTCATTTATTTATGTTGTAAGTTTACACTTATTGTTTTAGAGTGTTAGTCATTTTTAATGTTGGTTGTAACAGCTGTAAAAGATTCGTAGAATTTTTTTAGTCTTAACCTTGTTCATCTCTTACATATTATTACTCCCCTTTTCTATTGACAACTAAAGCATATTTAATTAATCTTAATAGGTACTTTTAAAAAAGAAAACGAAAAGCATCTATTCGGTTTAAATTTTTCAAGAATGATATCAAAATGTTCTCACCTCAACAAAATAATCATGATCGACTTACCGCTTTATAACATGCAGATAATTCCATAATTCGCTAGATAATCGCATTCGCAACCCTTTCGCAACCACTTTCGCCAAAGGGGATGCCAGACAAAGGGCAAAATTGCATTATTACACCCTTCAGGTTCTCCTATAATGGTGCCGGCTTGTTAACATCTCTTTATCTTCCTCAAGAAAGTGCTCTAAACCCCAACAAAAGGAGAAAGGCGCCGAACCCAAAATATCCATGAAATCTGCGAGAAAGGGTTGCTCCGCTGCACAATGATACGTTCTTGTGCAAAAAGTGAAAGGACACTGGTAGAAAGTGAGGCGCCGTCGTCCTGCACCCTTTCTTTGCCTTTTTAGCAAGGATGCGAGGGCAAGATCCCACCGAAGGGCGGTTCGGGACCTTTGCTCTTTTCCAAAGGCTCTTTCACCTTTTGGCAAACCATTTGTCAACCGCAGGGCTATTGGAAAGTGTCGAAACAGCTAATTGTTGCTTTTCGCGATAACCTCCCTGTTTTGTTGGGCTGGGAAAGGTGAAAGTGTTTTAAAGGGGTGATTATAGGCCTTGTTTTATTTCCGCTTTTTCTTAAGGTTGGTTTAGTTTTTTCATATAAAATAATTTGTGAAACCTTTACCCACTTCACCCGCAACCCCAAAAGGTGCATTTCTCAAGACTGAACGCAGTTCATTGCACTGCTGGTTTCATCCCCCAAAATGGTCCCATGATCGTTTTAACGATTTTCCTTCCAAAAAAATCCCCCCGAGTCTCCCGGAATCGTCAAAATCCTCGTTATATCCACCGTGAAGCTAATTTATCGCCTGCTCGCATTTGTTTCATGTAAATTCTGAACATTTTCATGCCGCAAGGAAGGAGCTATGATTTACAGCGAACAGCAGGCACTCTGCCACCGCGAGACTGTCTGAGGTTTTCCTTGCGCGTGGGAAACGAACGCTGACGCTACCGCTGCCGTCTCCATTCGGCGGGTCGGATACGTTCGAAACGTTTTCTTTTTCGGGAAAAATTTCATAGACTCAAGCGAGCATCTGCCAGATGTGGTTGGCGGTGGTGAAGATCCAGAACTCCTGGATTTTTTGATTAAAGGTTGATGACACTCTAAAAATTTAAAAAAATATGGAAATTTCAGTTTTTAGGGTGCAAGGAATATTGTAAAAAATATTCCAACTTCAGTGATCAAGAATTATAATATTATTATTATCTCTCTCACCTTAGAGTTCAATTAGACAAAACGTATAATCTGTACATTTATTGATTAGAAGGTACACATTACATTTTTCGACTATCTTTTAGTAAATTTTTACTAGAATGATATCGATAGAAATTTATTCTGTTCTTAAATCAATTTTACTATGAAATCTATTATCCACATAACGAGATTTTAGAAAATTTCCTGGTTTTATAGTTTACTAGATATTCTCCATGAAGACGGAAAGTTAATTAAAGTTGTGGGAATCAGTACAAACATCGCATGGAAATTTGAGCTGACTTTATTCAGTAATTTCCATATCTACATACATATAAGCTTTATACAAACGATCATTCATTTTATAATTTATATATATATATATATATACATAAGGGTATGGTAGATTCGTAGATTAATAAATATATACATATATGTATATATAAGAGTACTACAAAAAACTCATGCATCAACAAAATAAATAAAAGTTTCAAAACACTCTAGAGTTCATCAGATCTTGGAATATAAACTTAAGCTACAAATTAATTAAATAATGGCACCATACCACATCTCATTTTTATATACATATGCGCGCGGCTAAATCCTATACGGTTGCTTCGGTTCAGTTTGTTTAGCGAATTTTTATAATTTTAGTAACATTTTGTTGAATTCTAAAAACATTTTGGTGACGGCTAAAATTCTTGCAAGTTTTGAGCCTTTAATATATGATAAATTCTGTTAAATTAACTTGAAAAATATATAGGTATTAAATTAGATATGTCCAGTATAAGCATGTTACTAGAAAAATTACTTGCTGGTGTATAATTACAAATCATTTTGATTTAAAGTTTTGTTTATTTTATAATTTATAAAATAAAGTTCTGCTGCTTAGAAAGATGCACTTAAGGCCTGCCTATTGATATATTAAAGCTTAAATGAAAAAATTATTACAAAAGCATGTATTATTTTAAAACTTAAGATGATTATTAAAAAAAAAGTCAAATAACGCTCTTTCGACTAAGATCTTCATCCAGAGCTCCTCAAACTGTGTCATATTCCCACCGGATTACTAGCATTTGCCCTAAAGTCTGCCTCGCCCGCCAGATTTCAGTTTTTGTAATAAATGATGCTTTTAAACATTCAAAAACTGTCCGTACATTTTTCACGCAAACCAATGAATGGAAAAGTCACCAAACAAATGATTGTGTGGACATAAATTCCTACATGGATCTATCTGCCCTTTCTAATCGGCTATCTGGCTGAAATTTATCAACGCGATGTCTCTATCAAAAGCAGCTCCGTGTCCGCTGATAAGCGATCGCCGCTCCATTGTCCGGCGAAGGGCTGGCGGTCCGGGCGGACCTCTAATGACCCCGCCAAGAAATTCGACGGGCGCGCCGCCGATAACAATCGAAGTTCATGTAATCAGCCAGCGCGCCCCTTTAGCCGCGGAGCTCTCGTGCGCCTCCGCAGCCTCTCGCCTGGACCCGTCTTTTATCAAAAGACGCTTTCCCAGTCGCACTTATCTCGGGGATAAGATCAATTTCTCAAATAATTAAAACATCAGCGGTGTCGTCCGCGCCGCCATCACAATGACTTATGGGGGTATTTGAAGCATTCCGCGACCAAAATAAATCCGTTTTTTCTCGACTAGTGGGTTTTTTTTTATCTTGATCCGGACTTTTAATTAACCACTCGTCGTCCACCTGGCTGACCTGAAATTGCACGCAGGTGGGTCAACTATCAGCGCAGAGATGGATGGCTCTGGGGTGCTCCGCAGCCGCCCAGCAGAAGAAAGTCTCTGTGCGCCGAGCCGAGCGCGCAGCTCTGGCCACGGACAAAAACTAAAAATTTTAAAGACGTCGGAGAGGTGATTAAAAACAGGCTTTCGTCCGTAATTAACCAAATGCGCATAAATTAACATAGCCGAAGCCTTAAAAGCTCGTCTAATCGGCTGCCCGTCCGAAACGGTCTCCGGCGGGGCTGCTGCGGCCGCGCGGCCGCGGCTTCTCGGGCGCTCCCGCGGCCCGCTAATCTAGCTAACAAATTACCCGCATTTGGAAGCCCGAGCCGATCGCCGAAGTGGTTGGTTATCATTGGCAATTTGTTAACTGGCGATAATGCTCCATCGGAATATGCAGATTAAATGGAGTCGCTGCTCCGGTGAAAATGTCGAATCACAATTTCCCCCCGTAGGTGTGCTTTATCGCCGGATTTCGATGGGATGTGGGACCGGTTCCCCAGGAAATGGAGAGGAAATGATGAGATTTAAATTTTTCCAAAAACGCGTCTGGTTTTTTCAATTACTTAGTTCGATTGGATTTTTTATGCGAGAAACGATTTTTGGCGATATTTTTAAATTTTTTTATAATATCAAACTACGTTCCGTACGTGGGAGATAGTTTATATAAGTCCAAACAATTAAATTATTTAAGAATATAAATCGCCGAACAAATTATAGGTCATTATTCACACAACAGAAAATTAAAAAGTAAAGTCAACCGATTTGGCTCCGGCTCATATGAAACTAGTGAAATTAATTCTTGACACTTTTCATAAAACATTTTCTTTGTCTTATACATATGTGCATATCTACTTAGAAATTTCCTATTTTGCTTGGCCAAATTGATACCAGTAATGTTTTTATTTTAATCTGTAATGTTTCGAATTAATATCTACAATGCTGTCAAAATATTAGGAATATAAAAACTTAGCACTTTTCTAACTTATGTACTAAATGAATAGAAAAAAATGAGATTTTACGATCTTTGTTAAGAAATGTTTATGCAAAAAGGGCATTTGTAAGCTCCATTCGATTCATTTTTTGCGAAAATTAGAAGAGAGCCCTACATTAAAAGAACTTATTACAAAAACCTACCAATTTCGAGGTTCACCAAAATACTTAAAAGTGTCCAAAATTATTTACACTAATGTAATATAAATAATGATTTTAATTTTTCTGTTTTAGGAACCTTTATGACTTCTACTCATTGAATTCTTCATTTTGATACTCTACACAAATATTAACGCACATATCGTAAAATTACGTGATTATGCCTCGGAGTATGTTTTTGGAAACAAAATCTGCATGTAAATACAATAAAGGCAACATTTTTCTTTTTTTATAACATTTTAATTAATTATTTATTATTATTACCTTTAAATTTTGTGTATGTGTCCAAAAGTAAATAGCAAGTATACATACATGGTCGTGGGAAAGAACATTTCTGAAAAGTGTAAAAATATTCTTTTTGACAAATATGGCTATAAAAACAAAAACCATAAACTAAAAGATTTGACTAATTTTTATATTAGAACCTAAAAGTCCTTTATTGTACAAAATCATAATGAAAAAGTTAACAATCAAAAAAACTTTTCAAACGATTTCTAATTTTAATTACATCGTAAACAAGTTTTTGCTGTTTTGACACCAAAATGAATGCGAGACCTGCGCCAAGCCCATAAATCCTGAAAAAAAGTGTCCAATCTATCACATTTCTACCGGCTTTTTTTTTCCTACTCAAATTTAAGCAAATTTTAAGTTGCCATCCGAAGGCAGTTCTCACTCACCGCCCCTTGAATTACACTCAACCGATGGACGCGGCCGCCGCCGCGCCGCGGCGCTTGTTCTTGGGCAATTTGTAAACAAATCTGTTTCCCGGCGCAGTAAAAACGAAAAAGTCCATTTTTTGCGCGGGGGTCCGGCAAAAAGAGCATTCATTCGAAGTTAATTAAATTGTCGAGATCACACGGACCAGAATTAGAGCCTAGGAGGGCATTAACAAAATTATCCAGGTAGCCGGGGGAGCAAAAAGACGGGTAAAAAGTTCAATTTTTTCAAACTGTAGCAGCCTTTTCGACTGTCCTGGGGGTTTTTTATTTTAGACATTTTTTTGCCGCTTAGTAGGACTATTCCAGGTGTTCCCGAAAAATCTGTTGCGCCATTTGGCCTCGTACTGCAGCCACCAGCAGCCAATCACTTTCGTTTTTATAAACCCCTCAAAGGGTTTCATGTTCCAAGAAAAAATTAATTTACATTTTGGTCCTAGAGGATGGCGTTTTTTTCGGTTTGAACAAGAAAAAATGCAGTCAGGAACAAGGAAGTAAAATTTTTTTCAGCTTTTAAGAAAAAAATCCCCTCTCCGTTGATACGCAACCGAAAAATGACGCGCGAGAAAATTAAAATTCAAATTCAAATCCATTTCGTCCCAGCACCCTGCCCGGGAGAAGGGTTGAAGTTTTTTCTTCGAGCTCCCTCCCCGGGAAGATTTAGAACAGAAAAAAAGCTTGACGGCAAATATTCGGTTAAATAAATCTTAGGACTAAAAAATGGTGATGTCGCCTCTGTTCTGGATTTTATTGCGTTATGCCTCTAAATCAGGATTGGCGCGTCAGACGGCTGTCGCAAGAAGGGGCCACCACCGGTGAGAATTTTTTCGAAATTTTTTATTAGAAGAAGTTTAAAACAAAAAATTAATTTAATTTTACACAGATGAAAGAAGCGTGCATCGTTAATTGGCAATTTATACACATCCCTTTTAGATAAATTCGAACGTTTTTGGAGGATTAGCGATTGAGAATTATCTTTTATTTTAATTTAGGGGGCGGGTTTTTTAATGAATTTATATCAATAAAGTCCGATTAGACGCGTGTAGCACTAATTGAAATTTAATTTCATATAGTCACCGAAAAGTCTGGGGTATTTTATTCACTAGAAGCAGAACAACATTTTTTTCGTTAGTGTATCATCTGAATAATTCAAAATTTATGAATAAAAGATAAAGCTAGAGTCAATATTGTTTTTAAGTTTTAAATTTCTTTAAAGGAGCTTGATTTCAGTGATGGAAGAAGAAAGCAATTGTTCGCGACGAGATTATATGAAAGCCAGAAAAAAATTAAAATGCTACTATTTAAGCAAAAAAACTAAAGGTCATCTACATATGCGTCTATTCACTATTGACACTGGTATTATTTATTCGTTTAAATCTGTAGGAGTTTCGCATTTTATAAACTCCATTTTAAAATGTTCAAAGTTTAAACACGTGCCTTGCCTCATTCTTTGAGATTAAGAAATTAAAGAGTTCATTAAAAAAAAAAATGGCGAACTGGCTACCGCATTTCTATGAAAAGTTTGGAAAGCGCTGTGCTGTGAACTCCATTGTTACGGATCTGTTTTGTTTTCAATGTTTTTTATCGCGTGACAATCTTCCAAAAAATCGCCTTTCTCCCTGCAAAAAAGGCAGCAAGTCAGTGACTTTGGCTCATAACTTCCGAGCAGCAATTCAGAAGCGTGCCAATTCCCCCAAAAATGCCTTCATTCACTTTTTTTTCCTGCGCATTAAGTTTTTACGCCGGAATTTCGCCATAAATTTCGCTTTGTAACCATTTGCATATTAAATTGATTTTTAAACAAATTTCCATTAAAAATTCCAATTTCCCCCCGCCCACTCATCTATGCGACTGCTATAAATTAAATACGATTTGGAGCCGATTGAAATTTTTTAATTAATTTATTCATTTAGTGGGGCGAGAGCATAATGTACAAATTGCGTAGTCTTTTGGGGAATATTAAATGAGATGCACGCACAGCTAAAAGGATTGCTCCAGCTCAAATGTTTCGCAACATCCAAGTCAAGTTTTTCTAAGGCCACTGGGTCTAACCATAAACAAAAGTATCATTGTTGACGCAAAACTATTTATGCAACTACGTCACAATATATCAAAATATTTCAAATTTATGAGATTTGTATTCCTAATAAACCGGAAAACTTAAAATTTTGTGAACGGCGGCACAATTTGGCGAAGCAGGCCTAAGGTAGAAAATTCTAAATTAACGAAAAGCAAGATTTAACTATTTACAAAACGATTTTCATACAAATCTCTTAAAGCTAAATGCTAAATTTTTTGCTGATGAATATACATATAGGAATATACTTATGGACATAAAAATAAATATTGTGTCGTGTAAGACAAAAGCAATAAATTTCTATAAAGATGTTTTGTATCTAGGAACTGTCAGTGCGTACGCCCGTTCAGTAGTTTTCACAGTTGAGTTGTGAATTTAGTTGAGTAAAATTGAAATTAAATTAAACTATGATGATCAGTGATAGCGATGCGTGAAGTAGTGCGAAAAGTCCAGACACTGCGAAATTGCGATAACTTTTTTAGTTGCTCCCGCGACGGCAGCGTGTGTCTTTAATTGTCAAGTGAGTAAAATTTGTTCATTCTTGTATTTTGTCTATGTTAGCTAATTATGACTCTTTTCTCAAACAGAAACATTTTCTTTTAAGATAGATTAATGTGAATAGAGAGAGAATGTTAAAATCCTACCAGCGTCGGTTGTTGGCAGTTACAGATTAGGCAATAAAATCTGAATGTTGTTGCTCACATCGATTCTTAGAAATCGATTTCTCAGTGACTGTCCATTGAAGATGTTAGTTGCCAATCGCTTCAAATATTGCCGAAATGGAACACCCTCAGAATATGAAAGATCTGAGGTTACACCGCGTCATCAAAGAGCACGAGACGCTGAACCGGGTTCCATATAGTGCGGGCAAACCAAATCGATGCGCAACCTTGCGAACAGTCGTTGGTCTTCGGCGACGGAGTCTTCCCGCGACAGTCAGAACCACGATCGGTATCTAAAAATCCCAGGCACATACATCCCATTCCCGGCACTCAAAAGGTGTCTTTTATTGCTCGGAAAATTACATAACCAGGCAAAACGCAATTATGGAAATGACACGATCATCAGGTATGCACGTCCAGCGGCCGGGCCTCAACGAGCGTGGACTGCGGATCATCTCCCCTGGTAGCAGGCGACCTTGCAGCATCCTATTCAAAAAAGTTAGAGCCGTCGAGCATTGCGCTGCGTGCCTCGAATTGACCATCTTTGAGACTTTTTAAAGCGATTTTTTTATGGGCCACCGTCCCTCCCGGGGCCCCGCTGCCCCCTTTATGGGAGAAAGGGAGCCCGAGGATGGTGTGGACGGTTCTGGCCACTCAAAAGAATTTATTTGCATACCTAGCGACCGCTGCAGGTAAGATTGTGCTCGTCTTATCTGAGGATCTCTGACAGCGGTGTACACATGTTTTGAATGAATTATCTACCGCTCGGGGACTGCCGTGCTTCGGGCCCCGCCGGTGAAATAGTGAAAATTTCAGAAAAATAATTTCGAAGTGATCGTGATGTTTTGATTGATCGAACGAGGAGCCCTAC